>OX941089.1:36740000-41740000 GCA_954870635.1 Arctium minus | reverse complement strand
ACCATCTGTCTTTGGTGGAGGTCTTTTCCCATCTGGTCCAATCCTTCCTGCTTCAGAAGGACCATTCTCAATGATATCCCACATTGAGTAGTCAGTGAGACGAATGTATTGTCTGATTCTGATCTTCCACATGTCAAACTCACTGGGTTTGAGCATTGGGACCTTAGAGACCAGAGTACTGTTTGATTCTGCAAAGTTTTCCATAATGAAAGAATAGTTGTTTCTGAGAGAGCAGGCTCTGATACCACTTGTCAGGATCGAATTCTCAACAAGAATTATGAATACTCAGAAACAATATCAAAGAAGTTGCGGAATAACACTTTGATATTCAATGTAACAGTAAACAAACAGTGTATATGATTAACAACTTGTAAACTTGTATTGAATGATTAAAATCACAAGATTACACACTCAACCTCAATCTTGAAGAACAGACTCTTTCAAGACGAATTCTACTTCTCTAGAATTAGGAACTATGCCTTGAGGTTGATTTTTCTCTCTAGAATTAAAACTTAGAATTAATAAAAAAAACTATTCTATACATTCTATACATATACTAAAGATAAAAGATAATTACAATCAATAAAATATCTTCAGAATATCTTCTATCATTATCTCTAAGCTTTCCATAATCTTCAGTTTATCCAGCTGTCATCCTCTCCATACGAATCTCCATCTCATAAGCAGTACTAATCATAAGCAGCATTAATACTCTGAGCAGTAGTAACTCCAGCAGTATTAATTTTGAAGAGCAGCATTAACTTTGTTCCAGCAGCATTAACTACAACTGGCAGCATTAACCACAGAAGTAGTAACCATGATGAACTAGCAGCATTAACCATACTTGGTAAATTCTTCAGTTCCCAACAGTAATAAAATGTCAAAGTTATTTTATGTATTTTTGTTTTCCCTAAATGGGTATATGGTTATTTAGGGTGCTAGGGTAGGTTGCGTGAAGGGTGTGCCCAAAATAGAATTATCAGCCGCACAAGTTTCTAGAGAGAGAGAGAGAGAGAGAGAGAGAGAGCTTAGAGAGAGAAATCCTTCAAGAGAGAACTTGTAATCGTTTGATTGTGAAATCAAAACAGGTTTGTTAATCTCTTGTTGTGAATATATATTTAATGTGATAAGAAACTGAAATCGCAGGGAACATCATTTTGAATTAAAAAACTCATTACTGATGGATTACCGACAAATAATCCATCACTAATTTAAATTTTATTTTTTTTAAATTAATTAAAAATCGTCACTAAATCATAGGTAATCCGTCGGAATAAATGATTCATCAGAAAAAGGGTGTCGTCGAAAATCCGTCGGTGAATGGAGGTCGTCACTATTCCGTCAGAAAATCCGTCAGAAAATCCGTCGCTAATATCCCTCAGAGATCCTTTAGAAAAAAAATCGCCCACGACATTTTTTACGACACACTTTCACCGACGGATCCGACTTTCACCGACGGATTACCGATGGATTTTTCCATCGGTGAAAGCTTGTTGTTTTGTATTGTTCCCCACTGTCATTGTTACAAATTGGTTAAACTATTGATTCAGTATACAATATTTTGTTCATTAGTCATTATTCATGAGGTATTTTAAACATTTGACTAATAATTAAACAAGGTAAAATCAAATGAGAATCTGAAAAATGTAGAGAACCATGGGAGCCAATCTCAACCATTCAATAAGTGTCATCTAAGGCAAGATTCAAGGTGGTAAACAATATTGTGTTGTTTCAGATGTGAAACTTATGGTAATGTGTTATACTAGAATCAAGTCTAATCAGATTAAACACATATCTTTAATCACAAATTCATCTGTATTGATTTGACTAATGTTTACAATACTTTCTCTCTCTAAATCTCAATGACTCTCTCTCTCTCTCTATGTGCACGAGTCTCACTTACAAAATCACTCTATCAATATGTCGTGGTTACATGCTTTACAAAGAAAGCAACCTATTTATACTAAGTCAACATAATTCACCTTACAACACAATCCTAATTAAAAGAAGTCAAGACCTTTGACTTTATATGACACTTTGAGACTTTTACGATTACAATCCCTTTAAATCTTGAATACAACATTTAAGCTCAACAATCTCCCCCTTTGGATTCAAGATTTAAAAAAATGACAAAAATCTCCAGCTCTATTTTCCTTAGAACTATGACACTTTTTCAGCTTTCTTGCTCTTGAATAATCTTCATCTTTGAAACTTTCACTACTTTTAAACTTTAAAATATTCATCTCTTTGAATCAGCTTTATCACAAACTCTTCTCATCTTGACTAAAAACACCCTTTTCTTTGACTTTATCAACTTTCGCTTTGACAACTATCTCTTCTTTATACCTCTATCCCTTTATAACTCTTTTCAACAAAACTTTTTCTTCACAATTCTCATCCTTTCTTGTAACATAACTTTCAGACATAATCATCTTCAATTCTCATTCTTCTTCATGTCTTCTTGATATTGACATTTCCAGAAAATCTCATGAAATCAAACTTTCTTCAGAAAAATCTGACTTGAAAAATCTTTCAGATTATCTCCCCCTTTTTGATTAATTGTGAGCAACAAAATCATCAAAACTCTTTTCAAGTCATCATTGTCTTTGAATACCAATCTCCCCTTTTGGAATAGATTCAATTTCCTTCTGCTGATATGAATATTCGTCAACTCATAAATGTCTTCATTCGAATCTTTTCAAATTCAGACAAAATAGAATTTGTAACCCTGAATCAACATATGATACAGTTAGTAGGCCTGTAAGTAACATGGAGCCACTTAGTACAACAGGTGTACTTTAGAAAGGAGCTTTTTGATGTTCACTCCCCCAGGGATTCCATTCAATCATTGAAAAACCACAAAGAAATTTTCTTTGAATGTTATGACAAGAAAACATATTCCTTGTATGTATGTGCAAGTGTAGAAATGATTGAAGCTACTAAGGATTTTTAGGCTCAAAATGTGTAAACTGTTGAGACAACAACAAGTTGTTAGTGCACAAATGTGTTGGATCCGAGATCATGGGAATTAAAGTCAAAGCCTCTCATGCAAAAGTCAAAGTCAAAGCTTCTTTAAATGGAAAGTCAACAAAGTCAAAGTGTTAGTTTCTTAATTGTGTGTTCCTTGTAATTATTAGTAGGTTTAAATAGTGTTTCTCTTTGTTGTAATCTGGTAAGTATGTATCTTGGAGAATCATTCTACATTTCTAGTGAGAGAAAGTAGAGAGAGATGTTGTAATCTGTTCATGTTAGATCAATGACATATGAGTTTTAATTGTGAATTCATTGTTTGTATTGATAATATTGCACAAATTGGGGATAGCAATTGGTATCAGAGTAGAGAGTTCGACTGAAATCATCAAAAATGGATTTTCACACCCTGTTTTCTGTGGCTTAATCGATTTTCATTTTTTGTACGGTAATTGTTTGAAATTTCAATTGTATGTTGATCGATTAATTTTTAGACAAGGTTTGTATTGATTTGTAATTCATTTGTACTGTAAATTTTGGTCAATTTGTTGTTTTTGTGGTTTTTGATTAGCACGAGTTCTAAGCACTGTATAGGATTCGAATTATATGTGTGAGTGAATTTCTTTGAAATTCATTGTTTGTAATCGATTCCTGCAGTGTTCGTGGATAATCTTGTGAAATTTCATACTCGGAATCGAAGATTTGATCATGTTTTGGGTCAATTAAAGGTTTTTTCATCGAAAACTTGAAGAACTCGCATAATTCTTGAAGAACTCGCAAGATCCTAAGAGTTCGTATAGAGATTTCGCATAGTGTTTGGTTTTCTGAATTTGACAAGTGCAGAATTCGCATAAGAGTGATATACGAATTGCACAGAAATTGTATATAGTTTCATACGAAAAGATCATATTTCACATACTTTGGTGTACGAGAAGTTGGAAGATTAATTTTCTAAGGACAAATTTTGCATCAAGATACGTGCCAAAACTAAGGATTTCACATATAGTCGCATACGAATTCCTTGAATTCACATAGAGTTACATACAAATTCTTAGGATTTTTCATAGAAAGTTTGAAGTTTCCCAAGTCTAGAATTCGTATATCCTTGTTGTGCGAAAAGCTCATGCGAAAAGTTGGTGATCTAGAAAAATCTTAAGTCTAGAATTCACATATAGTTGTGTGCGAATTCCTCAAAATTCGCATATAGCAGCGTGCGAATTCCTAGAATTCGCATATCTTTACGTGCGAATTGTGTGGTTGTACGAATTGTCTGGTGTGCGAATTCCTTCAACGTGCGAATTGTGGAAGGTCTGCGAATTCTGTGGTATTGTGCGAATTGTTGAAGCTACAGTGGTGTGCGAATTCTTGCCTTAGGAAATTTTTGGAATTTTATTTCTGAAAATTTTTCTAAGATTTTCTGATTGTTGATTATTTCTTTCGAACTAACGATCTTATGTGCAAGTTTTATCATGATGGGATATTTTGATGATGATGAAGAAGATCAGATTTTTAAACTTAAAACAGAGAATACAAATCTCACCTCATTTGTTGATTATTATTCAAAGAGATCAAAGAAATATCATACTGAAAAGAAGTTGATACGTGAAGAAGTCAATGTGTTAAAGAAGATTAATGAGCATCTTTTGAAGCAGATTTCAAATTTTCAATAATTAACAGATGATAAGAGCAATGAGGAGAAAGCAAATGTTTTGGAAAAAGAAAATATTGAGTTGAAAAGTAAGATTTCAGATTTGGAAGCTGAGATTGTCAAACTCAAGGAAGAAGACTGTGTCAAGAAGAATGAGGAAACTGAAAAGGGCTTAGAAAGTGGTAATTCAGAGCTGAGAAATAAGGTTTTAAATTTGGATGCTCAGATTGCCAAAGACAAATTAGAGTTTGAAAAGAAAAGGATTGAGTTTGAAAAAGAAAAGAAAGGATTTGCACAGAAATTCTCTGAATTTTCAAGAAAGACTTTTGAAAAGAAGAAAGCAGTTGAGCTTAAATGTGCCAAACTTTCTCAACAAGTGTCAGATTTTGAGAAGGTGATCATTTTAGAAAGAGACAAGTTTGCAAAAGAGAAGAAGATGATTGAACAGAAAAATGTTGAATTTTTCAAAGATTTATCTGATCAAAGAAAGAATGTGGAGAAGGATTTTGAAGAAGAAAGAAAGATTTTTTAGTCAGAGATTAAGAAGCTTACAATGTTATTATCTGAACTATCAACAAAGGCATTGAATGAGCAGAACACGAAGTCTGAATTTCATAAAAAGATTGACCTGCTCATCAAGGAAATGAACAGTTTATCTGCCAAGATAACAGAACTTGAAGAAGTTGTTTCTAAGGTGGTTTTGACTGAGCAGAAGACTCCAGATTCAATTATTCAAACACCTAAAGATGAGACAACGTCAAGTTCACATCATAAAACTGTTTCTACAAAAAGGTCAGTCAATATTAAAGATCAGATTGGTACTACTAACCTTTTTTATGATCGGAATATTGAGGGTCCAGGTACATTTAGAAGAAGAAGAAATGGTAATGAGAAGTTAATATGGAGAGTGAAAGAAGATTCTAATGAGAAGGATGGTAAGAAATCATTTGTGCATACACTCAATTCTAAGAAGATCAATGTGCCAAAAGGTAAACCTAATTTTGTTTATTCTAGAAATCAATTACTCAAGTTAGCTCAAAAGAAGAGTTATTGTCCTTATTGTAGCTCAAATGATTTTGTTCATAAAGTTTCTGATCATTACTGGTATGATTCTTATTATATTACTCCTAACAGAACTGCAACTAACAAACATGGACCCGAATACCAGTGGGTACCAAAGCCAAAAGATCCATTTGTGTTGCAGGCATCTCAAGTCAAGGAGGAGTAAAAGAACCTAGACTTCTAAATACATCAGTTCAGAACTCATACTTCAACGAAGTATGGATTTTGGACAATACGGTTCAAAACTCGCACCTCAATGCTGAGAACATATACTTCTAAGTAAATCAGCTCAGGACTCGGACTTCAATGTCACAGAGTTTGACTTCTAAACACAACAGTTTAGGACTCGGACCTCAATAATCAAAATAAAGTGTACTCCAATGCATAAAAAGAGATTATCAAACTTCAAGGGGGAGTATACATATTACCTCTACTGATAATGTTGCGAATGTATATTTTTAGGGAGAGTAATTGACTTCTGATTACATTTGATCAGAACTCGTTCTTAAAAGTTTTATTGCTTTCATGTCTTTATTTTTCAATAAAGTTTGTGAATAAGACTTTGTACTTTGACGACTTTTTGACTAAATCCAGATTTTGAGGGGGAGCTTACAAGATCATATCTTTAATGACTTTCGAGCTGACTTAATGAGATTTAAGCAGAGCGTAAGGCATATTCTAATCTTAATCTCATTGTGTTTGAAAGAAGGACAACTTTCAAACATGAAAACATTTTTCTTAAACGTTCAAACCACTTCTCGATTCTTAAAACGGTTTCATGAATTTTGAAGTGTGATTATAAATGTTTTCGGATATGGGCTTTAATGTTTAACAAACCATGTGTTTCCGAAGATAAATACTTGTGTATTATCTTTTCCATATACTTTCAAGTATTCATATACACCGGCTTAGTATTTTTGTTGATTTTATTATTACCATGTCTCAAAATGAACCAATTTTTTCGATGGTAATAAACCCCATTTGAACTTTATTGATATTTGAGTGTTGTTTCATTCAATACGTTTCTTTCAAGAATGTCTATATTTGATTCGTATAGACAACATCCAATTTTTATTGACCTAAGCTTTTAATGATAAATCATTCCTATTTGATCTTTTCATACATTGTCAGATTCTCAAACAAGCAGTTTGTATTCATTTCATTCATTCAATATACTTGTTTCTGAGAAAATCTTCAATGTTTAAAATGCTCAAATCTTCATTATTATCTTCATGAGCATACATATATCTGACATGTATTCCATATTGTACTTTAACTGAAAAAAGTTAAACCAATTTCGCTTTTAGGACAATATACATGGGAATTGTGTGAGCTTAATTGAACTTCTATGGATTCACGTTAACCATTGTTTCCTACCCAAAAAGTTATTCTTGAGTGATTGAAAGGTGAGGAGTCAATATCTGAGTGTGGGTGTGTGCTGAGATAAAATGACAAGAGAGTTTGGTTAGAAGTGAGCTCAATGTTAAAAAGAAAGAGGGTTAGAGATTGGAGTAAAAGAATATCAAACTCTGCACCAACTTTTTCTGAGCCGAGCAGGCATATTACTGTTGTTCACAATTCTTTCGTGAACTTCATTGAAACAGGCAACTAGCCCATGTCAACTCTTGTTTAAACCCCACCAACTACTCATTTCTTTCTCAACAAAGAAATGTTTCAATTTTTCTTGGGGACGCATCACATAATCTATCTGATCTTCATTTGGAAGATGTGGATATTGAAAAAGAAGGAAGTCTATCCCACCTTCGCACTTCGATCATGCACAATTGAGTTTGTGTAATATTGTTGTTGTCTCAATTGTTTACACATTTTTGGCCTTATAAACATTCATGTTTTAATTCTTTCATACACAAGCACATTCACACATAAAATTTGTTTTTCTGTCGGAACGTTCATAGTTTAACCTTGTGTTATTCAATGATTGAATGGAAGACCTAGGGAGTTAACATCTATAAAACTCCTTGTACATTACATTTGTTGTACTAAGTGACTTTGTGTTACTTACACGCATATTAACTGATTCATTTGTTGATTCAGGGTTACATTCTTATTTGTCTGAATTTGCAAAGATTCGGATGAATACATTATGAATTGACGGATGGTTAGAGGCTCATATGGAAATTTCAATGGTCAGAATATTATGACATTTCTTAAAGAAGTTTTGATGATTTCTATGCTCTACATCATCAAAAAGGGGGAGAAATAATTTCAAGAAATGTTGTATGGTGAATTGTTAAACCCAGATTATAGTTGATTAATAATCACACAACACATTAAAGAACAAGAGATAAATAAATCAAACAACATACCAATGATCTCTTGATTATTCAGATAAATACGTGTGTGTGTTCTTGGTGTACAGAAGATACCTCGTTCGTGTACAATACAGAGAAAATACGGCCTTCTCTGTTCTGTTCTACACCTTATTTTTTACCTAATTCTAGAAAATAGAACCTTTTATACTTAGGTCAACATGACCTAATTAATTACTAACTATTAGCTAAAATACCCCCTAAGGTATTAAATACTTTTACAAACTAGACCCCATTTATAATTTAATCTTGAATACAATTATTGATCCAACAATCTCCCCCTATGGATTCAAGATTAAAAAAAATTCCAATTATCTTCGGGTCATCACTTCTCTTGAAAACTGCATATGATATGACGTTGACAACTTCAAAACTTGTAGCTTTACACAGTCTTCATCTTCCTCTTTGTTTAAATGAAGTGTCCTTCTGACGATCATCTTCAGTCAGACTTTTGATAGATCAAATGAGCTCAGACACTTTGATATCTTTGAATTCTTCAATAGTCTTTCAAAAATTCTTATCTTGTATTCTCCTCCTTAGTGTATTCTCCCCCTTTTGATGAGTGGTGAGAATCATCATCATCAAAACATAGCAAAATAGAGTAGGAATTTTCTCCCCTAAGTCATCAATTAAGCGCAGTCTTCATGTATAGATCCCTGTGTGGAAATAAGAGCAGTCTCCTCAAATAGAAAGAGTGATTATTTCAATCTTTGCAGATTCAAATAAGTAAAAAGTGGTAACTCTGAATCAACAAATGATTCAGTTTGGAATGCCTGTCAGTAACACACAGTCACTGAGTAACACAAAGTTACTATATAAGGAGCTGGTTTTGATGTTGGTTCCCTAGGACTTCCATTCAATCATCGAATAACACATGGTTATCTATGAACGTTCTGACAGAAAACAAATTTCTGTGTGCTCGTGCATGTGTAGAAAATAAATTAAGCATCGATGATTGCTTTTCAATGTAGGCTCAAAGTATGTAAACTTGTTGAGACAGCAACAAATTATACAAAGACTCAATGTGCATGAGAAAAGGTCAAAGGTGGGGCAACTTTCCTTCTTTTTCAATATTAGTATCTTCCAAATGAAGAACCAATAGCGTATATGCTGTGTCCCTAGAGAATATGAAACATTCTATTTTTGAGAAAAGAATGAGTAGCTGGTGGGGTTGTATGCAAGAGATGGCATGGGTTAGGTGCCTTTTTCAATGTCATTCACGAAGAAATGTGAAACAACAATTTATGCGGCTGCCCGACTCAGAAAGAATTTGGTGCAGAGTTTGATATTCTTTTACTCTGTTCTCTCACCCTCTTTCTTTTAATCTTTTAAGTCTCACTTCTAACCAATCTCTCTTTTCCATTTTACCTCTTCACACACCAACACTCAAATCTTTTGACCCCTCTCCCCTCAGTCACTCAGTGAATACTTCCTAGGTAGGAAACACTGGTTATCGTGAATCCATGGAAGTTCAGTTAAGCTCACACATCAAATCCCATGTATTTTCCTAAAAGAATGTATTGTTCAATAGTCTTTTATACATGTAAGCACAAAGGAATATGAATAAACATGAAGAATAAAATGTTGGAGAAGTCAAAAACATTTGTGTGTTTGACAATCCTATTCTCCCCCTTAAACTAAAAGTGGTTGACAATTAAGTATCCAATATCATTTAAAATCACACTTCACAATTCATGAAAATCTTTGAAGAATAGGAAGTGGTTTGAACATTTAAGAAACCATTTTTTCACAAGTGAAAGTTGTTCATCTTTCAACAAGTGATAGAGTGTAAGGATTAGAAAGATAGACCTGTAAATCAGAATCTTTAACTTCCCCTAGAATGAATATTTTCATTTAAGTGTTCTCCCCCTTTATATCTGTAAAACAACAATTCATCAGAAAAATATGACAATGATAGTAGAAATCATATTTATCTCCTCCCCCTAAGAGATATAACAGTTAGCTCCCCCTCAAATCAAAAACTTCTATAAAAGATGTTATCATTTAAGCATCCTATTAGAAGAAAATATTTGAAAAATGGGTTCTGAACTCTAGTATTCAGAAGCCATGATGACATATTCTCCGGTGAGAATAGTATCATTCATTTTTACCAATGAAGAACGGGTCTAAGCTTTTATACTTAGAAGTCATTGTTTTGACAACGAGGCAAGAGTCCTGATCTGTAGTAATCAGAAGTCATTGTTCTTTCTCCCCCTCAAACCTTGGGTGCCTGCAACACAGATTTAGCTTTTGGTACCCACTGGTAATTGGGTCCTAATGGTTTAGTTGCAGTTCTAGTGGGAGATATAAAATAAGAACCATACCAGTTATTCACATAATCTTTGTTTACAAAATCATTTGAGCCATAGTAGGAACAACTAATTTTCTTTTGTGCTAACCTGATCAATGGATTGATAGTGTAAACCAGATCAGGTTTTCCAAAAGTTTTACCTTTTGAAGCATAGTTCCATTTAGCATTTGATGTATGCTCAAAGGATTCTTCTTTCTTCTTTTCGTCGGAAGACTCTTTAATTTTCCAGATCCAATTTTCTCTATCTTTTTCTTCATCTTTCCTCTTCCATAACCTTTTTATTCCGACACTTGTTCTTTTTGAAATTACCTGACCCGTCAAAATTTTTGTCAAAGAAAAGATTAGAAGGACGAATTTGATCTTTATGTTCAGAAGTATGATCATCAATTACATCAAACAAAGGATTATTAGAAACATTAGTAAAAATTGAACTTGCTGCTGAATTGAATGAGCATTCGAATGCAGTTAGATCATCTCTCGGTGATTGAGCTATTGAGTCTGGCGTCTTGTGCTCAGTCAGCTTTACTTTGAATACGATCTCTTCAAGTTCCTTTATCTTTGACGATAAATTGTTTCTTTCCTTTGCAATCAGATCAAACTTCTTATGCAACTCAGATTTTGCATTCTTCTCCTTCAAGATGTTTGTTGACAACTCAGATAGCTTTCTTGTGAGCTTAGCTATCTCAGTCTCTAGATCTTTCTTTTCTTTAGACAAGTCTTTATTGACATCCTTCTGCTCAGCTTTCTTCTTCTCATTCTTAACCTTGTCTCTCTCCAGAATGATAACTTTCTCAAAGTCTGAAACTTGTTGAGAAAGCTTAACACATTTAAGCTCTAATGATTTCTTCTCTTCAAAGGCTTTTCTTGAGAAATCAGAGAATTTCTTAGCAAATTCTTTTCTTTCTTTCTTTCTTAATCTTCATCATCTCATCTTGAGCTTTTGTGTTGTTTCTATCTTGGGTTGCCTTATCTTTCAGCATATTAATCTCAACCTCAAGACTGAAAACTTTATCTGTCAAAGAGTTTCTTTCAGCAAAAATTTGAGAATTCATTTTTCTCAGCCCATCAGATGTCTCACAAGCAATGTTTGCTCTTCTTCTCAGTTCATCTATCTCTCTTTGCATTGATTCCTTCTTTGACCAGCTTGAGCTAGAATTCATACTTTCAGATCTTTTCAGCTTTGCTTAAAGATTTAAGATCTCTTTTTCTTTAGACTCAATTATTCCTGCAAAATCAATTTTAGAATCATTAATGCATTCTAAGCAAACAAAATCTTTCTTTAAACATTTATCATCTTTCAACTTATTAATCTGTTCAAGAAGAGATGAGTTCTGAATCTTCAAATTTTCATTCTCAGCTTCTAATGCTGGAATCTCTGGCATATACATTAAAGCACAATCTCTCTTGGTCAGCACTGTGTTTCCCTTCTCGTCTGTGTAAGGCATGATGATATATGTACAACTTAAATCAACTTGTAAGATCTTAGAATTAAGAATTGGATAAAAACTACACTCAAAAATTTTCAGAAAAATAAATTTCCAAATATAATTAAATGCAAAATTCGCAAACAGTATAAAACACAAAGAGATTAGCAAGATAGTGGCTGGCGCAAAATACACTTTGAGCTGGGGATCTGGCGCAAAAGACTAATTTACGCTAGGAGAAGATAGCGCGAAACTCAGATATGCTCGAGGAGAAGATGGCGCAAAGATGGTTTTGCGCGAAGAACAGATGGCGAAAACCCGGGGTCTTGAGGCCGACCGGTGTATGGGCGACCGGTGTCCTGCGACCGGTGTGAGCTGTGACCGGTGTGTGGGCGACCGGTGTGGACCTGTGTCGACCGGTGTCCAAGTTTGACCGGTATCTCCTTCGACCGAAGAGGGGTTGGCACAAAATACACTTTTTCGCTAAGAGGGACTGGCGCAAAAGTCCACTTGAATCTGGCGCAAACTGGAAATCTGGCGTGTTCTTCAACTGTTCGACCCTCTACTAGATTTTCAATCCAGAAAACTCATCCAAAGGTTAAAGCATAGTATAAAAATCATACCATAATCCATAAACATACTACGAATGAAGCCCAATCAAAATCAACGACTAAGAATAACTTTTGATCACACAATTTGAATGGAGCAGTACTCGACAGTATACATACCAAAATTCTCAAAGATCATCAAAAGCCAATTGATTTGTGATTTTAAGTGCAATTAGGCAATCAGATGATGTTCAATAACATAAAACACACATAACCAATTCGATTTTAAGCATAAAGACACATTAAATCGTGAAATCGATTTTCACACCGTAAGTTTTCGAAAAACACTGTTTTAATCCAAAAAACTTGATTCTTTGGCTCTGATACCACTTGTTAAACCCATATTATAGTTGATTAATAATCACATAAGACATTAAAGAACAAGAGATAAATAAATCCAACAACATACCATTGATCTGTTAATTATTCAGATAAATACGTGTGTGTGTTCTTGGTGTACAGAAGATACCTCGTGCGTGTACAATACAGAGAAAATACGGCCTTCTCTGTTCTGTTCTACACCTTATTGTTTACCTAATTCTAGAAAATAAAACCTTTTATACTTAGGTCAACATGACCTAATTAATTACTAACTATTAGCTAAAATACCCCCTAAGGTATTAAATACTTTTACAAACTAGACCCCATTTATAATTTAATCTTGAATACAATTATTGATCCAACATGAACAAGTTTGTATAGTTTTGGAGAGATGATCAAGAAATGTTATATATGGGAGAAATTATTTCAAGAAATGATGTCTAAAGTTCAGATGGTGAAAGTTTGAAAGATAAATTATCAGAGTTATGGGGAGAATGGTCAGAATAATATCAAAAAGTTCAAAGAATTCGGAAAGTTTGTTGAAGATTTGCTGAAATTTTTCTTTGAAGATGATTTGCTGAAGAAAAATGAGCTAAATCTGAAGATAATTTCTTTTCAAAAGTCTGTAAGAGGTTTTATTACCTTGGATGATATTGTTAAAGATTCTTGCAAAAGATAATTATAGACTTTGGAGGAGATTACAGAAGATCTGAAGACAGTTCAAAGAAAAGAAAGATTATTTTTGAACAGGTTTACTCAAAGGGAGAGATTGACTTTCAAAGGAAAATTATTTTTCAGAAACTTAAAGAGGGAGAATGTTCTTAAAAGGGGGAGAACGTGCTTTTAAAGATGATATTCATTTGAAGAGAAATACAAGTTTATTCGAAAAGGGGAGATTGTTCTTTGATGCTGAAATTTAATCTGATTCCAAAAGGGGGAGTTTCAATGTATATCCTTTTGGAGATGATCTTGAATCCAAAGGGGGAGATTGTTAGTGCAAAAATGTGTTGGATCCATGATAATGAGAATTAAAGTCAAAGCTCAAGTCAAAGCCTCTCATGCAAAGGTCAAAGTCAAAGCTTCTTTAAATGGAAAGTCAACAAAGTCAAAGTCAAAGTGTTAGTTTGTTAATTGTGTGTTCCTTGTATTTGTTAGTAGGTTTAAATAGTGTTTCTCTTTGTTGTAATCTGGTAAGTAACTATCTTGGAGAATCATTCTACATTTCTAGAGAGAGATGTTGTAATATGTTCATGTTAGATCAATGACATATGAGTTAATTGTGAATTCGTTGTTTGTATTGATAATCTTGCACAAATCGGGAATAACACAAGTTTTCCATGTACTCAATGTGCATGAAAGAGGTGCGAAGTTAGGGCAAATTTCCTTATTTTTCATTATCTACATCTTCCAAATGAAGACGAGATAGCAGATATGTTGTGTTCCCAAGAAAACATGAAACATTTCTTTTTCAAGAAAGAAACGAGTGGTTGGTGAGTTAGTTAAAGCACAGTTTTATTGGATTCAAGATCATAATTATCTGAAGATGGAAATCTGAAGTTAAAGTTGATAAAGTCGTCTCAACAAATAGTCTAGGGTCCTTTTGTAATAGTTAGTCAAAAGTATGTTTCCATATTTTATTTATTAGGCTTTATATTTTAATTAATTGGTTTGTTTTGTTTTTAGGCCAAGCCTTGCAAAGCCCATTAGGCTAATAAGGCCTAAGTATAAAATGTTTTAGTTTAGAGTAATTTAGGTTAAGGAGCTTAATTGCAAGATTAATTATTGAGTGAGAGGAGGCTGTATGTTAGTGTGGTGCGCCATGAACATCAAGAGGAAGAGAGAAAGAATTTGATCAAAAATCTTGTAATCCTTTGAATCAATTGAATAATCATATCAGGTTTGCATTATCGTTATTGTTCATTGATTTACTTGATTGAATGATTACTTATTGGGACACACAATTGGTATCAGAGCTAAACAGATTGAATTGAATAAGTTTCTGTTCGGTTCTATTTTTTCTGTTAAAGATTCATAATTTTTATTGTGTAATCGTTCATTCAAGTTGTTTTTGGTTGGATTGTGTTTGTTTTGTCTATTATCGTGTTTGGGTATTGGTTGATTTGAATATTGCATCGATTTTGATTATCAAAGTGATGATTTTTGTTTTCTGGGTTTGTTCACGAGTTTGACACTGCTTCAGAAATCGAATCCTTCATAGAGTGTTTATTATTGAAATTAATTGTTGCAATCTGTTCTAGTTGGTTAATCTATTGAATTGGCAAAGTTAGGTAGTGTAATTTTGAGTTTTCGATTGCTTTCTGGACTGAATTTTGGTTTCTGGGTCGAAGAACTTCAAGAACATATCGGTCTTTATTATTATCGGTCTTTGCATTTTATCGGTCTAAGCACACTACCGGTCTAAGCGAATATCGGTCTAAGACCAATTCCGGTCGAAGACCATTATCGGTCGAACTATATCGGTCCTTACTCTTCCGGTCGAATTTTTTTTGTCGGTCGATAGCATTCGACCGGTACACACTGTCAATATCGGTCTAAGCGTTTATCGGTCGAACACTCACTATCGGTCAAAGGCTTTATCGGTCTTAGGCACATTACCGGTCGAACTCGATACCGATCATTACAAGTTCCCGGTCGAACGATTTATCGGTCGAAACAAGTGTCCGGTCGAACAAGTGTCCACTTTGCGCAACAGTCTTGACATGCAAACCTTACTTTGCGCAACGACCTTGATACGCAAACCTCCACTTTGCGCAACGACCTTGACACGCAAACCTCACTTTGTGCAACGGCCTTGACACGCAAACCTCCACTTTGCGCAACGGCCTTGATAGGCAAACCTTCACTTTGCGCAAGTACTGTTCACACAATTCACTGTTCACACTATTCACACAATTCACTGTTCACACTATTCACATAATTCACTGTTCACACTATTGACCCCACCCGCTAACCAGGTAGCGGGACCCCCGTGCTAATTCTGCAAAGGGGGACAAAGTTCTGTTCGTGATCAAATTTTTCTGAATTTCATTCTAAAATTTTCAGTATTGTGTGATTTTATCTTGATTTTTAACGATCTCATCCAGTTGATTGAATCATATCAGATAAGTTAGACTACTAATCATATCAGTAAGAATGTCTCGGGAAGCTCTTGCCATTGGAACAAATGTGAAGCCACCAGTACTCTTCAAAGGGGAGTACGAGCAATGGAAGGACAGATTCTTGGACTTCATCGATTGACATGAGTTGGGAGATCTTATCAGGAAATCTCTAAAAGAAGGAATCATGACACCTCCGACCAAGGTTCTCACTGTAGCTGGAGCAAATGGCCAAGAAGAAGAGATGGAGTATAAATTACCGATTGAGCTGAACAGACACAAGGGTGACAAGCTGGAAAGATCATTCATTCTCCAAGGCATACCAAATGAAATATACGTCAAGATTGATAGCTACAACGCTACCGGTAAGCAAATGTGGGATCAGTTGGAGAAGATGATGCTTGGATCTAAAGTTGGCAATCAACTCAAAGTTTCCACCTGCTTGAATAATTATGAAGAATTCAAAGCTAAAGCTGGAGAATCACTTGAAGCCACTTATGACAGATTCATCACATTACTGAACGAGCTGAGCAAGAACAAGATCAGCAAATCTCACGTGAAGCTGAATGTGAAATTTCTCAGCAACCTTCAGCCTGAGTGGAAGAGATTCACCAGACAAATGAGGCAGCTGAAGGATCTGCACGACATTCCCCTTCATGAAGTTTATGAAATCCTCAGACAGAATGAGGAAGAAGTGGAAGAGATCAAGGCTGAGATGAAAAAGGATGACAAAGTAGTTGCTGATCCAGTTGCTCTTGTGGTCAAGAAATCTAAGAAGAAGAAGGTGATAGAATCTGAATCAGAAGAGGCTGATAGCGAGGCAAAGTCTGACTCTGACGATTGTGAGCAACTGAAGGAAGCCATGCTTATGTTAACCAAGGCTTTCCAAAAGAAATTGTATAAAAAGACAAACTCCAATAGTCAGAGGTACTCGTCTGGTCCGAACAACTACAAGCATAAAGAGAAAGTTGAAGAAAGGAGACCAGAAGACAAGAAGAAGGATGGAGCTGAAGAGACCAAGAAGGAAGAACCGATAAAGTGCTACAACTGTGGCAGACTCGGTCATTTTGCCAAGGACTGCCGCAAATCAAAAGTCCGAAACTCCGACTATTACAAGAATAAGATGCTTCTAGCCAAGCAACAAGAGGCTGGAAAAGCATTAATGGCCGAGGATGAATACTAGCTCGACCATTCGGACGAAGAATCTGAAGAAGGAGAGAAGGATGAGACAGCATATATGTGCTTGATGAGAAAAAACCAGTCAAAAGTTGAAGCTGATTCTGATGATTGAGATAATGATGAGGTATGTGACTTAACTGAATCTGATTTTTTGAACCGAATGCATACCATGATGTCTAAACTCCAAGAATTAGAGTCTAAACTGAAGCGTGAGAAAGGTGTCACAAATGAGAAAAATCAATCTATACATAAACTTAGTAATGATATTGCTGAGAAAAATGTATTAGTTGAAACTTTGCACAAAAATATAGACACCAGCGCTAAAGAAAAGACTATAATTCATAAAGAGTTATCTGAAACTGTTTCAAAGTACAAAGAATGTGAGTTTAAGTCTATAGAGCTTGCTAAAAGATACTTTTCTACTTCAAAAGAGAATAATTCTTAAATAGAAAAGGTGAATGCTTTGGAAGAAAAATTACATACTATTGGTCAATCTGAACACACTATTCATTTGAACAAACCTAAAGAGAAACCTGATACTTGGGGTCTTGGTTACAAAAACCCACATCATCTCAAAAAGGTTATATCTGAAGTGCCTGCACTTTATGACTTTGGGTTTACGTTATTGGCTTCTCAACATCCGGAACTCAAACCTTTTTGGACTAGTCTGTCGAAAAAAGATAAAGCCAGGGAATATGATAAAAGAAATAACACAGCTAAAGTTCAACTTCCATTTCGCTATGAGAAGTTGAAAAACAGTTATAGATCTAGTAAATCAAAATTTCTTTCAAATGATTATTCTGAGAGTTATTCTGTAAAGGAGTTGGAGGCTAAACCCATCGAAGGTAAGTTTTACGTCCCTCCTCTAGTTTTGGAAAGTAAAATTTCTGAACTCGAGAATACTCTTATAGAAGAAAGAATTTTGATGAACTTAGAACAAACAATATTTTCAACAGTGTTCAAAACTTCTAATTTTCCTAAAATCTCCAAGGCTTTAAATTCGGATGACAGATCTGGTTCACTTGATAAAGAGCTTAATTTCTTAAACTCTGAAGGTGTTTTAAATGATTGTGTTTCTCAGTTTGATTTTTCTTCTAAACTTTCTGATCATTCATCTTGTGTTGTTAATTCTTTTAGATTACCCAGTGTTTTTGACAAAGGTTAAACATCAACGAAAGTTGATAAATCAGTTTCTGTGAAATAAATGAAAGAAAAAGTAAGAAACAAAAATCTCAACTTTCACAGAAACCGATCCTCACTGGTAAGCCAAAGAAGAAGCATTCTCTTAATTCTCATCATTCTAACTCTAAAGTTTCAAATGTTTCAGATTTGAGAAAGCAAAGGGTTGGAGTTAAGACTGCATGGATACCGAAACAGAAGATAGACGAGAAAGCTAAATCTAGTTCTAGATTGATTTTGAATAAAAAGACTTCTAGTAAAGATGATTTGAGTGTGAATGTTGCTACTTTCAAAAATAATCTTGTTGATTCTCGCAAGAAATACTCTCTAAAGCAATTATTTCAGTTAGCTCCATCTAGTACTAAAAAGTTTTTAAATTATGGTGAATGTGATTATGCTTCTCGTAAATATTCTGATGTTTGGTATGGTTCATATAATGTTTCATCTTATCATTATCATACGTCTTATCATGCTTCTGGTTTTCAAAGAAAAAGTGGACCCAATTTTAAATGGGTGCCAAAATCAAGTAATAACAGTGGAGGTCCCATTTTTAAATTGGTTCCTAAACCTCTTCTTTCTTGATTTGTGTTGTGCAGACCCGTCATATGTGGTACTTGGATATCGGGTGTTCCAAGCATATGACCGGGCAGAAGAGTATGTTGTCTAATTTTACGGACAAATACTGCGGCACAGTTCGTTTTGGGAATGATCAGTTTTCACCTATTCTGGGATATGGTGATGTTGTACATGAAAATCTTACGATCAAGAAGGTGAGCTATGTTGAAGGCTTAGGGCACAACCTATTCAGTATTGGCCAGTTCTGCGACAAAGACTTAGAGGTTAATTTCAAGGCCAAGACATGTTCAGTACGCACTGAAGAAGGAAAAGAACTCTTCGTCGGCACTCGCAAGTCAAACCTCTATACCATCAACTTGTCAAAGGTCAAGGCTGACAATCAGGTATGTCTACTATCAAAGGCCTCGATGCAACAAAGCTGGTTATGGCATCGACGACTTTCTCACCTCAACTTTCGGTACATCAACAAGTTGGTCAGTGGCAAGCTAGTGAAAGGTCTTCCAGAACTGAAGTATGAAAGAGAACATCTATGTGCAGCATGTGAAAAGAGCAAGATGAAGAGAGCCCCACACAAACCAAAGCCTGAACCGAGTACCAGCTCTCCTTTAGAGTTGTTGCATATGGACTTGTGCGGTCCTATACGAACGCAAAGCTTAAGAGGAAAGAAGTATGTGCTAGTTATCGTGGACGACTATACGCGATACACTTAGGTTAAGTTTCTACGGTCTAAAGATGAGACTCCCGATGTTCTCATTACGTTTCTGAAGACGACCCAAGTCAATCTGCAAAAACAAGTCAAGATTCTTAGGACTGACAACGGCACAGAGTTCAAGAATAAGATAATTGAAGAATATCTCGAATCGGTCGGCATATCACATTAATACTCTGCTGATTGCACGCCTCAACAGAATGGAGTCGTCGAAAGGAGAAATCGTACACTTGTCGAGGTCGCTCGGACAATGCTCAGCCAATCTGACTTACCTTTATTTTTGTGGGCTGAAGCTGTATCGACTGCGTGTCACACTCAGAATCGCTCCATGATACACCGCAGATTTCAGAAGACTCCGTATGCGTTGATCAACAACCGAACACCAACCATTAAATATTTTCAAGCTTTTGGTTGTACATGTTATGTTTTAAACGACCGAGAGAATCTGAACAAGTTCAGTGCTATGGCAGATGAAGGCATCTTCGTTGGTTATTCCTCTACATCTTCTGCATATCGTATTTATTTGAAGAAGTCGAAGAAAGTGATCGAGAGCGTCAATGTTACATTTGATGAGGACATGGCTTCTGAGCACGTCAGTTCAGAACCCGTAATTACCCGGAGTTTTAGCTTCTGAACCAACCAGTCCAGGACCTGCACCTCAAGAGAACAAATCAGATGGCGCTTCATCGTCTACTTCTAAATTATCTGATTTGGATTTATTATTTGAACTGTTTTATGATGAATTTCTTGGCTCTAAAGTTCCTAAGTCTGTTGTGGTTGACAGGATAGAAGACACGATGACTACTCCTCCGACCACTTCTGAAATCTCTACTGAATCAAATTCCCCGATTCGGCAAGAAGTTCCAGTTGAAAAGCCTACTCCGACAGTTGAAGTTATGACCAACAACGCCGAGACAGAAGTAGCTGACTCAGTAGGATGTACTGTAAGGACTGATCAACAGATTGACCAAGCTGTACGCAACTTCTGCAACGACTACTTCAACTGCAACCCCCGTTAATTCTGAACCATCTGAAGGAGATACTAGTGGATTCCTAGATGCGGACAATGTTCAATCTACATCTAATCCACTCCCTCATGAACATAAGTGGACCAAAGAGCACCCGGTACATCAAATTATTGGAGATCCTTCTGCACCGGTGCAAACTAGGTCTACAACAACAAATCTATGTATGTATGAATCCTTTCTGAGCAAGATCGAGCCTACTCGAGTATCTGAGGCCCTTGACGATTCAGATTGGGTAATTGCGATGCAAGATGAGCTGAATCAGTTTGAAGCACTGAAAGTCTAGAGACTTGTACCCAAATCGCAAGGTAAAACCATCATTGGTACGAAATGGGTGTTCAAAAACAAGAAAGATGAAGATGGCACCGTTATCCGAAACAAAGCACGACTTGTTTCCAAGGGATATAGGCAAGAGGAAAGGATAGACTACGATGAGACTTATGCTACAGTGGCACGTATAGAGGCAATTCAGATGTTTTTAGCCTACGCAGCTCACAAGAACTTCACCGTCTATCAAATGGACGTGAAGAAAGCTTTTCTGAATGGAGTACTCAAAGAGGAAGTCTACGTCTCACAGCCAGAAGGGTTTGTGAATCCATATAAGCCTAATCACGTATACATCTTGGATAAAGCTCTTTATGGACTGAAACAAGCTCCTCGTGCCTGGTATGATATCTTATCTCAATTCTTGATCAAGTCAGGTTTTACTAAAGGTACGGTCGATACCACTCTTTTTATTAAAAAGGACAAAGGCGATATCATTCTTATTCAAATATATGTGGATGATATTATTTTTGGTTCTACAAATCCTAAGTACTGTAAGAACTTTGCAAACCTCATGGTGTCACGTTTTCAGATGAGCATGATGGGAGAGATGAATTTATTTCTCGGATTGCAAGTCAAACAATTTTCAATGGGAATTTTTATCAATCAATCTAAATACATTCTGGATATTCTTCGGAAGTTCAAAATGGAAAATTGTAAACCGATTGGTACCCCAATGGCACCTGGTACTAAGATTGGCACCGATCTTTCGGGAAAGGCTGTTGATGTTAGGACTTATAGAGGGATGATAGGTTCCAAAATGTATCTTACTTCTAGTAGGTCAGATATAATGTTTTCTACATGCTTATGTGCTAGATATCAGGCCAATCCTTAAGAATCCCATTTGTCCGCTGTAAAGCGGATTTTCAGGTATCTAAAGGGGACCGCAGATCTTGGTCTATGGTATCCTAAGGATACAATCTTTGAACTAACATCTTATTCAGATGCAGATCATGTTGGTTGCATGTTAGACAGGAAAAGCACCTTGGGTCATATACAATTCCTCGGAGATAAACTCGTCAGTTGGGCTTCGAAGAATCAATTATGTGTATCCACATCAACGGCCGAAGCGGAATATGTAGCTGCTGCTAGCTGCTGTTATCAGGTCTTATGGATGAGAACACAACTGCAAGACTATGGGTTTCATTTCAATAGAATCCCGATCTATTGTGATTCGAAGAGCGCTATTGCGATTACCGCTAACCCTGTTCAGCATATTAAGACCAAAACACATAGATGTCAGGTATCATTTTATAAAAGATAATGTAGATAAGGGCACAATTGAACTTTACTTTGTAAAAACCGATTATCAGCTTGCAGATTTGTTTACCAAACCTTTAGACGAAAAGAGATTTAATTTTCTTGTCTCAAGACTTGGTATGCTAAATCTTAAGACCTAATCGGTGGTTACCTATTAAAGTTTCTTATTGTATCTCTTTATCATTTCTTTATTATTATTTTCCGCATGATACCTGCTCTTTAATAGTTTGTTCATGATCTCAGGGGGAGTGTGAGAAGTATCTTATAGATGGTCAATGTTAGTTTGAGGGGGAGCAATACTGAATGCATTATACTTACTGATCAATTTGTTAGTGATGCATGATTTTAGGGGGAGCGTTCAAGTCAAAGGAGTATGGCGTTGACTTCTGATTATTTCTGATCATAACTCGTACACTAAGTGTTTTACTGCTTTCTGTCATTTCAATTTCTGTGAATAAAGTTACTTTGACTAGACCTTAAGACTTTTGTAAGTTGAGAGATACTTTAAAGATCATATCTTTATGACTTTAAGCTTAACTTCGTGAGATGTAAGACTGCATTCAAAAGGTATAATTTCTTATCTTCATCTCATCCATGGTTGAAAGAAGGACAACTTTCAATCCTAAGAAAACATGTTCTTAAATGTTCAAACCACTTCCCGATTCTCAAACAGATTTCTTGAATTCGAAGTGTGATTTTAAATGTTTTCTGCTTCATCTATGCACTTTAACTGCTAAAGTTAAATCACCTGAGCATCATATGCTTCATAGGAAAACATGGGATCAGTGTGCTAGGACTTACAAGAAACTTCTATGGATTCACGTTAACCAGTGTTTCCTACCCAAGAAGTTAATCCTGTAGTGATTGCATATGAGGAGTCAAAAGAAATGAGTGCGGGATGTGTGATGAGAGAATATGTCAAAAGAGAGTTCGGTTAGTTGTGAGCTTAAAGATTAAAAGAAATAGGGTGTGCGATCAGAGTAAAAGAATTTTCAAACTCTGCACCAACAACTTTCTGAGTCGGGCAGCCACATTTCTAATGCTTCACATTTCTTTGGTGAACATTATTGAAACAAGAACCTAGCCCATGCCAACTCTTGATATTACCCCACCAGCCACTCATTTTCTTCTCAAAAAGAAAATGTTTCATTTTAAAAAGGGGACGCAACACATATGCTATCTGATTTTCATTTGGAAAATCTGGATATTGAAAAGAAGGAAGTCTGCCCCACCTTCACACTTCACTAATGCACATTGAGTCTGTGTTTAACTAACTGTTGTCTCAGTGGTTTACACTTTTTGAGCCTTATAAGCAATCATCTTATGCTTAATTTATTCTATCACTTACACGAACACACAAAGAATTTGTTTCTTTGTCATAACGTTCATAGAAATTTCCTTTGTGGTGTTTCGATGATTGAATAGAAGCCCTGGGGGAGTGAACATCATATAAGCTCCTTTATATTGTGTATTCGTTACACACAGTGACTTTGTGTTACTGACAGACAGTTTTAACTGATTCATTTGTTGATTCAGGTGTTACACTTCATTTTCTAAATTGTCTAGATTTGCAAAGATCTGGATGAACATCTTAATGAATTGACGGATAATCAGTGGTTCTGTTTGCAAGATCAATGGTGGAAGAAATTTCTTGAAGACACGTTTTGATGAACTCTTTGCTCTTTTCATCAAAAAGGGGGAGAAGCGTCAATCAAGAAATGGAAGATATTCTGAAGATATGCTGAAATGAATAAATTTTCCTTGAAGATGATTTGCTAAAGCATTCCGAGCTGAAACTGGAGATAATTTCCTTCCAAAAGATATTCTCATCGATTGGAGAGATTGCTACATTCTGAAGACAAAGAGGAAGATTACATTTTCGGAGCTTAAAGAATGATCTTGATCCAAAGGGGGAGATTGTTAAAGCACAGTTTTATTGGATTCAAAATCATAATTATCTGAAGATGGAAATCTGAAGTTAAAGTTGATAAAGTCGTCTCAACAAATAGTCTAGGGTCCTTTTGTAATAATTAGTCAAAAGTATGTTTCCGTATTTTATTTATTAGGCTTTATATTTTAGTTAATTGGTTTGTTTTGTTTTTGGGCCAAGCCTTGCAAAGCCCATTAGGCTAATAAGGCCTAAGTATAAAATGTTTTAGTTTAGAGTAATTTAGGTTAAGGAGCTTAATTGCAAGATTAATTATTGAGTGAGAGGAGGTTGTATGTTGGTGTGGTGCGTCGTGAACATCAAGAGGAAGAGAGAAAGAATTTGATCAAAAACCTTGTAATCCTTTGAATCAATTGAATAATCATATCAGGTTTGCATTATCGTTATTGTTCATTGATTTACTTGATTGAATGATTACTTATTGGGACACACAGAGGTTAATGCAAGAGTTGGGATAGGCTAGTGCCTATTTCAATGAAGTTTACCAAAGAATAGTGAAACAACAATAATGTGGTTGGTCTTCTCAGAAAGTAGTTGGTGCAGAGTTTTGATATTCTTTTAACTCTGTTCTGTCACACCCCGCTAAAGCGAAAACACGAGATATGACCGCACACGGTTTCATAGCATTAAGTAATAGATAACACCAACCACAAAATTCAATAAATAAGTACAAATATTGTTGTACAAGTCATAACCAAAAAGTTCTCAAAATAAACGGCAGTTACAAAAGTTGACCAAATATTTTAATGTTCTTGCAGTTGATGATGTCACACAGATGCACCCTATATGCCACCACTTACTTATCAGTACCTGAAAAGCATGGTAAAAGAAAAAGGGTCAACTACATTGAGTTGGTGAGTTCACAAGTTTTCGTATGCACAAAAGTAATTTGAATGCAGAAATTTTTATTGTGAAACGTTCGATCGTAAGACACTTAAGAAACTGATTGTTCAATTATTAGCACGAGGTTAACTGTATACATTAATGCCTTAACATTGAGCCACTACCAAACCTTTCGACCAACCAATGCCCCTTAATTTACACGTCATTACCTCAGCGGTGGAATAAATCCACATGTGTAAGACAATTATTGTTACGTCATTACCTCAGCGGTGGAATAAATCCACATGTGTAAGACAATTATTGTTACATCATTACCTCAGCAGTGGAATAAATCCACATGTGTAAGACAATTATTGTTACGTCATTACCTCAGCGGTGGAATAAATCCACATGTGTAAGACAATTATTGTTATTGGTAAAGTGCACTTCTAGTTCGTCTGCCAAAAGTGGGGTTGTCAATCCAAATAGCGCTACCCACGAATACCATCGGCTCCCGTTCGAGTTAATAGGTAGTGTCCAACCAATGGGGACTTATTCATTTAATACTCAATTGCATCGTAAAGTATACATACCATAGTGCATAAACAATTTAATTCAAAATTCAACAAATTTTAATGAACAATCATTCAGTAATAACAATTTGTAAATTTACATGCTTTTCACCCCCAAAACGTATAAAAACAGTAAAAGAGGGGTTGTGAATATTCACAATGATACCATAGTGTATAAATAATTTAATTCAAAATTCAACAATTTTAACGAAGAATCATTCAGTAGAAACAATTTGTAAATTCACATGCTTTTCACCCCAAAACGTATAAAAACGGTAAAAGAGGGGCTGTGAATACTCACTTGTTCAGTGGATAGCCTAGAAATAGCCGCGAGGTTGCATAAAAACCCAAGGTTTAAGCCCTTCCTATGAAAGTGGAGCACATTATCAGTTCGAACCTATCTTTACGGTTTCGGGCGTTACTTAGATCACTATGTCTTATAAAATGCTTTACATGCCTTTTTATTAAATTTGGGTAACACATTAGCGCGTATTATAGATATTCATAAGGTTGGATGATTCTTGAAATCACATATTTTGGGCATACAATTTTTAAGGGAAAAAGCCTTTAGATTTATTTTACGTAAGATTAGCGAGTACTAATCCTACTTAACTTATCGACATAATTTCGGTTCTTCGGATCAAATTTTTAAGGCTTATGGGTTGACAAATTTTATTTTAAGTTTGATCACATTATAATATTTATATTAAAATTAAAATCTTCATTTTTAATTATTATTATGTCCAAAATTAAAATCTTCATTTTTAATTAAAATCTTCATTAGCTACTTTTTGCTGTCAAAATTTTAAGTCATAAAATCTTTGTATTTTGAATATTTTCCCAAACTTATTATTTTACCAAATTTTTATATAACTTATTTTAATGTATAAGGGGACTTTTGGCAAAATTACATCATTTTTGGATAAGTCTATATAGGGTAATGATTAGTTTAAAGTTTATTGGTCACAGAGAACTATGCAGATTACACCTTCTGTTGACTCGGCCATTTCAAGGGTCAAAACTCAGTCTTTTGAAGTGATTCAAATTGGGTTTTGTTCCTGCCTCAAAGGTGAAATTTCCAGAAAAAGATTCATCTCATTTAAATCAATATTGAGTGAGTTATGTCCGTTTTAAGTCAAGTGTTCTAACCTGGCAGAAAGTTACTTTTTGCACACTCAACTTTCTAATGATGGTTGAGTACCCAAATCATCATATTTTCGAGTAAATCCAATTTTATTTGATTCCCAACTCATTAAAGTTACTTCCAGAAAAGGAATCATTAGTTTTTATAGATTTAAATGATGGTTATGGTTGATTGATTGAAAGTTTTTGTCCAGACGGATTCTGTTTGCACCACAAACTTTAGAGGTGAGGTTGAGAGGTCAAAACTCAATATTTTTGAGTGATTCCAGTGGGGTTTGATTGGTATTTCATTATATTAAATTCCAGAAGAAGATTCATAGCATTTGAGTCCATATGTTTCATGTTATGCCCAAAATACTAACATGCAATAAATCTGACAGAAACTAAAAATGAAATAACTTAATTTTATGAACATTTTAACACTTTTTGACCCATATATTAAGGTTTCTTGGTTGAAAACGTTTTTACAAAGCTTTTTAACATAAATTTTGTAAAACAACATCCTTTTGATATACAAAAAAGGATATACACATGCATGAACTCTACCATCTTAGATGGTGAGAAAAAATAGCCATGCATGTCATCTAAGCTCCATTTTCTTGAGTTTTGGTTACATGGATCATGGGTTATCACCATTTCTTGACATTTAACATGTCTTTGGTGTCTAACCTACCATTTGAAGGCCTATGAAGGTCTTCTTTTCAGAAACCTCAAGAAAGTGAAGAGAAAGGTGAAGAAAATGCAAGTAGAATGAAAGAAAAATGCAAGAAAAGAAAGAGATGAAGATAAATACAAGGGTAATGAACTTACCCACACTAGAGAATGATTCTTACCTTCAAAGTGGTGGGATTGAGAGGGTTCTTGGGATGGAAATCGGCCAAGGAGTGAGAGGGAGAGAGAGAGAGATGAGAATTTCAAAATGAGAGTGAAAATGCCAAAAATGAAAGGTTAGTCTTGAAGAAAGAGTTTAATAATGAGAATTTTTTTGAGAAGGGGGAGGGGGAGCCGGATTTCTCTCTCTCAAATCCCCTTTTTTTTTTTTAAATCTAATAATTATAATATCTAGGTATTTAATTTGTATTTTTATAAAAGATAGATTAAAGGTAGGTAATTCTTCAATTATCTACTTAAATTTTTTGTTTCATTACTTAAAGTTTAGAATTTATATTTGATTAATTAAATTTTATATTTAACCCACTTATTATTGTTTTAATATAATAAAATGTTAATTTTATCGGATTGGCATTTTATAAGACAACATATACCATTACGTGCAGTAACTGGATATTCTAAGCGCACTGCCAGGAATCTTAGGAAATTAAAACCCTTGCCTACATAATTAGGTCATATTAGGGTGTTCCTACATGTTAAGACATGTATTATACTGTTTGGGTGCTAACCTGTAAGTTCTGGTTGCCGGATGTCACATGTTCTCACACCCTCTTTCTTTTTATCAATATGTTCACTTCTAACCAAACTCTCTTTTATATTTTACCTCATCACACCGAGAAAAACTCATCCCATTGAGTTATCTCCCCCACTATTTGATTGAATGACCCCTCACCCTTCAATCAGTCGAGGATAACTTCTTGGGTAGGAAACACTGGTTAACGTGAAACCATAGAAGTTCTGTTAAGCTCACACACGAATTCCATAAAATTTTGTCCTATAAAATATAATGTCCAACAGTTTAGCTTAGACAAATGAAACTCAAAATGTGATATCATTGTCATAATATGTATGCTCTTCAAGAATATGAATGAAATTTGAGCATTTGAACATTGAAGAGCTCTTAAAACAAGGAAATTGAATAAACGAAGTGAAAACAATAGATTTGTTTTGAGAATCTGACAATGTATCAATCAGATCATATATCATGAAATATGAATTTGAAAGGATAGGGTATCAAAGAACTTGAAGTTTGTTTATATGAACGAATATAAACAATTTAGCAATGAACTCACAAAATTATGAAATGATGATCTATGTTCACAAACAATGAAAGCAAATGAGGGTATTACCATCGAAATATGGTTCTTTTAGAGACATGGTAATAACAAAGTCAAATGAATTTGTATCGGGGTGTATGAATACTTGATAGTATATAGACAAGATAATACACGAGTATTTATCTTTTAAACACACGATCAGAAAATGATATAATCCAATATGTTCAAGAAAAACATTTAAAAGAACACTTCTAAATCCATAAAATCTTTTTGAGAATAAGAAGTGGTTTGAACATTGAAGAAAACCTTTTTCATGCTTACAAGTTGTTCTTCTTTCAAACAATCAGAAATTAAGAATTAGAAAGATTTACCTTCGATATAGAATTCTTAAGTCTCATACTCCCCCTTGAATTAAGGTAGTAAAAAAATATTTTCTTTGAAAACAATTAACTCCCCCTCAAAAAGTGAATTACCTGCAAACACAAAATTAATTAAAATCATATAAGCTCCCCCTTAATATTTGCATAATTCTTAAGCATTAAAATGAGTTCTGAATTACTAGGATTGAAGTAAATTCAGAAGTCATTTTCATAAACTTTGAAGACCAAGTCTTGATCTGATGTGATCAGAAGTCAAACATATTGTTAAAACGGGTTCTGAACTGAATTATTCAAAAGCCAACTTTCTTTGAAGTACAAGTTCTAAACTGATATGTTTAGAAGTCATTAACTCCCTTTGAAAGTATGTATTCACAATATTTATCAATAGGAATAATATGTACTTCCCCTTGAAGGTTGATCATCTCATTTTATGCATAGGAGTACACAATCTCTTTTGATCTTTGAAGTATGAGTCCTAAACTATTGTGTTTAGAAGTCAAACTTGATCTTTAAGGTACGGGTTCTGAATTGTAGTATTAAGAAGCCATTGTTCTTACTTCCCTTAAACTTTAGGTGTCTACAACACATATGTAGTAGCTTTTGGTTTTGGTACCCACTGGAACTTGGGTCCATATCTGTTAGATGCAGTTCTTTTGGAAGTAATATTATATGTACCATACCAATTATGTGCATAATCTTTGTGAACAAAATCGTTTGTACCACAGTAATAACAAGATATTTTCTTTTGAGCTAACCTGCTTAATTGATTTATAGAATAAACAAGATCAGGTTTCGCAAAAGATTTACCTCTTGGAGCATTGTTCTTCTTGTTCACTTGAGGCGTAGGAACAGATGACTTTGAAGCATCTTTCTCAGAAGGTAAGCCTTTTCTTCTCTAAACCATCTTTCCTTTCTTAAAATAATTTTTATCTTTAGGCTTAGAAACATGATTATCTATGTGTGCCCCACTATGTGCAATCTCAATCAAGATGAACAACAGATATTAATCCAAATAGCCATATGTCATTTATTTATAATCACAAATTCCACAGTTTACAATCTCAAACTCTCTCAATATTTCTCTCTCTAGATTCTCAATGTATGTGTATTATGATATGTGTTACAAGCTTAACAATGAAATAAAAACTTTTTTGTAACACCCTAAAAACCAGAGTGAATTTGAAACGCGGAATCTGGACAAATAAACATCAACACTAGGTATAAACCTCCCAAAAAAGGGAAATGTACTTAACCTTTACAAACCTGAATACTGATATTGAACTCAACAACAAACTAATCTAAACATAACCTATCTAGATTACATCGGTTGTTAATCCAATATCACCAAAAGAATGAGACTTAAACAATTGCCCAACATCAATACTAGTCATCTCAAACCCTTAGCAACCCACCGCTAACGGGAACCTGTTATACACATCATTTGAGAAAAAATGTTAGGCTTAAAGCCTAGTGAGAACATACAGTTTATAAATTTCAAGAGATATAAACAATTGTATCATAAGGAAATATTTTCAATAAAGTTTAATTTTCAAATGAAACCTTTCCCACAACCGGGCCTTTTAAAAGTAAACTCATCATACGATGACAAAGATAACCAGTTTTACCAAGGATTGTAGCGTAACACAAAGTAGGTCACAATCTGAGTTATGAGTCGAAACACTTGGAATCCTTGGCCACGAACTACAAAGGTTCGTACTACGATGTGAGGGAGGGCCCTCTAGGAAACCAAGTCAAACTCGTTCACTAGGACTGTCATGTGACCCTTAGCTAGTAACCGATCTCACATAATCATAACAAATTGCCCCCAAGGATCATATGCATCCATAGCTACAAATAAGGGAAAATATGATCCATGGCTAGTAACCGGTCTTGCAAAACTGTACCAAATGGCCCTCGAGGATCATATACATCCATTTACAAAGAGGGGAAAAACATCCCAAATATAAGTCGACTCAATACCTAGGGATCCACTAGCAATGGTACAGACTCGTCACAACAACATATGTGACCAACCATAGATAGTAATATGGTATAAAATAACATTTATAAACAAAATGTATTTTCAAGTTTAACTTCTGGTAAGAATGAAAATCATCAAAAATGAACTTTAAACATTCTTTCAAGCAACCCACATAAATGTGCAAGTAAAACATCCTTTTACTTCAAATAAGATGAAACCCATCATTTTAATCGAAAATGATCAGGAACCCTAAAATCTCCCAAAACTCAAGTTATATCAAAATGTAGTAAACTAAGATCTGAAACCATGGAGATATATAGAAGTTCAAAAATGTAAGTTTTGACATGTATAAGGTTTAGAAAAAGGTAGTAGGAACTCACCAAAAAGGTTTCAGAAACAAAACCCGAAAACCAGATATCGACCACGACGAAGAGGTGAAGCTTTTAATACCGAACACTTGCTAGTAACACGAAATCTAGCAACCAAACTTGGTACTACCGAGACCTAGAAAGAGAGAGAGAACTAGAGAGAGAGAAAGAGAGATTTGAGAAAAATAAATATCAACCCAAATGAGATATTTGTGAAGACCAACACTAAGTCGGCCAGGCGACTTCGCGGGTTATGCCGCGACTTCAACTCGCGGCATAACTCGCCCGTGTCCCACAAACCCAAAACTCTAGTGGATTTCGCGGGTTGTGACGCGACCTCAAGTCGCAGTGCAACTCGCGTAGCTCCATAAAACCCAAACAAACAGAGGGTTACGCGGGTTGTGCCGCGACTTCAAGTCGCGGTGCAACTCGTGTGGTTCACTGTGGTTAATCCAAAACCACCAAAATCCAAACTCGAACATCAAACCAAACGTGGTGCTAACGACAACGCTTAAACACAATAATAACAAGATTATAGAATGAAAATCCGGGGTGTTACATATTTATACTACCAACTAATACAAAGATAAAACAATTAAACTAGATGACTTTAGAAGACTTTAACTTTCCACTTTGACTTTGCATTGAGAGATTGACTTGGGCTTTGACTTTAGCTTTGACTTTCAATTCTAATGATCTTGGATCCAACATTTATGCACTAACAATCTCCCCCTTTGGATTCAATATCATCTTCAAAAAGAAATTTAGCAATAACGAGCAATCTCCCCTTTGTTTGATCCTTAAACGAATTCAATATTCCCTATAGTATCTACACAAAGATAAGCGTTTAAACTTCCCCTTTAGATTCAGAACGAATTTCAGCATCAAAGAACAATCTCCCTCTTTATGTCTTGACAAACAATCTTCTTCTAATGAAAATTAATACTGATCATCTTCAAAGACTGTAACAATCTCTTTCTTTCTTTGAAAACTCTTTAGGTTTGCAGTATTCTCCGCCAAAGTCTGTGGATATCTTCTCCAAGAACTATAACAATCTCCCCCAAGGTTATGAAAACTTCTTTCAGACTTTAGTAAAGAAATTATCTTCATATTCAGCTTACGTTGTTTTATTAGATAATCTTTAAAGAAAATTTCAGAAAACTTCAGCAATATTTCTTGAACTTTTCTTTCATTCTGTACATCTCTCCATATTTCTAAAATTGAACATTCAAATCTGTCATTTCTTGATCACTTCTCCCCGTGACTTTCACAATCTGTTCTCCAGACAACATTTCTTGAAATTATTTCTCCTCCTTTTTGACGATGTAGAGCATAGAAATCATCAAAACTTCTTCGAGAAATGTACTCTTCCGATTTCTGACCAATTGATCTTTCCATATAATCATCTGAACATCTGTCAATTCATAAATGTATTCATCCAAATCTTTTCAAATTCAGACAAATAAGAGTGTAACCCTGAATCAACAAATGAATCAGTTAAAATTGTCTGTAAACAGCACGAAACTACTTAGTACAACGAATGTACTATACAAGGAGTTTTATTGAATAACACAAGGTAATTCTATGAACGTTTTGACAGGAAAAAAAATTATGTGTGTTAGGATCAAGCACTTACCACTACGCCAAAAGCAATTGCTGATGGAGAAGGGGCAACTTTATTTCCTTATAGCATAGCAGCCAACACCACGTTTCGATTTAGGAAGATGTTGGTCAATGACCCAACAATCCCACCCCCCAGCATCTGCCAGCACTAACAAGATCTTCGCTAGAAGTCAATGGCTGCACAGCATGCCTTCGGCATTTAAATGCACTCCATGGGATTCGAACCCGTGACCTGCTCTGATACCACATGTTAGGATCAAGCGCTTACCACTACGCCAAAAGAAATTGCTGATGGGGAAGGTGCAACTTTATTTCCTTATAGTATAGCAGTCAGCGCCACGTTTCGATTTAGGAAGATGATGGTCAATGACCCAACAATGTGTGTACGTGCTTGTGTATAAAAGAATTTAAGCATTTTGTGCTATATTAGGCTCAAAATGTATAAACCATTGAGACAATAATAGTAATACACGGACTCAATTGTGCATGATCGAAATGCAAAGGTGGGGAAACTTTCCTTCTTTTCAATATCACATCTTCCAAGTGAAGACGATATAAATTAGGTGATGCTTCCCCAATAAAATTTGAAACGTCTTTTTGTTGAGAAAAAGATGAGTAGCTGGTGGGGTTTAACTCAAGAGTTGGCATGGTCTAGTGCCTGTTTCAATGAAGGTCACCAAAGAATGTGAACCCACAGTAGATGTGGCTACCCGGCTCAGAAAAAGTTGGTGCAGAGTTTTCATATTCTTTTAACCAAGGTTCTAAATGGCGTGAGGTGTGGCGTTACGGCGAGTCCAAGCCTCAAGCCTTAGGAGCCACGGTGAAGACATGGCGTTTTCAAGGCATGACTTATGGCGTCAAATTTCTAATTCATATATAATATTATATATAAAAATGTATGCTTTGTAGTGTTACTTAATGAGTCAATAGTAATAAGAAAATTAAATTAGGTTATATATTAAAAATTGCAAATAAGACATTAAAAACGTAAAGAAAAATCAAATATCTCATTACGATAACTGCGCATTAGGCCATGGCGTGCCATGGACTTAACGTGGCGTGACACACAAACCTCTCTCTTCATTTTACCTCATCACACACCCACACTCAGATATTGACCCCCCGTATCTCGATCACTAAAGGATAACTTCTTGGGTAGGAAACACTGGTTATCGTGAACCCGTAGAAGTTCTATTAAGCTCTCACACTGATCCCTTGTATGTTGTCCTTAAAAGAATGTTGCTCAATAGTTTAACGTCATCAGTTAAAGCACAATAGTATGAAATACATGTCAGATATATGTATGCTCAAAAAAATAATCATGAAGATTTGAGCATTTTATAACTTGGAAGAATTTCTCAAAACAAAGAAATTGAATGAACGAAGTGAAATCAATATATATGTTTTGAGCATCTGACAATGTATTGACAAGATCAAATGAGAATGATTTATCAATAAAAGCATAGGTCATGAAAAATGGATGTTGTCTATACGAATTAAGTATAAACAAGTCTTGAAAGAAACACTTTAAATGAATGAATGCTCAACAAACATTGAATATACAAAAGGAGTGTATTACCACCAAAAAATTATTTCATTTTGAGACATGGTAGTAACATAGTCAACAAAAATACTAAATCGGTGTGTGTGAATACTTAGCAGTATATGGAAAAGATAATAAACAAGTATTTATCTTTGCATACACATGGTTAGTTAAACATGAATGCTCATAAAAAGAAAACATTTAAAATACACACTTCTAGAATTCATGAAATCATTTGAGTATTGAAAAGTGGTTTGAACGTTTAAGAACATGTTTTAATGTCTGAAAGTCGTCCATCTTTCAAACATTTATGAGATTAAATTTAGAATTATCCTTACGCTCAACATTAATCTCATGAATTAGCCTCAAAGTCATGATTGATAAGATCATGTAAGCTCCCCCTCAAAATATGCATACAGTCAAAAAGTCGTCAAAGTAACAAAGTCTTATTGAACACAAAAAAACCAACATTTATTGAAATTAAAGACATGAAAAGTGAGTTCAAACTTTTACAGTACGAGTTCTAAACTGGATGTTTAGAAGTCAAGTTCCTTACTCCCCCTAAAATGATGCATTCACAAAAATATGTCAAAATATATCAAATGCAAAAATTCTCTAACTTCCCCTAGAAAGTAGATCATCTAATATTTGTCTCACTCCCCCTGAAATTATTAGCAAACCTTCAGTGAAGATATCATTTAGACAAAAGAATAAATAAATGAAGAAAAATTACAAAATCAAACTGTACTAGGTAAATACGGATTATGTTTTCAAATTCAACATACCTAATTTCGAAAATAGAAAATTAAATCTCTTTTAGTCCAAAGGTTTAGTGAATAAATCAGCAAGTTGATAACCGATGTTTACAAAGTAAAGTTCAAATGTACCTTTTTCGACATCCTCGATAAAGTGATATCACACGTCTATGTGCTTTATTTTCGTGTACCGAACAGGATTAGCAAATATCGCGATGACGTTCTTCGAATCACAGTATATCGGAATTTTGTTGAAATGGAATTTGTAGTCTCGAAGTTGTGTGCGCATCCACAATACTTGAGAGCAACAGCTTTGTTGTTCCAGATTTCAAACATGTTTGACAATTAAGAACGAGATTAAAGAAAGATTATAGAGAGAGAATTTATCACAAGTCATTGTATTCATATATCTCACTTTTACAAGACTTGGAATAGAAAGCTTAGTGTTACTTCGTACTTACAATCTTACAAGAGATAAAAGGTATTTATATGGGTTATACAAGCCATAACCTCATACAAACACAACAAGGAAAGGTCAAACATAAAATTCAACAATACAATACAAATTGAATCAAAACTATATCTAACAATCCCCCCGTTTTTGATCAATTTGCTTGTCTTCAGTTGGTCCACTTCTTCATATATGTCCTCCTTATCCCCATGAAAGATTTAAACCTTCAGATGCTTGTTCTGAATCTGATTCTGTCTTTAATAGCATGAATTACCTGTTTTGTCCAAATTCTTTCCATTATAGGCATATGATCATTCTCAGCAAGCCTCTTCTTCTCACTCTCATCAAATTTAGCTTTCTGCTTCTTCAAAACATCTTTCAAAGTCCCATATGAGTACTGAGGAATTTCAGCTGCTCTCATAAACCTTTTCAACTTCTTATCCACATTCTCATACACAACACCTAACTCAGGTTGTTGTAGTACTGTGTAAAGAGGTGTTTCTTCTAGCAATGGATGAGTCATATCAGGTGCAAGCAGGTTGATTCTCTTCTGATTAGTCTCAATACCTAGCTGGAAGTCATAGAAATAGGTATAGAAGATATGTCTTTTGATGAACCTTTTGATAGTGTCTAAAGCATACAAAATCTCAGGATGCCTTCTGGTTCTTCCTCTGAATTCATGGTACAAGAATTCAAGGTCATTAAAATTCAAGTTTGCAAAGTCAACTTCATTAAAGAAATGAATCTTCATATCCTTCCTCTGAACATCAAATTCAGGATAACAGATCTTTTGAAATCTCTTCAATTTAACTTCATTGACTTTCAAAATTTCTGTTATGCTTCTGACATCTTTACAAGTTCTTCCAACTGCTTGAAGCAACCTGACATACACTTTCTTGTACTCAGGTGACTTGTCTTGAATTCCCAAGATTTGATGTTGATCTAACTGTCTGATATAGCTCACAAATATCTTTACACCTTCTTCAAGATAAGGAACCCTTAAAGCATTTCTTATCCTCTTAATCTCTTCTAATGTAGGACCAAACTCATCATAGCCTGTATATGGAGTAGAACCCACTACAGCAGTACCTGAAGGACCTGCTTTTCATTCTTGAACAATAGGAATATGTAGTGGCTCCCTCACAAATTCTGGTTGATTCACAAAACTATCTGGCTTTCTCTGATATGGAAATTCCTCTTCAATATTCACATCATAATTCAGATTAACATTCTGCTCTGGATCATCCGCTTATCTTTCATTGGAATCAGGAAACTCAAATGTACTGAAGGTTGGTACAGTCGGAATGGCAGTTGTACTAGGCTCTGGCACTTCATTATGAATAGGACTAAGATGTAGATCTTCAGGAGTACTCTGAGCAAACATGACATTAAGAGCCTCAGAGTCTCTGACCTCAAACAAATCATCTAGTAGACTATCCTCATTTGTTGGTACTTCCTCAGCTCTCTTGACTAAATCAGTAACATCAATCACATCATCATCTGACTCTATAATCATGAAGTCATTTTTTCCTTCCTCCTCTTTGATTTTCCAGTACATCTCATACTTTGCATCTACTTCATCATCATCATCATTTTCAAGAACAATGATATCAGCATTCTGTATTCCTGTAATTTCCATAATCTCCTGCCTAGTTGCAACCTTAGGCTTTTCAACACTTGATTCAACTCTTTCATCAACATATAAAACTAACTCCATTCGATCACCTAGCTTTTCACCATGATCAACATTTACTTCAACATTTTCAGCATTCTCACCAACCATAGCAACATCAGATACAGCAGCTGCCTGTTTCTCCCTTATCTCCCCCTCATGATCATGAACTTGATCAGGATCATGTCTAGGCTTAGAAACAGATGTCTGGGCTAAACATGAAGTTTGCACTACATGTTTAAGATCAGATAAAGCATGCAAAACATCAGTTTTAAAATAATTAAACTCTGAAGCACTAACCAAATCTGTTGGTTTCACAGATTGTGGTGGTTGTTGTTGAAGGTGGGATTACGGAAGTGAAAAAAGATCTGCATCTTGCTGGTTATCCGAAGCTTGTGATAACAGTTTAGCAAACAACAGGGACTTCAGCTCATCAACGGATAAATAAGCAGGCTGAGGATTTTGTGGTGGCTGGATTTGTTGAATAGGATGAATAGGTTCAGAAGCAGCAATATGTTTCTCTTTCAACATCCTTTTAATCTCATACATTTCATCCTCCAACTTATTTGATAACCTGGTTTAAACAGCCTTTAAGGCGCCGTCGAGAACTTCCTTTGACACATAGTTAGGGTGAGTAACACCGGAATCACATAGATTATCCGTTTGCATGACAGTGGTAGAACCAACTACATGGCATGTGTTCATTGTTTCCATTGATGTCACAATGACAGGACTTCCATCTAGTCCTCGTAGTCCAGATTGCGGATCTACTCGGGATGTTTCGATCGGGTCACGAAGACTTCTGATGGTAACCGTTTCAATATGTGACCTAGGAATGACAATTGGAATGTCAAAAGGCACTAGACTCGATGGTTCATTGAAGGAAGTTGAGAACTGGGGTTGCGGTTCCCTGTTTTCAATACCAATATTCTCCAAATGAGAAACCGATAGATTATGTGCTATGTCCCCATGTGAAAATGAAATTATCTTCTGTTGAGAGGAGGTAGAGTGGATGGCTATGGTGTGCATTTGCATAAGTGGGCTACTTATATCTGGAATACTTGCATGCAACACATGCGGCGAAGCATTTGATGTTGTTGCCTTTTTGTATTGGTAGGTTAGGATGCACTCTCTCTCACCATGTTCTTTTTCTTTCCCATCACTCATTCTCTCAAAATTTCAACTAATCCTCCTTCATTTCTCCTTATATCTCCAACTATAACATTTATAGTTTCATCAACTGTATTGACATCTAGTTCCATATCATCAGCATCATAAAATTGTTCAAACACATCAACTTGCTCATCATCTTGTACCTGAGCAGTTACTTCAGCATGAGTTTCAGCATGTACTTCAGCATTTGTTTCAGCTCCACCATCATTATCATTATCATCATCTGAATCATCATCATCAGCAGTTTCAGTGTTAGACTCCTCATCATTCTCACTGTTGTTACCATCACTCTGATTATCATTAGCAACATTCTCAGTATCACTGGTTGCAGAAGGAACTTAACTACTATCACTTTCATCAGCCAATCTGTTTGCTTGATCCAGGTCATTATCAGAGCCTTGACCGTCATCAGTAGGAGGTGTCACTGAATGTTGGGTAATGACTCGTGACCCTGATGCCTCTAGTATATGTCTTCGAACCCCTCCGAAACCCCTTTCGGTATTTTTTTCTCTTCTCTCCCCATTTCTGTACTCCCATAGTATCAGAAACCCTTACCAACTCTGCTCTCCTAGGGTTTGAGCCTTGGGTAGGGTCCACTCTGGATCAGCATAGTCTAGTAAACCTTCTGGGACTGGCATATAAAACTCAAATTCTATTTTCTGCTCCATCAGATATCCCATCTCACTGACTAGTCAAGTGGATGATTGATTCTAGTAGAAAACTGTCTGTTGCTTCTCAGCATGCTTCTTACAATCTAAGTCATGAATCTTTGATAAGGAATGTAGTTCGGTGCCTTAGAAGTCTTCTTAGAAACAACTTTCTCATACAGATCTGTCCATAATATACTTGCATAGTCTATGTGTAGATCATAAACCACAAAGTGAAACAACTTCAGAATGTGAATACTTGCGTTATCAGTTCCATAGACTTTTGCTGTCAGGCACCTCTTGATGACAGAGAACAAGGTGTAGTAGAATGGAGGCAAGTTATTCTTCTTGAAGTGATTAACTTGAGTCAGCTGCCCCACATAACCCAAATCTCTGAAGCCCTGGAAAACGTCTGCTTCAGATGGCAATTCATTATATGTGGTTCTCCCTTCTCTGGTATTTGCAGCAGGTAGACTTAGCATAAATCTGAGTCTTTCAAGATTCAACACAGATGTAAAGTGATCTATCTCTAGCTTGAATATGGGAATCCTTTCACCTTCTACCCTCATGTGACTGAACCTGATAGTTTTCCATGCTTGCTGGACATATAACTCTGGAACAGCTGCTTGAGCTGTTAGAGCATTCCTTAAAGGATGATTCTTGAGAATATCAATAACCAGTGGATCTATCTTGATGGTAAACTCCAAGTAATGATTGTTTGGCTGATGTGGCTTCATCTCAGATGGTGAGATAAGAAATAGATCAGGATTGACATTCGGTGGCACTTGAAAGTCTGATCTAGAAGATGGCATTAGGCACTCATGGGATACCTCATTAGGTGAGTTTTCACCCATCTGAACATTCTGTTCTACTGATTGATTAGCCATTGGTACCTGAAAAGAATGAAGAATTTTGGAAAAGGTCCAAGTGGTTAGTACTAAAACAAAAGATTTGACATTGAAAATCATTTTTGAAATTCACTAAGTATAGAATTCGCATGGCTCAAGTATGCGAATTCCTCACTTAGAAATGAAAAACAATGAAGGCAACACATAATTTGTATGGGCCAATCATATGAATTCTTTACTTAGAAAGAATTTAAACATTGAAGGACCAAAGACACAAGGAATTCGTATGAACAATGATACGAATTGTTGACTTAAGAAAAATTTGGCAATAAACTTCAAAGAATTCGTATGGCACTGAAACATCCAACATTACGCATAACCTTCTAATTTTCAAAATTTTGAACTTGAAAATTTTGTAAGTGTTTGATATGAACACCAAGAACACCAACGATGATCTTCAAACATTCATAGATACACAAATTTAACAAAAATCATTATTATGATTTTAATCCAAAAATTTGTCATCTTGAAGTTCGACTAAGGATTGGAAACAAGTTTAACACTTTAATTTGGAATTAAAGTTCACTTATGAAACCCAGATTAAACTTTTTATCAAGAACAACTTCAAGAACAATCCAAGAGTCGACTTTTCAAAAACATAATCAAAACCCAAAATTTGTTCAAATTAGGTCAGAAGATTTGTGATTCATGGTTTGAATATATCATATTAATGTATCTTAGAATCCATATTAACATCAAAGAACAAAATCAAGGTTAAAATTTTGAATGTTCAAAGTTCAGTCGAAATATTGAAGATGAACAGTCCAACGATGAATTCAAAAACCTAAAATCTAATCCAGTCGGGGTACCCAACAAGAAATCAAAGGAACAAATAACAACAAACAATAAAGAATCAAAAATACAACAAAGGAACGCCTTTAGCTCGAAGAAATCGAAGATCAAAGTGTGAAAATCAAAGGTTCGTAGACAAGGGTTTTTTAGGGTTCAGTGCTTGAAAAAATTTGTATGTAAACTGATACATCGAAAAGTGAGGGTAAAAAATGATAAGTGACATATTTATACCGTGGAATAGAGTAGACATGTGGCACGATTTGATTGGACCACTCACTTTTCGCATGACACATGTATGTGAATTGTATTCAAAGAAATAAGACAATAGTGTGTGAGAATTTGCATGAAGCAAGATGCGAATTTTGTGCAAGAACAACAATTCGCATGGCAAATGATACAAATTCTTAACTTTTCACATGCCTCTATATGCGAATTCCAACAATTCGTATAACACAGTGTGCGAAATCCTCAGAATTTGCATGACACTGTTATGAGAATTTTGGACTTAACAATTTCCAACTTTTGAAAAACATTATAATCATGGAAACTTGCTAATTTTAGAAACTTTTTCCAAAACTTGTCAAAAATAGAAACTTCCCAATTATGGAAACTTTCTAAAAATAGCATTTTGAGCTCATTTTAATTCCCAAAAATATTTTCATACACACACAAACTTACAACCCTTTTGGAAATTATATTTTTGTTAAATGCTCCCCCTTGACTTGACCTATCTTCTTTGTCTATGCTCCCCCTTGACTTGACCTATCTTCTTTGTCTATGCTCCCCCTTGACTTGATCTCTGATTTGCTCTCATTGATTTGTTTCTCCCTAACATGACAATTGATGTTTGATATCTTGTTGTTCCCCCTTAACATGAGATGGATCTTATAGTACTTGTACAGATATGCTCCCCCTTCACATTTGCATACAAAACAAAATATAACAATATGAATTTGTTTCTTCCTTTATATCTGTTTCTTCTTTTGAAATAAAAGATATAAGAATTTAACTCTGTTTCTCCCTTTTGAAAAATATAACATTTTAGATATGTTTCTCCCTTAGAAAAATATTCTTTGAAATACAATCTCCCCAAAATCAAAATGATTACAATCTTCCCAGTAATTCATTACAAAGATAAGAAATACTCCCTAAAAGGATTTGAAATTCAAATATTCTTTCAGTATAATTCTTTGAAGACTGAGTCCTGAACTGTTGTGTTTAGAAGTCATCATTCTTGAACATTGAAGATTGAGTCCTAAGCTGTTGTACTTAGAAGTCATCATTCTTTAACATTGAAGAATGAGTCCTGAGCTGCTTTACTCAGAAGTCATAGTCTCTTTCACTCCATCTTGAGTGTAGGCTCCTGCATCACACGTTTAACTAGTTTTGGTACCAGATGAATTTGGGTCCATTCTGGTTAGTATGTGAAAACTTCCTTGAGTGGTTTTCACCTCTGTGATATGCATTGTCAGAATAATTCTTGTAAGAATAATACCATTTGTTGATGTGTGCTTTATGTACAAAATCATCAGTACAACAATAAGAATAACAAATTTTTCTTTTAGCTAACCTGATCAATTGCTTTGTAGACTTGATCTAATCAAGAATAAAAGATTTACCTTTTGCAGCTTTGTTCTTGTTTATCTTTGAAGCTTGTGCATGTGATTTCTGGTATTTGACTAATTCAGGAGATCCCTTTACAACCCAGATCATCTTATCTTTCTCAGATGTTTTAAATCCATATTTTGAAAAATAAGAAGCATGTTTATCAACAGATTTAACATAAAATGAAATAAGAGTTTTAATCTGATATGTTTTCAAGATTTCTGGTTTGACATTCTTTTTCTTGAAAACCATCTTTTGAAACAAGCTAGAAACTGATTAAAAAGAACATACTGATTCAACTGAATCATCATCATAAGAAGATAAGCCAGGTGTTTCAGATGTTAGTTTAACAAATAAATCAGCATTAGTTATCTCAAGTTGTTTGATCTTGTCATTCAACTTGGATTTTTCATTGCGAAGTTTATCAAACATGCTTTTGGAGATTAGATCTACTCTTCTGTCCTTTCAGAATATCTGTAGATAAAGTAGCTAACTTGTCTGTAAGTTTAGAAATTTCATTCTCAAAAACTTTCCTTTCAGATTCAAAATCTTTTTCCATGTTCTGATTTTTCTCAGTTTGAAAAGAGAAATATTTTTCCTTTCAGTATTTTTCTTTTCCTTTTCAAAAATATCTCTTTCAGAAATAACAATTTTCTCAAATTTAGAAACTTGTTTAGAAAGTTTAGCACATCTGATTTCTAAATCTTTTGTTTCCTTTTCAGCATTCCTTGAAAGATCAGATAATCTTTGATTGAAAGATTTATCTAGTTCATCTTTCTCTTTCTTACTTCTCTCCTCTACTTTCTTTAACCAATCTTTTCCCTTTTCTTGATATGTAGATACTTGAACCTCACCTTTCTTCAATTTAACATTCAGACACTCAATCTCAGCTTTTAGATTTGAGCTCTGAAGTTTAAGATTTGCATTCTCTTCGTCTATCAGAGGTATCTCAGGCATGTATGCCACTGCATAGTCTCTTTTTGTCAAAACAGTGTTTCCTTTTTCATCTCTGTAAGGCATTGTGAAAATATATCTGAAAATAATGCTTGAAAAGATCGTTAGTCATATAATCAGAAAAATCAGCTCTTAAAAATCACAGAAAAATCACTCAAAATTATTTTAAGTATGGAATTTGCACAACACTCACAACACAATTTGCACACACAAAGAATTCGTATGAGTAAGGATAAGAAACCTTCATTTTTCGCATGTAACTTTATGCGAATTCTGAGCTTTTCACATGTAGTTATGTGCGAATTCTACACATTTCGCATATGGAAGGATACAAATTCTAGCTTTTTGTATGTGTCTTTATGCGAAATCTTGACTTTTCGTACAAAGCTATGTACGAATTCTTCACTTTTCGCACAAGTCTATCACTGTGATGTGAATTCTTCCCTTAGAAACATTTTCAACTTCTAGATGTGAATTCTTGAGCTTTTCGTATAAGGCTTTATGCGAAATCTGAACTTTTCGTATGAGCCTGTATGCGAATTCTGATCTTAGAAACTATCAATCACAGTTTCATGAGAATTCCTCATCATACGAGTTCTTCATGCGAGTTCTTCATTTCTATGCAAATTCTTTGGATCTTGAATTTTTCTTCGAATTTTCCACTGATTTCCACTGATTTCCACTCAAATCTTGGAATTTGATCACCAAAATTTGACAAGTTGCTCACTGTATGATCGAAAACAACCCTTGGGCATAAATTTCACCAAGAATTAACATGATCAAAAATTTTGATCATTTTACAGTGCGTAAACAGTGAACTTACAAAATTTCCTATTTTGACCAAATTGACAATTAATTCGTGTGATTTTGTGGTTACAGTGTGAATAGAAAATGATCACTAATACTAAATGTGTACAGTGCTATCATTTCTACACTAGAAACAACACAAAATCAAAATATAGATCAATAGAACAGTGAACTCATGAACAGTGAACTTGCCATTTATGGAAATCGATTTTTCTGCAAAATTGATGTAAGTTGATTCTTCCGATTCAATCTGGTTCAACTCTGATACCAATTGTAGTTCCAGATTTCAAGCATGTTTGACAATTAAGAACAAGATTAAAGAAAGATTCTAGAGAGAGAATTTATCACAAGTCATTGTATTCATATATCTCACTTTTACAAGACTTGGAATAGAAAGCTTAGTATTACTTCGTACTTACAAGCTTACAAGAGACAAAAGGTATTTATATGGGTTATACAAGCCATAACCTCATACAAACACAACAAGGAAAGGTCAAACATAAAAGTCAACATTACAATACAAATTGAATCAAAACTATATCTAACAAGCTTGCAGCAACTACATACTCTGCTTCAGCGGTTGATGTGGAAACACATAGTTGTTTCTTTGACGCCCAGCTAATGAGCTTGTCTCCCAGAAATTGAATGTGACCCGATGTGCTTTTCCTATCGAGCATACAACCTGTATGATTTGCATCTGAATACGCTGTTAGCTCAAAACCAATATCTTTAGGATACCACAAACCAAGGTCTACAATACCCTTTAGATATCTAAATATTCGCTTTACCGCCGAGAGATGGTATTCTTAAGGCGAAGCTTGATATCGGGCGCATAGACATGTAGAGAACATAATATATGGTCTACTAGCCTTTAAGTACATTAAAGAACCGATCATTCCTCTATAGGTTCTAAGATCAACAGCTTTCCCCGAAAGATAAGATCCAATCTTAGTTCCCGATGCCATCGGGGTTGAAATAGGAGTACAATTTTCCATTTTAAATTTCTTCAAAATATAAGAAATGTACTTTGATTGGTTTATAAAAATCCCCATAGAAAATTGTCTAACTTCTAATCCGAGAAAGAAATTCATCTCTCCTATCATACTCATTTGAAATATGGACACCATTAGAGCAGAAAAGAACTATGAAACAGAGGATTGTTAAAAAGTTTAGAAGGATAAAGTTGATCTGTCAAAAAGCTTTTTTTTTTCGAAGAAATGTTTGCATAAAGTTGTTAGTCCATGTTTTCAAGCAAACAATCAAGATTAACAAGATTTGAAAATTATGAAACAGATCTAGAGAGAGAGTGTTGAGAGAGAAAGTGTATTTGTCGTATATCTCACAAACAATCATATGAGTACAAGGAACTCTCAGACTACTGAAACTCTCATATGCTTTCCAACTTCTTTCTTACTGACACTCATACCACTATATACCTATTTATATAAGATATGACTTACAAGACTTAACTTTGTTTGACTTTACAGACTTTGACTTTTCTACTATAAATCTTGGATACAACTATACACTAACATTCTCCCCCTTTCTATTCAAGATTTTTAAAAAAAAAATTGACATTAGTCTTCAGCACTTGATTCTTCAAAACTTTAACTCTAACAACTTTAAACGTTGAAGCTCTAACAATCTTCAATCTTTCAACTGTTGAAGAATCTTGAAAAGTCTTTCACATAGCCTTTGAGAAGTCATCAAGTCTTGAACAAATATTAAAATTCTTGAAACTTCTTTGAACTTAGAGGAATCTTTCAATGATTGTATCTTCATCTATGTGATCTCTTATCAGTCTTCGGAAAACAAACTTTCTCGAATCATCATTGAAACATTGAAAAAACAAAATATCTCCCCTTTTACTTTTCTTCAGAATGTCTTTCAAACTTCACTTAATCTTCATTTGACTTGAAAATCCTGAATTTCTCCCCTTTTTTGATAATCTTTCATCAGGTTTTCAACTGACTTGAAATTCCAAAATATTTAATCTTCATCTGACTTGAAAGTCCTGAACTTCTCCCCTTTTTTGATGAATTGTGAGCAAAAAAATCATCAAAACCTTTTTCAAGTCATCACAGTCTTTGAAAATTTATCTTTCCCTTTATGATACACTGACAATCTCCGCCCTTTTTGATCTGAGAATCCGTCAATTCATAAGATGTATATACCTGAATCTTTTCAAATTCAGATTTAATAAATGTTGTAACCCTGAATCAACAATTGAAACAGTTAAAATGCCTATAAGTAGCATGGAGCCACTTTGTACAATAGATATACATTGGAAAAGAGCTTTTGTGATGTTCACTCCCCCAGGGCTTCCATTCAATCATTGAAAAACCACAAAGGAATTTTCTATGAATGTTATGACAAGAAAACTCATTCCTTGTGTGTACGTGAAAGTGTAGAATGATTGAAGCTACTTAAGCTTTTTCAGGCTCAAAATGTGTAAACTGTTGAGACGACAACAAGTATTACACGGACTCAATGTGCATGAAAGAGGTGCGAAGGTGGGGCAAACTTCCTTCTTTTTCAATATCTAAATCTTCCGAGTGAAGACCAGATAGCAGATATGCTACATCCCCAAAGAAAATAAAACATTTCTTTGTTAAGAAATAAACGAGTGGTTGGTGGGGTAATTGCAAGAGTTGGCATGGGCTCACTGCCTGTTTCAATGATGATCACCAAAGAATTGTGAACCAATCATTAGATGTGGTTGCCCGACTCAGAAAGTGTTTGGTGCATAGTTCTGATATTCTTTAAACTCTGATCTCATGCCCTCTTTCTTTTGAACATTTAATCTCACTTCTAACCAAACTCTCATTTACATATTTCCGCTCCACACAATGAGAAAAACTTAATCGGATGAGTTATCTCCCCCACTCTTTGATTTAATACCCCTCACCCCTCAATCACTCTAGGATTACTTTCGGGGTAGGAAACATTGGTTAACGTGAATCCATGGAAGTTCTGTTTCAGCTCTCACACTAATCCCATGTAATTTTGTCCTAAAAAAATGTGTTGCTCAACAATTTAACTTGAACAGTTAAGCACATGATAACATTGTCATATAAATATATGCTCATCAAGAATAGGAATGATAATTGAGCATTTGAACTTTGAAGATCCCTCAAAACAAGGATATTGAATGAATGAAATGAAATCAAGAGAATTGCTTTGAGAATCTGACAATGTATCAATCAGATCAATACCATGAGATATGAACGTGAAATGGTTAGGGTATCAAATAAATTGATAGTTTGTTTATATGAACGAATATAAACAATTAACAATGAACGCTCAAGGTGAAGTGATGATTGATGCTCAACAACAGTGAATTACAAATGGGAGTATTACCATCGAAAAATTGTTTCTTTATGAGACATGGTAATAACAAGGTCAATATGAAGTACTGAACCGGTGTGTGTGAATACTTGACAGTATATAGACAAGATAATACACAAGTATTGATCTTTGGAAACACAAGGTCGGTTAAACATTAACGCTCAATTATGAAAAATATTTGAAAATCACACTTCTAAATTCATGAAATCTTGTGAGAACCAGAAGTGGTTTGAACATTTAAGAAAACATTTTTCATGCTCGAAAGTTGTTCTTCTTTCAAACAATCAGAGATTTAGATCAGAAGATACTTACAATTTAGCTCCCCCTCAAATCATGATAAAATGATTTATATTCTGATAAGCTCCCCCTGTATATTTGCATAATATCCTCATCTTAAACATTGAAGACCGAGTCCTAAACTGATGTGTTTAGAAATCATAGTCCTTTAACATTTAAGACTAGGTTCTGAACTGAAGTATTCAGAAGCCTATATCTTGACAATGAAGTCTGGGTTTTGAACTAATTTGTTCAAAAGCCTATGTTCTTTAACATGGAAGAACGGGTTTTGAACTGCTTTGTTCAAAAACCTTATTCTTTGACTTTGAAGTCTGAGTCCTGAGTTAATTTACTCAGAAGTCAAAATTCTTAACATTGAGGTGTGGGTCTTGAACTGTGTTATCCAAGAGCCTATATTCTTTAACATTGAAGAACGAGTCCTGAGCTGATTTACTCAGAAGTCGAAATTCTTGACATTGAGGTGCGGGTCTTGAACTGTGTTATCCAAGAGCCTATATTCTTTAACATTAAGGAAAGAATCCTGAGCTGATTTACTCAGAAGTCGTACTTCTTGCTCCCCCTAAACCTGTGGTACCTGCAAAACAGATTTGACAGGTTTTGGTACCTACTGGTATTTGGGTCCTGGTAGGTTAGATTTAGGAATCCACTTCTCATTATATTTAACACTTTTAATTACATTTTTCTGAGAAGTAATCCTGTAAGTTCCGTACCAGTGATGAGCAGATTCTCTTTGAACAAAATCATTTTCTCCACAGTAAGAACAACAAATCTTCTTTTGAGCAATCCTGATCAAATGATTAGCAGAATAAAACATATCAGGTTTACCAAAAGATTTACCTTTATGAGCATTGTTCTTCTTGGCTTTTGATGTGGATGCTAATGATTTTTCAACCTTCTTTTCATCCGGAGAACCTTTCACTCTCCATACTATCTGACCTTTCTTTGAATTATGCTTTTCAAGAGATTTAACATAAAATCTTGATGGACTATCAACAGACTTGTCATAAAACAGATTAAATGGACGAATCTGATTTGATTTGACAATTTTAGATTTGACAGCTGACCTTTTTGAAACATTTTCATGAATGGAACTTGAAGTAGTTTTGAAAGAACAAATTGATTCCGTTGAATTATCAAAAGGTGATTGACTAATCACATCAGCTGAAATCTTTTATGACAATTCAACATTTGCAACTTCCAAGTCCTTTATCATTTTAGACAAAATGTTCTTTTCCTCAAAAAGTGAGTCAAACTTCTTTTTCAAATTAGATTTTGCCATCTGTTCTTTTTGAATGTCTGATGATAGAACAAATATTTTGGATGTGAGCTTAGATATTTCACTTTCAAAAATTATACATTCTTGCTCAAAGTCTTTTTCTAAGTTCTTCTTTTTCACAGAAATTTCCTTGAAAATCCCAACATTTTTCTTTTCAAACTTTTTTTCCTTTTAGAATCAAAAGACTTTTTCTTCTCTTGAAAAATTTGTCTTTCCTTTTCAAGTAAGTCTTGTAATGTAGAAATATGCTTAGGAAATTCAATTGCTTTATCCTCAAGAACTTTTCTCTCTTTTGCAAAAGTATTTGTTTCAGTTATAACAATTTTTTCAAATTCGGATACTTGCTTTGAGAGTTTTAAGCATCTTAGCTCCAAATCCTTTTTCTCTTGAAAAGCTTTCTTTGAAAAATCAGATAGATTTTGAGTGTAGATTTTCTCCAGATCACCTTTGATTGTATCTGCATTGAGATTCTTCATCATATCAAAATTTTGAGCTTCTAATGCAGATATTTTATCTTCAAAAGCTTTAAACTTTTGTTGAAGATCACCTGATTCAGCTTTCAGCTCTGAAGATTTCTTTTCAGTTGACTTCAGTTGGCTTTGAAGTTTACTTATTTCTCTTTCTTTCACTTTAATCTCTTTCTCTTTTGCCTTGATAATACCTGAAAAATCAGATTTAGAATTGTTAGTACATTTTGCACATTCAGAAGTTTTCTCAAAATTTAAAAATTTATCTTTCAACACATGTATCTGATTAAGAAGCTTTGAATTCTGAATCTTCAGTTTATCACGTTCAGCTTCTATGGCAGGTATTTCAGGCATGTACATTATGACACAGTCTCTCCCTGATAAAATAGTAGACATCTTGAATGTTATGCTTGAAATGATCGTCCAAAATTCTAAGGCATAAACTCGCAGAACAAAGAAACTCGCAGAACACTATGGATGAGACTTCATGTAAACAGAACAAACTAGCAAATCACTGTTCACACTACTTCGTGCAGATAGGCTTAAGCGTGTTCCAGGTTCACGCAGATCACAACATGCGCGTTCAAGGTTCTCGCTAGAAGGGATGTGCGCGTTTTGAGTTCTCGCAGATAAGGTCGTGCGCGTTTAAGCTTCTCGCATATAAAGGCTTGCGTGTTCTTGAACTTTAACTTCTCGCAATACTTTTGCGCGTCCTATACTTAGAAACTTTTTGGACAATTAAGAACTCGCAAGTACTTCTCGCTAAACACTAGAACTCGCAGTATATTGAAAACAAAAATCAAAACTCGCAAACTTCATCGTGCGCATTTTCACTTCTCACATATCACAATTTGCGCGTTTTGGTCAAGAACTCGTATAAAACATGAAATCACAAAACATCTTCATTGTGCGCGTTCTTCGTTGCTTGCGTGTTTTTCAATGTGCGTGCTCTTCACTTGCGCGAAATTTGGATCTAGCGTGTTCTTCAGTCTTGAACACGAAATCGATCAAAATCTTTAATGACCCGCAATCAAAGCTTCAAAATGCACAATGATGATTGAATATTGATATTGAACACTTTTCTAGTACAATTATACGACTAAAAACCTCAAAATTACAGTGCAATCATCAAGATACAGTGTTCGACATCTTTTTCAAAAAATATCCAAAAAACCCAAAATTCAATTCGATTTAGTGATTAATTCGTGATCAAATGTGAACAAGAAAGTTTATAATACAACCAACGATCACTATGAACCCATTTTCAAACACTAGAATCGACAAAACAAAGTGAATTTGATCAAACAGTGAAATCACAGAATACGTTCTGCATCTTCTTTGAAAAAACAGAAAATCGATCTAATCCAAGTGCAACTAATCAATCAGAATGATTTTGGTCTGCTCTGATACCAAATGTTAATCCATGTTATCTAGCAAACAATCAAGATTAACAAGATTTGACAATTATGAAACAGATATAGAGAGAGTGTGTTGAGAGAGAAATGGTATTTGTCGTGTATCTCACAAACAATCATATGAGTACAAGGAACTCTCAGACTACTGAAACTCTCATATGCTTTCCAACTTCTTTCTTACTAACACTCATACCACTATATACCTATTTATACAAGATATGACTTACAAGACTTGACTTTGTTTGACTTTACAGACTTTGACTTTACTACTATAAATCTTGGATACAACTATACACTAACAGTGAAGTTGTTTTAAAAGAATGCATAGAATCAGTTGAGTCATCACATGGAAACTGAACAATAGTATCTAGACTAGTTTGTTCAGATAACTCAACCTTAAAGTTTATATCTTCAAGTTCTTTCACTCTGTTAAGCAAAACATCTTTTTCCTCAAACATCAAATCATATTTCTTTTGCAAATCAGACTTTACCTTCTGCTTTTTCATAATCTCTGTAGATAACCCAGATAATTTCCTCGTAAGTTTAGAAATCTCAGTCTCAAAGAATTGTCTTTCCTCTTCAAAATCTTTTTTTAAAATCTTTCTTTTATCAGATATTTCTTTGAAAATTCTAACATTTTTCTTTTCAAAAACCTTATTTTCCATCTCAAAAACATTTTTCTTTTCTTCAAAATCCTTTCTTTCTATTTCCAGTAAAATCTCTAAACCATATATTTTTCTTGAAAATTCAACAATCATTGCATCAAAAGATTTTTGTTCAGCTTTAAAACTCATCTTTTCTTTCTCAAAATTATCTTTATCAATGATCAAAACTTTCTCGAATCAAATACTTGTTTAGAAAGTTTGATGTTCAATTCCTCATAAGAGATAATTTTCTTTTGAAAAACTTTTTTTTTTCAGATTCAAAGGTCTTTTCCAAATTAATCTTCTCATACTTGAATTGTTTCATTTCAGAACAGATCTTCTCTTTCAGCTCAGCATTTTCACTTTCCAATGCTTTTTTGTTCTTTTCAAGCCTCTTCAAATCATCTTGAAAACTTGAGTTGTCCATCTCTTCACTAGCCTTTTCTTTTAAAACGTTTATCTCAACTTCAAGACTGAAAACTTTTTCTTTCAACTTGTCTCTTTCTGCTTCAAGATCTGGTATTTCAGGCATATAAATGATTGCAACCTCTCTCTTAGATAAGACAATATTCCCCCTCCCATCAGTAGTAGGCATCTTGATATCTGTAAAAAAAAATATGAACTTCATATGATCGTTAGCAAAAAAATCAGAAAAACTTTGACTGTAGAAAAGTCAAATTTGGTCAACAGAAAAAATTTCTCAAAACTTTTCTAAATATGGAATTCGCAGACCAAAGAATCACTTGTCGTGAACTTGTGAGTTTTGCACTTGTCGTAAACAGAAGCACACGAGAACTAGCTTGTTGTATCCTTTGACATGCGAGTTATGTGCTTGATGTAACCTTCAACTTACGAGTTCCTTACTTGCCGTAACACAAAGCATATGAGTTCTTACTTCTCGTAAAGAACAACTTGCGACAAACACACTTGTCGTAAAACAAAGTTTGCGAGAACTTTTTGAATAGTAACTTCTCGTAGACAGGGGCTTGCAAGAACTACACTTATCGTAAACAACTACTTACGAGTTATGTCCTTAGCAAAAATCACAACCAAAATTCTGACAAGGAACCTTGCGTCAAGTTGGTTGAATCTTGCAAGTTCTTGACTTATCGTACACCACATGATGCGAGTTTGACACTTCTCGTACACACCAGTTTGCGAGTTTCAGACTTCTTGTACACTACTTCTTACGAGTTATGTCCTTCGCATAATTTCCACAAACTCACACAATCAAATATGAACCTTGCGAGCAGTGACATGATGCTTGCGAGTTCTTGATGAATCTTGCGAGTTCTTTAAATCTTGTGACAACCGAACTTTAAACTCCAAAAATCGCCATAACTCCTTCAAAACTCGATCAATTACTGCAAGAATTTGAGGTTTTGCTCACGAGCTGTTTCTGAACACTTTTGTAATTGACATCTTCGACCAAAAACAACTAGATCTTCGAATTCGATCTGAACATAGTCTCAAAAACTTTCGAACAAAAAGTGTACAAAAATCCAAAATTGAATTAATATGTTGTGAATTAGGCTACAATATCTAAACAAGAATCAATCCAAACTACAAAACGATTACAATGATTACAAATTCGATCCAAACAACTCCAAATTTGCAGAATTTGAATCCAACACAATAAGCTTTCAACAGCATCTTACGACTTCTCCAAAATCTTCAAATCTGATCCATTTTTCTGAAATCTTTGTTTGCTCTTATACCAATTGTTGTTCTAGAATCAAGTCCAATCAGATTAAACATAGATCTTTAACCACAAATTCATTTGTATTGATTTGAATGATGTTTACAATACTTTCTCTCTCTAAAGCTCAATGACTCTCTCTCTCTCGCTCTATGTGCCACAAGTCTCACTTACAAAATCACTCTATCAATGTGTCGTGGTTACATGCTTTACAAAGAAAGCAACCTATTTATACTAAGTCAACATAGTTGACTTTACAACACAATCCTAATTAAAGGAAGTCAAGACATTTGACTTTACATGACACTTTGAGACTTTTACAATTAGAATCCCTTTAAATCTTGAATACAACATTTAGGCTCAACATAATGTGTTGTTTTAAATGTGAAATTATACATGTTTTTACTGGTTCTCAACATTTTAAAGTTCTCATTTGATTTTGCTTCTAATCAAACATTTTTTTATAAGACCATGTTCCCAATCACATGATGGAATATTATTTTTAAATTGAAGAACTATATATGTTATTTTGTTTTCCTTTGAGCTAATTATTTATGCTATGTGAAACATGAATGCCAAAGGCAAATCAATCCCTCTCAAGTGTGAGAAACATCCTCAAGTTTCCTTAGAATAGTTGAAGTCCTATCAACTTTTTTAATTTTTATCCATTGATTTGAAATCCAGATTGGGAATGTTAAATTAAACAAAAAAGAAATCAACTTTTACGTTTACCATTATTTTTTTCTTTTTTACCTTTTAAGGTTAAATTACTTATCTCTTAAAAAGAAGACATGCGAACCATATCATAGCTATATTTGATGTATGGCAAATGAGTGTTCCTTACATGTTAACAACAGTGGAAGAGATCTAACTGTCAGATAAGGGAATGTAGAAGCTTTTTATTAAGGAAATACTTCATTTGATGATGATGCAGCAAGTTACCGTAGAATCATGAGGAATCGAGGATTTAGTATCTTTATTTGTATGATTTCGAGGTTCTTGATGCAAATAATTCACAAGGTTATGAAGCCATTTGTATGTTGTTTATTGAAATACGTACATTGTCTTCATCACATAATTAAGAACAACCTCTATCATATCTGGAATTGATATCAACCTTGCTATTATTCAAAAATTATTTCTAAAGCAAGCAAGAAAGCAAATAAGATTTCTATACATTCACTTCTAGCTAATATATGTTAAATGTTACAATTTTCATAGAAAATTCACTTCACCTTTGTACACAAGTAATATATAGTTTTTTTCATTAACTCAATATAACATTTTAAACGCCTTCAAAATGAGATTTTTTTTAATAACAACGTTGAGATAAAACTTATTAAAACTTGTTTTTCTTGTTGATTTTAGTGAATTGTCACGTCGTTTTGTGTAGTTGGATTCACAAGAATGACAAGGTTGATAGTTGTTAAGCTTAATTACAATACAAGTTAGGAGATGCAGAATACATATTCGTATAATATTTCATAACCGTCACTAATTGATCAAATAGTTAAGAACATTTGCACATGTTTGTCCATTTTGTTTTCACTTTCCGAGTTTAGTAGGACAACTCTCAAGACCCGAATGTCTTAATAAGAGACCACACTTCAACATTACTTGACTATGTACTGCTTTTTAACTTTTAGTGAGATGTTTGATAAAAGTGAATTTATTGATAAAAGGCAGATGTTTCCATTTTTTGTTAAAGTTGAATGGATTTTTTAATGTATTGATACAAGCGTGACCAAATTTACATGACATTGTTCATATGGATATCGTGTGGTGATACAAAGTTATTAGTGAAGTTTGTCAAAAAGTTCAATCATGGCGAACGCTACACATCAAACATGGTGTATCAAGAAGTTTTAAGTGATGATTCTGTATGACAAAAAAAAATAATTGTAATTTCTATTTTGTTTAAACATATAACTTTTAATTTTTTGGATCAGAAATTGGATTAATTTTTCATTTTTGGATTTACGATACATTCGATTGCATTGCGAAAAACTATTAATACAACATATGAAGCACCAAGTATTTCAAATATATCTTGCAAAAAGTTGATATTTTAAAATTGAATTTATCAAGATTTGGAACATTTACATCATGTCACATTGCAGGGGTACATAGTAATAATTAAAAATAGAGAGATGTCTAAATAGAATCACCCAAAAAAAAGTAGGGCATTAAACAATCATTGTTGATAAAAGATATGATAAAAATAAGATCGTTTTTATACTATTTAAAGCTTTTTCAAAATCTGAAAAATTGTACTTATAAACCTCTATACTTTATCATAAACCTTTTTACTAGGGATGACAGAAAACCCCAAACCCGATGGGGAAACCCGAAATCCGACTAAGTTCGGGTCGGATCGGGTTAGACAATTTCGGGTCGGGTCGGGTAATGGGGAAATTTCCGAGGATTTTATCGGGTTCGGGGCAAGGTATCTCCGCCCCTCCACGCCCCGATATATATATATATATATATTATTAAAAATAAAATTATATATATTATATTATAATAAAATTATATATATATATAATATAATATATATAAAATTATATATATATATATTATATAAAATTATATATATTATGAAATTATATATATACATATATATATAATTATATAAATAAAATATTAAATTATCGGGTCGGGTTCGGGGATTCCCCATCGGGTCGGGTTCGGGGACGGGGCATAAAAAATCCCCGACGGGGCGCCGCGAATAAAAATCCGACGGGGAATGGGGCGGGGACGGGGATGCATTTCGGTTTCGGGGACGGGGACGGGGGACGACAAACCCGCCCCGAACCCGCCCCGTTGCCATTCCTACTTTTTACTTTGTCGTGTCTCTATGTCACTTCATTTTTCTCTTTCCTACAATTTTATAAATCTTTCCCTACAATTTCATAAATCTTTCATCCAATCATGAACTGATCGATTGGTTATCTATCAAAAACTACAATAATAAAAATTAATTAAAAACTATGGACCAGTCAATTATTTTACATGAATCCTTCATTTGCTTTGTACTTTATAATTAATATATTAAAAATAAATTTATTTTTTGTAACTAATTAAATTTGACTAATAAATTTAAATGGAATGAAGTAGTATTTGTAGATAAATATTGAAGTGAAAAATAAAAAAAGATAATTTGATTGATATTCCGCAGCCTGAGATGAATTAATGAGAAATTAAAAAAGGATATAAATTACTTATGCATTTGAAAAAAAGAAACGTTGAGAGATTTAAAAAAAAAACGTAAATTAATTTAAACAGTAAACCTCAAATTTTGTCCTTGTGATTTGTTAAAAGTAACACTTTCCGTCCCTTCGGTTTCAAAATTACATGATGGACATTGTGGTTTGTAAAAACGTCCGGATTTGATGCCTCATTTAAGGCTTGCTAATTTTTTTTATTTTTGTTAAATAACATGCATTTTCGTTCTTCACCCAATCAAAAACCACACGAACCAAAATCATAAATTAGATTTGGATTGGGTGAAAGACAAAAAAAATCAATAAAATGACGAAAGTGCCTCTCACCTAACAAGACTTTAAAACAAACATTAGAAAGAAGGACCAAATCCAGACGTTTTTGTAAACCACAATGCCCATCTTGTAATTTCAAAACTGCAGGAATGAAAGTGTTATTTTTTACAAACAACAGGGACCAAATTTGTAGTTTATTCTAAATTATAATTGTTATGTATGCATTGTATTATTTAAATTAGAGAGAATTACACTTTTGGTCCCTGACATTTGTTGATTTTCTTTGAAAGTGGGACATGTACTTCAATAAGTCAAGTTGTAATCCTTGAGGTTTGGATTTTGTTTTGAAATAAGGACCCGGTCACTAACTCCGTTAAAAACCTCCGTTAGAGCGTAGGGTATTTTGGTCCAATCATATTTTCTTATCTTTTTGTAATCCTTTTTGTTTTTTCTTGCTTTTATAACAAAAAAAACCATCAATCTTCATGGACCTGCTATGTAATAACTCTAATATATATATATATATATATATATATAACATAAAGACCATCGTCTCTTTTCCAAATCACTAATTCACAGGGACGATTTCGTGTAGTTAACGGTGTTGGTGGGTCACCAAATCATAGGGACTAAGGTGGTGGGTCACGATGGCAAATCATAGGGGCCAAAAACCCATCGCCAAAATCATTCATCGTCGGCTAAACTCCCAAATCTCAGGGACCAAATCACAGGAGATAGAGATCAAGGGGAGATGGTGTTGGATTGGGAGACGATGGTCCCTGTGTAAATATGGGACGATATTTACATAAACCATCCCTTTTCTCCCCTTCTTCCATGCTTTACAGAGACCATCTTCTAAACCCAAATATTTATCGTCCCTGTTTCGAACATCGTCCTTGAAGCAATGTGTTAAGACAACCTTGGGGGGGGGGGGGGGGAGGTTGTTTTCGTCTATAAATCGTTCTTAAAATATTTTTAAGAAAATATATAGCAATACACAAGATGAATTATTTTTGTTAAGGTTTAACACAACAAACAAACAAACAAAATATAAAGAAATAGGGAAGAGAGATACAAACAAATTTAGAGAGGTTCACCCAAAACTGGGCTAATCCTCTTTGTTGAGTGAACTCAACAAGACGATCCACTATATACTTGAAAAATGAACTCAAGTTCTAGCTATTATTCCACACCACAGTATGGATGCTAGTTGGATCTATCTCACACACTTACTAGAGTGTAGATAATACTTGTGTTTTATGTTTGGTATCACAATCTTTCTTTTATCTTGAAGGCAAGAAAAAGATGAAGTATGAAATAATTGTGAGTTGAGAGACAAGTGTTAAAAGACTTGAGAGTGTTTGAAGGAGTTGAGAGTTCTTGAAAGTTTTCTATATGTTTACTTAAAGACACATGGTATATTTATATACATTAGAAAGTATATATAAATTTTTTTTTAAAAAGTTGGTGGAATGAATCCGTTGATTCATTCCAAAAGATTTTTTCTTATTCACAAACCAAATTAAATTTAAATTGGTTTAGGATTTAGGTACTCAAAGTCTAGATATTCAATTAAGATTGCAAGATTTACACTCCAAGTATTTAAGTCTTGCACATAGATTTGAATTTGATTTGTTGTGTCAAGTCAAGAGGTTTTATAAAAATATAATTTTGTGAAAAGCATTTTATAAAAAATCACTCTCAATTTTTATAAAAATAATCGGTAAACCGATCGGAGTTGGAATACTAAGCATGAAACAATCGTATTCCCACATGCCACTTGAATATTGCCGTTCCGTTGTGTCTTCTACGATTTGATAATAAATTTGAGGTTGGCACGATTCCGGACAACGTGTATTTCCATAAATTATATACATGCATATCAAGTAAATTGTTAGATAAACAATATAATACGGTTTGTTTGTAATCATCAAAATAATTATAGAGATGTAGCACACTTCGACCAACAATCTCCCCATTTTTATGATGACAAACACAACCGTTAAACACGAGAGCATACACAGTTTCTCTCCCTCTTTTGTCGAAGTAAAAAGGGTCATGAAAGACGCTATGCTCCCCCTCGAGAGATGCTCCCCCTCAAAATATGCATGCATTTGGGAGTAACATTATCTCAAGGGTTATACTCAAGCATGCCTAAATCAAGTCTTAGTTTGAAAAACGTATTTTTGATTAGGGCTTTAGTAAAAATATCGGCCAAATTATCTTCGGAATCGACTTTTTCAAGCACAATTTGGCCTTTTTGAACATTATCTCTTAAGAAATGATGTTGTAATTCAATAAGTTTGGTTCGAGAATGTAAAATCGGGTTTTTACTTAAGTTTATGGAACTTGGGTTATCACACATAATTGGAATTTTGGTCAATTGTACCTCAAAATCGGTAAGTGTGTGTTTCATCCAAAGAACTTGAGCACACGCTCTCGCGGCGGCTACATATTCCGCTTCGGTAGTAGACAACGCTACGGATTGTTATTTCTTAGAAAACCAAGACACAAGGGAGAGGCCTATAAAGGCACATACTCCACTAGTGCTCTTTTGATCAACAATTGAGCCACCAAGATGGGAATCCGTGAAGCAAGTTACTTCCAACTCGGGTTTCTTTGCATACCATAATCCGAGATTCATTGTACCTCTAAGATATCTAAAAATGCGCTTGACGGCTTCATAGTGAGATTGTTTAGGTGAAGATTGAAAACGAGCATATAAGCACACACTATACATATTATCCGGTCTACTAGCCATTAGATAAAGTAAACTACCAATCATTCCACGATAAATCTTTTCATTAAAAATGTTGCCTTCCTCAACACTAGATAATTTTAAATTAGTGGCCATTGGAGTTTCAACGGGTTTGACATTTTCGAAATTAAATTTCTTTAACATGTCTTTGCAATATTTTCATTAGCTTATAAAAGTTCCATTTTCAACTTGTTTGATTCGCAATACTAAGAAGAATTTTAACTCCCCCATAATGCTCATTTCAAATTCACTTGTAATTTTTGTAGAAAATTCATTGCAAAGTTTTTCATTTGTGGAACCAAAAATGATATCATCAACATACACTTGCACAACCACAATATCATTATGAGCATGTTTTACAAACAATGTATTATCAATTTTACCCATAACATAACCACTTGCAATTAAAAAATATTTTAATCTATCATACCATGCACGGAAGCTTGCTTTAAACCATAAGGCGTCTTTTTTAATTTATAAACATGTGACGGATTTTCAAAATTCTCAAAATCGGGAGGTTGAGAAACATATACCTCCTCATTTATAAAACCATTTAAAAAAACACTTTTAACGTCCATTTGATATAATTTAAAATCCTTAGCATTCACAAAGCTAGAAGCATTTGAATAGACTCCAACCTTGCAACCGGTGCAAAGGTTTTATCATAATATATACCTTCTTGTTGATTGTACCTCTTTGCAACTAAACGTGCCTTGTTTCGTGTGACTCCACCATTTTCATATACCTTATTATGAAAGACCCATTTTGTGCCAATTATGGTTTGACTACTAGGGCAAGGAACTAAGTCCCATACATCATTCCTAGTAAATTGGTTCAACTCTTCTTGCATGGAAACGATCCAATCCTCATCACATAAAGCTTCTTCTATGGTTTTAGGTTATATGCTAGAAACAAAAGCATGAAAAGCACAATGGGTATCGAATTTTTGATCTAGTCGTTCTTTAGTTGTGGTCACCTATGATTTGACCTACGGGATGGCCTCTAGCGGTTCTAAGGTTAGGATCATCTACACTTTGTGGAACATAACACGGAGGGGCATCACTAGATTCTACATCGTTATTGGAAGATTGAGAACCTAAATCCAAGGTTCTAAGATGTTGAGCTAAGGTTTCTCCCTCACAAATATTATCATCTACCAAGGGAGCACTAGGTTTGGGAGGACTCTCATCAAAGCTTATATTAAGGGATTCTTCTACAACCATGGTCTCTTTATTAAGGACTCTATAGGCTTTGCTATTCCAAGAGTAACCAAGGAACACTCCCTCATAGCCTTTCGGGTTAAATTTGGTTAAATATGATTTGGTATTAAGAATAAAGCACTTACATCCAAATACTTTAAGGTGGGTGAGGGAAGGCTTTCTACCACGGAAGAGCTCATATGGTCTCTTATTTAGGATACCTCTAACTAGGACACGGTTAAGCACATAGGTCGCGGTAGCAACGGCATCACACCAAAACTTTTGGGGAACTTGATGTTCATTGAGCATGGTTCTACTCATTTCTTGTAAGGTTCTATTTTTCCTCTCAACAACCCTTTAGATTGAGGAGTTCGAGGAGCTAAAAAATTGTGTGTTATACCATGTTTGTCACAAAAAAACACCAAATTGTATTTAATTATCGAATTCAAGTCCATGGCTCGTACGTATAGAAACAATAGTACAACCTTGTTGGTTTTGAATTCTTTTTCCCAAAATTTTATATTTCTCAAAAGCCTCATTTATGTTTTAAAAATAGGGTCCATGTATAGCGGGAAAAATCATCTACAATTACTAAGGTGTAGTAATTTCCTCCAAAACTTTGGGTTGCCATAGGACCAAAAAGATCCATGTGTAGTAATTCTAAAACCCTTTAGTTGAAATCACATTTTTAGATTTATGTGAAACGTGTGTTTGTTTGCCGACACAACATGCATCACAAAAATGTTTATCAAATTTTAATATTGGAAGGTCACTCACAAGCTCCTTATTTTTCAATTTTTGAATTAATCTAAGATTTGCATGACCTAAACGTCTATTCCACAACATAGAATTGTCATACACGGAAGATAAACAAACATTTTCTTTTATAAGAGTTTTACAAATATAAAGATTTTTCTTTTTAAAACCAGTGAGGAGAACTTTACCATCTTTTAAAATTTTGAAAGAATCATTTTTAAAAACAACAATTATATCATTTTCGCAAAGTTGGCTAATACTTAGCACATTAAAGTTCAAATTGTCAACATGCTCAACATTAAGAAATTTAACATTGTTGCAAAAAATTATACCTCTCCCAACTACCTTTCCTTTGGAATTACCTACAAAAATAACTTGTCCACCATCACATGACTCATATGATGAGAAAAGATTACGGTTTCCGATCATGTGACGTGTGCAACCACTATCAAGAATTCAATCCATGTCAAGGCTTATCTACAAACAATAAAATATAACTTTTATGGTCCCCATTTTTTATGGGTCCTTTGAAAGTCAGTGCTAACAAGTACTAAAAGTAAAACAATAAAAATTAATATTAAGCATGTTGCCGTAAAATATGCATGAAGTACGTCAACATACAAGTTATACAACAACCTAAAACAACAAACGCATCCCACCGGGATTGTCAACACTAAACAACCCATTTGGAATCCATTTTTTTTACAATTTTAATTTTACGTTCATACTCATCATAGACATAAAAAGGAACATGCACATTCCTTTTAGGTTTTGGTCTAGAAAATTTAGCATCATACATACAAGCATAATATTTTCTAGGCATATTGTTAGAACATAATTGTGTTGGATGCAAGATCATAGAAGACTGGAAGTCAAAGATCAAGAAGGTCAAAGCTGAAAGTCAACTCTCATGCAAAGTCAAAGTCAAATTCAATAAAGTCAAAGTCAATGTATTTTGTTTTTCTTTAAAGCGTGTAGTTTTGTTTTGTTGTTAGATATATGACTAGTTTGTGTTAGTAGTTAAGTAGTTGCTCATAACAGAAGAGATACACAGAAACTGTAGAGAGAGAAAGTGTTTGTAAGAATTGAGATTTGTGAATTGAAATCAACAGGTTGAGTTTTAATCTTGTTTCATCTTGTTTGTTTGATTGTTGTTGAATCAATAAGAACTTGAATCAGGGACTATCAATTGGTATCAGAGCAGATTCAATTTGAAATCGAGAGAAATTTTTCTTCGACACTGTTCCATTGAGTAGCAGATTCAATTTTCAAATTTTGAGTGTAATTTTGATTGAAATTGATTAGATTGTGTTCATAGAATGTATTAGAACGATATTGTAATAGTTTGACATAGAATTGCACTGTAATTCTTAGTTAATTTTGAGATTCTATCATTCGAAAGTCCACGAGTTCAGTCGCACTGTATTGAATTGAGTTTATGTTCTTGAGTGAATTTTGTTGAAATTCTTTGATTGTAATCTGTTCTAGATGTGTTGGGGATCATATTGTCAAAGTTTCATATTGTAATCTGAAGTCTTGATAGGATTTTGAGTCGATTAGAGGTTGTTTTTCAACGAGATCTCAAGAACTCGCAGATATCATCAAGAACTCGCATACCTACTCAAGAACTCGCAGAGTGTTTGAATTTTGCAGGATTTATTGTGGATTTCGCATAGTTTTGATTTCTGAAAATTTTATAAGTATAGATTTCGCAAGTGTGTCTCTTGCGAATTCTACAGATTTCACATAACAGTGTCTTGAAAATTCTACAAAATTCGCATTGTTCTATTTGCGAATTGTTCAGAATTCGTAGATTGTGTGAAATTTTTCTAAGGATAAAATTCGCAGGAAAGAATTTGCAGATCTTAGTATTGCGAAAAGCTTTTGAGAATATCAGAATTCGCAGAAGACTAATCTTCAAATTCATTGGATTTCGTAGAAGGGTGGTTAACGAATTCTTGTGTTTCTTAGGAAAAAGTGAATAAATTTATTTAAGTGTAGGATTCGCATGTCTCTATCATGCGAATTCTGTTTTTAAACTTGCTGAGGAGCTTGCGAATTCTAAGAAGTTTATGAATTCTTGTTGCCTACGAATTCTGTGTATACTAATTCTTGGGTACGAATTCTGAAGATTTAGTGCATGCAAATTCTGTTACTTTGTTCTTGTATGCGAATTCCTAGTTGTTCACTCTATCTTGTGAATTCTATACTTGTAGAATTCTTAGAAATTTCTTTTCTGTTGATGTTATGTACTTTTGTGATTTCAAATTGGACTAACGATCAGTTTCAAGTTTCTTATTGAATATAATTGAACAACAGGATGACTTCAAAGGACGCTCTCTCAATTGGCACTGATGTCAAACCCCCTGTTCTTTTCAAAGGGGAGTACGAGCAATGGAAAGACAAATTCTTATATTTTATTGACCGACATGCAAACGGATAAAACATTTTGCTGTCAATAACTGAAGGTCCAATGGTACCACCAATTGTGGAGATACCAGATGATGAATCCTCTGATAGTGAGGATGGAGACGAAGACAGAATAAGAAAGATGAAAACAGTTCCTAAGGAATTTGCCCAGTACTCAGATGAGCAGAAGAGTCGTTTCAAAGCTGATAAACAAGCTAGATCTCTTTTACTTCAAAGTATTCCTAATGAGATCTACATAAAGATCGACAGCTACAAAGCTAACGCGAAGAAGATGTGGGATCCGCTATAAAAGATGATGATGGGCTCTAAGGTGGGAAATTAGATGAAGGTGGCCAATTTTATCTACAACTATGAAGAGTTTTGTTGATCCAAACTCTCTCAGTGATTTGATAATGACCCTCTTCTATACTTAGTGAAAATTACGTTTTAATATGTATTAGTGTTTCACCATCAGCGATCAGACTGAGTCTGTTCAGTTATCGCTGATGACCTTTCTTGTAAACATTTCATATGTATTAGTGTTTCACCATCAGCGATCAGAATGAGTCTGTTCAGTTATCGCTGATGACCTTTCTTGTAAACATTTCATATGTATTAGTGTTTCACTATCAGCGATCAGACTGAGTCTGTTCAGTTATCACTGATAGTTTCTGATGTAAACAGTTAACGTAATCCCTGAAGACAAGTCTCGCGTCAATAGATGTTCATAGCTGAATCGAAGACGAAGCCACTGAACAAATACAAGTCTACTAGTGACCTGATGCGGATATCAGTGAAGCAAAGACGACTCTACTTATACGCGAAGGAACATGAGGAAAAGCTTCAGCGATAGCTGAACTTCTTTGTATCTCTGAAGGAAGAGATATTCAGCGATCAATCGATCACGTAGCTTATGCCTAAAGTCTCCTTTTGTCTTACCTTGCACAACCAGTACGATGTGTCATAATGGACATACCTCTGCCACAATTCGTACAACAACTCTTTCAACTACACTGTTCATGATACAACCGAAAGCATGTCTCCCAAAGTCAGACTCTCTCAGCCAATCAATGAAGGACACGTGTAAAGTGCCCTGCCATGCATTTAATGCATAGGGTATAAATAGAAAGATTACCTCTTCATCTGAAGTGTGTGCTCTATTCTTGAACCTTCATAGAAACCCTTGTTTTCTATATTCTCTAATCCCCCATTCTCTATATTCTTGTGCAACCATCTTAGTGTTCTCTTAAGTTTGTTTAGATTGAGTTTTACTTAATCTTATTCCGCAACAGACTTGTAAATTGTGTTTGATTTATCAATAAACAATTTATTAATCTTTAAACTTTGTGTTTGTATTCAACCCCTCCCACCCCCGCCTTCTACAAACTTGTTAAGCACCTCCAGGACCAACAAGTGGTATCAGAGCAGACTATTTAATCTGATAAACAAGATCTTGATTTATTCTCTTCCATGCTATTCTAAAATGACACTTAACACAAACACAAACTACTATGATAATGGTTCACTTTCTAAACCTCCTCGATTTAGCAGAGATAACTTCTCTCTCTAGAAAAATGGAATGAAGTTATTTCTTGAAGGTGCAGATCCCACTATACCTGAGTATGTAGCAAACGGACCCTATGAACTTGTCCAAATCATAGTTATCGTTCCAGCTACTGCCACCACTCCATTTATTCCTGAACGCTATATTGCTAAGGAAATCAGACAATGGAGTGATGAGGACAAAAAGAAGGTTGGTATTGATGCAAGGGCAAAAACCATTATCTCTATGGCTCTGCCTGATGAAGTTTTCCATTCCATCATGCATCTTAAAACTTCTAAAGAAATGTGGGAAACCATATGTGTTCAATATGAAGGCACCACTGAAATCCAAGAGACTCGAAAGATTAACTTGGTAAGACAGTATGAAATTTTTATCGCTGGTAAGAGTGAATCTCTCTCTGATGTTCATTTGCGGTTTAACTGCTTAATCATTGATCTAAGAACCGTTGGTAGGACCTATTCTAATTCTGAGGTCCTAACAAAATTCTTAGAATGTCTTCCTGAATGCTGGGACAGTTATTCAATATGTCTCAAGCTGATAAAAGACTTAAATTCTCTTTCTCTCAGCACCTTGTATGGAATATTGCTCAACTATGAGCAATCAAACCTTTTGAAGAAGAATCTTATAAAAGATTCTAAAGACTCCAAAAGCACTCCTGTTGCTTTAGTCTCTTCAGAAATAATTCCATCTCAGCGATCTACTCTCACCATCACTAAGTTAGATTCTGAATCTGAGGATCTATCAGACACTGATCTTTCAGAGTTTGATGAGTCCTTAGCACTCTTGACAAACTATTTCAAGAGATTTGCAAGAACGAGCAATTTCAGAAGAAATAAGCCTCTCTCTCTCACTGACAAGCCAAAATCAACCCCTGCTGATAAGGCTACTACTACTTACTTTAACTGTGAAAAGATTGGACACTTTGCAAGTGAGTGCAGATCGAAGAAAGTCTTCAAACCTTCTACCTCAAGAAGATCCAGCGATGACAAGTACCTAAAGCAGAAAGAAAAATATCAAAAGCTGAAAAGCTACAAGCGAAAAGGTAAAGGTCTCATTGCTGAAGAACACAACTGGGCTGAATCTGAAGAATCAAGTTCTGATGAAGAAGAAGTCGCTAATCTCTGCCTCATGGATGAGATTAAAGAAGAAGTGGAAGAACCAACAACAACTTCTATGAGCTATATATATCATCTCAGGTATCTATCTCTACTAATCCCTCTCTACCTGAATCAGAGAGAAGTCGCGCAGTTGATGTTCTGACGATTGATCTTTACAATGCTCTAAACGACAAATCTCTAGTCGAAAGCAAAAACAATGACTTAACTGAACAGCTGGAAAAATGCCATGAAAAGATCAGAGAACTAACTCTTTTAGAGGAAAGTTTGAAAGATCAAGTTGTTGTAAATAAAATCATCAGCATAGAACGCGAACAAGCCATCGCTGCTCTAAAAGCAGAAAAGGCTACTGTTGAAAAATGGTGCAATTCTTCAACAAAGATCACTGAGATAATAAGTGCTCAAACTCCTGGCGGTGATAAAACCGGTCTTGGTTTTTGGAAACCACAGGATGAGCCTAAAGAAGACTGTTCCATGCTTAAGTTTGGAACATTTGTCACTTCTATCTCTGACACTTCTTATAATAAGTTTTATCCTTCTTCTTCTAATTCTATCCCTGAGGAAAAATCCAAAGGCTCTAAGTCTGCGGATAAAGGAAAATCCATTCTTCGTCCTCAGAAGGCTTCCAAGAAAGCAAAGCTAAAAGTTCCCTCTAAACCTTCTGCGAATCAATCCTCTAGCTCTGTGATAGATATCTTTGATCTCTGTCCTCCAAAGCTAAAGATTGATCTCAAGCCTAAGAGATCTGAAGAAATCAAAATTCCTCCCAGATCTCATGCTAAAAGCATTCTTGGACCTGGCCCCTCTCATCTTAAATTCTCAAAACCTCTCTCTTCTGGTCCTAAAACCACTTTCAAATATAGAAAATGTTATCACTGTGGAGTTACTGACCATATTGCAAGCAAATGTCCAACTGCCACTAAAGCTGATAAATCAGCCAAAGTGAAGATGAATGCCTCCAAGGCTGAAAAGGTCATCAAAGCTGAAAAATTGACCAAGGTGAAGAATTCCACTAAGGTTAAGAAATTAACCAAAGTGAAGATTACCACTGAAGCTGAATCTTCATCTGCTGTGAAGATTGTTGAACCTTCCATCTCCACTAACCCCAAAGGACCCATTGAAAAGTGGGTACCAAACAAAGCTTAATCTTCCTTATGTGTTCAAGGATCAAAGGGCATCTGGTATCTCGAAAGTGGATGTTCTCGTCATATGACTGGACAAAAAGACCTGCTCACTGAATACAAGGAAGAGAAAGGTCCCTCTGTGACCTTCTGTGGAAATGGAAAAGGATATACCCGAGGGTTTGGTGTCCTCAGCAATGGGACAACTACCTTCAGAAGAGTCGCTTATGTAGATAGACTGAAGCACAATCTTCTGAGCATCAGTCAGCTATGTGATAAAGACTATGAAGTTCGCTTTTCCAAGAAAGCATGTTCAATGGTAAATGAGAAAGGAAAACTTGCTCTCAGTGGTTATCGAAAAGAAAATGTCTATGTAATAGATATGGACTCTACTTCTGATGTCAACTGGCTATGGCACAAAAGGCTCTCTCATCTAAATTTCAAAACCTTGAATTCTCTCTCTTCTAAGGAACTGGTTTCTGGTCTTCCTCAGTACTCATATGCTAAAGAATCTCTCTGCTCAGCATGTGAGAAAGGAAAACAGACAAAAGCTAGTTTCAAGTCTAAACAAGTTTCCTCAGTGACAAGTCCTCTTCAGCTCTTACATATGGATATGTTTGGCCCTGTCAACATCCAATCAATAGCTGGAAAGAAATATACGCTTGTCATTGTAGATAAATACTCTCGCTACACCTGGGTTATCTTTTTTCGCTGCAAAAGTGATACTCCAGAAGAACTAATATCTTTTGTTAAAAAGATGGAAGTGCTGAATAATCTCACTGTTCGTTCAATAAGAAGTGATCATGGAACTGAATTCAAAAACAGTTCTCTGTACATTTTCTTTGAGAACAAGGGAATCTCTCATAACTTCTCTTCAGTGAGAACACCTCAGCAAAACGGAGTCGCTGAAAGAAGAAACAGAACGATCATTGAAGCTGCTAGATCAATGCTCAGCGATTCTCACCTCCCTACTCAATTTTGGGCTGAAGCTGTAAACACTGCATGTTTTACTCAAAACAGATCGCTGATAGTAAAGCGATTTGGAAACACAACTTATGAAATTTTTCATGGAAGAAAGCCTTCTATCAGCTTTCTTCATATCTTTGGTTGTCAGTGCTTTATCTTAAACAACACAGATCAGCTTGCAAAGTTCGACCCAAAAGCTGATGATGGAATATTTCTAGGATATTCCTCCATATCCAAAGCCTACAGAGTTTTCAACAAGAGAAGGCAATCTGTGGAAGAAACAATTCATGTCACTTTTGATGAAACTCGCTTAGCGAACTCTAAACCAAACGCTGACAATGAAGAGTTAAATTCTTGGATGTTTTCTCACTAAAAAGAAACAGAACCTTTTTCTCGAACCATCAGCAAACAAATCATCCCACTACTGATGATGATCCAAACATCATACATCCTAACGCTGAATCCAACTCATGGGTTTCAGCAGATCTTCTAAACACACTTCTTCCATCAAACCCATCCTCATCTGAACTTCTCTCAGAAAACAATGGTATGTCTGACACTCAACAGCTAATCGCTGATGAACCTCAAGCTTCTTCATTAGTGAACATTCCCATTGTTGATCCAACCTCTGAAATGAGCGATCATGTTCCTGCTCAGCGATAGACCAGAGATCACCCTATAGATCAAATTTTTGGTGATCCCGATGCAGGTATTCAGACACGACGAAGTTCAGGTAATATCTGTCTCTTTGTTAACTTTATTTCTTTAATAGAACCAAAGAAGGTTGATGATGCCCTCAGAGATCCAAACTGGGTCAGCGCTATGCAAGAAGAGCTGACTGAGTTTTCTCGCAACAAAGTTTGGAATCTCGTTCCTAGACCATCTGACAAAACTGTTATAGGCACCAAATGGGTGTTTAGAAACAAGGTAGATGAACATGGAACTGTAACCCGCAACAAGGCTCGACTTGTTGCTCAGGGATACAGATAAGAGGAAGGCATAGACTATGATGAAACCTTTGCCCCTGTGGCTAGGCTCAAAGCAATTCGACTATTCTTAGCCTATGCAGTCTATAAAGACTTCATTGTGTATCAAATGGATGTAAAATCAGCGTTTCTAAATGGAAAGCTGAATGAAGAAGTCTATGTAGAACAACCTCCAGGGTTTTATGACCCTAAGTATCCAAATTATGTTTATAAATTGGATAAGGCTCTCTATGGTCTCAAACAAGCCCCTCGTGCTTGGAATGACACTCTCTCATCTTTTCTTATCTCTGAAAACTTTGAACGTGGTCATATAATTCTTGTACAAATATATGTCGATGACATCATATTTGGTTCTACTAACCCATCTCTGTGTACTCGCTTCGCTGAAAAAATGAAGAAAGAATACAAAATGAGTATGATGGGTCAGCTGACATATTTTCTTGGCCTTCAGATCAAACAATCTGACAAAGGTACATTTATCAGCCAAGGTAAGTATGTCAAAGATATGCTGAAGAAGTTTGATCTGACACAAACTTCAGCTATGAAGACTCCTATGGCACCTCCTCTGACACTTAACAAAGATCCATCTAGAAAAACCTGTTAATGTCACTGCCTATAGAGGAATGATATGCTCCCTACTGTATCTTACAGCAAGCCGACCTGACATCATGTACTCTACTTGTTTATGTGCACGCTATCAATCTGAACCCAAGGAATCCCATCTGATCGCTGTTAAGCGAATTTTCAGATATCTCAAAGGAGCTCCTAACCTCGGTCTTTGGTATCCCAAAGACTCAGGGTTCGATCTAACTGGATATTCCGATAGTGATTTTGTAGGTTGTAAACTCGATAGAAAGAGCACCACTGGTGGATGTCAACTCCTAGGTGGAAAGTTGGTAAGCTAGACGAGCAAAAAGCAAAATTCAGTGTCCACTTCAACGGCTGAAGCTTAATACGTAGCCGCTGGAAGTTGTTATGCTCAGGTCTTATGGATGAGAAATCAACTATTAGACTATGACCTTTAGCTATCAAAGATTCCAATCTATTGCGACAACACTAGTGCTATCGCTATAGCAAATAATCCAGTGCTACATTCAAAGACGAAATACATAGAGATCAGATATCATTTTATCAGAGATCATGTGATGAATGGTGATATTGAATTTCATTTCATCCCTACTGACTATCAGCTTGCTGATTTATTCACCAAACCTCTTGATGAGACAAGGTTCAACTTTCTCATCAGTGAGCTTGGAATGCTGAATCTCGAAGAGTAAATCTTCAGCGTTCATGCATTATGTCAGTGATTATGCGTTCCCCTTTCTCACTCAATCTCTGATTAAAACTCTGACTCTCAGGTATGTTTTCTTACTCCAAATCACTGAATCTTGAGTCACTAAGATGTTTTAAAAATAAAACTTTGATCACTGAAGTTTTCTTCAAATGATTAAAAGTTTTTTGAAAAACAAAATCTATCACTGATTTTTATCTTCAGTGATCCTTCTAAAATAAAAATCAATCTCTGAATTTTTATCAGGGATTCTTTCAAAGGAAAACCTGTCTCTGACTTTTCTTCAGAGATAATTTTCAAAAGGACAAATGAAACATTTTTCTCTCTCCTATGACATTTGAACCGACAATCCACGACATGCTTTTTTTCTGACACGTTCGTTCGTTGCACTTCTATCCAATCAACTTCGTGGGACGTGTCCATGACATGATGAACATTTGTTTTCCCGACTCTCTCTCTCTCTCTCACTCTCTCTCTCCTACTCTCAAACGTATATAAAGAACGTTTTTCCATTCTTATCATTTTACGCTTTCTGGAAATCCGTTTGCGAAAGAAATTCTCTCTCAAGCATTCTCTCTCAAGAAATCTCAAGCATCTGCATCATCCTCATTCAAGATCACCAGATTACTTTGATCTTATTCCTATTTCAATCTTGTTAATAAACTCCATATGTTCCATCATTATGGGTTTTCTATGAGATTTTTTATCCTATAAAATCATTTTTTTTTATTTTATTCTTCCAAAATCTTTGGTTTTCTTATTGTTCTTTAAATTTTTCATTAAGAACACTGTTTTTAATCTTCAAATATGTTGGTTTTTCTCTGTTTCTTTCCTTAAATAGAAACTGGTAAAACCTTCTTTATTTTTAGACTAAACTTTTCTTCTACTCTTCTTTATTTCCATATTCAGAAATGGCTCAATCCGCTCTTGTTGCTTCCAAGAATGTCAAGTTCGCCATCACTAGCTCTGAAGTCCCCAAGAACAACCACCTTGGACGATTAGACTTCGATGGAATCAAATACCCACACCTGGTGGATGCTGCTAAATTCCTGAAGCAATCCTGCATTGCTTATGCCCTCACTATTGATCCAAAACCCTCCAAAACTCTACTTCAACAGTTTTGGTTCACAGCTGAAGAATCGACCATCGCTAACAAGAAAGGTGACCAGGTTCCTGCCATTTCTTTCAGCATGGACCTAGGAAAAGGAATGATGACAGCTTTCAGCTTGAGGAAGGCTCTCAGGTTTCCTGACAAACCCAAGAGTGGGTTTGAAGCTCTGCCAACTGACATTGAACTCATCCAGTTTCTGGATGCTATGGAGTACTGCTGGGACAACAAGCCCCGCTCCACAATCCCCAACAAGAAGCTGACTCTTATCAAGAAGGCGAACATGCATTCTCAGCTGAACTTTATCTTTTCTCACTTCATTCAATGCATGAGTGGGAAAAGTGGTTCCCTTGATCAGGCCAGCAAGGTACAGCTCCAGATGGCCTACTTAGTGATTGCTGGCAAAAACTTTGACTTTGCCACCGCTATCTTTGACGATCTAAGTTCAAAGATAGAGAAGACGGAGAGGGATCCCAAGATCCCATATGTACGGTTCATTTATGCATATCTGAAGTTCCTCTACGCCAACTCTTACCCCACTACTCCTGATGGCTCCTTCGCCAAAGTGGATCAGCGTTCACTGGAGGTCAAACCACTGGAAAACGAGGTAAGTATCTCTACCCTACGCTCTCGCCTCTCTCTCCATTCTTCTACTTCAGTGGCCACGCAGAAGGTTCATTCTTCTGCTAGCCCTGCCGCTACCACTGGTTCCAAACGACCATCAGCTAGTTCCTTTGGTCCTTCGAAGAAGGCCAAAGTAACTAAGGAGACAAGCGCCACTAGTTCAAGGCCTGAGGAAGTTTCTCGACAAACTTCCTTGGATGATTTTGTGGTCCTCTCCTCCACATCTGCAGCTGTGATCACATCAACCGTGCCAACGATCTTGGTCGCTGTCACAACAATAGTGACTCAACCTGAAATCTCAGTTCTTCAATCAACTGAGGTACCTTCTAAACCCCAAACTTCTTCTATCCCTATTACTAGTCCTCCCATCTCTTTGGTCTCTAACCCTTCATCTCATATGCAACAACCTCATGTTGCATTTTTAGGACCTGATGCTCAAACGTTTGAAAGAGACATGAAAATTTTCAACTTGTTTGAACAATCAGGTATACCTAAACTCCCCAATACACCTTCCTTCTCCCCATCTAAGCCTGTTACTCAAAAGCTAACTTTTCTTTCAGGTCCTAGTTTGGCAACTGTTGACGCGAATGTCAACAGTTTGAGTGAAAAGGTGGTTTCTCTCACCACCACCATCAATGGAACCACCAGCGCGGTCAATAACGCTGGTGATGAGCTGAAGACTTTGACAGCTACCTGCTCCACCAAAGCTGAAGCCTCTCAAATATCCACTCTTCAAGAAGATATTGCAAGAGTAAATGAGGATACTCAGCGACAGATGGATGCTCTATCCACAAAAGTGGATTCATGCATAGCTCTTCTTCAGCAAGTCCTTGACAAGCTGAATGCACCAGCTCCGACTCATTCTCCTTCCTTCACATCGGACGACCGCACCCAACTGAACATAACTGTTGAATTTATTCATCAGGCTACTTCAGATCTCCCTGTGATTGAAGGACGCCTGGATAGTTTGGAGGCTGAAGTCCAAAAGTTGGCCTCTGCACAACCTTCCTCTCCAACCAAAGATCTCTCCGTAGATGATAATGACAAAGAGGGGGAGAACACAGTTGAAAATAAAGAGGGGGAGAAAACAGTTGAAGCTGTTGTTGAGGTTCAACAGGAAGATCCTCCCTCTCATGTTGAGGGGGAGAAGGTTGCTGACAAAGCCCCTCCTTCTTTCAAAGACTTAGTCGATGAAGAAGAAGAGGATGAAGATGAAGAAGAAGATCTTGATCTTCAAGATCAAGAGGACGAGAAACCTCACCAAGAAGATGATGACGATGACGATGACGATGAAGAAGATCAGTCCATATGGTGTTCTGCAACCGTCACTTCGTTAGTGATAACTTCGAAGGAGGTTGTCACAGCAGGGGCGAGTCATGGAACATCCTCAGGAACCCCTTCCCAAAGCAAATCCAAGGGTGCAGTTGCTGAGGGAAACCTGAAGACAGCTTCACTATCTGAGGAGAATCCTTCTCAGGTATGCCTTTCACTTGTTCCCATATCCTTCTATAAATTTCCTAACCCTGTTCTCTTCTAGCCTTTATCTCCCTTCTTCCCAATATAAAACCTAACTTTGTTTCTTTCTATTTTCTGACCAGACAGTTCTCTCCCCTGCTTAAGGGTAAAGAACTATAAATAATCCCAGCTCCCATAGTTGATGAAGAAATAATCCCAATCTCTGTAAATGAGATTGTTGAAGAAGATGAAGAAGAAGAAGAGTCCCTGCAACATCCAGGAAGGCCCTATAGACCATCTCACTGGTCAGAGGAAGAGATGAAGAGAAGAGCAGAGATGATCTCGCATCTAGAGAAACAATGACTGAAGGTCCCTATTCAATCAACAGATCTAGAGTTTCTGAATGAAGCTGAAATCGAAGAATCTGTCAGGGCTGAGAAGCTGATAGCTGATTGTCAAAGAGATGCCTCTCTTGCTCTCAAGATCCAGTCCTCTCAAGTCAAAGACAAGAAGCTGAAAAACAAACCAGTGGAAGTCCAGGCTGCTCTATTGAAAGAGATTGAAGAGGAGCGCTCAAAAGAACTAGCGGTCAACGATAACTCAGTTGATTGGTGCAAGCATAAAATCGACTATCGCTCTGACCCAATGAAGATCGTAGCAGTCGTTATCTCTGGGAGAAAGAAGAAGGATAAAGTTTCTGTCACTATGGAGATTACCAGAGAGGATGGAAGCTGCAAGGCTATGTTAGTTTCAAAGATGGAAAGCTTCGGCTACATGGAATGGCTTGAGTTCAAAGATGCGCTGAAGAAATCGAAGTCAATCTACAGAGGCTATGTTGAAGGGATAAATGATGCTCTCATCAACAGAGTCGCTGCAATCCTAAAGGTGCCATCTGCTCTTCCTTCTAAGCCAAAGCAAATCAAAAGAAAGCCTGTCTCCTCCTCGTCTGAAAATGTCGCTGTGATAAGAAATGAAACCTCCATCAAATTCTCAAGAGAAGCTCTGTTTGGTCTTCCTCCTGATCTTTCAGTTCTTGATCTATCTCTGCCCCCTGGTGGACCATATGTTGCAGGACAAGTTCTTAAAGAACCTTTTGGAATCTTCTTCAAAGATGATGAGGAAGAGCTTAGATTCCAAAGACTATCTGAAATTCCTATCTGTACCCTCAGTCATCTCAAAGATCTCTTGTGCTTATGGTGTGACTTCTCTTCTGCTGTTGAGCCAATCAAAGAAATCATTAGCCAAGAATCTTTAGAGCGAAGGCAAAAAGGAGAAGAAATACCTGAGTATATGATCAATCCTCCTAAGTCTTCTTTAGATAGCTGATAGATTAGTTTCCTATTTCTTGTAATCTATTAGTAAAACTTACAGTAGTTAGTTCCTCACTTGTACTTGTAATTTTTATATCTTGTAATTCTATCTCTGAATTAATGAAAATTTCAGTGATGTACTTAACTCTATTAGTACTGTAAAAGATCCCTCAAAATAGTAATTGGGAAATGTATGTTATGAGTCCTAATTATTCCTTTATTTTGAACTCTAAAGTAATTTTCTTCAGTTACTTTGTCATTATCAAATAGGGGGAGATTGTTGATCCAAACTCTCTCAGTGATTTGATAATGACCCTCTTCTATACTTAGTAAAAATTACGTTTTAATATGTATTAGTGTTTCACCATCAGCGATCAGACTGAGTCTGTTCAGTTATCGCTGATGACCTTTCTTGTAAACATTTCATATGTATTAGTGTTTCACTATCAGCGACCAGACTGAGTCTATTCAGTTATCACTGATAGTTTGTGATGTAAACAGTTAACGTAATCCCTGAAGACAAGTCTCGCGTCAACAGATGTTCGTAGCTGAATCGAAGACGAAGCCACTGAACGAAGACAAGTCTACTAGTGACCTGATGCGGATATCAGTGAAGCAAAGACGACTCTACTTATACGCGAAGGAACATGAGGAAAAGCTTCAGCGATAGCTGAACTTCTTTGTATCTCTGAAGGAAGAGATATTCAGCGATCAAACGATCACGTAGCTTATGCCTCAAGTCTCCTTTTGTCTTACCTTGCACAACCAGTACGATGTGTCAGAACGGACATACCTCTGCCACAATTCGTACAACAACTCTGTCAACTACACTGTTCATGATACGGCCGAAAGCATGTCTCCCAAAGTCAGACTCGCTCAGCCAATCAATGAAGGACACGTGTAAAGTGCCCTGCCATGCATTTAATGCATAGGGTATAAATAGAAAGATTACCTCTTCATCTGAAGTATGTGCTCTATTCTTGAACCTTCATAGAAACCCTTGTTTTCTATATTCCCTAATCCCCCATTCTCTATATTCTTGTGCAACCATCTTAGTGTTTTCTTAAGTTTGTTTAGATTGAGTTTTACTTAATCTTATTCCGCAACAGACTTGTAAATTGTGTTTTATTTATCAATAAACAATTTATTAAACTTTAAACTCTGTGTTTGTATTCAACCCCCCCCCCCCTTCTACAAACTTGTTAAGCACCTCCGGGACCAACAAGTTTAAGGCCAAAGAAAGTGAGAGCCTGGAGGAAACTTATGAGCGATTTGTGCTTCTTCTGAACGAACTATCCAAGAACAAAGTCAAGAAGAAGCAGATCGAGAACAATGTTAAGTTTCTCAGCATCCTATAGCCGGAATGGAAAAACCATACCCGCGGGATGAAACAAATAAAGCACTTGAGTGATATACCTCTTCATGAAGTTTATGAGACACTACGTCAAAATGAGGAGGAGGTTGAAGAGAAGAGGAATGAGAAGAAAAAGAAAGCTGAGAAGGTTGCTGACCCCATTGCTTTAGTTGCTGGTGAGAAAGTGAAGGAGAAAGAGAAGAAAAAGAAGAAAAAGATAGTTATTCCCAGTTCTGATTCTGAGTCTAATTCGGATAGTGATGATTGAGAAAACCTTAAGCAAGCTATGCTTTTACTGACCTGAACATTCTAGAAGAAATTCTATAAGAAACCGGGTTCAAACACACAGACGTACTCTTCATCAGGTTCAAAGAATCATGAATATAGGGAAAGAGTTGAAGGAAAAAGATATGAGAAGAACCGGTATGTGGACAGAAAGACGGAAGAGAAGAAGAAGTATCTGAATGATTATGTTGGTGCTGAAAAGAAGACAAACAACCTGGTCAAATGCTTCAATTGTGGAAAGCTCGGTCATTACGCCAAGGATTGTCGGAAGCCAAAGGTCAGAAATTCAGAGTATTACAAGAACAAAATGCTCTTGGCTAAGTAACAAGAGGCTGGCAAGGCATTAATGGCTGAAGATGAATTTTGGTTAGATCATTCTGATGAGGAGGAAAAATAAGAAACAACTCACATGTGTTTGATGGGCAACACTGTGAAGTATGATGATTCTGATGAAGAAACAGCCGATGAGGTACTTAATCTTTCTAAATATGATTTTATGGTTAAAATGGAAGCTATGATGGTTGAACTTCAAGATATTCAAAACAAACTTAAAAAGGAAAAGAGATAGTTGAAAAGAAAAATCAAAAGATCTTTGAACTTAACAAGCAAGTTGTTGGGAACAAAGATTTGATTGATTCTCTACGCAAATCTGTTTCTGATTTTAAACAAGAAAAATATTGTTTTGAAAGTAAGATTTCTGATTTTGAATCTAAAATTTCTAAGTTTGTTTCAGAAAAGCAAGAAAGTGTTCTAAAAGTTTTTAAATTGCAGGTTGAGAACAAGACTTTAGAGAAAAAGGTAAATGGTTTGGAAGCAAAATTATATGCTAGAGGCCAAACAAATCAAATCATTTTCTTAAACACACCTAATGAGGAAGCTGATGTTACAGAGTAGTGGGGTCTCGGTTACGAAAACCCACACTATCTAAAGAAAGCTATCAGAAAACAACCAGCTTTGTATAATTTTGATTTTTTTTTTGTGGCTGGTAAATATCCTCATTTGAAACCCAAATTTGTTACCAAGTCACCTGAAGAGGTAGAGGCTAAAGAGGATGAGAAAAGAAAGAACTTAAGGAAAATGCAATTATCATTCTGCTATCAAAAGCTGAATGATAGTTATATTTCAGATCAGCAAAAATGTCTTTCAAATGACTATTTCGAAAGCTATTTGACAAAAGAGTTGGAGGCAAAACCTTTAAAAACTAAAATTTATGTACCTCCACTCATTTTAGAAAGCAAAATAATCGAGCTTGAAAATATTTTATCTGATGAAAGAATATTGGCTGACATTGAACAAAATGTATTTTCTACTGTTTTAAAGAACACAATTTTAAATGTTGAATCTCAAACGTGTTCTAAATCCTCTAAAACACCTCACCCTTCTGAAGTTGATGTTGATGACTTAGTTGCGTCTGCAAATGATTTTTTAAATTCTGATGAAGGTTGTGTAGATGAAATTGATATGTTTGTCTTCCATGCTAAACTTCCAAATCATTCTACTTTTGTCATAAATGGCAAGCCTTACCAAGTGTACATGAAGTTGGTGAATCATCAACTAAGGTTGGTGAAACAGTTTATGTGAATGTTGATTATTATGCTAAAGGTAAGAAGCAAAAGAAACGACATTCACATAAACATACTAACACCGGTAATCTTCCAAAAAGACAATCTTAGAAATCTGATTTTCCTAACATATCTAAATCTTATGTTTCAGTAAAAAGGGAAAGATCTGAAGAACGAAAGGAATGGCGACCATAAAGGAAGATCGATGAGAGTTCTGAATCATTTCCTGATATGGATTGTAATAGATATACTAGTAGTTCTTCTGATGTAGATGGTAGTGTTGCTTCAAATAAACAAAACCTTGTAATTCCTTACAAGAGATATTCAATAAAGCAATTACTCCGATTATCTCATTCTACTACTAAGTCATCTACTTATAACCGGAATGATTTTAGTTCTCACCGATTTTCTGATGATTGGATTGGTAATTATCATGTTTGTTCTTATAAGCCATATGTTTCAAAAGTTTTTCAAAAGGTCAGAGGATCCATTTATAAATGGATACCAAAATCTTGTGCTAAACCATTAGGACCCACTTTTAAATGGGTACCTAAATCTGTTATTCCCTAATTTCTTTTATGTATACCCTTCATATGTGGTACTTGGATAGCGGGTGTTCCAAGCATATGACTGGGCAAAAGGATTTATTGTCTAATTATACAAAGAAATTCTGCGAAAATGTCAGATTCGACAATGACTAATTTTCACTGATTCTTGGATACGGTGACATGATACAAGAGAATGTAACGATTATGAAGATGAGTTATATAGAAGGATTAGGGCATAACCTGTTTAGTATTCTGAGACAAAGTATTAGAGGTAAATTTCAAGGCTAAGAGTTGCTCGGTGCGTACTGGAGATGGAAAGAACTCTTGGTCGGCACTCGAAAGTCCAACCTCTACACAATAAATTTGTCAAAGGTTCAGACTGACAATCAGGTTTGCTTATTGACAAAAGCCTCAATGCAACAAAGTTGGCGTTGGCACCGAAGGTTGTCGCACCTGAATTTTCGATACATAAACAAATTGGTGAAAGGTCTTCCTGAGCTGAGATATGAAAAAGAATATATGTGTGCAGCATGTGAAAAGGGTAAAATGAAGAGGGCAACTCACAAGCCGAAACCCGAACCGAGTACAGGTTCTACACTTGAGTTGTTACACATGGATCTTTGTGGTCCGATGAGAACTCAGAGCATAGGAGGAAAGAAGTATGTTTTGGTAATAGTGGACGATTATTCATGTTACACATGGGTCAAGTTTCTATGGACAAAAGATGAGACGCCCGAAGTACTCATTAACTTTTTGAAGACTACACACGTGAACTTACAGAAGACAGTAAAGCTTCTAAGGACGGATAACGACACAGAGTTTAAAAACAAGACTATAGAAGATTATCTCGAATCGGTCAGGATAACACATCAATTCTCTGCTGCTCGAACGCTCGAACAGAATGGAGTAGTCGAACGATGCAATCGAACGCTAGTCGAGGCTGCTCACACTATGCTCAGCCAGTCGGATCTACCTCTATTTCTGTGGGCAGAAGTTGTCTCTACTGCATGTTATACGCAGAATCGCTCCATTATTCACAGACGGTTTGGTAAAACTCCTTATGCATTGATTAACAATCGTACACCTAGAATTAAACACTTTCATGTTTTTGGATGCATGTGCTTTATATTGAATGATAGAGAGAACTTGAATAAGTTCGGACTGAAGGCTGAAGAGGGAATCTTCATTGGCTACTCACAGACATCTGTTGCATATAGAATTTATCTGAAGAGCTCAAAGACTGTGATAGAAAGTGTTAACGTAACATTTGATGATGAGGTGGCTTCTAAACAAAGAAGTTCAGAACCCGTGATTACCGGAGTTTTAGCTTCTGGACATATCAGTCCAGAACCTGTGTCTAATGCAACTAATTTGGATAAAGCTTCAACATCTACATCTCATTTATCTGAGTTAGATTTGTTGTTTGAATTATTTTATGATGAGTTTCTAGGATCTAAATTGCCTAAATCTGTTGTGGTTGACAGGTGAGATTCTTCAACGACTAATCATCCAACTACTTCAGATGTATCAACTGAACTTGTTCCCCCGGTTCAGGAAGAAACTCATATTCAAACACATACTCCTACGGTTGAAGTTATACCTGATAATGTTGAACCAGAAGTTTCTACTTCAGTTGGATGCACTTTGATTGATAATCAACAGACTGAACAAGTTGTCCCAACTGAAACTTCTGTAAAAGAAACTTCAACTGTACCCCCAAACAATGTTGAACAAGAAGAAACTGATAGTGGAAATTTAGATGAGAACTATGGTCAATATACATCGAATTCATTCCCTCACAAACACAAGTGGACTAAAGATCATCCGATAAGCCAGATTATTGGAGATATATCTTTACCGGTGTAAATTAGGTCTGCAACATTAAACATATGTATGCATGATTCCTTTCTGAGCAAGATAGAGCCTACTCGAGTATCTGAAGCTCTAGCTGACTCAGATTGGGTTACTACTATGCAAGAGGAGCTAAATCAGTTTGAAGATTTGAAAGTCTGGAGACTTGTACCACGTCCTGAAGGAAAATCTATCATTGGTATAAAATGGGTTTTCAAAAACAAGAAGGATGAAGATGGTATCGATATCAGAAATAAAGCACGACTTGTCGCAAAAGGCTATAGGCAAGAGGAAGGCATTGATTATGATGAGACATACGCTCCAGTGGCACATATATAAGCAATCCGCATGTTTTTAGCGTACGCTGCTCATAAAAACTTCACTGTCTACCAGATGGACGTGAAGACTGCCTTTCTAAACGGCATTCTTAAGGAGGAAGCATATGTCTCACAACCTGAAGGCTTTGTGAATTCAGATAAACCAGATCATGTTTACATCTTGGATAAAGCACTTTATGGTCTTAAACAAGCGCCTCGAGCCTGGTATGAGGTACTATTAAAGTTTTTGCTCAAGTCGGGCTTCACTAAAGGTAAAATCGATACTACTTTATTCATTAAAAAAGAAAAGGTTGATATCATTCTTATTCAAATATATGTGGATGACATTATATTTGGCTCAACTAATCCTAAATACTGTAAGAATTTTTCAAACCTCATGGTGTCCAGATTTCAAATGAGTATGATGGGAGAGATGAATTTCTTTCTCGGATTACAAGTAAAGCAATTTTCAACGGGGATTTTTATAAACCAAGCTAAGTACATTTTTGATATTCTTCGGAAATTCAAAATGGAAACTTGTAAACCAATTGGTACCCCGATGGCACCGGGAACTAAGATCGGCATGGATCCTTCGAGAAAACCTGTCGATGTTAGAACCTATAGAGGAATGATTGGTTCTTTAATGTATTTAACTTCAAGTAGGCCATATATTATGTTCTCTACATGTTTATGTGCAAGATATCAGGCTAATCCAAAAGAATCCCATATGTCTGCAGTTAAGCGCATATTTAGATATCTGAAGGGGACTGCAGATCTTGGTTTGTGGTATCCTAAAGATACTTGTTTTGAACTGATGGCTTACTCAGATGCAGATCATGCTGGTTGTATGTTAGACAGGAAGAGCACATCGGGTCATATACAATTTCTTGGAGATAAACTCGTAAGTTGGGCCTCAAAGAAACAACTTTGTGTTTCCACATCAACGGCTGAAGTGGAGTATGTAGATGTTGCAAGTTGCTGCTCTCAGGTGTTGTGGATGAGGACGCAACTACGAGATTATGGTTTCAAATTTGACAAGATTCCGATTTATTGTGACTCAAAAAGAGCCATTGCAATATCAGAAAATCCTGTACAGCATACAAAGACAAAACACATAGATGTTCGATATCATTTCATAAAAGACAATGTTGAAAAAGGTACAATAGAACTTTATTTTGTAACCACTGATTATCAGCTTGCTGATTTGTTTACCAAGCGTCTCGACGAAAAGAGATTTAATTTTCTTGTCTCGAAACTTGGTATGCTTAATCTCAAGACATAATCTGTGATTACCTACTAAAGTTTTTCTTATTGTTATTTTTCTTCATTTATTTATCTTTATTCTGAAACGATATCTGCACTTTAAGGTGTGTTCATGTTTTCAGGGGGAGTAAGAGAAGATGACAAAATGTTCTATATTCATTTGAGGGGGAGTCCATATATTTCTGAATATGTTTAACTGATAAATTTTTCTGATGCATAAATGCAGGGGGAGTTAGAGAATAAATAAGGAGTACTAAATATGACTTCTGATTATTTCAGATCAGAACTCGTACATTCAATGTTTTACTGCTTTATGTCATTTTATTTTTCAATAAATGATTGTGAATAAATTTTGTATTTTGACGGACTTTCTGACTGATGCAGCTTGAGAGGATGCTTCCAAGATCATATCCTATATGACTTTAAGCTGACTTCATGAGATTTAAGACTAAGCGAAAAGGTTTATTTCTATTCTTAATCTCATATATCGTTGAAAGAAGGACGCCTTTCAATCATATAAAACATATTTTTAAATGTTCAAACCACTTCTGATTCTTAAACGATTTCATGAATATTGAAGTGTGATTTTAAATGTTTTCATTTTATTTGTGCTTTCAATGATCAACAAACCGTGTGTTTCCAAAGATTAATACTTGTGTATTATCTTGTCTATATACTGTCAAGTATTCACACACACCGGTTTAATTTTTGTTGAATTCGTTCTTACCATGTCCCTAAATTGAAACAAATTTACGATGGTAAGACACCCTGATTGATTTCCAAAAGAGTTTTGAGCGTGATTTCATTTTGAAACGTTAATTCAAGAATGTCTATATATTGGTTCGTATAGACAACATCCAATTTTTGTTGACCTAAACCTTCATTGTTATAACATTTTTATTTGAGCATTTCATACAATGTCAGATTTTCAAACAAGTTTCTTGCATTCATTTCATTCATTCAATTATCTTGTTTGAAAAGTCTTCAATGTTTAAAATGCTCAAATCTTCATGATTACATCTATGAGCATACATATATCTGACTTGTATATTTGTGCTTTAACTGATAAAGTTAAACCATTCTTGAGCAACATTGTGCGGTAAATAGGAAAACATGGGTTCATTGTGTAGGACTTCAATGAAACTTCTATGGATTCACGTTAACCAGTGTTTCCTACTCAAGAAGTTAATCTTTAGTGATCGAGTGTGAGGATTCAAAAAGAAATGAGTGTGGGTTATGTGAAGAGGTAAAATGTAAATGAGAGTTTGGTTAGAAGTGAGCTCAATGATTAAAAAGAAAGAGGGTGAGAGATCAGAGTAAAAGAATATCAAACTCTGCACCAACTACTTTCTGAGTCGGGAAACCACATTACTAATGTTTCACAATTCTTTGTGAATATTATTGAAACAGGCAACTAGCCCATGCCAACTCTTAATAAAAACCCCACCAGCCACTCACTTTCTTCTTAAATAGAAGATGTTTCATATTTTCTCGGGACGCAACACATATACTATCTGATTTTCATTTAGAAAATCTGGATATTAAAAAAAGAAGGAAGTCTGCCTGACCTTCGCACTTCGATCATGCACAATTGAGTCTGTGTTCTACTACTGTTGTCTCAGTGGTTTACACAATTTTGAGCCTTATATAGGCAATCATCATGTGCTTAATTCGTTCTAACACTTGCACGAACACACAAGGAATTCGTTTTCTTGTCATAACATTCATAGAAATTCCTTTGTGGTGTTTCGATGATTGAATGGAAGCCCTTGGGGAGTGAACATCAAAAAGCTCCTTTCGAATGTGTATTCGTTACACACAGTGACTTTGTGTTACTGACAGGCATCTTAACTGATTCATTTGTTGATTCAGGTGTTACATTCTTATTTGTCTGGATTTGAAAAGATCTAGACGAATACATTATTGTGAATTGATGCAGAATTGGAGGCTCTTGATAAGATCAGTGACAAGAATAGATGAAATGACATTTCTTGTTGAAAGTTTCGATGATTTTAGTGCTCTTATCATCAAAAAGGGGGAGAAGTTGTGTTCAAGAAATGTCTGGAACGAAAAGTTTGTATCAGATATGGGAGAAAAGTTCAAGAAATGTTTGAGTAAGAAATGTTATAGATGGGGAGAAGATTAAGAAAGTCATTTGGAGAAGTTATGTTCAAGAATTGTTGATCTGAGAAAGATTATTGAAAGCTGAAATCAAAAGTTCAAAGAATTTTGAAGATGAGCTGATTTTCCAGAAATTTTCTTTGAAGATAATGTTGTCAGGGCACACCGAGATGAACCTGAAGATAATTTCTTTCTGAAGTCTGAAAGAGGTTTGAGATAATCTTGGGAAGATTGGTGAAGAGCATATCTACCATCTTTGGGGAAGATTGTTATATTCTTGAAGAACAGACTTTGGAAGATTGCTGAAAGTATAAAGACAGAGTTTATCAAAGAAAGGGGATAATGTTTTTAAGCTGAAAAGGGGAGATAAAGTTGATCAAAGAGGGAGATTACATTATCTGAGCTTAAAGAGAAATGATTGTTTTGCAAAATCTTTTTGAGATGATCTTGAATCCAAAGGGGGAGATTGTTAGAACATAATTGTGTTGGATGCAAGATCATAGAAGACTAGAAGTCAAAAATCAAGAAGGTCAAAGCTGAAAGTCAACTCTCTTGCAAAGTCAAAGTCAAATTCAATAAAGTCAAAGTTAATGTATTTTGTTTTTCTTTAAAGCGTGTAGTTTTATTTTGTTGTTAGATATATGACTAGTTTGTGTTAGTAGTTAAGTAGTTGCTCATAACAGAAGAGATACACATAAACTGTAGAGAGAGAAAGTGTTTGTAAGAATTGAGATTTGTGAATTGAAATCAACAAGTTGAGTTTTAATCTTGTTTGTTTGATTTTTGTTAAATCAATAAGAACTTGAACCAGGGACTATCACATATAATGCATAACATCCCTTTTGGGCACATATGGAGGTTTTGGCACATGGAGTTTAGGTTTCACGTATTCATTTCTATTTGTAGCATGAGGAGTCATATAAGGTTTTACCACTTTTTTAGTTTCAACAACTATAGGTGGTTCAACAACATTTTTAACATGCATACAAGAACATATATCATAACATGAATCAAAACCCACTCCTTTTCTACAATTAATACGATTTGACATTTTTAGCTTTTTAAGCACTTTCTCATTACTAGTTTGAAAAGCATGAGCTAACAAATCATCTTTTTCATGTAATTCACACTTATCTTTTAAACATGCAATTTTATCTTTAAGAATATGATATTTTGCACATAAATCATTTTCTACCACACGTTTTTCAAAACATGCAATCTTTTTATTTAAAACAATAAAATAAGCACATACATCTTTTTCACAAAGCTTCTTTTCCAAAATGGTGACTTTATCATTTAACTCCACTTTGGTTTTAAAATTACATGCAATTTTTTGTTTATAATCATGGACTTCTTTTTTACATGATAGAAGTTTGTGACACTCATCTTTATAATTTTTTGCAAGAACGACCAAAGAATCATTTAACATGTCAAGATCATCATCATTACTATTATAATCACTAGAATAGTTGGAATCATAAGAGTCTACCTCATTATCGCTTCTGGCCATGAGACAAATGTTATCATCATCTTCTTCATCTTCACTTGCACTCCAAGAACCTCCAATGAATGTTTCCTCCTTCTTCGTTTTTGACTTATTCTTTTTAGGACATTTATTTGCATAGTGATATTTACCTCCACATGAGTAGCAATATCCTTTCTTTTGCTTGGCTTCTTCTTCATCACTTGAGTAATCATTTTTCTTTATTTTGTCTTCCCTTTTATGGAACTTTCGGCTTCGGTTTTCACCACCACTTCGATAGTCTACTTTTCTCTAAAACCTATCATTTTTTGAAAACTTTTTGTTAGATAAAAACTTCGAGAAGTTTCTTACCAACATGGCTATGTCGTCAAGATTTTCGAGTTTGTCCTTTGAGGAGCTTGCTTTATCCTTCTTTTTCTTCTCTTTCTCATCACTTGAAATTGAAACTTTAAGAGCTAAAGACTTCTTTTTATCTTGCTCCTGATCTTTGTTCCTTCTTAGTGCGATTTCATGCACTTTGAGATTATCGATGAGATCATCAAGCTTCATGGTTGAAAGATCTCGGGAGTCCTCCAAGGATGTGATTTTTGGCATTCTCTCTGGTAGAAGTGCTCTAAGAATTTTCCGAATGTAGTCTTCATTTTCATAAGTTCGTCCTAGTCCCTCCAAGCTCATCATAATAAGGTTAAAACGTTTAAACATTGAGTTGATTGACTCATCTTTTGACATTTCAAACATTTCATAATCATGTACAAGAATATTTATTTTTGAACTCTTAACTTGAGAGTTTCCTCTATGTGTATTATTCAAATTTTACCAAATATCATAAGCGATTTCACAAGAGTAAACTCGCTCAATTTCATATTTAGTTAGTGCGGAAAATAAAATATTTTTGGCCTCAAAATTTAAACAATTCGAAGAATCATCCGCGTCGGACCATTCCGAGATGGGTTTTTCAACAACTTTTCCATCTTGAGTTTAATGGGATTAAAATTCCCATTAGTAATAATATCCCAAAATTTTCGACTTTTGCCACGAACGTAGCACTCAAATAAATTAGCCCAAAGACCAAAATTTATAGTGTCAAGTTGGGGAGGTTTTGAGTAAACATTTCCCTCTAAAGTTGTCATTTTTCAAAAATCGAGTACAAGTTTTGAAAACACAAACGTTTTATAAAAAAAAACTTGCAACCCGCTCTGATACCACTTGTTAGGATAACCTTGGAGGGGGGGGGGGGGGAGGTTTTCGTCTATAAATCGTTCTTAAAACATTTTTAAGAAAATATATAGCAATACACAAGTGAATTCTTTTTGTTAAGGTTTAACACAACAAGCAAACAAACAAAATATAAATAGATAGGGAAGAGAGATACAAACAAATTTAGAGAGGTTCACCCAAAACCGGGCTAATCCTCTTTGTTGAGTGAACTTAATGAGACGATCCACTATATTGTTCTTTTAAGGTAGAAACACACCGTACGAACACTTGATTACACAAGATTTGAATACTTGAAAAAGGAACTCAAGTTCTAGCTATTATTCCACACAACAATATGGATGGTAGTTGGATCTATCTCACACACTTACTAGAGTGTAGATAATACTTGTGTTTTATGCTTGGTATCACAATCTTACTTTTATCTCGAAGACAAGAAAAAGATAAAGTATGAAAGAATTGTGAGTTGAGAGACAAGTGTTAAAAGGCTTGAGAGTGTTTGAGAGAGTTGAGAGTTCTTGAAAGTTTTCTATGTGTTTACTAAAAGACACATGGTATATTTATATACATTAGAAAGTATATATAAAAAATGTTTTTAAAAAGTTGGTGGAATGAATCGGTTGGATTGATTTCAAAAGATTTTTTTTATTCACAAACAAATTAAATTTGAATTGGTTTAGGATTTAGGTACTCAAAGTCTAGATATGAATAGGTACTCAAAGTCTAGATATGCAATTAAGATTTCAAGATTTACACTCCAAATATTTAAGTCTTGCACATAGATTTGAATTTGATTTGTTGTCTCAAGTCAAGAGGTTTTATAAAAATATAATTTTGTGAAAAGCATTTTATAAAAAATCACTCTCAATTTTTATAAAAATAAGTTTTATAAAAATAATCGGTAAACCGATAGGAGTTGGAATACCAAGCATGAAACAATCGTATTCCCACATGCCGCTTGAATATTCTCGTTCCATTGTGTCTTCTCGGATTTGATCATAAATTTGAGGTTGGCACGATTCCGGAGATGACAACATGTATTTACGTAAATTATATACATGCACATTAGGGGTGCTCACGGTTTGGGTTGGCCGGGTTGAAGACACTTTAACAACCCAACCCAATCGTTGTGGTTTGAATGATCTCAACCCAACCCAACCCAATCAAAAGTGCAACCTAACCAAAGCTAAGCATATAGCTTCCAACAACATTTACTTCCCAAATCCCATTTTCCATGTTTAACTGCTGATAAGAATGTAAATCATAAAATGAGATTATACATATTCTTTCAAGTACTTCACCATAAATGTGCAAGAAATACTTTATTCTAACACATATAAAATGGAACCATTCATTTTAACAAAATCTAGCAAAAACCCTAAAATCTCCCAAAATCAGGTTAGGTCAAAAATGTGATAATCATAAATCCAAAACCAAGGAGATATATAGGAGTTCAAAATAGAAGTTTTGACATGTATAAAGTTTAGAAAATGATAGTAGGAACTCACCAAGTGGGTTTTTGAAGAAAACCCAAAACCCTAGATTTTGCCCCTTTGAAGAAGATGACAATGGAGGAGATGATTTGAAGCCCTCTACTTGAACCCTTAGATGAATAATGGAGGAACACTTGGAAATCAAGATTGAATAACTTGAAGGATCTTGAAGTAACAATAAATACTCTAAAAAAATCGCCAAAGTGAGAGAGAGTTTGAGGTTGGTGAAGAGAGTTATTAGAAATGAATAAGAAAAGAGGTCATTTAACACACTGGTACCCGACCGAGACCTTGCCATTGTTAGACAGTAATTGTATTCAAGATTAAATGAGAGTCATTATTGTAATTGTTGTAATAGTTGTTTGTGTGTGTTGTAAGATGAGCTTAGAAGGTTTGACCTTGCTTGGTCATGTTGACCTATATATAAGCAAGTCCTTGTGTTGTTTCTAAAAAGAGAGACTTGTGTTAGCAAGAGAGTAAGTGTGTGAAAGTGAAGGTGTAATATTGGTGATAGTTGAGAGAGAGTAAGAACACACACACAAAGAACACACACATATTCGTGAGATCTGTGACTAATTGTTAGATCTGTGATTAATTGTAATTCATGTGTTTAATCTAATAAAAGTGATTGTGTCAATCTAAATGTGTTAATGCTAGTAAATCTTGGGCCACAATTGGTATCAGAGCCAAATCCGTTTGAAAATCAAGAAAATGTTTTGAGTCGTACTGTTCACGTCACTGTTCATAAAAGTTCAAATCGATTTTGAGTTTTAGTGGAAATTTTGAGTTGAAATCGATTAGGTTATGTTCGTTTTGGGAAATCGATCGAGTTAGTATTTTTTAATTCTTGAAATCCATGTGATTTGATCATCAATTTGAAGATTTGTGTTTTTCGAGTTCTTGAGTTTCACGTACTGTTCTTGAATTAAATGTGATGATTTGTGTGTTGTTAATTGAAATTGCTTGTTATGATTGTGTTCGAAATGTGTTTGTGAATAAATTGTAAAACTTTCAGATTGAAATTCGAGGTCTAGATATGTTTTTGGTGCAAATTTGTTGATTTTATAAGTATGTGTTTCATTCATCAGATGTGTGTTTCATTCATCTGAGGTTTGCGTTTGATTCATACAGGTTTGCGTGTGATCATCAGAGTTTGCGGGTGTTCATCTTGGTTTGCGTGTGATTCATACTGGTTTGCATATCGAAAGTTTATTTGTGCTTAATTTGTATTGTGCGTATCACTTCACAAACGCAAAGTATCACTTGCGTTCTTTAACACAAACGCACACTTGTTTCAAGGCACACACGCACACTAAGTCTTGCGTTTCACGGCACACACGCACACTAAGTCTTGCATTTCACGGCACACACGCACACTGAGTCTTGCGTTTCACGGCACACACGCACACTGAGTCTTGCGTTTCACAGCACAATCGCATAGTTCAGGTGTGCGGGTCACTCGACAAACGTAAACTAAGGTTTACGGGTCTCACTACAAACGCAAAGTTTGGTTTGCGTTCCTCACTTGACACGAGTGTAGTTTGCGTTTCACACTTAGAATTTTTTTTCTCTAAGAAATTTTCAAAACAGTAACACGCCCTTTAAATGTCAAATTTTAGCGGGACCCCCGTGCTAAGTCTGCGGAGGGGGACAAAAGTTCTTTCTGTGATCAAAATCTCTGAATTTTTTTTAAGATTTCTGTAATTTTCTTGATTTGATTGGATTTAAAGATCTTTACTAGCTAATATTTTTCATCTTGAAGGTACATACACCTTTCAATCATGGCAAATGAATTTCTCTCTATGGGATCTCATATAAAGCCTCCGGTCTTATCTGTTGGAGATTATTCACAATGGAAGAAAAGAATGATTCAGTTCCTAAATCTAAAGAACAGAGATTATATGACATCTATCATAGATGGTCCGGGAAATCCACAATCATTTGTACCTGGACAAGCAGCCACAGCTACATCTCCAGCAATTGCAGATCGATACGTGCCAAAACCATATCAATTCTTTACTGATGTGGAAAAGGCAAGACACAAGATAGATGAAGAGGCACTTATCTATCTTACTATGGCAATTCCTAATGACATCTACAATCGCGTAGATAGTAGGGAATCTGCAAAAGATTTATGGGATGAATTGGAGAGACAGTTTCAAGGATCAAAGAAGTCAATTCAGACAAAGCTGAATCAGAGTATAAATGCATATGAAGGTTTCCATGCGAAAGAAGGAGAGACTTTGTTGGAAACATACAATCGTTTCAATGTGATACTGAATGATCTAAGGAGAAATGGGATGAACAAGTCAGAATCAGAGATCAATTATAAGTTCATCAAGAACTTGAACCCAGAATGGAAAAGCTATGCTATCAACATTTAGATGACCAAGGATATGGCACAAGAAGACGTCAATGATATCTTCACAATTTTATCTCAGCATGAGGATGAAGTAAAGCAGCTTGGTGCTGAAAAGAAAATGGTCAAAGATTCTTTAGCCTTAATGTCTGAACGTAAGAAAGGGTCAAGTTCCAAGTCCAGTTCTTCTTACAAGTCAAAGTCAAGGAAATCCAAAGCTCTTCTAACTGAAGTTACTGATTCAAGCACTGATCAATCTTCTACTGAAAGTGAAGAATATTCAGATGAGGATATGCAACGATTCGCTGAAAATCTGGCTCTTCTCACAAAGCAGTTTAAAAGTTTTGGAAAGAACAAGTACAAGCCGAAATATGAGAGTTACAAGAAAGACAAGTACAAACCGAGATCTGAAAAGAAGTATGAGAAAAGAGGAGAGAAAAGAGATGAAAAGCGAGAAGAGAATAGAGAAGGAAAGAAAGAAGAGACTGAGCCGAAATATGGAAGATGCTACAATTGTGGAAAACCAGGTCATTTTTCCAAGGATTGCAAGTTCAAGCGTACAAAGAATTCTGAATATTATGCTCGGAAAACACTGTTAGCAAAGAAGGTGGAAGAAGGTCAGAACTTAATGGCGGAAGAAGAGAATTGGTTGTACAAGAGTTCTGATGACGAATCTGCACACTTTACTCAGGTGTGTATGATGGCCAAAGTAGATGAGGACATTGGATCATCTTCTGATCATTCTGACTGTGGTTCCGAGGTACGTATTCAATCCTTAAAGGCTCAAGTTAAGTTCATGAAAGAAGAGTTTAAAACTTTAAAAGGCAAACTTAGTCATGAAAGACAAACAATGTTGAATTTTCGTGATGAAAATTCAATGTTGAAAGATGTGGTTAAGGAAAAGGAATCTGAAAAAGATTGTTTGAAAAAGGACAAAGATGTTTTAAATTCAAAGATATCTGAGCTTGAAAAAGATCTTGTAAACTTAAATGCTGAAAAAGGTGATTTTCAACTAAAATTTGAAGCGTGTTTTCAAGAAAGAAACGAGGCATATTGTAAAATCAAGCAACTGGAGGATTTAAATCTGAAAAGAGGACAGACTGAGCAAACATTAAATCTTTTAACAAACAAACTCCAAGATGTCAGATTTTATAATGTTAAAAAAGGTTTAGGTTTTGAACCAAATACTGTTTTGAAAAGAGCACCAGAAAATTTGTATAATTTTGATAAAATGGGCTCTAATTCTACAAAACCTGATATTCATGATACTTTTGTAAAAGGTAAAGTTGTGAATGATGATGACATTTCATCTTGCGCTGATTCTATTTCAAGTTTAAAATCTGTTGGTTTTACTTATAAAGATTTAAATGAAAGTTACAAAACAAGAAAGATAGAATTTAGTGAATTTACTTCTCTAATTTTGAGAAGCAAATCACAGATCTTCAAAAGACAATTGAAGAGTTAGAAGATGAGAATGTTGATCTCAAATTCAAACTTGACAAGTCTTCTGAAGAAAACAAAGAACTCTCTAAAGAGTTAATTATTTTAAAAAATGATTTGTTTCAACAAAATCTAAAGAAGAAAAAGATGTTTGACTCTACAAACTGGAATGTTCATTCTAATCCAGAGTTTGATACTGTTAATTCTAAATCTTCAGTTGTTTATACTTCTACTCCTGAATATCCTCCGAGTATTTTTGAAAAAGGAGAAACATCATCGGCAAAATCATCTTCTTCAAAGAACACTAACAAGATTATGTTTTCTGTTTCAGATGTAAAAAGGCAAAATGGTAAAGGAGAAAGGGTGAAGAATGTGAAGGAAAATAAAGTTGCTTTAAATAAATGTAAAATCAGTGATAGTGGTAGTTTGATGTGTAAAAATTCAAACGTTTTCAAATGTCAAAGTTGTATGAATGATTGTACTTCATTGGATAAATCGAAGCTTTTGACATTTGCACGTAAGAATTTTATTTGCAAACACTGTCATGATAATGCATTTATCATTCCTTCTATTCATCCTAAATCTAAAGTTGCCAGAAAAACATCACATGTCAAATCAGCTTCAAAATCCTTAACTCATCAGGCTAAAATTTTTCATGCTAAGATTGATCATTTTTCGAAAAAGAAAACATTTCATGAGCTTAATGTTAAAATGGTATGGAAATGGGTACCTAAGCCTCGCTATGAGTGGCGAATTAAGGCTAAGGTAGATGATGTTGATGAGTTGCGAAAAGATAACAAGAAATGACCCATCTGGATATGGGTACCTAAACAGAAATGAGTTGTTCTTTTTGCAGGCCTCACATACATGGTATATAGATTCAGGATGCTCGCGCAATATGACAGGATTTAAGCATCTACTTCACAATTATGTTGAGGAACCTGTCGGTACTGTAAATTATGCAAATTCTGAGGTTACTGGATACATTCGAGGACACGGATCATTAACAAATGGCATCGTGACGATCAAAAGAGTACTATACGTAGAAGGACTTGATCATAATCTTTTCAGTACAAGTCAATTCTGCGATAGTCAATTTCAAGTTCGGTTTACTGATAAATGTTGTTATATTGAAGATAAAGATGGTCGTTCAGTTTTTAAAGCCAAGCAGAATGCAAATCTTTATTCTATGAATTTTCCAACACTTTCTGCATCAAGACCTGTTTGTTTGATTGCAAAAGCTTCACGAGCTGAAAGTTGTATATGGCATCGGCGTCTGTCTCATCAAAACTTTGATGCGATTAATCAGTTGGCGAGACAAGGCATTGTCAAAGGTCTACCAGAACTAAGGTTTGAGAAGAATTCTCTTTGTTCCGCTTGTGAAATAGGAAAGATGAAGCGAACATCTCATAAAGCAAAGACAGAATTCTCTTCTTCAACACCTCTTGAATTGATACATATGGACCTTTGCGGCCCGATGAGGACTCAGTCTATCAATGGTAAGAAATATATTTTGGTCATGATAGATGAGTACTCCAGATATACTTGGCTGGAATTCTTAAGGAACAAATCAGATGCAGCAGAGCTGATCATTGAGTTTTTAAAGAAGATTCAGGTTTGACTACAACTACCGATTATATCTTTGAGAAGTGACAATGGCACGGAATTCAAGAATGAAAAGCTTCAGAGTTATCTCATATATGTTGGTATCTCTCACAACTTTTCTGCTGCCTACACTCCTCAGCAAAACGGTGTAGTTGAAAGGAAGAATCGAACACTGGTGGAAGCTGCAAGGACAATGTTAGCCTATTCCGAATTTCCAATGTTTCTGTGGGCTGAAGCCGTAGCCATTGCGTATTTTACACAAAACCGCACGATTGTCATCAAAAGACATAAAAAGACAGCGTATGAACTTATTAATCATCAAAAACCGAATATTAAATTTTTTCGTACTTTTGGTTGCAGGTGTTATATTCTCAATGATCGAGACAATCTTGGTAAATTTGACAAGAAGGCTGACGAAGGCTATTTCATTGGTTATTCGTTGACATCTAAAGCCTATCGTATTTACAATAGATGAACCAAGACGATCATGGAGAGCATTAATGTGTCATTCGATGAATCATCAACGTTGACTTCTGAACAAAACAGTTCAGAACTCAAGCTTAAACAGAAAGTTTCTATTCAAGACGGAATAGAACCTGAAGTCAAACAGAATAAGTCTTCTAATTCAAATAAAATTACAGCTGAATTAGACTTATTATTTTTTGATGCTTTTATGGATATTTGTGCAGATTTTGAAAAATCAAGCATATCCGCATCAACTTCAGAGGTTCCAATTATACTTGCAGACATTTCAGGACCTTCTGAAAATGTCACAATATCAACCACATCAGGTACATCTACACATATACATTCTGAAGATACTAATGTTGATTCTGTGCATGCAGATCCAAATTCTACAACAAAAATTCCGAGTGATTCTTCTTTTGCTCCGGAAATATTTACTTCAGAAAAAGTTGTACAAGATGTCCCGAGCACATCTAGGGTTGATAAAGACTTACCTGCAGCATATGATGAATATGAGGAAGATAATACTCAAGCTGAAATTCATCCGATTCCATGTACAATGAAATGGACAAGAAATCACCCACTTCATAATATCATTGGTGATGCACAGTCTGGTGTACAAACGCGTGCAGCATCGGCTAATTTTTGTCTATATTCAAGTTTTTTAAGTTCTCTCGAGCCGAAGAAAGCTTCAGAAGCCTTGCGCGATCCAGATTGGATACTGGCGATGCAAGATGAACTTCTACAATTTGAGAGGAACAAAGTTTGGCGACTTATAGCACTTCCAGAAGGAAAATCCGTTATTGGAACAAAGTGGGTTTTCAGAAATAAGAGAGATGAATCTGGAGTTGTAGTTCAAAATAAAGCTCGCCTTGTTGCAAAGGGTTATTGTCAACAGGAGGGGATTGATTATGAAGAAACATTTGCTCCTGTGGCACGACCGGAAGCGATACGAATCTTTTTATCCTATGCAACGCATAAAAATTTTACGGTCTTCCAAATGGACGTAAAATCAGCATTCTTAAATGGAATATTGCATGAAGAAGTATATGTTGCTCAACCAGAAGGATTTGTTGATCCAAAGAACCCTGATCATGTCTATGTCTTAGACAAAGCCTTGTATGGACTCAAACAGGCACCAAGAGCTTGGTATGAAACTTTAACTCAATTCTTACTCGCTTCAGGATTCAAGAAAGGTACAATTGATACTACTCTCTTTCTGAAAAAGCAAGGTGATGATATGATTCTAATCCAGATTTATGTAGATGACATAATTTTCGGTTCTACAAATCCAAAGTTTTGTAAAAAGTTTTCAAGAATCATGGAATCTCGTTTTGAAATGTCAATGATGGGCGAACTGAATTTTTTCCTTGGTCTTCAAGTAAAACAGTTACCCGAAGGCATTTTCATTAATCAGTCAAAATATATTCGAGATATTTTAAAGAAATTTAACATGACTGACAGTTCAGTGATGAAAACACCGATGGCAACGACCACACTTTTAGATGCAGATCTTTCTGGAAAATCAGTAGATCAAAAAGTGTACCGTAGCATGATTGGTTCACTGCTGTATTTAACTGCAAGTAGACCGGATATTATGTTTGCTACATGTTTCTGTGCGAGATATCAAGCTAATCCGAAGGAATCACACCTGGTCGCTGTAAAATGGATTTTTAGGTATCTTAAAGGTTCTACTGAGTTAGGCCTTTGGTATCCTAAGGGTTCGTCTTTTGATTTAACTGCCTATACTGATGCTGATCATGTAGAATGTAAACTGGATAGAAAGAGCACCTCTGGTTCTTGTCAGTTCTTAGGTGATAAGTTGGTTAGTTGGACATCTAAGAAACAAAATTGTGTTTCTACATCCACCGCTGAGGCTGAATACGTAGCTGCCGCAAGCTGCTGTTCACAAGTCCTCTGGATGAAAACACAGTTAAAATATTTCGGATATACTTACCAACGAGTTCCTATTTACTGTGATTCTAAGAGTGCGATTGCGATAACTGCTAATCCAGTGCAGCATTCCAAGACAAAACACATCGACGTGCGTTATCATTTTATAAAGGATCATATCGAAAAGAGCGATGTCGAGATGCACTTCGTGACTACAGACTACCAGTTGGCTGACCTTTTCACCAAGTCGTTGGATGAAAAGAGGTTTACCTTTTTAGTTAGCAAACTTGGTATGTTAAATGCCACTTCATGATTCGAGGGGGAGTTTTCTAAACTTGTTCTTTATTTGCATATATTTTAGATATTTCATCATATGCTATTTGACTAGAGCGGAATCATTTTTATAATGATTACCAAAATCTTTTTCTTGCAGGATATTTTAAGTGACAATGGCTTTTGGACAATTCAGTTCAAAACCCGTAATCAAATGTTTTCTTCTGAAGGATGCTTTCTTGATTATATCTTTTCAGGAAGTTTTTCATTTGAAAGGAAGTTTAGAAATTATATTGCTATATTTTTTTTATAATAATATTTCTAACAAGATTGATGTTTTACAGATATCAAGGGGGAGGATATCTATTCAAGGATACTTTACTTGCTATATTCATTCCAGGGGGAATTAAGGATTTCAATCAACAGGTATAACATTCTAATCCTTATACTCTAACACTTGTGAAAGAGGAACAACTTTCACTTGTGAAAAATGGTTTTAAAATGTTCAAACCACTTCACGATCTTAACATGTTTTTATGATTTGAGAAGTGTGAATTTTAAATGATTTTTGGATACTTGAGAGTCTTATATGTTTATCTGACTGTGTGTTCTTTAAAGAATAATACTTGTGTATTTTCTTTTCTATATACTTTGTCAAGTATTCATACACACACTGGTTCAGTATTTTCAAATTGACTTTGTTATTACCATGTATCAAATGATATATCTTTCTATGGTAATACTCCCGTCGTTTGGTATTCATAATTGTTTGAATCAAACGTCATTTCATTTTTTAAATGTGCTTTCATTGATAATATGTTTATATATTGTTCATATAAACAACATACGTCTTTGAATTCCCAAATATTTTTTCTTCATGATAATTTGATCTGATCTTAATCATTGTCAGATTCTCAAAACATTTCTATTCTTTTCATTCATATAAAGTTTTGAGATATCTTAAATGTTCAATATGCTCAAATTTCATTTCTGATTTCTAAATGAGCATACAAACACTAACATATGATTTCTTGTGCTTTACATGTCAAGAAAATCATTGAACAACATGTACTTCTTAGGAACATGGGATTCAGTGTGAGTGCTTATTAGATCTTCCATGGATTCACGATAACCAGTGTTTCCTACCCCGGAAGAAATCCTTTGAGTGATTGAGGGGAGAGGGGTCTAAAAGAATTGAGTGTGGGAGTGAGCTGAGGTAAAATTAAAATGAGAGATTGGTTAGATGTGAGCTTAAATGTTTAAAAGAAAGAGGGTGTGAGAACAGAGTTAAAAGAATATCATAACTCTGCACCAAACATCTTTCTGAGCCGGGTAGCCACATTACTGATTGGTTCACATTTCTTTCGTGACTATCATTGAAATAGGCAAATAACCCATGCCATCTATTGCATACAACCCCACTAGCTACTCATTCTTTTCTCAAAAAGAGAATGTTTACATTTTCTGGGGAAGCAGCACATAATCTATCGGATCTTCACTTGGAAGATGCTGATATTGAAAAAGAAGGAAAGTTGCCCCACCTTCGACCCTTTCTCATGCACGTTGAGTCCATGTATAATCAATGTTGTCTCAGTGATTTACATACTTTGATCCTTATGAAACACAATTATTGTGATAATTCTTTCAAAACACAAGCACGAGCACACAGAGAATATGTTTTTCTGTCAGAACATTCATAGAATTACCTTGTGTTTTTCAATGATTGAATGGAAGTCCTGGGGAGTCATCATCAAACAAGCTCCTTATATTGTACATTCGTTGTACACAGTAACTTTGTGTTACTGACAGGCATTTCTAACTGTTTCATATGTTGATTCAGGGTTACAACTCTTAATTCGTTTGAATTTGAAAAGATTCAGATGAATACATTCATGGTTCAACGGCTCTTTCAGATCAGTTGACAGATTTTATAATATCATGTTTTGGAAATTTATAATTTTCCTATATGAGAGAGATTGTTTATTATCATAAAGAGGAGATGAAAGTTCATGAAGATTGTGCTTATCAGACAGTGAGAAGTGTATTCAATGTCGGATCTGACCTTGAAGTGTTTTAATGATTTTGATTCTTACAAATCATTAAAAAGGGGGAGAATAATCAAAGTTCAAGATCAGATTGAAGAGCAGATAAAGTATTCAGATGATTGTAGTCAAAGGTTAAAGAAAGCTTATAAAAAAGAAAGTCAGAGTTTGAAAGAAAGTCAGAGTTTATGTAAAAGTTAATTCAAAGGAAGAGACAAGTTTGAAGAATTGTGAAAGTTTTCAAGATGTCAAAGCTGAAAAGATTCGAAGTTGAAGATTAATTCTGAAGATAAGAAGACCTGAAGATTATTGTCAAATTTTTTTTAATCTTGAATCCAAAGGGGGAGTTTGTTAGACAGTAATTGTATTCAAGATTAAATGAGATTCATTATTGTAATTGTTGTAATAGTTGTTTATGTGTGTTGTAAGATGAGCTTAGAAGGTTTGACCTTGCTTGGTCATGTTGACCTATATATAAGCAAGTCCTTGTGTTGTTTCTAAAAAGAGAGACTTGTGTTAGTAAGAGAGTAAGTGTGTGAAAGTGAAGGTGTAATATTGGTGATAGTTGAGAGAGAGTAAGAACACACACACAAAGAACACACACATATTCGTGAGATATGTGACTAATTGTTAGATCTGTGATTAATTGTAATTCATGTGTTTAATCTAATAAAAGTGATTGTGTCAATCTAAATGTGTTAATGCTAGTAAATCTTGGGCCACAGCCATGCGATAGTGACATTCTCACTATCGCGAGGCACTCTCGCGTGGATTGTACCGAGAGTTGGTACTTCCCTGGCGATTGTGCCACGCGATAGTGACCCATGTCACTATCGCAAGTCACTCTCGCGCCGTTTGTACCGAAGCCCAAAAATGACCAAAACTCGAGATTTTCGCCTCGTTCGATTTAAGATTCGAAAGTACAACACATTTCGCCCAAAAAGATAAACGGAAAACGGATAAAAGACCAACGAAGGACGGATACTTACATTGCGAAAATACCGGGTGTTACATTTATTCACTATTTTGCACTTATTTGAGATCCATTTTTTGATTTAGATGAGATTTGGATGATCTTTGATAGAAACTTCGATTGATTTCTCACAAACTCTGAATTATGCACACCACATGTTTGAGGAAATGCCTGTTAGATACAGAATGTATTCAAGATTAAAATAGAGGGTCTAAGTTGTAATGTTTGTAAAGTGTGTGGGTGTAATGTGTAAATAGTGTTAAGTGTTGACTAGTTGCTAAAATGTCATGTTGATCTTATAAATATCAATGTCATAGTTCAATTTAGTAATAAAAACACACGTGCAGTTTGGTAAGGTTTACACGCTGAAAAACACACACATAGTGCTTAGAGTTTAATGCAACAAATAGGGATATGACTATCTGTAAATTGTGTGATTTTTGAATAAAAAGATTGTTCTTGATAATCTGTGTTTGATTGGTATTGCTAGTATACTGGGATTACATTTGGTATCAGAGCAGATAAATTTCAGAAAGATTGATTTTCACTCAGAAATTGAAGAACTCGCAGAGCAATTTTAGTTGAATTGAAATCTTGATTTTAGACTGTTTTTGTTGATTTTTTGCTTGTATTGTAATCGTATGATGTCTTAGAATGATTTTTGTTCAGGTCGTACAGGCTAAATCAGTGTATTTCATATTCAATTTCTCGAATTTGTAAGTTTTAGAGTTCGACATTTTGGCTATTGTATTCGAATCAAGATCTTTGATTCATTGTTGTTTTGGTGAAATTGGTGCCAAAGGTTTGTTCAGAACATAATCGTGATCTATCCTGTGAAGTTTGACATCAATTGATTGAAGTTTGGATCAAATATGGTGAATTTTTGAAAATTCGAATCGTACTCTGAAGAACTCGCACGAAGAACTCGCAAGATCTAAGTAATTCCCATGGGTCTAGCAAGAATTCCCATAGAACTTTAATTTTGAAAAAGTTAAGTCAAGAATTCGCATAGGCCTATATACGAAAAGTCAATAATTCGCATAGGCATATATACGAAAAGTGTGGAATTCACATAGGCCTATATTACGAAAATTTAAGAATTCGTATAAGCATGCGTGCGAAAAGTGCAGAATTCGCATATAAGAGTGATACGAATTGCCAAGAATTCGCATACACCAACGTGCGGATTTCATAGAATTTGCATCTCAAGTCGTGCGAATTTCTCGTGGTGTGCGAATTCTAGTGTGTGTGTGTGAAAAGTTCTTCAGCCTGCGAAATCTATACTTAGTCAATTTTTTTCGAGTTGCAATATGAGATTTAATTGTCAAAAAATTTTCTCTAGGGATGCTGCCCCTCGACCCTGCAAAAGCGTTGCCCCTTGACCCCACCCGCTAACCGGGTAGCGGGACCCCCGTGCTAAGTCTACGAAGGGGGGCATATTTCTGAGTGTGATCAAAGTTTCTGATTTTTGTTAACGATCATTTCTAACTTATTTTTAAACAGATATCAAGATGCCATATACTGATGAAAAATGACGTATTGTTTTGACCAAGAGAGACTGTGCTATCACTTATATGCCTGAGATTCCAGCACTTGAAGCAGAAAACAAGAATCTGAAAATTCAGAATGCATCTCTTCTTGATCAAATTAATAAACTGAAAGAAAATTCTAAAGATTTAGAAAAGAATGTTATTTGCTATGATTGTGTTGCTAACTCCAAAATCAATTTTGTAGGGATCATTGAATCTAAAGAGAAAGATATTTCAAATCTGCAAACAAAGCTGAAGAAGTTTGAAGGACTAAATTTAAATTCTACATGGTCAAAGAAGGAGTTGATGCAAAAAGAGCTTGATGATCTCAGAAGACGAGCAAACATTGTTGGAGATACTTGTGATGGGCTGAAAAAGATAAATTCTCAAATCTTTGCTGAAAGAGATCACTTGAAAGATAAAGTTTTCAGTCTTGAGGTTGAAATCAACATGATGAAAGAAAAGTACAATTCAAGAGATAAAGAGGAGACAAAGAAGATTGAGAAGAAAAGAAAGGATTTCGAAAAAGATAATGTTGAACTTCAAAAGAAGATTAATGAACTGAAAGAAAATATTTCTCATGATGAAAAGAAGTTAAAGAAATAAAAAGATGAATTGGAGAAAGAAAGAAAAGCCTTTTCACAGAAATTTTCTAAGTTCTCAAGAAAGGCATTTGAAGAAAAGAAATCCATTGAACTGAAATGTATTAAACTTTCTCAACAAGTGTCAGACTTTGAGAAAGTTATCATCATGGAGAGAGATAAGTTTGAAAAAGAAAAGAAGAAAACTGAACAGAAGAATGTTGGTATATTTAAAGAAATATCTGGTTAAAGAAAATATGTGGAGAAAGACTTTGAAGAAGAAAGAAAAGTGTTTGAAGATGAGATAAAGAAGCTGACAGGAAAACTATCTGAGTTGTCAACAACTATCATGAAGGAAAATAATGCAAAGTCTGAATTTCACAAGAAGTATGACATACTTTCAAATGAAAGAAACAGTTTGTCAATCAATATCAAAGAACTTGACGAGATCATGTTCAAGGTGAAGTTGACTGAGCAAAAGACGCCCTAATCAACTATTCAATCACCGAGAGATGATCCAGCTGCATCAGAATGTTCATTTAAATCTGCTGCAAGTTCAATTTTTACAAATGTTTCTAATAATCCTTTGTTTGATGCAAATGATAATCATACTTTTAAACATAAAGAACATATTCGTCCTTCTAACCTTTTCTATGACAAATCTATTGATGGTTCAGGTAACATCAAGAAGAACAAGTCTCAGTAGAAAATATTTTGGAGAAGAAAAGATGAGAAAGAAAAAGAAAAGTGGATTTGGAGAGTAAAAGGATCCGCAGATGAGAAGAAGGATCGAAAATTATTTGTGCATACACCAAATACAAAGAAGAACAATGTTTCGAACGGTAAATCTTTTGGCAAACCTGATCTTGTTCACACTGTCAATCAATTGATCAGGTTAGCACAGAAGAAAATTAATTGTTCTTATTGTGGCTCAAATGATTTTGTAAGTAAAAGTTATGTTAATTACTGGTATGGTTCTTACTACATCTCTTCTAATAGAATTGCAACTAACAAACCATGACCCAAATACCAGTGGGTACCAAAAGCTAAATCTGTGTTGAAGGCACCTAAAGACTAAGGGGAGAAAGAACAATGACTTCTGATCATGTACATATCAGGACTCGATCTTCAAAGATCAAATGATGACTTCTAAACACATCAGTTTAGGACTCGTTCTTCAAAGTTAAAGATAGAGTGTTTGACTTCTGAATTCACTTCAATCCTAGTAATTCAGAACTCGATTTAATGATTAAGGATTATGCACATATTAAGGGGGAGCTTACATGTTTTATATTTTTACTGATATATTTTTTGATTTTTCAGGGGGAGATTAAATGATAAATTCATTGTTACATTTTACATGGAATTACTATTCTCACCGTAGAATATGTAACGATGGCTTCTGAATACTTCAGTTCAGAACCCGACCCTCAATGTTTTTTTTAAAGGATGCTTACTAGATAACATTTTTTCAAGGAGTTTTTATTTCGAGGGCGAGTTAATGAAAATTTCACTATCATATCTTTTAGAGGGAGAAGATAGAATTTCATTACACTTTGATTGTCATAATTTTTTAATTAGTTGACGTTTTACAGATACCGAGGGGGAGTATCTGATGTTTTGTCAAAGGATGTTTACATGATGATATTCATTTTAGGGGGAGTTAAGATTCTTACATTACAGGTATATATTTCTGAATCTTAAACTCTATCATACTTTGAAAGAAGAACAACTTTCAAGTGTGAAAATCGTTTTCTTAATTGTTCAAACAACTTCCTATTCTTAACATGTTTTCATGAATTGACAAGTGTGTTTTTAAATGATTTTCATTTGGATACTTTGATGTTTATCTGACCGTGTGTTTCTCAAAGATTAATACTTGTGTATTATCTTGTCTATATACTGTCAAGTATTCTTACACACATCGGTTCAGTACATTATTTTTGACTTTGTTATTACCATGTCTCAAAAGATAAATCTTTCGATGGTAATACTCCCGGTTGTATTCATTGTTGTTTGAGATCATATGTCATTTCTATTTGAAATGTGCTTTCATTGCTAAATTGTTTATATCTCGTTCATATAAACAACATTCGTTCTTTGATACCCTAAATTATTTTTCTTCATGATATTTGATCTGATTAAATCATTGTCAGATTCTCAAAACCATGAAATTGAATGATCTTAATTGTTCAAAGTTTTGAGAGATCTTAAATGTTTCAATTGCTCAAATTTCATTCTAATCATTCTTGATCATACATACACTGACTATGATTTCTTATGCTTAATTGTCAAGATAATCATTGAGCAACATATTCTTTTAGGATAAATACATGGGCTTCAGTGTGTGAGCTTAAAAGTACTTCCATGGATTCACGATAACCAGTGTTTCCTACCCCAGAAGTAATCCTTAAGTGATTGCGGGGTGAGGGGTCTAAATAATTGAGAGTGGGTGTGTGCTGAGGTAAAATTGAAAAGAGAGGTTGGTTAGAAGTGAGCTCAAATGATTAAAAGAAAGAGGGTGAGAGATCAGAGTAAAAGACTAATAAACTTTGCACCAAACTTTTTCTGAGTCGGACAATCGCATAATCTGTTGGTTCACATTTCTTCGTGACCTTCATTGAAATAGGCAACTAGCCCATGCCAACTCTTGCATTAAAACCCCACCTGCTACTCATTCTTTTCTCAACAAAATAATGTTTTATTTTTCAAGGGGAAGCAACACATACTCTATTTGATCTTCATTTGAAGTCTCGAATATTGAAAAAGAAGGAATGTTGCCCCACCTTCGACCCTTTATCATGCACATTGAGAGTATGTAAATCTATTGTTGTCTCAATGGTTTACATTATTTTGAGCCTCATTGAAAAGCAATCATTATGCTAATTCTTTCGTATACAAGCACGAGCACACAGAAAATCTATTTTTCTGTCTATACATTCATAGATTAACCTTGTGTTTTTTGATGATTGAATGGAAGTCCTAGGGAGTGAACATCACCCAAGCTCCTTATACAGTACATTTGTTGTACTAAGTAACTTTGTGTTACTGACAGACATAATAACTGTTTCATTATTTGATTCAGGGTTACCATTCCAAATTTGTCTGAATTTGAATAGATTCAGATGAATACATTCATGAATTGACGGAAACTTATCAGATCAGTTGAGGGAGATAGTTTTCATTTATCAAAAGGGGAGATTGTTATTCATGGAGACTGTGCTTATCTGATTATTTGGGAGAGATACTTCAAAGATTGAGCTGACATTGAAAAGTTTTGATGATTCTGATTCTCAAAATTCATCAAAAAGGGGGAGAAGTTTCAAAGTTCAATTCATATTCAAATTGATCGTATCAGAAAGGGGGAAGTCTTCAAAGATAAATTTTTAAAGAGAGAGCAAAGTTATAAAAAAGCAAGAAAAAGGGGGAGATAGTTCGAGATTTCAAAGTCAGATTAATTTCAAAGCAAAAGCAATGGCAAGAGATATGTAATGAAAGGGGGAGATGTTAAAGTCAGATGGTTGTTTGTTATAAAAGAAAAAAATTTACAAGAGATGATTCAAGAAGAGATCAAAGTCAAAAGAAAGTTGTCAAGCGGTTAAAGTCAAAGTAAAGCTTCAAGATTATCGAATCGGTGAGTTTATTTGAAGCTGTATATTTGTAATCAAAGAAAGGGATTGAAGAAAAGTTTCAAAGCTTCGAAGATTTGATTTTTGAAGATGTTATAGCTGAAAAAGATTGTTTGCTGAAGATTGTTTTGAAGAAAAGAAGACCTGAAGATTATTACCAAAAAAAAAGTTAATCTTGAATCCAAAGGGGGAGATTGTTAGATACATATTGTATTCAAGATTAAAATAGAGGGTCTAAGTTGTAATGTTTGTAAAGTGTGTGGGTGTAATGTGTAAATAGTGTTAAGTGTTGACTAGTTGCTAAAAGGTCATGTTGACCATATAAATAGCAATCTCATAGTTCAGTTTAGTAATAAGAACACACGGGCAGTTTGGTAAGGTTTACACACTGAAAAACACACACACATTGCTTAGAGTTTAATGCAACAAATAGGGATATGATTATCTGTAAATTGTATGATTGTTGAATAAAAAGATTGTTCTTGATAATCTGTGTTTGATTGGTATTGCTAGTAAACTGGGATCACAATGCCGATGAGAAAATTTAATTTCATTTTGGTTAAATCTGATCAGTTTAATTTACATGTGTGTGTCTTTGATCTCTCTGATTTATTGGTCTAATATTTGATAACACTAAGTAGATGGTTGATCTATGATCCCATCCTTGTGTGTGCTTTAGTCCATAGCAATTTTATGGAATCTTGGATTCAAGGCTGTTGATCTTTGTTCCGGGCTTATCTTAATCCAAGATTGGACTTCCTTTTATTCAGATTTTGGTTCATTAGTTGTCCAAATTCCCACTGGACAGTCTATGGCCTTGTATGAATGCATATCAGTTTTTGATTGCATTTAAATTGGAGGATTTCACTGTGAAAATATGGAGTTTGTTGTGACAAGAGGTTTATCACAAGTTGTGTTCATTTGATTTGATGAACATCAATTGGAAGATTTCAACAAATTTATGTTAATGTGTCTTGGTAAGTTGATTTTCTGTTGTGTTAATTTGGAAATAACAAATTGGTGAGATCAAGAAATAGCCGAATGCTACTGTTTGTTGATTATTGTTGTTGTCCAAATTGATTATGTGTAATCAAAATGTGATTAAGGCCGAGAACTATCATTCTCTTGGTAATAGAACAGATCTAGATTCTGGAATTGATGGTAGTATGAATTTGGAAAAGAGAAGCATCAGACAGATTGTAATTATGAAATCTATTGTGATTGAAATGTACAAGTTCAAGTAGTCCTGATGATGAATTTGTTGACAGCAAACGACAAGGAGAAAGAGCAGTCCTGTGATAATAGAGGTTCAAACAAAATTTTTATGTAGCGTTGATCCAGAGATATTGAAGTGTGCATTAGATTAACATATTCACATTGATTAAATCTGTGATGTTTGTTGTTGTGCAAACATATTTTGCTGCTGTCCAAACGTAAAGAATTTGCAGAGCTGCTGTTGGTTGATTGTATGCAGTTCAGATTTCAAAATGTTGATCATATGTTCGATTTGTGCAACATCATATTTTTGTAGATTCGAAGTACAACAACAAGCACACAGATTTATAAATCTGTTATTTCAGATTTCGTGTGCAGAATTTGAGAACTAAAGCAGAAGCATTATGTCCAAGTGTTTAATGTGTTGATCCAGTGACTGATCAAGGATGTCCGAAATTTGCAGTTGATAGCTAATCCAGAAATCTGCTATGTAAGAGTTCAAAATGTCCAACATAAAATCTGTAGTTGCTGCACATTTCATAAAGAGTCCAAAATGACACTTATGTTCATCACTCTGTGTGCATGAGTCAGAAGCATCTGTTGAGGTTCATAAAGTCCAAATTAAGAAAGGAACCAAATGGGATGTAATCTTATTCATATACATTCTGCCATTTCGAGATTTTGGATAAATGATGACAGTGGAATATGTCAAAATTAACCATATATTTTTGGATTGCTCGAAGGACACAGAGACAGCCATGGGTTCATATTAACGTTATCACACGTCTGCTGCCATATGGACAAATCTATAGACACATAAATAGGATACGTTATTGTTTGTGTTTGAATTGTGCAGAAACAGCTGGCTCGAAATATTTAATATGAACAGATTGAATGATGGAATCAGATTTAAGATTTTGTTCATGTTTCGTACTTGATCAAAGATGTCCAGAGGGTCTCTGCAGCAAAAGTTGTCGCTGAACATAAAGCTCTAGTAGTACACATGCTATGTCCAGAGGATTCTCAAGTGACATTCTGTGGATGCAACTGTTACACTTTTATTCTCATTGAAATGCACAAGACTTCGTTGGCAGTGCTGGAAGTACCTTTGATCTCTGAAATCTTGAACATGGCAGCAGCAAAGGAACAAATGAGCTGCTCCTTCCATTCATTCTTATTCTATTACTCATAACTTTCAAAAGAGGACCAGATGGATTTCAAACAGATTAATCAAGGTGCTGTCCAAACAACTTTTGATGTTCGTCTCAAAACAGAATGTTGTTGTTTTGCTCGAGCAAAACAAAAAAGGGTTGTAAAATTGATCAAAACAGAAAGCAGTTGATGTTGTTCTAGGCCAAACAGGAGGTATCTGCAGCTGTTGTATTTCCAGATTATGAACATGTAGGTCTGCAACAGGTTATGTAATGCGGATTTGAAACAGTTACAGCTGCTGCTGTCATTTATGATGGTGCAGAATTCGCTATGTGCAACAGAATTCAACCAGAGTTATTCCAGATTCTCATTGCTGTTGTCCATTTGAAATAGACAGATTTTATGCAGTAAAAGTGTTCAAACTGTGTAGGTTCTGTTCATCCAGAAAGCTTCTGTGTTCGAATAATGCAAACTGTTAACAAGTGATAGATTATGGACAGATTGCAATCTGTGTTTACACAGATTTGGGCTGAATGTTTTAGAATTATAATTCAGAGTTTGATCATTATAAAAGAAGTTGTGGAAGTCCCTTTGCCGGTCTAGTTTATAAAGTCAAAGATTGTTTGGATTGAACAGAAAGGAAAGGGATTTGGATGAAGTCTAAGAAAGGTTCACCATCACCTCTCAGAGCTACACTTAAAGCTCTTCTCCAAGCAACTTTCTATATGGGTTTGTACTTATATCTTGTACCCCATCATCCACTGTCCAAATTCAAAGAGTAGGGATTTGTGCAACGTCTAAGATACCAGTACATGTCTGGATTTACAGCTCGTTGGAAATATTTCACTTGGTCCATCTCAGAAGCTTCTATCGTTATTTATGGTCTATTTACGAAAGCTGCAGCCCTCATGTGTGTACTGAAGTCTTCCCATATGCTTAATGTGTTCAAAACATAAGTTATCTACAGAGCCTCTGCGGCTATCCAGAGCCTATTCAGAAGCTCTGGTGACTGAGTTCTATTTCAGAGGTGGTTCAAGACACGTGCAGAGTGTAGATCCCAGTACAGTGCAATCATGAACAGTTATATCAATGAAGAACAATAATATAGCCACAACCTCTAGTCATATGATTAATATTCAATGAAAGGGTTTAGGTTTACAGAGAGAATATCTGATCAGAGAAAGTAACCTATTGACTAGAGATCTGAAAAAATAATGAGACTAAACTGATAATGAAATAAATAACGCCTTTATATACTCAGGCTTACAAGCTTAATGGGCTTTAGGCCCAACTAACAAAACAACTTTAGAAAAATTACAATAATTCATCCTGAACTTCTATTTAACAAATAAAACACCCTAACAATCTCCCCCTTTAGATAGAAGTTCGAAGTCACGCCAGTTTGAAACATATGTCTTTCGAAACCCAAAACTGATATCGAAATATCGCATTTGAGTTCTGTACTCCAGCCGATCAATAATAACACCCGGTGCTTGAAGAACAAGTTCCTTGTATTTCGGATCCAATGGTTGAACCCCTTTTTCATCTTGATCAATAGCACGCTTCAACTTGTCTTTAAGCAACATCAAAGTACCATCGCAGAATCTGGCAATCTGACTGAATCGGATAAAACGCATATTACCTTTGTTGTTCACGTAAGTCATGCCGAATTCTAGAAACTTAAGAACTGTGAAGGCTGGTACATTCTGGGCATCAGAAGGAATACTCAGATCAGGTTTAACCAGATTGATCTTCGGTTGGTTGCTTTCTAACCCAATCTGAAAGTCTTCTACCAAGGCAAGCTTCATAGCACATTTCATGTATCTCTTGACAGTCTCGAGTGCATCTGAAACTTCCCCTGGTCTGATAGTTCTGGTCTTAAAGTCTCCAAGCAGAAATAGCAGATCTTGTGGTTCAAGACGTGGAAAATCATCTTCAGAAAAATTCCACTTCTCACCATCTTCTCGAGTTACCACAAAGTATGAATACTTTACGCCCATGAAGAAACAAGCGTGAATCTGATTGACAGAAGTAACTCATAGCTTTGTCTTTCTGTACCTGTCTTTAAAGTAGTTATACACAAATATGATCTCACGCTGCTTTTCCTTGCTTTTCATCGACTGGAGACCATGAAGCACGACTTCATCATATTTACGAATCCAATGGGCAAAGATCTTCTTCTAGCTTTCTTCCAGAAATGGAACTTTAATTCTGACTCTTTCCCACTTGGACGGCTTAGCTGGCAGAGTACTATCTGTTCCCAAAACTGGTGATGCAGGAGGAGATCTAACAGGAATATTTGGCTGAGGAAGATCAGGGTGATCTGCAGCAGTGTAAGTCAAAAGCGGAACCTCAACAGAATGTTGTATGACTGGCTGATAATCTTCAGAATTGATAAGCTCATCAATCTCGGCTTGAAGGACTACCAATGCTCTTTCGGTGTTGGCTTGTTCTTCTGTCGGGTCTGAAAATGAATATGGATCGACGATCAAAGCCCAGTTCTCAGGATCTATCGGTGAACCTCCATCTTGTTCCTCAGGCTTTTCAACCATTGGAATATCGTATAGCACTAACTCCATCGACTGGTCCTGTGCCTGTCCTTGCCCTTCCGGTTGAGTACCAGACCCCGAAGTCCTTTCCGTTTCCACCTGAACTGTACCCACTGACTGTGTCTCCGACTCGGATAATCTTTGGCATTTCTCCCCCTCATGGTGATCAGGATCATCCTGATCATCATGTCGGCGCTTGAGCCTCTCTGCCTGGCTTCGGCAGGTGTATTCCACGGATGATAGTCGTTCAGTCAAGACAACTACGGTTTGCTGCAAAGACTGAAGGAGGGCTTGTTGTTGCTGGAAGGATTCTAGAGATATAGTGGGTTTGGGGGTGGTGTAGGTGTAGATGCTTGAGTACGGAGTAAAGAAAGTAGATCGGAATCTTGGGTAGGTTCGGTTTGAGATTGGGAAAGTAATTTGGAAAGAAGGATGGGCTTGAGGTCATCGATAGACATATCGGCAGCAGCAGTAGAGGGTTGTGGTGTAGGAGGTAGTGGTTCAGGCTCAGTCGCAGGACCTTTGCCTTTGATCAGACATTTCAGCGCATCTACCTCCTCCCTCATTTCGGCTCGCATGATGGTGCAGACAGCCTTTAGGGCACCGTCCATAAATTCCCTTGAGACAAACTCTGGGTGAGTAACACCTGGGTCACTTAGACTTCCAGTTGTGGTTACGACTGTAGAAGTCGAACCGCCTACGTTCACAGCTGGAGTGATGATAGTTGTGGTAGGACTTCCACCCAATCCTCGTAAACCAACCAAAGTTGGAATTACTATAGGTGTTCCGGCCGGGCCACTAAGGCCTCCTGCAGTAGCCGAGAATGGAACCTGTGTCCTAGGAATAGGAGATGTAACATCAAATGGCTCTAGACTCTGTGCACCCAAAGAAGTCGAGAACGAGGGCTGCTGTTCTCTTGTTTCAATACCGGAACTCTCCAAGTGAGAGACCGGTAGCGTATGTGCTAAGTCCCCGTGAGAAATTGAAACCACCATCTGTTGAGAGATGGTGGAGTGGCTCGGGGGGTGTGCAGTTGCGTCGCTAGGTCCACGACGGCTCCTTCAATACCCTGTCTCAACACATGTGACTGGGTAGCCGATGTGGCTACCTGGCTAGATGTAGGCTGGTGGAGGTCAACCGTTGAAGTTTGCGCCATCACCCGTGTACGCTCAGTATCAAATTTTCTCTTTCTTTCCCTCTCTCTGCTCACAATATCATCTTCGACTATAACTCCCTCCTCTCTCCTTGTCTCTCCAAGTGAGGGCTCATCATCGTCACCATCAGAGTCAGATGACTCATCACTTGATGCCGATGCTTCGGTGGCGGTTTCCGACTAAGTGCCGGATGTATCTGTTTCCTCCTCAGACTCGGTGGCAGAAGAGGAATGAACGTGTGCGATTTCAGTAGATATGTCCTCTACCACTATCTGAGTGGCTGTTGGTGAAGGTGTAGGTGATCGTAGAGAAGTATTGGCCTGGTTTTATCGAACGGCGCTGCCCACTCCAGTTCCCCTCACAATGTTCTCTCTACACACACCCTGTCCGGGAGCCCCAACCCTCCGGACGCTACCGCCTCTCATACGTGGACCCTCACGTCGCTCGGGTCTCGCTCCCTGGGGAGGTCCTTCCAGTTCTGGATGGACCATAGGAGCTTGGAGGTTATGTGTGCGCCTATAGTTTATCACACTCAGCGTCGTAGGACTAGCGTAGGCTAGTAACCCGTCTGGAATGAGTCTGGCGATAAGACCTTCTGGATTAGGACGAGTCGGTATTTTGTGAGTCTGATTCTGCAGACATGTTGGGTGCGATGATCAGCGCGCAATGGTAGGATAAATAACCATGAAGTTGCGGATGATAAGCTGAAGAAATCGCAAGAACGGAATGAAGTTCCGTCTTTTTGTCGCGTTTTCTCGTACTTTCTGAACGAGCTCATACCAAAGGAAGTCGGCATAGTCAGCATGGTGATGGAACACCACAGCGTGGAATAATCGTAGAATATTGATACTCGATTGGTCGATGCCTTTCGTGATAACCGAAAGGCACCGATTTAGGTACATGAAGAGCGTGTACCATATAGTGGTGAGATTCTTCCTGTTGAACCCGGAAGGTAGACGTAGCATCGACCCGTAACCTAGGGACTGGATGTCGGAGCAGAGAATTGCATCCGATACGATTGGGTCATAACTGTCTCTCCCCGGAAATGACGCGGCGGTCGACAAATGGAGAAACTGTCGAAAGAGATCGCGGGTGAGCAGTACGGGCGTGTGGTCAATCCGACCTTCCAACTGGAAGCCATCGTCGGCCTCCAGAGGAGTAAGCGAACGCCAGAATTGCTGTAGGTATAGCAGTGGGACTTCAGCTGTCTCCGTGAGTGCGTATGAGAGAGGATGCCCACGGAGGATCTCAATCATCATCTGATATTGGATTGCAGGTTGGGTGACGTCGAGATGGAAATTGTTGGGTATGAGAGGAAGGAACTGATTCTCAGGAATCACTTCGGCGTCTGCAATAGGGTCAATCGCCGGGTTTGGGTTGTGAGCCATTGTACCTGTTAAGAATAAACATGTTAGTCCGTAGGTACATTTATAACAAGATTTCTTTGGAGTTAGATGGTCAATGGTTTAAACCACAACCAATTCAAACTCCAAGTCATTGAGCACCATAAACCCTAATTCGTGCATCAGGGTCAATAACCAAAATAACTTCAACCATCTACGGTATCTGAAACCCAAACATCACATATTCAACTCACACTTTGAACTATAGGAATGGAGCAATTAAGCATATAAAAATTCACCAATACACAAATTTCAAGTAATTTCACCAAGCGGACCGGTAGGGAGCATCGACCGGTAAGGTGCATCGACCGGTATGTTGTACCGACCGGTATGGTGCAACGACCGGTAGGGTCAAACTACCGGTAAAGGCACTGACCGGTATAAACATCGACCGGTATAGACACCGAGCGGTATGGAGTGTGAGGGATCCGGGCGACCGGGGTTTATTTTGACCGGGGTCTACGACCGGTATGGCCTATCGACCGACTGGTATCAGGCGGTTCGGGCGACCGGAAACAAACGACCAGTATTAGCCTATCGACCGGTGTCAACCCAATCGACACCAAACAGAACAAAAATAGATAAACATTGACACCACAGACACCTTATCCAGATTAAACTATCGAAATCAAAGCAAATACTCAGACTCAACCTTAAAAACTAAACGATATCAACAACATTAACCAAATAGATTAAACCCCTAGGTCTATCGACCAGGTCTATACGACCGGTGATAACCCGGTCGACCGGTGTAACAACGCAGATGCAATACAAACCCCTAGGTTAAAATTTTCGAACGAAACTCGAGATGAAATCGACAAATCGAAAATCGACAAATAGATAGCCCCTGGATCGACATATAATCGATTTCAACCCAACCCCTGGTTCAGAAATCAACGAGGCGGCGTTAGGGGTGGGTGGGATGGCGACCGGAGGTCGATTTGGTTCAACCCATCGACCGGGGAATACGAGCAATCGACCGAGGTCGATGATCGAAAAAGCGAAAGGGATTCGAGATTCGTACCTGAGAGACGATCGAGGCTAGTGGAAGACAGATTGACAGAGCGACGTTCAAGAGAGGTCGCGATAGAGAGAGAGATCGAGAGGATTTGAGAGAGATAGAGTAATCGAGAGAAAGATAGAGTGAAAGATAAGGAGATCCCGGGGTTTTAAAAAACCTTGGGCGCGGTTTAGGGCGGTTCCGATCCGGTTCGGGTCGGGGCGGGTGACGGGTACCGACTGGGGTCGGTTCGAATATGGGTCGGTCCAAACAAAAAACGGTTTTTTTTAAGGAAATTAAATTAACTTGAAACAAAAAAAATCTAAATGAAATAAATAAAAAGAATCTAAAAACAAACTTAAGAAAAGAAAAATAAGACTTAAGAAAGAACCGGGGAAAAACAAATCTTAATCCGGTTCCCCTCAAATTATGAATCACTTACGAAAAAAGATCCGCTCCCCCTTAATAATAGCAGGCAGGGACTGAGATACTCGAGGAACTTACCTGCTCCCCCTCGAATGGAGGACTCAGAAAACTTACGAATCATCTGTCGATAGTGCTCCCCCTTGACACATGAACAACTTCGAAAATGCACCACTAAGTGATCAAACTAATGGACTGCAAAGACAATTAAACACCACGAAGAAACAGAAAAACACACGAGAAAAAAAAACTAACGAAATCTAATTTATTAATACAGAGGTTTGAAAATTGCGCAAAACCAATGAGTGTAGATATTAGCATCCAGAGACGAGTCACTGGTGCAATAAGTCACAGTCATTTGTTATTGAATAAGACTCGTACAGGTCTGTAGAAGCGTCAAACTTTCAGATTCAGCATACCTAGCTTGGACACTAGATAATTAAAACGTTTTTCGTCCAAGGCTTTGGTAAACAGGTCTGCTATCTGATGTTCTGTATTAACAAAGTAGAGTTCGATGGTACCTCTTTCCACGTGGTCTTTTATGAAATGATAGCGCACATCAATGTGCTTCGTCTTCGTGTGTTGGACGAGATTGCTGGATATTGCGATGGCGCTCTTAGAGTCGCAGTAAATGGGCATCTTCGAGTAATGAAAGCCATAGTCTTTCAGCTGGGTGCGCATCCAAATGACTTGGGAGCAGCAACTGGCGGCTGCTACATACTCTGCCTCGGCGGTAGAGGTGGACACGCAATTTTGCTTCTTTGAAGCCCAGCTGACAAGACGATCACCCAAGAACTGGACATGTCCCGACGTGCTTTTCCGATCCAGCATGTTTCCGGCACGGTCAGCGTCTGAATAAGCGATCAGCTCAAAACCTGTCTCTTTTGGGTACCACAAACCAAGATCAGCAGTACCTTTTAAATAACGAAAAATACGCTTAACTGCAGCTAAGTGAGACTCTTTAGGTTTGGACTGAAATCTTGCACACAAGAAAGTTGAGAACATAATATCAGGCTGGCTCGCCGTCAAGTACATCAGAGAACCTATCATACCTCTATAAGTTGTAGCATTCACATCCTTTCCGTCAGGATCAGAGTGTAGCTTGATACTAGTAGACATGGGGGTTTTCATAGGTGAAGAATTTTCCATCTGGTATTTCCGAAGAATATCCGAGATGTACTTAGATTGATTAATGAAAATTCCTGTTGCTAATTGTTTAACTTGAAGACCCAGGAAGAAATGCATTTGCCCCATCATGCTCATTTGAAAAATGTTTACTCATAAGGGCCGAGAAGTTCTGATAGTACTTGGGGTTTGTGGAGCCAAAGATTATGTCATCGACATAGATCTGTACAAGAATAATATCGCGCTTTTCTCTTTTAATAAATAGGGTAGTGTCTATCTTACCTTTAGAGAAATCATATTTAACTAAGAAGGATGAGAGAGCATCATACCAGGCTCGTGACGCTTGCTTGAGACCGTATAAGGCCTTGTCAAGAAAGTAGACATGATTAGGCTTTTCAGAACTCACGAAGCCTTCGGGTTGTGAGACATAAACTTCCTCCTTGAGAACGCCGTTGAGAAACGCGAATTTCACATCCATTTGAAAGACGATGAAATTCTTGTGAGCGGCGTAGGCAAGGAACATGCGAATTGCTTCAATGCGGGCAACCGGTGCAAACATCTCATCGTAATCTATACCTTCTTGCTGGCGATATCCTTTAGCTACCAGACGCGCTTTGTTCCGGACTATTATTCCATTTTCGTCCTTCTTGTTCTTGAAGATCCATTTCGTGCCAATCACCGTCTTATTCTTTGGCCGGGGAATAAGGCGCCACACTTTGAGGCTCTCAAATTGGTTGAGTTCCTCTTACATAGCTATCACCCAGTCCGGATCATTTAATGCTTCGGAGATGGTGGAAGGTTCGATACGGCTGAGGAACGAAGAAAATAAGCAGTCATTCGTGGTGGTGGATCGAGTCTGAACAGGTGAATTTCGGATCACCGATGATCTGATGTAGGGGATGAGCTCGAGTCCACTTGGTGGCGTATGCAAGAGGCTGATATGTCTGTTGAGAGGTATCAGAATCCACATAACCACCGGGGGGAAGATCCTGAACTGCTTCGAGGGATGACGACCTGTGAGGTGGAAGCTCCGGGGCTGGAGTCGGGCGTGAAGCCGAAGTCGAATCAGCGGGTGATGAAGCGACGACAGTATCCAGGATTGCCGAAGAGGGAACTTCGGTAGCACCTTCAGCAGGGGTCGGTTCAGGAGTTCCAACTGTTGCCGGTGCGTCAGGAGGAACTTGAGAAGGAGGGGGGTCAGGCGAAGTTGAATCACCTGAGTCTGTTGGTCCAGTGACCCATGTCACTTCTTGTGCTTGAGCATCATTCCTATTACATGATATAGAATTAGGCATGGAAGGAAAGTAATCATCATAAAAATGCTCAAAAATTAAATCCAAATCTGAAAGATGTTCTCTTGACGCAGACGCTTGATTTGCATCTACTGGAGATTGTGTAGATCCTGAACGTAATTCTACAGAAGCTAACACACCAGTTAAAGCGGGTTCTGAACTGAGGTGTTCAGAAACCATATCAGCGGCCTCGTCAAAAGTCACGTTTACACTCTCAACGACGGTCTTTGTCCGTTTGTTGTAGACTCTATAGGATTTGGCTTGTTATGAATAGCCGATGAACGCTCCTTCGTCTGCTTTGGGGCTGAATTTGCCGAGATCATCCTTGTCATTCAGTACGAAGCACGTGCATCCGAAAGCATGAAAATATTGATATTCGGGATGCGTTTGTTGATGATCTCGTATGGGGTCTTGTTGAACCGCTTGTTGATGATAGTACGGTTTTGAGTGTAGCATGCGGTAGCAACTGTTTCTGCCCATAAATATAGCGGGAGTTTGGACTGAGATAACATCGTCCGTGCGGCTTCGACAAGAGTTCGATTACGACGCTCTACTACCCCGTTTTGCTGAGGAGTACGAGCAGCTGAGAAAGTGTGGGTGATGCCCACTGAAGTCAGGTAACCGGTGAGCACTTGATTTTTGAACTATGTGTCGTTATCCGTCCGAATGGTCTGAACTGATTGGTTGAGACTAACTTGAATGCTCTTCAAAAGAGAGATGATCAGTTCGAGGGTTTCATCTTTTGTACGAAGGAATCTAACCCACGTGTAGCGAGAGAAGTCATCAACCATTACTAGGACATACTTCTTGTGATTGATACTCTGAATGCGCATCGATCCACACAAATCCATGTGAATGAGTTCGAGGGACCGAGAAGTACTAGGAGTGGCTTTAGGCTTGTGAGAAGCCTTCTGCATCTTGCCCATTTCACAGGCGGCACACAAGTGATCTTTTTCAAACTTAAGATCTGGTATTCCCCTTACGTGTCCATTGAGCACCAACTTATTGATAGTCTTGAAGTTCAGGTGCGAGAGTCTACGATGCCATAACCAGTTTTGTTCGGCTGAGGCTTTGGACATCAAACAAACTTCCTTATCTGCTTTCAGAGACGAGAGGTCTATCGTGTAGAGATTTATGCGACGCGTTCCAGCAAGGATTTCTTTTCCATCTTCAGTCCGAACGCTGCACCTTTTTGCTTTGAAGGTGACCTCTAGATTCTTATCGCAGAATTAACCGGTGCTGAACAGGTTGTGACCAAGACCTTCGACGTAGGACACTTTCTTGATTGTGAGATTATCCTTAACGATATCTCTATAGCCCATGATGGGAGAATAGTGGTCATTCCCAAAACGTACATTCCCACAAAACTTCTCGGTGAAGTTTGTGAGAAGCTCCTTTCTTCCGGTCATGTGCTTGGAGCAGCCTGAGTCTAAATACCACACATGACCATCCTGCAAAACAAGTTAATGCTTTTTAGGTACCCATTCGTAAATGGGTCCTTTGGGTTTAGACTTGACACCCGGCTGGGATGTCCGTTTAGACTTGGGTCGGTTTCTATGGCGGGGAACATCAAACTTAGAATGAGAATTAGACACATGATAAGAACCAAACCAATCAGATACAAAACGACAATCAACAAAATCATTCAATCCACAGTAGGAGCAACAAAGACAATCATGAGACAGTTGAAGTAATTGCGGAATTGAATAAACTTTTACAGGTAAAAATCCATTACATTCAACCAAAGGTTTAGAATAAAAAACATCATGACTGTTATTGTTTTTCCTAGACTTTAAAGTTGGATTAACTAATTCTGGCGTCGCCGTGCTTTCCTTAGACTTCTTAGCTACCCACGCATATTTGACTTCTTTGCGTCGACCAAAAGTATCTGAAATACCGTTAAACCCATAGTCAAAAGATTTGAATTTTGATAATTGTTGCTTTTTAGAGCGACCGGTCTTTTTCTTCTTTTGTGAACGCTTTTTGGATTTATAATTTGAAGAATTGTTCACACAAGATTTTTGTGGGGCAGATGTGGAACATTCACCCTTGTAAAATTTTACCAGAGGCTCACAAGAAGAAGTTAGAAAATCAACGTGACTTGGTAGAGAAGGATTAAAATCAAATTGGTTTAATTGACTATCTAGGCACACCTCAGAATTCAAGAATGCTGAAAATTCTAGTTCCTCATCAGAAGGAGCCTTATCACTTGAGGAATTCAAGACATTGGAAGAGTTCATTTCTTTAAGCGGATCATAGGCGGAAGCATTTTTAAAATCAAAACAATGATCCGTTTCTAAAACTTGAGGCTCTTTTCCTTTGTTTGATAGAGTTGGTGACGAGTCACCCATAAAGGCTTTACAGGAAGATGTGTCTGAGGGTGGATAAGAATTTTTAGACAGATGAAATTTCTCGACTTGGAGAACTGAAGGCTTAGCTTCAGGCTGAGCCTTGTGAAGTCGCTCTTTCATCCGATCTGCTGCCAAAGCAGCCAGTTGTGAATTTAACTTCTTTATCTCTGTCTGAAAGTATTCTTTTTCCTCATCTGACACATTTTCCTTTTTATTGGAATTGAGACACTCAATTTGGGATAAAAGCTCTTGTTTTTCCTTTTGAAAAATGTTCTTCTCCTGTTCAGATGACTGTTCTAGCTAAAAAAATTCATTTTCTAAAATCAGAGGTGGAACATAAACTTTATGGTCTAGTGGTTCCTCCACAGTTTTAACGGCTTTAACATCTAGTTCAGCTTGAGTGTAACTTCGAAAATAGTCGTTTGACAGGAAACAGGTTTTTTCATCGTTATAAGACGCATTCAAAGAATCATAAACAAAAGGAAGTTGCATTTTGGTAGAGTTCTTCCTTCGCAAATTGTCCTCTTCCATTTCCTGATCATCAAGTGGTTTGGTCCAATTGATTTTGTATTCTGGATAGGTTTTATCAATTCCAAGAAATTCGAACGCATATAACGTAGGAACTTCGGATAAGGCCTTTTTCAGATAAAATGGGTTATCGTAACCGATACCCATATCCGCATACTTGGGTTCTTTTGGTGCAATTAGATTCAACGTTTGATGAGATTGACCAATTTTATAAAGTTTCCGTTCAAGATCCTTTAATTGATTAGATAACCTTTGATTTTCATTTTTGTAAGCCACGCTTTAAGTCACAATATCAATTTTCTCATTTTCTGACATACGTAGCTCATAGGTAAGGTCATCTACTTTGGTCTTTAATTCTTTTGATTCCTTTGAACAACTCTCACATTCTTCTTTTAAATTTGAAATTATGCACAGGTTGCCAGCAATTTCTATGCTTTGATTTTCAATACATTCAGACTGTGCAGAAACTCGTTTTTTCAGAGATGATATGAGTTGTTCATTTTCTTTAATGGTTAGCTTGCAGGAGTCTAATTTGTGCACAGTGATTTACATCTGTTCAATTAAAGCTTCTAGGTAAGGAGCACATACCTGACATGGAGAATTACGATCATCATCATCAGAATCGGACTGTGCTGAATGCTTGCCCATGAAACACAGGTGTGCTTCTTCATCAACTTCTTCTTCATCAGATACGTTCTGCCAGTAGTCATCTTCTGCCATGAGAGCCTTTCCTGCTTCCTTTTCTTTGGCCAGTAGCATCTTGGCTTTGTAGTAATCTAAGTTGCACACGACAGGCTTGCGACAATCTGTAGCAAAGTGACCCAGCCGACCACAGTTGTAGCATTTGATCGGCTCCTCTTTTGGTTTCTCTTCATGTCTCTTCTCAGACTTCTTACCTTCATCAACGCGTCTCTTCCCTTCGTACTTTTCTTTCTCTTTATGATCACGTCGATGGAGAGGAGTAGTGGAGTATCTTTTCTTGTTTGAAGACTTGTTGAAGAACTTCCTTTTCTGAAACGCTTGGGTAAAGAACAACACTGCTTCTTTAATCTGAGTGTATTCTGGATCCGAGTCACTGTCAGGGTCTTCGGGTTCAGACTCACTTTTCATTTGCTCCTTTTCAGACGAGCGGCTGACAGATTTACCTCTTTTATCAGAGACAAGCGCTAACGGATCAACCACCGGCTTTTCATCTGCTTTTTGATTTCCCATAAACTCAAGAACTTCCTCTTCATCTTGGAGAATCATTTCATATAGTTCAGGTAGTGAAACCTTCTCCATGGCTTGAGTATGATGGATATGAGAGACGAACGTCTTCCACTCAGGCTGAATATTGTTCATAAACGTGATGTTGTTCTTGGTGTTCGTCTTCGTGATCTTGTTTTTCTGCAGATCGATCAGAAGCAGGTTGAACCGTTCATAGGTTTCTGTGAGCGTCTCGCCTTTTCTTGCTTTGAAGCCATCATATCGGGAGATGCAATTTGTCACCTTCAGCTGAGCGTTTATTCTGCTACCCATCATCATCTTCTCAATCTGGTCCCATATACCTTTTGTTGTCTCCTTGTAACTATCGATGCAGGCATATATCTCGTTGGGTAGACTTTGTAGAAGATAGGACTTTGCATGTTTTTCAGCCTCATACATGCTCTTTTCTGGGGGGAGAAACTCACCGAGAGTTTTTCGAACCTTACGGTCTAGTCGTCCTTCGGCTGGTTTCCAGGCAGGACTTTCATCGGCCAGGGTTGCGGCCCCTCTTTCAGACACTTGAGTATATCCTCGTAGTTTGATTTCGCTTCGATAAAGTTCATGAAGCGATAATGCCACTGAGGGTATTCTCCCTGATAGAGCACCGGGGGCTTTTGATCAGAACCAATGGCTAAGGCGTCTCTTGAATTCATCTTAACTCTTTTAACTTAAATAGCACTGTAGCGATCGTGAGACAAATAGGATGACCCAAAAACAATATATATATAAAAAGGACAAGGACCCGGTCGAGCAAGGACCCGGTCGAGCAAGGACCCGGTCGAGCAAGGACCCGGTCGAGCAAGGACCCAGTCGGACAGAGGTCCGGTCGACAAGGGTACTGGTCAACAAAAAGGTACCGGTCAACAGGGTACCGGTCCACAAAGAGTATCGGTCGACCGCTGAGTATCGGTCAAAAAAAATACTGGTCAACAAAGTACCGGACAAGCAAGGTATCGGTCAACAACTTACTGGTCGCCAAAGCGATCCGGTCGAGACAAGGTATCGGTCAGGGACGACACCGGTCAAGACAATATACCGGTCGATAGGGTCAGTCGATAACAGATTAACAGATAGACTTAAAGGACCGATAAAATCGATGAATCTTAATCGAATTGTTAGACTATAATTGTATTCAAGATTAAATGAGGGTCATTGTTGTAATTAGTGTTTGGATGTGTGTTGTAATGAGCTTAGATGGTTTGACCTTGCTTGGTCATGTTGACCTATATATAAGCAAGTTCTTGTATTGTTTCTAGTAGATTTGTGTAAGCAAGAGAGTAAGTGTGTGAGAGAGAGTAAGAACACACACACAAAGAACACACACATATTCGTGAGATCTGTGACTAGATGTTAGATCTGTGATTAATTGTAATTCATGTGATTGATCTAATAAAAGTGTTTTGTGTCAATCTAAATGTGTTAATGCTAGTAATTCGTGGGCCACACGAACCCCGAAATTCAACCCAGAAATTTAATCGAAACACCAAGAAATCAACCCAGATTAATCAATCGAACTTAACTCAGTAATTCAAATCAAAAAATTTGATTTTCAATAAAGAAACACAGTCGATTGACCTCACTTAAGCAATAGTCGAGATTCAGGAAAAAAAATCAATTAACACAGAACCCAGATTGAAACTCTGATATAGCAATTGAATCGATCAATCCCAGAAACAATTATGTAATCGAATTCACTAAAATTAACCAAACTCGAATCGACCGATCTTAAACAAAACTTGATTTTGAAACTCGATAATGCAGAAAACAGATTAATCAAATTGTTTTGCAGAAAGTCAGATCAATCAAAACTTAGCAGATACACAGATAAATTCGAATAACCCAAGTAGTCGATTAAAGGGTTTTAGACAAACCTTTTTGGATCAAACCTTCAGTCTCTTGGCTCTGATAACAATTGTAGATCCCAGTACAGTGCAATCACGAACAGTTATATAAATGAAGAACAATAATATAGCCACAACCTCTAGTCATATGATTAATATTCAATGAAAGGGTTTAGGTTTACAGAGAGAATATCTGATCAGAGAAAGTAAACCTATTGACTAGAGATCTGAAAAAATAATGAGACTAAACTGATAATGAAATAAATAACGCCTTTATATACTCAAGCTTACAAGCTTAATGGGCTTATGGGCTTTAGGCCCAACTAACAAAACAACTTTAGAAAAATTACAATAATTTACCCTGAACTTCTATTTAACAAATAAAACACCCTAACACAGAGGCTCTGGCCAGAGGTACCAGAGGCGCTCTGGGTGTATATCACGTAAAATCCACAGTTCATACAGAGTTGGGACAACATCAAAATAAGCAGATTGGTTTATGATCGAATAACTTCCTCAACAGATTGAAATGTGTTCCAACATATTTCAGAGTTGTTTTTCCAAAGTTATGGATAGATTCATATGTGCAAAGCTTCGATCAAAGCATCAAATTGTACAGATTCAAGGTTATAGAAACTCTTTATCCAGATTTCGATCAACTCTTACGGAGTTATGACAGAAGAAGGATCTATCATTGATGTTCATATCAATCAGGAACTACTTGCTGCTGTTTATGATCTTGAAGAATTCAAACGGAGCAACTCGTAAGCCATCCAGATTTCAAGTTTGATTTAATCAGAGGCTGCCCAGAATTTGCACAAATAGTTAATCCAGATTTCTGAATTATGGACAAGGCATATGTTGTGTTCGATGTGATTTCAGAAGTATAATCTTGTTAATATATATATTGGTTAAAAGCATGTGCAGAAGCTGTCTAGAGATGAAATATGATCATAACAGTCCACAAAAGCCAACAGATATGCGCAGAGGCTGCAGTGCAGAAGTTTGTGCAGAGCCTCTGTAAGGTCGTCCAGAAGCCGATCCAAAGCCTCGGTGCATGTGCAGAGACGATCCAGGAGCTGTGCAGAGGTTGCACATACATTCAAGGGGTTTTCCAGAAGTAGAAGGTTACAGAAGTCCAGAGATGCTCTTAGGTTGTCCGCAGAGGCTCTGTCCGAGAACAACGCGGAGACATCCAGAGGCTCTGTAGACCAAAACCTCTGAAGGGCAGAGATCAGAAGGGGGAATCAGAGGTAGACCCAAACAAGAACATTAGAGGTCGATGGTCCATAAGTTGCAATGAGCCAAGAGCCCGAAGCCCGAATTTTTCAGATTTTCTGACAGCATTGCGCTATTTCAGAAAGACGCGCACAACTATTTACCCGAAGCTCCGATTTACATGAGTCCAGTTGCGTTGGATTTCTAAAAGATAGATGTACGACTTTGAAGTTTTCAGTTTTCTCAAATTTCTTGTGCTGGTCTGCCAAAATCAGTGTCAAAGTCTGCATAAGGGTGCTGGACCAAAAGCATTGTATTTCACACGTGCACTTCCCGCTTTCAGAACGATGTTCTCTCGTCTATTTTTCATGGATTCAAGATACGTTTGTGACATGTTGCATGTCACTCTCTCCTCTGATTTTCAAGACTAAATCTCGGAGCTTAACTTTTACTCAACGAGGTTTGAAGAGTCAAAATTTCTATTTTGACGACCATTTTGCGCAGCTGAGGGAAAACTTGCACAAATTACTCTATTTTCATCCAAAATGGATGAATCAAAGCATGTTGAAAGGATAAGAGGCTGGAGTTCAATGTGCATGCTTTATGTTTTCTCGGTTTTTCAAGAATATGGGCCTACACTTGAGGGGGAGCTTGTAATATTTTGAAGACTCGAAGAGTGGCACACAAAGTTTCTAAATAAAGAAAGGGTGAGATCATATGATGATGCTTTCTTTATAAAACATTAGGAAGAGATTGTTAGCTTAAATTAGTTCCCAATTTAATTGAATGTTTTATAAATAAATTGTATTTGGGATTTTTAATTAGTTGTATGGGCTTGAGCATTTTCTTTGTAAATGGGCCCTATTTATAGGTGCCCATGGCTCATTTTCTCATTAGGTTTTTGGAAAGAACACAGTTTTCACACACACAGACTGATGAGAGTCGTTTACATGTTTACCGTGGTGTTCTTACCATTTTCCCCTCCATTAATGAAATCAAAGCATATAAGATGAGTTCTTAATAATTATGTTCTTAATTTTCATCTTATCTCTACATTTCTATGGAGTATCTTCTTTTGTTGTCTGTATTGGGATCTAACAGTCAGAAATCGAGGTGTTACATTAATCCCTTAAGGTTGTAGTTATAGATTATTGTCGATTTAGATTCAAGGCATCTACACTGAAGCTATTGGTTTTAGTGGGTTATTTAGGAGAATAACCTTTTGAGAGATTTTTTATAATAGAATGACCTTCTGCAACTTTTGAGGCGTTCTAGTGTTAAGTTGAGACATTCTTCCGTTGGGCAGAGGTGTCATGGATTTGATAAAAATATGTCAGAAGGTTATCTCTGGTTTCAGTTCACAAGGTCCCCATGGTTTAATTGAAGAGTACTCACTAATATGGGAATGCTTTATTGACCAACATTATAGTACAACCGAGTACATTGGGAATATTTAAAACTTACCGCCCACATTAAGCCATACAAGTTTAAACCATTACGTTACCATTCATGGTGTAGGCAACAATACGTACCAGCAAATCCCGACTCTGAAGTTGGTAGTGCAGGCAATGACATCTTTGACAAAATTGTTAACAAACGTCAAGATATAATCAATAAAGAATTCATATCATGTCATTTTTATTATTAAAAAAAATTGGGTCCTACTATTTGAACCCTGTTTGGTTCAAACCATAGAATTGAAAATGTAAAAAACAAGGATCTGATGTCGATATGTATGAGCATACAGAATTGGTTTTTTTTTCTTTTGGGTGGGGGGATTCCTCTTTTTATTGGCTATAATTACCAAAACTAGAGCAATTCTCATAATTACTTGTAATTTGATAGTTGAATCAAAGTTACAATTTAGGCAAAAAAAAGTTGATTACCGCCCCAGAAAAGGGATGCTTCTGTGTTAAAATGAAAGCAAATCATGTTCTTTTTCAACATACTGTGTATTCGACAACTCCATTGCCTTTCAGATTCTTGTTTCTTTTTTCTTTTACTTTCTTCTCGAATATAACTATGCTTCATACTGAATGTCTAGTTGACATAATAAGTTACCTGGAGCACAAATAGAAAATGATGTCATCGACGATGAAGGCCATGGAGCAGCAATATTGTCACTCAAGTCGCATGTAAAGCTTACCCCGAAAGAATTGTCGTACGCAACATCTGTAGGCCAGTTTCTAAGAAGACACGTTGCAATTGTATCATAGATGAGATCGATAATTGTGATACAAACCATTGATGCAAATAATATCTTCCAAGATACCAAGTGTTTCAGTACTCGTGTTCCAGAAAGGGAAATGCAATAAATCCAACAGAAAAAAATGGAGCCATATATCTATTAATCAAACCAAACTAAACAAACCCAGTATACCTCACCCAGAAGTCTGGAGAGGTTAAAATGTACGCAAATATGACCTATAACCAAAAAAAGTAGAGGCAGTCCGCCTTGTGAAAAGTACGTCAAAGAGAGAAAATCAGATCGGATAAAAAATTTAAAAGCTAGTTTAAGTGTAAAGAAAAACATACAAATAGAAGCAGGTACAACAAAGCAATATCAATTACTTGTTCATATATATATATATATATATATATATATGTGGGGGGGGGTGTTGGGTTCCGGTGAAAAGTTGTGGTTAACGTAAGAAGTGGTTATCAACCGTTGGATGAGAAATTGATGCACATTAGGATGAGATGCATCAGGATAAGATGCACCGCGTTGCATAGGATCAATTCTCTTCTAAGCGGCAATTCATGGGAGGGCATTTGATTAAAATTGATCAACGGTTCAGATCCACTTCTCACGATTCTCACGTTAACCTCAACTTCTCACACGATCCTTCGCTATGTATGTGTATATATATATGTGTGTGTGTGTGTATGTATGTGTATAGAGGTGAGTTCATATGAGAACATTATCTATTTAAGAAAACACAAGAACGCCCTAGTACATACAAAATCATATATGATTCAAGCTACTTAAGTCGCGGGCAAAGTCACCCGCGTCCGTTTTTTGGCCATTAATGGCGAATCATATATGATTTTGCATATGATTTGTTGTTTTCTTGTTTTATTAAATAGTTAGCGTTCTCATTTGAACCTTCCTCTATATGTATATATATAGGGTTTGTGCTGGGCCAAGAGATAAATTTAACAATGGAACAAATTTCTTCTGGATCAGTTTGATAAAGATACTTCTTTCTCCCATGAAAATTACAACACTTGTTCTTTTCCAGGATGTCAAATGAATGTAGCAAAATTTCCTCTCTGTGGAAGATTCCAGGTCAAAGATACCTTTGGGCCCATTATCTTCATCACAAATAATTTGATGTTGATGTGGGTCCACAATCTCATATTTTTGTGTTTACTTAAGAGTATTTAGATGGGGCAAAATGCAACGAAGTTGGCTTAGGGGACGTTAACAAGTTAAAAGGGTAAGAGTCACCACCTTCTCTTACCGGGTAAGATTCTCTGACCTTCCCATGCCTATTACCTGGTAAGATTCTCGATCAACACCATGCTCACCCGATAAGGTAAGTGATACAAACCGAAAGGAATATGATGGAATTAGACTCCGCTTTTTGCTCCGTCCGTGGGGCGTATGAATTTCCTGGAATGTAGATAGACCAAAAGAGCAAAGGAAATCGAATGATTAATGGGGAAATCAAATGGTTACAATCTGGTTTATGGCTTTCGAGAGGCCAGTCTCTCCACAGACTCACGTCCAAAGGTTTACAAAACAAAAATACTCTCTTCTAGACCCTTGTACGCCTATTTATACTAAACCCCTGATTACCAACTTTGTACTATTTAGGCATTAGCGACTTGTACTTAGTTTACCCAGATTACTAAAATAACTTGCTAACCCTCAGGGTATAACAATACCCACCCCCAAACTCTCACCTTGTCCTCAAGGTGGAAAGAAAAAATAATAATAAACAAATTGATGTTGCCACGTTACAACATCGCTCCAATCAGCTGCAACCAGAGATAAACCCTTCCAATTAATCTCCATGTCGTCTCTATTTCTACACCAACCTCTGAGATCGCTGACCCTACTTGCCTAACCACCTTGTAACTCTGTCTTTCCAATGCCAGAGCCAAAATCAAAATAGCTCTATTAAGTTTTGCTCTCCCAACTTATAAAATCATCCCAATGCTCATGTCCAAATCTACTCTCAACCCAACTGTCATGGACTGCCACTTGGAAAGAATCTAACTGTTTTGTTTGATGTTTTGGGTGTAATACGAGACACCACAATAGATCATCATCTCCGTTCTCTTCAATCCAATTCTGAATTCTTGTCTTTGCACTCAGATCATTGTTCTTCCCCGCTAAGCTCGCACTTTCATAGCCATCAAATCCAACTATACCCTCTCCCACATAGGCATTAGCTTCCCCTTCAAGTCTTGCGTGTATTACTGGGGAAAGGATACTAGCTTATCCAACGTTCCGTTCGATTGCTATGTTCAGCTTTGTACTGGTATCTCTGTACTTCTTTATAATAGCACCCACGTCACCAATAACACGATATAAATTGTAAATTTCGACCGTTTTATTCATCCCCTCTTCTTTGGCAATTGCAGTAGACACCTCTATATAGGGAAGTAAATGAAACCCAAAACAGGTATATCCGTAGCATGCACCTCCTGCCTTTGAAAAAATTTACGGCTCCGTTTTGGGAACACAAAGTTAGAAGGAATACGATTAAGATCAAGATGCTCAGTTTTCACTAATGAGATATCTTATTGTCTTAATAGTTTTGTGCCTCCAGTAATGTCATCAAGCTTTCCATTCCCCAGTTGAGCCTACATGCTCCGAACATTTTCATCAACATAGGAAAAGTAGTACACAATGACACAAGGTATCCCAGGAAAACGAGCAAGTAGTTCTTGACGCTGACTGGAGATACCCACTAGACAGCTAATTTGGTGGCTGGTACGAGTCAAAACACATTATGTAGCATTTATCGCAACTGAACCACCTCCATACTCATTAATATCCCTTGTGGCGGCCGTTAGGGCATCTAAGTCACCCTCAACTCCAAGAATAACTTTCTCTCTAAATTCCTTCCAATATAAGTAAGAATCTGGGAAGTTTGCTTTCTCCAAAACATGCTCAATGTTGCATGAGGTTACACCCATTTTGTAAGATAGTAATGATGCAACTAGATTCACATCCATGTAGTTTCCCATTATCAGATTTGGGACACCCTGTAACTCAACAAAAATTTCGCCAACATTCCAAGTGCGAAGGGATATCGATCGACTCACCACACGTCGTGGCGGCAAAGGTGGCAGCAGTTGGGGTGGTAACGGTGGTGGAGGCAGCGGATGGGGTGGTAGCAGCGGTGGCAGCCGCTTACAATGAAGATGGTCCAGCAAAAATTGATTTGTCGCAAGGCAAATAGACGTGGAGTTGTTGGAGAAGTTTAAGTCCATCATGGGCTTGGGCCAAACAGTTATCCGTAAAAGGGTTTTGGGCCAAATATCTGGATTAGGGTTCGGCCATAGAAGGATTAAAATGGGCTTACTAGCAAACAACGTCTTGTTTCTGGACTTGGTTACCATCATCGAAGGTGGAAGCGTCGTTATATGATGGCGGAGGCAACAGTACGGTGGAGACAGTGGAGACAGTGAAGATAGTGGTGAGGGTTTCGGCAGTGGTGAGAGATGACTATCGAGCAACCCGCTCCTTTCCCTCATGTCTCAATCCCTCTTTTGTCTATATTCTCTCGGTAATTCCTTACCATCCTCCTCTTCTTCTCCATAAATTTCATCTTCATAATCTTCCATCTTCTCTTTCTTCCGCAATTCTTCTTTTAAGGGACTCAATTTCGATTTCATTGAAGCGAGGGTTTCCAACATCTTTTTGGTTGTGGAAACCATATTCCTCAAGATCTCCTGCTCTGATACCATTTGATACAAACCGAAAGGAATATGATGGAATTCCAAAGGAAATCGAATGATTAATGGGGAAATCAAATGGTTACAATCTGGTTTCTGGCTTTCGAGAGGCCAGTCTCTCCACAGACTCACGTCCAAAGGTTTACAAAACAAAAATACCCTCTTCTAGACCCTTGTACACCTATTTATACTAAACCTATGCATTACCAACTTGTACTATTTAGGCATTAGCGACTTGTACTCTGTTTACCCAGATTACTAAAATGATTTGCTAACCCTCAGGGTATAACAGTAAGTCACCCTGTGAGCGCTTCCCTTGTTAGCGATTGGTAAACAACCCCTTAGCTCATGTTTAGTGTAACAAAGAATTTTTGTTTGTCAATCACTGTAACAAAGTTTCTTACTTAATGTAACAAACTTTCATCATTTCTTAATTTTTACCCATTTTGGTGGAGAACCATCTCATCTTGTAGCATTTGATGATGTGAATATCAAGTTTATCATCCACTTCGCCGTTAACATTTCATAAACCGAGTATCCATGTCATCAAATGTTACAAGATTAGCAAGTTACCAGTTAAAAATGGGTAGAAAATACGAAAATCTGAAACTTTTATACATCAATCGAGAAAGAAAAAAAATACTTCGTTACATTAAATAGGAATTAAACCAAACTTTGTCGCACTTTGATGCAATTTGCCCTTTTTAGATATTTGACAAATGGCTAAACATGTTAGTCAAACTAGTTCAATTTTCATAGAACGGAGGAAGTACATGTTTGTAGGTACAAATTGTTTTGAAAATCTAGTTACGACTTACAAGTAAGTAATAACATACAAATATAAGCAGGTACAAGAAAACATGAGTAGGCGGTTGTAAGCCTAAAGTGAAAGCATGTTTACCAGACAACAAAAACGAATGTAATACTTTCAAAGGGAAAAACAAATTGTAATAAAAGAAAAAAGAAAGAAATGTAACCTTCTTGTCCATATGTTGTTCCCGGGTCATAACCACATACAGAAAAAAAATAATAGGTTTGTTAGTGTATTTTATTGTATCCAAAATTTAATGAGAAAAGTCAAGTCAAGATAAGTCAACAAGGTCAAAGTTAGTTAAGTCAATATGTTGTTTAGCATTGAAAGTGTTTGTATCTTGTGTTAGTATCCTTGTGGTATAAATACCTATAGCCTTGTAACAATCATGTAACTAGAACTAAGCATCGTAATATCTGTGTGAGATCAATGACATAAAAACTTTCTCTTTCTACTATCTCTCTTTATACATTGTCAAATCTTGATAGATTGTAGAATTACTTGATTGAATCAGGGAAATACACTTACAATTGGTATCAGAGCCATACCAAACTGTTTTAGAAAGATTGGATCACACCAAATTGGACTAATTTTTTGAAAATTTCAAGAACGAACTCATTTTCTGAAAAGTTACTGTTTGATTTCGATTTTTCTTGTTCTTACACAATTAAATCAAGAATTTGATTTGATTGTGTGCGTTTTATCATTAGGATCAAACTTCGTTCAGATCACATAGGAAAATTTCAACTCTAGATTGATCAATTTGATCAAAATGTTATTTTCTTGAAAGTTAGAAGTCGAACACTGTAATACACATTAATCACTGTAATTTTCGATTGCTTTCGTAATTTCAGGGTTGTAATCTTGTTTCGTATTGGTTTGTTAACTAACTGTGAAATTTTCAGAATCAGAAATCAAGATTTACTTGATTTTTGATCGATCAGGCCAAGAACACGCAAAGAAAATCAAGAACACGCAAAGAAAATCAAGAACGCGCTAGATTGGAAAAACGCGCAAGCTTCATCAATTGAAGAACGCGCAAGTGACTGAAGAACATGCAAAGATTCTAAAGAACGCGCAAACGTCTTCTGCGAGTTCGTCATCAAACGCGCAAACTTCAGTCTGCGAGTTCTTGAAACACGCAAACATCACTCTGCGAGTTCTTAAAACGCGCAACTCAAAGCCTGGGTGTTTATACTCTTCAATCTGCGAGTTTGTTCATTTGCGAGTTTAGCTTGCGAGTTCTTTGAAAAGCACAAGTAGGCATCTGCGAGTTCTATAAATGCGCACGTTTCTGTCTGCGAGTTCATCAGGAACAGTGTTTATCACATTCAAGCGTCTGCGAGTTTCAAGCTTTTCAGTGTTTTGCGAGTTTCAAAGTTAAAATTTTTCTGAAATTTTTTTTGAAAAATTATTTTTCAAGTGGTGATCTGTTTTTGACTTTTAGTCAAATTTTTCTGAATTGTTTGGGAACGATCATTCATTCAAGCTAATCATTCAAGATGCCAAAGACTGATGATAAAGGGAATACTGTACTATCAGCAAGAGATATGGCAGTCTTGTACATGCCTGAGATACCTGGTATAGAGGCTGAACGAGACAAACTGAGAATTCAGAATTCAAAGCTTCTTAAACAAATTCAGGAGTTGAAATTTGATTTGTCAAACTCTGATAAAACTTCTGACTGTATAAAGTGTACTAATACTGTTAAATCTAGTTCTGCAGGTATCATCAGTGCAAAAGAGAAAGAGATAAGAGAGAAAGAGATAAGAGAGAAAGAGATTAAAGAAAGAGAGAAAATCATTGTTTTAAAAGAAAAAACAATTGTCACATGTGAAAAGGAATTAAAATTGAAAAAGAGAATGATTGAAAATCTTCATAGCTAACTGAAGAAAACTGAACAGAAATCATCAGAGCTGAAAGATGAATCAGTTGAGCTTCAAAACAAGTTTAAGGCTTTCGAAGAGAAGATATCTGGCTTGGAAATACAAAATGCTGAATTGTTAAAACGCATCCAAGCAGATAAAGAAAAATCAAACCTGGAGACATCTTCAATTCAACATATGTCTGATTTTTCAAAGAAAACACTCCAAGAAAAAAAGAATCTTGAGCTGAGATGTATTAAACTTTCCAAGCAAGTGTCTGATTTTGAAAAAATTCTAATTACTGAAAGAGACACATTTGCTAAGGAAAGAAAAGTTCTTGAAAATAAAATTATTGAACTTCCCAATCAGATTTCTACTTTACAAGACTTGCTTGAAAAAGAAAGACAAATTTTCAAAGAAAAGAAGCAGTATCATGAGCTTGAAAAGAGAAATGCTGAAAAGAGATATACTGGGATTTTCAAAGATATTTCTGAAAAGAACAAGAACTTGGAAACAGATTTTGAGCAAGAACGCTTACATTTTGAATCTGAGATATCTAAGCTCACATTCAAATTAACTGCTCTGTCATCAGATTACCAAAAAGAACAGAAGGCCAAATCTGATTTGAAACAAAAGTTTGACACACTTTCAGATGAAAGAAACATTTTAACTAAAAAGATAAACGACTTAGAAGCTGCAAATATTGAATTGTCAGATAAAGTAACAGCTGATGTGATTAGTCAATCACCTGCTGATAACTCAACACTATCAGTCTGTTCTTTCAAAACAACTTCAAGTTATTTTCATGACAAAAATGTTTTCAAAAAGAAAAGTGTCAAACCAATCATTGTCAAATCAAGTCAGATTCGACCATCAAATCTATTTTATGACAAATCTGTTGATGGACCAGCGAGCTTCTACGTTAAATCTCTTGGAAAGCAATCTAAGAAAAATCAGATGGTCTGGCGAGTATTGTTAGTGTATTTTATTGTATCCAAGATTTAATGAGAAAAGTCAAGTCAAGATAAGTCAACAAGGTCAAAGTTAGTTAAGTCAATATGTTGTTTAGCATTGAAAGTGTTTGTATCTTGTGTTAGTATCCTTGTGGTATAAATACCTATAGCCTTGTAACAATCATGTAACTAGAACTAAGAATTGTAATATCTGTGTGAGATCAATGACATAAAAACTTTCTCTCTCTACTCTCTCTACTCTCTCTCTAAATATACATTGTCAAATCTTGATAGATTGTAGAATTGCTTGATTGAATCAGGGAAATACACTTACAAGGTTAGATGAGTTTTTGAGAACAAATAAGCACTAAATGACAAGTAACAGAAAGTTATATACCTTGGAGGCTAAAATCTTTCAAGTCAAATTTTCAAAGCTCATATATGTTTGTATGTACTCCGCCTTTCTGTAGCATGGTTGCAAAAACTGATGCATAGATTATTGCTTGTCTATTTGTAATCAAGATCTTCTTTTGCATCACCGCAATGTAGGAATGTAATGAGCTACAACTTGAAGGGCTTGAAGAAGAAACATTATGGAAAGATTTTATCACCTCAACTGGCTACTCAAGTTCCAAAGTGCAGACTACAGGTGCAAAGTATCTAATCAAATAATGCCATATTCCAATATGAAGTCAATCAACCATTATCCAAATTAAAGATGTTTAAGCTATATCTGTATAATCTAGAAAATATGTTATTCTTCGACAAACAAGGCATCAACTAAACCAAACCAAACAAAACCAAACCAATGACCCCGGTATATCCCACCCGGAGATGAGGTCTAGGGGGACTAGGATGCATGCAGACCTGAACTCTACCCTTTTTCCAAAGAGTAGAGTGGTTGTTTCTATGAAAATCCCCCTACCTTGTGCAAAAAAAGAAGAGAATTTGCTCAAAAAAATCGTGGAAACTGAAAAAAAATAACAACATTCGAAAAAGAACTGGAAAGCAAGAAGGGCAGTGCTAAATTTGAAAAACGAGTTAGAAGCAAGCAGCAACATTCAAACAGAACATAACATACAAACAAGGCATCAACTCTTCAACACAAAGAGTTTAAGATAATGGTGTGGAATATGTAACTGGTACCTTTGTTAACTTTACAGGAAGCCAATCTTCGAAAAGCAGAATTAGAAGCTTCTAATGAAAGTTTTCTTGAAATCCACGAATATACAACCCCTTTACAGTCATTTAGTACATCAATATTGGTCACTCCTGTATTCTTGTCAACTATCGACTCTGGCGAGGAGAGATGAAAAGCAGCCTCCACAATTGCAGGTTGACATACTGATCTGCAGCACTCCTTCAGAGGATCAACGACACTACAAACCTCCAATAATTTTCTTATGTTTATTTTTTTCTCAAAGGTGTTGACGTCTTTTACAGGACAAGAACCACCAGTAAGATTTGATGATTTTACAGAGCAGATAGCTGGTATTGAGCTGTTAGCACCTTTACTCGTTAAGATTTCCACCGTATCTAAGAAACAATCATCTGCTGTGGTGTTTTGTAGAACTAAACTATCAGAATTTGTACTGTAATATCCCTGAAATATGTGAAGTGAACTACTAAATTATGGGCAACATATAACATTTCCTACAAATGGCGCTACAAGTTGAGAACAGTCTGATGCGGTCTTGTCCATGATACTTGAAATGGAAGAGAAATTAAAAGGGCACCTTCCAGTCAAGAGTAGCTTGTAGGTTTTAGGGATGGAAGGATACATTGGTGGCCAAGGCTCATTAGCAGAGGGATTTTGTGGTAAAACTGAAGGTGATATCTCTATGGGATCAAATATTCCATAACTAGGTGTACTAGCTAGCTGAGATGTGGGAGGCACCTTCTGTGCTATCACTTTGGAGAAAGTGAATAGCAAGATAGTGAATAGAATGATCTGGATGAACAAAGAGCCTGCAATCAGAAAAAGGATAAATAAATAGTCATCTAAATAAATGAAAAGCTAATTCAGAGCACGTCAATTGCATAGTTGTATTGTATGTATGCTTTCGCATATGTATACAGACACAGATACAATGTTGGAGCTTTCAGAAGGAAAATTTATAGAGACAGATTCCACGAAACCGGAGTAAAATACAACTAAACCTCACCAAAACTCCTTTGATTACATATATGTTCATTGCAAGAAAAACAATGTGCTGGAAAAATAGTGATCCTTCATATTATAAATATTCTCCATTTTTTTCCATATAAAAGACACTCAAAAAGTTCCACTTACATTGAGATGTGAACTTTGGGTTATTTTAGAGGAATAACCGTCGGATATTTTTTTTAAATGCATGACACAGATTTTGAGGCATTCTTGTGTTAGGAGGAGGAAATCTTTTTTTAGGTAGAGGAGTTCTTAAATTTGTTAGAAGGTGTAACACCCCGAAATCTCTGGACGAAGAGAAGGAGAAAAACGCCAACAGTGCCCCGCGCGACCTTCCGTGCGAGTTGAGCCACGTTGTTAACCACGCGAGGCTCTGTTTGCTCGCGACTCTAGAGGCCCTTGCGCAGCGCCTATGCTCGTGCGCGAGCACTGTGCGTATTTATAAGAGTAAATATGGACTCCACCCCCATTTTCTAACCTAAAACCTCAAATACACTCCTCCTTTCTCTCCCAAACCGATCCCTATCCTCCCCAAACGAACCCTAAATCATTTTTGGGAGTTTCCCTTCTAAAATCAATGATTCTTCTTCATCTAGCAAGATTTGGGAGCTAGAGCCATAACCCCTCCATCTTCATCTTCCTCACCAAGTTTCTTGTGGTTTCATCCAACCATTTTCATCATTTGAAGAGTGGAAGTTTGTGGTTCATTTTGGTGACCTAGAGGTATTTTGGTTAGTGGATTCAAGTTATGGTTAAGGTAATCTTCTCTTCTCTTCAACTATGGAAATTCGGGTTTTGGTATAAGTTGAGATCTTCATGTATAATGTTTGGGAAAAGATTTTTATATGGTTGAATATAAATATTTATGGTCGGAATGTATGGATCTAGGTTTTGGATATCTTGGCTTTGAGGATTCAAGTTTCTTCAAAGGAGCTCTAAGTGGGGTAAAATCTAGATTTAGCCTAAATCTAGCAAGGTGAGTTCAAGTTGATTTGTGAAAACATTGTACATGCCAAAAATGTCCATTTTAAAGTGTTTACGTGTTTTACATGAAATTATCACTTGTTAAAGTTATTTGATGGGTTTTGAGTATTTGAGGTGTTTGATTTTATAAACCTTGTAAAACACCCACATTTGGGATTTTTGGGCATTTTGGATAAATAAGTCATAAATGGAAGTGTTTGATGATTTTTTGCATAAATAGAGACTATTTGGTCAAAAATGCATTTTTAGTGTTTGTCGGAAATATTCATCGTTTATAAAATGGGATGTTTGAAAATACAAACGTGTGAGTCATTTGATTTTAGTCATTCCCAGTCTTATGAACATTTTAGAAACTGTAGACCTTTTTCGTTTTGGACTGAAGGCCAATTGTGATTTAAGAGACAAAGATTTTTGGGGAAAAGATGTATTTGGTTTACGTAACCATATTGGATCGTGTTTTTAGCCAAAGGGTCATTATGCCTTTTGAGAATTGATTTATACTCAGATGAGTCTTTGGAACATTTGTTCAGTTTTAGTAGCTCGATAAGGAGCCTTTGACGTATGGTGTGCTTAGTTGCATCTTATTTGAGAGTTACATGTTTTGAATGCGTTAGTTCATTCGTTGGAGTCATGTAACATTTTAGATTGTAATGCATTGGATCCATAGGCATATGAGTCAGTTAGTTGGTTTAGTTGGGAAGTTTATCCCTGTTTTAGGACTGGAAATTATTTATGACTAACGGGAGCTCGAGGTATAGATCGTAGGTGGTTGAACTCGATGCCCGTTTGTAATCCAGTCTTGTTATTCATCGTGGAATTTAATGTCCGCGTTTGAAGTCTGTGATCTCAATTTTACTAGCATATATCAAACACAGATTAAGAACACAATCTTTATTGATCAAATCACACGATTACAATATAGTCACAGATCTAACAAGGTGCCACAGATCTCACGTATTTGTGTGTGTTCTTCAAGGTGTAATCTCTTACCAATTATGTGTGTCCATAACTTACTCTAAAAACACAAGAACTTTGCTATTTATACTTGGTCAACATGACGTAAGCAAAGTCAACCCTTCTAACAACAATTACATATTACACACCTAACTTTCTAAACTTTACACTTTTGACCCACAATTTAATCTTGAATACAATGTAGCTTCAACAATCTCCCCCTTTGGATTCAAGATTAAAATTTTTTGACAATTATCTTCAGGTCTTCGTTTCTTCATAATAATCTTCAGCAAACAATCTTTTCAGCTCAAAATCTTGAAATCTTTGACAACTTCAACAAACCTTTCATCTTCAAAACATTGTCGCTTTGGTCAATCTTTAATCTCTCCCTTTGACTTCAACAAAATTACATATTCTTCAGAAAACTTTTCTTCAAACTCAGACTTTGAAGCAGCTTTCAGCTTTCAGCTTTCAGATTTATCTCATTCTTTGAAACAATCTCACTTTTTCTGATACAATCAACCTTCAATCCGACTTTGAACTTTGAAACTTCTCCCCATTTCTGGAATCTGACTTTGAAATTCTGAAATTCTCCCCCTTTTTGCTGAATTTTGAGAATCAGAATCATCAAAACTTTTTCAACATCAGCAAAGTCTTTGAATGATCTCCCCTAAATCATCTGATAAGCACAGTCTTCATGATTAACAATCTTCACTTTTGGTAAGATGCGAACTATCTCCCCCAACTTTCCGTCAATTCATAAGATGTATTTATCCGAATCTTTTCAAATTCAGATAATTTGTGAGTGGTAACCCTGAATCAACGAATGAAACGGTTATAATGCCTGTCAGTAACACAAAGTTACTGAGTACAACGAATGTACTATATAAGGAGCTTGGGTGATGTTCACTCCCCAGGACTTCCATTAAATCATCGAAAAACACAAGGTTAATTTATGAATGTTCTGACAGAAAAATGGATTTTGTGTGTGCTCGTGCTTGTGTTATGAAAGAATTAGCACAATGATTGCTTTAACAGGCTCAAAATAATGTAAACCATTGAGACAACAACAGTTATATATAGACTCAATGTGCATGAAAAAGGGTCGAAGGTGGGGCAACTTTCCTTCTTTTTCAATATCAGTATCTTTCGAGTGAAGAACCAATAGAGTATGTGTTATTTCCCCAGAAAATGTGAAACATTCTCTTTTTAAGAAAAGAATGAGTAGCCGATGGGGTGTTTGCAAGAGTTGGCGTGGGCTAAGTGCCTTTTTCAATGATGGTCACCAAAGAATGTGAACCAATCAGATTATGTGGCTGCCCAGCTCAGAAAGATTTGGTGCTGAGTTTAATATTCTTTTACTCTGTGTCACACCCCGCTAAAGCGGAAACACGGAATATGACAGTTCGATAAGCATAGCACTAGGATACAAAAAGAAATACTACCATACATTCAACCATTGTTTATATCAAGTTTCAAAGTTTACATCCCTATTACATCTTCAAAAGTTGAAGTACAAAATCACTATTATGAAAGTGTTGCACACGGTTTACACAACAGATAAACTTTAATCATTTCCAAGTACCTTCTTGTTCCCTGAAAAGCATGTTCAAAATAAGGTCAACTACAAGAGTTGGTGAGTTCACAGGTTTTTAAATATGCACAACTCAAGTTTATATGCAAGTTGTCATTTGTAAAACATACGTATAAACCAAACTTCAATTCTTTGATTCATGAGTATCATAATTTAGTTTATATGACAAGAGGTATGCATTGATACAACCACGTTGAGCCACTACTAAACCTTTCCGGACCCAATCCACGCCCCATGATCTACCTCAGAGGTGCGCTTTAACCACATGGGTAGTCATATTTCTCTAGTACAGTGCACCCCTACTCGTCAGTATAAGGTGGGCTTGTCAGACCAAATAGCGCTATCCACTAATACTATAGGCCCATTTCTGGGTTAACTAGTAGTGTACCCGGGGACTTAACTAATGAAAAACTCAACATATCATTAGCATATATGTCATATAACGTCTACACCAATCGCTTTACAACAAAGCCTCATGAATCTTTAAATAATCAATTTTAACATGCTTTCCACCCCAAGTTTGGTATCAAAACAATAAAAGTGGGGTTGTGAATACTCACCTCGTATAATGACACAAGATACGCAATAGCAATTTCCCCTAGCCCAGAGCTTCTAAGTCCCTATAGAGAAAGATGCACAAAAAGTGCTAAATGTCAAATCCCGCCCTTAAGCCTAACTAACTAATCCCACGTCTTATAAAATGGCAATATATGTATTTTATTGTCAAAAATAAGAATTTATGATCATTATAACACCATTATACCATAATACATAAGTTTGAGGTTTTTAGAACTATCTTTCTGGATTCAACACTTGCTGTCCAGAAATTATATCCACATAATGGTTTTCAAAATACAACTTCCCATTTGACAATCCTAACCATTTTTTTTATAAGAGCTAAAATACTGAATTAAGAACTCTAAGGTCAAATTTCATGAATTTTGGAAGTGTTTTGATGCCCCAAATAATTTCTACAAAACAGTAGGTTACTGATTTTTGAATCAGTTGCGCACTTCTGTTGTAGCATGCTTTTGGAGGATCAAAACTCAACATAATTCAGTGATCCATATATGGATGCAAAGCTAACTAAAAAAATATACTATATGGAAAAGGATTTAACTCATTTTGATGATTTATGAGGGAGTTATGTCCGTTAGAAGTAGGGTGTACTATTCTGTCCGCTTGGGACAGATTGCACCACTTTCTTCTAAAATACATTTAAGTGATCAAAACCTCATAATTTTGAGTGATTCTTGATTCATTTGAAAGCTAACTCATTAAACTAGGGTTTGGAAGCAAAAAACCCAAATTTCATGGAGTAAATATTGAGATACACAGCTTGGAAGTGGGAGTTTCATTCTTGACAGCAAGCTGTGTAGTAAAAGTTTTTTTATAATAAGCATTAAGAGATCCATTTTCCATGGTTTCTTGTGAAACCCCTTAGATTTAAACCCCTTTTCACTAAATAATGATCTAAGAATGAAAATATACACCTTGGACACATATAAAACTTACAAAATTTTCGTCCAAAGTGAGTTGCATGAGGCAAAGAACACTAAATAAGTGATTTTTCATCACTTATCAATTTTCAAGACTCTTAATCACACAAGATTGAATAATCTTATCATAAGAGTTTGTTTAAACTTGAAATTATTACAATAATGTTGATTATAAACTAACTAAAACATCAAATTTTTCGTACACAAAGTTGTACCTATGATAAAATCGACATATTCATCAAGAGACTCAAAATTTCACTTTTTAACTTGGTTTTTCATGGAAGATCATCTTATGGCATCACTTTATGAATGTTTTATTCATCAATGATGTCCATTTCACTTCTAAAACCATAAATGAAATACTTCTACACATGCATGAGAATTTTTATAAAATACAAACATTAAACTTGAATAAAACATGAAGAAATGATGAAATAGGGCTTGTACCTAGTGTAGATGATGAAGTAAACTTGATATTCTTGATTTGAAGATGATTTAAATCCTTGATTGATGCTTAATTTTCTGGAATTTCTTGAGAGAATGTAGTGTGTATGTGGGTGTTGTATGAAGAGAGTGAGGGAGAAAATGAAGAGTCAAAATTTTGAAGTGAAGAAATGAATTTTCAAATGAGATTTTTGTTTTTAAAATAAGAGAGGGAGAGGGTGGAGGGCCGGCCATGTGGCCTCCCCAAGCCCACCTCATATAATTTTTTTTTTAAATGTAATATATCTCAATCTCACAAATAAATCAGATAAATTGAGAACCGAAAATTTTTAAATTCTCAAATCTCTCTAAATTGAGTAAATTTTTACAAATAAATATATATTCACCTAAATAATATAAACCTCATTATTTTATGTATTTTAGACATGTGACATAATATTTGGCATTTTATGGGACGTTTTAGTCAGTTACTGATCCGAACCGGGCTTTCTAAACGACTACCGAAATATTTCGGGAAAATTCTAATCTAACCAATCTAATTAGATTCTAGAGAAGTAAATTCTATGAACTACTCCCTAATAGCTCGATTGATTCTAACCTTGAAGATTTTGATTTCTGACGGATGTCACAGTTTCCCCCCGTTAAAGGAATTTCGTCCCGAAATTCACATTTTGCTTTCCTCAGAGGAATTCTTTACAAGCAGTTGAGGATACTTATTTCTCATATAATCCTCTCGCTCCCAAGTATATTCCGGACCGTGCCTCGAGTTCCATCGGACTTTCAGAATTGGAATTTTGCATCGTCTTAATCGTTTGACATCTCGATCGAGTATTTCGATCGGTTCTTCCCTGAAACACAAACGTTCATCAACTTTGACTTCTTCCGGTGATATGACTAGTGATTCATCGGTCAGACATTTCTTCAAATTCGACACGTGGAAGGTGTCGTGGATAGCACTCAACTCCTGTGGTAACTTGAGTTTGTATGCAACTGGTCCAATTCTTTCCAACACTTCAAATGGACCAATATACCTTGGACTCAGTTTTCCTTGCTTCCCAAAACGTATTATTCCCTTCCAGGGTGATACTTTTAAAAGTACCTTGTCACCCACTTGAAATTCCAACGGCTTCCTTCGATTATCAGCATAACTCTTCTTACGATCTCTTGCTGTCTTAAGTCTATCCCGAATGGTTGATATCTTATCCGTGGTCTCTTGAACGATGTCCGAAACTACCGCCAAAGTCTATCGTGCAAGCGCACAACATATCCTCCAACGTTTGAATAGTTCTCTCCGTCTGCCCATCTGTTTGTGGATGATAAGTTGTGCTCAAATCCAACCTAGTGCCCAAAGCCTTCTGAAGTGACTGCCAAAATCTGGAGGTGAAACGACTATCTCTATCGGAGATGATAGAAACGGGTACTCCGTGTCGGGAAACGATCTCATCAATATACATCTGTGCTAGTCTTTCCATCTTAAAATCTTCTCGAATTGGTAGGAAATGCGCAGACTTTGTGAGTCGATCTACAATGACCCAGATTGCATCATGACCTTTTCTAGTCCTGGGTAGCTTGGTTATAAAGTCCATTGATAATTGCTCCCATTTCCATTGGGGTATTTCAGGTTGTTGAAGAAGTCCTGAAGGTTTCTGATGCTCCGCTTTGACTTTTGCACATGTCAAACACTTGCTTACGTACAAGGCAACGTCCTGCTTCATTCCTGGCCACCAATAATGCTCTCTTAAATCTTGATACATCTTGTCTGCTCCTGGGTGAATCGAGTACCTTTATTGGTGTGCTTCTTCCATAATTGTGGACCGCAGGTTGTTAACCTTTGGTATCCAAACCTTATTCTTAAAATAACACACTCCATCAGATCTTATTTCAAATTCCTTCTCCAGATGATGTAAAGTTTCGCCATTCAAATTTTCCGCCTTTAATGCTTCTTCTTGAGCTTCGAGAATTTGCGTCTTAAGGCTTGTCTGAACTATTACTCCCATAGCTCGTGTCCTTAAGGGCTTTACTCTTTCTTTTCTGCTTAACGCGTCCGCTACTACATTAGCTTTTCCTGGATGGTACTTTATCTCACAGTCATAGTCGTTAAGCAACTCGACCCATCTTCGTTGCCTCATATTGAGCATCTTCTGATCAAGAATGTGTTGAAGACTTTTGTGATCGGTGAAGATTGTACATTTTGTGCCGTAAATATAATGTCTCCAGATTTTTAGTGAAAAAATTACAACTCCCAACTCCAAATCATGAGTGGTGTAATTTCTCTCGTGGGTTTTAAGTTGTCTAGACGCATATGCGATGACTTTATCCTTCTGCATTAATACGCATCCCAATCCTTGACGTGATGCATCGCAATAAACCATGAAGTTTTCAGTTCCCTCTGGCAAAGCTAAAACTGGTGCATTGCAAAGCTTATGTTTGAGTATCTGAAATGCTTCCTCCTGTTTCTCTCCCCAGGTGAACTTCTCATCTTTTCGTGTCAGAGTTGTTAGAGGTTGCGGAATCTTGGAGAAATTGGCGATAAATCGTCGATAATATCCTGCTAAGCCGAGAAATTGACGAATTTCCGTTGGTGTCTTCGGAGTTTCCCACTTTTTGATGGCCTCGACTTTCGCCGGGTCGACATGAATTCCCTTCTCGTTGACCACATGACCAATAAAATGTACTTCGCGAATCCAAAATTCGCATTTAGAAAATTTGGCGTACAATTTCTGGTCCTTGAGCAATTCTAGTATCAACTTTAGATGTTGCTCATGATCTTCTTTGTTTCGGGAGTATATCAATATATCATCAATGAATACGATTACAAACTTGTCCAAGTATGGTCTGCAAACTCTATTCATCAAATCCATGAAAACCGCTAGTGCATTTGTCAGTCCGAATGGCATAACTAGAAACTCGTAGTGTCCATATCGAGTTCTAAATGCCGTCTTGTGAACATCTTCTTCGAGGACTCTCATCTGATGGTATCCGGATCGGAGATCGATCTTTGAAAAATACGTTGCTCCTTGCAATTGATCAAACAAATCATCAATTCGGGGAAGTGGATATCGATTCTTGAGAGTTAGTTTATTAAGCTCTCTATAATCAATACACATTCGAAAGGTTCCATCCTTCTTCTTGACAAAGAGAACTGGAGCTCCCCACGGTGAAGAACTAGGTCTGATGAATCCCTTGTCGAGAAGTTCTTGAAGTTGTTCGGACAATTCCTGCATTTTCGACGGTGCTAAACGGTATGGTTCTTTAGCTACTGGTGCAGCTCCAGGAATTAAATCAATGCGGAATTCAACCTGCCTCGGTGGGGGTAATCCTGGTAAATCATCTGGGAATACTTCTGGAAAATCTCGGACTATTGGAATGTCCTGGATGCGCTTCCCTTTGATCTTCTTATCTACTACATGTGCCAGAAACGCAACACACGCCTTCCTCAAATATTTCCGCATTTTCATGCACGACACCATTTTTAAATTTCTCTTTGACTTTTCTCCTTGTACTAGAAGTATCCCTCCTTCCGGTAATGGAATTCGGAGAATTTTCTCGGAGCAACAAATTTCTGCTCGGTTTATAGATAACCAATCCATACCCACTACTATGTCAAAGCTTCCTAATTTGATTGGAATCAGATCTATATTGAACTCCTTTTCAGCCAATTCTAATGTACAGTTTGAAATTACGTCCTTGGCCCTAACCTCTTGCCCATTAGCAAATTTGACAACATAGTCTTCTTTTAGTTTTTGAGACTTTAGGCAAATTTTAGACCTGAAGTCTAATGATATAAAACTCCTATCTGCTCCAGAATCAAACAATACAGATGCATAATGCTTGTTCAAGAGAAACGTACCTGTAATCACATCCGGGTTCTGCCTTGCTTCTTCTGCCCCGATCTCAAACACTCGCCCTCGTGTTGGTCTCCCTGGATTCCCTTGGTTAAATGGTCGGCCTTGATTAGAATTCTCCCTCCTATCAAATCTAGGACAAGAGCTCCTTACGTGATCCGGGCTTCCACATTCGTAACACACTCGTCTTGCTGCATCCTTGCAATCCCTTGCAAAATGACCTCCCTTGTTGCATCTATAACATATGACGCATCGCCCCTGATGATAGTAGTTGCACTTGTCACATTTAGGACGTACCTGCTTCCCCTTATCCGCGCCCTGTGCCTGGATTCCATAATTACCCGCCACCCTTTGCTCCTTACCCTTTCTCCCATCAAATTGCCTTCTCATGGGTTCCTCCATCTTTCTCTTGCCCTTGGCTTTGACATTTGAAAACAACCCTGAACGATTTGCATTGTCAGTAAGTTTGGTTGCTAAACTCACTGCTTCCTGCATCGTTTTTGGTTTTCCCGAAGTCACATCTCCCCATATTTCGGAAGCTAAGCCCCAAATATACTTGTCAATTCTGTTTTCTTCCGGTGTCACTAAATGGGGTACTAACTTTGCCAACTCATGAAATCGAGCATTGTAAGTGTCTATATCATTTCCCTTCATCTCATGGTTCCACAATTTTGGTTGGAGTTTCTGAATCTCATTCCTCGGACAATACTCCTCCTTAAGCATCTCTTTGAACTCATCCCACGTGAGTCTACTAACTGCTTCCCGTCCTCGCGTTTGTACTTGAGTATTCCACCAGGTCAACGCTCGCCCTTGCAGTAAACAAGCTGCAAACTCCACCTTGTTTGCTTCTGTACACTTACTAATATGTAGGACGGACTCCATTCCTTCTATCTAAGTCAATAACCCAACGGCTCCCTCAGTTCCATGGAACTCCTTCGGGTTGCAAGATCTAAAAGTCTTGTACGTACATTCTCTGTTCTCATTCACACCGACTCTTGGATTGTTAGTTTCATTAACATTCAGGCCTGCTGCTACCTGACTAACTATATTGGGGAGGGCAGCAAGAATTTGCTCGGACACTAATCGTGCAATTTCTGGGTCTTCCCTTCTTGGAGGCATAACTCTACTACAAAATTCCAAATCGGTATCTAATTATTTGTCTAAACCAGCAATCTATTTATGCGTCACACATCATACAATACTCATCTAATAATTAATCATGCATTCGACATATCATACAATGATAACATACATTTCAATTATACGAAACATTAGTAATTGCAACTAAAATTTCATCATAATTACCAAACTTTATAATTCCAAAATATCAACCATCAATTTCATAAGTTTACCATCAAACAGAAGATATTTTCAAATTCATGGGCTACATGCCCCCAAAAGAAACAAGTTTTAAAGTTCCCAAAATATCATCGAATAACCAACACCTAACGCATGAAGTACAAGATAAACCATCCCATAACAACTACCATCGCTCCCAACATCAAGGCTAAACCTACGTATAGCCTCTGAACCGCCATTCTAGTGTTCGCAAGCATAGCCAAGACTCCGCTCATGGTCTGATCGTGTGTGCTAAAAATCCCCATCAACCCGTCGAGAGACTGACCATAATGGTCTAGTCTATCCCTAAACATCTCCGCGTCTCGGGACAAACCCGTGACCCATAAACTCTCAAGTGAAGTCATACCAGTCGGTTATCCTGCCGGCTCCTCGACCTGTGGTGGTGGTGATGGCATAACTCGTCTAACCCTCATTCGGGAGGGCCCCGCCTCATTCCTAGGTGGAATGATGAAGGTCTCCCTGACCGGCATCGGAACACTGACCCGCGCAGTCGCCTGGACTCTAGGTCGGGGCGCGGACTGCGGTAAGGGCACAGACATGGGAGTAGACGACCTAGCTGGTGAATGTCCGGACCCCGAGTAACTATGCTCGGATGGGTCATAGTCTTCACTAACACGTGCCCTCCTAGGTCGGCCTGTGATATATCCGGACTCGTCTGGGGATGACTCAGAGTGTGACGACGAATGAGACATGATATCTGCGATAAATAATAAGTTTTTAAACATTAGCATGCTAAATAAACGTTGAAATCACAAAATGCTTATGCAAACTCACATACTAACTCATGCTTTTCATTCTTGAACAAAAAGTTTCTATTTTTAGCAACTCTTAATATAACCATTTCGAGTCACTTCTTATGCACACTAAATTAGACATAGGTGATCAGGCTTTGCCTAATTGTAATATGCTAAGCCGACACCCATCTTAGTTATCCTAGTAATATGCTCAAACTCGAGACTTGTTTGCGAAAGTAATTTTGAAAATAGTGGTTATAGTGTATGGTTTTATAGTAAAACCAGTATTCTCTATAACCTATGGCTCTGATACCAAGTCTGTCACACCCCGCTAAAGCGGAAACACAGAATATGACAGTTCGATAAGCATAGCACTAGGATACAAAAAGAAATACTACCATACATTCAACCATTGTTTATAACAAGTTCCAAAGTTTACATCCCTATTACATCTTCAAAAGTTGAAGTCCAAAATCACTATTATGAAAGTGTTGCACACGGTTTACACAAGAGATAAACTTTAATCATTTCCAAGTACCTTCTTGTTCCCTGAAAAGCATGTTCAAAATAAGGTCAACTACGAGAGTTGGTGAGTTCACAGGTTTTTAAATATGCACAACTCAAGTTTATATGCAAGTTGTCATTTGTAAAACATACGTATAAACCAAACTTCAATTCTTTAATTCATGAGTATCATAATTTAGTTTATATGACAAGAGGTATGCATTGATACAACCACGTTGAGCCACTACTAAACCTTTCCGGACCCAATCCACGCCCCATGATCTACCTCAGAGGTGGGCTTTAACCACATGGGTAGTCATATTTCTCTAGTACAGTGCACCCCTACTCGTCAGTATAAGGTGGGTTTGTCAGACCAAATAGCGCTATCCACTAATACTATAGGCCCATTTCTGGGTTAACTAGTAGTGTACCCGGGGACTTAACTAATGAAAAACTCAACATATCATTAGCATATATGTCATATAACTTCTACACCAATCGCTTTAAAACAAAGCCTCATGAATTTCAATACGTAACGCTTTATAACAAAGCCTCATGAATCTTTAAATTATCAATTTTAACATGCTTTCCACCCCAAGTTTGTTACCAAAACAATAAAAGTGGGGTTGTGAATACTCACCTCTTATAATGACGCAAGATACGCAATAGCAATTTCCCCTAGCCCAGAGCTTCTAAGTCCCTATAGAGAAAGATGCACAAAAAGTGCTAAATGTCAAATCCTGCCCTTAAGCCTAACTAACTAATCCCACGTCTTATAAAATGCCAATATATGTATTTTATTGTCAAAAATAAGAATTGATGATCATTATAACACCCTTATACCATAATACATAAGTTTGAGGTTTTTAGAACTATCTTTCTGGATTCAGCACTTGCTGTCCAGAAATTATATCCACATAATGGTTTTCAAAATACAACTTCCCATTTGACAATACTAACCATTTTTTTTATAAGAGCTAAAATACTGAATTTAGAACTCTAAGGTCAAATTTCATGAATTTTGGAAGTGTTTTGATGCCCCAAATAATTTCTACAAAACAGTAGGTTACTGATTTTTGAATCAGTTGCGCACTTCTATTGTAGCATGCTTTTGGAGGATCAAAACTCAACATAATTCAGTGATCCATATATGGATGCAAATCTAACTAAAAAATATACTATATGGAAAAGGATTTAACTCATTTTGATGATTTATGAGGGAGTTATGGGCGTTAGAAGTAGGGTGTACTATTATGTCCGCTTGGGACAGATTGCACCACTTTCTTCTAAAATACATTTAAGTGATCAAAACCTCATAATTTTGAGTGATTCTTGATTCATTTGAAAGCTAACTCATTAAACTAGGGTTTGGAAGCAAAAAGCCCAAATTTCATGGAGTAAATATTGAGATACACAGCTTGGAAGTGGGAGTTTCATTCTTGACAGCAAGCTGTGTAGTAAAAGTTTTTTTATAATAAGCATTAAGAGATCCATTTTCCATGGTTTCTTGTGAAACCCCTTAGATTTAAACCCCTTTTCACTAAATAATGATCTAAGAATGAAAATATACACCTTGGACACATATAAAACTTACAAAATTTTCGTCCAAAGTGAGTTGCATGAGGCAAAGAACACTAAATAAGTGATTTTTCATCACTTATCAATTTTCAAGACTCTTAATCACACAAGATTGAATAATCTTATCATAAGAGTTTGTTTAAACTTGAAATTATTACAAGAATGTTGATTATAAACTAACTAAAACATCAAAATTTTCGTACACAAAGTTGTACCTATGATAAAATCGACATATTCATCAAGAGACTCAAAATTTCACTTTTTAACTTGGTTTTTCATGGAAGATCATCTTGTGGCATCACTTTATCAATGTTTTATTCATCAATGATGTCCATTTCATTTCTAAAACCATAAATGAAATACTTCTACACATGCATGAGAATTTTTATAAAATACAAACATTAAACTTGAATAAAACATGAAGAAATGATGAAATAGGGCTTGTACCTAGTGTAGATGATGAAGTAAACTTGATATTCTTGATTTGAAGATGATTTCAATCCTTGATTGATGCTTAATTTTCTGGAATTTCTTGAGAGAATGTAGTGTGTATGTGGGTGTTGTATGAAGAGAGTGAGGGAGAAAATGAAGAGTCAAATTTTTGAAGTGAAGAAATGAATTTTCAAATGAGATTTTTGTTTTTAAAATAAGAGAGGGAGAGGGTGGAGGGCCGGCCATGTGGCCTCGCCAATCCCACCTCATATAATTTTTTTTTAAATGTAATATATCTCAATCTCACAAATAAATCAGATAAATTGAGAACCGACAATTTTTAAATTCTCAAATCTCTCTAAATTGAGTAAATTTTTACAAATAAATATATATTCACCTAAATAATATAAACCTCATTATTTTATGTATTTTAGACATGTGACATAATATTTGGCATTTTATGGGACGTTTTAGTCAGTTACTGATCCGAACCGGGCTTTCTAAACGACTACCGAAATATTTCGGGAAAATTCTAATCTAACCAATCTAATTAGATTCTAGAGAAGTAAATTCTATGAACTACTCACTAATAGCTCGATGGATTCTAACCTTGAAGATTTTGATTTCTGACGGATGTCACACTCTGTTCTCTCACCCTCTTTCTTTTAAACATTTAAGCTCACTTCTAACCAATCTCTCTTTTCCATTTTACCTCATCACACACCAACACTCAATTATTTTGACCCCTCTCCCCTCAATCACTCAAAGGATTACTTCCGGGGTAGGAAACACTGGTTATCGTGAATCCATGGAAGTTCTATTAAGCTCTCACATCGAATCCCATGTATTTTGTCCTAAAAGAATATATTGTTCAATGATTAACTTGACATTTAAGCACAAGAAATCATTTGTCAGTATATGTATGCTCATCAAAAATTAGAATGAAATTTGAGCATTTTAAGCATTTAAGATTTCTCAAAACTTTGTATAAATGAATAATCATGAAAGAATATAAATGTTTTGAGAATCTGAAAATGATTAAGATTAGATCAAAAATTCATGAAGAATAATATTTTAGGAAATCAAAGATGTAAGATGTTTATACGAACAAAATATAAACATATTTGCAATGAAAGCACATGTAATGAAAAATGACGTCTGATTTCAAACAATATAGAATAGCAAACGGGAGTATTATCATAGAAAGATTTATCATTTGATACATGGTAATAACAAAGTCAATGAATGTACTGAAACGATGTGTGTATGAATACTTGACAAAGTATATGAAAAGAAAATACACAAGTATTTGTCTTTAAGAACACACGGTCAGATAAGCATGAAAGTATCCAAGTGAAAATCATTTAAAATCACACTTCGAAATTCATAAAACATTGTGAGAACGCGAAGTGGTTTGAACATTTAAGAAAAACATTTTTCACAAGCGAAAGTTGTCCTTCTTTCATCAAGTGATAGAGTATAAGGTTCAGAAAAATATACCTTCAGTATAAAACCTTAACTCCCCCTAAAATGAATATCATCGTATAAGCATCCTGACAAAACTTCAGATATTCTTCCCTTCAATATCTGTAAAATTTCAAGTGATCAGAAAAATATAACAATCAAAGTCTAATAAAATTCTTATATCTCCTCCCCCTAAAAGATATAGCAGTGTAATTTTCAGTAACTCCCCCTCAAATTAAAAAACTTTTTGAAAAGATGTTATCTTGTAAGCATCTGTCAGAAGAAAAACATTTGAGATCGGGTTCTGAACAGTAGTATTCAGAAGCCATAATTACATATTCTCCGGTGAAAATAGTATTATTCAGTTTTACCATATAAGAACAGGTCCTAATCTGATGTAATCAGAAACCATAGTCTTGAAACATTGAGGAACGGGTCTTGAATTGTTTTATCAAAGAACCATAGTTCTTTCTCCCCCTTAAACCTTGGGTGCCTGCAACACAGATTCAGCTTTTGGTACCCACTGTATTTGGGTCCTGAATTGTTAGTTGTAGTTCTAGTAGGAGAGATAAAATAAGAACCATACCAGCTATTTTCATAATTTTGTTTACAAAATCATTTGAACCGCAGTAGGAACAACTAATTTTCTTTTGTGCTAACCTGATCAGCTGGTTTATAGTGTACACAAGATCAGGTTTGCCAAAAGTTTTACCTTTAGGAGAATTGTTCCTTTTAGCATTAGATACATGCTCAAATGATTTTTGTTCCTTCTTCTCCTCTAAGGAACCTTTCACTATCCAAATCCACTTTTCATTTTCTTTCTCATCTTTCCTTCTCCAAAATTTGTTCTTCTGAGACTTGTTCTTCTTGATATTACCTGAACCATCAACATGTTTATCATAGAATAGATTAGAAGGACGAATTTGATCTTTAGATTTAGAAGTATGACTATCATCATAATCAAATAAAGGATTATTAGAAACATTTGTAAAATGTGAACTTGAAGCTGTTTTGAATGAGCATTCTGAATCAGCTTAATCATCTCTTGGTGATTGGACAATTGATTCTGGCGTCTTTACCTCTGTCAGCTTCACCTTGAACATGATTTCTTCAAGTTTCTTTATCTTTGATGACAAACTGTTTCTTTCCTTTGACAGTTGATCAAACTTCTTATGTAACTCAGATTTTGCATTCTTCTCTTTCAAGATGTTTGTTGACAACTCAGATAGTTTCTTGGTAAGCTTGGCAATCTGAACTTCAAACACTTTTCTCTCTTCTTCAAATTCTTTTTCCACATATTTTCTTTGACCATAAATTTCTTTAAAAACTCCAACATTCTTCTGTTCAAATTTCTTCTTCTCTGTCTCAAACTTATCTCTTTCAAGAATGATAACTTTCTCAAAGTCTGAAACTTGTTGAGAAAGTTTCATACATTTAAGCTCAATGGATTTCTTTTCTTCAAATGCCTTTCTTGAGAATTCAGAAAGTTTCTGTGAAAAGGATTTTCTTTCTCTTTCAAAATCAACTCTATCTTTCTTCTCTTTATTCATTTGCTCTTCCAATTCAGAAATTTTCTTTTTCAGCTCAGTATTATCTTTCTCCAAGTCTTTTCTTTTCTTCTCAACCTTCTTCATATCTTCTTGATCTTTTGGAATTTTCTTCACTTGGAATGATTTCTCTTTCAGCATGTTTATTTCAACTTCCAGACTGAACACTTTGTCTTTCAACTTATCTCTTTTAGCAACGATTTGAGAATTTATCTTTCTAAGCCCATCAGATGTCTCACTAGCAATATTTGCTCTTCTTCTGTGATCATCAAGCTCTCTTTGCATTTGTTCCTTTTTAGACCAAGTAGAATTTGCATTAAGTTCTTCAAACTTCTTCAGCTTGAATTGCAGATCTGAAATCTCTTTGTCTTTAGATTCAATAATTCCTGCAAAATTTATCTTGGAGTTAGAAATGCAGTCTGAGCAAATAAAACTTGTATCTGAATCTTTATCATCTTTCAGTTTATTGATTTGAGCCAGAAGAGATGAATTTTGAATCTTCAAATTCTTGTTCTCTGCTTCCAGTGTTGGAATCTCTGGCATGTACGCTAAAGCACAATTTGTATTGGTTAGCACCAGATTTCTTTTTTCATCTGTGTAAGGCATGATGATATCTGAAAAAATATAAGCTAGTAACGATCTTTAGTTCAACAAATTGAGATTAAAAGATGTAAGACTTAAAAATTCTCAGAAAATGAAATTTCTAAAAAACTTTTAAGTACAGCATTCGCATACACTAAAGAATAGAGAGCAATTCGCATGAAAAGATGTGATAGAATTCATATGCCTCACAGAATTCGTATAAACAAGCTACAATTCGCACAAGTCTTGAATTCGCAGACAAATCAATTCGTATCTCATACGAATTCTTGACTTAAGAAAAATCTTGAAAGATGATGCGAAATCTTCTAAAATTCGCATGAAAAACTATGCGAAATCTGGCAATTCGCACCACACTAACATGCGAATTCTACACAATTCGCATCACTCAGATGTGCGAATTCTGTGCAATTCGTATAAAACACATGTGAATTCTTGCCTTCAAACTTTCAAAAATCACTTTTTGCACAATAGACTTCTGCGAATTCTTGCTTTTCGTATATAGCAGTATACGAATTCCACACTTCAAAAGATTTTTCATGAAAATTTATGCGAATTCCTCAACTTTTCGTACACAACAGTGATACGAATTCTTTACTTAATGAATTTAGAAGACTTTATGCGAATTCTTTCTACGAATTTAAGGTCCTGCGAGTTCTTCGTACGAAAAGTACGGATCTTGCGAGTTCTTTGAGTTTCGGTCCTAAAATATCAAATCTAGTCCAAAATCCAATCCAAATCTGCAATCCAGAGGTTGTAACTTCACAGAATCAATCAGATTAGTACAAAGATCAACCCAATACAATATCACAGTAAAAATTACACTCAAACATCAAAAATCATAATGAAACAATATACGACACTCGTTCGACCAAAAATTACCAAAAATCACAAATTGACTATCAAAAATGATTTTTCTGTGAAAATCAACCACACAAATATGTTCCAAGACATTTTTCGATCATAATCCAATCAAAAGATTTTTCAAAAACACATTTTCACGCGAAAATTTACTCAAGAAACTCAAGAAAACAGTACGAACTCGTTTTATCTCAAAACTGTTGAATCTGTGCTCTGATACCAAATGTGATCCCAATTTTACTAGCATGTATCAAACACAGATTAAGAAGACAATCTTTATTGATCAAATCACACGAGTACAATATAGTCACAGATCTAACAAGGTGCCACAGATCTCACGTATTTGTGTGTGTTCTTCAAGGTGTAATCTCTTACCAATTCTGTGTGTTCGTATCTTACTCTAAAAACACAAGAACTTTGCTATTTATACTTAGTCAACATGACGTAAGCAAAGTCAACCCTTCTAACAACAATTACATATTACACACCTAACTTTCTAAACTTTACACTTTTGACCCACAATTTAATCTTGAATACAATATAGCTTCAACAAAGTCTAGTGAGTGGTCCCCAAGTCATGTTTTTATGTAAGCTTGCGATGGTGCTCTGTAGAGCCTTGTACGGAGCTAAGTCTTACGGTGGTGCCCAGTGTGAGCCAGATACGGGGACTTGTGGCTTTTGTGGTGACACTCTTCTAGAGGTCGAGTAGATACTAAGGTCATTTGTGTATCTTGTGGTGGTGCCCATGGTGAGCCAGATACGGGATCCATGACTCTATGTGAAGCTCTAGAACATCGAGAAGTGGCTTAACTTTCTGTGCCCACCACATTCGATGGAATTCGGATCTCCCCCGTCACTGAAATGTGTTGTTTTGGGGTATTGTGTTTTATTATTATCCATTTTTTCGGAGACGTTTTGTTTATATGGGTTTTTATCCAAGGTCTATAGGTTTAGTATTATGCCCCACCCATGTTTTGGGTGTTTCAAGATATAAAGTTTTATATATGCTTCATAAATTGGGAGTTCGACTTCTGTTCTCATTTTGAGTGAGTTTTGGGTTGAATATAATTTATGAAAGAACGTTTTATGTTGGGATCTTAGTCCTTAAAACAATTTGGTTTGGAAAACGTTTATATTGGTGTTCCTTCGCTTAAATTGCATATTATTGGACAACGAGTCATTTTCATATTTGAAGCATATCATTTTGAAAGATTATGATTTCGATTGCATTCCTTCTTTTCAATGATATATTTACTCATATTGAAACTCTTGAACTCACTAGGCGTTAGCCTAACCTTTTTTTATCTATTACTTGATGTAATATTGAAATTTTAATTAGTTGCTCTTACCGAATTTGAGGGTGTTACATGCATTTTAAAAAATTGTCAAAACTCAAAAGGTTATTCTCCTATACAATCCAGCTAAATTAACGAGAGGGCAAAGGAAAGGTTCAAAAAGTCTTCCACTTAAAAGTTTATAATCTTTGACCCAGTGTCCAAGAAGAAAAGCTCAAATGGAGTAAAATATTATTCGTATTGTGAATGGTGAAAATAAGGGTAAAACATCATTAACCCTGCATAATATGATGCCTATGCGCTCTCATTTATACCCTTGTTTCAGCTCCTTTATGCTTCAAAAATGTGAATATCCATAGTACTTACACATGCAAAATGACAAATGTTTCCTTTATCCCTTCACGGATAATCACGGGGCACATTTTGCTATACCTTTGCAGTAATTGTAAATTCAAGTTTCATGTTACCTTTTTTGTTTATACTAGTGTTTATTTTCCCCTCATTCTTACATCATTTACACTGTCACTAAACAAACGACTATATGTGGAAGGTTCAAGCAACAGGAGTACCATGTAACTTCTGTTGGGACATACTTAAAACGAGTTCTGGCCAAAAATTTGGAACTTCTATAAGAGATGACTCCAAAAAAGATCGAATATCAACTCAATCAGAACAATTCTTTTCTTAACCAATTACAAATAAAGGAATTAAGAAACAGTTTTATTCTTGATGAATCTCACAAATTTAAATGTATTATCTCTCTTGTGTATGCTCAAACATCCATAAAAATAGAATGAATTGCCATACACCAGAACAATGTAAGATATACACTCTGAATTTTCCTTACTAATAAATTAAGAAAATAAATTACCATCTTTCATTAATTCTTTATTAAGCTTATTTACAAAGCGAGAGAGAATGTTTCTGACAAGGTTACATGGGTATGCAAATAGCTCAAATAGAAATAGCACAAGTAGAAAACTTGAGTGAAGAATTTCGCATATTAAGAACACACCCTTGAGATTATTGGCAGTCTTTACGGAATCCATAGCTTAACTACCCCTCCGGCAACATGAATACTGCAGAAACGTCCTAGGAATGTCAATAGAAACCCCAAAACCAGTTCAGTGATGCACAATTATGCCTGGAAAGAATTCAAAAGGAACTTCAACTTCAATGAGGAATTACCACACTGTTAGTCAAGTGGCAACCAATTAATTCTGCTGCTTTCCTAATTTTCAAAAGAGTGAAATTAGTTTTGGCGCATTCTGTAACTGAAATAACTAGATATTACTAAGGTCACATTTGGTTTGCGGAATTTGACAGGATTTTGGAGGGATTTGAAATTGAATTCCATTCCAATCCTATGTTTGGTTTGAAGGGGTGCTTGGATTTGAAATCCCATAATTATTGGATTTAGTAATCCCATGTGAATATTTGATATTTCTTTTGTTTTAGTAATGTTTAAAACAAGGTAATATAATTATTTTTATAAATTATATATAAAAAAATGAAATTCAATTCTATCCCAAATCCTACAAACCAAACACACCAAAGTTTCCAAATCTTTCCAATTCCAAATCCTTCCACGAAATCCAAATCCCTCAAAAACATTCCATCAAACCAAACAGGCCCTAATCAGTAACGAACTAAAAATGTAGATGAAAATAGATTAATCGAATGATTACTTGAATGGAAACGAAGATAAACTCTAGCATTCGAGAGGCTAGAACTCTCCTGTAAGTCAGTCACTAATTTTCTGCATGCCCATCATCCCCTGCATCCACCCTATTTATACTAAAATATATTCTAAGAATTACTAAATTACCCCTTCTTAACTATTCTAAAATATCCCTTAGGAATTGGGCTTGGGTCTCTATATGTGTGCATGACAGTTTAGGACATCATATTAGTAAGATCATCTGGATTGAGGAACAATCTTGAAAGTTTTGATCATTAAAACAGCAACACAAAGCATTTCACAATAAAGAATAGGAACTACCCAAACACTAAAATGTACTATTAAAAACCGCACCTTAGGCCACAACTTTTGAACCATAACATGTCATATTTTCCATATTCCATTAATGGAAGCAATCCGCAGATTATCAAGTTGGTTCAGATCCTCTAACAGTCAACTTGTGGTCTACTTTCAAACTACGACAAAGTGGGAGCGTATGAAGGGTTCTTTCTCACAAGGGTCTTGAATATAACTCATAAGTTAAGAATCAATTAATACAAATCATGTTGGTTTATCCACACGACCACAAAGTATTTGCATCCAAAGCATCTTTGCATTCAGCACAATTATGGTATGAATTAGGGTTCCATAAGAATCGACTGTCTTATGGCATCTAAAAGAGAAAATAACCTATCTACTTGCAAACAATAAACAAGCAGAAACAACCTTCAAGCAAGTTATTTGGATTAAACAAACTCCAAAACCTTTCGTCAAAATGTTGAGAGCTTTTTGGTTGTCAACTCCATCTTGTAACCCCCAATAAGTAAGTACAACAACTGACAACATAGCAGCTTTTCCTTGCAAATCAGTTTGAAAAACTGAAAAGAAAAAATAAAAAAGTTCAAATGAACATTCCAATTAGCCTATGAAGCATCAATGAAGATGTTTCCAACACAAAATAAATCCCCAAAAGCATCGAAACATAAAAAACAGAGTAGAAACACAGACAACGATAAATACTTACCTAAATGTTTTGATTGGAGGGAGTGTGATCTGTAGAGATTCCTCCTTTTTAATCATTTATTTACATCAGTTGAGGGTTTCAATTCAGATGATGACTATCAGCACAACAGCCACCATGTTAATGATGGGTTGGGTAAATGGTTTTACATATATAATGTAAACCACCTTTTCTAAATAAAAAAATAAAAAAATGTGTTTTAGGTAAAGTCACTCGGGTAAATATATGTCTTTAATCACACTTTACATTTTTATAACTAGTTATTTAATTTATTTTATATTTCTTACTTTTTAATTATTTATTTTAAACTATTGTCATATTAACATATATTATTTTACCAAAAAATGCACAAAGAAAATTAAGGTCGAATTGTGAGGCAACAACTAAAGAGTGAATTTTCGAGACAATAAGAAGAAACGACACAAAAAATGGTAATGCGGAAAACCTTGTCAAGTGTGAAAAGCGCATACCATTGAAAATATCATCGATACACTGTGGACGTCAATAAGAAACTTCGTCCTTTATCGTTAGTGTCACTACTATAGGAGGTCGCTAATATGTATAATCATGTATAATAACTAAATATGAATTTCAACTACCCAAATATCTTTGTAGAACAATTAAGCGATTGAAGCATTTGGTGTCCGTTGGATTGATTTTGATCTATGTATTTATACCTATGCTTTAGGTACCCACTACTAAATGTCCTTAATGTCTGGATTAGATATTATGTGATATCGATGAGGTTCATATATTGGTCCACTGTTATGATCTGTTTTTTATTTGAAAAAATCTTCTATCATTAATCTTCAGTTATAGATACTACCTGCGATGAATATCAGAAGAATAACAGACAACGTTAGTAGTTATATAATCATATGTATTAGTCGTCTATCAGAGATATATGCGTCGTGTTTTTATCTTAGTCGGTCGTTCATCTAAACATTTTCCACCCCAAGATTTGAATTTTAAATTCGTTTTACTTTCAAATCTCGATCCAAAAAGAATATTGTTCCTAAAAATATAACGACACGTGTGTTTTGAAAACTAAATTGTTTGAAAAGAAACGGATTCAGTTGCTTGGGAACCGAAGCGTTTCCATAAGGATGATGTCATACAGCAGTTTATAGCTGGTGACATGACATACTTCGACTATCCGACGAGTGATGTGAAGGTGTTAGCCCCAAATCTCAATTTGTAAAAGTATTGAAAATATCGAAGTCCTACTTCAGAGGACTTCCAGAGACAGGCTTCAGAGGACGTGACTGCCTCTAAAGCACATTCCAGAGAGGGACTTCTCAGCATAAGACATTAGAGATGGCTTCATCAGAGGCTCTGAAGACTTCCTCAGAGCTCTGAAGGTGTTCTCTCTGAAGATCAAGACAAGATACAAGTGTTGAACTGAATAACAGATGACACATCACTTAGCGATAAGATTTGCTTTCTAGAGTAGGTCACTGTTCATGCACGTATTGAGCTTACCTGGTAAGACACTGTTCAAGCATGCTTCTTTTGTCAAGATAGTACACTTTTACTTTATGGTCCTATAAATAGGACCATCACGCCATTGACAAAAGTATGTTTTTTGATATCTTGCATCTGAAGAATTAATTGAATATATTTCAAAGAAGATCTTGTTCTTTCTGCTTATTTTATTATATGAACTGTGATATTTGAATCTGCTTTTGATATTAAACTATATTGCTTCCGCTGTTATTATTCTTATTGTTTATATCATCATTGTAAGATTAAATCTAGGATCCAACAATTGGTATCAGAGCCTCCTTTGTTTTCTAAACAAAGAAAGATCATATCTGCTTACTCGGATAGATTTATATCTTACTGATTCAAGCTTTTAATATATGTGCATATTCATATAAACCTTGGTTTATTAAGAACTTCATATGCTCCAGATTTGAAAGTAAATCACAGTTACATCCTTTGATAAAAGATCTTCATAGAAAAGCATCTATTCTTCAAATCTTCATCTTTGCTTCACAAAATGGCAAACTCAAGTATAAGTGTCATTTATACAGCTGGATCATTAACCAAACCTCCTACACTTCTAAGGGATGAATATCCTCAATGGAAGATAAGGATGGTAAACTTCTTAGAAGGTATGGACAAGGATCTGTTAAGATCAGTGAACGATGGACCTCACCAACCAATGGTGTTGGTACCAAGAGTTCCAGCAACAACAGATAATGCTGAAATACCTGCTTACTATGAAAAGAAAACTTCAAACTTTACTGATGAAGAAACTAACATGATCGAAAATGATTCAAAAGTTGTTAGATTACTTATAATGGCCATTCCCAATGATATCTTCCAAGAACTTGATTCTTGTGTAACTGCAAAAGAGATATGGGATCAGTTGTTAAATCAACTTGAAGGTGGCCTACAAACTCAAAAGAACAGGATAAATCTTTGTATCAATGAATATCATGATTTTCATGTATTACCCGAAGAAACCTTACACCAAACATACTCAAGGTTCAACATTTTCATCAACAAATGCAGAAAAGTTGGGGTCATGAGGATAAAAGAAGAAAACAATGTTCTTTTCCTTAAAAGTCTAAATGAAGAATGGTCACAACTGTCCATGTCACTACAAGCCAATCAAAATCTTGAATCATGGTCATTGACTGACATTTATGGCACCCTGGTAACACAGGAAAAAGAAGTTGTTAAAAAAAAATCAAAAACCTCTTTAGGTGGACCACTTGTACTCATGTCAAAACAAAAAAGTGTATCACAAGAAGGCAGAAATGCAGAAACAGATAACTGTTTAAATAGGGAATCTAAAAGAAAATCTAAGAAGGTTCTGATGAGTGAAGAAGTTGAACACATAGATTCAGAATAAGATGATGACATCAAAGCTTTTGCCAAATCTCTTACATTAATCACCCATCAATTTAACAAGAAATTTGGCAAGAAAGTTTTTGAAGGAAGAAGAGATGATGAAGAAAGAAGAGGAAATCCAGAAAGGAGATTTCAGAAAGCTGACTATCAATAAGAGCCCATATCTACTCTGCATAGTGATCAAAAGGGTGTTCATTTCACCAATCATGATACTACTCAACAATCAAGATCTCAACAATCATTTCAGCCAAGGTATCCTCAACCTTAGAGGTACTTCAAGCCACAACCACAAGATCAGAAGACATAATCAGTTGTTGTTCTTCCACCAAACCAAAACGATGGAAGATGTTTTAGATGTGGAAAGCCAGGCCATTACTCTGCAAACTGCAGAGGTAGGCTCATCAAAGATGAAGACTACTACAAAAACAAATACAAGTACAATGTCAAAGAAAGAGTACTTATTGCAGAGATGGAAGGCTGACTGTCAGACTCAACAAGCGATGGAGAGGAAGAACCTACCAATCTCTGTGGTATGGCTTTTTCATATGATCAGAATGATGGATCATCAGAGGACTACTCTAGAAAGGTAAACTCTCCTTCCACATCTGAAAGTGAACTTGAATTGGATGTTATTAAGCTAACAGATGAATTTCAAGTTATAAAGCAAAAACTTGTTGAGGAAAAAGAAAAAAGAAAACAAATGACAAAAGATCTTAGTTTTTACAAAAGGGAAAAAGATCTTCTTGAGTCAGAAAAGAGAGATATTTTTGTTGAGAAATCTGAACTTGAAAAAGCTCAGAAACAAAAAGAAAAATCTTTTTTAGGAAAATTCAAAGAACTTGAGAAAGTTTTAAAAGTTAAAGAAGAAGAAGTAAAAAGATCTGAGTATGAAAGACTCGATTCTGTTGCCTTAACCAATTTTTTTCAAAAAGAAAGAGAAATCCTACATCAATCTCTGGAAAGGAAAGAACTTCAAATCAAAAGCTATCTTCATGCTCAAGATATGCATATAAAGATAAACTCTCAAATGGATACTCAAGGGTTGGGATTCAATGAATTGGATCCACTCACTGGATTGAAGAAAACTTCACTTTCTTCCACTTTTTGTATAGGAAAGGTCCAGAGCTCTGACTGTCCATCTCTGAACAATTTCAAAAGAATAAAAACCTCAGAAGAATCAAAAGCAAGAGCTCTGAACTTTAAAAATGTTGCATACTTTGAAGTGCAAAACTTTCCAAAATCTATCTTAAAAATAGAAAAAGAAACTTCAGAGGTACTTTTCACAATACCTCAGAGCAATGATCCCAGAGAAATCTTCAAGTTCGATGCATTTATCACAAATGAATCAGAGACATTTGAACAAAGTACCTCTGAAACAAGTACTTCTGAAGATGAACCCCAAAGTTCACTTAATCCAGATGCTCCTCTGTATTCACCAATCTATGATGAATGCATTAGAACTACATTTGAGGATGACATCAAAAGAATAAATAAAGAAAATATCATAGTTGATTTGAAGAAGAAAGAAAACATGAAAAGAATCATTAAAGTCTCTAGACCCAAGAAAATTGAGAAACCAACAGAGGTAGTTATCTCTGGTAAGGCTGAAAGAGACTTTCTTGACTCTGATTCTGAATCTGATCCAGAGATTGATGAACAGATATTCTACAGACCAGAGGAAGTAATTCATAAAAAAGATAGAGACTGTTGGTTCTAGAATTTTGAACATTCCTATTTCTGTTTTGAAAAATAAACCTAGAATACCAATATGTCCTGATTTTGCAGAAATGTGTCTTCAAGCAAAAACTTCCCTAGATCTTGAAAAAGAATTACAAGAAAAGGCAAAGAATAAAACTATCACTTCTCAACTCTACACTTATAAACCAATCAAGTTTACTCCTGAACAAAAAGGAAAATGACAAGAAATTAACCATTCTGATCCTGTTTGTGCAGTGAGCAACAAAGAGAAGAGGATGTTTTTGAACAAGAAAAGACAACTTGAAAAGAAGGTTGTCTTTCAAGCTAGAAGAAAGGAAGTACTTAGGAATACTTGTAATATTCCTAGTACTAATTTGAAAATGAATCAAAATATATCAAATGCATTTAGTGAAATGAAAACCTTTGTTTCCACTTCTTCTTGTTCTGTAAAGTTCAATTGCATCCAACTCTTGATGAAACTGAAAAATCACTTCAGAGGTTCTCATTGCTTTCTTAATCAGTCTCTGAATAAAAATTCAGAGACAAAGCCTCAAAAGAAAAAGGACAACTCTGCCAAAACATCAAAAGATGAGAAGGCAAGTTTTCAAAATCAATCATCAGAAACCTAACAAAATAGGACCCATAATGAGATGGGTACCTAAGAAACTCTAATATGTCTTGCAGAAACAGTCTATGCCTATTTGGTACTTGGATTCTGGATGCTCAAGGCATATGACTGGAAATAAAGAGTTACTATCCTCTTACAAAGCTAAATCTGGAAGAGCAGTAACTTTTGGAGACAATATGCAAGGTCAGATTAAGGGTTATGGTGAGCTATCAAGAGGTAATGTTTCTGTATCGAGGGTTGCTTATGTTGATGGATTAAAACACAACTTAATCAGCATAAGTAAACTTTATGACCATGGTTTTGATGTGAAATTTCAAGAAAAACATAGTTCACTTCTTCACTCAAAAACAGGTCAAGAAATGCTCAAGGCTGACAGAAAGGGTAATCTATATAGAATGAATTTTACCAAACACATTAGAAATGATATAGAGAAACTCTGTCTAGTATCTCTGAATAGTGAAGATGTATGGCTCTGGCATAAAAAGTTTGCGCATCTCAACTTTTCTTCACTTTATAAATTAGTTAAGTTAAATCTGGTTAAGGGATTACCATCTCTGAAGTTTAACAAAGATCATCTTTGTTCTGCTTGTGAAATGGGAAAAATGAAAAGATCTTCCCACAAGACCAAAAGTGATAACAATTGTCCAAAACCAATGCACATGTTACATGTGGACCTCTGTGGTCCTATCTCAGTGCAAAGTCTATCAGGTAAAAAGTATATTCTAGTTCTGATTGCTGAATATTCTAGATATACTTGGATAGAATTCATCAGAGCCAAGTCTGATGTACCTGATATTTTGATAAGATTGTTAAAAAGACTGCAGGTTCTATTCAATAGCAAAGTTCAAAAGCTGAGAAGTGATAATGGAACAGAGTTCAGAAATGTCAAAATCAACTCATATCTTTCAGAAGAAGGCATAACTCCCAACTTCTCTGCAGCAAGAACCCCTCAACAAAATGGTGTTGTTGAGAGAAAGAATAGAACACTTGTTGAAGTTGCAAGAACAATGCTTGCAGAATTTGATCTTCTCACAAACTTTTGGGTAGAGGCAGTAGCTACAGCCTGTTTCACTCAAAACAAAGCTATTATTGTCAAAAGATTCAAGAAAACATCTTATGAACTCATTAACAATAGGAAACCTAATGTTAAATATTTCCATGTTTTTGGATGCAGATGTTATATTCTGAATGATAAAGAATCTCTTGGAAAGTTTGACAGATAAGCAGATGAAGGCAAATTCATTGGATATTCATTAGCCTCAAAAGCCTTCAGAGTGTTCAATCTGAGAACAAGAACAATCCAAGAGAGTATCAATGTATCTTTCGATGATGACAGAAGTCTTGCCAATAATGATGTCAATTCAACTGCCAAAAATATCTATGAATCATCAAAGATAAGATAAACTGAGCTAAACAAAATATTTGAAGACTTGTTTGAGGACGAAAACTCAGAGTTTATGTTCAGAGATATTCACAGAGCAACTTCAGAGGAACCTCAAAATACAGGTACAACTCTCTCTGGTCCCTCTGTAGTCACAACTTCTGCTTCTTTGAATACATGTTCAAGAAATGAATCAAGACAAACAGAAGGACAATTCACTTCAGAAGCAGAAGATGAATCAGAGACATCTGAAGAGTTTCCAGAGACCTCTCTTGAACAGACTTCAGAGCCTACCTCACCATCTCTGGAACACACTTTAGAGCCTCTGAACAGTACAACAGAGATGTCACCAACTGTCATCTCTGAAGCCTAAACTCCACCCCAAATTCAAGCTCCAATAACAAGATGGACAAAGGATCATCCCCTTGATCAGATCATTGGAACACCTTCAGATGGAGTCAAAACCAGATCAGCCACAATCAATGAATGCTATTTTGTAAACTTTTTAAGCATCATTGAACCAAAGAAGGTAAATGAATCTCTTGAAGATCCTCATTGGATCTCTGCAATGCAGAATGAGCTTCAAGAGTTTGAAAGAAACAAAGTATGGACCTTAGTTCCCCTTCCTAAAGGAAAATTTGCAATTGGAACTAAATGGATCTTCAGAAATAAAAAGGATGAGGATGGCATTATAATCAGAAACAAAGCTAGGTTGGTTGCTAAGGGATATTGCCAAGAAGAGGGTATTGATTATGATGAAACCTTTGCACCTGTGGCTAGGCTAGAAGCAATTAGAATCTTCTTAGCCTATGCTGCACACAAAGGGTTCAAAGTATATCAGATGGATGTTAAATTTGCCTTTCTGAATGGTAAATTAAATGAAGAAGTTTATGTCCAGCAACCACCTGGATTTGAAAATACAAAGTTTCCTAACCATGTTTATTATCTTGATAAAGCTCTATACGGGCTTAAACAAGCTCCAAGAGCATGGTATGCTACTCTGTCCACATTTCTGATAAATAATGGTTTTGAAAAAGGTACAATAGATACAACTTTGTTCATAAAAAGGTACAAAAATGAGATGCTTTTAGTACAGATATATGTTGATGACATTATATTTGGCTCTACAAATCAAAGGTATTGTGACAAGTTTTCAGAGTTGATGAAGACTGAATTTGAAATGAGTCTCATGGGAGAATTAACATTCTTTCTAGGCTTACAAGTAAAGCAAACATCAGAGGGTACTTTTATAACTCAATCTAAGTATGTCTCTGACATTTTGAAAAAATACAAACTCAATGATTCAACTTCTATGAAAACACCTATTGCAACAGGAGTCAAGCTTGACTCTGATCCTTCGAGAAAATCTGTAGATGTCAAAACCTACAGAGGCATGATAGGATCACTTCTATACTTAACTGCAAGCAGGCCTGATATAATGTTCGCAACATGTCTCTATGCTCGATATCAAAAAAATCCAAAAGAATCTCATTTATCTGCAGTCAAAAGAATTTTTAGATACCTCAGAGGCACACCTTCTTTAGGTCTCTGGTATCCTAAACTGTCTAGCTTTGATTTAACAGCATACACTGATGCAGATCATGCAGGATGCAAACTAGACAGAAAGAGTACCTCTGGATGCTATCAATTATTGGGAAATAAGTTGGTAAGTTGGACATCCAAGAATCAGAACTGTGTTTCAACTTCTACAGCAGAGGTAGAATATGTTGTTGCTGCTAGTTGTTGCTCTCAAGTCATCTGGATGAAGACTCAGCTCAGAGACTATGGCTTACAGTATGACAGAATTCCAATTCTGTGTGATTCAAAGAGTGTCATAGCCATCTCTGCCAATCCGGTACAACATTCCAAAACATTGCACATTGATGTAAGGTACCATTTTATGAAAGATCATGTTAAAAGGGAACAATAGAGATGTATTTTGTACCAACTGAACTTTAACTTGCTGATATTTTCATAAAAGCTTTAGATGAACGAAGGTTCAATTTCTTAATTAGCAAGTTGGGTATGTTGAACATGTCTACCTGAACATGTCTACATCAGAGTCTCTGATCCACTCATCAGAGCCTCTAACATGTGTAGCATGTTCAACCAGAGCTTTGAAACTCATTTCAGAGCCTCTAGACTTATCACAAATAGTCAAAATCATTCTTTTGTATCTCTAAGCATCTGTCAAGGAGTAGAAGATAAAAAGAAACCATTCTTTGGTCAAGGGGGAGCAAAAGAACCTTTCATATATCAAGGGGGAGCAAGAGAGAGTTCCGGACTCTGATACTCATATCAGAGCCTCTGATCTAGACTCTGATACTAATATCAGAGCCTCTGATCTTGTCTCATTTTGAGAATATTCTGGGAAATGTTCATTTTTTCTCAAAAAGAATTAATTTATTAATTCTCATATTTTTCAAGAACTTCTTTTGAGAAAAATTATTAAATAAAAGCTCTTTTGGATAACCATTGGTTTTTTTTAAATCCTACTGACGGTTATCTGACACCAAGCGTCTCTCCCTTACACTCCTCAACGTGTCACCTATTTATTAGGAGATGATGGAATGTCCTTTCTGACATTGGAACACTCAATCGCCGTTCCCATAACCTCTCACTCTACCTTTGTCAATAAAAACCCTTTTCCTCCTCTCTTTATTCTTTACGCTCTCAGATTTAAAATTCCCAAATCCTGTCTCTCTCTTGTTCTCAACTTTCTCAAAACCTGCAACAATGGCCGTCGCTCGAGCTCAAAAATCAGATGATTCAAGCAGAATCGTTCCAAGCTTGAACATGGCACAGTTTGATGTACCAGTGAAAGGTAACAACTACTTTATGGATGTCACCCCTACCAAGTACGACGAGCAGTTTCGTCCTGTACTGGACTTTTTGAGCAACTGCGAACTCAACGATGTCTTCACCATACATGCTTTCGATGTTCCTCTACGATTTGTCCAACAATTGTGGTATTCAAGTGAATATGATGACCAATAGGAAGGACTAGTTGGGTATATTGACCTAGGTGATTGAGACATGAACATAAGAATCACACCACAAACACTGACTCGCAGATTCAACTTGCTCACGACAGAAGATCTTCAAATACAGAAATTTGAGAAACCACCCACTCAAGAAGTTCTTCTTCAGTTCCTCCTGCACTTAGGCTACAACAAGGAGATCACTCGCCTAAGTCATTTCAGACGTCAATTATTGCCTCCCAAGTGGAACTTCATGTTTAGTGTGTTAAATCGCACACTTACCTGCAAAATTGGAAGCCAGGATCAGACACATCCAGCAATCCTTGCCATAATGTATGCTCTCTTCTTCAACAGAAGCATAAATATGGCTCATATACTCTTCTGTGAGATGTTGACTGCGGTGGACAAGAAGAACAAAGATTTGGCAAATGGAAAACAACCAATTTCAGTCTTGTTTCCCATATTCATTTCTGTTATCATCCAACGAGCAATGGAGAAATTCTCTCTCACTGAGGATGGTCCAAGGACGCCATTGCTCATAATGAACTCTTTCAAAGCAACGGTGATTCCTCCCTACCCAAATGAGCGACGTTTTCCACACTCTATGCTTGAGATAATTCCTGCTGATTATGACACCCATCTTCTACTTAGTCGTGTTGCCCAATCATCAGAACCGATGGTGGGATCCCCAACACACTTAGAATCTGAGCCAGAGTTAGAATCAGAGAGTGACATCTCTGATACTACTCAACATATTCACAGAGCGCAACCAGAGGGTGGCTCTGTGAGAGTGTTGGTCCCTAAGGTGCTTAACAAGTTTGTAGAAGGGGGGGTTGAATACAAACACAAGAATTAAGGTTTAATAAATTGTTTATTGATAAATCAAATACAATTTACAAGTTTGTTGCGGAATAAGATTAAGACAGACTCAATCTAAACAAACTTAAGAAACACTAAGATGGTTGCACAAGAAATTCAGAGAATGGGGGATTAAGAGATATAGAAAACAAAGGTTTCTATTTTGGGGTTCAATGATTAAGCACACTTCAGATGAAGGGGTGATCTTCCTATTTATACCCTCTGCATTAAATGCATGGCAGGGTACTTTACACGTGGAGTTGACTGATTGGCTTTGGGAGTCTGACTTTTGGGAGACATGCTTTCGGCCGGACAATGAACAGTGTAGCTGACAGAGGTGTTGTACGAATTGTGGCAGAGACATGTCCGTTCTGACATATCGTACTAAGTTGAGCAAGGTGAGACAAAAGGAAACTTGAGGCATAAGTTAAGTGATCATTCGATCGCTGAGTATCTCTTTCTTCAGAGATATCAAGAGTTCAGCGATCGCTGAAGCTTTTCCTCATGTTCCTTCGCGTAGAAGTAGATTCGTCTTTGCTTCACTGATATCCGCATTAGGTCACTAGTAGACTTGTCTTTGTTCAGCAGCTTCGTCTTCGATTCAGCTATGAACATCTGTTGACGTGAGGCTTGTCTTCAGGGATTACGTTTACTGTTTACATCAGAAACTATCAGTGATAACTGAACAGACTCAGTCTGATCGCTGATAGTGAAACACTAATACATAGAAATGTTTATAAGAAAGACTATCAGCGATAACTAAACAAACTCAGTTTGATCGCTGATGGTGAAACACTAATACATATTAAAACGTAATTTTCACTAAGTATAAAAGAGGGTTGTTATCAAATCACTGAGAGAGTTTGGATCAACAATCTCCCCCTATTTGATAATGACAAAGTTACTGAAGAAAATTACTTTATAATTCAAAATGATTGAATAATCAGGACTCATAACATACATGTCCCAATTACTATTTTGAAGGATCTTTTACAGCACTGATAGAGTTAAGTACTTCACTGAAATTCTCATTAATCCAAGAAAAGAATTACAAGGTATGAAAATTACAAGTACAAGTGATGTACTAACTACTGTAAGTTAAACTAATTGATTACAAGAAAGGAAACTAATCTATCAGCTATCTAAAGAGGGTTTAGGAGGATTGATCAAATACTCAAGTATTTCTTCTCCTTTTTGCCTTCGCTCTAAAGATTCTTTGCAGATGATCGATATGATTGGCTCAGCAGCAGGAGAGAGAGTACACCATAGGCACATGAGATCCTTGAGAAGAGCGAGGGGACAGATAGGGATTTCAGAGACCCTTTGAAATCTGAGTTGTTCCTCGTCATCTCTGAAGAAGATTCCAAAAGGTTCTTCAAGTACTTGTCCCGCAACATATGGTCCGCCAGGAGGCAGAGATAGATTCAGAACTGAAAGATCAGGAGGAGGACCGAACAGAGCTTCTCTTGAGAATTTTATGGAGGTTTCATTCCTGATCACTGCGACATTATCAGATGAGGAGGAGATAGGCTTTCTCTTGATTTGCTTGGACTTTGGAGGAAGAGTAGATGGCACCTTTAGTATAGCAGCGACTCTGTTGATGAGGGTATCATTTACCCTTTCAACATAGCCTCTGTATGTAGACTTTGATTTCTTCAGCGCATCTTTGAACTCAAGCCACTCCATGTAGCCAAAGTCTTCCAACTTTGAAATGAACATAGCCTTGCAGCTTCCATCCTCTCTGGTAATCTCCATGGTGACAAAGAGTTTATCCTTCTTCTTTCTTCCAGAGATAGCAACAGCTACGATATTCATTGGGTCAGAGCGATAGTCAATTTTGTGCTTGCACCAATCGTCAGAATTATCGTTGACCACTTTTTCTTTGGAGCGTTCCTATTCAATCTCTTTCAAAAGAGCTGTCTGGACTTCTACTGGTTTGCTTTTCAGCTTCTTGTCTTTGACTTGAGAAGACTGAATTTTGAGAGTCAGAGAGGCATCTCTTTGACAGTCAGAAATCAGCTTCTCAGCCCTGACGGATTCTTCAATTTCAGCTTCAGTCAGGAACTCCAGATCTGATGATTGAGAGGGGACCTTTCATCGTTGACTCTCCAGATGAGAGATCATCTCTGTTATTTTCTTTCTCTCTTCCTTTGACCAGTGAGAAGGTCTAGAGAGCCTTCCATGATGTTGCAGGGACTCTTCTTCTTCTTCATCCTCTTCATCAATCTCTCTGACAGAGATTGGGATTATTTGGTCATCAGCTTCAGCAGCTGGTATTATTTGAAGCTCTTTACCCTTAAGCAGGGGAGAGAACTATCTGGTCAGAAAAAGAAAAGGGTTAGATTTATTTTTAGGTAAGAAGGGAGATAAAGGCTAGAAAGAAACAGGGGTGGGATTTTTATAGAAGGATAAAGGAACAAGAGTAAGGCATAACTGAGAAGGATTCTCCTCAGGTAGTGAAATCATCTTCAGGGTTCCCTTAGCAGTTGCACCTTTGCTTTGGGAAGGGGTTCCTGAAGGTGTCTCTTGACTCCCCCCTGCTTTGATAACTTCTTTCGAAGCTATCGCTGATGAAGTGACGGCTGAAGAACACCATAAGGATTGATTTTCTTTATCGTCATCATCATCATCTAGAAGAGGTTCTTCCACTTGATCTTCAAGATCAAGGGCTTCATCGTCATCTTCATCCTCTTCCTCTTCCTCATCATCAAATAGATCAGCGATGGTAGGAGGGGCTTTCTCAGCAGCTATCTCCCCCTCAACATGAGAGGGAGTTTCCTTCAGTTGTTCAGCAGCATCAGCTTCTTTCTCCTTATTTTCTTCAGATGCTTTCTCCCCCTCTTTGTCATTTTCACGGAGGGAGAGATCTTGGGAAGGAGTAGAGGTCTCAGCGGTGGACAACTTCTGGACTTCAGCCTCCAGTCCTTTGAGCCGGTCTTCAATTACAGGGATATCGGACGTAGCTTGATGAATAAACTCCATAACTACGTCTAGAGCGGTGCGATCATCTTCTGTAAATGAAGGAGCAGGATTTGGAGCTGGTTCCTTCAGGCGGGTCAGGATCTGCTGAAGAAGGACTTCACAGGCATCAACCTTTGTAGTCAGAGCTGCAAACTGTCGCTGTGAGTCCTCCCTGACTTTGACAATCGCTTCTTGGAGAGTAGCGATTTGAGAAAAGTCAGCTTTGGAGGCGCAGATGTCTATCAGCGTCTTCAGAGCTTCACCAGCTGATTGAACAACATTGGTGGTGTTGTTGAGAGACGCAGTCAGAGCCTCCACCTTGGTAGTCAAACTGTTGACATTGGTGTCAACAGTCGCCAAACTAGGACCTGAAATATAAGTTAGTTTTTGAGAAACAGGCTTATATGGTGAGTTGGGAGAAGTGTTTAAGGTTATAGGGATACCTGAATTATCAAACATTTTGTAGAATTGTAACGATTCCTCAAAAGATTGATGTTCAGGTCCTATGGGTCCAAACTGTGGTTGAGTAGAAATAGATGGAGAGTTAGAGATCAAAGAAATAGAAGGACTAGAGATGGGGATAGAAGATGTAGGGATAGAGGTAGTTACCGCAGGTTGTTACTGAACTGAGATTGTAGGTTGCGTCACTGTTGTTGTGACAGCGACCGAGATCGCTGGCACGGTTGAAGTGGTTATCACTGAGGATGTGGAGGAGAGACCCACGAAAGCATCTAAGGTGGTTTGTTAAGAAACATCCATAGGTCTTGAACTAGTCGTACTTTTCTCCTTGGTCACTGTGGCCTTCTTCGAAGGACCAGGGGAACCAGTTGATGGTCGTTTGGAAGGGGTAGCGGCAGGGATAGCAGAAGAAAGAACCTCCTGCATGGCCGCTGAAGACGAAGAAGTGAGGAGAGAGAGACGAGAGCGAAGTTCAGAGATACTTACCTCATTGGGGAGCGTCTTGACCTCCAGGGAGCGCTGACCCACTTTTGGAAAAGATGCATCAGCGTTGGTGGGGTAAGTAGCAGAGTAGAGGAACTTCAGGTACGCGCAGATGAAGCGTACGTAGGGGACCTTGGGATCCCTTTCGGTCTTCTCTATCTTTGACTTGAGATCGTCAAAGATAGCGGTTGCGTAGTCGAAGTTTCGTCCAGCGATCACTGAGTAAGCCATCTAGACCTGAATCTTGCTGGCTTGGTCCAGTGACCCACTCTTTCCACTCATACACTGAATGAAGTGTGAGAAGATGTAGTTAAGCTGAGAAGGCATCAGTGCCTTCTTCACAAGAGTCAGCTTCTTTTTGGGAATCGTCGTCCTTGGCTTGGGTTCCCAAGCGTATTCCATGGCATCCAGGAATTGGATGAGTTCAGCATCAGTTGGCAAGGCATCGAATCCATTCCTGGGTTTGTCAGGAAAACGCAGAGCTTTCCTCAGTCCTAAGGCAGTCATCATCCCTGATCCTAGGTCAGTGCTGAAGGAAATGGCAGGAACCTCTTCACCCTTTTTGTTGGTGATAGAGGTTTCTTCAGCGGTGAACCAGAATTGCTGGAGAAGAGCTTTGGAGGGTGTGGGATCCACAGTGATAGCGTAAGCAATGCAGGATTGTTTTAGAAATTATGCGGATTTCTTCAGATGTGGGTACTTGACACCGTCAAAATCGAGACGTGCGAGATGATTGTTCTTTGGAAGCTCCGATTCAGTGAGTGCGAATTTGACGTTCTTAGAAGCGACAAGTGCAGATTGAGCCATACTGAATATGAGTAGATAAAAGAGTAGAAGAAAAGGTTTTAGTCTCAAAATAAAGAAGATTTTCTAGTTTCTATTTGAGTAAAGAAACTTAGAAAATCAACAAATTTGAAGATTAACAAGGTGTTCTTAATATAATATACAAGAACAAGAAGAAAAACCAAAGATTTTGAATGAAGAAAATCAAAATAAAATGGTTTTTAAAGAATAAAATCAAAAATGAAAATGATTTTATGTGATTAGAATCTTATAAACCCATAAATGGAGTTTTATGTAAAAAGATTTAAGATAAGAATTAGAAAAAGATCAAGAATAACCTGTTGATCTTTGAAGAGGATGATGCAAATGCTTGAGAATTGCTAGAATGCTTGAGAGAGTATTATTGCTTTGAAAGTATTTCCAGAAAGCGTAAAATGATAAGAATGGAAAAACATTATTTTTATACTTGAGAGAGAGGAGAGAGAGTGTGACAGGCGGGAAAACAAATGCTCATCATGACATGGACACGTCCCACGAAGTTGATTGGATGGAAGGGCAACGGACAAACGTGCCAGGGAAAAAAAACATGTCGTGGATTGTCGGTTCAAATGACGTCATAGAAGAGAGACTGTTCATTTGTCCGTTTCAAAATTATTGCTGAAGAAAAATCAGTGATAGATTTTCTTTTTGAAAGTATCCCTGATGGTAAAGATAGGGATAGATTTTCTTTTGAAAGATCACTGACAAGAAATATCAGTGATGAATGTATTTTTCAAAAAGCTTTTAATCATTTAAAAAAATTCAGTGATTAAAGTTTATATTTTGAAAAACATTTTAACTGACTGATGATTCAGTTATAGGGATTGAGAAAACATACCTGAGAGTCAGAATGTTTATCAGAGAGAATGATAAAAAGGGAACTTATGATTACTGACACAATGCATGAACGCTGAAGAATTGTTCTTCGAGATTCAGCATTCCAAGTTCACTGATGAGAAAGTTGAACCTTGTCTCATCAAGAGGTTTGGTGAATAAATCAGCAAGGTGAAAGTCAGTAGGGATAAAGTAAAGTTCAATATCACCATTCATCACATGATCTCTGATAAAGTGATATATGATCTCTATGTGTTTCGTCTTTCAATGTAGTACTGGATTATTTGCTATAGCGATAGCACTAGTGCTGTCGCAATAGATAGGAATCTTTGATAGATGAAGGTCATAGTCTAATAGTTGATTTCTCATCCATAAGATCTGAGAACAACAGCTTCCAGCGGCTACGTATTCAGCTTCAACTGTGGAAGTGGACACTGAATTTTGCTTCTTGCTTGTCCAACTTACCAACTTTCCTCCTAGGAGTTGACATCCACCAGTGGTACTCTTTCTGTCAAGTTTACAGCCTGCAAAATCACTATCAGAATAACCAGTTAGATCGAACCCTGAGTCTTTGGGATACCAAAGACCGAGGTTAGGAGTTCCCTTCAGATATCTGAAAATTCGCTTAACAGCGATCAGATGAGATTCCTTGGGTTCAGATTGATAGCGTGCACATAAACAAGTAGAGTACATAATGTTAGGTCAGCTCGCTGTAAGATACAGCAGGGAGCCTATCATTCCTCTATAGGCAATGACATTAACAGGTTTTCCAGAAGGATCTTTGTTAAGTGTCAGGGGTGGTGCCATAAGAGTTTTCATCACTGAAGTTTGTGTAAGATAAAACTTCTTCAGCATATCTTTAACATACTTACCTTGGCTAATGAAAGTACCTTTGTCAGATTGTTTAATCTGAAGACCAAGAAAATATGTCAGCTCATCCATCATACTCATTTTATATTCTTTCTTCATTCTTTCAGCGAAGCGAGTACATAGAGATGGGTTAGTAGAACCAAATATTATGTCATCGACATATATTTGTACAAGAATTATATGCCCTTTTATCTTTCTGAAAAATAACGTATTATCAATCTTGCCACGTTCAAAATTTTCAGAGATAAGAAATGATGAGAGAGTGTCATACCAAGCACGAGGGGCTTGTTTTAGACCATAGAGAGCCTTATCCAATTTATAAACATAATTTGGATACTTAGGGTCATAGAACCCTGGAGGTTGTTCTACATAGACTTCTTCATTCATCTTTCCATTTAGGAACGCTGATTTTACATCCATTTGATACACAATGAAGTCTTTGTAAACTGCATAAGCTAAGAATAGTCGAATTGCTTCAAGCCTAGCCACAGGGGCAAAGGTTTCATCATAGTCTATGCCTTCCTCTTGTCTGTATCCCTGAGCAACAAGTCGAGCCTTGTTGCGGGTTACAGTTCCATGTTCATCTAACTTATTTCTAAACACCCATTTGGTGCCTATAACAGTCTTATCAGATGGTCTAGGAACGAGATTCCAAACTTTGTTACGAGTAAACTCAGTCAGCTCTTCTTGCATAGCGCTGACCCAGTTTGGATCTCTGAGGGCATCATCAGTCTTCTTTGGTTCTATTAAAGAGAGAAAGTTGACAAAGATACGGATATTACCTGACCTTCATCGTGTCTGAATACCTGCATTGAGATCACCAAGAATTTGATCTATTGGGTGATCTTTGGTCCATCGCTGAGCAGGAGCATGATTACTTAACTCAGAGGTTGAATCAACAATTGGAATGATTACTGATGAGGACATTTGAGGTTCATCGACAATTAAATGTTGAGTACTGGACATGCTGTTGTTATCAGAGAGGTTTTCAGACGAAGGTAGATCTGATGGTAGTAGTGTGTTAAGAGGTTCAGCTGAAACCCATGAGGTGGATTCAGCGTTAGGATGTATAATGTTTGGATCATCATCAGCGGCTGGAGGATCTGAATGCTGATGGTTTGAGAAGAAAGGTTCTGTTTCTCTGTAGTGAGAAAACATCCAAGCATTTAACTCTTCATTGTCAGTGATTGGTTTAGAGTTCGCTGAGTGAGTTTCATCGAATGTGACATGAATTGTTTCTTCCACAGATTGTCTTCTTTTGTTGAAAACTCTGTAGGCTTTGGATATGGAGGAATATCCTAGAAATATTCCATCATCATCTTTTGGGTCGAACTTTCCAAGTTGATCTCTGTTGTTTAAGATATAGCACTGACAACCAAAGATATGAAGAAAGTTGATAGAAGGCTTCCTTCCATGAAAAAGTTCATAAGTTGTCTTCCCAAATCGCTTTACTATTAGCGATCTGTTTTGAGTAAAACATGCAGTGTTTACAGCTTCTGCCCAAAATTGAGTAGGGAGATGAGAATCGTTGAGCATTGATCTAGCAACTTCAATGATTGTTCTGTTTCTTCTTTCAGCGACTCCGTTTTGCTGAGGTGTTCTTACTGAAGAGAAGTTATGAGAAATTCCCTTGTTCTTAAAGAAATTGTTCAGGGAACTATTTTTGAATTCAGTTCCATGATCACTTCTTATTGAACGAACAGTAAGATTATTCAGCACTTCCATCTTTTTAACAAAAGATATTAGTTCTTCTTGAGTATCACTCTTACAGCGAAGAAAGATAACCCAGGTATAACGAGAGAATTCATCTACAATGACAAGAGTATATTTCTTTCCAGCTATTGATTGGATGTTGACAGGGCCAAACAGATCCATATGCAAGAGCTGAAGAGGACTTGTCACTAAGGAAACTTGTTTAGACTTGAAACTAGCTTTTGTTTGTTTTCCTTTTTCACATGCTGAGCAAAGAGATTCTTTAGCATATGAGTGCTGAGGAAGACCAGAAACCAGTTCCTTAGATGAGAGAGAATTCAGGGTTTTGAAATTTAGATGAGAGAGCCTTTTATGCCATAGCCAATTGACATCAGAAGAGGCCTTAGAGAGAAAACATAAGTTTTCAGTGATAGTAGAGTCCATATCTATTACATAGATATTTTCTATGCGATAACCACTGAGAGCAAGTTTTCCTTTCTCATCCACCACTGAACATGCTTTCTTAGAAAAGCGAACTTCGTAGTCTTTGTCACATAGCTGACTGATGCTCAGAAGGTTGTGCTTCAGTTCATCTACATAAGCGACTCTTTGAAAGGTAGTTGTCCCATTGCTGAGGACACCAAACCCTCGGGTATATCCTTTTCCATTTCTACCGAAGGTCACAGAGGGACCTTTCTCTTCCTTGTATTCAGTGAGCAGGTCTTTTTGTCCAGTCATATGACGAGAACATCCACTATCGAGATACCAGATGCCCTTTGATCCCTGCACACATAAGGAAGATTAAGCGTTGTTTGGTACCCACTTTTCAATGGGTCCTTTAGAGTTAGTGGATAAGGAAGTTTCAGCAGTCTTCTCAGCAGATGAAGATTCAGCTTCAGTGGTAATCTTTACTTTGGTTAATTTCTTAACCTTAGTGGTATTTTTCACCTTGGTTGATTTTTCAACTTTGGTGACCTTCTCAGTCTTAGAGGTATTTATCTTTACTTTAGTTGTTTTATCAGCTTTGGTGGCAGTCGGACATTTGCTTGCAATATGGTCAGTAAAACCACAGTGATAACCTTTTCTATATTTGAAAATGGTTTTAGGACCAGAAGTAGAAGGTTTTGCAAGTTTAAGATGAGCAGGTCCAGGTCCAAGAAGGCTTTTCTCATGAGATCTGGGAGAAATTTTCATTTCTTCAGATCTCGTGGATTTAAGATCAATCTTTAGCTTTGGAGGACAGAGATCAAATATTTCTATCACAGAGCTAGAGGATTGATTTGCTGAAGGTTTAGAAGTAACCTTCAGCTTTGTTTTCCTGGTAGCCTTCTGAGGAAGAAGAATGGATTTTTCTTTATCCGCAGACTTAGTGTCTTTGGATTTTTTCTCAGGGATAGAATTAGAAGAAGAAGGATAGAATTGATCATAAGAAGTGTCAGAGATAGGAGTGACAAACGTTCCAAACTTAAGCATGGAACTTTCTTCTTTGGGCTCATCCTGTGGTGTCCAAAAGCCAAGACTAGTTTTATCACTTTCAGGAGTTTGAGCATTTATTATCTCGGAGATCTTTGTTGATGATTTGCACCATTTTTCAACATGAGCTTTTTCTGCTTTTAGAGCAGCGATGGCTTGTTCGCGTTCAATGCTGATGATTTCATTTATAATGACTTGATCTTTCAACTTCTCTTCTAAAAGAGTTAGTTCTCTGATCTTTTCATGACATTTCTCTAGCTCTTGAGTTAAATGAAAATTTTTATTCTCAGCTTGAGTTTTGTCGTTTAGAGCATTATAAAGGTCAATCGTCAGCACATCAACAGCGCGACTTCTCTCAGCTTCAGGCAGAGAGAGATTTGTAGAGATAGATACCTGAGATGATATGTAGCTCATGGAAGGTTCAGATGCTTCTTCCACTTCTTCTTTAATCTCAGCCATGAGGCAAAGATTAGCGGCGGCTTCTTCATCAGAGCTTGATTCTTCTGATTCAGCCCAGTCATGTTCTTCAGCGATGAGACCTTTACCTTTTCGCTTATAGCTTTTCAGTTTTTGATATTTGTTCTTCAGCTTTAGGTATTTGTCATCACTGGATCTTCTTGAGGTAGAAGGTTTGAAGACCTTTTTCGACCTGCACTCACTAGCAAAGTGTCCAATCTTTTCACAGTTATAGCAAGTAGCAGTAGCCTTATCAACAGGCGTTGATTTTGGCTTTTTAGTAAGAGAGAGAGGCTTACTTTTTCGGAAGTTGCTCTTTCTTGCAAATCTCTTAAAAGAGTTTGTCAAGAGTGCTAAGGACTCATCAAACTCTGAAAGATCAGGGTCTGACAGATCCTCAGATTCAGAATCTAACTCAGTGATAGTGAGAGTAGATCGCTGAGATGGAATTATCTCTGAAGAGACTAAAGCAACAGGAGTGCTTTTGGAGTCTTTAGAATCTTTTACAAGATTCTTCTTCAGAAGATTCGATTGCTCATAGTTGAGCAATATTCCATACAGAGTGTTGAGAGAATGAGAATTTAAGTCTTTTGTAAGCTTAAGACATATTGAATAACTGTCCCAGCTTTCAGGAAGACATTCTAAGAATTTTGTTAGGACCTCAGAATTAGAATAGGTCCTGCCAACAGTTCTTAGGTCAATGATTAAGCAGTTAAACCGCTGATGAATGTCAGAGAGAGATTCATTCTTACCAGCGATGAAACTTTCATACTGTCTTACCAAGTTAATCTTACGAGTTTCTTGGATTTCAGTGGTGCCCTCATATTGAATACATATGGTTTCCCACATTTCTTTAGAAGTTTTCAGATGCATGATGGAATGGAAAACTTCATCAGGCAGAGCCATTGAAATAATGGTCTTTGCTCTTGCATCTATTCCTACCTTCTTTTTATCTTCATCACTCCACTGTCTTATTTCCTTAACGACATAGCGTTCAGGGACAGCTTCAGTGGTGGTAGTAGCGGGAACTGCAGCTATAATTCTAACAGGTTCATAGGGTCCATTTTCTATATATTCAGGTATAGTAGGATCCGCACCTTCAAGAAATAGCATCATTCGATTTTTCCATAAAGAAAAGTTATCTCTGCTAAATCGAGGAGGTTTAGAAAGTGAACCATTATCATAGAAGTTTGTGTTTGTGTTAAGTGCCATTTAGAACAGCAAAGAAGAGAATAAAGCAAGATCTTGTTTATTAGATTAAACAAACCGCTCTGATACCACTTGTTGGTCCCTAAGGTGCTTAACAAGTTTGTAGAAGGGGGGGGTTGAATACAAACACAAGAATTAAGGTTTAATAAATTGTTTATTGATAAATCAAATACAATTTACAAGTTTGTTGCGGAATAAGATTAAGACAGACTCCATCTAAACAAACTTGAGAAACACTAAGATGGTTGCACAAGAAATTCAGAGAATGGGGGATTAAGAGATATAGAAAACAAAGGTTTCTATTTCAGGGTTCAAGGATTAAGCACACTTCAGATGAAGGGGTGATCTTCCTATTTATACCCTCTGCATTAAATGCATGGCAGGGCACTTTACACGTGGCGTTCACTGAGTGACTTTGGGAGTCTGACTTTTGGGAGACATGCTTTCGGCCGGACAATGAACATTGTAGTTGACAGAGGTGTTGTACGAATTGTGGCAGAGACATGTCCGTTCTGACATATCGTACTAAGTTGTGCATGGTGAGACAAAAGGAAACTTGAGGCATAAGCTAAGTGATCATTTGATCGCTGAGTATCTCTTTCTTCAGAGATATCAAGAGTTCAGCGATCGCTGAAGCTTTTCCTCATGTTCCTTCACGTAGAAGTAGATTCGTCTTTGCTTCACTGATATCCGCATCAGGTCACTAGTAGACTTGTCTTTGTTCAGCAGCTTCATCTTCGATTCAGCTATGAACATCTATTGACGCGAGGCTTGTCTTCAGGGATTACGTTTACTGTTTACATTAGAAACTATCAGTGATAACTGAACAGACTCAGTCTGATCGCTGATAGTGAAACACTAATACATAGAAATGTTTATAAAAAAGACTATCAGCGATAACTGAACAGACTCAGTTTGATCGCTGATGGTGAAACACTAATACATATTAAAACGTAATTTTCACTAAGTATAGAAGAGGGTCGTTATCAAATCACTGAGAGAGTTTGGATCAACAGAGAGTGAGGGAGAGAAGACAAGAGAACCCTCCCACTAACGAAGAGCTTAGCTCTGTCAGAGTAGAGGAAGGTGAGGAAGAGAGACTACCAGAGGGAGAGTTTCTGAACCTAGCATCCGAGGGAGGTGAAGAAGAAAAAGATGCCCTTGATGGTACAAATGAGCGATTCTAAAACCCTAATCCCCATGCTAACATATCTACTGTCCAAGGTGGTCCAGCACCAGTGGACATTGAAACAGAGGTGCACACCTCGATCCCTACCCAAGCCAACCGCTCAGAGGCATATTCTTCCGCCTCTGATGCACGCACAACTGGGGAAACCTCTGATACGGCTAAGTCCTCCCAAAAGGACTTAGACCATAACATAAGTACTCATTCACCCCAGAGTACGTCACATTGTAGATCCCAGAACAGTGCAATCACGAACAATAATATCAATGAAGAACAGTTAATGAATCACAACCTCTAGTCATATGATTAATATTCAAGAAAGGTTTAGGTTTACAAAGAGAATTTCTGATAAGCAAAGTAAACCTATTAACTAGAGAATTGTTGGGAACTGAAGATTTTACTAAGTGTAGTTACTACTGCTAGTACAAATGTAGTTACTACTGCCAGAACAAGTTGAAGATTAATACTGCTGAGTGTTACTACTGCTAGTGTTAATTAATACTGCTAGTCATAGTTAGTACTGCTTGAACAAAGTTAGTACTGCTTAGCTAGTTAGTACTGCTAGTGGTTAGTACTGCTTGCAGTTAATGCTGCTATATGAAGTTAATGCTGCTGAGCATTATTAGTGCTGCTAAAGAGATCCGGATGGAATGTACTACAGCTGGATATACTGAAGATATACTTAGAAGATATACATGGAAGATATACTGAAGATTTGTTTATTCTTTGTAATTATCTTTTTATCAGTATATGTATAGAATGTTTAGAATAGATAGAAATAACTTTTGATAATTGTTTTTCAAGAGAGAAATCAACCTCAAGGCATAGATCCTAATTCTAGAGAAGTAGAATTCGTATTGGTGAGTCTGTTCATCAATATTGAGGTCGAGTGTGTAATCTTGTAGCTTTAAGCATTCAATACAAGTTTACTGTTTGATAATTATATACTGTGTTTGATTACTGTTTTATTAAATATCAAATTGTTTTTCCGCAACTTCTTTGATATTAGTTTCTGAGTATTAATTCTTGTTAAGAATTCGATCCTGACAAGTGGTATCAGAGCCAAATTCTCTCAGAAACAGTTATTCATCATGGAAAATCTTACAGAATCAAGCAGTACTTTGGTCTCAAAAGTTCCAATGCTCAGATCCAATGAATTTGACATGTGGAAAATCAGAATCAAGCAATATATTCTCCTCACAGATTACTCTATGTGGGACATCATTGAGAATGGCCCATCTGATGGAGGAAAGATTGGTGAAGATGGCAAAAGAACTCCTCCAAAGACTGATACAGACCGGAAATCAAGACAGACAGAGATGAAAGCCTTGAGCACACTGCTCTTGGCCATTCCAAATGAGTATCAACACCAATTCTGCAACTGTACTGATGCACAGATGCTCTGGAATGCTCTAGAGAAGAGATTCTCAGGTACTAAAAGTACCAAGAGAAATCAAAAGGCAATCTTAAAACAACAGTATGAAAACTTCATCTCAACTAAGAATGAGTCCATGACTCAAACTTTTGACAGGTTTAATAAACTAATTGGTGAACTAGCTACTATGGGAGTACAGATTGATCAAGATGATGTGAACAGAAAGTTCTTAAGGTCCCTTGGAGATGAATGGACCATGTACACTGTGTCATTCAGACAGAATGATCAGTTGGAAGACAAAGAACTTGATGATCTGTACAATGATCTTAGAGTTTTTGAAGCTGAGGTGGAGGCAAAGAAGAAGCCTTCTGGATATGTTCATAATGCTGCACTCTTATCAGCATCAATTGATTCTACTGCTAACTCTGAATCAGTTAATGCTACTAATGGATCAAATCTAGATAAAGGCACTGATTATGCATTTGAAGCTCTTCTTTCTAATCATGGAAATTCTTCTTTGATCAATGATGACTTAGAACAACTTCATCCTGATGATCTGGAAGAGATGGATATTAAATGGCAGATGGCCATGCTATCCATGAGGGTTAAGAAGTTTATAAAGAGGACTGGAAGAAACAACTTCTCACAAAGAAGAGAAGATGGAGCAGGGTTTGATAAATCAAAGGTAGAATGCTACAAATGTCATCTTAAGGGACATTTTGCTAGAGAATGCAGAAGTGGAATGTCTCACAACAACAACCATCAACAAGCTCAATCTGGAAGCTTCAATAACAATAGAAACTCTGCTCAAGCCCTTGTTTCTCAACAAGGAATGGGGTTTGATTGGAGTGATCAAGCAGAAGAAGCTATTCAGAATCAAGCTCTTATGGCTAAAGTATCTGATCTCCCAACTGAGGTAAGTTCTAATCTCTGCTCTAAAACTTGCATAGACACTGTTAAAAGGTACAGGGATCACAATCAGAAGATGAGTGATGACCTGAAGAGACTAGAAAAGGATATAAAAGACTATGTGAGGATAGTAGAGAGGTTTGAAGATCAAATCAAAGGTTTTCAAGCCAATGAACTACAACACTCATATGACACCAATTACTGGCAGTGGGAGAAAAAGGATTTAGAACTTAAACTGACCAAATCTAAAGAGGAAAGTGAAAAACTGAAAGAGGAGTTAACCAAGGTTAAGCTTGATGTAGAAAAGTTTTCCAATGCTTCTAAAGCAATGGACTCCTTACTGCAAAATCAGATTCATGATAAATTAAGAAGAGGAATTGGGTATAATGCCACACCTCCACCATATAACAACAATTACATTCCTCCTACTTCAGACCTGTTAGACACCAAAGATAGGAAGGACTTGCCTGAGGGAGCCACTGAAATAGATCCCTTAGATGAGGTAATTGTTGAGGATAAGACTGAGAAAGAGGTTGGCAAGAGTAAGAAGAACAAGGTGAGTGGTGAGATTTCTATAGAAAACAACATTATCACCAATGAGGATTGTGGAAGGGTTTGGATCAAATCCAAGAACATAGAGAAGACAGAGGAAAAGTCTGATAAGGTCCATTATAAACAGACCACAGTTGTGAATCCAGGTCCTTGCAAACAGTGTACTTGTAAGAAGAATGAACCCCAAAAACAGGACAAAAAGAGGGGAAATCAAAGAAACTGGAATAATCAATGGGCACATAAACAAGGAGTTGATCTGAGTAAAATCAATAGACCAAAACCTTGCTTTATCTGTGGCAAATTGAATCATCTTGCAAAATTCTGTTATTTCAATCCTATGAACCAAAGAATGAATTTCCAAAGATCCATGCAAAAACCCTTTGGTTATAAGAAAATTGAAAAGAACCATGTGGCTAAGAAAAATGTTAAAACTAAAAGCCACATGAAGAAAAAGTATTCTGTTAAAGAAAGTGTCAATATGTGGATTCCTAAAAGCACTAAAACTGTTAGTACTGCTACCACAAATAGTGCTGCTGACAATGATAGTGCTGCTAGAAGCAATACTACTGCTAACAATGTTAATGCTGCTAACAAGGTTAGTACTGCTAAACCTGTTAGTACTGCTCCACCTGTTAGTACTGCTAACACTGTTAGTACTTCTAAGATTAGTACTGCTTCCAGTATTGATTCTGCTAAGCCAATCATATTGACAAAGTACTCTAATAAAGAGTGCTCTGAGTTTAAAAACCTCATTAAAAAGGAATGTAAATACTTTGATGAGAAAGGCAGACCCAAGATCACTTTGGCTTGGGTCCCCAATCATACTAATTGATTTATTAAATGTGCAGGGCAACCAACAGCTCAAGGGAAAGAGCATATGGCATGTTGATAGTGGTTGCTCTAGGCACATGACTGGCAACATGTCATGCCTTCAGGATTTCAAGCAAATTAATGGAGGACATGTTGCATTTGGAGACAATCTTACTGGTGGTAAGATAAGTGGAAAAGGTAATGTCACCAAAGGTAAGATGACGTTTGAGGATGTCTACTATGTTGATCAATTAAAGTACAACCTGTTAAGTGTATCACAGGTTTGTGACAAACAACATAGTATATTATTTACTAATACTGAGTGTATGATTCTTGCTCCAGGGTTCAAGGTAGTTGATGAAAGCATGATACTACTTAGAACTCCAAGGAAGGACAATGTTTACTGTCTTGATTTGGACATTGTTGATAGTGATTCATCTTTAAATTGTCTTGTTTCAAAAGCTTCTATAGATGAATCCTCCCTTTGGCACAGAAGGATGTGTCACATGAATTACAAGACTATGAATAATCTTGTTAAAAATAACCTTGTAAGAGGTTTACCTTCAAAAGTCTTTTCATGTGATGATCATTGTGTTGCTTGTCTCAAAGGCAAACAACACAAAACTTCTCATAAGACCAAAGAGTTAAATTCTGTTTCTTCTTGTCTCCAGTTATTGCATATGGATCTGTTTGGTCCTACAAATGTTACGAGTTTAGGCAAGAAATCCTACTGCTTGGTTATTGTTGATGATTACTCCAGGTTTACTTGGGTATATTTTCTAAGGACTAAGGATGAAACAAGTGATCTTATCAAATCCTTTATTCTAAGAATTGAAAACCAAACTAATCAAAGAGTAAAAGTCATTAGATCAGATAATGGAACTGAATTTAAAAATCATGATTTAAACTCTTTTTGTGAAGGAAAAGGTATTGAGAGACAATATAGTGCTCCTAGAACTCCTCAACAGAATGGTGTTGCTGAAAGGAGAAATAGGACACTAATAGAGGCTGCTAGATCTCTGTTGGCTGATTCAAAATTGCCAATTACATTTTGGGCTGAAGCAGTTAATACTGCTTGTTATGTCCAAAACAGAGTTCTAGTGGTCAAGCAAAAGAACAAGACCCCATATGAGCTTTTAAATCAAAGAAAACCTTTTATTGGTTTCTTCAAATCTTTTGGGTGTCCGTGTACAATTCTAAATACCAAATCTCACTTAGGTAAGTTTGATAGCAAAGCAGATGATGGATTTCTTGTTGGATACTCATCTCAGAGTAAGGCCTACAGAGTTTTTAACTCTTCTTCTAGAATAATTGAAGAAAGTGACAATGTCAAATGCAATGAGAACACACCAAATCCTGTTGGGTCTGGACCTCAATGGCTATTTGACATTGATTCACTAACTAACTCTTTTGGTTTTAGTAATGAATATACAGAAACAGATGGTGGAGAATCAGAGATCACACAAGTTCAAGAAAGTATATCTAAATCTGTGATTTTTCCCATACCCACAGTAAATGAAGACTGTGAAAAGGAATCATTTACTGAACCAAGTCAGAGTGAAGAAGACACTAGAGATGAGGAGACTCAAGAATCAGAAGTGACATCTGAAGACACTTCAGTTGAATTGCATGACTCTAATCTAGAGGCTGGACTGAATGTAGAACCTAGCCATAACACAAGAGTTCAAAAGAATCATCCTCCACAGTTGATAATAGGTGATGTCTCTTCTCCCATGATGACCAGACATCAAAGCAGGCTTCAGGAAATGCAAGATCAACAGCATACAGTGCTCTCATGTTTTCTATCCCAGCTTGAGCCGAAAAAGGCACATGATGCTATGAAAGAATCTAGCTGGATAGAAGCAATGCAAGAAGAACTGTTACAGTTCAAGCTACAAGATGTGTGGGATCTAGTAGACCTTCCTAAAGGTCACAGAGCAATTGGCACAAAATGGATCTTCAGAAACAAGAGAGATGAAAGAGGTATTGTTATAAGAAACAAAGCAAGGCTGGTAGCTCAAGGCTACACTCAAGAAGAGGGCATAGATTATGAAGAAGTTTTTGCACCTGTAGCTAGGATAGAAGCAATCAGACTATTCCTAGCCTATGCTTCTTACATGAACTTCAAAGTCTACCAAATGGATGTAAAAAGTGCTTTTCTCTATGGGTCAATTGAAGAAGAAGTATATGTCTGTCAACCACCAGGGTTTGAAAACCCAAGCTATCCAGACAGAGTATACAAATTAAAGAAAGCACTTTATGGACTACATCAAGCCCCAAGAGCATGGTATGACACTCTGTCATCCTATCTCTTGGAAAATGACTTTGAAAGAGGAGTCATTGACAAGACTCTATTTATCAAAAGAAAGAAGAAGGATATCTTGCTGGTCCAAATATATGTTGATGACATTATTTTTGGTTCTACAAGAAACAATATGTGCAAGGAGTTTGAGGATTTAATGCATCAAAGGTTCAAAATGAGTTCCATGGGGGAACTTACTTTCTTCCTTGGACTCCAAGTTCAACAGAAGTCAGATGGCATTTTTATATGTCAATCCAAGTATGTGCAGGATATTCTAACCAAGTTTGGTTTCTCAGAATCAAAACCTGCCAGCACACCTATGGAAACACACAAGCAGATCACAGCAGATCTTGAGGGGGAGGATATGGATGTGCATCTTTATAGATCCATGATTGGCTCTCTCATGTATCTCACAGCATCAAGGCCAGATATTATGTTTCCAGTCTGTGTATGTGCAAGATTTCAAGTTAGGCCAAAGCAATCTCACTTTCAAGCTGTTAAGAGGATATTCAGATATCTCAAAGGGCAACCCAGATTGGGACTTTGGTATCCTCATAACTCACCTTTTGACCTAATAGCATACTCAGACAGTGATCTAGGTGGGGCAAACTTGGACAGAAAATCTACTTCTGGAGGATGTCAGTTTTTGGGTGCTAGACTAGTCTCATGGCAGTGCAAGAAACAAACCACAGTATCCACATCTACAACAGAGGCAGAGTACATAGCAGCTGCAAGTTGCTGTTCTCAAGTCTTATGGATTCAGAATCAAATGCTGGATTATGGGGTAACCTTTCTACATACTCCAATCTTTATTGACAACAGCAGTGCTATTAGCATTGTAAATAATCCAGTCAAGCACTCAAAGACAAAGCACATTGAAATCAGGTATCACTTTATAAGAGATTGTAATGAAAAGAAACTTATTCAAGTTGTCAAAGTTCACACTGATAATCAGTTTGCTGATCTATTCACTAAAGCTTTTGATGTGGGTAGATTCACTTTCTTGGTAACAAGTGTGGGAATGATAAACTTTGAATAAACTTCTTCTCAAAAAGTGAGTTTATACCTGTATATTGTTATTCTTGGTGTTACTAATCTTCTTTTCAGGATATACATAGCAGTACTCAGTATTTAACAAGTTTAAAAAGAAGTAAGACTAGTTAATACTGCTAGTAGTTAATACTGCTAGTTCAGTTAATACTGCTAGTTCAGTTAATACTGCTAGTAGTTAATACTGCTAGTGGTTAATACTGCTAGTAGTTAATACTGCTAGTAGTTAATACTGCTAGTAGTTAATACTGCTAGTTCAGTTAATACTGCTAGTGGTTAATACTGCTAGTAGTTAATACTGCTAGTAGTTAATACTGCTAGTTCAGTTAATACTGCTAGTTCAGTTAATACTGCTCTAGGTTAATACTGCTTATATTCCGAATACTATAATAACCTTTTGCCCGCCTAAAAGTTCATAACGACTCTTTGCATACTATTCTCTTGCGCTCAAAACCTTTTCTCTCTCAAGTTCGAAGTTTTCAGGCAAGTTTTCACTAATATCAATGGCATCCATGACATTCATCGACGAGCACAACGAGATTGCGATGCTACAAAAGCCAAAACAAGCTGAAGGTTTTCATCAGATAGTCGACTTTCTGAAGTCGAGCCACATTGCTCATGCTCTTACTGTATCACCTACAATCTACATTGAGCACCAAAGGCAGTTCTGGGCTAATGCAACCATTGTTGTGGAAAATGGGGTGCAAATGATCAAGACAAGAATCTGTGATCACTCACTTACAATTACTGAAGAAGTCATTCGCATCAGTCTACGTCTAGACGATGCCTCTGGTATAATGTCTATCTCTAATGATGAACTGTTTTCTAATCTTACTAGAATGGGGTATGGAGGCCCATTGGGTGTTTTCAAATTCTCAAAAGCAAAGTTTTCACCCCAATGGCGTTTTCTTGTTCATACCCTGATGCATTGCATCTCCAAAAAGACCACTGGATGGAGTGAGTTCAGCAGTCCAATTGCATATGCTTTGGTATGCTTGGCTACATCCAGAAGGTACAATTTCTCAAAGATGATTTTCAGTGATCTTGTATCAAATATGGGAAACAAAAAGAGTTTTTTTATGTATCCCAGATTTGTTCAGGAAGTAATTAACCATGAATTGACGGATATACCTCAACCTGTTGGGGTATATGTACCTAAACCCCCAAAAGGCAAGGTTTTCTCAAATATGAGAAGATCTGCTGGGGACTCGGAAGGAGTTGACACACCATTGTTCTCTACAATGATGGTGGTGTCCCAAAACACTGAAGGTATGGCAGCAGGGTCAAGGCCCTCATTAGACCATCCCACTGCTAGCCAAGCCCAACCTTCTCACTCAAAAACAATTCCCCAGTCCATTCTTACAAAACCAACCTCTCCAATTACCCAAACTTATCAAAGAAAACAGGTAAAGAAGTCTCCTTCCCTTCTTGTACCATCACCCACACAACCTTTAAGCCCTCTAAGGGAGAATTCTCCCCTAGAGAATATCCAAAGGGAAACCACAAGGGTGTCTCCCAACCCAAAGGAGGTGCTCTCTGAGGAGGAGGTAGAGCATATGGGAGATGAGGCTGCCACTACTCCTGCTAACACAGAGGAGGAAAGTGGTAACATCAATAAGACCTCCCCCATGGCAACTTTGAATGAGCAATCATTTGAAGGTCCCTGGTGCCAAGAAACCACAGGGGTGGATAGTGCTTCTGCTAGGCAGAAGACATCTACTAATAAAAGATCCAATGATCCTTCAATAGGGGGTAACACTCCTGGAGAAGGTGAGGACAGATATAACTATGATGAATTGATGGAGACCATGGGAAACATCAACCAGGATGTCATCAAGCAAGGAAAAGAAATAGAGGAGATGAAGCTGATTATTCTATCTCAACAAGTTCAGATCACCAAACTGAAGAAAATGGTGACAAGATTGTTACAGAAAAGGAGAAGGAAACAGTTTGTGCTAAAGAGGAGGACAAGTGTTGAAGATGATTTCAACAAGGGGGAGAATTCAGAGGCTGAAGCAGAAAAAGAAAGTATTTCTGAGATGGGATTTGATGTTAAGGGGGAGAAAGCTGCAGAAACAGAAGCACAAGAAGTAGAAACAGATAATGTTCAAGCAGCAACAGGGCTATCTGTTGAAGAATTGGAAATAGCTGAAACCTTAGTAAAAGCAAAGAATGACACTCCTAAGGCTACTCAAAAGGCTAAGGGAGTGGTCATCGATGAAGGAGACCTTGAAAAGAAGACACAAGAAAGAAGTGAGGCAGGGTTGAAGGATACAAAGGGTAAAGCTAAGATGATTGAACCTGAACAACCTGCAAAGAAGAAAATTCAAATAGAACTGGATGAAGAAGTGGCAAAGCAGCTTCAGGCAGAAATGGAAAGGGAGGAACAACTTCAATCTGAGAAGGATAGAGAGCTTGCACTGAATATGGCCAGAAAACTAAATGAAGAGTATCAGAAGAGCATGAAAACAGCAGCTCAGGCCAAGCAAGTACAAGTAAAAAGAATGCCATTCAAAAAGCAGAAAAGACAACCCTCCAAGACCTTTTTGGCCAATCAGGAAAGAAGAAAGATGATAAACTTCCTGAAAGGTGCAATTGGTGTTAAGGGGGAGATGTTTACTCATATGGCATACTCTCAGGTTGAAGAGCTATACAGGAAGGAAATGACAAAGCTCCAAGGGGATTCCTCTCAAAGGGAAGAAGCAGAAAGAAGGATGAAAGAGAGACATGATCTCAACATCCAACAACCATTCCCTGAGAAAACCACACCTTCCAAAGAAGAAGCAGAAGAGAAGAAGGAAGAACCTGGAAATGTTGGTAGAGAAGCCAAGTCTGGAAAAAGAGTGAAAACAATTGCTCCAAAAAGGCAGTTGAAAAGGCCTAGGGTGGAAGAAACTGAAAAGGAAGCAGAACCTTCAATCACATCCCCAACAGAGCCAGTACAGAGCCTAGAGCAGGTCACTAAGCAAACTGATGAAAGTATGGATCCGTACATGACAATAGTGGAACCTTTGAAAGCTGTTCCAATCTCTATGCAAGCTCCAGAGATCATCTTCTGGGATATTCTGAGAGACAATGGAAAGAATTTCTTCAGAATCAAGAGAGCTGATGGTTCATTTGAAGCTTATTCAACATGGGGGAAGGTCATCAGAAGTTGTTCAAGAGCTGATATGGAAGAACTATATAAAGTTGGGATGAAACTTTATGAACCTGTGTTGAAAGGTACTGAAGAGAATCTTCTCAAAGTGACATTGGAATACTTGTGCATGATGTTTGAGCCTGCAAGAGTGCACCATAGGATTAAAGATCATATGCATGAGTTCATATTCAAGAAGATTGACAAATGGATACTGTTTGAAAACTGTGGAGTATACATGATTACTATTGACAATTGTTATCATGAATACTACCTGGTGGACAAAATATATGAGCATAGCAAGGAGAAGTTAGAAGGGATGCTTAAAGCTACACTAGTTTGTACAAAGGATTCAGAAATGGCCAAGATTGTGGTGAGAAGAACTGTAAATCAAAGTTTGGGCCTAGATCCAAATTTGGGCAACTAAATGTAAGGTGTTGAAAGCATCTTGAAGAAGATCTGAAGAACTTGACTTCTCTTCTAAAAGTCAAGTTAGGGGGAGATTGTTGGGAACTGAAGATTTTACTAAGTGTAGTTACTACTGCTAGTACAAATGTAGTTACTACTGCCAGAACAAGTTGAAGATTAATACTGCTGAGTGTTACTACTGCTAGTGTTAATTAATACTGCTAGTCATAGTTAGTACTGCTTGAACAAAGTTAGTACTGCTTAGCTAGTTAGTACTGCTAGTGGTTAGTACTGCTTGCAGTTAATGCTGCTATATGAAGTTAATGCTGCTGAGCATTATTAGTGCTGCTAAAGAGATCCGGATGGAAAGTAATACAGCTGGATATACTGAAGATATACTTAGAAGATATACATGGAAGATATACTGAAGATTTGTTTATTCTTTGTAATTATCTTTTTATTAGTATATGTATAGATTGTTTAGAATAGATAATAAGGACTTTTGATAATTGTTTTTTTTTCGAGAGAGAAATCAACCTCAAGGCATAGATCCTAATTCTAGAGAAGTAGAATTCGTATTGGTGAGCCTGTTCATCAATATTGAGGTTGAGTGTGTAACCTTGTAGCTTTAAGCATTCAATACAAGTTTACTGTTTGATCATTATATACTGTGTTTGATTACTGTTTTATTAAATATCAAAGTGTTTTTCCGCAACTTCTTTGATATTAGTTTCTGAGTATTAATTCTTGTTAAGAATTCGATCCTGACAAGAATTATGAATGAGATCTAAACTATTCTCTCTAAACTCAACTAACCTAGTTCTGAATAATAAAATCCTTATATATGAAGCGCATAAGGCCTAATGGGCTTTAGGCCCAATAACAAATAACTATCAATTAATTACAATTTGAACCCTTATAAATGCTTTATACAACTTTCAACACACAGGACTTTCAGTCCTAACAATCTCCCCCTAAAGTTGAATAAGGCATTTTCATCTTGAAATCTTCAGGCATTGATCTTCTTTCCAAGATTATTACTTTCTCAAAATCATAAACTTTCTGAGAAAGCTTGATACATTTCAGCTCAACTACTTTCTTCTCATCAGCACATTTTCTTGAAAAATCTGAGAACTTCTTTGAAAATCCTTTCTTTTCACTCTCAAAATCAGCTTTATCTTTAACCATCTTTTGTTTCAAATCAGATATTTTCTTTTGAATCTGAGCATTAGCATCCTCCAGACTCTTAGTCTTCTCATCATACTTTTCAACAGATACTGCTTGCTGGATTTGCACAATCTGATATTCAAAATTAGAGATCTTTCTTTTCAGCTCAGAATTCTCAGATTCCAATTCTCTTCCTTTTAATACTACCTTTGGCCCTAACATCAACCATTCAGTAAAATCCCACAACTCTTTTCCTGTCATTTTGTAAGTATATATTTGACCAGAAATTTCACAAAAAAATGCCACGAAAAAATTCACAAGAAATACTATTTGTCATAAAATTTCGAGCTATATTATTAGCCCTCTGTCTTTTCTCCTGTTCCTCAGAAGAAGCTTCTGTTGGAATTTAGGATTGCATCTCTCCTTCAGTCAATGATAATCTGATATAGTAACCCAACTCATGTTCATCCACAAAAGTCAAAAAATTAACTTTCCACTCTTCATATTTTCCTTTGAACAGCAATGGTGTCTTCATCCTTTTTTATCGTATCGAATAGAATTAATTCGATCCGGCTATGAAAAGATTGATTTCCAAGGACTGAACTTGACAAGAGATGAAACTTGAACGGGTTTAAACATTAATCTTAAATGCACTGTAGCGATCGTGAGACAAACAAATTGATCAAAATATATATATATATATATATATATATATATATATATATATATATAAATCAAGCAAGGACCCGGTCGATGCAAGGACCCGGTCGAGACGAGAGTCCGGTCGACACGAGTCCGGTCAACAGGACACCGGGCGCAAGCACCGGTCAACAAGGTACCGGTTGCGGTACCGAGACACGAGTCTGGTCAAACAAAGTACCGGTCGCCAAAGCGATCCGGTCGAGTCAAAGCATCGGTCAAGCCAAGCACCAGTCAGGACAAGACACCGGTCCAAACAAGGATCCGGTCTTACGAGTTTGGTCGATAGGGTCCGGTCGAATATCAATAACAGATAAACACTTCGATAAACAGATAAGCGATCGATAGAGATAATCACCGAAAAAATCGATGAATCTGGAAATCGATCGTAATCAAATAATCGACCCAGAAATAATCAAACCCAGATTTTATGCAGATCGACCAACAAGAACAACATGCAGAATCAAACCATACTTAACCCAGAAATCAAGTTTTACTCTAGATTTTAATCGATCGACCTTTACTCAGATTGAACACAGATCGATAAGAAATCCAGAAAACAGTCTTGCAGATTCAATTCAGTTAAACTGTATAGCAGTGCAAACCCAGAAAATTCGACCGATATGTATACCCAGAAAATAAAAGAACTCGATTATGTAGACTGAACCCAGAAAATCGACAAGCAGATTTAACCCAGAAAAAAAACGATTATGCAGGCAGAACTCAGCGGAACTAAGTGAACTCAATATAAACTAGACTCAAACTTGAAGAACATGAATAAGAGCATGTACCCAGTTATGCGATTAAAGGGTTTTAGACAAACCTTTTTGGATCAAAACTTCAGTCTCTTTGCTATGATACCAATCGTAGATCCCAGTACAGTGCAATCACGAACAATAATATCAATGAAGAACAGTTAATGAATCACAACCTCTAGTCATATGATTAATATTCAAGAAAGGTTTAGGTTTACAGAGAGAATTTCTGATAAGCAAAGTAAACCTATTGACTAGAGAATTATGAATGAGATCTAAACTATTCTCTCTAAACTCAACTAACCTAATTCTGAATAATAAAATCCTTATATATGAGGCGCATAAGGCCTAATGGGCTTTAGGCCCAATAACAAATAACTATCAATTAATTACAATTTGAACCCTTATAAATGCTTTATACAACTTTCAACACACAGGACTTTCAGTCCTAACACACATCCTCACACATATGATGCCTCTGTGGCTATGCTACAACTGACCGTACCTTAGATCAAGAGAAATTTCAAATTTCTCGTAAGAACTGCCTGTCAGAGAAAGAATGGCACGACCTTATTGCCCAAGGACTCCTTAGCCTGGACAGCAAGGTATCCACACTTATTAGGTTCTCGTCATCATCCAACTCTGACTCTGATGATGGCAGACCTATCAAAACCATTATAGAGAAATCCTTGAAAAAAGGTCCTCAAGGATTAATGGGAAGTCCTTCCGGAGTCAAAATCAAATCAACTCCGAAAGAAGGCCCCTCTGAACTCGAGGGAAAATTAGAATCATGTGTTGATTCTAAGGTCACCCCCTCTGATTATCTCACCAAAGAAGAGTTCAAAATCTTTGGTGATGAAATCAGAGAATCTCTGAAGGAGATTAAACTTCAACTGGAGAAGACCTCAGAGGCCTCTGCCTCTAACTCTGAAGTTGCAAATCTCACTTCAAAGGTCTCTGAGCTACGCACGACACTTCACTCCCAAAACACAAAACTGGAATCTCTGGAAAACGTGGTTATCAAAAATGACGCGGTCCTGTCTAGAGAAATTCAGAACTCAAGAACAGAGCTCCTAAAGGCGATTCCACCTACCTCTGCTCCAACTCCAACCTCTGCAGACTTTTCTCAATTCAAAGAGGAAGTCTTGCGAACTTTGGCAGAAGTGACTGCAAAAATCCCGACTCCCTCTGCTACTCCTGCCACACCCATATCATCAGAGTTCGTTACAAAGGTTGACCTCCACAACTTCTCTAAAATCATCACCAACAATCTAATGAACATCTCCAGCAGGTTTGTCTCTAAGGTCACTCAGCAGAATAAGACAATTGAAGACCTTCTGAAGAATGTCATATCTTCAGAGGGATCACTGAAGAGAAAGGTACCAGAAGTAGCATGCTCTGAGGAAGCCAAGAAGAAGGCTAGGTATGAAGACTCTGATGACCAGGATGACCAACCTCAGGGGTCATCAGGCCTTCATAAGAGGGAGAAGACTCCAGCACCCAGAACTGTTGAAACACAGAAAGAGCCCACTCTCTCTGGATCTAACAAAGGTAAAGAAAAAGAACCAGAAAGCAACTTAATCTCTGCTGAAGACAATCAGGCCACTCTTAAATCTCTAGTACCTGTCATCTTTCTATCACCATCAACTTCAGAAGCTCCAATAATACCAATCATAAATGCAACTCCAGAAAAAATTGGGGCTCTGGAAGAAGATGAAGACGAGAAGCTAATAGACTTCTCTACATCCGAAGATGCATTCTCATCACCTGAAAGACCACATTTTGTGATGAGATATGCCTTCGGATCAGAATCTAAAAAGGAAGAAAAATCCAATTCTGAAGAAGAAGAAGGAGCGGTTGAAGAAGAACCGGTTGAAGTAATCGATGTTAAAGAGTATGTTTTCAAAAATTCTCAACCACCTCATACTTCAACTGAAGCACAATTAAGAGAATCACCAGAGATTGATGGCTATATCTCTGAATCACAGCTGAAGGAACCAGAGACAGCCTAACTGTCTGCTGAAGAAACAACCATGGTTGTTAATGAACAGAATCCTCTAGAGGATCTTGTTCAGAAGACAAGCATTGGTTTACCAGCCAAAGTATTCACCCATCCTCCTACATTCCTTGCCTCCAAACCCGAAGCCTCCATAGAAGATCACTTCCGATATATCTACTATGAGTTTAATCTGGAAGACACTCTAGTCATTCCTCTGAATCCAAGGATTAGGGAGAACATGCCTGACTATGAGCAAAGATTCATCAGAGATAAAACTACTCCAAGAGCAAAGGTCCTCTCTGATGATCGAATCATCAAAATCAACAAAATCTCCGAAAAGACTTTTGCCTTCAACAATATCATCTATAGGCACTATGTGGTAACTCGCTCTGATCAGAAGATTTACGAGTTCAATGATAATGATCTCGTAAATCTAAATCCATATGATCTACCTCATTTATATGCCTATTGCTCTGCAAGATACGATCATGGAAGAAGAGAAATCAGAATGGGCATGGTTGAAGTCAGACGGGCAATGGAGGCCTATGTCAAATTCAGAGCAAAATGTGACTTCCAGATTGCTCTGAACCTGGGAGAAGAAAAGATGGAAGTGACTGAACCTGTGGAGTCAATCGATAATCTTGACAAACAGAAGACAGGATCAATCATAGCAGAACCTCTGGGTTTCGTCTACAGAGTAAACCATGTAAAGAAAATCTTTCTAGCTTCAGAAGTTTCAAAATACTCTGATGAAACCTTGAGAGGAATACAGAAAATGATTCATGTGAAGAAAGAACGGCACAGAGCAGATCTATTGGCGAAACTAGACTTAGAGATTGGCTCAATGATTAACTTCAGAGCGCTTATCATGAAGATTCATGGAATCTGTTCTAGTGACAAGTGTTAGTTTATTTTCTTACTTTTGTTGTTACTTTCTCTTTTAATTCCAAATACTTTTGAGAAGTAATATTTAAGAGGATGATTTTATCCTCTATGCTTTCTAGTTTAAATTTTCTGTTCTCTGCTACTCTTGCATTTTTTTTATTTTCAATACTTAGGGGGAGATTGTTAGCCCCAAATCTCAATTTGTAAAAGTATTGAAAATATCTATGTCCTACTTCAAAGGACTTCCAGAGACAGGCTTCAGAGGACGTGACTGCCTCTGAAGCACATTTCAGAGGGACTTCTCAGTAGAAGACATCAGAGATGGCTTCATCAGAGGCTCTGAAGACTTCCTCAGAGCTCTGAAGGTGTTCTTTCTTAAGATCAAGACAAGATACAAGTGTTGAACTGAAGAACAGATGACACATCACTTAGTGATAAGATTTGCTTTCTAGAGCAGGTCACTGTTCATGCACGTATTGAGCTTACCTGGTAAGACACTGTTCAAGCATGCTTCTTTTGTCAGGATAGTACACTGTTTACTTTATGGTCCTATAAATAGGACCATCATGCCATTGACAAAAGTGTGCTTTTTGATATCTTGCATCTGAAGAATCAATTGAATATATTTCAAAGAAGATCTTGTTCTTTCTGCTTATTTTATTATATGAACTGTGATATTTGAACTGCTTTTGATATTAAACTATATTGCTTCCGCTGTTATTATTCTTATTGTTTATATCATCATTGTAAGATTAAATCTGGGATCCAACAGAAGGGTTAGTGATAGGTGTTGCACATCGGGAGATGTCTCTAACACATGAAATCATGCCATTCTAATATGGATATGAGATTTTCGTCTTTGGTTTCCTTCTTACGCCTTCATCATAAATCTCATATTTGGTTTTGTTTTTACCCCTTCATCATATTGATCTTCTACATATTTTCCATATTCAAGACATGCGAAATTTTTTTACCTCTTTGAGAGTTTCAATTAATCTATAAAGTACGTTTTTCATCTTGTGCTCTTTGTGTATGCCTCCTCCCATGCACATTGCTAAGAATCCTAGGAAGGGTTGGGAACTTTATAACTTATGTATGAAATATGTTACTCTTCCTAATTATAGAGAGATATAAAGATCAGAGTCAACCTCAGAGTCGAAAGGTGCGCCAAATGGAAAATGTCCGAACAAAACGACCAAACCACTGGCCGATATGCCTAGGATAGCAGGCAAGTAAGTACAGGAACAAACCAACCTTGTTCAAGAAGAGGAAGATTTAGAGAACTTTAGAAATATATATGGGTTACTGATAACTCTCATTTTTAGAGTTATTTATTACTCTTTTCTAGGATTTTATATCATTTTATATACCCATTTTGCTTCTATCTCCTTCCTTTTGTCTAAATTGTTTTTAAGAGGTGATGAAATGCCAAAGATTTATTTTTGTTCTAGAAATATCATTGTTGGGTAGTGGGCACAATCTGCCTACCGTGGGTATTGTCGAGCTACTTTTGGACAAAATCAAACATTTCTATTATCTGGTCGCTTGGAGCAATATTTTGAAGATTTCTCAAGACCTAGATATATCATTTGTTTTTTGAATAGTGCCACTTTTGCTCAATAGATTAAAGAATATTCTATCCATGGGTAATGATCATTTTCTACCTATAAAAAAAAGCATGGAAGAAGCATTGAACATAATCAACAATCTGAATTTTTTCCTTCAAGCATTTACCGAAGATCGGGAATATGTAGAATTAATTTTCAACATTTATTTCTTGTCTTGTATTTTAATTTCTAGTATTACATTTTTGTTCGTTGTCTGCCTACTATGGCGACAGTTTTTAGTTACATTTCAATACAAATATTTACCAAGTGTTTATCTACTTCTAGTATGTTCTACATTTTTATTATGAGCCAAGCACCTCTTTGGGTTTGAGTGTGAGTCGAACTTTTAAGACTAGTAGGTGTTGGTGATTTTAGTGAAATCATCGGTCATTTTATGTAATTGGGTTCACAAAATAATAATGGGGTTGGTAGCTAAGCTATAACACGAATTAGGAGGTGTGGAATGCACACTCGTGTAAGCTAACTTTGACCCGGGATTGTTGGACGGTCTTTTGGTGAATGTGGGATGAAACAGTGGCTCACGCGGGTTGTGCCGTAGGTTAACCCGCGCGGCTACCCGCGTGGTGCACTGGAGTATGGGACGAAACAATGGATCACGTGGGTTGTGCCGCGGGTTAACCCACACGGTGTACTGTTGCAGATTCGATTCTGTAACCTCCAAATCTCTATGTAACACCCAAATCAATTTGTAACCTACACCATTATGTCTAACAATCAATACCATTAAATGGGTAATTATTATTGGTCTTTAATATAGCTTCAGTTACGATTCTCTTGGTGTTTAAATAGGATCGATTTCTGCCAGAATCGGTACCGGTGAAATTGAGATTATCCTCGAGTGAACTTCGTGATACCCAGGCAGAATAGGGTCGAAATATCACTTAAGGAAAGCGAGCTCTCACGTGATCTCATATTCTTATCCAAGTTCCGATCACTCCATTTTTTCTCTCTAACCATCGATATTCTGCACACACTCCCCAACAATCTTAAGTGATATTCATCGTGAGAGAGATGGCGAGTGATCAATCTATGAGAGACATGCCGACAAAGTTCACCAAACTTGAGAAGTTCGAAGGCGTCAATTTTCGGTGATGGCAAAAGAAGATACACTTCTTGTTGACCACGTTGAAAGTCGTGTATGTGTTGAGCACGCCGATGAAGGAAGTGATGGAGGACGAGACGTTGGAGATGACCCGGCATCGTGGAAAATGGGAAAAAGACAACTACATATGTCGCGGCCACATCTTAAATGGTATGTGTGACTCTCTCTTCGATATTTATGAAAACGTTGAATCCGTTAAAGAGCTATGGGACTCTCTTGAGTCCAAATACATGGCAGAGGATGCTTCTACTAAGAAGTTCCTCGTTAGTAATTTTAATAATTATAAAATGGTGGATTCAAGGCCTGTGATGGAGCAATATAATGAGCTCCTACGCATTCTAGGCCAATATGCTCAACATGATATGAAGATGGACGAATCCATCTCTGTATCGAGCATAATTGATAAATTGCCTCCCTCTTGGAAAGATTTCAAAGACATGTTAAAACACAAGAAGAAAAAGTTGTCTCTTGTACAACTTGGTAGTCACTTGCGCATAGAGGAATCTCTTCGGGCGCAAGAGGCTGAGAAACCTAAGATGAAAGAGGTTTCTGCACCTTCGGTGAACATGGTGGAAGAGGGAAGATTCAACAATTTCAAGGGAAAATGTAAGTTCAATGAAGCCAAGAAAGGTCCCAACAAAAAGGTTAAATTAACCTGTTGGACTTGCGGGATGACCGACCATCTTAAGCGGGATTGTCGAGTTGTCAGGAATAAGAATGGAGCAAGCTCAAGTGGTGGTGGGAAAAGATCCAACGATCAAAACCCACTGCAAGGTCAGTTTTTTGACTTTGGTGTTAATTCAAATTTGAATTATCTACCACTAATATCCGAATCATTTTATGTACAAGATGATGATGATGCTTGGTGGATTGACACGGGTGCCTCGAGTCATGTGTGCAAGGATCGACGTTGGTTCACCTCTTTGGAACCGGTTGAAGATGGATCCGTGATACACATGGGGAACGAGTCAAATGCTTCCATTCTTGGACGCATCTTAGTTAGGATAGAATTTAGTTCTAGTAAAATAATTGAACTTATTGACGTTTTGTTTGTACCACAAATTTGAAAGAATTTGGTTTCCGGTAGTACCTTGAATAAGTTAGGATATAGGCAAGTTTTTGAGTCCGAAAAGTTTACCTTGTCAAAAGGTGGCTCTTTTGTAGGATTTGGCTATTTGATGAATGATATGTTCATGTTAAGTTTAAATAAAAAGAATTTTATTTCGAATTCTATTTATGTTGCAAATGAAGTTCTTGTTTATTCTAGTTTATGGCATGCAAGGCTTGGTCATGTTAATTTTAAAATAATAGTTGAAATGTCAAAAGAAGGTCTTATTCCGGGTTTTGACGTTAAAACCGAAAAATGTAAAACTTGCATGTTGATAAAGATCACTAGGCAACCGTTTCCCAATGTGAAAAGGGATTCGTCGGTGCTTGAATTAATTCATAGTGATCTTTGTGATTTGCAATCAACTTCGTCTTTTGGTAATAAAAAGTATGTAGTTACTTTTATTGACGACGCTTCACGTTTTTTGATATTATTTTATTGCACTCAAAAGATGAAGCGTTGGATAAATTTAAAATTTATAAAACGGAGGTTGAATTGCAAATGAACAGTTTAATTAAATGTTTACGCACCGATCATGGTAGGGAATATTACGACCCCATGTTTTTCCAATCCGTAGGAATTATCCATGAGACTACGGTGCCTTATACACTACAACAAAATGGTGTGGCGGAACGAAAAAATATAGTTCTCAAAGAAATGGTGAACTCTATGTTATCCTACTCGGGATTGAGTAATGGATTTTGGGGTGAAGCCATGTTAACGGCTTGTTATCTATTAAATCGAGTTCCCAATAAAAGGAACAAGATTACCCCATATGAACTTTGGTTCAAGAAAATTCCTAACTTGAATTATATTCGAGTTTGGGGTTGTCAAGCGGTTGTTCGACTACCCGAACCCAAAAGGAAAACCTTGGGTGAGAAAGGTATTGATTGCATCTTTGTTGGATATGCTGAGCATTCCAAGGCATATAGGTTCTATGTTATTGAACCTAATGATTCTATAGTGATTCACACCGTTATAGAATCGAGAGATGCATTATTTGATGAGACTAGATTCTCTTCAATACCTAGGCCGAAGGATCTTGTTCCAAATACTAGTGTAACTAGTGAGGTTGAAGAACAAGCAATTGTTCCAACCGAATCTTCGATGCTTCGAAGGATCAAAAGATGAAGGATTGAAAAATCCTTTGGTCCCGATTTCCAAGTATACTTGGTAGAAGGATCAAGAGATGAAATTGGATCACAATTCTCTTACTGTTATAGTATTGAGAAAGATCCAAAATCATTTGATGAGGCTATGAAGTCTCAAGATGTTGCTTTCTGGAAAGAAGCAATAAATGATGAAATGGATTCCATAATGGGGAATAATACTTGGGTATTATCGGACTTGCCACCGGGTTGTAAACCTTTGGGATGCAAGTGGGTCTTCAAAAGGAAGATGAAAGTCGATGGATCAATCGACAAGTTCAAAGCTCGATTAGTAATCCAAGGCTTTAGGCAACGGGAGGGTATCGATTATTTTGATACCTATGCCCCGGTTGCAAGGATCTCCACGATTAGATTGTTGATAGCCTTATGAGCTATCCACAATTTAGTGATTCACCAAATTGATGTCAAAACGACATTCTTGAATGGTGACTTGGAGGAAGAAGTTTACATGAAACAACCGGAAGGTTTTGTTATGCCCGGGATGGAGCATAAGGTATGTAAACTTGTAAATCATTGTATGGGCTTAAACAAACACCCAAACAATGGCATCAAAAATTTGATGAGGTTATCTTGTCCAATGGCTTTATGTTAAACCAAGGGGACAAGTGTGTGTATAGCAAATTTGATACATCCGGTAACGGAGTAATCATTTCCTTATACGTTGATGACATGTTGATCTTTGGTACCGACCAAAATCAAGTTGATAAAACCAAAGAGTTGTTGTCATCAAGTTTCTCCATGAAAGATATGGGAGAGGCGGAGGTGATCCTTGGAATAAGGATCAAGCGTGAGAACAAAGGGATTGCAATTACGCAATCTCATTACATTGAGAAAGTATTAAAGAAATTTAATTACTTTGATTGTTCTCTGGTGAGTACTCCATTTGATCCGAGTGTGAAGCTTATGCCCAATTCGGGTGAAGCGGTGTCATAACTCGAGTACTCAAAGGCTATAGGATGCTTGATGTATGCCATGACAAGCACTTGGCCGGATATCGCTTTTGCCGTAAGCAAGTTGAGTAGGTATACTAGTAATCCTAGTATACATCATTGGCAAGCGATGAGACGAGTATTTAAATACTTGAAGAAAACCATAGATTATGGTTTGTCATATGTCGGGTTTCCTTCGGTATTAGAGGGATATTCGGATGCAAGTTGGATTACCAACTTAGAATATCACTCTTCCACGAGTGGTTGGGTATACTTGCTTGGGGGAGGAGCCATCTCATGGACTTCCAAGAAGCAAACTTGCATCACGAGTTTGACTATGGAGTCGGAATTTGTGGCATTAGCCGCTGCCGGTAAAGAGGCAGGGTGGCTAAGGAATTTAGTCCATGAAATTCCGTTATGGCCGAAACCAATATCACCGATTTCTATCTTTTGTGATAGTGCGGCTACTTTGGCTAAAGCTTATAGTCAAGTATACAATGGCAAGTCTAGACACTTAGGTGTTTGACATAACATGATTCGTGAGCTAATCACAAATGGGGTAATTTCGGTTGAATTTGTTCGGTCTCAACAAAATCTAGCGGACCACTTGACGAAGGGGTTAGCTAGGGACTTGGTTCACAAGTCGGTGATCGGGATGGGATAAAAGTCCATTTGAATCTCTAACGGTGAGATACCCAATTCCCTTCTAATACAACGTTAGAAGTTGAATTCAATGGGAAAGCTCACTCTAAGGTATTGGAGCACAAGATAATCATCCCAAGGTATGTGCTCGGTACTGCAAGCGAGGAGGTAATTGTTCTTTTGTTAAAGTGCATGTGCAGGTGCATGATGAAAAGTGTTAGCGCACAGATCTATTGGATTCAAGATCATCCAAGCTGAAGATCGCAATCTGAAGCTAAAGCCGGAAAGTCGACTCTTAATATAAGTCTAATGTCAGTTTGTAATAAATGTCAAAGTTGTTTTTAGTATTTTATTATTATCCTAAATATCTAGATATCATTATTTAGATATTAGTTTAGGATATTAGTTTAGTTTAATATTATTATTGTTTTGCAAGTTGTTTTGCAAGTTGTAGGAAGTGTGTCTAAGAAGCTAACAAAAGAAAAATCAGACAACACACACAACACACACACAAAGGTGTAAATCAGAGAACATCGAGAGCTTTAAACCGCAAACATCAATCCTGTAATCTTTGTTATTAATCTAAACAGGTTGTTAATCATTTGTGTTATTGTTTTGATAAGAACTTGATAGTATTGTGGACCGACAATTGGTATCAGAGCCTGAAATCAGATTCAAATCAAGTTTTTAAAACTCGACTCTGTGTTCTTCATTTCAAAATCATTTTCGTGATTGATAGTGTTTTAGGTGTTGAAATCGATCATGTTGTGATCGATAGGTGTATTAGATCGAGTTGTTGTTGATTAGTTTCAGTATAGAGCTTCAATCGATTCAAATTTGGTGATTTTGTTGCAAAACAGTTCATGAGCATATCTTACTGTTCCATCGATTGGATTTTCAAAAAGTGATTTTTATTGAGATCTAAGGGTTACAATCTGTTCTAAAACTGTTAGTGGTCATTTTGTTAGAGTTTAGAACTGCTAATCGAAGTCTAAACGGGTTTTTAGATCGATTTTCGAAGAACAGGGACGAACTCGCGCAAAGTTCACATTTGCGCCAGTTCATAGTCACCTTTGCGCCATCAACACGTCGCGCAAAATTCAATTTCGCGCAACCAGCTACTCGCGCAAAGTCATAAACGTGCCACCTACATCTCACGCAATCCTCAGCTCGCGCCACCTTTGTCTCGCACAAATATTTTCGTGCAAATCCTCAGATCACGTCACTTTTGCGCCAACCTCTAGTAATGCAAACTTACTTTTGCGCCAGCCTCTCATCGCGCAAGTTGTGTTTTGCGCCACCTTCGTCTAGCGCAAACCTGTGCTTTTGCTCCAATTCCTGACTTAGTCTTTCTGATTGATTTTATTTTGGGCTAACGATCATATTCAATTTTTTCTTATCAAACAGAATGACTTCCTATTTTCCAATGTTGAATAAAGGAGAATACGAAAAGTGGAAAAATAATTTTTTTCAGCTTTGTAGATAATGATGATCTGGGTCACTACATGAGATTATCATTGTCTGAAGGAGCACAGGTGCAAAGAGAGAGAGATGATAATAGAGCTAGAGTTTATCTAAAAAAGAGTATTTCTAAAGAAATATATGATTTAATGGAGATTCCCGAAGCTTCAGGGAAAGAGATATGGGACTATCTTGCATTATACTCTGAATGGATTATCTCAGACCGAAAGGTTTTCTTAAAAGCAAAAGATTTGGTAGTTGAGAACTCTGAGCTAAAAAGAAAGATTTCTGATTTGGAAGCTCAAAAACAGAAGCTAGATCTTGTTGAGATCAAAGAGAAGAAATCTAAGGATTTGGAAGATACAAACACTGAGCTACAAAAGAAAATATCAGAGTTTGAGAAGAAGTTCTCAGATCTTTCCAAGAAGAGTATTGAGGAGAAGAAAGTGATTAAGCTTAAAAGTATAAAGCTTTCTCAACAAGTTAGAAACTTTGAGAAAGTAATCATTTTGGAAAGAGATCAGTTTGCCAAGGAGAAGAAGGCATTTGAAAAGAAGAATGTTGGATTCTTAAAAGAAATATCAGATGGAAGAAAGGGTGCAAAGAAGGAATTTGAAGAAGAGAGAAGCACCTTTGAAGCTACATTTAGAAAGCTTAATGCAAAGCTATCTAAACTTTCTAAGTATGCACAGAAAGAGAAGAAAAAGAAGTGTGAGCTTGAGACAAAGGTTGACCTTATTGTCAAAGAAAGAAACAGTTATTCTTCAAAGATTAACGACCTTGAAAAGATTATTTCAATGGTAGTGGTGACTGAGCGCAAGACTCCAGAGTCAATTATCCACTCACCTAGAGATGATTCAGCTGATTCAGAATGCTCTTTCAAGTCAGCTGCAAGTTCAACATTCAAACCTGTTTCTTCAAAAAGGTCAGTTAAATCTTCTGATCAAATTCGTAATTCTAACCGTTTCTTTGATAGAAATACAGATGGTTCAGGTACACATCAAAGAAGGAGAAGCAGCTACAAAGAAGCTGAACTGGTCTGGAACAGGAAACCAGTTGAAGAAAAGAAGTAATATGAGCTGAAATGTAAAAACTCATGTGTACATACGCCTAATGCCAAGAATAACAATGCGCATAAAGGTAAACCTGATTTTGTCTACACGAGACATCAGTTAATCAGTTTGTCAGGTAAGAAACTCTATTGTTCTTATTGTCGTACACATGATCCTGTTCATAAGACGAGTGACCATTACTGGTATGGTTCATACTCAGTTACCCCCATAAGAACGACAACTAACATAGTTGGATCCAAATGGAAATAGATACCAAAGAAAAGGGATAATTCTGTGTTGCAGGCACCTACTGTCAAGGGGGGGTAGGAGAACAATGGTTCTTGAGTAAATCAGCTCAAAACCCGGACTTAAATGTCAAGATGGAGGCTTCTAAGTATTTCAGATTAGAACCCGTACTTCAACGAAGTATGACTTCTAGAAAAAATAGTCTAGGACTCGTACCTCAAAGAACAATGGCTCTTGAATACAATAGTTCAAGACCCGCACTTCAATGCTCAAAAGTCTTTACTTCAAATTTTGTTTTATGGATATATAAATCTCTTGTTTTGTAATTTCTCTTGTGCAGATCCGTCATATGTGGTACTTGGATAGCGGATGTTCCAAGCATATGACTGGACAAAAAGGTGTGTTGACCAACTTTACAAAGAAGTATTGCGGAACAGTTAGATTCGGCAACGATCAGTTTTCACCAATACTAGGATATGGTGATATGGTACATGACAAAGTCACTATCAAGAAGGTGAGCTATGTTGAAGGCTTAGGACACAATCTATTCAGTATAGGCCAGTTCTGTGACAAAGGCTTAGAGGTCAATTTCAAAGCCAAGAGGTGTTCTGTTCGCACTGAAGAAGACGAGGAACTCTTGGTCGGCACGAGAAAGTCCGACCTCTACACAATCAATTTGTCAAACGTCCAGACTAACAAGCAGATTTGTCTACTATCTAAAGCCTCGATGCAGCTTTATGGCATCGACGGCTCTCTCACCTCAACTTTAGGTACATCAACAAACTGGTCAGTGGGAAGTTAGTGAAAAGACTTCTAGAGCTCAAGTATGAAAAAGAACACTTATGTGCATCATGTGAAAAAGGAAAGATGAAGAGAGCTCCACATAAACCAAAGCCTGAACCAAGTACAAGCGCTCCGTTAGAGTTGTTGCATATGGATCTATGTGGTCCGATGCGAACGCAAAGCTTAGGCGGAAAGAAGTACATTCTAGTTATCATGGACGACTATTCGCGATACACTTGGGTCAAATTTCTACGTTCAAAAGATGAGACACCAGATGTTCTCATTACACTCCTGAAGACAACCCAGGTAAATCTGCAGAAACCGATCAAGCTTCTAAGAACAGACAACGGCACAAAGTTCAAGAAAAAAACAGTTCAAGAATATCTCGAATCAGTCGGGATATCACATCAATACTCTGCTGCTCGTACGCCTCAACAGAATGGAGTGGTCGAAAGAAGAAATCGTACGCTAATTGAGGCTGCTCGTACTATGCTAAGTCAATCTGACTTACCTCTATTTCTGTGGGCTGAAGCTATATCGACTGCGTGCTACACTCAGAATCGCTCCATGATACACCGCAGATTCAAGAAGACTCCTTATGCGTTGATCAACAACCGAACACCGACAATCAAATATTTCCATATATTTGGGTGTAAGTGTTTTGTTCTAAACGATAGAGAGAGTCTGAACAAGTTCAGTGCAAGGCGGACGAAGGCATCTTCATTGGTTATTCATCTACATCAACTGCATACCGTGTATATCTGAAGAAGTCAAAGGCAGTTATTGAAAGCGTCAACGTTACGTTTGATGAAGAAATGGCTTCTGAACAACACAGTTCAGAACCTCTGATAACCGGAGTACTAGCTTCTGGTCAAATCAGTCCAGAACCTGCGTCTCAAGCTAACAAAATAGATGAAGCATCAACGTCTACTAATCATTTATCTAATTTAGATTTATTATTTGAATTGTTTTATGATGAATTTCTTGGATCTAATGTGAAGAAATCTGTTGTGGTTGACAGGAATGAAGACTCAACGACTACTCATCCAACCATGTCAGATATCCCTATTGAATCTAACTCTCAGATTCAACAAGAAATTCCAGTTCAAATGCCGACTCCAACAGTTGAAGTTGTGACAAATAATGAAGAGACAGAAGTTGTTGTATCAGCAGGATGTTCTATACAGACTAATCTACAGCCGGACCAAGTTGTACCTACTGAGACTTCTGCACCTACTACTTCAACTGCAACCATTATTCCTCTTGAACTACCAGAAGAAGGTACTAGTGAATTCATAGATGATAATATTGATATATATTCATATAATCCACTACCTCAGGAACATAAATGGACGAAAGAGCATCCGATAAGCCAGATCATTGGCGATCCAACAAAACCGGTGCAAACTAGGTCAGCGTCAACGAATATTTGTATGCATGAATCCTTTCTGAGTAAGATCGAGCCTACTCGCGTATCAGAGGCTCTTGCCGATTCAGATTGGGTAACTGCAATGCAAGAAGAGCTGAATCAGTTCGACGCACTTAAAGTCTGGAGACTTGTACCCAAACCTCAAGGTAAAACTATTATAGGTACGAAATGGGTGTTCAAGATCAAGAAAGATGAAGATGGTACCGTTATCAGAAACAAAGCAAGACTTGTAGCCAAAGGATACAGACAAGAGGAAGGAATAGACTACGACGAGACTTATGCTCCTATGGCGCGTTTAGAGGCAATTAGAATGTTTCTAGCCTACGCTACTCACAAGAACTTCACTGTCTTTCAAATGGACGTGAAGACCGCCTTTCTGAATGGCATTCTAAAGGAAGAAGTCTACGTCTCGCAGCCAGAAGGTTTTGTCAATCAAGAGAAACCGAATCATGTCTACATTCTCGACAAAGCACTCTATGGACTGAAACAAGCTCCTCGCGCCTGATATGATGTCTTATCTCAATTTTTAGTCAAGTCTGGTTTTACAAAAGGTACGGTAGATACCACTTTGTTTATTAAAAAGAAGAAAGACGATATCATTCTTATTCAAATCTATGTGGATGATATTATTTTTGTCTCTACAAATCCTAAGTACTGTAAGAATTTTTCAAACCTTATGGTGTCAAGATTTCAGATGAATATGATGGGAGAGATGAATTTCTTTCTCGAATTACAAGTCAAACAATTTTCATCAGGGATTTTTATCAATCAATCAAAATACATTTTTGATATTCTTCGGAAGTTCAAAATGGAAAATTCTAAACCGATTGGTACCCCAATGGCACCAGGTACTAAGATTGGCACCGATCCTTCTGGAAAGGTTGTTGATGTTAGCACTTACAGAGAAATGATAGGTTCTTTGATGTATCTTACTTCTAGTAGGCCAGATATAATGTTTTCAACATGCTTATGTGCAAGATATCAGGCTAATCCCAAAGAATCCAATATGTCTGCCGTTAAGCGTATTTTTAGGTATCTGAAAGGCACTGCAGATCTTGGTCTGTGGTATCCTAAAGATACTAGCTTTGAACTAACAGCATATACAGATGCAGATCATGCTGGTTGTATGTTAGACAGGAAGAGCACATCAGGTCATATACAGTTCATCGGTGATAAACTCGTAAGTTGGGCATCGAAGAAGCAACTTTGTGTTTCAACTTCAACGGCCGAAGCAGAATATGTAGCTGCTGCTAGCTGCTGTTCTTAGGTCTTATGGATGAGAACACAACTGTGTGACTACGGTTTTCACTTCAATCATGTCCCGATATACTGTTACTCGAAGAGCGCAATCGCGATAACAGCTAATCTTGTTCAGCATACAAAGACCAAACACATCGATGTCAGGTATCACTTTATAAAATATCATGTCGAAAAAGGAACAATTGAACTTTACTTTGTAAAAACTGATTATCAGCTTGCAGATTTGTTTACCAAACCCTTAGACGAAAAGAGATTTAATTTTCTTGTCTCTAAGCTTGGTATGCTAAATCTTAAGACATAATCTGTGGTTACCTATTAAAGTTCCTTATTGTAAATTTTTCATCATTTTCTTCATTTCCACATGATATCTGTACTTCAATAGTCTGTTCATGATCAAAGGGGGAGTATAAGAAGAAATTGACAGTTCGTCAATATCATTTTGAGGAGAAAACTCGCTAATTTCTGCATTTACCTTTTTAATGTCAAATTTTTGTGATGCATGATTTTAGGGGGAGCTTTTCAAATCAAAGGAGTTAGGATATGACTTCTGATTATTTCTGATCAGAACTCGTACTTACATTGTTTTTCTACCTTTTGTCATTTTAATTTAAGTGAATAAATTTACTTTGACTATGACATAAGACTTTTGCAGTTTTTAAGAGATGCTTACATGTTCATATCTTTATGACTTTAAGCTTAGCTTCATGAGATGTAAGATCGCACGTAAAGGTATAATCCTTTATCTTAATCTCATATATGGTTGAAAGAAGGATAACTTTCAATCATAGAAAACATTTTTCTTAAAAGTTCAAACCACTTCCCGAATCTCAAAACGATTTCATGAATTGGAAGTGTGACTTTCAATGTTTTCAAGATCTACATTGTGCTTTAACTGAAATAGTTAAACCAATCTGAGCATCATATGCTTTCTAGGAAAACAAAATTTCAGTGTGCTAGGACTTAACACAACTTCAATGGAATCACCTTAACCAGTGATTTCTACCTACGAAGTTAATCCTTAAGTGATTGAGTGTGACAAGTCGAAAAGAAATGAGTGTGGTTAGAGTGAGCTTAATGTTTAAAAAAAAGAGGGTGTGAGAACAGAGTTAAAAGAATATCAGAACTCTACACCAACTACTTTCTGAGTCGGGCAGCCACATTACTAATGTTTCACAATTCTTTGGTGATCATTATTGAAACATGCAACTAGCCCATGCCAACTCTTGATTAACCTCACCAGCTACTCATTTTCTATTCAAATAGAAAGTGTTTCACGTTTTCAAAGGGGAAGCAGCACATTTACTATCTGATTTTCATTTGGAAAATCTGGATATTGAAAAGAAGGAAGTATGCCCCACATTCGCACTTCACTCATGCACATTGAGTCTGTGTTTAACTTACTGTTGTCTCAGTGGTTTACACAATATTGAGCCTTATAAGCAATCATCCATGCTTAATTCTGTCTATCACAAGCACGAACACACAAGGAATTTGTTTCTTTGTCATAACGTTCATAGAAATTGCCTTTGTGGTGTTTCGATGATTGAATGGAGGCCCTGGAGGAGTGAACATCAAAAAGCTCCTTTATAATGTGTATTTGTTACACACAGTGACTTAGTGTTACTAACAGGCATTTTAACTGATTCACTTGTTGATTCAGGTGTTACACGATTATCTTGTCTGGATTTGCAAAGATCTGGATGAATATCTTTTGAATTGACGGATCAAAGGCTCCAAATGACAGACATTTCTTACTCAGAGTTTTGATGAAATCGTTTCTCTATTCATCAAAAAGGGGAAGAACCTAAACCTTGAAGAAATGTTCACTACATTACAAGACTGAAAAAGAGAAGAGCTAACAAAGAAATGCGAAAGATCAAAGTATTCTGAAGACATACTGATTTTAGAGAAATTTTCTCTGAAGATACTTTGCTAAAGCATTCTGAGCTAAAACCTGGAGATTATTACATATGGAAGACAGAGAAGGAGATTGCATCTTCTGAGCTAAAAAAGAAGACTGAATTGCTAAAATATTTTTAGTAATGATCTTGATCCAAAGGGGGAGATTGTTAGCGCACAGATCTATTGGATTCAAGATCATCCAATCTGAAGATCGCAATCTGAAGCTAAAGCCGGAAAGTCGACTCTTAATATAAGTCTAATGTCAGTTTGTAATAAATGTCAAAGTTGTTTTTAGTATTTTATTATTATCCTAAATATCTAGATATCATTATTTAGATATTAGTTTAGGATATTAGTTTAGTTTAATATTATTATTGTTTTGCAAGTTGTTTTGCAAGTTGTAGGAAGTGTGTCTAAGAAGCTAACAAGAGAAAAATCAGACAACACACACAACACACACACAAAAGGTGTAAAAAACACAGAGAGAACTTCAAGAGATCAAATCCTGTAATCTTCGTTTATTAATCAAACAGGTTGGTTAATCTTTTATGTGTTTGTGTCGATAAGAACTTGATAATATTGTGGACCGACAATTGGTATCAAAGCTGAAGGATCCAGTCAGTCAGAACCTCCAACATGCTACAACTGTGGCAAAATAGGTCACTTTGCCAGAGACTGCCGAAGACCCAAAGTCAGAAATTTAGACTACTACAAGAATAAAATGCTTCTAGCCAAGCAACAGGAGGCTGGAAAGGCATTGATGGCAGAAGATGAGTACTGGCTTGATCAATAAGAAGATGAGAATGAAGAGAAGGATGAAACAGCTCACATGTGCTTAATGGGCAAGCAGGAATCAGAAGTTGAAGCTGATTCTGATGATGAGGAAAATGAGGTATGTGATTTAACTCATTCAGATTTCTTAAATCAAATGCATGCCATGTTGACTAAACTCGAAGAGTTAGAGTCAAAGCTTAAGCGAGAAAAAGGTGTTATCAATGACAAAAACCAATCAATACAGAAACTTAGCGAGGATATTGCTGAGAAGAATGTATTGATTGAGACAATGCATAAAAACTTTGATAATTGCGCTAAAGAAAAGACAATAATTCTCAAAGAATAACTTAAACAAATTCTAAGTTGAGAAAAAGTGAGTTTGATTTCAGAGAGCTTACGAAAATGTATTCTTCGTGTTCCAAAGAGAATGAATCTTTACTTGCAAAATTAAAAGCTTTGGAAGAGAAGTTATACAAAATGGGTCAAACTGAACAAACAATTCATCTGAACAAACCCAAAGAGGAAATAGAGAGTTGGGGACTCGGATACGAGAATCCTCATTACCTTAAAAATGTTAAATCTGAAGTGCCTGCACTTTATGATTTTACCTTTATGAAACTAGCTCGTCGATTCCCTGAGCTTAAAGTTTTCTGGATTGGACTGTCAAAAGAGGATGAAGCTAAGGAAACAGAAAAACGAAAGAACACATCTAATGTTCAACTTCCATTTCGTTATGCGAAGTTGAATAATAGTTATAATGATGATCTTGAATCCAATAGATCTGTGCGCTAACAATCTCCCCCTTTGGATCAAGATCATTACTAAAAATATTTTAGCAATTCAGTCTTCTTTTTCAGCTCAGAAGATGCAATCTCCTTCTATGTCTTCCATATGTAATAATCTCCAGGTTTTACCTCAGAATGCTTTAGCAAAGTATCTTCAAAGAAAATTTCTCTAAAATCAACATGTCTTCAGAATACTTTGATCTTTCGCATTTCTTTGGTATCCTAAAGATACTAGCTTTGAAATAACAGCATATACAGATGCAGATCATGTTGGTTGTATGTTAGACAGGAAGAGCACATCAGGTCATATACAGTTCATCGGTGATAAACTCGTAAGTTGGGCATCGAAGAAGCAACTTTGTGTTTCAACTTCAACGGCCGAAGCAGAATATGTAGCTGCTGTTCTCAGGTCTTATGGATGAGAACACAACTGTGTGACTACGGTTTTCACTTCAATCATGTCCCGATATACTGTTACTCGAAGAGCGCAATCGCGATAACAGCTAATCTTGTTCAGCATACAAAGACCAAACACATCGATGTCAGGTATCACTTTATAAAAGATCATGTCGAAAAAGGAACAATTGAACTTTACTTTGTAAAAACTGATTATCAGCTTGCAGATTTGTTTACCAAACCCTTAGACGAAAAGAGATTTAATTTTCTTGTCTCTAAGCTTGGTATGCTAAATCTTAAGACATAATCTGTGGTTACCTATTAAAGTTCCTTATTGTAAATTTTTCATCATTTTCTTCATTTCCGCATGATATCTGTACTTCAATAGTTGTTCATGATCAAAGGGGGAGTATAAGAAGAAATTGACAGTTCGTCAATATCATTTTGAGGAGAAAACTCACTAATTTCTGCACTTACCTTTTTAATGTCAAATTTTTGTGATGCGTGATTTTAGGGGGAGCTTTTCAAATCAAAGGAGTTAGGATATGACTTCTGATTATTTATTATCAGAACTCGTACTTACATTGTTTTTCTGCCTTTTGTCATTTTAATTTAAGTGAATAAATTTACTTTGACTATGACATAAGACTTTTGCAGTTTTTAAGATATGCTTACATGTTCATATCTTTATGACTTTAAGCTTAGCTTCATGAGATGTAAGATCGCACGTAAAGGTATAATCCTTTATCTTAATCTCATATATGGTTGAAAGAAGGATAACTTTCAATCATAGAAAACATTTTTCTTAAAAGTTCAAACCACTTCCCGAATCTCAAAACGATTTCATGAATTGAAAGTGTGACTTTCAATGTTTTCAAGATCTACATTGTGCTTTAACTGAAATAGTCAAACCAATCTGAGCATCATATGCTTTCTAGGAAAACAAAATTTCAGTGTGCTAGGACTTAACACAACTTCAATGGAATCACCTTAACCAGTGATTTCAACCTACGAAGTTAATCCTTAAGTGATTGAGTGTGACAATTCGAAAAGAAATGAGTGTGGTTAGAGTGAGCTTAATGTTTAAAAAAAAGAGGGTGTGAGAACAGAGTTAAAAGAATATCAGAACTCTGCACCAACTACTTTCTGAGTCGGGCAGCCACATTACTAATGTTTCACAATTCTTTGGTGATCATTATTGAAACATGCAACTAGCCCATGCCAACTCTTGATTAACCTCACCAACTACTCATTTTCTACTCAAATAGAAAGTGTTTCACGTTTTCAAAGGGGAAGCAGCACATTTACTATCTGATTTTCATTTGGAAAATCTGGATATTGAAAAGAAGGAAGTATGCCCCACATTCGCACTTCACTCATGCACATTGAGTCTGTGTTTAACTTACTGTTGTCTCAGTGGTTTACACAATATTGAGCCTTATAAGCAATCATCCATGCTTAATTATGTCTATCACAAGCACTAACACACAAGGAATTTGTTTCTTTGTCATAACGTTCATAGAAATTGCCTTTGTGGTGTTTCGATGATTGAATGGAGGCCCTGGAGGAGTGAACATCAAAAAGCTCCTTTATAATGTGTATTTGTTACACACAGTGACTTAGTGTTACTAACAGGCATTTTAACTGATTCACTTGTTGATTCAGGTGTTACACGATTATCTTGTCTGGATTTGCAAAGATTTGGATGAATATCTTTTGAATTGACGGATCAAAGGCTCCAAATGACAGACATTTCTTACTCAGAGTTTTGATGAAATCGTTTCTCTATTCATCAAAAAGGGGAAGAACCTAAACCTTGAAGAAATGTTCACTACATTACAAGACTGAAAAAGAGAAGAGCTAACAAAGAAATGTGAAAGATCAAAATATTCTAAAGACATGCTGATTTTAGAGAAATTTTCTTTGAAGATACTTTGCTAAAGCATTCTGAGCTAAAACCTAGAGATTATTACATATGGAAGACAGAGAAGGAGATTGCATCTTCTGAGCTAAAAAAGAAGACTGAATTGCTAAAATATTTTTAGTAATGATCTTGATCCAAAGGGGGAGATTGTTAGCGCACAGATCTATTGGATTCAAGATCATCCAATCTGAAGATCGCAATCTGAAGCTAAAGCCGGAAAGTCGACTCTTAATATAAGTCTAATGTCAGTTTGTAATAAATGTCAAAGTTGTTTTTAGTATTTTATTATTATCCTAAATATCTAGATATCATTATTTAGATATTAGTTTAGGATATTAGTTTAGTTTAATATTATTATTGTTTTGCAAGTTGTAGGAAGTGTGTCTAAGAAGCTAACAAGAGAAAAATCAGACAACACACACAACACACACATAAAGATGTAAATCAGAGAACATCGAGAGCTTTAAACCGCAAACATCAATCATGTAATCTTTGTTATTAATCTAAACAGGTTGGTAATCATTTGTGTTATTGTTTTGATAAGAACTTGATAGTATTGTGGACCATCCAGATGAAAGACTACCAGATTGTTCTTCAGTTTTCTGTTTTTTTTAGGTTTTCCCCTGAACCTCCGTCTATATATATATATATAAGTCGGTACGATACAATATTACCGTGATATACGATTATTAGTACCATGTACCAACCAAGTTTGTGAAGTTGGTACGATAATACCAACCAATTTAGTTGGTACCAATATAATTGATATCAATTGAATTGGTACTGTTGGTAATAAATTGGTTGGTTTGTCATGGTACAAATTTGACACCCCTAGTTAGAATCAAGTAATATACTAACGCCCTTTTAATAATTTTACATTTGTCAACTAACATATGAAGTTTGTTTTTCCTAAACATATTTATTGTCTTGATTTATGTTAATAAACCTCCAACTCAAACATTTATTCGCGAGTAAATTACATTTTAGTCTCTGTGGTTTGTTAAAAATTGCGAAATTCGTCCTTGTGGTTTCGAAATTTCAGTTTTCGTCCCTATGGTTTGCAATTCATTTCTATTTTCGTCCTTGAAACCAAAACACTACTTTTAAGTATGAAGAACTAAAATATAAATGAATTGTAAACCATAGGGATGAAAAAATCAATAAAAATTAAACCATAAGGATAAAAAAAGCAATAAAAATTAAACTATATGATGAAAATCATAATTTCAAAACCACAAAGACGAAAATAGAGTTGTTTATCAAACCACAGGACTAAAAACGTAATTTATTCTTTATTCTCAAACGAAAGGGCAAAATGGTCTTAAGAATAAAAACATAGTTATATGACCTTTTGGTGAATAAGACAAAAAAAAAAGAAAAAGGTAACCATGCCTTGTAATCAACCCGAATGATAATCGATCAGGTTTTCAATAACCAGGCCCGAACATCTCGAATGGAGATGACCAAAACCTGGTCCCCGGATGGGCACAAATTGGTCCCATGCCAATATTTTCCTCCGGTAACGGGTCCCATTGTTCCGATTTTGGCCATGTATTCTCAAACACACCATGATCAAGATACTTTGTAAATAGATAAATAGTTGATTAAAAAATGGATCTACACATCCAAACATTCAAATGTATCAACAATTTAGATTTTGTATGAGATATAACAATCAGAACTTCTACCATACAACTGTACCCACAGCATGTTCAAGAATGACAAACTACAAATAATACATCGGATTATACAGAAGAATTTTCCGCCAAAAGAAATTCACAATTATACCAAGTGATTGGGACAACTATCGAACATGGTGTGCCACATAAACGCCCTCGAAAGGACCATTTCGAGCTCTTGGTCACCCCAGTTCTGTGTCGGGAGGTGTTGAAGGAACATCACCATCTCCTGAAAATCCAGCTTTTGGAGCTCTTCTGACCACTGCAATACAAAATTCAGCCTACTAAGCCCCCATTTTCTCTCAAATACTTTTTTAAATGGATGACGTTCTAATAGATTTAAGAATAGAAGAACGCCTCTTATATATGAGTTTTTATACTAAGAGACTGGTGGGTTGGTTTTCTATTAAATCTTGCATGGACAAACCTGATTGTGTAGATTAATCTGTCTGTATAGATTGGGAGGGTTTTTTCATATAATGAAGGAGTGCTTATTAATTGGGAGGGAGGGACAGGTTTTGAAAAAACTTGGCTTTCTGCATAAAGCCCCACTTAGAAGGTTACTGAATAAGCCACTTTCTATAGCATTAAGCCACCACCAATCAATCATTTGTAGTTGACCGAACAAGCTGTGAGTCTCATTAAACTCGTTAACCTAGTAACAAACAGGCCTAATATACAGATTTTTTTTATTATAAAGTGGCCAAAACATATATTACCCGATCATACAGGACCAAACAAATATATATATATATATATATATATTCCATTTCTGGGGAAGAAAAAGAGAACAGATTATGAGATGATGATCAAGCAATAAATACACAAACAATGGTTCATCTTACCGTTAAAAGAAAACTGGCAAATATATACACAAGGAAATCCGGCAATGCATCACCTTCAGCAAGATATGTGTCCCATAAACGGGTGACCAGATGGAAAGGAATCTATACATAATAATAGGATCACTTGGTGGTATTGCATTATTTAAAATAAATGGAAAAATACATCAAACTTTGATAACGAAGTTTGGTAATGTTCCTATTTAGTGTAATGAATAATTTACTTTCTCAATCGATATAACAAAGTTTTAATATTTCCTATTTTGTACTCACTTTGACCGGTAACCTACTAAGCTTGTAACATTTGATGTCGTGTCCACGTCATCAAATGTTAACAACATCGGCAGGTTACCGGTCAAAATGAGTACAAAATATAAAATTTTGAAACGGTCACATTGGTTACGAAAAATAATTCTGTCATACTAAATAGAAACCACAGGGGCCGTTTACCGAACGCTTACCGGGTAAGCGCTTACCGGCAAGAGTCTCCACCCTCAGTTACCTTTACCCGGTAACATTCTTGGCCATCAAAATGGATTGTTGGCAAGTGATATTTACCCGGTAAACGCTTACCAGGTAAGAGTCTTCTCCCTCAGTTACCGGGTAAGATTATCGGTCCTTGCCACGCTCACCCGGAAAGGTAAGTGACACCTGGTATTGGTAAGCGCTTACCCGGTAAATGTTTCGTAAATGGCTCCTAAGGCTCTGTTGCATTTTGATACATTTGCCTTAAAAGATACAAATTATCAAGAAGAAAATGTATACCTCTCGTATCAGAAGACAATTGAACCATCGGAAAGAAAATTGAAGAAAATCAAGCCCTTGCTCTTCCATATGCCTAGAAATAGGTTCTGAAAGGAAACAACTCATTAGATAATAGTGATCTTCTCATTTTTATAACCGTGAGTGTCCACTCCAGCTTGCACACACCACAACTAGTCCCATGGGGCCCTGAAATTAACAGTCAGGTAAATCTCAAGTGGGCCCAGAGGGGACATTAACCCAGCTGAGCTACCCCAAATGGTTGGTTATCTATGGTCTTGATGATGGGTTAAAGTGATTTTGTAGAGAAGGAGAAGAGATCGTACCATCAATTCGTCTCACCAATTCCTTGAGTTTAAAAACTAGACGTTGGATCCCTGGTTGAGCAAACGTATAATGGTCTTGCATACCATCAAGTAACTTGGATAGACACCAATAACAATCAGCTTCAACATTGGAGATCTTATCAGGATCTAAATGAGCAATCGACCAATTATCAACACTCCCTTCTAAATGTTCCGACAAGAAAACTACTAAAAAAGGTGTAGCAAGATCATTTATTCCCTGGACGTATCCACTTGCCGGATGTCGGATTGCCCTGAAATTATGAATAAAAAGAAAATAAGCATCTATAAGAAGCAGAAGAACCAAGACTCATACAAGTACAGATGCGGACTCGATTATGGTTATGTAAATCAGACCCTTCCGAAACCAAAGTGATTGGTACCCAAGTGATTAAAACCCTTAAAAAAGGTCCCATTGTCAACAAAGCTAATCCGGTTTCCCATCAAGGATTACCCTTAAATATCGTTAACTATTCATTGATACTTTGGTTTTCCATATTCGCAGGGCAACCCAAACTTCTTTGTAGCCATTTAGTAATGAGTCTTTCAGCCATCTCTCTCCATTTATCTAATGGGTTTCTCTTTTACTGTGAGAGGATGATGACACATATCCACATGATCGTTGGCGTCTATAATTAATTCTGATTGCAAAGAATGGACTGACACATATTAAGCCGCTTTTCAAGATTTTCAAGGAGAATAATTGTTGTGAATAGATGGGATCCAAAAAAAATTGGAAATATATCATGAATCATAGTGAAAATATATATAAATGATTGCAAATGGGCCAATGATTTAATTATGGAACCCTTAAAACACAAAAATATATGTATCCCATATACCTAACATTCCTCAAGTTGGAACATATATAACACGAAGATATGTATATATATATATATAGGGTGGTAATCATTTGAAAATCCGATTATTTGTGAGAATTGTGAGATCCAACCACATGTATGGATTAAGTGAATAATAACATTGTGAAGTACCATGTCTAGGTTTAATGTTTATTAGAAAACACATAGATCTAGGTTCAATAAGTATTCATAGTATGAATTACCATGTCTAAGTTTAATGTTTCAAACATAAAATACTCATGTATTGGATCAACGAGTGTTCATGGTATGAATTACCATGCATGGGTTTAATATTTGAAACATAGAACACTCACGACTTGGATCAATGAGTATATTACCAGTATGAATTACCATGTTTGGTTTAATGTTTGAAATAGAAAACATATTGGTTTGGGTTCAGTAAGTAATCACATTGTGAATTACCATGTATGGATTCAACATATGTGGCTGTGAATGGATCTCACAGGTCTCACAGAAAACAAAGTTCTCCCATAAAACCCTCCCTATATATATACAGAGAGAGAGAGAGGGGTTCAGGGGAAAACCCCCCAAAAAAATGAAAAACATAGGAACACCCTTACAACCATTCATCTATATGGTATGCACATGGGCATACAAGGAATTGAAGATATTTCCAGATTTCCATACACGTGTGCATGTTACGCACATGTGCATGCCAGACAATTTACTTGTATATATACATGTGCATACTGTACGGATGAATGATTATTAGGGTGGATTTCAATTTTTCATTTTTTTTGAGGTTCCCCTGAACCTGTATGTATGTGTGTGTATATTTATATATATATATATATATATATATATTCTATGGAGGGCGTTGTCAAAATGTCAGCCAATGTATCTCCTCAAAGTGCTTGTACCAGCTCCAGAGACAGAAGTTTGGCAGAAGTACCAACAACCTACTCAGGAAGAGATTGACAATTAACATTTGCATTTGGAACAGTGTTCTCATAAGCGCTAGGTGGTCAACCGCCAAACATTGTACTATAATTATTCTTCGTTTTTATAATTAAGTTGATACAGCTTTATGAAAAACACCTCTATGTTTAACTACAGTAATGTTGGACAACGATGATGATTGGTTTCCTCTTGCACCGAAGACTAACCAAAAACCGGCTAACAATTCAACTCATAAAAAGGTTATGACAATAAAGGAAACCTAACCATGTATAGAGTATTCGCTCCAAGGATTTCTGGACTTGTACTTGTTGGAAAAAAGTAACATCAGGCACGGTTCTAGGACAATCAACAGCAATCTGTTACATGAAAGAAGAAAAACAAAAAAATGAAATTGTTTCAAATAAGCAATGTGAGTAGTGGTAATGTAAATTAGCAGGATCTACTATACCTGTCTAAGCATATTAATCTCCTCGTCCGTACGTTCTTTATCTGAAATGTCATAATACTGAGCAACACAATCAAAATACTCGATGCGCTTTCTTCTTAGGACTCCCTCCCTTCGATCTGAATTAGGGGGTGCATATCCCTGTTGTCAGTTTGTATTTTAAATTCAACACAAGTAGCAATAGTTGCATGAACAATAATTCAGGTATACTTGTAATAGAATGATACTATGCAACTCTAAATCAGAAATCTAGATAGACATGATATTATTCTACGGTTAGCAAAGACAACGAAACAGCCACTCTACTTCTTTGGCTGAAGGTTGGATCTGAGTACAAGACCTACCTCCGAGAGAGACATACTGGTTTGTTTGGTTTAGTTAGATAAAGAAAAAACAACAGCAGGCCATATTAGAAGTGATAGACCTTGTATACTTTTGGGGTCGTTTGGAGAATTGACCTTCTGTCGGGCTTTTTTGATATGCATGACCGAACTGATAGGTTTGAGAATGCTACTACATAACAGAAGAATGCCACTACCATACACAAGAATGCCTAGAAACCTGTCAGAAGGCCGTGGATTTAGAAAGCACTTGTCATTAACCATATATTTCGTTTTTCTACCAAAGCTTGGTAGGAGAGACCACATGCAAGCAGCAACTACATCAAATACAATCTCCTCACAATTCAAGATTTGTGATACACTTCAATTTGTTTTATGCCAATGTTATCTTATGGGTGCATATAGTGTCTCTTCTCATAGGCTTTGGTTTGAGCATCAAAATTATCATACCAATGTATCAACTCAATTTTTTTCCCACCCATTGTTTGCTTCTGTAAAGCATATTCCTCCATAGCCGTACGTGCAAATATAGATAGCATGCAAGCAGGATTGTTCCTTTATCCACTTTGTTGACGATAAGAACCTTTACTACCTATTTACTAAGCCACTACATGTAATTTTGGCACTCAATGAGTGTAAACATGTAATTCAGCTTACCAAAAGAAGCCTCCAAACATTAGGGCGCAGATAAGGTGGCACACCACTCCAAGCTAACTCACGTAGCTTGTCTGCAAGATCATAGTTGGTAAAAAATCAGTTTATCATTTACACAAAAAGGAAAGAAAGAGATTATAGACTAAAAGCAATAAATCAATAAAGAATTAAAAACGGAAAAGGAAAAGGAACATTCATTATAGTAATGTATGAGGGGATGTCGCCGTCCATGCATGTAAATAGCTCAAATATATTTAGCTAATTATTTTATAATTATGATTGAACTTATGCAATGAAGTCTGATTTTACTTGAAGTAAATGGTTGAGAGTTCCTAAATTGTAATAGCTGGTTTTACTCGATTTAAATGGTTAGGAGTAATCATTGTTTGATATGCTAATCATATGGCAAAAGAATATTCAAATCATAGATGAAAAGAGGAGACCGAAACTTCCAACATAATGAGGTGAACTCATTATATTGAACTTTAAATGGCCATTTCTAGTCGAATGCGTAAATGACCTCCATTAACAACAAATAAAGTAATAGTGGACTACAATCAACGGTACAATATTCTTCCAATTTGTCCAGGCAACCACAGTACTAAGCTGTTTTTATTTTTGAAGTGCAAGGAGTGAAGTGGAGCACGAATACATATGCTTTGTATGTATATAGATATAACAAAAGAATGCACTTGCATTTTCCTCCTTTGTACCATCTAAGGGTCTGTTTGTTAGCAGATTAATGAGCTTAATGGGACTCATAGCTTATTCGGTCGGTTATACATGATTATTTGGTAGTGGCTTAATGATACAAAAAGTGGCTTATTCAATAAACTTCTAGAGGGGAGCTTTAAGCAGAAAGCCAAGTTTTTTCCAAACCTGTCCCTCCCAATTAAAAAGAACACAGAACATGCTCCTTCCATCTATAAAAAAACCTTCCCAATCTATACAGACAGATTAATCCACACAGACGGATTTATCCATACAGGACTTGATGAAAAACAACCAAACAGCCAAATCGAATAAGTAGCTTAACAAATTGAAGGAAACAATTTATACAGTATGCAAAGTACCTAAAATGACAGTTACTCCCCCCAATACTTTCGTGAACTTCATCAGCTTAGCAGTGTCCGTAGCTCTGGTGCTCATCACAAACCTCGGAGCCTCCTTAGATATATTCACAGGATTTGACATTGAAGATTTTAACTGATTTGCAGTGGTACTAGCATCTGGTTTACTTCTGTGAACTTGATCCTACACAAAAAGATTAGAAATGAACCATAAAAGGTAAGAGCTATAGTTGCCAATCTGCGTATATGTATACCATGACTTGGGTTGCAGTCATCAAAGCTACCTCATTTGTACCATCCTCATATTTATTTGAGCCAGTGGAGGGACTACGATCAACACCAGGAGAGTGTAAAAATGTAGCATCCATTGGATCCGATCTTGTTATCAGCACTTTACCAGGGAAGCTGCGGCCCTTTAACAACCTAGATGCATACAAGAAATAATGAATCATATTTCAACATACCAAAACAGGAAATCTCATCCATCTGAGTAAAATTACAACCATATATAGAAACCTGGTTAGCATGTGCATAACAGCTTCTATATAAGGAGCAATGGTATCAGCAAACCACGAATTGCTTTCTTTCCTCTAAATATAACCAAGTGTTCCCACTGTGTTTCAATCATCTATTAAGAAAAACAAATCAAACGTACTCGGTGTATCCCACCAGGAGGTAGGGTCTGGGGAGGGTATGATGTACGTAGCCAATACCTATACGCCTAGGGGTAGAGGGGTTGTTTCTGTGAAGACCCCTGGCTGAGACAATTCCTTTTTAAAGGTATAGGATGTGGCCAAAAACAGTTACTCTAACAAACAGACAGCAAGGAAACTCTAGTAAAATGTGTAAGAGTGCACAGAAGGACACAGACATGACAGAAAACTGGAGTGTACAGCATATAAAACTGTACACCCAGAGGGTACAATGCACAAGAAACACACATACAAGGGACAATCGTATCTATTCGTACAAAAGGCTTTGGGCTACCTATCCTAGAAGCTACCCTATTAACCGACTCTACCCAAAATCCGATACCCTAATGCACCATTCAATCGTCTATGAGTGCACATATTGTTCTTTCCTTCTTGTTTGCACACATTGTTTTTTCAGTAGACAGGACAAGGCAACAATAAGAAAGTCATGACTGACAAAGGTCAAAGGTCATATCAAATGCAGCTTTAGGAAGAAAAAAAAAGGTGCACATGAGATCCTAGGTCACAAACATGCCTTATAAGGAACAACTACTTAAGATTAACATGTCTAGTGTCTACTTCCGGAAAGCTCTTTCAAGCAACTACTGCTCACCAAAAACGAATCACATGTCATGGACCCTAGGAAAAAAATCTTTCACACACTGACACAAGAGCATTAGCATGGCAGAAAACCTTGGACCTTTACCCACATGATAGCATTTTCTTAGGTCTTCTGATAGTCCAAGATCCATTGGACCTTTACCCACATGATATAGCCAAATCTGGTGACATATGAGATATTGCTAACATAGAAGTGGGTAATCCCAATCATCTACAATTGTATAATGAGGTGAATGAACTCCCAAAAATGTTTTCAGCCTCCTTTTCTCATCAGGGTACACATGACTTTGTCACAATGGAGACATTGTACCACAACCATGTAACTACATTCTAAACCACAAAACTCAAGAAAAGATAGCATTCTTTCACCTCCATACAAATCATAACAGCATAAACAATCCTATGTAAGTGATGTGGTATATTATGTGTAGTTTACCGCTTTTCGTTCTTGCTGTTGCTGTTTGAATTATCATTATTACATTTCACTTAAATGTTGTCAAAAAAAAACAATCCATCCTTGGACCAACAGATTTAGATCCTCGTAACCTGCTTTCAAGTGCAAAAACTCTTATTAGCCATTCAAAGCATATTGCATGGCAGTGTCTATTACCGAATACAGAACCCAGAAAATGCTGCAAATCTTAGGAGATGCTACATATCAACTTAGTCCACTACATAAAAAACCAAACCAACCCAACCCAATATATCTCACTTGAAAGTAGGGTCTTGGGGTGGGATGTACGTAGATCTAGCTTCTATCCCGAAGGGTAGAGCGGCTATCTCCGTGAAGACAGCCGGCTTGTGCAAAAGTGTGAGCGAAAACCTTTATGTTGTATCCTTCAACATCAGGAGATCTTACTATTGGAAAGCAGCCCTATGAGAAAAACATTCATCTTAGCACTTAAGATAGTTGTCTATGACTTTGAGTCCACTAAACTCAAGCTTGGTTCTGAAGTCCAGAGTACTTAGTCCTTTCTTCCGTGATGAACTGTTGGCGCCAGTCCTACATTTTGTCTCTGTGGACCGAGGAGAAAGGGGGATCCCATTATGGGTCCCATTCTTCTAGCCTTTCCCCGAAGTCGATGACTATTCATCGCGATTACCTTGACACCAAAGAAGAGTTCGACCCAATGCTTTATTTCTGTCCTAGTCGATCCTGGTAGAGGAATCCTTCTATCGAAACTTCATAAAAGATGAAGGAGAAACCTGTATACATAATATAGTGGTTTTGCTAAGATTGTTGCTTATGTCCTTCTACTAGCTCAAAAACCAAGATTCCTATTGTGTCAAAATAATTCCTAAATACAAATATCATATGAATATCTCACAGCAAGTCAGATAGCAACAAATCCTAGTTGAGTTACCGAAGAACATAAATGGATTGACATCAAGAGGAACAGAGGGATGATTCTTTCTTTTACTTTTTTGGAGCACGAACAGAAATTCATATCGAATATACGAACATAAACCAGGAAAATAGTAACTCCAACATTTCTATAACTTCAATAATCCATTCTAAAATCGAGAGGAACATGTTCTCGAAAATCTGAGCAGCAGATCATAAATTATCAATTTCTGTCAGTGTTCACAGAGCTATAGTCGATCTTTTCAACCCTAAAACTTTAACACGCCTACTTAATTAATTTTGTAAATAATGAGCTAAATAAGTCAAGAAATGACGATAATTTACAGATTTCGAATCTAGGTACGGGAGCACATAGATAAAATAAGCATACCCTTGTACATTGCGGAGAGTTTGATTAAATCTTGAATCAAGGGTTGTGAGATGGTTATCAATGGCGGTGGTACCTTGCCTCGGATCTTGATCTTTCAAATTACTGTTGGTATTCTTCATGGGTTTCTTTTTGGTAACAACCATGGTGTGGTGTCTCTCAGTTCCCTTTTGAGACCCGGAGGTACAACTCGATTTTGTCGTGTTCTGACATTGTAAAAACTTCAGTTACCTCCCTTCATGGTTCGACTTATTGTTATCATGGCTCTAAACGAACCGAACGTTCAGCGAACCGTTCATAAATTGTTTGGCGGGAAGTTCGTTTATGTAATAAATGAACGAACATGAACACATTTTTTTGTCCGTTTAGTTAAATAAACGAACATGAACAATGGTCTCGTTCGTTCATTTACGTTCGTGAACGTTCGTTAATGTTCGTTCATTTATGTTCGTTCATTTATGTTCGTTTACGTTAGTTTATATATATAAATATATTTATATATATTATGACATTAATGTGTCAAAGCATTAATTAAACTAATTTTGTAAAATTTCTTTTTTATACCTCCTAAGTTTATCCGTTTTTTTTATTTTGTTATGCTATTTTTTACGAACGAAGTGATGAGTAACGGTGGTTGTTTTTTATTCATTTGTGTTCGTTTATGTTCATTTATGTTCGTTCGTTTACGTTCGTATATGTTCATTTATGTTCGTTCGTTTACGTTCGTTTAGCTCTTAATGAACGAACATAAACGAACACGAACAAACATATTTTCTTAACGAACGAACATGAATACAAAAAATTTCGTTCGTTTACCGTTCGTGTTCGTTCGTTTGTTCGGTTAAGTTAAACGAACGAACACGAACAAGCCTTCGTTCGTGTTCGTTCGGTTCATTTACAACCCTACTTGTTATAACTCCCCCATTTCTTGTTGAAGTTACCCATGGCCGGCTAGTATTTCAACTCTTTTTTATCAAATCATATAAAGTAGAGTAAATTATAATTTTGGTCCTTGTGGTTGACACTCATTATCAATTCGTGTCCCCATTTCAAAATAATTACAATTTTGGTCATTATAGTTGCCGCTTTGTTTCACTTTTGGTCCCTCTAACTAATTTTGTTAAAAAACTTCATTAATTCAAGGATACTTTGGTCTTTTCATCATTTCTCTATTTTTCAAATAAAAAATAAATATAATATATATAAACACAAGAAAACAACCCACCCCTCTTTCTCGGTGTCTCATTTCCTTCTCCGACATATCTCTAGCGGTAACCCTCTCCCTTGAATCCTCCGTCTTCTTGAAGCACCAATGGTCACCCCAAACCTCCGCCTGCAACCTGCAAAACATCAACACCGTAAACCCATCGTGATTCTCTACATCTCCGACTACTCGCCTCTTCTCTCGACCTCTCTCATCCCTGGCTAACTTCTACACTCATCAACATGTCCCCTATACATCTTCGAGTTGTGCTCCAACCTTCCCACCATGAAAGTGCCCCACAACTTTGTTGGATCTACGTTGAAACATCTCACTAGGGGCACCATAACCACCCTTCTTGTAACACCCTCAAATTTGGTAAAAGCAACTAATTAAAAACCTCGACATAATATCAAATAAAGGACAAAATTTCCACTTACAAATCAAAACTCAATATGCCTCAAATATAAAATTCTACAATTAACCTCAACAATTATAAACTCTAGTGATAAATAAGGACCTAACTGAAGTCGGGTGCTACTTAACCCTAATACAAGTTCCTCTTCACAATACTAATACGGCATACTTCACTAAGATATTCACTTCTTTGAGCACACAACTAGCACTCATCTCTTCATAGTGTCGTTAGAACTGATCCCGAAACAGAACCTGATGCACATGCCGACAAATAAAAATGTTAGGTTAACGTGTAACACCCTAAAAATTCGAGTAATTTTAAAAAAAAAAATTGAAAATTCGGCAATATGACATTTGTATTTGGAGCTAACCACCCAAAAGGGTAAAAGTGTATGAGTTTACAAAACCTGTATAAGATGCATGGGAAATCGACAATAAACTAATCTAAACCATTTCTATCTAGATTACATACCAATTCCAAAAATGAATAAATCGTTTTAAACGCCAAGACCCCAAATAATTTATCATCCAAAAATGCCCTCAAGAGACCACACTCTTCACTCAACCCCTTGACGACTCGCCGCTAAGGGAACATGTTATACACATCATTTGAGAAAAAGTGTTAGGCTTAAATCCTAGTGAGAACATACAGTTTATATGACAATTCGATAAGAAAGTTAAATATAACATAAGTAAATTTGTTTTCCCAAACGCCTTTGTAAATAATTTGTTAAACACATTTTGACCTTGCGGTCCAAAAATACATCTTGCGATGACGGGAAGACCCGATTTTTCAAGGATTGTGGCGAAACACAAAGTAAGCCATTTCCGAGTTATTGAGCTCACCATACTAGGATCAAGGCCACGAACACGCCAGCTCGTACTAAGATGTGAGGGAGGGCACCCAATGATCCCTAGTCATGCTCATTCGCTAGGATTTACATTTACGACCCACGACTAGTATCCAGTCCCACATAACCGTACCAAGTTGCCACCCTAGGGCCCAATGTCTCAACTAGCTACAAACGGGAATTATCCCCAATAATAAGTCGACTCTATACCTATGGATCCACTAGTAATAGTCTAGACTTGTCACAATTTCATTCGTGACCAACTATAATCAAACATATAGTTCATAGCACCATTATTTCCCAAATCACATTTTTATGGTTAACTGCTGATAAGAAATACAAAGCCCAAACATAAATCATAAGGCTATTTTCTCATTTCCAAATATGTTTCCTTACCAAGTGAACACTTCAAGTGTAAAAACCCTTTAAATGTAACATGGATTTCCTCATGATTTAACCATTTATATCCTTTTTATAAATAACACTTTCAACCCAAAATACCCAAAATATGCTTAAAACATAAACTTGGATAAAAGCCATAAGTTGAACATTTACTCAACAATATGTGAGATCAACCATATTTGTAGTTCCAAGACATGGGTTATTTCTTTATTTAACAAAATGGTAAGAAACCCTAAAAATCTCCAAAATACCAAGTTAGGTCAAAATCTCATCAATAATGAAAATGTAAACAAGGAGATACTTAGAAGTCAAAAATGCATTTTGATATGTATAAAGTTTGATAAAAGGGAGTATGAACTCACAATGAGGTTATTATCAAAACCTTAGCAACCCTAGAGTGGAAGATGAAGATCTTGGGTGGATGGATGCTTGAGAACTTCTCCCAAGACTTAAATAACCCTAGCTAGCATTTAATAATCCTCCATTAGAGGTAGGTGGAAGGAGTAAATAAAGGATGAAGTTTAGGGTTGAAGACTTACCACAAAGAGGAGAGAAAACGAGTTCTTGGCTGCCAAGACTGATGAAAATGAAATGTGGCTCGCTGAACTCTTGTTTTAAACTTCTAGACACGCCGGTGATATTACCTCGACGATAGTGACATTTGCCACTATCGCAGGCATAATCGCCCGAGAAGTACCGCAAGGGGTCCAAGTTCGGCGACAGTGACAGGGCAATTGTGCCCCTGTCATAATCGCATGGCATTCTCGCGCCATATGTACCATGGCTCACTCAACCCCGACGATTGTGACCACGGAGACAATGCCCATGGCAAGGTCGTCGGGAACTGTCGCCCAAGCCTCAAGGGGTTCAAATCTTGGGGTTTTCGCACTCGAAATGATTATCTCACCAGACGTACGAACAACGATAAACATAAAAGGTTACGATTTTCGAAATGAGGAAAATTAAAAGTCTAAAGATGGAATTTTATATAAAGAAAACTCGAGGTGTTACAATCCTCCCCAACTTGGAATTGATTTTGTCCCCGAAATCCCAACTACTTGAACAGGTGAGGATATCTTCGCTTCATATCCTCCTTGGCTTCCCACGTCACATTGGCACCGCGATGATGCTTCCATTGCACTTTGACCATAGTGACTTCTTTGTGGCGAAGTTTCTTTGACTTTCTCTGCAGAATAGCGTCGGGTTCTTCAACACAATGGTTACCTTCGTCCACTCTAATCTCGGAAAGAGGGATAACGCTTTCCTCTTCCGCCAAACACTTCCGAAGGTAACATATATGGAATGTGTTGTGGATCCCGTTCATTTCTGGAGGAAGTTCCAACTAGTAAGCCTGCAAGCCAACACCTTTAAGTACTTTAAATGGTCCAAGGAAACGGGGACTCAACTTCCCGCGTTTTCCGAACCGGATAATGCCCTTCCATGGCGACACCTTTAGCATCACACGGTCGCCTACTTGGAATTCCATCGGTCGTCTCTTCTTATCTGCATAGCTCTTTTACCGATCTTGAGCCGCTTTCAATCTCTCCAGAATGCCTTTGACCTTATCGACCGTCTCTTGCACGATTTCAGGTCCGGCGAATTGCTTCTCTCCCGCTTCAAGCCAACATACGGGAGTTCTGCACTTCCGCCCATATAAGGCCTCAAACGGAGCCATTCCAATACTCGAGTGGTAGCTATTATTGTAAGCAAACTCCACCAAAGGTAGGTGAGAGTCCCAACTACCCCCGAAGTCGATAACGCAAGACCTTAGCATGTCTTCAAGCATTTGGATCGTTCTCTCGCTTTGACCGTCGGTTTGAGGATGGTAAGCCGTACTCAACTTCACGCGCGAACCAAGCTTCTTCTGCAAGCCATCCCAAAAATTTGAAGTGAATCGACTGTCATGATCCGATACAATAGACAAAGGTACTCCATGCCTCGAAACCACCTCATCGATGTAGAGCTTTGCTAACTTTTCCATCGGTAGTGTCTCACGCATGGCCAAGAAATGAGCGCTCTTGGTCAACCAGTCAACTATCACCCATATGGTATCATGACCTCGAAGAGTCTTGGGCAACTTAGTCACGAAGTCCATGGTGATGTATTCCCATTTCCACTCGGGGATCTCCAAGGATTGGAGGCTCCCGTATGGTTGTTGATGCTCGGCCTTCACTTGCAAACATTTCACACAACGCTCTACGTAACGTGCCATGTCAAGCTTCATCACCGGCCACCAATAGTGTAGCTTCAAATCTCGGTACATCTTTGTACTCCCCGGATGAATGGAATACTTGGAATTATGGGCATCTTCGAGAAGAAGCTCCTGACTGCCCCCAATCTTGGGTACCCATACTCGACCGTTGAACAATTTTACCCCACGGCTATCCTCCGTTAAGAGTAAACGTTGTTGTGACATGACCTCCTCCTTGAGATTTTCCTCCAATAATGCTTCCACTTGAGACGTCTTAATCTTCTCAATGAGACTCGACACGAGCTCGATTCTTGATAGGGTAGCCCGAATGCTCCCGCTATAGTCCTTCCGACTCAAAGCATAGGCCACTACGTTTGCCTTACCGGGATGGTAAAGCAACTCACAATCATAGTCTTTGAGTAACTCGAGCCACCGACTTTACCTCATGTTCAACTCCTTTTGATCAAAGACGTATTTCAAACTCTTATGATCTGTGTAGAGGGTACATTTTGTGCCATAGAGGTAGTGTCGCCAAAGTTTCAAAGCGAACACCACCGCCACCAACTCCAGATCATGGGTAGGGTAGTTCTTTTCGTGAATCTTGAGTTGTCTCGATGCGTAAGTGATTACCTTGCCTCTTTGCATCAACACACATCCCAACCCCATCTTCGAAGCGTCGCTATAAACCACGAAGTCTTCCGATCCTTCGGGTAACGATAAAATCGGGGCTTCACACAACTTCTTCTGTAAGGTCCAGAATGCCTTCTCTTGCGTTTCGGTCCAAATGAACTTTACATTCTTCCTAGTCAAAGTCGTCAAGGAAGAAGCGATCTTGGAGAAGTCTTGAATGAATCTCCGGTAATATCCCGCCAAACCCAAGAAGCTTCAGATTTCGGACGGACTCTTAGGAGGCTCCCAATTCATCTTGGCTTCAATTTTGGAGGGGTCTACTTTCACTCCGTCTCGAGTGACAACGTGACCCAAGAATTGAACCTCTTCAAGCCAAAAGTCGCACTTGGAAAATTTGGCATACAACCTATCTTTTCTCAACACTTCTAGAACTTCGCGTAGGTGTTGCTCGTGTTCTGACCCGCTCTTGGAATACACGAGTATGTCATCAATGAATACAATGACCGACTTGTCGAGGAATGGTCGACACACCCTATTCATCAAGTCCATAAATACCGCTGGTGCGTTAGTTAGACCAAATGGCATCACGAGAAATTCGTAATAGCCGTAACGCGTTCTAAAAGTTGTCTTCGGAACGTCTTCTTCTCTCACCTTCACTTGGTGGTATCCCGAGCGCAAATCGATCTTCGAGAAACAACCCGCTCCTTGGATTTGGTCGAATAAGTCGTCAATTCTCGGGAGTGGATACTTATTCTTCACCATAGCCTTATTCAGTTCACGATAATCGATGCACATTCTCATTGTGCCATCCTTCTTCTTGACAAACAAGACCGGAGCTCACCAAGGCAACAAGCTCGGTCTTATAAACCCCTTATCTAGGAGTTCTTGGAGTTGAGCCATCATTTCTTGCATCTCCGATGGCGCCAGCCGGTATGGGGCTCTAGCAATAGGAGCCGATCCCGGTACAAGATCTATTCGAAATTCTACTTGACGATCGAGTGGTAAACCGAGCAAGTCATCCGGAAAAACGTCGGGAAACTCGCGCACCACCTTTACATCTTCAAGTTTCTTCTTCTCCAGCTTGGCGTCGACTACGTATGCTAGGAAGGACAAACATCCCTTCACTAAGCACTTTCGCGCCTTAGCCATGGTGATAACCGCTACATCACCCTTCCTCTTTTCGCCATAAACTACCACCATGTCACCATCCAATGTAAGGAGTCGGATTAGTTCCTTGGAGCATAGGATTTCGGCATGATTGTTCGCCAACCAATCCATACCGACTACCACATCGAAGCCACCGATAACCATGGGCATCAGATTAATTGAGAATTTCTTCCCTTCGATGTCAAGTGAGCAATCCTTCAAGACATCGTGAATAACTACTTGACTACCATTTGCTATTTCTACCACTAAAGCATCAACTAAGCTACTAGTGGGCATGACAAGCTTTTGGCAAAAAGAGTCTGACCCAAAAGAGAAACTAGCGCCAGAATCAAATAACACACGAGCATGTACGAAGTTTAGAGGAAACGTACCCGATACCACGTCGGTGGATGCCTTGGTCTCCTCGGCCGTCATCTGGAAAGCTCGTCCAGGAACTCTAGGAGGGTTCTCTTTCTTCTCTAGGGAGTTTCCCGTCTTCCACTTCGGACAATCCTTTCGAAAATGTCCCGGCATCTTGTACTCAAAACAGACAATCCCCTTGATCGGACAATCTTTAGTAGGATGATCGGTCTTACCACACTTGGCACAAGAGGTGAAATTGGGATTACAGTTGCCATGGTTCTTGCTTCGGCACCTATGGCACCACCGTGCCTCTTAACGGTTGTTGAAATTCTGATTCCCAACGAATGGTCGATTCTTCTTAGGAGGTCCGGAATTTCCTTCCCACTTCCTCTTGTCTGTTACCACCATGGCTTTTTCTGGCTTGCCTCTTTCATATACCTCTTCCATAAATTGAGCTTCCTCAATTGTCTCCCGGAGGTTAGAAGCTTTAGAGTTGCGGACCATCGACATCATGTCCGCTGGTAGGCCTTTGAGGTAAGCCTTAACCTTCTCTTTTTCTATTGAGGCCACATGCCCCACCAAACCCAGCTTTTCCATGAATTGACGGGTGTACTCCCTCACCGTCAAGTTTCCCTTTTCAAGCGACTGAAACTCAGCTTCAATGCGATCCATGACTCTCTCGCTGCAGTACTCTTCCAAGATTTTCTTCTTGAACTCGACCCAAGTCAACAGAGCCAGAACAATAGGGGAAAGGGTAGACTGGGTGATATTCCACCATGTGAGCGTCGTATCTGTGAGTAGTTGAGAACCGAACCTCACTCTTTGGTCATCTCCACACTCAGATGAGCCGAAGGCCTGTTCGACCGCTTGGATCCATTTTACGCATGCAACCAGATCTTCAGAACCAGAGAATTCTGGTGGTCCACAACCTAGGAAGGATTTGTAAGAACAACTCTTACCACTTTTCTGAGCACCAGCAGTCCTGTGCTCTTCAGTTCTGATCTCGCTCCCGGTGCCACCAGAACCAACTAACACGTTCTCTTCCACTGTCTCGTGCCTTCGGAGGCTCGCATCACGGTCCTCCAACATCTTCATAAACGCCTCTTGCTGCTTCTCCATAGCCGACGTCATCATTTGCATGACGTTGGCCATCATGTCAGCTTGAGGGTTTGCATCTTGAACAACCAGGTTTGGGGATGCCAATTCCACTCTAGGCACTTTCTCCACCTCCCCAGTGAATAACGGCGGCATACTAGGAGGAACGACAGTCGGCGCCCTAACCACCGGGTTTCGTTCGGGCAAACTATCATCACGAAGGTCTCCGTCGCCTAACGGTCGACTACGAGTGTTCACCATAATGGAGTAATGGTTGCTACATAAGCACGAGAACGAGTAAGAGGAAGGTTCACAAGATGAATCACGATAGAAACGTACTATTACATTTACCAATAATCATAACAACCGTAAAACAAGTACACTCACGTAAAACATCCTCATAATAACGTTAGCTAAGTGAAATTATGAACATATAGTACGTAAGCATTCCCGTTACCGTCACTACAACTCTCGATTAGCATAATTTCCGTAGACTCTGAGACCAACCCATCTTAAAGTTCTACCCAAATCTCACAATCATTACTTACTAATCTCCGTCTAAGTCTAAACATCTTATATTCATGCCTAGTTCACTTAAACTAAAGCTCTGATACCAACTTGTAACACCCTAAAAATTCGAGTAATTTTAAAAAAAATTGAAAATTCAGCAATATGACATTTGTATTTGGAGATAACCACCCAAAAGGGTAAAAGTGTATGCGTTTACAAAACCTGTATAAGATGCATGGGAAATCGACAACAAACTAATCTAAACCATTTTTATCTAGATTACATACCAATTCCAAAAATGAATAAATCATTTTAAACGCCAAGACCCCAAATAATCTATCATCCAAAAATGCCCTCAAGAGACCATGCTCTTCACTCAACCCCTTGACGACCCGCCGCTAAGGGAACCTGTTATACACATCATTTGAGAAAAAGTGTTAGACTTAAATCCTAGTGAGAACATACAGTTTATATGACAATTCGATAAGAAAGTTAAATACAACATAAGTAAATCTGTTTTCCCCAAACGCATTTGTAAATAATTTGTTAAACACATTTTGACCTTGTGGTCCAAAAATACATCTTGCGATGACGGGAAGACCCGATTTTCCAAGGATTGTGGCGAAACACAAAGTAAGCCCTTTTCCGAGTTATTGAGCTCACCATACTAGGATCAAGGCCACGAACACGCCAACTCGTACTAAGTGTGGGGGAGGGCACCCAATGATCCCTAGTCATGTTCATTCGCTAGGATTTATATTTACGACCCAAGTTGCCACCCTAGGGCCCAATGTCTCAACTAGCTACAAACGGGAGTTATCCTCAATAATAAGCCGACTTTATACGTATGGATCCACTAGTAATAGTCTAGACTTGTCACATATTCAGTCGTGACCAACTATAATCAAACATATAGTTCATAGCACCATTATTTCCCAAATCACATTTTTATGGTTAACTGCTGATAAGAAATACAAAACCCAAACATAAATCATAAGGCTATTTTCTCATTTCCAAATATGTTTCCTTACCAAGTGAACACTTCAAGTGTAAAAACCATTTAAATGTAACATGGATTTCCTCAAGATTTAACCATTTATATCCTTTTTATAAATAACACTTTCAACCCAAAATACCCAAAATATGCTTAAAACATGAACTTGGCTAAAATCCATAAGTTGAACATTTACTCAACAATATGTGAGATCAACCATATTTGTAGGTCCAAGACATGGGTTATTTCTTTATTTAACAAAATGGTAAGAAACCCTAAAAATCTCCAAAAAACCAAGTTAGGTCAAAATCTCATCAATAATGAAAATGTAAACAAGGAGATACTTAGAAGTCAAAAATGCATTTTGATATGTATAAAGTTTGATAAAAGGGAGTATGAACTCACAATGAGGTTATTATCAAAACCTTAGCAACCCTAGAGTGGAAGATGAAGATCCTGGGTGGATGGATGCTTGAGACCTTCTCCCAAGACTTAAATAACCCTAGATAGCATTTAATAATCCTCCTTTAGAGGTAGGTGGAAGGAGTAAATGAAGGATGAAGTTTAGGGTTGAAGACTTACCACAAAGAGGAGAGAAAACGAGTTCTTGGCTGCCAAGACTGATGAAAATGAAATGTGGCCCGCTGAACTCTTGTTTTAAACGTCTAGACACGCCGGAGATATTGCCTCGGCGATAGTGACATTTGTCACTATCGCGGGCATAATCGCCCGAGAGGTACCGCAAGGGGTCCAAGTTCGGCGACAGTGACAGGGCGATTGTGCCCCTGTCATAATCACATGGCATTCTCGCGCCATATGTACCGTGACTCACTCAAACCCGACGATTGTGACCACGCCGACAATGCCCATGGCAAGGTTGCCGGACTCTGTTGCCCAACCCTCAAGGGGTTCAAATCTTGGGGTTTCCGCACTCGAAATGATTATCTCACTAGACGTACGAACAACAATAAACATAAAAGGTTACGATTTTTGAAATGAGGAAGATTAAAAGCCTAAAGATGGAATTTTATATAAAGAAAATTCGAGGTGTTACATAACGCCTAGTGAGTTCAAGAGTTTTTATCATGTTTATAAAAATCGTTAAACGAAAATAATGCAACTTAAATCATGATCCTTCAAAATGAATTACTTTAAATATGAGAACGACCCGTTTTCCAATAGTACGCATTTATTTTATAAATGAATTACTCAACGCCAAAACATTCTTTCATGAAGTGATGCAACCCAACACTTACTCAAAACGTGAATAATGATAAATGCTCAAATATTGAAATTTGACTAAGACTTTATAAACCGAACGACCGAAATATGAGTAAACTCAAACCTCCAAAATTATAACGTTTGGAGAATACCCCAAACTCGAAATATCACCAAAAAACAATGATAAAACTAAATACCCAAAACAACATCTTTCGGTGAAGGGGGAAACCCGAATTCCATGGCTAGTGGTGGAACACAAAAGTAGGTCACATTCCAAGTTATTGAGCTCACCATACTAGAATCAAGGCCACGAACTCGCCGGCTCGTACTAATATGTAGGGGAGGGCACCCAATGATTCCTAGTCGTATTCATTCACTAGGATTACATTTACGACCCAGGGCTGGTATCCAATCCCACATAACCGTACCAAGTTTCCATCCTAGGGTCCAATGTCTCAACTAGCTACAAATGGGAAATGACTATCCCATAAAACAGACTCATCAATTACATCACGGGGCCCATGACAGATGTTTGACTCCACGATCCCGCACCTTAAGGCCTTTGATGACCCCATGACTTATCCTGGTCCCATCATGAAAATAACTATTCCCTTTTCTTTTAACAAACAAACACCGACTCGTATGCCTATGGATCCACTACATTACAGCCTATAACATTACACGACTCCGATTGAATGACCAAAGCACTCAAAACATGCAATTATCAAATGATACGCAATAAATGCAATCATACTCAAAATTCCACAAAAGGGAATTATTAAAACAGGACAAATATCCCCAAGACTTATTTTAGTCAAATTGAGTCAAAACTCAACAAAATTACTTTATCGTACAATAAACGTTAGTGTAAACAATAAAACACATTTAACCAACGGTTATGCAAACCCAACGACCAAAAGTATAATTAACCCAAAACTCGTCATGGGTTGAGACAAACTATTTTTCCAAATGAACTCATTCCTTTATTTTTTTCCAAAATACCTCGTAACACCATAATATGCATTTTCCAAAATGGTTTATAAGATTAAATACACTAAAAGGACATTTACATCAAAAGACCTCCATTTATATATTAAATCATAAATGAAATGTATCAACATGATTTATTTATCAAAATGTAAGAAATCCCAAATATGGGGGTTTCACAAGATTTATAAACCAAATAACCCAAATAAGCCGCTGTTTGGTAGTTGCTGAATGGTTTGATGCAGAATGATTAAGTGGTCAGAATGATTAAGAGGTCTTATGATATAGTGCAAAATGAAATATGGTTGTTTGCTAATTGTTCATAATGAAATTAGGGCTCTGAATAGTTAAGAGAGGGTCAAGATGCAAAATCATTCAGAGGGTTTTGGAACCATTAAGAGGCAGACAGTTTTTTTGCCAAACAAGATTTACCTCTTAACGATTTAGAGGTTGCCTCTTAATGGAACCATTAAGAGGTAAACAAACAGCCCCTAAGTAAAACTCTTCAAATATTCCAACTTTAAATAAAAATCATGTGAACACATAATGACTTTAAAATGGACATTTTTGACATGTACAACATTTTCACAAATCAACTTGAACTCACCTTGCCAGATTTATGTTAAATCTAGATTTTACCCCAATCTTGAGTTTCCTTTGGTGAATGCTTTAGATCCACAAACATCCATCACTAGAAAATTTATCTGGGACTCAACCAAATCCTAGGGATGTACCAAAAGTAATCACAAACTCAGATTCATAACAAACCTTAGTCAAATCTTCTAATCATCCAAAATACCCAAAATTGGTTAAAACTTCAAAACAAGGATGATACATCAAAATAAATGCTTTAAGAGGTTAAAATGAAAGGTTTTAACAAGAATATTGGTTTAGAAGGTTAAGATAGACTTACAATTTGTTTTTAGGAAAAAGCCCCCAAAAACTAGGTCAACAATGGTGAGAGATGGAGAAGATGAAGAAGATGAACATCTTGAGTTTCCATCCACAAAGCTTGAATCTCTAGCTTCCAATCTCTTAAAACTCTTGAAGATTTTGATTTTGGAGGAGTAAATAATGTTTGAACCAAAAATGAGAGAAACGAGAATGGGTAGGTGATTGAGTAAATGAGAAATGGAGTGAATGAGAAGAGAACTGTCAAAAAGGGTTTTCAACCCAATTTTTTTGGTTCAGGTGAGTTTGAAGTTAGTTCAGGGTGAAATAACTCACTTGAAAGTCTCCTGAAAGGTATTTGGGTTTAGCTACAAAACAGTGGTCGGCGTGAGTTTGAAGTTAGTTTGAGGTCAAGAAACTCACTTCAAACTCGCCTGAAAGGTATTTGGGTTTAGCATAAAAACAACGACCGGCGTGAGTTTGAAGTTAGTTTGGGGTCAAGAAACTCACTTGGAACTCGCTTGAAAGGTATTTGGGTTTAAAATCAAAACGACCCCCAAAGCTACTTTAATGTGAGTTTGAGGTCTGCGCAACTCACTTGGAACTCGCCCTAAAGGCCCAAAACTTTATTTTGATTTTATTTTTAACAATTCCACTAATCTCGATTGGAGACACGTTTATCTATAAAATGACCGCATACTGAAATACTATAAACACAATTATTAGGGATAAACTATACTTACAAAATTCCGGGTGTTACAATCCTTCCAACCTTAAAAGAGATTTCGTCCTCAAAATCTAGATTCCCAATTAACGTTGCTCCCATAATTGTCTGTCTCTGTTTACGAAGAGTTGTCTCTAATCCACTTGACAGAACAATCACGATAAACTTTATCATGATACTCACAATAAATGTCCCTCAGGCACATTACACTTATATCCGAATGAACGCTTAACTTACTAAAGTAGCTTCTAACCACAAGACTTCGGTTGTCTCCCAACCTTAGGTGATCCATACTTCCCCAACGGCAGATCCCGACTTCCAATAAATCCAGATCTATACGTTTTTAAACTATTTCTCCAACAAATCCAAGGTATGATCACTATCGAAACCAACAAAATTCCAAATCCAACTGTTCCTGCTACTGAACCGCCATTTAGTCTTAATGAGTACCATTAGACTCCAAAACAGACGGTCGTCCTTGACCCAAGGATTATACAACTCCCAGAATAGGCCCAAGCACCAACCATTCAATTGACAAATCTCTTACTAGCCAAGGAAAATCATTCAATTAAATCCACTGATCACAATCTGAATCTCTCAAAATTACTACATACGATACCAATATCCCCCGAGATTTAACGGTCACACTCCAAATATGCCAACGGTGCTTGGCCTCATAATCAGAAAGTCGACACCTAACAACTTCACCAAAATTCGAGATACTGCAGAACTCCACACACGAATTTCATTCATTGAGCCTACCCACAAAACCAATGTTATCATCATGGTGTCTAAAGGGTTCTACACATCCCTTATGCAATAACTGATTGGTTCCATAACAAAGGTTGTCGAAACGAACAATTTACCACAAGCATTAACAGAAGATACCGCGACCCTCACTCTTTAGTTACAAAAAGTACATCGACTCTACAAACGATACCACTCGGCTTACGGTAGTATCACGCGTTGGAAAACCCAACCTTCCACTGTCGAGGTTCTATACGTCCTTACTCTTAACCGGGGTTGCTTAACCTTCCCAAGGTACTAATGAGTTCAAGGTTTCAAGTGAAAGACTCAACAAATATGTCAATCAAGTTTTTCTTTTTCTATTTATTTATTTTTTTAAGATTTTCCAACACAAAGGTTTTTATAGCAATTTATCGTAAGAAATCTAATACTTCTTACCCGGTAGTTGTGCAAAATAGGCACACTCATCCCACATGTGAAAATCATTTGAAAGTCACTTGATCACTACTCAAGTTACTAACGAAACGCAAAAGTATGCTCAACAAACTTTTAAAATGAACCGCTACGGTCCTAGCATGGATTTATTTATGCCACGCACGCATAAAGTCTTCCCAAAATAAAACAACATGCAATAGATGGTTTACACGAAATTTCAAATGAGGAAATTTATTAAATCAAAACCCGAAATTTTCTCATTTAGCCATATAAATTACATGGAATAAAATTTTCCGACAAGACCGCATACATTAATATATTTTCTTAGAACTTAAGAAAAAGATAAGTGCATGTGACTTGATTGATACGTAAAATAATTTATATCGACTTAAAATTTCAAGTGTTACATATGGTATGCATAATTGCTCTAAAATAGTGGCTATAATGCCAGACATACCAATAAATCAACATAATACACTCGTATGAGATGATAACAAAAGTACCAATAACCGAAAGTGCATAAAAGAAAGCATTGGAATAAACTATCATGGTACCCTTATACGTTTACTCACGCCATGAGTGCAAATCAAGTTGTACTCCAATTAGTATGCAATGAAACGTACTAACACAAAACTCGAAAGAGAAAATCACGTGGTGTCACAATTCCAAAACTACCAGTTTTTTTGTTGCATTACGACAAACATTTTCTCAACAGAACTCGCATGAGACAAAAATGTTCAATAAAACCCATAAATTAACACACACAATGATTCAAGTTTATGTATTTCAATGTTCATCCATGCGACGCAAAAATGTCGTAAAATAAAACTCTATAAGACTCAACAAAACTTCCATAAAACTCAATGAAACTCGATGGCACCTAAAAATCAAATGGTGCCAACATTTTCATTCTCAATAATCAGATAGTATAGGACAAAGTTATGACTAAATGTCATAAACTCGAACACCAAAATAATGGAAGGTAACTCTTCGTCCAAAACCTTAACATATGTGGAGGAGATCCAATGTTAAAGTCATAAATCGTAGTTACTTGTCCAAGACCCTAAATAACATCAAAATACAAACTTCACAATATCCGAAAATAATGTTGGACATCAACGAGAGTAAAGAAAGTCTCAACAAAGTTTGCAACCACATGAAATAAAATAATTTTATGCATGTTTAAAATCATTGTTTAAAAACTTGTGTGTGCTAAACATTTTCCAAGATTTCGTAATATAATCCACATGGTGATTTGAAAACATGAGAAATAATTGGTGCAATTTATTTCAGAAATAAGTTATGTGCATGAATTTGATCGACACTCAAAGTCTCGAAACCACGCTCCTCAATTTCCTAATCACGCTATCGTCATCCGGATGTTCAAACATCTTAAGGCAATCATCGAAGATTTCATCGGTTCACCTTACAATTTCTCCTCGAATAATGTCGATTCCCTAAGCCTATGGTTCTAAACCAACCAATAACCCCGACCCAAAATGGTCAACTTAATGTATTTATCATGCTTATCCATCACTTCAAATGGCAATGCTATAAACATCAACTCTTTTATCGGGTATTCGCTTAGAAACTTCTTCACTACCCCAACGGTCATCACACCAAGGCAGTTCAAGCATACACATGTAACATGTAGGTTCACCATAACACTGGCCATGTGCAATTATGAACGTACCGTACATGATCATCCTTGCTACCCTCGACGAGTTTCCCATTTCTAGAGACTCTATCAACATCAAAATATCCTATCTTAAAGTGCCTAATGGTGCAATTTCACTTTCAATCACTTAATAGTACGCTAGTTTGAGTCTAGGCATCCAAAATCAACACCTAATTCTCTCAAACTTAAGCTCTGATACCAACTTGTAACACCCTCAAATTTGATAAGAGCAACTAATTAAAACCCTCCACATAATATCAAATAAAGGACAAAACTTCCACTTACAAATCAAAACTCAATATGCCTCAAATATAAAATACAACAATTAACCTCAACATTTATAAACTCTAGTGATAAATAAGGACCTAACTGAAGTCGGGTGCTACTTAACCCCATACAAGTTGCTCTTCACAATACTAATGCGACAAACTTCACTAAGATATTCACTTCTTTGAGCACACAACTAGCACTCATCTCTTCATAGTGTCGTTAGAACTGATCCCGAAACGGAACCTGATGCACATGCCGACAAATTAAAAGGTTAGGCTAACGCCTAGTGAGTTCAAGAGGTTTTATCATGATTATAAAAATCGTTAAACGAAAAGAATGCAACTTAAATCATGATCCTTCAAAATGAATTATTTTAAATATGAGAACGACCCGTTTTCCAATAATACACATTTTATAAATGAATTATTCAACGCCAAAACATTATTTCATGAAGTGATGCAACCCAACACTTTACTCAAAACGTGAATAATGATAATTGCTCAAATATTGAAATTTGAATAAGACTTTATAAACTGAACGACCGAAATATGAGTAAATTCAAACCTTCAAAATTATAACGTATGGAGAATACCCTAAACTCGAAACATCACCGAAAAACAAGGATAAAACTAAATACCCAAAACAACATCTTTGGGTGACGGGGGAGACCCGAGTTCCATGGCTAGTGGCGGAACACAAAAGTAGGCCACAATCCAAGTTATTGAGCTCACCATACTAGGATCAAGGCCACGAACTCACCGGCTCGTACTAAGATGTGGGGGAGGGCACCCAATGATTCCTAGTCATACTCATTCACTAGGATTACATTTACGACCTAGGGCTGGTATCCGATCCCACATAACCGTACCAAGTTACCATCCTAGGGTCCAATGTCTCAACTAGCTACAAATGAAAAATGACTATCCCATAAAAACAGACTCAATAATTACATCACGGGGCCCATGACAGATGTTTGACTCCACGAGCCCACACCTTAAGGCCTTCGATGACCTCATGACTAATCCTGGTCCCATCATGAAAATAATCGCCCCTTTTTTTTTAACAAACAAAGACCGACTCATATGCCTATGTATCCACTGCATTACAGCCTATAACATTACATGACTCCAATTGAATGACCAAAGCACTCAAAACATGCAATTATCAAATGATACGTAATAAACACAATCATACTCAAAATTCCACAAAAGGGGCTTATTAAAACAGGACAAATGTCCCCAAGACTCATTTTAGTCAAACCGAGTCAAAACTCAACAAAATTACTTTATCGTACAATAAACGTTAGTGTAAACAATAAAACACCTTTAACCAACGACTATTCAAACCCAACGACCAAAAGTATAATTAACCCAAAACTCGTCATGGGTTGAGACAAACTATTTTTTCAAATGAACTCATACCTTTATTTTATTTTTCCAAAATGCCTAGTAACACCATAATATGCATTTTCCAAAATGGTTTATAAGATTAAATACACTAAAAGGACATTTACATCAAAAGACCTCCATTTATATATTAAATCATAAATGAAACGTATCAACATGATTTATTTATTAAAATGTAAGAAATCCCAAATATGGGGGTTTCACAAGATTTATAAACCAAATAACCCAAATAAATAAAACTCTTCAAATATTCTAACTTTAAATAAAAATCATGTAAACACATAATGACTTTAAAATGTAAATTTTTGGCATGTACAACGTTTTCACAAATCAACTTGAACTCACTTTGCTAGATTTAGACTAAATCTAGATTTTACCCCAATCTTGAGCTTCCTTTGGTGAATGCTTTAGATCCACAAACATCCATCACTAGAAATTTTATTTGGGTCTCAACCAAAGCCTAGGGATGTACCAAAAGTAATCATAAACTCAGATTCATAACAAACCTTAGTCAAATCTTCTAATCATCCAAAATACCCAAAATTGGTCAAAACTTCAAAACAAGGATGATACATTAAAATAAATGCTCTAGGAGGTTAATATGAAAGGTTTTAACAAAAATAATGGTTTAGAAGGTTAAGATGGACTTACAATTTGTTTTTAGGAAAAAGACCCCAAAAACTAGGTCAACAATGGTGAGAGATGGTTGGAGAAGATGAAGAATGTAACACCCTCAAATCCGGAAATAACAACTAATTTAAAATTTTCTAAATACCTCGATAACTGAATCATCTACAACGACAAATTAAGGTTTAACTTCAATACACACAATTCAATCCTTATACACAATCTATAATAGTTACGGATGTTACTAAAACCCAATAATAGTTACTATCTCCAACTACGGAAGACTTCGCCAAACTTCCCACCCTCGTGTAAAACTAGTGCTCATCTCTTCATAGCACTGCTAGAACCAAACCCTAACTGGAACCTGATGCACATGCCGACAAATAAAAAGGTTAGGCTTAACGCCTAGTGAGCTTAAGAGTTTTCCTTAGATTTATATAAAACAATAACTTTAAGAACGTTGTTTAAATTGTGAATTCCAAAATGAAATACATTTGAAAGCAACCAAAATGAAATATATTAAATCTGGGAACGATCTATTTTTCAAAATTCACCCTATTCGTGATTAAAATCACAAAACGAAACGTTTCTTCGAATATAAATCCAAAATCCAAAACTCGCGTAATACATAACTGACACTTTAATAATCAAATACTGAAAACGTGGATAAACTCTCTCATCCAAAATATTCCAAAAGCATGGATAAAGTTCAGTATGCAAAACCCAAGAACATGGATAACAATTCATGCCCAAAACATCATCGAAAACATGGATTATAAAACTCCATAACCAAAACAACACCTTTCGGTGACGGAGGAGACTCGATTACATAGTATGTGACGGAATACAAAAGTAGGTCACGTAACTATGTAGGAAACCAAAACATATGGGTTATACCCATAAAACATACCAAGCTCAACTCCTCTAAGTCTATTGCTCGAAAACATCAAGTCAACCCCTCTAGGTCTATTCTTGAGAGTTCCAAAACAGGAACTTATGCACAAGGGAATTACACCTTACTGCCCATGGGACGCTGCCCGACCGTATAAGTCCACACCTTACTTACCATGGTGACCCGATGCCTATTTCGTGCCAAAGTGGTGAACTTGTCCAAAATGGGACAAAAGAACACAGTGCCTATGGATCCATTGCACTAACTAAAACATTACATGACTCAAAACGAATGAACTAAAGCATTCAAAACATGTAATTCTCAAATAACATGCAGTAAATGCATATCATGACCAAACACTCTATATTAAGCTATCAAAACCCGGACAAGTATCCTCAAAACCCAACAAAACCCAAACCGAGCCATAAGCTCAACAAATACAAAGACTCAACGTTGAAAATCATAAAATGGAACCAAACGTACACAATCCGCCTTTATGCAAACCCATACTCCAAATTATATAAATAACTCCAACGTAGTTTAGTTTGGGACAAATCATTTTTTTCCAAGTGAGTTTCCATCATTTATTCCTTCAAAAACGTCCCATGACACTAAATCAAACACTTATCTAAAACACCCAATGAAATGCATTTATGCTCCAACTTTACTTCAAGAAATAAATCATCAAAATACCAATGTGTATGATTTAGTTGTCAAAATGCTCAAAATTCCAAACGTGGGTGTTTTCCAAAGTTTATAAAACCAAACACTTCAATTTAACCAAGATTCGTCAAATAACTCAACAGTTAATAATTTCATGTAAAACATATAAATACTTTAAAATAGACATTTTGGCATGTACACCATTTTCACAAATCAACTTCAACAATGGAGCTTCCATCACCAACACATCATCTTCAACAATGGGTTAGGGTTTCCAAATAACCCTTTTTCTCCAAATCTAAGAGAAATGAACCACTAACAAGTATAACCCTTTAGATCTACAAAGATTCTCATACAAGAGCTTGAAATATATAAGAACTTACCTCAAACAAAACTTAAAGTCTTCCCACCAACATTTCATCCATGACATCTTTCACCCTCATCACAACCAAGCTTCATTCACCATCTCTTTGGTCTCTCTAGGGTAGATTCTCACCAAAGTGCTCCAAAAATCGGTTCTTGAGCTCCTAAATCGCCTCAAGGGAAGAAATGGAGAGTGTGGAAGTAGAAATGGGAGAAAACCCTAGAAATCTTGGCATAAATCAACCAGACAGCCTCCCGTGGCCTTGGTCGCGACCTCAAATCACGGGCCAAGCCACGCGTGTCCTTAGAGCGCACACCACAATGGCTTACGCGGGCCTAAGCCGTGGGCCATGCCGCGCATATCGTCAGTTGTGTCTTCTCGCATCTTGCGTTAAACCGTTCCCCGACCATTTCTCTCGGCCGGTCGCTGACCGTTTCCTTGGCCGATCATTAACCGTTTCTTTAGGAAATCACGGGTGTTACAAAGAAGATGAACATCTTGAGTTTCCATCCACAAAGCTTGAATTTCTAGCTTCCAATCTCTTAAAACTCTTGAAGATTTTGATTTTGGAGGAGTAAATAATGTTTGAACCAAAAACGAGAGAAAGGAGAATGGGTAGGTGATTGAGTAAATGAGAAATGGAGTGAATGAGAAGAGAACCGTCAAAAAGGGTTTTCAACCCAATTTTTTTGGTTCGGGTGAGTTTGAAGTTACTTCAGGGTGAAATAACTCACTTGAAAGTCGGATGGAAGGTATTTGGGTTTAACTACAAAACATTGGTTGGCGTGAGTTTGAAGTTAGTTCGAGGTCAAGAAACTCACTTCAAACTCGCCTGAAAGGTATTTGGGTTTAGCATAAAAACAACGATCGACGTGAGTTTGAAGTTAGTTTGGGGTCAAGAAACTCACTTGGAACTCTCTTGAAAGGTATTTGGGTTTAAAATCAAAACAGCCCCCAAACCTAGTTTAATGTGAGTTTGAGGTATGCGCAACTCACTTGGAACTCGCCCTAAAGGCCCAAAACTTGATTTTGATTTTATTTTTAACATTTCCACTAATCTCGATTGGAGACACGTTGATCTATAAAATGATCGCATACCAAAATACTATAAACGCGATTTTTAGGGATAAACTATACTTACAAAATTCTGGGTGTTACACTTCTCCTTCCTCCATGACCACCATCCCCCTTTCCCTTTCTTCCCCTTGCTGCCACCAAAAAACAGATTCTCTTAGTTTCTTCCAAATTTTAAAAGGTTTCTCATTCTTAGATCTAGTTTCATATTTGGTTTTTGAATTTGTTTTGGGGTTAACATGGGATTTGGTTAATACCTTTTAATCTTTCAATAGAACTTTCATAATATTGTTTTTGAATCTTTCCTTCTGGGCATTTTTATTTTTCTTCTCTACGGTTCAACTTTAAATTTCGTTTCTAGAAATGGGTTTGATTCATGGCAGAGAAAAATGAACAACAAGTTTGATACATGAATTTTGTTTAGATTTGGGTTCCTTATGGTAAAAGAAGATGAACAATAGGGGAGATGTAGTTGTCGGAGAAGAAGACCAGAGAGGGAGGGGATGGGGTGTGGTCAGTAGATTTGGGTTCCTTTTGGGATTGTTTTCTTTTTTCATTTTCACTTGTGAGCTTTTGTTTCAAGTTTTTTAAATCTTCAGCAAGTTTAATCACATCAATCTTAAGTTCAGAATTAGTTATTTCATCATTTACAGGAGTAGAGCATACCTGATCCTCAGAGTCAGAGGAGTCTGATTTGGTGGAATTTATCTCTGCCATGCCACAGAAGTGGGCTTGTGCTAGTTCTTCATCTGATGATGCATTAGAGACCCAGTTCTCTTGATCAACCATGAGGCTCCTCCAGGTATAGTAATCAACTTTCTTCTTGTAGTATGCAACATCCTTGACCAGGGTGCTTCCGCATTCTGCAGCAAAGTGCCCTGGCTTTCCATATCTTAGCACTTGTCACTTTGATTGGTTGGTTTTTCATCCTTCTTAGTTTTGGTCTCCTCCCTGTACACAAACTTTTGTGGAGCTTGATGTCTCTTATCATAGATGAGCTTTTGGTGCCTCTCACTTCTGTCTTCTCTCTATTATGTCAAACGACCTTCTGTTGATTTTTCTTGAAAACTCCTTGGTGATGAGAGCAAGAGAGTGTGCAAAACCACTTATATCATTATGACTTTCAGAACAAGAGGTTATGACTTATTCCTCACTTTTAGCTATCAAGATCTTCTTTCCCCTCTTCTTCTCTGCCATCCTTGAGGTATTTTCCCTAGCTTGCCTATCTTTGCTAAAACTGCCTCTGGTTGATCGATTTTCAGTGCCTTGTTTTTCTTTAGCCTCGGAAACCAGAGCCAGTAGACCACCAACCAGAGGCTTCTTTTTGTATTCATCCTTCTCTTGTGTAGCAAGAGTTCCATATACATCATGGATGACCATGCTTCCAGATCCTGGTTGGCTTGTAGAGACATTGATAGTTGCAACCACTCCCCATTCAATCTTTTTAAAAACAAGACATTGTTCTCCTCTTGAGTTCTGAGAACACCACATTTTCTACATTTGTTGACTAAAGCATTAAACATATCATAGGTTTGTTGCAAGTTCTCCCCTGGTAGTGTAGAAAAACTATTATATTCATTTATGCACTATGCTCTTCTGTTCTTCTTTGTTATGATTTCACCCTCAAGCTGATTGGATTCCCATATCTCTTTAGTTGTTTCACAAGCATCCAGAGACTGGAATATATCATTTGGAATTTTCATTATCATCAGCCTTTTTTCCTTGTGATCAATTTCCATTTTGGCTATATCTTCACCATTCCAAGCATCGGGGCTTTTAGGTATGGTTCGGGCTGGAACCTCTACAGTGGTAGTAGTAGATGGAACTCGAGGAATGGTGATTATTGGGACATAGGGATCCTTTACAATCGCTTTGTAAAGTTCCTTATCCATTTCCTCAAAGAAATTAACCATTCTTCCTAGGGATATGCCATATTCCACTAGGGATATTCATGATATATGAGAAGAGTGGGAGGTTTTTGTTAAGACCCGACGGTGTATGCCATATTCCAGTTCGCCATTGTTTTCAGAACAACAAGGGTTTTTGACATAAAGGAATTTGAAAGAGAAATGGATGAAATAAACTGTTAAAACTTGCTTACACTCAACAAAGATCAAACTAAGAGAGAAACAATACACTGTTATCTTTCAATCAATATAATAATCACTAATTTTCTAGAAATATGAACTAGTCACAAAACTACGGAAACATGGATAGATGAATTTTAAAACAAATTTGAAAGAAAGGTCTACCAAAAGAGAAAGACAAATCAGAGTAGATCGATTGATTTAAGAAAATTAAAGAGCTCTGATACCAATTGTTGTCCCAAAATTTTCTTTTGTTAATGATCAAAGATGTGAAAGACAGCGGAAGCAGTAAGTAAATTGATCAATATAGACAAGCAGTAAATGACATGAGCATGAAAGAATAAACACTAGAAGTAGCCATCATCTTAGTCATTATATTGATTGAATTATGAGGTATACGGTAAAGAACACACCAAGAACACGTACTAAGTGTGTGTAAAATACTCTCAAGAATTCTCACTCTTTCTAAGTGTGTGGAATCTTAGGTTTGATTGTGTGGGAATTGATATTGCAAGTGAATTATTCTAACAAATCAAATATGCTATATAGGCCCAAAACAGGAAAGCCAAAGCTCAAGCCCATAGGAGAATTCCATGTGTAAAGGTGGAATAACCACTTCTGTAACACCCGGATTTTTGGGTAAGAAGAATTTCACATTTATCTTATTTCGTCCCATTAATGCTTTTAAATTTTTGCCTAGTGCGTTAAGTTTGGTTTATAATAGAACGTCGTAGGAGGCACGAAAACCCAAAATTATGAACGTGAAATCATGCCCACGGTACATTTGGCGCTACAGTGACATCTAGCACTGTAGCATGTCACAATAGCACCAAAGAGTGAAGCTTCGGTACAATTGGCACTACAGTGCCCGCTACAGTGACATATGTCACAGTAGCATGTCACAGTCGCACCAATTGGCGCGACAGTGCCGGCGACAGTAACATCTGGCACTATAACATGTCACAATAGCACCAAAGATTGAAGTCTCGGTACACTTGGCGCTACAGTGTCGCGACAGTGACATCTGGCACTGTAGCATGTCATTGTCGCGATCGGGGTCCAACCTCATTAAAACCCGAAATTTTATCCCTTTTCATTTGCAATCTCATTCATTATTCCACCAACATTTCTAGGATAACTCTCTCCCATTCCCACCTCATTAAATTCGATTTTAGGGCATTGATTGCTTCATTTCTTCCATTCTTCAAGGATTTCATCATCATCAACTAGGGTTGTGAAGTTTAGAGTCCAAGAAGTCACCATCTCATCATCTCCATATTCCTCCCAAGTTTGAGGTTTCTAGGGTTTTGATCAAAAGCCCATATTGTGAGTTCAATCTACTTTTTCTAAACTTTATACATGTCAAAACTTATATTTTGGAACTCTTGATCTCCCATTTACTATATTTTCTTGATTTGAAGTATTTGACCTAACTTGGATATTTTTGGAGATTTTAGGGCTTTTACCATTTTGAGATATGTTAAAGAGCTTCATCTGTTGTGATATAAAATGTGTTAAACCTTGTGTGTTGATGGCTAAAATACTTGAAATGAAGCTGTCAGGATCGAATTCTCAACAAGAATTAATTCTCAGAAACAATATCAAAGAAGTTTGCGGAATAACACTTTGATATTTTATCAAACAGAAAATAAACACAGAATATAATCAACAAACTGTAAACTTGTATTTAATGCTTTGAAGTTACAAGATTACTCACTCAACCTCAATATTGATGAACAAGCTCACCAATACGAATTCTACTTCTCTAGAGTTAGGATCTATGCCTTGAGGTTGATTTTTTTCTAAAAGAATGAAAACTGAAAGTTAATCGTTATCTCCTATTCTAAACAATACTATATATATATACTGAATACAAAGATAATTACAATGAATAAAATATCTTCAGTATATCTTCTATGTATATCTCTAAGCTTCCATGTATATCCTTTCATACGAATCTTCATCATATAAGCAGTATTAATCTTCAGCAGCATTAACTTCCTTCTAGCAGCATTAACTACTAAGCAGTACTAAACACTAGCAGTACTAACTAGCTAAGCAGTACTAACTTTGTTCAAGCAGTACTAACTTTGACTAGCAGTATTAATTAACACTAGCAGTAGTAACACTCAGCAGTACTAACCTTTATGTCTTCTAGCAGTATTAATATTGAACCAGCAGCATTAACCACACTTGATGAATTCTTCAGTTCCCAACAATCTCCCCCTAACTTGACTTTTAGGAAAAGAAGTCAAGTTCTTCAGATCTCCTTCAAGATGATTTCAACACCTCTGATTCAATTTCCCAAATTTGGATCTAGGCCCAAACTTTGATTTACAGTTCTTCTCACCACAATCTTGGCCATTTCTGAATCCTTTGTACAAACCAGTGTAGCTTTAAGCATCCCTTCTAACTTCTCCTTGCTATGCTCATATATTTTGTCCACCAAGTAGTATTCATGATAACAATTGTCAATAGTAATCATGTATACTCCACAGTTTTCAAACAGTATCCATTTGTCAATCTTCTTGAATATGAACTCATGCATATGATCTTTAATCCTATGGTGCACTCTTGAAGGCTCAAACATCATGCACAAGTATTCCAATGTCACTTTGAGAAGATTCTCTTCAGTACCTTTCAACACAGGTTCATAAAGTTTCATCCCAACTTTATATAGTTCTTCCATATCAGCTCTTGAACAACTTCTGATGACTTTCCCCCATGTTGAATAAGCTTCAAATGAACCATCAGCTCTCTTGATTCTGAAGAAATTCTTTCCATTGTCTCTCAGAATATCCCAGAAGATGATCTCTGGAGCTTGCATAGAGATTGGAACAGCTTTCAAAGGTTCCACTATTGTCATGTACGGATCCATACTTTTATCGGTTTGCTTAGTGACCTGCTCTGGACTCTGTACTGGCTCTGTTGGGGATGTGACTGAAGGTTCTGCTTCCTTTTCAGTTTCTTCCACCCTAGGCCTTTTCAACTGCCTTTTTGGAGCAATTGTTTTTACTCTTTTTCCAGACTTGGCTTCTCTACCAACATTTCCAGGTTCTTCCTTCTTCTCTTCTGCTTCTTCTTTGGAAGGTGTGGTTTTCTCAGGGAATGGTTGTTGGATGTTGAGATCATGTCTCTCTTTCATCCTTCTTTCTGCTTCTTCCCTTTGAGAGGAATCCCCTTGGAGCTTTGTCATTTCCTTCCTGTATAGCTCTTCAACCTGAGAGTATGCCATATGAGTAAACATCTCCCCCTTAACACCAATTGCACCTTTCAGGAAGTTTATCATCTTTCTTCTTTCCTGATTGGCCAAAAAGGTCTTGGAGGGTTGTCTTTTCTGCTTTTTGAATGGCATTCTTTTTACTTGTACTTGCTTGGCCTGAGCTGCTGTTTTCATGCTCTTCTGATACTCTTCATTTAGTTTTCTGGCCATATTCAGTGCAAGCTCTCTATCCTTCTCAGATTGAAGTTGTTCCTCCCTTTCCATTTCTGCCTGAAGCTGCTTTGCCACTTCTTCATCCAGTTCTATCTGAATTTTCTTCTTTGCAGGTTGTTCAGGTTCAATCATCTTAGCTTTACCCTTTGTATCCTTCAACCCGGCCTCACTTCTTTCTTGTGTCTTCTTTTCAAGGTCTCCTTCATTGATGACCACTCCCTTAGCCTTTTGAGTAGCCTTAGGAGTGTCATTCTTTGCTTTTACTAAGGTTTCAGCTATTTCCAATTCTTCAACAGATAGCCCTGTTGCTGCTTGAACATTATCTGTTTCTACTTCTTGTGCTTCTGTTTCTGCAGCTTTCTCCCCCTTACCATCAAATCCCATCTCAGACATACTTTCTTTTTCTGCTTCAGCCTCTGAATTCTCTCCCTTGTTGAAATCATCTTCAACACTTGTCCTCCTCTTTAGCACAAACTGCTTCCTTCTCCTTTTCTGTAACAATCTTGTCACCATTTTCTTCAGTTTGGTGATCTGAACTTGTTGAGATAGAATAATCAGCTTCATCTCCTCTATTTCTTTTCCTTGCTTGATGACATCCTGGTTGATGTTTCCCATGGTCTCCATCAATTCATCATAGTTATATCTGTCCTCACCTTCTCCAGGAGTGTTACCCCCTATTGAAGGATCATTGGATCTTTTATTAGTAGATGGCTTCTGCCTAGCAGAAGCACTATCCACCCCTGTGGTTTCTTGGCACCAGGGTCCTTCAAATGATTGCTCATTCAAAGTTGCCATGGGGGAGGTCTTATTGATGTTACCACTGTCCTCCTCTGTGCTAGCAGGAGTAGTGGCAGCCTCATCACCCATATGCTCTACCTCCTCCTCAGAGAGCACCTCCTTTGGGTTGGGAGACACCCTTGTGGTTTCCCTTTGGATATTCTCTAGGGGAGAATTCTCCCTTAGAGGGCTTAAAGGCTTAGTGGGTGATGGTACAAGAAGGGAAGGAGCCTTCTTTACCTGTTTTCTTTGATAAGTTTGGGTAATTGGAGAAGTGGGCTTATTTAGTAGGGACTGTGGGATAGATATAGAGTGGGAAGGTTGGGCTTGGCTAGCAGTGGATTGATCTAATGGGGGCCTTGACCCTGCTGCCATACCTTCATTGGGTTGGGACACCACCATCATTGTAGAGAACAATGGGGTGTCAACTCCTTCAGAGTCCCCAGCAGATCTTCTCATATTTGAGAAAACCTTGCCTTTGGGGGGTTTTGGTACATAAATTCCATCAGAATGAGGAATATCCGTCAATTCATGGTTGATAACTGCTTGAACAAACCTGGGATACATATAAAAGCTCTTTTTGTTTCCCATGTTTGAGACAAGATCATTGAAAATCATTTGTGAAAAATTGTACCTTCTGGAAGTGGCCAAGCAGACCAAAGCATAAGCAATGGTACTGCTGAACTCACTCCATCCAGTAGTCTTTTTAGAAATGCAGTGCATCAAGGTATGAACAAGAAAACGCCATTGGGGTGAAAACTTAGCTTTTGAGAACTTAAAAATACCCAATGGGCCTCCATACCCCATTCTTGTCAGAGTAGAAAACAGTTCATCATTAGGGATAGAAGTTATACCAGAGGCATCGTCCAGACGTAGACTGATGCGAACTATCTCTTCAGTAACTGTCAATGGATTGCCACATACTGTCGTCTTGATCATTCGCACACCATCCTCAGTAACAATGGTGGCATGTGCCCAGAGTTGCCTCTGATGCTCTATAAAGATAGTTGGAGACATAGTGAGAGCATGGGCAATGTGGCTAGTCTTCAGAAAGTCGACTATCTGATGAAAGCCATCTGCTTGTTTTGGCTTTTGGAGCATTGCGATTTCATTGTGCTCGTCAATGAACGCCATTGATGCCATTTATCTTAGTGAAAACTTGCCTGAAAACTTCGAACTTGAGAGAGAAAGGGTTTAGAGCGCAAGTGAATAGTATGCAAAGAGTCGTTATAAGCTTTTAGGCGGGCAAAGAGTATTTATAGTATTCGGAAAAGAAGCAGTATTAACCTATAGCAGTATTAACTGCTAGCAGTATTAACTGCGAGCAGTAGTAACTAACTAGCAGTATTAACTACTAGCAGTATTAACTGCGAGCAATATTAACTAACTAGCAGTATTAACTACTAGCAGTAGTAACTGCGAGCAGTATTAACTAACTAGCAGTATTGACTACTAGCAGTATTAACTACCAGCAGTAGTAACTGAAAGCAGTATTAACTACTAGCAGTATTAACTGAAAGCAGTATTAACTACTAGCAGTATTAACTGAAAGCAGTATTAACTACTAGCAGTATTAACTGAAAGCAGTATTAACTACTAGCAGTATTAACTGAAAGCAGTATTAACCACGAGCAGTATTAACGGCTAGCAGTATTAACCAACTAGCAGTACTAACTACACTTACTCCTTTTAAGCTTGCTAATCACTGAGAACTGCTATGCATGTCCTGAAAAAGAAGATTAGTAACACCAAGAATAACAAAATACAGGTATAAAACCACTTTTTGAGAAGAAGATTATTCAGAGTTTATCATTCCCACACTTGTTACCAAGAAAGTGAATCTACCCACATCAAAAGCTTTAGTGAATAAATCAGTAAACTGATTATCAGTGTGCACTTTGACAACTTGAATAAGTTTCTTTTCATTACAATCTCTTATAAAGTGATACCTGATTTCAATGTGCTTTGTCTTTGAGTGCTTGACTGGATTATTTACAATGCTGATAGCACTGCTGTTGTCAATAAAGATTGGAGTGTGTAGAAAGGTTACCCCATAATCCAACATTTGATTCTGAATCCATAAGACTTGAGAACAGCAACTTGCAGCTGCTATGTACTCTGCCTCTGTTGTAGATGTGGATACTGTGGTTTGTTTCTTGCACTGCCATGAGACTAGTCTTGCACCCAAAAACTGACATCCTCCAGAAGTAGATTTTCTGTCCAAGTTTGCCCCACCTAGATCACTATCTGAGTATGCTATTAGGTCAAAAGGTGAGTTATGAGGATACCAAAGTCCCAATCTGGGTTGCCCTTTGAGATATCTGAATATCCTCTTAACAGCTTGAAAGTGAGATTGCTTTGGCCTAACTTGAAATCTTGCACATACACAGACTGGAAACATAATATCTGGCCTTGATGCTGTGAGATACATGAGAGAGCCAATCATGGATCTATAATGATGCACATCCATATCCTCCCCCTCAAGATCTGCTGTGATCTGCTTGTGTGTTTCCATAGGTGTGCTGGCAGGTTTTGATTCTGAGAAACCAAACTTGGTTAGAATATCCTGCACATACTTGGATTGACATATGAAAATGCCATCTGACTTCTGTTGAACTTGGAGTCCAAGGAAGAAAGTAAGTTCCCCCATGGAACTCATTTTGAACCTTTGATGCATTAAATCCTCAAACTCCTTGCACATGTTGTTTCTTGTAGAACCAAAAATAATGTCATCAACATATATTTGGACCAGCAAGATATCCTTCTTCTTTCTTTTGATAAATAGAGTCTTATCAATGACTCCTCTTTCAAAGTCATTTTCCAAGAGATAGGATGACAGGGTGTCATACCATGCTCTTGGGGCTTGATGTAGTCCATAAAGTGCTTTCTTTAATTTGTATACTCTGTCTGGATAGCTTGGGTTTTCAAACCCTGGTGGTTGACAGACATATACTTCTTCTTCAATTGACCCATAGAGAAAAGCACTTTTTACATCCATTTGGTAGACTTTGAAGTTCATGTAAGAAGCATAGGCTAGGAATAGTCTGATTGCTTCTATCCTAGCTACAGGTGCAAAAACTTCTTCATAATCTATGCCCTCTTCTTGAGTGTAGCCTTGAGCTACCAGCCTTGCTTTGTTTCTTATAACAATACCTCTTTCATCTCTCTTGTTTCTGAAGATCCATTTTGTGCCAATTGCTCTGTGACCTTTAGGAAGGTCTACTAGATCCCACACATCTTGTAGCTTGAACTGTAACAATTCTTCTTGCATTGCTTCTATCCAGCTAGATTCTTTCATAGCATCATGTGCCTTTTTAGGCTCAAGCTGGGATAGAAAACAAGAAAGCACCGTATGCTGTTGATCTTGCATTTCCTGAAGTCTGCTTTGATGTCTAGTCATCATAGGAGAAGAGATATCTCCTATTATCAACTGTGGAGGATGATTCTTCTGAACTCTGGTGTTGTGACTAGGTTCTTCATTTAATCCAGCCTCAAGATTAGATTCATGCAACTCAACTGAAGTATTTTCAGGTGCTACTTCATTGTTTTCTTGAGTCTCCTCATCTCTAGTGTCTTTTTCAATCTGACTTGATTCAGAAAATGATTCCTTTTCACAGTCTTCAACTGAATTTACTGTGGGTATGGGAAAAATCACAGATTTAGATATACTTTCTTGAACTTGTGTGATCTCTGATTCTCCACCACCTGTTCCTGTATACTCATTACTGAAACCAAAAGAGTTAGTTAGTGAATCAATGTCAAATAGCCACTGAGGTCCAGACCCAACAGGATTTGGTGTGTTCTCATTGCATTTGACATTGTCACTTTCTTCAATTATTCTAGAAGAAGAGTTAAAAACTCTGTAGGCCTTACTCTGAGATGAATATCCAACAAGAAATCCATCATCTGCTTTGCTATCAAACTTACCTAAGTGAGATTTGGTATTTAGAATTGTACAAGGACACCCAAAAGGTTTGAAGAAACCAATAAAAGGTTTTCTTTGATTTAAAAGCTCATATGGGGTCTTGTTCTTTTGCTTGACCACTAGAACTCTGTTTTGGACATAACAAGCAGTATTAACTGCTTCAGCCCAGAATGTAATTGGCAATTTTGAATCAGCCAACAGAGATCTAGCAGCCTCTATTAGTGTCCTATTTCTCCTTTCAGCAACACCATTCTGTTGAGGAGTCCTAGGAGCACTATATTGTCTCTCAATACCTTTTCCTTCACAAAAGGTGTTTAGATCATGATTTTTAAATTCAGTTCCATTATCTGATCTAATGACTTTTACTCTTTGATTAGTTTGGTTTTCAATTCTTAGAATAAAGGATTTTATAAGACCACTTGTTTCATCCTTAGTCCTTAGAAAATATACCCAAGTAAATCTGGAGTAATCATCAACAATAACCAAGCAGTAAGATTTCTTGCCTATACTCATAACATTTGTAGGACCAAACAGATCCATATGCAATAACTGGAGACAAGAAGAAACAGAATTTAACTCTTTGGTCTTATGTGAAGTTTTGTGTTGTTTGCCTTTAAGACAAGTAACACAATGATCATCACATGAAAAGACTTTTGAAGGTAAACCTCTTACAAGGTTATTTTTAACAAGATTGTTCATAGTCTTGAAATTCATGTGACACATCCTTCTGTGCCAAAGGGAGGATTCATCTATAGAAGCTTTTGAAACAAGACAATTTAAAGATGAATCACTATCAACATTGTCCAAATCAAGACAGTAAACATTGTCCTTTCTTGGAGTTCTAAGTAGTATCATGCTTTCATCAACTACCTTGAACCCTGGAGCAAGAATCATACACTCAGTGTTAGTAAATAATATACTATGTTGTTTGTCACAAACCTGTGATACACTTAACAGGTTGTACTTTAATTGATCAACATAGTAGACATCCTCAAATGTCATCTTACCTTTGGTGACATTACCTTTTCCACTTATCTTACCACCAGTAAGATTGTCTCCAAATGCAACATGTCCTCCATTAATTTGCTTGAAATCCTGAAGGCATGACATGTTGCCAGTCATGTGCCTAGAGCAACCACTATCAACATGCCATATGCTCTTTCCCTTGAGCTGTTGGTTGCCCTGCACATTAAATAAATCAATTAGTATGATTGGGGACCCAAGCCAAAGTGATCTTGGGTCTTCCTTTCTCATCAAAGTATTTACATTCCTTTTTAATGAGGTTTTTAAACTCAGAGCACTCTTTATTAGAGTACTTTGTCAATATGATTGGCTTAGCAGAATCAACACTGGAAGCAGTACTAACCTTAGAAGTACTAACAGAGTTAGCAGTACTAACAGGTGTAGCAGTACTAACAGGTTTAGCAGTACTAACCTTGTTAGCAGCATTAACATTGTTAGTAGCATTAACATTGTTAGCAGTAGTATTACTTCTAGCAGCACTATCATTGTCAGCAGCACTATTTGTGGTAGCAGTACTAACAGTTTTAGTGCTTTTAGGAATCCACATATTGACACTTTCTTTAACAGAATACTTTTTCTTCATATGGCTTTTAGTTTTAACAGTTTTCTTAGCCACATGGTTCTTTTCAATTTTCTTATAACTAAAGGGTTTTTGCATGGATCTTTGGAAATTCATTCTTTGGTTCATAGGATTGAAATAACAGAATTTTGCAAGATGATTCAATTTGCCACAGATAAAACAAGGTTTTGGTCTATTGATTTTACTCAGATCAACCCCTTGTTTATGTGCCCATTGATTATTCCAGTTTCTTTGATTTCCCCTCTTTTTGTCCTGTTTTTGGGGCTCATTCTTCTTACAAGCACACTGTTTGCAAGGACCTGGATTCACAACTGTGGTCTGTTTATAATGGACCTTACCAGACTTTTCCTCTGTCTTCTCTATGTTCTTGGATTTGATCCAAGCCCTTCCACAATCCTCATTGGTGATAATGTTGTTTTCTATAGAAATCTCACCACTCACCTTGTTCTCCTTACTCTTGCCAACCTCTTTCTCAGTCTTATCCTCAACAATTACCTCATCTAAGGGATCTATTTCAGTGGCTCCCTCAGGCAAGTCCTTCCTATCTTTGGTGTCTAACAGGTCTGAAGTAGGAGGAATGTAATTGTTGTTATATGGTGGAGGTGTGGCATTATACCCAATTCCTCTTCTCAATTTATCATGAATCTGATTTTGCAGTAAGGAGTCCATTGCTTTAGAAGCATTGGAAAACTTTTCTACATCAAGCTTAACCTTGGTTAACTCCTCTTTCAGTTTTTCACTCTCCTCTTTAGATTTGGTCAGTTTAAGTTCTAAATCCTTTTTCTCCCACTGCCAGTAATTGGTGTCATATGAGTGTTGTAGTTCATTGGCTTGAAAACCTTTGATTTGATCTTCAAATCTCTCTACTATCCTCACATAGTCTTTTATATCCTTTTCTAGTCTCTTAAGGTCATCACTCATCTTCTGATTGTGATCCCTGTACCTTTTAACAGTGTCTATGCAAGTTTTAGAGCAGAGATTAGAACTTACCTCAGATGGGAGATTAGATACTTTAGCCATAAGAGCTTGATTCTGAATAGCTTCTTCTGCTTGATCACTCCAATCAAACCCCATTCCTTGTTGAGAAACAAGGGCTTGAGCAGAGTTTCTGTTGTTATTGAAGCTTCCAGATTGAGCTTGTTGATGGTTGTTGTTGTGAGACATTCCACTTCTGCATTCTCTAGCAAAATGTCCCTTCAGATGGCATTTGTAGCATTCTACCTTTGATTTATCAAACCCTGCTCCATCTTCTCTTCTTTGTGAGAAGTTGTTTCTTCCAGTCCTCTTTATAAACTTCTTAACCCTCATGGAGAGCATGGCCATCTGCCATTTAATATCCATCTCTTCCAGATCATCAGGATGAAGTTGTTCTAAGTCATCATTGATCAAAGAGGAATTTCCATGATTAGAAAGAAGAGCTTCAAATACATAATCAGTGCCTTTATCTAGATTTGATCCATTAGCAGCATTAACTGATTCAGGGTTAGCAGTAGAATCAATTGATGCTGATAGGAGTGCAGCATTATGAACATATCCAGAAGGCTTCTTCTTTGCCTCCACCTCAGCTTCAAATACTCTAAGATCATTGTATAGATCATCAAGTTCTTTGTCTTCCAACTGATCATTCTGTCTGAATGACACAGTGTACATGGTCCATTCATCTCCAAGGGACCTTAAGAACTTTCTGTTCACATCATCTTGATCAATCTGTACTCCCATAGTAGCTAGTTCACCAATTAGTTTATTAAACCTGTCAAAAGTTTGAGTCATTGACTCATTCTTAGTGGAGATGAAGTTTTCATATTGTTGTTTTAAGATTGCCTTTTGATTTCTCTTGGTACTTTTAGTACCTGAGAATCTCTTCTCTAGAGCATTCCAGAGCATCTGTGCATCAGTACAATTGCAGAATTGGTGTTGATACTCATTTGGAATGGCCAAGAGCAGTGTGCTCAAGGCTTTCATCTCTGTCTGTCTTGATTTCCTGTCTGTATCTGTCTTTGGAGGAGTTCTTTTGCCATCTTCACCAATCTTTCCTCCATCAGATGGGCCATTCTCAATGATGTCCCACATAGAGTAATCTGTGAGGAGAATATATTGCTTGATTCTGATTTTCCACATGTCAAATTCATTGGATCTGAGCATTTGAACTTTTGAGACCAAAGTACTGCTTGATTCTGTAAGATTTTCCATGATGAATAACTGTTTCTGAGAGAATTTAGCTCTGATACCACTTGTCAGGATCGAATTCTCAACAAGAATTAATTCTCAGAAACAATATCAAAGAAGTTTGCGGAATAACACTTTGATATTTTATCAAACATAAAATAAACACAGAATATAATCAACAAACTGTAAACTTGTATTTAATGCTTTGAAGTTACAAGATTACTCACTCAACCTCAATATTGATGAACAAGCTCACCAATACGAATTCTACTTCTCTAGAGTTAGGATCTATGCCTTGAGGTTGATTTTTTTCTAAAAGAATGAAAACTGAAAGTTAATCGTTATCTCCTATTCTAAACAATACTATATATATATACTGAATACAAAGATAATTACAATGAATAAAATATCTTCAGTATATCTTCTATGTATATCTCTAAGCTTCCATGTATATCCTTTCATACGAATCTTCATCATATAAGCAGTATTAATCTTCAGCAGCATTAACTTCCTTCTAGCAGCATTAACTACTAAGCAGTACTAAACACTAGCAGTACTAACTAGCTAAGCAGTACTAACTTTGTTCAAGCAGTACTAACTTTGACTAGCAGTATTAATTAACACTAGCAGTAGTAACACTCAGCAGTACTAACCTTTATGTCTTCTAGCAGTATTAATATTGAACCAGCAGCATTAACCACACTTGATGAATTCTTCAGTTCCCAACAGAAGCCCTCTTGGTTATATGTGGATTCCACACCATTTTGGGGATTTACTTGTTAAAAATGGATTTTTGGAAGGTGAGATACTTGGGTTTTATGTTTGTATTGACAGTGAGCAATGTAGAGTTTTTATTACATGGGAAAATTATACATTTGGGAAATGATTTACATTTGAAAATGGTAATGGTCCATGTTGGCCTTATTTATGGACTTAGTTCCATATGGTAGTATTTTATATAAATGTTTGCTTTCATGGAAATGAATATGAGAACCTATATATGTGATTAAAGTTTGACACTAATATAAATGTGACAAATCCTAGACTATTACTAGTGGATCCATTAGGTATTGAGTCGACTTATTTTGGGATGTTTTCTCCCTTGTCACTAGTTGAGACATTGGGTCCTCGGAGGCAACTTGGTACGGTTATGTGGGACCGGATACTAGCCATGGACCGTAAATGTAATCCTAGTGAATGAGTATGACTTGGATCCTCGGGTGCCCTCCCCCATATCTGAGTACGAGACGACGTTGTTCGTGGCCATGGGTCCAAGTATTGAGCTCACAACTCGGATAGTGACTTACTTTTGTGTTCCACCACGATCCTTGGAAACCGGGTCTCCCCCGTCATCGCAAGATGTTTTGGACCGCAAGGTCCTTGTGTGACTGTCATTACTCATTATAAATGAAAACAAAATGAACGGTTGTTATTTATATTTAAATTCTTTTCCAAATTATTGTTATAAACCGTTTGTTCTCACTAGGCGTTAAACCTAACAGTTTTTTCTCAAATGACGTGCATAACAGGTTCCCTTAGCGGTGGGTCGCCCAAGGTTTGAGGGATGAGCGCGGGTCATTGAGGAAATTTTTAGACGATAGGTACTTTTGGGAGTCTTGGCATACAAAAGATCATAGCATTTTGGAATTTGGGTTGACAACCTATATAATCTAGATGTAATTTGTTTATATTAGTTTGTTGTCAATTTTAATATCCTTCCACAGGTTTTGTAAACGTTTTTGCACATTTACCCATTTGGGTGGTTAACTCCATTTATAGACGTCATACTGCCGAATTTTCGAATTTTAAATTTACTCTAAATTTTAGGGTGTTACAAGTTGGTATCAGAGCTCTAGTTTAAGTGAACCAGGCATAAATGTAAGATGTATAGACTTAAACTGAGATTATTAAGTTATGATTTGTGAGAATTGGGTAGAATTCTTAGGTTGTGTTAGTCCTACAGTCGATGGAATTACACAAATTGAGAGTTGTAATGATGGTGACGAGAATTCTTGTGTATAATATGTTCATAATTTCACTTAGCTACTGCTATTATGAATATATCAATACGTGAGCATGCTTGATGTACTGTTGTTATGATAATAGATGAATGTATTAGTACGTTTTCTTGTATGCTTCGATCGAATCTCTTATTCTCTCTCGTGTTTGCATGACAGCCTTTGTCTAATTATGGTGAATACTCGGAGTCGACCGTTGGTCGAAAGGGAAATCCATGAAGATAGCATATCCAATCTGAATCCAGCGACTAGGGCGGTGAACGCTGTCCCTCCCAATATGCCGCAGATATTCACCGGAGTGGTGGAGAATATACCTAGAGTGGATGTGGCATCCACGAACCCGGTCATCCAGGATGCGAACCCTCAAGCTGACATGATGGCCAGCGTCATGCAAATGGTGACGTCGACTATGGAGAAAACAGCAAGAGGCATTTCTGAAGATGTTGGAGGATCACAATGCGAGCAACCGGAGGAATGAAACGGTTGCGGAGAATGTGGTGGTGGCTGGATCTGGGGGTACATGTCATGTGAACCCAACTGAGGAACCAGTAACGGCTGATGCGGGGCAAGGCAAGAGAGCTTGCACGTATAAGTCCTTCCTAGGTTTCAGGACACCGGAGTTCTTCGGTTCTGAAGATCCTGTTGCTTGCATGAAGTGGATTCAAGGAATTGAACAGGCCTTTGACTTGTCTGAATGCAGGGAGGATCAGAGAGTGAAGTTCAGTTCCCAGATGCTCAGGGACACGGCTCTCAAGTGGTGGAATGTCACCAAGTCCACCCTTTCCCCTACTATCTTGGCTCAACTGTCATGGGTCGGATTCAAGGAGAAGATCTTGGATGAGTACTGTAATGAGAGGGCTTTGGATCGCATTGAAGAAGAGTTTCGGTCACTCAAAAAGGAGAACTTACGATGAGGGAGTACACCCATCGTTTCATGGAGAAGTTGGGGCTTGTGGGCCATGTGGCTCCAACAGAGAAAGAAAAGATTAAGGCTTATCTCAAGGGCCTACCGGCGAATATGATGTCGATGGTCCACAATTCTAAGGCCTCAAATCTCCGTTAGATCATAGAGGAGGCACAGATCATGTAGGATGTCTACGCTAGAGACAAGGTGGAGAAGGTTGTGGTGGTGGTAGGAGAGAAACAGAAATGGGAAAGCAATTCCGGACCTCCCAAGAGGACTCGACCTTTCGTCGGAAATCGGAATTTTGACAATCGCCAAGAAGCTTGATGGTTCCAGAAGTGCCGAAGCAAGTACCATGTCAATTGTAACACCACTCCCCACTCTTGTGCTAAGTGTGGGAAAGCTGATCACACCACCAGGGACTGCCCGATAAGGGGGATTATCTGCTTCGAGTGCAAGGCACCAGGGCATGTGAAGAAAGATTGCTCGAAGATCAAGTCGGGTAGCGCTCCATAGAAGAGGGAGAACCCACCTAGGGTTCCAGGTCGAGCTTTCTAGATGACAGCCGAAGAGGACAAGGCATCCGCCGACGTGGTATCGGCTATGTTTCTCCTAAACTCTGTACCTGCTCGTGTACTTTTCAATTCAGGTGCCAGTTTTTCTTTCGTATATGAGTCGTTTCGTCAAAAGCTTGTTGTGCCCGCTAATAGTCTAGAGAATGCGTTAGTGGTAGAAATAGTGAATGGTAGTCAAGTTCTAATCTGCGATGTCTTGAGGAAGTGCACTATTGGAATCGAAGGGAAAGAATTCCCGATAAATTTGATGCCGATGGTGATTGGTGGTATTGATGTGGTTGTCGGCATGGATTGGTTGGCGAACAATCATGCCGAGATTGTGTGCTCCAAGAAACTAATTTGACTCCCCAATTCTAGTGGTGATGTTGTAGTGATTTATGGCGAGAAGAGGAAGGGTGGTGTGGCGATCATCACCATGGCTAAGGCATGCAAATGCTTAGTGGAAGGATGCTCATCTTTCCTAGGTTATGTGATTGATGCCAAGCTTGAGAAGAAGAAACTTGAAGATGTAAAGGTGGTGTGCGAGTTTCCCGATGTCTTTCCGGATGACTTTCCCGGTTTACCACCCGATCGTCAAGTGGAGTTTCGAATAGACCTTGTACCGGGAGCGGTTCCGATTGCTCGAGCCCCTTACCGGTTGGCGCCATCAGAGATGCAGGAAATGATGGCTCAACTCCAAGAGCTTTTGGAGAAGGGTTTCATAAGACCGAGCTCGTCGCCTTGGGAAGCTCCAGTCTTGTTTGTCAAGAAGAAGGACGACACAATGAGAATGTGCATCGATTACCGTGAACTAAATCTAGCGCATCCAGCTTACTCTATCGACAACCCAGCCAGATGAAGGATCAAGGAAATCGGGAGCAACCTCCAACCGGGGTTGGGCATTTGAGGAGGAGAGGCCCTCCTCTCCTGCACATTCCGCGCGGAAGGGCAGCAACAGGAAGATCCGAGTACACCGGACTCCGATTTGTTCGACCTGGGGAAGGAGGGTGATAGAATAACCTTGCTACGGTGAAGAATAAGTATCCACTTCCGAGGATCGACGACTTGTTCGATCAACTCCAAGGAGCGGGTTATTTCTCAAAGATCGATTTGCGTTCGGGATATCACCAAGTGAAGGTGAGAGAAGAAGACATTCCAAAGATGGCCTTTAGAACGCGTTATGGCCATTACGAATTCCTCGTGATGCCGTTTGGTTTGACTAACGCACCGGCGGTGTTTATGGATTTGATTAATAGAGTGTGCCGACCATTCCTCGACAAGTCGGTCATTATATTCATTGATGACATACTCGTGTATTCCAAGAGCGAGTCAGAACACGAGCAACACCTTCGTGAAGTTCTAGAGGTGTTGAGAAAAGAGAGGTTGTTTTCCAAGTGCGATTTTTGGCTTGAAGAGGTTCAATTCTTGGGTCACGTTGTCACTCGAGACGGAGTGAAAGTGGACCCCTCCAAAATTGAAGCCATGATGAATTGGGAGCCTCCCAAGAGTCCGTCCGAGATCCGAAGTTTCTTGGGTTTGGCAGGTTATTACCAGAGATTTATTCAAGACTTCTCTAAAATCGCTTCTTCCTTGACGGCTTTGACTCGGAAGAATGTCAAGTTTGTTTGGACCGAAGCGTAAGAGAAAACGTTCGGGACTTTACAAAAGAAGTTGTATGAAGCTTCATTTTGTCACTACCCGAAGGATCGGAAGACTTTGTGGTCTTTAGCGACGCTTCAAAGATGGGGTTGGGTTGCGTGTTGATGTAGAGAGGCAAAGTGATCGCCTACGCCTCAAGACAACTCAAAATTCACGAAAAGAATTACCCTACCCATGATTTGGAATTGGCGGCGGTGGTTTTCGCTTTGAAGCTTTGGCGGCATTACCTCTATGGCACGAAAAGTACGCTCTACATGGATCACAAGAGTTTGAAATACGTCTTTGATCAAAAAGAGCTGAACATGAGGCAAAGACGGTGGCTCGAATTACTAAAAGATTACGATTGCGAGTTACTTTACCACCCCGGTAAGGCGAACGTGGTGGTCGATGCGTTAAGTCGGAAGGACTATAGCGGAAGCATTCGGGCTATCCTTTCAAGAATTGAGCTCGTGTCAAGCCTTATTGAGAGAATCAAGGCATCTCAAGTAGAAGCCTTGTGGAAGCGAATCTCAAAGAATAAGTTATGATAAAGCAACGTTTGCTCTTAACGAAAGATAGCCGTGGAGTGAAAATTTTCAACGGTCGTGTATGGGTACCCAAAGTTGGGGGCAATCGGGAGCTTCTTCTCGAGGATGCCCATAAGTCCAAGTATTCCATTCATCCGGGGAGTACAAAGATGTATAGGGACTTGAAGCTACTCTATTGGTGGCCGGTAATGAAACTTAATGTGGCACGTTATGTAGAGCGTTGTGTGATGTGCTTACAAGTGAAAGCCGAGCACCAACGACCGTATGGGAGTCTTCAATCCTTGGAGATCCCCGAGTGGAAATGGGAGCATATTACCATGGACTTCGTGACTAAGTTGCCCAAAACTCTTCGAGATCATGATACCATATGGGTAATACTCTTCTAGGTTAACTCTCTCCCATTCCCACCTCATTAAATTCGATTTTAGGGCATTGATTGCTTCATATCTTCCATTCTTCAAGGATTTCATTATCGTCAACTAGGGTTGTGAAGTTTAGAGTCCAAGAAGTCACCATCTCATCATCTCCATCTTCCTCCCAAGTTTGAGGTTTCTAGGGTTTTGATCAAAAACCCATATTGTGAGTTCAATCTACTTTTTCTAAACTTTATACATGTCAAAACTTATATTTTGGAACTCTTGATCTCCCATTTACTAAATTTTCTTGATTTGAAGCATTTGACCTAACTTGGATATTTTTGGAGATTTTAGGGCTTTTACCATTTTGAGATATGTTAAAGAGCTTCATATGTTGTGATATAAAATGTGTTAAACCTTGTGTGTTGATGGCTAAAATACTTGAAATGAAGCCCTCTTGGTTATATGTGGATTCCACACCATTTTGGGGATTTACTTGTTAAAAATGGATTTTTGGAAGGTGAGATACTTGGGTTTTATGTTTGTATTGACAATGAGCAATGTAGAATTTTTATGACATGGGAAAATTATACATTTGGGAAATCATTTACATTTGAAAATGGTAATGGTCCATGTTGGCCTTTTTATGGACTTGGTTCCATATGGTAGTATTTTATATAAATGTTTGCTTTCATGGAAATGAATATGAGAACCTATATATGTGATTAAAGTTTGACACTAATATAAATGTGACAAGTCCTAGACTATTACTAGTGGATCTATTAGGTATTGAGTTGACTTATTTTGGGATGTTTTCTCCCTTGTCACTAGTTGAGACATTGGGTCCTCGGAGGCAACTTGGTACGGTTATGTGGGACCGGATACTAGCCATGGACCGTAAATGTAATTCTAGTGACTAAGTATGACTTGGATCCTCGGGTGCTCTCCCCCACATCTGAGTACGAGCCGACGTTGTTCGTGGCCATGGGTCCAAGTATTGAGCTCACAACTCGGAGAGTGACTTACTTTTGTGTTCCACCACGATCCTTGGAAACCGGGTCTCCCCCGTCATCACAAGATGTTTTGGACCGCAAGGTCCTTGTGTGACTGTCATTACTCATTATAAATGCAAACAAAATGAACGGTTGTTATTTATATTTAAATAAATTCTTTTCCAAATTATTGTTATAAACTGTTTGTTCTCACTAGACGTTAAGCCTAACACTTTTTCTCAAATGACGTGTATAACAGGTTCCCTTAGCGGTGGGTCGCCCAAGGTTTGAGGGATGAGCGCGGGCCATTGAGGAAATTTTTGGACGATAGGTACTTTTGGGAGTCTTGGCGTACAAAAGATCATAACATTTTGGAATTTGGGTTGACAACCTATATAATCTAAATGTAATTTGTTTATATTAGTTTGTTGTCAATTTTAATATTCTTCCACAGGTTTTGTAAACGTTTTTGCACATTTACCCATTTGGGTGGTTAACTCCATTTATAGACGTCATATTGCCGAATTTTCAAATTTTAAATTTACTCTAAATTTTAGGGTGTTACAACTTCATACTAATGTGGTAGGCTTTGATCGGGTCTCCACACTTAGAGAGGTAGCACATGTTAAATCCAGAACATAAGTCCAAAGGTGGCCAGACGCTCTGCCTCTCCGTGATGATCTTCTGGTTTGGCGCACTCTGATGACAAGTCTCCGCATGCGTGGTTCTGGATCAACTCAACTTCTAATGCAGAAGTCTTCTGGCTTTAGGACTTGTTTTCTTTTTACAATCCTTTTACATTAATAAATATTAGGGATAACGGGGCTAACACGTTGGATTAATACAGTTCTCATCCATAACGTTGTGTATTTATATACATGATTACAATATTAAATTTGATAATGTGTATAATTACATGTGACCATATACAACGTTATAATGAATACACAACAATTAACACCCGATAAAAAAGTAAATAAAAAATAAAATAGAAATATGAATTCATATTGATTGAAGAAATATCTATTTTTGTTATATTTTGTTTAATTCCATTTCCTTAAAAAGAAAGGATATTTGTTTTCAAGTTTTTAAACATAAATTTATCATTTTCAAATAGGAAAGATTAGGTTTCTATTACACCGTTCGACGTTATCATATCATTCTCCCTTTTTCCCATTGGTTACAAATTCACCCCACCATGTAATCGGGTATTTAAGCAACAAATACCGTTATGAACTTAGGACCTGTTGTTAGCAGCTTAATGCGCTTAATGGGACTGACAGCTTATTCAGTCAACTATATATGACTGTTTGATAGTGGCTTAATGATATAGAAAGTGGCTTATTCAGTAAGATTTCAAAGGGAAGCTTTATGCAGAAAACCAAGTTTTGTCCAAACCCGTCCCTCTCATTAAAAATCACGTTCCTTCGATCTATGAAAAAACTCTCTCAAATAAAAACCTTCTAAATCTTTATAGACAGATTAATCCACACAGACAACTTTATTCATACAGAACTTAATGAAAAACCAACCAATCAACCCCTTAGGATACTTCATTTGTTGAGCAACAAAACCGTTATGAACTTGGGATATTTTATTTACCAACGGATCTTATAGGATTCCAAAGAAAAAAAAATTTGATTGTGAAAGTAGATGATTAATCATGTGCTTTTCACGTTCCGTGGATAGCCGAGACGAGGAATATCCATTAAAACATTTCGGGAATCGTTTGATTCTATCCCTATTCCCTCCGTTTCAAGAAAAGAAAAGAAAAGGATCCCAAAGTATCGATCTTTTTTAATTGTTAAATCTTTCCTCCAATCAAATTTCAATATGTATAGAGTTATGAAACCAATACGTAGCTTGTAAGGCATGGTTTTGTGAAATGTAGAGAGGTGGTTATGTACTGGCTGGCTCTTCTCTAGATCCCCTGGGATTAGGCGAGGTGCGCAAGCTGACCCAAAAACTCATGGTTAATAGAAAAAAAAAACAAAAAAAATTTAAACGTGACATGAATAATAGAACCACACCGTCTTTTCGTTGTGCTACAAAAACTACGATTTCATAATCAAATCAAATAGGGACAATGTTTTTCATAAGTCGAGAGTTTTCTCGAAAAGCAGCCACGTACTCGACCCTCCAGAACCCATATCCGGCTGGGATATATTGACTCGTTTTAATTACATCCCGTAGGTAACAACGCGTAAAACAATTATAGCCAAGAAAATGTTAGATTGTTTATGGGAATGGTCTATAAGATTATACAAATAAACAACTATAGTAAACACACAGACCTGTTTATATATACTCGGCAGCCTTATGAAGCCAATACCTTAGTTGCCGCTTCAGATCGATACCCAGATATCGTTGCTTGGAATATGATGACAAGTGATTCCATTGCCAAAGAACAAACAGCATCAGCAGACACAAGAAAACCAGTGCAGAGCGGAACCTGGCGACAGTATTGGCGGTGCCGGCCAGTTCGCTAATCACACATCCTGATGATTTCTGGTCTTGTTCACCATCTGGGTTTTCGCGTTGTGTTCGAACCTGTTGTTGTCTCAGTTTGATTCTTCTGAATGCTGTTCCCTGTTCATGGGCCGAGATGGTTTCTTGTGGTAATTTTTGGTTGCATTTTGTCGGATCCTGGACGAGCAATGGCAGGTTCCCTGAGAGGACACCCTGGAATGTGAGAGAGTTTGAGCCTGATTCATCGAGTTTAATTATGTCATCGTTGATTATATCCGCAAACCAATCATCCTCATCGTCACATTCCTGTCAAAAACCGTAAATTAGACTTTGATACTGTTCTACCAACAAAAAACCTGATCAACTAGAATGTGACTATGAAAAGAGTTTTACTATAGAGCCCAAAAAATGTCTAAGCATCCTAATAAAATACTTTATTAGGACCAAACCAAAAAGCGTCGTATCTAAAAATGTTGCAATATGTTTATAGGACGCTTCTGAACCTTTTATCAAGTCTTTTATGACGCTTTTAAAATGAAATGTTGTATTAACTATTTTATACGACACTATTTGAAAAAGGGTTCTATAAACAAAAGTTTCCCATAAAAAGATGGGTTTATAACACACTTCTCAAAATTGTCCAATAAAATAGCTAATACGACATCTTAATTTAAGAGCGTTTTATAAAACACCCAAAAACATCACATAAACCTATTATAACACTTTTATAAGACACTTTATAGTTTGGTCCTAATAACTTAAGGTCTATAAAGTATTCTACAAGTTCTTGTAGTGTTTAAGGATGCTTATGAATTTTCTTTTGATAATTTGTTTGAGCATATTCAAGTCTTGGCTCTAGCTAGTTTATATAGTAGTGTATTTTTTGTTTGCAAACCGGAGGGAAACAACCTCTCTAGTCATATAGTGGTAAGGCATGGGTTAGATTTGGTTTCTACTGTATGTACGTGTTTAAAAGGGTAAAAAAAACTTTGTACACTAGAATGAAGAATAGAAATAGAACCTTAAGCTGGTGACTTGAAGAACCATTTGGGGACTCGTGAATGAGTTGTCGCTCAGACTCAGTTCCGGAATCATTCTGTTCGAATGAATGGGACCTGTAGCTGCTCGTAGATTCCTTTGAACAGGACTTTACAGCGTTTGCCTCATCAAACCATTCACTTTGAGTATTGGCATACTCGTTTGTACCAGAGTTGGCATTATCTGCAGCCGACAAATTCCTATGATCAGAAGAACCTCTTGATGATTCATTTAAGCGGAAATCGCCGTTCCTACGAAGCCGGCAAACAACCAGAGATTCCTGTATATACAAAAGGGTTTGAATTAATCTCCAAACCATATCATATTCAAGAAAGCACAAGACACAATTTAAAATGGGTCGTAATGTTGTTCACAGTTTCTACAAGTAATTTTCATGTTCGTTTGATCAGAGAAGGGGAATAACCACTTCAATACCACCAAACTAAGGTGGCGTTTGTTTTTTAAAACGTTTGAAGCCTGAAGCCTTGTTTCACTTCCAATTAATAAGAGGATGGTGCTGAAGTCTGAAATCTGAATCAATAAGACTTTTTGTTTTTGCAACGTATGGAGGCGTCTTGAGAGAAATGAGGCATATGAAATAAGACGGAGATAAGAGGTTTTAAGAAATTACATCACCACTTCTTATTTCAAATGTATTTAAGAGTTAAGAGATTTTGAAAACTAAAAAAAAAAAAAAGTGTGAAAAGGTCTGACCAATTCAGAACTTAAGAGCCATTAAGAGTTTTTTTTTTTTAAATAAACATCTCCCAAGTGTTTAAACCGAAAAAACTTGTTCTCATTTTACAAATAAGATTTATTGGCAGTAAACTTTTCGGCATTTTAATTTGTATGGTTTTTCTTTATGGAACAATTTCCATAAAAGACAGTACCCCTCCTTGGTATTCTTTTTTCATACATCCAACATGTCATATTCGTTGTAGTGAAATACCGAGATTGAACAGAAAAAAGAGGCCGAATTTGAAAAGACCTTATTTTTACGATAATCTACCTGTGTGGTGTCGGCCATACAATATTCATGCATGATCCATTCCGTTCTTTCCCCTTTGGGAGCACGGCCCGTGTGGAAGACCAGTGTCCTCTTTGTGCCAATTATAACAGCACCTGATTTTACGTTGCGTTCTTTGCCAGTGGCTTTCCAATATCCAGATTGGGTAGCCCTTTTACTTTGTGAGCCATTTGGATACTTCTTTCCTCGGGCCGAAAAGAAGAACCACTCGTTATCCGATCGAATAATGGAAAGAGCTAGTCACACACAATTGTTACTATCAAATTTAATCGGGCACAGTCTAAAATAAATGACCATTAAACTAGAAATAACCGCTAAGACATAAAAATAAAATCATAACTTAAGAGCGAATTTTAAAATGTTCAGAGTTAGACCAAAGATGTCAGAATACAGATATATAAGTAAGCAAAAGGACATATGAAGGAAGCTAAATTTGCACCTGCAAGAAAGGTAGCTAGAATATGTGTCATACAGGAGATGCACAAGGGTAAATGTAGTATTTATTCTTAAAGGTGCTAAAACACAAAAACTGCTTTTTCTTCCTTCACCACCCAGTATTTCACTTGTCTTGCTACCACAAACAACGGTTTATAGGACGTCTTAAGTGTTTAATGTGCTAATAGAGTACTTTATAAGACTTAAGTTTATACGATTAAAGAATAAAACGTCTTATCTAAATGTGTTACAATAAGTTTACAGGACGCTTTTTGGGCATCGTAACAAATTTCTTAAAATAAAGTGTCATATTAGCTATATTATAGTACATGAGAAGTGTCCTATAAACCCATATTTTTTTACGGGAGACTTGTGTTTGCAGAACACTTTTTCAAACAGTGTCCCATAAAATAACTAATATGACAGTTTACTTAAAAAAATGTCCTAAAAAACTTTTTATGACACCCAAAAACGTCCTATAAACTTATTATAACATTTTTTGACAGGATACTTTGTTTTTCGGTCCTATAAACTTAAGTCCTATAAGACGCTCTATGAGGACACTTAAACAGTTTAGGCATCCTATGAACTCAATCTTGTTGTAATGTCTTCCAAACAACAGCCATCCTCAAAATGCAAAATATTGTAGCCCAAACTACTTTCACTTTATGCAAAACTAACTTTCACTAGTTTCAAGCCTTCCTTTTTAGACCCACACCCACCAGGCCGCCTGGTGGTATTTCAATGCACCACCTGCAAAGGTCCTCCCAGGTTTATGTTTCTTTGGATATTTTTATAAGTTTGACTATTCATGCAGGGCATGCAGATCCATTCTGTGGTTGTGCTACCACTAATATTTTTCTTTTACTATATATCATCTTAAATTTAATTATGTAAATATATGAATAAAATATATAAAGATATTATATATTGATAAAAAGTCATTAATCCAAAAAATAAATATATACATCTACTTTATAAGAGTGGCACATTGACCTTCACATATTCAAGAGTGACTCAAAATTTTTTGTTTTATTATCTTTTTAAATGACAGGTAAAGACCTATCTAATTTATTTCATAATTTTCAAAATAAAAAACAAAAACGACTATTTAATATTCTTTTCACTTTTATCATTTTAAATATTTCGGTTATTTTAATTTATAAGATATTAAATATGATACGAAAATCTATATATTATTTTGTTTATTATTCACTTCATACGATGTATACTATATATATACTGTTCGTACGACCTAATAGGGCCTCTAAAAAGATAGGGACTGTTGCGTTTTTCGTCCCTGATTTTTTTTCCCAATAATATAATACTAGAAGAAGTGTACTCGCGCAATGCAGCTAGATACATCACGATTTTAATGTTTCATTTTATTTTCTGTTTTTTGTCGATTTACATTACGATTTTGGATGGTTGTGAGAGAGTGATAATGATTTTTTTATATAAATTTGTTTAATTTAGACTTAATAATATAATAGAATTTATTTTGGTTTAATAATATAATTTTTTTTTATAAAATATTCTGTACGATTTTTTAATTATATTTTAGATTTTTTATATCTAAAATATGCTGAGAGTTATTTTAGGGGAGTTAAAGTGGGAAATGATTTTAGGGGAGTTAAAATGGTTAGATATAATGATTGAAAATTAATGAATAACATTAAATGTAGTACATACAACTTTTATGGTTGTTTTTTAAGTAATTAACATTAAATAGCGGTACATTAAGCTTTAAGACTTGTTTTTAAGAGTTTTTTATGCCATCTTTATAATATAGTATAGATAATTTATTTTTCGTTTTAGGCCCCCAAAAATAGAATTCCGGCTCCACCGGTGGATGTATCTATATGTACATATCGGTAAATAGGGCAGTATGTAGGTCAGGAGTAGACACACATAACCACCAATAATAAATAAATCTGGTTCCGTTCTCTTATAAAATAAAACTATCAAATTTCTGATGTATATCCAAAACCTTATTATATCTATTCCTATATATATAACAAGGAAAGCATAACACCTCACGTGCATTCCTATATATATAACAAGGAAAGCGTAACACCTCACGTGCATTGCATGTGCTTATGCGAATCCCTGGTCGCCTAGGGTCTGTTTGTTAGTAGTTTAAGGAGTTTAATGGGACTCACAACTTATTCGGTCAGCTATACATGTCTGTTTGGTAGTGGGCTTAATGAAATAGAAAGTGGCTTATTCAGTAAGCTTCTATGGGGAGCTTTATATAAAAAACCAAGTTTTTTCCAATTAAAAAACACACTCCTTCCATCTATGAAAAAACTCTCCCAAACAAAAACCTTCTCGATCTATTCAGAGAGATTAATTCACACAAACAACTTTATACATACAGAACTTAATGAAAAACCAACCAAACAACCCCATAGACACGTATGTATGAATGTATCTATATGGATATCCCCTATGTGTGTATGCATATATGTATAGTGATGAGATCGGTAGAGAACCTCAAAAATAAAAAACCGAATTTATCCAAACAGTTAGCATTGAAATAAGCCAAAAGATGAGATTGACAAGATGGTTATAACTAATTTTTTTCAAAAATAAAAAAAAAATCCTCCTAATTTTTGAAATTATTTTTTCATCTATTATTTTTATTGGTTCTCCCAATTTTTTTTCCTTAGATATTCTCCTTCCATAACATACCCCGCCATCTACAAAGTTGCAGCGAGATACATCACAATTTTAATGTTTCATTTTATTTTTTGTTTTTTTGTCAATTTACAGTACGATTTTAGATGTTTTTTAGAAAGTGATAATGTTTATTTTTTATAAATTTGTTTAATTTAGCCGTAATAATATAATATTTATTATATAAATAATTAAGTATTTTGTTAGAATGCAACCAATTACATATTTAATAATATAATTAAAACAAATTTATAATAATATAATATATTAATTAATAGTGATACATGGAAAATTCTGCATAAAAAGAAGGCTTTACACATACCAAATTGGTGGGTGTTAGAAGACAGCAGTAGTAATATATATGTTTTGATACTTGTAAATTAGGAGATTTTTAAAATCTTACATAAAATGATGGTACCTTGTACCTAATAATTTGTATTTAAGAGTTTTTTATCCTTGCTTTATAATATAGTATAGATAATAAAATACCTAAACCAAGTTTCACAAATACCTTGGGCAAACTTCATCAAAGTAAAAGATACAAATTTTTGTTCAGTTTGTAACGTAGAAAATATTCTCTTGATTATTATTGCATACTATATATTCGATATATCAGTTGTCCAAAAGTTTGAAATCGAGCACTATTGCTCATCCACAGGCATATTCCTTTTTCTCTTCAATTCCTTGTAATTTTTGTGGAAAAAATGAGGGCACAGTATGACTAATAACCTAGCTAGCAAGTAGAAATTAATTAATGTGGAAAATAAAAGCAAATGATATCATGGTTAAGCAATAAGAACCTGGTAAATCCCATGGCTCGTGACGGCAGAAATCGACCTCCGGAATGATATCAACGCAATTATCAGATCCTTGGAGCTTCTTCTTTAAGTAATACGAAATCAATTCATCGTCGGTGGGCGAAAATCTGAAGCCTGGAAACACCGAAGATGATGCGGCTATCGATAACTGCATCTCTCTCATTCTCTCTGCATCGTTGGCAACAATATCCTTCATCGACCAGTCACCGCCACCGCCGTCGACGTCTTTCGCGCTCATCTCTCTCTCTCTCTCTCTATATATATATATATATATATATTTATATTTATATGTATTTGAAGAGATAGGTAGGTAGGTATACGTAGCAGAAGGTGTGTAATGGTGTATTTCCTGATGCTTGAGGAATGGGAGGAGTGTGGCGTGGAAAATGGGATTTTATGGTTTTGCAAGGTGATGGTTGGGGGAATCGAACACCAGTCACCGTAATGTAACCACGTGCCATGGTGTTACGCTAACAAATGTGATCACGTGTCGGCGACATATTGTGTTGCGACATATTGTGTTGCGACATTTATCAGCTGCCTCGATGACAGATTAGCAGCCACATGGACCACCCATATGCATAAGCAGTCTGCCTCTCTATTCAACCTAGTTACACCATCCACTCCAACAATTTTCTAATGAAATAAGTGTTGTACAACAATTAGTATATGGAGAGAATAGGAGTGCTGTAAATTTTCATTAATCATAAATCCTTTATATAGGGATGGATTACAGATAGATAACTAGATATTCTAGTTCTAATCTAACACTGATATTTTATTTTTATCTCTATCACTATCTCTATCTTTATCTCTATCTCTATCGTCATATCCTTTAGACGATGACACACTTATCCTATAACACTCCCCCTTGTGCCGAGTCAAAGGAGTGGTGGTGCACAGTTGTTGCCTCGTTAAAACCTTACACCAAAATAAAACCCAGTGGGAAAAAATAAAAATATGACGAAGGAAAGAGTACAACGCACCAACTTCTTTGCAATACATAGACTTATCCTTCAGTCTAGTTTTCTCTTAGATTCATACTTTAATCTTGAGAGTTAGGAAAGCATGATGGTATATAAACAGTTGCCTCACTAAAACCTTACACCAAGGAACAAAACCCAATTGGAAAAATAAAACCTTGGTTGAAGGAAAGAGCACAACATACCAATATCAAATATATAGCAGACTCCCCTTTTGTCTACTACTCCCCCTGATTTGTGCATTAATCAAGGGAGTTTGAAAACATTTGCATTTACATGTTTTCCAATATATGGTTTTAGATAATGACTTGGTAAAATATGTCACGTTCTTTTGACACCTTACTTGATTCACTTGAATCTAAAGGAGAGTCTTTTATTGCTGATTGTATAGAAATTTAAGCAGAATATGCTTTGTGTTATTACCCTTGATGTATCTTATGTTCATTTCTTCAATATATGATGCATCATTTCCATATATGCAAGTAGGATACTGGTTGAACCCAAAATTACTAACTCCTCTAATATATGTAATGATAGTCCTTAATCATATACATTATTTTATTATCTCATGGAGAGTAATATTCTTGGATTAGTTCAAGGAGGTAGCTACAAATGATTGCTTAGTTTACTTCCAAGCAATCGACGTGTTCCTTGTGGTAATTCTTTATTCAGTTTGGGAACAACCTTTGTATGGGTCAGACAGATACCTAATATCAGCAAACACATACCAAGACATTGTTTGGTGTTTTTCTATAAGAGCTAGTACTTTTGCTGCTTACATTCTAAGTAGGTATTGAAGTTCCATTATCAATCCCATTTTTCTTTCTATAGGGAAAGTATATACCCATGTCAATGGTTCCAAAAAATTAATTTGATATCATTCCAATGACTTTGCGTTGGCGCTGAGCTAAATCTAGCTAACAAGTTCACTGAGAAATACAATATATGGTCAAGTGTATTATGTTAAGTACGATAATGCGCATATTGTACTTAGATAGGGAATTCTAACTCCCAGCATTTTTCGTCATCATCCTTTAGACGAAATGAATTTTCCTTATATCAAACACTTCGACCGATCATGGGAGTGCTAACCGGATTCGCTACTTTTGCTGCTTACATTCTAAGTAGGTATTGAAGTTCCATTATCAATCCCATTTTTCTTTCTATAGGGAAAGTATATACCCATGTCAATGGTTCCAAAAAATTAATTTGATATCATTCCAATGACTTTGCGTTGGCGCTGAGCTAAATCTAGCTAACAAGTTCACTGAGAAATACAATATATGGTCAAGTGTATTATGTTAAGTACGATAATGCGCATATTGTACTTAGATAGGGAATTCTAACTCCCAGCATTTTTCGTCATCATCCTTTAGACGAAATGAATTTTTCCTTATATCAAACACTTCGACCGATCATGGGAGTGCTAACCGGATTCGCTTTGTCCATATTAAATTGCCTGATTATTTTTTGGACATATGCGATCGGTGAATTAATATTTCACAAACTCAGTGTCCTAGCTCAAATATCTAGACAAAACCAAGTCTTCCCAAGATCTTTCCTCTCAAAATCAGATTTCAAATAGCTTGTGGTTCCTCTCATTTCATCAAGAGTGTCTATTATGTTCATAACATTGACATATAGAGCTACTTTGAAAATCTGGAACTTGTTTTCCATAATAAATACGCAAGAGAACAGTTCATCGTTCTTATATATCCTTTCCCAATCAAGTATTTCATTAGGCGGGTATACCACATCCTCTTAGATTGCTTTAATCTATAAAGTGGGCGTTTCAATTTTATTGCAAACGCATTTCGTGGTTTAGAGTTACTTGATTTTGGTAATGTAATATCATCAAGTACTTTTATATATCTCTAAATCTAGATCCCCGTAGAGATATGTGGTAACCACATTCATGAGCTACATTTCCAGTCCTTCGGAAACTATTAGGTTAATTAATTAGCAGAACGTTATAACGTCCATCACGAGAGAGTAAGTCTTCTCATAGTCAATCCAGGGCATTGTGAGAAACCTTGCGCCAAAGGAGAGCCTTACATATTAGGACTTCATTATTCTCGTTACGCTTTCTGACAAAGACTCAGTTATGTCCTACGGGTTTTACACTTGGTAGGTTAGCACTACCTGACCAAATACCCTATCCTTTGTCAAAGAATAGAATTCTTTCTGGATTGTTTCTTTACATTTAGGCCAATATGCTCTTTGTTGATATTATTCAACTGAGTCTGGTTCGATGTCGTCGTGCTCAATCATTTTATGAGCCATTGTATATGCGAATAAATCATCAGTGATTATATATGATCTGTCCATCGACTCATATGTACTCTCATAGTTCATTTGAGATTAATATTCATCTCTAGAATCAATATTAACTTCGGAGCGTCCTCCAGTGATGATTCATGGACATAATTATAATTAGAGACAATCTCATGAGAGTTTTGTGTATTGATGATAAATGGATGTGCCTCACTATTCTCTTCCTTTAGAATAGTATCTATCGAACCAAGTAACTTCCACCACTTCCATTTGGTAGCTACGACCTCAACCACACCTCCACTATGTGTGATTGCAACGCACTTTCCAACGGCGTTGTGCCCCTGTTGGGGACTTTTTAACCTTGCGAGTATATTTGCAGCTCGTATATGTGATCTTGTCACTTTTGGAATAACATAAAACGTATTAGGTATCGAGTCTAATTCGTTTGACTTCAACATTACGTAGTGAAGTTTTGGGGATCAAAATGAGACAGAGTGGGAATATTCAATGACACTTCCTGTCGTTCCCATGGAAAATCATTTTTCCTATCTCCCCCTAACGACGGGAAGACTGTCTCATGAAAGTGACAACCCGCAAATCTAGTGGTAAATAGATCACCCGTCAAGGGTTCTAAATAGCGGATAATTGTTGGAGATTCATATCCAACATATATACTTAATCGTATTTGAGGACCCATTTTGGTGCGTTGTGGGGGCGCAATTGGCACATATACTGCACAACCAAATATGCCTAAATGTGAAATATCAGGCTCATATCCAGTTACCAACTGGTACGCAGAAAATGGTTGTCTAGTAGTGGGTCTAAAGCGAATAAGTAAAGCTGCATGTAATATTGGATAACCCTAGGCGGAAGTGGGTAAATTGGTGTGCATAACCAATGCCCTGGCTATCATATGTATCCTTTTGATGGTAGCTTCTGCGAGACCATTTTGTGTATGCACATGGGGTACGGTATGCTCTACATCGATCCCAATAGACATGCAGTAATCATCAAATGCTTGTGATGTAAATTCTCCAGCATTATCAAGTCGTATAGACTTGATAGGATAATCAGGGTGGTGAGCCCTTAAATGTATAATTTGTGCTAGAAGTTTTGCAAATGCAGCGTTTCGTGTGGACAATAGTGCGACATGCGTCCATCGTGTCGAAGCATCAACCAGAACCATAAAATACTTGAATGGCTCGCATTCTGGATGTATAGGTCCACAAATATCGCCTTGTATACGTTGTAAGAATGGAATATTTTGCTTTGTGTCTTTAGCATATGATGGTCTCGATCCTGTTTTAGCTAAGGAACATGCTTTGCAAAAGCTAGGGTTATTCAAGGAAGCATATTGTGATGATGTTGTTGCTTCTTGTGCTTCAGAAGTCAACGATTGCAATTTCGTCGATTCAGGTGATTGCTTCATCTTTCCTTTCATTCGAAAGAAAGGGTGTCCATGTGTGTTTTTCAATACACGTATCATCATAGCATGGCCAGGGTGCCCCAGGCGGTCATGCCAAAGCTTGTATATGTCACTATTCCAAATTCCATTATTGATGACATAATATGATTCAATAACCCGAATTGTGGTAAGATATAACCCACTATTTTGACATATTAATTTCTCTAATATATGTTTCCTTCCGTATTCATTAGAGGTGATGTACATATATTCATTTTCATTCTCACTGTGTGTTTCAATATGATAGCCGTTGGAGCGTATATCTTTGAAACTTAACAAGGTTCGTTTAGCTGTAGGGGCGTAGAGTGCTTCTGTGATTGTCATTTTAGTGCCATTAGGCAACAAGAAAATGGCAGTTCCTCGACCAAGTATTAAGTTGGATGATCCAATCATTGTAGTCATTGAGGATTTATAATCACTTATTTCAGTGAATAGTAATATTTTCTTAGTATTGTGTGGGTAGTCCCACAGTCAACTAAGCACTCAAGTTCTCCTCGATACATTCCTACAAGGAACGGAGAATATTTGATTACTTTGACGTATTTCTTTACATCAATGGTTTAGATAGACACAAAATAAAATAAAATTTATCTAATCATCAATTTCAAACAATAAATTAAGTTTGCTAAAAAACAATAATAATAATAATAATAATAATAATAAATAGTGTCTTAATAACTATGAAAAAATTGTGGGAAAATTAGTCAAAATCTGGGAGCTCTAGTGATGAATTATTGCTTTTGTTATCTGCAACTGTTAAGTTGGCTTCTGGGGGATCACTTGTTTCTTCAAGGTAGTGAGATTCCTTTTCTTTGAATTCCCTATATCTCTTGTAGGTGGGGGCTATGTTGTCGCTTGCTCGACAATTCTTATACCAGTGCTCAATGATGCCACATCTATAGCAAGGTTCATTTCCTTCTCTTGCTCTTTTGGCAGAATCGACCATTGGTGCTTTTCCTTTAGAGTGGCCTTGATTACTTGGTCCAGCAGTTGCATCTCTGTGCCATGAATTGGAAAATCCACCACGACTATTGTCGCGCCCCTATCCACGGCCGCGACCATTGCCCTGCATATGACCCTGTCCACGACCACGTCCACGTGATGAATAGTTTCCACGTGTGTGTGATTCAGTATGTTTAACTACCTGTCCTCTGGGGTTCTTTCCACCTCTAACGCTTGCATGATTGGATTCAGGAATTTTCTTTGTCTCGACAGGTCTAGCGTTGTTGTTCAAAAGAACCTCATTGTGTCTTTCAGCCACTTGCAGTAGGTTGATAAGTTTGTTAAAGGTTGTGATTCTTTTACTATCATACTTCAATCGATACTGATTCATTAGTATGATTGCTGATGTAGGGAAAGTGGAAAGTGTTTTTTGAATCATGTCGTCTTCTGTGAGTTCTTTTCCACAAAAGTTTAAACGTGCTTTGAGACGCAACATTTCTTTGTTGAAATCATTTACCTTTTTGTAATCGAGTAGGCGTATTTCATTCCACTGTACGATTAGTTCAGGAAGTAAAGAGTCGTGAATATTCCCAAATCTTCCTTTCAGTGCATCCCACAGTTCTTTGGGGGTTTTCAGTTGAAGGTACTCCCATCGAAGACTGGGATCGATGTGTCGTCTCAAGAACATTAAGGCATTTGCTTGTACCTTTTCTGACGGTTTGTTTTTAGGGTCAGTAGGGGGGTTGATTGTGTAGGAATAGTCCTTGCCAATAAAGGTGGTTTCTACATCGGATACCCATCTGTGGTATTCAAGTCCTTCTGAATCCAGGATATCAAATTCGGGGCGAGTTGGTTCAGCCATCTACATAAACAAGAGATAAGGTATTCTTATTTTATGAAGAAAAAAAAGATGCACATGAAATTTCTTTATCATGGCAGTATAAGATGTATTTCAAACATTTCTTTTGCTGAAAATGTTATCTTAGTATCTCAATATTCAAAAATAAATCGTAAAAACACTTTTGGATTTCCAAGTAAGGAGGGGAATCACGTGGATTACATAAATCCCTACAAACCTTTAGGGCTATTTACACCCGTTTTGACAAAAATCTTTCAATGCAATGCGATTACTTTCGTTTTATGAAATACATGAATAACTTTTGTGAAATGTTTGAAGTTTTAGAAAACATTAATTTTTCTTTTTTAAAACGTTTGGGAAAATCTTGTTTTAAAAGTTTTATTCAAAAATCGGTTGGTTTTGATAAGCATATCAAAATTTTAAAATATCATTAGTTATCGAGTAATTTTTTTTAAATCGTTTGCAATTATCGTAGCATAATAAAAGCAATTAACAAAAAAAAAATATAAGATAAACAATCACAACAACTTTATAAATATTGTTCAACATATTGTTCAAAAAAAATTCTAAAATGGAGAATCAAAATCCCAAATCTCTAACAAAAATTACATTCAACTCTAATAGATTTTTCAATTTGAATCATTACTTATATGGGCATTACTAATCACACCCCTTAATAGGGGTATTGAATGTGTTGGAATTTGTACCCATCAACTCAATGACAATCAACCACAAGGCTTGTGGTGTAGCGGTAATCACCTGGGGAGTTCATAGAGCTCAACCCGGGTTCAATTCCTTGCATTCGCAACTTTGTGGCCACTGAGTATAACCTCAGGGCTGCATGCTTTAGCAGTCGGTTTCATTGCCAAGGGATTAGTCAGGGCCAAAGGCCCAGTACACCTTTTTCCAAAAAAAAACTCAATGACAATCCACCACTTCAATTTAATATATATATATATATATATATATATATATATATATATATATATGTTTTATTACTTTTATTTTATTTTAAAATTTTGTAACATTGGGTTTTATTTTAGGGAAATTGGCCAAAATGGACGGCGGGATTGGCCTCCTAGCAATCCTTCTCGCGTTTTTACACAAATGTCATTATCTACGCAAAAAAGAGGGGGTGCACAATAAATGGGGGGGGGGGGTCCGCGATTGCGGGTGGTGCGCAATTGTGGACATGGTTAAATGGTATTAAATCCTGGTTGGTGGTGGGTATGTCATTGTTTAAGCATAAAAAGGAGGGATCGGGGGACCATCAACCCCACACATCCCTTTTTTCACATTATACTTACCTTGAATAGGGCAAAGCCACGAAAGAGGATAACACAACCGACAATGGCGGAGGTAAGCTTCTCATTTTCTTTCTTTTATAATGTTAAGGACAACCACCACGCAACAGCGGTCCCACCGCAACGATGTCAACCGCAGTCCCCCACCGCAAGGCCGTCCCATCACAACGGCAACCACCGCAATTGCGGACCCCCAGAAATTACAACTTTTGCCCTTATTTTTCCAGGAACTTACAGTTTTGGTCCCTTGACGTTAGAAATTTTCGGTTTTGGGCCCTTTAAGTTAGAAATAAATAGTTTTGGTCCTTTACATAAATTTACAGTTTTGGTTCCTTTACATTAGAAATCTACACTTTAGGTCCCTTTACATTAAAAATCTACACTTTAGGTCCCTTTACATTAGAAATCTACATTTTAGGTCCCTTTACATTAGAAATTCACTTTAGGTTCCTTTACATTAGAAATTTACACTTTAGGTCCCTTTAAATTAGAAATTTACACTTTAGATCCCTTTAAATTAAAAATAGAAACTTTAGGTCCCTTTTCATTACAAAATTTATAGTTTAGGTGTTAGATCCCATTTCCAGCAACAAAAGAAGAACTCCATATAAAAGAAGAAATAAGATAGAAATGAAGACTAATTTTCATCAAAATCACATCTCATATGCTTAGATTGATTAACAATGGAGGAGAAATTGGAAGAACATACCACACTAAACATGAAGACGACTCTCATAAAATTAGTCAGTGTGTGTAAATTGTGTGTTCTCTCCAAAACCTAAATGAACAAATGAGTCATGGGCACCTATTAATAGGGCCCATTTACAATAAAAAGGCTCAAGCCCATACAACTAATTAAAAAGCCCAAAATACAATTCTTTGTAAAACATTCAATTAAATTGGGGGCTAATTTAAGCTAACAATCTCCTCCTAATGTTTTATAAAGAAAGCATCATCATATAGTCTCCCCCTTCTTTTCTTTAGAAGCTTTGGTGTTCCGTTCTTCGAGTCTTCAAAGCATCATAAGCTCCCCCTCAAATGTAGGCCCATCTTCTTGAAAGACTTAGACAAATTACCCCATTTTGTCCATCTTTCATGTCTTAACTTCACCGTTGTTTTTGACCATTAAGGAACCTGATTTAGAGAAAACATAAAACATGCACATTGAACTCCAGCCTCTTAGCTTTTCAACAAGCTTTGATTCATCCATTTTGGATGAAAATTGAGTGAGGTGTGCAAGTTTTCCCTCAGCTGCGCAAAATGGTCATCAAAACAGAAAATTTGACTCTTCAAACCCCGTTGAGTGAACGTTAAGCTCCGAGCTTTAGTCTTGAAAAACAGAGGAGGGAGTGACATGAAATATGTCACAAATGTAGATTGAATCCATGAAGAATAGATGATAGAACACCGTCCTAAAATCAGGAAGAGTACGAGTGAAATACAATGCTTTCGGTCCAGCACCCTTATACAGACTTTGACACTGATTTTGGCAGATCAACATAAGGAATTTGAGAAAACTCAAAACTTCAAATTCTTACATCTATGTTTTAGCAATCCAACGCAACTGGACTCATGTCATTTGGTGCTCTGAGTATAAAGTTGTGCGCATGTTTCTGAAACAATGCAATGCTGTCAGAAAATCAATGAAATTCGGGCTACGGGCTCTGGTTCATCGCGACCTATGGACCATCGACCTCTGATGTGCGTGATTAGGTCTACCTATGGTCCTCCCCTCTGGTCGCTGCTCTTCAGAGGTTTTGGTCCATAGAGGCTCTGTGGACAACTTAAGAGCCTCTGTGCCTCTTAAGAGCATTTGAATGTCAACTTCTGCATGCATACATATGGAAAACCTACAGAGGCTCTGTGCATCAGCCTCTGATGTGCACTTTCTACTCTTCTGCATGTGCACAACATCCTCTGTGGTGGTTAACAGCCTCTACATTGTCTGGATGAACAGAGTTTTTGTGGATTTCAAATGGACAGTCTTTAAACTTCTGTGCATATGCATTTTTATGGTAGAGACACAACTCTGGACTGATCTGTAATTAATCTCTGGGAAGCCTACAAAGGTTCTTTGATCTGCCTCTGTATAGCAGTTGGTTCAAGCTCTGCATATAATAGGATCGGTTTACTGCAGAAACAGGTTGCACGCTCTGCTGTTGAAATTTCTGCCTCGAATTTGTACATCGTTGATTTCTTGCGATGGCGATTGCATGACCGCATGGTAATCCTGAGAGTTGCCATTTCTTGCACGAGCAAATACGATTATTGTAGTCCACTTTTGCGTCCCTATTGAAATTGTGAACTTCCCAGTAACCATGGCTAATCTCATGTACACTCCAGTTTGTGGACTTGTGATGTCTCTTTTGAATTTTGGCCTCCGCCCACGGCGTGAAAGGATTCACCATTTCCTCTGCAAAAACACGAATTTGTTACGTTAGTATTCCAAAAATAAAAGCATAAAATTAAAATAGTAATCCAAGAAAAATAACCTCCATTTGTCCGACGAAGCATACCATTCTTCTTGAAAACATCGAAAGTAATCTATAAGGGCCACGATAGGTAGTCTCCGTGTAAAACGGGACAATGCATTCACCTACTCGACATTGTTGGAGGTCATTATGTTGTAACACATTCCTGGTAAATGGGCCCTTGACCATTTCTCCGGCCCAATCTGGTCCCTAAGCGGAGCTCCAACAGGTAGATCACCTCATAGACCCGCCATGCTCAGTTCAAACTCTTCCACCGTATATGCTTTACACGTCCTCCAAAATAACTTCTTATATTTGACCCTGTTGTCCCTGTTTTTTACGTTCATCATCATATAGCGACAACAAAGTGCATAATGGGCCTTTGGGTACACTGTATTAATTGCTTGGTGAATTGAAGCAGCCCTGTCGGATACAAACACCAACCCTTCCATTTTCCCGATACAACCCTTCTACATGGTTAAGAACCAAGTTCACACCTCCCCACTCTCAGACCTACCCACTCCGAAAACGATGGGCACAATTTGGTTATTTGCGTCCATAGCAACGGCTAAGAACATTGTGCCCAAGTAAGGTGTTGTTCGGTTCGTTTTCTGTTAAGACCTGTATGGATATAGCTGTCTGTATGGATATAGTTGTCTGGGTGTTAACAGATAAGAAGTTGTTCGGTTGTTGTGCTGAATAAACAGTCTGAATGTCAAAAATGACCATTTTACCCCGATCTTTGTTTTTGTATAAAAATAAAATAATTGTTCACAGATTCATACACAACCATAGACACAGAAAAATAAAAAAAATAGTCCATATTCATACACATAACCAGTGAAAACATACACATATTCATACACACAACCAGTGAAGTAAAAAAAAAGTTTTTTCTTTAGTGTACACAGATTCATATCAGAATGGAGAGGAGAAATAGATGTGAGAAACAATCAATCGATTCCTACACATAAGCAATCAATCGATCAATTCCTACACAGATTTATGGAGAGAAAAACACATACACACAATCAATCGATTCATAGACAGATTTATGGAGAAAAAATACATACACAAGCAATCAATTGATTCATACCCTTTGATTCATACACAAGCAAGTGAGAAGAGCAGCTCGCCGGAAGAGAGAGCAACTCGCCGGAAGAGAGAACAACTTGCCGAAAAAGCAGCTCGTCGGAAGAGCAGCTCGTCGATGTGAGAAGAGCAGCTCATCGATGTGCGAAATCATATATGTGAAGAGCAGGTCGACGGAAGCAACTCGACAGTACCACCCATCAGAAGCAAATGAGAAGAGAAATCCATGTATCAGGTAGGGTTTTTTCTTTAATGGGGTTATTTGGGAGAAGGGTAGATTGGGGATAATAATGGCTGATCCCAAAGGACCTCCATAATCTAGCTGACCGATTCAGCCATGGGCTGACCGAATAAGCCGTTATCGAACACCCGAATATGGCTGTGCGAATCAGCCATATCCACCATACATCCCTTTAAGCCGCAAACGAACAACCCCTAAGTTCCCTTCAAATGAGCATCATCTATGATAAGGACCGGACGCAAGTGTGTCATAAACGACCGAATCTGGATATTTAAGTCATTTACGTATTATAAAATTATTCAATATAGAAGTTCAATAAACCTTATAGTGGTGCAAAAGTTATTAGAATAACAATGTACCGCGCAACCGAGGGCAGCGAAACACATCTCAAAACGTCCTCTAATATTTGTCCTTGTTTTGGTAATGGTACCAGGATTCTGGAGCTCCAAATTATAGAGATAGCAGGGGAGTCGGGTAAATGATTCTTCAGGGCTACCACACACCATCGTTAGTGCATAAGCTTTTGCGCGCCAAACTTGCCAGTAAGATATATTTATTTCCAAATGCTCTCTTGCGACATTGACAATGTCGGATCCACGGATTGTCCTGCACTTTAGAGAAAATATAATTACCCAATACTTTGTTGTTTGCTTGACGGTGGCTGGGATGCAGCTGGGTCTTCGAGCAAGTGGGTACGTCTTTCAACTTTTGAACATGAAACATCTTGGTTTTTCCGACAGAGCTTGCCATGATACGCCAACCACAGTTTTCTTGCAAATATTTGGCATTGTATCTGGTTTTCGAAAACTTGTGCACTCTAAACTCAAAACCCTCTTCAAGAAACTTCAACCTGAGGGCGAGTGTAGATTCGTCTTTCGTAGAGAATACTAGCGCCAAACTTACTCTTCCACTACGATTATAACATATGGGTTCGTTGGGTGTGATGACGGGACCCGATGTTGGAAGTGGAGGGGGCATGTCAAAGAAATCATTATCCCACCATATGATTTGATAGGACTAGTTTCTGTTGTTGTTTCTTCATCAGTATCAATATCAGATATATTCTAGTGGTAAACATGAGACTCCTCCTCCTGTCTATCAACTTCCTCCTCCTCCTCCTTCTCCTCCTCCTCCTCCTCCTTCTTCTTCTTAATTCTAGGATATAGTCATTAAGATCAGATGTTTGTTCTGGAATAAACTCGGGATTATCGGAGGCAAGACGATATGTATGATCGTTTTCTGAATCAAACTGAGGCACGTAAGAAGTTTGAGTATCACCAGAATCATACACATCGCCTCCGGTGTTCGAAGTACCATCGACATTGCTTCCACGACATATCGGTGAATCAACAAACACACAAAGTGTTGGCGGATTATTTTCACCGGCAACAAATTCAATGAAAGAAAAAACATCGTCACTGTCACATAACTTATAAAGGGTACCAGAATACTTGTACGATATTCTAATCATACCAAGAGAAGGATTGATACCAAATTTTCTTTGAATACAACTAACCAACCTCGGATGCGTAATGTCTGATGCCACCTTGACGCAGACTATCGGTTGATTGGTAACATACTCCCACCCACTATCATTCTGCTGCCATGAACCACCACCACAAAGATGTAACTTTACTTTATCATCACTAGAAGTCATTTTTTAAAACAACACAAGACAGAGAGGAAGATACATAAGCAAAGAAATTGTATGAAATTTTGGATGAAAAAATGTGATTTACAACTTTCATCGTTGCTCTTCTTATAGCAATAATTGAGGAAATCAAATTGTACAAACATAGTGAAATAATTCCTCTGCTAAAGATGATTTGATATCCCAACATGTTGAAAAAAACAGTGCACACCCGCAAGAAAAACCAACCAAAAAACATGAAAAATGAGTTTTTACACCAAAAATTGCGAACCTAGCTTGCATTTTGGAGGACCAAAACTAGGGTTTCATGTACACGCGACACGTGGCAGGTCCGCAATTGCGCACCCCTCCTTTATTTCGCACCCCCTCCTTTATTGTGCACCCCTTTATTGCGTAGGTAGTGACATTTATGTAAAAGCGAGGGAGGGATGGCTAGGAGGCCAATCCCATTCCCTATTTCGGCCATTTAAGCCAATTTCCCTTTATTTTAACTTTTTTATATTTTATAATTTTTTGTTTTATTTTTATTTTTATTTTTAATTTTAATTTTAATATATCTATATTTATTTTTTTGTTGCGTATTCATATTATATATAACCCAAAATTTTATGTTGGACAAAAGTGGAAATTTAAGGATTGTATAGTTTTTTGATTCATGAGGGATCATTTATGTAAAATTGTATTTTATATGAGGAGGGATATTTATTTATTTTTAAATAAAATCCCATTATATAATTATTTAAAAAATAGTAATGTTTACATTAATTAAGATTTATTTAGCTTTAAATAGAAAAAGTAAAAAAGAACACACGAAAGCAGATTGAAATCTAATATAAGTGGGTCAAAGAAATTAGTATGAAGGAGAGACCAGACATGTTTGGAATTCAAGAAACAAAAACAAAAAAATGTAGTGCGGCCCAAATTAATAATTTGTAGGGGAGCGACGATGGAGACTTTGCTTAAGTAGGAGCTTCTGGAAATTCGGGAGGGACTCTAATGATTTGGGATAGTAAGAAATTTCGTTGGAAATTCATAGTGGAGGAAAATGAGTTTTTGGCGGTGGTGGGACATTAGTCGGGCATAGACGGTCTAACGGGTTTTGTAAAAGTGTACGACCCGAGAGACATTTCGACGAGGAAGGAGTCTTCGGGAAAATTGGAAAATCTTGTAATGAAGGAAGAAGTTAAATGGTGTATTTTTGGGGACTCCAACGAGGTAAGAGGTGAGGGAGAAAGATTAAACGCGGCTTCGAATCCAAGAGGCATGGAGGATTTCATTGATTTCATCAATAGTAGCGGTTTGATTGAGGTACCGGTGCACGGAAGGAAGTTCACTAGAATTAGCGACGACCGGATCAAATTTAGTAAACTTGATCGGTTTCTAGTTTCAAACGAATTTGGTGCTTTGTGGAGGAATTTAGGGGTGAAGTCTTTGGAGAGGGCGTGGTCGGATCATGTACCAATAGTGATGGGAGACGATAAGATAGACTTTGGCCCAAAGCCGTTTAAGTTTTTTGACGTATGGTTAAAGGAAGATGGAATTGAAGACGTGGTTAGTGGAGCTTGGAGATGCGAGGTGAATTCCTCCCAACCGGATCGTATGTTTAGGGATAAATTGAAAAATGTGAAAAAGGCACTAAAAAGTTGGAGTAGAGAAAGATTTGGTAATTTGGATAATGAAATCTCCCGGGCTAAAAGTGAATTTCTTCAAATGGAGCCGAACGCGGAATCAAACCAATGGGAGGAGTCGGAAAGGAATAAATGGTTGATAGCTAGGAAAAAGTGGCTTGATCTTGAAGAGAAAAAAAATCGGAATGGTTAGACAAAAGGCTAAAGTGAAGTGGATTCTAGAAGGCGACGAAAACACGAAGTTGTTCCATGTGACAATAAAATTTAGAGAACGAAAAAATTCGATAAGAGGCTTGAACATCAATGGGGAGTGGGTGGATGAATCGTCTCAAATTAAAAATCACGTCTTCGAGTTTTTCAAGTGCAAGTTTGGAAGCGGGTGTAACAAGGATCCATCTCTTATTTGTGGGAAATTTAAAAGAATCTTGTTTGAAGAAGCCGCTTTTTTGGAGAGACCGTTCGAAGAGGAAGAGGTTTGGAATGCAGGTAAAGGGTGCGGTAGTAACAAATCACCCGGGTCAGATGGATTTTCGTTCGGATTCATGAAGAGTTTTTGGGTATTAATTAAAGAAGATGTTAGAGCACAGTCTCATTGGATTCAAGATTATCCAATCTGAAGATCGCAATCTGAAGCTAATGCAGAAAAGTCGACTCTTAAATATAAGTCTGAAGTCGTTTGTAATAAATGTCAAAGTTAGTTTTATTGTATTTTATTGTTTCTAAGTAACTAGTTAGTTAGTTGTTAGTTTGTTATTTTGTTTTGTTTAGTTAGTTATATAATATCTAACTATCTAGATATTATTAGTTTAGTTTAGTTTAAATATTGTATTTCTTGCAAGTTGTGTTTGCAAGTTGGTTGTTTAGAGTGTAAGAGAAGCTAAGATCAGATCAGTTTTTAGATCACACACAACACACACACAAAAGGTGTAAAACACAAAGAGCTTCTCAAAGATCAAAGATCAACCTTGTAATCGTTGTTTTATTAATCAAACAGGTTAGTAATCGTTTATTTGATTTATCTGGTAAAGATCCTTGTTCAAACAGGGACACTCAATTGGTATCAGAGCTTAACCAGATCAAAATCAATTTTTCAAACTCGACACTGTGTTCTTCACTTTCAAAATCATTTTCGAGTTTTAGTGTGTTTTTGGGATTGAAATCGATAGTGTTGTGATCGAATAGGGTGCTAGATCGAGTTGGTGTTGTTTGATTTCATTATAACTCTGCAATCGAGTCTCATTTTGAGATTTTAGTGTCTGAGTTCACGTTCTAAAAAGAGCACTGTTCCATCGATTGGTTTTTCAAAAAGTGATTTTTATTGCGATCGAGTGCTTGTAATCTGTTCTATAACTGTTAGTGGTCATTTTGCTAGAGTTTGGTACTGCTAATCGAAGTCAAAACAGGTTTTTAGATCGATTTTTCGAAGAACAGGGACGAACTCGCGCAAAGTTCACATTTGTGCCAGTTCATAGCATCATTTTGCACTTCACGTTATTCGCGCAAACCATACTTTACGCCACAAGCTGCTCGCGCAAACCTACCTTTGCGCTATACACGTCTCGCGCAAACCTCATTTCGCGCGACCCTCACCTCATGCAAACCTCAGTTTGCACCAAAGACTTCTCGTGCAAACCTCAGTTCACGCTAAGCTCAAGCTCAAGCAAGTACTTTTGCGCCAGTGTCTTATCATGCAAAGTTCTACTTTGCGCCACTCAAACCTCACACAAGTTGTCCTTTGCGCCACTATCGTCTAGCGCAAAACTCCATCTTCCAGACCAACTAAAGTTTGCGCTACCCTATCTTCGCGCAAAGTTTGCTTCGCGCCACCTACATCTCACGCAAAACTCTTTTGCGCCAGCTACCTTTAGCGCAAAGAGTGCCTTTTGCGCCAATACCAGACTTAGTCTTTTTAAGAATGACTTCCAGAGAAGCCCTAGCAATCGGAACTGACTCAAAACCACCAGTACTCTTCAGGGGATAGTATGAACAGTGGAAGGATCGGTTCATGGACTTTATTGAAAGACATGAGTTGGGTGAATTCATCAGAAAATCGATAGAAGAAGGGGTTATGAAACCAGTTTATGAGACTCGTATGGAAGGAACTGTGGAAACAGAGTTTGAACTTAAGTTTCATGAACTAGAAGGTGATAATCTCAAAAGTGCTAAAGGTGATAGATTAGCAAAGTCTTATATTCTTCAAGGCATTCCAAACAAAATTTATGTGAAGATAGACAGCTATAAGGCCTCAGGCAAACAAGTGTGGGATCAGCTAGAAAAGATGATGCTAGGTTCAAAGGTTGGGAATCAGCTGAAAATATCCAACTGCCTAAACAATTATGAAGAATTTAGAGGCAGAGTTGGAGAATCTTTAGAAGAAACTTATGACAGGTTTGTGACTTTGCTAAATGAACTAAGCAAGAACAAGGTCAACAAATCACAAATAGAGTTGAATGTCAAATTTCTCAGCATCCTCCAGCCTGAATGGAAGAGATTTGCTAGGCAGATGAAGCAAATCAAAGATTTAAACGAGATTCCACTTCATGAGGTGTATGAAACCCTCAAACAGAATGAAGAAGAGGTGGATGAAATACTCGATGAAAAGAGGCAGATTGGGAAGACAATTGATGATACTGTTGCTCTTGTTGTTCAAAAGAAGAAAAAGAAGATGATTGTGTCTGAACCAGAAGAGGTTGAAGCTGAAGCGAACTCTGACTCGGACGACTGTGAACAACTAAAGCAGGCAATGCTCATGTTGACTAAGGCTTTTCAGAAGAAATTCTACAAAAAGCCAAGCTTAATCACTCAGAGGTATTCTTCTGGTCCTAACAACTATGTTCACAAGGAAAGGGTTGAAGGAAATAGGTTTGAAGGGAAGAGAATAGAGGAGAGGAAGCCTGAAGAGAGAAGGTTTAAAGCTGAAGGATCCAGTCAGTTAGAACCACCAACGTGCTACAACTGTGGCAAAATAGGTCACTTTGCCAAAGACTGCCGAAGACCCAAAGTCAGAAACTCCGACTACTACAAGAACAAAATGCTTCTTGCAAAGCAACAGGAGGCGGGTAAGGCATTAATGGCTGAAGATGAGTACTGGCTTGACCATTCAGACCAGGAAGATAAGGATGAAGAGAAGAATGAGGCAGCCAACATGTGCTTGATGGGAAAGCAGGAATCAGAAGCTGAGACTGACTCAGAGGATGAGGAAAAAGAGTATGTGATTTAACTCATTCAGATTTCCTAAGTCAAATGCATGCCATGTTGACTAAGCTCGAAGAGTTAGAGTCAAAGCTTAAGCGAGAAAAGGGTGTCATTAATGAACAAAACCAATCAATACAGAAACTTAGCAATGTTGTTGTTGAAAAGAAAGTATTGGTTGAGACCTTACACAAAAACATTGACACCAACGCCAAAGAACCTACTATAATTCTTCAAGAAGTTACTGAAACTAAGACTAAATTGAGAAAAAGTGAGTTTGATTTCTTCGAGCTTACTAAATTGCATTCTTCAACTTCTAAAGAAAACGTTTCTTTACTTGCTAAATTAAAAAGTTTGGAAGAGAAGTTATACAAAATGGGTCAAAGTGAACAAACTATTCATCTGAACAAACCCAAAGAGGAAATAGAGAAATGAGGACTCAGGTATGAGAATCCTCACTACCTTAAAAAGGGTATATCTGAAGTGCCAACACTTTATGATTTTACATTTATGAAACTAGCTCGACGAATCCCTGAGCTTAAAGTTTTCTGGACTGGATTGTCAAAAGAGGATGAAGCCAAGGAAACTGAAAAACGATAGAAATCATCTAAAGTTCATCTTCCATTTCGTTATGCGAAGTTGAATAATAGTTATAATGATGATCCTATATATCAAAAGAAAACTCTTTCAAATGACTTCTTTCAAAGTTATTCTGTAAAAGAAATGGAGGCGAAGCCTATTAAAGGTAAAATTTACGTCCCTCCTCTCGTTTTGGAAAGTCAAATTTCTGAACTTGGGAATTCTTTAACAGATGAAAGACTTTTGATTAACATTGAACAAAAAGTTTTTTCAACTGTGTTTAAAATTGATGTTCTTTCTAAGGCTTCAAAATCTAATGATAGTTTTGGTCTAACTGATGGAGGGTTTGATTTTCTAAACTCTGATGGTGGTTTGGATGGTTGTCTTGATCAATTTGATTTTAATGCGAAACTTCCTAACCATTCATCTTTTATTGTGAAATCATTGGGAAGAACCAGTACGACTGTAAAAAGTGCAAAATCAACGAAAGTTGATAAATCAGTCTCTGTGAAAGCTAAGAATGCTAAAAGTAAGATTAAATCTCAGCATTCACAAAAACCGATCACTACTGGTAACCCAAAGAAGAAGCATTCAGTTGTTGCTCACAAGTCTAACTCACAAGTTTCAACTGTTTCAGATCTGAGCAAGAAAAGGCCAGAAGTTAAATCTCAATGGAAACCAAAACAGGAGACTGGCAAGACTGTTAAATCTTTTTGTACTGTTGATTGTAATAAGACTTCGCCTAGTAAAGATGTTTTAATTGCTGATGTTGCTATTTTGAAACCAAAACTTGTCGTTTATCGCAAGAAATACTCTATGAAGCAATTATTCCAGTTATCTTTATCTGCTAGAAAGTCTTCATATTATGATAAACATGTTTATGCTTCTTGTCAAGATTCTGATGTTTGGTATGGAAATTATCATGTGCACTCATATCATTCTAATGCTTCAACCAACTTTCAAATGAAAGGAGGACCCAATTTCAAATGGGTAACAAAATCTTGTGCTAACACAGTTGGACCCAAATTTCAATGGGTACCAAAAGCTAAATCTGTGTTGCAGGAACCCAATGTTTAAGAGGGAGCTTATGGAAATGACTTATAGACAAAACAGTCTAGGACTCGTACCTCAAAGAACAATGGTTCTTGAGCAAATCAGCTCAAGACCCGGACTTCAATGTCAATTAGGCTTTTGAACAAATCAGTTCAAGACCCGCACTTCAATGCTCAAAGTCTTAAATTTTGTTTTATGACTATCTAAATATGTTGTTTTGTAATTTCTCTTGTGCAGATCCGTCATATGTGGTACTTGGATAGCGGATGTTCCAAGCATATGACTGGACAAAAAGAGATGTTGTCTAACTTTACAGAGAAGTATTGTGGAACAGTTAGATTCGACAACAATCAGTTTTCACCAATACTAGGTTATGGTGATATGGTACATGACAAAGTCACGATCAAGAAGGTGAGCTATGTTGAAGGCTTAGGACACAACTTGTTCAGTATCGGCCAGTTCTGTAACAAAGGCTTAGAGGTCAATTTCAAAGCCAAGAGGTGTTTAGTTCGCACTGAAGAAGGCGAAGAACTCTTGGTCGGCACGAGAAAGTCAGACCTCTACACAATTAATTTGTCAAACGTCCAGACTTGACAAGCAGGTTTGTCTACTGACGAAAGCCTCGATGTAAAAAAACTGGTTCTGGCATCGACATCTCTCTCACCTAAACTTTAGGTACATCAACAAACTGGTCAGTGGGAAGTTAGTGAAAGGACTTCCAGAGCTCAAATACGAAAAAGAACACTTATGTGCAGCGTGTGAAAAAGGAAAGATGAAGAGAGCTTCACATAAACTAAAGCCTGAACCAAGTACTAACGCTCCGTTAGAGTTGTTGCATATGGATCTCTGTGGTCCGATGCGAACGCAAAGTCTAGGCGGAAAGAAGTACATTCTAGTTATCGTGGACGACTATTCACGATACACTTGGGTCAAGTTTCTACGTTCAAAAGATGAGACACCTGATGTTCTCATCACATTCCTGAAGACGACCCAAGTGAATCTGCAGAAACCGGTCAAGCTTCTAAGAACAGACAACGACACAGAGTTCAAGAACAAGAAGGTTGAAGAATATCTCGAATCTGTCGGGATTTCACATCAATACTCTGCTGCTTGTACGCCTCAACAGAATGGAGTGGTTGAAAGAAGAAATCGTACGCTAGTCGAGGTTGCTCGTACCATGCTAAGTCAATCTGAATTACCTCTATTTTTGTGGGTTGAAGCTGTATCGACTGCGTGCTACACTCAGAATCGATCCATGATACACCGCAGATTCAAGAAGACTCCTTATGCGTTAATCAACAACCGAACACCGACAATCAAATATTTCCATATATTTGGGTGTAAGTGTTTCGTTCTAAACGATAGAGAGAGTCTGAACAAGTTCAGTGCCAAGGCGGACGAAGGCATCTTCATTGGTTATTCCTCTACATCAACTGCATACCGTGTATATCTGAAGAAGTCAAAGACGATTATTGAAAGCGTCAACGTTTTGTTTGATGAAGAGATGACTTTCGAACAACACAGTTCAGAACCCGTGATAACCGGAGTACTAGCTTCTGGGCAAATTAGTCCAGAACCTGCGTCTCAACAGAACAAATCAGATGAAGCATCAACGTCAACTAATCATATATCTGATTTAGATTTATTATTTGAATTGTTTTATGATGAATTTCTTGGATCTAATGTAAAGAAATCTGTTGTGGTTGACAGGATGGAAGACTCAACGAATATGTGCATGCATGACTCCTTTCTGAGCAAGTTTGAGCCAACTAGAGTATCAGAGGCACTTGCTGATCTAGAATGGGTGACTTCAATGCAAGAAGAGTTGAATCAGTTCGACGCACTTAAAGTCTGGAGACTCGTACCAAAACCTCAAGGTAAAACCATTATAGGTACGAAATGGGTTTTCAAGATCAAGAAAGACGAAGATGGTACCGTTATCAGAAACAAGGCAAGACTTGTAGCCAAAGGATACAGACAAGAGGAAGAAATAGACTACGACGAGACTTATGCTCCTGTGGCACGTTTAGAGGCAATTCGAATGTTTCTAGCCTACGCAGCCCACAAGAACTTCACGTTCTTTCAAATGGACGTGAAGACAACATTTCTGAATGGAATTCTGAAAGAAGAAGTCTACGTATCACAGTTAGAAGGTTTTGTCAACCAAGAGAAACCGACTCACGTCTACATTCTCGACAAAGCACTCTACGGGCTGAAACAAGCTCCTCGCGCCTGGTATGATGTCCTATCACAATTTCTAGTCAAGTCTGGTTTTACAAAAGGTACGGTAGATACCACTCTGTTTATCAAAAAGGAAAAATCCGATATCATTTTAATTCAAATGTATGTGGATGATATTATTTTTGGCTCTACAAATCCTAAGTACTGTAAGAATTTTTCAAACCTTATGGTGTCCAGATTTCAGATGAATATGATGGGAGAGATGAATTTCTTTCTCGGTTTACAAGTCAAACAATTTTCATCGGGTATTTTTATCAATCAATCAAAATACATTCTTGAAATTCTTCGGAAGTTCAAAATGGAAAATTCAAAACCGATTGGTACCCCAATGGCACCAGGTACTAAGATTGGCACCGATCCTTCTGGAAAGGCTGTTTATGTTAGGACTTATAGAGGGATGATAGGTTCTTTAATGTATCTTACTTATAGTAGGCCAGATATAATGTTTTCAACATGCTTATGTGCAAGATATCAGGCCAATCCAAAAGAAATCCATATGTCTGCAGTTAAGCGCATATTTAAATATCTGAAGGGGACTGCAGATCTTGGTCTGTGGTATCCTAAAGATACTAGCTTTGAACTAACAGCATATACAGATGCAGATCATGCTGGTTGTATGTTATACAGGAAGAGCACGTCAGAACATGTACAGTTCCTCGGTGATAAACTCGTAAGTTGGGCATCGAAGAAGCAACTTTGTGTTTCCACTTCAACGGCCAAAGCAGAATATGTAGCTGCTGCTAGCTTCTGTTCTCAGGTCTTATGGATGAGAACATAATTGCGCGACTACGGTTTTCACTTCAACAAAATCCCGATATACTGTGACTCCAAGAGTGCAATCGCGATAACAGCTAATCCTGTTCAGCATACAAAGACCAAACACATCGATGTCAGGTATCACTTCGTAAAAGATCATGTTGAAAAAGGAACAATTGAACTTTACTTTGTAAAAACTGATTATCAGCTTGCAGATTTGTTTACCAAACCCTTAGATGAAAAGAGATTCAATTTTCTTGTCGCTAAGCTTGGTATGCTAAATCTTAAGACCTAATCGGTAGTTACCTATTAAAGTTTCTTATTGTAATTTTTTCTTCATTTCTTCATTTCTGCAAGATATCTGCACTTCAATATTCTGTTCTTGATCAAAGGGGGAGTATGTGAAGAAATTGACAGGTGGTCAATATTATTTTGAGGGGGAGCTCATAAGATTTCTACATTTGCCTTTTATGCCAAATTTTTGTAATGCATGATTTTAGGGGGAGCTCTTCAAGTCAAAGGAGTTTGGATATGACTTCTGATTATTTCTGATCATAACTCATACTTTCATAGTTTTACTGCTTTTTGTCTTTTCAATTAAAGTGAATAAAGTTACTTTGACTTGACTTTTAAGACTTTTGCAGAATTTTTGAGAGATGCTTACAAGATCATATCTTTATGACTTTAAGCTTAGCTTCATGAGATATAAGATCGCACGTAAAGGTACAATCCTTTATCTTAATCTCATAAATGGTTGAAAGAAGGATAACTTTCAATCATTTGAAAACATTGTTATTAAATGTTCAAACCACTTCCCGATTCTCAACAAGAATTCATGAATTGGAAGTGTGACTTTAAATGTTTTCAAGATCAACATTGTGCTTTAACTGAAATAGTTAAACCAATCTGAGCATCATATGCATCATAGGAAAACAGGATTTCTTTGTGCTAGGAATTAACACAACTTCTATGGAATCACCTTAACCAGTGATTTCTACCCAATAAGTTAATCCATAGTGATTGAGTGTGAAAAGTCAAAAGAAATGAGTGTGTTAAACAAAGAAAGAAAGTTTGGTTAGAGTGAGCTAAATGTTTAAAAGAAAGAGCGTGTGAGAACAGAGTTAAAAGAATATCACAACTCTGCACCAACTTTTTCTGAGCCGGCCAGCCACATTACTAGTGTTTCACAACTCTTTGGTGAACATTATTAAAACAGGCAACTAGCCCTTGCCAACTCTTGATCAAACCTCACCAACTACTCATTTTCTTCTTAAAAGGAAAATGTTTCATTAGGGGAAGCAACACATTTGCTATCTGATTTTCATTTGGAAAATCTGGATATTGAAAAGAAGGAAGTCTGCCCCACCTTCACACTTCAATCATGCACATTGAGTATGTGTTTAACTTACTGTTGTCTCAGTGGTTTACACAATATTGAGCCCTATAATCAATCATCAAGTGCTTAATTCTTTCTATCACTAGCACAAACACACAAGGAATTTGTTTCTTTGTCATAACATTCATAGAATTTACCTTTGTGGTGTTTCGATGATTGAATGGAAGCCCTGGGGGAGTCAACATCAAACAACTCCTTTCCAAAGTGTATTCATTACACACAGTGACTTAGTGTTACTGAAAGGCATTTTTAACTGATTCATTTGTTGATGCAGGTGTTACACGACTAATTTGTCTGGATTTGCAAATATCTAGATGAATATCTTATGAATTGACGAATCAGAGGCTACGAAAGATAGACATTTCTTGACATAAAGTTTTGATGAACTTCTTACTCTTTTCATCAAAAAGGGGGAGAAGGGTCGAACCAAGAAATGTGGAACGACACAAGATTAGAGCAAGTATTCTGAAGACATGCTGAATTGCAAGAAATTTTCTTTGAAGATATTTTGCTACAACAATCTGAGCTACAACTAGAGACAATTTTCTTCCCATCATCTGAAAGAGAGTTTATCTACATCAAAGGGGAAGATTATTACATTCTGAAGACTAAGAAGGAGATTGCATCTTCTGAGCTGAAAAAGAAGAAGATTGAATTAAACAGATCTATTGGATAAATCTTTTTAGAATGATCTTGATCCAAAGGGGGAGATTTTTAGAGCATAGTCTCATTGGATTCAAGATCATCTAATATGAAGATCGCAATCTGAAGCTAATGCAGAAAAGTCAACTCTTAAATATAAGTCTGAAGTCGTTTGTAATAAATGTCAAAGTTAGTTTTATTGTATTTTATTGTTTCAAAGTAACTAGTTAGTTAGTTGTTAGTTTGTTATTTTGTTTTGTTTAGTTAGTTATATAATATCTAACTATCTAGATATTATTAGTTTAGTTTAGTTTAAATATTATATTTCTTGCAAGTTGTGTTTGCATGTTGGTTGTTTAGAGTGTAAGAGAAGCTAAGATCAGATCAGTTTTTAGATCACACACAACACACACACACACAAACGGTGTAAAACACAGAGAGCTTCTCAAAGATCAAAGATTAACCTTGTAATCGTTGTTTTATCAATCAAACAGGTTGGTAATCGTTTATTTGATTTATTTGGTAAAGATCCTATTTCAAACAGGGACACTCAAAAGACTTGATGGCGGCAGTACATTGGTTTTGGGAGAAAAAGACTATTAGCTTGGGTTGCAATTCGTCGTTTCTCACTTTGATCCCAAAATTAGCTAATCCGGAAGGACTAGGAGATTTTAGACCGATTAGCTTAATCGGGTTGTACTACAAAACGGTGGCCAAAATTCTTGTCGGGAGATTGAAAGGTGTGTTGGGTAAAGTGATTAATAAAGTGCAAAGTGCGTTCGTTAGAGGCTGACACATTTTAGACGACATCCTTATAGCAAATGAGGTGGTTCAGTATATTCGAAAAAAAAAAGAAAAGAAAAGTGGGTTGATTTTTAAAGTGGATTTCGAAAAAGCGTACGACTCGGTGGAGTGGGATTTCTTATTAGAAAGCTTGGAAAAAATGGGATTCGAAAGACAATGGATCGGGTGGATTAAGGCGTGTTTTCATTCTGCTACAATGTTGGTTTTAGTTAATGGAGTGCCAACAAAAGAATTCATGATGGGTATAGGTCTAAGCCAAGGAGATCCACTCGCTCCATTCCTTTTTCTTGTCGTGGCGGAAAATTTGAATATTTTGATGGAGAAAGCGGTGGAAAAGGGTTTGTATGAAGGCATCAAGATAGGGAATAACGAAGTGACGATCTCTCATATTCAATACGCGGATGATGCTATTTTCTTCGGGAAGTGGAGTTTAACGAATTTAAAAAATTGTTGAAGATTCTTGATTGTTTCCGAGCTATTTCGGGGTTGAAAATTAATTTGAAGAAAAGCAAGATTTTTGGAATGGGGATATGAGAGACATAAATTGAAGAATGGGCGAGAGGGGTTGGTTGTGAATGGGGGGTGTTACCATTTGTGTACCTTGGCCTTCCGGTTGGTGCGCCGATGACAAAGTTAAATAGTTGGAAGTCGGTAATCGATAAGGTAAAATCAAACTCGCGTCTTGGAAGGCAATTTTTTTTTCTTTTGGTGGTCGATTGACATTGGTTAAATCGGTCCTTGGAAGCATGTCTTTGTACTTTTGTCCATGGTTCGAGCCCCGAGAGGAGTGGTAGGTGAGTTGGAGCAATAGATTCTTTTGGGGAGGGGGACGGGGGAGAATGGAAGAGCTTTGGGGAGTTTTAAAAAAGGGTGGTCTAAATATTGGTAGGTTACAAGTGGTGAATCGAGCTTTATTGGGAAAATGTTGGTGGCGTTTTCTCTCGGAAGAGGAAGCCTTTTGCGTGAGTGTCATTGAAAGCATATATGGGGACAGTGGAGGGATTATAGGAGGGGAATTGGGAGATCGAAAGGGGGGTCCTCTACATGGAAAAATATTATTAGAGTGGGAAAATAGTTGGATTCAGAGGGTTTTAATTTCTCGGGATCTTCTAGAAAACTAGTAGGTGACGGATCGGAGACGGGTTTTTAGGCAGAAATTTGGTTGGGAAATAATCCTCTTGAAGTTGAGTTTAAGAGGCTTGTTAGGTTGGAGGTTGACAAAAAGGCAAGGATAGCGGAGATGGGAGATTGGGTAGACAATAGATGGGTGTGGAGGTGTAATTGGAGAAGGTCTCCGAGAGGTAGAGAGTGTGGTGAGTTGGAGGAGTTTTTTAGGAAGGTACAAGAGTGGGATCCTACGAGAGGAAGAAGAGACAAGTGGGAATGGGTGACCAATAAATTAAACGGCTTTAATGTCAAAAAGCTTCAGGAAGTAATAGAGGAGGGTACGGGTGGTGGGTTGGAGAGTATGGAAGAGACATTGTGGTGTCCATTGGTTCCTAAGAAAGTTTGCGTTTTCATTTGGAGAGTGAAACTTGGGCGGATCTCGTGTCGGTCGGTGCTTAGTGAGATGGGTTTCAACCTCGATTCCATTTTATGTCCAAGATGCGGGAAAGTGCCGAAAAGTAGTGATCATGCTCTAGAAGGGCGCAACGAGGTGAAAAGAATTTGGGCGCAAGTAGGGAGATGGTGGAATAAATCTCTAGAGGGGATTGATTCTCTTCAAGATTTGATGCAAGAGGAAGCGGACGGGGGCGGGAGTCTAAATGGTAGCATTTTTTGGTTGGGGGTGAAGTGGAAATTTTTATACTTAATTTGGAATCACAGGGACAATATTGTTTTTAAAGCGGATAAGAGTCGGCTTGACGACTTATTTTTCGAGTGGCAAAGGATCGCGTTCGAATAGACGAGCAGAAGAATGAAGAAACATTGTGTGGACTGGGTCACTTGTTTGTCGGGCAACGTAAATTTCGGCAACGAACAAATCGTCCGGTGATTCCACATAACTTATGGGGTTGTTTCTGTTCGGGATTAGCTCTGAAAGGGTTGTGTTGATGCAGCGAGGTATGCTTTGTGATTAATCAACGACTGTTCTTCCTGGCTGTATGGTAACTGTTTGGTTAGGCCCTCGCAAATCGTCTCTGGCAGCGATTGTAACACCCTAAAAACGAAGTCGAAATAAAATTAAAAAAATTCGGCAATATAACGTCTAAAATACGAAGGTTTCTAATACTGTAAATAAAAACAACTAAAACCCAAAAAGTTGGGGTAGTTTGTATTAAATATAGTAGCGGAATAATGTGACATAAAATACAACAATCTATTTAATCTAGAACAATAACAAAACTAGATTAAGGTGGGTGTTGTTATGCCTCCAAAACGCTCTTCTCAACAAATTCCCAAAAGCCCAGTCTTCCAAACTTCTAAATAACGACTGGTAATCAAGGTGCCCCTTGCACCCCACTAGAAGTACCTATAGATGTTACACAACAATGAGTGTTAGACCAAAAGCCTAGTGAGATCTCACACAAGTATATAAGCATTTAAATATTAAAGCAAGAAGAACTTCCAAGTTACCGCCACCGATATGAATTCCCATTCTTATGCCATGATCACACAAGGTGCTCAACCTGAACACAATTCTACACAAAACATTAGCGGTTCATTTACGGGGGAGACCCATGTCCTCTCGAGTGACTGAACCCATAAATGGCGTCACTCAAGTTTAGTATTGGGGATTACACCTCAGATTCTAGATTTAGTGTACACCGTATCCGACGTCACCTAAAGCAACTTTTCCACCCTTAGTGTCCACTCCATATAGTTCCACCTCAAGATTTATTGAACCTTAGTGCCTACCCTTAATCTAGTAGAGTTCCACCTCAAGGGGTAGATCCTTTAGTGTCTACTCACTAGTTAATCATTTCAGGTTTATAAGACTAATAATTTCACACCTAACTCTCATGCATAAGAGTTGGGTCCAATACCAAATGTAAAACCCACATAGCACATATCACCATAGTTCATGAACTAGCATAAAATTATTACATCTTACATATGTAGGACTTGATACATGTTCATAACCCCTAAATATTAACCAAGGAGATTTAACAAATAGGAAATACTCTTCATCTTCATTGTTAAGTCAAAATAACATAAATAACAATTTTATAACATTTATATAACAAGTTAAGCATTTATATGAAGAAGCTTAGTAGAGAACTCACCTATAGGGTTTGTAAAGTAAAAACCCTAAAAATGGTGAAACCCTAGGTGAATGAAGACTTTCTTGGAGCTTTAAAGATCTCTAGGACTTCACTTAGATGAGGTGCTTGAGGTAGATGAGACTCAATAAATGACCTAAATGGATTTAGGTCAAGTATTTAATGAGGGGAGAGGGGAGGAAGAGGAAAACCGCCTTTAGAAGAGAGGGGTTTCGGTTCTTTGAGTGAAAATGAGAGGAATGAGTTCAAATGATAAAAATCATGTTTAAAAGCATCAGGCCAGGGTCCGCGGCGACTATGCCCTGGCATTGTCGTTAGACACTATCACCCAAAGTGTACCGTGCGTGGTTAACACCTCGCGACCTTGCCCCCACAAGAGTGACCTCGACATTGTCGCCGAGCACTCTCGCCCCATACATACCGTGCCCTCGTCTCCTGGTGTAAATATGCCCCATGCGAGAGTGAACTCGACATAGTCGCCGAGCACTCTTGCTGACCTCCCCCAGAGCCCAAAATCACACGCTTTTAGTCCCGATTCACTAGAAAATGACACCAAGTGTACGCTAATATAATTCCAAAGACATTTAGCACAATACAAGGGTCACACATGAGGTCCTATACAGTTGAATTGTAAAATTAGCACAAAAGGCACACATGGAAGAGTTAAGAGTGATAAAGGACGTAAGCAAATTTCGGGGTGTTACAGCGATATTACGGCAATGTTTTGTCTTGTGTGTTCGTGGGTTTTCTAGTTGTAGTGGTTTTGCTACTGTTTGTTTTTTGCTTGATTTTTGGTTGTAAGAACTCATGGTTTGGTGTTTGGTTGGTTTTAAGATGATGTTGTTTAAAAACACACACACACACACACACACATATATATATATATATATATAATTTTATAAGTTTTAATAATTTATTGTAAGTATAATCTAATATAATAAAAGATAAATCAAAAAGTAAAAAAACCACAAAAGCAACATAACATCAATTTTAAAAGAAAAGATATATAATATAAATTTTAATAATTTATTATAATTAAAATTTAATATAACAGAAGACAAAAACAAAAACAACAAAAAAACAAAAAAACAAAAAAAAATATAATAATGACTTAGACTATAGGGATGCAATTAGTAAGGGTTATGGTTGCTATTAGCCCTCCCCTACTTATATTATTAAAATATTGTATATATCTAATAAAATATTATTTCTCTCTCTTACCTATTTTATTTCAAGATTTCTTATATGTGAAATATAATAAAAAATAATTTCTCTCTCTTGGTAATCATTTTTGGAAAGTTCTCCAAATTTGGAGAAAATTACACCATCTCTCCTACTTTCTCCATTTTGGACAAAGATTCGGATAATCTGTTGGAGCAAAAAAAATGCCCAAAATCCCTATTTTTTTCATTTTAGAGAAGCTATTGGAGATGCTCTAACAAGCGTCTAGTCTCATTTCTAATTAAAAAAAGAAAATTGTGATAATTGTGAGTATGAATTTTTTTAATAAGAAATTGGTTTTGGTTATTATTAATGTTATATTATATCTATATTTGTTTTTATTAATGTGAGAATGAATAATTGTTGTAAGTCGCTACATAAAATATATTTTATTATGAAATATATTTATGAAAAATGTATAAATAATTTATTGAATGAGATTTTGATAATAAAAATATACAAATAATCTGATTGTTAATTCATTTTGATTTTCTCCTCCTTTGTATTCAAGCAACAAATCAAAATAAGTTTCAATCCTTCTGATTGCATTCCTGTAACTCAGTCTTTCTTGAATCGTGTCTAGGGCTCTGACGATTAACTCTCTATTTTTTCCTCCATCTTTACTTTCTCTTCTTTATCAAGATCCGGCTTGTTATTCAACTTTAGTTCGATGGCTTTCAATGTACCATCTGAATAGCTTGCAATCTCACCAAATCTCATGAATCATCTTTCACCTTTGCCATTCAGATAGATTATCCCAAACTCTGGCTCTTCCAAAATCATAAACATTGGAAAGTTTTCAATAACGGGAAGACTATGATTTGGCTTAAGCAGATTCACCTTTCTCTTATTGCCTTCGCATCCAATCTGCATTAAAAAAATGTAAGAGTACTTTACCTGTCTTCTCATGAATCTTATCACAGCATTCAGGGCAATTGTGATATCTTCAGGTCTAATGGTTCTTTGACAAAGCTAAAAATACGTGTACTCAAGATCTTCTAGCTCCAGTAAAGAAAAATTTGCTTCAGTGAACATCCAAATTTTCCCATCTTGTCTTGTTACATGAAAAACTAAATACCACATATGGACTAACTTTTTGATGTAAACTTTTGTGATGGATACAATTTTATGCTTGGTCTTTACAAAACGTTCATGTTGGGCCTGTGATCTCATCATGTAAACATATTCAAACTTTCGATCTTTGTTGAATACAGTAATCCCCAACACTTTAACTATATCCAACTCTTTAATCCTTTAACAAATATTTCTTTTCCGAGTCCTCAAGAAATGGAACTCTTATGATGTTGTGCTCCCACCTTGCAACATTAACTAACTGTGTCGATGCATTGTTTGATCTTTTTGATGATTCTGCATGTGGTACTGCCACATGAGGTTCAGGAAGCAGTTGCTCTCTCTCTCTCTGGTGACTGAAGAAACTTATTCATTAATTAAGTTTTACATATCAAAATCTCCTTCCTCTTCAAACTCGGCATCAAAAAAAGTAAATAGTCAATCTCTTCTTTGATTTTCAGTTTAGTAGTTTCTGATTTATCTTCATCATATTAAATGTCAATTAGATCAATCAACATCTTCTCATCTTTTGTCCTTGTTTCAGCAACCTCAAGCTTTTCAATCGTCGATTGTACACTCAGATAAGCATATACTGTTAGCTGTAAATTGTTCTCAGCAGCACTTGTACCAACAACTTCTATACACTCACCTTCTTGAATATCTCCAGAACCTTGTACATTCCCAACATTTTCATTTAAACCCTCACCTTCAACTGAATTATCCCTAGCACTTGCACCTTCAGTAACTCTTTATCTCTTGTTCTCCTTCTCATAATGATTTATATCATCCGGATCATCATGCTTTCGTTTCATACCTCCAACTTGTGCTTTACAGGTATCCTCCAAGGATTGAACCCTGTCGGATAGATCCTGTAGAGTGTTTTGCAAAGATTCTGTTGGATCCCAGATTTAATCTTATAACAATGATAAATATTAGAACAACGGAAGCAATATAGTTTAAATATCAAAGCAGATTCAATATCACAGTTGATAATAAGATATATATATATATATAAATCGTATAAGATCTTCTTTAGAATAATTTCCAGTATATTAAAAGTTGATTCATATACAAGATATATCAAAAGCACACTTTTGTCAATGGAGTGATGGTCCTATTTATAGGACCATAAAGTGAACAGTGTACTATCCTGACATTAGAAGCATGCTTGAACAGTGTCTTACCTAAAAGGTAAGCTCAAGACATGCTTGAACAGTAACCTACTCTATAAAGTAAATCTTATCACTAAGTAACGTGTCATCCGTTCTTATGTCAAAACTTGTATAAAATCTTCAGTCTTGATCTTTAGAGAGAACACCTTCAGAGCTCTGAATTAGATCTATGATGTCTTCCCGTCTGAAGAGTCTGTCTCTGAACTGACTTCAGAGCTAGACTTGGATTTCTCTGCTGATGTCTCTAAAGGTCTTCAGAGGAAGACTTGAGCTATTTTCAATACTTTTACAATTCAGAATTGGGGCTAACAATCTCCCCTAAGTATTGAAAATAAAAAAAAATCAATATAACAAAAATTTAATCTAGAAAGCATAGAGGAGAAAGTCATCCTCTTAAATGTTACTTCTCAAAATATTAGGAATTACAAATAGAGAATGTAACAACAAAGTAAAGAAAAGAACTAACACCTATCACTAGAACAGATCCTATGGAATTTCATAATGAGCTCTCTAAAGTTAATTAGTGAGCTAATTTCCAAGTCTAGTTTCACCAATAGATCAACTCTGTGTTGTTCTTCCTTTACATGTATCATCTTTACTACATCTCTCAAAGTCTCATCTGAATACTTGGACACCTCTGAAGCCAGGAAGATTTTCTTGATCAGGTTGACTCTGTAGACAAAACCCAGAGGCTCAGCAATTATTGATCCAGTCTTGTATATCTCAAGATTCTCGATGGTCTCCACAGGTTCAGTTACTCCCAATCTCTCTTCTCCTAGATTTAGAGCAATCTGAAAGTCAAGTTTGGCCCTTAGTTTGACATGAGCTTCCATAGCACACTTGACTTTGTGTAGACTCATTCTGAATGTCCTATCTTGTTCATATTTTGTTGAGCAGTAGGAGTAGAGATGAGGCAGATCATAAGGGTTTAGATTTACGAGATCATTGTCATTGAACTCATAAACCTTCCCATCAGAGCGAATCACCTCATAATGTCTGTAGATGATTTTGTTGTAGGCAAATGTCTTTTCAAAGACTTTGTTTATCTCTGTGATGTGGAAATTTGAAAGAACATTTGCCCTTGGACTGGTCTTATCTCTGATAAATCTCTGCTCATAGTCTTTCGTGTTTTCCCTGATTCTTGGATTCAGAGGAAGAACTTGAGTATCTTATAGAATGAACTCGCAATAGAGATATCTGAAATGGTCCTCTATCGAAGTCTCCGACTCAGAGGCAAGAAATGCTAGAGGTTGAGTGTACTTTGAGAGTGTTGGTATGCCAATGCTTGTGTTCTGAACAGGTACCTCTGGAGGGGCCTATTCATCAACAACCATGTAGGTTTCTTCAGCAGATAGTTGTGGAGATATCTCTGGTTCCTTCCTTTGGATTTGAGCGGATTGGGTGGGGTTTCATTGACTGTAGAGAGGATCAAGTTTGCTATTTCAGTCGTGTCTTCAACTCTGTGCTTTGTCTCTGATGTAGAAGGGAGATGAGCCTGAGCATTCTTGTAGACATAGGCATCCACATCAATAATTTCTTCTGGAATGTTCTCGGCTGCTGCTGCTTCTTCTTCTGAGTCTAATATGAATGCATCTCTCATAATTATGTTTTGTCTTTCTGGAGAAGAGAATGTGTCTTCAGAGCTGGAGAAGTCAATTAGCTGCTCATCTTCTACTTCTTCATCTAGAGCACCTATAGTTTCTGGAGTAGCATTTACTACCTGGATTATAGGTACATCTGAAGTTGATGGTGTAAGAAGGACAACTGGAATTGGAGACTTGGAGATCGTTTGTTTGTCTTCAGCAGAGGTGGAGTGCCTCTCTGGTTCTTTCTCTTGTACTCCTTTATCCTTGTTGTTGGACGGAGATTGAGCAGAGCTAGTTGCCTTTGCAACTTTAGAGGATTGACCTTGTGTTGTCCCCTGTATCTCCCCCTTTTGAGAGTCAGAGGCTCCATCATTGTCAGAGCCCTCTGAATCATTAAATCTGAACTTATTGACCGCCCCACTGCAAGTGTCGTCAAAAAGGGATCTCTTCCTTTTGTACTTCGGGGATTCTGGTTCAGTGAAGCCTTTTCCCTTCGTGTCGATTGCAGCTTGCTTGATCAAGTCAATAACCTCTGAAGCAGATTGAATAATTTCAGCAACCTGATCTTCAGTATTAAACCTATGGACCCCCAAGTGTAGATTGAACCTTTTTCTGCACGACCATTGAGATTTTGGAAGAACAGGTCATCATGCGACTCATGATGCCTTCTCTAAATGTGGCAAGATCAGCCTTGGTCACAAGATCTTCAGAAGTTCGGGGTGGCGGTGGTGGTAGCTCTGAAGTCGTTGATAAAGTTGGAAGGGATGCTTGAATGGTAGATTTGATTATTACAGAGATAGAGGCCATTTGCTCTGAAGATAGTGAAGCTGATTTGTTGGCCACTATCTCTGTCCTGAGATCCTTGACCTCCTTCTGAACATCTGCAATAGTGATGGTTGTGGAGGATTGGCTTCGGAGTTCGGCAAGTTGAGCTTTGAGAGTCGCAATCTCCAGAGAGGATATAGTCCTCTGTTCAAAAAATTGTCTCTCCAACCCCTGAATCCTGTTATTGGAGTGCAGAAGTTGAGTCTTCAGAGTAGAGACCTCTGCTTTTAATTGTGCATTCTCAGAGCTGAGTGCAGAGGCCTCTAGACCGTCATTTCCTTGAAGTTTATGCTCTTTCAAGGAGCCTCTGAGTTCCTCACAAAGTTTTTCGAACTCTAACTTGGTGAGAATATCAGAGATGGGTACATTGGCAACAACACATGTTGCCAATTTGTCCTCGAGTCCAGAGGAGCCTTCTTTCAGAGATTGTTGGATGTTGTCTCTGGAAGGACTTCCACTCAGTCCTTGATTTTCCAAAGAATCATCTCTGAGCGTTCTGTTCAGATCCAAGTCCTCCTCCTCAGATTCAGAGGACTGGAAGTGAATGTGGGAATTGACCTTGCGATTTAGGCAAGTCAATCCTTGTTCTTTAAGGTTCAACCAATGTCCCTAAGTTGGACAGTTGCTATGGGAAAACCTAAAGGGTGAGGTATGAGCCACAGAGGCATCATCGTGTGTAGGGATATGTGTCGTACTTTGAGACAACTGAGTACTTATAATATTGACTAAGTTCTGTTGAGAGGATTCATTCAGATTTTGGGTTTCCTCAGGCTTGTGTACTTCAGAGGTAGAAAAAGGCACATCTGAAGTGGTTTGTTGGGTTTGGATTGAGGTATGCGCCTCTGTTTTAATAACTGCTGCCTCTGGATCAGGCTGGTTAGATGGTGTGGATGCACTGGGAGTTGGGGTAGGAGTACTGTTAAACCTAGATTACTAGCTGATAAACAATCACACACAATAAAGATCAAGAGATAAAAAGATCAGAATAACATACCACAATCCCTTGATTAATCAATGAAAACCAGTGTGTGTGTTCTTGGTACCTTAGGCTTATGATTACAGAATACGGCTACCTCCTCTCTATAATTATGATTATGATAATAATGAGGATTCTTAGAGGATTAACCCTAAAACCTAATACCTAAAACCTATTTATACTTAGGCCGTATAAGCCTAATGGGCTTGAGGCCCAATTACAAACAACTATCAATTAATTATAAATTAGACCTCCTAATTTAACTTTAATCTTGAATACAATTTATGATCCAACAATCTCCCCCTTTGGATTCAAGATTAAATTTTTTTTGAAATAATCTTCGAGTCTTCACATTTCTTGAAAAACTTCAGATACAGTCTTCATCTTTCTCTTTCTTTAAATGAAGTGTCCTTCTGACGATCATCTTCAGTCAGACTTTTGATAGATCAAATAAGCTCAGACACTTTGAATTCTTTGAAATCTTCAGCAGTATTCTCCTTGTATTCTCCCTTTCTTGAATATTCTCCCCCTTTTTGATGAATGGTGAGAATCATCATCATCAAAACATAGCAAAACAATCTTCCCCTTTTTGTATATTCAACAATTAAGCTTTGTCTTCATGTATAGATCCCTGTGTGGAAATAAGAGCAGTTTCTCCAAATGGAGAAAGTGATTATTTCAATCTTTTCAGATTCAAATAAAATAAATGTGGTAACCCTGAATCAACAAATGACTCAGTTAAAATGCCTGTCAGTAACACAAAGTTACTATATAATTAGTTGGTTTTTATGTTGGCTCCCCAGGACTTCCATTCAATCATCGAATAACACATGGTTATCTATGAACGTTCTGACAGAAAACTAATTTCTGTGTGCTCGTGCATGTGTATGAAAGAATTAAGCATAGATGATTGCTTTTCAATATAGGCTCAAAGTATGTAAACTTGTTGAGATAGCAACAAATTGTACAAAGACTCAATTTGCATGAGAAAGGGTCGAAGGTGAGGCAACTTTCCTTCTTTTTCAATATTAGTATCTTCCAAATGAAGAACCAATAACGTATGTGCTGCGTCCCCAGAAAATGTGTAAACATTATCTTTTTGAGAAAAGAATGAGTAGCTGGTGGGGTTGTATGCAAGAGATGGCATGGGCTAGGTGCCTTTTTGAATATTGTTCACCAAAGATTGTGAAACAATAGATTATGTGGCTGGCCGGCTCAGAAAGTAGTTTGGTGAAGAGTCTGATATTCTTTTACTCTGTTCTCTCACCCTCTTTCTTTTAATTCTCACTTCTAACCAATCTCTCTTTTCCATTTTACCTCTTCACACACCAACACTCAATCTTTTGACCCCTCTCCCCTCAATCACTCAGGGAATACTTCCTTGGTAGGAAACACTAGATATCGTGAATACATGGAAGTTCTGTTAAGCTCACACACTGAATCCCTTGTATTTTTCTAAAGGAACGTGTTGTTCAACAGTCTTTTGTACATGAAAGCACAAAGGAATACAAACATGAAGAATAAAAATTTGAAGAAGTCAAAACATAAGATGTTTGACAATGCAATTCTCCCCCTCAAATGAAAAATGAGTTTGACAATTAAGCTCTTTGACAATTAAGCTCCCCCTCAACTTAAGTTTTTTTTTAACAAAATAAAAAGAACACAAAACACTGAAGTGCGGGTTCTAATCAGATGTGATTAGAATCCATTGTCACTTGAACAAACCTGCACATAGAAGAAAATCATGGTAATCATTTGGGAACATGATTCCTCTATCGTTAGCAACAGTTGGAGAATAAATATAGAAAACACAACATTAAGAGTCAGAATACTCCCCCTCGAATCATGAGTAAGGTTAAGAAAACATGTTCAACATACCAAGTTTACTGATTAGAAACTAGAACCTCTTTTCATCCAACGGATTGGTGAAAAGATCAGCTAACTGGAAGTCAGTTTGAACAAAGTGCATTTCGATATCACCTTTTTCTACATGATCCTTGATGAAGTGATAGCGTACATCTATATGGTTGGTCTTTGAATGTTGAACCGGGTTAGCAGTTATGGCAATTGCGCTCTTGGAATCACAATAAATAGGGAAGCGCTTGTAGTTGTACCCAAAGTCTCTTAACTGTGTCTTCATCCAGAGGACCTGTGAACAACAGCTAGCAGCAGCTACATATTCAGCCTCAGCAGTGGATGTTGAAACACAGTTTTATTTCTTTGAGGTCCAACTAACAAGTTTGTCACCTATAAATTGACATGATCCAGAGGTGCTTTTCCGGTCTAGCTTACATCCTGCATGATCAGCATCTCTAAAGGCAGTTAAATCAAAACGAGAATCCTTTGGATACCAAAGGCCTAAATGAGGAGTGCCTTTGAGATATCTAAGGATTCGCTTAACAGCAGTAAAGTGCGACTCTTTAGGATTAGACGGATATCTCGCACAAAAACATGTGGAAAACATTATATCTGGGTGACTGGCAGTCAGATAAAGTAAAGAACCAATCATGCTACGATACACCTTTTGATCAACAGGTTTACCAGAGGGATCTGTGTCTAAGAGTGTACCAGTAGCCATTGGTGTTTTCATGACTAAGCTATCTAACATATTGAACTTTCTTAACATGTCTTTTATATATTTAGCTTGATTAATGAAAATGCCTTCGGGTAATTGCTTTACTTGTAAACCAAGAAAGAAATTTAATTCACCCATCATCGACATTTCAAACTTTGTTTCCATGATTTTAGAAAAGTTCTTGCAAAATTTCTGATTTGTCGACCCAAATATTATGTCGTCAACATAAATCTGAATGAGAATCAAGTTCTCACCTTGCCTTTTAAGAAATAGGGTGGTGTCAACCGTACCTTTCTTGAAACCAGAAGCTATGAGAAATTTAGTTAGAGTTTCATACCAGTCTCTTGGTGCTTGTTTAAGACCATACAGTGCTTTGTCTAGCACGTAGACATGATCAGGGTGATGAGGATCAATGAAACCTTCAGGTTGTGCTATGTAGACCTCCTCATGCAGAACGCCATTTAGGAAAGCTGACTTTACGTCCATTTGATAGACTGTAAAGTTTTTGTGTGTTGCATATGCTAAGAAGATTCTGATGGCTTCGATCCTTGCGACAGGGGCGAATGTTTCATCATAGTCAATGTCGTCCTGTTGACAGTACCCTTTTGCAACCAATCGAGCTTTGTTTCACACAACTACTCCAGCTTCGTATTTCTTGTTTCTGAATACCCGCTTTGTTCCAATAACAGTTTTACCTTTAGGTAGTGGGATCAAGCGCCAAACCTTGTTCCGTTCGAATTGCAGAAGCTCGTCTTGCATAGCAGAAATCCAGAAGGGATCACGTAGAGCTTCTGATGCTTTCTTTGGTTCTAAGGAACTAAGGAAGCTTGAAAACATGCAGAAATTTGATTATGTAGACCGTGTCGTGACACCAGATTGTACGTCACCTATCATGTTATGCAGGGGATGATCCTTAGTCCAACGATGTGTGCTTGGTAAGGATTCAATTGTTTGTTGCGTGTTTGATGCATTGTATTCATCATGCACGGCAGGTAGATCCACAGATGTACTCGGGACATCTTGTACAGGTGTTTCTGATAATGAGGTTTCTGGAATAGCAGCTGAAGTACTCGTAACTTCATTTCCAGAAGTACTATCTGTAGAGACAGATTTAGCATTAGTAGATTCAGAAACTGACGGTTTAGTTGTACCTGATGGAGATGCAGTTTCAGCGACTTCTTCGGACGGTCCAGACATGTCTTCAGAAATAGTAGGGACCTCCGAGCTTGTTATTGATGTAGATATGCCTTTGTCAAAATCTGCATAAATATCATCGAAGGCATAAATAAACAACAAATCTAACTCAGATGAAGTAGAGTTAGAAGAAGTAGATTCTGTAGACACTGGTTCTATTCTGGAGTGAATAGAAGCTTTGTTCTTAGGTCCGAGTTCTGAAATGTTGTGTCCAGAAGTCCGAGTAGAATTCTCATCAAAAGACACATTCATGCTCTCAACAACCATCTTGGTTCGAATAATGTAGATTCGATAAGCTTTGGATGTCAGAGAGTATCCAACGAGATATCCTTCATCCGCTTTCTTATCAAACTTTGATAATCCTTGATGTTCTCGCAGAATGTAACACCTGCAACCAAAAACACGAAGGAATTTGATGTTAGGTTTACGATTGTTGATTAACTCATATGTTGTTTTATTAAAGCGCTTGACCACAATGGTACGATTCTGTGCGAAACAGGCTGTCGTGACTGCCTCAGCCCAAAGATACATGGGTAGATCAGAATATGCGAGCATAGTACGAGCAGCTTCAACAAGAGTGCGGTTTTTCCGTTCAACAATGTCGTTTTGCTGTGGAGTGTAGGCTGCGGAGAAGTTATGTGAAATTACCACAAAGATAATATAACTCTGCAAGGTGTCATTCTTGAACTCCGTGTCGTTGTCACTATGAATAGTTCGGACTGGCAATTGAAGACGTACTTGAATGCGCTTGATAAAAGTGATAATCAATTCGGGCGCATCTGACCTGTTGTGAAGAAACTCGAGCCATGTATACCTGGAATAGTCATCTATCATTACTAAAACGTATTTCTTTCCGTTGATAGACGCTGTTCGCATTGGGCCACAAAGGTCCATATGAAGAAGTTCCAGTATAGATGAGGTTGATGATTCAGTTTTGGACTTAAATGAGCTTCGCTTCATTTTGCCCAACTCACATGCAGAACATAGTGAGTCTTTTTCGAACCTCATTTCTGGTAGACCTTTGACCAGACCTTGTCTCTGTAGCTTAGCTATGGATCGGAAATTCTGATGAGACAAGCGGCGATGCCACGTCTAAGATTGTGCTTTAGTTGCTTTGGCTAATAGGCATACTGGACGTGTGGCAGACAGTGTAGAAAAATCTACATAATATAGATTTCCATGGCGCTCAGCTTTGAATACTTTGTAACCATCTGGATCCTCAAGATAGCAGTGAGTTGTTGTGAAGCGAACTTGATATTTCATGTCACAGATTGTGATCAAGTCCTTCAACATATAACACCCTTTGAATCTTCACAACTCCATTATCGAGCATTCCATATCCTCTGACGTGTCCTTCTACTTCAGAATTTGCAAACCTAACTGCTCCGGCAGGCTCCTCCACATAGTTATGCAAGAGGTGCTTGAATCCTGTCATGTGGAGTGAACATCCGGAATCTATCACCCACAGTCGACAGGCCTGCAAAAGAGACAATTAGTTTTGCTTAGGTACCCATATTAAGATGATTCCTTCGCGGTTAGCACCAAGCAATTCAGGAATATCAGCAGGTTTAACTTTCACTCTCAATTCATAACGGGGTTTTGGAACCCATTTCCAAACCATTTTAACATTTAATTCCTGAAATTGCTTTTTAGAACTTGGATTGGTAACCTTAGCCCGAAACACTTTGGGTTGTGTGGAAGAATTAGAATTAAGGTTCAGTTTAGCTTTTCTTTTACTCTTTTTGGACTTAGGAGGGGAGTAGTATTTGAAAGAATTATCCCAACAGTGTTTGCAATATAGATTATTTCGAGCAAAAGTCATAAACTTAGATTTATCGGAACAAATCTTACATTCATGTCCATCAAAAGAATTACTTTCAAAATAACACTGTCTGAAGTACAACTATTTGGAACAGAAGTTTCACTAAAATGCAAACTATTCTTTTTATTCAACCTATCCTCTTTATTTTTCTTACTCCTCCCAACTCCATTTCCTTTTATATCTGAAACAGAAACAGGAATCTTGTTAGTCTCTAACTTAGATGGTGGTTCTTTTCTAGAGTTACTTGAAGTCTCACCCTTCTCAAAAATACTAGGTGGATATTCAGGACAATCAGAGTAAACAACTGAAGGTTTTGTAGGAACATCAGATTCTGGATTAGTTCTTACCTTCCTGCTTGGATCATTGAACATCTGTTTATCATTTGAAGCATTCTTAAACAAAGTAATTTTCAAATCATTGATCTCTGTGCAAAGCTCTTGATTTTCTCTTAAAGATTTTTCTAATTTAAATTTGAGATCAAAGTTTTCATCTTCAACCTCATCAAGAGACTGTTGCAACATATCAATTTGCTTCATCAATTCAGATGTATGATCACTCACAGAATTTGACTCCTTTGCAGTAGAAACATGATCAGAATCTGAAGCATTCATCATTTCAGAAAACCTTTCCTCGGTCATGTTTTCAATAAACTCCATTTTATCATTTTTAGAACAAGATCCATTCGTGATGACAGTTTCTTCTTCAACCTCTTCAACAAGTAAAGGTTTAGAAGCAATGGGATTTGAGACTGATGGTATAGTTGATGGATCAACATCCAATTCATACTCATCATATTTGCATTCAGTCTCAGGTGGAACCATGTCATTGCTGACTGATTCTTTTGAAGATGTGCTAAACAGTGATTCAAACTCAGTTAATTCGATCTTTCGAGTCTCATAGCTTTTATTCAAATCACTGTATTTAAAACCAACTGATTTAAAAGAATTTTGATAATCAGTTTCACAAGACTTGTCCTTTCCCATTTCTTCTCGACCTTTGGTCTCTGTAAAAAGTTTAGAAGTACTTGCTTCAACAAAGGTTGCACGAATGTTAGGAATGGGTATGATTGCGGAGCCAAATTTATCAAAACTATATAAGTGCTCCGGTGCCTTTTTCAAAACATCGTTAGTTGGCACACCCAAACCTGGTTTAAGTTTATAAAACCTTTCATCTTGGAGTTTATTGGTCAACAGATTTAATGTATGCTCAGTCTGACCTCGTTTCATATTAATATCCTCCAATTGCTTGATTTTAGTGAAAGCTTCATTTTTTTCTTGAAAACAGACTTCAAATTTAATTTTGAACTCACCTTTTTCAGCATTGAGATTTACAAGATCCTTTTCTAAACCAGATATTTTTCTTTTTAAAGATTCCTTTTCAGCTTTTAAACCATCCTTTTCTTTTTCTTTTTCTTTTTCTTCCACAACAACTTTTAGCAAAGCGTTTTCATCACGAAAACTCAAAACATTTTGATGTGCATAGCTAAGTTTACCTTTTAGTAAAGCAAATTCATCTTTCATATTATGTATTTGGGCCATCAAGGATTCAATAAGTTCAGAATTATCACTTACATCAGAGTTTGCATCTTCGGAATGTGCCTCAGAAGCTTCATCGTCACCATCCAGTTTTCCCATGTAGGAAACTTGGGTGAAGTGCGCCTGCTCCTCGTCATCAGAACTTTGGAACAACCAGTTTTCCTCTTCAGCCATAAGCACCTTTCCTTCTTCAGCTTTCTTGGCAATGAGTGACTTCCTTGCATAGTATTCTGAGTTCTTTTCTTCTCTTCTATCTTCCTTCTTGTCATCTTTCCTCTCTTCTCGTCTGTCCTCTCTTCTTCCATACCTTGGCTTTGATACCACTTGTTAAACCCAGAATACTAGCTGATAAACAATCACACACAATAAAGATCAAGAGATAAAAAGATCAGAATAACATACCACAATCCCTTGATTAATCAATGAAAACCAGTGTGTGTTCTTGGTACCTTAGGCTTGTGATTACAGAATACGGCTACCTCCTCTCTATAATTATGATTATGATAATAATGAGGATTCTTAGAGGATTAACCCTAAAACCTAATACCTAAAACCTATTTATACTTAGGCCGTATAAGCCTAATGGGCTTGAGGCCCAATTACAAACAACTATCAATTAATTACAAATTAGACCTCCTAATTTAACTTTAATCTTGAATACAATTTATGATCCAACAATCTCCCCATTTGGATTCAAGATTAAAAAAATTTGCAATAATCTTCGGGTCTTCACATTTCTTGAAAAAATTCAGATATAGTCTTCATCTTTCTCTTTCCTTAAATGAAGTGTCCTTCGGACGATCATCTTTAGTCAGACTTTTGATAGATCAAATAAGCTCACACACTTTGAATTCTTTGAAATCTTCAATAGTATTCTCCTTGTATTTTCCCTTTCTTGAATATTCTCCCCCTTTTTGATGAATGGTGAGAATCATCATCATCAAAACATAGCAAAACAATCTTCCTCTTTTTGTATATTCAACAATTAAGCGTTGTCTTCATGTATAGATCCCTGTGTGGAAATAAGAGCAGTCTCTCCAAATGGAGAAAGTGATTATTTCAATCTTTTCAGATTCAAATAAAATAAATGTGGTAACCCTGAATCAACAAATGACTCAGTTAAAATGCCTGTCAGTAACACAAAGTTACTGAGTAACACAAAGTTACTATATAAGGAGCTGGTTTTGATGTTGGCTCCCCAGGACTTCCATTCAATCATCGAATAACACATGGTTATCTATGAACGTTCTGACTGAAAACTAATTTCTGTGTGCTCGTGCATGTGTATGAAAGAATTAAGCATAGATGATTGCTTTTCAATATAGGCTCAAAGTATGTAAACTTGTTGAGATAGCAACAATTGTACAAAGACTCAATGTGCATGAGAAAGGGTCGAAGGTGGGGCAACTTTCCTTCTTTTTCAATATTAGTATCTTCCAAATGAAGAACCAATAGCGTATGTGTTGCGTTCCCGGAAAATGTGTAAACATTCTCTTTTTGAGAAAAGAATGAGTAGCTGGTGGGGTTGTATGCAAGAGATGGCATGGGCTTGGTGCCTTTTTCAATATTGTTCACCAAAGATAGGAGCACCCTCTGGTTCACTCCTCAGAGAGCTCTGAACTTTAGGGTCCTCTGATCCCTCTGAAGTAGAGCTACTCTAACTTTCCATCTCGGGCATAGGACCTAAGTGTGTTGGGGTTCCCAGGACTGGCTCTAGTCCCTGGGCAACACGAAGATGAGAAGCTAGGGCTAAAGAGTTAGGATTTACCTGGTTCAACATGTGGTGGGGGATCCTCCTTGCTCTTGGGTATCCTTCAGAGAGGATAGTAGGTTTGAAGTTGTTCATGATGTAGAATGGAGTCTTGCTTTAATCAGGGTAAGTCAGAATCTAAAGTTTATCAATGGCGGCTTTGATGATCAAAGCAAGAAATCGAGGGAATGTTATAGAAGGAACTCTGGATGATGTGGTGATTTGCTCTGGGTCCTTGGTTATGCACTTGTTCTTCTTTTCAATAGAAGTGAGAATATGAACATAGAGAATACCTTCCATATCAATGTTGCGATTGAAAAACAAAGCATACATGATAGACAATATTTCTGGTGTGGCTTGATCCATACTTCCCAATTTGCAGGTAAGGGTTCTTTTAAGCATAAAGAACATGAAGTTCCACATTGGAGGAAGGTGTTGTCTTTTGAAGTTGCTTAGGCGTGTGATTTCAGTGTTGTAGCCAAGCATTCAAACAAACAGTAGTAGGTTTTCAGAGGAATGGCGTTTCTCAAATCGAGTGATTTGAAGTTCTTCAGTTGTTAGGAATGGAATGACTTCACGAAGAACAACAGGGTTGATGATGACTTGACATTCACAGTTTGGGAGATCTCAAACTCGCCAATGATTCTGTCATAGTCTTCACTATAGTGACTGGAAGAAAACCATTCTTCGACGAATGTGAGAGGGCATTCAGTGGTAGTTGCGATTAGGGCCTGAGTTAGTTCGTAGTTTGAGAAGAACTCACAGATGATACGGTATTGTTACTCGAACTTGGGAGAATCAAGTTGTACCATATGGTTGTTGTCCTTGATTGGAAATCGATACACTCTTGAAGGTTCACCGATTTTGGGGAATAGTTTGCACCAGTCCATTGACGAAGCCATTTGAGGGTTGAAACGAAGAAGATGAAGTTCAAGTTCTTTGAGAGAGAAAAAGATTGCTCGAGAGTAATTTGTTTGTGTAAAAATGGATATTCGGATGTAAAAATGTTTTTATATCCAAATTTAGAAAATTACACTCCAGTGCATAAGGTGAAACGGCAGGTAACTGTTGCACATAAGTGTTTAGTTGCCAAAAAAATAGGAGAGTGTGACAGTTGATTATATTTGAATTTTAATAGCCATGCTTGCTGACTAGACAAACGGTTCACCTTAGTTTCTGAATAATCTTTTAATTATAAAGTAATCTAGGATATCACAAGTGCAGTAGAAGTAAGAGATTTTGAGTTTCTGTGACAAGTGATATAAGAGATTGCTAAACAATTAGAAAGGTTTAGAGTCTCTGGATTTTGAAGTCATTTCCTCATAGCAGTGTCTTACTCCCCCTTGACTAATGATGGTCTTCATTTTTCTCCCCTTAGACAACAGAATGTCTGAATTTTATTCTCCCCCTTGAATTATATTTTGGTACCTTGAAAACATGCTTTAATAAATATCAGAGGCTCTAAAGAAGATATCAGAGACCCCAATACTTGAGATATGCTAAAGTAATTTGTTAGAGCTCTGAAGTTGGACTCAGAGGTCTCTGAACATAACTAATTAGACATATTTAACATGCCCAGCTTGGTGATTAAAATATTGAACCTATGTTCATCTAATGTTTTAGTAAAAATGTCAGCAAGCTGGAGATCAGTGGGTACAAAGTACATCTCTATTGTCCCTTTCTCAACATGATCTTTTAGAAAATGATACCTGACATCAATGTGCTTTGTCTTAGAATGTTGTACTGGGTTTGCAGAGATGGCTATGGCACTTCTGGAATCACATAGAATGGGTATTCTGTCATATTGTAATCCATAGTCTCTAAGTTGAGTTTTCATCCAAATGACTTGGGAGCAACAACTAGAAGCAGCAACAAATTCTGCCTCTACAGTAGAAGTTGAAACACAGTTCTGCTTCTTGGATGACCAACTCACTAGCTTGTTACCCAATAATTGACAGCATCCAGAGGTACTTTTCCTGTATAACTTGCATCCTGCATGATCTGCATCAGTATATGCTGTTAAATCAAAGCTAGAGTGTTTTGGATACCAGAGACCTATTGAGGGTGTGCCTCTGAGGTATCTAAATACTCTCTTAACTGCAGATAAATGAGATTCTTTTGTATTTGCTTGATATCTAGCACAGAGACAGGTTGCAAACATTATATCAGGCCTACTAGCAGTTAAGTATAGAAGTGATAAGTCTTAACATCTACAGATTTTCCTGAAGGATCAGAGTCAAGTTTGACTCCTATGGCTATAGGTGTGTTCATAGAAGTTGAATCATTGAGCATGTACTTTTTCAAAATATCAGAGACATACTTAGATTGACTTATAAAAGTACCCTCTGACGTTTGTTTTACTTGTAATCCCAGAAAGAATGTTAGTTCTCCCATGAGACTCATCTCAAATTCACTCTTCATCAACTCTGAAAACCTATCACAATACTTCTGATTTGTAGAGCCAAAGATAATGTCATCAAAAGCATCTCATTTTTGTACCTCTTGATGAATAGGGTTGTATCAATTGTACCTTTTTCAAAACCATTATTAATCAGAAATGTGGACAGAGTTGCATACCATGCTCTTGGAGCTTGTTTAAGTCCATACAGAGCTTTATCAAGATGATAAACATAGTTAGGAAACTCTGTATTTTCAAATCCAGGTGGTTGTTGGACATATACTTCTTCATTCAATTTTCCATTTAGGAAGGCAGATTTAACATCCATTTGATATACTTTGAACCCTTTGTGTGCAACATGGGCTAAGAAGATTCTAATTGCTTCTAGTCTAGCCACAGGAGCAAAGGTTTCATCATAATCAATACCCTCTTCTTGGCAATATCCCTTAGCAACCAATCTAGCTTTGTTTCTGATTATAATGTCATCCTCATCCTTTTTATTTCTGAAAACCCATTTAGTCCCAATTGCAAATTTTTCTTTAGGAAGGGGAACTAGGGTCCAAACTTTATTTCTTTCAAACTCTTGAAGCTCATCCTGCATGGCATTGATCCAATTAGGATCTTCAAGAGCTTCATTTACTTTCTTTGGTTCAATAATGCTCAAAAAGTTTACAAAATAGCATTCATTGATTGTGGCAGATCTGGTTTTGACTCCATCTGTAGGTGATCCAATGATCTGATCATGGGGATGATCCTTTGTCCATCTTGTCATTGGAGCATGAATGTGAGGTGGAGCTTGAGCTTCAGAGATGGCAGGTGGTGACATCTCTGTAGTGTTATTCAGAGGCTCTGAAGATATTTCTAGAGATGGTGAAGCAGGCTCTAGAGTCTCTTCAACAGATGTCTCTGGATATTCTTCAGATGTCTCTTGTGTATCTTCAGCTTCTAAAGAATTCTGTTCTTCAACTTATCTTAATTCAATACTTGGAACTGTATTTAGAGAAGCAGAAGGAGTTATCTCAAAGGGACCAGAAAGAGTTTTACCTGTATTTTGAGGTTCCTCTGAGGTTTCTCTGTGAATGTCTCTAAAGATAAATTTTGAGTTGTCATCATCATCAAAGAAGTCATCAAATATTTTGTTCAGTTCTGATTCTCTCATCTTTGAAGATTCAGAGACATTCTTGGTTTTTACATCTTGTTTGTCGGAATTTCTGTTCTCATCAAAAGAGACATTGATGCTTTCTTGGATGGTTCTTGTTCTTAAATTGAACACTCTGAAGGCTTTTGAGGCTAATGAATAGCCAATGAATTTGCCTTCATCTGCTTTCTTGTCAAACTTTCCAAGAGACTCTCTATCATTCAGAATGTAACATTTGCATCCAAAAACATGAAAATATTTAACATTAGGTTTCCTATTGTTAATGAGTTCATAAGATGTTTTCTTGAATCTTTTGACAATGGTAGCTCTGTTTTGAGTAAAACAGGTTGTAGCTACTGCTTCTACCCAAAAGTTGGTTGGAAAATCAGATCCTGCAAGCATTGTTCTTGCAGCTTCAACAAGTGTTCTATTTTTCCTTTCAACAACACCATTTTGTTGAGGGGTTCTTGCTGCAGAGAAGTTGGGAGTTATGCCTTCCTCTGAAAGATAGGAGTTGATTTTGGCATTTCTGAATTCTGTCCCATTATCACTTCTAAGCTTCTGAACTTTGCTGTTGAACAGAACATGCAATCTTTTTAACAACCTTATTAAAATATCAGGTACATCAGACTTGGCTCTGATGAATTTTATCCAAGTATATCTAGAGTATTCATCAATCAGAACCAGAATATACTTTTTACCTGATAGACTCTGCACAGAGATAGGACCACAGAGGTCCACATGAAGCATATGCAGAGGTCTAGGACAATTATTATCACTTTTGGTTTTATGGGAAGATCTTTTCATTTTTCCAATTTCACAAGAAGAACAAAGATGATCTTTGTCGAACTTCAGAGATGGTAATCCCTTAACCAGATTGAGTTTGACCAACTTATCAAGTGAAGAAAAGTTCAGATGAGAGAACTTATTATGCCAGAGACAGACATCTTCACTGTTCATAGATACTAAACAGAGTTTCTCTGAACCAGTGTTTATATGCTTGGTAAAATTCATTCTATATAGGTTACCCTTTCTGTCTGCTCTCAGCATTTCTGTAACACCCTAAATTTTAGAGAAATAAAAATTCGAAAATTTCGCAATATGACGGCTATAAATTAGATAAACCTGGGTATACAAAACCTGCTATAACAATCCCAAAGCATCATCCCGAGAAACGGGGAACAAACTTGTAGCCTTTACAATTAATAGGGTGAAGAATATTACTTAACAACCTAATAATCTAACTTAATACAAGAAAGATTAATATCGGGTGTTGCTATTCTTCCAAAAGTATGTCTACTATCAAATGCACCGGTCAATACATCTTCCAAAAAGACCGCTCTTGACCCCAAAACCATCTACTCAATCCCGACGAATCCCACCGGTAACCTGGCCTGCTATACATGTCATTTTAAGAAAAAGTGTTAGGCTAAATCCTAGTGAGATCAAACATTTGCAGTTGGAAGTGATCAAATATAAATGTAAACCAAAGAATTGAATTTATGACAATAATGATAAGATTCTTTACCATAGCAGTTACCTCTTGGGTTAACAGGGGAGACCCGCTTACTAACACAAGTGACGGAACACAAAAGTAAGCCACTTGAAAAGTCAGTAAATCCAATACACATAGAAAGTACACGCAAGGGATGTCAGACTCAGTGGCTTTAAACTTACACCCACGGAAAGTCAACTTCAACCCCGAAGGGTCCTTACGTTGAGATCCTCATCCAATATCGTAATACTTTAGCACGTAGGACTTATAACCCAATCCGATGCCTAAACATGCCTCGACATGGGAAACTAATCGTCCCGATGTCGGATAAAAAGTTACAACAAATATGGGGTCATGACTCCCAATGCAAGCAATTAAGCCACATAATGCCCGTAAGGCCAAACGCGTGATCCGACATTTAATAATATGCATAAGACGATATAATAAGTGGTTTTCACAAAGGCATTCTACATTGTTTACAAAAAGTTCGATAGTTGACACATAAATAACCTTTACATGCCTCAATTCCAAAACATGTTAAAACCTAAGTTACAAACTTATCAGCAATTAACCATAAGTTCATCTTTTCAACTTCATAATTTTACATGAGCAAATCATCCATTTAAATACATTTCCCAAGTATAAGTATGCTAATAGAAACATTATCAAGGTTATACACCTCCATTCCAAGATATTATCATAAACCCTAAAATATCCAAAAGTTAGATTTGATGCAAGTTTCCACAAATCAAGTATATGAAAAGGGAGATGTTTAGGTATTTAAAATCCACATTTGACATGTATATAGTTTTGTAAAAGTGTATGAACTCACCTTGGTAGTTTTCAAAAGAAAACCAAACCCTAGAATGGAGAATAATATAGGTAGGATGCTAAACCACTTGAGAGCTCTCCAAAATCACTTCCTACAAGTGTTAAAGGTCACCATTAATGGCTAAGAGGTACCATAAATGAAGAGAGAGGATTTTGGTGAAGAAGGCTTACTAATACTGTAGAGAGAAATCACCCCTCAACCCTAAAAATTAGATTAACTGATTAAAACTCGTGACCCTTCTGATTTAAACCTATCTGGACGTCGGCGAGAGTGACACAGCGACAGTGACATTTGTCACTGTCGTGGGTATAGTTGCCTGGGTTCCCCACCTTGTGGTACATCCGGGGCGAGAGTGCCCCCACGATAGTGACCAGGGCACAATCGCGTGGAACAATCGCGTGAGTTGTACCGTGAGCCTCAAGCCCACGGCGATTGTGCCCTCGCGATAGTGACACCCTGTCACTATCGCGGGCAATGTCGCGAGAAACCACAATTTCCAAAAATTGATATTTTCAGCCCACGATGCTCAAAACATATAAAATTTCATTATCTAATATTGAATCCCAACGCACAGTAAGTCTCAACATGAAAAGAATAATAACTATGATCCCAGATTTCGGGGTGTTACAATTTCTTGACCTGTTTTTGAGTGAAGAAGTGAACAATGTTTTTTCTTGAAACTTCACATCAAAACCATGGTCATACAGTTGACTTATGCTAATTAAGTTGTGTTTTAGTCCTTCAACATAAGAAACTTTTGAAACAGATACATTACCTATTTTTATTTCACCATAACCTTTAATCTTACCTTGCATATTATCTCCAAAAGTTATTGCTCCTCCAGATTTTGCTTTGAAAGAGGATAGAAACTTCTTATCTCTAGTCATATGCCTTGAACATCCAGAATCTAAGTACCAGATTTACATATACTGTTTCTGCAAGACAGATTAAAGTTTCTTAGGTACCCATCTCATTATGGGTCCTTTCTTGTTAGACTTCTTAGGGCTTTGATAAACATTTGGCATTTCATCTTTTGATGTTTTGCCAAAATTGCTCTTCTTTTTCTTCTGAGGCTTTGTTTCTGAATTTTTATTTAGAGACTGATTCAGAAAACAATGAGAACCTCTGAAATGATTTATCAGCTTAATCATGAGTTGAATGCACTTGCAATTAACATAACAAGAAAAAGTAGGAGCAAAGTTTTTCATTTCATTGAATGCATTTGGTACACTTTGATTCTTTTTCAAACTAGCACTAGGAATATTACAAGTATTCCTAACTACTTCTTTTTGTCTTGAAAGACAGACTTCTTTTCATGTTGCCTTTTCTTGTTCAAAAACATCTTCTTCTCTTTGTTGCTCACTACACAAACAGGATCAGAATGGTTAATTTCTTGTCATTTGCCTTTTTGTTCAGGAGTGAATTTGATTGGTTTATAAGTGTAGAGTTGAGAAGTGTTAGTTTTATTCTTGTCCTTTTCTTTTAACTCTTTCTCAAGGTCTAGAGAAGTTTTTGCTTGTAGACACATGTCTACAAAATCAGGACATATTGGTATTTTGGGTTTGTTTTTCAAAACTGGAACAGGAAAGTTCAAAATTCCAGAACCAACTGTTTGTATGTTTTTATGAATTACTTTCTATGGTCTATAGAATATTTGTTCATCTATCTGTGGATTAGATTCAGAATCAGAGTCAAGAAAGTCTCTCTTAACCTTGTCAGAGATAACTACCTCTGAAGTTTTCATAATTTCTTTAGGTCTAGAGACTTTAATGATTCTTTTCATGCTTTATTTCTTTTTCAAATCAGCCATGACATTTTTTTTATAAATTCTTCTAATGTCATCCTCAAATGTAGTTCTGATGCATTCATCTGATATTGGAGAATACAGAGGTGCATCTGGATTGAGTGAACTCTGAGGTTCATCTTCAGAAGTACTTGTTTTAGATATCTCTGATTCTTTTGTGATAAAATCATCAAACTTAAAAATTTCTCTGGGATCATTGCTCTGAGGTTTTGTAAAGAGTACCTCTGAAGTCTCTTTTTCTATCTTTAAGATAGGTTCTGGAAATGTTTTTGCTTCAGAGTATAAGACATTTTTAAAATTCAGAGCTCTTGTTTTTTATCCTTCTGAGGTTTTTGTTCTTTTGAAATTGTTCAGAGATGGACAGTCAGTGCTCTGGACCTTTCCCATACAGAAAGTGGAAGAAAGTAAAGTTTTCTTCAATCCAGTGAATGGATCCAATTCATTGAATCCCAGTCCTTGAGTGTCCATTTGAGAATTTATCTTAATATGCACATCTTGAGCATCTAGATAGCTTTTGATTTGAAGTTCTTTCCTTTCCAGAGATTGATGTAGGATTTCTCTTTCCTTTTGAAAAAAGTTAGTTAAGGCAACAGAATTGAGTCTTTTATACTCAGATCTTTTAACTTCTTCTTTGGCTTTTAACACTTTTTCCAATTCTTTGAGTTTATCAGACAAAGAGGTTTCCTTTAATCTCTGATATTTTTCAAGCTTAGATTTTTCATTGAAAATTTCATTCTTCTCTGATTCAAGAAGATTCTTTTCTCTTTTATAAAAATTTAGATCTTTTGTCAATTGCTTTCTCTTTTCTTTTTCTTCCATGAGTTTTTGCTTTAAAATTTGAAACTCATCTGTTAACTTAAGAACATCCATTTCAAGTTCACTTTCAGAAGTGGAAGGAGAGTTTACCTTTTCAGAGTAGTCTTCTGATGATCCATCAGTCTGATCACCATCTGCAAAAGCCATACCACATAGATTGGTAGGCTCTTCCTCTCCATCACTTGTAGAGTCTGATAACCAATCTTCCATCTCTGCAACAAGTACTCTTTCTCTGACATTGTACTTGTACTTGTTCTTGTAGTAGTCTTGATCTTTGACAAGTCTACCTCTGCAGTTTGCAGAGTAATGACCTGGTTTTCCACATCTAAAACATCTTCCATCATTTTGAATCTGATCATGTGCCGCATCTCCGCGACGTGTTAGAAGTCTTGAGGAGGGAGAAGCTTTATGCAAAATTCTCCAAGTGTGAATTTTGGTTGAAAGAAGTGCAGTTTTTGGGGCACGTAGTCTCGAAGGACGGTGTGAAAGTAGACCTCGCGAAGATAGAAGCCATGATGAATTGGGAACCTCCTAAGAGCCTATCCGAGATCAGAAGCTTTTTGGGTTTAGCAGGTTATTACCGAAGGTTTATTCAAGATTCCTCCAAGATTTCTTCGGCATTAACGACTTTTACCAAGAAGAATGTGAAGTTTGTGTGGACCGAGTCTCAAGAGAATGCATTCCGGACGTTGCAAAAGAAGCTTTGTGAAGATTCGATCTTATCCTTGCCGGAAGGGTCAGAAGATTTCGTGGTATATAGTGACGCCTCGAAGATGGGTCTTGGGTGCGTGCTCATGCAAAGGGGAAAAGTGATTGCTTACGCGTCAATACAACTAAAAATGCACGAGAAGAATTACCCCACTCATGATTTAGAGCTAGCGGCGGTGGTGTTCGCGTTGAAATTGTGGCGCCATTATTTGTACGGTACAAAGTGTACCTTGTACACGGATCATAAAAGCTTGAAGTATGTCTTTGACCAAAAGGAACTGAATATGAGGCAAAGAAGATGGTTAGAGCTGCTCAAAGACTATGATTGCGAGTTACTCTACCACCCGGGTAAAGCAAATGTGGTGGCCGATGCCTTGAGTCGGAAAGAGTATAGTGGGAGACTTCAAGCCAAGCTTATAAGAATTGAGTTAGTGTCGATCCTCATGGAAAGGATTAAAGCGTCACAAACCGAAGCCTTGTTGGAGGAGAACCTCAAAGATGAAGTGATGTGCAAGCAACGCCTACTCTTGACCGAAGATAGCCAAGGGATAAAATGTTTCAATGGACGCGTTTGGGTGCCGAAGATTGGAGGTAACCGAGAGCTACTCTTGGAGGATGCACATAAATCCAAATATTCTATCCACCCGAGAAGCACAAAGATGTATAGAGACTTGAAATTGCATTATTGGTGGTTGGTCATGAAGTTCGATGTGGCACATTATGTGGAGTGGTGCATGACTTGTTCGCAAGTGAAGGCCGAACACCAACGACCTTATGGGTGCCTTCAATCATTGGAAATACCCGAGTGGAAATAGGACAAGATTACCAGGGACTTTGTGACCAAGCTACCGAAGACTTTGAGGGGGAATGACACCATTTGGGTGATTGTCGACCGTTTGACGAAGAGTACTCATTTTCAAGCAATGCGGGAAACTTTTCCAATGGATAAGTTGGAGAAGATATATATATATATATATATGAAGTGGTGTCTAAACATGGTATACCCTTGTCTATATTCTCCGATCATGATAGTCGGTTTACATCAAGATTTTGGGGAGCCTTGCATCAAGATTTGGGTACGCGAGTGAATTTGAGCATGGCATATCACCCACAGACGGATGGACAAAGTGAAAGAAGGATTCAGACTTTGGAGGACATGCTTAGATCATGCGTGATCGACTTTGGCAGTAATTAGGATACCCATTTACCTTTGGTAGAGTTTGCTTACAACAATAGGTATCACTCTAGCCTTGGAATGGCACCATTTGAAGCTTTGTACAGGCGGAAGTGTAGGACCCCCGTGTGTTGGTTGGAAGCGGGTGAGAAACACTTTGTCGGCCCAGAAATTGTACAAGAGACGGCCAACAAAGTTAAAGCAATCCGGGAACGTTTGAAAGTGGCTCAAGATCGACAAAAGAGCTATGCTGACAAAAAGAGGCAACCCGTAGAGTTCCAAGTGGGGGACCGTGTAATGTTCAAAATGCCTCCTTGGAAAGGCTTGATTCGGTTTAGGAAGCGAGGAAAGTTGAGTCCCTTTTTCCTTGGGTCGTTTACTATCCTTGAGTGTGATGGACTACAAGCCTACAAACTACACCTACCGCCAGAGATGGACGGAATCCACCCTACATTCCATGTGTGTTCCTTACGGAAGTTCTTGGCAGAAAAAGAGAGCCTCATACCGTTATCGGAAATCCGGGTGGACGACAATCGTTGCATTGAAGAGCCCGAAGCTATTTTGGAAAGGGTGATCAAAAAAACTTCCCCACAAAGAGGTGGTGATGGTGAAAGTACAATGGAAGCATCATCGTGGTTCCAACGTAACATGGGAAGCGTAGGAAGACTTGAAGCGTCGTTATCCGCATTTGTTTGATTAGTTGGGATTTCGGGGACGAAATCATTTCCAAGTTGGGGAGGATTGTAACACCCCGAATTTCGGGAACTTATGTTATGTTCGGCCCTCATCGAGGTTTTTCCTATACGTTGTTATGCAATTTCAATGTTTGTGAATCATTAACCTTGGGTCTAGTGTCCCTAGATGATTTCTCTTGTCAAGACCAAGCTTCGGTATAATGCTCGCGACAGTGCTCGCGATAGTGACATGGAGTCACTATCGCCAAGGCACAATTGTCGGGGGTTAAGGACTTTCGGTACATATGGTGCGATAGTGCCAAATTTCTTGTTAAATTGGTGAATTATTAATGCAAGAGACCTGGCAAAGGTATTAATGTCATTATCTGAGCCTGAGTCTGAATGGTCATCTTCTTCAGCTAGTAAAACCTTTTTAGATTTTCTTTTTGGTTCCTTTTTCAAAGACTTTTCTTTGGAGTTCTTTGTTTCATCATCATGACATTTTTTTGACATACCATTGTTTTTTGAGATGAGGGCAAGTGGTCCACCTAAAGAAGATTTTGACTTTTGTTTAACAACTTCTTTTTTCCTGAGCAACAAAAGTACCATAAATATCAGTCAATGACCAAGATTCAAGAGTTTAATTGGCCTGTATTGACATGGATAGTTTAAATATTAAAGCATATTTAATCTTATAACAATGATATAAATAATGATAAATATAAGAACAACGGAAGCAATATAGTTTAAATATCAAAGCAGATTCAATATCACAGTTGATAATAAGATATATATAATCTTCTTTAGAATACTTTCCAGTATATTAAAAGTGATTCATATACAAGATATATCAAAAGCACACTTTCACCCTCTTCATTTATGAGACTCCAATGTGCATTAATGAGGATTTAATGCTCCTCTAGGGTTGGTCCTTGTGAAGGGTACTCTTGTAGCAATCTCTCAAGCTTCCATCTCCCCACTTCCTCTCCTAGGGTTTTGATTTCCTTGTAAGAAATCACCAATGTGAGTGTATTTCTTGACTCTTCTACTTATATACATACCTAATAATGTGCTAATAACTACATCCACCTTTTCTCATCTCTTGATTTGATTATGTGAAGTTTAACCTAAAATCCCTTTAGTGGATGATGTCTCAAATGATTAGTATTAGAGGAAATTCTTGATCTTAGCATGTATTATGAGTTGTATGAAACTAGTGGGTTATGTATTGGTCATATTGACATCTTGACATCTTGATGAGGGGCTAAAGACTTGGTTTGAGTTGATGTCACCAATAGGCTAAAGACCCGGTTTGGGTTGAGGTCTCGAGTAGACTAAAGACTCGGTTTGAGTTGATTGTCACATAGACTAAAGACCCGGTTTGGGTTGATGTATCGAATAGACTAAAGACTCGGTTAGAGTTGATTGTCACATATACTAAAGACCCGGTTTGGGTTGATGTCTCCAATAGACTAAAGACTCGGTTAGAGTTGAATATCACATAGACTAAAGACTTGGTTTGAGTTGATGTCACGAATAGGCTAAAAACCCGGTTTGGTTTGATTGCCCGAATGGCTAAAGATCTAGTTTGGGTTGATGCTATCAAGATAAATGGCTTAAGTAGAATTATAAGTATGTTGAGAACACTATATTGTAATTTCATGTTTAATGATAGGTGAAGTATTTGGTTGAGAACTATAAATACACGGACGCACATAAGTTGTAATTTTGTTTCATTAATTACCTTACAATTATATGTTCTCACTAGGCTTTAGCCTAACACTTGTTTTCTTTGGTTGTCATGTATGACAGAACATCCTAGTGGCGGGAACCTTCGGCAATGAGGGGTCGATCGCGTGATTGAGAGCGGTCCTTTTGGGAGATCTAGAGACCGGTTTATACGTTTTGATAGTTACCCATTTTGGAAGGATAGGGACACCCGACCGTAATCTAATAGAACAATTTAGATTATTAGGTTGTTGTATATATATTCTATATTCTTTTATGAGTTTGTAAACACTATACTATATTCCCCGTTTTGGGACGATACTTTGGGATCGACTTGGCAGGTTATTGTTTAATCAGGTTTCACTCAGTTTATAGTCGTCCTATTGCCAAAATTTTGAATTTTAAATTCCTCTAATTTTTAGGGTGTTACAGTTGAATACAAACACAAATTTTTATAGTTTAATAAATTGTTTATTGATAACTCAAATCACAATTTACAATTTGTTGTGGAATAAGATTAAGTAAACCTAATCTAAACAAACTTAAGAATCACTAAGTTGTTGCACTTAGAATAAGAGAGAAAGGTTAAGGGAAAATAGAAAGCAAGGGTTTCTATATGGTTCACTGAGAGATAGAGGATAGACGGCAACACTTCAAAATGAATTTTAACCTTTCTATTTATACCCTATGCATTTAATGCATGGCAGGGGTACTTTACACGTGTCATCATCTGGTTGGTTGCATGCCTCTGACTTATAGAGATATGCTCTTGGCCGAGTGGTGAATAGTGTAGTTTTCAGAGTTGTTGTACAGTCTGCAGTAAAAGTATGTTTCCTCTGACAGATTGTACTGTTTGTGCAAGGATAAGACAAAAGAACCTTAGAGCGTAAACTTCATAATCATCGATCATTGGGGGGGTCTTTCTTCAGAGATTCTGAATTAAGGTCAGCTATCGCTGAAGCTTTTCTTCGTAGTTCTTCGTGTCTGTGGACTTGTCTTGTTTTCACTGATATCCGCATCAGATCATGAGTAGACTTGTCACTAGTTCATCAGCTTTGTCTTCTATGTCAGCGATGAACTTCTTTGTCGCGAAACTTGTCTTCAGGGATTACATTTAAAAGGATACATTAGAGATCATCAGCGATACTGAACAGACTCAGTATATAATCGTTGATAGTGAAACACTATTACATACATATATTAAATGTAATTTTCACTAAGTGTTACAAATGGTCATTATCAAATCACTAAGTGAGTTTGGATCAACAATCTCCCCCTATTTGATGATGACAAAGCAATAAAAGAAAATTACTTTATGTTTCAAAATATAAGGTTAATCATGACTCATAACATACATGTCCCAATTACTATTTTGAGGGATTTTTTACAGTACTTATGGAGTAAAGTACTTCACTAAAATTTTCATAGATTTGTAAAAGAATTACACAAGGAATATGAAAATTACAAGTACAAGTGAAGTCCTAAACTAATACTGCAAGCATAACTAATAGATTACTAGGAGACAAAAGACAATCTATCAGCTAAGTTGGTTCTTCCTTGACTAGGAACTCTTCTACAGTAATCATATGATCAGGTATCTCTTTTCCTCTCTGTCTTCGATCCGCTGTTTCCTTCTGAATAAGAGATTTGATGAGGGTCCCTGATGTTTAACTATCACCAGATGTATAGAAGGTTCTTCAGATGTGCAAGAAGGCAGAGGGGAATCTCTAAGACTCGTTGCAATCTGATGATTTCATCGTCGTCACGGAAGATTATTCCATAGGGATGACTTATCACCTGCCCTGTTACAAAGGGTCCACTAGGGGGTAGTGATAAGTCTAGAGCAGAGAGATCTGGTGAAGGTCCAACCACTGCATCTCTGGAGAAGTTTATGCTTGTTTCATTTCTGATCACTGCATCATTATCAAATGAGGAGGCAAGTTTCCTTCTAGTTGTTCTTGGCTTCTGTGGTAGAGTTGAGGGCATACTCATTCTGGCAGTGACCCTGTTGATGAGAGCTTCGAGTATTTCTTCAATGTGGCCTCTGTGTTTTGACTTTGATTTCTTCAGTGCTTCCTTGAACTCTAACCACTCATAGAATCTAAAGTTCTCCAGCTTTGAAAGATACATTTCTTTTGACGTGCCATCTCTTCTGAAAATCTCCATCGTGACAGTGAGTTGGTTCTTCTTGCTCTTCCCTGAATTGTCATCGCTGAGATCCTTGATGGGTCAGATCTATGATGAAGCTTCTTTCTCCACCAAGCTAGATCATGATCACTGGCCTCTTTAGCTTTTCGGTTCTCCTCCTCAATTTTCTTGAGAAGGGCTACTTGAACTTTAACTGTATTCTTCTTTAGATTTTTATCTTTGACCAAGGTTGATTGTACCTTAAGGGCCAAGGAGGTATCCTTTCGGCATTCAGCATAGAGATGTTCAGCCCTGATCGATTATTCTCTTTCTTCTAGGGTTAGAAAGTCAAGTTCTTTGGAGGTGTCTTGAGGAGGGATCTTCAACATTTGACTTTAAAGATGAAGAATCATCTCTGACCGCTTCTTATTTTCATCCTCTGACCTTTTAAGAAGTCGAGAGGGTCTGTTGTGGTGGCTCAATGATTCTTCTTTTTCTTGATCATCAGTATCTCGAACAGAGACTGGATTATTGACAGGTCTTCAGCTAGGGTTGGTGGGATTATTTGAAGAGCAACTCCCTTAAGCATGGGAGAGAACTAGCTGATCAAAACAGGAAAAGGAAGCCAGTGGTGATATGGAGAGAGATAGATAAAGGCTAGGAGTGATAGAGGGGTTTAAGGTGAGAAAAGAAAGATAAGGGACAATGGAGAGGCATACCTGAGAAGGTTTCTCCCCCTTAGATGGTGATATGATCTTTAGGTTTCCTTCGGTAGAAATCCCCTTTTGCTTGCCTTGGGTTGAAGGGTCTGAAGTCGTATCCTTTCTGGCTCATACTTCACTGATGATTACGCCCTTGAGTGCAGAGACACTGATGGCGGCTGGAGTGAACCACAACGAGGTATCATCCTCGTCATCGCCATTTTCATCGTCAGCGCCCTTAGAGCCTTGGTCATCAAGATTAAGATCTTCTTCTTCCTCTTCCTCTTCCTCTTCCTCCTCCTCCTCTTCTTCTTCAATTTTATCTTCCGCAATCACTGAAGTGGAGGAAGGGGCTTGGTTATCAACACCTGACTTCTCCCCCTCAACATGAGGAGGGTCTTCCGCATTAACCTCTGCGTCATCAGCATTCTCCCCCTCTTTGTCATCATCATGGGGGGAGGCAGTAGCAGCAGCAACATCGGCAGCGATTGATGGGGCATCAACCTCCAGAGCCTTCAGCCTGTCTTCGATCGTCGGAATTAAGGAGGTTTCCTCGAAGATAAAGTCCACAGTGACGGTCAAGGACAGGAGTTGGTTCCCTTAGCTTGTCAAGGATGTCACCTAACAGCCGATTGGTGGCATTTGTTTTGCCACTGAGGGTCTTCACCTCAGCGGTTAACTTGTCGACGTGGCCATTCAGAAATTAGAGTGCCACGGTATTTTTGGCCACGTCGGTCTTCAGTGACTTCACTTCCTCTTGAAGAGCAGAGAGCTTATAAGCCTCAACTTTGGAGGAGAAGGAGGAAGTGAGATCCTTCACTGCATCACCAACAGTGTTGATCGTTGTGATATTGTCGTTGATGTTGGTGGAGAGAGAGTCCACCTTCTTGCTCACCTCATTGAGAGAGGTGTCAATGGTCGCCAAAGTAGGACCTATAAAACACGTTAATTTTTTAGCAAGGAATTTATTGGGCTTATATAGTAGCGAGAGAGACGTGTTTGGGATTGGGGGAATACCTGATGGAGCAAAGAAATTAAAGAAATCCATGTCCCGCTCCAACGGAGTTTGGGACACATTTATTTGCTGAGAACCTCCGAGAGGGAGGCCATCAGGTCCTACTAAGAGATTTGACATCTCTGGCAATTGTATAAAATAAGAGGGTTAGAGACCGAAGAAGGAGATGGAAGGGATAAGAGTTTTAAAAGAAGAGCACTAGTGTTGCTCGAATTTACCTCAACAGTGCTTTAAGGCACTGAGAGACTGTGGGTAGATACCAGCGTTGATTCAGTGATAAGATGAACTTAAATGGTTGATACGATGGTTGTGGAGGAGCGATCCAGAAAGCGTCCAGGGTTGTCTGTTAGCCCTGTTGTTGACGGTTGCTAAGAGGCTAGCTCCGCAATCTTCTTGGCCTTTTTGGAGTGGCCAGGAAGAGTTGTTGACTTGCGTTTTGAGGAGGTTGTAGCGGTAGCGATAGCCTTTGAAGAAACCGCAGGCGTGACCGCTGAAGGAGAATAAAGAGTGGAGAGTCGAGTGCGAAGTTCAGAAAGACTTACCTCTTTCTCAGTGGGCCCCACGTCAAGGATTCGGTTTCCGAGCTTGGAGAGATGGCAATCACCCTCTTTTGGGTAGATGTCACCTAATAAGAGCTTCAGTAGGGCCTAAATGAGGCGGACATATGAGACTTTGGTCTCCCTGTCAGGCTTCTCGACCTTTGCCATCAGATCGTCAAATATGATCCTTGCATAATCCACGTTTCTCCCAGAGATGAGGGAGAAGGCCATTTACAGTTGCATTTTGCTGGCCTGATCCAACGATCCTGTCTTCCCACTCATGCATTTTATAACATGTGAGAAGATGTAGTTTAGTTCTGAAGGCATTTTGGCCTTCAGAATCTTGCTCAACTTCTTATCAGGCACCGTCGACCTGGGCTTCATGTCCCACTGATATCCCATTAAGTCCAGGAATTTTATTAGCTATTCGTCAGCAGGGAGAGCTTCAAATCCTTTCTTGGTATTGGAATGAAAGAGAAGAGTGGTGTGGATGGCATTAGGAGTAATACTCTTTGCACCTTGATGAGTCTGGAAAGCTATGACGGACAACGGCCTCCCTTGCTTGGTGGTCACCTGAGCCTTCTCAGCAGTGAACCATAACTGCTGAAGTAGTGTCTTGGATGGTGAAGGAGAGACTGAGAGTGCATAGGACAATGGAGAAGCCTTCAGAAACGTTGCGGCCTCAAGAAGGTGAGTGGAGGGCTTCTTCTTTGGAAAGTCCAGGAGGGCAAGGTGGTTGTTTTCGAAGAACTGAACTGCGGAGAGTTCGAATTGACATTCTTTGACTTGATCAAAGTAGTTTGGGATGCCATTTCTGAAATAACAAAGAAGAATAGTAGAAAGGCTTTTAAAAAGAAAATAGAAATATTTACCAGTTTCCTATTTAAGAAGGAAACTTGTAAAGGAGGATTTCCAATATTTTTGGATTGAAAAAAAAGCAATAAGGATATTTTCAATTTCCTTTTTAAGAAAGAAACATAAACAGTCTTAAGAAAAAGGTTTAAGTTCTTAAAAACCAAAAGGTTTTTGAATGAAAATCATGAAAGAAATGATTTTTTTTAGAAAAGAACAGTTTTTGATCAATAAGAAAAAGTTTTAAAGATCAAACAAAAGTTTTTGGAAGAAATTTAAGGAAGAAGATGAACCTATTTGGTTGAAGTTTTGAAGAAATATGCTTAGGTTCTTTGAGTTCTTAGTATTGCTTTGATTGTCAAGAGAAATTTCTTGCTTAGAGAGTAATGTGCACGTAAAAGGTAAAAATATGAATGTGAGAGGTTTATATACTAGAGAGTGATGAGAGAGAAGAAATGTTAAGCGAGAAAAAGTGCTCATCATGGATTGTCGGTACAAATGACGTCACACTATAAAAATGTCTTTTCATTTTTAAGAATATCGCTGATAGAAAATCAGGGATAACTTTGATTTTTGAAGAACCACTGATGAGAAATATCAGTGATGCAATTTATTTTCAAAAAGTTTTTAATAACTTAAAAAAAGTCAGTGATTAAGTTTTGTTTTTGAAAAACATCTCGCTGAATTAGATTCGGTGAGGAGGGATTAGAAGACATACCTGAATATCAGAGTAATTTTGATTAGAGAGAAAAAGGATGAATATGATAGAATTTTATTACTGACTTAATGCATGAACGTTGAAGAGTTAATCTTCAAGGTTCAGCTTTCCAAGTTCGCTTATGAGAAAGTTGAATCTTGTCTCATCAAGAGGTTTAGTAAAGAGATCAGCTAGCTGATAGTTAGTTGGTATAAAATGAAGTTCTATATCTCCATTCATCAAATGATCTCTGATAAAATGAAATTTGATTTCGATGTGTTTTGTCTTTGAGTGTAACACATGATTGTTTGCTATAGCGATGGCCCCTTGTGTTGTCGCAATAAATTGGAATTTTGGAGAGCTGAAGATCATAGTCTAATAGCTGCTTTCTCATCCATAAGACCTAAGCACAACAGCTTCCAGCGACTACATACTCAGCTTCAGTTGTAGAAGTGGACACTGAGTTTTGTTTTTTTACTTTTCCAACTTACCAACTTTCCACCTAGGAGCTAACAGCCTCCTGTGGTGCTTTTTTTATCCAGTTTGCAACCCGCAAAGTCACTATCTAAATAGGCAGTTAGATCGAACCCTGAGTCTTTGGGATACCAAAGACCTAGGTTAGGAGTTCCTTTCAAATATATGAAAATTCTCTTTACAGCGATCAGATGGGATTCCTTGGGTTCTGATTGATATCGTGCACAAAGACAAGTAGAATACATGATATCAGGTCGTCTCGTTGTAAGATACAGCAGGGAGCCTATCATTCCTCTATAGGCAGTGACATTAACAGATTTTCTAGAGGGATCCTTGTTTAATGTCAGCGTTGGTGTCAGAAGTCTTCATCGCTGAGGTTTGAGTAAGGTCAAACTTTTTCAGCATGTCTTTAACATACTTACCCTGATGAATAAATGTACCTTTATCAGATTGCTTGATCTGAAGTCTAAGGAAGTAACTTAGCTCAACCATCATACTCATTTTGTATTTTTTTTTCTTCATTCTTTCAGTGAAACGAGTGCACAAGGATGGGTTAGTAGAACCAAATATAATGTCATCAACATATATTTGAACAAGAATAATATGACCTTTTATCTTTCTGAAAAATAGAGTGTTATCAATATTACCACGCTCAAATTTTTCAGAGATAAGGAAGGATGAGAAAGTGTCATACCAAGCACTAGGGGATTGTTTTAACCCATAGAGAGCCTTATCTAACTTATAGATAAAGTGTGGATGTTTAGGGTCATAGAACCTAGGGGATGTTCAACATAGACTTCTTCATTTTCCATTTAGGAATGCTGATTTAACGTTCATTTGATATACTATGATGTCTTTGTGAACTGCATAGGCTAAGAATAATCGAATTGCTTCGAGACTAGCCACAGGGGCAAAGGTTTCATCATAGTCTATGCTTTCCTCTTGTCTGTATCCCTGAGAAACTAGCTTAGCTTTGTTGCGGGTTACAGTCCCATTTTCATCTAACTTGTTTCGATCCACCCATTTGGTGCCTATAACAGTTTTGGCAGATGCTCGGGGAACGAGATTCCAAACCTTGTTTCTTTCAAACTCAGTCAGCTCTTCTTCCATAGCACTGACCCAGTTTGGATCTCTGAGGGCATCATCAGTCTTCTTTAACTCGAGAAGAGAGATAAAGTTGACAAAAGAGACAAATGTTACCCGAGCTTCGTCGAGTCTGAATACCTGCATTTGGATCACCGAGGATTTGATCTATAGGGTGATTCTTAGTCTATCTCTGAGCGGGGATGTGAACATTTGTTTCAGAGATTGGATCAGCAATGGGAATATTTGCTGAGGAAGAAGCTTCAACCTGAGGTTCATCAGCTATAAACTATTGAGGTGCAGGTTGAACATCATTCGCTGAGAGATTATCAGAGATGGTAGGTGATTCAGAGGTTGGAAGATCAGATGGTGGTAAAGTGTTTAGAGGAACAGCTGAAACCCATGAAGTGGATTCAGTGTTAGGTGGAATGATGTCTAGATCATCATCAGCATTTGGGAGATTTGCATGATGGTGTGAGTTAAAGAGAGGTTCAGTTTCTCCATAATGAGAAAACATCCAAGCATTAAGTTCATCATTGTCAGCGATAGGTTTTAAGTTCGCTGATCTGGATTCATCAAATGTGACGTGGATTGTTTCTTCTACTGTTTGTCTTCTCTTGTTGAAGACTCTATAGACTTTGGATATTGAGGAGTATCCAAGAAAAATCCAATCATCAGCCTTTAGATCAAATTTTCCAAGGGTATCTCTGTTGTTTAAAATAAAGCACTGACAAACGAAGTTATGAAGAAAGTTGATAGAAGGCTTTCTCCCATGGAAAAGTTCATAGGCAGTCTTGTTGAACCTTTTGACAATCAGCAACCTGTATTGAGTGAAGTACGTCATATTGAAAGCTTCTCCCCAAAATTGAGTTGAAAGATGAGAATCGATGAGCATTGATCTAGATGCTTTAATGATTGTTCGTTTCTTCTTTCAGCGACACCATTTTGCTGAGGAGTTCTTACAGCTGAGAAATTGTGAGAGATTCCCTTGCTCTCAAAGAAGTTGTCCATGGAACTGTTTTTGAATTCAGTTCCATGATCACTTCTTATTGAGAGAACAATTAAGTTATTTAGCACTTCAAACTTTCTAACAAAAGATATAAGTTCATCTGGGGTATCACTCTTAGAGCGGAAAAATATCACCCAGGTATAGCGAGAGTATTCATCTACTATGACAAGAGTACATTTCTTTCCAGATATGGATTGAATATTGACAAGGCCAAATAAATCCATATGCAAGAGTTGAAGAGGACTTGTCACTGATGAAGCTTGTTTAGACTTGAAACTAGCTTTAGTCTGCTTTCCCTTTTCACAAGTTAAACAAAGAGATTTCTTGGCATATGAATGATGAGGTAGACCGAAGATAGTTCCTTTGAGGATAGAGTGTTCAGCGTTTAGAAGTTGAGATGAGAGAGCCTCTTATGCCATAGCCAGTTCACATCAGATGAGGCTTTAGACATAAAATAGATATTTTTAGTAGTTGTTGAGTCCGTGTTTATTACATAAACAATTTCCATTCGATAACCGTTGAGATCCAGTTTTACGCTTATGTCCATCACTGAACATGCTTTCTTAGAAAATCACACTTTAAAGTCTTTATCACATAGCTGACTAATGTTGAGGAGATTATGCTTCAGTCCATCTACGTAAGAGACTCTTCGGAAGATGGTTGTACCATTTCTGAGTACACCAAACCCTCTGGTATATCCTTTTCCATTTCCAACAAAGGTCACTAAGGGACCCTTCTTTTCCTTGTATTCAGTGAGCATGTCCTTTTGGCCAGTCATGTGTCGCGAGCATCCACTATCTAGATACCAGATACCCTTCGAGACCTGCAAACATAAGGAAGATCAAGTTTTGATTGGTACCCACTTTCAATGGGTCTAGGGGAGTTAGTGGAGATGGAAGGTTCAGAAATCTTCACAACATCTGAAGATTCAACGTCAGTGGTAACCTTTACTTTAGTTGATTTCTTAACTTTAGTGGCATTTTGCACCTTGGTAGATTCCTCAGCTTTGGTGACCTTCTTATCCTTGGAAGCATTCATCTTCACTTTGGCTATCTTTTCAGCCTTTGTGGCATTGGGAGATTTACTAGCAATATGGTCAGTAAGTCTACAGTGGTAGCATTTTCTATAGCTGAAAGTGGCTTTAAAACCAAGAGCATTAGAAAATTTGAGGTAAGTCAGGCCAGCTCCGAGAATTCCCTTAGCATTAGATCTCAGAGGAACTTTCAGTTCTTCTAATTTCTTAGCGTTGATGTCCATCTTCAGCTTTGGTGTAGATCTCTGAATATTACCAGTGATCTTAGATCCAGAGCCAGATGATTGACAAGCTAAAGGTTTAGAGGAGACCCTCTTCAGTTTTGCTACTTTTATAGCCTTCTAAGGGTGATGGGAAATATATTTTCCTTTATCAGCGAGTTTAGACCTCTTTGATAAATCCTTAGGGATAGGCTTGGAAGACGAGGAGCACTGAGAGAAAGAAGTGCCAGGGATAGAAGAGACAAACATTCCAAACTTAAGCATGGAACAATCTTTGCTAGGTTCATGCTTATCAGATTTATAATCGAGACCGGTTTTATCATGAGCAGGGATTTGAGTACTTAAGATCTCAGTGACCTTAGTTGAGGATTTACACCATCCTTCAACTGTGGCCTTTTCAGCTTTGAGAGCAGCAATAGTTTGTTCGCGTTCAATGCTGATAATCTCGTTGACAATGACTTGATCTTTTAAACTTTCCTCTAAAAGAGTTAGTTCCTTGATCTTTAAATGGCATTTTTCAAGTTGTTCAGTTAAATCAATATTTTTTTTCAGCTAAGGTTTCACCATTTAGTGCATTGTACAAGTCAATTGTCAGCATGTCAACAACGCGACGTCTCTTTGCTTCAGAAAGAGAGGGATTAGTAGAGATTGATACCTAAGAGGAGATATAGCTAGTGGATGTCCTAGATGGTTCTTCCACTTCTTCTTTAATCTCAGCCATGAGACAGAGATTAACGACATCTTCTTCATCAGAACTTGATTCTTCTAATTCAGCTGAGTCGTGTTCTTCAGCAATAAAACCTTTACCTTTTCGCTTGAAGCCTTTCAGCTTCTAATATTTTTTTTTCAGCTTGAGGTATTTTTCATCGCTGGATTTTCTGGACAAAGAAGGTTTGAAGACTTTCTTTGACTTGCATTCGCTGGAAAATGTCCAACTTTCTCGCAGTTATAGCAAATAGCAGTTGCCTTTTCAACAGGGGTTGATTTAGGCTTGTCAGATAGGGAGAGAGGATTATTTCTTCTGAAATTTCTCTTTCTTGCAAATCTCTTAAAAGAGTTTGTCAAGAGTGTTGGAGATTCATCAAACTCTGAAAGGTAAGGATCTGATAAATTCTCTGAGTCAGAATCTAACTCAGTGAGAGTGAGAGTAGATCGCTGAGATGGGATAATCTCTGAAGAGACTAAAGCAACAGGAGTGCTTTTGGAGTCTTTAGAATCTTTAACAAGATTCTTCTTCAATTTATTTGATTGCTCATAATTGAGCAAGATCCCATAAAGAGTACTAGATAAAGGTGATTTAAGTCTTTGGTCAGCTTGAGACACATTAAATAACTGTCCCAACTTTCAGGAAGACATTCCAAGAATTTCGTAAGGACCTCAGAATTAGAATAGGTCCTACAATTAGTCCTTAGATCAATAATTAGACAATTAAATCGTTGGTGAACATCATATAGAGATTCATTCTTACCACAAATGAAACTTTCATACTTTCTTACCAGGCTGATGTTTCGGGTTTCTTGGATTTCAGTGGTACCTTCGTACTAAATACATATAGCGTCCCACATGTCTTTAGAAGTTTTCAGATGCATGATGGAATGGAAAGCTTCGTCAGGAAAATCCATAGAGATAATGGTTTTAGCCTTTACATCTAGCCCTACTTTCTTTTTATCCTCATCGCTCCATTGTCTTATTTCTTTGGGAGCGTATCTTTCAGGAGCAGCAGATGTAGTTACAGTGGCAGGGACTGCAACTATGATAACAAATGGTTCATAGGGTCCATTTGCTACATATTTTGGTATAGTGGGATCTACACCTTCTAGAAAGAGCAAAGTTGTCTCAGCTAAATCGAGAAGGTTTAGAGAGTGAACCATTATTATAATAGTTTGAGATTGCATTTAGTGCCATTTTTAAGAATAGCAAGGAAGAGAATAAAGCAAGATCTTGTTTATGGATTTAACAATCTGCTCTGATACCACTTGTTGGTCTCGGAGGTGTTAAACAAGTTTGTAGAAAGGGGGGGGGGGGGGGGGGTTGAATACAAACACAAATTTTTATAGTTTAATAAATTGTTTATTGATAACCCAAATCACAATTTACAGTTTGTTACGGAATAAGATTAAGTAAACCTAATATAAACAAACTTAAGAAACACTAAGTTGGTTGCACTTAGAATAAGAGAAAAAGGTTAAGGGAAAATAGAAAGCAAGAGTTTCTATATGGTTCACTGAGAGATAGAGGATAGAAGGCAACACTTCAAAATGAAGTTTAACCTTTCTATTTATACCTTATGCATTTAATGCATGGCAGAGGTACTTTACACGTGTCATCATCTGGTTGGTTGCATGCATCTGACTTTTAGCGACATGCTCTTGGTCGAATGGTGAATAGTATAGTTTTTAGAGTTGTTGTACGATCTATAGTAAAAGTATGTTTACTCTGACAGATTGTAATTTTGTGCAAGGATAAGACAAAAGAACCTTGGAGCGTAAGCTTCATAATCATCGATCACTGAGGGGGCGTCTTTCTTTAGGGATTCTGAATTAAGGTCAGTTATCGCTGAAGCTTTTCTTCGTAGTTTTTCGCTTGTGTGGACTTGTCTTGGTTTCACAGATATCCACATCAGATCATGAGTATATTTGTCACTAGTTAATCAGTTTTGTCTTCGATGTTAGCGATGAACTTCTTTGTCACGAAACTTGTCTTCAGGATTACATTAAACATGATACATTAGAGATCGTCAGTGATACTGAACAAAATCAGTATATAATCGTTGATGGTGAAACACTAATACATACATATATTAAATGTAACTTTCAATAAGTGTTACAAAGGGTCATTATCAAGTTACTGAGAGAGTTTGGATCAACAGACTTAAGTTCATCCACTGAAAGATCTTGTGATTGCCTTTGAGGTGGTAGTGGAGGAGGTAATATAGATGTTCAGCAACAGACTTTCCTTTCAACAACCACTTCATCTCATCCAATTGATTTGCCATAGATTTCTAGATAGCCTTCAGAGCGCCATCCAAAATTTCTCTGGAAACATATTCCGAGAGAGTCACACTTGGTCCACATAGGATACTAGGTGACACAACGGTTAAATCAACCGTGCGACCTACGTTCAACACTGGCATGATGTTAGTACTAGTAGGATTTCCATCATGTCCTCGTGAAATATCATGAGATGGTATCACTCGATATGTTCCAGTTGCGCCACAAAGACTAGCAACAATGGACTCAGAACGTGTCCCTAAATGTGTTTAAGGCTCTAGACTCAATAGTACATGAATAGAAGTCGATGACCGCAATTGATGTCTGCCTATTTCAATACCAACACTCTCCGAATGAGAGGCCGATAGAGTATGTGCTAAGTCTGCGTAAGAAAATGAAACAACCATCTGTTGAGTGACGGTTGAGTGTCTAAGAGGAGTTTGTGCATGCGTCACTAGGTCAAGGACATCTTTTTCACTATCAGATCCCAACATATGGGATCTGATAGCAGAAGTGGCTACCCGGGTGACTGAACGCGGTGTGGGGAGGATCTTCATTTTCTTTTGATTCTTTCTCGCTTTCACCATATTCTTTTGTCGTTCCCATGCACTCTCTCTCAGAACTTTCAACTAAGACTCCTTCATTTTCCCCTTCATTTGTAATCATATTGACTATGTTGTCTAGATACATCTCAGAAGCATGCATATTGTTGTTTGGACCATTATCATTGTTATCATTAGATGAGTCATCAAATTAGCATCACCAGCTTCAGAGTTGTCATCATTAGAGCTATCTTCGACCGAGGAATATGAATGCATAAGTGGATCTTCTTTAGGAATATTAGTCGCAAGATCAGTAGCACCCCCAACTCTTTTTCCCTCTCAGTTACATTTTCCTTTGTCTCGCCCTGATCAGGATCCCCAGGTACCTGATCCTGCTCTGCTAGACCTACGAGACCCTCACTATGCTGAACTGAGGCATGGGTGGCTCCTTGGGGAGGTCCCTCCGGATCTGGCTGGACCATAGGAGAATTTTGTAGCCTATACTCTAACACAATTGGTGCATCCTTATATGCATAGGAAAGAAGATCTTCCGGAATTGGCAAAGTGTCATGAAAATCATCTTCAGATTGCTTTATCTTCATATATTTCATGAAGAAGTCAGGACCTCCAGTTGCATCAAGTCGTCGAGGAATCTCCCTATTATACCGAATCATGCTCCGAACAAAGAGTTGGAGAAACCGATGATAAGGTAAAAAGGTCCTGGCCTTGGAGGGTTTGCTCTTGTCTGAGACAAATTTTAATAACTCGTTACAAAAGATGGTGGAATAGTCATATTGTTTGTTAAATACCACTCCACGAAATAGTCTGAGTATGTTGATGTTGCATCTGTCAAGTCCAATGTGCTTGGATGTGAGACATCTGTTGATGATAGAGAAAAAGGTGTACCAAATTGGAGGTAGGTGCATTCCTTTGAGTTGTGAAGCAGATGTCAAAGATTGTGAATAACCTAAAGAAACAATGTCAACATACAACTCTTCTTCTGATACAAAATCTTCATAATCCACTCTGTCATTAAAACCATTTGGTTCAGGTAATGAAAATACTCTTCTCAGTCGCTTCTTAGTCAACACAGTTTGAAAGTGGTCAATTGTGGCTTCAAAACGATACTTATTGACCTCAGGGATATATCTTAGTGATTTCCGGAACTGTTGAAGATAAATGTGTGGAACATGAGTTGTGGAGGTTAAAGCTTATCTTAGTGGATGTCATTTCAAAATCTCGAATATGATAGGGTAGTCAAATTTCATTGAAAATTCAAGTTTGTGGTTGTTTTGGTTTGAGCTCACGGTATTCAGATCTGAGTATCAATTGGTCATCTGGGTTTTCGGCATTTATAGATGGTTGGCTAGATCCGACATATGGCATAGGGTTTTCTTCATCAGATTGGTTTCCATCATGTCTCTAAACTCCTGCCATTTTATCTGAAATATAACAATGTTAGCCATATAAACCTTTTGAAAAACCAGTTGAAAAACATATGAGCAAAACTGGATTTGTTTTAAAAAACTTTTGAAATAAAATTCAAAAATTTTCTAAGTGTTGAACTTGTCGTACAACACTAGAAAATGTGAAACTTGTCGCACAACCCAAGATGGATGTCGCACAAGAGGCGTGCAATATCATGACTTGTCGCACAAAAGGTCTGCGACAAACTCACTTGTCGCACGAAGGAGATGTGATAAGATGATTTGTAGCACAAAAGGGTTGTGATTTTCTGACCTATCACATAACACATGAATCAATAAGCATGCAATAACCTTTGTATATTAGGCATGTGCGATATACAAGAAATTAAGAACACTAACACTCAAAACTTAGATACATAGTTTGAGACAAACCAAAACACATACAATGACACCCTAATGTTTCAAAAACATTAAAAAATAAGGAATTGAACATGAAATAAGTGAATAACAAACAATCCCTAACTTAAGAACAATTTGAAGATGAACAGTCAACTCATACGACGAAGCATACATCGATCAAGATAAATTAGGTACAAATAACCAAGATTAGGAAGCAATCGACATACTTGATGGATTCGAAATCAAATTTGAGTATGAAAACAAGAATCACGAACGCCCAGATCGATTGAACATAATGTATGAGAGGAAATGGCACCAAGTAATGAAAACAATAAAGTCGAATAAGAATGAAAAGGGTTTAAAAACCAAATTTAAACCCTGAAAAGACACGTGGCAAGAATTAATTGGACAAGAATTCAAAAAACGTTGACCTGAAAAATTCAACTTATCGCACATAGATGTGTGTGATAAGCACTATTTATGGAGCTTGTCGCACATACAAAGATCATATATTGCACAACACATGTGCGATATACACTGTTCATCCTGCTTTTTGCACAACACATGTTCGACAAAGGTCACTTATCGCATGACTCTTCTGCGATATTTAGGAAAGTCGCACGAGTCTTATGCGATATTTTGACATTTTAAAATTCCAATAAAATTCAAAGTTTTATCAAGTGAAAAGATGTCCAACTTTTAAATGATTTTAAGCACAAGATTTTCAACAAAAATTTACCCCCCCCCCCTTTTAAATGATGCATCTTTAAATCAAAATTATTTTCATCATTAAGGGTTAGTACAAAAGATTTGAAAATCACTTTTATCTTTTTCTTCCCCTTGAAATATGCATAAAACAAATTTTTCTTTGAAAATTTGCACAGTTAAAAATTTCACACAAGAAAATAATTCTTTGAAAAAATGTGAGAACTCCCCCTCAAAAGATTAACCCCAAAAATTATTTACTCCCTTTGAAAAAACTATTATGATCTTATATTTACTCGATTTTATTCCAACCGACAATGATGGTTGTCACCACCATCGTTGTCGCCACCCCCGTCCCCGCCACCCCCACCCCACCACCACCGTCACCGTTGCTGCCACTTTCGTTACTACTAACGCCTTCACCCTAGGACCTCCATCGCCTTCACTCCCACCCCCATCACCATCGCTACCATCGTCCTTATAGTCATCACCACTGCCACCACTAATACCAATGACACCGCTACTGCCTCCACCCTACCACCACTATTATATTGAACAAACCAAACAAACATATTCAAATTCTTTTGAAAGATTTCATTCCAATTCCTGCCAACCAAACACATGGTCTAACTTGATTAAATTACATTCACCTCATTCAGATTCCAATTCAATTGACAGATTCTAGTTCTAATATATTCCATTCTATGAATCAAACACCACCTTATTTGGATGAGTGAATAAGGCCTAATTTTTTTCGTTAAGCCACAAGTAAACATTCCAATATGGTTGTGCAAATAAGTCTATTAAGTCAAAAGTAAACACCCCCTAAGGCCTCGTTTGGTTCACAAGAATCCTATGGGATGGAATTAAAATGGCCAATTTCGTTGACCAAATTCCATTAAGCTATTTGGTTTATGGAATGAAATTTAATTGTATATATTCCACCGTTCATGGATTTCATCATACCATCGGATATGTGATGGAATTAAATTCCATTCCTACCCTTTTATCTTCAAAAAGACAAAACTACCCAAGAAAACCTAGCCTACTATATGCATAACCAATACCACCATCGTTGCCCCCACCCACCCCCACTCCACCCCTACAACCAACTATTGTCATCGTCGCCGCCACCACTACCATTACAAGCATGACCACCGCTGATGAATATCTCCTCCATTGTTGTCGCCATCTCCATTATCGCCGCCACCACCATCGCTACCACTACCCTCGTTATCCCTACCACTAATAAATAGTATCATTATATAGTACTTATAATTTAAGAAAAAAATCGTAAAAGGGTATTTTGGTCATTTATTACTATATAATTTCAATTTTGAAACTACATTATTCCAAAACCTACATATTTCAATTCCTCTGAGAGATTCTATTCCAATTCCTTTAAATTCCAATTATCTTGATGGATTCCAACTCCACCAGATTTCATTATACGAATCAAGCACCCCAAAATTTTGGGTTTGAGTGGCTTGGGTGTGGGTTTGATTTAGAAGTGCGGGAAGAAGAAGCAGAAGAAGAGGGGAAAAGGATGGCATTCACCGGAGAAGAGGGTGTTGGATCTAATGATCCCAGTTAAAGGAAAGTTTTATAAAGGCATTTGTATTTTGGACTTTTAAGTGTGCAATGGACTTGGGATTTCATATTGTAATTGGACAAATAAATAGGTGTCTTGGGCTTATTTTACATTTTGAGAACTTTGAGAGAATTTTATACACTATGAGCTTATAGAGACGTTTGTTTAATTTCTCCCTCCATTGTAATCCAAGCATACGAGTTGAGATCATTCAATAAAAACATTATCCCTAATATCTTATTTTGTAAAAGTATTGTAAAAAGAAGACAAGTCCTAGATATAGAGGACTTCTGCACCACATGTAGGGTTGATCCAGAACCACACCTACAAAGACCGATCATCAAAGTGCGCTAAACCATAAGATCATCACGAAGAGGCAGAGCCTCTGGCCACCTCTGGACTTATGTTCTGGATTTAACAAATGATACCTCTCTATTTGTGGATACCTAATCAAAGCCTACCGCCACATCAGCATGAAGCGGTTATTCCACCTTTACATGTGGAATCATCCTATTGGTTTGAGCTTTGACTTTCCTAATTTGGGCCTATATATAACATATTTGATTTTTTAGAATAGTGTGCTTGCAATATCATTTTCTCATGATTACACAAAGATTCCACACACACACACACACACACTTAGAGAGAGAGATAGAATTCTTGAGAGCATTTTATACACACCTTGTACGTGTTCTTGGTGTTCTCTTCACTATAAACCTCAAAATTCAAGCAATACAATGACTATGATAATGGCTATTCCCAATGTTTGTTCTTTCATGTTTATGTCATTTACTATTTAAGTCTATATTGATCAAATTACTTATTTCTTTCGCTATCATTCTTATCTTTGATCATTAACAAAAGAGAAATTTAGGACAACAAAAAAAGCTCTTCATGCCTATCTATTCTAATTCTACGGAGTTTCTTGTTTGTTATCTAAATTTGGAACTCACATTTGGTATCAGAGCCAATTGAAGTGTTTTTACTTCAATTAGGTTATCTGTGGCAACAATTCAAGATTTGAAGATTAAATTCAAGATTGATCTTATATGTGTGCTTAACCTTAAGGTATCATTTTTGTGATTTTTCTCAAATTGTAGGAGATTTTGAGTTTTTTTCTTGATCTTGATGATTCTTGGAGAAGATTTGAGGTTAGACGTTCTTGATCCTCTACATAATTTGTATCTGCACTCCACATGCTCAATGAAATGTATGTGAAATATTTGATTCTAAATTTTCATGTTCAAAGTTTGATATGGAAAAACTTTTAGAACTTTGAGTACTTAAAATCAGTTTTGATCTAACTAATTAGAAGTGTGAGTTTTTGCAATCATATTCTGAAGTTTTATTGAAGATGATAGACCTTTGAGTGCTCTTAATCAGTTTTTTGACCTGATCAATTAGAAATATGAGTATTTGCAATCATTGTTCTAGAGGTTTGTTTGAGATTTAGACTCTTGAGTGTCGATAATCATTCATCTAATCTAAGAAGTTATATATGTGAGTTTTTGCAATAGTATGATGGAGATTGACTTATTATCTATATCAATTTGATTTTGTGAGCATTTGAATGGAGGGTATAATGAATAATTATCACAATATGATAATCATGGGATGCAATCATTCTTATGGTTTTCTTCTAGAAAAAGTTGTACTTCTATCTCTGGAAATTATAAACCCTGTCTTGGAGAAGGATTTATCAATTTCTAATAATTTGGTATATCAGCTCGTTTGATGTTATACTTTCTCAAGATCATAATTAGATTGTAGCTTTGTTGGAATACATCAGATATGATTTTTCGTTCGCAAATTCAACATTACTCCATAAAATTCTTAAGTTCTCGTATGGTTGGGTTTGTTTCATTTGCTAAAATCCAATTATGTTGGTCTTCTGGTTGAAGATTATGTTGTTTGTTTGAAGCTAAGATTTGGAGGGTATGCTGCTTTTCTTGCAAATGATTATAAAATTGATTTTGCAACTGTAAATTTCATGAACCAACATTACAATCTGGTCCATCAACATTCTTCTTGGTTCATCAGGTCTCGACAACAGTTGTGGAACTATATAACATTGTTCTTTCTATTCATGCTCTAATTGAACTGACAAATGTGGTAGTGCTTTTGCTTGATCAACAACAATACAACAGCTGCTGAGATTTCTGTCCTAGTTGTAGTGTGAAATTAGATTCAAGACTTGTCCATGTGTAGCAAAATCAATTTCAAAATCTGTTGATTCAGATTTCGATTAGTTTTATCAAAATTGATTTGTGGTTTATTCATAATTATGGATAAGTGTTTGAGAATTTTGATTTTCTTAATCCAGAATTCGATCTTATGTTGTCCAGATATTTTGATTTTGGTATTCCAGAATTTTGAAGATGTTGGTACATAATTAAAACAACATCCATTTTCAAATTTGTGCAAACAGATTTCCATCCAGATTTGGGTCAATGTATATGCTCTGTTCGAGAGTGGTCTGTTCACGTGGATAATTCCAGATTTAAAGATAAGAGATATGATTAATGCATTCAAAGTTTGATCTTTGTTGACTCATAGTTCAAGCTTAACATTCAAATATTTCAGAAGTGACGTTGTGATGATGCGGAATTAGAAAAAGAAAAATGCACCAGAATGTATAGATTCAAAAATTTGTAAATTTAGGTTGTGCTCAAGAATCTACAGGGGTTGCAGATTTTTGTTTATGTGATACCATAGTTATGCAGTTGTCCTTGTGCTTAATGTGTTCGATGTATCTTCCAAAATTACAATCATCTGTTGTGTTCGAAAAAAGCAGAGGTTGCAGATGTGTTTTCATGTTATTGTTAAATACAAACATAAACATTTTGTTGTGTTGATGTTGGTTGATTGTGTACATAAAAATTGCAAAGAGTTATGCCATAAAGTCTTCAAAGATATGCTTCAGTGACTTGAGAGTTTTGTTGGTGTTAATTCAGAAATCTGATCATGTGTACTCATAATTCTAAACATGAAGGTTCAGAATACTGAGCTCAGTTATGTGTAATTCTGAACTCTAGAGTTCAAGCCCAATGTATCCAGACTTCAGTCTAGTCCATCCAGAGTTTGTCCTAAGTGTTTGAAGTGTTTTCAGAGTTTGATTTCTCTGATTTCAAAGGTTTCTCAACTCTAATTTCAAAGGGATACAAATCTGATCATGAAGGTTATTTTCACATTTGCTGTCAGCTTTGCACAACTATGGCGTTTTGATCATATCTTCCCATTACAACTCCAAATATGATGAGTCCAGAGCCGTTGAAAAGCTAAAACACAGATTTACAACTTTGATGTTTTAAGATTTCTCAAAATAAGCTGCTGATATGTCAAAAACTGTGTTGAACTCAGTGGACAGAAGTTGTACAGAAAGCTGTGAGTTTCATGCCAATCCTTCTGATTTCAAATCAAGGTGTTCTCTTCTGATTTTTATGGATCCAAGCTATGACAATGAAGTGTTATGAGTCACTTCCTCCTTCGATCTTAATGAAACAAGCTCTAAACTTAAGAGTTTACTAACTCGGATTTTAAAGACAGATTCTTTGTTATAAAGACTATTTTTGTCCATCTATGGAAAAACATGCATAACTCACTCATCTTTTATCTGAAATGGATAATCAAGGCTTGTTGGAAAGTTAAGATTATGGACTTCAATGCTTATGTTTTAAGTTTCTTCAAAATAGAGTTGCTTGATGATCCAAAACAGTGATGAAGATGGCATATTGAATCTGGACAAAAACTTGAAAATTTTCAAGAATAAAAGCTTAAAGTTGAGGGGGAGTTTGGAATGTTTTGCAAAGCGTGAAGAGAGTAACACTAAAATTTCTAAAGAAATCAAGGGGGAGATGATTTGAAGATGTTTTATTTGTTAAACTTTAGGGGGATTTTGGGTCTAATTAGCCCCAATTAAATGAAAGTTTTATAATGGCATTTGTATTTTGGGCTTTTGGGTGTGTAATGAGTTTGGGCCTTTATATTGTAATTAGACCCTATAAATATGTGTCTTGGACTTATTTTACATTCTTTGAGAGAATGTTATACAATGTGAGCTTTGAGAGACGTTTGTTCAAGTTCTCCCTCCATTGTAATCCAAGCATGTGACTTGAGATCATTCAATAAAAATGCTCCTTATACCTATCTTTACTCTAATTCTATGGAGTTTCTTGTTTGTTGTCTAAATTTGGGACTTATAAGGGGAAGAGGGAAGTGGGTGCTATTCAACGTGAACCACCGAGAAGGCTTATATGTGTATTAATATATATATATATATATGTGTGTGTGTGTGTGTGTGTGTGTGTGTGTGTGTGTGTGTGTGTGTGGAAGAAAACAACGACAAACTACAAGCCATAGTGCAAAAGTCGTGATAAAGTTTAGGGACGAAAACCAAAATTTAATGGAACCACGAGGACAAAAAATGTAATTTACTCCAAAATGTAAAGAGTAAATTATGGATTTGGTCCCTAAGGTATGTAAAAAATTATGGATTTGATCCCTTAACTTGATTTATTACAAAAGAACCCTCCACGTATGCAGTTGTTATGGATTTGGTCCCTCGCACTAACGACTGTCAATTGTCTCCGTTAAGTACGAGGGTAATTTATAGTTTTGCTCGATTTTAACATTTTTTTATTAATTTAGTTTTTTCCTTAAATGTTAATCAATAAAAAAATACTATTAGAAACACCTTCCTCATGTGACAGACACCATCGACCACCATAATACCACCACCACCGCTACCACCAACGGACACCATCAAACACTACCACCAGACACCATTAAATCTAAAGGTCATCAATACAACAAATCAAACACAAAATTTGTAACAAGCAAAATCAAAACCGAGATTATTCATTGCATCAAATATTATACAAAATTGGATTGTTCCAAACCCCATTTTAAATCAAAAACACCAAACTAACAAAAATCCTAAACAATATTAGCAAAAACCTAATATAAGTCATAACCCTTACCTAACTCATAACCAGAGATATTAGATCTGCCGTAGAAGCAGAGATGAGAGAGGGGACGCTGGAGGAGACGAGAGAGGGGATGCCAGAGACGAGAGAGGGACGTCGGAGGAGAAGAAAGAGAGAAGCATATCTGGTTGTCCGAGCGGAGGAGACGAACCAGATCGGTTCTTTCACGTGGATCTGGTTCTAACCGGAGGAGACGAAGCAGATCTGGTTCCAAATGGAGGAGAAGAAAGAGAGAAGCATATCTAGTTCCAATCGTTAAAAATCAAGCGATGCAAACCTGTAAAAGTCCAAACCTACAATTCAAAACCCTCAAACCATAAACGTGAACCACCGAGATCCTCCTTTGTGGTGGTGGTTTGAGATGCAGAAATCAACGAGGGTGAGAGGTAGATGCAAGATGTCAGGGAGGGGATGGATGGTTTGCAAATTTCAGGAAAGGGAACATACGCCGAAGATGGAGGTGGCGCTAGTGAGGGTGCACCGGAGATTTAGGAAGGATCACCTGGGAAGCTTCTCTTGATTCTAAACCCTAATATACATATATGTTTATATAACGAGGTGGGATTAATGCCCGCGCGTTGCTGCGGATGGAAAGAAATATTAAGACCATAACTTTGAGCATGACCAATTATGAGAACAAAACATTTTGTGTCTGTTAGCAACATGACTATAATTTACAAAATGCCCTATGAGGATGATGTGTATGTATGATAGGAAGCGAAAATAAATTGGCAAATGGTACATTACATCATTAAACCTAAAAAAAGTTACATTGTTATTAAACCTAAATTAAATTATAATAAAGATATGAATTAAACAAATTTTACATCATTATTAAACATAAAATAAATTATGATAAATTACTTTATTAATAAATAAAAAATTGGTGCGTGAATCACCTACGACTATGTGCTTGGATTGATGGGGAAGGCGGAAGGTTTTGGGTTGGAGAAGACACAGTCATTGAGATGCGATGCATGTTAAGGGATCTTTATTTTATGCTTATATAATAAAAATAAATTTTATAATATAACTTTTATTTATTTAAATTAGAAAATGAAAAGGTTATAAATGATCGAAATGTCATTTACTTAATGGTCAGGAGCTAACAACTTTTAGTTTCGAGGACCAAAAGGTTACGCAAATGCAAAATCGAAAGTCTATTTTGGAATCAACAAATTATGGGGACTAAATCCAAGAGGAAAATAAAACTATAGGGACCAAATCTGTAACTCTACAAACATAGAACTAAATCTAACAGGGAGATAAAACCTCAAGGACCAAATCTGTAATTTACTAAAAACCTCAAGGACCAAATCTGTAAGTTACTGTTTACCAGTACTGTTCATGAACAGTACTGGTAAATGTTATATAGTATAATATCATATACTTATTAAAAACTAATTAAAAATCATTAAAATTTAAAAAAATGCTAAAAGGCCAACTTACCCTCATAATTAACAGCTACATTGGACGGACGTTAGGAGGAGGGACCAAATACGTAACAAACTCCATACATGGAGGGTTTTTTTATAATAAATGAAGTTAATGGATCAAATCCATAATTTTTGACATACGACCAAATCCATAATTTATTCAAATATAAATATAAAATTTCAAAGACAAAATAAATGACAATGGGAAACAAAAATAGATGAATCATATATATATATATTTTCCTATTTCCTAGTGCTTATATAACCCCGGCAGGGGAGCAGAAGAACCCAACCCAAGCCAAGCCTCACCCCTCCCTTCTCCGCCCATCTCATCCCCACCCTGCCCTAGCCTCCCCTCGCAATTCGCACCACATCCATGCCTAATTCAGAGACGCAAGCCGCCGACGGCGACCAAACAACGCCGATTATAATTCCGTCGGAGACCGAAGATCAGCTTGCTGCGCCGGACCCACTTCTGGGCTCCGGATCTTTCATCGATCCAAACAACGGAGGAGATCACAATGCCTCTAAGGAAGCAGAGAACTCACCAAACCCTAGTTCTGCCCTTCTAAAAAGAACCAGGCCTTCATGGCTGCCCGAAAATTGGGAAATGCAATTAAGACAACGTACTTCTGGTGCCACCGAGGGCACAGTTGACAGGGTCGGTGATTTATTTTCTCATACGCTACTATGTTTTCTATGCTGCTTAACTTTTGGTAATGGTAACTGTATATCTTTATTGCAGATACGTATTGTGGCTTTTAGTTCTTTTACATGCTATCAATACTTCGTATAAGATTAATTTAATGAAAGCAGTTTTAGTTGTTTAGAGCTAGTTAGAGAAAAATCTCATTTTGGATAATTTATGAAAGAGAAGGAGAGTATGGCTTTGTTCTATGGAGGTTTTCAGCAGATGACAAGCTATTAGTGAAGATGTTCCTTATGGTTTATGGGTCTTTGTTATGGATCATCTTGATAAGTCAATGTTACCTTACTGGGTTTAAACTACCTTGCTTAAGTTTTGTTGTATCTTGCTAAGTTATTTGGAGTTGTCTATTTCCCAATGTGGGGGTTCTTCATAAAACGAGCTCAAGTTTCCAATATGTACATTGATCTCATGATACTTTGGAGACATTTAGAACTTCTGAACTGAAAACTTATTAGTTGGTGCAAGTTACCTTTATGCGATTGTTTGTATGTTGGGGGGTGTTCAGTTTGTTTGGAGGAATGGGAATGGGATTAAATATGTTGGGAAATGGGAATGGACATCTTCATTGCATTGTTTTGCAATCATTTCATTGTTGATGTTTTGGAGATAAAATAACAAAATGACTAGACCCATTTCTTCCTCTCAAAACCATTTGAAGAAACGACTACAAATCTCTTCTTCGAAGAAACAAAATCCAAAATGGCAGACATACAATTATAAAATCCAAAATTTCAAGGATAACATTAATCAGCTTCAATATTAAAACCAAATCCAAAATTTGGACAAAACGGCTATCGCCAATGGCGGCTTTGAAGATACCGTTAGGGTTTTTTGAAATTAGGGTTAGGAGAGGCAGATTGAAGCCGAGCAAGCCCTAGATTTGCTGGCTCTTCGGCTTACATACAGATTGAAGCAGATCTGGCCAAAATTACTCATTGATTGAAGCATGTCTGAGCTCGCCATGTTGTTGTTGATTGGAGCTCACCATTGTTGGCTGGAGTTCTGTCATTGTTGACCGGAATTTTGAGGAGTAGAGGGAGGGAGGTGCAATGTCCAGCTTTTCCCCCCCAAATTGGGGAGGAATGCTGGAATGGTTTTTCAGCTTAAATAATTTTAGGGCCTGTTTGTTTGCAGTTTAATGAGCTTAATGAGACTCACAGCTTATTCAGTCAGCTATATATGACTGTTTGGTAGTGGCTTAATGATATAGAAAGTGGCTTATTCAGTAAGATTTCAAGGGGGAGCTTTATGCAGAAAGCCAAGTTTTTTCCAAACCAGTCTCTCTTAGTAAAAAACACGTTTGTTCCATCTATGAAAAAACTCTCTCAAATAAAAACCTTCTAAATCTATACAGACAGATTAATCCACACAGACAACTTTATCCATACAGAACTTAATGGAAAACCAACCAAACAGCCCCTTAGTGATTGATTGCATTATATAAAACCAAAGACGATCATTATTTCATTTCCATTCGCTAATTGACCAAACACCATTAATGATTAATTATTCCCATTCCCCACCTTCTAATACCCTCAACCAAATACCCCCCTAATGTTTTTGCAGCATCATTCCTGGAGGATTTTGATTCTTGATCCATGGGTATTTATCACAGTGCCTTGTAGTGTGGTAACTCAATTTAGCTACATCGTAACTGTTGCTGGTTTCTAGCCTGTTCATGATTTACATATATGTATAATGTCAGTCAGCTGTCTTTGGATTTTCATTATGTTATGCGTTTTCATATCTTCTATTTAACTTGAAGATTACTATGTCATAGAATTTTGTAGGACTTGTTAGACCATGACTACCCCATCTCCATTTATCACTAACTTGCACATAAATTTTCATGACCAATAAAAGGGGTCCATTAAATTTCTCTATACCCGCAAATTCTGGTAGCTTAAGGACATAACATGTATTGATAAGAGGACAATTAAAGATAAAGGACCCCTTTTTGGTAGGAAGTTATAGAACACTTTAAAAAAGAGTAAGTAGCTTCATGTCAACCAAGAAAGATGACAATGTAGGAAACAAAAATATATTTGAAGAGGGCCACATGTTGTGTTTGACACAACAAATGCATGAAATTTCTTACAGAATAAAGTTACAAGTTTATGAATTCAACTCAAATAAACGTGAAGTTTATTGACACAACAATGTGTAAATTTTGAAGTATCACATGTTAATCTAGGTACTAGTGTACTACACTACTACTTGAATTGTACATCCATCTTAGTTTTCATATGATGTAAATTGCATGATACATGTTAGGATAAAGAGACCGATGCTTTCAAGTTGTATCTTCATCTATTAATTTACTTACGATGCCATCTTTGATGGTGCAAATATACCAGGATTAGTTTAATGACATAATAATGTATAAATTTTTGTATTATCACATCTTAATATAGGGTACTACTTAAAATGTACTTCCATCTTAGTTATAGTTATAAGTGTAAATTGCATGATACATGTTAGGAAAAGGAGACCGATGCTTTGAAGATGGTTCAAGTTGTATTTTCATCTATTAATTAAGATTTTAGGATTAGTAGGACAACTATTAAATTAGCTAGGAATGTGACTGGGTTGACAAGTTGATAACAAAATATAAAGCTCCAATTAACTCGGTACATGATACCTTAGTCCTTATATAAATACTTTTCCCTTATACACTATTAGTATATGAGTTATTGATGATGTAATTATGATGTCGTAGTAGTGACCTTTCCACCTATTACTTTTTCCGGTTTGATGTGGGCCTAGGTTTGGAGGCATTTCTTGGAAGTCCATTTCACTATCTCTCTCATTGTCTTTTATTTGGTAAAAGATGATTATAGTATTAGTTACACATTCATTCACACTTTTTTCATATAAAAACTAAAATATTTAAGACCTTCGAAAGAAATCTTGAGCTATACCACCATATAATGTGGAATTCAAGGTATGCTTTGTTGTGGTTAGGTCTGTATCCTAGATCCATACTCCAATGTGATGCAACTCTAGATGGAAAATAATTGGATTTCTTGCCATTCTCATATCGAGTTGAGAAATATTATTAAAGGATATTGTTGACCGTTTGTTCTTGTATCTTTTTTAACGTGCACATATACATATATATTTATATATATTACTTCTTAATTCTTATAGAATGCGACTACCATATACATACGATTACCATTTAAGTACACATACCATATGGTGAACATATATAATGAAGTTTCAAAGTGTGTCTGTTTGTATGCGTACATATATATGGTTTGTGTACTTAAATGGTAATCGTATGTATATGGTAGTCACATTCTATAAGAGGTAAAAATTCAAATCAAGATCATCATGGGCATATCAGCATATGAAAGTCATGGAAAGAGTTAGTTGTAAGTTCTGTTACATTCTTATAGAAGCATGTAAAGTTGATAACCATCGTCGTTGCCTCACTATTTAGTACCATGAGAACTCTATTTTGACTCGTCTTTGGTGTATTCTAGAAATCTTTGTATTTGTAATCCACTTCCACATACAAACCACAATCTTTCTCAAACGGCTCTATATTCTTTGTATTGGCTATTCAATTGGTTTCAATGTTGATTAAAGTTATGGAAAGTTGGTCACCTGTGGTGAACCTCACAGTAATCAGGAACTTGCATTGTTAGCTTAAATATGAAACCTTCCCTTGCAAAACCTACAATTGACCTATAATTAGCATAAATGACAAATCACCCCAAGAAAGTTCTGCTTACCCACAATTCTCTTTCACTTCTTGGCTTACATATACATGCTACATTTTGGCAACCTGCACAAATACACGAGGTCAGACTTACTTTATTTGCAGTTAAAGTGTTCCGACTTGAGTCCAACACACCTCAATGACATGAAAGAAGTACAATAATATATAAAATCCATAAATGACTCCACAAAAAAACGTATTCCTGATATTATCAACGTTTACGACTACCTATCCTCCATCTTTGTCTACAAACGGCGGAATGCTGATTATTGTTATTACTATTCCAAGACAAATCTAGCCAACAAAGGGTCTGTATGAGTTGGCAAAACCAAGCTCTAGGGAACTATATTAGTTTATAGAAAACGATTCATAGATAACACTATAAAACTTCCTTGTAAAAAACAACAACCTGTAAATAGGAGTTGTAAAACTTCTTTGCGAAGGCAATTGAGAAAGACATTCTTTGTATCTGACAAATGGGCTGTTATGGAGCTGTATGAGAAATACAATAGGAGAGAAGATCTTATATTCCTAAGCCTGTAAATAACTTTGAGCCACCTGTTGCGCCTTTTGGCGATGAAGAGGACCATCCAGCTGAGCAGTTTGTTAGACTAGGAATTGCTGGACCTATGTTGCATTCTTTTGAAGTGCAACTATCTTTTATATGACGTTATCGACTTATAACCTCTGTCATTTGGATACTAAAGTACCTTTGTTATTTTTAAGAAGAAAAATGACTTGCAATGGTGAAAGTGAAGGAACAATGTTAAGTCAAGAGAAACAGGTCATTTAATTTTGGATAGGATTTTTGGTGGGCACTCTATTGACAATATACGAGTACATGAGGGGGTTTGGTTATGTGTCTTAAGGCACAAAGGCTGTAGCATGTATAACAAATTAATGGCAGTAAGAATTGTTCATGTCACTAGGAATATTTTTATGAAAATATTAGAGTTTATACCATAATCATGACCATGATGCTGGTGTAGAATCCTTTTCCAGAAACTTCAACCCAATTTCAGGACTTGTGCGCACACAAGCCTGAGGAGGTGAAAGGTATCACCTATGCTGTTAATTGCGCCGCTATAGCGGTGGTATAGCGGTTTGCGGTCCTCGGGAGAATAGCGGTGCAAAATAGCTGTGCCGCTAATAGCGGTGCTATTTGCCTCATTTTCATCGCGATTTTCAGTTGCAATAGCAGTGCTAAATCCTTGATTTTTCTTGTGCTTGATTTTTAACTTTAGTTGTGGGCTATTTAGTGTTGGGCTCAAATTTGTCGGGCTCTTATTTAATGTTAGAGCTCTTTTAGGTTTAGGTTAAGATTTCTGAAGTTCATGACTTTTGAGTTCTGACGTTGCTCAACAATATTTTAAATGATGTCAATTTTGAAGCTGAAATTTAGTTTGTTTGACTTTACAAATCATTCCAGACTTCAATTATTTCATCTTAATCACTAGGAGCATGTATTTAGCTGCCAAACATATATATGAATATGCAATTTCAATAACTACTAGATGGACTTTTGACTGCCAAAATATACATACATCATACATACATTTATATATATATGTATATATGTATATAAAGTATATAATTCTAATTATTATATGAACCACTAATTTTGGACTGCTATACCACCGCTTTGCCATCACGATGACCACTATATCAAATCACAGCTGTGGCTGCAATTTCAGATTTTGACTGTTTTAACAGCATAGGATACCACACATAGCAAGAGAAAAACATAATCTGACTCATTGCATTCTTAATCTGAGGAAATGAAGCATATTTTTAGAGGCTTAGGGGCCGTTTACCAAATACTTACCCGGTAAGCACTTACCGGTTAAATAACGCTATCACTTACCTTATTGGATAAGACTTTAGTCCATTAAAATGGTATCGTAGGCAAAAGATTACCCGGTAAGCACTAACCGGGTAAGAGCCGTCGTCCTTACTTACCTGGTAAGACTCTCGATCATTGTTTTTGCTCTTACCGGGTAAGATTATTGGTCATTGCCATATTCATCGGTTAATTTAATATAACTTGGTAAGCACTTACCAGGGTAAGCGTTTGGTAAACGACCCCTTAGACTATAAGCAGTGATGACACTTTAGATGTAAAAAAAGTAGCCATTTTGTTATTAAAAGAGAATCCTACTCAAAGATATTCAATATCCTGTATGTGGATTAGAGAACATTTACCATGAGAGCTGCTTGAAAGAGAATAAGGAACAGTACGATGATTCATGAGAGTGATGCCACCTTTAAGAGACGACGGTTATTTGGTCTACCTGAAAGGTGCATCAGAAGAATATCCATGCGAATCCCAGGAGAAGTAACTTGTTGGATCATCTTTCTTAGTTTTGGACTGTTTGTGACCTTTAAACGATTACCATATCAAGTAGCCAACTAGATTTAAAGATCACAATTAGAAAAAAGGCTATCATTATCTGATTTGTTCATAAAAAAGTGATTGGAATCAAGTTCAGATGTTCATATTACTAAACATATGGTGCATGTCTGCTTTGAACAGTACTATATTGCACCATCAGGTCATCGTTTGCGCTCAAAAAACGAAGTGCTGAACTTTCTTGAAACAGGGAGCAAACGAAAGAAGCCAGCTACTAATTCTGATGACGCTGTAAGCTAATAAAACGTAATTTCTTTTTTGCATTAATTCATTCCAATTTGGTTTATGCTTATTATATGCAATGATGTTTTTTCAGACCTCAGAAGGTTCCGCGCCTCGTAGTAAAAAGAAGACGGGTGCAAGGAAAAAAGTTCATGCTGCTTTCATTTTCGATTTCAGAAATCCGCCAGAAAAGGTTAGTTGGTGCCTGAGCTACGCAACAGAGGATGTTTGGTCTCCGAGCATTGGAGATTGGAGTCTACCGCTCGCCACAAAGCAAGAGTGGGCTGCTGTTTTCAATCATGTATGCCAAAACTAGAATGTATCGTTGGTAGTAGTTACTTAGACATAGTGAAACAGGCAACTGTTTGTTGGATGACAAAAGTATTTAAAGTTAAAAGTTGTCGACTAAGGCCAACATGTTCGTTATGCGATATTAATTTTTTCTTTGTTGGTAGTTTTTCTTTGTTTTTTTTAAAAGTATATAATATTTCTTATGGGGAGGCTATGCTCTATCGGTGACTCAAGTACTGTTGGTCCAATGACCCTTTGGTAGTTTCCTTCTTGTTGTCGCAGTCCAAAACGCAAAATAACGAAGCAAACAGTAAAATGCCTGCCTTTAGTGTGTACCTCAGTTGGCATAGGAGAGGGGCGACTTTGCCTAGATATACAAGACATATACAAGACAGGTCCTATGTTTGATCCTCTTCCAGGCTAGCTCCAACCGTTGAATGAGCCAAGAAATGCCCCCTACATTGGTGTCCTGGGAGACGGGTTTTGTGTGGTGGATTGTCGGTAATCTAACTTTTTTGCCAGATTGCCTCTTTGGGAATGGTTTGTTCTTTTTTGTTTTCTTTCTCTTTTCTTTTTATCTGTTGAAGATGAAACTCAGCATGGATCCATCCATCATTTTTGGTAACCATGGTATTTGATATTTACAAGCTAATACTTGAGGCTTATCTAAAATGTTTCATCCGGATTCTTGCTTTTTTGGTGGAATGTTTGACATCTTTTGAAACATATTTTTAACTTAAAATCTTTTTCAAAATATCTTTGTTGTTAAATCCAAAGCATCTTTGTTTGTTGGTTTTCCATTAGGTTCTACATGGATAACGTTGTCTGTATGAATTAATATGTGTATAGATTGGGAAAGTTTTTGTTTTGGAGAGTTTTTTCATAGATGAAAGGAGTGTTTTTCAATCGGGGGAGGGGCACGTTTGGAGAAAAAACATGGTTTTCTGCATAAAACTCTTTCTTAGACGCTTACTAAATAAGCAAATTTCTATTATCATTAAGTCACTACCAAAGAGTCATGTATAACTGACCTAATAAGTTGTGGGACTCATTAAACTCATTAAGCCGCTGACAAACAAACCCTAAATGGCGTGAGACGTGGCGTAGCAACAAGGTCAAGCGTTAAGCCTTACATGCCATAGCAAGGATGCGCCTTTTTCAAGGCGTGACATAAGGCGGGAAATTTATGTCATGTTTATAAATATATGTTTTCAGTGGCAGACCCAGGATTTTGGCCGAGCGGGTGTACCTTTAAATTGGATCAAATGCCGGCAAAACCGCTCGATATGTTTTTAGTCGAATTCCGGCCTTCGGGCGATTTTTCAAGTTTTTTGGTTAATTTCGAGATAATTTTTCAGTTTTTAGTTGATTTTTAGAGAAATTTCTTGTTTCATTTAATTTTTAAAAAATATTGAAACCCAAAAAAGTTTATGTTTTATTTAATATGTATTTCTTGTGTGTTTTTTTTTAATTTACATTATTTGTGCCTTACCCTCTTTGCACTAGATTCAGAGGTAACAAAAAAAAAAGAAAAACATACTAAGTGTTGGAATTGAACCTCAAACCTCCACTAAGGGGAGCCTCAGCCACCACAAACCATCCTACCAATTGTTTATTTGGGTTATAAGTTCAGATTTAAAATATTTCAGGGCACCCTTAAAATCAAGCGGGTGCACCTTCAAGACACCTATATTTTTTTTTCTTTACGGTAATCAAGTGAGCGGTTGCACGGGACCCCCTCCGGTGAATGTAGGTCTGCCCCTATCATATATATATATATATATATATATATATATATATATATATATATATATATATATATAGGGAAATGTTCATTTGAGAAACACTAAATATATGAGAAATAGAGAAGTGATCATGACCCTTGGTTTAAATGATCAAGGGTCATTAATTGAGGGGTCAAATGTGTAACACAGGATAAATTCGGTCGCACAATAACAAAAATAGGACAACATAAGGGCAATTTGGTAAAATGCACAACTAAATCAAAATAGGCGGCAACTTAATCATAACAGTATTATGCACGATCTTTTTCATCACAAACCATCGAGACTCTCCAGATTCTTCTCCAGAAACCCTGATTCATCAACAAAAACATCAAAAAATTCATCGCTTATTCATCTTGAATCTGAAGTAATGGCAAAACCAAGTAAGGATACTCCGATTCTTCAACACTAACAATCAAAAAGTTGAGAGAACGAAGAAAATCAGATGAGCGATAATGAACCATTGATAACTGTAATTAGAGACGGTACTTATACATATTTTTTGTATAATGTTTGAATGATTATCATAAAGTATCATCATATACAGTGATTCTATGTTTAACGAGTGGAAGAAATCATTTAGAAAAATTTAGGGTTTAATAATGTTGTTCTGTTTTTTTATTACAGCAAAAAATGCAGATGGTTTACCAAAGCTGAAAATACGAAGGAAGAAGAAAGCACAAAATACTGAAGGTATATTCGTTCATAAATGAATGCGTTATTCTTGTTGAATATAGGGTTTTTAGATGGCAACATTCATATATGAATGTTGAATATTCGATGGTTCATATATGAATGTTGAATATAGAATAGTTCATATATGAATTTTTTGAATTTAGGGTTTTTAATTTTTGAATATAGAATAGTTCATATATGAATCTTTTGAATGTTTCTTCAATTATTTATTCATATATGAATGTTCATAAATGAATCTGTTGAATATTGTATAGTTCATATATGAATCTGTTAAATATTGTATAGTTCATATATGAATCTGTTAAATGTATATGAATGTTCATATATGAATATGTTGAATGTATATGAATGTTCATATATGAATCTGCTGAATTTAGTATTGTTCATAAATGAATATGTTGAATATTGTATAGTTCATATACATTCAAAAGATTCATATTGTATTGTTCATAAATGAATCTGTTGAATAATGTATTGTTCATATATGAATGTTCAATAATGCAAAGTTCATATATAAATCTGTTGAATATATATTCATATATGAATGTTCATATATGAATCTGTTAAATATTGTATAATTCATATATGCATATGTTGAATGTATATGAATGTTCATATATGAATATGTTGAATATATATAAATGTTCATATATGAATCTGTTGAATATTGTATAGTTCAAATAAGAATCTGTTGAATATTCCATAATTCATATATGAATGTTAAATAATGCAAAAGTTCATTATGAATCTGTTGAATATTGTATAGCTCATATATGAATCAGTTGAATGTATATTAATAATCATATACATTCAACATATTCATATATGAATCTGTTGAATATTGCATAGTTCATATATGAATGTTCAATAAATCAAAGTTCATTATCAACAACAGTTTCTGGATTCGACATCTTATTAAGAAGAATATGATCTAAAAACCTAAATTTTTCGATAGAAGAAGAAAACGAGAATAATCAATCTGCAAACGATAACTGAATTGGAAACCTCTTAATGATACGATTGACGCTAATTTAGGAAAATATACGTTTAATTTGATTTTGATTGTAATCGACATGATTGACCCTAATTACAATTTTACCCTTCCGCTAAAAAAATCATAGTACTTAATCCAAGGGCCCAAATCACTTCTCTATTTCTCATGGATTTGACATTTCTCAAATGAACTAAACAATATATATATATATATATATATATATATATATATATATATATATATATATATATATATATAGGGGACCTTTCATGGGAGACCCTAGTATTTTGTGGTAACAATGAGATCCAATCTCATCCATCCATTTAATTAATCAATGGTCTAAAATAACTAATATAAATAATAATTTAAAAACGGATTTAATGCAACTAAATTAGGAAAAAGGGGTAAAATTGTCAAAAAATATTATAAATCAGTGTGATCTAATTTAGGCGTGTTCCGATAATTTTGGGTGTGATAGCGCTTATCGGATTTAATGCAACTAAATTAGGAAAAATGTGTGTGATACACTATGATTATCTTGCAAAACCTTATATCCTTCATGATAGAATGATGGGATTATTGTTGCTAATTCCGTAGGTGGTGATACACAGTGATCAGTGTCTCATGGTACATATGAGATTTAGATGTTAGATTATCAGATATATGACAAATCACAATGTAACACATACATCACAATGTAACACATATATCAGATATATGCCAAATCACAATGTAACACATACATCAGATATATGCCAAATCACGTGGCACATGAGATTCAGATGATGTTATATTATCACAATGTAACACAATGTCACATGGTCCATATGGATATTATCCCAAAATCAATTTGTTGAGATAATAAAGGAAACGTAATATTTGAATGATGAGACTTTGATTTTTTCAGTTACAAAAAAATGTTATATTAATTAATTTATCAAATTACTAATATATCCTCCCCTATTAATTAATTAAATAAATAAATAAATTAAAATGATTGGATGAGATTGGATCTCATAGTTACCACAATCTAATAGGGTCTCATTTGATTAGGCCCATATATATATATATATATATATATATATATATATATATATATATATATATATATATATATATATATAGGGTCAGGTTCACGTGAGACCAAACTGTTTCCATGAGACCGCGTGAGACCAAGCCTTAAAACATGAAACTTCACACCGAAACACTGTGAAGGTAAAAAACATTCGAACCTTCATAATGTAATCACACTATGAAGGTAAAAAAACCTAAACTTAAGTTAAAAAAAATCAAACCTTCACAGATAAAAGACTGTGAAGGTATATCCGAACCTTCACAGTGAAGACGCTGTGAAGGTAAAAAAAAAAAAACGAACATTCACAGCGAAAAACACCGTGAACGTAACATTTACGGTGTTTTCCCTATGAAAAGTTCGATTTTTTTTACATTCACAGTTTTTTGGTGTGAAGTTTCATACTTTAAAGCTTGGTCTCACTGGTCTCACGGAAACTGTTTGGTCTCACGCGAACTTAAGTCTCTCTCTCTCTCTCTCTCTATATATATATATATATATATATATATATATATATATATAGGGGAGAGATCAAATGGAAATCACTCTAATTTTGCAAACCGTGGAAACCGTCGATTTCATTTATTAAGTTAATGAAATTGTTTCATTAAATTGTTTTCTTGATGAAATTGTTGCATATATTTGTGTTTTTTATGTAAAAATGAAAAAGTTTCATCAGACTGCGAAAATGCATGAAACAATTTCATCAAAATAAAAAAAAAATACATGAAACTACATAAACAACACAAATATATGAAACAGTTTAATTAACAAAAAATTATATGAAACAACTTTATGAACCAATTTCATTAATTTAACAAATGAAATCGACGGTTTCCATGGTTTTCAAATTAAGGTGGTTTCCAAATGAAACAATCCCATATATATATATAGGAAGTTTCAAACGAGAACACTAACTATTTAAGAAAACAAGAAAAAAAAGAAGAAGATCATCTACAAAATAATATGTGATTTTACACTAACCCGAAAAAATCAGACGCGGACGATGTCTAGCGCGACCTAAAGGTCGCACGCATAGTCGTGTGAATCGTATATGATTTTGTACCTGAATCATATATGATTTTGTACTTGAATCATGTATGATTTTGTACCTGAATCATATATAATTTTGAATGTACATGGCTGCTTTCGTGTTTTATTAAATAGATGTTGTTCTCGTATGAACCCACCTCTATATATATAGGGGCCGGGTTGAGTTCCGGTGAGAAGTGGAGGTTAACGTGAGAAGTGGTTATCAACCGTTTGATGGGAAATGGACGCATTTTAAGATGAGATGCACCGAGATAAGATACACCGAGATGCATCAGATCAATTCCCTTCTAAGGCGTAATTCATGGGAGGACATGAGATTAAAAGTTGAGGTTAACGTGAGAAGTGGTCTAATAAATGAGAACTAAGTAGTTTGTGATAACTGTGAGATCCAACCTCAGCCAATCAATCATTGATATTAATTAATTAATTAATTTATTTATTTAATAAAGGGTTTATTAGTAATTTTGATAATTAAAATTAATTTTTATTTATTTTAACAGTTTTCTTTGATTATGCAATTTCCTTAAATATCTCAAACAATTTGAAGTTTTGATATTATCCCTCCTTTTTGTTTTCTTCGTCTTCTTTATCTTCACATACATTTTGAGGATTGTCTTCTTTGTAAAATCTTGTCGTGGATTATTTACTTAGGATGCTATGAAATTGCATACATGGGGCCGAGCAAAAAAGAAAACCAATTACCTTTATTCATTCCCTTATTATATAGTTACTTCTTTTGTAGAACTCTTTGTTCTTGTTGGCATCGTATACGCAATCATTGCATCGCTGCTTCTTCTATTTCTAGTCGTCTACTTCCTTCTAGGCTATGTGGTATTCATCAATCACATTTCTGTTTCTTCATTGATGGAGAGTGTGAGATTTTCTTGAGTAAATATCGAACAATACCTAGTCAATCACTACGATGCTTTCGACTTTTATATTCCGCTTGGTAATGAACAATGATGTGGAACCATTCACATGTGGCATTCGATGGAGTATAGCTAACATCGATTCCAATAGCGAAGGAGGTGTTTAAGTTGATGGTGAATCAAAGGTCATGTAACTACCGACATATCCACCTCGAAGACTAGATCCAAGTCAAAACCGGTAATTTTGATTCTCGTATTGTTGATTTCTTCGACATTATCATTGGTACCGACATTGTGCTCTCATTGTTGCAATGCCTAATGCAGATGATTGTAAAGACTGACTGTTGTTTACGGCCAAGGAGTCAGTTCGATTTGTTATCGACCGCAACATGGAGTTGTTCACCATAGACGGAGGTTTTCGGACACAAGCATGGAGAAAGCTTTGAGGGAGACGTTAATTAGAGACGAAAATAAGGTTTTGACGCTGAAGGACGCGTGTAAGCCTCTTATTGTTCCGTGCTATGATGTCAGCAAATTGTTCAAAATTATGTTTTTCGTCATAGTGGTCTCAACCCATATTCATAATGTATCACAATGGTATCATAGTGGGTGTCACAGTGGTATTAATCCATCTTCTTACTAAAACCCATAGCAGATCTAGTCTCAACCCATATTCAGAACGATATCACAATGGTGTCACAGTGATATCAACCCATAGTCTTACTAAAACCCATATCAGATCTGGTCTCAACCCATATTCAGAACGGTATCACAATAGTATCACAGTGGATTTGTATTTTACTGTTTAAAAGTTTTTGGGTATCACGATGTGTATCACAATGGGTTTGTGTCTTCTTCAGTATCATAGTGGTGTAGGCTGAAATATGTTTGACCGGAATAAGGTTCGTCGAAGAGAGGAGAGAGGGGAGAGGAGAGAGAGGAGAGAGATTTGCAAGAAGACTAATTTACCTCTAATTATTATCCATAAATTTAAATTTTTTGAAATTAATGGATAATTATCAAAATTGATATTTTTAATAGTAGTCACTGATTATTAATAATGTGTGGTTGAGATTAGATCTTACGGTTATCACAAACAACCAAGTTCTCCCTTAAATGACCCCCTTCTCTCTCTCTCTCTCTCTCTATATATATATATATATATATATATATATATATATATATATATAGGATTAGGTTCATTTGAGAAATGGTAAATATTTGATAAATAGAGAAATGATCCTAGCCATTTATCTGGTCAACATTTGCGACTTTGACCGCGAAGCACCGGATAATTCCTTGTGTGGTCTGTAGAAGATAGAGGGGTAGTTTTGTAAAATACGCGGGATGAGTACATATATGAACCTGTATGATTCACATATGAATTATATGTTCATATATGAACCAGTGTAATTCACATATGAACTCTTTTAACTGATTCATATATGAACCTTTGTGATTCATATATGAACTATACGTTCTTATATGAACCAGTTAATTAGTTCATATGTGAATCACAAAGGTTCATATATGAATATGTTAATTAGTTCATATGTGAATCAGTTAATTGGTTCATATATGAATCACAAAGGTTCATATATGAATCAGTTAAAAAAGTTCATATGTGAATTACACTGGTTCACATATGAACATATAGTTCATATGTGAATCATACAGGTTCATATATGTACTCATTCCGTGTATCTGTAAAAATTACAAAACTGTCCTTCTATTTTTGGAATAGCCGTAACTTTTGACCAGTCAAAGTCGTAATTGTTGACCAGTCAAAGACGCAATATTTGACCAGTCAAATCCGATCTTGACCGAATGAAAGGCTAGAATTACTTCTCTATTTCGCATATATTTACCATTTCTCAAATGAACCTCTCCCTATATATATATACACACACATAGCCTTAGGTTCATTTGAGAAATGGTAAATCTATTAGAAATAAAGAAATGATCTTAGCCCTTTATTTGGTCAACATTTGCGACTTTGACCGTGAAACACCGGATAATTCCTTGTGTGATCTGTAAAAGATAGAGGGGTAGTTTTGTAAAATACACGGGACAAGTTCATATGTGAACCTATGTGATTCACATATGAACTATACGTTCATATATGAATCAGTTAATTAGTTCATATGAGAATCAGTTAATTAGTTAGTTCATATGTGAATCACAAAGGTTCATATGTGAATCTGTTAATTAGTTCAACTGATTCACATATGAACCTATAGTTAATTAGTTCATATGTGAATCGGTTAATTAGTTCATATATGAATCACAAAGGTTCATATATGAATCAGTTAAAAGAGTCCATATGTGAATTACACTGGTTCACATATGAACATATAGTTCATATGTGAATCATACAAGTTCATATATGAACTAGTCCCGTGTATTTGTAAAATTATGAAACTATCCTTCTATTTTTGGAATAGCCGCAACTTTTGACCAGTCAAAGCCGCAATTGTTGACCAGTCAAAGACGCAATATTTGACCAGTTAAATCTGATCTTGACCGAATGAAAGTCTAAAATTACTTCTCTATTTCTCACACATTTACCATTTCTCAAATGAACCTTTCCTTATATACATATAGAGAAACTTCAAATGAAAACTCATTTTTCATTGCACGCGAGGACAGATACAACCCTTGATCGCATCCAAATTCAAGCCGACGCTCAAATAGGGCTTCAGGGGCAATTTTGGCAGAATCATTATTTTTGTCTCATATCGATTCCTTCTTAATATCTATGATCTATTGCAATTCTTTTGATTCATAACTCGATTCTTTCCTAATTTCTCTGAGCTTGATTGCTTCCTAATATCTTTGATATATCAATTCTTTTGCTTTTATCGATTCCTTCAATTCAATCTTTTGATCCGAATTTTTCTATATAGGTTAAAATTCTTGAAGCTAAATGTCGATCTGTTTTTTTGACTCTGTTTCTATGGATTTTGTTCCTGTTGAGAATTCTACACTTTTTGTTGATCAAGGAGTCAAATTTGTTGATGATTATGATGCTGTTGATACAAGAAACGGTGAATTGATTCTTTTTTTTTTGTTCTCCAATTTATCAAATGTTGAAGAATCATCGATCTGTAAGTTTTTTTTTGTTATTTAATTAATCTTTGTGAAATTGAATGTTCTTTTGTATTACTTCTTAATTTTAAAGTTCTTATTTCTTATTAAATTAGCTATTTTTGATCTTTCTGTTTTTGTTATGAATTTTCTTCATGTTGATTTAATGTTTTTGTTTTTAGTATGTAGTTTGAATATGTTTTGTTATTTTTAGTGTGAAATTGAATATGTTTTGTGTTGGTCCCGAAGGTGTTATACAAGTTTGTAGAAGGGGGGGGGGAGGGGTTGAATACAAACACAAATTTTTAGTTTAATAAATTGTTTATTGATAAATTAAATTACAATTTATAGTTTGTTGTGGAATAAGATTAAGTAGAACCTAATCTAAACAAACTTGAGAATCACTAAGTATGGTTGCACAATAACAGAGAGAAATGGAGGTTGAAGAGATTATAAAAAACAAGGGTTTCTATAACATACACGAAGAGAGAAAACACAGTGGGCAACCCTTCAAAATGAAGGATGAACCTCCTATTTATACCCTATGCATTTAATGCATGGCAAAGGTACTTTACAGGTGTCAGCATCTGGTTGGGTGCATGCTTCTGACTTTTAGCGCATGCTCTGGGCCGTATGGTGAACAGTGTAGTCTTCAGAGTTGGTGTACGATTATGGACAAAAGCATGCATCTTTTGACAATTCGTACTATGTGTGCAAAAGGATAAGACAAACAAACCTTGGAGTGTAAGCTTCATGATCAGTGATCGCTGATGAAGTCTTCTATCATTGAGCACTTGATAAAAGTCAGCTATCACCGAAGCTTTCCTTCTTGGTTTGTCGCGTGTGTGGACTTGTCTTGGTTTCACTGATATCCGCATCAGATCATGAGTAAACTTGTCACTTGTGCATCAGCTTTGTCTTCGATGTCAGCGATGAACGTCTTTGTCGCGAAACTTGTCTTCAGGGATTACATTCAACATTAATACATCAGAGATCATCAGAGATACTAAACAGACTCAGTATTATTATCGCAAATGGTGAAACACTAATACATACAAATGTTAAATGCATTTTTCACTAATTAATTCTAAGGATCATCATCAAATCACTGAGAGATTTTTGATCAACAATCTCCCCCTATTTGATGATGACAAAGCAACAGAAGAAAATTGCTAAGTTCAAAACATAAGGATAAATTGGACTCGTAAAATACATGTCTCAATTACTGTTTTGAGGGATATTTTCTAGTACTAATGGAGTAAAGTACTTCACTTAAAATTTTCATTGTTTCGTAATAAGATTACATAGGGAATATGAAAATTTACATGTACAAGTGAAAACTATACAAGTACTAAAGGTATACAACTAATAAATTTCAAGAAGAAAAGATAATCTATTAGCCCAGTAATCACAATTGATCAATGTAGATATGATAAACATGAGATAGATTGGGAGGAAACAAATTGAATTATTCACAATCTAGAGAGAGGAAATGTTTCTCTCTCTAGAAACACACAGTTACACACTTGAGGCTACATTGTGAAAGTTAAGTCACAAACAAACTACAATCTATCTTCTATTTATACCAACCACCCCATGTACACAATTAAGCCCAAACCCATAAGCTAAATACAAGGCCCAATAACAAACATTGAGGCCTTTACAAAACTTTCCAAACTTAGGACATTTTATGCCCTAACATTCCTCCCCTAAAGTTTTCTAAAGGAATCCCCCTAACATTTTATCAGCTAAGTTGGTTCTTCTTTTGGATTTCAGGGAATTCTTCTTCAGCAATCATATGATCAGGTATATCTTCTCCTCTATGTCTTCTAAGGGTTTCTTCCTTTCGAATAAGAGATTTGATGAGAGTCCCTGATGTTGAGTTATCGCACCAACAGTAAAGAAGATCCTTAAGATGAGCAAGAGGACAGAAATGAATCTTTGAGACTCTTTGAAATCTTATAAAATCTCCATTGTCAAGGAAAATTAATCCATAGGGATCACTTATCACTTGCCTAGGAACAAAAGGTCCTCCAGGTGGTAGTGATAAGTCTAGATGTTGATCCAAACTCTCTCAGTGATTTGATAATGATCCTTTAAAATACTTAGTGAAAATTACATTTAACATATGTATGTGTTAGTGCATAAATGTTGGATACAATATCATTGGAATTGAAAGTCAAAGCCTCTCATTGCAAAGTTAAAGTCAAAGCTTCTATAAGTGGAAAGTCAAAGTCATAGAGATGAAAGTCAATGTCTTAGTTAGCTTGTTATGTTTTGTCTTTGTAAACTAGTAGGTATAAATAGATTTTATGTTTGTAGAATCATTAGGTTCTTGGATAGAGATACTTCTAGAGAGAGAGATATTGAGAGAGAAAGCATATCATACAAATTGTAATATGTTGATTTGAGAATCAATAATATGGCATCTAAAATTATAATTATTGTTCATCTTGATCTAATCTACACAATTTGGGACACATAATTGGTATCAGAGCAAACATAATTTAGAAAAATTCAAGAATCTGAGATGTTTTGATCGACCTTTTCTAGAACTCGTAGATTACTGTTCGTCATTCGAATTTCTTGATCTTTTGTTGTTTTGGAGTTGTAATTGATTGTAGTGTAATCGTATTTTGTTCTAGAACAATTTTTTTGTTGGTTAGTTTGTCCAATTCACAACTGTTTGTGTGAATTTTGGATTTGATTGAGTTTTTGTTCGAAAAGTTGTAAACGCACCGTGTTCTTGATCGAAGTTGTAATTTTGTTGTTTCTTTTTGAAATTGATTGTTTGTAACCTGTTCAGAAAGTGATTGAGAACCAATTGACAATGTTTTAGAATCTGATTTGGTGTTTTGGATTGTTTTTGGGCTGAATATGTGGTTTTCGAAGTCGACATCTGAAGAACACGCAAGATCTGCAGAATTCGCATCTTGAAGAACTCACATAGTGCTTTGTGTTTGAGTTGGTGAAAGTTCCAAGTTCAGAATTCGCATAAAGCCTGGTGCGAAAACTCAAGAATTCGCACATAGCTTCATGAGAAAAGAAGGATTTCGCAGGCCTCTTTATACGAAAAGTGAGGATTTTGCATAAGGCATTGTGCGAAAAGTAAGAATTCGAACTCTTCTTTGTGCGAAAAGTCCAAAATTTGCACATCGTTGGATGCGAAAAGCTATTGTTCATCTCAAGTGGCAAGCGAAAAGATGAGGAATCCGCAAGCTGAAGTTTGTTTAAAATTTCTCTAAGTGTGGATTTCGCATAATAATCTGTTGCGAAAAGTGAATCTTGTGGAGTTTTGCTAAGTCGAGAATTTGCACACCTCAACGTACGAAAAACTCCAGAATTCACACATCACAACGTGTGAAAAGCTCAGATTTCGTACGCTTCTTTATGCGAATTGTGTTGTTTAGTGTGGTACGAAAAGTGAGCTCTTTGGCCTGAGGATTCTATACTTAGCCAAATTTTGACAAGCTGCAATATGACTTTTCAATGTCATTTTTTTTCTCTCGGGACCCCCATGCTAAGTCTGCGAAGGGTGACAAAAATTTTGAGTGTGATCAAAGTTTCTGTTTTGTGTTTAAAGATCAATGCACATATCAAGATGACGTCAAGAGATGCTTTGGACATAGGAACTAATGTTAAACCACCGGTATTGTTCAAGGGAGAGTATGAACAATGGAAGGACCGGTTTCTAGATTTCATTGACCGTAATGAAATTGGTGAGTATATCAGATTGTCATTGAAAGAAGGTCTCATGAAACCTCCAACTAAACTCCATACTACAGAAGAGAATGGAATAGAGGTTGTCACTGCTGAGTATGAAATAGATCCAGATGATTATATAGATGAACAGAAGAAGAGGTAAAAGGCTGATAGATTGGCTAAATCCTTTTTACTGCAAGGAATTCCGAATGAAATATATGTCAAGATTGATAGTTCAAGGCAACAGGAAAGCAGATTTGGGATCAGTTAGAGAGAATGATGTTGGGTTCTAAAGTAGGTAATCAATTGTAGGTCTCTAATTGCCTTAACAACTATAAAGAATTTAAAGCAAAGGAAGGTGAGAGTCTAGAGACCACTTATGACAGATTTCTCACTCTATTGAATGAGATAAGCAAGAATAAAGTGAATAAATATCAGATTGAACTGAATGTGAAGTTTCTGATTATCTTACAACCAGAATGGAAAAGATTTACTCGCCAGATGAAACAACTCAAGGATCTAAATGAGATTCCTTTGCATGAGGTCTATGAGACTCTTCGCCAGAATGAGGAAGAGGTAGAGGAGATAAGAGCCAAAAAGAAGAAAGCAGACAAACAGTGGGTGATCCAGTTGCTTTGGTGGTTAAGAGAAAGGAAAAGAAGTCGTTAAGTTTGAAGAAAAAGAAAGTGATTGTTTCTGAGACTGATTCAGATGATGGGGAAAACTTGAAACAAGCTATGATGCTATTGACCAGGGCATTTTAGAAGAAGCTCTACAAAAATCCTGGATCAAACAGTCAGAGATATTCATCTGGATCAAGAAATTTTGAACATAAAGAAAGAGTGGAAGGAAAGAAGAGGTTTGAGGCTAAGAAGTTTGATGACAATAAGTCAGAAGAGAAGAAATTTATGAACATATATGAGGATAAGAAAGCTGATGAGCCAGTGAAATGCTACAACGTGGCAAGATTGGGCATTATGCCAAAGACTGTCGAACGCCGAAAGTGCGCAATTCCGATTATTATAAGAACAAGATGTTGTTAGCTAAGCAGAAAGAAGCTGGAAAAACATTAATGGCTGAAGATGATCATTGGCTGGATCAGACTGATTCTGAAAGTGAAAAGGATGAATACGCTCATATGTGTTTGATGGGACAGAAGGTTGCTGATGAGGATTCTGATGAAGAGACTTCAGATGAGGTAAATGATATTACTGAATCTGATTTTCTTACTCAAATGCAATCCATGATGGTTGAATTTCAGGATCTGCAGTCTACACTCAAGTGCAAAAAAGGTATCATTAAAAAGAAAAATCAAGCAATACTGAAACTCAACAATGATATTGTTGAGAAGACTGTATTGATTGATTCCTTGCATAAAAATGTTGATACCTTTAGTAGAGAAAAGACTGCAATTCAAAGTCAATTATCTGAAACATCTTCAAAATTTAAAATGTGTGAACGTGAGTTGAAGGAGGTTGTTAATAAATGTTTTTCTTTAAAACCAGAGAATAAATCATTGGTTGAAAAGGTTAATGGTTTGGAGGAAAAACTTTGTACTCGAGGTCAGACTGATCAAACCATTCATCTTAACAAACCAAAATAGTTCAAAAATTTTAACGAGTTTTAGGGTATTGGCTATAATAATCCTCATTACTTGAAAAAGGGTATTTCTCAAAGGCCTACTTTATATGATTTTGATTTTATAAAATTGGCCAAGAAACACCCTGAACTCAAAATCAAATGGACAAAATCATGAGATGATGTTGAAGCTAAGGAAGATGAAAACAGGAAAAACAAGGATAAAATGCAACTACCATTCTGTTATAGTAAACTGAATGCTAGTTATTCTGATAAACCATCAAAGTTTCTCTCAAATGATTATTTTCAAAGTTATTCTACTGAGGAAATGGAGGCGAAACCTATTCATGATAAAATTTACGTTCCTCCACTCATCTTAGAAAGTAAAATTTCTGAGCTTGAGAATACTCTTGTAGAAGAGAGAATTTTGATTGATTTAGAACAAATGGTATTTTCTACTGTTGTCTTAAACAATAACTTCAAATATGATATTACAAATGATAAGAAGTTGTTTTCAAATGCTTCCAAAGCTCCTTTATTTGATGATGGTGATGATTTGTTTGATGATGAGACTGAGTTTCTGAACTCTGATGATTGCTTTGATGAGTGTGTTAACCAGTTTGATTTCAATGAAAAACTTCTAGACCATTCTCAATTTATTATTCCTTCTAACGGTTTACCAAGTGTGTATGAAAAAGGTGAATCGTCAACGAAAGTTGATGAAACAGTTCCTGTGAGCACGTACTATGCCAAAGGTAAGAAACAAAAGAAAAGGCACTCAGAGAAACGGACCAACACTGGTAAGTCAAGAAAGAAACAATCTCAGAAATCTCACAGTTCTAACATGCATAATTCATATTGTTAGAGCAAAAATATGTTGGATACAAGATCATAAAGATTGAAGATAAAAGTTCAAGAAGTCAAAGCTTCAAAGTCAACTCTCAAACATCAAAGTCAAAGTCTTTGTAGTAAATGTCAAAGTCAAAGTTTCTATTTTGTTTCCTTGCTGTTTGTTGTTAGTATAAATAGCTTTGAGTCTTTGTCGTTTGTAACACTCAACAAATCAGAACAGATGAGAGAAGAATCGTATGAAATATCATTCTAGAGAGAGAGAGAGAGTATTTGTAGTGAGAAAAAGTGAGGAATTGTAATCTTTGTTTGATAATCAAAGACTTGTGATTACGATTTATTCATCTTGATTGATTTGTTAGATTAGAACTTGAATCTGGGTCACACAATTGGTATCAGAGCAGATCCAGATTGTAATCAAATCAAGAAATGGAGCCGACACTGTTACATCGAGTTCATAGATCAATTCTGAGTTTGTAATTGTTTTTCGAGTTGTAATTGATCAGTATATGTGTATAGTGTTTTAGATCGAATTTGTATAGGTTTAATCAACTATTGCACTGTAATCGATCATAAATTGTTAAATTTGTCGAGTTTGAGTTTCACGAGTTCGTCAAGCACTGTAATGGATCAATTTGTACTTCTTAATGTATTTTGTTGAAATTCATTGGTAGGATTCATTTCTAGATGTTTAGGTGATCGAGTTGTGAAAGTTTGAGTTCAAAATTTGATGTCTAGATAGGTTTTTGGAGATTTCAAAGAGTTTTTCATTCCAGATCTCAAGAACTCGCAAGGGTCATCAAGAACTCGCAAGATCATCTCTACAACTCGCAGAGTGTCAAGAATTCATAGAAAATTTGAAGAATTCGCAGAAAGTCCCAAGAATTCGCAGATTTCATAAGATTTCACATAGTTGTTTTTCTGAAAACACAAGGATAGAATTCGCAGGCCTGAGTGTTGCGAATTGTAAAGAATTCGCAGGCCTGAGTGTTACGAATTCCTCATTATTCTCATTGGTCTATCTATGAATTGCCAAGAATTCGCAGAAGCCTTGTTTGTTTAGAATTCGTATATCTGTTATTTGGGAAAAGTTTTTCTTAGAATATTATCAAGGACAAATTTCGTAGACTAGTATTTTGCGAAAAGCTAGGATTTCACAGGTGTGAAGTATACGAATTCCATGTATTCGCATGAGTGTGACTGCGAATTGCTAAGGTTTAAAAGTTTTTCTAAGTGTAGAATTCACTAGTGTGAGTATTGCGAAAACTTTAGGATTTGTAGGTGTGTGGTTTGCAAATTCTGAATTGTTTGCTTACACATTCTGAGTTTACGAATTCTGACTTTGTTCTAAAGTGTTTCTGTTGCTTGCGAATTTTGTGTGTGTTTCTGTGTGTTGCGAATTCTTTGTCTCTGTATAGCTTGCTAATTCTAGACTTGGAGAGTTTTTGGAAATTTTCATTTCTAATTTTCTTTCTAAGATTTTCTGTATTGTTTGATTTCATTTGGATTAACGATCATTGTCAAGTTCTTTTTGTAACAGATAATTCAAGATGGGATATTTTTCTGATGATGATAAACAAAAGATTGACAATCTCGAATTAGAGAACAAAAATCTCGCTTCTTTAGTTAACTTTTATTCTAAGAGATCAAAACGATATAATGATGAAAGGAAGAGACTGAGAGAAGAAGTTAGTGCGTTAAAGATGGTTAATGAAGAACTTCTTAAACAGAATTCTGGTCTTAATAAAGAAAAAGTGTTGATTTTGGAAGCTGAAAATACTGAGTTAAAAAGCAAGATCTCTGACTTAGAAGATCAAATTGTCAAGTTTCAGCAAACAGGGTGTGCTAATGAAAAGAAAATATTTGAATTAGAACTGCAAATTGTTGAAGAAAGATCAGTTTTTGAGAAAGAAAAGAAAGAGTTTGCTAAGAAATTCTCAGAGTTTTCCAGAAATTGTGTTGACGAGAAGAAAGCAGTTGAGCTGAAATGTATAAATGTTTGTCCCTATTTCAAGATTCTTATTACAATTAATCAAACAAACAAGATTGATTATCTACCTGTTTCAATTCAATTATCAATATCAAACAATTACAACTCAGTTTGTAACTTTATCTCTCTACAGATCTCTTTCTCTCTCTAAAACTCTCTCTCTCAGGATACGCGTACAATATCTCTAGTCATATATCTATTAAACAAAAACAAACTATTTATACCTACTATTGTTAGGACTGAAAGTCTTGTGCGTTGAAAGTTGTATAAAGCATTTATAAGGGGGTGAATTGTAATTATTCAATAGTTATTTGTAAATAGGCCTAAAGCCCATTAGGCCTATACGTTTGATATTTATTGTTTCATAAACCTAGTTTTAGGTTAGAGAGGTTAGATTAGTCGCATTAGTCATTATCATTCTAGTCGATAGGTTTACATTTGCTTATCAGATATTCTCTCTGTAAACCTAAACCCTTCTTGAATATTAATCATATGACTAGAAGTTATGGCACATTGATTGTTCTTCATTGATTACTGTTCGTGATTGCACTGTAACTGGGATCTACAATTGGTATCAGAGCAAAGAGACAGAAGTTTTGATCCAAAAAGGTTTGTCTAAAACCCTTTAATCACTTATTAGATAATATTCGTGTTGATCGATTTTTCTTATTGATCGAAGTCTGCATATTTGATTTTTCTTATTGATCGATTATTTTCTGGTTTGAGATTGTTCATATCTGCTTTAAGTTTACTCTGCTTATGAATTAATCTGCTATATCGATTTCTGGTATGTTCATATTGATTTCTGGGTTCATAAGTTTGAGTTAGGTCCATTAATTGGATTGAGTATTATTCGGTCGATTAATTCTGGGTTGATCTGAACTTTCTGCAAAATCATATTTGTGTTATGCCATATATGTTGATTTCTGTAAATCGAATGTTTCTTGTGTTCATAATCGATTTTTGAAATTTTTTCTGAAAATCAAATGGTCGATTGAGTTTCTGGGTTAAGTCTGCATATCTGATTCTGGATTGAATTTTTTTTTTCTGGAAAATCAAGTCTGGTTAAATTGATTGATCTGGATTTTTGTCAAATCGATCTTGTTTTTATCTGTGTTCTGCCATCGTTCTTCTAAAGATCAATTGTGTTTTTCTGCATAATCTGGGTTGATCGTTATCTAGAATCGATTTGTTTTGATTAATCTGCTTAATCGGATTGTGTTTATCTGTTATCGATATCGACCGGACCCCTGCGACCGGACCTTATTGACCGACCCTGCGACCAGTGCCCTTGCGACCGGCCCCTGTGACCGGTGCCCTTGCGACCGGCCACTGCGACCGGTGCTTGCGACCGGTGCCTTGTTGACCGGTGGTTTGTCGACCGGTTCCTTGCTCGACTGAGTCCTTGCCTTGCTCGACCGGGTCTGACCGGGTCCTTGCTCGACCGGATCCGTGCTTTCTTGACCGAGTCCGACCGGGTCCTTGCCTTGCTCGACCGGGTTTGTGATTAAAAAAAAATCCGGATCAAATACTTTGTCTCACGATCGCTACAGTGCATTTAAGTTTAAAAATTAAAGATGAATTCGAGGGACGCTCTAGCCATTGGTTCAACACAGTCCGATACTGACAATGATGATCATGATTCCCCATGTCAGGTATGTGCTCCTTACCAAAAAGTCTTAATTGATCAGATGAAAATCACTGTGCACAAATTAGACTCCTGCAAGCAAACCATAAAAGAAAATGAGCAACTCATCTCATCTCTGAAAAAACGTGTGTCAACACAGTCTGAAAGTATTGAAAAACAAAGCATAGAAATTGCTGGCAACCTGTGTATAATTTCAAATCTAAAAGAAGAGTGTGAGAGTTGTTCAAATGAATCAAAAGAGTTAAAGACCAAAGTAGATGATCTTACTTATAAGCTTCGTATGTCAGAAAATGAGAAAATTGATATTGTAACTAAAAGCGTGGCTTATAAAAATGCAAATCAAAGGTTAGCTACTCAGTTAAAGGATCTCGAACTGAAACTTTATAAAATTGGTCAATCTCATCAAACGCTGAATCTAATTGCACTAAAAGAATTCAAATATTCAGAGACGGGTATCGGTTACGATAATCCACGTTATATGCGTTCGAATTTTTTGGAATAGACAAAACCTACCCAGAGTACAAAATCAATTAGACCAAGCCACTTGATGATGAGGAAACGGAACAAGACAATTTGCGAAGGAAGAATTCTACCAAAATCCAACTTCCTTTTGTTTATGATTCATTGAATGCGTCTTACAACGCTGAAAAATCCTGTTTCCTGTCAAATGACTATTTTCGAAGTTACACTCAAGCTGAACTAGATGCTAAAACCGTTGAAACTGAGAAGGAACTAATAGACCATAAAGTTTATGTTCCACCTCTGATTTTAGAAAAGAAAATTGTTCAGCTGGAAGAGTCATTTGCACAGGAGAGGAACATTTTTCAAAAAGAAAAACAAGAGTTATTATCCCAAATTGAGTGTCTCAATTCCGATAAAAAAGGAAACTGTGTCGAGGGAGGAAAAGGAATATTTTCAGGCAGAGATAAAGAAGCTTAATTCACAACTGGCTGCTTTGGCAACAGATCTAATGAAAGAGCGACTTCGCAAGGCTAAACCTCAAACTAAGCCTGAAATTATCCAAGTTGAGAAAATTCATATGTCTGAAAATTCCTATCCACCCTCGGACACATCTTCCTGTAAAGCCTTTCTGGGTGACTCGTCACCAAAATTTTCAAACAAAGGAAAAGAGCCTCAGTCTTTAGAAACGGATCATCGTTCTGATTTTCAAAATGCTTCTGCCTATGATCCGCTCAAAGAAATAAAGGTGTCCTGAATTCTTCAAGTGATAAGGCTCCTTCTGATGAGGAAATGAAATTTTCAGCCTTTCTGAATTCTGAGGTGTGTCTAGACAGTCAATTAGACCAATTTGATTTTAATCCTTCACTTCCAAGTCACGTTGATTTTCTAAATTCAACTTGTGAGCCTCCGGTAAAATTTTACAATGGTGAATGTTCCACATCTACCCCACAAAACACTTCTGTGAACAATTCTTCAAATTCTAAATCCAAAAGACGTTCACAGAAGAAGAAAAAGACCGATCGCTCTAACAAGAAACAATCATCAAAATTCAAATCTTCTGACTATGGGTTTAACGGTATTTCAGATACTTGTGGTCGAATAAAAGAAGTCAAATACGAGTGGGTAGTTAAGAAGCCTAAGGAGAGCACGGCGAAGACGGAATCAATTAATCCTGTTTTGAATTCTAGGAAAAACAATAATAGTCATGATGCTTTTAATTCTAAATCTTTGGTTGAACGTAATGGATTATTTCCTTTAAAAGTTTATTCCTTTCAGCAATTACTTCAACTGTATCATGATTGTGTTTGTTGTTCCAAATGTGGATTGAATGATTTCGTTGATCGTAGATCTGCATCTGATTGGTATGGTACTTATAGCATCCCAAATCCTCAGTTTAATCGCTTCAAAGCTAAGGCAACTAACCATCAAGGATCCATCACAGCATGGATACCAAAACCAAAATCTTCTTAATCTGTTTTTTTTGCAGGAATGTCATGTGTGATTTAATTCAGCTTATTCACGTCACATGACTACATTCAAGGGTTATGCCACTTTTGAGGGGGAGTATCATGTTATTTATTTTTCATCTTGACTTCTGAACACTTCAGTTCAGGACTCGTTCTTAAATGCGTTTGACTTCTGATTCTCTCAAATCAGAAATTTTATCATGATTTGAGGGGGAGCTTAAAGGTAAATATCTTCTGATCTAGATCTCTGATTGTTTGAAAGAAGAACAACTTTCGAACATGCAAAACGTTTTCTGAAATGTTCAAACCACTTCTGGTTCTCAAAAGATTTTATGAATTTAGAAGTGTGATTTTAAATGTTTTTCAGTTTTTGAGCATTAATGTTTAACTGACCGTGTGTTTCCAAAGATAAATACTTGTGTATTATCTTTTCAATATACTGTCAAGTATTCATACACACCGGTTCAGTACTTCATTTGAAATTTTTATTATCATGTCTCATAACGAACAAATTTTTCGATGGTAATACTCCCGTTTGCTTTCAAATATTGTTGAACATCAATCATCATTTCCAAATTTGTGCTTTCATTGCTAACTTGTTTATATTTGTTCATATAAACAAAATATCCAGTTCTTTGATACCCTAACCATTTTATTTGATCTGATGGATACATTGTCAGATTCTCAAAACAATTCTCTTGATTTCATTTCATTCATTCAATATCTTTGTTTTGAGAAATCTTCAAAGTTCAATTGCTCAAATCTCATGAGCATACATTTAGACAATGTTATCATACATTTTGTACTTAACTGTTCAGTTAAACTGTTGAGCAACTATTCTTTTTAGGACTTACATGGGATTTGTGTGAGAACTTAAACAGAACTTCCATGGATTCACGTTAACGGTGTTTCCTACCCCGGAAGTTATCCTTGAGTGATTGAGGGGTGAGGGGTCTTAAATCAAATAGTGGGGGAGATAACTCATCTAGTTGAGTTTTTCTCATTGTGTTGATGAGAGTTTGGTTAGAAGTGAGCTTTAATGACAAAAAGAAAGAGGGTGTGAGAACAGAGTTAAAAGAATATGAAAACTCTGCACCAACCACTTTCTGAGCCGGGCAGCCACATCTACTGATTGGTTCACATTCTTTGATGACCATCATTGAAACAGGCAGTGAGCCCATGCCAACTCTTGTTTTTACCCCACCAACCACTCGTTTCTTTCTTAACAAAGAAATGTTTCATTTTCTTTGGGGACGCAGCATATCTGCTATCTAGTCTTCAATCGGAAGATTTAGATATTGAAAAAGAAGGAAAGTTGCCCCACCTTCGCACCTCTTTCATGCACATTGAGTCCGTGTAATATCTGTTGTTGTCTCAACAGTTTACACATTTTTTAGCCTGAGAAAGCTAAGTAGCTTCAATCATTCTATACTTGCACGTACACACAAGGAATGAGTTTTCTTGTCATAACATTCATAGAAAATTCCTTTGTGGATTTTCGATGATTGAATGGACGACCTGGGGGAGTGAATATCACAAAAGCTCCTTTCCAAAGTACATCCGTTGTACAAAGTGGCTCTGTGCTACTTACATGCATACTAACTGTATCATTTGTTGATTCAGGTTTACAATTCCTATTATATCTGAATTTGAAAAGATTCGGATATATACATTTCATGTATTGACGGATACTCAGATCAAAGGGAGGAGAATGTCAAATTATCATAAAGGGGAGATTGTTAGTTCATCACAAAGGAGGAGATCAAAGAATGTGTTGAAATTGAAGAGTTTTGATGATCATGATGTTTACAATCATCAAAAAGGGGGAGAGATTTACAAAGTTCAATTTCAAAGTCAAATCTTAACTCTGAGGGTGAAAAGCCTTTGGATTCAAAGATTGCAGCTGAGCAGAAAAGATTGTATTGGTTCTTCTATTCCGTATCTTGTGGTGTCTGCTACAAGTTTGTTCCTCCTACGAGCATATTGGTTCTACAAGTTCTTAAGCTAAAAGTCTATTAAACTAGCGGTTCAAAGACAAATTCTTTCGGTTGAATGTGGAAACTGAAGATGCACTGTGGAATGTCACGTAACTCGTACATTATCTTTCTTGTGTGCTGATCTGATGTGTTGAGTTTATACAGTTGAAAACTGCTTGATAGTGCATTCAGTCGAGGCTATTGTACATTGAATCTGGTTACAAAGTTGAAACTATGAAGACCAAGAGCTTTATTCAAGGGGGAGTTTTGAAAGACATGCAACACCAAAGTTTTTCAAAGATTCAAGAGGGAAAGAAGATCAAGGCCTGAAGTTTTCAAGAAGATAAATGCCTTATTCAACTTTAGGGGGAGATTGTTAGGACTGAAAGTCTTGTGCGTTGAAAGTTGTATAAAGCATTTATAAGGGGGTGAATTGTAATTATTCAATAGTTATTTGTAAATGGGCCTAAAGCCCATTAGGCCTATACGTTTGATATTTATTGTTTCCTAAACCTAGTTTTAGGTTAGAGAGGTTAGATTAGTCGCATTAGTCATTATCATTCTAGTCGATAGGTTTACAATTGCTTATCAGATATTCTCTCTGTAAACCTAAACCTTTCTTGAATATTAATCATATGACTAGAAGTTGTGGCACATTGATTGTTCTTCATTGATTACTGTTCGTGATTGCACTGTAACTGGGATCTACAACTATCTAAAACAAGGAAACAAAACAAAACAATACATAGACTTTGACATTTATTACACTTTGACTTTCATTGAGAGTTGATTTTCCAGCTTTTGACTTCTTGTACTTTGACTTTTGATTCATGATCTTGTATCCAACATATTTATGCTCTAACAATCTCCCCCTTTGGATTCAAGATCATCTTTGAAAGATTTTGCAATTGAATCTTCTCTTTAAGCTCAAAAAGTACAATCTCCTCCTTTGCAACAAATTTTCTACTTTAGGCACAAGCATTGCAATCTCCCCTTTCTTTGATTGTATTCTTCCCAAGTCTGTCTTTGACAAAATATTAACAATCTCCTCCAAAACTATCACAAAAACTCTTTCAGACTTCAGAAAGAAATTATCTTCAGATATAGCTTGAATTGCTTTAGCAAAATATCTTCAAAGAAAATTTTTGTAAATTCAGCACATCTTTAGAAATCTTCGACTTTGCTTGTACAATCTTTCAAACTTTCAAAGTTTGAATTTTATCTTCTTCAACTCTTTAAGTTTGAAATTTCTGAATCTGACATTTCTTTAATTCATCTCCCCCTTTTTGATGAATAGAGCATCGATATCATCAAAACTTTCGCCAAGAAATGTCTGTATATGTTCTGACCACTGATCTTACAAAACGGAGCCTCTGATGCACCATCGATCCAAAATAAAGTATTCATCCAAATCTTTTCAAATCCAGACAAATTAGGAATGTAAAACCTGAATAACAAATGAATCAGTTAATATGCCTGTCAGTAACACGAAGTCACTATGTGTAACGAATACACATTGTAAACGATCTTTTGTTATGTTCACTCCCCCAGGGCTTCCATCCAATCATCGAAACACCACAAAGATAATTTCTATGAATGTTATGACAAGAAAACAAATTCCTTGTGTGTTCGTGCAAGTGTAGAAAGAATTAAGCGTATGATGATTGCTTTTATAAAAGGCTCAACATTGTGTAAACCACTGAGACAACAATAGATAAACACAAACTCAATGTGCATGATTGAAGTGCGAAGGTGGGGCAGACTTCCTTCTTTTTCAATATCCATATTTTCCAAATGAAAATCAGATAGATAATATGTTGCGTCCCCAGAAAAATATGAAACATTTTCTTTTTAAGAAGAAAATGAGTGGCTGGTGGGGTTAAATCAAGAGTTGGCATGGGCTAGTTGCCTGTTTCAATAATGTTCACAAAGAATTGTGAAACATTAGTAATGTGGTTGCCCGGCTCAGAAAGGAGGTGGTGCAGAGTGTGATATTCTTTTACTCTGATCTCACACCCTCTTTCTTTTAATCAATAAGCTCACTTCTAACCAAACTCTCCTTTTCATTTTACCTCAACACACAACCCACACTCATTTCTTTTTGACTCCTCACACTCAATCACTAAGGATTAACTTCTTGGGAAGGAAACACTGGTAATCATGAATCCATAGAAGTTCATTGAAGTCCTAGCACAAAAAACCCATAGTTTCCTATAAAGCATATGTTGCTAAAAAATGGTTTAACTTTATCATTTAAAGCACAAATATACAAATTTCAGATGTTTGTATGCTCAGAATATAATCATGAAGATATGAGCATTTGAAACATTGAAGATATTTCAAACAAGTAAATTGAATGAATAGATAAGAATGCAAGAGTCTTGTTTGAAAATCTGACATTGTATGAAAATGATCAGAATCAAATGATATAGTAATCAAAGCTTATGGTCAAGAATAATGGATATTGTCTATATGAAACAAAATATAGACATTCTCGAATGAAACGCTTCGAAATGAAATGATGCTAAAAAATTCTTTGAAGTACAAGCGGGGTGTCTTACCATCGAAAAATATGTTTCAAATTTGAGACATGGTAAGAACATTTTGAACAATAAGTCAAACCGGTGTGTGTGAATACTTGAAAGTATATAGAAAAGACAATACACAAGTATTTATCTTTGGAAACACACGGTTTGTTAAACAATCAAACTCAAACAAAATGAAAACATTTAAAATCACACTTCTAATTCATGAAATCTGTTTAAGAATCGGGAAGTGGTTTGAACATTTAAGAATATGTTTTCTATGATTGAAAGTTGTCCTTCTTTCAACCATATATGAGATTAAGATAAGAACTTTAACCTTTATCGTTCAATCTTAAATCTCATGAAGTCAAGCTTGAAGTCATAATGATATGATCTTGATAGCATCCTCTCAATCTGTAAAAGTCTTAAAGTCATGTCAAAGCAAGTTTATTCACAAAAACTTTATTGAAATTTAAATGACAGAAAACAATAAAACATTAAATGTACGAGTTCTGATCTGAAGTAATCAGAAATCATATCCTTACTCCTTTTGTTTTACTCATAGACTCCCCGTAAAGTCATGTATCACAAAAATTTAGCAGTTAAGTAAATACAAAAATTCTATACACTCCCCCTCAAAAGAATGTTGATCATCTTAAAATCTTGTCTCACTCCCCCTGAAAACATGAACAAAATGTTAAAGTGTAGATATCCTTTCAGAATTAATGATAAAGAAATGATGAAAAATTACATTAAAGAAAACTTTAATAGGTAATCTCTTATTAGACCTTGAGATTTAGCATACCAAGCTTAGATACAAGAAAATTGAATCTCTTTTCATCTAAAGGTTTGGTAAACAAATCTGCAAGCTGATAATCAGTTTTTACAAAGTAAAGTTCTATTGTACCTTTTTCTACATTATCTTAAATAAAATGATACCTGACATCAATGTGCTTTGTTTTAGTATGTTGCATAGGATTAGTTGATATTGCGATAATGCTCTTCGAGTCACAATAGATCGGTATTTTGTCAAACTTGAATCCATAGTCTCGCAGTTGTGTCCTCATCCACAAGACCTGAGAGCAACAACTGGCAGCAGCTACATACTCTGCTTCAGAAGTCGAGGTGGAAACACAAAGTTGTTTCTTTGACGCCCAGCTAACGAGCTTGTCTCCAATAAAGTGAATATGACCCGACGTGCTCTTCTTGTCTAACATACATCTAGCATGATCTGCGTCTGAATAAGCAGTTACTTCGAAACCAGTATCTTTAGGATACCACAGACCAAGATCTGCAGTCCCCTTCAGATATCTAAAAATCCGTTTGACAGCAGCCAAATGGGATTCTTTAGGATCAGCCTGATATCTTGCACACAAGCATGTTGAAAACATTATATCTATCCTACTTGAATTAAGATACATTAAAGAACCTATCATTCCTCTATAAGTCCTAACATCAACAACTTTTCCAGAAAGATCAGTGCCAATCTTAGTACCTGGTGCCATTAGGGTTCCAATTGGTTTGCAATTTTCCATTTTGAATTTCCGAAGAATATAAAAAATGTACTTAGATTGATTAATGAAAATCCCCGTTGAAAATTGTTTTACTTGTAATCCGAGAAAGAAATTCATCTCTCCCATCATACTCATTTGAAACGATATCGGTTTTTTCCTTTTTAATGAATAAAGTGGTATCGACTTTACCTTTTGAAAAACCTGACTTGACCAAAAATTTAGATAAAACATCATACCAGGCGCGAGGTGCTTGTTTCAGACCATAAAGAGCTTTATCCAAGATGTAGACGTGATTAGGCTTTTCTGGATTTACGAACCCTTCTAGCTGAGATACGTAGACTTCCTCCTTAAGAATGCCATTCAGAAAAGCAGTCTTCACGTCCATCTGATAGACTGTGAAGTTATTGTGAGCATCGTAGACTAGAAACATGCGGATTGCCTCTATACGCGCTACTGGAGCATAAGTCTCGTCGTAATCTATTCCTTCCTCTTGCCGGTAACCTTTGGCAAGTCTTGCTTTGTTTCTTATGACAATACCATCTTCGTCCTTTTTATTTTTAAATACCCATTTAGTGCCGATCACGGTCTTTCCTTCTGGTTTTGGTACTAGTCTCCAAACCTTTAGGGATTCGAACTGGTTTAACTCTTCTTGCATAGAAGACACCCAATCTGAATCAGCTAGAGCTTCTGATACTCGAGTAGGGTCTATCTTGCTGAGGAATGAGTCATGCATACATTGATTTAAAGTTGCTGACCTAGTTTGCACCAGTTTGTTTAAATCTCCAATGATTTGGTGAAGAGGGTGCTCTTTGGTCTAGCGATGTTCATGAGGGAGCGGATTAGATGAAGATTGATCATGATTGTCATCTAAGAATCCACTTTTAGCTTCTTCAGTTTGAACATTATGAGGGAGTGATTCAGTCGAAGTAATTGGTGTAGAAGTTTCAGTAGATACAACTTGTTCAGTATGTTGATCAGTCCTTACAGTACACCCTACTGATTCAGTAACTTCTGGCTCTTCGTTAGTAGTTACAGCTTCAACACTCGGAGTAGGCATATGAACTGGAATTTCTTGCTGAATCGGGGAATTTGATTCAGTGGAAACATCTGAAGTGATTGGATGATTTGTCATTGAATCTTCCATCCTGTCAACCACAACAGGTTTAGTCACGTTAGTTCCAAGAAATTCATCATAAAACAGTTCAAATAAAAGATCTAAATGAGATAAATGAGTAGTAGACGATGATGCTTCATCTGATTTGTTCTTTTCAGGTACAGGTTCTGAACTGAGTTACCCAGAAGCTAGCACTCCGGTTATCACGGGTTATGAACTGACTTGTTCATAAGCCATTTCCTCATCGAATGTGACATTTACGCTCTCGATAACAGTCTTCGACTTCTTTAAGTAAACTCAATATGCAGCAGATGTAGAAGAATATCCAATGAAGATGCCCTCGTCTGCCTTAGCACTGAACTTGTTCAGACTATCTCTGTCGTTTAGCACAAAACACTTACACCCAAATATATGAAAATATTTGATAGTCGGTGTTCGGTTGTTGATCGAAGCATACGGAGTCTTTTGAAATCTACGGTGTATCATGGAATGGTTTTGAGTATAGCACGTAGTCGAAACAGCTTCTGCCCACAGAAATAGAAGTAAGTCTGATTGGCTAAGCATAGTGCGAGCGGCCTCGACTAGCGTTCGATTTTGCCTTTCGACTACTCCATTCTGTTCTGGTGTACAAGCAGCAGAGTATTGATGTGATATCCCGACTGATTCGAGATACTCTTCAACAATTCTGTTTTTGAACTCTGTGTCATTATCAGTTCTTAGAAGCTTGACTGGTTTCTGCAGATTCACCTGGGTCATCTTCATAAATGTAATGAGTACTTCGGGCGTCTTATCTTTTGAACGTAGAAATTTTACCCACGTGTATCGCGAATAGTCGTCCACGATAACTAGAACATATTTCTTTCCGCCTAAGCTTTGCGTTCGCATCGGACCATAGAGATCCATATGCAACAACTCTAATGGAGAACTGGTACTAGGTTCAAGCTTCGGTTTGTGTGGAGCACTCTTCATCTTCCTTTTTTCACACGCTGCATACAAGGTTCTTTCACATACTTGAGGCCAGGAAGTCCATTCACTAACTTTCCACTGACCAGCTTGTTAATATAACGAAAATTCAGGTGTGACAGCCTTCGGTGCCAAAGCCAACTTTGCTGCATCGAAGCTTTTGTCAGTAAGCAAACCTGATTGTCAGTCTGGACCTTTGACAGATTTATCGTATAGAGGTTTGACTTTCGAGTGCCGACTAAGAGTTCTTTGCCATCTTCAGTACACACCGAGCAACTCTTAGCTTTGAAATTTACCTCTAAACCTTTGTCACAGAACTGGCCAATACTAAATAGGTTGTGCCCTAAGCCTTCAACATAGCTCACCTTTGTAATCGTCACTTTGTCATGAATTACATCACCATACCCCAGAATTGGCGAGAAATGGTCATTTCCAAACCTAAATGTTCCGCAATACTTCTCTGTATAATTAGATAACATATCTTTTTGCCCGGTCATATGCTTGGAACAGCCGCTATCCAAGTACCACATATGACGGGTCTGCACATGAGAAAATCACGAAACAAGAGGTTTAGGTACCCATTTATATATGGGCCCTACAGTGTTAGCACAAGTAGATTTTGGCATCCATTTAAAAATGGACCCTTTTGCTCTTTGAAAAACATTTGAAGCATAGGAACGATAAGAATATACATGATATGTGCCAAACCAATCAACAGAATTTTGTCGAGAAGCAAAATCATTCCGATGATAATTAGAAGACTTTCTAGTATACGGAGATAATTGGAATAATTGTTGTATATAATACTTCTTGTAAGGAATTACAAGTTTTTGTTTATTAAAAGCAATATCCACAATTACATCTGAAGTACTATTAGTATTCCTATTACATGATGATTCAGAAACTGATTTTGCCTTCTCATCAACTTTCTGCTTTGGTTGCCATGTTGATTTAACTCCAAGCTCTTTCTTTATCATATCTGAAACATTTGAAATTTTAGAGTTAGACCTGTGAAAATGAACATAATGCTTCTTCTTTGGCTTACCAGTGATGATCGGTTTCTGTGAATGCCCTAATTTCTTCTTTTTACCTTTGGCAATTTTGGTTTTCACAGTAACAGATTTATCAACTTTCGTTGATGTTTCACATTTTTCATATACACTCGGTAATCCAAAAGAGTTAATAACAAAAGATGAATGATCAGGAAGTTTAGCATTAAAATCAAATTGAGCAACACATTCATCTAAATCACCATCAGAGTTTAAGAATTCAAACTCATCATCAAGTGAACCAGACACATCATCAGATTTTGAAGCCTTGGTGATTGTAGAAAAATCAGAATATTTGAACATAGTAGAAAAAACAGTTTGTTCAAGATCAATCAAAATTCTTTCTTTTGATAAAGTATTCTCAAGTTCAGAAATTTTACTTTTTAAAACGAGAGGAGGTACGTAAAGCTTACCTTTGATAGGTTTTAGCCTCCAACTCTTTTAAAGAATAACTTTCAAAATAGTCATTTGAAAGAAATTTGAGTTATCAGAACTATAACTATTATTCAACCTTTCATAACGAAATGGAAGTTGAACTTTAGTTGTGTTCTTTCTTTTCTCATATTCCTTGGCTTCATCTTCTTCAGATAGTTTAGTCCACTCAACTTGAAGTTCAGGGTATTGTGGTGCCAGTTTTAGAAATCCAAAATCATAAAGTGCAGGCACTTCTGATATACCCTTTTTAAGGTAGTGTGGATTCTCATAACCGAGTCCCCAACACTCTTTTTTCTCTTTGGGTTTATTTAGATGAATGGTTTGTTCAGTTTGACCCAAAGTATATAATTTTCCTTCCAAAACATGCACTTTTTCAAGTAAAGATTTGTTTTCTTTTGAAAGCGAATAATACATTTTATTTATCTCTTTTGATTCAAACTCACACAATCTATATTTTGAAACAGTTTCAAATAATTCTTTGTGAATTATAGTCTTCTCTTTCGCGCTGGTGTCAATGTTTTTATGTAATGCTTCAATCAATACATTCTTCTCAGCAATATCATTGCTAAGTTTCTGTATAGATTGATTCTTTTCTTTAATAACACCTTTTTCACGCTTAAGTTTAGACTCTAATTCTTGGAGTTTAACCATCATAGAATGCATTTGATTTAAAAAATCCGATTCAGTCATATCATATACCTCTTCGTTGTCCTCTTCATCAGATTCTGCTTCATCTTCATCTTCATTCACTATCTTTCCTATCAGGCAAATATGAGCTGTCTCTTCTTTCTCAACTTCTTCATCTGAGTGATCGAACCAGAACTCGTCCTCCACCATTAATGCCTTGATAGCCTCTTGTTGTTTGGCCAAGAGCATTTTATTCTTGTAATACTCGGAGTTCTTGACTTTGGGCTTTCTGCAATCTTTAGCAAAATGACCCAATTTGCCACAGTTGTAGCATTTAGTCGACTCTAGCTGCTTTGTCTCTTCAACTCTATATTTCCTTTCCTCAGGCTTCTTTTCTTCCAATCTCTTTCCATCAACTCTCTCTTTGTGCTCATAGTTCTTAGATCCGGAAGAATATCTTTGACCATTTGAACCAGGCTTTTTGTAAAACTTTTTCTGGAAAGCTTTCGTCAGCATCAGCATAGCCTATTTCAGGTTCTCACAGTCATCAGAGTCAGAGTTATCATCACTATTTGCTTCTTCAGAATCAGAAACTACAACTTTCCTCTTCTTCTTTAAACTAACATACTTCTTCTTAACAAGAAGAGCTATTGGATCAACAACCGCCTTCTCAGTCTTTTTCTTCTCATCCTTAATCTCATCAACCTCTTCTTCATTTTGTCTAAGAGTTTCATAGACTTCATGAAGTGGTATTTCATTCAAGTCCTTCATTTGCTTCATTTGTCTTGTCAATCTCTTCCACTCATGTTGCAAGATGCTAAGGAACTTGACATTAAGCTCAATTTGTGACTTCTTCACTTTGTTCTTGCTGAGCTCGTTCAACAACGTCACAAACCTATCATAAGTAGCTTCCAGTGATTCACCTTCCTTAGCCTTGAACTCTTCATAATTATTGAGGCAGTTGGATATTTTAAGTTGGTTCCCAACCTTTGATCCAAGCATCATCTTCTCCAGTTGATCCCACATTTCCTTAGTTGTAGCCTTATAACTGTCAATTTTCACATATATCTCATTTGGGATGCCTTGAAGAATGAAAGATTTTGCCAGTCTATCAGCTTTTGTTCTTTTTGTCTGTTCTTCTGTGTATTCTTCAGGTGGAAGTGGATACTCTCTTTGCTCATTTCCAACAGTACGAGTCTTTGTTGGAATTTCCATAACACCTTCCTCCAATGACTGTCTGATATAATCCCTCAAATCATTTCTGTCAATGAAATCCAAAAATCGATCTTTCCACTGCTTATACTCTCCCTTGAAGAGTACTGGTGGCTTTGTGTCTGTTCCAATAGCGAGAGCTTCTCGTGATGTCATCCTGTTTAAAAAAAATATGCAATAAGAAATTAGAAACTAATCGTTAGTCCAATTTGAAATCAAGTAAAATACAGAAAAACTTGAAATATGATTCAGAAATGCAATTTCCAAAAATAATCAAGTCAGGAATTCGCAATCAATAAGAAAGATCAAAGAATTCGCAAACAACTCAGATCAATGTAAAGAATTCGCTAATCACACATTTGTGAATCCTTAAGAATTCGCAAAGCTCATTTAGCGAATTTTATACTTGAAAATTTTCAGAAAAACACTTTTCGCAATACTCTAGACTGCGAATTCTTTGCAATTCGCAATCCTCACATATACGAATTCTAGCTCTCTGCGAATTATATACTTAACAGAATTTGAAAAACACACTTGCGAATTCTAAGAAATTCGCAACACACTGATCTGCGAAATATGAGCAGTTCGCAATAGAGACAAATACGAATTCTGTTCTTAGATTTTTCAGATTAAACCCTTTGCGAATTCTAAACTTTTCGCAATATACAGATCTGCGAATTCTGTACTTATGAAATTTTCAGAAATTGACAATGCGAATTCTGAATACTCTGCGAGTTCTTGATGTGATTCTTGCGAGTTCTTGAAGAACTTGCGAGTTCTTCACGGATTTAGCGAATTCTTGAGATCTCGTTAGAAAAACGTCTCTGAATCGATCAAAAACCTACCTAGATCTCAAATTTCGATTTGAGACAATGACATATTAATCACTTATACATCTAGAACAAAATTCTATCAAAGAATTTCAACAACAAACACTTAAAAAATACAAATAAATCCAATACAGTGCTCGAAGAACTCGTAAACTCTAACTCGACATATTTCGAAAAATTCAAGAAAATTACAGTGCAATTGACAAATCAAACTATACAGACTCGATCGAAAATACTAAACAAACATAACCTGATCAAATACAACTCGAAAATCACACTAAATCTCAAAAATGATTCGCACTTGAAGAACACAGTGTCGACTTCGTTTTTCTTGATTTGATTTCAACTGGATTTGCTCTGATATCAATTGTTTGTCCCTATTTCAAAATTCTTATTACAATTAATCAAACAAACAAGATTGATTATCTACCTGTTTCAATTCAATTATCAATATCAAACAATTACAACTCAGTTTGTAACTTTCTCTCTCTAAAACTCTCTCTCTCAGGATACGCGTACAATATCTCTAGTCATATATCTATTAAACAAAAACAAACTATTTATACCTACTATCTAAAACAAGGAAACAAAACAAAACAAAACAATACATTGACTTTCATTGAGAGTTGATTTTCCAGCTTTTGACTTCTTGTACTTTGACTTTTGATCTTCATGATCTTGTATCCAACATATTTATGCTCTAACAGCAACGTATAAAACAATTTCTTCTCTAGATCTTATTGATGCAGATAGTTGACGAAACTCGTTCTGTAAATTAGTTATGTCGTAATCTAGCTCCTTCGTAATCAAACAATTGTTTGAAGACTCAACAGAATCATCATCAGGGTAAGGCATAGTGGTGAATTTTTTAGGCTGGAATTGTTACGAAGTAAAATCTTTTCAATCTCAAACAATGTCAAGTTTTTGACTTGATCATCATTAAGGGATAAACCTGTAACATATATAATATAAATGTTAAACAACCATAACATTGAAATAATAACTGAAATAATATTTAAGAAAGAAAATAATATTTAAAAAATAAAACAATAAATTGGTTTGTATTTAAATAATAACTGTATAAATACCTAAATAGATAATTAACATACCTGGAGACTTTAATACAATTCATTGATTGTAAAGAATCACATCTGCCAAGTATTGCCATGTTTTTTGCCAAACAAATTCAGGTCTAGACAGACTATTTGAAATCAGCATGATTGCAAATAAAGACCGTAGATAAAAACCATAACCGGTTAAACTTGCTTCTTCAATGGTATCAACATATTCCTTGTCGTCATCTAAAAGCCCAATAGCATAACATGCATCTCTAAAAGTAGGAAATATATCTCCGTTTACTGTACGAATGTCTTCGAATGATTTAGGACCTTGGACCTTATTCAAAAGAATTCTTAAATAATACGCTTCACCAAGAGCAGGAGAAACTGAATGAATTCTTCCAATTGAAAAGCCTTTTTTCCTTTGATTCCAACACCGCTCTTCCAGTTTCCACACAAACTCTGTAGGGAATTCAACGTAAGTAAAATAACATTTTTTTTTAAAACAAAAAGAGAATATATTTGGTTGAATATGATAATTAATTGATTATATGTCAAGGTTTTGTAAGTAACTATATGTAAAGATTTGCTAGAAGACAATCATAAGAAAATAAAATACAAAATCTTATGAGTTTTTAAGTCTTGAATCGATAAGGTCGGTATTTAATCATCCACAAATTAGCAAAAATACATAACAACACTTGATTAAGGTGTCGTTTACCCGAACACTACCCGTTAGGTACTTATCCATAAAATCCAACATCACTTACTTAACGGGTAAGATTTTAGTCCACCAAAACAGCATTGTATGTACAATTTACTCGGTAACCGCTAACCATGGTAAAATTCTTGGTCCTTTTATATTCATCCAGTAAGATGATGTGACTTGGTAAGCGTAACGCCTTAAATATCTATATCAATTGTATACTTTTATTTTATAATAATATCAATCACATTTTTTTATATAATTATAACCAATCAACTATTGTGAAAGATTAATTTAAAGTGAATTGACGGGAAGCATAATAATTTGACTTTGAAATATCATTACCTAACCATCTGTTAATAACTGATATTATGTTGTTCAATTAAAATTAGATGAAATAATATAATCATGATTAAGAAAGTATAAATAATTAAATATACTATACTAAAATATTTGTATATTTATATTTTTGAAAAGGGTTCGAACTCATAATCGAAAAATCAGTTGATAAGTGATATCTTTTTTTTTTTCAAGTAATTAAATCTCTTATGATAATTCTAAGGGTGTTTCGTTGACAAAATGAAATTTGATAGAATTGTAATCCGTCGAAAGAATTCGACTTTGAAGTAACAATTGATATGAAATTGAAAAAATAAAATCATGACAATTTAGTGATTATTTGTATCAAATCTCATACTAATTTCAACAAATCTCATACTAATCACGACACTTTAATTCGTATATATTTATGATGTTTAATAATATAATTAAATCCAAAAATATTCAATATTTGGATCATTTCGAAGGTATTGACGAATCGATTACAATGATATAATTTGTAAAAAATAGAAATGTTTTTAATGCATTTTAGTTAATATACATTATTTATGTTTATATAATAAGATTCTAAAATGAAAAATAAAAAAGTGAGGGATTAAAAGTAAACTACATACCTAATTATAAGGGTAGTAAATGTAATATATAAATTTAAAAAAAATGAAGAGTAAATTGCAAATTTGGTCACTGTGGTTTATTGTTTTTCTCACATTTGGTCCCTATAAAATTTTTATTGCAAGAAACTCCCTGTGGTATGCAAAAGTGCTCGGATTTGGTCCCTGTGACTAACGCCCGTTAGTTTGCAGGTGTTAAATCCCCTCACGTGCCTTGCACATGAGGGTATATGGGTCATTTTACTCCACAAGGACCAAAATAGCAATTTACTCTTTTACATTATACCATTTTCAAAAAACATAGTATGTATATTATATAATTAATAAATAATTATCACTTAATTAAAAAATAACTTATTTAATGAAAAATATCATATTTTTATTTAGTTAATAATTTATATTTAAGTTTTATCGACCAAAATTATAATAAAAAAATTTATATTTTCGCTTTTACTAAATTTCATTTTTAATAAAAAAAATAAATTATTCAATAAAATAAATTAAACACATGTGTTTTTTTGAATTTTAATATAAAACATAACATATATATTATAGAAAAATTTAACGCATATTAAAACGATATATGAAATTACCTCTAAAAATTTATTATAACTAGACTTATATCCTATTGAACTAGAATTTTTAATAGATTTTTTTATATAAATTACCATACAATTATTTACGGGTGTCCACGGTTCGGTTCGGCTCAGTTAGTAAGAAAAATGTGAACTAAACCGCATGAGGCGGATACCTGGTTACCCGAACCGAAACCGAACCGCGGGTTGAATCAAACCGAACAGAAGCGAACCGAAATTAGTCGGTTACCCGCGGTTCGGTTCACGGTTACCCGAATTTATAGAAAAATATTATTTGCAATATAAAAATAATACCAAAATAGAAAATTTATACCAATTACATAACAAATACATAAAAATAATCCAAGAAAAAAAAATTGAAATAAGTTTTATTGTTTAAAAATATCAACTATTTAGTTAATGATTATTTAAATATTAAATAGTTGATATTAAATATAATATTATTAAGTAATCTATATATACCGGTTCAGATCGGTTACTCGCGGATACCTACAATTTAAACCGAAACCGACCCGTGAATACCCGGTTTTTCGGTTTTTGTTTTTTTCGGTTTTCGGTTTTTCCAGTTTTCGGTTTTTTCGGTTTCTGATCAAACGGTTCGACTCAGTTTCTCGGTTTTCCGATTTTTTTAACACCCCTACAATTATTAAAATGATGTTAACATGCAAAAAGATTAAAGCACATGGATTTTGTTAGGAATATTTGAGAATGAGGTTTGATCAAAAAAACATAAAAATGGGTTGGATGTTACATAATTTTGTTAGGAATATTTGGTCGCTCATCCTCTTTCAAACATCTCTACCAAAATCTATATGCTTTAATATTTTTGAATGTTACATAATTTTAATAACCGTAGGTAATTTATTTTAAATTTTTTTTAAAAAAAGCCGAGTTCAATAAGATATAAGTTTAGTTATAATAAATTTTTTAAAGGTAATTTCATATATCGTTTTAATATGCGCTAGATTTTTCTATAATAAATATGTTATGTATTATATTAAAATTCAAAAAACGCATGTGTTTAATTTATTTTTATTGAATAATTTATTTTTTTATTAAAAATGAAATTTAGTAAAAGCGAAAATGTAAATTATTTTTATTATAATTTTGGTCGATAAAACTTAAATATAAATTATTAAATAAATAAAATTTTGATGTTTCATTAAATAAGTTATTTTTTAATTAAGTAATAATTATTTTTTAATTATATAATATAAATACTATGTTTTTTGAAAATGGTATAATATAAAAGGAAATTAATTAAAATACCCGTATTTGAATCCCGTATTACCAATATGCCCCAAATCTTTCTCATTTTGCCGAAATACCCCTTTTTTTCGGGATCCGTGGCCGGGATGCTTACCAATCCCGGGGTTACATTCAAAGACGCCGTGAATAGTGAAATCCCGGCGTTAGTCCGGGATGTGGGCCGGGATTGGGTAATTTAGGGTTAGGGTTTGAGAAAAAGAGGGTTTGGTCCTATGATTTCATGTGATTCCAGTGTTTTTCACGTTTTTGTTGCTGATTCTTTCTACTGTTTTTTTCTACTCTGTCATACAATAATTGTACTTGTCATTGAATTGTATTTGTCCTTGAACTAATAATAATCGGCTATAAATTTTGCCCTTAAAGATCAGTATAATGCAAGGCATTCATCACATCCATTGCATTTTTCTTTCTTTCTCTCAACTTTCATTGTTTGAATTGCTTTATTTTTCATACAATTGGAAAGATGAGTTCACCTGTTGTAAAAGCTAAGCTCTATTTATGTTTCGATGGTCAGTGGGTTCAAAGCAACAATTAGTGGGATTATATTGGGTACACAAAGCGTGGTGTACAGATTCCAGTAATCTATACATATAAGAGGTTTCTTCATTACGCCATGGGAAAATGTGGAATCGAAGATTCTGCTACTTGCAAGTTGGTGTTCAAACGTGAAGATCGCTCACTAGTGGAGCTAAACAGCGATGAACTAATCCTTGGTTTTATGCAAATTACAGCCGATTCAGAAACACCTCCAAAAGTCTTTGTGTATGAGGCAACATTGATGTGCGACGAAGGTGATGACGAAGATGATGCTGGAGGTGATGACGAAATCCATCTCGGTGGTAGTCAACAGGAGCCTGATTCTCAATTTCAGGCATCCTACGACACCACACTTTATTCTGATCATTCATATCGTCCTTACGACTCTTATCCCGATGTTGTTCCGGAGACACAACTAGAAGAAGAACAACAAGCAGAGGAAGAAGAAGAAGAAGACGAAGAAAGACGGTTTGCTGGAGTTACTCATGACGAAACCCATGTTTTCACAACGGGTATATCTGATCTGGACAGATCAAATACCGATACCGATGAGGACCAAGAAGAAGAAACATATACCCCTAGCAATAAATCACTTGGTGAGTATAACGATTATTTTGATATGCCTCTTTCCCTTCCAAACCCGGAGACCAATATACCACCCTACCAACCCGTACCTTACAATCGTGGTACAAGCATACATGAAGGACAACTATTTGATACTAAGGAGGAAATGGCCATACAACTCGGAATTAAGTTCTTGGAAGAGGGTTTTGTGTTTAGAACAGATAAATCCGACAATAGCAGATATGTGGCTGTCTGTGACCAAGAAAATTGTAAGTGGCGTATGTCGGCGAAGTCCGTGGGCCCAAAAGGAGGGATGTTTGTCGTTAGGAAACTGAACGACGTGCACACTTGTTCCAGGATGCAACTGAATTCCAGACACCGATAGGCCAACAGAAGGACTTTGGGCCACATTTTGAAAGGGAAGTTTATTGACACTAGTAGGTCATTTCGGCCGAATGACATCGTCGACGATATCAACCAGCAGTACGGGCTCAATATTGGTTACCACCAAGGATGGCGTGCGCGATGCAAGGCCCTGCTAATGGTGAGAGGCACTCCCGAGGAGTCGTACGAACGACTCCCTATGTACTTATATAATTTGGAGTTGAAGAATCCGGGTACACACACCAGAATAAAGACGGATTCGCACGGACGTTTTGAGTTTTGTTTCGCTGCTCTTGGATGTGTGGTACGTATATCAACACGCCATATCTTTACATATTATAAATTATAACATTTACAAAGTTGATCCACGTATATGTACAATAATTGTACGTTATTTGCAGATCCGCACGTTTTTGGCAAACCTGCGTCTTGTCATCGTAATAGACGTTGCCCATTTAAAGGGACCTTACCTAGGTATGATGTTCTTGGTGGTTGCCATGGACGGAAATAACAACATCGTGCCCTTGGCTTTCGGAGTAGGCAAGTCCGAGACGGGGGAGGAGTGGGGTTGGTTTCTGTCCAGGTTGAGAGAATGTATCGGAGTCCCAGAAGGGCTGGTGTTTATGTCTGACAGGTCTCCTTCAATAAGTGCCGCAATTTCTGCCGTGTACCCATCGACCCCTCATGCCCTATGTTGTCGACATTTGGAGATGAACGTGAAAAGCGCAGACAGGCGTATTACTGCAAACCGCCCGACCTACTGGAAGGCATGCAAAGCATATACGGTTACGGAGTTTGACCGGTACATGGATGCACTACCATATGAAGTAGATCGTGGAGCACAAGTTATGGACACTGCTGGGAAGGAGAGGTGGTCAAGGGTCCATTTTCCTGCACATCGATATAAAATAATGACCTCTAATAGTGCAGAGTCGGTGAATGCACTGTCCCATTTTGCTCGTAGGTTACCGATTGTCGGGCTTATGGAGTACGTCCGATCTTTTCAACAAGAGTGGTACCTACTTCGACGACAAAAGGGAGGTTGATAAACTTTGAAATCTTGAACTTATATGTTATTTTATCTTCTTGTGTTATTTATAATTCATACCATAGTTAACACACACATGTTTGTAGGTGAAATGCGTAATCATCTCACTCCAATGGCGGAGGCGAAGATTCTCAAAAGGGCGGGAAAGTCTGCGCAATGGAGGGTAAGAGGGATTGGATATGATAAGTTCGATGTTCGGGATACCCGTGGACACGCGATTGTCGATATGCTCAACCGTGTTTGTGAATGTAAACAATGGCAATATTCTGGGTTACCATGTGGTCATGCCATCACAGCTGCAAGATCTATGAACCGTAGAGATTGCAGCGATCTAGCTCTAGGTTACTTCACGTCCCATACTTACCGGTCAACATATCATGAAGTAATCAATCCAGTTGGACCCCCTCAATCATGGGTTTTGCCACACGTCCCCCTTCCGCCATGCTATCCACCGTTAATAACAAAGAGACGTGCGGGGAGGCCAAGAAAGAACGATCGGCGTCCATCCCGGGGTGAGGATCCGATACAGAGAACTTGTACTAGGTGTGGAGCAGTAGGACTTACTCGTGGTGAATGTCCAACTCCTGCCCCTTCAACCGTGCCCAGGAGTAGAGCTTCAAGTAGCCAAAGATTTCGCTCTCAGGGGCCATCGAACCTAGAACCACATGGAACCCTAAGGCATGATAGCATTGACCTTAACATTGACTTCCCTTGATTGTAACGACCTCATCTTGTATGCGAAGTGATATGATATTTATGTTCATTGTTCATTTAATATACCTTTTCGTGGTTGTGGAATTATATTGTGTAAAAACAAGTTAATCATTAAAGCATCCTTTTATTAAAGCATCGATAAAGTAAACATTAATAAAGAAAAGAAAACATTAGACCATCGTTACGGGTAGATTAACCACCTTTTGAGAAACCTACTACGGATAGATTTCTCGGATGCTCTTGACCCAACCAGCCTTTACCTTCATCTGCTCCTCCATGCCGGTATAGTTTTCTTTGATTTCTACCAATTCATCTTCTAATTTTTTAATCTCCTTTTGCTTCTCCCTAACATCCCGCTTCATCATCTCCAAGAACTCCTTCTGCTCCGAAATAATGGCCTCCTTCTCTTTTTGCAATTCCATGTTGCGTAGCCAGTTCCTGCCGATATGTCGTATCTCCGCATTTGCCTCATCACATGAGTCTTTCAACTTTGTAGGCAGTACTTGAGACATTGGTAGACTCAGTCCCTGGTTAGTGGGATACGTAGGTGGGTATTGTCCCCCATGAGCATTGTAGTATGCCTCTCGTGCAAAATCATACTGCTCCCACTCTTACGGCGTAATTGGTTCATCATAAGCACTTATCCCAAACTGCGCCCATTCCTCCATTGTGTTTGGTACTCCCCAGTCAACCCTCGTAGCTCCATCATTTAATTGTTTGTTGTAGGCGGAGCGTGAAGTGCCAACCCCATTCGTTGGCCTTCTCCCCCTTCCACGTGAACCTCCAGCCATTAAGTTATGAAAATGTAGAGAATGTTTGTAAATGACGAAGAGAGTAGAAATGATAGATAGCAAGTTGGGAATTACTACTTCACCGGAGCATCTACTTATAGTCCATGCGAAGATAGGTTTGTGCACATGGTCAAACGATTCCTCTGCAAAGCCTGAAAGATGCTGAAAGATGCCTCTGCAAAGACTGAAATGATGCCTTCTGCAAAGACTGAAATGATGCCTTCTGCAAAGCCTGCAATGATGCCTTCTGCAAAGCCTGAAATATGCCTCTTCAAAGCCTGAAATGATGCCTCTGCAAACACTGAAATATGCCTCTTCAAAGCCTGCAATGATGCCTTCTGCAAAGCCTGCAATGATGCCTTCTGCAAAGCCTGAAAGATGCCTCTGCAAAGACTGAAATGATGCCTTCTGCAAAGCCTGAAATGATGCCTTCTGCATATCCTGAAAGATGTCTCTGCAAAGACTTAAACGATTCGTTTTTTTAACAATGCTCCTTGTGGCTATAAATACCCGTTTTATAGCAACTGTGAAATTCACAACAACCACACACCATTTTCATATCATAAGTCTCCCCTTTCACCAAACACATGGCTGGAAATGCATCATCTTCAAACCCACCATCTTCACAAATAATGCCCTCGAGACTGAAAAAAGCGATAGAGAAAAGTGAAGCGGAGATTGAGCAACTCACTCAAGAGTGGAGGGAAATGATGGCGAAGAAGGACAGACACTTAAGAAGGATCGACACGGACAAAGAGGAGGTAAAAAGGTTGAAGAGGGAGATGAAGGAGAAAGAAGACCGAATCCGCTACGACAATGAACAAGTCAACAAGATTATGCAAGACTTCGCAACACTGCAAGCGCATGTAACAGAGAAACAAACTTGGATTGATAAATGTAAAGCACTATATCCTTAGATGGTGTTTGTGTTTTTGGTTTCGTGTTTGGAGTTTCCTATGTTGGTAGTTTGTACCCGGAGTTTATGTGTTGGTGTTTTGTACTTGTACTTTCTATGCTTTTGTTTCATTAATAAAATCGTCTAACGTATTTTGTGGTCTGATGCGTTTATATTTTTATACTACAAAATTATAAATTCATACAGTAAAAAAACAACTGGTACAAGACGATGTGAATCTATAAGGCCTTTTTCCAGACGAATCTATAAGCTTTTTTACAGGCGAATCTGTAAGCCCTTTTACAGGCGAATCTGGAAGCTTTTTGAAAGGCGACTTTGGAAGGCCTTTTACAGACGAATCTATAAGTTTTTTTTTCAGGCGAATCTGGAAGGCCTTCCAAATCACTACCTTTGGCTATAAATAAAGAGATCTGGGTGGTCCTAAACCATAGAAAACAAAACACGGTTTATAGCAAGGAAAAAGTATTACACATCTTCTTACATGGCATCCCCAAATCTTCATGTATGGAATTTCAGATGTTTATCTCAATCGCTTCCAGCCTCTACCACCGAGTTATATGGTTAGTGTTTTTATTATAAAAGGTTTTGCTTGCGTTGAATATTTTGTAAGGCTAACGTTGTTAACCCTTACCATGAACAGATGAGTATCCACAAATGTTCACCATGAAAGTCTACCATCAAGGGTACTTCACTGAACCACCTAGAAGACAATACTTCCATGGTCTAGAAGTCTATGTTGACATGTTAGATGTCGACGATCTTTGCATGCCAATGCTTCACCAGATCATGAAAGAGCTAGGCTACGATGACACTAGATATTATAAGTTGTATTTTAAACGTCCAAATGCAGACTTATTGAGCGGACTGGAACCTATGGCTACCGACGAAGATGTCGCCAATATACGTCAGTATGTTGACGGCCATACCGTCATTGAAGTGTACAACGAGAAAGTGGAGCTTAACATTACCAGAATCGTATCACCAGAGCATATAAGAAGTCGTTGGGGATTCCCCAAAAACCAAGCGTCGTGTAGCCGTAGTTTGACATTTAAATGACCAATAATGTGACCTAATCACTTTGTTTCATGTCGTTGTTTCAAAGTCTTTTTAGATGTGATATGTGACGAGACGTCTTATTTATGGAGTTATTATGAAAATGATCTTTGCGTTTTCGAAACCTATCAGTTTCTAAGTTCGTTTAGTTCACCAAATCTTAATTCTTTTTATGTCCCTCGACACGAAAAATCTATGAAAACAATATTAATATATATAAAAATTGTATTACATACATAAAAGAACAGCAAAAACAATCTACTCGTCTAACCGAAAAGACAACACATATAAGGTCTCCGCCATGTAACGCCGCCATTTCTTGGCCACAGATTCAGTTGCATCTGGTGCAACTGATGGATGCATTTATTCAACAAACTTGGATAAATTACGACACACCCAGACACCGCAGTCCCCAAACGCCCCTGCCTGTTGTGGTGCATCATTTTCATACTGATGCTTTAATTTCTTGTTGGCATTTATACGACCCGGTGTGTCGCGGATCTTATTTAACAACTTTGGCAATTGTTTTTTGAAGATCTTAAGGCGTTCTTCCAAGGGACAGGTGTACCTGGACGCTCGTAAACTGTCATATATAACCATCGTCATTTCTTTAAGCAACAGAACTCTAAGCACCCAATGTTTGTCCATAATGCAGATTGGGATGTATACCTGAGATTTTACAGTAACACACAAATAGTTAGTAACAAACAAGTTAAACAAAAATTATGTAAATCGATTTCCATACCCGCTCGATGTCCTTCCAATATGGATGGTTTCCCGTCATTCCATTGCAAGTTTCGTATACGGACTTGTATCCTTGCTCCGGCAGGGTGAGCCACTCAAAAAAATTGTTGTCCATCACCGCCCATGTCGCATGTGGAGAGCGGGAGTCTTGGATCATTTTGACCCAAGCGTCGATGTGCTATACACAAAACATAGATTGTTAGACCTGTAACTACAAATGTAGTTGTTTATATGACTATATTTAAATACTAACCAAATCCTCCAAATCACCGTTACAACCTACAGCAAGCAGTTTCATGAAAAAACCGGTATCCATTTGAAGGTCGCCATAAAATGGACAACACAGGTTGGGGAGTTGATTGTGTTGACATTGGTCCACGATCTGTGCCGCCGAAACGTGCATCGATTGTCCCGTTGAAGTCATCGTAGTGGACCCCCCAACCTGCCCCTTACCCTTTGCCTTCACCCTTGGCTTGGTCTTTCTCGGAGGGGCCGGTGTGGTCGAAGGTTGTTGGGTATATGGGGAACGTAAGTTTGGGCCTGCTACAATGTCTCGTCTCCCCCTCCCAAGTGTTACCACCTCCAACTGGTCAAGCATGGGAGCATCATCCTCGAAGTGGCACTCAACGATATCACTACCCATAGGAGAGCAGAGTCGCACCTGGGTGGTGTCAACCGCCGACCCCATCGAACCCATCGAACCCGGGATGGAAGGTACCAAAAAATCTTCCACCATATCGCTAAGGAATGATCTACCCTGATCGAGGTGTGCTGGCGGTGTCACGTACGGCGGCCCTGACAAATTGTCGCTCGTCATCATTTGGGGTATGTAACAATCGGCCTGCGTGTGTCCGTAACCAGCCGACGTGTTTCCCCACCTACCCGACGTCTGTCTGTGCCCAGCCGACGTGTGTACCCACCCACCCAACGTATGTCCGTATGCAGCCGACGTGTGTCCGTACCCAGGGGACGTGTAGGTCGGCACCGAGCTCGTTGCCAACTAATACAAGTATTAAGCGTCATATCAATATACAAACCAATATACAAGTATGGAACGTAATATCCTCAAATTAAGTTAAACACTAACCTGAGTGTGGCGAAGGTGTGCGGTAAGGGCCTCGAGATCTCTTAGGCGTGTCTCGACGGACCCGTGGACGTAATCGTGCAGCGCATCGTAGCGTACCCACCTGTATTGGTATGGGTCGGGAGGCGGCACTCCATGATGGGAGGAGCTAGGGGGAGCCTGATATCCCGTGCCATCATCGTAATCTTCATCATCTTCATAATCATCGTCATCATCGTCCTCATCGTGGTCATTGTGATCAGTATCTCTTCGTCGGGACCTCTTCGTCGGTCGCCTGGCCTCCTCTCTTTCCAAATAGGCGACACTGGATAGATACCAACGACTCTATTGTTCGACAGCGGTAGGAGTGAGGCGCTCAAGAGCCGGATGCCTCACCTAAATATATTGTAAAACATATAAGATTTAATATGCAGGACTAAGTTAAACAGTTAATTGTTTACTTACTAAAATTAGAAATATAGTAATAGAGCGTACGTCCGAAACTGAGTTGAAGATTGCAACGCATGCAGCCTTATTCAGTACAATCTTTCAGTCCCAACGAGTTCCCCTAATGGCCCTGTTGGTGCGACTGGTGAAATGGTGACGGCAGATAGGAAACATCTCCAAGATCCAAACCTGGAATTACACAACATAGAGAAGTAAGTAAAAAAAAAGCGAAAGATGTCATAATATTTATGTTATACTACTTATCTACCCTTCAGAACGTGTGCGAACCCATTCAACGTACTCTTGTTCATGTTCTTGTTCTTTTTAAAATGGCGTCTGGCGGTGGCGTGGTGTAAAGACCTGTATGTGTGGCTCCAGATGTGGCTACCCCACGGGTAGTTGTCGAATGTCACAAGGTCATCGACGGCCCTAATGACAGTGTCGGTAACCACCTGACTCAGCTCACGACCCATAAACATGATTTCCAACATCACTACCAAGCAAACACGCACATCATCCTCATCAGATAGCTCCTGCATGCCGCCTCTCATCGTCTGGACGATGGTTTTCATCTTCAAATTAGCGGGGGCGTGATTAGGCCAAAGCCTCTTGACGAAGGACCCTTCCGATATGACAGGAAGGTCGGGTGTTTGTCCGAAAAGGAGTCCTGTTATAAGACAGAACTCAAGACGACCAAAGCGCATGTGGTTCCCACGCACATCGAAATACATTTCCTCCTCATCGGCATTCATTACGTCAACCTCGAACTGTAAAAACATGTACACTAGGAGGGGGTCCTGCGCAGTATTGGTAAGCTCCAGCCATGGACCAAACGGTGTCCGTCCGAATATTTGATGTAAGTTTTGTGCCCTCTGGTGGACACGCTGCAAAAATATCTCTAACTTCCTTGGCGAACCCAAGGCGTGTTTCGAAAGACAGATCTACGTAATGAAAATCCTCCTATATAGTAACAAATAAAAGACAACGACTTTTGGTTATAGTTAATATTTATGTTTTTTTGCAAAGTTAAGGAGACCTACGTTTTGTTGATTTCGTCTATTTATTAAGTTTAGAAAAGAAACCACTCAATCTATTGGACTTCCAGGTAGTAGGGGAATCACATGGATTGCTTAAATCCCTACAAACCTTAGGGTTATTTACACCCGTTTGACAAAATCCAAATCGATATGTTGCGATTAAAAGGTTTATGATTATAGTTATTTAAAAAAAACACAACACTTGGAGATGAACGCAATCTCTCTAAAATTAAAGCAACACTCTAAAATTAACGCAACACTCTAAAATTAACGCAATCTCTAAAATATTTAAAATTGACGCAACACTCTAAAATTAACGCAACACTCTAAAAGTAAAGCAACACTCTAAAATTAAAGCAACACTCTAAAATTAACGCAACCCTCTAAAATTAACACAACACTCTAAAATTAAAGCAACACTCTAAAATTAACGCAACACTCTAAATGAAACGCAACACTCTAAAATTAACGCAATCTCTCTAAAATTAAAGCAACACTCTAAAATTAACGCAATCTCTAAAATTATCGCAACCTCTAAAATAAACGCAACACTCTAAAATATTTAAAAGTAAAACAACTCTCTAAAATTAACGCAACACTCTAAAATTAACGCAAAATATTTAAAATTAAAGCAACACTCTAAAATTAAAGCAACACTCTAAAATTAACGCAACACTCTAAAATTAACGCAATCTCTCTAAAATTAACGAAACACTCTAAAATTAACGAAACCTCTAAAATTAACGCAACCTCTCTAAAATTAACGCAACACTCTAAAATTAACGCAATATCTCTAAAATTAACGCAACACTCTAAAATTAACGCAATCTCTCTAAAATTAACGCAACCTCTAAAATTAACGAAACACTCTAAAATTAACGCAATCTCTAAAATTATCGCAACCTCTAAAATTAACGTAACACTCTAAAATTAACGCAACACTCTAAAAAACACGAAATACTCTAGCATATTAACAACATAAACATAACACATAATCTCTAAAATAAACGCATAATCAAACACATAGTCTAAATAACATACAACAAATATTTTATAAAATATAAAACTACAATGGGGTTAAAAGAAAACTTACCAAAGTAAGTAGACGAGACATATCGAAGATTGCTAAAACTCCAATAACTCGAGTCGAAATCCGAGCGTGATATACACGAGATAGAAGAGAGAGTTAGAAGTAGAAGAGAGGAAGTGGTTGTGTGGGGTGGGGTGGGGTTTGAATTGGGGACCATATGCTTTTATAATAATGGGGGAACACTTCTAAACCTAATTTAAGTTAATCCCTACTGTCAATTTTATTTTGATCAAGACATCTCTTCCATCCCGGCCCCCAACCCCGGGAAATTACTGTTCATCCCGGACTAATGCCGGGATTCCCTTATTCATCCTGGCTTAACGCCGGGAAAACCACTATTCACGCCGCCGATGATGCTAACCCCGGGATGGGTGTCAATCTCGGCCACGATCCCGGCCAAAAGGGGTATTTCGGCCACTATTCATGCCGCCGATGAAGGTAACCCCGGGATGGGTGTCAATCCTGGCCACGATCCCGGAAAAAGGGGTATTTCGGCAAAATGAGAGAGATTTGGGGTATTTCAGTAATACGGGATCGAAATACGGGTATTTTAATTAATTTCCCTAATATAAAAGAGTAAATTGCAATTTTGGTCCTTGTGGAGTAAAATGACCCATATACCTAGGCATGGAAATGGGGCGGGGATGTGGCGTCCCCGTCCCCAATCCCTCATCTTCATCCCCGTCCCCGCTGGGGAATATGATCACATCCCCATCCCCAACGGGGAAACAGGGATTTTTTCCGTTTATGTAAGCTATTTAAATCAAATATATGAGACACTGCACATGTTTAAATATCACATATTTTCAATAAACCTAAAATCGAAAGAAATTTAATTTAGTATAAAAAAATCACAACATCATATAATAATTAATAACTTAAAACCAAAAGAAATTCAACCGAATTTGGAAAAAAAAAACTTAACTTCACACGTACAAAAGATATCGAGTAATATTCAAAACCATATCGAGTAATTGTATTTTGATTGACATCCAAAAAATAACAATTTTATATTATAAACCTAGTTAAGAAATAGGAAATTATGAATTACCAATTTAGTTTAATTAAATAATATATTAAATATTAATTAAAATATATAACGGGGACGGGGCGGGGCGGGGAGTGTGATACCCGTCCCCGTCCCCATCCCCGGTTTGAGACAAACGGGGATCCCCGTCCCCATCCCCATCCCCGGTTTATCGGGGAATCCCCATCCTCGATCGGGGCGGATGGACCGGGTTCCCCGACGGGTCGGGGCCCATTTCCATGCCTACATATACCCTCATGTGCAAGGGGATTTAACACATGCAAACTAACGGACGTTAGTCACAGAGACCAAGTCCGAGCAATTTTGCATACCACAGGGAGTTTCTTGCAATAAAAATTTTGTAGGGACCAAATGTGAGAAAAACAATAAACCACAGGGACCAAATTTGCAATTTACTCAAAAATGAATTAAGAATAGATTTAAGGAGAAGTGAATGTGGGTGTCTTAATTGAACTTATAATGTAAACTGCGTCTAGATACATGTTTAGACAGAAAAATATTGAAGTCGGCTCATCAGAAGACGACACATGGCATGCTGGTTACTTATTTATTATACGTATAGATATGTGTGTGTGTATAGAAAGGATATACAATGAAAAAAGAATTAGAAATAAAAACATAAATTAGAATCTTTTGTTGAATTAGGTGTCTTAAGTTGGTGAATGGGTGACTTAGTATTTCTTGAATTCAATGTTATTTTTGATGATATAAATAATATATTAAAAATAAATTCGTAGTTATCGAGAACCCATTTTTACATCTCGTCCAGGACCTAAAAATGTCAGGAACGGGACTGATTCCTTAATTCAGTTAAATTAGATCCATAAAAATAATTGAATAACAAACTCATTAACAATTAATTTGACGATTTATCTTAAATTTAATTGACATATTCAAAATTAAACAGTTGGCCAACCTATTTTAATGTTCATCGAGAACTTGTTAATGGATAAATAACCTATTTTAATGTCCTTCATGTTGTAGCCCAGTGGTAAAGTAACATCCTGGGGGTCAATGGATGGTATTTCTGACTACCCAGGTTCGAATCCCGTGGTGAGCATCCTGTGACATCCATGATCATGGGTCTGCCACATAGTGGTACCCTTAATTGGGTTGGGTCGTGATCGACGGAGATTAGTCGGATGGCACCCTTAAGTAGAAGTCTGGATACCCCAGGAACGTGTGCATGTGTTAACTTACTGTTAAAAAAAATGGATAAATAACAAACAAATAATTAAAAACATGAAGATAAGGGCTGAGAAGAGAAATCTAAGGAAGGCAGGGGCTTATTCTCCTTCCAAAGCTTGTATGCATGCAGTCCCACGTTAACAACATTCAAGAATTCTATAGAAAATATCCCTTTTCTCTTATAAATAATATTTTGGGGCTGTTTGATTGGTTTTTCATTAAGTTCTGTATGGATAAAGTTGTTTGTGTGGATTAATCTGTCTGTATAGATTTAGAAGGTTTTTATTTGAGAGAGTTTTTTAATAGATGAAATGAACGTGTTTTTTAATGGGAGGGACTGGTTTGGAAAAAACTTGATTTTCTGCATAAAGCTCCCCCTTCAAATCTTACTGAATAAGCCACTTTCTATATCATTAAGTCACTATCAAACAATCATATAAAGCTGACTGAATAAGTTGTAAGTCTCATTAAGCTCATTAAGTTGCTAACAAACAGCCCTTAGTGTGGTCATGTCGACCGTAAAGTAAGAAAATATTTTTGTTTTATTTTATCATAGTGATGTAGTATTGATGGAAAAAAAATCCTAAAGGCAAATAAACAAATGCTTTAGATCTGTCCATATGCAATTCTTAACTATATATTATTATTGTTATTATTATTATTTTATCCTTTAAATACCGATGCCGCCATCATGGTTCACCAAAAAAAAAAATTAAATAAATAAATAAATGTTACTTTTGGCTCGAGTTTCAGGAAGAATAACCAAGCCGATTTTTTTTTTTTTCCGTATTTAGGGGGTGTTTGGGGTTGCTTATTTAAAACAACTTATGCTTATTTGTAAAAGTGTTTATTAACTTATGCTTATTTGTAAAGTGCTTATTAACTTATAGGAAGAAGGAGCAAATATGTAATTTGGTTAAATAAGTTAATAAGGAGTTTCAAATAAGTCAGTTGGGAATGACTTATCAAAAACTGCTTATTAGCGGAGTTGAGAAGTCATAAGCAGTTTCCAATCCAAACACTCAAAACAGCTTATTTGCTGTTTGAAAACGCAATAAGTTAATAAGCACCTCAAATAAGCAATCCCAAACGCCCCCTAAATAATCAATGTCATAATTTAATCATTAAAAACTAACTAGAAGCGTACTCGCGCAATGCTGCGAGATACATCACGATTTTAATGTTTCATTTTATTTATTGTTTTTTTGTTGATTTACGATACGATTTTTGATGGTTTTGAGAAAGTGATAATGTTTTTTTATAAATTTGTTTAATTTAGACTTAATAATATAATGTTTTTTATATATAAAAAATTAAGTATTTTGTTAGAATTCAATGATTATCTTATATATTTTAATGACATCTAGAAAAAATAACCAATTACATATTTAATAATATAATTAAAACAAATTTATAGTAATATAATATATTAATTAATAGTGATACATTGAAAAGTCTGCATAAAAAGAAGATCTTGTACATACCAAATTGGTGGATGTTAGAAGCCTGCAGTAGTAATATGTATCTTGTGTTTTGATACTTGTAAATTAAGAGATTTTTAAAATCTTGCATAAAATGATGGTACCTTGTGCCGAATAATTTGTATTTAAGAGTTTTTTTATCCGTGCTTTATAATATAGTATAGATGAATCGATAGAGGTTCCAAGAATTATTTTATTATGAATTTCTCATAAACTAAAATTGATTTATTAACCTAAAATTAGGTGTTGATACCATTTGTTATCATCATATGAATTTACATAAAGATATAATAACAAAATAAAGACATAGGAACGTAAACACATAATAAAAAATCGATTTAACATAATAACCTAAAGAGTCTAATTAACTAACTTGGAGCACTCGCATTAGGTGCAACGAAATCGATTGATGCAGTCTTCTAAAGCTCTATATAGTTTGCTTTTCAATGGGGTTGAACTGAATGCATAATTCGTGTAAACAATATGGACTCAATCTCATAAGGAATGCTAATTTATATTTAGATTTGATTTTAAATAATAGAAGATATAAACTTATTTTAATGTTAATCAGGTAATTACCTTATAGGTCATAGAAACCTAGAGACTCGTCCCATAAGGAGTGCTAGTTTATATTTAGATTTGATTTTAAATAATAAAAGATGTACACTTATCTTAATGGGGGTTAAATCATGTGAGAACAAAAAAAAGATTGAATTAGGAGATATATATCGTGATATGTGATTGGATTATAACTGTTATAAATTTCAGTTGATAAATATAAATGTTTAAATTATTCTTTAATATTTATTACGGATAAATGATAATGTCAGATTTATCTTCTAACACCCATTCCTATTTTACCATTCAAACTTTACCAAGTTGTGGTGCAAGATCAAAACCTTGAGAGAACCCTGGTGCTTCATACCCATCTCCCGTTTTTAAGGGGGCGTTTGGTTCGCAGAACGTTTTTCGATGGAATGGAATCTGTCAAAGGAATTTGACTTTGAAGGAATTGGAATGGAATGTTGTCAGGATTGACCACCTGTTTGGTTGACAAAATTGGAATGGAATCTGTTAAATGAATTGGAATTTTTCTTTTTGGTTCACAGATTGTAGCTTCGGAATTGGAATGGAATTTTGGTAAATGACCAAAATACCCTTTTTAATTTTTTTAAACAAAAAATTACTTTAATGAAATTGTCATTAAATAGTTTAATTTTTAACTAAAATTGCTTTGATTATTTTAGCACACGAATGATGTCGAGAGAGAGAGGAGAGAGAGAGAGAGAGAGGAGAGAGGGGGAGAGAGAGAGTTAGGGGTTGTTTACTTGCCTCTTATTGACACTTATTGAATAAGAGGCTCTTACCCTCAAATGTTTACTAACCACTTATTGAAAAAAGAGGGTATGACCGTGCCTCTTTCCAGATTAGAAGCGGTCAGCACCAAATTCCAATCTGACCGTGGTCAGCAGATACGTTCCAGATTTTTTTCCCATTTTATCCTCACCTTCCTTCCCCAATTTCAAGCGTCGCTCCTTCCTTCCCCTATTTCAATCGCTGCTCCTTCCTTCCCCAAGTGTCGCTCCTTCCTGCAATCTGCACCAACAATCTTCACAGCCGACAACGGTGGACATTTTTCAACTGTAAGTTCACTAATCAACTCATGTTTCTGATTATCGTTGTTTTGTTCATGTAATGAATCATTGTATTTGATTTTGATGGTTTTATAAAACAAAATCGCTGTTAGATTTGTCTTTAGGTTTTGGGTTTTAGTTTTTGATAGTTCAATTCTGATTTTCGTGAAGTATACGAAGATACATTTTGCCCGTACATGATCATTGTCTGTGAATATATCGGGTTTCGTCTAGTTTGATGATAAATTGGGACAAGTCAAAATATCTAAAGTGAGTTTCATCGTTTTTTTATGAATCGAATTCTAGAAATTGTATCAATTGCATCAATTTTGGACTGTTTTAATATAATTAACCATCATAAAATCGATTGAGATGTTCTGCCGAATTGTTCTTTCCCTCTGTTTTTCTCATCCAAGTCGATCACTTATGTCGGTCACTTTGATTAAAATCGGACAAAAGGGATGTGATTGATATGATCGTGACTAATTTGATAAGTTAAGTGTTTTTGGTTGAGTATGGAACCGATAAAAAGCATGAAATTGTAGAGACATTTTTATCGATCTATGGGGCTGGTTTTTTTCTGTTTTGATTGCCCTTGTATTGGAACTTCTGGTTTTACATGTGTTGTTCAAAAAAAAAAAGAATTTATCAGTTTGTTTATTGTTATTGAACACAAAAGCTTTCTTTCTGATCATTTTATTAGTTTACCATAACATAACCTAGATTTGTCAACTGGGTAAATGAGTATAGGCCCAAAAACTTCACCGACAAACTTGTAGATTTTGCTTTTGGGAACAAGAAGATTTAACCATGGATGAGTATGTGATATTGGAGAAGTTATATGTTCATCACAAGAGATTTTAGTTTTATATAAAAGAAAATAGATGTTGAGAGAATTTTTTCGATGTTTTTAAGCCATTTTCACGTAATTACTATATATCAATTTAGCTCATTTGCCAAGGTAACCCATCACACAGACAAATAGAAAAGAAAAAAAAAGGATAAAGGAGAGATAGGTGACTACTCTAAACTTGGCCCACTTTAGATGTTCAAACTTGGAAGGTATACCTCTTCTTGGAGAATGCTACCAAAATGTTCTAGCAATTTGTGATTTTAATATGATATTCACGTTTGTTTGGGCTGGATAGGAAGGCATTGCACATGATTCTAGAGTCTTAAGAGAAGTTGTGTTTAACCCAACTTCGGGATTTCCGTTTCCTCCATCAAGTATCTTTTTTACTTGATTTTAAAAGATCATTATTTTTCTATATTTTTAAAATTGTCTATGTAATTGCAGATAAATATTATCTTTGTGATGCCGCATATACTTGTACCCGAGGATTTATGACTCCATATCGCAGTACAAGGTATTGGTTAGCAGATTTTCGACGACGTCATGCATTAACTAAGGAAGAAATGTTCAACCATGCTCATGCACAACTTAGAAATGTTATCGAACGTGCATATGGTGTCCTAAAAGCAAGATTTCCGATCCTAAAGCAAATGGCTCCGTATCCTTTTCAAGTCCAGAAAGATGTGGTGATTGCTTGCTTCGCTATTCATAACTTTATAAGAAAATGCAATATCCAAGATCAATTATTTATGGAATACGACGAGAACACCACGTTTGTCGCTGCTGAAGAACAACATGAAGGAAGCAATGAAATAGAAGTTGATGAAATGCAGTGGAGTTCTCAAGATAATGAATATATGACTAGTTTGCGTGATCAAATTGCAAATCAGTTATTGTCCAATGCTTCAAATTAAAATGTGTACACAAATTGTTGAAATTCAGTTTATTTTCTTGTCTAGATATATTTCAATTATGAATCTTGCAATTTTTATCTCTTCAACAATCATCCAAACATAATATTTGGTAAATAGTTGTAATGTATTTAGCATTTCACTATATATAGGGTTATAATGGTCTTTTTTTGTCGGTCAGCACCAAATCCAGAATATTTGGTAAACACTCATTTTCTAGTCAGCACTTATTTTGGACAGATCCGCTTATTCTAGTCAGACCTCTTACTCCAGACAGCGCTTATTACCTATTGTTGGTAAACAGCCCCTTAGTGTCTGCTGATAACCAATATAAGTATGGTTTAATTTGGGGTAAAGGGTAACTTTGGAATTATCAAAATATGAGATTTCATTCCATTGAAATCATTGGGTTTTATGATGGAATGTTCAAATTCTATATCTATGGAATTTATTGGAATTCAAAGATTCCATCCATTGAAAAGCTTGAACCAAACAAGGGAATGGAATCTGGTCAAAGAAATTTAACAGTCAAATTCCACCAGATTCCATCACAATCTGCGAACCAAACGCCCTCTAAATATTTCATATTCAGTTATTGTATGCCATCAGGGAGGTTCCAATGTATTTGAAGGCGATTACACATATATGATTATAGATCGAGTAGACATGTAATAAATAAACATATATGTTTATATCATATATCTATACTATATTATAAAGATGGCATAAAAAACTCTTAAAAACAAGTCTTAAAGCTTAATGTACTGCTATTTAATGCTAATTACTTAAAAAACAACCACAAAAGCTATATGTACTACATTTAATGCTATTCATTAATTTTCAATCATTATCTCTAACTATTTTAACTCCCCTAAAATCATTTCCCACTTTAACTCCCCTAAAATAACTCTTAGCATATTTTAGATATAAAAAATCTAAAATATAATTAAAAAATCTTACAGAATATTTTATAAAAAAAAATTATATTATTAAACCAAAATAAATTACATTATATTATTAAGTCTAAATTAAACAAATTTATATAAAAAAATCATTATCACTCTCTCACAACCATCCAAAATCGTAATGTAAATCGACAAAAAACAGAAAATAAAATGAAACATTAAAATCGTGATGTATCTAGCTGCATTGCGCGAGTTCACTTCTAGTTATATATTATATTAAAATCTTAAAAACTTAAACAACAAAATGGTTTAAATGAAAAAGTAGCATAATGCCATTGGTTATTCATTTCAACATCATGTCCTCAATATATGCATGGTTTCGTTTCTATCGATTTTTAGGTTTACATTCAACTTTTGGGAAAATTTTGCAAGAGATGCAACTAAAATCGGAAGTAGAGATGACAAACCGGTTAATCAGTCCTTGCTTGGACCGGTTTCCAGATAAAATAACCGTAGCCGATAGTAACCATTTGGACCAATCCAATAACCGCTTGATTTTTAGAATGTACTTTTACACAAACGACCTTTCAAATATAGATAAACAACCTTTGAGGGAGTTCTGTTAGGAACCCAAAATTGATTACGAACCCAGGAATAACCCATGGCGGGCCAGGTGTCTCTCTTCACGATGAACATTTACCATGAATAACACCTTCATGCAAACATCATGATAAATATGTTATAACATATTCATGATGAATAACGCGTCCATATTCATGATGACTATGGCACATGTTGTGCTATGAATGATTCATGGGTTCCTAATCAATTTTAGATTCCCAACAACCGTATATGATTCAAGTTATATGGCATTCATCCACACAAAATAAGAAGAGGGTAAGGTAAGATCACCAAGGGTGCTCAAAATGCAAAACCAGTAACAGGCTGCAGCTTCAATCATCTCAACCAACTAACATGATCCCATATCAAAGACTCCTCAGTTTTAAGTAGTTTTTTTCTTGGAAAAGGCTGGGATCATAAATTAAGTAAGCTTATCTAATGCTCCAAGATGCAGTCGAATTTGTCCATACACATGGGTCAATTGCGCATCCACAATCGCGAAATTTGTAGTGCTATTATTTTTGTGCATAACTGTGAATCTTGATTTAGTTGTCGCCCGTCTTGCTATTTTCGCCATCCAATAACTGAGTCGGAGCCGGCGATTCCTCCTGTTTCAGGACTTCAATCACGTCTTTTGATCGCAGAAAGCTCGGTTGATTGGTAGAAGACAGTAGCCTTGCCCACATTCTATCGGTTATCACAACATTATTCTGCTTCTCAGTGATACGCTGCACAACAAGATATATACGATTATAAAATAAAATAAAAGAAAAAACCCATCTCATCCCAACTGTTATTCATGAAAAGAATGGAGTTTGGTAACTTACATTGAATGGAATATAAGTCTGTCTACCATTGACAAGCCCACTGGTGAAGCCGGTGTAACCTGCCATTACTCCATGAACGCAACTTTGAGCAAGGAGAGTGCAGTACACGTTGTCAGATGCGTTACTTGGAACCGCACGGATCATGTAAGTCGGATCTGCCAAACAACTCTCATCATTCCCAATTCTTCTAACCCTTTTGTGTTGTGTGTGTCAAGTAAAAAGTCATATTTGAAATACCAACTTCACTCTCACAATCAACATCAACCCCTCTATTTTTACATTTCCAATGCATGATTTGCTCAAACGGGGTTCATTTAGCAACAACAAAAACTTCATGTTCCTAAATTATTCTTCCTGCCATAAATCTTAGATAAATGTGTTCATGTATTCAAATAACAGTAAAAATTGTCAAAAGTATTTTAAATCGTAAAGTGGACTCTCTCTTTGAGAGAGAGGGGTACAAGAGGAAACAATGAAATGTATATAAGATGGCGAAGAATTACCTATGTATTTAAGAGTAATGGGCATGGACTGCTGTTTAGCAAAGTGAGCCTACAAAAAAGGAAAACAAGTTAAACTGCATATTTGCCTATTATCCTCATCAAATAACATGATGGCACCAATTTCTGTCCACAATATTTCTTTATTTGTGTTTATTAACGAGTATTTTAGATATTTGACAAGATATCAAATATTGTAACAAAGTGATGATGGTATTGATTTAAGTGTCTTTTTTTTAGGAAGGGTGTCTTGGGCTATGCCTAGACTAATCCCTTGGCAAATTATGACCGTAAGACATCAGCCCTGATTAAACCTCAGTGGCCATAATTGTTGTGTACGCCTAGATTCGAACCCTAGACAGATAGGATATTCCACCACATCCCCCAGGGCCTTAACCAGTACGCCACAACCCTTGTGGTTCGCCACAACCCTTGTGGTTGATTTAAGTGTCTTTTTGTGTCTTCATTAGAGGATACTTTAGATGCTCCCTCCGTATCAAAATAAGGTCCACATTTCTATTTAAGTGTGTCCCAAGAATATAAGTGTCCACTTTAAAAAATAGATAGTTATAATTTACTAAGTTTTCAATTTTACCCTTAATTATGACGCAAGAATATTTAAGAGATGATGATACAGAGAAATTCATCAGTGGAAACAAGTGTAATAATTAAGGGTAAAATCATCATTTAGTTAATTATACAATTATAAAACCGTGTGCTTTTTTTATTGTGGTCATTTATTTTGGGATGTTGGGAGTATTTAACAATATCTCAAAACATTTTACAGAAACTAATCATTGCAATAGCAAAAATGACGAGCAAGCTTCAAATTTACAAATTATCATGGTTAAGGAAACTACAAAGCATGAGCTAATACCTTGATTTTATCGGATATCCACAATCCAACATCTTGAAGTAGTTTATTTCCGGAAGCATCTTGTGCAGTTGCAGAACTCAAGCTTTCTGCTGCAAGAAGTTCCTGACCAGCACCTTCGGCCACAACGATAACCATGTGTCCATTGTCCTTGAGACGTTTCTCTACATATTCTAAAAGTCCACCTTCTCCCTCAAGAAAAAAAGGTGATTCTGGAATCAAACACAAATCAACATCTCGACTCGCCAAAGTTGCGTACATTGCAATGAACCCTGAAACAACAATTACATAGTCAGTAGGGAAATGATCGATGAGATTTCACGCCTGAAATGCAAACTAGTTGTTTGACTAGTTTCACTGTGTCACCAACTTTTGACTGATAGAACTAACCTGTGTATCCACTTTTGACTAACTCTTATGGTCCGAAACTCTTAAAATGGAAGGTTTCTAGAAGTTGAAAATAGGCCTATGTCCCAAAAAAAGGCATAGCCATACCTTACAAGAGTCCCCACGTCTTGCCTCAATGGTAAGATGGTGGGCATCCACAAAGAAGGTTCTGGTTCATACCCATGCACCACTACTTACTACTTACTAGCAGTGATTTACCTTTCCCATGATGGCTGTGGGACCGGTGCACTGGGTGGAGTCTACACTTTTTCTTTATACCTTACAGGCCTTACGTTCTTCTAAAAGATGGATCATTATGTCAAATTCATCTTTCACTTCGTGTAATGATAAAGCAAAATAATTTTCTAAACAACACTTTAGGGGACGTTTACTTAAACGCTGATAAGAGTAAGGAGTTGATTACATATGTGAGAAGGAGGGCAAAAAAGTAAATTGGCGTGGGTTGTTGTAAGTCGGTAATGGGTTTTCAGTTGAGTTAGTGCTTTGGGGTATAGATAGTGGGGTCACCTTTAGTCAGAGGATTATTCAATTTTTGTAACAAATCTCTCAAACAGAAAGTGGAGAGGCCAGTCTCTCGAAAACTGGAATCTGCCAATAAACAACTTTTGATTCCAATTCTTATCAAATTGGTATCAGAGCGAGGCAATCTGAATCGATCATGACACGTTCGGTCCAATCAAGAATAGATGAACACGACACTGAAATTTCATCCATTAAAGACAACGTACAGAAGATGATGCAACAGATGGAATCGATGTTGAAGATGCAAGAAGAAACGTTAAGAAGAACGAATTCGATCGGAGAAGAGAGTGGGTGCGGCGGTTCTAGTCCAAGAAATGCAACTGAGAATGAAGGTCGTCTTCAAGAAGCAAGTTGATTTTTCTCCATTCGAGGAAGGAAATTGGAACTCCCTGTGTTTGAAGGAAAGGATCCTAACGGGTGGATAATGAGGGCATAAAGGTATTTTGCTCTCAACAAACTCACAAATGAAAAGAAACTGGAGGTATCGATTATTTCATTTGAAGGAGATGCGTTGATGTGGTTTCAATGGGAAAATAAGAGGAGATCGCTCTGGTTTGGGAGGAATTGAAGAGGTTATTGGTTCACCAGTTTAGATTTAGATCCACATCCACAGGAGGAGGTTCTTTGTGTGAACAATTTCTTGCGGTAAAACAAAAAGTTATGGTAGCCGATTACCGAAGATGATTTGTGTCATTAGCAGCACCATTAGATGGAATCCTAGAGGAAGTTTTTGTGGGCCAATTCTTGAATGGGTTGAGTCCCCATATTCGTGCGGAGGTGCGTTTATTAGCACCGGTGGGGTTAGGGAAGGCGATGTTGTTGGCTCAAGCGGTGGAGGAAAAGAACAAGGTCTTGGCTCTTACCAAACCAAGTTGGGTGAACAAAAGGGCAACCGAAACAGCCGGGGGGGGGGGGTGATAAGAATTTTGTCGAGACTATGAACAAGAGTAACAATGGGGAATTCAGGAAACTCTCAGATCAAGAGTTGCAACAACGACGTAATCAAGGATTATGCTATAGATGTGACGAAAAGTATGCAACAGGTCATCGTTGTAAGAAGAAAGAGGTGAACGTGATTGTTGTACGAGAAACGGAGGGGTTCGAAGTAGAGGAAGATGTTGAAAAGGAACCATTAATGGAATTAGCTGGTATCGAGGTTGGGAAAGATGTGGAAGTTTCTTTGGATTCCTTAGTGGGTTTGTCAACCCCAAAAACTATGAAGCTGGAAGGAGAGATAGGAGGACAAAAGGTGGTTGTCTTGATCGACAGTGGTGCCTCCCATAATTTTCTGGCAACAGTGCTAGTGGAAAGACTTGGGTTAACCACCCGAATCACGGGGGAATATGACATATCAATGGGGGCAGGAGAATCGATCAAAGGCCAAGGGATCTGTAAAGGAGTGAAATTAAAGTTACAAGAAGTGGAGGTGGTAGAGGATTTTTTGCCCATTAATTTGGGTAATTCGGATGTAATTCTTGGAGTAAAGTGGTTAGCATCCTTGGGTCCAACATGGGTAAATTGGCAAACTCAGACGATGAAATTCAAGAAAGGAGAGAAATCCTGTGTTTTGAAAGGAGATCCGGCACTTGGAAGGTCCCTGGTTTCACTTAAGGCCATGACGAAAACGTTGAGAAATGAGGGTCAAGGAGTGTTGATCGAATTAGCAAATGGTGAAACAATGTTTGGAGCCTCATAAACACCCGCTGAAGTAACACAACTAGTGGAAGAATTCAGCAGTGTGTTTTGTATTCCGGAAGGGTTACCTCCAAGTAGGGGCAGAGAACATGGGATCATTCTTAAACAAGGAACAAAGCCAGTAAATGTAAGGCCCTATCGATACCCACAGTACCAAAAAGATGAGATTGAGAGACTGATCAAGGAAATGATGGCCGCGGGAGTGATTCAATACAGTCGGAGCCCGTTTTCGAGTCCGGTGCTACTGGTTAAAAAAAAGATGGAAGTTGAAGATTTTGCATAGATTATCGGGCCTTGAACAAGAGTACAGTTCCAGATAAGTTTCCGATCCTAGTCATAGTCATAGAGGAATTATTGGATGAATTACATGGGGCTTCTTATTTCTCAAAGTTGGATTTAAAATCCGGATACCACCATATTCGAATGAAAGAAGAGGATGTACACAAGACGGCATTTAGAACTCACGAAGGTCATTACGAGTTATTGGTAATGCCTTTCGGCTTAACCAACGCTCCCACAACTTTTCAGGCTTTGATGAATGACATTTTCAGACCGTTTTACGAAGTTCGTACTCTATTTTTTGATGACATTTTAGTATACAACAAAGACGTTCACGAGCACGTAAAACATCTAAGAGTGGTATTGAAGATACTGTCCCAAAACAGTTTGCATGCAAAAAAAAAAGAAGTGTGAGTTTGGTCAAACAAAGTTGATATATTTGGGTCATGTGGTATCGAAAGAAGGGGTGTCTATGGATATGTCAAAGGTTCAAGCTATGCTCAAATGGCCAACTCCTACGTCGGTAACACAGTTAAGGGGATTCCTTGGGTTAACCGGATATTATAGGAAGTTTGTAAAAGGGTATGGCCAAATTGCAAGACCTCTGACAGACCTCTTAAAGAAACAAGGGTTCAAGTGGAATGAGGAGGCGGGAGTTGCCTTCGAGGAGTTAAAGAAGGCAATGACGACAACCCCTATTTTAAGGCTGCCAGATTTTACAAAACCATTTGAGATCGAGGTTGATGCATGTGATCAAGGGGTGGGAGCCGTGTTAATGCAGGAAGGCCAACCTGTTGCATACCATAGTCAGGTTTTGGGACAGCTTGCAAGGCAGAAACATATATACGAAAAGGAATTAATGGCCATTGTGTTCGCAGTGACTAAGTGGCGGCCATACTTGATCGGAAGGAAATTTACGGTTAAAACGGATCAGCAAAGTCTAAAGTTCGTATTGGAGCAACGTATGGTGGAACCTCAGTATCAAAAGTGGTTGACCAAACTCTTGGGCTACGAATTCGATATCATTTATAAGGTGGGAAAAACTAATATGGCGGTCGATGCATTATCACGTAGAGACGTGGAGTTGTCTGCAATTGGAGGGCCACAGTGGCGACAATGGGAATACATAAAGGAAGAGATTTTAAAAGATGATTTTCTGAGCAAAGTCATGATTGATGTGAAGTCTCAGACAGGGGTCCACAAAGGTTTTAAAGTCAGACAAGACCTTCTGTGGTATAAAGGCAGATTGGTGATTGCAAAATCTTCTAGTTTGATTCCTAGTATATTGGAGGAGTTCCATGCTTCTCCAATGGGAGGACATTCGGGGGAGGAAAGGACATATCAGCGGTTGGTTGGGAACTGTTTTGGATAGGGATGAAGAGGTGAAATAAAAGAATGGATAAAGAATTGTGAAGTTTGTCAAAGAAATAAGAATTTGAGTGGGACAGCAGGCATGTTGCAACCTATTCCCTTACCTCTGTTGGTTTAGGCAGAAGTAACTATGGATTTCGTCGAAGGGCTGCCAAAATCAGAGACCATGGACACTATTATGGTGGTAGTGGATCGATTGAGCAAGTATGCCAAAATCAGACTCCTTCACAGCAGTAGGAGTAGCTGAAGTGTTCATAAGGGAGATTGTGAAGTTACATGGGATTCCAGAGTTGAGAGTCGCTAATCACTGACCGAGGCAAAGTTTTCCTGAGTAGTTTTTGGAAAGAGATATTCAGGTTACAAGGTACAAAGTTGAAGTTCACGACAGCGTACCACCCACAATCTGACGGACAGACAGAAGTGGTGAATCGCAGCATCGAGCAATACTTGCGATGTTTTACTTCGGATAAACCACAACAGTGGAAAAGATGGCTTGAATGGGCAGAGTATTGGTATAACACGTCGTACCACAGTTCGATACGTTGTTCACCCTTTAAGGCGCTATATGGACGGGAGGCTCCAAAAATTTTGAAACTCAAGGAGGGATCGACAGTATTACCTGTTGTGGAACAATTGTTAAAGGAAAGAGACGACGCGTTAGATATGATGAGGATGTTTTTAATGCAAGCTCAACATAAGATGAAAATGCAAGTCGACGGACATAGAAAAGATGTGTCTTTTGAAGAAATTATCTACAAGGTTTTACGGTCCATTCAAGGTGAAAGCACGTGTAGGTAATGTGGCATACCGATTGGAGTTACTAGCAACATCACGTTTACATCTGGTCTTCCACGTGTCGCAATTGAGAAGAGTTGTGGCACCGGAAGAAGTGTTACAAGTACGTAAGACTAATGCTGGAGCGATTGAAGTTCAGATTAAGTGGAAGAGTTTACCACTATTCGTAGCTTCATGGGAGGAAGCTGAGATGATCCAAAGACAATTTCCAAAGTTTCATCTTGAGGACAAGATGAGTGTTTTACGGGGGGGTATTGATAAGAGTAAGGAGTTGATTACATATGTGAGAAGGAGGGCAAAAAAGTAAATTGGTGTGGGGTGTTGTAAGTCGGTAATGGGTTGTCAGCTGAGTTAGTGCTTTGGGGTATAGATAGTGGGGTCATCTTTAGTCAGAGGATTATTCAATTTTTGTAACAAATCTCTCAAATAGAAAGTGGAGAGGTCTGTCTCTCGAAAACTGGAATCTGCCAATAAACAACTTTTGATTCCAATTCTTATCGAGCGCTTACAGGGTAAGCGCTTATTTTACCAATTGAGCATGACAAAAACCGAGAATCTTACTCGATAAGAGGTAAAGCAAGGACCGAGAGCCTTCCCGGTTAAGTGAGGGAAAAGACTCTTAGCTGATAAGCACTTACTGGGTTTAAGACGCTTACCAACAATTCATCTTAATGTCCAAGAATGTTAAGCGATAAGGTAGGTAAGTGAGGGTGATGTCTCTTGCCGGTAGCGCTTGGTAAACGTCCACTTAGTTCTTTAAATTGCATCAAGATCCTCATTCCTTAACATAGGTCTCAACTCAACTCTTGATAATTCTTTATTTGATCAATTATTCTAAATATGCTATTTTCTCTACAATAACGCAAGTGATGCTATGCGAAGTATACTACTTATACAACTTCCACAATCAATTGGAGGTGAAGCATACCGCAGTAGCGCCCCATCAGTTTGACCACCCCGATGCCATTTTCAGCACTTTCTGCCTCCACATGTGCAGCATTAATGGCACGTTGAGCCTCTTCGACGGCAGTATCAAAACCAAATGACTTGTCAATGACCTGGAATAAACATGCAATAGACCATTAAGCGGTGACCAAAGATACAATAGCTATCTACAATTAAAAAAACAAACGAAATCCAAAGCATTCATAGATGATACTATTCGAAACAAGTGACCAGCTTACATGAGATGTTAGGCATTTGTCTAACGTAATATTTTTGGATAAATACTAAATATCAGTTACAGTGATAGCCCACCTATTTAACCTAAAAGTATCGTTTTTCATTCATCATGTTCATGCCTCTTTCTTAATTCTGAACCTAGTCTTCACTTTTTTACGGCAACAACCCTTTGTAGAAACCCCCTACTGCTTATATTCAGTAATTTTCTGATTTGAGGTAGACTATTTATATAATAACTACCTTCACTCACTTCATAAATACTTCTGTTCTAACCTAGTGAAAATGAAAGGTTCACACACGTTGACGTAAGAACATATCAATATAGCTAATCCAGGAAATTGTTATTTATAGGAATGCAAATAAATACCGGAATGTCATTATCAATTGTCTTGGGAATCCCAGCCACTACGGCCTTAAGTCCACGTCGTCTTACTTCCTGCACAGATAGAATGAGATTGTAAAGAGAATACCTTATCTTTGTAGGGCTATTCATTAAGATACATATCATGTATCGACATAAAAGTTTCCAACTGAACAACTTCTCTTAAGTTTTTATAAAATTCATGAAGTTGATAATGTTATATATGAAGAGAAGGGATAGTAGGTACAACATAAACACACACACGACAAAAAACAAATTGAAAGAGATATATAAAACACATTCTTTCAATAAGCAAAGACGAATAAAGAAGCTGAGAAGGAATGCCACTCTTGGTTTAGTGATTACAGCCTTCTCATTCATTGTTTCCTTTTCCAACAATTTTGATTATAAGCAATCATTGCACAAAACTTGTGCAGAAAAGCACATAAAGTGCATGCCCTTATTGCACAAAAGCATTTAGAAACCAAGTGAATGTCTTATTTGCATCTCTTTAATGTAATAAAAGACTCGTTGTTTAAGATCGACACCGTGTATTTACCTGATAAATAACTGCTGCTCCCTTCTGAGTTCCATCACCTCCAATGATATAAACCTGAATCACAAAAAAAAACAATCAGTGGCATCAAGTCTTGTCTAATCAAACAACCAATAGCTAAAAATATACTTCACACACCTGATTGATACCACGATCTTGAATACTGTCAACTATCTTTGGTTTATCGTGGCCCCCTCGAGAAGTACCAATAATCGTACCACCACGCTTATGGATGTCATTCACAAACTTCGGTGTCAAAGTAATGGTATTTTTTGAGTAGAAACCTCTATACCCTCCCTACACAAAAACAAATGCACCATCATAAGAGGTGAGACATTAATGTTGTCATGTTGAAAGTAACATAATAACTACACCTTGGTGTTTTGGTTTCACAACAATACTCAAAGCAACAACAATGAACCAGAACATAGAATGATGGTAATTGTCTGTGTTCAAATGTATTATTTATACAATATACACCATTATTAAAATGTCTAGAACACTGTACATGATAAAATACAAAATTAACAAAAAGCCTCTTCGTCATATATTTAGAAAGGAAGGGCAATTGAGGAACAGCAAATTTAACGTGGTGTTGAATTTAAAATAGAGCTTGTTTTAGACGAATAAAAACCAAAAGGAAGTATTTATCTCCCACAAAATTTATGACTAGGAAAACAATACAGTCAATACTTCCATCTCTTTTATGAAATAAAAGACGAGATCAAATCATGCGCTAATCAATTTCTTCCGGTGCATTCAGTAAAATCAGAGAGTTTGAAGGTGGAGGTATCCAAGACTTGGTTAATATCGAGTCCCTACAAAAGAAATTTATCAGATGGTGATGTCAAAGGAAGACTTACATCTATCCCAAGAACTTTGGTCACGCCATACATGTGATACAATGCGCATACGATTTCCCTGATCACCGTATTTAATCCAGGACACAAACCACCGCATGTTACAATACAGGCATGCACTTCATCTGGTGCGAAATAAACCTGCAGCAATGAAGGCCCTCCCTTAGCAAAAACCAATATTAGAAGGATTCTATAGGTAGAGTAAAAGTAACAATTGTACCCTTTGGCGAGGTCCAGCACGTCGAAAATGTATTCCTCTTGGGCCATCCTTGTGGACAACAACCTACAAGAAGACATACAAAATAGTCAAGTCATCCCATGGTTAGTGGTTAACACTTACAATCGGATTACTTCTAACTATGAATTCATGAAAATCGTTCAATCATGATTGTTGAAACTAGGATGACTGTGATAAGTGAATATAGTTGGGTGTCATTTAGGAAAGAATAATTTTTAACTTGGTGGTAAAATCAGTATAATTGTTTTTCTACTTTGCAAATTTAACTCCATCATACACGTCAACTTACAAATATGTATGAAATACTATTGCAAGGTTGAAGGATGAGATTGGTGGAAACCGTTTCAAAATTCATTTCTCTTGTACATGCTAAGAAATAAAATTTACAGTGACCTACCTTTTGAGGCACAGTATCATCCGCATCAACAAAGTATTGCCTGAAACCGACAGGTTCGATTAACATCGCAAATAGCTATAAACAAAAAGTAAACCTGTGTTTTCTTGAAGAAAAGAAGAGGCAAATGTAACTTACTTCACAACAGAATATGCAGGATTGGATCGCAATGGATTGGGATAGGTCTGTATTGAATAAATAACAAGAAATAAAAATGAAATTAGAATATATTTATTGTATCCCGTTCATGTAGGAAATAGACCCTTGTAAGAAAATTTTCACACAAAACATCGCAAAAGAATGCCTATTCATGTATCCACCATTCACAAAGCCTCTCTCTCTCTCTCTCTCTCTCTCTCTCTCTATATATATATATATATATATAAGTAGACCAAGTATATACCAATCAATTATTGAGATTTGCTAGGTTTACATCTACGATATGATCATAAATTCTGTTTGTGAGAGATCCAAAGTTAATAACTTCATTTCCAAGAATTACCCCACCTTTTCCATCTAGTTTGAAATAAAAATTTTGTTGATTTTGTAGAATATCCACACATTCAAAACCTCATGTTCTTACCACCCCATTCATCCTAAAGGGGCTACAAGAGTAGGACACTGATCATAAGGGGTATCCCAAGTGGATAATACATTTAAATGTAGACTACAAGCATAAAAGAGAGATCCACAACAACAATTCTATTCGGTGAACCAGTTTGGCCAATGACACTATTCCCACAAAAGAGCTACACCATGACTTTTCATGTAAAACCTAGTAAGATCCAAACTGATACCAATTTGGTCTCAAGATGACAACCAACATAAATCGACTTGTAATCCATATGCATTTACCCAATCTGCTTGGTAGAATGTAGCACCCCTGCTGGAACACCCAACCAGGAGACCCAAAGGCACATCTTGTACTTTGAATAAACCATAAATAGAGAGGGGTCCGTTAACAAAACAAGGGGGGCCTTAACCACTCCTGTACTTTCAAACAACAGTCTCCTTCTTAATCACTTCCATAATTGATTTCAAAAAGATTTTTACTTCCATGGTCATGGCTCATGACATCGTGCCGAATGATCAACACTGGCCCAACCTAAGATGGTCATTCTTGAGGTGTACTTTCCTTTGATCACTTCTATAATTGGTCAAACACTTCTTTATAATACCTTTACTAATTGCTTGCCACTATCAAGGAGGCCGGTTCTTCAATTCAAAATCCTTGTGTTGCAGACAACCGGAGCCAAGGACTAGGTGATGAAGCTTTACGCCATCGATCGGATTATATAGATATCCCTTCAACACAACATAGGTCATCGAAAGGATGACCCACGAAAGCCAGGATCTTTCACATTGGTATCAACAGATCTAAAAACCCATAAAACATACTTCTAAAGCATCTTTAGACCGACATAAAAAGTGTAAAACAAAATCCAAAAGTCAAAGTAACAACAACACTTTTTTTTCTCTAATAAATCCAATCAAATACAAAATAGATCACAGGTTCATATATAGAGATAGATAGTTAGGAATCACTTACAGGGAGATTAGGGATGTAATCAGTCAAGTGAGGCACATCTTCAAGCACATAACCTGCATCCCCTGTTTCAATTTTCATCTGACAACTGCTGTGATTTTCCATATCCTCGTTGTAAACACAAATCAGCAAATGGGTTTACTTGATTTGATCGTCTTGAATAGGGTTTTATGTATCAAAAGCGAATCCGCCTACCGTGTCTGTATGTATGTTTATATATATGGAAAGAGTTTGACGCACGGGATCAAAGAAGAACGTAGAAATTTCAAAAATTGTCTGGATGTCACAAATGGGTTGATCAACAAAACATTCAATAATCAACAGAAGACTAAGGTTTTGAAAATTGAGATCGAAAGTCCACAAACCCTCTTATAGATTTCAAAAACAGGTGGCGTAAGTTTGCATAATATAAGGTTTTAACCAAATACAAACCCACTCTTATCGTTGGCTGGTATTTTAGGAGTCATATGTTTTAAGACCCACAAAATAGTTGCTGTTTTGTACAAGGTTTTAACCAAATACAAACCCACGCCCACGCTTACCGTTTGCTGGTTTTCATGGAAAATAATAGTTGCTATTTGTACCTTTGCTCACAAAGTCAAAGGCCAACTCAATTGCTTCTAGATACGGAACCAATATGAGAAATGGCATGATCCAATCTTTAGGCATGATTTTAGATGAATTTGTATTAAATAAATCTTTTTTATAAACACGTCATTTTATAAATATATTACGTATTTTGTTTACAAGGTTTGTTGAAATTTATTGCTTTTCGTCTATGTTCTTCATTTTATTACACTGATAGTCATTATGGTTGGCATTTTGTTATATTTTTTGTCCCTAAGATTACGGTTGTTAATTGGTCTGTTAACTCAAGGACGTTAAGATCTCTTCATCCATTTATTTTATTTTGTGTTAAAAATGAAGAGATGTATTACACTTGTTATATTCTACTAGTTCTGTATATGCACGATGCAGCGCGAGTGAATAACAATTCTAAAGCAATAACCTTTCCCTCAATCATGTTTCTCCATCCATCTCGATTTAACTAATAAAACCACAACCTAGAAATAAGCAAGGATAGAAAATCATGAAACTCCTACAACTAAAGTAAAATTTTCGATTGAAAAGCAAATAATTACAGAGCATAGAAAGTTCTCAAGCAAGGGAAATTTGTTAGTTGTCGACCTTGGGTGCTTTTTAATTTCCTCGGCACTGTCATCTCGCATTAAAACCAAGCCCACAAAATGAGGTTATCATGTAGAAGCCGCATTATCAGGGTGTTATCGTTGTAAGAATCTTCTCCCAAGGTATCCAATTCTGCAAATCACAAACAACCGTAAACCAATTTCACATCCATTACTTGAGAATGAATATACCTCATCCTCAAAATTAGTTTAACATAATAACACGAGACTTATGGTTTACAACCTAACGGTATAACTTCTAACACATAAGGTACAAACCATTGAAGCATAATAGTTAAGGTTTGATCAAAAGGGTTAACAACCTTCTTAAAAATATTCTCACCAACTTCATATAAAACATGGAAAATGGAAATAGCAATGTTGTTGGAGTGGACTATATTAATACAAACCGGGAAGATTTTGAGCATCCATAACATAAATGATCAACAGTCAACACTTCAAAGTTTAATAAAATCAACAACAATACTTTCCCATTTCAGGTTGCATAACGTGTTAAATTGAATCTTTTAAGATGGTAATCCAGGTTCTTTTTGTGAATGGAAATTAAGAAATCATATGGATTTACAAACCGAAATGTGTCTACAATAGCAATATTTGAGTGTTGATACTCGAGAGGAATTGAGGTAATGTACCTGAGTCATGTTGAGAGCAACACCATAAAATATTTCGAGCATTCATTTTGACAACATCTGCCATTAAATTGATGGCAAAGCCGAGGACGCTCCTCTTCCACGATGTAATGCATTACGTGCAGTGGGTCAAAGAATCAAGAGCACCCGTAGGAACCTTAATGTAACACCCTCAAATCTGGAAATAATAACTAATTTAAAATTTCCTAAATACATCAATAAATGATTCATCTACAATCACAATTTAAGATTTAACCTCAATACACACATTCATTCTATACATACAGTCTATAATAAGGACGGTGCTACTAAAACCTGTAGATCCCAGAACAGTGCAATTAATCAACAATAATACTCAATAACGAACAATGAATAATCCATAACAGCTAGTCATATGATTTATAATCAATAAATGGTTTAGGTTTACAGAAAGAATTTCTGATCAGAGAATGTAAACCTTACGACTAGTTTTTTTATCAAATAGTTTCTTCTCCTCTCAATTATCAAAACGTTTTCAAAATCAGAAATCTGTTTTGAAAGTTTCGTATTTTGAAGCTCAAAAACTTTCTTTGAAAGATCAAGAATCTTTCTTTCAAAATTCTTTCTTTCATTTGAAGAATCAACTTTTTCTTTTTCAAAAACAACAAGTCTTTTCGTCAGATCGAGATTTTCATTCTCCAACATGTTTCCTCTTTCTTCAAGCATCAGGTACTTCTCTTATTTGGCTTCCAAATCTGCAAATTTTCGTTCAAGTTCAGATATTTTCTTTGAGTTTTCATGTAGATCTCTTTTATTTATATCAGCTTCTCTTTCAAGATCTGAAATCTCTTGGTTAAGGGACTCTATTAGGGCAGAAAACGAAGAGTAATATGAACTATATTCTATTATGTTTTCAAGTTCTGAAATCTTGTGCTTGAGCCAGTCATTGTCGTCCTGTAACCGAGAAACTTATTGATAATTCATTGTTACTTGGAAAGCTTAAAGTCCAGGGGATGGACTTGACAAGAAATGAAACTCTAAAGTACAAGGACCAAAAGTGACAACGAGTGAAACTTTTAAAGTTTAGGGGTCACAAATGACAGACGACCGAAACTTTGAAGTACGGGGGCTAAAAGTGACACAAACTGAAACTTAAAACTACAAGGACTAAAAGTGACAAAAAAAATTAAACTTAAAACTAGAAGGACCAAAAATGACATAAGTTAAAACTACTAACTAGAGGGACTAAAAGTGCAAAATTTGAAACTTCTAACGGACTTAACTGGACACTAACTGAAAAAGGACTAAAAATGAAATAAAACTAACCAAATTAACAAACTAACTGGACTAACGGAGACTTAACGGAAAAAGAACCAAAATGTAAGAAATTTAACGGTCACTTAACGGAAACACTATTCATATCCCCTTCGTTGAGACAACCTGCAAAAACTCGAAAACGGTTAGAAATAATTAATGCAAAACGATTGTTAAAACTCCCTGATCATTCCTTACCAGATTAAAACTCAAACGATGTTTAAAACTTTGAAGCACGGGGACTAAAAGTGACACTTACTGAAACTTAAAACTAGAGGGACTAAAAAAATGCACTGATATGATCGTGAGACAAAGTATTTGATCCAAAATTTCCTTTTTTTTTAATCACACGAACAAGAACCCGGTCGGACCCGGTCGAACAAGGACCCGGTCAAGCAACAACCCGGTCGACTTCAACCCGGTCGACAACAACCTGGTCAAGGACAACCCGGTCAAGACAACAACCCGGTCGACAACAACCCGGTCGAGGACAACCCGGTCAAGACAACAACCCAGTCAAGGAAAGGTTTTTCGATAAAACAAAACAACGATAGCGATAACAGATAATCAGATTACGATTAAACAGATTAAACAAACACAATCGATTCTTAAATCACACAAATTTGAGGAACTTTAACTCAGATTTGATGATTTTCAGAAAATCAATATGCAAAAAGAACCCAGAAATCGATTAAGCATGTATTACACTTAACCTAGAAAATAAGAACATATAAGAGATCTACACTCGACTGAACTCAAAGTAACCTAGATCGAACAAAACATATAAACTACTTCAAATAACCCATAATAATCGACCGAACTCAAACACCTGACTCAAAAAAAAATCGAACGAACTCACTTGTTTATCTAGAAAACGTTATAGCAGATAATCAATAAGCAGAATGAATCGATAAGCAGACTTAACCCAGAAAACCCAGAAAATCGATGTGACATAACCTGGAACTCGCTATGAACCCAGAAAAACGAATATAGTTAAATAAGCGATTAAAGGGTTTTAGACAAACCTTTTTGGATCAAAGTTCCTGTCTCTTTGCTCTGATACCAATTGTAGATCCCAGATGTAATGCAATCACGATGTAATGATCAGTAAACAATAATCAATCAATAACAATGATTAAACCACAACTGCTGGTCATATGATTAGATTCAACAATAAAGGGTTTAGGTTTACAAAGAGAATATCTGATACGGCTAGGTAAACCTTTCTAATGACCACTCTTGACCTAAACTAGGTTTAGGAACCTATATATATATATAAGGCGTAAAAGCCTAATGGGCTTTGAGGCCCATTTACAAAACAACTTTCAACATATTACAATTCAAACCCTTATAAATGCGTTATACAACTTTCAACGCACTAGGACTTTCAGTCCTAATATTCCCAGCAATTTCAGTGTTGAGATCAAAAATTGTTTGACGCTTCTTAGCAACTCTGCCTTTTTCTTTTTTCAGCTTAGCTTGTAAGTCTTGAAGCTCAACCATCATGGTTTCCATTTTCTTTAAAAAATCAGATTGAGAAAAATTATTTACCTCTTCAGAAGTCTCGTGTTAGTGCAAAAATATGTTGGATACAAGATCAGTAAAGCTGAAGTCAAAGCAAGTCAAAGCTCAAGTCAACTCTTATGTTAAAGTCAATGTCAAATTGTAATAAATAAAATTCAAAGCATGTTTTGTGTTTAGTTGTTGTGTTGTGTCTAAATAGGGATATGACTAGATTAGAGTTGTAAGAGTTTGTAAGATTATAGTGAAATATGTGTTCATTGTAGAGAGAGAAAGTTTGAGAGAGAACTTACTGTATCGTTTTTCATATTGAAATGAAAATGGAAATTGATTAAATTGTTTGTGTCATCTTGGTAAACACTGATTGTGGGACACACAATTGGTATCAGAGCAGACAAATTTTCAGAAACAAGGATTAATTTGAAAGATTTTGGGTCTGATTTCACGAACTCGCAAAACGTCCTGTTCAGATTCAATTTTTGGGCTACATTGTTGTTTTGGATTTGAAACTAATTGTTTTGGAATCGATTTAGTATATAGAACAATTTTTGTTTGAATCACTTAGTCTAATTCATAGCAGAATTATGTGAACTTTTGGATTTTATTGAATTTTTGTTCGAATTTTGTATAACATACTGTTCTTGATCAAGTTGTAATTCTCGGTGTTTCTTTTTTAAATTAGTTGATTGTAATTGGTTCGAAAAATGTATTAGAAGGTTCTTGCAAAGTTTCACATCATTTGGTGAAGGATTTGATCGATTTCAGTGTAAAAGTTCAGAATTTTGTTCGTAAAGTGAAGAACATGCAAGATCTGGAAAACACGCAAAGGCAAGAACACGCAAAGGTTGAAGAACACGCATGTCAAGGGATTTCATCTTAAAGTGAAGAACTCGCTAGAAGCTTTGTGCGAGAAGTGGAAACTCGCACATCATTGATTGCGAGTTTATATTGTTCATCCTTTGTGTTTTGCGCGAAGTTGGTCTGCGAGAAGTGGTTTGCGAGTTTGCATTTAGCGCGAAGTGAAGTTTCAAAATATTTTCTAAGTCTCGAACGCGCAAAATAATTGCGCGAATTATATGCGAGAAGTGTCAAGAACTCGCTACCTTTGGTGTGCGCGAACATTAAACTCGCACGTGCCTATGTGCGAGAAGCTGGTTTCTTGTATTCTTCTTTGTGCGCGAAGTTCAAAACGCGCAAGATACTGTTTTTGCGCAAAGTTCATTTCTTTGATAAGCGAGTTCTATACTTAGAATTTTTCTAAGTTTTTCCAGATTTGACCAAGTTTGACTATTGTAGGATCTTTCTGTTTCTGAATTTCTGAAGATCAGTATACAGTGTTTTGTCAAAGATGACTTCCAGAGAAGCTTTAGTGATTGGTACATACATTAAGCCACCGGTACTCTTCAAAGGCGAACACGAACAATGGAAGGATCGCATCCTTGACTTCATAGATCGCAATGATTTGAGTGACTATATCCGGTTATATCTAAAGGAAGGAGTAATGAAAACTCCCACCAAGATTATGTCTACCGAAGGAGAGAATGGTGAGGAAATAGTTAACAAGGAATACCCACTACCACTAGATGAGTACACAGATGAACAGAGGAAAAGGGTCAAAGCTGATAGACTGGCAAGGTCGTTCATCTTACAAGGGATTCTGAATGATATCTATGTGAAAATTGATAGCTACAATGCCACAGGTAAAGACATGTGGGATCAGCTTGAAAAGATGATGCTAGGATCCAAGATTGGTAACCAGCTTAAAATCTCAAATTTCCTGAACAACTACGAGGAATTCAAGGCAAAAGAAGGTGAATCTCTTGAGGCCACGTATGACAGATTCGTGACTTTGTTGACCGAACATAGCAAGAACAAAGTCAGGAAATCTCAGATCGAGCTGAATGTCAAATTCCTGAGCATACTACAGCCAGAATGGAAGAGGTTCACAAGGCAGATGAAACAGATGAAGTACTTGAACAAGATACCACTCCACGAGGTATACGAGACTTTAAGGCAGAATGAAGAAGAGGTGGACGAGATTAAAGATGAGAAGAGGAAAGTTGAGAAAGTGGTTACTGATCCATTTGCTCTTGTGGTAAAGAAGAAAGAGAAGAGATCGGTAAGTATGAAGAAGAAAAAGATGATTGTAGTTTCTGAGTCCGATGAAGTGGAAAGTGATGAGAATTCTGACTCCGATGACTATGAGAATCTGAAACAGAAAATGTTGTTGTTGATGAAATCTTTTCAAAAGAAATTTTATAAGAAGCCTGGTTCCAACAGTCAACGATATTCTTCGGGTTCGAGAAACTACGAACACAAGGAAAGAGTCGATGGAAAAAGGTTTGATGAGAAGAAACTGGAAGATAAGAGGTATAGGATTGAAGAGAAGAAAGAGCCTGAGCCAGTGAAGTGCTATAACTGCGGGAAAATCGATCACTTTGCAAAGGATTGCCAGAAACCAAAGGTCCACAATTCCGAGTATTACAAGAATACGATGCTTTTGGCCAAGCAACAGGAGGCTGGCAAATCACTTATGGCCGAGGATGAACACTGGCTTGATCATTCTGAGGATGAAGAGAAAGAAGAAAAGGCTCACATGTGTTTTCTGGGAAAGAATGACAATGAAGTTGAAGCAGATTCTGATTGCGAAGATAATGAAGAGGTATGTGATATGTCTGAATCGGATTTTCTTAATCAAATGCAAGCCATGATGGTTCAACTCCAAGAATTAGAGTCTAAGCTTAAACGCGAGAAAGGTATCATTAAAGAGAAAAACCAGTCAATACTGAAACTTAGCAATGACATTGCTAAGAAGAACGTATTGATTGATGCTTTACATAAAAACATTGATACCGACACAAAAGAAAAGACTATAATTCATAATGAAGTGTCTGAAACTACTTCAAAATATAAACTGTGTGAATTTGAGGTGAAAGAGGTTGCGAAAAAGTGTTCGTCACTAACAAGAGAAAACAAATCTTTATCTGAAAAAGTGAATGTTTTGGAAGAAGAACTTTATACTTTAGGTCAAACTGAACAAACCATTCACCTGAACAAACCTAAAGAGAGTAGTGAGTGTTGGGGTCTTGGTTATGAGAACCCACACTTTCTCAAAAAGGGTATTTCTAAAGTGCCTGCCTTATATGATTTTGGATTTTTAAAATTGGCACCACAATACCCTGAACTCAAAGTTAAGTGGACTAAACTTTCATAAGAGGATGAAGCTAAGGAAAGGGAGAAAAGAAAGAACAAAACTAAAATGCAACTTCCATTTAGGTATGAAAGGTTGAATTCTAGTTACAGTTCTGATCAGACAAAAATTCTTTCAATGACTACTTCCAAAGTTATTCTACAGAGGAGTTGGAGGCTAAACCAGTTGAAGGTAAAATTTATGTACCTCCTCTCGTGTTAGAAAGTAAATTTTCTGAACTCGAGAACACTCTGATAAAAGAAAGGATTTTGACTGATCTAGAACAATTGGTATTTTCAACTATTTTCTTATCAATTCTGATTTTTCAAAGACTTCTAAAGCTTCAAATTCTGATGATGTTAAGAGTCTATTTGATGAAGAGTTTGATTTTTTAAACTCTGAAGGTGATTTAGATGATTGTGTTGCTCAATTTGATTCCAATGCAAAACTTCCTGATCATTCACAATGTATTATCAATTCTTATGGATTACCAAGTGTGTTCGAGAAAGGTGAAACATCAACGAAAGTTGATGAATCAGTTTCTGTGATTACCAAGAATGTCAAAGATAAAAAGAAAAGAACTTGACATTCACAGAAACGGACAACCACTGGTAAACAAAAGAACAAACATTCTTTCAAATCTCACAGTTCTAACTTTAAAAGTTCAAATGTTTCAGATGTGAATAAGAGAAAGACTGGAGTAAAATCAGAATGGCGACCAAAGAAGAAACTTGACGAGATTGCAAAATCATCTTCTGATATTTCTTGTAATAGATTGTCTAGTAGTAAAACTGAAGTAGTTGGTAATGTTGCTTTTCAAAAACCAAAACTTGTAACTTCTAACAGGCGTTATTCAATAAAGCAATTGTTCCAACTATCTTCATCTACTAATAGATCTTCTACTTATCGTAGAAATGGTTTTGTGTCTCGGCAATATTCTGCTGTTTGGTTTGGATCATATCATGTTTATTCATATCATTTTGATGCTTCAAATGATTTTCAAAAGAAAAGAGGACCCAAATTTAAATGAGTGCCAAAATCATGTGTTAACACTATAGGACCCATCTATAAATGGGTACCTAAACCAATTGTTTCCTGATTTCTCATGTGCAGACCCGTCATATGTGATACTTGGATTCTGGTTGCTCTAAGCATATGACTGGGCAGAAAGATATATTGTTTAATTATACAGAGAAATACTGCAGAACAGTTCAATTCGAAAATGACCAGTTTTCATCAATTCTGGGTTATGGTGACGTTATTCAAGAGAATGTAACGATTAAGAAGGTGAGCTATGTTGAAGGTCTAGGACATAACCTATTCAGCATTGGACAGTTCTGTGACAAAGACATAGAGGTTAATTTCAAAGCCAAGAGGTGTAGTGTGCGTACTGAAGATGGTAAAGAACTCTTGGTCGGGATGAGAAAGTCAAACCTTTACACGATCAACCTGTCAAACGTCAAGACTGACAATGAGGTGTGTCTACTATCAAAAGCCTCTATGCAACAGAATTGGTTATGGCATAGAAGGCTATCTCACCTGAACTTTCGATACATCAACAAGTTGGTCACGGGTAACTTAGTGAAAGGACTTTCAGAGCTCAAATACGTCAAAGAGCATCTCTGTGCAACGTGTGAGAAGGGAAAGATGAAAAGAGCCGCTCATAAGCCGAAGCCTGAGCCAAGTACAAGTTCTACTTTGAAGTTACTACATATCGATCTCTGTGGTCTGATGCAAACTCAAAGCATCAACGACAAGAAGTATGTTTTAATGATTGTGGACGATTACTCTAGATACACTTGGGTCAAATTTCTGAGATCAAAAGATGAGACGCCCGAAGTCATCATCATATTTCTAAAGACCACTAAAGTGAATCTGCAGAAAACAGTAAAGCTTCTTAGAACAGATAATGGCACATAATTTAAGAACAAAGTTGTTGAAGATTATCTCGAATCAGTCGGGATAACACATCAGTTTTCTGCTGCCAGAACTCCTGAACAGAATGGAGTCGTAGAAAGACGAAACAGAACGCTAGTCGAGGCCGCTCGAACTATGTTGAATCAATCAGATCTACCTCTATTTTTTTGGGCTGAAGCTGTGTCGACTGCTTGCTACACACAAAATCGCTCCATTATCTACCGCCGGTTTGGTAAAACGCCATACGCTTTAATAAACAATAGAATACCTAGCATTAAATACTTCCATATTTTTGGATGTAGGTGTTCTGTATTGAATGACAAGGAGAACTTGAACAAGTTCAGTCCAAAAGCTGAAAAAGGCATTTTCATCGGCTATTCTCAAACGTCTGTTGCTTACAGAGTTTACCTGAAGAAGTTAAAGATTGTAGTTGAGAGAGCTAATGTGACTTTCGATGAAGAGATGGCTTCTGTTCAAGACAGTACAGAACCCGTTGTTACTGGAGTTTTAGCTTATGGGCAGTTCAGTCCAGAACCTGTGATTAGTGATAATAAATCGGATAAAGCGTCATCGTCGACATCTCACTTATCTGATTTAGATTTATTGTTTGAATTGTTTTATGATGAATTTCTTGGTACTAGACTGACTAAACCTGTTGTGGTTGACAGATCGGAAGATTCGAGGAATAATCATCCAACCACTTCAGATATATAAACTGAATCCAATTCCCCGGTTCAGCAAGAAATTCCAATTCAAACGCCAACTCCATCAGTTGAAGCTGAAAATGTAAATGAAGAACCAGAAGTAACTCAATCAGTTGGGTATACTACAACGTCTATTCAACAGACAACAAATGTCCAACCAACTGAAGCTTCTGCACCATCTACTTCAACTAAACCTCTACCTGAACAAAATGAAGAAGATAGTGGATTTTTAGATGAACATAATGCTCAATCTACATCTAATCCACTCCTTCATGAATACAAGTGGATCAAAGAGCACCCAATACATCAAATCATTGGAGATCCGTCCAAACCGGTGCAAACTAGGTCTGCTACACTAAACCAGTGCATGCATGATTTGTTCCTGAGTAAGATAGAGCCAACTTGAGTATCTGAAGCTCTAGATGACTCAGACTGGGTGACTATGATGCAAGAAGAGTTGAATCAATTTAAAGCACTTAAAGTCTGGAGACTTGTGCCTAAACCTGAAGGAAAGACTATAATCGGCACGAAATGGGTTTTCAAGAATAAGAAAGATGAAGATGGTATCGTTATAAGGAACAAAACAAGAGTTGTGGCTAAAGGATATAGGAAAGAGGAAGGTAAAGATTACGACGATACTTATGCTCCAGTTGTGCGAATAGAAGCAATCCGCATGTTCCTAGCCTATGTCGCACATAAGAACTTCACTGTCTATCAGATGGACGTGAAGACTGCCTTTCTGAATGGCATCTTAAAGGAGGAAGTCTATGTCTCTCAACTTGAAGGTTTTGTCAATCCAGAGAAACCAAATCATGTATACATTCTGGACAAAGCTCTTTACGGTCTGAAACAATCCCCTCACGCCTGGTATGAAGTTCTATCCAAAATTTTAGTCAAGTCGGGCTTCTCAAAAGGTAAAATCGATACTATTCTTTTCATTAAAAAGGAGAAAGTTGATATCATATTAATCTAGATATATGTGGATGACATCATATTTGGCTCAACAAATCCTAAGTACTGTAAGAATTTTTCTAACCTTATGGTGTCAAAATTTCAGATGAGTATGATGGGAGAGATGAATTTCTTTCTCGAATTACAAGTCAAACAATTTTCCACGGGAATTTTCATTAATCAACCAAAGTACATTTTCGATATCCTTAGAAAATTTAAAATGAAAAATTGTACTCCTATTGGAACCCCAATGACACCGGGAACTAAGATTGGAGTTGATCCTTCGGGAAAAGCTGTTGATGTTAGAACCTACCGAGGTATGATTGGTTCTTTAATGTACTTAACATCTAGTAGGCCGGATATAATGTTTTCTACATGCTTATGTGCAAGATATCAGGCTTCACCTAAAGAATCCCATTTGTCTGCAGTTAAACGTATATTCAGATATCTGAAGGGCACTGCAGATCTTAGTATGTGGTATCCTAAGGATACAGGTTTCGAGCTCACAGCATATTCAGATGCAGATCATGCAGGTTGTATGCTTGACAGGAAGAGTATGTCGGGACACATACAATTTCTTGACGATAAACTCATGAGTTGGGCTTCAAAGAAACAACTATGTGTATCTACTTCAAAAGTCAAGGCAGAGTATGTAGCTTATGTTCTCAAGTGCTGTGGATGCGGACACAACTTTGAGATTATGGCTTCAAGTATGACAAAATCCTGATCTACTGCGATTCGAAGAGCGCAATTGCAATATCTGCAAACCATGTGCAACATACCAAAACCAAGCACATCGACGTGAGATATCATTTTATAAAAGACAATGTTGAAAAAGGTACAATCGAACTTTACTTTGTAAACACAGATTACCAACTTGCAGATTTGTTTACCAAGCCACTTGACGAAAAGAGATTTAATTTTCTCATTTCAAAACTTGGCATGCTAAATCTCAAGACTTAATCTGGGGTTACCTAGTACAGTTTAGCTTTGTCATTTTCTTCGTTTCTTTATTTTTAATCTGAAAGATATCTACACTTAAGGTTTGTTCATGATTTCAGGGGGAGTGTGAGACAAGATAAGATAAGATCTACATTTTAGGGGAGTTCATCAATTTTTGCATATATTAACTGAAATATCTTTTAATGCATTATTTCAGGGGGAGTTGAGTAAGGATTTTGATTTCTGATTACATATGATCAGAACTCGTTCTTAACACGTTTTATTGTTTTATGTCTTTACTTTTCAATAAATTTTGTGAATAAAGCTTTGTACTTTGATGACTTTGTGACTGTTGCAGATTTGAGAGGAAGCTTAAACGATCATATATTTTATGACTTGAACCTGACTTTATGAGAATTAAGCTGAGCGTAAGGTTCATTCTAAACTTAATCTCATACATGTCTGAAAGAAGAACGACTTTCAGATATGAAAACATGTTTTAAAACGTTCAAACCACTTCTCTATTCTTAAAAAGATTTCATGAATTTAGAAGTGTGATTTTAAATGTTTTCATTTTTCAATGAGCTTAATTGTTTAAACAAACTGTGTGTTTCCAAAGATAAATACTTGTGTTTTATCTTTTCTATATACTGTCAAGTATTCACACACACCGGTTTGCTATTTTTTCTTTATATGTTCTTACCATGTCTCATATTGAAACATATTTTTGATGGTAAGACACCCCGCTTGATATTCAATGTTTGTTGAGCGTGAAAACGTTTCTTTCAAGAATGTCTATATTTTGATTCATATAGACAAATTCCAATTTTTCATGACCAAAGTTTTTCATGATAAATCATTCATATTTGATCTTTTCATACGATGTCAGATTTTCAAACAAGTTTCTTGTATTCATTTCATTTATTCAATATACTTGTTTTGAAAGATCTTTCGTGATTAAAAATGTTCAAATCTTCATTATTATCTTCATGAGCATATATTCATCTGACATGTATTTCATTATGTGCTTTAACTGTCAAAGTTAAACCATTTGAGCAACTCTTTGCTTATAGGACAACATGGGTTCATTGTGTGAGGACTTACTTGAACTTCTATGGATTCACGTTAACCAGTGTTTCCTACCCAAGAAGTTATCCTTTAGTGATCGAGAGGCGAGGAGTCAAAATAACTGAGTGTGGGTATGTGTGATGAGGTAAAATGTAAAAGAGAGTTTGGTTAGAAGCGAGCTCAATGATAAAAAGAAAGAGGGTGTGAGATCAGAGTAAAAGAATATCAAACTCTGCACCAACTTTTTCTGAGTCGGGCAACCACATTTCTGATTGTTTCACAATTCTTTGGTAAACATCATTGAAAAAGGCAACTAGCCCATGCCAACTCTTGTTTTAAAACCCCACCAGCCACTCATTTTTTTATTAAAAAGAAGATGTTTCATATTTTTTAGGGATGCAACACATATGCTATCTCGTCTTCATTTGGAAGATGTGGATATTGAAATAGAAGGAAGTTTGTCCCACCTTCGCACTTCGATCATGCACAATTGAGTCTGTGTTATACTGTTGTTGTCTCAATGGTTTACACAATTTTGAGTCTGATAAATCAATCATTCTGATTAAATTATTTCGTATACATGCACATACACACAGGAAATTCGTTTTTCTGTCTGAACGTTCATAGTTTAACCTTGTGTTATTCGATGATTGAATGGAAGACCTGGGGGAGTGAACATCACAAAGCTCATTTCCAATGTGTATTCGTTACACACAGTGACTTCGTGTTACTGACAGGCATTTCTAATTGATTCATTTGTTGATTCAAGTGTTATACTCATATTTTGTCTGAATTTGCAAAGATTCGGTTGAATATCTTTTTGGATCGATAGATGGTTAGATGCTCTTGTAAAAGATCAGTGGTCAGATAATGTTCATGACATTTCTTGTGAAAGTTTTGATGATTTCAATGGCAATTCATTAAAAAGGGGGAGAAATTTTGCTCAAGAAATGTTTGCTGAAGAAGAATTTGTATCTGTTATGAGAGAGATAATCAAAGAAATGCTTGAAGTAGAAAGTGAGTTTCAAGTAATGGCTATGAAAGAAAGTATTTGAAGAAATTTTATTACAAGATTGTGTCAAAGAAATGCAAGTTGTGAAAAGATTGTACAAGTTTGAAAGAGCAAGTTCAAAGAATTCTGAAAGTGAGCAGAAATTTACTGAAAATTTTCTTTGAAGATTGATTTGCTGAAGAAAAGAGAGCAAAATCTGAAGATAATTTCTTTCTGAAGTCTGAAAGAAGTTCTTATTACCTTGGGGGAGAATGTTAAAGTTGATTGCAAAAGATGTTATACAAAGACCTTGGAGAGATTACAGAATGGTTGAAAAATGATTATGAAAAAAGGGAGATTGTAACTTTGTGCTTCAATGTTTGTCTTTCTGAAGATGATCTTTGCTGAAAGAAATCTACAAGGGGGAGATAAATATCCTAAAGACTAATCAAAGAGGATTTTTGAAGATGATCTTGATCCAAAGGGGTAGAATGTTAGTGCAGAAATATGTTGGATACATGATTAGTAAAGTTGAAGTCAAAGCAAGTCAAAGCTCAAGTCAACTCTTATGTTAAGGTCAAAGTCAAATTGTAATAACTAAAAGTCAAAGCATGTTTTGTGTTTAGTTGTTGTTTTGTGTCTGAGTAGGGATATGACTAGATTAGAGTTGTAAGAGTTTGTAAGATTAGAGTGAAATACGCGTTCATTGTAGAGAGAGAAAGTTTGAGAGAGAACTTACTGTATCGTTTTTCATATTGAAATGAAAATGGAAATTGATTAAATTTTTCATGTCATCTTGGTAAACACTGATTGTGGGACACACATCTTGTCATTCGATTCATCGTCTTTGACTTCCTTTCCCATCAAGCACATGTGGGTTGTTTCTTCTTTCTCACTCTCAGAATAAAAAAAAATCCAACCAGTGATCATCCTCGGCCATTAATGCTTTACCTGCTTCTTTCTGCTTTGCCAGAAGTATCTTGTTCTTGTTATAATCAGAATTTTTGACTTTCGGCTTCCGACAGTCTTTCGTAAAATGACCGATCTTCCCACAATTGTAACACCTGATTGGTTCTTTTACCTTCTTTGACTCATAGTTGTTAACATATTTTCTCTCTTATGGCTTCCTCTCCTCAAACTTCTCTCCTTCATACCTTCTTCCTTCTATCCGTTCCTTATGCTCATAGTTTCTCGATCCTGATGAGTACCTCTGACTGTTGGAACCCGACTTCTTATAGAATTTCTTCTGAAAGGCTCGGTTTAACAAGATCATGAATTGCTTGAGATTCTCACCATCATCAGAATCATAATTATCACTATCAGAAGAATCAGAACTTGGCACTATAAGTTTCTTCTTTTTCTTCTTATCTTTCTCTTTTTTTTGTCAACAACAAAAGCAATTGGGTCAACAACTGGCTTCTCACTCTTTTTCTTCTCTCCTCTTTTCTCTTCAACTTCCTCCTTATTTTGCCTTAGTGTCTCATACACTTCATGTAATGGGATATCACTTAAATCTTTCATTTGTTTCATCCTTCGTGTGTGTTTCTTCCATTATGGCTGAATAATGCTTAGGAATTTGACGTTGTTCTCAATCTGTGTCTTTTTGACTTTATTCTTGGCCAGATCATTCAGCAAAGACACAAATATCTCATATGTCTCCTCTAAGCTTTCGTTATCCTTGGCTTTGAATTCCTCATAACTGTTGATGCAGCTAGCCACTTTCATCTGATTTCCAACTTTTGAACCCATCATCATGTTCTCCAGTTGATCCCACATTTTCTTGGCTATGGCTTTGTAGCTATCAATCTTGATATAGATTTCATTCGGTATGGTTTGAAGAATTAGTGACATTGCCTGCTTATCTACCTTATATCTCTTCTTTTGCTCAGCAGAATAACTTGAAAAATCAAAAACAATCTCTTTGGTTTTGGGCTCTCGGGGTTCCGTACCATCTCCGCTGTCAGAACTCTCATTTTCCTCATCTGGTACAATAGCTGTAATTGGTTTCATAAGACCCTCATCAATAGACTGTTTGATGCATTCTCCATTTTCGTGTCGATCTATGAAATCCATAAACCTATCTTTCCACTGCTCATATTCCCCTTTAAACAAGATTGGTGGTTTGACATCTGTTCCGATAGAAAGGGCATCCCTTAAAGTCCTCTTGATGTATGCGCAGATGTTTAAACACGAAATCAAAAAAATTTAAAAATTTCTGAAAATCAGTCAAAAAATGAATTAAGTATGGAATTCTCACACTAAAGAGTTTACTTTTCGCACAACACACAGAATTCGCACGCTAAGATATACAAAATATGACTTTTCGCACACTAAGAGATGCAAAATATTGTTTTTCGCACAAAGTAGGATGCGAGTTTCACACTTTTCGCACGAAGAACAATGCAAAATTCAGCTTTTCGCACGTAGACTGATGCGAAATTCTCACTTGTAAACTTCAAACTCAAGAACTTTTCGCAGAGTGAAGATATGCGAATTTTGGACTTAAACAAATTTCCAAACCTCCACTTTTCGCAAAGAAATATATGAGAATTCCTTACTTAGAGAAATTTCAGCTCAACATCATGAGAATTTCTTTAACATTTCGCACGTAACTAGAACAATTAATAGCTTTTCGTATACCGAACTATGCGAATGCAAACATTTTGTATACAACACTATGCGAAATTATCACTTTTCATACAAGGTGTTATGCGAAATCTTCAAGAACATGCGAAATTCTTGGATCTTGCGAATTCTTGAAATGTTCGACTCCAAAAAACAGTAATCAGCCCAAAATCGATCTAATCTTCCTGAATTAGGTTCTAAAACTTCACCAATTTTCCCTCGTACAGTATTAGAACAGATTACAAATAATCAGTTTTGAACAAAAACAACAAAGATTATAGATTCGACCAAAATACAGTGCGTGAACACTCTCGAACCAAAAACTCAATATAAATTCAAAATTCACACAAACAGTTCTGAATTAGAAGAAGTAACTGTTAGACTGATATTGTATTCAAGATTAAAAGTGAGGGTTTATTTTGTAATAGTTTGATAGTTTGTGTGTTTGGTTGTAAAGTCAACATGAGTTGACTTAGTATAAATAGAGTTGTTTCTTTTGTAATATGTAGCTAGACACGCACGCACATTAGATACACATATTCAAGATTGGTAAGAACTCGCATACAGAGAACACAACGTGAGATATATGACTTTATGTTAGATCTGTAACTAAATTGTAATATGTGATTTGATCTAATACAAATTTGTTGTTCAATATGATTGTGTGATTAGATATGCTAGTATAATCTGGGTCACAATTGGTATCAGAGCTAGAAATCCAACGATCTGAAAAAGTTCGAGTTCTGTCGAAAATGTGTTGATTGAATTTTTGAGTAAAAGTGAGTTTTTGGTGAAATTGATGATTGTTTAGTGGTCGATTGATGATATAAAACAGTTTTGTTGGATTGATTTTCAAAGAAAAACATATTTTAATCGTGAATTTTGAGATTTTTGAAGTCTGTGGTTCGAACGAGTTATCGGTCACTGTTTGATTGGTTTGAATGTGCAAATGTGTAAATTGGATTATCATATTGCATTGGATTGTTCTTTGGACTAACAATTTTGATTATGTGAAGTTACAACTTCGAATTTGGAGTTTTGGATCGATTTATGGATCAAAATCGATATTTTTGGACTGTGTAGTCAAGAACTCGCAAGATCTATAGGATTCGTATGAAGAACTCGCTAAATAGATAGAATTCGTATTCAGATTTTGCAGAGTTTCATTTCTAAATTCTTTAAGTACATAATTTGTAATAGTGAATATTAAGAATTGTAGAAGAATTCGCAAGATCTTTTGAAAATCTTAATAAGGACAGAATTCGTATCTCTCTCTGTAACGAAAAGCTAGAATTCGTTAAAGTCAATTTTGAGAAAAGTTGTGTTTTTAAAAGATTAAGTGAAGAATTCGTTATTGTGTCTATTACGAATTCTGAAGAATTCGCTACTGTGTCTATAGCGAAAAGTTGGATTTCGCATCACTGAGTGTAACGAATTCTAAGATTTTCGAAATGCTTTTTCAAAAAATTTCCAAGTCAAGAATTCGTATGTGTTACGAAAAGTTTTTGTGAAATTGCAAAAAAAATTTAAGTAAAGGATTCGTGACTCTGTAGCTTACGAATTCCTCTTACGAATTCTTGATCGATTTGCGAATTGTGTTTTTGAAAAAGTTCTTAAGTATAGAATTCGCAGAAGAGAGGTTTGCGAATTGTTCATTGTTTATTCTCTCTAGCTTGCGAATTCCTGACTTTGTGAATTTCTAAGCTTTGTGTTGCGAATTTCATGAGCTTTGCGAATTCTGAACTTGTTTTACTATTGAATTGCGAATTATTCTTGATTTTAAGCTGTTTGTGAATTCTGAACTTGAATTTTTTAGAAATTTTATTTTCTGAATATTTTCAAGTTTTTTCTCAAATTGTTGGGTTCAAAGATCATTACTAGCTAATATCTTTGTTGTGTGTAGACTAATACATCTTCTCATCATGTCAAAAGAATTGCTCTCAATGGGATCACAGTCAAAGCCTCATGTCTTATCAATAGAAGAATATTCTTAGTGGAAGCAGAGGATGACCCAGTTCTTAAACCATAAGAACAGGGATTACATGAAGTCTATCATTGATGGTCCAATACAACCAGTAGTCACAGTACCTGGACAGGCTGCAACTGAAACATCACCTGAAATTCCATTTCGTTATGTCCCAAGGACCTATCAATATTACAACGAACGAGAGAAGGAATTGCATAAAATTTATGAAGAGGCCCTGATCTATCTGACCATGGTTATCCCGAATGACATCTATAACCGTGTAGATAGTAGGGAGTCTGCAAAAGCCATGTGGGACGAATTGGAAAGGCAATTCCAGGGCACTGAGAAGTCCATACAAGCAAAGTTGAACCAAAGTATAAACGCTTATGAAGGCTTTCATGCAAAAGATGGAGAGACTCTTTTGGATACATACACTCGTTTCAATGTTATCCTGAATGACTTGAGAAGGAATGGGATGAACAAGACGGTATCTGAGATAAACTACAAGTTCATCAAGAACTTGAATCATGAATGGAAAAGTTATGCAATTAACATTCAGATGACCAAGGATATGGCTCAAGAAGACGTAAATGACATCTTTACTACTTTATCTCAACACGAGGATGAAGTCAAGCAACTCAGTGAAGAGAAGAAGATAGTCAAAGACTCTTTAGCCTTGTTATCTGAAAAGAAGAAAGGATCAAGTTCTAAGCCCAGTTCTTCATTCAAGTACAAATCCAAGTCAAGAAAATCCAGAGCTCTTCTTATAGAAATTACAGAGTCAAGTTCTGATGACTCCTCCTCCAAAACTGAAGAACATTCTGATGAAGACATTCAGAGGTTTGCTGATAATCTTTCTCTCATCACAAAGCAGTTTCAAAGAAGATTTGGAAAAAAAAGATTCTCAAAGCCAAAGTATGAGGGATATAAGAAAGGCAAGTACAAACCAAGGTTCGAGAAGAAGTTTGGTAAGAAAGATGAGAAGAAAGAAGAGAAGAGAGAAGAAAAGAAAGAAGAAACTGAGCCAAAATATGGCAGGTGCTATAATTGTGGGAAACCTGGTCATTTCTCTAAGGAATGCAAGTTCAAGCGTACAAAGAACTCAGAGTACTACGCTAAGAAATCACTGATCGCCAAGAAGGTAGAATATGGAAAAGACTTAATGGCAGAGGAGGAAAACTGGTTTTATCAAAGTTCTGATGATGAAACAACGCACTTAACTCAGGTGTGCATGATGGCCAAAGTCAATGAAGAAGCTGAATCATCTTCTGACCAATATGAGTGTGATTCCGAGGTGAGTACTCAATCAAACTCTGAACTTGTTCAATCTTTACTGGCTCAAATCAATTTTATGGAAAAAGAGTTTGAAAGTTTGAAACTTAAACTTAGTACTGAAAGACAAACAATGAGGAATTTTCGTGATGAAAATGCATTATTGAAAGTTGTCGTTGAGGAGAAAGAATCTGAAAAAGATGTTTTGAAAAAGGACAAAGATGTTTTAAAATAAAAAATAACTGAGCTTGAAAGATATCTTGTTAATTTAAATGCCGAAAAAGGTGATTTTAAGATAAAATTTGAAGCATGTTTTCAGGAATGCAACGAGGCTTATTGCAAAATTAAGCAACTGGAGGATTTAAATCTGAAAAGAGGACAGACTGAGTAGACATTGAATCTTTTAACAAATAAACTCCAAGATGTCCGTTTCTACAATGCTAAAACGGGTTTAGGTTTTGAGGAAAACGATGTTTTGAAAAGAGCGCCAGAAAATTTGTATAACTTTGATAAACTGGGCTCAACTCCTAAGAAAAACCCGGATATTCGTGATAATTTTATTACTTTTGTTAAAAGTGAAACTCTGAAGTCTAACATTTCTTTAACAGGAAAAGAGGTGATTGATGATGATACATCAAGTTGTGCTGATTCCGTTTCAAGTTTTAAATCTGTTGGTTTTTCATACAATGAATTGAACAAGAGTTATAAAACTAGAAAACCTGAATTTGTTGAATTCCAATCATTTATTTCTACTTGTTCACCAACAGAACCAACCAACGTTGAGACAGATATTCATAAAACTCAGTGTCAGTATGATGAGTCTGACTCAGAAACTGATGTTGAGAATCAAATTCCAATATATGAATCAATCATCTCTGAATCATCAAAAGAGACTAAGACTGATGAGTGTGAAAATATCATGAATCAAAGCATTAAATCTGATTTTTCAAAAAATATGACTGAGGAGATCTTTACAGATTTGATGAATGCCTCAGACCCTGTACCTATCATAGAGAAGTTGGAATCAAACTCTGAGTTGAATCAAACATCTAATTTTGATAACCAAATCACAGATCTTCAAAAGATGGTTGAAGAGTTAGAATATGAGAACAACGATCTCAGATTCAAACTTGACAAGTCTTCTGAAGAAAACAAAGAACTCTCTAAAGAGTTAAATGTGTTGAAAGATGATTTGTTTAAACTAAACTTAAAAGAGAAAAAGATGTTTGAGTCTCAGAAGTGGAATGTTCATTCTAACCCGGAGTTTGAGACCGTTACTTCTAAAACTTTTGTTGTTTACACGACTACTCCTGAATATCCTCCTAGCATTTTTGAAAAAGGAGAAGCTTCTAATACTTCAAAGCTAAAATCATCTTCTAAGAAGAAAACTGACAAGATTTCGTTTCCTGTTTCAGATGTGAAAAAGTAAACAGTTAAAGGAGAATGGGTGGATAAAATAGTTTGTGAACATAAAGTTGTTGATAATAAATGTACTATCAGTGATAGTGGTAGTTTGTCATGTACAAATTCGAACGTTTGCAAATGTCAAAGATGTATGACTAATTGTACTTCTATGGATAAATCAAAACTTTTGACATTTGTTCGTAAGAATTTTATTTGCAAACACTGTCATGACAATTCATTTACAACTCATACCATTCCTCCTAAAACTAAAGTTGCTAGAAAAACATCTCGTGCTCAACATGTTTCAAAATCTTCAACATAACATGCCAAAGTCTTTCGTGCTAAGAATGATTTTCACTCTAGAACTCAAAAGTTTAATGAGCTTAATGTTAAAATGGTATGGAGATGGATACCTAAGCCTCTCTATGAATGGCGTATCAAGGTTAAGGTTGATGATTTAGATAAATTGCAAAAGGCTAATAAAAAAGGACCCATTTGGATATGGGTACCTAAGAAGAAGTAATTTGTTTTTTTTTTGCAGGCCTCACATCTGTGGTACATAGATTAAGGATGCTCGCGCCATATGACAGGATTTAAGCATCTTCTACACAAATATGTTGAGGAACCTGTCGGAACTGTAAATTTTACAAATTCTGAGCTTACCGGATTCATCAGAGGATATGGATCTTTAGCGAATGGCACCGTGACAATCAAAAGAGTACTATTCGTGGAAGGACTTGATCATAATCTTTTCAGCACAAGTCAATTTTGTGATAGTCAATTTAAAGTTCGGTTTACTGTTGATTGTTGTTATGTTGAAGATAAAGATGGTTGTGCGATTTTCAAAGCAGAACGGAATGTAAATCTTTATACAGTGTATTTTCTAACACTTTCTGCATCTAGACCTGTCTGTCTAATTGCCAAAGCTTCAAGAGCTGAAAGTTGGATTTGGCATCGACGCCTGTCTCACAAGAACTTTGATGCAATAAATAAATTGGCGAGACATAGCATAGTCAAAGGTCTACCTGAACTACGGTTTGAGAAGAATTCTCTTTGCCCTGCTTGTGAAATGGGAAAGATGAAACGAAGTTCTCATAAAGCAAAGACATAATTCTCCTGCTCAACACCTCTTGAACTTATCCATATGGACCTTTGTGGCCCGATGAGGACTCAGTCGATCAATGGAAAGAAATACATTCTAGTTATGATCGATGAGTACTCCAGATATACATGGTTGGAATTTCTGCGAAGCAAATCAGATGCACCAGAGCTCATCATTGTTTTTCTCAAGAAAATCCAAGTTCGACTACAATTGTCGGTGAAGTCTTTGAGAAGTGACAATGGCACAAAATAAGAATTCTACTCTTCAGAGTTATCTTGTATCAGTCGGGATCTCTCACAGTTTTTCTGCTGCCTATACTCCTCAACAAAACGATGTTGTTGAAAGAAAAAATCGAACTCTGGTTGAAGCAGCAAGAATGATGTTAGCTTATTCTGGTCTGCCATTATATCTGTGGGCTGAAGTCGTAGCCACTGCTTGTTTCACGCAAAATCATACAATTATCATTAAAAGACATAAAAAGACAGCATATGAGCTTATAAATCGTAGAAAACCGAATATTAAATTTCTTCGTACTTTTGGTTGCAGGTGTTATGTACTCAATGATCGTGACAATCTTGGAAAATTTGAATAAGAAGGCGGACGAAGATTATTTCATCGGTTATTCTTTAACATCCAAAGCCTATCGGATCTATAATAGAAGAACCAAGACGGTCATGGAGAGTGTAAATGTGTCATTTGATGAAACATCAACGTTGACTTCTGAACACAATAGTTCATAACTCAAGCTGAAAACGAAGGCTTCTATTCATGACAGAATAGAACCCGAATCGTCACAGACTAAGTCTTCTAACTCATCAAATGTAACATCTGAGTTAGATTTACTTTTCTTTGATGCTTTTATGGATATTTGTGCAGATTTCGACAAATCAAATATATCTGCATCAAGTTCAGAGGTTTCAATCGTAACTGAAGATATTTCAGGACCCTCTGAGAATGTCACAACAACCTCATCAGGTACAATTACACCTGTTATTTCTGAAGATACTAATGTTGAATATGTTCCTGCAGATACAAGTTCTGGAAAAGAAGTTCCAAGCACTTCTTCAATGGCTCCGAAATTATTTACTTCAGAAACTGTACAAGATGTCCCGAGTACATCTGAGGTTGATCTGAACTTACCTACTGTATACGATGAAGAAAACACGCAAATCTCTATTTACCCAATTCCAAGTACTACAAGGTGGACACGTGATCATTTTCTTCACAATATAATAGGTGATATCCACAGTGGAGTAAAAACGAGGACGACATCTGCTAATTTTTGTCTTTACTAAAGTTTCCTTAGTTCCCTTGAGCCGAAGAAAGCTTCAGAAGCTTTGCGAGATCCGGATTGGATTCTAGCCATGCAAGATGAGCTTCTACAATTTGAGCGGAACAAGGTATGGCGACTTATCCCACTACCTGAAGGAAAATCTGTTATTGGAAAAAAGTGGGTCTTCAGAAATAAGAGAGATGAAGAAGAGTTGTGGTTCGAAATAAAGCTCGTATGGTTGCAAAAGGGTATTGTCAACAGGAGGGAATTGATTATGATGAAACATTTGCTCCTGTTGCAAGGATTGAAGCCATTCGGATATTTCTTTCATACGCAACCCACAAGAATTTTACAGTCTATCAAATGGATGTAAAATCTGCTTTCTTGAATGGGATTCTACATGAAGAATTCTACATTGCTCAACCCAAAGGCTCCATTGATCCAAAACACCCGGACTACGTCTACGTACTAGACAAGGCTTTATATGGACTCAAACAGGTACCGAGAGCTTGGTACGAAATGCTAACCCAATTTCTACTTGCTTCTGGATTCAAGAAAGGTACTGTCGATACTACTCTCTTTTTGAAGAAACAAGGTGAGGATATGATCCTAATTCAGATCTATGTGGATGACATTATTTTCAGTTATACAAATCCTAAATTTTGTAAAAAAAATTCAAGAATCATGAAATCTCGATTTGAAATGTCAATGATGGGCGAACTGACTTTCTTTCTTGGTCTTCAAGTGAAACAGTTACCCGACGACATTTTCATTAATCAATCAAAATATATCAGAGATATCCTGAAAAAGTTTAACATGACTGAAAGTTTAGTGATGAAAACACCAATGGCAACGGGTACACTATTAGATGCTGATTTGTCTGGTAAATCAATAGATCAAAAGATGCACCGTAGCATGATTGGTTCATTACTGTACTTAACAGTGAGTAGACCGGATATTATTTTTGCCACATGTTTATGTGCTAGGTATCAAGCTAACCCGAAGGAATCACACCTAGTCGCTGTGAAACGAATACTTAGGTACCTCAAAGGCACTCCCGAGTTAGGCCTTTGGTATCCTAAGGATTCGAGTTTTGATCTAACTGCATCCACAGATGCTGACCATGCAGGGTGTAAGCTGGATCGTAAGAGCACCTCTGGATCGTGTCAATTTTTTGGTGACTAATTGGTATGTTGGACGTCAAAGAAACAGAATTGTGTATCCACTTCTACCGTCGAGGCTGAATATGTAGCCGCTGCAAGCTGCTGTTCACAAGTCCTTTGGATGCGGACACAATTAAAGGATTTTGGATATTCCTACCAACGAGTTCCTATTTATTGCGATTCAAAGAGCGCGATAGCTATAAAAGCTAATCCAGTGCAACACTCCAAGACAAAACATATTGATGTGAGATACCACTTCATCAAGGATCATGTGGAGAAGGGCGATATAGAGATGCACTTTGTGCAAACTGACTACCATTTAGCTGACCTTTTCACCAAGCCGTTGGATGAAAAAAGGTTTACCTTTCTTGTCAGCAAACTAGGTATGTTAAATGCTACTCCATGATTCAAGGGGGAGTATATCTTCTTTTGTGCTTTAATGGTTTATGTCTTGGAATTCATGAACAGTGTCTATTATTCATCTTTACTGACAAAGGCGGAATCATTTTTACAATGATTACCAAAATCTTTTATTTTGCAGGTTATTTTTAATGTGACATTGGCTTCTGGTTATATCAGATCAGAACCCGTGCTTTATTGGTAAAACTGACCATTACTATTCTTACCGGAGAATAAGTAATCATGGCTTTTGAATACTTATGTTCAAAAACCTGTACTCAAATGTTTTTCTTCTGAAGGATGCTAATCAGATAAAATCTTTCTAGAAGTTTTTGATTTGAGGGGGAGTTAGAGAAGTTAATTGCTATATCTTTTAGGGGGAGGAGATATAATTGTTTTATACTCTCATTGTCATATTTTTCTGATAAATTGACTTTTTACAGGTATCGAGGGGGATGATATCTGAGGTTTTTGTCTAAGTGAACTTACAGGTATATTTTTCTTTACTTTAAACTTCATGACTTGTTGAAAGATGAACAACTTTCACTTGTGAAATATGTTTTTTAAAGGTTCAAACCACTTCACATTCTTCAATGTTTTCATGAATTGAGAAGTGTGTTTTTAAATGATTTTTTTGGATACTTAAATGCTTATTTGACCGTGTGTTCCAAAAGATAAATACTTGTGTATTATCTAGTCAATATACTTTGTCAAGTATTCCTACACGCACTGGTTCAGTACATTTTTCTTGAAACTTTTTTATTACCATGTATCAAATGACAAATCTTTCTATGGTAATATTCCCGATTGTATTCACTGTTGTTTGAATCAAACGTCATTTCTATTATACATGTGCTTTCATTGATAAAATGTTTATATATTGTTCATATAAACAACATTCGTCTTTGATTTCCCAAAATATTATTCTTCATGAATTTTTATCTGATCTTAATCATTGTCAGATTCTCAAAACATTTATATTCTTTCATGATTATTCATTCATACAAAGTTTTGAGAAATCTTAAATGTTTAAATGCTCAAATTTCATTCTAATTCTTAATGAGCATACATAGACTGACATATGATTTCTTGCGCTTAAATGTCAAGAAAATCATTGAGACAATACATGCTTTTAGGACAATATACATGGGATTCAGTGTGAGTGCTTAACAGAACTTCCATGGATTCACAATAACCAGTATTTCCTACCCAGGAAGTATTCCCTGAGTGATTGAGGGGAGAGGGGTCAAAAGATTTGAGTGTTGGTGTGTGAAGAGGTAAAATGGAAATGAGAGATTGGTTAGAAGTGAGCTTAAATGATTAAAAAGAAAGAGGGAGAGAGAACAGAGTACAAGAATATCAGACTTTGTACCAAACTTCTTTCTGAGCCGGGCAACCACATAATCTGATTGGTTCACATTCTTTGGTGACCATCATTGAAAAAGGCAACTAGCCCATGCCATCTCTTGCATACAACCTCACCTGCTACTCATTCTTTTCTCAAAAAGAGAATGTTTCACATTTTCTGGGGAAGCAACACATACGTTATTGGTTCTTCACTCGGAAGATACTAATATTGAAAAAGAAGGATAGTTGCCCCACCTTCGACCCTTCATCATGCACATTGAGTCTGTGTATACCATTGTTGTCTCAGTGGTTTACATACTTTGAGCCTTGTGAAACACAATCATTGCGCTAATTCTTTCATACACAAGCACGAGCACACAGAAAATCTATTTTTCTGTCAGAACATTCATAGAAAATACCTTGTGTTTTTCAATGATTGAATGAAAGTCCTAGGGAGTGAACATCACTTCAAGCTCCTTATATTGTACATTTGTTGTACAAAGTGGTTTTGTGCTACTGACAGGCATTCCTAACTGTTTCATATGTTGATTCAGGGTTACAATTCCTAATTCGTTTGAATTTGAAAAGATTCAGATGAATACATTCATGAATTGACGGCTCTTTCAGATCAACTGAGCGATTATCTCATATCATTCATTGGGAGAGATTGCAAATTTATTGTCAAAGGGAGAGATCATGAAGACTGTGCTTACTTGTTCATTTGGGGGAGATGTTCCAAAGACAGATCTAAACTTGAAGCGTTTTAATGATTTTGATTCTCACAAATCATTAAAAAGGGGGAGATAATTCAAAGTTCAAGTTCAGATGATTAAAGTTTGAATCAAGAAGGGGGAAAGTTGAATTTCAAAGTCAAACTTCAGAATATGTAATGAAAGGGGGAGATGAATCAAATGTTATATGGTTGATTGAGAAAGAGAAAGTAAAATATGGAGAATGTCAAAGTTTCGAAGTACGTTGAAAGTTTCAAAGTCTTAAAGAAAGTTAGAAGATTAAAGAATAGGTTGATCTTTCAGAAATTCTAAAAGCTAATTCAAAGGGAAGATTCAGTTAAAGTGCTTTCAAAGAGTTTCTACAAGTCGAAGGTTTTAAGATGTAAAAGCTGATAAATATCATTTGCTGAAGATGTTTGTGAAGATAAGAAGACCTGAAGATTATCGTCAATTTTTTTTTAATCTTGAATCTAAAGGGGGAGATTGTTAGACTGATATTGTATTCAAGATTAAAAGTGAGGGTCTATTTTGTAATAGTTTGATAGTTTGTGTGTTTGGTTGTAAAGTCAACATGAGTTGACTTAGTATAAATAGGGTTGTTTCTTTTGTAATCTGTAGCTAGACACGCACGAACATTAGATACACAAATTCAAGATTGGTAAGAACTCGCATACGGAGAACACAACGTGAGATATATGACTTTATGTTAGATCTGTAACTAAATTGTAATATGTGATTTGAGCTAATACAAATTTGTTGTTCAATATAATTGTGTGATTAGATATGCGAGTATAATCTGGGTCACAGTAACACAAACCAAATGTGTTCTAGAACACAAACCGATTATAGTACAGTCAATTACAAATCAAAAAATTTCACAAAACACAGTAATTGATTCCGGAACAGATGAGTATGCGAGTTTTTGAAAGTTCGATCAACAATTTCTTAGATTCTAGAATTGTTCTGATTAAGTGTTTGCTCTGATACCAATTGTGTGTCCCTTAATGTGCAATTATGATCAATATGAACAACGAATTATGATTCAATCATATCTATTTCACGAATTTTCAGATTACAGAATGCTCTCGAATACAAATATTTATCTCACTAAACTTACTCTGTATGCGAATTCTTCTAGATGCTACATGTAAAACGAAGAGAAATAAAACTATTTATACTAAGACATTACAAGGAAACAACAACAGGTAAACTAAACAAGTTGAATTTCTTAGCTTTGACTTTGACATTCTTCTTTAAACACTTTGACTTTGACTTTCAACTTTAATGATCTTGGATCCAACTTTTGTGCACTAATATTTTCTCTCTCTATAAGCTCTCTAGAAGGATTATAATGAAATGCACACACTAAGATAACAAGGAAGAAAACTATTTATACCTACAACAGTTAACAAGGAAACAAAACTAATGAAAGCATTGACTTTACAATTAAAGCTTTGACTTTGACTTTATCTAATAAATATGTTGACTTTGACTTTCACAATTGAGGCTTTGACTTGAGGATTTCAACTTCAAACTTAATGATCTCGGATACAACAATATTTGCTCCAACAATCTTCCCCTTTGGATTCGAGATCATTCTTCAACAGATAAATTGATAATCTCCCCCTCGAGATCATTCTTGAAATGAATTTCAGCTTTAACGGACAGTCTCCCCTGTTAAGTCATGTATTGTATTCAAGATTAAAAGAGGGGTCAAATTTGTAAAGTTGTGAAAAGTGTAAGTGTTTGTAAAAAGCCTTGCAAGTCAAAGTGTTTGAATTTGACATTAGCCTTGAGTTGTAAGGTTATAATGTTCACCATATATATAGTTTGGTCCTTGTAGATTTTAGATCATGAATCACAATCACAAGAACTCACATATAGATCTATTAGAGAGAATCGCATGAGACTTGTGGCACTGAGTGAGATCTGTAACTAGGAAATCATTGTAATCATTGATCATATTAATACAATATGATTTCTACATTCGAGTGTGTGATTAGTAGTTTGTATTTGGAACTTTCAATTAGTATCAGAGTGAATTCAGATCAATCAACTGTTCATCATGAAGAACTCGCTCCTTGTCAGGTTTTAGATCGATTTTGAGTTTTTGCATTGTAATTGTCAAGAATTTCATTTCACTGTATGCGTTTTATGTTGTCGAACATATTTCATTTGAATTGCTTGCACAAATTCACTATAATTCTAGTTCAATTTCTTGAATTTGTAAGTTTTTGTGTTTTCGACTTTTACACACTGTAATTGAATCAAAATTCTTGATTCAATTGCTTGTTGTTGTAATAGTTGCCAAGGTTTTGTAATCGATACCTTTGTGAAAAAATTCACAAAGTTTCAGACATTAATTCGAAGAATTGGTTCAAAGTTTGATGATTACAGTGATTTTGATGTCGAAAGCCTGAAGAATTCCCAAGATCTGAAGTTCTTGAGCATAATTCGCATGGCTATTGAGTTTTGAGAAGCTATGGACATAATTCGCATATATCAGTATACGAGAAGTAAGGTTTTCGCATCAGCCTCGTATGAAAAGATAAGATTTTGCGCATGTCCTCATACGAAAAGGGAGGAGTTCATATCGTACTAGATACGAAAAGCATAAATCTGCATCGTACTGTGTGTGAATTTTGAGGAATCCGCATCGTGAAGAGGAAAAATATTCTAGGTCCAAAATTTGCATCGATATGTGAAGTTGAGAGTGTTGAATTTGACTAAGTGTGGAATTTGCATCACCTTTGTGTGCAAAAAGTTCTAAGTCTGAAATCTGATAAGTCAAGAATTCGTATCCTCCTTGTGCGGAAAGTGAGTATTTCGCATCATACAACATGCAAAAAGGTGAAACTCGCATCCAACAGTGTGCGAATTGTGACTTCTCGTATCCCTTTACATGCAAAAAGTGAAGGTGTTAGCTCTTTGGCGTGCGAATTTCGTTTCCTGTGTGAAAAGTTGGTTACTTTGGTGTGCGAAAAGTTTGAGAAACTTAGTGGTGTGAGGATTCTGTACATAGAGAAATTTTTGGAGTTTTTCTGAAAATTGTTCTAAGTTGTTCTTTGTTGATTTTCTGATTAACGATCATTCCAAGCTATTGTTTTATAGAATTTAAAGATGTCTAAGGATTTGCTCAGTATGGGGTCTCAGTCCAAGCCTCTGATGTTGTGTATCGGGGGATATCCACAATGGAAACGTCGGATGACTCAATTTTTGAATCATAAGAATTGGGAACTTATGAAATCTATCCTTGAAGGCCCAGTAAGCCCAGTTGTTACTGTTCCGGGTTAGCCTGCAACTGATACTTCTCCATAAATTCTAGAGAGATATGTTCCGAAGCAATATCAGTACTATAGTAAGAGGGAGAAAGCTGAAGCCAAGATTGACGAGGAAGCACTCATTCTACTTACAATGGCCATCCCCAACGATGTCTACAACCGTGTGGATAGTCGTGAATCTGCGAAAGCTATGTGGGATGAACTTGAGCGTCATCTTCAAGGCACATACTGATCTATCAAAGCGAAGCTAAATCAGAGTATCAACGATTACGAGGGTTTCAAAGCAAAGGAGGGTGAAGCTTTGATGGACACGTACAATCGATTCAATGTTTTATTGAATGATCTGTGAAGGAACTGAATGAATAAGTCTTTATCTGAGATAAACTACAAATTCATCAAGAACATCAATCCTGAATGGAAGAGTTATGCTATCAACATGCAAATGTCTAAAGATATGGATTTGATGGACGTCAATGACATTTTGTGACTTTAGCTCAACATGAAGATGATGTGAAACGGATAAGTGAAGAAACGAAGATGATGAAAGAATCTTTAGCTCTTCTTGCTGATAAGAAAGTTGTGAAAGCTAGTTCCAGTTATGGGTCAAAGTCCAAACCAAAGTTGTCAAAAGCTTATTTGACTGAGTTACCAAGTTCAAGTTGAGAGTCATCTATTGAGGAAAGAGAACTGGATTCTGATGAGGACATTCAGAGGTTTGCTGAAAATCTTACTTTGATCACTAAGCAGTTCAACAAACGTTTTGGCAAAAAGAAGTACTATTGAAAGCCAAAGTTTGAAGGTTATAAGAAAGACAAGACTGAGAAATATAAGCCCCGTTTTGATAAAGATTATGGAAAGAAGGAGGAGAGAAAGGAAGAGATGAAGGAAGAAAATATTGATCCACAGAGTGGGAGATGCTTTAACTACGGGAAGCATGGACATTTATCCAAAGATTTCCGATTTAAGAAGGTCAAGAACTCGGGGTATTATGTGAAGAAATCTTTGTTGGTCAAGAAACGGGAGGAGGATAAGGTACTTATGGCTGAAGAGGAAAATTGGCTTTGTGAGACATCCGATGAAGAAGAAGTTCACTTCACTCAGGTGTGTATGATGACCAAGGTTGAAAAAGATGCACAACCTGATTCTGACAACTTCGATGTTGATTCCGAGGTAAGTGGGCAATCATAAAATTCTAAGGTAGTTTAATCTCTAATTGCTCAAATTCAAAATATGGAAAGAAAATGAATTCAATGTGCTTAAAGAAAAACTTAGCCTTGAAAGACAAACAATGATGAATTTTCGAGACGAAAATGCATTGTTGAAAGTTGTCGTCGAGGACAAGGAAAATGAGAAAAATGATTTAAAAAAAGAAAAAGTTGATCTCACATCCAAGATCACTGATCTCCAAAAGGACTTAGTGAACTTGAATTCCGAAAAAGGTGAGTATAAAATTAAATTCGAAGATTGCTTCCAAGAACGCAATGAGACTTACTGTAAAATTAAACAACTGGAGGATTTAAATTTAAAACGTGGAAAAACTGAACAGACTTTGAATCTTCTGACAAACAAACTCCCAGATGTAAGATTTTTGTTTGGTCTGAATATGCTAAGGATGGATACTACTGCTAGTTGAAAGGTATTACTACTGCTTGTAATTTTAAAACTGCTAGTAGAATTAATACTGCTTGGAGAGTTAGTACTGCTGAAGATTACTACTGCAAGTAAGAAGTTAATACTGCAAGCATGGTTAGTACTGCAGAGACAAAGTTAATACTGTTATGAAGTTAATGCTGCTGGATGATTAATACTGCTGAAAATGGTTAGTGCTGCTTATGAAGATAAAGATGACTTGAAGATAAAGATGAACTGGAGATAATTCTGAAGATAATTATGGTATTGATGTTGAAGATCAATATTTTTTTGATAATTATCTTGTAATCAACTCTATATATATTTTAGAAGTATTTGTTAAAACAATAATTCATATGAGTTATTTTTTAGTGAATTAACCTCAAGACTAGTATTGATCCTTTCTATAGAGAAGTATAGAACGTCTGTTGAGTCTCGTTCAACAGATTGAGGTTGTGTTTGTAATCATTAAGTTTTATGCAATATAAACTTATGATTTGAGTTCATATTCTGTGTTTTTGTGATTATTTGTTAAAGTGTTATTCCGCGAATTCTTTAACATTGTTTCTGAGTTTGTATTAAATTCTTGTTTAGAATTTTCGATCTTGACAGTTTTACAATCCGAAATTGGGTTTGGGTTTCTCTGAAACTGATGTTTAAAAAAGGGCTCCTGAAAATTTATTTAATTTTGACAAAATGGGTCCTAATGCCAAGAAGACTACGAACATACGTGACACGTTTGTCAAAGCTGAGACTTTAACATCTAATACTCCAAATAAAGGTAAAGAGGTTGTAGACGATGACCAATCTAGTTGTGCTGATTCTCAGTCATCAAGTTTTAAATCTGTGAGATTTCAATAAAATGATTTGAATACTAGCTACAAAACCAGAAAGCTAGAATTCGTAGAATTTGAATCATTATTTTCCACATCTTTTACAAATGATGAGTCGGTCAATGATGATAAATTAATTCCTGAAACCAAGTATCAGTATGACGAATATGAGTCAGATACTGATACATGTGATCAGAATCTTTTGTTTGAATCTACTACTTCTGAATCCTCGAAAGGAGATATGATAGAAAAGTCATCGCATGTCACGGATTTTGATAGAATGTCTGAGTTCATTGAAAATATGTCTGAAGCAATTTTTGATGAAATGATGAACTCTTCAGATCCTGTTCATGTTATAGAGAAGCTTGAGTCAGACTTCGTGTTAAATCAAACTTCTGATTTTGAAAAGCAAATATCTGATTTACAAAAGACTGTCGAGGAAGTGGAAGATGAAAACAGTGATCTTCATTTTAAATTAGATAAATCTTTAGATGAAAATAGAGAGCTTTGTAAACAGATAAATGAATAGAAAAATGATTTGTTCAAAAAGAATTTATCAGATCAGAAAGAGTTTGATGACAGAAAATGGGATGTTACATCTAATCCAGAGTCTGTGACACTTGCCAGACCAATAGTTGTTTATTCTTCAGAATTTCAAAAACAGCCGAGTGTGTTTGAAAGAGGTGAAACTTCTGGTGTTAAGAAAGTTAACTCATCTTCCAAGAATTCATCTAATTCAGTTTCTGTTGGTTTATCAGATATGAAAAGGAAGGTGAAAGGAATGTGGAGAAAGAAAGATTTTGAACAAAAGGAGATTAAAATTCTTTCTGAAAATTGTTCTTTTGTATTGATTAGAGAGAGTATTGTTTCTAATAGTGATTGTAAAATTGATTGTAATAGTTTTGAAGAGAATAAACGTCAGTTTTGTTTGAATAAATACAAGTCTTTTGATAAATCAAAAATCATGACATTTGCTCAAAAGAACATCATATGCAATCACTGTGGCAACAACTCTTTCTCATTTCACTAAACTATTCCCAAACCAAAGAAACTCAAAAGCTTTTCTCGTCCCAAAAGTCTTTCCAAAGCCTCGACTCAACCAATTCAGATATTCAAGGCTAAACAAAACAAGTTTTCAAAGAAAAAGGAATTTCATGATGTAAATGTTAATATGATTTGGAAATGGTTGTCGAAGCCCCGTTACGAATGGCGTATTAAAGGCACGGTCAACGATTTTCGTAAGTTAAAGAATGCTAACACGAACCCATCTTGTTGATCCCAAATACAGTGTTCTTTACAAAGGTTCACTATAAACTACACAAATCAAGTGAGTCAGAGTACGAAAGCAATTTAGAGTGTAGTAATATAGTTCAAGAATGGTAGTAAACACACTAGCAAGTAATAATCAGAATCATAAACAAATAAGAGTTGATTGGTGAATAATCTGCTTCATTAACTTGCTATTACACAAATAACATGCACTTGTGTGTGCAAATATGCTTAAAGAAATACAGGGTGCTCTCAGATTAGTGTGTGCTCGCGTGATTTGGAAAATCAAGAGGTGCTCCCTTCATATAGGAAGGGGAGCACACAATAGTACAAGACAAATGCTGAAATTCCATATAAGGATGCCACCTGGAAAGTAAACATCGTGGAGCCGCATGAAATGATCCTTAGAATCTTTGTACAACAAGCACACATGTTCTGCACGTGGTATTGTCTTGAACCATTTTCTTGAAAGTCTTCAATTCTTTCATCTCCAGAGGTCAGTCATCGATCACAGAGGCTCTGTGATCTGATACTTATCTTCAGGTTGGGAACTTCTCGGGTAGATGGTCGACAGAGTCTTCTGAGCGTTGCATCTTATGAGGTGTACTTGGTGTTTTTGAGTAGTCTTATGAAGCTTTTATACTTATCCTATCTTTCAATACTTCTATACATTGATTTGGAGCTAACAATCTCCCCTAAGTATTGAAAAATAAAAAAATTGGAATGTAGAGTGTATGTGTTGTTCCAGTTTCTAGCAATCTAACCATATACATATTATACAAACATTCTGTTTTTATTAATGACAACATCTACAACAATCCATATCCGTATTTAGTGCATATGACAATTAAGCTCTCTCTGTGTTCTAAGATGTATCTTACACAGATCTGCGCGTGTATGATTCTGAAAAACTACACTATGACCTTGATATTTATATGGTCAACATGACCTTAGCACATGGTCAACTATTTACAACAATTACAATATGAACCCACACATTTTACATTTCAGACCCTCATTTTAATCTTGAATACAATTTAGCTCTAACAATCTCCCCCTTTGGATTCAAGATTAAAAAAATTGACAATAATCTGTTAGAGCATAAATGTGTTGGATACAAGATCATAGAAGACTGAAGGTCAAAGATTAAGAAAGTCAAAGCTGAAAGTCAACTCTTAAAGTAAAGTCAAAGTCAAATGTAAATAAAGTCAAACTAATTATTTTTGTAGTTAGTTTTTGTAAGCGTGTTGTTTTAGTTTTTCTTTATTAGACTTGTAGTTCTTATAGATTTTGTGTAACTAGATTTTGAGAGTAATCGTACGCTAACAGAGAGAGATTGTAGTAAGAGAAAGCTAGAGAGAGAAAGTTTGTACGAGTTGAGATTTGTGAATTGAAATCAACAGGTTGAGTTTTAATCTTGATTAATCTTGTTTTGTTTGTAATAGATAATCAATAAGATCTTGAATTTAGGGACTATCAATTGGTATCAGAGCAGATCCAAGTTTGAAATAAAAAAAAGAATCAGAGTTCGATACTGTGGTCTTGAAGATTAGATCGAATTTCTTGTTTTTGTGAGTTTTTCGAGTTGTAATTAGTCTAGTGTGTTCGTTTAGTGTGTTTGATCGAGTATGTATAGGTTCGATTAGTGATTGCACTGTAATATTCATCAATTTGATGATTTCTTTGAGTTTTTGAGTTCACGAGTTTACGCACTGTATTTTGAATCAAATTGTAATGGTTTGTGCTTTATGTTGAAATTTGTTGTTAGATTTTGGTTCTAGGTGTGTTAGTGATCAAATTGTCAAAATTTCGGATTGTAATTTGATGTTTAGATAGGTTTTTGATCGAATCAGTGTATTTTTTATTCGAGATCCCAAGAACTCGCAGACATGCTCAAGAACTCGCAAAAGGCCTGAAGAACTCGCAGAGTAGATAGAATTCGCATAAATATTGAAGATTTCGCAGTCTTATATTAGAATTCCCATAGTTGTTGTCTTTGAAAATATAAGGAAAGAATTCGCAGGGATTAAGTTCGCATATGGGTCTCTTGCGAATTGCTTAGAATTCGCATGTGAGAGTGTTGAGGAACCATCAGAATTCGTATATTCATGGTTTGCGAAAAGTTTTTCTTAGAAAATTATCAAGGATAGGATTCGCAGATTCTTTGTCTGCGAAAATCTTAGAATTCGTAATAGACTAAGCTACTAATTCTTTATAATTCGCAGAAGATCATCTTAAGAATTATGTGCATATAAATTCTGATTTGTCATGATCTGCGAATTCTGAAGTTGTTATATGTTGTCTGCGAATTTTGAGTATTTTGGTGTCTACGAATTCTGAGTCTTTTATGCTTGGGAATTCTGGTGGCTTACGAATTTTTATTGTTTGCGAATTCTGGATTTGCCTTGTATGCAAATTTTTAGTGTTTCTTAGTAACCTGCTAATTCTTGACTTGGTGAATTTTGGAAATTCTATTTCTGATTTTCTTTCTAAGTTTTTCTGATTGTTTGATTTCAGATTGGACTAACGATCAGTTTCAAGTTTCTTATTGCATATTTTTGAACAACATGATGACTTCCAAAGACGCTCTCTCTATTGGCACTGATGTCAAACGTCCTGTTCTATTCAAGGGTGAATATGAACAGTGGAAGGATCGTTTTCTAGACTTTGTTGATAGACATGCAAACGGAGAAAACATTTTGCTATCAATTACTGAAGGTCCAATGATACCACCAACTGTAGAGATACCAGACGATGAATCTTCAGATAGTGAGGATGGTGACGAGGACAGGGTAAGAAAAATGAAGACTGTTCCAAAAGAGTTTGCACAGTATTCAGATTAGCAGAAAAGTCGTTTCAAAGCTGATAAACAAGCAAGATCTCTTCTGTTACAAAGCATCTCGAATGAGATTTATATCAAAATCGACAACTACAAAACGAATGCAAAGAAGATGTGAGATGATGATGGGTTCTAAAGTGGGAAACCAGATGAAAGTGGCTAACTGTATAAACAACTATGAAGAATTTAAGGCCAAAGAAAGTGAAATTCTGGAGGAAACTTATGAGAGGTTTGTTCTTATTCTGAATGAACTATCCAAGAACAAAGTCAAGAAGAAGCAGATCGAGATCAATGTTAAGTTTCTCAGCATTCTACAACCGGAATGGAAAAAGCACACCCGCCGGATGAAGCAAATGAAAGACTTGAGCGACATACCTCTTCATGAAGTTTATGAGACACTACGTCAGAATGAGGAGGAGGTTGAAGAGAAAAGGAATGAGAAGAAAAAGAAAGATGAGAAAGTTACTGACCCCATTGCCTTAGTAGCTGGAGAAAAGGAGAAAGAGAAGAAAGAGAAGAGAAAGAAGAAGAAATTAGTGTTTCCCAGTCCTGATTCTGAATCTGATTTGGATAGTGATGACGGTGAAAACCTCAAGCAAGCTATGCTTCTACTGACCCGAGCATTCCAGAAGAAATTCTACAAGAAACCGGGTTCGAATTCACAGAGGTACTCTTCGTCCGGATCAAAGAATCATGAACACCGAGAAAAAGTTGAAGGAAAAAGATATGAAGATAAAAGATATGTGGAAAGAAAGCTAGATGACAAGAAGAAGTTTGTGAATGATTATATTGGGTCTGAGAAGAAAACAGACGACCTGATCAAATGCTATAAATGTGGTAAGGTCGGTCATTATACAAAAGACTGTCGGAAGCCCAAAGTCAGAAATTCTGAATATTACAGGAACAAAATGCTTCTGGATAAGCGGCAAGAAGCTGGTCAGGCTTTGATGGCTGAAGATGAGTTTCAGTTAGATCATTCTGATGAAGAGGAAAGAGAAGAATCTGCTCACACGTGTTTGATGGGCAACACAGTGAAGTATGATGATAGTGATGAAGAAACAGCTGATGAGGTACTTAATCTATCCAAATCTGATTTTATGACCAAAATGGAAGCCATGATGGTCGAACTTCAAGATCAACAATCTAAACTGCACAAGGAAAAGAGCAGAATTGCAAAGAAAAATCAAAAGATATCTGAACTCAACAAGCAAGTTGTTGGGAACAAAGATATGATTGATTCTCTACGCAAATCTGTTTCTGATTTTAAACAAGAAAAAGATTGTTTTGAAAGAAAGATTTCTGATTTTGAATCTAAAATTTCTAAGCCTGTTTCAGAAAAGCAAGAAAGTGTTCTAAAAGCTTTTAAACTACAGGTTGAGAACAAGACTTTAGAGAAAAAGGTAAATGGTTTGGAAGCGAAATTATATGCACGAGGCCAAACAGATCAAACCATTTTCTTAAACACACCAAATGAGGAAGTTGATGTTAGAGAGAAATGGGGTCTCGGTTACGACAACCCACACTATCTAAAGAAAGCTATCAGAAAACAACCAGATTTGTATAATTTTGATTTTCTTTTTGTGGCTGGTACCTCATCCGAAACCAAAATTTGTTACCAAATCACCTGACGAGGTAGAGGAAAAAGAAGATAAGAAAAGAAAGAACTTAAAGAAAATGCAATTACCATTCTGCTATCAGAAGCTGAATGATAGTTATATTTCAGATCAACCAAAATGTCTTTCCAATGATTATTTTGAGAGCTATTCGACAAAAGAGTTGGAGGTAAAACTTAAAAGCTAAAATTTATGTTCCTCCACTCATTTTAGAAAGCAAAATAATAGAGCTTGAAAATGTTTTATCTGATGAAAGAATATTGGCTGACATTGAACAAAATGTATTTTCTATTGTTTTAAAGAACACTGTTTTAAAAGTTGAATCTCAAAAGTGTTCTACATCTTCTAAAGTCTCTCAACCCTCTGAACCTGATTTTGATGACTTATTTGCGTCTGCAAATGATTTTTTAAATTCTGATGAAGGGTGTGTAGAAGATATTGATATTTTTGACTTCAATGCTAAACTTCCAGATCATTCTACTTTTGTCATTAATGGTCAAGCTTTACCAAGTGTGCATGAAATAGGTGAATCATCAACTAAGGTTGGTGAATCAGTTTCTGTGAGTACTGATTACTATTAGTCTGGTAAGAAACAAAAGAAACAGCACTCACAGAAAAGGAAAAACACTGGTAAACCAAAGAGAAGACATTCTCAGAAATCTGATTTTTCTAACAAATCTAAATCTTTTATTTCAGATTTGAAAAAGAAAAGGTCTGAAGGTCGAACAGAATGGCGACCAAAACAGGCGATAGATGAGAGTGCAAAATCAATTCCTGATATAGAATGTAATAAATCAACCAGTGGTATTTCTGATGTAATTGGTTCTATTGCTTCTAATAAACAAAATCTTGTAACTTCTTACAAGAAATATACAATCAAGCAATTATTCCAATTATCTCGGTTTGCTGCTAAGTTATCTATTTATAGATGGAATGATTTTGATTCTCACCGATATTCTGATGATTGGTTTGGTACTTATCATGTCTGTTCTTACAAGTCTTATAAGTCATTTATTTCAAAGAGTTTTCAAAAGTTCAGAGGATCCATATACAAATGGATACCAAAATCTTGTGCTAAACTGAAAGGACCCGTTTTTAAATGGGTACCTAAATCTGTTATTCCCTGATTTCTCTTATGCAGACCCGTCATATGTGGTACTTGGATAGCGGGTGTTCCAAGCATATGACCGGGCAGAAAGATTTATTGTCTAATTATACAGAGAAAATTTGCGGGAATGTACATTTTGGCAACGACTAGTTCTCACCGATCTTAGGATATGGTGACGTAATACAAGAGAATGTAACGATAACGAAGGTGAGTTATGTAGAAGGATTAGGGCATAACCTATTCAGTATTGGACAATTATGCGACAAAGCATTAAAGGTAAATTTCAAGGCTAAGAGTTGCTCGGTGCGTACTGAAGAAGGTAAAAACTCTTGGTCGGCACTAGAAAGTCCAATCTCTACACGATAAATCTGTCAAAGGTCCAGATTGACAATCAGGTTTGTCTACTAATGAAAGCCTCGATGCAGTAAAGTTGGCTTTGGCACCGAAGGCTGTTGCACCTGAATTTTCGATACATAAAAAAATTGGTCAAAGGCAGATTGGTGAAAGGTCTTCCTGAGCTGAGATATGAAAAAGAACATCTGTGTGCAGCATGTGAAAAGGGTAAAATGAAGAGGGCATCTCACAAGCCGAAACCCGAACCGAGTACAAGTTCTATACTTGAGTTGTTACACATGGATTTATGTGGTCCGATGAGAACTCAAAGCATAGGAGGAAAGAAGTATGTTTTAGTAATAGTGGACGATTATTCGCGTTACACATGGGTAAAGGTTCTAAGGACAAAAGATGAGACACCCGAAGTACTCATCAACTTTTTGAAGACTACCCAGGTGAACTTGAAGAAGTCAGTAAAGTTTCTAAGGACAGACAACGACACAGAGTTTAAGAACAAAATTGTTGCAGAATATGTTGAATCGGTCGGGATAACTCATCAATTCTCTGCTGCTAGGACGCCAGAATAAAATGGAGAAGTAGAAAGACACAATTGAACGCTAGTCGAGGCTGCTCGTACTATGCTTAGCCAGTCGGATCTACCTCTATTTTTGTGGGCAGAAGCTATCTCAACTGCATGTTATACGCAAAATCGATCCATTATTCATAGACGGTTTGGTAAAAATCCTTATGCATTGATTAACAATTGTACACCTAGCATTAAACACTTTCATGTTTTTGGATGCAGGTGTTTCGTATTGATAGAGAGAACTTGAATAAGTTCGGATCGAAGGCTGAAGAAGGAATCTTCATTGGATATTCACAGACATCTATTGCATATAGGATATATATGAAGAGTTCAAAGACTGTTATCGAAAGCGTTAACATAACATTTGACGAGGATGTGGCTTCTGAACAACACAATTCAGAACCCGTAATTACCGGAGTGTTAGCTTCTGGGCAATTCAGTACAGAACCTGTATCTAAAGAGACTAATTCGGATAAAGCTTCAACTTCTAAATCTCATTTATCTTAATTAGATTTGATGTTTGAATTTTTCTATGATGAGTTTCTAGGATCTAAACTTCCTAAATCTGTTGTGGTTGACAGGTCTGAAGATTCAACGACTAATCATCAAACTACTTCGGACGTATCTACTTAACTAGTACCCCCGATTCAGAAAGATACTCAAATTCAAACACTTACTCCTACGGTTGAAATTGTACCTGATCATGTTGAAACAAAAGTTACTACTTTAGTTGGCTGCACTATAATGGAAAATCAACAGACTGACCAAGTTGTCCCAACTGAAACTTTTGTACAAGAAACATCAACTGAACCCCCAATAAACAATGTTGAACAAGAAGAAGTTGATAGTGGATATCTAGATGATAACTATGATCAATCTACATTGAATCCGCTCCCTCATGAACACAAGTGGACCAAATAGCACCCGATAAGCCAGATAATTGGTGATATATCAAAACCGGTGCAAACTAGGTCTGGGACATTAAACATGTGTATGTGTAACACCTTGAATTTTCAATCTTATGAAAAACCCCTCGTATATCTCTATATTCTTATGTTGGGGATTAGGGTTCTTTGAGATAAATCGAGGAAGAAGAAGAAAGGAAGAAAAAAGGGGCATATATTCTGGTCTGCAGGTGGCACGAGTCGTGCCGGTTTCTTCACAAAAATGGCACGGGTCGTGCCAAGACACATAATCATTAGCACGGGTCGTGCCATTTCCTTCACAAAAATGGCACTGGTCGTGCTCAACATCAGAAGGAACAACACAGGCCATTTAATGAGTTTTCAGCCCCAAATTTAATTATTTTCTCATTTCATCCTTTCTTTCCTTCCATGTTTCTCTCCCAACCTTCTCCCTCTTAATTTACTTCATTTTAGGGTTTCTTCCAACCACCATTCCTTTATGTTTGGAACTACAAATATGTTGTTGTCATATGTTGATGAGTAAATGTTCAACTTATGGCTTTTAGCCAAATTCATATTTAGCATACCATGGGAATTTGGTTGAAAAGGGTTATCTTGTGAAAGGGAAATAAATGGTTTAAATCTTGAAGAAATCCTTATTTCATTTAGATGGTTTTTACACTTGAAAGGTTTTTTGGTAAAGAAACATTTTGGGAAATGAGATGTTAGCCTTATGTTTATATATGGGCTTGTGATTCTTATCAGCCGTTAACCATTAAAAAGTGATTTGGGAACTAAACGGTTTTATGAACTCTATGTTTGATTATAGTTGGTCACAAGTGTTATTGTGACAAGTCTAGACTATTACTAATGGATCAATAGTTATAGAGTTGACTTATTATTTGGGGGTAATTCCCGTATGTAGCTAGTTGAAAAATTAGGCCCTAGGGTTGCAACTTAGTACGGTTATGTGGGACCGGATACTAGCCGTGGGTCGTAAATGTAAATCCTAGCGAATGGGCATGACTAGGATCATTGGGTGCCATCCCCCCACATCTTTATTTGAACCGGCGTGTTCACGACCTTGATCCTAGTATGGTGAGCTCAAAACTCGGAAAGTGGCTTACTTTGTGTTTCGCCTCAATCCTTAGAATCCGGGCTTACACCCGTCATCGCAAGATGAAGTCTGGACCGGAAGGTCACTATGTGTTTACCAAACCATTTACAAGGATGTTGATGAAAACCGTTTATTTATATTTCAACTGATTCTTTTACTGTCATTCATATAAACTGTATGTTCTCACTAGGCTTTAAGCCTAACACTTTTTCTAAAATGATGTGTATAACAGGTTCCCTTAGCGGCGGTTCGTCAAGTGGTTGAGTGAAGAGTTTGGTCTTTTGAGGAAATTTTTGTATATTAGTTAATTTGGAGATTTGGTGTTTAAACCATTTTATTCATTTTTGTATTGGGTTGACAACCTATGTAATCTAGATAGATATGGTTTGGATTGGTTTGTTGTCGGTTTCTCCATACATTATTACAGGTTTTGTGAATGCTCACGCTTTGCCCATTTTGGGTGGTTTGCCCTATTTATAAACGTCATATTGCCAAATTTTCAATTTTCAAAATTACCCGAAATTTTAGGGTGTTACAAGTTGGTATCAGAGCTCTAGTTTAAGTGAACTAGGCATGAATGTAAGATGTCTAGACTTAGACTGAGTATGTTAAGCAATGATTGTGAGTTGGGTAGAATTTCTAAGATGGGTTAGTCTTAGAGTCGACGGAAATTATGTTCATCAAGCGTTGTGATAATGGTAACGAGAACCCTTATGTGTTATATGTTCATAATCTCACTTAGCTAATGTTATTATGAGGATATTTTACGTAAGTGTGCTTGGTTTACTAATGTTATGATAATTGATAGGCATAGTAGTACGTTTCCTTCGTGAGTATTTCGGTTAATCCCTTTCTTATTCCTTCTCGTGCTTGTGTGGCAGCCATTATTCTAGTATGGTGAACACTCGCAGTAGACCATTAACCGATGGGAATGTACGCGAAGATAGCTTGCCCGAGCGAAATCCAATAGTTCAGGCAGCGACCGTTGTTCCTCCGGTTATGCTGCCTATATTCACGGGAGAAGTGGAGCAAGTGCTAAGGGTAGAGTTGGCATCCACAAACCTGGCTGTTAAAGAGGCGAACCCTCAAGCTGTCATGATGGCCAGGATTATGCAGATGGTGTCATCGCCTATGGAGAAGCAACAGGAAGCGTTTCTGAAGCTGTTAGATGACCGCGATGCCAGTCTCAAGAGAAATGAGGCGGTTGCAGAGAACGTCGTGGTAGGTTCTGGTGGCACCGGTCAGGGTATTAGGACGGAAGAGCACAGAGTTGTGGGTGCTCAGAAGAGTGGAAGGAGTTGTTCCTACAAATCCTTTCTGGGATGCGGGCCGCCAGAATTTCCGGTTCTGACGACCCGATTATATGTGTGAAGTGGATTAGAGTTGTTGAACAAGATTTTGGCTCCTCTGAATGTGGGGACGATCAGAGAGTGTGGTTTGGTACCCAGCTGCTGAGAGATACGACGCTCACCTGGTGAAATGTTACTCAATCCACTCTCTCTTCTACCGTTTTGGCTCAGTTGTCTTGGGCGGAGTTTAAGAAGAAGTTAATGGAAGAGTTCTGTAGCGAAAGATCTATGGACCGCATCGAAAAGGAGTTTCGATCTCTAGTAAAGGGGAACTAGACGGTGAGGGAGTGCACCCGTCAATTTATGGAGAAGCTTGATTTGGTGGGGCACGTGGCCCCAACGGAGAAACAGAAGATAAAGGCTTATCTCAATGGCCTACCGACGGACATGATGTCAATGGTCTACAACTCCAAAGCTTCCAATCTTCGCGAGACGATTAAGGAAGCTCAATTCATGGAGGAAGTTTATGCTAGAGGCAAGTCCGAGAAATCGGTGGTGGTTGTAGAAAAGAGGAGGTAGGAAGGCAATTCTGGGCCTCCTAAGAGAAATCGACCTTTCGATGGGTATCGCAATTTCAACAACCGTCAGGAGGCACGATGGTGCCAAAGATGTAAGAGCAAGCATTACGGCAACTGTAATCCTGTTTTCACTGCTTGTGTGAAGTGCGGTAAGACTGATCATCTTACTAAAGATTGTCCGGTCAAAGGGAATGTCTGTTTTGAGTGCAAGATGCCGGGACATTTTCGAAAGGATTGTCCGAAGTGGAAAGCGGGGAGTGCCCCGGAGAAGAAAGAGAACCCTCCCAGAGTTTCTGGCCGAGCTTTACAGATGACGGCCAATGAGGCCAAGGCATCCGCTGATGTGGTATCGGTTACGTTTCTCCTAAACTCCGTACCTGCTCGTGTACTATTTGATTCGGGTGCCAGTTTCTCTTCCATATCTGATTCGTTTCGTGAAAAACTTGTCATGCCCACTAGTAGCCTAGAGAATGCTTTAGTGGTAGAAATAGATAATGGTAGTCAAGTGTTAATCCGTGACGTCTTGAAGGATTGTACCCTTAGTATTGAAGGGAAGGAATTCTTAATCAACTTAATGCCAATGGTCATTGGTAGATTAGATGTAGTGGTCGACATGGATTGGTTAGCGGATAATCATGCCGAAATCCTATGCTCCAAGAAACAATCCGACTCCCTATATCAGATGGTGACATGGTGGTAGTTTATGGAGAAAGAAGGAAAGGTGACGTGGCGGTTATCACCATGGCTAAAGCGTGAAAGTGTTTGGTAAAAGGATGTTCGTCCTTTCTAGCTTATGTGATAGGAGCGAAACTCGAGAAGAAGAAGCTCAAGGACGTGAAGGTGGTGTGCGAATTTCCCAATATCTTTCCGGACGATTTTCCCGGATTACCACCCGATCGTCAAGTAGAATTCCGGATTGATCTCATACCGGGGGCGACTCCAATTGCGTGAGCTCCTTACCGGTTAGCGCCATCGGAAATGCAAGAAATGATGGCACAACTCCAAGAACTCCTAGAGAAGGGATTTATAAGACTGAGCTCGTCGCCTTGGGGAGCTCCAGTCTTGTTTGTCAAGAAGAGAGATGGCACAATGAGAATGTGCATCGATTACCGTGAACTGAATAAGGCCACGGTGAGGAATAAGTATCCACTCCCAAGGATCGATGACTTGTTCGACCAACTTTAAGGAGCAGGTTGTTTCTCGAAGATCGATTTTCGTTCGGGATATCACCAAGTGAAGGTGAGAGGATAAGACGTTTCGAAGATGGCTTTTAGAACGCGTTACGACCATTACGAATTCCTTGTGATGTCGTTTGGTCTAACTAACGCACCGACGGTATTTATGGATTTGATGAATAGAGTATGCCGATCATTCCTTAACAAGTCGGTTATCGTATTCATTGATGACATACTCGTGTACTCCAAGAGCGAGTCAGAACATGAACAACACCTACGCGAAGTTCTAGAAGTGTTGAGAAAGGAGAGGTTGTATGCCAAGTTTTCCGAGTGCGACTTTTGGCTTGAAGAGGTACAATTCTTGGGTCACGTTGTCACTCGAGATGGAGTGAAAGTGGAACCCTCCAAGATTGAAGCTATGATGAATTGGGAACCTCCAAAGAGTCCGTCCGAAATCCGAAGTTTCTTGGGATTGGCGGGGTATTATCGGAGATTTATTCAAGACTTTTCGAAAATCGCTTCTTCATTGACAACCTTGACTAGGATGAATGTGAAGTTTGTTTGGACCGAAAGGCAAGAGAAGGCGTTCCGGACTTTACAGGAGAAGTTATGTGAAGCTCCAATTCTGTCGTTACCCGAAGGGTCGGAAGACTTCGTGGTTTATAGTGACGCTTCAAAGATGGGGCTGGGTTGTGTGTTGATGCAAAGAGGCAAGGTTATAGATTACGCATCGAGGCAACTCAAGATTCACGAAAAGAACTATTCTACCCATGATCTAGAATTGGCGGCGGTGGTGTTCACTTTGAAGCTTTGGCGACATTACCTCTATGGCACAAAATGTACCCTGTACATGGATCATAAAAGTTTGAAATACATCTTTGATCAGAAAGAGTTGAATATGAGACAAAGGCAGTGGCTTGAGTTACTCAAATACTATGATTGTGAGTTGCCTTACCATCCCGGTAAGACAAACGTGGTAGCCAATGCTTTGAGTCGAAAGGACTATAGCGGGAGCATTCGGGCTACCCTCTCAAGAATCGAAATCGTGTCAAGTCTCATTGAAAAGATCAAAACATCTCAAAGGGAAGCATTGTTGGAAGAGAATCTCAAGAATGAAGTCATGAGAAAACAACGTTTGCTCTTAACGGAAGATAGCCGTGGGGTGAAGTTGTTCAACGGCCACGTGTGGGTGCCCAAGATTGGGGGCAATCGGGAACTTCTTCTTGAAGATGCTCACAAGTCCAAGTATTCGATTCATCCTGGTAGTACAAAGATGTACCGAGACTTGAAGCTACACTATTGGTGGCCAATGATGAATCTTGACGTGGCACGTTACGTAGAGCGTTATGTTACATGCTTGCAAGTAAAGGCCGAACACCAACGACCTTATAGAAGTCTTCAGTCCTTGGAGATCCCCGAGTGGAAATGGGAACATATTACCATGGATTTTGTGACTAAGTTACCGAAGACTCTTCGAGGCCACAATACCATTTTGGTAATAGTTGATCGGTTGACCAAGAGCGCTCACTTCTTGGCTATGTGCGAGACACTACCGATGGACAAGTTAGCAAAGCTTTACATCGATGAGGTGGTTTCGAGGCATGGAGTACCCTTGTCTATTGTTTCCGATCGTGACATCCGTTCACTTCCAAATTTTGGGATGTCTTGCAGAAGGAGCTTGGTACGCGTGTGAAGTTGAGTACGGCCTACCATCCTCAAACCGACGGTCAAAGCGAAAGAACGATTCAAGTGCTAGAAGACATGCTAAGGTCTTGCCTTATCGACTTCAGGGGTAGTTGGGACTCTCACCTACCTTTGGTGGAGTTTGCTTACAATAATAGCTACCACTCGAGTATCGGAATGGCTCCGTTTGAGGCCTTGTATGGGCGGAAGTGCAGAACTCCCGTATGTTGGCTTGAAGCGGGAGAGAAGCAGTTCGCCGGACCTGAAATTGTGCAAGAGATGGCCGATAAGGTCAAAGGCATTCGGGAAAGATTAAAAGCAGCTTAAGATCGGCAGAAGAGCTATGCCGATAAGAAGAGACGACCGATGGAATTCCAAGTGGGCGATCGTGTGATGTTAAAGGTGTCGCCTTAGAAGGGCATTATTCGGTTCGGAAAACGTGGGAAGTTGAGTCCTCGTTTCCTTGGACCTTTCAAAGTGCTAAAACGTGTAGGCTTGCAAGCCTATCAGTTGGAACTTCCACCGAAAATGAACGGGATCCACCATACATTCCATATCTGTTATCTTCGGAAGTGTTTGGCGGATGAAGAAAGCGTCATTCCTCTGTCCGAGATAAGAGTGGACGAGAGTAACCGTTGTGTGGAAGAACCCGAAGCTATTCTGGAGAAAAATTCAAAGAAGCTTCGCCACAAGGAAGTAACTATGGTCAAAGTGCAGTGGAAGCACCACCGTGGCGCCAACGTGACGTGGGATGCCGAGGAGGATATGGAGCGGAGATATTCTCATCTGTTTGTGTAGTTGAGATTTCGAGGACAAAATCATTTCTAAGAAGGGGAGGATTGTAACACCTTGAATTTTCAATCTTATGAAAAACCCCTCGTATATCTCTATATTCTTATGTTGGGGATTAGGGTTCTTTGAGAGAAATCGAGGAAGAAGAAGAAAGGAAGAAAAAGGGGCATATATTCTGGTCTGCAGGTGGCACGGGTCGTGCCAGTTTCTTCACAAAAATGGCACGGGTCGTGCCAAGACACAGAATCATTGGCACGGGTCGTGCCGTTTCCTTCACAAAAATGGTACTAGCCGTGCTCAGCATCAGAAGGAACAACACATGCCATTTAATGAGTTTTCAGCCCCAAATTCAATTATTTTCTCATTTCATCCTTTCTTTCCTTCCAAGTTTCTCTCCCAACCTTCTCCCTCTTAATTTCCTTCATTTTAGGGTTTCTTCCAACCACCATTCCTTCCATTGATTGCTAGAGTTAAGGGCATCATCCAAGGTTTCGGTTTGGAAGCTTCATCACCATCTCCATCTTCATCTTCTCCAAAGGGTCAAGATCTAGGTTTTTGGGTTTTCTTCTAAAACCTACTTAGTGAGGCATACTTCCTTTTTATAAAACCTTATACACATCAAAATATATAGTTTTGACTTCTAATGATCTCCTTGTTTACATTTTCATCATTTATGAGATTTTGACCTAACTTGAGGTTTTGGAGATTTTTAGAGTTTCTTACCATTTCTTGTAAAATGAAGGTATAATCCATGTTTGGAACTACAAATATGTTGTTGTCATATGTTGATGAGTAAATGTTCAACTTATGGCTTTTAGCCAAATTCATATTTAGCATACCATGGGAATTTGGTTGAAAAGGGTTATCTTGTGAAAGGGAAATAAATGGTTTAAATCTTGAAGAAATCCTTATTTCATTTAGATGGTTTTTACACTTGAAAGGTTTTTTGGTAAAGAAACATTTTGGGAAATGAGATGTTAGCCTTATGTTTATATATGGGCTTGTGATTCTTATCAGCCGTTAACCATTAAAAAGTGATTTGGGAACTAAACGGTTTTATGAACTCTATGTTTGATTATAGTTGGTAACAAGTGTTATTGTGATAAGTCTAGACTATTACTAATGGATCCATAGTTATAGAGTTGACTTATTATTTGGGGGTAATTCCCGTATGTAGCTAGTTGAAAAATTAGGCCCTAGGGTTGCAACTTAGTACGGTTATGTGGGACCGGATACTAGCCGTGGGTCGTAAATGTAAATCCTAGCGAATGGGCATGACTAGGATCATTGGGTGCCATCCCCCCACATCTTTATTTGAACCGGCGTGTTCACGACCTTGATCCTAGTATGGTGAGCTCAAACCTCGGAAAGTGGCTTACTTTGTGTTTCGCCTCAATCCTTGGAATCCGGGCTTACACCCGTCATCGCAAGATGAAGTCTGGACCGGAAGGTCACTATGTGTTTACCAAACCATTTACAAGGATGTTGATGAAAACCGTTTATTTATATTTCAACTGATTATTTTACTGTCATTCATATAAATTGTATGTTCTCACTAGGCTTTAAGCCTAACACTTTTTCTAAAATGATGTGTATAACAGGTTCCCTTAGCGGCGGGTTGTCAAGGGGTTGAGTGAAGAGTTTGGTCTTTTAAGGAAATTTCTGGATGTTAGTTAATTTGGAGATTTAGTGTTTAAACCATTTTATTCATTTTGGTATTGGGTTGACAACCTATGTAATCTAGATAGATATGGTTTGGATTGGTTTGTTGTCGGTTTCTTCATATATTATTACAGGTTTTGCGAATGCTCATGCTTTGCCTATATTGGGTGGTTTGCCCTATTTATAAACGTCATATTGCCGAATTTTCAATTTTCAAAATTACCCTAAATTTTAGGGTGTTACAGTATGCATGATTCCTTTCTAAGCAAGATAGAGCCTACTCGAGTATCTAAAGCTCTAGCTGACTCAGATTGGGTTACTGCAATGCAAGAGGAGCTGAACCAGTTTGAAGCTTTGAAAGTCTGGAGACTTGTACCAAGGCCTGAAGGAAAATCTATTATTGGTACAAAATGGGTATTCAAAAACAGGAAGGATGAAGACGGTATAGTAGTCAGAAACAAAGCACGACTTGTTGCCAAAGGCTACTGGCAAGAGGAAGGCATTGATTATGACGAGACTTACGCTCCAGTGGCACGTATAGAAGCAATCTGCATGTTTCTAGCATACGCTGCTCATAAAAACTTCACTGTCTACCAGATGGACGTGAAGACTGCCTTTCTAAATGGAATTCTTAAGGAGGAAGTCTACGTTACACAACCAGAAGGCTCTGTGAATCTAGATAAATCTGATCATGTCTATATCCTGGATAAATCACTTTATAGATTAAAACAAGCGCCTCGAGCCTGGTATGAGGTATTATCAAAGTTTTTAGTCAAGTCGGGCTTCACTAAAGGTAAAATTGATACTACTTCATTCATTAAAAAGGAAAAAGCCGATATCATTCTTATTCAGATATATGTGGATTACATTATATTTGGCTCAACTAATCCTAAATACTGTAAGAATTTTTCAAATCTTATGGTGTCCAGATTTCAAATGAGTATGATGGGAGAGATGAACTTCTTTGTCGGATTACAAGTAAAACAATTTTCAACGGGGATTTTTATAAATCAAGCTAAGTACATTTTTGATATTCTTCGGAAATTCAAAATGGAAACTTGTAAACCTATTGGCACCCCGATGGCACCAGAAACTAAGATCGACATGGATCCTTTGGAAAAACCTGTTGATGTTAGAACCTATAGAGGAATGATTGGTTCTTTAATGTATCTAACTTCAAGTAGGCCATATATTATGTTATCTACATGTTTATGTGCAAGATATCAGGCTAATCCTAAAGAATCCCATATGTCTGCAGTAAAACGCATATTTAGATTTCTGAAGGGGACTGGAGATCTTGGTCTGTGGTATCCTAAAGATACTGGTTTTGAACTAACAACTTACTCAGATGCAGATCATATTGGTTGTATGTTAGACAGGAAGAGCACCTCGGGTCATATTCAATTTCTTGGAGACAAGCTTGTAAGTTGGGCGTCAAAGAAACAACTTTGTGTTTCCACTTCGACTGCTGAAGCAGAGTATGTAGCTGCTGCCAGTTGCTGCTCGAGGGTATTGTGGATGAGGACACAACTTCGAGACTATGGTTTTCAATTCAACAAAATCCCGATTTATTGTGACTCGAAGAGCGCCATTGCAATATCTGCAAATCCTGTACAGCATACAAAGACAAAACACATCGATGTAAGATATCATTTTATAAAAGACAATGTTGAAAAAGATACAATTAAACTTTATTTTGTAAACACTGATTATCAGCTTGCAGATTTATTCACCAAGCCTTTAGACGAAAAGAGATTTAATTTTCTTATCTCTAAACTTGGTATGTTAAATCTTAAGACATAATCAATGATTACTTACTAAAGTTTTTCTTATTGTTATTGTTATTTTTCTTCATTTCTTTATCTTTATTCTGAAAAGATATTTGCACTTTAAGGTTTGTTCATGATTTCAGGCGAAGTGAGAGAAGATGAAAAGATGATCTACATCCGATTGAGGGGGAGTTTATATTTTTAGTTTATGCTTATCACTGATAAATTTTTCTGATGCATAAATACAGGGGGAGGAAGAGTAAAAGCAAGGAGTATGAATTATGACTTCTGATTACTTCAGATCAGAACTCGTACATTCAATGTTTTACTGCTTTATGTCATTTTATTTTTTAATAAATGTTGTGAATAAAGTTGCTTTGACAGACTTTATGACTGATGCAAATTGAGAGGATGCTTACAAGATCATATCTTTTATGACTTTAAGCTGACTTCCTGAGATATAAGATAGATCGAAAAGGTTTATTTCTATTCTTATTCTCATATATGGTTGAAAGAAGGACAACTTTCAATCATAGAAAACATGTTCTTAAATGTTCAAACCACTTCCCGATTCTTAAACAAATTTCATGATTTAGAAGTGTGATTTTAAATGTTTTCATTCTATTTGTGCTTAATTGTTAATAAACCGTGTGTTTCCAAATATTAATACTTGCGTATTATCTTTTCCATATACTTTCAAGTATTCACACACAACAGTTTAATTTTTGATTGAATCTGTTCTTACCATGTCTCTAAATTGAAACAAAATTTTGATGGTAAGACACCCCGTTTGATCTTCAATGAATTTTGAGCTTGATTTTATTTCGAAACGTTTCTTTCAAGATTTTTCTGTAATTGTTCTTATAGACAACATCCAATTTTTGCTGACCTAAGCCTTGATTGTTCTATCATTTTTATTTGATCATTTCATACAATGTCAGATTTTCAAACAAGTTTCTTGCATTCATGTCATTCTTCCAATATACTTGTTTGAAATCTATTCAATGTTTAAAATGCTCAAATCTTTTTGATTACATCCATGAGCATACATACATCTGACTTCTATATTTTGTGTCTTTAACTGACAAGTTAAACCATTTTGAGCAACATTATGCTATATAGGAATACATGGGTTTATTGTGTGAGGACTTAATCGAAACTTCTATGGATTCACGATAATCAGTGTTTCCTACCCAAAAAGTTAATCCTTGAGTGATCGATTGTGTGAGGAGTCAAATACTGAGTGTGGGTTGAGTGATGAGGTAAAATGTAAAAGAGAGTTTGGTTAGATGTGAGCTCAATGTTTAAAAGAAAGAGGGTGAGAGATCAGAGTAAAAGAGTATTAAACTCTGCACCAACTTTTTCTGAGCCGGGCAACCACATTACTAGTGTTTCACTATTCTTCGTGAACATTATTGAAACAGGCCAATAACCCATGCCAACTCTTGATAAAAACCCCACCAGCCACTCATTTTCTTCTCAACAAGAAAGTGTTTCATATTTCAAGGGGACGCAACACATATGCTATCTGACTTTCATTTGGAAAATCTAGATATTGAAAAGAAGGAAGTTTGCCCCACCTTCGCACTTCGATCATGCACAATTGAATCTGTGTTATATTGTTGTTGTCTCAATGGTTTACACAATTTTGAGCCTTATAAAAAGCAATCATCAAGTGCTTAATTCTTTCTAACACTTGCACAAACACACAAGGAAATTTGTTTTTCTTGTCATAACATTCATAGAAATATCTTTGTGGTGTTTCGATGATTGAATGGAAGCCCTGGGGGAGTGAACATCACAAAAACTCCTTTCCAATGTGTATTTGTTACACACAGTGACTTCATGTTACTGACATGCATCTTAACTGATTCATTTGTTGATTCAGGTGTTACACTCTAACTTATCTGGATTTGAAAAGATCTAGATAAATATCTTTATGGATTGGTGATGAATCTGAGGCTTAGATTTTGAAAGATTAGTGGTCAGATACAGACATTTCTTGTTGAAAGTTTTGATGATCATTATGCACTAATCATAAAAAAGGGGGAGAACAGTTCAAGAAATGTTGGTTGAAAAGAGAGACTAATATCAGTTGAGGGGAGACAGGATCAAGAAATATTTGTGTTCAAGAGTTATTTGTTTGAAGATTGGCAAAGATTGAAAGTTCAAAAGAGCAAATTCAAAGTTTTCTGAAGATGTGCTGAATTTACAAATTTTTTCTTTGAAGATTATTTGCTGAAGCAATATGAGCAAATCCTGAAATAATTTCTTTCTGAAGTCTGAAAGAGGTTTGAGATAACTTTGGAGAGATTATTGAAGAACTTTTCTATCATCTTTAGGGGAGATTGTTATTTTGGTTGAAGAAATTTTTTTGAGAGAATACTGAAGATTGCTAAAGTTGATCAAAGGAGGAGATTACTTTTACTGAGCTTAAAGAGAGAAGATTATATTGCAAAATATTTTTGAGATGATCTTGATCTAAAGGGGGAGATTGTTAGAGCATAAATGTGTTGGATACAAGATCATAGAAGACTGAAGGTCAAAGATTAAGAAAGTCAAAGCTGAAAGTCAACTCTTAAAGCAAAGTCAAAGTCAAATGTAAATAAAGTCAAAGTAATTGTTTTTGTAGTTAGTTTTTGTAAGCGTGTTGTTTTTGTTTTTCTTTATTAGACTTTTAGTTCTTGTATATTTTGTGTAACTAGATTCTGAGAGTAATTGTACGCTGACGGAGAGAGATTGTAGTAAGAGAAAGCCAGAGAGAGAAAGTTTGTACGAGTTGAGATTTGTGAATTGAAATCAACAGGTTGAGTTTTAATCTTGATTAATCTTGTTTTTTTTGTGATAGATAATCAATAAGAACTTGAATTTAGGGACTATCATAATCTTCAAGTCTTCTTTTCACAGATAAAAATCTTCAACAAATAATCTTTCACCTCTTTGACACCTTCAAATCTTTGACACTTTGCTTGAACTTTGACAACACTTTCAAGTTAATTTCCCTCTTTGGCTTTCCTAACAACTTTAGTACTTTCTTCAGTCTCCCCCTTTGATTGCAAAAATGCAATAATCTCTTCAGAAACATCATCAGCTTTTCAACTTTCTTTAATCATTTCTTTGACAAACTTTTCTTCCTTTATCACTTATTGCTTGACTTTGCTTTCTCATTCTTGTATTCTCCCTCTTTGTAACAATTTGCTTGACTTTCGCGTTAAAACGGATCTGACTTTGAAATCTTGAACTATCTCCCCCTTTTTGATGAATTTTGAGAATCAGAATCATCAAAACATTTCAAGGTCATTTCTGTCTTTGAAATCATCTCCACCAAAAAAACAATATAAGCACAGTCTTCATGAACAATTTCCCCCACGTAAGAAAATAATCAATCTCCCCAATCTGATCTGATAGAATGATTCTGCAGTCAATTCATGAATGTATTCATCCGAATCTTTTCAAATTCAAACAAATTATGAATGGTAACCCTGAATCAACGAATGAAACAGTTATAATGCCTGTAAGTAACACGGAGTTACTTAGTACAACGGATGTACTATATAAGGATCTTAAGTGATGTTCACTCCCCAGGACTTCCATTCAATCATCGAATAATATAAGGTTAATCTATGAACGTTCTGACAAAAAAACAGATTTTATGTGTGCTCGTGCTTGTGTATGAAAGAATTTAGCACAATGATTGCTTTTATAGGCTCAAATATGTAAACAATTGAGACAACAACAGTTATATATAGACTCAATGTGCATGAGAAAGGGTCGAAGGTGGGGCAACTTTCCTTCTTTTTCAATATTAGCATTTTCCAAATGAAGATCCAATAAATGATGTGTTGCTTCCCCTTGAAAATGTGAAACATTCTTTTGTTGAGAAAATAATGAGTAGCAGGTGGGGTTTTATGCAAGAGTTGGCATGGACTAGTTACTTATTTCAATGAAGGTCACGAAGAATTGTGAACCAACAGATTATGCGGTTGCCCAACTCAGAAAAAGTTTGGTGCATAGTTTATTATTCTTTTACTCTGATCTCTCACCCTCTTTCTTTTTAACATTTGAGCTCACTTCTAACCAATCTCTCTTTTACTTTTTACCACAACACACACCCACTCTTAATTATATTGACCCCCCTCCCCTCAGTCACTTAAGGATTACTTCTGGGGTAGGAAACACTGTTAACGTGAATCCATGGAAATCATTTTAAGCACTCTCACTGAGTCCCATGTATTTTGTCCTAAAAAGAATGTGTTGCTCAACAGTTTAACTTGATAGTTAAGCACAATAAATCATTTGTCAGAAAATGTATGCTCATGAATAACAAGAATGAAATTTGAGCAATGTGAACATTTAAGATTTCTCAAAACTTTGAACATGTATGATCATTCAATTTCATTGTATTGAGAATCTGACAATGATTCAATCAGATCAAATATCATGAAGAAAAATAATAATCGGATATCAAAGAACGGACATTTGTTTATATGAACAGAATATAAACAATTTAACAATGAATGCTCTTTTAAAGAATAAATGACCTCTGATCTCAAACAACATTGAATTTCAAATGGGAGTATTACCATCGAAAAATTTATCTTTTGAGACATGGTAATAACAAAGTCAATAAGAATGTATTGAACCGATGTGTGTATGAATACTTGACAATATATAGATAAGATAATACACAAGTATTTATCTTTGATAAACACACGCTCAGATAAGCATGAAAGTACTGATATGAAAAACATTTAAAATCATTCTTCGAAATTCATAAAACATTTGAGAACACGAAGTGGTTTGAACAATTAAGAAAACATTTTTCATACCTGAAAGTCGTTCATCTTTCAAAGTATGGTAGAGTTAGATATATAGAAAAATATACCTTTAGTGTAGAATTTCTCAACTCCCCTTAAATGAATATTATCCTTTTAAGCATCCTTGACAAAAACTTCAGATACTCCCCTTAGGTATCTGTAAAAAGTCAATTCATTAGAAAAATATGACAGTTAAAGTACAATTAACTTTTCTCTACTCCCTCTTAAAGATATAACAGTTAAAATTTCATAAACACCCCCTCGAATCAATCAGTAAAAACTTCATAGAAATATGTAATCTGATCTGCATCCTTTAGAAGAAAAACTTTTGAGAACGGGTTCTAATTATTAGGATTGAAGTAAATTCAGAAGTCAAACTCCCCCTGAAAATTTGCATTCACAAATTTATCAGAAGAAGTAAAATGTACTCCCCCTTGAAGATTGATCATCTTTTAAGTTTCGAAGTACAGTCATTTGTCATTGAAGTCTGAGTCCTGAGATGCTTTACTCAGAAGTCATCATTCTTTAACATTGAAGATTGAGTCCTAAGTTGTTGTACTTAGAATTTATTGTCTTTTAGCATTGAGGTCGGGTCCTGATCTGTTGTAATTAGAAACCATTGTTCTTTGAAGTACGAGTTCTGAACTGTTGTATTCAGAAGTCTACTCTATCTATGAAGTACGAGTCCTAGACTGCTTTGTCTAGAAGTCATTATTCATTCTCCCCTTAGTCTTTAGGTGCCTACAACACAGATTTAGCTTTTGGTACCCACTGGTATTTGGGTCTTGGTTTGTTAGTTGCAGTTCTATTAGGAGAGATGTAGTAAGAACCATACCACTAATTTACATAATTTTTGCAAACAAAATCATTTATACCACAGTAAGAATAATTAATTTTCTTTTGTGCTAACCTGATCAATTGATTGACAGTATAAACAAGATCAGGTTTGCCAAAAGTTTTACCTTTAGGAGCATTGTTCCTTTTAGCATTGGATGCATGCACAAATGATTTCTGATCCTTCTTCTCATCTGTAGATCCTTTTAATCTACAGATCCACTTTTCTTTTTCTTTCTCATCTTTCCTTCTCCAAAACATTTTCTGCTGAAACTTGTTCTTCTTGATGTTACCTGAACCATCAATAGATTTGTCATAGAAAATGTTAGAAAGACGAATTTGTTCTTTATGTTTAGAAGTATTAGTATCATTTGCATCAAATAAAGGATTATTAGAAACATTTGTAAATATTTAACTTGCAACTGATTTAAATGAACATTCTGATGCAGTTGGATCATCTCTCGGTGATTGAATAATTGATTCTGGCGTATTTTGCTCAGTCATTTTCACCTTGAACATAATCTCTTCAAGTTCTTTGATCTTGATTGATAAACTGTTTCTTTCCTTTGAAATTAGATCAAACTTCTTATGCAATTCAGACTTTGTCTTCTTTTCTTTCATAACAGTTGATGATAGCTTAGATAATTTTCCTGTCAGCTTCTTTATCTCATCTTCAAACACTCTTCTTTCTTCCTCAAAGTCTTTCTCTACAGACTTTCATTGTTAAGATATTTCTTTGAACACACCAACATTCTTCTTTTCCTTCTCAAACTTGTCTCTATCCATAATGATAACTTTCTCAAAGTCTGACACTTATTGAGAAAGTTTTGTGCATTTGAGTTCAACCAACTTCTTATCTTCAAAGGACTTTCTTGAAAAATCAGAAAAATTTTGAGCATATACTTTTCTTTCTTTTTAGAACATAAATGTTCTATTTTAGAAGTTTAGTAAAGTAATCCATGTATATTTGTAATTCGACCTTGTACTTGGGTTTGGGCTTAATGTGTACAAGGGTATTGGGTCATATAAATAGCAGTCTGTTAGTAGTTTTGTTAGTAACTTTCCATTAACAATGTAGCCATACGAATCCTTGTGTTCTCTATAGTTTAGTTTTCTGTTTATGAATAAAACTACAGATTCATTCCCAATCATCCTTGTCTATCTTGTTAATCAATAAATCTTGATCTCAATTGCACCTAACAAGTGGTATCACAGGTAAACGCATAATTTTTTCTACGCACGATCGAGATCAAATTGATTGATGAAACAGTCATAGTGAAAATTTTCGAATTCTCCAATCTGTGTTAATTTGGATGTTCTTTGATGTTAAATTGATTCTGAGGTCGTCGACAAATCATATGGAATCAATTATATTGTTTAATTTGAACAATTTTGAATGAATTTGATCGAGTTTGAGAATTTTTGTTTGAAATGTTTTTTTCACTGTATGATGATCAAAATTTGCTATAGAGTGCTTTCCAGACAAAATCATCAACAACAAATGTGCTCCATTGTAATTTTCGAACCTGCTCACAAAGTCTTATCTCAAAATTCGAAGTATTGAAGGTAAATTCGAAGGATTTTGGAAAAAATAGTTGCAGATCCACAGAATTCGCATGATTCTCGAAGAACTCGTATGAATATGGAAGAACTCGCATAGAAGAATTCGCATGGTGAAATTGTTAAAGCATTCGCATGTTAGAATTCGCATGCTGAAGAGCTTTGAAGATGATATTTTTCTTAAGTACATACTTCGCATGAGAGAGATATGCGAAATGTACAGGATTCGCATCACAGATACATGCGAAATGTTTAGAATTCGCACGATGAAAGTCTTTGAAGATGAAATTTTCCAAGTGTAGAATTCGCATGGAGTCGTATGCGAGAAGTCAAGAATTCGCATGGTAGAGTTATGCGAAAAGAAGGAATTCGCTTAAGAGAGATATGCGAATTACGAGGAATTCGCACATAGGCCTATGCGAATTCTGAGGTTTTCGGCTAAGCCTCATGCGTATTATGCTCCTCATGAATAGTGATCGGCGAATTGTGATATGTATGTGAAGAGTTTGTGATTTTATGCGAAAAGTGACTGCTCGGAACCCATTTTGCTACAAGTTTACCCTGTTCCCGAGATTTTTCGCGTAATGCATATGTGACATCATTCCTATCTTCAGTTGGTCACATATTTTGAACAACTGATCTAATTTTTCACGAATGCTCATGTTTGTCAAGATTTTTTCAGATACTGGGTGTTTGGATTTAGTCTCTGATTGGATTGATTTAGCAGCCTGAGTACCTGCAATCATTAGTCTGGAGTGTTTCTATTTGTTGTTAGACCGTTGAGTGCTCTTTATCATTCTTCTGACCTGATCAATCAGTAGTGTGAATGACTGCAATCATTGTTCCGATGCTTTGGTTGTATTTCAGAATTCTGAGTGCTTATAATCATCCAGCTGATTCGTGAAGAAAGGAGTTCTAAGTTTAATTGTTCAGTATTCTGGAAAGCTGTTAGAAAATGAGCATCTTTTATCAATTGTTGAACAATTATCAGAGTTGCCTTCTAACCCTTGCATTTTAGTGTTTGCTACCGGATGCTATCTCTTGTAAGCTGATCAGATTAAGTTCTTAAGATGATCTCTTATTCAACTCGAGGTTCAAAGACAGATCAGATGTTATATACTGAAGATGCACTTTGGGTGTCATTCCATAATTCAGCACATATCATTCTTATGGGGGTAAGGAATGTGTTGAGTTTACAAGAGTCAAAAATTGTCTTTATGTGCACTCAGTTGAGGTTATTGTCTACATCAGATCTAATATTAAAGTTGAAACTTCAAGGATAAGAGCTACTTTCAAGGGGGAGCTAGAGGAGCTTTGAAGTTTATGCAACACTAAGTTTTCTAAAGAAATCAAGGGGGAGAGGAGTTGAAGCTAAGTTGAAGTGGATGATTACTTTACAAAACTTAGTGGGAGAATGTTAGAACACAAATGATCTATTTTAGAAGTTTAGTAAAGTAATCCATATATATTTGTAGTTGGGCCTTGTACTTGGGTTTGGGCTTAATATGTACAAGGGTATTGGGTCATATAAATAGGAGTTTGTTAGTAGTTTTGTAAATAACTTTCCATTAACAATGTAGACATACAAATCCTTGTGTTCTCTGTAGTTTAGTTTTCTGTTTGTGAATAAAAATACATATTCAATCCCAATCATCCTTGTCTATCTTGTTAATCAATCAATCTTGATCTCAATTGGACCTAACATTTCTCTTTCAAACTCTTCTCTTTCTTTCTTTGACTTCTTTTCATCTTGAGAGATCTGTTCTTTCAGTTCAGTAATCTTCTTTTGAAGCTTAGTATTATCTCTTTCCAAATCCTCTCTTCTTTTCAATCTTCTTGAGCTCTTGAGTTGTTCATCTCTTTTGTGGCTTTTTCTTTAAGCATGTTTATTTCAACTTCAAGACTGAACACTCTGTCTTTTAACTTGTCTCTTTCAGAGAAGATTTGTGAATTTATCTTTTTTATCCCGTCACACGTCTTTCCAGCAATGTTTGCACGTCTTCTAAGATCATCAAGCTCTTTTTGCATCAACTCCTTCTTTGACCATGTAGAATTTGCATTTAGTCCTTCAAACTTTTTCAGATTGGTTTGAAGATTAGAAATCTCTTTTTCTTTTGATTCAATGATCCCTGCAAAATTGATTTTGGAGTTAGCAACACAATCTGAGCACATAAAATCTTTCTCTAAAACTTTAGAATTATCTTTCAATTTGATGATTTGAGCCTGAAGAGATGAATTCTGAATTTTTAGATTCTTATTTTCAGCTTCCAGTGCCAGTATCTCAGGTATATAAGCGATAGCACAGTCTCTCTAGGTCAAAACAGTATGTCCTTTTTCATCAGTATATGGCATCTTGATATCTGAATTTTTTTTTTGCTGGAAATGATCGTTAATCAGAAAATCAGAAAAATCAACTGTTAAAATCACTCAAAAATAAAACTAAGGGTAGAATTCGTATGGCACTCACAAACCACAATTCGCATGTAACAATTTGTATGAACACTCAATTCGCATAGACACAATTCGAATAAGAAAGATAAGAAATCTTCACTTTTCACATATGATTGTATGTGAGTTCTAGCTTTTCGCATAACACTATGTGCGAGTTCTACATTTCGCATATACAAGGATGCGAATTCTAAGCAATTCTTATAAATGGCTAACACTGAGATGCGAAATCCTCCCTTAGAATATTTTCACAGCTTGAACAATTCGTATCAATACGAATTCCTTCCTTAGAAAATTTCTCAAACTAAGATACGAATTCCAAGCTTTTCGTATGACCCTTTGTGCGAGATCTTCACTTTTCGTATCAAACTGTGTACGAAATCTTCCCTTTTCGTTCAACACAGGTATGAGAATTCAGTCCTTAGAACATTTTGAACACCATCATGTGAATTCTTCATCGTGTGAGTTCTTCGTGCGAGTTCTTCATGAATCATGCGAATTCTGTATATATTGTGTTCTTCTTTGAAAATTTCAACTTAAATCCACCCAAATCTTGCAATTTGACTCTGAAACTTGGTAGAATCAATCACTATATCATCGAGAACAACCCTATAGAATGAATTTCTTCAAGAACAACCATGATTAGAGTAATTGATTCTTGAACAGTCCGAAAATATAAAGTTTCCAGAAAAATAAAAACCAATCAAATTCACCCATAATCGTTGTTCAATTGATTTACCAATCCAAATGAAAAATGTTCATTATCAATGATCAATCATAGTGTGATGGAATTCACAAACAAATCATCATTCTTTCACAATCTTGATTGATGACACAGTGTCGATGAATAGTGACTCTAAAAAATTCGATTTTTCTTTCTTTTCTGGTCTAGCTCTGATACCACATGTTGTTCCAGTTTCTAGCAATCTAACAATACTCAGATTATCAAAACATTCTGTTTTTATTAATCACAACATCTACAACAGTCCATATCCCTATTTAGTGCATATGACAATTAAGCTTTGTGTGTGTGTTCTCTAAGATGTATCTTACACAGATCTGCGTGTGTGTGATTCTGAAAAACTACACTATGACCTTGCTATTTATATGGACAACATGACCTTAGCACATGGTCAACTCTTTACAACAATTACAATATGAACCCATGCACTTTACACACTTTACATTTCAGACCCTCCTTTTAATCTTGAATACAATTTAGCTCTAATAGTATGGCTAAGTTAGAAATCTAAAAGGTGAAAGGAACTCAACCTCTGAAGAAATTTTTTCATTCAAAATAAAGAAATTCCAAAAGGCAAGTACATGAACTTTAAATTACAATGAACGAAAATCTTAGCTATTACAAGGATTACTGAGGAAAATCATTTATCAGATTGGTAAAGCTTTCGGCTAAGGTCTTCTTCATCGATAAAATGAGCTCCCTGTACCTTATCTGAGCATTAATCAACTCTATCATCTTCTCTGCAGGTCCTTCTTGGCATAGTCTTAGTTCCCCTTTTTCTTAGAATCGTGTACTTAATCTTCAACAGAGTCATGTTTGAATATTTGTGACTATGAGTGGGCTTGAATATTTTCTTGCACCCATCATCGTCTCTGTAGATAAATCCAAATTCAGGCTCTGTCATTAGTGAGTTTGACGGTATTTCATCGATTCCAGGGAATTGGTCATCAGGTTTAGTGATCGATAGCTTTTCAACCCCGAGCTGCAGAGCCACCTCGAAGTCCATCTTACTATGATATCTGACATGTTCGCGCATGACCTCCTTGATCCTGCCATTTGCAGTCATATACTCCTTCCTCTTTACCAAACGTTGCTCTGTGAAAGCGTGTAGTTGAGGAAGATCATCAGCGCAGAGTTTCTTTAAGTCAACATCTGAGAACTCGTACTGCTTGTCATCTTTCCTTTAAACTAAGTATTTGGCGTACATGATAGTTTTGTTTGCAAAGAGTGCATAGATATCCTCAGAACTTGCTTAATGTCGTACTCAGAGAATACTTGGTTCCTTTCTTGCGTATTGTTTTCAAACCTTCTTCTGACATCCTCTTTTATTGGAGGATGCATGTTTGGTGCGATGAAAACAACTTCGGGTTCTGCGCTGTAGAGGTAAGTTTTCTTCACATCTTTGGTTATCAGTGTTTCATCTTAAACAACAAAGATGCACTTGGAAAGTTCGACCCGAAAGCTGATGATGGAATCTTTCTTGGTTATTCCTCAATATCAAAAGCCTACAGAGTCTTCAACAAAAGAAGACAAACTGTAGAAGAAACAATCCACGTCACCTTTGACGAATCCAGGTCAGGAAACTCTAAACCTATCACTGACAATGATGAACTGATTGAATGGATGTTCTCTCACTACAGGGAAACAAAACCTCTCTTCAACTCACATTAGCATACAGATCCTCCTAACACTGATGATGATCCAAACATCATACCTCCAACCGCTGAATCCACTTCTTGGATTTCAGCAGTTCCCCTAAACACACTTCCTCCATCAGATCTTCTCTCTTCTAAAAACCTTTCAGTGAATAATGTTTTGTCTGAACCACAACATCTGATAGCTGAAGAACCTCAAGCTTCTTCATCAGTGTACATTCCTATTGATGATCCAACTCCTGAGGTAAGTGATTATGCTCTAGCTCAACGATGGACCAGAGATCACCCCATAGATCAAATTCTTGGTGATCCTGATGCAGGTATTCAAACTCGACGAAGTTCAGGTAATATTTGTTTCTTTGTAAATTTTCTATCTTTCATAGAGCCAAAGAAAATTGATGATGCCCTCAGATATCCAAATTGGGTCAATGTTATGCAAGAAGAGCTGACTGAGTTTGTGTTAGAGCATAAATATGTTGGATACAAGATCATAGAAGACTGAAGTTGAAAGTCAAAGAAAGTCAAAGCTGAAAAGTCAACTCTCATGTAAATGTCAAAGTCATTGTAAAAGTCAAAGTCTTAGTTTTAGTTTACTTTTTGTATGCGCGTGTAATTTGTTTTGTATGTTGGTTTAATAGACTTGTAACTAGAATATTCTTGTAATCAGAGAACATACGCAGAGCTTTAGAGAGAGAAAGCTAGAGAGAAAGTGACTTGTATGAATTGTCATTTGAATTGAAATCAACAGGTTGAGTAGTTAATCTGAATTCATCTTGTTTTGTTTGTAATTGTTAGATTCAGTAAGAACTTGGTTAGATTGGAACTATCAGTTTGATAGAAACAAAGTTTGGAATCTTGTTCCCCGACCATCTGACAAATCTGTTATAGGCACCAAATGGGTGTTTAGAAACAAATTAGATGAAAATGGGACTGTAACCCGCAACAAAGCTAGACTAGTTGCTCAGGGATACAGACAAAAGGAAGGAATAGACTATGATGAAACCTTTGCCCCTATGTCTAGGCTCGAAGCAATTCCATTATTCTTAGCATATGCAATTTACAAAGACTTTAAAGTATATCAAATGGATGTCAAGTCAGCATTTCTAAATGGAAAGCTGAATGAAGAAGTTTATGTTGAACAACCCCCAGGGTTCTATGACCCTAAGCATCCAAATTATGTATATAAGTTGGATAAGGCTCTCTATGGGTTAAAACAAGCTCCTCGTGCTTGGTATGACACCCTCTCTTCTTTTCTTATCTTTGAAAAATTTGAGCGTGGAAAAATTGACAACACGTTGTTTTTTTAGAAATATAAAAGGTCATAGTATTCTTGTACAAATATATGTTGATGACATTATATTTGGTTCTACTAACCCATCTCTGTGTACTCGTTTCGCTGAAAGAATGAAGAAAGAATATAAAATGAGTATGATGGGTTAACTAACTTACTTCCTTAGACTTCAGATCAAGCAATCTGACAAAGGTACATTTATTCATCAGGGTAAGTATGTTAAGGATATGCTGAAAAAGTTTGATCTCACTCAAACCTCAGCGATGGAAACTCCAATGGCACCTCCCCTGACATTAAACAAGGATCCAACTGGAAAACTTGTTAATGTCACTGCCTACAGAGGAATGATAGGCTCCCTGTTGTATCTAACAGCGAGCCGACCTGATATCATGTATTATACATGTCTGTGTGCACGCTATCAATTAGAACCCAAGGAATCCCATCTGATCACTGTTAAGCGAATTTTCAGATATCTTAAGGGAACTCCTAACCTCGGTCTTTTGTACCCCAAAGATTCAGGGTTCGATCTAACTGGCTATTCAGATAGTGATTTTGCAGGTTGTAAACTTGATAGAAAAAGCACCGCTGGTGGATGTCAACTCCTAGGTGGAAAGCTGGTAAGTTGGACAAGCAAAAAGCAAAATTCAGTATCCACTTCCACAACTAAAGCTGAGTATGTAGCAGCTGGAAGTTGTTGTGCTTAAGTCTTATGGATGAGAAATCAACTATTAGACTATGACCTTCAGCTATCTAAAATCCCAATCTATTGCGATAGCACAAGTGCCATCGCTATAGCAAACAATCCAATACTACACTCAAAGACGAAGTACATAGAGATCAGATATCATTTTATCAGAGATCATGTAAAGAATGGTGATATAGAACTCCACTTTATCCCTACTGACTATCAGCTCGCTGATCTTTTCACCAAACCTATCGATAAGACAAGATTCAACTTTCTCATCAGTGAGTTTGGAATGCTGAATCTTGAAGATGAAATCTTCAGCTTTCATGCATCATGTCAATTATAAAATGTTCTACATATTCTCATAATCTCTGACTAAATATCTCTGACACTCAGGTATGTTCTCTCATTCTCTCTCACTGAATCCTATTCAGTAAGACGTTTTCAATAACCAAAACTTTAATCACTGAATTTCTTCAAGTGGTTAAAAACTTTTTGAAAAACAAACCTTATCACTGATATTTCTCATCAATGATCCTTTTTAAAGAAAACATATCTCTGAATTTCTGTCAGTGATACTTTTCAAAAACTGAAACGTTTTTCTCTCTCTTATGACGTCATTCGAACCGATAATCCATGGCACGCCTTTTTCTGACACGTTCGTCCGTTGCACTTCTTGTCCAATCAACTTCGTAGGACATGTCTGTGTCATGATGACCACCTTTTCCCACTCTAAATTCTTTCTCTCTCCTCATATAAAAGGAATGTCATTCATATTTTTACCTTTTACCTTCTCTAAACACTTAAAAGGCAAGAAAACACTCTCGGCATTCAAGCAAAGAACATACGTACACTTGAATCTTCAAAGCTTCAAGCATCTCAGGTTCTTGTTATTATCCTTTCTTCCAAAAACACTAGTTTAATCCTAACTTTTCTTTCTTATTTTGGATTAAAATTGTTTTTGTTTGTCGTAAAATCATTTTCTTTATGATTTTTTTCTTGTTCTGCAAAAACCTTATGGTTTTTAGGACTGTTTGTCTCACCTTCTTTTTAAGGAAACTAGTTTTTCACTAAAACAAATCTCTTTTACAAGTTTCTTTCCTAAACAAGAAACTAGTAAAATGTCTTTCATTGTTTACAAACTCTAAACCTTTCATTCTATTCTTCCTTTACCTATTCCAGAAATGGCCTCCCAAGATACTCTAATTCCATCCAAGATTGTGAAATTTGCACTTGTTGACTCAGAAGTTGCGAAGAACAATCACTTGGGACACTTGGACATTTCCAAAAACAAATGCTCTCATCTGATTCAAGCTGCTAACTTTCTCAAAAAATAGTGTTTGGGATATGCACTGAAGGTTGATCTCATTACTTCAAAGGCTCTTCTCCAAGAATTCTGGTTCACCGCTGACAAAGGTGAGGTCTTGAACAAGCAAGGCAAGCCAATCCCTGCTATTACCTTCCAGACCCACCATGGACCTGGAAATATCACAGCTCTTGCCATTCGCACAGCTCTCCGGTTCCCCTCCAAGACAAAGGCCGGTTTCGACGCCCTACCCACTAACGCTGAACTTATTCAGTTCCTCGATCACATGGGATATCAATGGGACTTCAAACCCCGCACCAGCATCCCTGACAAAAAGCTGACGAAAATTCACAAGGCGAAGATGCCCTTTGATCTGAATTATATCTTCACTCATATAATTTAGAGCATGAGTGGAAAGGTTGGATCACTGGACCAAGCAAGCAAGGTTCAGGTTCAAATGGGTTACTCAGTGATCGTTGGACGACACTTTGACTATGCCGGAGCCATTTTTGAAGATCTTCTCTCCAAGGTAGAGAAAGCTGAAAGGGACATCAAGATTCCCTACGTCAGATTCATCTCTGTTATACTTCATTACTTCTTGGGAGACAAGTACCCCAAGGAGAGTGATTGTAGCTTCTCCAAGGTTGGCCCTCGCATCCTTGAAGTCAAGCCCGCTGATAATGAGGTAAGTCTTCAAACTCTACGCCTCCGACTCTCCCACTATTCTTCTTCTTCCGTGGCTACGCAGATGGTTCCTTCATCAGCTATCCCTGCCACTACCACCCCTCAAAAACGGAAGTCATCAGCTACTTCTGGTACCTCTAAAAAGGCCAGAAAGGCTGTGGAGCAACCCTCTCTCTCGCAAATGTACCTGAGGTAGTCTCTCAATAGACCACCTTGGATGACTTCGTGGCTCGCTCCTCCACTGCTGCTACCGCAAGATCCGTCTCAGTGACTACGGTCGCTGACACACCATCGGTGATCTCCCAGATTCCCTCAATGACTCTAACCCCATCTGAGGTAACTTCTATCATCACCAGTGTTTCCTCTTCTATCCCTATTACTTCTCCTTCTATTTCTTTGGTCTCCAATATTTCACCCTTACAACAACCCATTCTTCAAGCTGCAAACGTAGGACCTGGTGGCCTCCCTTTCGGAGGTTTGCCTCAAACATCATTGCCATTTCCTTCTTTTGAGGGAGACCTCGCATTCTACAATATGTTTGACACATCAGGTAACTCTAAAACCATATACACTTCTCCCACCTCTCTAAATAAGCATGAGCAACGTTTTGCTCAACCACTAACTTGTTTTTCAGGTCCTACTTTGGGAACTTGGTAGGTCCAATGATCAAGTTTCAATTGATTAGAAAAGGATTAACAAGAGATTAGTAAGGAATCTGTTTTATTATTCACAGAGTCTAGAGAGAGTCACAAGATTTCTCTCTCTAAAAAAATAAGAATTCGTATACGACTACATTGTAAATGACATGCTTACTAAACAATTACAAACAAATCCCTATTTATACCCCAATACCCTTGTTTACATTTAAGCCCAAATACAAAATACAAGATTACTTTACAAAACTTCTAAATAGAACATTTATGTTCTAACATTCTCCCCCTAAGTTTTGTAAAGGAATAATCCTCTTCAGCTTCAGCACTTCTCCCCCTTGATTTCTTTAAAAAACTTAGCGTTGCTTAAACATCAAAGCTCCTCTGGCTCCCCCTTGAAAGAAGTTCTTATCCTTGAAATTTCAACTTTAATACCAGATCTGATGTAGACAATAACCTTGACTGAGTGCACATAAAGACAACTTTTAACTCTTATAAATCCAACACATTCGTTATGCCCACAAGAAAGAAATGTGTGAATTATGACATGACAACCAAAGTGCATCTTCAGTTTATAACACCAGATATGTCTTTGAACCACGAGTTGAATAGGAATTCAACTTAAGAACTTATTCTGATCAGCTTGCAGGAGGAAGCATCTTGTAGCAAACACCACAATGTAAGGGTTAGAAGACAATTATGATAAATGTTCAAAAACTGATGAAAGACATTCATTTTCTAACTGCTTTTCAGAACACTGAACGAACGAACTAAGAACTCCTTTCTTCACGAATCAGCTGGATGATTATAAGCACTCAAGATTCTAAATCACAACCAAAGCATCAGAACAAGGATTGTAGTGACTCACACTTCTAATTGATCAGGTTAGAAGAATGATGAAGAGCACTCAACGGTCTAACAACGTAAAGAAGTACTCCAGACTGATGATTGTTGATACTCAGGATGCTAATACAATCCAATCAGAGACTAAATCCAAACATCCAGTATCTGAAAAACTTGACAAGCATGAGCACTCATGAAAATTTAGACCAGTTGCTAAAAATATGTGACCAACGGAAGATATGAATGATGTGACATATGCATTACGCAAAAAATCTCACGAACAGGGAAAACTTGTAGCAAAATGGGTTCAGAACAGCCACTTTTCGCATAGAATCAAAAACTTTTTGCATAACCTTCACTATTCGCAGATCTTTAAATGTTAAGGGCACAACTTGCATGAGGCTATAGTCGAAATCCCACAATTTGCATAGACCTGTGTGCGAATTCTATCTTTTCGCATGTGCCTATGTACGAATTCCTCGCAATTCGCATATGATTTTATACGAATTATGCACTTAGAACATTTTACCATACCAGAAGCCACTTCTCGCATATACCAAGATGCGAATTCTTGACATTTCGCACCAAGTGACTTGCGAATTCCTCACAATTCGAACACACCGTATGCACAGTAGCATGCGAATTTTGCACTTTTCGTACATGACTACCTGTGAATTCCTGACTTAGAAAAAATTGTTGTGTCCATAGATGTTTCATGCGAATTCTCCATGCGAGTTCTTCATGCGAGTTCTTCATTGATCATGCGAATTCTTGAGATCTTGAGCATTTTTCGAAAAAAATCCACTGAATTCAGCTCAAAACCTTGAATTGGCTCACCAAAATTTGACATTGAGCTCGCAGAGTGATCAATTACAAACCTTTTACATCAATTTTACAATAACAAACATGATCAATTGATTTTGATCGATATACAGAATGTGACAGTTTACGAACCAAACTTTATCAAAATCTAACAAATCTTCGAAATTTGTTGAAATTAGACAAAGATATTGATTCAATGTGATACGAATTTAATCTCAGAATCAATTTAACATCAAGGCTCGATAAAAATGACAACAAATCAACTAATTCGAACTCCATATACACTGAATATGCGAATGTGAACTATTCCATCAATCAAACTTGATCTTGATCAAATTGATGAAAGATTTCTTCGATTTAGGCTCTGATACCACTTGTTAGGTCCAATGATCAAGTTTCAATTGATTAGAAAAGGATTAACAAGAGATTGGGAAGGAATTTGTTTTATTATTCACAGAGTCTAGAGAGAGTCACAAGATTCTCTCTCTAACAAAACAAGAATTCGTATACGACTACATTGTAAATGACATGCTTACTAAACAATTACAAACAAATCCCTATTTATACCCCCAATACCCTTTTTTACATTTTAAGCCCAAACCCAAAGTACAAGGCCCAGATACAAAATACAAGATTACTTTACAAAACTTCTAAATAAAACATTTATGTTCTAACAGAACTGTTGATGCCTCTCTACACAAGCTGGTTGAGAGAGTGGACTCCCTAGATGCTTCCATCAACAACACCACTACTTCCGTCAACAGTGCTGGTGAAGACCTGAAGAATATCTCCATCACCATCTCCACGAAAGCTAAAGCGTCTCAGATCAACTCTCTCCAAACTGAGGTCAGGACGTTGAAAGAGAACGTGGCCAACAACTCTCTTCAAATTCAATTTATAAATGGCCACGTTGATCATCTCACCAGCGAATTCAAGCTCCTTGGTGGAAAGGTTAATGACTCAAATCGGTTGCTCACTTATATTCTATCAAAGTTGAATGAACCAGCTCCCGCTCCTAGTCCCTCTTTCACTGACGATGACAGAATATCGCTGAATGTAGTTATCGAGTTTATTCAGCACGCTACGTCTTCCATTCCATAGATAGAAGGTCATATGGAAGCATTAGAGGTTGATGCCCACAAGTCCACTGCTGTTGATGCTAAAGTAGCTGCTACATCCCTCCCCCTTTATGATGACAAAGAGGGGGAGAAGAACTTAAATGAAGAAAATGCAGCGAACGAGCAAGAGAATGTGGAAGAACCTCCCTCTCAGGCTGAGGGGGAGAAGGTTGCTGAAGAGAAAGCCCCTCCCTCCCCTTCTCCAGTAATAGTTGAAGAGGAAGATGAGGAAGAAGATGAAGATCTTGATCTTGAAGATCAAGAGGCTGACGATGTCACGCGGATGATGATGAAGACGAAGATCCTTCCCAATGGTTCTCTGCAATAAACGTCTCATCAGCTCCAACAATGAAAGACAACGTTATTAATGAAGCAGGGGGGAGACAGAAGAACAAAGCTTCAGATACCTCATCCCAAGGCAAGCAGAAGGGAATCGCTATTGAGGGAAACCTGAAACTCTTTTCACCTTATGAGGGGGAGCTACCTTATCAGGTATGTCTCTCCATAGTACCTCTATCCTTATTTTCCTACCATCCACCCCTGTCTTTCTAGCCTTTATCTCTCTCTTCCTCAAAAACATACACTAACTCCTTTTCTTTTTGCTCAGACAGTTCTCTCCCCTGCTTAAGGGAACTTCTCTTCAAATAATACCAGCTCAAATAGCTGAAGAATCAATAATCTCAATCTCTGTCAATGAGATTGATGAAGAAGAAAAAGAGGATGAATCCCTGAGTCATCCAAGAAGGCCCTCTCGACCTCTTCAAAGGTCAGAGGATGAAATTCAAAGACGAGCAGAGATGATCTCCAACTTGGAGAGTTTACAGATGAAGATCCCTCCTCAAACCTCCGATGAAGAGTTTGACTTCCTTTCCAAAGCTGAAATTGAAGAATCTGTCAGAGTTGAAAAGTTAATTGTTGAATACCAACAAGATGTTGATCTAGCTCTTAAGGTACATTCAACTCTATTCAATGATGACAAGATGAAAAAGAATCCAGTGAAAGTTCAAGCTGCTCTTTTGAAAGAGATAGAGGAAGAAAACGCTAAAAGAAAAGAGATCAGCGATGCCAGTCTAGCTTGGTGCAAGAAAAAGCTCGACCATCGATCTGATCCAATGAAGATCACTGCTGTGACAATCTCAGGAAGGAAAAAGAAGGACCAAACAACTATCACCATGGAGATATTCAGAGAAGATGGAAGTGCAAAAGAAATGTTCCTATCAAAATTGGAACACTTCGGCTATTCAGAATGGTTAGAGTTCAGAGAAGCACTAGAGGCCATGTTGAAAACCTTCTTGAATCTCTCATCAACAGGGCCACTGACAAAAGAAATGTGCCCTCAGCTCCTCCAACTCAGCCAAGACCAGTTAAATGAAAGCATGTCTCTTCTTCTGAAAATGATGCAGTTATCAGAAATGAAACCTCCATTAAATTCTCCAGGGATGAACTGATCGGTCCTCCTCCTGATCTCTTAACTCTAGATCTATCACTGCCTCTTGGTGGACCGTATTTACCAGGACAAGTGATAAAGAAGCCTTATGGAATCTTCTTTAGAGATGATGAGGAACAACTTAGGCTTCAGAGAGTCTCTGAGATTCCTCTCTGCCCTCTAAGTCATCTACAAGATCTTCTATGCTTGTGGTGTGGATACTCTTCATTAGCAGATCCCATCAAAACTCTTATTCGGAAAGAAGTCGCTGATCGAAGAAGGAAAGGAGAGAAGGTACCAGATTATATGATCTCTCGAGAGACCTCCTAGTTGATAGATTTCCTTTTGTCTCTTGTAATCTATTAGTCATTCTTACAGTAATATAGGAATTCTCTTGTACGTACAATTTTCATATTCTACTTTGTAACTTTATTTTACAAATTAATGAAAATTTCAGTGAAGTACTTAAATACATCAGTACTGTAAAAGATCCCTCAAAATAGTAATTGGGACATGTATGTTACGATCCTGACTATCCGTATATTTTGACTTAAAGTAATTTTCTTCATAGTTACTTTGTCATCATCAAATAGGGGGAGATTGTTGATCCAAACTCTCTCAGTGATTTGATAATGACCCGCTGCAATACTTAGTGAAAATTACGTCTTACATCTGTATGTATTAGTGTTTCACTATCAGCGATTAAGTACTGAGTATGTTCAGTATCGTTGATGATCTCTCTCGTAACAGTTAGACGTAATCCCTGAAGACAAGTTTCACGACAAAGATGTTCATCACTGAGTCGAAGACAAAGCTGCTGAACAAAGGACAAGTCTACTCATGATCTGATGCGGATATCAGTGAAACCAAGACAAGTCTACCTACAGGCAAGAAACCTGAAGAAAAGCTTCAGCGATCACTGAAACCTCCTTCTATCTCTGAGAAGGAAGAGATATTTAGCAATTCAAGATCACATAGCTTATGATCCAAGTTTCTTTTGTCTTACTCTTGCACACATAGTACAAATGTCAGAAGAGACATACCTTTGCGACAGATCGTACAACAACTCAGATCTCTACACTGTTCACCATATGGCCAAAAGCATGTCTCCAAAAGTCAGACGCATGCAACCAACCATCGAAGGACACGTGTAAAATACCCAACCATGCATTTAATGCATAGGGTATAAATAGAAAGATCAGATCAAGACTCTATCTGAGTTGCCTTTTATCTTGCTATTCATATGGAAACCCTTGCTTTCTATATTCTCTTAATCTCTATTATCTAATTCTTGTGCAACAATCTGTGTGGTTCTTAAGTTTGTTTAGATTAGGTCATGCTTAATCTTATTCCGCAACAAACTGTAAATTGTGATTTGATTTATCAATAAACAATTTATTAAAGTTTTAGATTTTGTGTTTGTTTTCAACCCCCCTCCCTTCTACAAACTTGTTAAGCACCTTCGGGACCAACAGGAATTAATGCAAAGAGAGATTGATGATCTTAGAAAAAGAGCAAACATTGCTGGAGAAACCTGTGATGGACTAAGAAAGATAAACTCACAAATCTTCTCTGAAAGAGACCAGTTGAGAGACAAGGTGTTTAGTTTTGAGGTTGAGATAAACATGTTGAAAGAAAGAGAAACTCAAGAGAAAGAAAATCCATGCAAGTATCAGAGATGAGATGAAGAAGATTGAAAGAAAAAAGAAAGGATTTGGAAAGAGATAATATTGAGCTTCACAACAAGATTGTTGAACTAAAAGAACAGATCTCTCAAGATGAAAAGAAGTTATAGAAAGAAAGAGAAGAGTTTGAAAGAGAAAGAAAATCTTTTGCACAAAAGGTTTCTGATTTCTTAAGAAAGTCATTTGAAGAAAAGAAGTTGGTTGAACTTAAATGTACAAAACTTTCTCAACAAGTATCAGATTTTGAGAAAGTTATCATCATGGAAAGAGATAAATTTGAGAAAGAGAAGAAGAAAATTGAGCAAAATAATGTTGGAGTCTTCAAAGAAATATTTGATCAGAGTATATCTGTGAAGAAAGATTTTGAAGAAGAAAGAAAATTTTTTGAGACTAAAATAAAGAACCTGACAAAGAAACTATATGAATTGTCAACTACTGTTCTAAAGGAGAAGAATGTGAAGTATGAATTGCACAAGAAATTTGATCTACTTTCAAAGGAAAGAAACAGTTTATCTTCAAAGATCAAAGAACTTGAAGAGATTATGTTCAAGGTGAAGTTGACTGAGCAAAAAACGCCAGAATCAATTGTTCAATCACCGAGAGATGATCTAGCTGATTCAGAATGCTCATTCAAAACAACTTCAAGTTCACATTTTATGAATGTTTCTAATAATCCTTTGTTTGATTCAGATGATAATCATACTTCTAAACATAAAGATCAGATTCGTCCTTCTAACCTTTTCTATGATGAACTTGTTGATGGTTCAGGTAAACATAAAAGGACAAATGACAAAGAAAAGTGGATTTGGAGAATGAAAGGATCCTCAGATGAGAAGAAGAAACAGAAATCATTTGTGCATGCATCCAATGCTAAAAGGAACAATGCTCCTAAAGGTAAAACTTTTGGCAAACCTGATCTTGTTTATACTGTTAGTCAATTGATCAGGTTAGCACAGAAGAAAATCAATTGTTCTTACTGTGGTACAAATGATTTTGTTAGCAAAAATTATGTGAATTACTGGTATGGTTCTTACTACATCTCTCCTAATAGAACTGCAACTAACAAACCAGGACCCAAATACCAGTGGGTACCAAAAGCTAAATTTGTGTTGCAGGCACCTAAAGACTAAGGGGAGAAAGATGAATGGCTTCTAAACACTACAGTTTAGAACCCGTATCTAAAAGATCAAAGTAGACTTCTGAATACAACAGTTCAGAACTCGTACTTCAACGAATATTGGTTTCTGATTACACTAGATCAGAACCCGATCTTCAATGTTTAAGAACATTGGTTTTTGAACAAAGCAGTTCAAGACCCGGTCTTCAATGATAAAGATGGAGGAGATTAAAGGATAAATTCATTATTACTTTTAAGCAGTAGTTACTATTCTCACCGGAGAATTTGTAACGATGGCTTATGAATACTTTTGTTCAGAACTCGCTCTGAAGTGTTTTTCTTCTTAAGAATGCTGAATGAATACATCTTTTTAGGAAGTTTTTTATTGTTTATTTGAGGGGGAGTTTGTTTAAAGTTTTCACTGTCATATTTTTTATGGGGGAGATAGTAGAAAAGAGAAATGAGATGAGATTTATCGTAATATTCATATTGTTCTCTACTAATGATTTGATTTTTTACAGATACATAGGGGGAGTATCTGATGTTTTTGTCAAACGAGCTTAAAAGATAAATATTCATTTTAGGGGGAGTTAAGATTTCTACATTGAAGGTATATATTTCTGAATCTTAATCTCTTACACATTTTGAAAGAAGAACGACTTTCGGATGTGAAAAATATTTTTTTAAACGTTCAAACCACTTCGTGTTCTCAAAAGTTTAATGAATTTCGAAGTGCGATTTTAAATGTTTTTCATATTTGTGCTTTATTGTTTATCTGACTGTGTGTTTCTCAAAGATTAATACTTGTGTATTATCTTGTCCTTATACCTGTCAAGTATTCTTACACACACTGGTTGAGTACATTTGTCTTGACTTTGTTATTACCATGTCTTAATAGATAAATCTTTCGATGGTAATACTCCCGTTTGCTATTCTAAATTGTTTGATATCAGACTTCATCTCTTCATAATTGTGCTTTCATTGTCAAATTGTTTATATCTTGTTTATATAAACAAATATTCGGTCTTTGATATCCCAACATATTTTTTCTTCTTGATATTTGATCTGATCGAATCATTGTCAGATTCTCAAAACACTTCAATTGAATTTGTTTCATTCATTCAATTTCATTGTTTTGAGAGATCTTAAACGTTCTAATTGCTCAAGTTTCATTCTTATCTTTAATGAGCATACATTTTCTGATGATGATATCTTGTGCTTATCTGTTAAGATAACTGTTGAGCAACATATTCTTTTTAGGACAAAATACATGGGATTCAGTGTGTGTGCTTAAAAGACTTCCATGGATTCACGTTAACCAGTGTTTCCTACTCCGGAAGTAATCCTTGAGTGATTGAGGGGAGAGGGTCAAAATAATAGAGAGTGGGTGTGTGCTGAGGTAAAATGTAAAAGAGAGATTGGTTATAAGTGAGCTCAAATGTTTAACAGAAAGAGAGTGAGAGATCAGAGTAAAAGAATAATAAACTTTGCACCAAACTTTTTCTGAGCCGGACAACCACATTATTTGTTGTTTCACAATTTTTCGTGAACTTCATTGGAAAAGGCACTAGCCCATGCCAACTCTTGCATAAAACCCCACTAGCTACTCATTCTTTTCTCAACAAAACAATGTTTCATATTTTAAAGGGGAAGCAACATATAATCTATTTGATCTTCATTTGGAAGATATTGATATTGAAAAAGAAGGAAAGTTGCCCCACCTTCGAACCTCATTTCATGCACATTGAGTCCATGTACAATTGTTGTTGTCTCAATGGTTTACATATTTTGAGTCTGTTTAAGCTTTAAATGCTTCAATCATTCTACATTTTCACGAGCACACAAGGAATAAGTTTTCCTGTCATAACATTCATAGAAAATTCCTTTGTGGTTTTTCAATGATTGAATGGAAGCCCTGAGGGAGTGAACATCAAAAAACTCCTTTCCAATGTGTATCCGTTACACAGTGGCTCTATGCTACTGACAGGAAGATTAACTGATCCATATGTTGATTCAGGGTTACCACTCATAATTTGTCTGAATTTGAAAAGATTCAGATGAATACTTTTATGAATTGACAGCAGATTGTTTCTATAATATCAGAAGACTATTATATTCTCTTGGGGGGGGGATTGTTCATATTTATCAAAAGGGGGAGATTATCTTGGTTACTCATGAACACAATGCTTATTTGAGTATAAAGGGGGTGATATTTCAAAGATGATACTGACGTTGAAATGTTTTGATGATTCTAATTTCTCGTCATTCATCAAAAATGGGGAGAAATTTCAATATTTCAAAGTCAGATTATTGTTTACTATAAAAGGGGGAGAAATTTTTAAAGAGTTGATTCAAAGAATGAAGCAAAGTCAAGTGAAAGTCGTGAAGCTGATGAAATTCAAATTTCATGTCAAAGTAAATTATGATGATTGCTGAGTTGAAGAGATTTTGTGAAAGCTTGTTGTATTTTATAACAAGTGGGGGAGATTGTTGAAGATTCTAAACTTTTGAAGATTTCAAATTTTTGCAAAGAGACAAAATGTTAAATATTCAAAGTTGTGAGAGATTTGAAAGTTGAAGATTTTGCAACAAGATGATGACCTGAAGATTAGTGTCAAATTTTTTTTAATCTTTAATCCAAAGGGGGAGATTGTTAAGTCAAGAATTGTATTCAAGATTAAAAGGTCAAAATTGTATAAGTTGTAAAGTCTAGTTTTGTTTGTTGTGTCAAAGTCAAGGGTGTTTGACTTTCCTTATTTTGTTAAGTGTTGTAAAGTCAACATTGTTGACTAGGTATAAATACCTTTGTGTCTTTAGAAACCATAAGATACACACACAAAAACAGATTGTAGTGAGATAATTTCTTGTATTTTGAGAGCTTACTGTGAGATATGTTTGTAATCAAAGCATATCAAATACAAATGACTTATGATTCAATTGTGTGTTGATTAATATGTATTGAGCTTGAATCTGTGACTATCACATTGACCAAGAGATAATGCTACTTCAAACCCAAAATGTGAAACACAAACATTTGATTCTAACCTGGGTTTTTCAACTTTGTATGTGAATCTTGTTGTCATACGAAGTGCAGACATATGCATTTTGTATATAAGTCTTACTTGTAATTTCCGGATTTTTCTTGTAACTTAGCCTTGATCTTGAGATTCCTTCATTGCTCCACCAAATCGTTCCTTCCTCTTTTTGTCTTCTTCTTTCAATAAGATTCTCTATTTATATTGCAAACAATTGGGAGTGAAATAATAGTGCAACGACTTCCTTTTACGCCAAACCACCACATATTGCTGCATTTTAAACAAATGCCTCTAGTTCATGAAGACACGCTCTTTTGAACATAGAGTCGGAACTGTTGGTTATACACAGTCAGGGAAGACGATTAAGTTGGAGGAGAGGGAAAGATTTTAGGGCATTTTAAGGAACGTGGAGGAGAGGTGTAGGTAGAGTTCTCCTTTCAGCGATTGTTGGTGTGATTTAGAGAGGTAGGGAGATTCAAGGAGAGCCGAACATGGAGAGTAATTTAGGGGTAGTGGGGGAGAGAATGGGGGAAGCCGGGAAAGGAAAGGGATGATGTGGGAGGGGGCTTCAAAACCATGTACTTAATGCATAAAGAATAATACCTCTTAATTTTCAACACCTAACCGTTTAAGCTTCTTATATATAGTGGAGATATAGATACGGGGACGGGCGAGTTGGGGATATATTATTCGGCCCCCATTTTCAACAAGTCGAGGATCCCTGGCCTCAGACCCGGTACCAGTTTTTACGTGGAATCCCCGGCCCCCAACGGCGAGAGTGAACCGAGTTCCCAATGGGGCGGGGCAAATCACTATGCCTAATGGTGAAAAGATGTTAACAGGTTCAGATATAACATTTGTGAAGTTTGGGTTATTTTTAGGATATGCTTCAGATGGAGAAGGTAGCAGAGATGAACTTGAGAGAGCTTCCAAAAATAGAAGGATCAACTTCTATCTAAACAACTTTAGTACATGCATATGTACTTGGTTGTTTAAATGATGTTTGACAGATCTGTGGAGGAGCATCTTGAAAAGATTCTATTAGATGAGAGGAAAGCCATTCATTTAATTCTCCTTCATCGAATGTGTCTGTAGAGGAAGAAGGTGCAGAAGTACATTCATCAAAGTGAACATGAATAATTTCATATATACACATTACGACGTCTACTTTAGACTCGATAGGCTTTTGAGATCAAACAATATCCGATAAATATCCTTTATCGAATTTGGGATCAAATTTTTCGAGATGATCTATATCATTCAAAATATAGCAGATGCGTCCAAAGATGTAAAAGGAACTTATATTTGGCTTTCTTCCATGAAACAATTGATAGAGTGTCTTCAAATGTCTTTTCATGATTATTGACCGATTCTTGGTAAAACATGTAGTACATACAACTGCCCAAAAGTACTTGGGAAGACACGCTTCACTTATCATAGATATGGTCGCGACACAAAGAGTTCGGTTTCTAGTTGCTTCGAGGGACTTTTAAGTTTTTTGGTTGATTCTAGGGATTTCTTTTCGTTTTTTTTTGTTGATATTCCTTAAATTTTCTAGAGAAAAATGCAACAAAAAACAATGTACTTTTTAATTTTTTATTATACTAACGCACTTTTACTTTTTCTTATTACAACATTGTATTTTCAAATTTATAAGGCACTATACTTCGAAAATTCTACCTACTGTAGCAATGGTAACTGACTACTTTTAAACCGGTTAAACCATACTTTTCTTATATGGCATAACTAAGATGACATGGCCGACATATGTACTTTGCTTACATGACATAGATTATATTTTAGCATTCTCTTCTATTTCTTAATAGTCTAGGGTTTTATTTGTAAATATGGTTAGGACATTTATTTGCTCCGTTTTTCCCTCAAACTTTGAAGACTTTTTATGTACTCCTTCGACTATTCATGACAAGCACTTACAATTTCAATCTTCATCACCAATGTTAGTTTTCATCCTTATTCAAACTAACATGGTATGGTTGTTATCTCCGATTTTATTGTTTCATGATTTTTCTCCATTTTTCTATTAATACCCATCACTTTCAAGTATTCTTCTGTTAGTCGTTGCATCATCTTCCATCTCCAAAGTGGCATATAATTTTTTAATCTTTTGCTGTTTACTATACCCACTATCAACATCTTCAAAATTTTCATTAATGTGCATTACAACCTTTCATTTCACGTTTTATTTGAGTGTTCTGCTGCACGTACACAATTTCCTTGATGTTTTTGCTGCACTTGCCATTATATTTGGCTTGTAAATTTGATGATATCTCAACAGATTAATGAACTTTACTTAACTCTCACTTGGTTATGAAAATTTCCAACGCACACCAAATGTTCGATGAATTGTCAAAGTGAAAAACAAAGATTTTTGAGCAACCTCTTTTTTTCCCCCAAACTTTGCAATTATCCATTTAGTTTCATTATCCCGTCAATTTAATGTCGGCAATATATATTACATGTGGACATCCTACATGGACATTACATGACATAAAAACTTACAAACTTGTGTCGTGTCATTGAAATTCAAATCAATATGTTATTCGTTGTTATAATGAGTACATTTTTTAAAGTATAATGATATAATAAAAAACAATTTACTTGTACATTGCTCTAATAAAAAGGGTACATTGTTATAATAATAAAAATTGAAAAATTCATTACTATTTCTCATATTTAGGCTGTGTGGCAAACTAACTGATAAACTAGATGACCGATAAGTTAGCTGATCGATAAGTCACGTTTGACAAAACTAACTGATAAACATATAAAAATGACCAAACATGACATCTTGAAAAATAATCAATTACAATATTTCATAATATAATTAAAACAAATTTATAGTAATATAATATATTAATTAATACAAACAAAATATTAAAGAAAAATTAAATAATATAATATATTAATTAAAAGAATTTAAAATTTATTATTATATATATACTATAAATTTTGAATTTGTTAAAACAAAATTTAGAAAAAAAACTGCATTAACTTATGATTTTAAATAACAATTACATATAATATGAATAAAAATAAATAATTGAATAATAGTTAAAAATAATAATAATTGATAACTAAAGTATATTGACTAATATTAAAAAATAATAATATAAAAATAACTGATATAATTAACAATAATTCTAAATATTAAAAATTAACATCAATGTATAACTAAAATTCAATTAACAATTTTCAATCAATATTAGTTAATATTAGTAATAATTAATTCTAATAATTAAAAAATTATTTATAATTAATAGTTAATAAATAATAATTAATATTAATAAGAGTATAATTGAAAAAAGTTAAAAAAAAACTCCTCATAAGCTGCTTGAAGCAGCTCATCAATAATCTAACTTATAAGTTGTTTAAGCTATCTTATGTCAATCCAAACATATTCTCAAAAAATAAGCTAACTTATAGATGGTGTTTGGGATTGCTTATTTAAATGATTTATCTGCTTATTTCATTTTGTTACCGTAGATATTATTTATAGTGTTTGGATTGGGGAAAAAACAGCTTATGACTTTTTGTTACCGCATAAAAGTTGTTTCTAAAAAGTTAGTCTATATTGACTTATCAACTTATTTGAAACGACTTATGACTTTTTTGGTTATTTTATATGTATAAGTAATCTTAAACACTCCTAAATAACAGTTTATTAGTTTATTACATTTTAGTACCACAATAAGATAATTCAAACAATTTTTATAAAACTTTTTTTTAACACCATATAGATTTATAAGTACTTTAAAAAAAACATAAGGAGCCGTTTGTTCGCAGAATGATTTATGAAGGAATGAAATCTGTCTAAGAAATTGAAATATGGAAGGAATTGGAATTGAATGTTATCAGATTTGACCAAGTGTTTGGTTGACAGAAATAAAATGTAATCAGTCAAATAAATTGGAATCTGTCTGTTTGGTTTTGCAAAGGAATTGGAATGTAATTATGAAAAATGACAAAAATACCCTTTCTTTTATTTTTATTTTTTTAAATGCTGAGAGAGAGAGGGGGGAGAGAGAGATTGTGAGAGAGGGAACGGATAGAGAGAGGGGAGAGAGAGAGGAGAGAGAGAGGAGAGATAGGAGAGAGAGAGAGGAAAGAGAAGAGAGAGAGAGAGAGGAGAGAGAGATAAGAGAGAGAGATAAAGATAGGAGAGAGATAGAGAGGAGGGAGAGGAGAGAGATAGAGAGAGGAGAAAGAGGGGAAAGAGAGGAGAGAGAGAGAAAGGAGAGAGAGAGGAGAGAGGAGAGAGAGAAAAGAGAGAGAGAAGAGAGGAGAGAGAGAAAGGAGAGAGAGAGGAGAGAGGAGAAAATCTGATGGAATGGTAAGGAGGGTATTTGTGTCATTTTGAGAAAATTTGATGGAATGAAATTCAATTCCATTCATTTTAAGAAGGAAAGACCAAATCCATGATTAAAGGAATTCATGGAATTCAATTTCATTCTATTGGTAACCAAACAACATGATGTAATTTGGTTAATGAAATTGACCATTCTAATTCTATCAGATTCCGACGAAATCCGACGAACCAATCGCCCCTAAGTTATTTTAAATAAGCAATTCCAATTAACTAGCTTATTTTTACCTGATGAGTTACACTATTTTCTACCGGACCGCTCGAGACTTCATAAATCCGCCGTAAGATAGGTGAATGCCCATTTTTCAATTGTGTGTTGGTTCAAATGTCTTTTCTTTTTTTTTTAAATTCTGTCCCATTTTCATTTTTCATTTTCATCAACTCGAAGTCTACTGACACTGCATCTGTTGGAGGAGAAACCGTCTGAGATGGAGGAACACCGGCTCGACGGCCTGCAGGAGGAGAAACCGTCGTTGCTTGAAATGTCGACGTTCCACCTGAAAGACTGCATAGAATCCCTGTTAAGATTCACCCTTGCTTTATCCATAGAAGAATCCATTGATATTGGTTTGTCGAAGGAATTCTGCTCCAATCTCCTCGAGGTGGACGAAGAAGATCGCACCTACAGCTACACCTACCCCTCTTCAACTTCATCTACAGGTATCCATCTCAAACTTGTTCCACCAATCCATATATTTGATTTCGCTTCTATTATCTCCCATGACAATTGTAACCCTTCTATGAAAACAAATAATTTGCCAAAATTCCTTTGATTTCAAGTACTTTCCGTTCCAAAAGAAGTCCATATTTGGTCCATGACTGTTTGTTAGGGCTTCAATGGAGAATTTGGCGGGGATCAAATGGCTTTCTGATATTCATGTGTCTTTAGTTTCAAGCTACTTACTCTGGATGTCATGAAAATATTAACTGCTACGTTAAACTGTAAACGTGATGAAATAAAAACAACTTCCCGTTTGGTTTCATGGAACATTTTGAGGGAATCGAATTTCATGGAAGGAATTGGAATCTTTGGCTTGTTTTGTTTGTTGGATTTAGAATGAATTGAATTCCATTCTTTTATTAATCTTGTTTGGTTTGTAGCATTTGGAATGTAATCTAATTTTTGTTGTAAATATTTGTTTGTTTTATAAATAATTTGTTTGTTTGGAGGCTTTGGAGAGATTAGGGCAGATTTGATGAAAAGGGCGGGGTAGAGATGCGATGGAAACAATTGATATCCATGGGATTTGGATTTGAAATGACTATTATCTTCAAGGAATTTCGAAATCCGTTGGTTGTGGGATTTCATTGAAATCCCAGGATTTGAAATCTATACTTTCCTTTAAACCAAACACAAGATTCGAATAGAATTCTGTAGAAATTTAGGAGAAGATGAATAATATATGTCTTGCATTCAACTGAGACAGACCTAGGCTTTTATAACCACAAACTAAAGAGGAAAAACAACTAATAGTTAGAAAAGATTACAAAGGATTTTAAACCAACTACAAAATACAAGGAGCCATCTCCTTTGTCCTTTAAATCAACGACAGTAGCCGGAAGTAGAAGTAAGGAAGAAGCATAAAGGTGAACAGTTGGAAGAAATCATATATGAAAGATTTCACCATAGTGCTATGCAGTATGGATGTTTTAACACTCTCCCTCAAGCTATATCAAGGGAGTTAGTTGATCCTTGGAAAGAAGTCTTTCGAATTGAGTGGAAGCAAAGGTTTAGTAAATAAATCTGCAAGTTGGTCATTGGACCTTTTGTAAAGGCGGTCTCAATAAACTTGGATTGAACTTGATTACGGACAAATTGACAATACACTTCAATATGGTTTTTCCTTTAATGAAACACATGATTTGCTACAATATGCATAAAAGCTTGATTGTCAAAATGAAGATTGATTGCTTGTGATGCCAATATCCTTTAATAAAGCCTTCAACCAAATTAACTCACAAGTAGTTGAGGCCGTGGCCCTGTATTCTTCTTCGACACTTGATCTTGCAGCAACAATTTGCTTCTTTACTTTTCCAAGTAACAAGGGTTCCGCCTATAAATGTGCAGTAACGTGTTGTAAATTTTCTATTTAGATGCTTGCCTGCCCAATGTGAATCACAGTATCTTTCCAATTTAAAGTGACCTTGCTTCTTCATGATAATGCCTCGACCAACGGTCCCTTGAGAGTTGAGATAACGAAGGAGTCTATTCACAATGTGAAGATGATGATTTGTTGGTGAATGCATAAACTGACCAACCAAATTGATAGCAAAAGTGATATCAAGTCGAGTTGTGAGGTAAAATGAGTTTACCTTTAATACGCTGGTACATATTCACATTATGGAGAGGAGAAGATTCAACATCTAATTTGAGCTTACTGTCAAGACGAGTCTAGACCTGCTTGCTAGTCATCATTCCTACTTCATCTAGGAGATCCATAAGGTATTTCTTTCGACTGAGAAATAGGCTCATTGAAGTGTGATCCATCTCAATTTCAAGAAAATACCCAAGGATTCCTAAATCCTTAATTGCAAATTTTTGGTGAAGAGCTACCTTAAGGGCTTGCATCTCAGTAATGTCATCACCGGTGATGATCAAGTCACCCACAATCCCACATACACAAGAACAATCAATTTTCTTGTCTTCTTGTTGCTAACGAACAAGATGAATCTACACTACTGCATTTGGAACCATATGAAACTAGAACTGAACTCAACTTTGAATACCAAGCTCTTAGGGGATTGCTTAAATCCATAAATAGCTTTATTTAGTTTGCAAATTACACTGAGTTCATTTTCTTGAGGATGCTCAGGCGGAAGCTTCATATACACATCTTCCTCCGGGTGTCCATGAAAGAAGCATTTTTGATCTATTTGACATAATTCCCATCCATAATTCACAGCCACAGACAACAATACCCTCACAATGTTCATCGTTGCGATGCAACTGGTGCAAAAGTTTTCTTTGTAATCTGTACCATAGGTTTGAGTGAAACGTCTAGCAACCAGTCTTGCTTTATGTCTTTCTATAGCCATCTGCATGATATTTAATCTTGTAAATCCATCTAGCACCAACAACCCTTTGACCTTGCGGAAGCTTCACTATGCTCCAAGTATGATTAGCATATCTGAGTTCTTCTTGCATAGCTTTTCTCTAAACTGGGGATTTGTTTGCTTCATCAAAGCTTGGTTCAGTTTCCATCAAATCTTCATCATAGCTGTTCTCTAAACCAGTCTTGCTTTATGTCTTTGAAGTGCTTTATGTCTTTGAAGTAAGGTTGGTTTTCATCAAATCTTACATCTCTGGTTTTCCTAGGTGTTGGCTTTTAGTATTTGTAACGTTTTTATGTAGATGAATAACTAATCAACATACACTTCAAGGCTCCAACTTGCAATTTGTCTCTGTTACCGTTTGCTTAAATATGGACAAAACAAACACAACCAAACGTCCGAAGATGACCGATATCAATTTTTCTTCCTTTTAGCATCCCAAATGGTGACTTGAACGAACTTTAAATACACTGCTATGCAATCTATTAGTAAGATATGTTTCAATTTGGATTGCCTGTGACCAAGATCTTTTTCTTACATGATTTTACAACATCAAAGCTCTAGTTTTTTCAAGAATGTCTATTTTCCGTTCTACAATACCATTCTATTGTGGAGTCTTCACACAACTCGTTTGATGAATTATGCCTTGTTCACTAAGATATTTTTGCATGATATTGGATGTGAATTCAGTACCATTATCTAACCTAAATGTTCCAATTTTTGTGGAGAAATGATTATTGACCATGTTATGGAAGTCTTGAAAAGACGTGAACACCCCATTCTTGAATTTCAACAAATACAAAAAAGTGGATCTTGTAAATTTATCAATAAAAGTTGCATAGAACCTATAGCCATCAAAAGATCAAAAGATTCAAGAGTTGCAGTCCATACGTCAGAATGCACAAGTTCAAAAGGCTGAGAAGATCAAGATTGAGACAGGGAAAGGAAGTCTAAGTAGATTTTGACATGTGATAGATTTCACAATAACTAGAAATTTTACAAAAAATAATACCATAGACAAGACAATTGAAGAAGGATGAGCAAGGCGTTTATGCCACAATGTTTGCTACTGAGATGCACAATTCACAAAAAACCCTTTTGAAAAACTTGGAGAGGCAGAGATGTAATAGAGACTATTAAGGAAAAATCCTTCACCAATCTTCTTCTTGATCATTCGATCCTGAAATGTAACATGAGAAGAGAGATTAGAGGATATAGCTTTGTAGTCTAAAAGGCAGAAGTTTAAAAGGAAAGGAAGGATATACAAGATGAATGAGTCTGTAGTTTCCTCACATAACTTAAATTTTCCTTTTTCTAAGACGAGTATTATTTCCACTGGCAAATAGTACCAGGTGAGGGCTTTGAAAAGAATTGGAAATCACTTAACATGGGCTTATCATTGGTCATATGATTAGAGGCACCAAAATCACAATCCAAAATAAACCCATCCAACTTCCAAGGAGAGCAATTGAGTTGTCACTAGAACTACCGTCCATGCTCACATGTTTTTGCTGAATGTAGGAAGCAAATTCGTTGATCAAGTTGATAGGGTTGGATGTGATATATAATCCTTGGTTTGTAGATGAACATACGTTGGCCTTGGTATTGAAGGAGTGGTTGTAGTTTTGATAACGCCAACTTTGGTGTTACAATTGTACCACTTTCTGGGTTGATTCGCTCAATTTCCAAGCCTACGAAGCGTTATTTTAACAATTTATTGGAAAGTTCGTACAAGAATCAAATTTTTAGGAGAAATGGAAGAATGGCGAAAGTATGGGTGAAATATAGAAGAAACTGATCAATCTCGAAGACAAAAGTTAATCGGGGGCTCAAAGGTATCTCTTGAATCGAGTCGGAGCTTAAAAGAGCGAAACAGAAGTCCAAAAAGTGGCTACTGCGGCTTGAACCGCGACTTTCTGGGCTCTGGAGAGTTTGAAAACTCGGGTGACTTGCCACACGACTAAAGTCGTGTGGTAAGTTGTGTGGGCCACTGATGCACATTTTAAAGCTTTTTTCCCGCTATGGTTAAGCTATTATGAAATCTATCCTAAAAACAACAGATAGGAGTGATTTTGGGGGAGACATCTTGACTATTTTGGGCAGTAGTTGAAGGAAGGAAACACATCGGGAGCTGAGACTAAGGGGGCGTTTGGTTCGCAGAATGTTTTTGGATGGAATGGAATCTGTCAAAGGAATTTGACTTTGAAGGAATTGGAATGGAATGTTGTCAGGTTTGACCACCTGTTTGGTTGACAGAATTGGAATGGAATCTGTTAAATGAATTGGAATTTTTCTGTTTGGTTCACAGATTGTAGCTTCAGAATTGGAATGGAATTTTGGTAAATGACCAAAATACCCTATTTGATTATTTTGATTTTTTTAAACAAAAATTACTTTAATGAAATAGTCATTAAATAGTTTAATTTTTAACTAAAATTGCTTTGATTATTTTAGCACACGAATGATGAGAGAGAGAAGAGAGAGAGGAGAGGAGAGAGAGAGAGGGGAGAGAGAGAGGAGATAGAGGGGGAGGGGAGAGAGAGGAGAGAGATAGAGAGAGGAGAGAGAGAGGGAGGAGAGAGAGAGGAGAGAGGGAGAAAGAGAGAGGAGAAAGAGAGTTGGTGTCTGTTGATAATCAATATCAGTAGGGTTTAGTTTGGGGTAAAGGGTAATTTTGGAATTATCAAAATATGAGATTCCATTCCATTGAAATCCTTAGGTTTTATGATGGAATGTTCAAATCCTATATCTATGGAATTTATTGGAATTCAAAGATTCCATCCATTGAAAAGCTTGAACCAAACAAGGGAATGGAATCTGGTCAAAGGAATTCAACATTCCAATTCCACCAGATTCCATCACATTCTGCGAACCAAACATCCCCTTAAGGAATCAACGACCATTGTTCATGAGTGTTGAAATGCAAAAAGGGAGTTTTTACATTCTTTAGATTTTGATTTACAAACCATGTCTAAACCTATGAATTCTTGTTTTATTTTCAATCGCCCCCAACATCAACTAATCCTTAGATGTTGTGGGTTGGATGATTTTTGGTTGTAAGCATTTGAGCACGTAAAGTTGGGCTTTTTGTTAGGTTTTCAATTATTGAAGCAGATGAATTTGTTGTTAATGTTAGCCTGATCAACTAGCAATTGATTTAATTGTTATGAATTAACTTTGAGAAAAGTAATTTATGATTAGATTTGTGATTTGTTTGCCTAAGGTTAGAACATAGATAGAGATATACCTATTAAACGTTAGTATTTTCATAAATCTTGCGATTAATGAATTTTTGAAACTGTGTGCTGAGATCGAGAGAGAGAACCATAATCCTGTTATAACTTGAGAGAGAGTAACAGGAAAACTTATGATTGTAATGATTGTATATTATGAAATTACCTTATAACTATTACAAATGTAGTGTTTTATGTGAAAACGATCGGGATTTCAACTCCCTAACTACTTATCTTCTGATAGAAGTTCCCATCTCTTTATCTAGGGAATTTTTTTATCAAAATGGAACAAACTTTGGCATGATTTCTATTTTGGGGAATCAACTTTTAAAACTATCATTTAAGGGTGTAACACAAAGTTTTCGTTTAAGGGTTAACCATTTACCTTAATATGACATGGCAAATAAAAAGAATTACATAATATCCACGTCATTAACTAATTTCCATCTCATCAAAATTATTATTATAACAATTTCATAATAAATCTTTGAAGATGAACAAGAACGACCTTACAGAAGAGAACTTAGGATTAGAATAACATAAATCAGAACCAAACCCAACTTTCTTTATGTAAATCAGATTCATACAATACAAGAACCTAAATCAGAATCTAATTACAAATAAAAATCATAAACCAGAAGTGAATAAGATGCTTATACAAATAAATTCATGAACTTTGTGATAAATAAAAAATCAAAACCCGAAATCAGATTTTCAAAATAAAAAAAAGTCAAAACCTTAATAAATTTATACAAACCCATATATTTCTCTACATCTACTTAATTGATTTGTTGTTTTCAATCAACAAACATGTCGACTTCGAAACCAAAAGCCTCTTCGTGTTCGTTGAGTTGATATGTTGATGGTTACTTTGTTGTTTAATCGTCGAGTTCGTTGAACCATCTCTCTGTTCGTTTGATTTCTAAAACTCAGATTCACATATTGTTGTTGATTCAACGATCGTTCCTAAAGTAGATAATAAAATAAAATGAATCAAAGAAGATGATGAAGATGAAGGGGCGGCATCTATGATAGAAAATGGTGAAGATGAAGATGGTGAAGTGGCCCCATAGATCAAGATGAAGGTGGCGGTAATTTTTAGGGTTGTTTAGCTTTTAAATTTTTTGTATTTTTTTTAATACTAAGAATTTGTGTAAATGTGTTTTAGGACTTATATTAGTTTCTATTTTATAAAAATATGTGGAATTTTAGTTTGTAAATAAATAAAACATATGACGTCATAATTTTGGGTGTCTTGTCATCATTTTAGATTTATTTTAAATTTAATTATGACATGGAATCTTAGTTGGCAAAGTTGGTCCATGTAACACCCTTAAAAAAGGGGTAAACTGTAAAAGCGTTTACAACGAAGAATGAATATGATACATGACAACCTATTAATCTAAGCTATACTAAGCCGGTGTCATCAACTTTCAAAAGAATCTTCCAAAATATAAAGTACGTCAAGTAATCCAAGTCGTCTAACACCAAAAGAACCGCTAACGGCATTCGACTCTCCACTCAAGACTTTGGAGCCCCACTGCTAAGAGGACCTGTTATACATGTCATTTAAGAAAAGAAGTGTTAGGCTTTACGCCTAGTGAGAACAAATAGTTTATATATAAATCAGTTAAACTTGAAATCAATTAATGAACGTTGATAAATACAACAAATGGTTTCACTTTTTCCAAAATACCACGTACGAACCATATGGTCCAAAACATCTTACAATGATGGGGGAGACCCGATTTCCAAAGATTGTGGCGGAACACAAAAGTAGGTTACTTTCCAAGTTACGAGCTCAATAATAGGATCAAGGCTACGAGTTCTCCGACTCGTACTCTGTAACAACCCTCGTTTCCGCCTCTAAACCGAGACCCAACGAAGGATGTTACGAACCGAGTCTCAACCATTTATATAGAATTGAAAGAAGACATTAGGAAAATGCGGAAACAAAACATAGTTTATTTAGTCAAAACATTCCACGATGGATCATAGTTACAAAGTACATATTTATCTTCTAATAAACACATACTACGCTAAGTTATAAAAAACAAATTATACAAACCAAAACAACACCCGATTAAACCACAAAATGAAGCTTTCGATAATCCCTTCGAGACTTCCTTTTCACCTTCTCAAGTAATCTTGTCCACAACTGAGATACATATTTATAATTTTTAAGCCATTGATCGACTTGTGATTACAAATCTCATTTCAATGCATAAAATATTTAGTAAATCAATTCATAGCCTCAAATAAGCTATTGTATCATGTATATGCATGTAAAACATTTAAACATTTATGCTTTCCGGATTTAATCTCTCCCGGTGGGTGTCGCCCCTTCCGGATTTTATTCGGAACCCTTCGTCAAGGATCCAGGACCGTTTCTACGACCCCTTACCGCGGTTATACCGTCTCGGTGATTCTTATTCCACCGGTGATCAAATTTGTTCCTTTATCATGCGTTTTAAAAATACATATAACATGTTATACATAGCTATGTCATTAAAGGCTGTCCATATTCTTTATAATAACCAAATATGAACAAAACTTCATGAAAACATGCACACAAATATGTATCTCAGGTTTGGAGATCAAACCAAAAGAAAAGATAAGTAATCACCTTGGTTTTTGGCTAAATGAAACTAAACTCAGCAGCCCTCTACCCTTTCTTGCCAAACTTTTCTTTCTTCTAACAAAATATGGAATTATATGTGTGTGTGTGATTGTTTTTCTGCTGGAGGTTCACAAAAGAAAAGAAATAACAAGAAAAGACTACCTATTTATACCAAAGGTTGAGGAGCTTGGAAGTAGGTTAGTCACTAGTTGATGTGGCCTTCTCCCATGCACCTTATGCCACCTTAGAACACCTCATGCTGCCATTTTCCAGCCCCTTTTTCCAGCCTCCTTTCCAGCCCCCCCTTTTTTTTGTTTTTAGCACTTTTTACTAATAATTAACAGCCCCTTTTTTTCTATTTATATTTATTTAACAATTCTTTATTTATTTCTATTTAATAATATTCAGCAGCTTCTTTTTTTTCTGTTTTATTAAAATTTCAGCAACTATATATATATATATATTTAGTTAAAACAGGCTGCTACATACTCAGATATGGGGGAGGGCACCCAATGATCCTAATCATACTCATTCACTAGGATTACATTTAGGACCCATGGCTAGTATCCGGTCCCACATAACCGTACCAAGTTGCTTTCCGAGGGCCCAATGTCTCAACTAGTTACAAACGGGAATTACCCCAAAATTAAGCCGACTCTATACCTATAGATCCACTAGTAATAGTCTAAGGCTTGTCACAATTACATTAGTGACCAAAGCTAATCACACATATAGTTCTCATAACACATTTCTATGAAAGGTAAATCTTTGTATAAATATTTCCATGTGGAACCAAGTCCATAAGAAGGTCAACATAGACCATTTTCATATCCAAATATAAATCATTCTCAAATATAATTTTCCGAAGTTATAGAAACTTTACATTGCTCATTGTTAATACAAACATAAAATCCGTGTATGTCATCTTCCAAAATCAACTTTTATCAAGTAATCTTCAAAATAATGTAAAATCTACATATAACCAAGGTGGCTTCATTTCAAGTATTTTTAACCATCAATACATAAATTTTATCACATTTTACATCATGAACTATGAAACTCTTTAACATACCTCAAAATGGTAAAAACCCTAAAAATCTCCAAAATACCCAAGTTGGGTCAAAATGATTCAAATCAAGAAATGAAACAAGGAGATGATTAGGTGTTCAAAATATAATGTTTTGACATGTATAAAGTTTAGGAAAGATAGATTGAACTCACAATGGTTAGAAACCTAGAAACCCTAGAGAACTTGGGAAGAAGATGGAAGAATGAGATGCCACACCCTTGAACTCTAGCTTCCACAACCTTAAATGATGATGGAAATACTTTGAGAAGTGGAGAAATGGAGCATTCAATGCTTCCAAAATCGAAATCATTGAAGTGGGAGAAGAGGGAAGAAATGAGTTGGGAGCAAAATGGGGAATTAAATGAGATCTTGGGGTTAAAACCCATAAAATCGACCAGAGGCTCTCCTGCGGTTTCCCACGCGGCTTGAAGTCACGGCGAAAGTCGCGTTCTATACTCACGGCGAGTTGCGCGACTTCCCACGCGACTTGAGGCCGCGGGAAAGGTCGTGCAAGTTGTTGATTGTTGCTCCCTTTTGATTTTTTTTTTGTTGCTGAAATCACACAATAGGCTTAACCACGACTTGACTCAAATCAATAACCAATCGTGTTGCATTTAAGGCTAATCATAACGGAATACAGAATAGAAATTCTAGAGTGTTACAGTCCATGTCATGATTAGCAGGTCAATTGGACCCTTAAATAAATGAAAACTTTGCTGCAAACCCTTAAATGATGATTTTAGAAGATAGTTCCCCAAAAAAGAAAGCATGCCAAAGTTGGTTCCATTTTAATGTAATTTTCCTTTTTATCTTCTGAATTGTTCAAGAATTTATTAGTTTATTAGATATTTAATCACTTAATCAATCGTCTTATTTGACTTTCCAGTTAATAGTAATTGTAGTCATTGTGATACTTGGTCTCTAGTTCCCTTGGTTCGATACTTGACTTCCGTATGTATTACTTACCGTACACAACTTGATCCAAAGAGGATCATTGCTCTCATACCATGTAGAAATTTATGTGAAGATTAATAATATAAGTCTTGCATTTTTCCGCTGGAACAGACCAAGGCTTTTATAGCCACAAACTAAAGAGGAAAAACAACTAATAATTACAAAAGATTACAAAGGATTTTAAACCAACTAAAAAAATACAAGCAGTCATTTCCTTGTCCTTTAAATTAGCAACAGTAGCCAGAAGAGAAGCAAGGAAGAAGCAAAAAGGTGAGCAGTTGGAAGAAATCAGATTTGGAAGATTTCACCATATTGCTATAGTAGCAGTAAGGTGAGCAGAAAAACTCACTGTAGCAGTATGGTTGTCTTAACAAATTATATTCCAAATCCTGGAAACCAAACGGGCCCTTAGAGTTGCGAAATCGAAAGGATTCATGTTCAATTTTGAATTTGCAAAATACTAGGTTAAATTTGTGTAATAAAATGCGAACTCTTCTTTTCGTCCAAGGTAAAACTAGAGTGCTAGTGAGAATGTAGGAAAAAATGGGATGGGGATCGGTGGACTTGTGCTAAATTGCAAACCAGAATAGGTATGAACTATTTGTGGGATGAACTAATTGGTCTTCTATTCTCAAAAATGAAACTATTATTGCATCTAAGATCACAAAACGTAAAATGTTGCAATCGGATGTATTGCTGATATTGGTGTACTTTCATGTAATTCAATGTTTAAGTTTGTCATTTACATTCATGTTTGTTTTGGTTGCTGTATGCTAATCCTGGTTTACCTCATAGGCTGCCATGAATTTTGCCTGAATGGTCAGACCAAATCCTCAACGAAACAATACAACGTCCTTGTGTATATGAAGTTTAACACTATACTTAAGAAGGCTACATGTTCGTGTTTATATTTGATATAATAAATGGTTGTTTACTAAAATTTTAGACATCAAATAGTATTTTTACTAATATTTATAAGTTAAATAACAAATTACAGAAATACCATAAAAAAGGTTGTTGGTCAATTATCATTATTTAATTTTCAATTCTGAAGCTACATTCTGCCAACCAAACAAAAGTATTTCAATTCCTATGACAAATTCCATTTCTTCAGAAAACATCATGGGAACCAACGCCACATGAGGTTTTGTGGTTTATGCTCGAGTCATTTTGAGCAAAGTACATACTGCATTGTACATTACTTAGTGTGGATTACAATCAGAAGTTTGATATTGATTAGTTGATTTTTCTGAAGGTGTTCCTCCATATCCCTTATACAAGCACTTGGCATCAGCTTTGTGCAAGTTGATACCCTCTGGGGACATTCATCCAATGTATGCCAATATGTCGTTGATCCATGAAGACTCTTCCTCAAAACAGCAAAAGTGCAAGTGGAACAAGATTATTCAGGAAAAAGGATCTGATCTAATAAAAGTAAGTTTCAATGTTTAATTTCTTTCAATTTCTGTAGCGTATCACAATTAATTTTTGACACTTGTCTTTCTTTTTTTGGTTAAAATTGTATATCACAACCAGATGCTGGAGACTGTGCAGTTTGAACTTCATGTTCAGGAACCTTTTTTCTGCCAGCTCAAAGGTCGTTGCATAACTCTTGGCTCTGTTTGTTACCACATACTCAGTTCGGTAAAAAGCTTATTTCTCTAGCAATTTTCGCACTTGCAGATGGGCAGAAAACAATTGAAGGAAGGTGTGCTGATGGTGACTACAACCGGTATGACATGCAAAAGTTATTAGCATACACAAGTGTATTCATTATTTATATGAATTACTTTGCAATTAAATATGTTGTTCTCTTTCCACACATGATATAGCTAAGTTTTGTGACAAAAATATCATGTAATACCCTTTATATCTTCAACATTTTAGAGGACCAAGTCTGTGATAAATTAGTGGCAAGTAAAGCACCAGAAAGTCTTTTCTGGCTTAGCAACTTGAAGCAAATGATTTAAAAGCTAGTTTCAGCTGTTTTCTAGGATACAGAATTGAAAGGAGACCTTGCATAAACTGAGATCCATTACCAAAACCGAAAGAACAGAGACTGCAGCTGTTGCCTAAAAGTGATGCTGCCAGGAAACTAGGATGTTTGATGACTGTCTTAAATCTAAAATCAAGCCAATGTGGGGTTGCAGAAGCAGATTCGAAGAGGGTGCTTAGGAAGATGGCTAGAGAAGAAAACCTGGAAGCAACTGGGATGACATCAGAGCCCTGATTTTGAAAGAGACTGATTGAAAACCATGTCAATTGAGAAACTGGAGCCGGATGCAGGTTGCTGGATAACCTGTGGCCAAAGATGGTTGAAAAGAGATTAGGCTATGAGCCTATGAGTGACAATCAAGACCACTGGCAGGACGCCAATGGCCAGAGGCTTGGTTTTGAAAACTGAAGGTGGGCTCTAGTATCAAGTCTGAGGGACAGGGAGATAAAGAGATCTTGTTGGGTCTTCAAAAAGTTACTTTTGCTATTTAGAAGTATCATTGGATATTAGTAGGTAGCTGCTGTATGGCTATGGTCTAGCCTTTGATAACTATGGCCCACAGCCAATATCAATCATGAAATTTATTTGGGGTTAAAAATTTGAGCATAATGAACTTCTGTGCTTTGTGTATATGCAGTTATTTCAAGCCCCATGCTCTCGTTTTTCTCATATGTTATGCCTTGCATTAGCCGACTGTATTTGCTATTCAAGTGTAACATAGCATTTGGTGCTTAACTTTTGCTTCAAAATCAAAAAATGTGTTATTGGGTTGTTAACCCCTTTATCCATTCTTGCTTCTCATTCCCTGATGGTTTTTAGTTGTCAGTATTGAATCAGGATCTTTGATTCTCTTCAACAAATGTTTGTTGCTTCAAGTTCAGGTGCGTCCCCTGCGGTTTGTCTACACTTCCTCGGGTATCAGTTGCTCATTATTACCTATATAAAATGACAGGATGTTCACCGGTATGCTTCATTTTCTGACATGCTAGCAGCCGAGGATCTTGCTAAAGTTCTACCAGGTGTAAAAACCGTGAAAGAAGGTAACTATCTATTATTTATCAAGTATTTATATTGGTTATGCAAGTTTCATCACTCAAGGTGTATCCCCTCATTTTGTAGATCATCCTAGCCATCAATAAGTTAATCCATGAAATCAGGAAGCACCCTTCTTCAGTATGCCAATCGGCCAGAGGCGGACCCAATAACGTTTTCAAATGGAGGCACCATTTAACCATAAGAATAATAGCTAGAGAATTTTTCATACAAAATCATATTTAGATCTGTTGGTTGGTTTGTTGCATTTGCAAGGAAAGGTCGCAGGTTCAATCTCTCTCACAGCTGCTTTTCTCCAATTCTTTTTAAAAAACGAAAGCTATAAAAACCCAAAATTAAAAGCTGAAAAACATGAAATTTGCTATAAATGGGAGTTGAACCTGCACCCTTTCAACGAAGAAACTAAAGCCACAGCCTTAAACCAACTCAACCATCACAATCTTCTGTCAAAAAATTTGTTCTAAAGAAATACAGGGGCACAGCATGAAACGTTACAGTTGCACCTTTAAGGACCGATTTCTTTTCTCCATTAAAACGGAACAATCTTACGGTGGCACGGGACACCTAAAGGGCCTTGGTAGGTCCGCCCCTGCCATTGGCTGCAGTTTCAGTTCTTGTTAGATCAGTGATTTCAAGATTATGATTTGCTTAAGCTTGTGGGGGATGCAACCAGAAATGTGTATCAAGCAGGCCCCCTTATGCTATGACAAAAAAATCAACCTTATTTTGATATCTAATATGGGTTAATGTGTATCAAGCAGGCCCCCTTAAGCTTGTGGTTAATGTTATTGATGCTGTTTTGTTCTTGTTTTTAACTTTAACAGATTTAAAACATCATTTAATTTCTGAACTGCTTTGTATGAACTAATAGTTAGATCTATAGCAGCCAAATATGTTGAACTGCACTCTGAGACAATCAAAACAATGGCCATGTAATTTCAGGGACACAAATTTATAGAAGGTTTTACTCGGAAGAGAAGGAAAGGTCAAAAGGTGTTCTGGCGATACTTCTTACAGAACCAGCATTACAGCCTTATGATCATTTGGCGGCCATTCTTTCGGTTAGTTGCCTGAAATGTTATGATTTTCATTCCTACACAGCCCTTTTGTTATGATCATTTCACAGCCATTCTTTCAGGGACACAATGTAATAAAACAAAAGCCAGTCTTTCATATTTGATCAACCAAAAACAGATGAATAATAGTCAATAATAGAAGTGTTATGGCAAACCGAAAAGAAAGTTAAGTAAATAACTACAATTGAGAGAATCACTCATGATCAGAGTAAACTTGCTCACTAAAGAAAACCAAACTTACCAAACGCACACAGTATGTCCCACCCCCAGAGGTGGGGTTTGGGAGGGGTAAGATGTACGGAGACCTGATCTCTACTGAAAAGAGTAGAGCAGCTGTTTGCACCGGATAGGCATTTGTTACAGTCGCAAGATACGGGCTTTTAGTTTTTATTTTCTGATCGACCTTTAGCTAAGAAAATGTCATTGTTCTATGGCTGCCCTAAACTTTGAACTGGACTAATTGGAAAAACTAGTGGTTGGTTCTTGTTCTTTTTTATGTTTATGGCGTAAGACAACTTGTCCAGTCAATGTCCTAGTCGTACCAAACACCAAACAAACAACTAGTCGTGTTCAGTCAAGTACAGTCTAGTCCTGTTCACGCACCAAACGCACTCTTGATGTCGTATACAGTTGCTATCAACTTCCACAATAATATATGACTCCATGCTACATATTGCCCATATGGATCTTCCCCATTGATCTTATTCTCAATGCAAGCTATGCTTTACTTTCTGCAAATTTGACCAGATTAGATGGCTTCATATTCTATTCACGGCCGGTATTGTGTAATTTCCACAATTTGGTGTAGGCACTGCATTACGATGGCGTTCAGAGGCTTCTTGGTATTGCAAACACTGTAGGAACAATTCCTGATGCACTTCCACCGCCGAGATCAACGCTACTCAATTCTTTTTCACTGCCGCATAATCCAGATGTAGGATGAGAACTTGTCATGGCTTTTCACAAGTGCAGTATGTTGAAGGCTTGAATTCTCTATTTGAATCATGTCAATGTGATTGTTTGAAAAGAATATAACTACACAGTTTTCCTATGAAATTTATGTAGACTTGTTAATATATACCACATTGTATGATCATTTTTGGATTGAGTTGATCATATTTGTATATATTTCTGCTTTATAGATATGTTTCTTATTCTTTTTCGCACGCCGGTTGTCTTCTGAAAAACCACCTCTCTGTTTCTTGGGATAGAGGTAAGGTGTGCATACATCTTCCCTCCCCCCACGTCCGCGCGTGCACGGACTGTACCTCTGGGTGGGATATAATGGGTCTGTTTGGTTTGGTTTATATTTGCATATTTGTTCTGGTAACCTCTTGTGCATTGATTCATATTCATGTTACTCGACTTGTGCTAAGTGACAATTTGATTTCCTCTTGGCTTGAGGTTAAAAGTTCAGTTCTGAATGTTGGAGCTAGGGCTTTGGCTAAGCATGTGAACAGGAGCATTGGAAAATTTTGGGGATCCTTTGCTGGAAATGGTTATGTATTCTTCTTTCTATTCACACTATTCATATTCTTTTTAAAATGCATTGCTTCTTTAAACGGTCAACAAATTGATACACCAATTTTAAGATTTGAACTAGGGTTATATAGCGTCTACTACTGCTATTGGGCCTAGAGGTGGTTTAGGAGGGTCCTAGTGGGCTAGACCAGACATGATCAGACAAACCAGATGATGACCGTGTTTTTTTGTACTGGTTTGACCTGTCCGTTGACCAGACCAGACTTATTTGGACTTGTCCAGGCCCATCTCTAATTGATTTTGGGAATACATTACTGATCAGTTGTTTTTCTTCTTCTTTTCGTGGTGTTTTCAGAGCCCCACAAGAATGTGCTTGCTTTCAAAGTAATCAGCAACTTGATAACCCATTGTTGCTGGCTAAATGTGCATATTGTTCCACCACATGGGGCCGTTTTTGAGATTCGGGTTCAAGATGGTTATGGTGCACGATGGTCCTTAAACCCAACCAAGGTATATGCTTACAGTGCTTTACAATTTAATGTTTCCTTCTGATCAAGTAGCCATGGATAAGAGGGTTTGTGCCACGGAAACAACCAGTTTGCTAAAATGCAAGGCTAAGGAGCGTTGGGAAGTTCTGGTAGGAACCCAAAATTGATTACAAACCCGGGAACTGCCCACAGTGCACCACGTATCTCTCTACAGGATGATTATTCATCACGAATAACACATTCATGATAAATATGGATGTGTTATTTACCATGAATCACACATTCATAATGGATGAATATGTTACAACATTCATGATAAGTAATACGTCTATATTATGATGAATATGCTATATGTCATGTGCCACGCTATTGATGGTTCCCGGATTTCTAATCAATTTTAGGTTCCTAACGGTATCTGCCCCTATATATATAATCATACATGATATAATCGTATGCTTTTAGAAAGGCATGTTCGGTATCTGAAAAGTATTTCTGCATGCTTACAACCTTTTTTGTTTTTTACCTTTTTATCTTCCAATTATCATAGTAAGATGACAAGTTTTTCAGTTCATCGGATTTCTTGAGCCATACACTGAGGATGGTTATGCGAAGGGATGGAAGCATTGAAACATCCATCCAAATCGGCAGTTGATGGTGATGGATGATCAATGAAGGGCGGCTACGTTCTGTTTGGCTGATACGAATATGAAAGCGAAAACCGACAAGGAGGTTGTCTTGTCTAATGAAGAATGGGAGTGAATGATCAGTTAGCTGATGTTATTATGTTTTTGGAGTGAACAGTCTCATAGGATTCTCCAAAACATGTAATCTAATTCTATATAGAGACCAACGATTCCGGTAATCCTAATAGGGACATCTATTTTGATTTTAAGGATTCAAAAATTTTCAACTTATTATTTATTTTTATTTATTATTATTTGTAAACGATAATGTTATAACCACATTTTTAACCATATTCGTTGGATGATCTCAATCCAACGGCTTGGAAGAGATTTTTGGTTTCTTATTGCAGGTTTTTTCTGATCTTACCTCTTTTCTCTCTCTATATATATATAGAGAGAGAGAGACCAATAAGAAACCAATTTTAAATAAGGTTGTTTCAAATGAAGTGAGTATTGATTGACGGTAATTAGGTAATTTTCTATTTTATTCTTTTACGACTTAAAATTACAGTTACAATTTAGACATGATTCCATGATTTCAGGCATTTTAATTATATCAGTTTTTTTTAAAGTTTCTTAGTGATCAAGTCCATTGAATAACAAAGATAGATGGTCAACGTGAACATAGTGGCAGTCAGCATACATGAACGTGCACTCAATGTTCATTAGGGAACACTGTTTACATTGACAATTTATTCATTGGTAAATATTATTCACTAGTCACACATATGTACTACACATTCATATAGGTGTTCACTAATGAACATGTTTTTTTTGAAAGGTGTCATAGGCTATGCCTAGACTAACCCCTTGGCAAATTATGACTGTAAGCCCTGATTAAACCTCAGTGACCACAATTGTTGTGTATGCCTGGATTCGAACCCTGGACAGATGGGTTATTCCACCACATCCTCCAGCTGGCTCATGAGTACGCCACAAATGAACATGTTCATATATGCCATATTTTCATTGGTGAAGATTGTTCATACTTGATTCCATATATGACAAATGTTATGTACTGAACACTGTTCACATATGACAACTGTTCATTAGTTCACACAATTCATAAGTTACACATTTCATATTAAGAATCTCTAATCTTTAATTGATGTCGATTACGAAATGGTGGAGTAATTACCGGAAAAGTAACTTACACAGAGATGGACATTACAAAAATTTTTATGATTTTTTTTCTTCCAAATATATCCGTATTCATAAGTGTTCATCTATGTCTATAACGCATATTATTTTAATTTATTACAAAATGCAATAATAAATGTAAACCACAGATTTTCAAGATGAAGGGTTAAGATTGTTTCACAAAGTTAACACCAATTATTAGGTTAAAAAAAGCCCAACCCACATATATATATATATATATATAGACACCCACATATACATATGGGGGATGGTTCAGATGAGAAGCCAAAAGATGTTGAGAAAATAAGAAGAGATCTTAACCCATTAGATGAGATTTTTCAATGGCCAAGATCTTACAAGAAAAATATGTGAATATAAGAAGTTTTTTGACTAATTTAAAGAACCTAAGGAAGTGAAGGGGACATTTTTAAGCTTTTGTATAATTAAATCACTAATTCGGCCCTTTTTCAATATGTCATACCTTTTTCTGCTTTTTATGAATTTTCACTATTTTGATTTTTTTACATTTACTATATTTAGATTTTCAATGTATTTAAATATAAAGTTTAGATATTTGTTCGATATTACTGTAATTCATAAATGACATATTTCTATGGTCGTAATCGAGTGAAACTTAAAATAAAACTTTATCATTTCTCGAATCTACAAGCATCATTACGATCTACGTAGATTGTTGAGTCCAAAAATATATGCATTGTATAACTTATAAATCTATATGAGACTTGAATTTAATACAGTGATATATTTAATACCGAATTAGACATATAAATAAAACTTTATTGGTTTTCAAATATTGAGAGTCTTGTAATGACATAAATTATTGATCTTAAATATATATTAGTCGCATTTCATAAAAATTCATACGATCATTGAAGATGGTAAAAGATGTGTTCAATATCAAATCATTCCTATAAGTAAAACTCTATCAATTTTCGAATATGAGAGTGTCATCATTATGTCATAAATCGATGATATAAAGATATGTTATTAACATTTCATAGAAATCCATACAATCGCTGAAATTGGTAAAACGATGTATTCAATATCGAATCAAACCTATAAATAAATCGAATTTCGAATATGAAAGTGTCATCGTGATTGTCATAAATCATTAATTTTAAAACGCTATAAGTGTACTCGTGTAATGTATCGCGATACATCTCGATTTGCTGTTTTCTTTTATTTTTTGTTTTTGTCGCTTTCATAATACGATTTTGTGTGAAGAAGCGATAATGCTTTTATGTTTGAATAAAATATAAATACGAAGACCCCATTAAAACTTAATATATACATACATATATAGGGGCTAAATCAAATGAAAACCACAAATATGTTACAAACCTGTGAGAACCGATATAAAAATATTTTTTTACATGATATATTTTCACCAAATGCTTGGATTTAAAATATTGTTTCACATATATTTGTTTCATAATATGATAGTTTCACATGTATTTGTTTCACCACATGAATATTTTTTACCTGTATTTTTCATTTCACTAGGTGAATCAAAAATCAAATTTCACGTGCAATCATTTCACAAGGTGAACAAAAATATAGGTGAAACAATATCTTAAATCATAGGTTTTGATGAAAAAAAATCATGTAAAAAAATATTTTTATATCGGTTCTCAAGGGTTTGTAACATATTTTTGGTTTTCATTTGATTATCGGCCTACATATATATATATATATATAATTTAATTTATCTTTAATAACGATGTAACTTATTTTAGGTTACATCATAAAGAAAAAAAAAATATATATATAGGGAGCTTCTTTCTTGTTAACTTTGTAAACCGATCTAGACCATCCATTATCTTGATCGACGATTGAGAAATTTTCGAATTTAAATTTATTTGAAAAATAGGGAAATGGTAGTTTGGAAATATTTTTTTAGTATTTTAAATTTTAAATTACTAATTAATTTAAATTAATCTAATTATGGTTACATTATCTCCTTAATTTTCTCCATAATTACCTCATCTCTCTCTCTCTCTCTCTCTCTCTCTCTCTCTCTCTCTTTATCTCTCTAAAAAAATCCGGCCACCATGATGATCAAGGACGGTGATTCTTCACGGTAGGTTTTCTGCACACGTACCACCATGGACGGTGGGTTTTCTGCACAAGCACCACCGTGGGCTGTGGTTCTTCACGGAGAGGAAAGATATGCAGCCACCATGAAGAACAAGGACATTTGATGCCAAACTCCGGCGAATCCTTCAAAACTCCGATGGGTTTTCTGCACACGCACCATCATTGACGGTGGTTTTTCACGGAGACGAAAGTGATGGAAGTTTTTTGCACGCAAACACAATACGGTGTTTTTTCACGCACACCGTATATGAAAGATATGATGATTATGAGGGTCTTCTCCTTCTCCGACGACGTCCTCCCTCTCCTGTGTCGGTTTCATATGTTTTCATAAACGGTTTCATAACTTTTCATAAATGGTTTCATATATTTTTCTCTCATATGAATAATTAGATTTTTAAGTTTCATATATTTTCTTCTATATGAATATTCAATTTTTTTTTGAAATAATCATATATTTTTGAAGTTTCATATGTTTTTCCAACTATGAAACGTGAAACTCGAAAATAATATGGAACTCCAAAAAATTATGAAACTTGCCGGAATTAGGGGGGAGGTCGCCTGAATGGGAGGAGGTCGCCGGAGTGGGAGGTCGCCGGAGAGAGAGATGAAGATAATTGAGAAATTAAGAAAATTTGTTGTTACTAAAAATATGAATTATTCTTAAAATTATGAATCTGGAGAAATGACCCAAATACCCTTGGTTACAAGTTCACAAGATAAAATGGGTTTACAAAATAAGTGGACTACATATATATACACACATATATATATATAAATATATATATATATAGTGTTTGGTTCATTTGAGAAATGGTAAATATATGAGAAATAGAGAAGTAATCCTAGCCATTCATATGGTCAAGATCGGATTTGACTAGTCAAATATTGCGGCTTTGACCGGTCAAAAGTTGCGGCTTTGACTGGTCAAAAGTTGTGGCTATCCCAAAAATAGAAGGACAATTTCGTAAATTTTACAAAACACACAGGCTGTGTTCATATATGAACTTGTATAATTCACATATGAACTATATGTTCATATATGAACCAGTACAATTCACAACTGAATTCTTTTAACTGATTCATATATGAACCTTTGTGATTCATATATGAATCAGTTGAACTAACTAACAGATTCATATATGAATCTTTGTGATTCATATATGAATCTGTATGAATCACAAAGATTCATATATGAATCAGTTGAACTAATTAACAGATTCATATATGAATCTTTGTGATTCATACAGATTCATATATGAACTCATCCCGTGTATTTTACGAAATTACCCCTTTACCTTCTATAGACCACACAAGGAATTATCCGGTACTTCGCGGTCAAAGCCGCAAATGTTGACCAGATGAATGGCTAAAATTACTTCTCTATTTCTCATATATTTACCATTTCTCAAATGAACCTCTCCCTATATATATATATATATATATAGCCAAGCCTTCACTTACTTATTCGTAGACTTTTCTGGAATCTCCATCTCCTCGTCGCACTTGTCAATTATATATAGGGGCTAAATCAAATGAAAACCACAAATATGTTACAAACACGTGAGAACCAATATAAAAATATTTTTTCACATGATATATTTTCATCAAATGTTTGGATTTAATATATTTTTTCGAATATATTTGTTTCATAATATGATAATTTTACATGTATTTGTTTCACCACATGAATATTTTTTACCTGTATTTTTCATTTCACTAGTTGAATCAAATTTTATTTTTCACGGGTAATCTTTTCACAAGGTGAACAAAAACATATATGAAACAATATCTTAAATCATAGGTTTTGATGAAAAAAATCATGTAAAAAAATATTTTTATATCGGTTCTCAAAGGTTTGTAACATATTTTTGGTTTTCATTTGATTATCGGCCTATATATATATATATATATATATATATATATATATATATATATATATATATATATAGGGAGAGGTTCATTTGAGAAATGGTAAATGTATGAGAAATAGAGAAATAATCTTAGTCATTCATCTTGTCAACATTTGCGGCTTTGACCGCGAAACACCGGATAATTCCTTGCATGGTCTATAGAAGGTAAATGGGTAGTTTCATAAAATACGCGGGATGAGTTCATATATGAACCTATATGATTCACATATGAACTATACGTTCATATATGAATCAGTTAATTAGTTCATATATGAATCATAAAAGTTCATATATGAATCTGTTAATTAGTTCAACTGATTCATATATTAACTTACAGTTAATTAGTTCATATATGAATCACAAAGATTCATATATGAATCAGTTAAAAGAGTTCAGATGTGAATTACACTGATTCATATATGAACATATAGTTCATATGTGAATTATACATATTCATATATGAACACAACCCGTGTATTTTGTAAAAATTACGAAAGTGTCCTTCTATTTTTGGAATAGTCGCAACTTTTGACCAGTCAAAACCGCAACTCTTGACCAGTCAAAGCCGCAATATTTGACCAGTCAAATATGATCTTGATCATATGAATGGCTAAGATTACTTCTCTATTTCTCATATATTTACCACTACTCAAATGAACCTAAGGCTATATATATATATATATATATATATAGAGAGAGAGAGAGAGAGAGAGAGAGAGAGAAGAAAATTTAAATGAAAACTCAATTTTCGTTGTGCACGTGAGGATAAATATCAGTCACTCCATCTTTTTTGATCCAACAACTCATATTAAATAGAGTTTTTAATTTTAAGATGCTTAGGGGTAAAAATGAAAGATGATTTAAACTCACGTCTACTATATTTGACTTTTTATTTTCTTTTTTAATTAAAAACTTTTACCCAATTAAAGTTTAAAATAAATTATCTTAAAAATACTAATATTTTAATGAAACAAATTAAATCAAAAAAACGAGAATTCCGTGCTCTTCGATATGACATCCATCTCGATATAGCTTTTTTTGTTATTTTAACCGTTTTTTACGTGAAATGCTATATATGTGTTATATTATGAATATTTATGTACGTTCAAGTATGTACAACACCTCGACACCGTAAGTATGTAACTCGACATCAACTTCTTCAACATTTTCTTCAACGTCGTAAGGCATCGCGTTTCTTTAGCACCGTAACCCAACACCCATCAAGACGAATCGAGAACCTATCGAGTAATTCTGTTGTGAACCGGGGAACAAAAGAGAGCGTGCCACGTCTCCACATCTTCACAGGCCATTCATGTATTTTTCATCATGAATAATTTATCATTCAGGATAAATAATACAACATTCAGGGTGAATAATTCACTATTCATGAATTCGTGTATTATTCGTCATGAATGTTGTGTAATTCATCCTGAATACTATATTATTCATCATGAATAATGAATGAACTTTCATATTTGTTATTCATATTGAATGTGGGACATCCGGGGATGCGCATAGATATTCATAATGAATTAAACCAAATTTCGGTTGTGAATTGGGAAACAAAAGAGAGTGCGTCATGTGTCTACACCTTCACAGATCATTCATATATTATTCATTATAAATAATGTATCATTCAGGATGAATAATACAACATTCAGGGTGAATAATACACGATTCATTATAAATAATACATGATTCATGAATTCGTGTATTATTTATCCTGAATAATGTATTATTCATCATGAATAGTGAATGAACGTCCATCTTTGTTATTTATATTGAATGTGGACACCTGAGGACGTGCATACATATTCATAGTGAATATAACATATATATAATATTTCATGTAAAAAAACGATTAAAACGAAAAAAACTATAACGAGATGGATGTTGTTAGAAAACAGTCTCATTGGATTCAAGATCATCCAATACGAAGATCGCAATCCGAAGCTAAAAGCTGACAAGTCACTCTCAACAATAGTCTAGGGTCCAAAATGTAATAATAGTCAAAGTTAGTTTGCTTTAATTATATTAGTTTTGTTATTATATTAGTTTTAAATATAATATCTAGATATTAGATATCTAGATATTATTAGTTGGTAGAAGTGTGTTGAAAAAGCTAAGTGATATAATATATATATCACCATCTCTTGCTTGTAAAAAATATCAAATGAGAAGATGAGAAAATAGGACACACAAAGAAACATCAGTCCATCAAGAACACGGAGAGAGAGAAAGTGAGCTTAATCAGATCAATACCAACCTTTGTAATCCGCATTTTGTAATAGAAACAGGTTGGTAATCTTATATATCTGTTGTTTGATTTATCTGGTAAACGATCACGGACTAACAATTGGTATCAGAGCCGATATCAGATTCAAAATCAAACTTTTAAGAACTCTTTGTGTTCTTCATTTTTCAAACCATTGTTCAATCGATTAAAATCTAAATCAGTTGTTGTTTTCGAAATCAAAAGGGCTGATCTATCAAAAGAAGAAACGATAACGGTCGAAAATTTCACTATTCACTATTCACTGTTTACTATTCACGTCGATACTATTCACGGTGAAGTTAAGAGCTCTGAAGTGAAGTTAAGAGCCTCTGACGTGAAGTTAGAGCCTCTGACGTGAAGTTAGAGCTCTGAAGTGAAGTTAAGAGCTCTGAAGTGAAGTTAAGAGCCTCTGACGTGAAGTTAGAGCCTCTGACGTGAAGTTAGAGCCTCTGACGTGAAGTTAAGAGCTCTGAAGTGAAGTTAAGAGCTCTGAAGTGAAGTTAAGAGCCTCTGACGTGAAGTTAGAGCCTCTGACGTGAAGTTAAGAGCCTCTGATCTGAAGTTAGAGCCTCTGAAGTGAAGTTAAGAGCCTCTGACGTGAAGTTAGAGCCTCTGAAGTGAAGTTAAGAGCCTCTGACGTGAAGTTAGAGCTTCTGATGTGAAGTTAAGAGCCTCTGACATGAAGTTAGAGCCTCTGACGTGAAGTTAAGAGCCTCTGACGTGAAGTTAAGAGCCTCTGATCTGAAGTTAGAGCCTCTGAAGTGAAGTTAAGAGCCTCTGACGTGAAGTTAAGAGCCTCTGATCTGAAGTTAAGAGCCTCTGAAGGCTGATCATCATAGCCTCTGCAGGCTGAAGCTCAGAACCATCCGGTCGAGAGAATTATCATACCGGTCGCTCTTCACATTCTTCTTCAAGCGCAAATCCAAAGTTATCTTTTCTAAAGATCAAATCAGATTCTTCAAGATGAATTTTTCTGATGATGAGTATATTACAATGCTTAAATTGGATCTTAAAACACTTTATTCATCAGCGGATCATCATCTTAAACGCTCAAACAAATTAGATCCTGCTTTATTAAAAGCAAAAGAATTGGAAGCTGAGAACATCGTGCTTCAAAAGAAAATATCAGAGTTTGAGAAGATGTTCTCAGATCTTTCCAAGAAGAGTGTTGAAGAGAAGAAGATACTTGAGCTTAAATGTTTAATGCTTTCTCAAAAAGTTGAAGACTTTGAGAAAGTAATCATTTCGGAGAGAGATCAGTTTGCCAAAGGGAAGAAGGCAAATGATCTAAAGTCAGCAGGATTCTTAAGAGTTATATCAGATGGAACGAAGGGTGCTAAGAAAGGATTTGAAAAAGGGAGAAGCATCCTTGAAGCTGCAATTAGGAAGCTTACGGCTAAGCTATCTGAATTATCTAAGCTTGCACAGAAAGAGAAGAAGAAGAGGTCTGAGCTTGAGATAAAGATTGACCTCCTTATCAAACAAAGAGACAGTTATTCTTCGAAGAATAAAGAGCTTACTGCAAGCTCAACAATCAGAACTGTTTCTTCAAACAGGTCAGTGAAATCTTCTAATCATATTCGGAGTACTAATCTTTTCTATGACAGGAATAGAGATAGTTCAGGTACAAATCTCAGAAAAAGAAGCAGCTTCAAAGAAGAAGAACTGGTCTGGAACAGGAAACCAGTAAAAGATGAGCTGAAAGGTAAAAACTCATGTCTTCATACGCAGACTGCCAAAAAGAACAATGCGCCAAAAAGTAAACCTGCTCATGTTTACACGAGAGATCAAATGATCAGGTTATCAGGTAAGAAATTTTATTGTTCTTATTGTCATTCACATGATCCTGTTCACAAGACTAGTGACCATTACTGGTATGGTTCCTACTCAGTAACCCCCATACGAACTACAACTCACACACATGGACCCAAATACCAGTGGGTACCAAAGAAGATAATTGATTCTGTGTTGCAGGCACCTACTATCAAGGGGGAGTAAGAGAAGTGGCTTCTGATTACGACAGATCAGAACCCGTGCTTCAGAGAACAAATGGCTTCTAAGTACATCAGCTTAGAACCCGTACCTCAACGAAGTTTGACTTCTAAACACAACAGTTTAGGACTCGCACTTCAATGATCAAAACACCTTACTCCTGAACTGATAAGGATTGTACTCTGATACTCCAACGAGGAAATCAACCTTCAAAGAGGGAGTACATACTTTACTGAAATTTATGCTTTGGAAAGATATGACGATCTTCACTTCAAAAAGGAAAGTTGTAGATCTCTATCATATGCTTTTATAACTGACATATTTTAGATGCATAATTTCAGGGGGAGTAAAAAGGTAATAACTTCTGATTATTTCTGATCAGAACTCGTACTTTAACTGTTTTACTGCTTTTTGTCTTTTCAACTTAAGTGAATAAATTTGCTTTGACTTGACCTAAGACTTTTTCAGAAGTTTGAGAGAAGCTTACAAGATCATGTGACTTTAAGCTTAGCTTCATGAGATTTAAGATTGCACGTCAAGGTACAATTCTACATCTTAATCTCATATATGGTTGAAAGAAGGACAACTTTCAATCATTGAAAACATCATTCTAAAACGTTCAAATCACTTCCCGATTCTTCAACCAGATTTTATAATTCGGAAGTGTAACTTTAAATGTTTTCTTATTCAATTGAGCTTTAACTGCTAAGTTGAACCATTTTGAGCATTATATGCTTCATAGGAAAATATGGGATCAGTGTGTTAGGATTAACACAACTTCAATGGAATCACATGAACCAGTGATTTCTACCCAAGAAGTTAATCCATAGTGATTGGGTGTGAGGAGTCAAAAGAAATGAGTGTTGAATGAGTGATGAGGTATCATGAAAAAGAGAGTTCGGTTAACAGTGAGCTAAATAATTAAAAGAAAGAGGGTGTTAGAACAGAGTTAAAAGAATATCAAAACTCTGCACCAACTACTTTCTGAGCCGGGCATCCACATTTCTAGTGTTTCACATTTCATTGGTGAACATTATTGAAACAGGCGACTAGCCCAAGCCAACTCTTGGAATTACCCCACCATCTACTCATTTTCTTCTTAAAAGGAAAATGTTTCATTTTCAAAGGGGACGCAGCACATTTACTATCTGATTTTCATTTGGAAAATCTGGATATTGAAAAGAAGGAAGTCTGCCCCACCTTCGCACTTCACTCATGCACATTGAGTCTGTGTTTAACTTACTGTTGTCTCAGTGGTTTACACATTTCGAGCCTTATAAGCGATCATCAAGTGCTTACTTTTTTCTATCACAAGCACGAGCACACAAGGAATTAGTTTCTTTGTCATAACGTTTATAGAAACTGCCTTTGTGGTGTTTCGATGATTAAATGGAAGCCCTGGGGGAGTCAACATCAAACAGCTCCTTTCCAATGTGTATTCGTTACACACAGTGACTTAGTGTTACTGACAGGCGTTTCTAACTTATTTGTTTATTGCTACAGGTGTTACATGACTATTTTATTTGGATTTGCAAAGATCTGGATGAATATCTATTGCAGTGACGAATCAAAGGCTCCAACTGAATGACATTTCTTGAACATCAGACTTTGATGAATTCGTTGCTCAATCCATCAAAAAGAGGGGGAGAAGATCTACCCAAGAAATGGAGAAGAGTCAACTAAGTCACATGTTTCAAGAATCACGTCCAAGATTGAATTCTTCAAGATCAAAGTTTCAAGATCAAAGTATTCTGAAGATATGCTGATTCGAAAGAAATTTCTTTGCAGATACTTTGTTGAAGCAATTCCGAGCTACAACTGAAGATAATTTCTCCCCATGAACTGAAAAAGATAATCTACATCTTTGGGGGAGTTTACTATATCTTGAAGACTAAGAGAGAGATGCATCTTCAGTGCTGAAAAAGAAAAGATCGTATTGCTAAATCATTTGTGTAATGATCTTGATCCAAAGGGGGAGATTGTTAGAAAACAGTCTCATTGGATTCAAGATCATCCAATACGAAGATCGCAATCCGAAGCTAAAAGCTGACAAGTCACTCTCAACAATAGTCTAGGGTCCAAAATGTAATAATAGTCAAAGTTAGTTTGCTTTAATTATATTAGTTTTGTTATTATATTAGTTTTAAATATAATATCTAGATATTAGATATCTAGATATTATTAGTTAGTAGAAGTGTGTTGAAAAAGCTAAGTGATATAATATATATATCACCATCTCTTGCTTGTAAAAAATATCAAATGAGAAGATGAGAAAATAGGACACACAAAGAAACATCAGTCCATCAAGAACACGGAGAGAGAGAAAGTGAGCTTAATCAGATCAATACCAACCTTTGTAATCCGCATTTTGTAATAGAAACAGGTTGGTAATCTTATATATCTGTTGTTTGATTTATCTGGTAAACGATCACGGACTAACATATGTCATATCGAAGAACACAAAATTCTCGTTTTTTTGGTGTAATTTGTTTGATTAAAATATTAGTAATTTTTAAGATAATTTATTTTAAAGTTTAAGGGGGTAAAATTTTTTTAATTAAAAAATAAAATAAAAAATCAAACAAGGTAGACACTGATTCAAATTTTCAATTTTGTTCTTAATCACTTCTCAATTAACCTTATTATGTATTAACTATTGATTAGTTTTCTAAGTTTTGATCAATGGTTAAGATTTGTCCTCATGTGCACAATGAAAGATGAGTTTTCATTTGAACCCACCCCTATATATAACAGAGGTTCAAGGGAAAACATAAAAAAAATGGAAAACTGAAGAACACTCTGTCCATCTGGACGGTATGCACTTGTGCATACAGGTAATTATGTTTTTTTATGCACAATTGCATTATGCACTTGTGCATATACACGTGTGCATGTTACAAATTACTTGTATGCACAAATACATACCGACCAGATGAAGGGCTATCAGGATGTTCTTCAGTTTTCTATATATAGGGAGAGGTTCATTTGAGAAATGCTAAATATATGAGAAACAAAGAAGTAATCATAGCATTTCATTCGGTCAAGATCGGCTTTGACTGGTCAAATATTGCGTCTTTGACTAGTCAACAATTACGGCTTTGACTGGTCAAAAGTTGCAGCTATTCCAAAAATAGAAGAACAATTTCATAATTTTTACAAATACACGGGACGAGTTCATATATGAACCTGTATGGTTCACACAGTGTAATTCACATATGAACTCTTTTAACTGATTCATTTATGAAACTTTGTGATTCATATATGAACCAATTAACTGATTCACATATGAATTAATTAACTGTAGGTTCATATGTGAATTAGTTGAACTAATTAACATATTCATATATGAACCTTTGAGATTCACATATGAACTAATTAACTGATTCATGTATGAACGTATAGTTCATATATGAATCACAAATGTTCATATATGAATCAGTTAAAAAAATTCATATGTGAATTACACTGGTTCATATATGAACATATAATTAATATGTGAATCATACAGATTCATATATGAACTTGTCCCGCATATTTTACGAAACTACCCCTTTATCTTATACAGACCACACAAAGAATTATCCGGTGCTTTACGATCAAAGCCACAAATGTTGACCAGATAAAGGGTTAGGATCATTTATTTATTTCTTATATTTTAGCATTTCTCAAATGAACCTAATCCTATATATATATATATAAATATAATTTAATTTATGTTTAATGTAATGTTTTTTCATAAAGAAAATAATTAAGTATTTTTTTAGAACTCAATAATTATTCTACGTATACTTTAGATTTTTTATATTTAAAATAAGATGTTTATCCAATTTTTAATTATGCTTATCAGTTAATAATATGATTTTAAACATATAGATTTAAAAAAGTTGTACTCATGCATCAATTATGGTACTAGAAAATAGACTTTCACCGATGGCAATCACTGATGGCCGGATTCTGTTGGTAATTTCCGACAGATCAACGACGGCAAACCCACCACCGGATATTTTCCCGAGGAAAAATGTAACACACATAATTTTCGGTAAGTAAAGGTCACCCAAACATTTTTGCATCTTGTAAATGGTAGGATTTATGTTGGGAAAGTATTATTTAAAGTCCCTAAGAGTGTCGAGGGTTTTAGTATTGAAAAAGTCGAGTTTCGGAGCTTGGTACAGGCACGACTACAATGCCCGATGACTATGACAGTGTCATAGTCGCACCTGGCAATGTAGCAGCAAGAAACATAATATGGGAGGAGGTAGGCAAGAATGACCAGTGACATTGCCCAGGGCATTGTCGCCTACAATGTCGCACCAGGGGGAGGACCTGCTGTTAAAATCGGGATTTCAACCTTTTTCTCGTTTCTCACATCTAAACTTCTTCCTTTCTCTCCCAAATCGTTTCTCCTTCTTCCCTCTCAAACCCTAACTCATTTTGGATCCATTTCCTGAGTTATTAAGGTGTTCCATCATCAAGTTGTAGATTGGAAGCTATGATCAAGAGTCACTATCTCCATCTTCAACCTTAAGCTCCATTATAGGGTTTCTAGGTTTTCACCAAAACCTAAGGGGTAAGTTCATCATCTCCATTCACAAACTTCTTTATAAGTTATAAATGCCCCATTGATGATTTTCTAGTATTTGGTTTCTCAAATTTCGGGTTTGTTGATTTTGGAGAAATTAGGTCAAATTAGGGTTTTGGCCAAATTTTGGGATTTGGATGTAAAATGTTTAGGGAATGATTATAAGTGTTTGGATGCGTGTATTTATGGTTGGAAACTTGTGGATCTAGGTTTTTGGAAGATTTGGCTTGAGGATTCAAGTTTCCTCAAAGGAGCTCAAGTTGGGGAAAATCTAGATTTAATCTAAATCTAGCAAGGTGAGTTCAAGTTGATTTGTAAAAACGGTTATGCCAAAAATGTCAATCTTTAAATTTCTATATGTTTCACATGAAATTATTAACTGCTGAGTTATCTGATAAGTTTTGATCGCCTGAAGTGTTTAACTGTATAAACTTGTAAAACTCTCATCTTTGGGATTTTTGGGAATTTTGATAAATGTATCATAATGAAAATGTTTTGATAGCCTATTTTCATAAATGGAGACTAACTGGTAAAAGTGCATTTTTAGTGGTTATTGGTAATAAGTGTATTTTGTGTTGTGAAAGGTTTTGAAAATACCAACGTGTAGGTCATTAGAATTTGGTCATTCCCAACCTTGCGAACATTTTGAAATTCGTAAATCTTTTGGTCTTGGGGAAAGATGTATTTCAAGTATTCTGTTGAGTAAATCCTTTATATTGACATTTTAACGATTTATCGTACGCGTATGAATCATTTGGAATAATTGTACCTTTAAGGTGTGTTATGGAAAATGTTTGATTTTGTTTTATGGGACGTTTTGAAAGAGTCAATGAGATTATAAACTTATCTGGAAAATGATTTGTCCCATTCTAAACTATGTTGGAATTTATTCATGTATTTTGGAGTACGTGCTTGCATAAATGTTGGTCGTTGCACTTTATTGCGTTTTGTGGATTTTAACTTATGGTCATTTGATTTTGGGCTTGAAGCCCGATTTTCGTCTGTGTCGGGTCTTGAGGACATTTGTCCGACTTTAATAACTTAATGCTGTACTTTGGTGTGAGTTGCATTTATTGCACTTTATATTGGAGATTCCATGTTTTGAGTGTGTGTCTCATTCATTTGGAGTTATGTGTTTGGACTGTAATGCATTAGATCCATAGGCATGTAAGTTAGTCATAATTAAGGGTGAGGAGTATTGATATTCTCACCTTGGGAATTATACCGTGTTGGCATTGTTGTCCCAATCATTTTTGCGGAGAGGAACCTTTATGAGTTGTACTTCGGGACCATTGGTTTTGTAATTTGACGTTCTAATTCTTGTGCACGAGGGTTAGATTTCATGAGTTATGAAGTAAGGAGCTGAGGCTCCTATCTTGAATGCTAGGGAGTAGGCACTAGGGGTCGAATGAGTACCCTGAGGATGAAACTCCACTAGAGACCGAACATACACTAAGATCACGTATCCTTGAGTTGTAGCTCGACGGAGCAGACAATGGGGTATACGGTGTTTTTAGGACTTGAAATAAAGTCCGCCTGGAGGTGTAGCTCGGCAGATGTAACAACCCGCCTTTCCTTAGTAAGTTGTCGTATCTCATTTTAATTTTATTCTTATTGAGTCTTTAACAACTCCTTTTGACTTAAAGGAACTTTGTTTAATTATAAACTCCTCATATGCAACTGCATGTTTAGGGCATGACATAAATGCTTATTTATGTGGTGTACGTGCATATACGTGTTTATTATGAGCAAGGGTGTGTGTATGGGCGTACGTTAATCACATAGACTCGTATATTAGCTTACCGTAAGTGTTACACTTTGGTTTATCACCCTTGACCTTGAAAAGTACCATCCCGAGACCTTAGCAACCGAGAAGAATTGGAGAGTGAGTGAGTTTTGGACTTTGGGCACTTTCGCATCAAACAAACAGCAAACTGAGGGGCACAGGCGACATTGCCCGGCGACAATGCCACGACAAAGTCGCCAAGGGCATTGTCGCATCCTTGGTACCGTAAGGGATTGAGGTCGGGCGACATTGCCCGGTGACAACGCCAGTGGCAAAGTTGCTGGGTCAATGTCGCATGGGGGAGATGGGATTTTGGGTTTTAAGTCGTTATTGATGGCCAAACACACACACAAAACCTAAAATTCTGCAGATCGATCCTCTCTATCCTTTGGGCGATTTCTTCCCTTCTCTTCCCTCCATTCTCTTCATTTAAAGCTCTCAACCACATCTCGCATTCATTGATATTTCAAGAGGTTGTTGGGTGCTGTTGTTGAACCTTGGTGACATTAAAGCTTCAAGGGGACTAAAGTATTTTCCAAGTCCATTAGATGTTTGACGATGCAATTCTCCCCCTCAACCTAAAAGTGGTTGGCAATAAGCTCATATTAATTTGTCATGAAGAATAATATGCTGAAGAATAAAAAACGAATGTTGTTTATATGAACAATATATAAACATATTTTCAATGAAAGCACATGAAATGACGTTTGATTCAATCAACAGTGAATACAAAGAACGTGAGTATTACCATAGAAAGATTTAACTTTTGATACATGGTAATAACAAAGTCAAATAGAATGTTCTGAACCGTTATGTGTATGAATACTTGACAAAGTATATTGACAAGATAAAACGCAAGTATTTATCTTTAAGAACACACGGTCAGATAATCTTTTAAAATCATAGATATTCTCCTCCTTAACTGATAAATTTTTTTTAATTTTTTATTTTTAAGATCAAACAGGAAAAATAAAGCACTGAAGTGTGGGTCCTAATCTGATGTGATTAGAAGCCATACTCCGTTGAGGTATGGGTTCTAATCTGATTTACTTAGAAGCCTTCATTTTGACAATGAGTCAAGAGTCCTGATCTGTAGTAATCAGAAGTCGTCGTTCTTTCTCCCCCTTAAACCTTGGGTGCCTGCAACATAGATTTATCCTTTGGTACCCACTGGTATTTGGGTCCTAATTGGTTAGTTGCAGTTCTAGTAGGAGATATGAAGTAAGAACCATACCAGTTATTCACATAATCTTTTCTTACAAAATCATTTGAGCCACAGTAGGAACAACTAATTTTCTTTTGTGCTAACCTGATCAGTTGATTGATAGAGTAAACCAGATCAGGTTTACCAAAAGTTTTACCTTTTGAAGCATAGTTCCATTTAGCATTTGATGTATGTACAAATGATTATTCTTTCTTATTCTCCTCCGAGGATCCTTTAACTCTCCAGATCCAGTTTCCTCTTTCTTTCTCATCATCCCTTCTCCAGAAGCTTTTCTTTTGAGACTTAGTCTTCTTGAAGTTACCTGAACTATCAACATTTTTGTCATAGAAAAGGTTAGAAGGACGAATCTGATTAGTAGATTTAGAAGTAAGACAATCATCTAAATCATAGAAAGGATTATAGAAAACATTTGAAAAATGTGAACTTGAAGCTGTTTTTAATGAACTATCTGAATCAGCTAGATCATCTCTTGATGATTGAGCTATTGACTCTGGCGTCTTGTGCTCAGTCAGCTTCACCTTGAATACGATCTCTTCAAGTTCCTATATCTTTGAAGACAAACTGTTTCTTTCCTTTTCAATCAGATCAAACTTCTTATGCAACTCAGATTTTGCATTCTTCTCCTTCATGATGTTTGTTGACAATTCAGATAGCTTTCCTGTCAGCTTGGCTATCTCGGTCTCAAATATTTTCTTTTCTTCAGAAAAGTCTATATTTGCTTCATTCAGCTCAACTTTCTTCTTCTCATTCTCCGCCTTTTCTCTCTCAAGAATGATAACTTTCTCAAAGTCTGAAACTTGTTGGGAAAGCTTAACACATCTGAGCTCTAATGATTTCTTTTCTTCGAAGGCTTTTCTGGAGAAATCAGAAAATTTCTTGGCAAAGTCTTTTCTTTCTTTCTCTATCTTCAGCAATTCATCTTGGACTTTTGTATTGTCTCTGTCTTGGGTTGCCTTTTCTTTCAGCTTTTCAATCTCAACCTCAAGACTGAGAACTTTATCTTTAAACTTATCTCTGTCCGCACAGAGTTGAGAATTTATTTGTCTTAGTCCTATACTAGTATCCTTTGCAACACTTGTACTCCTTCTAAGCTCCTCAAGCTCTCTTTGCATTGCATCCTTCTTTGACCATGTAGAGCCGAATTCAGATCTTTTCAACTTTGCTTGAAGATCCAAGATCTCTTTTTCTTTAGACTCAATCATTCCTGCAAAGTCAATTATAGAATCAGAATCTTTTGAATTTTCTTTTAAAGCATTGACCTGAATAAGAAGATATGAGTTCTGAATCTGTAAAGCCTTGTTCTCAGCTTTAAGAGATGATATCTCGGATTTGAACATTTTTTCCTCTATGTCATACTTATCAACCATGCGAGAAGATATTGATAACCGTCCAACAAGTTGTTTAGCCTTTGCTTTTACTTCAGAAAGAGTCATGTTGTTAAAATCAAGGCTGTAACCTTCAGACATCATTAGCTGATTCGACATCGTAGCTGTATGGTTAGTAATCAAACTATTCTGTACCAAGACAACCAACTAGATGAGATCGTTAGAATCAAAATAAAAACCACACTAATTTTTTTTCAGAAAATTAAATTTCCAAAAAAATAATTAAGTGCAGAATTTGCACAGTATAAAACACAAAGAAATAATACTGAAGAATGAAATTAGGAAAATTTTGATCAAGCACCAAAATTTTGTCCCCCTTCGCAGACTTATCACGGGGGTCCCGCTACCCGATTAGCGGGTGGGGTCAAGGGGCAACGCCCTTGCGGGGGTATGTGGGCAGCGCCCCTAGAGAATTTTTTTTGACATTCAGATGCCCTATTACAGTTTGCAAAATTTTGTCTAAGTATGCAAAAAGACAAATTTTGCTCGACCGATATGCTGACCGGGGATGTGCTTCGACCGGTATTGAGTCGACCGGAGTCTTGCTTGGACCGGTACTTTGTTTGACCGGTAAGATGTAACAACCGGTATTATGCTCGACCGGTAAAATACTAAGACCGGAACCAAAAAGGACGGATATACCTTTCGACCGGTGTTAATGTGGACCGATATAATCTATGGACCGGTAATGGTTTCGACCGGAATTGGTCTTCGACCGGTATTAGCTTTGATCGACAAAGGCTTTGACCGATAAACTTCCTTCGACCGATAAAGATTATTCGACCAGTATTCAATTTGACCGATAGAATATAGACCGATAAAAGATATAGACCGATAAAAGATAAAGACCAATAAAGTATGTTCGACCGATAAGATGCTATGACCAGTAAAGCTAAGGACCGATATGTTCTTAATTCCAGCCCAGATTGTCGATGAACAGAACAGATAATCAACCCAGAAATAAATCACAAACTCAAAATTAAGTGCAGAAATCAAACTTTGGTATCCAATAACATGTATCGATTATCAGGCAATCAAAATCAAAAGCCAAATCCAACTTTCATGCATCAATTTTGAAGAACACAGTGTTAACTTTTCACGAACCCAGAATTCACAAAATCCTAAAAATCTAATCACTTGATGATCTATAATGCGATTAATTAATCAGATAGCATTCAGAAGCATGAACCTCAACTAATCAGATCAACTTTAAACCAATAAGCACATCAATTCATGCAATCGAATTTCACTATTCGATGAACAGTAATTTTTTTTTGATGAATAGTAAACTGCGTGAATAGTAATCGATGAATAGTAAAATCGCAAAATACAAATTTAATCCTAAAACTTGATTCTTTAGGCTTTGATACCACTTGTTATCCCAGTTTAATCTAGTTGATTAACAATCACGAAACACAATAATAATCAAGAGATATAAAGATTAACAAAACATACCAATCCCTTGAATAAACGGTTAAACCTTGTGTGTTCTTGATACCCTTGAATACAGAGAAAATAGGATTGCCTCTCAAATATGATTATTGTAATTATCAAGGTTAACCCTAAAACTAAATAACTAAAACTTTAAATACCTAGGCCATATGGGCTTTAACCTTAATGGGCTTTCTAATAGGCTTTAGGCCCATTTACAAATAACTATTAACATATTACACTTTAAACCCTCTAACTTTAACTATCAAACAAATACAGTTTAGACCCTTTAATCTTGAATACAATTATTTGATCCAACAGTACCTCATATGATAACTATGATACCTATGTGATGAAATGTGATGGAAACATGACTATGGATGTTAAATCAATATATGATCACCTGATAAGAGTGTGTGTCTCCATTTCCTTGTGCACGAGGATATGTATATATGTTTATTTGGACCTATTGTTATGGGTCGTGGTGGTTTACTAGAGAGTAGGCAATAGGGGGTCGCGGACCCTTGAGGTGTAACTCGTCTAGAAATGGATAAGCAATAATGTCCCGTAAGACCTTGAGGTGTAACTCGATGGAGTAGGCGATAAAGGCAGTGATTATGGTTTGAGGTTGTGATGTCGTGATGGCATGGGAACTAGGACCGGGACATGAGGTGTAATCCATGACTGATAGGCCAAATGCAACTGTAACGGTGGAACCTCCAATTCCACCTATGCTTGTCAGAAGAGTGGAACAAATTCCGAGGACCAACATTGTCACTACCGATCCAATCATGACTGAGGTAACCCCTCAGACACAAATGATGGACATGATGAGATCCATGAATGAGACCATGGCAAAGCAGCAGGAGTTGTTCATGATGCTACTAGAGGACCGTGAGGGGAATCACCGTCGACACGAGACAATTGAAGAGAATATTGTCATAGTGGGTTCCGGGGGTACTAGGGACGAGAACCAAACTGTTGGGTTAGCAACCTTGGAAACGAGACAACCGGAAAGAGGATGTTCTTACAAGTCCTTTCTTTGCTGCAAACCGCCGGAATTTGTCGGGTCCGATGAGCCCGCAAAGTGTATGAGTTGGCTCAAGGAAATTGAACAGGATTTTAGGTCTAGCGACTGTGGGGAACGTCAAAAGATGAAGTATGGGTCTCAATTGCTTCGAGGCACGACTTTGACATGGTGGAATGTATTCACCTCAACCCGTCACAAGTCTGTGTTGGCCAATTTGTCTTGGGCCGAGTTCAAGAAGAAGATCTTAGAAGAGTATTGTAATGAGGAGGAACTATATTTAATAGAAGAAGAGTTTCGGTCGATCAAGAAGGGGACTTGTGTGTGAAAGAGTACACCCGTCTGTTTATGGAGAAACTTGACTTAGTGGGGAATGTGGCCCCAACCGAAAAGGAGAAGGTGAAGGCGTATTTGAAGGGTTTGCCCGCAGACATGCTAGCGATGGTACGCAAATCCAAAGCCACCAACCTCCGCAAGACTATCGAAGAGGCCAAGGTTATGGAGAGACTGTATGCTCGAGACAAAGAGGAGAAGACAAAGATTAGGTAGAAGAGGAGGTGGGAAAGCACACCAAGTTCGTACAAGAATCCGAGGTTTCAACTGGCAAGTAAGAGCTTCGACAACCGTCGTGAGGCGAAGTGGTGCTCCAAATGCAAGAGCAAGCACTTCGGGTTTTGCAGGATCAACCCCAACCCCAACCCGATCTCATGCTTCAAGTGCGACCAACCGTGTCACATCAGTTCCGCGTGTCCCATTAGGGGGACAATTTGTTTTGAATGCAAGGAAATTGGTCATGTTTGAAGGGAGTGCCCCAAGCTAAGGGGTGTGGCGAGAGGATGAAGTTCGGGAAGCCAACCAAAGAGAGAGGCCATTCCCAAGGCTCAGGGGAGGGCTTTTCAGATGACGAAGGAGGAGGCGAAGGAGACCACCGACGTGGTGTCGGGTACGTTTTTACTCAACTCCACACCTGCTAGAGTATTGTTTGATTCTGGTGCAAACTTCTATTTTGTGTCCGATGTGTTTTGCAAATCTTGGAACTTGTCGGCTAGTGCCCTTAGTGACTCCTTAGTCATAGAAGTAGCAAATGGGGAACGGGTGGTTCTAAGGGATGTTCTAAGAGATTGTCGACTCGAAATCAATAGCAAGACGTTTATGGTGGCCTTACTTCCTATGGCCATCGAGAGCTTTGATGTGGTGGACTGGTTGACACGACATCAAGCGGAGATCTTGTGTTCCAAGAAGCTCATACGAATTCCCATTCGGGATGATGACTTCATCTTCGTGTATGGAAAAAAGCGAAAAGGCGAAGTAGCCATCATCTCATCCATCAAAGCAAGAAAATATTTGATGAGGAAGTACCCTTCGTATCTAGCCTTTGTGTTAGATGCCAAGGCAGGGAAGAATAAGGTAGTAGACATGAAGATTGTCAATGAATTTTCGGAAGTGTTTCCAGATGATCTACCAGGCTTACCACCCGATCGACAGGTGGAGTTTCAGATTCATTTAGTTCCGGGGGCGACACCGATAGCTCGTTCACCGTATCGTCTCGCGCCAACGGAAATGCAAGAAATGATGTCCCAACTTCAAGAGTTGCTAGATAAAAGATTTGTGAGGACGAGCTTGTCTCCGTGGGGAGCTCCGGTAGTCTTTGTGAAGAAGAAGGACGGGTCGATGCGTATGTGTATCAATTATCGAGAATTGAACAAGGTGACCATAAAAAACAAATATCTGCTACCCCGAATAGACAATCTTTTCGATCAACTACAGGGGACCGGATGCTTTTTCAAGATTGATCTCCGGTCGGGCTATCATCAAGTGAGAGTTCAAGAAGAGGACGTTCCGAAGACGAAATTTAGGACTCAGTATGGTCATTACGAGTTTCTGGTCATGCCTTTTGGATTGACGAATGCGCCAGAAATATTTATGGACCTGAAGAACCGTGTGTGTCGACCATTTCTGGACCAGTCGGTCATAGTATTTATCGACGACATCTTGGTGTACTCTAAGGATGAAGAGGAGAACAAGCAACATTTGAGAGAGGTCCTAGAGGTTCTAAGAAGGGATAAGCTTTATGCCAAATTCTCCAAATGTGAATTTTGGTTGCGGGAAGTTCAATTTCTCGGCCATTTGGTGACCGATGAAGGGGTGAAGGCAGATCCTACAAAGATAGAGGCAATGATGAACTGGGAGCCTTCGAAAAGACCAACTGAGATCCAAGGCTTTTTGGGACTTGCTGGTTATTACCGAAGGTTCATTCAAGACTTCTCCAAGATTGCCTCATCGCTGACCCAATTGACGCGAAAGAATGTGAAGTTTGCTTGGACCGAGATTCAAGAGAAGGCCTTCCGTACCTTGCAATGGAAATTGAGTGAAGCTCAAATCCTATCCCTACCCGAGGGAACGGAATACTTTGTCGTCTATAGCGACGCATCTAAGATGGGATTGGGTTGCGACCTCATGAAAAGAGGTAAGGTGATAGCGTATGCGTCAAGACAGTTGAAGGAACATGAGAAGAAATACCCAACGCATGACCTTGAATTGGCGGTGGTTGTGTTTGCCTTGAAATTGTGGCGACACTTCTTGTACGGTACTAAGTGCACACTCTACACCAACCACAAAAGTTTGAAGTATGTTTTCAATCAGAAGGAGTTGAATATGCGCCAAAGAAGATGGTTAGAACTATTGAAGGACTACGACTGCGAGCTCCAATATCACCTGGGCAAAGCAAACGTCGTGGCGGACGCGCTAAGTCGGAAAGAGTATAGCGGATTGGTGAAAACCTTATTAGCAAGGATTGAGATCATCTCAAACCTTATGGACATGATAAAGACTGCTCAAGACGAAGCGATCCTCGAAGCAAACCTCAAAGATGAAGCGATGACGAAGCAACACCTTGGCTTGACGGAAGACGATAGAGGATTGAAAGTCTTCCAGGGACGAATTTGGGTACCCGAGATGGGAGGATGCCGAAAGTTACTCTTGGAAGAAGCGCACAAGTTTAGATACTCCATTCACCCCGGGAGCACAAAGATGTACATAGATATGAAATTGAACTATTGGTGGCCAATTATGAAACTTGATGTGGTGAGCTACGTGGAGAAATGTCTTACTTGCTCGTTAGTAAAGGCCGAACACCAATGACCGTATGGAAGTTTGAAATCCTTGGAAATACCGTAGTGGAAGTTGGATCACATCACCATGGATTTCATGACGAAGCTACCAAGACGTTGAAGGGCCACGACACCATTTGGGTGGTAGTAGATCGATTGATGAAAATCGCACACTTTCTATCCATGAGGGATACATTACCGTTGGACAAGCTAGCAAGACTCTACATTAATGAAGTGGTCTCAAGGCATGGAGTGCCACTATCCATTATGTCCGATAGGGACAGTCGTTTCACTTCCCATTTTTGGAGTGCGTTTCAAAGAGAATTGGGAACAAAAGTGAAGTTGAGCACGATGTATCATCCTCAAACGGATGGATAAAGCGAACGGACAATTCAAACTTTAAAAGACATGTTGCGTTCTTGTGTTATTGACTTTGGGGGAAATTGGGACTCTCACCTCCCATTGGTGGAATTTGCTTATAATAATAGTTACCACTCGAGTTTGGGTATGGCACCATTCGAGGCGTTGTATGGACGTAAATGTAGGACGCCTACTTGTTGGTTAGAAGAAGGCGAGAAGCAATTCACTGGAACAGAAGTAGTATAAGAAACGGTGGATAAGGTGAAGAGTATTCGGGAATGACTGAAGGCGGCCCAAGATTGACAAAAGAGTTATGCTGACAAGAAGAGACGGACGATGGAATTTCAAGTGGGTGATCGGATTATGTTAAAGGTGTCGCCTTGGAAAGGAATCTTAAGGTTTGGAAAGCGAGGGAAGCTTAGCCCTCGTTTTATCGGACCTTTTCCTATCATTGAGCGTGTGGAGCTCCAATCCTACAAACTTGACCTACCACTCGAGATGAGTGGGATTCACCCCACGTTCCATGTGTGTTACCTACGAAAGTGCTTGGCGGAAGAGGAGAACGTCATCCCATTATCAGAAATCCGAGTTGATGATAATCGTTGTGTGGAAGAACCCGAAATCATTTTAGAGAGAGAGACGAAGAATATGCGTCATAAGGAGGTAGTTATGGTGAAAGTACAATGGAAGCTCCACCGGGGTGCAAACGTAATGTGGGAAGCGGAGGAGGACATAAAAAGACGGTATCCCCACTTATTTGAGTAGCGAGGGATTTCAAGGACGAAATCTATTCCTAGTGGGGGAGGATTGTAACACCTCGTCTTTCCTTAGTAAGTTGTTGTATCTCATTTTAATTTTATGCTTATTGAGTCTTTAACAACTCCTTTTGACTTAAAGGAACTTTGTTTAATTAAAAACTCCTCATATGAAACTACATGGCTAGGGTGTGACGTAAATGCTTATTTATGCGGTGTGCGTGTATATACGTGTTTATTATGAGCAAGGGTGTGTGTATGGACGTACGTTAATCACATAGACTCGTATATTAACTTACCGTAATTGTTACACTTTGGTTTATCACCCTTGACCTTGAAAAGTACTATCCCGAGACCTTATCAACTGAGAAGAATTGGAGAGTGAGTGAGTTTTGGACTTTTGGCACTTTCGCATCAAACAAACAGCAAACTGAGGGGCACGGGCAACATTGCCCGGCGACAATGCCACGGCAAAGTCGCCTAGGGCATTGTCGTATCCTTGGTACCGTAAGGATGGAGGTCGGGCGACATTGCCCGGCGACAATGCCAGTGGCAAAGTCGCTGGGTCAATGTCTCATGGGGGAGACGGAATTTTGGGTTTTAAGTCGTTATTGATGGCCAAACACACACACAAAACCTAAAATTCTGCAGATCGATCCTCTCTATCCTTTGGGCGATTTCTTCCCTTCTCTTCCCTCAATTCTCCTCATTTAAAGCTCTCAACCACATCTTGCATTCATTGATCTTTCAAGAGGTTGTTGGGTGCTAGTGTTGAACCTTGGTGACATTAAAGCTTCAAGGGGACCAAAGTATTTTCCAAGTCCATACACCTATTTAGGGTTATTGTTAGATCACAGATTTATTGGATTCAAGATCATCAAGATTGAAGATGAAAGTTTCAAGAAGTCAAGGTTGAAAAGTCACTCTCAATAAAAGTCTAGGTCCTTTGTAATAAATAGTGAAAGTTATTTTTATTTGAATTTTTATATATTTTATGTCTTTTTCCTAAAATAGGCCCAAGGCCTTATAGGGTCTAGGGTTGTTGGTGAGTGTGTGTGCCTAATTTAGAATTATCAGCCGCCAAAGTGTGAGGAGGCGATTCTAGAGAGAGAGAGAGCTTCAAGAGAGAAAAACTTCAAGAGAAAACCTTTGTAATCGTTTGGATTGAATATCTAAAACAATTTTGATTAAATCTCTTGTTGTTTATTGTTATTGTGTGATAAGAAACTTGGATTCACAAGGACAAACAATTGGTATCAGAGCTAAACCAGGTTAAAATCAAGTTTTTCCAGAAAAAGTTCGTTCGACACTGTTCATCGTCTTCCAGATTCGATTTTTGAATGTTTATGTGTTTTTGGGATTGGAATCATTTAGAATGAGGTCGTTTTATGTATTAGATTGAGTTTGTATCGGTTCAATCGTGTATTGCACTGTAATCAATCATCTATTTGATGATTTTTGAGTTTTTGGTTTTCACGAGTCCAGTACACTGGTTCATTAATCGAATCCTTTTTTTAGAGTGTTTGTTTTGAAATTAGTTGCTTGTAATCAGTTCTAGATGTGTTTACGATCTTTTTGTCAAAGTTTGGGGTTGTAATTCCTTGTCTAGATAAGTTTTTTGGGTGTTTCAGAGCCGACTCTCGAAGAAGAACACGCACCGGTCGACACCGGTCACACTCACATCGGTCCACACCGGTCAGAGCACACCGATCGCAATACCGGTCGCTCCACCCCGGTCACAGCTCCTCCCCGGTCGCAGCTCACCCCAGTCGAGGGACACCGGTCGAAGAGGGACACCGGTCGCGCATCACACCGGTCGCGCAACACACCGGGCCTCAAGACCCCGGTCAAGACCCCGGTCAAGACATCTGTTATTCGCGCAAAGCTCCACTTCTCGCGACCCACTTCTAGCGTAAACCTCAGAACTCGCAAGCTGCCTTAGCGCATTTCGGGGTTTTGCGAATTTTTGTGCTAATTCTGTATAACTTGAGAAATTTATACTTAGACAAATTTTTGCAAACTGTAATATGGCCTCTAAATTTTCTGAAGAGGAGGGGGACAAAGTTCTGTTCGTGATCAAAATCTTCTGAGTTTAATTCTAAGATTTTCAGTATTGTTTGATTTTATCTGGACTAACGACCAATTTCGAGTTTCTTATTGCATATTTTTCTAAAACAGGATGACATCAAGAGAAGCTCTCGCAATTGGAACTGATGTGAAGCCAAACTGATGTGAAGCCACCAGTACTCTTCAAAGGAGAGTACGAGCAATGGAAAGACCAATTCTTGGATTTCATCGATCGACATGATTTAGGAGATTACATCAAAATATCCTTAAAGGAAGGAATCATGACACCTCCGACCAAGACACTCACTGTAGTTGGAGAGAATAGTGAAGAAGAACAGAGAGAGTATCCATTACCGCTTGATGAATACTCGGATGAGAAGAAAAGGAGACATAAGGGTGACAGACTGGCAAAATCATTCATTCTCCAAGGCATACCGAATGAGATTTATGTCAAAATTGATAGCTACAATGCTACTGGTAAGCAGATGTGGGATCTATTGGAGAAGATGATGCTTGGATCTAAGGTCGGCAACCAACTCAAAGTATCCAACTGCCTGAATAATTATGAAGAGTTCAAAGCTAAAGTTGGAGAATCTCTAGAAGCTACATATGACATATTTGTGACCTTGCTGAACGAGCTAAGTAAGAACAAGGTCAACAAATCTCAAGTTGAGCTGAATATAAAATTCCTCAACAAATCTCTAGTGGAAGAGGTTCACTAGACAAATGAAGCAGATGAAAGATCTGAACGACATTCCACTTCATGAAGTCTATGAAATTTTAAGACAGAATGAGGAGGAAGTGGATGAGATCAAGGATGAGAAGAAAAAGGCTAACAAGTCAATTGTTGATCCACTGACTCTGGTTGTGAAGAAGAAAAAGAAGAAGATAATAGTTTCTGAATCAGAAGAAGATGAAGGTGAGATTAACTCTGACTCTGACGACTGTGATAACCTAAAGCAGGCTATGCTTATGCTAACCAAGGCTTTTCAAAAGAAGTTCTACAAAAAGCCTAGCTCGAACAGACAGAGGTATTCATCTGGTTCAAGTAACTACAATCACAAAGAGAAAGTTGAAGGAAAGAGGATAGAGGAAAGGAGACCAGAAGAGAAGAAGTATAGAGATGAAGAGACCAAGGAGGCAGAACCTACAAAGTGCTACAACTGTGGCAAATTCGGACATTTTGCCAAGGATTGCCGCAAACCCAAAGTCCGAAACTCCGATTACTATAAGAACAAATTGCTTCTAGCCAAGCAACAGGAGGCTGGAAAAGCATTGATGGCAGAGGATGAATTTTGGCTTGATCATTTTGAAGATGAGGAAGGACAGAAGGATGAGACAACACACTTGTGCTTGATGGGTCACATGAAGATAGAAGCTGAAGCTGATTCGGATGAAGAGGATAACCAAGAGGTATGTGATTTAACCGAATCAGATTTCCTGAAACAAATGCATGCTATGATGACTAAACTCCAAGAATTAGAGTCTAAACTTAAGCGTGAAAGAGGTGTTATTAATGATAAAAATCAATCTATACAGAAACTTAGCAATGATATTGCCGAGAAAAATGTATTGATTGAAATTTTGCACAAAAACATTGACACCAACGCGAAAGAGAAGACTATAATTCATAAAGAGTTATCTAAAACTGTTTCAAAATATAGAGAGTGTGAGTTTAAATCTAAAGAGCTTTCTAAAATGTATTCCTTGACTTCAAAAGAAAACAAATCATTAATTGAAAAGGTGAATGCTTTGGAAGAGAAACTATATACTTTAGGTCAAACTGAACAACCCATTCATCTAAACAAACCTAAAGAGAATCCTGACTGTTGGGGACTTGGTTACAAGAACCCACACCACCTCAAAAAGGGTATATCTGAAGTGCCTGCTCTTTATGATTTTGGATTTATGAAACTGGCACCTCAATATCCTGAACTCAAAGTTTTCTGGACTAGTCTGTCTGAAGAGGTTAAAGCCAAGGAATATGCTAAAAGAAAGAACACAACTAAAGTTCAACTTCCGTTCTGCTATGAGAGGTTGAATAATAGTTATAGTTCTGATAAATCAAAATCTCTTTCAAATGACTATTTTGAGAGCTATTCTATAAAAGAATTGGAGGCTAAGCCCATCGAAGGTAAGCTTTACGTTCCTCCTCTCGTTTTGGATAGTAAAATTTCTGAACTTGAGAATACTCTCACAGAAGAAAGGATTTTGATAAGCTTAGAACAAACTATTTTTTCTACTGTGTTCAAATTATCCAAGGCTTTAAAATCCGATGATAGGTATGATTCATTTGATAATGAGTTTGATTTTCTAAACTCTGATGGTGGTTTAGATGATTGTGTTGGTGATTTTCACTTTAATTCTAAACTTCCTAATCATTCCTCTTTTGTTGTTAATTCTTTTGGATTACCCAACGTGTTTGAAAAAGGTGAAACATCAACGAAAGTTGATAAATCAGTTTCTGTGAAATCCAAAGTTGCCAAAGGTAAGAAGAAGAAATCTGGACATTCACAGAAACAGATCACCACTGGTAAGTCAAAGAAAAAGCATTCTTTTGATTCTCACCATTCTAACTCTAAAGTTTCAAATGTTTCAGATTTGAGAAAGAAAAAGCTTGGAGTTAAGTCGGAATGGCGACCGAAACAGAAGATCGACGAGAATGCTAAATCATTATCTAGTTTTCATTGTAATAGAAAGACTGCTAGTAAAGATGATTTGATTGTGGATGTTGCTAATTTTAAACCAAAACTTGTTGATTCTCGCAAGAAATATTCCATACAACAAATATTCCAGTTATCTCCATCAGCTAGAAAGTTTTCAAATTATGATATATATGATAATGCTTCTCGAAAATATTCTGATGTTTGGTTTGGAAATTATCATGTTCACTCTTATCATTCTAATTCTTCATATGTTTTTCAAAAGAAAAGAGGGCCCAAATTTCAATGGGTACCAAAATCATGTGCTAACACAGTTGGACCCAAATACAAATGGGTACCAAAGAAAAAGGCTGAATGTGTGTTACAAGAATGTCAAGTCAAGGTTGAGTGAAAGAAATGATGGCTCTTGAATACAACAGTTCAAGACTCGTACGTCAATGCTCAAAAGTCTTTACTCTCATTTTTAATGGGTATCTAAATATCTTGTTTCCTAATTTCTCTTGTGCAGAACCATCATATGTGGTACTTGGATAGAGGATGTTCCAAGCATATGACCGGGCATAAAAGTCTGTTGTCTAACTATACAGAGAAATAATGCGGAACAGTTCGTTTTGGTAACGATCAGTTTTCACCAATTTTGGGTTATGGTGACGTGGTACACGAAAATGTCACGATTAAGAAGGTGAGGTACGTAGAAGGACTAGGACACAACCTTTTTAGTATTGGGCAGTTCTGTGACAAAGACTTAGAGGTGAATTTCAAAGCCAAGAGATGTTCGGTACGCACTGAGGACGGGAAAGAACTCTTGGTCAGCACTCGCAAGTCAAACCTCTACACAATCCACTTGTCAAAGGTCCAAACTGACAATCAGGTGTGTCTACTCTCAAAAGCCTCGATGCAACAAAGCTGGCTATGGCATCGACGACTTTCTCACCTCAATTTTCGGTATATTAACAAACTGGTCAGTGGAAAGCTAGTGAAAGGACTTCTTGAGCTCAAGTATGAAAAATAACACTTGTGTGCAGCGTGTGAAAAAGGGAAGATGAAGAGAGCTCCACACAAACTGAAGCCTGAACCGAGTACCAACTCTCCTTTAGAGTTGTTGCATATGGATCTCTGTGGTCCTATACGAACGCAAAGCTTAGGAGGAAAGAAATACGTGTTAGTTATTGTGGACGATTATTCGCGATACACTTGGGTCAAGTTTCTACGATCAAAATATGAGACACCGGAATTTCTCATTACATTTCTAAAGACGATCCAGGTGAATCTGCAGAAACCAATCAAGCTTCCCCGAACTGACAACGACACAGAGTTTAAGAATAAAATAGTTGAAGAATATCTCGAATCGGTCGGGATATCACATCAATACTCTGCTGCACGTACGCCTGAACAGAATGGAGTATTCGAAAGGCAAAATCGTACGCTAGTCGAGGCCGCTCGTACTATGCTCAGTCAATCCGACTTACCTCTATTTATGTGGGCAGAAGCTGTGTCGACTGCGTGTTACACTCAAAATCGGTCCATGATACACCGCAAATTTCAAAAGACTTCGTATGCGTTGATCAACAACCGAACACCAACCATTAAATATTTTCATGTTTTTGGTTGTAAGTGTTTTGTGTTAAATGACAGAGAGAGTCTGAATAAGTTCAGTGCTAAGGCGGATGAGGGCATCTTTATCGGTTATTCTTCTACATCTGCTGCATATCGAGTATACTTGAAGAAGTCAAAGACTGTGGTCGAGAGCTTAAACGTTACATTTGATGAAGAAATGGCTTCTGAACACTTCAGTTCAGAACCCGTGATAACAGGAGTACTAGCTTCTGGGCAAATCAGTCCAGAACCTGTGTCTCAAGCGAACAAATCAGATGGGGCATCGACGTCTACTAATCTTTTATCTGATTTAGATTTACTATTTGAACTATTTTATGATGAATTTCTTGGATCTAAAGTGACTAAATCTGTTGTGGTTGACAGGATGGAAGACTCAATGACTACTCATCCAACCACTTCAGATATCTCTACTGAATCCAACTCCCCGATTCAACAAGAAATTCAAGTTCAAATGCCTACTCCGACAGTTGAAGTTGTGACCAACAGCGAAGAGACAGAAGTAGCTGAATCAGTAGGGTGTACTGTAAGGACTGATCAACAGACTGATCAAGCTGAACCCACTGAAACTTATGTACCTACTACTTCAACTGAATTCCCCATTCCTACTGCAGAATCTGAAGAAGATACTAGTGGATTCTTAGATGATAATCATGATCAATCTGCATCTAATCCACTCCCTCATGAACCCAAGTGGACCAAAGAGCCCCCCATATCTCAAGTCATTGGAGATCCATCAAAACCGGTGCAAACTAGGTCTGCAACATTAAATCAATGTATGCATGACTCCTTTCTGAGCAAGATCGAACCTACTCGCGTATCCGAGGCTCTTGCTGATTCAGATTGGGTGACTGCAATGCAAGAAGAGCTGAATCAATTCGAAGCACTTAAAGTCTGGAGACTCGTACCTAAACCTGAAGGTAAAACCATCATTGGTACGAAATGGGTGTTCAGAAACAAGAAAGATGAGGATGGTACCGTTATCCGAAATAAAGCAATACTTGTCGCCAAGGGATATAGGCAAGAGGAAGGAATAGATTACGACGAGACTTATGCTCCAGTGGCGCGTATAGAAGCAATTCGCATGTTTCTTGCGTACGCTGCCCACAAGAACTTCACCGTCTATCAAATGGACGTAAAGACAGCCTTTCTGAATGGCATACTCAAGGAGGAAGTCTACGTCTCGCAACCAGAAGGCTTTGTTAATCAAGAGAAACCGAATCATGTGTACATTTTCGACAAAGCACTTTATGGTCTGAAACAAGCACCTCGCGCCTGGTATGATGTCTTATCTCAGTTCTTGTTCAAGTCAGGTTTTACAAAAGGTATAGTCGATACCGCTTTATTCATTAAAAAGGAAAAAGGAGATATCATGCTTATTCAAATATATGTGGATGATATTATTTTTGGCTCTATAAATCCTAAATATTGTAAGAATTTTTCAAACCTCATGGTGTCATGTTTTCAGATGAGTATGATGGGAGAGTTGACTTTCTTTCTCGGATTACAAGTCAAACAGTTTTCAACGGGATTTTTATCAATCAATCTAAATACATTCTTGATATTCTTCGGAAGTTCAAAATGGAAAATTGTAAACCGATTGGTACCCCAATGGCACCTGGTACTAAAATTGGCACTGATCCTCTGGGAAAAGCTATTGATGCTAGGAACTATAGAGGGGATGATAGGTTCTTTGATGTATTTTACTTCCAGTAGGTCAGATATAATGTTTTCTACATGCTTATGGGCTAGATATCAGGCCAATCCTAAAGAATCCCATATGTCTGCAGTCAAACGTATTTTTCGGTATCTGAAGGGGACTGCAGATCTTGGTCTGTGCTATCCTAAAGATACTAGCTTTGAACTAACAGCATATTCAGACGTAGATCATGCTGGTTGCATGCTAGACAGGAAGAGCACGTCGGGTTATATACATTTTCTCGGTGATAAACTCGTCAGTTGGGCATCGAAGAAGCAATTATGTGTTTCCACTTCAACGACCGAAGCAGAATATGTAGCTGCTGCTAGCTGTTGTTCTCAGGTCTTGTGGATGAGAACTCAACTGCGAGACTATGGTTTTCACTATAATAAAATCCCGATCTATTGTGACTCGAAGAGCGCTATCGCGATATAAGCTAATCCTGTTCAGCATACGAAAACCAAACACATTGATGTCAAGTATCACTTTATAAAAGATAATGTAGAAAAAGGAACAATTGAACTATACTCTGTAAAAACTGATTATCAGCTTGCAGATTTGTTTAGCAAACCCTTAGACGAAAAGAGATTCAATTTTCTTGTCTCGAGGCTTGGTATGCTAAATCTCAAGACCTAATCGGTGGTTACCTATTAAAGTTTTCTCATTGTCAATTTTTCATCATTTCTTTTTCATTATTTTTGAAAGATATCTGCACTTTAATATACTGTTCATGATCTCAGGGGGAGTGTGAGAAGCACTTCATAGATGATCAATGTTATCTTGAGGGAGAGCATATCTAATTTATGCTTTTACTTATCTGTCAAATCTTTTTGTAATGCATGATTTTAGGGGGAGCTTTACAAGTCAAAGGAGTATGGCTATGACTTCTGATTACTTCAGATCAGAACTCGTACTTTAATTGTTTTACTGCTTTATGTCATTTTAATTTCTGTGAATAAAGTTGCTTTGATTATGACCTTTAGACTTTTGCAGTTTGAGAGATGCTTACAAGATCATATCTTTATGACTTTAAGCTTGACTTCGTGAGATGTAAGATTACACGCAAAAGGTATAATTCTTTATCTTCATCTCATATATGGTTGAAAGAAGGACAACTTTCAATCATAGAAAACATTGTTCTAAAATGTTCAAACCACTTCCCGATTCTCAAACAGATTTCATGAATTGGAAGTGTGCTTTTAAATGTTTTCATGATCTATTTTGCGCTTTAACTGATAAAGTTAAATCATCTGAGCAATACATGCCTTCTAGGAAAACATGGGATCTTTGTGCTAGGTCTTAAATGAAACTTCTATGGATTCACGTTAACCAGTGTTTCCTACCCAAGAAGTTAATCCTTAGTGATTGAGTGTGAGGAGTCAAAGAAATGAGTGTGGGATGTGTGATGAGGGAAAATGGAAAAGAGAGTTTTGTTAGATGTGAGCTTACATAATAAAAATAAAGAGGGTGTGAGATCATAGTAAAAGAATATCAAACTCTGCACCAACTACTTTCTGAGCCGGGCAACCACATTTATAATGTTTCCCACTTCTTTGGTGATCATTATTGAAACAGGCAACTAGCCTATGCCAACTCTTGATGAAAAACCCCACCAGCCACTCATCTTCTTCTTAACAAGAAAATGTTTCATTTTTCTTCGGGGACGCAACACTCTTACTATCTGATTTTCATTTGGAAAATCTGGATATTGAAAAGAAGGAAGTCTGCCCCACCTTCGCACTTCAATCATGCATATTGAGTCTGTGTTTATCTATTGTTGTCTCGGTGGTTTACACAATGTTGAGCCTTTATAAGCAATCATCCGTGCTTAATTCTTTCTATCACTTGCACAAACACACAAGGAATTTGTTTACTTGTCATAACGTTTATAGAAATTGCCTTTGTGGCGTTTCGATGATTGAATGGAAGCCCTGGGGGAGTGAACATCATAAAATCTCCTTTACAATGTGTATTCATTATGCACAGTGACTTCGTGTTACTGGCAGACAATTTTAACTGATTCATTTGTTGATTCCGGGGTTACATTCTTATTTTGTCTGGATTTGAAAAGATCTGGATGAATATATTGTTCGAATTGGCAGGTCTATGGTAAATCAGAGGCTCATGAAAGATCAACATGGTCAAAGACATTTCTTGTGACAAAGTTTTGATGAAATCGATGCTCAATTCATCAAAAAGGGGGAGAGCTAATCAAGAAATGGGAGAATACAATTTTTAAAAGAAATTTCAAAGTTTTTGAAAATTGTTTCTTTGAAGATACTTTGCTAAAGCATTCTGAGCTAAATCGGGAGATAATTTTTTTCCATCATATGAAAGAGATTTTATCTACATCTTTTGGGGAGATTGCTATATTTTGAAGACAAAGAGAAAGATTGCATTTCTTTCTGAGCTTAAAGAGAAGAATTGGATTGCTAAATCTTTTTAGTCATGATCTTTATCCAAAGGGGGAGATTGTTAGATCACAAATTTATTGGATTCAAGATCATCAAGATTGAAAATGAAAGTTTCAAGAAGTCAAGGTTGAAAAGTCACTCTCAATAAAAGTCTAGGTCCTTTGTAATAAATAGTGAAAGTTATTTTTATTTGTATTTTTATATATTTTATGTCTTTTTCCTAGAATAGGCCCAATGCCTTATAGGGTCTAGGGTTGTTGGTGAGTGTGTGTGCCTAATTTAGAATTATCAGTCGCCAAAGTGTGAGGAGGCGATTCTAGAGAGAGAGAGAGCTTCAAGAGAGAAAAACTTCAAGAGAAAACCTTTGTAATCGTTTGGATTGAATATCTAAAACAGTTTTGATTAAATCTCTTGTTGTTTATTGTTATTGTGTGATAAGAAACTTGGATTCACAAGGACAAACAGTTTTCTCCCTTTACAAACCCTAATTTATGAGTTTTCATTTCCGTAAATGCTCATACACTAATTTATTGTTTACATTAAGTTTTGCCTACAGGTTTCTATGTTTATTCTTGAGTTTAACTAATCATCTAGGGTTTTCACTTACAAACCCTAGAATTGAAGTTTCTTAGACAAACTACAATACTTGTACTTATGTGCTTATTTAACATACCCTTGAATTGATTTAGATGTGTATATGGGAAATATGTGAAGTGACTCTATTTCAAGGGTTTGACCTAGTTGCATAGAGTTCCATGGAAATCTGATAGGAATAGGTGTAATCACCTATGATAATGTTTAAAGAAAGCATGATTGTTATACTCTCTTGAATAGAAAGGTATGTTGACTTCCTTAATGAACATGGTAGGCTATTGTTATGGTATCTCATATGATAACTGTGATACCTATGTGATGAAATGTGATGGAAACATGACTATGGATGTTAAATCAATATATGATCACCTGATAAGAGTGTGTGTCTCCATTTCCTTGTGCACGAGGATATGTATATATGTTTATTTGGACCTATTGTTATGGGTCGTGGTGGTTTACTAGCGAGTAGACAATAGGGAGTCACGGACCCTTGAGGTGTAACTCGTCTAGAAATGGATAGGCAATAATGTCTCGTAAGACCTTGAGGTGTAACTCGACGAAGTAGGCAATAAAGGCAGTGATTATGGTTTGAGGTTGTGATGTCGTGATGGCATGGGAACTAAGACCGAGACATGAGGTGTAATCCATTAACATCATGGGTGACTCCACTCCCGTGTAAATGTCACCCTGATGGAAACGGGTCTCCCCCGTATTTTTAAGGATTATCTCTTGTATGGTTATGTTCAGGTTTGGGAACATGGTTGCGGTGGAATCAATAATTGTGAGACAAAGGAGTTCGGTAACACGAATATTGCTTTATAATATTATGTTTGTGATTTATATAATTTATGAGATCTCACTAGGCTTCGTCCTAACACTTGTTGTGGTTGTTGTTTTCTCACAGATCCCACTCGTGGTGAAAATTAGGTTGTCGGGATTGTCAACCGGGCACGTTGGAGATTTTGAAGTGCCGGTCTTTTGGGTTTCCGTGTGAAGAGAGATTTTTGGTGGACTAGCAACACCCAAATTTAATCTAGTTTAAATGAATTCTAGATTAAGCAGGTTGTTGTATTTGTATGTCTCTAAATTCTTACCACTTGTTTTGGTGCAAACTAACCCATTTAGTCTTGGGTTTTTAGTTGTCTTACATTTTGGGATTTGTTCTTTTGGAAATTTATATTTACAGAATATTTGGACCTTCGTATTTTAGACGATATATTGCCGAATTTTCGAATTTTTATTCGTCTAATTTTTTAGAGTGTTACAGCAGATCAGGCAATACAGTTACGATCTGAGGTGAAGTTCGAAAACGTGGTTATGTGGCTTAACTTTGTGTTCCACCACGTACAACGGAATCGGGTCTTCCCCCGTCACCGGAAGGTGTTATTTGGGTATTAAATTGTGTTATTTTATTATCGATGTTTTCGGTGATGTTTTGCATATACGGATTTTTATTCAAGATTTATGAGTTGAGTATTATGCTCCGCACGTGTTTTGGGCTTTCGAGAAATAAATTTTTATCCGCGTTTTCATAAATTGGGAGTCCAATTACTTTTCACGTTTTGGGTGAGTTGGGGTTGAAGTTGCCTTACAAGAGGAATGTCTATGTTGGGACACTTGTCTTTAAAAAGTGTGTGTTATTGGAAAAGGAGTCATTTAACATTTAAAGTAAATCATTTTGAAAGATTATGATATAAACTGCCCTTCCTTTTAACAAATATATTTGTTTTTGTTGAAAACTCTTGAACTCACTAGGCGTTAGCCTAACCTTTTTATTTGTCGACATGTGCATCAGGTTCTGGTTGGGGGAATGGTTCTAGCGTTTATGTGAAGTGATGAGTGCTAGATGTATGTGCAAGAGTGAGTAGCTTGGTGAAGTCTTCCACATTAATTTTGAGAAGAGCATCTTGTATTTTGGATAAGTAGCACCTGACTTCGGTTTAGTCCTTACTTATTACTATTAATCCCAGTAACAGTGCTAGACAAGATGACAACAAACTAATCAATCAATTTCCATTTTCAATTCAACATGAAAATCAATTACACAGTAAGTTCTCTCAAACTTTCTCTCTCTACAATGATGAACGCGTACAACACACTCTTCTAGCCTAATGATTCTACTAACGAAAAACTATTTATACTAAGGCTAAAACACTCACACCACTAAACAATCACACCACTAAACTAAACAATGCTTTGACTTTGACTTTGACTTTTAATACAAATGACTTTGACTTTAACATGAGAGTTGACTTGAGCTTTTACTTCAGTTTTACTGATCTTGTATCCAACATATTTCTGCACTAACATTCTCCCCCTTGTATCAAGATCATCTTTAAAAACCCTCTTTGATTAGTCTTTAGCACATTTATCTCCCCCTTGTAGATTTCTTTCAATAAAGATCATTTTCAGAAAGATAAATATTGAAACACAAAATTACAATCTCCCCTTTTTCATAATCAAACTTCAACCATTCTGTAATCTCTCCAAGGTCTTTGTATAACAACTTTTGCAATCAGCTTTAACATTCTCCCCCAAGGTAATAAGAACCTTTTCTAGACATTGGAAATAAATTATCTTCAGATTTGGCTCTCTTTTCTTCAGCAAATGAAACTACAAGGAAAATTTCAGTAAATATCTGCTCACTTTCAAAATTCTTTGAACTTGCTCTTTCAAACTTGTACAATCTTTTCACAACTTGCATTTCTTTGACAAAAACTTGTAATAAACTTTCTTCAAATACTTTCTTTCACAACCATTATTTGAAACTCACTTTCTATTTCAAACATTTATTTGATTATTTCTCCCATAACAGATACAAACTCTTCTTCAGCAAACATTTCTTGAGCAAAATTTCTCCATTTCAAACATTTCTTGAAATTATCTTCTCCCCCTTTTTGATGATTGTAGCATAGAAATCATCAAAACTTTACAAGAAATGTCATGAAATTCTGACCATTGATCTTTCACAAGAGCCTCTGACCATCTATCGATCCAAAAAGATATTCATCCGAATCTTTGCAAATTTAGACAAACTAGAATGTAACACCTGAATCAATAAATGAATCAGTTAAAATGTTTGTCAGTAACACAAAGTCACTGTGTTTAACAAATACACATTGCAAAGGAGCTTTTTGATGTTCACTCCTCCAGGTCTTCCATTCAATCATCGAATAATACAAGGTTAAAATATGAACGCTTCGACAGAAAAATGAATTTCCTGTGTGTACGTGCTTGTGTTTGAAAGAATTAAGCACATGATGATTGCTTTTTTTTCAATATCTATATTTTCCAAATGAAAACCAAATAGATAATATTCTGCATCCCTAAGAAAAATTGAAACATCTTCTTTTTAATAAAAAAAATGAGTAGCTGGTGGGGTTGTAAAATAAGAGTTGGCATGGGATAGTTGTCTGTTTCAATGATGTTCACCAAATAAATGTAAAACAATCAGTAATATGTCTGCCCGGCTCAGAAAAAGTTGGTGCATAGTTTGATATTCTTTTACTCTGATATCCCACCATCTTTTTTAACATTGAGATCGCTTCTAACCAAACTCTCTTTTCATTTTACCACAACACACATACCCACACTCAAATATTTAGACTCCTCACCTCTCGATCACTCAAGGATTAACTTCTTGGGTTGGAAACACTGGTTAACATGAATCCATAGAAGTTCTGTTAAGTTCTCACACAATGAACCCATGTTTTCCTATAAGCAAATAGTTGCTTAAATGGTTTAACTTTCCAGTTAAAGCACAAAATACATTTAACATATTTCAAACAAGAAAATTGAATAAATGGAATGAATACAAGAAACTTGTTTGAAAATCTGACATTGTATGAAAAGATCAAATATGAATGATTTAACAATCAAAGCTTAGGTCATGAAAAATGGATATTGTCTATATGAATCAAAATATACACATTCTTGAAAGAAACGTTTTGAATGAAATCAAGCTCAAAATGTCATTGAATATCAAGCGGGGTGTCTTACCATCGAAAACATGTTTGAATATGAGACATGGTTAGAACTTGTCAAGAAAAATTATAAACCGGTGTGTGTGAATACTTGAAAGTATATGGAAAAGATAATACACAAGTATTTATCTTTGGAAACACACGGTTTATTGAAACATTTAAGCTCATGAATATAATGAAAAATATTTAAAATCACACTTCTAAATTAATGAAATCTGTTTAAGAATCAGAATTGGTTTGGACATTTAAGAACATGTTTTCATATCTGAAAGTCGTCCTTCTTTCAGACATGTATGAGACTAAGATTAGAATTAAACCATATGTTCAGTCTTAAATCTCATGAAGTCAGCTCAACAGCCATATAAGATGTGATCGTTTAAGCTCCCCTTCAAAATCTGCAAAAGTCAAAAGTCATCAAAGTACAAAGCTTTATTCACAAAATTTATTGATAATTAAATGGCATAAAGCAATAAAACTCATTAAGAACGAGTTCTGATCAGATATAATCAGAAATCATTTTTCGTACTCCCCCTGAAATTATGCATCAGAAAATTTTATCAGTTACAGAATGTATGTACAATTTGATAAACTCCCCCTAAAATGTAGATTATCTTATCATCATCTCATACTCCCCCTGAAATCATGGACAAACTTAAGTGCAGATATCTTTCAGAATAAAGAATAAAGAATAAAGAAATGAAGAAAAATAACAAAACTAAACTTTAATAGGTAACAACAGATTAAGTCTTGAGATTTAGCATAACAAGTTTTGAAACAAGAAAATTAAATCTCTTTTCATCAAGTGGCTTGGTAAATAAATCAGCAAGCTGATAATCTGTATTTACAAAGTAAAGTTCGATTGTACCTTTTCAAAATTGTCTTTTATAAAATGATATCTCACGTCTATGTGCTTGGTTTTAGTATGTTGCACTGGATTATCAAATATTGCAATGACGCTTTTTGAATCACAGTAGATCGGGATTTTGTCATATTTGAAACCATAATCTCGGAGTTGTGTTTGCATCCACAACACTTGAGAACAGCAGGTAGCCGCAGCTACATACTCTGCCTCAGCTGTTGAAGTAGATACACAAAGTTGTTTCTTTGAAGCCCAACTCATGAGTTTTTCTCCAAGAAATTGTATGTGTCCCGACGTACTCTTCCTGTTAAGCATACAACCTGCATGATCTGCATCTAAATATGCTGTGAGCTTAAAACCTGTATCCTTAGGATACCACAGACCAAGATCTGTAGTGACCTTCAGATATCTAAAGTTACGCTTGACTGCAGACAAATGGGACTATTTAGGTGAAGCCTGATATCTTGCACATAAGAATGTAGAAAACATTATATCTAGCCTACTAGATGTTAAGTACATTAAAGAACCAATAATTTATTTGTAGGTTCTAACATAGACAGTTTTTCCAGAAGGATCAGCTCCGATCTTAGTTCCAGGTGCCATCGGGGTAGCAATAGGAGTACAATTTTGCATTTTGAATTTTCTAAGAATATCGAAAATGTTCTTTGCTTGATTAATGAAAATCCTCGTGGAAAATTGTTTGACTTGTAATCCGAGAAAGAAATTCATCTCTCCCATCATACTCATCTGAAATCTTGACACCATAAGGTTAGAGAAATTCTTACAATACTTGGCATTAGTTGAGCCAAATATGATATCATCCACATATATCTGGATTAAAATGATATCGGCTTTCTCCTTTTTAATGAAAAGAGTAGTATCGATTTTACCTTTTGAAAACCCCAACTTGACTAAAAAGTTTGATAAGACTTCATACCAGGTGCGAGGGGCTTGTTTCAGACCATAAAGAGCTTCGTCAAGAATATATACATGATTTGGCTTCTCTAGATTGACAAAACCTTCAGGCTGCAAGAAATAGACTTCCTCCTTTAAGATGTCGTTCAGAAAGGCAGTCTTCACGTCCATCTGGTAGACGGTGAAGTTCTTGTGTGCGCCATATGCTAGAAACATACAGATTGCTTCTATGCGCGCAACTGGAGCATAAGTCTCATCGTAATCTATACCTTCCTCTTGCCTATATCCTTTAGCAACAACTCTTTCTTTGTTTCTGATTATGATACATATTCATCTTTCTTGTTCTTAAACACCCATTTCATGCCGATTATGTTTTTTCCTTCAGGTTTAGGCACTAGTCTCCAGACCTTTAGTGCTTCAAATTGATTCAGCTCTTCTTGCATCGCAGTTACCCAGTCTGAGTCAGCTAGAGCTTCAGATACTCATGTAGGCTCTATCTTGCTCAGGAATGAATCATGCATGCACTGATTGAATGTTGCAGACCTAGTTTGCATCGGTTTGGATGGATCTCCAATGATTTTATGTAGTAGGTGCTCTTTGGTCCACTTGTGTTCATGAGGGAGTAGATTAGATGTAGATTGATCATGATGGTCATCTAAAAATCTATTTTCTTCTTCATTTTGTTCAATATGAGGGAGGGATTCAGTTAAAGTAGGCTGTGCAGAAGCTTCAGTTGGTTGGAAATTTTATATCTGTTCAGTAGTCGTTGCAATGCTTCCAACTGATTTAGCAACTTCTGGCTCCTTATTAACATGTACAACTTCAACTGATGGAGTAGGCATTTGAACTTGAATTTCTTCTTGAATCGAGATTGCTGATTCACTAGATACCTCTGATGTGATTGGTTGATTATCGTTTAATTTTTCGGACCTATCAATCATAATAGGTTTAGTCACTTTAGTACCAAGAAATTCATCATAGAAATGTTCAAACAATAAATCTAAATCCGATAAATATGATGTGGAAGTTGACGCTTTCTCAGAATTTAAAACATTAACCTAGGTTCTGGACTGATTTTCCTAGAAGCTAAAACTCCAGTAATCATGGGTTTTGAACTGTCTTGAACAGAAGCCATCTCTTTGTCGAATGTTACATTGAAGCTCTCGACTACAATTTTCAACTTCTTCAGGTATACTCTGTAAGCAACAGACGTTTGAGAATAGCCGATACAAATGCCTTCTTCAGCTTTTGGACTGAACTTGTTCAAGTTCTCCTTATCATTTAGTACAAAACACCTGCATCCAAAAATATGGAAATGTTTAATGCTAGGTATTCTATTCTTTATTAAAGCATAAGGTGTTTTACCGAACCGACGATGGATAATGGAGCGATTCTGAGTATAGCAGGCAGTCGACACAGCTTCAACCCACAGAAATAGAGGTAGTTCTGATTGACTCAACATAGTTCGAGCGGCCTCGACTAGTGTTCTGTTATGTCTCTCTACGACTACATTCTGTTTAGGCGTTTTGGCAGCAGAAAACTGGTGTGTTATCCCGACCGATTCGAGAAAATTGTCAATAATTTTGTTCTTGAATTCTGTGCCATTGTCCATTCTAAGAAGCTTGACTGTCTTCTGCATATTCACTTGAGTGGTCTTTAGAAATGTGATGATGACATCGGGCGTCTCATCCTTTGATCTCAGAAATTTGACCCAAGTGTATCTAGAGTAATCGTCCATAATTACTAGCACATATTTCTTGCCGTTGATGCTTTGAGTTCGCATCGGACCACAGAGATCCATATGCAGTAGTTCCAGTGGAGAACTAGTACCTGGTTAGCGGGTGGGGTCAAGGGGCAACGCCCTTGCGGGGGTATGGGGGCAGCGCCCCTAGAGAAAATTTTTCTAAGATATTGAATGTGTGCTTGAAAAATGATCGTTCAAGAAGTGCAGATTACACTAAGTATTAAAACTCGCAGACCACTGAAAAGCTTGAAACTCGCAGACGCTTAAATGCGCAAAACATTGTTCACTGACAAACACGCAGACAGAGACGTGCGCGTTTGTAGAACTCGCAGACCGTAACGTGTGCGTTTCTGGAACTCGCAGAGGCTTACTTGCGCGTTTAACAAACTCGCAGACTAAAACTCCCAGATGGAATCTCGCACAAACTCGTAGATCAAAGAGCAAAACACGCAGGCTTTGATTTGCGCATTCTATGAACTCGCTAATAACGCCTTGCGCGTTCTATGAACTCGCTAATAACGCCTTGCGTGTTTGAGACCAAATTCTTCAACTTGCGCGTTCTTGCGAAGAACGTGCGCGTTCTTGCGATGAACTTGCGCGTTTCACAGATCTTGCGCGTTCTTGGGTTTTCCTTGCGTGTTCTAAGCCTGATCGATCAAAAATCAAGTAAAACTTGATTTCTGAATCTGAAAAACACACAATTAGTCCAAAATACAATGCGAAACAAGATTAAAACAATGAAATTACAAAAGAAATCGAAAATAAAAGCATCAGAATTGATAATAAAAGCAGAATGATATGGAAGTTTTGCATTGAAATCAAACATACCAATACTTTCATCAACACAACCATCATCAAAATTTAAGAAATCATTTGCACACGCAAATAAGTCATCAATATCATCTTCAGAAGTTTGAGGTACCTTGGAAGAATTTGAACACATTTTAGATTCAAATTTGAAAACAATGTTCTTCATTACTGTAGAAAATACAACTTGTTCAATATCAGCCAAAATTCTTTCGTCATATAACGCATTTTCAAGATCAATTATTTTGCTTTATAAAACGAGCGGAGGAATATATATTTTGGCTTTAATAGGTTTTGCCTCCAAATCTTTTGTAGAATAACTTTCAAAATAATCATTCAAAAGGAACTTTGGTTGTTCAGAAATATAACTATCATTCAACTTTTGATAGCAGAATGGTAGTTGCATTTTCATTGTGTTCTTTCTATTCTCTTCTTCCTTGGCCTCTACTTCATCAGAAGATTTGGTAACAAATTTGGGTTTCAAATGAGGATGTTTGTTAGCCGCTTGTAGAAAATCAAAATTATATAAAGCTGATTGTTTTCTGATTGCTTTCTTCAAATAGTGTGGGTTATCGTAACTGAGACCCCACTTTTCTTTAACATCATTTTCCTCATTTGGTGTGTTTAGAAAGATGGTTTGATCTGTTTGACCTATAGCATATAATTTTTCTTCCAAACCATTTACCTTTTTCTCCAAATTCTTGTTTTCAATCTGCAATTTATGAACTTTTAGTACAAACTCTTGTTTCTCAAAATCAGACTTTGTAAGTTTAGAAACAGTTTCAGAAATCTTATTTTCAAAACAAGCTTTTTGTTTTTCAAAAACAATAGCAGACTTGTTCAAAGAGTCAGTCAAGCTTTTGTTCCCAACAAGTTCCTTGTTGAGATCAAAAATTGTTTGACGCTTCTTAGCAACCCTGCTTTTCTCCCTTTTCAGTTTAGAGTGAATTGTGGATTTGGTCCCTGTGGTTTAGTGATTTCTTTGACCATGGTCCTCATTCTATGTTTATTGTGGATTTGGTCCTTGTGGTATTCAATTTATTTTGGTCATGGTCCTTCTGACTAACACTTCCATTAACTTTGTTAAATCAAGGACCATTTTAGTGAATTTGCCTATTTTTTGTCCTTTTTTGATAAGAAAAATATAAACAATATTTTTATACACATAAACACACATGCATACACACATGTATATATATATATATATATATATAACGATATTAAAATAAATAAAATAAGACATTATTGTATGATTTAATTGTTTAGTTTTTTTAAAATTAATTATATTAAATACGATTTAATTTTATTATTTTATTGTAATTGTGAAAAAAGATATAGTTTTATTGTTTTAATGTAATTAAAATTTCAATTTAAACAAATCAGATCATAAAACTATATCTTATTTATTTAGATCGAATAAAATAAAATATGGTTTTATGATTTGATTTATTGAATTAAAATTTTAATTAAGTTAGAGAAGATTTAATTATATTGTTCTTTTATTATCATTGCAACAAACAAGCTTATCGTTGATATTTTAACACCAAAAATCATTGAAAACCGTTGAGAAATTAACTATAATTTTATCATCTTAAAATTAGAAGCTCCAATTTTCATATTGTTTTTCAGTCAAAAACTCAAAATTAATTTTCATATTGTTTTTAGTATGATAAAATTAAAGTTCATTTCTCAACGGGTTTTAATGATTTTTTTGTGTTAAAATATCAACAATAAGCTTGTTTGTTGCAATGATAATAAAAGAACAATATAATTAAATCGTCTTTAACTTAATTAAAATTTTAATTCAATAAATCAAATCATAAAACCATATTTTATTTTATTCGCTCTAAATAAAATAAGATATAGTTTTATGATCTGATTTGTTTAAATTGAAATTTTAATTAGATTAAAACAATAAAACTATATATATTTTTTCACAATTACAATAAAATAATAAAATTAAATCGTATTTAATATAATTAATTTAAAAAAAATTAAACAATTAAATCATACAATAATGTCTTATTTTATTTATTTTAATATCGTTATATATATATATATATATATATATATATATATATATATTTCGGTACTGTCTTTGTTTTCTGCTTTCTGTCCATATTCCCGTCTTCACTATCCGAGGATTCGTCATCCGGGATCTCCATGGTTATCGGAACCATTGGACCTTCTTTGATTGATAGCATAATATTTTCCCCGTTGGCATGTCTATCAATAAAATCGAGGAACCGATCTTTCCATTGTTCGTACTCTCCCATGAATAGAACCGGTGGTTTGACGTCCGTGCTGATAGCAAGAGCATCCTTGGAAGACATCTTTAGCTTTACACTGTCTAAAATGATCGTCAGAAATACAGAAATGAACTTAATCTGTAAAAGTCAAATTTGGTCAAATCTGGAAAAACATAGAAAATTCTAAGTATGGAACTCGCACAAGTCACAAAGAATTCGCACACACACAAAAACACATTGAGAATTCGCACAATCTATGAAATTCGCAGACAAAGCAATAGAATTCGCACACAATACAATGTTCAACATTCACACAATTCAGAATTCACACAAAGTTATATGCGAGTTCTAAGAATTCGCACACAACACTATGCGAAATCTAGACTTGGAAAAATTCTAAAATCAACTTTTCGCACAATAGAAACATACATTCTGTACTTAGAAAAATTTTCAAACTCAAACAATTCGCATCGATACGAATTCTATACTTAGAAGTTTTAAAACTTTTATGCGAAATATGATGAATTCGTATATCACCCTTATGCGAATTCTGAGCAATTCGCATGAAACACAATGCGAATTCTAGGAATTAGTATGCCACAATATGCGAGTTCTTCACTTCTCGCAAGCAGGCATATACGAAATCTAAACTTAGTATACTTTTCGTATAAGAGAGTTATGCGAAATCTGACTTTTCGTATAAAAGCATATGCGAATTCTACACTTAAACTTTTTCAGAAATCAATTTCCATGCGAATTCCACTATGCGAGTTCTTCAGTGTCTATGCGAGTTCTTCAGATCTCAGTTTAAAAACTTCAAATTTTCAGCCCAAATCGATCCAAAACTTCGACTTAGATCCTGAAAATTTACCAATTTGACCATGAACACTGTCTGAACGGATTACAATCAATGAATTGCAAACTATAACACCAAACTAACAAACTCGATACAAATACAGTATGTAAACAAACTCGAACAAAACTTTACAAAAAAAATCCAAAATTCACACTAATCTAATTTGAATTGAACTTCGTATTACAAACAGAAAAATGTTCTAGATATCATAACGAATCTAGAACATACAAATCCAAACCCAAAACATCTCTGAAATCCGAAAATCAAAGATAACAGTTCGACTTGATCAAGTTTCTGAATCTCTTTCGGCTCTGATACCAATTATTAATCCCAGTAATAGTGCTAGACAAGATGACAACAAACTAATCAATCAATTTCCATTTTTCAATTCAATATGAAAATCAATTACACAATAAGTTCTCTCAAACTTTCTCTCTCTACAATGATGAACGCGTACAACACACTCTTCTAGCCTAATGATTCTACTAACGAAAAACTATTTATACTAAGGCTAAAACACTCACACCACTAAACTAAACAATGCTTTGACTTTGACTTTTATTACAAATGACTTTGACTTTAACATGAGAGTTGACTTGAGCTTTAACTTCAACTTTACTGATATTGTATCCAACATATTTCTGCACTAACAATTACTGATGTCATTATTATTGAGGTTAATTAAAGAATTTTATATTGAGTTTTAATTTGTAGGAAGAAGTTTGTCTTTTATTTGTTGTGATATCGAAATTTTTTATTAGTTGCTCTTACCAAATCTGAGTGTGTTACAAAAAAGAAATTCATCGATGATCTGTCGGTGAAATTTCATATTTTTGACGGATTACCGACGGATTGGAAATTATTTTATTTTTCTTTTTTTTTTAAATAGGAATGCGTCTGGATTTCTATTACAAAAAAGAAAAATTAAAACAATTTCCAATCCATCGGTGATTTGCAACAGATTGGAAATTATTTTAACTTTTTTTTCAAAGACATCTAATTGGCCGTCGGTGATCCATCGCAAATCACCGACGGATTTGGACAATCCGTCGGTAATTTGCAAAGGATCATCGACGGAGTAATCTTTTTTTTTTTCAAGTTTTTTGTATCCGTATGAGGTTTTACGTTGACTAGTTTGTATAATTTGTCACTACCAAAAATAACATCTTTACCGAACGGACATTTTCGACGTATTATCCATCGGAGATATTACTGGCGGTTTTCCGACGGATTTACGGCGGATCATCCAAAAGTAAAAAAAAGTCAATACTCGCACAAATCTGCCACTGATTTTTTATTTTATTGTTTTATATTTTTGATGGATATTTATGGTCTATTTGTGACGGAAATGCCATCATTTTAATGTTTTTATTTAAAATAATTAATTAAACTAATTAACAATTAATTAAACAAATTAATTAATATTTCCGATGGATTTCCACCGGAATTTAATTAACTTTTTCCACAGTAAATCTTTCGGAAATATTAATTTTGTTTTTGTCCCAATCATTTATTATAAAATTTAATTGTGAAAAAAATTAATATTTTCAAATTACTTGGCGGATTTTCGACCGTCATCCCCATTCGTCAGAAATCCATGGGAAATGAAAAAAAGTATTATAACTTCTTTTTAATAAAAAATAATTCAATCTTTTTACTTTTCCGACGGATTTCCGATGGATGAGGATGTCCGTTGGAAACCCGCCGGTAATTTCAAAGTATTAGTTTTCTTTTCGAATTTTTTAAGAACCTTGTGACGGATTTTTTGCGGATTTTTAATAAAAATTAGTTTTTTGTGATTTTTTTCCGCATTCTCTCGGTGAATACTTATTCATGTCGAGCTGGACTTTAGTGGGTTTTATGGTGGCTTAGTTGTTCGTATTGGGCTATAGTGGGTCTTAATTGTCTTATCGAACCGACTACACACCACATGCATATATGTAGTACATATTTGCACGCAAACACGTAATAAGTCACATATGGTGTTATATTAGGCCTTAATAATGTTGGAAATATTAGTAAAAATTTATGTTTTTTACTAACTTTAGACACATTTAAATACATATATATGTAGTGTATATATCTAACTCTTAGTGGGTTTGTGTTCTCTTATATGAGGGCTTCGAAACGATATATCGTGTGTCCAAAACGGAATACGTGTGAATGAGATATCGATTCTCAAAGTTGAGTACTTGGGATGAAATTGGTAAAAATCAATTGGGTGTGGGAATGTGTCTCACATAGGAAGAATGAGTAAACATCCAATGGTTTATAAGCATGAATGTGGGAGGGGCTTATAAGCTCCTTTGATTGGTTTTACTCTAACTCCTACCCGCGTGTAGGGGGGGTGCCGATTGAGATTTTTGTAAGCTAAATCGGCGAACTTGTGCGTGGGCGTGACCTGTAGACACAAATGCAACTCCGAAATCTTGCACTGTAGTATGGACGAAAAACAACGCACCGGGCGGGTTTAGGCCGTGGGTTAATTCTCACGGTTACCTGCGCCGTGCACTGGAATGTGGCCGAGAAGCAGTACACCGGGCGGGTTGTGCTGCGGGTTTACCCGCGTCACGTACTGTTATTGATTTCATTTGTAACTCCTAATGATACTCATTGAATATAGAAATTAATATGTTTAATAATCAGATAATTACGATTAATTACTGATTAATTACATATTAATTCGTCGGTGGAGTCCAGTTGCATTCCAAATCCTGAATCCCGAACACAATACACGAGCCTCAACTTCCGTTTTAAATCTTCTTCTGTTTCTTTATGTTAGAACTTTAATCATTCGTTGATTACTTCTATCTTCTCTTATCTGTAATCGTATTATTAATCATTTGTTGATTATTTAATTTACATATCTTGTAATATTATATGTATTACTAAAATACATAGAAAAACTAACAAATAAGTCATAAAATGTCATATTGGGCTATAATGGTGGTTTACTGGTTTCATATTAGGGTATAATGGTTTTTAGTTGTCTTATCGACACTAATATACAACACATGCATCTATGCAGTAGATGCATGCACACAAGCACATAATAAATCACCACTGGTGTTATTGTACCTTAATACATTATAAAAGTTCATATTGGGATATAATGGTGGTTTAGTGGTTCTTACAATAGTATAGTGATTAGGGGTGTAAATGATGCGAGTCGAGCTTGAGTATTGATATGCTCGACTCGAACATGATAATCAATTATCAAGCTCGAACTCGACTCGAAAGCTCGCGAGTAAAAAAAAATACAAACTCGACTCGAACTCGATAGCCTATTTCCAAGCTCGAACTCGACTCGAACTTGCTTGAAGCTCGAATCAAGCTCATACCATGGTCAAGCTAAAACTCATATAAAGCTCGAGCTCAAACTATTGTCAAACTAAAACTCAAACTAAGGTTAAACTTGAGCTTTAATCATGGTCAAATTTGACCACAAATGCATATGTGGCCCAAGCACAAACATGGTTTTTAAATCTACTCCTACCTTCCCTTTTATTAATCTCTCTCACTCCCATATCTTGTAATTGAGCGATGTGGGATCACTACTTTCAAATTTGCTCTCACTTTCACTGTTATAAACCCTCTCTCACTCCCCAACATTATTTAATCAACCAAAGTGTGACTAGGATCAACCCCTTGTATTTCAATCGTCTACTAAGTTTTTCTTTTATAAAAAAATATAAATGCAATTTTTATATTATCTTTTTTTTATTAAAAGATAATAATTAAATGAAACTTAGTTATAGTTTTTATATTATATTATAAAATTATATATATATAAAAAATTGGGTATCTCACGAGCTTATTGAGTCGAGTATTGGGTAGCTCGACTCGACTCGTTAGTATGTCGAGTCGAGCTCGAGTTCGAGCCGAACTTACTCGATTCGAGCATTGACCTAGTCGATCTCGAGTAGCTCGCGAGTTGTCTCGTCTCACTTACACCCTCTAATAGTGATTCGTAATATTCTTATCTGTGAGGTCCATTGAGATCAATGATTGGTTTGATTGAGAGATGAACAAAAGATTAAGGGTAGAAATCAGTAGATTATTCAACAAGAAAATAAATCTACACTAAGAAGAACAATAGAGAGTAGGCGGCTACATTGTGGATGATTTGATTAACACACAATGAAAAGGTTCAACAAGTTAACCTAAAACACTACTACATGATTTGTATTTATATCCCCATAACCCTTGTGTACAATTAAGCCCAAACCCAATACAAGGCCCAATACAATAAATGTAGATTACTTTATAAAACTTCTAAATAGAACATAAAATATGTTCTAACATTCTCCCCCTAAGTTTTGTAAAGTAATCATTTTTTGATCAGCTGCAGCTTTAGCTCCTCTCCCCCTTGATTTCTTTATAAAACTTAGTGTTACATAAACTTCAAAGCTCCTCATGCTCCCCCTAGAAAGTAGCTCTTATCCTTGAAGTATCAACTGAAATATCATATTGGATGTAGACCATAACCTCGACTGAGTACACATAAAGACAAATTTTATCTCTAGTAAACCCAACACATTCCTTAACACTCACAAGAATGATATGTGTGGATTATGGAGTGACACCCAAGTGCATCTTCAATATATAACATCTGATATGTCTGTGAACCATGAGTTGAAATAAGAGTTTAGCTTAAGAACTTCATCTGATAAGCTCACGGGCGGTAGCATCCGGTAGCAACACTACAAGGAAAGGGTTAGAAGGCAAGCTTTGTTCAACAACTGATAGAAGATACTCATACTGAATTCTCTCCAGAAAACTGAATAATCAAACGCAGAACTCTTTTCTTCACGAATTAGCTGGATGATTATAAGCTCTCAAGATTCTGAATCACAACCAAAGTGCAGAACAATGATTGCAGTCGCTCATACTACTGGTTGATCAGGTCAGAAGAATGATAAAGAGCACTCAACAGTCTAACACAAATAGAAGCTTTCCAAACTGATGATTGCAGATGCTCAGGCAGCTAACTCAATCCAAGCAGAGACCAAATCTGAAAATACAGAATCTGAAAATCTAGACAGGCATGAGCACTCGTGTAAGAGTAGATCAGTTGATAAGGATATGTGACCAACATTGATGTCACATATGCATTCCGCGTATAAAGCACATGAACAGATTGTCCTCCTCCTGAGACTTAGCATGGGGGTCCTGCTACCCGGTTAGCGGGTGGGGTCAAGGGGCAACGTCCTTGCGGGGTCTGGGGGCAGCGCCCCGAGAGAAAATTTTTTGACAATTAAATCCCATAAGGCATCTTGTAAAATGGGTTCAGAACAGTCAAAATTCTCAAAAACATCACCAACTTTCGCAAACAACTGAAATTCGCAGATTCTTATAGACATTTGAGCACAATTCGCAAGATGGCATAACCTATACCACAAAATTCGCAGAGACTTGCATTGCGAGTTCTTCAACTTTTGCAAGCCTCATGGTTGCGAATCCCGCATTTCGCAGATAACACATCAACGAATTCTTCAGAATTCGTAATGTACTATCCTGTGAATTCTTGACTTTTGCAATACACAAACCTGCGAAGTCTATACTTAGAACATTTTTCGAATTTTTGGAAGCCACATTTCGCAAACACAACCTGCGAAACCTTTGAATGTGGCCTGCGAATCCTTAGGATTTCGCATACAACATAAACACAGTGGCCTGCGAATCCTTCAACTTTCGCAATGTGCCACGTCCGAATTCTTCCCTTGTAAAATTTGTTGTGTCCAATGTTCTGCGAATCCTTCTCTACGAATCCTTCACCATTTGCGAGTTCTTCAATAGATCTTGCGAAATCTGTAGATCTAGACGAAATTTCTGACTTTTTCTTCAACAAATCATTAATACATCGATTTCTAAGCTGATACTTTATCCACAGGCTCGAAAATAACCAATAAGCACATTTGTAGTTGATCACCAATACTAAATCTGACTCTGGAGCAGACTTCGATTCAACTACAATATATACATATTTTCGAACAAAATAACTCAGAAAATCAAAAGATCTGATTTTTGGAATGAAATTGATAATAGCTATTGATTCGATAATGATAAACAATAATATCTGAATCAATTAAACAACAAAGAACAATCAATTTCACAAAAAAATCACAAAAAATCGATTTTCACAGGACTGTTCTATCAAAACCAATCTGATCTCCCGATCGTTCAGAAAGATGTTTTCTGTTCAGCTCTGATACCAATTGTGAGGTCCATTGAGATCAATGATTGGTTTGATTGAGAGATGAACAAGAGATTAAGAGTAGAAATCAGTAGATTATTCAACAAGAAAATAAATCTACACTAAGAAGAACAATAGAGAGTAGGCGGCTACATTGTGGTTGATTTGATTAACACACAATGAAAAGGTTCAACAAGTTAACCTAAAACACTACTACATGATTCCTATTTATATCCCCATAACCCTTGTGTACAATTAAGCCCAAACCCAATACAAGGCCCATACAATAAATGTAGATTACTTTATAAAACTTCTAAATAGAACATAAAATATGTTCTAACATTCTCCCCCTAAGTTTTGTAAAGTAATCATTTTCTGATCAGCTCCATCTTCAGCTCCTATTATGTATATTTTCCAACCCTTGGTTACGAAGTCTTCAGAGCTGAACGCCATGGAAATCTATATTATGTAGATTTTACAACTCTGTCCGCCACACGTCCCGTATGCCTATTAGCCAAAGCCTCTAAAGCACAATCATGGACGTGGCATCGCCGCTTATCTCATCAGCATTTCAGATCAATTGCTAAGCTACAGAGACAAGGTCTTGTCAAAGGTCTACCATAAATGAGGTTTGAGAAAGACTCACTATGCTCTGCATGTGAGTTGGGCAAAATAAAGCGAAGCTCATTCAAGTCCAAAACTAAATCCTCAACCTCATCTACACTGGAACTTATTCATATGGAACTTTGTGGCCCACTGCGGACAACATCTATCAACGGAAAGAAATACGTCTTAGTAATGATAGATGACTATTCAAGATACACATGGCTCGAGTTTCTTCGCAACAAGTCAGATGCGCCAGAACTGATTATAGCTTTTATTAAGCGTATTCAAGTACGTCTTCAATTGCCAGTCCGAACTCTTCACAGTGATAACGGCACGGAGTTCAAGAATGACACCTTGCAAAGTTACCTTACCTCTGTGGGAATTTCACACAACTTCTCCGCAGCCTAAACTCCACAGTAGAATGGTATTGTTGAACGGAAGAACCGCACTCTTGTTGAAGTTGCTCGTACTATGCTTGCATATGCTGATCTACCCATGTATCTTTGGGCCGAGGCAGTCGCGACAACTTGTTTCACTCAGAATGTTACTATTGTGGTCAAACGCTTTAATAAAACAACATATGAGTTGATCAATAATCGTAAACCTAATATCAAATTCCTTCGTGTTTTTGGTTGCAGGTGTTACATTCTACGAGAGCATCAAGGATTATCAAAATTCGATAAGAAAGCGGATGAAGGTTATCTCGTTGGATACTCGCTGACATCCAAAGCGTATCGAATTTACAACACTCGAACAAAGACGATTGTTGAGAGCATGAATGTATCCTTTGATGAGAATTCTACTCGGACTTCTAAACATAACTGTTCAGAACTCGGACTCAAGAACAAAGCTTTTATTCAATCCGGAATAGAACCAGTGTCTAAAGCTTATACTTCTTCTACAACTAACTCTATCTCATCTGAGTTAGATTTATTGTTTATTGATGCCTTCGATGAAATCTGTGCAGACTTTGACAAAGGCATATGAACATCAACACCAAGCTCGGAGGTCTCCACTCATACTGAAGACATGTCTGGACCGTCCGAAGAAGTCACTGAAACCGCATCTCCATCAGGTACAATTACACCGCTAGTTTATGATTCTACTAACGCTAAATCTGTCTCTGCAGCTATTCCATCTGGAAATGAAGTCTTGAGTACTTCAACTGTTATTCCAGAAGCTTCAGTATCAGAAACTTCTGTACATGATGTCCCGAACACATCTGTGGATCTACCCACCGTTCATGATGAATACAATGAATTGAATACACAACAAACAGTTGAATCCTTGCCAAGCACGCACCGATGGACAAAGGATCATCTCCTGCATAATGTGATAGGTGACGTACAATCTGGTGTCAAGACATGTTCTGCGTCAACCAATTTCTGCATGTTTTCAAGCTTCCTTAGTTCCCTTGAACCAAAGAAAGCATCAGAAGCTCTACGTGATCCTTTTTGGATTTCTGCTATGCAAGACGAGCTTATGCAATTCGAAAGGAACAAGGTTTGGCGCTTGATCCCACTACCTCAAGGTAAAACTGTTATTGGAACTAAGTGGGTATTCAGAAACAAGAAAGATGAAGCTGGAGTAGTTGTGAAAAACAAAGCTCGGTTGGTTGCAAAAGGGTACTGTCAACAGGAGGGCATTGACTATGATGAAACGTTTGCCCCTGTTGCGAGGATTGAGGCTATCAGAATCTTCTTAGCCTATGCAGTGCACAAAAACTTTACCGTCTATCAAATGGACGTAAAGTCAGCCTTCCTAAATGGGGTTCTGCATGAGGAGGTATATGTTGCACAACCTGAAGGTTTCGTTGATCCTCATCACCCTGATCATGTCTACATATTAGACAAAGAACTGTATGGTCTCAAACAAGCACCACGAGCCTGGTATGAAACTCTCACTAAATTTCTCCTTGCTTCTGGTTTCAAGAAAGGTACGGTTGACACTACCTTATTTCTCAAAAGGCAAGGTGAGGATTTGATTCTCATTCAGATTTATGTTGACGACATAATATTTGGGTCGACAAATCCAAAATTCTGCAAGAACTTTTCTAAAACCATGGAAACAAAGTTTGAAATGTCGATGATGGCTAAATTAAATTTTTTCTTGGCTTACAAGTTAAGCAACTACCCGAAGGCATTTTCATCAGCCAAGATAAATATATAAAATATATGTTAAGAAAGTTCAATATGTCAGATAGTTCAATCATGAAAACACCAATGGATACTGGTACACTCTTGGATGCAGATCCCTCTAGTAAACCTGCTGATCAAAAGGTGTATCGTAGCATGATTGGTTCTTTACTTTATCTGACTGCAAGTCGCCCAGATATAATGTTTGCCACATGTTTTTGTGTGAGATATCAAGCGAATCCCAAAGAGTCGCACTTTCATGCTGTTAAGCGGATCCTTAGATATCTCAAAGGCATTCCTAATTTAGGCCTTTGGTATCCAAAGGATTTCCGTTTTGATCTCTCTGCCTTTACTGATGCTGACCATGCAGGATGTAAGCTAGACCGGAAGAGTACTTCTGGATCATGTCAATTTATAGGTGACAAGCTTGTAAGTTGGACTTCAAAGAAACAAAACTGCGTTTCAACGTCCACTGCTGAGGCAGAATATGTAGCTGCTACCAGCTGCTGTTCGCAAGTCCTCTGGATGAAGACCCAGTCAAGGGACTTTGGGTACAACTACAAGCGAGTGCCTATTTATTGCGATTCCAAGAGCGCAATCGCCATAACTTCAAATCCGGTTCAGCATTCAAAGACCAAGCATATTGATGTACACTATCACTTCATCAAAGATCATGTAGAAAAAGGTGACATTGAAATGCACTTTGTTCAAACTGACTTCCAGTTAGCTGACATTTTCACCAAGCCGTTAGATGAAAAGAGGTTCCAGTTTCTAATCAGCAAACTTGGAATGTTGAACATGACTTTCTAGACCTTACTCATGATTCGAGGGGGAGTTTTCTTGATCTTCATCTTGTGATTTGTGTATTGATTCTCCAACTGTTGCTAACAATAGAGGAATCATTTCCATCAATGATTACCAATACTTCTTTTGTGTGCAGGATATTTCGAGTGACAATGGCTTCTAATCATATCCGATTAGAACCCGTACTTCAAAGATTTTCTTCAAATAGGGGGAGCTTAATTGTCAAATACTCTTGTTTTGAGGGGGGGAATTATTTCGTCAAACACCATATGTCTTTGACTTATCCAAATCTTTATTCTTCATGTGTATCTGTGCTTCTTTGTGCTTTCATATACAAAAGACTATTGAACAACATTTTTTTAGGACAATACATGGGATTTAATGTGTGAGCTCAAATGAACTTCCATGGATTCACGTTAACCAGTGTTTCCTACACAGGAAGTATTCCATGAGTGATTAAGGGGAGAGGGGTAAAAAGATTGAGTATTGGTGTGCGAAGAGGTAATATGAAAATGAGAGATTGGTTAGCAGTGAGTTTACATGCTTAAAAGAAAGAGGGTGAGAGAACAAAGTAAAAGAATATCAGACTCTGCCCCAAACTTCTTTCTGAGCCAGCCAGCCACATTACTGATTGGTTTACATTCTTTGGTGACCATCATTGAAAAAGGCAGTGAGCCCATGCCATCTCTTGTCAACAACCCCACCAGCTACACATTCTTTTCTTAAAAGGAGAATGTTTCACATTTTCTGGGGAAGCATCACATATGCTATTAGTTCTTCTCTCGGAAGATACTAATATTGAAAAAGAAGGAACGTTGCCCCACCTTCAATTCTTTCTCATGCACATTAAGTCCTTGTGTAATTTGTTGCTGTCTCAACAAGTTTACATCCTTTGAGCCAACATTGAAAAACAATCCTCTGTGCTTATTTCTTTCATACACATGCACAAGCACACAGAAATCTGTTTTCTGTCAGAACATTCATAGATAACCATGTGTTATTTGATAATTGAATGGAAGTCCTGGGGAGCCTACATCACCACCAACTCCTTATATACTAACTTCGTGTTAGTCAGTAACTGTGTGTTACTGACTGGCACTTCGAATTGAGTCATTTGTTGATTCAGGGTTACCACTTATCACTTGTTTGAATATGTAAAGGTTTAAATAATCACACTCTCTCTATCTGGGGGAGACTGCTCTTATTTCCACAATGGAAGTTATACATGAAGAATGAGTTTGATTGTTGTTTTGGGGGAGAAAATTCTTGGATTATTTTGTAATGTTTTGATGATGCTGATTCTCACCACTCATCAAAAAGGGGGAGAATGCAAGAATTTCAAATGTTAGATCTGAGTTTGTTTGTTCTGTTCAAGAAAGTAAGATTTATTGAAGACTGCTGAAGAATTTAAAGATAACAAAGTGTCTGACCTATCTGATTTACCAAAATCCTGACTGTAGATGATAGTCAGAAGGACACTTCATTTAAATTTCAAAAGTAAGAGGAAGATATCTGTTTCCTCAAAGTTGTGAAGACCGTGAAAAGCTACAAGCTTTGAAGCTTTCAACGTCATATCCGATACTGTTTTCAAGAGACGTGAAGACCCGAAGTTATTGCCAAATTTTTTTTAATCATGAATCCAAAGGGGGAGATTGTTGGATCAGATAATTGTCTTCAAGATTAAAAATGTTAAAGGGGTCTCTTTTGTATTAATAGTTATTTCCTTAGGGGGTGTTTTGGTAGATTTCTAGTATTGCTTAGGTCATGTTGACCTACCTATATAAGGTATTTTTGTTTCTAGAATTCATGAGCCGCTCAATAGTTTTACACGCACAAGGTATTGGTTTTTTACACCAATAACACACACACGTACTCATATAATTATCAAGAGATACTATGACATATTGATTGATTTTTATTCATCTCTTATTCCTATTGTGTTGTGTGATTGATTATCAACTAGAATATGGGATTAACATTATCGACCCTAATACAAAACATATGCATCTATGCAGTAGATACGTGCACACAAGCACCTAATAATTCACCATTGGTGTTATTAGGCCTTAATAAGTCATAAAAGGTCATATTGGGCTATAATGGGGGTTTAGTGGTTCTTACAATGTTATAGTGAGTCTTAGTATTCTTATCGATCGTTATACAAGACATATGCGTCTATGTAGTAGATATGTGCACACAATCACATAATAAGTCACCACTTGTGTTATTGGGCATTAATAAGTCATAAAAGGTCATACAATGGTGATTTAGTGGTTCTTACAATGGTATAGTGATTCTTAGTATTCTTATCGACCCTAATACAAAACACATGCATCTATGGAGTAGATATGTGCACATAATAAGTCACACTGGTGTTATAAGTTACCAATGACCGTGATGGGTTCTATTGGGTTTAAATTGTTCTATTGGGCTTTGATGGGTTCTACTGGGCTTAAATTGTTCTATTAGGCTTTAATCAGTTCTATCGATTTTAATGGATCTATTGAGTTTTCGCTTCAGTTGGATTTTATTAGGTTCTATTCGACTGTAACGGATTCAGATGGGTTTTATTCAGTTTTATTAGATTTTAATGGGTTTAATTCATTTTTTGGGCCTTAACGGGTAATTAAGAATATTTCGAGGGATTTCTGGCAGATAAGAATATTTCGGCAGATTTTCAGTGGAATATTCTGCCAGTTCCAAAAAAAGTTGAATTTTGTAAATAGTAGGCAGATTTTTCAAAATTTAAATTTCCAGATAATGTCTCCGACGGTGCTATCCACCGATGATCAGTCAGAAACTGAATTTTTAATATTTTATTTTAAGAAACACATGTTTTTAATATTTAGTTTCAATATTAAAAAATAAGTTTCCGACGGATTTAGCCGACGCTAATCCGCCATAAATCTTTATTTCCCTTTTGCCCTATGTTGGGACAGACTCTTTTCAAAATCACAAACACACCACACACCATACAAATGCAGAAACGCAGAACCGATGCCCCCTTTTCTCGATTGATCCCATCGGCTGTCCGGCGCTCTCTCCTCTCCGACGCCGTCTCTCTCCAGCCATCTCCCCTTCGTTGTTGTTTCTCTCCTCTAATTTCTTGTGGTAAAACCGAAATCCTAGTTTTTTTAGATGTGTATATATATGTATGTCATATGTATATGTATATGTTTAGATGTGGTAAAAACCATCTTTGGTTTAGAGACATATGTATGTATAATGTATGTATGTATATAATGTATGTATATATGCATATGTAATGTGTATGTATATATGTATGTGTAAATTTTGGGTAAAATTGATCAATATCTATGTAAGTATGTGTAAATGTGTATGTATATCTAAATGTGTATGTAGATAGTAATTAAATTTATATATATATATAATTGTATGTAGATGATATATGTATGCTATGTAAAAAACATATCTATATAATGTATCATATATATGTATGCCTTTGTAAATCTAAACCTCAAATTGTTGGGTATATATTCACAAATTGTTAGGTAATTTTTTTAGACAAATTGTTGTTATTTTACACAAATTGTTTTAGACAAATTGTTGGGTAAAGATTGTTAGAAATGGGTTGCCAATTGTTGGGAAAATTTGTTTTGTAGACTTGCTACAATGCCACATGTTTTGTCTTTTGGAGGTAGGGGTACTTCCAGCAACTAAGGACGTAGGGGCACTTCTACTCCAGAAGCCTCTAGTAGTGAATTGGCACAACCAGAGGAAGTTGAGTCCAGAAATGCCCGTGGCATCACCAATCCCGAACAACTTTCAACACAAAGGACGAAGATCGGGGTAAACTGCAATGAGTAAGTATTATATTAACTAATTGATCAAATTAACTGTTTTGGGGTATCGATACTAATTCAAGTCATTATATAGCTTTGACAACGCCATTTCCATTCGCCATATGAGCCAGATAAACCGGTCTATGATTGATCACACGTGGTACACTTGGACATAGATCCCTAGGGATGTTAGGGCCCGAATGTGGGAGCATTTTCAAGTTTCTAGTATGTATTTAACTTGTTATAATTTTGAACTTAAAAACCATCTAACACTTTATGTACATGGGTTCTGTTACTGGGATTCATCCTTAGACAACCAGATGCTGCAGATTTGGGAGGCCAAATCCATGAAGAATTACAATGACAGTTTGAAGTCAGCCAGGAGAAGAGCAGGCGAAAAGGTCGTATTTCAATCTCTTCCCTTTGAAGAAAGCGACCCTTCCCTTTCAAGAAAGCGACCCTAATAGGGATATGAATATGTTGAAGGACTTCCCCCCCTCCCGTTTGGCTCTCTTAGCATCTCTGGGCCGGGATGATCGATCGCTAGAACCATGACCATTGGAAGGGCGTATCCAAGTCAGCTATCACGTACCGGATGACTGAGATTGATGGTGAAATATCCAAACACACTGGCAGATCGATCTCGTTTTCTATGCACGGTGCTTACATGGTAGGTCCTTAACACCGATTACTTTAGTAGTTTGATTTTTAATATGTTATAATAACACATGTTTGTATGATTCTTTACCTTTGTAGATGAGAGAAAGAAAAGGCGTGTCACCGACCTGTATGGAACTGTTCAATCATACACATAGAAAGAGGTCGAATACAAAGTCATCCTTTTCGGATAGCGGGTCATTAGGGGATTATGTGACTTCGAGGTGTATCCGACTTTTGTCAATTGTATAATAACTATAACTTTATAATTGTTTACCTTTAATTCCAAATCTCTATCTAGTTTGGGTTGCCATTTGTTGGGAAAACGTTAGGATTGTTTAAGTTAAAATGTTAGTGCGTATATATATATATATATATATATATATATATATATATATATATATATATATATATGTCTATTTTGGGTTGCCAATTGTTGGGCAAACATTAGGATTGTTTTAGATTAAATGTTGGTACATATATATCTCCATCTTAGTCTGGGTTTCCATTTATCGGGGAAACGTTAGGATTGTTTTATTTGGAAATATCCCATTTACAATCGTTATGTTGTTGAAATTGACTTGTGTTTTAAATCACATGGGTGACTATCAAACCAATCTCACCCAAAAGTACGACAACAATGTCAATTCCTATCCCATAGTAGATGTAGATCTGTGGCAGCAGACAGTCGGGGGAAGCAAGATGGTCGACTATTCGGCTTTGGGAAGACCTGTAGTCCCAATTTGATCTTGAGCGGGGCCCTCGCACATGGATACCTGAGTGCTGCATCATCTTCTGATGCCCGGGTGTTTACCTCTTTTTCCTTTGTTGTTTATCTATTTCGTTTATAATGCCAATTATAAATTCTAACGTTTCTTGTTTTTTTTGTAGGTTCAAAGATTAGAGACCTGGCTCGAGGAGGTTCTCGAACGAGAAGAGGTTCGCAAGAAAGATCATGAGAATATGATGGAGTTGGTGAGGAGGTTCACCCAAAGTCAACAGTTTTCGTGTCAACAATCTCCACACCCGTCGCTCGACTATTGATATTTGGTTGTATGTTTATGAACACTTGTCCCACTGAACAATCGCACTTGAAACGGATTTGATCGAACAGTTTCAACTTGTTGAACAATTTGTGTTTCTTTCGCCTGAATAATCGTTGATGGACTTTAATTTATGTACTTGAATTCCAGTTTTAGTAGTTTTTTTAACATTTACAGGATTTTAGAAAAATTAAATCAAATTATAAAAATTAATTTTAAAATTTACAGGTTGATTACTGGCGGGATATCCGACGATGATTTTATTACCAATTTTAAATAAAAGCAAAAAAGAAATTACTTTAAAAATTTACCGACGACTGTTTCTGGCGGATTTTCGGTGGATGGTCCGTCGATATTTAATTCTAAATTATTAAATTAAAAATCTATTTCTTAAATTTTTTAACTACCGACAGATTATCCGTCGAAAATCCGCCTGTAAATTAATCAATTTGATCAATTGAAAACTTTTAAGAAAAAAAGGAAAAAAAAAGAAGTGGTGGATTACCGATGGACATATCCGCTCGAAATACTGAATCTGCCGGCAAAGTGGTTTTCTGGCAACTGATATTCCGGTCGCCAAATCCGCCGAAAATTTGCCGCTAAATGCTTTTTCCGGCGGATTTGTTCGTCGGAAATGGCTGTCTGTTTAGTAGTGTGCTATCTATGTGTGTATTTATATGTATGCATATATGTGTATATTTATATGTATGCATATATGTGTATGTCTATATATGTATGTATGTGTGTATGCGCATATGTGCATGTACATGTGTATTTATATGTATGCATATATGTATGTCTATATATATGTATGTGTGTATTTATATATGTATATATTTGTATGTGTACGTCTATATATGTATGTATGTGTGTATGTAAACATGTGTATGTGTATATGTATATATATATATGCAAGTGTCGTATATGTTACTTAATATGTACATTTATGTATATATATTTGTATGTGTATACATATTTATATGTTATATACTATGCATGTATGTGTGTATATGTATATGTGTGCATGTATGTCTATATATGTATGTATGTGTCTATACATATAAGTACATTTATGTGTGTTGGTTGTTAATCGTATACAATAGATCTATGTATAGTATATATATATATATATATATATATATATATATCTGTGTGTCTGTCTGTCCGTGTATGTATATATATTTGTATATCTATATGCATATTCATATGAATGTACGAATACCATCACTAAACTTCGAGAACCCGGATTTGGTATATTACGTTTGTCATTTCATAACGGTTTTGGTCTCTCCTATTAACGGCTGTTAACTTTTTCCGTTAAGTCCAATTAAATCAAGAGTATTTTAGTCATTTTAATCTGTCGTTAATGACTAAAGTACCTCTCATTTAATTAGATGGTGATGGAATTAACATAAAAATGTTTAAAATGACTAAAATATCCTTCATTTAATTGGTTTTAACAAAAAAAGTTAACCGCCGTTAAGAGGAGGGATCAAAACCGTTACTTAATAATAAGTTAATAAACAATAGTTATTTAATAAGAAATTAATAAATAATAATAATTAGTAATTAGTAATTAATTAATAAAACGGTCGAAGATCTGTCAGAAATTTGAATTCTTTATTAAAAAAGTTCTCTTTATAAGCCCTAATACAAAACTCGCTTACTTTTCTCTCTCACGATCGACTTCTCTCTCTCTCTCGCCGCTTCCCCCAACACCTACCCACCGTCGACTCCCCTACCACCATCGAGGCCATACCACCTCCTCCCACCACTTGCTGCCACCACCGACATTACACCACCACCTCCCACGAGCTGCTGCCACCACCAAGGCCACACCACTATTACCCACCACTAGCTGCCACTACCGAGGCCACACCACGACCTCCGACACCAAGACCACACCATCACACTGATTTGTGCATTTTATGGATTGGGAGAAAGACTAAGGGGCTGTTTGGTTGGTTTTCCATTAAGTACTGTATTGATAAAGTTGTTTGTGTGGATTAATCTGTCTGTATAGATTTAGAAGGTTTTTATTTGAGAGAGTTTTTTCATAGATGGAAGGAACGTGTTTTTTAATGGGAGTGACTGGTTTGGAAAAAATTTGGCTTTCTGCATAAAGCTCCCCCTTGAAATCTTACTGAATAAGCCATTTTCTATATCATTAAGCCACTACCAAACAGTCATATATAGCTGACTGAATAAGCTGTGAGCCTCATTAAGCTCATTAAGCTGCTAACAAACAGGCCCTAAGGGGGCGTATGGTTCGCAAGATTCCGATGTAATTCGAAGGAATTAGAATGATCAATTTCATTGACCAAATTCCGCTCAGGCGATTGGTTTACCTATGGAATGGAATTAAATTTCACACATTCCACAATTCATGGATTTGGTCATTCCATTACAAGGAAGAAGGAATTCAATTCCATTCCATCCTATTTGTAACAACCCAAAAATAGGGGCAAACAAAAATTCCATAAAAAAGAAAAGTGGTATATAATGCCATAGCATGAGCCTCCCAAAAAGGGGAAATAATGAACATCTGTTTCATTACAAATTTGTAATGTAACGAAAAGCAAACGACAACCATCTGATCTAATTCCTAAATGGAAATAAGATTACAAAAAGGTGTCATCTGTACTCCAAGAATGGTGTTCCAAGGTCGGTGTCTCAAAAAGCACAACTTCCCCCAAGCTCACACTAGACATGGTTAGACCTTCTTAGACCCAACGCCACAATAACTTGAGATACATGTCGACACCAAACAAGTGTTAGACCAAAAAGCCTAATGAGCTTGGACAAATAGTAACATGCAATAAACTATATATATATATATATATATATATATATATATATATATATATATATATATATCTAAAAGCAAAATCTAGAGGTGCTTAGGTGGCACAATGAGAAGCCTCCATCCTCATTTTTCTTTTTTCTCATTGTTTTGATTTTTTTTAAATAAAAACATTTTTCTTCAATTTAACTCTTTTTCTAATTTTTCATTGATGGATATTAATTAACTACTTATGAATTACATTTAATTACAAAACCCTTCATCTCCAAGGACATCCTCCTCCAATTCATGGTATTGTTCTTTTCTTCTACCTCTCTCTATGTCCATTTATCAATGCATTCGTTGATAGGGTTTGATAAATGATAAACGTCTTCTTTTTTCTACCCAGTGTTCATCTTCGTCTTTTTTGGATTTTGGATTCGTTGATAGGGTTTGATTTTGGATTTTTGAATTGATAATTGATAAATTGAATTGATACATTGAATAGGGTTTGAATTGTGCCGATTTAATGAAAAGTCTTTTGGCAGATAAAGAAAAGGAGAAAGCTGAACAAAAACCTAGTCTGGAGAAACTTTACAACCAGAAATTGTCTGATTTTTCCAAGAAGGCTCTCCAAGAAAAGGAAGACTTAGAGCACAGATGTTTGAAACTTTCCAAGCAAGTGTCTGATTTTGAGAAAATTCTAATCACCGAAAGAGACACATTTGCAAAGGAAAGAAAAGTTCTTGATGAGGAAATAATTGAATTTCCCAAGCAAATCTCAATTCTACAAGACTTACTTAATAAAGAAAAGAAATTATTTCAAGAAAAGAAGTCGTCTTTTGAGATTGAAAAGAAGAAATCTGAAAGGAGAAATGTTGGGATCTTCAATGAAATATCTGCTAAAAAAAAGAACTTAGAAAAGGAATTTGAGCTTGAACGTCAAAATTTTGAAAATGAAATCTCTAAGCTCTCAAAAAGATTAACTGTTCTATCATCTGATATGTCAAAAGAACAGAAGGCCAGATCTGACTTACAGGTAAAATTTGACACAATTCTTGAAGAAAAAAATCTTTTATCTAAAAATATAAAAGATCTGGAAGTTGCAAACATTGATTTGTCAGAAAAGATTTATGCGGATGTGATAGATCAATCACCTCTTGACAAGTCAACTGAATCGGTTTGCTCTTTTAAAACTGCTTCCAGTTTTATATCTAAAAAAGTTTCAAGAAAGAATAGTGTCAAATCTAAAACTGTTGATACAAGTCAGATTTGTCCTACCAATCTGTTTTATAATCATACTATTGATGGCACAGTTAAATCTAACCGTAAAATTCTTGGAAAGCAATCAAGGACAGATCAAATAGTTTGGGTTGTTAAAGAATCTTTAGATGGAAAAACTGTTAAAAATCATCTCCATCCACATCCAAAGTTAAACAGAACAGAACTTGAAAAGATAAATTCTTTGATACACCTGATATATATTATTTTACTAATCATATTATCATGTTAGTTGAAAAGAGGATATGTTGTTCTTACTGTGGGGAGAATGATTTTGTGCATAGAGAATCTGCTCACAACTGGTATGGTACTTACCGAATAACTTCTCAGAATAATGTAGTTAAAAGGTATAAACCGATTGAGGAGTGGATTCGTAAATCTAACAAACCAGGACCCTAATATCAATGGGTACCAAAATCTGTGAAATATGTTTTGCAGGATGCACAGGTTTAGGGGGAGCAGATACTTTGGCTTCTAATTATATCATGTTAGAACTTGGACCTCAATATATTGAACTATGACTTCTGATCACATCAGATCAGGACTCGTACTTCAGTATGCTGAGCTGAAAGGAATACAGTCATTCACACATCTAGTGGGAGCATATTGTAAAGTCTGTAAGTTGGTGTGTGAGTATGTATTTTCAAATGGATTTGAAATCAGAAAGAAATTTTTTCAGAAAAAAGTTCATTTTTGTGCTTAAAAATTATTTTACAAAACTTGCTATTTTTCGATAGAAGCTTAAAGCATTTTTGGAAAGTTTCCATTTTTGGAAAATTTTAAAATTTTTTCTAATTGTAGAACGTGCATAGCCTTATGCGAGTTTCTACTTCGCGCAAATCATTGAATGCGAAAAGTGTAGAACGCGCACACTTTGTCGTGCGAGTTCTCACTTCGCGCATGACAAAGGTTGCGTGAAGATTAAAACTCGCAAACTATGTCGTGCGCATTTCTACTTCGCGCACACAACAGCGTGTGAGTTTGCACTATTCATTCAGCTTCGCGCACATAACGTTCTACGAGTTTCTTCTTCTCGCAAGCTATGTCGTGCGTATTTCTACTTCGTGCACACAACAGCGTGCGAGTTTGCACTGTTCATTCAGCTTCGTGCACATAACGTTCTGCGAGTTTCGTCTTCGTGCAAGCTATATCGTGCGAGTTTTTACACTTTGCGCACATCATTCATGCGCGAAGTGCACACACAAACTTGCTCTTCTTTGTGCGACAAGTAGATGTTCTTCGTTCTGTGAGAATGTGTCGTCCATTCATATCGTTCCACGTGTCAACTCACTCTCAGAGTATATATATGCGAGTTTTTCCATTTTCAGACCACTTCTTTCAGAAATCATTTGCGAGTTTTCACACTTATTTTTTTTTCTCTCAAGTTTCTTTGAGCGACTTTTGATTTCAGACCTGTTCATCGAAGAATCAACTGTAGGTGTTATGGTTTTCTTGTTTCCATCTTATTTCTTTTATGTTCTTATATCTTTGTGTATCGTTTTTCAAGCTCGATTTGTATTTTTTCTAGGGTTTCGATTTTCTGACTTTTCGTTTTTGTGACTGTTCATATTTCTTGAACGACTTTTAATATTTTGAATCTTGTTCGATCAAAATGATGTTTGTATTGTTATTCAATCTTAATTTCTATCTGGGATTGGTTCAATTTTGATTATTTGTAGGTGTACCTTGACTCATGGATTGGTTCGAACTTATGAACATACTTCTTCAACGTTATGAACTCAAACTCATGAAATGAAGATTTTTGGACTGTTTGATTCCTATGGACTAAATATTGAATCTAAACTTGTCATTGAACTAAGCAAAAGAAAATAATCAAATTGTTGGATTAAATCTTTTGATCTTAAAATTTTAAATTCAAAGGTATAAACCGATTGAGGAGTGGATTCGTAAATCTAACAAACCAGGACCCCAATATCAATGGGTACCAAAATCTGTGAAATCTATTTTGCAGGATGCACAGGTTTAGGGGGAGCAGATACTTTTGCTTCTGATTATATCATAATAGAACCTGGACCTCAATATATTGAACTATGACTTCTGATCACATCAGATCAGGACTCGTACTTCAGTATGCTGAGTTGAAAGGAATACAGTCATGCACACATCTAGTGGGAGCATATTGTAAAGTCTGTAAGTTGGTGTGTGAGTATGTATTTTCAAATGGATTTGAAATCAAAAAGAAATTTTTTCAGAAAAAAAGTTCATTTTTGTGCTTAAAAATTATTTTACAAAACTTGCTATTTTTCGATAGAAGCTTAAAGCATTTTTGGAAAGTTTCCATTGTTGGAAAATTTTCAAAATTTTTCTAAGTGTAGAACGTGCATAGCCTTATGCGAGTTTCTACTTCGCTCAAATCATTGCATGCACAAAGTGTAGAACGCGTACACTTTGTCGTGCGAGTTCTCACTTCGCGCATGACAAAGGTTGCGTGAAGTATAAAACTCGCAAACTATGTCGTGCTCATTTCTACTTCGCGCACACAACAGCGTGTGAGTTTGCAATGTTCATTCAGCTTCGCGCACATAACGTTCTGCGAGTTTCTTCTTCGCGCAAGCTATGTCGTGCGTATTTCTACTTCGTGCACACAATAGCGTGTGAGTTTGCACTGTTCATTCAGCTTCGTGCACATAACGTTCTGCGAGTTTCTTCTTCGCGCAAGCTATATCGTGCGAGTTTTTACACTTTGCACACATTATTCATGCGTGAAGTGCACACACAAACTTGCTCTTCTTTGTGCGACAAGTAGATGTTCTTCGTTCTGTGAGAATGTGTCGTCCATTAATATCGTGCCACGTGTCAACTCACTCTCAGAGTATATATATGCGAGTTTTTTCATTTTCAGACCACTTCTCTTAGAAATCATTTGCAAGTTTCACACTTATTTTTTTTTCTCTCGAGTTTCTTTGAGCGACTTTTGATTTCAGACCTGTTTATCGAAGAATCAACTGTAGGTGTTATGGTTTTCTTTTTTCCATCTTATTTCTTTTATGTTCTTATATCTTTGTGTATCGTTTTTCAGGCTCAATTTGTATTTTTTCTAGGGTTTCGATTTTTTGACTTTTCGTTTTTGTGACTGTTCATATTTCTTGAACGACTTTTAATATTTTGAATCTTGTTCGATCAAAATGATGTTTGTATTGTTATTCAATCTTAATTTCTATCTGGGATTGGTTCAATTTTGATTATTTGCAGGTGTACCTTGACTCATGGATTGGTTCGAACTTATGAACATACTTCTTCAACGTTATGAACTCAAACTCATGAAATGAAGATTTTTGGACTGTTTGATTCCTATGGACTAAATATTGAATCTAAACTTGTCATTGAACTAAGCAAAAGAAAATAATCAAATTGTTGGATTAAATCTTTTGATCTTAAAATTTTAAATTCAAAGGTATAAACCGATTGAGGAGTGGATTCGTAAATCTAACAAACCAGGACCCCAATATCAATGGGTACCAAAATCTGTGAAATCTGTTTTGCATGATGCATAGGTTTAGGGGGAGTAGATACTTTGGCTTCTGATTATATCATATTAGAACCTGGACCTCAATATATTGAACTATGACTTCTGATCACATCAGATCAGGACTCATACTTCAGTATGCTGAGCTGAAAGGAATACAATCATGCACACATGTAGTGGAAGCATATTGTAAAGTCTGTAAGTTGGTGTGTGAGTATGTATTTTCAAATGGATTTGAAATCAAAAAGAAATTTTTTCGATAGAAGCTTAAAAAAAGTTCATTTTTGTGCTTAAAAATTATTTTACAAAACTTGCTATTTTTCGATAGAAGCTTAAAGCATTTTTGGAAAGTTTCCATTTTTGGAAAATTTTCAAAATTTTTCTAAGTGTAGAACGTGCATAGCCTTATGCGAGTTTCTACTTCGGGCAAATCATTGCATGCGCAAAGTGACACTTTGTCGTGCGAGTTCTCACTTCGTACATGACAAAGGTTGCGTGAAGTATAAACTCGCAAACTATGTCGTGCGCATTTTTACTTCGCGCAAACAACATCGTGCGAGTTTGCATGTTCATTCAGCTTCGCGCACATAACGTTTTGCGAGTTTCTTCTTCGCGCAAGCTATGTCGTGCGTATTTCTACTTCGTACACACAACAGCTTGCGAGTTTGCACCGTTCATTCAGCTTCGCGTACATAACGTTCTGCGAGTTTCTTCTTCGCGCAAGCTATATCGTGCGAGTTTTTACACTTTGCGCACATCATTCATGCGCGAAGTGCACACACAAACTTGCTCTTCTTTGTGCGACAAGTAGATGTTCTTCGTTCTGTGAGAATGTGTCGTCCATTCATATCGTGCCACGTGTCAACTCACTCTCAGAGTATATATATGCGAGTTTTTCCCTTTTCAGACCACTTCTCTCAGAAATCATTTGCGAGTTTTCACACTTATTTTTTTTTCTCTCGAGTTTCTTTGAGCGACTTTTGATTTCAGACCTGTTCATCGAAGAATCAACTGTAGGTGTTATGGTTTTCTTGTTTCCATCTTATTTCTTTTATGTTCTTATATCTTTGTGTATCGTTTTTCAGGCTCGATTTGTATTTTTTCTAGGGTTTCGATTTTCTGACTTTTCTTTTTTGTGACTATTCATATTTCTTGAACGACTTTTAATATTTTGAATCTTGTTCGATCAAAATGATGTTTGTATTTTTATACAATCTTATTTTCTATCTGGGATTGGTTCAATTTTGATTATTTGCAGGTGTACCTTGACTCATGGATTGGTTCGAAATTAAGAACTGACTTCTTTAACCTTATGAACTCGAACTCATGAAATGGAGATTTTTGGACTGTTTGATTCCTATGGACTAAATATTGAATCTAAACTTGTCATTGAACTAAGCAAAATAAAATAATCAAATTGTTGGATTAAATCTTTTGACCTTAAAATTTTAAATTCAAAAGTGTTCTGAGTGTTCGTAAAATTGTGATATGAGTTTTCAAGTGCAAGTTTTGTCTTAGGAGTTCTTGGTGACATCTCTTGGGCATGCGAGTTTTTGAAAACCTTAATGATTCATCAGATTCATGAGAGTTCTAGGGCAAGTCATACTTCATGCGAGTTTCATCTCCTGCGAGTTTTGGACATCTTGCAACTTTACTTGATCATGATCCAAATGGTTCCAAAGAGACTCCTATGCCATCCTCCAGATATCACTTTCAATCCGAAGTTGGTGTAGATCCAAATCAAGCCTTGATCAACCAGTCTGAGTATCTGTTGCTATATCCCAACACTCATCATGTGGACTTTGACAGTCTGAATGTCAATCCACTTGTTGTGGAAATTCTGAAAGGCCATCCACTTGATCATGCTCTGACAGACACTGCTTCAGTTCCATTGATCTACTTACAACAAGTCTGGAAGACGATTGAATATGTGGTTGAGAGCAGTACCAACAAATATTTTCGGCTCAGAATTGATAATTTCACTTCTGTGCTAACATATCAAAGGCTCAGAAGGATCTTGGACTTACCAGAGGCAGACTCTAGACCAGGCTGAACATCTTTTGACCCATATCCGGTGGATTAAGTAGTATTTGAAGGAATCAATGCCTTGGGATATGATGGTCCACTTACAAAGATTGGTGAATTCAAGAAGACTAATCTTCCTCCATTTTACTATCAGATGTTCTCTGTCTTCAACAGATGTTTGACTTCAAGAAGTTCCGGTCTGGATAATACAAATATGCATACACTGAGGCTATTTCATGCAGTTGTGTACGATCTACACGTCGATTACTTAGGTGCATTCTGGACGAAACTTTATGATAAGGTGATCAGTAAGAGGACTTCTAAGAGACTGATCTATGTGCCTTACCAGTGATTTCTACAACTGATTATCCGAAGCATGATCCGCTCAAACCGAGATATTCCAAAAAGATCTCAACATGAGCTTGCACCAGAATATGAGATGAAATATCTCTAGAAGCAAAAGAAGACTTTTGCAAACTCCGTGCCAGTTCCACAAGCTCTACTCTCATACGCTAATCCAACCGTGAGTGTGTAATAGAGTATAGAGAGTATATGGGATTACCAACACCGGTTATCCCTACCCAAGACTCAACCCTTAGGCGAGAGGAGTCGGTAAGGGTTTTTGCGATCACGAGGGTCCAGGAACAGGGAGAGATGAGGGAAAATCCAGAGAGGGGAACAGGTGGGGTTCAGAATATCATATCTGAAGCTGTGTGAACCTCGGCACAAGATGCCACACGTCTAGAGGTTTTCACATCCGAACCTGAAAGGACTTTACTCTGTCAATCAAGTCCTCAGGCAAGGATAACTAATGAAGATGTGAATTCTAATACTGAGTCGGATCAACGTGCTAGTTCATCAGAGACAGTTCCTTCAGCTACTTCGAATCATCAAGCTGTGGAAATTATTCATGATGTTGATGTTGCAGATGAAAACCTTCAACACAGCTTTGGGTTTTTAGAAGATGTTTCTTTAAATCATGATGACATGGAGCTTGACACTGCTGGTACTGAAATTGCTCGAGTTTTGGGAGATATAAGGAGATCTGAGGGAGGTATAGTTGAAAATGTTGAAAGTGTGAGGCAAAGAGATATTGCAGAAAGAGAATATGGTGAGCGAGAGTGCAACATAACCTACCAATCCATAAGGGTAACCAAATCTAGTGCTCCATTGCATGTGTTGAAATCGGAAGAACAAGTCATAAGTCGCCCGCTTATGCAACTGCACATCTCAGCCAACCATTCTACTGCCTCTCAAAAGGCTACAGTCTCATCTTTTCACGGGGTTTTAGCACAAACTCTATCTGCATTTCACTTGGAAATGGCAGGTATTGAAACCAAAGCTCAGCTGCCCCAGAGCTCAACTCCTTTCATTGCACCATCGAGTCTAGAGCCCATTGTTTTATCATCTTTCATTCCTAGGACACATACACATACTTCTGCTATTACCGGTTATCTGAGTGACCCGGTCGGAACACCTGTAGTAGATCCGTAGTCCGGACTACGAGGATCAGGTGGAAGTCCTGTCATTGCTACCGAGATTCCAGCTTTGAACACAGGCCACACTGTTGGATCCGCAACAATTGTGACAACGGGAAGTCTAAGTGACCCCGGAGTTACTTTACCCGACTTCGTGTCAAAAGAATACCTCGACGGCGCCTTAAAGGTTATTGAGAAAGATGTCACTGAGAGTTTATCTGCCAATTTTGAGGAGGAGATTGCTAAAGTAAAGAGACTACTGAAAGGGAAAGTCCCAGCGGTGGAAGAGCATGTCCAGCCACCTCCACCACCACCAGTTCAGCTAGTTGATCATTCGGTGGAGGAGCTGAAATCTATGTTGTATGCCAAATTGTTATCTCAGGCACCCGCTGAAGATTCTGATGCTAATCTTATTGGTTTGCTAAGAGCTCAACAAACTCCATTCTCATCTGAAGCTGTTTCCATCACTGAGTTCAATGTTTTCAAGTCAGAAATGGTTCAACACATTCAGGAGTTAACCAAAGCAGTTCAGGATTCATGAAAGGCTCAAGCAGGTTCAAAGAAAAGACATGATCGTGATTCGGATCATGACCATGAGGGGGAGATGAGTAAACGACAAAGAGTTGCTATAGAATCTGAACGTGCTATTGGTGGATCAGACAGAGGTGAGGATACTGAAATGGTTGATCTTGTTGGTGATGAGCAGGGATATAGGGGTGAAGGTCAGGGAATGGAGTTGATCTTATACGTTAATGAAGATGTAGAACCATTGGTTGAAAAACCTGTGGTTGCTACTAAAGAAGGGATCATAAGGCTCACTGGTTTGGAGGAAATTTATGCTATTGAATTATCTTCCAATGACGAAGAAACATCTGTTGAGAAGTATGATAATTTCTGGAAAATTAAGGAGGAAAAAAGGGATATGATTGAAGAAGGAGAAGCGAGTATTCTGGACATCCTTGCGTGCTCACAAGAAGACATCCAACTGAGTCCTGTGCACATAGAACTTCCAGAAACCACCATTCAACAACCTGATATCCCATCCTTTAAAGATATCAACCTTACCAAACCCTCCAACCAACCTATAAGCCCAGAAAATCAACCTACCCAAACTACCACATTTACCTAAGTTACCCAATCTACCCAAACTACTACACTTAGCCAAACTACCCAAACTACCCAACCAATCTCAACTCAACCAATCCCAACTAGCCAACCTATTCCACCTACCCAAACTAATTTACCTAGCCCACAAATATTTCCAAGCCCAAACCATGATGAACCACCCAGATTTGAAAACCTACCCAACCTAAACACTGAAACTGAACCTGAACCTTTCTTTCCTTCCAACCCATCCGAAGCCCAAACTAGTCCCTCTGACCAACCTCAAGTACCTCTTGCCCCTACTGAAGATCAAATAAGGCAAATGAGGAATAATTTGAGGCAACCATTTCTGGAAGAGGAGATGAAGAGTATTTTTGTACACAGGATCAGAGAGATGGATAAATTCAAAGTCTTGGGTGTCTCAGATCAACATCCAGAATATCAAGAAGAGTATGCTCGGATGATGAGCTGGGTTAGACAATCTGAGAGAAATGTGAAAAATATGTCAGGAATAGTGACTGTAAAGCAAGTGAGGCTTGTGCAGTTCGTTCATATTTGGTATCCAATATTCCATGTGCAGAGGAGAGACTTATCTGAATGCACATTTTCTGAAGCCGATTTCTGTTTTCTGAATGTGGACGACATCGAGTATCTCTACCATCTCTTCAGAAATATGACTATCAGAAAAGATAATATTCTTGCTACATTGGATGCTGTGAAAAGGTTCATGAGAAGACAGGTGAACTACACTTACTGTTGTGACTTCCAACTCGGAATAGAGACGAATAAAAGGAAAGTCAATATGAAGAAACCTGATCTAAGTTTGGAGAATATTGATAATTATAATCTTTTCACTGTGCTTGACAAGCCTGAACTTGGTGTAGTATACAAGACTTCTGAGAACAAAAAGAGGTTCTTCAGATTATCCGAAATCGCCAAGTTTTCAGATGGAACCTTGAAAGTGATCAAGATGCAATTGGAGAGAAAGCTTAAAGAAAATAAAGAGAAGTTGAAACAAGGAGAAAAAGGAATGGGAAAGTTTCAGGATTCGTACTGAAAGAATTGTAGATGCCATTTATGATATTTTCAATTTTATACGTGGAATCAGAAACTTTGAGTCACTGCTTGGTATTCGACAAGGAAGACTATCTCGGTGGGGAAGACCAAATATCAACACTTGATCTAAAAGGGGGATATTGTTAATGCATTGTTTAGATCAAGTGGGTTTGACTTTTGTTAGTGACTTTGACTTTCTGTATTGTATTTTACTTTCCTTTGAGAGAACTTGTAGTGAGGTTTATTTTGTATTGTTGTGAGAGAAGTTGTTTGAGAGAAGTAAATGATTTGTAAATAGTTTTGTTGTGAGAGAACCTTGTAACCTTGAGAGTTGTGCTTATAATCTTGTAACCTTGTGACTATTGAATGACATATGACTTTTTCTCTCTAAATTCTCTCTCTAGATTCTTTGCTTGATTAGTGTTTGAATTGATTGATATGGCTTGAATTGGACATTATCAGGAACTATTTTCATTTGATCTTTTGATGTTTGTCATGAGTTACTTCTATTAAATTCTATTATCTCTCGATGATTGTCGTGAATTGTTTATGAAAACCCTTCTATGGACCCATTCTTATGACAAAGTAAAGTTGCAACAGTCTGAATTTCTACAAAAAATGCATATATTGATATCAAAAAAATTACAAAACAAGGCACGACCTCCAATGGTCGTCCAATCGATAGACAAAAATTACAAAGGACTTAAACTATGGAGCCACCGGCTGCTCCTGCTCCTGATGAGCCGCGATCCCAGCATCGCCACCTTGGGGAGCATCGTCTATCAACTCTAGCTCATGCTCATCCTTGAACTTTAGGTATTCCTCGGCTCCAAAAGACTCCAGGAAGAAGGTTAGATCACCTTCTATTGTAGCCAGAGGGTCCTTTCCTCTTTGGCAACACCTGACCAAAGTTATGCACGTCTTAAGTCGAGTAAATGCCTCAACGACCAGAGCCACGACCTGCCACCGAGCCGCATCTCACTCTGACTTGAGCGTATCAAATTCTTTTGCATTCACAGCCGAGATCCCCTTGGTCACATCCAACTCCGCCCGATCCGTGTAGGCCTAGGCAAGGGCTTCCTCTAGGCGACCCTGAAGCTCCTCCTTCTCGCATTCGATAGCCTCCAGCTTGACAAGGGCTTCATGAAGATGAAGGGAAACGTCCTCCCTTTTCTCGTCCGCTGCCCTAACCTTGGCGGAGGACCTATTCTCCAGATCGAAAGATTGGGAGACCAACGTCTTCACATCAATAAGACATGAGTGGAGAGCCAAGGATACCTAGAACTCCTGTAAAAACACACGACGAGAGTCATATCGAACAGATTAAAACCCAAAGAAATTCAAATAATTCTAACCATGAAGGAGAACCCTGTGACGTTGGCCTCTATGTCCTCGATCGCGAGGTCCCTGAAGCGCTCGTGAAAGGTCGGTAGGAAGAACTTGTTCATATGAGGGAACAATTCCTTCCTATCCAAACGATCGGACGACATAAAGTTGGCCGGAAGCTTGAAGTTTACCGACATCATGTTGGTGTCCTCATCCATCTGAGGACCCTTTCCTTTGTCTCTCGACGAAGAGATCCCCGCTCCCGGCAGTGGGACTGGAGAAACGGGTATGGTCTCCACGACCGATGACGTCATCATCTCCTCCGTAATGACAACCTCAGGGATGTCGCACGTCAGAGACAGTTCCCTCGAAACCGTCTTAACCTTCTTGATCCCCAACCCAGATGTCAAGAGGGCCCTTCTCTTCGATGCTCGATCCTGCCGAGCCTGTTGAGCCATCGTTTCCCTACTTGAGGGATCCATCACCTGTTCTGACGAGATTGAATTTCCTACATGAAAATATCACAAAACAATTCAGTAAGTGACGTCTCACGACTAGACCATACGCCAACCAAACCAGTAGGTGACGTCCCAGACGACTAGACCCTAGAAGAGATCGAAAAGTGACGTCTAATGACTAACACCCTATGTTATCTCACAAGTAGTGGGTGACGTCTCGTGACTACACCTACGACCAGTGGGTGATGACTCTGGCTAGACCCCACGAGAAGCAAAACAACTAGTAGGGTAATATCCTACGACTAATAGTGGAACTTACCTGGATTGGCCTCACCATCCTCTTCTTCTTCTTCGTCATCCCCTCCTCACTGCAGAGGCTTCAATGACGACTACCTCTTTGTTGTCATCCTCGTCCATTGGCGACCATAAGAAGAACGACCGCTCCTTGAAAATGTACTCAAGAAATCTCTCGACCTTAGTGGCCGAGTTAGAAAAAGGCATGACTCCAGTAAAGTCAATCACTGAATAAACAAAGGAAAAACATCGTTAGATCTCAAAAAAGAAAAATGTTGGACGATCCAAAGTAAATAGAACTCTGAAAAGCTTACTCATAGAGTTCCACCTTTTAGTGAGCCACCAAACATCATCGCTGGCTGACGATACGCAGCCAAAGATGTATCTCGTCCTCCCTTTACGATCATTGACCGCGGTCGCCTGAACCAGGATGCGATCTTCTCTATACCTAGAGAAGAGGCTATACATATGGTTCGTCTCCGCCTTAACCGAATAGGCTAGCAAGAGATCATTAACATTAAAGGGTGACACCCATTTTTCGGATAATCGTTCAATGACCTGAACGATCCGCCAAAACTGGGGCATCATTTGCACCGGAGGTAAGCCTAAGGTCGACAAAAAGGACCTCAACAGTGGAGAAAAAGGCCATGCAAAACCTATCTTGAATGGGTATTCATATAAAACAAAATACCCATTTGGACACTGCTCTGGCCTCAGTTGGTCCAGAGAACTCAACCTAATGTCAGCTAGGATTTTGGCATGAAGCCTGAAAGCCCTCATTTCTGCCTCCCCTCTAACTAGGAGGATCGATTGCCATTGGGAGAAGTTTTTTGCAACGACATGTCAAAGATGTAAAATCTCTATCTCTCTAAAATTCAAGACTGATCACGTAAAAAGGAAAGGATTCGGTCGGAGTCAATATTTATACTTGATTCGATGTCAGGTCGAGTCAACAGATGATCGACACCTATCATCGACCCTTCGCACGCCTACCTTCAGATGAATGTCACCTGTCCCTACGCCTGACACCACGCGCCCTACGTCGTCGTGACGTCACAGTCGTTAGGAGACTACACGCTTTCCCTCGAAATCGCTTCGGTTTTTCGGGAAACCGATTCAGTTACATTTGTCGACACGTGTCTAAACCGGTTACAAAATTTTGAAAAGTCGACTTGTCGCCTAGTTTTCGAATTTTGGGGGGAAACTTTTTGGGTAAAAATTTACAAGTCACGACCGACATAAGGAAACCAAACGTCTCTAATCTAAAGACCATTCTTGTATTAAGAGTAGGTCCTGACGATCGCACATGACTAGGACCATAGTCGTTACTTATGAGTTATGACGAGGGTCGCAAGTTTCTCTCGATCGCTACCAGGAAGTAACTCGACGATTCCTACCGTACGACCTCTGTAGTGTAACTAACGATTTTTTCATTTACTACACACAACCGTTTTCTTTTATGATTCTTTATTACAGGTTTAAAGCACATAAATGCCAACGGATATAACGGACGAACATCATCAAGATCAATCATTGTCAAAACCGTTGGACATTCAATGCTCATTTATGACGGCCAAAAGATATATATACAAAGCTTGAAGAATCATTGAAGAGACGCTGAACAACACGAATCAACCTGAATTCATCAACATTACTCAGTCTACTTTCTCCTAATCAAGAACTCTCGATGTAGTGTCCCAATCACACGACGTATAGTTGCAAGCTTACGAATTATTCATTTCTGTTTGTAATATTGTCATTTGTACTTTTAGATCACTCATTCTAAAAGACAACGACCCTGTTTGACGTTCATAGTGCACTTGACGATCTCTACTATCGTCCGCGGTTTTTACCCTCGACAGGGTTTTTCATGTCACCAAATTCTTTGTCTCTTGTTGCTTATATTTCTTATCATATGATTTGTCGATCGATCACTTATTTTAGTTGTAAAAGCTCCACACCGACCTTAGATCTTCCTTTGGATGATTTGTAGCATTAACAGGTATCATCCCTCTATGCTCTATTCCTTCATATCTCCCAGATTTCCCCAATCAAGACCCTTCGGAAACTCTAGTTCGGGAAATAGTCACACTTGACCAGATCCACCACTTAAATGGGAAAGAGTAAGGATCAACATTCCTTTACTTGAAGAGACTCAGAAAAAGATCTTTGCTCACTGGATTTGAGAGTATGACGAGGTTGTAGTCTTCGGCATTGGGCCGATGGAAAGCAATCGGTAACAGTTCGAATATCTACAAATTAGAAAGAGATTAGGTAAATCTGTCGAATCTGTCAGAATAAAGTACATAATTAGATCCATCGATCTGATTTATGCTTGTCGTTACGTGAAAGTGTGGTATCCAAACGTCACAGTCACTAGAGCCAATGGTAAACTTTGGGATTTCCCGTAATTCGATTTTGATCGTCTAGAGCTTCCATATTTCATGTACGTACTACATGATATGAATTCATGAACCACTCGCCAGTGCGATATTATGGATGCACTAATGTTAAAGCACAGTTTTATTGGATTCAAGATCATCATTATCTGAAGATGGAAATCTGAAGTCAAAGCTGGAAAAGTCGTCTCAACAAATAGTCTAGGGTCCTTTGTAATAAATTGTCAAAGTGTGTTTCCGTATTGTCGTTTTTAGTCCTTTTCTTATTTTTAACAATATGTTTTAGTAGTTGGGCCCAAGCCCATTAGGCTTATACGCCTATGTTTAAATTAGATGATTTAGTATTAATTAGGTTTGAGAGTTGTAATTGTGGTGGTGCGCCGTATACAGAGAGATTAAGAGAGAGGGCGACGGCCAGAGAGAAAACAGAGAGAGAAAGAGATTGATCAAGAAATCTTGTAACCGTTTGAATCATCCGATTAATTGTATCAGGTTTGCTTTATATTGTTGTTTAAATCGTTTTGCTTGATTGAATCGTTAATCACAGGGACACACAATTGGTATCAGAGCAGAACAGATTGAATTGAAATTTTTTTTGGTTCTGTTTATCTGTCAAAGATTCAATTTTTATTATTGTGTGATTGTTCATTCAAGTTGTTATTGTTTGGATTGTGATCGATTAGCATATTATCTTGACTGGGTATTGATTGTTTTGAGTATTGCATCGATTTAGATTGATTATTTGATGATTTTTGCTGTTTTTGGTTCGTTCACGAGTCGACACTGGTTCTTCAATCAAATCTCACTTAGAGTGGTTTTTATTGAAATTAATTGATTGCAATCAGTTCTAGTTGTTTAAATGATCATTTTGGCAAAGCTTTGAAGTGTAATTCGAATTTTTGATTGGTTTCTGGGTTGAATTTTGTGTTCTGGGTCGAAACATCAAGAACATACCGGTTGACCGCATAATACCGATCGACCGCATATTACCAGTTGATATACCGGTCGCCCGACAAACACATAGTCCATATCGGTCGACCGCAAAATATCGGTCGACCGCAAAATATCGGTCGACCGCAAAATATCGGTCGACCGCAAAATATCGGTCGACATATCGGTCGAGTAAATCCTGGTCAATTCTCAATACCGGTCGCCCGGATAACTCTCTGTCTATAACGGTCGGAAAATTACCGGTCGTTACTTTGCTGGTCGACACTCTACCGGTCCAAGCCAATACCGGTCGAAGCATCATACAGGTCAAAGCATTTTATCGGTCAAATTCATATCGGTCCATATTCTTTCCCGGTCATACATCTTTCCAGTCGAAGACTTATACCGGTCGAAGACCAATACCGGTCGAAGATCAATACCGGTCGTAGCAAGGTACCGGTCACGGACTTCGGTCGTAGTAATATATCGGTCCAACTGTTACTCGCGAAAACCTGAACTTTGCGCCATTGCCTGGTCACGCAAACCCTCCTTTGCGCCACCCACGATTCACGCGAAACTCCTTTTTGCGCGACCTACATCTCGCGTGAAACTTATTTTGCGCTACCCTCTTCTTGCACAAAACTCAAGGGTTTCAAGTTCTCGCGAAGTCCATTTTGCGCCAGCTTCTCTTAGCGCGAAACTGATCTTTGCATTTCTGAGTTTTGCGCCAATGTTACACTTTTCCATACTTGGACAATTTTTTGCAAACTGTAATATGCCTCTAAATGTCAAAATATTTCTGTTCGTGATCCCCGTGCTAAGTCTGCGGAGGGGGACAAAGTTCTGTTCGTGATCAAAATTTTCTGAATTTCATTCTAAGATTTTCAGTATTGTTTGATTTTATCTGGACTAACGGTCATTTTCCAAGTTCTTATCTTATATCTATCAGAATGAATTCTAGTGAAACTCCATCAATCAGTACTAATGAGAAGCCATCAGTACTTTTCAAAGGAGAGTATGATGCATGGAAAAACCAGTTAATAGATTTCATTGATAAACATGCATTAAGGGATCTTATTAGAATATCTCTGAGGGAAGGAAGTATGACAACTCCAAGGAAAATTTTTAATCTTATAAAGGATAATGGAGAAAGAGAAGAAAAAGAGTTTCCATTACCACTTAATATGTACTCAGACGAGCAAAGAAAAAGATATGAAGCTGACAGATTAGCTCTATCTTTCCTAATGAAAGGAATGTCAGAAAAGATTTCAAAAGAGATTTTTTTTACATTAGACAGTAAAAAGGCTACAGGAAAACTATTATGGGAACATATTGAGAAGATTGAGACAGGACCAAAGTTGTCTTCAAGAGTAAAGTTTCTGGAATTTGAGAACTCTGAACTAAAAGAAAAGATTTCTGCCTTGGAAGCTCAAATCCAGAAACTAGATTCTGTTGAGAATAATGAGAAAGTTAATGATTTGGAGAGTGCAAATGCTGATCTTCAAAAGAAGATATCTGATCTGGAGAAAAAGATGGCCAAAGAAAGATCTGATTTTGAGATTGATAAGAAAGCATTTGTAAAGAAATTCTCAGATTTTTCGAGAAAATGTGCAGAAGATAAGAAAGCAGTTGAGCTGAAATGTTTAAAGCTTTCTCAACAGACTTCGGAGTTTGAGAAAGTAATAATTCTGGAAAGAGAAAAGTTTGCCAAAGACAAGAAGTCCATTGAACAGAAGAACGTTGGATTCTTTAAAGAAATATCCGGCCAGAGAAATGATGCTGAGAAGGGATTTAAAGAAGAGAGAAATTTCTTTGAAACTGAGATTAGAAAGCTGACTGTCAAGCTATCTGAATTATCTGAAAGTGCCTTGAAAGATCAAAAAGCGAAGTCTGAATTCAAGAAAGAGATTGACCAACTTGTTAAAGAAAGAGACAACTTTACTTCAAAGATTAAAGAGCTGGAAAAGATTGTTTCAAAGGTGGTGGTGACTGAGCAAACGACTCCAGAGTCACAATTCCACACACCTAGGAATAAATCAGCTGACTTCAAAAAGACAGCCTCAAGCTCACATTTGAAATCTGTTTCTTCAAGAAGGTTAGTCAATTCATTTGATCAGATTCGTACTACTAACATTTTCTTTGATGACAATGTAGATTGTTCAGATACATACAGAAGAAGAAGAAGAAGAAGAAGAAGAAGAAGTTACGAAGAAGAAGAACTGGTCTGGAAAAAGAAACCAGTTGAAAATGAGAAGAAAGACGAGAAAGGAAAGAAGTCATGTGTACATAACCATAATGCCGAGAAGAACAATGCGCATAAAGGTAAACCTGAACATATCTATACGAGAGATCAATTAATCAGGTTGTCAGGTAAGCAATTCTATTGTTCTTACTGTCGTACACATGATCTTGTTCATAAACAAGTGATCATTTCTGGTATGGTTTTTACTCTGTTATTCCCATAAGAACTGCAACTAACAAACATGGACCCAAATACCAGTGGGTACCAAAGAAAAAGGATGAATCTGTGTTGCATGCACTTACTGTCAAAGGGGAATAAGAGAGCGAAGGCTTCTAAGTACATCAGCTTAGAACCCGTACTTCAACGAAGTTTGACTTCTAAACACAACAGTTTAGGACTCGTACTTCAGTGATCAAAAGACCTTACTCCTGTGATGATAAGAGATTGTATTTCAATACTCTAATGAGGAAATTAACCTTCAAGGGGGAGTACATATTTGTCTGAAATTTTATGCATCCGACATATATGATGATCAACATTTGAGGGGGAGTTAATGCATATATTTTACACTGATAATTTTTTTTTTCTGATGCATAATTTCAGGGGGGAGTAAAGGCTATGACTTCTGATTGTCTCTGATCAGAACTCGTACATTAATTGTTTTACTGCTTTATGTCATTTCAATTTCAGTGAATAAAGTTACTTTGACTAGACTTTTAGACTTTTGCACGTTGAGAGATGCTTACAAGGTCATATATTTATGACTTTAAGCTTGACTTCGTGAGATGTAATAATGCACTCAAAAGGTATAATTCCTTATCTTCATCTCATTTATGGTTGAAAGAAGGACAACTTTCAATCATAAGAAAACATGTTCTTAAATGTTCAAACCACTTCCCGATTCTTAAACAGATTTCTTGAATTGGAAGTGTGATTTTAAATGTTTTCTGCTTCATCTATGCACTTTAACTGATAAAGTTAAAGAATTTGAGCATCATATGCTTTATAGGATAACATAGGATTAGTGTGCTAGGACTTAACCAAACTTCTATGGATTCACGTTAACCAGTGTCTCCTACCCAAGAAGTTAATCCTTAGTAATTTAGTGTAAGGAGTCAAACGAAATGAGTGTGGGATGTGTGATGAGAGAAATTTTAAAAGAGAGTTTGGTTAGCTGTGAGCTTAGTGATAAAAAGAAAGAGGGTGAGATATCAGAGTAAAATAATATTAAACTCTGCACAAACTACTTTCTGAGCCGGGCAGCCACATTACTAATGTTTCACAACTTCTTCGTGAACATTATTGAAACAGGCAACTAGCCCATGCCAACTCTTGCCATTACCCCACCTACCACTCATTTTCTTCTTAACAAGAAAATGTTTCATTTTCAAAGAGGACGCAACACATATGTTATCTGATTTTCATTTGGAAAATCTGGATATTGAAAAGAAGAAAGTTTGCCCCACCTTCGCACTTCACTCATGCACATTGAGTCTGTGTTTAACTATCTGTTGTCTAAGTGGTTTACACATTTTGATCCTTATAAGCAATCATTATATGCTTAATTTTTCTATCACTTGCACGAACACACAAAGAATTTGTTTCTTTGTCATAACGTTCATAGAAATTACCTTTGTGGTGTTTCGATGATTGAATGGAAGCCCTGGGGGAGTGAACTTCATAAAAGCTCCTTTATATTGTATATTTGTTACACACAGTGACTTTGTGTTACTGACAGACACTTTTAACTGGTTCATTTGTTGATTCATGTGTTACCTTTCTATTTTGTCTGGATTTGCAAAGATCTGGATGCACATCTTTATGAATTGACGGATAATCAGTGGTTCTGTTTGCAAGATCAGTGGTGGAAGACATTTCTTGAAGAAAAGTTTTGATGAACTCTTTGCTCTTTTCATCAAAAAGGGGGAGAAGCGTCAACCAAGAAATGGAGAGAACACAAGTGTTTGAAAGAATTTCTGAAGAAATTTTCTTTGAAGATGATTTGCTGAAGCATTCTGAGCTGAAACTGAAGATAATTTCTTTCCAAGAGATTATATTCTCATCATTTGGAGAGATTGCTACTTTCTAAAGACAAAAAGAGAAGGATTGAATTGCTAAATCTTTTTAGTAATGATCTTGATCCAAAGGGGGAGAATGTTAAAGCACAGTTTTATTGGATTCAAGATCATCATTATCTGAAGATGGAAATCTGAAGTCAAAGCTGGAAAAGTCGTCTCAACAAATAGTCTAGGGTCCTTTGTAATAAATTGTCAAAGTGTGTTTCCGTATTTTCGTTTTTAGTCCTTTTCTTATTTTTAACAATATGTTTTAGTAGTTGGGCCCAAGCCCATTAGGCTTATACGCCTATGTTTAAATTAGATGATTTAGTGTTAATTAGGTTTGAGAGTTGTAATTATGGTGGTGCGCCATATACAGAGAGATTGAGAGAGAGGGCGACGGCCAGAGAGAAAACAGAGAGAGAAAGAGATTGGTCAAGAAATCTTGTAACCGTTTGAATCATTCGATTAATCGTATAAGGTTTGCTTTATATTGTTGTTTAAATCGTTTTGCTAGATTGAATCGTTAATCACAGGGATACACAACTAACAACCATCAAATTTTTCATGAAGAGCACAATGAAGCTTGCTTGCATAGAAGATTTTTAGATAGGCCATGAAAGCAATCAAGCCAAGATCAATCTTCTCAAGCCCAATTGGAGTCTACCACCTAAACATCAGAATGTACCTATCTACACAGTGATTGAGTTTCCAGAACTTGGCATGACCTACACGAACAGTAAAGATGAAATGCGCTTCATCATATTCAGTCAAATCGCCTGATACTGTGATGGTACTCTCTATGTACTTAGAGACAAGCTTCATGTGTCAGGATCGAATTCTTAACAAGAATTAATACTCAGAAACTAATATCAAAGAAGTTGCGGAAAAACACTTTGATATTTGATCAAACAGTAATCAACACAGAAAATATGAATAACAAACTGTAAGCTTTTATTGAATGCTTTGAAGTTACAAGATTACTCACTCAACCTCAATATTGATGAACAGACTCACCAATACGAATTCTACTTCTCTAGAATTAGGATCTATGCCTTGAGGTTGATTTTTCTCTCTTGAAAAACGATTATCAAAAGTTATATCTAACTATTCTAAACAATACTATATATATATACTGAAGATAAAAAGATAATTACAATAAATAAAATATCTTCAGTATATCTTCCATCATTATCTTCAAGCTTCCATGTATATCTCTAAGCTTCCATGTATATCTCTAAGCTTCCATGTATATCTTCAGATTATCCAGCTGTTATCCTTTCATGCAGATCTCCATCTTATAAGCAGTATTAATCATAAGCAGCATTAATACTCTGAGCAGTATTAACTCTAGCAGTACTAACCATGCTCAGCAGCATTAATCTCTTCAAGCAGTACTAACTTTGAACTAGCAGTACTAATCTTGTTGAGCAACATTAACCATCAACTAGCAGCATTAATAACAGAAGTACTAACTAGAAGTATTAACTGTTTTCTTCTAGCAGCATTAACTAGAAGTATTAACTGTTTTCTTCTAGCAGCATTAACTAGAAGTATTAACTGTTTTCTTCTAGCAGCATTAACTTTGTTCCAGCAGCATTAACTACAACTAGCAACATTAACCACAGAAGTAGTAACCATGATGAATATTAACTTCAGAAGTAGTAACCATGATGAACTAGAAGTAGTAACCATCCTTGGCATATTTCAGACCCAACATCATGTTATGGTTTCTTGAGATGACAAAGGTTATAATCCGTTGGATCCAGAATACAGAAGGCTTGTGTCTAAGCCTTGGAATTGATTGTTTAACGGTTGGACTACAAAACTTCGATAAGGCTTCTCGAGATCATCTTTGGGCACTGGAAGACGCACGTTCCGAACTGGGGGGATTACTAGCTTCTATTCAAAGGGGGAGATTATTAGGGCTAACTTTATATGTTGAATAGAAGTAGAGGGGTGCAAAATGTAATTTCTATGTTTGGTATAAATAGTTTTCTTAACCTAGGTTTTTAGGTTAATGGTCATTAAGGTTTTGTACGCTCAGTTCATATTCTCTCTAGATACCTTTGAACTTATCGATTATCAATCATATGACCAGGTTTGATGGTTAATCCTGTTTATTGATTATTTCTTTGATCGATACACTTGCATTGGGATTCACAATATTTGAACAATTTTGCATATAATCTTGTGACTTGAACAATATTTCTTATAACCTTGAGACTTGAATTTTTTTTCATATAATCTTGAGATCTGAATTTTTTTGCATATAATCATGAGTTTTGAACAATTTTGCATATAATCTTGAGACTTGTACATTTTTGCATATAATGCTAGTAATAATATTGGTAAATCATTGATATGTTGTATATATGTGTGTGTGTGTGTGTGTATTGTTTTTTATGCAATAATTTGTGTATTCTTGTTAAATCCAACAAGAATATTTGAAATGCTATATTGATGCAATAGTTTGCTCATGTACTTTGTTATGTTAACCAAAACTTGTGTTATTATAATTAGTTGGGTTGTCAATTATTTGGCAAACATTTGGTTTGATTGTAATTTTACTGCTGTTAAGTCTAAATATTGTATCCAAGATTTAATAGGAAAGTCAAAGATGTAAAAGTCAACATTGTCTTTGTAATAGATAGTCAAAGTATGTTTAGTTTGCTTAGTGATTAAGTTTTTGTTAGATAGTTGGTATAAATAGGTTTGCTTTGTAATCTTGTTGAAAGGGTTTGTAAGGAATCATGTAAGAAGCACGTATTGTAATATTAAGACTTGTCGTTAATATTCAAGATCTAGTTTCTCTCTCTAGTTCTTGAGTAATTGCTTGATTGAATTGGGATTTTATGATTAACAATTGGTATCAGAGCTGAACCAAACTTTTCATAAATGATTTGATCAAAGATTTGAATTGAAATATGGAGTTTTAGATCGAAAAATTGATTTTTCGAATTTTTTTTTCAAGAACTCGAATTTTGGTACTGTTCATCCGAATTTTGGTAGAAAATTTGTTTTTGATGCAAGAAAATGGAATCATTAGATTCGATTTGTGTTTAGGATTGATTCTTGTATTGATTACATATCATAATTCGATCAAATTCGATGTCAATTCTTGATTTTTGAAATTTTCTTGAAACTCGAACTCGAACACTGTTCTTGATTGATTTTGTGAAGATTGTTGGTTTTAATCGAAAATTGATAGTAAATTTGTGTTTAATATTGTTTGTCGATGATACTGATAAGTTTTTGAGATCAAATTTGCAGATTTGGATCGATTTGAGATAGTCAGAGCCAAGAACACGATTTGCGCTAGTTTATCTAGCTTTGCGCGAGTTCATCAACATTTGCGTGAGCCATCCGGGCTTTAAGGAGAATTACATTTGCATCTTCAGCCTATCACGCAAAGCAAAGTTTGCGCAATCAACGCCTCACGCAAGGCTCTCACGCAAAGATATGTTTGCGCTACAAGGCTCTCACGAAAAGACTTCATTTGCGTCTTCAGCTTATCACGCAAAGCAAAGTTTGCGCAATCATCGGATCACGCAAACCTCGTTACTCACGTAAATCTAGTTTGCGTCTCTTGTGTCTAACGAGAACTTCACTTTGCGCCATACGTGGATCACGAGAACTTCACTTTGCGTCTTCCACGGCTCACGAGAAGTCTACTTTGCGCCTTTCACTGATAACGAAAAGCTTACTTTGCGTTACTCTCTGCTCACGAGAAGTTTGGTTTGCGCCATACACAGTTCACGCAAAACTTAGTCTTGCGCCGTTACAAGTGTTGTTCAATTTTTAAATTTTGTGAACGATTTCAATTTGATCTGATTTTTGATTTTCTGATTTACAGTTTGGGAACAATCTTTCATATCAAGCTGATGTACTCATTCAATATGGGATATTTTGCTGAGCTTGAAGAGAAGAATAGAAAGCTTGAATTAGAGAAAGTGAATCTGGGTTATGCTGTTGACTTTCACTCGAAAAAGTCAAAAGAGTATTATGAGGAAAGCATCATTCTGAAAGAAGAAATTAGTGCTTTAAAGACAATCAATGAAGATCTTCTGAAAAGAACTTCTGGACTGAATGATGAGAATATAATGATATTGGAATATGAGAATACTGAGCTTAGAAAGAATATATTTGATTTAGAACAAAAGCTTGCTGCAAATAAAGCTAATTTTGAGATTGAAAAGAAAGGTTTTTCAACCAAGTTCTGAGATTTCTCAAGGAAGTGTTATGAAGAGAAGAAGTCAGTGGATCTTAAATGCCTAAAACTTTCTCAACAAATTTCTAATTTTGAGAAAGTAATTATTTTGGAAAGAGAGAAGTTTATTAAAGAAAAGAAGGCCATAGAACAGAAGAATGTGGGATTCTTTAAGGAACTATCCGGCCAGAAAAACAATTCAGAGAAAGGATTTGAAGAAGAACGATCCATCTTTGAGACTGAAATCAAAAAGCTGACTTCCAAGTTATCTGAACTTTCTGCTAATGCACTAAAAGAGAAGAAAACGAAGTCTGAGATCTCAAAGAAGATTGACCTGCTTGTGAAAGAAAGAGACAACTTTGATTCAAAGATCAAAGAGCTTGAAAAGTCTGTTTCAAGTTCAAATCAGAAATTTGTCCCTTCACAAAGATCAGTTAAATCTTTTGATCAGATTCGTCGAACTAACATTTTCTATGATAAATATTTAGATGGTTCAGATACATCTCAAGGAAGAAGAAGTTACAAGTCAGAGAAACTGGTATGGAAGAAGAAACCAGTTAAAGATGAGATGTCAGATGAGCTGAAAGGAAATACATCATGTGTACATATTCACAAAGCCAAGAAGAACAAAGTTCATAAAGGTAAACCTGACCATATATACTCAAGAGATCAATTACTCAGGTTTTCAGGTAATAAATATTATTTTTCTTATTGTGGTACACATGATCATATTCACAAGACAAATGATCATTTCTGGTATGGTTCTTACACTATCACCCCCACACGAACTGCAACTAACATTTCTGGACCCAAATACTAGTGGGTACCAAAGAAGAAAACCGATTCTGTGTTACAAACACCTCAAGTTAAGGGGGAGTAAGAGAATAATGGCTTTTGAACACAACAGTTCAAAACCCGAACTTCAAAGTTGAAAGATTATGGCTTCTAAGTACACAACTTAGGACCCGTACTTCAACGAAGTTTGACTTCTAAACACAACAATTTAGGACTCGGACCTCAGCGATCAAAAGACCTTACTTCTGTTTTTGCATCCGATGGATATGATGGTCTACATCCCAAGAGAATTGATCTGATCTCTATCCTGTACTTTTTCACTGATAGATTTTACTGATATGATGGTCTACAATTCAAAAGGGAGTGTCTGATCTCTATCCTGTTTTAACTAGCATATTTCAGATGCCTAATTTAAGGGGGAGTAAAGGTGATGACTTGTGATTATTTCAGATCAAAACTCATTCTATAAAACTGTTTTATTGCTTTCTGTCATTTTATTTTTGAATAAATGAAGTGAATAAAGTGGCTTCTGATCACAGGACAGATCAGGACCCGTTTTTCAATAATCAAAAAAGGATATTATGCTAATATCCAGGGGGAGCTCAAAAGACCTAAATCACTATATCATGATTTGAGGGGGAGCTGAAAAGGTAAATATCTTCTGTCCTAGATCTCTGATTGTTTGAAAGAAGAACAACTTTCGAACATGAAAAACAGTTTCTTAAATTTTCAAACCACTTCTTATACTCAATAGATTTCATGAATTTAGAAGTGTGCTTTTAAATGTTTTTCAAATTTTTAGCTTAATGTTTAACTGACCGTGTGTTTTCAAAGATCAATACTTGTGTATTGTCTTTTCCTTATACTATAAAGTATTCATACACACCGATTCGGTACTTTATCAATTTGTTATTACCATGTCTCATAACGAACCAATATTTCGATGGTAATACCCTCGTTTGCTTTCAAAGTTGTTGAGCATCATTCGTTTTTTTCATATTTGTGCTTTCATTGATAAATTGTTTATATTCGTTCATATAAACAAAATATCCAGTTTTTTGATACCCTATCCATTTCATTTGATCTGATTGATACATTGTCAGATTCTCAAAACAATTCTTTTGATTTCATTTCTTTCATTCAATATCTTTGTTTTGAGAGATCTTCAAAGTTCAATTGCTCAAATCTCATGAGCATACATTTTGACAATGATATCATAAACTTTGTGCTTAACTGTTCAGTTAAATTGTTGAACAACCATGCTTTTTAGGACTTACATGGGATTCGTGTGTGAGCTTAAACAAAACTTCCATGGATTCACGTCAACCAGTGTTTCCTACCCAGGAAGTTATCCTTGAGTGATTGAGGGGTGAGGGATCAAAATCAAAAAGTGGGGTAGATAACTCACCCGATTGACTTTTTCTCATTGTGTGGAGCGGAAAAATGGAAATGAGAGTTTGGTTAGAAGTGAGGAAAATGTTAAAAAGAAAGAGGGTGTGAGAACAGAGTTAAAAGAATATCAGAACTCTACACCTACTACTTTCTGAGTCGGGCAGCCACATCTTCTGATTGGTTCACATTCTTTGGTGACCATCATTGAAAAAGGCAGTGAGCCCATGCCAACTCTTTCTATTACCCCACCAACCACTCATTTCTTTCTTAACAAAGAAATGTTTCATTTTCTTTGGGGACGCAGCATATATGCTATCTAATCTTCACTCGGAAGATTTATTCGCACCTCTTTCATGCACATTGAGTCTGTGTAATACATGTTGTTGTCTCAACAGTTTACACAATTTGAGCCTTATGAAACACAATCATTGTGCTAAATTCTTTCATACACAAGCACGAGCACACAGAAAATTTGTTTTTCTGTCAGAACATTCATAGATAAACCTTGTGTTTTTCAATGATTGAATGGAAGTCCTGGGGAGTCATCATCAAGCCAGCTCCTTAAATTGTACATTCGTTGTACACAGTAACTTTGTGTTACTGACAAGCATTTCTAACTGTTTCATTTCTTGATTCAGGGTTACCACGTTCATTATGTCTGACTTTGAAAAGATTCGGATATATACCTTTCATGAATTGACGGCTATTCTGATCAAAGAGCGGAGATTATCAAAGGGGAGATTGTTATTCGATTACAAAAGGGGAAATCAAAGACTGTGATGAAATTGATGAAGTTTTGATGATCATGTTGCTCTCAATCATCAAAAAGGGGGAGAATTTTCCAAAGATCAATTTCAAAGCTATGAAGAGTTGTCAAAGTGAAAAATGCTTCCGCTTATTCAAAGAAAAGATTCTGAAGAAAGTTTGTTCAAAGATAAATCAAGATGATTTGTTAAAGTTTGTTTTCTGAAGACAATTCAGAGATCACAAGTGATGAAGATACAAGTTGTTTCAAAGACTACTCAAAGTTTCATCAAAGTTGTTTCAAAGTTGAAATTTCAAAAGTTTCAAGTATTCTGTTTCCTGTTCAAGACATGTTGACTTTCAAAGCTTGAAAGAGAAAAAGACTTTTCAAGATTCTTCAAAAGGCTGAAAGAGTAAAGTCTGTGAAAGCTTCAAAGTTCAAAGTTAAAGAGACAAAAGCTGAGGAATCAAGAGCTGAAGATCAGTATCAATTTTTTATTAAATCTTGAATACAAAGGGGGAGATTGTTAAGTCTAAATATATTGTATCCAAGATTTAATAGGAAAGTCAAAGATGTAAAAGTCAACATTGTCTTTGTAATAGATAGTCAAAGTATGTTTAGTTTGCTTAGTGATTAATAAGGGGGTGTTTGGTTGGGGGTATTGAGGGGTAAGGAATGGGAATGATAATGAAAATTGTTGTTTGGTTTGATATAATATAATGGATTCATTACCCCAAACCCATTAATTTTCATTTCTGACCAAATTGGGGGAATGAAAATTTTATTCCCGCTTAGTCATCTTTTCTCATGCGTTCCTTCATTTGTCGATGTTGAATGTAAAATATTTTTTATTTTCATGTTGGATGTCATATATTTGTGTTAAAAATATTATATAAAACATTTTTTTATTAATTATATTGGTTTAACCAAACAACATCAATGCAATGCTCATTCCTATTCCCATTCTCCTACATTCCCATTTTCATTTTCATTTTCATTCCTTATAATGAACCAAACGCCCCCTAAGTCTTTGTTAGATAGTTGGTATAAATAGGTTTGCTTTGTAATCTTGTTGAAAGGGATTGTAAGGAATCATGTAAGAAGCACGTATTGTAATATTCAGACTTGTGGTTAATATTCAAGATCTACTTTCTCTCTCTAGTTTCTCTCTCTAGTTCTTAAGTAATTGCTTGATTGAATTAGGATTTATGATTAACAATTGCAGTTTTGAGAAATATTCATTTTATTTGTTTAGTTAGGTTGCCAATTATGCTTTGATTGTATTTGCAAAAATATTCTTCTTATAGTCATTATGCTGATGAAATTTTAAGAAATACATATGAGGGTTCTAAAGACATCCAAAACAACTCTCTTTGATTTAAACATATGGTTTGACTTACAAACAATCAAACCATTACAAGAAGGGTTTTTAATGTCATCCAAAACACCTTTCTTTGATTTAAACCTACGATATGACTTTTAAGTAGTCAAACGATTAAAATTTTGTTTTAAAGTCATCCAAAACACCCCTAACTTCATTCACATCTACGGTTTGATTTTGAAATAGTCAAATAATTGCTTGTAGGGTCCCAGACTCCTCCAGACCACCTCTACCTTGATTATGTCGACTAACTACTTCTTTCTTTGTTGTAGTTATTGAATATATTGATAGATAAATGATGGATGTATATAAAGAATGATAGTAAGGGATGTCTTATTATAGAGTATATTGTTGCAATACATTTTTTAGGAATATGCCTATGCCAATGAAGGGATCGTTGAAAGGAAAAACTACGCGTGATGAGATACTATTTCATATCAAATGCCCGTGTTCCAAGTGTCAAAACTTGCACCATAAAGAAAGCGATGATGTGAAATTGCACTTGATAAAATATGGTTACATGTTTGATTATACCATTTGGTGGGCGCATGGTGAAACCTATTACTATGCATCTAATCAAGACTTGGGTCAATCTTCTAATCCGATAGTAGATCATATGAATGGTATGTTGAAATGGTGAATGATCACATGGTACACAATAACATGACATGGGAACCACAAACCCCTAATCCTTCTACCCAAGGATTTTATAATATGTTACAAGCTGCTAACGAGTCTTTATGGGACGGGTGTCCAAATTACTTGAAATTAGGAGCTATAACGATGTTGTTGAATTGGAAGGTGGAATGTCATGTACCCGAGACAACATATAATTGAGTTATTCCTATATTTAAAGAGATGCTACTTGAGGGTGGTAAACTACCCGATAACTTCTATGAGATGAAGAAGTGTTTGAACAGAGTCGCTATAGCAATACAAAGGATCAATGCTTGCAGAAACCATTGCATGTTATTTTATAAGCATGATTCTGAGTTGGTCCACCGTCTAGTATCCAATGGAAGCCGTTACAAGACTAGTGGACGAAGCAATGTTCAAACTTGGTGTTGACGTACTTTCCTATTATTACTAGACTTCAAAGACTATATATGTCAAAAAAGACGGCGAAAAAGATAACTTGGCATTACGATCATCGAACGGAACCGAGTGTGATGGTACATCCAAGTGGACATGGAAGCATTTCGATATGGTTCATCCTGACTTTGCTTCTGTGGTCTGGAATGTGCGTCTTGGCTTGTGCACCAACGATTTCAATTCGAATAATTTAAATTCAAATCTATATTTACTATGGATAGTCTTTCTTACCATCTATAACTTACCTCCTTGGATGGGTTTGAAATATTCATATGTTAAACTTGCATTGGTCATTCATGGTAGAAAGAGCCCAGGTCAGAATTCAGATGTATTTCTTAGGCAGCTAATAGACGATCTAAAGATGTTGTATAAAGAGGGCGTATGATATTTATTGTAGGAATAATTTCGAGATGAGAACTATACTACTCTGTACCATCAGCAACTCCCCTGCCTATGCAATGGTTGGAGCATGCACGACAAGTTAACCTGCCCGTACTACATAGGCATGGTGAATTCCTTTAAGTTAAAAATGTAGGGGAATCCTGTTGGTTTGACTATCTTCGTTGATGGTTACTTAGATCAAACCCCTTCTGATATGATCAAAAAGGATTATTAGACATATATAGGGTGTTATCATCAGCCGGTCTACCACCCAAGTAACCATTGAAGAAATCTGAAAGTGAACGGTCCACCCATAGATCCTTCGGTCTACGCTTATCGGATGGCAGCTCATTTGTTGGTAAGCTCAATTTTTGTACTGGATTTTGTTTGTTTTATAGGATTTGTTAGTTTTACAGGCTAGATAAGTTTAGGTTGCCATTGTTGGGCAGAAGATAGGATTGTTTTGTTAAAAACAAGTAACAAATATGTTCGAATAACAGTCGTTATGCTGCTGAATTTTCAACATGTTAGTTAACACATTGTCTTGGTATATTGTAGGAGATGTATTCACGTCTTAGGTATGAGACATACCCCAAATCCAATCGCAACAAAATGCCTCCTGATGATCCAGAGTTGTGAGAGCGTAATGTCGGGGGACGAGGCAAGGGCCATATGTTTGGATTTGGGATAGGTCAGGATCCCCGATATGTTATGACGGGTGATCCCGGTGCCAGTAGCAGCAGTGAGAGCTCGTACGACAATTGTGAGGAGGTAAGTTTGTCAAATGTTGAATATTGTTTATATCTTTTAAGTTTTTATCATCTAACATGGTTATATATTTGTCAAATTTTGAATAATTTCAGGTAGAAGTGCTAAAAGAGAAGTTGGTGGCCTATGAGCATCGTCTAGAGGAAGAGGAGCTTGGTGTAGCAAATGAAGCAGCAAGCAAACGAGCAGGCTCGGTAGAGGGCGCTGGCCGACCAATTTAAGGCATTCATGAGGTAGTTCCAGGATGGAAACCCTCCCCTCCCCGTCTTAGGATTATTGTACATTCTTTTAGATTTACTGAATTTAGATATATATTGTATTTGACATTATTGTAAAAACAGTTCTATTTTTAAGCCTGTAAAATCTGGGCATGTTTTGAAGAAGAAATTTTTTTTAGTTATTTAAAAAAACGTATTACCGATGGATCACCTGATGGATAATCCATCGATAATTATTTTTTTTAAATCCGTCGGTGATCCATCAGTAATGGCTGACGTTCAATGATCCATCAATGATTGTTGGCGTCGGTGATCCGTTGGAGATTTTCGTCGCCGGTGATATGTCGGGGATTGTCATCGTCGGTGATTGGATCCGTCGATGATGGTTATCCATCGTAATCTGTCGATTACAAAGGTCATCGGTAATATCCGTCGGTGATGCCTTTTCCCACGACTTTTGTTCCAACAGACTTTCACCAAAGGATCATCGACGAATCTGACTTTTACCTACCAATTACTGATAGATTTTTCCGTCGATGAAAGTATGTTGTTTTGTATTGTTTCTTGTAATATTAAATTTTATGTAATATGCGTCAATAAACAGTACTTGATGCATCAAAATGGATTTTAAGACATTGTCTCAAATGCTTTATAATATAGTATAAATATTAGTCACATTTCATAAAAAATCTGTATGATTGGCTAACTCACATAAAACGATAAACTTTTAAAATAGAAATATAATATAATATTATATATATATATATATGTGTGTGTGTGTGTGTATACACATGAGGGGTTCAAATATGATCAAAATAAGAAACACGAGAACAACCAAATAACATGTGACTTTCCACTGAACTCACATGTGATTACGGAACACGGTGAACACAAAGGGTGTGTGTGTGACTTACCCCGACACCTAGGTTGTGGCCAAGGTCATGCAAATTACACGTGATTTGGACATTTTCGTGTTTTCTTATTTGGTCACTGTTCGCATTTGAACCCAACCATAGGCATATATATATAGGGGTTAAATCGTGTGACGACCAAAAAAAGGTTGGAAATCGTGAGAACCTCGATCTAAGCCCTAATTTAGTTTTGATCCTATAGTTTTAATTTAAAGTTGTTTTTTATTAGAAAAAGAGCATAATCATCATTTTGGTATTAGAGATTCACCAAATGAAACACATACTCACCATGCTATCTTATCTCATGAAATAAAACACAGCTTTCATATATATGTTATTTCACGTGATGAAATCCAAACAAAATATTCATATATATGTTATTTCACCACATGAAATAAAATACAATTTTAATCTATAATCTACTTCACCCCATGAAATCAAACATAACTTCCGTCTGTATGGTATTTCACCTCATGAAATCAATGACAATTTTTGTCTACATGTTATTTCACCCTTGAAATCCATGACCGTTGCTCTTTCTTGTATTTTCAATTTCCCCCAAATACTAACTGCATATGGAAACAATTTAATTTCAAAACTTTCTGAACGCTAGTGAAATCTCTAGAAACCTTTCGATCACCGGCGACAGCTTTTGGCGGTGTGGTCTCTGTACCCTTTGAAACCCTGGGATCATTCATGTATTTCAAAACCGTTGATGATTCATCCAATGCCTCACCGCGTTTCAAAATCTTAACTTGTCCCATGATGAGGTTCTTGGCAACCGTCTCCGTAAGCAGATCAACAACCATCGCAGTTGTCGTTCTATTGTTTTTGTGTACTGCTATTGTTGGTTTTCATTTATGGCCTTCAGATCTAGTCAAATTAGGGGTAGAACTCGAATAATTAATGTTAGGTTTAGGGGAACAACGAGATTTCACCAGTGTGGAGAATAAACCATCACAATGATATTTTAGACGAGGAAGACGATAAAAGCTTGGGAAAACAAGGAGGAATACGAGGAAGATAATCAAAGGTTGTGGTTTATGAGACGACGGACAACATCGGAGAATTAAGCCTAGAGGCGGTGGAAGAAGGTGGATCCATGGGTTTGAGGGGATGATGAAGTCAGGGGTGGGCTAACGAAGGCCATTTGTTTAATTATTGATTGGATTTAGAAACCATAATATTCTCTTGTAGTTTCAAATTTAGTCCATAATAAACCATAAATTTCTAAATTGTTTCAAAAATTTGTCGTGGCCTTTTCATAGCCGTAGATTAAACTCAATTAATGATTGTGATTGGTTCTCAAGGTTCTCACCCTTTTTCTGGTTCTCATTTGATTACCGTCCTATATATATATATATATAATTTATAATTTATTTAATTCTATATATTTTTTTCGAATTATATAACATACTTTCATCTCCATCATTATTAATTAGCCATGTCTCTTTATTTTTTGTTTCCAACAAGATATTTTCTAATTATTCGAAATATCCTCTTTCTAGTGATGTTAACATTTCATATTAATATCTTAACTTTTTTATCTAATGTTAACATCTCTATAAAATATGTTAGATTATCGACAAGCTACCAAAATTGGTATAATATCATTATGCTTGACATTTATCTTAAAGATTTAAATACCTTCATGGACATATATTATCATTATTATAATAGTGAAACCGGGTCATAGCTTGCATCTAGCGTTGTAAGAAAAACCGTCAACCCACTCAACCCGTCCAACCCAATACGTTAACAACCCGATTAAACCCACCAGTCAACCCGCCAATACGCTAAACTGCCAATTAAGAGGGTTGAAATTGGGTTAGGCTTAGCTCAACCCAACCTAACCCCACCCGTTAACCCGACGCCAACATATATAACTTCAATGACATTTTATATAAACTATATATAATATACTAGTCTATTATATAAATGTTAAAAATGTGTAAAATGTTGTAGGATAAATGTGTCATCGTCTAAATGATATGACGATAGAGATAATGATAGAGATAGAGATAAATATATCAGAGTTAGAATATCACTGAAATATCTCATAGATATCTATTTGTAACTCATCACTATTTAAAGGGTTTATGATTAATGAGAATTACATATTTTTCCTCTCTTTATTATATTGTTCTTCTATATTGTTTTCCTTTTAACACGTTATCAGCACGTACGCTCAATCAGCTCACCAATAGATTTTCGATCTTCCAACTTCATCAATCAATCTCCAATAGTTCAACAGTTCAAGTAAGCATCTCATTTTCTCATATTTATCAATTAACGTGGATTATTGAATTAAGATATCCTCTTTAGTGGGGTTTTGTTTGCTTTTGGATTTCAAGTTTACTACTTTCAACCATAATTTTTTATTTGCTTTCGATTCTTATTTTTTTATTCTTTAGGATTGGTCTAGATTTTTTTTTCATCAAAACCAAACTTGAATCTTTAAAAGGTAGACGAGAATCGAGATCTTCTTCATGTGGAAATAAAATATTGCTCGTAGTTTTTTAATAAACTATAAAGATATGAGTCTTTATTACATCATTTTAATTTAAAATATAATATCTTTAATAAATTGAAATCTTCTACTTTTAAAATTATTTATTTTTGGAATTAAGAATAATGCATGTTGTTAAAATTTTAACATTTCATTTGATATGTGAATTAAACTATTAGTTTCGATTTAATCTTATTTGATTGCAATGGTATTATAGCTTTTTATGGTTGTTATCTATTTATGTATAATCAATAAGTTTAATTTATTTACTTATATGAGATGATTTGGACTCGTTTTTAAATGTGTTTACTTAATTTTATTTAATTGGATCTATTAAATCTATTTTTTTTAGCACACTCCAAATAATGAATTAGACTATTACATATTACAACATTGGTTCCACTAAATTCTGTTGGATCTCAGATTTAATCTCACAACAATGATATAAACAATAAGAGTAATAACAGCGGAAGCAGTATAGTTTAATATCAAAGGAGATTCAAATATCACAGTTCATAAAGCAGATAATAGATAAACAAGATATTCTTGGAATAAAATATTCAACTTATATTATCAGTTATAAGACTTCTTAAGCACACTTTGAACAATAAGGTGATGGTCCTTTTTATAGAACCATAAAGTAAATAGTGTACTTATCTGACAAATAGAAGCATGCTTGAACAGTGTCTTACCTAAGAGGTAAGATCAAGACATGCTTGAACGGTGACCTATTCTAGAAAGTAAATCTTATCACAAGGTGACGTGTCATCTGTTCTTCTTTGTCAAGAGATTCAGAGTGATCATCTTCAAAGCTCTGAACTAGGATCTCTGATGAGGAGCTCTCTGATGTCTTTAAGTAAGACTGTCTCTGAACTGACTTCAGAGACAGACAACTTTCTCTGAGACTGACTCTGAACTGACTTCAGAGACAGACTTGCTTTCTTTAGACTGACTCTGAACTGACTTCAGAGACAGACTTGTTGATGTCCCTTGAAAGTCTTTAAATGAAGACTTAGTTATTTTCAATACTTTCATTGGTTCAGATTTGGGGCTAACAATCTCCCCCTAACTACTGAAAATAAACAAAGAACACATAGAACATTTAAACTAGAAAGCAAAGAGGAGAAAGTCATCCTCTGTAAATATTACTTCTCATAAGAATTTGGAATTACAAAAGAGAATAATATTCAAAAAATAATCAGAACCTATCACTTGAACATATCCTATGAAACTTCATGATTAGCTCTCTGAAGTTAACCATTGAGCCAATTTCCAAGTCTAGTTTCGCCAGTAGGTCTGCTCTGTGTCGTTCTTGCTTTACATGAATCATCTTCTGTATTCCTTTCAAGGTTTCATCAGAATACTTTTCTACTTGTGAAGCTAGAAAAAATTTCTTCTCTTGGTTCACTCTGTAGATGAAACCCAGAGGTTCTTCAATGATTGATCCAGTCTTCTGTTTGTCCAGGTTTTCGATGGTTTCCACTGGTTCAGTCACTCCTAGCTTTTCTTCACCCAAGTTCAGAGCAATCTGAAAGTCACGTTTGGCTCTGTGTTTGATGTAAGCTTCCATTGCCCGTCTGACTTCAACCATGCTCGTTCTGATTTCCCTTCTTCCTGAATCGTATCTCGCAGAGCAATAGGCATATAGATGAGTGAGATCATACAGATTTAGATTTACGAGATCATTATCATTGAACTCGTAAATCTTCTGATCAGATCGAGTCACCACATAATGCCTATATATGATTTTGTTGAAGGCAAATGTCTGTTCAAAGATTTTCTCAACTTTTACTATTGGAGTATCGTTGAGAACCGCCTTTCTTGGTGATGTCTTTGCCTGTATGAATCTTCGTTCGTAGTCTGGCATGTCCTCTCTGATTCTTAGATTTAGAGGGATTATTTGAGTGTCTTCCATATTGAACTCACAGTAGATATGCCGAAAGTGATCTTCTATTGAAGCTTCAGGAGTGGATTCTAAGAATGTGGGAGGATGAGTGAATACCTTGGTTGGTAAACCGATGCTTGTCTTCTGAACAAGATTCTCTTGAGGATCCTGTTCATCAACAACCATGGTTTCTGTGTCCTTGGGCTGTGACTGAGTTATCTCTGAAGGCTGTTCAGAGATATATCCATCTATCTCTGGAGATTCTCTTAATTCTGAAGCTGTTGAGGTATGATGAGGTTGAGCGTTTTTGAAAACATACTCTTCGACATCAATTACTTCGATCTGATCTCTAGCAGCTTCTTCCTCTCTTTCAGAATCTTTATGTTCTTTCTCAGACTCTGACTCAAAGGCATCTCTCATCACCATTGGTTGTCTTTTGGGTGATGAGAATGCATCTTCAGAGGACGTAGAGAAGTCTACAAGTTGGTTTTCTTCCTCTTCCAGAGCTCCAATTTTCTCTGGAGTCGCATCGGTAACTGGAGTGATTGGAACACCTGGTGTTGATGAGGCGTAAAGTATGACTGGTGCTGTGAATGATTGTAAAGTACGGTTTTCATCAGAAGAGGTGGTGTTCCTCTCTGGTTCCTTCTCTTGAACTTGTGCAGAGGGAGAAACTTTAAATGTGTGCGCGTTTTTATCTCTGATCTCCCTATTTTGTGAGTCAGAGTGCTCATCATCATCTGAATCCTCTGAATCCTCAAATCTGGCTTTCTTCACTGCATCGCTACAAGTCCCACCAGAAAACTTGCGTTTGTATTTGGGAGAGCTTGGTTCAGCGATTCCTTTTCCTTTGGGATCATTAAGTGTCTTCTGAATGGTTTCGCTTCTGAAGCAGCAGTTCTGATTTCAGCAATCTGGTCCTCTGATTTATATTTATGAAGTTCCAGAGTTGCTTTGACCTGCTTCTGAGCAATAGTAGAGATTTTGGAAGAACAAGTCAGCATTCTGCTCATTATTGCTGATTTGAAAGAGGCCAGATCACTTTTGGTGATGAGGTCTTCAGAAGTTCGGGGTGGTGGCTGTGGTGTTGCTGATGGTTCGCTGACAGTTGGTACAGAAGCTTGAATTGTTGCTTTGATGAGGTCAGAGATAGAGGCCATTTGATCTGTTGAGATTGATGATGATCTGGTGGCTACTACCTCTTCCCTTAGTTCTTGTAGAGCTTTCTGAACATCGATGGTTGTAGATGCTTGATTTTGAAGAGCAACATTCTAAACTTTAAGAGCGGCTACCTCCAGGGATGATTCAGCCTTCTGTTTGAACAGTTCTTGTTCCAACTCTTGGATTCTGTTTGAGGAGTCCAAAAGTTGGGTCTTCAGAGTGGAAACCTCTGCTCTGAGGTTTGTGTTTTCAGAGCGAAGAGCAGAGGTCTCTAAACCATCAATTCTCTGAAAGTAATGCTCATTCATGGAGCCTCTAACTTCCTCACAGAATCTCTGGAACTCAGATTTAATGAGAAGTTCAGAGAGGAGTACATTGGTTACAACACATGTAGCCAATTTTTCCTCGAGTTCAGAGGAGCCTTCGTTCAGAGCTGTTTTGATGTTGTCTCTGGAAGGACTTCCACTCAATCCTTGATGTTCCGGATAATCATCTCTGAGTGTTCTGTTCTCATCCAAGTCCTCCTCCTCAGATTCAGAGGACTGGAAGTGAAGTGGGAGTTGATCTTGCGATCCAGGCAAGTCAATCCTTGGTTTTGTAGGTCAAGCCATTGTCCCTGAGTTGGACAGCTACTTCTTGATACCCTAAAGGGTGAGAGATGAGCCACAGAGGCAGCATCATGTGTAGGATTTTCTGATGTACTCTGAGGCAACTGAGTACTTAAAGTATTGGCTAAGTCTTGTGAGGAGGGCTTATCAAGAAATTGAGTTTCCTCAGTTATGTGAACTTCAGAGGTGGAAAAAGGTACCTCTGAAGTGGCTTGATGGTTTGGGTTCGAGGTGTGCACCTCTGATTCAATAACCATTACCTCTGGATCAGGTAGGTTAGATTGTGTGGTTGCACTGGGAGATGGGGTTGGTGTCCTAAAATATATGTGCCTTGAGGCATCTTTTTGTTTGGAAGGGGAAGAACTCTCAGGTTTCTCTAAGTCAGAAGACTTGCTCTCTTCCCTCTGAGAATCTTCAGAGCTAGTCTCTGAAAATTCATCCTCACTTTCCTCAGAGCTAGTCGAGCTATCTTCTACACTAGCAAATGAGGTTTCTTCCATTACTTCCTCATTGACAGCCCCTTCCGGTGATCTGTCATCTCTCTCAACTTCGGTTTCTCTACCAAGAGTACCCTCTGGTTCACTCTTGTGAGAGCTCTGTACTTCAGGGTCCTCAGATCCCTCTGAAGCCGAGATGCTCTTACTCTCCATTCCAGGTTCAGGACCTAAGTGTGTTGGGGTTCCCAGAACTGGTTCTAGTCCTTGGGCAACACGGAGATAAGAAGCTAAGGCTATAGATTGAGGATTTACCTGATTCAGCATGTGGTGAGGGATCCTCCTTGCTTCTGGATAGGCTTCAGATAGAATCGTCGGTTTGAAGCTGTTCATTATGTAGAATGGAGTTTTGGGTTGTTCAGGGGCTATCAAAATATGAAGCTTCTCGATCGCAGCATGGATGATTAGAGACAGAAATCTTGGGAAAGTTATTGAAGGAACTTTGGATGATTGGGTCGTTTGTTCAGGGTCCTTTGCCAAGCATTTGTTCTTCTTTTCTATTGATGTCAGAATCATATCAAAGATTATGCCGACCATGTCCAAGTTGCGATTGAAGAATAGGGCATACATGATTGACAGTATTTCTGGTGTTGCTTGATCCATGCTCCCCAGTTTGCAGGTTAGAGTGCGATTTAGGACAGAGAACATGAAATTCGAGATTGGTGGTAGGTGTTGTCGTAGGAAGTTGCTCAATCTGGTGATTTCAGTGTTGTAACCTAGCATTCGAATGAACTGGAGTAGGGTTTCAGAAGTTGGGCGTTTTTTAAAACGCGTGATTTGAAGTTCCTCAGCTGTTAGGAGTGGGAGAACTTCTCTTAGAACAGTAGGATTGATGAGTATCCTACATTTTACAACTTGAGATATGTCAAACTCGCCGATTATTCCGTTATGTGCATCGCTGTAGTGACTTGATGAATACCATTCTTGAACAAACGAAAGTGGACATTCATTTGTAAAAGCAGTTAGGGCTTGAGTCAGTTCACAGTTGGAGAAGAACTCGCAGATTACTCCGTATTGTTCCTCAAATTTGGGAGAATCAAGCTGAATCATGTGATTGTTGTCTTTGATTGGAAAACGATACAGTCTTGAAGGTTCGCCAGATTTGGGAAAAAGTTTGCACCATTCATTTGAAGACGCCATTGTTGAGGTTGAAGTGAAGAAGATGAAGTTCAAATTCTTTTGGAGAGCGAGAGATTGCTCGAGAGTAATTTTTAAAAATGAATATCCGGATGTTAAATTGGTTTTGTATCCAAATTTAGAAAAAGATACACTCGAGTACATAAGGTGAAACGGCAGTGATTTGACCCTTTGGATAAAGCTGTTTGGCCTTTCACTCATCCCTTTTTGTGACACGTGGCCTTGAAAATTGTTGTACCTACGAATGTAGGTTCCAAGAAAATAGGAAAGGGACGCCATTTTTCAATAAAAAATTAAATAACTTCTTTTAGCTGATTAGACAAACCTTTCGCCTTAAGAAGTAATTTAAGATATCACTTGTAATAAAAAGGTTCAGTTAAATTGAAATTTTAATTTCAAATGATATCAAAAATTGCTTTTTAATTAAAAAGTTCTTGTTTGAGGAATGACTGGTCTGAAAGTTGTTGACTCCCCCTTCATAGATGATTTGAAAAAAATCCAAAATTTCAGAGACTCTGAGATTAAATTTCAGAGACCCTTTGATGAAATTCAGAGACTCTGTTTTGACATTTGAAAAATTCTTTTTCTCAATTTCAGAGACTCTGAGATGAAATTCAGAGATTCTGATTTGACATTTGAATTTTTTTTTTTTTAATTTCAGAGACTCTGAGATGAAATTCAAAGACTCTGAGATGTCTTCTGAAAAGTTCTTTTTCTCCCCCTTGACAAAAGAACAACTTTTTATTTTTCTCCCCTTGTCATGTATTTGGAGAACATTCACAAACTGATATTGACATATGCTACTTGGTTCAGAGGCTCTGATATTTTGATCATAGACTCTGAGTTTCTCCCTTGTTAGGTAGACATATTCAACATTCCTAACTTGCTGATTAAAAAATTGAACCTTCGTTCATCTAAAGCTTTTGTGAAAATATCAGCAAGTTGGAGATCAGTTGGTACAAAATACATTTCTATTGTTCCCCTTTCAACATGATCTTTTAAGAAATGATACCTTACATCAATGTGCTTTGTCTTTGAATGTTGTACTGGGTTGGCAGAGATGGCTATGGCACTTTTTGAATCACACAGAATGGGTATTCTTTCATATTGTTGGCCATAATCTCTGAGCTGAGTTTTCATCCATATTACTTGAGAGCAACAACTAGCAGCAACAACATATTCTGCCTCTGCAGTTGAAGTTGAAACACAGTTTTGTTTCTTGGATGACCAACTTACCAGCTTATTGCCCAGTAACTGACAGCACCCAGAGGTACTTTTTCTGTCAAGCTTACATCCCGCATGATCTGCATCAGTGTAGGCTGTTAGATCAAAACTTGAAAGTTTTGGATACCAGAGGCCTAATGATGGTGACCCTCTTAGGTATCTGAAAATTCTTTTGACAGCAGATAAATGAGATTCTTTTGGATTTGCTTGATATCTAGCACAAAGACATGTTGCAAACATTATGTCAGGCCTACTTGCAGTTAAGTATAATAGTGAACCTATCATGCCTCTGTAGGTTTTTATATCCACAGATTGTCCTAAAGGATCAGAGTCAAGTTGGACTTCGGTGGCAAGAGGCGTTTTCATAGAAGTTGAATAATTGAGTTTGTATTTTTGTAAAATTTCAGAGACATATTTAGTTTGACTTATGAAAGTGCCTTCTGAAGTTTGTTTTACTTGTAAGCCCAGAAAGAAGGTTAATTCTCCCATGAGACTCATCTCAAATTCACTCTTCATCAACTCTAAAAATTTGTCACAATACTTTTGATTTGTAGAGCCAAATATAATGTCATCAACATAAATTTGTACTAATAGCATCTCATTTTTGTACCTTTTAATGAATAAAGTTGTATCAATTGTGCCTTTGTCAAATCCATTTTTAATCAGAAAAGTGGACAGTGTTGCATACCAAGCTCTTGGAGCTTGTTTAAGTCCATATAGAGCCTTATCCAAATAATAAACATGATTAGGAAACTCTGTACTTTCAAATCCAGGTGGTTGCTGGACATAAACTTCTTCATTTAATTTACCATGTAGAAAGGCAGATTTAACATCCATTTGATAAACTTTGAATCCTTTGTGTGCAACATAGGCTAAGAAGATTCTGATTGCTTCTAGCCTAGCTACAGGTGTAAGGGTTTCATCATAATCAATACCTTCTTCTTGGCAATATTCTTTAGCAACCAACCTGGCTTTGTTTCTGATTATTACTCCATCCTCATCCTTTTTGTTTATGAAAACCCATTTTGTTCCAATTGCAAATTTTCCTTTGGGAAGAGGAACAAGGATCCAGACTTTGTTTCTTACAAACTCTTGAAGTTCATCCTGCATTGCAAAAATCCAATGAGGATCTTCAAGAGCTTCTTTTACCTTCTTTGGTTCAATAATGCTCAAAAAGTTTACGTAGAAGCATTCATTGATTGTGGCAGATCTTGTTTTAACTCCTTCTGATGAGGATCCAATGATTTGATTAATTGGATGATCTTTTGTCCATCTAGAGATTGGAGAAAAGATTTGGGGTGGAGTTTGAGCTTCAGAGATGACAGTTGGTGACATCTCTGATGTGCTGTTCAGAGTCTCTGAAGTTGTTTCCCGAGATGGTGAAGCAGATTCTTGAATTTCTTCACTATTTGTTTCTTGATTTACTTCAGACACTCCTTGATCATCCTCTTTTTTATCTTCAGCTTCTTCTGATTCACTTTGTTGATCTGAATTTGGTGAAACAGAAGGTGTTAATTCAGAGGGACCAGAAAGAGTTGTACCTGTTTCTTGGGGTCCTTCTGAATTCTTTGTTGGTCTATCTCTGAAGACTACTTCTGGGTTATCTTCATCAAAGAAATCTTCAAATATTCTGTTTAATTCAGATTCTCTTGATGATTCAGAGATAGGTGTTGAGAGACTTTCTTGTTGTTCAGAGCTTTTATTGTCATCAAAAGTGATATTGGTGCTCTCTTGGATGGTCCTTGTTCTAAGATTGAACACTCTGAAAGCTTTTGAGGCTAAAGAATATCCAATGAATTTGCCCTCATCAGCTTTCTTGTCAAACTTTCCAAGAGATTCTCTATCGTTCAGAATGTAACACCTGCATCCAAAAACATGAAAATATTTAACATTAGGTTTCCTATTGTTAATGAGTTCATAGGATGTTTTCTGAAATCTTTTGACAATTGTAGCTCTGTTCTGAGTAAAACAGGCTGTTGCCACTGCTTCTGCCCAAAAATTTGTTGAAAGATCAAATCCAGCAAGCATTGTTCTTGCAGCTTCAACAAGTGTTCTGTTCTTCATTTCAACTACTCCATTTTGCTGAGGTGTTCTTGCTGCAGAAAAGTTAGGAGTAATGCCTTCTTCTGATAAATATGAATTGATTTTGGCATTTTTGAACTCTGTTCCATTATCACTTCTTAGTTTCTGAACTTTGCTGCTGAATAGAACCTGTAATATTTTCAACAATCTTATCAAAATATCAGGTACTTAAGATTTGGCTCTGATGAATTCTATCCATGTGAATCTGGAAAATTCATCAATCAGAACCAAAATGTATTTCTTACCTGCTAGACTCTGTACAGAGATAGGACCACAGAGGTCCACATGAAGCATGTGCAGAGGTCTAGGACAGTGGTTTTCACTTTTGGTTTTATGTGAAGATCTTTTCATTTTTCCCATCTCACAAGCAGAACAAAGATGATCCTTGTTAAACTTCAGAGATGGTAAACCCTTAACCAAATTAAGTTTAACTAATTTATCAAGTGAGGAAAAGTTTAGATGTGAAAACTTTTTATGCCAGAGCCAGACTTCCTCACTACTCAGAGATATAAGACAAAGTTTCTCTAAACCAGTGTCGTTGATTTTAGTAAAATTCTTTCTGTAGAGGTTACCTTTTCTGTCTGCTCTGAGTAATTCTTAACCTGATTCTGAGTGGAGAAGTAAACAATATCTTCTTTGAAATTTCACATCAAAACCATGATCACAAAGTTGACTTATGCTGATCAGATTATGTTTTAATCCATCCACATAAGCAACCTTTGAAACTAAAACATTTCCTCTTGATAATTCACCATATCCTTTAATCTGTCCTTGCACATTGTCTCCAAAAGTAACTGCTCCTCCAGATTTTGCTTTGAATGAGGATAGCAGTTCCTATTTTCCAGTCATATGCCTTGAACATCCAGAATCTAGGTACCAGATTGGCATTGACTGATTCTGCAAGACAGATTATTGTTTCTTAGGTACCCATCTCATTATGGGTCATTTTATGTTAGACTTTGGTGGATTTGTATGACTTTTTGGCATCTCATCTTTTGATGTCTTGCCGTTATTTGTCTTCTGTTGAAATTTTGTCTCTGAGATATTTTTCAGAGATTGATTCAAACGACAATGTGATCCTTTGAAATGATTTTTCAGTTTGATCAAGAGATGAATGCAGTTGCAATTAATAGAACAAGAAGAAGTAGGAGCAAAGTTTTTCTTTTTATTAAAAGCAGTTGTTACATTTTGACTTCTTTTTAAATTAGCATTAGGAATATTACATGTATCCCTAACTACTTCTTTCCTTTTTGCTTGAAAAACAGTCTTCTTTTCAAGTTGCTTTTTCTTGATAAAAAACATCTTCTTTTCTTTGCTGCTTACTGCACAAACAGGATCAATATGGTTAATTTTTGTCCATTTGCCTTTTTGTTTAGGAGAGAATTTTATTGTTTTATAGGTATAAGAATTAGAAGTGTTTGTTTTATTCCTTGCCTTTTCTTGTAATTCTTTTTCAAGTTCCAGAGATGTTTTTGCTTGTAAACACATATTTGCAAAATCAGGACTTATTGGAATTCTGGTTTTGGTTTTCAAAAATGAAATTGGAACATTCAAAATACCAGACCCAACAGTTTCTATCTTTTTGTGAATTACATTCTCTGGTTACAAAAAATCTGTTCATCAATCTCTTGATCAGATTCTGAATCAGAATCAAGAAAGTCTCACTTAGTTTTAATAGAGATAGCTACCTCTATTGGTTTTTCAATTTGTTTTGTTCTAGAGACTATAATGATCCGTTTCATGCTTTCTTTTCTTTTTAAATCCTCCAAGACATTTTCTTTCCATATCTTTTTAACATCATCTTCAAATGTAGTTCTGATGTTTTCATCTGACTTTGGTGAATACAGAGGGGCATTCGGATTTAGTGAACTTTGAGATTCATTTTCAGAAGTACTTGTATCAGAGGTACTTGGTTCGGATGTCTCTGATTCATTTGAGATGAAAGCATCAAATCTGAAAATTTCTTTGGGATCATATCTCTGAGGTTTTGTGAAGTGTACCTCTGAAGTTTCTTTTTTTATCTGTAACACAGATTCTTGAAAGTTTTTTACTTCAGAGTATGTAGTATTTTTGAAATTCAGAGCTCTTGCTTTTGATCCCTCTGATGTTTTCATTCTTTTGAAATTATTCAGAGCTAGACCTTCAAAGCTTTGGACCTTTCCCATACGGAAAGTGGAAGAAAGTGATGTTTTCTCCAATCCAGTGAATGAATTCAACTCATTGAATCCCATCCCTTGAGAGTCCATTTGAGTTTTTATTTTGTCGAAAACACCTTGTGCATTAACATAGCTTTTGATTCGAAGATTTTTTCTATCTAGAGATTGATGTAGGATTTCTCTTTCCTTTTGAAAAAATTTGGTTAAGGCAATAGAATTGAGCCTTTCATACTCAGATTTCTTTACTTCTTCTTCTTTTCCTTTTAAAACTTTCTCAATTTTTCTTATTTCTTCTGAAAATGATTTTTCTTTTTGTTTGTGAGATTTTTCAAGTTTGGTCTTTTCAAGAAAAAATTCTTTCTTTTCTGATTCCAGAAGATTCTTTTCTCTTTTGAAAAAGATGAGCTCTTTTGACATTTTCTCTCTTTTCTTTTTCTCTTCAAGAAACTTTTGCTCTAGATCTTGAAGTTCATTAATTAGTTTAAAAACATCTATTTCAGGATCACTATCAGAGGTGTAAACAGAGTTTACCTTTTCAGAGTTGTCTTCTGATGCTCCATCAGTTTGATTTCCATCTGAAAAAGCCATACCACAGAGATTGGTAGGCTCTTCCTCGCCGTCGCTTGTTGAGTCAGATAGTCAGTCTTCCATTTCTGCTACAAGAACTCTTTCTTTTACGTTGTACTTGTATTTGTTCTTGTAGTAATCTTGATCTTTGATAAGTTTTCCTCTGCAGTTTGCAGAAAAATGGCCTAGTTTTCCGCATCTGAAACATCTTCCATCATTTTGATTTGTTGGAAGAGTGACAGTACTTGTCTCTGGCTTCTGTTCTTGAGGTTTGAAGTATCTCTGTGGCTGTGGATACCTTGGTTGAAATGATTGTTGAGGTCTTGATTGTTGAGTTGTATCATTGTTGTTGAAGTTTGTACCCTTTTGATCACTATATGGAGTGAATCTGGGTTCTTGTTGAAATCTGACACCATCTTGTTGAAATCTTCTTTTAGGATTTCTTCTTTCTTCATTCTCTCTTCTTCCTTCAAATACTTTCTTGCCAAATTTCTTGTTAAATTGATGAGTGATTAATGCAAAAGATTTGGCGAAGGCATTAATATCATTTTCTGAATCTGAATCTGAATGATTTTCTTCTGCCATTAGGACCTTTTTGGATCTTCTTTTTGTTTCCAAACCTTTTTGTGACTTTTCACAGTTGTTTTCTTTCGAAATTTGTTTTGAAACAAGTGCAAGGGGTCCACCTAAAGACAATTTTGATTTTTGCTTCATAACTTCCTTTTCATGTGCAACAAGAGTGCCATAAATGTCAGTTAATGACCATGACTCAAGATCTTGATTGGCTTGTATGGACATGGACAGTTGTGACCATTCTTCATTTAAGCTTTTCAAGAAAAGAACGTTGTTTTCCTCTTTTGTTCTTATCACTCCAAACTTTCTGCATTTGTTGATAAGAATATTGAATCTTGAGTAAGTTTGGTGTAATATTTCTTCTGGTAGAGCATGAAAATCATGATATTCATTGATGCATAGATTTCTTCTATATTTCTGGGTTTGTAGGCCTCCTTCAAGTTGATTTTACAACTGATCCCATATCTCTTTTGCAGTTTTACAAGAATCAAGTTCTTGAAAGATATCATTGGGAATGGCCATTATCAGTAATCTAACAGCTTTTGAGTCATTATCCATCATATTAGTTTCTTCATCAGTGAAGTCTGTGGTTTTCTTTTCATAATATGCAGGGATTTCAGCAGTATCTACTGTTGCAGGAACTCTTGGAACCAACACCATTGGAATGTGAGGTCCAACGTTTACTGATCTAAAGAGATCCTTGTCCATTCCTTCTAAGAAATTTACCATCCTTATCTTCCATTGGGGATATTCATCCCTTAAAAGTGTAGGAGGTTTTGTTAAAGACCCAGCTGTATAAATGGCACTTATGCTTGAGTTTGCCATTTTTGAAGAAAAAGATGAAAGTTTGAAAAACAGATGCTTTTTGTATTGAACAGTGATTTACTATCAAATCTTGAGCATATGGTGTTCTTTAATAAACCAGGTTCATTTGAACATGCAAAGATATTGAAAGTTAGAATCAATGAGATGTAAATCTATCCGAGTATGCAGATGCGATCTTACTTTGTTTAGAAAACAAAGAAGGCTCTGATACCAATTGTTGGATCTCAGATTTAATCTCACAACAATGATATAAACAATAAAAGTAATAACAGCGGAAGCAGTATAGTTTAATATCAAAGGAGATTCAAATATCACAGTTCATAAAGCAGATAATAGATAAACAAGATATTCTTGGAATAAAATATTCAACTTATATTATCAGTTATAAGACTTCTTAAGCACACTTTGAACAATAAGGTGATGGTCCTTTTTATAGGACCATAAAGTAAATAGTGTACTTATCTGACAAATAGAAGCATGCTTGAATAGTGTCTTACCTAAGAGGTAAGATCAAGACATGCTTGAACAGTGACCTATTCTAGAAAGTAAATCTTATCACAAGGTGATGTGTCATCTTCTCTTCTTTGTCAAGAGATTCAGAGTGATCATCTTCAGAGCTCTGAACTAGGATCTCTGATGAGGAGATCTCTGATGTCTTTAAGTAAGACTGTCTCTGAACTGACTTCATAGACAGACAACTTTCTCTGAGACTGACTCTGAACTGACTTCAGAGACAGACTTGCTTTCTTCAGACTTGTTTCTTTAGACTGACTCTGAAATGACTTCAGAGACAGACTTGTTGATGTCCCTTGAAAGTCTTTAAATGAAGACTTAGTTATTTTCAATACTTTCATTGGTTCAGATTTGGGGCTAACAAATTCAATTTAATTTAATTGGGTTAGTATAACCTTTTTACTTTGGACATATCGTTCTTTATATATACATCCCCAATTAGTTACAATTTTGGCATATGTAGTTGGATATTAAATTACATTAATATTATTTTATTTAGATCAATTACCGTTTAATTATGGATATGATATTTATCATTTTGAACTATTGTTATTATTTATTAACGTTTATCAAAGTAGATTACAATATTCATATATTTAGATGGTTATCCAATTAGTTTACAATATTATTTATTTATTACTTGTTTATGTCAACATTCAAATGTTTATCTTAATTAATAATTATTATAATTCAAATATTTATCTTGATTATGAGTTCATACTCATAAGTCAAATGTTTATCTCGATCTTATAAATTATCTTTGCAATTTACATTTCCAACCCCCCAAAAGTCCATAACATTTGTTATTTTGCCAAAAGCTCCAAAATAACATGAAAATGTTAAATACAAACATTTATCCTGATTTTGAGTTTCTACTCATAATTTTTAACTATAATTAATTTTTGTAAGTTACACTTCCAACCCCATATATTTTGGTCCTTACCAAAAGCTCTAGAAAAATAATACTATTAAGATATTAAAATTGGCTTCATATGTCAAACTTGGCCTCATGCCAAATGCTCTATAATTAACAATGTTATATTTAAACTAAATAAATCACAAGATATCAACTGGATTTTGTCAAACGGGTGTAAACAGCCCTAAGGTTTGTAGGGACTTAAGAAATCCATGTGATTCCCTTACTACCTGGAAATCTAATAGATTGAGTGATTTCTTTTTCGCAAATTAAAATATTGATGAAGTATTATCAACAAAATATAAGCATACAAAAATCCAATTTTGTTATGATAATGAAATTTCATAACCATAATCCATTTTCTTATCAAAAAGAAAATCATATATTATTCTTTATATATGTAAATGGTTGAAACAACTCATCCCCAAATCAATGTCGTAAACTCAAAAGAATCCGAGTATCATAAATGAGTATATAAACCTTCTTTTTTGAAAATGCACAAGAAAATACCTAAAGTTCATCAACTCCCAATTGACTCTAAAACCAACCTCTTGAAAAGGAACAAACAAATACTCTCATGTTTTGAGACGACATATAAATCCTAAGTTTAATAGGAATACCTTTACTAGAAACCCACAAATAAATGTGGGATGTCCCGAAAGAGATAATCGGGAGTACTCATAAAAATGTACTTCCCAAACTAATCGTACAGCGGAATGAAACTCACTTACTCGATTACAAAAAAGTAACTGATTTCAACAAAGAAATGTTATATCTGAAACGCGTCTCAATCTATGTGGCAAGGTCTCAATCGTCCACGATCACGAGTATGTACTTCTTTCCGCCTAGACTCTGAGTTCACATCGGACCGCATAGATCCATATGCAATAACTCTAACGGAGCGCTTGTACTTGGTTCAGGCTTTGGTTTATGAGGTGCCCTCTTCATCTTTCCCTTTTCACAAGCTGCACAAAGATGTTCTCTTTCATATTTGAGCTCTGGAAGTCCTTTGACTAGCTTTCCACTGACCAGATTGTTGATGTACCTGAAGTTGAGGTGAGAGAGCCTTTGTTGGGAACTGAAGATGTGAACAAGTCTTTAATGCTGCTAGTTCAGATTTACTACTGCTAGAAGACTTCAAAGTTAATACTGCTGAGTATTACTACTGCTAGTAGAATTAATACTGCTAGTCAAAGTTAGTGCTGCTTGAACAAAGTTAGTACTGCTTAGCTAGTTAGTACTGCTAGTGGTTAGTACTGTTTAGTAGTTAATGCTGCCAAGACTTAATGTTGCTTATAAGGTAATGTGAAGATAATGATAAAGAGATCGTGGTTAAAGATAAACAAGGATATTCTGAAGATATTCATGGAAGATATACTGAAGATATTTTTATTTGTAATTATCTTTTTGTTCAGTATATGTATAGTTTTGACAGAATAGAATAGATAGATTAGCAGATTTAATTCTAAGTTTTTCAAGAGAGAATCAACCTCAAGGCATAGTTCCTAATTCTAGAGAAGTAGAATTCGTCTTGAAAGAGCTTGTTCTTCAAGATTGAGGTTGAGTGTGTAATCTTGTGATTTTAATACAAGTTTGCAAAGTGTTTATCATATACTGTTTGCTTACTGTTTTATTGAATATCAAAGTGTTATTCTGCAACTTCTTTGATATTGTTTCTGAGATTTTATTCTTGTTGAGAATTTGATCCTAACAAGTGGTATCAGAGCCTGTTCTCTCAGAAACATCTATTCACTCATCATGGAAAACTTTGCAGAATCAAACAGTACTCTGGTGTCAAAGGTACCAATGCTCAGACCCAATGAATTCGATATGTGGAAGATCAGAATCAAGCAGTACATACTCCTCACTGACTATTCTATGTGGGATATCATAGAGAATGGTCCTTCTGAAGCAGGTAAGATTGGGGCAGATGGAAAGAGAACTCCACCAAAAACTGATGCAGAAAGAAAGGCTAGACAGACAGAGATGAAAGCCTTGAGCACTTTGCTCTTAGACATCCCCAATGAATATCAACATCAGTTCTGCAACTGCACTGATGCAGAGATGCTCTGGAATGCTCTAGAGAAAAGATTCTCAGGTACCAAAAGTACCAAGAGAAATCAGAAAGCCATTCTGAAGCAACAATATGAGAACTTTATGTCAACCAAGAATGAGTCCATGACTCAAACTTTTGACAGGTTCAATAAACTTATTGGTGAACTTGCTACAGTGGGAGTACAAATTGATCAAGATGATCTGAACAGAAAGTTTCTAAGGTCCCTAAGTGATGAATGGACCATCTATACTGTGTCTTTCAGACAGAATGATCAACTGGAAGAAAAGGAACTTGATGATCTGTATAATGATCTAAGAGTTTTTGAATCTGAGGTAGAGGCTAAGAAAAGGCCTTCTGGGTATGTTCACAATGCTGCACTTCTCTCAGCATCAACTGACTCTACCTCCATTCCTGAATCAGTTAGTACTGCCAATGGAGCACCTCAAGATAAAGGTACTGAAACTGTTTTTGAAGCCTTTCTAGCAAGTCATGGAAACTCTTCTCTCATTAATGATGACTTGGAACAACTCCATCCAGATGATCTTGAAGAGATGGACATTAAATGGCAGATGGCCATGCTCTCTATGAGAGTTAAGAAGTTCATCAAAAGAACTGGAAGGAACAACTTCTCACAAAGAAGAGAAGATGGAGCAGGTTTTGACAAGTTAAAGGTGGAATGCTATAAATGTCATCAGAAAGGACACTTTGCTAGAGAATGCAGAAGTGAAATGCCTCAGAACAATAACCACCAACAAGCTCAATCTGGAAGCTTCAATATTAACAGAAACTCTGCACAAGCCCTTGTCTCTCAACAAGGCATGGGGTTTGATTGGAGTGATCAAGCTGAAGAGGCCATCCAGAACCAAGCACTAATGGCAGAGGTGTTTGATCTCCCAATAGAGGTAACTTCCAATCTTTGTTCTCAAAATTGCATTAACACTGTTAAGAGGTATAGGGATCACAATCAGAACATGAGTGATAACCTTAAGAGATTGGAAAAGGACATAAAAGATTATGTTAGGATAGTTGAGAGATTTGAAGAGCAGATTAAGGGTTTTCAAGCTAATGAGCTTCAACACTCTTATGACACAAACTACTGGAAGTGGGAGAAGAATGACTTAGAACTTCAACTGACCAGATCCAAAGAGGAGAATGAGAAGATAAAGAGGGAGTTTGAGAAAGCCAAGTTGGATATTGAAATTTTTTCCAATGCTTCTAAAGCAATGGACTCTTTGCTCCAAACTCAAATCCATGACAAACTTAGAAGAGGAATAGGGTACAATACCACACCACCACCCTATAATAACAACTACATCCCTCCTAGCTCAGATTTGTTAGAAACAAAGGATAGGAAGGACCTACCTAAGGGAGCCACTGAGATAGACCCCTTAGATGAAGTAGTTGTTAAGGATAAAACTGAGAAAGAAGCTGTAAAGGATAAAGACAACACTGTGAGTGGTGAGATTCCTATAGAAAATCACATAATCACCAATGAGGGGTCTGGAAAGCATTGGATCAAATCCAATAAGATAGAGAAGACTGAGGAAAAGAACAAGAAGGTTCACTATAAGCAGACCACTATTGTGAACCCTATCCCTTTCAAACAGTGTGCATGCAATAAATTTAAGCCCCAAAAACATGATAAACCAAGGGGAAATCAAAGAAACTGGAACAACCAATGGGCACAAAAACAAGGCATTGATCTAAGTAAAATCAATAGACCAAAGCCTTGTTTCATATGTGGAAAGTTAAACCATTTGGCTAAGTATTGTTACTTTAACCCTATTAACCAACAGATGAACTTTCAAAGATTTGTGCAAAAACCTGTTGGTTATAGGAAGGCTGGAAAGAAACATGTGGTGAAGAAACCTGTGGAGAACAAAGGCCCCATGAAGAAAAAGATTTTGAATGAAAGTATTAAAATGTGGGTGCCTAAAAGCACTAAAACTGTTAGTGCTGCTGACAGAGATAGTGCTGCTAGAAGCATTACTGCTGCTACCAGTGTTAGTACTGCTGAAAATTTTAATGCTGCTAATACTGTTAGTACTTCCTCAAAGATGAATACTGCTAACACAGTTACTGCTGCTAAAACAGTTACTACTTATAATAAGGTTAGTATTGCTAAGCATGCAAGTGCTGCTAATACAGTTAGTACTTCTAAAACCAGTACTACTTCTAGCAAATGTGTTTCCAAGCCTATCATTGTGACAAAGTACTCCAGAAATGAGGAGTCAAAGTTTAAAAATCTTGTCAAGAAAGAATGCAAGTATTTTGATGAGAAAGGGGTACCCAAGACCACGTTGGCTTGGGTTCCTAATTCAAACTAACTGATTTATCTAATGTGCAGGGCAACCAACAGCTCAAGGGAAAGAGCATTTGGCATGTTGATAGTGGTTGCTCTAGGCACATGACAGGCAACATGTCATGCCTTCAGGATTTCAAGCATATCAATGGAGGACATGTTGCTTTTGGAAATGATCTTACTGGTGGTAAAATAAGTGGCAAAGGTAATGTCACAAAAGGTAAGATGACATTTGAGGATGTCTACTATGTTGATCAATTGAAGTACAACCTGTTAAGTGTATCACAGGTTTGTGACAAACAACATAGCATATTATTTACTAACACAGAGTGTATGATCCTTGTCCCAGGGTTCAAGGTAGTTGATGAAAGCATGATACTACTTAGAACTCCAAGAAAGGACAATGTCTATTGTCTAGACATGGACAATGTTGATAGTGATTCATCCCTGAACTGTCTTGTTTCAAAAGCTTCTATGGATGAATCCTCTCTTTGGCACAGAAGGATGTGTCACATGAATTTCAAGACTATGAACAAACTTGTTAAAAACAACCTTGTAAGAGGTTTACCTTCAAAAGTCTTTTCATGTGATGATCATTGTGTTGCTTGTCTTAAAGGCAAACAGCACAAAACTTCTCATAAGACCAAAGAGTTAAACTCTATTTCTTCTTGTCTCCAGTTATTGCATATGGATATGTTTGGTCCTACAAATGTTATGAGTATAGGCAAGAAATCTTATTGCTTGGTTATTGTTGATGATTACTCCAGATTTACTTGGGTATATTTTCTAAGGACTAAGGATGAGACAAGTGGACTGATCAAATTCTTTATCCTAAGAATTGAAAACCAAACTAATCAAAAAGTAAAAGTCATTAGATCAGATAATGAGACTGAATTTAAAAATCTTGATCTAAACCCCTTTTGTGAAGAGAAAGGCATTGAGAGACAATACAGTGCCCCTAGGACTCCTCAACAGAATGGAGTTGCTGAGAGGAGAAATAGGACACTAATAGAGGCTGCTAGATCTCTGTTGGCTGATTCAAAATTGCCAATTACCTTCTGGGCTGAAGCAGTTAATACTGCTTGTTATGTCCAAAACAGAGTTCTAGTAGTCAAGCCAAAGAACAAGACCCCATATGAGCTTTTAAATAAAAGAAAACCATTTATTGGATTTTTCAAACCTTTTGGGTGTCCTTGTACTATTCTCAATACCAAATCTCACTTAGGTAAGTTTGATAGCAAAGCAGATGATGGATTTCTTGTTGGGTACTCATCTCAGAGTAAGGCTTACAGAGTCTTTAACTCTTCTTCTAGAATAATTGAAGAAAGTGACAATGTCAAATGCAATGAGAACACACCAAATCCAATTGGGTCTGGTCCTCAGTGGCTATTTGACATTGATTCACTAATTAACTCTTTTGGTGTCAGTAGTGATGATTATGCAGGTTCAGGGAGTGGAGGATCAGGAGCTACACAAGTTCAAGACAGTTTATCTCAATCTGTGATCTTTCCCATACCCACAGTGGATCCTGTTGAAGGATGTGAAAAGGAACCATCTACTGAATCAAGTCAGAGTGAAGAAGAAAGTAGAGATGAGGAGACTCAAGTCAATAAAGAATCAGAAGTAGCTGCTGAAAACACCTCAGTTGAGTTGAATGACTCAAATCTAGAAGTGGGACTTAATGAAGAACCTAATCATCACACCAGAATTCAAAAGCATCATCCTCCACAACTGGTAATAGGAGATATATCCTCTCCTATGATGACTAGAAATCAAAGCAGGCTGCAAGAATTGCAAGGTCAACAGCATACAGTGCTTTCTTGCTTTTTATCCCAGCTTGAGCCTAAGAAGGCACATGATGCTATGAAAGAATCCAGTTGGATAGAAGCAATGCAAGAAGAGCTACTGCAATTCAAACTGCAAGATGTTTGGGATCTGGTAGACCTTCCTAAAGGCCAAAAAGCAATAGGAACAAAATGGGTCTTCAGGAATAAGAGAGATGAAAGAGGTATTATGATAAGGAATAAAGCAAGGCTGGTGGCTCAAGGGTATACACAAGAAGAGGGAATAGACTATGATGAAGTATTTGCACCTGTGGCCAGGATAGAAGCAATTAGATTATTCCTGGCTTATGCTTCTTATATGAAATTCAAAGTCTATCAAATGGATGTGAAAAGTGCATTTCTTTATGGCTCAATTGAAGAAGAAGTATATGTCTGTCAACCACCAGGGTTTGAAAACCCAAGCTATCCAGACAGGGTATAAAAATTGAAGAAAGCACTTTATCGATTGCATCAAGCTCCAAGAGCATGGTATGACACTCTGTCATCCTATCTCTTGGAAAATGGCTTTGAAAGAGGAGTCATTGATAAGACTTTATTCATCAAGAGAAAGAAGAAGGATATCTTGCTGGTCGAAATCTATGTTGATGATATCATCTTTGGATCTACAAGAGACAACATGTGCAAGGAGTTTGAGGATCTAATGCATCAAAGGTTCAAAATGAGTTCCATGGGGGAACTTACTTTTTTCCTTGGACTCCAAGTTCAACAGAAGTCAGATGGAATCTTTATCTGTCAGTCCAAGTATGTGCAGGATATTTTAATCAAGTTTGGTTTCTCAGATTCAAAACCTGCTAGCACACCTATGGAGACACACAAGCAGATAACAGCAGATCTTGAGGGGGAGGATATGGATGTTCATCACTATAGATCCATGATTGGCTCTCTCATGTATCTTACAGCATCTAGACCAGATATAATGTTTCCAGTCTGTGTATATGCAAGATTCCAAGTTAGGCCAAAGCAATCTCACTATCAAGCTGTTAAGATGATATTCAGATATCTCAAAGGGCAACCCAGATTGGGACTTTGGTATCCTCATGACTCATCCTTTGACCTACTTGCATACTCAGATAGTGATTTAGGTGGAGCAAACTTGGACAGAAAATCTACTTCTGGAGGATGTCAGTTTTTGGGTGCAAGACTAGTGTCATGGCAGTGCAAGAAACAAACCACAGTGTCCACATCTACAACAGAGGCAGAGTACATAGCCGCTGCAAGTTGTTGTTCTCAAGTCTTATGGATTCAAAATCAAATGCTGGACTATGGAGTAACCTTTCTACACACTCCAATTTTCATTGATAATAGAAGTGTTATTAGCATTGTGAATAATCCTGTCAAGCACTCAAAGACAAAGCACATTGAGATCAGGTATCACTTCATAAGAGACTGTAATGAAAAGACATTTATTCAAGTTGTAAAGGTTCATACTGACAACCAGTTTGCTGATCTATTCACCAAAGCCTTTGATGTGGGTAGATTCACTTTCTTGGTAACAAGTGTGGGAATGATCAACTCTGAATAAACACCTTCTCAAAAAGTGGTTCAATACCTGTATTTTGTTTATTCTTGGAGGTCCTAATCTTTCTTTTCAGGGAATACATAGCAGTTCTCAGTTCATCACAAGCTTAATAGAGTAAGCATGTTTAATACTGCCAGTGCATTGTTAATACTGCCAGTGTATTGTTAATACTGCCAGTGCATTGTTAATACTGCCAGTGTATTGTTAATACTGCCAGCGCATTGTTAATACTGCCAGTGTATTGTTAATACTGCCAGTGCATTGTTAATATTGCTAGTGCATAGTTAATACTGCTAGTAGTTAATACTGCTAGTAGTTAATACTGCTTTCAGTTAATACTGCTTTCAGTTAATACTGCTAGTGGTTAATACTACTCTCAGTTAATACTGCTAGTAGTTAATACTGCTTTCAGTTAATACTGCTAGTGGTTAATACTGCTTTCAGTTAATACTGCTAGTGGTTAATACTGCTCTTAGTTAATACTGCTCTAGGTTAATACTGCTTATGTCCCGAATACTATAAATACTCTTTGCCCGCCTAAAAGATCATAACGACTCTTTGCATACTGTTCACTTGCGCTCTAAACCCTTTCTCTCTCAAGTTCAAAGTTTTCAGGTAAGAATCTTCAAGGTCAATGGCATCCATGGCGTTCATAGACGAGCACAATGAAATAGCGATGCTCCAAAAGCCAAAACAAGCTGAAGGTTTTCACCAGATAGTCGACTTTCTGAAGTCAAGCCATATTGCCCATGCTCTCACTCTATCTCCTACCATCTTCATAGAGCATCAGAGGCAATTCTGGGCAAATGCCACCATTGTTACTGAGAATGGTGCGCAAATTATCAAAACAAGGGTGTGTGACAAACCCTTGACAGTTACTGAAGAGGTACTTCGCATCAGTCTACGTCTAGACGATGCCTCTGGTATAACTTCTATCTCTAATGATGAACTGTTTTCTACTCTTACAAGAATGGGGTATGGAGGACCATTGGGGGTGTTCAAGTTCTCAAAAGCCAAATTTTCACCCCAATGGCGTTTCTTTGTCCATATCCTTATGCACTGTATATCTAAAAAGACTACTGGATGGAGTGAGTTCAGTAGCACCATTGCTTATGCTTTGGTGTGCTTGGCCACTGCCAGAAAGTATAATTTTTCTCAAATGATTTTTAATGATCTTGTCTCAAACTTGGGAAGTAAAAAGAGCTTTTATATGTACCCCAGGTTTGTCCAAGAAGTAATTAACCATGAATTGACGGATATACCTTATTTTGATGGGGTATATGTACCAAAAATTCCCAAAGGTAAGGTCTTTTCAAACATGAAAAGATCCCCTTTGGACTTGGAAGGAGTTGACACCCCATTGTTCTCTACAATGATGGTGGTGTCCCAAACTGATGAAGGTATGGCAGCAGAGTCAAGGCCCCCATTAGACCAACCCACTGCTAGCCAATCCCAACCTTCCCACTCTAAATCAATTCCCCAGTCTCTTCTTGATAAACCTACTTCACCAATCACCCATACTTACAAAAGGAAACAGGTAAAGAAGGCTCCTTCCCTTCTTGTACCATCAACCACTAAGCCTACTAGCCCTTCAAGGGAGAATTCTCCCTTAGAGAATATCCAAAGGGAAACCACAGGGGTGTCTCCCAACCCCAAGGAGGTGCTCTCTGAGGAGGAGGTTGAGCATATGGGTACTGAGGCGGCCACTACTTCTGCTAGCACAGAGAAGGACAGTGGTAACATAAATAAGACCTCCCCCATGGCAACTTTGAATGAGCAATCATTCAAAGGACCCTGGTGACAAGAAACCAAGGGGGTGGATAGTGCTTCTGCTAGGCAGAAGACTTCACTACAAAAAGATCCAATGATCCTTCCAAAGAAGGTAACACTTCTGGAGAGGGTGAGGACAGATATTCTTACTATGAATTGATGGAAACAATGGGCAACATCAACCAAGATGTTCTCAAACAAGGGAAAGAGATTGATGAAATGAAATTGGTAATCTTGTCCCAACAAGTGCAGATTACCAAACTCAAGAAATTGGTGATGAAGCTAGTACAGAAAAAGAAGAAGAGACAATTTGTGCTAAGGAGAAGGAAATCTGGGAATGATGCTCCCAAAAAGGGGGAGATCAATATGGAAGAAGCTACAGAAAAGGGGGAGCTTGATGGGATGAAATATGGTGGTGAGGGGGAGAAACATGATGTTGAGGGGGAGCAAGAAGCAGAAACAGAAAGAGAATCAGTGCAAGCAGAGATAAAAGAACAAGCAGCAGTAACAGAGCAAGCAACAGAAATCATTAATGCTGCTAGTTCAATTAAAGCAGCAGAAATGGTTAGTACTGCTGAAATTAAACAAGCAACAGAAACAGTGAAAGAAGTATTAACAGATCTTGAGATTGCAGAAACCTTACTTAAAGCCAAACATGATACTCCCAAGGTCACTTCAAAGACCAAAGGAGTAATCATCAAAGAACAAGGTGAAGTGATCAAGAAAGATAACAGTAAGAAGGTGATGAACAAAGACAAAGGAAAAGCAAAAATGGTGGAATCTGATCAACCAGTCAAAAAGCAAAGGTTGGTTGAATCAGATGAAGCTTTGGCCAGGAAGATGCAGGCTGATATTGAAAAGGAAGAAAGAGTTTAGGTTGAAAAGGACAGGGAGATGGCAAAGGCCCTAGCTGCTGAACTGAATGAAGCCTATCAACAAAGCCTGGCAACTGAACTTGCACAGAGGAAAGCAACATCTTTGAAGAAATCTGTGGTGATAAAAACAGCTGCAAAGAAGAGACAACCCTCAAAGACTTTCCTTGGTACTCAAGAGAGAAACAAGATGATAATTTTTCTCAAGGGTGCTATAGGAGTCAGAAAGGAGATGTTCTCCAAGATGACATTTGAGCAGATCAAGGAGCTGTACAATTCTGAAATGACCAAGCTTCAAGGAAATGAAACTGCCAGGGTGGAGATGGAGAAGAGAATGAAAGAAAGTAATGATTTCATGATAGAAAAACCTTTTCCAGATGAGCAGGAAACACCTCCAAAGAAAGAAGCTACTCTGGGTGAAAGTCTAAGGACTTTAAAGAGAACCAAGATGATGGCAAGGAGAAAGTCAATCAAGAAGCCTAGAATAGCTGAAGGAGAGGCTGAGAAGGTTGCTGAAGAAGAAGGGGCACCTGAGTCATTTGAAAAGAAGGAATCCTCAAGTACTGATGATTTAAAGATGTACATGGTAGTGATGGACAAAGTTCCTGAACCAATTTCAGCAGAACCTGTTGGTATAAAGCCTCCTGAAGTTATTCATTGGGATACACTGACAGTGGATGGAAAGGAGTACATCAAACTCAAGAGGAAGGATGATAAGTATGAGGTATTCAACACTTGGGCTAAGATTGTCAGAACATGCTCTAGGTCTGATATAGAAGAGATGTTTGAAATAGGGATGAAGTTGTATGCAGATCAGTTAAAAGCTCCAGGGATTTCAATTACAAAACTGGTGATGGAGTATCTGTGTATGATGTTCAAACCTGAAGAAGTGGAGCATGTCATAAGAAATGTGTTTCAAGCAGTCACCAATTGGACTCTACATGAAACTAGTGGAGTATATGCAGTGACTTTGGATAGAAATCACATAGAATACTTCCTAGTGGATAGAGTATACAATCACAGCAGACTCAAGCCTCATGCAATGCTGAAGAAGAAGCTTGGATGTGTTGAAAACTCAGAAATGGCCAAATATCTGATTCAGAGAATGATCAATCAAAGTTTGGGGATAAATGTTGATACAGGGATCTGAAGAATGGTATTTTGGGAGCATCTGAAGAACTTGACTTCTCTTCCTAAAAGTCAAGTTAGGGGGAGATTGTTGGGAACTGAAGATGTGAACAAGTCTTTAATGCTGCTAGTTCAGATTTACTAATGCTAGAAGACTTCAAAATTAATACTGCTGAGTATTACTATTGCTAGTAGAATTAATACTGCTAGTCAAAGTTAGTGCTGCTTGAATAAAGTTAGTACTGCTTAGCTAGTTAGTACTGCTAGTGGTTAGTACTGCTTAGTAGTTAATGCTGCCAAGACTTAATGTTGCTTATAAGGTAATGTGAAGATAATGATAAAGAGATCGTGGTTAAAGATAAACAAGGATATTCTGAAGATATTCATGGAAGATATACTGAAGATATTTTTATTTGTAATTATCTTTTTGTTCAGTATATGTATAGTTTTGACATATTAGAATAGATAGATTAGCAGATTTAATTCTAAGTTTTTCAAGAGAGAATCAACCTCAAGGCATAGTTCCTAATTCTAGAGAAGTAGAATTCGTCTTGAAAGAGCTTGTTCTTCAAGATTGAGGTTGAGTGTGTAATCTTGTGATTTTAATACAAGTTTGCAAAGTGTTTATCATATACTGTTTGCTTACTGTTTTATTGAATATCAAAGTGTTATTCTGCAACTTCTTTGATATTGTTTCTGAGATTTTATTCTTGTTGAGAATTTGATCCTAACAGCCTTCGATGCCATAACCAACTTTGTTGCATCGAGGCTTTCATCAGTAGACAAACTTGCTTGTCAGTCTGGACATTTGATAAATTGATTGTGTAGAGGTCTGATTCCCGAGTACCGACCAAGAGTTCTTCGCCTTCTTCATTGCGAACTGAACATCTCTTGGCTTTGAAGTTGACCTCTAAGTCTTTGTCACAGAACTGGCCTATACTGAACAAGTTGTGTCGTAAGCCTTCTACATAGCTCACCTTCTTGATCGTGACATTGTCATGTTGTACATCACCATATCCCATGATTGAAGAAAACTGGTCGTTGCCGAACCTGACTGTTCCGCAATATTTATCTTTAAAATTGGACAGTATCTCTTTTTTCCCTGTCATGTGCTTGGAACATCCGCTGTCCAAGAACCATGTATGACTAGTCTGCATAAGAGAAATTACAAATTTAGATATTTATACGACAACATTGGAATATTCACTTTGATTATCGAAGTGCGGGTCTTGTACTAATTTGTTCAAAAGCCTATTTTGACTTTGATGTTCGGGTTTTGAACTGCATTATACAAAAACCTATTTTGACATTGAAGAACAAGTCCTGATCTGTACATAATCAGAAGTCGATTTCTCTTTAAGCTTTGTGTGCCTGCAACACAAATTTAGCCTTAGGTACCCACTGGAATTTGGGTCCTTCTGTGTTAGCACAAGATTTTGGTACCCATTTCAAATTGGGTCCTCTTTTCTTTTGAAATGCTTTGGAAGAATTAGTATGAGATGAATGGACATGGTAATTGCCAAACTAATCTTCGATATCTTGACAAGAGATAGAAACATGTTTATCATAAATAGAAGACTTTCTAGTAGATAAAGATAACTGAAATAATTGCTTCATTGTATATTGTTTACGAGAAACAACAAGTTTTGAGTTCAAGACAGCAATATCAGCAATTAGGACATCTTTACTAAGCGAAGTCTTATTACAATTAACACTACTAAACGATAAAACGGTCTTGTCAAGCTTCCGTTTGGGTTGCCATTGAGAATTTACTTCTGGCCTTTGCTTGCTCAGATCTGAAACATGTGAAGCTGTTGAGTTAGACTTTTGAGCAACAAACAAATGCTTCTTCTTAGGATCACCAGTAGTGTTAGGTTTCCGTGAATGCTGAGATATTTTCTTACCTTTAGCATGTTTAGCTTTCACAGAGACTGAGTTATCAACTTTCGTTGATTTTGCACTGTTAACAGGCATACTGGTTTTTCTCAAAGATTTCTTAACAAAAGATGAATGGTTAGGAAGTTTTGCATTAAAGTCAAATTGTTCAGAACAATCATCTAAACTACTATCAGAGTTAAAAAAATCAAATCTTTTATTTGATGAGCCAAACATATCCTCAGTGTTTGAAGCCTTAGAAATTATAACATTTTTAAACACTGTTGAAAAAACCTTTTGTTCAATATTCATCAAAAGTCTTTCATCTGATAAAGAATTCTCGAGTTCAGAAATTTTACTTCTTAAAACGAGAGGAGGGACATATAGTTTACCTTGAATAGGCTTCGCCTCCATTTCCTTTTCAGAATAACTTTGAAAGAAATCATTTGAAAGAGATTTCTTCTTTTGATATATTGGATTTTCATGATAACTATTATTCATCTTCGCATAATAAAATGGAAGATGAACTTTAGATGATTTCAAGCATTTTTCAGTTTCGTTGGCTTCATCTTCTTCCGACAGTTTAGTCCAGAAAGTTTTAAACTCAAGGATTCTTCGAGCTAATTGCATAGAAAGATGATCATAAAGTCCTGGCACTTCAGACATCCCTTTTTGTAGACAGTGAGGATTCTTATAACCGATTCCCCATCTCTCTATTTCATCTTTGGGTTTGTTCAGATGAATAGTCTATTCAGTTTGACCCATTTTATATAACTTCTCTTCCAAACTTTTTAATTTTCCAAGTAAAGAAAAGTTTTCTTTGATACAAGAAACATGCAAGTTTGTAAGCTCATATAAATCAATCCCACTTTTTAGCAGTTGAGACTTGAGTTCAGAATTCTCTTTTAGAATTATTGTCTTTTCCTTAGCGTTGGTGTCATTATCTTTATGTAAAATCTCAATTAATACTTTCTTCTCAGCAATTTCATTGCTAAGTTTCTGTATCAATTGGTTTTTGTCAGTTATGACACCATTTTCTTGCTCAAGATTAGATTCTAACTCTTTTTGTTTTAAACTCATGGCATGCATTTTATTCATGAAATCTGAATCTGATAAATTACATACCTCCTCGTCTTCATTATCTGAATCAGTGTCAACATCTGATTCTATCTAGCCCATCAAGCACATGTTGATGGCTTCATCCTTCCCTTCATCTTCTTCTTCCTCGTCTGAGTGATCAAGCCAGTATTCATCCTCAGCCATCAGTGCCTTGCCAGCCTCCTGTTGCTTTGCAAGAAGCATCTTGTTCTTGTAGTAATCGGAGTTTCTGACTTTTGATCTGGCAGTCCTTGGCAAAGTGACCTGTTTTGCCACAGTTGTAGCACGTAGGTGGTTCTGGCTGACTGGATCCTTCAGCTTTGAACTTTCTTTCTTCCGTTTTCCTCTCCTCTATCCTCTTTCCTTAATCCTGATACCTTCTGTTGATCCCATTTTTGATGTTCTATAACTTGATTTAACCTTTTACTACACACATATTATATAATTAGAGTGCGGAAGTGTTTAATACATGTAGAAAAGATTGAACATGCAAGGTAGTAAACACACAAGTAATTAATGAACATGAAGTAAAGTATTACAAGAAAGTTACTCAAAGAACTGTTTCATTGATTACTGAAGAACACCAAGAACACGCACCGGTATGTGAAAAATGTGTTCAAGGATTATACAGACTGCTATTTTCGTGTGTGTGCTCTCTTTTTGCTCTAAGGTGGTGCTCCCTTAATATACAAGAGGGATGTACCGCTTAGTACAAGACAAAAACTGACATTCCATAAACGGAATGCCACCTGGAAATTAAACATCGTGGGACGCCCATTACTTTGATCTTGAGGATCTTCGTACAGCAGGTCTCACGTGTTCTGCACGTGGTCTTGTCTTGAACTCTTAGAAAAGCTTCAACATTGATCTCCAGAGGTTGGCCTTCTCTGTGAGTGATCACAGAGGCTCTGTGATCCAAGAATCATATAGGTTTGACTTCTGGTAGATCTTCTGCTGAGTAACCTCTGAGGTTTGCACCTTTTGTGGTATACTTGAGTGTTCAGCGGCAGGCTTCTGCGATTCCCACACTTAGCCTATTTTTCAATACTTCTATACAATGTGAGTGGAGCTAACAATCTCCCCCGATGTATTGAAAAATAAAAATTTGGAATTTAGAGCGATGGCTAAGCTAGAAGCAAAAGAGGTGAAAGGAACTCAACCTCTGAATCTTGATTTTCATTTAAAGTAAGATGATGCCAGAAGGCAATTACATTTGACAGTGGAAAAGAAAATTACAAGTCATCAGAGCCTATACTTTGGCGTCTGGAAAATCGTTGATCTTCTTTCCAAACCCACCTTCTTTCTTCAGTTCTCTGTAATAGCACACGCACAGGAATCTGAAGTTTAAGGTTGCATCTATGTTTGTCAGAAGGACATCTGCCGCTTCTATGGGTACAAGTGGAGTTCCTGTGTGCTTGATAAGTAGTTCTTGAATGAGCAGCAGAGATTCGGTTGAGTACTTTTGGCTTTCTATCCCCATGAATAATTTTTTTTCTCCTTTGGGGTTTAAGTATACAAAGCCAAAAGAAGGTGAAGTGATGATGGAGTTTGGTAAAATATTGGTAGAGGGTGGTAAGCTGTCTTGTGGTGGAGGGAAGCTAACCTTTTTGACTCCCAAGTCAAGTGCCACTTGAAAGTCAGCTATACTGTAGAACAGTAGCTTTTCTCTCATGACCCTCTTGATTCTGAGATGTGCTTCTTGGTATTCCTTCTTCCAGCCAAACTTATCCTCTGTCCATTTGAATAGCTCTGGAAGATCATGAGGGTGAAGATTCGGTAGATCTGCGTCTGTGAAAGTCCATATCTTCTTATCTTCCCTTTTCACGGCGTATTCACTGAACCAGAAGTTCTTACACTTTGTGTGTCCAAGCTTGATTGTCACAACCTCTGTGATCTTGGCCATGTTGAAGACTTTGGATTTTGGCTTGGCTTTATCTTTATAGAATCTCTTTCGCTCCTCTGATATAACTTCCTCTGAGAGTCTGACTGTTGGAAGATCTTGATCTCCGCGGCTATAGAGGTATTTGTACACTTCTTCGATGTCCTTCTTTGGAGGAACCGGGAAGGGTCTTCTTAGGCTCTCAAAGCCTTGGATAACCTCTGCAACTCTATCCTTTGATGGTGTGTCAAGTGGTTGTAGGATGGAGTGTTTCGACAGAGGTTGTAGATCAAAGGCCCAGTCTTCCTCTTCAGGTTTCACTCTTTTGAAAGCATCAAAAGAGCTCTTTAGTAGTTTCTCAGAGGTGGTAGGAGGAGACTTGACCTTCTTCAGAGGTTCTCTAGCTATTGCCTTGCCTTTGTCTTTGGCAGTTGGTGGGGTTTCTTTGATTTGAATTATGGTGGGAGAGGGGGCTGCAGAGACCTTTTGTTTAGTTGTTCTCTGTGGTTCAGGTTCTGAGCTCATAGGGACTTGGTTTAGGGGAGCCACTGATATTGGTGCTTCTTTTGTGGATTGCAGATTCTCCCCCTCATGAGGACCACTGCCGGAGGCATCAGGATCTTGGTCCTCATGCCGTGCCCTCTTCTGTCCTGCTTGGGTTTGGCAGGTGACAGGTTCCTTCCTTTTCTTTGGCGTACAGAGGTTGTTATCGACATGATCTGTGATCTTCTTGATTGCGTCCTCTGCAGCCAATGACAGAGCGTTGATTTCGATGTCTGACTTGAAACGAAATGTGGCTATGGATCGCTTCAAGTCAGCTGACAGCTTCTTTCCTTGGTCGTTGAAGTTTGATCGAAGGAGTTTTTGGTTTTGCAGAAACAGATTGCCCATGGATTCCAAGTCGGCTTTTGTTGCAAACGCAGAGGGGTCTGGGCAGAGGTTGATGCCTGTGTGTAAGCTGGGACCATAACACTGCGAGTTATGTCCTTTATTTCCTCTCTGAGCCTGGCCATTTCGTCCACTCCGGTCTGAACTCCGTTCGTAGCATATTTTGGGAACTCCTCTGTGCAAAGATCCCCCAGAACTTGAATTTGATGGGAGTGTGCGATGATGGCTTGTCCACAAGCTTGAAGATCAGCTCTTTTCGCGCAGTTTGTATTGAGTGCTTGCAGAGCTTCAGTATTGGCTTTTAGGGCCTCTGCAAGGATTTGAGAGTTGGCTTGGGACTCTCTGGAGATCGAGCTTTGCAACTCATCAAGTTTTGTGAGCACCATGTTAGCAAAGGCTTTAAACTCGGCCTTTGTGACAAAGGTGTCAGAGGTAACCTCTGGAACAACACATGTTCCAGATTTGGCCAACGAGTCTTTGGCACCTTCAGAGCCTGTTTTTATGATGAGCTCTGGAGGATTTCCTTCCAATCCTCGGTGTTCCACAGAGGAAGCACCTATGGAAGTTCTGTCAACACGTTCTTTTGGGGAGGGTTCAGAGACTCCCTTAAGATCGATGTTGAATGGATCCTGTGGTTGTTCTAGAGCCACAGAATCATTGTGTTCTCGCACCACCAACTCTGAGGTGGTTTGGGTGTCACTCTTGTGTGTGACAGAGGTAACGAATACCTCTGTGTGTGAAAGAGATGTGTCTTGGGGCAAATGGACACGCAGAGCAACACTCTCACCCTTTTGAGAGGGTGAGGTGGTTTTGGTTTCCCCGAAAGGTGGTACAGAGGATGAAGAAATATCCTCTGTCCGGATGGCATGGGTAAGGTTCGGACTGTGCGGTCCTGTGTCAATACCCCTCTGCACTAGAACTGCAGGGGTAGAAGTGTGGGTTGCACTGGGAGTTGGTTTTGGTGGTGTGCCAAAGGCATCTTTTGTTTCCCTCTCCTCCAACGATTTTTTACTTGGTTCTTCTTCTTCATCTTCGCTCTGTGACCTTCCTGTCACATCATCTATTTCCATTTCCACGGTGTCCCCTAATCCTCCAGAGTATTGGAGAGAAAGCTCTCGTGCTATTGCAGAGGCTACGTGGATTGGGCTCTGAGGTTTATCCTCAGGGGACTCTTCAAGGACTAGGGTTCATTTTGCCTTCTGCAGAGGTTTTGTCTGACCCTCTACAGGTTCGGTTCTTGCAGCAAGGTATTCATCCAGATCTTTCCTTTTCTGTTTGAGGGCTTCCAATATTTGTTCTTTTTCGGCAAGCGTCCTCAATTTTCTTTTCCTTTTCTCAGAGACTCTGATCTCTGTAGATTCTTTTGTGGCTTTCTTTTCAGCTGCCAAGGATTTTGGAGTCTCTACCTCTGCGACTCTCTTTTTCTTGTTTTTCTTTTTCGTCTTTCTCTCACTCCCCTCCCCTCTAACTAATGGGCTCTCTTTCTCACTCACTTTAGCCTCTGCGACTACAACTTCTGTCTGTACTCCCTCGTCTCTCAAATAAACTACAATGTCTTCTAATTTGAATCCTACGTGAGGGGGGGTTACAGGACGTGGTTCTAGTGTCCTGTTGCCTCGTATGTATTCCCTAACCCCTTCTTTACTACCCAAATAAGTCAACATCTTTGTTGACAGAGGTCTGGCTTCTGGATATCCTGTTTTGATGGTGGTGGGTTTATGAAACTTCATCTCATATAGTTTGATTGTCTTATCCTCTGCTGGTAGCTTTGCTTCTCCGATCAAGTCATCGCCTAGAAGCAGTCCTAAGAAACGTCCAAACACGATGTTATTTGGTTCTGTCCCTCTGTCTTGGTCCTGCTGTTTGGAAATCACAGCATTTTGGATCTCCCTGAAAATGAGTCCAGCGTAGTCCAGTGGGAGATCGTAGTAAATCCCATACATTATAGCCAAAATTGTATGGCTTGATTGATCCGGGCTTCCAACCTTCGATGTTAGGCATCGGTTCAGAATAGAGAAAAGGACGTTCCACAGAGGGGGTAGATTCTGTCGCCTGAAGTTTGTTCTTTTGCTGATTGGAACTGCGTAGCCAATGAACCTCAGAAATTCTAGTATCTCTTCCTCTGTGGGCTCCTTTGAGAATTTACGCAGGTTGAGATCTGATTTGGTGGGAAGTCCAAATACATCGGAGAGTTTCCTACGATTGATCCCTAAGTCCATAATTTTTGCAGTTGATGGATGTGTTGCATAGCCAATGATGCAGTGTCCATATTTGTCCATTTTGGCATGGCGGGCATTTAGCCAGAACTGTTGGATGTAAGATTCCGGGATGTCATCTCGTTTCAACGTTAGGGCGCTAACCAGGAAATGATTCTTGAGGAGTTGAATCAATGGTGCACCTTCAGTGGGAAAACCATAGGGATTTAGGGTGACAAAGTGGTTGTTTGGCTTATTATTCATTTGGGCCAAGTGATAGTCATGCCTAGTGAAGGATAACATCCTGCTGGTAAGCACATGTTCTTGGTCGACGGAGTCTGAATCAACTTTTTGAACTATCGAGTGATGAGAGTTGTTGGATTTCTTGGATCCATTAGAGTTCTTGGAGGAAGTTGAGGGAGAAGCCATTGAAAGAATAGAAGAGAAGAAGAAAAGATTTTTTGCTAGAAGTTCTTGAGAGAAAAAGATGTAGGTAAAATGAAAATGAAGAGGCAAAAGGGATTTTATACAGGGGAAGGTAAAAAAAAATGAGCGGTAAAAAATAAAGTTTTCATATCCGTGATGAGTGGAAACGGATAAGAATCCGTTTCATAGAAACGACGGTACAGGTTACGAACCAATCAAATACTACCACGTCAGATGATGGCGGTGCACGATATAGGACGTGCGCCACCCTATTCTCACGCTCCTGGCATTTTCTATTCTCACGTGACAGTGACTTTCAAAAATAACCCGCAGCACATGACCTGGATTTCCCAAGTTATGGGAATGACAGAAGCTCTGTGGGTAAGAGACTTCTGAGGTCATATGCAAGGTTATCAGAAGATCTTTTTAAGAGGGAGAAAAGTGCGATGAAATGATCGAGTTCCTTTTAAAGTGCATTTGCTCAAGCACCCTCAGTTTAGAGGTGCAGAGACTCTGTGATAGATCACAGAGGCTTTGTGGTCAACCTCAGAGGTTCTGAGGCCAAAAATTTCCTTTTTAGGAAAGATTTTCAAGGATTTGATCATTTCAAAGTTTTGACAGAAAAAATAGTACAAAGTGGGATCTTTCTGAGGGCATAGTGCTCAAGAAAGAGTTTTGGCCCTTGGTTCAGATGGACTAACCTCACTCTGTAGTCTGTTGCGCAGAACTGTCTTGCTCCCCCTTGACTAGTCACGATTTGGTCTTTGATGGTTCATTATGCTCTCCTTTCAACTATGCTTGGATCATATAAACATAAGATTTGCACAAGACATAGATTCATAGAAAATAATATAATAAAGAAAGCCGAAGAAAGTATTTACAAATAAATTACATACAAATGTGTACAACAGAGGCTCTGTGCAGGGGTACAGAGGCTCTGTGGTCAACTCATGTTGAGCATACCAATTTTGACAACTAGAAAAGTGAATCTTTTCTCATCCAATGCCTTTGTGAAAAGGTCGGCAAGTTGATATTCTGTAGGCACAAAATACATCTCTATTGTCCCATGCTCCACATGATGTTTCAGAAAGTGATACCTGATATCGATATGTTTGGTTTTAGAGTGCTGCACAGGATTGGCAGAGATCGCAATGGCACTTTTGGAGTCACAGAGGATGGGGATTTTTTCGATATCAAATCCATAGTCTCTAAGTTAGGTCCTCATCCACAGAACTTGGGAACAACAAATTGCAGCAGCAACATATTCTGCTTCTGCCGTGGAGGTCGAGACACAGTTCTGTTTCTTGGAAGTCCAACTTACTAGTTTCCCTCCTAGGAATTGGAAACTCCCAGAGGTACTCTTCCTGTCGAGCTTGCATCCACCGTAATCTGAATCTGTGTAGGCCATGAGATCAAAGCCAGAGTTCTCCGGATACCAAAGACCAAGATTTTTGGTCCCTTTTAGGTATCTGAAGATCCTCTTGACAGCATGAAGATGAGATTCTTTGGGGTTAGCTTGAAATCTTGCACATAGACATGTAGCAAACATTATATCAGGTCTACTCGCGGTTAAGTACAACAGAGATCCTATCATCCCTCTGTAGAGTTTACACTCCACAGATTTGCCCTCTGGATCTGCATGGAGTTTGGATCCAGTGGCCATAGGAGTTTTCATTGGTGAAGAGTCAGAGAGCTTGTATTTTTCAAGTATATCAGAGACATATTTTGATTGGTTTATGAAAATACCCTCTGTGGTTTGTTTGACTTGCAATCCTAAGAAGAATGTAAGTTCTCCCATCATGCTCATCTCAAACTCACTTTTCATCAATGATTCGAACTTTTAGCAATATAAATCATTTGTAGACCCAAAAATAATGTCATCAACATAAATTTGTACAAGCAGAATCTCACCTTTTCTCTTCTTATAGAATAAAGTCGAATCAGTAGTACCTCTTTCGAAACCATTTGCAAGGAGAAAGTTTGAAAGTCTGTCGTACCATGCTCTGGGGGCTTGTTTCAGTCCATACAGAGCCTTGTCCAGAAAATAGACGTGACTTGGGTACTTAGAGTTTTCAAACCCTGGTGGTTGTTGGACATATACTTCTTCTTGAATCTGCCCATTCAGAAAGGCTGACTTGACATCCATTTGATATACTTTGAAACCTCTATGGGCTGCGAAAGCAAGAAAGATTCTTATTGCTTCGAGTCTTGCCACAGGGGCAAAGGTTTCTTCGTAGTCAATGCCTTCTTCTTGACAGTATCCTTTGGCCACCAGTCTTTCTTTGTTTCTGATCACCACACCGTCTTCATCCTTTTTGTTCCTGAAGACCCATTTGGTCCCTATTGCGGTTTTGCCTTTCGGCAGGGGCACTAGGGTCCATACTTTGTTTCTTTCAAACTGCATAAGCTCATCTTGCATAGCTTCTACCCAGTTTGGGTCTTCAAGAGCTTCAGATATCTTTTTGGGTTCGATGATACTCACAAAATTTGTATAGTAACAGAAATTTGCAGTACTCGATCGAGTTTGGACCTTGTCAGAAACGTCACCGATGATTTGGCTCTGTGGATGACTTTTGGTCCATTTTATCATGCGGGGTAGGTGATCATTGGAAACTTCTGTGGTCAGATCAGGAGCACGTTCGTCTTGATGTAGATCAGTTTCTGTTGAAAGAAATTGATCATTTGTACTTGCCACAAGACTTGGTTGTTCATCATGAGTTAAGGTAGGGAGCTCTGCGGAGCCTTGATCTGGTGTTGACCCTTCAGAGAGATTTTGAAGATGACCATGATCTTGATTTAGCTTGGGGCCTTGATTTGTATTGTCCACTGAGTGCTCCCCCTCGATGGTTGCACCTGCAACATTACTGGAAGAGGGTGAAGCATCACTAGGACCAGTCAGAGAAGTACCTGTTTGGTCCTCAGGGGGTTCGGCTTCAGAGGCTCTGCGGTCACCTTCAGAGGGTTCATCATCATTGAACATCTCTTCAAATAGATGATGAAGATCATTTGTTCGTGATGATCCACCAGAATCTTCATCCTGAAGTTTGAGTCCTGAGCTGATTTGCTCAGAAGTCACCTGAAAAGAATCATCAAATGAAACATTAATACTTTCGAGTATATGCTTGGATTTGAGTACATAGATTTTGTATGCCTTGGAGTTTGATGAATATCCAACAAATCTTGCTTCGTCGGCTTTGGGACTGAATTTCCCTATCTGGTCTCTGTCGTTCAGTACAAAGCATCTGCAGCCAAAGACATGGAAGTACTTAATGTTTGGCTTCCTCTGGTGTAGTAAGTGATATGGTGTCTTTGCATGTCTCTTCACGATCAAGGATTGATTTTGGGTGAAGCATGCAGTTGAAATGGCTTCTGCCCAGAAAGAAATAGAGAGCCCTGAAGCAGTGAGCATAGTTCTTGCGGCTTCCACTAGTGTCCTGTTCTTTCGTTCAACAACACCGTTTTGTTGTGGAGTCCTTGCAGCAGAGAAGTTATGTGATATGCCTTCTGTCGAAAGATAGGACTCAATGGTTGAATTCTTAAACTCTGTCCCATTGTCACTTCGGATTCTCTGTACCCTGCAGTCATAAAGAACTTGTATTCTCTTGATAAGATTGATTAGTACTTCAGGAACATCTGATTTCTTTCGAACAAATTCAACCCAAGTATATCTAGAGAATTCATCTATGAGTACAAGGATGTACTTCTTGCCACCAAGACTCTGCACAGAAATACGACCACAGAGGTCAACATGAAGCATCTGCAGGGGTCTGGTGCAAGATATGTCGGACTTGGTTTTGTGAGCAGCCCTTTTGAGTTTTCCCATCTCACAAGCTGAGCATAGATGATCCTTGTCGAATCTAATACTCGGTAGACCACTTACTAGTTCTACTTTCACAAGTTTGTTAAGTGTATGGAAGTTTAGATGACAAAACCTGTTATGCCAGAGCCAAGCTTCTTCATTCTTACTTGAGACTAAGCAGCGCTTTTCTTCTCTGTTAGTTGATTTAAAGTCCATGAGGTATAAATCACCTTGTCTTTTGGCTCGCAGAAGCTCTGTGGTTGTATCTTCCTTCAACAGAGAGCAGTACTGTCTTTTGAATATCATATCGAGTCCATTGTCACAGAGTTGACTTACACTAAGAAGGTTGTGCTTGAGGCCATCCACATAGGCAACTCTGTTGACATCGATGTCTCCTTTGGCAATGACTCCATAGCCTTTTGTTTGTCCCTTTTTGTTATCTCCAAAAGTCACAGATCCTCCTCCATGTTTTTCTTTGTAGGAGGAAAGAAACCTTCTGTTGCCAGTCATGTGTCTTGAGCATCCGGAGTCTAGGTACCAGATAGGCACATGCTGTTTTTCTTGTGGACAGATTAGAGAGATTTAGGTACCCATTTCCAAATGGGTCCATTTTTGTTAGGAGACTTTGAAGATGCCTTAACATCTTTGGTTTTGGATTTATCCTTATTTTCAGAGGTACCAATTTGTCTTTTCTCACCCTTGAATTTTGCATTCTTGGGCTTGGGGTGAGATATTAGACAGGAGGGCCTCGAGAAATGTTGATTCAAAGAATGCATAAGATCAAAGCATTTACAATAAGGAACATTTGAGGCAAACTTCTTGAAAATTTCATTAAATTTGTCAAAGGAGGGTACAGAGAAAATTTTACTACAACCCGTTTTAGATTTGGGTTTCCTTTTACAGAAAGCTTTGTCTAATCTAGGTTGAGTTTTTTCTAAAACTCTTCTTGAGTGGCTCTTTGGTTGTACTCTCCCTTGATCTTCTTTCCTTGCTTTCACTGCAACAAAAGCATCAAGTTTATCAATTTTAGGCCATTTATTTTTTTGTTGCCAAGTGAGTTTTTCTTGAAAAGGTTTTAATGGTCTTGGAGCTTTTGAGTCATGAGGGATCTTGTTCTTTTTAGATATTTCAAGCTCAAGAGAAGTCTTTGCTTGCAAGCACATGTCCAGGAAATCAGGACAGATAGTTACACCTGTGGTTTTCCTTTTGGGAAGAACTGTTCTATTAAGAATGCCAGAGGTAAGTTTACTCTTCTCTGGACCACAGGGGAGTATCTCAAGTTCCACAGAACTTGCCTCATTTTCAACAGAGGATTCTGATTCTGACTCAGAGTCTGAATCGAGGAAGTCTCTGTGATTGAGATCCTGACCTTCTGCAAGTGCCTTGCTTTGTCCATTGGTGTCCTCTGAAGTATTTAGAGTTTTTGAAATACACGGAATGACCATAGGAACGTTAAGACAGTTTTGTAGATCTTGCTCAAAGATTTCTCTTGTTTCAGAGGTTAAATCAGGATGGTTGAGAAAATGATTTTCATAAGTTCTTTTCAAGTCGTTTTCTAAAAATCTTTTAAATAGTTTTTCTTCCACAGAGGCAGGTACAAACTCTGGTGCTTCAAAGGATAGTTCCTTTTCAGGAATCATCATGCACACAAAAGCCATTTGAGTTTGCGTTTCTGGGTGACCAAATCTGAAGACCCCTATCTGTTTTTGAGACAGATATTTCTTTGGTATAGACTTTCTTTTTGAAGAAGGTGCATATGGTAAATCATTGTTTTCATACCATACATTTGCCATCTGCAGAGGTTTCCTCAGATGTGGTCCTTCAGAGGTTTTGCGTCTCTTAGAAGTGGATAAAAGGTTTGGAAAACTTGGTTTTAAAAATTGTCCAGGGCAGAAAATGTTTGATAAAGATTTGTTTCTCTTGTTTCCTGTGTAAGGGTCAATATCCTCAAACCCTAATCCTCTTCTGTTGATCTAGGTGTTAACATTTTCATGAACCTTTTGAGCATCCTGATACCTCTTAATATGGAGATCTCTGTTAAACAGATCTTGATGAAGAACTTCTCTTTCTTTTTGAAAAAAGTTTTTCAAAGAAATGGCATTTAAACGATCACTCTTACATTTCTTAAGTTCTTTGACTTTTCTTTCAAAGCTCTTTCGAGATTTATGATTTTATCCTTGAAATCCCTTTTTGTTGAAATATGCTCAGAGGTGAGAGTTTTGTTTTGAAGGTAAAGCTTATCCTTCTCCTCTGTGAGAAGCCTAGTTTCTCTTTCAAAGAAGGCAAGCTTTTTCTCAAGATCTGAGCAAGTATGTTTGTAAGCTATAAGATCATTTTGTATTTCAAGAAGCTTGTTTTCAAAGTCTGAGTTGCAAGAGTTAGAAGTGGATACCTCACTTTCGTTGTCAGAAGAGTGGACTTCTGCCATTCCACAGAAGAGAGCGTTGTTTTCTTCATCAGATGATTCATCGGTTACAAGGTTCTCTTGTTCTGCCATTAGGGATTTCTGAGTGTAGTACTCGACTTTCTTTTTATAGAAGGCAGCGTCCCTTGTGGGTTTCCCTGTGTTGGCAGAGGACCTGCACTCTGCTGCATAGTGGCCTGGTTTCCCGCATTTGAAGCAGCCTTCAGTTTGCTTCGGGAATTTGTCACCAGCTCTGCCGTCTGACTTATGTCCACTCCTTTCTTCTTGCCTTGGTTCCTCAGACCACTCCTTTCTCTTTGCCTCACCATATCCTCTCCTTCTGTCATCTCTTTCTTCTCTTCCTCTGTACTCCGGCTTCTTCTTGAGACCACGATTGAACTGTCGGGTCATTAGTGCAAGTGTTTTGGCTAGAGCAGCCATGTCAATCTCCTCCTCAGAATCTTCTTCACTTTCACTCTCTGCTACGAGTACCTTCTTCTTCTTCTTTTTTTGTGCCTCCTGAGCTGCCTTATCCTTCTTTCCCTTGTCTCTGCTTCTGAGGCACTACCCACAAGAGCCAGAGGACCTCCGACAGAGGTTGATAGTTTGGAAATTCTGTTCTCTTGGCTAATCAGTGTTCCAAAGAGATCAGATATGGACCAAACATCAAGATCCAATGTGGCTTGCATGGACATGGTTAAATGAAGACATTCATCATTTAGGCTCTGTAGAAATCTGACATTGTTTTCTTCGGAGGTTCTGTGGATCCCATACCTCTTACACTTGTTTATCAAAGAGTTGTATCTATTGTAAGTGCTTTGAATGGATTCACCCGGCAGAGCTTTGAATGCAAAATACTCATTTATGCATAAGGCTCTGTTGTTCTTGAGGGTTTTGGCACCACCCTCAAGTTGTTTCTCCAGCTCTAACCATAGGTCCTTTGAAGTTTCACATGAGTCAAGAGATTGAAAGATATCATTTGGGATAGCCATTATTATTAGTCTTTTGGCTTTCTTTGCAAGCTTATGTTGTGCCTTTTCTTCTTCACTCCATTCAAGGACAGGTTTGGGGTGTTGATATTCAGGAATTTCAGGAGTATTGGCAGTGGCAGGAACACGAGGAACAGTTGTCATTGGGATGAAAGGAGGATTGTGAAGAAACTCAAACAGACCAGGATCCACACCTTCAAGGAAGTGCACCATCCTGATCTTCCACTGAGGATATTCATCCCTTAGAAGAGTGGGAGGTTTGGATTGAGATCCCGCACTGAAGTAGTTGACAGTGTTTGCCATTTTGGTTTAGAGAGTAAAACAGAGTATGGCACGAATCAGAAAGAGTATAACAGTGATGGTTTTTTTTTAGATGATGAGAATATGAATTGGTAAGAGCAAATGATCAACCAACTAGCTTTGAATCTGTCTTTGAATGAAGAACACACTTGTACCTGTTACTATATCAGACAGGTTGATATAGCTTCAGAAAACAGAGTGTGACTGTGGGTGGAGTTTGGAACGAAGAACAAACTCAAACTACTACCTTGAGTACTGGAAACAAGTATAGAATAGGATCCTTTGATATTGAAAATCAAAGTCTGCTCTGATACCAATTGTTGATCCCAGTTTTCATGTTCTTTAACTTGATTTAACCTTTTACTACACACAGATTATATAATTAGAGTGCGGAAGCGTTTAATACATGTAGAAAAGATTGAACATGCAAGGTAGTAAACACACAAGTAATTAATGAACAGGAAGTAAAGTATTACAAGAAAGTTACTCAAAGAACTGTTTCATTGATTACTGAAGAACACCAAGAACACGCACTGGTATGTGCAAAATGTGTTCAAGGATTATACAGACTGCTATTTTCGTGTGTGTGCTCTCTTTTTGCTGTAAGGTGGTGCTCCCTTAATATACAAGAGGGATGTACCCCTTAGTACAAGACAAAAACTGACATTCCATAAACGGAATGCCACCTGGAAATTAAACATCGTGGGACGCCCATTACTTTGATTTTCGTACAGCAGGTCTCACGTGTTTTGCACGTAGTCTTGTCTTGAACTCTTAGAAAAGCTTCAACATTGATCTCCAGTGGTTGGCCTTCACAGAGGCTCTATGAGTGATCACAGAGGCTCTGTGATCCAAGAACCATTCAGGTTTGACTTCTGGTAGATCTTCTGCTGAGTAACCTCTGAGCTTTGCACCTTCTGTGGTGTACTTGAGTGTTCAGCGGCAGGCTTCTGCGATTCCCATACTTAGCCTATTTTTCAATACTTCTATACAATGTGAGTGGAGCTAACACCTTCTATCTTCAGGTTTCCTCTCCTCTGTTCTCTTCCCTTCAAATCTCTTTCCTTCATACCTACTTCCTTCAACCCTTTCTTTATGAGCGTAGTTGTTGGGACCAGAAGAATATCTCTGATTGTTTGAACTTGGCTTTGTGTAGAACTTTCTCTGAAAAGCACTTGTCAGCATAAGCATTGCTTGCTTCAGTTTTTCATTTTCATCCGTGTCAGAGTTTTCATTACCTTCATCTTCTTCTGACTCATACACAATTGTCTTGTTCTTCTTCTTTTTGACAACAAGAGCAACTGTGTCTTCAACCGTCTTTCCTTTCTGTCTCTTTTCTTCTAGAATTTCATCCACCTCTTCTTCATTTTGTCTGAGGGTTTCATACACCTCATGAAGTGGAATCTCATTCAAATCTTTGATCTGCTTCATCTGCCTAGCAAATCTTTTCCATTCCGGTTGAAGAATACTCAGGAATTTGACGTTCAGCTCAATTTGAGATTTGTGGACTTTGTTCTTGCTAAGTTCGTTCAGCAAAGTCACAAACCTGTCATAGGTTTCTTCTAAAGTTTCTCCTACCCTGCCTCTAAATTCTTCATAATTATTTAGGCAGTTGGAGATTTTCAGCTGATTCCCAACCTTTAAACCCAGCATCATCTTTTCAAGCTGATCCCACATTTCTTTGCCAGAGGCCTTGTAGTTGTCAATCTTTACATATATTTCGTTTGGAATTCCTTGTAAAATGTATGACTTAGCTAATCTGTCGCCTTTGTCTCTACTGAGGTTATCATCTCCTAGCTCATGAAACTTAAGTTCAACTTCAGTCGGCACATTTCCAACCAAACGAGTCGTCATGACTGGTTTCATAACCCCTTCTTCTATAGATTTCCTGATGAAATCACCCATCTCATGTCTGTCAACAAAGTTTAGGAACCTATATTTCCACTGTTCGTATTCTCCTTTAAAGAGAACTGGTGGCTTGGTGTCAGTTCCTATTGCAAGGGCTTCTCTGGATGTCATTCTGATGAAAAACTCTGTCTGGTTTGGAGCAAATAGGTTTGCGTTTCAAGGTTTACGTTCGCAAGATGGAGTTTGCGTTTCACAAGGGAGGCGCAAAGTTTGAGCTTTGCGTTTCAAGTGGGAGGCGCAAAGTTGAGCTTTGCGTTTCAAGTGGGAGGGCAAAGTAGACTTGATCCTTTGAAGAGATGAACACGTGAACTGAGGTTTGCGGATTGCTTGAGATGCGCAAAGTTGTGATTTGCGTTTCACTTGGGAAGCGTAAAATGAAGTTTGCGTTTGGCTTTAGACGCGCAAAGTTTGAGCTTTGCGTTTCACTTGGGAAGCGCAAAGTGAAGTTTTGCGTTTGGTGTTGGAAGCGCAAAGTTGGACTTTGCGTTTGTTCGTCTTCTGCTTTGCGCTAGTTCGTCCTGTACTTCGAAAAATGTCTAAAATCTGTTCCTGAAACAATTTAGCAATACCAAACTCTACCCTTATGTCTAGAAACACTTCTAGAACTGAATGTTATCACTCGATCTCGATAAAACACACTTTTTGAAGAAAAAATTGATAGCACAGTGACTTTTTGTTCTCGATTGTTTTCTCACTTAAATCACAAAATGAAACTCGATTAAAGCTTAAAAGTGAAATCAAACAACAACAACTCGATCTAGCATGCTAATCGATCACAACCTGATCGATTTTAACACCTAAAACACTTTAACACTCGAAATCACTTTTTCAAATAGAACACATAGTCGTTTTTCTAAAAAACTTGATTTGATCTTAATCAGGCTCTGATACCAATTGTGGGTCCAACAATACTATATCAAGTTCTTAGATTAACAACACATAAAGATTACCAACCTGTATTGATTATAACAAATGGTTACAAGGTTGATCAGATTCAAGCTATTTGTGTTCTCTGTGTATTCTCTCTTTTACACCTTTTAGTATGTGTTTGTATGTGTGAAATCTTATCTGATATGTTAGAGAGATTGAGAGATATCACAATATCTAATCTAGTGTGTCTTACACACTTCCTAACAACTTGCAACATATTAAACTAATAAACATACATAATATCTAACAAATAGATATTATTTCTAACTAAGTTAATATAACGAACTAAACTAAAAACTAAGTTAAACTAATATCTAACAAACTAGATATTAATTTAACTAGTACAATAATAAACAATTACATTGACATTTATTACAAACGACATAGACTTTAATATTGAGAGTCGACGTTTCGGCTTTAGCTTCAGATTGCGATCTTCAGTTTGGATGATCTTGAATCCAATGAGACTGTGTCTTAACAATAATTATCTCCAACGTAGTTTAGATTGGGACAAAAATCGTTTTCCAAGTGAGTTTATAACATTTACCTTTCAAAACGTCCCATAACACCAAACCATGCATTTCTCCAAAACACAAAATGAAATACATTTATACTCAAATAAAATAAATCATTAAGATACCAAAATATATGATTTATTTATCCAAAATGCCCAAAATCCCAAATGTGGGTATTTTACAAGTTTATAAAGTTAGACACTTTAAATAATCAAAATTCATCAAATAACTCAACAGTTAATAATTTCATGTAAAATATGTAAACACTTTAAAATAAGCATTTTGGCATGTACACCGTTTTCACAAATCAATTTGAACTCACCTTGCTAGATTTAGGCTAAATCTAGATTTTACCCCATTTTGAGCTTCCTTGACGAAACTTGAATCCTCCAAGCCAAAACCTCCAAAACCTAGATCCAAGCATTTTCAACCGTAAATAACCATATTCCACCATATAAAATTTTTCCCCAAACATACAACACAAGATCTCATCATAAAACCAAAACCCAAATTTCCATAAATGAAGAAAACAAGAGGTTACTTTAATCATAGTTCCAATCCACCAACCAAAATACTTTTAGATCACCAAGATGAACTATGCACTCCCAAACGTCAAGAGCAAAGAAAGTATTAGGTGAAAAACCTAGAAATTGATGAGGATGAAGAAAAGATGAAGACACCTTAGCTCTAACTTCCAACCATGATAGATGAAGGAGAAACACTTGGTTTAGAGGAGTAAAAGCTCCAAAACGGTTTAGGGTTTGTGAGGGAAAAAGGGAACTGATTTGGGAGAGAAAGGGAAGAGGTTAGAAGCGAGAAAATGAGAAATGGGTTGAGAATTCGGTCATAAAGGATACCTGGGGACGCAGGCGACCTTGCCATGCGATAGTGACATTGTCACTATCGCGAGGGCACTCTCGCGGGGATTGTACCGTAGGTGGTACTCTCCCAGCGATTGTGCCACACGATAGTGACACATGTCACTATCACGAGTCATAATCGCGCCATACGTACCGAACCCAGAAAAAGGTCAAAACTCGAGATTCTCGCATGGGTCGATTTAAGGTTCGAAGGTGCAACTTATTTCGCCCAAAAAGATTAATGGAAGGTGAAGAGATGACTGAAGATGAACGGAGACTTATTAAGCGAAAATTCGGGTGTTACACTACCTTCTGCGAATTGTGAGGAATTCGCACGCAGTCTCATGCGAAAAGTAAGAATTCGCACATAGGCATATGCGAAAAGTAGGAATTCGCATATAGACCTATGCGAATTATGAGGATTTCGGCTAAGCCTCATGCGAATTGTGCTTAAATGAATAGTGATCTGCGAATTGTGAAGGTTATGCGAAAAGTTTTTATCTTTATGCGAAAAGTGATTGTTCTGAATCCACTTTGCTACAAGTTTGCCCTGTTCCCGAGGTTTTTCGCGTAATGCATATGTGACATCATTCCTATTTTCTGTTGGTCACATATTTTTAGCAACTGATCTAAATTTTCACGAGTGCTCATGATTGTCAATATTTTCAGATATTGGATGTGTGGATTTAGTCTCTAATTGGATTGAATTAGCATCCTGAAAAATTGCAATGATCAGTTGACGGGTGTCGAGTCCGGCAAATAATAAAGTTTATATAATTAATCCTGTTACCTCTATTTCACAACGGATTGTGATAAACGGTAAGTATGGTCGTCTCCTGAGGGACTCGGTGTTAACCGTGAGTCCAAGACGTAATCACGTGCAAATTCATTCGAAAACATTATAAAAAAGGGGGGTTGGAAGTTGTCGATTAATCTACGCATATAAATAAATTAAGATTTAATTAATAGAGAATGAATCCTAGTGATGAGTATAACTAGTTTTTATGAAATTATGTATCATTGACTTTTACAAAAAAAAAACAATTTTCTCAATTGATTTTAGACCGGCCATGAGTGTCGACACGCGCCAAACATTCCGTTTGTCCTTACGATTACACTAGCACGAGGAGCTTGGTGAACTAGTTCCTAATTGATTAAGTTAAGTCTAGTTACGAACTTAGATATAACCTATCAATCGCATTAAAGACAAACACCGATCCTAACTAATGACCGGAAGCCCGACCATTTAAGCTAGATTACACAATCTTATAATGCTAATCAATTGATTTGGTGGTCTATTCACGCATTACTTGCTATTAGAATGAAATTAAGAACAATTACGTATTCCTAATCCCAACTAGCAATTCAAAATTGGATCATGGGATTCAAGGGATCCTTCTCAAAACCAAAACCCAAAATGAAGAACACATTTTGAACAAAGATTGCATAAATAAAATTCAATCGATATTCCAAATAATCAAGTCTCAACAAGATTCAAAGTAAACTAATTATAATCTCATCACTATAAATTAAAGTTTAGCTACTCATAATCCTATTTAAAAACACAAATTAAACTTACAAATTGTAGAAATCTGAAATCTAAAAATTGATGACGAAACCTAGTTTTAGAAATCTGAAATTAACTCCAAAAAAACGTAAGAAATCAGCCCTAGTTCTTCCTCCCCAAGTTCTCTGAAATTGATGAGTTCTCCCCCTAAAGAACGGTCATTAAGCTTCAATTTATACCCCAATCGACAGAACCGCCTTAATCGAACGTGGGCACACTGATTTTTGACGCACGTGAGTTGGGTGTGAGTTAAACCCACATGAAACTCACCCGAAATTGGAATGGTCATTGCAGATGGCGGTGGGTAACGCGACTTCGTCGTGGGTTCGATGTGGAGCACCTCACGAGAAAGTCACACTGCTAAATTTTGCTCAGGAACACAGCGTGTAGCGCAGGTTGGAGTATGAGTTGATGTTGGAGCAACTCACGAGAAAGAAGACGACGACATTGCAATTTGCTGGATTGGGCTTCTTTGTTGCTAGACTTCTCATTTTTTTTTCTCTTTTTAATTGTGGGCTACAAACACATGGGCTTTGAAACATTTTTTTTCTTTTCACATCTCGGCCTGCTGGAATGGATTGCTGCCAACAAACCAAAAGAAAAAAACCCACCAATTAATATGTTCCTTTTTTCTCTTTTAATTATTATGATACAAATAATTATATAAGCATAAACCACACTTAGAGGGGTAATCTTTAATCTAAAAACTCGTAAATTTAAGGGTAATTTGATGTTGAAAATATATAAAATAAATCATTTATCAAATACCCCCACACTTAGATCATTGTCCGTCCCGGCAATGGCTTAAATTAGCACGAAGAGATATAAATGAATCAAACGAGATCATCAACACATATAGCATGTCATGAACTTGAGATTTTGCAACTTAGCATCAAAAAGTGAGTACACAAGTAATCAAGTAGACACAAGCTAATTTCAAGAACTCTCTCAAATGGAATAATTATAACAACACTCAATTCACTCCTTTGGGTTAAAGTGTATCGCTCAAACCGTCACCACACTAGCATGTATCTACTATAGGCTTGAAAAGTCTATCACTCTCTACTACTTTGATAAAATGCATGCTTATAAATCAAAAGGTCTTTTATGGGTGTAATGTAAAATAAGGCTTGGGTAAGGTAGGGATACATTTGGGAAAGAGTGGTTAAAGACATTACACCAATGGAGGACCCGGTTACTAACTTGATCATTTTAGCAAATGGGATCTTAATATACATTCTTTAAACACATTCCCATTGGATGATAAGAAGTAAAAATAAAGCATGAATGTTTAAACTTATCATCGATTTTTGTCGTCTCACTTTTTTTTTCTTTTTGATTTTTTTTCTTCTTAACGACTTATTTTCTCATAGATTTTTTTCTTCTTCCTTCTTTTTTTTCTCATTCATTTTTTTTCTTTTTTTCATATTTTTCTTTTCTTTCCCAACACATAAGGTTTACTTTTGAGCTCACAGGGATATTGGTATTACTCCATCGGTGATTGGACGGGTAATTCGTGTTTTGATTGGTTTATGATGTGGGTGACAAATGAAATATGCTAAGGCTCAAAATGGTGTGCACAAAGGGTAATAGTGACATTATGGGTAGGCTTAAGGCTAATGGGTTAATAAAATGAGCGAACGATGGCCTTTGTCATTTTTATTAGCATGTAAGTATCATGTAGTCTTAAGGAGAGACAAGACAAGTTCTAGAGATACATAACTAGACACGACGTAATCACACAAGAAGTGAAATTTGAGACTAACGTAAAATGTTTAGTCTAATGGCTCAAAGTCTCACGGTGTTAAAGATAGTTCAAGAGATTAGCCATAGTCTAACCTTGATTGGTATACTACCTCTATTCGACTCTAAATGCTATCGATCAAGTTCAATCATGCTATACATGCATCGAAACTCATCATCATCAACAATTTAAGCTCATTAAAAATATGCTAACATGTTGCCAAAACGAATAAAGACCCATATTGAAGCACAAAATTTTGCAAAAAATTACCCCTAAAAAGCATTTATAAACCCAACCCATGCCAAATCATGCAATTTCAAAATTTGTACCCCACCCCCATACTTAGACCATACATTGTCCTCAATGTGTGCGATAAAATAAAGGACATTCAAAACAATGAAAGAGTGAGGGGAAACAGTGAACTCCCCTGATTTGGTGAATTGTCCTTCAATGTATGGATCTGGGAAGGTAGATGCGTCATTTGAGCTCCAAATTCTGGGGTGAAATCTGAGAAACACCAAGAGAAAAGTAGGAGTGAAAATGGAGAATCTCACAAAACTAAGGCAAATACGGAAAGCAATAAAAAACAAATAAACGAAAACTCATGGGTTGCCTCCCATGCAGAGCCTTTCTTTTAAGTCTTTAGCTAGACCATATTCATTTCATCCATTGTAGCTTGGCGTGTCCAAAGCTACCCGCTCTAGATCCTCCCCAATGAAACCTTCATAAAAGGGCTTTAGCCTGTGACCGTTCACCTTAAACACTTGGTCGATAGATAAGCTTTGAATTTCTACTGCGCCATGATCAAACACATTAGTGACAACAAAAGGTCCTAACCATCTGGACCTTAGCTTACCAGGAAATAATTGCAAACAAGAGTGGTAAAGAAGCAGTTTCTAACCTTTTGTGATGTTCTTACGTGAGATCCGGTCATCGTGGAATGTCTTTGTTTTCTATTTATAGATCCGGGCATTCTCGTAGGCATCATTTTTGATCTCTTCCAACTCCTAAATCTGTAACTTCCTATGTTGCCCCGCCTTATCCAAATCCATATTGCATTCTTTCACAGCCCAGAATGCCTTGTGTTCTAACTCTATCGGTAGATGACATCGTTTACCAAAAACTAGACGGAAAGAAGACATACCTATAGGCGTTTTAAACGTCGTCCTATAGGCCCAAAGTGCGTCGTTCAATCTCAAGCTCCAATCTTTCCGGTTAGGATTCACCGTCTTCTCTAAAATGGTTTTTATCTCACGGTTAGACACCTCGGCTTGGCCATTAGATTGCGGGTGGTAAGCTGTGGATATCCGATGTATGACTCCATATTTCTTCATTAAAGCCTCCATAACCTTGTTGCAAAAATGGGTCCCTCTATCGCTTATGATGGCTCTTGGCGTCCCAAACCTGGAAAAAATATTAGATTTCAAAAAATCTACAACCGTACGTGCATCATCTGCTCGGGTGGCCTTAGCCTCAACCCATTTCGATACATAATCGACAGCAAGAAGAATATACAAGTGACCACATGAGGTGGGAAACCGTCCCATAAAATCGATGCCCCACACATCAAATATCTCACAAAATAGTACGGGAAATTGGGGCATTTGATTTCGGGAACTAATGTTTCCCGTCATTTGGCAATGTGGACCACTCTTACAAAAAGTGTAGGCATCACGCATCAGAGATGGCCAAAACAACCCACACTCAAGCACTTTCCTAAACGTCCTCTTATGACCAAAGTGACCCCCACAAGCATATGAATGGAAAAATTGCAAAACAGATTGATACTCTTGTTGGGTTACACATCGTCTAATAACTTGGTCAGGACAGTGCTTCCACAAATAAGGTTCATCCCAAATATATAAACTAGATTCCCTCTTAATCTTATCTTTTTCAAATCTAGTCAACTCACCTGGGAATGTCTTTGTAACCAAATAATTTACAATGTCCGCATACCAGGGAGAGTCTTTTGCAATGAAAAAGAGGTGCTTATCCAGGAAGTCATCCTTGAGGGGTTATTGTTCTCCATTAAATGTGATTCGGCTGAGATGATCCGCTACCAAATTTTCTGCCCCACTCTTGTCTCGGATTTCCAGGTTGAACTCTTGGAGTAGTAAGATCCACCGGATTAGTCTTGGCTTTGCATACTTCTTCTTTAATAGGTACTTCAACGCTGCATGATCAGAATAAATAATGACTTTAGTACCAAGCAAGTAAGAACGAAATTTATCTAAAGATAAAACAATAGCTAAAAGCTCCTTTTCGGTGGTGGAGTAGTTGTTTTGAGCGTTGTCAAGTGTCTTGGAAGTATAGTAGATAACATGTGACGCTTTCCCAATTTTCTGCCCAAGTACCGCACCTACGGCATGGTTGCTCGCATCACACATGATCTCGAATGGGAGCGTCCAATCCGGAGGTTGGATGATAGGGGCTGAAGTCAACATGTCTTTCAATCGGTCAAAAGCTTCCTTACACTCTTCATTGAAATGGAACTCGACCTCCTTTTGTAGCATCTTACACATCGGTCGAGTGATCTTGGAAAAGTCCGTTATAAATCTCTGGTAAAAACCTGCATGGCCAAGAAAAGAACGGACTTCCCGCACACTCGTGGGGTAAGGTAAGGTCTTAATAACATCAATTTTTGCTTTATCTACCTCTATACCTTTTTTCGAGACTATATGTCCTAACACCAAACCTTGACTAACCATAAAATGACATTTTTTCATAATTAAGTACCAAGTTAGTCTCTAGACATCTTTTAAGAATTTTGGTGAGATTAGACAAACATGACTCAATTGAATCCCCATAAACCGTAAAATCATCCATAAAAACCTCTATGCAATTTTCCACATAATCTGAAAAAATACTAATCATACAACTTTGAAAGGTGGTGGGAGCATTGCATAGTCCGAACGACATCCTTCGATATGCAAACGTGCCAAAAGGGCAGGTGAAGGTCGTCTTCTCTTCATCCTCCAATGCGACGGGAATCTGATGAAAACCTGAGTATCCATCCAAACAACAATAGTGAGTCTTACCGGCTAAACGTTCGAGCATTTGATCGATAAAAGGAATAGGAAAGTGGTATTTTATAGTAGAAGTATTTAACTTGCGATAATCAATACCTACCCGCCACCCGTTTTGTACTCGGGTGGGTACCAACTCACCTTCCGAATTTTCGATCACGGTTATGCCGGTCTTTTTAGGTACTACTTGGATAGGACTTGCCCACTTACTATCAGAGATGGGGTAGATCATACCGGCATCATAAAGCTTCAGAATTTCCTTCTTTACGACATCCATCATCGAGGGGTTCAATCTACGTTGTGCCTCTCGGAAGGGTTTATACTCCTCTTCAAGTAGTATCTTGTGTTGGCACAAAGAGGGACTAAGACCTTTGATATCCGCAATGGTCCATCCGATGGAACCTTTATGCTCCTTTAGAACTTTAACTAGCTCGCCTTCTTCCCTAGGTGAAAGGTTGGCAGAAATTATCACCGGAAGTATATCCTTCTCACCTAGGTAAGCATACTTTAAATGATCCGGCAACGACTTAAGTTCCAAATTGGGTGCCTGTTCAATAGATGGCAAAAGTTCTATGTTAGATAATGGCAACTCAATTCTAGAAACTTCATACCTTGATTTCTTCCCGTGCTTCATCCAAGATACCAACTCGGCTTATTCTTCATTAAAGTCATACTCTTAGGCTAGCTTCTTCAGACTATCACTATGTAAGTCCCTACCAAGTATTACTTCCAACACATCTTGGTTAGACAAATCAAACACATCATCAGATAAAGACTCAATTATATCAACAAAACACAAAGATGACACTTCACTAGGGTAACGCATGGCATCATATATATTGAATTTAATAATCTCGCCATCAAATTCCATTGTCAAATTACCATCATGGACGTCTATCTTGGTCTTAGAGGTCTTGAGAAAGGGTCTCCCTAATAGAATCATTCTGGCCTTGGAGGTATTATTCTCCTCCATATCTAACACATAGAAGTCGGCTGGGAAGAGCAATTCATTCACTTGTACAAGGACATCCTCTAACATACCCTAAGGTATACAATAGACCTATCTGCTAATTGAATGACTACACCAGTTGGCTTAAGGGACCCACATCCAAGGATGTGTATACGGCATATGGCATGACATTGATCGATGCCCCCAAATCTAACATAGCCTGATTGACCGCGACATTGCCTACCTTACAGGGTATGGTAAACATGTTGGGGTCATTACATTTAGGTGGTAGTCTTTTTTGTAAGACTGCAGATACATTTTGACTCATACTGATTTTTCATTACCCTTTAATATCCTTTTGTTGGTGCAAAGTTCCTTCAAAAATTTAGCATACCTAGAAACTTGCTTAATAGCATCGAGTAAAGGAATATTTACCTGGACTTTCCGAAAGGTGTCTAAGATCTCTTTCTCTTCATTATCTCGCTTTGTCTTCCCAAATCTGTCCGGAAAGGGTCGTGTTTGCACCATCACCTTGGGTGTCTTCTTTGTCACATCATCATCTTTGGCATCTTTTGCACCCGAGGTGGACGCCTTGATCTCCAACTCATCTTCTTCGTATTTAACTCTTTCTTTCTTCTTACCACTGTCTTGGAGCTCCTTCCCGCTCCTTAGAGTCATAGCACTCACATTGGCATTCGGGTTGGTCTCCGTTTGAGAAGGCAATTTGCCTTTGTTCACTAGTTGACCCACGGTGGTCCGAAGATCTTGTATGCTTGCTTGAGTATTCTCAATGCTCGCTTGAGTTTCCTGTTGATATTTAGCCATGTTAGTAGCCATAGACTTAACTATATCCTCGAGAGACATACCTGACCCACTAGGGGCTTGAGATGACATTTGTTGTTGTGGTTGGAATGGTACCTTTGGTTGCTGAAGTGGTTGTTGTTGAAAACCCGATGGTTGTCAGAATTGTTGTTGAAATCCTGGTGGAGCTTGGAATTGTTGACCTTGTTGGAATTGTTGAGGTCGTTGGATAAAAGCTTTTGGTTGAAATTGTTGACTTTGACCTTGTCCTTGTTTTGGGGCGTAACTCAAGTTGGGATGTTGTCTCCAACCGGGGTTGTAGGTACTCAAGAATGGGTCTAACACCCGATTGTTGGAGCTCTAAAAGTTGCCACCCCCTATGGCATTCACTTGTTCCTCTTCTTCATGTAAAGTGGGGCATGCATCGGTAGGGTGTGCTACCGATGAGCAAAAACCATGCCTTAACTTGAGGCATGTTCCCCAAAGTAATTTGTTTCACCAAAACAGTCAAATCATTAATTTTAGTCTCAAGTGATTGAACATGTACCTTACTAGCACTCCGACTAATGTCGGTTCTTGGTCCGAATTGCTTTGAATTCTCCGCCATGGTGTTGATCAATATCCTCGCTTGAGTAGGGGTCTTGTTCACAATTTCTCCTCCACTAGAGGCATCCATCATCTTCCTCTCCATTGGTAGTAATCCTTCCTAAAAATACTGAATTAGTAATTGATCGGAAATACCATGTTGAGGGCAACTTACACATAGGCGCTTAAAGCGCTCCTAATACTCATGATGTGTCTCTACGTCCTTCTGTTTGATTCCGCATATTTCTCTCCTAAGCCCGGCGGCTTTGGATGCGGGGAAGAACTTATCAAGGAATGCTCACGCCATTTGAGGCCATGTCGTGATGGACCCGGTGGTAGGTAGAAAAGCCACTCCCTAGCCGCATCAACCAGGGAGAATGGAAATGCCTTCAGCTTGAGGTGCTCCACAGTTGTGCCATGTAGCTTCATCCCCAGGCACACCATGTGGAATTCGGTCATGTGCTTGTACGGATCTTCATTATCTAACCATGAAAACGAGGAAGTAAGTGTATTAAACCAGTTTTAAGTTCAGAGCTTACCTCTTCTGCCGGATATGCAATACAAAGAAAGTTTTCTCGTCAACATTGGGTGATGCCCATTCCCTCAAAGTACGCTCGGGATTTGCCATATCCTCTTCTTTCTCCTCTTCGGTCTCGGTGACCGGTTCTTCTCTTTCAGAATGAGGCTTTTCTTCTTCGAAGTGTAACTTCTCTTCGCTCTCTGAATCAGTAGACAAATCAAAGTCTTTCCAAATGTTGAGTACCGGTGAAAAAGTCGACTCGCCTTGTTTCTTTCGAGGCTTGGCTTGCTTTCTTAGCTTTTTAGCGGTATTCTCAATCTCCGGATCTATTGGCACTGGTGAACCTGCACGAAACAATCTTGGCATAAACGGTTAAACCTTGCCGAGTCCTCGACAACGGCGCCAAAAATTTGACAAGTGTCGAGTCCGGCAAATAATAAAGTTTATATAATTAATCCTATTACCTCTATTTCACAACAGATTGTGGTAAACGGTAAGTAGGGTCGTCTCCTCAGTGACTCAGTGTTAACCGTGAGTCCAAGATGTAATCACGTGCAAATTCATTTGAAAACATTATAAAAAAGGGGGGTTGGAAGTTGTCGATTAATCTACGCATATAAATAAATTAAGATTTAATTAATAGAGAATGAATCCTAGTGATGAGTATAACTAGTTTTTATGAAATTATGTATCATTGACTTTTACAAAAAAAACAATTTTCTCAATTGATTTTAGACCGGCCGTGAGTGTCGACACGCACCAAACACTCCGTTTGTCCTTACGATTACACTAGCACGAGGAGCTCAGTGAACTAGTTCCTAATTGATTAAGTTAAGTCTAGTTACGAACTTAGATTTAACCTATCAATCGCATTAAAATCTAGACAAACACCGATCATAACTAATGACCAGAAGCCCGACCATTTAAGCTAGATTACACAATCTTATAATGCTAATCAATTGATTTGGTGGTCTATTGACGCATTACTTGCTATTAGAATGAAATTAAGAACAATTACGTATTCCTAATCCCAACTAGCAATTCAAAGTTGGATCATGGGATTCAAGGGATCCTTCTCAAAACCAAAACCCAAAATGAAGAACACATTTTGAACAAAGATTGCATAAATAAAATTCAATCGATATTCCAAATAATCAAGTCTCAACAAGATTCAAAGTAAACTAATTATAATCTCATCACTAGAAATTAAAGTTTAGCTACTCATAATCCTATTTAAAAACACAAATTAAACTTACAAATCGTAGAAATCTGAAATCTGAAAATTGATGACGAAACCTAGTTCGAGAAATCTGAAATTAACTCCAAAAAAACGTAAGAAATCAGCCCTAGTTCTTCCTCCCCAAGTTCTCTGAAATTGATGAGTTCTCACCCTAAAGAACGGTCATTAAGCTTCAATTTATACCCCAATCGACTGAACCGCCTTAATCGAACGCGGGCACACTGATTTTTGACGCACGTGAGTTGGGTGTGAGTTAAACCCACATGAAACTCACCCGAAATTGGAATGGTCATTGCAGATGGCAGTGGGTAACGCGACTTCGTCGTGGGTTCGATGTGGAGCACCTCACGAGAAAGTCACGCTGCTAAATTTTGCTCAGGAACACAGCGTGTAGCGCAGGTTGGAGTATGAGTTGATGTTGGATCAACTCACGAGAAAGAAGACGGCGACATTGCAATTTGCTGGATTGGGCTTCTTTGTTGCTAGACTTCTCATTTTTTTTTCTCTTTTTAATTGTGGGCTACAAACACATGGGCTTTGAAACATTTTTTTTCTTTTCACATCTCGGCCTGCTGGAATAGATTGCTGCCAACAAACCAAAAGAAAAAAAAACCCACCAATTAATATGTTCCTTTTTTTCTCTTTTAATTATTATGATACAAATAATTATATACGCATGAACCACACTTAGAGGGGTAATCTTTAATCTAAAAACTCGTAAATTTAAGGGTAATTTGATGTTGAAAATATATAAAATAAATCATTTATCATCAGTTCGGAGTGCTTCTTTATGTTGTTAGACCGTTGAGTGCTCTTAATCATTCTTCTGACCTAATCAATCAGGAGTGTGAGCGACTGCAATCATTGTTCTGATTCTTTAGTTGTGATTCAGAATTCTGAATGCTTATAATCATCCAGTTGATTTGTGAAGAAAGGAGGTATGAGTTCATTTGTTCAGTATTCTGGAAAGAAGTTAGAAAATGAGCGTCTTTCATTAGTTGTTGAACAGTTTTTGGAATTGTCCTCTAACCCTTGCATTGTAGTGTTCGCTACCGGATTCTTCCTCCTGCAAGTTGGTCAGAATAAGTTCTTAAGCTGAATTCTTATTCAACTCGTGATTCAGAGATAGATCAAATGTTATATACTGAAGATGCACTTTGGTTGTCATTCCATAATCCGCACATTTCATTATTGTGGGCGTAACAAATGTGTTGGGTTTACAAGAGTCAAAAGTTGTCTTTATGTGCACTCAGTCGAGGTTATTGTCTACATCAGATCTGATATTAAAGTTGCAACTTCAAGGATAAGAGCTACTTTCAAGGGGGAGCTAGAGGAGCTTTAAAGTTTATACAACACTAAGTTTTCTAAAGAAATCAAGAGGGAGATGAGTTGAAGCTGAAAGAGAATGATTACTTTACAAAACTTAGGGGGAGAGTGTTAGAACATAATTGTTCTATTTAGAAGTTTAGAAAAGTAATCCTTTGTATTTGTAGTTTGGGCCTTGTACTTTGGGTTTGGGCGAAAATATACCCAAGGGTGTGAGGGTGATTGTCCCTGTAAAATCAATTTCTTATCACATAAACATATAATCACAACAAGAGATTAACAAACCTGATTTGATTTCTCAAACAAATGATTACAAGGTTTTCTCTCTTGAAGGATTTCTCTCTCTAAGATCTCTCTCTCTCTCTCTCTAGAGTAAATGGCGGCTGATAAAACTATTTTGGGCACACCCTTCTTAGACAACCCTAGAGCCTAGAATACCTCATATACCTATTTTAGAGAAAACAAACAAAACACAAAATACAAGGAAAAATAACTTTGACTATTTATTACAAATGACCTAGACTAATAATGAAAGTTTGACTTTTCATCTTTGACCTCAAATTTCAATATTCATATTTGATGATCTTGAATCCAATAAATCTGTGCTCTAACAATCTCCCCCCTTGGATCAAGATCATTACTAAAAAGATTTAGCAATTCAATCTTCTCTTTAAGCTCAGAAAATGCAATCTCCCTCTTTGTCTTCAAAATATAACAATCTCCCCAAAAGACGAAAATAAAATCTCTTTCAGATGATGGAAAGAAGTTATCTCCAGTTTCAGCTCAGAATGCTTTAGCAAAGTATCTTCAAAGAAAAATTTCTCTCAATTCAGCACATCTTCATTCTTTGATCTTTGCTCTTTTAGATTTGCATTCTTTCACAGCTAACTGAAATTTTCAATCTTGTACATTTCTTTAATCCTGTGTTCTCCCTTATTTCTTGATTAGCTCTCCCCCTTTTTGATGAATTGAGCATCGATATCATCAAAACTTTTCTTCAAGAAGTGTCATTGACCATGTTTATCTGTTGAACTGAGCCTCTGATTCACCGTCAATCTGCCAAGATATTCATCTAGATCTTTTCAAACCCAGACAAATTAGGAAGTTAACCCCTGAATCAACAAATGAATCAGTTAAAAATGCCTATCAGTAACACAAAGTCACTGTGTGTAACGAATACACATTGGAAAGGAGCTTTTTGATGATCACTCCCCCAGGGCTTCCATTCAATCATCGAAACACCACAAAGGAAATTTCTATGAATGCTATGACAAGAAAACAAATTCCTTGTGTGGTTGTTAGCCCCAAATCTGAACCAATGAAAGTATTGAAAATAACTAAGTCTTCATCTAAAGACTTTCAAGGGACATCAACAAGTCTGTCTCTGAAGTCAATTCAGAGTCAGTCTGAAGAAAGCAAGTCTGTCTCTGAAGTCAATTCAGAGTCAGTCTGAAGAAAGCAAGTCTGTCTCTGAAGTCAGTTCAGAGTCAGTCTGAAGAAAGTATGTCTGTCTCTGAAGTCAGTTCAGAGACATTCTCTCAGAAAGACGTCAGAGAGCCTCTCATCAGAGATCCTACTTCAGAGCTCTGAAGATGTTCACTCTGAATTGATGACAAAGAAGAACAGATGACACGTCACCTTGTGATAAGATTTACTTTCTAGAGTAGGTCACTGTTCAAGCATGTCTTGATCTTACCTCTTAGGTAAGACACTGTTCAATATCTTGATCTTACCTCTTATGTAAGATACTGTTCAAGCCATGCTTCTATTTGTCAGATAAGTACACTGTTTACTTTATGGTCCTATAAATAGGACCATCACCTTATTGTTCAAAGTGTGCTTAAGAAGTCTTATAACTGATAATATAAGTTGAATATTTTATTCAAAGAAGATCTTGTTTATCTATTTGCTTTATGAACTGTGATATTTGAATCTCCTTTGATATTAAACTATACTGCTTCCGTTGTTATTACTCTTATTGTTTATATCATTGTTGTGAGATTAAATCTGGGATCCAACAATTGGTATCAGAGCCTTCTTTGTTTTCTAAACAAAGTAAGATCGCATCTGCATACTCGGATAGATTTACATCTCATTGATTCTAACTTTCAATATCTGTGCATGTTCAAATAAACCTGGTTTATTAAAGAACACCATATGCTCAAGATTTTATAGTAAATCACTGTTCAATACAAAAAGCATTTGTTCTTCAAATCTTCATCTTTTTCTTCAAAAATGGCAAACTCAAGCATAAGTGTCATTTATACAGCTGGGTCTTTAACAAAACCTCCTACACTTTTAAGGGATGAATATCCCCAATGGAAGATAAGGATGGTAAATTTCTTAGAAGGCATGGACAAGGATCTCTTTAGATCAGTGAACGTTGGACCTTACATTCCAATGGTGTTGGCTCCAAGAGTTCCTGCAACAGCAGATACTGCTGAAATCCCTGCATATTATGAAAAGAAAACCACAAACTTCACTGATGAAGAAACTAATATGATTGATAATGACTCAAAAGCTGTTAGATTACTGATAATGGCCATTCCCAATGATATCTTTCAAGAACTTGATTCTTGTAAAACTGCAAAAGAAATATGGGATTAGTTGTTAAATCAACTTGAAGGAGGCCTACAAACCCAGAAAAATAGAAGAAATCTATGCATCAATGAATATCATGATTTTCATGCTCTACCAGAAGAAATATTACACCAAACTTACTCAATATTCAACATTCTTATCAACAAATGAAGAAAGTTTGGAGTGATAAGAACAAAAGAGGAAAACAACGTTCTTTTCTTGAAAAGCTTAAATGAAGAATGGTCACAACTGTCCATGTCTATACAAGACAATCAAGATCTTGAGTCATGGTCATTAACTGACATTTATGGCACTCTTGTTGCACATGAAAAGGAAGTTATGAAGCAAAAATCAAAATTGTCTTTAGGTAGACCCCTTGCACTTGTTTCAAAACAAATTTCGAAAGAAAACAACTGTGAAGAGTCACAAAAAGGTTTGGAAACAAAAAGAAGATCCAAAAAGGTCCTAATGGCAGAAGAAAATCATTCAGATTCAGACTCAGAAGAAGATATCAATGCCTTCGCCAAATCTCTTGCATTAATCACTCATCAGTTTAACAAGAAATTTGGCAAGAAAGTATTTGAAGGAAGAATAGAGAATGAAGAAAGAAGAAATCCTGAAAGAAGATTTCAACAAGATGGTGTCAGATTGCAACAAGAACCCAGATTCACTCCATATAGTGATCAAACGGGTACAAACTTCAACAACAATGATGCAACTCAACAATCAAGACCTCAACAATCATTTCAACCAAGGTATCCACAACCACAGAGATATTTCAAACCTCAAGAACAGAAGCCAGAGACAAGTACTGCCACTCTTCCAACAAATCAAAATGATGGAAGATGTTTCAGATGTGGAAAAATAGGCCATTTCTCTACAAACTGCAGAGGAAAACTTGTCAAAGATCAAGATTACTACAAGAACAAATACAAGTACAACGTAAAAGAAAGAGTTCTTGTAGCATAAATGGAAGACTGGCTATCATACTCAACAAGTGACGGCGAGGAAGAACCTACCAATCTCTGTGGTATGGCTTTTTCAGATGGAAATCAAACTGATGGAGCATCAGAAGACAACTCTGAAAAGGTAAACTCTCTTTACACTTCTGACAGTGATCCTGAAATTGATGCTTTTAAATTAATTAATGAACTTCAAGATCTAGAGCAAAAGTTTCTTGAAGAGAAAAAGAAAAGAGAGAAAGTGACAAAAGAGATCATCTTTTTCAAAAAAGAAAAGAATCTTCTGGAATCAGAAAAGAAAGAAATTTTTCTTGAAAAAACCAAACTTGAAGAAACTCACAAGCTAAAAGAAAAATCATTTTCAGAAGAAATAAGAAAAATTGAGAAAGTTTTAAAAGGAAAAGAAGAAGAAGTAAAGAAATCTGAGTATGAAAGGCTCAATTCTATTGCCTTAACCAAATTTTTTCAAAAGGAAAGAGAAATCCTACATTAATCTCTAGATAGAAAAAATCTTCGAATCAAAAGCTATGTTAATGCACAAGGTGTTTTCGACAAAATAAAAACTCAAATGGACTCTCAAGGGCTGGGATTCAATGAGTTGAATTCATTCACTGGATTGGAGAAAACTTCACTTTCTTCCACTTTCCGTATGGGAAAGGTCCAAAGCTTTGAAGGTCCATCTCTGAATAATTTTAAAAGAATGAAAACATCAGAGGGATCAAAAGCAAGAGCTCTAAATTTCAAAAATACTACATACTTTGAAGTAAAAAACTTTCAAAAATCTGTGTTAGAAATAAAAGAAGAAACTTCAGAGGTACACTTCACAAAACCTCAGAGCTATGATCCCAAAGAAATTTTCAGATTTGATGCTTTCATCTCAAATGAATCAGAGACATCGTAACCAAGTACCTCTGATACAAGTACTTCTGAAAATGAATCTCAGAGTTCACTTAATCCGTATGCCCCTCTGTATTCACCAAAGACAGATGAAAACATCAGAACTACATTTGAAGATGATGTTAAAAAGATATGGAAAGAAAATGTCATGGAGAACTTAAAAAGAAAAGAAAGCATGAAACGGATCATTAAAGTCTCTAGAACAAAAGAAATTGAAAAACCAATAGAGGTAGCTATCTCTATTAAAACTAAGAGAGACTTTCTTGATTCTGATTCAGAATCTGATCAAGAGATTGATGAACATATTTTTTGTAAACCAGAGAATGTAATTCGCAAAAAAATAGAAACTGTTGGGTCTGGTATTTTGAATGTTCCAATTTCAATTTTGAAAACCAAAACCAGAATTCCAATAAGTCCTGATTTTGCAAATATGTGTTTACATGCAAAAACGTCTCTGGAACTTGAAAAAGAATTACAAGAAAAGGCAAGGAATAAAACAAACACTTCTAATTCTTACACCTATAAAACAATAAAATTCTCTCCTGAAGAAAAAGGCAAATGGACAAAAATTAACCATATTGATCCTGTTTGTGCAGTAAGCAGCAAAGAAAAGAAGATGTTTTTGATCAAGAAAAAACAACTTGAAAAGAAGACTGTCTTTCAAGCAAAAAGGAAAGAAGTAGTTAGGGATACATGTAATATTCCTAATGCTAGTTTCAAAAGAAATCAAAATGTAATAAATGCTTTTAATACAAAGAAAAACTTTGCTCCTACTTCTTCTTGTTCTATTAATTGCAACTGCATTCATCTCTTGATCAAACTGAAAAATCATTTCAGAGGATCACATTGTCTTCTGAATCAATCTCTGAAAAATATCTCAGTATGAAATGCCAAAAAGTCATACAAATCCACCAAAGTCTAACAAAAAAGGACCCATAATGAGATGGGTACCTAAGAAACAATAATCTGTCTTGCAAAATCAGTCAATGCCAATCTGGTACCTAGATTATGGATGTTCAAGGCATATGACTGGAAATAAGGAACTGATATCCTCATTCAAAGCAAAATCTGGAGGAGCAGTTACTTTTGGAGACAATGTGCAAGGACAGATTAAAGGATATGGTGAGTTGTCAAGAGGAAATGTTTTAGTATCAAAGGTTGCTTATGTGGATGGATTAAAACACAATCTGATCAGCATAAGTCAACTTTGTGATCATGGTTTTGATGTAAAATTTCAAAGAAAATATTGTTCACTTATCCACTCAGAATCAGGTCAAGAATTACTAAGAGCAGACAAAAAAGGTAACCTCTATAGAATGAATTTTACCAAAATAAACGACACTGATTCAGAGAAACTTTGTCTTGTATCTCTGAATAGTGAAGAAGTCTGGCTCTGGCATAAAAAGTTTTCACATCTAAACTTTTCCTCACTTGATAAATTAGTTAAACTTAATTTGGTTAAGGGATTACCATCTCTGAAGTTTAACAAAGATCATCTTTGTTCTGCTTGTGAGATGGGAAAAATGAAAAGATCTTCCCATAAAACCAAAAGTGAAAACAACTGTCCTAGACCTCTGCACATGCTACATGTGGACCTCTGTGGTCCTATATCTGTACAGAGTCAAGCAGGTAAGAAATACATTCTGGTTCTAATTGATGAATTTTCCAGATTCACATGGATAGAATTCATCAGAGCCAAATATGATGTACCTGATATTTTGATAAGATTGTTGAAAAGATTACAGGTTCTATTCAGCAGCAAAGTTCAGAAACTAAGAAGTGATAATGGAACAGAGTTCAAAAATGCCAAAATCAATTCATATCTATCAGAAGAAGACATTACTCCTAACTTTTCTGCAGCAAGAACCCCTCAGCAAAATGGAGTAGTTGAAAAGAAGAACAGAACACTTGTTGAAGCTACAAGGACAATGCTAGCTGGATCTGATCTTTCAACAAATTTTTAGGCAGACGCAGTGGCATCAGCCTGCTTTACTCAGAATAGAGCTACAATTGTCAAGAGATTTCAGAAAACATCCTATGAACTCATTAACAATAGGAAACCTAATGTTAAATATTTTCATGTTTTTGGATGCAGGTGTTACATTCTGAACGATAGAGAATCTCTTGGAAAGTTTGACAAGAAAGCTGATGAAGGAAAATTCATTGGATATTCATTAGCCTCAAAAGCTTTCAGAGTGTTCAATCTTAGAACAAGGACCATCCAAGAGAGCATCAATATCACTTTTGATGACAATAAAAGCTCTGAACAACAAGAAAGTCTCTGAACACCTATCTCTGAATCATCAAGAGAATCTGAATTAAACAGAATATTTGAAGATTTCTTTGATGAAGATAACCCAGAAGTAAACTTCAGAGATAGACCAAGAGAAAATTCAGAAGGACCCCAAGAAACAGGTACAACCCTTTTTGGACCCTCTGAATTAACACCTTCTGTTTCACCAAATTCAGATCAACAAAGTGAATCAGAAGAAGCCGAAGATCAAAAAGAGAATGATCAAGGAGTGTCTGAAGTAACTCCAGAAACAAATAGTGAAGAAATTCAAGAATCTGCTTCACCATCTCGGGAAACAACTTCAGAGCCTCTAAACAGCACAACAGAGATGTCACCAACTGTCATCTCTGAAGCTCAAACTCCACCCCAAATCTTTGCTCCAATCTCAAGATGGACAAAAGATCATCCAATTGATCAAATCATTGGATCCTCATCAGAAGGAGTTAAAACAAGATCTGCAACAATCAATGAATGCTTCTACGTAAACTTTTTGAGCATTATTGAACCAAAGAAGGTAAAAGAAGCTCTTGAAGATCCTCATTGGATTTTTGCAATGCAGGATGAACTTCAAGAGTTTATAAGAAACAAAGTCTGGACCCTAGTTCCCCTTCCCAAAGGAAAATTTGCAATTAGAACAAAATGGGTTTTCAGAAACAAAAAGGATGAGGATGGATTTATAATCAGGAACAAAGTCAGGTTGGTTGCTAAAGGATATTGCCTAGAAGAAGGTATTGATTATGATGATACCTTTGCACCTGTAGCTAGGCTAGAAGCAATCAGAATCTTCTTAGCCTATGTTGCACACAAAGGATTCAAAGTTTATCAGATGGATGTTAAATCTGCCTTTCTACATGGTAAATTAAATGAAGAAGTTTATGTCCAACAACCACCTGGATTTGAAAGTACAGAGTTTCCTAATCATGTTTATTATTTGGATAAGGCTCTGTATGGACTTAAACAAGCTCCAAGAGCTTGGTATGCAACTCTGTCCACTTTTCTGATTAAAAATGGATTTGACAAAGGCACAATTGATACAACATTATTCATCAAAAGGTACAGAAATGAGATGCTATTAGTACAAATTTATGTTGATGACATTATATTTGGCTCTACAAATCAAAAGTATTGGACAAGTTTTCAGAGTTGATGAAGAGTGAATTTGAGATGAGCCTCATGGGAGAATTAACTTTCTTTCTGGGCTTACAAGAAAAACAAACTTCAGAAGGCACTTTCATAAGTCAAACTAAATATGTCTCTAAAATTTTGAAAAAGTACCAACTCAATGATTCAACTACTATGAAAACGCCTCTTGCCACCGGAGTCAAACTTGACTCTGATCCTTTAGGACAATCTGTGGATATAAAAACCTAAAGAGGCATGATAGGTTCACTATTATACTTAACTGCAAGTAGGCCTGACATAATGTTTGCAACATGTCTTTGTGCTAGATATCAAGCAAATCCAAAAGAATCTCATTTATCTGCGGTCAAAAGAATTTTTAGATACCTAAGAGGGTCACCATCATTAGGCCTCTGGTATCCATAACTCTCTAGTTTTGATCTAACAGCTTACACTGATGCAGATCATGTAGGATGTAAGCTTGACAGAAAAAGTACCTCTGGGTGCTGTCAATTACTGGGCAATAAGCTGGTAAGTTGGTTATCCAAGAAACAAAACTGTGTTTCAACTTCAACTGCAGAGGCAGAATATGTTGATGCTGCTAGTTGTTGCTCTCAAGTAATATGGATGAAAACTCAGCTCAGAGATTATGGCCAACAATATGAAAGAATACCCATTCTGTGTGATTCAAAAAGTGCCATAGCCATCTCTGCCAACCCAGTACAACATTCAAAGACAAAGCACATTGATGTATGGTATCATTTCTTAAAAGATCATGTTGAAAGGGGAACAATAGAAATGTATTTTGTACCAACTGATCTCCAACTTGCTGATATTTTCACAAAAGCTTTAGATGAACGAAGGTTCAATTTTTTAATTAGCAAGTTATGAATGTTGAATATGTCTACCTAACAAGGAAGAAACTCAGAGTCTCTTGATCAAATAATCAGAGCCTCTGAACCAAGTAGCATATTTCAATATCAGTCTCTGAATGTTCTCCAAACACAACAAAAGGGAGAAAAATAAAAAAGTTGTTCTTTTGTCAAGGGGGAGAAAAAGAACTTTTTCAGACGACATCTCAGAGTCTCTGAATTTCATCTCAGAGTCTCTGAAATTGAGAAAAAGAACTTTTCAGAAGACAACTCAGAGTCTCTGAATTTCATCTCAGATTCACTGAATTTTGTCTCTGAATCAAATTAAATTTTTCTCAGAGTTTCTGAAAATGGTCTCTGAAGTCTACTTAGAGTCTCTTAAATTAATCTCAGAGTCTCTGAAATTGAGGATTTTTTTTCATAAATCATATGTCAAGGGGGAGTCAACAACTTTCAGACCAAGACATTCCTCAAACAAGAACCTTTTAATAAATAAGCAATTTTTGATATCATTTGAAATTAAAATTTCAGTTTAACTGAACCTTATTATTTCAAGTAATATCTTAAATTACTTCTTAAGGCGAAAGGTTTGTCTAGTCAGCACAAAGAAGATATTCAATTTTTTATTGAAAAATGGCGCCCCTTTCCTATTTTCTTGGAACCTACATTCGTAGGTACAACAATTTTCAAGGCCACGTGTCACAAAAACAAATGAGTGAAAGGCCAAACGGCTTTATCCAAAAGGTCAAATCACTGCCGTTTCACCTTATGTACTCGAGTGTATCTTTTTCTAAATTTGAATACAAAACCAATTTAAAATCCGGATAATCATTTTTACAAATTACTCTCGAGCACAATCTCTCTTTCTCTCCAAAAAGAATTTGAACTTCATCTTCTTCACTTGAACTCAAAAATGGCGTCTTCAAATAAATGGTACAAGCTTTTTCCCAAATCTGGTGAACCTTCAAGATTGTATCGTTTTCCAATCAAAGACAACAATCATATGATTCAGCTTGATTCTCCCAAATTTGAGGAACAATACGAATAATCTGCGAGTTCTTCTCCAACTGTGAACTGACTCAAGCCCTAACTGCTTTTACCAATGAATGTCCACTCTCGTTTGTTCAAGAATGGTATTCTTCAAGTCACTACAGCGATGCACATAACGGAATAATCGGCGAGTTCGACATATCTCAAGTCGTAAAATGTCGAATACTCATCAATCCTACTGTTCTAAGAGAAGTTCTCCCACTCCTAACAGCTGAGGAACTTCAAATCACGCGTTTTGAAAAACGCCCAACTTTTGAAACCCTACTATAGTTTATTCGAATGCTAGGTTACAACACTGAAATCACCAGATTGAGCAACTTCCGATGACAACACCTACCACCAATCTGGAACTTCATGTTCTCTGTCCTAAACAGAACTCTCACCTGCAAACTGGGGAGCATGGATCAAGCAACACCAGAAATACTGTCAATCATGTATGCCCTATTCTTCAATCGCAACTTGGACATGGCCTGCATAATCTTTGATATGATTCTGACATCAATAGAGAAGAATAACAAATGTTTGTCAAAGGACCCTGAACAAACGACCCAATCATCCAAAGTTCCTTCAATAACATTCCCAAGATTTCGGTCTCTAATCATCCATGCTGCGATCGAGAAGCTTCATATTTTGATAGCCCCTGAACAACCCAAAACTCCTTTCTACATAATGAACAGCTTCAAACCGACGATTCTATCTGAAGGCTATCCAGAAGCAAGGAGGATTCGTCACCACATGCTGAATCAGGTAAATCCTCAATCTGTAGCCTTAGCTTCTTATCTCAGTGTTGCCCAAGGACTAGAACCAGTTCTGGAAACCCCAACACACTTAGGTCCTGAACCTGGAATGGAGAGTAAGAGCATCTCGGCTTCAGAGGGATCTGAGGACCCTGAAGTACAGAGCTCTCACAAGAGTGAACCAGAGGGTACTCTTGCTAGAGAAACCGAAGTTGAGAGAGATGACAGAGCACTCGAAAGGGCTGTCAATGAGGAAGTAAGGGAAGAAACCTCATCTGCTAGTGTAGAGGATAGCTCGACTAGCTCTGAGGAAAGTGAGGATGAATCTTCAGAGACTAGCTCTGAAGATTCTCAGAGGGAAGAGAGCAAGTCTTCTAAGGACTTGGAGAAACCTGAGAGTTCTTCCCCTTCCATACAAAAAGATTCCTCAAGGCACATATATTTTAGGACACCAACCCCATCTCCCAGTGCAACCACACAATCTAACCTACCTGATCCAGAGGTAATGGTTATTGAATCAGAGGTGCACACCTCGAACCGAAACCAGCCAGCCACTTCAGATGTACCTTTTTCCACCTCTGAAGTTCACTTAACTGAGGAAACTCAGATTTTGGATAAGTCCTCTTCACAGGACTTAGCCAATACTTTAAGTACTCAGTTGCCTCAGAGTACATCCGAAAATCTTACACATAATGATGCCTCTGTGGCTCATCTCTCACCCTTTAGGATATCCAGAAGTAGTTGTCCAACTCAGGGACAATGGCTTGACCTACAAGCACAAGGATTGACTTGCCTGGATCACAAGCTCAACTCCCACATTCACTTCCAGTCCTCTGAATCTGAGGAGGAGGACTTGGATGAGAACAGAACACTCAGAGATGATTCTCCGGAACATCAAGGATTGAGTGGAAGTCCTTCCAGAGACAACATCAAAACAACTTTGAACGAAGGCTCCTCTGAACTCGAGAAAAAATTGGCTACATGTGTTGTAACCAATGTACCCCTCTCTGAACTTCTCACAAAATCTGAGTTCCAGAGATTCTGTGAAGAAGTCAGAGGATCCTTGAATGAGCATAACTTTAAGAGAATTGATGGTTCAGAGACCTCTGCTCTTCGCTCTGAAAACACAAACCTCAGAGCAGAGGTTTCCACACTGAAGACCCAACTTTTGGACTCCTCAAACAGAATCCAAGAGTTGGAACAAGAACTGTTCAGACAGAAGGCTCAATCATCTCTGGAGATAGCCAATCTTAAAGCTCAGAATACATCTCTTCAAAGTCAAGCATCTACAACCATCGATGTCCAGAAGGCTCTACAAGAACTAAGGAACGAGGTAGTAGCCACCAGATCATCTTCACTCTCAACAGATCAAATGGCCTCTATCTCTGACCTCATTAAAACTACAATTCAAGCCTCTGTACCAGAAGTCACCGCACCATCAGCAACACCACAGCCGCCACCTCGAACTTCTGAAGACCTCATCACTAAAAGTGATCTGGCCTCTTTCAAATCAGCAATAATGAGCAGAATACTGACTTGTTCTTCCAAGATCTCTACAATTGCTTAGAAGCAGGTCAAAGCTACTCTGGAACTTCACAACTATAAATCAGAGGACCAGATTTCTGAAATCAGAACTGCTGCTTCAGAGGCAATCGAATCCATTCAGAAGACACTTCTGGATCCCAAAGGAAAAGGAATCGTTGAACCAAGCTCTCCCAAATACAAACGCAAGTTTTCTGGTGGGACTTGTAGCGATGCAGTGAAGAAAGCCAAATTTGATGATTCTTAGGATTCTGATGATGATGAGCACTCTGAATCACAAGATAGGGAGATCACAGATACAACCGCGCACACCTTTAAAGTTGCTCCCTCTGCACCAGTTCAAGAGAAGGAACCAGAGAGGAACACCATCTCTTCTGATGAAAACCGAACTTTGGAATCATTCACAGCACCGGTAATACTTTTTGCCTCATCAACACCAGGTGTTCCTATCACTCCAGTTACCGATGCAACTCCAGAGAAAATTGGAGCTCTGGAAGAAGAAGAAGAAGAACTTGTATACTTCTCTACATCCTCTGAAGATGCATTCTCATCACCCGAAAGACAACCAATGGTGATGAGATATGCCTTTGACTCAGAGTCTGAGACAGAACAGAAAGATTCTGACAGAAAGGAAGAAGCTGCTGGAGAAGAGATCGAAGTAATTGATGTCGAAGAGTATGTTTTCAAAAACGCTCAACCTTATCATATCTCAACAGCTTCAGAATTAAGAGAATTAACAGAGATAGATGGATATATCTCTGAACAGCCTTCAGAGATAACTCAGTCACAGCTCAAGGACAAAGAAACCATGGTTGTTGATGAACAGGCTCCTCAAGAGAATCTTGTTCAGAAAACAAACATCGGTTTACCAGCCAAGGTCTTCACTCATCCTCCCACATTCTTAGAATCCACTCCTGAAGCATCGATAGAAGATCACTTTCGGCATATATACTGTGAGTTCAATTTGGAAGACACTCAAGTAATCCCTCTGAATCCAAGAATCAGAGAGGATATGCCAGACTACGAACGAAGATTCATACAGTCAAAGACATCACCAAGAAAGGCGGTTCTCAACGATGCTCCAATAATAAAAGTTGAGAAAATCACTGAAAAGACATTCGCCTTCAACAAAATCATATATAGGCATTATGTGGTGACTCGATCTGATCAGAAGATTTACGAGTTCAATGATAATGATCTTGTAAATCTAAATCCTTATGATCTCACTCATCTCTATGCCTACTGCTCTGCAAGATACGATTCAGGAAGAAGGGAGATAAGAATGGGCATGGTTGAAGTAAGACGGGCAATGGAAGCTTACATCAAACACAGAGCCAAACGAGACTTTCAGATAGCTCTGAACTTGGGTGAAGAAAAGCTCCAAGTGACTGAACCAGAGGAAACCATCGAAAACTTGGACAAACAGAAGACTGGATCAATCATTGAAGAACCTCTGGGTTTTGTCTACAGAGTGAACCAAGAGAAGAAAATCTTTCTAGCTTTGCAAGTAGCGAAGTATTCTGATGAAACCTTGAAAGGCGTACAAAAGATGATCCATGTAAAGCAAGAACGGCACAGAGCAGACCTACTGGCGAAACTAGACTTGGAAATTGGCTCAATGATTAACTTCAGAGAGCTAATCATGAAGTTTCATAGGATATGTTCTAGTGATAGGTTCTGAATTTTTTTTTAATATTATTCTCTTGTAATTCCAAATTCCTATGAGAAGTAATATTTAAAGAGGATGACTTTCTCCTCTTCGCTTTCTAGTTAAATGTTCTATGTGTTCTTTATTTATTTTCAGTACTTAGGGGGAGATTGTTAGCCCCAAATCTGAACCAATGAAAGTATTGAAAATAACTAAGTCTTCATCTAAAGAATTTCAAGGGACATCAACAAGTCTGTCTCTGAAGTCAATTCAGAGTCAGTCTGAAGAAAGAAAGTCTGTCTCTGAAGTCAATTCAGAGTCAGTCTGAAGAAAGCAAGTCTGTCTCTGAAGTCAATTCAGAGTCAGTCTGAAGAAAGCAAGTCTGTCTATAAAGTCAGTTCAGAGTCAGTCTGAAGAAAGTATGTCTGTCTCTGAAGTCAGTTTAGAGACAGTCTCTCAGAAAGACATCAGAGAGCCCCTCATCAAAGATCCTACTTCACTGCTCTGAAGATGTTCACTCTGAATTGATGACAAAGAAGAACAGATGACACGTCACCTTGTGATAAGATTTACTTTCTAGAGTAGGTCACTGTTCAAGCATGTCTTGATCTTACCTCTTAGGTAAGACACTGTTCAATATCTTGATCTTACCTCTTATGTAAGATACTGTTCAAGCCATGCTTTTATTTGTCAGATAAGTACACTGTTTACTTTATGGTCCTATAAATAGGACCATCACCTTATTGTTCAAAGTGTGCTTAAGAAGTCTTATAACTGATAATATAAGTTGAATATTTTATTCAAAGAATATATTGTTTATCTATTTGCTTTATGAACTGTGATATTTGAATCTCCTTTGATATTAAACTATACTGCTTCCGCTGTTATTACTCTTATTGTTTATATCATTGTTGTGAGATTAAATCTGGGATCCAACAGTGGTCGTCCAAGTGATAGAAAGAATTAAGCACGGATGATTGCTTATAAAGGCTCAACATTGTGTAAACCACTAAGACAACAGTAGAGAAACACAAACTCAATGTGCATGATTGAAGTGCGAAGGTGGGGCAAACTTCCTTCTTTTCAATATCCAGATTTTCCAAATGAAAATCAGATAGTAAATGTGCTGCTTCGCCTTTGAAAAATGAAACATTTTCTTATTAAGAAGAAAATGAGTGGTTGGTGGGGTTGTTATCAAGAGTTGACATGGGCTAGTTGCCTGTTTCAATAACGTTCACCAAAGAATTGTGAAACATTAGAAATGTGGCTGCCCGGCTCAGAAAGTAGTTGGTGCAGAGTTTGATGTTTTTTTTACTCTGATCTCACACCCTCTTTCTTTTAATCATTAAACTCACATCTAACCAAACTCTCTTTTCCATTTTACCTCATCACACAACGCACACTCATTTCTTTTCGACTCCTCACACTCAATCACTATGGATTAACTTCTTGGGTAGGAATAACTGTGAATCCATAGAAGTTTCAATTAAGTTCTAACACAATCAAATCCCATGTTTTCCTAGAAAGCATGTGTTGCTCAGGTGATTTAACTTTATCAGTTAAAGATCAAATACAAGTCAGATGTTTGTATGCTCATAATATAATCATGAAGATTTGAGCATTTGAAACATTGAAGTATTTTCAAAACAAGTAAATTGAATGAATGAACATGAATACAAGAGACTTGTTTGAAAATCTGACATTGTATGAAATGATCAGAAATGACATGGCAATCAAGGCTTATGGTCAAGAATAATGGATATTGTCTATATGAATCAAAATACAGACATTCTTGAAATGAACGTTTCGAAATGAAATGACGCTCAAAATTCTTTGAAGTACAAGCGGGGTGTATCACCATCGAAAACTTGGTCAATATGAGACATGGTGATAACGAATTCAACAAAAGAATTAAACCGGTGTGTGTGAATACTTGAAAGTATATAGACAAGATAATACGCAAGTATATATATTTAGAAACACACGGTTTGTTAAGCATTGAAGCACAAAATAAAAATGAAAACATTTAAAATCACACTTCCAATTCATGAAATCTGAATGAGAAACGGGAAGTGGTTTGAACATTTAAGAATAATGTTTTCTATGATTGAAAGTTGTCCTTCTTTCAACCATGTATGAGATGAAGATAAAGAATTATACCTTTTGTGTGCAATCTTACATCTCATGAAGTCAAGCTTAAAGTCATAAATATATGATCTTGTAAGCATCTCTCAAACTGCAAAAGTCTTAAGGTCATAGTCAAAGCAACTTTATTCATAGAAATTAAAATGACATAAAGAAGTAAAACAACTAAAGTACGAGTTTTGATCTGAAGTAATCAGAAGTCATAGCCTTACTCCTTTGACTTGTAAAGCTCCCCCTAAAATCATTCATCACAAAAATTTGACAGATAAGTATATGCAGAAATTAGATATGCTCCACCTCAAAATAACATTGATCATCTATGAAGTACTTCTCACACTCCCCCTGAGATCATGAACAGACTATTAAAGTGCAGATATCTTTCAGAAATAATGATAAAGAAATGATGAAAAATTTACAATGAGAAAACTTTAATAGGTAACCACTGATTATGTCTTAAGATTTAGCATACCAAGCCTAGAGACGAGAAAATTGAATCTCTTTTCGTCTAAGGGTTTGGTAAACAAATCTGCAAGCTGATAATCAGTTTTTACAAAGTAAAGTTCAATTGTTCCTTTTTCGACATTATCTTTTATAAAATGATACCTGACATCAATGTGTTTGGTCTTCGTATGCTGAACAGGATTAGCTGATATCGCGATAGCGCTTTTCGAGTCACAATAGATCGGGATCTTATTGTAGTGATAACCATAGTCTCGCAGTTCCGTCCTCATCCACAAGACCTGAGAACAGCAGCTACCAGCAGCTACATATTCTGCTTCGTCCGTTGAAGTGGAAACACATAATTGCTTCTTCGATGCCCAACTGACGAGTTTATCACCGAGGAAATGTATATAACCCGACGTGCTCTTCCTTTCTAGCATGCAACCAGCATGATCTGCGTCTGAATATGCTGTAAGTTCAAAGCTAGTATCTTTAGGATACCACAGACCAAGATCTGCAGTCCCCTTCAGATACCTAAAAATACGTTTGATTGCAGACATATGGGATTCTTTAGGATTGGCCTGATATCTAGCACATAAGCATGTAGAAAACATTATATCTGGCCTACTGGAAGTGAGATACATCAAAGAACCTATCATCCCTCATTCCCTCTATAGGTCCTAGCATCAACAACTTTTCTCGAATGATCAGTGCCAATCATAGTACCAGGTGCAATCGGGTTCCAATCGGTTTACGATTTTCCATTTTGAACTTCCGAAGAATATCAAGAATGTATTTAGATTGATTGATGAAAACCCCCGTTGAAAATTGTTTGACTTGTAATCCGAGAAAGAAAGTCAACTCTCCCATGATACTCATCTGAAAACGTGACACCATGAGGTTTGAAAAATTCTTACAGTATTTAGGATTTGTAGAGCCAAAAATAATACCATCCACGTATATTTGAATAAGCATGATATCGCCTTTTTCCTTTTTAATGAATAAAGTGGTATCGACCATACCTTTTGTAAAACATGACTTGACCAAGAACTGAGATAAGACATCATACCAGGCGCGAGGAACTTGTTTCAGTCCATAAAGTGCTTTGTCGAGAATGTATACATGATTCGGTTTCTCTTGATTGAAAAAACCTTCTGGCTGCGAGACGTAGACTTCCTCCTTGAGTATGCCATTCAGAAAGGTTGTTTTCACGTCCACTTGATAGACGGTGAAGATCTTGTGAGCAGCGTATGCAAGAAACATGCGGATTGCTTCTATACGTGCCACTAGAGCATAAGTCTCGTCGTAATCTATTCCTTCCTCTTGCCTATATCCCTTGGAGACAAGTCTTGCTTTATTTCGGATAACGGTACCATCTTCATCTTTCTTGTTTTTGAAAACCCATTTCGTACCAATGATGGTTTTACCTTCAGGTTTGGGTATGAGTCTCCAGACTTTAAGTGTTTCGAATTGATTCATCTCTTCTTGCATTGCAGTTACCCAGTCTGAATCAGCAAGAGCCTCGGATACGCAAGTAGGTTCAATCTTGCTCAGAAATGAGTCATACATACATTGATTTAATGTTGCAGACCTAGTTTGCAACGGTTTTGACAGATCTCCAATAACATGAGTTATCGGGTGCTCTTTTGTCCACTTGTGTTCATGAGGGAGTGGATTAGATGTAGATTGATCATGATTATCATCTAATAATCCACTGGTATCTTCTTCAGAATGTGCAGTAGGAATGGGGGGTTCAGTTGAAGTAGAAGGTGCAAAAGTTTCAGTGGGTTCAGCGTGGTCAGTCTGTTGATCTGTCCTTACAGTACACCCTACTGATTTAGCTACTTATGTCTCTTCATTATTGGTCACAGCTTCAACTATCAGAGTAGGTATTTGAACTTGAACTTCTTGCTGAATCAGGGAGTTGGATTCAGTAGATATATCTGAAATGGTTGGATGAGTAGTCATTGAGTCTTCTGTCCTGTCAACCACTACAGATTTAATCACTTTAGATCCAATAAATTCATCATAAAATAGTTCAAATAGTAAATCTAAATCAGATAAATGATTGGTAGACGTTGATGTGCTCTCTGATTTGTTCGCTTGAGATACATGTTCTGGACTAAATTGCCCAAAAGCTAGTACTCCTGTTATCACGGGTTCTGAACTGATGTGTTCAGAATCCATCTCTTCATCAAATGTAACATTTACGCTCTCAACCACAGTCTTTGACTTCTTCAACTACACTCGATATGCAGTAGATGTAGAAGAATAGCCGATAAAGAAGCCCTCTTCCGCCTTAACACTGAACTTATTCAGACTCTATCTGTCATTTAGCACAAAACACTTACAACCAAAAACATGAAAATATTTAATGGTTGGTGTTCGGTTGTTGATTAACGCATGCGGAGTCTTTTGAAATATGCGGTGTATCATGGACCGATTTTGAGTGTAACACGCAGTCGACACAGCTTCTGCCCACAGAAATAGAGGTAAGTCGGATTGAGTGAGCATAGTACGAGCGGCCTCGACTAGCGTATGGTTTCGCCTTTCGACTACTCCATTCTGTTCAGGCGTAGGTGCAGTAGAGTATTGATGTGATATCCCGACCGATTCGAGATATTCTTCAACTGTTTTATTCTTAAACTCTGTGCCGTTGTCAGTTCGGAGAAGCTTGACTTGTTTCTACAGATTCACCTGGATCGTCTTCAGAAATGTAATGAGAACTTCGGGCGTCTCATCTTTAGAACGTAGAAATTTGACCCATGTGTATCGCGAATAATCGTCCACAATAACTAACACGTATTTCTTTCCGCCTAAGCTTTGCGTTCGCATAGGACCATAGAGATCCATATGCAATAACTCTAACGGAGAGTTGGTACTTGGTTCAGGCTTCGGTTTGTGTGGAGCTCTCTTCATCTTCCTTTTTTCACACGCTGCACACAAGTGTTCTTTTACGTACTTGAGCTCAGGAAGTCCATTCACTAGCTTTTCACTGACCAGTTTATTGATGTAGGGAAAGTTCAGGTGAGAAAGTCGTCGATGCCATAGCCAGCTTTGTTGCATTGATGCTTTTGAGAGTAGACACACCTGATTGTCAGTCTGGACCTTTGACAGATTGATGGTGTAGAGGTTTGACTTGCGAGTGCCGACCAAGAGTTCTTTCTCGTCCTCAGTGCGTACCGAACACCTCTTGGCCTTAAAATTCACCTCTAAATCTTTGTCACAGAACTGGACAATATTAAAAAGGTTGTTTCCTAATCCTTCTACGTACCTCATCTTCTTAATCGTTACATTGTCGTGAATCACATCACCATACCCCATAATTGGTGAAAACTGATCGTTACCAAATCGAACTGTTCCGCAGTATTTCTCTGTATAGTTAGACAACAAACTTTTCTGCCCAGTCATATTCTTGGAACACCCGCTATCCAAGTACCACATATGACGGGTCTGCACAAGAGAAATCAGGAAACAAGAGGTCTAGGTACCCACTTATAAATGGGACCCACAGTGTTAGCACATGATTTTGGTACCCATTGAAATTTGGGTCCGCTTTTCTTTTGAAAACCATATGAAACATTAGAACGAGAAGTGTAAACATGATATGTGCCGAACCAAACATTAGAATATTTTTTAGAAGCACAATCATATCTATCATAATTTAAAAAATTTCTAGTAGATGGAGCTAACTGGAATAATTGCTGTATGGAATATTTCTTGCGAGAATCAACAAGTTTAGTTTTAGAAATAGCAACATCCACAATCAAATCATCTTTACTAGTAGTCTTCTTATTACAATCAGAACTAGAAAATGATTTAGCATTCTCGTCTATCTTCTGTTTCGGTAGCCATTACGACTTTACTTCAAGCCTTTTCTTTCTCACATCTGAAACATTTGAAACTTTCGAGTTAGAATTGTGAGAATAAAAAGAATACTTCTTCTTTGGCTTTCCAGTGGTAATCGGTTTCTGTGAATGCTGAGATTTCCTTTTCTTACCTTTTGCATTCTTAGATTTCACAAAAACTGATTCATCAACTTTCGTTGATGTTTCACCTTTTTCATACACACTGGGTAATTCAAAAGAATTAACAACATAAGATGAATGATCAGGAAGTTTGGTATTAAAATCAAATTGAGCAACACTATCATCCAAAACAACTTCAGAGTTTAAGAAACCAAGCTCATTGTCAAGTAAACCAGACCTATCATCAGATTTTAAAGCCTTGGAGAATTTAGAAAACTCAGTATACTTGAACACGGTAGAAAATACAGTTTGTTCTAAGTCTATCAAAATCCTTTCTTCTGTGAGAGTATTCTCGAGTTCAGAAATTTTACTTTCCAAAATGAGAGGAAGAACGTAAAGCTTACCTTCGATATGCTTAGCCTCCATTTCTTTTACAGAATAACTCTCAAAATAGTCATTTGAAAGAGATTTTGATTTATCAGAACTATAACTATTAATGAACCTCTCATAACGAAACGGAAGTTGAACTTTAGTTGTGTTCTTTCTTTTAGCATATTCTTTGGCTTTATCCTCTTCAGACAGACTAGCCCAGAAAACTTTGAGTTCAGGATATTGAGGTGCCAGTTTTAAAAACCCAAAATCATAAAGAGCGGGCACTTCAGTAATACCCTTTTTGAGGTGGTGTAGGTTCTTGTAACCAAGTCCCCAACAATCAGGATTCTCTTTAGGTTTGTTCAAATGAATAGTGTGTTCAGTTTGACCTAAAGTATAAAGCTTTTCCTTCAAACCATCCACTTTAGCAATTAAAGATTTATTTTCTTTTGAAAGTGAAGAATACATTTTAGAAAGCTCTTTTGATTCAAACTCACACATTTTATATTTTGAAACAGTTTCAGATAACTCTTTATGAATTATAGTCTTGTCTTTCGCGATGGTGTCAATGTTTTTGTGCAATGCTTCAATCAATACATTTTTCTCGGCAATATCATTGCTAAATTTTTGTATAGATTGATTTTTATCATTAATAACACCTCTTTCACGCTTAAGTTTAGACTCTAATTCTGGAGTTTAGTCATCATGGCATGCATTTGATTCAAGAAATCTGATTTAGTTAAATCACATACCTCTTCATTATCCTCTTCATCATAATCAACTTTTGTTTCTATCTTCATATGACCCATCAAGCACAAGTGTGTTGTCTCATCCATCTCTCCTTCCTCATCTTCTTGGTCAGAATGGTCGAGCCAGAACTCATCCTCCGCCATTAATGCCTTTCCAGCCTCCTGTTGCTTGGCTAGAAGCAACTTGTTCTTGTAGTAATCAGAGTTTCGGACTTTGGGTTTGTTGCAGTTCTTAGCAAAATGACCCAGTTTGCCACAGTTGTAGCATTTAGATGGTTCTGCCTGCTTGGTCTCTTCAGCTCTATACTTCTTCTCCTCTGGTCTCCTTTCCTCTATCCTCTTTCCTTCAACTTTCTCCTTGTGATCGTAGTTACTCGAACCAGATGAATACCTCTGACTGTTCGAGCTAGGATTTTTGTAGAACTTCTTTTGAAAAGCTTTGGTTAATATAAGCAGCTTGCTTCAGGTTATCACAGTCGTCAGAGTCAGAGTTATTCTCTCTTTCATCCTCTTCTGATTCAGAAACTATCATCTTCTTCTTTTTCTTCTTCACAACAAGAGCAAGTGGATCAGCAACTGTCTTCTCAGCCTTTTTCTTCTCATCTTTGATATCATCCACCTCCTCCTCATTCTGCCTTAAGGTTTCATAGACTTCATGAAGTGGAATGTTGTTCAGATCTTTCATCTGCTTCATCTGTCTAGTAAACCTCTTCCACTCAGGCTGGAGGACACCGAGGAATTTTACATTTAGCTCAATTTGAGATTTGTTGACCTTATTCTTACTTAGCTCATTCAGCAAAGTCACAAATCTGTCATATGTTGCCTCTAGAGATTCTCCAACTTTAGCTTTGAACTCTTCATAGTTATTCAGACAGTTGCATACTTTAAGTTGATTACCGACCTTTGATTCGAGCATCATCTTCTCCAATTGATCCCACATCTGCTTTCCAGTAGCATTGTAGCTATCAATTTTGACATAAATCTCATTCGGTGTGCCTTGAAGAATGAATGATTTTGCCAGTCTGTCATCCTTATGTCTTCTTTTCTTTTCATCTGAGTATTCCTCAAGCGGTACAGGATACTCTCTCTGTTCTTCTTCACCATTTTCTCCAACTAGAGTGAGTGTCTTGGTCGGAGGTGTCATGATTCTATCCTTTAAGGATATTCTGATGTAATCTCCCAAGTCATTTCGATCGACGAAATCCAAGAATCGGTCTTTCCATTTCTTGTACTCTCCCTTGAAGAGTACTGGTGGCTTCACATCAGTTCCAATAGCGAGAGCTTCTCTTGATGTCATCCTGATTTGAAAAATATGCAATAAGAAACTTGAAATTGATCGTTAGTCTAGATAAAATCAAATGAATACAGGATAATACTGAAAAAATAAGAAATGAAAATAAGAGAAACTGGCGCAAAACACAAATTGCGCTAGGAAAAGTAGCGCAAAAGACAGTATGCGTTAAGAGAATCTGGCGCGAAATCCAGATATGCGCTGAAGGCAATGGCGCAAAACACAGTTTACGCTTAAAGGAGCTGGCGCAAAAGAGACTTAGCACTGAAGCTGGCAAGAAATTTAGAATTGCGCTAAAGGCAATGGTGCAAAATCTACTTTGCGCTAAGAGAAGATGGTGCAAAAGACACTTTGAGAAGAACTTTGAACGCGCAAAAGTAACTTTGCGCTAAGTACTTGGATACTCTTCAATCCGGCGCAAAGTCGATAATCTAACGTGTTCTTCACTTCTGCTTCGAAAAACGACTCTGGATCTCTTAAAACCTATCTAGACTTCGATTTACAACTCGAAATTTTGACAATAAGACCATAAACACATCTAGAACAGATTACAACCAAATAATTTCAAATACAAACACTTTAAGAAGACTCGATCAATGGAACAATGCACGTGAACTCGTGAAAAACATAAACACCAAAATCACCAAAATCAAAATCGATTACAGTGCAATACTCGATTAAACCAATACAATACCAATATAAAACCCTAATCGATAATGAAACAAATGATTTCAACTCGAAAAACACACAAACACTCAAAAATCAAATCTGAAAGATGATGAACAGTGTTTGAATAGTATTTTCTTTTTTATTTCAATCTGGTTTAGCTTTGATACCAATTGATTGTCCCTGTAAAATCAGTTTCTTATCACATAAATATATAATCACAACAAGAGATTAACAAAACTGATTTGATTTCTCAAACAAATGATTACAAGGTTTTCTCTCTTGAAGGATTTCGCTCTCTAAGCTCTCTCTCTCTCTCTCTAGAGTAAATGGCGGCTGATAAAACTATTTTGGTCACACCCTTCTTAGACAACCCTAGATCCTAGAATACCTCATATACCTATTTCTGAGAAAACAAACAAAACACAAAATACAAGGAAAAATAACTTTGACTATTTATTACAAATGACCTAGACTAATAATGAAAGTTTGACTTTTCAGCTTTGACCTCAGATTTCAATCTTCAGATTTGATGATCTTGAATCCAATAAATTTGTGCTCTAACAGAGGGTATATAAAGGAGTCTGTTAGTTAGTTGTTTGTAACTTTCATTCAGTCACAATGTAGCTCATACGAACTTTGTAGTTCTCTGTAGTTTGTATTTTCTCAAAGTGAATAAAACTACAGATTTCCTTCCTAATCATCATTGTTATGTTTGATTAATCAATTCAACCTTGATCATGGACCTAACAAGTGGTATCAGAGCCTAACAAAGAATTATTCTACGAACGATCGATCAAGTTGTTTTGATTTTGAACAGTTCACTGTCGCACCTTCATATTTCTGTGAAATTTGAATTTTGGTGAATTGATGCTATTTTGGATGATCTTTGATGCCAAATTGATTTAGAGGATAGTCTTTGATGCCAAAAAAATAGCATCAATAGCATCAGAGGATAGTCTTTGATGCCAAATTGATTAAAAAAAACTTGTTAGGTCCATGATCAAGGTTGAATTGATTAATCAAACATAACAAGGATGATTGGGAAGGAAATCTGTAGTTTAAGTCACTTAGAGAAAATACAAACTACAGAGAACTACAGAATTCGTATGAGCTACATTGAGACTGAATGAAAGTTACAAACAACTAACTAATAGACTCCTTTATATACCCTCACACCCTTGTGTACATTTTAGTCCAAACCCCAAATACAAGGCCCAAACTACAAATACAAAGGACTACTTTACTAAACTTCTAAATAGAACAATTATGTTCTAATTGGATGTGATATTTGTCACACATCATGGCATCAACAAAGCAAAAATGAACGCGAGGATAAGTCGACTACATCCCATAATCATAAGAAGATTGTGGCAAAGGTTTTACGCTATTTTCCACTCAAACCAAGGTTGCAAAGGCTATATATGTATTCCAAAATTGTTGTCTCCATGAGATGGCATGAGGAGAGTCGTACTAAATATGGTTGCTTTAGACATCCTACAGATCTGCAGCTTGGAGAACATTTGATTTCCAATATCCTGATTTTGCCAAGGAGCCTCGCAATGATAGACTTGGTTTAGCAAGTCATGGGTTTAATCCTTTTAGTACTATGAGTGTTTCTCATAGTACATGGCATGTGGTTTTAATTCCATATAACTTGCCACCATGGATGTGCATGAAACAACCTTATTTTATGTTATATTTACTTATACCTGGCCCCTCTGCTCCTGGAAATAATATTGATGTTTCCTTAGAACCTTTAGTGAGGAGCTAAAAGAGTTGTGGGATGTTAGAGTATATACTTATGATGCATCAACCAGAATAACTTCAAAATGCATGCCTCTTTGTTGTGGACCATAAGTGACTTTCCTACTATGCTAATTTATCAGGGTGGAGCACCAAAGGTCAACTTGCATGTCCTTGTTTCCATATGCATACAAAATCATGAGGGAAAATATTGTTTCATGGGGCATCATCGATTTTTGCCTAAAAACATGTTTTTTAGAGTGATAAGAAGTCTTTTGATGGCACTGAAGAACATGAAAGGCCACCATGCCGTTTGACAGGATCTGATATACTTGATGAGTTAAATGGGTATGAAATTAAATTTGGAAAACTAGTGAAGGATAACCCAAACTTTCCATTTAACTGGAAGAAGAAAAGCACCTTATGTGAGTTACCATATTGAAAGATAATTTACTAAGCCACAATCTTGATGTGATGCATGTCGAAAAGAATGTTTGTGATAGTGATTGGAACCTTGATGAATTTTGATGGAATGACTAAAGATCATATATAAAGGCAAGCCTTGATTTACAAGAAATGGGTATTAGACCAAAACTTCATCCTAAAGTTCATGATAATGATAAAGTGTACTTACCCCCGACTTGTTTCTCAATGGATAAGAATGAGAAGGAAATACTTGTTAATGTCTTAAAAAGGGTGAAAGTGACAGATGGATATGCAGCTAACATATCAAGATGCGTTAAATCAAAACCTCTAAAAATATTTGGGCTTAAAAGTCATGATAGTCATATGTTGATGCAGCAGTTGCTTCCACTATCCTTGCGAAAAGTTTTACCTAAGTATGTATGCTTTCCTCTGATGAAATTATGTCGTTACATAAGTAAAACATTATACATCATGAAGTTTAGTATAATTAATGTTCGGATATTTTAACACTATAAACTTATACAATGAACATCTATAGATTGTTCGTGATCAAAATCGATGATTACATGAGCATGAATTGCAACGTATTCATTGTGAAACTTTTACATTATGGTTCCAAAATCATGTAAGTAATAATTAGAAATGGTATAATGTTACATTTTATAATTTATGCAAAGTGTTGTTAAATTATAATATTTTATGTACTCATACTCAGGTTGAGAAATTGCATACTTTAGGGGATCAAAGAATCACAGAGGAACTAATGGCCTCGGCAGGTGGCCTTATTGAGATCGTGAAAAAGTACAAGGGAATTATTATAAATGATTTTAGATTTCACACATAAGAGCTTGAGAAGAAAAGAAGAACACAAAATAGTGATGTTGTGCTTGATGCAAGGACAAATAGCTTCTCGAGCGTTAGAGATAACAATCCTATTGTGGGAGATGTAACCTACTATGGGGTCTTGAGAGATATTATTGAGCTAGATTATTCGATCGACAAATAAGTAGTGTTGTTTGATTGTGATTGGATCTCAAATGGTAAATGGAAAAGGGAAGATGAGAATGGGTTTACTCTACTTAGTTTTAAAGGCTTGAAGCCTCATAATGAGCCTTTTATACTATCTTGCCAAGCTGAACAGGTTTTCTACGTTGCGGACTATGTTGACAAAGAGCAAAGTTATTATCAAGGCAACAACTACAGATGTTTATGACATGAATGAACAAACAAGTCTTGATCATGTTGATACATACTTGCAAAGTGAAGTCTTTAGTCGTCCTCAAATTGATGAAAATATGGACAAAGACTTGACTATAGAAGGTTTTGGTAGAATTATTGTTGACAATGATATCCCAATTTTAGATGGAGATGAAGATCAATTTGATGCTTTGTTGTTAAGTCTAAATATTGTATCCAAGATTTAATAGGAAAGTCAAAGATGTAAAAGTCAATATTGTCTATGTTTTAGGAAAGTCAAAGCTTGTTTAGTTTCCTTAGCTTTTAAGGCTTTGTATTAGATAGGTTGTATATATAGTTTGTATCCCTTGTATTCATGAAACAACGTAGCTCATATTGTAATATCAGACTTATGAATACGAGATCTACTTTCTCTCTCTAGACTTTCTCTCTCTAGTTCTTGATCTTAATTGCTTCATTGTCAAATATAGAGTAATTGCTTGATTGATTGGGATTTTATTGATTAACAATTGGTATCAGAGCCAAACCAAACTTTTCAGGAATGATTTAATCATGATTTGAATTGAAATCTGTATGTTTTGGATCGAAAATCTATATTTTTGAAAGTTTTTCAAGAAAACGAGTTTGTTACTGTTTCATCCGAATTTCATGTGAAAAATCATTTTTGGTGCAAGAAAATGGATTGATTAGATTCGTTTTATGTGTAGGATTGATTCGTGTTTTGATTACATCTCACAATTTGAACAATTTCGATATCAATTTTTGATTTTTTGAAATTTTCTTGAAAACTTGTTCGAACGTTGTTCTTGTTTGAAAATGTACGAATTGGTGTTTTTAATCGAAAATAGATTGTAAATTTGTGTTTTGTACTGTTTGTTGATGATTTTGATAAAGTTTTTGAGATCAATTTGCAGGTTTTGAATCGAATTGAGAAAGAAACTGTCAAGATTCACGGTTTGCGCAACATTCATACACTTTGCGCAAGGTTCATAGATGGTTTGCGCAAGATTCATAAAAGGCTTGCGCAAGGATTGAAAAGGATACTTTGCGTTTAAAGGCATATACGCAAAGGATTGAAAAGTAAGATTTGCGCATCCTTCAGAATACTCAAAGTGTACTTTGCGCATCATTTCTCATTCGCAAACCTAGTTTGCATATCACACAGGATCCGAGAAGCTTACTTTGTGTATCATATAGGGTCCGAGAAAACTCATTTTGCGCATCAAGCCCTATACGCAAACCTTAGTTTGCGCATCACTCGTAGCTTATCTCACTTTGCGCATCTAGTTGGATCCGAAAACCATTCTTTGCGCATCACTTTAATTCCGAAAATCTTGGTTTGCACATCACATTGCACACGCAAGACTCTACTTTGCGCAAGTCCAAGTGTTGTTCAAATTTTAATATTTTTCGAAAATTTTCAATTCAATCTGATTTTTGATTTTCTGATATATAGTTTGGAACGGTCATTCACATCAAGCTGATTACTCTTACAAAATGTCAATTTTGTATAAATCTGAGATATCTGTTATTGAAGTTGAACGAAATGATCTGAAAATAAAAAATTCAGAATATCTCAGAAGGATTCAGGAGTTGCAACTTAAATTGTTCAATTATGTTAAAACTCTTAAATGTATACAGTGTACTAATAATCTTTCTAAATTTTCAGATATCATCTATGAGAAAGAAAAAGAGATAAAAGAGAAAGAAAGAGAAATTATAACTCTACAAAGCCAACTGAAGCCAACTGAACAGAAATCACCTGAGCTACAAGCAGAATCAGTTGAGCTTCAAAACAAGTTGAAGGCTTTCAAAAAGAAGATGAAGGGATTGGAATCTGAGAATGCTGAACTTAAAAAGAATATATCTGGCTTGGATCAACAGCTTGCTGAAAATAAAGCTGATTTTGAAAAAGAAAAGAAAAGTTTTTCAAAGAAATTCTCAGATTTCTCAAAGAAGTGTTATGAAGGAAAGAAGTCAGTGGAGCTTAAATGCATTAAGCTTTCTCAACAAATCTCTGATTTTTAGAAAGTGCTGATTTTGGAAAGAGAGAAGTTTGATAAAGAGAAGAAGGCCATAGAACAGAAAAATGTAGGATTCTTTAAAGAATTATCTGGCCAGCGAAATGATTCAGAGAAAGGATTTGAAGAAGAACGTACAATCTTTAAATCTGAAATTAAAAAGCTGACTTCCAAGTTGTCTGAACTATCTGCCACTGTGCTGAAAGAACAAAGAACGAAGTCTGAATTCAAGACAAAGATTGACCAGCTTGTGAAAGAAAGAGACAACTTTGCTTCAAAGATCAAAGAACTTGAAAAGTCTGCTTCAAGTTCAAATCAGAAATCTGTCTATTCACAAAGGTCAGTTAAATCCTTTAATCAGATTCGTCGATCTAACATTTTCTTTGATGAATATATAGATGGTTCAGATACATATCCAAGGAGAAGAAGTTACAAGAAGGAGAAACTGGTTTGGGTGAAGAAATCTGTCAAAGATGACAAGAAAGATGAGCTGAATGGAAAGACATCATGTGTACATTCTGACAAAGCAAAGAAGAACAAAGAGCATAAAGGTAAACCTGACCTCATATACTCAAGAGATCAATTACTCAGGTTTTCAGGTACTAAACATTATTGTTCTTACTGATGTACGCATGATCATATTCACAAGACCAGTAATCATTTCTGGTATGGTTCTTACTCTGTTACCCCCACATGAACTGCAACTAACATTTCTGGACCCAAATACCAGTGGGTACCAGAGAAGAAAACTGATTCTTTGTTGCAGGCAACTCAAGTCAAGGGGGAGTAATAGAATTAAGGCTTTTGAACACAGCAGTTCAAAACCCGGACTTCCATGTAAAGATAATGGCTCTTGAAAGTTGAAATCAGCTCAAGACCCAGACTTCAAAGTTGAAAGATTAAGGCTTTTGAACATAGCAGTTCAAAACCCGCACCTCAATGTCAAGATTGTGGCTTCTAAGTACATCAGCTTAGGACCCGTACTTCAAAGGATTAAAGCCCTCTACTCCCGTGATATCATAAGAGATCGTATTCCAACAATCAAATGAGGACATCAACCTTCAAAGGGGGAGTACACTCTTTCTGAAATAGAGAGATATGATGGACTACATTCCAGAAGGAATTGTGGATCTCTATCCTAGACTTTTCATTGATAGATTTTCCTGATTTGACGGACCGCATTCCAGAAGGAGTTGTGGATCTCTATCTTGTTTTAATTGATATATCTACTAATGCATAAATTATAGGGGGAGTACAGGTGGTGGCTTCTGATCACATGACAGATCAGGACCCGTTTTTCAATGTTCAAAAAAGGATATTGTGCTAATATCCAGGGGGAGCTTAAAAGACATAAATCATTATATCATGATTTGAGGGGGAGCTGAAAAGGTAAAAATTTTCTGATCCTAGATCTCTGATTGTTTGAAAGAAGAACAACTTTCAAGCATAAAAAAAACAGTTTCTTAAATGTTCAAACCACTTCTGATTCTTAAAAGATTTCATGAATTAAGAAGTGTGATTTTAAATGTTTTTCATTTTTGAACTTTATTGTTTAACTAACCGTGTGTTTCCAAAGATCAATACTTGTGTATTATCTTGTCCATATACTGTCAAGTATTCACACACACCGGTTCAGTATTTTATTTGAATTTATTATTACCATGTCTCTAAACGAACAAATTTTTCGATGGTAATACCCCCGTTTGAAATTCAAAGTTGTTGAGCATCATTCATCTTTTCAAATTTGTGCCTTTATTGCTAAATTGTTTATATTTGTTCATATAAACAAATATCCAATTCTTTGATACCCTAATCATTTGATTTGATCTGTTTAATTCATTGTCAGATTCTCAAAACAATTCTCTTGACTTCATTTCATTCATTCAATATTCTTGTTTTGAGAATTCTTCAAAGTTCAAATGCTCAAATTTCTTTTCTGATTTTTGATGAGCATACATACACTGACATATGATTTCTTGTGATTTACATGTCAAGAAAATCATTGACCAGCATGTACTTTTAGGAACATGGGATTCAGTGTGAGTGCTTAATAGATCTTCCATGGATTCTCGATAACCAGTGTTTCCTACCCCGGAAGAAATCCTTTGAGTGATTGAGGGGAGAGGGGTCTAAAAGAATTGAGTGTGGGAGTGATATGAGGTAAAATGGAAATGAGAGATTAGTTAGATGTGAGCTTATATGATTAAAAGAAAGAGGGTGTGAGAACAGAGTTAAAAGAATATCAGAACTCTGCACCAAACATCTTTCTGAGTCGGGCAGCCACATTACTGATTGGTTCACATTTCTTTTGTGACCATCATTGAAATAGGCAAATAGCCCATGCCATCTCTTGCATTCAACCCCACTAGCTACTCATTCTTTTCTTAAAAAGAGAATGTTTCACATTTTCTAGGGAACCAACACATAATCTATCGGATCTTCTTTTGGAAGATACTGATATTGAAAAAGAAGGAAAGTTGCCCCACCTTCGACCGTTTCTCATGCACATTGAGTCCATGTGCAATCATTGTTGTCTCAGTGATTTACATACTTTGAGTCTTATGAAACACAATCATTGTGCTAATTCTTTCAAACACAAGCACAAGCACACAGAAAATTTGTTTTTCTGTCAGAATATTCATAGATAAACCTTGTGTTTTTCAATGATTGAATGGAAGACCTGGGGAGTCATCATCAAGCCAGCTCCTTATATTGTACATTCGTTGTACACAGTGACTCCGTGTTACTGACAGGCACTTCTAACTGTTTCATTTGTTGAATCAGGGTTACCTCGTCCATTTTGTCTGAATTTGAAAAGATTCGGATATATACTGTTCATGATTCGGCTCTTCAGATCAAAGCGCACCTATTGTCAAAGGGGAGATTGTTATTTGGTTACAAAAGGGGTGATTAAAGTCTATGCTGAAATTGAAGAAATTTTGATGATTATGATGCTCTCAATCATCAAAAAAGGGGAGAATTCTACAAAGATCAATTTCAAAGTTCAAGTCTGGCGAAAGTTTTTGGATCAAGATCTTCAAAGTTTGATGAAGAAATTCTGAAAGTTCAAAATGCTTCCGCTGTTACAAAGATAAATGTATCTGAAGAAGAATGTTCAAAGTTAATTCAAGATGATTCGTGAAAGTTTGTTCTTCCAAAGATGGTTCGGAGATCAAAGTGATGGAGATACAATTTCAGAGATTTTTCAAAGAGTTCAAAAGTTTGTTCAAAACGTGTTTCAAGAATTCCGTTTCGTGTTCAAGACATGTTGACTTTCAAAGCTTCAATGTGCAAAAGACTTTCCAAGATTCCTCAAGAGCTGAAAGATTAAAGATTGTGAAAGCTTCAAAGAGACAAAAGCTGAAGAATCAAGAGCTGAAGATCTGTATCAAATTTTTTATTAAATCTTGAATACAAAGGGGGAGATTGTTAAGTCTAAATATTGTATCCAAGATTTAATAGGAAAGTCAAAGATGTAAAAGTCAATATTGTCTATGTTTTAGGAAAGTCAAAGCTTGTTTAGTTTCCTTAGCTTTTAAGGCTTTGTATTAGATAGGTTGTATATATAGTTTGTCTCCCTTGTATTCATGAAACAATGTAGCTCATATTGTAATATCAAACTTATGAATACGATATCTACTTTCTCTCTCTAGACTTTATCTCTCTAGTTCTTGATCTTAATTGCTTTATTGTCAAATATAGAGTAATTGCTTGATTGATTGGGATTTTATTGATTAACATTTGTCATTAATTTGGTTAATATGTGTAAGAACTAATTATTTTCATTGCATTTCTGATTGTTTTTTGTTCAATTTATTTATTTATCTTTGGAGTTTTGCTAGCAATGACTTCTAGGATGAACAGTGGAGAGAACTTGGTTCATGGTAATAGTGGCCAACAAGTTCAAGAAGACAAAATTAACATAGACTCCAACCATTTTATTTGATCCAAGTATATGTGATGTGTATGTAGATATGTTTCATCTTTTGGGGATTTGTATAAATATTTTTTCATTGATAAATTTTAAAAAATATCCATTTTGCTTAGCTGCTGATGGAAGCTCGCACAGAAGAGTTAGAGGGCCAACATATATGCCAAGTATTTCGGGCTCGACAAGATGGAGATCGTATTCCTTTTCAGTTCAATGAATATGGCCAACCTGTTGACAAAGACACTACTAATAGTTTGATCCATTTTATGGGATATTTGGCAAGGAGTGGAAAATATTGTCCGGTTAATATATCATGGCATCAAGTAAAGACAACTAAGAAGGAATGTTGCTAAAACTTATAGAGGCATACTTGAAGTAAACTAAAATTAAAAAACTAAAGGTGGTATGTTGCCTCATGTTAAGATTATCTTTCTTTTCTTGTTTGATAGACAAAATTTGATATTCCATCAGGATCCGATGATTGGATTTTAAAATCATTTGCAAAGAAGGTGAGAAATTGGACGGGAAGAATAAAGAAAGATTACTATGATCCATCTCCATCACTTCAAGAGCACATATTCTAAGCCTAATAGAGTTCTTGTGGATCAATGGAAGAATCTTATCAAGAATTGGAACGAAGAAGAGGCTAAGGTACGTTATCTAGGCTTCCTAGGTTCCTTTTGAAAGCCTATTATTATGGTTATGGGTGTCATGGTTTCATATAGCATATAAGGTATGTTATTTATCCACTACTAGCTTATAGCCTTATATTTCATTTTCAGAAAATCGGTGAAAGAAATAAAACTAACAGTGCATATAAGAAGATGATGCAAATTACAGGGAAAATAAGTTATCCTTGAGTTCGGGAAGAATTAAAGGTACATATTCTTTATAATGTAGTTATTCATATAGCTAATTGATTGTAGTTTATTCGACTTGTGTTCATGAACAAATTTAATGGAGTTTCAGAATTAATCTTGGAGTTTTCAAGTGTTTTCAGGCTGAATCTGAGTTTTTGGTTCGAGATCTGAAGAACTCGCACGACCTCAAGAATTTGCATGATAACTGAAGAACTCACATGATTCTTGAAAGAATTCGCATAGCACTGTGTTTAAAGAAAGTTTAAGTACAAATTTCGCATGATCCTTGATACGAATAGTTGAAATTCACATGTTTCGAGATACGAAAAGTGATCATTTTGAATTTCTAAGGGAGAAATTCACATATTACAATGTGCGAAAATCTGAAATTCGCATCCTATTGTGTGCGAAAAGCAGAATTTCGCATCTCACAGCATGCGAAATCTGGGGAATTCGCATCTCAAAGTGTATTTTTTTCGAAGTCAGGAATTCATATCGATACGTGAAGTTAAAAGTGGTGATTTTGGCTAAGTATAAAATTCGCATCACCTTTGTAGGCGAAAAGTTTAGAGTTTGAAAAATATTTCAAGTTAGAAATTCGCATAAGTTATCGTGCGAAAAGCCTGAATATGTATCTTAAAGCGTGCGAAAAACTAGAATTCGCCCATCGAAGTGTGCGAAAAGTTAGAATTTTGATCCTTTGGTGTGCGAATTTCATCTTCTGTACGAAAAGTTTCTTCTTTGGCGTGAGGATTCTATACTTGGTCATTTTTCTGACTGAGTTTTTCAGGAATTTTAATACTTTCTGATTATGTGTCTAAAGATCTGTGTTTTTGATCAAGATGACTTCAAGGGATGCTCTTGCCGTAGGAACTGTTGTCAAACCTCCTGTACTTTTCAAGGGTGAGTATGAACAGTGGAGGACAGATTTCTGGATTTTATTGATCGAAATAAAATTGGTGAATATATCAGATTTTCTTTGAAAGAAGGTCACATGAAACCTCCAACAAAGTTTTTAACTACAGAAGAGGAAGGAGAAGAAGTGGTTACAAAAGAATATCCTATGGATATAGATGAATATACTTATGAACAGAAAAAGAGGCACAAAGCTGATAGACTGGCAAGATCTTTTCTACTTCAAGGTATTCCCAATGAGATTTACGTAAAGATAGATAGTTACAAAGCTATTGGTAAACAGATGTGTTAGAGCATAAATATTGTATCCAAGATCATCAAAGATTGAATGTCAAAGCTCAAGTCAATGCCTCTCAAGAAAAGTCAAAGTCAAAGCTCAAGGTCAATTAAAGTCAACTAGTTTACTTTAGATTCCTTTGTATTGTACTTTAGTATAAATATCTTTTTGTTCTTTTGTAAAGTGTGTGGAACTTAGACGTGTGGCACTTTGAGAGACCTGATTTGTAGAAAGAGAAATAGTTAAGAGAGCATTCTTATACGAATTGACACTCTGATTGATTGAAATACATATGACCTCTTGAATCGATTTGGTTGTTCATTTTGATTAATCTTGCACATAATATGGGACACACAATTGGTATCAGAGCAAGCACAATTCAAAAGAAATGATCATAATATGAGATTTTTTGGTCGAACTCAAGAACTCGCAGACTTCACTGTTCAAAGATTGATTTGTTGATTTTATGTGTTTTTTATTGTAATTTATATTGTATTATAATCGCATTCTGATCTAGAACATGTTTTGTGTTGATTAGATTGTCCAATTCACAACTATTTTTGTGAATTTTGGATTTGTTTGAGTTTTTGGTTTGAAGTTGTAAAAGGACTGTATTTTGATCAAATTTTAATGTTTGCTGCTTTTGTTTCAAATTGATCGATTCCAATCTGATCTAACAGTGTTCGTGAATAAATTGGTGAAATTTCAAGGCATAATTTAAAGATTTGGATCGTTTTTGGGTTGATTTTTGAAGTTTTGGGCCGAGATCTACAAAATTCGCATCAACAGTGAAGAACTTGCTTGAAAGAATGAAGAACTCGCATGTTGAAATTCGCATCGCACTGTGATATGAGAAAGCTAAGGAGAGAATTCACATCGTGTTAGATACAAGAAGTTGAGAATTCGCATAGGCCTACATGTGAAAAGAGCGGAATTCGCATCTTACAGGATACAAAAAGTGTGAAATTCGCATGGTGAAGTGTGCGAATAGTAGAATTTTTCATCCCATTATGTGCAAAACCTGAGAAATCCGCATCTCACAGCGTGCGAAATATGAGGAATTCGCATCTCAAGTAAGAAATTTTACTAAGTATAGAATCCGTTTCGATACGGAAAGTTTGAGATTGAAAATTTGGCTAAGTATAGAATTCGCATAGGTCAGAATCTGCATCGCATTACGTGCGAATTCTAGGAATTCGCATCCTTCAGTGTGCGAAATCTAGAAATTTGCAACCTTCTGCGTGCGAATTCTGTGTAGGGGAACATATTTCTGTTTGTGATTAATCGTTTTTTGTGTTTGTGTTTAAAGATCTATGCAAGTCTTATCAAGATGGGATATTTTGACGATGAAGAAGAAATTATTAAACTCAAAACAGAGAATGAAATTCTCACTTCATCAGATGATTATTATTCAAAGAGATCAAAGAGATATCATACTGAAAAGAGGTTGCTACGTGAAGAAGTCAGTGCGTTAAAGAAGACAAATGAAGATTTCAGAAGAAAATTTCTGATTTGGAAGAAGAAAAGGTACACATTCTGGAAACTGAAAATACTAAATTGAAAAGGAAGATTTCATATTTGGAAACTGAGATTGTCAAACACAATGAAGAAGATTCTATCAAGATGAATGAGGAGACAACAAATGATTTGGATACTGCAAATGTTGAGCTTCAAGAGAAGATTTTAGAATTGGGAAAGCAAATTGCCAAAGAAAGAACTGAGTTTGAAAAAGAAAAGAAAGGATTTGCTCAGAAATTCTCTGAATTTTCAAGAAAGACATTTGAAGAGAAGAAAGCAATAGATCAGAAATGTGCAAATCTCTCAAAACAAGTAAAAGATTTTGAGAAGGTAATAATTGTTGAAAGAGATAGATTTGAGAAAGAGAAAGTTGAGTTTGGTTCTGAAGTAAAATCTCTCAAAGAAAAGATTTATGAGCTAGAAAGCATGTTGGAAAAAGAGAGAAAAGAGTTTGAGAAAGATAAGAAGGTAGTTGAGAAGAAAATTGTTGGATTTTTCAAAGAATTATTTGATCAAAGAAAGAATGTCCATAAATATTTTGAAGAAGAAAGGAAGATATTTGAAACTGAGATTAAGAAGCTTACAATGAAACTGTCTGAACTGTCAACAAATGCCTCGAAAGAGCAGAACACGAAGTCTGAATTTCAGAAAAAAAAATTGATTTACTCACCAAGCAAAGAAACAGTTTATTTTCCAAGATAACAGAACTTGAAGAAATTATCTCTAAGGTGGTTTTGACTGAGCAGAAGATTCCAGATTCAATTCTTCAAACACCTAGAGATGATTCAGCTGACTCTGAATGTTCATTCAAGAAAGCATCAAGTTCATATCAAACAACTGTTTCTACAAAAAGGTCAGTTAATTCAAATGATAAGATTCGTACTACTAACCTTTTCTATGATCGAAATGTTGATGGTTCAGATACATTTAGAAGAATAAATGTTAATGAGAAGTTTGTATGGAGATTGAAAGCATCTTCTTATGAGAAGAATGAGTAGAAATCATTTGGGCATACCCCCAATGCCAAGAAGAACATTGTGCATAAAGGTAAACCTGATCTTGTTTATTCGATAAATGAATTAATCAGGTTAGCTAAAAGGAAAATTAACTGTTCTTACTGTGGCTCAAATAATTTTGTTGGCAAAGATTATGCTAATTACTGGTATGGTTCTTATTATATTACTCCGAACATAAATCCAACTAACAAACATGGACCTAAATACCAGTGGGTACCAAATCCAAAAGAACCATCTGTGTTGCAGGCACCTCAAGTCTAGGGGGAGTAAAGGAACCATGGCTCTTGGATAACACAGTTCAAGACCCGTTCTTCAATGTTGAGAAGTTAGACTTCTGAGTAAATTAGCTCAGAACTCGTCCTTCAATGTCAAAGAGTTTGACTTCTAGACAAAGCAGTCTAGGAATCGTATCTCAAAGATCAAGTTTGACTTCTAAACACATCAGTTTAGAACTCATACTTCAAAGATCAAAAGAAAGTGTACTCCAATGTATTAAAAGAGATGATCAATCTTCAAGGGGGAGTATACATATTATCTCTACTGATAATATTGTGAATGCATATTTTCAGGGGGAGTAAATGACTTATGATTACATCTGATCTGAACTCGTTCTTAAAAGTTTTACTGCTTTCATGTCTTTACTTTTCAATAAAGTTTGTGAATAAGACATTGTACTTTGACGACTTCTTTACTACATGCAGATTTTAAGGGGGAGTTTACATGATCATATCTATCATGACTTTGGAGCTGACTTCATGAGATTTAAGCTGAGCGTAAGGATTATTCTAACCCTAATCTCATAAATGTTTGAAAGATGAATGACTTTCAAACATGAAAACAATTTGCTTAAACGTTCAAACCACTTCTCGATTCTTAAATAGATTTCTTGAATATATGTTTTCATTATTATGAGCTTTCATGTTTAAAAAACAGCGTGTTTCCAAAGATAAATACTTGTGTATTATCTTTTCCATATACTATCAAGTATTCATACACACCGGTTTAGTACTTTTATTGACTAAGTTCTTACCATGTCTCAAATTGAAATCAATTTTCGATGGTAAGACACTCCGTTTGAAATTCAAAGTTTGTTGAGCATGAATTCATTCAAAACGTTTCTTTCAAGAATGTCTATAATTGTTCTTATAGACAACATCCAATTTTTCATGACCCAATCTTTTAATGATAAATCATTCATATTTGATCTTTTCCATACATTGTCAGATTCTCAAAACATTTCTATTGATTTGACGTCATTCATTCAATTTCTTTGTTTTGAGAGAATCTTCCATGATTAAAAATGCTCAAATTTTCATGATTATCTTACTGAACATATATATATATATCTAACATGTATTTCATTTTGTGCTTTAACTGATAAAGTAAAACTAATTGAACAACATTTTGCTCTTAGGACAATATACACGGGATCATTGTGTGAGATTTTAAAAGAACTTCTATGGATTCACGATAACCAGTGTTTCATACCCAAGAAGTTATCCCGAGTGATCGAGAGGCGAGGGGTCAATATCTGAGTCTGGGTGTGTGCTTTGATAAAAGAAAGAGGGTGAGAGATCAGAGTAAAAGAATATCAAACTCTACACCAACTTTTTATGAGTCGGGCAGCCATATTACTGTTGTTTCACAGTTCTTTCATGAACATCATTGAAACAGGCAACTAGCCCATGCCAACTCTTGCTTAAACCCCACCAGCTACTCATTTCTTTCTCAACAAAGTGATGTTTCAAATTTTTCTTGGGGACGCAGCATATAATCTATCCCGTCTTCATTTGGAAGATGTGGATATTGAAAAAAAAAGGAAAGTTGCCCCACCTTCGCACTTCTATCATGCACAATTGAGTTCGTGTATTACTGTTGTTGTCTCAATGGTTTACACATTTTGAGTCTTATAAACATTCATGTTTTTAATTCTTTCATACACAAGCACGTACACACTGAAAAATTGTTTTTCTGTCAGAACGTTCATAGAATGATCTTGTGTTATTCGATGATTGAATGGAAGACCTGGGGAGTGAACATCAATAAAACTCCTTGTACAGTACATTTGTTGTACTAAGTAACTTTGTGTTACTTACAGGCATATTAACTGATTCATTTGTTGATTCAGGGTTACATTATATTTGTATGAATTTGAAAAGATTCAGATGAATATATATTATGAATTGACGGATGTTCAGTGGCTCATTTTTGAAAGATCAGTGGTCAGAAAATGATGACATTTCTTGAAGAAGTTTTGATGATTTCTATGCTCTACATTATCAAAAAGGGGGAGAGATAGTCAAGAAATAATTTGTGGGAGAACTAATTTCAAGAATTTAATGTTCTGTCAAATGACAAATTCAGAATATGATGGAAAAGTTATTACAAGAAATATGGTTTGGAGAACAGCTAGTATTTGTTATGCGGAGATTGTACAAGATTTGAAAGAGAAAGTTCAAAGAATTCAAAAAGTTTGCTGAAATTTGTTGAAATTTTCATTGAAGTTTGATTGTTGAGGAAAAGTGAGCTAAATCTGAAGATAATTTCTTCTCTGGAGTTTGGAATAGGTTTTATTACCTTGGGGGAGATTATTAAAGATTCTTGCAAAAGATATTCACAGACTTTGGAGGAGATTACAGACGGTCTGAAGGCAGTTCAAAGAAAAGAAAGATTGGTTTTGAATAGATTTACTCAAAGGGGGAGATTGACTTTCAAAGGAAAATTATATGCCAAAAACTTAAAAAGGGAGATTGTTCTTTGATGGTGAAATTTAATCTGAATCCAAAGGGGTAGTTTCAATGCATATGTTTTTGGAGATGATCTTGAATCCAAAGGGGAAGATTGTTAGAGCATAAATATTGTATCCAAGATCATAAAAGGTTGAATGTCAAAGCTCAAGTCAAAGCCTCTCAAGCAAAGTCAAAGTCAAAGCTCAAGGTCAATTAAAGTCAACTAGTTTAGTTTAGATTCCTTTGTATTATACCTTAGTATAAATACCTTTTTGTTCTTTTGTAAAGTGTGTTGAACTTAGACGTGTGACACTTTGAGAGACCTGATTTTTAGAAAGAGAAATAGTTAAGAGAGCATTCTTATACGAATTGTACACTCTGATTGATTGAAATACATATGACATCTTGAATCGATTTGGTTGTTCATCTTGATTAATCTTGCACATAATCTGGGACACATAAGATGTGGGATCAACAAGAGAAGATGATGCAAAGATCAAAGATTTGTAAGGTTTCAAATTGTCTCAACAACTATGAAGAGTTTAAAGCAAAGGAAGGTGAAATACTAGAGTCAACTTATGACAGATTTGTTACTCTTCTGAATGAACTGAGCAAGAACAAAGTAAAGAAATCTCAGATTGAGTTGAATGTGAAGTTTCTGAGTATTTTACAATCTGAATGGAAAAGATTTACTCTGAAGATGAAACAAATGAAAGATCTCAATGAGATTCCATTACATGAGGTGTATGAGACTTTACGCCAGAATGAGGAAGAAGTAGAAGAGATAAGAGCTGAGAAGAAGAAAGCTGAGAAATAAGTGGTTGATTCGGTTGCTTTAGTAGTCAAGAGAAAGGAAAAGAGATCTATTAGTCTGAAGAAAAAGAATGTGATTGTTTCTGAGTCTTAGGAAGGAGATGAAACTGATGGTTCAGAATCTGATGATGGAGAAAATCTAAATCAAGCAATGTTACTTCTGACCAGGGCTTTTTAGAAGAAATTTTACAAGAAGCCTGGTTCAAACAGTCAACAATATTCATCATGTTCAATGAATTATGAGCATAAGGAAGGGGTTGATGGTAAAAGGTTTGAAGAGAAGAAGCCTGAAACAAAGAAGTATGTGAATAGATACGAGGAGAAGAAAGAGGATGAACCAGTCAAGTGCTACAACTGTGGCAAGATCGGCCAATTTGCCAAAGATTGCAGGAAGCCTAAGGTGAAGAATTTTGATTATTACAAAAATAAAATGCTCCTGGCAAAGCAGAAAGAGGCGGGCAAAGCTCTAATGGTTGAGGATGATCATCGGCTGAATTTTTCTGAGTCTGAAAGTGAGAAAGAAGAGACTGCCCATATGTGCTTCATGGGACAGAAGATCGCTGACAAAGATTCAGATGAGGAGGATTCTGAAGAGGTAAATGATATGACTGAATCTGATTTTCTTTCACAAATGCAATCCATGATGGTTGAACTTCAGGACCTGCAGTCTAAACTCAAACGCGAAAAAGGTGTCATTAAAAAGAAAAACCAAGCAATACTGAAACTCAACAATGATATTGTTGAGAAGACTGTATTGATTGAGACATTAAACAAAAACATTGATACCTTTGATAAAGAAAAGACTGCAATTCATAGTCAATTATCTGAAACATCTTCTAAATTCAAAATGTGTGAACATGAGATAAAAGAAGTTGCTAAAAAGTGTTTATCTTTAAATAAAGAAAATTAAACTTTGATTGAAAAGATCAGTGGTTTGGAAGAAAAACTTTATACTAGAGGTCAGACTGATCAAACCATTCATCTTAATAAAACAAAAGAGGTTACTTCTTTCAATGATTGTTGGGGTATTGGTTACAATAACCCACATTATTTGAAAAAGGGTACTTCTAAGGCGCCTGCTTTATATGATTTTGGTTTTCTAAAACTGGCACCGAAACACCCTGAACTCAGAGTCAAAAGGACAAAATCATCAGATGAAGTAGAAGCTAAGGAAGATGAGAACAGGAAAAATAAAACTAAAATGCAACTACCATTTCTTTATGAAAAACTAAATGATGGTTACAATTCTAAACAATCAAAATTCCTTTCAAATGATTATTTTCAAAGTTATTCTATAGAGGAAATGGAGGCAAAATCTATTGAAGGCAAAATTTATGCTCATCAACTCATCTTAGAAAGTAAAAATTTATGAGCTTGACAACACTCTTGTAGAAGAAAGAATTTTGATTGAGTTAGAACAAATGGTATTTTCTACTGTTTTCATAAAAAATGATTTCTCAAATGTATCTAAAGCTTCTATATATGTTGATGATGATAACTTGTTTGATGATGATGTTGATTTTATACACTCTGATGGTTGATTTGATAAATGCGTTGAACCGTTTGATTTTAATGAAACACTTCTAGATTGATGAGCCAAGATCACAAGATCGTAGAGAGAGAATCTAGAGAGAGAAAGTGTGCTCTTTGAAAGAAACAGTATATTCAGATCAAACAGTGTAAGTTCGTTTTAAAACTAACAAGCCAAGGGGACTTAAATAACCCAAGGCACTAACAAAACAGATAACACTAAGAAAGCAGTAAAATAAATACAATGATTACTATAAAAACTGATCTAACAATCTCCCCCTTAGTAATCATTGGCGCCGAGGTCTTCAAAAAAAAAACAATCTTCAAAAACAACATTGACCATCCAGACGACTTTGAAGGATCATTGACGTTCTTCTCGTTGACGAAGTCTGTTCAGCCCAACTAACACTTCCAATCGTCGCAGAGTTGAACGGAGATTCAGTCTGTCTTGAATAGTGTTCAAAGATCTACGAATCAGATGAATTTCATCGTTTTCAACAATATATAATTCTCTTCTTGATTCCAAAAACTTTCTTCTAGCCTCTTGCAGACGATGCTCCAACTGAAGTTTGATCACCTTTAGAGTTCCATCAGAGTAATATCCAACTTCATCAAATCGTAGAAAACATTTTTCATTTGAGTTGTTCTTGTAAACTACTCCATATGGATCTTCATTTGAGTTATTCCTTTTGCGCTGGCACTTGATAAATGCTAAGTACTCATGCTGATAAGCTTCTGATTCTTTCTCTACTCCAAGAATGGCATATATATTGAGTGTCCTTCTTCTAGAAACAAAGATATTGCTTTGGATATCTTCAAGAAAAGCAGTTCTGAGTCTAGAAGCCATATATCTTTGCTGTAGATTTCTTTGCCTTTGTTGCCTAGTTAAAGCTTCTCCTTCTTCTAGAAGAGATGGAGGAATTACTGGTTCGGAAGAAGGAATAACTACTTGAGTTCTAGACGAATCACCAACTTCAAATGCACTTGATGGAATATTGGTTGTCGGAGAAGAAGTAGTTACTAGAGTAGACGAAGGTTGATCAACTTCTGGAATCTCACCTTGATTCGGAAGATCAGCATATAACAATTCAGCCTCTTTTGTATCTGATGCATCCATGAAAACAGTATCATCCTCTATATCAGATAAGATAATGATATTGTTGCAATCTTCTTCTTTAACTTGAGCAACTTTCTCAAATCTAACTTCTTCATCATCATCTGAATTTATCTCAATGAAGTTCGCGAAGAAAGATCTCATATCATTTGCTGCTTCTGATTCTTCAACTTCATTAGCTCTACCTGAGACATCTGGATCCACATAAACTACAACTTGCATATTATTAAAATTTGCTTCAGACAAATTAAATTCATTATGCAAAACAGTTACATCAACATTGTCAATCATGACATCCATTAAGTCTTGAATATTGCAATCTTGAACTGTATCAGCATTCTTTTCTCTATCTCCAACCACTCCTTCTTGAACAACTTCTCGTACTTCAGAAGAACCTTCTGTTCTTTGTCTCTTTGCCATCTCCCCCTCATGGCCTTGATGATCGGGATCATCTTGGTCATGTCGGCGTTTAAGAGACGGGCCAGCCTCAGTCCTGCATGATTGATCTAGATGATCAATCTTGTTAGATAGATCTGAAAAAGCTTGTGTCATGAAAGAACGAAGATCAGATAAACTGGATCTAACTTCTGATTTGAATTCCTGAAATTCTTGAGATAAAGCAATAATGCGATCAGAATCAGAAGATGAAGAAACTGGAGGCAGCATTGGTTGGATGTTCTTCAGCAGAGAGATCAAATCTCGATCTTGATGTTGTGGCGGAGACATAGATAGAAGACGCGCATAAAGAAGATCAGATAACTCAAAAATCGGAGTATCATGAAGAGAAGCTCTGGAAGAAGTATCAGTTGAAGCAGACATAGAAATACCAGCAGATTGAGTGAACAATGGAGGTAGAGAAATAAACATAATCGCTGGAGCAGATGATTGAACAACAGACGACGGCTCTCTTAGAACAACCCCAGATGGTCGTCTGAACGGAATATCTGTAGGAATAACTGAAGTATCAATCTCAGGTATCTTCCCTTTGAAAAAAGTTTTTAACTTCAGAATCTGTGCTTCCTTTTCAGCATCCATTCTCTCCGATAACTGCCGAATTACATCATTCAAAGTAGAGAATTTGTCAGTTGAAACTCGAGCTTGATCAGAAGTAAGCTGTACAGCTGATGAATTAGACTGAATAACTGCAAGTGTAGTTCCTAGAGCTTGACTTTGAACCGAAGTTGTGGATTGATTAAAAGCTGTATCCAATTCATCTACTTGAAGATGTGCAACTGAAGGATTAACTGGAACTAAATCATCATCAGAGATAACTTCTGTTGAGATAACCACTTCCGGAGTTCTTACTTTCCGTTCATACACTTTCATGTTCGATTGATCAGCATCATCATCACCATCATCTGAATCACTTGTCGTATTTTTACCATCATCAGAAAACTCAGCATTTGTCTCATCATCATCAGCAACTCCAGTTCCATCAAGATCAACATCTTCTCTAATAATAGCAGCTTCAATAATGGCTTCAGCTTCAATATCAGCAATGACAGATTCAATGCGATGAGAAGCAACATCTTGTGGAACTGCAGAAGAATCAACATCTGTCGCTATGGTAGTTACTACAGCAATAACTATTTCCTGAGTAGCTGCTTCAACTTGCTCTTCATGAGAATTATCAGCTGGAGTGCTATGAGAAGGTTCTTCCTGTTCAGCCTATTCAAAGTCATTTTCTAAACAATACTCAATGACACTAGGATCTGTCATGTCAGCATAATTGGCAATAAGACCATAAGGAATGGTCATAGAAAATGTGAAGGACTTCTTCTGTTTCTTAAGAAAAAGCATCTCAGTATCCTGAACTTGCGGCCAAGATAATGTTCTTGTAAAGTTGAGTTTCAGATCCCAACGACATCATGAGATCGTTCTTGTAAAGTTGAGCTTGTAGAGACATATTGAAGAAATCTGGAATTCAGAAAAAAATGACTAAGTGTAGATGACCCGCACTACTAAGAACTGCGTGTTGAGAGAAATTCGGGTCCTTGATGAAACGCACTCTCAAGGAATGCGTGTCCAGAAAGATACTCGAAGCTTTCCTTAGAGATATGCGTGTCCAAGAGAAATGCGCGTCCAAGAGAAATGCGTGTCTAGAGTGATTTGTAGAAACGCGTGTTAAGGCTGACACACACTTGTAGAAAAACGTGTTAAGGCTGACATGCACTTGTAGAAACGCGTGTTAATGCTGACACGCACTTGTAGAAAAGCGTGTTAAGGCTGACACGCACTTGTAGAAAAACGTGTTTCCAAAGAATCAACAACCTGAGAAAAACACTATCACTCAAAAGTTAGTTTCACACGATTTTAAAGAACAACACGCATACTAATAAGATGAATGACCAGCATAATTCTTGAATAACCTGCATATTTCAAAAACTTATAATATGCAAACTAGTATGAATGACACGCATATCAGGATGAATGACCCGCATTTCATGATGAATGACCCGCATTTCAGCAAACAACTATAAATCTGCTAATTTGATCATAACAATGAAATTAAGTACAAACAAATTGCACAGAATTGAACGAAAACAAGATTTTAATACAATTCAATTAACAATTTCGATCAAAACACTCTAAAACTCAAAAAACTCACATAGAACAGACAACAGAACATGTCTTTTTCAGATTATATTTAAACTCAAAATCGAAGCACCAAATCACGTTTTTATGCAAATCAACAAGAAACAAACTAGATCGACTATATAAAACGCATCTAAAAACATCAATTTCAAAGCAATTCGATCACAAAACAGACTAAAATTGGTGAAAATCCAGAAAACGAGATTTTTTCTTGAAAAAACAACAAAAATCAATCAAATTTTTGAATTAAACACACAAATCAGTAACAAATACACTTAATCTCAATCCTCTCAAGATCTTGAAGGCTCTGATACCAATTGATGAGCCAAGATCACAAGATCGTAGAGAGAGAATCTAGAGAGAGAAAGTGTGCTCTTTGAAAGAAACAGTATATTCAGATCAAACAGTGTAAGTTCGTTTTAAAACTAACAAACCAAGGGGACTTAAATAACCCAAGGCACTAACAAAACAGATAACACTAAGAAAGCAGTAAAATAAATACAATGATTACTATAAAAACTGATCTAACATAGATCGTTCTCAATTTATTGTTAATTCTAAAGGTTTACCAAGTTTATTTGAAAATGGTGAATCATCAACTAAGGTTGATAGATCAGTTTCTGTGAGCACCTATTATGTCAAAGGTAAGAAACAAAAGAAAAGGCACTTACAGAAACGGACCAACACTTGTAAGTCAAGAAAGAAACAATCTCAAAAATCTCATAGTTCTAGCATGCTAAATTCATATGTTTCAGATATGAAAAAGAAAAAGACTAAAGGAAAACTAGAGTGGAGACCAAAGACGTAGATTGATGAGTCTACAAAATCATTTTCTGTTTCGGATAGGAGTAGAACTACTGTTAGTGATTGTGATGTAATTGATCAGTTTGCTTCTCATAAACAAATATGTGTACATTCTTACAAGTCTTATACAATAAAGCAATTGATCAAATTATCTCTGTTTACTACTCAGTCTTCCATATCTCGTAGAAATGATTTTGTTACTCGACAATATTCTGATCATTGGTTTGGTTCATATCATATCTATCATAATGATGTTTCAAAAGTTTTTCAAGAGCAAAGAGGGTCCAAATTCAAATGGATGCCAAAATTCTGTACAAACATGAAAGGACCCATCTATAAATGGGTACCTAAACCTATTGTTGCTTGATTTTTTTCTGTGCAGGCCCGTCATATGTGGTACTTGGATTCAGGCTGTTCCAAGCATATGACAGGGCAGAAAGATATTTTATCTAACTATACAGAGAACTTTTACGGCAATGCACGCTTCGGGAATGACCAGTTTTCACCAATACTTGGATATGGAGATGTCGTGCACAAGAACATAACGATTAAGAATGTGAGCTATGTTGAAGGACTAGGACACAATCTTTTCAGCATTGGACAGTTTTGTGACAAGGACTTGGAGGTAAATTTCAAAGCCAAGAGATGTTGTGTGAGAGCGGAAGAAGGAAAAGAACTCTTGGTCGGGACGTGAAAGTCAAACCTCTACACGATCAATCTGTCGAATATCAAGCCAGATAATGTTGTGTGTCTACTTTCTAAGGCCTCTATGGAAAAAATCTGGTTATGAAATAGAAGGCCATCTCACCTCAACTTTAGATATATTAACAAATTGGTGAATGGGAATTCGGTGAAAGGACTTCTAGAGATGAAATATGAAAGAGAACATCTGTGTGACGCGTGTGAGAAGGGCAAAATGAAAAGAGCATCACACAAGCCTAAGCCTGAACCAAGAACAAGTACTCCTTTAGAGTTGTTGCATATAGATCTCTGTAGTCCTATGAGAACACAAAGCATAAACGGCAAGAAATGCATTCTTGTGATCGTGGATGATTATCCAAGATACACTTGGGTTAAATTGCAGAAGACTGTTAAGCTGCTAAGAACTGATAATGGCATATAATTTAAGAACAAAACAATTGATGATTATCTCGAATCGGTCGGGATAACTCATCAGTTCTCTGCTGCTAGAACGCCGGAGCAAAATCGAGTAGTTGAACACCGAAATCGGACACTCGTTGAGGCTGCACGAATGATGCTGAGCCAATTCGATCTACCTTTATTTTTGTGGGTTGAAGTTGTTTCTACTGCATGCCCTACTCAAAACCATTATATCATCCATCGTCGGTTTGGTAAAACACCGTATGCTTTGATTAATAATAGAATACCTAGCATTAAACATTTTCACATTTTTGGATGCAGGTGTTTTGTGCTGAATGATTAGGAGAACTTGAACAAGTTCAGTCCCAAGGATGATGAAGTCATTTTCATTAGATATTCTCAGACATCTGCTGCATACAGAGTTTATTTGAAGAAGTCGAAGATTGTAGTGGAGAGCATCAACGTTACATTTGATGAAGAAATGGCTTCTGAGCACATCAGTTTATAACCCATTATAACAGGAGTTTTAGCTTCTGGACAGATCAGTCCAGAACCTGTGGTTAACGTTTCTAATTCTAATAAAGCGTCAACGTCCACATCTCATCTAACAGGATTAGATTTATTGTTTGAACATTTTTACGATGTGTTTCTTGGTTCAAAAGTGACTAAACCTGATGTGATTGACAGATCTGCAGATTCAAGTAATCATCGTCTAATCACTTCATATGTCTCAACTGAAACAAATTCCTCGATTCAGAATGAAACTCAAGTTCAAACACCTTCTCGGTCAGTTGAAGTTGCACATGATACTGAAGAGCCAGAGGTTGCACAATCAGTTGGATGTTTTGTATTGCCTACTCAACAAACATCAAATGTCCAACCAACTGAGACTCTTGCACCAGTTTCTTCAACTGAACCCCAACAAGAAAAAGATATTGGATATCTAGATGATCAACATGATCAGTCTACATCTAATCCACTACCTGGTACATCAAATTATTGGTGATCTATCAAAGCCAAAGCAAACTAGGTCTGCGACTGCAAATAAGTGCATGTTTGATTCATTTCTGAGCAAGATAGAGCCTACCAGAGTATCTGAAGCTCTAACAAATCTAGATTGGATAACAACTATGCAAGAAGAGCTCAATCAATTTGAAGCGCTTAAAGTTGGGAGACATGTACCTCGTCCGGAAGGAAAAACAATTATAGGTATGAAATGGGTATTCAAGAACAAGAAAGATGAGAATGGTATCGTGGTAATAAATAAAGCAAGACTTGTCGCTAAAGGATATCGGCAAGAGGAAGGCATAGACTACGACGAGACATACGCTCCAGTTGCACGTATAGAGGCCATAAGGACGTTTCTAGCCTACGTTACACACAAAAACTACATTGTCTACCAAATGGATGTGAAGACTGCCTTTCTCAATGGCATATTGAAGGAGGAGGTATATGCCTCACAGCCAGAAGGGTTTGTCAATGCTGAAAAGTGGATCATGTTTATATTCTTGACAAGGCCCTCTACGATTTAAAGCAATCTCCTCGCGCCTGATACGATGTTTTATCCAAGTGTTTAGTCAAGTCTGGCTTCTCAAAAGGTAAAATCGATACCACTCTCTTTATTAAAAAAGTAAAAAACTGATATCATTCTTATTCAAATATATGTTGATGACATAATTTTTGGTTCAACAAACCCGAAGTATTGTAAAAACTTTTCTAATCTAATTGTTAGTGTACAAATATGTTGGATTCAAGATCATGAAGTTTGAATGTGAAAACTCAAGTCAAAGCCTCTTAAAGCAAAGTCAAAGTCTTTATAATAAGTCAAAGTAAAAGTCAGAATATTTAAGGGTTTGTGTTTTGTCCTTGTAATAGATGGTAGGTATAAATAGCCTTTGTTATTCGTATTTGTGGGTGTAGAATTTATCAGGGAACATTTTAGTAAGAGAAATATTGTATTGAGAGATTTGAGATCAAATAATATGACATATTTGATTGATTTCTTGTGGTTATCTTGATCTAATTGCACATTTTGGGACACAAAATCAGAATCATAATCATAATCTGAGTTTTTGGTCGAATTTATCAAGAACTCGCAAAGCAAACTGTCTAGAATCGAATTCTGAGATTTAGTGGTGATTTGAGTTAGAAATTTATATCATTGTACTCGTTTTTTGTATCTAAAACACAATTGTTTTGTATTGTTCAGCATAATTCACAACTCTTTTGTGAGAATTTGGATTTTTGTTTGAATTTTTGTTTGAATTTTGGTTCGTATTGTAAATGTACTGTGTCTAGATCAAAATTGTATTTTTTGGTGTTTTTGATAGAAATTTTGTTTGTAACTTGTTCGAATTGTGCTCAAGGATGATCTTGTGAAGTTTCAGAATCAAATTCGAAGATTTGGATAGGTTTGAGACTGGAAAAGTTATTTTTTGTTCGAAATGATGAAGAACACTCAAGATCTGAAGAACACACAAGATTCTTGGTGAAGAACACGCAGAAGGCTAGAACGCACCGAGGGTGAAGAACGCGGAAAGGCCTATTTGTGAGTTCTTGTTTTCTGGTTTCTTCGATCAGTGAGTTCTTGATCTGCGTGAAGTGTTCTTTCGAGAAGTAAAATTGTGAAAACTAATCTAAGTATAGAACGCGCAGAGTGATTGCGTGAAATGCTCCTTTAGAACGCGTAGACCATTACGTGCGTGAAGCAAGAACACGTAGACCAAAGCCTGGGACAACTCAAAACACGCAAGCTTCAACCTGCGCGAAGTAAGAACACGCAGACCAAAGCTTGCATGAACTAAAAACGCGCAGATCCCTTTCTGCGAAAAGTAAGGTAAACAATGTTTTGCAACAATTGCTCTATAGTGCTTTGCGACTTCTATACATAGTCAATTTTTTTTTGCAAGCTGAAATATGGTTTTTAAATCTCAAAATGTTTTTTGCAAGCTGAAATATGGTTTTTGCGGGACCCCCATGCTAAGTTTGCGTAGGGGAACAAATTTCTGATTGTGATCAAAATTTCTGAATTTTTGTTAACGATCAATTGTGCAAGTATTTTCAGGTAACAATGTCATCAAAGTAAGAGATTGCTAAACTTAAAGCCAAGATTGTCTCTCTGGAAGAAAAGGTTGTACAAAAGCGTGAAAGTTATCATAAAACTCTTGCTGGATACGTACATCAGATTAATTCTTATGAGAAGGACAAGAATGAACAAATTGCTTCAGTCAGGAAATATAATGAGTGGCTCCATCTGCATATTGTAGATCTGAAAAAGGCAATTAGTTCTGGAAATTATTCAGAATTTTTTGTTGAATACAAAACGCAGATAAAAGAGCTTAAAAGAGAAATTCTTGAAGCTTTGAAAAGTAATAAGTGGTTGGAAGTTGAGAAATCTGGTCAAGATAAGATTAAGATGATTGAAGAAAAGGCAAAAGCATTGGAGACTGAGAATGATGAACTAAAGAAGAAGCTACTTGAGCTAGAGAAAGATGCTATTAAGAAGAGTGAAGAAAAATCAAAGATTTCATGTGGAAATACTGAATTGAAAAGGAAGATTTCAGATTTGGAACAACAGATTGTTAAAGACAGAGCAGAGTTTAACAAGAAAAAGGAAGGTTTTGAGAATGAAAGAAAGACATTTGCACAGAAATTCTCTGAGTTTTCAAGGTAATCATTTGAAGAAAAGAAAGTTGTTGAACTCAAGTGTGTAAAGCTTTCTCAACAAGTGTCAGATTTTGAGAATGTGATCATTATGGAAAGAGACAAGTTTGCAAAAGAGAAGAAGATGATTGAACAGAAAAATGTTGGATTTTTCAAAGATTTACCTGATCAAAAAAAAAATGTGGAGAAGGATTTTGAAGAAGAAAGAAAGATTTTTCAGTCAAAGATTAGGAAGCTTACAAAGTCATTATCTGAACTATCAACAAAGGCCATGAAAGAGCAGAGCACGAAGTTTGAATTTCAGAAACAGATTGACCTTGTTAGTGCATATATTTGTTGGATACAAGATCATGAAGACTAAAGACTGAAAGTCAAAGCAAGTCAAATTTCAAGGCAACTCTCAAGCATAGAAAGTTATTTTGTAATAAAGTCAAAGTCAAAGTCTTGTATTGTGTTTTAGTTGAGTAAGTGTTCCTAGTATAAATAGTTTTATTTTCTGTTGGTAGTTACACGGCTTATTGTAAATCTTGTAAGTGCGCAGACAGATTCTAGAGAGAGAAAGTGTTAGAGAGCTTTGTATACTAAATCATGGATTTGAATCAAATAACAGGTTGATTGTTGAATTGATTCATATTATCTTTGTTGTTGTTAAATTGTGATTAGAACTTGCATTTACGGAATAATAATTTGTATCAGAGCAGAGTTCAAAGTGGAATCAATCAAGAAATGGACGTTCGCACTATGTGTTGAGTTTTTGATCGATTTTCGAATTTTGTGTGAAAAAGTGTGATTCATTGAGTCTAGTGTGTTCGTATAGTGTTTTGGACAAGTCTTTAATCAATTTGTAGTACTTTTGCACTGTAATTGTACATCAATTTTGAGATTTTGTTTATTTTAGAGTCATGAGTTCTAACGCATTGTAATAGAATCAGTTTGTATGTTTTAGTGATCTTTATTGAAATTCAGTGATTGTAATCGATTCTAGATGTATTAGTGATCAAATTGTCAAAGTTACAGATCGAAAGTTGAAGATTTGATGGGTTTTTTAGAAGATCAAAGTGAGTTTTAGTCGAGATCTCAAGAACTCGCACAAACCTCAAGAACTCGCATCAAGAACTCGTACCAAGACCTCGCATCAAGAAGATTTCGCATATTTGTATCTGAAAATTTCACAAGTATAGAATTCGCATGTTGGTGATATGCGAAATGTGCTGAATTCGCATATGTGTGTTGTGAGAAATCCTCAGAATTCGCATAAGTTCTTTATACGAAAACTTTTGTATGAAAATTTTCCAAGGAAAGAATCCGCATGATGCTTGCGTGCGAGAAGTGAAGAACTCGTATATAGTTACATACGAATTCCTAAGAATTCGCATTGTGCTTTATGCGAATTGTTCAGATTTCGCATAAGAGTGATATACGAATTCCTCAGAATTCGCATAAGAAGTGTTTGAAAAGTTTTCTAAGTACAAAATTCGCATAATTCTGTTGTGCGAAAAGCTTATGTGAAAAGTATATGCGAAAAGTTAATTTTTCTAAATTTTTTTTAAGTCTAGATTTCGCTTAGTGTGGCCTGCAAATTCTGTTGTGTGCAAATTCTGAAATTTGCTTGTGTGCGAATTCTAAAGTTTTAAGTGTGTGAATTCTTGGCTAATTTTGCTTGTGTGTGAATTGTGCTTGTCAGTGTGATGTACGAATTCCATACTTAGGAGATTTTTGGATTTTTTAATTTCTGAAATTTCTAAGCTTTTCTGTATTTTGATTTAACTTGAACTAACGATCATTTTCAAGTTCTTATTGAAACAGTTTTCTTAACAGGATGACTTCCAAAGACGCACTCTCTATCGGTACAGATGTGAAACCTCTGGTGCTCTTCAGATGAGAATATGAGCAATGGAAAGACCGGTTTCTGGATTTTGTGGACAGCCATGCAAATGGAGAGAAGATCTTGATGTCAATGATGGAAGGTCCAATGGTACCTCTTACCAAGGAAATACCAGATGATGAAACTTCTGATATAGAAGATGGGAATGTGGACAGAGCTCAAAAGACAAAGACAGTACCAAAATATCTTTCTCAATATACTGAAGAGCAGAAGAATAGATATAAAGCCCGCAATCAAGTCAGATCTCTACTCTTACAGAGCATACCAAACGAGATCTACATCAAAATAGATAGCTACAAGACAACTGCCAAGAAGATGTGGGATCAGCTGCAGAAAATGATGATGGGATCCAAGGTTGGGAATCAGATGAAGGTTGCCAACTGCATTCACAGTTATGAGGAGTTCAAGGCAAAGGAGAATGAGAGCCTTGAAGATACATATGAAAGATTTGTTCTGTTGCTAAATGAACTTGCAAAGAACAAGGTTAAGAAAAAGCAGATAGAGAATAATGTCAAATTCCTCAGCATCCTTCAGCCCGAATGGAAAGAGAACACAAGAAGAATGAAACAAATGAAAGATATCAGTGACATCCCTCTTCATGAAGTGTACGAAACACTAGACAAAATGAGAAGGAAGTGGAAGAGAAAAGAGGAGAGAAGAAGAAGGCTAAAAAAGTTGTAGATCCCATAGCCTTGATTGTTGCTCATAAAGAGAAAGAGATGAAGGAAAAGAAGACGAAAAAGAAGGTGGTAGTTTCTAGTACTGATGATTCAAACAGTGGTAATTCTAACTCTGACGATGGTGAAGAACTGAAGCAAGCAATGTTGTTGCTAACCCGAGCATTTCAAAAGAAATTCTACAAAAAGTCGGGATCAAACACTCAGAGATACTCATCAGGGTCGAGAAACTTTGATCACAAAGAGAAGATGGAAGGAAGAAGGTATGAGGAGAACAAATTTATAGAAAGAAAACCTGAGGAGAAGAAAAAGTTTGTGAATGATTATGGCAGTGAGAAGAGGTCTGATGAGCTGGTTAAATGCTACAATTGTGGAAAAGCGGGTCATTACGCCAAAGATTGTCGGAAGCCTAAAGTCCGAAACTCCGAGTATTACAAAAACAAGATGCTTTTGGCCAAGCAACAAGAGGCTGGCACAACACTTATGGCGGAAGATGAGTTTTGGCTAGACCACTCAGACGAAGAAGACAAGGAAAAGACCACTCACATGTGCCTGATGGGGAAAGAAGTAAAGTATGATGAGTCTGATGAAGATAATTCTGATGAGGTACAAAATCTTTCTAAATCTGATTTTTTAAACAAAATGGAGGCCATGATGATTGAGCTTCAAGACCTTCAAATAAACTGAAAAAAGAGAAAAGCAGGGTTGCAAAGAAGCGTCAAACTATTTTTGAACTCAACAAGAAACTTGTTGGGAACAAAAGTCTGATTGACTCTTTGAACAAATCTGCTAGAAACAAGAAAAATATTGTTTTGAAAATAAGATTTCTGAAGTTGTTTCTAAACTTTCAAAGTCTAATCTTGAAAAATAAGAGTTTGTGCTAAAAGTTCATAAATTGCAGGTTGAAAATAAGAGTTTGGAGAAAAAGGTAAATGGTTTGGAAGCAAAATTATATACTAGAGGTCAAACAGATCAAACCATCTTTCTAAATATACCAAATGAGGAAAATGATGTTAAAGAAAAGTGGGGTGTCGGTTACGATAACCCACACTATTTGAAGAAAGCAATCAGAAAACAACCAGCTTTGTATAATTTTGATTTTCTGCAAGCAGCTAACAAACATCCTCATTTGAAACCCAAATTTGTTACCAAATCTTCTGATAAAGTAGAGGCCAAAGAAGACGAGAATAGAATGAACACAACTAAAATGAAACTACCTTTCTACTATCAAAAGCTGAATGATAGTTATATTTCTGATCAACGAAAAATATTATCAAATGATTATTTTAACAACTATTCTACTACAGTGTTGGAGGCAAAATCGATTAAAGCAAAAATTTATGTTCCTCCACTTGTTTTAGAAAGCAAAATTATTGATCTTGAAAATGCTTTATCTGATGAAAGAATTTTGGTTGACATTGAACAAATTGTGTTTTCTACTGTATTGAAGAACAATATTCTTAAATTTGAATCTAAAGAGTGTTCAAATTCTTCCAAGGCATCTCAAACTTCTGAGGATGATAATGATGACTTATTTGCGTCTGCAAATGATTTCTTAAATTCTGATGATGGTTGTGTTGATGAAAGTATTGGTATGTTTGACTTCAATGCAAAACTTCCAGATCATTATGCTTTCATTATTAACTCTGAAGCCTTACCTAGTGTGTTTGAAGTAGGTGAATCATCAACCAAGGTTGGTGAATCAGTTTCTGTGAGTACCGATTATTATGAAAAATGTAAAAAGCAAAAGAAAAGGCGCTCACAGAAACGGACCAACACAGGTAAGTAAAAACAAAGTCAAACTCAGAAATCTCATTTTCCTAACAAATCTAAATCTTTTGTTTCAGAACTAAGAAGGAAAAGGTCTGAAGTGGGAACTGAGTGTCAACCAAAGCAGAAGATTGATGAGATTGCAGAATCATGTCCTAATATTGATTGTAATAGAATGACTGATAGTATTTATGAGATAGTTGGTACTGTTGCTTCTTATAAACAAAAACTTGTAATTCCTTACAAGAAATATTCAATAAAGCAATTACTCCAATTATCTCGGTCTACTACTAAGTCCTCTAAATATATACGGAATGATTTTGTTTCTCGCCAATATTCTGATGATTGGTTTGGTTCTTATCATGTTTATCATTCTAAACTTTCTCATGATTTTCAAAATAGAAGAGGACCCAAATTTAAATAGGTGCCAAAATCTTGCGCTAATCTGAAAGGACCCAAATACAAATGGGGACCTAAAGTTGTTGTCCCCTGATTTCTCTTATGCAGACCCGTCATATGTGGTACTTGGATTCTGGTTGCTCCAAGCATATGACGGGGCAGAAATATTTATTGTCTAATTATACAGAGAAATTTTGTGGAAACGTACTCTTCGGGAATGACCAGTTTTCACCAATTCTGGGTTATGGTGATGTGATTCAAGACAACGTAACAATCAAGAAGGTTAGCTATGTTGAAGGTCTAGGACATAACCTATTCATCATTGGACAGTTCTGTGACAAAGACTTAGAGGTTAATTTCAAGGCCAAAAGGTTTTATGTATGTACTGAAGATGCTAAGGAACTCTTGGTCGAAACAAGAAAGTCAAACCTCTACACAATCAACTTGTCAAAAGTCAAGACTGACAATGAGGTGTGTACTGACAATGAGGTGTGTCTACTATCAAAATCTTCGTTGCAACAGAGTTGGTTATGGCATCGAAGGCTTTCTCACCTGAATTTTCGTTACATCAACAAGCTGGTCACGGGTAATTTTGTAAAAGGACTTCCACAGCTCAAATATGTTAAAGAACATCTCTGTGCAGCGTGTGAGAAGGGTAAGATGAAAAAAGTCGCTCATAAGCCAAAGCCTGAGCCAAGTACAAGTTCTACCTTGGAGTTACTGCACATGGATCTCTGTGGTCCGATGCATAAACGGCAAGAAATACGTGTTAGTGATTGTGGACGATTACTCGAGATACACTTGGGTCAAATTTTTGAGGTCAAAAGATGAGACGCCCGAAGTCATCATCACATTCTTAAGGACCACTCAAGTGAATCTGCAGAAGACAATAAAGCTTCTTAGAACAGACAATTGCACAGAGTTCAAGAACAGAATTGTTGAAGATTATCTCGAATTGATCGGGATAACACGTCAGTTTTCTACTGCCAGAACGCCTGAACAGAATGGAGTGGTAGAAATACGAAACAGAATGCTAGTCGAGGCCGCTCGTACTATGCTGAGTCAATCAGATCTACCTCTATTTCTATGGGTTGAAGTTGTGTTGACTGCCTGCTACACTCAGAATCGTTCCATAATACATCGTCGGTTCAGTAAAACACCGTATGCTTTAATAAATAATAGAATACCTAGCATTAAACACTTTCATATTTTTGGATGCAGGTGCTTTGTATTGAATGACAAGGAGAACCTGAACAAGTTCGGTCCAAAAGCTGACGAAGGCATTTTTATCGGCTATTCTCAAACGTCTGTCGCTTACAGAGTATATCTAAAGAAGTCGAATATTGTTGTTGAGAGCGTCAACGTCACATTCGATGACGAATTGGCTTCTAAACAAAATAGTTCATAACCCGTACTTACTGGAGTGTTAGCTTTTGGGCATATCAGTCTAGAACCTGTGGTTAATGTTTTAAATTCTGATAAACCGTCAACTTCTACATCACATTTATCATAATTAGATTTACTGTTGGAATTCTTTTATGATGAGTTTCTTGGGTCTAAATTACCTAAACCGGTTGTGATTGACAGACCTGAAGATTCAAGCAATCATCATCCAATCACTTCAGATGTGTTAACTGAAATTGTTCCCCCAGTTCAGCAAGAAACTCCAATTCAAACACCTACTCCTTCAGTTGAAGCTGAACATGACAATGTCGAGCCAGAAGTTGCTGAATCAGTTGGGTGCACGGTAACGAATAATCAACAGACATAAAATGTCCAACCAACTGAAGCTTCTGCACAGAATACTTCAACTGAACCCCTACCTGAACAAAATGAGGAAGCTGAAAGTGGATATTTAGATTAGCATCATGATCAATCTACATCTAATCCACTCCCTCATGAACATAAGTGGACCAAAGAGAACCCTATAATCCAAATCATTGGAGATCCGTCCAAACCGATGCAAACTAGGTCTGTTAGATTAAACATGTGCATGCATGATTCCTTTCTGAGCAAGATAGAGCCAACACGCGTATCTGAAACTCTAGCTGACTCAGACTGGGTAACCGCAATGCAAGAAGAGCTGAATCAATTTGAAGCGCTTAATATCTGAAGACTAGTACCTAAGCTTGAAGGAAAAACAATAATCGGCACAAAATGGGTTTTCAAGAACAAGAAAGACGAAGATGGTATCGTAATCAGAAACAAAGCAAGACTTGTAGATAAAGTATATAGGCAAGAGGAAGGTATTGATTATGACGAGACATATGCTCCAGTTACACGCATCGAGGCTATCCGAATGTTTCTAGCATATGTCGCACACAAGAACTTCACTGTCTACCAGATGGACGTGAAGACTACCTTTTTGAATGGCATCTTAAAGGAGGAAGTCTACGTTTCTCAGCCTGAAGGTTTTGTCAATCCAGAGAAACCAAATCATGTATATATTCTTGACAAAGCACTTTATGGTCTGAAACAAGCCCCTCGCGCCTGGTATGAAGTCTTATCCAAATTTTTAGTCAAGTCGGGTTTCTCGAAAGGTAAAATCGATACTACTCTTTTTATTAAAAAGGAAAACGTTGATATCATTTTAATTCAGATTTATGTGGATGATATTATATTTGGCTCAACAAATCTAAAGTACTGTAAGAATTTTTCTAACCTCATGGTGTCAAGATTTCAGATGAGTATGATGGGATAGATGAATTTCTTTCTCGGATTACAAGTTAAACAATTTTCCACGGGGATCTTTATTAATCAAGCAAAGTACATTATTGATATTCTTAGAAAATTTAAAATGGAAAATTGTACTACTATTGGAACCCCAATGGCACTTGGAACTAAGATTGACGCTGATCCTTCTGGAAAAGTTGTTGATGTTAGAACCTACCGAGGTATGATTGGTTCTTTAATGTACTTAACATCTAGTAGGACATATATAATGTTCTCTACATGCATTTGTGCAAGATATCAGGCTAGTTGTTAGAGCAGAAATATGTTGGATACAAGACCATGAAGACTAGAGGTCAAAGGTACAGAAGTCAAAGTCTTTGTAATAAAATGTCAAAGTTAAAGTCCTTATATTTGTTTATTTCCTTTGTATTTGTAGTTGGTATAAATACTTTGTTTTGTTGTTTTTCTTATTAGATGACTATAAATTAAGATCTCATTCAGAGAGAGTTTTAGAGAGAGAAAGAGTTGTCTAGAGAGAGAAAGAGAGAAATACAGTTTGTAATCGTTTGAATTGAAATTGAATCAAACAGGTAGATTTGATAATCTTGTTTTGTATATTGTTTGTTGATTAATTGTTAAGAAACTTGAATTCAGGGATACACAATTAGTCCTAAAGAATCCCATTTGTCTACAGTCAAACGTATTTTTAGATATCTGAAGGGCACTGCAGATCTTGGTCTGTAGTATCCTAAGGATATAGGTTTTGATCTCACAGCATATTCAGATGCAGATCATGCAGGTTGTATGCTTGACAGGAAGAGTACTTCAGGTCATATACAATTTCTTGGAGATAAACTCGTGAGTTGAGCTTCAAAGAAACAACTCTGTGTATCTACTTCAACAGCCGAGGCAGAGTACGTAGTTGCGGCTAGCTGTTGTTCTCAAGTGTTGTGGATGTTGACACAACTACGAGATTATGGTTTCAAATATGACAAGATCCCGATCTACTGTGATTCTAAGAGCGCAATTGCCATATCAGCAAACCCTGTTCAACATACTAAAACCAAGCACATAGACATGAGATATCATTTTATAAAAGATAATGTCGAAAAAGGTACAATCGAACTTTACTTTATAAACACAGATTATCAGCTTGTTGATTTATTTACCAAGCCGCTTGACGAAAAGAGATTTAATTTTTTTCATTTCCAAACTTGGTATGCTAAATCTCAAGACGTAATATGTTGTTACCTATTAAAGTTTAGTTTTGTTATTTTTCTTCATTTCTTTATTTTTAATCTGAAAGATATCTACACTTAAGTTTGTTCATGATTTCTGGGGGGGTGAGAAGATGATAGGATATTCTACAGTTTAGGGGGAGTTTATCAAATTGTTCATACATTTTGTACTGATAAAATTTTTGATGCATAATTTCTGGGGGAGTTAAGGAGTATGGAAATGATTTCTGATTACATCTGATCAGAACTCGTTCTTAACATGTTTTATTGCTTTATGTCTTTACTTTTCAATAAATTCTTGTGAATAAAGCTTTGTATTTTGATGACTTTTTTTACTGTTGCGGAATTTGAGAGGGAGCTTACATGATAATATCTATCATGACTTTTGAGTTGACTTTGTGAGATTGTAGATGAGTGTAAGGAAGTATTATAATCTTAATCTCATACATGTCTGAAAGAAGGACAACTTTCATATATGAAAACACGTTTCTAAATGTTCAAACCACCTCTTATTCTTAAATCGATTTCATGAATTTAGAAGTGTGATTTTAAATGTTTTCATTTTCATGATCTTAATTGTTTAAATAAACCGTGTGTTTCCAAAGATATATACTTGTGTATTATCTTTTCCATATACTTTCAAGTATCCACACACACCAGTTTAGTATTTTTATTGGATATGTTCTTACCATGTCTCATATTGAAACTTATTTTCGATGGTAAGACACGCCGCTTGATATTCAATGTTTGTTTGAGCGTTGATTTCATTTCAAAACGTTTCTTTCAAGACTTGTCTATATTTTGTTTCGTATAGACAAATTCCAATTTTTCTTGACCTAAGCTTTAATTGTTAAATCATTCATATTTTGATCTTCTTATACAATGTCATATTTTCAAACAAGTGTCTTGTATTCATTTCATTCATTCAAAATACTTGTTTTGAATTATCTTCATGATAAATATTGTTATCCCATATTATCAAGCAATTCTCAATCAAAACAATGAATTAACAATTAAGGTCTAGAGAGAGAGTAGAGAGAGAAAGTAGATCTTGAAAGCTCTTGTCATAAATCTCATGTATCTGATTTTTACAATGAAGTTCTTTTTGAAAACTACAAGACTTACAAACCTATTTATACCACAAGTAAACTAAAACTTAACAACTAAGTAAAACTAATCAATATTGACTTTGACAATACAACTTTGACTTTGCTTATGACTTTGACATTGTTGACTTACATATTGACTTTTCTTATTAAATCTTGTATACAATATTTGGACTTAACAATCTCCCCCTTTGTATTCAAGATTTAATAAAAATTTGATACAGATCTTCAGCACTTGATTATTCAACTTTTATCTCTTTGCAGCTTTCACGAACTTTAAACTTTCAGCTCTTGAAGAATCTTGGAAAGTCTTTTACTCTTTGAAGCTTTGAAAGTCAACAAGCCTTGAACACGAAACGGAATTCTTGAAATTTTGAAAAACAGGTTTAACTCTGAAAATTCTTTCGACTTTCAACAAAAATGTATCTTCATCACTTTGATCTCTGAATCATCTTTGAAAGAAACAAACTTTCATGAATCATCTTGATTAAACATTGAACAATCTTCTTCAGAATCTTTTGGCTTTGAAATTCTTTATCAGACTTGAAACTTTAAATCAGCGGAAGCAATTCGAATTTCTGACTTGTCTTTGAAACAGCGAAAGCATTTTGAACTTTTAGAAATTCTTCATCAGACTTTGAAATTGATCTTTGAATAATTCTCCCCCTTTGTTTATCTTTGTGAAATTGATATCTTTGTATACTTCTCCCCCTTTTTGATGATGTGAGCATCATAATCATCAAAATATCTTCAATTTGAGCAAAGACTTTGAACACCCCTTTTTGTAACCAAAAAACAATCTCCCCTTTTGACAAGAGGCGCACTTAGATCTGAAGAGCCGAATCATGAACAGTATATATCCGAATCTTTTCAAATTCAGACATAATGAGCGTGTAACCCTGATACAACAAATGAAACAGTTAGAAGTGTCTGTCAGTAACACGGAGTCACTGTGTACAACGAATGTACAATATAAGGAGTTGGTTTGATGTTGACTCCCCAGGACTTCCATTCAATCATTGAAAAACACAAGGTAATTCTATGAATGTTCTGACAGAAAAACAGTCTGTGTGCTCGTGCTTGTGTATGAAAGAATTTTAGCACAATGATTGTGTTTCATTAAGGCTCAAATTGTGTAAACTGTTAAGACAGCAACAGATAATACACGGACTCAATGTGCATGAAAAAGGTGCGAAGGTGGGGAAACTTTCCTTCTTTTTCAATATCTAAATCTTCCGAGTGAAGATTAGATAGCATATGTGTTGCGTCCCCAAGAAAATGAAACATTTCTTTTTCGAGAAAGAAACGAGTGGTTGGTGGGGTAATAGCAAGAGTTGGCATGGTCTCACTGCCTGTTTCAATAATGGTCACCAAAGAATGTGAACCAATCAGTAGATGTGGCTGCCCGGCTCAGAAAGTGGTAGGTGCAGAGTTCTAATATTCTTTTAACTTTGTTCTCACACCCTCTTTCTTTTTATCATTTTGCTTACTTCTAACCAAACTCTCATTTCCATTTTTCCGCTCCACACAATGAGAATAACTCAACCGGATGAGTTATCTCCCCCACTCTTTGATTTTGACCCCTCACCCCTCAATCACTCAAGGATAACTTCCTGGGTAGGAAACACAGGTTGCGTGAATCCATGGAAGTTCTATTTAAGCTCACACACGAATCCCATGATATTTCCTATGAAGAACGGTTGCTCAACAGTTTAACTGAAACAGTTTAGCACAAGATATATGATACCATTGTCAATATGTATGCTCGTGAGATTTGAGCAATTGAACAATGAAGATTTCTCAAAACAATGATATTGAATGAATGAAATGAAATCAAGAGAATTGTTTTGAGAATCTGACAATGAATGAATCAGATCAAATCAAAAGGTTAGGGTATCAAAGAATTGGAAATTTGTTTATATGAACAAATATAAACAATTTATCAATGAAAGCACAAATATGAAAAAGATGAATGATGCTCATCAACTTTGAACTTCAAACGGGGGTATTACCATCGAAAAATTGTTTGAATTTGAGACATGGTAATAACAATTTCAAATAAAATACTGAACAGGTGTGTATGAATACTTGACAGTATATGGACAAGATAATACACAAGTATTGATCTTTGGAAACACACGGTCAGTTAAACAATAAGCTCAAAAATTTTAGAAAAACATTTAAAAGCACACTTCTAAATTCATAAAACTTTTGAGAATAAGAAGTGGTTTGAACATTTCAGAAATTGTTTTTCATGTTCGAAAGTTGTCCTTCTTTCAAACAATCTGAGATCTAGATCAGAAGATTTTTACCTTTTCAGCTCCCCCTCAAATCAAGATATAAATATTTTAATCTTTTAAGCTCCCCCTGGATATTAGCACAATATCCGTCTTTGATCATTGATGAACGGGTCCTGATCTGTCATGTGATCAGAAGCCATCACCTTTACTCCCCCTTAAATTAAGCATCTGAAATATTACAAGTAAAACAGGATAAAGATCAAACACTCCCTTTTGAATTGTTAGACCATCAATATCAGAAAAATCTAGCAAAGAAAAAGTATAGGATAGAGATCAGATCAATTCTCTTGGGTTGAAGACCATCAATATCCATCGGATGCAAGCATACAGGAGTAAGGTCTTTTTGATCACTGATGTCCGAGTCCTAAACTGTTGTGTTTAGAAGTCAAACTCCGTTGAAGACCGGGTCCTAAGCTGATGTGCTTAGAAGCCAAATTCTTGACATTGAGGTACGGGTCTTGAACTGTGTTATTCAAGATCCATCGTTCTCTTACTCCCCCTTGACTTATGGTGCCTGCAACATAGAATCAATTTTCTTCTTTGATACCCACTGGTATTTGGGTCCAGAAATGTTAGTTGCAGTTCGTGTGGGGGTTATGGAGTAAGAACCATACCAGTAATGATCAGTTGATTTATGAAAATAATCATGTGTACAACAAATAGAACAATAAAATTTCTTACTGTTAAGTGCTTTGTTCTTCTTTGCTTTGTGCACAGGTACACATGATTTCTTCTCTTTCAGCTCATTTGTCTTGTCATCTTTGACTGATTTCTTCATCCAGACCAGTTTCTCTTTCTTGAAACTTTTTCTCCTTGGATAAGAATCTGAACCATCTAAATATTCATCAAAGAAAAGGTTAGTGCGACGAATCTGATTAAATGATTTGACTGACCTTTGTGAAGAAACGAATTTCTGATTTAAACTTGAAACAGATTTTTCAAGCTCTTTGATCTTTGATGCAAAGTCATCTCTTTCTTTCACAAGTTGGTCAATCTTCGTCTTGAATTCAGACTTCGTTCTTTGTTCTTTCAGCACAGATGCAGACAGTTCAGATAATTTTGAAGTTAGCTTCTTGATTTCATTCTCAAATAAGCACCTTTCTTCTTCAAACCCTTCTTCAGAATCATTTTGCTGGCCAGATAATTCTTTAAAGAATCCTGCATTCTTCTTTTCTATGGCCTTCTTTTCCTGAGCAAATTTCTCTCTTTCTAAAATCAGAATTTTCTCAAAATCTGATATTTGTTGAGAAAATTTTAAACATTTAAGCTCCAACGACTTCTTCTCCTCAAAACATTTCTTTGAAAAATTTGAGAACTTTTTCGAAAAATTTTTCTTTTAAGAATCAAAATCAGCTTTATTTGCAACAAGCTGTTTTTCCAAATCAGATAAATTCTTTCTCAGCTCAACGTTCTCAGATTCCAATTTCTTAACTTTCTGCTCATTGCTCTCAACAGAGACTGTCTGCTGAATTTTAGTTTCCAACTCAGAAATCTTTCCTTTTAGATCTGACACCACTGTTGGCCCTAACATCGTCCATTCAAGATAGTCCCATATCTCCTTTCCTGTTGACTTGTATAAATCTTTTCCTGTCAACTGATAGGTATTTATGTGACCTTTAATCTCATGACGAATACTATTCAACAGAAAAATTCGAGCCATATTATCAGCATTCTTTCTTTTCTCTCGATCCTCAGTACAATCTTCTGTTGGAGTATGAGATTTCATCTCTCCTTCAGTTAACGACAATCTGATATAACAACTTAGCTCATGTGTATCTACAAAGTTGAAAAAATCAGTTTTCCACTGTTCGTATCTTCCTCTGAGAAAAATGGGAGAACTCATCCTGTTTCAAACAGATTTAAAAAAAATGATCGTTAATTGCAATGAATTCAAATACAAAATTCAGACAATCTAAAATTTTCTCTCTCAAAAAAACTTTGAATGAGAAACAGCTTGATAAACAATGATCGTTCCCAAACAATTCAGAAAAATTTGACTGAAAGTCAAACTCAGATTAGCACAACAAAAGTAATCTCAGAAAAATTCAATCTATGAAACTTTCAAAGCTCTGAAACTTGCAGATCAAAATAATTCAAAACCTGCAAAACAGTAAGTCGTGAATCAGATCAATTTAAAATCTGGTGCAACACAGAAACTTTCAACCAATCACATTCAAATCACAATATCAAATTGAAATCTCAAATTAATTGAAAAACTCCACCATCTCACTTTTGTGATTTGTGAACATCTCTTCGTTTTGCGTGTGGCGTGTGAGGTAAGAGACGCAAACCTGAGGTTTGCGATTGTTGACTGAAACGCAAAGTTTTCAAAGATTTATAAATCAAACTTTGATTTCTAAATCAACCAATCAAAATCAAAACTTTGAAAAACAAAACTCCACCGCCCTAGTTAAAAAAAATCAACCAATCAAAATCAAACTTTGATTTCTAAATGAAATCAAATCTTAAGTCACCGTCCCACTAACATTTGTGATAGAAATATGCACCCAATCAAAATGAAACACATTAGCTAATTTCAATTCACAAGTTTGTATGATGTATGGTTTGCGTGTGTTTCAAACAACTTTGCGTGTCCTTCAAACAGGTTTGCGCATGCTTCAAACAGCTTTGCGTGTCCTTCAAACCCTGAAAATTGATTTTCCAATTTATCCACGATGATCGAAATACAACCTGTAACACTTTTCTAAGCATCAAACATGACTAAAAACATCAAATTTCAGATTTAGATTCAAGTTCACAGTGATCAAAATTTTTCAAACAAGATCCAAAAAATTTCAAAAATCAAACATATTTTATGATTGATTCAGAAAACTTTGTGAATATTTTGTGTTTCTAAACAAAAATCGATCACAACTTGATCATTTTTACAATCAAAGAACAACAAACAAAAACGAATTTGATTCAATCAGAAAGAAACCAAAAGAAAACAGTCGTGTTCTTGAAAATTTCAAGAAAATACCACTTTTTGATCCAAAAATTTCAGATTTCAATCCAATTTTCTGCTCAAATCATTTCTGAAAATGTTTGGTATGGCTCTGATACCAATTTATATCCCATATTATCAAGCAATTCTCAATCAAAACAATGAATTAACAATTAAGGTCTAGAGAGAGAGTAGAGAGAGAAAGTAGATCTTGAAAGCTCTTGTCATAAATCTCATGTATCTGATTTTTACAATGAAGTTCTTTTTGAAAACTACAAGACTTACAAACCTATTTATACCACAAGTAAACTAAAACTTAACAACTAAGTAAAACTAATCAATATTGACTTTGACAATACAACTTTTACTTTGCTTATGACTTTGACATTGTTGACTTACACATTGACTTTTCTTATTAAATCTTGTATACAATATTTGGACTTAACAAATATGCTCAAATTTTCATGATTATCTTCGTGAGCATACATGTATCTGACATGTATGTTGTACTTTAACTGAAAAGTTAAACCGTTTGAGCAACATTATGCTTATAGGATTACATGGGTTCATTGTGTGAGAGCTTAACTGAACTTCTATGGATTCACTTTAACCAGTGTTTCCTACCCAAGAAGTTAATCCTTGAGTGACCGAGTGTGAGGAGTCAATTTATGAGTGTGGGTGTGTGATGAGGTAAAATGTAAAATAGAGTTTGGTTAGAAGCGAGCTTAATGTTAAAAAGAAAGAGGGTGAGAGAACAAAGTAAAAGAATATCAAATTTTGCACCAACTTTTTCTGAGTCGGGCAACCACATTTCTGATTGTTTCACAATTCTTTGGTGAACGTCATTGAAAAAGGCAACTAGCTCATGCCAACTCATGATTTAAAACCCCACCAACCACTCATTTCTTTCTTAACAGAGAAATGTTTCAATTTTCTTGGGGATGCAACACATATGCTATCTGGTTTTCATTTGAAAATTCTGGATTTTGAAAAAGAATGAAGTCTGCCCCACCTTCGCTCTTCGATCATGCACAATTGAGTCTGTTTTATACTGTTGGTTTACACAAATTTTGAACCTAATAAATCAATCATCATGTGATAAATTCTTTCATACACAAGCACGAGCACACATGAAATTTGTTTTTTCTATCAAAACGTTCATAGTTTAACCTTGTGTTGTTCGATGATTGAATGAAAGACATGGGCGAGTGAACATCAAAAAGCTCATTTCCAATGTGTATTCGTTACACAGTGACTTCATGTTACTGACAACCATTTCTAACTGATTCAATTGTTGATTCAAGTGTTACACTCATAATTTGTCTGGATTTGCAAAGATCCGGATGAATATCTATTGGATCGATAAATAGTCAGAGGCTCTTGTGAAAGATCAGTAGTCAGATCAGAAGATTAATGACATTTCTTGTGAAAGTTTTGATGATTTTTGTGCTTCATCATCAAAAGGGGGAGATGATCAAGAAATGTGGGAAATGATAAAGGAATGTTGGAGATTTAAAGGAGAAATCATTTCGAGAAAGACTGTCTGAAGAAAGTTAATTGAAAGTTTTTATCAAAGAATGCATGATTGCTGAAGATTGTACAAGTTTGAAAGAGCAAATTCAAAGATTTCTGTAAGCAAGTTGGATTTTACTGAAATTTTCTTTGATGATAATTTGTTGAAGCAAACTAAGCTAAACTTGAAGATAATTTCTTTCTGAAGTCTGAAAGAGGTTCTTATTACCTTGGGGGAGAATGTTAAAGTTGTTTGCAAAAGGTGTTATACAAAGATCTTGGGAAGATTACAGAATGGTTGAAGTTTGAGTATGAAAAAGGGGAGATTGAAATTTTGTGCTTTAATTTTTATCTTTCTGAAGATGATCTTTGCTGAATGAAGTCTACAAGGGGGAGATAAAGTTGCTAAAGACCAATCAAAGAGGGAGATTGTTTTGCAAAATATTTTTGAAGATGATCTTGATCCAAAGGCGGAGAATGTTAGTGCATATATTTGTTGGATACAAGATCATGAAAACTAAAGACTGAAAGTCAAAGTTCAAGTCAACTCTCAAGCATAGAAGTCAAAGTTATTTTGTAATAAAGTCAAAGTCTTGTATAGTGTTTTAGTTGAGTAAGTGTTCCTAGTATAAATAGTTTTATTTCCTGTTAGTAGGTATACGGCTTATTGTAAATCTTGTAAGTGCGCAGACAGATTCTAGAGAGAGAAAGTGTTAGAGAGCTTTGTATACTAAATCCTTGATTTGAATCAAATAACAGGTTGATTGTTGAATTGATTCATATTATGTTTGTTGTTAAATTGTGATTAGAACTTGAATTTAGGGAATAATAGACCTGCTCATCAAGGAAAGGAACAGTTTATCTTCGAAGATAACATAACTTGAAAAAACTGTCTCTAAGGTGGTTTTGACTGAGCAGAAGACACCATAATCAATTCTTCAATCACCTAGAGATGGTTCAGCTGATTCTGAATGCTCATTTAAGACAGCATCAAGTTGATATCATGCAACTGTTTCCACAATAAGGTCAGTTAATTCAAAAGATCAGATTCGTACTACTAACCTTTTCTATGATCGAAATGTGGATGGTTCAGGTACATACAGAAGAAGAAGAAGAAAAGGAAATGAGAAGTTTGTATGGAGAGTGAAAGCAGATTCTGATGAGAAGAGCAGAAATCATTTGGGCATACACTCAATGCTAAGAAGAACATTGTGCCAAAAGGTAAACCTGATTTTGTTTATTCTAGAAATCAATTACTCAGGTTAGCTCAAAAGAAGAGTTATTGTTTTTATTGTCGTGTAAATGATTTTGTTCATAAATATTTTGTTCATTACTGGTATGATTCTTATTATATTACTCCTAACATAACTACAACTAAGGGGTTGTTTACTAACATCTGATTGCCTCTTACCGAGAGGAGGTTCTTACTCTGGTAAGAGATGGAGTTGTTTACCAAAACAAAATGAAAACTCTTATTGCTGACCGTGTTCTGACTATAATCAGAGATAAACATGTATCTGATTCTGGTCAGTGATGAATATTTTCTTATTTACCCCTTTCCTCAACCTACTTTCTTTCTTCTCTCTATAAAGCAAAAGAACCGCGAGACAAGGCAAAGAAGCATGTAACACACTCAAATATGAAAATAGCAACTTATTTAAAATTTTCTAAATACATCAGTAAATGGATCATCTACAACCACGAATTTAGATTCAACTACGAAACACGTATATCATCTTATACGTACGGACTATAAGGGACGGGTGCTAATAATACCCATGCATAGTCACTATCTTCATACAGCGGAAGACATCACCGAATACTCACTTTCGTATCTAGCTAGGGCTCTACTCTTCATAGGACAGCTAGAACCAACTCCCAGCCTTGAATACCTGATGCACATGCCGACAAATAAAAATGTTAGACTTAACGCCTAGTGAGCTCAAGAGTTTCCAATATGAATAATGATATCTTTGAAAAGAGGTAATGCAGTTTAAATCATAATCTTTCAAAAGGTATGCTTTGAATATGAAAACGACTCGTTTCCAATAATATACATTTTAGCCAAAAAACACCAATTTAGACGTTTTCCAATTCAAAACTACTCCAAAGATGATGGTACCAATATGGGTTGCCCATTTATAAATTACCTTTAACCCAAAACTCACTCAAGGCATAAATATAAATTGAACTCTCCATTTATGAAGATACGGTTAAACCTTATATCCCAAAACACCCAAAACACGGGTGGGGCATAATACTCAACCCATAATCAAGGGTAAAACCCAATTATACAAAACGTCACTGAAAACTTGGATAATAAAACTCAATACCCAAAAACAACACCTTTCGGTGACGAGGGAGACCCGATTCCATAAAATGTGACGGTCCACAAAATAAGCCCATTTTATGTTGTTAAGACTAGTCATATAAACAAAAGTACACGCAAGGGATGTTAGGCTCAGTGGCTTTAAACGTACACCCACGGAAACTCAACTTCAACCGCGAAAGGTTCAACCGCGAAAGGTTCGACCGCGAAAGGTTCGACCGCGAAAGGTTCGACCGCGAAAGGTCATTACGTAGAGTCCCTCATCCAATATCGTAATACTTAGCACGTAGGACCTACTCTCCCAATCCGATGCCTAAACGTGCCTCAATGTGGAAAAGTAATCGTTCCATCATCGGACGTAATAATCCGCGAAAGGTCCTTACGTTGAGTCCTTCATCAAATATCGCAACCAAGGCTCGAAGTCGAGCTACCAAAATTGGACAATTGTTCAAACACCCAATCAAATAAAAATACCAAGCTGCAGACTTAGCAACCGATTGACCCATTGATAAATGGAACAAAAATACTATAAAACGCACTCGACCAACGGATATGCAAACACCACGACTAAAAGTAAGATTAGCTCAAAACTCAACATTAGTTGAGGCCCCCATTTTCCAAATGAATTTATACTCTTATATTCTACAAATGCCTCATAACACAAAATATGCATTTTCCAAATTTAACTGTTAATAAAAATGAAAATCATAAAAAGAGGCTATAAACATTCTTCAAGTACCTCACATAAGCATGAAAGCAATACTTTATAAAACATTCCATTTCATGAATGATGCATAAAACCCGACGAACATTTAAAAGTGTATTTCTTTGACCAAAGATCTATTTATGCAATAAGACCTCAAAACATATTCTTTTGTGACACATTTATCAAAATGCCCAAAATCCCAAATGTAGTTGCTATACAAAGTTTGTAGAGTTAAATACTTCAAATAATCAAAGATTAGCGAATAACCCAACATTTGATAATTTCATGTAAAACACATAAACACTTTAAAATAGACATTTTTGGCATGTACAACGTTTTCACAAATCAACTTGAACTCACCTCGCTAGATTTAGGCTAAATCTAGATTTCACCCATTTAGAGCTTCCTTGAAGAAACTTGATTCTTCAAACCAATCTCCAAAAACCTATATCCATAAATTCCAACCGTAAATAACCACATTCAACCATATACAAACATTCTCCAAACATTACACATCAAAATCTCTATTTTGGTCCAAACCCCAATTTCGACCTAGATTTCTCCAAAACCATCAAACCCTAAATTGATAAACCACACACTAGGATAATCATAAACAGAGCACTTATAACTTATTTTGAGGTTTATAAATGGAAGGGATACACTTACCGTTTAGGTTTTGATGAAAACCTAGAAAACCCAAAAATTCTTGAAGATGGAGGTGATGATGATGAACTTTTGACCTTTGCTTCCAATCCACCACCAAATACTATTGAATCTTCCCAAAACTAACAATATAACCTTGAAAATGTCTCAAATACGAAACCATGGCAACTTGAATCACCAAAATCGGAGTTGAAATGAGAGAGTTATGAAGAAATGAAGAATGAGGCTGAAAATCGCGAATTTTAACACCCTGATACCTCCAGACGATTGTGCCAGGCTATAGTGACAATGTCACAATCGCCGGGCACAATCGCTGAGATTGTACCGAGAGTTTTTGGACTCTGGCAGTTGTGACAGGCTATAGTGACAGTGTCACAATCGCCGGGCACTATAGCCGAGCGCGTACCGAACACTGTTTTAGCCATAACTTCTTCGTTTTAGCTTCGTTTTCGCTCCGGAAAGAACCGTTGGACTCGTAATTGAATCCTTTATCTAACAAGACTATAAAATCCAAGACTCAAGTCCAAAATCAAATATCCTATTTTTCCTTGATATATCGGTTTCTATAATAACTCGAAATGTTACCCTTCGAAAATCGGGGTGTTACAATCCTCCCAACCTTAAAAGAGATTTCGTCCTCGAAATCGGGCACCACCAAGCACCCAACATCGCATTTGGAGAGATCGATTGATTTCTTATCCAAAAGGAATGCCTTCCTGAAACCTCACCTCAAAGACGCACCCGATTGCATCCCGGTTGAGGTTGTCGCTGCGTCTCTCATAACGTGTCGTTGCAAACTCAATCTCAACGTTTGATATAACTCACCGATGACGGAATGAACATTGAGTCCTTGCTTAACCATTTTCTTAATCATCAAATCTCGGTTGTCTCCCAACCTTATGTTGTTCACATTACCTCGAGAATAACTTACTACCTTAATCAGTCATTTCCACCAATAATACCCCAATAATTCATACTGTAAAAGATTCATCGTCCCTTCCTTGACGACAATTCCTAGAACTAGCTTGGTCTGACCCAACACAATCGTAGATCCGACCCTCAAGTTACCATAAGCGCAATACCCACAGATAGCGGATTACTTCAACCCCACGGTTACACAGTTCCCATAATGCATTCAAGCGTCGATTGATAGATCGGCGAAGCCTCGTAGATTGCAGGATTACCACTGATCGATCTCTAAGTATCAATATCTACTTCTCTTAATGTTACCACTTCACATGCGAACACTCCAAATTCAACGGGCGTGCACTGAGCACACTAACAGTTATTGTCCTCAAGAAAAGAGTTTACACCTAATACCAAAATGATGACATCAAAATGTGGACATCCCGCCTAATACTTCATTCCAGAAGTATTGTCGCATTAAGGTTGATACTCAACAGAGGGCTAGTGTTCCCAAATCTTACATCCCTAACAGACGGACCACACAATTCCTCGATCACAGAAGTCCATTAAGACGGTACACCGTCAACATATAACTTGATGTCAAACAGACAAGCAACCCATCAATACGAACCCAACAGACGTAGGTAGTCACACAAAACCTCATCCCGAAGGTTTACTGAAGCATAGAGATCATCTCTTAATTAACTAGGGGACATAATCTATTACCCCCATGATTCACGCATGACTCGATTCAAAAACTGAAACTCAAATTCAAGGTTGACTACAAGTCGGATCATCCGACGCTTCAAATCCTAAGGACTTCTCTAGTCCCTTAATTGCAACTGCCTTCACGATAGGGGTTTTAAGTCAATAGCCCTAATGAGTTCAAGGTTTTTCAACAAGTATGCCAAGTTGAAATCTATAAAACTTTCAAATACATGAGTTTTATAACAATTAATCGTGCGGTAAAAATACACTACCGTTCGTTCGATAGGTTTCAAAATTGATCACCAACACTACGCATATAAAACCATTTCCAAAACTCATTTGATCAGTGCTTACGTTAATATGGATAATAATAAAAGATGCGCAACAAAATTTTAAATGGACTACCATGGTCCTAACATACATCAAATTATACCATAAATGGGGAAATAATTTCGCGTACCAAAACAGTTTATAGCGAGGCGTTTAAACAAAACTCCCAAGAGACAAGTTATGTAATCGAGTTCCCAAAATTTCTCATTCGACTATATAAAAGTATGGAATAAAATTCCCAGCAAGACCCGCATGCCGAGTTCGCTTCTCAAAACTTAACAACACAAAAACATGCATGCGATTGGTCAACATACAATAAATTTAAACCAAATTTCAAATTTTAGGTCGTACAATGAAATGATGTTGTCCGAAAATAGTGGCTACCATGACATGTATACCGCTAACTCACTTAATGCATTGCGGAATTTATAACATTAAAATCGACAACTGAAATGCGTTCAAAGCGAAAGTCCAATACGAAATGATATAACTTTTATTATGCTTACTCACACCAATAATTTAAAACAATTCGAAAACCATGTAGCATACAACGAGTGACACCTGTATAAAACCCAAAAGAGAAATCACATAATATTGAAACTTCCCAAAATAACATATGGTATAATATCTATTAACAAAACTCTCAAAACATCTCTTACGGTTGCGAAAATACCGATGCAAAACTTGCACGAGCCAAAATATTAAGTGAGAATTTATAAGTTAACGCACACATTAATGCAAGTATACGCCTCTCAAATTCAAGTGCACGACACAAAATGTCGTAAAATAGAATTCTGTAAGACCCAATAAAACATTCCATAAAACTCAATGAAACACAACGATGCTCAACATCATATGGTGCCAAAACCATCATTCCCAAAATCAAATAGCATGAAACAAAGTTATGACTAAAATGTCAAAATTCCAAAATTTTATCTTTTATCGCACCTGATAAATATAAACGACACTTTCACCAAAACCAGCATGAGACTCAACGCTTCACTAAAACTCATAAACTTACATGCAAATAAAATTAAAAGTCGAGCAATTCAAAATACACTCGCGAGTAGTAAAGCGTCATAAAATAACGTTTCATGAATTCAACATGACTCGTACCGACTAAAATTCCAAGGAACATTTCGACTCAAGAACATAGGGACAACTCGTCCTTTAAAACCTTAACATACGTGGAGGAGATCCAATGTCAAAGTCAAAAATTCCATAGTTATTTCCCAAATAACATTAAAACACGAATATTACAATATTCGGAAAAATAGTGTCAGACACGAAACAAGGATAAAGAGATTTTCAATAAAAATTGCAACCACGTGCAACAAAACAATTTTATGCATGCTTAAGCTCACGGTTTAAAATCTGATGAGTGTTAAAGGCTTTACCAAGGCTTCATAGTACAACTCACTTTACGCTTCGAAAACATGGGAAACAATTTATGCAAACTTATTTTAGAAATAAATTTATGTGCATGACTTCGGTCGGCACTCAACATTCCAAAATCTTATTCCTCCATTTTCCATCATACTATTGTCATCCGGGTGATCAAACATCTTAAAGCAATTATCGAAAATTTCATCCGTTAATCGTACAATTTCTCCTCGAATAATGTCGATTCCAAAAGTCTACGGTTCTATTCCATCCAAAAATTTCGACCCAAGATGGTCAACTTAATGCATTTCTCTCACTTACTATCACCCCAGAGTGACATTGCTATAAACATCAACCATTCCTTAGCTTGCCCGCTTAGAAACTTTCGCACTACCCCAACGGTCACCATACCAAGGTAGTCCAAGTACACATATGTAGCATGTAGGTTCACCATAACACTGGCCAGGTGCTATTATAAACGTACCGTACATAATTATCCTTGCGACTCTCGACAAGTTTCCCATTTCTAGCGACTTGCTCAATCTCAAGATATCTTATCTTAAGGCACCTAATATGCAACTTCACTTACTGTCACTTATAAGAACTCTAGTTTGAGTATAGGCATTCAAAATCAACACCTAATTCTCTCAAACTTAAGCTCTGATACCAACTTGTAACACACTCAAATATGAAAATAGCAACTTATTTAAAATTTTCTAAATACATCAATAAATGGATCATCTACAACCACGAATTTAGATTCAACTACAAAACACGTATATCATCTTATACGTATGGACTATAAGGGATGGGTGCTACTAATACCTATGCATAGTCACTATCTTCATACAGCAGAAGACTTCACCGAATACTCACTTTCGTATCTAGCTAGGGCTCTACTCTTCATAGGACAGCTAGAACCAACTCCCAGCCTTGAATACCTGATGCACATGCCGACAAATAAAAATGTTAGGCTTAACGCCTAGTGAGCTCAAGCGTTTCCAATATGAATAATGATATCTTTGAAAAGAGGTAATGCAGTTTAAATCATAATCTTTCAAAAGGTATGCTTTGAATATGAAAACGACTCATTTCCAATAATATGCATTTTAGGCAAAGAACACCAATTTAGACGTTTTCCAATCCAAAACTACTCCAAAGATGATGGTACCAATATGGGTTGCCCATTTATAAATTAACTTTAACCCAAAACTCACTCAAGGCATAAATATAAATTGAACTCTCCATTTATGAAGATATGGTTAAACCTTATATCCCAAAACACCCAAAACACGGGTGGGGCATAATACTTAACCCATAATCAAGGGTAAAACCCAATTATACAAAACGTCACCGAAAACTTGGATAATAAAACTCAATACCCAAAAACAACACCTTTCGGTGACGGGGGAGACCCGATTCCATAAAATGTGACGGTCCACAAAGTAAGCCCATTTTATGTTGTTAAGACTAGTCATATAAACAAAAGTACACGCAAGGGATGTTAGGCTCAGTGGCTTTAAACGTACACCCTCGGAAACTCAACTTCAACCGCGAAAGGTTCGACCGTGAAAGGTCATTACGTAGAGTCCCTCATCCAATATCGTAATACTTAGCACGTAGGACCTACTCTCCCAATCCGATGCCTAAACGTGCCTCAATGTGGAAAACTAATTGTTCCATCATCGGACGTAATAAACCGCGAAAGGTCCTTACGTTGAGTCCTTCATCAAATATCGCAACCAAGGCTCGAAGTCGAGCTACCAAAATTGGACAATTGTTCAAACACCCAATCAAATAAAAATACCAAGCCGCAGGCTTAGCAATCCATTAACCCATTGATAAATGGAACAAAAATACGATAAAACGCACTCGACCAACGGATATGCAAACACCACGACTAAAAGTAAGATTAGCTCAAAACTCAACATTAGTTGAGGCCCCCATTTTCCAAATGAATTTATACTCTTATATTCTACAAATGCCTCATAACACAAAATATGCATTTTCCAAATTTAACTGCTGATAAGAATGAAAATCATAAAAAGAGGCTATAAACATTCTTCAAGTACCTCACATAAGCATGCAAGCAATACTTTATAAAACATTCCATTTCATGAATGATGCATAAAACCCGACGAACATTTAAAAGTGTATTTCTTTGACCAAAGATCTATTTATGCAATAAGACCTCAAAACACATTCTTTTGTGACACATTTATCAAAATGCCCAAAATCCCAAATGTAGTTGCTATACAAAGTTTGTAGAGTTAAATACTTCAAATAATCAAAGATTAGCGAATAACCTAACATTTGATAATTTCATGTAAAACACATAAACACTTTAAAATAGACATTTTTGGCATGTACAACGTTTTCACAAATCAACTTGAACTCACCTCGCTAGATTTAGGCTAAATCTAGATTTCACCCATTTAGAGCTTCCTTGAAGAAACTTGATTCTTCAAACCAATCTCCAAAAACCTATATCCATACATTCCAACCGTAAATAACCACATTTAACCATATAGAAACATTCTCCAAACATTACACATCAAAATCTCTATTTTGGTCCAAACCCCAATTTCGACCTAGATTTTTCCAAAACCATCAAACCCGAAATTGATAAACCACACACTATGATAATCATCAACGGAGCACTTATAACTTATTTTAAGGTTTATAAATGGAAGGGATACACTTACCATTTAGGTTTTGATGAAAACCTAGAAAACCCAAAAATTCTTGAAGATGGAGGTGATGATGATGAACTTTTGACCTTTGCTTCCCATCCACCACCAAATACTCTTGAATCTTCCCAAAACTAACAATATAACCTTGAAAATCTCTCAAATACGAAACCATGGAAACTTGAATCACCAAAATCGGAGTTGAAATGAGAGAGTTATGAAGAAATGAATAATGAGGCTGAAAATCGCGACTTTTAACACCCTGATACCTCCAGGCAATTGTGCCAGGCTATAGTGACAATGTCACAATCGCCGGGCACAATCGCTGAGATTGTACCGAGAGTTTTTGGACTCTGGCTATTGTGACAGGCAATAGTGACAGTGTCACAATCGCCGGGCACTATAGCCGAGCGCGTACCGAACACTGTTTTGGCCATAACTTCTTCGTTTTAGCTCCGTTTTCGCTCCAGAAAGAACCATTGGACTCGTAATTGAATCCTTTATCTAACAAGACTATAAAATCCAAGATTCAAGTCCAAAATCAAATATCCTATTTTTCCTTGATATATCGGTTTCTATAATAACTCGAAATGTTTGTGAATAAGACTTTGTTCTTTGACGACTTTTTGACTAAATGCAGATTTTGAGGGGGAGCTTACATGATCATATCTATTTTGACTTTGGAGATGACTTTATGAGATTTAAGCTGAGCGTAATGATTATTCTAATCTTAATCTCATACATATTTGAAAGATGGACGACTTTCAAACATGAAAGCATGTTCTTAAACGTTCAAACCACTTCTCGATTCTTAAAAAGATTTCATGAATACAGAAGTGTGATTTTAAATGTTTTCATTTTATGTGCTTTATTGTTTAACTAACCTTGTGTTTCCAAAGATAAATACTTGTGTATTATCTTTTCCATATACTGTAAAGTATTCATACACACCAGTTTCATACTTTATTGACAATGTTCTTACCATGTCTCAAAATTGAACATAATTTTCGATGGTAAGACACCCCATTTGAACTCCATTGATATTTTAGCGTTATTTCATTCAAAACGTTTCTGTCAAGAATATCTATAATTGTTCTTATAAACAGCATCCAATTTTTCATGACCTAAGCTTTTAATGATAAATCATTCATATTTGATCTTTTCATACCTTATCAGATTCTTAAACAAGTCTTTTTTATTCATTTCATTCATTCAATATACTTGTTTTTTGAGAAACTCTTCCATGATTAAAATGCTCAAATCTTCATGATTATCTTACTGAGCATATATATATCTGACATGTATTTCATTTTGTGCTTTAACTGAAAAGTTAAACCAATTGAGCAACATTTTGCTTTTAGGACAGTTACATGGGAATTGTGTGAGATTAATTGAACTTCTATGGATTCACGATAACCAGTGTTTCCTACCCATGAAGTTATTCTTGAGAGATCGAGAGGCGAGGGGTCAATATCTTAGTGTGGGTGTGTGCTGAGATAAAATGAAAAGAGAGTTTGGTTAGATGTAAGCTCAATGTTAAAAAGAAAGAGGGTGAGAGATCAGAGTAAAAGAATATCAAACTTTGCACCAAACTTTTTCTGAGTCGGGCAACCATATTACTGTTGTTTCACAATTCTTTCGTGAACTTCATTGAAAAAGGCAACTTGCCCAAGCCAACTCTTGCTTTAAATCCCACCTGCTACTCATTTCTTTCTCAACAAAGAGATGTTTCATATTTTCTTGGGGACGCAATACATAATCTATCATGTCGTCATTCGAAAGATGTGGATATTGAAAAAGAAGGAAGTTTGTCCCACCTTCGCACTTCGATCATGCACAATTGAGTTCGTGTATTACTGTTGTCTCAATGGTTTACACATTTTGAGCCTTATTAACATTCATGTTTAAATTCTTTCATACACAAACACGAACACACAAAAAATTAGTTTTCACATACTTTGTAGGACTTTGGAGGAGATTACAGAAGGAACTTAAAGAAACAGAATGTTTTTGAAAAAGGGAGAACGTGCTTTAAAGATGAAATTCATTTGAAGAAAAGTACAAGTTTATCCGAAAGGGGGAGATTGTTCTTTGATGCTGAAATTTAATCTGATTCCAAAAGGGGAGCTTCAATGCCTATTCTTTTGAAGATGATCTTGCATCCAAAGGGGGAGATTGTTAGTGCACAAATATGTTGGATTCAATATCATGAAGTTTGAAAGTCAAATCTCAAGTCAAATCCGCTTAAAGCAAAGTTAAAGTCTTTGTAATAAGTCAAAGTAAAAGTCAAAATGTTTAAGTGTTTGTGTTTTGTCCTTGTAATAGATGGTAGGTATAAATAGCCTTTGTTCTTTGTATTTGTGGGTATATAACTTATCAGGGAACATTTTAGTAAGAGAAAAACTGTATTGAGAAGCATATTGTATTGAGAGATTTGAGATCAAATAATATGACATATTTTATTGATTTCTTATGGTTATCTTGATCTAAATGCACATTTTGGGACACACACTAATGGTGTCCAGATTTCAAATGAGTATGATGGGAGAGATGAATTTCTTTCTCGGGTTACAAGTTAGACAGTCTTCAACGAGGATTTTCATTAGTCAAATGAAATACATTTCTGATATTTTGCGTAAATTTAAAATGGAAAATTGTACTCCAATTGGTACCCCGATGGCACCGGGAACTAAGATCGGAGTTGATCTTTCGGGAAAAGCTGTTGATCTTAGAACCTATAGAGGAATTATTGGTTATTTAATGTACTTAACGGCAAGTAGACCGGATATTATATTCTCTACTTGTTTATGCGCTAGATATCAAGCTAAACCCAAAGAATCCCATCTTTCAGCAGTTAAGCGGATTGTTGTTTCAGTTCCTAACTCAGTAAATCACACACTAAAACATGTAGGAATCGATCTTTATTGATATATCAAGGATTACAACATCTCCATAGATTCATATCCCTACTTAGTGCATTTCTCTCTCAAGCATCCGTCTATATGTGTTTTCTCTCTGTGTGTTCTATGATACGTACATTACAATGATAATTGACCTCACTATTTATATGGTCAACATGACCAAGTAATCTAACTAATCCCAAGGTCAAAGACATTGAATTTTCAACTCAAATACAAAATAAACACACACACTTTTACATTTATGACCCACTTTTAATCTTCAATACAATATAGTTCTAAAAATCTCACCCTTTGGATTCAAGATTAAAAAAATGACACTAATCTTCAAGTCTTCTTTCTCTTGAAAAATCTTCAACAATGAATCTTTAACACCTTCAAATCTTGAATAGCTTTGACAATCTTTGCAATCTTTTGAAATCTTCAAGTCTTTATCATCTTCAACAATCATCTTTATTTGTCACAAAATACATCAATCTTTTACAAAGATCTCTTCAACTTAGCAATCATCAGAATTTGCTTTGTCTTGAAATTTGAATTTCATCAGCTTCACGACTTTCACTTGACTTTGTTTTCTTCTTTGAATCAACTCTTTAAAAATTTCTCCCTTTTTTATAGTAAACAATAATCTGACTTTGAAATCTTGAAATTTCTCCCCCTCTTGATGAATTATGAGAATCAAAATCATCAAAACATTTCAACGTCAACATCATCTTTGAAATATCTCCCCTTATACTCAAATAAGCATAGTCTTCATGAGTAATCAAGATAATCTCCCCCTTTGGAAAAATATGAACAATCTCCCCCAAAGAAATATGAACGCCATCTGATCTGATAAGAACATTCTGCCGTCAATTCATAAAAGTATTCATCGGAATCTTTTCAAATTCAGATAAATTATGATTTGTAACCCTGAATCAACAAATGATCAGTTATCATGCCTGTCAGTAGCATAAAGCTACTGTGTACAACGAATGTACATGGGAAAGGAGTTTTTTGATGTTCACTCCTCCAGGGTTTCCATTCAATCATTGAAAAATCACAAAGGAATTTTCTATGAATGTTAAGACAAGAAAACTTATTCCTTGCGTGCTCGTGCAAGTGTAGCAATGATTGAAGCATTTAAAGTTTTAACAGGCTCAAAGTATGTAAACCGTTAAGACGGTAATAGATATTACATAGACTCAATGTGCATGAGAAAGGGTCGAAGGTGGGGCAACTTTCCTTCTTCTTCAATATCCGAATCATCCGAATGAAGATCAGATAGATAATGTGATGCTTCCCCTTTAAAATATGAAACATTCTTTTGTTGAGGAAAGAATGAGTAGCGGGTGGGGCTATATGCAACAGTTGGCATGTGCTAGTTGTCTTTTTCAATGAAGTTCACAAAAGAATTGTGAAACGACAGATTTTGTGGCTGCCCGGATGAGGGAAAGTTTGGTGCAGAGTTTGATATTCTTTTACTCTGATCTATCACCCTATTTTTAAACATTTGAGCTCACTTATAACCAACCTCTCATTTACATTTTACCTCAGCACACACCTACTCTCTATTCTTTTGACCCCTCTCCGTTCAATCACTCAAGGATTACTTCCGGGGTAGGAAACACTGTTAATGTGAATCCATGGAAGTCTTTTAAGCACTCACACTGAATCCCATGTATTTTGTCCTAAAAGAATATGTTGCTCAACATTTTATGTTGATAATTAAGCACAAGATATCATTATCATAAAATGTATGCTCATTAAAATAAGAATGAGATTTGAGCATTTCGAACATTTAAGATCTCTCAAAACAAAAAAATTGAATGAATGAAATGAATTCAAGTGAAGTGTTTTGAGAATCTGACAATGATTTGATTAGATCAAATATCATGAAGAAAAATATTTTGGGATATCAAATAACGAATATTTGTCTATATGAACAAGATATAAACAATTTGACAATGAAAACACATGATAAAGAAATGACGTCTGATTTCAAACAACAATGAATTTCAAACGGGAGTATTACCATCGAAAGATTTATCTTTTGAGACATGGTAATAACAAAGTCAATAAAAGTATTGAACCAATGTGTGTAAGAATACTTGACAGTATAAAGACAAGATAATACACAAGTATTTATCTTTGAGAAACACACGGTCAGTTAGTCATCAAAGTACATGATATAAAAAACATTTAAAATCTCACTTCGAAATTCATAAAACATTTGAGAACACAAAGTGGTTTGAACATTTAAGAAAACATGTTTGTCACATATGAAAGTCGTTCTTCTTTCAAAATGTATAAGGTAAAGAATCAGAAATACTTACATTCAGCATATGATTCTCCCCCTTTTAATGAATATTTATCTGTTAAGCTCCCTTTGACAAAAACCTTTGATACTCCTCCACTTTATCTGTAAAAAAATCAAATTATTAGTAGAGAACAATATGAATATAACAATTAACTGCAGTTCTCTTTTCTTCTATCTCCCCCATAAAAAATATGATAGTGAAAATTTAAGCAAACTCCCCCTCAACTAAACAGTAAAAACTTCTTAAAAAATGTATCTTATCAGCATCCTTAAGCAGAAAAACAATTAAGTTCGGGTTCTGAACAGAATTATCCAGAAGCCATCCTCACGTATTCTCCGGTGAGAATAGTAACTCTCCCTAAAAGTAATAATTAATTTATCTTTTAAACTCCTCCTGAAAAATCAGAAAATATATCAGTAAAAATATAAAACATGTAAGCTCCCCCTTAACATTTGCATAATCCTTAATCAATAAACTGAGTTCTGAATTACTAGGATTGAAGTCAATTCATAAATCAAACTCCCCATCTTTATCAATGAAGACCGGGTCTTGAACTGCTTTGTTTAAGAGCCAAACATCTTAAACATTGAAGACCGGGTTCTGATCTGGTGTAATCAAAAACCAATATTCGTTGAAGTACGAGTTCTGAACTTTTGTATTCAGAAGTCTACTTTGATCTTTTAGATATGGCTTCTAAAATGTTAGAACATAAAATGTTCTAAGTATTGGAAGTTTTGTAAAGTCATCATTATTTTATTTTGGGCCTTGTATATTGCGTTTGGGCTTTAATGTAAACAAGGGTGTAAGGGTATAAATAGGAATTGTTTTGTATTGCAGTTTGTAAGTTTTCATTCAAAATGTAGCTTGTACACGAACTCAGTGTTTTTAGAGAGACAAACATTTTCCTCTCTCTAGAGTTGTGAATAAACAAACAATTCCTCCCCAATCACTTGTGTTAATCTTCTAACATTGAATTAATTGTGATCTAATGGACTAACAAGTGGTATCAGAGCCTAATCGATTAAATTATTCAACGAAACGAATGAGTTGCAATTTCATCAATGGAATAGTGACTTACGCATGAACAGTATTATGAGATTTTTTGTGTATTCGATTTGATGTTGAATTGGACGATCTATGATGTTAAATTGATTCTATACTCATAGTCGAATCATAAAGAGTCAATTAAAAACTTAAATTTCAACATATGTGGAAAATTTGATCGAATTTGAGGATTTTTGTTCGAAAATTATCATTCACTATGTGATGACCGAATTATGTCCTAGAGTAATTATTGTTGAAGATCATCAACTACAATTATGCTCAGAAGTAATTGTCGAACCTTCTCACAATGTTTGGTATCAAAATTCGAAGTATTGAAGGAGAATTTGAAGATTTTTGGAGTTTAAGTCGAAAACATTCGTAAGATCTACAAAATTCGCATGAAGAACTCGCATGGTGAAGTATCGAGGAATTCGCATGATACATCATCCTCGGACACAACAAAATTTTCTAAGTACGGAATTCGCAAGTAGCTATGTGCGAAAAGTGTAGAATTTGCATGCTATTCTGCTTAAGTTGTGTGCGAAAAGATGGAATTCGCAAGCCACGTTGTGCGAAAAGTGAGAAATTCGCATGACGTTGTATGCGAAAAGTGGCTTCCCGGATGAAATATTTTCTATATATAGAATTTGCATCGATACAGATTGTTTGAGGCTGAATTATTTTCTAAGGAAAGGATTCGCATCACAGTGAAGAGGTGTTGTGCGAAAAATCAAGAATTTGCATCCTTCCTTATGCGAAAAGCGGGGAATTCGCATGGAGTTATATGCGAAAAGCGAGGAATTCGCATATAGTTTGATGTGAAAAGCTAAGATTCGCATACAAGCCTATGCGAAAAGTGGTATTTCGGCTTATGCCTCATGCGAATTGTGAATTTAAATGTTATATGGTCTGCGAATTGTTTGTTATGCGAAAAGTTTTTGCTTGGTATGCGAAAAGTTGTTGTTCATAACCCATTTTGCTACAAATTTGCCCTATTCTCGACTGTTGGTCACATATTTTTAGCAACTGATCTAAATTTTCACGAGTGCTCAAGCCAGTCAAGATTTTCAGATACTGGGTGTTTGGATTTAGTCTCTGATTGAATTGGATTAGCATCCTGAGTATCTGCAATCATTATTCCGGTGTTTTGAGTGCTTATTATCATCCAGCTGATTCATGAAGAAAAGAGGTCTGAATTTATTCTTTCAGTGTTCTGGAAAGCAGTTAGAAAATAAGCGTCTTTCATCAGTTGTTGAACAAATATCATAAATTTCTTCGAACCCTTGTCTAGTAGTGTTTACTACAAGATGCTTCCTCCTGCAATCTGATCAGATTAAGTTCTTAAGTTGAATTCCTATTCAATTCACGGTTCAAATACAGATTCGTTGTTATAAACTGAAGATACAATGTGGTTGTCACGCAAAATTCACACATTTATTTCTTGTGGGCGTAACGAATGTGTTGAATTTTCTATAGATAAAATTTGTATTTATGTGCACTCAGTCGAGGTTATTGTCTACATGGAATCTGGTATTAAAGTTGAAACTCCAAAGGATAAGAGCTATTTTCAAGGGGGAGCCGGAGTTGTTTTGAAGTTTAAGCAATGCTAAGTTTTCTAAAGAAATCAAGGGGGAGAAGAGCTAAAGTTAAAGAGGAAGATTCCTTTACAAAACTTAGAGGGAGAATGTTAGAACATAAAATGTTCTAAGTATTGGGTGTTTTGTAAAGTCATCATTATTGTATTTTGGGCCTTGTATATTGCGTTTGGGCTTTAATGTAAACAAGGGTGTGAGGGTATAAATAAGAATTGTTTTTTATTGTAGTTTGTAAGTTTTCATTCAAAATGTAGCATGTACACGAACTCAGTGTTTCTAGAGAGAGAAACATTTTCCTCTCTCTACAATTGTGAATAAACAAACAATTCCTCCCTAATCACTCTTGTTAATCTTCTAACATTGAATTAATTGTGATCTACTGGACTAAAAATGATATTTAAGTATCTGAAGGGAACTGCAGACCTTGGTTTGTGGTATCTAAAAGATACTGGTTTTGAGCTAACAGCGTATTCAGACGCAGATCATGCAGGTTGTATGCTTGACAGAAAAAGCACATCGGGTCACATACAATTTCTCGGACACAAGCTCGTAAGTTGGGCATCCAAGAAACAATTATGTCTTTCCACATCAACCGCTGAAGCAGAGTATGTAGCTGCTGCAAGCTGCTGCTCTCAAGTATTGTGGATGCGGACACAGCTTCAAGACTATGTCTTCAAGTTCAACAAGTTTCCAATATATTGTGATTCGAAAAGCGTCATAGCCATATCAGCTAATCATGTTCAGCACACGAAAACAAAGAACAAAGACGTGCGGTATCATTTTATAAAAGACAATGTCGAAAAAGGTACAATTGAACTTTACTTTGTAAACACAGATTATCAAATTGCTGATTTGTTTAACAAGCCGTTGGACGAAAAGAGATTTAATTTTTCCATTTCGAAACTTGGCATGCGGAATCTCAGGACATAATCTAGTTACCTAGTACAGTTTATTTGGGGAGTGAGACAAAGATTAGATGATCTAAATTCGAGGGGGGGTATTATTGCATATGTTTTATACTGACAAATTTTTATGATGCATATTTCTAGGGGGAGTAAGGAGTTTGATTTCTGATTAATTCAGATCAAAACTCGTTCTTCATTCGTTTTACTGCTTTCATGTCTTTACTTTTCAATAAATGTTTTGTGTTTTAAATAAGACTTTGTTGCATTGACGACTTTTTGACTTTTTGCAGATTTTGAGGGGGAGCTTACATGATCATATCAATCATGACTTTGGAGCTGACTTTATGAGATTAATGTTGAGCTTAAGGATTATTTTACTCTTAATCTCATATGTTTTTGAAAGATGGATGACTTTCAAACATGAAAACATGTTTTAAACGTTCAAACCACTTCTTATTCTCAAATGATTTTATGAATATTAGAAGTGTGATTTTTAAATGTTTTCATACATGAACTTTCATGTTTAACTAACCGTCTGTTACCAAAGATAAAAATACTTGTGTATTATCTTTTCCATATAATGTCAAGTATTCATACACACCGTTTTAGTACTTTTATTAACTATGTTCTTACCATGTCTCAAAATTGAACCTAATTTTCGATGGTAAGATACCCTGTTTGATATTTAAAGTTTGTTGAGTGTTAATTCATTCAAAGTGTTTATTTCAGAAATGTCTATATATGATTCACATAGACAACATTCATTTTTTCATGACCTAAGCTTTATTGATATATCATTCATATTTGATCTTTTCACACATTGTCAGATTCTCAAACAAGTCTTTTGTATTCATTTCATTCTTTAACTATATACTTGTTATGAGAAAATCTTCCATGTTTAAAATGCTCAAATCTTCATGATTATCTTATTGAGCATACTTACATCTGATATATGTACTGTGACTTAACTGTTGAAGTTAAACTATTGAGCAACATCATGCTTTTAGGACAAATTAACGGGATCAGTGTGAGAGCTTAAAGAACTTCTATGGATTCACGATAACCAGTGTCTCCTACCCAAGACGTTATCCTGAGTGATCAAGAGGCGAGGGGTCAATATCCGAGTGTGGGTGTGTGATGAGGTAAAATGTAAAAGAGAGGTTTTTTAGAAGTGAGCTTAAAAGATTAAAAGAAAGAGGGTGTGAGAACAAAGTTAAAAGAAAATCTATTACACTGCACCAACCACTTTCTGAGTCGGGAAACCACATTATTGTTGTTTCACAATTCTTTCGTGAACATCATTGAAATAGGCAGTGAGCCCATGCCAACTCTTGCTTTATACCCCATCAGCTACTCATCTTTTTCTTAATAAGAAGATGTTTCAATTTTAATTGGGGACGCAACACATAATCTATTTCATCTTTATTTGGAAGATATGGATATTGAAATAGAAGGACGTCTGCCCCAACTTCGCACTACGATCATGCACAATTGAGTCGGTGTATTATTATTGTTGTCTCAATGGTTTACACACTTTGAGCCTATTTGTAAAGCCTAAGTAGCTTCAATCATTCTACACTATGCACGAACACAAAAGGAATATGTTTTCTTGTCATAACATTCATAGAAAATTCTTTGTGATTTTCGATGATTGAATGGAAGCCCTGGGGGAGGGAACATCAAAAAGCTACTTTCCAAAGTACATTTCTTGTACAAAGTGGCTCTGTGCTGCTTACAGGCATATTAACCAATTCATTTGTTGATTCAGGGTTACATTCATATTTGTCTTAATTTGAGAAGACTTGGATGAATATATTTTATGCATTGATGTATTCGGTTCGAAAGATCATGGTCAGAGATTATGTACATGGCATTTTTTGGAGACAATTTTGATGATTTCTATGCTTTACATCATCAAAAAGGGGGAGAATTAATTTCAAGAAATGTTGTATGCAGAACAGATTGTAATGTTACGGGGAGACATGATCAAGAAATGTTGGATTTGGAGAAAGTTCGTTGTTTGGAATATAAGAGAGATACAAGAAATGCAAGTTATGGGGAGATTGTAAAGTTTGGAAAGTGAAGATTCAAAGAATTCAGAAAGTTTGTTGAAGATTTGCTGAAAATTTCTTTGAAGATTATTTGTTGTAGCAAACTGAGCTAAATCTGAAGATAATAAATCTTGGGAAAGATTGTTAAAGTTGATGATTCTCTGATAAAGAAGAAAGGGAGAGATTGACTTTGATTGTTTGATTTACAAAGGAGAAAATTATTTGACAAAAGCTTTTAAGGAGGAGATTGAATACATTAAAGATATGACAAAGAGGTAGATTGTTTGTTATTGTTAAATTTCTTTTTGAAAATGATCTTGAATCCAAAGGGGGAGATTGTTAGTGCATAAATGTTGGATCCTAGATCATTAATGTTGAAAGTCAAAGTTCCAAGCCAAATCTTTCAAATGCAAAATCAAAGTCAAAGCTCAAAGAATAAAATGTCTAAGTCTTCTAAAGTCAACTTGTTTAGTTTGTTTAGTTTGTCTTGTTACCTTGTAGGTATAAATAGCTTTTCTTCCTTGTTAAGCTTGTAGCACCTTGAGAGATATATCTTTTAGAGAGAGAAAGCTTGAGAGAGCATTTCATACGTTTGTAATCTTTGAATTCAAGATCAATACATATGGCAATTGTGATTGAATCTCTTGTTATTCTTGATTGATCTGCACACATCTGGGATAAACAATCTTGATCGAATTTCAATTTGTAATTGTTTTTAGTTGAAATCATCAACTAAAGGATTGTTCAGAAAGTGATCATGGACCAATCTGCAATTTTTTATGGATTAATTCAGAGTATTGATCGAGATTATGGCCGAAATAATGTTCTGAGTTCGACTTTTTAAAGAACTCGCAAGATCTGAAGAACTCGCAAGTTCATCAGACTTCTCGCAAGATTCAAGCTAGGTTGTTGCAAGCTTCAAGAACTTTTGGTATTTTTGTGCAAGTAAAAATTTCTCCAAGTGTGGAACTCGCAAGAAGGCTCTTACAACAAATGCACTTCTCTCTTCTCATTGCACAAGTAAAGTGAAGAACTCGCAACAAGAAGCATACGCCAAATGAACTTGACGCAAGCCTCAATCTGCGTCAAGTTACTGTTTATATAGTGAGATTTGCGACAAGTCTGAAACTCGCTTCACTCGGTCTACGAGTTGTGAGGTTCACGGCTTCAGGCATTTACTACAATTTCAGTTTATAGTTCCTTCAGTCTGCGAGTAGTTAAGTTCTCGGTTGATATTGTTTGCGAATAGTCACTTCTCGGTTGATTTGACTTGAGAATTCTAACTTCTTGTGTCTATTACTTTGCGACAAGTTTGGTTCAGTGTTTTGCGACAAGTTCTACTTTGTGTTCTTTGAGACAAGTTTGTTCTTATGACAAGTGTGTCCTTTGGTCTGCGACTTCTGGACTTAGCCAAATTTTTCAGACATTTCAGTTTGATTCAAAGTTTCTAATTTTTGTTAATGTTCAAAAGCAAGTATTATTCAAAATGACTTCCAAAGATGCTCTCGCAATCGGTACAGATGTTAAACCACCAGTGCTTTCAAAGGTGAATATGAGCAGTGGAAAGATAGATTTTTGGACTTTATTGACCGTCATGAGAATGGTGAATACAATAAACAGTCCATTGATGAACGTGTAATGAAGCCTATCATTACAGAAGTTCCAGATGATGATTCCTCTGATAGTGAAGATGGTGATGAACCCAAAGAGCCAAGGACAAAGAGAATTCCTCTTGATATTTCTAACTATATTGTTGAATAAAAAAAAATATGTATAAGGCTAACAAGCAAGCAAGAGCTCTACTGCTCCAGAGCATTTCGAATGAGATCTACATCAAAATTGACAACTATAAAGCAACGGCCAAGAAGATATGGGATCAGCTTGAAAAGATGATGATGGGTTCTAAAAATGGAAACCAGATGAAGGTGGCTAACTGCATCAATAATTATGAGGAGTTCAAAGCAAAAGAAGGAGAGAGTATGGAATCAACATATGATAGATTTGTTTTAAGTTGACAAAGAACAAAGTGAAAACGAAGCAGATAGAGAATAATGTCAAGTTCATCAGCATATTACAGCCAGAATGGAAAAAGTTCACTAGGCAAATGAAGCAAATGAAAAATATTAATGACATCCCACATCATGAGGTATATGAGACCCTTAGACAGAATGAGGAGGAAGTGGAAGAAATCAGGGTTGACAAGAAGAAAGCTCAGAAACCAATTCAATATCTGGTTGCTTTAATGGTAAAAGAGAAGAAGAAAGAAAAGAAGAAAGAGAAGAAGAAAAAGAAGATTATTATTTATGAGTCTGATGGAGATGAAAGTGCAGTTTCTGATTCAGATGATGGTGAGAGTTTGAAGCAAGCATTGATTCTTTTGACCAGGGCATTGCAAAAGAAATTCTACAAGAAGCCAGGGTCAAACAGCCAAAGGTATTCATCTGGGTCGAGAAATTTTGAGCACACAAAAAGAGAGTGGAAGAAAAGAAGAGGTATGAAGAAAGAAAGTTTGATGATAGGAGATCAGAAGAGAAGAAGTATTTGAACAAGTATAAGGAGAAGAAGCCAGAAGAGCCAGTGAAATGCTACAACTGTGGCAAGATTGGGCTCTATGCCAAATACTACCAAAAGCCGAAAGTGCTTAACTCCGATTACTGCAAGAATAAGATGTTGCTTGCAAAGCAGAAGGAGGCTGGGATAGCACTGATGGCTGAAGATGATCACTGCTGGATCAGACTGATTCAGAAGATGAGAAAGATTGTAATAGATTTATTCATCAATACAAGTGAGATTTGATGGAAGTTAATTGTTAATCCGATTGATCATACTTGCTAATTGGGACTATCAATACCAAAGAATTTGTCTTTGAACCGCGAGTTGAGTAGGAGTTCAGCTTAAGAACTTGTTCTGATCAGCTCGTAGGAGGAAGAATTCTGTAGCAAGCACTACTTGGCAAGGGTTAGAAGAGTCAATCAACAACTTTCAGCAACTGCAGAAGTATGCTCATTTTCATAACACTTTCCAGAGCACCGAAAGAGTAAAGCCAGACCTTCAATCTTCACAAATCAATTGAATGATCATAAGCACTCAAAAGTGTGAATCTCAGATTGCTCAAGTAACAACAAATAATTGAAATATTAATTGTATTGAATGATTGAGAGAGTTACAAACATAGGATTGAAAAGCAAACTCTCTCTCTCTCTCTCTCTCTAAACCTGATAAGCGCACAATTCTATTTCTCTAAGTCTAATCCTAATTATTAGAAAACAAACATTAAATACTCAGGCCTAAAAACCCTAAAGGCCCAAGGCCCAATTAACAAACAAAGCCCAATATTAACATAAAGGCTTTCACAACGCATTTAATAAACAAATAAATAAACTACTTTATATAACTTTCCATGCACTAGGACTTTCAGTCCTAACAATAAGTCTAGATCACAACCAAAGCACCAGAACAATGATTGCAAGCACTCACAATTCTGAATGATCAGGTTAGAAGAATGATTAAGAGCACTCAAAAGTCTAGCATCGTCAAGAAAAAATCCAGAATGATGATTGTAGATACTCAAAGCTAATCCAATCCAATTAGAGATTGAATCCAAACATGGTATGTCTGAAAATCTTGACAACCATGAGCTCTGTGAATCTAGATCAGATGCATAGAAGTATGTGGAAAACTGAATGTTGGAATGATGTCACACATGTGTTCAGCAAAAATCTCGTGAACAGATTTTCGAAACGAAAACCGGATCACACGGATGAACAACTATTGAGAAAACCCAAATGAGAAAATCCCGGAACAAATAAAAAAATATTTCTTGAAGTTTTTGTTTCACGGATCACACAGTCAAAGCACAAGAGAAATATCCAAATTAAATATGGTGTAAGCGGGGGTTTTTTTTAAAAAAATTGGTATCAAAAAGTCTAAAACCCGAACATCAAGGTTTATTTAATGGAAGTCCGTCTGACAAGGAAAGTCCAAAAATTATGTACTTATGAGCACAAATCCAGTTAGCAAACCCGAAAAACAAGGAATCTAAACCCGATACCAATGTAGATCCCAAAATCCGGATGACAGAAAATAAAACCCGGATGGCAAGGGCTTTAAATCACGGATGGTGAAGTGTCAAACCCGGATCCCAGGGGTTGTAACTCCCGGATCACATGTGCATCCAAACCCGGATGGTGCGTTGCCTTATATACAAACTAAACCCGGATGCCAAGGGGCATACATCCGGATTGACACCCAGATGACATGGCATATTAATCAAACCCGGATTGCATTCTCTAATACCCGGTTCCCATTTGTTCTAAAATCACACCCGGATAGTGCCTTTCTCCCGGATTGAGTCTCAAACTCTCGTATACCAATCAAGTCCCAGATGTCACAGCCAATCTCATCCCGATTAACTCCCAGATTGAGTCTAAAACCTGGTTGCATCATACTCAAACCCATAAATCCGGTAAACACCTTCTACTAGTACGCGACATAACAGATACTCGATCCAGAAGTCACATAAACCAACAATTTGATCAAATTCTTGTAGATTGGCGATCGAAAGATGTTTACAAACACAAAATAGCCAATCCTTTTCAACTAACTCACATCAAATCACACTAATACGTTCCAATTTCTAGAAATCGAGAAAAACTCGGCTGCGATCAAAACTCTCAGATCTAATCCAAATTCCTCCAAAATTGATGAAATTAAAAATTGTAATCGATTCAGATAGATTTATCCAGTAACATTGAATCGATTTATGCAATGAAATCACAAATTTAGCTCTAAACTTCACAAAATCAAATCCAAATCGTACAACTTCATCAAAGTTGGGCCGTAGAACGTGAATTGTTCAAAACTGACCAAATCAATGAAAAATTTCTTCGATCTAGCTCTGATACCACATGTAGATTCCATATCAAACAACAATTCAATGTATCAAATGATAAAAACAAAATGAGATTGGAAGGAGCTATGTTTTATTCACATAAAATGTAAACACAGAGAACACAACCTAGAGAGAGAATGTTTCTCTCTCTAGAAGAACAAGCACTCAGTTTGATCTCTACATTTTTGAATTGAACTAGTTACAAACATACAAACTATATATACTCCCCCTATCCCCCTTGTTCTACATTAAAGCCTAAGTCCATTTAGAATTAAGCCCAATACATTCTACAAAGCCTGACACTAATAGTAAATGTAGAGCCCTTTACAAAACTTTCTAAGCTAGGACATTTTATGTCCTAACAGTCCGGGTATGAATGAGAGCCCGGGAGGGGTGAGAATCCGGACATGACTTAAATCCCAAATGAAGATGAAATCCGGTATGAATCATAACCGAGATGAAGCATGAACCCGGAAGCTAGAATCCAGGTAAGGGTCTAGATCCAGGTGAGATTGAAATCCGGATGGAACATAAACCTGGATGGGTTATCCGGTACTCTCAAATCCAGACGAGTGATTATCCGGGAACAATTTTCCGAGCAGTGTTAGCTTTATTTCGAGAGTATTTGTCAGTTCCTTCATGCTAAGTTCAAGGAGTTGTTTAGAGGGTCATTTAAGGGAGAATGAGAGACAATGTCAAGGGATGATCGAGTGACCTATCACCTTTTTGTATTTAAATCGTAGGTATTTGGTTTAAGGATTGTAAGCGTAAGTGAGAAAGAGTTAAGCAAGGACAACATGTGAGTCTTAAACTGAAAATGTTGTTGACGTACGTATTTTATCGCATGAGATGTTTATGAAACTGCATTTTTTACGTTGTTATGGAAGATGATTTGCTATGAATGTATACATTTGATAGTAGGCATGTTATGGCTTAAGTCGGGGTGTGTGTCCCACAAATGCTCATACGGGGGGGTGTTCCGTTTATGCCATGGGGGTGTGTCCCAGTTAAAGGTAGTGTGAGCCAAACACGTCACAGGTGTGTGTGACCTCAGTATGTGCCATTAACTTGTGTCGTTCATGCGTTTAACGTTTTAAAGTTGAGAACTGTTTATAAATGCTTATAAATTGTTTTATATATTGTGGCGCGAATGTTTGTTAATAGAGGTAACTCTCTAGACCTCATGGTGTAACCCTCGCTTTTCAAAAACTAAACCATTTTCAGGAAAGCGCTTAGTAGAAGGCTCTAGCAAGGGTAAGAAGGAAGATGTTACTTTTAGCTTACCGGAATTAGTATAGTTTTATTCTCAGTTGTGTAATAGGTTGTTTCCGCAAACCTGGTTATGTACTCGTAACGTTTGTGATTATATCTTGGGGTCATTTGGCATGTTATTTTATATTATGTTGTTTATGCTCGAATTGTTGAGTTTGGTTATTTTATATACATAGATCCATCGCGGTTACCAACCAACACACACACAAACACACACACACACACACACACACACATATATATATATATATATATATATATATATATATATATATATATATATATAACACATACCCACAGATACATATAACACATACACATACAATAGGGCAGTGAAAATTGTAACAAGTGCTCCTGAAGCTATTCCTGTAACAGGATCCCCTTTGGTAGAATTATAGCAAGGAAGTGCTAGAGTGGGACAATCCACTTTGACTTGTTTTTATAGTTTACACACTTTTTGTATTATGTGTACATATAACACATAAATATGAGAAATAAGAAAAAATAAAAATTTCGTCGCTAGTTCGTGACGGATTAGTGACGAACACTTGGATTCTAATTAAAAATCAAGTGATTGTTGCTAATCTGTCACTAATTAGCAACGGATTAGTGACAGGCACGTGGATTTTGTAGAAATTAATGAATCCGTTGCTAATTCGTCGTTAATTAGTGACAAAAACGTGTATGTCGCTAATCCTTCGCTAATTAACGATGCAATTGTGACAAATCGTGTTTGTGGTCGTTCCGTCGCTAATCCGTCACTAATTAGCGATGGATTTTCCCGTCGCTGATACTTCTTTTTCTAGTAGTGACTATCTACTATGGGTGCTTACGGTCCGATTTGGACGGTTTAACCCCCCAAACCACAAACCAAATCACAAATGGCGGTTTATGAAATTTTCAAGCCGAGCGGTTTGGTAGCAAGTGACCAAACCGGTCAAACAGGACCACAAGAAGGCGGTCTGGTCTGACCGATTTAGGCGGTTTGGTCCTCTTTTGGGCTTTAAACGAAAAAAACATAAACTCTATATCCAAAATAAATTTATTACCAATATAACATTAATAAAAAATAGTATATCGAATTATAAAAGAACATTTATATATTAAATTAAAAAAATGGATTAAGTTGAGAAAAAGTTAAACGAGTCCACAAACAATGGTTGAATTTTGGACAAATATTGAAAAAGTCGAAGGACGATTTGGATTTTAGATTTAAATTTTTAACGGATCTTAAAACATTGTCAATTTAGATAACACAATCAGTTGATTAAATTAAAACTAAAGACATAATTCTTTACGAACTTTTTTTAATTAAACAATAAAAGTTGAGCCTATGACATGAAAATTAAATATGATTAATACATGCGTATTTTTGGCGGTCGGTTCGGTGCAAACCGCTCAAATAAAGGGTCAAACCGCATACCAAACCGGAACGAGCGGTTTGACTATTTTTAGACCGGACCAGACCGTCAGACCGTTCAAACCGGCAAAAACGATCTGGTTTAACTTGGTTCAACCGGTTTGAACGGTCCTACTTTTTTTTTTTTGATATACAACGTTCTTTTCTAACTTATAAAAACAGTAATTTATACTATATTATAAAACATCTATAAAAAACTCTTAAAAACAATTGTTAAAACTTAATGTACTGATATTTAATATTTACTTAAAATCTCTTAAAAACAATCATTAAAGCTTTATGTACTACTTTTTAATGTCATTTATTAATTTTCAATTCTTATCTCTAACCACTTTAACTCCTAAAATCACTCCCCACTTCAACTCCCCGCATAATTAAATACAGGATAAAATTAAATTTTAAAAATAAAAAATCTAAAATATAATTAAGAAAATCTAACAGAATAATTAATGTTTATTTTATAAAAAAAATATATTATTAAACCTAAAATAAATTACATTATTATTAAATTATCGAAAAAAACTCCTAAAAACAAGTTTTTATGCATTAACTATTGTTTATTGATACACATTACTTAAAATTCGAGATTACAAATCATAATGCATGAGTACAAATTAATAAAGCTATATGTTTGAGTTCACAACTAGCTAATAAACATAATTAAAACAGGATAAACAACTCAAATTAAATATAAATAATTTAAAATATATAAGATAATCATTGAATTATAACAAAATACTTAATTTTTTTTATAAAAAACATTATATTATAAAACATAAATTAAAAAATTTATAAAAAAAAATCATTATCACTCGCTCAAAATCATCCAAAATCGTACTATAAATCAATAAAAAAAACAAAAAGTAAAAGATAACATTAAAATCGTGATATATCTCGCTGTATTGCACGAGTACGTTTCTAGTAAATAATAATACATGCGTATTTTTACTTCTAACTTAATTACTAAACTTTAACAATCGTTATTAAACCATCATATATATATATATATATTGGAAGGTTATTTTGCAATCCTTAAAAATGTTGCAACCCACATCTTAACCGTTGGATTCATGATCGGCGGTTACAATAGATATTGGACTCAATATTTTTAATTAAAAAAAATAAAAATAAAAATAAAATAACCGTCGATCTTGAATCTAACGGTTAAGATGTGGGTTGCAAAATATTCTTCCAATATATATATATATATATATATATATATATATATATATATATTTCAAAACCGGTTATTTCAGGCAATCTTGACTAAAAAAACCCGTGCAATATTGACAATTATAAATTATTTAATACCATTTTTGAAGTTTGAAAAGGTTTGATTATTATTTTCACTTGTTTGGTGATTTTAAAGTTGAGTTTATTTCATAATAATTTCCAAAAGTTGGCTGAGTTAATTTTAAAGTTGAATTTATTTTCATAATATTAATATCGGTCTTTACAAATTAATTGAATTTTTAATAATTTTCAAAAGTTGGCTTTTTACAATTGTTTTTGAAAATTAAAAATGTTTTATTAACTGTTTTACAATTATCATAATGGGTTTAAGAACATATTTTAAAAATTGAATGAGTTTTACAACAAATTTTGTATATTAATTGGTTTTTAAAAAAATGAATAAGTTTATAACGATAATCTAAAATTAAATTTGTTGAAACCTAACCTTTTTAATACAACCTTATATATAAGTTAGAAAAAGACATGCTCGATGATGAGATGGGAAAGTAGGAGGTGTATCTTATTGTCATGTTGTCCAAATTTAATATAGAAGAAGGTCAATTTGATGCCTCCAAGTTTTGGTTTTTTCACCAACAATATTTTCCAAATTATATTAATTATAATGTAATTAATTAAATATTTCGCCGGACCTAAATCATTGGAATCCAAATGTATATTACTATTTGAATATTTAAATATTCTTGTAATTAAATCTATTGTACTTTACACATATAATATAACAAATTATCTTAAAATAAATAAGTTATGGTTCCTACTTTTAAAATCTTCATTTTTATTATATATATTAAACATACAATTTAATTTAAAAAATATTCAAATGATTTTCTTTGCTCACATAGTTATAATACATTTCTTTTTATATTCATAAAATCATAACATGTTATATTAGTTGATTCAAAAAAATTGTACATTGTTTTGAGATCAACAAAAATAGAACATGTTTCCAAAATTGGAGATTTTAAATATAGGATATCAAAATAAAAACCTAAAGAAATTATGTTCTACTCTGATATATATATATATATATATATATATATATAATTTATACTTTATTATATATAATTTAAACTCTTTTGACTTGATGTTATTTCCTTTGTATTGCTTACGCACTGTAACCTTAAAGTCTTTATCGTGACATTACTTCAATTATGATAATTCGTGAGAAAATACTACAAACTAGTGATGATAGATTAGAAGTCGGAAAATTAGTGATAAACAACAAAATTTTGATACAAAACCCGAATTCTTGAAAATTAAATATACTCTAAATCTTAAATTGTTAATCGTAGATTAATTTGTACGAATAAACTACGTATTTAGAGTATTTTTTTATTTTAATATTTGTCAAACATTATTGATAATAAGAAAAATAATATTTTAAGCAAAAACACTAATGTATTACAATAATTGTTAATGAAAAATAACTTTGAAATAAAATATGATGAAAACGAATAATATTCCTTCTATTTCAAGATATCATAAAAAAATTCATTATAATATACTGATATTATTTATTTATTAATTATTAATATTATTAGTATAATGGGATGTGACATGCATAAATAAAGCTTGTATTTGTTGAAATGATGTCACATAACAATTAAAAAGGAATTGGTTCAATTGCACCTAAGCAAAAGATTGTAACGCACTGGTAAAGCCTTTGGGAGATGTAGTGGAAAATCTCATCTACCCAGGGTTCAAATCCAGGCGTTGTCAAAGCCCTTGTGGCCATGAAGGTTCACCTGCGATGACTCCAGGCCATTCGTGGTCGTCCGGGGATTAGTCGGTGCACGTAAGCTGGTCGGGAAACCCAGGGTTAAAAAAAAAGAAGAAGAAGAAGAAGTTATACATGTTATTAACAAGTCTCAAATACAATCATTTTTTATTTAAAAGATTCCGTTAAACCAAGATCGACAATAAAGTTATTTATATATTAAATAGTTTTGTAGACAATATATGATATTAAATTCTCTTAAAAGATATATTTAATAAAATTGTGAATATATATGAAAAAAATATACCTTAGAGTTTTCCAAAATGAATTTTTGGAGGACGGCCAAGCCGTATCAAGCCTAAGATGAAAAGGTTGATACATAGCCTTGAAGAATATACAACTCATCATTAATTCATACACAAATTAATCTTGAAATCTATGGAGAGAACACACCATTCGTCTCCCTACACCAAACACCAAAAAACAAGCAAACCCCAAAGCAACCACACATACTCGGACTCCGGTGGTGGTGAGGCTTACGAAGAGGAGGATAAGTGGGCACCAAGGCTTCTGAGGGAGTGTGCTCGAGCCATCTACGTAAAAGACTCGGCCAAGATCAACCACCTTCTATGGATGTTAAACGAGCTCTCCTCGCCTTATGGTGACTGTGATCAGAAACTAGCTTCCTACTTCCTGCAAGCACTATTTTGCAAGGCTACGGAGTCTGGGCAAAGATGCTACAAGACCTTGGTCTCCGTTGCTGACAGGAGCCACTGCTTTGATTCTGCCAGAAAACTCATACTTAAATTCCAGGAGGTTTCTCCTTGGACTACTTTTGGCCATGTTGCATCAAATGGTGCTATCTTGGAGGCTTTTGATGGTGAGACCAAACTTCACATAATTGATATAAGCAACACACTTTGCACCCAATGGCCAACTTTGTTGGAAGCTTTAGCCACTCGGAGCGACGAAACTCCCAGCCTAAAGCTCACCGTAGTTGTCACAGCCAGCTTGGTGAGGTCTGTTATGAAAGAAATCACTCAAAGGATGGAGAAATTTGCTCGTTTGATGGGTGTTCCCTTCGAGTTTAACGTAATTACTGGATCAAATCGGTTACTTGGACAACTAACCAAAGAAGAGTTAGGTGTCCACGACGATGAAGCTATTGCGGTGAATTGTATCGGTGCGTTAAGAAGAGTTGAGGTGGAAGAAAGGGGAGACGTGATTCGACTATTGAGCTCTCTCAAGCCTCGAGTGGTGACCATAGTTGAAGAAGAAGCTGACTTTACAAGCTCCCAAAGTGACTTTGTCAAGTGCTTTGAAGAGTGCTTAAGGTACTACACTTTGTACTTTGAGATGTTGGAAGAGAGTTTTACTCCCACGAGTACTGAGAGGTTGATGTTGGAGAGGGAGTGCTCAAGGAGCATCGTTAGGGTCTTGTCTTGCGACGACAAACAGAATATCGGCTCGGGAGACTGCGAGAGGAGGGAGAAAGGAAACCAATGGTGCGAGAGGCTCAAGGAGCAATTTTCCCCAGTAGGGTTTAGTGATGACGTGGTGGACGATGTAAAGGCCTTGCTTAGAAGGTACCGAACCGGATGGTCTCTTTCCCTTGATCAAACTGGTTCGAATAATGACTCAGGAATCTACTTGGCTTACAAAGAAGAACCAGTTGTCTGGGCTTCAGCTTGGAAACCCTAAAAATTAAAGAAATGACCTACAATTATAGGTTCCTTGAAAGTCCCATGGATTCTAGCACTTGAAGGGTGAATATAAGATAGATAGGGGAAGATATATATACCAGTCTTTTGTTATATATAGACAAGAGTACGAAGTAGAGTAACTTCATCAAGATCAGTAAGTATATATATTTGCAAGCAATTTTTGATGTGGCTTGTTTCTGCATTGATTTCTTGCTTTTAGCTTTTCTTAAGGTCGTAATGTGTTTCGCACTTGTTGGTGTGTTTTCAGTTTTCTTTCAAGGCATTCCTTTTCCAGGGATGCATGTATCTTTTTATTCGAAATTTGACACAGTTTCACTCCGTGTTTTTAAATATTTAATGTTATATTTAAATAAGAGCAAATTGTATGAATATGGAATGTATTATGTTTCAGAGACAAGACATCTAAGACAAGAAAGTCTAATAATATGTTGATAACACTTGATGAAATTAAAGTTACTTGAACTAGTGTTTGGACCGTACGTTGCACGGTGACAAAAATACTTTGTAATGTAAGTAAGTTAAGATTAAACGTAACTTATTATATTTGACAACAAATGGAATACAATGTATGGTATGCTCTTTCAATGTTAGTGCCTTTTCAAGCTTTTACGTGTGGTTTACATCTTTATACATGTCTACTTCAAATTAAGAAAGTGTTATGCCAAGTTCTTTTCAAGTTGGGAATGTTATGAAATACTTGTCAAATTGATAATATGTTTTTTTTGTAGGAATGTACTAAATTGCAAGTTTATGTACAATATTGTTTGTAAGTATTATTGAGAGTTGATGTCTTTAAGTATTTGTCAAGGATGAATGTTGATATAGTTTTAGTTTGAATAAGTAAAACAAATTACTTCATATTGGTTGAAAAGTGGCCAATTCTTTATGTATGTTTATAATTAACTTAATAGTTGACTTAATATTAGTATCATTCTAGGCCCAACACTTAATATGAAGTTTTAGTAAATGTTTGGATTGATAGTTGTTTTGGTTAAGTGAAGAATGTCGATCTTGAAGTTCTTAAGTATATTGATAGTTAGATGATTTTTTATTCATCTTAATCATCAATTTTTTAAGATAATGTTTATTTAGTTCTTTAAATATGACTATTTTTTATGTATCGATATTAGATGGTGAGGTTGATTTCTTTTTTTATTTGTGGTGAGTGCTAATGAGGGTTTGTTCGATCCATACACCTAAAACAAAGAACCCAATAACACTCCTCTTTGAAGAACATCAACCCTCAGCCTCAGACTCGTAAAGATATAGTTATACATATATGAAAACCTTTCAAAAATCATTTTCATACTTATTAAATCAAATTGAAACAAAAACATCCACTCTTCAATTGGATTATGCAGCTTGAAGTAATCAAAATCTAGCGCAATGTAAAGTTTTGGGTGAATTGTTTGGTACATGATTTTTCATATTTCCTCGTACTTATGTCTCATTTACTTTTCCCAAATAATATTTTATTATTTTGATTATAGGTAATACAAAATCAACATAGTGTGAAACATACATCTATTTGCCATGACATGAAAATAATTAATAAAGAAACATGGATTCTTGTCAATTATGCCAATATTTCAGTAACAAATTTTATCAATGGTGGCCCTTCATGTATATTCGTTGATATATATAAGCTGCAGTACATAACCCTTTAGAGATAGGGGCTACTATGTTGAATCTCGTGGTCACAAAAGTATAAAAATTTCATAAGATTGTATATGATTCAGTCGTAAACAAAACATATCATTTGATGACATAAAAAAACCAACAAAACGGAAAAGCACTACACCAAATGTTGTCTTAGACAACAAATGTTAATTGCCTATGTTGCTTAAGATAAGCTTAGACAACAAAGGCTATATGTTGCCTAAGTTTCCTCTTAGGCAAGGTGTAATTCTATGTTGCCTAAGTGAAACCTTATGCAACGTATGAATAATTATAGGTTGCCTCAACTATCTTAAGCAACATCTTCCCTTATGTTGCCTTAGTTGTATAATGTTTTTTTTTAATCAATGAAAGTTATCTTAGGCAACATGTTTTATTGTTTCTATGTTGCCTAAGGTCAAAAATATAAATAAATATAGGTAGTTAAAAATATAATAACTTGTTGACGGTTGATTTAAGGTTGACACATACTTTTACTTAGGCAACATATAATCTATTGTGTTTGTTGCGTAAGATCTAGCTTAGGCAACATATTTTCTTGTTTCTCTGTTGCCTAAAGTAAAAAATATAAATAAATATAGGTAGTTGAAAATGTAATAACTCTTTGACGGATGAATTAAGGTCGAAACCTACTTTTACTTCGACAACATTGAAAGTATAAATAAAATTAGCCGTTATGTGACCGTTTTTTGACCGCCTTTTTTATAATTGATGTAATAACATTGAAAGTATAAACAAAAACGTATTTTTAAAGTGTATTTGAGTGATCCAATTTTATTTTTTAAAGTTTATTAATTGATATAATTAATTATATTTTGAAAAATATTATTAAAAAGAATAATAAATAAATAACCTTTAACCGGATTTGGGCCCGGCCCGTAACCGAACCGGGACCGGTTACCCTGAACCAGTTATGGATCACCTTACCCGGTTACCCAGGGTTTTGCCCCAAACCGTAACCGGCCCAGGACCGGTTGGGCCTTAACCGGTTACGTCCACTACTGTTTGGGCCCGAGGATCGATTGGGCCTGACCCGACCAGTATCCGACATTTGGCCACCACTATTTGCGTAAGATCTAGCTTAGGCAACATATTTTCTTGTCTTTATATTTCGTAAGGTCAGATTCATTAATATATAATGATGGTAACCTCATTTCCAACATTTCATCTTCATTCAACATTTATTCTCTATTTCAAAAAAAATTGTTTCTAAGGAATTGGGACGCGATTTTAATGACTTTTGGATTCCAACAAACGTTGTTTTCATCATCAAAAGACATTTAAAGATTCTTAGGTAATTATCATTTTATTTTGTCTAATGTTGTTCTTATAGAGCTCAATACACACCATACACATATATACATTACATACATGCATATAAACACGTAATAAGTTACCGTTAGTGTTATTGGGCCTTGATAAGTCATAAAAGGTCTTGTCGGGCTATAATGGTTCTTAATAGGTTGTAGTGATTCTTAATAAGTTGTAGTGGTTATTGATAGTCTTATAGGTCCTAAACACACCACATGTATATATGCACTACATGCATACATACACGTAATAAGTCATAGTTGGTGCTATTGGGCCTTAATAAGTCATAAAGGTCTTGTTGTGATATAATGGTTCTTAATATGCTTTGGTGGTTATTGATAGGTTATAATGGGTCTTAGTGGTCTTATCGAGCCCAACACACACCACCTGCATATATTCATTACATATCTGCATAAAAACATGTATTAAGTCGCCATTAGTATATTGGGCCTTAATAAGTCATGAAAGGTTTTGTTGGTGTATATTGGTTCTTACTAGGCTTTAATGGTTCTTATTAGGCTATAGTAGGCCTTAGTGGCCTAATTGATCCCAATACACATCACATTCTTATTAGGCTATAGTAGGCCTTAGTGGCCTTATTGATCTCAATACACATCACATGCATATATGTAGTGTTGGGTTGAGTGAGGTTGGAATGTTTCCATCCCACATTGGTAGAAATACAAAAGAAGCTTAAGTTTAAAAGCCTAGAATCTCAAGTGGGTCTTGAGTAAAATGGTGGGCTTATGGTGGGGGTATCAAAGAAGTGCAACGCACGCGCGCGCGCGTGGCCGTGGCCGTGGCCGAGGCCGTGGCCGAGGGCGCGGTTCTCGCGAAGAGTCGCGCACTTTGCACTTCGCATCGAAGCAAAGGAGCCTTGCCCCGAGCTCCGAGTTTCTTTTTATAACTCGAGTTATAGAGTTGAGCAGATAATTTCGTTTTTATAAGCTCATTAAAATATGTTTAATGGCTGTAAATTCGTTTTTTATGGGCTCATTAAAAACGTTTTATGAGCCCATTATCACCCATCAATTTTGAGGAGAAAATCGTGGGAGAGATCAGGTTGATACCTGATCTCTTCAAGTATAAATAAGACCTTCTCCTTTTGAAAATACACCGGAAATTGATCTGCTCTCTCTCTCTGTCACGATCTGCTCTCTTCTGATCTGTTATCCCTCTCGAGTTCTGTCATCATTTTCTACCAGTTTCTGTCGAAGGTTTGCATTAACAGTTGAACACTATAGCTGTTAGTGTTTGATTAAAACTGTATCAAATCCTGGGTTAAGCGATAGTAGACTCACAACTTTCTAGAGTTTCACCAAAACCTTTAAGGACAGGAATTAGTTCCGTGCAGTCTACTCGGTTAAATTGATCATTTAATTCCAGGTTGGTTTTTACTTTAATTGTCACGCAATTTATTTTTTGTTCACTGAGTGAACATTCTGTCTTCTACTCCTTTCTTATACGTTTTTTATCGCGAAGGATAGAATATGTTGGTCATTTGGTTCAGGATCTAAATTCTTTGTTAAACAATCCTTGTTTAACGATCTCCATTAATAAAGTTTCCATCTTTATTAACAAGAAAAGAGCTTTCTTGAAGTCTTAATTTTTTGCTACTAACTTAAAACATATTTTTTACAACAATCTCTTGAGTCATCACACGAATGTTGGTAGAGCTTCCAAAATCCATAACAAAACCTTAAAATTAATTAATTAATTAATTAACACAGGTAAATTAATCACTTAATTTTACAACTCTATAACTCGAGTTATAAAAAGAAACTCGGAGCTCGGGGCGAGGCTCCTCTGCTCCGATGCGAAGTGGAAAGTGCAAAGTGTGCGACTCTTCGTGAGAACCGCACCCGCACCCTCGGCCTCGGCCACCGCCACGCGCGTGCGCGTGCGTTGCACTTCTTTGATACCCCCACCATAAGCCGACCATTTTACTCAAGACCCACTTGAGACTCTAGGCTTATAAACTTAAGCTTCTTTTGTATTTCTACCAATGTGGGATGGAAACATTCCAACCTCACACTCAATTTTCCAACATGTAGTACATATCTGCATACAAAGACGTATTAAGTCACCATTAGTGTTATTGGGCCTTAATAAGTCATGAAAGGTTTTGTTGGTATATATTGGTTCTTACTAGGCTTTAATGGTTCTTAGTAGGCTATAGTGGGCCTTAGTGGCCTTATTGATCCCAACACACATCACATGCATATATGCATTACGTATCTGCGTACAAACACATATTAAGTCACCATTAATGTTATTTGGACTTAATAACGCATGAAAGGTTTTGTTGGTCTATATTGGTTCTTAATAAGCTTTTGTGGTTCTTAGTAGGCTAAAATGGGCCTTATTGATCCCAATACACATCACATGCATATATGTAGTACATATATGCATACAAACACGTATTAAGTCACCATTAGTGTTATTAGGCCTTAATAAGTCATGAAAGGTTTTGTTGGTATATATCGGTTCTTACTAGGCTTTAAAGGTTCTTAGCAGGATATATTGGGCCTTAGTGGCCTTATTGATCCCAACACACATCACATGCATATATGCAGTACATATCTGCATACAAACACATATTAAGTCACCATTGGTGTTATTGGGCCTTAATAAGTCATGAAAGGTTTTGTTGGTCTATATTGGTTCTTAATGTGCTTTTGTGGTTCTTAGTAGGCTATAGTGGGCCTTAATGATCCCAATACATATCACATGCATATATGTAGTACATATCTACATACAAACACATATTAAGTCACCATTAGTGTTATTAGGCCTTAATAAGTCATGAAAGGTGTTGTTGGTATATATTGGTTCTTACTAGGCTTTAATAGTTCTTAATAGGCTATAGTGGGTTTTGGTGATCTTATCGAGCCAACCAATACACATGGAAAGGAAAATATAAGTTTAGACATTTTAAAAAAAATGAAGTACATGTGTATGTTTCCAAACTTAATTCATTCATATGGAAATGAAAATATAAATTTCTAAACCTTTTAAACTTTTTTTTTGTTTAAAAATTGGATAAAATAAGTAAAATTAAAAGATTTTTTATGTATAATTATTTTCTACATAATAATTTAATGATTTATATTCTTAAAAAACAAAGATATTTTAAATATAAAAACTAAATCTCCTATATTTTCCAAACCTTAATTCCCCTCTTATTTTTTTCATTTTCCTCTTAAACTAAATGTTATTTCATAAAAAATCACCCAAAAAAAGGGCGGGTTATTTCCCCCTTTCCAAAAATTGAAGAGCTTATAACCCTAACAAAAACACATACGCCACCTCCCTCACCTTTCCATCTCACCTCAGGAGCTGCTCTCCATCGCCAATTCCAGTTGTTTTCTATCGATTCTCTTCCTTCCAAAATCCTCCGATCGGGTTCCCCATCGATACAACGACTTGGAGGATACCCTTTCGAGAGCAAACGCTTGGCATACCACCTCATCCGGGGTCCCTATCCTCTTTATGAACATCCAAACATAATCCCTTCTTACAAAGGGAACAAAATTGTCAACTGTCTTATGGCTCCTGGTTTACCGGTTGTTATTGGTAATTTCATTCTCTTTTTGGGATAGATTTTCGGAGAAATGGCATCTTCTACTGTGAACGTTGGCTCGTTATCAGACTTAATGAATCTTGCAAATGTTAGTCTTTATGGTTTTAAAGATTACCATGGGGTTAACATTGGCGTTGTGAGAGCTGTCCTACTTTGGTTTGGTCCTCTTGGCCGAGAGATAATTGCGGTTGAAGTATAGATCAAAGAAGGTGACACAAAGCTTGGATTAGCCATTGGTCGAATAGAAGAGGTGAGTGCAATGATTTGCTCATATTTATGAACCACTTGACCCCTATTCAGTTTGGCTAATTGTGTTTCTTTTTGATTCATTTGACAAGGATTCATTCATTGCATCTCTGTTATTGGAGATGATCAAGACTCACCATCAATAAGATCAGGTCTAATCAGTTTGTACATGGAAGCTAAAAGGGCAAGAAAACTCTTAGTGATCTCGAGAATATCAAATCAGAATTGTTCCCAACACCGGTTTCACCGGCGGTAGGAAGCAGTATATGTTGAGGTCGACTGTGTTTTAATCAGGCTGAATTCACACTAGAGGAGCTAGGCTCTCGAAAAAGGGTTCTAAATCTTGAAGTATATTGTCGACTTGATCGTTACCTTCATTTGATTTAGTCATTTATTGTTCTCTTTGTAAAAATGTATTTAGTGAGAAACTGTAACTTGTTAACTTACCTTTGGGTGGCATAATCCATTAATATTTAATAGTCGGTATGGGGTTCATTGTTAGTTTCTTTCAAGAACTTGGGTCGAGATGTCTATACACTTGCAAATACCCTGTTGGATTGGTAGTTTGCAATGGCAAAAGGCCAAATTGCAACCGGAAAAAATATGTTGTTTAGTAATGAAAATGAGCATTAATGTTTTTTTTATAAAACTTCTTAAGCAACTTATAAACAATATAAACGTTGACTAAGAAAAATATTATATTATTTTAATTACAATTCAAATGCAACATATCTAAATAGATTAAGTTGTCTTAAGTGTGTGTAAAACAACATATGCAAATAGATTATGTTGTCTAAGTTGACACCTTAGGCAACTCGATCATAAATCAAATGTTGCCTTAGAGTTTGTTTGATGCAACATATGTTTTTTCCATAGGCAACATAACATCTTAACTGTTGATTAAGGAGTCAACTTAGGCAACATATGATGTTTGCCTATGTTGCCTAGGTTCTTATGCAACATTGAGAAGGCAACATTGCTTAGGCAACATAGGCTTGTTGTCTATGCCTTAGGCAACATATAAACCTCTCTTAGGCAACATTTTTTATTTGTTGCCTAAGTGCTATTTTAAGGTAGTGAAGTACTATACAATAACAAATCACATTCCTTAAACAATATTATTGCTACATACCTAATCGAAATGTTTTGATCAAGCGCGTTGTTCCACTTGATCTTGTATTTTTGATCAACCTATTTCACTTCCATGTTAGTTACTTAAATATCTATTTCTTTGATTGGAAAATTAATGGTTTCATTGAGAATTAAATGCAAGTAATGGAAAAAAGCAAATGAAGAGTTGGTGGTTAAACTCAATACACAAATTTACACAAAAATCCGTCTAAAAATGAAATACACAATTTTCAAATAGGGGGTAAAAGAGTCTTTATTATATTAAACATTTTAAAGTTAAAAAACACTATGAAACTTTATAGCATCATTTTTTACTCCACAAATGTGTCACCTCATTCATTATAGTTTTTACTTATGTACACACACGCCCGTGCACACACACACATACATATACATATATATATATATATATATATATATATATATATATATATATATTATAAAGAATAAAGATATATCATATCGTTATGTGAATAAAAAAATGTGTGAAATAAAGGAAATAAAAATAATTGTGTAACCAAAGAAAATGAATAGTCTAATTAATTAAATGTTTGTTAATAATTAAATAAAAAAATGCAAAATTTGACAAAAAAGAACATTACGATTTGGATACTTATATGATGTCACCTCATTGTTAGTGGTTTTTCCTTTAATACATATACACACACATCCTCTCTCTCTCTCTCTCTCTCTATATATATATATATATATATATATATATATATATATAGGGAGAGGTTCATTTGAGAAATGGTAAATATATGAGAAATAGAGAAGTAATCTTAGTCATTCATCTGGTCAACATTTGCGGCTTTGACCGCGAAGCACCGGATAATTCCTTGTGTGGTCTATAGAAGATAGAGGGGTAATTTCGTAAAATACACGGGATGAGTTCATATATGAATCTGTATGAATCACAAAGATTCATATATGAATCTGTTAATTAGTTCAACTGATTCATATATGAATCTTTGTGATTCATACAGATTCATATATGAATCTTTGTGATTCACAAAGGTTCATATATGAATCTTTGTGATTCATACAGATTCATATATGAATCACAAAGATTCATATATGAATCTGTTAGTTAGTTCAACTGATTCATATATGAATCAATTAAAAGAGTTCAGTTGTGAATTGCACTGGTTCATATATGAACATATAGTTCATATGTGAACATATAGTTCATATGTGAATTATACATGTTCATATATGAACACAGCCCGTGTGTTTTGTAAAATTTACGAAATTGTCCTTCTATTTTTGGGATAGCCGCAACTTTTAACCAGTCAAAGCCGCAACTTTTGACCGGTCAAAGCCGCAATATTTGACTAGTCAAATCCGATCTTGACCATATGAATGGCTAGAATTACTTCTCTATTTCTCATATATTTACCATTTCTCAAATGAACCAAACACTATATATATATATATATATATATATATATTGTTACATATTCTCACCGAAATAAAAATAATAATTTTTTTTATATTGATTGTTATGTAATAAAAAATGAAAAATGAAAAGTTCAGAACCATTTTCATTAATATTTTATATACGTATATTGAAATGTATTAAATTATCGTAAGTATTTCATTTATTTATATATATATATATATACATATTGATTTGTAATGATTAAAATAAGAATATAAAAGATTAGGTTAACTAATGAGTATATTGTAACATCTCAGGCCAACCGTACCAGATATTGTCCGTTTTGTCCACACACCCGGACTCACGGTTTTAAAACGCGTCTGATAGATAAGGTATCAAGTCACTTATAAGGTAACTTTTGTTCCCCTCCCCAACCAATGTGGGATCTTATAATTCACCCCTTTTAGAGCCCAGCGTCCTCGCTGGCACATTAGTCAGGTTCCCGGCTCTGATACCATCTGTAACATCTCTGGCCAACCATACCAGATATTGTTCGTTTTGTCCACACACCCGGACTCACGGTTTTAAAACGCGTCTAATAGAGGAGGTATCATGTCTTTTATAATGCAACATTTGTTTTCCTCCCCAACCAATGTGGGATCTTACATATCAATATATAATAATTACAAAAATACATGGAATATTTAATTAATTCATGAGATATAAATATATAGGTTTAAAAAACAAAACAAATTGGATAAATAATAAAATCAATAATTTGAGCATTCTCAAAATTTAACATATATTCATTCCTTTAGCATTTTTATAATAATATATTGATATTGAGTATTGATTGTTATGTAAATAAAAAATGAATAGTAAATATCATATTTAAATGTATTAAGTTGTCATAACTATTTCATTTATGTGTATTGATTCATGTGATAATTAAAAGAAGAATATAAAAGGTTTGATCAATTAATGATGTATATTGATATATAAGAATTATAAAAAAACATGAATATTTAGTCAATTAATGAGGTATATATATATATATAAAACTAAAAATTGGATAAATAATAAAAACGATAATTCAAGCCTCTTCAAAATGTCAACATACATTTTCTAAGCCTTTTTCATCGTAGTATATTGATATTGATATATTGATTGTTATGTAAATAAACAATGAATAGCAAATAAAGCTAAAATATTTAATTATATTAATTGTAAACTAATACAATAAAATGTAAATAAATAGACTGTGTAAAATAAAAAAATAAAACATAAATAAACAAAATATTTTTAATCATATTGATTGTTTTGTAAATAAAAAACAATGGTAGATAAATACTAAATGTTCAAGCCCGTCCCTTGGTATGTTAAATATGGGATTCAGAACAGGGCCCCCAAAATATTTGGGGCCCAAATTTCACATTTTTAGGCCTGAGTTATAAGGTTAGTCAATAATCCTTAAATCAAAATCAATCGGATACCGCTTCAATATTCTTCCCTCTAATCGTCTTCTTCCCATATCTATTCCCGATTAAATCGGTTGTCGATTGAAATTCCCAAGGGCTCAAAATCATAGATACCTAATGATTTGGTTTTAGCTACTCAATGGTTATTTTCATTAACTTGTAAGACTTTCAATTTAATATGAACTTTTCTATTTAACTTCTATTTGTTATTTGTTTTGTGTTCCAATCGACTCGTATTTTTTATACAAGTGTAACAGGGCCTCCAAAAAGATTGGGACGGCCCTGTAAATGTTAAACCAGTAGAAGAAATGACAATTAAAAAATTATTCATATTGCTTGTTATATAAATAAAAAATGAAAACCTAGAAGTACAAACAAAAAACTTTTAGTTCGTTACAAACTAAATTTACGAAACTTTTCAACAAATATATTTCGATGTTCGATTATGAAAAGAGCTTTCCACTAAGATTTTTGAGGATGGTTTTTGGGAATGAAGTCATATACACCATAAAGTATGACAACAATGACAATGTTAATATCAATAGAAAAAATCTTGAACTAGTCAAAACTTAACGCAATTATTAATCACGTATACACGATTATTGTCAGTGACGCTTAAATTTGAAAAAAAAAATATCGGATTTTGTAATCACAAAATATCGAAACTTTATTTGAATCTATATGATTCAATCGTAAACACACTCATATCATATGATAACAACAAATCCAACAATATGGAAAAGAAGAAATATGTAACAACAAATCACAATTTTTAAGAAGATAATTAATATATACTTGTTTAAAATCATCAATATCTTCTTCAACCCTCATCTTCATCATCTTTCATCAAAAGAAGTTTTAGAATTTCATTTTGTTTATTATTGCATCTTAGAAAAACAGATTTTATTAAAAGTTCTTTGAAATTAAACGAAGAGGCAAATCAAAAGTTAGAGGTTAAACTTAGATATGTAAAATTACCAAAATCACCCAACTTAATAATGAATTACACATTTCTCATAAAGGGCAAAAAAGACATTAATATAAAACTCGACATTTGAAAAAAATCAAAAACATGAGAAAAAGATGAAATAGAATCTAAGGAATAGGAGGTGTCACATCATCATCCATAGGTTTTGATTTTATATATACTAGTGTGTGACACCGTGCGTTGCACGATGATGAAAATTTATTGTTCAGAAGTTATGTGCTAAGTTAAAATGAAATGCAATTTGATAAGTGACAACTAAATAAATGTAATATAAGACAATGAATTTATTGAAGTAAGTAAATTATTTTTTTTATATTGTTTCCTATAACAAAGAAAATTTCATACATTTTCTTATTTTGGTTGCAAAATAACGTTTTGATATTGAAGTTAAAATTTGTAAAAAAAAAGTTTGGCATAAGCATATTTGCAATATTCAATATTGTCGTGAGTGTACACAAAATTTGGGTAAAATTTTGATTACCAATAACTCTAACCAGCTCCACACGAAGCCTACCTCCACGGATATCAATGTAAGGGGATATTTTTTGATTCATCAGGTGGAATAAAAGTATTTTACTAATCGTTTAATTAGAGAAATGCAACATCCATTAAACATGAAGTTTTGTACAATGCAAGAATATAAACAATAATATGAGTCATATCAATATTGCCCATTTTTTTGTTAACTGTGGATGTCCAGGTCAGGTTGCATGCAGCTCGACTAATTCCAGTGGCCTTGTAGAGCAGCCAGGAAAATCCCCAATGGCATTGTAGGACTCGAACTACTGACCGCTAAGGAGTTTTGGTTTGTCTACATCATAAATGATAATATAAAATTGTTTGTGAACCGATTGATATACTTTATAGTTGTAATCTATCCTATCCTTTAGGCGGGGATAGGTTCATAGGAGGACTTGGTTACATAGGAAGGAAAAATAATAAACCAATGGATATTAAGCATTTACCTTATTAAAATGTGAGAGGGAGACAATTTCACTGTTAAAATAGTGTAGTGAGAATTTCTTACATCAAGAAGTATTTGACTAAAATTACAAAAATCCAAGTAACCGCAAATCATCAATGTAAGTAAACTAGATTTGAAATCCAAGTAAAGGGTACTCTATTAACAAAAGGTCAATTGCATTGAGAAGATGCAGAAGCAAGTGCATTCTTCTACTGAAGTATTTTAATTTGGTGAAAAAAAGGCCACAAAATGTGCAGTTATGGGATGAGACAATTGACCTCTAATTTCAACGATCCCATCCCTTAGCTACAATTCTCTCAAAATTGAAACAAATTAAACACTCTAGTCAACTTAAAAGATTATATTTAGTCCAACAAATTCGAACAACTAAACCCTTTGTTGGTTGGTTGCTATGTCAACATAAAAGCTGCTATAATCACAGGACACACAGAAAACAACTCCAACATCAATTGTTGTGAATGATGATGTCAAATTCTTGATCTTATAGTATAACAGCCAAATGCCCAAATCAAACCAAACTAATCTAGTATATCTCGCTCGAATGTAGGGTATGAAGGTGCTATGTACACAAATCTGGCATTTATACAAAATATGACATAAACATAAAATCCGTTGTCACCCCTTCCATTTGTAATACGTACTATAAACTCTTCTGTAGAAATCACATCAATTTTATACCTAGCAGCAAAAAGGAGAGAAATGGATACTCAATTACAGAAAGTGAATATTAAGCTTATTTGGCATCAAAAGTAAAAAGGATACAATTCTAGGACCATAAGAAGTGCTTGACTTTCAAGCACGATCACAAAAGAAACACACATTCAACCACAAAATATAACCCTATCAGATGACTAATTATTATGAATGTGATATCCCTTGCATAATGTTGCAGCATAAAAAATTATAAAGCACAAACAATTAACAACTCCACGTACAATTCAATACTACTTTTCAAATTCAAGACTGATTGATTTTAACTTTTGCATACTTAACACAAATTATTCTATTCTAGTTTTTTTTATGAACTACGATAAATAAAATATTTCATGAGAATCAAAATCCAAAATTCAAAGTTGAGTTGTTTTTCCAAATAATTGGGGACTTCCTATGTTACCCGAATCCTCCATGATCACATCAAATGCACACAACACCACAAAAAACAACCCGATTACACAAAAAGGCAAAAATTTGTCGTATAAAACCATAAGCCACACCAGTATAAAAAAATTAGACAAAACGATAAATATTGGTCTAATAACCATGAAAAAATAAAGAAGTTATCCGAACCTTTTTGCATCGGTTAGTTATACTATTGACAGTCACAAAGATGACTTGCTTCAATAAGCCTTTCCATTTAAGAACCCATAAACAAATGTGCTTCTCCTTGATGAATACCAATAAACTGGCCTCCACTCGCCTTCAATCAAGATTTTGGAACATGAGAAAATTAGTTAGATAAGCAAATAGTTGATTCTTAATAGAATGTTCATGTGGCAAAATTAAAAACCCAAAACCAAGAACATAGTCAAATGCTTCTTGCAATGCATGCACGTGATTAACAAAAATACCAACAGTAAGAAGAAAAAATCTTAAGGCAAATGTTTACGCAGTGAAGAACACGTTGGAAATGGAGCGGAGCATACAAATTTAGAATATTGGAAGCTAAACACATTTATATTCATTGTGTATCCCTACTTGCAGATTTTGGGGCCAACTTGGTTGCTCCAATATTTCGGCAACAAAACATTGGTGTTGATTTATAAATCTAAAATATAGACATATACGAAGACAACAAAAGATAAACTCTTCCCATTTTATACCAATTTCTTAGGAATTTTTCCATAAATCTCCATTTTTATACCAACATAAGAATCCAATGGCTTGGAATGAATTCAATCGGGTGCTCAAGATGTATTAAAGCTCCAATAATGGATATCACTGTTTGTTTATGATGAACTCAATCCCACAACACCCCTTCACTTTTGGGTCATTGTGGACATGAACTCAATTCCCAAAAAATTCCATTTTAAGCCATATTTTCAACAAATCAATTTGCATCAACAATAATGGATCCATAGGTCATTTGCTGCCAAATATATTATATCTAACCTCCACTTACCTTGACCCTGGTTCATGATCTAATCCAAATTTTCAAAACTTCACTACCATTCAGTACCAAATTAACAGAAGAACATAAACTATTTTGTAACACCCGTAATTTTCGGTAAGTAAAAGTCACCCAAACATTTTTGTAACTTTTAAATAGTGGTAATTTGTTGGGAAATCATTGTTTAAAGTTCCTTAGAGTATCAGGGGTATTGGCGTTGAAACAGTCGAGTTTCGGAGCTTGGTAAGGGCACGACTACAATGCCCGGCGACTATGACAGTGTCATAGTCGCACCTGCAATTGTCGCAGCAAAAATCAGAGACTAGGGAGGACTTGGCGACATTTCTAGGCGACATTTCCCTGGGCAAGGGCAATGTCACTGGTCAATGTCGCATCAGAGGCCCAGGTTGCTGTTAAGACGGTATTTTCAGCCTATTTCCTTATTTCTCTCATCCAAACTCCCCCATTCTCTCCCACATCGTTTCTCCTTCTTCCCCCTTAAACCCCAACTCATTGTGGGTCCATTCGTTGAGTTCTTAAAGTGTTTCATCATCAAGTGGTAAATTGGGAGCTATGGCAAAGAGTTCACCATTGTCACTTTCAACCTCAAGCTCCATGGTAGAGTTTTCTAGGTTTTCATCAAAACCTAAGTGGTAAGTGTATCCTTCCCATTTCTAAACCTTATTATAAGCTATAAATGATCTCTTGATTATTTCCTAGTATTTGGTTTCTCAAATTTCGGATTTGATGGTTTTGGAGAAATTAGGTCAAAAATTAGGGTTTTGATCAAGTTGGGGATTTTGATGTAAAGTGTTTGGGAATCGATTTCTATTGGTTGAATGTGTATACTCATGGTTGGAAACTTGTGAATATAGGTTTTGGAAGGTTTTGCTTGAGGATTCAAGTTTCTTCAAGGAAGCTCAAGTTGGGGTAAAAATCTAGATTTAGTCTAAATCTAGCAATGTGAGTTCAAGTTTATTTGTGAAAACATTGTACATGCCAAAAATGTGTATTTTAAAGTATTTATGTGTTCTACATGAAACTATCAACTGTTGAATTATTTGGTAACTTGTGATTAATTGAAGGGTTTAGCTTTATAAACTTTGTAAAACACCCATATTTGGGACTTTTGGACATCTTGATAAATAAGCCATGAATGGGAGTGTTTTAAATAATTTTTTGCATAAACGGAGATTTCTTGGTAAAAATGCATTTTTATTGTTTGTTGGAATTATACATAGCTTGTGTTAAGAGACGTTTTAAAAAGAGGTCAATGGTATAACCTTGTTTGGGAAACAATCTTTCTATTTTAAGTTGTGTGGAGTTTGGTCGAGTGCGTTTATTGCATTTTATTGCTTTTGACAATGAGTCCTTTGGTTTTTTAAGCATGTGGCTGGGTATTTGATTATGTTGGGTTTTCGGGACAATTGTCCAGTTTTGATAGCCCAACGTAGAGCTTTGGTCATAAATTATGGTTATTGGAGATTTACATATTTTGTGTGCGTGCGTCATTTAATTTGGGGTGATGTAATGTTTTATCTCCGTCTGCTATGGATCTATGAGCACACAGTTTCTTTCTTGCCTTGATAATACCTGAAAAATCAGATTTAGAATTATTAATACATTTAGGACATTCAGAAGTTTTACCAAAATTTAACAATTTAGTTTTAAACTCTTGAATCTGATTAAGAAGCTTTAAATTCTGCATCTTCAGTTCATCCCGTTCAGCTTCTATGATAGGTATTTCAGGCATGTATATGATTGCAACATCTCTCCCTGCTAAAACATCTTTAGACATCTTGATATCTGAAAAAATTTACTTCAAAATGATCGTCAAAAATCAAAAAATTATGATCATTATCAGAAAATTATGATCATTTGCTGACATATTGAATGTATGCTTGAAATCATCGTCCAAAATATTCAGATAAAAAAACTTGACTTGAAAATCAAAATTGAACAACACTTGAAAAACTTTAAAAAAGTTTCTAAGGCATAAACTCGCAAATCACTGTAGATGACACTTCGCGCTAACAGGCTTGTGCGCGTTTATGGTTCGCGCAGAGCACTACGTGCGTGTTTTAAGTTCTTGCTTAGAAGGATGTGCGTGTTTTTGAACTTCTCGCAAATCAAGACGTGCGCATTCTATACTTAGAAATATTTTTGACAATTAAGAACTCGCAAAACATAAACTCGCTAAACACTAAAACTCGCAGATCAAGAACTCGCAAACAAGTTCATGCGCGTATTAGCTTCTCGCAAATCACACTATGCGCGAACTAGGCACAAACTCGCAGAAATCATGATCATCATCATCGTGCGTGTTCTTCAGTTTAGCGTGTTCTTCCTTAGTGTGAAGTTTGGATCTTGCGCGTTCTTCACTTAACCACACGGATTCGATCAAAAAACTTTGTAGACCTGCAAATTACTTATCAAATGGAATCAATATGATCGAAATGTGATTTCGAACACTTTTCTAATCAACAAATATGACTAAAAACACAAAAATACAGTGCATCAATCCAATTACAGTGTCGACATACTTTTTCAAGAAAATCCAAAATTCGATCTGATTTATTGATAATTTCATGAAACAATGTGAATAAGAACTATCCTATTACATCAATCGATCCTTATGAAACCATTTTTACAATAAAAAAACAACTATCCAATGCGAATTCGATCCAACAATGAAAACCAAAAACCGTTCTGCGCGTTCTTGAAAATTCAAGGAATCGATCCAAATCAAGTGAAGTAATTTGTCTAAATATGATTGGGTTAAGCTCTGATACCAATTGTAAGTCCAGATTATCAAGCCATTTCAATTCTAATCACACAATTAAGATCAAATGTATAGAGAGAGAATATCAAGCTGTTATATATCTCTTAGTGCCAAATGTTACAATACGCTCACAATGCTTTTAGAACACTTCTCTCAAGACACATTACAAGCTATATATAGTAAGGCAAAACACTCACAACATAGAAACTCTCAAAGGCTTACAAACCAAAAAGTCAAATACAAAAGGTCAAACGATTGATCTAAACTAAAATACATTTACAGAAAATACAACCAAAATGACGTGAAATGTGATGTGGAGTACTAAAGGTGAAACAACATACAAGTTAAATCACTTTTATTGTTTCATGTAAAAATTGCAATTATTAAAGAAAATCTAATAATATTCATTTCAATTTAAACAAAATTAAAAGTTCGCTTTTTATATAAAATTTTTTATTTAAATTTTTTTGTAATTAATATAATTTTGGTTTTTAAAGGAGGTGGTATTTAATTTAAATTATATAATTTCAATAAGAGATAGAAAGTCAATGGATTTGCTTTTATGCCCTTTTAAAAGTTATGTTTGTATGTAAATGACACCATATATGTAAAATATTATCTCCCAACTTTCACCATTGATTAATCTTGATTGTGGTTGAGATTGGTTCGTATAGTTCTCAACATTTTTGTGGTTTTCACTTGATTTAACCCATATATATATATATATATATATATATATATATATATATATATGCAGGAAAATGAAAATTACTTAGAAATTCTTGAAACCGGGTTGACCCGATGGTTAAACCGGTTGAACCGTGACCCGGTCATCACACCGGGTCAACCAAAAAACCGGTTTTTAAAACATTGATATATTTGCTTATTTGAATTCCGAAGACGGAATTTCTTTAAGGAGGGTAGATTGTAATATCCCGTAATTTATATGAAAATATTATTCAAATATTTATATTGGTCCAAATTTGAAGACCTTATAATACTCGAGGGACTAGATATGTCAATAAGCAAATTTTTGAAAAAGTGGGATAACTACATACATAGGATGGCGCCATATGCTTCCTAACCAAATTAGGATTATATTGTATGTTTATCCTATGATTATATTTTATGTTTATCAATAATTAGTCGAGGAGAAAAAAGAGTTAGAGTTGAAATGGAGTTTTAGGAATTAATATTAGCGTTTGACATTAGGTTCGTGTTGGAAGTTTTGATCGTGATTCTAAAGGCTCGTTGAAGAAATCGGATGGGGTTTTCATTAGCGATTTTCAGATATTAGTTAAAGGTACGGATTGTTTATGTTTCCTCGTTTATGTCTATTTCATCCATTGTATATGTATACAAATTCCTTTCGAAACGTGTTTGTTTGATTCGTCGAATACGTGTATGTTTGTAACAACCCAATATTTCAAACCAAAATATCGCATAATAAAAATCAAATGCCCAAGGTTTACAATCCGATAACAAGAAAATTTAACAGCGGAAGTCTTGTCTACAACCGAGAGTTACTAACTAAGCTAGTCATAATCTAATTAAGTCTTCTTTCGCGCCTGCTACAAGCTCTAAACCTTCTCCTTTCCTTTTCCCATAGCATTACCAGCACTTTTTCCTGAAATTGGGTTTTTAAAATTTGAAAGTGAGGGTTAGACCGTAAGGTCTAGTGAATTCCTGACCAACTATAACAATCATAAAAATAATAGTTGTAACAGTTAATAATAATTAACAGATTCCCAAATTTGAAGGCAAAGCAAATATTTATTCCTTATACAACATCCCAACCAAGTGACACAATGATTAGTTGTGTTCCAAGTTACCTTAACATGCACGTCTACGATCAGGGCCCAAGCAGACTCCCCTCTCGTATCGGGGCCCAAGCAGACTCCCCGCTCACACTGGGGCCCAAGCAGACTCCCCGTCCATATGTGAGGGAAACAAATTCCGCACACATAGGTGGTGTGAGTTTTCTAGAATCACCACAAGGTCAACATTTCCGCATTGTTGCATTTATCGTCACGAATCATTTACATAAATTCATATTAATCAACTCATTGGCCAACATGTCTTTAAAGCATAATATTAATCAATAATAATATTTCAAACATACCAATTTCAGCTCCAAAACATTAGAAAAAGTTATAAGACTGAGGGGTCAGAAACTCACCTGATGGTCTTTTAGCTAAATACTGCCTCCCTAGAAAAATCAAGAAAGAATAACAAGGTTACTCCATGAACGGGCTCAGATACCCAATACATACATAGCTTAGAATGCTCTGAGTTTCCAAATTCTATTCGACCGAACCCCCCTTTAACCTAACCACACTCGAGTGCTCGACCGGGACCTCCCCTGACGACCGGACTCTAAATGACTGGGGTCTCCCCCGTCGACCGGTGTCTACATGACCGGGGTCTCCCCCTGGTCGACTGGTGTCCACACGACCGGGGTCTCCCCCTGGTCGACCGGTTTGAACATCGACCGGACCCAAAGAAGTTCGCGATACAGAAACCCCAAATCAAATATTTCACCATAACCAATCCTTAATCAAAATCTTAAACATCCTCATACTAATTAGATATTAGAATAGGGCTAATCATCAAGAATCAACATCCAAAACTACTTACTCAAATTGCTCCAATAATTAATGTCAGACTCAATCCCAACCTTATCAGATTTAAGGGTTTACACCCCACACATCTACAATCTACAGTCTAGACTAGAAAAGAGACGTGAATAAACGATTACTTAGCATTTTAGAAGAAAGACTAACCTGAACTCAATTTCTTCAAGGATCCCAAAGCTTCTTCACCAAGTCTCCAATCTCTCTCTCTGGCGCCGCTCAACACAGAAAATGAGGAAAGAAATGGGTCTTTACCGTATTTGGCAACTAATAAAATTTTACACCTTAGACCCTCAAGTTCCAAAATGAAACCACAAGCCCAACATTTATAAAAGCCCACAATAATTAAAAAGAACAAAAACATGGGCCTTACAACCTCCCCCCCCCCCCCTTAAAAGGATTCCGTCCCCGGAATCCCCTCTTCGAACAAATGAGGATATTTGGCTCGCATCTCTGATTCCACTTCCCAAGTAGCATCCTGACCTTTATGATATCGCCATTGCACTTTTACCAAACCAATCTCCTTACTCCATAACTTTCTGATCTTTCGGTCGGTGATAGCTTCCGATTCTTCTATAAAATTCAATCGTTCGTCAACCTGCACATATTGCATTGGCACCACCAAATTCATGTCCGCAATACACTTCCTTAAATTGGAAACATGAAACGTATTGTGAATACTTCGCAATTCTTCAGGAAGATCAAGCTTATACGTCACCTCCCCGATTCGTTCCACTATCACAAATGGTCCAATATAACGTGGACTTAACTTTCCCTTCTTACCGAACCGCATTACCCCTTTCCATGGAGACACCTTGAGCATAACTCGATCTCCGATATGGAATTCTATGTCCTTCCGCCGATGATCCTCATAACTCTTTTGCCGATCCCGAGCTACTTTTAGATTTTCCCGAATCTGCACCACTTTATCCGCTGTGAGTTGCACCAAATCTGGTCTGGCTAACTGTCGTTCACCAACTTCATTCCAGCACAAGGGGGTTCTGCATTTTCGACCATACAAAGCTTCGTAAGGTGCCGCTTTTATGCTGGCACGCTAGCTATTGTTATACGCGAATTCAATCAAAGGAAGATGACTTTCCCACGAGCCCCGAAAGTCTAAGGCACATGCTCTCAACATATCCTCCAAAGTCTGAATAGTTCGCTCACTCTGACCGTCAGTCTGCGGGTGATATGTTGTACTCAACTTAATACATGACCCCATTTCTCGTTGGAAACTCTTCCAAAAAGCGGACGTAAAGCGACTGTCCCTGTCAGATATTATCAACAAAGGTACTCCATGACGAGCTACAATTTCATCTATTTATAACTTTGCCAACCTTTCCAAAGTATAGGTCTCCTTAATGGGTAAGAAGTGCGCCGATTTCGTCAACCAATCCACAATTACCCAGATGGCATCGTAACCTTTCGGAGTCTTTGGCAGTTTGGTCACGAAATCCATGGTGATTTGATCCCATTTCCAGAATGGAATTTCTAATGGTTGCAACTTCCCGTAAGGTCTTTGGTGCTCCACTTTCACTTGCAAACAGGTCAGGCAACGTTCTACGAAGTGAGCTATATCCTTCTTCATGACCGACCACCAAAAATTTGGTTTTAAGTCTCCATACATTTTATTCGTTCCAAGATGGATCGAATATTTCGACTTATGAGCTTCCTCCAAAATTTCGCGCCTAAGCTCCCCCAACTTCGGAACCCAAACTCTGCCCTTGAAACATTTCAAACCCCGGCTATCTTCAGCTAACGCGGTTACCATACCGAGCATTCGCTCCTGCTTTAAATTTTCAGGCATCACTGCCTTCAACTACGACTTCTTTATTTCCTCCATCATGTTGGACTCTACTTCAGTTCGCATGGCCACCACCTTGGTAACTTCACTTATCTCTTTGCGGCTCAGGGCATCTGCCACCACGTTAGCCTTTTCCCGGGTGATAATCGATTTTGCAGTCAAAATCTAGCAATAACTCCATCCACCTTCTTTGATGCATGTTCAACTCGTTTTGATCAAAGAGATGACATAGACTCTTATGATCCGTGAAGATCTGGCACTTCGTCCCGTATAGATAATGCCGCCAAATCTTCAGCGCAAACACCATTGCTGCCAGTTCCAAGTCGTGAGTAGGATAACGTGACTCGTGGTCCTTCAATTGACGAGAAGCATAAGTTATCACTTTACCTCGCTGCATTAGGACACATCCCAGTCCTAACCTCGATGCATCACTGTACACCACGAAATCATCGTTACCTTCGGGTAGGGTCAAGACTGGCGCAAAACTCAGCATGACCTTCAACTTCTGAAATGCTTCCTCTTGTGCTTCCGACCACGAAAACTTCACACTTTTCTTCGTGAGGGATGTCAATGGCGTTGCGATACGCGAGAAATCTTTAATGAATTTCCTATAGTATCCTGCCAACCCTAAGAAACTTCTCACTTCCGACGGATTTTTCGGTTGATCCCAATCTCGAATTGTTTCTATTTTGGATGGATCCACTTTAATTCCTTCCCGGGATACCACGTGCCCAAGAAACTACACTTCTTTCAGCCAAAATTCACATTTAGAAAATTTGGCAAAAAGTTTCTCTCGCTTCAGCAATTCCAAAATGACGCGCAAATGCTCCTCATGCCCCTCTTCAGACTTTGAGTAAATCAGGATGTCGTCTATAAATACAATCACAAACTTATCCAGGTAGGGTTGACATACTCTGTTCATTAAGTCCATAAATGTTGCTGGCGCGTTGGTTAGACCGAAGGGCATCACCAGAAATTCGTAATGCCCGTACCTTGTTCGGAATGCCGTTTTTGGAATATCCTCCTCTCTTACTTTAAGCTGATGGTAGCCCGACCGCAGATCAATCTTGGAGAAGTAGCTAGCTCCTTCTAGCTGATCAAACAAATCATCTATCCTCGGAAGCGGATACTTATTTTTAACCGTTACCTTATTAAGCTCACGGTATTCAATGCACATCCGCATTGTACCGTCTTTCTTTTTCACAAAAAGTATCGGCGCATCCCAAGGTGAGGTACTCAGTCTATCAAACCCCTTGTCTAACAGTTCCTGCAATTGAAACATCATTTCCTTCATCTCCAAAGGCGCTAACCGATAAGGGGCACGCGCGATAGGTGTCGCCCCCGGCACCAAATCTATGCGAAATTGTACTTGACGATCTGGAGGTAAGGTAGCCAAGTCCTCCGGGAATACCTCCGGATACTCGCTCACCACTCTTACTTCTCCGATCCCCTGTTTTTACTTTTTAGCATCAACTACATAGGCTAAAAACCCCGCACACCCCTTCTTTAGACATTTAGGTTTCACATCCAAACATTTCAAAAATCCAAGAGATACAAAGGAATGATCCGCTCCCGAATCAAATAACACACTGGCAGGTAATGAATTCACCAGAAATGTACCTGACACAACTTCTGGTATTTCCTCTGCCTCTGCTGCTGTCATATGAAAAGCACGCCCCTTCGCACATGCTGGCTCCAACCTTTTCTCCTTCCCTTTGTATCCCTGCTTTCCGTCGTACTGGGCCACCCCACCCCTTTCCAGCTGTGGGCAATCTGACCTTATATGGTCGGGCGACCCGCACTGAAAACATGATCGACTCTTCGTACAATCCTTAGCCACATGTCCCGACACCCCGCATCGATAGCAGGACCTCGGATCGATTCCACATTCACCTTTATGAACTCGGTGACACTTACCACACGGTTTGGGTGCCATTCCACGATCCCCGCGTCCATCAGATCTGAACATTTTCCCTTTTCTTCCATCTGCTCCTGGTCCATCCCATTTCCGCTTATCCCCCACTTTCTCAGTAGCCTGACGGTTCTTTTCCTTCTCTCTCATTTTCGCTGCGTTGATTGTCGATTGAAAAGTGGCTGGTTCCATGTTTGCAACAAATTCACGAATGTCGCTCCTCAAGCCAAAAATGTATCGCTCTACGCGCCTCTCCTCACTGGGCACATAGATCTCCGCGAAACGTGACTTCTCGATAAACTTTGAAGTATACTCACGCACGGTCATCTCTCTTTGTTCCTGACCCAAAAACTCTTCTTCCAGCTTTTTAACTGCCGCCAGAGGGCAGAATTGAGCTTTGAACCTGCTCACAAAAATTTCCCACGACATCCCTTTGGCTGCCGATGAACCTTGACCTCCCGATTCTGCGTCCCACCACATCACAACTTCATCTCTCAGCATTGACAAAGCATAAACCACTTTATCTTCCCTCGCACATTTGCTGGTGTCAAATGCCAGCTCCATACCCTTAATCCATTTCAGTGCTAAAACTGGGTCACATTCGCCTTTATAAGTAGGAGGCTTGCAGGTAGCGAATTCTTTGTAACTACACCCTTTAGTTGCCGACTCATTCACCACCAGAGTGGTCGATTGACGATGACTCCCCTCTACCGAAACCGGTGGACTGGATATTTCAGTTCCCTCCTTGCCTTCAGATTTATCTTTGTTCCCAGATGGCAACCCCTCCCGATGCACTAGAATAGCATTCAGAGTCTCCTGCAGTTTAGCCATTTCCGCAGCAAAGGCTGCGTGGGTAACAAAAGCTTGATTCCGACCACGACCCCGACCTCGCTGCTGACCCCTTCCCCGAACTGAAATAGAACTCTCTTGCTACGATACTTCTCTATTCTCAGGAATTTCTGCACTTCTGGCCCGTCGACTCGATTGAGACGCCCGACGTCCCCTATTCGCACCATTCAGCTCCACCTGAGTAGCAGCTTTTAGAGTCAACCTTACTGTCTTCTTTGCCCAACCCCTGGCCCTTCCACGAGCAACAGGTTCCCTCAAAGATGTTGCTCGCTCATTGACCTGAATCTCGTTAACTGGATTATTCTCCTCAACTGGCACTGATCTGCTTCTTAACGATCTTCCCGACATGACGAAACTGATAAACCACAAAAGAACCAAAACTTAGAAACCTAGTATGACAAGGTGGAATCCCAAATTTACCAGGTGGAATCCTAAATTTACCTTACATGACAGTCCTCACTACCTTATCATAAACGCATCTAGAGTGAACCTACACAGGCATCCTAACTCTCGGTTAAATTCCTAAATTCTCAGTTTAAGTTAAGGCTCATCCGACCACCTAAATCCCTTAAACTATGGGTCTGATACCAAATGTAACAACCCAATATTTCAAACCAAAATATCGCATAATATAAATCAAATGCCCAAGGTTTACAATCCGATAACAAGAAAATTTAACAACGGAAGTCTTGTCTACAACCGAGAGTTACTAACTAAGCTAGTCATAATCTAATTAAGTCTTCTTTCGCGCCTGCTACAAGCTCTAAACCTTCTCCTTTCCTTTTCCCATAGCATTACCAGCACTTTTTCCTGAAATTGGGTTTTTAAAATTTGAAAGTGAGGGTTAGACCGTAAGGTCTAGTGAATTCCGGACCAACTATAACAATCATAAAAATAATAGTTGTAACAGTTAATAATAATTAACAGATTCCCAAATTTGAAGGCAAAGCAAACATTTATTCCTTATACAACATCCCAACCAAGTGACACAATGATTAGTTGTGTTCCAAGTTACCTTAACATGCACGTCTACGATCGGGGCCCAAGCAGACTCCCCTCTCGTATCGGGGCCCAAGCAGACTCCCCGCTCACATCGGGGCCCAAGCAGACTCCCCATCCATATGTGAGGGAAACAAATTCCGCACACATAGGTGGTGTGAGTTTTCTAGAATCACCACAAGGTCAACATTTCCACATTGTTGCATTTATCGTCACGAATCATTTACATAAATTCATATTAATCAACCCATTGGCCAACATGTCTTTAAAGCATAATATTAATCAATAATAATATTTCAAGCATACCAATTTCAGTTCCAAAATATTGGAAAAAGTTATAAGACTGAGGGGTCAGAAACTCACCTGATGGTCTCTTAGCTAAATACTGCCTCCCTAGAAAAATCAAGAAAGAATAACAAGGTTACTCCATGAACGGACTCAGATACCCAATACATACATAGCTTAGAATGCTCTGAGTTTCCAAATTCTACTCGACCGAACCCCCCTTTAACCGAACCACACTCGAGTGCTTGACCGGGACCTCTCCTGACGACCGGACTCTAAATGACTGGGGTCTCCCCCGTCGACCGGTGTCTACATGACCGGGGTCTCCCCCTGGTCGACTGGTTTCCACACGACCGGGGTCTCCCCCTGGTCGACCGGTGTCCACACGACCGGGGTCTCCCCCTAGTCGACCGGTTTGAACATCGACCGGACCCAAAGAATTCGCGATACAGAAACCCCAAATCAAATATTTCACCATAACCAATCCTTAATCCAAACCTTAAACATCCTCATACTAATTAGATATTAGAATAGGGTTAATCATCAAGAATCAACATCCAAAACTACTTACTCAAGTTGCTCCAATAATTAATGTCAGACTCAATCCCAACCTTATCAGATTTAAGGGTTTACACCCCACACATCTACAATCCACAGCCTAGACTAGAAAAGAGACGTGAATAAATGATTACTTAGCATTTTAGAAGAAAGACTAACCTGAACTCAATTTCTTCAAGGATCCCAAAGCTTCTTCACAAAGTCTCCAATCTCTCTCTCTGGCGCCGCTCAACACAGGAAATGAGGAAAGAAATGGGTCTTTACCCTATTTGGCTACTAATAAAATTTTACACCTTAGACCCTCAAGTTCCAAAATCAAACCACAAGCCCAACATTTACAAAAGCCCACAATAATTAAAAAGAACAAAAACATGGGCCTTACAATGGTTTCTTTATTTTTCTTTTGATTCGTTCTATTCGATTTGGTGATCAATAATGTGTTTTTACTTCCATCAAAGTTATTTTACGTTTCCATTCATTTAGTTGATCATTTGTTCGTCTATATTCTAGGGTGTGTATTCTTTCTGTTTTACATATGATAAATCGAGATTCGAATATTCTAGAAACACCGAACTCTGTTTATAATCTGCTAATTTTATTCTGGAAATTTCTTGTTATTTGTAAAAATCATAGCAAATCTCTCGTTTGTCGGATTAAGGCATACGATATATTTTTGAAAATCTAGAGATGTCGTCCACGATTTACTGTCATATGAGAAAATTGTAATTTTTATGCTAAGGTGTCTAAAATCTTGGTTTTTCAAAACTGGTCTCGTTTTAGGCCAAAACAGCACGACTGTTTTCAAAAATTCGTGTAAAATCCATTTGAAATCTGATTCAGTCCATTCTTGATTCGTTGGAATCCTAAGACGTTTATTTAAAACTTCTGTTTAGTTATTGTTTCCTAAAGCTTAATGTAATTATGATAAAATGTTGGAATTGTAAACGTGTAAAGTGCTGAAATTAGTACGACTCAATTTCGATAAGTTGTGAGTGGGAAATTCCTAGTCTATGTTCGGGTTTAATTCGTCATACGTTTTTGGTTTCAACCTCATTTGTAAGGGTTCGTGCATGAAGTTGCATCATGGTTTACAAAACTCGTCCCATTTAATTTTCTTTTCGATTTGTTAGTCTCTAAGTTTTAGAGTGTTCGAAAAATAAAGGTTTTAAGTGGAGCGGTCAATATTTTTGTACGTTCAAATACCCTTTTTATTCGTTTTGCAATTAGTATTATTTGATACTCACTTAGTGTGATCACATGTGTTGTGACATACTTTTGAAGTTTATATGTTAAGGTGTACCGAGCTACTAACCACTTATGGGGGTACCATAGGCACGCCATTGTGGCACCGATAGCGTGACACCATCTGTGGCGGTGTGATCAGTTCATGACGTCTCCTTTCGATTTATTTTTGTGCTCTGATGAGAGTTGGTCATGGTGTGATGGGTGATTTTTTTCAGGAGGCGTATGGGTCAGCCCTAGCATATGTTATTTGTTGTAGGGTGAGTGTCGGTGTAGTGCCCAACATCGTATCTCACATTAGTACATGAGGATCTACAGTCCAGCGTACGAGCCTGTGTGGCCATATGTCTGACACTTGTCATGTTTGTGGATATGCAAGTGTATGCGTTTTTTAAGCTCGATATACAATCTCAGTTTATGATATTGACTTGAGTTTCTCTAATTCGTTTGGTACTAGTGATCAATTTTTATTATAATTTGACGATTTGATTTTTGACAAGATTTAATATTGTGATATAATGAATTTGGATATATTTATTTTGTTATAACTTTTGATTAAGCAATTAAATTGAGTTATTTGGTCCGAGTTCTTTTGGTTTCGTTTTATTTGTTTTGGAGTATTTCGGTCTGTTGTTGAAGTTAGATGTGGAATGAATTATACTCAACATAGCTTTCATGAACACTCAAAAATTCGATTCTCGTGTCCAAAATTCAGATTTTTATTATATTCGGTATTGGGTTCGATTATTCGTTTATTATCTATTGTATCTGTGCACTAATCATTTGGCTCAGCCGCATTTCTTTCTTCGCGACAGGTATTCGAAGGGAATCTAAGGAGTAAGAGATTTGAAGTATCCTCATATCTAAGAGGTTTGTTGGTAAGAGTTTGTAGGATTTGATGTTGTTGTAAATCAATTATTGGAGAAAAAAATGCATCGTTCGAGAAAATTGTTGTTTGATGGTGTTTATTTTACATATGGTTCTATAGTGCTCTGTATGCTTTTATGGACAGTTTGTTTTAGGTTCAGACGTAACCTTCTTTTCCATCTCGGGAAGGGAGTGTTACACCACTTGTTAAGAAGATGTTTGATCAATATAAACTTGAATGAAAGATAAGAGTAAACATCAATTCATGAGCAATATTCACTTTATAATTGTTTCTACACCTTAACTTCCCCTCACACCCAAGCTATGCCTATCATTGCTTGGTTGTCTTGCGTTTTTAAGGGAAACATTTGAACACAATACTCAAAGAAAACAATACTTGACAAAAGTATTTTGTATAAATTAATCCAACAAAAGTACTAGATGAAAAGAAAGTCACTAAGAATATATTTTGAGAAGTCAAACTAGAGATTAGTGGCTAAAGACACAAAAGAATACAATACTTCACATCCACATTCAATTAACTTGATCAAAATCTTGAATAGGAGAAGTATTGGGAAACTTGGTGCCAAAGCAACTAAGAACTAGAGAGATTTTTGTAACAAAACAAGCAATTAGTAATAAAAAACAAGAGATTCTAACAACTTCGCATATAGGCTCAATTTAACTTGATTAAAAGCTTGAGTAAGAGAAGTTGTAGGAAACTTGTAGCTAAAGCAACTAAGAACTTGGAAATCTTGTAAGTAATAAGGCACTTGAACAATAAACTTCAATATCTAGAAAAAGCAATACAAATTCGGTTACAACCGATTAGAATAAGCAACACAAGTGTTTTCAAAGTAAATTCATATGCAAGTAAGTGTATTTGAACCCAAGCCAAAGCTTCCTTTTTTACAAGAGGAAGAGGCTTACAAAAGGGGTTAATAACCATAAGATAATAATAAAAGTGTACTTGCATAGTTGCATTGACTAAGTACAAACTTAATACTACTAATCTTGGGGCCAAAGTAACATGATGGTTTCCAGAAATCTTCTATTTCCAGCTTAATGAAACTTGGAAAGCAATTGATCTTCAAAAGAAATATTTCTTTAAAAATCCATCTGCACTCGGCACAGATGCTGCAACGCTCCTTATCTCTTTCATTCTTCAGTCATAAATCTTACACAACATGGTTATTATGCAAAACACGGGCTAAACACCAAATCAGGCCCCATAACCATAAAATTGGGGCCATCAGGCTTATTTGAACCATACTTAATCCAATAAGGAACAAAATAATAACCAAAAGCCTCAACATTTAGGCTTTGAATAGTAAAACAAATAAAACAGTTGGAAATGTGATGCTGTAGCAATACAAATTGTACACACATCAAACACATATATATAGATTTTGGCATATAACTGATTTGGATAAGGTTAACTACCTTCAAAAATTATCCACAATCAAATTATAACAGAACACCTGTCAAAACAGTCAGAAAAAACGTCTACAGTGTTCTATGCGACTTTCTGGTGGGTTAAGTCGCATATAAGTCGCTTTAGACACTGTGTTTACGCACAACAAGCTAGGTGAGTTTCAAGCGACCTAAGTTGCATGAAACCCGCATTATACACTGTTTTTGAGAACCAAAAACTTGATTTTCTAGAAATCGCACACACACAACGTGCTAATGCTATCTTTTGACCCAACAAGGCCAAATGCCCTTTAGTTCATTTGATCTCATAAGAAACTCTACAAGTTGTTAAGGATTATAAACTAAACTGCCCCTTAGTTCATTTGATATACAAGTCCGAAACCATAACAATGATTTCATTGGTATTTTCTACCAAACTTGCACTTCCACTTGCAACACCACTTCCACTTGCTTCATTTTCTTTAGTTTGTTCCTTCTAGGGATATCGGCAAAATCGTCGTATGTGTCCTTTCTTTCCACACTTGTGACACACGATTTCCAAAAAATCCCTCTTCCTTTTCTTGTTGTTTGAATTTGATGTACTCGGATCATTGGTCTTTCTCTTCTTTCCCTTATGATTTTTCTGAGTTACACAGTGCACTTTGGAACTTAAAGGACCATTGAGGTCATTCTCATGATTACATGTTTACTCTTTAATCCGGAGATGTTTCTGGATTTGTTCCAAAGTGAAATCCTCAGTTGTGTGCAGAACTTTTCTTTGTTAATCATTCCAAGATGGTGGTAACTTGGCAATGATTCCACCAACAATCAATTGGTCGGGAATGGATATCTTCAAATCCTTAAACATAGAAATAAGGATTAGAAATTCATGAACTTGATCTAAAATAGACATTATCAACCATAGAAAACTCAAAGAACTTAAACGTGATGAACTTATCGGCCCCTTGCTTCTCTGTGTTGTATTTGAACTCCAAAGAACTCCAAATCTCTTTAGCGTACTGAATTGATGTGTAGAGATCATAGAGACGATCTAATAGGGAGTTCAAGATGTATCCCCTACATAGTGATTCGTCCTCTCCATGCTTCTTTCTTTCTGATGCTCTCTCTTCGATGTCTTTGCTTGAAGATGATGATAAATCTTCCAATTCCGGATCCAAAATATAGATGACTTTGAAAGCAGCGAGTAAGAACTTCATCTTCTCTTTCCAACGAAGGAAATTTGTACCATCAAAACGATCAAGTTTGATTGAATCGTTTCCCAATAACTTCATGGTATTATGAACACTATCCATGATTATTCTACTAATAATATCCTAAGATTGTTAGAAAGTAGAGTAATTTACACTAATGTGGGACAAGTGATAAGCCTAAAATGCATACACAGGGGTGTTAACGAGCCAAGTCTAAGCGAGTAGTAAGTCGTTCGAGCTCGACTCAAAAAAATAGTATTCGGCTCGAGCTCGAGCTTGTATTTTTTTTCAAAATTATGTTTGAACTCGAGCTCGACTATTTTTGTAATGTTTGAACTCGAGCTCGATACTCGTTTAAGCTCGTTTAACAACTCGAGTTCATTAACTTGTTTTTTGCCTCGAAACTCGACCGACTTGTTTAACAGGTCGAACTTGAGCTTAATAAGCTCGTTTAATAGCTCGAGCTCGCTTGGAATCAGGCTAAAAAATTAGTTGTTTATATTATAAATTTGGTTTTTAGCAACTTCAATCATATCTAATTTACCTAAATAACATGCAAATACAATCATCATTTCACCATCCAATAATGAACAATACACCATAAATAACACCATTTTCAAGTTCAAAATAGAGAAGTAGACATTAAAATAAGATCTCTGGAAATAAAATACAATCTCTTGCAACATCAGGTGAAGTTCACTTTCTAGATATCATCAAAAAATATCAGCATCAACCTAAAAGCAAAGCACAAAAATAGAGTATATTAGCAACTATTGAACATTAACCAATATAAACAATTCAAGCTTCCAACACATTAAAAACAATTTGTTACAAAAAGAGATAAAAATGATATACTAACCAAGTGAGAACTTTATTCAAGAACGTCAACTAGACATATCTCCTGCATTTGTTTTTCCTTCTGCAATATAGATAAATATATTAATTTTGTTACAAATTAAAAAACGATATATGATAAACATATTTAAATTCTTACCTTGTTTTTCTTTCTAACACCATTAAGCTTACGAACCCAATCTCCTCCACAAATCAAAGCTTGTACGGTTTATGGATTCAATGAGGCATGATACGTACCAATTACTTGACCTCTGGCGCTAAAAGTAGCCTCTTATGCCACTGTTGTGATAGGAATAGCTAAAATCTCGCCTGTCATCTTTGATAAAATTCGAAATTTTGTCTCACGAGATTTCCACCAATCAAGGACATTAAAAACTATAGTTGAATCATCATCACAAAGGTAGCATCCCTCTTCTAAATATGCATCTAAATCCGATTTTCCCGAATCATAACTTTCAACTTTCTTCATACGAGAATAAAATGTTGAGAATCCTCGTTTTTCAGTAGTACACTCATTGGTACCTTCTTGAATCGAAAGGATTGAACAATCTATCGATGAGGTTTCATGCCTCACACGCAACAAAGAATCATACTCATAACATATTGCATACAACAATTTTTTCACTTTCAACATATTCTCCACCATTTTCTCCTCATTATATATCATTGGAAATTAATATTTCAGCATTTCTAACTTACATCGAGGATCCAAAATATTGACAATACACATAAGCATGTTACAATCACCCCAATATTTATCAAACTTCAGTTTCATACTCCCAACCATTCTTCTAACAAAATCACGAGTATCATTAGATCGCTTATCCAATAAATGCTTAATATAATAAACCTCCCCAAAAAATAAATTCGAAGTGGGATAGTCACTTCCTGAAATAATATTAGTGCAAGAATCAAAAGCTTCTAAAATCTCACATATGCATCCAACTTTTTCCCAATCATCACTAGAAGGACAAGACTGATATGATGAATCTCTTACTTCATACATAAAAAATGCATCTTTGAATATGATTGCAGGATAACATTTTAAATGTAGAATTCCATCTAGTCTTACAATCCAAAACAAGCTTTCTATCGGGCAAATGAAGTTGTTTTGCAACTTGAGAAAATGTTTTTAACCTCAAATCACTAGCTTTTATATAATTCACACTAGCACGAATTTTATCCACTATTGCCTTGATTTCTGACAACCCATCTTGCACCATAAGATTCAAAATTTGTGCACAACACCTTACATGAAAGAAGTTAGCTACACAAGATAAACTCCCAAGCCTAGAAAAATGTTCTTTTAAAAGTTTTATGGCCGAATCATTTGCCGAAGCATTATCCACAGAGATAGTCTTAACTTTGCCCTCTAATCCCATTCCCTTAAACATTTCAATAATGAATCCGCAATTTCAATACCCCGCCTAGGTGGAGGAATATGCACAAAACTCAAAACTCTTTTCTGCAACTTCCAATCAGAGTCAACAAAATGGCTTGTAATAACGATATACTTGGTGTCTTGGTTCTTAGACTTCCATAAATCTGTGGTCAAACTAACATTGTTAACCCCTTCTAAAAGACTCTTTAACTTTTTCTTCTCAATCTTATAAACAGTCATGCAATCATTTTTCATAGTATGCCTACTTATTTTTTTCGACATTAGGCACCATATTTTTAAAAACTAAGTTCAAACCTTCCTCTTCAACAATAGTAAATGGATGTTCATGCATATATAAGAACCCAATGAGCAATCAATTCTCTAGTAATAGCTGGATCATATTTACCATTACTAAGAATTGGGAGAAAAGTTTCTTGAACCTCACCTGTATTGGAGACCGGTTGAAAATTAAGCAGCCGTTGTCTCTTCATCGAAACTTTTTTTGCTTTGCAAGCTTGTAGGTGTCTCTTTAGTGACGTAGTACTCGACGAAGAACTAATAGCAAAATGTTCCTTACAATGTATGCACTGTATTTTTCTTCCTTTATCCGTTGTCACCTCAACCATGTCTTTCCAGACTTCTGGCTTTTTGATTCTTTTCCTTTTGGAAAATTGTTGTTCCTCCTCCATATTTTGGTTTGAAGTTGAATCAACTTCAACTTGAATGTTGGAATCAACTTCAACCTGTTGTTCCTCCTGATTCTAAGATGAATCCATATGTTAACATATAATACGGTTAGAAATGAAAATGCAATTAAATTATTGAGGTTTATAAACTAAATGTAACACCCCGATTTCGAAAAGGTATCGTTTCAAGCTAGTACATAAATCGTTAATTTTAAGGAAAAAATAAGATATATGATTTTGGACTCGAATCCTATATTTTATAGTCTTGATGGATAAAGGATTCAATTACGAGTCCAACGGTCCTTTCCGGAGCGAAAATGGAGCTATAACGAAGAAGTTATGGCCAAAACAGTAAACGAGAAGAAAGCTGGGAGAACCAGCGACAATGCCCTAGGCATTGTCGCATGGCAATGTCGCCCAAAGAGGGAAGGCTGCTGTTAAGTCGCGAATTTCAGCCATTTTCCTCATTTCTTCTCACCCAAACTTCTTCCACTCTCTCCCAAACGATTCTCCTTCTTCCCCCTTCAAACCCTAGCCTATTTTGGCTCAAATCCTTGTGTTTTATTGAAGATGAAACACCATCAAGTGGTAATATGGAAAGCTAGGGTCAAGGTTTCATCATCTCCATCTTCATCTTCAACCTCAAGCTCGTTGTTGGGTTTTCTAGGTTTTCATCAAAACCTAAGTGGTAAGTGTATCCCTTCCATTTCTAAACCTTAACATAAGTTATAAATGCTCCATTGATGATTATCCTAGTGTGTGGCTTATCAATTTCGGGTTTGATAGTTTTGGAGAAATCTAGGTCGAAATTTGGGTTTGGACCAAAATGGAGATTTTGATGTGTAATGTTTGGGGAATGTTTCTATATGGTTGAATGTGGTTATTTACGGTTGAAAATGTATGGATATAGGTGTTTGGAGACTTTTGGCTTGGAGGATTCAAGTTTCTTCAAAGGAGCTCTAAATGGGTAAAATCTAGATTTAGCCTAAATCTAGCAAGGTGAGTTCAAGTTGATTTGTGAAAACGGTGTAAATGCCAAAATGTTTGTTTTAAAGGGTTTTGTGCCTTACACAAAATTGTTAACTGTTGATAAGTTTTGTTAACTGCTGATAAGTTTTGTTAACTGCTGATAAGTTGGTTATTTTAAAGGTGTTTAACTTTATAAACTCATTTAGCACACATCTTTGGGATTTTGGGCATTATGATAAATAAATCATGTATTTTGGTATTTTAATGATTTATTTTATGGAAGTAGATTTTGAGTATAAATGTGTTTCAATTTGTGTTTGGGAGAAATGCATGGTTTTATGTTATGGGACGTTTTGAAAGAATAAATGTTGTAAACTCACTTGGAAAATGAATTGTCCCAATCTAAACTACGTTGGAATTAATCACATGTTTTGGAGCATGGGTTTATATAAGTACGGGTTGTTTATATTTGATTTCATTTTATGATTTTCAACGTTGGATCTTTGGGTTTGTCGAGCTTATGGTTCGGTTTGGATTTTGTTGGGTTTTGAGGACACTTGTCCGTTTTAATAGCTCATTGTAGAGCATTTGGTTATGATTTGCATTTATTGCATCTTATTTGAGAGTTACATACTTTAAACGCGTTAGTTCATTCGTTTTGAGTCATGTAATGGTTTAGTTAGTGCAATGGATCCATAGGCACGGTGTTCCTCTGTCCCCGTTTGGGAAGTTGGTTCACCATTTGGCACGGAATAAGCATCGGGCTCCATCGTAAGTAGGGTGTGGGCCTATACGGTCGGGCAGCGTCCTATGGACAGTAAGGTGTAATTCCATTGTGCCCGAGTTGCCCAGTTTTGGGGACTCTCAAGAATAGACCTGGAGTGGTTGACTTGATGTTTTCGGGCAGTAGACTTGGAGTAGTTGAGCTCAGTGGGTGTTTTATGTGTAACCCACATGTTTTGATTTACTACATAACTATGTGACGTATTTTGTGTTCCGTCACGTACAATGTAATCGGGTCTTCCCCGTCACGTGGTTTTGGTTATGGAGTTTTATAATCCATGTTTTCGGAGACGTTTGAGTATGAGTATTTATCTATGTTTTAAGGTTTCGGTTATTGAAACTCATTCGAGTTATTGGGATATCTTGGAAGTTTGAGTCATCTATGTTTTCAACGTTTGATCATTATAATATCATTTATGTTTTACGTGCGCTTTGGGTTTTGACCTTATTTAAAGAGGCGTGTGTTTTATGATTTTAATCACGAAAGGGGTGAATAATGAAAAGAGATCGTTTTAAGATTTAATGTATTTCATTTCTAGTTGTTTCCAAATTAGTGGTATCTCATTTTGGGAAATCATGATTTTAAATAACATTCCTAAAGTTATCGTTTTATTTATCTCTAACGAAAACTCTTGAGCTCACTAGGCGTTAAGCCTAACATTTTATTTGTCGGCATGTGCATCAGGTTCAGTTGGGGTTTGGTTCTAGCAGTGCTTTGAGGAGTTGAGCTATAGACTTACACGAGAGTAAGTAGATTGATGAAGTCTTCCGCAGTTGGAGATAGTCACTATTATTGGGTTTTAGTAGCACCCGTTCTTATTATAGACTGTATGTAGAGAATAAATGTGTTTATTGAGGTTAAATCCTATATTGTGTTTGTAGATAAATTATTTATCGATGTATTTTAAAAAAATTTAAATTAGTTGCTATTTCCGAGTTTGAGGGTGTTACACTAAAGCACCACCTCCTGTCTCTTAGATATTTAGTCCAACTTGAGTATATGTATTATGTGTTTATCAGTGTATACTTGTTTGTATTGAGCTTTCAATTATTGTTTGTGCAGTAAATTAGTAAACTTTTCTTATAGTTAAATGTTGAAAAAACATTATCAATATAAAATATGCAATAACAATGCATGTAAAATATGCAAGTAAATGGTAGTGAATCATGGTAGTGCAAGTAAAATATGCAAGTAAATTACCCATTTTCTGGAAAACAACATCACCTCGTGGAAAAAATCGAGTCTTTTATGTTAAAAAAATTAGTTTGTTTGTAACAAACAGGTTCTATTTTGGGAGTTCTATACCAAAAACAATAGCGGAAAAAAATTGTAAATCCCTTTCCTATCATAGGTGGGAGTTGGAGAAGAAGAACCTTTATGTTGACTTGAGCTCATCGAAAATATTGATGTTAGTCGCAGATGGAAGAACTGATGATGGAAGTATGGAGCATCGTCTTGAGAGCATCTCCAACAGGTAGGTTATAATTTTTCTAAAATAGAGTATAAAAAAGTTAAAATCTTTAAAACAAATTACATCCAACTCCAACAACTACTCTATTTTAGCAATTATATCATCAATTATATTAATAAAATATTATTTCTCTCTCTTAAACACACAACTTCAATGTTTCCTATTGGTGGAAAAGAATTAAATATTATTTCTTTCTCTTCAATATGGAGTTTTAGATATTTCTCCAAATTTGGAGATTTTTACCTTCTCCCTCTTCTTTTCTCTATTTTAAGCATATGATATAGCATAGCTGTTGGAGCAAAAAAAATTGCTAAAATCTCAAAATTTTCTATTTTAGCATAGATGTTGGAAATATGTGAGATTTTAGAGAGGCGTGGAATGGTTGAATGGGAGAGATTAGGAATCTTTTCAGTTTTGTCATCTGTATTGGAAGTTTGAACAACTCAACAACGTATTGAGAAAATAAACAACCACCAGATTTTTAGTGATGATAATTAATAGCTTTTAATAGGTTGCTTTCCTTGTTAACTGTGATTGCCGAATTGTTATTTTTTATGCCAAAAAAGATGAACAATCACTTGGCTCGAACATGTGGCTCGGCTCTACTCGACTCGACTCGAAAATTTATTCGAGTTTTCGGGCGAGTCGAGTCGAACAGTGCGTGTTCTGTGGCGGGGTGCATACTGATTTTAGGTAATATGTGTTCTTCTCTGCTTCCACTTGCATTATCGTTGCTTTTCCATCTCTCCTTCATTGTTTCAGGTTTCATTGTTGGATGAATTTTTTATTTAATTTTAGGTAATATGTGTTCTTCTTTTAAGTTTTATTGGCATCTCAGGTTTATTACTGATGGTATTTTCTATTTGATGTGCTTTTTGAAATGGGCTTCTGTGGTTCCTTTGATCAATGACTTTCTTACGTTTAATTCAATGATTCTCTTGCTCGTTGTTGTTTGATGCATGAATTAGGGTTTCATTTATGCATTTGGGTTTCTCCATTGCTCTCCAGGTTTGAACTCTCTTCTAAAAGATTTTTTTTCTTCTTCAATGGGTTTTTGATATCTACTTCTCCATGTTGTGTTTTTCTTCAATTGTTTTTCCAAAGAACCTGTTGGATTCTCACTTGACAGGAAATATGTACAAGAAACTCCGATCAATGGTGACAATCATCATCTCACAGGCAGGCACAGGTGTGTTACGTTTCTAATCTTAATGTTTTATGATATCAGAGCTTTTTTTCATTTGCTAACCTAATTCACATGAGCTGTTAGGATTAGTTTACAATGCATTCTCCTTCCTTTCTCTGTAAATCACCTCACTAATGTTTCTTTCTCGATCTGATTTAAATAATTTTGTGGTTTTATCGTTATGATTTGAACTTATTTTTCTAATTTCCAGTAAAGCGAAGTTATATCGATTTGATAAATATGGAAACCAATGGAAAGAGCGAGGCACTGTTCCGTTAAGTTCTTAAAGCATAAACAAACCGGAAAAGTTCGTCTTCTAATGCGTCAATTAAAAACGTTAAAGATCTGCGCGAACCATCTCGGTATGAATAAGTACCTTTTTTTGTGATGTTGTTTCGTGGAGTTGACTATATGAAAGTTGTTATGTTGGATGCTTAAGTTCTTGATTCGAATCTGTTGCTGTTGTAGTTATACCTACTATGTTTGTCCAAGAACACGATGATAAGTCATGTGTGTGGCATGCTACTGATTTTTCTGATGGTGAGCTTAAGGATGAGCTTTTCTGCATTAGATTTGGTTCAATTGACAGTAAGTTCACTTCTAATCGATTGCATTTTATTGGTTCCTTTCTTCAACTTTTGATTTATGCAAGGTGTATTGTTTACTTGAATTAGATAGATTCTCTACTAATTATGGAGGGCAATTTCTATAACGTAGTATATATCGTTCCATGAAAGTTGCAATTGTAGGTAATCATTTTTTTTTTCTTCGTAAAAGCCTGTCAGTTAGTATCATGTATTCATGGTCCTTGATCTACATATGCTTCAATGTGATTGTAAGTCATGTGGTTGTAATAAGTTGTGTTGGCTAAGAAAATTTGATCAATATTTTGTGGAATTACATAATAAAAAGGTCCTGTTGTGATCATGTTAATAATGAATTGACATGTTCTTACTTCAAAGTGTCAAGGTAGGGGTCATGGATCTATAACCGATAATTTCGTTTATCAAGTTTCCTTAATTTATTAGTACAACTTATTCGCTACTGTTATAGGTTCCTCTATGATTTCTTGTAAGGTATAACATTTTTGACTTCTCAACTCTCAACAATCTGTTGTTTTTGCAGAGGTCGTGGTGAGCCCTCCGTTTGTGTTTCTTACCTCTGTTAAGAGTCAACTGAGGCCTGAAATCCAAGTTGCAGTCCAAAATTGTTGGGTCAAGAAAGGTGGGGCATTCACCGGCGTATCATTTACAATCCATCTTTGACTGAAAGTATAATAAGTTCTTTATAAATTAGTTACGATGGCAATTAGATTCCAACTCAATTTCATTTAACAAAATGAAATTACTGCTATAGTCTTTGAAACCATACTTTTTAAATGCATGCACTCATTTCTTTGTCTGATTATGGATCATCCATGTGGACTATTCTTGGTTTTCCTTCTCATTAAATTTGTCTTCGAGCTTAGTTTCCTTGGTTATGGTTCCTTCTAATTTAATTGCAATTACTTGATCATGATTGCCTTCTTATATATTTCATTTGTTGGTTGTATTTACATTGGTGTAAACATTGGGTACATGCATTTCCCTTCCTTTAGTTGCCATTTTGAGTGCACTCGAAATATTGAAGTTGGTTTTCTGTGTCTGTAGTGCTGAGATGCTCGGTAATTTGTGCATAGGGGTGAGCAAAACCCGACCTTACCCGAAAAAACCCCAAACAATCAGACCCTAACCATCCGATCATACCCGATATCCGAAGTCCAAAATTTAGGTCGGTATATAAGTTTCGGGTAGGGCCTTATTATCTGTCACCCGATCCAACCCGAAACCTGAATTACGGTAAGTAAATATAAATACTATTTTTGTGAAGTTTGAAATATGTTTATGACTTTATGTTTATAAATTTTAGAGTTTGAAAATTGAGACTTTGAATTTACGTTAATCTCAACTTTCATAATTTCATTGTTTTAACTATTATTTTTTTGCACAACAGCCATACCCACACAGATAGAGTTTTTGCGTTCACTTCTTGATGTTAAGAAGGTATGTCAAGTTTCTCTTGTTATTTAATAGATTAAGCACTTGGTTGGAAAGCAAGGCCCATATGGTTTGCAGGATATGTAGATTCCCTGATCCTGCCTTTGGTTTAAAGGGAAGGTGACGAGGAAGGTATCCTGAGAAAAACGTAAGAAGAAATGGGCCTCAACTAATTTTTCATTATAACTTTCTATAGCCCGTGATGTGATGGATATGTAGCTCTTGGTCTCGAAACATATGTGAAATTGGAAGTTGCTATGATCTCCATTCTAAATCTTTAGGTTTGAATTTATCCTCAGCTTCTCTATTAGTGTTTTACAATTTTGAGTGAGAAATGTTTTTGATAAACATGTGTGTTTAGATTGCAATAGCTAGATAATTTCAGTAAGGGAATAATTTCCGGAAGACATCAGGTAGAGGAGTTGATGGTCTAGAAGTTACAATTCAATTTACAAAATATGCACCAAATGCATAAGGGAGTTTGTACGTTTGATATGGTATTATCTTTTGCATTTGAAGTTTGCTAATTTTTTCTTCTGATTAATATTGTTGTATGCTACCAAAATGGTAAAGCTTGGCAAAACTTGGGTTTCAAAAACAATTTGTAATGGGTTTAAGAATCATTAAGTATTGCTCAAACGTGTCTAATTTTAAGTGTTCTTCTAACGATTTTGGTAGATTATTATTAGATCGTCATTAGCATCTTTATGTATCATCAAGAAGTTCACTTTTGAGCTTTAAAGACTTCCACACCTTTACACCTAATTTCACTTGATAAAATGAGTGGGCTATAGTTTAATCCATCTTCGTTCGTTCTTTTTGATCAATTGAAGAAACGTTTCCCCCCATTTTGTTATCCTTTTAGCATTTTGTTAGACTTTTGGATGTTTGTTTTATTTTAAATTTTAAGGTAGAGGATCTGTTTTTGCTTTGTACTTCACTATTGCTAACACACTTCTTATTTTATTTTCAGTTTCTAGAGCTTTTTATGAAGAGAAACATGGGTAAATCATTTTCGAACAATAATGTACCAATCAAGAGCAATGATTCTACTAAGACTTGTACTTCTTGTCAGAGAAGTTCCTACCTTTCTTTTAGGTAGCTAATTTCTATTCTAGAAAATGACACTTTCTGGTTGTAGAGTGATGCATATCAAGAAATTGGTAGCTACAAGATACTTTGCTCAGCCTTTATTCAGATAAACCATAACATAGCCATGGTTGCAACTCCAGATTGAATTCATAGCTAAACAGGTATTACCATATATGTTGATAGGTTTTTTGGACCTCAACAATTCAATATCACTGAAGCTATTAGATTGAGTTTTTCCGATCTTAGATTACACGTAGCAATTTTAAGAGTTTATAGTTCCTCTTGTTCTTTTTCTATTTTTTCCCTTTTTTAAGTAATATTTATATGTCTACATCATTACTTGATAATTATATGTTTTTGTAAAAGAAAAGGTTGTAAATACCTCATATGTGATAAGAAAATATATGTTATATAAGAGATCTTAGTTAGTCAATTAAAGTTGTTCCTTAGTGTGACATTTGATATACGACCACGGCATGTGTTCTCAGTTAGTCAATTAAAGTTTCTTAGTGGGACAAATGTTTATTTTTGTATCAACTCTGTTGCTCTTATGTGCTGATGTGATTTTTTTTTTTGAACTAGGGATGATTATGGTATGCACAATTTCATGGACGGAGCAGTCTGATGGTGAACTAGCAGCTATTCGACATCAAATTATGATAACGTTCAAACGTATATGTATGTAATATAAGTTTTGTGTTTATATAATAGGTCAATCTCAACTCAAAATACGATAATGTGGTAATATTAGGAACTATGATTTAATCTTCTCTTATCACGAACTTTAAACTCATAAAATTATCAATCACACAACTATTTTTCAAACCTTTAGGTTTGGAAAGATTTGTGCACTCTATAGATATTGTAGAATTGCGGTCGTTACACGTATGCATAAGAGTATATATAAAACTTTTCAATCTCAGTATATAGATCTACATATTTTCAAATCTCGAATTTGCATCTTTATGTGGATTATGATTAAAAGATGTTGCTTCTCTTTCAAAGTAGTCAATATTAGGTTGGCAAAGACGATGATCGTACTTCTGATGATCTCGATCTTTTTTGATGTTGACAAGATTGTCTCAGACATTTTGGTCTACCTAGTTTACGTTAAAAGATCAAATTCACCTTGTGTTGGTTCACTTTTCTTATTTCCAGTTTACAAAAATAAAAAATTTTAACCCGCTACATCATATAGGTACACTATTAGATTTATATACTATCCAATTTGTGATATAAAACCATACAAAATCATAAAATTAACATCGAGAAGGAAGGAAATAGAATAAAAAATGAAACATAATTGTCGTTTTGAGTTCTCGGTTTCGATTTTGAGATGCGTCGCACAGCATCGCGCGCGGGTAAGTAACTAGTAGTTATAAATAATTCTTTCCAAAAGAGTTTACAAAAGAAAATTGAACCCTCCTACTTTAAACATCATTATACAACGTTAAAGAATACAACCAAGATTTTCGTGGGGCTTGTATATCAAAAGTAAATAAATGGGAATTTAATTAAAGTACCCGTATTTCAATCTCGAGTTACCAAATGCCCAAAATCTCTCTATTTTTGTCGAAATACCCATTAGGGACGGGATTTGAGATATCCTGAGGTTGTCAAAAAAAAATTAAAATAGTGGGGTTACCCCGGGATTTAGGGCCAAATCGCGGGGTTGAGGGCCGGGATGACAATGTTAAGCCCGCTATTGGGAAATCAGCGATGAGATCGATGTTCAATTTAGGTTAAAACTATTCCCCATCCCTTATAAATTTGAGGTCCCCCCACTTTGAAACCCAACCACAAGTTCATCTACCCTCACTCTCTCAAATATATCGTGTATACACGCTCGGATTTCGACTCGGTTCGTTAGTGCTTTTACAAATCGGACATGCCTCGTTCAATTAGTACAGTAAGTTTTCTCTTAATCCCATTGTAGTTTTATATTTTATAAAGTATTTGTTGTATGTTTTTTTAGACTATGTGTTTGATTCAAAAATATTACGTTTATTTTAGAGATTATGTGTTACGTTTACGTTGATAATAAGTATTGCGTGTTTTTTAGAGATTGCGTTAGTTTTAGAGTATTGCGTTTTTTTCGAAAATATTTTAGAGTATTGCGTTTTTTCAAAAATATTTTAGAGATTATGTGTTTATTTTAGAGTGTTGCGTTTAAGTTGATAATATGTTAAAGTGTTGTGTTTTTTTTTAAATGTTGTGTTTTTTTTTGGAAAATATTTTAGAGACTACGTTAATTTTAGAGATTGCGTTAATTTTAGAGTGTTGCGTTTTTTTGGACAATATTTTAGAGATTGTGTGTTAATTTTAGAGTGTTGCGTTTACGTTGATAATATGTTAAAGTGTTGTGTTTTTTTGCAAAATATTTTAGAGATTGCGTTAATTTAGACATTACGTTAATTTTAGAGTGTTGCGATTTTTTGGAAAATATTTTAAAGATTGCGTTAATTTAGAGATTGCGTTAATTTTAGAGTGTTGCAGTTTTTTGGAAAATATTTAGAGATTATGTGTTAATTTTAGAGTGTTGCGTTTACGTTGATAATATGTTAAAGTGTTGTGTTTTTTTGGAAATTATTTTAAAGATTGCGTTAATTTAGAGATTGCGTTAATTTTCGAGTGTTGCGATATTTTGGAAAATATTTTAGAAATTATGTGTTAATTTTAGATTGTTGCGTTTACGTTGATAATATGTTAAAGTGTTGTGTTTTTTTTAAATGTTGTGTTTTTTTTGGAAAAATATTTTAGAGACTGCATTAATTTTAGAGATTGCATTAATTTTAGAGTGTTGTGTTTTTTTGGACAATATTTTAGAGATTGTGTGTTAATTTTAGAGTGTTGCGTTTACGTTGATAATATGTTAAAGTGTTGTGTTTTTTTGCAAAATATTTTAGAGATTGCGTTAATTTAGAGATTACGTTAATTTTAGAGTGTTGCGATTTTTTGGAAAATATTTTAAAGATTGCGTTAATTTTAGAATGTTGCAATTTTTTGGAAAATATTTTAGAGATTATGTGTTAATTTTAGAGTGTTGCGTTTACGTTGATAATATGTTAAAGTGTTGTGTTTTTTTGGAAAATATTTTAAAGATTGCGTTAATTTAGAGATTGCGTTAATTTTCAAGTGTTGCGATTTTTTGGAAAATATTTTAGAAATTAAGTGTTAATTTTAGATTGTTGCGTTTACGTTGATAATATGTTGTAGTATTACGTTAATTTTTGAGTGTTGTCTTTTTTTGGAAAATATTTTAGAGGTTACGTTAATTATAGAGATAGAGTATATGTCATATTACAACTTAGGCCCCTTAACTTTGCTAAACTACAACTTAGGCCCCTTAACTTTGCGAAAAAACCCAGATAATAACTATAACCATAAGTCTTTTAATCGCAACATATCGATTTGGATTTTGTCAAACGGGTGTAAATAGCCCTAAGGTTTGTAGGGATTTAAGCAATCCACGTGATTCCCCTACTACCTGGAAGTCCAGTATATTGAGTGGTTTCTTTTCTCAAATTAAGCAATAGACGAAATCAAAAAACTTAGGCCCCTTGACTTTGCAAAAAAACCCAAATAATAACTATAACCATAAGCCTTTTAATCGCAACATATCGATTTGGATTTTGTCAAACGGGTGTAAATAGCCCTAAGGTTTGTAGGATTTATGCAATCCACGTGATTCCTTACTACCTGGAAGTCCAATAGATTGAATGGTTTCTTTTCTAAAATTAAGCAATAGACGAAATCAAAAAACTTAGGCCCCTTGACTTTGCAAAAAAACCCAAATAATAACTATAACCATAAGTCGTTGTTTTTTATTCCTTAGTTATAAGTTAGGTGCGTTGACAACATCTCTGCATTACTATGTAGGAGAATTTTAATTAGGTAGATTTGTCTTTCAAATGCCGCCTTGGCTTCGCCAAGAAAATTAGAGATGCTTTTGCAGTGTGTCCGCCTGAACGGGCACAAAATTTACACCAAATCTTTGGACGGACACCTTTCAGACCAGGGCTCGAACTTACCAATACTGGACAGAACCCCATCCTAGTCTACATGTTTTTACAGTTGGAGGTCGAGGTCGTCAATGCAGATCCGGAGGAACTGTATTTCGACGTGTGTGGGAAATACATACACTTTGGTCGTCGTGAGTTCTTTCTTATAACATGGCTCCTTTTCGGACCAACACCATCCCTTCCTACCATATTGGAAGAGTCCTTCATCAGGAGGGTTTGGCCCCGCCACACACCAGGTAATTTGAAGATGAAAACCATCGTCCACATGATGAGAGATGGCCTGTGTGAGCTATCCGATGAGTGCGTGTTTTCTTGGTGGTGATGGTGGAAGTGATGTTCATGGGTCGTGAGTTAAGCCAGGTGGTTTCCGACACTGTCCTTAGGGCCGTCGATGACTTGGGGACATTTAACAGCTACCCATGGGGTAGCCACATATGGAGCCACTCATACAAACAACTACACCGTGCCATCGCCAGACGCAACGAGAAGAACAAGAACATCAACAAGACTACGTTGAATGGGTTTGCACGCGTTCAGAAGGTTAGATAAGTAGTATAACATAAATAGTAATTCGTCTCTATTTTTTTATGTACCTGTTTATGTTGTGTAATTCCATATAGGGATCTTGGAGATGTTTCCCTACTGCCGTCACCATTTCACCAAGCGCACCGACAGGGTCATTAGGGGAACCTGTTGGGATCGGGATGTTGTACTGAATAAGGCTGCATGCATTGGAATCTTCAACTCAGTTTCGGACGTACGCTCCCTTACTATATTTCTAATTCATGTAATTAAACAATTAATTGTGTATCTTAGTCCTGCATATTAAATCTTATATCTTAGTCCTACGGATGCCAAACAACAGACTCGTTGGTATCTAGACAACGTCACCTTTTTTGAAAGAGAGGCGGCAAGGTGACCGACGAAGAGGTCCCGATGACGATGATGACGAAAATGACGACGTTCACGATGATGGCGCAAGATATAAGGATCCCCCTCACCCCTCCCATCATGGAGCGTCGCCTCCCAACCCATACCAAGATGCGTTGCACGACCACGTCCACAGGTCCGTCAAGAGACGCCTAAGAGAGCTTGAGGCCCTCACCGCACACCTTCGCACTGTTCACGTTAGTGTTTAACTTAATTTGGGGATATTACGTTCCATACTTATATATTGGTTTGTTTATTGATATTACGTTCCATACTTGTATTAGGTGTCGACGAGCATGGCACCGACCTACACGTCGCCTGGGTACACGCAAGCGACATCAGGAGGATTTGCCCCTTTTTCGATCCCATCGTTCCAGCAAAATGTAAGTGACGACGAGTGCTCATTATTGTTCCATTTTTGTTATTACATTCGTAAATTCTTATTACGATTGCTCATTATAATCTATGTCACCAGTTTGGGATGCCAAGTATGGCGTCGACCTACACGTCACCTTGGTACACGCATGCGGCATCGGGAGGATTTGCCCCTTTTTCAACCCCATCATTCCAGCAAAATGTAAGTGACGACGAGTGCTCATTATTGTTCTATTTTTGTTATTACGTTCGAAAATTCTTATAATGACCTATGTCACCCAATTTTGGGATGCCGGAAGCGGACTGTTACAAACCCGAAATGATGATGAGCGACGATGTGTTGGGGCCATCGTATTTGATGGTGGAAGATTATGTGGGACATTCCATACTGTATTCGATGGGTCCGGGGGTTAACACCACCCAGGCGCAACTGAGCACTCCGATGGGTGGTGAGATCATCGGAGACTATTTCGGGGATGATGACTTTCCCATGCATGCCCGGGCGGAGGATACAACACAAGCGACAGAGTCGGCAACACTTGCGAGGGGGAGACGGGCCGTTATGGCGGGGCCAAGCGTATGTTCCCCATATACCCATCAACCTTCGACCACACCGGTCCCTACGAGAAAGACCAAGCCAAGGGTGAAAGCAAAGGGTAAGGGAAAGGTTGAGGGAGACACTACGATGATTTCAGCGGAGCAAACGATGAGCGTTTCGGCGGCACAGATCCTTGACAAAATTCGCAATAATAAACTCCCTAACATGTCATGTCCATTTTATGGCGGCCTTGACCTTGATGCCGGTTTTTTTAAAGTACTTTTGGGTCTAGATGCTAGGAGAATTTCGAGGATCTGGTTAATATTTAAATATAGTCATATAAACAACTACATTTCTAATTACAGGTGTAACAATCTTTGTTTTGTGTATAGCACATCGACTGTTGGATTAGAATGATCCAAGAAGCCCGCTCTCCACAAGCGAGCTGGGGGTGATGCACAACAACTTTTTTCAGTTCCTTACCCGGCCGGATCAAGGTTACAAGTCTGTGAACAAGTCGTGCAATGGTGAGGAGCATCAAAACCTTCCAGATTGGAAGGGCCTCCAGCGGGTATGGAAATCGATTTGCATAACTTTTGTTTAGCTTGTTTGTTACTAACTATTTGTGTGTTATTGTAAAATCTCAGGTATACATCCCCATATGCATCGAAAAAGATCATTGGGTGCTCGGGGTTCTGGACCTTCAGCAAATGATCATGTTCATATATGACAGTTTACGAAAACCCATGTTCGATATGCAATTGAAAGAGGCCCTTAAGACCTTCAAAACACAATTGCCGAAGTTGTTAAAGAAGATCCGTGACACTCCTACTCGTATCAATGGTAGCAAGAAGTTCAAACATCAATATGAAGATGATGCAACACAACAGGCAGGCCGCTTTGGAGATTGCGGTGTGTGGGTATGTCGTAACTTATCCATATTCATTGAAGACATGATCCTAGCAGTTGCACCAGATGCGACTGAATCTGTGTCCATGGAATGGCGACATCATATGGCGGAGGTCTTATACTCGTTGTTTGTTCGAGAAGGGGAGTAGGTTGTTATCTGCTTTTTATTATGTAGTTCGTACCGTTATTTTTTTTGTTAAACGTTGTGCTAAAGGAGGTTCACGATGTATGTAATAAAACTTTTATATATAATACTCTTGCTTTCTTAAATTTTTCGTGTCGAGAGATAGAAAACAAAATTAAGATTTGGTGAACGAAACGAAGTTACAAACTGATAGAGTTCGAAAACAACCGGTACAAGTTCATCTAAACAAACTTGGAAACGACGACATTAAACAAACTGATTAGGTCATATTCTTGGTCATTTAAATGTCAAACTATGGCTACACGACGCTTGCTTTTTTTGGAATCCCCACCGACTTCTTATATGCTCTGGTGATACGAGTCTGGAAGTGTTAAGCTCCACTTTCTCGTTGTACACTTCAATGACGGTATGGCCGTCAACATACTGACGTATGTTGGCTACATCTCCATCGGTAGCCATAGGTTCCAGTCCAGTCAACAAGTATGCATTCAAACGTTTAAAATACAACTTATAATATTTCGGTTCGTCGTAGCCTAACTCTTTCATGATCTGGTGAAATAGTCACATGGAAAGATCGTCGACATCTAACATGCCAACATAGACTTCTAGACCACGGAAGTACTGTCTTCTAGGTGGTTCCGTGAAGTACCCTTGATGGTAGACTTTCATGGTGAACATTTGTGGATACTCGGCTGTTCATGATATGAGTTAACAACGTTAGCATTACACAATATTCAACGCAAGCGAAATCCATTAAAATATAAACACTAACCATATAACTCGGTGGTAGAGGCTGGAAGAGCTTGAGATAAACATCTGAAATTCCATACATGAGGATTTGGGGATGCCATATAAGAAGACTTGTAAAACATTTGACTTACTGAATACTGTGTTTCGTTTTGTGTGCTTTAGGACCCCCCCAACATTCGGTATTTATAGCCAAAGGTAGTGCCTGTAAAAGGCCTTACAGATTCCCCTGAAAAGACTTTCATATTTGCCTGTAAAAGGCCTTACAGATTTGCCTGTAAAAGGCCTTACAAATTCCTCTGAAAATCCTTCCAGATTCGCCTGAAAAGCCTTCTAGATTCGCCTGTTGGACTGGTTCATTTCAATCCTTTTGGTTCGCCGTTTCCATGTTTGTTTATATGAACTTGTTCATTTTGTACTTGTTATTTTTGAACTCTATCAATTTATAATTTTTAATAGTATAAAAATATAAACGCATAAAACCACAAAATACATTAGACGATTTTATTCATGAAACAAAAGCATAGAAACTACAGATACGAAACGACAACATAGAAACTCCAGGGACAAACTACCAACATGGAAACTCCAAATACGAAACCAACAACACTATCACCATCTAAGGATATAGTTCTTTACATTTATCAATCCAAGTTTGTTTCTCTGTTACCTGCGCTTGCAGTATTGCGAACTATTGCATAATCTTGTTGACTTGTATGTTGTCGTAGCAAATACGATCTTCTTTCCCCTTTATCTCCCTCTTCAACCTTTTTACCTCCTCCTTGTCCGCATGGATCCTTCTCAAGTTTCCGTCCTTCTTCGTCATCATTTCCTTCCACTCTTCAGTGAGTTGTTCGATCTCCGCTTCACTTTTCTCTATCACTTTTTTCAGTATTGAGGGCATTGTTTGTGAAGACGGTGGGTTTGAAGATGATGCCATGTGTTTAGTGAAAGATGAGCAATGTGTTTGGTGAAAGAGGAGACTATAATGATATGAAAATGGAGTATGGATGTTATGACCTACACAGTTGGTATAATACGGGTATTTATAGACATAAGGAACAATTGGCTCAACAGAAACCTTCAGCATTTTCTGGGGAATCTTGCAGGCTTTGCAGGGGAATCCTTGCAGGCTTTGCAGGGGAATCGTTTCAGGCTTTGCAGAAGAATCGTTTCAGGCTTTGCGAAAGAATCGTTTCAGGCTTTGTAGAAGAATCGTTTCAGGCTTTGCAGGCGAATCTTTTGACCATATGCACAAAAGCGATCAAGAACCTATATTGGCATCGACTATAAGTAGATGATATGGTGAAGTAGTAATTCACAACTTGCTATCTATCCTTTCTACCCTCTACACCGTTTACAGAAACTCTACATTTTCATAACACTATGGCTAGAGGTCCACGCTCTAGGGGAAACGGTCAGCGAATGGGGCTGGCACTTCATGCTCCGTCGACAACCAACAATTGAATGATGGATCTAGAAGGATTGACTGGAAGGCAACGAGACAGGGGAGGAGTGGGCGCAATTTGGAAGAACTGCGGTCGATTACCCACTTACGGATCAGGAGAGAGAACAATATCACCAAGCACGGGAGGCATACTACCATGCTGATGGGGGAGATGAACCACCAACGTATCAATCTACCCAGCGGTCGGGTCTACCAATGTCTCAAGTAATTCCTGCCAAGTTGAAAGAGTCATGTGATGAGGCGAATGAGGTAATAGAGAAGGTAAGAAGGATGTGTCTACACAACATTGAATTTCAGAAAAAGAAAGAGGAGAGTATTGTGGAGAAGAAGCAGTTCCTGTCACAGATGAAGCGCGATGTTAGGGAGATACAACGAGAGATTGACGAGATAGAAGATGATGTTAAAGAAATCAAATAGAGCTACATCGGCATGGAGGAGGTGATCAAGTAAAGGTCTGAATGGATCATCAAGATCCGGGAAATCTACCCGTAGTAGGTTTCACCAAGGGTGGTTATTGTATGGATGCACTTTATCTATGCTTTAATGTTTTCTTTAATGCTTTAGTGTTTATTTTATCGATGCTTTAATGTTGTATGGATGCACTTTATCCGTTTTTCTTTGATTTCAATAAAGTGATGCTTTAATGTTAACTTTACTAAATACCACAAGAAAACTTAACAAGCACGATTATGTAGATAAAATCAACACTGAACATAAAAACAATATCACTTAGCATACAAGATGATGTCGTTGCAATCAAGGGAAGTCAATGTAAGGTTAATGTTATCATGCCTTAGGGTTCCATGTGGTTCTAGGTTCGATGGCCCCTGGGAGCGACTTCTTTGGCTACCTGTAGCTCTATTCCTGGGCACGGTTGAAGGGGCAGGAGTTGGACATTCTCTACGAGTATGTCCTACTGCTCTACACCTAGTCACGTTCTATGTATCGGATATTCACCACGAGATGGACGCCAATCGTTCTTTCTTGGTCTCCCCACACGTCTCTTGGTTATTAACGGTGGATAACATAGCGGAAGGGGGATGTGTGGCAAAACCCATGAATGAGGGGGACCAACCGGATTGATTACTTCTTGATATGTTGACCGATAAGTATCGGACGTGTAGTAACCTAGAGCTAGATCGTTGCAATCTCTACGATTCATAGACCTTGTAGCTGCGATGGCATGACTGCATGGTAACCCAGAATATTGCCATTGTTTACATTCACAAACACGATTGAGCATATCAACAATTGCGTGATAACAGGTATCCCGAACATAGAACTGATCATATCCAATCCCGCTTACCCTCAATTGCGCAGACTTTCCCGCCCTTTTGAGAATCTTCTCCTCCGCCATTAGTGTGAGATGATTATGCATTTCACCTACAAACAAGTGTTAATTGTGTTACGATTTATAAAGAACACGAGAAGAGCAAATAACATATAAGTTTAAGATCTCATAGTTTATCAACCTCCCTTTTGCCGTCGAAGTAGGTACCACTCTTGTTGAAACGATCGGAAGTACTCCAAAAGTCCGACAATCGGTAACCTACGAGCAAAACGTGAGAGTGCATTCACCGACTATGCACAATTGGAGGTCATTATGTTATACCGTTGTGCAGTAAAATGGGCCCTTGTCCACCTCTCCTTACCAGCAGCGTCCATTACTTGTGCTCCACGATCTACTTCATATCGTAGTGCATCCATGTACCGGTCAAACTCCCTAATCGTATATGTTTTGCATGCCTTCCAGTAGGTCGGGCAGTTTGTTGTAATACGCTTGTCCGCGCTTTTTACGTTCATCTCCAAATGTCGACAACATAGGGCATGAGGGGTCGATGGGTACACGGCAGAAATTGCGGCGCTTATGGAAGGAGCCCTGTCCGACATAAACACCAACCCTTCCGGGACTCCGATACATTCTCTCAACATGGACAGAAACCAACTGTAACACCCTCAAATCTGAAGATAGCAACTTATTAAAAATTTCTAAATACATCAATAATTACTTCGACTACAAACACAATTTAGATTCAACTACAATACACATATACCATCTTATACATACGGACTATAAAGGACGGGTGCTACTAATACCCATGCATAGTCACTATCTCCATAATGCGGAAGACTTAACCGAATACTTACTTTCGGATCTAGCTAAAGCTCTACTCTTCATAGGATTGCTAGAACCAACTCCCAACCTTGAAACCTGATGCACATGCCGACAAATAAAAAGGTTAGGCTTAACGCCTAGTGAGCTCAAGAGTTTAACATAAATGAATACATCTTTTAAAAGAAGGAATTCCGTTTAAAGCAAGATCTTTCGAAATATAATACTTCAAAACGGAACGACACCTTTTCCCAAAATATGCACTTTTAAAAATAATGCTCCCAAACATTAGTTTCTTGTAAAACAATGCAACCCGTAACTCGTCTAAACGGGGTCATAGTTCGATACTCAAATGTACTATACCGTAAATAATACCTCATAACCCAAAACACCGAAAACTCGGATGGGACAGAATACTCGACCCGTAAATAACGGAAAACAATCCATATAAATATGATACGCCCTTAAGACATGAAACTGAAGCTTAATACTCACGCGACCATAAAATGGAATGAAATCCAAGTATTAAAGCATGGACAATTAAATATCCAAAATACCGCGGGCCGACAACGGGGGATACCCGTATCCGTTGAGAGCGGAGGAACACAAAAGTATGCCACTCAAACAACGTTGTCGCATGACACTTCACGACACGAACGCCCAAGTGTCCCTACGACTCCTTGACAAGTTTCACCCAAGAGACAACTGACCTTAGCGAATACCACCAGAAATTATCGCCAAAGGCTCGGCACACGGGGGATACACCGAATGCATTGCCCCACACGGCGAAGGCCCCAAACGCCCATCAGAGGACCCCCCCTTAGTCATGATAGCTCACCCGGGCTCAGCCCTCCTAGTGCCTACTTGCAAAGACAAGGTCATAACCCAAGAGTCCCGGAGTCCAACCCCGTACCACTCAAATGACCATCAAATAAGACTGACTCATATGCCTATGGATCCAATGCAACACAGTCTAAGATTACATGACTATACCTGAATGACTACCGCACTCGAGTCTGTAATTATCAATAATATGCAATCAAATGCATTAAGATGTAAATCATAACTTGGACTTTACATCGAGCCATTAAAACCGAACAATTGTCCTCAAGACTCTTTTAAATCAATACCGAGCTAACATGCCTAAAATCCATTTGACCAACAATTACCGGTCCCCCAAATAATGAGATGTCTTTAAACAACGTTTATGAAGACACATATATCAAAGACGAGATTAACCCAAACTCCACACGAAATGGGACTAACGATTTTCCAAAGGGTTTATGAATGCAAATGTACCAAAATGCATATAACATGAAATAGACTTCATTTGTACAATCAATGATGCATAATTCATGAGAATAGCTTTTACTTGTACAAAATCACCATGAATGTGAAAACCATGCTATTTACTCGTTAGAACATTCAAAACCCAAATATGAGCATTTTATGAGGTTAACACAACCCAAGTTCACCAAATATGAAAACTTATCAAAATACTCACTCTTTGACAAATAACCAAGTAAAACATATTTTACTTCAAAATACTCCAAACTTATCAGCATTTAACCATTTCGTATAAAATACTTTAAAATAACCATTTTGGCATGTACACCGTTTTCACAAATCAACTTGAACTCACCTTGCTAGATTTAGGCTAAATCTAGATTTTACCCACTTAAAGCTTCATTGAAGAAACTTGATTCTTCAAACCAATCTCCAAAAACCTATATCCATACATTCCAACCGTAAATAACCACATTCAACCATATAGAAACATTATCCAAACATTACACATCAAAATCTCCATTTTGGTCCAAACCCCAATTTCGACCTAGATTTCTCCAAAACCATCAAACCCGAAATTGATAAACCACACACTAGGATAATCATCAATGGAGCATTTATAACTTATTTTAAGGTTTAGAAATGGAAGGGATACACTTACCATTTAGGTTTTGATGAAAACCTAGAAAACCCAAAAATTATTGAAGATGGAGGTGATGATGATGAACTATTGACCTTTGCTTCCAATCCACCACCAAATACTATTGAATCTCCCCAAAACTAACAATCTAACCTTGAAAAGATCTCAAATACGAAACCATGGCAACTTGAATCACCAAAATCGGAGTTGAAATGAGAGAGTTATGAAGAAATGAAGAATGAGGCTGAAAATCGCGACTTTTAACACTCTGGTAACCGTAGGCTGTAGTGCCAGTGGCACAATCGCTGGCACAATCGCTAGGATTGTACCGTGAGATTCTTGGCTCTGGATATTGTGACAACTATAGTGACAGTGTCACAATCGCCGGGCACTATAGCCAAGCACGTACCGAACACTGTTTTGGCCATAACTTCTTCGTTTTAGCTCCGTTTTCGCTCCAGAAAGAACCGTTGGACTCGTAATTGAATCATTTATATATCAAGACTATAACATCCAATATTCAAGTCCAAAATCAAATATCCTATTTTTTCTTGATATATCGGTTTCTGTAATAACTCGAAATGTTACTCTTCGAAAATCGGGGTGTTACACCAACCCCACTCCTCCCCCATCTTGGACTTGCCTACTCCGAAAGCTAAGGGAACAATGTTATTATTTCCGTCCATGGCAACTGCAAAGAATATCATACCCAGGTAAGGTTCTTTTAAATGGGTAGCGTCTATTACGAGGACAGTACGCAGATTTGTCAAAAACGTGCAGATATGCAAAAACGTAGGTGGAGGAACTTTGTAAATGTTATAATTTATAACATGTAAAGATACGACGTGTTAATATACGTACCGTACATCCAAGGGAAGCGAAACACAACTCAAAACGTTCGTGCGAATCCGTCCTTATTCTGGTGCGTGTACCCGGGTTCTTCAGCTTCAAATTATATAAGTACATAGGGAGTCGTTTCGTACGACTCCTCAGGAGTGCCTCTCACCATTAGTAGTGCCTTGCATCGTACACGTCATCCTTGGTGGTAACCAATGTTGAGCCCATACTGCTGGTTGATATCGTTGACGATGTCCTTCGGCCGAAATGCCCTGCTAGCGTCAAGAAACTTGCCTTTCAGTATGTGGCCCAAAGTCCTTTTGTTGGCCTGTCGGTGTCTGGAATTCAGTTGGGTCCTCGAACAAGTGTGTACGTCGTGTAACTTTCTAACGACAAACAACCCTCCTTTAGGGCACACGAACTTCGCCGACATACGCCATTTACAATTTTCTTGGTTGCAGACAACCTCGTATCTTCTTTTGTCGGATTTCTTCGTTTTAAACACGAAACCCTCTTCCAAGAACTTAATTCCGAGCTATATGGCCATTTGCTCCTTCGTATCAAATTGTCGTCCTTCACATATACTTGTAATGCGATTGTAAGGTGCAGGTTGGTAGGGTGGTATATGGGTCTCCGGGTTTGGAAAGGAAGGAGGCATATCAAAATAATCGTTTAACTCACCAAGTTATTCTTTCTTCTCCTCCCTCCTCCCCCTCCTCCCCTCCTCCCTCCTCCCCCTCCCCCTCCTCCTCCTCCTTCTTCTTCTAGTAGTTGCGTCTCCGGAACAACATCGGGATAAGAGTCGTTAGGACGATATGCATGATCAGAATAAAAGTGTGGTGTCGTAGGATGCCTGAAATTGAGAATCAGACTCCAGTTGACTACCACCGACATGGATTTCGTCATATCCCTCGTAATCAGCTCCTTCATCATCTTCGTCATCACCTTCGTCGCACATCAATGGTGCGACATACACAAAAAGTTATGGAGGTATTTCTGAATCGACTGCAATTTGTATAAAACCAAGGATTAGTTCATCGTTGGTTAGCTCCACCATTGAGCGATCTTCACGTCTGAACACCAACATGCAAGCAACAGAATCTTCGATTCCACATTTTCCCATGGCGTAATCAAGAAAACTCTTATATGAAATGATTACTAGAATATGTACACCCCGCTTTGTGTAGCCAATAAAATCCCACTCATTGTTGTTTTGCACCCATTGACCATCGTAACATAAATAGAGCCTAGCTTTTCAACAGGTAAACTCATTTTTCAGTAGTATGAAAAATGAAGCAATTCAAATGATGAAAAAGAGAGCAAGAAAGAACAATGGAATGGATGTGATGAACGAATTTGCCTTACATCTTACTGATCTTTATAGACAAAATTGAATGGAGAAGATGAATGTGAACCACAAATTCAATGACAATAGTACAATTATTGTATGACAATCATATCAAAGTGTGAAAAAAACAGTAAAATCAGGTAAAAAAAACGTGAAAACACACTTGAAATCACATGAAATCATATACCTGAAACCCTAATTTCTCAAACCCTATTAATTCACGGCCTAACCCCGTGATTACACCAAAAACACGGCCTAACCCTGCGATTTGGCCCTAAATCCCGGGGTAACCCCACTATTTTAAAAAAAATTGACAACCCCGGGATATCTCAAATTCCGGCCCACAATCCCGGCCTTAATGGGTATTTCGGCAAAAATAGAGAGATTTTGGGCATTTTGGTAACTCACGATTGAAATACGGGTACTTTAATTAAATTCCCTAAATAAATACTACTTTAACTAAGGGGCCGTTTACCAAATTCTACCCGGTAAGTGCTTACCGGCAAGAGATTCATCTTCATTTACCTTATTATGTAAGGTCCTTGGCCATGAAAATGGATTGTTGGTAAGCAGGCCCGTTTTTGACATTTTTTGAGCCCTGGGCGATTTGTAAATTTTGGGCCCTCAATATGTATAAAAAAATTCTCAAAGTAAACGTTTCTTATCATTAAAAACAAACTTTCATACAATAAATACTAATAATTCATACAAAACAACTTTTTCGAACATTTTTTGATACAAAATCATCAATATTAGTATCTAATTCATACAAAACAACTTCTTCGAGCATTTTTGGATGCAAAACATCAATAATAGCACCTAATTCATACAAAACAACTTCTGCGAGCATTTTTAGATGCAAAATCATCAATAATAGCATCTAAATCAACATTATCTAACATGTCTTTCTCAATGCATAGTATTGCCAATTCGTTCAACCTTTCTTGTGACATAGATGACCTCAAATATGTCTTTAGTAACTTCAACTTTGAAAAACTCCTTTCAGCAGATGCTACGGTCACAGGTACTGTCAACATAATTCGATAAGCAACCGAAACATTAGGATAACAATCTGCAACTTTGACAAACTCAAGAATTTCAATTGCCGACATTGATTTAGATGGCAAAGTCACCTGCAACACCTTTAACTCAGAATAAAGATCATTTACATCAACATCCGCCATATTATTATGATAAAAGGTATCACCAAAATTAGCACAACATCTCATCAATTCATTCTCATCTAACGACTTTAGTTTATCCGAATCAAATAAGAACCCAAAGATACTTTCAAATATCTTTAGTTGCTCAAATCTATTATTCAACGAAGAAATTGCCATATCCACAATAGTTAGAAAATAATTAATTCTAAAATTCTCTTCTTCCGATGCTTGCATTTCTTCTCCGTGATTACTTTCATCAAATTGTTTTTTCCTAATAACACGACGTTTAATTAAAAATGTAGGATCTATGTTCATTTCACACGCTATTTCTTTAGCGGCATTCATACTTGATGCAAACCCTTCAATCCTATACTTTTCAAAATACTTCATTACACCTTCAACTTGTTCCATGGTAGCATTAATGCACATAGATTTGAATTGCAACTTTTTACTAACCATGTTTATTGCAAATAAAATATCATACCAAATAATCATGCCAAGTAAAAACTCAAAGTTCTCAATTGCACTTACCAAACTTTCCGCTTCACTTTTCGTCTTGGCATCATCACATGATTTGCATAACTCAAGTAAAGCCGATCTTATTTGAGGAGCCTGAAATCTAATTGCCTTAACACTTTTGACTCTACTTTCCCAACGTGTGTTGCATAAAGATTTAACAGTTAAGTTTGAAACATTATCAACTAACACTTTCCATCTTTTTGTAGAACTAGAAAATAATATGTATATGCGTTGAACAATTCCAAAAAATGAAACCGCTTTAACACAAGAATGAGCCATATCACTAAGAGTAAGATTAAGACTATGACAAACACATGACATATATAATGCTTTTGGATTAACTTCAAGTAATCGGTTTTGTACCCCTTGGTGCTTTCCCTTCATGTTGGAACCATTATCATAACCTTGACCTCTCACATCGTCAACACTAAGGTCAAGAGATTTAAGTACATCTAATAATTCATTGAACAATCCCAAACCAGACGTATCATGAACCTTTAAAAATTCTACAAAATACTCTTCTATTTTTATTTTATTACTAGACATATTCACACATCGTACTATTAAGCTCATTTGCTCTTGATGGCTCACATCGGGTGTACAATCAAGAATTACAGAAAAATATTTAGCATCTTAGATAATTTTAATGATAGAACTTTTAACATTATGAGCTAAAAGAGAAATTAACTCATTTTGAATTCTAGGACCGAGATAGTGATAATGAATTTCATGATTTTGAATGCGTCTAATATAATCTTGAATAACCACATCAAATTCTCCAATCATTTCAATTAACCCCAAAAAATTACCATTACTCTGTTGATACAACTTCTCATTAGATCCTCTAAACGGCAAAGAGTATTTAGCAAGACATTTCACAACGGCAATTATTCTTACTAAGACTTGTCTCCAACGTTCTTTCTCTTTCAAAATCTCTTGTTGTAAATATTTATCAATGGTTTGGTTTGTGTTTAGTCTTGCTCTAAGTTCATTCCAAGATAACATGTTATTCATATACTCAATGCTATTCTCATGTTCTTTAAGTCTCTCACTAAGATGCTTCCAATCTCTAAATCCTTCATTAGCTATTGCATTTCTATAATTCTTGGATTTGAATAACTTACAACAAAAACAATACACTTTATCCTCATATTTTGAATAAATTAGCCATTTACGATCCCTAGTTTCACCATTACTTAACTTTTTATCATAATACATATATGAAAAATGTCTAGACGTGCTATCTAAAGGAAACACGATACCCAATTCTCTAACAGGCCCTTTTTCAACTAGGATGTCTCTTGATTTAGTATCAAGATTATCCCAATTTCTAGGATCATAAATATCAAAAAACGGAATTGATTGTTCATCTACGGATAAGTTTTCAGTATTATTGGGGACCTCATGTTCACTCACACCATCAATGTTTTCATTGTGTTCACTCATATTTGGGTGCTCAACATCATGTTCCTCTAAGTTTTCATTAGAAGAACATACGATCTTAACAAACTTATCCATAGCTCATTTTTGCGACTGTTTCAATTGTTCATCTAATTTTCTTTTTTTTTTTCTTTTCTCACTTCCTGACAAGTACTTATACTTTTTAGGCAACATGATGATCTATATTGAACTTTGATTACTTGAACAAATAACAAGTACAACTCAAGAAAAGGGAACAAAAGCACCTGAATTGAAATATGGGTTAGGGAATACTGAGTGTCCGAGACCAAAGAATTTAACTCCACAATCTTCACTGGACCATTTCTCAAATCTCAATAAATCATAATCTGTTATTAATAAAAATGAAACAAGAATCATGATTAGTAATAGATTTCATATAACATATTTACAAATTACAATTGCAATTTAGTAATTTACATAAACACAAACAGAAAGCAAATAAACCATTACCTGTTGAATTCTTGAGCCCAAAATTCCAAAAATCAGAATACAAACCAGGACTGAGAAATCAACACGACAACACTTTCAGAAATTAGAACTTAAATACTCAATGAATCGCTAGCAATCAGAATTCAGAACACATAAAGCATTAAAACAACTAAGAAAGAGCCAAGAGTGAGAAATCAAAACCAGTAGCCCTAACCTTATAGGTTCTCGATCTCGGTCTGGCCATAGAAAGGTAGGAAGACGAGGAAACGAAATTAAACTTTCCATACCATTGAGAAAACTGAATCGACGATCGGATGATGAAATTGGCACTTGATTTTCACGTTTGTCGGTGTCGGCGTGTAGCATTATTGATTTAATAGAAGAATGGAAGAAGTTCATGAATTTTTAGCCGACTTCTCGTACGTATGCGACATAGGCGTAAGCCGGATTAATGGGGTTTTTTTTGGGGCCTCTGGTATGGGCCTTTCCATTATTTAAAACGAGGTGGGATTAATGCCCGCGCGTTGCTGCTGATGGAAAGAAATATTAAGACCATAAATTTGAGCATCACCAATTATGAGAACAAAACATTTTGTGTCTGTTAGCAGCATCACTATAATTTACAAAATGCCCTATGAGGATGATGTGTGTGTATGATAGGAAACGAAAATAAATTGGCAAATGGTACATTACATCATTAAACTTAAAAAAAGTTACATTGTTATTAAACCTAAATTAAATTATAATAAAAATATGAATTAAACAAATTTTACATAGGTTTTGGGTTGGAGAAGACACAGTCATTGAGATGCGATGCATGTTAAGGGATCTTTATTTTATGCTTATATAATAATTTTTTTTTATAATATAACTTTTATTTATTTAAATTAGAAAATGAAAAAGTTATAAATGATCGAAATGTCATTTACCTAACGGTCAGGAGCTAATAACTTTTAGTTTCGAGGACCAAAACGTTACGCAAATGCAAAATCGAAAGTCTATTTTGGAATCAACAAATTATGGGGACTAAATTAAATTATAATAAACACAGTCATTGAGATGCGATGCATGTTAAGGGATCTTTATTTTATGTTATATAATAAAAATAATTTTTATAATATAACTTTTATTTATTTAAATTAGAAAATGAAAAAGTTATAAATGATCGAAATGTCATTTACTTAACGGTCAGGAGCTAACAACTTTTAGTTTCGATGACCAAAACGTTACGCAAATGCAAAATCGAAAGTCTATTTTGGAATCAACAAATTATGGGGACTAAATCCAAGAGGAAAATAAAACTATAGGGACCAAATCTGTAACTCTACAAACATAGAAAAAAAAAATAAAAAAGATAAAAGCTCAAGGACCAAATCTGTAATTTACTAAAAACCTGAAGGACCAAACCTGTAAGTTACTGTAGATGAACAGTAAAATCTTCCTGACAAATGTTAGTACTTATAATTGGGCCCTAAAAAACTTATTTATAATTCAGATTTAAGGAATAAACACTAAAATACTAAATATTTTTTAAATTAATATAGTAATATATAAACTAAATTTTTTTTCGGGCCCCTAATTTTTTTGGGCCTCTGCGTCGCCCCTGTTGGTAAGCATTTTAAACCTGGTAAGTGCTTACCGGGTAAGAGTCATTTCTCACACTTATCGTGTAAGACTCTCGGTCATTGTCTTATCTCTTACCTTGTAAACTTATCGGTCCTTTCCATGCTCAATCAATAAGGTAAATAACATTGGTAAGCAGCTACTCGATAACCTAATAAACAGCCCCCTAACACAAATACCAGGCGCCATGAATTTTCTATGGGAACCCAGCTAATTGGATCGGACCAAGAGAGCAGTAGTATTATAGTATTTATTACCTTTGAATTCAAGGGTACCCCACACATGTAATTTGGACGGGGATAGCGTTTTCTATCTTTGCGTTATCAACACCACCATTAAAGATTTAAAGCAAGCAGGTTGTTGAAATAGTAAACAATGGCGACAATGGTCTCTGCATTCCCTTCCACCTCTTCATTCCAATTACCCCCCACTTCTAGTCCTTCACCACCAACCCTTGCCGTCGTCAGTACGACCATATCTTTTAATCGCAGAAAACCCAACAAGACCAGAAATCTGGTGATTCGAGCATCATCACCTATGATCGAAAAGGAGACGGCGGAGACACACCGTCCCGACACATTTCTCCGGGAATCCGATGGTGTTTCTTCCGACCAGGAGGAGGCCGGGGCGAATTCGGTCAGATCACGCTTCGAGAAGATGATAAGGGAAGCGCAGGATAGTGTTTGCGCTGCCATTGAGGCGGCTGATGGAGGTGGGAAGTTTAAGGAGGATGTGTGGTCAAGGCCTGGAGGCGGCGGTGGGATCAGCAGGGTTTTGCAGGACGGTGGGGTTTGGGAGAAGGCTGGAGTCAATGTCTCTGTGGTGTATGGTGTGATGCCCCCAGAAGCATATAGGGCCGCCAACCCTGCAAATAACGGTGGGAACCTTAAGCCCGAACCTGTTCCGTTTTTTGCTGCCGGAATCAGTTCCGTAAGTCAATCTTCCAATTTCGATAATTATACTGCACCCAGGACCTCATTCATTCTGATCTCAGACCCTAATCCCGTTAAATCTTACCATAAATACTGACATCCATACTCTTTTTTGTCGTTTGTTTTCCTTCAATGGTTCAATGATCTCTTGCTAATCTCAAGTAGGGGCACAGTTTCTTGAGTCCAGTTAACTTGCCAACAAAACTGTGTGAACTCACAACTTTTTTTGTCATTGTTTGGTAGTGGCTCAAGATATAGAAAATGACTCGGGGTTTTTTTTTTTTTTTTTTTTTAAACCTCTTAATGGTAAGTCTGAATCGCTCAGACGTTTTTACAAACCACCTGATAACTAAAATAAGAGTTCAGGCTTAAAAACAAACAGCACCTTAGGGGTTTTTTTTTTTTTTAAAAACCTCCTGATGGCTCTTAACTTTTTACATATCACCTCTTATTAATTATTAGTAAGTTTATAGTGGGACCTAGGAGCTTTATGCACAAAGCAATTTTTTTTCTAAACCTGGCACCCCAGATTAAAAAACACAGTGCATCCATCTATGAAAAAAACCCTCCCAGACAAAAATCTTCCAAATCTACGGAGACAGGTTAATCAACATTTGTATTTCCAAGGTTCATCATAGCTCAGTATAAACAAAAATGAGTGTCTGAAGCACAAAGATGGTTAGTGGTTATAATGGCTAGATGGGTAGTTCACTTTCTGATGAGTAACATAGGCAACTTTTATCGTTTTTCAAGGAGTGATATAGGTAACTTTTGCGATTATGTAATGTAAGCAACCTTATCAAGTTATTTGGTATGATAGTTTTATCCTAAGAATTTTACAGCCATTTCTACCGCCAGGTATGCCTCAATTATGGGCTCAAATGGAGTGAAAGAGAGTTGTAGTCCAAATTTACAAGCAATGTGTAAATGCTATTTTTGAACTTTATAGTAGTTGTAAGTGCATACTGCATATTACACAGTAGCTAAATGTAATTGACTTATGATTTTGTTTTAGTTGGTAGTTTAATGTTTTACAATTACTCTGCCTTTATTTTGAAATGACCCACAAAATTTTTAAATTGGTTTTTGCATATGTCATAAAGCAGATTTTTAGAGCACAAACAATTGATTTGGCTAGTCTAATGTTTTAGCTACTTTTGCAATTCATTTGATTTCTTTTCTTCGTTTTCTTTTCCATTTTTTCTTCCTATTATGTATTTGGATGTTAATTAGGGCAGCTGCTCTTTAGTTGTCCATCCACTATGAGATGGGTGTTTTGTTTATTAAGGTCGTTCCTTATTCTTTTTGGCAGGTTTTACACCCAAAGAACCCTTTTGCACCGACACTACATTTCAATTATCGTTATTTTGAGACGGATGCGCCAAAAGGTAGGATTCTCCTTCAAATGTTTCTGCATAACCAAATGTTTCTATGCGGATGGTTTTTTTAATAGCTTTATATAATTGTTATCATTTTCAACTTTTGAGAAGACACTCATACTTCTAAGATCCAGCCCTTGTATGAGTAATTTGCTCGAACTTCCTCCAATTATAGCTTGGGTTGTATCTTAAGAATTGTTGGATCTTTTGATGAACTCAAATGCTCCATAAGCCAATATTATTACCTTATCAACCTTATACTAGGCATATACCCGCGCGATGCAGCGGAATGTAAGTAAATAACGAACAATTAATGCTACTTCCTTATAGACATGTCATCAACAATCAACCATGACCTATGAATCACAATTTATGAAACCCTAAACCCTAAACCCATAAAGATATTCAATAATTAGTTTATATTACAATTATTGACAAAAAAAAAATTATAATGATATAATTTATAATAAAAATGAAACGTATTTTACGATTATGTATTTTTAATGTGCTAACGGTGGAAAAAAATAAAACGTATGGATAGAAAACACATTAGTTCGTAGATATTCATGATATTTAATAGTACGGTTAAATTAAAAAATATTCAATATTGGGCTCGTTTTGAAGATATTGACGAGACGATTATAATAGTATAATTTGTAGAAAAAGAAACGTATTTTTTCATTGCATTTTTGTTCATATACGATTATTTGTGTTAATATGATAATGGTGTAAACTGAAAAATAAAAAAATAAGGGATATAAAATGAATTAAATAGGGTGACAAATGTAACATTATAAGGGTGATAAGTGTTATTGTATAAAAGCTTAGGGTAATAAGTGTTATTGTATAAAAGCTTAGGGTGATAAGTGTTATTGTACAAAAGTTTGTACAATAAACGTATTAGTTTTTTTATATAGTAGTAGAGATTTAATTCGTAGATATTCATGATATTTAATAGTACGGTTAAATTTAAAAATATTCAATATTGGGCTCATTTTGAAGGTATTGACGAGACGATTATAATGGTATAATTTGTAAAAAAAAGAAACGTATTTTTTCATTGCATTTTTGTTTATATACGATTATTTGTGTTAAAATAATAAGGGTGTAAAATGAAAAATGAAAAAACAAGGGATAGAAAGTAAATTAAATAATTAATTGTAAGGGTGATAAGTGTAAAATTTAACTTTCCAAAACCGTCGTTTAAGAATTTTAATATATAGTATAGATATAGAACAACTCTTAGAATAAATACTATTCTCCTGTGTGTGGGAGAATTTATGTGCTTAGTTACAACTATGAATACGAGAAAGAAAGGTGGATTGGAGAGTGTACTATTATCATCCCACTCTAAACTGGAATAGTTAAAGCCTTAAAGGAGCAGAAAAATACAAAAGGAGATGTTATATATATGAAGTAACAATAGGAACTTTTTGTCATGGATCTTTGTGTTCTTATAAATAAGTTTAATTTTGTATTCTGGTAGAACTTCTCTCACGGCTGAATACATGTTCCATTCCAACATTTTATTTGTCTTGTTGGTCCGACCTTAAATATAATTTGTCTTTTTGTTAAGATCTCTCTGTCTCTCTGTTGGTATCGTCTTCCCCTGAATGTGAATTCTGTTTATGTAGTGCAAATATGCCGCTGGTGTTTCTGTTTGAGATAATTGTAATTGCTACATAATGCGAGTCATAAGCTCAATGCTGGAGAGAAGGATTGGGTAATTTGTATTTTACGAGTGCCTCAGTAAAGTCTTATACGAACCTTTGAAATTACGAATCACATCTTATCCCCTTAGTTGTTTCACATAGTTTTAGATATCAATATGTATACCTAACCATATGATCTAATCAAAACACTGCTTTTCTCCCAAGTATGTTATAGTAGTTTCTGTTTTATGTCTTGGTCCATCTTTTGATTCTTTAAACAAGCAGGTTTGGGGTTCTTTTTTTAACACCCTAATTCTCTTGTTTGTTGGCTTTAATACCATGAAATAAAATAGAGAAAAAGACCTTCAAGATAATAACCATTTTCAAGAGCGATTCATATCATAATAGGCTATCTAGAATATTTATGTCGCAGCACATAAAATATGATCAGCAACATATCCCTTTTCCTGGCTCTTTCAATACCATATCTTATAAACCATAAGCCCAATAAATGCCACATCTGCCCCCGCTAGTGCTATGGTGTCACCCTTGTACGAAATCAACTTGTGTACATTTTTTGCCTGACCCAGTTACATCCTAGAACCACTTCACCTCTTCTGCTTTTCTGGTCTTATAAGTCAAGGACTAAGGTATTTCATTCTGCTGTTGGATTTGTTGCTAGTTGATCCATAGTTATCCTTTTTGTTGTTCTGGTAGAACTGCAATTTTTCTTATGTTTGGTTACTTTTTCTGTGGCTTTACCTTTAGATTATTCTTTTGAGGTTATATTGTTGTCTCATTTTACTAATTGAGTTTTATCTTCAGAGATTATTAATTACGGTTCTACTAAACATGTTTTCTTAAAGCCAAGAAAGGGCTTTTGAGAACTTTCCATCTGGCCTGCCTCTCTTTGTAACACCCTTTTGGTTAGGCTCTTGTAGTTTGATACTTTCACTTTGATTCTTCGGGCTGTTTTATTGCGTACCTTAGTCTTTACGGTTTTGAGCTTGTCTTAAAGCGAGTTGTCACTTTGAACCATATGGAGAGGATTACAAGGCTACCTTGGACATTGTTGCCAAGATGACATATTTTCTTCTTTCGGTTTTTTAGGCTGTTACTCATCATTGGCTCTATTGATGTCAAAAATACATTATATTAAATGCTATGTAAGTATCATTATCTAGGTCTTGTGATTCTAGACACTTCCTGTATTTTTTTATTTAAGTATGTTAGAGATATGGGCCTTGTGTTACATCAGGTTTTCTCTAGTCTTTTTTCTTGATGATATCGTAATTATCGGGATGCCTTGAAAGAAGATTGCAACCCTGAAGTTTAGAGCGAATTTTAGATAGATTATGGAAATTCTTGAGTATTCATATGTGAATGAGATTATTTAATTCGCAAGCGTATGAATGATCTGGAGGTAGATTCCAATTTTGTTTATGAGAAAGTAGTTTTGTTACTTCTCTAAAACATCTTTTTCGAGTCTGTTTGTATTTGGGCCTGCTTTGGAAATATCGTGTTCTGACTATGCCTCTTATAGGGCTCGAAGCGTCCCTTCTGTACTGGGTTTTGCATGTTTGCCATCTATATCCAATAAGATCGTTAGACACAAAATGTTTTAGTACTTAACATCTTTTCTGTTGGCCCACTGCCCCATGTTTGTACTCTATATTTGTGTTGTCTTCAAGTAGAACAAAATCTAAAGTTTGGTGGCTTCTCTTGCACGGTACAAGTAGCTTTCGTAGATAGTTTTCAGTAAACCTTTTATAAAACATGGAGTTCTGTTTTCTATCTTTCTTGTACCCAAAAAAGCCACATGCTTGAAGGGTTGTAATCCTTCGATTTCTCAATCAACCAGATATCCACAAATTGAATCCAACAAAGAAACCAAGAAAGCAATTCAGTGATTCATGATTACGGTGAGAAGGGAGGTTGAAATTGATGTAAGCATAGCAAAGGGATTTGTGGGAGAGACTAAACGGGAAATGGATGTGGATGAATACGGTTGAATCCATCATGATGCTTAGTTAGTTAGGTTGAATTTATTATTATACAAGTTGTACGTCTTAAAATTAAGTAATGTAAGCACTTATGTTATATGTGGATGTACTTAAGAATTTGCTTCTTACGCAGATGCTCCAGGAGCACCAAGGCAGTGGTGGTTTGGTGGTGGTACTGATTTGACCCCTGCTTATATATTTGAGGATGACGTCAGGCACTTCCATACGGTAAGTTTATTTGTGCGATGTTGAATTGCAAAATCTTCTATATACATTCGATAACTTAGGGACCGTTTACTAAACGCTTACCGGTAAGGGTAAGTGCTTACTGTGTGTCACTTACCTCCCGGATGAGCATGGCAAAGAGGCATAGCAAGGACCAAGAATCTTACCTGGTTAGTCTCTTACCAGGTAAAAAACGCTCACCAACAATCTGTTTTGATGGCTGTGAATGGTACCCGATAAGGTAAGTGACGGTGGTGATCTTGCTGGTAAGCGCCGTATGCGTTTGGTAAAAGACCCCTTAGTTGATTGATAACTTGAGGTAGAGTTCATTAGAAAGAGAGAGCATTTAGATGTATGATGGCGAGCACTGAATTTAATAATTTTTTGAAGGCAAGTTTCTTGCCGGGAAGGCCTAGAATTTGCTCAAGCCATATAAAGAGGGATCTTTGCATGAACCCTATAGACTAGTCAGGTTAAAGGTGTCAAAATACCAAAGTTACCAAAAAAAACTATTGAAAATCTTGCATGCATACCTTTTACAGTTTTTCTAGTAGTTGATGTTGTCGTTTTTTTTCTTCAAGGTACAAAAAAATGCTTGTGACAAGTTTGATCCGAGCTTCTATCCCAAGTTCAAGAAATGGTGTGATGACTATTTCTACATTAAGGTATACATACCTTCTAATATTTTCTGGATTTCGCTTCTATATTTCAAACAGTGGTTCTCATAATCATATAATTGTACACACACGATGCAGACACATTTCCACACTTGCTCCAATTTGCCATGTATTTCATATACACATAACTACATAAGCAAATTTATGCACAAAAATAATATACACTTAACACTCATCAGGTGGGTTTTAGGACCCATTTTTACCCACGCATGAACACAGGAATTGCTCTAATTGAGAACCAGTCACATATGCACACATTAATCTGAGTTTTGATTCCCATATATGTTTTTAAAAGAAAGAGTCAGACCCTACTTTCTCAAATTTCTTTTCATCAAGATTGTGCAAATTGGCGGTTATTTATAAAAATTAAGTAACACATCTCAAAATTAGAATTTCGAGAAAGAAGGTCAAATCTTCATGAAATTGAAACATAATCACCAAGAAACTTAAGGTAGTTTATGAGGAAATCATATCATAAAGTTTGTTTGTATACTAATATAACCACTATATGTTGAACAATTTGAGTTAAATTAAAGAAATAGAGAATGGTGCATGGCAATCTCAAGCTCTTCATTTTTTATGATAGTTGACTTATTTAAAGAGAAAAATGATTCTGAGCTCACAACTCTCGGGCGTTTGGTTCGCAGAATCTGATGGAATCTGGTGGAATTGGAATGTTGAATTCCTTTGACCAGATTCCATTCCCTTGTTTGGTTCAAAGTTTTCAATGGAATGGAATCTTCCAATTCCATTAAATTCCATACATAAAGGATTTTAACATTCCATCATCAAACCCAAGTATTTCAATGGAATGTAATTTGTTATTTTCATAATTCCAAAATTACCCCTTACCTCAAACTAAACCCTACTGATATTGATTATGACACCAACACTCTCTCTCCTCTCTCTATCTTCTTCTCTCTCTCCTCTCTCCCTCTCTCTCCCTCTCTCTCTCCCTCTCTCTCTCCTCTCTCTCCTCTCCTCTCTCTCTCCCCTCTATCTCTCCTCTCATCTCCTCTCTCTCCCTTCTCTCTCCTCTCTCTCTCCCCCTCTCTCCTCTCTCTCTCTCATCATCATTCGTGTGCTAAAATAATCAAAGCAATTTTAGTTAATAATTAAACTATTTAACGACTATTTCATTAAAATATTTTTTATTGAAAAAAATTAAAATAATCAAAAAGGGTATTTTGGTCATTTACCAAAATTTCATTCCAATTCTAAAGCTACAATCTGTGAACCAAACAGAAAAATTCCAATTCATTTAACAGATTCTATTCCAATTCTGTCAACCAAACAGGTGGTCAAACCTGACAACATTTTATTCCAATTCCTTCAAAGTCAAATTCCTTTGACAGATTCCATTCCATCCAAAAACATTCTGCAAACCAAACGCCCCTGATCAGTGTTCAGGTGGAGAGGGTTAAGAGTAATGAAATAAACAGAACAAATAAACCTGATCCATCCGTTCAACTCAACGCCTTCCTAGATTGCTACTAGAATAACTGATAGCTTTTAGTTAGGATAATGTTTAGTGTCCTTTTTTTAGTGTCCTTCTCTTAATATTGTTATTGATACAAGTATATAACCCCGACCCTGAAACATAGTAAAACAACTAATGATTTGGTTATCATTACGAGGTTGGCACTCGTGGTGAATCTAGTTCCTTGTCAGGGTGGATTTAACTAAATACACAACGGGGTATACTAAGTGGCAGAGTAACCTTGCTACCATGATCCATTGAGATTCAACCCTTCATCACTCTCACTCATATTCCCTCCCCCCCCCCCCCCCCTCCCAAATAAAGTTGTCCTATTCACACCAAAAGATTAATTTAGTTCTACACATTGAAGGTCTCCTCTATCTCTCAAAAGATTTTTTTTTCATATTATTTGTGGTTAATTTTACTGCTGGACTTTAGTTGATCTTGGTTGGTCTGAAGTAAAAATATGTCAGTTGATCTTGGTTGGTTATCTTTGTCGTTCAATTTCATGCTTTTAGTTTTTATTGAAAAGCAACCATAAAATGTGTATATGCAGCATCGAGATGAAAGGCGAGGGCTTGGAGGCATATTTTTTGATGATCTGAATGATTACGATCAGGAAATGCTTCTCTCATTTTCTACTGGTAATGCTGGAACGTCTCAATTATTTGATGGCGCATATCCTTCTTTGTTTGTAGTCATGATGATATGTTTTACGAAGTTGATAACAATTTGATTGCAACCAACGAAGTGCAGAATGTGCCAACTCAGTGATTGAGGCATATCTGCCAATTATAGAAAGGAGGAAGGATTTGCCGTTCACGGATCAAAACAAGGCATGGCAGCAACTGCGGAGGGGGCGATATGTTGAGTTCAACTTGGTATGTAATCTTTTATAATACTTACCTTATTATCATATCATGTGAAAAACAATCGTCAATGCCAAGTCCAAACAATGGAAGCACACATTCAAATTGAATAGGCACTTCATTTATCACATTCTGTCGTTCGGTTTTGATGCCAAATGTTCAAAAAGCATGGTCAACTTTCGTTTGTGTAATCCCGAAAGAGAAATACCAAACACATTGGCTATATATATAACCAATAATCAGATAAAATATATGGGAAAAATCAAATAAAAGTCGCACAAATGTTGAGAACCAATCCTAAAAATTCAATGAGTTTCATTTCAGGTTATGATTCAAGGTGGTATTATTGTTCATGTGTGTGTTTAACTTATAAAACGTATGGACATGTTTTGTTTCACATATGAAACATCTATTTCATATATGAAACAATAATGTATGTTTTACATGTATCGTTTCGCATGCAAAATAATACATGTGAAATTGGTTGTCACGGTTCTTTAACATTTTTCTGGTACTCATCTGATTTAAAACAATACATATGAAATTGGTTTTACGGTTCAGAAAAGTTGAAACTTGATTGGTGTACAGTTTTGGCTAAAGCGAACCGTTTCATAGCAAATTGGAGTAGCAAGCACTCTGTTATTGATAACTACATGTGTTTTATCTCTTTGATCTGAACACACTAATCTTAAAAGGTATACGATCGAGGAACAACGTTCGGTCTCAAAACTGGAGGCAGGATTGAGAGCATTCTCGTCTCTCTTCCATTAACGGCTAGATGGGAATACGACCATGTAAGTTTTCCCTAAATATCTTTTGTGCGGGATTGCTAAACTTCAAAAAACTTAAAATTGGTGGATGATTTCAGAAACCTGAAGAGGGGAGCGAAGAATGGAAACTTTTGGATGCTTGTATCAACCCCAAGGACTGGATCTGATCATGTTTGTATAGCCTGTAAGAATATGCTGTTTGATCTTAAGTATTGTACTAATTTTTATTTTCACATCGAGTTTTGTCGATCGTAGAGATTGAGTTATGAGAGATTGTAGTCGAACAACTAGATTGATTGTAAACAAAGATCATGCAATTCTGCAACCTTTTTTTAACCCACCGGGCCAGCTTGTGCGCATCTCGAGTAATCTCATTGGCCCCTGAAGATAATAACAAAAAAAAAATCTCCGGTGGACATGAGGTTACTCAAACCAGCGATCTATGGGGAGGAACCCCAAGGTGTAACTTTTATTTGTCGGTTGTGCTGCAAATTTTCATCCAATGTTTTGTGTTGTGTAAAGATGTTCAAACGAGCCTAAAGCCTGATCCCGGCTGAGGACCGTTAAGAACAGACCAGGACCGGCTAACTGAGAAATGGGACTAGGCAAGGACGGGTTCAATTTAATAAATTTTACGTGTTATAATTTAGATAATATATATATATATATATATATAGAGAGAGAGAGAGAGAGAGAGAGAGAGAGAGAGAGAGGGGGGGGGGACTGGTTCAAAAGAGAATGTGGTTAATTTGCGAGAAGGGAGAATGAATATGGGTCACATAATTTATCAATTAAAAAATACTATAAATAAAAAATAAAATTAATTTTAAAATTTTAGACAAAATTAGATAAATCCTTAAAAATCTTATATCTGTTGTAGGATAAGTGTGCCATCGTCTAAAGGATATGACGATAGAGATAGAGATAGAGATAGAGATAGAGATAGAGATAGAGATAAATATATCAGAGTTAGATTAGAACTGAAATATCTTCTAACTATCTACTTGTAACTCCTCCCTATTTAAAGGGCTTATGATTAATGAGAATGATAGACTTCTTCTCTCTATCTTATTGTTATTCTCTCCATATTGTTGTTTTATTTGTTGTTCCCTTTAAAACGTTATCAACACGAAAGCTAGAACAAATTGCATCCAACTACTTCAATACATGTAAGTATCTTTATCTCCCTACATATATGAATGTATAATGTATGTTAATCTTACGAAGGTTTATGCCATAGTCTACCATGGATATATGTTTCATATTAAAAACCCATCAAGTTTGTTTTCTTATTTTGAAATCTAAAACTCATGATTATTTTTTTTTATGTGGTTGCAACCTTGTATATTTTTTTCTATGTAATGTAGGTTTAATCGTAGGTTCACTTGGTCTTAAATATATATCCATCATATCCTTCATGAGTTCAGCATTCCCTTATTGGCTATGGCCGTGTTAGTGCATTGTTTTCAATCTGACAATTGTTTTTCTTGTAATATGAGATAATTAATGTATTGATTAATAAGTGGTCTAGAAGACCCATGACCCTAATCTATTCATCAAGTATTTTACATTGGGTGGAGCTCTCCCCTAATTTCAAACATTTCTTCGAGTTCATCTATAAGTTCGTAAATAAATCACCATCTTCGTACCAACGATGTGAGCAATTGTAAAAGACATTAGACACATCCTTTTGGGATATTATGCCGTAATTCTTGGTTTAAAGGTCTTCTAAGTTTTAATTAGAATAATATGTCTCTAGTTATTTTAAGCATGTTATTATTATAAATATTTATAGTTTTTAATACGGCTTTATTACTTTTGAATTGATCTACTTGCACACACACACACACACACACATATATATATATATATATATATATATATATATTCATTTGTTTATTTTAATAACTCAATTCAAATGCTTATAGTTTACACTATTAATTAATTAATTATTATTTGTTTATATTTAAATGTTTATTTTATATAAATGTCTATCTCATTTAAATATTTATCTTAATTATGAGTTCCTACTCATAATTTTCAACTTTATAATTACTTTTTGGAAGTTACACTTCTAACTCTCATAACTCTTAGCGTTGCTAAAATCTCTAAAAATAACAAATTATTCGAATACTTATCTTGATTATGGGTTCCTACTCATTATTTTCAACCTAAAGTTACATTTGGAAGTTACACTTTCAACCCCATTTTTTTGACATTGTGCCAAAAGCTCCCATACTTTCAACCTCATATTTTATTATTATTATTATTATTATTATTATTATTATTATTATTATTATTATTATTATTATTATTATTATTATTATTATTATTATTATTATTATTATGTCAAAATCTACCAATTAAATGAATCATAAGATATCGACTGGATTTTGTCAAACGGGTGTAAATAACCCTAAGGTTTGTAGGGACTTAAGAAATCCATGTGATTCCCCTACTACCTGGAAATCCAATAGATTTAGTGATTTATTTTTCGCAAAAATTGAAATATTGATGAAGAATTATCAATAAAATTAAAGCATACAAAAATCCAATATTGTTATGATAATGAAATTTCATAACCATAATCCATTTTCTTATAAAAAAAAAATCATATATTATCCTTTATATATATAAATGGTTGAAACAACTCATCCCAAAATCAACGTCATAAACTCAAAAGAATATGAGTATCATAAATGAGTATATAAACCTCCTTTTGAAAAGGTACAAGAAAATACCTAAAGTCCAACTCCCTATTGACTCTAAAACCAACCTCTTGAAAAGGTACAAGCAAATACCTTCATGTTTTGAGACGACATATAAATCCTATGTTCATAGGAATACCTTTACTAGAAACCCCCAAAGAAATGTGGGATGTCCCGAAAGGGATAATCAGGAGTACTCATGAATATGTACTTCCCGAACTAATCGTACATTGGAATGAAACCCACTTACTCGATTACAAAAAGGTAATTGATGTCAACAAAGAAATATATCTGAAACGCGTCTCAATCTCTGTGGCAAGGAACTCACAGAAGATGACATGATTTTTAACATTATTTCCACCTTTCATATATAAGTAAATATAAATATAAGTTGGAATGCAACCTTTTGACAAACTCATCAACCTAATGCAAGTGGTTGAGAGACATAACAAAGTTCTTTCGATTAACACCACATATGTCGGGATAAAGAAAATTCCCGATATCGATAGTAAAAGTGTTAGAGGTGGAAACAACTCCAAAGGATTGTGAGTTAAAAACATATTCACACATGTGACATTTCTACACCATGTGGACGAGACCCTATAAAGGATCAGGGTATTGGTAAGAGTCAGGAAGGATTTTTCAACACCTGAAGTATGATACAACTACTACCCAGGTGATAATGGACAATCAAATAAGATATGCACTAAAAAGTGCTTCTATCAAAAAGGCAACACGTTGAAAATGAAATATAACATATTTGTTTTAATATTTAATATTGATTATGCATATGTTTCTTTGAAATTAATTTTAAGTACCAAAATTAATTTCTTTGCTAAAGTAAAATCGAATATGTAACCATTATAGCTGTAAAGAAATACATCAAAACAAATACAAAAAAATTTCAATATTCTCCGTTCCGTGTAGGAATGTATCGAGGAGAATTGATTTTTTTGACCTATCACACAATAAAAAAAAAGGTAGACTAATACTTGTTTTATAATACATCCAACCAAATTACTTAGACGATGGACGGTCACTTTCTTGGTGGAACAAGTTTAATAGGAACCTAGTAAATATATTCATATCAAATGGAAATTAAAATGAGCATATATACATAAATTCCAATGAATATGAAAAGAAACATATATCATAGAAACTAATGTGTCAAACTAGTAGATTATTGGGTCATCGGAACATATTTTGTCACCAATAAAGAAATTTTGGGGGCAATAACACATATATATGTTTCGACATGACCATGTTGGACACCATGGTTATGACATAGTGATCCGTGTATTGCAAAATACACATAAACACATTCTCTTTCGAGTGAAAGGCAAAACAAGGCAAATTGCAATTGTTGACTTTTGCAACATAAGAAACAATATTGCTATCATAATATGCCCTCTCGAATACCTAAACTTTTGTATATACCATAATCCTTAGCCAAGATAGGAATGAGATCATCCTAAAGCTAAGGACATAATACAAAAATATTCCATTGTTACAAAGAATACAAGGTGATATTTATGGACATAAACATCCATAATGCGGGCCATTAAAGTACTTTATGGTTATGGTTTCGACTCGATGGACGCATGTCGTATTATTGTCCACATGAAATACTGCACTCTTAGCACTAGTTATAGGTTTAAGGGCTCACCACCCTGATTATTTCATCAAGTCTACATGACTTGGAATGCTGGAGAATTTACATCATAAGGATTTGATGTTAATTGCATATGTATTAGGATCAATGTAGAGTTTCCTATACCCCATGTGTATATATAAAATGGTCTCATAGAAGTTGTTATCAAAAGAATATGATGACATCTAAGGTATTAGTAATGCACACCAATTTACCTACATTTACCTGGGGTTATGCAATTATTATATGCAATTTTTTTTTTGTTTTAAGACCCACTGCTTGCTAACCAGCCTCATGCGTACCAGTTGGTAACTGGATATAAGCCTGATACTTTACATTTATGCATGTTTGATTATATGTGCCAATTGCGCCCCCACAGCGCATCGAAATGGGTCCTTAAAAACGATTTGGTATATGTTGGATATGAATCACCAACAATTATCCGCTAATTAGAATATTTGACTAGTGATCTCTTTACCGCTAGATTTGCTGGTTGTCACTTTCATGAGACAGTCTTCTCGTCGTTAGGGGGAGATAGGAAAAATGATTTCCATGGGAATGAGAGGAAGTGTCATTGAATATTCCCACTCTGTCTCATTTTGATCCCTAAAACTTCACAACGTAATGTTGAAGTCAAACGAATCAGACTCGATACCTGATACGTTTATTGTTATTCCAAAAGTGACAAGATCACATATACGAGCTGCAAATATACTCGCAAGGTTAAAAAGTTCCCAACAGGGGCACAACGCCATTGGAAAGTGCGTTGCAATCACACATAGTGGAGGTGTGGTTGAGGTCGTAACTACCAAATGGAAGTGGTGGAAGCTACTTGGTTCGATGTATACTATTCAAAAGGAAGGGAATAGTTAGGCACATCCATTTATCATCAATACACAAAACTCTCATGAGATTGTCTCTAATTATAATTATGTACATGAATCATCACTAGAGGACGCTCCGAAGTTAATATTGATTCTAGAGATGAATATTAATCTCAAATGAACTATGAGAGTATATATGAGTTGATGGACAAATCATATATAATCATTGATGATTTATTCGCATATATGATGGCTCATAAGATGATCGAGCACGACGACATCGAACGAGGCTCAGTTGAATAATATCAACAAAGAGCATATTGGCCTAAATGTAAAGAAACAACCGAGAAAGAATTATATTCTTTGACAAAGGATCAGGTATTTGGTCAGGTAGTGCTAACCTACCAAGTGTAAAGCCCGTAGGACATAACTGAGTCTTTGTCAGAAAGCGTAACGAGAATAATGAAGTCCTAATGTATGAGGCTCTCCTTTGGCACAAGGTTTCTCACAACGCCCTGGATTGACCATGAGAAGACTTGCTCTCTCGTGATGGACGTTATAACGTTCTGCTAATTAATTAACCTAATAGTTTCCGAAGGACTGGAAATGTAGCTCATGAATGTGGTTGCCACATATCTCTACGGGGATCTAGATTTAGAGATATATAAAAGTGCTTGATGATATTACATTACCAAAATCAAGTAACTCTAAACCACGAAATGTGTTTGCAATAAAATTGAAACGCCCACTTTATAGATTAAAGCAATCTAAGCGGATGTGGTATACCCGCCTAATGGAATACTTGATTGGGAAAGGATATATAAGAACGATGAACTGTTCTCTTGCGTATTTATTATGGAAAACAAGTTCCAAAATTTCAAAGTAGCTCTATATGTCAATGTTATGAACATAATAGGCACTCTTGATGAAATGAGAGGAACCACAAGCTACTTGAAATCTGATTTTGAGAGGAAAGATCTTGGGAAGACTTAGTTTTGTCTAGATATTTGAGCTAGGACACCGAGTTTGTGAAATATTAATTCACCAATCGCATATGTCTAGAAAATAATCAGGCAATTTAATATGGACAAAGCGAATCCGGTTAGCACTCCCATGATCGGTCGAAGTGTCGGATATAAGGAAAGATCCATTTCGTCTAAAGGATGATGACGAAAAATGCTGGGAGTTAGAATTCCCTATCTAAGTACAATATGCGCATTATCGTACTTAACATAATACACTTGACCATATATTGTATTTCTCAGTGAACTTGTTAGCTAGATTTAGCTCAGCGCCAACGCAAAGTCATTGGAATGATATCAAATTAATCTTTTGGAACCATTGACATGGGTTTATACTTTCCCTATAGAAAGAAAAATGGGATTGATAATGGAACTTCAATACCTACTTATAATGTAAGCAGCAAAAGTACTAGCTCTTATAGAAAAACACCAAACAATGTCTTGGTATGTGTTTGCTGATATTAGGTATCTGTCTGACCCATACAAAGGTTGTTCCCAAACTGGATAAAGAATTACCACAAGGAACACGTCGATTGCTTGGAAGTAAACTAAGCAATCCTTTGTAACTACCTCCTTGAACTAATCCAAGAATATTACTCTCCATGAGATAATAAAATAATGTATATGATTAAGGACTATCATTACATATATTAGAAGAGTTAGTAATTTTGGGTTCAACCAGTATCCTACTTGCATATATGGAAATAATGCATCATGTATCGAAGAAATGAACATAAGATACATCAGGGGTAATAACACAAAGCATATTCTGCTTAAGTTTTTATACAATCAACAATAAAAGACTCTCCTTTAGATTCAAATGAATCAAGTAAGGTGTCAAAAGAATGTGACATATTTTACCAAGTCATTACCTAAAACCATATATTAGGAAACGTGTAGAAAGTAAATGGAAATGCTTTCCAAACTCCCTTGATTAATGCACGAATCAGGGGGAGTAGTAGACAAAAGGGGGAGTCTACTATATATTTGATATTGGTATGTTGTGCTCTTTCCTTCAACCAATGTTTTATTTTTCCTATTGGGTTTTGTTCCTTGGTGTAAGGTTTTAGTGAGGCAACTGTTTATATACCATCATGCTTTCCTAACTCTCAAGATTAAAGTATGAATCTAAGAGAAAACTAGATTGAAGGATAAGTCTATGTATTGCAAAGAAGCTGGTGCGTTGTACTCTTTCCTTCGTCATACTTTTATTTTTTTCCCATTGGGTTTTATTTTGGCGTAAGGTTTTAACGAGGCAATAACTGTGCACCACCACTCCTTTAACTCGACACAAGGGGGAGTGTTGTAGGATAAGTGTGTCATCGTCTAAAGGATATGACGATAGAGATAGAGATAGAGATAAATATATCAGAGTTAGATTAGAACTGAAATATCTCCTAACTATCTACTTGTAACTCCTCCCTCTTTAAAGGGCTTATGATTAATGAGAATGATAGACTTCTTCTCTCTGTCTTATTGTTATTTTCTCCATATTGTTGTTTCATTTGTTGTTCCCTTTAACAATATCTTTTATGTATATTTATTTTTTAATTTTAATAAATTCATAATTTTTTTTATCAAATCTATATAGTTTTTTTTCTAGATACACTTTTGATACACAAAATTCATAATTTTCATCACATATCACATTTGATAGGCCTGTAAACGAATCGAACGAACACGAACATAAGCTTGCTCATGTTCGTTCGTTTAACTTAACCGAACAAACGAACGAACGCCAAACAAACAAAAAAATTTGTGTTCCTGTTCGTTCGTTTAAAAAATATCGACGTTCGTGTTCGTTTGTTAAGATACTAAACGAACAAACTTATACTAACAAGCTTAAACAACACCACCATAATGATGTGCTCCAGCAATGACACTATCAATGGGTTCAAGCCAACAAGCTCAAACCAATCTGTACAAGCCACTGGCTCGGTATGTAAGGATCACTAAAGACCTCTATATAGGGGCAGGTTCAAATGAGAAGCTAAACATTTTGCGAGAAGGCGAGAAGTGTTTAATCATATATGATACACAAGCTTAATCATATATGATTAAACACATGTTATATTGACAATACATAGACGTTTAATCATACATGATTAAACACACTTACAAGCCGTGTAATCATATATGATTAAACACTTCTCGCCTTCTCGCAAAATGTTTAACTTCTCGCATGATCCTCCCTCTCTCTCTCTCTCTCTATATATATATATATATAGAAAACTCAAGAGAAATTTGCTTTTAGGTTCCGATGTGGGATGAAAACTCAACGAGTTCCGATGTGGGATGAAAACTCAACGAGTTGTTCTTAGTTCTCACTTCATGAGCTGGCCATGCCTCACTCTTCACTCCTTGATTTGTCCCATATCGACAATATATTGTAAAAGAAAGAAGAGGAGCCAATATATAAATAAAGTTGAGGGGACAAATTAAGTTCACTAGTTTTTATTCTTTATTTTTTTTTATAAAAATGTTAAATCTTTATTAATTCTAGTTAATTAATTACAATTTTTATTCAATTGTTAAATTCTGAAGTATTTAATTATTACCATATTATCAGTAAATAAATAAAACATTTAACGAACATAAATAAACGTAAATGAACATAAATAAACGAACATAAATGAACGAACGTTCACGAACGAACGAGACGTTTGTTCATGTTCGTTCGTATAACTAAACGAACAAAAAAAATTGTTCATGTTCGTTCGTTTACTAAATAAACGAACTTCCCGCCGAACGGTTCACGAACGGTTCGCTGAACGTTCGGTTCGTTTACAACCCTAACATGTGATATCCATATATTAATTCATTATCTATTTCACCATTTTTTCTCTTATTTTTTGGATTTATGTTTTGAATTACATTTGATTAACTTTGTTTAACATATGATCTATTATTATGTATCACATATGATCTCACTAGGTGGATTTTTGTACATTTCACATATGATAATATATGTCTGAATATAAGTGTTGCATAATCACATGTGATACTATTTACATCACAAAAAGATGTATAAATATAAATATACATAATCATATATGATTAACTAAAATATATATAATTATAAATGTTATAATATAATATGTGATATGTATAAATATTCATATAGTGATATCACATGTGATATATGGTTAAAATTGTGATTTTTTTATTAAAAGTATAATTAAAAAAAATAATAAAAAAATTATGAAATAATTGAAATTAAAAAATAAATAAATCTAAAAGATATAATGAGAAATTTAAGTATTTATCCAATTCAAAATGATAATTATCCTAATTTCTAAAATTATTTTTTATTTTTTATTTAAGGTATTTTAATTAATAGATTATGTGGTCCACATTCTTTCTCGTCTTCTCGCAAAGTAGTTTATTTCGCGCATGATTCTCCCTCCCTCTCTCTCTTATAATGAAAACTATGCAACCCTTGTTTAAGCCGTAGATGAAATCAATCGATGGTTAAGATCATTTTGTGCTATTTATGTTAATATAGTAATTAATTTAATATAAAATATAAATAAAAAATGGACGGAAAGGGTATAGTAGTCCTTTTAACATTTAATTTCAAATATGGAAATAAGATGAAATTGTTAATTTTCAGGGAAGTTATTATCTCCCATTTCAAATCTTCAATCGTAGTTACCAAAAAGTCGAAGAACATCTTGAACTATTTCATCCATAATGATTCAGTTACAAGGAGGTAACATTCAACGATTTCACCGATTCCCCTGTGTTTTATCGATTAGAAATCTAATGCTTCACTGATGAAGACGAAGATGAATGGAGATAAAATGAAACGACGATGAATGAAAGCGAAAACGGATATAAAACGGAGATGACGGAGATGACGGAGATGAAACGGAGATGACAGAGATGAAACGAAGATGAACGACGATGAATGGAGGTGAAGGGAGATGAACGACGATGAACAATGATCGGCGATGAATAGAGAGGAAAACGAATATGAAACCGAGATGTCACAGAGATGAACGATGTAACACCCTCAAATTTGGAAAGTGCGACTAATTAAATTTTTTTAACAATACCTCAAAGTAGAATAAAATCTCTTACGACAAGTTCACACCTGAATTACGATTCTAGATTTAACCTTCAACGAAATAAATAAAGTCTTACATAAGGACTAATTATAGGCCGGGTGTTACTAAAAACCCAATGACAATCGCTATTTCCAAAGTGCGGAAGACTTCACCCAAACAACTCTCTCTTGTGCATATATCTAGTACTCATCTCTTCACAGTAATGCTAGTACCATTCCCCAACCGGAACCTGATGCATGACAAATAAAAAGATTAGGCTAACGCCTATTGAGTTCAAGAGTTTTCAAAACATTAATAAATATTTTGTTATAAGGAAATGATGCAATTTAAATCATAATCTTCGAACATGATTAATTTAAATATGAAATGGCCCGTTTTCCAATAATACCCATTTTTAAAGACGAATAATCCAACATAAAACATTCCTTAGTAAAGTAATTCAATCCAAAACTCACTCAAAACGTGAATAGAAATTGAACTCCCAATTTATGGAAACGCAGATGAAAACTTTATATCCCGAATCACCCAAAACACGGGTGGGGCATAATACTCAACCCATAAATCATGGACAATAATCCATATATACAAAACGTCACTGAAAACATGGATAATAAAATCAACTACCCAAACAACACCTTTCAGTGACGGGGGAGACACGCTTCCATTGTGTAACAACCTAAATTTTAGAGAAAAATAAAATTCGAACTTTCGGCTATACGACGGCTAGAAACCTGAGTAAACCTGGGTAAACCAAACTTGCCATAACAATCCCAAAAATAACATCCCGAGAACGGGGTAATATAGTTGTAGCCTTTGCAAATAAGTCAAATGAAGAATATTATTCAGCAACCTAATAATCTAATTTAGACAAGAAAGATCGCCCCCGTACATCTGTAACATTCACAATGGTATTATTGAAACTTGCTTGAATATGAATAACCCCCTTTGGTATTTTACGTGTAGTCTTACGTGAACCAATACATCCATTGATAGAACAAGATAATATATAGGAAAGATCGGGTGTTGCTATTCTTCCAAAATGCGTAACCACTATCACCATCATATTGGTCAATATATCAACCCAAAAAGACCTCTCTCGACCCCTAGGCCATCCGCTTCCCGACGAATCCCATTGCTAGATTTGACCTGCTATACATGTCATTTTAAGAAAAAAGTGTTAGGCTAAAGCGTAGTGAGATTAAACAGTTGTATTTAAAATAATCAAAGATAAATATAAAAAAGAAAAGTGAAGTTATAATAGGAATAATAGTGCTTTTCACCATAAACAGTTACCTCTTGGTTTAACGGGGGAAACCCGCTTACTAGCACAAGTGATGGAACACAAAAGTAGGCAACTTGACAAGTCAGTAAAGCCAAAACACATAAAAGTACACGCAAGGGATGTTAGGCTCGGTGGCTTTAAACGTACACCCGTGGAAAGTCAACTTCAACCACATAGGGCCCTTACATTGAGATCCTCATCCAATATCGTAATACTTAGCATGTAGGAATTATAACCCAATCCAATGCCTAAACGTGCCTCGACGTGAGAAACTAACGTCCCAACGTCGGACTAAATGCAACAACAAATATGGGGACATGACTCCCAAGTGAAACCAAATATGCCACATAGAGTAAATCGACTAACGATAATTCAACGTTAAGATATAATATCCAGGACATTGACAAAAGAAGGTTTTCGCATAATACCTGCATAATTTTACCAAGAGGTTCCAATTTAACATAGGAATCACATACCCATATTCCAACCATTTTGGTCACTTTAATATTCAAATTCTAGTTTGGGATCCCAATTACTCAACCCAAGGTTATAGCAAAACAAGTTTCCAATGTACAAACTTATCAGTAGTTCAATATAAAATGTCATCAACCCATTATTAATTAATCTTTGAAGCTAGAGAATGGAAAAGCATAATGCCAAGTCTTATTCACATATAAATCCAAGATATCCTTTTTCTTTTCTTGAAATCTTTTCCAAACATATAAACCCTAGAATCTCCAAAATTAGGGTTTTGGGTGAAAATGCACCCCAAGTTACATAAGTAAAAATGGAGATGTCTAGTAGGTTAAAAGTATTATTTTAACATGTATAGAGTTTATAAAAAGGATGAACTCAACTTGTAGGGTTGTAGATGAACCCTAGAATCCAAGCACAAGTGAAGAGATGAGAAAAAGCTTTGAGAGATTCTAATCTTGATCAATAAATGTTCAAGGATCCTAATATTGACATAAATGATCAATGAAGGAGGTAGATGAGAGTATTAATGGCAAAGAAGAGAAGAGGATTGATTTTACCATATCCTATAGAGAAAATCGCAACCACCAAGTGTTCTAAAAGCTAAGATTAGAATAAATGAGGGTTTGACCGATTTCCCCTCTTTTATTTGAGGTCTGCGCGCGCGCGAGTTTTCGTGCAGTTCCACTCGCGGGGTGAGCCGTGTGGAGCACTAGAGTCGCGGTTGGGCAGAGACCCGCGCGGTTGGCCGTGCGGTTCCACTCGCGCGGTGATCCGCGCCAAACGCTGCTGAACTTTCTTCTTCTTCTTTTCTACTACCTTGGCTAACAAGTGAAAGAGATAGCTATTTCAGATCGTAACACCATTAGGACCCAAAATTCAGGGTGTTACAATCCTCCCTACCGTGGAATGGATTTGTCCCTGAAATCCCGGCTATCCGAACAAATTGGGATATTTACGCTTCATGTCCTCCTCCGCCTCCCATGTTACATTGGCACCACGATGGTGCTTCCATTGTACTTTCATCATTGCTACTTCCTTGTGTCGGAGTTTCTTAGTCACCTTTTCCAGAATGGCCTCGGGTTCTTCAACATAACGGTTGTTGTCCACTCGGATTTCGGACAACGGTATGACACTCTCTTCTTCCGCTAAGCACCTCCGTAGATAGAACACATGAAACGTGGGGTGGATTTCGTCCATATCTAATGGTAGTCTAACTTGTAGGCTTGAAGTCCAATACGCTCAAGGATAGTAAACCGTCCAAGGAAATGGGGACTCATCTTTCCTCGTTTTCCAAACCGAATCAAACCCTTCCAAGGGGACACTTTCAACATTACACAGTCCCCCACTTGAAACTCCATGGGTCGCCTCTTTTTGTCGACATAGCTCTTTTTCTGATCTTGTGCCGCCTTCAAACGCTCTCGGATAGTTTTGACCTTATCGGTCGTCTCTTGCACAATTTCTGGCCCGACAAACTGCTTCTCACCCGCCTCTAGCCAACACATGGGGGTTCTACATTTACGTTCGTACAAGGTTTCAAACGGTGCCGCGCCTAGACTGGAGTGATAACTGTTATTGTAAGCAAACTCTACCAAGGGTAGATGGGTATCCCAAACACCGCCAAAGTCGATCACGCACGATCTAAGCATGTCCTCCAAAGTTTGTATTATCCTCTCGCTCTGTCCGTTGGTTTGGGGGTGGTAAGTCGTGCTCAAGTTCACCCGCGTGCCCAATTCTTGCTGCAAGGCTCCCCAAAATCTTGATGTAAAACGGATATCACGATCGGAGACTATAGACAAGGGTATACCATGTCTAAAGACCACCTCATCAATATACAGTTTCACCAACTTATTCATTGGCAAGGTTTCTAGCATTGCTAGAAAATGCGCACTCTTTGTCAAACGGTCAACAATCAGCCAAATTGTGTCATTACCCCTCAAGGTCTTGGGTGGCTTGGTTACGAAGTCCATAGTAATCTTGTCCCATTTCCACTCGGGTATTTCTAACGATTGAAGGCTCTCATAAGGTCGTTTGTGCTCAACCTTCACTTGCGAATAAGTCACGCATCGCTCCACATAGTGTGCCACATCTAACTTCATTCCCGACCACCAATAGTGTAACTTCAATTCCCTATACATCTTTGTACTTCCCGGGTGGATAGAGTATTTGGACTTGTGCACGTCTTCCAAGAGTATCTCCCGGTTCCCGCCAAATTTTGGCACCCAAACTCGTCCATCAAAACATTTCATCCCTCGGCTATCTTCGGTCAAGAGTAGGCGTTGCTTGACCATTACTTCATCTTTAAGATTCTCTTCCAACAAGGCCTCGATTTGCGACGTTTTAATGAGTTAAGTAGGTCATTTATCTTCACAAAGAAAACCAAACGGGACTCATCCCATCCAAGAGACTTGACACTAACTCGATTCTCGTAAGTTTGGCTTGAAGCCTCCCACTATACTCTTTCCGACTCAAGGCGTCGGCCACCAAGTTCGCTTTTCCCGGGTGGTAAAGTAGCTCACAATCATAGTCCTTTAGTAGTTCCAACCATCTTCTTTGTCTCATGTTGAGCTCCTTTTGTTCAAAGACGTACTTTAGGCTCTTGTGGTCCGTGTACAAGGTACACTTCGTGCCATAAAGGTAATGTCGCCACAACTTCAAGGCGAATACTACCGCTTCCAACTCCAAGTCATGAGTGGGGTAATTCTTCTCATGTACTTTTAGTTGCCTTGATGCATAGGCAATCACCCTTCCCCTTTGCATGAGCACACACCCAAGCCTCATCTTGGATGCATCGCTATAGACTACAATCCTCCGATCCTTCCGATAAGGATAAGATTGAAGCCTCACACAACTTCCTCTGCAATGTCTGGAAGGCTTTTTCTTGGGATTCGATCCAAACGAACTTCACATTCTTTTTTGATGAATCTTCGGTAGTAACCCGCCAACCCCAAAAAGCTTTGGTTCTCGGATGGGCTCTTGGGAGGTTCCCAATTCATCATGGCTTCTATCTTTGCAGGATCCACTTTCACTCCGTCTTTCGTGACCACGTGCCCCAAAAAATGCACCTCCTTCAACCAGAACTCACATTTGGAGAATTTTGCATAAAGCTTCTCCTTCATCAAGACCTCCAAAACATATCGGAGGTGACACGCGTGATCGGATTCGTCCTTGGAGTAAATCAGAATATCATCAATGAACATGATGATCGACTTATCAAGGAAGGGTCGGTATACGCGGTTCATTAAGTCCATGAACACCGACGGGGCGTTCATCAATCCAAAGGGCATCACTAAGAACTCGTAGTGGCCATAGCGCGTCCGGAAGGCGGTCTTCGGAATATCATCCTCCTTGACTTTCACTTGATAGTAACCCGAACGTAGATCAATCTTCGAAAAACAACCCGCTCCTTGAAGTTGGTCAAATAAGTCATCGATTCTAAGGAGTGGGTACCTATTCTTCACAATCACTTTATTCAACTCCCTATAATCGATACACATTCGCATGGTGTCATCTTTCTTCTTCACAAACAGGACTGGTGTTGGTCCCTATGGTGCTTAACAAGTTTGTAGAAGGGGGGGGGGGTTGAATACAAACACAAAATTTAAAGTTTAATAAATTGTTTATTGATAAATCAAATACAATTTACAAGTTTGTTGCGGAATAAGATTAAGACAGACTCAATCTAAACAAACTTAAGAAATACTAGGATGGTTGCACAAGAAATTCAGAGAATGGGGGATTAAGAGATAGAAAACAAGGATTTCTATATGGGGTTAAAGAATTGAGCACTCTTCATACACTGTATGGTATGTAGAGATGAAGGGGTGATCTTTCTATTTATACCCTATGCATTAAATGCATGGCAGGGCACTTTACACGTGGCGTTCACTGATTGGCTTTGGGAGTCTGACTTTTGGGAGACATGCTTTCGGCCGGGCAATAAACAGTGTAGTTGACAGAGTTGTTGTATGAATTATGGCAGAGGTATGTCCGTTCTGACACATCGGGTCGTGCAAGGAGAGACAAAAGGAAACTTGAGGCATAAGCCAAGTGATCATCGATCGCTGAATATCTCTTCCTTCAGAGATATAAAGAAGTTCAGCTATCGCTGAAGCTTTTCCTTATGTTCCTTCGCGTATAAGTAGATTCGTCTTTGCTTCACTGATATCCACATCAGATCACTAGTAGACTTGTCTTTGTTCAGCAGCTTCGTCTTTGATTCAGCTATGAACATCTGTTGACACGATACTTGTCTTCAGAGATTACGTTACTGTTTACATCAGAAACTATCAGCGATACTGAACAGACTCAGTTTGATCACTGATAGTGAAACACTAATACATACTAGATGTTTATAAGAAGACTATCAGCGATACTGAACAGACTCAGTTTGATCGCTGATGGTGAAACACTAATACATAAAACGTAATTTTCACTAAGTATATAAAAGGGTCGTTATCAAATCACTGAGAGAGTTTGGATCAACAATCTCCCCCTATTTGATAATGACAAAGTAACTGAAGAAAATTACTTTATAATTCAAAATGATGGAATAATCAGGACTCATAACATACATGTCCCAATTACTATTTTGAGGGATCTTTTACAATACTGATAGAGTTAAGTACTTCACTGAAATTCTCATTAATCCAAGAAAAGAATTACAAGGAATGAAAATTACAAGTACAAGTGATGTACTAACTACTGTAAGTTAAACTAATAGATTACAAGAAAAGAAACTAATCTATCAGCTATCTAAAGAGGGTTTAGGAGGATTGATCAAATACTCAGGTATTTCTTCTCCTTTTTGCCTTCGCTCTAAAGATTCTTTGCAGATGATCGCTATGATTGGCTCAGCAGCAGGAGAGAGAGTACACCATAGGCACATGAGATCCTTGAGAAGAGCGAGGGGACAGATAGGGATTTCAGAGACCCTTTGAAATCTGAGCTGTTCCTCGTCATCTCTGAAGAAGATTCCAAAAGGTTCTTCAAGAACTTGTCCCGCAGCATATGGTCCGCCAGGAGGCAGAGAGAGATCCAGAACTGAAAGATCAGGAGGAGAACCGAACAGAGCTTCTCTTGAGAATTTGATGGATGTTTCATTCCTGATCACTGCGACATTATCAGATGAGGAGGAGATAGGCTTTCTCTTGATTTTCTTTGACTTTGGAGGAAGAGTAGATGGCACCTTTAGTATAGCAGTGACTCTGTTGATGAGAGCATCATTTACCCTTTCAACATAGCCTCTGTATGTAGACTTTGATTTCTTCAGCGCATCTTTGAACTCAAGCCACTCCATATATCCAAGGTCTTCCAGCTTTGAAATGAACATAGCTTTGCAACTTCCATCCTCTCTGGTAATCTCCATGGTGACAGAGAGTTTATCCTTCTTCTTTCTTCCAGAGATAGCAACCGCTACGATCTTCATTGGGTCAGAGCGATAGTCAATTTTGTGCTTGCACCAATCGACAGAATTATCGCTGACCGCTTTTTCTTTGGAGCGTTCCTCTTCAATCTCTTTCAAAAGAGCTGGCTGGACTTCCACTGGTTTGCTTTTTAGCTTCTTGTCTTTGACTTGAGAAGACTGAATTTTGAGAGCCAGAGAGGCATCTCTTTGACAGTCAGCGATTAGCTTCTCAGCCCTGACGGATTCTTCAATTTCAGCTTCAGTCAGGAACTCCAGATCTGATGATTGAGAGGGGATCTTTCTTCGTTGACCCTCCAGATGAGAGATCATCTCTGTTCTTTTCTTTCTCTCCTCCTCTGACCAGTGAGATGGTCTAGAGGGCCTTCCATGATGTTGCAGGGACTCTTCTTCTTCTTCATCCTCTTCCTCAATCTCTCTGACAGAGATTGGGATTATTTGGTCATCAGCTTCAGCTGCTGGGATTATTTGGAGCTCTTTACCCTCAAGCAGGGGAGAGAACTGTCTGGTCAGAAAAAGAAAAAGGTTAGATTTATATTTAGGGAAGGAGAGAGATAAAGGCTAGAAAGAAACAGGGGTGGGATTTTTATAGAAGGAAAAAGGAACAAGAGTAAGGCATACCTGAGAAGGATTCTCCTCAGGTAGTGAAATCATCTTCAGGGTTCCCTCAGCAGTTGCACCTTTGCTTTGGGAAGGGGTTCCTGAAGGTGTTTCTTGACTCCCCCCCTGCTTTGATAACTTCTTTCGAAGCTATCGCTGAAGAAGTGACGGCTGAAGAACACTATAGAGATTGATCTTCATCGTCATCATCATCATCTTGATGAGAATCATCCTCTTGATCTTCAAAATCAAGGTCTTCATCATCGTCTTCTTCCTCCTCTTCATCATCTACTAGATCAACGATGGTGGGAGGGGCTTTGTCAGTAGCTATCTCCCCCTCAACCTGGGAGTTTCCTTCAGTTGTTCAGCAGCATCAGCTTCTTTCTCCTTATTTTCTTCAGATGCTTTCTCCCCCTCTTTGTCATTATCACGAAGGGAGAGACCTTGGGAAGGAGTAGAGGTCTTAGCGGTGGAAAACTTCTGGACTTCAGCTTCCAGTCCTTTGAGCCGATCTTCAAGTACAGGGATGTTGGACGTAGCTTGATGAATAAACTCCACAGCTACGTCTAGAGCGGTTCTATCGTCTTCTGTAAATGAAGGAGCAGGAGTTGGAGCTGGTTCCTTCAGGCGGGAAAGGATCTGCTGAAGAAGGACTTCACAGGCATCAACCTTTGTAGACATAGCTGCAAACTGTTGCTGTGAGTCTTCCTTGACTTTGTCAATCGCTTCTTGGAGAGTAGCGAGTTGAGAAACGTCAGCTTTGGAGGCGCAGGTGGCAGTCAGCGTCTTTAGTGCTTCACCAGCTGATGAACAACGTTGGTGGTGTTGTTGAGAGAAGCAGTCATAGAGTCTACCTTGGCACTCAGATTGTTGACATTGGTGTCAACAGTCGTCAAACTAGGACCTGAAATATAAGTTAGTTGTTGAGAAACAGGCTTATATGGTGAGTTGGGAGAAGTGTTTGAGGTTATAGGGATACCTGAATTATCAAACATTTTGTAGAATTGTAAAGATTCCTCAAAAGATTGATGTTCAGGTCCTATGGGTCCAAACTGTGGAGTAGAGATAGATGGAGGGTTAGAGATCAAAGAAATAGAAGGACTAGAGATGGGGATAGAAGATGTAGGGATAGGGGTAGTTACCTCAGGTTGTTGAACTGAGATCGTAGGTTGTGTCACTGTTGTTGTGACAGCGACCGAGATCCCTGGCATGGTTGAAGTGGTTGTAGCTGAGGATGTGGAGGAGAGACCCACGAAATCATCCAAGGAAGTTTGTAGAGAAACATCCTTAGGGATAGAGCTAGAAGTAGCTTTCTCCTTGGTCACCTTGGCCTTCTTCGAAGGACCAAGGGAGCCAGTTGATGGTCGTTTGGAAGGGGTAGCGGCAGGGATAGCAGAAGAAGGAACCTCCTGCGTGGCCGCTGAAGTAGAAGAAGTGAGGAGAGAGAGTCGGGAGCGAAGTTCAGAGATACTTACCTCGTTGGGGAGTGGCTTGACTTCCAGAGATCGCTGACCCACTTTCGGAAAAGATGCATCCGAGTTGGTGGGGTAAGTGGTAGGGTAGAGGAACTTCAGGTACGTGCAAATAAAGCGTACATAGGGAACTTTGGGATCCCTCTCGGTCTTCTCTATTTTTGACTTCAGGTCGTCAAAGATAGCTGTTGCGTAGTCGAAGTTGCGTCTATCTATCACTGAGTAAGCCATCTGGACTTAAACCTTGCTGGCTTGGTCCAGTGACCCACTCTTCCCACTCATGCACTGAATGAAGTGCGAGAAGATTTAGTTGAGCTGGGAAGGCATCAGTGCCTTCTTCACAAGAGTCAACTTCTTGTTTGGAATTGTTGTCCTTGGTTTGGGTTCCCAAGCATATTCCTTTGCATCCAGGAATTGGATGAGTTCAGCGTCAGTTGGCAAGGATTCGAATCCATTTCTGGGTTTGTCGGGAAAACGCAGTGCTTTCCTCAGGCCTAGGGCAGTCATCATCCCTGAGCCAAGTTGAGTGCTGAATGAGATAGCAGGAACCTGTTCACCCTTTTTGTTGGTGATTGAGGTTTCATCAGCAGTAAACCAGAATTGCTGGAGAAGAGCTTTGGAGGGTGTGGGATCCACAGTGATAGCATAAGCAATGCAGGATTGCTTTAGGAATGTTGCAGCTTCCTTTAGGTGTTGATACTTGACACCGTCAAAATCGAGACGAGCGAGATGATTGTTCTTTGGAAGCTCCGATTCAGTGATGGCGAACTTGACATTCTTAGAGGCGACAAGAGCAGATTGAGCCATTTTGAATATGAGTAGATAAAAGAGTAGAAGAAAAGATTTTAGTCTAAAAATAAAGAAGATTTTCTAGTTTCTATTTGAAGAAAGAAACACAGAAAATCAACAAATTTGAAGATACAAGAACAAGAAGAAAAACCAAGGATTTTGAATGAAGAATAATCAAAATAAAATGGTTTTTAAAGAATAGAATCAAAGATGAAAATGATTTTATGTGATTAGAATCTTATAAACCCATAAATGAAGGTTTATGTAAAAAGATTTAAGAGAAGAATTAGAAAAAGATCAAGAATAACCTGTTGATCTTTGAAGAAGATGATGCAAATGCTTGAGAGAGTATTCTTGCTCTGAAAGTTTTTCCAGAAAGCGTAAAAATGATAAGAATGGAAAAACATTCCTTTTATACGTGTGAGAGAGGAGAGAGAATGTGAAAGGCGAGAAAGCAAATGCTCATCATGACGTGGACACGTCCCACGATGTTGATTGGATAGAAGAGCAATGGACGAACGTGTCAGAAAAAGGCATGTCGTGGATTGTCGGTTCAAATGACGTCATAGAAGAGAGAGACTGTTCATTTGTCCGTTTTGAAATTATCGCTGAAGAAAAGTCAGCGATAGGTTTTCTTTTTCTTTTTTTTTAAATATCCCTGATGGTAAAGATAGGGATAGATTTTCTTTTAAGAGGATCACTGACTAGAAATATCAGTGATAAATTTATTTTTCAAAAAGCTTTTAATCATTTGAAGAAAGTTTCAGTGATTAAAGTTTATATTTTGAAAAATATCTCAACTGAATGAAGATTCAGTTGAGAAAAACATACCTGAGAGTCAGAATGTTTATCAGAGAATGATAAAAGGGGAACTTATGATTACTGACACAATGCATGAACGCTGAAGATTTATTCTTCGAGATTCAACATTCCAAGCTCACTGATGAGAAAGTTGAACCTTGTCTCATAAAAGGTTTGGTGAATAAATTAGCAAGCTGAAAGTCAGTAGGGATAAAGTGAAGTTCAATATCACCATTCATCACATGATCTCTGATAAAGTGATATCTAATCTCTATGTGTTTCGTCTTTGAATGTAGCACTGGATTATTTGCTATAGCGATAGAACTAGTGCTGTCGCAATAGATAGGAATCTTTGATAGCTGAAGGTCATAATCTAATAGTTGATTTCTCATCCATAAGATCTGAGAACAACAGCTTCCAGCGGCTACGTATTCAGCTTCAGCTGTGAAAGTGGACACTGAGTTTTGCTTTTTGCTTGTCCTACTTACCAGCTTTCCTCCCAAGAGTTGACATCCACCAGTGGTACTCTTTCTGTCAAGTTTACAGCCTGCAAAATCACTATCAGAATAACCAGTTAGATCGAACCCTGAGTCTTTGGGATACCAAAGACCAAGGTTAGGAGTTCCCTTCAGATATCTGAAGATTCGCTTAACAACGATTAGATGGGATTCCTTGGGTTCAGATTGATAGCGTGCACATAAACAAGTAGAGTACATGATGTCAGGTCGGCTCGCTGTAAGATACAGCAGGGAGCCTATCATTCCTCTATAGGTAGTGACATTAACAGGTTTTCCAGAAGGATCTTTGTTAAGTGTCAGGGGTGGTGCCATAGGAGTTTTCATAGCTGAAGTTTGAGTAAGATCAAACTTCTTCAGCATATCTTTAACATACTTACCTTGGCTGATAAAAGTACCTTTGTCAGATTGTTTAATCTGAAGACCAAGAAAATATGTCAGCTCACCCATCATACTCATCTTATATTCTGTCTTCATTCTTTTAGCGAAGCGAGTACATAGAGATGGGTTAGTAGAACCAAATATTATGTCATCGACATATATTTGTACAAGAATTATATGACCTTTTATCTTTCTGAAAAATAACGTATTATCAATCTTGCCACGTTCAAAATTTTCAGAGATAAGAAATGATGAGAGAGTGTCATACCAAGCACGAGGGGCTTGTTTAAGACCATAGAGAGCCTTATCCAATTTATAAACATAATTTGGATACTTAGGGTCATAGAACCCTGGAGGTTGTTCTACATAGACTTCTTCATTCAGCTTTCCATTTAGGAACGCTGATTTTACATCCATTTGATAGACGATGAAATCTTTATAGACTGCATAAGCTAAGAATAGTCGAATTGCTTCGAGTCTAGCCACAGGGGCAAAGGTTTCATCATAGTCTATACCTTCCTCTTGTCTGTATCCCTGAGCAACAAGTCGAGCCTTGTTGCGGGTTACAGTTCTATGTTCATCTAACTTGTTTCTAAACACCCATTTGGTGCCTATAACAGTTTTATCAGATGGTCTAGGAACGAGATTCCAAACTTTGTTTCGAGAGAATTCAGTCAGCTCTTCTTGCATAGCTCTGACCCATTTTGGATCTCTGAGGGCATCATCAGTCTTCTTGGGTTCTATTAAAGAAAGAAAATTGACGAAGAGATATATATTACCTGAGCTTCGTCGTGTCTAAATACCTGCAACTGGATCACCGAGAATTTGATCTATTGGGTGATCTCTGGTCCATCACTGAGCAGGAGCATGATTGCTCAACTCAGAGGTTGGATCAACAATTGGGATGTTTACTGATGAGGACATTTGAGGTTCATCAGTAATTAACTGTTGAGTAGTAGACAGACGGTTGTTATCAGAGAGGTTTTCAGACATAGGTAGATCTGATGGTAGTAAGGTGTTTAGAGGTTCAGCTGAAACCCATGAGTTGGATTCAGCGCTAGGATGTATAATGTTTGGATCATCATCAGCGACTGGAGGATCTGAATGCTGATGGTTTGAGAAGAAGGGTTCAGTTTCTCTGTAGTGAGAGAACATCCAAGCATTTAATTCTTCATTGTCAGTGATTGGTTTAGAGTTCGCTGAGCGAGTTTCATCAAATGTGACATGAATTGTTTCTTCCACAGATTGTCTTCTTTTGTTGAAAACTCTGTAGGCTTTGGAGATGGAGGAATATCTTAGAAATATTCCATCATCAGCTTTTGGGTCGAACTTCCCAAGTTGATCTCTGTTGTTTAAGATATAACACTGACAACCAAAGATATGAAGAAAACTGATAGAAGGCTTTCTTTCATGAAAAAGTTCATAAGCTGTCTTCCCAAATCGCTTTACTATCAGCGATCTGTTTTGAGTAAAACATGCAGTGTTTACAGCTTCTGCCCAAAATTGAGTAGGGAGATGAGAATCGCTGAGCATTGATCTAGCAACTTCAATGATCGTTCTGTTTCTTCTTTCAGCGACTCCGTTTTGCTGAGGTGTTCTTACTGAAGAGAAGTTGTGAGAAATTCCCTTGTTCTCAAAGAAATTGTTCAGGGAACTGTTTTTAAATTCAGTTCCATGATCACTTCTTATTGAACGAACAGTAAGATTATTCAGCACTTCCATCTTTTTAACAAAAGATAATAGTTCTTCTGGAGTATCACTCTTACAGCAAAGAAAGATAACCCAGGTATAACGAGAGAATTCTTCTACAATGACAAGCGTATATTTCTTTCCAGCTATTGATTGGATGTTGACAGGGCCGAACAGATCCATATGCAAGAGCTGAAGAGGACTTGTCACTGAGGAAACTTGTTTAGACTTGAAACTAGCTTTTGTTTGTTTTCCTTTTTCACATGCTGAGCAGAGAGATTCTTTAGCATATGAGTGCTGAGGAAGACCATAAACCAGTTCCTTAGATGAGAGAGAATTCATGGTTTTGAAGTTTAGATGAGAGAGCCTTTTATGCCATAGCCAGTTGACATCAGAAGAGGCCTTAGAGAGAAAACATAAGTTTTCAGTGATAGTAGAGTCCATATCTATTACATAGACATTTTCTCTGCGATTACCACTGAGAGCAAGTTTTCCTTTCTCATCCACCACTGAACATGCTTTCTTAGAAAAGCGAACTTCGTAGTCTTTATCACATATCTGACTGATGCTCAGAAGGTTATGCTTCAATCCATCTACATAAGCGACTCTTCGAAAGGTAGTTGTCCCATTGCTGAGGACACCAAACCCTCGGGTATATCTTTTTTCATTTCCACCGAAGGTCACAGAGGGACCTTTCTCTTCCTTGTATTCAGTGAGCAGGTCTTTTTGTCCAGTCATATGACGAGAACATCCACTATCGAGATACCAGATGCCCTTTGATCCCTGCACACATAAGAAAGATTAAGCGTTGTTTGGTACCCACTTTTCAATGGGTCCTTTAGAGTTAGTGGATAAGGAAGTTTCAGCAGTCTTCTCAGCAGATGAAGATTCAGCTTCAGAGGTGATCTTTACTTTGGTTAATTTCTTAACCTTAGTGGTATACTTCACCTTGGTCGATTTTTCAACTTTGGTGACCTTCTCAGCTTTAGAGGCATTTTTCTTCACTTTAGCTGTTTTATCAGCTTTAGTGGCAGTTGGACATTTACTCGCAATATGGTCAGTAAAACCACAGTGATAACATTTTCTGTATTTGAAAATGGTTTTAGGACTAGTAGAAGGTGTTGCAAGTTTAAGATGAGCAGGGCCAGGTCCGAGAAGACTTTTCTCATGAGATCTGGGAGGAATTTTCATTTCTTCAGATCTCGTGGATTTAAGATCAATCTTTAGCTTTGGAGGACAGAGATCAAAGATTTCTATCATAGAGCTAGAGGATTGATTAGCTGAAGATTTAGAAGAAACTTTCAGCTTTGCTTTCCTGGTAGCCTTCTGAGGAAGGAGAATGGACTTTCCTTTATCCGCAGACTTAGTGTCTTTGGATTTTTCCTCAGGGATAGAATTTGAAGAAGAACAGGGATAGAATTGATTATAAGAAGTGTCAAAGAAAGAGGTGACAAAAGTTCCAAACTTAAGCGAGGAACTTTCTTCTTTAGGATCATCCTGAGGTGTCCAAAAACCATGACCAGTTTTATCACTTTCAGGAGTTTGAGCATTTATTATCTTAGAGATCTTTGTTGATGATTTGCACCATTTTTCAACATGAGCCTTTTCTGCTTTTAGAGTAGCAATGGCTTGTTCGCGTTCAATGCTGATGATTTCATTTATAATGACTTGATCTTTCAACTTTTCTTCTAAAAGATTTAGTTCTCTGATCTTTTCATGACATTTCTCTAGCTCTTGAGTTAAATGAACATTTTTATTCTCAGCTTGAGTTTTGTCGTTTAGAGCATTATAAAGGTCAATCGTCAGCACATCAACAACGCGACTTCTCTCAACTTCAGGCAGAGAGGGATTAGTAGAGATAGATACCTGAGATGATATGTAGCTTATAGAAGGTTCAGATGGTTCTTCTACTTCTTCTTTAATCTCAGCCATGAGGCAAAGATTAGCGACTTCTTCTTCATCAGAACTTGATTCTTCTGATTCAGCCCAATCATGTACTTTAGTGATGAGACCTTTACCTTTTCGCTTGTAGCTTTTCAGCTTTTGATATTTATTCTTCAGTTTTAGGTATTTGTCGTCACTGGATCTTCTTGAGGTAGAGGGTTTGAAGACCTTTTTAGACCTGCACTCACTAGCAAAGTGTCCGATCTTTTCACAGTTGTAGCAAGTAGCAGTAGCCTTATCAACAGGCGTTGATTTTGGCTTTTCAGTAAGAGAGAGAGGCTTACTTCTTCGGAAGTTGCTCTTTCTTGCAAATCTCTTAAAAGAGTTTGTCAAGAGTGCTAAGGACTCATCAAACTCTGAAAGATCAGGGTCTGATAGATCCTCAGTTTCAGAATCTAACTCAGTGATGGTGAGAGTAGATCGCTGAGATGGAATTATCTCTGAAGAGACTAAAGCAACAGGAGTGCTTTTGGAGTCTTTAGAATCTTTTACAAGATTTTTCTTCAGAAGATTCGATTTGCTCATAGTTGAGCAATATTCCATATAGAGTGCTGAGAGAAAGAGAATTTAAGTCTTTTGTAAGATTAAGACATATTGAATAACTGTCCCAGCTTTCAGGAAGACATTCTAAGAATTTTGTTAGGACCTCAGAATTAGAATAGGTCCTACCAACAGTTCTTAGGTCAATGATTAAGCAGTTAAACCGCTGATGAACGTCAGAGAGAGATTCATTCTTACCAACGATGAAACTTTCATACTGTCTTACCAAGTTAATCTTACGAGTTTCTTGGATTTCAGTGGTGCCTTCATATTGAACACATATGGTTTCCCACATTTCTTTAGAAGTTTTCAGATGCATGATGAAATGGAAAACTTCATCAGGCAGAGCCATTGAAATAATGGTCTTTGCTCTTGCATCTATTCCTACCTTCTTTTTATCTTCATCACTCTACTGTCTTATTTCCTTAACGACATATCGTTCAGGGACAACTTCAGTGGTGGCAGTAGCAGGAACAACAACTATTATTCTAACAGGTTCATAGGGTCCATTTTCTATATATTCAGGTATAGTAGGATCCGCACCTTCAAGAAATAGCATCATTCGATTTTTCCATAGAGAAAAGTAATCTCTGCTAAATAGAGGAGGTTTAGAAAGTGAACCATTATCATAGTAGTTTGTGTTTGTGTTAAGTGCCATTTAGAACAACAAAGAAAAGAATAAAGCAAGATCTTGTTTATTAGATTAAACAAACCTGGCTCTGATACTACTTGTTGGTCCCTATGGTGCTTAACAAGTTTGTAGAAGGGGGGGGGGGGGTTGAATACAAACACAAAATTTAAAGTTTAATAAATTGTTTATTGATAAATCAAATACAATTTACAAGTTTGTTGCGGAATAAGATTAAGACAGACTCAATCTAAACAAACTTAAGAAACACTAGGATGGTTGCACAAGAAATTCAGAGAATGGGGGATTAAGAGATAGAAAACAAGGATTTCTATATGGGGTTAAAGAATTGAGCACTCTTCATACACTGTATGGTATGTAGAGATGAAGGGGTGATCTTTCTATTTATACCCTATGCATTAAATGCATGGCAGGGCACTTTACACGTGGCGTTCACTGATTGGATTTGGGAGTCTGACTTTTGGGAGACATGCTTTCGGTCGGGCAATGAACAGTGTAGTTGACAGAGTTGTTGTACGAATTATGGCAGAGGTATGTCCGTTCTGACACATCGTACTGGGTTGTGCAAGGAGAGACAAAAGGAAACTTGAGGCATAAGCTAAGTGATCATCGATCGCTGAATATCTCTTCCTTCAGAGATATAAAGAAGCTCAGCTATCGCTGAAGCTTTTCCTTACGTTCCTTCGCGTATAAGTAGATTCGTCTTTGCTTCACTGATATCCGTATCAGGTCACTAGTAGACTTGTCTTTGTTCAGCAACTTCGTCTTTGATTCAGCTATGAACATCTGTTGACGCGATACTTGTCTTCAGAGATTACGTTACTGTTTACATCAGAAACTATCAGCAATACTGAACAAACTCAGTTTGATCACTGATAGTGAAACACTAATACATACTAGATGTTTATAAGAAGACTATCAGCGATACTGAACAGACTCAGTTTGATCGCTGATGGTGAAACACTAATACATAAAACGTAATTTTCACTAAGTATAGAAAAGAGTCGTTATCAAATCACTGAGAGAGTTTGGATCAACAACCGGTGCTCCCCACGACGATGAGTTCGGCCTCACAAACCCCTTCTCAAGAAGGTCCTGTAACTGACCTATCATCTCTTTCATCTCTGACGGGGCCAATCGATATGGAGCTCTGGCAATCGGAGTCGCTCCCGGTGCGAGGTTAATCTTGAACTCTACTTGACGATCGGGTGGTAAGTTAGGCAAGTCGTCCGGGAACACATCTGGTAATTCATTCACCACCTTCACATCTTCGAGCCTTTTCTTTTCGAGTTTGGCGTCTATAACGTACGCCAAAAAGGTTGCGCATTCTTTCAATAAGCATTTTCTTGCTTTCACCATATTGATGACTGCTACCTCGCCCTTCCGCCTCTCACCGTACATAATCACAGATTCATTTCCCGAAATCGGAATCCTAATCAACTTCTAGGCACAAAGGATTTTGGCATGGTTATCCGCTAACCAATCCATCCCAATGACCACATCAAAACCCCCAATGGCCATTGGCATCAAGTCGACCGAGAATTCCTTCCCTTCAATTTCTAGTTTGCAACCCTTGAGTATGTCCCGAACTACTACTTAATCGCCATTGGCTAACTCTACCACTAATGCGTCCTCTATACTAGTAGTAGGTACGGATAACTTTGGGCAAAAGGAATTTGACACAAACAAAAATCTAGCTCCCAAATCAAATAAAATGCGTGTAGGTACGGAGTTTAAAAGAAACGTACCCGACACTACATATGTCGAAGCCTTCGACTCCTCGACAGTCATCTGGAATGCTCTCCCCGTTTCTATCAGGATCGAATTCTCAACAAGAATAAATTCTCAGAAACAATATCAAAGAAGTTGCGGAATAACACTTTGATATTCAATAAAACAGTAAACCAAAACAGTATATAATCAACAACTTGTAAACTTGTATTGAATGCTTAAAGTTACAAGATTAAACACACAACCTCAATATTGATGAACAGACTCACCAATACGAATTCTACTTCTCTAGAATTAGGATCTATGCCTTGAGGTTGATTTTCTCTCTTTAACTTAGAATAATTTTTCTACTTTCTAAACTATTCTATATATTCTATTCATATACTAATCAAAAGATAATTACAATAAATAAACATATCTTCAGTATATCTTCCATCATTATCTTCAAGCCTTCCATGAATATCTTTATTCTTTCCAGCTGTCATCCTTTTCATTCGGATCTTCAAGTCATAAGCAGCACTAACTATGCTCAGCAGCATTAACTTCTTCTAGCAGCATTAACTTCTAAGCAGCACTAACTACTAGCAGTACTAACTAGCTAAGCAGTACTAACTTTGTTCAAGCAGCACTAACTTTGACTACCAGTATTAATTCTACTAGCAGTAGTAATACTCAGCAGTATTAACTTTGAAGTCTTCTAGCAGTAGTAATTCTGAACTAGCAGCATTAACCATACTTAAGCTTTTCTTCAGTTCCCAACAATCTCCCCCTAACTTGACTTTTAGGAAAAGAAGTCAAGTTCTTCAGATGCTCTTCAAGATGCTCCCAAAACTTCATAATGGCCTAAATTCCAGTATTTGCATCCAATCCCAAGCTCTGATTGATGGTTCTTTGGATCAAATATTTAGCCATCTCTGACTCTGGAATACATCTTAGCTTTTTCTTCAGCATGGCATGAAGCTTCAATCTGCTATGATTGTACACTCTATCCACTAGAAAGTATTCAGTGTGATTTAAATCCAAAGTCACTGTATATACTCCACTAGTTTCATATAGAGTCCAACTGTTGACTGACTTGAATACATTCTTGATCACATGCTCTACTTCTTCAGGTTTGAACATCATACACAGATACTCCATTACCAGTTTTGTAATTGAAATCTCTGGAGCCTTCAGTATATCTGCATACAACTTCATTCCTATCTCAAACATCTCTTCAAGATCTGACCTAGAGCATGTTCTTACAATCTTTGCCCAAGTATTGAACACCTCATACTTTTCATCCTTCCTTTTTAGCCTTATGTATTCCTTTCCATCCACTGTCAATGTATCCCAGAGAATGACCTCAGGAGGCTTAACTCCTACAGGTTCTGCTGAAATTGGTTCAGGCACTTTGTCCATCACTACCATATACAAATTTACATCATCTGTGTTTGATGGCTCTTTCTGTTTAGATGACTCAGGTGCCCCTTCTTCTTCAGCAACTTTCTCATCCTCTCCTTCAGATATTCTAGGCTTCTTAGTTAACTTTCTCCTTGCCATCATCTTGGTTCTCTTTAAAGTCCTTAGACTTTCACCCAGAGTGGCTTCTTTCTTTGATGGTGTTTTCTGCTCATCTGGAAATGGCTTTTGTATCAGAAGGTCATTACTTTCTTTCATCCTTTTCTCCATCTCCACCCTTGCAGTTTCATTCCTCTGAAGCTTTAACATTTCTGAATCATACAACTCTTTAATCTTCTCAAAAGACATTTTGGAGAACATCTCCTTTTTGACTCCTACAGCACCTTTGAGAAATATAATCATCTTGTTTCTCTCTTGGGTACCTAGGAATGTCTTTGAGGGTTTTCTCTTCTTTGCAGCTGTTTTTACCACCACTGATTTCTTCAGAATTGCAGCTTTCTTTTGTGTAATTTCAGTTGTCAGGCTTTGTTGATAGGCTTCATTTAGTTCAGCAGCTTTGCCATCTCCCTGTCCTTTTCAACCTGAACTCTTTCTTCCTTTTCAATGTCATCCTGCATCTTCCTGGCTAAGGCTTCATCTGATTCAACCAACCTTTGCTTCTTGACTGGTTGATCAGATTCCACCATCTTTGCTTTTCCTTTGTCTTTGTTCATTGCCTTCTTACTGTTATCTTTCTTGATCACTTCACCTTGTTCTTTGATGATTACTCCTTTGGTCTTTGAAGTGACCTTGGGAGTATCATTCTTGGCTTTAAGTAAGGTTTCTGCAATCTCAAGATCTGTTAATACTTCTTTTACTGTTTCTGCTGCTTTACTTGAACTAGCAGTATTAATGGTTTCTACTGCTTGCTCTGTTGTTACTGCTGCTTCTTGTGTTTCTATTTGCACTGATTCTCTTTCTGTTTCTGCTTCCTGCTCCCCCTCAACATCAAATCTCTCCCCCTCATCACCATATTTCATCCCATCAAGCTCCCTCTTTTCTGTAGGTTCTTCCATGTTAATCTCCCCCTTTTTGGGAGCATCATTCCCAGATTTCCTTCTCCTTAGCACAAATTGTCTTTTCTTCTTTTTCTGTACTAGCTTCATCACCAATTTCTTGAGTTTGGTAATCTGCACTTGTTGGGACAAGATTACCAATTTCATTTCTTCAAGTTCTTTTCCTTGTTTGAGAACATCTAGGTTGATGTTGCCCATTGTTTCCATCAATTCATAGTAAGAATATCTGTCCTCACCCTCTCCAGAAGTGTTACCTTCTTTGGAAGGATCATTGGATCTTGTTGTAGTGAAAGTCTTCTGCCTAGCAGAAGCACTGTCCACCCCCTTGGTTTCTTGGCACCAGGGACCTTTGGATGATTGCTCATTCAAAGTTGCCATGGGGGAGGTCTTATTTATGTTACCACTGTCCTTCTCTGTGCTAGCAGAAGTAGTGGCAGCCTCAGTACCCATATGCTCAACCTCCTCCTCAGAGAGCACCTCCTTGGGGTTGGGAGACACCCCTGTGGTTTCCCTATGGATATTCTCTAAGGGAGAATTCTCCCTTAGAGGGCTAGTAGGCTTAGTGGTTGATGGGACAAGAAGGGAAGGAGCCTTCTTTACCTGTTTCCTTTTGTAAGTATGGGTGATTGGTGAAGTTGGTTTTTCAAGAAGAGACTGGGGAATTGATTTAGAGTGGGAAGGTTGGGATTGGCTAGCAGTGGGTTGGTCTAATGGGGGCCTTGACCCTGCTGCCATACCTTCATCAGTTTGGGACACCACCATCATTGTAGAGAACAATGGGGTGTCAACTCCTTCCGAGTCCAAAGGGGATCTTTTCATGTTTGAAAAGACCTTACCTTTGGGAATTTTTGGTACATATACCCCATCAAAATGAGGTATATCCGTCAATTCATTGTTAATTACTTCTTGGACAAACCTGGGATACATATAAAAGCTCTTTTTGTTTCCCATGTTTGAGACAAGATCATTGAAAATCGTTTGTGAAAAGTTATACTTTCTGGCAGTGGCTAAGCATACCAAAGCATAAGCGATGGTGCTACTGAACTCACTCCACCCAGTAGTCTTTTTGGATATACAGTGCATCAAGGTATGAACAAGAAAACGCCATTGGGGTGAGAATTTAGCTTTTGAGAACTTGAACACCCCCAATGGGCCTCCATACCCCATTCTTGTAAGAGAAGAGAACAATTCATTATTTGGGATAGAAGTTATACCAGAGGCATCGTCTAGACGTAGACTGATGCGAATAACTTCTTCAGTAACTGTCAAGGGTTTGTCACACACCCTTGTCTTGATCATTTGCACACCATTCTCAGTGATAATGGTGGCATTTGCCCAGAATTGCTTTTGATGCTCGATATAGATTGGAGGCGATACAGTAAGAGCATGGGCAATATGGCTTGACTTGAGGAAATCCACAATCTGATGGAACCCAGCGGCCTGTTTGGGCTTCTGTAGCATCGCGATTTCATTGTGTTCATCTATGAATGCCATTGATGCCATTGACCTTGAAGATTCTTGCCTGAAGACTTTGAACTTGAGAGAGAAAGGGTTTAGAGCGCACGTGAATAGTATGCAAAGAGTCGTTATGAGCTTTTGGGCGGGCAAAGAGTATTTATAATATTCGGGACATAATATTCGGGACATAAGCAGTATTAACCTAGAGCAGTATTAACTGAGAGCAGTATTAACTAACTAGCAGTATTAACTACTAGCAGTATTAACTAACTAGCAGTATTAACTGAAAGCAGTATTAACTACTAGCAGTATTAACTAACTAGCAGTATTAACTACTAGCAGTATTAACTAACTAGCAATATTAACCAACTAGCAGTATTAACTAAGAGCAGTATTAACTAACTAGCAGTATTAACTACTAGCAGTATTAACTAACTAGCATTATTAACTGAAAGCAGTATTAACTAACTAGCAGTATTAACTACTAGCAGTAGTAACTGTGCACTGGCAGTATTAACTATACTTACTCCTTTAATCTCTGGAAACACTGAGTACTGCTATACCTATCCTGAAAAGGAAGATTAGTAACACCAAGAATAGACAAGATACAGGTATAGAACCACTTTTTGAGAAGGAACTTATTCAGAGTTGATCATTCCCACACTTGTTACCAAGAAAGTGAATCTACCCACATCAAAAGCTTTGGTGAATAGATCAGCAAACTGGTTATCAGTGTGAACTTTTACAACTTGAATAAGTTTCTTTTCATTACAGTCTCTTATGAAGTGATACCTGATCTCAATGTGCTTTGTCTTTGAGTGCTTGACAGGATTATTCACAATGCTAATAGCACTGCTGTTATCAATAAAAATTGGAGTGTGTAGAAAGGTTACCCCATAGTCCAACATTTGATTTTGAATCCATAAGACTTGAGAACAGCAACTTGCAGCTGCTATATACTCTGCCTCTGTTGTAGATGTGGACACTGTGGTTTGTTTCTTGCACTGCCAAGAAACTAGTCTTGCACCCAAAAACTGACATCCTCCAGAAGTAGATTTTCTGTCCAAGTTTGCTTCACCTAGATCACTGTCTGAGTATGCAAGTAGGTCAAAGGATGAGGCATGAGGATACCGAAGTCCCAATCTGGGTTGCCCTTTGAGATATCTGAATATCCTCTTGACAGCTTGATAGTGAGATTGCTTTGGCCTAACTTGGAATCTTGCACATACACAGACTGGAAACATTATATCTGGCCTAGAGGCTGTAAGATACATGAGAGAGCCAATCATGGATCTGTAATGATGAACATCCATATCCTCCCCCTCAAGATCTGCTGTTAGCTGCTTGTGTGTCTCCATAGGTGTGCTGGCAGGTTTTGAATCTGAGAAACCAAACTTGGTTAGAATGTCCTGCACATACTTGGACTGACAGATGAAAATTCCATCTGACTTCTGTTGAACTTGGAGTCCAAGGAAGAAAGTAAGTTCCCCTATGGAACTCATCTTGAACCTCTGGTGCATTAGGTCCTCAAACTCCTTGCACATGTTGTCTCTTGTTGATCCAAAGATAATATCATCAACATAGATTTGGACCAGCAAGATATCCTTCTTCTTTCTCTTGATGAATAGAGTCTTATCAATGACTCCTCTTTCAAAGCCATTTTCCAAGAGATAGGATGACAGAGTGTCATACCATGCTCTTAGAGCTTGATGTAGTCCATAAAGTGCTTTCTTCAATTTGTATACCCTGTCTGGATAGCTTGGGTTTTCAAACCCTGGTGGTTGACAGACATATACTTCTTCTTCAATTGAGCCATAAAGAAATGCACTTTTCACATCCATTTGATAGACTTTGAATTTCATATAAGAAGCATAAGCCAGGAATAATCTAATTGCTTCTATCCTGGCCACAGGTGCAAATACTTCATCATAGTCTATTCCCTCTTATTGTGTATACCCTTGAGCCACCAGCCTTTCTTTATTTCTTATCACAATACCTCTTTCATCTCTCTTATACCTGAAGACCCATTTTGTTCCTATTGCTCTTTGGCCTTTAGGAAGGTCTACCAGATCCCAAACATCTTGCAGTTTGAATTGCAATAGCTCTTCTTGCATTGCTTCTATCCAACTAGATTCTTTCATTGCATCATGTGCCTTCTTAGGCTCAAGCTGGGATAAAAAACAAGAAAGCACTGTATGTTGTTGATCTTGCAATTCTTGTAGCCTGCTTTGATTTCTAGTCATCATAGGAGAGGATATATATCCTATTAACAGTTGTGGAGGATGATTCTTTTGAATTATGGTGTGATAAAAAGGTTCTTCATTGAGTACCACTTCTAGATTTGAGTCATTCACCTCAACTGAGAAGTTTTCAGCAGCTACTTCTGATTCCTTATTACCTTGATTCTCCTCATTTCTACATTCTTCTTCACTCTGACTTGGATTAATAGATGATTCCTTTTCACAGTCTTCAACAGGATCTGCTGTGGGTATGGGAAAGACCACAGATTGAGATAAACTGTCTTGAACTTGTGTAGTTCCTGATCCTCCATTCCCTGATCCTGCATAATCATCACTACTGAAACCAAAAGAGTTAGTTAGTGAATCAATGTCAAATAGCCACTGAGGACCAGACCCAATTGGATTTGGTGTGTTCTCATTGCATTTGACATTGTCACTTTCTTCAATTATTCTAGAAGAAGAGTTAAAGACTCTGTAAGCCTTACTCTGAGATGAGTAACCAACAAGAAAACCATCATCTGCTTTGCTATCAAACTTACCTAAGTGAGATTTGGTATTGAGAATAGTACAAGGACACCCAAAAGGTTTGAAAAATCCAATAAATGGTTTTCTTTTATTCAAAAGCTCATATGGGGTCTTGTTCTTTGGCTTGACTACTAGAACTCTGTTTTGGACATAACAAGCAGTATTAACTGCTTCAGCCCAGAAGGTAATTGGCAATTTTGAATCAGCCAACAGAGATCTGGCAGCCTCTATTAGTGTCCTATTTCTCCTCTCAGCAACTCCATTCTGTTGAGGAGTCCTAGGGGCACTGTATTGTCTCTCAATGCCTTTCTCTTCACAAAAGGTGTTTAGATCAATATTTTTAAACTCAGTCCCATTATCTGATCTAATGACTTTTACTTTTTGATTAGTTTGGTTTTCAATTCTTAGAATAAAGGATTTGAGCAGTCCACTTGTCTCATCCTTAGTCCTTAGAAAATATACCCAAGTAAATCTTGAGTAATCATCAACAATAACCAAGCAGTAAGATTTCTTGCCTATACTCATAACATTTGTAGGACCAAACAGATCCATATGCAATAACTGGAGACAAGAAGAAATAGAATTTAATTCTTTGGTCTTATGAGAAGTTCTGTGCTGTTTGCCTTTAAGACAAGCCACACAATGATCATCACATGAAAAGACTTTTGAAGGCAAACCTCTTACAAGGTTGTTTTTAACAAGTTTATTCATAGTCTTAAAATTCATATGACACATCCTTCTGTGCCAAAGAGAGGATTCATCCACAGAAGCTTTTGAAACAAGACAGTTCAGGGATGAATCACTATCAACATTTTCCAAATCTAGACAATAAACATTGTCCTTTCTTGGAGTTCTAAGTAGTATCATGCTTTCATCAACTACCTTGAACCCTGGAGCAAGGATCATACACTCAGTATTTGTAAATAATATACTATGTTGTTTGTCACAAACCTGTGATACACTTAACAGGTTGTACTTCAACTGGTCAACATAGTAGACATCCTCAAATGTCATCTTACCTTTTGTGACATTACCTTTGCCACTTATTTTACCTCCAGTAAGATCATTTCCAAAAGCAACATGTCCTCCATTGATATGCTTGAAATCCTGAAGGCATGACATGTTACCTGTCATGTGCCTAGAGCAACCACTATCAACATGCGAAATGCTCTTTCCCTTGAGCTGTTGGTTGCCCTGCACATAGGATAAATCAGTTAGTTTGATATAGGAACCCAAGCCAAAGTGGTCTTGGGTACCCCTTTCTCATCAAAATACTTGCATTCTTTCTTGACAAGATTTTTAAACTTAGACTCCTCATTCTTGGAGTACTTTGTCACAATAATAGGCTTGGAAACATGTTTGCTAGAAGCAATACTGGTTTTAGAAGTACTGACTGCCTTAGCAGCACTTGCATGCTTAGCAGTACTAACTTTGTTAGCAGTAGTAACTGTGTTAGCAACATTAATATTTTCAGCAGTACTAACACTATTAGCAGTAGTAACTGTGTTAGCAGCACTAATATTTTTAGCAGTACTAACACTGTTAGTACTTCTAGGTACCCATATTAAAACACTTTCTTTTAAAACCTTATTTTTCATAGGGCCTTTTCTTTCAATAGATTTCTTTATCACATGTTTCTTTCCAGCCTTCATATAACCAACAGGTTTTTGCACAATTCTTTGAAAGTTTATCTGTTGATTAATAGGGTTAAAGAAGCAATACTTAGCCAAATGATTCATCTTGCCACATATGAAACAAGGTTTTGGTCTATTGATTTTATTCAGATCAACTCCTTGTTTCTGAGCCCATTGATTATTCCAGTTTCTTTGATTATCTCTTTTTATACCAGAATTTAGGCTCTTTGCTTTATTGCAAGCACACTGTTTACAAGGTCCAGGATTCACAACCGTGGTTTGTTTGTAATGGACCTTGTTATCCTTTCCTTTGGTCTTCTCTATCTCCTTGGACTTGACCCAGATTTTCCCACATCCCTCATTGGTGATAATGTTGTTTTCTAATGGTATCTTTTTACTCACAGTTTTATCCCTATTCTCACTGGCTTCTTTCTCAGTCAAATCCTTAACTACTACCTCATCCAAAGGATCTATCTTAAAAGCTTCCCCAGACAAGTCCTTTTTCTCCTTGGTTTCCAACAAGTCTGAAGTAGGAGAGATATAGTTGTTGTTGTAAGGAGGAGGTGTATTGTTGTATCCAATACCAGGCTTCATCTTATCATGAATCTGAGCCTTTAGAAGAGAATCCATTGCTTTTGAAGCATATGAAAACTTTTCTATGTCAAGCTTAACTTTAGACAGTTCCTCTTTCAGCCTATCATTCTCTTCTATGGACTTAGACAGTTTGGTCTCTAACTCATTCTTTTCCCACTTCCAATAGTTTGTGTAATAAGAGTGTTGAAGTTCATTAGCTTGAAAGCCTTTGATTTGCTCTTCAAATCTCTCTACTATCAACACATAATCTCTTCTGTCCTTTTCCAATCTTTTGAGGTCATCACACATACTTTGATTGTGATCCCTGTATCTTTTGACAGTGTCTATGCAAGATTTAGAGCAGAGATTAGAAATTACCTCAGAGGGGAGATCAGACACTTCTGCCATAAGAGCTTGGTTCTGAATGGCTTCCTCAGCTTGATCACTCCAGTCAAATCCCATTCCTTGTTGAGAAACAAGGGCTTGAGCAGGATTTTTGTTTTGATTGTTGCCTCCATTCTGAGCTTGTTGGCCTCCATTCTGAGTTTGTTGGTGGTTGTTGTTTGGACCAGCACTCCTGCACTCTCTAGCAAAATGTCCTTTCATATGACACTTATAACACTCCACCTTAGTCTTGTCAAAGCCTACACCATCTTCTCTTCTTTGAGAGAAGTTGTTCCTTCCTGTTCTTTTAATGAACTTCTTCACTCTCATAGATAACATGGCCATCTACCATTTAATGTCCATCTCCTCCAGGTCATCAGGGTGAAGTTGATCCAGATCATCATTAATCAATGAACTGTTGCTATGACTGGACAAAAAGGCTTCAAAGATAGTTCCAGTGCCTTTTTCTGAATTTACTCCACTGGCAGTACTAACTGCTTCAGGGTTGGCAGTAGTATCAGTAGATGTTGAAAGAAGTGAAGCATTGTGAATATATCCAGTGGGCTTTTTCTTGGATTCTACCTCAGTTTTAAAAACTCTTAGATCATTATATAGATCATCAAGTTCCTTCTCTTCCAGATTATCACTCTGTCTATATGAGACAGTGTACATAATCCATTCATCCCCAAGAGATCTGAGGAATTTTCTGTTGATATCATCTTGCTCCATCTTCACTCCTACAGTAGCCAGTTCACCAATGAGTTTGTTGAACCTATCAAAAGTTTGAGTCATAGACTCATTCTTTGAAGAAGTGAAGTTCTCATACTGCTGTTTTAGAACATCTCTTTGATTTCTTTTGATGCTTTTAGTGCCAGCAAATCTTTTCTCTAAAGCATTCCAGAGAATCTGAGCATCAGTGCAGTTGCAAAATTGATGCTGGTATTCATTGGGGATAGCCAAGAGCAAAGTGCTCAAGACCTTCATCTCTGTCTGTCTTATCTTCCTCTCACCATCTGTCTTTGGTGGAGGTCTTTTCCCATCTGGTCCTATCTTTCCTGCTTCAGAAGGACCATTCTCAATGATATCCCACATTGAGTAATCAGTGAGAAGAATGTATTGTCTAATTCTGATCTTCCACATGTCAAACTCACTAGGTTTGAGCATTGGTACCTTAGAGACCAGAGTACTGTTTGAATCTGTAAGGTTTTCCATCGTGAATGAATAGATATTTCTGAGAGAGTCTGGCTCTGATACCACTTATCAGGATCGAATTCTCAACAAGAATAAATTCTCAGAAACAATATCAAAGAAGTTGCGGAATAACACTTTGATATTCAATAAAACAGTAAACCAAAACAGTATATAATCAACAACTTGTAAACTTGTATTGAATGCTTAAAGTTACAAGATTAAACACACAACCTCAATATTGATGAACAGACTCACCAATACGAATTCTACTTCTCTAGAATTAGGATCTATGCCTTGAGGTTGATTTTCTCTCTTTAACTTAGAATAATTTTTCTACTTTCTAAACTATTCTATATATTCTATTCATATACTAATCAAAAGATAATTACAATAAATAAACATATCTTCAGTATATCTTCCATCATTATCTTCAAGCCTTCCATGAATATCTTTATTCTTTCCAGCTGTCATCCTTTTCATTCGGATCTTCAAGTCATAAGCAGCACTAACTATGCTCAGCAGCATTAACTTCTTCTAGCAGCATTAACTTCTAAGCAGCACTAACTACTAGCAGTACTAACTAGCTAAGCAGTACTAACTTTGTTCAAGCAGCACTAACTTTGACTAGCAGTATTAATTCTACTAGCAGTAGTAATACTCAGCAGTATTAACTTTGAAGTCTTCTAGCAGTAGTAATTCTGAACTAGCAGCATTAACCATACTTAAGCTTTTCTTCAGTTCCCAACAGTTTCTTTCGGTGGTTCCACTTTCTTTCCTCCACTGAAACCCGTCTTCACCTTCGGGCACTCACTCCTAATATGACCTGGTTCCTTGCATCCAAAACAAATTTGTCCTTTGATTGGACAATCTCGAAAATTGTGACCGGGCTTGCCACATTTAAAACATGGCTCGGTTCCCGAGTTGCAAGGGCCGAGATGTTTGATTCGACATTTGGAACACCAAGGAACATCTCGTCTCGGGCCAACTCCTCGCTGATTGTTGTTGTTGAACTGTCTTGATCTCTTGGAGGGCATCAGACTTCCCTCCCATCTTCTTTTCTCAACTACACCGCTCCTATCCATCTTGTTTGAACCATAAGAATCCTCCACCAGTTGTGCCTCCTCGATTGCCTCCCGAAAAGTAGAGGCCTTCGACACTCGTACCATATTCATCATTTCGGTAGGCAAACCCTTGATGTAGACCTTGATCTTCTCTCTTTCGGTTGGGACCAGATGTCCCACCAAACCCAGTTTATCCATAAACGACTTGTTATACTCTTTTACTGACAGATTCCCTTTCTTCAAACCGCGGAATTCGTCAATGATATGGTCCATGGATCGCTCGTTATAGAATTCTTCCATCACCTTTTTCTTGAAAGTTTCCCAACTTAGTTTGGCCAACACGGTGGCCTCAATGGAGGTGGAATACACATTCCACCAAGTGAAGGCCGCCCCTCTAAGCATTTGAGACCCGAAAACAGCTTTCTGGTTTTCCCCACACTCGCTCGATCGAAAGGCCTGCTCCATTTCTCGGATCCAGTTAATGCATGCCACCAGGTCGTCTGAGCCCTTGAACTCCGGTGGTCGGCATCTGAGAAATGCTTTAAAAGTACAAGTCTTTGACACTTGTCTTGCCTCTGGGGTTGGGGTCTCATTGGTAGGAATTTCGGGTCTGGTACCCCCGGATCCCGCCACCAAAATGTTCTCTGCGATCGCTTCGTGTCTACGGTTGTTAGTATCACGGTCTTCCAGCAGTTTTATAAACATTTCCTGTTGTTGGGCCATTGCTGCATTCATGGCTTGCATCATCCGATCCATCATCCTTGACTCCGTGGTCGCTTATTCCATTAACAGTTCAGATGAGACTATGTTGCAATGCGGCACATGCTGAAGCCCTCCACCCAACATATTTTGCGGTCGTGGGGGCAAATCCGTCGTTGTAACTCTAGGGTGGTCAGCCGTTGATGCCGACGCCTCTTGGCCCTTCGACTGATTTCGAGTGTTTACCATTGACTGCCACACAACGCGAGAATATAGGTGAGATAAAGATTATACGAATTGTAGACAAGGAAACGTACTACTACATTCATTAATCATCATAACAATGGAACACAAGCATAATCACGTAAAACATCCTCATAATAACGTTAGCTAAGAGAAATTATGAACATGCGATACATAAGAATTTTCATCACCATTACCATAACTCTCAATTTGTGTAGTTTCCGTCGACTCTAGACCATCCCATCTTAAAAGTTCTACCCATTCTCACACGATCATAATTAAAAATCACAGCTTAAGTCCAGGTATTTTACATCCATACCTAGTTCGCTTAAACTATTGCTCTGATACCAACTTGTAACAACCTAAATTTTAGAGAAAAATAAAATTCGAACTTTCAGCTATACGACGGCTAGAAAACTGAGTAAACCTGGGTAAATCAAACTTGCCATAACAATCCCAAAAATAACATCCCGAGAATGGGGTAATATAGTTGTAGCCTTTACAATGAGTCAAATGAAGAATATTATTCAACAACCTAATAATCTATATAACTTAGACAAGAAAGATTAAGATCGGGTGTTGCTATTCTTCCAAAATGCGTAACCACTATCACCATCGTATTGGTCAATATATCAACCTAAAAAGACCGCTTTCGACCCCTAGGCCGTTCACTCATTCCCGACGAATCCCATCGCTAGATTTGACCTGCTATACATGTCATTTTAAGAAAAAGTGTTAGGCTAAAGCCTAGTGAGATCAAACAGTTGTATTTAAAATAATCAAAGATAAATATAAAAAATAAAAGTGAAGTTATAATAGGAATAATAGTGCTTTTCACCATAAACAATTACCTCTTGGTTTAACGGGGGAAACCCGCTTACTAGCACAAGTGATGGAACACAAAAGTAGGCAACTTGACAAGTCAGTAAAGCCAAAACACATAAAAGTACACGCAAGGGATGTTAGGCTCGGTGGCTTTAAACGTACACCCGTGGAAAGTCAACTTCAACCACATAGGGCCCTTACATTGAGATCATCATCCAATATCGTAATACTTAGCACGTAGGACTTATAACCCAATACGATGCCTAAATGTGCCTCGACGTGAAAAACTAACGTCCCAACGTCGGACTAAATGCAACAACAAATATGGGGTCATGACTCCCAAGTGAAACCAAATATGCCACATAGATTAAATCAACTAACCGATAATTCGACGTTAAGATATAATATCCAGGACATTGACAAAAGAAGGTTTTTGCATAATACTTGTATAAGTTTACCAAGAGGTTCCAATTTGACATATGAATCACATACCCATATTCCAACCATTTTATTCACTTTAATATTTCAAATTCTAGTTTGGGAACCCAATTACTCAACCCAAGGTTATAGCAAAACAATTTTCCAATGTACAAACTTATCAGTAGTTCAATATAAAATGTCATCAACCCATCATTAATTAATCTTTGTAGCTAGAGAATGGAAAAGCATAATGCCAAGTCTTATTCACATATAAATCTGATAGCGGAAAATCGTATAGGTCCACAAAGTGGCCACTATGTTGCCACAGTGGCGGTGCAAGTGCACACCGGACACTATGATTGCTACAAGTAATAAAGTGGTAGAGTACCGAGATCGTTTCCACAGGGACTAGTCAACTAAGAATAAGAGAACTTTTCATGAACTTCTAGTGCTTGGTTGATTTTTGAGAACAATATCAATATTTTGTGAGTTTTAAGAGAATTAAACAACGATTAACGGAATTAACAGTATTAAAGATAGGATGTGGGTACAAACATTGACTAAGACTGGTGTAGTAACAACTTGGTTAGAAACAAAATGACACACGACAGCCGTAAAACCTTTTTCTCTCGAAAATGAGGTTTCTCGGACCGTGGCCACCTTGTCCCCACTTTGTCACCACGTTGGCCAACTCTAGACTTGCCGACTTAACTAAGTAAACCTCTAAGGATTTCAGTTCCAACAGTATAGATATGAACGACCAAATCTCTTTGTGACACCCATATCAACCGACATTTGAACCTTAGTTAAAGTCATGCAAAAACCCGTATCTCTACGTGGTTATAAAAGGCTTTCTCAAATCTTCTTTGCATCACCCAAGCCGTATTTCAGATCTGCCCCTCTCGAGGTCTAAGATCTAATATTAACACTAACAAGTGATCGGCTTGTCCGCGTTGAGTTGAAGTCCCGACTCAAGTGACCAAGTCTAAGAGTTAGCAACGATAGCAACACCCAAGTGTTGCCTACTAGTCTTAGCTTTGGCTCATACCCACACCCAAGGGGGTGTTTAGCTCATACTAACAGTAAAATACATGAGAGAAGAAGGAGAGAACATAAACATAAATTGCATAAAAGACTTAAAGGTTGCTGCCAACGTGGTGACAAGGTGGCCACTTGGCAGCAACTCTTACAAGGAAGTTAAACTTACAAAAATTAAATGCAACTAAACTACAAGCTTTAAAGAGAGACTAAAAACTAAATGCTAATCTCCAGAGATATTCAATGCTCCTGGAAGTTGTTGTGTCCCAAATGGTTCCTCCAAGCCCTCATTTATAGCCCAAGGAAGAGAAAAGTGTTGATGTGACTATTCCTCAAAAGTAGCTTTTAAGGAAGAGTGTTGAACTTTCCTTGGACATCCACTTTTTGTCCTCTTCCTTGAATATTCTAGTGAAAGATCAGAAGACTCTTTACATTCCTTCAGAAGTCAAACTTTCCGAAAATGGCTGGAACTTATCAACAAATTTTCAGCCATTGTTCAACGTGGTGACAAGGTGCCAGCAAGGTGGCCACTTTCTGCACAAAAGTTAGTGAAACCGAAATTTTTGCATTCTTGAGACTTCATCATCATGTTTGAACAATTAAGACCAAATGAAGGAGATGAGAGACAAAAAGGGTGAAAATGTGGTAAAACGAATATAAAAAAAGAGGAATTAACTCTCAATATTTGAGAGTTATCAAAATCCAAGATATCCTTTTTCTTTTCTTGAAATCTTTTCCAAACATATAAACCCTAGAATATCCAAAATTAGGGGTTTGGGTGAAAATGCACCCCAAGTTACATAAGTAAAAATGAAGATGTTTAGTAGGTTAAAAGTATGATTTTAACATGTATAGAGTTTATAAAAAGGATGAACTCACCTTGTAGGGTTATAGATGAACCCTAGAATCCAAGCACAAGTGAAGAGATGAGAAAGAGCTTTGAGAGGTTCTAATCTTGATCAATAAATGTTCAAGGATCCTAATATTGACATAAATGATCAATGAAGTAGGTAGATGAGAGTATTATTGGCAAAGGAGAGAAGGGGATAGAACTTACCAGATCCTAGAGAGAAAATCGCAGCCACCAAGTGTTCTAAAAGCTAAGATTAGAATAAATGAGGGTTTGGCCGATTTCCCCTCTTTTATTTGGTGTTTGCGCGCACGCCGAGTTCCCGTGCGGTTCCACTAGCGGGGTGAGCCGCGGTTGGGCAGACCGCGCGGTTCCACTCGTGCGGTGATCCGCGCCAAACGCTGCTGAACTTTCTTCTTCTTCCTTTCTACTGCCTTGGCTAACAAGTAAAAGAGATAGCTATTTCAGATCGTAACACCATTAAGACCCAAAATTCGGGGTGTTACACATTGTACGTGGCATAACACAAAGTTAATCCACATAACTATGTTGTTGAACTACACCTCAGATCGTGACTTTATTGCCTGCTTTAATAAGCTACACCTCAAGTCGGACTTTATTTCCTGCTTTAATAAGCTACCCCTCAAGTCCCCAATGACACCGTAACCTTTATTGCCTGCTTTGCCAAGATACACCTCAAGGATACACGATCTTATTGCGTGTTCATTTTCTAGTAAGTAACAACCTCAAGGTTCCCAATAGATCTTTAGTGCATACTTACTAGCATTCAAGATAGGGGTTTCAAACTCCTTACTTGATGACCCCAAGATGTTTAACCCTCGTGCATAAGATTAGAGCATCTAAACCACAAAACCCATGGTCCTGGAGTACAACCCATAAAGGTTCATCTCTATAAAACCGGGACAACAACAATGCCAACATGACATATTTCCCAATGTGAGAATATCAAGACTCCTCACTATTAAATATGACCAACTTACATGCCTATGGATCTAACGCATTACAGTCTAAAATACGTGACTCCAAATGAATGACACACGTACTCAAAACATATATTCTCCAAATAAAGTGCGGTAAATGCAACTCACACCCAAAGCTCCACATTAAGCTATTAAAACCGGAAAATTGTCCCCAAGACTCGATAAAGATAAAAACCGAGCATTAAGGTCAATCAATCAAATGACCATGTGCTAAAAGTCCATAAAATGCAATAAAACGCAATCAACCAATGTTTATGCAAACACATGCTCCAAAATATATGAATAAACTCCAACACAATTTAGATTGATACAGATCATTTTTCAAACAAGTTTATACCATTGATTCTTTTAAAACGTCTCACAACGTCTCACAACACTAGATTAAACATTTCTCCAAGACACACACTAAAAGAGCATTTACACCAAAGGATTTACACTCCTAAGATAAATCATTAAAATATGAATACCTAAGATTTACTCACCAAAACACTCGAAATACATCTTTCCCTCAAAACCAAAAGGTTTACAATTTTCGAAATGTTCGTAAGGTCGGGAATGACCAAAATCCAATGACCCGCACGTTGGTATTTTCAAAACATACCATGGCACAAACTATGCATATTTCCAACAAACACTAAAATACATTTTTTTTACCAAATAACCTCCATTTATGCTATAAATCATCAAAACATTTTCATTTATGATTCAATTAGCAAATTACCCAAAAATCCCAAAGATGGGTGTTTCACAAGATTTATCAAATTAATTATCCCAAATAAGTAAATCTCATAAAATAATCCAACATTTGATATTCATCAAGTAAAACACATAAACACTTTAAAACGAACATTTTGGCATGTACATAGTTTTCACAAATAAACATGAACTTACATTGCTAGATTTAGGCAAATCTAGATTTTCCCCAACTTCAGCTCCTTTAAAGAGACTTGAATCCTCGAGCCAAAACTTACAAAAACCTAGATCCACATGTTACCAACCATAAATACACATATCCAAGTTTTTAGAATCATTCCCCAAACATCTCATATCAAAATCTCCATTTTGGCCAAAAACCCTAATTTGACCTAACTTTTCTCAAATCTTCCAAACCGAAATTGGAAATATAAAAAAATAGGGAGTCATCGATAGATCATTTATAACTCATAAAGAAGTTTGGAAATAGAAGGTATGAATTTACCACTTAGGTTTTGGTAAAAACCTAGAAAACCCCAAAATTCTTGAAGATGGAGATGATAATGATGAGATCTTGATCTTTTCTTCCAATACACCACCAAATACTATTATATATTCCCAAAAATAAAAATCTACCCTTGAAAATCTCTCAAAAGCGAAACCATAGCAACTTGAATCACCAAAAACGGAGTAGAAATGAGAGAGATATGAAGAAATGAAGATGAATGGATGAAATCCGACTTTTATGTTGTCTGGTAGCACTAGGCTACATTGCCATGCGACTTTTCCATGGCATTGTCGAACGGAATAGTCGCTCAATGTGTACCGTGGGCTAAATCTTGCCTGCGACTTTGCGAGTGGGACTATGACACTGTCATAGTCGGCGGGCATTATAGCGGACTCGTACCAAGCCCTAAAACTCGACTTTTTCTATGCCAACACTCCCAAAATTCTTAGGGACTTAAAGTAATGTTTCCCAACATAAATACTACCATATACAAGTTGCAAAAAACGTCCAGGTGACCTTTACTTACCGAAAATTACGGGTCTTACAAACGGCGATGAACGAGATGTGATGAATCTAGTGTGATGCAATCTATGATATTGGCGAGAATGGTGAAATATGGTGTGCTAGTACGAGTGATAAACTACTTACGGTATGGTTTTGCTAGATCTTAAACGCCGACGAGAATGGTGATGCCGCATCTCAATGGTGATGGCCATGAAAATGGTGATATGTTTTTGAAAATAGTGATGACATATCTCACTTACAAAGGCATATTTGATATTTGGTTAATTGATTTTTTTAATTACCATAATTAAACGATAATAATATGAATATCTCCTAAAATAACTCAAAAAGATAACTACCATATATATAACCGTTTTTTGTAAATGACTATTACACCCTTGCAAATTAAAAAAATAGAAAATAAAAAGAACTTCATTGATTGGCTGATATTAGTGTACAAAGTTTGCATTTTAAGAGTGGTTTTCAAATGATCGCTCCCATATATATATATATATATATATAGGGTGCGTTTCTTTTGCAAACCAAACAATTTTTGTACAAACTATGCAAACCAATCTTAGTCGTTCATCAAGTCTAATGAATATATGATTTTATTATGTTTCCTAATTTAAAATCATGATTATAATGAATAAACTTAACATTTCCTAATTTAAAATCATGATTATAATGAATAAACTTAACATTTTCCATATATATCACAATCATTATTAATGAATCATAATCATTATCCATAAATATATCTATTGTTTCCTAATATAGTGGTTTGCATAATTTGTACAAATTCCTTGGTTTGCAAAAGAAACATTATGAAGATAAAAAACATTCGAACCTTCATAATGTAATCACACTATGAAAGTAAAAAAACCTAAACCAAGTTAAAAAATATCAAACCTTCACAGATAAAAGACTGTAAAGGTATATCCGAACATTCACAATGAAGACGCTGTGAAGTTAAAAAAAGCGAACATTCACAGCGAAAAACACCGTGAACGTAACATTTACGGTGTTTTCCCTATGAAAAGTTCGATTTTTTTTACATTCATAGTTTTTTGGTGTGAAGTTTCATACTTTAAAGCTTGGTCTCACCGGTCTCACGGAAACTGTTTGGTCTCAAGTGAACTTAAGTCTATCTATTACTACCTTATAATACATTCATATCAAAACTCTTAATTACAATTCTAGATGCACAATGTACTACATATTCATGCATAAAACTTAGAAAACTATGAATCACAAATAAATAAGCATAATGTACAACTTATAGATGCAACCTCTTGTAACCTTCCTCATTTATGTTTCTCCCTTTATGCTTTATCTCCACGAAAAGCTGACTTTCCATTCTGCATTTTCAAAATATTCAAATTTCAAAAAGGAGGATTTGAATTTTTTTTCCTCATTTATGTTTCTCCCTTTATGCTTTATCTCCACCAAAAGTTGACTTTCCATTCTGCATTTACAAAATATTCAAATTTCAAAAAGGAGGATTTGAATTTTTTTCATCTCTATATCCCGCCCTCGATTATAAGCTGATGATTTGATGGTGAAATTGAAAAGCATGGCTTAAGATCAGTTTCATTGGAAACAAAAAGAAAACCCATTCTCTTCCTTCACCAGTGATTTAGAGTTCGATTTGTGGTTTGATTTCATGTATGGAGTCGATTTCTGATTCTCTTCCAACAAAAGCTTTGTAGTTGAGTTGGATTTGGTCTTGCTAAACAACAGGTTCGATTTCTTCTTTTCTTGTTAACGTGTTCCTTCTTTTGTTGTTCACTTAGATGCAGTTTGGTAAATGATGTCATAACATCCACAATCACTTGCTACGTAACTTGACTGCATTTTGATTTGTTTTAAATTTAAGTGTGGACGAATATTTGGATTTTATATGGCTGTCAGGAATCCTGGAGGCAACCCTGAGTGGTTGGGTGGTTTTATAATTTCTGTGTACATATATGCCTTACATTGATGTATCTCCTTTCATATGTGCACATATCAGGTTCTCTCTCTCTTTCTTTATATACCATATTCATATCTCAAATTGATATCTCGTTAAAGTTGCATTTTTGCAACTCAAATTGATCCAAATCGTTTTCTTGGATAACAACTGTTCCTCATTTCTAGGTGCAAAAAATCTTATTGCAATTGCAAGCTTTATTGTGTATGGTCTTTCACTGACTGCGGTGATATCTGGACTCATCCCACAATTCACAGAAGACGTTTCCAGAGCCGTAAATGTAAGCTTCTGTTTGTATTTTGATTGTTTGACATTTTTCAATGTGATTATCAAGTAAATAGGACCAATATCAAATCTTTATCTAGACGAAAAGCAACCCATTTGCAATGTTTTAAAAACCGGTTGAACCGGCAACCGGTGAAGACACCGGATCAATTGCGATTGGGTTGATGCCATTTTACGACCCAGATTGAACCGGCCGGTTCTATTAAAAAAACGGTTGAACCGGTCATAATGAACTGGGTCATTATTGAATTATTCGATGAAAATTGTTGCATCGTTCGATCAAAATTGTTGCTCATTCGATGAAAATTGTTGCATCATTAGGCAGGGAAGGCAGAGAATAAGTCTATATCTGAAAGTGGAGGACCACTCAAAATGGAAATTCATGTTGATAAGGAGCAGAGTGCCATTGATATTCAAGAAGCTAGTAAGTTCACTTCTTAAAGCATTAATTTAAGTTGGTGAAATAAGATGCATTATTTAAATGTTAGATGTGAAATGGTGAAATTGATTTGTGAGATTAGTGAAATATAACACCAGACTTTAAAGTTTATGTATCTTATCGCTTGAAATAGATGCAATGCATTTCATTAAAAGTACGAACATAACATTTACATGGTTATTAAAGATGTCATTATTTATGGTACTAAATTCAGGAAATAAAGCAACATCATCAACTGGGCATGGAAAAAATGAGCCAACACTTGTAAGTGGAGGACCAAGCAGACGAGAGAAATTAAGCCTCGAGTCAATTAAAGGGAAATCGAAAGGTAAACAGGAGATCCAAATATCGGAGTTGCACATGAAATACACCACAAAGCTACTGTTCAGTGATGACAACAACAAAAAAGAATATGTTCTTCAGCAAGTTGAGAAATATCTTTGTTAGGGCTACTTTGTTAGTTAAATAGAAGTTCAGGGTAGATTATGACAAGTTTTTAAAGTTGTAAGCTTGTTGGGCCTTAAAGCCCATAAGCCCATTAGGCCTGCGAGCCTACGTATTTAAAGTTAACTTCTATTTCATTTGTTAAAAGAGAAATTCATTATTCAGTTTACTAGTCATTAGGTTTACGTACCCTTATCAGAAATTCTCTTTGTAAACCTTAACCCTTTAAAGTTATATCAATCATATGACTAGTTGCTGTGGCCTATAATCTGTTCATCATTATTCATTATTACTTGTGATTGCATTGCACTGGGATCTACAATTGGTATCAGAGCAGATAGGCATAAAGGTTTGATCCAGTAAAAAGGTTTGTCTGAAACCCTAAGATCAATTTCTTGTGTTAATTGCTTTACATGCATTAAATGATTGTTAATTGTTTGAGTGTTGGATATCTGTTGGTTTTAGTCGATCGACTTTTTTTTGAAAAACAGTAAGACTTTATAGTTCTGTCGAATATTTGTTTCTGAAATTGCTTGTTCGGTCGATTTTTTTTTCTGGAAATCCTTTCGTTTTCAGTTCGGTCGAAGAATTTTTGGTGAATATTGTTTGTTTCTTTCGATCGAAGGAGAAGATCTGGGTTTTGGTTTCGATCGAATCCCAGATATTCTTCGGGTTCTTCGGTCGAACTCTTCGAGTTCTTCGGTCGAACTCTTCGAGTTCTTCGGTCATCGATATTATCCATATTTGTGGTTATTTTTTTTAAAAAAGTCTTTCGACCTAAGTTTTCGACCGGACACTTGTGCTCCGGTCAAACTCCTTCGACCGAATAAAAGTTCTCCGGTCTTGTCCTTTCGACCGAATAAAAGTTCTCCGGTCTTGTCCTTTTGACCGAATAAGAGTTCCTCCGGACAAACACCTTCGACCGGATACGTGTTTCCCCGGTCGTATCATTCGACCGGATAAGTGTATCCCCGGTTGTATCATTCGACCGGATACCTGCTTCCATCGGGCATAGCTTCGACCGGATATTGTTTGACCTGATTTTCTGTTAGTCCATGTGTTTCTGAGTTTCTTTTATTTTTATTGTATTTGGATCATTCTGCTTGCCTAACGTTAATTACAGTGCTCTTAAGTTAAGAAGTAAAGATGAACTCAAGGGATGCTCTAGCCATAGGTTCTGACCAAAATCCCCCGGTGCTCTTTCGGGGAGAGTACCCTCAGTGGCATGACCGATTTATGAACTTCATAGAAGCAAAATCCAACTATGAAGATATATACAAATGCCTGACTGAGGGTCCACAAGATTGGCCAATGAAAGTGGTACCAGGAAACCCAGCTGAAGGAAGGCCAGAGCGTCAGATTCGGAAATCTGTTGGTGATTTTACTAAGGAGGAAAAGGAAATGTACGAGGCAGAAAAGCTGGAAAAATCATACCTTCTTCAAAGTCTACCGAATGACATCTATGCTTGTATAGACAGCTTCAAGGACTCATCGAAAAAGATGTGGGACCAAATAGAGAAGATGATGATGGGAAGCCACATTAATAATCAGCTAAAGGTGACCAGCTGTATCACCAGATATGATGGGTTTAAAGCACGAAAGGGTGAAACGCTGACGGAAACCTACGAAAGGTTTAATATGCTTCTGAATGATCTTCAGAAAAATAAGATCACAAAGACGAACACACGGAAAACAACATAAAGTTTATGAACAACTTACAGCCTGAGTGGAAGCCGTTCGTCTCCGATATTCGCCACACTCAGACCTTGGAGAAGTTGTACCTTCACGAACTCTATGAAATGCTGCTCCAAGACGAAGAATAAGTGATGGAACTTATTGGGAAAGCTGAGGAAAAGCCAGCAACTGATCAAATAGCACTTGTCTCTGAGAGAAGAGGCAAGTCCGTCAGCCGATCATCTGGAAAAGAGCCCGTGCTGAGTGATTCTGAACCTGAAGATCCCGATAGCGACTCAGATCCAGAACTTGCCAAGATGAAAGAAGCAATGGTGTTTCTCACTCAAGCATTTCAAAAGAGGAAGTTGTTTAACAAGTCCTCCAACAAGAAAAGAGTCTCTACTCGACGTGATCATCGAGAAAAGACTGAAGGTAATAGTCGTTTTGAAGCTGTTAAGAAGTCGGACAAGAGAAATGAAGAAAAGCCGAAAGACGAACCGATCAAATGCTACAACTGTGGTCGGTTAGGTCATTTCGCCAAAGATTGTCGCAAGCCAATTGTGCGCAACGCCGACTACTACCGAGCCAAGCTGCTTCTTGCCAAAGAAAAGGAAGCCGGTAAAGCTCTAATGGCTGAAGATGATTACTGGTTACAAGTGTCGGATGAAGAACCTGAGGATGCTGAAGCACATTTGTGTTTCATGGGCAACCATTCATCACCATCCGATACTGATGAAGAAGATCACAATGCTCCTTGCCAGGTATGTGACCCTTTTCATGAAGCTTTACTTGATCAGATGCAACTTTCATTGCACAAACTTGACTCTTACAAGCTTTTTTTAAAAGAAAAAGAACAACTTCTCTCATCTCTAGAAAACCGTGTCACTAAGCAGTCTGACTTTATGGAAAAACAAAGCTTAGAAATTTCTAGCTACCTGTGCATTATTTCTAATTTAAGAGAAGAGAATGTGAGTTGTTCAACAGAGTCACAAAAACTAATGACCAAAGTAGATGACCTGACCGATAAGCTTCGTACGTCTGAGACCGAGAAAATTGATTTGTTAAATCAAAACGTGGCTTACAAAAATGAGAACATAAGGTTATCTAATCAGTTAGAAGAGCTTGAAAAGAAACTTTATAAATTTGATCAATCTAATCAAACGCTAAAGCTAATCGCACCAAAAGAACCAAAGTACGGAAATGCGGGTATCGGGTACGATAACCCTAATTATTTAAACAAGGCTTTATCCAAAGTTCCTACTTTATATGCATCTGAATTTTTTGGATTAGACAAAATCTTTCCAGAATATAAGATACGATGGACCACACCCACTGAGGAGGAAGAATTGGAAGATAAGTTGAGAAGAGAAAACTCTGTTCTTTCTAAAAGGACAGTTCCTTTTGTTTATGATTCTTTAAATGCGACTTATAATACTGACAAACTCCGGTTCCTGTCATCCGATTATTTTCATAGTTACTCTCAAGCTGAACTAGATACTAAAACCGTTAAAACTGAGGAGGAACCTCTAGCTCCTAAAGTTTATGTTCCAACTCTGATTTTAGAAAAGAAACTTGTTCAGCTAGAAGAATCGTATGCACTAGAACGGGAAAATTTTCAAAAGGAAAAACAAGGTCTTTTATCTCAAATTGAGTTTCTCAGTTCCAACAAAAAGGAGACTATGTCGGATGAGGAAAAAGAATATTTCCAGACAGAAATAAAGAAGTTGCACTCACAACTGGCTGCTATGGCAGCAGATCATCTGAAAGTGCAACTTCACAAGGCTGACCCTCAAGCTCAGCCTTCCCTTCTCCAAAGAGAGATATCTCATCTGTCTGAAAACTCTTATCCTTCTTCTGACACATCTTCCTGCAAAGCTTTTATGGGTGACTCTTCACCAACTAAAGGAAAAGAGCCTCAAAGTTTTGAATCAGATCAGTGTTCTGATTGTAAAAATGCTTCCGCATATGATCTGCTCTCAACAAACTCTTCCACTGTTCTGAAGTCCTCATGTGATAAGGTCCTTTCAGATGAGGAACTAGAATTTTCCGCATTCTTGAATTCTGAGGTGTGTTTAGATAGCAATTTGAGCCAATTTGACTTTAATCCTTCTCTACCTAGCCATGTTGATTTTTTAAATGAGTCATGTGAGCCTCCGGTTAAATTTTATAAGGGTGAATGTTCTACATCTGCCCCGCAAAAACCTTCTGTGAACAATTCGTCAAAATCTTCCAAGTCAAAATCTAAAAGGCGTTCACAGAAGAAGAAAAAGACCGGTCGCTCTCAAAGGTTACAATCGTCAATTTTCAAATCCTCTGACTATGGGTTTAACGGCATTTCAGATACGTATGGTCGGCGGGAAGAAGTGAAATATGCTTGGGTAGCTAAGAAGTCAAAAGAGAGCTCGGCAACATCAGAATTAGTTGATCATGTCTTAAAGTCTAGAAAGAACAATAACAATCATGATGTCTTTATTTCTAAACCTATAGTTGAATGTAATGGAACTCTTCCTTTAAAAGTTTATTCAATTCCGCAATTACTTCAACTGTCTCATGATTGTCTGTGTTGTTCTTATTGTGGATCAAATGATTTTGTTGATAGTCGTTATGCATCTTATTGGTTTGGCTCATATTATATTGCTCATAAACAGTCTCATTGTGATGTTTCCCGTGAAAGACAAAGACCCAACTCTAAACGGATCTCTAAGTCGGGTGTTAAATCTAACCCCAAAGGACCCATTTACGAATGGGTACCTAAAAAGAAATAACCTGTTTTGCAGGACGGTCATGTATGGTATCTAGATTCATGTTGCTCCAAACACATGACCGGAAGAAGGGAGCTTCTCACAAACTTCACCGAGAGGTTTTGTGGGAATGTACGGTTCGGGAATGATCACTCCTCTCCCATCAGGGGTTACGGCGATATTGTCAAAGATAATATCACAATCAAGAAAGTCTCGTATGTCGAAGGTCTCGGTCACAATCTCTTCAGTATCGGTCAATTCTGCGACAAGAATCTCGAGGTTACTTTCAAGGCTAAAAGGTGTAGCGTTCGAACTGAGGATGGTAAAGAAATACTTGCTGGAACGCGACGCACCAACCTCTATACGATTGACCTCTCGTCCTTGAAACCCGACAACGAAGTCTGTTTGTTGTCCAAAGCATCTGCTGAACAAAGCTGGCTATGGCACCGTCGTCTCTCGCACTTAAACTTCAAGGATATCAACAAGTTGGTGCTCGGTGGACATGTCAAAGGCATGCCAGACCTAAAGTTTGCAAAAGATCATCTGTGCGCTGCCTGCGCAAAGGGCAAGATGAAAAAGGCGTCTCACAAGCCTAAAGCCGTTCCTAGTACTTCTCGGTCCCTTAAGCTAATCCACATGGACTTATGTGGACCGATGCGCGTTCAAAGTATAAATCACAAGAAGTATGTCCTGGTGATGGTTGACGATTTCTCTCGTTACACTTGGGTCCGATTTCTCCGTTCAAAGGACGAAACTCCCGAGTTGATAATCTCACTTCTGAAGAGCATTCAAGTCAGTATCAACCAAGTAGTTCAGACCATCAGGACGGACAACGGCACTGAGTTCAAGAATCAAATACTCACCGGTTATCTCACTTCAGTGGGAATCTCGCATACTTTCTCCGCCGCTCGTACTCCTCAACAGAATGGGGTGGTAGAGCGTCGAAACAGAACTCTAGTTGAAGCAGCACGCACGATGTTATCTCATTCCAAGCTACCACTGTTTCTTTGGGCAGAAGCTGTTGCTACCGCTTGCTACACTCAAAATCGGTCTATCATCAACAAGCGGTTCAACAAGACTCCGTACGAGATCATCAACAAGCGTATTCCGAACATCAACTACTTTCATGCTTTCGGATGCACCTGCTTTGTCTTAAATGATAAGGATGATCTTGGAAAATTCAGTCCCAAAGCGGATGAAGGAGTGTTTATCGGCTACTCTCGGCAAGCAAAAGCCTACCGTGTCTACAACAAACGGACGAAGACCGTCGTTGAGAGCGTAAACGTGACTTTTGACGAGGCTCCTGAAATGGTTTCTGAACATCTCAGTTCAGAACCCGCGCTTACTGGTGTGTTAGCTTCTGGACAATTCCGTTCGGAGGCTACACAATCTCCAGTGGATCCAAATCATGCGTCTACGTCAAGAGCACATCTTTCTGATTTGGATTTACTATTTGAATTCTTTTATAATGACTTATTTAATGTTAAGCCTAATACTCCGTCATGTAACAGGAATACTGCTCAAGCACCAGAAGTGACACAAGTCACTGGCCCTACCGACTCTGGTGGTCCATTCTCGCCTGGTGCTCCATCCTCTACTGCCAATGATCAAGCTTCCCCGAGCTCCAGTGATAGACACCCTCTTGCTCGAGTTCCTGATGATGGTGTTCCTGAACCAACTCCTGTTTCAGTTTTTCTCCCTGAACCGACTCCTATTGAAGGTGCTCCCGAAGCTACCTCTCCGGCAATCCCGGATCCTCATATCGGTTCATCACCAGCTGAGTCGTCCTCTACTCCTTGTTCGACTCCCACTAAGGAGCTGTCAACTCACAGGCCCTCATCCCTCGAGGCAGTTCAGGATTTAACCCCAGGTGGTCATGTGGATTCCGATACCTCCCATCAGACATATCAACCTCATCCACACACCACCAAGTGGACTCGAGCACACCCCCTTCATCAGATCATCGGTGATCCCTCCACACCAGTTCAAACTCGATCCACCACCGCGAATGACTGCTTATTTTCCTCGTTCCTCAGCCGTATCGAACCTTCCACCGTCTCTGAAGCGCTGAATGATCCGGACTGGGTAATTGCTATGCAAGAGGAACTCAACCAATTTGAGAGCCTCAAAGTATGGCGCCTAGTTCCCCGACCTAAGAACAAGACGGTGATAGGGACTAAATGGATTTTTAAGAACAAGAAGGACGAAAACGGCATCATTGTTCGGAACAAAGCGCGTCTAGTGGCTAAAGGATATCGCCAGCAAGAAGGAATTGATTATGATGAGACATTTGCACTGGTTGCCCGCATTGAAGCGATTCACATATTTCTCGCATACGCCGCTCACAAGAATTTCATCGTCTTTCAAATGGACGTGAAATCTGCGTTCCTCAACGGCGTGCTCAAGGAGGAAGTTTATGTCTCGCAACCCGAAGGCTTCGTGAGTACTGAAAATCCGCATTATGTCTACTTTCTTGACAAGGCCCTCTACGGTCTTAAGCAAGCGCCACGAGCCTGGTATGATGCACTCTCATCCTTCTTAGTCAAGTCTGGCTTCTCTAAAGGTAAAATTGATACTACTTTATTTATTAAAAGAGAGAAGAAAGATATCATTCTTGTACAAATTTATGTTGATGATATAATCTTTGGCTCCACGAACCCCAAGTATTGTCAGAACTTTTCTGCCTTAATGAGTAAACATTTTCAAATGAGCATGATGGGGCAAATGAATTTTTTCCTGGGTCTTCAAGTAAAACAATTACAAACAGGAATTTTCATTAATCAATCTAAGTACATCTCGGATATTCTTAGGAAATACCAGATGGAACAATCCTCTTCTATGAAAACCCCCATGTCCACTACTCTAAAGCTTCACTCCGATCCTGATGGTAAGGATGTGAATGCTACTATTTATAGAGGTATGATTGGTTCTCTGATGTACTTGACGGCTAGTCGGCCTGACATTATGTTTTCGACATTCTTGTGTGCAAGATTTCAGTCGAAACCTAAAGCGTCTCACTTAGCTGCGGTTAAGCGAATCTTTCGATATTTAAAAGGTACTGCTGATCTTGGTTTGTGGTACCCAAAAGAGACAGGTTTTGAATTGACAGCATACTCGGACGCTGACCATGCTGGACCGCAAAAGCACGTCGGGTCATGTTCAGTTCTTGGGCGATCGTCTTGTCAGCTGGGCCTCCAAGAAGCAAAACTGCGTGTCCACCTCCACCTCCGAGGCGGAGTATGTAGCAGCCGCCAGTTGCTGCTCGCAAGTCATCTGGATGCGCACCCAGCTCAAAGATTATGGCTTTAATTACTTCCGGATCCCCATCTACTGCGATTCGAAGAGCGCTATTGCCATATCAAGCAATCCCGTCCAGCACACGAAGACAAAGCACATTGATGTGCGCTATCACTTTATAAAAGATCACGTGGAAAAAGGTACTATCGAACTCTATTTTGTTAATTCAGAGCATCAGTTAGCAGACCTATTTACCAAAGCCTTTGACGAAAAACAATTTAATTACCTTGTGTCCAAGCTAGGTATGCTAAATCTGAAAGTTTGATCCGTTCGCAGCTCTCTACGAGTTTCGTTCAATAACGAATAACTGTGACAAACTGCACCAGTGACCTGTCTCTGGTTGCTATTTTCCACACTCCTTGGTTATTGCATTTTACTCGTACAAGTTCTGTGATAGTTACATATTTCTGTATCAACAAAATAGATTTCGTGTTTTTCTAGTTTCTATTGTGTTCTTGGTTTTGTCTTCGTGGTGTTTTCGTGATTTTGTGTGCAGTTCATTTCTTTGTTCCTTGAAGAGTAAGTTGTTAGTGATGGATCTACAACCCCATACTGTGTCCAGGGGGAGCACTAGCGTCAGATGGTTGGTAAGTCTCACGAGTCCTCCATTCGAGGGGGAGCAGGTAAGAGGGTTCTGTGTTTGGACCTCCTCTTGGTAAACATTCGAGGGGGAGCTATGTCACGTGTCTTCGGTTTTAATTTTATGTTTTTTTTCTTTTTATATTTTCTATCCATAGGTTTATTTTTTTCCCCATTAGGCTTGGTTTTTAAGTTGTTTATATATCACCGATAACTCCAAAAATATGTTTTTAAGGTTTGGTTTATTGTGTTTTGTTTGGTTTGATTCGGCCCAAAACCTACCCGACCCCCCCCCTCTCGGCCCAAGACCAAGTCACCTTCGGGGGTTTATAAACCCCGACCGAACATTATTTCGTCCTCCTTCGATCGATATCAGACTCTCTTTCTTCTCTCTCTCTCGCCCGGAATTGTTTTCGATCGGACCATCTATCGACCGAACGAACTCTCGACCGAATCTCTCTTTCGACCAAACTCCTTCGACCGAATCCCTCGTCTTCATCGTCTTCATTCGACAAGGTAGGTGTAATCAAGTTTAGTGTCTTCAATCTGCATCGATCGAGTGTAATCGATCGATTTTTTTGGTGTTCAATGATCTGGATTTTCCCCGGGGATGGATCTGGTGTCGATATGTCTTCTCCGGGGGTTCTTTCTCCGATCTAGGGTTACGCCCCGGTCGAATATACCCCCGGTCGAATGCTCCGGTCTTTCTTATTCCCCGGTCAAAGACTATCTCCGGTCTTTTGAGACCTCCGCTCGAATACCTTATCCGATCGACCACTTATCCGGTCTAAGGTGTCCTCCGGTATAATGACCTCCGGTCTTAGAAGTACACCGGTCGAAGACCATACCCGGTCGAATGACTTCCGGTCATATGGCTAATTCACTCGACCTTTACCCGGTCTTAAGTGACCTCCGGTCGAATGCCTTCCCCGATCGAACTTGTATCCGGTCGAATCATCCTTTATGGTTCTAATGTGCTTATTGTTATATCTTTTCAATAGCTTGTCTATGAGGTGATCTTGGTGGTTATTTGTGCTGGTGCAGTTCCATGTGCCTTGGTGACTGACCCTAATTCTCGAATAGGGTTGTGTTCTTCCAATTTTTGGAGTTACTATCCGTTGTGATTTAAATCATGACTGTATAACTCCAACGGCTATTATCTTTTTCCAAACCTGCGTTCTAATCGACTAATTTTTCACAGGTACAATGGCGCAAAACCAACCACCAGCGATTGATCCAATCGCAGATGCGGAACTGATTCCCGAGGGTCAGTTCCTTCCTCTTACAGCCAATAACTACCATCTCGATGTAACCCAACCTGCTATTCAATATCAGGTCATCATCGAGATACTTAGGGGCCATCCAATCTCTTATGCTCTAACGGAAACTGCAACCGTACCAATCTTATACTTACAGCAGTTTTGGAGTTCTCTCCATGCGTTAGAGGCCGATGGCGGATTCCATCTTGAAGGTCGGATAGATCACACACCAGTGCTTCTCACACGTGATCTCTTCTGACAATTCCTTCGGTTACCGACCGCCGGATCCGTAGCAGGCCGAGAAGACTTCGACCCGATTGTCACTGATGCTACGCTGTGCACCGACCTTCACTCCTTGGGTTATGGCACAGAACTTCGCATTCCGTCAACCTTCAACCGCAAACATCTATCGACGATATGGTACACGTTGTTCACATACATCAATCGGTGCCTTTCTTCTATAACGAAGGGCATTGATCAGACAAGCGCCCCGATTCTTCGCATCTTTCACGCGGTGGCTTTCAATCGCCACGTGGACTTTGCCGACTTTCTCTGGTTTGAACTCATTCAGAGAGTTCGTTCTAATGCATCTCGCCGTTCAAACTTCATTCCATTCATGCGGTTCCTACAGATCGTTATCCGGAACTACATGAACCTGTATCCCAAGATACAGCGCCGCTCTACCCACCCGACGTGTCCACAACATCCAACGCGCAAGATTCCTTCCCGTGCTGACCCGGAAGGTGTTGTCGCCCGACAAATACCAGTTGGGGTACTAGACCATGCTCGTCCCACGGCACTGAGTGTGATAGCTTATAGGCACACACACAACATTCCAGCTCCTATGGTCCGGCCAGGACCGGCAGGACCTGCCCAAGGAGCAAGACCTGAGCGGCGTGAGGGTCCGCGTCCACGAACGAGAGGCAGGAGCGTCCGGACAGCTGGGGCTTCCGGACAGGGTGTGTCGAGAGCTATTATCGTGAGGGGATCTGGCGTGGGCAGTGCCGTTGGAACGAGCCAGCCTAGTTCTTCCAGACAACCATCTTCGCCACCACCAACCGAGACTCAAATGACAGAAGAGGCAACAGATTCTGAAGCCGTTCATGTTAAGTCCTCTTCTGTCGCTGCTACTGGTGACACGGCAGCCAATTCCGATTCAGAAGAAACCCAAACTGCAGCATCGGCATCAAATGAAGAGTCTTCTGACTCCGATGGTGACGATGATCAGCCCTCATCTGGAGAGATAAGGAGAGCGGAGGGAGTCTCAGTTGAAAATCAAGAAGTGAGCTGTGTGAGGGAAAGGCGGAGTAAAATGCATTCCGAGAGTACACGAGTGACGGGACAACCATCTTCGGTTGTATCCCCCCTAACCACATTTAGCCAGGTAGCCACATCTGCTACCCAGTCTCATGTGTTGGGACAGGGTATTGAAGAAGCCGCCGTGGACCTAGCGGCGCACTTGCACGCCCAACCAAGCCACTCCACCATCTCTCAACAAATGGTGGTTTCACATTCTCACGGGGATTTAGCACATACGCTATCGGGCTCTCACTTGGAGGGTGCCGATATTGAAACAAGAGAACAGCTGCCCCCGTTCTCGCCATCTTTGATTACACGGAGTCTAGAGCCATTTGTGATACATGCCATTCCTAGGACACAGATTCCTTTTTCAGCTATCGCCGGTAGCCTAAGTGGCCCGGCCGGAACACCCATAGTAAATCCGCCTTCGGGTAATTTACGAGGATTGGTTGGAAGTCCTACCACGGCTATCATCACGCCAACCGTGAACGTAGGCGGCTCGACTTCTACAGTCGTAGCTACAACGGGAAGTCTAAGTGACCCCGGCGTTACCCCAACTGAGTTTGTCTCAAGGGAATACATGGACGGCGCCCTAAAGGCTGTCCAATCCATGATGAGGGAGGAGATGAACAACATCAAACGCATGGTCAAAGGTAAAGGTCTTGCGACTGATCCGGAGACCACACCTATTCCAACTTCCCTACCAGCCACAGATCTTACAATACCTGAACTCAAATCCATCCTTCTTGCCAAACTTCTAGCTCAATCTCTAACCGAACCCTCCCAGGATGCCGATTTGCTATCCCTACTTCGTTATCAAGCATCCACACCTACCCCATCTACACCCCAGCCTATTGTCTCTACCGAAGCCTTCCAGATCCAGCAAGCTATGCTTCAGTCACTTCAGCAAACCGTCGCTGTTTTGACTGAACGCCTTTCAGCAGTGGAGGATACCTGCCGCAGCCAGGCAGAACGGCTCAAGCGCCGACATGATGATCAGGATGATCCTGATCACCATGAGGGGGAGAAGCGCCAACGCCTATCTGAGCCAGAGACACACCTAGTGGAATCAGAACATGTTGAACAGGGTACGGGTTCCGGTACAAGAACAGAGGGATAGAGACAGGAACAGGAACGAGAACCGGTGACAGACCTGATACTATACAATTATCCGACGGTTGGAAAGCCTGAGGAATTTGAAGATGGTTCTCCGATAGTTCCGGAAGATTGGGCAATAATACTAGATCCGTATGAAGTGACGGACACGACAGAAGAATGTGCCAATACTGAAAGAGCTCTGGTGGTTATGCAAGAAGAAATTGATGAAATACTGCATCCAGATGATCAGTCTTCTGCCGTGATTCCTTTATTGACCTATCCAGTTAATCACCCTGATTTTTCTTCTACAGTTTTTCCCGAGAGATCTCCTCCAGCTTCACCAGTTAGAGAACCAGTTAGTACTACTCCAGTTCGTCCATCCAAGTGGGAAAGAGTCCGAATAAAAGTTCCTTTCCTCGAAGAAAGCCAGAAAAAGATCTTTGCCCACTGGATCAGAAAGTATGATGAAGTTGTTATCCATGGTCTACAGTCAGTGAAAAACAAAGAAAAACAGCGTGAACTTGTGTTCGTGTACAGAAAGTTCCAGCACAAGTACTCCAAGACGAAGCTCAGGATTGTATCAGTTGATAAGATTATACCTGCCTACTTCATGAAGGTTAAGTATACGGACTTTATGGTTACTAGAGAAGATGGTCAACAATACTCCTTTTTTTATGCTGATTTTCCATGTCTGGAGCCACAAGATCTGCTGTACATTCTACGTGACTTAAAGACCAGAACCGTCAGACCCGGAGAAGTCATTGATGCACTAGAAACAGTGAAAAGATACATGAAGTGCGTAATGAAACTTGCTTCGGTGGAAGATTTTCAGATTGGGTTAGAAAGCGATCAACCGAAGATTAATCTGTTCAAGCCTGATCTGAGTGTTCCGTCTGATGCTCTAAACGTACCTGCATTCACAGTTATAAAGATTCCAGAGTTTGGTATGTCATACGTGAACAACAACGGTGTTCTACGCTTTATCCGTTTTGATCAGATTGCCAGATTTTGTGATGGTACGTTGATGTTTTTGAAAGACAAGTTGAAGTGTGCGCTGAGTCAAGATGAAAAAGGAGTTCAGATACTGGATTCTTCATACAAAGCACTTGTTCTTAAAGCACTGGGTGTAATTGAAGAGCGACTGGAGTACAGGACTCAGATTCGATATTTCGAGATCAGTTTTGGTTTCCGAAATTTTTTTGTTCCTAACTGGCGTGACTATCAACTTCTATTTAAAGGGGGAGATTGTTAGGGCTACTTTGTTAGTTAAATAGAAGTTTAGGGTAGATTATGACAAGTTTTTAAAGTTGTAAGCTTGTTGGGCCTTAAAGCCCATAAGCCCATTAGGCCTGCGAGCCTACGTATTTAAAGTTAATTTCTATTTCATTTGTTAAAAGAGAAATTCATTATTCAGTTTACTAGTCATTAGGTTTACATACCCTTATCCGAAATTCTCTCTGTAAACCTTAACCCTTTGAAGTTATATCAATCATATGACTAGTTGCTGTGGCCTATAATCTGTTCATCATTATTCATTATTACTTGTGATTGCACTGCACTGGGATCTACAATCTTTCTATCGATGAAGCCGTCCGAAAAGAAATACGTCAACAAGCACATGTGACGAGGTTTGATCGACTATGCTTTTGAACAAAATTTTTGGTATGGATTTTTGACGGGAATCAGATGATTAGGAGAACATTTTATTAGACGGCCATTTTCGCAAGATTTTATTTTTGAAACAGTTTAGGTATGGTATAATTTCATAAGGGAAATTGTGGTTTTAGTATCCAATGAACCTATTTGTTATGTGGATATTTTTAGGCCATGTTTTCTTATTTAAAACTGTTAAAAGTCATGAAGATCCGGTGTTACAATTTTTTTGTCATTGCTGCTAACCTTGATACATTATTCAGTGGAAAATTACTCATATAATGCATGAATATTGGTATTAGATTATTTAGTAGTACATCATTCGGTGACAACTTACTCATTTGGTTGAACAATGTGATTTCTTGAAATATGAAAGTGCATTCTAAAACGAGTTGGACATGATGAAATAAGTTTGAGGGTTATGTTCATCTGTCAAGTTCAATGCAACCAATGTTTTAAAAATCGGGTTCACCCGACTGGTCAAACCGAGAACCGGTGAAGAGACTGGGTCAATTGCGACCGAGTTAATGCCATTTTATGACCCGGATTGAACCGGCCGATAGATGAACTCATTTATTGCTTTTGTTTACAATATTAAATGCATGCATCTTGTAGTTGTAAAAGAAAAAAAAATAAAGTTTGTACATAATAGCTACCATCTATTTGATTATCATATTTCAACCTTTTTTTTTTCTTTTTTTCTTTTTTTCTTTTTTTCTTTTCGTATAACAAAACATTACATAGAAAAAGAATCTTCTTTTTTTCTTAACAACTTAAAAATCTCTAAACAACTTGAAAGTTTAAAAACTTTAATATACCTACATTATTTATGTAAAAAAACCTTAGTTCTTTTTGTAGTTTTTTCAATTTTTTTAGGATGTCAGCATATAAAAAAAATCTAACTTTCTTTTTTTGCTTTCTATAAACAACTTAAAAATTATAAATATAAAAATCTTAACATACCTCAACTATCTAAAAAAAACCTCATCCAAACTTTTTTTATAGTTTTTCAAACTTTAAAACATGTACAAAAATTATTTTCAAAACACCCTAAAATTTATAAATTTGTATAAAAAGTACGTATAATAAAATTTTAAAAATTAAAAAAGTTAATTTAAAATATATATATATATATATATATATACTAGAATGTAAAAAAATTGAATTATTAAGAAATCTGTAAAATTTTGAAACAATTATGTATTTATTTTATATTATTTATTTAATAAATTTAGTTAAATATGATTCCTTTAAATATATTAATAAACAAAACCGATTAATAAATAAAAACGATTAAATACAAAACCTTTGAAAAAACAGGTAATGCAGTTACGACCTATGCCAAAAACTTCTCCACACAAACTTATGAAAAAATTGAGATGAACGGAGAAACGTGATCGAAGGCTAAGATGTTTCTCCAAAATTGTGATTCACCCGCGCTGCATCGCGCGGGTAGACCGCTAGTATATATATATATATATATATATATATATATATATAGGGGTGGGTTCAAATGAAAACTCATTTTTCATTGTACACATGAGGACAAATCTTAACCATTGATCAAAACTTAGAAAACTAATCAATGGCTAATATATAATAAGGTTAATTGGGAAGTGATTAAAGACAAAATTGTAATTTTGAATCAACGCCTACCATCTTTGACTTTTTATTTTTATTTTTAATTAAAAAAATTTACCCCCTTAAACTTTAATAATTTATCTTAAAAATTACTAATATTTTAATCAAACAAATTACATCAAAAAAACGAGAATTTCGTGCTCTTCGATATGACATCCATCTCGATATAGTTTTTTTTCTCGTTTTAATCGTTTTTTACGTGAAATTCTATATACGTGTTATATTCATTATGAATATGCATGCACGTCTTCGGGTGTCCACATTCAGTATGAATAACAAAGGTGAACGTTCATTCACTATTCAAGATGAATAACATCGTATGCAGGATGAATAATACAATATTCAGATTTTTTTTTCGTTTTAACCATTTTTTATGTGAAATTCTATATATGTGTTATATTCATTATGAATATGCATGCACGTCCTCGGGTGTCCACATTCACTATGAATAACAAAGGTGAATGTTTATTCAGTATTCATGATGAATAATACAGTATTCATGATGAATAATACAATATTCAGGATGAATAAGGTGAACGTTCATTCAGTATTCATGATGAATAATACAGTATTCAGGATGAATAATACACGAATCCATGATTCATGTATTATTTATTATGAATCGTGTATTATTCACCCTGAATGTTCTATTATTCATCCTGAATAATATATGAATGACCCCTGAAAGTGTAGACACATGGCGCACTCTCTTTTGTTTCCCAATTCACAACTGAAATTTGGTTTAATTCATTATGAATATGTATGTGCATCCCTGGATGTCCCACATTCAGTATAAATAACAAATGTGAACGTTCATTCATTATTCATGATGAATAATAGAGTATTCAGGATGAATTACACAACATTAATGACGAATAATACACGAATTCATGAATCGTGAATTATTCACCCTGAATGTTGTATTATTCATCCTGAATGATACATTATTCAAGATGAATAACACATGAATGACCTGTGAAGATGTGGAGACGTGACGCGCTCTCTTTTGTTCCCTGATTCACAACCGAATTACTCGATAGGTTCTCGATTCGTCTTAATAGGTGTTAGGTTACGGTGCTGAAGAAACGTGATGCCTTACGACGTTGAAGAAAGTGTTGAAGAAGGTGATGTCGAGTTACATACTTACGGTGTCGAGGTGTTGTACAAACTTGAACGTACATAAATATTCATAATGAATATAACACATATATAACATTTCACGTAAAAAACGGTTAAAACGACAAAAAAAGCTATATCGAAATGGATGTCATATCCTTGTCAGGATCTTAATTCTTAACAAGAATACACTCTCAGAAAACAATATCAAAGAAGTTTGCGGAATAACACTTTGATATTCAATAAAATAGTAAACGAAACAGTAAATCTGATGAACAACTTGCAAACTTTATTTAATGATTGAAAGTCACAAGCTTTTACAAACAACCTCAATATTGATGAACAGACTCACCAATATGAATTCTACTTCTCTAGAACTAGGGTTCTAACCTTGAGGTTGATTCTCTCTATCAAAGCTACAAACTCAGAATGAATGTTACTTCTAAAGAAAAACAAACTATTCTATACATATACTGAATATAAAGATAATTACATAATAATAAAAGATCTTCAGTATAATCTTCCATCATTATCTCTAAGCTTCCATAGATATCTTCAAACCAGCTGTCATCCATGCCATATGAATCTTCATCTTATAAGCAACATTAATACTCTGAGCAGTACTAACCATGCTCAGCAGTATTAACTTTGTTCTAGCAGTACTAACTCCAGCAGTACTAACTACTAGCAGTAGTAAAATCTACTAGCAGTAGTAATCATGATGTACTGGCAGTATTAAAACTTGATGAGCAACATTAAGTTGTATCAGCAGCATTAACTTCAACTGGCAGTAGTAATTATGTTGAAGAAGCATTAACCATACTTGAGCATTTCTGAATTTCCCAACAATCTCCCCCTAACTTGACTTTTAGGAAGAGAAGTCAAGTTCTTCAGATGCTCCCAAAATACCATTCTTCAGATCCCTGTATCAACATTTAGCCCCAAACTTTGATTGATCATTCTCTGAATCAGATACTTGGCCATTTCTGAGTTTTCAACACCTCCAAGCTTCTTCTTCAACATTGCATGAAGCTTCAGTCTGCTGTGATTGTATACTCTATCCACTAGGAAGTATTCTATGTGATTTCTACCCAAAGTCACTGCATATACTCCACTAGTTTCATATAGAGTCCAATTGTTGACTGTTTGAAACACACTTCTTATCACATGCTCCACTTCTTCAGGTTTGAACATCGTACACAGATACTCCATCACCAGTTTTGTAATTGAAATCCCTGGAGCTTTTAACTGATTTGCATACAACTTCATCCCTATTTCAAACATTTCTTCTATATCAGACCTGGAGCATGTTCTGACAATCTTGGCCCAAGTATTGAATACCTCATACTTTTCATCCTTCCTCTTGAGCCTTATGTATTCCTTTCCATCCACTGTCAATGTATCCCAGTGAATAACTTCAGGAGGCTTTACACCAACAGGTTCTGCTGAAATTGGTTCAGGCACTTTGTCCATCACTACCATGTACATCTTTACATCATCAGTACTTGAAGGCTCTTTCTTTTCACATGACTCAGGTGCCCATTCTTCTTCAGCAATCTTCTCAGCCTCTCCTTCAGTTATTCTAGGCTTCTTGGTTATCTTTCTTCTTGCCACCATCTTGGTTCTTTTAAGAGTCCTTAGACTTTCACCAAGAGTGGCCTCCTTCTTTGGAGTTTCTTGCTCATCTGGAAAAGGTTTTTGTATCAACAAGTCATTGCTCTCTTTCATCCTTTTCTCCATTTCTACCCTTGTCGTTTCATTCCCCTGAAGCTTGATCATTTCTGCATCATACAGCCCTTTGATTTTCTCAAAAGACATCTTTGAGAACATTTCCACTTTGACACCTACCGCACCCTTGAGGAAAGTAATCATTTTCTTTCTCTCTTGAGCACCAAGGTATGTTTTTGAAGGTTGTCTTTGTCTTTTCTTTGCAGTCATTTTGATCTTTCCAGCATTCTTCCTCAGAGATGTGGCTTTCTTCTTGGCTAGTTCTGTTGCAAGACTTTGTTGATAGGCTTTATTCAGTTTTGCAGCCATTGCTTTTGCTATCTCTCTATCCTTTTCCACTTGCACATTTTCTGCTTCTTCAAGTTCAGCTTGTATCTTTCTAGCCAGAGCTTCATCTGACTCAATCAACTTTTGCTTTTTCATTGGTTGATCAAATTCCACTAGCTTTGCTTTGCCTTTTTCTTTACTCATCACTTTCTGAATACTAACTTTCTTGACAGCTTCAACATTGTCTTTGATGACAACTCCTTTGGCCTTTGAATTGACCTTGGGAGTATCATGCTTGTCTTTGATTAATGCTTCTGTTGTCTCAAGTTCTTCCAAATTTCTGCTCTGAAGATCACTTAATACTTCTTTCATCATTTCTGCTGCTTCACTTAGTTCAGCAGCATTAACAGTTTCTGCTTCTTGTACACCCTCTAAATCTTTTTCCACTGCTTGTACCCTTTCTGTACTTATTCCATCAAGCTCCCCCTCAACTCCTTGTTTCTCCCCCTTATCTGTAGGTTCTTCCATTGTGAACTCAGCTTCTGACTCCCCCTTTTTGGGAGCATCATCCCCTGATTTCCTTCTCCTTAGCACAAATTGTCTCTTCTTCTTTTTCTGGACTAGTTTCATCACCAATTTCTTGAGTTTGGTAATTTGCATTTGTTGGGACAAGATTACCAGCTTCATTTCTTCTATGTCAGCTCCTTGTTTGATAACATCCAGGTTGATGTTTCCCATAGTATCCATCAATTCTTGATAGTGATATATGTCCTCACCTTCTCCAGGAGTGTTACCCCCTTTTGAAGGATCATTGGATCTTTCAGTAGTGGAAGTCTTCTGCCTAGCAGAAGCACTATCCACCCCCTTGGTTTCTTGGCACCAGGGACCTTTGAATGATTGCTCATTCAAAGTTGCCATGGGGGAGGTCTTATTTATGTTACCACTGTCCTCCTCTGTGTTAGCAGGAGTAGTGGCAGCCTGCTCACCCATATGCTCAACCATCTTCTCAGTGAGCACCTCCTTGGGGTTGGGAGACACCCCTGTGGTTTCCCTGTAGATATTCTCTAAAGGAGAATTCTCCCTTAGAGGGCTTAAAGGCTCAGTGGGTGATGGTACAAGAAAGGAAGGAGCCTTCTTTACCTTTTTCCTGATATAAGTTTGGGTGATAGGAGAAGTTGGCTTATGAATTAGGGACTGGGGGATTGATATAGAGTGGGAAGGTTGGGATTGGCTAGCAGTGGGATGGTCTAATGAGGGCCTTGACCCTGCTGCCATACCTTCTTCAGTGTGGGACACCACCATCATTGTAGAGAACAATGGGGTGTCAACTCCTTCCGAGTCCAAAGGAGATCTCTTCATGTTTGAAAAGACCTTACCTTTGGGAATTTTTGGTACATATACCTTATCAAAGTGAGGCATATCCATCAATTCATGTGTTATAACTTCTTGTACAAACCTGGGGTACATATAAAAACTCTTTTTACTTCCCAGGTTTGAGACAAGATCACTGAAAATCATTTTAGAAAAATTTTACTTTCTGGCAGTGGCCAAGCAGACCAAGGCATAAGCAATGGTACTGCTAAACTCACTCCATCCAGTAGTCTTTTTAGAGATGCAATGCATAAGGGTATGAACAAGAAAACGCCATTGGGTATAAAATTTTGCTTTTGAGAATTTAAAACCACCCAACTGGCCTCCATACCCCATTCTTGATAAATTTGAGAACAGGTCCTCATTAGGAAGAGAAGTAATACCTTCAGCATCGTCTAGACGTAGACAGATGCGTATCACCTCTTCAGTAACAGACAAGGGTTTGTCACACACCCTTGTTTTCAGAATCTGCACACCATTCTCTGTGATTATGGTAGCATTCGCCTAGAATTGCCTTTGATGCTCTATGTATATTGTTGGCGACACGGTTAGAACATTGGCAATATGGCTATTCTTCAGAAAATCCACTATCTGATGAAATCCTGCAGCTTGCTTTGGCTTTTGGAGCATCGCGATTTCATTGTGCTCGTCGATGAATGCCATGGATGCCATTGAACTTGAATGTTCTTGCCTGAAATACTTGATACTTGAGAGAAAAGGGTTAGAGAGCAAGTGATCAGTATGCAAAGAGTCGTTATGAACTTTTAGGCGGGCAAAGGGTATTTATAGTGTATGGGACATAAGCAGTATCAACCTAGAGCAGTATTAACTAATAGCAGTATTAACTAACTAGCAGTATTAACTGAGAGCAGTATTAACTAACTAGCAGTATTAACTGAGAGCAGTATTAACCACTAGCAGTATTAACTGAGCACTGGCAGTATTAAAACTGCACTGGCAGTATTAACTATACTTACTCTTTTTGAAGCTTATGAAGGTCTGATCAAGGCAATAACTTCCTGTGAAAGATGATTAGCAGCACACAAATAACCAAAATAGCAGGTATAGGAACACTTTTAAAAACATGAGATCATTCAGAGTTGATCATGCCCACACTTGAGACCAAGAAAGTGAATCTACCCACATCAAATGCTTTAGTGAATATATCTGCAAACTGGTTGTCAGTATGAACTTTGGCAACTTGAATGAGCTTCTTTTCATTGCAATCTCTGATAAAGTGATACCTGATCTCAATGTGCTTTGTTTTAGAGTGCTTGACTGGATTGTTAACAATGCTTATAGCACTGCTATTGTCAATAAAGATTGGAGTGTGAAGAAATGTTACCCCATAGTCCAGCATCTGATTTTGAATCCATAGAACCTGAGAGCAGCAACTTGCAGCAGCAATATACTCAGCTTCTGTTGTTGATAAGGACATTGTGGTTTGTTTCTTGCACTGCCAGGATACTAATCTTGCACCCAAAAGTTGACATCCCCCTGAAGTAGACTTTCTGTCCATGTTAGCACCACCCAAGTCACTATCTGAATATGCAATCAAGTCGAATTAAGATTCATATAGATACCAAAGACCTAATCTAGGTTGCCCTTTTATGTATCTGAAAATCCTCTTCACAGCTTGAAGATGTGATTGTTTTGGCTTGACTTGGAATCTGGCACATACACATACTGGAAACATGATATCTGGTCTTGAGGCTGTGAGATACATTAGAGATCCAATCATTGATCTATATAGATGAACATCAACATCCTCCCCCTCAAGATCAGCAGTGATCTGTTTGTGAGTTTCCATTGGTGTGCTTGCTAGCTTTGAGTCTTTTAAACCATATTTCTCCAGGATGTCTTGCACATACTTTGATTGACTGATAAAGATCCCATCTGACTGCTGTTTCACCTGAAGTCCAAGGAAGAAGGTAAGTTCACCCATTGAACTCATTTTAAAGCTCTTGTGCATCAAATCTTCAAAGTCTCTACACATATGATCTTTTGTGGATCCAAAGATGATATCATCCACATAGATCTGAACTAATAGGATGTCCTTCTTACTTCTTTTAATGAAAAGGGTCTTGTCAATGAATCCCCTTTCAAACCCATTCTCCAAGAGATAGGTAGACAGAGTGTCATACCATGCTCTTGGGGCTTGATGTAGACCATAGAGTGCTTTCTTCAGCTTGTATACTCTGTCAGGATATGAAGGATTTTCAAAACCAGGTGGCTGACAGACATATACTTCTTCATCAATTGTACCATATAGAAAGGCACTCTTTACATCCATTTGATAGACCTTGAACTTCATGTATGAGGCATAGGCTAAGAACAACCTAATTGCCTCTACCCTTGCCACTGGAGCAAACACTTCATCATAATCTATGCCCTCTTCTTGGGTGTACCCTTGTCCCACAAGCCTTGCTTTGTTCCTGATCACAATACCTCTCTCATCCTTTTTGTTCCTGAAAATCTACTTGGTGCCTATAGCTCTATGACCTTTTGGAAGGTCCACCAAGTCCCAAACATCCTGTAGCTTGAATTGAAGTAACTCTTTTTGCATGGCTTCTATCCAACTTGAATCCTTCATTGCATCATAGGCCTTCTTAGGCTCAATCCGGGATAGAAAGCAGGAGAGTACTGTGTGTTGTTGATCATGCAGCTCTTGAAGTCTGCTTTGATTCCTTGTAATCATAGGAGAAGATATGTCTCCTATTACTAGCTCTGGAGGATGATTCTTTTGTGTTCTAGTCTGAAAACTAGGTTCTTCATGGATTCCCTCCTCTAGATTGGAATCATTTAAGTTAGCTGAGGGGATCCCCTCAGCTACTTCTAGCTCTTTATGCACTGAAGATTCCTCTTCTCTTCTTTCTTCTTCACTCTGTATTGGCTCAGTTATAGTCTCCTTTTCACAGAATTCAACAGGTTCTTTTATAGGCATAGGAAAGATCACAGACTGAGGTATAATGTCTTGAACTTGTGTAGCCCCTGATCCTACACTTCCTGAACCTGCATAATCATCACTACTGAAACCAAAAGAGTTAGTTAGTGAATCAATGTCAAACAGCCACTAAGAACCAGACCCAATAGGATTTGGTATGTTCTCATTGCATTTGACATTGTCACTTTCCTCAATTATTCTAGAAGAAGTATTAAAAACTATGTAGGCCTTACTTTGAGATGAGTAACCAACAAGAAAACCATCATCAGCCTTGCTATCAAACTTTCCCAGGTGAGATTTAGTATTGAGAATAGTACAAGGACACCCAAAAGGTTTGAAAAATCCAATAAAGGGTTTTCTTTTATTAAAAAGCTCGTAAGGTGTCTTGTTCTTAGGCTTGACTACTAGTACTCTGTTTTGGACATAGCAAGCAGTATTAACTGCTTCTGCCCAGAAAGTTATTGGAAGCTTAGAATCAGCTAACAAAGATCTAGCATCCTCAATCAGTGTCCTATTCCTTCTCTCAGCAACACCATTTTGTTGTGGAGTCCTAGGAGCACTGTATTGTCTCTCAATTCCTTTTTCCTCACAAAAGGTGTTTAGGTCAATATTTTTAAATTCAGTACCATTGTCTGACCTAATGACTTTTACTTTTTGATTAGTTTGGTTTTCAATTCTTAGAATAAAGTATTTGATCAGTCCACTTGTCTCATCCTTAGTTCTTAGAAAATATACCCAAGTAAATCTAGAGTAATCACCAACAATAACTTGGCAATATGATTTCTTACCTATACTCATAACATTTTTAGCGCCAAACAGATCCATATGCAATAAATGAAGAGAATTAGAAATTGTGTTCACCTCTTTGGACTTATGAGAAGTTTTGTGTTGTTTGCCTTTAAGACAAGCAACATAATGATCATCACATGAATAGACTTTAGAAGGTAAACCTCTTACAAGGTTGTTTTTAACCAGCTTATTTATTGTTTTGAAGTTCATGTGACACATCCTTCTGTGCCAAAGTGATGATTCATCCAGAGAAGCTTTTGAAACAAGACAATTTAGGGATGAATCAGATGGAACACTTTCCATATCTAAACAATATACATTGTCCTTTCTGGGGGTTCTTAGTAGTATCATCTTTTCATCAACTACCTTGAATCCAGGAGCAAGGATAATACATTCAGAATCTGTAAACAGTATACTATGTTGTTTGTCACAAACCTGTGATACACTTACAGGTTGTACCTTAACTGTTCAACATAAAAAACATCTTCAAAGGTCATTTTACCTTTGGTCACATCACCTTTACCACTGATTTTACCTCCATCTGGAGTATTCCCAAAAGCAACATGCCCACCATCAATCTTCTTGAAGTTCTTGAGGCAAGACATGTTCCCTGTCATGTGCCTAGAGCAACCACTATCAACATGCCAGATGCTCTTCCCCTTGAGCTGTTGGTTGCCCTGCACATAAGATTAGACAATTAATATTGATTGGGAACCCAAGCCAAAGTGGTCTTGGGTCTCCCTTTCTCATCAAAATACTTACATTCCTTTTTGATGAGGTTTTTAAAATCAGAACACTTAGTATTTGAGTACTTTGTCAAGATTATTGGTCTAGCAGAACTAATACTAGAAGCAACACTATCTTTAGAAGTACTAACAGAGTTAGCAGTACTAACAGGTTTGGCAGTACTAACCTTGTTGGCAGTTCTATTGCTTCTAGCAGCACTATCACTGTCAGCAGCACTATTTGTGGTAGCAGTACTAACAGTTTGAGTGCTTTTAGGTATCCAGATCTTGACACTGTCCTCCACATTCTTTTTCTTCATGTGGCTTTTAGATTTGACAACTTTCTTAGCCATAAGGTTCTTTTCTTTCTTCCTATAACCAAAGGGTTTTTGAGTAGATCTCTGAAAATTCAGCCTTTGGTTCATAGGATTGAAATAGCAGTATTTGGCAATGTGATTAAGCTTTCCACAAATAAAACAGGGTTTTGGTCTTTTGATTTTACTCAGATCAATCCCTTGTTTTTGTGCCCACATATTATTCCAGTTTCTCTGATTACCCCTCTTTTTATCATGTTGTTGGGGCTCAGATTTATTGCATGAACACTTGTTGCAAGGGATAGGGTTCACAATAGTGGTCTGTTTATAATGAACCTTCTTATTCTTTCCCTTAGTCTTCTCTATCTCATTGGACTTGACCCAATTCTTTCCACATCCCTCATTGGTAACTATGTGATTTTCTATAGGAATCTCACCACTCACAGTGTTGTCCTTATTCTTGACAGTTTCTTTCTCAGTTTTATCCTTAACAACTACTTCATCTAAGGGATCTATCTCAGTGGCTCCCTCAGGCAGGTCCTTTCTATCCTTTGTCTCTAACAAGTCTGAACTAGGAGGGATGTAGTTGTTGTTGTAGGGTGGTAGTGTGGTATTATACCCTATTCCTCTTCTCAGTCTATCATGAATCTGAGTTTGTAGTAAAGAGTCCATTGCTTTAGAAGCATTGGAAAACTTTTCTACATCTAGCTTGACTTTAGCTAACTCTCCTCTTAACTTATCATTCTCCTCTTTAGATTTGGTCAGTTGGAGTTCTAGGTCATTCTTCTCCCACTTCCAGTAGTTTGTGTCATAAGAATGTTGAAGCTCATTAGCTTGAAAACTCTTAATCTGATCTTCAAACCTCTCAACAATCCTTACATAATCTTTTATGTCATTTTCTAATCTTTTAAGGTCATCACTCATGTTCTGATTGTGATCCCTGTACCTTTTAACAGTGTTAATGCAATTTTGAGAACAAAGATTAGAAATTACCTCTGTTGGGAGATCAGACACCTCTGCCATTAGAGCTTGGTTTTGGATAGCCTCTTCAGCTTGATCACTCCAATCAAACCCCATACCTTGTTGAGAGACTAGGGCTTGTGCAGAGTTTCTGTTATTATTGAAGTTTCCAGACTGTGCTTGTTGGTGGTTGTTGTTGTGAGACACTCCACTTCTGCATTCCCTAGCAAAGTGTCCCTTTTGATGACATTTATAACATTCCACCTTTGACTTGTCAAAACCTGCTCCATCTTCTCTTCTTTGGGAGAAGTTGTTCCTCCCAGTTCTCTTGATGAACTTCTTTACTCTCATAGAGAGCATGGCCATCTGCCATTTAATGTCCATCTCTTCAAGATCATCTGGATGGAGTTGTTCCAAGTCATCATTAATTAGAGAAGAGTTTCCATGACTGGATATAAAGGCTTCAAACACAGATTCAGTGCCTTTCTCTTGATTTGCTCCATTAGCAGCACTAACTGATTCAGGGTTGGAAGTAGAATCAATTGATGCTGATAGAAGTGCAGCATTGTGAACATACCCAGAAGGCTTCTTCTTAGCCTCTACCTCAGATTCAAAAACTCTTAGATCATTGTATAGATCATCAAGTTCCTTTTCTTCCAGATGATCATTCTGTCTGAAAGAGACAGTATACATGGTTCATTCATCACCCAGGGACCTTAAGAACTTCCTGTTTAGATCATCTTGATCAATTTGTACTCTAACTGTAGCCAGTTCACCAATTATCTTGTTGAACCTGTCAAAAGTTTGAGTCATGGACTCATTCTTGGTGGACATAAAGTTCTCATACTGTTGGTTCAGTATGGCCTTCTGATTTCTCTTGGTACTTTTGGTACATGAGAATCTCTTCTCTAGAACATTCCAGAGCATCTGTGCATCAGTGCAACTGCAGAATTGGTGTTGATATTCATTGGGAATGGCCAAGAGCAGAGTGCTTAAGGCTTTCATCTCTGTCTGCCTTGTCTTTCTTTCTGCATCTGTCTTTGGTGGAGTTCTCTTTCCATCTGCACCAATCTTTCCTGCATCAGATGGGCCATTCTCAATGATGTCCCACATAGAGTAATCAGTGAGAAGAATGTATTGCTTTATTCTAATCTTCCACATGTCGAATTCATTGGATCTAAGCATTGGGACCTTTAAGACCAGGGTACTGTTTGATTCAACAACGTTTTCCATGATGAATAAGTTTTCTGAGACTACAGAGGCTCTGATACCACTTGTCAGGATCTTAATTCTTAACAAGAATACACTCTCAGAAAACAATATCAAAGAAGTTTGCGAAATAACACTTTGATATTCAATAAAACAGTAAACGAAACAGTAAATCTGATGAACAACTTGCAAACTTTATTTAATGATTGAAAGTCACAAGCTTTTACACACAACCTCAATATTGATGAACAAACTCACCAATATGAATTCTACTTCTCTAGAACTAGGGTTCTAACCTTGAGGTTGATTCTCTCTATCAAAGCTACAAACTCAGAATGAATGTTACTTCTAAAGAAAAACAAACTATTCTATACATATACTGAATATAAAGATAATTACACAATAATAAAAGATCTTCAGTATAATCTTCCATCATTATCTCTAAGCTTCCATAGATATCTTCAAACCAACTGTCATCCATGCCATACGAATCTTCATCTTATAAGCAGCATTAATACTCTGAGCAGTACTAACCATGCTCAGCAGTATTAACTTTGTTCTAGCAGTACTAACTCCAGCAGTACTAACTACTAGCAGTAGTAAAATCTACTAGCAGTAGTAATCATGATGTACTGGCAGTATTAAAACTTGATGAGCAACATTAAGTTGTATCAGCAGCATTAACTTCAACTGGCAGTAGTAATTATGTTGAAGCAGCATTAACCATACTTGAGCATTTCTGAATTTCCCAACAGAAGAGCACGAAATTCTCGTTTTTTTGATGTAATTTGTTTGATAAAATATTAGTAAATTTTAAGATAATTTATTTTAAACTTTAATTGGGTAAAATGTTTTTAATTAAAAAAGAAAATAAAAAGTCAAATATGGTAGGCGTGTGTTTAAATTTTCTTCCATTTCTACCCCTAAGCATTTTAAAATTAAAATCTCTATTTAATATGAGTTGTTGGATCAAAAGAGATCGAGTGGCTGAGATTTGTCCTCACGTGCACAATAAAAAATGAGTTTTCATTTGAACTTTTCTCTCTTTCTCTCTCTCTCTCTCTCTCTCTCTCTCTATATATATATATATATATATATATATATATATAATTAGGTTCATTTGAGAAATGGTAAATGTATGAGAAATAGAGAAATGGTCTTAGCCCTTTATCTGGTCAACATTTGCGGCTTTGACCGTGAAGCACCAGATAATTCCTTGTGTGATTTGTAGAAGATAAAGGAGTTGTTTCGTAAAATACGCGAGACAGGTTCATATGTGAACCTGTATGATTCACATATGAATTATATTTTTATATATGAACCAATGTAATTTACATATGAATTCTTTTTACTGATTCATATATGAACCTTTGTGATTCATATATGAACGTTCATATGTAAATCACAACGGTTTATATATGAATCTGTTAATTAGTTCAACTGATTCACATATGAACCTACAGTTAATTAGTTCATATGTGAATCAGTTAATTGGTTCATATATGAATCACAAAGGTTCATATATGAATCAGTTAAAAGAGTTCATATGTGAATTACACTGGTTCACTTATGAATATATAGTTTATATGTGAATCATACAAGTTCATATATGAATTTGTTCTGTGTATTTGTAAATATTACGAAACTATCATTCTATTTTTGGAATTCGTTCCGTGTATTTTTGTGAATTGGGAAACAAAAGAGAATGTGTTCTACACCTTCACGGGTCATTCATATATTATTCATCATGAATAACGTATCATTCAGGATGAATAATACACGATTCATGATAAATAATAGATGAATCATGAACTCGTGTATTATTCATCATGATTAGTAATGAACGTTCATCTTTGTTATTCATATTGAATGTGGACACCCGATGACGTTCATGCATATTCATAATGAATATATGTGAGAATTTCACGTAGAAAACGGTTAAAACGGAAAGAAAAAAAAACTATATCGAGATGGATGTCATATCGAAGAGCACGAAATCCTCGTTTTTTTATGTAATTTGTTTGATAAAAATATTAGTAATTTTTTAAGATAATTTATTTTAAAGTTTAAGGGGGTAAAAAAATTTAATTAGAAAAAAGTTAAACAACTTAGACGCTGATTCAAATTTACAATTTTGTCCTTAATCACTTCTCAATTAACTTTATTATGTATTAACCATTGATTAGTTTATAAGTTTTGATCAACAGTTAAGATTTGTCTTTATGTACGCAATAAAAAATAAATATGTTCATTTGAATTCACCCCATATATATATATATTACGTAAAGGAAAGATTGATGAGAATAGACCTTTTAAGTCTTGTAGTATAGCTTGGTGTCCCTAATCAAATGCCAATATACTTTTGAATGAGCCGACACACTTGCATGATATCATCGTATGATAATGACATAAAATTTTATTTTCACTTAATTTTTCTGCATTTGGATTTCTCCTTAAATTAATCATTAAAATCAATTGCAATTAATCATTTATAATACCCCAAACGAAATTTCAGCGTATGTTTCTCAAACAACTAGCATTATTTTACAAATTTAATTATTGTAGAATCAAAATAACTTTTCTTTCCATTTGCACGGTATTTTTTATAGTTAATAAAATAGTATGTACTCAATGAAGTGAATGAACGATTCTTCGTAGAATTCATAGAAAGGGTTAGATAACATAAAAGCCATCATTTCCTCTATATCTTCATTACAACACAATCGACTTTATAGAATGTTAAATAGGTTTAAATATCCTAATATTTTGTTTAATAAGACTTAAGATTATGAAATCAAACATTTCACTACTAGAAAACTGGATATCACCAAATGAAATTATCGACGCTGGGGCTAGTAGTAGCAACGAGAGCTCATAAGATAATCGGTCGGAGTACGTTTCATATATTGTGTATATATATATATATATGTTGTTTTTAATAATTTGTCGTCAACACATTGTTGATTAGTTGTCAAATTTTGAATAATTACAAGTAGATGCGTTAAAAGAGAAGTTGACGAAGTATGAGTAGGATCATGAACATTTTCAGAGTCAGCTGTAGAATTAACAGAAAAAGAGGACAACTTTGGAGCAACAACAAATAGAGACAACTGACGAACTAGTTCAACAGAAGGCGCTAGAGGAGCAGTTTTCTACTTTTACGAGACAGTTCCAGTCTTGAAACCCATCTCCCCCCCCCCCCCCAAATAGTAGATAGGATGAGAAGAATTTTGTAATTAACATTACTTTTGCATTATTAAAACAGATTATGTATTTTTTGTATTTGACAGGTTTAATTTTATAGGAAATACAACATTTTTCAATTATTTATAATAATTAAAAATTTCTTACTGATGGATCACGGACGGATTTCCGTCGGTAAATTTGAAGTGGTCCGTTGACATACCCTTTTGTGTACCTTAGGGTGAAACAAATAATACCAAAAAGCAAGTATACAAATTGGTACTATGTCGTCTTTCAAGTAATAAAGTGGTAAAATACCAGATATCGTCCCACAGAGATTGGACTAAAAAGTGTGATAAAAGTATGATGAAAGATATGATTTCAGATGGCGAATTCGAAGCAATATTTTCATTGGTTGGTGAACACAGATTTACTTTAACAAGATTAAAAGAGAAGCAAGGGTGCAAGACTTGTGGTGATATGTCAACCCAAATTCCAGTGGACCAATGCTGCAGGGATGCTGCAGCATGCTTGTGACAGAAACTGATTTTATTATCTATTTCAAGACACGTTCCTCTCGGACTCTCGCCATCTCATTATTCCAGTAGCTATAAACAATCTCATCTCTGAGCAATGTTCAAGATAAGGGAATGATGAGAGTGGAGTTCTCAAAATATATGGCAAAACAAATTCTCTTTGTTAAAAGTTACTATTTCGAAATAACCCCCATACCTCCCAAGTTGGTGTAATCCAAATAGCTTATCTCTAAGTCTATTCCATTTTAACCCTTTGAAAAAGTGACAGCTTATCAAGAATGAATCATTTTAAATAACACAAGTAACAACTCTCGTTGCAAGTAACTCTTTCGATATTACCTCCCATGTCATTAAATTGACGTGCTATTCAATGGCCTATCTCTAAGTCCATGACACTATTACACTATCAAAATGATCAATTTGTCAAAGAGTTTTGTTATCTTGATAAAACTTGAGTTGGAATAATAAAACTTTGTTAAAGTCACAAAAAGTCCACTTTGGTTAAGTTAACACCATCACCATTTGCCTCACACCCAAGATAAGGTGTTTAGCTACTCATTACAATAAATAAATAAAGAACATTACAAAGAGCTATAAAAGAAACTGTTAAAGCACAGTTTTATTGGATTCAAGATCATCATTATCTGAAGATGGAAATCTGAAGTCAAAGCTGATAAAGTCGACTCTCAACAAATAGTCTAGGGTCCTTTGTAATAAAAGTCAAAGTTTATTTTATGTATTTACTTTATTAGTCTTTTTCTTTTAAATAAGTCATTTTGTTTTAGTAGTTGGGCCCAAGCCCATTAGGCTTATAAGCCTAAGTATAAATTAGTTATTATTTGTGTTAATTAGGTTTAGGAGGAAGAGCTAAGAGAGAAAATTAATTATTGTAAGGCTGCTTGTTTTGAGCCGTGAGATACAGAGAGGAATAGAGAGAGAGTTGCGCTTAAGGAGAAGAACCGAGAGAGTTCGATTTCTTCATCAATAACCTTGTAATCGTTTGATTAATCAATACCAGGTTTGCATAACTGTGTTGCTTATATGTTTGATTGATTGAATTGTTAATCACTGGGACACACAATTGGTATCAGAGCAGGACAGATTGAATTGAATTTTTTTTATTCGGTTCTGTTTTTCTGTCAAAGATTCAAAATTTATTATTGTGTGATTGTTCTTTCAAGCTGTTATTAATTAGGTTGTAATCGTTTTGCATATTCTGTTGATTTGACATTGATTTATGTGAGTATTTGATTGCCTCTGATTGTCAATTTTATGATTGTTGCTGTTGTTGGTTCGTTCACGAGTCGTCACTGTTTCCTCAATCAAATCTCACTTAGAGTGGTTTTTATTGAAATTAATTGTTGCAATCTGTTCTAGTTGTTTAATCTATCGTATTAGAAAAGTTTGGTAGTGTAATTCATGTTATCAATTGTTTTCTGGGTTGAATTTTGGTTTCTGGGTCGATAAACATCAAGAACATACCGGTCGCCCGGCAAACACTGTCCATATCGGTCTTTGCTTAATATCGGTCGAATACTTTATACCGGTCAGCCCACTCACAAGCAATTATCGGTCGTATCACTTTTATCGGTCGTAAGGAATATCGGTCGAATATCCTATATAGGTCCATACTTTATCGGTCGAATATCCTATATCGGTCCATACACTTTACCGGTCACATACTCTATATCGGTCTAGACACCTTACCGGTCGACAAGATATCGGTCATAGCAAATTACCGATCGAACTCTACCGGTCCAAGCCAATACCGGTCAAAGAATCATACAGGTCAAAGCATATTATCGGTCGATTTCATACCGGTCCAACATCTTACCGGTCGACATTTTTTTACCGGTCCAAGCATAACACCGGTCGAAGCAACACCCCGGTCGAAGCAAGGTACCGGTCTCTCACAGTTTTGCGCCACTGCCTTGTCACGAGAAGTCCTCTTTGCGCGACCCACATATCGCGCAAACCCTTCTTTGCGCCAGCTGCTTCTCATGCAAACTGAAACTTTGCGCCACCTGCGGTTCACGCAAACCTCTTCTTTGCGCCACCCACCTCACTCTCAAACCTTACTTTGCGCCAACTGTCACTCGCGCAAAGCTCCTCTTTGCGCGACCTATCTCTCACGCGAACTGTCTTTTTGCGCCACTGTCTTAGTTCACTTTCTGTGCCAGCTACTCTGATTATTTTATCTGTGAATTATTCTGTGTTAGTACTGCAATTAAATTATTTTTTGGAAATTTCTTTTTCTGAAAAACTTTAAGTGTAGTTTTATCCAACTCTTGATTCTAACGATCAATACCAGTTGATTGTCTTAATACCAGATAAGTTTGATTACTAATCATACCAGTAAGCATGTCATCCCGGGAAGCTCTTGCTATTGGAACAGATGTGAAGCCACCAGTACTCTTCAAGGGGGAGTACGAGCAATGGAAGGACAAATTCTTGGATTTCATCGATCGAAATGATCTGGGAGATTACATCAGGAAATCTCTACAAGAAGGAATCATGACACCTCCAACCAAGGTTCTCACTGTAGCTGGAGAAAATGGTGAAGAAGAAGAGAAAGAGTATAAATTACCGATTGATGAATACTCGGATGAACAGAAGAAGAGACACAAGGGTGACAAGTTGGCAAGATCATTCATTCTCCAAGGCATACCGAATGAGATATATGTTAAGTCTGATTTTATAGTAATCATTGTATTTATAGGGCTTGGTCAAATACTGTGTTTAGTGTCTTATCAGTGTTTTATTTGACCAAGGGTATTTAAGTCCCTTTGGTCTTTGTGTCTTGTAAAGGAACACACACACAATAATCTGATTTCTAACCTTGCGCTTCCAAGTCTCTCTCTCTCTCTACTTTCTCTCTCTAAAGAATCAGTGATCTTGGACTATCAATTGGTATCAGAGCCAACTAAATCTTGGGAGGATTGAGAGATTGTTTTTCTTAATCTGAATTTGTGATTGAAATCGAAAATTTGATCGATTTTCTTGAATTTTTTCAAGAAAATCTGGTTTTCTTGATTTTTCATCAAATTTGGAAGTGTTTGTGGTCGAATTTGGTTGATTTTGATTTCTTTAGATGCGTTTTTGATATTCGATCATACTTGATTCATATTGGTTTGCATAAAATTCAAGTTTAGATATTCGATTTTGAGATTTTGCGTTTTTCTGAAAGTTGTTTTCAACGTACTGTTTCATTTAAGTTTTTGAGTTTTTGTTGTTTTTTAATCGAATTTGTTAGTTAAAAGTTGTTAGAATTGTGTTTTCGAAAGTTAGTGTGTGTTTTTCTTGGTTAATTTTCAAAGTTGTAGTTGATTTTACGCAAATTGTGTGTTTGCGCTTCATTCATGAACTTTGCGCTCCATTCATACTGCTTTGCGCTTCATTCAAGTTGCTTTGCGTTTGTTCTTAGTTGATTTGCATATTCTACTAACTTTGATCTTGTGTTTCAGGTTTTCGGTTCACTTTGAACCCGCAAAGCTCATTGTGCGTTTCAGGCTACACACGCAAAGCCTGTCTTGCGTGTCCTCAGTGACCCGCAAACCTCATCTTGCGTTTCCTTTGTCACCCGAAAGACTCTACTTTGCGGGTCTATCTTCATACGCAAAGAGCTTTGCGTATCCTCCATCACCCGCAAAGCTCCACTTTGCGTTTCCCACTACATACGCAAATCACACTTTGCGTTTCACACTACACCCGCAAAGTCTGTCTTGCGCATCTGCTTACGCACGCAAAGCTTTATCTTGCGTTTCACTTAGCAAACGCAAAGTCCAGTTCGCGGTTCACTCTTGAAACGCAAAACTCAACACCCGCAAACCTCAGTTTGCCTTTCTCTCTTGACCCGCAAAGCTCTTGTTTTCTGGAATTTTTTTTTAGTGTGTCATCTATTTTTTTTTAAACTTTGTGTCATAACAAGTGTTTTACAAATTGTCAATTTTTAATATTTTTTGAATCTTTTCAATTCAATCTGATTTTTGATTTTCTGATTCATCATAAATGGATTCTGCCAAGTTTGCTCTCCAAGCTAGGTTCTACTCCAATGATCTGATGATGCAATTAGGAACAGATACTCGTCCACCAGTCTTAATCAACGAAGATGAGTTTACACAGTGGCAAGATAGGTTCATCAATTTCATTGAACGTCAGACTAATGGTGAGCATATGATGAAATCTTTATCTGAAGGACCATTTGTCAAACCAAAAGATGACATTCCTTTGACTGATGATGAAATCAAACGTGAAAAAGCCGATAGAGAAGCAAAGTCCAATTTGATGCTAGCACTGCCTAACTCAATCTACAATCGAATTGATTGTTTCAAACATAATCCAAACATGATGTGGACTCAGTTAGAAAAGATCATGCTTGGATCATCAGTTGCTACTCAAATACGCCAGACTCGCTTCATGAACAACTTTGAGGAATTTATGGCGAAGGACAATGAATCTCTGAAGGCTATCTTTGACCGGTTTTGCGCTGTGATTAATGATCTTAGAAAGATTAAAGTGGAAAAGACTGCTCTTGAGACGAATCTGAAATTTCTTAATTCTCTTCAGCCAGAGTGGAACAAATCATGTCATAGACTGAGGAACGATGTCAGAATTTCCACGATGCAGATTCAGGAGCTGTATGAGATTATGCTAACTGATGAGAGCTTGGTGATCGAGAAAAAGGCCAAGCTAGACAAAAAGAACAAGAAGATAGTTGATCCGGTTGCTCTTCTCACGAAGCAACTAGCTGAACAAGCGTTGTCTGATAACGCTTACACCGGGTCAACTGATGACGATGGAGAGGCCTTACAGAAAGCCATGATCCTTCTCTCTCATCATTACCAGAAGAAGTTCCAACCTAGATCTGGTTCCAACTCTTCACACTTCACTTCAGGTTTCAAAGCCAAAGTACCCGAGCCAAAGACTAATGCTTGTTACAACTGTGGAAAGTCGGGTCACATGTCAAAGTAGTGTAGAGCAAAGAAGGTTAGGGACTCAGCCTACTACCGAAAGAAAATGGAATTAGCAGAAAAGAGAGAGAACGGAACTGCTTTATTGGCCGAAGAAGAATTCTGGCTGAATTATTCCGATGATGAAGCTTCAAATGTCGAGATCGCTCAGATGTGCTTCATCGGAGATAACCAGTCAGATGACTCTGAAACAGATGAGGATGAGGTATACTCTGAATTTAATTACAAATTTATTACCTCTCAGTTTGATATCATGATAACTGCTTTATCTGATTTGCGTTCAAAGATTTTATCTGAAAAGAATTTAAATTCTGAAAAGTCAGATTTGATTGACAAACTGAAAATTTCTTTGAAAGATGAAAAATCCATTTTAGAAAATACTAAAGACATCTTTCAAAAGAAATTGGATGATTTGGAAAATTCAAATAAGACTTATCTTGAATCTTTGACGGTTATGACTAATTTAAAAGATGATTTTTCAGATAAAATAAATAAGTTAGAAGAAAATCTTTATCGAAGAGACCAATCTGAACAAACAATTTTTATGAACAAGCCAAGTAGTGAAGAGGCTTTAAAACAGAGATGGAAAAATCCCCAACTTTATATAATTACGATTATCTGACTCTTGCTCATTACGCTCCTCAATTTAAAATTGATTGGATGAATGAGAAGCAAGTGTTAGAAATCGAAAATGAGAAAAAGGATAAATAATAAGAAAAATGAAATTCCTTTTGTTTATACGTCTGAAAATGCCAAATATTTTCCTGAAAAATCAAGGAGAGGTAGAAGAGTTTAAATGATATATCTCCTATCAAATCTTCAATGTCTGATGATTTTGCTCCTCATGCACCTGATTCTGATAAAGGAAATATTTCTCCAATCATTTATGATTCGAAGAAATATACTCCTCCATTAGTATTAGAAAGAAAAATCATCGATCTTGAAGACAAGATAGAAGATCAAAATATTTTGTAGAAATTGAATCTGATATTATTCTTTCTTTCATGACGTCTAGTCTTGAAGAAAAATTATTTTCTCAAAAATCAGATTTTATTTCTAACCTTTCTTCTGATTCTAAGGAAAACAAAAAGGAAGTTTCAAAATTTAAAAACCTTTCTCAAAATTTTTCAGATTCCGAGGCTAATTCAGATTTATTAGTTGATCAGATTGGTTGCTTGGATAAATTTATTTCTTCTGATTTAAATATTAAGTCTAAAATTCTTGATGATTCTTTTACGTTCAATGATCGATATTATAAACCTAAGCGTAAAAGAAGACGGTCAAAGAAGTCAAAGAAACGAGATATAGTTCTTTCTGACAGTTCTAATTCTTCCGATTCAATTCTTACAGATAGGGCTTTGAGTGCTCGATCAAAGAAGCAGATCTGGAGAGCGAAGCTGAAATTTACTGATTCTAAGTTTGAGGGAGATCGATATGTAGACAAATTTTATCATAGTGATTCATTTGCTGTGTGTAATAAAATTTCCAAATATTCTATAAAGCAAATGATCCAAATTTCTAAAAATGTCTCATATTCGTCTTCTGATTCTAGTTCAGATGATTATGCTTTATCTTCTGATGATTGTGCTTATTATTCTGATGATATTCTTCATGCTTCTCATATCAAATATGCTTATTGTTTCCCTACAAGAACTGCAACTAACAAACACGGGCCCAAATTCAAGTGGGTACTCAAATCTTTGTCTGATTCAAAGTTGCAGGCATCACATGTTAAGGGGGAGTAAGGGAAATTGGCTTCTGAGTATTTCAGCTCAGGACCCGTACTTCATAGACTACGACTTCTAAACAAATCAGTTTAGAACTCGTTCTTCAAAGCTTTTAAGCTTCTGACTATATGAGATACTGTGAGTACATCAATTTTATTTCCGCTGCATTTTATCTCTGATAATGATGGTATTCCAGTTTTTCTCAATGTTTCAAGAATCTGAGCTTGTTTATCTATCTCATGAATTTGTATTACCCAAAATTTTCTTTTAATATGAGACACAAATTTATTTTCTTTAATGTAAAAGATGAAATAGTTGAATTTTATTTTGTTCCAACTAAATATCAATTTGCCGAATTCTTTACATTTTGTCTTTAAGGAAAATTTTTAACATCGGCATATTGAGTTTAAAAGTTTAAATCTTTACAAATTTTATTCTATAAATTAAAGTTTTACATTTTTTCTTTCTTTTGAATAAAATGTGTGTCTAGGATAAATTTTCAAGTTCTTTGTTTATATTAAAGTTTTATATGTTCAACTTTCAAGTCTTACAAAAGTCGAAAAGTCAGCAACATGTTTGAAACTTTTATTACTGCTTTAAAGTTGTGTGATTCGGAATTTTTATAGTTTACTTTGCTTAGACTACCTAAATGATCAGAATTATAGATCGGAATGAAAATATGGGCTAAGCATTTAGACGTTGATTTGAGTGATTGAGATGATTATTAAATTCTTAAAATACAGAAATCTCTAAGTTTAAAAGTTTGTACCTGTGACCTTTCTGGTTTGGGAAAGTAAGTTCCTCGGGATGCTTGTCATCTGGTCCCCTAAGGTCATTTGGTCTGGGAGTGATCGAACAAAAATCCTTCAATAGAACCAGATCGAAAGTCATGTTCTACTGGTATGAATGGGTTTAGGATATGTCGATGTAGCCTTTCTGATCTGGGAGAGTAAGTTCCAAGGGGTGTTTGACACCAAGTCCCCTAAGGCCAACTGGTCTGGGGGCGGCTGACCCAAATCCTGCAATAGGGTCAGATAGAAAGTTACGTTTACGGCATGTTCTTTACTTAATAAACTTTTTGATCAAAAGATGCCAAAGTGCACAAGCTTAAAAGATGCCAAAGAGCACACTCATGTTAAGATGCCAATGTGCACACTGGTAAAAGATGTCAATGAACACACATCTCATGATACTTGGTGATATGTTTGAGTTGCGATAAACCTATAAATTTGTGAAAATCTTAATTTTTGATGAATTAGTGTCAGTACATGCAAAGTTCTCTATAATATTTTTAGAATTGCATTTTCTTTAAGCTAATCGAAGATTTGCATGTGAGCACACTGAATAGATTGATGGAAGTTTTTGAAACTGAACATGTTTTAACTTGATATGCAATGAAACTTGTTCTTGTATCCAACAACATATGTTTGATTTCAAATGATTGATAAATTTGTAATATTTTACTCTGTAGAATTTAATTTGTTTAGTGTTTAAAATTTTATATGTTTAGTTGTTTCAAAATTTACATTCAGTATATTTTTCTTTATACATTAATATCTGATCATTGTGTTCTCATAAATATATTTTAATGGGTTTATGCATTATTCAAGGGGGAATGAACAAAGAGAATGGATTTCAAAGATTATATCTGTTTTTGAGGGGGAGTATATGATTTTCTTTATATGAATGCTAATTTGAATTGTCACATCTAGTGCATTTGTGTAGGGGGAGTCAAAGGGCTTCAAAAGGTAAAATTTTTCTGAGTACAAGTCAACTTTGCGCATTAAGTTGGAAGCGCAAACCTTGCTTTTCGTCTCCTTCATGAAACGCAAACTTTGATTTGCGCTCCCTTCATGAAACACAAACTTTGGTTTGCGCGTCCAACATGAAACGCAAATCTTGGTTTGCGCGTCCATCATGAAGCGCAAACCTCCTCTGTTTTCTCTGTTCCTTTGATTTTGCAGATCTTAATCTGTCTCGTCTCCAACATTTGCATGACCAAGTTGATCAAGATCATCAAGGTCATGAGGGGGAGAAGTCAAGGAGAAGTTAAAGAGACAAAGAGCTCAAATGTTTATCTGCTGATCAAGATTAGCTCAATGATTCTATTTTCTCAGCTACAACTAATTCTTTTGCTGTTTCTGCTCCTAACACCACAGTTCATTCAAGATCATTCAAAAGAGGTGTATCGTCTAGAGCTCAAAACAGTAAAGGCAACTTTATCTGAAAGATGCTGAGAAGAAATTTTTCTTAAAAAGTCAGAAAGCTTCTCAAAGTCGCTTTGTTGGTCCGTGCTGTTATAGAAGACAATTTTTGAAGACCAAAGCGCCAATGATTACTAAGGGGGACATTGTTAAGTCTGATTTTATAGTAATCATTGTATTTATAGGGCTTGGTCAAATACTGTGTTTAGTGTCTTATCAGTGTTGTATTTGACCAAGGGTATTTAAGTCCCTTTGGTCTTTGTGTCTTGTAAAGGAACACACGCACAATAATCTGATTTCTAACTTTGCGCTTCCAAGTCTCTCTCTCTACTTTCTCTCTCTAAAGAAGCAGTGATCTTGGACTATCAATATATGTCAAGATTGATAGCTACAACGCTACCGGCAAGCAAATGTGGGATCAATTGGAGAAGATGATGATTGGATCTAAAGTTGGCAACCAACTCAAAGTCTCCAACTGCTTGAACAACTATGAAGAATTCAAGGCCAAAGCTGGAGAATCACTTGAAGCCACTTATGACAGATTTGTTACATTGCTGAACGAGCTAAGTAAGAACAAGATCAACAAATCTCAAGTTGAGCTGAATGTGAAATTTCTAAGCAACCTTCAGCCCGAGTGGAAGAGATTCACCAGACAGATGAGGCAGTTGAAAGATCTGAACGACAATCCACTTCATGAAGTTTATGAAATCCTCAGACAGAATGAGGAAGAGGTGGATGAGATCAAGGCTGAGATGAAGAAGGCTGACAAAGCAGTTGCTGATCCAGTTGCACTTGTGGTCAAGAAGAAGTCTAAAAAGAAGAAGGTAATAGCATCTGAATCAGAAGATCCTGATAGTGAGGCGAAGTCTGACTCTGAAGATTGTGAACAACTGAAGGAAGCCATGTTAATGTTAACCAAGGCTTTCCAAACGAAGTTCTATAAAAAGCCACACTCCAACAGTCAGAGGTACTCGTCTGGTCCGAATAACTACAAACAGAAGGAGAACGTTGAAGAAAAGAGACCAGAAGAAAGGAAGAAGGATGGAGCCGAAGAGCCCAAGAAGGAAGAACCGATAAAGTGCTACAACTGTGGCAAACTCGGTCACTTTGCCAAGGACTGCCGAAAACCAAAAGTCTGAAACTCCGACTATTACAAGAATAAGATGCTTCTAGCCAAGCAACAAGAGGCTGGAAAAGCATTATGGTCGAGGATGAATACTGGCTCAACCATTCGGATCAAGAATCTGACGAAGGAGAGAAGGACGAGACGGCACACCTGTGCTTGATGGGTAAGCAGCAGTCAGAAGCTGAAGCTGATTCTGATGATGGAGATAATGAAGAGGTATGTGATTTAACTGAATCTGATTTTCTGAATCAAATGCATGCCATGATGTTTAAACTCCAAGAATTAGAGTCTAAACTGAAGCGTGAGAAAGGTGTCATTAATGAGAAAAATCAATATATACATAAACTTAGTAATGATATTGCTGAGAAAAATGTATTATTTGAAACTTTGCACAAAAATATAGACACCTGCGCTAAAGAAAAGACTATAATTCATAAAGAGTTATCTGAAACTGTTTCAAAGTATAGAGAATGTGAGTTTAAGTCTAAAGAGCTTTCTAAAATGTACTCTTCGACTTCAAAAGAAAAGAAATATTTAAATGAAAAGGTGAATGCTTTGGAAGAGAAATTATATACTATGGGTCAGTCTGAACAAACCATTCATTTAATCAAACCCAAAGAGGATAAAGAGAATTGGGGACTCGGTTACGAGAACCCACAATGTCTCAAAAAGGGTATATCTGAAGTGCCTGCTCTTTATGATTTTGGATTTATGAAACTGGCACCTGAATACCCTGAACTTCAAGTCTTCTGGACTAATCTGTCTGAAGAAGATAAAGCCAAAGAATATGCTAAAAGAAAGAACAAAACTAAAGTCCAACTTCCGTTTCGTTATGAGAGGTTGAATAATAGTTATAGTTCTGATAAATCAAAATTTCTTTCAAATGACTATTTTGACATTTATTCTGTAAAAGAAATGGAGGCTAAGCCCATAGAAGGAATGCTTTACGTTTCTCCTCTAGTTTTGGAAAGTAAAATTTATGAACTCGAGAATACTCTTACAGAAGAAAGAATTTTGATGGACTTAGAACAAACTGTATTTTCAACAGTGTTCAAAAATACTGAGTTTTCTAAACTTTCCAAGGCTTTAAAATCTGATGATAGATCTGGTTCTCTTGAAAATGAGCTTAATTTCTTAAACTCTTATGGTGTTCTAAATGATTGTGTTGCTCAGTTTGATTTTACTTCCAAACTTCCTGATCATTCATCTTGTGTTGTTAATTCTTTCGGATTACCTAGTGTGTTTGAAAAAGGTGAAACATCAACGAAAGTTGACAAATCAGTTTCTGTGAAATCTAAGAATGCGAAAGGTAAGAAAAGAAAATCTCAGCATTCACATAAACCAATCACCACGGGTAAGCCGAAGAAGAAGAACTCTTTTGATTCTCTTCATTCTAACTCTAAAGTTTCAAATGTTTCAGATGTGAGAAAGCAAAGGCTTGGGGTTAAGTCAGCATGGATACCGAAACAGAAGATAGACAAGAAAGCTAAATCTAGTTCTAGTTTTAATTTGAATAAAAAGACTTCTAGTAAAGATGAATTGATTGTGAATGTTGCTACTTTTAAATCTAATCTTGTTGATTCTCGCAAGAAATATTCCATAAAGCAATTATTCCAGTTAGCTCCTTCTAATAAAAAGTTTTCAAAATTTGGTGGATTGGATTATGCTTCTCGTAAATATTCTGATGTTTGGTTTGGTTCTTATAATGTTTCATCTTATCATCATCATTCTTCTCATCATGCTTATGATTTTCAAAGAAAAAGCGGGCCCAAATTTAAATGGGTACCAACATCATGTACTGACAATGTAGGACCCATTTATAAATTGGTTCCTAAACCTCTTCTTTCCTGATTTGTTTTGTGCAGACCCGTCATATGTGGTACTTGGATAGCAGGTCTTCCAAGCATATGACCGGGCAGAAGAGTATGTTGTCTAACTTCACAGACAAATACTGCGGCACAATTCGTTTTGGAAATGATCAGTTTTCACCAATTATGGGATATGGTGATGTTGTACACGAAAATCTTACGATTAAGAAGGTGAGCTATGTTGAAGGCTTAGGGCACAACCTTTTCAGCATTGGCTAGTTCTGCGACAAAGACTTAGAGGTTAATTTCAAGGCCAAGACATGTTAAGTACGCACTGAAGAAGGGAAAGAACTCTTGGTCGGCACTCGCCAGTCAAACCTCTACACTATCAACTTATCAAAGGTCCAGGCTGACAATCAGGTATGTCTACTATCAAAGGCCTCGATGCAACAAAGCTGGTTATGACATCAACGACTTTCTCACTTCAACTTTCGGTACATCAACAAGCTGGTCAGTGGAAAGCTAGTGAAAGGACTTCCAGAGCTGAAGTATGAAAGAGAACACTTATGTGCAGCGTGTGAAAAGGGAAAGATGAAGAGAGCCCCACATAAACAAAAGCCTAAACCGAGTACCAGCTCTCCATTAGAGTTGTTGCATATGGATTTATGCGGTCCTATGAGAACGCAAAGCTTAGGCGGAAAGAAGTACGTGCTAGTTATCGTGGACGACTATACGCAATACACTTGGGTGAAGTTTCTACGGTCTAAAGATGAGACTCCCGAAGTTCTCATTACATTTATGAAGACGACCCAAGTCAATCTGCAGAAACAAGTCAAGATTCTAAGAACTGACAATGGCACAGAGTTCAAGAACAAAATAGTTTAAGAATATCTCGAATCGGTCGGGATATCACATCAATACTCTGCTGCTCGCACGCCTCAACAGAATGTAGTCGTCGAAAGGCGAAATCGTACACTTGTCGAGGCCGTTCGAACAATGCTCAGCCAATCAGAATTACCTCTATTTTTGTGGGTTGAAGCTGTTTAGACTGCGTGTCACACTCAGAATCGCTCCATGATACACCGCAGATTTCAGAAGACTCCGTATGCATTGATCAACAACCGAACACCAGCCATTAAATATTTTCATGTTTTTGGTTGTAAGTGTTATGTTCTAAACGACAGAGAGAATCTGAACAAGTTTAGTGCTAAGGCGGATGAGGGCATCTTCGTTGGTTATTCCTATACATCTACTGCATATCGTGTTTACTTGAAGAAGTCGAAGACTGTGATCGAGAGTGTCAATGTTACATTCGATGAGGAAATAGCTTCTGAGCACATAAGTTCAGAACCCGTAATTACTGGAGTACTAGCTTCTGGGCCAACCAGTCCAGGACCTGTACCTTAAGAGAACAAATCATATGGCGCTTCATCATCTACTTCTAAATTATCTGATTTGGATTTATTATTTGAATTGTTTTATGATGAATTTCTTGGATCTCGTATGCCTAAATCTGTCGTGGCTGAAAGGATGGAAGACTCGATGAACATAAGTGGACCAAAGAGCACTCGGTACATCAAATTATTAGAGATCCTTCTAAACCGGTGCAAACTAGGTCTGCAACATCAAATCTATGTATGTATGAATCCCTTCTTAGCAAGATCGAGCCTACTCGCGTATCTGAGGCCCTTGCCGATTCAGATTGGGTAACTTCGATGCAAGATGAGCTGAATCAGTTTGAAGCACTAAAAGTCTGGAGACTCGTACCCAAACCTCAAGGTAAAACCATCATTGGTACGAAATGGGTGTTCAAAAACAAGAAAGATGAATATGGTACTGTTATCCGTAACAAAGCACGGCTTGTTGCCAAAGGGTATAGGCAAGAGGAAGGGATAGACTACAATGAGACTTATGCTCCAGTGTCGCGTATAGAGGCAATTCGGATGTTCTTAGCCTACGCAGCCCACAAGAACTTCACCGTTTATCAAATGGACGTGAAGACAACTTTTCTGAATGGAGTACTCAAGGAGGAAGTCTACGTCTCGCAACCAGAAGAGTTTGTAAATCCAAATAATCCTAATCATGTTTACATCTTGGATAAAGCTCTTTATGGACTGAACCAAGCTCCTCGTGCCTGGTATGATATCCTATCTCAGTTCTTGGTCAAGTCAGGTTTTACAAAAGGTACGGTTGATACCACTCTTTTCATTAAAAAGGATAAAGGCTATATCATTCTTATTCAAATATATGTGGATGATATTATTTTTGGTTCTACAAATCCTAAGTATTGTAAGAATTTTGCAAACCTCATCGTGTCACGTTTTCAGATGAGCATGATGGGAGAGATGAATTTCTTTCTCGGATTGCAAGTCAAACAATTTTCAACGGGGATTTTTATCAATCAATCTAAATACATTCTTGATATTCTTCGGAAGTTCAAAATGGAAAATTGTAAACCGATTGGTACCCCGATGGCACCTGGTACTAAGATTGGCACCGATCTTTCGGGAAAGACTGTTGATGTTAGGACTTATAGAGGGATGATAGGTTCTTTAATGTATCTTACTTCTACTAGGCCGGATATAATGTTTTCTACATGCTTATGCGCTAGATATCAGGCCAATCCTAAAGAATCCCATTTGTCTGCTGTTAAGCGGATTTTCAGGTATCTGAAGGGGACTGCAGATCTTGGTCTGTGGTATCCTAAAGATACAAGCTTTGAACTAACAGCTTATTCAGACGCAGATCATGCTGGTTGCATGTTAGACAGGAAGAGTACCTCGGGTCATATACAATTTCTTGGAGATAAACTCGTCAGTTGGGCATCGAAGAAGCAATTATGTGTCTCCACATCAACGGCCGAAGCAGAATATATAGCTGCTGCTAGCTGCTGTTCTCAGGTCTTGTGGATGAGAACACAACTGCGAGACTATGGGTTTCATTTCAATAGAATTCCGATCTATTGTGATTCGAAGAGCGCTATTGCGATTACCGCTAACCCTGTTCAACATACTAAGACTAAACACATATATGTCAGGTATCACTTTATAAAAGATAATGTGGAAAAGGGAACAATTGAACTTTACTTTGCAAAAACCGACTTTTAGCTTGCAGATTTGTTCACCAAACCTTTAGACGAAAAGAGATTCAATTTTCTTGTCTCTAGGCTTGGTATGCTAAATCTCAAGACCTAATCGGTGGTTGCCTATTAAAGTTTCCTATTGTATCTTTTCATCATTTCTTTATCATGTTTTCCGCAAGATATCTGCTCTTTAATAGTTTGTTCATGATCTCAGGGGGAGTGTGAGAAGTACTTCATTGTTGATCAATGTTATTTTAAGGGGGAGCATATTTATATGCATTGTGTTTACTGATGACTTATTAGTGATGCATGATTTTAGGGGGAGCGTCCAAGTCAATGGAGTATGGCTATGACTTCTGATTGTCTCTGATAAGAACTCGTACATTAATTGTTTTACTGCTTTATGTCATTTCAATTTCAGTGAATAAAGTTACTTTGACTAGATCTTTAGACTTTTGCAGGTTGAGAGATGCTTACAAGATCATATCTTTATGACTTTAAGCTTGACTTCGTGAGATGTAAGACTGCATTCAAAAGGTATAATTCCTTATCTTCATCTCATTTATGGTTGAAAGAAGGACAACTTTCAATCATAAGAAAACATGTTCTTAAATGTTCAAACCACTTCCCGATTCTCAACAACTTTCTTGAATTGGAAGTGTGATTTTTAATGTTTTCTGCTTTATCTATGCACTTTAACTGCTAAAGTTAAACCATCTGAGCATCATATGCTTTATAGGATATCATGGGATCAGTGTGCTAGGACTTAACTAAACTTCTATGGATTCACGTTAACCAGTGTCTCCTACCCAAGAAGTTAATCCTTAGTAATTGAGTGTAAGGAGTCAAACGAAATGAGTGTGGGATGTGTGATGAGAGAAATTGTAAAAGAGAGTTTAGTTAGTTGTGAGCTTAATGATAAAAAGAAAGAGGGTGAGAGAACAGAGTAAAAGAATATTAAACTCTGCACCAACTACTTTCTGAGCCGGGAAACCACATTACTAATGTTTCACAACTTCTTCGTGAACATTATTGAAACAGGCAACTAGCCCATGCCAACTCTTGCCATTACCCCACCTACCACTCATTTTCTTCTCAACAAGAAGATGTTTCATTTTCAAAGGGGACGCAACACATATGCTATCTGATTTTCATTTGGAAAATCTGGATATTGAAAAGAAGGAAGTTTGCCCCACCTTCGCACTTCACTCATGCACCTTGAGCCTTAAATGCAATCATCATATGCTTAATTTATTCTATCACTTGCACGAACACACAAGGAATTTGTTTCTTTGTCATAACGTTCATAGAAATTGCCTTTGTGGTATTTCGATGATTGAATGGAAGCCCTGGGGGAGTGAACATCATAAAAGCTCCTTTATATTGTGTATTCGTTACACACAGTGACTTAGTGTTACTGACAGGCAATTTTAACTGGTTCATTTGTTGATTCAGGTGTTACCTATCTGTTTTGTCTGGATTTGCAAAGATCTGGATGCACATCTTTATGAATTGACGGATAATCGGAGGTTCTGTTTGCAAGATCAGTGATCAGACATTTCTTGAAGACATGTTTTGATGAACTCCTTGCTCTTGTCATCAAAAAGGGGGAGAAACATCAACCAAGAAATGTGGAGAATACAAGTTTTGAAAGAATTTCTGAAGATATGCTGAATTGAAGAAATTTTCTTTGAAGATGATTTGCTAAAGCATTCCGAGCAGAAACTGGAGATAATTTCTTTCCAAGAGATCATATTCTCATCGTTTGGAGAGATTGCTACATTCTGAAGCCAAAGAGGGATAATGCATCTTCTGAGCTTAAAGAGAAGGATTGAATTGCTAAATCTTTTTAGTAATGATCTTGATCCAAAGGGGGAGATTGTTAAAGCACAATTTTATTGGATTCAAGATCATCATTATCTGAAGATGGAAATCTGAAGTCAAAGCTGATAAAGTCGACTCTCAACAAATAGTCTAGGGTCCTTTGTAATAAAAGTCAAAGTTTATTTTATGTATTTACTTTATTAGTCTTTTTCTTTTAAATAAGTCATTTTGTTTTAGTAGTTGGGCCCAAGCCCATTAGGCTTATAAGCCTAAGTATAAATTAGTTATTATTTGTGTTAATTAGGTTTAGGAGGAAGAGCTAAGAGAGAAAATTAATTATTGTAAGGCTGCTTGTTTTGAGCCGTGAGATACAGAGAGGACTAGAGAGAGAGCTGCTCTTAAGGAGAAGAACAGAGAGAGTTCGATTTCTTCATCAATAACCTTGTAATCGTTTGATTAATCAATACCAGGTTTGCATAATTGTGTTGCTTATATGTTTGCTTGATTGAATTGTTAATCACTGGGACACATATAAACATAATATAAAATGCTTGGAAATGTAAATGACTTGAAATATATATAAGACTTGGAATGTAAAGACAATAAATGTAAATGACAAGAAAGTAAAATGGAATGTAAGTACAACAATACAAGATACTGGAATTAAATGCTCAAAATTAAAGACATAAAGTAAATGGAAAGGCTAGAGATGCAAGATGAAAGTAAAGAAAATGCATGAATAAAATCTGCAGGTTAATGTTGTTCCAATGCTGGAAGCATTCATAGCCTGGGTTTAAGATGAAAAAATGAAGAACACGAAGAACACCATAAGAACATATGCATGATTTCTGGAAAAGTGTAGATGTCAACAGAACTGATGTATGATCCAGTTCCAATATGAACGAAAATCAAAAGATTACTCTAAGTAGATGATTACAAACAACATAAATAACATGAAGAAATTAAAGAAGAACTTGTAGAAATTAAAGAAAATATGAATAACAAGATGATTTAACCAAAAGATTACTGAATATTAAGGGAGAATTGGGGCTGATTAAAATCAGCTAACAAAAGTATCTTAAAGGGGGAGGGATGATCTGGTGAGTGAGTGAGTGATGATGGGTTTGTTGATGATTCTTGATACAATAAATGCCCCCAAAAACCCTCTATTTATAGGAAATAGAGAGGGGCCAAAAGCGTTAATCTACCATAATTAAGGTACCAAGATTAGAGTTTTAATACAAAAGGTACAATACCAAAGGAATATCACAACTAAGATATGATAATTAGCTGGCAAAAACAATTATCCACTGGTCCAAAGAATTGCTACATCCACTCCACTTTAATCAGCTTCCAATCCTCCTGAAGGTTCAATGCTGTTGCAATGCTTCAAGCATGACCTGTTTCATCAAGATTTTACAAAATACATTAACTTTAGCTTATACAACCCATGTTAGTACACAAATCCATATCTTAAGCTCCAAATCAAGAAAGTGGAAAATAATAACCAAAATGACTCAAGGTTGGGATTATAAAGTGTAAAATCTATTCTAGAGAGATAAAAACAATGTGCTTAAGTACTCAAAAGTGAGTACTTATCACCACCCCAAACTAAAAACTTTGCTTGTCCTCAAGCAAAACAAAGAAGAAAAGAAAAGACTAAATTCTAAGAAAGATATGCAAAAGGATGGCATTAAGTGCACATCATGAGTTTGAAAGTGTCAAGAATACATAGTGATAATCCAAGATCACTGATTCTTTAGAGAGAAAGTAGAGAGAGAGAGAGACTTGGAGCGCAAAGTGTAAAATCAGATTAATGTGCGTGTCGAACTTACAAGGAATAAAGACCAAAGGGACTTAAATACCCTTGGTCAGATACAACACTGATAAGACTCTAAACACAGTATAAGACCAAGCCCTATAAATACAATGATTACTATAAAATCAGACCTAACAATCTCCCCCTTAGTAATCATTGGTGCTTTGGTCTTCAAAAATCATCTTCTATAACAGCACGGACCAACAAAGCGACTTTGAGAAGCTTTCTGACTTTTAAAGGAAAAAATTTCTTCTCAGCATCTTTCAGAATAAAAATGTCTTTGCTGCTTGAACTCTAGACGATACACCTCTTTTGAATGATCTTGAATGAACTGTGGTGTTCGGAGCAGGAACAGCAAAAGAATCAGTTGAAGCTGAGAGAATAGAATCTTTGAGCGAATCTTGATCAGCAAATAATCTTTTGAGCTCTTTGTCTCTTAAACTTCTCCTTGACTTCTCCCCCTCATGACCTTGATGATCTTGATCAACTTGGTCATGTAAGTTGGAGACGAGACAACGTAAGATCTGCAAAATCAAAGAAACAGAGAAAACAGGGAGGTTTGCGCTTCATGTTAGGAGCGCAAACCAAGATTTGTGTTTCATGTTGGACGCGCAAACCAAAGTTTGCGTTTCATGAAGGGAGCGCAAATCAAAGTTTGCGTTTCATGAAGGAGACGCAAAGCAAGGTTTGCGTTTCCAACATAATGCACAAAGCTGACTTGAACTCAGAAAATTTTTACCTTTTGAAGCCCTTTGACTCCCCCTACACAAATGCACTAGATATGACAATTCAAATTAGCATTCATATAAAGAAAATCATATACTCCCCCTCAAAAACAGATATAATCTTTGAAATCCATTCTCTTTGTTCACTCCCCCTTGAATAATGCATAAACCCATTAAAATATATTTATGAGAACACAATGATCATATATTAATGTAGAAAGAAAAATATACTGAATGTACATTTTGAAACAACTAAACATATAAAATTTTAAACACTAAACAAATTAAATTCTACAGAGTAAAATATTACAATTTTATCAATCATTTGAAATCAAACATATGTTGTTGGATACAAGAACAAGTTTCATTGCATATCAAGTTAAGACATGTTCAGTTTCAAAAACTTCCAGCAATCTATTCAGTGTACTCACATGCGAATCTTTGATTAGCTTCAAGAAAATGCAATTCTAAAAATATTATAGAGAACTTTGCATATACTCACACTAAGCCATCAAGAATTAAGATATTCATAAATTTACAGATTTATTGCAACTCAAACATATCACCAAGTATCATGAGATGTGTGCTCATTGGCATCTTTTAGCATTGTGCACATTGGTATCTTAACATGAGTGTGCTCTTTGGCATCTTTTAAGCTCGTGCACTTTGGCATCTTTTGATCAAAAAGTTTATTAAGTAAAGAACATGCCATAACGTAACTTTCTATCTGACCCTATTGCAGGATTTGGGTCAGCCGCTCCCAGACCAGTTGGCCTTAGGGGACTTGGTGTCAAACACCCCTTGGAACTTACTCTCCCAGATCAGAAAGGCTACATCGACATATCCTAAACCCATTCATACCAGTAGAACATGACTTTCGATCTGGTTCTATAGAAGGATTTGGGTTCGATCACTCCCAGACCAAATGACCTTAGAGGACCAGATGACGAGCATCCCACGAAACTTACTTTCACAAACCAGAAAGGTCACAGGTACAAACTTTTAAACTTAGAGATTTCTGTATTTTAAGAATTTAATATTCATCTCAATCACTCAGATCAACGTCTAAATGCTTAGCCCATATTTTCATTCCGATCTATAATTCTGATCATTTAGATAGTCTAAGCAAAGTAAACTATAAAAATTCCGAATCACACAACTTTAAAGCAGTAATAAAAGTTTCAAACATGTTGCTGACTTTTCGACTTTTGTAAGACTTGAAAGTTGAACATATAAAACTTTAATATAAACAAAGAACTTGAAAATTTATCCTAGACACATATTTTATTCAAAAGAAAGAAAAAATGTAAAACTTTAATTTATAGAATAAAATTTGTAAAGATTTAAACTTTTAAACTCAATATGCCGATGTTAAAAATTTTCCTTAAAGACAAAATGTAAAGAATTCGGCAAATTGATATTTAGTTGGAACAAAATAAAATTCAACTATTTCATCTTTTACATTAAAGAAAATAAATTTGTGTCTCATATTAAAAGAAAATTTTGGGTAATACAAATTCATGAGATAGATAAACAAGCTCAGATTCTTGAAACATTGAGAAAAACTGGAATACCATCATTATCAGAGATAAAATGCAGCGGAAATAAAATTGATGTACTCACAGTATCTCATATAGTCAGAAGCTTAAAAGCTTTGAAGAACGAGTTCTAAACTGATTTGTTTAGAAGTCGTAGTCTATGAAGTACGGGTCCTGAGCTGAAATACTCAGAAGCCAACATTCTATTACTCCCCCTTAACATGTGATACCTGCAACTTTGAATCAGATAAAGATTTGGGTACCCACTTAAATTTGGGCCCGTGTTTGTTAGTTACAGTTCGTATGGGGAAATAATGAACAGATTGAACAGATAAAACACGAGGAATAGGATCAGAAAAATAATCACAACCATCAGAAGAGAAAGCATAATCATCAGAACTAGAATCTGAGGAAGAACATGAGACATGTTTTGAAATTCGAATTATTTGTTTTATAGAGTATTTTGAAATTTTATTACATTTAGCAAATGAATCACTGTTATAAAGTTTGTCTACACATTTATCCCCATCAACAATAGGTTCATCAGATATCCGCCTCGCTCTCCAGATTTGCTTCTTTGATTTAGTGCTCAAAGTCCTATCTGTAAGAATTATATCAGAAGAATTAGAACAATCATAAATAACTTTATCTTGTTTCTTCGACTTCTTTGACCGTCTTCTTTTACGCTTAGGTTTATAATATTGATCATTGAGCGTAAAAGAATCATCAAGAATTTTAGACTTAATATTTAAATCAGAAGAAATAAATTTATCCAAGCAACCAATCTGATCAACTAATAAATTTGAATTCACCTCGGAGTCTGAATTATTTTGAGAAAGGATTTTAAAATTTCAAACTTCCTTTTTATTTTCCTTAGAATCAGAAGATAAGCTAGAAATAGAAACTGATTTTTGAAAAAATAAATTATCTTCAAGACTAGACGTCATGAAAGAAAGAATAATATCATATTCAATTTTCTTCAAAATATTTTGATCTTCTATCTGATCTTCAAGATCTATGATTTTTCCTTCTAATATTAACGGAGGAGTATATTTTTTCGAATCATAAATGATTGGAGAAATATTTTCCTTATCAGAATCAGGAGCATACGAAGGAATAAAATCATCAGATATTGAAGATTTGATAGAAGATATATCATTTAAAATTCTTCTTCCTCTTCTTGATTTTTCAGGAAAATATTTTGCATTTTCAGACGTATAAACAAAAGGAATTTCATTTTTCTTGTTATTTATCCTTTTCTCATTTTCGAGATCTAACACTTCCTTTTCACTAGTCCAATGAAATTTAAACTGTGGACCATAGTGTGCAAGAGTTAGATATTCGAATTTATATAAGGTGGGAACTTCGTCTATCACTTTGTTTAAAAATTGAGGATTATCAAAACCAAGTCCCCATCTCTGTTTTAAAGCCTCTTCACTCCTCGGCTTGTTCATATAGATTGTTTGTTCAGATTGATCTCTTCGATAAAGTTTTTCTTCTAACTTATTTATTTTATCTGAAAATTCATCTTTTAAATTAGTCATAGCCGTCAAAGATTCAAGATAAGTCTTATTTGAATTTTCCAAATCATCCAATTTCTTTTGAAAGATGTCTTTAGTGTTTTCTAAAATGGATTTTTCATCTTTCAAAGAAATTTTCAGTTTGTCAATCAAATCTGACTTTTCAGAATTTATATTCTTTTCAGATAAAATCTTTGAACGCAAATCAGACAAAGCATTTATCATGATATTCATCTGAGAGGTAATGAAATTATAATCAAATTCAGAATATACCTCATCCTCATCTGTTTCAGAATCGTCTGACTGATCATCACCGATTAAGCACATCTGAGCGATCTCGACATTTGATGCTTCATCATCGGAATAATCCAGCCAGAATTCTTCCTCGGCCAGCAAAGCAGTTCCGTTCTCTCTCTTTTCAGCCAATTCCACATTCTTTCTGTAGTATGCCGAATCCCTAACCACCTTTGCTCTACACTCCTTTGACATGTGATCCGGCTTTCCACAATTGTAGCAAGCAGCATTCTTTAGCTCGGGTACTTTCACTTTAGGACCGGAAGTGAAGCGAGAAGAGTTGGAACCCGACTTTGGTTGGAACTTCTTCTGGTAGTGCTGAGAAAGAAGGATCATTGCTTTCTGTAAAGCCTCGCCATCATCTTCAGTTGATCCGGTGTAAGCATTTTCAGACAATGCTTGTTCAGATATTTGCTTCGTGAGAAGAGCAACCGGATCTACTGTTTTCTTCTTTTTATCCATCTTGGCCTTTTTATCTAACACCAAGCTTTCATCAGTCATCAGAATCTCGTAAAGTTCTTGAATCTGCATAGTGGAGATTCTGACATCATTCCTTAATCTGTGGCATGATTTATTCCACTCAGACTGAAGAGCATTAAGGAATTTCATATTCGTCTCAAGAGCAGTCTTTTCCACTTTAATCTTTCTGAGATCATTAATCATAGTGCAAAACCGATCAAAAGTCACCTTCAGAGATTCATTGTCCTTTGCCTTAAATTCCTCAAAGTTATTCATGAAGCGTGTCTGGCGTATTTGAGTAGCAACTGATGACCCAAGCATGATCTTTTCTAACTGAGTCCACATCATGTTTGGATTATGCTTGAAACAATCAATTCTATTGTAGATTGAGTTAGGCAGTGCTAGCATCAAATTGGACTTTGCTTCTCTATCGGCTTTTTCACGTTTGATTTCATCATCAGTCAAAGGAATGTCATTTTTCGGTCTGATGAATGGTCCTTCAGTAAACGACTTCATCATATTTTCTCCATTTGTCTGACGCTCAATGAAATTTATGAACCTATCTTGCCACTGTGTAAACTCATCTTCATTGATTAAGACTGGTGGACGAGTATCAGTTCCCAATTGCATCATCAGATCATTTGAGTAGAATCTTGCTTGGAGAGCAAACTTGGCAGAATCCATTGCTGATGTACCAGAAAATCAAAAATCAGATTGAATTAAAAAAAATTCGAAAAATATTAAAATTTGAAAAACACTTGTTATGACACAAAGTTTAAAAAAAATAGATGACATACAAAAAAAAAATTCCAGACTCTTTTTTTTTTTTTTTTTTTTTAAACTAAGTCAGGAAACAAGAGCTTTGCGGGTGTAAGCAGATGCGCAAGACAGACTTTGGGGGTGTAGTGAGAAACGCAAAGTGGAGCTTTGCGGGTGCAGAGAGGAACGCAAAGTGGAGCTTTGCGGGTGCAGAGAGAAACGCAAAGTGGAGCTTTGCGTTTGCTTCGTGAAACGCAAAGTGAAACTTTACGTGTGTAGACTTCGCGGGTGAGAGACTTTGCGTTGCAAGTGAAGGAGGGAGCGCAAAGTTAGCTCTGCGTGTGAAGAGTGAAACGCAAAGTAAACTTTGCGGGTTTAACTTGGCTTTTCGGTTGAAGGAAGAAACGCAAATCAAACTTTGCGTATGAAGGAGGGAACGCAAACTGATGGTTTGCGTTTATAGAGGGAAACGCAAAGCAACATGAATGACACGCAAAGTAATATGAATCAAACACAAAGACCATGAATGACACACAAACTTTAAAAACTCACAGATATTACGCAAGAACAATTAAAAACACTTTCTAACAAATTTCAACCAACAATATCGATTAAAAACAACTAAATCACAAAATTCGTAATTGAACAGAACGAAAATCGAGTTTTTCCAGAAAATTATAAATCTGAAAATTGAAGATCAAATGATGATTTTTATGCAAAACACAAAGAAGCAATTACGACCGATTAACAAAAACGAGACTAAAAAGACCAAAAACAACACAATTCGATCACAAACAGATCCAAATTTTATGAGAAATCAAGAAAACGAGATTTTCTTGAAAAATTCAAGAAAATCGATCAAACTTTCGATTTCAATCACAAATTCGGATTAGAAAATGCAATCTCTCAATCCTCTCAAGATTCAGTTGGCTCTGATACCAATTGATAATCCAAGATCACTGATTCTTTAGAGAGAAAGTAGAGAGAAAGAGACTTGGAGCGCAAAGTGTAAAATCAGATTAATGTGCGTGTCGAACTTACAAGGAACAAAGACCAAAGGTACTTAAATACCCTTGGTCAGATACAACAGTGATAAGACTCTAAACATAGTATAAGACCAAGCCCTATAAATACAATGATTACTATAAAATCAGACCTAACACATAGCATAGCCTTTCATAATACAAAAGTGATCACATACCATCCTACTTGCTATCATGAACCATATGCTAGCCTAGCATTTTCTTTGTTATGGTTTACACAATTCACATCATACTTTGATAAGGCCATAGGTGGAATGGGTTTCTCTCTTTTGACATTTTATTCACCTCACCTTGACTTTTCTCACCCCATACATCAACATTAAATTTTTTCAAATTTTGATACTTTTTATGCTCTTTTTGTTGCATGCATACACCTGCCCCTATGGAGCATTTTTGGTGTTTTGATTGTGTGTCCATGGCAATTTTTAGGATATGTGAAGCTTTGCTCTTGCCATTTTTAGACACCCCCACCCCAAACTAAAATCTTACAATGTCCTCATTGTATAGGATGAAAGAGTGTTTTGACTTTGGGTGGATGAAAATGTAAGAAAGTGTATGGCTTTTTTGGCATCTTGATGTGATATGAGTGAATTGTGCACCAAATTATGTCCCAAGCAATTACAAGGCTAGTTCTAGCATAAATAAATCCTAGAATTGTGATGTGAACTTTAAGTTTTATTTAGGCTATGCAAGTATATATAACTAACAAAACATGACCCCAAATGCATTAAAATTAAACCTTAAAATAGAAAAACAAATCCCAGACTAAAAATGAATAAAAATGAAGCGAAAAGTAATGATATGGACCTGTCCTACTCCCATGGGAGTAGGTTAATGATCTTCAGTGGCATCTGTAGAGGGCTGTCCAACATCACTGGATGCTGCAGCACCTGAATTAACAGTAGCTTCTTCCATCATTTTTTCATTTTCTTCCTCCAATGCTTTGATCCTTGCATCCCTGGCCTTCAACATCTTCTTCAGCACTGAAATCTGTCTCTCATCCCCATATCCTTCTCCTACCTTCCTCTTTCCTTTTGCAATGGTCATTATCTCCTGCCTCATGCTTTCCATCTTTTCCATACTCTCATTCCTTTGCTTGTTCATCTCCTCCATTATTGTATTGAGCCAGAAGGTCCTACACCAAAGTCAACAAATCTGCAGCTTCAACATGTTTCTCCTTCCTGTTGCTCAATATGGTTACTGCCTTCATATCTATCTGCCATCTCCCCCTTTGCTCTTTCACAATAAGGTTATATGTATACTGTGGAACTCCAGCCTTCACCATCATTTTTGTAAGCATACCTGGAAAGTACAGTTTACCCCTCTTCCTTGTTGCACACTCCCTAATGCTGTTGAGCATTATCCTCCCCAATTTGATGTTCCTTCTTGTAATAAGACAGTACAACAAAAGCATCCTATCCACAGATATGGTTATATCATGTGTGGTAGGATAAACAGAGTATTTGACAAAGTTATTCCAAACATTAGAATTTGCAGTGAGGTTAGGAGCCTTGAATGTCCTTAGCATGAAGTTACTGTGATGTTCCCATTCTGCTTTAGGCTTGCCCAGTACTGCTGTAGCTTCTGCCAGGTCTTGTGGAGTTGCATTGATCATCATCTTGTGGTATTTTGTGTTCTTAGGTCGTGAGAGATCTAAGAATTGGTTTATCTGCTTTGCTGTGAGCTTGAAAGTGACCCTCCTAATCTTGATTTTGGGTGATGGTGTGACTGAAATCTCATAATAGAACTCTCTCATCAGTATGAGGTTATATGAGGAATAGACCTCACAAACCTTTTCAAGCCTATGGGTGTTAACTACCTCTCCAATAAATTGGAATTCCCTTAGGCTTTGTGCATCAAACCCCTTATCTGGCAGTCCCACCTTAGTGTGATGCTTTCTCCACATCCTAGCAGCAGCCTTAGAGCTAAATCCCTTATGTGGCCTCTCTGGTCTAGCAACAAACACATTAGTTTCCTTGGCTTTCTTACTCTTTTCTTTCACAGTCTGTTCATGCGGCACAGATGCTGCAGCATGACAAGTAGTCTCTAAGGGTTCTAGTTCAGTATCTTCCTCCTCAAACCTTACTGTCCTCCTCTTCTTTGGTATGGGCTCTTGGACCTCTGGTTCAGTAGGGATATCAGTCCTAGACCTAGTGGCATAAGTCTTTCCTAAGGGTCTCTTCTTTTTTTTGGTGATTAACTTAGACATGGGTACATCATCATCAGAAAGGTCCTCAAGGCTTGTGTTATCAAATTCCACATGTTTTGACAGGATTTCAGTGTTTATTTCCTCATGTGGGTTCTCAATGGCTATCCTACTGGAGATGGTCGTGGCCAAATATCCCTCAGATTGTAGAAAGCCAAAGGACTGTGCAGCCTTGGTGTGAGTTTGAATGAGAGAAATGTCAATCTTAGTTGATGAAATAGGTTCATCGACATTATCCTCAGAAAATGAAGTGATCAGTCCCTCAACCAAATTTTCAGAGGGTACAGTGGATACCTTCGGTGTTTCTGTCTATGAGAGGATTGAAGAAGCATCCTTGTAGACTATGATGGCAAGAGGGTTCGGTGTTGGTGGTGCATCCACAGTGGCAGACTCATTCTCCCCTGTTTTCGTACCATCTTCAGTTGCAAGCTTTTTCGAAGTTTCCCCTTTTTGTACTGCTTCTTTGTTGGTTCCAACCCTAGTTTTGGTAGGTTTTGCTCTCGTTGAAGGTTTTCGAACCAGAGGAGCGATTGATTCGTCCTCGATTTCGACTTGATCAGAGGTTGGGTCTGAAACAGGGGTTTGAACCACTGGTTGGTTCCTTCGACTTATTCGCGTATTGGGTCGATTGCCTTTGATGGTTTGCTCTCGGGGTACTGCTCTCTTCACTCGAGCCATGAGAATCGCAGAAAGAGGAAGAAGAATGACAATGGTGGTGGTTTTTGGTGGTTTTCGGACGTTTGAGTTTAGAAAGTAGATTTTTGGAAAGGAGGAAACTGAAAAGTCAGTTCTTAGACAAAGGTGGGTTTCATCTTTTGGAATTTTAATGAGAGTGACCTGGTTGTTAATGGGTATTATCCATTGGTTAATTTTAAGGTTAGTACAAAAAGGACCATCTAAGAAGCATCTTTAGGTACTAATGATCATCATCACCTAGGAGAGAGGTGTACTCTTCTCCAGGTGATGAAAACTAACGCCACTTTTGTACTAATCTCTTAATTCAATTTAAAATTGCTATACCAGGTTCCCTCTAAATCCATCTGATTTTTCTTGAAAATCCTAGGGTTTCTGATGCTGCAGCATGGACTCAGCATCAAATGGATCTGCCTTTGTTCCTGACTTTAGTTGTACACTAACACAACATATTAAACATAACTAATAAGGAAACATAAACAAGAATTGAAAAAGAATATTTACACAGATTTGGAACTTTGAGATAGTTCCCATCTTTGTTGAAGCTTTTTGCAAAGAGAGATCATCTCCACAGAGCACTGCTGTGGAGATGCTACAACATTATGGAACAACTTCACTCTCTGGCCATTGACTTTAAACACACTATTGTTTTCTGGATTGACTAAGTCCACAGCCCCATATGGATATACTTTGTGAATGAGAAATGGGCCTGACCATCTAGACTTTAGTTTACCAGGGAACAACTTTAGCCTGGAATTGAACAAAAGGCATTTTTGGCCAGCTCTCAACTCTCTATGTCTAATCCTATTGTTATGCCACTTCTTTGTTTTCTCTTTGTACAACTTGGAATTTTTATAGGACATGTTCCTATGCTCTTCTAACTCACAGAGTTGCAGTTTTCTTTTGTTACCAGCCTCATCTAAATTCATGTTCAATTCCTTTATAGCCCAATATGCTTTATGTTCAAGTTCCAAAGGGAGGTGACAGGCCTTTCCAAAGACTAGCTTATATGGAGATATACCTAAAGGTGTTTTAAAAGCAGTCCGGTATGCCCATAAAGCATCATCTAACTGGAAAGCCCAGTCTTTTCTGTTTGGTTTAACAACTTTTTCAAGAATCCATTTGATTTCCCTGTTTGAGAGTTCAGCCAGTCTATTAGTCTGTGGGTGGTATGAAGTGGCAACTTTGTGTTTCACATTGTATTTTACAAGAACTTTACTCAACAAATTGCTTATAAAGTGGGTACCCTCATTACTAATCAGTGCCCGGGGGGGTACCAAACCTTGTAAAAATATGTTTTTGTAAAAACTTAATTACAGTTATAGCATCATTTGAAACACATGCCATTGCCTCTACCCATTTGGATACATAATCAACAACAACTAGAATGTATTGACAATTGTTTGAAGGGGGAAATGGACCCATAAAATCTATACCCCAAACATCAAATAACTCAACTTCTAAAATCCCATTCAAAGGCATTTCATTTTTCTGAGAAATGGAACCACTTCATAGACATTCATTACATCTTTGAGCAAAATTATGGGCATCTTTAAAGAGAGATGGCCAATAAAATCTTGATTGAAGCACTTTAGCTGCTGTTCTCTGGCCTCCAAAATGTCCTCCATAAGCTGATTGATGGCAATGCTGCAGGATTGCTGCAACTTCAATCTCTGGGATGCATCTTCTCAACAATTGATCTGTACCAAGTTTAAACAGAAAAGGATCATCCACAAGTAAAATTTGCAATCATGGAGAAATTTCTTAAGCATGTGATGATTGTAATCAGAAGGTATGATGCCACAAGACAAATAATTTGCTATATCAGCAAACCATGAAAGTTGTGTTTGCACCACAAGAATTTTTTCATCAGGGAAAGTCTCAGTAATGTCTACTCCTTCCCTACTTTCAACAAGCTTTTCTAACCTGGAAAAATGATCAGCCACTTGGTTTTCTGTCCCCTTCCTATCAATGATTTCTAGGTCAAACTCTTGCAACAACAAAACCCATCTTATCAACCTAGGTTTTGCATCTTTCTTTGAAATTAGGTATTTAATGGCAGCATGGTCGGTATGTACAATTACTTTTGCTCCCATCAAATATGACCTAAACTTCTCAAAACCAAAAACTACAACTAATAATTCTTTCTCAGTTGTTGTATAGTTAATTTGAGCTTCATTTAGGGTTTTGCTTGCATAGTAGATGGAATGAAAAATCTTATCTTTTCTTTGACCTAATACAGCACCAACAGCCCAGTCACTTGCGTCACACATGATCTCAAAAGGTTTGTCCCATTCAGGAGCAACAACTATTGGTGCGGTTACCAGAGCTTTCTTCAAAGTGAGGAATGCATTTCTATATTCTTCATTGAAATCAAACTTTTGGTCATGCTGTAATAATAGACATAAAGGTTTTGAAATTTTTGAAAAGTCTTTTGTGAACCGTCTATAAAATCCAGCATGGACTAGAAAGCTCCTGATACCTTTAACAGTTGTTGGTTCAGGTAGTTTTTCAATTACTTCAAGTTTAGCTTTGTCTACATCAACTCCTCTTTTTGAAATTAAATGACTAAGGACAATCCCTTCTGTTACCATGAAATGACATTTTTCCCAATTAAGTACCAGTTCAGTCTCCTCACACCTTTTAAGACTCTGCTTTAAATTATCTAAACACTGATCAAAAGATGAACCATAAACAGAAAAATCGTCCATAAATATTTCAATGGATTTTTCAAGCATATCAGAAAATATGGACATTATGCATCTCTGAAAAGTGGCAAGAGCATTGCAAAGTCCAAAAGGCATCATTCTGAAGGCAAAGGTGCCATAAGGACAAGTGAAAGTAGTATTCTCCTGGTCTTCTGGTGCTATGGCTATCTGGTTGTATCCTGAGTATCCATCCAAGAAGCAGTACTATTCTTTTCTAGCCAACCTGTCCAACATTTGATCAATAAAAGGTAATGGAAAATGGTCCTTTTGAGTAGCTTTGTTCAGCCTATGGTAGTCCATGCAAATTCTCCATCCGGAGACTATTCTGGTAGGAATGAGTTCATTCTTATCATTGGAAATGACAGTGATCCCTCCCTTCTTGGGTACACACTGGACTGGACTAGACTAACCCAAAAACTACTGGCTATTGGGAAAATGATTCCTGCATCTAACCATTTCAAAATTTCCTTTTTCACTACCTCTTTCATGACAGGGTTCAGTATTCTTTGTGGCTCTATGGAAGTGAAGTTCTTGTCTTCTAAGATGATCTTATGCTGACAAATAGAGGGACTAATCCATTTAAGATCAACAATGGTCCACCCTATGGCTTTAGTGTGCAACTTCAACATATCTACTAACTTCTTTTCTTGATGCAATTCAAGGGTGGCAGAAATAATGACATGCAATTTGTCTTCTCCCCTAAAAAGGCATACTTCAAGTGAGATGGGAGTTGTTTCAACTCTAGGTCAGGTGGTGTGATTATGGAAGGAGTAAATGACTTTTGTTCATTTCTTTCCAGCAGCTCAAATGTTGCAGCATCCAGAGGGACAATCTCTTTCTTTCTGATCTTATCATTATCATCATCATCATCATCATATTCCTCTTCTAAGTCTCCTAAGCTCAGCTCATTCTCATCCTCCTCTTCTATCCTACAAGATTTTTTGACTCCCTCCTCTTGACACAATTCCTCATTGACACCTAGGCTTGAGCAGTCTTCTAAATCACTAGGGTATTTCAAAGAATTGAAGACATTGAATGTGACTTTTTGGTCTTGTAGTCTCATGGTCAACTCATCTTTCTGGACATCTATCAAAGTTTTACCCATAGCTAAGAAAGGTCTTCCCAAAAGTATAGGAATATCCTTGTCAGCCTCAAAGTCTAAAATGATAAAATCAGCCAGAAAAATGAACTTGTCAACCTGGACTAACACATCTTCAATCTTTCCCTTGGGATATGCAATGGTCTTATCAGCTAAAATGAGTGTGACTGTGGTAGGTCTGACCTCTTCTATGCCTAAGCTTTTGAAAATGGACAATGGAATAAGGTTGACACTAGCACCTAAATCACACAGTGCCTTCCCAACCTCTTTCCCACCTATGAAACAAGGAATGGTAAAACTCCCTGGATCTTTTTGCTTAGGGGGAATCTTGTTGGTCAAGATAGCACTGCAGCCTTTTGTGAGGGCAACAGTCTCATATTCATTCAATTTCTTTTTCTTGCTCAGTATATCTTTTAAAAACTTGGCATAACTGGGCATCTGCTCAATTGCTTCAACAAGAGGTATGTTGATATGCAATGCTTTGAAAACATCCAAAAACTTTTTAAATTGCAATTCCTCCTTCTCATTTCTTAACCTTTGTGGGTAAGGAATGTAACGGGGAACTGGTTTGATGATAGCTTGGTTTGATTGTTTTGAGCAAGATGGGTCCAATATGCCTTTGGCCTTGGTCTCATTGGGTGGAATCACAACTTTAGTCTTTGGGTCAGTTTGTGTTGGACTTGAACTTGTGATCTTAGGTTCTTGATTTTCTACTTGAATTGATGGTATTGGAATTACAGGAATCTCTGGAACAGGAATAGGCTTGGACATTTTTTTCAAAATCTGGCTTGGTAATTGGTCCAAATTCCTTTTCCACGGATTCAGGTAATTCTTTACCACTCCTAAGTGTGACAGCTTTCACATGTTTTTTTCCTGGAGCCTTATCAGAAATACCTTGTTAGAAGCAGAAGGTTTTTCATACATGTTTGACAAACCCTTCATCAATCCACATGCAGTAGTCTCCTTCACAATGTTAAAGGCCACATTCTTGGCCAGTGTAAATCTGATAACAGCCTCCGTCAAACTTTTCAATAATGGTTTTTCCGTCTTCACCCATTATCCCAAACTGTTGGCGATAGACAAACAGAAAAATAAGGGCAGCAGCGCGGAGATGGCACGAGGCGGTGCAGCGGCGGAGAGGGACGGCACGGCGTGGCGCAGGATGGCGCAGGACGGCGCGACGCGACGCATGACGGCATGGGCGGCGGTGCGGGATGACGCATGACGGAGGTACGGACGGCGAAGAGGCAATGATTGAATGTAACAGATCAAGAGCCTCGGCTATGATACCAGTTGTTAGGTTTAAACGTTATACACACAATCGCACAAAACCAAATGCAAGATGAAAGAACACGAGAATTTTACATGGTTCACACGATCAGGGTGATCGTGCTAGTCCACGGGAGCAACTAGGGTTTTCTTTATATTAGGTGGTACATTGTTTACAAGTACAATGAGATTAACATATAGAGAAACATAATTAGGGTAATCTCCTAATTAAGGAAACTAGGGTAGAGGGCCTAGGGTCGGCTCCCATCTGTGCCTCCCCCTTATTCTGATCAATGGGCCGAAGCCCACATCCCAACAAGGCCGAAGCCTACATCCTACATTCCATTAGGAAGGATTTTGAGAAGTTTGATTGCACATGTTTTCTGTGTATTCATAGTTTACACTACGTTCCATTTTTCATTTTCCAGACAATTTAGAGTTTATTCAGGCATTCTTTTAAAATTTATGGGAGATGGGCTAATAGTTTGTGTTAATGTATTGTTTAGATCAAGGTGTTTGACTTTTGTATTTGACTTTGACTTTCTGTATTGTATTTTACTTTGCTTTAAGAGAACTTGTAGTGAGGTCTATTTTGTAATGCTTTGAGAGAAGTAGCTTGAGAGAAGTCATGTTGTATAAATAGTCTTGTTTTGAGAGAACCATGTAACCCTTAAATTGTACGCATATCACTTGTGCGTAATAGACATATGACTTTCTCTCTCTAAACTCTCTCTCTCTCTAAAATCTTTATTTGATTTGTGCTTGAATTGTGTATCATGGCTTGAATTGGACATTATCAGTTTGGTTTCAGATTTTTAGGTTAAATTTATTTCGGGAACAAGATTCTTGTAGTTAACATTGAATATGGTGTTACATATTTTTTTTGAAAGGGTATCCTAGGCACAACCTAGACTAATCCCTGGAAAATTTTGACTGTTAAAGCGACAACCCTGGATAAACCCCTGTGGCCACAGGTTGCGTACGCCTGGATTCGAACCCGGGCTGGATGGGATATCCCACCACATCCCCCACAAGCCTTAACCAGTACGCTACAAGCCTTGTGGTTTGGTGTTACATGTTAATGGTTATTCATCTTTTCTGGTGGTTATATGTAAGCTTCCTTGTAGATTTTGTTTTCAAAAGCAATAATGGCGATCTTACTGTTTAATTCAAAAGCCTATTTGGAATGTTGTCCCAAGCCTCTTTGGTTTATTATTCTAAAGTCTCATTGCGGTAATTCAGAAATGGTAAAGTCAAACTCTTTAGAACTCATAACATGTCATGAATTTGGGATAAGTCAACCATCAAACCCTTAGCACGTGCATAGTAGTTCGAGAACTAACATGAAATAATTCGGTAAGCTCTCACTAGGATGAGATTCACTCAATCACTCGTGTGTTTTGGGTTATGTGTTTCGCTCGAGACAACCTCACATGACTGATACTCTACCATAGGCTTGCAAAAACTCTCATTCTCCACCGCTGGAAGTGCATGCAAGATATAAATCAAAAGGTCTTTATTTCAAATGTTGTAATGGTGTCAACGGGTAGGGTGGGATAACATATGGTGAAGTGACTTTTAAAACTTTAGGACTAAGGGAGCATTGTGCATAATAAACCAAGAGTTTATCACATTGCGGTTCTCTTTGAGACCTTTGAGCATTTTTGCTTCAATAACTACAAACCTTTATTCTTTTTTCTTTTCACACAGGGCATATACTGGGTTTTAAATCCCTTATTTTTGCCACTTTCTTTTCTTTCTTTTTTTTTTGTTTTTTGACTGATTCTTTTTTTTTTGACTGATTCTTTTTTTTTTTTTTGACTGATTCGTTTTTTTTCTTTCTTTTCTCTCTCTGTTTTTTTTAGGCTTTGCTTTCTACTTTTTTCTTCTTTTGAGACCACAACTTCAAGATATTAACAATTTAGTTCATTGGCCTAATGTCACACCCCCAAAGTCTTAAGGTTGGGTAGGAAGTGTTTGACTTTGTGACTTGTAACATATGTATGTCAAATGAACGGGTTTGTAGGCTCAAAATGGTTGATCAAGTGGATTGTATTTTAAGGGTAGGCTTTTTGGCTAAAAGTGGTTAACATTCACATCAAAGATGACCTTTATCACTTTTTTATGCAAGCATAACTTAAATGCAATCTTGAAGAGAATAGATGCAAGTTCTAGAGAGACCAATGCACATGAGGTGTAATACACACATGAAATGAAATGAGACTAATTTGGATATTTTAGTCATAAGGCTCAAATGTCTCACGGGTTAGATGGACTAACCCAATCAATCAATGCTAATTTCAAATATCACGAGACACCAAATAGTCTTAGGTGACCAATCGACCATTTCAATAGTTCTATGTGTTCCTTAGAGTTTAACAAGAACTTTTCATTGTGCTCATGTGTGTAAAAGAATTACTACCCTAGAACAAATCACTTATTTAAGTTTTTAACACCCCACATTTTTAGACCATGCATTGTCCCCAATGTATGCAATTATGCTAAAGAAACACGTATAAATATGAGAGGAACAGAAAACTCCCCTGACTGTCCTTTAAATGCATGACTGTTCAGGTGTTGATCAATCACGGACCAACTTCGTTAAAACACAATAGAGACTCAACATCAATCAATCGGAAAATTTCCAAAATTTCCCCCTCCCCAACTTAGAAATATGCATTGTCCTCAATGCTGGGAAGCGGAACTCAACCACAAGAGGGTTCTCATGCTCTAAGACAGATAAACAAGAAAAAAAAAGAGAAACCAAAACAAACAAACTAACTAATCCTCATTTTCTCAGGGAAACACGATTGCACTTAGCATGTGCAACAAGCCTTTTAAACCCCTAGGTTTCCCCTAGTGGACGAGTGAAGCCTCGTGAGGGTTTGCAGTGAACATACCCACAAAGTTCATTTAACTACGACTCAATTAACTGACTCGATCTTAAAGCATGCAAATAAATAAAAATCAATAAAACAAATCATCAATATATATATATATATATATATATATATATATAAAGAAGGATGAGGAGAGGGAGCTAAGGAGAAGCCTCCATTGAGACCTTAAAATTTTGTGGTAATTTTGATTTCTTTTTAAATAAAAATCATGCATTAAATTAATAAACCTTTTCATTTTCTTTATTATTTTTACTATAACTCTTATTTATCTAATTGTTTTTCATTTTTTCCATATAAACATAACTCCTATTTATCTAATAAGCATATATTATTACTAACTTAACAATGTTTATAAATCAAAACTTATATTAAACGAAAACTATTTAGTATAGTGTTTTTAATATTATATTTCATCAGCTCTATCACTGTGAAAATTACATTATGGGGGAAATTAGGGGAGACGTTTGATGAGTCAATTCTTTGTGGTGCGGGTGACAATCCTGTTATTATAATTGTAACTTCAACCCGGGTTAAAAAATTCAAAGGTAACCGAATTGTATTTTTATTTATTATCAAATTTTTGTATACATTTTCATAATAACAATTGTTGTCTTTATTTTCAATCAATCTATATATATATATATATAAAAGAAGGATGAGGAGAGGGAGCTAAGGAGAAGCCTCCATTGAGGCCTTAAAATTTTGTGGTAAGTTTGATTTTTTTTAAATAAAAACTAGCCTGCGACCCGCGCGATGCGCGGTAGTAGTTTTTTTTAAGGAGTACTTAATCGAGTTAAAATAAAACGTAATTTTTTCGAAAAATAATTAATGAGATATAATCTAAAACAACGAATGAGTATATATAATGTCAACCAAATTACGCTAATCTCATGAGTTTCTACAAAGATCTAGTCTTCTCCTATTAAATACCCACATCATCCTTCAGTTCCATCATTTTTCTCACGAATGTTGGATGAACAAAACACACCACATTTCAAATTTTGAGGAATACTCAAATCTTATTAAGTTACCTCATTATCCCTTGGTTGTTCCTTATATATATATATTAATGATCGATATTGATATATTGGTTGGGTAAAACTTTATTAGTTATCACAAAGTCATTATTTTAACTATTTGTATATATATATATATATATATATATATATATATATATATATATATATATAATTGTTTTTTGTTAAAATAGGGTAGGCTAAATTGAGTCACCCATATTAGTGACACAAAAACACTATCCCTCATTTCTTATATATTCACTTCAAACTTCAAAAATTGTATCTTCTCAACAATGTAGAATGATACAAAAATAGGGTAGGGTAGATTTAGCCGACCACATGAGTTGATACAAAAACATCCGTCCCTCCATTCTTATAGTCACTTCCTACTTCAAAACTTTCATCTTCTCACCATTGTGGGATGATAAAACTCAACCACACTTCAAGAGTTGAGAAATACTTAAACATCATAATTCGAAGTCATTATCCTTGGTTTCTCTTTTAATATATATATTGATTAATATTTTAATTATTTGTTATATATAATTTTTTTGCTAAAATAAGGTAGGCTAAATTGAGTCACCCACATTTGTGACACAAAAATATTTACCCCTCATTTCTTATATACTTACTTCAAACTTCAAAATTTGCATCTTCTCAACAATGTGGGATGATACAAAAATAGGGTAGGCTAGATTTAGCCAACCACATTAGTTGATACAAAAGCATCCATCCCTCCTTTCTTATAGTCTATTCCGACTTCAAACTTTCATCTTCCCACCAATGTGGGATGATGAAACTCAACCACATTTAAAGATTTGAGGAATACTCAAACCTTATGATGCCAAGTCATTTTTCTTAGTTTCTCTTTTAATATATATATATATATATATATATATATATATATATATATATATTGATGATTGTTCTATTTCGACAATGAACTAATTAGCATATTCCAAGATTTAGCCGATAACCAATTATTGTTTTCATGGGGGTTGAAAGTTATATTCAACCAATTAATGATTATAATTTTTTTGCAAAAAAATGTTTTGGCTAAAATAAGTCATCTCTATTTTGTAAAACAAAGTTTTCTTAGAAAAAAATATGGTGGTTAAAAGTTATTTTTAATCAACCCAAATTCTTCAAATTTCAAGTCCTGATCTCCTCTTTTAATATACTCACTGCTATTTGTCAACTTTTCTTTTATCTATCAATGTGGGATAACCATCTTATCACCACAATCCAATAATGGAGAGATTCTCAAACCACATAGTGCCACCTCATTCTCCTATGGTTTTAACCACCCAAAATTTACAATTTTAATTCATGATCTCTTCTTTTTATATACGCACTACTATTTGTCAAACCTTTTTTCTATCTATCAAACATACGACAATGAACTTATCACTATATTCCAAGATTTAGCTGATAACTAATTTTTGTTGATTATAATTTTTTTGTAAGAAAATGTTTTGGCTAAAATAAGTCATCTCTATTTTGTAAAACAAAGTCTTCTTAGAAAAAAAATATGGTGGCTAAAATTTATTTTTAACCAACCCAAATTCTTCAAATTTCAAGTCATGATATCCTCCCTTAATATACTTACTACTATTTGTCAACTTTTCTTTTATCTATCAATGTGGGATAATCATCTTATCACCACAATTCAAGAATGGAGAGATTCTCAAACCACATAGTGCACCTCATTCTCCTATGCTTGTAATAGTTATATTTAACCACCCAAAATTTACAATTTTAATTCATGTTATCTTCTTTTTATATACACACTACTATTTGTCAAACTTTATTCTATCTATCAACGTACGACAATGAACTTGTCACCATATTCCAAGATTTAGCCGATAACTAATTTTTTTTTTCATGGGGGTTGAAAGTTATATTCAACAATTAAAGATTATAATTTCTTCACAAAAAAAATGTTTCGGCAAAAATGAGCCATCTCTATTTTGTAAAACAAAGTCTTGTTAGAAAAAAAAATATGGAGGATAAAAGATATATTTAACCAACTCAAATTCTTCAAATATCAAGTTATGATCTCCTCCTTTAATATACTCACTATTATTTGTCAACTTTTCTTTTATCTATCAATGTGGGATAACCATCTTTTCACCACAATCCAAGAATGGAGAGATTCTCAAACCACATAGTGCCACCTCATTCTCCTATGGTTGTTCTTTTAATATATTTATTGATCATGCATTAAATGAATAAACCTTTTCATTTTCTTTATTATTTTTACTATAACTCTTATTTATCTAAATTTTTTTTCATTTTTTCCATATAAACATAACTCTTATTTATCTAATAAGCATATATTATTACTAACTTAACAATGTTTATAAATCAAAACTTATATTAAACCAAAACTATTTAGTATAGTGTTTTTATTATAATATTTCATTAGCTCTATCACTGTGAAAATTACATTATGGAGAAAATTAGGGGAGACGTTTGATGAGTCAATTCTTTTTGGTGCGGGTGACAATCCTGTTATTATAATTGTAACTTCAACCCGGGTTAAAAAATTCAAAGGTAACTGAATTGTATTTTTATTTATTATCAAATTTTTGTATACATTTTCATAATAACAATCGTTGTCTTTATTTTCAATAGGAGCACTCAACTTTGGTTCAACGACTTCCACTAAAATATATTATAATCTTCAAATAGATTATGTGAAGTCTTTGATTCAAAGATTTTCTACTATCTCGAACCGGGTGCAATTAACTCGCATTCCAAATGTTGCTAAAGTTCCAATTGATGAAGCTATGTTTGCAAATAGAATGAGTATTAAGGAATCCAAATGTCTACTTTCCATTTTCCAATATTTTTTTTGGATCTCACAAGTTAGATTTTTTTGGGTCGATGACTTATAAAATCGACCAACATTTATTTCTACTGTTACATTATTGATAAGTTCAAAAGATAATATATTCATAGATTACACAATTTGTCGTAATTACATTCATATAATAATCATTCGATTCACCGCGCTAGACGTGGTGTTGTTACCTAGTATACAAAATATACAGATAAATGGAACTGATACTATGACTAAGAGTCATATACCGGCTCGACAAGAGTCGTGGTCTCTAAGTGATCTCTAGGGGTGATGTATGGCTTCAGTCTTTGCCCATTTACTTTGAAGATGATCCGCCTTTCTCATCCTTAATTGTGACAGCACCGTGTGGGAACACCTCTCGCACAATATATGGGCCATACCATCTAGACCTCAGCTTGCTTGGGAATAACTTCAAACGAGAGTTATAGAGCCACCCTTTCATCCCTACATGGAACGACTTTTGCGATATATGTTTATAATGAAAAGCCTTAGTTCGTTCCTTGTATATGTGAGAACTCTCGTATGCATCCCATCTCAATCCCTCCAACTCATATAACTCGAGTCTCGGATGGTCACCGGCTTCTTTTAAATCTAGATTCAGCTTCTTCTTTCCCAAGCAGCTCGGTGCTCCAACTCGACTGGTAGATGACAAGTTTTTCTATACACGAAGCCTATAACCTATACGTCAAATATCTCGACTGTCAGGATAGGGTTGAGTGGTATCATGTCCTTTCGTGAAATATTTCCCAAGATTTGGCATCGAAGACAAGATTTCGCAAAGTTCTGAGCGTCCCAAAATATGGTAGGCCAAAAGAATCCACACTCAAGTACTCTGATTCCTGTCTTCTTTCCACTAAAGTGTCCCCCACATGCATAACTATGGCAGTGCTTTAAAATATCTTCGTGTTCACTGTCGGGGACACATTTCCGGATAATTTGATCCAGGAAATATTTAAATAGCTCAGGATTCTCCCAGTAGTAATACTTAAGCTGCGAAAAGAAGTACCGTTTCTGTTGAGTTGTCCAATCATGTGGTAACTTCTTTACAACTAAGTAATTAAAATTATGTGCAAACCAAGGAAGCCTATATATGGTAAATAACTGCTCATTTGGGAAAGATCCCTAGACTTCTTCCTTGGTCGGGATCTGATATGTGGGGATTCGAGACAGATGGTTAGCTATTACATTTTCTCACCCTTTCTTATCTCGAATTTCCAAGTCAAACTCTTGTAATAGCAAAATCCATCTGATAAGCCTAGGTTTGGCTTCCTTCTTATCAAGCAAATGGCGAAGGGCAGAATGATCTGAGTAAATGATCACTTTCTCTCCCCACAGATACGAGCAAATTTTTTCCAATGCAAATACGACAACAAGTAACTCTTTTTCAGTGGTCGTGTAATGCATCTGGACCTTGGAGAATGTCCGACTAGCATAGTAAATGGCAACGGGCTTTTTATTCACCCGTTGACCAAGTATAGCTCCTATCGCTTCATTACTTGCTTCACACATTAACTCAAATGGCAACGACCAGGTTTTTGCATGATGGGTGCCTCGACAAGCTTTTGATTGATGGTCTCAAACGCCTCTAGACAGGCTTTATCAAAGACAAATGAATTATCCTTGGCAAGTAGATTGCACAAGGGTCGTGAAATGGCACTGAAGTCTTTGATAAATTGCTTATAGAAGCCTGCGTGTCCTAGAAAGGAGCGGACACCTTTCACCGACGTCGATGGAGGTAAGGTGGAGATTACCTGGACCTTTGCTCAATCAACTTTAATGAAACATTCAAAAATCAAATGACCGAGCAAAATTCCTTCTCGAACCATGAAATGGCTCTTCTCCCAGCTTAGCACTAAGTTAGTCTCCTCACAACACATCAGCACTCTATCAAGACTATGGTGACAACTTTCAAATGTCTCGCCAAATACTGAGAAGTCATCCATAAAGACCTCCAATGACTCGCCCAAAATGTCACTGAAAACTGACATCATACACCTTTGGAATGTAGCAGGCGCATTACATAATCCAAATGGCATTCGACTGAAAGCAAAAGTGCCATAAGGACATGTAAATGTCGTCTTCTCTTGGTCATCAGGGTGTATGGCCACTTGATTGTATCCTGAATAGCCATCCAATAAGCAGTAGAAAGCTTCTCCAGTATTTGGTCGATGAATGGTAAGGGGAAATGATCTTTCAATGTGATTGCATTCTCCAGTATTTGGTCCAGTTGACGGCCACTTCGCAAAGTGATTTCGTTTACGTGCTCATGACTAGGATTTGGCTTAGTCATACTTGGCAGTGTACCCCCGTCCCTTCTACTCATCTGTTCGGCTAGTTGACTGACTTGTTTTCTAGAGCAATAATAGACTGATTAGTAGCAGCAATAGACTGGGTATGGTTGTCTGTCCTTTGCATATAATCTTTCATCATAGCCATTATATCTTGCAGTTGCTTTTCAATTAGCGATGAACCTTGTCTGTTATTGTTATAATTATTATTACCACCAAAGTTTTGATTGTGACTTTGATTACCATGGTGGTAATTTCCAGAGTGAGAATGATTGTGATTTTGTCCCTGAAATTTAGGCTGACTCGACTGACCCTCATGATGGTGATTTTGGAACCGGGGTTGATTTGAATGACCCTCTTGATTGTTTTTCCAATAAAGATTGGGATGATTTCGCCATCCTGCATTATAAGTGCTTGAAAATGGGTCTTGATTATGATTACCAAACCCTTGGGATTGATTTACGCTCTCAGAATGAAAAACTATGCACTCACTTGTAGAATGTGAAGAATCCCTACAGTGAGAGCATGCATTTTGAACCTAGAGAACATCATTTTTCTTCTCAATCATCCCGCCTAAAACAAGATCGATCTTTTTAGACAACTCACCAATATCACTCTTGAATTCTCTCCTCAAATCATTCCTCAAATCATTTAACCCTTCAGTATTAGATATTGATGACACTAACCTATGAGTCGTCCATGAGAAATTATGTGATGTAAGGCTTCGACTCTACGTTTCTAAGAATTGCCATGTCTCCTCATCACTCTTTATCATCATCGTTCCCCCACTTGCGGTATTAACTAGACCTCGGTGAGTCGGGTCTAAGCCATATAAGAATGTTTTCACCAAGATCCATTTTGGTGTATCATGGTGAGGGCAGGAACGAAGAAGCTCTTTCAGTCGCTTAAATGCCTCATGAAACTCTTCCCCGGGTTGCTGCTGAAAATTGGAGATCGCTCGGCGTATCTCTGCAGTTTTCCTTATGGGGAAGTACTCGGCTAAAAACTTCTTCTGCATATCATCCCAAGTGAAAATGCTCCTTGGCTCAAGTGATATAAACCACTGTTTTGCTCGCCCTTTCAGAGAAAAGGGGAACAATATAAGCCTAAGGTGGTCTCGGGTGAGACCTCAGATATTATTGGTGTATCAGATGGCAATGAATTCGTATAAGTGATTATACAGTTCTTCTTTGGATAGGCCATGGAAGTTTGGAAGCGACTGAATGAGATGAGGACGAATCTCATAGTAAGTGTCATCATCACCCGGTAAGGATATCGGGGATGGGTTCTCGTAGGTGCGAGGTTGGAAATAAGTTTCCAGAGGAGGGTGATTTGGTGGTGGTGGTGGATTTTCCATTTCTTCTTCAATATCACTCATTAAATTTTTGTGAATTTCATTCTTAGGCGTCTTGATTACAGATTTCTGATTTCAAGCTCGCCTTTCGGTTTCTTCTAATTCATGCACTCTAAATACAGACAAATCTTTCTTAGATCTAGTGTGGTGTATGCAACTTAAAAGAACTAGTTATTAACCATCAAGCAGATCGAAACTTAGAACTACGTGACAGACAGCCTAATAAGCAACTAAGCTAAAAAAAACACAAATAACTCAACTAAAAAACACAAAATAAAACTCTTCTTGTTTTTAGTTTTGTTTTTTGTTTTTTGTTTTTTTTATTAAATAAAAGACTAACACTAAGAAAATTAAAAAAAACACTAAAAGAAATATTAAAAATAAAGACAAGAAGATTTACCTGACCCGCGAGAGATCAAGCAAACAATCTGCAAAACATTATTAGAAGATACCAAATAGCAATCTAGTCCAAAGAAAATACAAACAGATAAAATTAACACAAACCAATTAATTTAAGCGCACAACTCCCCGGCTGCGACGCCAAAAACTTGATGCATGCGTCGTTAAACGCACAACAAGGTTTAAATTTATAAACCTAACACAAACCTAGTGATAGGGTAAGTAGGGTATCGTTCTTCTTAGGGAGTCGGTGGTTAAATTAATGATTTGTATTAAAACCGAATGCACGTGTGTCACAAAGATTGGCTACCCAATTTATCAATTAAACTAAAAAATAATCTAACTAAAAACCGAAATCTAATTATTACAAATAACACTACCTCAAAAGGTTTGGATTGACAGTTGAATTAAACTATTAAACGAATAAAAATTAAAACTTTATGACTAACGAAATAACGCGAATACGAAATCATTCAAAACAAACAATACCTATCACATATCGTTCATAATGAAAAGTTCGTAGAAACTTTATTAAAAATAGAACATCAAGATCATCACAATCACTAACCATTTAACGTTCTCAATTATAATAAAAAGTCATAAACTTTATCCAAGAAATATAATCCAACGTTATCAATAACCAACAATATCAGTAATAAACAACTCAAACCTTTTCTAAAAGCAAACTAAAATTAACAAATATAATTTACTAAAAGGAATACTGAAGAGAAACCCCAAACCTCAATTGCATCCACATTCAAATCATCACTCGAATCTCCAATCATCAACGAATCAAAATCTCCAATCTTTAATCTTCGTGTCTAACCATATTAGAAATTTCAATTTCCAAGCCAACAAACTCAATTATATTGAAAAAAATATGAAAGAAACAGTAGCCTTGCAGCTGCCCTCGATGATGCTCCCCACCAAAAGATACCTCCCTTTATATTACCATCCAATTTCTTCTCATTCAAGGTAAAACCCAAACCAAAGGAAGAGATAACTCCCATTTTTTCACATATCCTTTCCTTTTTTTCATAATCTTTCTTCTTTTCTTTTTCTTTCACCCAAGAGCAACCAAAAATAAAATCAAACCACTTCTTTCCTTTTTTTTGTAAAATCCACTCATGAGCCCATTACTTTATGGATCTTCAATTTTTTTAATAGTCCAACCCAACCAAACCCACTTATCAATTTAAAATCCCTGTTGTCCAGCAGCCTAGGTGTGATATACTTTATTTATTTATTTATTTATTTGCATTCTTCACTTATAACTCGTAATAAAGAGTATTTAGATATTTAAACATTTAATAAAATATTATATTAAAGTATATGTGAATTCAAATATTACATGTTTGTAGGAAATTAGACTCACAAAACTTGAAGTTCCATCTAGACATACCAAATTGATTCATAAGTAAGTACTAAAAGCTCGTTTACTAAAATTTGTATCGAATAAGTTTTTATCGGATGTTATTTAGCTTATAAGGTAAGAATGATAAAAACCGAGAATCTTATTGGATACGAAGTATTGTAAGAACAATTAATCTTATATGGTAATGAGGAAGAAAATTTTTACCCGATAAACACTTATAGGAAGAAAGACGCTTAATAAAAGTCTATTTTTATGGTAAACATATTACCAGATACTTTGATAAGATAGTGAAAATGGTAACGACGGGCCATGGCAATAGAAGCCCAAGCGCATCAGTCATTAGGGGGCATTTGCTTGGAATGAATAAGAAATGGGAATGATATTGATTGTAGGTGTTTGATTCACACAGGAAATATAAATGGAATGAATAAGGTTGTTTGATTGTAAGTAATATAATTAATGATTATATTAGAATTGGCTAAATTCCATACCCCCCACATTTTGGGGGAATAGAAAATCTGACGATGCATCCCATTTTTTTAACCTAATCAAATATGCCTTTAGTCCTTTACCCCTCCTTCTTCTTGTCGTCAATCTTCTCCACTTCTCTGATGAAGAAAACTTAAAACCCTAGTTATCAACTCACAGTAAAATCAAAAACTTCTGAACAAATTTTGAGGCTAATTGACGGAGAGATGCGACGGCGAGGGGCGATTGTATGTCGACGGCCTTCCATCTCCGACAGCCCATCACCGGCGTCCAGTGCCACCATGAACATCCACCCAACAAAAATGATCGATCGGTTGATGATTTCATTGAAGAAATAACTTTCCTTGAAGAACTTGCAATCGTTTTCGTTCTTATTCCTTTTCCTCTGTAACTCACCGATTCGGTTGATTTGGTTGCAATCGTTTTCGTTCTTATTCCTTTTCCAGATCTGCAGGTGATGGTGTGTTCTCTTGATGAATGAATGGTTTTTGTCTGCAGGTGATGGTGTGTTCCTTTTCCAGATCTGCAACCATTGTTTTTTTCATGTCCAAACACCAACAAAGGAAAGGAATGTGTATCCCACAATCAGTGTAAACAAGATGACACAATGAATTCAAACAATTTCCATTTATCTCAAATTTCAGATTACAATATGAAGCTCTCTCAAACTTTCTATCTCTAAACAAAGAATGCACACAATACAATCTAATAGAACTACTCGCACAACCAAGAGCCATATCCCTATTTATACACACAGGACAAACTCTCACAACACACAAATACGTACACAACTACAAAACACAATATTTTGACACTGACTTTTATTACAATTGACTTTGACTTTCTGCTTGAGAGTTGACTTGAGCTTTGACTTGTTTGACTTTCAGTCTTCTGACTTCATGATCTTGTATCTAACAAATATATGATCTAAAATTTATTAATGTGTCTACCTTGGTATTTGCTTTATGCTTGGGGTTTGAATTGTTGCTCATTGTTTATAATATTATCAAGGTTGATGATGCCCTCCAAGTGTTTTGTTAGAGTAGAAATATATTGGATACAAGATCATGAAGATCAGAAGTCAAAAGACAAGAAGTCAAATGCTGGAAAGTCAACTCTCAGTAAAAGTCAAAGTCATTTTGTAATAAGTCAAAGTCAATGTTTTTGTTTGTATGTTTAGTCTTATAGGTATAAATGGTTGTTGTTTTGTGTTTAATATATAGATGATTAGAGAGAGAAAGGAACATTTAGAGAGAGAAAGTTGTAATTGTTTGATTTTGATAATTGAATTGAAACAGGTATTTCAATAATCTTGTTTGTTTGATTGATTTGCAATTAGAGAACTTGAATCAGGGACATACAATTGGTATCAGAGCAGATCCGATTGAAATCAAATCAAGAAAATGTTGTCGACACGGTATTCTTGAGTCACAGATTGAAATTTGAGTTTTAGTGTGATTTTCGTTTTGTAATTGATCAGGTTATGTTTGTTTAGTGTTTTCGATCGAGTCTGTATAGTTTGATTTGTCAAGTGCATTGTAATTTTCTTGAAATTTTCGAAATATGTCGAGTTAGATTTCACGAGTTCACGAGCACTGTATTGAATCAAACTGTAATAGTTTGTGTTTTAGATTGAAATTTGTTGCTAGTTTTTGGTTCTAGGTGTGTTAGTGGTCTAGTTGTCGAAGTTTCAAATCAAAATTCGAAGTCTAGATGTGTTTTTAGTAAATTCAGAGGTGTTATTCTTCGAGATCTGAAGAACTCGCTAAATTCATTGAAGAACTCGCAAGACTTATGAAGAACTCGCTGAATTCATAGATATAGTGGAAGAATTCGCAGAAAGCCTCGAGAATTCGTTAATGTCATCAGAATTTGCATTGTCATTTTCTGAAAACTTCATAAGTACAAAATTCACAGTACTCTGTATTGCGAAAAGTAGAGAATTCGTAATTGAGTATATTGCGAATTTCATAGAATTCGCAGAGTTTCTTTTCTGAAAAAGTTCAAGTACAGAATTCGCAGAGTGTTGAGAATTCTAAGAATTCGTATTATTCTGTTTTGCGAATTGCTCAGACTTCGCAAGTTTTTCAATAATTTTTATGAAGTATAGAATTCGTATAAAGAATTCGTCTTAGACTTGTCTACGAATTCTTTGGAATTCGCAGAAGTGTAGTCTACGAATTCTTTGTGTTTTACGAAATGTTTTGAAAAAGTTCTAAGTGTAGGATTCGTAAGCCTCTGACTTGCGAATTCTATTCTATTTTCTTGGGTTGTGAATTCTGTTTGTTCTTTTAAGATTGCGAATTCTAAACTCAATCTTGCGAATTCCTTGTGTTTTAAGTGTTTGTTGCGAATTCTTTGTATTTCTAGTGTAGTCTGCGAATTCTAGACTTAGTGGATTTCAGAAATTTCTTTGTCTAGTTCATTTCAGTGTTATTCAATATTCTTGAGATTTCTATTGGACTAACGATCAATTTCAAGTTTCTTATTGCATATTTTTTAAACATGATGACTTCAAAGGATGCTATTTCAATTGGCACTGATGCCAAACCCCCTGTTCTCTTCAAAGGGGAATATGAGCAATGGAAAGACAGATTTCTGGATTTTGTTGACCGGCATGCAAATGAGGAAAACATTCTGTTATCAATTACAGAAGGTCCCATGATTCCACCTACTGTTGAAATTCCTGATGATGACTCTTCAGACATTGAGGATGGAGATAAGGACAGAGTGCGTAAGATGAAAACTGTTCCAAAGGACTTTGCACAATATTCTGATGAGCAAAAGAACAGATTCAAAGCCGACAAACAAGCCAGATCTCTTTTACTCCAAAGTATTCCGAATGAGATATACATCAAGATAGATAGCTACAAGGCGAATGCCAAGAAAATGTGGGATCAGCTACAGAAAATGATGATGGGTTCCAAAGTAGGCAATCAACTGAAAGTGGCTAACTGCATCAATAGCTATGAGAAGTTTAAAGCGAAAGAGAATGAGAGCCTAGAGGAAACTTATGAGAGGTTTGTACTTATCCAGAATGAACTCTCAAAGAACAAAGTGAAGAAGAAGCAGATAGAAAACAATGTCAAGTTCATAAGCATTCTACAACCTATATGGAAGAAGCACACTCGTCGAATGAAGCAGATGAAAGATTTGAGTGAGATTCCACTACATGACGTCTACGAGACGTTGAGACAGAATGAGGAAGAAGTGGAAGAGAAAAGAGCTGAAAAGAAGAAGTCTGAGAAAGTGCCCGATCCCATAGCACTGATAGCTGGAGAGAAGGAGAAAGAAAAGAAAGAAAAAAAGAAAAAGAAGAAGATAGTTATTTCTAGCTCTGAGACTGGTTCTGATTCCGATGGTGATGATGGGGAGAACCTCAAGCAGGCAATGCTTTTATTGACCCGAACTTTCCAGAAAAAGTTCCACAAGAAACCAGGGTCAAACTCACAGAGGTATTCTTCTACGGGATCAAGGAATCATGAGCACAGAGAAAGGGTTGAAGACAGAAGGTTTGAAGAGACAAGAGATGTTGAGAAAAATCCAGAAGAGATGAAGAATAAGTATGTGAATGACTATACTGGTGCTGAGAATAAAGCTAATGATCTGATCAAATGCTACAACTGTGGCAAGGTCGGACATTATGCAAAAGATTGTCGGAAGCCGAAGGTTCGGAACTCGGAATACTACAAGAACAAAATGCTCTTGGCCAAGCAACAGGAAGCTGGCAAGGCATTAATGACTGAAGATGAATATTGGCTAGATCATTCAGATGTCGAGGAAGAGAATGAAGAGACTGCTCATTTATGCTTAATGGGTAAAGAAGTTAAGTATGATGATTCGGAAGATGAGGCATCTGATGAGGTAATGAACTTAATTGAACATGATTTCATAAATAAAATGGAAGCCATGATGGTCGAACTTCAAGACCTACAATCAAAAGTACAAAAAGAAAATAGCAGAGTTGCAAAGAAGAATCAAAAGATTTTTGAACTGAACAAAGTTGTTGTTGGGAACAAAGATCTCATTGATTCTCTGAACAAATTTGTTTCTAATCTTCAACAAGAAAATGATTGTTTAGAAAATAAGATTTCTGATTTTAAGTCCAAAATTTCTAAGTCTGATTTGGAAAAACAAGAGTTTGTACTAAATGCTTATAAATTGCAGGTGGAAAATAAGAGCTTACTGAAAAAGGTAAATGGTTTGGAAGAAAAATTGTATGCTAGAGGCCAAACAGATCAAACCATTTTTCTAAACACCACAAATGAGGAAGCTGATGTTAAAGAGAAGTGGGGTCATGGTTACGAAAACCCACACTATCTTAAGAAAGCCATCAGAAAACAACCAACGTTGTATAATTTTGATTTTCTTGTTGTTGCTAGTAAATATCCTCATTTAAAACCTAAATTTGTTACCAAATTACCAGATGAAGTTGAGGCTAAAGAAATTAAAAATAGAAAGAATGTAAAGAAAATGCAACTACCATTTTGCTATGACAAGCTAAATGGTAGTTAACTTTTTGAATCACCAAAAGTTCTTTCAACTGATTATTTTGCTAGCTATTCTGTTTCAGAGATGGAGGCAAAACCTGCAATTGCAAAAGTATATGTTCCTCCACTCATTCTAGAAAGCAAAATAATTGAGCTTGAAGAAGTTTTATCTGAAGAAAGAATTTTGGTAGATATAGAACAAACTATATTTTCAACTGTGTTAAAGAACACTGTTTTTCAAAATAAATCTACAAAGTGTTCTAATTTTTCTAAAATTCCACAAACTTCAACTGATAATTTTGATGACTTATTTGCGTCTACAAATGATTTCCTTAATTCTGATGAGGGGTGTGTAAAAGAAATTGATATGTTTGACTTCAACGCTTCACTTCCAGATCATTCTACTTTCGTTATTAATGGAGAAGATTTACCAAGTGTTTATGAAAAGGGTGAATCATCAACTAAGGTTGGTGAATCAGTTTCTGTGAATGTTGATTACTATGCTGAGGGTAAGAAACATAAGAAACAACGCTCACAGAAACGGAATAACACTGGTAAACACAAGAAAACTAAATCTCAGAAATTTGATTTTCCTAATAAATCTAAATTCTTTGTTTCAGATATAAGAAAGAAAAGGTCAGAAGAGAGAATTGAATGGCGACCTAAAAGGAAGAATGATGACAAGGCAGAATCAATTTCTGATAATTTTTGTAATAGATCAAATAGTAGCGTGTCTGATGTAGTTGGTTCCGTTGCTTCTACTAATAAAAATCTTGTAACTTCTTACAAGAGATATTCTATAAAGCAATTGTTCCAATTATCTACTGCTACTACTAAATCTTATTCTTATCGGTGGAATGATTTTTCTTATCATCATTATTCTAATGATTGGTTTGGATCTTATCATGTTTATTCTTCTAAATCAAATATTTTTAGGAGTTTTCAAAAGAAAAGAGGATCCATATTTAAATGGATACCAAAATCTTGCGCTAATTCTTTAGGACCCGTTTTTAAATGGGTACCTAAAATTGTTATTCCTTGATTTCTCTTGCAGACCCGTCATATGTGGTACTTGGATAGCGGTTGTTCCAAGCATATGACCGGGCAAAAGGATTTATTGTCTAATTATACAGAGAAATTCAGCGGAAATGTACGATTTAGAAACGACCAGTTCTCATCGATCTTAGGATTTGGTGACATCATTCAAGACAATATAACGATTACGAAGGTGAGCTATGTTGAAGGATTAGGACACAATATGTTTAGTATTGGTCAGTTCTGCAACAAAGGGTTCGAGGTAAATTTGAAGGCTAAGAGTTGCTCAGTGTGTACTGAAGATGGCAAAGAACTCTTAGTTGGTACTCGCAAGTCAAACCTCTACACAATCAATTTTTCAAAGGTCCAGACTGACAATCAGGTGTGTCTACTTTCAAAAGCCTAGATGCAACAAAGCTAGCTATGGCATCGACGACTCTCTCATCTGAATTTTCGTTACATAAACAAGCTGGTTAGTGGAAAGTTAGTGAATGGACTTCCTGAGCTCAAGTATGTGAAAGAACACTTGTGTGCAGCGTGTGAAAAAGGGAAGATGAAGAGAGTTCCATATAAACCAAAGCCTGAACCTAGTACCAGTTCTCCATTAGAGTTGTTACATATGGATCTTTGTGGTCCGATGCGAACGCAAAGCTTAGGCGGAAAGAAATATGTTCTAGTTATCGTTGACGACTATTCACGATACACGTGGGTCAAAATTTTACAATCAAAAGATGAGACGCCTGAAGTACTCATCACATTTCTGAAGACGACCCAGGTGAATATGCAGAAATCAGTCAAGCTTCTCAGAACTGATAACGACATAGAGTTAAAAAACAGAACTGTTGAAGAGTATCTCGAATCGGTCGGGATATCACATCAATACTCTGCTGCTCGTACGCCAGAACAGAATGGAGTATTTAAAGGCGAAATCGAACGCTAGCCGAGGCCGCTCACACTATGCTCAGCCAATCAGACTTACCTCTGTTTCTGTGGGCAGAAGCTATTTCGACTGCGTGTTACACTCAAAACCGTTCCATGATACACCGCAGATTTCAAAAGACTCTGTATGCTTTGATCAACAACCAACACCAACCATCAAATATTTTCATATTTTTGGTTGTCAGTGTTTTGTGCTAAACGACAGAGAGAACCTCAACAAGTTCAGTGCTAAGGCAGATGAGGGCATATTCATTGGATATTCTTCTACATCTGTTGCATATCAAGTTTACTTGAAAAGGTCGAAGACTGTTATCGTGAGCGTAAACGTCACATTCGATGAAAATATGGCCTCTGAACAAGTCAGTTCAGAACCCATGATAACTGGAGTGCTAGCTTCTGGACAACTCAGTCCAGAACCTGTACCCGAAAAGAACAAATCAGATGAACCATCATCGTCTACTACTCATTTATCTGATTTAGATCTTTTATTTGAATTTTTTTATGATGAATTTCTTGGATCTAATGTGAATAAACCTGTTGTGGTTGACAGGATGGAAGATTCAACCACAAATTATCCAATCACTTCAGATGTTTCTATTGAATCAAATTCCCCGATTCAACAAGAAATTCCAGTTCATATGCCTACTCCAAGTGTTGAAGTTGTATATATTAACGAAGAGCCAGAAGTTGCTGCATTAGTAGGATGTACTGTAAGGACAGATCAACAGACTGAACAAGTTGTACCTACTGAAACTTCTGCACCAACTACTTCAACTGAAACACTCCCTCATACTGTACAAATTGAAGAAGCTGATAGTGGATTCTTAGATGTCAACTATGATCAATCTTCATCTAATCCACTCCCTAATGAACATCGCTGGACCAAAGAGCACCCTCTTCACCAAATCATTGGAGATCTAAACAAGTCGGTGCAAACTAGGTCAACAATTTTAAATCAATGTCTACATGACTCATTCCTCAGCAAGATAGAGCCTACTCGAGTATCAGAAGCTCTAGCTTATTCGGATTAGGTGTCTGCTATGCAAGAAGAGTTAAACCAGTTTGAAGCCCAAAACATTTAGAGACTAGTGCCAAAACCGGAAGGAAAGTCTATTATCGGCACTAAATGGGTATTCAAAAACAAGAAGGATGAAGATGGTATTGTCATAAGGAATAAATCAAGACTTGTTGCCAAAGGTTACCGGCAAGAGGAAGGCATAGATTACGACGAGACTTATGCTCCAGTAGCACGTATAGAAGCAATTCGCATGTTTCTAGCGTATGCTGATCATAAAAACTTCACTGTCTATCAAATGGACGTGAAGAATGCCTTTCTAAATGACATACTTAAGGAGGAAGTCTATGTCTCGCAACCAGAAGGCTTTGTAAATCCAGATAAACCAGATCATGTCTATATCTTGGATAAAGCACTTTATGGGTTAAAACAATCACCTCGAGCCTGGTATGAGGTATTATCAAAATTCTTGGTCAAGTCAGATTTTTCAAAAGGTAAAGTCGATACCACTTTATTCATTAAAAAGGAAAAAGCCAATATCACTCTTATTCAGATATATGTTGATGATATAATATTTGGCTCTCCAAATCCTAAATACTGTAAGAACTTTTCAAATCTAATGGTGTCAAGATTTCAAATGAGTATGATGGGAGAGATGAACTTCTTTCTTGGATTACAAGTAAAACAGTTTTCAACGGGGATTTTTATAAACCAAGAAAAGTACATTTGTGATATTCTTCGGAAGTTCAAAATGGAAAATTGCAAACCAATTGGAACCCCAATGGCACCAGGTACTAAGATTGTCACTAATCCTTCGGGAAAAGGTGTTGATGTTAGGACTTATAGAGGAATGATAGGTTCTTTAATGTATCTTACTTCAAGTAGGCCAGATATTATGTTCTCTACATGCTTATGTGCAAGATATCAGGCTGATCCTAAAGAATCCCATTTGGCTGCTGTCAAACAGATTTTTAGATATCTGAAGGGGACTGCAGATCTTGGTCTGTGGTATCCTAAGGATACAGGGTTTGAACTAACTGCTTATTCAGACACAGATCATGCTGGACGTATGTTAGACAGGAAGAGCACATCGTGTCATGTTCAATTCCTTGGAGACAAGCTCGTTAGCTAGGCGTCAAAGAAACAACTTTGTGTTTCCACATCGACTGCTGAAGCAGAGTATGTAGTTGCTGCCAGTTGTTGCTCTTAAGTATTGTGGATGAGGACACAACTGCGAGACTATGGATTCAAGTTTGACAAAATACCGATTTATTGTGATTCGAAGAGCGCCATAGCCATATCAGTTAATCCTGTGCAACATACAAAGACAAAGCACATTTATGTCAGGTATCATTTTATAAAAGATAATGTAGAAAAAGGTACAATAGAACTTTACTTTGTAAAAATTGATTATCAACTTGCAGATTTGTTTACCAAACCTTTAGATGAAAAGAGATATAATTTTCTTGTATCTAAGCTTGGTATGCTAAATCCCAAGACCTAATCAGTATTTACCTATTAAAGTTTCTTTTATTGTAATTTTTCATCATTTCTTTATTATTAATTCTGAAAGGCTATCTACACTTTAACATTTTGTTCATGTTCTCAGGGGGAGTGAGACAAGATTCTAAGATGATCAACATTATTTTAAGGGGGAGTTTATATATGTTTTGCATTATTTTAATTGCTAAATTTTTGTGATGCATATTTTTAAGGAGAGTCTATGAGTATAACAAAAGGAGTAAGGATATGATTTCTGATTATTTCAGATCAGAACTCGTTTATTCAATGTTTTATTGCTTTATGTCATTTTTAATTTTCAATAAATTTGTGAATAAAGTTGCTTTGACATGATTTTGAGACTTTTGCAAATTGCGAGAAGCTATCAAGATCATATCATTATGATTTTTCAGCGTGACTTCATGAGATTTAAGACTGATCGACAAAGGTTAATTTTTATCTTAATCTCATATATGGTTGAAAGAAGGATGACTTTCAATCATAGAAAACATGTTATTAAATGTTCAAACCACTTCCCGATTCTTAAACATATTTCATGAATTGGAAGTGTGATTTTCAATGTTTTCAATATTTCCTTGTGCTTAAATGGTTACAAACCGTGTGTTTCCAAAGATAAATACTTGTGTATTGTCTTTTCTATATACTTTCAAGTATTCACACACACCGGTTTGACTTATTGTTCACAATGTTCTTACCATGTCTCAAATTTGAATCATATTTTTCGATGGTAAGACACCCCGCTTGTACTTCAATGAATTTTGAGCGTATTTTCATTTCGACGCGTTCATTTCAAGAATGTCTGTATTTTGATTCATATAGTCAATATCCATTATTCTTGACCATAAGTTTTCATTGTCGTATCATATCATTTCTGATCATTTTTATACAATGTCAAATTTTCAAACAAGTCTCTTGCATTCATGTCTATTCATTCAATTTACTTGTTTAAAATATCTTCAATGTTTAAAATGCTCATATCTTCATGATTATATTCTGAGCATACAAACATCTGACTTGTATTTGAGCTTTAACAGTTCAAGTTAAACCATTTTTGAGCAACATATGCTTCATAGGAAAATATGGGTTCTTTGTGCTAGGACTTAAATTAACTTCTATGGATTCACGTTAACCAGTGTTTCCTACCCAAGAAATTAATCAATAGTGACTGAGTGTGAGGAGTCGAAAAGAAATGAATGTGGGTTGTGCGTAGAGGTAAAATAGAAAAGAGAGTTTGGTTAGATGTGAGATTCAATGATTAAAAGAAAGAGGGTGTGACAACAGAGTAAAAGAATATTAAACTCTGCACCAACTACTTTCTGAGTCGGGCAACTACATTTCTGGTGATTCACATCTCTTTGGTGAACATCATTGAAACAGGCAACTAGCCCATGCCAACTCTTGTTAAAACCCCACCAGCCACTCATTTTCTTCTCAAAAAGAAAATGTTTCATATTTTCTGGGGACGCAGCATATTATCTATCTGATTTTCATTTGGAAAATCTGGATATTGAAAAAGAAGGAAGTCTGCCCCACCTTCGCACTTCAATCATGCACATTGAGTCTATGTTTATCTATTGTTGTCTTAGTGGTTTACACAATTTTGAGCCTTATAAAAGCAATCATCAAGTGCTTAATTCTTTTTATCACTTGCACAAACACACAAGGAATTTGTTTTCTTGTCATAACATTCATAGAAATTGCCTTTGTGGTGTTTCGATGATTGGATGTAAGCCCTGGGGGAGTGAACATAACAAAAGCTCCTTTATAATGTGTATCTGTTACACACAGTGACTTCGTGTTACTGACAGACATATTAACTGATTCATTTGTTGATTCAGGTGTTACACGAATATTTTGTCTGGATTTGAAAAGATATAGATGAATACATGGTTATAGATCAACGAATCAGTGGCTCTTGGACATATCAGAATGGTCAAAGACATTTCTTGGGAAAAGTTTTGATGTTATAGATGCTCTATTCATCAAAAAGGGGGAGATGAATTACAGAAATGTTAGATTCAGAAATTTCATAAGTTAAAGTTTTGAAGAAGATAAAGTTCAAAGTTTGAAATTTGAAAGATTGTACAAGCAAAGTCAAAGATGTTTGAAGATGTGCTGATTTTACAGAAATTTTCTTTGAAGATATTTTGCTAAATATCTTTCAAAGAGTCAGACATGGGAAGAATACAGTCAAAGTAAGGGGAGATTGCAATGCTTGTGCTTAAAGAAGAAATTTGTTACAAAGAAGAAGATTGTACTTTTTGAGCCTAAAGAGAAGACTGAATTGCAAAATCTTTCAAAGATGATCTTGAATCCAAAGAGGGAGATTGTTAGAGCAGAAATATGTTGGATACAAGATCATGAAGACCAGAAGTCAAAAGACAAGAAGTCAAATGCTGGAAAGTCAACTCTCAGTAAAAGTCAAAGTCATTTTGTAATAAGTCAAAGTCAATGTTTTTGTTTGTATGTTTAGTTTTGTCTTGTTTAGTCTTATAGGTATAAATAGTTGTTGTTTTGTGTTTAATAAATAGATGATTAGAGAGTTTTGTGCGCGTTCAGAGAGAATTTTGTAGAGAGAGAAAGGAACATTTATATATAGAAAGTTGTAACTGTTTGATTTTGATAATTGAATTGAAACAGGTATTTCAATAATCTTGTTTGTTTGATTGATTTGAAATTAGAGAACTTGAATCAGGGACATACATGTTTGATGAAATGCAACTAACATAAACTCTGTGATATTCTTGTTATATTAATTTAAAAAACTGAAAGATTGGTTACATTGTTTGATTCTTGATCTAAAGATTACTTATTTTACTTGTTTTTTATGTGATTATGTGGCATTTACGTCTTAGGGATGGTAATTACATTTTTATCAATGTCAATATAGGAAGACTACAAAAGAATGGAAGTAACATTGTCGCGTTGTAGTTACTCAAGATATTGTTGGAGAATGGGTTGCTTTTCGAACTAGTGAAAGGAAATTCACCTATGACTTGTTGTCCAATTTTTCATTAAAATTGTGTGGTATCATAATCATGTTCTTTCATGATCGATGGCTTTTTAGGATCTTTGATTTTGAGATGAAATCTGGTTAGGGATTTAGGGATTATGACAAATTAACCATACACCAACTTTTAGAATTGAGTGTTGTACATGTTGCTAGTACATGAAACAAAGTTATAAACATAATCAACCATATCTCTTTCATAGAATGTTGGCATATTCAATTAGAATAATTAGATGCATCATTCATAATCTATTAGTAATCACATGGTTTTAATTTCATTTAATAAGTATATAACAATGTCAATTTGCATAAATCTTGTGGTGTCTCGACCTAATGAGTTGTTTGTCGAATTGATTTCATAAACACTAATTCCTATATTATGTTAAACAGGTTTTCTAGATTTCTGGCTTAGACATCAAGTTTTCTAATGTATTAGTTAGCCCCAATTCCAGATTGTAAAAGTATTGAAAATATCTAAGTCCTATTTCAGAGGACTTCCAGAAACAGACTTCAGAGGACGAACCTGCCTCTGAAGTACATTCCAGGGTTAGTGGATTTCAGCAGAAGACATTAGAGATGGCTTCATTAGAGGCACCTACATCAGAGCTCTGAAGACCTCCTCTCTGAATATGGCGCCGATCACTTTCTACATGTATCAAAAGAACAGATGACACATCATTAAGGATAAGATTTTACTATCTAGAGTAGGTCACTTTTCATGCATGTCTTGAGCTTACCTTTTAGGTAAGACACTGTTCAAGCATGCTTTTATATGTGAGATTGTACACTGTACACTTTATGGTCCTATAAATAGGACCATCTCTTCTTTGACAAAAGTGTACTTTTTGATATATCTTGAATATGATAAATCTTATAATATATTTAAAAGTATTTCCAAAGAAGATCTTGTGCGCTTTATATATCTGTTTAGAAACTGTGATATTTGAATCTGCTTTTGATATTAAACTTTATTGCTTCCACTGTTCTTATTCTTGTTGTTTATATCATTATTGTAAGATTAAATATGGGATCCAACAATTGGTATCAGAGCCTCCTTTGTTTTCTAAACAAAGAAATATCATATTTGTATACTCGGATAGATTAAAATTTTACTGATTCAAGCTTTCAATATATGTGCATGTTCATATAAACCTTGGTTTATTAAAAAGAACTTTATATGCTTAATACTTGAAAGTAAATCACAGTTTCTCTCTTTGGTAAAAGATCTTCGAGAGAAAAGCAGCAGTGTCATTTATACAGCTGGATCATTAACCAAACCACCTACACTTCTAAGGGATGAATATCCCCAATGGAAAATATGGATGGTAAATTTCTTTGAAGGTATGGACAGGGATCTTTTAAGATCAGTGAATGATGGACCTCACCAACCAATGGTGTTGGTACCAAGAGTTCCAGCAACAGCAGATACTGCTGAAATACTTGCATACTATGAAAAGAAAACTTCTAACTTCACTGATGAAGAGACTAGTATGATGGAAAATGACTCAAAAGCTGTTAGATTGCTCATTATGGCCATTCCCAATGATATCTTTCAAGAACTTGATTCTTGTACTACTGCAAAAGAGATATGGGATCAGTTGTTAAATCAACTGGAAGGTGGCCTACAAACTCAAAAAAATAAAATAAATCTTTTCATAAATGAATACCATGACTTTCATGCATTACCTGAAGAAACCTTACACCAAACTTACTCAAGATTCAACATTCTCATTAATAAATGCAAAACGTTTGGAGTTGTGAGGACAAAAGAAGAAAACAATGTTCTTTTCCTTAAAAGCTTAAATGAAGAGTGGTCACAACTGTCAATGTCAATTCAAGCCAATCAAAACCTTGAATCTTGGTCATTAACTGATATTTATGGCACTCTTGTTGCACAGGAAAAAGAAGTTATTAAACAGAAGTCAAAAACCTCTTTGGATGGACCTCTTGCTCTAATATCAAAAAATAAAAGTATGTTAAAAGAAAGTCAGAATGAAGAATCAATGAACTCAAAAGAAAATTCATTGAGAAGAGAGTCAAAAAGAAAATCTAAAAAGGTCTTAATCGCTGAAGAAAGTGATCATTCAGACTCAGACTCAGATGAAGACATTAATGCTCTTGCCAAATCTCTTGCCTTGATTACCCATCAATTCAACAAGAAATTTGGCAAGAAAGTTTATGAAGGAAGAAGAGATGATGAAGAAAGAAGAGGAAATCCAGAAAGAAGATTTCAGAAAACTGATCATCAAAAAGAGCCAGATCCACTCTGCATAGTGATCAAAAGGGTGTTCATTTCATCAATCATGAAGCTACTCAACAATCAAGATCTCATCAACCATTTCAACCAAGGTATCCTCAACCTCAAAGATACTTCCAGCCACAACCACAAGCTCAAAAGACAGAAACATGTGCTACTCTTCCACCAAATCGAAATGATGGAAGATGTTTTAGATGTGGAAAACTAGGCCATTTTTCTGCAAACTACAGAGGAAAACTTGTCAAAGATTAAGACTACTACAAGAACAAGTATAATGTCAAAGAAATAGTACTTGTTGCAGAGATGGAGGACTAGTTATTAGACTCTACAAGTGATGGAGAGGAAGAACCTACAAATCTCTGTGGTATGGCCTTTTCAGATGGAAATCAGACTGATGGAACATCACAAGACTACTCTGAAAAGGTAAACTCTTCTTCCACATCTGAAAGTGAACTTGAAATGGATGTTCTTAAGCTAACTGATGAGTTTCAGAGTTTAAAGCAAAATCTTTTAGAAGAAAAAGAAAAGAGAAAACAAATGACAAAAGATCTAAATTTTTATAAAAGAGAAAAGAATCTTCTTGAGTCAGAAAAGAAAGAAATTTTTATTGAAAAATCTGAACTTGAAAAAGCTCGAAAGCAAATGGAAAAATCTTTTTCAAAAAGATTCAAAGAACTTGAGAAAGTTTTACAGTTTAAAGAAGAAGAAGTAAGAAAATCTGAGTATGAAAGACTCAATTCTATTGCCTTAACAAACTTTTTTCAAAAACAAAGAGAAATCCTACATCAATCTCTGGAAAGGAAAGAACTTCAAATCAAAAGCTATCTGGATGCTCAAGATGTGCACATTAAAATAAATTCTCAAATGGACACTCAAGGACTGGGATTCAATGATTTGGATCCATTTACTGGATTAAAGAAAACTTCACTTTCTTCCACCTTGTGCATAGGAAAGGTCCAGAGCCCTGACAGTCCATCTCTGAACAACTTCAAAAGAACAAAAACCTCTGAAGGATCAAAGACAAGAACTCTGAACTTCAAAAATGTCTCATACTCTGAAGCAAAATCATTTCAAAAACCTATCTTAAAGATAGATAAAGAAACTTCAGAAATAATTTTTACAAAACCTCAGAACAATGATCCTAGAGAAATTTTTAAGTTTGATGCTTTTATCACAAAAGAATCAGAGACACCTGAAACAAGTACTTCTGAATCAAGTACCTCTGAAGATGAACCTCAGAGTTTACTCAATCCAGATGCACCTCTGTATTCTCCAATGTCAGATGAATGCATCAGAACTACTTTTGAAGATGATATGAGAAGAATTTACAAAGAGAATGTCATATCTTATTTTATCAAAGAATCATGCAAGAAGAAGATAATCAAAGTCTCAAGACCAAAAATTATTGCAAAAACTTCAGAGATAGCCATCTCTGAAAAGGTCAAAAGAGACTTTCTTGACTCTGATTCTGAATTTGATCCAGAAATAGATGAACAGATATTCTGCAGACCGGAGAAAGTAATTCATAAAAACTTACAGACTATTGGTTCTGGAATTATAAACATTCCTATTCCTGTTTTGAAAAACAAACCCATAATATTAATATGTCCTGATTTTGCAGACATGTGTCTACAAGCAAAAACCTCTCTGGATCTTGAGAAAGAGTTAAAAGAAAAGGCAAAGAATAAAACTAACACTTCTCAATTCTACACCTATAAACCTATCAAATTCACTCCTGAACAAAAAGGAAAATGGCAAGAAATTAACCATTTTGATCCTATTTGTGCAGTGAGCAGCAAAGAGAAGAAGATGTTTTTGAACAAGAAAAGGCAACTTTAAAAGAATGTTGTCTTTCAAGCCAAAAGGAAGGAAGTAGTTAGGAATACTTGTAATAGTCCTAGTGCTAGTTTAAAATGGAATCAAAATGTATCAAATGCATTCAATGAAAAGAGAAAATTTGCTCCTACTTCTTCTTGTTCTATCAATTGCAATTGCATTCAACTCTTCATAAAACCGAACAATCATTTCAGAGGTTCTCATTGTTTTCTGAGTCAATCTCTAAGTAAAAACTAAGAGACAAAATCTCAGAAAAAGAAAAATTCAGGCAAGACATCAAAAGATGAGATACCAAACATTCATCAAAATCCTCAAAAGTCTAACAAGAAAGGACCCATAATGAGGTGGGTACCTAAGAAACTCTAATTTGTCTTGCAGAAGCAGTCAATGCCTATCTCGTACTTAGATTATGGATGTTCAAGGCATATGACTAGAGACAAGAAGTTGCTATCCTCTTTTAAAGCAAAACATGGAGGAGCAGTAACTTTTGGAGATAATATGCAAGGTCAGATTAAAGGTTATGGTGAGTTGACAAGAGGTAAGGTATCTGTTTCTAAAGTTGCTTATGTTGATGGACTAAAACACAACTTAATATGCATAAGTCAACTTTGTGACAATGGTTTTGATGTGAAATTTCAAGAAAAATATTGCTCACTTCTTCACTCAAAAACAGGTCAACAAATGTTAAGAGCAGACAGAAAGGAAAATTTATATAAAATGAATTTTTCCAAACATATAACTCTGTCTAGTATCTCTGAATAGTGAAGAAGTCTCGCTCCGGCATAACAAGTTCTCTCATCTTAACTTTTCTTCACTTGATAAATTGGTCAAACTCAATTTGGTTAAAGGATTACCATCTCTGAAGTTCAACAAATATCATCTTTGTTCTTCTTGTGAAATGGGAAAAATGAAAAGATCTTCCCATAAAACCAAAAGTGATAATAATTGTCCAAGACCTCTGCATATGCTTCATGTGGACCTCTGTGGTCCTATCTCTGTGCAAAATCTATCAGGTAAAAAATATATTCTAGTTCTGATTGATGAATACTCTAGATATACTTGGATAGAATTCATCAGAGCCAAGTCTGATGTACCTGATATCTTAATAAGATTATTAAAAAGATTGCAGGTTCTGTTCAACAACAAAGTTTAGAAGCTGAGAAGTGATAATGGGACAGAGTTCAGAAATGACAAAATCAACTCATATCTTTCAGAAGAAGGCATAACTCCCAACTTCTCTGCAGCAAGAACCCCTCAACAAAATGGTTGTTATCCCATATAACAATGCAAAACTCAAGATGACAAACAATTTCAATTAACAATCACTTTGTATTCAATCTCTGAATTCAATTACAAATGCTCTCAACTTTCTCTCTCTAAACAGATGAACTCGTATGATGCTATTAATCTGTTACACGCACAACATAGGGTCATATCCCAATTTATACACACACTACAAACACGCATGACACAATAAAACGCAAAAATACAAATATAATTACAATTTGACTTTGACTTTTATTACACTAGACTTTGACTTTGATGCTTGAGAATTGACTTCAGCTTTGATTTCAATCTTCAGTCTTCTATGATCTTCTATCCAACATATATATGTTCTAACAATCTCCCCCTTTGGATTCAAGATCATCTATAAAAGATTTTAGTAATTCAATCTCCCTCTTTAAGCTCAGTAAATGTAATCTCCCCCTTTGTAGAACTTTAACATTGGAAATTCACTCTTCTATATATACTTGAAACAATCTCTTCTTTCTTTGATCTCTAATAATCTGAAATCTTCCCAAAGTCTGTCTTCAAACATATAACAATCACCCCCAAGGTTAACAAAAACCTCTTTCAGACTCCAGAAAGAAATTATCTTTTGTTTTAGCTTGGTTTCCTTTAGCAAATTATCTTCAAAGAAAATTTCTGTAAAAATTCAGCACACCTTCAGAAATCTTTGAACTTGCTTGATCAAACTTGTACAGTCTTTGTCAAAACTTTGCAATTCTTTGAACTTTGCTTAATCATCTCTGACATTTCGGATACAAACTTTGCTTTCAACCAACAAATTCTTGAACACTTTCCAATAACTTTCTTGATCTTCTCCCTATCTATAACATTTCTGAATCATACATTTCTTGAATTATTCTCCCCCTTTTGATGAATGAGGCATGAATTCATTAAAACTTTCACCAAGAAATGTCTTTGATAATCTAAACTAACCATTAATCTTTGAACATAAGAGCCTCTGATTCTTTGTTAATCCAAAAGATATTCATCCGAATCTTTACAAATTCAGACAAATTATAAGTGTAACACCTGAATCAACAAATGAATTAGTTAGAAATGCCTGTCAGTAACACAAAGTCACTGTGCGTAACGAATACACAATGGAAAGGAGCTTTTGGATGTTCACTCCCCCAGGTCTTCCATTCAATCATTGAAACACCACAAAGATATTTCTATGAACGTTATGACAAGAAAACAAATTCCTTGTGTGTCCGTGCATGTGTTTAGAAAGAATTAAGCACATGATGATTGCTTTTGATATAGGCTCAAAATTGTGTAAACCATTGAGACAACAACAGTTAAACACAAACTCGATTGTGCATGATCGAAGTGCGAAGGTGGGGCAGACTTCCTTCTTGTTCAATATCCAGATTTTCCAAATGAAAATCAGATAGCATATGTGTTGCGTCCCCTTGAAATATGAAACATTTTCTTTTTGAGAAGAAAATGAGTAGCTGGTGGGGTTTTTGTCAAGAGTTGGCATGGGCTAGTTGCCTGTTTCAATAATGTTCACGAATAATTGTGAAACACTAGTAATGTGGCTGCCCGGCTCAAAAAAAGTTACGTGCAGAGTTTGATATTCTTTTACTCTGTTCTCTCACCCTCTTTCTTTTAATCATTGAGCTCGCATCTAACCAAACTCTCATTTTCATTTATCTCATCACTCAACCCATACTCAGTATTTGACTCCTCACACTCGATCACTAAAGGATTAACTTCTTGGGTAGGAAACATTGGTTAACGTGAATCCATAGAAGTTTCAGTTAAGTCCTAACACAATGAACCCATATTGTCCTAAAAGAACATGTTGCTCAACTGGTTTAACTTTTCAGTTAAAGCACAGAAGATACAAGTCAGATGTCTGTATGCTCATAAAGATGATCATGAAGATTTGAGCATTTTTAAACATTGAAATTATTTCAAACAGGTAAATTAAATGAATGAAAAGAATACAATAAACTTGTTTGAAATTCTGACATTGTATGAAAAGATCACAATTAAATGATTTATCAAATAAGGACTAGGTCATCAAAAATTGGATGTTGTCTATACGAAACAAGATATAGACAAGTCTTGAAAGAACGTTTCAAAATGAAATCACGCTGAAACTTTGAGGTTCAATCGGGGTGTCTTACCATCGATAATATGTTTCAATTTAGAGACATGGTAAGAACATATTCAATAAAAATTAAATCGGTGTGTGTGAATACTTGAAAGTATATGGAAAAGATAATACGCAAGTATTAATCTTTGGAAACACACGGTTTGTTGAAACATTTTAAGCACAAGTAAAATGAAAACATTTAAAGTCACATTTCTATATTCATGAAATCTTTTTAAGAATTAGAAGTGGTTTGAACATTTAAGAACATGTTTTCATATATGAAAGTTGTCCTTCTTTCACACACATATGAGATTAAGAATAGAAATAAACCTTTTCACTCAGTCTTAAATCTCATGAAGTCAGCTCTAAGTCATAAAGATATCATCATTTAAGCTTCCTCTCATTTCTGCAAAGGTCAAAAAGTCATCAAAGTAACTTTATTCATAACATTTATTGAAAATTAAATGACATAAAGCAGTAAAACATTGAATATACGAGTTCTGATCTGAAGTAATCAGAAGTCATATTCAGTACTCCTTACTCTCACTCCCCCTATATTTATGCATCAGAAAAATTTATCAGTTAATAATGCAAACATATATGAACTCCCCCTCAAATGAAAGTAGATCATCTTTTCTCAAACTCCCCCTGAAATCATGAATACTTTTCAGTACAGATATCTTTTCAGAATAAAGTTAAAGAAATGAAGAAAAATGACAATAAGAAAACTTTAGAAGGTAATCACAAATTATGTCTTGAGATTTAGCAAACCAAGTTTCGAGACAAGAAAATTAAAACTCTTATCGTCGAGAGGCTTGGTAAATAAATCAGCAAGCTGATAATCAGTGTTTACAAAATAAAGTTCTATTGTACCTTTTTCGATATTGTCCTTGATAAAATGATATCGTACGTCTATGCATTTGGTCTTTGTATGATACACAGGATTTGCTGATATTGCAATGGCGCTCTAAGAGTCACAGTATATCAGGATCTTGTCAAATTTGAAGTCATAATCTTGTAGTTGCGTCCTCATCCACAACACCTGAGAACAGCAGCTTGCAGCAGCAACATACTCTACCTCAGCCGTTGATGTGGAAACACATAATTGTTTCTTTCATTCCTAACTTACGAGTTTATCTCCAAGAAACTGTATATGACCCGATGTACTCTTCCTGTATAACATACATCCTGCATGATCTGCATCTGAGTAAGCCTTCAGTTCAAAACTAGTACCTTTAGGATACCACGACCAAGATCTGCAGTGCCCTTCAGATATCTGAATATCCTTTTGACCGCAGACAAATGGGATTCTTTGGGGTTATCCTGATATCTTGCACATAGACATGTAGAAAACAAAATATCTTGCCTACTAGAAGTTAAATACATCAAAGAACCGATCATCCCTCTGTAGGTTCTAACATCGACAGATTTTCCCAAAGGATCCATGTCGATCTTAGTTCACGGTGCCATCGGGGTTCCAATTGTTGTACAATTTTCCATTTTGAATTTTCTCAGAATATCAAAAATGTACTTTGATTGATTGATAAAAATCCCCGTTGAAAATTTCTTGACTTGTAATCTGAGAAAGAAATTCATCTCTCCCATCATACTCATTTGAAATCTAGACACCATGAGGTTAGACCAATTCTTGCAGTATTTTGGATTTGTTGAGCCAAATATTATATCATCCACATATATTTGAATAAGAATGATATAGGCTTTTTCCTTTTTAATAAACAAAGTAGTATCGATTTTACCTTTCGTAAAGCCCGACTTGACTAGGAATTTGGATAAAACTTCGTACCAGGCGCGAGGGGCTTACTTTAATCCATAAAGTGCTTTATCCAGTATGTAGACATGATCCGGTTTGTCTAGATTAACAAAGTCTTCAGGTTATGAGACATAGACTTCCTCCTTTAGTATGTCGTTTAGAAAGGCAGTCTTCACATCCATCTGGTAGACGATGAAGTTTTTGTGTGCAACATATGCAAGAAACATTATTATCGCTTCGATGCGTGCCACTAGAGCGTAAGTCTGGTCATAATCAATGCATTCCTCTTTCCGGTATCCCTTAGCAACAAGTCGTGCTTTGTTTCTGATTACGATACCATCTTCGTCCTTTTTATTCTTGAATACCCATTTCGTACCAATTACAGATTTACCTTCAGGTTTTGGTACTAGTCTCTAGACTTTCAGTGCTTCGAACTGATTCAGCTTCTCTTGCATGGCAGTCACCCAATCCAAGTCAGCTAGAGCTTCTGATACGCGATTAGGCTCTATCTTGCTCAGAAATGAGTCATGCATACACATGTTCAAAGTAGTAGACCTAGTTTGCACTGGCTTTGATGGATCACCAATTATCTGGCTTATCGGGTGCTCTTTGGTCCACTTGAATTCATGAGGGAGCGGATTCGATGTAGATTGATCATAAAGTTCATCTAAGTATCCACTTTGAATTTCTTCAGTTTGTTCTATAGCAGGGAGGGGTTCAGCTGAAGTAGATGGTGTAGAGGTGTTAGTTGGAACAACTATTTCTGGCTGTTGAGTAGACGTCATAGTACAACCAACTGAATCAGCAACTTCTGTTTCTATGTTATCAGGTACAACTTCAACTGAAGGAGCAATTGTTTGAACTGGAGTTTCTTTCTGAATCGGGGGAACTAGTTCAGTAGATACATCCGAAGTAGTTGGAAGATGCTTCGTTGAATCTTCTGTCCTGTCAACCACAACAGATTTAGGCAATTTAGATCCAAGAAACTCATCATAAAAGAATTCAAACAATAAATCTAATTCTGATAAATGAGATGTAGAAGTAGATGCTTTATCAGAATTAGTGTCTTTAACCGCAGGTTCTGGACTGATTTGTCCAGAAGCTAATACTCCTGTAAGTACGGGTTCTGAACTGCTTTGTTCAGAAGCCAATTTTTCATCAAATATCACGTTTATGCTTTCTATCATAGTCTTGGACTTCTTTAAGTACACCCGGTATGCAGCAGATGTTTGAGAGTAACCAATGAAGATGCCTTCGTCAGCCTTCGGTCCAAACTTGTTCAGGTTCTCTCTATCGTTTAATACGAAACACCTGCATACAAAAATATGAAAGTGTTTAATGCTAGGTGTACAATTTTTTATCAAAGCATAAGGTGTTTTACCAAACCGGCGATGTATTATGGATCGATTATGTGTATAGCACGCAATCGAAACAACTTCTGCCCACAGAAGCAGAGGTAGACCGGATTGACTTAGCATAGTACGAGCGGCCTCGACTAGAGTTCGGTTTTGTCTTTCTACTACTCCGTTCTATTTTGGCGTTCTAGCAGCAAAGAATTGATGTGTTATCCTGACCGATTCAAGATAATCTTCAACTATTTTGTTCTTAAACTCTGTGTCGTTGTCTATTCTAAGAAGCTTGACTGACTTTTGCAGATTTACTTGGGTAGTCTTTAAGAAACTGATGATGACTTCGGGCGTCTCATCCTTATATCTCAGAAATTTTACCCATGTATATCGCGAATAATCGTCCACAATAACTAATACATATTTTTTGCCTCTTATGCTTTGTGTTCTCATTGGACCATAGAGATCCATGTGAAGCAATTCCAATGGAGAACTTGTACTTTGTTCAGGCTTTGGCTTATGAGCATCTCTCTTCATCTTTCCTTTCTCACATGCTGCGCAAATATATTCTTTCTCATACTTGATCTCAGGAAGTCATTTGACCAACTTTCCAGTAACCAGCTTATTGATGTAACGAAAATTCAGGTGAGAAAGCCTTCAGTGCCATAACCAGCTTTGTTGCAGCGAGGCTTTTGAGAGTAGACAAACCTGATTGTCAGTCTGGACTTTTGAGAGATTAATAGTGTAGAGGTTAGACTTTCGCGTGCCAACCAAGAGTTCTTTACCATCTTCAGTGCGTACAGAACACCTCTTGGCCTTGATATTTACCTCTAAATTTTTGTCGCAGAACTGGACAATACTGAACAGGTTATGCCCTAATCCTTCTACGTAACTCACCTTCGTAATCGTCACGTTATTTTGAATGACATCACCGTAGCCTAAAATCGGTGAAAACTGATCGTTGTCGAATCTTACGTTTCCGCAAAATTTCTCTGTATAATTAGACAATAAATCCTTTTGCCCAGTCATATGCTTGGAACACCCGCTATCCAAATACCACATATGACGGGTATGTATAAGAGAAATCAGGAAAGAATAACTTTAGGTACCCATTTAAAAGTGGGTCCTGTCAGTTTAGCACAAGATTTTGGCATCCATTTATATATGGATCCTCTTTGATTTTGAAAAACATGAGAGGTTTTAGAATTATATACATGATAAGATCCAAACCAATCATCAAAATATCGGTGAGAGACAAAATCATTCCATCTATAAGTAGATGACTTAGTAGCAAACCGAGATAATTGGAATAATTGCTTTATTGTATATCTCTTGTAAGAAGTTACAAGGTTTTGTTTATTTGAAGCAACAGAACCAAGTACATCAAAAATACTACTAGTAGATCTAGTACAAAAAGTATCAGGAAATGATTTCTATTTCTCATCAATCTTCCGTTTAGGTCGCCACTCTTTTCGTTCTTCAGAACTTCTGTTTTTCAAATCTGAAATAAAAGATTTAGACTTGTTAGGAAAATCAGATTTCTGAGAATGTCTTTTCTTTAGCTTATCAGTGTTAGTCAGTTTCTATGAGCGTCGTTTCTTTTGCTTCTTACTTTTAGCATAATAATCAGTACTCACAGAAACTGTTTCACCAGCCTTAGCTGATGATTCACCAACTTCATGCACACTAGGTAAGGCTTCATTATTGATAACAAAAGTAGAATGATCTAGAAGTTTAGCATTAAAGTCAAACATATCAATCTCATCTACACACCCTTCATCATAATTTAAAAAATAATTTACACACCCAAATAAATCATCAAAATCAGTTTCAGAGGCTTGAGGTGCTTTAGAAGATTTAGAACACTTTTGAGATTCAACATTTAAAATTGTGTCCTTTATAACAGTTGAAAATACAACTCGTTCGATGTCAGCCAATATTCTTTCATCAGATAAAACATTTTCAAGCTCGATTATTTTGCTTTCTAAAATAAGTGGAGGAACATAAATTTTAGCTTTTAAAGGTTTTGCTTCCAACTCTTTTGTCGGATAGCTTTCAAAATAATCATTTGAAAGAGATTTTGGCTGTTCAGTAATATAACTATCATTCAGCTTTTGATAGCAGAATGGTAGTTGCTTTTTCGTTTTTAATTTTCTGTTCTCATCTTCTTTAGCCTCTACCTCATCTGGTGACTTGGTAATAAACTTGGGTTTCAAATGCGTATGTTTTGAAGCAGCCTGTAGAAAATCAAAGTTATATAAATCAGGTTGTTTTCTGATGGCTTTCTTAAGATAGTGTGGGTTTTCGTAACCGAGACCCACTTCTCTTTAACATAAGTTTCCTCATAAGGGGTGTTTAGGAAAATGGTTTGATCTGTTTGGCCTCGTTCATATAGTTTGGCTTCCAAACCATTTACCTTTTTCTCTAGATTCCTGTTTTCATCCTGCAATTTAAAAGATTTTAGAACACATTCTTCTTTCTCTAAATCAGACTTAGATATCTTAGAAACAAAATCAGAAATCTTACTTTCAAAACAATCTTTTTCTTGTTTAAGATTGGAGACAGATTTGTTTAGAGAATCAATTAGATCTTTGTTCCCAACAACTGCTTTGTTAAGGTCAAAGATCTTTTGATTTTTCTTTGCAACTCTGCTCTTTTCCTTTTTCAGCTTATTTTGAAGATCTTGAAGTTCGACCATCATGGCTTCCATTTTGGTCATAAAATCAGATTCAGATAAGTTCAGTACCTCATTAGATGTCTCTTCATCAGATTCATCGTACTTGACCTCTTTTCCCATCAATCACATATGGGTTGTATCTTCCTTCTCTACTTCTTCATCAGAATGATCTAACCAGAACTCATCTTCAGCCATAAGTGCCTTGCCAACTTCTTGCTGCTTGTCTAAGAGCATCTTATTCTTGTAGTATTCTGAGTTTCTTACTTTGGGCTTCCGACAATCCATGGCATAGTGACCTATCTTTCCACATTTGTAACATTTGATCAGGCCATGATTCTTATTTTCAGCACCACTATAATCTTTCACATACTTCTTTTTCTCTTACGACTTTCTTTCCACATACTTCTTCTCCTCAGACCTTTGTCCTTCAACTCTTTCCCGATGTTCATAATTCTTTGATCCGGACGAGTACCTTTGAGAGTTTGACCCCAGTTTCTTGTAGAACTTCTTTTGAAAAGCACGGGTCAATAGAAGCATTGCTTGTTTGAGGTTCTCCCCGTCATCACTATCAGACTCAGAATCATAATCAGAACTGGGAATCACAATCATCTTCTTTTTCTTCTTATCTTTCTTTTCCTTTTCCTTTTGGCCAGCTACCAAGGCAATGGGATATGACACTTTCTCAGTCTTATTTTTCTCAGCCCTTTTCTCTTCAACCTCCTCCTCATTCTGCCTTAGTGTCTCATAGACCTCGTGTAGTGGAATGTCACTCAAATCCTTCATTTCCTTCATTCTTCGAGTGTGCTTCTTCCACTCAGGTGGAAGAATGCTGAGGAACTTTACATTGTTCTCAATTTTCTTCTTCTTAACTTTATTCTTTGACAAATCATTCAGTAGAAGCACAAATCTTTCGTAAGTTTCCTCCAGACTCTCATTTTCCTTAGCCTTAAACTCTTCATAACTGTTGATGCAATTTTCCACTTTCATTTGGTTTCCTACTTTAGAACCCATCATCATCTTTTGCAACGGATCCCACATCTTTTTGGCGTTTGCTTTGTAGCTGTCTATCTTGATGTAAATTTCATTTGGGATACTCTGAAGTAGAAGAGATCTCGCTTGTTTATCAACTTTAAATTTGCTTTTCTACTCGTCAAAATACTGTGCAAACTCTTTCGGAACAGTCTTCATTTTTTTCACTCTGTCTTCGTCTCCATCCTCACTATCAGAAGATTCAACAAAATGCTTTCCCCATTTACGTGTCGGTCAACAAAGTCGAGAAAACGGTCCTTTCATTGTTCATATTCGCCCTTGAATAGAACAGGAGGCTTTACGTTTGTACCAATTGAGAGAGCGTCCTTTATAGTCGTCTTTGATCTACACTGCTTGTTATGATCGTCAAAATTCAGAAAATAAACTGGATCTTGCATGTTCTTCGTTAGCGAGTTCTTGACTTGCACAGTTCAAAAACTCGATTTTCCAACTAATTCGATTCAAACCTTCATCAATTGGTCTGAAAATTTGCAGAACTTCTTTAGGACAGATTTCGAGCAGACTACAATCAAACAATTACAATTAAAAACACTAAAAGTTACAATTTGATTCTACTACAGTGAGTATGACTATTTCGAACAAAAATCAAGAAAAAAAATCCAAAATTCACCCTAATAAGTGTGAATTAGTCTTTGCAATACAAATGAAATATGTTCTATATGTAAAATCGAATACAACAACACCAAAATCAGATTCAAATCATCATTACAACGTGAAAATTGAACTAGAACAGTACAACTTGCGAGTTCGTGAAAGAAATTTCGAAATTTGATCCACAAATTCTGAATTTTGTATGCTCTGATACCAATTGTTATCCCAGATAACAATGCAAAACTCAAGATGACAAACAATTTCAATTAACAATCACTTTGTATTCAATCTCTGAATTCAATTACAAACGCTCTCAACTTTCTCTCTCTAAATAGATGAACTCGTATGATGTTATTAAGCTGTTACACGCACAACATAGGGTCATATCCCTATTTATACACACACTACAAACACGCATGACACAAGAAAACACAAAAATACAAATACAATTACAATTACAATTTGTCTTTGACTTTTATTACACTAGACTTTGACTTTGATGCTTAAGAATTGACTTTAGCTTTGATTTCAATCTTCAGTCTTCTATGATCTTGTATCCAACATATTTATGTTCTAACAATGGTGTTGTTGAGAGAAAACATAGAACACTTGTTGAAGCTGCAAGAACAATGCTTGCAGGATCTGTGTTATGACTGAAAGTCCTAGTGCGTTGAAAGTTGTATAACGCATTTGTAAGGGTTTGAATTGTAATATGTTGAAAGTCTTTGTAATTGGGCTTCAAGCCAATTAGGCTTACACGTTCCGTATTTAAATGTTTCCTAAACCTAGTTTTAGGTTAAGAGAAGAAGAAATCAGGTAGTCGTAAGGTTTACATTCTCTGATCGGAAATTCTCTCTGTAAACCTAAACCCTTTATTGATTATCAATCATATGACTAGTTGTTATGGATTATTCATTGTTCGTTATTGAGTATTATTGTTGATTAATCGCACTGTTCTGGGATCTACAACTGGTATTAGAGCGAGATCGAATTAATTATCATTCGATACGATCAAAAGGTTTGTCTAAAACCCTTATTTTTATCGACCACTATTAATCGACTTTTGCTTTGTTCGATCACTTTATATGTTATTCAAATCCATGGTGATTGGATGCTAAAACCATTGTGTGTCAAAATTACAAGATAGTGGGTGCTTTAATATGATTTGCAGTGGTATGTTGATTATTTGTTGAGATCGGCGACTGTGTTTTGCTCTTAATTTCTTGGAAGCTTTGCAAGATTATTACAATAGTGGGTCGGTGGTTTAAAGCTATAGTGGTCTGTTGATTGAATTTCAATACTATGGTGGACATTGAATCTGTGATTATTAGATTTTATTAATGAATCGGTGGTTGATTGTGATTAGCTGCTGAATTCTTGTTGATTGGATATTGTTTTTATAAGTGCTCGATTTAAGTAACACAACAATTTCGTATGGCGGCTGTGTGTGGCTGCTTGTGTTTCTTAGGTTTAACTCGTTGGTGATTTATATGTTCATCCGATCCCTGGGGTAGTGAACTCTCGGTGTTAGTTCAAAGTGTGAAGATTCCGGTCCCCGGGGTGTTGTGATCACCCGGGGTGTGCACCATCGGTTTGTAATCTCCCGGTTCCCGGGGTTGTTTCATCCGGTCCCCGATCTCTTTCATCACCCAATCACCCGGACAAAGCAACAAAGCGCTGCCCGGAATCCCTTTTCTCCATATCATCTCTCTCTCACACACAGTGAGATAAAAAAATATCTTCTTCTGGACGGCGCAATCAAAGCGTGTTCTTGGTGGGTTTTTCTCTCATTCTACACTCTCTGGCCTCCTATCCTAATTCGCTCACATTTTGGGTTAAGGATTCTTCATCCTCAGTTGTCGACACTGCTTCTTGCAGGTGCAAAAGAGAGAGATAGAACTGCCTCTGTCAATCTTAACACAAGTTTTTGAGTTTTCGATCGATTTTCGAAATTTTGCGGTTGATTCGGTAGCGATTGTGAACTAAGTTTTTCAATTTTAATCTGTTAAGGGTTGCTTACGAAGTCTAAACGAACATTTTCTATTGAAAATTTTCAACCCATGTTGAATTTTTAAGTTTTCGTTCGGTTTCCAAAAAAAAACTTTCGGTTACTTCGTTCGAGAAGTTGAGAGATTTTTTCGAGTTCTAATCAGTTGAGGGAACTTAAGGGAACATAAACGATCGATTTTGGTCGAAAATTTTTAACCCATACCGAGTTTTTTAAGTTGTCGATCGTTTTACGAAAAACTTTCGGTTGGTTCGTTTGTGATCGTGGGTTGACCGGTTGAGTTTTAATCTGTTGAGAACTGATCAGGGAGCTTTAACGATCGTTTTGCATTGCTTATTTCTAATTGTTTTCGAGTTTTTGCAGGTTGTCTCAACAAAGGGGATGATGAATAGTGTTTCCGTTAAGTGACCGTTAAATATCTTACATTTTGGTCCTTTTCTGTTAAGTCTCCGTTAGTCCAGTTAGTTTGTTAGTTTGGTTAGTTTTATTTCATTTTTAGTCCTTTTTTAGTTAGAGTCTAGTTAAGTCCATTAGAAGCTTTAAATTTTACTCTTTTAGTCCCTCTAGTTAGAGATTTCATTTTATGTCATTTTTGTTCCTTCTAGGTTAAGTTTACTTTTTTGTCACTTTTAGTCCTTGCAGTTTTAAGTTTTAGTTTGTGTCACTTTTAGTCCCCGTACTTCATAGTTTCGGTCGATTGTCAGTTGTGACCCCTAATCTTTCAAGTTTCACACGTTGTCACTCTTGGTCCTTGCACATTGATTCTTTCATATTTTGTCAGTCCCTAGACTTCAAGTTTTTCAAGCAACAATGTCTCATCCAACTTATTCTGAGCTAGAAGAGAAAGTTTCTTGTTTAGAAGCTAGAGTTGAAAGACTATTTGACAAATATGATAATCAACGCATTGAAAATGCTGGAAACTTGTACATAATTTCAAATCTAAAGGAAGACTGTGAGAGTTTTTCAAAAGAGTCTGAAGAGTTAAAGACCAAAGTAGATGATCTTACTTACAAGCTTCGTATGTCAGAAAATGAGAAAATTGACATTGTGAGTAAGAGTGTGTCTTATAAAAATGAAAATCAAAGGTTAACTGACCAACTAAAGGATCTCGAACTGAAACTTTACAAAATTGGTCAATCTAGACAAACGATGCATCTGAATGCACCTAAAGAATTCAAATATTCAAAGACGGGTCTCGGTTACGATAACCCACATTATCTGAAAAAGGCCTTGACCAAATTTCCCACGTTATATGCTTTCGAATTTTTGGGAGTGGACAAGATCTACCTAGAGTACAAAATCAGATGGACCAAACCACTTGTTGATGAGGATCCGGAACTGGAAACATTGATAAGGAAAAACACTACCACGATGCAACTTCCTTTTGTTTATGACTCATTGAATGCGTCATATAACACTGAAAAACCCTGTTTTCTGTCAAATTACTATTTTCAAAGCTATTCTCAGGTTGAACTTGATTCAAAAACGGTTGAAACTGAGGAGGAATCAATGGACCACAAAATCTATGTTCCACCTCTGATTTTAGAAAAGAAAAGTGTTTAGCCAGAAGAGTCATTTGCACAGGAAAGACTCATTTTTCAAAAGGAAAAACAAGAGTTATCATCCAAACTTGAGTGCCTCAATTCCGATAAAAGGGAAACTGGATCGAAGGAGGAAAAGGAATATCTTCAGACAGAGATAAATAAGTTTAATTCACAACTGTCTGCCTTGGCAGCAGATCTGATGAAAGAGCAACTTCACAAAGTTGAGCTTCAAGCTAAGCTTGACTCGCTCCAAGTTGAGAAAATCAATCTGTCAGAACATTCTTCTCCACCCTCAGATACCTCGTCCTGTAAAGCTTTTCTGGGTGATGTTTCACCAAATTCTTCTAACAAAGGAAAAGAGCCTCAAATTTTTGACATGGATCATCATTCTGATTTTCAAAATGCTTCCGCTAATGATCCGCTTCAAGGCACAAATCCTTCCAGTTTCCTAAATCCTTCAAGTGATAAGGTTCCTTCTGATGAGTAAATGGAATTCTCAGCCTTTCTGAATTCTGAGGTGTGTCCAGACAGTTAGCTAGACCAATTTGATTTTGATCCAAAACTTCCAAGTCATGTTGATTTTTTGGATTCAACTGGTGAGCCACCGGTCAAATTTTATAAAGGCGAATGTTCAACATCTGCCTCTCAAAAGGTTTCTATGAACAAATCTTCAAAGAAAAAATCTAAAAGACGTTCACAGAAACAAAGAAAGACCGGCACCTCTAACAAAATACATACTTACTACTACAGTTCTTCTTATTGCGAGCTTAATGATTCTTCAGATAATCATTTCTCCAGAAAATTAAAGATGGTTTGGAGAAAGAAACCAACTACAGAAGACAGCGAAGGAAACAAGTCTCATGATTCTCCTGTAGTTGATACAAAGTCATCTATTTCCAAGACTAATTCACCTACTTATGTTTATTCTACAGGAAAGTTGCTCAGTCTAAACCGAGCAAAGATCTGTTGCACTCACTGTGGAAATAGTGACTTTGTGGATTCAAGGTATGTTAATAATTGGTATGGTACTTATAGCATCCCCAATACTCAGTTTAATAGCTTCAAAGCCAAGGCAATTAACCATCCAGGATCCATCACAACATGGATACCAAAACCAAAATCTTCTTAATCTGTTTTGTAGGAATGTCATGTGTGATTTAATTCAGATTATTCATGTCACATGACTACAATCAAGGGTTATGCCACTTTTGAGGGGGAGTATCATGTTTTTTTAAATTTTCTTATCAACTTCTGAAAACTTCAGTTCAGGACTTGTTCTTAAATGCTTTTGACTTCTGATTCTCTCAAATCAAAAATTTTACTTCAATGTTCTATCTTGGTGAGTTAAAGGAGTGTTAGGGCTCATAAAGTTTCTATGGTCAATCCAGAACCGGAAGGACCTACCCAAGAAACACATCCCATTCATAGATATCAGTGAGGGTCTAGATTGATAGATGAGTTCGGAGTGATTAAAAAAAAGAAAAGAATATAGTGAGGATATGACTGGACTTAAAAGAATTATTGGTCCTTACCAAACTGAGTCAGTTATCCGGGTTACCACATAATCTATTCATTCTCGTTCCTTGGAGATGAATATTGAAACAGACATGGACCCAGTGTCGATAACTCGTGTCACCCCACCCAACCACTCAAGTATCTCTCAAAAGATACTTGTTTCATATTTTCACGAAGATTTAACACATAATCTATCTATTCCTCACTCGGAGGTCTTAGATATTGAAAAAGGAAGACGTCAGCTCCGGTCTCCGAACTTCATATTCATCTCACTGAGTCTATTGATTTCTAACCTGCGTCCCAGGTTGAATCAATCTTTGAGCCTAATCGATTTGAGTTATACTTCTTTCACACACGCACGAATCTTTGTGATTCTCCTTGCATATCTTTGTGATATTGCCGGAATAGTTTGAGAAGTAATTTCTAATATTTTACTTGGGTGATAACTAGAAGTCCTATCAGAGATACATCGATGCCAACTCTGAAAATAGGCCATACAATTATTTTAATTGTTGTGATAACAGTTACTATTGTGTTTCTGTGTTAGCTGTTACCCTTGGTTACTAAATCATTTTATCTAATCTTTTGCTACTCATTCGGTTAGTCTTTGAAGATGCATGATGCTCAGGATTCTCCTAATCATCATGAGGGGGGGAACGACACACAATTCAAAGACACAGATTATCATGTTGAGGGGGAGTTAGAAAAATCTGAAGGGGAGTAACAAAATTTCTTAAATCTGAGGTTGAAAAGCATTTGGATTCAAAGATTGCAGCTGAGCAGAAAAGATTTTATTGGTTCTTCTATCCCGTATCATGTGGTGGCTGCTACAAGTTTGTTCCTCCTACGAGCTGATTGAAACAAGTTCTTAAGTTGAAAGTCAATTCAACTCACGGTTCAAAGACAAATTCTTTGTTTTTAAACTGAAGTTGCACCGTGGAATGTCACGTAACTCAGACATTATCTTTCTTGTGTCTTGATCCGATGTGTTGAGTTCCTATAGTTGAAAGTTGATCAGTAGTGCATTCAGTCGAGGCTATTGTACATTGAATCTGGTTACAAAGTTGAAACTATGAAGACCAAGAGCTTTATTCAAGGGGGAGTTTGGAAAGACATGAAGACATACAACACCAACGTTCTTCAAAGATACAAGAGAGAAAGAATATCAATACCTGAAGTTTTCAAGATGAAAAATGCCTTATTCAACTTTAGGGGGAGATTGTTAGGACTAAAAGTCCTAGTGCGTTGAAAGTTGTATAAACCATTTATAAGGGTTTGAATTGTAATATGTTGAAAGTCTTTGTAATTAGGCCTCAAGCCCATTAGGCTTACACATTCCATATTTAAATGTTTCCTAAACCTAGTTTTAGGTTAAGAGAAGAAGAAATCAGGTAGTCGTAAGGTTTACATTCTCTGATCAGAAATTCTCTTTGTAAACCTAAACCCTTTATTGATTATCAATCATATGACTAGTTGTTATGGATTATTCATTGTTCATTATTGAGTATTATTGTTGATTAATCGCACTATTCTGGGATCTACAATCTGATCTTCCAACAAACTTTTGGGCAGAAGCAGTAGCAACAACCTGTTTTACTCAAAACAGAGCTACCATTGTCAAAAGATTCAAGAAAACATCTTATGAACTCATTAACAATAGGAAACCAAATGTTAAATATTTTCATGTTTTTGGATGCAGATGTTACATTTTGAATGATAGAGAGTCTCTTGGAAAGTTTGACATGAAAGCAGATGAAGGCAAATTCATTGGATATTCATTAGCCTCAAAAGCCTTTAGTGTGTTCAATCTAAGAACAAGGACCATCCAAGAAAACATCAATATTTCCTTTGATGATAACAGAAGCTCTGACAATCAAGATGAAAAATTCTCAAAGACTATCTCTGAATCATCAAGATCAAGGGAATCTGAATTAAACAAAATTTTCGAAGATTTCTTTGATGATGAAGATAACTCTGAGTTTATCTTCAGAGATAGACAGAGAGAAAGTTCAGAGGAACCTCAAGTAACAGGTACAATTCTTTCAGGACCCTCTGATATAACACCTTCTGCTTCAATAAATGCAGATCAAAGTAGTGAATCAAGAGAAGCTGAAGATCAAGCATATTCAGAAGCAGAGGATGAACAAGAAATATCTGAAGTAACTCCAGAGACTCCTGATGAAGAAATTTCAGAACCTGCTTCACCATCTCTGGAACTTACTTCAGAGCCTCTGAATAGTACTACAGAGATGTCACATGCTGCCATCTTTGAAGCTGAAACTCCACCTCAAATTCATGCTCCATTAACAAGATGGACAAAGGATCATCCCCATGATCAGATCATTGGATCACCATCAGAAGGAGTCAAAACCAAATATGCCACAATCAATGAATAGATTTTTGTAAACTTTTTGAGCATCATTGAACCAAAAAAGATAAATAAAGCTCTTGAAGATCCTCATTGGATCTTTGCTATGCAGGATGAGCTTCAAGAGTTTGAAAGAAACAAAGTCTGGACCCTAGTTCCCCTTCCTAAATGAAAAATTGCAATTGGAACTAAATGGGTTTTCAGAAATAAAAAGGATGAGGATTGTATTATAATCAGAAATAAAGCTAGGTTGGTTGTTAAGGGATATTGCCAAGAAGAGGGTATTGATTATGATGAAACCTTTGCACCTGTGACTAGACTAGAAGCAATTAGAATCTTCTTAGCCTATGATGCACACAAAGGGTTCAAAGTATATAAGATGGATGTTAAATCTGCCTTTCTAAATGGTAAATTAAATAAAGAAGTTTATGTCTAGCAACCACCTGAATTTGAAAATACAGAGTTTCCTAACCATGTTTATTATCTTGATAAAGCTTTGTACGAACTTAAACAAGCTCTAAGAGCCTGGTATGCTACTCTGTCCACATTTCTGATTAATAATGGCTTTGAAAAAGGTACAATTGATACCACCCTGTTCATCAAAAGGTACAAAAATGAGATGATTTTAGTGCAAATATATGTTGATGACATTATTTTTGGTTCTACCAATCAGAAGTATTGTGACAGGTTTTCAAAGTTGATGAAAACTGAATTTGAGATGAGTCTCATGGGAGAATTAACATTCTTTCTGGGCTTACAAGTAAAACAAGCCTCATAGGGTACTTTTATAAGTCAATCTAAGTATGTCTCTAACATTTTGAAAAAATACAAACTCAATGATTCAACTTCTATGAAAACACCTATTGCCACAGGAGTCAAACTTGACTCTGATCCTTCTGGAAAATCTGTAGATGTCAAGACTTACAGAGGCATGATAGGATCACTTCTATACTTAACTGCAAGTAGACCAGATATAATGATTGCAACATGTCTTTGCGCTATATATCAAGCAAATCCAAAAGAATCTCATTTATCTGCAGTAAAGAAAATTTTTAGATACCTCAGAGGCACACCTTCTTTGGGTCTCTGGTATCCAAAACTCTCTAGTTTTGATTTAACAGCATACACTGATGCAGATCATGCAGGGTGCAAACTAGACAGAAAGAGTACCTCTGGATGTTGTCAACTATTAGGTAACAAGTTAGTGAGTTGGTCATCCAAGAAGCAGAACTGTGTCTCAACTTCTACTGCAGAGGCAGAATATGTTGCTGCTGCTAGTTGTTGCTCCCAAGTCATTTGGATGAAAACTCAGCTCAGAGACTATGGTTTACATTATGACAAAATTCCCATTCTGTGTGATTCCAAAAGTGTCATAGCCATCTCTGCCAATCCAGTACAACATTCCAAAACAAAGCACATTGATTTAAGGTATCATTTTCTGAAAGATCATGTTGAAAAAAGAACAATAGAGATGTATTTTGTACCAACTGATCTTCAACTTGCTGATATTTTCACAAAAGCTTTAGATGAACGAAGGTTCAATTTCTTAATCAGCAAGTTAGGAATGTTGAACATGTCTACCTAACACAAAGAAGAATATCAGAGTCTCTGATCAAACACATCAGAGCCTCTGACATATGTGGCATGTTTAAAACCAGAGCCTCTGAGATTGGTTTCAGAGACTCTGGACTTTAACCAATGGTCAAAATCATCCTTTTGTGTCTCTAAGTATTTGTCAAGGGGGAGAAAATAAGAAGATGACATTTCATTTGTCAAGGGGGAGAAAATAAGAAGACGACATTTCATTTGTCAAAGGGGAGAAGATAAAAAGAAGACATTTCATTTGTAAAGGATGTTCATATCAGAGTCTCTGATCTTGTCTCTGATAATCATATCAGAGTCTCTGATCTTGTCTCTGATATTCATATCAGAGTCTCTGATCTTGTCTCTGATATTCATATCAGAGTCTCTGATCTTGTCTCTGATATTCATATCAGAGTCTCTGATCTTGTCTCTGATATTCATATCAGAGTCTCTGATCTCGTCTCTGATATTCATCTCAGAGTCTCTGATCTTTTGTTATTTTCTCTTGGGAATATCAGTCCATGATAATTTCTCAGAAAGAAGTGATTTTCATATTTTCTAAATAAATTTTATTTATAAAAGAAGAACTTCTTTTGAAAAAAATAAATACGTGTATAAGTTACGCCTTTCTGGATAACCATCTAATTTAAATCAAAAATCCTATTGACGGTTACCTGACACCAAGAGTCCCTTCACTATTCTTCTACACGTGTACCCTATTTATTAGGGAATGATGGAACGTCTTTCTGACAAGGGAACAAAAGAACGCCATTTCCATAGCCTCACTCCCACTACCCTTGTCCATATAAACCCATTTCTTCCTCACTTTATTCTTTACGCTTTCAAAAATTCATCCCCATTTCCTCTTTCTCTCTAAAAATCTCTCAAGCAAGCAAACCTCCAACAATGGAAGCTCAAGCTCAAAACTCAGGCGACTCGAGCAGAATAGTTCCAAGTTTGAACATGGCCCAGTTTGATGTACCAGTAAAAGGAAACAACTACCACTTAGACATCACCCCTACTAAGTTCGACGAACATTTTTGTCTTGTGCTAGAGTTTCTTAGAAAATGTGAACTGAGAGATGTCTTCACAGACTACGCTTCAAATGTTCCTCTTCGATATGTCCAACAGTGGTGGTATTCAAGTGAATACAATGATGAACAAAAAGGTTTGGTCGGATACATTGACCTAGGGGAACAGGGAATAAACATCAGAATCACACCCAACACCTTGACCCGAAGATTCAATATACCCACTACTGGAGATCTTCAAATCCAACGATATGAGAAACCACCAACTCAGGAAGTCCTCATTCAGTTTCTTCTTCATCTGGGATACAACAAGGAGATCACGCGCCTCAGCTAGTTCAGACACCAATACCTGCCTCCCACCTGGAATTTCATGTTTAGTGTGTTGAATCGCACACTAACATGTAAAATTGGAAGCCAAGACCAGACTCATCCGACCATCCTTGCCATTATGTACGCTCTCTTCTTCAACCGGAGCATAAATATGGCGAATCTACTGTTATGTGAAATGCTCACTGCAATGGACAAGAAGAACAAGGATTTGGCCAAAGGGAAACAACCAATTTCTGTTTTGTTTCCTCGTTTCATCTCTCTGGTCATTCGACGAGCCATGGAGAAAAATTCTTTCACTAAGGAGGGCCCAAGAACACCATTATTCATAATGAACTCATTCAAAGCGATGGTTATTCCTCCTTACCCAAATGAGAGAAGATTTCCACAAACCATGCTTCAATACATCCCTACTGACTCTGAAACCCGCCTCTTCCTTAGTCGTGTTACCCAACCATCAGAACCAATGGTGGGATCCCCAACACATTTAGGATATGAGCCTGAGTTAGAATCAGAGAGTGACATCTCTGATACTACTCAACAAATTCACAGAGAGCAACCAGAGGGTGGCTCTGTGAGAGTGAGTGTGAGAAATCAAGAGAACCCTCCCTCTGATGAAGAGCTTAACTCTATCAGAGAAGAGGAAAGTGAGGCAGAGAGTACACCAGAGGGTGAGTTTCTTAACCTATAAACCGAGAGAGGTGAGGTAGGAAAAGATGCCCTCGAAGGCACAAATAAGAGATTCCCAAACCCAACTCCCCGTGCTACCAAATCTTCTATCCAAGGTGGTCCAGCACCAATGGATATTGAAACAGAGGTGCACACCTCGAACCCTTCCCAGGCCAACCGCTTAGAGGCATCTTCTTCTGCCTCTGAAGCAAGCACCTAAGGGGAACCCTCTGATATGACTATGTCCTACCAACAGGACTTAGACCAACACAAAAGTACTCATTCGCCCCAGAGTACGCCACCCCCACACACACATGATGCCTCTATGGCTCATGATATCAAGGACCGTCCCTTAGTTCAAGAGAGACTTCAGATCTCTCGTAAGGATTGCCTATAAGAGAAACAATGGCACGACCTTCTCGCACAAGGACTCCTTAGCTTAGACAGCAAGGTGTCCACACATGTTAGGTTCTCATCATCATCTACCTCTGACTCTGATGATGACAGACCTATTAGAACCATTATAGAGAAATCCTAGAAAAGGATCCTCAAGGATTAATGGGAAGTCCTTCTGGAGCCAACATCAAAACAACTCTGAAAGAAGGCCCCTCTGTTCTCGAGGGTAACTTAGAATCATGTGTTGATCCTAAGATTTCCCTCTCTGACTATGTTACCAAAGAGGAGTTCACAATCTTTAGTGAAGACATCATAGGATCCCTGAAAGATCTAAAACTTCAGTTGGAGAAGACCTCAGAAGCCTCTGCCTCAAACTCTGAAGTTGAAAAGCTCACTTCAGAGGTCTCTGAGTTACGCACGACACTACATTCTCATAGCTCATGAATGGAGGCTCTACAAAAACTTGTCATCGCAAATTCCTCTGTCCTATCGAGAGAAATTCAGGCAACGAAGGCAGAGCTCCTCCAGGATATCCCAACTCCACCTACGAGAACCTCTGACTACTTTGTCACCAAGAGTGACTTAGTATCTTTCAGAGAAGGCATTATGGACATAATCAAAACCTGCTCCTCCAAAATATCATATGTTGCGCAGAAACAGGTCCAAGCTACACTCGGGGTCCATAAATTCAATACAGAGGATCAGGTAGTTGAACTCCTCAGTGCAGCGTCACAGGAAATTGCATCAATCAGACAGGTTGCACTCGATCCCAAGGGAAAAGGACTTGCTGCACCAGAGTCTCTAAAGTACAAAAGAAAATTCGAAGGTGACACTTGCAGTGGGGTAGCTAAAAAGTTCAGGTTTGATGATTCAGAGGGATCGGGCGAAGATGGAGCCTTTGATTCTCAAAAGGGGGAGAACAGAGCACCAAAAGAACAACGCTCTGAAGTTGCACCCTCTGAACTCGCAAAAATTAGTGGCTCTGCCCCACCATCCACCAATAGAGGAGCTCATGAAAATGAACCAGAGAGGCACTCCACCTCTGCTGAAGACAATCAGACGATTCTAGTATCTCACATACCTGTTATTTTCTTAACTCCATCAACTTCAGAGGATCCAACCATTCCAATTATACACGCTATACCAGAGACAATTGGGGCTCTAGAGGATGATGAAGAAGAGCAATTGGTGGACTTCTCAACGTCCGAAGATGCATTCTCATCACCCTAAAGACCACAAATTTTGATGAGAGATGCTTTCGGATCAGAATATGAAAAAGAAGAAGAAGTTGCTGAAGAACAACAAATTGAAGTTATTGATGTGGAAGAATATGTCTACAAGAACGCCCAACCACATCATACTTCAACAGAAGCCGAGCTAAGAGAATCTCCAGAGATCGATGACTACATCTCTGAGACCACTAAAGAAATCCCTCAATCTTCACAGGCGAAGGAACCATAGACAAAACAATTGTCTGCTGAAGAAACAACCAGGGTTGTCGATGAACAGGCTCCTCCAAAGGATCTTGTTCAGAAGGCAAGCATTAGTTTACCAACAAAAGTCTTCACTCAACCTCCCATATTTCTAGCCTCGAAGCTCGAGGCTTCAATAGAAGATCACGTCCGATACATTTATTGTGAATTCAATCTGTAAGATACTCAAGTCACTCCTCTGAATCCAAGAATCAGAGAGAATATGTCAGACTACGAGCAAAGGTTCATCAGAGACAAGACTATTCCCAGAGTGAAAGTTCTTTCAGATGATGTGATAACAAAAGTAAACAAAGTCTCTGAAAGGACACTTGCCTACAACAAGATCATCTACTGGCACTACGAGGTAATTCGCTCTGATGGGAAGGTTTATGAGTTCAATGACAATGATCTCATAAATATAAACCCTTATGATCTGCCTCATTTCTATGCCTCCTGCTCGGCCAGATACGATCAAGGAAGGCCATTCAAAATGGGTCTTTATGAAGTCATACGTGCGATGGAAGCTTATGTCAAACTCAGAGCAAGACTTGACTTTGAGATTGCTCTGAACTTGGGCGAAGAAAAATTGGGAGTAACTGAACTTGTGGAGACAATCGAGAATCTTGACAAGCACAAGACCGGATCAATAATTGCAGAGCCTCTAGGTTTTGTCTATAGAGACAACCAAATCAAGAAAATTTGTTTAGCTTCAGAAGTATCGAAGTACTCTGATGAAACTTTAAGAGGTATGCAGAATCTGATTCATGTGAAGGAAGAACGACACAGAGCAGATCTATTGGCAAACTAGACTTAGAGATTGGCTCAATGATTAACTTCAGAGAGCTTATTATGAATTTTCATGGAATCTGTTCTAATGATAAGTGTTAGTTTGTTTCAGTATTTTTTGTTATTACATTCTCTATTTTGAAATTACTAATGTTTTGAGAAGTAATATTTAAGAGGATGATTTTCTCCTCTACTTTCTAGATTAATTTTTTTTTCCTGTTATCTGCTACTCTTGCAATTTTTTTATTTTCAATATTTATGGGGAGATTGTTAGCCCCAATTCCAGATTGTAAAAGTATTGAAAATATCTAAGTCCTATTTCAGAGGACTTCCAAAGACAGACTTCAGAGGACGAACCTGCCTCTGAAGTACATTCCAGAGTTAGTGGATTTCATCAGAAGACATCAGAGATAGCTTCATCAGAGGCACCTACATCAGAGCTCTGAATACCTCCTCTCTGAAGATGGCGCTGATCACTTTCTACTAGTATTAGAAGAACAGATGACACATCATTAATGATAAGATTTTACTTTCTAGAGTATGTCACTTTTCATGCATGTCTTGAGCTTACCTTTTAGGTAAGACACTGTTCAAGCATGCTTCTATATGTCAGATCGTACACTGTACACTTTATGGTCCTATAAATAGGACCATCTCTCCTTTGACAAAAGTGTGTTTTTTGATATATCTTGAATCTGATAAATCTTTTAATATATTTGAAAGTATTTCCAAATAAGATCTTGTGCGTTTTATATATCTGTTTAGAAACTGTGATATTTGAATATGCTTTTGATATTAAACTTTATTGCTTCTACTGTTCTTATTCTTGTTGTTTATATCATTGTTGTAAGATTAAATCTGGGATCCAACAGTATTCCCAAAATATTTCTTAAATAATCTTTAGTTTCTTCATGTGCATTAATGGACAAGTTATATTTGAAGTCCTTTAAATCACCCATTTTTCACATATCTAGTAATTTGTTGCATATTTGTGTTGATAAAAAATGTTGACATTTGAAAAAATGATCTATAAGTGGCCCATGGTGAGTGTTGACTAGTGTGATTTCTTTCATTTGAATTTGAATACTCACGATTCACGGGTAAATTCTTGGTCCTTTAGAAATAGTGAGGTTAGGGGTATTTTTAAAAAATTTCGCCTAGGACATGAAAAAACTCAGAACCGGCCCTATATGCCTATAGGTGTTTCATTTAAGTCAGTGAACCGAAACCAAATACAAGCCAAAGCTCAAGTTATTATGCGATAAATAACTAATTTAACAACAATTGTCATGAGTAAATTGTGAATTTTTAATAAAATATTGTGTCAAAATAAAGTAGCTCCCAATATAAGAACCCCAACAATATGGATTCAGAGCCACCGAAGGTTTGGTCCTAATTAACTTTAGAAGATCATAGAATTAATCGAGTTACGAACAAATGGGTCTATATATATAGTTATATAAAAAATATATAAATTTAGTCATCCATAAACAAAATATTTCATTTGTGGTTTAAGATTGAACCCTTCCATAAATAAAACTCAACTTATATCATTTGGTTTGCCATTTTAACTTTATAAAAAGTATGTTTAATGTTGATCAGATGGTCAGATAACTGCCGTACAAAAAAAAAAGATGGTCAGATAACGTTTGGCTTAGTTAGGTGTTATTTTCTTTTAAAAATACTGAATTTTGAAGTTTTATTTCACTCCTTACTAATAAGAGGAGGTACCAAAATATGAAAGCAAAATAAAAATAAAAACTAACCCAATTGTTTATTTTATCTTTTTAGAATAATATAATTATGAATTTTTATGGCCTTAAGCTTAATTACAAATATCATTTGGGCGTACTATTAAGCCCATGGCTTAAATGGATAAGCTCATCCATAGTCAGAGGAATCAGCCCAATATTGACTTTGCTCTGCATTTTTTTAATGTGAGATCCCACATCGGCTAGGAGGGAGAACAAAGTCCTCCTTATAAGGGTGGATGGATACCTTCCTTGCATGAGGACTTTTGCCTGTCACGTCATAGGGTGCGGTCTGGGTGCGTCCCACGTATGCCTGTGCGAGCAGGAACAAAACCGTGAGTGGTGCGGCATGCTTATGCAGAGGGTATCCGCAAAGCGGACAATATCATGTACGGTAGACTGGGATGTTACATTTAATCATACGAGTCATTCACTTTTCTTCACGAATAACGATGACATATATCTCGGCTCCATGGTTCAAAAACTCTAACGATTGGCAAGTCTTCCCCAATTCTTTCAACTTCATTTATTGTTTCGATTTCCATTGGAACCTCCTTTTATACTTTGGACTGGAATGGATAACTGATTTTATATAGGAAGGATTTTGAGAAGTTTGATTGCACATGTTTTATGTGCATTCAGAGTTTACACTACGTTCTTCATTCCATTTTTCATTTTCCAGACAATATAGAGCTTATTCGGGTATTCTTTTAAAATTTATGGGAGATGGACTAATAGTTTGGTTTTAGATTTTTAGGTTAAATTTAGTTCGGGGATGAGATTCTTGTAATTAACATTGAATATGGTGTTACATGTTAAGGGTTATTCATCTTTTATGTTGGTTATATGTAAGTTTCCTTGTAGATTTTGTTTTCAAAAGCAAGAATGGTGATTTTACTGTTTAATTCGAAAGCCTCTTTGGAATGTTGTTTCGAAAGTAACCATAGAACAAAATTCAGTTCAGAAATTGTCACATTTTATTGCATAAGTTTGTGTTATGTTTGGGGTTAGGGATAGTTATTAAATCTTGTTGTCGCATTGTTACAGATGTTTGAGGCTCTCTTAAGAACATTCAGTTCATAAATTGTTGGATATTTCCATATTTATGTATTAGTAAGTAATACTTTGATTTTTATATGTATACTACCTCTATATCACAAGAAATGCAAATTTTAGCCCTTCAAGCATGTAAAAAGTTATTAACTATTAGTCAAATGCCCTTGATTCCCAAAGATAGAACTCTTATGATCAAACAAAAGTAAAATTTTGTGAAAAAAATGAACAGAACTACCCTTGTAATTGTAATGATTGATATGGGGAATAGGTAACTTTGCTTAGAAGTTCCTAAAAAAGCGAACATTGCATTTCTTATTGAAGACCCCCAAAGAGGAAACACGATCTTGAGGATGGAGGGAATATTTTAAATATTTTGACTATAGATGGAAACCTACCTTCTGCTACTGTGTTGTGACAAGGATGTTGAGCCCAAGTAGTTTTCTTCACAACGGTCCCAGCCAGTAAGTTGGTTTTACTTCAGCCTTTTGTTCCAACCGAAGTTCTCTACTTGGGTTTGGAGCATACAGGAACTTCAGCAGCGTCTCCTTCCCTTCATGTTCGATGACGAACCAACAAAATGTTCGTACCATGACTTGTTGCACATCAATGGAAAACTATGTTTCACACAGGTTAGAGAACATTTTTGTGTGTACAGTTTCGTGAAGCTAGGATTTCTAACCTTACAACATTAATTCCCTGTTTAATCCTCAAAATTGTGGAAACTTGGTGTTATTCCCAGATTCTAGTCTCTAAACAAAACAAATCAACAAAACAAGATTTATCAATCAAATTACCTGTTTGATTTCACTTTCAAATTCCATAATTACAACTTTCTCTCTCTATAACTCTTTCTCTCTCTACAGATCTCTCTCAAACAAACTCTCTCTCTGAATATCAACTTGACAACTGAATACAACTTGTTACATCTAACATACAAAGAATACAAGGTATTTATACCTACACCTATTACAAGGAAAAACAAAATACAAATACAACAACTTTGACTTTTATTACAAAAGACTTTGACTTTAATGAGAGTTGACTTTCTCAGCTTTGACTTCTTGAACTTTGACCTTCAGTATTCTTGATCTTGTATCCAACATATTTATGCTCCAACAATCTCCCCCTTTGGATTCAAGATCACTGTTGAAAGATCTAGCAATTCAGTCTTCACTTTTAAGCTCTGTCAGTACAATCTCCTCTTTTCTTTGACGGCATTCTTTCCAAAACTGTCTTCAAAAGATTAACAATCTCCCCAAAACTTTCACAAGATACTTTCAGACTTTGGAAAGAAATTATCTTCAGAATCATCTCGGATTGCTTTAGCAAATAATCTTCAAAGAAAATTTCCTCAAATCTTCAGAAATTCTTTAATCTTCTTCAAATCTTTACTTTGAACTTTTCTGACTTGTACATTTCTGAAAATCATCTCTCAAAACTTTACCATTTCTTGATACCATCTCCCCCTTTTTGATGATTTGAGCATCTATATCATCAAAACTTTTCTCCCAAGAAATGTCTTTAACCATTCTGATATGTCAAACTGAGCCTCTGATTCTGTGATCCATAACCAAGTATTCATCTAGATCTTTGCAAATCCAGACAAAATAAGAACATGTAACTCCTGAATCAACAAATGAATCAGTTAAAATGCATGTCAGTAACACGAAGTCACTGTGTGTAACGAATACACAATATAAAGGAGCTTTTTGATGTTCACTCCCCCAGGGCTTCCATCCAATCATCGAAATACCACAAAGGCAATTTCTATGAATGTTATGACAAAGAAACAAATGCTTTGTGTGTTCGTTCATGTGGAGAAAAAATTAAGCACGAATAATTGCTTTTTAAGGCTCAACATAAACGCAGACTCAATGTGCATGATTGAAGTTCGAAGGTGGGGCAGACTTCCTTCTTTTTCAATATCCAGATTTTCCAAATGAAAACCAGATAGATTATATGTTGCGTTCTCTTGAAAAAGTGAAACATTTTCTTTTTGAGAAGAAAATGAGTGGTTGGTAGGGTTTAAGCAAGAGTTGGCATGGGCTATTTGCCTGTTTCAATAACGTTCACCAAAGAATTGTGAAACATTAGTAATGTGGCTGCCCGGCTCACAAAGTAGTTAGTGCAGAGTTTGATATTCTTTTACTCTGATCTCACACCCTCTTTCTTTTTAATCATTTAAGCTCACTTCTAACCAAATTCTCTTTTTCATTTTACCTCATCACACCCACACTCATTTCTTTTTGACTCCTCACACTCAATCTCTATGGATTAACTTCTTGGGCAGAAATCACTATTTAACGTGATTCCATAGAAGTTCATTTAAATCCTAGCACAAAGAACCCATGTAATCCTATGAAAGCATAATAGTGCTCAATATGGTTTAACTTTATCAGTTAAAGCTCAAAATACAAGTCAGATGTATATATGCTCAGAATATAATCATGAAGATATGAGCATTTTTAAACATTGAAGTATTTTCAATCAAGTATAGTGAATGAGTGAACATGAATGCAAAAGGCTTGTTTGAAAATCTGACATTGTATGAAAATGATCAGAAATGAATGATATAGCAATCAAGGCTTATGGTTAAAAACAACGGATATTGTCCATACGAAACAAAATATAGACATTCTTGAAATGACGTTTCGAAATGAAATATCGCTCAAAATTCTTTGAAGTACAAGTGGGGTGTCTTACCATCGAAAATATGTTTCAATATGAGACATGGTAAGAACAATTTGATCAAAAATTAAACCGATGTGTGTGAATACTTGAAAGTATGTAGAAAAGACAATACGCAAGTATTTATCTTTGGAAACACACGGTTTGTTTATCAATTAGGCACAAAAATAAAATAAAAACATTTAAAATCACACTTCCAAATTATAAAATCTGTTTAAGAATCGGGAAGTGGTTTGAACATTTCAGAACATGTTTTCTATATCTGAAAGTTGTCCTTCTTTCAGATATATTTGGGATTAAGATAAGAAATTTACCTTTTCGCGCAAACTTAAATCTCATGAAGTCAAGCTGAAGTCATTAAGATATGATCTTGTCAGCTTCTCTCATCCTGCATAAGTCTCAAAGTCTAGTCAAAACAAATTTATTCACAAATTTATTCGAAAAATAAAAGACATAAAGCAGTAAAACGATTAAAGTACGAATTCTGATTTGAAATAATCAGAAATCATAGTCTTACTCCTTTTGACTTGACTTATAAGCTCCCCCTAAAATCATGCAGTACAAAAATTTTGTCATTTAAGTAAAATGCAAAAATTAGTTATGCTCCCCCTCAAAATAATGTAGATCATCTAAAATCTTCTCTTACTCCCCTGAGATCATGAGCAAACAATTAAAGTGCAGATATTCTTCAAACATAATGATAAAGAAAATGATGAAAAATAACAATACGTAACTTTATTAGGTAACAACCGATTATGTCTTAAGATTTAACATACCAAGCTTAGAGACAAGAAAATTAAATCTTTTTTCATCTAATGGTTTGGTAAATAAATTTGCAAGCTGATAATCTGTTTTTACAAAATAAAGTTCAATTGTTCCTTTTTCGACATTATCTTTAATAAAATGATACCTGACGTCAATGTGTTTGGTTTTCGTATGCTGGACAGGATTAGCAGATATCGCGATTGCACTCTTCGAGTCACAATAAATTGGATATTTATCAAACTTGAATTCATAGTCTCGCAGCTGTGTTCGCATCCACAACACTTGAGAGCAGCAACGGGCAGCAGCTACGTACTCTGCTTCAGTAGTCGATGTGGAAACGCATAATTGTTTCTTTGATGCCCAGCTAACGAGCTTGTCTCCAAGAAATTGAATGTGACCTGAAGTACCCTTTCTGTCCAACATGCAACCTGCATGATCTGCATCTGAATAAGCAGTCAGTTGAAACCCAGTATCCTTAGGATACCACAGACCAAGATCTGCAGTCCCCTTCAGATATCTAAAAATCCGTTTGACAGCAGCCAAATGGGATTCTTTAGGAGCATCCTGAAATCTAGAACATAAGCATGTTGAAAACATAATATCTGGTCTACTAGATGTAAGATACATTAACGATCCTATCATACCTCTATAAGTTCTAAAATCAACACTTTTACCCGAAGGATCAGTGCTAATTTTAGTACCTGGTGCCATCGGGGTTCCAATTGGTTTACAATTTTCCATCTTGTACTTCCGAAGAATGTCCAAAATGTACTTAGATTGGTTAATGAAAATCCCCGTAGAAAACTGTTTAACTTGTAGTCCGAGAAAGAAATTCATCTCTCCCATCATACTCATTTGAAAACGTGACACCATGAGGTTAGAAAAGTTTTTGCAAAATTTTGGATTAGTAGAACCAAATATTATATCATCAACATATATTTGAATAAGGATAATATCAGTTTTTTTTCTTTTTGATGAATAAAGTGGTATCAACCTTACCTTTAGAAAAATCGGACTTGACCAAAAATTTAGATAAAACATCATACCATGCTCGAGGGGCTTGTTTTAAACCATAGAGGGATTTATCCAAGATGTAGACATGATCTGATTTCTCTGGATTGACGAACCCTTCTGGTTGAGACACGTTCACTTCCTCTTTAAGAATGCCATTCAGAAAGGTTGTTTTCACATCCATCTGAAAGACTGTGAAATTCTTATGAGCTGCGTAGGCTAGAAACATACGGATTGCTTCTATACGCGCTACTGGAGCATACGTCTCATCGTAGTCTATGCCTTCCTCTTGCTGGTAACCTTTGGCAACAAGTCTAGCTTTGTTTCTTATGACGATACCATCTTCATCCTTTTTATTCTTGAATACCCATTTAGTGCCTATCACAGTTTTACCTTCTGGTTTTGGAACTAATCTCCAAACCTTCAGGGCTTCAAACTAATTGATCTCTTCTTGCATGGCAGATACCCAGTCCGAATCATCAAGAGCCTCTGATACTCACGTGGGCTCAATCTTACTGAGGAATGAGTCATGCATACATTGATTAAGAGTCGCTGACCTCGTTTGTACTGGCTTGTTGAGATCTGTTAGTGCATTGAAAGTTTGGAAAGTAAATGTATTATAAATTGTAATTGAATAGAGCTTAATGTGTAAGGGCTTGTGCTTACATGTTGTAGAAAAGGTGGTAGGTAGGATTAGTGTCTCTATAAATAGATGGTTAAGGCCTTGTAATCATTTGATAATTGCAATTTACAAAATGTAGTCTTCTAAGAATTCTCTCTCTCATTAGTGTAGTTTTCCATTTTTAATAAATGTTCAATAAATCCTAATCCTATCTCATCCTACCTAATCAATTACAAAAGCTTGAATGTCTAGATCTAGGGTCCTACAAGATCTCCAATTACTTGATGTAAAGGATGCTCTTTGGTCCAGCGATGCTTATGAGGGAGTGGAGTAGATACTGATTGAACATGATCATCATATTGAAATCCACTATCAGACTCTTCAGTTTGAATAATAGGAAGGGGGTTTGCAGTTGAAGTTTCAGGTGCAGAAGTATCAGTTAGAACAGCAGAATCGAGCTGTTGAGTAGACATTGTATCACACCCAACTGAAATAGTTACTTCTGGATCAGCAGTTACTTGTATATCTTCAATTGTAGGAGTAATTGTAGGAATGTGAGTTTCTGACTGAACGGTGGATACAAGTTCAGTTAAAACTTCTGAAGTGACTGGATGATTGCAGCTTGTGTCTTCAGACCTGTCAGTCACAGAAGATTTAGGCAAATTAGATCCTAGAAACTCATCATAAAAGAACTCAAATAACAAATCTAAATCAGATAAATGTGAAATTGAAGTAGAAGCGTTATTCGAATTATTCGCTGTAGAAACAGGTTCTGGACTGATCTGTCCAGAAGCTAATACTCCAGTGATAACGGGTTCTGAACTGAATTGATCAGAAGCCATTTCTTCATCAAATGTGACATTGACGCTCTCGACAACTGTCTTTGACTTCTTTAGATAAACACGATAAGTTGCAGATGTGGAAGAAGAACCGATAAAAATGCCTTCGTCTGCCTTAGCACTGAATTTATTCAGACTCTCTCTGTCGTTAAGCACGAAACACTTACACCCAAATATATGAAAATACTTGATTGTTGGTGTTCTGTTGTTGATCAGCTCATATGGAGTCTTTTGAAAACCGCGGTGTATCATGGACCGATTTTGAGTATGACATGCAGTCGACACAGCTTCTGCCCACAAAAATAGAGGTAGATCGGATTGGCTAAGCATAGTACGAGCGGCCTCGACTAGCGTCCGATTTCGCCTTTCGACTACTCCATTTTGTTCAGGCGTACGAGCAGCAGAGTACTGATGTGATATCTCGACCGATTCGAGATAATCTTCAACTATCTTGTTTTTGAACTCTGTGCTGTTGTCAGTACGAAGAAACTTGACTTGTCGCTGCATTTTCACCTGGGTCGTCTTTAAGAAATTAATGAGAACTTCCGGTGTCTCATCTTTTGATCGAAGAAATTTGACCCACGTGTATCTTGAGTAATCGTCCACAATAACCAACACGTATTTCTTTCCACCCAAACTCTGAGTTCTCATTGGACCACACAAATCCATATGTAACAATTCTAACGGAGAACTAGTGCTTGGTTCAGGCTTCGGTTTATGCGGAGCTCTCTTCATCTTACCCTTCTCACATGCAGCACATAAGTGTTCTTTCTCATATTTCAGCTCAGGAAGTCCTTTTACCAATTTTCCACTAACCAGCTTGTTGATATAACGAAAGTTCAGGTGTGATAAACGTCTGTGCCAGAGCCAACTTTGCTGCATTGAAGTTTTTGTCATTAAGCAAACGTGACTGTCATTCTGTACCTTTGAAAGATTGATGGTATAGAGGTTTGTTTTGCGATGTCCACCTAAGAGTTATGTGTCGTCTTCAGTACGAACCGAGCAACTCTTAGATTTGAAGTTGACCTCAAACCCTTTATCGCAGAATTGACCAATGCTAAACAGGTTGTGCCCTAAGCCTTCGACATAACTCACCTTACTGATCGTTATGTTGTCTTGAATGATGTCACCATATCCTAAGATTGGTGAAAGCTGATCGTTCCCAAATCTGACATTTCCACTGAATTTCTCTGTATAATTAGACAATAAAGCTTTTTGCCCAGTCATATGCTTGGAACATCCACTGTCCAAGTACCACATATGCCGGGTCTGCAAGAGAAATCAGGAAACAATAGATTTAGGTACCCATTTAAAAACGGGTCCTAACAGATTAGTACAAGATTTTGGTATCCATTTGAAAATGGACCCTCTGTTCTTTTGAAAACCTTTAAAAATATTTGATCTAGAAGAATAAACATGATAAGATCCGAACCAATCAGAAGAATTATGAGAGTAAACAAAATCATTTCTCCGATAATGATAAGATGTAGTAGAAATAGGAGATAATTGAATCAATTGCTTTATTGAATATCGCTTGTAAGAAGTTACAAGGTTTTGTTTATGTGAAGCAAGTTGATCAATTACATCATTATCACTACTAACTAATCTAGTACAAGAATTATCAGAAACTGATCCAGCTATCTCATCATCCTTCCTTTTTGGTCGCCATTCAGTTCGAGCTTTCGACCTTTTCTTGCTTATATCTGAAACAAAAGATTTAGATCTATTAGGAAAATCAGATTTCTTAGATTGAGTTTTCTTTTGTGTACCAGTGTATTTCTGTTTCTGTAATCGTTGTTTCTTATGTTTCTTACGTTGAGCATAATAATCAGCAGTTACAGAAACTGATTCACCAACCTTAGTTGATGATTCATCAATATTAACAACACTTGGTAACACTTTTTCATTTATAAGACAAGTAGAATGATCAGGAAGTGTAGCATTGAAATCAAACATATCAATTTCGTCTATGCACCCATCATCAGAATTAAGAAAGTCATTTGCAGACTCAAATAAGTCATCAAAATTATCAGACGAAGTTTGAGGTGCCTTAGAAACTTTAGAACACTTTTTAGATGTAGATTGAAAAACCGTGTTCTTTAATACTGTAAAAAATACACTTTGTTGAATATCAACCAAAAGTTTTTCATCAGATGAAACATTTTCAAGCTCAACTATTTTGCTTTCAAGAATGAGTGGAGGAACATAAACCTTTGCAATTGCAGGTTTTGCCTTCATCTCAGAAACAGAATAACTAGCAAAATAGTCGTTTGAAAGAACTTTTGATGTTTCTGAAAGATAACTATCATTTAACTTTGCATAGTTAAATGGTAGTTTCATTTTCTTTGCATTCTTTCTATTTTCAGTTTCTCTGGCCTCAACTTCTTCTGGTAATTTGGTAACAAATTTGGGTTTTAAATGAGTATGTTTACCAGCACATGCAAGAAAATCAAAATTATAAAGTGTTGGTTGTTTTCTGATGGCTTTCTTTAAGTAATGGGGGTTTTCAAATCCAAGGCCCCATTTTTCCTTAACATCAGCCTCTTCGTTAGGTGCATTCAGAAAGATTGTTTGATCTGTTTGGCCTCTAGCGTAAAGTTTGGCTTCCAGACCATTTACCTTCTTATTCAAAAGCTTGTTCTCAACCTGCAGTTTATGAACAGTTAGTGCAGATTCTCTTTTCTCACACTCATATTTAGAAATTTTACCCTCAAAATCATAAATATTCTTTTCAAAACAATCTACTTGAATTTTAGAATCAGAAGCAGACTTGCGTAAAGAATCAATTAGATCTTTGTTCCCAATAACAGACTTGTTAAGCTCAAAGATCTTATTGTTTCTTTTAGCAACTCTGTCTTTTTCTTTCTTCAGTTTTATTTGAAGATCATTAAGCTCAACCATCATAGCGTCCATTTTGGTTATAAAATCTTTTTCAGTTAAGTTTAATACCTCATCAGCTGTCTCGTCATCTGACTCGTCATACTTGACCTCTTTTCCCATTAGACAGAGATGAGCAACTTCTTCTTTCTCTTCATCTTCACCATCTGAATGATCCAACCAAAATTCGTCCTCAGCCATTAATGCTACGCCCGCTTCTTGCTGTTTGGCCAATAGCAGTTTGTTCTGATAATACTGAGAGTTTCGAACCTTTGGCTTCCGACAATCTTTAGCAAAATGTCCCATCTTGCCACAGTTGTATCATTTGATTGAATTATTTGCTGGCTTTACAGCAATGGTGTAATCATTCACGAACTTCTTCTTTTCTTCCGGCTTTCTTTCCATATACCGGTTCTCTTCATATCTCTTTCCTTCCACTCTTTCTCGGTGCTCATGATTCTTGGAGCTTGATGAAGAATATCTTTGAGAATTTGATCCCGGCTTCTTGTAGAATTTCTTTTGAAAGGCACGGGTCAGTAAAAGCATTGCTTGTTTCAAACTTTCTCCATCATCACCATCTGATTCAGATTCAGACTCAGAACTTGTAATCACTTTCTTCTTTTTCTTCTTCTCTTTCTTGTCTTTCTTTTTCTCTCCGGCTACCAAAGCAATAGGATCAGGAACCTTTTCTGCCTTCTTCTTTTCAGCTCTTTTCTCCTCCACTTCTTCTTCATTTTGCCTCAGAGTCTCATAAACCTCATGTAACGGTATTTCCTTTAAATCCTTCATTTGCTTCATCCTACGAGTATGCTTCTTCCATTCTGGTTGTAGGATACTCAGAAACTTGACATTATTCTCAAGCTGCTTCTTTTTCACTTTGTTCTTTGTCAATTCATTCAGAAGCAAGGTAAACCGTTCATAAGTATCTTCCAAGCTTTCATTTTCTTTGGCTTTAAATTCCTCATAACTGTTAATACAGTTAGCCACTTTCATCTGATTCCCGATCTTTGATCCCATCATCATCTTTTGCAATTGATCCCACATCTTCTTAGCATCATCCTTGTAGCTATCGATCTTGATGTAAATCTCATTAGGAATGCTTTGAAGTAAAAGAGATCTTGCTTGCTTGTCTGCTTTATACCGGCTTTTCTGTTCTTCAGAATACTGTGATAAATCCACTTTAACTGGTTTTGTCTTATGTTCTCTTTCCTCAGTACCATCTTCACTATCAGATGAGTCATCATCAGGTATTTGAACTGTGATTGGTACCATAGGGCCTTCTGTGATTGACAGCATAATATTTTCCCCATTTGCATGTCTGTCTATAAATCCAGAAATCTGTCTTTCCACTATTCGTACTCTCCTTTGAATAAAACAGGAGGCTTGACATCAGTGCAAATGGAAAGTGCATCTTTGGAAGTCATCTTGATAAAACCTGTTTGAAAATATTTGCAATAAGAAACTAGAACTGATCGTTAGTCCAAAATATGAAATCACAAAAAAAATACAAGAAATCTTGATATAGAAATTCAGAAATTTTGATCACAATCAGAATTTTGTCCCCCTCCGCAGACTTAGCACGGGGGTTCCGCTACCCGGTTAGCGGGTGGGGTCAAGGGGCAACGCCCTTGCAGGGTCGAGGGGCAGCTCCCCTAGAGAAAAAAAATTGACTATTAAAGGACATATTATAGTTTTGAAAAAATCTCAGAATATATTCTAAGTAAACCAAGCTTTGCGCGACATGCTGCTTGCACAAACCAAGACTTTGCGTGATGTGCTGCTAACGCAAACCACACTTTGCGTGATGAACGTCTTACGCAAACCTCTCTTTGCGTGATGAACGTCTTACGCAAACCTCTCTTTGCGTGATGAATGTCTTACGCAAACCTCTCTTTGCGTGACGTGAATAAGGCGCAAACGATGAACTTTGCGTTACAAATTACTCGCGCAAGATACACTTTGCGTTTCTAGTTAATGGCGCAAGATACACTTTGCATGACAAGTTACTAACGCAAAGTAATACTTCTCGTTTCTCGTTGAAGACGCAAAGCTCACTTTTCATTTCTCGTTGAAGACGCAAAGCTCACTTTGCGTTTCTCGTTGATAACGCAAACCTTAGAACAATCACTTGAAGAAATTTCTCGATGAATCTTGCGCAAACTGAGATGAACTCGCGCAAAGTACGACGAACTCGCGCAAACTTTAGATCTCACGCAAACCTCTAAAATCGATCAAATCTTCTTCAAAAACTCGTCTAGACCTCGAATTCTAATCTGAAACTTTAACAATTTGCTCGCCTAAACATCTAGAACCAAAATCTATCATTTAATCTCGATCAAAAACACAAATCGATAGAAATTGACTCGAACACAGTGTCTAGAACTCGTGAACTCGAACTCAACAAAAATCACAAATTCATACTCGATTACAGTGCAATTAACAAATCTATCCAGACATACTCGATCGATTATACTATACGAACAAAACCTAATCGATTTCAACTCCTAATTCGCACAAAAACTCAGAAATCGATTTAATCTTCGATGAACAGTGACGATGAACAGTGTCAACAAACTTTTCTTGAATTCTTGATCTGATTTCGATTTGGATTTGCTCTGATACCAATTGTTATTCCCAGATTCTAGTTTCTAAACAAAACAAATCAACAAAACAAGATTTATCAATCAAATTACCTGTTTGATTTCACTTTCAAATTCCACAATTACAACTTTCTCTCTCTACAGATCTCTCTCAAACAAACTCTCTCTCTGAATATCAACTTGACAACTGAATACGACTTGTTACATCTAACATACAAAGAATACAAGGTATTTATACCTACACCTATTACAAGGAAAAACAAAATACAAATACAACAACTTTGACTTTTATTACAAAAGACTTTGACTTTAATGAGAGTTGACTTTCTCAGCTTTGACTTCTTGAACTTTGACCTTCAGTATTGATCTTGTATCCAACATATTTATGCTCTAACACTTGGATACTTATATAATTACTAATTATATTACTATTCACAATTAGTAATTTGTTTTGTACCCTTCCACGATACGAGGTGACTTTCAATCATGCTGTGATGTAGGAAGGATAATAAACCAGAACATGGACCGTCTGAAAAAATTGTCGGTGTTTTAGGTGGAGGACAATTAGGGCGCACACTACTAGAAAAAGGGCTATCACCGACGGACATTTCCGACGGAAAAAATTTCCGACGGATTTCTGGCGGATTCCAGAAAAGTCAACCAAAGTCAACATTGCCTTAAATCCGTCGAAAATCCGCCACAAATCCGCCACTGAAATTTTACAAGAAAAAACTTATATTATCTTTAATATTGTGACGGATATTTGTTTAAATGAGATTAAATTACTTAATTAAATAAATTAGTAACTAACAAGACAAATTAGAAAGTAATTAAATTAATTTCATTGATTTCCGACGGATCTCCGACGGATCTCCGACGGAAACTAATTTAATTTAAAGTTAAATTATTTTCCGTCGGAAATTAATTCATTTTTTTCAAAAAAAATATTATTTTAAATAATTTTCTATAAATAAAAGTTGTTTTTAAAAACTTTAAAAAACGAATTATTTTCCGACGGATTTCCGACGGAAAATAAATTAATGTTAAATTAAATTATTTTCCGTCGGAAAATAATTTGAATTTTTCTATAAAATTCTTTTACTTTAAAACATTTTCTATAAATAAGTGCTATTTTTAAAAGTTAAAAAAAATGAATTATTTTCTGACGGAAAATAAATTAATTTTAAATTAAATTATTTTTCCTCGGAAATCCGTCGGAAAATAGTTTGAATTTTTCAATAAAAATTTCTTATTTTAAAACCATTTCTATAAATAAGAGTTATTTTTAAAAGTTTAAAAATGAATTATTTTCCGACAAATTTCCGATGAAAAATAAATTAATTTTAAATTAAATTATTTTCCGTCGGAAAATAATTTGAATTTTTCAATAAAAATTTCTTATTTTAAAACCATTTTGGCCTCGCTTGATTTAGACACTACCCGAGAGATCGTCACTGCCTTGCTGATGCCCCAATTTTTGGCAAATTTTGATGTGACAAAGCTGTCCATACCATCCGGACAGTTGACTTTAGAAGCAAGCCTTTGGTTTCAATTCCTCCGGCACAATTTATTGCCGGCTGCTCATGATACATCTCTGTCAAAGGAAAAATTCGTCATTCTATTTTGCATTTTGAAAGAATTACCCTTCGATTTTGGACTCGTTGCCTTTAATGCCATCCGGTACGCCGCTTCCCGCTCAGGTTCCTGGCTTGTTTTCCCGATATTGCCCACCAGATTGTTGAGTACCGCAGGGGTCCCCTCAAGAAAGAGTGACGAGACCTGTAAAAGTTCCTCTCGCATTGATCAAGGAACTGTCCAACGTATTATGCGCTCGGGCCGTTTTGCATCGGAGGCTGGGCCGCAGCCTTCTGTACAGACTCCACACGATGACATCCCAAAGCATCCATCTGCCTCTGGTTCCGACTATGGTTCCTCTGATTGGTTGCATGTCCTCGCTGAACAATGCGAGGAACAGAACGTACTTTTGACGGAACTACTGGCGCTTCAAAAAGAACAGTCAGAACAGCTTAAAGCCAATGCAGCCGTCCTCAATGAACTTCAGGCCAAAAATGAACTTTTCTGGGCCTACCAGCGGGATTGGAATCGGGTCATTAAAGGTTTCTATCACAAGAATGACTCAGTTCGCGCCGCAACGCTACCCTGATTCCCTCCCGGTCTCTGTTCGCCCCAAGTTATTATCCCTATCGCACCTCACCAGCGCAGCCCGGTCACTCCACAATCTGCCTCCGAGCCAACTGCATCTACGGTTGCCGAGGCTGGCCCTTCTGCCGACATGGGTAAGCCGTGAGTGTTCTTGGGTCATCATCATTTATGTTCAAACTTTGTCTTGTTACTTCTTTTCTGTTTTGTGGTATTTGGTTGTTACTCTGACTCACTCTATGTTGGTTGTATGCTCGCTCTTCTCACCGTACTCATTATACCGTCTCTTTGGTTATTTCTAGTACTTTTGTTTTGCGCTCATTTCTTTTGCATCTCTGTTCCTTGGAGTGCTACCAATTTTTGACTGTTAACGTGATATAGGCCTTTCTTTCATAGATGTTAAGCCCAAACACTTTCCAAATTGAAACCTAGACTTTTACCGTAGCAATATCGAAATATCTTTCATTTTCAATGAGGACATTGAAGGGTTCCGTTTGGGGGGTGGGGCTGCTGCAAAAGTAGAAACAAACTGTTCGCCAAAGTGGCCACTTTGTCGCCGCGCTGTCAAAAAATAAAAAAAATGAATGAAAAATGAAAAATAAATTGGGGATCGGTCAAGGGTCAAATGGTTAAGGCAATACAAAGAATAAATAGTCAAACCAAAGAAAATTGGAGTCATGCAAAAAGAAAAGTTTGGGGGTCATATCGAGCAGTTAATTTGAAAACCCAAAAACACAAACCCAATTCAAGCCCTATTGATTAAAGTCAAATTTTTGGGATGCATGAAAAGGAGCGGTACCTTTTTCAAACAAAGTGCTTCGCTCATCAAGAAACATCAAAGTATTCGGTATGAGTTTTCCATTCTTCAAGAGTAAGAAACCATTTTTTGTATCATCTTTCGAATCCTTTTTGTTAATCATTTTCCTTTTTACTTGAGGACAAGTAATTACTCAAGTTTGGGGGTGTGATAACTCTCAAATATTGAGAGTTAATTCCTCTCTTTTTATATTCGTTTTACCACATTTCCCCCGTTTTGTCTCTCATCTCCTTCATTTGGTCTTAATTGTTCAAACATGATGATGAAGTCTCAAGAATGCAAAAATTTCGGTTTCACTAACTTTTGTGCAGAAAGTGGCCACCTTGCTGGTACCTTGTCATCACGTTGAACATGGGCTGAAAATTTGTTGATAAGTTCCAGCCATTTTCGGAAAGTTGACTTCTGAAGGAATGTAAAGAGTCTTCTGATCTTTCACTAGAATATTCAAGGAAGAGGACATAAAGTGGAGGTCCAAGGAAAGTTCAACACTCTTCCTTAAAAGCTACTTTTGAGGAATAGTCACATCAACACTTTTCTCTTCCTTGGGCTATAAATGAGGGCTTGGAAGAACCATTTGGGATATCACAACTTCCAGGAGCATTGAAGACTTCTGGAGCTTAAGCATTTAATTTCTAGTCTTTCTTTAAAGCTTGTAATTTAGTTGCATTCAATTTGAACTTCTTTGTAAAAGTTGTCGCCAAAGTGGCCACCTTGTCACCACTTTGGCAGTAGCTCTTTAGTTATTTACGCAATTTATGTTTATGTTTTCTCCTTATTCCCCATGTCTTTTACTGTTGTTATGAGCTAAACACCCCTTTGGGTGTGGGTATGAGCCAAAGCTAAGACTAGTAGGCAACACTTGGGTCTTGCTATCGTTGCTAACTCTTAGACTTGGTCACTTGAGTCGGGGCTTCAACTCAACGCGGACAAGCCGATCACTTGTTAGTGTTAATATTAGATCTTAGACCTCGAGAGGGGCAGATCTGAAATACGGCTTGGGTGATGCAAAGAAGATTTGAGAAATTCTTTTATAACCACGTAGAGATACGGGTTTTTGCATGACTATAACTAAGGTTCAAATGTCGGTTGATATGGGTGTCACAAAGAGATTTGGGTGTCCATATCTATACTGGTGGAACTGAAATCCTTAGAGGTTTACTTAGTTAAGTCGGCAAGTTTAGAGTTGGCCAACGTGGTGACAAAGTGGGGACAACGTGGCCACGTTCCGAGAAGGCTCATTTTCGAGAGAAAAGGGTTTTTAAGGCTATCGTGTGTCATTTTGTTTCTAACCAAGTTGTTACTACATCAGTCTTAGTCAATGCTTGTACCCACATCCTATCTTTAATACTGTTAATTCTGTTTAATCGTTGTTTAATTCGCTTAAAACTCACAAAATATTGATATTCGTCTCAAAAATCAACCAAGCACTAGAAGTTCATGAAAAGTTCTCTGATTCTTAGTTGACTAGTCCCTGTGGAAACGATCTCGGTACTCTACCACTTTATTACTTGTAGCGATCATAGTGTACGGTGTGCACTTGCACCGCCACTGTGGCAACATAGTGGCCACTTTGTGGACCTATACGATTTTCCGCAATCAGTTATATTGGGCTTAAATCGGTTCTATTGGATTTTACTAGGTTATATTGGGCTTAAATCGATTCAACTGGACTTAAATCGGTTTTATTGGGCCTTAATAAGTCAATAACACTCATTTTGGGCTTTGATGGCTTCAATTGAGACTTGATGGGTTATATTGTTCTTAAGTCGATTCAATTGGGCTTAAATCAGTTCTGTTGGGCTTAAACCGATTCAACTAGACTTAAATAGGTTCAATTGGGTTTTAATAAGTTATATTGGGCCTTACTAAGTCAACAATGCTCATAATGTGCTTTGATGGGCTTTAGTGAGATTTGATGGTTCTATTGGGGCTTAAATCAATTCAATTGGGTTTTAGTAGGTTATATTGGGCTTAAATCGATTCAACTGGACTTAAATCGGTTCTATTGGGTTTCAATCGGATATATTAGGCCTTAATAAGTCACCGACAATCATAATGGGCTTTGATGGGTTCAGTTGGACTTAAATCAATTCAATTGGGCTTAAATCGGTTGTATTGCTCTTTGATGGGTTATATTACGCGTGAATCGGTTAATTGAAAAACTAATGATCATAATAATAAAAGTATTAGTAAAATGAAATAATTATTAAAAGGGAATATTACGACGAATTGATGATGTAACCCTGTTTTCCGGCGGCTTACCGACGAAAATTCTGTCAGAAAGTTAAATATATAAGTATTATAAAAAAGTGGGGTTTTAAAATTTTAAAATATTAAACACATTTTCCGGCGGATTAGCGACGGGCTAACCGTCGGAAACGTTTTTTTTTTTTAAAGTTTTTATTAATTTAAAAGAAAACTATAAACGTACTCGCGCAATACAGCGAAATACATCACGATTTTAATGTTTCATTTTATTTTTTGTTTTTTGTCCATTTACAGTACGATTTTAGATGTTTTGAGAAAATGATATGTTCTTTTTTATAAATTTGTTTAATTTAGGCTTAATAATATAATGTTTTTTTATATAAAAAAATTAAGATTTTATTAGAATTCAATAATTATCTTATATATTTTAATGACATCTAGAAAAAATAACCAATTACATATTTAGTAATATAATTAAAACAAATTTATATTAATATAATATAATACTATTGATATATGGAAATGTCTGCATAAAAGGAAGACCTTGCACATACCAAATTGGTGGGTGTTAAAAGTCTACAGTAGTAATATGTATCTTGTGCTTTGATATTTGAGTCGGTGGGGGATCATTTGTGGCAGTTAGGAGGATTTCACAAGGACTTGATAGGAGCAACACTTTTCAATCAACTTCAGGTATATCATTTTCTTATCGAAAGAAATATGTGTTTCACTTCATTCTAATTTGTGGAACTATGTTGGAACTGATCATTTATCTTTGTCAAGACATAATTTGTACAACTTTGGATCGGTCTCGATTTTATTTTAGATGATTACTTGCATTGATCTTTGGAACTGATCATCGAGCTTGATTACAAGTGTACATTTTTAGTTGAACTCTCTGTTTTTAGTTGTTGTTTATTTTGCAATTTTGTAAGCTTAATTTGGAAATTTTATTCGGATATTAGTTTGAGTTTCTTAAATCTCATAACAAGTTGTATAACAAAATATTAAACTCTAAATCACTAAACATTTTCAAGAGATTTGAAAATGTGCATCTGTTCTAAACTTTTCCAAATAGAAAACGAGAGAGAGAGAGAACAAAGAAAAACTTTTAGAAGAAAAAATGAGCTGAATATTTTCTACACACGGTGAGAGCCTACATATATATATATATATATATATATATATATATCTTGTAAATTGCACATCAATCCTTGAGTCTTTAGTCCTTTTATCACCACAATTTACTCAGCTATCCTTCAGAAATCTACACAAGTCACTTTCAGCCCCTGAACACTTAACAAATTAAAACAAACAAAACAAGTTAGTAAATATGACAAGATTGGTCAAGATAAACATTACTTTCAACACCCGCCCTCAATCTTGTCGTTGGAAAAGATCCATCATATTTAATTCAGAAATGAGATAGTTGTGTTGATTTATACCAAGTGATTTTGTGAAAATATCAGCTGGATTTTCCAAAGATAAAACTTTTACAGTTTTTAGCAGTCCAGATGCAATCTTATCTCTCACTTGATGTATATCTATCTCAATATGTTTAGTCCTTTCATGAAATACAGGGTTATTAGCTATTTGGATAGCAGATTTATTGTCACAGTTTAAATTTACTGGAAGTAAATTTTTTAACTTTAAATCTGCTAAGATATTAAGAACCCATAGTATTTCACATAGAGCAGAAGCCATTGCCCTATATTCAGACTCGACAGAGGAACGTGAAACAGTTGGCTGTTTCTTGCTTCTCCACGAGACCATAAAATTTCCTAGAAAAAGACAGTACCCAGAAACTGACCGCCTTGTTGTTGGGTCTGAAATGTGCTAAGGATGGTTACTACTGCTAGACATGACTATTACTACTGCCTGAGGAAGTAAGTACTGCCAGATCACAATTACTACTGCTTGAAGGAGTTAATACTGCTGAGACAAAATTAATACTGCTTGCTGAGATTAATACTGCTAGTTCAGAATTAATACTGCTCATGAAGATAGTGCTGCTTATGAGATGAAGACTCCGTATGAGAATGAAGATAGCTGTATAGATTGAAGCTAAAGTAAAGGGGATAATTATGGAATGAAGATCAATTTTATTTTGATAATTATCTTGTAATCAGTCTTGTATATATAGTATAGAGGTCTTTGATAGAAAAAATAATCATTCATAAGTTTTTGTTTTAGAGAGAATTAACCTCAAGACTAGTTTAGATCCTTTCTATAGAGAAGTATAGAACGTCTGTTGAGCCTGTTCAACAGATTGAGGTTTTGTGTGTAATCATCAAGTTTAATCAATATAACTTGTGATTTAAGTGCATATACTGTTTCATTGATTGTTAGTATTAAAGTGTTTTTCCGCAACTTCTTTAGCATTGATTCTGAGTGTGTGTGAATTAAATTCTTGTTTGAATTTCGATCCTGACAAGTGGTATCAGAGCTAATGAGTTTGACATGTGGAAGATTCGGATCAGGCAATACATTCTTCTCACATATTACTCTATGTGGGACATCATTGAGAATGGCCCATCTAATGAAGAAAAGATTGGAGAAGATGGAAAAAGAATCCCACCAAAGACAGATGGAGAGAGGAGGATAAGGCAGACAGAGATGAAAGTCTTAAGCACACTGCTCTTGGCTATTCCTAATGAGTATCAACACCAATTCTGCAACTGCACTGATGCCCAGATGCTTTGGAATGCTCTAGAGAAGAGATTCTTTGGTACCAAAAGTACCAAGAGAAATCAGAAGGCAAAGAATATTTCAGAATCAAAAGAATGGGTGATCACTTTGAAGTCTATTCTACTTGGGGAAAGATGGTCAGATGTTGTTCAAGGTCAGACTTGGAAGAAATGTTTAAAGTGGGAATGAATCTATATGGGGATGTGCTGAAGACTCCAGGGATGAACATCAAGAAACTAGCAATGGAGTATTTATGCATGATGTTCAGTCCAGATCTTGTCAAGCATGTCATCAAAGATGTATTCAAGTCTGTGGACAACTGGATGCTTATAGAAAGGTGTGGGGTATATATCTTAACCATAGATAAAAGCTTCCATGAATATTACCTAGTGGATAAGATATATGACCATAGCCTAGCCAAGCTACATGGGATGTTGAAAGCTAAACTAATATGTCCTCAAGGCTCAGAAATGGCAAGGATTGTGGTTAGCAGGATCATCAATCAAAGTTTGGGTTTGGATCCTAATCTAGGGGTGTAAACTTAGGTTTTGAAAGCATCATGAAGACCAGTTTTTGAAGAACTTAACTTCTCAATTTGAAAAGTTAAGTTAGGGGGAGATTGTTGGGTCTGAAATGTGCTAAGGATGGTTACTACTGCTAGACATGACTATTACTACTGCCTGAGGAAGTTAGTACTGCCAGATCACAATTACTACTGCTTGAAGGAGTTAATACTGCTGAGACAAAATTAATACTGCTTGCTGAGATTAATACTACTAGTTCAGAATTAATACTGCTCATGAAGATAGTGATTCTTATGAGATGAAGACTCCGTATGAGAATGAAGACAGCGGTATAGATTGAAGCTAAAGCAAAGGAGATAATTATGGAATGAAGATCAATTTTATTTTGATAATTATCTTGTAATCAGTCTTGTATATATAGTATAGAAGTCTTTGATAGAAAAAATAATCATTCATAAGTTTTTGTTTTAGAGAGAATTAACCTCAAGACTAGTTTAGATTCTTTCTATAGAAAAGTATAGAACGTCTGTTGAGCCTGTTCAACAGATTGAGGTTTTGTGTGTAATCATCAAGTTTAATCAATATAACTTGTGATTTAAGTGCATATACTGTTTCATTCATTGTTAGTGTTAAAGTGTTTTTCCGCAACTTCTTTAGCATTGATTCTGAGTGTGTGTGAATTAAATTCTTGTTTGAATTTCGATCCTGACACTTGTTGACAAACATTTTCCCCAATCAGCATCTACAAAGGCAGAAAGTTTAAAACCAGAATTAGAGCAAACAGAAAAATTAACACCTTTACCTGGAGAAGCCTTTAAGTACCTTAGAACACGAAGAGCTAGTTTCAAATGAGACTGACGTGGAGAATGCATAAATTGACTCAGACAATGAACAGCAAAAGCTATATCAGTCCTAGTAGCTAACAGATAGATAAGTCTACCAATCAATTTCTGATATCCAGTAAAATCTTTCAAAGGAGGATCCTTTGATTCATATCCAATAGAATCAGTAACAATTAAGTTCATATCCATAGGCGTGTTAATAGGTTTACAACCCAAATATCTGAAATCACTTAATAATTCAAGACAATACTTTCTTTGTGACATACATACTCCATTTTCAGTTTCTAATATTTCAATACCTAAAAAAAACTTTAACAGACCAAGATCTTTTATTTTAAAATTTGATTGCAAATGATTTTTAACCTTTTTAATTTTAGAATTAGAATTACCAGTAAGAACGATGTCATCCACATATACAAGAAGAACAAGAAATATATCACCAGTGCATTTAGTAAAAAGAGTGCATTTAGTAAAAAGAGAATAATCACTAGTACTTTGAATAAGACCATGATTAAGAAGACAATTAGAGAGTTTCTCATACCACTGACGTGGTGCTTGTTTAAGTCCATACAAAGACTTCACAAGCTTGCACACACGTTTATCATCAACAAAAAAATATCCGGGAGGTAAAGTCATATATACATCTTCAACTAAATCTCCATAAAGAAAAGCGTTATTCACATCAAACTGGCACAACGACCACCTATTTTGAACAGTTAATGCAATAACACATCTGACAGTGACCATTTTTACAACAGGTGAAAAAGTTTCTTCATAATCTATATGTTCTCGTTGACTATACCCTTTGGCTACAAGACGAGCCTTATACCTTTCAATTTCCCCAGTGGATTTATATTTGATTTTATAAATCCAGCGACAACCTATTGGCTTTCAACCAGGGGGTAAATCAGTTAAAACCCAAGTACCATTTCTATAAAGGGCTTCCATTTCATCATTCATGGCATTAACCCAATCCTTATCTTTACTAGCTTCAAAAAAACTTTTTGGTTCAACCGACTTGTTTAATGTAGAAACAAAACAAAAATTGTTTGAATTAAGATAAGAATAATTGACAACCTTTTCTAGACCATATTTGACTTTACCTTCTACAACATAATCATTAAACCTACAAGTCAAATTACTAGGACGACTAGATTTGCGAACAGAAGATACACCCTCAGGAGGGGGCCTCAAATGATCATCATTTTCAGATTGAACATTTAAATGTCGAAAAACTGCAGATTGTGAATCATTGGCAACCTCGGTACTACCGGGATCATTCGATCCGGCAGCTCCGTTGAACTTACCATGTTCAGTAGTACTACCAGGGTCCACAGACCTAGCAGCTCTATTTTGGCTTCCAAGATGATCACGATTGCAAATATTATCAGAAGTGTTGATTCCATTTTCATTTTGAGAATTCACCCTAATCTCATCATCGGGTAATTCAGAAGGCAAATTATTAGATTGAAAATTTATAGAATCAAAGAAATTTAATGAATTTATTTCACTAGAATCATGACTTGGTTGGTTTGCACTCATTTTACTCATTTTAAAAGGAAAAACAGTTTCATAAAACTTCACATCTCTAGAAACAATAATTTGCTTTGAATCTAAACTATAAAGTCTGTAACCCTTCTTGGAATTAGATTATCCAAGAAGAACACAATTTTCAGATCGAGAGGAAAATTTATCAGACACATTTGGTTTTAATAGCAAAACATAAACACCCAAAATTTCTAAGATGAGATAAAATAGGTGCAAAACCAAACACAAGCTCATGAGGACTTTTTCCATTTAACATAGAAGAAGGAGTTCGATTAATAAGATAGGTAGCAGTTAAAACACACTCATTCCACATGTTTAATGGAACATTTCCTTGAAACATTAAGGCTCTAGCTACATTCAACAAATGTCTATGTTTGCATTCAACTACCCCATTTTGTTGAGGAGTATAAACACAAGTAGTTTGATGAATGATGTCATTGGATTTAAAAAACTCACCTAGCTTATTATTAATGAACTCGGTACCATTATCACTTCTGAACATTTTAACACGTTTCCCAAATTGAGTTAACAGTAAACTGTGAAAAGCAACAATGTTATCAAAAACTTCATCCTTGATTTTCAACAAATACACCCAAACAAACCTAGTGTAATCATCTACAACAGTCAAAAACAACTTATAGCCCTCTCTACTTTGGACACGATAGGGTCCCCATAAGTCTAAATGAACTAATTCTCCAAGAACTTTGGAGGTATGGTTGCTTAAGTTGAATTTGTCTCTGGTTTGCTTTGCCTTATGGTAAATATCACAAGGGAAAGATACATGCTCACTCCCAAGATCAAGGGTGTCCTTCAAGACCCCAAGCACTTGATCAACACAATGACCCAGTCTGCAATGCCACAACTGACGTGAGACATAACACACAATGAACATATTAGACTTATTAGAAGAAACCTTAGAGGTAAGTGAGACAGATGGCTCACCCTTAGAGGTGTGATCAAAAAAATATAAACCTCCTTGCTCGCTACCAGTCCCCACAATTCTCTTGTGAAGAGAACCCTGAAGAAGGTAACATTTGTACTCATCAAACCCAACAAAAATCTTGCTATCTCTAGCAATTTTATGAATAGACAAAAGATTAACATGGAAATCAGGAATAACATGTAACACCCCGATTTTCGAAGGGTAACATTTCGAGTTATTACAGAAACCGATATATCAAGGAAAAATAAGATATTTGATTTTGGACTTGAATCCTAGATTTTATAGTCTTAATGTATGAAGGATTCAATTACGAGTCCAACGGTTCTTTCCGGAGCAAAAACGGAGCTATAACGAAGAAGATACGGCCAAAACAGTTAACGAAAAAAACCGGACAAACAGTGTATTACGCGAGTTGTGTCGCGACTTAGGGACAACCTCACGACTTGAGATAACACGAGCGACTTGTTCCGCGACTTAAGGTCGCGGCATAACCCGCGAAACCCACTGTCAGGTCAAAAACTCGATTTTCAAACCTAAATCTTCATTTCCTCATAACTTTTGATCTACAACTCCGATTTGGGTGATTCAAGTTGCCATGGTTTCGTTTTTGAGAGATCTACAAGTATTAAGCAAGATATTGGAGATCTATTGGAGTATACAAGAGTATTTTGTGGTGATTGAAGATTTGTAACCATTTTGGTGAACTAGAAGTGTTTTGGTTGGTGGATTCAAGCTTGGGTTAAGGTTTTGGAAGTTTCATCTTGAGACTCCAAGTGATTCTTCAAAGGAGCTCTAGTTGGGGGAAAATATATATTTAGTCTAAATCTAGCAAGGTGAGTTCAAGTTGATTTATGAAAACGTTGTACATGCCAAAATGTTTATTTTAAAACATTTATGTGTTTTACATGAAATTATCAACTGTTGGGTTATTTGGTAACTTTTGATTATTTGAAGTGTTTAGCTTATTAAACCTTGTAAAATACCACATCTGGGATTTTTGGGATACTTTGATAAATGTGTCGCAAAGGAACATGTTTTGGTGATTTATTGCATAAATAGGTGTTTGGTCAAAAATGCACCTGTAAGTGTTTGCCGGGTTTTTATGCATCATTCATGAAATGAGATATTTTGAAAAGTACAAAGGTGTGAGTCCTTTGGTTTTGGGTCATTCCCGACTTTGGAGAAACTCTCAGAAATGGAAAACCTTTTTGGGTTTTTGGGCCGAAGGCCAATTGTTATTTTGAGAAACAAGATTTTTGGGGAAAAGATATAATTTGGTTTATGTAACCATATTGGCTCTCGTGTTTTAGCCAAACTTTTATTAAGCTTCTTGGGTCTTGATTTGTACTCGGTGGAGTCTTTGGAACATTTGTTCAATCTTGGTAGCTCATTAAGGAGCCTTGGTCGTATGGTGTACCTAGTTGCACCTTATTTGGGAATTACATGTTTTGAGTGCGTTGTCATTCTTTTAAGTTGTGTAACGTTTTGATCGTAATGCAATGGATCCATAAGCATAAAAGTCGGATTTATTATATATGACTAAAGACTCGGTTTGAGTTGATGTCCGATATGACTAAAGACTCGGTTTGAGTTGATGTCCGATATGACTAAAGACCCGGTTTGAGTTGATGTCCGATATGACTAAAGACTCGGTTTGAGTTGATGTCTGCTACAACTAAAGACCTGGATAGGGTTGATGTCTACCTTGGCTAAAGACTTGGTTTGGGTTGATGCCAATGGTTGTTTATCCTTGAAGTTATGCTTATAACATAGATACGTGGCTTATCTTTATGTGCTGCCACATTCGATGGAATCGGGTCTTTCCCGTCACCGAAAGGTGATATTTTGGGTATTGTATTTTGGGTATTCATGTTTTCGGTGACATCTTATATGTATGGGTTTTATCCATGATTTTAGAAGTTGGGTAATATGTTCCACCGTGTTTGGGTGTTTCGGGAATTAAGTTTTATCTACGTTTTTATGAATTGGGAGTTCAATTTCTATTCACGTTTTGAGTGAGTTTTGGGGTTAAACATAATTTATGAGTGGGCGGTTTATATTGGTGTCTTCGTCCTTGAAGTAGTTCGGATTGGAAAACGTTTGAATCGGTGTTATTTGCCTAAATTGCATATTGTTGGAAAATGAGTCGTTTTCATGTGTAAGACATATCAAATTGAAAGATTATAAATTTAAACGCATTCTTTCTTTTAAACGATTAATTTTTATATGTTGGAAACTCTTGAGCTCACTAGGCGTTAGCCTAACCTTTTCATTTGTCGGCATGTGCAACAGGTTCCGGTTGGGAATAACTCTAGTGACACTGTGTAGAAAGGAGTGCTAGTCATGTGCTCAAGAGGTGGGTATCTTAGTGAAGTCTTCCGCACTTGTTTCGGAAAGAGCATCTTATAGTGGGGATTAAGTGACACCGACTTTGGTCTAGTCCTTGTATAAGACTGGAGTTTATTTCTGTTGAAGTTAAATAGAAAGTTCTATTTTGAAGATTTATCTTTTAGTTGATGTAATATCAAAATTTTAAATTAGTTGCTCTTACCAAATTTTGAGGGTGTTACAAGTTGGTAGAGCTTAAGTTTGAGAGAATTAGGTATTGATCTTTGGATGCCTAGACTCAAACTAGAGTTCTTATAAGTGATTGAAAGTGAAGTTGCATATTAGGTGCCTTAAGATAAGATATGTTGAGGATTGATCGAGTCGCTAGAAACGGAAAACTTGTCGAGGGTCGCAAGGATGATCGTGTATGGTACGTTCATAATGGCGCATGGCCAGTGTCATGGTGAATCTATATGCTACATGTGTATACTTGAACTACCTTGATATGACGACCGTTGGGGTAGTGAGAAAGTTTTTAAGCGAGTAATCTAAGGAAAGGTTGATGCCTATAGCAATGTCACATTGAAGTGATAGTTAAGTGTGATTAAGGCATTAAGTTGATCATCTTGAGTCAGAATTATTGGTTGGATTAGAACTGTAAGTTCGTTAGACCAATTCTATTTCGATGCGACATTGTGAGTTAACCAAATTAGTGGGATTGTTACTCTAAGATGTTGGAGGCTGGATGCATCCGAATGACGATAGCATGACGGGAAAATAGATGAGTGAAGTTCTAAGGTGTTGAGTGTCGACCAAATTCATGCACGAAATTTATTCTAAAATAAGTCTGCATCAATGGTTTCTCATGTATTCGAAGCATAAAGTGTGTTATACTTTGAAGTTTTGGTAAAACATTTAGCACTCATCAAATTTTAAACCGTGAGCTTAAGCATGCATGGAATTATTTGTTGCAAGTTATTGCAACTTATATGGAAAATTTTCCCCGTCCCTGTTTTGTGTTTAACACTATTTTTGGACATCTTAAGATCCGTGTTTTAATGCCACATGTGGTATTGGGTAAGTGACTGTAGAATTTTTAACCTTGACATTGGATCTCCTCCACGTATGTTAAGGTTTTGAAGGAAGAGTTAACCCACTATTCTCGAGTCGGAATTTTCTGAAGAATTTTAGTTTGTACGAGTCGTGTTTAATTTTATGGGGTATAGTTCTACAACCTTTTTGAGTTCGTGAGTACATTTTGAGATGCGTGAGTTTTAATTTTATGGCGTACAAATTACGAGCTTTTGAGTGACGTATCTAGTGAGAATTTTGTGGAAAAAGGGTCACTTTATCTTACGTGGTGGTTTTAGAGTTTGGACATTCTAGATTTATTGTCGTTTTACGCTTTTTTATGTTGAGAAACATAAATTTTGACACTGCTTGACTTTACCGTCAACGAGTTTATGAAAGTTTAGTCAGGTTTATGGCGTTTTATTTTATGACCATTCGAACCGTGTAATAAAAAGAAATTTTGGAACGTGTAGACTTGCATTATTGTGTGCGTTAACTTACGAGTTTTGTTTAATAACTTGTCTCGTGCGAGTCTTACACCTACATTTTTGCAACCGTAAGAGGCACCTTGAAAATCTTAATGTTGCATGATTGCATCGTGAGTTTCACGCGGGTATATGCGCATACTTTTGGGTTGAACATGATTTTCACTCGCGTGAGTAAATCTGTGAAATATTTATGTTATCTCATATTAAACTCTTAATCTAAACGTTCTTCGATTGTGGACCTTGCTGTTATAATTTTTCTGCAATGCATGAAATGAATTTTCGGATTGCATATCGTTGTAGTTACCATCTTGGTCAAATGTGTTTTATCGAGGCGGCTCAAGACTTTAAACTCGAATTGAAAATTTATCTGTTTTCCCATCATCCTACAAAGTTTCGGGAAATAAACTGATGCATATGAGACTTGTTGAAAATCTTATGCCACAACGTTTTCGGTTAAAGAAGGGAAAAGTTAAAAGTTAAAAGCTGTGAAGTTCTCTTTTGGAGTTGTACAAACAATTATTGCACGTGTTGTAGTGCAGGAATTAATTTTCATATTTATAGTGCAAATTTTGCTACACGCCTTTTGCCACCATTTTATTTACGAAAACATTGATCAAACAAATTTTGGAAATGGTTTTATACGTGTAGCGTCGGTGAACAATTTTCAATCTATCGAGTGATCGATAGTGGATTTTACCTCACAAGCAATAGTTGTAAAGCTTATGTATTCGAAAGTTTCATAAAGGTTTAAATTGGCATAGTTGTTGAAAACCTTGAACTCATTAGGCCTATAGATTTAAACCTCTGTCGTAAATGAAATTTTAACTAAGGAACTAAGGAGTCCTTGGGAAATGAAGCCTCGGATTTTCCGATTCGTGGTCGGTCCGAATTTTGGATTCCAAATTATGAATCGGTGCATGCACGAATAATTGAAGTAGTAGAATTGTGTATTCACCTAGATATTTAAGTGGTGATATCTCTGTTTCGGTAAACCTACGGGATAAATCATTGGGTGGTTGCTTGACTTCGATAGGGTATGAGCCGATGGGTTGGATGTGTACCATCCGGGTGAGTCTTAAGGAATAAGGAAATTATGGTGAATCGTTTGTCGGAATCTAGTATCATGATAGGTATCAACTTTGAATCATCAGTGTAAATATGGAAGGAAATTTATGGTGGTATATCCACGGTTGAGGTGTAAAAGTTTTGAACATAAGTGTCGACATCCGATTTGAGGATAATAACCGTTAGGATGCTTCATTGTACTTCCGATGAAATCGGTGCGTCAGGAATTTAAGTGGTAACCTTGAGAAGATTAGATGATGGAAAGTAGGAATCGATCTTTGGTAATTCTGTAATCAACAAGGTTTCACTGATTTGTCGATCGGTGCTTGACCGTACTCTGGGAATTGGGTAACCGTGTAGTTGGGGTAATTTGTTGTCCACCAATGTCGTGTCACGTCAATTGAGGAACGGATCGAATGTTATGATTGGATCGAAACTAACTAGTGTTAGGAAATATCGTCAAGGAAGGGGGACGATGAATCTTTTATAGTAAGGATTATTGAAGATTTGGGTTTAGAATGTCGAGGTAAACCTTAAGTAGAAATCAATTATTGAGGAGACCTTGATGGGTCGGAATTAAAATGCCTAAGGGATGAGATCGCTTTGGAACATCCTTGGTGGAACTATTCTTGAGGGGATATGTGCAACCCAAGGTTGGGAGACAACCGAGACCTTAAGGATAAGAAAGTGGTTGATAGGGACTCGATGTTCGTCTCGTCATCGGTAAAATACATCGGACCTTGAAATTGAGTTGTGATCGGTTTCATACATGGAACAAGATTTCGTGTAGGCATTCCTTTTGGGTAGAGAACCGATTGATCTCGCTAAGGGAGACTTTGGGTGTTTGATCGATGCCAGATTTCGAGGACGAAATCTCTTTCAAGGTTGGGAGGATTGTAACACCCCGATTTTCGAAGGGTAACATTTCGAGTTATTACAGAAACCGATATATCAAGGAAAAATAAGATATTTTATTTTGGACTTGAATCCTAGATTTTATAGTCTTAATGTATGAAGGATTCAATTACGAGTCCAACGGTTCTTTCCGGAGCAAAATCGGAGCTATAACGAAGAAGTTACGGCCAAAACAGTTAACGAAAAAAATCGGACAAACAGTGTATTACGCGAGTTGTGCCGCGACTTAGGGCCAACCTCGCGACTTGAGAGAACACGAGCGACTTGTGCCGCGACTTAAGGTCGCGGCATAACCCGCGAAACCCACTGTCAGGTCAAAAACTCGATTTTCAGCCCTAAATCTTCATTTCCTCATAACTTTTGATCCACAACTCCGATTTGGGTGATTCAAGTTGCCATGGTTTCGTTTTTGAGAGATCTACAAGTATTTAGCAAGATATTGGAGATCTATTGGAGTATACAAGAGTATTTTGTGGTGATTGAATATTTGTAACCATTTTAGTGAACTAGAAGTGTTTTGGTTGGTGGATTCAAGCTTGGGTTAAGGTTTTGGAAGTTTCATCTTGAGACTCCAAGTGATTCTTCAAAGGAGCTCTAGTTGGAGGAAAAATAGAGATTTAGTCTAAATCTATCAAGGTGAGTTCAAGTTGATTTATGAAAACGTTGTACATGCCAAAATGTTTATTTTAAAACATTTATGTGTTTTACATGAAATTATCAACTGTTGGGTTATTTGGTAACTTTTGATTATTTGAAGTGTTTAGCTTATTAAACCTTGTAAAATACCACATTTGGGATTTTTGGGATACTTTGATAAATGTGTCGCAAAGGAACATGTTTTGGTGATTTATTGCATAAATAGATGTTTGGTCAAAAATGCACCTGTAAGTGTTTGCCAGGTTTTTATGCATCATTCATGAAATGAGATATTTTGAAAAGTACAAAGGTGTGAGTCCTTTGGTTTTGGGTCATTCCCGACTTTGGAGAAACTCTCAGAAATGGAAAACCTTTTTGGGTTTTTGGGCCGAAGGCCAATGGTTATTTTGAGAAACAAGATTTTTGGGGAAAGGATATAATTTGGTTTATGTAACCATATTGGCTCTCGTGTTTTAGCCAAACGTTTATTAAGCTTCTTGGGGCTTGATTTGTACTCGGTGGAGTCTTTGGAACATTTGTTCAATCTTGGTAGCTCATTAAGGAGCCTTGGTCGTATGGTGTACCTAGTTGCACCTTATTTGGGAATTACATGTTTTGAGTGCGTTGTCATTCTTTTAAGTCGTGTAACGTTTTGATCGTAATGCAATGGATCCATTAGCATAAAAGTCAGATTTATTGTATATGACTAAAGACTCGGTTTGAGTTGATGTCCGATATGACTAAATACTCGGTTTGAGTTGATGTCCGATATGACTAAAGACTCGGTTTGAGTTGATGTCCGATATGACTAAAGACCCGGTTTGAGTTGATGTCCGATATGACTAAAGACTCGGTTTGAGTTGATGTCCGCTACGACTAAAGACCTGGATAGGGTTGATGTCTACCTTGGCTAAAGACTTGGTTTGGGTTGATGCCAATGGTTGTTTATCCTTGAAGTTATGCTTATAACATAGATACGTGGCTTATCTTTATGTGCTTCCACATGCGATGGAATCGGGTCTTTCCCGTCACCGAAAGGTGTTATTTTGGGTATTGTATTTTGGGTATCCATGTTTTCGGTGACATCTTATATGTATGGGTTTTATCCATGATTTTAGAAGTTGGGTAATATGTTCCATCGTGTTTGGGTGTTTCGGGAATTAAGTTTTATCTACGTTTTTATGAATTGGGAGTTCAATTTCTATTCACGTTTTGAGTGAGTTTTGGTGTTAAACATAATTTATGAGTGGGCGGTTTATATTGGTGTCTTCGTCCTTGAAGTAGTTTGGATTGGAAAACGTTTGAATCGGTGTTCTTTGCCTAAATTGCATATTATTGGAAAATGAGTCGTTTTCATATGTAAGACATATCAAATTGAAAGATTATAAATTTAAACGCATTCTTTCTTTTAAAAGATTAATTTTTATATGTTGGAAACTCTTGAGCTCACTAGGCGTTAGCCTAACCTTTTCATTTGTCGGCATGTGCAACAGGTTCCGGTTGGGAATAACTCTAGTGACACTGTGTAAAGAGGAGTGCTAGTCGTGTGCTCAAGAGGTGGGTATCTTAGTGAAGTCTTCCGCACTTGTTTCGGAAAGAGCAGCTTATAGTGGGGATTAAGTGACACCGACTTTGGTCTAGTCCTTGTATAAGACTGGAGTTTATTTCTATTGAAGTTAAATAGAAAGTTCTATTTTGAAGATTTATCTTTTAGTTGATATAATATCAAAATTTTAAATTAGTTGCTCTTACCAAATTTGAGGGTGTTACATAACAAGAACATCAAATAAAATAACTTCATTATTAAGTCTGTAATTTCCAATTTGATTAATCTTAGCTTCATCTCCATTAGGTTGGGTAACTTTAAGATTTAGGTCAGAAATATCAACAATATTTTCAAGTTGTGAGGTGGAGGAAATCATATGCTGATTTGCTCGAGAGTCAATTATCCAACCAGAGTGAGAGAGACTAGAGGAGGAATTAGCCATATGAACCGAGAACACACCTGCCATATTAACAGAAATATTCGCAGATTGTTTCTGATCAAGGAGAGAGAGTAACTTGTTGATTTGATCCTCGGTGAGAGATGTTGGAGTATTCTGACCACAGCCAGAGGTATCCGTGGAACATACATTACTTGAAGATGACTTAAAGGATTGACTGTTTTTAGACTTTGTGAACTGAAAATCTTTTGGAAAACCAATTAATTTGTAGCATCTCTCCATAGTGTGCCCAGTCACTCCACAATGATTGCAAAGGAGATGAGGCTTCCCCCCTTTTTCTTATTATCATTAGTTTTTCCAAAAAAATGCAGTTTGTTGATCTTTAGTATCAAAAGATCTAGTCACTCCACGATGTGATTCTTCTCTAGATACTAAAGAAAAAGCAATTTTAACACTAGGGAGAGGATCAGTGGTTAAAATGTTACTACGTATATGAGATTAAGTATCATCCAATCCCATCAAAAACTGCATGAGTTCTATCATTTGATTATGTTTTGAAAAATCATGTGCAGCATTGCAAGTGCATGAGGGAAACTTAATCAAGGCATCAAACTGCTTCCACAGAGCATTAAGCTTGTGGTAGTAGTCAGAAACAGATGCACCACTTTGTGAGAGTGAGTTAATTTTTTGATGCAATTTAAACGTAACTGACCCATCTATTTTATCATACGTTTCTGTATGTCCCAGTGAGTAACTATTCAATCAAGCAGTCAATTAAACAATACGATTATGCAAACCTGATATTGATTATCAAACGATTCAAACGATTACAAGTGTTCTTGACCAATCTCTTTCTCTCTGTATCGCCTCTGCTCTCTCTATCTTTTTCTCTCTGTGTACGGTGCAAACCACAAGCAGCCTTCTAATTACAATGATTTCTCTATTAGCTCCTTCTCTAACCTCTTAATTTTCCAACTAAACCTAATTAACATAAAATAACTAATTTAATACTAAGGCTTATAGCCAAATGGGCTTGGCTTGGGCCCAATAGCTAAAACAAACTTATTTAAAAGAAAAAGACTAAAAATGAAAATACGTAAACATACTTTGACTATTTATTACAAAAGGACCCTAGACTATTTGTTGAGACAACTTTATCAGCTTTGACTTCAGATTTCCATCTTCAGATAATGATGATCTTGAATCCAATAAAACTGTGCTTTAACAATCTCCCCCTTTGGATCAAGATCATTCATTAAGCTCAGAAAATGCAATCTTCCTCTTTGTCTTCCGAACTTTATCTTCAGAAGTAGCAATCTCCCCAATCGATGATGATAAAATAAAATCTCTTGGAAAGAAATCATCTCCAGTTTCATCTCGGAGTGCTTCAGCAAATCATCTTCAAAGAAAAATTCTTCAAATCAGCAAATCTTCAGAATATCTTTAGTAAACTCTTTCAAAAACTTTTGATCTCCGCATTTCTTGGTTGACGCTTCTCCCCCTTTTTGATGAAAAGAGCAAAGAGTTCATCAAAACTTTCCTTCAAGAATTGTCTTCCACCACTGATCTTGCAAACAGAATCACTGATTATCCGTCAATTCATAAAGATGTGCATCCAGATCTTTGCAAATCCAGATAAAATAGAAAAAGAAATGTAACACCTAAATCAACAAATGAATCAGTTAAAATTTTCTGTCAGTAACACAAAGTCACTGTGTAACGAATACACAATATAAAGGAGCTTTTATGATGTTCACTCCCCCAGGGCTTCCATTCAATCATCGAAACACCACAAAGGCAATTTCTATGAACGTTATGACAAAGTAACAAATTCTTTGTGTGTTCGTGCAAGTGATAGAATAGATTAAGCATATGATGATTGCTTATAAGGCTCAAAATGTGTAAACCACTGAGACAACAGTTAGTTCAACACAGACTCAAATGTGCATGAACGAAGTGCGAAGGTGGGGAAGACTTCCTTCTTTTCAATATCCAGATTTTCCAAATGAAAATCATATAGCATATGTGTTGCGTCCCCTTTGAAAATGAAACATTTTCTTGTTGAGAAGAAAATGAGTGGAAGGTGGGGTAATGTCAAGAATTGGCATGGGCTAGGTGCTTGTTTCAATAATGTTCACCAAAGAAATGTGAAGCATTAGAAATGTGGCTGCCCGGCTCAGAAAGTAGTTGGTACAGAGTTTACAAATTCTTTTACTCTGATCTCACACCCTCTTTCTTTTAATCTTTAAGCTCACAGCTAACCAAACTCACTTTTACATTTTCTCGCATCACACATCCCACACTTATTTCATTTGAACTCCTCACACTCAATCACTAAGGATTGACTTCTTGGGTAGGAGACACTGGTTAACGTGAATCCATAGAAGTTCAGTTAAGTCCTAGCACACTGATCCCATGTTTTCCTATGAAGCATATGATGCCCAGGTGATTTAACTTGATCATTTAAAGCTCAATGATGAATCAGAAAACATTTAAGAGTACACTTCCAATTCAAGAAATCCGTTTGAGAATCGGGAAGTGGTTTGAACAGTTAAGAACATGTTTTCTTATGATTGAAAGTTGTCCTTCTTTCAACCATAGATGAGATGAAGATAAGGAATTATACCTTTTGAGTGCAGTCTTACATCTCACGAAGTCAAGATTAAAGTCATAAAGATATGATATTTGAAGCATCTCTCAACCTACGAAAGTCTAAAAATCTAGTCAAAGTAACTTTATTCACTGAAATTGAAATGACAGAAAGCAGTAAAACAATTAAAGTACGAGTTCTGATCAGAAGTAATCAGAAGTCATCACCTTTACTCCCTCTGAAATTATGCATCAGAAAAATTATCAGAGTAAAATATAAGCATTAACTCCCCCTCAGATGTTGATCATCATATCTGTTGGATGCATAAAATTTCAGACAAAATATGTACTCCCCCTTGATGGTTAATTTTCACAATCGAGTATTGGAGTACAATTCTCATATCAGCACAGGAGTAAGGTCTTTTGATCACTGAAGTACGAGTCCTAAACTGTTGTGTTTAGAAGTCAATCTTCGTTGAAGTATGGGTTCTAAGCTGATTTACTTAGAAGCCTTCGCTCTCTTATTCCCCTTTGACAGTAAGTGCCTGCAACACAGATTCATCCTTTTTCTTTGGTACCCACTGGTATTTGGGTCCATGTTTGTTAGTTGCAGTTCTTATGGGAATAACAGAGTAAGAACCATACCAGAAATTATCACTTGTTTTATGAACAAGATCATGTGTACGACAGTAAGAACAATAGAATTTCTTACCTGACAACGTGATTAATTGATCTCTCGTGTAGATATGTTCAGATTTACCTTTATGCGCATTGTTCTTCTTGGCATTATGGTTATGTACACATGACTTCTTTCCTTTCTCGTCTTTCTTCTCATTTTCAACTGGTTTCTTTTTCCAGACCAGTTCTTCTTCTTTGTAACTTCTTCTTCTTCTTCTGTATGTATCTGAACAATCTACATTGTCATCAAAGAAAATGTTAGTAGTACGAATCTGATCAAATGAATTGACTAACCTTCTTGAAGAAACAGATTTCAAATGTGAGCTTGAGGCTGTCTTTTTGAAGTCAGCTGAATTATTCCTAGGTGTGTGGAATTGTGACTCTGGAGTCATTTGCTCAATCACCACCACCTTTGAAACAATCTTTTCTAGATCTTTAATCTTTGAAGCAAAGTTTTCTCTTTCTTTAACAAGTTGGTCAATCTCTTTCTTGAATTCAGACTTCGCTTTTTGATCTTTCAAGGCACTTTCAGATAATTCAGATAGCTTGACTGTCAGCTTTCTAATCTCAGTTTCAAATAAATTTCTCTCTTCTTCAAATCCCTTCTCAGCATCATTTCTCTGGTCGGATATTTCTTTAAAGAATCCAGCGTTCTTCTGTTCAATGGCCTTCTTGTCTTTGGCAAACTTTTCCCTTTCCAGAATAATTACTTTCTCAAACTCTGAAGTCTGTTGAGAAAGCTTTAAACATTTCAGCTCAACTGCTTTCTTATCTTCTACACATTTTCTCGAAAAATCTGAGAATTTCTTTACAAATGCTTTCTTATCAATCTCAAAATCAGATCTTTCTTTGGCCATCTTTTTCTCCAGATCAGATATCTTCTTTTGAAGATCAGCATTTGCACTCTCCAAATCATTAACTTTCTCATTATTCTCAACAGAATCTAGTTTCTGGATTTGAGCTTCCAAGGTAGAAATCTTTTCTTTTAGTTCAGAGTTCTCAAATTCCAGAAACTTTACTCTTGAAGACAACTTTGGTCCTGTCTCAATCTTCTCAATATGTTCCCATAACAGTTTTCCTGTAGCCTTTTTACTGTCTAATGTAAAAAAGATCTCTTTTGAAATCTCTTCTGACATTCCTTTCATTAGGAAAGATCGAGCTAATCTGTCAGCTTCATATCTTTTTCTTTGCTCGTCTGAGTACATATCAAGTGGTAATGGAAACTCTTTTTCTTCACTTTCTCCATTATCCTTTATAAGATCAAAAACTTTCCTTGGAGCTGTCATACTTCCTTCCCTCAGAGATATTCTAATAAGATCCCTTAATGCATGTTTATCAATGAAATCTATGAACTGATTTTTCCATGCATCATACTCTCCATTGAAAAGTACCGGTGGCTTCTCATCAGTACTGATTGAAGGAGTTTCACTAGAATTCTTTCTGATAGATATAAGATAAGAACTTGAAAAATGACCGTTAGTCCAGATAAAATCAAACAATACTGAAAATCTTAGAATGAAATTCAGAAAATTTTGATCACGAACAGAACTTTGTCCCCCTCCGCAGACTTAGCACGGGGGTCCCGCAAAAGAGCTAATACGCGCTAAGAGGAGCTGGCGCAAAGTTCAGTTTGCGCGAGAAACAGGTCGCGCAAAGAGGAGGTTTGCATGAACCGCAGGTGGCGCAAGAGAGGGGTTTGCGCGAGAGGTGGGTCGTGCAAGATGAAGTTTGCACGAGACGCGGGTGACGCAAAGCTTAGACCGGTACCTTGCTTCGACCGGGGTGCTGCGTCGACCGGTATTGTGATTCGACCGATAAAGTATATGAACCGATATAGTGCGGACGACCGGGGTGGTCTGTGAGTGTATCGGTCGACCGGTATGGAAGGTGGACCGATACGTTGTATGGACCGATAAAGGTATTTGACCGATATTGGCTTGGACCGATAGAGGTATTCGACCGGTAAGAACAATGTATGCCGGGCGACCGATAGAAAAACAAAGACCGATAAGAACAGTGTATGTCGGGCGACCGATATGTTCTTGATGTTTTTCGACCCAGATACCAAAATTCAACCTAGAAAACAATCGATAACACGAATTAAACTATCAAACTTTGCCAAAACGATTGATTAACCAACTAGAACTTATTGCAATCAATTAATTTCAATAAAAACCACTCTAAGAGAGATTTGATTTATGACACAGTGTTGACTCGTGAACGAACCCAGAACAGCAAATTCATCAAATTGATAATCAAAATCGATGCGATACTCAAAGTAATCAATACCCAATCACGATAATAGGCAAAACAAACACAATCCAACCAATAACAACTTGAATGAACAATTACACAATAAAAATTATGAATCTTTGACAGAAAAAACAGAACCGAACAAAAATTATTCAATTCAATCTGTAACTCGCTCTGATACCAATTGTGTATCCCAGTGAGTAACTATTCAATCAAGCAGTCAATTAAACAATACGATTATGCAAACCTGATATTGATTATCAAACGATTCAAACGATTACAAGTGTTCTTGACCAATCTCTTTCTCTCTGTATCGCCTCTGCTCTCTCTATCTTTTTCTCTCTGTGTACGGCGCAAACCACAAGCAGCCTTCTAATTACAATGATTTCTCTATTAGCTCCTTCTCTAACCTCTTAATTTTCCAACTAAACCTAATTAACATAAAATAACTAATTTAATACTAAGGCTTATAGCCAAATGGGCTTGGCTTGGGCCCAATAGCTAAAACAAACTTATTTAAAAGAAAAAGACTAAAAATGAAAATACGTAAACATACTTTGACTATTTATTACAAAAGGACCCTAGACTATTTGTTGAGACAACTTTATCAGCTTTGACTTCAGATTTCCATCTTCAGATAATGATGATCTTGAATCCAATAAAACTATGCTTTAACAGTTTCTTTTAACTCAACCCACACTTCAGAAGCAACACGAGAAAAAACTTGACTAACAAACAGATCATCAGAGATAGAGTTAAGGATCCAAGATAACACCACAGAGTTACACCTATCCCATTGTTTTCCTAACACTTCATTATCAGTGGAACGAACAACAGAACCATCTATGAAACCAAGTTTATTCTTAGTCTCTAAAGCAAGAATCATAGCGCATGACCACACTTTATAGTTATCAGTACCACTAAGCTTCATGGTCAAAATAGAAGCACCTGATGTGTCACTAGGATGGAGATAAAGCGAATCCCCAAAGTCCAATTTAGCGATCAAGGATCGCTGTTTCGGCTCTTTGGAAGACTCTGGTCCAGTCATAGTGATAAATCGGGATAAAAGCAAAAAACAAAACTACACACAAGGATAAAACTAGGTAGCTTAGAGACAAGATTCCTTGCCACTCAAAAAGGTGGTAGGTCAAGTCAACTACCCAGAGTCCAAACAAAGGAACACACAAGAGAGAGGGAAGAAAAAACTTACAGTGAATACGAAACCAAACAACAAAATACCAAAACAACTTACAGATCGATCCTCAAGCAATCATGCAGCGGAAATGGAAAAGCATAATATGGAACCTCAAGGAGGGATCCAGAATAAGCATAGGTTGTAACAGAACTATCACCTGAACACAAAATGAGAAAGAACATACAAGAACAAAAAAAAACTAGATCTAAAAAAAAATCAGAGGTGTTGAACACGATATAAACAGGGATCTATGTTAGAGCACAGAATTGTTGGATTCAAGATCATAAAGATTGAAAACAAAAGTTCAAGAAGTCAAAGCTGGAAAAGTCAACTCTCATTAAAGTCAAAGTTTATGTGTTAATAAAAGTCAAAGTCAACACTTGTATTTGTTTGTTTCTTTGTAATTGTATGGAGGTATAAATACCTTGTGTTCTTGTCTTTGTAATTAGATGTACACGAATTAGAGAAGAGGCTATTGTAAACATTTCTAGTGAGAGAGTTTAGAGAGAGAAAGTTGTGAAATTGTAATCTTTGTTGTTTGAATCAATGACATATGATTTAGATTCTCATCTTGATTGTTTGTATCAATTAGAACTTGAAATAGGGAATAACAATTGGTATCAAAGCAGATCCAATTTGAAATCAAATCAAGAAAACAAAGTCGATATTGTGTTCTTCATGTCCAGATCTGATTTCGAGTTTTAGTATGTTTTTGGAGTAGATTTTGATTAGATTTTGTTAGAAAAGTATAATTGATCGAGTTTGTATAGATTAATTCATCAATTGCACTGTAATTTTCACGAATTTGTGATTTTTTGTTGAGTTTTATGTCACGAGTTCTTGAGCACTGTTTCATAGATCAAATTGTATTTTTGAGTGTTTGATTCTGTAATTCGTGAATTATAATCTGTTAGAATATTGTAATCGATCATTCATACAAAGTCTCAAGCCATTTGACAAAGGTTTGATCGAAAAATAGATGGAAAAATCAAGGTTTGGTTCGAGAGTCTGAAGAACACGCTAGATCTAAGAAACGCGCAACTTCATCCGCAAGAACGCGCAAGCTGAAGAATCTCATTTTTGGACAAAACGCGCAAGGCGTTATTAGCGAGTTCTAGAAACCTCGCTGGTTGAAGTCTGGGAGTTTGGAGATTTGGGAAAATTTTCTAAGTGTTGGAATGCGCAAGCCATGGTTAGCGAGTTTGCTCAAACGCGCAAGTAGTGCCTAGCGAGTTTTGGGAACGCGCACATCTCTATTAGCGCGTTTCAACGTGAATAGTTACTTGCGTGTTTAGGCATTAGCGAGTTTCATCGAGAACAGTATCTTGCGAGTTTCAACGACTAGCGAGTTTCAACAATTAGCGAGTTTATTAAAACACGCAAATCTTTGCATGCGAGTTTCACAAACACACAAGTTTAAGCCTGCGAGTTTTTCTGTGAACAGTGTTTTGCGAGTTTAGGCGTCTGCGAGTTTCCATACTTAAAATTTTTTTTGCTGAGAAATTTTCAAAACTGTAATATGGCCTTTAATAGTGAAATTTTTTTCTCTAGGGACGTTGCCCCTCGATCCCGCAAGGGCGTTGCCCCTTGACCCCACCCGCTAACCGGGTAGCGGGACCCCCGTGCTAAGTCTGCGGAGGGGGACATAGTTCTGATTGTGATCAAAATTTCTGAATTCTTATTTCAAGATTTCTGTATCTTTGTGATTTCATTTGGATTAACGATCAAGTTCAAGTTATTTTTGTAACAGATATTCAAGATAGGATATTTTTCTGATGATGATGAAAGGAAGATTGCCAAGCTCAAATTAGAGAATACAAATCTTGCTTCTTCAGTTGATTACTACACCAAGAGGTCAAAGAAATATTCTTATGAAAGGAAGCTACTGAGAGAAGAAGTCAGTGTGTTAAAGAAAATAAATGAAGATCTTTTGAAACAGACTTCTAGGCTTAATGAAGAAAAGGTCTTGTTTTTGGAAGCTGAAAACACTAAGTTTAAGAACAAGATTTCTGAATTAAAAGATCACATTGTTAAGATTTCTGAATTAACCGGGTGTGCTAATGAATAGAAGATCTTTGAATTAGAACTGCAAATTGTTGAAGAAAGATCAGTTTTTGAGAAAGAAAAGAAAGAGTTTGCTAAGAAATTCTCCGAGTTTTCCAGAAAATGTGCTGACGAAAAGAAGACAGTTGAGCTGAAATGTTTAAAGCTTTCTCAACAGATTTCTGAGTTTAAGAAAGTAATTATTCTGGAAAGAGAAAAGTTTGCAAAGGAAAGAAAGATCATAGAACAGAAGAATGTTGGATTCTTTAAAGAGATATCTGATGGACAAAAGAATGCTGGAAAAGACTTTGAAGAAGAAAGAATTATATTTGAGAAAGAGATAAAGAAGTTGACTGCAAAGCTATCTGAGCTATCTGAAAGTGCATTGAAAGATCAGAAAGCGAAGTTTGAGTTTAAGAGAGAGATTGACCTACTTGTCAAAGAAAGAGACAGTTATTCATCAAAGGTTAAAGAGATTGAAAAGATTGTTTCCAAGGTGGTGGTGACTGAGCAAACGACTCTAGAGTCAAAAATCCACACACCTAGAAATAGTTCAGTTGGTTCTAACAAGTCAGCCTCAAGCTCACATTTGAAAACTATTTCTTCAAGAAGGTCAGTTAATTCATTTGATCAGATTCGTACTACTAACATTTTCTATGATCAAAATGTAGATGGTTCAAATACACAAAGAAGAAGGAGAAGAAGAAGATATGAAGAAGAAAAGCTGGTATGGAGAGTAAAATCAGTTGAAGATAAGAAGAATGATGAGAAGAAGAAAGAAAAGAAAGGAAAGAAGGAAGAGAAGACAAGTAACAAATCATGTATACATGCATCAACAGTAAAGAAGAACAAAGTGCTGAAAAGTAAACCTGATCTTGCTTATTCGAGAGATCAATTGATCAGGTTATCTAAAAAGAGGTATTGTTCTTATTGTCATACATATGATTTTGTTCATAAAGCTAGTGATCATTACTGGTATGGTTCTTATTTCGTTACTCCCATTCGAACTGCAACTAACACACATGGACCCAAATACCAGTGGGTACCAAAGCCGAAAGCTGATTCTGTGTTGCAGGCACCTATTGTCAAGGGGGAGTAAGAGAACCAAGGCTTCTAAGTAAATCAGCTTAGGACCCGTACTTCAACGGAGTTTGACTTCTAAACACAACAGTTTAGGACTCGCACTTCAATGATGAAAGAGAGAATACTCCCGAGCTGATATAAGAAATTGTACTCCGATACTCCAACGAGGATATCAACCTTCAAGGGGGAGTACATATTTTTCTGAAATTTTTGCATCTGATAGATATGACGAACTACATTCCAAAAGGAGTTGTAGATCTTTATCATGTGCCTTTTCACTGATAAATTTCAGATGCATATTTTCAGAGGGAGTAAGGATATGATTTCTGATTATTTCAGATCAGAACTCGTATTTTAAATTGTTTTACTTCTTTATGTCTTTTATTTTCGAATAAAATTTGTGAATAAAATTTGCTTTGACTAGACTTTGAGACTTATACAGGATGAGAGATGCTTACAAGATCATATCTTTATGACTTACAGCGTGACTTCATGAGATTTAAGACTAAGCGAAAAAGGTTCATTTCTTATCTTAATCTCATATATGGTTGAAAGAAGGACAACTTTCAATCATAGAAAACATGTTCTTAAATGTTCAAACCACTTCCCGATTCTTAAACAGATTTCATGAATTGGAAGTGTGTTTTTAAATGTTTTCATTTTTATTTTTGAGCTTCAATGTTTAACAAACCGTGTGTTTCCAAATATAAATACTTGTGTATTGTCTTTTCATATACTTTCAAGTATTCACACACACTGGTTTGACTTTTTGTTCAAAAAGTTCTTACCATGTCTGAAATTTGAAACATATTTTTCGATGGTAAGACACCCCGCTTGTACTTCAAAGAATTTTGAGCGTAATTTCATTTCGAAACGTCATTTCAAGAATGTCTATATCTTGGTTCGTATAGACAATATCCGTTATTTTTTACCATAAGCCTTAATTGCTATATCATTTCATTTCTGATCATTTTCATACAATGTCAGATTTTCAAACAAGTCTCTTGCATTCATGTTTATTCATTCAATATACTTGTTTGAAAATATTTCAATGTCTAAAAATGCTCAAATCTTCATGATTATATTTTATGAGCATACATTCATCTGACATTTGTATATGAGTTTTAACTATTAAAGTTAAATCATTATGAGCAACACGTTCTTTTAGGATCATACATGGGTTCTTTGTGCTAGGAATTAACTGAACTTCTATGGAATCACGTTAACCAGTGATTTCTACCCAAGAAGTTAATCCATAGAGATTGAGTGTGAGGAGTCTAAAAGAAATGAGTGTGGGTGTGATGAGGTAAAATGGAAAAGAGAGTTTGGTTAGTAGTGAGCTTAATGATTAAAAGAAAGAGGGTGTGAGATCAGAGTAAAAGAATATCAAACTCTGCACCAAATACTTTCTGAGTCGGGCAGCCACATTACTAGCGTTTCACAACTCTTTGGTGAACGTTATTGAAACAGGCAACTAGCTCATGCCAACTCTTGACTAAACCCCACCATCCACTCATTTTCTTCTCAAAAAGAAAATGTTTCACATTTTCAAGGGGACGCAGCACATATGCTATCTGGTTTTCATTTGGAAAATCTGGATATTGAAAAAGAAGGAAGTCTGTCCCACCTTCGCACTTCAATCATGCACATTGAGTCTGTGTTTATCTACTGTTGTCTCAGTGGTTTACACTATGTTGAGCCTTAAAAAAAGCAATTATTCGTGCTTAATTCTTTCTACACTTGCACGAACACACAAAGAATTCGTTTCTTTGTCATAACATTCTTAGAAATTGCCTTTGTGGTGTTTCGATGATTGGATGGAAGCCCTGGGGGAGTGAACATCAAAAAGCTCCTTTATATTGTGTATTCGTTACACACAGTGACTTCGTGTTACTGACAGGCATTTTAACTGCTTCATTTGTTGATTCAGATGTTACATTCTTATTTTGTCTGGATTTGAAAAGATCTAGATGAATATCTTGGTTACGGATCACAGAATCAGTGGCTCTTGGACAGATCGGAATGGTCAAAGACATTTCTTGTTGAAAGTTTTGATGATATCGATGCTCAAATCATCAAAAAGGGGGAGATGGTATCAAGAAATGTTAAAGTTTTGGAGAAATTTTATTTGAAGAAAGTTGGATAGAACATTCAGAGCTGAAAATGAAGATAATTTCTTTCAATGTCTGAAAGAGGTTTGTTTATAACCTTGGGGGAGAATGTTACTATTTTTGAAGATCAAATTTTGAGTAAATTTCTGAAAGTTTTTGAAAGACAGTGTTTATCAAAGAAAGGGGAGAACGTCAATGTTCATACGAATAGGGGGAGAATGTTGATTTCTTGAGAAGATATGTTTTTACATCAAAGGGGGAGATTGAAATTGATCTTAAGAGAGAAGATTGAATTGCTAAATCTTTTTAGTTATGATCTTGATCCAAAGGGGGAGATTGTTAGAGCACAGAATTGTTGGATTCAAGATCATAAAGATTGAAAACAAAAGTTCAAGAAGTCAAAGTTGGAAAAGTCAACTCTCATTAAAGTCAAAGTCTATGTGTTAATAACAGTCAAAGTCAACACTTGTATTTGTTTGTTTCTTTGTAATTGTATGGAGGTATAAATACCTTGTGTTCTTGTCTTTGTAATTAGATGTACACGAATTAGAGAAGAGGCTATTGTAAACATTTCTAGTGAGAGAGTTTAGAGAGAGAAAGTTGTGAAATTGTAATCTTTGTTGTTTGAATCAATGACATATGATTTAGATTCTCATCTTGATTGTTTGTATCAATTAGAACTTGAAATAGGGAATAACAATCTAACAGAAACTTAAGATCCAGTATATAGGTTCATATCACGAGGACAAGAAACAAACCAAATGACATCAAAGGTTAGAAGAGAAAGGTTCTTCAATGAACAATAAGTATGATACAAAGTATCATAGATGACTCATGTCATAAGTACCTCTTCTAACGCACACGAGACACAAAGAAAAGTCCACGTTACAAAGAAAAGAAGAAATCAAACAGAACTTACCAAGAAGCTTGAACAACGGTCTGTTTATTCAAGATTAGTGTAAGGAAAACAGAATCAGGCAACAACCTGATAACGAAAAAAAACATAACACCTAAAACTAGATCTAAGGCATATCTGAGTTAGATTTTAGTTGACATTCAAAAAATAAAAACCAAAAAGGTAAATCGGACATACAGAGGCCAGATCTGACTTGATTAGGCACAAAAAAAATCAGATCTAAAAAGGATCTGCAAGATATGAAGGCCAAAAGAGTGAATCGGACCTACAGAGGTCAGATCTGACTCGTTTAGGCACACACAAACAAAAAACTTACAAATAACCGAAGATGATATCTTAAACCAAGATCTACAGAAGATCAGATCTAAGATAAAAGGGAGAGACTGAGATGAAAGAAAAATATGAGACCGACAACGAGTAGACAAGACCTAACGAGGTCAGATCTAAATCGTTTGAAACTAACAGAAAAAAAACGAGTAAACGAGACCTAAAAAAAATATCAGATCTAACTCGTTTTAAAGAAGAAATAACCTTGATGGAACTTAGAAAATACCTTAAACCATGATCTATATTAGATCTGATTGAAGATAATCAAGGCAAAAAAACCGATTCTAACATGAATCGAATACAAATAAGAAGAAACTCAGTCGATGATGATGAGAAGAACAATAACAGGTTGAAAATCGTTATAACGATTCATAAGAGGAAGAGAGAAAGAGTTTACCATCAGATCTGTGATGACAAAGATGAACCGCCATTAGCTCTGATACCATCTTAAATCTCATAACAAGTTGTATAACAAAATATTAAACTCTAAATCACTAAACATTTTCAAGAGATTTGAAAATGTGTATGTGTTCTAAACTTTTCCAAATAGAAAACGAGAGAGAGAGAGAGAGAACAAAGAAAAACTTTTAGAAGAAAAAATGAGCTGAATATTTTCTACACACGGTGAGAGCACACATATATATATCTTGTAAATTGCACATCAATCCTTGAGTCTTTAGTCCTTTTATCACCACAATTTACTCAGTTATCCTTCAGAAATCTACACAAGTCACTTTCAGCCCCTGAACACTTAACAAATTAAAACAAACAAAACAAGTTAGTAAATATGACAAGATTGGTCAAGATAAACATTACTTTCAACAGAGTTCTTGTCAAGTAAGGGGGGTTCCATCAGAAAAAAGTATCACACGGTAAAGATATACACACGATGGGCTTATAATTGAAAGTGAAATGAAATATCAATACATTTAATAGAAGTGTTTTTTACTTACATGTTCCATTTCCTATAAGTTATTGTTTAAATAAGCTATCTTACATTTTAGTAGGAAACATTCAGTCACAAAAACCATATATGAACCATAAACTTCTTCAATGGATTGTCTGTTTTTTGATCATTTAATCTTCAGTCTCAAACACAAAGTGAAGAAGATAACTATTAAGATGGCGAAGATAGTGGTGATATCTCTCCCACTGATATTGTTCTCATTGATGCTTGTTGTTGGGTTTTATCTTGTAGGAAAGCAAGAGAAGACAAGATATTTGAATTTATGCACGGGCCTTTGGTTTTGAGGTCATAACACATTTGGGTGTTTTCATATATTTGTATGTAAAGGTGGAACATATATATAGTTTAACTTTTTGTTGTTTGATGTCCAGACTGTTTTGTAATTGAATTAATTTATCTATGAATTATTCTTTGTTGTTCTTGTGATCTAAAAAGCTTCTTTTTTTGTTTGGTAGATATGAGTTACAGAATTCGGTCGAACCAATTTTTGCTACATGATTGTTGTTTTGGGTTGGAGTTTATTATTTCATGTCGACTAAAATGGAATGTTTTAACTACTCAATTTTATAAAATACAATATCCTAATAAAAATAATAAAAGTTTTCACATTTAGTTCTTAAAAATATTGATTCAAGGCTTTGAGAAGATGAAAAGAAAATAAAATCACATATGCCTTTTTGAGTTTTCTTTTATGGAAAGAATCTTTGAGCCAATAAATATAGGTTGATCATCTTTAGCAATGCCATATACCACTTCTTCAATGAATTGTACAAATTTTATACTTCTTTTGCATCTATACGTACATGAGTTTTAAGATTGCTCATTAATTTTTCTAGCTCTTTTAGGGGTTGTTTATTAAATACTTTCTTTGGTAAGTGTTTACCGGTTCAATTACTTTACCCGGAAAACATAACAAGGACCGAAAATCTTTTTCGGTAAGAAAAAATACAATGATCGAGAGTCTTACTCGGTAAGTGATTGTGATGACTCTTACCTGATAAGCGCTTATCGGGTTATAAATGCTTACCATTGATCTGTTTAGATGACAAGGAATGTTACCTCATAAGGCAAGTGATCTTTGTGACTCTTACCTGTACCTAACATTTACCTTATTGAATTGAACATGACAAGGAATGTCTTCCTAGAAAGATATCAGTTATCTTATTGAATTGAACATGACAAGCACCTGGAAGCTTACATGGTAAGAGGCACAATAAGAACCGAGAGTCTTACCCGATAAGTGTTAGAAACAACTCTTACCTGGTAAGTGCATATCAGGTTTTAAATGCTTACGAAAAATCCATTTTTCTTGGCCGAGAATGTTACATGATAAAGTAAATGAGGGTGATATCTCTTGTCGGTAAGCGCTTACCCGGTAAGAATTTAGTAAACAGCCCCTTAACATTTAAGAAGGTTGTTAAACCTGTTGGTTGAACCTAACGTAGATACAAATGTAATAGGATTTATGACAATTGACATTTTGAAAGAATTTGATATTTCAAAATTGAATAAATCTTAACGAACATTTTATCTCCCGCCGCATTGCGTGGGTACAAAACTAGTAAATATATACGAATTAATGTGTCGTGATTAGTATGGGATTTGATACAAATAATCACTAAATTGTCTTAATTTTCTTTTGGCTATTTCATAGCAATTTTTACTTCAAGAGTTTTTATTTAATAAAAACCTTATCCTCTTTAAATTTTTATACAATAGTTTTGATTTTTATCATGAAGTTTTATAAAATAACATTTTTAATTTTATTTTCATGACATTATGATATTTTAATTTTAAAAATATTAATTATAGACGATGAAAGTATAATTAGCAACAGAACAAAGAATGTTGTATATAAAAAACTATCTGACAATTTATGATACGTGATTTTATTTTATTAATATTTTAACTATGCACTTTTTCATAATTTCATTTACGTTCTATTATAAATTCTTAATATTTATTCTAAATCTCTTCTTACACTTCTCGGTTTAACTCTTATTCTCACACGACCATTCGTTTATACACATAGGCTTAATCATGTGAGAACTCTAAAAATTGTAGATCATTGAGAACTTTTACCGTAAGGTATTTTTTCACATTATTTGTTCTCATCTAAGGCTAGCATTTAATGTATTGATGAACACATAGTTTTTTCACAATGTGTTTGCTTCTTATGTATTCAATTCTTGTTAGATCTGATTTTATAGTAATCATTAGTATTTATTTTTATGCTTTCAGTAGTGTTATCTGTTTTGTAAATGTCTTGGGGTATTTAAGTCCCCTTGGCTTGTTAGTTTTGTAAGAACTGAATACTGATTGATTGGAAGACACTGTTACATTTTGGAGCACACTTTCTCTCTCTAGATTCTCTCTCTACGATCTTGTGATCTTGGCTCTTCAATTCCCAATAAAACTTTTCTACGTGTAACCATTCTTTCACAAACAGGCTAAAAAGTTTCACATTGTAAATCAAATTTATATGTGAAACAAATATATGTTAATTAATATTCCAAATATTAGCTTTATATGGAAAAAAAATCATATGAAATAACTCATGTTGCCAAGTCATTATGCTTGGGTTCTCTTTTAATATATATAAAGATTTTTTATAAAAGTCAATCTTATTTCAAGATTTGATGAATACTCAAACCTCATTAAAATATGTATTTTGCACAATAATTTTCATCTTTTGGTTGGTTTTGATTCCAACCATGGTTTTAGATTTCAATGACATCTATGACTCTTATATATACTCATCATCTTCTTCCAAATTATCATCTTCCCACCAAAGTGGGATGATGAAACTTAACTATATTTCAAGATTTGAGTAATACTCAAACCTCATGTTGCCAAGTCATTATGCTTGGTTTCTCTTTTAATATAAATAAAGATTTTTGATAAAAGTCAATCTTATTTCAAGATTTGCGGAATACTCAAACCTCATTAAAATATGTATTTTGCACTATAATTTTCACTTTGGTTTTGATTCCAACCATTGCTTTAGATTTCAATGACATCCATGACTCTTGTATATACTCATCATCTTCTTCCAAATTATCATCTTCCCACCAATGTGGGATGATGAAACTCAACCATATTTTAAGATTTGAGTAATCCTCAAATCTAATGTTGCTAAGTCATAATTCCTGGTTTCTCTTTTTATATATATAAAGATTTTGGATAAAATTCAATATTATTTCAAGATTTAAGGAATACTCAAACCTCATTAAAATATGTCTTTTTCACTATGATTTTCACCTTTTGGTTGGTTTTGATTCCAACCATGGCTTTAGATTTCAATGACATCCATGACTCTTATATATACTCATCATCTTCTACCAAATTATCATCTTCACACCAATGTGGGATGATGAAACTCAACCATATTTCACAATTTGAGTAATACTCAAACCTCATGTTGCCAAGTTATTATGCTTGGTTTCTTTTTTAATATATATAAAGATTTTTGATAAAAGTCAATCTTATTTCAAGATTTGATGAATACTCAAACCTCATTAAAATATGTATTTTGCACTATAATTTACACCTTTTGGTTGGTTTTGATTCCAACCATGACTTTAGATTTCAATGGCATCCATGATTCTTATATATATACTCACCATCTTCTTCCAAATTATCATCTTCCCACCAATGTGGGATGATGAAACTCAACCATATTTCAAGGTTTGAGTAATAATCAAACCTCATGTTGCCAATCATTAAGCTTGGGTTCTCTTTTAATATGTATAAAGATTTTTGATAAAAGTCAATCTTATTTCAAATTTTGAGTAATACTTAAACATCATTAAAATATGTATTTTGCACTATTATTTTCATCTTTTGGTTGGTTTTGAATCCAACCATGGCTTTAGATTTCAATGGCATCCATGATTCTTATATATACTCACCATATTCTTCCAAATTATCATATTCCCACCAATGTGGGATAAAGAAACTCAACCATATTTCAAGATTTGAGTAATACTCAAACCTCATGCTTCCAATCATTATTATTTGGGTTCTCTTTTAATATATATAAAGATTTTTGATAAAAGTCAATTTTATTTCAAGATTTGAGGAACACTCAAACCGCATTAAAATATGTATTTTGCACTATAATTTTCATCTTTTGGTTGGTTTCGATTCCAACCATGGCTTTAGATTTCAATGGCATCCTTGATTGTTATATATACTCACCATATTCTTCCAAATTATAATCTTCTTTGTGGGATGATTAAACTCAATCATATTTCAAAATTTGAGTAATACTCAAACCTCATGCTGCCAATCATTAAACTTTGGTTCTCTTTTAATATATATAAAGATTTTTGATAAAAGTCAATCTTATTTCAAGATTTAAGTAATACTCAAACATCATTAAAATATGTATTTTGCACTATAATTTTCATCTTTTGGTAGGTTTTGATTCCAACCATGGCTTTAGATTTCAACGGCATCCATGATTCTTATATATACTCCCATCTTCTTCCAAATTATTATCTTCCCACCAATGTGGGATAATGAAACTCAACCATATTTGAAGATTTAAGTAATACTCAAACCTCATGTTGCCACTCATTATGTTTGGGTTCTCTTTTAAGATATATAAAGATTTTTGATAAAAGTCAATCTTATTTCAAGATTTGAGGAACACTCAAGATTTGAGGAACACTCAAACCGCATTAAAATATGTATTTTGCACTATAATTTTCTCATTTTGGTTGGTTTTGATTATAGCCATGGTTTTAGATTTCAATGGCATCCTTGATTATTATATATACTCACCATCTTCTTCCAAATTATCATCTTACCACCAATGTGGGATGATGAAACTCAACCATATTTCAAGATTTGAGTAATACTCAAACCTCATGTTGCCAAGTCATTATTCTTTGTTTCTCTTTTAATATATATAAAGATTCCAACCATGGCTTTAGATTTCAATGGCATCCATGACTCTTATATACACTCATCATCTTCTTCCAAATTATCATCTTCCCACCAATGTAGGATGATGAAACTCAACCATATTTTAAGATTTGAGTAATCCTCAAACCTCATGTTGCTAAGTCATAATTCTTGGTTTCTCTTTTTATATATATAAAGATTTTGGATAAAACTCAATATTATTTCAAGATTTGAGGAATACTCAAACCTCATTAAAATATGTCTTTTGCACTATGATTTTCACCTTTAGGTTGGTTTTGATTCCAACCATGGCTTTAGATTTCAATGACATTCATGACTCTTATATATATACTCATCATCTTTTACCAAATTATCATCTTTCCACCAATGTGGGATGATTAAACTCATGTTGCAATATCATTATTCTTGGTTTCCCTTTTAATATATATGTATATATATATATATATATGTTGATAAAACTCAATTTTATTTAAATATTTTAGGAATACTCAAACCTCATTAAAATATGTGTTTTGCACTATAATTTTCACCTTTTGGTTGGTTTTGATTCCAACAATGGTTTTAGATTTCAATGGCATCCATGACTCTTATATATACTTATAATCTTTTGGTTGGTTTTGATTCCAACCATGGCTTTAGATTTCAATGGCATCCATGACACTTACATATATACTCATCATCTTCTTCCAAAATATCATATTCCCACCAAAGTGGGATGATGAAACTCAACTATATTTCAAGATTTGAGTAATACTCAAACCTCATGTTGTCAAGTCATTATGCTTGGTCTCTCTTATAATATAAATAAAGATTTTTGATAAAAGTCAATCTTATTTCAAAATTTGTGGAATACTCAAACCTCATTAAAATATGTATTTTGCACTATAATTTTCACGTTGGTTTTGATTCCAATCTTATTTCCTTGATTCTTATATATACTCACCATCTTCTTCCAAATTATCATCTTACCACCAATGTGGGATGATGAAACTCAACCATATTTCAAGATTTGAGTAATACTCAAACCTCATGCTGCCAATCATTATGCTTGGGTTCTCTTTTAATATATATATATATATATATATATATATATATAAAGATTTTTGATAAAAGTCAATCTTATTTCAAGATTTGAGGAACACTCAAACCTCATTAAAATATGTGTTTTGCACTATAATTTTCACCTTTTGGTTGGTTTTGATTCCAACAATGGTTTTAGGTTTCAATGGCATCCATGACTCTTATATATACTCATCATCATGTTTTGGTTGGTTTTGATTCCAACCATGGCTTTAGATTTCAATGGCATCCATGACACTTACATATATATACTCATCATCTTCTTCCAAAATATCATATTCTCACCAAAGTGGGATGATGAAACTCAACTATATTTCAAGATTTGAGTAATACTCAAACCTCATGTTGTCAAGTCATTATGCTTGGTTTCTCTTTTAATATAAATAAAGATTTTTGATAAAAGTCAATCTTATTTCAAGATTTGCGGAATACTCAAACCTCATTAAAATATGTATTTTGCACTATAATTTTCACGTTGGTTTTGATTCCAACCATGGCTTTAGATTTCAATGACATCCATGACTCTTATATATACTCATCATCTTCTTCCAAATTATCATCTTCCCACGAATGTGGGATGATGAAACTCAACCATATTTCAAGATTTGAGTAATACTCATACCTCATGTTGCCAAGTCATTATTCTTTGTTTCTCTTTTAATATACATAAAGATTCCAACCATGGCTTTAGATTTCAATGGCATCCATGACTCTTATATATACTCATCATCTTATTCCAAATTATCATCTTCCCACCAATGTGGGATGATGAAACTCAACCATATTTTAAGATTTGAGTAATTGTAACATCCCCCGTCCCCGTGGTCCGGAACGGGTGATGTCACATACGAGACTTAACATAAATACATATCTAAATTCGGAGCTATTAATAAACTCTAAACATATATTACAATCCAAACTATCATACCTCAAAAGTCTTTATAAACTTAGAAAGATAAAACAAAGTGATTCTAAGAACTCCAAAATAACACGCTCGATCTCAAGTCCCGTCCCCGTAAACTTCACTTCGAACCTGTCGTGTCAGAAAACAAAAACACGGCTGAGCACATAACTCAGTGAATGGATTATAATATAAGTTCGTAAATAATAATGAAAACATCAATAACGAAGCGGAAGACTTAAAAATTCATTCGATGAAAGTTCTTGAAACTCAAGTTCATAACAAAAGAGATGTTCAGTAATTTTCAAAGACAACAACTTCAAGAACAGTTCACACTTTAATTTCAAAACTTAATATAAATAAAGTCCGTCAATTCCTGTCGTTGTGTTCGTGGATGGCCAAACCATACGAACTGGGTCGGCATGCGGGCACACACAACGGATCCCCCGTGAATTTAACCACGGTCACATATTCTGTGGGTAAAATCTAGAATCGATTCATCCGCCCTGGAGCCAACAAAGTCAGCCAAGTCCTCCCAGAGTGGGTTCACGTAAGCCACATAGGCTTAACTCTGGTGGACCGTCATCTGCAGGACGCTATGACAACAAAGCCGCCATAGAAGGCATCCCAAATAATGTGCCCATTTATTGGGTTCTTCTAAAATCAAAGAAAACTAAACATGTGCCACTTACCCAAATGGCGATCACAGAAATTATAATCTATATACTTCACATTTTTTCATAAACAATCTCATACGAGACACATTTTAATAAAACATCAAAATGTTCAAACAATTGATTCAATAAACCAAAATCAATGTGTATGTGTGTGTACAATTTCGTATTTGTTGATCACATTCGGTTGATCAATCACAAGGTGGTGAACCACCTTTCGGAAGGGTCAACTACAACAAATAGTTGCCCACGATTCAAAAGAAATGAAATTCATACCTTGATCGGATTGAGATGTAACACGTGATTAATCGAGACCGACTACGAACTTTAACCCGTTCGATTGCCTATTTAAACCATAAATTACTATTACTCGCATATCATAAAATTCAATGCTTATTATCCTAACTTAATCACGAAATTATATTTTCTTAGACATTAAACCGATCACTTGGTGTGTGGTTAAACATCTAGATATAAATATAACCGGTTGGATTCTAAACTTTACCCGTTTGTAATTTTGACAAAAACAAACATTCCTATATATGTAAATGATTATAACATTACAATATATAATCATAATCTACCAACCAACTTCAACTACCCTAACTTACCAACTTAAATAACTTAAGAAGAAATTTATACCTCTAAGAAGGCTCGACGAGTAGATTCCGAATATGTAATTGTTTCGTTGATTTGCTTCACAAATTTGATAGAAATTTAGAGAGAAGTTGAGAGTTTGAAGTTTTAGAGAGAGAGAGAGAGAGAGGATATGGCGGTGTTTGATATTGAATCACAGGGACGATAGATTGTAGTTTACTCTTATATATTAATATGGATTTGTTTTTTTTTTTAATCTATACGTAATATATATATATAATATTTACTTATTTCTTTTAATAATTATTAAGAGTTTGGATATATAACGGTTTTAACCCCTCAATTATCTTTGGTTGTTAGTTTTAATTACGGTTCATTTCGGGTAAGAAATAATTATATATATTTTTAAACCGAGTCTTACAGTAATCCTCAAACCTCATGTTGCTAAGTCATAATTCCTGATTTCTATTTTTATATATATAAAGATTTTGGATAAAATTCAATATTATTTCAAGATTTGAGGAATACTCAAACCTCATTAAAATATGTCTTTTGCACTATTATTTTCACCTTTTGGTTGGTTTTGATTCCAACCATGGCTTTAGATTTCAATGACATCCATGACTCTTATATATACTCATCATCTTCTACCAAATTATCATCTTCCCACCAATGTTGGATGATGAAACTCATGTTGCAATATCATTATTCTTGGTTTCCCTTTTAATATATATATATATATATATATATATATATATATATATATATAAGGTGCGTTTCTTTTGCAAACCAAGCAATTTGTGCAAGCTATGCAAACCAATCTTAGCACTTCATCAAGTCTAATGAATATATGATTTTATTATGTTTTCTAATTTAAAATTATGATTATAATGAATAAACTTAACATTTCCTAATTTAAAATCATGATTTTAATGAATAAACTTAACATTTTCCATATATATCACAACCATTATTAATGAATCATAATCATTATCCATAAATATATCTATTGTTTCCTAATATAGTGGTTTGCATAGTTTGTACAAATTGTTTGGTTTGCAAAAGAAACACACCATATATATATATATATATATATATATATATATATATATATATATATATATATATATATATATATATATATGTTGATAAAACTCAATTTTATTTAAATATTTGAGGAATACTCAAACCTCATTAAAATATGTGTTTTGCACTATAATTTTCACCTTTTGGTTGGTTTTGATTCCAACAATGGTTTTAGATTTCAATGACATCCATAACTCTTATATATACTCATCATCTTTTGGTTGGTTTTGATTCCAACCATGGCTTTAGATTTCAATGGCATCCATGACACTTACATATATATTCATCATCTTCTTCCAAAATATCATATTCCCACCAAAGTGGGATGATGGAACTCAACTATATTTCAAGATTTGAGTAATACTCAAACCTTATGTTGTCAAGTCATTATGCTTGGTTTCTCTTTTAATATAAATAAAGATTTTTGATAAAAGTCAATTTTATTTCAAGATTTGCGGAATACTCAAACCTCATAAAAATATGTATTTTGCACTATAATTTTCACGTTGGTTTTGATTCCAATCTTATTTCCTTGATTCTTATATATACTCACCATCTTCTTCCAAATTATCATCTTACCACCAATGTGAGATGATGAAACTCAACCATATTTCAAGATTTGAGTAATACTCAAACCTCATGCTGCCAATCATTATGCTTGGGTTCTCTTTTAGTATATATAAAGATTTTTGATAAAAGTCAATCTTATTTCAAGATTTGAGGAACACTCAAACCTCATTAAAATATGTGTTTTGCACTATAATTTTCACCTTTTGGTTGGTTTTGATTCCAACAATGGTTTTAGATTTCAATGGCATCCATGACTCTTATATATACTCATCATCTTTTGGTTGGTTTTGATTCCAACCATGGCTTTAAATTTCAATGGCATCCATGACACTTACATATATACTCATCATCTTCTTCCAAAATATCATATTCCCACCAAAGTGGGATGATGAAACTCAACTATATTTCAAGATTTGAGTAATACTCAAACCTCATGTTGTCAAGTCATTATGTTTGGTTTCTCTTTTAATATAAATAAAGATTTTTGATAAAAGTCAATCTTATTTCAAGATTTGCGGAATACTCAAACCTCATTAAAATATGTATTTTGCACTATAAATTTCACGTTGGTTTTGATTCCAACCATGGCTTTAGATTTCAATGACATCCATGACTCTTATATATACTAATCATCTTCTTCCAAATTATCATCTTCCCACGAATGTGGGATGATGAAACTCAACCATATTTCAAGATTTGAGTAATACTCATACCTCATGTTGCCAAGTCATTATTCTTGGTTTCCCTTTTAATATATATAAATATTCCAACCATGGCTTTAGATTTCAATGGCATCCATGACTCTTACATATACTCATCATCTTATTCCAAATTATCATCTTCCCACCAATGTGGGATGATGAAACTCAACCATATTTTAAAATTTGAGTAATCCTCAAACCTCATGTTGCTAGGTCATAATTCCTGGTTTCTCTTTTTATATATATAAAGATTTTGGATAAAATTCAATATTATTTCAAGATTTGAGGAATACTCAAACCTCATTAAAATATGTCTTTTGCACTATGATTTTCACCTTTTGGTTGGTTTTTGATTCTAACCATGGCTTTAGATTTCAATGACATCCATGACTTTTATATATATACTCATCATCTTCTACCAAATTATCATCTTCCCACCAATGTGGGATGATGAAACTCAACCATATTTCAAGATTTGAGTAATACTCAAACCTCATGTTGCCAAGTCATTATGTTTGGTTTCTCTTTTAATATATATAAAGATATAAAGATTTTTGATAAAAGTCAATCTTATTTCAAGATTTGATGAATACTCAAACATCATTAAAATATGTATTTTGCACTATAATTTTCACCTTTTGGTTAGTTTTGATTCCAACCATGGCTTTATATTTCAATGGGATCAATGACTTATATATACTCATCAACTTATACCAAATTATCATATTCCCACCAATGTGGGATGATGAAACTCAACCATATTTCAAGATTTGAGTAATCCTCAAACCTCATGTTGCTAAGTCATAATTCCTGGTTTCTCTTTTTATATATATAAAGATTTTGGATAAAATTCAATATTATTTCAAGATTTGAGGAATACTCAAACCTCATTAAAATATGTCTTTTGCACTATGATTTTCACCTTTTGGTTGGTTTTGATTCCAACCATGACTTTAGATTTCAATGACATCTATGACTCTTATATATATACTCATCATCTTCTACCAAATTATCATATTCCTACCAATGTGGAATGATGAAACTCAACCATATTTCAAGATTTGAGTAATACTCAAATCTCATGTTGCCAAGTCAGTATTCTTGATTTCTTTTTTAAGATATATAAATATTTTTGATAAAAGTCAACCTTATTTCAAAATTTGAGGAATACTCAAACCTCATTAAAATATGTATTTTGCACTATAATTTTCACCTTTTGGTTGGTTTTGAATCCAACCATAGTTTTAGATTTCAATGGCATCCATGACTGTTTTTTATACTCATCATCTTCTACCAAATTATCATCTTCCCACCAATGTGGGATGATGAAACTCATGTTGTAATATCTTTATTCTTGGTTTCTCTTTTAATATATATAAATATTCCAACCATGGCTTTAGATTTCAATGGCATCCATGACTCTTACATATACTCATCAACTTATACCAAATTATCATATTCCCACCAATGTGGGATGATGAAACTCAACCATATTTCAAGATTTGAGTAATCCTCAAACCTCATGTTGCTAAGTCATAATTCCTGGTTTCTCTTTTTATATATATAAAGATTTTGGATAAAATTCAATATTATTTCAAGATTTGAGGAATACTCAAACCTTATTAAAATATGTCTTTTGCACTATGATTTTCACCTTTTGGTTGATTTTGATTCCAACCATGGCTTTAGATTTCAATGACATCCATGACTCTTATATATATACTCATCATCTTCTACCAAATTATCATATTCCTACCAATGTGAGATGATGAAACTCAACCATATTTCAAGATTTGAGTAATACTCAAATCTCATGTTGCCAAGTCAGTATTCTTGGTTTCTTTTTTAAGATATATAAATATTTTTGATAAAAGTCAACCTTATTTCAAGATTTGAGGAATACTCAAACCTCATTAAAATATGTATTTTGCACTATAATTTTCACCTTTTGGTTGGTTTTGAATCCAACCATAGTTTTAGATTTCAATGGCATCCATGACTGTTTTTTATACTCATCATCTTCTACCAAATTATCATCTTCCCACCAATGCGGGATGATGAAACTCATGTTGCAATATCTTTATTCTTGGTTTCTCTTTTAATATATATAAATATTCCAACCATGGCTTTAGATTTCAATGGCATCCATGACTCTTACATATACTCATCAACTTATACCAAATTATCATATTCCCACCAATGTGGGATGATGAAACTCAACCATATTTCAAGATTTGAGTAATCCTCAAACCTCATGTTGCTTAGTCATAATTCCTGGTTTCTCTTTTTATATATATAAAGATTTTGGATAAAATTCAATATTATTTCAAGATTTGAGGAATACTCAAACCTCATTAAAATATGTCTTTTGCACTATGATTTCCACCTTTTGGTTGGTTTTGATTCCAACCATGGCTTTAGATTTCAATGACATCCATGACTCTTATATATATACTCATCATCTTCTACCAAATTATCATATTCCTACCAATGTGGGATGATGAAACTCAATCATATTTCAAGATTTGAGTAATACTCAAATCTCATGTTGCCAAGTCAGTATTCTTGGTTTCTTTTTTAAGATATATAAATATTTTTGATAAAAGTCAACCTTATTTCAAGATTTGAGGAATACTCAAACCTCATTAAAATATGTATTTTGCACTATAATTTTCACCTTTTGGTTGGTTTTGAATCCAACCATAGTTTTAGATTTCAATGGCATCCATGACTGTTTTTTATACTCATCATCTTCTACCAAATTATCATCTTCCCACCAATGTGGGATGATGAAACTCATGTTGCAATATCTTTATTCTTGGTTTCTCTTTTAATATATATAAATATTCCAACCATGGCTTTAGATTTCAATGGCATCCATGACTCTTACATATACTCATCATCTTATTCCAATTATCATCTTCCAACCAATGTGGGATGATGAAACTCAACCATATTTTAAGATTTGAGTAATCCTCAAACCTCATGTTGCTAGGTCATAATTCTTGGTTTCTCTTTTTATATATATAAAGATTTTGGATAAAACTCAATATTATTTCAAGATTTGAGGAATACTCAAACCTCATTAAAATATGTCTTTTGCACTATGATTTTTACCTTTTGGTTGGTTTTGATTCCAACCATGACTTTAGATTTCAATGACATCCATAACTCTTATATATACTCATCATCTTTTGGTTGGTTTTGATTCCAACCATGACTTTAGATTTCAATGGCATCCATGACACTTACATATATACTCATCATCTTCTTCCAAAATATTATATTCCTACCAAAGTGGGATGATGGAACTCAACTATATTTCAAGATTTGATGAGTACTCAAACCTCATTAAAATATGTATTTTGCACTATAATTTTCACCTTTTGGTTGGTTTTGATTCCAACCATGACTTTAGATTTCAATGGCATCCATGATTCTTATATATATATACTCACCATCTTCTTCCAAATTATCACATTCCCACCAATGTGGATGATGAAACTCAACTATATTTCAAGATTTGAGTAATACTCAAACCTCATGTTGTCAAGTCATTATGCTTGGTTTCTCTTTTAATATAAATAAAGATTTTTGATAAAAGTCAACCTTATTTCAAGATTTGAGGAATACTCAAACCTCATTAAAATATGTATTTTGCACTATAATTTTCACCTTTTGGTTGGTTTTGAATCCAACCATAGTTTTAGATTTCAATGGCATCCATGTGGAATGATGAAACTCAAAGTATCATCTTCCCACCATGTGGGATGATGAAACTCAAACCATATTTCAAGATTTGAGTAATCCTCAAACCTCGTGTTGCTAAGTCATTATTCTTGGTTTATCTTTTTATCTATATAAAGATTTTGGATAAAATTCAATCTTATTTCAAGATTTTAGTAATACTCAAACCTCATTAAAATATGTCTTTTGCACTATAATTTTCACCTTTTGGCAACCATGGCTTTATATTTCAACGGTATCAATGACTCTTATATATACTCATCATCTTATACCAAATTATCATATTCCCACCAATGTGGGATGATGAAACTCAACCATATTTCAAGATTTGAGTAATACTCAAATCTCATGTTGCCAAGTCAGTATTCTTGGTTTCTTTTTTAAGATATATAAATATTTTTGATAAAAGTCAACCTTATTTCAAGATTTGAGGAATACTCAAACCTCATTAAAATATGTATTTTGCACTATAATTTTCACCTTTTGGTTGGTTTTGAATCCAACCATAGTTTTAGATTTCAATGGCATCTATGACTGTTTTTTATACTCATCATCTTCTTCCAAATTATCATATTTCCATCAATGTGGGATGATGAAACTCAACAATATTTTAAAATTTGAGTAATACTCAAACCTCATGTTGCCAAGACATTATGTTTGTTTTCTTTTTTAATATATATAAAGATATAAAGATAAAGATTCTTAATATTTATTCATATTTTTATTAATTTTTTTGTAAAACATTATTTGTGAAAACCGTTTAAAACAAGGACATTTTGTAACCAGCTGAAAAAAAAAACAACTCTAAAAGAAAAAAAGTTGGAAAAATAGTATCGTACTTTCGATGATAATTCATATCTGTAAGATAAGATTTTTGACATGATTTAATTTTTTAAAATTATCTCGTACTTTCGATGATCATTCATATCTGTAAGATAAGATTTTTGACATGATTTAATTTTTTAAAATTATCTCGTGTAATACACGGGGCGAATCTAGTATAGATATAGATATAAATATAGATAGATTAATTTTTTTAAATAAAAAACACCCTTAATTTGTAACCAGGACACGATCGAGGTCCCTTTTTTATTCAAAAAAAAAAAAACCTAAGTAAACAAATCTCCCGGCGGCTCTCCCCTTTTCCCGGCGGCTCCCTCCCCCCGTGCTCTCCCCTCTCCCCGGCGGCCGACGCTCCCTCCCCTCTCGTCTCCGGTGATCTCCTCCTCCGGTATCTTACCCCATTTCTTCTTCTGTCGTAATACTCTACTCGGTTGCTTTCACGAAACCGGGTACCATTTACCTCCATATTTTATCTCTTTTTCCCCTCCATATCATATGTGTTTTGGGCTTCATTTGCTGGTAAAAGTTAGTGTTATGGGCACAATTAGAATAAACTGAGCTCCAATTTGTATGGATTTGGGCAATATGCTGCTTGTTATATGGATAATTCCAAATAGATTACCCTGATTACTTGAATGTTTTTGCTAATTGGTTTACTAGAAAACAGTTATAGTATTAGTATGCAAGGAGATTAAACTAGGAAAATATTATGCTTATTTCATTTTCCTACCTATCACGGTGAAGGTTTTGATTGAAATATATAGAGGAAATTATTCCATGTTAAAAAGTATTATATTAGTTTCTAGCTCCATACCATATGAGAATGATGCCTAGGATGTTATTGTACTGGTATTAGTTTGATGTTTCCTTTTTGCTTCCAAAACATTCTTTTGGCTTTTGGTTGCTCCAGATTATAAGAAAGAATTAGACCTGATCAACTTTTGAACTATTGGTTTGTAATGCTGTTTTTGCAAAAGTTTGGACTCAGTTATGGTTTGAGTTCTGGTTCTGAGTACATGCATGTTACCTTCTTTTAATATGGTGCTGCTGTTCAGATTGGCTCATGCCTTTTGTTCAGCTACTGTCTTGGTGTCAATCCATCTTCGACCTGTTCATAAGACTATTTATATATGCAATTACTTGTTCTGTCTTGGCTGCTGTTTTTGTTCAAAATCAGATAACAAGATAGTTTATTTGGTTTGGCTGCCCTTTTTTTGTCATGCCCTCGAACAGTTTTTGGTTCAATGTGCAATGGTCTTGGGTCAAATTGCAAAACCTGTTATCTGCTAAATCTGGAGGAATAAGGAGATAGATATGGGTGGTTTCTACAAGCTATTTTCTTTCAACACCATTAGGATCTGCTTGTAAGTTGATCACTTTTCTTTTAAATCATGAGCAACTTCATAATTAGTGAGTTGTATTTGTCAACCAATTACCTCTTTCTCCATGGATCATAGTAACAATCATGTTGGGCCTGTTTGAAGTATAGTCTCATGTTTCTAACCTTTTTCCAAATATTTGGTTGCCTTATTAAAATTGTGATTTACAACCAAATTTTACATCCTGCCGCATTGTGCGGGTATACAACTAGTATATATATGTGTATAACAAATTTAAATAAAATAACTGTTATATAATAATAAAAATGAAAACGAAAATAGTAGAGTGCGATGGGAGAGAAACTAAATTGGGAATTCTTAGATTATTTGAATTGGTCTGTAATGAAGAAGATTTTAGGTTTCATATTTGTGTATATTGTATTTAGCCGCTTGTGAATTCTTAAGATTTTCTATAGTTAGCTAACCTAGGTGGGGTGGACTTTATGGAAAATAAAATTTGGGATTTGGTGGGAGTTCAACTAAAATGGACTTTTTTTTAGTATTTATAATAGCTCCCTTTGAATAGACTACATGGAAGGTTGATATCAAAATTGAATAAATCTTGAAGTATTTGTGGTGGATAGAGGGGTTGCATCATGTAAATGAGTTGTAATTGTTGGCAAACATTAGGATTAATTATTTGTAGTTGGGTTGCCAATTGTTGGGCAAACATTAGGATTGATTATTTGTAGTTAGGTTGCTAATTGTTCGGCAAACATTAGGCTTGGTTGTATATGGAAATATTAATTTTATAGCCGTTATGTCGTCGAATTTTTAAAAAACAATTGCTTGAGAAGTTTGATTGCACATGTTTTATGTGTATTCAGAGTTTACACTACATTCTTCATTTTTTAGACAATATAGAGCTTATTCGGGCATTCTTTTAAAATTTATGGGAGATGGACTAATAGTTTGGTTTCAGATTTTTAGGTTAAATTTAGTTCGGGGACGAGATTCTTGTAATTAACATTGAATATGGTGTTACATGTTAATGGTTATTCATCTTTTCTGCTGGTTATATGTAAGCTTCCTTGTAGATTTTGTTTTCAAAAGCACGAATGGTGATTTTACTGTTTAATTCGAAAGCATTTTAGGAATGTTGTTCCGAAAGTAACCATAAAACAAAATTTAGTTCAGAAATTGTCACATTTTATTGCATAAGTTTGTGTTATGTTTGGGGTTAGGGATAGTTATTAAATCTTGTTGTCGCATTGTTACAGGCGTTTGAGGCTCTTTTAAGAACATTCAGTTCATAAATTGTCGGATATTTCCATATTTATGTATTTGTAAGTAATACTTTGATTTTTATTTGTATACTACCTCTATATCACAAGAAATGCAAAATTTCGCCCACCAAGCATGTAAAAAGTTATTAACTACTAGTCAAATGCCCTTGATTCCCAGATATAGAACTCCTATGATCAAACAAAAGTAAAAATTTGTGAAAAAAATTAACAGAACTACCCTTGTAATTGTAATGATTGATATGGGGAATGGGCAACTTTGCTTAGAAGTTCCCAAAAAAAGTGAACATTGCATTTCTTGTTGAAGACCCCCAAAGAGGAAACACGATCTTGAGGGATGGAGGGAATGTTTTAAATATTTTGACTATAGATGGAAACCTACTTTTTTTTTGGAAGGCATAGCGGCATCGAACGAACACATGCACACACGCATGCACACCTCCTCGGCGGTATCGGGCATCCACGGGCAACCCACTAATCTGCCGCTGTCCCGGCCCAGCTTACGCTGAACCTAGAGCCCACCCACAGTCTAAGACTGGGCTGGGGCAGCCGAGTCAACGACTGGACCGGCCTAAGGACTGGGTACTCTTCATGCCCTCAAATTGACTCCCCTTGGATTCGAACCCGGGTAGATTGGGATACCATCCACAACCCCCCCAGGATGTTACCGCCCTTAGGGAAACCAACTGAGCTAGACATGATTCTAACCTACCTTTTGCTACTGTGTTATGACAAGGATGCTGAGCCCAAGCAGTTTTCTTCACAACGGTCCCAACCAGCAATCTGGTTATACTTCAGTCTTTTGTTCCAACCGAAGTTCTCTACTTGGGTTCGGAGCATACAGGAACTTCAGCAGCAGCGTCTCTTTCCCTTCATGTTCGATGACGAACCAACAAAATGTTCGTACCATGACTTGTTGCACATCAATGGAAAACTATGTTTCACACAGGTTAGAGAACATTTTTTTGTGTACAGTTTCGTGAAGCTAGTATTTCTAACCTTACAACATTCATTCCCTGTTTAATCTACAAAACTGTGGAAACTTGGATACTTATATAATTACTAATTATATTACTATTCACAGTTAGTAATTTGTTTTGTACCCTTCCACGATACGAGGTGACTTTCAATCATGCCTGTGATGTAGGAAGGATAATACACCAGAACATGGACTGTCTGAAAAAATTGTCGGTGTTTTGGGTGGAGGACAGTTAGGGCGCATGCTTTGCCAAGCTGCTTCTCAAATGGCTATTAAAGTCAATATTTTGGACCCTATGAAGAACTGCCCTGCAAGTTCCATATGCCACCATCATATGGTGGGAAGCTATGATGATAGCACCACAGTCGAAGAATTTGCTAAGAGGTTGGAGTTTGAAACTGTTGCTACGATAAATATATGCGACTTTGATCAACATGTCCCAAACTCACTCAACTTGTTTGTGTAGGTGTGGAATATTGACGGTTGAAATTGAGCATGTTGATGCTGACACTTTGGAGAAGCTTGAAAAACAAGGGGTAGATTGCCAGCCTAAAGCTTCTACCATTCGCATTATCCAGGTATGTTTGTTATGTTGTCATCTCTAACTTTGCCTAAATATTGTCGTACATTGGATTTCAAATTAAACAAGTCACTGTTTATGCAATTCAATGAAAGTTGGACTCGGTAAACTATTAAAGGACAATGGTTTCAAGCATATAATACAAAAAAAATTATGGTTAGCAACAGGCACACAAGTTTTCTTTAGGTTAGGGCGTTCTTGTTTGATTTTGTGTTATGGTGCCATATTTTCTCAACTTAGCAGTTTATGTAATTTCAACTTTATAATTTTTCATTTAGGTATATACCATTTAACATAGTTTGATAGAGAAGTGTTTGTTTAGTTATACAAAGGGGACTAGTGTTCAATTTTGTATATTTGTTTGTAGGATTGTCAATGGTATGCCATGTGGTGTATCAAAGGCGTTGTCGGTGGGGATTACCTTACGACTATGCAAGAAAGTACTGAGAGCATAAAGGATGCTCATATTAAGGCTTCGTAAGAATCATGGGAATTTGTAGCCCGTCTAAATATTTTCCCGGAAATAGATAACTTATGAGCTTTGACCTTCTATTTGTCTATTATCTATTTTGATATCTTTATTAATTTTTAGAATATGGCATTTCACTTGTTATAGCCTTGGCGCTATTTTTCTACTTTACTCGATCTTTTGTCTTCTAACTAACTCCACAGATCTTTAAGATACTATATGGTTCATTTGCAGATGTTTTGTGGCTAGTGTTTTCTCTGTGTGTTCTGTGTGTATTGTTTTCTGGTGATAATCTTTTAACATGGACTAGATATTTTTCTTCACAGGATAAGTTTCTTCAAAAAGTCCATTTTTCTCGACATGGCATTTCGCTTCCCAAGTTTATGCAGGTCTGGATCATTAAAGAATATATTATGACCTTTTCACTTCACCTGAGAAAGATAATTTACATTGCTTTAGTTGTTTGGCAACAAAATTTGCTGGGACAGATAGACGACCAAGAAAGTGCCAAAAGAGCAGGTCACCAATTTGGATATCCTCTTATGGTAAAGAGTAGAAGGCTGGCCTATGATGGTCGTGGTAATGCTGTTGCTAAAAGTGAAGAGGAGCTCACTTCTACAATAAATGGTATGTAATTTATTAATCTTTTTTGGTGTCAAAAGATTTAGGCTTGACATTGTAGCGAGTCCTATGTGTTAAGAGTCTGTGAAACTGTGCATTCTAATTTTTAAGGGTTTTTATTATATTATATTATTATTATTATTACGAGTTTTCCCTTTCTTTCTTTCTTTCTTTCTTTCTTTCTTTCTTTCATTATCTGTTATTCTGTTAGGTGGCTCTAGGTTTTCATTCATATGAATACTAAACTTCATATTTTCTAAATCTAACTCGTATTCAAGTGCTTCATTTTTCATTGGTTGGTACAGTAGTTGACCCTTCTAGAACACAATTTTACATTTAAAATTTGTATGGCTAGTTGTAAGTGATGTTGGGTTTTGACTACTTCTATGCTATCCTTCGACAGCTTCTTTGACTACATTTATTCAAGTGGCTTGAAATGAAAGCCATCTAATGTACATCAGTAAAATCAGAGATGAATTCAAAGGAAAGGGAACGCTTCTCACTAATTGAATGCTTAGAAAGGGGGCTTTCTGGCTTTCGAGAGGCCAAAATCTCTCCAAAGGACTGTCCCATTTAACACAAAACAGGATACCTTCCCAGACCACCCAAATTTCTTATTTATACCAACAACTGGTGATGCAACAAATAGTAAAATATCTCTAACCACCCACTATCCCAGCTAACAACTTGCTATCCATGAAGTACGATATTGCCCATTTCCGGTGTACTCCTAAACACCCTATACTACTACGGGGTGTATCAATACCCACTCCCCAACTTTCACCTTGTCCTTAAGGTGAGAATACTCCAATAATGTCCTCTAGCTGCAAGTACATCTCTCCAAACTAAGAAATCCATCCAATTGTTGAGGCGTGTTGAACACTTGAACTGTTAAGAGCATGTTGAGGGACTTTAGAACAACCCCGTGCAGTGAGTCTATCCAAAGTCATTCAATACGCTTGAAAGAAATTCAATAAGTGGGATCAAGAGCCAGGTGGTTCCATTTAACAACTCCAGCTCGTAATGATTGTGTTCACGTAATGATTGTGTTCACGTTGCAGTCATTGTATGCACCACTCTACGAAATTCTGCTAGGAAATCAAAAGCAGTGGTTTGCCGAATACAAACTCCAATCACATTCACCGTCACATTCGTCGCCATATCATTTAACCGTCACGTCCGTCACCATACCAAATTAACCACCTTACCCTCTGATCATCAAAGTGACTGCTTCTAATGACTGCTTCTAAATCTTCAACCCTCGGTGATGTCACTACAACTCAAAAGGGTTGTTTTATGCTCTTCTCGCATCCTCTCTAATCTGTCAATTCCATACCCACCCATTTCAAAAGCTGGTAATTCCTTAAGATCGGTTGCAGTCTCGGTAAAATAGCCCCTGATACGCTTTTTACTCTTTTGGCGTTTACGAAGGGTTGCAAAAATATACTAGCCTCATAGACATCCTTCATGTTTTCAATATTACAATTGTACACAGCCTCAAGGACTGAACTAGCTTGTAGGACAACCTTCTTTTTTAATGTTGTAACGGGTCCAAAAAAGGCCTCTGCCTATAGACCTATTAGCTGTGATCAACTGTCGGTATGATCATCACTTGCGATAAATTTAAAATGTACATCACTCTGCCAACAAGGACATGAGGTTTCTTTCTTGCTTAGGCTTATACCTTTTCTAATTTATCCCCTTATCTTTCTTTCATCCGTGCCTCTCCCCCCCTGTTGTGATTTTTAAAGGATAGTACTGCTAAGCACTGTAAAGTATTTGTTTGTTTCTGTCTATAATACAATTTCATTACATAACTTTGGGAGACACAGGGGTTGAGCAACTATTTGCTTATTTATTCAGGCACATGCCTAATTAGTATGCTTTTTACATCCCACCATCAGAGTGTCAAACTCATGAGGTTATAGAATCAACATTTCACCTGGCTTCTGCTCTTTATAAGTTTTAAATACAAGTTGCTTCAAATGATATTTCATGTGCCTGATTGATTAGAGTGTGGTGTTAGTACATGTGTTGGCACTGACAAGTTCAAATATCTGTCATTTACAGCTCTAGGAGGATATGGTCATGGTTTATATGCTGAGCAATGGGCTCCTTTTGTTAAGGTCAGTAATCCATCATAATCATTGTTGCTTAGAGTTCAATTATTCCATATATGTCCGATAATTTTTTCCATCAATGTCTATTACCCCCTTTGCCCCAAAATAAATGTCCACAATGAAAAAGACATACAGTTTTAGAAATGTGTAATTATTACTTTTTCAATTAACTAAATGACAATTTTACTCTTAATAATAGAGGCAGTAATGAATTTATCCATCTCATAGTTAGAGGGTAGAATAGGAAAGTAGACACTTATTTTTGGAAGTGGACACATTTTAAAAAACCAAACCAAACAAGCCCAGTAAATCCCACCAGAACGTGGGGTCTGCGGAGGGTAAGATGTACACAGACCTTACCTCTGTCTCAAAGAGTAGGGTGGTTGTTTCTGCGAAGAACTCTAGCTTGTAAAAAGATGTGCGAAATAGATAAAAGTAGGCACTCTTAAAAATAGAAAAGCTGGAACACTTAAATGTGATTGAGTTGTATATAAGTAAGTAAAAGCAGTATGGAAAAGGGCAAGTACAGAAACAACGTAAAACTTAACTGCCGACTCACTAACCCTAGCCCCTACCTCTACCTCTCTTCCCATCTAGATCTCCACCCCTAATCTACCACCCTAGCTTTGATTCTCCATGTACTCCTATCAGAGGTCATGCCCTAGGAAGTTCCTAAAGCCACCATGTCCAACTTTTGTTCATCCCACGTCCTTCTCGGCCTACCCTCATTCTCTCGCCCTTGACTGTCACACCTTCTACTCTCCACACTGAGCTGCCAACTGTCTCCTATGAATGTGACCAAACCACCGCAATATTCCCTCCCTCAACTTATCCGTATAGGTGCAACTTCAAACACCGTCTGGACACTTACTTTTGAAAGTGGACACTTATTTTGGGACAAAAGTAAAACAGAAATATGGACAATTATTTTTGGAAGAAGGGAGTATTTGGTATGCCATTGCATGCTTATTTATGGTCCCCTAGTCATTTTCAATTTAGATGTGGATTTGTTCAAGGATCTTATGGGTTCCCATCAGATTGTCTTTCTATGAGTACGATTTGGTGATAGAGCTAACGAGTTTGGCACTTTCATGTCTGCTTTAGGAGCTTGCGGTCATTGTTGCAAGAGCAAGAGATGATTCTATATTATGCTATCCTGTTGTTGAGACTGTTCATAGGCAAGTTGATGTCTTAATGTAGTTATATTTACATCAATTTGTCTAAATCTGAAATAATGATGTATACAACTTTAGAAGTTGTATTTCATAATTTGATGCTATATCTTTAATCTTGTTTATAGGGAAAACATCTGTCACATTGTTAAGGCACCTGCTAATGAGTCATGGAAGATTATGAAACTTGCAACTGATATTGCTTCCCGAGCTGTGGCTTCATTGGAAGGTGCTGGTGTATTTGCAGTTGAGCTGTTTTTGACAGAAGATGGCGAGGTTCCTAATAATGCTTTCTTATTTCTTCTGTTACATTTTTTTTTCTTTATATTTCTGCTGCTTTATATGAACATCAAATTGTCATTGAACATTCTGCTCGCACGCTTCAATACAGATTTTACTAAATGAAGTTGCTCCTCGACCTCATAACAGTGGGCACCACACCATTGAGGCTTGCTATACATCGCAATACGAGCAACATTTGCGGGCAGTCGTTGGTCTTCCTCTTGGTGATCCGTCAATGAAGGCTCCGGCTGCCATAATGTACAACATTCTAGGTGAAGATGAGGTAAAACCATCATTTAATAGCTTTTAGAATGGAGTAAACTAACCAGTGTGGTCAATGGTTCAATGCAGTGGGAAGAGTTTTGTTTGATTTTTATCAATTGCTTAGGCCTCCTGCTCCTCTGTTCCACATTGCAGAGGGGCTGAAGTTAAAAGGAAAAAAATAGCTTGAAAGTAAGTAGAGTTGCCAACACTTGCACGACTTATTTGGTTCACAAAGGAAACTAATTGATAGAACCCGACATGATTTATATTGATCAAACAGAATATTAATAGAAAATTACCTACTATTGAGAGTTAGGTTCTCTCTCAAGAGCATACGCCATAGGTTTTTAATAATAAGTTGAACTGATCCTGATAAACTGTGAAACTTCAAATGATATATATTTTAGTGTATGTACCTAGATGGTTGCTAATGATGTTCACAATATGTCATTATGTTTCTTACTGTCTTGGGCCTTTTTTGATAATTTATATAGTTTTGCTCGAGTGTTCTTGTCTTGTCTTGTATTGCATGTTGGTGGAAAGCCCTTGCAATTGGTTGATAATGTACATAGTTAATATATAGATTCGTTTTTTTATGTTACTATCATGATAAACAAACATGGTTAAGCTTGTACCTATGATTTGTGTGCAGGGAGAACCGGGTTTCATTATGGCACATCAACTTATTAGGAGGGCATTGTGTACTCCAGGAGCATCCATTCATTGGTATGATAAGCCAGGTAGGTTTTCCAAGCAACATGGATGTAATGATCAGCTCGATGCTTTAATATCATCAGTCAGTTGCTAAAAACATATTATTCTCGACTCTGCAGATATGCGAAAGCAACGGAAGATGGGGCATATCACAGTTGTTGGCCCTTCAATGGGGATTGTGGAAACACGGGTGAAATCATTTTTAAAAGAAAACGCAGATGAGAGTCCAGGTTTGTTTTCCGATGGTTGTGTGGTTATAATTGCAAGTTATGCATATTTACATGGAACTAAACAACACAATCAAGCCAAGTAATAACATTAACCCGTGTTTCCACGAATTTTGAAACAAATTCCACCTATACATTGGACTCTAGACCCAACCCTGCCTTAAATCACTAAAGTTGGGCTTAGATTCTCTGGTCTCGATCACGTTATGTTATACTTGTCTGATTCATATGTCATAATTTTCTTGACACAGTCGCTCCACGTGTTGGAATCATAATGGGTTCTGATTCAGATCTTCCGGTGATGAAAGAAGCAGCTAAAGTTTTGAAAGAGTTTGATGTATCTGTTGAGGTTAATTCTTAATCTATTGGATTAGGTTGTCGTTTGTGGTTCACCTCATTATAGCTAACTAGTATCGGATATTACTAGACCTTAAGATAATATATATTGCAGGTTCGAATAGTATCTGCACACCGGACACCTGAACTGATGTTTTCGTATGCGACATCTGCTCGAGAACGAGGCATCCAGGTTATTATTGCCGGTGCTGGGGGTGCTGCCCATCTTCCAGGTTTTATCTTGTGTTCCTATTTCCATTTCCAAACTTAGAAGAATATGGTTAGATGAGCATTAGTAACCTCTTGCCTGTCAATAGGCATGGTAGCTGCACTGACACCATTACCTGTGATTGGAGTTCCTGTACGTGCTTCTGCATTGGATGGGCTTGACTCCCTTCTCTCAATCGTGCAGGTACGTAAAACTCCAAAAGTGGCTCCTTGTTCCTAGAAATGGCCAAGAAGTTGATTCTCTTTTTGCTTCTCTAAATCGCTCACATAGAGATATCGGATTCAATCTGCAAGCTAAATTGAGATTTCAAATTATATTATCAATTGCATATATTGTAGAGGTGGGCAATCACATTCTTTTCTTGGATTTAAACGATCCCGTGAACATAATGCAGATGCCTAGAGGTGTTCCTGTTGCGACAGTTGCAATAAACAATGCTACTAATGCGGGTTTGTTGGCAGTTAGAATGTTAGGGGTCACTGATACTACCCTCCAAGCAAGGTTCAGTTCCCCCTCTCCATCTCTAATCAAATTTTTTTTTTGTGTGTGTATAGGAAAGTTCCGTTAGAAACCCAAAATTGATTAGGAACTTGGGAACCACCCACAACGCTCCACATGTTCCTTTTCGGGATGAATATTCATCATGAATAACACATTCATGATGAATATAGAAGTCTTGTTCATGATGAATAATACATCTATATTCCTGATTACTATGCCAAGTCTCATGCTGTGGTAAGTTCCCGGGTTTCTAACCAGTTTTAGGTTTCTAACAGAACCTGTCCTTGTACATATAGATATACACACATGAATGGAAGTTAAACATAAAGCATATGTTGACACAACCGTCATGTACAGAATGATACAATTCCAAGAAGACGCGAGAGATACAGTATTAGAGAAGACACAGAGGCTAGAAAAACTGGGTTGGGAAGAGTACTTGAATTCTTGAGAATCTTGGTAACGTTACGAATACAATTTTGAATTTTTAGACATAATCTTAATCTTAACCTCAACCTGAAATCCTCTTTAATAGAGAGAGAGAGAGAGAGGATGAATCACTTCCTTACCAATTGGTTTCTTTCTCAAATTATGAGGATGGTTTTTGTTCACTAGATCATCTAATTGTTTTTACCAATTACATTTAACGTGTTATAATTTTTTATGAAGTTTTTTTTCCCTAAATGTATTGAAAATTGTTTTAATAATCTATCTATCTATATATACTTAAAAGGAAAACCCATAAAAAATGTGGCATGCTAAGAATTGAGAATTCCCCATTTTATGGATTGTGGTTGAGTTTGGTGTATCCCACATTGATAGAGAGACAAAATATTGACATTGAATTGTGGATATATAAATGGTGGTTGAGATGTCTTTGTGCAACACATGAGGTTGACTTATCTTGGTTGAGTCTCTAAACTCACGTCGACTTATTTTGGCCGACCGAAAATAATAGGTTTGCTCATTTTGGCTAAACCAAAAGTTTTAAAATATATATATATATATATATATATATATATATATATAAATCTATATCTATATATACTTGAAAAGGAAAACCCGATGACATGCTAAGAATTGAGAATTCTCCATTTCTTTGATTGTGGTTGAGTTTGGTGTATCCCACATTGATGGAGAGACAAAAGATTGACATTGAATTGTGGATATATAAATAGAGGTTGAGATGCCTTTGTGCAACACATGAGGTTGGCTTATCTTGGTTGAGTCTCTAAACTCACGTTGGCTTATTTTGGCCGACCGAAGATAATAGGTTTGCCCATTTTGGCCAACCTAAAAGTTTAAATTCTATATTTATATATATTTGAATCTATATATACTTAAAAGGAAAATTCACAAAAAATGAGATGGCATGCTAAGAATTGAGAATTCCCCATTTATTGGATTGTGGTTGAGTTTGGTTTATCCTACATTGATGGAGAAACAAAATATTGACATTGAATTATGGATATATAAATGGAGTTTGAGATGCCTTTGTGCAACACATGAGGTTGACTTATCTTGGTTGAGTCTCTAAATTCATGTTGTTGGCTTATTTTGGCTGACCGAATATAATAGGTTTGCTCATTTTGGCTAACCCAAAAGTTTAAAATCTATCTATCTATCTATATATATATATATATAGTGGAAGGATATTTTGCAACCCTTAAAAAGGTTGCAACCCTTGCAACCCACATCTTAACCGTTGGATTTATGAAAAACGGTTATTTTGTTTTTATTTTTTTGATTTTTTTAATTGAAAATATTGGATCCACATGTATTGTAACCGTCGATCATTAATCCAACGGTTAAGAAGTGGGTTGCATGAGTTGTAAGATTTTCATGGGTTGCAAATTAAACTACCCCTATATATATATATAAATCTATATCTATCTATCTATCTATATATACTTAAAAGGAAAAACCTAATGCCAAGCTAAGAGTTGAGAATTCCACATTTCTTGGATTGTGGTTGAGTTTGGTCTATCCCACATTGATGGAGAGACGAAAGATTGACATTGAATTGTGGATATATAAATAGAGGTAGAGATGCCTTTGTGCAACACATGAGGTTGGCTTATCTTGGTTGAACCTCTAAACTCACGTTGTTGGCTTATTTTGGCCGACCGAAGATAATAGGTTTGCTTATTTTGGCCAACCCAAAAGTTTAAAATCTATATTTATATATATTTAAATCTATATCTATATCTATATATATATCTATATATACTTGAAAAGGAAAACCCGATGACATGCTAAGAATTGAGAATTCCCCATTTCTTGGATTGTGGTTGAGTTTGGTGTATCCCACATTGATGGAGAGACAAAAGATTGACATTGAATTGTGGATATATAAATAGAGGTTGAGATGCCTTTGTGCAACATATGAGGTTGGCTTATCTTGGTTGAGTCTCTAAACTCACGTTGGCTTATTTTGGCCGACCGAAGATAATAGGTTTGCCCATTTTGGCCAACCTAAAAGTTTAAATTCTATATTTATATATATTTGAATCTATATATACTTAAAAGGAAAATCCACAAAAAATGAGATGGCATGCTAAGAATTGAGAATTCTCCATTTATTGGATTGTGGTTGAGTTTGGTTTATCCTACATTGATGGAGAAACAAAATATTGACATTGAATTATGGATATATAAATGGAGTTTGAGATGCCTTTGTGCAACACATGAGGTTGACTTATCTTGGTTGAGTCTCTAAACTCATGTTGTTGGCTTATTTTGGCTGACCGAATATAATAGGTTTGCTCATTTTGGCTAACCCAAAAGTTTAAAATCTATCTATCTATCTATCTATCTATCTATCTATCTATCTATCTATCTATATATATATATATATATATATATATATATATATATATATATATATATATATATATAGATAGATATAGTGGAAGGATATTTTGCAACCCACATCTTAACCGTTGGATTTATGAAAAACGGTTATTTTGTTTTTATTTTTTTGATTTTTTTAATTGAAAATATTGGATCCACATGTATTGTAACCGTCGATCATTAATCCAACGGTTAAGAAGTGGGTTGCATGAGTTGTAAGATTTTCATGGGTTGCAAATTAAACTACCCCTATATATATATATATAAATCTATATCTATATCTATATATACTTAAAAGGAAAAACCTAATGCCAAGCTAAGAGTTGAGAATTCCACATTTCTTGGATTGTGGTTGAGTTTGGTCTATCCCACATTGATGGAGAGACGAAAGATTGACATTGAATTGTGGATATATAAATAGAGGTAGAGATGCCTTTGTGCAACACATGAGGTTGGCTTATCTTAGTTGAACCTCTAAACTCACGTTGTTGGCTTATTTTGGCCGACCGAAGATAATAGGTTTGCTTATTTTGGCCAACCCAAAAGTTTAAAATCTATATTTATATATATTTAAATCTATATCTATATCTATATATATCTATATCTATATCTATATATAGTTAAAAGGAAAACCCGATGGCATGCTAAGAATTAAGAATTCCCCATTTCTTGGATTGTGGTTGAGTTTGGTGTATCCCACATTGATGGAGAGACAAAATATTGACATTGAATTGTGGATATATAAATAGAGGTTGAGATGCCTTTGTGTGACACATGAGGTTGACTTATCTTGGTTGAACCTCTAAACTCATGTTGTTGGCTTAATTTGACCGATTGAAGATAATAGGTTGGCTCATTTTCGTCAACCCAAAAGTTTAAAATCTTTATCTATATATATTTAAAAGGAAAACAACAAAATTTTGGAAGGATGAAATTTTCCCTATTTCATCTATATCAATATATATATAGAACGATAATCAAATGAGAACCAAAAATAGGTTGAGAACCGTGAAAACCAATCTAAACCATTGATTAATTTTAATCCATGGTCATTAAAGGCAATGGCAATTTTGAAATAAATTGTAAGTGAAACAACTTTTAACTAAAACCATAGGATCAAAACCAAATTACGACTTAGATTGGTTCTCACGGTTCTCAATTTTTTTTTGGTTCTCACATGATTTAACCCCTATATATATATATTGATTAACATATTTATATACCACTAGAATACATGGCTCTGATACCAATCGTGAACAGGATTGTGGAAAACAATTTAAAATGATTATATGAATAATTTTGATGTCGATAAATGATTTGAAAATTTAATATATGATTATAAGTGAAAAAGTTTATAAGTTCATTTAAAAGATTCATTGGATAAATATTTGAAATAAAAAATTTTGTATGAATAATATGATCAAGTCTTTGCAAAATAAGGCAACCATCACTAAACATAATAACGTAAAGATTGGTTAAATTGTACCTTCTTTGATTAAGCAATCGTTTGAACAGTTGTCTTTAAGACAATTTAAACATACATCTGGAGATATGAATATCTAGAAATATAAAGATTTCGAACATCTTGAAGTAGAAAATTTGAGAGAGGGTTTGGATCTAGACATGACATTTTACAAATGTTTGTAAGGCTAGATTTTTTTTTGCATGTTTTGAATGCTTCTTGAAGTCTTCTTTTATAGGCATCTTGGATGAAAGATGACTGATGAATGTCCTTCAATTTGGCAATTATTGAGTAGCTTTTGACCGGTAACCGACTGCAAATTTGAGTCTTTGAATTATTGAAATGGCCGACAATACTTTTAGTAACTTTTGACTTTTTTGGCAAAGTACTTTGGCATCTTCCTTTTGATTTGAAAAAAACATATTTGAATTATTGATCTTGAATGATTTGAATTGATCTCGTCTTCATCTTGAATACCTGCATCAAAACCTTTTGATAATATTTTGAAAAAAAATGTAATTTAGAATACCGAAGAGTGTATTCTAGACATTTGAATACTTCATATTTGAATAACAAAGAATCTTGCCTACAAAGGCAAGAACACCAAACACACACATTCCAGTCATTCCTTATAGATTCACATCTGGATAGGGATCATGAGAATCTTGGAACAATGGATTTTGAGAAATTTCTTGAGTACCATAACTTGTTGTGGAGAACTTCTTTTGAATTCTTGAAGTAATCTTCTTACTTCATCTTTTGAATTTGCGGCCATAATTTGAGCAACTTCATCATCTTCTTCTGCTTTGAGGAGATAGAGTGGTTGTTCGATTGTGGCTGGTGCTATAAAGTTTTTTGAGTAATAATCAGAGACTCCTTGAATTGTCATTTTGGCAATTTGATCTCTGGGCAACTTTTCCCACCATTTGACGTTGCAGATTCTCATGAGATTGGAGGTGAATGACCGCTTTCTAAGGCTACCTCAAATGTCTAGGAAATTATCCAAGATATTTTGAATAAAATTGTGAATTGTAACAAATATTCATGTTCAGAAATATTTTGAACAAACATTTCTTTGAATTTTGTTAATCCATCATGAACGCTTATGGGAAGAATATCCGGAATACTTCCCATTTCTTCCCATGAATTTGAACCAATTAGTGAACCAGTTTGGATAATTGTTATCAAAATTCTTGTCAAAGAATATGAACCAAGAATGTGTATATGCTCTGAGATAAAGGAATTTGAACCATAAGTCTTGATAATCATAATAATTATAAGACGGATGTTTTGAGTAATTTGAAAGGGTCTTATTGGTATAAGGACGAGCCTTCCAATCTTGAATCGAAAGAATATGAAATATTTGAACTTTGCTAAAATCAATTTGAGAAGAGTTGGAATTTTTATTATGAATAACCTTAATAGATCCGGTGTCTATTAGGATTGCTTCATAATATTCTCTGGTCTTGTAAGTATCAGTTTTGAATAGAGTCTTTGGGAAAAAGAAAATCAACGAGAGTACTAAAAGATCTGTTTTGAAGATACAATTCATAATCTTCAAGGATCTTTACTATTTGATGATTAGGATTTTGAATATATGAATTGTTGGCTGAATTTGAAGTAGAACCTTTTTTGCTGGTTGGAACTATGGATTTATTTTGAATCGACTTTAAAACAGAGGATGGAGAATTTTGGACTAAAGCAGAATAGGTTTGTTGAATATGTGGAGGTGTAAGTGGTGAATATCTATTTTGAATAGGAAGAGGAGAGGAAGAAGATGTCGATTCAGATCGTTTGAAAGGAGAAAGAATCATCTGTTTTTTTGAATCACTCATTTTCCCTGTAAAAATTCTCTTGATAAAAAGTCAGGAAGAGAATTATTTGTTCCTTTAATAAATTCAATTTGAAAATCGAAGTTACTTAGTAAGGCTTGCTATCTTGCAAACATTTGCTTTGATATTATATTTTTAACATCATTTTCTAAAATGGGTTTTGCAGATTGACAGTCTATTCTTAGTAAAAATGGTTTCATGTACAAATCATCTTCAAATTTTTTGATACATAAAACGATTGATAATATCTCTTTTTTGACTATTGAATAATTTCTTTGAGCATCATTCCAAGAGCCTGAGAAAAATCTAACTAGTTCTTCCTTTGTTTGATTATTAATTTTTTGTTTTAGTATTCCTCCGAAACCTAGATCACTAGCATCGGTTTCAACTATTATTTGAGCATTTGGTTGAGGTATATGAAGACATGGTAAATATTTTATTTTTTGTTTGATATGTTGAACAATTTTATAGTATGTTCTTGAGTTCAGGGTTCAAGATTCTTTTTGAGTCTTTGATAAAGAGGTTTACATATAATTCCTAAATCTTGGAAAAAATCATGAACATAGTTTAAACATCCTAAAAATCTTTGGAGTTGAGTTTTATCTTTTATTTCATCTGGAAATTTATTTGAAAACTCAAGGCTTCTTTGAATTGGTCTTATAGTTCCTTGCATAATATCATGTCCTAAAAATCTAACATTCGTTTGAAAAAGATGCATTTTTGGAGTGGATACAACCAATCCATTTTTGTAAATTAAATCATAAAATATATTTAAATGTTTGAAATGTTGATCAATCGATTTTGAAAAGATTAAGACATCATCAATATAAACAATAGCAAAATTGTTTATTGGCATTATGATGTCATTCATGATATTTTGAAATTTAGATGGAACATTTTTTAGTCCAAAGGGCATAACATTCCATTCATAATAACCAAAGGGAACATTAAAACCTGTTTTGTATTTATTAGTTTCATGAATTTGTATTTGCCAGAATCCTGACTTCATATCAAATTTTGAAAATATATTTGAATCATATAATTTTTTGAGTAAATCTCTTTTATTTGGGATTGGATATCTTATCCATTCTAAAACCTTATTTAGAGGTTTATAATTAATGACTAATCTTGGACATTCTCGTTCTATCTCAGTTGCATTCATAACATAGAAAGCTGAACAAGACCAAGGAGATTTTGAGGGTCTTATGTGTTTTTTTTTCCTAAAAGTTATTGAATCTCTTTTTTACAATGCTCTTGTAATTCATTTGACATATGAATAGCTCTTGATCTTGATGAGATATTTCTTTCATTGAATTCTTTGATATAAGGTAATTTGACTATGTGTTATTTTCTTTTCCAAAAGGCATTTGAAATATTAGAGCAAACATTGTTTTCAAAATTTTCTTTTATTTTGATTAATCTGATTATGAATTTGATCAGAAATTTTTAAGCTATTAATTTCATTTCTTAAATATTTTGCTTGATTAATCTTGTTCTCTAAATGATTTAATTTTGTAGAAGTAATTGGATTATCAAATTTGAAAAATACTTATTTACCTAATACTTTTGTAGAAATTCCATCTTTTGATATTAAAAAGGGGTATAATTGAGAAATGAATGGAGTTCCTAGAATTAACGTTGAAGTTAAATTATTTGCAAGTATTAATGAAGTTTTGAGACAATATCCATTGTTGCAGATATGAACTTTTGAAACTTTGTATTCTATATTTAGGGAAGATCCGCTAGCGGTTGACAACCGGTTAGCTGTCTTCTCATAATATTTGGTGGGTATGATTCCTTCTTGAATACAATTCATATTAGCACCACTGTCAATTAGTGATAAAACTGTTACTTTGAAATCTTTTTTTATACATAATTGAATATATGTATTCCACCTTTGAAAATTTATTCTTTTTGGTATTTTCTTGATTTCTTTGATTTCTGTATTACTTTCTTCTGAATCATATGTATGACTTTCATCTTTAATAATTTCTTTATTCTTCTTGACTTTTGATAATCTTTCTTTGATTAATCTTATTTCTGTTTTGACATTATTAAGTTCTTCTTGTAAATCTTGAACAATTATTAATGTATTTGGTTTTGAAAATCTTTTGAAAACTTCCTGAAGATTGAACATCTCATTTGGATTTGGATTTGAAATTATTGGTTCCTTTTTGTTATAATTGAGAAATTTTTTTAAGGCTTGTTCTTTGATTGTTTGATCTGGAATTTGATCTAACAATTCTATCATTTCTCTATCTTTATCTGTAATTACATTGATTTGATTGCAAGTGCAATTTCCTATACATTCATAACTTGCTTCTGAATTTGATGTTGAGTAATTTTTGACATTGTTTAAATCCTTTTCTTCAAAGTCAGATAGACTAGATGATTCACTAGAACTATCATTGTTGAGCATTAATTTACACATTTGAGCCTTTAACTTATCTGATATATCTAATTGATTAATTTTTCTTTTAACATAACAGTCTTTTGCCATATGACCTGTTTTGCCACATTTATAACATATGATTATATCTTTGGATTCCTTTTGATTATTTTTATGAAAATTTGGTTTCTTTGTATACTTCTTGTGATAAATTTTCTTCTTATGATCATCCTTATCATATTTAGAAGTATATCTTTTATTTGAAAAACTTTTCTTTGAAAAATGCTTTTTTGATTTGGATGAAGAAGGAGTTGAAATAGGTTGATAACCATATTGTTGACAAAAGTCTCCTAATTCGTTTTTACTAGTGATTTTGTCCTTTTTGAGTTTAGCTTTGAACTTTACGTCTGAACAGATTGTCAAACCTTCTCTATTAACATGATTAATTAACTCACCATAAGTTAAATCTCTATATGGGATTTGATTATTATATTTTTCTTTTAAATTATTTCTAATCTTTTCTGCGAATAAGTTTAGTAATCCTGTAATGAATCTTTTTTTCCAGTAAGCTTCTTTGCAATCTGGTCTTAACATGACTTTTGTTAAAAACATATCTTTGTACCATCTGAAATCTTGTAGTTTTCTACAAGTTAGGTTGAGGAGTATTTCTGCACCTCTTTCTTGGAACATTGTTGGATCTCCTATATAATTATTCATTATGGCATATATAAGAGTAGGAATTATATCGAGTTCTTGAGTTTGAATCTGTTGGTTATTTTCTGTTTTGATTATTGTTTTGGTGGCGTTTAAGATATTAGCCTTTTCATCTGGGGTAACATATTGATCCCACCAACCCCTTAAATTGCCAGTAAAGTCTGAAATTAACAATTCGGCGATTTGCCTTTGATTATTGCCTTTAATGGTGTAAGCATTTGCAGCCATGTTTAGTTCTTGAAGTAAATTTAAAATTTGATGTTTTTATAATCCATCTAGATTCCTTTCATATACTGATGAACCATCAAATTGACTTCTAACAAAAGAGAGGTCTATTGCCTCATATTGAACATCTGGGAAAGTGGGTCTTGAATAATAATTTAGGGTTTGAGGTCTGCTTGTTGAAGCAGAATTGTCACTAAATTTTATTTTATTAATATTATCAAATTGTAGATTATTTGAAAATTGTTCCTGAATTTGAGAAATTTTTTCTTCATTTGATTCACTATCAGAATAGTCTTGGGATGAATTATTTGAATCTTGATTAATGACATTGACTTTCATATTATTTAACTTTTCACTTAATTCATCAATTATCTTTTTATTATATCCAAGGTTTATTTTTGAATCTATCTGTTGAGGTATGAACATTGGATTCTCGATTTTTATAGGTGCTTTTGATTCTTGTTTTTCTTCAATTTTTATTTCTTTAGAATTGTTTTCAATTCTATTTAATTGTTGACTAATTGTATATAATATTTCATTTGAATAATTATTTTGATATATTATATCTTCAAGATGTTTGTCTCTTTCTGCTATTCTTCTAATGCCTATTTGAGGAGTAGCTAAATATTTATCTTGTATTAATATATCCTATTTTGGTGGATGGATAGCTATGATTTCTTTTTGATTTGATATTGTTTTATATGTTTGAGTCAATTTTGAAGATTCATAAATATTTAAAAAAAGATTTGGAATATTGTTTTGTTTGCAAAACACTTGTTCATACCATTCAAAGAATGAAATATGAACTTTTCGTTTGATAATATATATTCTCCATTGAAGTTGATGTCTACATTCTTCATCACTATCATTGACAAATTTGTAATACCATTCTCTTCTTTTTTTATTATGATCAACATGGAATTCTTTTTTAAGATATTCCATATTAATTGTTGATTCTACCATCTTAACAAATTATTAACTCTGATCTAGCTTCTTGAATCCATTGGAACATTATTTTGATTCTTTCTTCAAGTTGTTTTATTCTTATTATAATTTTTCCTAAATACATTATTTGAGTAGGTGTTAATTTATTATAAAGATTCCATTCTTTATATTGATTTTGGTTTTTATTTTGTAGTATTTTTGTTCTTTTGAGTACGGCTAATTCCTTTGAATCCATTTGTATAATTTGCCAACAAGAGCTTATAAGGAGTGCTTGAATTTTATTTTGATTACACAAAATTTGAGTTTTATTACTCATATTGAGGCTTTGAATCTATTTATTTATGATGATAACATGTCTGAATGAGTTGGGCTAGGTAACCCTTCAGACTCACTTTTATTATCTTCTTGATATATTGGCTTTGGTATATTTTGATTAAAATCTACATATCTTAATGATTTAGATTTTTGAAAACAAGTACCTCCTAAATTAATAGTACTAGTTGTTGAACCTGTTGAAAATCTTGACGAAACAGATTGAATAGTATTAAAATTAATATCAACAGAACCATCTTCATGTTCTATGATATTTGATATTTGATTTGTGTCTCCTACAATTTGTGTCTCGTACAGGTTTAGGTAGACCTATATCTTGAGATTCCAATTACAAGATTGAGTAATTTCATTCAATTTGAGTCTTTTTGGAGTTTGAATCTTTGTATGTTGAGGATTTGATTCAAATATAATGGTTTCATTTTTTGGACTAGTTAATTTTGTTTTAGGCTCTATTGTTGTAGACATAGTTTTATAGCATACTCTCTCTCTCTCTATATATATTATGGCTACAGCTTTTGTATCTTCTTTGAATTCTAGATTCTTAGTTTTAATTGTTAAAACTAAAGTATCTAAATTATTTGGATCAAATAATCCTACAGAGAAATTTGGATAACAGTTGAAATAAATTGGGCCATTTGAAATATTAGTCTCTGCCATGGCTAATATTGAATTTTGAAAATTTGTATGTCTAACATCTCTTAGTATTAACAAGACTGGAGCATCTATGCCTAGTCTAAATAAATGTTTGATTGCTATTTGAACTAAGCCAACATGTTAGAAATTAAATTTCTTTCTATGTTGTATGATTGCAGATTTTGATAAAAGATTTAGACTATCATAGTCTTTGTTGATCGAGACAGTTTGTTTAGTTTCTTTAATTGAATATCCATGTAAAAAATTGAAAGCTCCGATTTTATATATATATATATATATATATATATTGTATTAAAACTTTGTTTTGGAATTGTCCTATTCGATAAACTCTGTTCGATGTTAGAAATATGAATTTCAGTAGAATTCATATGAAGATCATTTTCTTCATTGATTTCATTGTCAAAATTATTTTTTTTAGAAAATAAATTCATCATCTTGTTTATTAAAATAAAGGTATCTTTGGAAATAAATTTGATTTATTAAAAATTTAGTATTCTTATGATTATTGTACTATTAACTGGACCACCACGACGGACCACCAATCATCATGACGGGACCACCAATCAATGACCTGGTACTGGTACGGCTGTACGTCTTACAACTCACTGCGTCACTTACGTTACTCCAACGGTCAAGGCTGAACCAACGTCGGGCTAAAACCAACGCTAATATCCAATTATCATGAAAAGACTTCATTTTCTGATAAATCGTTTTTATCTCTAAATAACTTTGATTTAAATAAATAAGACTAGATTTCATTTTATAAAAATCTTCATTAAGACAATAAAATACAACTAAGAATTTGATTAACATATTTATATACCACTAGAATACATGGCTTTGATACCAATCGTGAACAGGGAGTGGTTCATTTGAGAAATGGTAAATGTATGATAAATAGAGAAGATATTCTTAGTCGTTCATCTGGTCAATATTTGCGGCTTTGACCGCGAAGCACCGAATAATTACTTGCATGGTCTATAGAAGGTAGAGGGGTAATTTCGTAAAATACGTGGGATGAGTTCATATATGAACCTATATGATTCACATATGAACTATACGTTCATATGTGAATCAGTTAATTAGTTCATATGAGAATCAATTAATTAGTTCATATATGAACCTGTTAATTAGTTCAGCTAATTCATATACGAACTTACAGTTAATTAGTTCATATGTGGATCAGTTAATTAGTTCATATATGAATCAGCTAAAATAGTTCAAATGTGAATTACACTGATTCACATATGAACATATATGAATAAGTTAAAATAGTTCATATGTGAATTATACATGTTCATATATGAACACATCTCGTGTATCTTGTAAAAATTACGAAAGTGTCCTTCTATTTTTGGAATAGCCGCAACTTTTGACCAGTCAAATCCGATCTTGACCGTATGAATGGCTAGGATTATTTCTCTATTTATCATATATTTACCATTTCTCAAATGAACCTAAGGCTATATATATATATATGTGTATATATATATAGGGAGAGGTTCATTTGAGAAATGGTAAATATATGAGAAATAGAGAAGTAATCTTAGCCATTCATCTGGTCAACATTTGCGGCTTTGACCACGAAGCACCGGATAATTCCTTGTGTGGTCTATAGAAGGTAGAGGGGTAATTTCGTAAAATACACGAGATGAGTTCATATATGAATCTGTATGAATCACAAAGATTCATATATGAATCTGTTAATTAGTTCAACTGATTCATATATGAATCTTTGTGATTCATATAGATTCATATATGAATCAGTTAAAAAAGTTATATGAACATATAGTTCATATGTGAATTATACATGTTCATATATGAACACAACCCGTGTGTTTTGTAAAATTTACGAAATTGTCCTTCTATTTTTGGGATAGCCGCAACTTTTGACCGGTCAAAGCCGCAACTTTTGACCGGTCAAAGCCGCAATATTTGACTAGTCAAATCCGATCTTGACTATATGAATGACTAGGATTACTTCTCTATTTTCTCATATATTTACCATTTCTCAAATGAACCAAACACTATATATATATATATATATATATATATATATATATAGAGGCAGGTTCAAACGAGAAGCTAAACATTTTGCGAGAAGGCGAGAAATGTTTAATCATATATGATACACAAGCTTAATCATATATGATTAAACACATGTTATATTGGCAATACATAGACTTTTAATCATACATGATTAAACACGCCTACAAGCCGTGTAATCATATATGATTAAGCACTTCTCGCCTTCTCGCAAAATGTTTAACTTATCGCATGATCCTCCCTCTCTCTCTCTCTCTATATATATATATATATTAAAATGAGAAGATCATGACTTGAAATTTGAAAAACTTGAGTTGCAATTTTTTGTCATATAAATTGTCCATTCAAAATAGTTATCAAACATTTATTTTCTATTTTAAACTTGATCTTGAGAGAACTTATGAACAAATTTAATATTTTTCTTTGTGAGTTGTAAAATTTTTAGAAAGCATTTAGGTGTGATTTACTTTATTTATTTATTTGAATTCTTCACTTATAACTCGTAATAAAGAGTATTTAGACATTTAAATATTTAATAAAATATTATATTAAAGTATATGTGAATTCAAATATTACATGTTTGTAGCAAATTAGACTCACCAAACTTGAAGTTCCATCTAGACATACCAAATTGATTCATAAGTAAGTACTAAAAGCTCGTTTACTAAAATTTGTATCGAATAAGTTTTTATCAGATGTTATTTAACTTATAAGGTAAGAATGATAAAAACCGAGAATCTTATTAGATAAGAAGTATTGTAAGAACCATTAATCTTATATGGTAATAAGGAAGAAATTTTTTATCCGATAAACACTTATAGTAAGAAAGAAAGCTTAATAAAAATATATTTTTATGGCAAAAATATTACCAAATACTTTGATAAGATAGTGAAAATGGTAACGACGGGCCAAGGCAATAGAAAGCCCAAGCGCATCAGTCATTAGTACCCTATCTTATGCCCAAGTCCATCTCTGGCTAGCCTCGCTTCACCTTCACGCACTGAACTCACTCTCGACTTGTACTGGAACCAATACCCAGTAATCGACTCTCGCCCTCTCCAAATCGAACTCGAAGTCTCTGCTCACGAAAGTATCTCACTCTCTCTTGTCTCCTCTCCAACTCTAAGTCTCTAGCTTTCTTAGACTCCTAGTAAATTTCTAAATTCTAATTTCACTCTTTTGTAGATTACAGATGTTTCTAATTTGTTTTATAATTTGGAGTGTTGTGTATTGTGTTGTTGATTTAGAATAGTTAGATGATTAGTTCAATTTGATAATGTGTCTATCTTGGTTTTTCATTTGTATATTGCTTTATGCTTGGGGTTTGAATTGTTGGTCATTGTTAATAATATTACCAAGGTTGATGATGCCCTCCAACTGTTTGATGAAATGCAACTAACATAAACTCTATGATATTCTTGTTATATTAACTTAAAAACTGAAAGATTGGTTACATTGTTTGATTCTTGATCTAAAGATTACTTATTTTACTTGTTTTCTATGTGATTATGTGGCATTTACGTCTTAGGGATAGTAATTACATTTTTATCAATGTCAATATAGGAAGCCTACAAAAGAATGGAAGTAACATTGTCGCGTTGTAGTTACTCAAGATATTGTTGGAGAATGGGTTGTTTTTCGAACTAGTGAAAGGCGATTTACCTATGACTTGTTAGGCTTAAATGTTACACACACAATCACACAAAATCGAAAGCAAGAAGAAAGAACACGAGAATTTTACGTGGTTCACACGATCAGGGTGATCGTGCTAGTCCACGAGAGCAAATGGGGTTTTCTTTATATTAGGTGCTACAATGTTTACAAGTACAATGAGATTAATATATAGATAAATATAATTAGGGTAATCTCTTAATTAAGGAAACTAGGGTAGAGGACCTAGTCTCCTCCCATCTGCGCCTCCCCCTTATTCTGATCAATGGGCCGAAGCCCACATCCCAACAAGGCCGAAGCCTACATCCTAACAATCTACCACTTAGAGGCTTCGAAACACGTTCACCTACACTCCTCTGTACTTCTGTAAACATTAACTGAGCTTGAGCTCCCCCTAATTGCCACCTGCCTTCTCAACACTATTTATGAATGCCAGCTGAAGTCATACAGAACTTCAGCTTATCCAGCGTCACAGACTTGGTGAACATGTTGGCTGGATTCTTTGCACCTGAGATATTCATCAAATTCATCATACCATCACAGATCCATTCTATGACAAAATGATATCTCCTCCCAATGTGCTTTGTTTTCCCATGATAGACTTGATTCTTAGCAAGCTTTTTGCACTCTCATTGTCACAGTGTAACGAGTAATCAACTTGCTTGTTCCCAAGTTCTTCAAGAAAGTCCTTTAACCACACTAGCTCTTTACTGGCTTCAACAACTGCCATGTATTCAGCTTCTGTTGTTGATAAAGCCACACTTTTCTGAAGCCTGGACATCCAACTAACTGTTGTTCCTCCCACTATAAAGACGTACCCAATAGTGCTTTTAAATGTCTCTTTGAGAACTGAATCTTTACCTTTGAAACATAATCCCAACTTTGAAGTACCCATCAAATACCTGAGCAACCATTTGACTGCTTCCCAATGTTCTCTTCCCGGATCTGACATAAAGTGACTAACAACCCCGACGACATGGGCTATGTCTGGCCTCGTGCAAACCATGGTGTACATGAGACTACCAATAGTAGATGCATAAGGAACCTTAGCCATATCTGCTTTCTCATCTTCTGATCTTGGAGACTGATCTTTGGTAAGCCTGAAATGACTTCCCAAGGGTATGTTTCTAGATTTTGTTTTCTCATCGTTCATCTTGAATCTTTCTAACACTTTCCTGATGTATTTCTCCTAGGATAGTGTTAAAGATCCATCTTTCTTGTTTCTAGCAATGCTCATACCGAGTATCTGTTTGGCTGGACCCAAGTCTTTCATCTCGAATTCTTCAGACATTTGTTTCTTTAACTTGCTGATCTCTTTCATATCTGCTCCTGCAATCAACATATCATCTACATAGAGAAGTATAATGATATAGAAGCCCTTGAATTTCTTCACATAACAGAAATGGTTCGTCTCACATTTGTTGTACCCGGTTCTCTCCATGAAGTTATCAAATTTCATGTACCACCGTCTAGGTGCTTGTTTGAGACCATACAAGCTCTTTTTTCAGTTTGCAGACCCAGTCTTCTTTACCATCAACCTGAAACCACACATGTTGTGCCATGTAGATATCCTCTTCAAGGTCACCATGTAGAATTGTTGTCTTGACATCTAGCTGCTCTAGATGTAAGCCATCTACAACTACAATACTCAAGATCAATCTGATGGTTGTCATTTTCACCATTGGAGCGAAAGTTTCATTGTAATCAATCCCCCTTTTCTGTTGAAAACCCTTGACCACTAAACGGGATTTATACCGTTTAGACCCATCATGATTCTGAATACCCATTTGTTCTGCAACGCTCTTTTGTCTTGCGGAATCTTGGTTAAAACCCAAGTTTTGTTCTTGTTTAGAGATCTCATTTCTTCTTTCATTGCACGCTCCCACTGCCACGAATCTACCAGCTTAACTGCTTCAGAGTAACTTTCTGGTTCACCATTCTCAGTCAAAAAAAAGATAATTGACTGATAGAATGTATTTTTCAGGAGGCTTAGAGACTATGGTGGATCTCCTGACCCAGTGTGATTCAACTGGTTGAGGCTGTACCGGAGAAGATGTTTCTCCTTCATCCTCTGAGCTTTCACTGTTGACAGTGTTTTCATGAACATCTTCAGACTCATCAATACTCCCACTATCCTGAGTATCTTCTAGCCCTCTGATTCTGATGTCATCATTTTCAAACCTAACTTGTTCTTTCTGGTCATTTGAGTTTACTGTGCTCCTGTCTTTATAAAGCTCAGCCTCGTTGAACGTTGCATGTTTACTTCTGACTACCTTTCTGCTTTCAAAGTCCCAACCCCTGTAGCCCATACTATTTGAGCCATATCTAATGAAGGTGTATTTCTTGGCTTTTGCATCCAATTTGTCACCATCTTTCATCAGATCATAGGCACTGCATCCGAACACCTTCAAGTGTTCATACTTCACAACTTCACATTTCCACTCTTCCTCTGGTATCTTGAAGCCCAATGGTACTGATATTCCTCGGTTGATAAGATAAGCTGCAGTGTTAATTACATCAGCCCAAAACGTCCTTGGAAGCCCGACATTAAGTCTCATACTCCTGGCCCTTTCATTCAAAGTTATGTTCATCCTTTGTGCCACTCCGTTCTATTGAGGAGTGCCTGGAACTGTCTTTATTATTCGAATGCCATGTTCAGCACAATAGTCAGTGAACTCTGTGCTAATGTATTCTCCACCATTATCCGACTTCAAGCACTTTACCTTTAGGTTAGTTTCCAATTCAACAGTAGTTTTCCATTTCTTAAAAGTATTGAAAACATAAAACTTATTCTTAAGAAAGTAAACCCATACCTTGCATGCTAAATCATCGATGAAGGTCACATAGTAGTTCGATCATCCTACGGAAGAAACTGGTGTCGGTCCATAAACGTCTGTGTGAACAAGCTCTAATTTCTGAGCTTTCAGTGTCTGACCCGTCTTCACAAAGGATACCTTCTTTTTCTTGCCAAGAACACATGATTCACAGAAATCTGAATCCACGCTTTTTAGATCATGAAACTTCCCTTTTGCAACAAGCATCTTCATTCATTTTTCACTCATGTGGACGAGACGTTGATGCCACAATCTGGAAGGATTCAACCCGCTGGTCACTGCATTCACCTTGCTATCAGGAACATCAACCATGTATAAGGTTCCTCGCTTTTTACCCTTGGAAATTACACGTTTTTGTTTGACAAACTTCCATTTCCCATCACTAAACGTAGTTCTAAATCCTTAGTTGTCTAGCTGCCCAGCATAAATCAACATTTTCTTAAGGCTGGGAATGACCCAAACGTCCTTCAAGGTCCAAGTGGTACCCAATGAAGTCTTTATGTCTGTGTCACCTATTTCTGTGATGTCAAGAGTGCGATGGTCAGCTAAACGAACTTTACCAAAGTTACCTGTCTGTAGATTCTTCATCATCTTCGTGCTGTAACTAGCATGAAAGGATGCACCGGAATCCAAGATCCAAGACTCTGCTGAATTCTCAACACAGCAGATAAGGGCTTCATCTGAATCATCATTTGTTGCGTTCACCTCTCTGTTTCCATCTGATTTAGGGCATTAATTTCTGAAGTGCCCAGTTTCTTTGCACTTCCACAATTGTATGTCTTTCCTTGGTTTTGACAGGCTCTTCTTTCTAGACTTTGATATGCATCTGCCATTACCTCTTTCTGTCTTTCTACCTTTCCCTTCAATGCTTAGCAAAGCACTATATGATTCACCAGAACTCCATCTTCTTATGTCCTCTCCTAGGATAAAGTCACGTATGCCCTCAAAGGTGAGTTTAGAGGTTCCAGCTGAACCACTAATGGCAGTGACAGTTCCCGACCAACTTTCCGGTAACGAGGATAACAAAAGCAAAGATTGGACTTCATCTTCAAACTTAATATCAACATATAACAAGCGGGATATAATGATATTGAAATTATTAATGTGTGAGGTAACAGACATACCTTCTCTCATTTGGGTGTTTACTAACTGCCTTATCAGAAATACCTTGTTAGAAACAGATGGTTTTTCATACATGTTTGACAAAACCTTTATCAATCCACATGCAGTAGTCTCCTTCACAATGTTAAAGGCCACATTCTTGGCCAATGTAAATATGATAACAACCACGACTTTTCTGTATAGAGCAACCCATACAACGTCTTCCATCTTCTCGGGTTTTATTCCTGTCAAGGCTTGATTCAAGTCCTTTTGACACAATAGATCCTCAATTTGCATCTTCCACCATCCAAAATATTGTCCGTCAAACTTTTCAATCATGGTTTTTACGTCTTCACCCATTATCCCAAACTGTTGGCGATAGACAAATAGAAAAACAAGGGCAGCGACGCGGAGACGGCACGGGGCGGTACAGCGACACGGGACGGCACGATGCGACGCTGGACGGCAAAGGTTGCGGTGTGGGACGGCGTGGGACGATGACACAGGTGGCAAAAAGGCAGTGATTGAGTGTAACAAATCAAGAGCCCAGGCTCTGATACCAGTTGTTAGGTATAAACGTTACCCATACAATCACACAAAACCGAAAACAAGAAGAAAGAACACGAGAATTTTACGTGGTTCACACGATCAGGGTGACCGTGCTAGTCCACGGGAGCAACTATGATTTTCTTTATATTAGGTGGTACAATGTTTACAAGTACAATGAGATTAATATATAGATAAACATAATTAGGGTAATCTCCTAATTAAGGAAACTAGGGTAGAGGGCCTAGGGCCGACTCCCATCTATGCCTCCCCCTTATTCTGATCAATGGGCCAAAGCCCACATCCTAACAAGGCCGAAGCCTACATACTAACATGACTTGTTGTCCAATTTGTCATTAAAATTGTGTGGTATCATGATCATGTTCCTTCATGATCGATGGCTTTTTAGGACCTTTGATTTTGAGATGAAATTTGGTTAGGGATTTAGGGATTATGACAAATCAACCAAACACCAACTTTTATAATTGAGTTTTGTACATGTTGCTTAGAACATTAGCTATTACTTAGTACATGAAACAAAGTTATAAACAAAATCAACCATATCTCTTTCATAGCATGTTGGCATATTCTGTTAGATGCATCATTCATAATCTATTAGTAATCACTTCGTTTTAATTTCATTTAATAAGTATATAACAATGTCAATTTGCATAAATCTTGTGGTGTCTCTACCTGATTAGTTGTTTGTCAAATTGATTTCATAAACACTAATTCCTATATTATGTTAGACATGTTTTCTAGATTTCTAGCTTACACATCAGGTTGTCTAATGTATTTCCAAAATATTTATTAAATAATCTTTAGTTTTTTCAAGTGCATCATTAATGGACAAGCTATATTTGAAGTCCTTTAGATCACCCATTTTTCCACATATCTAGTAATTTGTTGCATATTTTTGTTGATAAAAAATGTTGACATTTAAAAAAATGATCTATAAGTGGTCCACAGTGAGTGTTGACTAGTGTGGTTTCTTTCATTTGAATACTCACGATTCACCGGTAAATTCTTGGTCCTTTAGAAATATTGAGGTTAGGGGTATTTTAAAATTCTTCGCCCAGGGCATGAAAAACCTCAAAACCGGCCCTGTATGCCTACAGGCGTTTCATTTAAGTTAGTGAACCAAAACCAAATACAAGCCAAAGCTCAAGTTATTATGCGATAAATAACTAATTTAACAACAATTGTCATGAGTAAATTGTGAATTTTTAGTAAAATATTGTGTCAAAATAAAGTAGCTCCCAAATTAAGAACCCCAACAATATGGATTTCAGAGCCACAAAAGGTTTGGTCCTAATTAACTTTAGGAGATCATTGAATTAATCAGAGTTATGAACAAATGGGTCTATATCTATAGTCATATAAAAATAATATAAATTTAGTCATCCATAAACAAAATATCTCATTTGTGGTTTAAGTTTGAACCTTTCCATAGATAAAACTCAACTAATATCATTTGGTTTGCCGTTTTAACTTTATGAAAAGTTAGTTTAACGTTGATCCGTTGGTCGTATAACGTTTGACTTAGTTGGGTGTTATTTTCTTTTAAAAATACGGAAGTTAGAAGTTTTATTTTACTTCTTACTAATAAGAGGAGACACCAAAATATGAAAGCAAAATAAAAATAAAAATAAAAACTAACTCAATTGTTTATTTTATTTTTTTAGAATAATATAATTATGAATTTTTATGGGCTTAAGCTTAATTACAAATATCATTTAGGCTTACTATTAAGACAATGGCTTAATTGGATAAGCTCATCCATAGTCAGAGGAATCATCCCAATATTGACTTTGCTCTGCATTTTTTTTAATCATACGAATCTTAAATTCGGCTGCTCTGGGCTACTACTTCTCAGAGTCGTTCACTTTTCTTCACGAATAACGACGACATATATCACGGTTGCATGGTTCAGGAACTCTAACAATTGACAAGTCTTCTTCACAAGTAAACGAGCTTCTGTTTCCCCAATTCTTTCAACTTTATATATTGTTTCGATTTCCATTGGAACCTTCTTTTGTACTTTGGACTGGAATGGATAACAGATTTTATATAGGAAGGATTTTGAGAAGTTTGATTGCACATGTTTTCTGTGTATTCAGAGTTTACACTACGTTCCATTTTTCATTTTCCAGACAATTTAGAGTTTATTCGGGCATTCTTTTAAAATTTATGGGAGATAGACTAATAGTTTGGTTTCAATTTTTTAGGTTAAATTTAGTTCGGGAACGAGATTCTTGTAATTAACATTAAATATGGTGTTACATGTTTTTTTTTTGTTTTTTTGAAAGGGTATCCTAGGCACTGCCTAGACTAATCCCTGACAATTTTTGACGGTTAAAGCGCAACAGTGACCATAGGTTGTGTACGCCTAGATTCGAACCCGGGGTGGATGGGATATCCCACCACATCCCCCATAGGCCTTAACCAGTACGCCACAAACCTTGTGGTTTGGTGTTACATGTTAATGGTTATTCATCTTTTCTGGTGGTTATATGTTGTAGATTTAGTTTTCAAAAGCAAGAATGGTGATTTTACTGTTTAATTCAAAAGCCTCTTTGGAATGTTGTCCCAAGCCTCTTTGGTTTATTATTCGAAAGTCTCATTACGATAATTCAAAAATGGTAAAGTCAAACTCTTTAGAACTCATAGCATGTCATGAATATGGGATAAGTCAACCATCAAACCCTTAGCACGTGCATACTAGTTCGAGAACTAACATGAAATGATCTGGTAAGCTCTCACTAGGATGAGATTCACTCAATCACTCGTGTGTTTTGGGTTATGTGTTTCGCTCGAGACATCCTCACATGACTGATACTCTTCCATAGGCTTGCAAAAATTCTCGTTCTCCACCGCTTGAAGTGCATGCAATTAAGATATAAATCAAAAGGTCTTTTTTTCAAAGGTTGTAATGGTGGCAACGGGTAGGGTGGGATAACATATGGTGAAGTGACTTTTAAAACCTTTAGGACTAAGGGAGCATAGTGCATAATAAACCAAGAGTTTACTCACCCAATCAATCAGTGCTCTTTTCAAATAGCACGACACACCAAGTAGTCTTAGGTGACCAATCGACCATTTCAATAGTGCTATGTGTTCCTTAGAGTTTAACAAGAACTCTTCATTGTGCTAATGTATGTAAAAGAATTACTGCCCTAGAACAAATCAATTATTTAAGTTTTTAACATCCCACATTTTTAGACCATGCATTGTCCCCAATGTATGCAATTATGCTAAAGAAACACGTATAAATATGAGAGGAACAGAAAACTTCCCTGACTGTCCTTTCAATGCATGATTGGTTAGGTGTTGATCAATCCATGTAAGCTCCGACCTGTATGGGGATGTCAGCCTTCGGCGATTTCTCAACATTTTCCTGTTAAAAGACAAAATCTCAGACCAACTTCGTTAAAATACAATAGAGATTCAACATCAATCAATCGGAAGATTTCCAAAATTTCCCCCTCCCCAACTTAGAAATATGCATTGTCCTCAATGCTGGGAAGTAGGATTCAACCACTAGAGGGATCTCAGGCTCTAAGACAGATAAACAAGAACAAAGAGAGAAACCAAAACAAACAGACAAACTAATCCTCATTTTTGCAGGGAAACACGATTGCACTTAGCATGTACAACAAACCTTTTAACCCCCTAGGTTCCCCTAGTGGACGAGTGAAGTCTCGTGAGGGTTTGCAGTGAACATACCCACAAAGTTCTTTTAACTACGACTCAATTAACTGACTCGATCTTAAAGCATGCAAATAAATAAAAAACAATAAATCAAATCATCAATATATATATATATATATATATATATATATATATATATATATATATATATATATATATATATATAAAAGAAGGATGAGGAGAGAGAGTTAAGGAGAAGCCTCCATTGAGGCCTTAAAATTTTGTGTTAATTTTGATTTTTTTAAAATAAAAATCATGCATTAAATGAATAAACCTTTTCATTTTCTTTATTATTTTAACTATAACTCTTATTTATCTAATTTTTTTTTTTCATTTTTTCCATATAAACATAACTCTTATTTATCTAATAAGCATATATTATAATAGTGTTTTTATTATTATATTTCATTCGCTCTATCACTATGAAAATTACATTATGGGGGAAATTAGGGGAGACATTTGATGAGTCAATTCTTTTTGGTGCGGGTGACAATCCTGTTATTATAATTGTAACTTCAACCCGGGTTATAAAATTCAAAGGTAACCGAATAGATTATGTGAAGTCTTTGATTCAAAGATTTTCTACTATCTCGAACCGGGTGCAATTAACTCTGTTAGAGCATAAATCTGTTGGATACAAGATCAAGAAGACTGAAGGTCAAAGGTCAAGAAAGTCAAAGCTGAAAAAGTCAAATCTCATTAAAGTCAAAGTCTTTTGTAATGAAAGTCAAAGTGTCTTTGTATTTGTATTTTGTATTTTAGTTTTCCTTGTATTAGGTGTTGGTATAAATAGTCTTGTATTCTTTGTATTTCGTAAGTAAGTCAACAGAAACAAAGCGTATTATTCAGTTGTATTTTTAGAGAGAGAAATCTGTTGAGAGAGAGAGAGAGAGAGTTCTAGAGAGAGAAAGTTTGTAATCTTGAATTTGAAGTGAAATCAAACAGGTAATTGATTCTTGTTTGTGTTTTGTTTTGTTTAATTGTGATTAGAAACTAGATTCAGGGACAAACAAACTCGCATTTCAAATGTCGCTAAAGTTTCAATTGATGAGGCCATGTTTGCAAATAGAATGAGTATTAAGGAATTATTGTCTACTAATTGAAGTGAAAAATCCGAGGTTCCTTTGTATAAGAATTTTTTCAAAAACATTTAGGATGAACTTTAACAACGAACATCACAATGTCTACTTTCCATTTTCCAATATTTTTTTGTGTAGATTCCAGTGCAGTGCAAATCAGAATAACAACAATCAAAGATGAACAGATTATAGGCCACAACAACTAGTCATATGATTGAAATTACTTCAAAGGGTTTAGGTTTACAGAGAGAATTTCTGATAAGAGTTTGTAAACCTAATGACTAGAAAACTGAATAATGAACTTCTAACCTTACAAATGAAAGAGAAATCAACTTTAAATACTTAGGCACGCAGGCCTGACGGGCTCATGGGCTTGGGCCCATCTAACTAATTAACTATTAAAGAATTACATTTCGAACCCTTATAAATACTTTAATCAACTTTCAATACATAGGACTTTCAGTCCTAACATTCTCCCCCTAAAGTTGAATAAAGCATTTAACAACTTGAAAATCTTTAGGCCTTGATCTTCTTTCCCTCTTGATTCTTTGACGAACTTTGGTGTTGCTTGACTTCATGTCTTTCCACGCTCCCCCTTGAATAAAGCTCTTGGTCTTCATAGTTTCAACTTTGTAACCATATTCAATGTACAGTAGCCTCGACTGAATGCACTATCACGCAACTTTTAACTGTAGAAACTCAATCACATCAGATCAGCACACAAGAAAGATAATGTGAGAGTAACGTGACTTTCCACGATGCATCTTCAGTTTAAAACAAAGAATCTGTCTTTAAACCGCGAGTTGAATAGACTTTCTGCTTAAGAACTTGTTTCAATCAGCGCGTAGGAGGAATGAGAAACAAACTTGTAGCAGACACCACATGATACGGAAAGAATCAATACAATCTTTGAAATCTCTTTTGAAACATCATCTTCATCTCTTTGATCTCTAGACTGTCTTCAGAAATAACTTTCTTTCTTTAAAACTTTGAAATTGAACTTTGTAAGATTTCTCCTCCTTTTTGATGATTGTGAGCATCATGAGCATCAAAACTTCTTCAATTTCAGCACTTTCTTTGATCTCCCCTTTTATAATAATTTGACTTTCTCCCACCTGTGATCTGAGTATCCGTCAATTCATGAAATGTATATATCCAAATCTTTTCAAATTCAGACATAATGAACAAGGTAACCCTGATTCAACAGATGAAACAGTTAGTATGTCTGTAAGTAGCACATAGCTACTTTGTACAACGGATGTACATTGGAAAGGAGCTTTTGTGATATTCACTCCCCCAGGGCTTCCATTCAATCATCGAAAAGCCACAAAGGAATTTTCTATGAATGTTATGACAAGAAAACTCATTCCTTGTGTGCTCGTGCAAGTGTATGAATGATTGAAGCTACTTAGCTTGATCAGGCTCAAATTGTGTAAACTGTTGAGACAACAACATGTATTACACGGACTCAATGTGCATGAAAGAAGTGCGAAGGTGGGGCAACTTTCCTTCTTTTTCAATATCTAAATCTTCCGATTGAAGACTAGATAGCAGATATGCTGCGTCCCCAAAGAAAATGAAACATTTCTTTGTTAAGAAAGAAACGAGTGGCTGGTGGGGTTATAGAAAGAGTTGGCATGGGCTCACTGCCTGTTTTAATGATGGTCACCAAAGAATGTGAACCAATCAGAATATGTGGATGCCCGGCTCAAAAAGTGGTTGGTGCAGAGTTCTGATAATCTTTTAACTCTATTCTGACACCCTCTTTCTTTTTAACATTAAAGCTCACTTCTAACCAAACTCTCTTTTTCATTTTTTTTTCCGCTCCACACAATGAGAAAAACTCAACCGGATGAGTTATCTCCCCCACTCTTTGAGTTAAGACCCCTCACCCCTCAATCACTCAAGGATAACTTCCGGGGTAGGAAACACTGGTTAACGTGAATCCATGGAAGTTCTGTTTAAGTTCTCACACAAAACCCATGTAAGTCCTAAAAAGAATAGTAGCTCAACAATTTAACTTGAACATTTAAGCTCAAATAAGATAACACTGTCAAAAAGTATGCTCAGGAGATTTGAGCAATTGATCTTTGACAAACTGACAATGTATCAATCAGATCAACTAAACTGGTTAGGGTATCAAAGAATTGGATATTTTGTTTATATGAACAACTATAAACAATTTAGCAATGAAAGCACAACATTAGAAATTATGATTGATGCTCAACAACATTGAATTTCAAACGGGGGTATTACCATCGAAAAATTGGTTCATTATGAGACATGGTAATAACAAATTCAAACAAAGTACTGAACCTGTGTGTGTGAATACGTTACAGTATAGAGACAAGATAATACGCAAGTATTGATCTTTAGAAACACACAGTTAGTTAAACATTAAAGCTGAAAAACATTTAAAATCACACTTCTATATTCATGAAATCTTTTGATAATCAGAAGTGGTTTGAACATTTCAGAAACTGTTTTTCATGCTTGAAAGTTGTTCTTCTTTCAAACAATCAGAGATCTAGAGTTAGAAGATACTTACTTTTAAGCTCCCCCTCAAATCATGATATAATGATTTAGGTCTTTTAAGCTCCCCCTGGATAGTTGCAAAATATCCAGGTCTGAACGTTGAAGAACGGGTCCTGATCTGTCATGTGATCAGAAGCCACACTTCGTTGAAGTTCGGGTTCTAAGCTGATTTACTTAGAAGCCATATCAGCGGCCTCGTCAAAAGTCACGTTTACGCTCTCAACGACGGTCTTCGTCCGTTTGTTGTAAACACGGTAGGCTTTGGCGTGTTGGGAGTAGCCGATGAACACTCCTTCATCAGCTTTGGGACTGAATTTTCCAAGATCATCCTTATCATTTAAGACAAAGCAGGTGCATCCGAAAGCATGAAAGTAGTTGATGTTCGGGACGCGCTTGTTGATGATCTCGTACGGTGTCTTGTTGAACCGCTTGTTGATGATAGATCGATTTTGAGTGTAGCAAGCGGTAGCAACGGCTTCTGCCCAAAGAAATAGTGGTAGCTTGTAATGAGATAACATCGTGCGTGCTGCTTCAACAAGAGTTCTGTTTCGACGCTCTACCACCCCATTCTGCTGAGGAGTACGAGCAGCTGAGAAAGTATGCGAGATACCCACTGAAGTGAGATAACCGGTGAGTATTTGATTCTTGAACTCAGTGCCGTTGTCCGTCCTGATGGTCTGAACTACTTGGTTGAGACTGACTTGAATGCTCTTCAGAAGTGATATTATCAATTCGGGAGTTTCGTCCTTTGAACGGAGAAATCGGACCCAAGTGTAACGTGAGAAATCATCAACCATCACCAGGACATACTTCTTGTGATTTATGATTTGAACGCGCATCGGTCCACATAAGTCCATGTGGATTAGCTCAAGGGACCGAGAAGTACTAGGAACGACTTTAGGCTTGTGAGACGCCTTCTTCATCTTGCCCTTTTCGCAGGCAGCGCACAGATGCTCTTTGGCAAACTTTAGATCTGGCATACCTTTGACATGGCCACCGAGAACCAACTTGTTGATATTCTTGAAGTTCAAGTGTGAGAGACGGCGATGCCATAGCCAGCTTTGTTCAGCAGACGCTTTAGACAACAAACAGACTTCCTTGTCGGGTTTCAAGGACGAGAGGTCAATCGTATAGAGGTTGGTGCGACGCGTTCCAGCAAGTATCTCTTTTCCATCTTCAGTCCGAACGCTGCACCTTTTAGCCTTGAAAGTAACCTCGAGATTCTTGTCGCAGAATTGACCGATACTGAAGAGAATGTGACCGAAACCTTCGACATAGGAGACTTTCTTTATCGTGATGTTATCTTTGACAATATCCCCGTAACCCCTGATAGGAGAGTAGTGATCATTTCCGAAACGCACATTCCCACAAAATCTCTCGGTGAAGTTTGTGAGAAGCTCCCTTCTTCCGGTCATGTGTTTGGAGCAACCTGAATCTAGATACCACATATGACCGTCCTGCAAAACAGGTTATATCTTTTTAGGTACCCATTCGTAAATGGGTCCTTTGGGGTTAGATTTAACACCCGACTTAGAGACCCGTTTAGATTTTGGTCTTTGTCTATCACGGGATACATCACAATGAGAATGATTATGAGCAATATGATATGAGCCAAACCAATCAGATGCAAAACGACTATCAACAAAATCATTTGATCCACAATAAGAGCAACACAGACAATCATGAGACAGTTGAAGTAATTGCGGAATTGAATAAACTTTTAAAGGAAGAGTTCCATTACATTCAACTAAAGGTTTAGAAATAAAAACATCATGATTGTTATTGTTCTTTCTAGACTTTAAGACAGGATCAACTAATTCTGATGTTGCCGAGCTCTCTTTTGACTTCTTAGCTACCCAAGCATATTTCACTTCTTTCCGTCGACCATACGTATCTGAAATGCCGTTAAACCCATAGTCAGAGGATTTGAAAATTGAAGATTGTGACCTTTGAGAGCGACCGATCTTGTTCTTCTTCTGTGAACGCCTTTTAGATTTAGACTTTGAAGATTTTGAAGAATTGTTCACAGAAGGTTTTTGTGGGGCAGATGTGGAACATTCACCCTTATAAAATTTAACTGGAGGCTCACATGACTCATTTATAAAATCAACATGGCTAGGTAGAGAAGGATTAAAATCAAATTTGCTCAAATCACTATCTAAACACACCTCAGAATTCAAGAATGCGGAAAATTCTAGTTCCTCATCAGAAAGGCCCTTATCACTTGTGGAGTTCAGGACATCGGAAGAGTTAGTTGAGAGCGGATCATTTGCGGAAGCATTTATACAATCAGAACACTGATCCGTTTTAAAAACATGAGGCTCTTTTCCCTTATTTGAAATAATTGGTGACGAGTCACCCATAAAAGCTTTGCAGAAAGATGTATCGGAGGCAGGATAAGAATTTTCAAACAGATGAGTATTCTCACTTTGGAGATTTGAAGGCTTAGCTTGAGGTTCAGCCTTGTGAAGTTGCTCTTTCAGACGATCTGCTGCCAAAGCAGCCAGTTGTGAATTTAACTTCTTTATTTCTGTCTGAAAGTATTCTTTCTCCTTAACGGACACATTTTCCTCTTTAGTGGAATAGAGGCACTCAATTTGGGATAAAAGCTCTTGTTTTTCCTTTTGAAATCTGTCTCTTTCTTGTTCAAACGACTCTTCTAGCTGAACAATTTTTCTTTCTAAAATCAGAGGTGGAACATAGACTTTATGGTCTGATTGTTCCTCCTCATTTTGAACGGTTTTAGTATCTAGTTCAGCTGGAGTATAGCTTCTAAAATAGTCATTTGATAGAAAAACAGGTTTTTCCTCGTTGTAAGAAGCATTTAAAGAATCATAAACAAAAGGAAGTTTCATTTTGGTAGAGGTCTCCCTTCTTAACTCATCCTCTTCCCAATCCTCATCCTCAATTTGTTTGGTCCAATTGATTTTGTATTCAGGATAGGTCTTGTCTAATCCAATAAATTCGGACGCGTACATCGTAGGAACTTGGGATAAGGCCTTTTTCAGATAATATGGGTTATCGTAACCGATACCCCTATTCGCATACTTGGGTTCTTTTGGTGTAATTAGATTTAACGTTTGTTGAGATTTCCCAAGTCTATAAAGCTTCTTTTCCATCTCCTTTAATTGATTAGATAATCTTTGGTTTTCATTTGAATAAGCCACATTTTGAGACACAATATCAATTTTCTCATTTTCGGACATGCGTAGCTCATTGGTCAAATCATCTACTTTGGTCTTTAGCTTTTGTGACTCTGTTGAACAACTCTCATTCTCTTCTCTTAAATTAGAAATCGTGCATAGGTAGCTAGAAATTTCTAAGCTTTGTTTTTCCATAAATTTAGACTGTTTAGTGACACGGTTTTCTAAAGATGAGAGAAGTTGTTCTTTTTCTTTTAAGAGTAGCTTGTAAGAGTCAAGTTTATGCATTGAGAGTTGCATTTGATCAAGTAAAGCTTCTTGAAAAGGGGCACATACCTGGCATGGAGCAGTGCGATCTTCATCTTCAGTGTCAGATGGTGATGAATGGTTGCCGATGAAACACAAATGAGCTTCAGCATCCTCAGGTTCTTCATCCGACACTTGCAACCAGTAATCGTCTTCAGCCATTAGAGCTTTACCAGCTTCCTTTTCTTTGGCAAGAAGCATCTTGGCTCGGTAGTAGTCGGCGTTGCGCACAACTGGTTTGCGACAATCCTTGGCGAAATGACCTAACCGACCACAGTTGTAGCATTTGATCGGTTCGTCTTTCGGCTTTACTTCATTTCTCTTGTCAGACTGCTTACCAACTTCAAAGCGTCTATTACCTTCAGACTTTTCTCGATGATCACGTCGAGTAGAGACTCTTTGCTTGTTGGAGGACTTGTTAAAAAACTTCCTCTTTTGAAATGCTTGAGTGAGAAACACCATTGCTTCTTTCATCTTGGCAAGTTTTGGATCCGAGTCGCTATCGGGATCTTCAGGTTCAGAATCACTCAGCACGGGCTCTTTTCCAGATGATCGGCTGACGGACTTGCCTCTTCTTTCAGATACGAGTGCTAATGGATCAGCTGCTGGCTTTTCCTCTACTTTCTGATTCCCAATAAGCTGCATCACTTCCTCTTCGTCCTGGAGCAGCATTTCATAGAGTTCGTGAAGGTACAACTTCTCCAGGGTCTGAGTGTGGCGTATATGGGAGACGAACGGTTTCCACTCAGCCTGTAAGTTGTTCATAAACTTTATATTGTTTTCCGTGTTCGTCTTTGTGATCTTATTCTTCTGAAGATCATTCAGAAGCATATTAAACCTCTCGTAGGTTTCCGTCAGCGTTTCACCTTTTCTCGCTTTTAACCCATCATATATGGTGATACAGTTGGTCACCTTTATCTGGTTGTTGATGTGGCTTCCCATCATCATCTTCTCTATTTGGTCCCACATATTTTTCGATGAATCTTTGAAGCTATCTATACAAGCATAGGTGTCATTTGGTAGACTTTGAAGAAGGTACGATTTGGCTAGCTTTTCTGCATCGTACATTTCCTTTTCATCCTTAGTAAAATCACCAATAGATTTCCGAATCTGTCGCTCTGGCCTTCCTTCAGCTGGGTTTCCTGGTACCACTTTCATTGGCCAATCTTGTGGACCCTCAGTCAGGCATTTGTATATTTCTTCATAGTTGGATTTTACTTCTATGAAGTTCATAAATCGGTCATGCCACTGAGGGTACTCTCCCCGAAAGAGCACCGGGGGTTTTTGGTCAGAACCGATGGCTAAAGCTTTCCTTGAGTTCATCTTTACTTCTTAACTTAAGAGCACTGTAATGATCGTTAGGCAAGCAGGATGATCTATCTAAAGAAACACAGAAACACACGGACACGGTCTAACCGGATATCTATCTAAAGAAAGACCGGAGAGTGCACAGTACCGGTCGAAGCAAACACCGGAGTAAACAAGCACCCGGTCGAAGGTGCAAGACCGGGGATTACAAGTATCCGGTCGAAGGCAAGACCGGGGAATCCACGTATCCGGTCGAAGGTGTAAGACCGGGGAATACAAGTATCCGGTCGAATGCAAGACCGGGAATACAAGTATCCGGTCGAATGCAAGACCGGATTGAGAAAGTACCCGGTCGAATGCTCAGGTCGAATGACTATAAATGCGATAAACACAATTAACATATAAGGCCGATAAACACGATGAATCGACCGAAGAACACGATGAGTTTCTCGGATTCGACCGAACCCAAACCCAGAAATTTCGATCCTTCGATCGAATGAAACACACAATAAATCAACAGAAATCAATTCAACCGATCAACAATCAACAGTAACACTTAGACCCAATACACATAGACCGATAAGCATCAATAACAATTGACCGAAAAAAATTGTTTTCCAGAAAATTAATCGACCGATAAAATCTTTACTGAAAATTCGATCGAAAACCAGATGAACAGTAAACGATTCAAGCAGATTAAACAGATACTCGATTAGGGATGTTAGACAAACCTTTTTACTGGATCAAACCTTTTTGCCTATCTGCTCTGATACCAATTGTAGATCCCAGTGCAGTGCAAATCAGAATAACAGCAATCAAAGATGAACAGATTATAGGCCACAACAACTAGTCATATGATTGAAATTACTTCAAAGGGTTTAGGTTTACAGAGAGAATTTCTGATAAGAGTTTGTAAACCTAATGACTAGAAAACTGAATAATGAACTTCTAACCTTACAAATGAAAGACAAATCAACTTTAAATACTTAGGCACGCAGGCCTGACGGGCTCATGGGCTTGGGCCCATCTAACTAATTAACTATTAAAGAATTACATTTCGAACCCTTATAAATACTTTAATCAACTTTCAATACATAGGACTTTCAGTCCTAACATTTTGGATTTCACAAGTTAGATTTTTTTGGGTCGATGACTTATAAAATTGACCAACATTTATTTCTACTGCTACATTATTGATAAGTTCAAAAGATAATATATTCATATATTACACCATTTGTCGTAATTACATTCATATAATAATCGTTCGATTCGCCACGCTATGCGCGGTGTTGTTACCTAGTATACAAAATATACAGATAAATGGAACTGATACTATGACTAAGAGTCATATACCGACTCGACAAGAGCCGTGGTCTCTAAGTGATCTCTAGGTGTGATGTATGGCTTCAGTCTTTACCCATTTACTTTGAAGATGCCCCGCCTTTCTCATCCTTAATTGTGACAACACCGTGTGGGAACACCTCTCGCACAATATATGGGCCACACCATCTAGACCTCAGCTTGCCTGGGATTAACTTCAAACGAGAGTTAAAGATCCACCTTTTCATCCCTACAAGGAACGACTTTCGCGATATGTGTTTATCATGAAAAGCCTTAGTTCGTTCCTTGTATATCCGGGAACTCTCGAATGCATCCCGTCTCAATTCCTCTAACTCATCTAACTCGAGTCTCCGATGGTCACCAACTTCTTTCAAATCTAGATTCAGCTTCTTGATTGCCCAAGCAGCTCAGTGCTCCAACTCGACTGGTAGAAGACAAGTTTTTTCATACACGGGTCGATATGGAGACATGCCTATGGGTGTCTTGTATGCGGTCCGATACCCCTATAACTCATCCTCCAATCGACTCGACCAATCCTTTCTATCAGGTCTCACGGTCTTCTCCAAAATATACTTAACTTTACGATTCGAGATCTCGACCTGTCTGCTAGTTTGTGGGTAATATGGTGTTGCTATCTTGTGTGTGATCCCGTAGTGTTTTACCCGAGCACTAAACTTCATATTACTAAAGTGGGTTCCGCCATCACTGATGAGGACTCTCGGATACCCATGTCGAGTGAAAATGTGGCTCTTGACAAACTTGCATACTACACGGTGATCGTTTGTTTTGGTCGCGATAGCCTACACCCACTTAGAGACATAATCAACAGCTAGCAGAATGTACAAATTACCTTGGGATGATGGAAAAGGACCCACGAAGTCTATACCTCATACGTCAAATATCTCGACAGTCAGGATATGGTTGAGTGGCATCATGTCCTTCCGTGAAATCTTTGGCATCGAAGACAAGATTTCACAAAGTTCTGAGCGTCCCGAAATATGGTAGGCCAAAAGAATCCACACTCAAGTACTTTGATTCCTGTCTTCTTTCCACTAAAGTGTCCCCCACATGCATAACTATGGCAGTGCTTTAAAATATCTTCGTGATCACTGTCGGGGACACATTTCTGGAGAATCTGATCTGGGCAATATTTAAATAGCTCTTGATCCTCCTAGTAGTAATACTTAAGCTGCGAAAAGAAGTATCGTTTCTGTTGAGTTGTCCAATCATGTGGTAACTTCTTTACAGCTAAGTAATTAACAATATGCGTAAACCAAGGAAGCCTAGATATGGTAAATAAATACTCATCCGAGAAAGATCCCTGGACTTCTTCCTTAGTCAGGATCTGATCTGTGGGGATTCGAGACAGATGGTAAGCTACTACATTTTCGCACCCTTTCTTATCTCGAATTTCCAAGTCAAACTCTTGTAATAGCAAAATCCATCTGATAAGCCTAGGTTTGGCTTCCTTCTTATTAACCAGATGGCGAAGGGCTGAATGATCTGAGTAAATGATCACCTTCGCTCCCCATAGATACGAGCGAATTTTTTCCAATGCAAACACGACAACAAGTAACTCTTTTTCAGTGGTCGTGTAATTCATCTGGGCCTCGGAGAATGTCCGACTAGCATAGTAAATGGCAACGGGCTTTATATTCACCCGTTAACCAAGTACAACTCCCATCGCTTCATTACTTGTGTCACACATTAACTCAAATGGCAACGACCAGTCTGGTTTTTGCATGATGGGTGCCTCGACAAGCTTTTGCTTGATGGTCTCAAACGCCTCTAGACAGGATTTATCAAAGACAAATGAATTATCCTTGGCAAGTATATTTCACAATGGTCGTGAAATGGCACTTAAGTCTTTGATAAATCACCTATAGAAGCCTGTGTGTCCTAGAAATGAGCGGACACCTTTCACCGACGTCGGTGGAGGTAAGGTGGAGATTATCTGGACCTTTGCTCGATCAATTTCAGTGCCACGTTCAAAAATCACATGACCGAACACAATTCCTTCTCGAACCATGAAATGGCTCTTCTCTTGGTCATCAGGGTGTATGACCACTTGATTGTATCCTGAATAGCCATCCAATAAGCAGTAGAAAGCTTCTCCAGTATTTGGTCGATGAAAGGTAATGGGAAATGATCTTTCAATGTGATTGCATTCAACTTTCTGTAGTCGATGCAGACTCGCCATCCGGTGACGGGGCGAGTAGGAATCTTTTCCCCTCCTCTCTCCATAATGGTGATGCCAGATTTCTTGGGGACCGTTTGTGTCGGGCTCACCCAAGGGCTATCATAAATGGGATATATGATCCTGGCATCCAACCATTTGATAACTTCTTTCTTCACCACATCCCTCATGTTCGGGTTCAGCCGTCTGTGAAATTCACGTGAGGGCTTGGTATTAGGCCGGTGTGGATTCTATGCATGCATACCGAGGGAATGATCCCTCTCAAATTGGCTATTGACCATCCAATTGCCTTCTTATAATATTTTAGAACGAAAATAAGTATGTCTTCCAGATCAGGTGTGAGTGAGGGTGAGATAATGGTTGGTAGAGTGATATCGTCTCCTAGGAATACATACTTAATGTGATCTGGTAGTGGCTTAATCTCTAGCACAGGTGGCTTTTCAAGTGAACTCTTTGGAGGTTCATGAGCTAGACTTGGCAATGGTTCAACCTTATGAGACCAGGGTGGTTGATTAGCCACAAGAGGCTCAGCAAGCAATGCCTGGACCTCATGTAAATCTACCAGATCAAGATCATCCTCTGATGAGATAGAAAAGTATCGAGTGAATAAATCCTCTTGCAATATGCTTGAAGTGTATTCTTGGGTACATTCATCTGCAAAGTTTATGGAGTAACACTCGGTCTCAGTAGGAGGGAAGGAGGATGGCGCAAAGATATTCATGCACAATTTTCGATTAGCAAGTGATTGTGGCGTTTGCAGTCGCCAAGAATGGTCAGCCGAGAATCATTGTAGGGATTTTATCTTTACAAATGCCCTCGGTGTCTAGCACAAAAAAATCAATAGGATAGTAGAAGTCCTCGATCTTCACAATCACATCCTCAAGCACCCCTTCGGTGTCTTAACATATCGATCAACGAGTTGTAATAACACACTTGTTGCTTTGAGTTCACTAAACTCAAACTGATCATACACCGACCCTGGCAAGATATTCACACTAGCCCCTAAATCAAGCAAGGTACTCTTTATAGCGGAATTTCCTCATAATGACAGGGATCAATGGGGCTCCAGGGTCCTTGCATTTTTGTGGTAGGGAACTAGATAGAATAGTGCTGACTTGCTCAGTAAGTTCAATCATTTTGGGGATTGAAGTCTTTTGTTTGCGCTTCTAGGTGCACAATTCTCTCAAGAATTTGGAACAAGCCGAAATTTGCTTGATGACATCTAGTAATGGTAGATTAATCTTTACTTGGCAAAAGACGTCCATCATATCATCATTTTTCAACCGTTTTTTTCCAAATGGAAATGCCGTAGATTCATTTAACGCGGTGGGGAATGGAACAGTGGGTTTTTGATTAGGAAATCTCGAACCCTCCCCATCTTGAGGTTTATCGGCATCTGATGTGATTGGAACTTGATTTGTCTCTTCAGACTCTACTCCCTGCTCAATTTCTTTCCCTTTCCCCTTTTTCGTTTGAGAGCTTTCAACATTTTTTTAATGGAGGGGGTCTAGTTGACGGCCACTTCGCAAAGTGATTTCGTTTACGTGCTCATGACTAGGATTTGGCTTAGTCATACTTGGCAGCGTACCCCCGTCCCTTCTACTCATATGTTCGGCCAGTTGGCCGACTTGTTTTTCTAGAGTAGCAATAGACTGAGTAGTAGCAGCAACAGACTGATTAATAGCAGCAATAGACTGGTTATGGTTGTCTGTCCTTTGCATATAATCTTTCATCATAGAAATTATATCTTGTCGTTGCGTTTCAATTAGCGATGAACCTTGTCTGTTGTTGTTATAATTATTATTACCACCAAAGTTTTGATTGTGACTTTGATTACCATGGTGGTAATTTCCAGAGTGAGAATGATTGTGATTTTGTCCCTGAAATTTAGGTTGACTCGACTGACCTTCATGATGGTGATTTTGGAACCGGGGTTGATTTGAATGACCCTCTTGATTGTTTTTCCAAGAAAGATTGGGATGCTTTCGCCATCCTGAATTATAAGTGCTTGAAAATGGGTCTTGATTATGATTACCAAACCCCTGGGATTGATTTACACTCTCAGAATGAAAAACTATGCACTCACTTGAAGAATGTGAAGAATCCCCACAGTGAGTGCATGCATTTTGAACCTGAAGAACATTTTTCTTCGCAGTCATCCCACCTAAAACAAGATCGATCTTTTTAGACAACTCACCAATGTCAATCTTGAATTCTCTCCTCAAATCATTCCTCAAATCATTTAACCCTTCAGTATTAGATACTGATGACACTGAACTATGAGTCGTCCATGAGAAATTATTTGATGCAAGGCTTCGACTCTACGTTTCTAAGAATTGCCATGCCCCCTCATCACTCTTTGTCATCATCGTTCCCCCACTTGCGACATTAACTAGACCTCGGTGAGTCGGGTCTAATCCATCTAAGAATGTTTTCACCAAGATCCATTTTGGTGTATCATGGTGAGGGCAGGAACGAAGAAGCTCTTTCAGTCGCTCAAATGCCTCGTGAAACTCTTCCCCAGGTTGCTGCTGAAAATTGGAGATCGCTCAACGTATCTTTACAGTTCTCCTTATGGGGAAGTACTCGGCTAAAAAGTTCTTCTGCATATCATCCCAAGTGAAAATGCTCCTTGGCTCAAGTGATATAAACCACTGTTTTTCTCGCCCTTTCAGAGAAAAGGGGAACAATATAAGCCTAAGGTGGTCTCGGGTGAGACCTCAGATATTGTTGGTGTATCAGATGGCAATGAATTCATATAAGTGATTATATGATTCTTCTTTGGATAGGCCATGGAAGTTTGGTAGCGACTGAATGAGATGATGACGAATCTCATAGTAAGTGTCATCATCACCAGATAAGGATATCGGGGATGGGTTCTCGTAGGCCCCAGATTGAAAATAAGTTTCCAGAGGAGGGTGATTTGGTGGTGGTGGAGTTTCCATTTCTTCTTCAATATCACTCATTAAATTTTTGTGAATTTCATTCTTAGGCGTCTTGATTACAGATTTCTGATTTCAAGCTCGCGTTTCGGTTTCATCTAATTCATGCACTCCAAATACGGGCAAATCTTTCTTAGATCTAGTGTGGTGCATGCAACTTAAAAGAACTAGTTACTAACCCTCAAGTAGATCGAAACTTAGAACTACGTGACAGACAACCTAATAAGCAACTAACCTAAAAAAACACAAATAACTCAACTAAAAAAAACGCAAAATAAAACTCTTTTTGTTTTTTGTTTTTTTGTTTTTTTTAATAAATAAAAGACTAACACTAAGAAAATAAAAAAAACACACTAAAAGAAATATTAAAAATAAAGACAAGAAGATTTACCTGACCCGCGAGAGATCAAGCAAACAATCTGCAAATTTATAAACTTAACTCACGCGTCGTTAAACGCACAACAAGGTTTAAATTTATAAACGTAACTCAAACCTAGTGATAGGTAAGTAGGGTATCGTTTTTCTAAGGGAGCTAGTGGTTAAATTAACGATTTGTATTAAACCCGAATGTACGTGTGTCACAAAGATTGGCTACCCAATTTATCAATTAAGCTAAAAAATAATCTAGCTAAAAACCGAAATCTAATTATTACAAATAACACTACTTCAAAAGGTTTGGATTGAGAGTAAATTAAACTATTAAACGAATAAAAATTAAAACTTTATGATTAACGAAATAACGCGAATACGAAATCATTCAAACAAACAATACCTATCACATATCGTTCATAATGAAAAAATCGTAAAAACTTTATTAAAAATAGAACATCAAGATCACCACAATCACTAACCATTTAACGTTCTCAATTATAATAAAAAGTCATAAACTTTATCCAAGAAATATAATCCAACGTTATCAATAACCAACAATATCAGTAATAAACAACTCAAATTTTTTCTAAAAGCAAACTAAAATTAACAAATATAATTTACTAAAAAGAATACTGAAGAGAAACCTCAAACCTCAATTGCATCCACATTCAAATCATCACTCGAATCTCCAATCATCAACGAACGAATCAAAATCTCCAATCTTTAATCCTCATGTCCAACCATATTAAAAACTTCAATTTCCATGTCAACAAACCTAATTATATTGGAAAAATATGAAAGAAACAGCAGCCTTGCAGCTGCCCTCGATGATGCTCCCCACCAAAAGATACCTCCGTTTATATTACCATCCAATATCTTCTCACTCAAGGAAAAACCCAAACCAAAGGAAGAGATAACTCCCTTTTTTTCACATATCCTTTCCTTTTTTTTCATAATCTTTCTTCTTTTCTTTTTCTTTCACCCAAGAGCAACCAAAAATAAAATCAAACCACTTCTTTCTTTTTTTTGTAAAAGCCACTCACGAGCCCAATACTTTATGGATCTTCAATTTTTTTTAATTGTCCAACCCAACCAAACCCACTTATCAATTTAAATTCCTTGCTGTCCAGCAGCCTAGTTCCGACTTCGAGGTTATTTTTGGTCCCGATTCGCTCCGAACCTGAACAGACTCAAAACACGAACATTGTATATCTGTGTGTTAGGTTTCCATATCATCTTGAATCGTTTAAACCGGAGCTCGGACGAGTGAGATACGGACGAAATGCCACAGGCGTGCAAATCTGTCAAAAATCCTCGTTTTGTTCTATTTCGCTCCAAAGTGTTCCGAACCTATCAAAATATAAAAACACATTAATATCGTTCAGTTTTATCATTATAACACATTAAAGATGGGTGATTGACGAGAAAATAATCTCGAATTAAATGACCGATCAATCAATAGATATTTTTGTCTAAATATATTTAAAGTTACTAATGATGTAGAGATAAGATTATTCAATTTGTATTATTTTGTTTCATTTAACATTTTATTTGAAATGTAGTTTCTATTAATTTTAAAATTTTATCAAATAGTCGTATTTCATTCATCACTAAATCATATAGATAGTTAAAATTGCAATTTTTTGTCATATAAATTGTCCATTCAAAATAGTTATCAAACATTTATTTTCTATTTTAAACTTGATCTTGAGAGAACTTATGAACAAATTTAATATTTTTCTTTGTGGGTTGTAAAAATTTTAGAAATCATTTAGGTGTGATATACTTTATTTATTTATTTGCATTCTTCACTTATAACTCGTAATAAAGAGTATTTAAACATTTAATAAAATATTATATTAAAGTATATATGAATTCAAATATTACATGTTTGTAGCAAATTAGACTCACCAAACTTGAAGTTCCATCTAGACGTACCAAATTGATTCATAAGTAAGTACTAAAAGCTCGTTTACTAAAATTTGTATCGACTAAGTTTTTATCGGGTGTTATTTACCTTATAAGGTAAGAATGATAAAAACCCGAGAATCTTATTGGATAAGAAGTATTGTAAGAACCATTAATCTTATATGGTGTGTGTCACTGTTTCAAGATTCTAATCACAAACAATCAAACAAACAAGATGATTTAACTATCTGTTTGATTCAATTTCCAAACTCAAACGATTACAAACTCAGATTATCTCTTTCTCTCTCTATACTTCTCTTTCTCTCTCTAAAACTCTCTCAGAATGCGTATCTCTTTTTCTAAGTCATATATCTATTAAAGAGCAAAACAACTATTTATACCAAGCAACTAAAACAAGGAAACAAAACAATACAAATTGACTTTGACTTTATTAACACATAGACTTTGACTTTCACTGAGAGTTGACTTTTCAACTTTGACTTCTTAAACTTTGACCTTCTATCTTCATGATCTTGTATCCAACATATTTATGCTCTAACAATCTCCCCCTTTGGATTCAAGATCATCTTACAAATATTTAGCAATAACATCTCCCCCATTGATTTAATCTGTTAACTTGGATCATCTTCAAATCAAATATATTCTTTCCAAAAACTATCCTTCAACAAATAGTAACAATCCCCCCCAAGAATGGTAGAAACAATCTTCAATGATCTTCCCAAAACTTTCACAAAACTCTTTCAGACTTTGGAAAGAAATTATCTTCAGATTTAGCTCAGATATCTTCAGCAATTAATATTCAAAGAAAATTTCTGAAAAACATCACATCTTTCGGAAATCTTCAACTTTAAACACGTCTCTCTGAAAATTTCAAACTTTGCCATTTTATCTTCTTCAAATCTTTTAGCTTTGAAATTCTGAATTTGACATTTCTTTAATTCATCTCCCATTTTTTGAACTTTTCTTTAACAAATCTCTCATTACTTGTACCTTCGTTCACATTTCTTGAACCTTCTCCCCCTTTTTGATGATTAGAGCAACAATATCATCAAAACTTTCACTAAGAAATGTCTTTGACCAATCTAATCTGTTCAAGAGCCACTGATTCACCATCAATCCAAAATAAGGTATTCATCCAGATCTTTTCAAATCCAGACAAATTAGGAAAGTAATACCTGAATCAACAAATGAATCAGCTAATATGCCTGTCAGTAACACAAAGTTACTGTGTGTAACAAATACACATTATAAAGGAGCTTTTGTTATGTTCACTCCCCCAGGGCTTCCATCCAATCATCGAAACACCACAAAGTCAATTTCTATGAATGTTATAACAAGAAAACAAATTCCTTGTATGCTCGTGCAAGTGTAGAAAGAATTAAGCACTGGATGATTGCTTTTAAAGGCTCAAAATTGTGTAAACCACTGAGACAACAGTAGATAAACATAGACTCAATGTGCATGTTTGAAGTGCGAAGGTGGGGCAGACTTCCTTCTTTTTCAATATCCAGATTTTCCAAATGAAAATCAGATAGATAATGTGCTGCATCCCCAGAAAAATATGAAACATTTTCTTTTTAAGAAGAAAATGAGTGGCTGGTGGATTTTATTTATCAAGAGTTGGCATGGGCTAGTTGCCTGTTTCAATAATGTTCACCAAAGAGTTATGAATCATTAGTAATGTGGCTGCCCGACTCAGAAAGAATTTGGTGTAGAGTTTGATATTCTTTTACTCTGTTCTCACACCCTCTTTCTTTTAATCAATGAAGCTCACATCTAACCAAACCCTCTTTTCCATTTTACCTCAACACACATCCCACATTCATTTCTTTTGACTCCTCACACTCAATCACTATGGATTAACTTCTTGGGTAGGAAATACTGGTTAACGTGAATCCATAGAAGTTCATTTAAGTCCTAGCACAAAGAACCCATAATTTCCTATGAAGCATATGTTGTTCAAAATGGTTTAACTTAAACAGTTAAGGCTCAAATACAAGTCAGATGTGAATATGCTCAGAATATAATCATGAAGATTTGAGCATTTGAAACAATAAAGTATTTTCAAACAAGTAAATTGAATGAATGAATATGAATGCAAGAGACTTGTTTGAAAATCTGACATTGTATGAAAATGATCAGAAATGAAATGATATATCAGTTAAAGCTTATGGTCAACAATAACAGAGATGTGTCTATACGAACCAAGATATAGACAAGTCTTGAAATGAACGTTTCAAAATGAAATAACGCTCAAAATGCATTGAAGTACAAACGGGGTGTCTTACCATCGAAAAATATGTTTCAAATTTGAGACATGGTAAGAACATTTTGAACAATAAGTCAAACCGGTGTGTGTGAATACTTGAAAGTATATAGAAAAGACAATACACAAGTATTTATCTTTGAAAACACATGGTTTGTTAAACATTGAATCACAAATATTATGAAAACATTTAAAAGCACACTTACAATTCATGAAATCTGTTTAAGAATCGGGAAGTGGTTTGAACGTTTAATAACATGTTTTCTATGATTGAAAGTCGTCCTTCTTTCAACCATATATGAGATTAAGATAAGAAATTAACCTTTTCGAGTAATCTTAAATCTCATGAAGTCAAGCTTAAAGTCATACTGATATGATCTTGTAAGCATCCTCTCAATCTGCAAAAGTCTCAAAGTCATGTCAAAGCAACTTTATTCACAAAAACTTTATTGAAAATTCAAAGACATAAAGCAGTAAAACATTCAGTGTACGAGTTCTGATCTGAAGTAATCAAAAGTCATATCCTTACTCCTTTTGTGCATAGACTCCCCCTAAATTCATGCATCACAAAAATTTAACAATTAAGTAAATGCAACAAGTCTATAAACTCCCCCTCAAAATCAACATAGAATCTTGTCTCATCTCACTCCCCCTGAGATCATGAGCAACATGTTAAAGTGCATATATTCTTTCAGAATTAATAATAAAGAAATAATGAAAAATTACAATAAAAGAAACTTTAATAGGTAATTACTGATTAGATCTTGAGATTTAACATACCAAGCTTAGATACAAGAAAAGTAAATCTCTTTTCATCTAAAGCTTTGGTAAAAAAATCTGCAAGTTGATAATCAATTTTTATAAAGTAAAGTTCTATTGTACCTTTTTCTACATTATCTTTAATAAAATGATACCTGACATCAATGTGCTTTGTCTTAGTATGTTGCACAGGATTAGCTGATATCACGATAGCGCTCTTCAAGTCACAATAAATCGGTATTTTGTCAAACTTGAATCCATAGTCTTGCAGCTGTGTCCTCATCCACAAAACCTGAGAGCAACAACTGGCAGCAGCTACATACTCTGCTTCTGCAGTCGATGTGGAAATACAAAGTTGTTTCGTCGTAATCTATGCCTTCCTCTTGCCGGTAACCTTTGGCAACAAGTCTTGCTTTATTCCTTATGACAATACCATCTTCATCCTTCTTGTTTTTGAATACCAATTTAGTGCCGATAACGGTCTTTCCTTCTAGTTTTGGAACTAGTCTCCAAACCTTTAGGGCTTCGAACTGGTTTACTCTTCTTGCATAGCAGACACCCAATCCGAATCAACTAGAGCTTCTGATACTCGAGTAGGCTCTATCTTGCTGAGGAATGAGTCATGCAGACATTGATTTAAAGTTGCTGACCTAGTTTGCACCGGCTTGTTAAGATCTCCAATTACTTGGTGTAAAGGATGCTCTTACGATGTTCATGAGGGAGTGGATTAGATGAAGATTGATCATGATTATCATCCAAAAATCCACTATCAACTTCTTCAGTTTGAACAATATGAGGGAGGGATTCAGTTGAAATAATTGGTGCAGAAGTTTCAGTAGATACAGCGTGTTCAGTCTGTTGATCTGTCCTTACAGTACACCCTACTGACTCAACAACTTTTGGCTCATCATTAGTTGATACAACTTCAACTATTGGAGTAGACATTTGAACTGGAATATCTTGCTGAATCGGGGAATTTGATTCAGTGGAAACATCTGAAGTAGTTGGATGATTAGCCATTGAATCTTCCATCCTGTCAACCATAACAGGTTTATGTACATTAGTACCAAGATATTCATCATAAAACGGTTCAAATAAAAGATCTAAATCAGATAAATGATTAGTAGACGTTGATGCTTCATCTGATTTGTTCTTTGCAAGTACAGGTTCTGAACTGAGTTGTCCAGAAGCTAATACTCCGGTTATCACGAGTTATGAACTGACTTGTTCAGAAGCCATCTCCTCATCGAATGTGACATTTACGCTTTCGATAACAGTCTTCGACTTCTTCAAGTAAACTCGATATGCAGCAGATGTAGAAGAATATCCAATGAAGATGCCCTCATCTGCCTTAGCACTGAACTTGTTCAGACTCTCTCTGTCGTTTAGTACAAAACACTTACACCCAAAAATATGGAAATATTTGATTGTCGGTGTTCGGTTATTGATCAAAGCATACAGAGTCTTTTGAAATCTGCGGTGTATCATGGAACGGTTTTGAGTGTAGCACGCAGTCGAAATAGCTTATGCCCATAAGTCTGATTAGCTGAGCATAGTGCGAGCGGCCTCGACTAACGTTCGATTTCGCCTTTAGACTACTCCATTCTGTTCTGGCGTACGAGCAACAGAGTATTGATGTGATATCCCGACCGATTTGAGATACTCTTCAACAGTTCTGTTTTTGAACTCTGTGCCATTATCAGTTCTGAGAAGCTTGACTGGTTCTGCAGATTCACCTGGATCGTCTTCAGAAATGTAATGAGTACTTCCGGTGTCTCATCTTTTGATCGTAGAAATTTGACCCACATGTATCGCGAATAATCTTCCACAATAACTAGAACATATTTCTTTCCGCCTAAGCTTTGCGTTCGCATCGGACCACAAAGATCCATATGCAACAACTCTAATGGAGAACTGGTACTAGGTTCAGGATTCGGTTTATGCGGAGCTCTCTTCATCTTCCCTTTTTCACATGCTGCACACAAGTGTTCTTTCACATACTTGAGCTCAGGAAGTCCATTCATTAATTTTCCATTGACCAGCTTGTTAATGTAACAAAAATTCAGGTGCGACAACCTTCGGTGCCAAAGCCAACTTTGCTGCATTGAGGATTTTGTCAGTAAGCAAACCTGATTGTCATTCTGAATCTTTGAAAGATTGATGGTGTAGAGATTTGTCTTTCGAGTGCCGACTAAAAGTTCTTTGCCGTCTTCAGTACACATTGAGCAACTCTTAGCTTTTAAATTTACCTCTAACCCTTTGTCGCAGAACTGACCAATACTAAACGGGTTGTGCCCTAAGCCTTCTACATAGCTCACCTTCTTAATCGTTATGTTGTCTTGAATGATATCACCAAATCCTAAGATTGGTGAGAACTAGTCGTTTCCAAATCGTACATTTTCACTGAATTTCTCTGTATAATTAGACAATAAAGATTTATGCCTGGTCATATGCTTGGAACAGCCGCTATCCATGTACCACATATGCCGGGTCTGCAAGAGAAATCAGGAAACAACAGATTTAGGTACCCATTTAAAAACGGGTCCTAACAGATTAGCGCAAGATTTTGGTATCCATTTGAATATGGATCATCTTTTCCTTTGAAAACTTTTGAAAACATTTGGTTTAGAAGAATAAACATGATAAGATCCAAACCAATCATTAGAATTATGATGATAAGCAAAATCATTCCACCGATAAGTATAAGATTTAGTAGTAGTTGGAGATAATTGGAACAATTGCTTTATAGAATATCTCTTGTAAGTAGTTACAAAGTTTTTATTTGTAGAAGCAACAGAACCAACTAAATCACACACACTACTATTTGATCTATTACAAGAACTATCAGGAATTGATTCTGCCTTGTCATCACTCTTCCTTTTCGGTCGCCATTCAATTCTAGCTTCTGACCTTTTCTTTCTTAAATCTGAAACAAAGAATTTAGATTTATTAGGAAAATCAGATTTTTGAGAATGATTTTTCTTGTGTTTACTAATGTTGATCTGTTTTTGTGATCGCTGTTTCTTATGTTTCTTACCCTTAGCATAGTAATTAGCATTCACAGAAACTGATTCACCAATCGTAATTGATGATTCACCCTTTTCATAAACACTTGGTAAAACTTTTCCATTAATAAGAAAAGTAGAATGATCTGGAAGTGAAGCATTGAAGTCAAACATATCAAATTCATCAATACACCCTTCATCAGAATTTAAGAAATCATTTGCAGACACAAATAAATCATCAATATCAGGTTCAGAAGTTTGAGGTATTTTAGAAGATGTAGAACACACTTTAGATTTAAAATGAAAATCTGTGTTCTTTAACGCTGTAGAAAATACATCTTGTGTTATATCACTCAAAACTCTTTCATCAGATAAAATATTTTCTAACTCAATTATTTTGCTTTCTAATATGAGTGGAGGAACATAAATTTTAGCTTGAACAGGTTTTGCCTCCATCTCAGTAGAAAAATAACTAGCAAATTAATCATTTGAAAGAAATTTTGGTGTTTCAGAAAGATAACTATCATTCAGTCTTTCATAACAGAATGGTAGTTGCATTTTCTTTAAATTCATTCTTTTCTCATCTTCTTTTGCCTCAACCTCCTTCGATGATTTGGTGACAAATTTGGGTTTCAAATGAGAATATTTATTAGCAGCATACTTAAAATTTGCATTATATAAAGCTGGCTGTTTTCTAGTAGCTTTTTCTAGGTAATGAGGATTATCATAACCTAGTCCCCATTTTTCTTTAAAATCAGCTTCTTCATTAGGTGTATTCAAGAAAATAGTTTGATTTGTTTGGCCTCGAATATACAATTTTGCTTCCAAACAATTCACCTTTTGCTCTAAAGTCTTGTTCTCAACCTCCAGTTTAAACGCTTTTAGAACACATTCTTGCTATTCTGAATCAGAATTAGACAATTTAGATTCAAAATCAGAAATCTTATTTTCAAAACAAATCTTTTCATTTTTAAAATCAGAAGCAGATTTGCGTAGAAAATCAATTAAATACTTGTTCCCAATAACTGATTTATTAAGTTCAAAGATCTGTTGATTTCTCCTAGCAACTCTGTCTTTTTCCTTTTTCAGTTTAGATTGAAGGTCTTGAAGTTCGACCATCATGGCTTCCATTTTGGTTATAAAATCATTTTCAATTAAGTTCATTACCTCGTCAGCAGTCTCATCATCAGAATCATCATCTTTCACCTCTTTTCCCATCAAGCATAAGTGAGCTGACTCTTCTTGTTCTTCCTCCACATCAGAATGATCCAACCAGAATTCGTCTTCAGCCATTAATGCCTTTCCTGCCTCCTGTTGCTTGGCCAAGAGCATTTTGTTCTTATAGTACTCCGAGTTGCGAACCTTCGGCTTTCGACAATTTTTAGCATAATGTCCAACCTTGCCATAGTTGTAGCATTTGATCAGATCATTAACTGTCTTCTAAGTACTGGTGTAATCATTCACATACTTCTTCTTTTCTTCCGGCTTCTTCTCAACACATCTATTTCCTTCCACTCTTTCTCTATGCTCGTGGTTCTTTGAACTTGATGAAGAGTATCTCTGAGAATTAGACCCCGGTTTCTTGTAGAATTTCTTTTGAAAAGCGAAAGTCAGTAAAAGCATTGCTTGCTTAAGATTCTCTCCATCATCTCCATCAGATTCAGACTCTGATTTAGAACTGGAAATAACTATATTCTTCTTTTTCTTCTTCTCTTTCTTTTCTTTCTCCTTTTCTCCAGTTACAAGTGCTATGGGATCGGGAACTTTCTCAGACTTCTTTTTCTCAGCTCTTTTCTCTTCCACCTCTTCCTCATTCTGTCGTAGAGTCTCATATACTTCATGAAGAGGTATATCACTCAAATCTTTCATCTGTTTCATCCTACGTGTATGTTTCTTCCATTCTGGTTGCAGAATGCTGAGGAACTTCACATTGTTTTCAATCTGCTGTTTCTTAACCTTGTTCTTTGAAAGCTCATTCAGAAGCAGAACAAACCTTTCATATGTGTCCTCTAGACTTTCATTCTCCTTCGCTTTAAACTATTCGTAGCTATTTATACAGTTAGCCACCTTCATTTGATTTCCAACTTTGGAACCCAACATCATCTTTCTTAGCTGATCCCACATTGATTTGGCAGTTGCATTGTAGTTGTCTATTTTCACATAGATCTCATTGGTCATGCTTTGTAAGAGTAAAGATCTGGCTTGTTTATCAGCATCAAACCGATTCTTTTCTGCCTCAGTGAATTGAGCAAAATATTTCTCAACTCTCTTTGTTTTCTGAACTCCATCTGAGTCATTACCTTCAGTAGGAATCTGTTAATCCAAGATCTCTAAATCCTAGAGAGAGAAAGTAGAGAGAGAGAGTTTGTGAAGCGCAAAGTAATGTTCTATTAGATGAAAGCGTGAAGTGTTGCAAAGACACAAGACCAAAGGGACTTAAATACCCTTGGTCAATACAACACAGTATACGACTCTAAGCACAGTATTAGACCAAGCCTATAAATACAATGATTACTATAAAATCAGACACAGTATACAACTCTAAGAACATTATTAGACCAAGCCTATAAATACAATGATTACTATAAAATCAGACTTAACATGAGGGGGAGAAGTTAAGGATATGTTAAAGAGACAAAGAGTTCCAAAGTTTATCTGCTGATCAAGATTCGCTCAAGATTCTATTTTTCTCAGCCATACTAGTCTTTTGCTTTTCCAGCTCTGATCACCACAATTCATTCAAGTTTATTTGAAAGAGGTGAATCGTCTAGAGCACAAGCTGATGAACCGATTGTTCTTTCAAGCTAATTACAAACAGGTCCAGTCTTGTCAAGTCAGCAAAAGCAATTGAGCCTGAAAGATGTTGAGAAGAATTTTTTTTAAAAGTCAGATTGCTTCATAAAGTCGCTTAGATGGTCCATGCTGATTTAGAAGATTGATTTTGAAGACCACAGCGCCAATGATTACTAAGGGGGAGATTGTTAAGTCTGATTTTATAGTAATCATTGTATTCATAGGCTTAGTCTAATACTGTGCTTAGAGTCGTATACTGTGTTGTATTGACCAAGGGTATTTAAGTCCCTTTGGTCTTGTGTCTTTGCAACACTTCACGCTTTCATCTAATAGAACACTACTTTGCGCTTCACAAACTCTCTCTAGGATTTAGAGATCTTGGATTAACAATTGGTATCAGAGCCAATCTAGATCTTGAGAGAATTGATTTTCGTATCTGAATTTGTGCATTAATTCGAAAATTTGATTGATTTTCTTGAATTTTTTCAAGAAAATCTCGTTTTTGGATTTTTCATCAAATTCGACCTTGTTTGTGATTGATTTTCGTTGATTTTTGGTTTGTTGGATTCGATTTTGCAAATAAAACACTCTTGATTCACACCAAATTTCAAGAAAAACAGTTTTTGATAATCAATTTTGAGATTTTAAATGTTTCTGGAAAAACGGTTTTAACGCACTGTTCAAATTTTGAAATCTTGATTTTAAAGTTTTTAATCGAAAAAGTTTGATAGAAAAGTGTTAGAATGTTGTTTTTGATCATATATGTGGAAGATTACATCTGAAAATTCTAATCTGTAATCGATTTTTGGTGATTTTTATTGTTTTTCAAGTGGTTTGCGCCAGATCTAATCTTTGCGCGAGTTCATCTACAGCTTTGCGTCAGCTCATCCTTCTAGGTTCAAAGTTAATCAAGCAAAGTCAACATTTGCATTTCCTTAGTATAACGCAAAGAATTCTTTGCGTCACCAAAACCTCACGCAAAGCAAGTTGTACTTGAAGCTCACGCAAAGTTTGCTTTGCATCGTAAGGGCATCACGCAAATACAAGTTTGCGTATTCAACATCTCACGAGAAGTTTAGTTTACGTCTCCCTTAATTCACGCAAACCTCTATTTTGCGTCTTACTCGACTCACGCAAATCTAAGTTTGCGTCTTCAGCTGCTCGCGAGAATTATACTTTGCGTCTTCCACGTCTCACGCAAATCTTAGTTTGCGTCTTCTTCTGCTCGCGACAACCTTAGTTTGTGCTATCTGCTTCTCACGCAAACCTCAAGTTTGCGCCAACTGTTTCAAGACTTAGCATTTTTTCTGAATTTCTGAGAAATGGATTCTGACAAGTTTGCTTATCAAGCTCAGTTTTACAAAAGTGATCTTATGATGTCTTTGGGTACAGAAAATTGTCCACCAGTGCTGATTGATGAAAATGAGTTTACACAGTGGAAAGATAGATTTCTAAACTTTATAGAGCGCCAAAAGAATGGAAATGATATGATGAACATTCTATCTGAAGGACCATTTGAAAAACCCAATTTGGCTTCTGGATTATATAAGCCTACCAAAGAATATTCACCTAATGAGTTATCGGAGTATCAAGCTGATCGTGATATAAAGGCAAATCTGATGCTAGCCCTGCCAAACTCTATCTACAACAGGATTGATTGTTTCAAAAATCATCCTAATCTTATGTGGCAACAACTTGAAAAGATTATGCTTGGTTCTTCAGTTGCTACTCAACTCCGACATACTCGTTACATGAACAACTTTGAAGAATTCAAAGCCAAGGATGGGGAGCCACTGAAAACTGTATATGACAGATTCTGTGCTGTGATTAATGATCTGAGGAAAATTAAAGTGGAAAAGACTGAGCTTGATACAAACCTGAAGTTCCTCAATGCACTTCAACCAGAGTGGAACAAATCTTGCCACAGATTGAGGAATGATGTCAGAATTTCTACAATGCAAATTCAAGAGATGTTTGAGATCTTGCTGACAGATGAGTGCATTGTTACTGAGAAGAAGGCCAAACTAGAGAAGAAGAACAAGAAATCAGTGGACCCGGTTGCTCTTTTAACGAGCCATCTGGCTAATCAAGCATTGTCTGATAATGCTTATGACGGGTCAACTAATGATGATGGCGAGACACTGCAGAAAGTTGTGATCCTTCTTTCTCAACATTATCAAAAGAAGTTCCAACCACGTTCGAGTTCCAATACTTCTCGCTTCACTTCTGGTTCAAAAGTCAAAGTGCCTGAGCCAAAGACAGTTGTTCCCTGCTACAATTGTGGAAAGCCAGGCCATATAGCTAAGGAGTGTTGAGCAAAGAAGGTTAAGGATTCGGCTTATTATCGGAAGAAATTGGAACTGGATGAAAAGAGAGATAATGGAACTGCGTTGCTAGCCGAAGAAGAGTTTTGGCTGGATCACTCTGATGATGAAGCTGCAAATGTAGAGATTGCTCAAATGTGCTTCATTGGAGATGATCAATCAGATGATGATGATGAAACTGATGAAGATGAGGTATATTCTGAGTTTGATTTTAATTTCATTTCCTCTCAAATGAACATTATCATAACTGTTTTTGCATGATCTTCGTTTAAAGTTATTATCTGAAAAGAACTTAAATGCAGAAAAGTCAGATTTGATTGACAAATTGAAAATTTCTTTGAAAGATGAAAAATCTATTTTGGTTCATACTAAAGAAGTCTTTCAAAAGAAATTGGATGATTTGGAAAATTCAAATAAGACTTATCTTGAGTCTTTGACTGAAATGACAATTTTAAAAGACAGTTTTTCGGATAAAATAAATAAATTAGAAGAAAAATTATATCGAAGGAACCAATCTGAGCAAACAATTTTTATTAATAAACCAAGGAGTGATGAAGATTTAAAAGAAAAATGGGGACTTGGTTTTAAAAATCCACATTGTTTAAACAATGCGATTGAAAAATCCCCTACTTTATATAAATACGATTATCTAACTCTTGCTCAATATGCTCCTCAATTTAAAATTGATTGGATGAATGAGAAGCAAGCGTTAGAAATCGAAAATGAGAAAAGGACGAATAACAAGAAAAAGGAAATTCCTTTTGTTTACACGTATGAAAATGCAAAATATTTTCCTGATAAATCAAGGAAAGGCAGAAAAGGTTTTAATGAAATATCTCCCGTCAAGTCTTCAATATCTGATGATTTTGTTGATATTTTTGCCAATAAATCTGATAAGGAAAATATTTCTCCAATCATTTATGATTCTAAGAATTATACCCCTCCTTTAATTTTAGAAGGCAAAATCATTGATCTTGAAGATAAGATGGCAGATCAAAATATTTTAAAAGAAATTGAATCTGATATTATTATTTCTTTCATGACGTCTAGTCTTGAAGAAAAATTATTTTCTCAAAAACAAGATTCTATTTCTAGCATTTCTTCTGATTGTCAATCAAACAAAAAGGAAGTTTCTACATCTGATATATTTTCTCAAAATAATTCTGACTCCGAGGTAGAAAAATTATTTTCTCAAAAACAAGATTCTATTTCTAGCATTTCTTCTGATTGTCAATCAAACAAAAAGGAAGTTTCTACATCTGATATATTTTCTCAAAATAATTCTGACTCCGAGGTATGTTCATATTTATTGTTTGATCAGATTGGTTGCTTAGGTAAAATTATTTTTCTGATTTAAATATTAATTCGGAAATTCTTGATGAATCTTTTACGCTAAATGCTCAGTATTATAAACCTAAGCGTAAAAGAAGACGGTCAAAGAAGTCAAAGAAACAAGATAAAGTCATTTCTTATAATTCTAATTCTTCTGATTCTAATCTTTCAGATAGGACTTTGAGCGCGCGTTCAAAGCAGAAATGGAGGGTGAAGCGGACATCAGATGATTCTGCGACTGATGAGGATTTATATGTAGACAAACATTATAAAAGTGATTCATTTGCTGTGTGTAATAAAATTTCCATATATTCTATAAAGCAAATGATTCAAATTTCCAAAAATGTCTCATATTCTTCTTCTGATTCGAGTTCAGATGATTATGCTTTCTCTTCTTCTGATTCTTCTGTTCATTCTTGTGCTTATAATTCTGATAATTTTTCTCGTACTTTCAATGTTAAATCTCACAAGTATTTCCCCATAAGAACTGCAACTAACAAACATGGGCCCAAATTCAAGTGGGTACCAAAATCTCAATCTGACTCAAAGTTGCAGGCACCTCATGTCAAGGGGGAGTAAGAGAAATATGGCTCTTGAGTATATCAACTCAAGACCCGGACTTCATTGTCAACATTATGGTTTCTGAGTATTTCAACTTAGAACCCGTACTTCAAAGACTATGACTTCTAAACAATTCAGTTTAGAACTCGTTCTTCAAAGATTTAGCTTCTGACTAATGAGAAACTGTGAGTACATCTACTTAATTCCGCTGCATTTATCTTTGATAATGATGTTGTTCTAGTTTTCTCATATTTTTATAGAATCTGAGCAATCTTATTCAAACCCTGATTTTGTTCAAACCTAATGTTTTCCGAAAGAGACACAAATTTTTTATACATTATGTGAAAGATGGTATTATTGAATTCTATTTTGTTTCAACTGAATATAGACTTGCCGATCAAATGTTTATATTTTTAAATCTCGGCATGTTGTTTTAAAAGTTTAAACCTTTACAAATTTTATTCTATAAAGTAAAAGTTTTACAAATTTTCTTTCTTTTGAATAAAATGTGTGTCTAGGATAAATTTTCAAGTTGTTTTGTTTATATTAAAGTTTTTATATGTTCATTTTTCAAGTCTAACAAAAGTCGAAAAGTCAGCAACATGTTTGTAACTTTTGATATTGCTTTAAAGTTGTGTGATTCGGAATATTTATAGTTTACAATGCTTAGAAAACCTAAAAAGTCGAAATTTTGGATTGTAATGAAAATATGGGCTAAGCACTTAGACGTAAATCCTTGTGATTGAGATGATTTTAAATTCTTATAAATCAGAAATCTCTAAGTTTAAAAGTTTGTACCTGTAACCTTTCTAGTTTGGGAAAGTAAGTTATGTGGGATGCTTGTCATCTGATCCCCTAAGGTCATTTGATATGGGAGTGATCGAACCCAAATCCTTCTATAGAATCAGATCGAAAGTCATGTTCTACTGGTATGAATGGGTTTAGGATGTGTTGATGTAGCCTTTCTGATCCGGGAAAGTAAGTTCCAAGGGGTGCTTGACACCTAGTCCCCTAAGGCCAACTGGTCTGGGAGCGGCTGACCCAAATCCTACAATAGGATCAGATAGAAAGTTACGTTTACGGCATGTTCTTTACTTAATAAACTTTTTGATTAAAAAGATGCCAAAAGTGCACAAGCTTAAAAGATGCCAAAGAGAACATTCATGTAAAGATGCCATAGAGCACAATGCTAAAAGATGCCAATGAGCACACATCTTATGATACCTGGTGATATGTTTGAGTTGTAATAAACCTGTAAATTTGTGAAAGTCTGAATTCTTGATGGATTAGTGTGATTACATGCAAAGTTCTCTATTATATTTTTAGAATTGCATTTTCTTGAAGCTAATCGGAGTTCACATGTGAGCACACTGAATAGATTGATGAAAGTTTTTGAAACTGAACATGTCTTAACTTGATATGCAATGAAACTTGTTTCTGTATCCAAAAGCATATATTTGATTTCATCTGATGAATTTTATTGTGATATAGTCGTTTCAAAATACATATTCAGTATATTTTTCTTTCTACATTAATGTTTTAATTCTTGTGTTCTCATATTTCTTTTAAATGGGTTTGTGCATTATTCAAGGGGGAGTGAATAAGGAGTTTTTTTTTCTTCTGAAAAGATCATATCTATTTTTCTATATGAATGCTAATTTGAATTGTCAAATCTAGTGCATTTGTGTAGGGGGAGTCAAAGAGCTTAAAAAGGTAAAATTTTCTGAGTACAAGTCAGATTTGCGCCAACAGTTGGTCATGCAAACCTCACTTTGCGCCACCTTCGGCTAGCGCAAACCTCCCTTTGCGCCACCAATGTGTAGCGCAAACCTTCCTTGTTTTTCCTTTACTTTGATTTTGCAGATCTTAAGCTGTCTCGTCTCCAACATTTGCATGACCAAGTTGATCCAGATCATCAAGGTCATGAGGGGGAGAAGTTAAGGAGATGTTAAAGAGACAAAGAGCTCCAAAGTTTATCTGCTGATCAAGATTCGCTCAAGATTCTATTTTTCTCAGCCATACTAGTCTTTTGTTGTTCCAGCTCCGATCACCACAGTTCATTCAAGTTTATTTGAAAGAGGTGAATCGTCTAGAGCACAAGCTGATGAACCGATTGTTCTTTCAAGCTAATTACAAACAGGTCCAGTCTTGTCAAGGCAGCAAAAGCAATTGAGCCTGAAAGATGCTGAGAAGATTTTTTTTTAAAAGTCAGATTGCTTCATAAAGTCGCTTAGATGGTCCATGCTGATTTAGAAGATTGATTTTGAAGACCACAACGCCAATGATTACTAAGGGGGAGATTGTTAAGTCTGATTTTATAGTAATCATTGTATTTATAGGCTTGGTCTAATATTGTGCTTAGAGTCGTATACTGTGTTGTATTGACCAAGGGTATTTAAGTCCCTTTGGTCTTGTGTCTTTGCAACACTTCACGCTTTCATCTAATAGAACACTACTTTGCGCTTCACAAACTCTATCTCTATTTTCTCTCTCTAGGATTTAGAGATCTTGGATTAACAGAATCTCATCAGTAGGCCTTTTCATTGGTCCATCTTCGATTGATGATAGAATATTCTTTCCATTTGTTTTCCGATCAACAAAGTCTAGAAAACAATCCTTCCATTGTTCATACTCTCCTTTAAACAAAATTGGGGGATTGACATCAGTGCCAATTGAGAGAGTGTCTCTGGAAGTCATCCTCTTTGAATTATAAGCAATAAGAAACTTGAAATTGACCGTTAGTCCAAATGAAACCCAAGAAAAATATTGAATAATACTGAAATGAACTAGACAAAGAAATTCTGAAAAACACTAAGTCTAGAATTCGCAGGTTTCACAAAGAAATACAAAGAATTCGCAAGTGTTTAGAACCATAAATTCGCAATTGTTTAGAACCAAACACAGAATTCGCAAGTGTCAAAATTCGTAACCAAGAATATTCACTTAGAATTCGCAAGTTTCAACTAGAATCCGCAGAGAAGACTCTTACGAATTCTACACTTTTCACAAACTAGATATCTGCGAATCCTTAGATTTTCTCAAGTAATACGACTACGAATTCTATCCTTGGAAAAATTCACTCGAAAATTTGCGAATTCTAAGCAAATCTCAAAAATAGAATATTACGAATTCTGAACTAAGAATTCTATAGTTTAAACTTTTCATGATAAACTCTTTGCGAAATCTATGAAATTCGCAAGTGACATAAAAACGAATTCTCTGATTTTAGAAAACCACTTGATCTGCGAATCTTGTACTTATGATTTTCAGAAAAATCAACTTTGCGAAAAATAAAGAATTCTACGAATTCTTAAAACTTTATGTGAAAACAATGAACTCTGCGAGTTCTTGAGATGATCTTGCGAGTTCTTCAGCTCTGGTTGCGAGTTCTTCAACTTTCGAAGACAAAACCAATCTGATTCGCACAAAAACCTATCTAGACATCAAATTACAAACTGAAACTTTGAGAATTCGATCAACTAAACATCTAGAACATATTACAATCAACGAATTTTAATAAGAAACATCAAGATGTACAAATTAACACAATACAGTGCTAAAAAAAACTCGTGAACTCGACAACAACAAATTCATCAAAATTGACTAAGCATTAGTGCTAAACTCAAATCAAATGATACAAACTTATTCTAAAATACAATACGAACATAAAACCATTGAATACAACTCGAAAAACACATATAAACTCAGAATCGAATCTGAAAGTCGATGAAACAGTGTCGAACACATTTTCTTGAAATGACTTCAACTAGATCTGCTCTGATACCGATTGTGTGTCCCTGTTTCAAGATTCTAATCACAAACAATCAAACAAACAAGATGATTTAACTACCTGTTTGATTCAATTTCCAAACTCAAACGATTACAAACTCAGATGATCTCTTTCTCTCTCTATACTTCTCCTTCTCTCTCTAAAACTCTCTCAGAATGCGTATCTCTTTTTCTAAGTCATATATCTATTAAACAGCAAAACAACTATTTATACCAAGCAACTAAAACAAGGAAACAAAACAATACAAATTCACTTTGACTTTATTAACACATAAACTTTAACTTTCACTGAGAGTTGACTTTTCATCTTTGACTTCTTGAACTTTGACCTTCTGTCTTCATGATCTTGTATCCAACATATTTATGCTCTAACATATGGTAATGAGGAAGAAAAGTTTTACCCGATAAACACTTATAGGAAGAAAGATGCTTAATAAAAATCTATTTTTATGGCAAAAATATTACCAGATACTTTGATAAGATAGTGAAAATGGTAACGACGAGCCAAGGCAATAGAAATCCCAAGCGCATCAGTCATTAGTACCCTATCTTACGTCCAAGTCCGTCTCTGGCGAGCCTCGCTTCACCTTCACGCATTGAACTCACTCTCGACTTGTACTGGAACCAATACCCAGTAATCGACTCTCGCCCTATCCAAATCGAACTCGAAGTCTCTGCTCACGAAAGTATCTCACTCTCTCTTGTCTCCTCTCCAACTCTAAGTCTCTATCTCTCTTAGACTCCTGGTAAATTTCTAAATTCTAATTTCACTCTTTTGTAGATTAAAGATGTTTCTAATTTGTTTTATTATTTGGATTCTTGTGTATTGTGTTGTTGATTTAGGATAGTTAGATGATTAGTTCAATTTGATAATGTGTCTATCTTGGTTTCTCATTGGTATATTGCTTTATGCTTGGGGTTTGAATTGTTGGTCATTGTTTATAATATTACCAAGGTTGATGATGCCTTCCAACTATTTGATGAAATGCAACTAACATAAACTCTGTGATATTCTTGTTATATTAATTTTAAAAACTGAAAGATTGTTTACATTGTTTGATTCTTGATCTAAAGATTACTTATTTTACTTGTTTTCTATGTGATTATGTGGCATTTACGTCTTAGGTATAGTAATTACATTTTTATCAATGTCAATATAAGAAGCCTACAAAAGAATGGAAGTAACATTGTCGCGTTGTAGTTACTCAAGATATTGTTGGAGAATGGGTTGTTTTTCGAACTAGTGAAAGGCGATTCACCTATAAGTTGTTAGGTTTAAATGTTACACACACAATCACACAAAACCGAAAGCAAGAAGAAAGAACACGAGAATTTTACGTGGTTCACACGATCAGGGTGATCGTGCTAGTCCACGAGAGCAACTAGGGTTTTCTTTTTATTAGGTGCTACAATGTTTATAAGTACAATGAGATTAATATATTGAGAAACATAATTAGGGTAATCTCCTAATTAAGGAAACTAGGGTAGAGGGCCTAGGGCCGGCTCCCATCTGCGCCTCCCCCTTATTCTGATCAATGGGCCGAAGCCCACATCCCAACAAGGTCGAAGTGTACATCCTACGTTCCATTAGGAAGGATTTTGAGAAGTTTGATTGCACATGTTTTCTGTGTATTCAGAGTTTACACTACGTTCCATTTTTCATTTTCCAGACAATTTAGAGTTTATTCGGGCATTCTTTTAAAATTTATCCTCCCAATGTGCTTTGTTTTCCCATGATAGACTGAATTCTTAGCAAGCTTTACTACACTCTCATTATCACAGTGTAACGAGTAATCAACTTGCTTTTTCCCAAATTCTTCAAGAAAGTCCTTTAACCATACTAGCTATTTACTGGCTTCAACAAGTGCCATGTATTCAGCTTCTGTTGTTAATAAAGCCACACTTTTCTGAAGCCTGGACATCCAACTAATTGCTGTTCCTCCCACTGTAAAGACGTATCCAATAGTGCTTTTAAATATCTCTTTGAGAACTGAATCTTTACCTTTGAAACATAATCCTAACTTTGAAGTACCCTTCAAATACCTGAGCAACCATTTGACTGCTTCCCAATGTTCTCTTCCCGGATCTGACATAAAGCGACTAACAACCCCGACGGCATGAGCTATGTCTGGCCTCATTGTTAGCTAGTTATTTTGTACATATTTTCTCTATTAATCTAATATGTTTTGCATCCTAGTTTAGCTTAAATTATGCATTTTTAGCTTAAATCGCATTGCATCCATCATTTGTTCCGTGTTCGGGTAATATTCGGGAAACTTGTGCGTTTATTCAAATTTCAGGTTGATTTAATAACGCTCGGTTCGGTTACAAAGGATGCCAAGTAATACGAAGGAAGCAAGGTGGAAAGTGGAGAAGAACTATTAGAGAACAAAGGCTGGATTTGCTTTCTGTGGGTGCGCACGACCCGTGCGCACTTCAGGCTAAAACAGCGCACGACCCGTGCGCCTTGTCCAGAATGTTTTCTGCTTCATGCAATTTTTCTGCAGCTTGGTTTAGATCTTTAATAAGATATTTGTCTAGATATTTGTCGAGATATTGGTTGAGATATTTGTCGAGATATTTGTCTTGATATTTATTTAGATATTTTGGATATTTTGGTTTTATTAGTATAAATAGAGGCCTCCCCTCTCCTTAGAAATCATCGGATCTTATAATGTAATCTGATCGGATCCTTGGTTTGGAAGTAAACTCTCTCTAGAGGTTTAACTTCCTGGATCACTCTTCTCTTAGGATCCTACCTCGTGTTCATCAATCTAGTATTGTATCTCTTTCTTGTTTATGTTCTTAATTCATAAATATATGTAGAAATGTTGTTTGATGATTTCTTTTATATTTTCTGTTATATATTAGTATCTAGTATATATATATATATATTTTGTTTAGTTTCGTAATCGATAAAAGTCGTTTTTAGTTCTTTTCATATATAAGATTGTGTGGTGATAATCAACAGCTATATTGAGAAATTGGTTAACTCGAAGTTAAACGGTACGGTTATCGAAGGTTAGTTTTACGGTTCATCACCAACGGAAGTTGGGTTGTGATCAGAGAGAGACAGACTATTCGATAACCTTTATTCAACAAATCAAATTATAAATGGAAGTTTGAATTTGGCTTTTGGTCGATTAACCAACGATTCTAAAATTATCATGGAAATAGATAAAAGTAGGAATTGGGGAAATTGTTTTATCAAAACTTAATGCTTCTAGTTAAGTCGGATGTCATGGAAATAGTCAACCGCTTAACTAGGAAGGTTTATTTCACCTTGGAAGAGGGTCTTAAATGTTTTTAGAAAGATAAACCCCTACCTCGATATAACTGTTGGATGTCACCACTTCCATCTCGTCTTTATGTCTTAGTTTAATACATGTCCTAATTAGTCTTTTACTGTAATTTTCATAGTTTTTGTTATAAATAGTTCGAGTCCCTTTTATGTATTTATGTTTTATACTTGTATTTTGATTTATAGATTAATCTTTAGTTTATAAAAATCTCCATCAATTGTATTCTCATAGCTAGTTCATGATTTATAACAGAATTAGTACTTAAACCACTGCTCCCTGTGATCGACCCGTATGCTACACAACCCGTACGCTTGCGGTTAAAATAAAACTCAACAAGTTTTTGACGCCGTTGCCGGGGAGCAATCGGTTTAATATGGATTTAGCTATAAATTAACTAGACTATATTTCTATCTATTCTATATTTCATGGTTTATTTTGTTTTATTGTCTTCTTACCCTGTTTAATCTCGGATTTCTCCTTGAGTTTAGTACTTCTCGTGCATGAAACGGAGATCGCGCAGCGCTGACGAGTGACGGCACGTAAACGAAACGACGGCACGTAGACGAAACGCTGAAAGGAGAAGGAGATTAAGACAAGAAAGAAGGGCAGAAATTCCGCAACCTAGATCTTTGATGGACGTTTGCACAACCCACCATGGCTCAGTGACAAATAAGGTGCTCGTTCGAATCCTCCGTCAAACTCATGGTAATAACAAGTAAATATATATATATTTTGTTTTCTTAAAAAAAAATTGGTTCTGTTTATAGCGCACGACCCGTGTGAGAAAAAAAAAAAACGAGATTATATATATATATATATTATATAAAAAAAAATTGGGATTTTGTTTTGTTTGTGCAATCTTTCTTTTTAGGTTGCATTTGTAGAAAAAGGATTGGAGTTTTTACCGTTTTCAAGTCTGAAAATCTTCATCCTCAACCGCGGTAATTCGTTCCTTTCTTTATTTTTATGTGCATTGTTATTTTTCTTAAGTTTTAGTTTAGATTGGGCTGTCAAGTTTGTTGGGACGGACATAGGCTTGGCTTTTGTTTAAATTTTGTCAATCGTACGTGTGCACCGCAACATCCCTCTAAGCATTGAGGACAATGCTTAATTATAGCTTGGGGGTGTCATTCTATCTCATGTTTTTTTTTTTGTTTCTTGTTTCTTCATACATTTTTTTTTTGTTTCTTGTTTCTTAGTATCTAAAAAAAATAAAAAAATAAAAAAATAAAAAAATAAAAAAATAAAAAAATAAAAAAAAATAAAAAAATATTTTATGTGGATAAACCTTTTTAGCTTCAAAGATGTAGATAACCTTTTCACACTTGGTATAATCAACATTTAGGTTCATTGCTTGTACATCATCCCATTCATTGCTAGTTAAGATCTAAACTGTATAGAAATCATTGTTTCACTATTAGGATAACACTTACACTCACTTATCACTACATCACCGCACGTAACCTTTAGGATTAATACGCATACCGTAATCCCCCTACATTACATATGTGACTGCTTGGATGGACCCCACCCAGTGAGAATTTGGGTCGTTTTGGATTGAATCATCTATAATCAATCCCAATCTATTCTTTCTTGTGAGGTACCTTCCACCAAAACGTAGCTCTAGGTTTTTGACTTGATTCTCGTTTAGAATAACTATGAAACTACATTGAGGCCATCATTTTTCTATAAACTCAACCTTAGCACCCCCTATCATCCCCTTCACCACAAAGCTATAAAAAAATAATAATAAAAATAATAATAATACAAAAGAAGATAGCTTGGGGGAATGTAGTAGAAGAGGTTCACAAAGGGAACCGAAAGTTAGTTTCTTAATCGATAAAAGTCGGTTTTAGTATCTAGTATATATATATATATATATATATTTTGTTTAGTTTCTTAATCGATAAAAGTCGTTTTTAGTTCTTTTCATATAGAAGATTGTGTGGTGATAATCAACAACTATATTGAGAAATTAGTTAACTCGAAGTTAAACGGTACGATTATCGAAGGTTAGTTTTACGGTTCATCACCAACGGAAGTTGGGTTGTGATAAGAGAGAGACCGACTATTCGATAACCTTTATTCAACAAATCAAATTATAAATGGAAGTTTGAATTTGGCTTTTGGTCGATTAACCAACGATTCTAAAATTATCATGGAAATAGATAAAAGTAGGAATCGGGGAAATTGTTTTATCAAAACTTAATGCTTCTAGTTAAGTCGGATGTCATGGAAATAGTCAACCGCTTAACTAGGAAGGTTTACTTCACCTTGGAAAAGAGTCTTAAATGTTTTTAGAAAGATAAACCCCTACCTCGATATAACTGTTGGATGTCACCACTTCCATCTCGTCTTTATGTCTTAGTTTAATACATGTCCTAATTAGTCTTTTACTGTAATTTTCATAGTTTTTGTTATAAATAGTTCGAGTCCCTTTTATGTATTTATGTTTTATACTTGTATTTTGATTTATAGATTAATCTTTAGTTTATAAAAATCTCCATCAATTGTATTCTCATAGCTAGTTCATGATTTATATCAGAATTAGTACTTAAACCACTGCTCCCTGTGATCGACCGGTATGCTACACAACCCGTACGCTTGCGGTTAAAATAAAACTCAACACTCGTGCAAACCATGGCGTACATGAGACTACCAATAGCAGATGCATAAGGAACCTTAGCCATATCTTCTTTCTCATCTTCTGATCTAGGAGACTGATCTTTGGTAAGCCTGAAATGACTTCCTAAGGGTGTGTGTCTAGATTTTGTTTTCTCATTTTCCATCTTGAATCTTTCTAACACTTTTCCGATGTATTTCTTCTGGGATAGTGTCAAAGATCCATCTTTCTTGTTTCTAGCAATGCTCATACCGAGTATCTGTTTGGCTGGACCTAAGTCTTTCATCTCGAATTCTTCAGACATTTGTTTCTTTAACTTGCTGATCTCTTTCATATCTGCCCCTGCAATCAACAAACCATCTACATAGAGAAATATAATGATATAGGAGCCTTTGAATTTCTTCACATAACAACAATGGTCCGTCTCACATTTGTTGTACCCGGTTCTCTCCATGAAGTTATCAAATTTCATGTACCTCTGTCTGGGTGCTTGTTTGAGACCATACAAGCTCTTTCTCAGGTTGTGCCATGTAGATATCCTCTTCAAGGTCACCATGTAGAAATGTTGTCTTGACATTTAGTTGCTCTAGATGTAAGCCCTCTGCAGCTACAATACTCAAGATCAATCTGATGGTGGTCATTTTCACCACTGGAGCGAAAGTTTCATTGTAATCAATCCCCCTCTTCTGTTGAAAACCCTTGACCACTAAACGATATTTATACTGTTTAGACCCATCATGCTCTTTCTTGATTCTGAATACCCATTTGTTCTGCAATGCTCTTTTGTTATTCCCAGATTCTAGTTTCTAATCACAAACAAATCAAACATAAACAAGATTTCAATCAATTACCTATTTGATTAACTTTCAAATCCAACGATTACAACTTTCTCTCTCTAGAACTCTCTCTTTCTCTCTCTACAAAACTCTCTCTCGAATATAACTCTGTTCAAGATTTCTTACAACTGAATACCACTCTTATAAAACAGAAATAGAAAGCTATTTATACCTACAACTAAAATACAAAACAATAAACTTTGACTTTATTACAAATAGACTTTGACTTTAGTGAGAGTTGACTTTCTCAGCTTTGACTTCTTGAACTTTGACTTTTGACTTCTTGATCTTGTATCCAACTATTTCATGCTCTAACAATCTCCCCCTTTGGATTCAAGATCACTGTTAAAAGATCTAGCAATTAAGTCTTCACTTTTAAGCTTTGTGAGCACAATCTCCCCTTTTTCTTTAACGACATTCTTTCCAAAACTGTCTTCAAACTATTAACTATCTCCCCAAAACTTTCACAAAACACTTTCAGACTTTGGAAAGAAATTATCTTCAGAATCAGCGCGGATTGCTTTAGCAAATAATCTTCAAAGAAAATTTCCTCAAATCTTCAGAAATTCTTTGATCTTCTTCAAATCTTCAAATCTTTACTTTGAACTTTTCTGACTTGGACATTTCTGAAAATCATCTCTCAAAACTTTATCATTTATTGATACCATCTCCCCCTTTTTGATGATTTGAGCATCTATATCATCAAAACTTTTCTTCCAAGAAATGTATTTGACCATTCTGATCTGTCAAACCGAGCCTCTGATTCTGTGATCCATAACCAAGTATTCATCTAGATCTTTGCAAATCCAGACAAAATAAGAACATATAACTCCTGAATCAACAAATGAATCAGTTAGAATGCCTGTCAGTAACACGAAGTCACTGTGTGTAACGAATACACAATATAAAGGAGCTTTTTGATGTTCACTCCCCCAGGGCTTCCATCCAATCATCGAAACACCACAAAGGCAATTTCTATGAATGTTATGACAAAGAAACGAATTATTTGTGTGTTCGTGCAAGTATAGAAAGAATTAAGCACGAATTAATTGCTTTTTAAGGCTCAACATAGTGTAAACCACTGAGACAACAGTAGATAAACACAGACTCAATGTGCATGATTGAAGTGCGAAGGTGGGGCAGACTTCCTTCTTTTTCAATATCCAGATTTTCCAAATGAAAACCAGATAGCATATGTGTTGCGTCCCCTTGAAAATGTGAAACATTTTCTTTTTGAGAAGAAAATGAGTGGCTGGTGGGGTAGAAAGCAAGAGTTGGCATGGGCTAGTTGCCTGTTTCAATAATGTTCACGAAAGAATTGTGAAGCATTAGTAATGTGGCTGCCCGACTCAGAAAGTAGTTGGTGCAGAGTTTAATATTCTTTTACTCTGTTCTTACACCCTCTTTTTTTGATCAATAACTCACTACTAACCAAACTCTCCTTTACATTTTACCTCATCACACAACCCACACTCATTTCTTTTAGACTCCTCACACTCAATCTCTATGGATTAACTTCTTGGGTAGAAATCACTGGTTAACGTGATTTCATAGAAGTTCAGTTAATTCCTAGCACAAAGAACCCATATAATCCTATGAAAGCATAATGTTGCTCAAATGGTTTAACTTTAGCAGTTAAATCTCATATACAAATGTCAGATGAATGTATGCTCATAAAATATAATCATGAAGATTTGAGCATTTTTAGACATTGAAGCATTTTCAAACAAGTATATGAAATGAATGAATATGAATGCAAAAGGCTTGTTTAACAATCTGACATTGTATGAAAATGATCAGAAATGAATTATATATCAATTAAGGCTTATGGTCAAGAATAATGGATATTTTCTATACGAAACAAAAATATAGACATTCTTGAAATGACGTTTCGAAATGAAATATCGCTCAAAATTCTTTAAAGTACAAGCGGGGTGTCTTACCATCGAAAAATTGTTTCAATTTAGAGACATGGTAAGAACAATTTGATCAAAAATTAAACCGATGTGTGTGAATACTTGAAAGTATGTAGAAAAGACAATACACAAGTATTTATCTTTGAAAACACACGGTTTATTTAACAATTAAGCACAAAAATAAAATGAAAACATTCAAAATCACACTTCCAAATTATAAAATCTGTTTAAGAATCGGGAAGTGGTTTGAACATTTCAGAACATGTTTTCTATATCTGAAAGTTGTCCTTCTTTCAGATATATTTGAGATTAAGATAAGAAATTTACCTTTTCGCGCAATCTTAAATCTCCTGAAGTCAAGCTGAAGTCATTAAGATATGATCTTATCAGCTTCTCTCATCCTGCAAAAATCTCAAAGTCTAGTCAAAGCAACTTTATTCACAAATTTATTCAAATGTAAAAGAAATAAAGCAGTAAAACGATTAAAGTACGAGTTCTGATTTGAAATAATCAGAAATCATAGTCTTACTCCTTTTGGTATAACATATAAGCTCCCCCTAAAATCATGCATTACAAAAATTTTGTCAATTAAAAAAAAATGCAGAAATTAGATATGCTCCCCCTAAAAAAAAATAATGATTCATCTTTAATCTTCTCTTACTCCCCCTGAGAACATGAGCAAACAATTAAAGCGCAGATATTGTTCAAACATAAAGATAAAGAAAATAATGAAAAATAACAATACATAACTTTATTAGGTAACAACCGATTATGTCTTAAGATTTAACATACCAAGCTTAGAAACAAGAAAATTAAATCTCTTTTCATCTAAGGGTTTGGTAAATAAATCTGCAAGTTGATAATCTGTTTTTACAAAATAAAGTTCAATTGTTCCTTTTTCTACATTATCTTTAATAAAATGATACCTGACATCAATGTGTTTGGTTTTCGTATGTTGGACAGGATTAGCAGATATCGCGATTGCACTCTTCGAGTCACAATAAATTGGAATTTTATCAAACTTGAATCCATAGTCTCGCAGCTGTGTTCGCATCCACAACACTTGAGAGCAACAACTGGCAGCATCTACGTACTCTACTTCAGCAGTTGATGTGGAAACGCATAATTGTTTCTTTGATGCCCAGCTAACGAGCTTGTCTCCAAGGAATTGAATGTGACCTGAAGTGCTCTTTCTGTCCAACATGCAACCTGCATGATCTGCATCTGAATAGGCAGTCAGTTGAAAACCAGTATCCTTAGGATACCACAGACCAAGATCTGCAGTCCCCTTAAGATACCTAAAAATCCTTTTGACAACAGCCAAATGGGATTCTTTAGGAGCAGCCTGATATCTAGAACATAAACATGTTGAAAACATAATATCTGGCCTACTTGAAGTAAGATACATTAACGATCCTATCATACCTCTATAAGTTCTAACATCAACACTTTTACCCGAAGGATTAGTGCTAATTTTAGTACCTGGTGCCATCGGGGTTCCAATTGGTTTACAATTTTCCATTTTGTACTTCCGAAGAATATCCAAAATGTACTTAGATTGGTTAATGAAAATCCCCATTGAAAACTGTTTAACTTGTAATCCGAGAAAGAAATTCATCTCTCCCATCATACTCATTTGAAAACGTGACACCATGAGGTTAGAAAAGTTTTTGCAAAATTTAGGATTAGTAGAACCAAGTATTATATCATCAACATATATTTGAATAAGGATGATATCGGCTTTTTCCTTTTTGATGAACAAAGTGGTATCAACTTTACCTTTGGAAAAACCGAACTTGACCAAGAATTTTGATAGAACATCATACCATGCTCGAGGGGCTTGTTTTAAACCATACAGAGCTTTGTCCAAGATGTAGACATGATCTGGTTTATCTGGATTGACGAACCCTTCTGGTTGAGACACGTATACTTCCTCCTTAAGAATACCATTCAGAAAGGCTATTTTCACATCCATCTGAAAGACTGTGAAATTCTTATGAGCTGCGTAGGCTAGAAACATGCAGATTGCCTCTATACGCGCTACTGGAGCATACGTCTCATCGTAGTCTATGCCTTCCTCTTGCCTGTAACCTTTGGCAACAAGTCTAGCTTTGTTCCTTATGACGATACCATCTTCATCCTTTTTATTCTTGAATACCCATTTAGTGCCAATTACGGATTTTCCTTCCGGTTTTGGAACTAATCTCCAGACCTTCAGGGCTTCAAACTGACTGATCTCTTCTTGCATAGCAGATACCCAATCCGAATCAGCTAAAGCCTCTGATACTCGCGTGGGCTCTATCTTGCTGAGGAATGAGTCATGCATACATTGATTAAGAGTCGCTGACCTAGTTTGTACAGGCTTGTTGAGATCTCCAATTACTTGATGTAATGGATGCTCTTTGGTCCAGCGATGCTCATGAGGGATTGGATTAGATACTGATTGAACATGATCATCATCTTGAAATCCACTATCAGGCTCTTCAGTTTGAATAATAGGAAGGGGGTTTGCAGTTGAAGTTTCAGTTGCAGAAGTATGAGTTGGAACAGCAGAATTGAGCTGTTGAGTAGACATTATATCATACCCAACTGAAATAGTTACTTCTGGCTCAACAGTTACTTGTATATCTTCAACTGTAGGAGTAATTGTAGGAATGTGAGTTTCTGACTGAACGGAGGATTCTTGTTCAGTTATGACTTCTGAAGTGACTGGAAGATTGCAACTTGTGTCTTCAGACCTGTCAGTCACAACAGATTTAGATACATTAGAACCTAGAAACTCATCATAAAAGAATTCAAATAACAAATCTAAATCAGATAAATGTGAAATAGAAGTAGAAGCGTTACTCGAATTATTGGCTATAGAAGCAGGTTCTGGACTGATCTGCCCAGAAGCTAATACTCCAGTGATCACGGGTTCTGAACTGAGTTGTTCAGAAGCCATATCTTCATCAAATGTTACATTAACGCTCTCAACGACTGTCTTTGACTTCTTCAGATAAACACGATATGCTGTAGATGTTGAAGAATATCCAATGAAGATGCCTTCGTCCGCCTTAGCACTGAATTTATTCAGACTCTCTCTGTCGTTAAGCACAAAATATTTACACCCAAATATGTGAAAATACTTGATTGTTGGTGTTTTGTTGTTGATCAGCTCATATGGAGTCTTTTGAAAACGGCGGTGTATCATGGATCGATTTTGAGTATGACATGCAGTTGACACAGCTTCTGCCCACAAAAATAGAGGTAGATCGGATTGGCTGAGCATAGTCCGAGCGGCCTCGACTAGCGTCCGATTTCGCCTTTCGACTACTCCATTTTGTTCAGGCGTACGAGCAACAGAGTACTAATGTGATATCCCGATCGATTCGAGATATTCTTCAACGGTTTTGTTTTTGAACTCTGTGCCGTTGTCAGTTCGAAGAAACTTGACTTGTCTCTGCATATTCACCTGGGTCGTCTTTAAGAAAGTAATGAGAACTTCGGGTGTCTCATCTTTTGATCGAAGAAATTTGACCCACGTGTATCTTGAGTAATCGTCCACAATAACCAACACGTATTTCTTTCCACCCAATCTTTGTGTTCTCATCGGACCACACAAATACATATGTAACAATTCTAACGGAGAACTAGTGCTTGGTTCAGGCTTCGGTTTGTGCGGTGCTCTCTTCATCTTACCCTTCTCACATGCAACACATAAGTGTTCTTTCTCGTATTTGAGCTCAGGAAGTCCTTTTACCAATTTTCCACTAACCAGCTTGTTGATATAACGAAAATTCAGATGTGATAGTCTTCGGTGCCAGAGCCAACTTTGTTGCATCGAAGCTTTTGACAATAAGCAAACATGACTGTCATTCTGTACCTTTGAAAGATTGATGGTATAGAGGTTTGTCTTTCGATTTCCGACTAAGAGTTCATTGCCGTCTTCAGTACGAACCGAACATCTCTTAGCTTTGAAATTGACCTCTAACCCTTTATTACAGAATTGACCGATGCTAAACAAGTTGTGCCCTAAACCTTCAACATAACTCACCTTACTTATCGTTATGTTGTCTTGAATGATGTCACCATATCCTAAGATTGGTGAAAGCTGATCATTTCCAAATCTGACATTTCCATTAAATTTCTCTGTATATCTAGACAATAAAGTTTTTTGCCCAGTCATATGCTTGGAACATCCACTGTACAAGTACCACATATGTCGGGTCTGCAAGAGAAATCAGGAAACAATAACTTTAGGTACCCATTTAAAAACGGGTCCTAACAGATTAGCACATGATTTTGGTATCCACTTGAAAATGGACCCTCTGTCCTTTTGAAAACCTTTAAAAATATTTGATTTTGAAGAGTAAACATGATAAGATCCATACCAATAAGGAGAATTATGAGAATAAACAAAATCAGTTCGCCGATAATTATGATGATATTTAGTAGTAATAGAAGATAATTGAATCAATTGCTTTATTGAATAACGCTTGTAAGAAGTTACAAGGTTTTGTTTATGAGAAGCACATTGACCAACTACATCTGAATCACTACTAACAGATATAAAACAAGAATTATCAGAAACTGATTCAGCTATCCCATCATCCTTCCGTTTTGGTAGCCATTCAGTTCGAGCTTTCGACCTTTTCTTGCTTATATCTGAAACAAAAGATTTAGATTTATTAGGAAAAGCATATTTCAGAGACTGAGTTTTCTTTTGTGTACCAGTGTATTTATTTTCTGTAATCGCTGTTTCTTATGTTTCTTTCCTCGAGCATAGTAATCAGCAGTTACAGAAACTGGTTCATCAACCTTAGTTAATGATTTAGCAGTTTTAAGAACACTTGGTAACACCTTTTCATTTCTAAGACAAGTAGAATGATCAGGAAGTTTAGCATTGAAGTCAAACATATCAATTTCTTCTATGCACCCATTATCAGAATTAAGAAAGTCATTTGCAGACTCAAATAAGTCATCAAAATTATCAAACGAAGTTTGAGGTGCCTTTGAAACTGTAGAACACTTTGTAGATTTAGATTGAAAAACAGTGTTCTTTAAAACTGTAGAAAACACACTTTGTTCAATATCTACCAAAAGTCTTTCATCAGAAATAATATTTTCAAGCTCAACTATTTTGCTTTCAAGAATGAGTGGAGGAACATAAACCTTTGCAGTTGCAGGTTTTGCCTTCATCTCAGTGACAGAATAACTAGCAAAATAGTCATTTGAAAGAAGTTTTGATGTCTCTGAAAGATAACTATCATTTAATTTTGCATAATTAAATGGTAGCTGCATTTTCTTTACATTCTTTCTATTTTCAGTTTCTTTGGCCTCAACTTCTTCTGGTAATTTGGTAACAAATTTGGGTTTTAAATGAGTATGTTTACCAGCACAAGCAAGAAAATCAAAATTATAAAGTGCCAGTTGTTTTCTGATGGCTTTCTTTAAGTAATGTGGGTTTTGAAAACCAAGACCCCATTTTTCCTTAACATCAGCCTCTTCATTAGGTGCATTAAGAAAAATAGTTTGATCTGTTTGTCCTCTTGCATAAAGTTTGGCTTCCAGATCATTTACCTTCTTATTCAAAATCTTGTTCTCAACCTGCAATTTATGAACAGTTAGTGCAGATTCTCTTTTCTCAAACTCATACTTAGAAATTTTAACTTCAAAATCAGAAATCTTCTTTTCAAAACAATCTATTTGAAGTTTAGAATCAGAAGCAGACTTGCGTAAAGAATCAATTAGATCTTTGTTCCCAAGAACAGACTTATTAAGCTCAAAGATCTTATTGTTTCTTTTAGCAACTCTTTCTTTTTCTTTTTTCAGTTTATTTTGTAAATCTTGAAGCTCAACCACCATGGCTTCCATTTTGGTAATGAAATCTTTTTGAGTTAAATTTAATACCTCATCAGATGTCTCATCATCGGACTCATCATACTTTACTTCTTTGCCCATGAGACAGAGATGAGCTGTTTCTTCCTTCTCCTCATCTTCACCTTCGGAATGATCCAACCAAAATTCGTCCTCAGCCATTAAAGCTATGCCCGCTTCTTGCTGTTTGGCCAGTAGCAGTTTGTTCTGATAGTACTGAGAATTACGAACTTTTGGCTTTCTACAATCTTTTGCAAAATGTCCAATCTTGCCACAGTTGTAGCATTTGATTAGATCATTTGTTGGCTTTACATCAACTGTGTAATCATTCACAAACTTCTTCCTTTCATCGGGTTTCTTCTCAACATATCTGTTCTCTTCATGTCGCTTTCCTTCAACTCTTTCTCGGTGTTCATGATTCTTGGAGCTTGATGAAGAATATCTTTGAGAATTTGATCCCGGCTTCTTGTAGAATTTCTTTTGGAAAGCTCGGGTCAGTAAAAGCATAGCTTGTTTGAGACTTTCTCCATCATCACCATCTGATTCAGATTCAGATTCAGAACTTGTAAGCACTTTCTTCTTTTTCTTCTTCTCTTTCTTTTCTTTCTTCTTCTCTCCGGCCACTAGAGCAATAGGACCAGAAACTTTCTCATCTTTCTTCTTCTTTTCACTTCTTTTCTCTTCAACTTCTTCTTCATTCTGACGTAAAGTCTCATAGACTTCGTGAAGAGGTATGTCGCTCAAGTCTTTCATTTGCTTCATCCGACGGGTATGTTTCTTCCATTCCGGTTGCAGAATGCTTAAAAACTTGACGTTGTTTTCAATTTGCTTCTTCTTCACTTTGTTCTTTGAGAGTTCGTTCAGAAGAAGCACAAACCTCTCATAGGTTTCCTCTAGGCTCTCACTTTCTTTTTCTTTGAATTCCTCGTAGCTATTTATGCAGTTAGCCACTTTCATTTGATTGCGGACTTTGGAACCCATCATCATCTTTTGCAGCTGATCCCACATCTTTTTAGCATTTGCCTTGTAGCTGTCTATTTTGACGTAGATGTCATTCGGGATACTTTGAAGAAGAAGAGATCTTGCTTGTTTGTCTGCTTTGAAACGACTCTTTTGCTCTTCAGAATACTGAGCATATTCAACTGTAACTGTTTTCATTTTCTGATCTCTTTCCTCAGTACCATCTTCACTATTAGATGAGTCATCATCGGGTATTTGAACTGTGATTGGTACCATATGACCTTCTATAATTGAGAGCAAAATGTTTTCTCCATTTGCATGTCTGTCTACAAAATCCAGAAATTTGTCCTTCCACTTCTCATATTCTCCTTTAAAAAGAACTGGAGGCTTGACATCCGTGCCAATAGAAAGAGCGTCTCTGGAAGTCATCTTGAATGTACCTGTTTGAAAAATATATGCAATAAGAAACTAGAACTGATCGTTAGTCCAAAATATGAAATAACAAGAAAAATCTTGAAATTTAAAAAAAAATCAGAAATTTCGAAAAAAAAATTGACTAAGTGACAAAACTCGCAAGTCACTATTGAACTCTCAGGCCCTTAAACTCGCAGACACTGAGAAACACGCAGATCAAAACATGCGCGTTTGAGAAACTCGCAAACATAAACTTGCGTGTTCTGATAAACTCGCAGAGCTCAAACTCGCAGATCGATGAAACTCGCAAGACACTATTTCCTCTGAAACTCGCTAACGCCTAAACACGTAGATTACTATTCAAGATGAAACTCGCTAATTGAGGCGTGCGCGTTTCCAAAACTCGCTTGTCAAAGCTTGCACGTTTGGAATCAAACTCGCTAGCTATACTTGCGCGTTTCCACACTTAGAACTTTTTCCTGAAATTTCAAACTCGCACGTTGAGTGAACTCGCAGATCACTGTTTCTTTTCAAACTCGCACCCTTCGATTAGCGCGTTTGAAGAACTCGCTAACCACTACGTGCGCGTTCTGGTCCTTAGAAAATTTTCCAACTTTTCCAAACTCGCAGACTTCGATCAACGAGTTTCTAGAACTCGCAGATTGTTACTTGCGCTTTTGAGACCAAAATCTTCCCTTCGACTTGCGCGTTCTAACAGATGAATCTTGCGCGTTTGAACGATGAACTTGCGCGTTCTGGAGATCTAGCGCGTTCTTCAAAAAGTCGACCCAAAAATTGAGTTTTCCATCTGATTTCGATCTAAAATTTTGTAAATTGGTCTGAAACTTTGAATTGTTAATCGATTACAATACTGGAACGTATTACAACGCAAGAATTTCACAAACAATCACTCATAATACAAAATGAACAATGAAACAGTGAATATCGACTCGTGAACAAAAACTCAACAAAAATCACAAATTCGTGAGAATTACAGTGCAATTCAAAAATTAAAGTACATAGACTCTATCTATTACACTTTTCGAAAAATTCCTAATCAACATCTGCTCCAAAAACGCACAAAAACTCTAAAAATGATTTTGCACAGTCGAACTCAAAGTCGAACTTGTTTTATTGATTTTTCTTGATATGATTTCACTTTGAATCTGCTCTGATACCAATTGTTATTCCCAGATTCTAGTTCCTAATCACAAAAAAATCAAACATAAACAAGATTTCAATCAATTACCTGTTTGATTAACTTTCAAATCCAACGATTACAACTTTCTCTCTCTAGAACTCTCTCTTTCTCTCTCTACAAAACTCTCTCTCGAATATAACTCTGTTCAAGATTTCTTACAACTGAATACCACTCTTATAAAACAGAAATAGAAATCTATTTATACCTACAACTAAAATACAAAACAATAAACTTTGACTTTATTACAAATAGACTTTGACTTTAATGAGAGTTGACTTTCTCAGCTTTGACTTCTTGAACTTTGACTTTTGACTTCTTGATCTTGTATCCAACTATTTCATGCTCTAACATCTTTTGTCTTGCGGAAGTGTTGATCCCAATAATGATGTTCTTTACTTGAAGGACTTTTTACTACACACAGATTTATAAATGAGAGTACGGAAGCGTTTCTAGTATGTAGAAAAAGTAGAACATGCAAGGTAGTAGATACACAGAAAATCAATAAACAGAATCGTAAAATATAACAGGAATTTCACTCAAGACACTGTTTCATTGATTCACTGTAAGAACACCAAGAACACACACTAGTGTGTGCAAATATTCTCAAGAAAATACAATCTTTAAAATCAGACTTGTGTGTGCTCGCATACAAAACTCAAAGGTGGTGCTCCTATAATATACAAGGAGGATGCACCCCGTAGTACAAGACAAAGGCTGACATTCCATAAATGGAATGCCACCTGGAAAGTAAAACGATCGTGCACCGCGCAAAGGTGATCTGGAAATCTTAGTACAACAGGCATCACGTGATCTGCATGTGAGCTTGTCTTGGACTGAGTTTGCCAAAATCTTCGAAGTCTCCAGAGGTTAGCCATCACAGAGGCTCTGTGAGTGATCACAGAGGCTCTGTGAGTGATCACAGAGGCTTTGTGATCTGAAGAACATTATCAGGTTTCGTGTCCTCTGGCAGAGTGTCGACATAATCTTCTGAGATTGTGGGTTCTGTGGTGCGCTTGGATGTTCTGAGCAAACTTCTGCAGTTCTTATACTTAGCCAATTTTTCAATACTTCTCTACATTGAAGTTGGAGCTAACAATCTCCCCCTAAGTATTGAAAAATGAAGAATTTGAATGTTGAGATTTAGGCTAAGTTAGAAACAAAAAGAGGTGAAAGGAACTCAACCTCTGAATACTTACTTTCATTCATAAAAAGTGCCAGAATGCAATTACATATTAGTACAATAAATGAAAGCAAAAGAAAATACATTACATCATAGCCTATATTTTGGCGTTTGGGAAATCATCGACTTTTCTTCCAAAACCACCTTCCTTTTTCAGTTCTCTGTAGTATAACACGCACAGGTCTCTGAAGTTTATAGATGCACCTATATTCTCTAGAAGAACATTTGCAGCTTCTGTGGGTACAAGTGGTGTGCCTCTGTGTTTGATGATCAGATCTTGAATGAACAACAGAGACTGAGTTGAGTACTTGTGGCTCTCTATCCCCATAAAAATCTTCTTTTCGCCATTGGGATTGATGTACACGAAGCCAAAGGAAGGTGAATTAATGATGGATTTCGGAAGGATTGTGGCAGAGGGTGGTAGATTGTCCTCTGGTGGAGGAAAGTTTACTTTTTTGACCCCCAGATCAAGTGCCACTAGAAAGTCGACAATACTATAGAAGAGTAGCTTTTCCCTCATAGTTCTCTTGATGGTTAGGTAGGCTTCTTGATACTCCTTCTGCCAACCAAACTTGTCTTATATCCACTTGAATAGCTTTGGGAGATCGTGGGGATGGAGATTTGGTAGATCTGCATCAGTGAACGTCCATATTTCCCCAACTTCTCTCTTCACCTCATACTCACTGAACCAGAAGTTTTTTCATTTTGTGTGAGCAAGTTTGATTTTCAGAACCTCTGAGATTTTCGCCATGGAGAAGACTTTGAGTTTTGGTTTGGCTTTTTCTTTGTAAAATCTTCTCCTTTCCTCTGAAATAATTTGCTCTGAGAGTTTGATAGAGGGCTGATCGTGGACTCCTCGGCTATAGAGTTACTTGTACACATATTCTTCTATGTTCTTCTTTGGAGGAATGGGGAAGGGTCTTCGCAAGCTCTCGAGGCCTTGGACAACCTCTGCAACTCTGTCCTTGGAAGGTTTTTCAATTGGGTCCAAGACAGGGAGTTCAGAGAAGGGCTGCAGATAAAACGCCCAGTCTTCCTCTTCGGGTTTTATACCTCTCAGAGCATCACTTTTGTGGGCATCGAAGGATATTTTCATAAGCTTTTCGGTGCTTGGAGGAGGTGACTTCTTCTTTAGAGGCTCTGTGGCAATAGCCTTTCTCTGTCTTTGGCGGTTGGAGGTTTGATGATTTGGAATGTGGGAGTGGGAGGTAAAGCTGCAGAGACCTGTTGTTGATTTAGCTAGGGGTGCTCAAAAACCCGATCAACCCAACCCAACCCAACGTGAAATAACTCAAACCGAAGCAACCCGATGACTAATCGAGTTGTAAAATCTTCAAACCGTAGGTATTGGGTTGATATTGGGTTACTTTTATTTGAACCCAACCCAACCCGATTAACCCAATCCTTTTATTTTGTGGATTTAATATGATTTTTAAGTCTTTATTAATATGTAAATTAGAAAATTACACTATTGCGTACCCTCTTCATTTACATATATTTTCAATCTATTAATCTCTATATAACTCCTTTGTATATATGTTTAATAAATGTAAAGACACACACACACACACACATATATATATTGAGAGTCCAAGAACACTGATTCTTTAGAGAGAGAAAGTAGAGAGAGAGAGAGACTTGGAAGCGCAAAGTAGTAAAATGTATTCAATATGCGTGTGTTTCTTTCAAGACACAAAGACCAAAGGGACTTAAATACCCTTGGTCAATACAACACAGAATAAGCACTAAACATAGTATTTGAGCAAGCCCTATAAATACAATGATTACTATAAAATCAGACCTAACAATCTCCCCCTTAGTAATCATTGACGCTTTGGTCTTCAAAAATTGTCTTCTATAACAGCACGGACCAACAAAGCGACTTTGTGAAGCTTTCTGACTTTTTAAGAAAAATCTCTTCTCAGCATCTTTCAGATAAAGTTGTCTTTACTGTTTTGATCTCTAGACGATACACCTCTTTTGAATGATCTTGAATGAACTGTGGTGTTCGGAGCAGAAACAGCAAAAGAATTAGTTGTAGCTGAGAAAATAGAATCATTGAGCGAATCTTGATCAGCAGATAAACATTTGAGCTCTTTGTCTCTTTAACTTCTCCTTGACTTCTCCCCCTCATGACCTTGATGATCTTGATCAACTTGGTCATGCAAATGTTGGAGACGAGACATCTTAAGATCTGCAAAATCAAAGAAACAGAGAAAACAGAGGAGGTTTGCGCTTCATGATGGACGCGCAAACCAAGATTTGCGTTTCATGTTGGACGCGCAAACCAAAGTTTGCATTTCATGAAGGGAGCGCAAATCAAAGTTTGTGTGTCATGCTGGAAGCGCAAAGCTGACTTAGACAAGATTTACATTTTTAAGCTCTTTGACTCCCCCTACACAAATGCACTAGATGTGACAATTCAAGTTAGCATTCATATAAAGAAAATCAGATACTCCCCCTCAAAAACAGATATAATCTTTGAAAAAAAAAATATTCTCTTTGTTCACACCCCCTTGAATAATGCATAAACCCATTAAAATATATTTATGAGAACACAATGATCAAATATTAATGAAGAAAGAAAAATATACTGAATGTAAATTTTGAAACAACTAAACATATAAAATTTTAAACACTAAACAAATAAAATTCTACTTAGTAAAATATTACAGATTTATCAATCATTTGAAATCAAACAAATGTTGTTGGATACAAGAACAAGTTTCATTGCATATCAAGTTAAAACATGTTCAGTTTCAAAAACTTCCATCAATCTATTCAGTGTGCTCACATGCAAATCTTCGATTAGCTTCAAGAAAATGCAATTCTAAAAATATTATAGAGAACTTTCCATGTACTGACACTAATTCATCAAAAATTAAGACTTTCACAAATTTACAGGTTTATCACAACTCAAACATATCACCAAGTATCATGAGATGTGTGCTCATTGGCATCTTTTTAGCAGTGTGCACATTGGCATCTTAACATGAGTGTGCTATTTGGCATCTTTTAAGCTTGTGCACTTTGGCATCTTTTGATCAAAAAGTTTATTAAGTAAAGAACATGCCGTAAACGTAACTTTCTATCTGACTCTATTGCAGGATTTGGGTCAGCCGCTCCCAGACCAGTTGGCCTTAGGGGACTAGGTGTCAAGCACCCCTTGGAACTTACTCTCCCAGATCAGAAAGGCTACATCGACATATCCTAAACCCATTCATACCAGTAGAACATGAATTTCGATCTGGTTCTATTGAAGGATTTCTGTTCGATCACTCCCAGACCAAATGACCTTAGGGGACCAGATGACAAGCATCCCGAGGAACTTACTTTCCCAAACCAGAAAGGTCACAGGTACAAACTTTTAAACTTAGAGATTTCTGTATTTTAAGAATTTAATAATCATCTCAATCACTCAGATCAACGTCTAAATGCTTAGCCCATATTTTCATTCCGATCTATAATTCTGATCAATTAGGTAGTCTAAGCAAAGTAAACTATAAAAATTCCAAATCACACAACTTTAAAGCAGTAATAAAAGTTTCAAACATGTTGCTGACTTTTCGACTTTTGTAAGACTTGAAAGTTGAACATATAAAACTTTAATATAAACAAAGAACTTGAAAATTTATCCTAGACACATATTTTATTCAAAAGAAAGAAAAAATGTAAAACTTTAATTTATAGAATAAAATTTGTAAAGATTTAAACTTTTAAACTCAATATGCCGATGTTAAAAATTTTCCTTAAAAACAAAATGTAAAGAATTCGGCAAATTGATATTTAGTTGGAACAAAATAAAATTCAACTATTTCATCTTTTACATTAAAGAAAATAAATTTGTGTCTCATATTAAAAGAAAATTTTGGGTAATACAAATTCATGAGATAGATAAACAAGCTCAGATTCTTGAAACATTGAGAAAAACTGGAATACCATCATTATCAGAGATAAAATGCAGCGGAAATAAAATGATGTACTCACAGTATCTCATATAGTCAGAAGCTTAAAAGCTTTGAAGAACGAGTTCTAAACTGATTTGTTTAGAAGTCGTAGTCTATGAAGTACGGGTCCTGAGCTGAAATACTCAGAAGCCAATATTCTCTTACTCCCCCTTAACATGTGATGCCTGCAACTTTAAATCAGATTGAGATTTGGGTACCCACTTGAATTTGGGCCCGTGTTTGTTAGTTGCAGTTCGTATGGGGAAAGAATAAACAGAATTGACATTTAAAGCACGAGGAATATTATCAGAGAAATAATCACAACTATCAGAAGAGAAAGCATAATCATCAGAACTAGAATCTGAGGAAGAACATGAGACATGTTTTGAAATTCGAAACATTTGCTTTCTAGAATATTTTGAAATTTTATTACATTTAGCAAATGAATCACTGTTATAAAGTTTGTCTACACATTTATCCTCATCAACAATAGATTCATCAGATGTCCGCCTCGCTCTCCAGATTTGTTTCTTTGACTTGCTCACAGTCCTATATGAAAGAATAGAATCGGAAGAATTAGAACAGTCAGAAATAATTGTATCTCGTTTCTTCGACTTCTTTGACCGTCTTCTTTTACGCTTAGGTTTATAATATTGATCATTTAGCGTAAAAGAATCATCAAGAATTTTAGACGAAATATTTAAATCAGAAGAAATAAATTTATCCAAGCAACCAATCTGATCAACTAAAAAATCTGAATTAGCCTCGGAGTCTGAAGAATTTGGAGAAAAGATTTTAAAATTTGAAACTTCCTTTTTATTTTCCTTAGAATCAGAAGATAGGCTAGAAATATAATCTGATTTTTGAGAAAATAATTTTTCTTCAAGACTAGACGTCATGAAAGAAAGAATAATATCAGATTCAATTTTCTTCAAAATATTTTGATCTTCTATCTGATCTTCAAGATCTATGATTTTTCCTTCCAATACTAATGGAGGAGTATATTTCTTCGAATCATAAATGATTGGAGAAATATTTCCTTTATCAGAATCACGTGCATAAGGAGCAATAAAATCACCAGACATTGAAGATTTGATAGGAGATATATCATTTAAAACTCTTCTTCCTCTTCTTGATTTTTCAGGAAAATATTTTGCATTTTCACTTGTATAAACAAAAGGAATTTCATTTTTCTTGTTATTTGTCCTTTTCTCATGTTCGATTTCTAACACTTGCTTCTCATTCATCTAATCAATTTTAAATTGAGGAGCATAATGAGCAAGAGTCAGATAATCGAATTTATATAATGTTGGGGATTTTTCAATCGCATTATTTAAACAATGAGGATTTTCAAAACCAAGACCCCATCTTTGTTTTAAAGCCTCTTCACTCCTCGGTATGTTCATATAAATTGTTTGTTCAGATTGGGCTCTTCGATAAAGCTTTTCTTCTAACTTATTTATTTTATCTGAAAATTCATCTTTTAAATTAGTCACAGCTGTCAAAGATTCAAGATAAGTCCTATTTGAATTTTCCAAATCCTCCAATTTCTTTTGAAAGATGTCTTTTGTATTTTCTAAAATGGATTTTTCATCTTTCAAAGAAATTTTCAGTTTGTCAATCAAATCTGACTTTTCAGTATTTAGATTCTTTTCAGATAAAATCTTTGAACACAAATCAGATAAAGCAGTTATCATGATATCAAACTGAGAGGTAATAAATTTGTAATCAAATTCAGAGTATACCTCATCCTCATCTGTTTCAGAGTCGTCTGACTGGTCATCTCCGATCAGGCACATCTGAGCGATCTCGACATTTGAAGCTTCATCATCGGAATAATCCAGCCAGAATTCTTCCTCGGCTAGCAAAGCAATTCCGTTCTCTCTTTTCTCGGCCATTTCCAATTTCTTTCTGTAATAAGCTGAGTCCTTAACCTTCTTTGCTCTACACTCCTTTGAGATGTGACCCGACTTTCCGCAGTTATAACAAGATGTAGTCTTCGGCTCGGGCACTTTGACTGTAGAGCCGGAAGTGAAGCGAGAAGAGTTGGAACCCGATCTAGGTTGGAACTTCTTCTGGTAATGCTCAGAGAGAAGGATCATAGCTTTCTGTAAAGCCTCGCCATCATCTTCAGTTGATCCGGTGTAAGCATTTTCAGACAATGCTTGTTCAGATATTTGCTTCGTGAGAAGAGCAACCGGATCTACTGTTTTCTTCTTTTTATCCATCTTGGCCTTTTTATCTAACACCAAGCTTTCATCAGTCATCAGAATCTCGTAAAGTTCTTGAATCTGCATTGTAGAGATTCTGACATCATTCCTTAATCTGTGGCATGATTTATTCCACTCAGACTGAAGAGCATTAAGGAATTTCAGATTCGTCTCAAGAGCAGTCTTTTCCACTTTAATCTTTCTGAGATCATTAATCACAGTGCAAAACCGGTCAAAAGTCACCTTCAGAGATTCATTGTCCTTTGCCTTAAATTCCTCAAAGTTATTCATGAAGCGTGTCTGGCGTATTTGAGTAGCAACTGATGACCCAAGCATGATCTTTTCTAACTGAGTCCACATCATGTTTGGATTATGCTTGAAACAATCAATTCTATTGTAGATTGAGTTTGGCAGTGCTAGCATCAAATTGGACTTTGCTTCTCTATCAGCTTTTTCACGTTTGATTTCATCATCAGTCAAAGGAATGTCATTTTTCGGTCTGATGAATGGTCCTTCAGTAAACGACTTCATCATATTTTCTCCATTTGTCTGACGCTCAATGAAATTTATGAACCTATCTTGCCACTGTTTAAACTCATCTTCATTGATTAAGGCTGGTGGACGAGTATCTGTTCCCAATTGCATCATCAGATCATTTGAGTATAATCTTGCTTGAAGAGCAAACTTGGCAGAATCCATTGCTGATGTACCAGAAAATCAAAAATCAGATTGAATTAAACAAAAAATTCGAAAAATATTAAAAATTGAAAATTTGAAAAACACTTGTTATGACACAAAGTTTAAAAAAAAAATAAAGATGACACACTAAAAAAAAATTCCAGAGAAGCGCAAAGAGAAGCGTTTCGATTGAAGAGAGACGCGCAAACTAGAGGTTTGCGTTTGCTTAGAGAGACGCAAAGTGAACTTTGCGTTTGCTTTGAGAAACGCAAAGTGAACTTTGCGTTTGCTTTGAGAAACGCAAAGTGTGACTTTGCGGGTGTAGGCGGAAGTGCAAAGTTAGCTTTGCGTGTGAAGAGGGAAACGCAAAGTGGAGCTTTCCGGGTGCAGAGAGGAACGCAAAGTGGAGCTTTGCGTGTGAAAGCAGAAGCGCAAACTAGAGGTTTTGCGGGTGAAGAAGGGAGCGCAAAGTTTGCTTTGCGTGTGAAGAGGGAAACGCAAAGTAAACTTTGCGGGTTGAACTTGAAACGCGAACCAAGAATTTTTTCAGTCGAAGGCAGAAACGCAAATCAGACTTTGCGTATTGTGTGTTCCAGATTCTAGTTTCTAATCAATAACAATCAAACAAACAAGATTAAACACAATGAATTACCTGTTTGATTACTTTGAAATTCACAAGATTACACTTTCTCTCTCTAGAATTCTTTCTCTCTCTAAAACCGTATTCTCTCTCAAATCTCAATTCTTACAATAAGTACACCCTGAATTACAAGAACAAAAACTATTTATACTACCACCTAATACAAGGAAAATACAAAATACAAAATACATTAACTTATTACAAATAGACTTTGACTTTGAATGAGATTTGACTTTCTTCAGCTTTGACTTTCTCAACTTTGACTTTTAGTATTCTTGATCTTGTATCCAACAGATTTATGCTCTAACAATCTCCCCCTTTGGATTCAAGATCACTGTAAAAAGATCTAGCAATTCAGTCTTCACTTTAAGTTCTGTCAAAATTATCTCCCCTTTTTCTTTAACAATCTTCTTTCCAAAACTATCTTCAAACGAGTAACAATCTCCCCAAAACTTTCACACAACACTTTCAGACTTTGGAAAGAAATTATCTTCAAATTCAGCTCACCTTGCTTTAACAAATAATCTTCAAAGAAAATTTCCTCAAAACTTCAGAAATTCTTTGATTGTCCTCAAATCTTCCCTTTGAACTTTCTGACTTGAACATTTCAGAAAATCAACTCACAAATCTTTATCAGATTTTGATATCATCTCCCACAAACTTTAAAACTTTAACATTTATTCATATCATCTCCCCCTTTTTGATGATTTGAACATCTATATCATCAAAACTTTTCGTCCAAGAAATGTCTTTGACCATTCTGATATGTCATACTGTGCCTCTGTTTCGGTGATCCATAACCAAGTATTCATCTAGATCTTTGCAAATCCAGACAAAAATAAGAATAGGTAACTCCTGAATCAACAGATGAATCAGTTAAAATGCCTGTCAGTAACACAAAGTCATTGTGTGTAACGAATACATAATATAAAGGAGCTTTTGTGATGTTCACTCGCCCAGGGCTTCCATCCAATCATCGAAATACCACAAAGGCAATTTCTATGAATGTTATGACAAAGAAACGAATTCTTTGTGTGCTCGTGCAAGTGTAGAAAGAATTAAAGCACAAATGATTGCTTTTTAATAATGCTCAACATTGTGTAAACCACTGAGACAATAGTAGATAGACACAGACTCTAAGTGCATGATTGAAGTGCGAAGGTGGGGAAGACTTCCTTCTTTTTCAATATCCAGATTTTCCAAATGAAAACTAGATAGATTATATGTTGCGTCCCCAGAAAAAATATGAAACATTTTCTTTTTGAGAAGAAAATGAGTGGTTGGTGGGGTTATAATCAAGAGTTGGCATGGGCTATTTGCCTATTTCAATAACATTCACCAAAGAATTGTGAAATGCTAGTAATGTGGCTGCCCGGCTCAGAAAGTAGTTGGTGCAGAGTTTGATATTCTTTTACTCTGATCTCACACCCTCTTTCTTTTTAATCATTAAGCTCACTACTAACCAATCTCTCATTTCCATTTTACCTCGTCACACCCACACTCATTTCTTTTGACTCCTCACACTCAATCACTAAGGGATTAACTTCTTGGGTAGAAATCATTGGTTAACGTGATTCCATAGAAGTTCAGATAATTCCTAGCACAAAGAACCCATATTTCCTATAAAAGCATAATGTTGCTCAGATGATTTAACTATAACAGTTAAAGCTCATATACAAATGTCAGATGAGTGTATGCTCAGAATATAATCATGAAGATATGAGCATTTTAAAACATTGAAGTATTTTCAAACAAGTATACTGAATGAATGAACATGAATGCAAAAAAAACTTGTTTGAAAATCTGACATTGTATGAAAATGATCAGAAATGAAATGATATAGCAATTAAAGCTTAAGGTCAAAAAATGGATATTGTCTATATGAACCAAGATATAGACATTCTTGAAATGACGTTTTGAAATGAAATGACGCTCAAAATTCTTTGAAGTACAAGTGGGGTGTCTTACCATCGAAAAAAACTATGTTTCAATGTGAGACATGGTAAGAACTATTTGAACAATAAATCAAACCAGTGTGTGTGAATACTTGAAAGTATATGAAAAGACAATACACAAGTATTAATCTTTGGATAACACACGGTTTGTTTATCAATGAAGCACAAAAATAAAATGAAAACATTTAAAATCACACTTCCAAATTATAAAATATGTTTAAAAATCGGGAAGTGGTTTGAACATTTCAGAACATGTTTTCAATATCTGAAAGTTGTCCTTCTTTCAGATACATTTGAGATTAAGATAAGAAATTTACCTTTTCGCTCAATCTTAATACTCATAAAGTCAGCTGAAGTAAAAAATGATATGATCGTGTCATCCTCTCTCATCCTGCATAAGTCTCAAAGTCTAGTAAAAAATTTATTCACAAAATTTATTCGAACAATAAAAAAACATAAAACAGTAAAACGATTAAAGAACGAGTTCTGATCTTAAGCAATCAGAAATCATAGTCTTACTCCTTTTGATAATCTCCCCCTAAAATCATGCATTACAAAAAATTTTGTCAGTTAAGTAAAATGCAGAAATCAGTTATGCTCCCCCTCAAATGAATGTAGATCATCTAAAATCTTCTCTTACTCCCCCTGAGATCATGAGCAAACAATTAAAGTGCAGATATCCTTCAGACATAAAAATAAAGAAAATGATGAAAAATAACAATTCGTAACTTTAGTAGGTAACAACCGATTACGTCTTAAGATTTAACATACCAAGCTTAGAGACAAGAAAATTAAATCTCTTTTCATCTAACGGTTTGGTAAATAAATCTGCAAGTTGATAATCTGTTTTTACAAAATAAAGTTCAATTGTTCCTTTTTCTACATTATCTTTTATAAAATTATACCTTACATCAATGTGTTTGGTTTTCGTATGCTGGACAGGATTAGCAGATATCGCGATTGAACTCTTCGAGTCACAATAAATTGGAATTTTATCAAACTTGAATCCATAGTCTCGCATTTGTGTTCGCATCCACAAGACTTGAGAGCAGCAACTGGCAACAGCTACGTACTCTGCTTCTGCAGTCGATGTGGAAACGCATAATTGTTTCTTTGATGCCGAGCTAACGAGCTTGTCTCCAAGAAATTGAACATGACCTGAAGTACTCTTTCTGTCCAACATGCAACCTGCATGATCTGCATCTGAATATGCAGTCAGTTGAAACCCAGTATCCTTAGGATACCACAGACCAAGGTCTGCAGTCCCCTTCAAATATCTAAAAATCCGTTTGACAGCAGCCAAATGGGATTCTTTGGGAGCAGCTTGATATCTAGAACATAGACATGTTGAGAACATAATATCTGGTCTACTCGACGTTAGATACATTAACGATCCTATCATACCTCTGTAAATTCTAACATCTACACTTTTACCCGAAGGATCAGTGTGTATCTTAGTACCTGGTGCCATCGGGGTTCCAATTGGTTTACAATTATCCATTTTGTACTTCCGAAGAATATCCAAAATGTACTTAGATTGATTTATGAAAATCCCCATAGAAAACTGTTTAACTTGTAATCTGAGAAAGAAATTCATCTCTCCCATCATACTCATTTGAAAACGTGACACCATGAGGTTAGAAAAGTTTTTGCAATATTTTGGATTAGTAGAACCAAATATTATATCATCAACGTATATCTGAATAAGAATAATATCAGCTTTTTCTTTCTTGATGAATAAAGTAGTATCAACCTTACCTTTAGAAAAACCAGACTTGACCAAGAATTTGGATAAGATGTCATACCAAGCTCGAGGGGCTTGTTTTAATCCATAAAGGGCTTTGTCCAAGATGTAGACATGATCTGGATTATCTGGATTGACGAACCCTTCTGGTTGAGACACGTACACTTCCTCTTTAAGAATGCCATTCATAAAGGTTGTTTTCACATCCATCTGAAAGACTGTGAAATTCTTATGAGCTGCGTAGGCTAGAAACATGCGGATTGCTTCTATACGTGCTACTGGAGCATACGTCTCATCATAATCTATGCCTTCCTCTTGCCGGTAACCTTTGGCAACAAGTCTAGCTTTGTTTCTTTATACGATACCATCTTCATCCTTCTTATTCTTGAATACCCATTTAGTGCCGATCACGATTTTACCTTCAGGCTTAGGAACTAACCTCCAAACCTTTAGGGCCTCAAACTGATTGATCTCTTCTTGCATTGCAGATACCCAGTCTGGATCAGCAAGAGCCTCAGATACTTGTGTGGGCTCAATCTTACTGAGAAATGAGTCATGCATACATTGATTAAGAGTCGCTGACCTAGTCTGAACAGGCTTGTTGAGATCTCCAATTACTTGGTGTAATGGATGCTCTTTGGTCCAGCGATGCTCATGAGGAAGTGGAGTAGATGAAATTTGAATATGATCATCATCTAGAAATCCACTTTCAGATTCTTCAACTTGAATAACAAGAGGGGGTTTTGCAGTTGAAGACTCATGTGCAGAAATATCAGTTGAAACAGCAGATTCTGGCTGTTGAGTAGACAATATATCACAACCAACTGAAACAGTTACTTCTGGCTCAGCATTTGCTTGTGCATCTTCAACTGTAGGAGTAACAATAGGAATGTGAGTTTCTGACTGAACAGGGAATTCTTGTTCAGTTATAACTTCTGAAGTGACTGGATGATTGCAACTTGTGTCTTCAGACCTGTCAGTCACAACAGATTTAGGTATATTAGAACCTAGAAACTCATCATAAAAGAATTAAAATAACAAATCTAAATCAGTTAAATGAGAAGTAGATGTAGATGTGTTATCCGAATTTGTCGCTGTAGAAGCAGGTTCTGGACTGATCTACCCAGAAGCTAATACTCCAGTAATAACGGGTTCTGAACTAGTTTGATCAGAAGCCATCTCTTCATCGAATGTGACATTAACGCTCTCAACAACTGTCTTTGACTTCTTCAGATAAACACGGTATGCTGCTGATGTTGAAGAATAACCGATAAAGATGCCTTCGTCCGCCTTAGCACTGAATTTATTCAGACTCTCTCTGTCATTAAGCACAAAACATTTACACCTTAATATGTGAAAATATTTGATAGTTGGTGTTCTGTTGTTGATCAACTCATATGGAGTCTTCTGAAAACGTCGATGTATCATAGACCGATTTTGAGTATGACATGCAGTCGACACAGCTTCTGCCCACAAGAATAGAGGTAAGTCTGATTGGCTAAGCATAGTCCGAGCGGCCTCGACTAGTGTCCGATTTTGCCTTTCGACTACTCCATTTTGTTCAGGCGTACGAGCAGCAGAGTACTGATGTGATATCCCAACCGATTCGAGATATTCTTCAACTATCTTGTTTTTGAACTCTGTGTCGTTGTCCGTTCGAAGAAACTTGACTTGTCGCTGCATTTTCACCTGGGTCGTCTTTAAGAAAGTAATGAGAACTTCCGGCGTCTCATCTTTTGATAGAAGAAATTTGACCCACGTGTATCTTGAGTAATCGTCCACAATGACCAACACGTATTTCTTTCCTCCCAAACTCTGAGTTCTCATTGGACCACACAAATCCATATGTAACAATTCTAACGGAGAACTAGTGCTTGGTTCAGGCTTCGGTTTATGTGCGGCTCTCTTCATCTTACCCTTCTCACATGCAGCACATAAGTGTTCTCGTTCATATTTCAGCTCAGGAAGACCTTTGACCAATTTCCCACGAACCAGCTTGTTGATATAACGAAAGTTCAAATAAGATAAACGTCTGTGCCAGAGCCAACTTTGTGGCGTTGAAGCTTTTGTCATCAAGCATACTTGATTGTCATTCTGTACTTTGGAAAGATTGATGGTATAGAGGTTTGTCTTTCGATGTCCACCTAAGAGTTCTGTGCCATCTTCAGTACGAACCGAGCAACTCTTAGATTTGAAGTTGACCTCTAACCCTTTATCGCAAAATTGACCTATGCTGAATAAGTTGTGCCCCAAGCCTTCGACATAACTCACTTTACTTATCATTATGTTGTCTTGAATGATGTCACCATATCCTAAGATAGGTGAAAGCTGATCGTTCCCAAATCTGACATTACCACTAAATTTCTCTGTATAGTTAGACAATAAAGATTTTTGCCCAGTCATATGCTTGGAACATCCACTATCCAAGTACCACATATGCCGGGTCTGCAAGAAAAATCAGACAACAATAGATTTAAGTACCCATTTAAAAACGGGTCCTAACAGTTTAGCACAAGATTTTGGTATCCACTTGAAAATGGATCCTCTGTTCTTTTGAAAACTTTGAAACACATTTGATCTTGAAGAATATATATGATAAGATTCATACCAATCAGAAGAATTATGAGAATAAGCAAAATCATTTCTCTGATAAGAATAAGATGTAGTAGTAATAGGAGACAATTGAATCAATTGCTTTGAATATCTCTTGTAAGAAGTTACAAGGTTTTAATTATTAGAAGCAATTTGATCAATCACATCAGTATCACTACTCACTGATCTATTACAAGTATTATCAGAAACTGATTCCACTATCTCATCCTCCTTCCGTTCTGGTCTCCATTCGGATTGAGCTTTCAAATTTTTCTTCCTTAACTCTGAAACATAAGATATAGATTTATTAGGAAAAACAGATTTTCGAGACTGAATATTCTTTTGTGTACCAGTGTATTTCTGTTTCTGTAATCGTTGTTTCTTATGTTTCTTACCATTAGCATAGTAATCAGCAGTTACAGAAACTGATTCACCAACCTTAGTTGATGATTCAACAGTATTTACACCACTTGGTAACACTTTGTCATTTTTAAGACAAGTAGAATGATCAAGAAGTATAGAACTGTCATCAAACATATCAAATTCTTCCATGCACCCATCATCAGAATTTAAAAAATCATTTGCAGACTCAAATAAGTCAACAAAATTATCAGATGAAGATTGAGATACCTTAGAAACTGTAAAACACTTTGTAGATTTATTTTGAAAAACAGTGTTCTTTATAACTGTAGAAATTACATTTTGTTGTATATCAACCAAAAGTTTTTCATCAGATAAAACATTTTCAAGCTCGACTATTTTGCTTTCAAGAATAGATGTAGGAACATAAACCTTTGCAATCACAGGTTTTGCCTTCATCTCAGAAGTGGAATAACTAACAAAATAGTCAGTTGAAAGAACTTTTGGTGTTTTTGAAAGATAACTATCATTTAACTTTTCATAGTTAAACGGTAGTTGCATTTTCTTTTTATTCTTTCTATTTTCAGTTTCTTGGTCCTCAACTTCTTCTGACAATTTGGTAACAAATTTGGGTTTTAAATGAGTATGTTTATCAGCACAAGCAAGAAAATCATAGTTATAAAGTGCCGGCTGTTTTCTGATAGCTTTCTTAAGATAATGGGGGTTTTCAAAACCAAGTCCCCATTTCTCTTTGACATCAGCCTCTTCATTAGGTGCATTGAGAAAAATGGTTTGATCTGTTTGACCTCTCGCATAAAGTTTTGCTTCCAGACCATTTACCTTCTTATTCAAATTCTTGTTTTCAACCTGCAGTTTATAAACAGTTAGTGCAGATTCTGTCTTTTCAAACTCATATTTAGACACTTTACCTTCAAACTCAGAAATCCTCTTTTCAAAACAATCTATTTTAGATTTAGAATCAAAATCAGACTTGCGTAAAGAATCAATCAGATCTTTGTTTGAAATAACAGACGTATTAAGCTCAAAGATCTTTTTGTTCTTTTTAGCAACTTTTACTTTTTCCTTTTTCAGATTATTTTGTAAATTTTGTAGCTCAACCACCATGGTTTCCATTTTGGTAATAAAATCTTTTTCAGATAAGTTTAATACCTCATTAACTGCCTCATCATCTGACTCGTCATCCTGTACTTCTTTGCCCATGAGACAGATATGAGTTGTTTCTTCTTTCACTTCTTCTTCTCCTTCTGAGTAATCCAGCCAAAACTCATCTTCAACCATTAGAGCGACACCCGCTTCTTGTTGTCTTGCCAAAAGCAACTTGTTCTGATAGTACTGAGAGTTACGAACTTTCGGCTTTCGACAATCTTTTGCAAAATGACCCATCTTGCCGCAATTGTAGCATTTGATGGAATCTGTTGCTGGCTTCTCGGCAACTGTGTAGTCATTTACGAACTTCTTATTCTCATCCGGTTTCTTCTCCACATATCTATCCTCTTCATACCTCTTTCCTTCCACTTTCTGTCGATGCTCGTGATTCTTTGAACTAGATGAAGAATACCTTTGAGAATTTGATCCCGGCTTCTTGTAAAATTTCTTCTGGAATGCACGGGTCAGCAATATCATAGCTTGTTTCAGACTTTCACCATCATCACTATCTGTAACTGAATCTGACTCAGAACTGGTAAGAACTATCTTCTTTTTCTTCTCTTTCTTTTCTTTCTTTTCTTTCTTCTTCTCTCCAGCTACTAAGGCAATAGGATCAGAAACTTGTGCTACCTTCTTCTTCTCAGCTCTTTTCTTTTCAACCTCTTCCTCATTCTGCTTCAAGGTCTCAAATACCTCATGTAGTGGTATTTCATTCAAATCCTTCATCTGTTTCATCCTTCTTGTATGCTTTTTCCATTCCGTACGTAGGATACTCAGAAATTTGACATTGTTTTCCAACTGCTTCTTTTTGACTTTATTCTTTGTCAGCTCATTCAGAAGCAATACAAACCTCTCATATGTATCTTCCAGACTCTCATTCTCCTTAGCTTTGAATTCCTCATAACTATTGATGCAGTTTGCCACTTTCATCTGATTTCCAACCTTGGATCCCATCATCATCTTTTGCAACTGATCCCACATCTTCTTAGCATTGGCTTTATAGCTATCAATCTTGATGTAGATCTCGTTTGGAATGCTTTGAAGAAGTAATGATCTCGCTTGTTTATCTGCTTTGTATCGGCTTTTCTGATCTTCAGAATATTGAGAAATATCCACTGTCACTGTTTTCATCTTTTGCTCTCTTTCCTCAGTCCCATCTTCACTATCAGAAGAATCAACATCAGGTACTTGAACTGTTATTGGAGCCATTGGACCTTCGGTGATAGACAAAAGATTATTCTCTCCATTTGAATGCCGATCTATGAAATCCAAGAATCTGTCCTTCCATTGTTCATACTCGCCTTTGAATAGAACAGGAGGCTTTACATCGGTGCCAATTGAAAGTGCATCTTTGGATGTCATCTTGTATAACCTGTTTGAAAAATATATCAATAAGAAACTAGAACTGATCGTTAGTCCAAATGAAACAATCAAGAAAATACAGAAAACTTGAAATATAAAACCAGAAATTTTAATCACAAAAAGAACTATGTCCCCCTAGGCAGACTTAGCACGGGGGTCCCGCTATTAAAGGGCATATTATAGTTTTGAAAAATTTGTCTAAGTCCTCCACATTTGCGCTTCAAGTGGGAAACGCAAATCTTGACTTTGCGTGTCATACGGGGAACGCAAACCTATACTTTGCGGTTCATATAGGAAACGCAAACCACCACTTTGCGGTTCAAGAAGGAAATGCAAACCACCACTTTGCGGTTCAAGAAGGAAACGCAAACCACAACATCTCTGAACTCAACTTTGCGTTTCTAGAAATCTTTTGCTTTTGTCAACTTTGCGTTTCAAATTACAAACGCAAGACACACTTTGCGTGTCAAGTTACACTCGCAAGATAAGCTTTGCGTGTCTAGTTACACCCGCAAGATAAGCTTTGTGTGTCTAGTTACACCCGCAAACCACGATTTTGTCTTCTCGTTTCTTAAAAGAAACGCAAATCTCACTTTGAATTCACCCGCAGACTTTGAGTGACCCGCAAACCTCTGAAGAACTTGTACATATATTGATGAATGACCCGCAAACCTCAATGAATCAAACGCAAACCTGAAGAACAACCCGCAAACCTCTAAAATCGAACTAAATCGTACCAACAACTCATTTAAGCCTAGAAATCTAACTAGAAACTTCAACAATTTGATCTTCTATACAACTCGAACACAAAACTATCACTAATTTTCAATCAAATACACAAAAATTACAAATTTGAATCAGATACAGTGTCAAGAACTCGTGAACACGAAAACCACACAAAATTTGAAAATTCGAATTGATTACGGTGCAATTGACAAATCTTTCTATACAAACTCGATCGAATTCACTTTCCTAACAACACTTAATCGATTACAACTCCAAAAACTCACTAAAACTCAGAATCGATCTGGACTTGAAGGACACAGATACGAACATTCTGACTTTTCTTGAAATTTCGATTTGGATCTGCTCTGATACCAATTGTGTGTTCCAGATTCTAGTTTCTAATCAATAACAATCAAACAAACAAGATTAAACACAATGAATTACCTGTTTGATTACTTTGAAATTCACAAGATTACACTTTCTCTCTCTAGAATTCTTTCTCTCTCTAAAACCGTATTCTCTCTCAAATCTCAATTCTTACAATAAGTACACCCTAAATTACAAGAACAAAAACTATTTATACTACCACCTAATACAAGAAAAATACAAAATACAAAATACATTGACTTATTACAAATAGACTTTGACTTTGAATGAGATTTGACTTTCTTCAGCTTTGACTTTCTCAACTTTGACTTTCAGTATTCTTGATCTTGTATCCAACAGATTTATGCTCTAACACGTATTTAGAGGGAAACGCAAAGCAACATGAATGACGCGCAAAGCTATATGAATGAAACGCAAAGTAACAAAATCAAGAAATGTTTCGTAAAAATGAATGAAACTATGAAATTTAACCAAGAAAATTACAAACTTAATGTCAAAAACACATTTCTAACACACAAAACTCAAACTCGTGAATGTAGCAGTGCTTGAACTCGTGTTTTCCAGAAAACTTTTAAATTCAAAATTGATGATCTAAATCAGTTTTTCTTGTAAAACAACCTAAAACAAATGTGATCGATTATCAAAAACGAAACTAATGAAATCAAAAACAACACAATTCGATCACAAACATATCCAAATTTTATGAGAAATCAAGAAAACGAGATTTTCTTGAAAATTTCAAGAAAACGAGATTTTCTTGAAAAATTCAAGAAAATCGATCAAATTTTAGATTTCAATCACAAATTCAGATTAGAAAATGCAATCTCTCAATCCTCTCAAGATTCAGTTGGCTCTGATACCAATTGAGAGTCCAAGAACACTGATTCTTTAGAGAGAGAAAGTAGAGAGAGAGAGACTTGGAAGCGCAAAGTAGTAAAATGTATTCAATATGCATGTGTTTCTTTCAAGACACAAAGACCAAAGGGACTTAAATACCCTTGGTCAATACAACACAAAATAAGCACTAAACACAGTATTTGACCAAGCCCTATAAATACAATGATTACTATAAAATCAGACCTAACATATATATATATATGTGCAAACTAAAAATTTAACTAAATGTGATATATTTAAGATTTAAAAGTATGGATAAGTTGTACCAAATGGTTGATGATGGCACGACCAACCTCAAGGCCAAGAAAGAAAGTATCGCGGTTGGAGACGTCTAAAACGATTGTTGTTGATTGACATATTATCATTTGGTTTAGACATTTTTATATGTAATGTCGTAATATTTTTGATGAACTTACATACTCTCATGAATTATCGGTCATTCGGTTGTATTTCAAAGAAATGTTTCCTTTATGTTTATATTTCTAAATTTGATTTCATCTTGTTTAAACACAACCCGACCAACCCGATCAACTTGAACGGTTTAGGTTGGGTTGGGTTGTACTTTTGATTGGGTTGGGTTGGGTTGTAAAATTTTCAAACCGCCTATATTGGGTTGAGTTGTTAAAAAACCTTCAACCCGATCAACCCAACCCGTGAGCACCCCTAGATTTAGCTTCTGAGGTCCAGTTTCTGTGCTTGAAGGGACTTGGTTCAGTGGTTCTACTTGAGTTGGTAGGCTTTTTGTCATTTGCAGAGTCTCGCCCTCATGAGGACCAGAGGCATCAGGATCCTGGTCCTCATGCCTTGCTCTCTTCTGCGCTGCCTCTGCCATGGCAGGTCACAGGTTCCTTCCTCTTTCGCCTCTTGCAGAGGTGATATTCAGCATGTTTGATGATCTTCTTGAGTACGTCCTCTGTGGCTATCGATATCCTGTTGACCTCAAGATCAGACTTGAACTTGATGGTGCCCACAATTTTCTTCAGATCCTCTGCCACCTTCTTGCCTTGTTGAGAGATATCAGATCCGATGAGGTTAAGGGTCCGAAGAAGCATTCTCCCCATGGTCTCCAATTCGTATTTTGTTGCGAGGCCGGAAATGTCAGTGGCAGAGGTGGAGGGTGGAGGAGCAGAAGTGGACGCCTGAGGTTAGAAGGGAACCATAACACTGCGAGTTAGGTCCTTGATTTCGTCTCTGAGTTTAGTCAGATCATCCACCCCTGACTGAGTGACTTTTGCTGCAAATTTTCCCATCTCCTCCATGCAGATATCCCCGAGGGCCTTAACTGCATATGTCTGAATGTTGATCGATTCACCGCAGCATTGAATATCTTTCCTCGTCACAGAGGTCTCTGTCAGATTCCTTGTCTCTGCATAATTTTGTTCTGAAGTTCGGTGGAGGGTTTTCAGAGCCTCTGCATTGGCTTTCAGAGCCTCTACAAGGACGTTGGAGTTCTTCTGGGATTCGGTATTGACAGAGCTTTTCAACTCTTCAAGTTTTTGGAACAACATGTCAGCAAAGGCTTTAAACTTGCCCTTTGTGATGAAGGTGTCCGAGATGACCTCTGGAACAACACATGTTCCAGATTGAGCCAATGAGTGTTTGGCACCTCTAGAGCCTGTGATGATGTTGAGCTCTGGAGGATTTCCTTCCAATCCTCGATGTTCCACAAAGGAATCATCTATGGAAAATCTGTCAGTAGGTCTCTTGGGGGAGGGTTCAGAGGCTTCCCCAAGATTCCTAGTGATTAAGTTCTGTGGTTGTTCTATAACCACAGAGCTAATATGTTATCTCACTGCCAACTCTGAAGCAGTTGGGTGGTCATTCCTGTGTGTGACAGAGGCAACAAATGCCTATGTGTGAGGGGGTGTCGTGTCCTGGGACGAATGGACACTTATAGAAACATCTTCACCCTTTTGAGAGGGTGAGGTGGATTTGGCTTCCCCAAATTTGAGTGGTACAGAGGATGAAGGAATATCCTCTGTCCGGTCGGCTTGGGTTAGGTTCGGACCATGCCGTCCTTCTTCAATACCTTTCTGCACTAGAACTGCAAAGGTAGATGTATGGGTTGCACTGGGAGTTGGTTCGGGTTGTGTGCCCAAGGCATCCTTTTCACGACTCTCCTCCTTCGAGTTTTTATCTTCTTCCCCTTCCTCGTCGCTCTGTGACTTGCTAGTCACATCTTCTATCTCCATTTCCACGGGTTCGCCCAAGTCCCCTGAGTACTTGAGGATGACCTCCTTGGCTATATCGGTGTCCAGCTTCAAAGGGATCTTAGGTCGATCCTCAGGGGTTTCTTCAAAAATGAGGGCTCTCCTTCTCGTCTTCTGCAGAGGTTTTTTGCCACCCTCTGCAGGTTCAGTTCTAGCACCTAGGGCCTCAGCCTTGGCTTCATCGGATTTCTCTTTCTCAGCCAACTTTCTCAATCTCTTCTTTTTCTTCTTTTCAAAGGATTTGACAACCTCTGTGGTCTATTCTGTGGCTTTTTCCTTCCTAGGTCTCTTCGATTTTGGAACCTCTGCTTCTTCGGTTCTCTTCTTGCTTTGTTTCTTTTTCTCCTTCTTTTCACTCTCAACCCTTGCCCCTTCTATCTCACCTCTCGTCTCACTCACTATGGGTTCCTCTGTGGCTACCACTTCAGTTTCCCTAACACCCTCATCTCTCAAGTACACAACTACCTCTCCTACCTGGAAACCTACGCGAGGGGGGGTTGCAGGACTCGGTGCAGGAGTCCTGTGCCCTCGTATATAAGTTCTAATTCCCTCTTTACTACCCAGATATGTCAGCATGCTCGTTGACAGAGGTCTAGCATTCGGATATCCAGTTTGGAGGGTCGTTGGTTTGTGTGATTTCATCTCATGTAGCTTAATGGTCTTTCCCTCTTCTGGTAATTTTCCTTCTCCAATCAGGTCATCTCCCAGAAGCAGTCCAAGGAATCTTCCAAATGCAATGTTCTTGGGCTCTGTGCCCATGTCTTGGTCTTGTTTATTTGTGATGACAGCATTTCGGATCTCTCTGAAGATGAGTCCCACGTAATCTAGTGGGAGGTCATAGTAGATCCCATACATTATTGCCAGAATTGTATGGCTTGACTGTTCAGGGATTCCAACCTTCGAAGTTAGACATATGTTCAGAATGGAGAAGAGGATGTTCCACAGAGGAGGCATATTCTGTCTTCTGAAGTTGGTTCACTTGGTGATTGGTACGGCGTATCCAATGAACCGCAGAAACTCCAAGAGTTCGTCCTCTGTGGGCTCCTCTGAGAATTTTCAAAGGTTGAGATATTCCTTGTTGGGGAGGTCAAAGATGTCTGACAGTTTCCTTCGATTGATGCCCAAGTCCAATATCTTTGTAGTCGAGGGATGAGTTGCATACACAATGATACAGTGTCCATAACCGTCCATTTTGGCATGTCGAGCGCTTAGCCAGAATTGTTGGATGTATGACTCTGGGATATCACTCCTCTTCATAGTTAGGACCTTGGCAAGAAAGTGGTTTTGGAGGATTTTGATTAGGGGTTCAGCTTCAGCAGGGAATCCAGAGGGATTCAAGGTGACGAAGTGGTTGTTTGGTTTGTTGTTCATCTGGGTTAAGTGATAATCGTGCCTTGTGAAGGACAACATTCCTGCTTGTTAGGACTTGTTCTTGACCAACAGAGTTTGAATCAGCTTTTTGAGCTGCTGAGTGATGAGATTTGTTAGAGTTTTTAGAGCCATTGGAGCTTTTGGAGGAACTGGAATGACAATCCATTGAAGCAGCGAAGATTTCTTGCGAAGAAATTCTTGAGAGTAAAAGATTGCAGGTAAAAAGAATGAGGAGAGACAGAAGGGTTTATATAATGTGAGAGGTGGAAAAAATTGAGCGGTAAAAAGTAAAAAAAAATAAAAAATTTGAAATCCGTAATGAGTGTAAACGAATAAGAAGCCGTTTTCAAAAAACGGCGGTACAGATACATACCAATAGGAATGTGCCACGTCAGGATGGGCGGTGCACGATCGAGTACGTGTGCCTCCCTCTATTCTCACGCGCGTGGCATTTACTATTCCCACATGACAGTGATTTTTAGAAAATAACCCGAATTGAATGACCAAATGGTAAAAATTTTCAAGTTAAATTTGCAGAAGCTCTGTGGGTCAAGAGCTTTTGAGGTCATTTGGAGGGTTCAGATCACTGAGAAGATCTAGACATTCGAAAGAGCTTATGAGATGATCAAACACAGACCCAACCATATGATTAATGGACAAGAGACCCCTTTTGTGAGGTACAGAGGCTCTGTGATATGTCACAGAGGCTCTGAGATCCAAAATTTCTAATTTAGGAAATAATTTGGGTGGTGATCACTCAAAGGTCGTGAAAGCATTTTGAGGGGCTGAGAGACAAGAATGATGTCCAGCTCCCCCTTGAATTGTCAAGGTCTCCTATTTCAGCTCCCCCTTGATCTGTGCTTGGATCCCTTTTAGAAATAGACGTTGAACAAAACATAGAGCAAGAGAGCCATTTAAAAAAAAAAGGTTTCGGGAAAGACTGTACAAACGAAAGAAAAAAATATGTACACGGTTATATAGTATGTACTGCAGAGGCTCTGTGCAAGGGTACAGAGGCTCTGTGGATCAACTCATGTTAAGCATGCCAATCTTGCCAACAAGAAAAGTGAATCTTTTCTCATCTAATGCTTTTGTGAAAAGGTCGGCAAGCTGGTAATCTGTGGGAACAAAGTACATTTCTATTGTCCCATGCTCCACATGATGTTTTAGAAAGTGGTACCTTATATCGATGTGTTTTGTCTTAGAGTGCTGAACAGGATTGGCAGAGATCGCAATGGCGCTTTTGGAGTCACAGAGGATGGGGATTTTATCGATGTCGAATCCATAGTCTCTGAGTTGGGTTCTCATCCACAGAACCTGCGAACAACAACTAGCAGCAACAACGCATTCCGCTTCTTCCGTAGAGGTCGAGACACAATTCTGCTCCTTAGAAGTCCAACTCACTAGTTTCCCTTCAAGGAATTGACAACTCCTAGAGGTACTCTTTCTATATAGCTTGCATCCTCCGTAATTTGAATCTGTATAAGCCACAAGATCAAAGCCAGAGTTCTCCGGATACCAGAGGCCAAGATTCTTGGACCCTTTTAGGTATCTGAAGATTCTTTTGACAGCATGAAGATGAGATTCTTTGGGGTTAGCTTGAAATCTTGCACAGAGGCATGTGGCAAACATTATATCAGGTTGGCTTGCGGTTAAGTACAACAGAGACCCTATCATACCTCTGTAGAGCTTACACTCCACAAATTTGCCTTCTGAGTCTGCATGAATCTTAGATCCAGTGGCCATAGGGGTTTTCATTGGTGAAGATTCAGAGAGCTTGTATTTTTCAAGTATGTCAGAGACATATTTAAATTGGTTTAAGAAAATGCCCTCTTTGGTTTGTTTGACTTGTAATCCTAGGAAGAAGGTAAGTTATCCCATCATGCTCATCTCAAACTCACTTTTCATCAATGACTCAAACTTTTTACAATAAGATTCATTTGTGGACCCAAAAATAATGTCGTCAACATAAATCTGCACAAGCAGAATCTCACATTTTCTCTTTTTATAAAATAAGGTTGTATCAGTTGTACCTCTTTCGAAACCATTGGCAAGAAGAAAGTTTGAAAGTCTGTCGTACCAGGCTCTGGGGGCTTGCTTGAGACCGTATAGAGCCTTGTCCAAGAAGTACACGTGATTAGGGTACTTGGAGCTTTCAAACCCTGGTGGCTACTGGACGTATACTTCTTCTTGAATTTGCCCATTCAGAAAGGCTGACTTAACATCCATTTGAAATACTTTAAAACCTCTGTGGGCTGCGAAGGCAAGAAATATTCTTATCGCCTCGAGCCTTGCCACAAGGGCAAAAGTTTCTTCATAGTCAATCCCATCTTCGTCCATTTTGTTCCTGAAGACCCATTTGGTCCCTATTGCAGTTTTGACTTTCGACAGAGGCACTAGGGTCCATACTTCGTTTCTTTCAAACTGCAGATGCTCTTCTTTCATAGCTTCTACCCAGTTTGGATCTTCTAGAGCTTCAGAGACCTTTTTGGGCTCAATAATACTCATAAAGTTTGTATAATAACAAAAGTTTGCGGTACTGGATCGAGTCTGGACTCTGTCAGCGGGATCACCAATAATTTGGCTCTGTGGGTGACTTCTGGTCCACTTTGTGATTCATGGTAGGTGATCATTGGAACCTTCTAAAATAGCTTCTGGAGCGTGTTATGTCTCTTGAAGTTGATCACCCTCTGTAGTAGGGAGATCATTTGTACTTGTCATGGGACTTTGGTCATTCTGAGTTGATGTCATGAGCTCTGTAGTGCCTTGTTCAGAGTTCTCTGATTGTTCTGGTGTTGACCCTTCAGAGATATCTTGAAGATGACCACAATCTTGATTGAGCATGGATCCTTGTTCTGTGTTATCCTCTAAGTACTCCCCCTCAACATTTTCACCTGCAAAAGTAGTGGAAGAGGGTGAAGTATTGCTAGGACCTGATAGAGATGTACCTGATTGGTCTATAGAGGTTTCAGCTCCAGAGGCTCTGTGGTCATCCTCTGAGGGTCCATCATCATTGAACATCTTTTCAAACAGATGATGAAGTTCATTTGCTCTAGATGAGTCACCAGATTCTTTATCCTGAAGTTTGAGTCCTGAGCTGATTTGCTTAGAAGTCACCTGAAACGAGTCATCAAAAGAAACATTAATACTTTCAAGTATATGTTTTGATTTGAGCACGTAGACTCGATATTCCTTGGAGTTTTATGAGTAGCCAACAAATTTGGCCTCATCAGCTTTGAGACTGAATTTCCCGATTTGCTCTCTATCGTTCAACACAAAGCATCTGCAGCCGAAGACATGGAAGTACTTGATATTTAGCTTTCTTTGATTGAGCAGGTGGTAGGGGGTCTTTGCATGTATTTTCACCACCAAAGATCGATTTTGGGTGAAACATGCTGTGGAGATGGCTTCTGCCCAAAAGGAAATTGGAAGTCCTGAGGCAGTAAGCATTGTTTTTGCGGCTTCCACTAGTGTTCGTTTTTTGCGTTCAACAACACCGTTTTGTTGTGGAGTCCTTGAAGCAGATAAGTTCTGTGAAATGCCCTATGTCGTAAGATAGGCTTCTATTGTTAAGTTTTTGAACTCTGTCCCGTTGTCACTTCGAACTCTCTGAACCCTGCAATCATGAAGAACTTGTATCCTCTTAAGAAGATTGATTAGTACCTCAGGAACATCTGATTTCTTTCGAATAAACTCCACCCAAGTATATCTAGAGAATTCATCTATGGTACAAGAATGTACTTCTTACCACCCAGATTCTGCACGGATATAGGACCGTAGAGGTCTACGTGAAGCATCTGCAGAGGTATGGTGCAAGATATGTCTGTTTTGGTCTTATGGGTAGCCCTTTTGAGTTTTCCCATTTCACATGCAGAGCATAGATGATCTCTGTCGAATTTAATACTTGGTAGCCCCTTTACCAGTTCTAGTTTCACAAGTTTGTCAAGAGTATGAAAGTTTAAGTGACAGAACCTGTTGTGCCAGAGCCAAGCTTCCTCGTTCTTACTTGAGACCAAGCAAAGCTTTTCGTCTTTGTTGATCAACTTGAAGTGCATGAGGTATAGATCACCTCATATCTTGGCACGCAGAAGCTCTGTAGTTGTGTCCTCCTTGAACAGAGAGTAATATTGCTTCTTGAACATCACATCGAGTCCATTATCACAGAGTTGGTTAACACTTAGCAGGATGTGCTTAAGGCCATCCACATATGCAACTCTGTTGACATCGATGTCTCCATTGGCAATGACTCCATAGCTTTTGATTTAATCCTTCTTGTTGTTTCCGAAGGTTACAGACCCACCTCCATGTTTTTCTTTATAAGCGGAGAGCAACCCCCTGTCGCCAATCATGTGGCTTGAACACCCGGAGTCTAGGTACCAAATGGGCACATGTTGTTTCTTCTGCGGACAGATTAAGAAGATTTAGGTACCCATTTCCAAATGGGTCCAGGCTTGTTAGGAGTCTTTAAAGATGCCTTAACACCTTTGATTTTGGATTTATCCTCCTTGATAGAGGTACCATTTTGTTCATTCTCACCCTTGAATTTGGCATTCTCGGGCTTCGGGTGAGATATAAAACAGGAGGGCCTTGAGAAGTGTTGATTTAAAGCATGCACTAGATCAAAACATTTGCAATGGGGAACTTCAGAAGCAAACTTCTTAAATATTTCATTAAAATTGTCAAAGGAGGGTACAAAGCAACTTTTACAACAACCCATTTTAGATTTGGGTTTCTTTTTACAGAAAACGTTGTCTAATCTAGGTTGTCTTTTGTCAAAAACTCCTCTTGGATGGCTCTGTAAGTGTACTCTCCCTTGACGACCTTCCTTTCGAGCATTCACTGCCACAGAAGCATTACTTTTGTCAATTTTAGGCCATTTTGCCTTTTGTTGCCAGGTAAGCTTTTCTTGAAAAGGCTTTGTTAGATTGATAGGTTTTGGAGCTTTGGAAGTTTGAGTGATCTTTATCTTTTCATTTTTCAAATTGTCAAGCTCAATAGAAGTCTTTGATTGCAGACACATGTCCAAGAAATCAGGCCAGATAGGTATTCATGTGGTTCTCCTTTTGGGAGCGACTATCTTGTTAAGGATGCCAGAGGGTAGCCTATATTCCTCTGGACCACAAGTGACCATCTCAAGTTCCATAGAACTTGTCTCAACTTCGACAGAGGACTCAGATTCTGATTCAGAATCTGTATCAAGAAAGTCCTTGTGAATGAGAGCATGACTTTCTGGAAATACGTCGCTTTGTTCATTTGTGGTGTCCTTGGGAACATTTAGATATTTTGAAATACAGGGGATAACCATAAGAACACTAAGACAATTCAAAAGATCTTGCTCAAAGATTTCTTCTATTTCAGAGGTTAGATAAGGCTGTTTAAGAAAATGATTTTCATAGGTCCTTCACAAGTCACTTTCTAGAAACCTTTTAAAGAGTTTTTCTTCCACAGAGGTCGGAACAAACTCTGGTGCATCAGAGGACAGTTCCTTTTTAGGAACCATCATGCACATGAAATCCATTTGAGTTTGTGTTTCTGGGTGACCAAATTTGAAGACCCCTATTTGTTTTTGAGACAGATATTTCTTTGGAATAGATTTTCTCTTTGATGGGAGTGCAGATGGTAACTCATTGTTTTCATACCATACATTCAGCATCTGCAGAGGTTTCCTCAGATGTGGTCCTTCAGAGGTTATGCGCCTCTTGAATGTGGATAAAAGGTTTGGAAGACTTGGTTTCAGAAATTGTCCAGGGCAGAAGATATTTGCTAAAGATTTGTTCCTTTTGTTTCCAGTGTAGGGGTCAATATCATCGAACCCTATGCCTCTTCTGCCAATTTGGGTGTTGACCTTTTCATGGACCTTTTGAGCATCCTGATACCTCTTAATTAGGAGATCTCTATTGAACAGATCTTGATGAAGAACTTCTCTTTCTTTTTGGAAAAAATATTTCAAGGAAATGGCGTTTAATCGATCACTCTCACTGTTATTTAGCTCTTTAACCTTGTCTTTCAGGGTTTGATCAAGTTTGAAATTTTTTTTTTTAACCCTTTCTTTTCAACAATATGCTCAGAGACAAGAGATTTTCTCTCAAGATAGAGCTTATCCTTTTCTTGAGTGAGAAGCCTTGTTTCTCTCTCAAAGAAGGCTAATTTCTTATCTAGCTCTGAGCATATGTTTTAATAAGCAAGAAATTCATTTTGTAATTCAAGAAGTTTGTTTTCAGAGTCAGAAGTAGATACCTCACTCTTGTTGTCAGAAGAGTGGACTTCTGTCATTCCACAGAAGAGTGCATTGTTGTCCCCTTCATCAGAGGATTCATCAGTTTCAAGGTTCTGTTGTTCTGCCATTAGGGATCTCTGAGTGTAGTACTCTGCTTTCTTTTTGTAGAAAGCAGCGTCTCTTGTGGGTTTCCCTTTAATGGCAGAGGACCTGCACTCTGCGGCGAAGTGGCCCGGCTTCCCACATTTGAAGCAACCTTCAGTTTGTTTGGGAAATTTATCACCAACTCTGTTGTCTGACCTCTGTCCACTCCTTCTGTTAGTGCATAAATATGTTGGATTCAAGATCATTAAGATTGAAGACAAAAGTTCAAGAAGTAAAAGCTGAAAAAGTCAACTCTCACTTAAAGTCAAAGTCTTTTGTTAATAAAGTCAAAGTCAATGTAATTGTGTATTGTTTCTTTTGTATTTGTTGGAGGTATAAATACCTTCTTGTCTTTGTAATCTATAGGGATGTACACGAATCAGAGAGAGAGAGAGCAGATTAGAGAAGAGCTAATTGAATATGTTTCTAGTGAGAGAGTTTAGAGAGAGAAAGTTGTGAATTTGTAATCTTTGTTGTTTGATTCAATGACATATGATTTAGAATCTCATCTTGATTGTTTTGTTAGAAATTAGAACTTGGATATTGGGAATAACAATTGGTATCAGAGCAGATCCAAATCGAAATCAAATCAAGAAAATGTTTGACACTGTGTTCTTGAGCCGTAAAATCATATTCTGAGTTTTTGTGCGAATTAGATGTTGATATTGATCAGGTTATGATCGTAGAGTGTATTTGATCGAGTGTGTATAGCTTGTTTCGAGAAATGCACTGTAATCATTTGTTAATTTTGATTTTGAAGGAATTCGAGTTCACGAGTATGTGTGCACTGTAAATTGAATCATATTGGTTCAATGTGTATTTGTTTGTAAATTTCAAGCATTGTAACCTGTTCTTATGTTGAAATTGAGTATAATTGCAAAGTTTTAAGATCAAATTTGAAGAATTTGATCAATTTCAAGACGAAAGGCTCGAAAAAGTGAAGAACACGCACGGAACTCTGAAGAACGTGCTAGATCTACAAAACGCGCAAGTTCTTCGTTAGAACGCGCAAGCTGAAGAATCTCAGTTTTGGTCAAAACGCGTAAGGCATTGTTAGCGAGTTCTAGAAACTCGCTGATCGAAGTCTGCGAGTTTTGAAAGTTGGGAAATTTTTCTAAGGACCAGAACACGCACGTAGTGGTTAGCGAGTTCTACAAACGCGCTAATCGAAGGGTGCGAGTTTGAGCAGGAACAGTGATCTGTGAGTTTGGTCAAAACGTGCTAGTACTGGCTAGCGAGTTTCTCAAACACGCACGTCTCAGCCTGCGTGTTTATCAGTGAATAGTGATCTGCGTGTTTAGGCGTTAGCGAGTTTCAGCGATCTGCGAGTTTCTCAGAACACGCAAGTCTTTGCGTGCGAGTTTCACAAACGCGCAAGCTTTAGTCTGCATGTTTCTTTTTAAATAGTGACTAGCGAGTTTTACAATGACTTGCGAGTTTTAGCGGGACCCCCGTGCTAAGTCTGGGGAGGGGGACATAGTTCTGATTGTGATCAAAATTTCTGAATTCTTATTTCAAGATTTCTATATTTTTGTGATTTCATTTTGGACTAACGATCATTTTTTTGTCAAGTTCTTTGTGTAACAGATAATTCAAGATGAGTTTTTCAGCAGAAGAGGTAAAGGATTTCACTGTAAATGATTTCATGACTACAATGGAAGCTATGATGGTTAAAGTTGAAGATCTTCAAGATAAATTGGTAAAGGAAAAGGACAAAGTTACTAGAAGAAATGAGAAGATCTTTGAGCTTAATAAGACTATAATTGAAAACAAAGATCAGATTGATTCTCTACGAAAATTTGCTTCAGTTTTTAAACATGAAAAAGATTGTTTTGAAAAGAAGATTTTTGATGTTGAATCTAAATTTTCAAAGTCTGATTTAGAAAAGAAAAAATCTGTACTAACCGTTTATAAATTGCAGGTTGAGAACGGGAGTCTAACGAAAAAGGTAAATGATTTGGAAGTTAAACTTCATGTGATTGGTCAAACAGATCATACCATTTTTCTAAATACACCCATTGAAGAGTCTGATCTTAAAGAGAAATGGGGACTCGGTTATGATAACCCCCATTACTTAAGGAAAGCCATCAGAAAGCAACCAGGGTTGTATAACTTTGATTATCTTGTTGCAACTGCTTATCATCCTCATTTAAAGCCCAAATTTGTTACCAAAGCATCAGAAAAAGTTGAGGCAAGAGAAGATGACAATAGAAAGAATTTAAAGAAAATGCAACTACCATTTCGCTATGAAAAGCTGAATGATAGTTATCTTTCTGACACACCTAAAGTTCTTTCAAACGATTATTTTGCTACATATTCTATTTCTGAGATGGAGGTAAATCCTACAACTGCAAAAATTTATGTTCCTCCACTCATTTTAGAAAGCAAAATAGTTGAGCTTGAAAATGTTTTATCTGATGAAAGAATTTTGGCCGACATTGACCAAAGTGTGTTTTCTATTGTCATAAAGAACACGATTGTTCAAAATAAATCTATAATGTGTTCTAACGTTTCGAAGGCACCTCAAACTTCGACTGATAACTTTGATGACTTATTTGAGTCTTCAAATGATTTTCTAAATTCTGATGCGGGGAGTATAGAGGAAATTGATATGTTTGATTTCAATGCTCCACTTCCAGATCATTCTTCTTCTATCTTTAATGATGAAAGCTTTGAAGACAAGAAACAAAGTCTGATAACTGAGAACTCTGAGCTTAAGAAGAAAATATCAGAATTGGAGATAAAAATGGCTAAGGACAAAGATGAGTTTAAAAAGAAGTTCTCAGAGCTTTCCAGGCAGAGTTGTGAAGAGAAGAAGGTGATTGAGCTTAAATGTTCTAAGCTTTCTCAACAGATTTCTGATTTTGAGAAAGTGATCATTTTAGAAAGAGAAAAGTTTGCCAAGGAAAAGAAGGCGATTCTTTAAGGAGATATCAGATGGAAGAAAGGATGCTGAGAAGGGTTTTGAAGATGAAAGAAGTATTTTTGAAGAGGAGATAAGGAAATTAACTGCAAAGCTATTTGAGCTATCTACAAATGCATTGAAAGAGCAGAAAGCGAAGTTTGAGTTCAAAACGAAGATTGGCCAACTTATCAAAGAAAGAGACAGTTATTCTTCAAAGATAAAACAACTTGAGAAAGTTATTTCTAAGATGGTGGTGGTAACCGAGTTTAAGACTCCAGAGTCAATTATCCACACACCTAGAGATGATTTAGCTGATTCGGAATGCTCATTCAAGACAGCTGCAAGCTCATTTCATAAGACTGTTTCTTCCAAAAGGTCAGTTAAATCTTCTGATCAGATTCGTACAACTAACATTTTCTATGAATGGAAAATAGATGGTTCAGGTACACATAGAAGGAGAAGAAAAAGATATGAAAAAGAGAAGTTGGTTTGGAAGGTAAAACCAGTTGAAGATAAGAAGAATGATGAGAAGAAGGAAGAAAAGAAAGGAAAGAAGGAAGAGAAGACATGTAACAAATCATTTGTATCTGCCTCTAATGCAAAGAAGAACAAAGTGCTGAAAGGTAAACCTGATCTTGCTTATTCGAGATATCAATTGATCAGGTTATCTAAAAAGAGGTATTGTTCTTATTGTCATACTTATGACTTTGTTCATAAAGCTAGTGATCATTACTGGTATGGTTCTTATTCCGTTACTCCCATAAGAACTGCAACAAACACACATGGACCCAAATACCAGTGGGTACCAAAGCCGAAAGCTGATTTTGTGTTGCAGGCACCTATTGTCAAGGGGGAGTAAGCGAACCAAGGCTTCTAAGTAAATCAACTTAGAACCCGTACTTTAACGAACCAAGGCTTCTAAGTAAATCAGCTTAGGACCAGTACTTCAACGAAGTTTGACTTCTAAACATAACAGTTTAGGACTCGTACTTCAAAGATGAAAAAGAGATGCTACTCCCGGGCTGATAAGAGAGTGTACTCAAATACTCTGAAGAGGAAATCAACCTACAAGGGGGAGTACATAAATATTTCTGGAAATATGTATTCGGAAGATATGACGAACTACACTTCAAAGGAAGTTGTAGATCTCTATCATGTGCTTTATCACTAATAAATCTCAGATTCATATTTTCAGGGGGAGTAAAGGATATGATTTCTGATTATTTCAGATCAGAACTCGTACTTTAATTGTTTTACTGCTTTATGTCTTTTACATTTGAATAATTTTGTGAATAAATTTGCTTTGACTAGACTTTGAGACTTGTGCAGAATGAGAGAAGTTATCAAGATCATATCTTAATGACTACAACTGACTTTATGAGATCTAAGATTGCACGGAAAGGTTAATTTCTTATCTTAATCTCATATATGGTTGAAAGAAGGACAACTTTCAATCATAGAAAACATGTTCTGAAATGTTCAAACCACTTCCCGATTCTTAAACTGATTTCATGAATTGGAAGTGTGATTTTAAATGTTTTCATTTTTATTTTTGAGCTTCAATGTTTAACAAACCATGTGTTTCCAAAGATAAATACTTGTGTATTGTCTTTTCATATACTTTCAAGTATTCACACACACCGGTTTCATTTCTTGTTCAAATTGTTCTTACCATGTCTCATATTTGAAACATAATTTCGATGGTAAGACATCCCGCTTATACTTCAATGTATCTTGAGTGTTATTTCATTTCGAAGCGTTCATTTCAAGAAAGTCTATATTTTTGTTTCATATGGACAATATCTGTTATTTTTTACCATAATCCTTAATTGCTATATCATTTCATTTCTGATCATTTTTCATACAATGTCAGATTTTCAATCAAGCCTTTTGCATTCATGTTCATTCATTCAATATACTTGTTTGAAAATATTTCAATGTTTAAAAATGCTCATATTTCCATGATTATATCTCTAAGCATATTCATATCTGACATTTGTATATGAGATTTAACTAATAAAGTTAAACCATTTGAGAAACATTATGCTTTCATAGGATTATATGGGTTCTTTGTGCTAGGACTTACATGAACTTCTATGAAATCACGTTAACCAGTGATTTCTACCCAAGAAGTTAATCCATAGAGATTGAGTGTGAGGAGTCTAAAAGAAATGAGTGTGGGTGTGATGAGGTAAAATGTAAAAGAGAGTTTGGTTAGTAGTGAGCTTAATGATCAAAAGAAAGAGGGTGTGAGAACAGAGTAAAAGAATATTACACTCTGCACCAACTACTTTATGAGACGGGCAACCACATTACTAGCGTTTCACAACTCTTTGGTGAACGTTATTGAAACAGGCAACTAGCCCATGCCAACTCTTGACTAAACCCCACAAGCTACTCATTTTCTTCTCAAAAAGAAAATGTTTCACATTTTCAAGGGGACGCAGCATATAATCTATCTGGTTTTCATTTGAAAAATCTGGATATTGAAAAAGAAGGAAGTATGCCCCACCTTCGCACTTCAATCATGCACATTGAGTCTGTGTTTATCTACTGTTGTCTCAGTGGTTTACACTATGTTGAGCCTTAAAAAGCCATCATTCGTGCTTAATTCTTTCTACACTTGCACGAACACACAAAGAATTTGTTTCTTTGTCATAACATTCATAGAAATTGCCTTTGTGGTATTTCGATGAATGGATGGAAGCCCTGTAGGAGTGAACATCAAAAAGCTCCGTTATATTGTGTATTCGTTACACACAGTGACTTCGTGTTACTGACAGGCATTTTAACTGATTCATTTGTTGATTCAGGAGTTACATGTTCTTATTTTGTCTGGATTTGCAAAGATCTAGATGAATACTTGGTTATGGATCACAGAATCAGAGGCTCAGTTTGACAGATCAGAATGATTAACGACATTTCTTGGAGAATGTTTTGATGATATCGATGCTCTAATCATCAAAAAGGGGGAGAAGATTAAGAAATGTGTGATTCAAAGAAATGTTAAAGTTGAAAGAAATTCAAAGAAATGTTAAGGTTGAAAGAAATGTCCGGAAAGAAGTGTTTGTATTGGATATGGAGAGAGATATTTCAGATTTGAAGTTTGATCAAAGTTGATAAGCGAAAGTTCAAAAAATTTCGAAAGCAAGCAGATTTTGGAGAAAGTTTATTTGAAGAAAGTTGGATAAATCATTCAGAGCTGAAAATGAAGATAATTTCTTTCAATGTATGAAAGAGGTTTGTTTATAATCTTGGGGGAGATTGTTACTATTTTTGAAGATCAGACGTTGGGAAGATTGTTGAATGCTTTTTGAAGAACAAAACTTATCAAAGAAGAATTTCATTGTGTTAAGGGGGAGTTTGTAAATCATATTTGTATAGAAAGGGAGTTTACAAGAGAAGATAAATGTTAATCAAAGGGGGAGCTTAATCAAATCGAGCTTAAAGAGAGAAGATCGCATTGCTAAATATTTTAGTAATGATCTTGATCCAAAGGGGGAGATTATTAGAGCATAAATATGTTGGATTCAAGATCATTAAGATTGAAGACAAAAGTTCAAGAAGTCAAAGCTGAAAAAGGCAACTCTCACTTAAAGTCAAAGTCTTTTGTTAATAAAGTCAAAGTCAATGTAATTGTGTATTGTTTCTTTTGTATTTGTTGGAGGTATAAATACCTTCTTGTCTTTGTAATCTTTAGGGATGTACACGAATCAGAGAGAGAGCAGATTAGAGAAGAGTTAATTGAATATGTTTCTAGTGAGAGAGTTTAGAGAGAGAAAGTAATGAATTTGTAATCTTTGTTGTTTGATTCAATGACATATGATTTAGAATCTCATCTTGATTGTTTTGTTAGCAATTAGAAATTGGATATTGGGAATTACACCTTCTTTCTTCTTGCCTCTAATCCTCGAATTCTTCTCTCCCATACTTTCTTTCTTCACCATATCTTCTGTTTCTGTCGTCTCTTTCCTCTCGTCCTTTGTACTCTCGCTTTTTCTTAATACCCCTATTGAATTGTCGGGTCATAAGTGCAAGGGTCTTGGCCAGAGCAGCCATATCGATTTCCTCCTCAGATCCTTCCTCACTTTCACTCTCTGCCACAAGAACCTTTTTCTTCTTTTTCTTATTCTGAGCATCCTCAGTCACCTTCTCCTTCCCTTTATACTGACCCTCTATGGTACTTCCAACAAATGCCAGAGGACCACCGACAGGGGTCATCAACTTCGATATCCTGTTCTCTTGACTTATCAATGTCCCAAAAAGGTCAGAGATGGACCAGACATCTAAATCTAGTGTAGCTTGCATGGACATGGTTAGATGAAGCCATTCGTCATTCAGGCTCTGAAGAAATCTGACATTGTTTTCCTCAGAGGTTCTGTGGATGCCATATCTCTTGCACTTGTTTATCAAGGAATTGTACCTGTTGTATGTGCTTTGGATGGATTCACCCGGCAGAGCCTTGAATGCAAAATACTCATTATTGCATAGAGCTCTGTTGTTTTTGAAGGTTTTAGCACCACCCTCAAGCTGTTTCTCTAGTTCTAACCATAGGTCCTTCGATGTTTCAAGGGACTGAAAGATGTCATTTGGGATAGCCATGATGAGTAGTCTTTTGGATTTCTTTGCAAGTTCATGCATGGAACTTTCTTGTTCAGTCCATTCATTTAAGGGCTTGGGATGCTGATATTCAGGAACTTCAGGGGTATTTGTAGTGGCAGGAACACGAGGAACTATAGTCATTGGGATGTAAGGAGGGTTGTGAAGAAACTCAACCAAACCAGGGTCCACACCTTCGAGAAAGTGCACCATCCTGATTTTCCAATGAGTATATTCATCCCTCAGTAGAGTAGGGGGTTTAGATTGAGATCCTGCACTGAAATAGTTAACTGGGTTCGCCATTTTCAGGTAGAGAGAAAAACAGAGTATGAAGAGTTCTTTAGAAAAGACCAAGAGTTTACTCAACAAGGCTGAGTATTCAGTATGAGAAAGATGACAACCAACAACTAAGCTTTGAATCTGTCTTCAGCAGTTCAAACACACTTGCTTTTGAATCTACGTCAAACAGGTTGAAGTAGCTCCAGAAAACAATGTATGTTTATGAGTGGGGATCAAGGCAAAGAGACAGACTCAAACTACTACCTGGAACATGGGAATCAAGTATAGAACAGGATCCTTTGATATTAAGAATCAAAGTCTACTCTGATACCAATTGTTGATCCCAATAATGATGTTCTTTACTTGAAGGACTTTTTACTACACACAGATTTATAAATGAGAGTGCAGAAGCGTTTCTAGTATGTAGAAAAAGTAGAACATGCAAGGTAGTAGACACACAGACAATCAATAAACAGAATAGTAAAATATAACAGGGATTTCACTCAAGACACTGTTTCATTGATTCACTGTAAGAACACCAAGAACATGCACTAGTGTGTGCAAATATTCTCAGGAAAATACAATCTTTAAAATCAGACTTGTGTGTGCTCGCAAACAAAACTCAAAGGTGGTGCTCCTATAATATACAAGGAGGATGCACCCCATAGTACAAGACAAAGGCTGACATTCCATAAACGGAATGTCACCTGGAAAATAAAACGATCGTGCACCGCGCAAAGGTGATCTGGAAATCTTCGTACAACAGGCGTCACGTGATCTACATGTGAGCTTGTCTTGGACTGAGTTTGCCAAAATCTTCGAAGTCTCCAGAGGTTAGCCATCACAGAGGCTCTATGAGTGATCACAGAGGCTCTGTGATCTGAAGAACATTATCAGATTTCGTGTCCTCTGGTAGAGTGTCGACATAATCTTCTGAGATTGTAGGTTTGTGGTGCACTTGGATGTTCTGAGCAAACTTCTGCAGTTCCTATACTTAGCCTATTTTTCAATACTTCTATACATTGAAGTTGGAGCTAACAGGAAGCTTGGTTAAAACCCAAGTTTTGTTCTTGTTTAGAGATCTCATTTCTTCTTTCATTGCACGCTCCCACTGCAACGAATCTTTCAGCTTAACTGCTTCAGAGTAACTTTCTGTTCACCATTCTCAGTCAAAAAAAGATAATTGACTGATAGAATGTATTTTTCAGGAGGCTTAAAGACTCTAGTGGATCTCCTGGCCCAGTGTGATTCAACTGGTTGAGGTTGTACCGGAGAAGATGTTTCTCCTTCATCCTCAGAGCTTTCACTGTTGACAGTGTCTTCATGAACATCTTCAGACTCATCAGTACTCCCACTATCTTGAGTATCTTCTGGCCCTCTGATTCTGATGTCATCACTTTCAAACTTAACTAGTTCTTTCTGGTCATTTGAGTTTACTGTGCTTCAGTCTTTATAAAACTCAACCTCGTTGAACGTTGCATGTTTACTTCTGACTGCCTTTCTGCTTTTAAAGTCCCAACCCCTATAGCCCATACTATCTGAGCCATATCCAATGAAGGTTTATTTCTTGGCTTTTGCATCCAACTTGTCACCATCTTTCATCAGATCATAGGCACTGCTTCCGAACACATTCAAGTGTTCATACTTCATTGCTTCACCTATCCACTCTTCCTCTGGTATCTTGAAGCCCAATGGTACTGATATTCCTCGGTTGATAAGATAAGTTGCAGTGTTAACTGTATCAACCCAGAATGTCTTTGGAAGCCCGGTATTAAGTCTCATACTCCTGGCCCTTTCATTCAAAGTTCTGTTCATCCTTTCTGCCACTCCGTTCTGTTGAGGAATGTCTGGAACTCTCTTTATCATCCAAATGCCATGTTCAGCACAATAGTCAGTAAACTCTGTGCTAATGTATTCCCCACCATTATGCGACTTCAAGCACTTTACCTTCAGGTTAGTTTCCAAATCAACAGCAGTTTTCCATTTTTTTAAAGTATTGAAAACATCAAACTTATTCTTAAGAAAGTAAACCCATACCTTGCGTGTTGAATCATCGATGAAGGTCATATAGTAGTTCGATCCTCCTAAGGAAGAAACTGGTGTCGGTCCATAAACGTCTGTGTGAACAAGCTCTAATTTCTGAACTTTCAGTGTCTGACCTGTCTTCACAAAGGATACCTTCTTTTTCTTTCTAGGAACACATGATTCATAGAATTCTGAATACACACTTTTTAGATCAAGAAACTTCACTTTTGCAACGAGTATCTTCATTCCTTTTTCACTCATGTGACTGAGACGTTGATGCCACAATCTGGAAGGATTCAGCCTGCTGGTCACTGCATTCACCTTGCTATCAGGAACATCAACCATGTATAATGTGCCTTGCTTTTTACCCTTGCCAATTACAAGGTTTTGTTTGACAACCTTCCATTTCCCATCACCAAAGGTAGTTCTAAATCCTTGGTTGTCCAGCTGCCCAGTAGAAATCAACATTTTCTTAAGGTTGGGAATGACCTGAACTTCCTTCAAGGTCCAAGTGGTACCCAATGAAGTCTTTATGTCTGTGTCACCTATTCCTGTGATGTCAAGAGCACGATGTTTAGCTAAACGAACTTTACCAAAGTTACTTGTCTGTAGATTCTTCATCATCTTCGTGTTGTAAGTAGCATGAAAGGATGCATCGGAATCCAAGATCCAAGACTGCTGAATTCTCAACACAGCAGATAAGGGCTTCATCTGAATCATCAGTTGATGTGTTCACCTCTCTGTTTCCATCTGATTTAGGGCATTGATTTCTGAAGTGCCCAATTTCTTTGCACTTCCAACATTGGATGTATTTCCTTGGTTTTGACTAGCTCCTCTTTCTAGACTTTGATCTGCCTCTGCCATTACCTCTTTTTGTCTTTCTACCTCTCCCTTCAGTGCTTAGTAAAGCACTAGATGATTCTTCAGAACTTCGTCTTCTTATGTCCTCTCCTAGGATGAAGTCACGTGTGCCTTTAAAGGTGAGTTTAGAGGTTCCATCCGAACCACTAATGGCAGTGTCAGTTCCCGACCAACTTTCCGGTAACGAGGATAACAAAAGCAAAGCTTGGACTTCATCTTCAAACTTAATATCAACAGATAACAAGCGGGATATAATGGTATTGAAATCATTAATGTGTGAGGTAACAAACATACCTTCTCTCATTCTAGTGTTTACTAATTGGCTTATCAAAAATACCTTGTTAGAAGCAGAAGTTTTTTCATACATGTTTGACAAAGCCTTCATCAATCCACATCTAGTAGTCTCCTTCACAATATTAAAGGCCACATTCTTGGACAGTGTAAATATGATAACAACCACGACTTTTCTGTCTAGAGCAGCCCATACAGCGTCTTCCATCTTCTCTTGTTTTATTCCTGTCAAGGCTTGATCCAACTCCTTCTACCACAGCAGATCCTCAATTTGCATCTTCCACCATCCAAAATATTGTCCTTCAAACTTTGCAATCCTAGTTTTTCCGTCTTTACCCATTATCCCAAACTGTTGGCGATAGACAAACAGAAAAACAAGGGCAGCGACGTGGAGACGGCACGGGGCGGTGCAGCGGTGGTGCTGGACAGCTCGGGCGGCGGTGTGGGACGGCGGCACGGGCGGCGAAGAGGAATTGATTGAGTGTAACAGATCAAGAGCCTAGGATTTGATTCCAGTTGTTAGGTTTAAACGTTAAACACACAATCACACAAAACCGAAAGCAATAAGAAAGAACACGAGAATTTTATGTGGTTCACAGGATCAGGGTGATCGTGCTAGTCCACGGGAGCAACTAGGGTTTTCTTTATATTAGGTGGTACAATGTTTACAAGTACAATGAGATTAATATAGAGAGAAACATAATTAGGGTAATCTCCTAATTAAGGAAACTATGGCAGAGGGCCTAGGGCCGGCTCCCATTTACGCCTCCCCTTATTATGATCAATGGGCCGAAGCCCACATCCCAACAAGGTCGAAGCCTACATCCTAACATGACTTGTTGTCCAATTTGTGATTAAAATTGTGTGGTATCATGATCATGTTCTTTCATGATAGATGGCTTGTTAGGACCTTTGATTTTGAGATGAAATCTGGTTTGGGATTTAGGGATTATGACAAATCAACCAAACACCAACTTTTAGAATTGAGTTTTGTACATGTTGCTTAGAACATTAGCTATTACTTAGTACATGAAACAAAGTTATAAAAATAATCAACCATATCTCTTTCATAGCATGTTGTCATATTCTGTTAGATGCATCATTCATAATCTATTAGTAATCTCTTCATTTTAATTTCATTTAATAAGTATATAACAATGTCAATTTGCATAAATCTTGTGGTGTCTGTACCTGATTAGTTGTTTGTCAAATTGATTTCATAAACACTAATTCCTATATTATGTTAAACATGTTTTCTAGATTTCTAGCTTACACATCAGGTTGTCTAATGTATTGCCAAAATATTTATTAAATAATCTTTAGTTTTTTCATGTGCATCATTAATGGACAAGCTATATTTGAAGTCCTTTAAATCACCCATTTTTCCACATATCTAGTAATTTGTTGCATATTTTTGTTGATCGAAAATGTTGACATTTGAAAAATTGATCTATAAGTGGCCCACGGTGAGTGTTGACTAGTGTGGTTTCTTTCATTTGAATACTCACGATTCACCGGTAAATTCTTGGTACTTTAGAAATAGTGAGGTTAAGGGTATTTTAAATTTCTTCGCCCAGGGCATGAAAAACCTCAGAACTGGCCCTGTGTGCCTACAGGCGTTTCATTTAAGTCAGTGAACTGGAACCAAATACAAGCCAAAGCTCAAGTTATTATGCGATAAATAACTAATTTAACAACAAGTGTCATGAGTAAATTGTGAATTTTTAATAAAATATTGGGTCAAAATAAAGTAGCTCCCAAATTAAGAACCCCAACAATATGGATTTCAGACCCACCGAAAGTTTGGTCCTAATCAACTTTAGGAGATCATAGAATTAATCAGAGTTAAGAACAAATGGGTCAATATCTATATTCATATAAAAATAATATAAATTTAGTCATCCATAAACAAAATAATTCATTTGTGGTTTAAGATTGAACCCTTCCATAAATAAAACTCAATGTATATCATTTAGTTTGTCGTTTTAACTTTATGAAAAGTTAGTTTAACGTTGATCCGTTGGTCGTATAACGTTTGGCTTATTTGGGTGTTATTTTCTTTTAAAAATACTGAAGTTAGAAGTTTTATTTTACTTCTTACTAATAAGAGGAGGCACCGAAATATGAAAGCAAAATAAAAATAAAAACTAACCCAATTGTTTGTTTTATTTTTCTAGAAAAATATAATTATGAATTTTTATGGGCTTAAGCTTAATTACAAATATCATTTGGGCGTACTATTAAGCCCATGACTTAATTGGATAAGCTCATCCATAGTCAGAGGAATCAACCCAATTTTGATTTTTCTCTGCATTTTTTTTAATCATACGAATCTTAAATTCGGCTGCTCTAGGCTACTACTTCTCAGAGTCGTTCACTTTTCTTCACGAATAACGATGACATATATCACGGCTTCATGGTTCAGGAACTCTAACGATTGGCATGTCTTCTTCACAAATAAATGAGTTTCTGTTTCCCCAATTCTTTCAACTTCATTTATTGTTGCGATTTCCATTGGAACCTCCTTTTGTACTTTGGACTGGAATGGATAACTGATTTTATATAGGAAGGATTTTGAGAAGTTTGATTGCACATGTTTTCTGTGTATTCAGAGTTTACACTATGTTCCATTTTTCATTTTCCAGACAATTTAGAGTTTATTCGGGCATTCTTTTAAAGTTTATGGGAGATGGACTAATAGTTTGGTTTCAGATTTTTTGGTTAAATTAAGTTCGGGAACGAGATTCTTGTAATTAACATTGAATATGGTGTTACATGTTTTTATCATTAATTTTTTTTTGAAAGGGTATCCTAGGCACAACCTAGACTAATCCCTAGCAATGTTTGACTGTTAAAGCGACAGCCTTGGATAAACCCAGTGGCCACAGGTTGCGTACGCCTGGATTCGAACCCGGGGTGGATGAAATATCCTACCACATCCCCCACAGGCCTTAAACGGTACGCCACAAGCCTTGTGGTTTGGTGTTACATGTTAATAGTTATTCATCTTTTCTGGTGGTTATATGTAAGCTTCCTTGTAGATTTTGTTTTCAAAAGCAAGAATGGTGATTTTACTGTTTAATTTGAAAGCCACTTTGGAATGTTGTCCCAAGCCTCTTTGGTTTATTATTCGAAAGTCTCATTGCAATAATTCAAAAATGGTAAAGTCAAACTCTTTAGAACTCATAACATGTCATGAATATGGGATAAGTCAAGCATCAAACACTTAGCACGTGCATACTAGTTCGAGAACTAACATGAAATGATCCGGTAAGCTCTCACTTGGATGAGATTCACTCAATCACTCGTGTGTTTTGGGTTATGTGATTCGCTCGAGACATCCTCACATGACTGATACTCTATCATAGGCTTGCAAAAATTCGCATTCTCCACCGCTGGAAGTGCATGCAAGATATAAATCAAAAGGTATTTTTTTTCAAATTTGTAATGGTGGCAACGGGTAGGGTGGGATAACATATGGTGAAGTGACTTATAAAACCTTTAGGACTAAGGGAGCATTGTGCTTAATAAACCAAGAGTTTATCACATTGAGGTTCTCTTTAAGACCTTTGAGCGCTTTTTGCTTCAATAATTGCAAACCTTTATTCTTTTTTTTTCACACAGGGCATATACTGGCTTTTAAACCCTTATTTTTGCCACTTTCTTTTCTTTTTCTTTTAATTTTTTTTGACTAATTCTTTTTTTTCCCTTTCTTTTCTCTCTCCCTCTCTCTCTCTCTCTCTCTCTTTTTTGAGGCTTTGCTTTCTACCTTTTTTCTTCTTTTGAGACCACAACTTCAAGATATTAACAATTTAACTCATTGGCCTAATGTCACACCCCCAAAGTCTTAAGGTTGGATAGGAAGTGTTTGGCTTTGTGACTTGTAACATAGGTATGTCAAATGAACGGGTTTGTAGGCTCAAAATGGTTGATTAAGTGGATTTTATTTTAAGGGTAGGCTTTTTGGCTAAAAGTAGTTAACATTCACATCAAAGATGGCCTTTATCACTTTTGAATGCAAGCATGACTTAAATGCAATCTTGAAAAGAATAGATGCAAGTTCTAGAGAGACCAATGCACTTGAGGTGTAATACACATATGAAATGAAGTGAGACTAATTTTGATATTTTAGTCATAAGGCTCAAATGTCTCACGGGTTAGATGTACTCACCCAATCAGTCAATGCTAGTTTCAAATAGCACGACACAGCAAGTACTCTTAGGTGACCAATCGACCATTTTAATAGTGATATGTGTTCCTGAAAGTTTAAGAAGAACTTTTCATTGTTCTCATGTATGTAAACGAATAAATTCCCTAGAACAAATCAATTATTTAAGTTTTTAACACGCCACATTTTTAGACCATGCATTGTCCCCAATGTATGCAATTATGCTAAAGAAACACGTATAAATATGAGAGGAATAGAAAAGTCCCCTGACTGTCCTTTCAATGCATGACTGGTCAGGTGTTGATCAATCCATGTAAGCTCCGACCTGTATGGGGATGTCAGGCTTCGGCGATTCTCAACATTTTCCTGTTAAAAGACAAAATCTCGGACCAACTTCGTTAAAACACAATAGAGATTCAATATCAATCAATCGGAAAATTTACAAAATTTCCCCCTCCCCAACTTAGAAATTTGCATTGTCCTCAATGCTGGGAAGTGGGACTCAACCACAAGAGGGGTCTCAGGCTCTAAGACAGATAAACAAGAACAAAGAGAGAAACCAAAACAAACAGACAAACTAATCCTCATTTTTGCAGGGAAACACGATTGCACTTAGCCTGTGCAACAAGACTTTTAAACCCATAGGTTCCCCCTAGTGGACGAGTGAAATCTTGTGAGGGTTTGCAGTGAACATACCCACAAAGTTCATTTAACTACGACTCAATTAACTGACTCGATCATAAAGCCTACAAATAAATAAAAAGCAATAAAACAAATCATCAATATATATATATATATATATATATATATATATATATATAAGAAGAATGAGGAGAGAGAGTTAAGGAGAAACCTCCATTGAGACCTTAAAATTTTGTGGTAATTTTGATTTTTTTTAAAATAAAAATCATGCATTAAATGAATAAACCTTTTCATTTTCTTTATTATTTTTACTATAACTCTTATTTATCTATTTTTTTTTTCATTTTTTCCATATAAACATAATTCTTATTTATCTAATAAGCATATATTATTACTAAACTAACACTTTTTATAAATCAAAACTAATATTAAATGAAAACTATTTAGTATAGTATTTTTATTATTATATTTCATTAGCTCTATCACTGTGAAAATTACATTATTGGGGAAATTAGGGGAGACGTTTGATGAGTCAATTCAATTTGGTGCGGGTGACAATCCTGTTATTATAATTATAACTTCAACCCGGGTTAAAAAAATTCAAAGGTGACCGAATTGTATTTTTATTTATTATCAAATTTTTATATACATTTTCATCGTAATAATTGTTGTCTTTATTTTCAATTGGAGCACCAAACTTTGGTTCAACGACTTCCACTAAAATATATCATAATCTTCAAATAGATTATGTGAAGTCTTTGATTCAAAGATATTCTACTATCTCGAACCGGGTGGAATTAACTCGCATTCTAAATGTCGCTAAAGTTCCAATTGATGAAGCCATGTTTGCAAATAGAATGAGTATTAAGGAGTTATTGTCTACTAATTGGAGTGAAAAATACGAGGTTCATTTGTATAAGAATTTTTTCAAAAACATTTAGGATGAACTTTAACAACGAACATCCCAATGTCTACTTTCCATTTTGCAATATTTTTTTGGATTTCACAAGTTAGATTTTTTTGGGTCGATTACTTATAAAATTGACCAACATTTATTTCTACTACTACATTATTAATAAGTTCAAAAGATAATATATTCATAGATTACACCATTTGTCGTAATTACATTCATATAATAATCGTTCGATTCACCGCGCTAGGAGCGGTGTTGTTACCTAGTATACAAAATATACAGATAAATGGAACTAATACTATGACTAAGAGTTATATACTGGCTCGACAAGAGCCATGGTCTCTAAAATATAGCCATCGTGATCTCTAGGGGTGATGTATGGCTTCAGTCTTTGCCCATTTACTTTGAAGGATGCCCCGCCTTTCTCATCCTTAATTGTGACAGCACCGTGTGTGAACACCTCTCGCACAATATATGGGCGTTAGCATCTAGACCTCAACTTGCCTGGGAATAACTTCAAACGAGGGTTATAGAGCCACCCTTTCATCCCTACATGGAACGACTTTCGCGATATGTGTTTATCATGAAAAGCCTTACTTCGTTCCTTGTATATGCGGGAACTCTTGTATGCATCCCACCTCAATTACTCTAACTCATCTAACTCGAGTCTCCAATGGTCACCGACTTCTTTCAAATCTAGATTCAGCTTCTTGATTGCCTAAGCAACTCGGTACTCCAACTCGACTGGTAGATGACAAGTTTTTCCATACACGAGTCTATATGGAGACATGCCTATGGGTGTCTTGTATGCGGTCTGATACGTACATAACACATCCTCCAATCGACTCGAACAATCCTTTCTATCAGGTCTCACGGTCTTCTCAAAAATATGCTTAATTTCACGATTCTAGACCTCGACCTGTCCGCTAGTTTGTGGGTCATATGGTGTGACTATCCTGTGTGTGATCCCGTAGTGTTTTGCCAGAGCACTAAACTTTATATTACGAAAGTGGGTTCCGCCATCACTGATGATGACTCTCGGATACCCATGTCGAGTGAAAATGTGGCTCTTGACAAACTTACATACTACACGGTGATCGTTTGTTTTGGTCGCGATAGCCTCCACCCACTTAGAGACATAATCAACGTCTAGCAGAATGTACAAATTACCCTGGGATGATGGAAAAGGACCCATGAAGTCTATACCCCATACGTCAAAGATCTCGACAGTCAGGATAGGGTTGAGAGGCATCATGTCCTTCCGTGAAATATTTCCCAAGCTTTGGCATCGAAGACAAGATTTCACAAAGTTCTGAGCGTCCCGAAATATGGTAGGCCAAAAGAATCCACTCTCAAGTACTTTGATTCCTGTCTTCTTTCCTCTAAAGTGTCCCCCACATGCATAACTATGGCAGTGCTTTAAAATATCTTCGTGATCACTATCGGGGACACATTTCCGGACAATCTGATCCGAGCAATATTTAAATAGCCCAGGATCCTCCCAGTAGTAATACTTAAGCTGCGAAAAGAAGTACCATTTCTGTTGAGTTATCCAATCATGTGGTAACTTCTTTACAGCTACGTAATTAATAATATGCGCAAACCAAGTAAGCCTAGATATGGTAAATAACTGCTCATCCGGGAAAGATCCCTGGACTTCTTCCTTGGACAGGATCTGATTTGTGGGGATTCGAGACAGATGGTCAGCTACTACATTTTCGCACCCTTTCTTATCTCGAATTTCCAATTCAAACTCTTGTAATAGCAAAATCCATCTGATAAGCCTAGGTTTGGCTTCCTTCTTATCATGCAGATGGCGAAGGGCTGAATGATCTGAGTAAATGATCACCTTCGCTCCCCACAAATATGAGCGAAAATTTTCCAATGCAAACACGACGGCAAGTAACTCTTTTTCAGTGGTCGTGTAATGCATCTGGGCCTCAGAGAATGTCCGACTAGCATAGTAAATGGCAATGGGCCTTTTATTCACCTGTTGACTAAGTACAACTCCCATCGCTTCATTACTCGCGTCACACATTAACTCAAATGGCAACGACCAATCTGGTTTTTGCATGATGGGTGCCTCAACAAGCTTTTGCTTGATGGTCTCAAACGCCACTAGACAGGCTTTATCAAAGACAAATGAATTATCCTTGGCAAGTAGATTGCACAAGGGTCGTGAAATGGCACTGAAGTCTTTGATAAATCGCCTATAGAAGCCTGTGTGTCCTAGAAAGGAGCGGACACCTTTCACCAACGTCCGTGGAGGTAAGGTGGAGATTACCTGGACCTTTGCTCGATCAACTTCAATGCCACGTTCAGAAATCACGTGACCGAGCACAATTCCTTCTTGAACCATGAAATGGCTTTTCTCCCAGCATAGCACTAAGTTAGACTCCTCACAATGCTTCAGCACTCTCTCAAGACTATGGAGAGAACTTTTAAATGTCTCGCCAAATACTGAGAATTCATCCATAAAGACCTACAATGACTTGTCGATCATGTCACTGAAGACTGACGTCATACAATTTTGGAATGTAGCGGGCACATTATATAATCCAAATGGCATTCGACGGAAAGCAAAAGTGCCATAAGGACATGTAAATGTCGTCTTCTCTTGGTCATCAGGGTGTATGGCCACTTGATTGTATCCTGAATAGCCATCCAATAAGCAGTAGAAAGTTTCTCCAGTATTTGGTCGATGAAAGGTAAGGGGAAATGATCTTTCAATGTGACTGCATTCAACTTTCTGTAGTCGATGCAGACTCTCCATCCGGTTACGGGGCGGGTAGGAATCTTTTCCCCTCCTCTCTCCACAATGGTAATGCCAGATTTCATGGGGACCGTTTGTGTCGGGCTCACCCAAGGGCTATCAGAAATTGGATACATGATCCCGACATCCAACTGTTAGCCCCAAATCTGAACCAATGAAAGTATTGAAAATAACTCAGTCTTCATCTAAAGACTTTCAAGGGACATCAGCGGAGAAAGCAAGTCTGTCTCTGAAGTCAGTTCAGAGTCAGTCTAAAGAAAGCAAGTCTGTCTCTGAAGTGAGTTCAGAGTCAGTCAGGAGAAAGCAAGTCTGTCTCTGAAGTCAGTTCAGAGACAGTCTCACGGAAAGACATCAGAGAGCTCCTCATCAGAGATCCTATTTCAGAGCTCTGAAGATGTTCACTCTGAATTTCATGACAAAGAAGAACAGATGACATGACACCTAGTGATAAGATTTACTTTCTAGAGTAGGTCACTGTTCAAGCATGTCTTGATCTTACCTTTTAGGTAAGACACTATTCAAGCATGCTTCTATTTGTCAGATAAGTACACTGTTTACTTTATTGTCCTATAAATAGGACCATCACCTTCTTGTTCAAAGTGTGCTTAAGAAGTCTTATAACTGATAATATAAGTTGAATATTTTATTCCAAGAATATCTTGTTTATCTATTATCTGCTTTATGAACTGTGATATTTGAATCTCCTTTGATATTAAACTATATTGCTTCCGCTGTTATTACTCTTATTGTTTATATCATCGTTGTGAGATTAAATCTGGGATCCAACACCAACCATTAGATAACTTCTTTCTTCACCACATCCCTCATGTTCGGGTTCAACCGTCTTTGAAATTCACATGAGGGATTGGCATTAGGCTCGGTGTGGATTATATGCATGTATACTGAGGGACTAATCCCTCTCAAATCGGCTATCGACCATCCAATTGCCTTCTTATGATCTTTTAGAACAGAAATAAGCATGTCTTCCTGTTAGATCATAAATATGTTGGATACAAAATTATAGAAACAGGTCAAAGCTACTCTAGAACTTCATCACTATAAATCAGAGGACCAGGTTGATGAAATCAGAATCGCGGCTTCAGAAGCAATTGAATCCATTCAGAAGGCTCTTCTTGACCCCAAAGAAAAAGGAATCGTTGAACCAGACTCTCCCAAATACAAATGCAAGTTTTATGGTGGGACTTGTAGCGAAGTAGCGAATAAAGCCAGATTTAATGATTCTGAGGACTCAGATGATGATGAGGCCTCTGAATCACACGATAGGAAGATCAGAGATACAACCAAACACACCTCTAAAGTTGCTCCCTCTGCACCAGTTCAAGAGAAGGAACCAGAGAGGAACACCACCTCTTCTGATGACAACCAAACCTTGCAAACATTCACAACACCGGTAATACTTTTCGCATCATCAACACCAGGTGTTCCAATCACTCCATTTACCGATGAAACTCCAGATAAAATTGGAGCTCTGGAAGAGTAAGAAAACGAACAACTTGTAGACTTCTCTACGTCCTCTGAAGATGCATTCTCATCACCCGAAAGACAACCAATGGTGATGAGAGATGCCTTTGACTCAGAGTCTGAGAAAGAACAGAACTCAGATTCTGACAGAGCGGAAGAAGCTGTTGGAGATCAGATCGAAGTAATTGATGTCAAAGAGTATGTTTTCAAACACGCTCAACCTCATCATACCTCAACAGCTTCAGAATTAAGAAAATCACCAGAGATAGATGGATATATCTCTGAACAGCCTTCAGAGATAACTCAGTCACAGCCCAAGGACAAAGAAACCATGGTTGTTGATGAACAAGATCCTCAAGAGAATCTTGTTCAGAAGACAAGCATCGGTTTACCAGCCAAGGTATTCACTCAGCCTCCCACATTCTTAGAATCCACTCCTGAAGCATCGATAGAAGATCACTTTCGGCATATCTACTGCGAGTTCAATATGGGAGACACTCAAGTAATCCCTCTGAATCCAAGAATCAGAGAGGATATGCCAGACTACGAACGAAGATTCATACAGGAAAAGACATCACCAAGAATGGCGGTTCTCAACGATGCTCCCATAATAAAAGTTGAGAAAATCACTGAAAAAACATTCGCCTTCAACAAAATCATATATAGGCATTATGTGGTGACTAGATCTGATCAGAAGATCTACGAGTTCAATGATAATGATCTCGTAAATCTAAATCCATATGATCTCACTCATCTATATGCCTATTGCTCTGCAAGATACGATTCAGGAAGAAGGGAGATAAGAATGAGCATGGTTGAAGTAAGACGGGCAATGGAAGCTTATATCAAACACAAAGCCAAACGTGACTTTCAGATTGCTCTGAACTTGGGTGAAGAAAAGCTCGGAGTGACTGAACCAGTGGAAACCATCGAACACCTGGACAAACAGAAGACTGGATCAATCATTGAAGAACCTCTGGGTTTCATCTACAGAGTGAACCAAGAGAAGAAAATCTTTCTAGCTTCGCAAGTAGAAAAGTATTCTGATGAAACCTTGAAAGGCATACAAAAGTTGATTCAAGTAAAGAAAGAACAACACAGAGCAGACCTACTGGCAAAACTAGACTTGGAAATTGGCTCAATGATTAACTTCAGAGAGCTCATCATGAAGTCTCATAGGATATGTTCTAGTGATAGGTTCTGATTAATTTTTGAATATTATTCTCTTTTGTAATTCCAAATTATTATGAGAAGTAATATTTACAGAGGATAACTTTCTCCTCTTCGCTTTCTAGTTTAAATATTCTCTGTGTTCTTTATTTATTTTTAGTACTTAGGGGGAGATTGTTAGCCCCAAATCTGAACCAATGAAAGTATTGAAAATAACTCAGTATTCATCTAAAGACTTTCAAGGGACATCAGCGGAGAAAGCAAGTCTGTCTCTGAAGTCAGCTCAGAGTCAGTCTGAAGAAAGCAAGTCTATCTCTGAAGTCAGTTCAGAGTCAGTCTGAAGAAAGCAAGTCTGTCTCTGAAGTGAGTTCAGAGTCAGTCAGGAGAAAGCAAGTTTGTCTCTGAAGTCAGTTCAGGGACAGTCTCACGGAAAGACATCAGAGAGCTCCTCATCAGAGATCCTATTTCAGAGCTCTGAAGATGTTCACTCTGAATTTCATGACAAAGAAGAACAGATGACATGACACCTAGTGATAAGATTTACTTTCTAGAGTAGGTCACTGTTCAAGCATGTCTTGATCTTACCTTTTAGGTAAGACACTATTCAAGCATGCTTCTATTTGTCAGATAAGTACACTGTTTACTTTATGGTCCTATAAATAGGACCATCACCTTCTTGTTCAAAGTGTGCTTAAGAAGTCTTATAACTGATAATATAAGTTGAATATTTTATTCCAAGAATATCTTGTTTATCTATTATTTGCTTTATGAACTGTGATATTTGAATCTCCTTTGATATTAAACTATATTGCTTCCGCTGTTATTACTCTTATTGTTTATATCATCGTTGTGAGATTAAATCTGGGATCCAACAATTGGTATCAGAGTCTCCTTTGTTTTCTAAACAAAGAAAGATCGCATCTGCATACTCGGATAGATTTACATCTCATTGATTCTAACTTTCAATATATGTGCATGTTCATATAAACCTGGTTTATTAAAGAACACCATATGCTCAAGATTTGATAGTAAATCACTGTTCAATACAAAAAGCATCAGTTCTTCAAATCTTCATCTTTTTTCAAAAATGGCAAACTCAAGCATAAGTGCCATTTATACAGCTGGGTAATTAACAAAACCTCCTACACTTTTAAGGGATGAATATCCCCAATGGAAGATAAGGATGGTAAATTTCTTAGAAGGTATGGACAGGGATCTTTTTAGATCAGTGAACGTTGGACCTCACATTCCAATGGTGTTGGTACCAAGAGTTCCTGCAACAGCAGATACTGCTGAAATACCTGCATATTATGAAAAGAAAACCACAAACTTCACTGATGAAGAAACTAATATGATGGATAATGACTCAAAAGCTGTTAGATTACTTATAATGGCCATTCCCAATGATATCTTTCAAGAACTTGATTCTTGTAAAACTGCAAAAGAGATATGGGATCAGTTGTTAAATCAACTTGAAGGAGGCCTACAAACCCAGAAAAATAGAAGAAATCTATGCATCAATGAATATCATGATTTTCATGCTCTACCAGAAGAAATATTACACCAAACTTACTCAAGATTCAACATTCTTATCAACAAATGCAGAAAGTTTGGAGTGATAAGAACAAAAGAGGAAAACAACGTTCTTTTCTTGAAAAGCTTAAATGAAGAATGGTCACAACTGTCCATGTCTATACAAGCCAATCAAGATCTTGAGTCATGGTCATTAACTGACATTTATGGCACTCTTGTTGCACATGAAAAGGAAGTTATGAAGAAAAAATCAAAAACCTCTTTAGGTGGACCCCATGCACTTGTTTCAAAACAAATTTCGAAAGAAAACAACTGTGAAGAGTCACAAAAAGGTTTGGAAACAAAAAGAAGATCCAAAAAGGTCCTAATGGCAGAAGAAAATCATACAGATTCAGACTTTGAAGATGATATCAATGCCTTCTCCAAATCTCTTGCATTAATCACTCATCAATTTAACAAGAAATTTGGCAAGAAAGTATTTGAAGGAAGGAGAGAGAATGAAGAAAGAAGAAATCCTGAAAGAAGATTTCAACAAGATGGTGTCAGATTTCAACAAGAACCCAGATTCACTCCATATAGTGATCAAAAGGGTACAAACTTCAACAATATTGATGCAACACAACAATAAAGACCTCAACAACCATTTCAACCAAGGTATCCACAGCCACAGAGATACTTCAAACCTCAAGAACAGAAGCCAGAGACAAGTACTGCCACTCTTCCAACAAATCAAAATGATGGAAGATGTTTCAGATGTGGAAAACTAGGTCATTTCTCTGCAAACTACAGAGGAAAACTTGTAAAAGAACAAGATTACTACAAGAACAAATACAAGTACAACGTAAAAGAAAGAGTTCTTGTAGCAGAAATGGAAGACTGGCTATCAGACTCAACAAGCGACGGCGAGGAAGAGCCTACCAATCTCTGTGGTATGGCTTTTTCAGATGGAAATCAAACTGATGGAACATCAGAAGACAACTTTGAAAAGGTAAACTCTCTTTACACCTCTGACAGTGATCCTGAAATAGATGCTTTTAAACTAATTAATGAACTTCAGGATCTAGAGCAAAAGTTTCTTGAAGAAAAAAAGAAAAGAGAGCAAGTGACAAAAGAGCTCATTTTTTTCAAAAGAGAAAAGAATCTTCTGGAATCAGAAAAGAAAGAAATTTTTCTTGAAAAAACCAAACTTGAAGAAACTCACAAGCAAAAAGAAAAATCATTTTCAGAAGAAATAAGAAAAATTGAGAAAGTTTTAAAAGGAAAAGAAGAAGAAGTAAAGAAATCTGAGTATGAAAGGCTCAATTCTATTGCCTTAACCAAATTTTTTCAAAAGGAAAGAGAAATCCTACATCAATCTCTAGAAAAAAAAATCTTTGAATCAAAAGCTATGTTAATGCACAAGGTGTTTTCGACAAAATAAAAACTCAAATGGACTCTCAAGGGCTGGGATTCAATGAGTTGAATTCATTCACTAGATTGGAGAAAACTTCACTTTCTTCCACTTTCCGTATAGGAAAGGTCCAAAGCTTTGAAGGTACATCTCTGAATAATTTCAAAAGAATGAAAACATCAGAGGGATAAAAAACAAGAGCTTTGAATTTCAAAAATACTACATACTCTGAAGTAAAAAACTTTCAAAAGTCTGTGTTACAGATAAAAGAAGAAACTTCAGAGGTACTCTTCACAAAACCTCAAAGCAATGATCCCAAAGAAATTTTCAGATTTGATGCTTTCATCTCAAATGAATCAGAGACATCTGAACCAAGTACCTCTGATACAAGTACTTCTGAAAATGAATCTCAGAGTTCACTTAATCCGGATGCCCCTCTGTATTCACCAAAGTCAGATGAAAACATCAGAACTACATTTGAAGATGATGTTAAAAAGATATGGAAAGAAAATGTCATGGAGGACTTAAAAATAAAAGAAAGCATGAAACGGATCATTAAAGTCTCTAGAACAAAAGAAATTAAAAAACCAATACAGGTAGCTATCTCTATTAGAACTAAGAGAGACTTTCTTGACTCTGATTCAGAATCTGATCAAGAGATTGATGAATAGATTTTTTGTAAACCAAGGAATGTAATTCACAAAAAGATAGAAACTGTTGGCTCTGGTATTTTGAATGTTCCAATTTCAATTTTGAAAACCAAAACCAGAATACCAATAAGTCCTGATTTTGTAAATATGTGTTTACAAGCAAAAATGTCTCTGGAACTTGAAAAAGAGTTACAAGAAAAGGCAAAGAATAAAACAAACACTTCTGAATCTTACACCTATAAAACAATAAAATTCTCTCTTGAACAAAAAGGCAAATGGACAAAAATTAACCATATTGATCCTGTTTGTGCAGTAAGCAGCAAAGAAAAGAAGATGTTTTTGATCAAGAAAAAGCAACTTGAAAAGAAGACTGTCTATCATGCAAAAAGGAAAGAAGTAGTTAGGGATACATGTAATATTCCTAGTGCTAGTTTCAAAAGAAGTCAAAATGTAACAAATGCTTTTAATAAAAAGAAAAACTTTGCTCCTACTTCTTCTTGTTCTATTAATTGCAACTGCATTCATCTCTTGATAAAACTGAAAAATCATTTCAGAGGATCACATTGTCTTTTGAATCAATCTCTGAAAAATATCTCAGAGACAAAATTTCAAAAGAAGACAAGTAAAGGAAAGACATCAAAAGATGAGATGCCAAAAAGTCATACAAATCCACCAAAGTCTAACATAAAAGGACCCATAATGAGATGGGTACCTGAAACAATAATATGTCTTGCAGAATTAGTCAATGCCAATCTGGTACTTAGATTCTAGATGTTCAAGGCATATGACTGGAGATAAGGAACTGCTATCCTCATTCAAAGCAAAATCTGGAGGAGTAGTTACTTTTGGAGACAATGTGCAAGGACAGATTAAAGGATATGGTGAGTTATCAAGAGGAAATGTTTTAGTATCAAAGGTTGCTTATGTGGATGGATTAAAACACAATCTGATCAACATAAGTCAACTTTGTGATCATGGTTTTGATGTGAAATTTCAAAGAAAATATTGTTCACTTCTTCACTCAGAATCAGGTCAAGAATTACTCAGAGCAGACAGAAAAGGTAACCTCTACAGGATGAATTTTACCAAAATAAAAGACACTGATTCAGAGAAACTTTGTCTTGTATCTCTGAATAGTGAGGAAGTCTGTCTCTGGCATAAAAAGTTTTCACATCTAAACTTTTCCTCACTTGATAAGTTAGTTAAACTTAATTTGGTTAAAGGATTACCATCTCTGAAGTTTAACAAAGATCATCTTTGTTCTGCTTGTGAAATGGGAAAAATGAAAAGATCTTCCCATAAAACCAAAAGTGAAAACAACTGTCCTAGACCTCTTCACACGCTTCATGTGGACCTCTGTGGTCCTATCTCTGTACAGAGTCTAGCAGGTAAGAAATACATTCTGGTTCTGATTGATGAATTTTCCAGATTCACATGGATAGAACTCATCAGAGCCAAATCTGATGTACCTGAAATTTTGATAATGTTGTTGAAAAGATTACAGGTTCTATTTAGCAGCAAAGTTCAGAAACTAAGAAGTGATAATGGAACAGAGTTCAAAAATGCCAAAATCAATTCATATCTATCAGAAGAAGGCATTACTCCTAACTTTTCTGCAGCAAGAACCCCTCAGCAAAATGGAGTAGTTGAAAGGAAGAACAGAACACTTGTTGAAGATGCAAGAACAATGCTTGTTGGATCTGATCTTTCAACAAATTTTTGGGCAGAAGCAGTGGCAACAGCCTGCTTTACTCAGAATAGAGCTACAATTGTCAAAAGATTTCAGAAAACATCCTATGAACTCATTAACAATAGGAAACCTAATGTTAAATATTTTCATGTTTTTGGATGCAGATGTTACATTCTGAACGATAGAGAATCTCTTGGAAAGTTTGACAAGAAAGTTGATGAGGGCAAATTCATTGGATATTCATTAGCCTCAAAAGCTTTCAGAGTGTTCAATCTTAGAACAAGGACCATCCAAGAGAGCATCAATATCACTTTTGATAACAATAAAAGCTCTGAACAACAAGAAAGTCTCTCAACACCTATCTCTGAATCATCAAGGGAATCTGAATTAAACAGAATATTTGAAGATTTCTTTGATGAAGATAACCCAGAAGTTATCTTCATAGATAGACCAAGAGAGAATTCAGAAGGACTCCAAGAAACAAGTACAACCCTTTTTGGACCCTCTGAATTAACACCTTATGCTTCACCAAATGCAGATCAGCAAAGTGAATCAGAAGAAGCTGAAGATCAAAAAGAGGATGATCAAGGAGTGTCTGAAGTAACTCCAGAAACAAATAGTGAAGAAATTCAAGAATCTGCTTCACCATCTCGGGAACCAACTTCAGAGCCTCTGAACAGCACAACAGAGATGTCACCAACTGTCATCTCTGAAGCTCAAACTCCACCCCAAATTATTTCACCAATCTCAAGATGGATAAAAGATCATCCAATTAATCAAATAATTGGATCCTCATCAGAAGGAGTTAAAACAAGATCTTCCACAATCAATGAATGCTTCTACGTAAACTTTTTGAGCATTATTGAACCAAAGAAGGTAAAAGAAGCTCTTGAAGATCCTCATTGGATTTTTGCAATGCAGGATGAACTTCAAGAGTTTGTAAGAAACAAAGTTTGGACCCTAGTTCCTCTTCCCAAAGGAAAATTTGCAATTGGAACAAAATGGGTTTTCAGAAACAAAAAGGATGATGATGGAATAATAATCAGGAACAAAGCCAGGTTGGTTGCTAAAGGATATTTCCAAGAAGAAGGTATTGATTATGATGAAACCTTTTCACCTGTAGCTAGGCTAGAAGCAATAAGAATCTTCTTAGCCTATGCTACACACAAAGGATTCAAAGTTTATCAAATGGATGTTAAATCTGCCTTTCTACATGGTAAATTAAATGAAGAAGTTTATGTCCAGCAACCACCTGGATTTGAAAGTACAGAGTTTCCTAATCATGTTTATTATTTGGATAAGGCTCTGTATGGACTTAAACAAGCTCCAAGAGCTTGGTATGCAACTCTGTCCACTTTTCTGATTAAAAATGGATTTGACAAAGGCACAATTGATACAACATTATTAATCAAAAGGTACAAAAATGAGATGCTATTAGTACAAATTTATGTTGATGACATTATATTTGGCTCTACAAATCAAAAGTATTGTGACAAGTTTTCAGAGTTGATGAAGAGTGAATTTGAGATGAGCCTCATGGGAGAATTAACTTTCTTTCTGGGCTTACAAGTAAAACAAACTTCAGAAGGGACTTTCATAAGTCAAACTAAATATGTCTCTGAAATTTTGAAAAAATACAAACTCAATGATTCAACTTCTATGAAAACGCCTCTAGCCACCGGAGTCAAACTTGACTCTGATCCTTCAGGACAATCTATGGATATAAAAACCTACAGAGGCATGATAGATTCACTATTATACTTAACTGCAAGTAGGCCTGACATAATGTTTGCAACATGTCTTTGTGCTAGATATCAAGAAAATCCAAAAGAATCTCATTTATCTGTTGTCAAAAGAATTTTAAGATACCTGAGAGGGTCACCCTCATTAGGCCTCTGGTATCCAAAACTTTCTAGTTTTGATCTAACAGCTTACACTGATGCAGATCATGCAGGATGTAAGCTTGACAGAAAAAGTACCTCTAGGTGCTGTCAGTTATTGGGCAATAAGCTGATAAGTTGGTCATCAAAGAAACAAAACTGTGTTTCAACTTCAACTGCAGAGGCAGAATATGTTGCTGCTGCTAGTTGTTGCTCTCAAGTAATATGGATGAAAACTCAGCTCAGAGATTATGGCCAACAATATGAGAGAATACCCATTCTCTGTGATTCAAAAAGTGCCATAGCCATCTCTGCCAATCCAGTACAGCATTCAAAGACAAAGCACATTGATGTGAGGTATCATTTCTTAAAAGATCATGTTTAAAGGGGAACAATAGAAATGTATTTTGTACCAACTGATATCCAACTTGTTGATATTTTCACAAAAGCTTTAGATGAACGAAGGTTCAATTTTTTAATTAGCAAGTTAGGAATGTTGAATATGTCTACCTAACAAGGAAGAAACTCAGAGTCTCTGATCAAATTATCAGAGCCTCTGAACCAAGTAGCATATGTCAATATCAGTCTCTGAATGTTCTCCAAACACATGACAAGGGGAGAGAAATAAAAAGTTGTTCTTTTGTCAAGGGGGAGAAAAAGAACTTTTTAAAAGTCATCTCAGAGTCTCTGAATTTTTATCTCAGAATCTCTGAAATTCATCTCAGAGTCTCTGAAATTGAGGATTTTTTTCCTAATAATCTGTCAAGGAGGAATCAACAACTTTCAGACCAGTCATTCCTCAAACAAGAACTTTTTAATTAATTAGAAATTTTTTATATCATTTGAAATTAAAATTTCAGGTTATCTGAACCTTTTTATTACAAGTGATATCTTAAATTACTTCTCAAGGCGAAAGGTTTGTCTAGTCAGCAAAAAAAAGGAAGTTATTCAATTTAATATTGAAAAATGGCGCCCCATTCCTATTTTCTTGGAACCTACATCCGTAGGTACAACAGTTTTCAAGGCCACGTGTCACAAGAGGGATGAGTGAAAGGCCAAATGGCTTTATCAAAAGGGCCAAATCACTGCCGTTTCACCTTATGCACTCAAGTGTATCATTTTCTAAATTTGGATACAAAACCAATTTTACATCCGGATATTCATTTTTACAAATTACTCTCGAGCACTCTCTCTCTCTCTCTCTCCAAATAGAATTTGAACTTCATCTTCTTCACTTCAACTCAAAAATGGCGTCTTCAAATGAATGGTGCAAGCTTTTTCCCAAATCTGGCGAACCTTCAAGACTGTATCGTTTTCCAATCAAAGACAACAATCACATGATTCATCTTGATTCTCCCAAGTTTGAGGAACAATACGGAATAATCTGCGAGTTCTTCTCCAACTGTGAACTGACTCAAGCCTTAACTGCCTTTACCAATGAATGTCCGCTCTCGTTTGTTCAAGAATGGTATTCCTCCAGTCATTACAGTGATGAACTTAATGGAATAATCGGCGAATTCGACATATCTCAAATGGTAAAATGTCGATTACTCATCACTCCTACTGTTCTACGAGAAGTTCTCCCTCTCCTAACATCTGAGGAACTTCAAATCATGCGTTTTGAAAAACGCCCAACTTCTGAAACCCTGCTCCAGTTCATTCGAATGCTAGGTTACAACACTGAAATCACCAGATTGAGCAACTTCCGCCGACAACATCTACCACCAATCTGGAACTTCATGTTCTCGGTACTAAACCGCACTCTCACCTGCAAACTGGGAAGCATGGATCAAGCAACACCCGAAATTCTGTCAATCATGTATGCCCTATTCTTCAATCGCAACTTGGACATGGCCGGCATAATTTTTGATATGATTCTGACATCCATTGAGAAGAAGAACAAATGCTTGTCAAAGGACCCTGAACAAACGACCCAATCATCCAAAGTTCCTTCAATAACATTCCCTAGATTTCTGTCTCTAATCATCCATATGGCGATCGAGAAGCTTCATATTTTGATCGTCACTGAACAACCCAAAACTCCTTTCTACATAATGAACAGCTTCAAACCGACGATTCTCTCTGAAGGCTATCCAGAAGCAAGGAGGATCCCTCACCACATGCTGAATCAGGTAAATCCTCAATCTTTAGCCTTAGCTTCTTATCTCAGTGTTGCCCAAGGACTAGAACCAGTTCTAGGAACCCCAACACACTTAGGTCCTGAATCTGGAATGGAGAGTAAGAGAAACTCGGCTTCAGAGGGATCTAAGGACCATGAAGTTCAGAGCTCTCACAAGAGTGAACCAGAGGGTACTCTTGCTAGAGAAACCAAAGTTGAGAGAGATGACAGAGCACTTGAAGGGGTTGTCAATGAGGGAGGTATGGAAGAAACCTCTTCTGCTAGTGAAAAGGATAGCTCTACTAGCTCTGAGGAAAGTGAGGATGATTCTTCAAAGACTAGCTCTGAAGATTCTCAAAGAGAAGAGAGCAAGTCTTTTAAGGACTTAGAGAAACCTGAGAGTTCTTCCCCTTCCATACAAAAAGATGCCCCAAGGCACATATATTTTAGGACACCAACCCCATATCCCAGTACAACCACACAATCTAACCTACCTGATCCAGAGGTAATGGTTATTGAATCAGAGGTGCACACCTCAAACCCAAACCAGTCTGCCACTTCAGAGGTACCTTTTTCCACCCCTGAAGTTCACATAACTGAGGAAACTCAATTTCTGGATAAGTTCTCTTCACAGGACTTAGCCAATAAATTCAGTACTCAGTTGCCTCAGAGTACATCAGCAAATCCTACACATACTGATGCCTCCGTGGCTCATCACTCACCCTTAAGGATATCCCGAAGTAGCTGTCCAACTCAGGGACAATGGCTTGACCTACAAGAACAAGGATTGACTTGCCTGGATCACAAGCTCAACTCCCACATTCACTTCCAGTCCTCTGAATCTGAGGAGGAGGACTTGGTTGGGAAAAGAACACTAAGATATGATTCTCCGGAACATCAAGGATTGAGTGGAAGTCCTTTCAGAGACAACATCAAAACAGCTCTGAACGAAGGCTCCTCTGAACTCGAGGAAAAATTGGTTACATGTGTTGTAACCAATGTACCCCTCTCTGAACTTCTCACAAAATCTGAGTTCCAGAGATTATGTGAGGAAGTCAGAGGCTCCATGAAAGAGCATAACTTTCAGCGAATTGACGGTTCAGAGACCTCTGCTCTTCGCTCTGAAAACACCAACCTCAAAGCAGAGGTTTCCACTCTGAAGACCCAACTTTTGGACTCCTCAAACAAAATCCAAGAGTTGAAACAAGAACTGTTCAAACAGAAGGCTGAATCATCCCTGGAAGTAGCCGCTCTTAAAGCTCAGAATGTTGCTCTTAAAAATCAAGCAACTACAACCATTGATGTTCAGAAGGCTCTGCAAGAACTAAGGGACGAGGTAGTAGCCACCAGATCATCTTCACTCTCAACAGAACAAATGGCCTCTATCTCTGACCTCATCAAAACAACAATTCAAGCCTCTGTACCAGAAGTCAGCGCACCATCAGCAACACCACAAATCAATTATTTAAGTTTTTAACACGCCACATTTTTAGACCATACATTGTCCCCAATGTATGCAATTATGCTAAAGAAACACGTATAAATATGAGAGGAATAGAAAAGTCCCCTGACTGTCCTTTCAATGCATGACTGGTCAGGTGTTGATCAATCCATGTAAGCTCCGACCTGTATGGGGATGTCAGGCTTCGGCGATTCTCAACATTTTCCTGTTAAAAGACAAAATCTCGGACCAACTTCGTTAAAACACAATAGAGATTCAATATCAATCAATCGGAAAATTTCCAAAATTTCCCCCTCCCCAACTTAGAAATTTGCATTCTCCTCAATGCTGGGAAGCGGGACTCAACCACAAGAGGGGTCTCAGGCTCTAAGACAGATAAACAAGAACAAAGAGAGAAACCAAAACAAACAGACAAACTAATCCTCATTTTTGCAGGGAAACACGATTGCACTTAGCCTGTGCAACAAGACTTTTAAACCCATAGGTTCCCCCTAGTGGACGAGTGAAATCTTGTGAGGGTTTGCAGTGAACATACCCACAAAGTTCATTTAACTACGACTCAATTAACTGACTAGATCATAAATCCTGCAAATAAATAAAAAGCAATAAAACAAATCATCAATATATATATATATAAGAAGAATGAGGAGAGAGAGTTAAGGAGAAACCTCCATTGAGACCTTAAAATTTTGTGGTAATTTTGATTTTTTTTAAAATAAAAATCATGCATTAAATGAATAAACCTTTTCATTTTCTTTATTATTTTTACTATAACTCTTATTTATCTATTTTTTTTTCATTTTTTCCATATAAACATAATTCTTATTTATCTAATAAGCATATATTATTACTAAACTAACAATTTTTATAAATCAAAACTAATATTAAATGAAAACTATTTAGTATAGTATTTTTATTATTATATTTCATTAGCTCTATCACTGTGAAAATTACATTATTGGGGAAATTAGGGGAGACGTTTGATGAGTCAATTCAATTTGGTGCGGGTGACAATCCTGTTATTATAATTATAACTTCAACCCGGGTTAAAAAAATTCAAAGGTGACCGAATTGTATTTTTATTTATTATCAAATTTTTATATACATTTTCATCGTAATAATTGTTGTCTTTATTTTCAATTGGAGCACCAAACTTTGGTTCAACGACTTCCACTAAAATATATCATAATCTTCAAATAGATTATGTGAAGTCTTTGATTCAAAGATATTCTACTATCTCGAACCGGGTGGAATTAACTCGCATTCTAAATGTCGCTAAAGTTCCAATTGATGAAGCCATGTTTGCAAATAGAATGAGTATTAAGGAGTTATTGTCTACTAATTGGAGTGAAAAATACGAGGTTCATTTGTATAAGAATTTTTTCAAAAACATTTAGGATGAACTTTAACAACGAACATCCCAATGTCTACTTTCCATTTTGCAATATTTTTTTGGATTTCACAAGTTAGATTTTTTTGGGTCGATTACTTATAAAATTGACCAACATTTATTTCTACTACTACATTATTAATAAGTTCAAAAGATAATATATTCATAGATTACACCATTTGTCGTAATTACATTCATATAATAATCGTTCGATTCACCGCGCTAGGAGCGGTGTTGTTACCTAGTATACAAAATATACAGATAAATGGAACTAATACTATGACTAAGAGTTATATACTGGCTCGACAAGAGCCATGGTCTCTAAAATATAGCCATCGTGATCTCTAGGGGTGATGTATGGCTTCAGTCTTTGCCCATTTACTTTGAAGGATGCCCCGCCTTTCTCATCCTTAATTGTGACAGCACCGTGTGTGAACACCTCTCGCACAATATATGGGCGTTAGCATCTAGACCTCAACTTGCCTGGGAATAACTTCAAACGAGGGTTATAGAGCCACCCTTTCATCCCTACATGGAACGACTTTCGCGATATGTGTTTATCATGAAAAGCCTTACTTCGTTCCTTGTATATGCGGGAACTCTTGTATGCATCCCACCTCAATTACTCTAACTCATCTAACTCGAGTCTCCAATGGTCACCGACTTCTTTCAAATCTAGATTCAGCTTCTTGATTGCCTAAGCAACTCGGTACTCCAACTCGACTGGTAGATGACAAGTTTTTCCATACACGAGTCTATATGGAGACATGCCTATGGGTGTCTTGTATGCGGTCTGATACGTACATAACACATCCTCCAATCGACTCGAACAATCCTTTCTATCAGGTCTCACGGTCTTCTCAAAAATATGCTTAATTTCACGATTCTAGACCTCGACCTGTCCGCTAGTTTGTGGGTCATATGGTGTGACTATCCTGTGTGTGATCCCGTAGTGTTTTGCCAGAGCACTAAACTTTATATTACGAAAGTGGGTTCCGCCATCACTGATGATGACTCTCGAATACCCATGTCGAGTGAAAATGTGGCTCTTGACAAACTTACATACTACACGGTGATCGTTAGTTTTGGTCGCGATAGCCTCCACCCACTTAGAGACATAATCAACGTCTAGCAGAATGTACAAATTACCCTGGGATGATGGAAAAGGACCCATGAAGTCTATACCCCATACGTCAAAGATCTCGACAGTCAGGATAGGGTTGAGAGGCATCATGTCCTTCCGTGAAATATTTCCCAAGCTTTGGCATCGAAGACAAGATTTCACAAAGATGTGAGCGTCCCGAAATATGGTAGGCCAAAAGAATCCACTCTCAAGTACTTTGATTCCTGTCTTCTTTCCTCTAAAGTGTCCCCCACATGCATAACTATGGCAGTGCTTTAAAATATCTTCGTGATCACTATCGGGGACACATTTCCGGACAATCTGATCCGAGCAATATTTAAATAGCCCAGGATCCTCCCAGTAGTAATACTTAAGCTGCGAAAAGAAGTACCATTTCTGTTGAGTTGTTCAATCATGTGGTAACTTCTTTACAGCTACGTAATTAATAATATGCGCAAACCAAGTAAGCCTAGATATGGTAAATAACTGCTCATCCGGGAAAGATCCCTGGACTTCTTCCTTGGACAGGATCTGATTTGTGGGGATTCGAGACAGATGGTCAGCTACTACATTTTCGCACCCTTTCTTATCTCGAATTTCCAATTCAAACTCTTGTAAAAGCAAAATCCATCTGATAAGCCTAGGTTTGGCTTCCTTCTTATCATGCAGATGGCGAAGGGTTGAATGATCTGAGTAAATGATCACCTTCGCTCCCCACAAATATGAGCGAAAATTTTCCAATGCAAACACGACGGCAAGTAACTCTTTTTCAGTGGTCGTGTAATGCATCTGGGCCTCGGAGAATGTCCGACTAGCATAGTAAATGGCAATGGGCCTTTTATTCACCTGTTGACTAAGTATAACTCCCATCGCTTCATTACTCGCATCACACATTAACTCAAATGGCAACGACCAATCTGGTTTTTGCATGATGGGTGCCTCAACAAGCTTTTGCTTGATGGTCTCAAACGCCACTAGACAGGCTTTATCAAAGACAAATGAATTATCCTTGGCAAGTAGATTGCACAAGGGTCGTGAAATGGCACTGAAGTCTTTGATAAATCGCCTATAGAAGCCTGCGTGTCCTAGAAAGGAGCGGACACCTTTCACCGACGTCCGTGGAGGTAAGGTGGAGATTACCTGGACCTTTGCTCGATCAACTTCAATGCCACGTTCAGAAATCACGTGACCGAGCACAATTCCTTCTTGAACCATAAATGGCTTTTCTCCCAACATAGCACTAAGTTAGACTCCTCACAATGCTTCAGCACTCTCTCAAGACTATGGAGAGAACTTTTAAATGTCTCGCCAAATACTGAGAATTCATCCATAAAGACCTACAATGACTTGTCGATCATGTCACTGAAGACTGACGTCATACAATTTTGGAATGTAGCGGGCACATTATATAATCCAAATGGCATTCGACGGAAAGCAAAAGTGCCATAAGTACATGTAAATGTCGTCTTCTCTTGGTCATCAGGGTGTATGGCCACTTGATTGTATCCTGAATAGCCATCCAATAAGCAGTAGAAAGTTTCTCCAGTATTTGGTCGATGAAAGGTAAGGGGAAATGATCTTTCAATGTGACTGCATTCAACTTTCTGTAGTCGATACAGACTCTCCATCCGGTTACGGGGCGGGTAGGAATCTTTTCCCCTCCTCTCTCCACAATGGTAATGCCAGATTTCATGGGGACCGTTTGTGTCGGACTCACCCAAGGGCTATCAGAAATTGGATACATGATCCCGACATCCAACTGTTAGCCCCAAATCTGAACCAATGAAAGTATTGAAAATAACTCAGTCTTCATCTAAAGACTTTCAAGGGACATCAGCGGAGAAAGCAAGTCTGTCTCTGAAGTCAGTTCAGAGACAGTCTCACGAAAAGACATCAGAGAGCTCCTCATCAGAGATCCTATTTCAGAGCTCTGAAGATGTTCACTCTGAGTTTCATGACAAAGAAGAACAGATGACATGACACCTAGTGATAAGATTTACTTTCTAGAGTAGGTCACTGTTCAAGCATGTCTTGATCTTACCTTTTAGGTAAGACACTATTCAAGCATGCTTCTATTTGTCAGATAAGTACACTGTTTACTTTATTGTCCTATAAATAGGACCATCACCTTCTTGTTCAAAGTGTGCTTAAGAAGTCTTATAACTGATAATATAAGTTGAATATTTTATTCCAAGAATATCTTGTTTATCTATTATCTGCTTTATGAACTGTGATATTTGAATCTCCTTTGATATTAAACTATATTGCTTCCGCTGTTATTACTCTTATTGTTTATATCATCGTTGTGAGATTAAATCTGGGATCCAACACCAACCATTAGATAACTTCTTTCTTCACCACATCCCTCATGTTCGGGTTCAACCGTCTTTGAAATTCACATGAGGGATTGGCATTAGGCTCGGTGTGGATTATATGCATGTATACTGAGGGACTAATCCCTCTCAAATCGGCTATCGACCATCCAATTGCCTTCTTATGATCTTTTAGAACAGAAATAAGCATGTCTTCCTGTTAGATCATAAATATGTTGGATACAAAATTATAGAAACAGGTCAAAGCTACTCTAGAACTTCATCACTATAAATCAGAGGACCAGGTTGATGAAATCAGAATCGCGGCTTCAGAAGCAATTGAATCCATTCAGAAGGCTCTTCTTGACCCCAAAGAAAAAGGAATCGTTGAACCAGACTCTCCCAAATACAAATGCAAGTTTTATGGTGGGACTTGTAGCGAAGTAGCGAATAAAGCCAGATTTAATGATTCTGAGGACTCAGATGATGATGAGGCCTCTGAATCACACGATAGGAAGATCAGAGATACAACCAAACACACCTCTAAAGTTGCTCCCTCTGCACCAGTTCAAGAGAAGGAACCAGAGAGGAACACCACCTCTTCTGATGACAACCAAACCTTGCAAACATTCACAACACCGGTAATACTTTTCGCATCATCAACACCAGGTGTTCCAATCACTCCATTTACCGATGAAACTCCAGATAAAATTGGAGCTCTGGAAGAGTAAGAAAACGAACAACTTGTAGACTTCTCTACGTCCTCTGAAGATGCATTCTCATCACCCGAAAGACAACCAATGGTGATGAGAGATGCCTTTGACTCAGAGTCTGAGAAAGAACAGAACTCAGATTCTGACAGAGCGGAAGAAGCTGTTGGAGATCAGATCGAAGTAATTGATGTCAAAGAGTATGTTTTCAAACACGCTCAACCTCATCATACCTCAACAGCTTCAGAATTAAGAAAATCACCAGAGATAGATGGATATATCTCTGAACAGCCTTCAGAGATAACTCAGTCACAGCCCAAGGACAAAGAAACCATGGTTGTTGATGAACAAGATCCTCAAGAGAATCTTGTTCAGAAGACAAGCATCGGTTTACCAGCCAAGGTATTCACTCAGCCTCCCACATTCTTAGAATCCACTCCTGAAGCATCGATAGAAGATCACTTTCGGCATATCTACTGCGAGTTCAATATGGGAGACACTCAAGTAATCCCTCTGAATCCAAGAATCAGAGAGGATATGCCAGACTACGAACGAAGATTCATACAGGAAAATACATCACCAAGAATGGCGGTTCTCAACGATGCTCCCATAATAAAAGTTGAGAAAATCACTGAAAAAACATTCGCCTTCAACAAAATCATATATAGGCATTATGTGGTGACTAGATCTGATCAGAAGATCTACGAGTTCAATGATAATGATCTCGTAAATCTAAATCCATATGATCTCACTCATCTATATGCCTATTGCTCTGCAAGATACGATTCAGGAAGAAGGGAGATAAGAATGAGCATGGTTGAAGTAAGACGGGCAATGGAAGCTTATATCAAACACAAAGCCAAACGTGACTTTCAGATTGCTCTGAACTTGGGTGAAGAAAAGCTCGGAGTGACTGAACCAGTGGAAACCATCGAACACCTGGACAAACAGAAGACTGGATCAATCATTGAAGAACCTCTGGGTTTCATCTACAGAGTGAACCAAGAGAAGAAAATCTTTCTAGCTTCGCAAGTAGAAAAGTATTCTGATGAAACCTTGAAAGGCATACAAAAGTTGATTCAAGTAAAGAAAGAACAACACAGAGCAGACCTACTGGCAAAACTAGACTTGGAAATTGGCTCAATGATTAACTTCAGAGAGCTCATCATGAAGTCTCATAGGATATGTTCTAGTGATAGGTTCTGATTAATTTTTGAATATTATTCTCTTTTGTAATTCCAAATTATTATGAGAAGTAATATTTACAGAGGATAACTTTCTCCTCTTCGCTTTCTAGTTTAAATATTCTCTGTGTTCTTTATTTATTTTTAGTACTTAGGGGGAGATTGTTAGCCCCAAATCTGAACCAATGAAAGTATTGAAAATAACTCAGTATTCATCTAAAGACTTTCAAGGGACATCAGCGGAGAAAGCAAGTCTGTCTCTGAAGTCAGCTCAGAGTCAGTCTGAAGAAAGCAAGTCTATCTCTGAAGTCAGTTCAGAGTCAGTCTGAAGAAAGCAAGTCTGTCTCTGAAGTGAGTTCAGAGTCAGTCAGGAGAAAGCAAGTTTGTCTCTGAAGTCAGTTCAGGGACAGTCTCACGGAAAGACATCAGAGAGCTCCTCATCAGAGATCCTATTTCAGAGCTCTGAAGATGTTCACTCTGAATTTCATGACAAAGAAGAACAGATGACATGACACCTAGTGATAAGATTTACTTTCTAGAGTAGGTCACTGTTCAAGCATGTCTTGATCTTACCTTTTAGGTAAGACACTATTCAAGCATGCTTCTATTTGTCAGATAAGTACACTGTTTACTTTATGGTCCTATAAATAGGACCATCACCTTCTTGTTCAAAGTGTGCTTAAGAAGTCTTATAACTGATAATATAAGTTGAATATTTTATTCCAAGAATATCTTGTTTATCTATTATTTGCTTTATGAACTGTGATATTTGAATCTCCTTTGATATTAAACTATATTGCTTCCGCTGTTATTACTCTTATTGTTTATATCATCGTTGTGAGATTAAATCTGGGATCCAACAATTGGTATCAGAGTCTCCTTTGTTTTCTAAACAAAGAAAGATCGCATCTGCATACTCGGATAGATTTACATCTCATTGATTCTAACTTTCAATATATGTGCATGTTCATATAAACCTGGTTTATTAAAGAACACCATATGCTCAAGATTTGATAGTAAATCACTGTTCAATACAAAAAGCATCAGTTCTTCAAATCTTCATCTTTTTTCAAAAATGGCAAACTCAAGCATAAGTGCCATTTATACAGCTGGGTAATTAACAAAACCTCCTACACTTTTAAGGGATGAATATCCCCAATGGAAGATAAGGATGGTAAATTTCTTAGAAGGTATGGACAGGGATCTTTTTAGATCAGTGAACGTTGGACCTCACATTCCAATGGTGTTGGTACCAAGAGTTCCTGCAACAGCAGATACTGCTGAAATACCTGCATATTATGAAAAGAAAACCACAAACTTCACTGATGAAGAAACTAATATGATGGATAATGACTCAAAAGCTGTTAGATTACTTATAATGGCCATTCCCAATGATATCTTTCAAGAACTTGATTCTTGTAAAACTGCAAAAGAGATATGGGATCAGTTGTTAAATCAACTTGAAGGAGGCCTACAAACCCAGAAAAATAGAAGAAATCTATGCATCAATGAATATCATGATTTTCATGCTCTACCAGAAGAAATATTACACCAAACTTACTCAAGATTCAACATTCTTATCAACAAATGCAGAAAGTTTGGAGTGATAAGAACAAAAGAGGAAAACAACGTTCTTTTCTTGAAAAGCTTAAATGAAGAATGGTCACAACTGTCCATGTCTATACAAGCCAATCAAGATCTTGAGTCATGGTCATTAACTGACATTTATGGCACTCTTGTTGCACATGAAAAGGAAGTTATGAAGCAAAAATCAAAAACCTCTTTAGGTGGACCCCATGCACTTGTTTCAAAACAAATTTCGAAAGAAAACAACTGTGAAGAGTCACAAAAAGGTTTGGAAACAAAAAGAAGATCCAAAAAGGTCCTAATGGCAGAAGAAAATCATACAGATTCAGACTTTGAAGATGATATCAATGCCTTCTCCAAATCTCTTGCATTAATCACTCATCAATTTAACAAGAAATTTGGCAAGAAAGTATTTGAAGGAAGGAGAGAGAATGAAGAAAGAAGAAATCCTGAAAGAAGATTTCAACAAGATGGTGTCAGATTTCAACAAGAACCCAGATTCACTCCATATAGTGATCAAAAGGGTACAAACTTCAACAATATTGATGCAACACAACAATAAAGACCTCAACAACCATTTCAACCAAGGTATCCACAGCCACAGAGATACTTCAAACCTCAAGAACAGAAGCCAGAGACAAGTACTGCCACTCTTCCAACAAATCAAAATGATGGAAGATGTTTCAGATGTGGAAAACTAGGTCATTTCTCTGCAAACTACAGAGGAAAACTTGTAAAAGAACAAGATTACTACAAGAACAAATACAAGTACAACGTAAAAGAAAGAGTTCTTGTAGCAGAAATGGAAGACTGGCTATCAGACTCAACAAGCGACGGCGAGGAAGAGCCTACCAATCTCTGTGGTATGGCTTTTTCAGATGGAAATCAAACTGATGGAACATCAGAAGACAACTTTGAAAAGGTAAACTCTCTTTACACCTCTGACAGTGATCCTGAAATAGATGCTTTTAAACTAATTAATGAACTTCAGGATCTAGAGCAAAAGTTTCTTGAAGAAAAAAAGAAAAGAGAGCAAGTGACAAAAGAGCTCATTTTTTTCAAAAGAGAAAAGAATCTTCTGGAATCAGAAAAGAAAGAAATTTTTCTTGAAAAAACCAAACTTGAAGAAACTCACAAGCAAAAAGAAAAATCATTTTCAGAAGAAATAAGAAAAATTGAGAAAGTTTTAAAAGGAAAAGAAGAAGAAGTAAAGAAATCTGAGTATGAAAGGCTCAATTCTATTGCCTTAACCAAATTTTTTCAAAAGGAAAGAGAAATCCTACATCAATCTCTAGAAAAAAAAATCTTTGAATCAAAAGCTATGTTAATGCACAAGGTGTTTTCGACAAAATAAAAACTCAAATGGACTCTCAAGGGCTGGGATTCAATGAGTTGAATTCATTCACTAGATTGGAGAAAACTTCACTTTCTTCCACTTTCCGTATAGGAAAGGTCCAAAGCTTTGAAGGTACATCTCTGAATAATTTCAAAAGAATGAAAACATCAGAGGGATAAAAAACAAGAGCTTTGAATTTCAAAAATACTACATACTCTGAAGTAAAAAACTTTCAAAAGTCTGTGTTACAGATAAAAGAAGAAACTTCAGAGGTACTCTTCACAAAACCTCAAAGCAATGATCCCAAAGAAATTTTCAGATTTGATGCTTTCATCTCAAATGAATCAGAGACATCTGAACCAAGTACCTCTGATACAAGTACTTCTGAAAATGAATCTCAGAGTTCACTTAATCCGGATGCCCCTCTGTATTCACCAAAGTCAGATGAAAACATCAGAACTACATTTGAAGATGATGTTAAAAAGATATGGAAAGAAAATGTCATGGAGGACTTAAAAATAAAAGAAAGCATGAAACGGATCATTAAAGTCTCTAGAACAAAAGAAATTAAAAAACCAATACAGGTAGCTATCTCTATTAGAACTAAGAGAGACTTTCTTGACTCTGATTCAGAATCTGATCAAGAGATTGATGAATAGATTTTTTGTAAACCAAGGAATGTAATTCACAAAAAGATAGAAACTGTTGGCTCTGGTATTTTGAATGTTCCAATTTCAATTTTGAAAACCAAAACCAGAATACCAATAAGTCCTGATTTTGTAAATATGTGTTTACAAGCAAAAATGTCTCTGGAACTTGAAAAAGAGTTACAAGAAAAGGCAAAGAATAAAACAAACACTTCTGAATCTTACACCTATAAAACAATAAAATTCTCTCTTGAACAAAAAGGCAAATGGACAAAAATTAACCATATTGATCCTGTTTGTGCAGTAAGCAGCAAAGAAAAGAAGATGTTTTTGATCAAGAAAAAGCAACTTGAAAAGAAGACTGTCTATCATGCAAAAAGGAAAGAAGTAGTTAGGGATACATGTAATATTCCTAGTGCTAGTTTCAAAAGAAGTCAAAATGTAACAAATGCTTTTAATAAAAAGAAAAACTTTGCTCCTACTTCTTCTTGTTCTATTAATTGCAACTGCATTCATCTCTTGATAAAACTGAAAAATCATTTCAGAGGATCACATTGTCTTTTGAATCAATCTCTGAAAAATATCTCAGAGACAAAATTTCAAAAGAAGACAAGTAAAGGAAAGACATCAAAAGATGAGATGCCAAAAAGTCATACAAATCCACCAAAGTCTAACATAAAAGGACCCATAATGAGATGGGTACCTGAAACAATAATATGTCTTGCAGAATTAGTCAATGCCAATCTGGTACTTAGATTCTAGATGTTCAAGGCATATGACTGGAGATAAGGAACTGCTATCCTCATTCAAAGCAAAATCTGGAGGAGTAGTTACTTTTGGAGACAATGTGCAAGGACAGATTAAAGGATATGGTGAGTTATCAAGAGGAAATGTTTTAGTATCAAAGGTTGCTTATGTGGATGGATTAAAACACAATCTGATCAACATAAGTCAACTTTGTGATCATGGTTTTGATGTGAAATTTCAAAGAAAATATTGTTCACTTCTTCACTCAGAATCAGGTCAAGAATTACTCAGAGCAGACAGAAAAGGTAACCTCTACAGGATGAATTTTACCAAAATAAAAGACACTGATTCAGAGAAACTTTGTCTTGTATCTCTGAATAGTGAGGAAGTCTGTCTCTGGCATAAAAAGTTTTCACATCTAAACTTTTCCTCACTTGATAAGTTAGTTAAACTTAATTTGGTTAAAGGATTACCATCTCTGAAGTTTAACAAAGATCATCTTTGTTCTGCTTGTGAAATGGGAAAAATGAAAAGATCTTCCCATAAAACCAAAAGTGAAAACAACTGTCCTAGACCTCTTCACACGCTTCATGTGGACCTCTGTGGTCCTATCTCTGTACAGAGTCTAGCAGGTAAGAAATACATTCTGGTTCTGATTGATGAATTTTCCAGATTCACATGGATAGAACTCATCAGAGCCAAATCTGATGTACCTGAAATTTTGATAATGTTGTTGAAAAGATTACAGGTTCTATTTAGCAGCAAAGTTCAGAAACTAAGAAGTGATAATGGAACAGAGTTCAAAAATGCCAAAATCAATTCATATCTATCAGAAGAAGGCATTACTCCTAACTTTTCTGCAGCAAGAACCCCTCAGCAAAATGGAGTAGTTGAAAGGAAGAACAGAACACTTGTTGAAGATGCAAGAACAATGCTTGTTGGATCTGATCTTTCAACAAATTTTTGGGCAGAAGCAGTGGCAACAGCCTGCTTTACTCAGAATAGAGCTACAATTGTCAAAAGATTTCAGAAAACATCCTATGAACTCATTAACAATAGGAAACCTAATGTTAAATATTTTCATGTTTTTGGATGCAGATGTTACATTCTGAACGATAGAGAATCTCTTGGAAAGTTTGACAAGAAAGTTGATGAGGGCAAATTCATTGGATATTCATTAGCCTCAAAAGCTTTCAGAGTGTTCAATCTTAGAACAAGGACCATCCAAGAGAGCATCAATATCACTTTTGATAACAATAAAAGCTCTGAACAACAAGAAAGTCTCTCAACACCTATCTCTGAATCATCAAGGGAATCTGAATTAAACAGAATATTTGAAGATTTCTTTGATGAAGATAACCCAGAAGTTATCTTCATAGATAGACCAAGAGAGAATTCAGAAGGACTCCAAGAAACAAGTACAACCCTTTTTGGACCCTCTGAATTAACACCTTATGCTTCACCAAATGCAGATCAGCAAAGTGAATCAGAAGAAGCTGAAGATCAAAAAGAGGATGATCAAGGAGTGTCTGAAGTAACTCCAGAAACAAATAGTGAAGAAATTCAAGAATCTGCTTCACCATCTCGGGAACCAACTTCAGAGCCTCTGAACAGCACAACAGAGATGTCACCAACTGTCATCTCTGAAGCTCAAACTCCACCCCAAATTATTTCACCAATCTCAAGATGGATAAAAGATCATCCAATTAATCAAATAATTGGATCCTCATCAGAAGGAGTTAAAACAAGATCTTCCACAATCAATGAATGCTTCTACGTAAACTTTTTGAGCATTATTGAACCAAAGAAGGTAAAAGAAGCTCTTGAAGATCCTCATTGGATTTTTGCAATGCAGGATGAACTTCAAGAGTTTGTAAGAAACAAAGTTTGGACCCTAGTTCCTCTTCCCAAAGGAAAATTTGCAATTGGAACAAAATGGGTTTTCAGAAACAAAAAGGATGATGATGGAATAATAATCAGGAACAAAGCCAGGTTGGTTGCTAAAGGATATTTCCAAGAAGAAGGTATTGATTATGATGAAACCTTTTCACCTGTAGCTAGGCTAGAAGCAATAAGAATCTTCTTAGCCTATGCTACACACAAAGGATTCAAAGTTTATCAAATGGATGTTAAATCTGCCTTTCTACATGGTAAATTAAATGAAGAAGTTTATGTCCAGCAACCACCTGGATTTGAAAGTACAGAGTTTCCTAATCATGTTTATTATTTGGATAAGGCTCTGTATGGACTTAAACAAGCTCCAAGAGCTTGGTATGCAACTCTGTCCACTTTTCTGATTAAAAATGGATTTGACAAAGGCACAATTGATACAACATTATTAATCAAAAGGTACAAAAATGAGATGCTATTAGTACAAATTTATGTTGATGACATTATATTTGGCTCTACAAATCAAAAGTATTGTGACAAGTTTTCAGAGTTGATGAAGAGTGAATTTGAGATGAGCCTCATGGGAGAATTAACTTTCTTTCTGGGCTTACAAGTAAAACAAACTTCAGAAGGGACTTTCATAAGTCAAACTAAATATGTCTCTGAAATTTTGAAAAAATACAAACTCAATGATTCAACTTCTATGAAAACGCCTCTAGCCACCGGAGTCAAACTTGACTCTGATCCTTCAGGACAATCTATGGATATAAAAACCTACAGAGGCATGATAGATTCACTATTATACTTAACTGCAAGTAGGCCTGACATAATGTTTGCAACATGTCTTTGTGCTAGATATCAAGAAAATCCAAAAGAATCTCATTTATCTGTTGTCAAAAGAATTTTAAGATACCTGAGAGGGTCACCCTCATTAGGCCTCTGGTATCCAAAACTTTCTAGTTTTGATCTAACAGCTTACACTGATGCAGATCATGCAGGATGTAAGCTTGACAGAAAAAGTACCTCTAGGTGCTGTCAGTTATTGGGCAATAAGCTGATAAGTTGGTCATCAAAGAAACAAAACTGTGTTTCAACTTCAACTGCAGAGGCAGAATATGTTGCTGCTGCTAGTTGTTGCTCTCAAGTAATATGGATGAAAACTCAGCTCAGAGATTATGGCCAACAATATGAGAGAATACCCATTCTCTGTGATTCAAAAAGTGCCATAGCCATCTCTGCCAATCCAGTACAGCATTCAAAGACAAAGCACATTGATGTGAGGTATCATTTCTTAAAAGATCATGTTTAAAGGGGAACAATAGAAATGTATTTTGTACCAACTGATATCCAACTTGTTGATATTTTCACAAAAGCTTTAGATGAACGAAGGTTCAATTTTTTAATTAGCAAGTTAGGAATGTTGAATATGTCTACCTAACAAGGAAGAAACTCAGAGTCTCTGATCAAATTATCAGAGCCTCTGAACCAAGTAGCATATGTCAATATCAGTCTCTGAATGTTCTCCAAACACATGACAAGGGGAGAGAAATAAAAAGTTGTTCTTTTGTCAAGGGGGAGAAAAAGAACTTTTTAAAAGTCATCTCAGAGTCTCTGAATTTTTATCTCAGAATCTCTGAAATTCATCTCAGAGTCTCTGAAATTGAGGATTTTTTTCCTAATAATCTGTCAAGGAGGAATCAACAACTTTCAGACCAGTCATTCCTCAAACAAGAACTTTTTAATTAATTAGAAATTTTTTATATCATTTGAAATTAAAATTTCAGGTTATCTGAACCTTTTTATTACAAGTGATATCTTAAATTACTTCTCAAGGCGAAAGGTTTGTCTAGTCAGCAAAAAAAAGGAAGTTATTCAATTTAATATTGAAAAATGGCGCCCCATTCCTATTTTCTTGGAACCTACATCCGTAGGTACAACAGTTTTCAAGGCCACGTGTCACAAGAGGGATGAGTGAAAGGCCAAATGGCTTTATCAAAAGGGCCAAATCACTGCCGTTTCACCTTATGCACTCAAGTGTATCATTTTCTAAATTTGGATACAAAACCAATTTTACATCCGGATATTCATTTTTACAAATTACTCTCGAGCACTCTCTCTCTCTCTCTCTCCAAATAGAATTTGAACTTCATCTTCTTCACTTCAACTCAAAAATGGCGTCTTCAAATGAATGGTGCAAGCTTTTTCCCAAATCTGGCGAACCTTCAAGACTGTATCGTTTTCCAATCAAAGACAACAATCACATGATTCATCTTGATTCTCCCAAGTTTGAGGAACAATACGGAATAATCTGCGAGTTCTTCTCCAACTGTGAACTGACTCAAGCCTTAACTGCCTTTACCAATGAATGTCCGCTCTCGTTTGTTCAAGAATGGTATTCCTCCAGTCATTACAGTGATGAACTTAATGGAATAATCGGCGAATTCGACATATCTCAAATGGTAAAATGTCGATTACTCATCACTCCTACTGTTCTACGAGAAGTTCTCCCTCTCCTAACATCTGAGGAACTTCAAATCATGCGTTTTGAAAAACGCCCAACTTCTGAAACCCTGCTCCAGTTCATTCGAATGCTAGGTTACAACACTGAAATCACCAGATTGAGCAACTTCCGCCGACAACATCTACCACCAATCTGGAACTTCATGTTCTCGGTACTAAACCGCACTCTCACCTGCAAACTGGGAAGCATGGATCAAGCAACACCCGAAATTCTGTCAATCATGTATGCCCTATTCTTCAATCGCAACTTGGACATGGCCGGCATAATTTTTGATATGATTCTGACATCCATTGAGAAGAAGAACAAATGCTTGTCAAAGGACCCTGAACAAACGACCCAATCATCCAAAGTTCCTTCAATAACATTCCCTAGATTTCTGTCTCTAATCATCCATATGGCGATCGAGAAGCTTCATATTTTGATCGTCACTGAACAACCCAAAACTCCTTTCTACATAATGAACAGCTTCAAACCGACGATTCTCTCTGAAGGCTATCCAGAAGCAAGGAGGATCCCTCACCACATGCTGAATCAGGTAAATCCTCAATCTTTAGCCTTAGCTTCTTATCTCAGTGTTGCCCAAGGACTAGAACCAGTTCTAGGAACCCCAACACACTTAGGTCCTGAATCTGGAATGGAGAGTAAGAGAAACTCGGCTTCAGAGGGATCTAAGGACCATGAAGTTCAGAGCTCTCACAAGAGTGAACCAGAGGGTACTCTTGCTAGAGAAACCAAAGTTGAGAGAGATGACAGAGCACTTGAAGGGGTTGTCAATGAGGGAGGTATGGAAGAAACCTCTTCTGCTAGTGAAAAGGATAGCTCTACTAGCTCTGAGGAAAGTGAGGATGATTCTTCAAAGACTAGCTCTGAAGATTCTCAAAGAGAAGAGAGCAAGTCTTTTAAGGACTTAGAGAAACCTGAGAGTTCTTCCCCTTCCATACAAAAAGATGCCCCAAGGCACATATATTTTAGGACACCAACCCCATATCCCAGTACAACCACACAATCTAACCTACCTGATCCAGAGGTAATGGTTATTGAATCAGAGGTGCACACCTCAAACCCAAACCAGTCTGCCACTTCAGAGGTACCTTTTTCCACCCCTGAAGTTCACATAACTGAGGAAACTCAATTTCTGGATAAGTTCTCTTCACAGGACTTAGCCAATAAATTCAGTACTCAGTTGCCTCAGAGTACATCAGCAAATCCTACACATACTGATGCCTCCGTGGCTCATCACTCACCCTTAAGGATATCCCGAAGTAGCTGTCCAACTCAGGGACAATGGCTTGACCTACAAGAACAAGGATTGACTTGCCTGGATCACAAGCTCAACTCCCACATTCACTTCCAGTCCTCTGAATCTGAGGAGGAGGACTTGGTTGGGAAAAGAACACTAAGATATGATTCTCCGGAACATCAAGGATTGAGTGGAAGTCCTTTCAGAGACAACATCAAAACAGCTCTGAACGAAGGCTCCTCTGAACTCGAGGAAAAATTGGTTACATGTGTTGTAACCAATGTACCCCTCTCTGAACTTCTCACAAAATCTGAGTTCCAGAGATTATGTGAGGAAGTCAGAGGCTCCATGAAAGAGCATAACTTTCAGCGAATTGACGGTTCAGAGACCTCTGCTCTTCGCTCTGAAAACACCAACCTCAAAGCAGAGGTTTCCACTCTGAAGACCCAACTTTTGGACTCCTCAAACAAAATCCAAGAGTTGAAACAAGAACTGTTCAAACAGAAGGCTGAATCATCCCTGGAAGTAGCCGCTCTTAAAGCTCAGAATGTTGCTCTTAAAAATCAAGCAACTACAACCATTGATGTTCAGAAGGCTCTGCAAGAACTAAGGGACGAGGTAGTAGCCACCAGATCATCTTCACTCTCAACAGAACAAATGGCCTCTATCTCTGACCTCATCAAAACAACAATTCAAGCCTCTGTACCAGAAGTCAGCGCACCATCAGCAACACCACAAATCAATTATTTAAGTTTTTAACACGCCACATTTTTAGACCATACATTGTCCCCAATGTATGCAATTATGCTAAAGAAACACGTATAAATATGAGAGGAATAGAAAAGTCCCCTGACTGTCCTTTCAATGCATGACTGGTCAGGTGTTGATCAATCCATGTAAGCTCCGACCTGTATGGGGATGTCAGGCTTCGGCGATTCTCAACATTTTCCTGTTAAAAGACAAAATCTCGGACCAACTTCGTTAAAACACAATAGAGATTCAATATCAATCAATCGGAAAATTTCCAAAATTTCCCCCTCCCCAACTTAGAAATTTGCATTCTCCTCAATGCTGGGAAGCGGGACTCAACCACAAGAGGGGTCTCAGGCTCTAAGACAGATAAACAAGAACAAAGAGAGAAACCAAAACAAACAGACAAACTAATCCTCATTTTTGCAGGGAAACACGATTGCACTTAGCCTGTGCAACAAGACTTTTAAACCCATAGGTTCCCCCTAGTGGACGAGTGAAATCTTGTGAGGGTTTGCAGTGAACATACCCACAAAGTTCATTTAACTACGACTCAATTAACTGACTAGATCATAAATCCTGCAAATAAATAAAAAGCAATAAAACAAATCATCAATATATATATATATAAGAAGAATGAGGAGAGAGAGTTAAGGAGAAACCTCCATTGAGACCTTAAAATTTTGTGGTAATTTTGATTTTTTTTAAAATAAAAATCATGCATTAAATGAATAAACCTTTTCATTTTCTTTATTATTTTTACTATAACTCTTATTTATCTATTTTTTTTTCATTTTTTCCATATAAACATAATTCTTATTTATCTAATAAGCATATATTATTACTAAACTAACAATTTTTATAAATCAAAACTAATATTAAATGAAAACTATTTAGTATAGTATTTTTATTATTATATTTCATTAGCTCTATCACTGTGAAAATTACATTATTGGGGAAATTAGGGGAGACGTTTGATGAGTCAATTCAATTTGGTGCGGGTGACAATCCTGTTATTATAATTATAACTTCAACCCGGGTTAAAAAAATTCAAAGGTGACCGAATTGTATTTTTATTTATTATCAAATTTTTATATACATTTTCATCGTAATAATTGTTGTCTTTATTTTCAATTGGAGCACCAAACTTTGGTTCAACGACTTCCACTAAAATATATCATAATCTTCAAATAGATTATGTGAAGTCTTTGATTCAAAGATATTCTACTATCTCGAACCGGGTGGAATTAACTCGCATTCTAAATGTCGCTAAAGTTCCAATTGATGAAGCCATGTTTGCAAATAGAATGAGTATTAAGGAGTTATTGTCTACTAATTGGAGTGAAAAATACGAGGTTCATTTGTATAAGAATTTTTTCAAAAACATTTAGGATGAACTTTAACAACGAACATCCCAATGTCTACTTTCCATTTTGCAATATTTTTTTGGATTTCACAAGTTAGATTTTTTTGGGTCGATTACTTATAAAATTGACCAACATTTATTTCTACTACTACATTATTAATAAGTTCAAAAGATAATATATTCATAGATTACACCATTTGTCGTAATTACATTCATATAATAATCGTTCGATTCACCGCGCTAGGAGCGGTGTTGTTACCTAGTATACAAAATATACAGATAAATGGAACTAATACTATGACTAAGAGTTATATACTGGCTCGACAAGAGCCATGGTCTCTAAAATATAGCCATCGTGATCTCTAGGGGTGATGTATGGCTTCAGTCTTTGCCCATTTACTTTGAAGGATGCCCCGCCTTTCTCATCCTTAATTGTGACAGCACCGTGTGTGAACACCTCTCGCACAATATATGGGCGTTAGCATCTAGACCTCAACTTGCCTGGGAATAACTTCAAACGAGGGTTATAGAGCCACCCTTTCATCCCTACATGGAACGACTTTCGCGATATGTGTTTATCATGAAAAGCCTTACTTCGTTCCTTGTATATGCGGGAACTCTTGTATGCATCCCACCTCAATTACTCTAACTCATCTAACTCGAGTCTCCAATGGTCACCGACTTCTTTCAAATCTAGATTCAGCTTCTTGATTGCCTAAGCAACTCGGTACTCCAACTCGACTGGTAGATGACAAGTTTTTCCATACACGAGTCTATATGGAGACATGCCTATGGGTGTCTTGTATGCGGTCTGATACGTACATAACACATCCTCCAATCGACTCGAACAATCCTTTCTATCAGGTCTCACGGTCTTCTCAAAAATATGCTTAATTTCACGATTCTAGACCTCGACCTGTCCGCTAGTTTGTGGGTCATATGGTGTGACTATCCTGTGTGTGATCCCGTAGTGTTTTGCCAGAGCACTAAACTTTATATTACGAAAGTGGGTTCCGCCATCACTGATGATGACTCTCGAATACCCATGTCGAGTGAAAATGTGGCTCTTGACAAACTTACATACTACACGGTGATCGTTAGTTTTGGTCGCGATAGCCTCCACCCACTTAGAGACATAATCAACGTCTAGCAGAATGTACAAATTACCCTGGGATGATGGAAAAGGACCCATGAAGTCTATACCCCATACGTCAAAGATCTCGACAGTCAGGATAGGGTTGAGAGGCATCATGTCCTTCCGTGAAATATTTCCCAAGCTTTGGCATCGAAGACAAGATTTCACAAAGATGTGAGCGTCCCGAAATATGGTAGGCCAAAAGAATCCACTCTCAAGTACTTTGATTCCTGTCTTCTTTCCTCTAAAGTGTCCCCCACATGCATAACTATGGCAGTGCTTTAAAATATCTTCGTGATCACTATCGGGGACACATTTCCGGACAATCTGATCCGAGCAATATTTAAATAGCCCAGGATCCTCCCAGTAGTAATACTTAAGCTGCGAAAAGAAGTACCATTTCTGTTGAGTTGTTCAATCATGTGGTAACTTCTTTACAGCTACGTAATTAATAATATGCGCAAACCAAGTAAGCCTAGATATGGTAAATAACTGCTCATCCGGGAAAGATCCCTGGACTTCTTCCTTGGACAGGATCTGATTTGTGGGGATTCGAGACAGATGGTCAGCTACTACATTTTCGCACCCTTTCTTATCTCGAATTTCCAATTCAAACTCTTGTAAAAGCAAAATCCATCTGATAAGCCTAGGTTTGGCTTCCTTCTTATCATGCAGATGGCGAAGGGTTGAATGATCTGAGTAAATGATCACCTTCGCTCCCCACAAATATGAGCGAAAATTTTCCAATGCAAACACGACGGCAAGTAACTCTTTTTCAGTGGTCGTGTAATGCATCTGGGCCTCGGAGAATGTCCGACTAGCATAGTAAATGGCAATGGGCCTTTTATTCACCTGTTGACTAAGTATAACTCCCATCGCTTCATTACTCGCATCACACATTAACTCAAATGGCAACGACCAATCTGGTTTTTGCATGATGGGTGCCTCAACAAGCTTTTGCTTGATGGTCTCAAACGCCACTAGACAGGCTTTATCAAAGACAAATGAATTATCCTTGGCAAGTAGATTGCACAAGGGTCGTGAAATGGCACTGAAGTCTTTGATAAATCGCCTATAGAAGCCTGCGTGTCCTAGAAAGGAGCGGACACCTTTCACCGACGTCCGTGGAGGTAAGGTGGAGATTACCTGGACCTTTGCTCGATCAACTTCAATGCCACGTTCAGAAATCACGTGACCGAGCACAATTCCTTCTTGAACCATAAATGGCTTTTCTCCCAACATAGCACTAAGTTAGACTCCTCACAATGCTTCAGCACTCTCTCAAGACTATGGAGAGAACTTTTAAATGTCTCGCCAAATACTGAGAATTCATCCATAAAGACCTACAATGACTTGTCGATCATGTCACTGAAGACTGACGTCATACAATTTTGGAATGTAGCGGGCACATTATATAATCCAAATGGCATTCGACGGAAAGCAAAAGTGCCATAAGTACATGTAAATGTCGTCTTCTCTTGGTCATCAGGGTGTATGGCCACTTGATTGTATCCTGAATAGCCATCCAATAAGCAGTAGAAAGTTTCTCCAGTATTTGGTCGATGAAAGGTAAGGGGAAATGATCTTTCAATGTGACTGCATTCAACTTTCTGTAGTCGATACAGACTCTCCATCCGGTTACGGGGCGGGTAGGAATCTTTTCCCCTCCTCTCTCCACAATGGTAATGCCAGATTTCATGGGGACCGTTTGTGTCGGACTCACCCAAGGGCTATCAGAAATTGGATACATGATCCCGACATCCAACTGTTAGCCCCAAATCTGAACCAATGAAAGTATTGAAAATAACTCAGTCTTCATCTAAAGACTTTCAAGGGACATCAGCGGAGAAAGCAAGTCTGTCTCTGAAGTCAGTTCAGAGACAGTCTCACGAAAAGACATCAGAGAGCTCCTCATCAGAGATCCTATTTCAGAGCTCTGAAGATGTTCACTCTGAGTTTCATGACAAAGAAGAACAGATGACATGACACCTAGTGATAAGATTTACTTTCTAGAGTAGGTCACTGTTCAAGCATGTCTTGATCTTACCTTTTAGGTAAGACACTATTCAAGCATGCTTCTATTTGTCAGATAAGTACACTGTTTACTTTATTATCCTATAAATAGGACCATCACCTTCTTGTTCAAAGTGTGCTTAAGAAGTCTTATAACTGATAATATAAGTTGAATATTTTATTCCAAGAATATCTTGTTTATCTATTATCTGCTTTATGAACTGTGATATTTGAATCTCCTTTGATATTAAACTATATTGCTTCCGCTGTTATTACTCTTATTGTTTATATCATCGTTGTGAGATTAAATCTGGGATCCAACACCAACCATTAGATAACTTCTTTCTTCACCACATCCCTCATGTTCGGGTTCAACCGTCTTTGAAATTCACATGAGGGATTGGCATTAGGCTCGGTGTGGATTATATGCATGTATACTGAGGGACTAATCCCTCTCAAATCGGCTATCGACCATCCAATTGCCTTCTTATGATCTTTTAGAACAGAAATAAGCATGTCTTCCTGTTAGATCATAAATATGTTGGATACAAAATTATAGAAACAGGTCAAAGCTACTCTAGAACTTCATCACTATAAATCAGAGGACCAGGTTGATGAAATCAGAATCGCGGGTTCAGAAGCAATTGAATCCATTCAGAAGGCTCTTCTTGACCCCAAAGAAAAAGGAATCGCTGAACCAGACTCTCCCAAATACAAATGCAAGTTTTCTGGTGGGACTTGTAGCGAAGTAGCGAAGAAAGCCAGATTTAATGATTCTGAGGACTCAGATGATGATGAGGCCTCTGAATCACACGATAGGAAGATCAGAGATACAACCAAACACACCTCTAAAGTTGCTCCCTCTGCACCAGTTCAAGAGAAGGAACCAGAGAGGAACACCACCTCTTCTGATGACAACCAAACCTTGCAAACATTCACAACACCGGTAATACTTTTCGCATCATCAACACCAGGTGTTCCAATCACTCCAGTTACCGATGAAACTCCCGAGAAAATTGGAGCTCTGGAAGAGGAAGAAAACGAACAACTTGTAGACTTCTCTACGTCCTCTGAAGATGCATTCTCATCACCCGAAAGACAACCAATGGTGATGAGAGATGCCTTTGACTCAGAGTCTGAGAAAGAACAGAACTCAGATTCTGACAGAGCGGAAGAAGCTGTTGGAGATCAGATCGAAGTAATTGATGTCAAAGAGTATGTTTTCAAACACGCTCAACCTCATCATACCTCAACAGCTTCAGAATTAAGAAAATCACCAGAGATAGATGGATATATCTCTGAACAGCCTTCAGAGATAACTCAGTCACAGCCCAAGGACAAAGAAACCATGGTTGTTGATGAACAGGATCCTCAAGAGAATCTTGTTCAGAAGACAAGCATCGGTTTACCAGCCAAGGTATTCACTCAGCCTCCCACATTCTTAGAATCCACTCCTGAAGCATCGATAGAAGATCACTTTCGGCATATCTACTGCGAGTTCAATATGGGAGACACTCAAGTAATCCCTCTGAATCCAAGAATCAGAGAGGATATGCCAGACTACGAACGAAGATTCATACAGGCAAAGACATCACCAAGAATGGCGGTTCTCAACGATGCTCCCATAATAAAAGTTGAGAAAATCACTGAAAAAACATTCGCCTTCAACAAAATCATATATAGGCATTATGTGGTGACTAGATCTGATCAGAAGATCTACGAGTTCAATGATAATGATCTCGTAAATCTAAATCCATATGATCTCACTCATCTATATGCCTATTGCTCTGCAAGATACGATTCAGGAAGAAGGGAGATAAGAATGAGCATGGTTGAAGTAAGACGGGCAATGGAAGCTTATATCAAACACAAAGCCAAACGTGACTTTCAGATTGCTCTGAACTTGGGTGAAGAAAAGCTCGGAGTGACTGAACCAGTGGAAACCATCGAACACCTGGACAAACAGAAGACTGGATCAATCATTGAAGAACCTCTGGGTTTCATCTACAGAGTGAACCAAGAGAAGAAAATCTTTCTAGCTTCGCAAGTAGAAAAGTATTCTGATGAAACCTTGAAAGGCATACAAAAGTTGATTCAAGTAAAGAAAGAACAACACAGAGCAGACCTACTGGCAAAACTAGACTTGGAAATTGGCTCAATGATTAACTTCAGAGAGCTCATCATGAAGTCTCATAGGATATGTTCTAGTGATAGGTTCTGATTAATTTTTGAATATTATTCTCTTTTGTAATTCCAAATTATTATGAGAAGTAATATTTACAGAGGATAACTTTCTCCTCTTCGCTTTCTAGTTTAAATATTCTCTGTGTTCTTTATTTATTTTTAGTACTTAGGGGGAGATTGTTAGCCCCAAATCTGAACCAATGAAAGTATTGAAAATAACTCAGTATTCATAAATACTTTCAAGGGACATCAACGGAGAAAGCAAGTCTGTCTCTGAAGTCAGCTCAGAGTCAGTCTGAAGAAAGCAAGTCTGTCTCTGAAGTCAGTTCAGAGTCAGTCTGAAGAAAGCAAGTCTGTCTCTGAAGTGAGTTCAGAGTCAGTCAGGAGAAAGCAAGTTTGTCTCTGAAGTCAGTTCAGGGACAGTCTCACGGAAAGACATCAGAGAACTCCTCATCAGAGATCCTATTTCAGAGCTCTGAAGATGTTCACTCTGAATTTCATGACAAAGAAGAACAGATGACATGACACCTAGTGATAAGATTTACTTTCTAGAGTAGGTCACTGTTCAATCATGTCTTGATCTTACCTTTTAGGTAAGACACTATTCAAGCATGCTTCTATTTGTCAGATAAGTACACTGTTTACTTTATTGTCCTATAAATAGGACCATCACCTTCTTGTTCAAAGTGTGCTTAAGAAGTCTTATAACTGATAATATAAGTTGAATATTTTATTCCAAGAATATCTTGTTTATCTATTATCTGCTTTATGAACTGTGATATTTGAATCTCCTTTGATATTAAACTATATTGCTTCCGCTGTTATTACTCTTATTGTTTATATCATCGTTGTGAGATTAAATCTGGGATCCAACACCAACCATTAGATAACTTCTTTCTTCACCACATCCCTCATGTTCGGGTTCAACCGTCTTTGAAATTCACATGAGGGATTGGCATTAGGCTCGGTGTGGATTATATGCATGTATACTGAGGGACTAATCCCTCTCAAATCGGCTATCGACCATCCAATTGCCTTCTTATGATCTTTTAGAACAGAAATAAGCATGTCTTCCTGTTAGATCATAAATATGTTGGATACAAAATTATAGAAGACTGAAGATTGAAGTCAAAGCTGAAGTCAACTCTCGAGCATGAAAGTCAAAGTCTAGTGTAATAAAAGTCAAAGTCAGAGTTGTATTTTGTTTTTCTAAGTGTTGTGTGCGTTTAGTGTTGTAAGAGTATAGTTGTGTGCGTGTTTGTGTGAGTGTGTATAAATAGGTATATTGCTCAGTGTTGAGCGTGTTGTTGTTCATAGAGCTATATATGTTTATCACTTAGAGTGAGAAATATTGTATTCAAATTCAGAGATTAATACAAAAGTGATTGTAATCAAAATTAATTGTCATCTTGAGTTTTGCATTGTTATCTGGGATAACAATTGGTATCAAAGCAGTGAGAAATTCAGAATTGTTGGATCAAATTTCGAAATTTCTTGGACGAACTCGCTAGTCGACTGTGGAAGTTTGATTTTTGCAAATTAGTGTTGTATTAGATCTGATTTTGGTGCCATTGTGTTCTATTTTACATCTAGATCATTTTCTGCTTGTATTGTGTTGCCCAATTCACAAAAGATTTATGTGAATTTTGGATTCGTATGTGACACCCCAAAAATGGGACTAACAAAAATTTCCGAAAAGTGGAAATTGATATATATAGAATGCCAAAGCACGAGCTCATACAAAAGAGGAACAACAATTGCCTGTTAATTACAAGTTTGCAATAAGACATAATAAGAGATGACAACTCCCTAATCTAAGTCTCGCTAGACACAAGATTACAAAAAGGTTGTCAACTATGTCCAAATGATTGTCTTCAATATTGGCATCCCAAAAATGCTCCCAAGCTCACCACTACAGTCGATTAAGCTTCCTTGGCGCTCGCGCCACTAGAACCTGAGATACATACCAACAATCAAGTGTTAGACCAAACGGGTCTAGTGAGTTACATAAAAACATGGCATATTTACATAAAGCATATTATAAACAATTATGACACTTCAAACACCAAGGTCCTTACGGGATCAATCATGGGGGAGACCCATCACACCAATGAGTTTTACCTCGAGTCAATGTACCTTGATGTTCACTCGCTTGAGCAACATCCCGAAGGCCCGGCACACTTGAAGACTACCTCCCAGGCATTACTCCAAATGGCAGAGGTCTAGGAGCATACCAATATAGTGGCACCTGAGACTACATCCTCCTAGCACTTACTCATGGTTCGTCCAGTGCACTTACAATGTCCGTCTCTATACATAACTTCATACCCATAAGATACATGTATAAGACTTCAACAATCCCAAGCATAACTTAGGTACAAAACTCTAAGATATGTAAATACTCAATATAATCCATGGTTCATCAAGACAAATATGTACACATGCTTAAACATCAAGAATAATAACCTCATCCACGTCCACAACCATATTCAAGGCTAAGATACCAACAACACCAAAATTAGCAGTTAGGTCAAACTTATCAGGTGATCAGATCCTCTCATAAAAATAACACATTAGGTATGAAAACATATAAAATGTGTATCTCAGTTGAAAATGATGTAAGAAACTCACTATCTAGGGTTTCACACAAAACCCTAGAAAACTTGGATGAGAAGATGAGAGGGTGAGAACTTGAAGGTGCTTTAAATGCTTCACTTGATGACTCTTGAAGCTTCCTTAACCACCAATAAATGTTCCCAACTAACCACTAGGTTTTTAGTAAGAGTTGGAGGGTTTTGGAATGAAGAAAATCGCCCTAAATGAGTTCTTGACCGAAACCAAAACGTGTGAGATGAGGAAATGAAGTCTAACTGGTCAAAACTGAGTTTTTATACTATCAGACCCCGACGGCGACATTGCCCGGCGATTGTACCATGGGCATAGTCGCGAGGGCATAGTCACGCGTGACTTGAAGCCCGCGGTACATGTTCGGCGATTGTGACAGGGCGACATTGCCCTTGTCACTCTCGCAGGTCATAGTCGTCCAGCACCCCAAAATCCCATTTTTGTCGCTTTCGATAACGTTCAACATGTACGGAATCCAAGGAAAACTAACAGGTAAAATGACATAATAATATTCTTAAACCCAAGTAAGAATCCCAACAATTATGATTGATGCAAACACTAAGAAAATTATAAATACTTACCTTAAATTTCCGGGTGTTACAATCCTCCCCACCTAATGAGGATTTTGTCCCCGAAATCTTAAACGCTAGAATAAATGAGGATATCTCTTCCTCATGTCCTCCTCCGATTCCCACATCACATTGGCACCTCGATGGTGCTTCCATTGAACCTTCAACATAGTCACTTCTTTATGCCTCAATTGCTTCATCTTTGACTCTAGGATAGCTTCTGGTTCTTCTACACATCGATTCCCGTTGTCCACTCGTATCTCTGTCAACGGAATAACACTTTCCTCTTCCGCCAAACACTTGCGAAGGTAACAAACATGAAAGGTAGGATGGATTCCGTCCATTTTCGGCGGTAAGTCCAACCGATAAGCTTGGAGTCCGATCTTCTCTAAAATCGTGAAAGCCCCAAGGAAACGGGGACTAAGCTTCCCGCGCTTCCCGAAACGGATGATTCCCTTCCATGGAGACATTTTCAACATAACCCGGTATCCCACTTGGAAGTCCACCGGTCTTCGCTTTTTGTCTACGTAACTCTTTTGTCGGTCTTGGGCCGCTTTCAATCGCTCTCGGATGCCCTTCACTTTATTCGACGTTGCTTGCACAATTTCCGGACCCGCAAATTGCTTTTACCCCACCTCAAGCCAACATACCGGTGTCCTACATTTCCGTCCGTAGAGCGCCTCGAATGGAGCCATCCTTATACTCGAGTGGTAGCTATTATTGTAGGCGAATTCCACTAATGGCAAGTGTGAATCCCAAGTCCCTCCAAAGTCTATGACGCACGATCGAAGCATATCCTCGAGAGTTTGAATCGTCCTCTCACTTTGTCCGTCGGTTTGGGGGTGATACATCGTACTCAACTTAACCTTTGTGCCCAAATCCCTTTGCAACCCATACCAAAACTTGGAAGTAAACCGACTATGCCTATCCGAGACTATGGATAACGGAACACCATGACGAGACACAACTTCATCAATGTATAGTTTAGCAAGTTTGTCCATCGGTAACGTTTCCCTCATTGCCAAGAAATGAGCACTCTTGGTAAGCCTGTCCACCACCACCCAAATGGTATCATGTCCTTTTAAAGTCTTCGGCAACTTCGTGACGAAATCCATCGTGATGTGTTCCCACTTCCACTCCGGAATGGTTAGCGGTTGCAAACTCCCATAAGGTCTTTGATGCTCCGCTTTAACTAGAAGGCATGTGACGCACCTTTCCACATAATTCGCCATGTCGAGCTTCATTACCGGCCACCAGTAATGAAGTTTCAAATCTCTATACATCTTGGTGCAACCAGGATGTATGGAGTACTTTGACTTGTGTGCCTCCGTCAAGAGCAACTCGAGGTTTCCCCCGATTTTTGGCACCCAAATCCTCCCTTGGAATAACTTGAGACCGCGGCTATCCTCCGATAATAAATCCTTTTGCTTCACCATGACCTCGTCCTTGAGATTCTCCTCGCGAAGTGCTTCGGCTTGACTTCTCTTGATGTCCTCCATAAGACTTGATATTACCTCAATTTTAGCAAACGTTACTTTACTTTCCCCTCCGTAGCTCTTTCGGCTTAAGGCGTCCGCTACCACATTGGCTTTAGCGGGGTGGTAAAGCAATTCACAATCATAATCCTTCAAGAGCTCCAACCATCTCTTTTGCCGCATGTTGAGCTCCTTTTGGTCAAAGATGTACTTTAAACTCTTATGATCGGTGAACAACGTATACTTCGTCCCATAAAGGTAATGCCGCAATAACTTTAAGGAAAAAACCACCGCCGCTAGCTCTAAGTCATGCGTGGGGTAATTCTTCTCGTGATCCTTGAGTTTCCGCGATGCATACGCGATCACTTTCCCTCTTTGCATTAATACACATCTAAGTCCAAGCTTGGAGGCGTCGCTATAAACCACAAAATCTTCGGATCCTTCAGGCAAGGATAGGATTGGTGTTTCGCATAATCTCTTTTGGAGGCTTCGGAAGGCTTCCTCTTGCGTCTCGGTCCATAAGAACTTTACATTCTTCCTTGTCAGAGACGCGAGTGGAGACGAAATCTTCGAAAAGTCTTGGATAAAACGTTGGTAGTAACCAGCTAAACCCAAGAAGCTCCTTATCTCCGTTGGTCTTGTCGGTGGTTCCCAATTCATCATTGCCTAGATTTTGGCCGGGTCCACCTTTACTCCATCCTTTGACACCACGTGGCCCAAGAATTGCACTTCTTGCAGCCAGAATTCGCACATCGAGAATTTGGCGAATAATTTCTCACGTCGAAGGATCTCTAAAACTTCCCGCAAATGTTGTCGATGTTCCTCCTCATCCCGTGAGTAGATCAAGATGTCGTCGATAAAGACTATGACCGACTTATCTAGAAAGGGTCGGCATACTCGGTTCATTAGGTCCATGAACACGGCCGGAGCATTAGTCAGCCCGAATGGCATAACTAAAAACTCATAGTGACCGTACCTCGTCCGAAACGCCGTCTTCGGTATGTCTCTCTCTTTCACCCGCACTTGATGATAGCCGGATCGCAAATCTATTTTGGAGAAACATCCCACTCCTTGAAGTTGATCGAAGAGGTCGTCGATCCGGGGAAGTAGATATTTGTTCTTAACGGTAACTTTGTTGAGTTCGCGGTAGTCTATACACATTCGCATAGACCCATCCTTCTTCTTCATGAATAACACCGGCGCTTCCCAAGGCGACGAGCTCGGTCGTATAAATCATTTCTCAATTAGTTCTTGGAGTTGCGTCATCATCTCTTGCATTTCTGTCGGGGCTAAACGGTAAGGAGCATGAGCAATCAGAGCGGCTCCTGGAGTAAGGTCGATGTGGAACTCCACTTGTCGTTCCGGTGGAAGTCCAGGTAGGTCGTCCGGAAAGACATCCGGGTAGTCGCACACCACTTCCACTTCTTCCAATTTCTTCTTCTCTAGCTTCGCGTCGATCACATAGGCTAAGTATGACTCACATCCTTTGGATAGGATCTTGCGTGCCTTAAGTGATGATATAATCATATGGGTTCCTCGGTTCTTCTCCCCGTAAACCAACACTTCACCGCCCTTAGACAAGGGTACCCGCATCAACTTCTTGGAACAAAAGATACTGGCGTCGTGCTTAGCTAACCAATCCATTCCCACTATTACATCAAATCCTCCAATATTGGCCGGTAACAAATCTATAACAAAGGGATCTCCATCTAACTCTAAGGTACATCCTACATAACAACTCCTAATAACCATATGCTCCCCATTGGCTACCTCTACCACTAGAGCATCATTCAACAAACTACAAGGAGTAGCGAGGTTCTTGCAAAAAGAGGTAGACACAAAAGATCGGTTCGCACCGGAATCGATAAAACACGGGTAGGTAGAGAGTTCACTAGAAACGTACCCGACACTACGTCCGCCGCTTCCTTTGCTTCACTAGCTGACATCTGGAAGGCCCGACTTGGCGCCTTTGGTTGAACTTCTTTCTTCGGTAAGGCCCCACTTGGCGCCCCTTGGTTACCCCTTGCTAACTTAGGGCAATCGCGCTTGATGTTCCCCGGTTCCCGACACTCGTAACAAACTCCCCGCGAAGGGCAATCCCGACTCATATGGTCCTTTCGTCCACACTTGAAACATTCCATAGCTCCAGAAAACGGCCTCGGATTACAAGGCCCGAAGTGCTTACTCTTACATTTGGGTCACCACCTTGCCTCTCGTCGCGGGTCAATGCTTCTCCCCCGTTGAAGGGTTTGGAAGATCGTACGGGCCCGGTTGGCCCCTCCCATTTACGCTTTTCGCCTTGCAATTTCTTCTCCTCTCTCTCTTGTAGAAGATCATCTTCCACCAACTGAGATTCCTCAATCACTTCCTGCAAAGTAGCCTTTTGGGCGTTCCTCACGCCCGTCTTCATATCCGCCGGTAGTCCCTTCACAAACGCCTTTATTTTGGACCCTTCGTCCGTTGCCAAATGCTCAACCAAACTGAGCTTATCTAAAAATTGTTTTGCGTAATCGGCGACCGACAGGTTACCCTTCTTCAGGCTTCGGAACTCCTCCTCTATCTTGTCAAGTGCTCTCTCATTACAATACTTCTCCATGATTTTCTTCTTGAATGTTGGCCAAGTGTGCTTGGCCAAAACCTCCGGTGTGAGCGCTCTTCGGGTGACGTTCCACCAACTCAGAGCATCCCCTCTAAGTAGTTGAGAGGAAAACTTGACTCTCTGAGAGTCCGCGCACTCGCTTGACTCGAAATCCATCTCCACATCCTGAATCCACTTCATGCAGGCTAATGGGTCGGTCATTCCAGTGAATTCCGGAGCTCGACTGCATAGGAAGGTCTTGAAAGAATAATCCCCTTCTTTCCTCTTGTCAGCCCTGGTCGCATGTTCCTCTGTCCCAACTACATTATCAGCACCACCGGATCCCAACACGGCGTTGTCCTCCACCGTCTCATGTCTCCGATTACTTGCATCTCGATCCTCCAGAACTTTAAGGAGTTTCTCATCCCGCTTGTCCATAGCAGAGTTCATCATCTGCATTATACTAGCCAATAGGACCGACTAAGGGTCCGCCTCTTGAATTACCGGTTCTTCAGCTTCCAAGTTCCCTTGAGGAATCGCGTCTACAATTCCCTCTAGCATTGGGGGTATCGGCGGGATGACTCGGTCCGCCGTTGGATTCGCTTGACGATTTGCCCTCGGGGCGGTTACACTTGCCTCGTTCGCATCCTCGGTCATCCCTACCCGACTCCTCGTGTTTACCATAACGGACTGTCACACATGACAAGAGTAATACCGGTTAATTCTTTAAAAGATACCCGGTTCAATACGTACTACTACAAGGATCAATCATCATAATAATAATTTCAAACATGCTCACGTAATCATAGATTCAGAAAAACACTGGCCAAGTGAGATTGTGAACATATTTTACACAAGAATCCTCGTTATCATCATCATAATTCTCAATCAATGCAATTCCGAATTCCTAATACTCTCCCACACCTAGTTCACTTAAACTAGAGCTCTGATACCAACTTGTGACACCCCAAAAATGGGACTAACAAAAATTTCCGGAAAGTGGAAATTGATATATATAGAATGCCAAAGCACGAGCTCATACAAAAGAGGAACAACAATTGCATGTTAATTACAAGTTTGCAATAAGACATAATAATAGATGACAACTCCCTAATCTAAGTCTCACTAGACACAAGATTACAAAAAGGTTGTCAACTATGTCCAAATGATTGTCTTCAATATTGGCATCCCAAAAATGCTCCCAAGCTCACCACTACAGTCGATTAAGCTTCCTTGGCGCTCGCGCCACTAGAACCTGAGATACATACCAACAATCAAATGTTAGACCAAACGGGTCTAGTGAGTTACATAAAAACATGGCATATTTACATAAAGCATATTATGAACAATTATGACACTTCAAACACCAAGGTCCTTACGGGGTCAATCATGGGGGAGACCCATCACACCAATGAGTTTTACCTCGAGTCAATGTACCTTGATGTTCACTCGCTTGAGCAACATCCCGAAGGCCCGGCACACTTGAAGACTACCTCCCAGGCATTACTCCAAATGGCAGAGGTCTAGGCGCATACCAATATAGTGGCACCTGAGACTACATCCTCCTAGCACTTACTCATGGTTCGTCCAGTGCACTTACAATGTCCGTCTATATACATAACTTCATACCCATAAGATACATGTATAAGATTTCAACAATCCCAAGCATAACTTAGGTACAAAACTCTAAGATATGTAAATACTCAATATTATCCATGGTTCATCAAGACAAATATGTACACATGCTTAAACATCAAGAATAATAACCTCATCCACGTCCACAACCATATTCAAGGCTAAGATACCAACAACACCAAAATTAGCAGTTAGGTCAAACTTATCAGGTGATCAGATCCTCTCATAAAAATAACACATTAGGTATGAAAGCATATAAAATATGTATCTCAGTTGAAAATGATGTAAGAAACTCACTATCTAGGGTTTCACACAAAACCCTAGAAAACTTGGATGAGAAGATGAGAGGGTGAGAACTTGAAGGTGCTTTAAATGCTTCACTTGATGACTCTTGAAGCTTCCTTAACCACCAATAAATGTTCCCAACTAACCACTAGGTTCTTAGTAAGAGTTGGAGGGTTTTGGAATGAAGAAAATCGCCCTAAATGAGTTCTTGACCGGAACCAAAACGTGTGAGATGAGGAAATGAAGTCTAACTGGTCAAAACTGAGTTTTTATACTCTCAGACCCCGACGGCGACATTGCCCGGCGATTGTGCCATGGGCATAGTCGCGAGGGCATAGTCGTGCGTGACTTAAAGCCCGCAGTACATGATCGGCGATTGTGACAGGGCGACATTGCCCTTGTCACTCTCGCATGTCATAGTCGCCCAGCACCCCAAAATCCCATTTTTGTCACTTTCGATAACGTTCAACATGTACGGAATCCAAGGAAAACTAACAGGTAAAATGACATAATAATATTCTTAAACCCAAGTAAGAATCCTAACAAATATGATTGATGCAAACACTAAGAAAATTATAAATACTTACCTTAAATTTCCGGGTGTTACATCGTAGAAAAGTTTAGTTCGAGTATGTGATCGATCAAATTTGTAATATCTAGTGTTTTGATTTGAAATCTTTCAATTGTAATCGATTCAAAACATGTATTAGGAAGTTCATGCGAATTTTCAAGGCAATTGGTGAAGGAATTGATCGAAATCAGTGGAATACTTGAGTTTTTGTTCGAAAAACTCAAGAACACGCACGATCCAAATAACTCGCTAACGAAGAACATGCAAGACTTAGAAGAATACGCACAAGGGTAGAACTCGCAGACCAAGATCTAGATAAGTGAAGAACTTGCAAAGTGCTTCATGCGAAAAGAAGAAACTCGAACATCACTAGGTGCGAGTTCATACTGTTAATCTTCCTTGTCATGCGCGATGTGTTCCTGCGAGAAGTGTTCCTCTTGCGCGTTTCCATTTAGCGAGAAGTGTATTTGTTGAAAATTTTCTAAGTCCGTAACTCACAAAGGGTTCTGCGAGAAGTGATTTTTTTCACGTTTACATTTAGCATGTTTCTAGTTTTGAAAAATATTCTAAGTCCTTAACTCGCAAGGTTCTGTGCGAAGTATCAGAACTCGCACATTGTTGTGTGCGAGAACTTAAAACTCGCATAAAGCATGTGCGCGAACCTTAGTTCACGCAACCTTTGTCGTGTGTGAAGCTGAAAGTCGCACAACCTTGTGTGCGAGAAGTAAGTTCATTCAGCCTGTTGTGTGTGCGAAGTTCAAAACTCACACATAGGCTCTTGCGCGAAGTGTCTATTTTCTTTGTTATGCGCGTTTTGTACATAGCATATTTTTCTGATTTTTCTGAAATTTAATTGAGTTTGATTTTTGTAGATCCAATTTGTTTTCTGAATTTTGACGATCATTACAAAGCAGTGTAACTCAAAGATGACTTCCAAATACGCTCTCTAAATCGGTACTGACGTAAAGCCTTCTGTTCTATTCAAAGGAGAATATGAACAGTGGAAGGACAGATTTCTAGACTTCGTCGACCGACATGCAAATGGAGAGAACATTCTGTTATCTATCATGGAAGGTCCCATGATACCACCAACTATGGAGATACCTGATGAAGAATCGTTTGATAGTGAGGATGGAGACGAAGACAGAGTGAGAAAAATGAAGACTGTTTCGAAAGAGTTTGCACAGTATTCTGACGAGCAGAAAAGCAGATTTAAAGCAGATAAACAAGTGAGATGACTCTTCTACTTCAGAGTATCCCAAATGAAATTTATATCAAGATAGGAAGCTACAAAGCGAACGCCAAAAAGATGTGGGATCAGTTGCAAAAGATGATGATGGGTTCTAAAGCTGGCAACCAGATAAAAGTAGTGAACTGCATCAACAACTACGAAGAGTTTAAGGCGAAAAAAAATGAAAGTCTTGAGGATACCTATGAGAGATTTGTACTTCTTCTAAACGAGTTGTCAAAGAACAAGGTTAAGAAGAAGAAAATCGAGAACAACGTCAAGTTCCTCAGCATACTACAACCCGAGTGGAAGTAGCACACTCGTAGAATGAAACAAACGAAGGACTTGAGTGACATACCTCTACATGAAGTCTATGAGACATTGTGGCAAAACGAGGAAGAGGTTGAAGAGAAAAGGATTCAGAAGAAAAAGAAAGTTGAGAAGATTGTAGATCCCATTGACTTGGTAGCTGATCAGAAGGAGAAGGAAAATAAAGAAAAGAAGATTGTGATTCCCAATTCTGATTCTGAGTCTGATAGTGACAATGGGGAGAACCTCAAACAAGCAATGCTTCTACTGACCCGTGCTTTTCAAAAGAAGTTCTACAAGAAACCGGGGTAAAACTCTCAAAGGTACTCGTCCGGATAGAAAAATCATGAGCATCGGGAAAGAGTTGAAGGAAAGAAGTTTGAGGAGAAGAGATATGTGGAGAGGAAGCCAGATGAGAAGAAGAAATATCTGAATGATTATGGGGCTGAGAAGAAAACAGATGGCCTGATCAAATGCGACAACTGTGGAAAGACTGGTAATTACGCCAAGGACTGTCGAAAACCCAAAGTTCGAAACTCAGAATACTATAAGAACAAGATGCTTTTGGCCAAGCAGCAAGAGGATGGCAAGGCACTGATGGTTGAAGACGAGTTCTGGTTAGATCATTCTGATGTTGAAGAAGAGAAGGAAGAGACAACACACATGTGCTTGATGGGAAAAGAGGTCAAGTATGATGAATCTGATGTAGAGACATCTGATGAGGTACTGAACTTATATGAATCTGATTTTATGACCAAAATGGAAGCCATGATGGTCGAACTTCAAGATCTTCAAAATAAGCTGAAAAAGGAAAAGCGCAGAGTTGCAAAGAAAAATCAAAAGATCTTTGACCTTAACAAAGCAGTTGTTGGGAACAAAGATCTAATTGATTCACTAAACAAATCTGTCTCTAATTTTAAACAAGAAAAAAATTGTTTTGAAAGTAAGATTTCTGATTTTGTTTCTAAGATTTCTAAGTATGATTTAGAGAAGCAAGAATGTGTTCTAAAAGCTTTTAAATTGCAGGTTGAAAACAAGAATCTAGAGAAAAAGGTAAATGGTTTAGAAGCCAAACTATATGCACAAGGCCAAATAGATCAAGCCATTTTCCTAAACACCCCTAATGAGGAAACTAAGGTTAAAGAGAATTGGGGTCTCGGTTACGAAAACCCACACTATCTTAAGAAAGCCATCAGAAAACAACCTGCTTTATATAACTTTGATTTTCTACAGGATGCTTCAAAACATACACATTTGAATCCCAAGTTTATTACCAAGTCACCAGATGAGGTAGAGGATAAAGAAGATGAGAACAGAAAATTAAAAACGAAAATGCAACTACCGTTCTGCTATCAAAAGCTGAATGATAGTTATATTACTGAACAACCAAAATCTCTTTCAAATGATTATTTTGAAAGCTATTCGACAAAAGAGTTGGAGGCAAAACCTTTAAAAGCTAAAATTTATGTTCCTCCACTTATTTTAGAAAGCAAAATAATCGAGCTTGAAATTTTTTTATTTGATGAAAGAATATTGGCTAACATCGAACGAGATGTATTTTCAACTGTCATAAAGAACACATTTTTAAATGTTGAATCTCAAAAGTGTTATAAATCTTCTAAAGCACCTCAAACCTCTGAAACATATTTTGATGATTTATTTGGGTGTGCAAATGAATTTTTAAATTCTGATGAAGGGTGTGTAGATGAGATTGATATGTTTGACTTTAATGCTAAACTTCCAGATCATTCTACTTTTGTTATCAATAGTAAAGCTTTACCAAGTATGCATGAAGTTGGTGAATCATCAACTAAGGTTGGTGAAACAATTTTTGTGAGTACTGATTACTATGCTAAAGGTAAGAAGCAAAAGAAGCGGCGCTCACAGAAACAGACTAACACTGGTAAGCTAAAGAAAACAAATTATCAGAAATCTAATTTTCCTAACAAGTCTAAATCTTTTATTTCAGATTTGAAAAATAGAAGTTCTGAAGAACGAAAAGAGTGGCGACCTAAACGGAAGATTGATTAGAAAGCCAAATCATTTCCTGATACCTTTGTAATAGATCTATTGGTAGTTCTTCTGATGTAGTTGGTAGTGTTGCTTCCAATAAACAAAACCTTGTAATTCCTTACAAGCGATATTCAATAAAGCAATTACTCCAATTATCTCAATCTACTACTAAGTATTATACTTATCGATGGAATGATTTTGCTTATCGCCAATATTCTGATGATTGGTTTCGATCTTATCATGTCTATAATTCTAAAATCTCTAATGTTTTTCAAAATCAAAGAGGACCCAAATACAAATGGGTACCAAAATCTTGTGCTAAACTGACAGGACCCACTTTTAAATGGGTACCTAAAGTTATTCTTCCCTGATTTCTCTTATGTAGACCCGTCATATGTGGTACTTGGATTCTGGTTGCTCCAAGCATATGACTGGGCAGAAAGCTTTATTGTCTAATTATACAGAGAAATTTTGCGGAAATGTAAGATTCGGCAACGACCAGTTTTCACCGATTTTGGGCTATGGTGATGTTATACAAGACAACGAGACAATTACAAAGGTGAGTTACGTAGAAGGTTTAGGACATAACCTGTTCAGTATTGGCCAGTTCTGCGACAAAGATCTAGAGGTAAATTTCAAGGCCAAGAGATGTTGTGTGCGTACTGAAGATGCCAAAGAACTCTTGGTCGGCACTCGAAAGTCTAACCTCTACATGATAAATCTGTCAAAAGTCCATACTGACAATGAGGTTTGTATACTCTCAAAAGCCTTGCTACAACAAAGGTGGTTATGGCACCGAAGGCTTTCTCACCTGAATTTTCGTTACATCAACAAACTGGTCACTGGAAAGTTGGTCAAAGGACTTCCTGAGCTCAAATGTGTGAAAGAACATCTATGTGCAGCATGTGGATCTCTGTGGTCCAATGAGAACACAAAGCATTAACGACAAGAAATATGTCTTAGTTATTGTGGACGACTATTCGCGGTACACCTGGGTAAAGTTTCTAAGAACAAAAGATGAGACACCCGAAGTTGTCATCACCTTTTTGATGACTACCCAAGTGAACATGCAAAAGCCAGTCAAGCTTCTAAGAACGGATAACGGTACAGAGTTCAAGAACAAAACCGTTGAAGATTATCTCAATTCGGTCGGGATAACACATCAACTCTCTGTTGCTAGAACGCCAGAACAGAACGGAGTAGTATAAAGACGAAATCGAATGCTAGTCGAGACCGCTCGGACTATACTTAGCCAATCAGATCTACCTCTGTTTTTGTGGGCAGAAGCTGTATCGACTGCGTGCTACACACAGAACCGTTCCATGATACATCGCCGATTTGGAAAGACTCCATATGCTTTGATGAACAACCGTACACCGACCATTAAATATTTTCATATTTTTGGTTGCAAGTGTTTTGTTCTAAATGATAGAGGGAACTTGAACAAGTTCGGATCGAAAGCTGATGAAGGCATCTTCATTGGATAATCTCAAACATTTGTCGCATACCGGGTGTATCTGACGAAGTACAAGACAATTATTGAAAGCGTAAATGTCACATTTGATGAGGAGATGGCTTCTGAACAAAGCAGTTCAGAACCCGTACTTACCGGAGTTTTAGCTTCTGGACAGATTAGTCCAAAATCTGTGGCTAATGAGACTAATTCGGATAAAGCATCTACTTCTACATCTCATTTATCTGAATTAGATTTATTGTTTGAATTCTTTTACGATGAGTTTCTTGGAACTAAACTGCCTAAATCTGTTGTGATTGACAGGACTGAAGAATCAAGCTGTCAACATCCAATCACTTCAGAAGTGTTAACTGAACTCATTCCCCCGGTTCAGACAGAAACTCAGAATCAAACAAATACTCCTACGGTTGAAGATGTACAAGAAACTGTTGAATCAGAAGTTCCTACTTCAGTTGGTTGTACTGTGATGGATAATCAACAGACTGACCAAGTTATCCCAACTGAAACTTCTGTACAAGAAACTTCAACTACACCCCCAACAATACTGAACAAGAAGAAGCTGAAAGTGGATACTTAGATGAAAACCATGATCAATCTACAGTAAATTCACTTCTAATGAACATCGGTGGACCAAAGAGCATCCTATTCACCATATCATTAGAGATCCAACAAAGTTGGTGCAAACTCAATCCGCCACACTAAATCAATGTATGCATGACTCATTCCTGAGTAAGATAGAGCCAACTCGAGTATCATAAGCTCTAGCCGACTCGGATTGGGTGTCTGCCATGCAAGAAGAGTTAAACCAGTTCGAAGCTTTAAAGGTCTGGAGGCTTGTGCCAAAACCAGAAGGAAATACTATAATAGGCATAAAATGGGTATTCAAGAACAAAAAGGACGAAGATGGTATTGTGATCAGAATCAAAGTACGACTTGTCGCAAAAGGCTATAGGCAAGAGGAAGGCATTGATTATGACGAGACGTACGCTCTAGTAGCGCACATTGAAGCAATAAGGATGTTCCTTGCTTACAACCAGAAGGCTTTATCAATCTAGAGAAACCAAATCACGTCTACATCCTGGATAAAGCTCTTTATGGACTGAAACAAGCGCCTCGAGCCTGGTACGATGTACTGTCTCAATTTTTGGTCAAGTCTGGCTTCTCCAAAGGTAAAATCGATACCACTTTGTTTATTAAAAAGGAAAAATCCGATATCATACTTATTCAAATCTATGTAGATGATATCATATTTGGCTCGACTAACCTAAAATACTGTAAGAACTTTTCAAATCTCATGGTGTCTAGATTCCAGATGAGTTTGATGGGAGAGATGAATTTCTTTCTTGGATTACAAGTCAAATAGTTTTCAACGGGGATTTTCATAAATCAATCTACGTACATTTTTGATATTCTTCGCAAATTTAAAATGGAAAACTGTACAACAATTAAAACCCCAATGGCACCAGGAACTAAGATCGATGTTGATCCTTCGGGAAACGCAGTCGATGTTAGAACCTATCGTGGGATGATTGGTTCTTTGATGTATTTAACGTCTAGTAGGTCAGATATAATGTTTTCTACTTGTCTTTGCGCTAGATATCAGGCTTCTCCGAAAGAATCCCATATGTCTGCGGTAAAAAGAATATTCAGATATCTGAAGGGCACTGAAGATCTAGGTCTGTGGTATCCTAAAGATACAAGTTTTGAACTTACGACATATTCAAATGCAGACCATGCAAGATGTATGCTCGACAAGAGGAGCACATCGGGGCATATACAGTTCTTAGGCGATAAACTCATAAGTTGAGCGTCAAAGAAACAACTGTGTTTCCACATCAACGGCTAAGGCAGAATATGTAGCTGCGGCGAGCTGCTGTTCTCAAGTCTTGTGGATGAGGACACAACTACGAGATTATGGCTATCAATATAACAAAATCCCGATTTATTGGGACTCTAAGAGCGCCATTGCAATATCAACAAATCCTGTACAACATACTAAGACAAAGCACATTGATGTAAGGTATCACTCATGTCGAAAATGGTACAATAGAACTTTATTTTGTAAACACTGATTATCAGCTTGCTGATTTGTTTACCAAACCTTTAGATGAAAAGAGATTCAATTTTCTTGTATCTAAACTTGGTATGCTAAATCTTAAGACCTAATCAGTGATTACCTACTAAAGTTTTCTTATTGTTATTTTTCTTTATTTCTTTATCATTATTCTGAAAGATATCTGCACTTTAAAGTTTGTTCATGATCTCAGGGGGAGTGTGACAAGAATATAAGATGATCGACATTCTTTTGAGGGGGAGTTCATATATAATATTTGCATGTATTCTTAACTGATAAATTTGCATATTCAAAATTTCAGGGGGAGTTTAAGAGTTTAAGAGTTAAAAGACAAGGAGTAAGGATTATGACTTCTGATTACTTCATATCAGAACTCGTATATTCGTTGTTTTACTGCTATATGTTTTTTACTTTTCAATAAAGTTGTGAATAAATTTTGTACTTTGACAAGATTTTTGACTGATGCAGATTGAGAGGATGCTTACAAGATCATATCTTATATGACTTGAATCTTAACTTCATGAGATTTAAGACTGAGCGAAAAGGTATTATTTCTAATCTTAATCTCAAACGTGTCTAAAAGACGGACAACTTCAGATAAGAAAACATGTTCTTTAATGTTCAAACCACTTCTGATTCCTTAAAAGATTTCATGAATATAGAAGTGTGACTTTAAATGTTTTCATTTTAATGTGCTTAATGATTCATAAACCGTGTGTTTCCAAAGATACATACTTGTGTATTATCTTTTCTATAGACTTTCAAGTATTTACACACACCGGTTTAATTTCTTGTTGAAATTGTTATCACCATATCTCATATTGAATAAATTTTTCGATGGTGATACACCCCACTTTATAACAACCCAACTCTCACGACAAAAGACAGAACCAACTTTAATAAATAATAAAGCCAAACGGACCAATACAACATCCAGAATACAAGGTTTGCAGAAAGACAACCTAGTACACAACTGAGAATACATTGCCAAGAATCTATAATGAAGGTCCTCTAATTCAGCTCCAGCTCGCAACTTCTCTTAAATACTTATTCGCTTCTCCTACTGCCACTCTTTACCTGAAAAGGGTTTTAGATTTGAAAAGAGCGAGGGTTAGACCGAAAGGTCTAGTGAGTCCCTCCTAACAACACTTTAAAATCCAATAATCATGAATAAATATTCGATAAATAGCTCAATTTAACTTTATCAAAACTTCACACTTTCATCAAACACTTTGGCTCACACTACCGTCACCCGCAAGTAACGGTGTGTCTTGCTCACACTGCCTTATTTGGGACACACCCCCCAATGGCATAAACGGAACACACCCCCTGGTATGAGCACAGGCGGAACACACCCCCCGACTTTGAGCACAAAGCAAATAAATCAATGTATGCATACATTTCTACTCATAAATAACAAAAACACATATCATAGGCATTTTAACAATTCTCACATATCAAATAAGCAATTGTAAGAACTAATCTTATTTAAACTTGCATACAAAACAATTGTCTTTAATCATTAAAATTTAGTTTAAAGAAAAAACTCACCTGGCGTCCTTAGCTCGAAACTCGCGTCTACTTCTATAATTCGGTCCGAAACCTATAAAGGAAACATTGACCGATGAACTCCCAAATCAATCTGTTTTATAACGACCCTAACCCATAATTTCCACTTCACCTATTCACTAAAAACTTAACCCACCAGAAACCAACTATAACAAGATATCTTAAAATAAAAGAGAGTGGGCCTATCCTAAAACTCAAGCCCAAAAACTAAATAATTCAAACTCCAAAACTGGGCTTCGGCCCAAGAATATCCCGGGGACCGTGGCCTGTCATGGCCGCCCGGTGCAAACCCATAACCGGGGCCTTCCTCCACCCACACCTACACCGACCAGTGTCCAAAGAGTCGACCGGGGTCTCCCCCTCCTCGACCGATGTCTCGCCCCACCCCGGACTCCCACCTCCTGGGTCGACTGGGTCCTCTCTCTTGACCGGACTCCCACAACCGATCGAGGTCTACTCGACCCAGGTCCCTGGGACTGGACTCTGCATTCACCCGGGGCGATATTGGGTTTTCGAACACCCAAAGTACCCAGGCAACGATACTTAAACTAATTCCCACAGCTGACATTCTTTAATCGAATAATCGACTAAATCAATCCTTGACTCACCCAAAATTAACACATTCATGATTTACATTAATTGATTCGATTAGCAAATGATTAGAACATTAAACTCTACACCTCTAACCCAACTTTCAATTTATCAGACTCCAACACCGATAAAGACGAAACATCACTATACAACTTAAGAGAAGAAAATGGATTTAGAAATGATACCTTATGAGAACTTTCTAATCGAATCCGTAATGCTTCCCTTCAAATCGCCAATATGCGTCTTCTTCGAATCCTCACTAGCCGCCACAATTAGATCAATAATCAAAACCCTAGGCTATACCCCTTTTAATGAGTATTTTCATTTAACCCTTCAATATTGGATTTTGACCACTTTCCACCCCAAACTTAAAATTATTAACTTTGGACCTGGCTATTACACTGTCGAAGGCATTGATAGTGGAAGCAGTCCAAGTAGCAATCAAGAAGCTGCAGTTGAAGGGAGGGGTCCAAGAATCAGAAAAGAACCTATTTGGATGACAGATTATCAAACAGGAGAAGGGTTCTCGGATGAAGAAGATGGGCATGAAGTGATGATGATAATAAGGGATGATCCAATATATTTTAATGAGGTTGTCAATAGCAAGAAATGGAGAGACGCCATGGCAGCAGAAATCGAAGCCATAGAAAAGAACCAGACCTGGGAATTAATGAATTTACCTAAGGGTGCCAAACCAATTGGAGTTAAGTGGGTCTTTAAGACCAAACGTAACGAAAATGGGGACGTTGAGAAGTATAAGGCACGATTAGTAGCAAAAGGTTATGCACAACGATATGGAGTGGATTACGAGGAAGTATTTGCACCGGTAGCAAGACTCGATACCATTCGAGTAGTTCTTGTAGTGGCAGCACAGTGTGGTTGAGAGGTTTTTCAGCTTGACGTGAAAAGTGCCTTCCTTCACGGTGATCTCAAAGAGGAAGTGTTTGTACATCAACCTAAAGGATTTGTCAAGAAGAGAGAATAAAGCAAATTTTACAAGTTGAAGAAAGTTCTATATGGCCTCAAGCAAGCACCGAGGGCGTGGTACAGCAAAATTGAAGCTTATTTTCTGCATGAAGGCTTTGAGAGATGCACTAGTGAGCATACTTTGTTCACCAAGACAAAAGGAGGTAAGACTTTAATATTAAGTCTATATGTAGATGATCTAATTTATATTGGATGTGATGTGAATATGTGCAACGAGTTTAAAAGGTCAATGATGACGGTGTTCGATATGTCCGATTTGGGAAAAATGCGACAATATCTTGGAGTCGAAGTGCAACAAACTCTTAATGGTATCTTCATTTGTCAAAGAAGATATGCGCGATAGGTGTTAGCAAGATTTGGAATGGAAAGCTGTAATGGCATCAAAAACCCAACTGTCCCATCCCAGGTACAAAGTTATCAAAAGATGAAGAAGGAACTCCAATTGACACTACTTTGTTTAAACAAGTGGTTGGGAGTCTCATGTACTTAACCGTGACTCGTCCGGACTTAATGTATGGTGTAAGTCTCATAAGCAGATACATATCTAGGCCAACCACATCACATTGGTTGGCAGTCAAAAGGATCCTGAGGTACTTAAAGCAGACCGTTGAACTCGACATTTTTATAAGAAAAAAGAAGGAAATTTAAAGTTGTTAGCATTCACAGATAGTGGATATGCTGGTGATGCTGATGATGGAAGGAGTACATCTGGGTATGTTTTTATGATAGGATCTGGAGCTGTGTCTTGGTCCTCCAAGAAACAACCAGTGGTGACTTTATCAACCACTGAGGCAGAATATATAGCTGCAGCATTATGTTCCTGCCAGTACATATATCTCAAAAGAATTCTAGGAAAGGTTGGATATGAGGAGAATGAAGCAAATGAAATTCAATGTGACAACAGCTTTTCCATACAATTAGCGAAAAATCCGGTATTTCATGGGAAAAGTAAGCATATACATGTGAGATTTCATTTTCTGAGGGTGTTGGTAAATGATGGTGTTGTGGAGTTGAATTATTGCAGTTCTCAAGAACAAGTTGCAGACCTGATGACTAAGTCACTCAAGCTGGAGCAATTTGAAAAACTTCGTGGCATGCTTGGAATGATGACTGCTTCAGAAATAAGCTACATACGTATGTTTTAGCTTAAGGGAGGGAATGTTAGGGGTTGTTCGGTTGTGGCTTAATGGGCTGTATAGCCTATATGTCTTATTCGCTCAGCCATATATAACTGTTCGGTTGTGGCTTATTCGCTCAGCTAATGGCTGAATCGGTCAGCCACAAAAACAAAGTCCTTTGTATTCAGCCATTTATTTCCCTTTTTATTCCCCTTTTGCCCTTCACCCTCTATCATCTTTATCCCCCATTCCACAAATCATAAAACCTATTGTCTTCAACATTAAACCAATCAGAACAGGTTCGTGAGTGAGGGACTTCAGGCTCATGAGTGAGGGACTTCAATCCACGATTTTTGAACCCTATCTGGGTCGTTGGGTGTAAACAGATTTAACAAATTGAGCCATAAATTTGTGTGTGTGAACTGAGTTCACAAATCGAGCCCACCTACCATTCTTCTTCCCCCTTATCTTACCTCTCTCTCTCTTCTATTCATATGGTTTTTTGTTAGGTTGGATTCCAAGAAATCACAGGTTGTGAACTGTGAACTGGTATGGGATGGAGAAGATAAGGTATTGATTGATGATTTAAAAATATGGAAGATTTCTTCATTGTTTATATGAATCCTTTAATAGATGTTTAATATAAATCTAAGGGTGTTGGGAACTGAAGATGTGAACAAGTCTTTAATGCTGCTAGTTCAGAATTACTACTGCCAGAGGACTTCAAAGTTAATACTGCTGAGTATTACTACTGCTAGTAGAATTAATACTGCTAGTCAAAGTTAGTGCTGCTTGAATAAAGTTAGTACTGCTTAGCTAGTTAGTACTGCTAGAAGTTAGTGCTGCTTAGTAGTTAATGCTGCCAAGACTCAGTTGATGCTGCTTCTAAGATAAAGTGAAGATGATGATGAAGAGATCGTGGTTAAAGATAAACATGGAAAGCTGAAGATATTCATGGAAGCTTAGAGATAATGATAGAAGATATTCTGGAGATATTGTATAAACTGTAATTATCTTTTATCTTCAGTATATATATTGTATAGTTTAGAATAGTGAGATAACTTTAATTTAATTCATTCTAAGTTTTAATTCTAGAGAGAAAATCAACCTCAAGGCATAGTTCCTAATTCTAGAGAAGTAGAATTCGTCTTGAAAGAGTCTGTTCTTCAAGATTGAGGTTGAGTGTGTAATCTTGTGATTTTAATCATTCAATACAAGTTTACAAGTTGTTGATTATATACTGTTTGTTTACTGTTACATTGAATATCAAAGTGTTTTTCCGCAACTTCTTTGATATTGTTTCTGAGTATTCATAATTCTTGTTGAGAATTCGATCCTGACAAAGGGGATGATGGGTTTAAAGATATGGAAGATTTCTTCGTGTAAACAACTATTTCTAGGGTTTCTTTGGCAAGGGAAGGGGGTGATGGGAAGGTGTGACCTGATGGGAAATTCAAGAACAAATGAAATAAAAATAAAAAATAGATGCTGCAACTATAGATAATATATTTATACATTAAATTTTGATCTTTTGGTATTATTTAAAAACAAGGTTTAATTACGATATTATCTAAATTCAAGATTTAATTTTATGATATTATCTAAATTTAAGGTTTAATCTTCTAATATTTATTCAGTATTTTTATTTAAACAAAAATAAATACTGAGGGTAAAATGGTAATTTCTGACATTCAGACTGTTTATTCAGCACAACAACCGAACATCAACTTATCTGTTAACATCCAGACAACCATATCCACTCAGACAGCTATATTCATACAGGTCATAACAGAAAATGAACTGAACAGCCCCTTAGAGTTTGCTTTTATCTGTTTTTACTTTGTTTACTGGTTCAACCCTTTGGTCAATAGGACCTTTTCTTTAGGAGAAGTAGTAGGCTGCTCTGCAGAACGTGTAGCTATTTTTTAGGGGTTGTTTGGCAGTTACTGGATGATAAGTGCAGTATGATTAAGTGGTCAGAATGGTTAAGAGAGTCTGTATGATTTAGTGTCAGGTGAAAAAAATTGTTTGGAAACTCCTCTGAATGAACAGTATGAATGACATAAAATTACCATTTTACCCCCAGTTTTGTGTTTTATGAAAAATAACGTATAACAATAGTCCTGACTAAAATTTCTAAATAAAAACTAGAAAATAATTAATGGTCCAAGCCAATACATGATTCATATCACTCCAAACAAACACAAAAATGCATGTTCAAGTTTTGGCATAACAAAAAATACATGAAATGCAAGTTCAAACACCAAATTTTGCGTACATCATCTAATTTGAAGCATTTAACACCAATTGATTTGCAATCTCATTTCGCAAATTAGCCATGTACTCATTTCCATCTCTTCTTTCTCGCTTCCCTCAATTTGTTATTGTGCTTCATTAATGAACATCGGGTTATTGTCGTAATCCATGAATAATTGATCTTGCATATTGTACATTCTTATAAAGTTATGGATCGCAAAACAAGCAATTGCAATATTTCTTTGTATTCGAAAAGGATAAGGGGTCATTTGCTTCAAAATCGGGAATATTTCTTTCAATACACCAAAAGCATGCTCGATAACATTTCTGAGTTGTGTGTGGGCATGATTGAATCTTTCTTCTTTGGTCAATGCACATCGACGTCGAAAATCAGCTAGACAATATCTTGTATTGCGATATGGAGTTAGAAATCCACGAGTGTTTGCATATGCAGCATCACATAGATAATATTTTTCTACATTTAACATGTAAGACAAGTTATTGTTAAGTAAAATGTATAAGAAATAAACTATCTTTATTATTAAGTAAAAACTATAAATACCTGGCGGAGAAAATGGAAAGCAAGAAGTTGGGTTAAATGCAACTTCTCTTAAAACTCTAGCATCATGTGTTATGCCCTCCCATCCATCCCAAACATAAGTGAATACCATATTAAAATCACAAATCGCTAAAACGTTTTGATAACACTCACCTCTTCCTCTGCCCCTATAACGAGCTTGTTGATCAACAAGCACAACTGCATGTATAAGAGCCCCATCTAACGCACCTATTGCCCCCTTTATTAAAAAATATAAATTATAAGAATCTTTTTAACTATCTCCTTATTTTGCAAATTATATAAATGAAAACATACTGGAAATATTTGTCTAAGATTTCTTTGTCGTTCTAACATGTTGGAGGTTTCTTCATTGGACATTGGTCGTATAACTTCTCTAGCAAATTCCATCACTGCTCGTAGTACTTGACGGAAATATCTATGGATAGTCTCCGTTGAATGTTGAAATCTTCATTTAATCATTCTATAGCGTTCATTGTGACATATTATTGTTAAAACAAATTGTCATCTTCTCCTCAACACTTGCATTCCTACTATTTTGCAACCAATTCTTTTGTTTAAAATGGTTGCATAATAGTATATATGCATCACGGGAAAGACACATCAATTCAACACATTGTGTATTTGAACCATTTAATAGTTCTAGAGTATACGCATGTCCGGTCAACGATGACGTATTATCTCTTATCCTTTCGATTCTTGATGTAGCTTTTCGTTTCAAGTACAACCATAAAAGTAATAAAAGCAACAATTCTTCCTCAACATCCATAGAGAGCACCTTAAAAAAATACATCATAATAAATAAAAAAACATTCAAAGCCCATGATTCAAAAGCATGTTCAAAAGTTACATCATCCAAAAACATGTTCAAAAGTTACAGCATCCAAAAGTCACGTGTTCAAAAGCTAAACATCAATTCCAAAGCTAGCAAAACATGTTTAAAAGTTACATCACCAAAAGTCACGTGTTCAAAAGCTAAACATCATTCTAAAAGTCACGTGTTCAAAAGCGTAACATGATTCAAAAGTTAACATGAAAAGTTAACATCATATAAGCCCATGCTTTCGTCCTATCATTGTAACCCAACCCTCACAACCCTCCAACTTTAAGCACAACCACACTTTTCTATAATCGGCACTTTCACTAAAGATAAACATCGCTACGTTGTACAACGGGTGCTCCGTTCCCCATCCAATTTCATCCAACTTTGCCAAGCAAGCAGGCACATCGTTTGCATATTTTTCCGTAATTGCTTTTACGGCCTTAGAAATATCTTCTTCAACTTGTGAGTTATTAGCTTGTTTACCTTTTCGCTTTTTGCTTTTTGTAGGTGGACGAGAATCACACTCTTGTCCTAATGTTGAGGTCGGGGTTGTTGAGTATTAGGAACTACCTCAACATCATCACTCGAGCGATCAGAAAGTGGGTCGGAAATGTCAGGAATACTAGAACGTGGACCATCACTTTCAATTCCCGTTACTTGAACTCCATCAAATAGTTGAACGCAAAGATCGGGAAAAAGTAGTCCTGTACTCCTTATAGGTTATACATATTTGCTTCTCTGTTTTTCAGGAAATATTATATAAATAAATTATATAGATACCAAATGAAAAACGATATAAAATGATAAAATTATAAAGATACCTCAATTTCTATCTCCCATTCTTTATCGGTTAGATTAAACGTGTTGGTTGTTGGGTCATACACGTTACCGGTTTTGTTTTTCAGTCTCATCCATGCATTGTATTTCGCTTTCAAATAGTCATAATGGTCTTTCATTTGTTTTTTATCTGCTATGAAGTTATGTTTGTTTTTTAGAGTCTCCGCAACATTCTTCCATGAACGCGGCTTAAGATTGATGCCTTCTCGTCCATGTATATATAACAACCTCATGTATACAAGCTTCAAGAAATGTTTTCACCACAGTATCTTTTTTCCAATTTATTCTACGTCTTTTTTGTTGTGAACCCTCACCAACATTGTCCATACCTATAGCCAATCAAGATTGAAATCCTAAGAAATAACCATATATAATCCTAATAAAATCACCATACAGTACCAATTTGGGCAAAACCATGAACAAAAAAGGTATAAAAAACATGTTGTTCATCAATAATGAACGAACACCATATACAAACAAAACCATCATAAACATGGTGTTCATCAAGTACCAATTTAGACATAACCATATAGTGAACAAGACCATACAAACAACACATGGAGGAACCTACTGTCTCAGACAAACAGAACAAAACCATGAAGCATTTTTGATGAACATAAACATGAATACAACAGATCAATGGGGTACCAAAAAATCACAGATAAGCATTTTTGATGAACATAAACCACAGATCAATGGGGTACAAAAAAATCACATATAAGCATTTTTGATGAACATAAACCACAGATCAATGGGGTACCAAAAAATCACAGATAAGCATTTTTTATGAACATAAACCATAGATCAATGGGGTACCAAAAATCGATTCAAAACAGGTCCAAATATCGATTTTCTATCGATGGTACCAAATATCGATTTTCTATCGATGGAACAAAAAACAGGTACCAAAAAATCTATTCATAACAGGTCTTCTCTATTGATGGTACCAAAAACAGGTCCTTCTCTATCGATGGTGAGTGAAGTGAAATCGAGATTGAAATCGATAAAAGCAAATAGAATGTTGTTAACCTCGTTCAATCGATAAAAGCAAACAGAAATCGAGCTCGAAATCGACTGGTGCGTGAAGGTGAAATCGAGAAATCGATGGTGAAGTCCACTACAAAATTTTCGACTTTTTCCGACGGCCAAATCCGCCGAAAATCTGCCGAAAATAGTCATTTTTCGGCGGATATTCGTCGGATTTGGTCCACCGGAAACAGGGGCGTCGCAAATAGTCATTTTCGGCGGCATTTTCGGCGGATTACTATTTTCGGCGGATTTTTCGGCGGAAAAATCCGCCGAAAATGACCCGAATTTTTTTAACATTTAAATGATTTAATTAATTAACAAAAAATAATTTTAACTTTTTTCGGCAGATTTGCGGCGGAATATTTTGCCGAAAATAGTAATTTATTTATTTTTATTTTTATTTTTATTTTTATTTTTATTTTTAATTAATTTATTTATTTATTTTTTTTTATTTGCGACAGAAAATTCGGCCGAAAATCCGCCGAAAATAATCCACCAAAAAACTTTATTTATTTATTTGTGGCGGAATATTCCGCCAAAAACCCGGGCCGAAAATCTTTATTTATTTATATATTTATTTGCGGCGGAATATCCGCCAAAAATATTTATTTATTTATTTATTTGCGGCGGAATATTCCGCCGAAAATCCAATGTTTTAAAACCCGGTTTTTTGGTTGACCCGGTGTGGTGACCGGGTCACGGTTCAACCGGGTGGTTGACCCGGTTTCAAGAATTTCTATGTATTTTTCATTTTCCTGCATATATATATATATATAAGACCAAGAATTTGATGTCCACAAGTTCAAACATTAAAAATGCACATACCAACAAGTTTTACATCAATCCAAAAATATTAAAAAACACATAACAAGTTTTACATCAATCCAAATTCATCAAAATGAAACATAATGTTCAAACCAAATCATGGATCTTGAGACATTGGAGTGTTAAATGCATCAAGCTCACGATCGCTTAGTAATTGAAACTCACTCTCAACTTCAAGGTCATCAACAACATCGTCACTTTCTACAATATCAAATAAAAAAAATATTAATGTCGCGTAGAAAGTTAATAGTAAACTAACAACACCAAATTAATATATATAGAAATAAAAAGATGTCACCTTGCGTTTGAGAAGTCGATTCGTGCTCTTCCTCGTCAAGCATATTTTCTAAGTCATTGTAATCAAGTTCTCCTTCCGGCTCTTCTTCGACCTCCCAAAAGTCCGTCTTATGGACCACACACTCGACCAATCTGCCATGTTCCATTCATCTTGGCGTTTTGGTTCAAAACCATCCATACAACTACATGGAGGATTTTAGTTGATGTCACAGATTCCATATGGACCACAAATTCCATAGTGACTAACAGTATATAATAGAACTACCTTAGAGCCTTATTGGTAAAAATGATCATATCCACTATCTAATTGGTCCATCGCATTGTGGAAGAACAACTCTATATAAAAAAATATCATGAAAGTCTTTCTACTACATAAGCCTCACAATTGTGTTGTCACTAAAAAAATAACACGAAAATCAAACTGATAATATCATGAATTCAGAAATCAAAATACTTCCACCTCAACTAGGAAATTTGACGGCATCCATACAAAAATTAAAACATTTTTTTTTGTAAGAGGCAACTTCTCTGAAACCATTTCATGGGAAATAAACTTCTCTGAATTGATAAAGGTCGGATAAAACTAACCTTCCGCACTATTGCGAAGTTACTCAATTTGGATAAACAGGGAAAACGAGAGGCTGGATTCGAGAAACGGAGAAAACAAACAGGACCGAGAACCCTAAAATTAAACAAACGGGACGAAAGGGAGTACCTGGGGAGGAGAGGAGAGGACCGGTCGTCTGATATTCACTCCTGGAACAAAGTTACCAGCAGCGGTTGACAAAGTGTGGCTACCATGTCCATCATGGTCAAATGCACTGTCCAATGAAGTAATTAATGTGTTAATATATATATATAGATAGATTTTGAATTTACCTCCCTAAAATGGAACCAAGAAACTCAGAATGAGAATCTTTAATCTGAGACGCTTCAAGTCCATGATCACCATGTCCTCCAAAGTGTGAACCTGAAAGTATCGATGAAGTCTGGATGGAGAAATCGAACGAATCGATGAAGTCTAGATGGAGAAATCGAAATCTGGATGAACGAATCGATGAAGTCTGGATGGAGAAATCGAAATCGAAGTCTGGATGAACGAATCGATAAACGAAGTCTGGATTTCTGAATCGAAATCGAAGTCTGGATGGAGAAGTCTGGATTTCTGAAATCGAAATCGAAGTCTGAATCGAAAACGAAGTCTGGATTTCTGAATCGAAATTGAAGTCTGGAGAAATCGAAATCGAACCAAGAAGAAATCGAAGAAATCGAGACTTCGACCGAGATAGAGAGAGAGAGTAAGGCAGACGAGAGAGAGAGGATGAAGGGGACGACGAAAATTAGAAGCATTTCAGGGGGAAAGGAAAATTAGAGATTGAGAGATTGGGGGAAATTTGGGAGGGAAAGGAAAATTAGAGATTGAGAGATTGGGGGAAATTTGGGAGGGAAAGGAAAAATTAGAGATTGAGTGGGTAGATGTGTGTATCTATCTATATCTATCAATACTATATTATAAATTACGGATAAAAATATCTTAAAAACAATTATTAAAGTTTGATGTATTGCTATTTAATGATAATTACTTAAAATCTAAATAAAGAATGAAAACTTAAAATTTTTTCCTATTTAATCCTTATCTCTAACAAGTTTAACTTCTCTAAAATCACTCCTCACTTCAACTACCCTAAAAATCTAACAGAATATTTAATGTTTATTTTATAAAAAAACATTATTTTATTAAACCTAAAATAAATTACATTATTATTAAACTATCGAATAATTCACAACTAAACAATCCGTTAAAGCCCAACCGAATCCATTAAAGCCCAACTAGGGTACGTTAAAGCTCAACTGGGTACGTTAAATCTCAACTGAATCCATTAAAGTTTAACTTGGTCCGTTAAAGCCCAACTGGGAACATTAAAACCCAACTTGATTCGTTAAAGCCCAACCGGATCCATTAAAGCCCAACTAGGTACGTTAAAGCTCAACTGGGTACGTTAAAGCCCAACTTGGTACGTTAAATCCCAACTGGATCCATTAAAGTTTAACTTGATCCGTTAAAGCCCAACTGGGTACGTTAAAGCCCAACTCGATCTATTAAAGCCTAACTTGATCCGTTAAAACCCAACTGGATACGTTAAAGCCCAACAGTATCCATTAAAGCCATACTGGATCAGTTATAGCTCAATTGTACCCATTAAAGCCAAACTGGATCCATTGAAGCCCAACTGGGAACGTTAAAGCCCAACCGGATCAGTTAAAGCCCAACCGGATCCATTAAAGCCCAACTGGATTCGTTAAAACCCAACTGGATACGTTAAAGCCCAATCGTATCCATTAAAGCCATATTGGATCAGTTAAAGCCCAACCGGGTACATTAAAGCCCAACTGGATCCGTTGAAGTCCAACTAGGAATGTTAAAGCCCAACTGGATCCGTTAAAGCAAACTGGATACGTTAAAGTCAACTCGATCCATTAAAGCTCAACCGGATCCATTAAAGCCCAACGAGGTACTTTAAAGCCCAACTAAATCCCTTAAAGATCAACTGTATCCATTAAAGCCCAACTGAATCCATTAAAATTCAAACTGAGAACGTTAAAGGCCAACCTGATCCGTTAAAACCCAACCGGATCCATTAAATCCAAACTGGGTACGTTAAAGCACAACTAGATCCATTAAAGCCCAACTGGATCCGTTAAAGGCCAACTAGGTACGTTAAAGCCCAACAGGTACGTTAAAGCCCAACCGTATCCATTAAAGCTCAACTAGATCCTTTAAAGACTAATTGGATCTTTTAAAGACTAATTGGATCCTTTAAATACTAACTGGATCTGTTAAAGCTCAACCGGGTACGTCAAAGACCAACTAGGTATGTTAAAACCCAACTATATCCGTTAAAGCCCAACAAGATCCATTAAAAGCCCAATCGGATCCATTAAAGCCCAACCGAATCCATTAAAGATCAATTGGATCGGTTAAAACCCAACTGGGTACGTTAAATCTCAACTGGATCCATTAAAGTCTAACTAGGTACGTTAAAGCCCAAGTGTGTACGTTAAAGACCAACTAGATTCATTAAAGCCTAACTAGGTACGTTAAAGCCCAAATGGGTATGTTAAAGACCAACTAGGTGCGTTAAAGCCCAACTGGATCCGTTAAAGGCCAACTGGGTATGTTAAAGGCCAACTGGGTACGTTAAAACCCAATTGTGTAAATTAAAGTCCAACTGTGTACGTTAAATTCCAACCGGGTACGTTAAAGCCCCAACTAGATCTTTTAAAGCCCAATTCCATCCATTAAAAGCCTAATTGGGTGCGTTAAAGCTTAACTGGGTACATTAAAACCCAACTAGATCCCTTAAAGCTCAACTGTATCCATTAAAGTCCCACCGGATACGTTAAATCCCAACCGGATCCATTAAAAACCAACTAGGTACGTTAAAGCCCCAACTGCATCCGTTAAAGCCCAAATTTTTATTTTTCGGCGGATTTCCGACGGATTTTTATTTTTTATTTTTTTTAATTCATTAAAAAAATAATTAATTAACTATTTTCGGCGGATTTTTGGCGGATATTTTTTTTTTATTTTTTTTAAAAAATATAGAATATCCGCCGGAAATTTTATAAATTTTTCGGCGGATTTCCGACGGATTTTTATTTTTTATTTTTTTTAATTCATTTAAAAAAGTAATTAATTAACTATTTTCGGCGGATTTTCGGCGGATATTTTTTTTTTATTTTTTTTAAATATAGAATTTCCGCCGAAAATCCGCTGGAAATTTTATAAATTTTTCGGCGGATTTCCGACATATTTTTATTTTTTATTTTTTTTAATTCATTTAAAAATAATAATTAATTAACTATTTTCGGCGGATATTTTTTTTTTAAAATATAGAATATCTGCCGAAAATCCGCCGAAAATTTTATAAAGTTTTCGGCGGATTTCCGACGGATTTTTATTTTTATTTTTTATTTTTTTAATTCATTTAAAAAAATAATTAATTAACTATTTTCGGCGGATATTTTTTTTTATTTTTTTTTAAATATAGTAAATCCGCCGAAAATCCGCCGGAAATTTTATAAATTTTTCGGCGGATTTCCGACGGATTTTTATTTTTTATTTTTTTAATTCATTTAAAAATAATAATTAATTAACTATTTTCGGCGGATTTTCGGCTGATTTTAATTAATTAGTTTAATTAATTAAAATCCGCCGAAAATAATTAATTAATTATAATTAATAAGAAAAAATTTTAAAAAAAATTATATTCCGTCGGAAATCCGCCGAAAATAATTGAAGATCAATTGGATCGGTTAAAACCCAACTGAGTACGTTAAATCTCAACTGGATCCATTAAAGTCTAACTAGGTACGTTAAAGCCCAAGTGTGTACATTAAAGACCAACTAGATCCATTAAAGCCTAACTAGGTACGTTAAAGCCCAAGTGGGTACGTTAAAGACCAACTAAGTGCGTTAAAGCCCCACTGGATCCGTTAAAGCCCAACTTGGTATGTTAAAGGCCAACTGGGTACGTTAAAACCCAATTATGTAAATTAAAGTCCAACTGTGTACGTTAAAGTCCAACCGGGTACGTTAAAGCCCCAACTAGATCCTTTAAAGCCCAATTCCATCCATTAAAGCCCAATTGGGTGCGTTAAAGCTTAACTGGGTACATTAAAACCCAACTAGATCCCTTAAAGCTCAACTGTATCCATTAAAGTCCCACCGGATACGTTAAAGCCCAACCGGATCCATTAAAAACCAACTAGGTACGTTAAAGCCCCAACTGCATCCGTTAAAACCCAAATTTTTATTTTTCGGCGGATTTCCGACGGATTTTTATTTTTTATTTTTTTTAATTCATTAAAAAAAATAATTAATTAACTATTTTCGGTGGATTTTTGGCGGATATTTTTTTTTTATTTTTTTTTTAAAATATAGAATATCCGCCGGAAATTTTATAAATTTTTCGGCGGATTTCCGACAGATTTTTATTTTTTATTTTTTTTAATTCATTTAAAAAAATAATTAATTAACTATTTTCGGCGGATTTTCGGCGGATATTTTTTTTTATTTTTTTTTAAATATAGAATTTCCGCCAAAAATCCGCTGGAAATTTTATAAATTTTTCGGCGGATTTCCGACGGATTTTTATTTTTTATTTTTTTAATTCATTTAAAAATAATAATTAATTAACTATTTTCGGCGGATTTTCGGCGGATATTTTTTTTTAAAATATAGCATATCTGCCGAAAATCCGCCGAAAATTTTATAAATTTTTCGGCGGATTTCCGACGGATTTTTATTTTTATTTTTTATTTTTTTTAATTCATTTAAAAAAAATAATTAATTAACTATTTTCGGCGGATATTTTTTTTTATTTTTGTAAAAAAATATAGTAAATCCGCCGAAAATCCGCCGGAAATTTTATAAATTTTTCGGCGGATTTCCGACGGATTTTTTATTTTTTTAATTTATTTAAAAATAATAATTAATTAACTATTTTCGGTGGATTTTCGGCTGATTTTAATTAATTAATTTAATTAATTAAAATCCGCCGAAAATAGTTAATTAATTATAATTAATAAGAAAAAAAATTTAAAAAAATTATATTCCGTCGGAAATCCGCCGAAAATAATTGATTTTTTAAAAAAAATAAAATAAAAAAATTTCCGACGGATTTCCGGCGAAAGTCAAAGTTGGTTGACCCGTTTGATTTCCGGCGGAAATCCGCCGAAAATTTCCGGCGGAAAAATCCGTCGGAAAATTCCGCCGGAAAAAATCTTTTATTTAGTAGTGGTCGACCGGTGCGTGAAGGGGGCAACAATGGAAGGAATCGATGGTGAAATCGTGTAGCAGAAATCGAATGGGGCAACAATCGAGAAATCAATGGTGAAGTCGACTGGAGCGTGAAACGTCGTTGAAAGGGCAACAATGGAAAAGTGAGCGTCTGAACGGGATAGGGGAGGGAGGGGGAGTTGAGCGATCCATAATTATATTAACGATTCAGACATTTTAAAATGTGTAGCCAAACAACCCAATGTCTGACCGATTCAGATGTTTACCTCTTAATGGCACCATTAAGAGGTAAACAAACAGCCCCTTAGTATTTTTGCTATCTCCTTTCTTTGTACCGGCTATAAATAGCCTTTGATCCGATGAATAAAAGCATTCCTCCAAGTTTACTTTTCTGTGTGCCTGAGTTCTGTTTTCAACATTACCTTCTTCTACCTAAGTTTTGTTTGGATTTTTGGTATGGATTTTTGTTCGGATTTTCAGCTTAGGTTTTGTTTTTCAATTTTAGGTTTTTTTTATAATAATATATTACCATAATATATATATATATATATAAAATATATATTTGTTTATAGTTTTAATAAAAATAAAATAAAAAAAAATCTTAAAGAGACCAAAGAAACCAAATTGATCTTTTACTCCCTTTTTTATTATCTCATGGATTGTGACTTGCAAAGTTTTAAAAGTAGGTAATTTCGACACATAACACCTAAAGAAGGAGTTGGTTCCCACTGAATCGGTTTTAGGGTCTGTATAAACAGTAGTCGGTCCCATTATACCTCACCTGGAGGCTGGATATGTCATTTGTTCCCAAAAGTTAAACTTTTTATACGTTTAATAGTTTTGCCTACGATGTGCACCTGTGTTATACTACACATGTCCTGTCCCAGGCCTCCCGCGACCTTTAGTTGCAGGATTAGCTAAAAAAAAATATCCCTCATATTGATGTCATAGGCCCGGTTGGGTTGTTGGTTATCAACTTTTTGTCCAAATAGTTTTGTAATTAAATAATAGTGTTATATATTTTGTCATTAAAATATAGATGTTGAGAAGAAGAAATGAAGAAGGCAACCAACCGTACGTATTCGGATTAGGATCAAAAGGTGAAGAGGTGGCAAGAAATCGTCATTCATAGACAAGATTTCAATGAAGAGAAAACGCTTCTCACCCGGCTATACCAACCCCCGAAAAATTAAAACCACAAACAAAGGAAAAAGCAGCTACACATCCTCCAGTGATGGTGAGATCACTTACCCTGATGGGGATAAGTGGGCTTACAGACTTCTCCAAGAGTGTGCTCATGCCATCTCCCAAAAGGACTCTGCAAAGACCCACCACCTTCTATGGATGTTAAACGAGCTTGCCGCATCCTACGGTGACTTTGATCAGAAACTAGCTTCCTACTTCATGAAAGCTCTCTTTTGCAAGGTCATGGAGTCTGGTCAAGGATGCTACAACAACTTGGTCTCAGTTGCTGACAAGAACCACTGCTTTAATTCTGCTAGAAATCTCATACTTAAATTCCAGGAGGTTTCCCCTTGGACTACTTTTGGCCGTGTTGCATGCAACGGTGCTATTTTGGATGCCTTTGACGGTGAGACCAAACTTCACATAATTGATGTAAGCAACACACTTTGCACCCAATGGCCTACTTTGCTGGAAGCCTTAGCCACTCGAAGTAACCAAACTCCCAGCCTAAAACTCACTGTGGTTGTCACAACCAGCCTGGTGAGATCTTTGATGAAAGAAATCGCTCAAAGGATGGAGAAATTTGCTCATTTGATGGGTGTTCCGTTTGAATTTAACGTAATCAGCAGATCAAATCGGCCATTAGGACAGCTTACTAAAGAAGAGTTAGGCGTCAAAGAGAACGAAACTATTGCAGTGAATTGTAACGGGGGTTTAACAAGAGTTGAGGTTGAAGAAAGGGGAGATGTGATTCGGCTATTCCGCTCTTTAAAGCCTCGAGTGGTGACCGTAGTTGAAGAAGAAGCCGATTTCACAAGCACCACAAGTGATTTCATCAATTGCTTCTCGGAATGCTTGAGGTTCTACACTTTGTACTTTGAGATGTTGGAAGAGAGCTTTACTCCGACGAGTAAGGAGAGATTGATTTTGGAGAGAGCGTGCTTGCGGAGCATTGTTAGGGTATTGTCGTGCGATGACAAACAGAAGATGAACTGCAGTTTAGGAGAATGCGAGAGGAGGGAGAAAGGAAGCCAATGGTGCGAGAGGCTCAACAAGCAATTTTCGCCATTAGGGTTTAGTGATGACGTGGTGGATGACGTAAAAGCCTTGCTTAGAAGATATCGGGATGGATGGTCTCTTGCCCTCCATCAAACCAGTTCCAATACAGATTCAGGAATCTACTTGGCTTGGAAAGAAGAACCAGTTGTCTGGGCTTCGGCTTGGAAACCCTAATCAAGAAACCACCCTGTGAAATCTTTATATGCAATAAGGGTGCTGGAAATCCTAGATTTAGTTTTACTAAAACTAATTAATACGGATTCTAGCACTTGGTGGATGAATATAGTCTTTCTTTATATATATATATATATACATATATATATATAGACAAGATCAGTGTATAATTGTAGTTACTTTTTCATGTGTATGCATGGTTTCTGTATTGTTGTATTTCTTGTAGTTTTTCTTAATGTCGTAAAGTGTTTCCCATTATGTTTGTGGGTGTGTTTTCAGAAGGCCCTTTCCAGGGAATATGCATATGCAACTTCCATGAATTTTCACACAGTTGATCACCCCATTCTTTAATTAGTTTCTTTTTATATATTTCTAAAATTACTAATTTTGTTTGGTTTCTTATTTTCGAAAACTTATTTTCAAAATCTTTATTTTTAATGTTTACAAAAAACATTTTTTAATATATATATAGAGGGAGATGTAGTTCATACGAGGATATCATCTATTTAAATATCATATATGATTCACGTACAAAATCATATATGATTCACGTACTATGTGCGCGAGGTGTAGGTTGCGTTGGACATCGCTCGCGTCCGATTTTTTTAGGTTAGTGTAAAATCACATATGATTTTGTACATGATCTGTTGTTTTTTGTTGTTTTCTTAAATAGTTAGTGTTCTCGTTAGAACCTTCCTTCCTCTCTCTCTCTCTCCCTCTCTCTCTCTCTCTCTCTCTCTCTATATATATATATATATATATATGTGTGGGTTTAATCAAATGAGAACTCAGTATCCAGTGTGAGCCATTCATTTTAATTAAATTAATTTATAATTTAATTAATGATTGAGGGTGATTTGGTAATTTATGATTTAGACATTATGACCACCACCCATAATTTTGTTTCCATCATTATCTCACTTGACTTTTTGTACAAACAATACCAATTTACCGAATTGACTTTATCAAATTAGCAAATCAGTCTTATTCTACGATGAACAACCAATGATATCATGGGTATCACATAGTGTATCTTAGATTATCACATCAATGGGTATCATATCGTGTATCTTAGGATATATCACATCGCTAAACAATAAACATGTATACGGTGATTATCACATTGTGTATGCTAGGGTATCACAAGTGTATATATAGTGGTTATCAATGGGCATATAGAGAGAATGATTATAGTTAACGCATCACAATGTGAATACAGTGGGTATCACACTGGAATGCTTACGGAAGAGGGGAGAGAAGGAGAGAGGAAAGAGAAGAGAGGAGAGACGAGAGACGAGAATTAATAAGATTTATAAAATACCTAAAATGCACTTTATTTAAAATTTTACGTCAAAATTACCAATAGTTACAGAGTGAATCATATGTATATACGACAAATCACATTTGATTCAAAACGTGGATCCAAAAAAAGTCAATGGAAACAAATAATTGATTTATTGTGAATATCACATGTATATGTGACGAAAAATGTAAAAAAAATCTAAACATGGAACTAAAAAAAAGTAAAAAACCATCTTAAAATTAATTAAAATCCGCAACAAAATATTTGACCTTTTTAAAATGGTAATTATCTTAATTTTTAAAACTATATTTTATTTTTTATTTATAGTATTTTATAAATGAGTTATGTGATTTATATTGTTTTTAAAATTTTCATAAATTAACTGTCTTATTATTAATTTGATTGTGCCTCCGGAGTAATTAAATTTAGGAACCGTTTTAATCAACACCATTGATCACACACAGACAGTTAGAATTATTTATAGGATTTATAATAATTGCATATATAATTTGTATTTAGAAATCCTTCTTTAACATAAAAGAAAATGTTGATCAGAATAAACGTTAGATCTTGTAGTATAGCTTGTTGTCCCTTTTTTCATGAGCCGACATACTTGCATGATTCCATCGTATGCATGGTCATGACATAAAATTTAATTTCGTTTTTTTTTTCCATTTGTTTTTCTCCTTTAAAGTAATCATTAAAATTAATTGCAATCATTTTATGTTATAATAAGTTGATAATAATTTACGGGTATTTTAACAAGTTTTTTTTTATTTTCATAACAGTTTTGAAATAAAGTATTATATTAATATTTTTATATGACATTATTAAAAAAGACGTCTTATAAAAACAAATGCCATATAAAAAGATATATTTATAAAACATTTCTCACATGCATCCTATAAAAAAAAACTAATAGAACATATTAGTTGAGAAGTATCCTCAAAAACTTGATTGGATATACAAATACACCTGAACATCCTATAAAACCGATTTTGTTGTAGTCATACCCCTTGTTTAGATATTTAAGGCCATTTACCAACTCTAACGAGTAAATTTTTATCGGTGTAAATGTCATACCACCTTCACTTACCTTGTTGGGTAAGATTCTCAACCACCAAAATTAATGACATAGTATATTGTTGGTAAGCGGTTATTCCTAAGTTACCGTGTAAGATTTGAAGTCCTTCCCATGCCTCTTACCTGCCATACTCACCCGGTAAGGTAAATGAATTAACCGATAAATGCTAACCCGTTCGATAAATGGCCCTTAGACATTATATGTGTAAAAGTCTTTTACGTTTCGGTTTCAAGCATTACTATACGGTGGATGATTATATATAGCTGGTGGTATGAAGTCGTGAAAGTGTCGGCATTAACCGAAAAATAGATGTTTTTAAACAACTAAACTTATTTTAATTTTTAGTGCTTGGATTATTTTTATTTAGTTGTTGTGTAATTGTTTTAACTATTTTATTGCGGTATCATTTTTTATTGCAAGTGATATTTTTTATAAATTCGGTAAACCGTAAACCAAACGCCTTTTTCGGTGCAGTTCGGTTCACCCTATGGTTCAATTTCGCTTAGGATAGCCAGTTATCTGCTTCATATATACAATTCGTTTTACATTTTTCTACTAACCATACTGAACCAAACCGTAAACAATGTAAATATGTTATAGATTATGAAGCAAGGGCATTGCCAAGTGTGGTCTCTGATTCAAGGCAAACCCATCAAATGATTCTTTGGCCAAATAACAAGTATAAGATAACAAAAAGAAAAGAGAAAAAATGATAAAGCTTTCATGTGTTGCCTCTTTGAGTAATGACTGTTACGACATAAGAAGACAAGCTGACGTGGCATTCAAGCATAGTTGCTCTAGCAGCTTTTCAAACCGAATATTCGGGTATCAAAACTGATTTATTTCATATTGCTTTATTTGGATATATAAATTGTAAGGAGTTGAACAATTTGATTAAAAATTGATATATGTCGTAGGATTATGTGTCATCATCAAAAGGAAGTGATTGACATAATATTTTCCTAGTATTAAAATTTACCATAATGAATGTTTCATTTTCTTTGTAAACTCCTTCCTATTTAAAGGGCTTATGAATAATGAGAATGACAGATTTCATTGTCTCTCTATTCTATTGTTATTTTGTTTGAATTTTTCTTTAACACGTTATCAATACGAACGCTCCTTACAACAAAGTAATCACGAAATCAAGCTAAAATTCAGCATTTTAGGTAAATTTTATATGTCTAAGTTCTAAAACTTCAGCATATCATGTTTTATGCTATGAACAAATATGATAATTTTTAAGAATATGGTTTTTCTCTATATGTTTAAACTATATTATCATTCTACTGTACTTTATGTTATAGACGTAAATTATGATTTGTCAATCTCATGAAATCCTAATTCACATATTGTTTTTTTTATGCTTATAAAAATTGCATAATATGTGATATCATGATGCATTCAATTTAAAACAAAATACATGGAATTGTTCATATATATATGTTTTTTTTGGAGAATACTAAATTGTTATCAACAATTTTCGTTTTTCTTCTTTATCACTTATTGGTAAATAGATTGGTTAATATGATATTTCTTTATTACTGCTAAAATAAATAAATAAATAAAACCTAGCCTTTAATATGTTTGTTTTACGAGTAATTTGTATTGATGGATTAATTTATTTTTATTTCACATTATGTTTATTAATTGCATATTTCATTATTCGTAAAAAAAATCTAATTATATATATGAGTAATCATTTTATATTTTTCTTGTAAATCTACCTTTTAATATAAATAATAATGATATATTTGTTATAAATTTATTTCTTAATTGATAACGAGTTTATAGTTTATTCTTTTTATTAAACTGATTTTCTTTCCATAACAAATAATACTATAATATGGTTATGTTTTAAAATCACTAGATCTTCTCGATAACGTACACATTATATTTACTTTGTTGGTTAATTTGATTGGTTAAAATTATTTAGGCGAATATTACATTATTTATTTAGGCTCACTGCCATAAATTATTTTAGATGTTTAATTTTATTTATTTATTTGCTTAGTCATAAATCATAATTAATTGGAAGTTACACTCCCACCCCTATACTGTCTTGTTTTGCTCTTTTGCCCAAACTATTAAAATCTTAGAATGTATGATATTAAGTCGTTCTTAAATACATAAGTATGTTTGTCTTGATCATAAATCGTAATATTCTTTTGGTTTCTTGCCAAAAGCTCCTAAAATACCAATATGATCTTAATTTCGTTTGAATTTGATCTCCCACACAATATATTCAATGAATACCTTAATTATAAGTTCATACTTATAATTTCAATCATATAATTAAGTTTTTAAAAGTTACACTTCCAACCTTCATATATTTTGGTCTTTTCCAAAAGTTCCAAAAATATTATTAATATGTTAAAAGTTTGATATCGACTTTATGTCAAAACCAATATTTATTGTCTCACGACAGAATCTCTCAAAATACCATTAAGGTATTAAAACATTGAGATTGGCCTAATATGCCAAACTCATGTCAATTTTTGGTCTCATGCCAAATGCTCTATAATTAAGAATGTTATATTTAAATTAAATAAATCACAAGATATCAACTGGGTTTTGTCAAACGGGTGTAAACAACCCTAAAGTTTGTAGGGACTTAAGAAATCCATGTGATTCCCCTATTACCTGGAAATCCAATAGATTGAGTGATTTATTTTTCGCAAATTGAAATATTGATGAAGTATTATCAACAAAATATAAACATACAAAAATCCAATATTGTTATGATAATGAAACTTCATAACCATAATCTTTTTTCTTATAAAAAAGAAAATCATATATTATCCTTTATATATATAAATGGTTGAAACAACTCATCCCAAAATCAACGTCGTAAACTCAAAAGAATTTGAGTATCATAAATGAGTATATAAACCTCCTTTTAAAAAGGTATAAGAAAATATCTAAAGTCCATCAACTCCCCAATTGACTCTAAAACCAACCCCTTGAAAAGGTACAAGCAAATACCCTAATGTTTTGAGACGACAAATAAATCCTAAGTTTTACGGGAATATCTTTACTAGAAACCATCCAAAAAAAATGTGGGATGTCCTGAAAGGGATAATCGGGATTACTCATGAATATGTACTTCCCGAACTAACCGTACAGTGGAATGAAACCCACTTACTCGATTACAAAAAGGTAACTGATTTCAACAAAGAAATGTTATATCCAAAACGCGCCTTAATCTCTGTGGCAAGGAACTCACAGAAGATGACATGATTCCTAACATTATCTCCACCTTTCATATATCAAAAATATTAATGAACTAATATAAGTTGGAATGTAACCTTTAGACAAACTCATAAACCTATTGCAAGTGGTTGAGAGACATAACAAGGTTCTTTCGAATAACAACACCACATATGTTGAGACGAAGAAAATTCTCGAGATCAATAAGGAAAGCATTAAAGGTAGAAACAACTCCAAAGAACAGAGAGTTAAAAAAACAATTTCACATATGTGACATTTATGCACTATGTGGACGAAACCCTAGAACGGGGTCAGGGTCTCGGTTAGAGTCGGGAATGATTTTTCAACATCTGGAGTAGAGATACAACTACTGCCCCAGGTGATAATGGACAGTCAAATAAGAAATGCACTAAAGATTGCTCCTCTCGAAAAAGGAACAAATTGAAAATGAAATATATTGGTTAAATATAATTACATTTGAATGTGCTTTAATTATCAAATTAATTGCTTCTGCAAAATATACACTCGAGTTTATAACCATTATACATGTAAAGAAATACATAAAAAACAAAACAAAACTCTCAATGTTCTTCGTTTCGTGTAGGAATGTATCTAGGAGAACTTGATTATTTTTATGACATCTCATACAAGAAATATATTATTATCCATTGAATTAATAATTCTCCTCCAACCAAATACTTAGACGATGGACTGTCATTTTCTTGTTGGTACAAGATTAGTAGAAACCTTGTAAAGATATTTGTCTCAAATAGAAATTATAATGGAAATGAGCATATATACATAAGTTATAATGAATCATGGAAACTAATGTGTCAAACAAATAGATTATTAGGTCATCGAAACATTTTTTGTCACCAATAAAGAACTTTGGGGAAATGACACATATATGTTTCGACATGACCATGGTTATGATATAGTGATCCGTGTATTGCAAAATACACAGACACATTATCTTTCGAGTGAAAGGCAAAAAGAGGCAAATTGCAATTATTGACTTCTGAAGCATAAGAAACAACATTGTCATCATAATATGCCTCTCGAATACCTAAAACTTTTGTATATACCATTATCCTTAACTAAGACAGGAATGAGATCATCCTAAAGCTAAGGACATAATATAAAAATATTCCATTGTTACAACGAATACAAGGTGATATTTATGGACATAAACATCCAGAATGCGGGTCATTAAATTACTTTATGGCTCTAGTTTTGACACGATGAACGCATGTCGTATTATTGTCCACATAAAATACTGCACTCCTATCACTAGCTATACGTTTAAGGGCTCACCACCCTGATTATTTCATCAAGTCTATATGACTTGGAATGCTAGAGAATTTACATCATAAGGATTTGATGTTTATTGCATATGTATTGGGATCAAAGTAGAGTTTCCTTATCCCCATGTGTATATATAATGGTCTCATAGAAGTTGTTATCAGAAGAATATGATGATATCTAGGGTATTGGTAATGCGCACCAAATTACCCACATCTACCTGGGTTTATGCAATTATTATATGCAGTTTTTTTTTTCCGTTTTTAGACCCACTGCTTGCTAACCAACCTCATGTGTACCAGTTGGTAACTGGATATAAGCCTGATAGTTTACATTTACGCATGTTTGGTTCTGTAGTATATGTGCCAATTGCGCCCCCACAGCGCATCGAAATGGGTCCGTAAAGACGACTTGATATATGTTGGATATGAATCCCCAACAATTATCCGCTAATTAGAATATTTGACTAGTGATCTCTTTACCCCTATAGTTGCGGGTTGTCACTTTCATGAGGCAGTCTTCCCGTCGTTAGGGGGAGATAGGAAAAAGGATTTTCCATGGGAACGACAGGAAGTGTCATTGAATATTCCAACTCAGTCTCATTTTGATCCCCAAAATTTCACAACATAATGTTGAAGTCAAACGAATCAGACTCGATACCTGATATGTTTAATGTTATTCCAATAGTGACAAGATCACATATACGAGTTGTAAATATACTCGCAAGGTTAAAAAGTCCCCAACAGGGGTACAACGCCATTGGAAAGTGCGTTGCAATCACACATAGTGGATGTGTGGTTGAGGTCGTAGCTACCAAATGGAATTGGTGGAAGCTACTTGGTTCGATGGATACTATTCTAAAGGAAGAGAATAGTTAGGCACATCCATTTATCATCAATACACAAAACTCTCATGAGATTGTCTCTAATTATAATTATGTCCATGAATCATCACTAGAGGACGCTCTGAAGTTAATATTGATTCTAGAGATGAATATTAATCCCAAATGAACTATGAGAGTGCATATGAGTCGATGGACAGATCATATATAATCATTGATGATTTATTCGCATATACGATGGCTCATAAGTTGATCGAGCACGACAACATCGAACCAGGCTCAGTTGAATAATATCAACAAAGAGCATATTGACCTAAATGTAAAGAAACAATTCAGAAAGAATTATATTCTTTGACAAAGGATCGGGTATTTGGTCCGGTAGTGCTAACCTACCAAGTGTAAAGCCCGCAGTACATAACTGAGCCTTTGTTAGAAAGCGTAACGACAATAATGAAGTCCTAATGTATGAGGCTCCCCTTTGGCGCAAGGTTTCTCACAACGCCTTGGATTGACCACGAGAAAACTTACTCTCCCGTGATGGACGTTATAACGTTTGGCAAATTAATTAGCCTAGTAGTTTCCGAAGGACTAGAAATGCAACTCATGAATATTGTTACCACATATCTCTATGGGGATCTAGATTTAGAGATATATAAAAATGTTTGATGATATTACATTACCAAAATCAAGTAACTTTAAACCACGAAATGTGTTTGCAATAAAATTGAAACTCCCACTTTATAGATTAAAGCAATATAATCTATAAAGGATATATAAGAACTAATGGAATAATTGATTGGGAAAGGATATATAAGAACGATGAACTGTTCCCTTGCGTATTTATTATGGAAAACAAGTTCCAGATTTTTAAAGTAGCTCTATATGTCAATGTTGTGAACATAATAGGCACTCTTCATGAAATAAGAGGAACCACAAGTTATTTGAAATCTGATTTTGAGAGGAAAGATCTTGGGAAAACTTGGTTTTGTCTAGATATTTGAGCTAGGACACCGAGTTTGTGAAATATTAATTCACCGATCGCATATGTCCAGAAAATAATCAAGCAATTTAATATGGACAAAGCGCATCTGGTTAGCACTCCCATGATCGGTCGAAGTGTCGGATATAAGGAAAGATCCATTTTATCTAAAAGGATGATGACGAAAAATATTGGGAGTTGGAATTCCCTAACTAAGTACAATATACGCATTATTGTACTTAACACAATACACTTGACCGTATATTGTATTTCTCAATGAACTTGTTAGCTAGATTTAGCTCAGCGCCAACGCAAAGTCATTGGAATGATATCAAATTAATCTTTTGGAACCATTGACACGGGTTTATACTTTCCCTATAGAAAGAAAAACGGGATTGATAATGGAACTTCAATACCTACTTAGAATGTAAGCAGCAAAAGTACCAGCTCTTATAGAAAAACACCAAACAATGTCTTGGTATATGTTTGTTGATATTAGGTATATGTCTGACTCATAAAAAGGTTGTTCTCAAACTGGATAAGGAATTACCATAGTGAACACCCAGATTGCTTGAAAGTAAGCTAAGCAAACCCTTGTAACTACCTCCTTGAACTATTCCAAGAATATTATTGTCCATGAGATAATTAAAGAATGTATATGATTAAGGACAATCATTACATATATTAGAGGAGCTAATAATTTTGGGTTCAACCAATATCCTATACATATATGAAAATAATGCATCATGTATCGAAGAAATGTACATAAGATACACCAAGGGTGATAACACAAAGCATATTCTGCTTAAGTTTCTATACAATCAACAATAAAAGACTTTCCTTTAGATTCATGTGAATCAAGTAAGGTGTCAAAAGAATGTGACATATTTTACCAAGTCATTACCTAAAACCATATATTGGGAAACATGTAGAAAGTAAATGAAAATGTTTTCCAAACTCCCTTGATTAAGGCACGAATCAGGGGGAGTAGTAGACAAAAGGGGGAGTCTACTATATTTGTGATATTGGTATGTTGTGCTCTTTCCTTCAACCAAGGTTTTATTTTTTCCATTGGGTTTTGTTCCTTGGTGTAAGGTTTTAGTGAGACAACTGTTTATATACCATCATGTTTTCCTATCTCTCATGATTAATGTACGAATCTAAGAGAAAACTAGACTGAAAGAAAAGTCTATGTATTGCAAAGAAACTGGTGCGTTGTACTCTTTCCTTCGTCTTATTTTTTATCCCACTGGGTTTTTAATTTGGCGTAAGGTTTTAACGAGGCAACAATTGTGCACCATCACTCCTTTGACTCGGCACAAGGGGGAGTGTTGTAGGATTATGTGTCATCATCAAAAAGAAGTGATTGACATAATATTTTCCTAGTATTAGAATTTACCATAATGAATGTTTTCTTTTCTTTGTAAACTCCTCCCTATTTAAAGGGCTTGTGATTAATGAGAATGACAGATTTCATTGTCTCTCTATTCTATTGTTATTTTGTTTGGATTTTCCTTTAACAATATCGGGATTTTTACAAGACATTTCTAGGAAAAGTTCGTTAGACGTTTTTATCAATACCTTTCGAAAAGTATGACATAAAAATACATCTGCTAAACTAGTTTTGTACATGTATGATGCATTTAAGATGTAAATTATATTGTACAAAAGAAATATAAAATTAATGCAATTTTTTATTTAAAAGATAAAAACAATATTTTTAAACAAAATATAAATTACAATAATTTGTAACCATATATATATATATATGTAAATACATGGCTAAATATGCTAACTTATATGTTTTTGTAATATTTCTTTTTCAAAGCACAGTGTCAAAATAAATAAATAAATCCGCCACGTCAAAAATTATTACATGTTTTCTAGGTATGGTCAATACGGTTCGCCTATGTTTTCATGCTTTTCCTTTTGTTTTATCCTTAAATTCTAACAAATCTTAACTCGTAATATATGAGTGATTTATATTTAATACTTCATAGATATTCTACTCTTGAAAATTAAAAGATTTTGAGTAAACTATATTTTTCGTCCCTGATATTTGTTGGGATATTGCTACTTATGAAATTATGGTTTCAAAATTACAGTTTTCATCAAAATGGTTTTCAATTTGCTTCGGTTTAACACTAACTCTATAAAAGTCCACCCGTAAAGTAAGAGATATTTTAGTCTTTTTTTATTTTTTTAAATTAAAATGATATATAATATATTAATACTAAATCCCTCATTTCTCATTCTCTCACTACTAGATAAATGAATAAATCCCACGAAATATTACCGACGGTCGAAATCCGTCGGTAATTATCGATGGATCTGTAGGTAATCCGTAAGTGATCCGTCGGTGATACCATCGTCGACGATGTTTAATCCCACAGAGGTTACCAACGGATTACGGATGGATTTGACTTTCACCGACGGATTAGGTGAAAGTCATTTGTTTTGTAGTGTCTCTCTCTGAGATTGTTCCTCACCCCTCTCCCAAAGAACCCGGTCACCTTCTATCATGACAAACTTCCTCTTTTTCCTTTTCTCTTAGACAATTTCCATCATTTACCCCTTCCCGGTTCCCCCTTCTTCAATGACACTACTCCAACAACTATACCTCCTCGACGGCGGCATCCTGCCCCAGATTACTCCTTCTCTACACGATGACTATCCCTTCCCCGTTCCAGCTCCCAAACAATGGCAATGAACACCGATATTCCCACCGATACAACTCTTTATTGAACACCTCCTTTCATCGCTGCCGATAAGTGTTACAAAATGTACACATTACCACCTATTTTGGATCATATTTCACTTCACTTTATTTTTCACAATTATATATTGAGTCTTTTTATTCTTAGTTTACATTTAGCCATGTCTGGAGCTAGGTTATAAAGCTTGGTTATTTTCTTGCTTATTGTGGACAAAATAACTACAACAATATTGTTGTAGCAGGTTGCTACAACAAAGGGGAGGTTGCCGATTGTCAACTTGTTCAGCTGACATCGGGGGATTCCAGTCACCTGACACTTCTTCCCCTCGATCTATTTACCGACTGAAGGCAATGACCTTTACCCTTACGATAGGCGAATGGTTCCCTTTTTGGAATCTAGTGACATAATCTTATATGTAACTTTTGGTAGACGTATCTTCAGTTTTTAACTCGACAAAGTTGGAGCTCCGAAGTTGTAGCTCGACTGATGCAAGCATGAAGGAATTGTTAGTTGCTTTTAAGAGTTGACTTTGTAATTAGTCTTTACATCTTGGACAAATGTGTTCCCTAAGTTTCCTTTTGTCTATCTTTTAGTCCTCCTCCTTCGTATAAAAGGGTGAAGAGCTAGTAGTTTTGATAATCAGGCTTTCTAAACTTTGATTTCTCTAAGTATTCGATGTACTCATCTAGCTTTAACTCAAGTCTTTAATCTTTTGGTTATTGTTCTATTACTACTAATTCTTAATGTTTTTACATATTTATATTTTCTTGTTAAAATTCCAGCAAATTTACTTTCATGTCTTCTACATGAATGTCTTTATTTCCAGTAATGGTAAACACCTTAGTTTGGGTATAAATGAAGATTGGAAGAATAAGCCTTTATGTTAGTGGATAATTGCTTTTGCCATAGTAATCTACTCTAGGGTTTATATTTCATCTAGTTATCTTTGACCAATTGGAACATGCTATTTTACTTTGATGAGTTGGACCAAAAATTAAGACAACAAAAATATTTTAACTAAAAGCGCTATAGATGGCTAAAGAGCGTTAGAGAGAAAAAAGTTCAAGTATGGTTGATGTTGGTTTCATGTATGGTAATCTGTGAGTTGGTTATCAACATATATGGGTTCACCCCTTTCTCTTCATCTAAGTTTATGTTTGATTCAATAATTGTGCGGAGAGAAAAGGCTATGGGGGTTCGTCGAAGAAGATGATCAGAGAAGGGAGAGGGAGATGGTTGTAGTGAAGTTCACTAGAGAAGGGATGGGGTAGGCTTGTCAATGAGTGTATTATTGTTAGAAATCCCAATATAAGAGTACGTAAAAGTGTTTAAAGAAAACCATTATGAAGTTTTCTAAGTGTTGGACTCTAGTCTAACCATCCAGAAGCCATTAGAGGTGCTTATAAGAAGGATCGGAAGTAGCTAATGTCTCAGATCAAATTCTCCGGTGCCTAAAGCGTCCTATGATCTAACATTCTAAAGATTTTCAACACTTATGCGTTTTCTAAAGACATGGAGCTCAAACATATTTGTTCCCGCCCAAAGTTGGTTATTGCACTTTACACATGGAATACTCTCATTGGCCACTTATTTAACTTTAATATTCGGCACCTATAAACACCCAAATCATGTTCTTCATTTAATAGAACTTTTATGCTTTTACATTGATTATCGTGTAAGACCTTGAAGATCAATATTGTATTCTCTCATTCCCAATCATTGTACGATTATATTTGGAACATTATACAGGTGACTACTATTATTGGTGAGATCCATCCTTCATAGTGTTACTATTGAATTGATAATTCATATATTAGTTCTGTAATATGTTTCTATTAATTGATTGGTAAACCTAGAACCAACAATTGGTATCAGAGTTGACTGATTTATTTGTAAATTAGATCGGTCATTTTCTAATGAAAGTTCAGATTTAAACTCCCTCAAAGCTCAAAGATGTCTAATTCAAACTGGAATTCTACCTATAATTATGGATCACTCACTAAACTACCTACTCTTGTGAGAGATGAGTATCCTCAATGGAAAATATGAATGGTTAACTTTTTCCAAGGACTTGATAAAAAGTTATACGATTTTCTTCTTTATGAACCATATGTTCCCAATATTCATATTCTTCGTGCAAATAAAACACTAAAAATTACTACATTTTCAAAACCAAGGATAAAGAACACTGGGACAAAGATGAGCTTGCAAAGGTGGAAAAGTTAATTTTTGAGCTAAAAATCGATCATGGCCATTCCTAATGAAATTTTCCAGTCTATCGACTCCTGGTTGAGTGTAAATGACATTTGGGATGAGTTAGCAAATTAGCTCGAAGGAGGTATTAAAAAGAGAAGGAACATACGAATCTAATGTGTTAACGAATACAATACATTCTCTTCCAAGCCTGAGGAAAGCTTCCAAGCAACATATTTTCGATTCTACACCCCTTGTTAACAAATTCAAAAGGAATGAAATTGTCCTTAAGGAGAACAATTTTTGTTCCTAAAGAGAATAAAAAAAATTGAATGGAAACAACTTTCCATGTCTATTCAATTTGACTAGGATATAGATGGTTAGGCTTTACATGACGTGTTCGGTATGCTTGCTACACAAGAATAAGATATAGCTGATGATGCTAAGTTGATGGGAGGTCGTCTAGCCATTGTGTCAGAATAAAAGGAGAAATAGTCTAAGACAAACGTTTCCAGAGATCATTCTTGATGGAGTGGAAAGAATAAGGCACTTCTGATACGAAGTACCTCTTCTGAATCATACGAAGATGTTGTCGACTCAAATGATGACCTCATTGCTTTTTCATGTTCTCTTACTCTAATTACTAAAGATTTCTCAGAGAAGTTCAACAAGAAACCGTTTGATAAAAGTTATGGCACTAGGAGGGAATTTAGAGGTGAGAGGTATGAAAGTTATCTCTCTCATCGTAGGCCTTACAAGTCAAATCATTATTAGGAGGGCAACAGAGATGATAAGTTGGATGTGAAGGAAGTTGTCAAATGATCCAAGTACTACGGGTGTGGGAAGCCTGAACATTATTGTTGATCCCATATTTCTCAATCAATTGATTATAAGAATATTTTAGAATGCAGAAGTGATAATCACAATCAAATATCAAGAATACAAATAAGGAATGATCTCACCGATTTATCTGGTCATATGTATGTTGATTTCAGATCTTGAGAGAATCACAAAGATGAACTTCAAGGAATTACATGGAAATTGATCTCACTATTACGGAGAAGATATTCAAAAAGTTAAAAAAAGAAGAACATGAACAAGGTATATACGCTCTAAAGGGGAAAGTCAATGAACTGACCTATGGGTTCATCTACGTGTAAATTGAATTTAGGCGGGAACATTTGAGTGAAGTCTTCATGTATTCAGAATCATGATAAATGTTTGTTGTCTCTGGAGTAGGGGATCAGAGGGCGCTATGAGCTTTGGAAGGTTGGATCAGATAATGTTTCTCCTTATGACTCTACTAATCAACCCATCTGATGTCTTCTGGAAAGGCAGTCCAGAGGCCAACACTTAGAAACTTCATAAATGTTTTTCTTCAATGCTTTTACAATTCAATCAGAGATTTGGGATTCTAACATTCTCCTGTTATGTATTTAAGGAAAAAAATATATGAAATATGCTCAAAAGTAAAAGAGGATAAGACATGTTCCTTTGACAAAAAATTCACTAAAGTAAAGAAAACAGAAGTCCTTTAACGTGGTTACTAAAGATATGGAAATACAACCAAAAGATTAGATAAAGAAAACTATATTTTTCAGCATCATCAGTATCTGTATGCATCTTACGGAACCTTGTCATAAGACATCTGTAATCCAACACTTTTGAGATCTCTAAAATAAACTCCTCTCCAAGTTGATAAGGTATGCACTCGGCTTTGACTCTTTATCCGCTTGTACATATAGCCATTCCAGAGAGGCATTAGAGTACTTGAAGCTCTCTGTCATTCTGAAAAATGTATTCCCTTTGTTCTCATCTCTATCAGAAGACCAAGGTTTGGCTCTCGTAGGATAGTGGGAGAAGGAATGTTCTCAATTCCTTCTAAGTCTTCATCCCCATAAAGAGTTTGTCATAACCAAGCTCCAGAGCTATCAGGAAATCCACCAAGGCCCTCTTTTTTACCCTCTTATCCATGGTTTGTCAAATCTTTTTAGAAGCCATATTGAACTTCCTCTCCTTATCTGCATAATTGATTACATAGCCCATCAGGGTGGGAAGATCCTGTGGGTTGATATTTACAAAATCATCATCAAATGAAACAGAGATTTAATTTCGAGTTCTTTCCACGGAACAAATCAAATGAAACAGAGATTTAATTTCGAGTTCTTTCCACGGAACAAAGGTTTTGGTCTTGATCTATAGCATACATTTGATCCCATCATAAGAGCCTACCTTCTTTAGAGATTGAACCATTATGGTGTATTGATCTTGAATACTTTCATATTCTTCTAGAGAGTATATCGAATTGTTAATGGTATTCTATGGGTTTTCCTCTTCTTGGTATAAGTATCTATGTATGTTTTCCTTAAATATTGGCTCTTTGGGTCGATCAAAGGATGGGGTTGCTTTTTCAGAGGATGGAGTAGACTTGGGTATTCCAATAGTTCTTCTTAGAGAGTATAGTTGCTCAAAATCTAGTGTCACTAATACCGCCCCCACGAGGGCCTAATGCACATACCACTAAGAAAAGTGTTAAGGCTTAAACCATAGTGAGTTTAAACAATTTTCGTCATAATTATAACATGGTAAAATTGAAAGATTGCTTATTTAAAGCATAAATCCTTACTATAAAAACTGCAACTTTGTAAAACTCACCATCTTCGTAATGAAAACTCAATAATTCAAACATCCATTTTGTTATGAAACCAAAACCCAATAATGGAGACGAGATCTGACAATGGTTTCTCTTTTCTCGGAAGCCATGGTTTCTCGGCCATGGTTTATCGTTTTTCTGCTGTCGGCCATGGCAGCTTCTTGTTGCTGCTATGGTAATCTAATAATGGCCGCTTCTTGCTACTGCTGTTGGTTTACGATAGCTTCTTGTTGCTGCCCATCTGCAAAAATTCAGACTTTACGAGATTCGCTCGGTATATCTATCTTTCATTCATCTTCTCTCTTAAACCAGGCGTAGATTGGGAGGCTTTGTTGGATAAATTAGGGATTAAGATGGAGGGTTTGATGCAAAATGCGGAGTTTGCGATTAAGGAAGAAGGAGAAGAGGCGGTGGTGATATCTTTTTTTCCAGAAGCTCTTCATCTCTACTCCTGATTTTCATTTCAGGTCTCTTGGAAATAAATTGGACTTTAACATTAAATATTAAAGGACAATTGATTTAAATAGTTATACTTATCAAGAGAATCTTATATTAGTGATAATCCAGTTACATATTTGGATATATATCTCCTAATATGAGTAGGATAATTCATTAAGGTAATTACCTAATTAACATTAAGGTAATTACCTAATTAACATTAAGGTAAGTGTATATCTTCTATTTTTTGAAAATCAAATCTAAAGATAAAACTTATGGGATGAGTCTCTAGTTTTCCATGGCCTATAAATAAAGGAGACCAAGTCCCTATAATTGCCTACACGAATCTACATTCAGTTCAACCCCATTCTAAAGCAAACCATATAGAGCTTTAGAAGACTTCGATATAACTTCCGCATCAATCAATTTCGCCGCACCTAACGTGAGTACTCCAGGTTAGTTTTCTAAACTCTATTACGGTAAAATGTTGAATCGATTTCTGATATGTGTTTATGTTCCTATGCCTTTCATTATTGTTATCATATGCTTAAGAATATCTCAAATGAATATAACAAATGGTATCAGAGCCTAAATCTACATAGATTCATAAACCAATTATAGTTTACTTGAAATCTATAATAAAATAATTTTTAAATTTTATATCTCTTCATTGAGATTGTATTTATCAAATGTGATTTCTTATGCAATATTGATTGGGATTCTTTTTAATATTGCTTATGGCATGGAAAGAGACAATGCCTCTCTCAACCTTAATTTTTATATATGTATATTTTTAATAGATTATTTATGCGTTTTGTTTATTTATTAAATAAAAAAATTATTGAAAAAAAATATAGGTGAATTTTAATTTTAATTTTTTTTCTTTTACTTCTTTGGACCAATTTAATTTTTTTGGTCATATTTGTTAATTTTGGTTGAGTTTTATACGCTTATGTAAATGTGTTGGCACAATGTTGTTATTTAATGTATGTAAGATTAACCTAAATCAATGGTCCTTATTTTGGGTTTACGTAGTTTAATTTTAATCGAATTAGTTATTTTATTTTGAATTGAACCGATTAAGTTGAATTAAGATTAGACCATATTTTGAAACCAATTGATTAACGATATACTCTCTTTTAGATATGGGGTTTTGCTATGTTAAATGAGTTGACTCATTATTATGTTACTTTTATGTATTGGATCAAAAGACATTAAATTAAATGTGTTGTGCCATTGTTATTAATTTATTTTTGGTCAACTGTGTCTTGTTTTTTGGCCATGTTATTTCAATTAAATGAATATGTACCACTACAAGGAAAAACGAGCTTTAGAGAAGGAACCTTCAAAGAAGGTTTTAGAAGTGTATCTAAAGATATGTTTTAGAGAAGAAATTAGATGACAAAAATGATAAGTGTAAGTGAAAGTAGAATGAATTTTAGAAAAGGACATCCAAACATATTATACGGTATGAAAAATGTTTCTAAAAGCATTAGAGAAGCTTTTCAAAAAAAAAAAAACTCTCTAAAAACCTCCCTAAAGATCATAACAAGATTTAGGGGTTGTTTGTTTACCTCTTAATGGTTTCATTAAGAGACAACCTCTTAATCGTTAAGAGGTAATTCTTGTTTGGCAAAAAATATGTCTGCCTCTTAATGGTTCCAAAACCCTCTGAATGATTTTGTATCCTGACCCTCCTTAACCATTAAAAGTCCTGATTTCATTTTGAACAATTAAAAAACAATCATATTTCATTTTGCACTATATCATAAGAGTCTCTTAATCATTCTGACCCCTTAATAATTCTGCACCAAACCATTCAGCAACTGCCAAACAGCCCTTTAGTAACCCTTACAAAAGCGTATCTGAAGGTTAATTTTTTCTTTTTTATATTTTTTTAATATTGGATAAATATTTAGTTACGGTTTGACAAGTGTTTCTAAAAAGTTTTTTTTTTTTTTTTTATAATTAAAAATCAAAATAGGAAACGGACAAAGTCGGAGCCCTAAATTCTTTTCCCAATCGTTCAAGCAGTCATCCTCTTGCCGTCGTGCAGATCTTCGTCTCTCAAATCGTCATCGCCGGATTACTCACGTTGCCTCTACCCGCTGTTCCAGTTCCCAGTTCTTAGCTCGAACATGTAAGCAATTTAAATTCAAATTGGTCGATTTCCGTTGTGTGTGCTTGTAAGTCTGTATTTGGATGTCAACATCGATTAGGTTCGTCTTCTATTTTGATTGTTACTAAATTAAAGTACATTTTCTATTATGCTTTAAGATATGACTTTTTTAATTCACTGCATGTGATTGTGTAAGCGAGTGATCAGTGCGTCGACTATTTTTTGTGGATTTTGGTCATTTAGGTTGTTTTGACTCGAATGAATGGATGGAGTTCCGGATTTGGTGGAACTAGTTGTCAGGGCTTTCAGTTGGTGAACCCAAATTAACCTCCAATTTGATACTGGACCTATGTTTTTGCTCGTATGATTTTCTAGATTTCATTTACATTTCACTTGTGTTCTAAGTTTATTTGATTTCACCTATGTTTTTGCTTGTATAAACAGGTAGTACTACTTATATCCGATTTCATTCATTCTAATTTTCTGTATGCCTGGATCAGATCATATAAACAGGTAGCAGCTTCAATTTCTGTTCCCTATGGATCTACTGTTTTGGTTTTTGCCTCCAAGTGCTTCAGTCTTGGCTTTGGCTTTTCATCTAATACAATTCTTATCTATATGCTCTCTATGCTATTTCTTTTCTGGTTGCCCATTCATTTGTTCTGTTTATAAGTATAGTAAAGATATGAAGGACAAGGTCTTTCATCTTTAATTATAAGCATTATTAGTTAATCAACAAGCAATATGGTGGTAAAAGTGGTGGGATAACCAAGCAATGAGCAGAACAAATATGGTAGATTATGATTGCCATTTTTTAATTCACTGTTGAAAACCCCTTGCTTTTAAATCTTTTTTTGGCCTGTTGTTTGCCTTTATAAGATATCACTTGTCTTTCAACATAGATATTTTGCTACTGTTTTCTTTCTCCTTATAATATATGCCTCTTTTATCTTTTCATGTTGTAAAATGTTATTGCATATTTGTTACAAGGTGCATCTAAATAGATATATATTGATACTTATATATATGGTGGATTGCTTTATGCCCACCAAGTTTCTCCATCTAAAATGATGAATGCAGGTTCCTTTTCATTTAAAGAAAGAAAAAAATTTAGTAATCAGATTCTATATATAAACTATATATCATTTTTTGGGGATCATTTCCATTTTCTGTTGTAATCTGTTTAATTTTCGTTACGGTTGATTGATTCCAGTGAACCAATCCTTATGGGCCCAACGTGTTTCCACTATGCGAGAATGGAAAGATATGAAGGGATAGACGCCTTTGGAAAATGGCCAGCTAAGAATAAACAAGAAACGAGTGGGGAAGGATCGATAAACAGTGCAAGTATGTCCTTATTCTCTATCTTCTAATTCAAGATATTGTTTACCATTTTTAGTTAACCAGCAAATGTATATGATATCCTCCTCCTATCCATGTGCCCTTATGCCAACATGTAGGTTTTTGTATGCTCTCTGCTTTTCCAAGTCTGTTTCTTAATATGACTTGCTTCCAGATCAAATATGATGAACAATATTTGTAATGGATGGAGTAATAAAATTTCGGACGCTTGAATCACAACGCGACACAAATAGTAACATCATAAAGGTTTTGCTTTTAAAGTTTTTGGAATTATGAAGTTGTTTGGTTTACTGCGCACATTAGATTGAAAGTATTATCTTTGGTTTACTAGCCACCATCTCCTTGGTGTATATATATATATATATACCATATGTTAATAGATTCAAAGGATTCATACTTATTTTTCCACGTTTGTATATTGTTAATCGATTCAATATGATGATAGATTTACGTATGTATAATAATCATATAGGATATTATTAACAAATTTTATGTTTTACTATTTATATTGACTAGAGAATTTGGTATTTTTTTGTAAATCAAAAAAGCAAAAAAGAGATCTATGGGTACCTGTATGTCGTATTCATGAGTAAAGACTATTACCCAACCTGTCTGTACCTGTAATTGGGTTAACCAATGAAGGATCGTGTGAGAAGAAGAGTCAAGGTGAGAAGGTAAGAAGGGATTTGGACCCTTGATCACATTTAATCTCAAACCCACCCATGAATCGCGCTTGATACCGAGATTGATCCGGTACATCTCGGTGCATCTAATGTGCATCCAAGGGTGGAGATCCCTTCTTACCCTTCTCACCATAACTTTCATTCCCACCTTAACCCAACCCTAACCATGAATACCCAGTTCCAGGGACCTATGGATTCTTGGTTCCTCAAATAGCTTATCGTATGAATAAGGTGAGAATCCCAGGATGTTGTCTATTATAACCAACAACTGACATAAAATTGTTGTGACGATGGAAGTGATCCTTTGATTCTGAGAAAATCTTGAAGGAATGGTCTTTCATCCGGTTCAATCAATACATATCTAGCTCCCGAAAATATAGAAATGCAATGGTGATAAGAAGTACAATTCAAATTGTTGGTTCAGTCTTCTGCATTGACAACATTGTCCTGTAATATCTCTAAGACCGTACAACACGTGCTTATGTTTTGTAATTTACTCAATATTTACCATATATATGGTATAGTTCTAGTGTTAATAAGCACTCATGTTACTTTAGTTACTATAATATTTGCTTTGTTTGTAAATGAGGTTATGTGTCTTATAGGTAAACATGGAAAATGGTCTTGATCCCTCCATAGGGAAAGCGATTATGCAAGCTACACAAGAAGTGGCGGAGGGAAAGTTAAATGATCACTTTCCACTGGTTATATGGCAGACTGGAAGCCGAACTCAAAGCAATATGAACGCCAACGAGGTTAGGAATCTGGTTGTAATCTTTACTTTTGTTATGAATTTAACTTACAGATGATTGAAGTTGCTGATTTATGGGTTGCGCGATGTTGTCCTACATTGTTTGCTTTTAACAATATTTGGCATATCCTTTTTGTTGATTGATAATGAATCTTGCTACTCTTGGTTCCGAAACATGTTGTAATAGGTCATTGCAAATAGAGCAGCTGGAATTCTTGGCCACAAGCGTGGTGGAACGTTTGTGCATCCAAATGACCATGTAAACAAATCATAGTCCTCAAATGATATATTCCCAACTATAGGCTTCTTGATGACTTTGGTCATCAATTTATTCATCTTAGATATTTTATTTCTTGTCTTCCTAGGTGTTGATGATCACCTGTCTTGTTCATAGGTAATGCATATTGCAGCGGCAACAGAAATCAACTCAAGACTTATTCCAAAATTGAAGCAGTTACATACTTCCCAATTGGTGAATCATTCATTAAAGTTTCAGAACTAGATGAAAGCTAAATCAAGGTACGCTTATATCACAGAGATACCATCTTCCCAATTGGAAGGTTATGAACTAATTATCTTTTGACATCTTATGCAACCTTTTGTAGAAAGCTTATCTAAGTGCCCCAAACATGGACCGCACATTTAAACATGTTATGTGCTTATCACATGTTAATACATAAGCCTAATTTGGGTATTTAAGACATATATTCTTATCAATCAAAAAGTTTTACTCATCTCTTGTATGCATTATACTCGGCCTTGTCAACCAACCGTTTCTTGTATGCATCTGTAGTTGTTAATTGTCTATGAAATATTTATTTTTTAATTCTATAATTTGGTCCCTAGCATTGAACTGCAGTTCTGTTTTGAGGTATTCAAAAACCCTTTAAATTTCAAAATATTACTTATATGACACGTTTTATGTGAATGTATAGTACTTTGATTATTATGTTTGGTAAACTTAATTTGAAGGAAAGATTCTCTTTTTGTGATCTTAATTATATATTCCATCTTTTTCATATTCTATTGGATGGCACTTAATGGTTAACAATATAATAAGATTGAAGTTAAATGCTTGTTTTATCCGTTGGTTCTGCAATTTCCCCTTCTTGCTATGTTGCTATTGCTATGCTTGATTTGATGCGTTTTCTCTATTTAAAAACAATCGCTGATAATCTCATTCTTAGTGCATTGCCATAAGAATTATATTCTTCTCTGCTATTGTTCATGCTCATCTTATATATAGGATCAGTCAAGATAAATATACAGTTGCACTTTGGGAGAAGCTAAAAGCTTGCTTCTGTGAAGAAGGTACAATTTTTTTTAATTAGCAATGGTTAGATATAAATATGATGTACTTATTAGATACATTTGTCTCGTTATTTAAGGTAGAATCTCATGGCATGATCTAGTTTTTAGCATTTTAGCCATGTTAACTAGTTAGAGAGAAGCTTGTCATTCAAAAACTTGTGTTATTGGCTATGTAGCTTGTAGATTCTCAATTGCTTTTCTCAACTTTAATGTGAATTTTGGTTCCATTAAGCTTAAAATTTTCTTTTATGGTTTATCAGGTCTGCATACGCATGTGTTTGATTATCAGCTAAAGAAATTAAATGAAGCTGCGTTGATTTCCAATTAACTTGTTGCAGATAAAGAGGGGAATTGGCACATTAAAGATCTTGGATTGTTGTAATATGATTATATATGTTTTTTTTAATAAATTTGAATAGATGTGTGGATTCATTGAAACATTATGGTTTGTTTGAAAAATTCTTGTCTTTTATGACAAATATATAATTTTTTTTTTATCATTTTTTGATGTTTTTCTTGATTAATATTGTTATTTACTTTATATATAATACATGCATATATACATATACGCCACATTTATAATATGCCCTTTAGAGAAGAAAAAGAGTTTTTTTAAGTGTACCTAAACGACACCTTTAGAGAAGGTTTACAAAAAACCTCACTAAAACTTATACCTTTAGAGAAGATTTTGATTATATGTATCTAAAGATAACATTTAGAGAAGGTTCATGGAAGTGTAACTAAAGTATACCTTTAGGGAAGGTTTACACAAAGTGTCACTAAAGCCTATACCTTTAGAGAAGCTTTTATGAAAACCTTCTCTAAAGGTACCTTTTAGTGACGCTTGAAAACCGTCACCAATGTTTAAAAAACGTCACTAATACATATACTTTTAGAGAAGTTTTTTAGGAAAAATGGGCTACCCTTTAGAGAAGCTTTAAAAGTGTATCTAATGCTTGAAAAAGCTTCGAAAACCCTCCCTAAAACTTTTAGCTACTGTTATACAGGGAAGTTTTTTGACGGAAATGAAAAGCTTCTCTAAAACCTTTAGAGAAGCTTTTTAGACATTTAAATACAAAATAAAACCTTCTCTGAGGTCTTTCTTCTTGTAGTGTGTGGAACATATTAATTCAAATATGGGCATATCAATTTTATTCAAAAGGCATGTTAATTTTATTTAGTTGAGGTAACTATATTCCTTCTATATGTTTAACCCATTAAATTTTTGTTCCTCTCCATGTTGATCTATTTTTTGATCTTCTCAACCCTAATCTCTATAATTTTTTTTAAGGATTAAGTAATAGATTGTTTATTTATTTATTAAATAGACAAGGTTATATGAGTTGAGATTTGATTATCAATTTAAATTTAATTTTAAAAATTTTAAATCGAGTGAAATTTAATTTTTGAAATTATTTTTTGGAAATCTGAATGAGATAATCATTAATAATGACAATTTATATTTTAATTGAGTCATTTGTTATATCCTAAATTTTGTGGTATTTATAACTCATGTTTATCCGCTATAAATTGCCATTATCTCACGTTTGTTATATATATATATATATATATATATATATATATATATATATATATATATATGTGGATATTACTATGTTATTAGTTAATAATATGTATGTATTGCCATTAATTAATTGTATTCAAAAAAATTGATTCAATAATCTAACTTAAATTTCAATGGATTTTATTTAGGAAAATATACATTTATTTGGTACAAGGTCCATTGTAGATTTATAATCATATATCTATATATTTATGGATCAATAATTTAATTGAAACAAATTTAATTAGGATACTTTTTGATTAATAAACTCGAGTGAATATGTTGATACATTTATCCGGTGTTTAATGTAACGTATTGGGCTAGTGTAGCTCTTATTGTATTTGGCCTTGTCATATTATTTTGGTGGATTTGTTGAGCATACTAAATCCAAATTTTAACCCCGTAAAATTTATTTAAGGGAGTAAGTTAATCTCATTTAAGTTATTTGGGTCATTTATCGTTTATGTGTATATGTTTGAGGTATTATTTAATATTTTCTTTTGTTACTTATGTAATTCAAACTTGGTCAACAATATAACTTGGATAACTTTTAGAGCCTCGATAAACTTGATTTTGGTTTAACTAATTCTAAGTTATTTGTTTACTTAAAATTATTTTTAAGATAGTGAAATTGAACATTTTATATGTTACTTTCTTTTCATAAAATTGGCCTATAGAAGTTCATAATATTTGAATAAGCTTTATCATATAGAAGATCTTGGGATTTACATTTCAAAATTAGGATATATATAACTTAACTTAAGCGATAAAGCTTATCCAGAATATGCAAATTTTTATAAGCTTTAAAGTTCTACATTCTTCAAAATTTTGTTTTTGTCTGATTGTTGGCTAAAGTATGTTTGTAAGATCAAGATTTATCAGATCAAAAACATTAACTTTTAAAACAATATGGTTATCAATATATCGTATGTGAGTTTATAGATTATTCAATATATCTACAGATATGTTTATAAAATCATATAATTCAAATATTGAATGACTATTGACACGTACTGGATAAACAACATTTTCTGAGTTTTTAAACAACCCTAATATCTCCCAACCTATATGAAAATTGGATTGTTTATCTTCATCAATTCACAAACTACAGAATCTTGACTAAAATTTTTCTAATATATAGATCATGTTGCCATAGCAATTGATCTTTTTAGAGAAAATTTATACATACTAAATCAGTCAAAACTTGTGTATCTCAAATCACATTTACTTGAATTATATTCTTCCATAGAAGATGCATTCTGAGTAATTTTGGTTTAAGAACAACATCACATAAAAACACACATGACTATTTTGATACTTTGAAACTCTTCTTATCCATAGATTTGATTGTTTCCATTGGAAAACTGATGTGTAGTCTGTAGTCTGTAGTCTGTAGTCTGTAGTATGGTGATAGAGAATTTTTAAATATTGAGTTTTATACTACCATAAGTATTACTTGATATTTGTATTAAGTTGTGGGGTTAAGATAATGAGTAATTGTGGATGATAACTTATATATTCTTTTTATTGTCTTGTTTTTAGGCTTTGTCACATGATCCTTATCTTGACATGTTCCAACTATAAGCAATGGAGAGCATAGATAGAATTTTACCTTCAGTTTAATTAAGAGACTTTTGTTATCTGAATGTTGTTTGTTGGTGCAAAAATATGTTGGATCTAAAATCATGGGATTTAAAGTCAAAGTTCCAAGTCAAAGCCTCATTGCAAAGACATAGTCAAAGTACTTAATGAAGAAAGTCAAAGTCAATTGTCAAAGTCAAATAGTTTAGTTTTAGTGTTGTTTTGTCTTTGTAAGAGCGTGCTGTTTAAATAGGCTTTTCTTGTAATATGTCATAAGGATTCTGATTTGCAAACATTATAGAGAGAGAAATATTGAGAGAATACATTTATGTATATTGTGAATTCATAATCAATGGAAATGACTTATGGCATCGATTTTGTTAGTTCATCTTGATCTAATCTGCACATATTGGGATTAATAATTGGTATCAGAAATCATATTGAAATTTGTGAATCTTTGGTCGAACTCGAAGAACTCGCAAAGTCAACTGTTCCTGAATCGAATTCTTGTTTTTGTGTAAATTTGTCTGAAATTTCTATTGCATTGTACTTGATTTTTTTATTTATAAAATCTTTGTTTTGAATTACTTCGTCCAATTCACATTCAGTTTGTGTGAATTTGGATTTGATTGAGTGTTTGGTTTGAAGCTTTTCACGTACTGGTTCAAGATCAAAGTGTAATCTTTGTTGTTTCTTGGTGAAATTGTTCATTTGTAACTGTGCAGGTTGTATTCAAGGACGAATTTGTGGATTTTCATAATCAAATTCAATGTTTAATCTGAAGAACTCTCAGACTGTTGTGTACGAATTCCGAAGAACTCGCAAGCTTCTTGAATTTTTGTTTGTTCGAATTTTTCTAAGGCAAGAACTCGCAGAGTTCAGTGTACGACAAGCTCAGAAGTCGCAAACTTTGAATTGCGACAAGCTACTTATCGCAAGCCTCTATCTGCGACAAGCTATTGTTACCTTTCTTCGGTTTGCGTCAAGTACAAGAACTCGCAAGTAAAGGCTTACGACAAGTGTCTGCGACAAGTTATTTCATTGAAAATTTTCTAAGCATAAAACTCGTATGCATTGCGACAAGTTATTTTCCTGAAACTTTTCTAAGTGTAGAACTCGCAAGAGGATTTATACTCAGAACTCGCAAGCTTCAGCCTACGACAAGTAAGAACTCACAAGCTTCTTTTTGTGAGTTCCTCACTTCTTTGTTGAAAGGGTTTGCAACAAGCAAGTTGAAAAGGGTTTTGTGACAAGTGTTTCTTAGTGGTCTACGACTTCTGTACTTAGTCAATTTTTGGCTATTTTCAGATTCTTGAAATTTTTTCTGATTATGTGTTTAAAGATTTGTGCAATTATCAAGATGACTTCTCAAGGTGCTTTGGCAATTGATACTGATGTCAAACCACCCGTTCTCTTTAAGGGTGAGCAGTGGCGGACCGAGGATTATAGGTGAGAGGGTGCAAAAACGAAACGTTTAAGACATTGTTGTCGATGTGTTTTTAGTCGAATTCCCCTATTGGGGGATTTTTTATGTTTTTTGTTGATTTCGAGGGATTTTTTAAGCTTCTATGTTGATTCGATAGGCTTTTTTGTTTTTTTTTGTGTTGATTCGAGGGATTTTTTGTGTTTTTTTGATTGATTTCAAGAGATTTTTTTTTCGATTTTTTGGTTGATTTCGAGAGTAAATTTTATTTTTTTTGGGACTTGTGCACCTTTCACCCCTCAAAAACGTATATATCACAGAGTACCGCCTGTAGTTGAGCGAGTGCACCTTACGTACCGAAAAAAATTTCGCCTTTATGGAACGAACTTGAGCAGGTGCACGGGACCCCCCTTGGGAAGGGTAGGTCCACCCATGAGGGGTGAGTACGTGTTGGGTCAGATATGAGCTAAGTCTGGATAATGCTGCTCAAGTGTTAAAGATTAATACTGCTGAAGATATTAATAATGCTATTTGAAGATTACTACTGCTAGTATTATTACTACTGCTTGAAGAGTTAGTACTGCTAGTAGTTAGTAATGCTTGAAGATTAATGTTGTTGGATTATTAATACTGCTTATGAGGATGATGTTGATAATGATGACTTGGAACGAAAGACTAGGAGCTGAAGATAATGATGAAGATAATTATGGAATGGATGCTGAAGATCAATATTTCTTTAGTAATTATCTTGTAATCAGTTCTGTATATATAGTTTAATAGTTTTTGATAGAAAAACAAGTTTTACATATACATTTAGAGAGAATTAACCTCAAGATTAGTTTTAATCCTTTCTTTAGAGAAGTATAGAATGTCTGTTGAGTCTGTTCAACAGATTGAGGTTTTGTTTGTAATCATTAAGTTAATTCAATATAACTTGTGATTTAAGTTCATACACTGTTTGATTGATTTATTGTTAAAGTGTTATTCCGCGACTTCTTTAACATAGTTTCTGAGTGTTTAGTTCAAATTCTTGTTTAGAATTTCGATCCTGACAAGTGGTATCAGAGCATCAGGAACTCAGAAATCAATAATCATCATGGCTGAGGTTTCAGAGTCGTCAAGCACAGAAATCCCCACAGAGGTAAAATCTAAACTTTGCTCTAAAGCCTGTCTTGAAACTGTTAAAAAGTACAGGGATCACAATCAGAGCATGTGTGATGACCTTAAAAGGCTGGAGAAAGATAGAAGAGAGTATAGCTTGATCATTGAGAATTTTGAAGAACAAATTAAGTCATACCAGGCCAATGAACTTCAACATTCATATGATACCAACTACTGGAAGTGGGAGAAGAATCAGTTAGAGATTGAACTAGAAAAGTCTAGAGAGGAATGTGAGAAAATTAGGAGTGAATTTGAGAAGGCCAAACTAGACATTGAGAAATATTCCAATGCTTCTAAAGCAATGGACTCTTTACTCAAAACTCAAGTTCATGACAAACTGAGAAGAGGAATAGGCTACAACAACACCCCTCCACCTTACAATAACAATTATATTCCACCCACCTCAGACCTCTTAGAAAGACAAGATAAGAAGGAATTACCTGAAGGAGCCACTGAAGTAGATCCACTAGATACAGTAGTGGTTGAGACAAAGTCTGAAGAAGAGAATACTGAGGGTAAGAATAAGGAAGACCATAAAGAAACTCCCTTAGAAAACCACATTCTTACAAATGAGAGGGGGGGGGGGGTAAACCATTTGTCAAGAGTGAGAAAGTGGAGATGTCCAAGACAGAGAAAGAGAATGGTAAGAGTGAGAAAGCTGAGACCTCTAGGAAAGGAAAGGAAAAGGTACAGGGAAATCATTATATGCAAACTACTGTTGTAAATCCCTGTACTTGTCAACAGAACAAGCCCCATAAACATGATAAAATAAGGGGAAATCAAAGAAACAGAAATAATCAGTGGGCTCAAAAACAGGGAATTGATCTAAGCAAAATCAATAGACCAAAACCTTGTTTTATTTGTGGCAAATTGAATCATTTAGCCAAACATTGTTATTTCAATCCTATTAACCAAAGATTTACTTTTCAAAGACAAACACAAAATTCTTTTGGTTATAGGAAGAAATAAAAAAGGAACCACATGGCTGAGAATGTGAAAACAACACCTTTGAAATCTCATATTCAGAATAAGTTTGCTAAATCAAAAGAAAACACTCCAAGAAAATCAAGGAGTAACTCACAGAATAAGAAAGCAAACAACTTTGTCAGGATTTGGGTTCCAAAAGTCAAGAAACCTGTTAGTACTGCTACTTCAAATAGTACTGCTAACAGAAATATTACTGCTGATAGCAATACTACTGCTGACCAAGTTAGTACTGCTAACCAAGTTAGTACTGCTAACTAGGATAGTGCTGCTACCAGTGTTAATACTACCAAGCCTATAATTTTGACAAAGTATTCCAGCCATGAGATTCCTAACTCTGATCATCTCATCCAGACTAAGATTACTGATTATGAATATGTTGATGAGAAAGGGCAACCCAAGACCACTTTGGCTTGGGTTCCCTCTAAAAACTAACTGTTTTATCTTATGTGCAGGGCAACCAACAGCTCAAGAAGAAGAGCATTTGGCATATAGATAGTGGTTGCTCTAGGCACATGACAGGTAACATGGCCTGCCTTCAAAACTTCAAAAACATTGATGGAGGACATGTTGCTTTTGGTGATAATCCAGCAGGAGGTAAGATCAGTGGAAAAGGTATGGTTTCAAACGGTAAGATGTCTTTTGAAGATGTGTACTATATTGAGAAATTGAGATACAACCTGTTAAGTGTATCACAGGTCTGTGACAAGAAACATAGTATATTATTTACTGAAACTGAATGTATTATCCTTGCTCCAGGATTCAAGGTAGTTGATGAAAATATGATACTACTTAGAACTCCTAGAAAGGATAATGTTTATTGTTTGGACTTAGAGAATGTTTCATCTGATTCATCATTAAACTGTCTGTTTCCAAAAGCTTTTATATGTATCCCAGGTTTGTACAAGAAGTACTTAACAAAGAATTGAAGGATTTACCCTCTTTTCAAGAGGTGTATGTACCTAAACCTCCCAAAGGGAAGGTATTCTCCAACATGAAAAGACCAAGTAAGGACTTTTCTGGACAAGAGACACCATTGTTCTCTACAATGATGGTTATGTCTCATTCCAATGGTGAGGCATCAGGGTCAAAGCCCACATCTGACCACCCAACTGATGACCTACCCACACCATTCATTTCAATTGATACTCCTCAGATACCTATTGTGAAGCAAAAATCCCCCATCACCAAAACATATATAAGGAAAAAGGTACAGAAGGTTCCTTCCCTTCTTGTATCTTCACCCCAAAGCCTACACGCCCTCTGATGGAGCATTCTTCATCAGAGAATATCCAAAGGGAAACCATAGGGGTGTCTCCCAACCCCAAGAAGGTGCTCTCTAAGGAGAAGGAAGAGCATGTGGGCAGAAAGGCTCACACTACTGATTCTGCACAAGGTGTGGATCAGGACAGTGTGAACATCTCTAAGACCTTCCCCACGACAACTTTAGGTGAGCAATCATCTAAAGGTCCCAGGTGCCAAGAAACCACGGGGGTAGAAGGTGCTTCTGCTAGGCAGAAAGACTCTACTAAAAGATCCAAGGATCCTTCAAGGGTGGTAAAAACACATAAAGGAGGTGAGAACAGATATAACTATGAAGAATTGATGGTTACTATTGGTACAATAAGTCTGGAAGTTCACAATCAAGATTTGGAGATAAAAGAATTGAAAAAGGTGATTACTTCTCAACAAGTGCAGATTTCCAAACTCAAGAAGATGGTACTCAAATTGGTGCACAAAAAGAAGAAAACCCAATTTGTTTTGAAGAAGAGGAGCATTGATCATGATGCTTCCAAAAAGGGGGAGACTCAAGAGGATGAAAGTGAAAAGAAAAGCCCTGTTGGTATGGAATCTCAGTTTGAGGGGGAGATGAGTAGTGAAGCAGAAAAGAAGCCAGCAGCATAAACAATGAATGAAGTAGAAACTGCCCATGCAGCAAAAACTGAACAAGCAGCAGAAACTTTTGTGAAAGCAGCAGAAATTGGTAAAGCAGCAGTAACTGAGTCAGCAGCAGAAACTGTAGAACCAGCAGTAGAAACAGAGAAGGTAGCAGCAGAAACTGGTTTGTCTGTAGAGGAAATAGAAATTGCAGAGACTCTGGTGAGGGCAAAGACTGACACTCCCAAGGCCACTCAAAAGGCTAAGGGAGTGGTAATCAAAGAAGGTGGCTCAGAGAAGAAAAGAAAAGAAGTCAGTGTGGCAGAGGCCAAAAGGAAAGGGAAAGAAAAAGTGGTTGAACCTGTGAAACCATCAAAGAAATCCTCACAAATAGAACTGGATGAAGAGATAGCTAAGAAGATGCAAGAAGAGATTGAAAAGGAGGAAGAGATCCAAACAGCTAAAGACAGACAAATTGCCTTAGATTTGTCTACAAAGCTAAGTGAAGAATATCAGAAGAGTTTGAAGCTTGCTGAGATGAAAGTTACCATGAAAGCATATAGGCAAAGGCAGCCATCAAAGACAAGACAAAGGAAGCCTTCAATGACATTTCAAGCAACACAAGAAAGAAGAAAAATGATAAACTTCTTAAAAGGGTCTGTTGGAGTCAAAGAAGGAATGTTTGCTAAGATGTCTTACGACAGAATTGAAGACTAGTACAGAAAGGAGATGGCTAAACTTCAAGGAGACTTAAGTCAGAGGGTTGAGTTTGAAAGAAGGATGAAAGAAAGGCATGATCTGAATATTCTACAACCTTTCCCTGACAGTGAAGAAGGTACTCCTACAAAAGAAAGGGCAGAAGTCAAGAAAGAAGAAACACTAGCCCAGAAGATCATAGCTGTTAAGAGAATGAAGTCTATTGCTTCAAAGAAACAGACAAAGAGGCTAAGACTTGAAGAAGTTGAGAAAGAGAAGGACAGTGCAAGAACAGAAGCTGAAAGACCTACTGTTGCAGAACAGGTTGAAACTTCAGTTCAGAATCAAGAGCCAACAAGTCAACAATCAGAACAGCCAAGACAACCTGAGGAACAGTTTGAGTTGTACATGACTATAACAAATGAAGAACCAGTGAAAGTTGATCCCATCTCTGTGGAAGCTCCAGAGATTATCCATTGGGATACTCTAGTGGATAAAAGAACAGAGTACTTCAGAATAAAGAGAATGGGTGATCATTATGAAGTGTATGCTACATGGGGTAAAATAATCAGAAGCTGTAACAGGGTGGATTTGGAAGAAATGTACAAGGTTGGTTTGAACTTGTATGGGGATTTACTGAAAGGAGCAGGGATGAACATTAAAAAGATGGACATGGAGTATTTGTGCATGATGTTTGATCCTGAAAGAGTGCAGTATGTTATCAAAGACTTGTATCTTGAGAATGGATTTAAAAGAATAGATAACTGGATGCTGTTTGAAAATTGTGGAGTCTTTGTGATGACCATTGATAAGAGCTATCATGAATACTACTTGGTGGATAAGGTATATGACCACAGCAAAGCAAAGCTGCAAGGGATGTTGAAAGCCAAGTTGGTATGTGCTAAAGGTTCAGAAATGGCCAGAATAGTGATCAGAAGAACTATCAATCAAAGTCTAGGTCTGGATCCTAATTTGGGAAATTGAGCTGGAGTTTTGGAATCATCATGAAGATCCTAATCTGAAGAACTTAACTTATGGATGTCAAAAATTAAGTTAGGGGGAGATTGTTGGGTCAGATATGAGCTAAGTCTGGATAATGCTGCTGAAGTGTTAAAGATTAATACTGCTGAAGATATTAATAATGCTATTTGAAGATTACTACTGCTAGTAGTATTACTACTGCTTGAAGAGTTAGTACTGCTAGTATGTGAGATCCCACATCGGCTAGGAGGGAGAACAAAGTCCTCCTTATAAGGGTGGATGGATACCTTCCTTACATGAGGCCTTTTGCCTGTCACAGGGTGCGGTCTGGGTGCGTCCCGCGTATGCCTGTGCGGGCAGGAACAAACCGTGACTGGTGCCGGCATGCTTATGCAGAGGGTATCCACAAAGCGGACAATATCATGTACGGTGGACAGGGATGTTACATAGTAGTTAGTACTGCTTGAAGATTAATGTTGCTGGATTATTAATACTGCTTATGAGGATGATGTTGATAATGATGACTTGGAACGAAAGACTAGGAGCTGAAGATAATGATGAAGATAATTATGGAATGGATGCTGAAGATCAATATTTCTTTAGTAATTATCTTGTAATCAGTTCTGTATATATAGTCTAATAGTTTTTGATAGAAAAACAAGTTTTACATATACGTTTAGAGAGAATTAACCTCAAGATTAGTTTTAATCCTTTCTTTAGAGAAGTATAGAACGTCTGTTGAGTCTGTTCAACAGATTGAGGTTTTGTTTGTAATCATTAAGTTAATTCAATATAACTTGTGATTTAAGTTCATACACTGTTTGATTGATTTATTGTTAAAGTGTTATTCCGCGACTTCTTTAACATAGTTTCTGAGTGTTTAGTTTAAATTCTTGTTTAGAATTTTGATCCTGACAGTACGAGTAGTGGAAAGACAAATTTTTGGATTTTATAGACAGACATGAACTTGATGAGTATATCAGACTATCTTTGAAAGAAGGGCTCATGAAACTTCCAACAAAGCTTCTTGTTATAGAAGAGGATGGAGAAGAGGTAATTACCAAAGAATATCTTATGGATATAGATGAATATTCTGACGAACTGAAAAAAAGGTACAAGGCTGACAGACTGGCAAAATCTTTCCTACTACAAGGAATTCCCAATGAGATTTATGTGAAAATAGATAACTACAAAGCTATTGGGAAACAACTGTGGGATCAAATTGAAAAGATGATGTTAGGTTTAAAGATTGGTAATTAGCTGAAGGTTTTTAATTGTTTTAACAACTATGAAGAATTTAAGGCAAAGGAAGGAGAGCATTTAGAGGCAACTTATGACAGATTCGTCACTCTTCTGAATGAGCTGAGCAAGAACAGAGTGAATAAATCTCATATAGAGCTGAATGTAAAGTTTTCGAGTATCTTACAACCTGAATTGAAAAGATTTACTCGACAGATGAAACAAATGAAAGATCTCAATGAGATTCCATTACATGAGGTTTATGAGACTCTACGACAGAACAAAGAAGATGTTGATGAGATAAGAGCTGAGAAGAAGAAAGTTGAGAAACTAGTAGTTGATCCAGTTGCTTTGGTAGTAAAGAGGAAGGAAAAGAAATCTGTTAGTCTGAAAAAGAAGAAAGTGATTGTTTCTGAGTCTGAGGAAGAGAATATTGAGGAGTCTGATTCAGATGACGGTGAGAATCTAAAGCAAGCAATGCTTTTATTGACCAGGGCATTCCAAAAAGAAGTTTTACAAGAAGCCAGGGTCAAACAGTCAACGGTATTCCTCATGTTCAAAGAATTATGAGCATAAGGAATGGGTTGAAGGAAAGAAAAGATTTGAGGAGAAAAGGCCGGATGAAAGAAAGTATGTGAATCAGTATGTGGAGAAGAAGGTATAGGAACCAGTCATATGCTACAACTGTGTCAAGATCGGCCACTTTGCCAAAGATTGCAAGAAGCCTAAGGTAAAGAATTCTGATTACTACAAGAACAAGATGCTCCTGGCAAAGCAAAAAGAGGTGGGTAAAGCTCTTATGGCTGAAGACGATCATTGGCTGTATGTTACTAATTCTAAGAGCAAAAGAGAAGAGAATGCTCATATGTTCTTAACGAGACAGAAAGTTGCTGAGGAAAATTCAGATGAAGAGGATTCTGAAAAGGTAAATGATATGAATGAATCAGGGTTTTTAACTCAAATGCAATCCACGATGGTTGAACTTCAGGATTTGCTGTCTAAACTCAAACATGAAAAAGGTATAATTGCATAGAAAAACCAAGCAATACAGAAACTCACCATTGATATTGTTGAGAAGAATGTATTGATTGAGACTTTACACAAAAATGTTGATACCTGTGCTAGAGAAAAGACTGTAGTTCATAATCAATTATCTGAAACATCTTCAAAATTTAAATTGTGTGAACTTGAGATAAAAGAGGTTGCTAAAAAGTGTTTATCTTTAAAGAAAGAAAATAAGTCTTTGATTGAAAAGGTAAGTGGTTTGAAAGAAAAACTTTATACTAGAGGTCAGACTGATCAAACCATTTATCCTAATAAATCAAAAGATGTTACTTCTTTCAATGAGTATTGGGGTATCGGTTATGATAATCCTTGATAATCCAAGAATCACTAAATCACTAGAGAGAGAAAGTAGAGAGAGAGAGAGAGTTTGAAGCGCAAAGATGTAATCTGTAATTGATGTGCGTGAACCCTTACAAGACACCAAGACCAAAGGTCCTTAAATACCCTGGACTTATACAACACAGATAAGCATCCTAAACACTGTATAAGACCAAGCCTATAAATACAATGATTACTATAAAATCAGACTTAACAATCTCTCCCTTAGTAATCATTGGCGCTGTGGTCTTCAAAATCAATCTTCAAAATCAGCACGGACCATCTAAGCGACTTTGTGAAGAAGCTTCTTGACTTAAAAAAAAATTCTTCTCAGCATCTTTCAGGCTCAATTGCTTTTGCTGTCTTGAAAATACTGGACCTGTTTGTAATTAGCTTGAAAGCACAATCGGTTCATCAGCTTGTGCTCTATACGATTCACCTCTTTCAAATAAACTTGAATGAACTGTGGTGATCGGAGCTGGAACAGCAAAAGACTAGTATAGCTGAGAAAAATAGAATCTTGAGCGAATCTTGATCAGCAGATATACGTTTGAACTCTTTGTCTCTTTATCATCTCCTTAACTTCTCCCCCTCATGACCTTGATGATTTGGATCAACTTGGTCATGCAAATGTTGGAGACGAGACAACTTAAGATCTGAAAAATCAAAATAAAGGAGAAAAAGGAGAGGTTTGCGCGACACGTTGGTGGCGCAAAGTGAGTTTTGCGCTAGATGAAGGTGGCGCAAAGTGAGGTTTGTGCTACCAACTGTTGGCGCAAAGCTGACTTAAACTCAGAAAATTTTACCTGATAAGCTCTTTGACTCCCCCTACACAAATGCACTAAAATATGACAATTCAAGTTAGCATTTGTATAGAAAATCAGATACTCCCCCTCGAAAACAGATATTATCTTTTCAGAAATTTCTCCTTATTCACTCCCCCTTGAATTATGAACAAACCCATTTAAAAGATATGAGAACACAAGAATTGAAACATCAATGTAGAAAGAAAAATATACTGAATATGTATTTTGAAACAACTAAACATATAAAATTTTAAACACTAAACAAATTAAATTCTATTTAGTAAAATATCACAGATTTATCTATCAAATGAAATCAAATATATGTTGTTGGATACAGATACAAGTTTCATTGCATATCAAGTTCAAACATGTTAAGTTTCAAAAACTTTCATCAATCTATTCAGTGTGCTCGCATGCGAACTTTGATTAGCTTCAAGAAAATGGAATTCTAAAAATATAATAGAGAACTTTGCATGTAATCACAGTAATCCATCAAGAATTCAGACTTTCACAAATTTACAGGTTTATTGCAACTCAAACATATCACCAAGTATCATGATATGTGTGCTCATTGACATCTTTTAGCATTGTGCACATTGGCAACTTCACATGAGTGTGCTCTTTGGTATCTTTTAAGATTGTGCACTTTGACATCTTTTGAATCAAGAAGTTTATTAAGTAAAGAACATGCCGTAAACGTAACTTTCTATCTGACCCTATTGCAGGATTTGGGTCAGCCGCTCCCAGACCAATTGGCCTTAGGTGACTAGGTGTCAAGCACCCCTTAGAACTTACTCTCCCAGATCAGAAAGGCTACATCGACACGTCCTAAACCTATTCATACCAGTAGAACATGACTTTCGATCTGATTCTATAGAAGGATTTGGGTTCGATCACTTCCAGACCAATTGACCTTAGGGGACCAGATGACAAGCATCCCACAGAACTTACTTTCCCAAACCAGAAAGTTCACATGTACAAACTTTTAAACTTAGAGATTTATGATTTATAAGAATTTAATAATCATCTCAAACACAAGGTTTTACGTCTAAGTGCTTAGCCCATATTTTCTTTACGATCCAAAATTTTGACTTTTTAGGTTTTCTAAGCATTGTAAACTATAAATATTCTGAATCACACAACTTTAAAGCAATATCAAAAGCTACAAACATGTTGCTGACTTTTCGACTTTTGTAATACTTGAAAGTTGAACATATAAAACTTCAATATAAACAAAGCAACTTGAAAATTTATCCTTGACACACATTTTATTCAAAAGAAAGAAAACCTGTAAAGCCTTTTACTTTATAGAATAAAATTTGTAAAGATTTAAACTTTTAAATTCAAATGTCGAGTTTGAAAAAATAAGACAAATGTAAAGAATTCGGCAAATTGATATTTAGTCGAAACAAAATAAAATTCAATAATATTATCTTCCACATAATGTATAATGAAATCGTGACTCAAAAGAAAAAGTTGGATTGTAAAAATCAAGAGTTAGTTGAATTTGCTCAGATTCTTTGAAATTTTTTGAGAAAACTGGAACAACATCATAATCAGAGATAAAATGCAGCGGAATAAAGTAGATGCACTCACAGTTTCTCATTTAGTCAGAAGCTAAAAGCTTTGAAGAACGAGTTCTAAACTGATTATGTTTAGAAGTCGAAATCTTTGAAGCACGGGTTCTGAGCTGAATTACGCAGAAGCCAACTTTCTCTTACTCTCCCTTGACATTTGATGCCTGTAACTTAGAATCAATATGAGATTTTGGTACCCACTTATATTTGGGTCCAAGAAAGTTAGTTGCAGTTCGAATGGGGAAATAGTTATTAGATTTGACACGAAAAGCACAAGAAAGATAATCACAAGAATGAACATAATGAATTGAAGAAGAGAAAGCATAATCATCTGAACTAGAATCAGAAGAAGAATATGAGACAACTTTTGAAATTTGAATCATTTGCTTTATTGAATATTTTGAAATTTTATTACAAACAGAAAATGAATCACTTTTATAATATATGTATACATATCTATCTCCATCAGTCTGAGATTCATCTGATATCCGCTTCACCCTCCATATCTGCTTTGAAGATGTGTTCAAAGTCCTATCTGAAATAATTGAAGTACAAGAATTAGAATTATCAGAAACGTCTGACTCTTGTTTCTTTGACTTCTTTAACCTTCTTCTTTTACGCTTTGGTTTATAATAATCATCATTTAGCGTAAAATATTCATCAAGAATTTTCGATTTAAGATTTAAATCAGAAGAAACAATTTTATCTAAGCAACCAAACTGATCAGACAATAAATCTGAACTTTCCTCGGAGTCTGAAAAATTTTGAGAAAAGATTTTAGAATGAGAAACTTCCTTTTTATTTTCTTTAAAAGAAGAAGAAAGGTCAGAAATAGAAAATGAATCTTGTTTTTGAGAAATTAATTTTTCTTCAAGACTTGACGTCATGAAAGAAAGAATAACATCAGATTCAATTTCTTTTTGAATATTTTGATCTTCCATCTTATCTTCAAGGTCAATGATTTTGCCTTCTAATATTAATGGAGGAGTATATCTCTTAGAATCATAAAAGATTGGAGAGATATTTTCCTTATCAGATTTATTGGCAAAAATATCAACAAAATCATCAGACACTGAAGACTTGACGGGAGATATATCATTTAAACCTTTTCTGCCTCTCTTTGTTTTGTCAGGAAAATATTTAGCATTTTCGCGCGTATAAACAAAAGGAAATTCTTTTTGCGTGTTTTTCATTCTTTTCTCATTTTCGATTTCTAACACTTGATTTTCATTCATCCAATCAATTTTAAATTGAGGAGCATATTTAGCAAGAGTTAGATAATCGTATTAATATAAAGTAGGGGATTTTTCTATCGCATTGTTTAAACAATGAGGATTTTCAAAACCAAGTCCCTAATTTTCTTTTAAAGCTTCATCACTCCTTGGTTTATTCATGAAAATTGTTTGTTCAGATTGGTTCCTTCGATATAACTTTTCTTCTAACTTATTTATTTTATCCGAAAAACTGTCTTTTAAAGTGGTCATTTTAGTCAAAGACTCAAGATATGTCTTATTTGAATTTTCCAAATCATTCAATTTCTTTTGAAAGATTTCTTTAGTATGAACCAAAATAGATTTTTCATCTTTCAAAGAAATTTTCAATTTGTCAATCAAATCTGACTTTTCAGAATTTAAATTCTTTTCAGATATTAACTTCGAACGAAGATTAGATAAAGCAGTTATAATAATGTTCATTTGAGAAGAAATGAATCAAACTCAGAATATACCTCATCTTCATCAGTGTCATCATCAGAAGTCTGATCATCTCCAATTAAACACAAATGAGCAGTCTCGATAGAATCAGCTTCGTCTTCAGAGTGATCCAGCCAGTACTCCTCTTCTACAAGCAAAGCTGTTTCGTTCTCTCTTTTCTCGGCAAGTTCCAGTTTCTTCCGATAATAAGCTGAATCCCGAACCTTCTTCACTCGACACTCCTTTGAAAAATGTCCCGGCTTTCCACAGTTAAAGCATAAGGCATCTTTCTTAGCCTCGGGTACTTTGACATTCTTTGAACCAGAAGTGAAGCGAAGATTGTTGGAACCCGACTGAGGTTGGAACTTTTTCTGATAATGTTGAGAAAGAAGGATCATAGCTTTCTGCAGTGCCTCGCCATCATCATCAGTGGCCCCGTCGTAAGCATTATCAGACAATGTTTGATTTCCAGATGGCTCTTTAGAAGTGCAACTGAGTCCACTGATTTCTTGTTTTTCTTATCGAGTTTGGCCTTCTTCTCTATGACAATGCACTCATCTGTCAGCAAGATCTCAAACATCTCTTGAATCTGCATTGAAGATATTCTGACATCATTCCTCAATCTGTGGCAAGATTTGTTCCATTCTGGTTGAAGTGCATTGAGGAATTTCAGATTTGTCTCAAGCTCAGTCTTTTCCACTTTTATCTTTCTCAAATCATTTATAACGGCACAGAATCTGTCATACACAGTTTTCAATGGCTCCCCATCCTTGGCTTTGAATTCTTCAAAGTTGTTCATGTAACGAGTATGTCGGAGTTGAGTAGCAACTGAAGAACCAAGCGTAATCTTTTCTATCTGTTGCCACATAATATTAGGATGATTTTTGAAACAATCAATCCTGTTGTAGATAGAGTTTGGCAAGGCTAACATCAGATTTGCCTTTATATCACGATCAGCTTGATACTGCGATAACTCATCTGGTGTATATTCTTTGGTAGGCTTATATAATCCAGAAGCCAGAATGGGTTTTTCAAATGGTCCTTCAGATAGAATATTCAGCATGTCATTTCCGTTCTTTTGACGCTCGATAAAATTCAGAAATCTATCTTGCCACTGTGTAAACTCGTTTTCATCAATCAGCATCGGAGGACGATTTTCTGTACCCAATGACATCATGAGATCATTTTTGTAGAACTGAGCTTGATAAGCAAACTTGGCAGAATCCATATCTTCAGAAAACCAGAAAAATTCTAAGTCTTGACAGAACTGGCGCAAACTAGAGGTTTGCGTGAGAGTAAGCTGGCGCAAATGAAGATTTGCGTGAACTGTGGGTGACGCAAACTAGGTTTTGCGTGAGAAGCCAATGGCGCAAACTGAGTTTGCGTGAAACACTGATGGCGTAAACTTGAGTTTGCGTGAGAAGAATCTGGCGAGAACTATACTTCACACTTCGAACTAATGATGACACAAAGTGAACTTCGCTTGAGACGTTGGAGACGCAAACTATGATTTGCGTGATACAATCTTGGCGCAAATCAAGTTTGCGTGAGTAGAATGTCGCGCAAACTTAGATTTGCGTGACTTGTTGAAGACGCAAACTGAACTTTGCTCAAGAAGACAATCACGCAAACTTTGAGTTTGTGTTACAAATTGACCTTGCGTGAGAAAGAGATGACACAAGATGTAACTTGCGTGAAACGATGATAAAGCAAACTTAGATTTGCGTAATACACAGGTAGCGCAATCTAGACTTTGCGTGAAGAACTTCTAGCGAAAACTTTAAGTTTGCTCGATGACCCCTGAACTTGACAAGATGAACTGGCTCAAAGATGATGAACTCGCGCAAACTTTGAATCTGGCGCAAACCGCTGTAAAACAAGAAAAAATCACCAAATTTGATTACAGATTAGAAATTACAGACTATTTCTTCCACATATATGATCGAAAAACATTTTCTAATACAATTCAAACAAACAAATCGATCAAAAACCACAAAATCTTGAAATTTAGATATGAACAGTACGTGAAACGAGTTTTTCAAAAACTTGAAAATTTTCAAAATTGAACACCAAATACTGAATTTCTTGAAAATCGATGTGAATCAAAAAATTTCTTCTATTAAAATCGAATCCAACAAACCAGTTTTCAACAAAATTCGATCAAAAACAAGTCCGAATTTGATGAAAAATCCAAAAACGAGATTTTCTTGAAAAATTCAAGAAAATCGATCAAATTTTCAGATTAATGCACAAATTCAGTATACGAAAAATGATTCTCTCAAATCTCTCAGATTTAGATTGGCTCTGATACCAATTGATAATCCAAGAATCACTAAATCACTAGAGAGATAAAGTAGAGAGAGAGAGTTTGAAGCGCAAAGATGTAATCTGTAATTGATGTGCGTGAACCCTTACAAGACACCAAGACCAAAGGTCCTTAAATACCCTGGACTTATACAACACAGATAAGCATCCTAAACACTGTATAAGTCCAAGCCTATAAATACAATGATTACTATAAAAGCAGACTTAACAATCCTAATTAATTGAAGAAGGATATTTCAAAAGTGCCTGCTTTATATGATTTTGGTTTTCTAAAACTGGTACAGAAACATTCTGAACTCAAAGTCAAATGGACTAAATCATCAGATGAAGTAGAAACTAAGGAAGATGAGAACAAGAAAAATAAAACTAAAATGCAACTACCATTTCGTTATGAAAAGTTGAATTCTAGTTACAATTCTAAATAGTCCAAATTTCTTTCAAATGATTATTTTCAAAGTTATTCTATAGAGGAAATGAAGACAAAACCTATTGAAGGTAAGATATATGTTCCTCCACTCATCTTAGAAAGTAAAATTTCTGAGCTTGAGAACACTCTTGTAGAAGAAAGAATTTTGATTGGATTAGAACAAATGGTATTTTATACTATTCTTATAAACACTGATTTTTCAAATATATCCAAATCTTCTATATCTATTTATGATGATGGTCTGTTTGATAATGATGTTAATTTTCTAACTCTGGTGGTTGTTTTGATAAATGCGTTGAACAATTTGATTTTAATGCAAAACTTCCAGATCAGTCCCAGTTTGTTGTTAATTCTAATGGTTTACCAAGTGTGTATGAAAAAGGTGAATCATCAACGAAAGTTGATAAATCAGTTTGTGTGAACACCTATTATTCCAAGGGTAAGAAAAGAAACAATAGGCACTCACAGAAACGGACCAACATTGGTAAATCAAAGAAGAAACAATCTCTCAAGTCTCAAAATTCTAACATGCAATATTCATATGTTTCAGATCTGAAAAAGAAATGGTCCGATGTGAAATCTGAATGGAGGCCAAAGAAGAAGATTGACGAGTCAACAAAATCATTTTCTGATGTCTAATGTAATAGGGTTACTGATAGTGTATCTGATGTAGTTGGTCAATGTGCTTCTTATAAACAAAAACTTGTACATTCTTACAAGTCTTATACAATAAAGCAATTGATCCAATTATCTCTGTCTACTATTCAGTCTTCCACATCTTGTAGAAATTATTTTGATACTCGACAATGTTCTGATCATTGGTTTGTGTTAGTGCACAAATATGTTGGATCAAAGATCATAAAAGTCAAAGCTCAAGTCAAACCTTCAAGCAAAGTCAAAGTCTTTGTAATAAGTCATTGTAAAAGTCAAAGTGTTTAAGTGTTTAGTTTGCTTTGTAATTCCTTAGGTATAAATAGTTTTGTTTCTTCGTTGTAAGCGTGTGACAATAGGATTCTAATTGGATATACTGTTTAGAGAGAGAAATATTGTATGAGAGAGAGATATATACGGATTGTATACTATTGATTTGAAGATCAATGTATATGGAACATTAAGCATCAATTCTTGTAATCATCTTGATCTGATTTGCACGTACTGTGGGACACACAATTGGTATCAGAGCAAGCAAGAATTCAGAAAAATGATCATAATCTGAGTTTTGGTCGAATTTTATCAAGAACTCGCATAATCCACTGTTTCAAAATCGATTTCCTTATTTTGTGTTGTTTTTGGAGTTGCAATCACTATATTGTAATCAGTTTGTTGCCTAGAACATGTTTGAGTTGTTTTGTCCAATTCACAACAAATTGTGTGAATTTTGGATTATTGTTGAGTTTTTGTTCAAGTTGAAAAACGCACTGTATCTAGTTTGATTTGTAATCATTTATTGTTTTTCTTTGAAATTGAATGATTGTAACTAGTTCAGAATGTGTACAAGGATGATTTGGTGAATTTTCAGAGTCAATTTCGAAGTTTTATATTGAATTCAGGCTGAAAAAGTGAGTTTTTGGTCGAAGTGGTGAAGAACACGTAAGATCTCAAGAACGCGCAAGATTCATAGGAAGAACATGCAAAACTTTGAAGAACACGCAGACTGAAGTATTTTGTGTTTTTGTGCCTTCTGCGAGTTCTTATCAAGAACGCGCAAAGTGAATTATTTGATCTCAAATATTTTCTAAGGACATTACGTGCAAAGTTCTGTTTGCGAGAAGTAAGAACGCACACAAGCTTCTCTGCGAGTTCTTGGATCTTAGTCTCTGTTGTTAAGTCAAAATATTGTATTCAAGATTTAATAGGAAAGTCAAAGTTGGAAAGTCAAAATTGTCAAAGTCAAAGTCAGTATTGTCAAAGGCAAAGTTGTATTAGTTTTCTTAGTTGTTAAGTCTTGTATTAGAGTGGTGGGTATAAATAGGTTTAGGCTTTGTAAATCTTGTAAGAACTCTATTGTAATATTTCAGACGTATGAATATTCAAGATCTACTTTCTCTCTCTACTTTCTCTCTCTAGTTCTTGATAAATGTCATATCTTTTATGAGAATTGTGCTTGATAGATTGGGAAATTGCATTCACAATTGGTATCAGAGCAAACCAAACAATTTCAGATTGTGTTAGATCATCTTCTTGGATTGATTTTCTGGAAATTCTCAAGAACACGTTTTTTGAAAAATTTACTGTTCATCCGATTATTTTTAAAAATCACTTTTGATGCAAGAAAATGGACTTATTGTATTCGATTTGTGTTTTGGATTGTTTCTTGTATTGATTACATCAAGAATTTCGAACTAAATCGATGTCAATTTTTGAATTTTGGAATTTTCTTGAAAAATGAGTTCGAACACTGGTTGAATCGAATTTTTGTGGTTTGTTGTTTTTTTATCTGAAATTGATATTAGATATGTTTTTAGTATTGATTTTCGATGGTACTGATACGTTTTTGAGAATCAATTTGCAGGTTTGAAGAGTTTTGAATCAGATTGTTGAACTAGATCTGGTTTAAAAAGTTTGCGCCAGTTCATGTGTTTCATCCAGCAACTTTGCGCCACTAGTAACTCAAAATTTTTTCATTATTGCACCAAAATTGCTAGTGGAAATTACATTTGATTGTTTGTTTAATTTTGATTGGTTAACTCACATCATGGGACGGTGCATCAATTGTGGTTGAATTTCATATTGTACTTTTGCGCAATCTTTGCTTCTCATGCAAATCATCTCTCACGCCACCAATGTTTGAGTTTTGCGCCATGTGCTATTCACGCAAACATATTCTTTTGCACCAACTCAAACAATTTTGCACTAGTGAAATAGATTTTGATTGGGTGATTTATGATAGTGGGGCAGTGGATTGGTGATACTTTTGCGTCACCTTTGATTCACGCAAAACTCTCAATATTCTAACTTTGCGCCATTCAATTTTGTAGTAAATGAAAATTTGAAGATTGTGATTGGATGTCAAATATAAATGGGTCGGTGAATGTTAAAAGATTGTGGTGATGGAAGTTTAATTCATTTGATTAGTTTTGCACCATCAAGACAAACCTTTGCGCCACACTTGTGATTTTTATAATTGGTTGTTCAAAGTTTAGTGGGTTGTTGCATTTAATAGCAATCGGTGCTGCAGGTGATTTCAGGTGGAATCCATTCTTTAAATCTCATTCTTTGCGCCAATTACAGGTGGAATCCAGATTCAATTTGTTGATGAAAATCAATTTATTGTGATTGGTGGCTTTGATTTAATGGGGCGGTGGCTTTATATAGCAATCGGTGGTTGGAGTTTGTTTTGGTTTTTGCATCACCTTCTTTAGAATTGTTGTGCCATCCATATACCTTAATTGTGATTGGTTGTTATAATCTGCAATATTGAATTTCAAAAATTTAATGTGAAGGTGGCTGTAGTATTAATTTTGTGATTAGCTTTCAAAATCAAAGTGGGGCGGTGGCACAAGTGGTGGATTTAATAAATTGAAAATGTGCTGCAGTTTTTAATTTCATTTTAAAATCTGTGGATTTAATGTGACTTTTGCGCCACTCAAATCTCGCGCAAAACAAAGGTGAATTGCAGGTTTGCGCCACTTCTTTCATTCATTTTTAAATCATGTTAGTGGTTGCAGGTTTCATGGTGAGGTGGTGTGAATGAATTGCGTCAACCATTCACATCAATTCAAGTTTTGCGCCACAAATTTCTCGCGCAAAATTCTTTCTTGTGCCACTAACAGCTCACACAAATCTGTTTCTTGCGCCATCAATAGTTCGCACAAAAGCTTACTTTGCGTCAATTTTATCACTTTTGCGCAAGATTTCATTTTAATTGAAATTTACTTTTGCGCATTTCTTTATTAAATCATATGATCTGCATTTTTAAATTTCAGGTGTTCTGCGAGTTCAAGTTTAAGAAATTTGAGAGAAATTCCAGTGCTTTGAGAGTTTCAGCAATTGAATTTTTCTGAAATTATTTTTGTTGTGCTGATCTAAATTTGACTTTCAGTCAAACTTCTCTGAATTGTTTGGGTTAATTATTATCAAGTTGTTTTTCTCATTAAAGATGACATCTATGGGATTTGGATATTTTGCTGAACTTGAAGAGAAGAATAAAAAGCTCGAATTAGAGAAAGTAAATCTTGATTTAGCTGTTGATTTCTACTCGAAGAAGTTAAAAGAATATTATGATGAAAGTATCATACTGAAAGAAGAAGTTAGTGCATTAAAGACAATTAATGAAGATCTTCTGAAACAGACTTCTAGGTTGAATGATGAGAAAATACTGAAATTGGAATCTGAGAATTCTGAGCTGAAAAGAAAGATCTCTGATTTTGAAAATCAGATTGTCCAAATCCAGAAAGCATCCGTTGAAACTTCTGAGGAGAAGATTAAGAGTCTGAATGATGCTAATGCTGATCTTCTAAAGAAAATATCTGATTTCGAACAAAAGATGGTCAAAGAAAGATCTGATTTTGAGAGTAAAAAGAAAGAGTTTGCTAAAAAGTTTTCAGAGTTTTCCAAGAAGAGTTTTGAAGAGAAGAAAATAGTTGAGATTCAGTGTATAAAACTATCTCAGCAAATTTCTGATTTTGAGAAAGTTATCATTCTGGAAAGGGAAAAGTTTGCCAAAGAAAAGAAGGTCATTGAACAAAAGAATGTGGGATTCTTCAAAGAAATATCCGACCAAAGAAAGGATGCTGAGAAGGGATTTGAAGAAGAACGAAGCATGTTTGAAGCTGAGATCAAAAAGCTGACTAAGAAACTATCTGAACTATCTGAGAATGCACTGAAAGAGCAGAAAACGAAGTCTGAATTCAAGGAAAAGATTGACTTACTTGTAAAAGAAAGAGACAACTTTGCTTCAAAGATTAAAGAGCTTGAAAAGACAGCATCAAGTTCAAATCAGAAAACTGTTTCTTCCAAGAGGTCAGTTAAATCTTATGATCAGATTCGTACTACTAACATTTTCTTTGATAGAAATATAGATGGTTCAGGTACACATCAAAGAAGAAGGAGATATGAAGAAGAGAAACTGGTCTGGAAGAAGAAACCAGTTGAAGATGAAAAAGCAGATGAGCTGAAAAGAAAGAATTCATGTGTACGTCCATACAAAGCCAAAAAGAACAATGCACGTAAAGGTAAACCTGATCTTATCTACTCGAGAGATCAATTAATCAGGTTGTCAGGTAAGAAATAATATTGTTTTTATTGCTGTACACATGATCATATTCACAAGACCAGTGATCATTTCTGGTATGGTTCTTATTCAATTACCCCCACAAGAACTGCAACTAACATTCATGGACCCAAATACCAGTGGGTACCAAAGCCGAAAACTGATTCTGTGTTGCAGGCACCTCAAGTCAAGGGGGATTAGAAGAACTATGGCTTCTAAGTACATCAGCTTAGAACCCTCACTTCAAAGGAGTTTGACTTCTAACCAAAACAGTTTAGGACTAGTACTTCTGTGATCAAAAGACTTTACTCCTGACATGAGATTGTACTCCAATACTCAAATGAGGAAATCAACCTTTAAGGGGGAGTAATTTCTTACTTTGCATCCGATAAGATATGACAATCTACAATTCACAAGGGAGTTGTCTGATCTCTATCCTGTGCTTTTTCATTGACAATATACTTACGATATGATGGTATACAATTCAAAAGGGAGTTGTATTGATCTCTAACTTGCGCTTTTGCACTGACATATTTTAGATGCATAATTTATAGGGGGAGTAAAGGTGGTGGCTTCTGATCATATGACAGATCAGGACTCGTTCTTTAATGTTCAGATAAGGATATTTTGCAAATATCCAGGGGGAGCTTAAATGACCTAAATCATTTTATCATGATTTGAGGGGGAGCTTAAAAGTAAGTATCTTCTAATCCTAGATCTCTGATTGTTTGAAATATGAACAACTTTCAAGCATGAAAAACGTTTTCTGAAATGTTCAAACCACTTCTAGTTCTCAAAAGATTTCACGAATTAAGAAGTGTGATTTTAAATGTTTTTCAATTCTTGAGCTTTAATGTTTAACTGACCGTGTGTTTCAAAAGATCAATACTTGCGTATTATCTTGTCTATATACTGTAAAGTATTCACACACATCGGTTCAGTACTTCATTTGAATTTGTTATTACCATGTCTCATAACGAAACAATTTTTCGATGGTAATACCCTCGTTTGAAATTCAATGTTGTTGAGCATCAATCATCATTTCTAAACTTGAGCGTTCATTGCTAAATTGTTTATATTCGTTCATATAAACAAAACATCCAATTCTTTGATACCCTAACCATTTTATTTGATCTGATTGATACATTGTCAGATTCTCAAAACAATTCTCTTGATTTCATTTCATTCATTCAATATCTTTGTTTTGAGAAATCTTCATTGTTCAATTGCTCAAATCTCATGAGCATACATTCTGACACTATTATCATTTTGTGCTTAACTGTTCAAGTTAAACTGTTGAGCATCTATTCGTTTTAGGACTTACATGGGATTCGTGTGTGAGCTTAAACAGAACTTCCATGGATTCACGTAAACCTGTGTTTCCTACCCAGGAAGTTATCCTTAAGTGATTGAGGGGTGAGGGGTCATAAATCAAAGAGTGGGGGAGATAACTCATCCGGTTGAGTTTTTCTCGTTGTGTGGAGCGGTAAAATGAAAAAGAGAGTTTGGTTAGAAGTGAGATTTAAATGATAAAAAGAAAGAGGGTGTGAGAACAGAGTTACAGAGTTAAAAGAATATCAGAACTCTGCACCAACCACTTTCTGAGTCGGGCAGCCACATCTACTGATTGGTTCACATTCTTTGGTGACCATCATAGAAAAAGGTAGTGAGCCCATGCCAACTCTTGCATTAACCCCACCAACCACTCGTTTCTTTCTCGAAAAAGAAATGTTTCATTTTCTTTGGGGACGCAGCACATCTGCTATCTAATCTTCACTCGAAAGATTTAGATATTGAAAAAGAAGGAATGTTTCCCCACCTTCACACCTCTTTCATGCACATTGAGTCCGTGTAATATTTGTTGCTTTCTCAACAGTTTACACAATTTGAGCTTGTTCAAGCTAAGTAGCTTCAATCATTCATACACTTTCACGTACACACAAGGAATATGTTTTCTTGTCATAACATTCATAGAAAATTCCTTCGTGGTTTTTCGATGATTGAATGGAAGCCCTGGGGGAGTGAAAATCACAAAAGCTCCTTTCCAATGTACTTCCGTTGTATAAAGTGGCTCCGTGCTACTTACAGACATATTAACTGTTTCATCTGTTGAATCAGGGTTACATTGTTCATTATGTCTGAATTTGAAAAGATTCGGATATATACATTTCTTGAATTGACGGATTATCAGATCAATAGGCAGAGATTGTCAAATTATCATGAAGGGGAGATTGTTAGTACTTACAAAGGGGGAAATCAAAGAAAGTGCTGAAATTGAAGAAGTTTTGATGATCATGATGCTCACAATCATCAAAAAGGGGGAGAATTTTACAAAGATTCAATTTCAAAGTTATAAAGAAAGAAAGTTCAAAGTTATAAAGAAAGAAAGTTCAAAGTTAAAAGACTTATGGAGAAATTTCAGAAAGTTCAAGTTATTCAAGAATGGTGAAAAGAAATCATTCCGAGATGATTCAAGTTCCGAATAAAGATGATTTGCGAAAGTTCTGAAGGTGATTCAAAGATAAATCAAATTTCATGAAAGTTTGTTTTTCCAAAGACGGTACAGAGATCACAAGAGATGAAGATACAAGATTAGAGATTTCTCAAAGTTTCAAAAGTTTCAAAGATGTTTCAAAGATTGAAGTTTCAAAAGTTTCAAGAATTCTGGTTCATGTTCAAAAACATGTTGACTTTCAAAGCTTCAAAATGCAAAAGACTTTTCAAGATTCTTCAAAGGCTGAAAGACTGAAGATTGTTAAAGCTTCAAAGTTCAAAGTTGTCAGAGACAAAAGCTGAAGAATCAAGTGCTGAAGACTAGTGTCAAATTTTTATTAAATCTTGAATACAAAGGGGGAGATTGTTAAGTCAAAATATTGTATCCAAGATTTAATAGGAAAGTCAAAGTTGGAAAGTCAACATTGTCAAAGTCAAAGTCAGTATTGTCAAAGTCAAAGTTGTATTAGTTTTCTTAGTTGTTAAGTCTTGTATTAGAGTGGTGGGTATAAATAGGTTTAGGCTTTGTAAATCTTGTAAGAACTCTATTGTAATATTTCAGACGTATGAATATTCAAGATCTACTTTCTCTCTCTAGTTCTTGATAAATGTCATATCTTTTATGGGAATTGTGCTTGATAGATTGGGAAATTGCATTCACATCTGTGTTCTACGAGTTCATATTCTGCGAGAAGTGATTTTTTGCGCGAACTAAAATCTTGAAAAATATTCTAAGTTTAGAACGCACAACGTGATTGCGCGAAGTGATATTTCAGAACGCGCAAAGCTCTTTCTGCGTGAACCAAGAACGCGCACAGTTCTCTCTGCACGAACCAAGAACGCGCAAAGCACTTTCTGCGCAAAGTTTCTGTTTCTTTGTTCTGAGAGTTCTAACACTTAGAACTTTTTGTGAGTGTTTCAAGTGTTGACCAAGTTTGACTTTTAAAGTCAAATTTAGTTCTGAAATTTTGCTAACGATCTTTTGTGCAAGTTTTTTCAAGGTTGATATCAAGATGTCATCAAAAGAAGAGATTACAAAACTCAAGGCCATGATTGTCTCTCTTGAAGAAAAGATTGTACAAATCAGAGAAAATTATGGCAAAGCTCTTGCTGGAAAGGCAAATCAACTTGATTACTATAAAAAGACAGAAAATGACATAGTTGTCTTTTTCAATAGACTTGGAGATTGATTTCACCTACATATTGAAGATTTGAAAAAGGCAACCAGATCTGGTGAATATTCCAAATTTTTTGGTGAATATAAACAGAATATAAAAGAGCTTCAAAATGGAATTATTGAAGTTTTGAAAGGTGACAGACTTCGGAATTTGGAAGAACAGAATTCTGAGTTAATGAAGAAGATTTCAGAGATGGAGAAAGGTATAAATTGCAAGAAGAATGAGGAGACCAAAAAGGGTTTAGAAAGTGCTAATGCAGAGCTGAGAAAGAAGGTTTCAGAGTTGGAATAGAAGATTGCCAAAGACAGAGATGAATTTGAAAAGGAAAAGAAAGGATTTTCATAGAAATTCTCTGATTTTTCTAGAAAGACATTTGAAGAAAAGAAAGCGGTTGAGCTTAAATGTGCCAAACTTTCTCAACAAGTGTCATATTTTGAGAAGGTGATAATTTTAGAAAGAGACAAGTTTGCAAAAGAGAAGAAGATAATTGAACAGAAAAATGTTGGATTTTTCAAAGATTTATCTAATCAAAGAAAGAATGTGGAGAAAGATTTTGAGGAAGAAAGGAAGATTTTTGAGTCAGAAATTAGGAAGCTTACAGATTCATTATCTGAACTATCAACAAAGGCAATGAATGAGCAGAACACGAAGTCTGAATTTCAGAAAAAGATTGACCTGCTCATTAAGGAATGGAACAGTTTATCTGCCAAGGTAACAAAACTTGAAGAAGTTGTTTATAAGGTGGTTTTGATTGAGCAGAAGACTCCAGATTAAATTATTCAAAAACCTAGAGATAAGACATCATCAAGTTCACATCATAACACTGTTTCCACAAAAAGGTCAGTTAATTCAAAAGATCATATTCGTACTACTAACCTATTCTATGATTGGAATGTTGATGGTCCAGGTACATTTAGAAGAAGAAGAAATGGTAATGAGAAGTTAGTATGGCGAGTGAAAGAAGATTATGATGAGAAGAATCATCAGAAATCATTTGGGCACACACTCAATGCCAAGAAGAACATTCTGTATAAAGGTAAACCGGATTTTGTTTATTCTGTTGATCAATTAATCAGGTTATCTAAAATAAAGAATAATTGTTCTTATTGTGGCACAAATGATTTTGTTCATAAAGTACCTGATCATTAGTGATATGGTTCTTACTATATTACTCCTAATAGAACTGCAACTAACAAACATAGACCCAAATACTAGTGGGTACCAAAGCCAAAAGATTCATCTGTGTTGCAGGCATCTCAAGTCAAGGGGGAGTAAAAAAACCTAGACTTCTGAATACATCAGTTCAAAACTCGTGCTTCAACGAATAATGACTCTTGGATAACACATTTCAAGACCCGTTCTTCAATGTCAAAGAGTTTGTGTTGGGAACTGAAGAAAAACTCAAGTATGGTTAATGCTGCTGGTTCAGAGTTAATACTGCTAGAAGACTTTAAGGTTAATACTGCTGAGTATTACTACTGCTAGTAGTTAATACTGCTAGTCAAAGTTAGTGCTGCTTGAACAAAGTTAGTACTGCTTAGCTAGTTAGTACTGCTAGTAGTTAGTGCTGCTTAGTAGTTAATGCTGCTAGAAGAAGTTAATGCTGCTAATCATGGTTAGTGCTGCTTAAGAGATTCGGATGGAAAGAATGACAGCTGGATAATCTGAAGATTATGGAAGCTTTGAGATATACATGGAAGATATACTGAAGATTTGTTTAATTATTGTAATTATCTTTTGACTAGTATATGTATAGAATGTATAGAATAGATAAAAGTGAGAACTTTTTGTTATTCATTCTTTGAGAGAGAAAATCAACCTCAAGACATAGATCCTAATTCTAGAGAAGTAGAATTCGTATTGGTGAGCCTGTTCATCAATATTGAGGTTGAGTGTGTAATACTGTAACTTCAAAGCATTCAATACAAGTTTACAGTTTGTTGATTATATTCTGTTTTGATTTTCTGTTTGATTAAATATCAAAGTGTTATTCCGCAAACTTCTTTGATATTGTTTCTGAGAATTAATTCTTGTTGAGAATTCGATCCTGACAAGTGGTATCAGAGCCTAACTCTCTCAGAAACAGTTATTCATCATGGAAAATCTTACAGAATCAAGCAGTACTTTGGTTTCTAAGGTTCCAATGCTCAAACCAAGTGAGTTTGACATGTGGAAGATCAGAATCAGACAATATATTCTTCTCACTGACTACTCAATGTGGGATATCATTGAGAATGGTCCTTCTGAAGCTGGAAGGATAGGACCAGATGGGAAAAGACCTCCACCAAAGACAGATGGTGAGAGGAAGATCAGACAGACAAAGATGAAGGCCTTGAGCACTCTGCTCTTGGCCATTCCCAATGAATATCAGCATCAATTTTGCAACTGCACTGATGCTCAGATTCTCTGGAATGCTCTAGAGAAAAGATTTGCTGGAACTAAGAGCATAAAAAGAAATCAAAGAGATGTTCTAAAGCAGCAGTAGGAGAACTTCACTTCCACAAAGAATGAGTCTATGACTCAAACTTTTGATAGGTTCAATAAACTCATAGGTGAACTGGCTACTGTAGGGGTGAAGATGGAACAAGATGATATCAACAGAAAGTTCCTCAGATCTCTTGGGGATGAATGGACTATGTACACTGTCTCATATAGACAGAGTGACAATCTGGAAGAGAAAGAACTTGATGATCTATACAATGATCTAAGAGTTTTTGAAACTGAGGTAGAAACCAAGAAGAAGCCCTTTGGTTATATTCACAATGCTGCACTTCTTTCAGCATCCACTGATACTACTGCCAACCCTGAAGCAGTTAGTACTGCCAGTGGAGTAAGTTCAGAAAAAGGCACTGAAACTATCTTTGAAGCCTTTTTGTCCAGTCATAGCAGCAATTCTCTGATTAATGATGATCTTGATCAAATTCACCCTGATGATCTGGAGGAGATGGATATTAAATGGCAGATGGCCATGTTATCCATGAGGGTGAAAAAGTTCATTAAAAGAACTGGAAGAAATAACTTCTCTCAAAGAAGAGAAGATGGAGCTGGTTTTGACAAAACCAAGGTGGAATGTTTTAAGTGTCACAAGAAAGGACACTTTGCTAGAGAATGCAGGAGTGCTGTTCCAAACAACAACCATCAACAAGCTCAGAATGGAGGATACAATCTGAACAAGAATCCTGCTCAAGCCCTTGTTTCTCAACAAGGAATGGGATTTGACTGGAGTGATCAAGCTGAGGAAGCCATTCAGAACCAAGCTCTTATGGCAGAAGTGTCTGATCTCCCCACTGAGGTAAGTTCTAATCTTTGCACTAAATCTTGCATTGACACTGTTACAAGATACAGGGATCACAATCAAAGTATGTGTGATGACCTCAAAAGATTAGAAAAGGACAAAAGAGATTATGTGTTGATAGTAGAGAGATTTGAAGAGCAAATCAAAGGCTTTCAAGCTAATGAACTTCAACACTCTTATGACACAAACTATTGGAAGTGGGAAAAGAATGAGTTAGAAACCAAACTGTCTAAGTCCTTAGAAGAGAATGATAGACTGAAAGAGGAACTGTCAAAAGTTAAGCTTGACATAGATAAGTTTTCTTATGCTTCAAAAGCAATGGACTCTCTTCTAAAGGCTCAGATACATGATAAGATGAAGCCTGGTATTGGATAAAACAATACACCCCCTCCTTACAATAACAACTATATTTCTCCTACATCAGACTTGTTAGAAACTAAGGAGAAATAGGACTTGTCTGAAGAAGCTTTTAAGATAGATCCTTTGGATGAGGTAGTAGTTAAGGATTTGACTGAGAAAGGAGCTAGTGAGAACAGGGATAATAATGTGAGTAAAAAGATACCATTAGAAAACAATATTATCACCAATGAGGGATGTGGGAAAATCTGGGTCAAGTCCAAGGAGATAGAGAAGACTAAAGGAAATGATAACAAGGTCCATTACAAACAAACCACAGTTGTGAATCCTGGATCTTGTAAACAGTGTGATTGTAATAAAGCCAAGAGCCTAAATTCTGGTTTAAAAAGAGGAAATCAAAGAAACTGGAATAATCAATGGGCTCAGAAACAAGGAGTTGATCTGAATAAAATCAATAGACCAAAACCTTGTTTTATATGTGGCAAGTTGAATCATTTGGCTAAGTATTGTTACTTTAACCCTATTAACCAACAGATGAACTTTCAAAGATTTGTGCAAAAATCTGTGGGTTATAGGAAGGCTGGAAAGAAACATGTGATAAAGAAATCTATTGAAAGTAAAGGCACTTTAAAGAAAAAGATTTTAAAAGAAAGTGTCAAAATGTGGGTACCTATAAGTACTAACAGTGTTAGTACTGCTAACAATATTAGTACTGCTAACACAGTTACTACTGCTAACAGTGTTAGTACTGCTGAAAATATTAATGCTGCTAATACTGTTAATACCTCTTCAAAGGTTAATACTGCCAACACAGTTACTGCTGCTAACACAGTTACTACTGCTAACAAGGTTAGTACTGCTAAGCATGCAAGTGCTTCCAAGGCAGTTAGTACTTCTAAAACCAGTACTGATTCTAGCAAAAATATTTCCAAGCCTATTATTGTAACAAAGTACTCCAAGAATGAGGAGTTAAAGTTCAAAAATCTTGTCAAGAAAGAATGCAAGTATTTTGATGAGAAAGGGGTACCCAAGACCACTTTGGCTTGGGTTCCTAATTCATACTAATTGATTTATTTAATGTGCAGGGCAACCAACAGCTCAAGGGAAAGAGCATTTGGCATGTTGATAGTGGTTGCTCTAGGCACATGACAGGCAACATGTCATGCCTTCAGGACTTCAAGCATATCAATGGAGGACATGTTGCATTTGGAGATAATCTTACTGGTGGTAAGATAAGTGGAAAAGGTAATGTCACCAAAGGTAAGATGACATTTGAGGATGTCTACTATGTTGATCAATTAAAGTACAACCTGTTAAGTGTATCACAGGTTTGTGACAAACAACATAGTATATTATTTACTAATACTGAGTGTATGATTCTTGCTTCAGGGTTCAAGGTAGTTGATGAAAGCATGATACTACTTAGAACTCCAAGAAAGGACAATGTTTACTGTCTTGATATGGACAATGTTGATGGTGATTCATCTCTGAATTGTCTTGTTTCAAAAGCTTCTGTAGATGAATCTTCTCTTTGGCACAGAAGGATGTGTCACATGAATTTCAAGACTATGAACAATCTTGTTAAAAACAACCTTGTAAGAGGTTTACCTTCAAAAGTCTTTTCATGTGATGATCATTGTGTTGCTTGTCTTAAAGGCAAACAGCACAAAACTTCTCATAAGACCAAAGAGTTAAATTCTGTTTCTTCTTGTCTCCAGTTACTGCATATGGATCTGTTTTTCAAGCTGTTAAGAGGATATTCAGATATCTCAAAGGGCAACCCAGATTGGGACTTTGGTATCCTCATGACTCACCCTTTGACCTAATAGCATACTCAGACAGTGATCTAGGTGGGGCAAACTTGGGCAGAAAATCTACTTCTGGAGGATGTCAGTTTTTGGGTGCTAGACTAGTCTCATGGCAGTGCAAGAAACAAACCACAGTATCCACATCTACAACAGAGGCAGAGTACATAGCAGCTGCAAGTTGCTGTTCTCAAGTCTTATGGATTCAGAATCAAATGTTGGATTATGGGTTCGAAGTCTTCAGGCAAGCTTTTCACTAAGATCAATGGCATCAATGACTTTCATTGACGAGCACAATGAGATTGCGTTGCTACAAAAACCAAAGCAAGCTGCAGGATTTCATCAGATTGTGGATTTCCTCAAGTCAAGCCACATTGCTCATGCTCTTATTGTATCCCCTACAATCTATATCGAGCATCAAAGGCAGTTCTGGGCTAATGCAACCATTGTTGTTGAGAATGGTGTGCAGATGATCAAGACAAGAATCTGTGATCAATCACTAACGGTTACTTAAGAGGTTATTCGCATCAGTCTACGTCTAGACGATGCCTCTGGTATATAACCTCTATCCCAAACGATGAACTGTTTTCAAATCTTACAAGAATGGGGTATGGAGGCCCATTGGGAGTTTTGAAATTCTCTAAAGCAAAATTTTCACCCCAATGGCGTTTCTTTGTCCATACTCTTATGCATTGTATCTCCAAAAAGACTACTGGATGGAGTGAGTTCAGCAGCACTATTGCTTATGCTTTGGTGTGCTTGGCCACTGCGAGAAAGTATAATTTTTCTAAAATGATTTTCAGTGATCTTGTCTCAAACATGGGAAACAAAAAGAGCTTCTTTATGTATCCCAGGTTTGTTCAAGAAGTTATTACTCATGAATTGACGGATATACCTCAACCTGTTGGGGTATATGTACCTAAACCCCCCAAAGGCAAGGTTTTCTCCAATATGAGAAGATCTGCTGGGGACTCTGAAGGAGTTGACACCCCATTGTTCTCTACAATGATGGTGGTGTCCCAAACCAATGAAGGTATGGCAGCAGGGTCAAGGCCCCCATTAGACCAACCCACTGCTAGCCAATCCCAACCTTCCCTCTCAAAATCAATTCCCCAGTCCCTTCTTGAAAAACCAACCTCTCCTATCATCCAAACTTACAAGAGGAAACAGGTAAAGAAGGCTCCTTCCCTTATTGTACCATTACCCACTCAGCCTTTAAGCCCTCTAAGGGAGAATTCTCCCCTAGAGAATATCCAAAGGGAAACCACAAGGGTGTCTCCCAACCCAAAGGAGGTGCTCTCTGAGGAGGAGGTAGAGCATATGGGTGATGAGGCTGCCACTACTCCTGCTAGCACAGAGGAGGAAAGTGGTAACATCAATAAGACCTCCCCCATGGCAACTTTGAATGAGCAATCATTTGAAGGTCCCTGGTGCCAAGAAACCACAGGGGTGGACAGTGCTTCTTCTAGGCAGAAGACTTCCACTAATAAAAGATCCCATGATCCTTCAATAGGGGGTAACACTCCTGGAGAAGGTGAGGACAGATATAACTATGATGAATTGATGGAGACAATGGGTAACATCAACCTAGATGTTCAGAAACAAGGAAAAGAAATAGAGGAGATGAAGCTGGTGATCCTGTCACAACAAGTCCAGATTGCAAAACTAAAGAAGATGGTGACAAGGCTGATTCAAAAGAAGAAAAGGAAACAATTTGTGCTAAAGAGAAGGGAACCAGTGTCTGATGCTCCCAAAAAGGGGGAGTCAGAGGCTGAAGTAAACCTGAATGAGGAAAAAGAAACAGTTGAGGGGGAGCATGATGGGGAGAAGAACAGTATTGAGGGGGAGTTAGAAGCAGAAACTGTTAGTGTTGCTGAAACTTCACAAGCAGAAGTAACAAAGTTATCTCCAACAGAAATTGAAGTAGCTGAAATGCTCATCAAAGCAAAGAATGACACTCTCAAAACAAAGGGAGTGGTCATAAATGAAGGGGGAGAAAAAGGAGAAGTGAGCAAGAAAGATAACAGTAAGAAGCCAATGAACAAAGACAAAGGAAAAGCAAAGATGGTGGAATCTGATCAACCAGTCAAGAAGCAAAGGTTGGTTGAATCAGATGAAGCTCTAGCCCGGAAGATGCAGGAGGATATTGAAAAAGAAGAAAGAGTTCAGGTTGAAAAAGACAGGGAGATGGCAAAGGCTCTAGCTGCTGAATTAAATGAAGCTTATCAGAAAGGGCTTGAAACAGAGAAAGCTAAGCAAAGGGCAATAAGCTTGAGAAAGGCCATGATAGTCAAATCAAGTGCAAAGAAAAGAAGACCTTCACAAACTTACCTTGCCACTCAGGAAAGAAACAAAATGATAACTTTCTTGAGGAGTGCAATTGGGGTAAAGAAAGAAATGTTTGTGAAGATGACTTTTGATCAAATCAGGGATCTTTATGAGAAAGAAATGGGGAAGCTGAAAAATAATGAAAAGGATAGAGTGGAGTTTGAAAAGAAGGCAAAGAAGAGACATGATGTGAATATGCATCAACCATTCCCTGAAAGTGAAGAGGGAACTCCTATCAAAGAAAAGGCAGAGAACAAGGAAGAAAAGAAGAAGGAAGCTACTTTAGTGCAGGTTCAAAAGACTCTGAAAAGAACCAAAATGATGGCTAAAAGAAAGAAAAGTGTAAAGAAGCCTAGAGTAGAAGAAGAGCAAAAGGTTACTGAAGAAGAAGAGGCACCTCAGAATGAAGCTAAAACTCAGGAAGAAATACCACAGAGTTCAGATGTAAACATGTACATGGTAGTAATGGATAAAATTCCAAAGCCTATTTCAGTTGAACCTGTTGGATTTAAACCTCCTGAAGTTATCCATTGGGATATTATGGAGGTGGATGGCAAAGAATACATCAGATTGAAAAGAAATGATGAGAAGTATGAAGTATACAACACCTGGAACAAAATTGTCAGAGAGTGTTCAAGATCTGATTTGGAAGAAATGTTTGAAGTGGGGATGAAAATTTATGCAGATCAGTTGAAAGCTCCAGGGTTACCTATAGTGAAGCTGGTCATGGAATACTTGTGTATGTTATTCAATCCAGAAGTAGTGAAGCACTTAATCAGAGATGTGTTCAAAACTGTTAGAGGATGGACTCTCTATGAAAGGAGTGGAGTCTATGAACTAGCATTGGATACTTTCCACATGGAGTACTACTTGGTGGATAGGGTCTACAAGCATACAAATCTTAAGCTTCATGCCATGTTGAATAAGAAGTTGGGTTGTGCACCAAATTCAGAAATGGCCAAGTATCTAATTCAGAGGACTATCAATCAGAGTATGGGACTGGATCCTAATATTGGAGTAGATCAATGAAGATTTTGGGAGCATCTGAAGAACTTGACTTCTCTTCCTAAAAGTCAAGTTAGGGGGAGATTGTTGGGAACTGAAGAAAAACTCAAGTATGGTTAATGCTGCTGGTTCAGAGTTAATACTGCTAGAAGACTTTAAGGTTAATACTGCTGAGTATTACTACTGCTAGTAGTTAATATTGCTAGTCAAAGTTAGTGCTGCTTGAACAAAGTTAGTACTGCTTAGCTAGTTAGTACTGCTAGTAGTTAGTGCTGCTTAGTAGTTAATGCTGCTAGAAGAAGTTAATGCTGCTAATCATGGTTAGTGCTGCTTAAGAGATTCGGATGGAAAGAATGACAGCTGGATAATCTGAAGATTATGGAAGCTTTGAGATATACATGGAAGATATACTGAAGATTTGTTTAATTATTGTAATTATCTTTTGACTAGTATATGTATAGAATGTATAGAATAGATAAAAGTGAGAACTTTTTGTTATTCATTCTTTGAGAGAGAAAATCAACCTCAAGACATAGATCCTAATTCTAGAGAAGTAGAATTCGTATTGGTGAGCCTGTTCATCAATATTGAGGTTGAGTGTGTAATACTGTAACTTTAAAGCATTCAATACAAGTTTACAGTTTGTTGATTATATTCTGTTTTGATTTTCTGTTTGATTAAATATCAAAATGTTATTCCGCAAACTTCTTTGATATTGTTTCTGAGAATTAATTCTTGTTGAGAATTCGATCCTGACAGTTTGACTTCTAAACACAACAGTTTGGGACTAATACTTCAACGCTCAAAAGAAAGTTTACTCCGATGCATCAAAATAGATGATAAACCTTCAAGGGGGAGTATACATATTACCTCTACTGATAATATTGCGAATGCATATTTTCAGAGGGATTAATTGACTTCTGATTACATCTGATCAGAACTCGTTCTTAAAAGTTTTAATGCTTTTATGTCTTTAATTTTTTCAATAAAATGTTTTCTTTTCAATAAGACTTTGTACTTTGACGAATTTTGACTAATTGCATATTTTAAGGGGGAGCTTACATGATCATATGTAACATGACTTTGGAGCTGACTTCATGAGATTAAAGCTGAGCGTAAAGATTATTCTAACCTTAATCTCATTATTTTAGAAAGAAGAACAATTTTCAGACATGAAAACATATTCTTAAACGTTCAAACCACTTCTTTTTCTCAAAACCATTTCATGAATTTAGAAGTGTGATTTTTAAATGTTTTCGGATATGAGCTTCATTGTTTATCTAACCGTGTGTTTCCAAAGATTAATACTTGTGTATTATCTTTTCCATATACTGTGAAGTATTCACACACACCGGTTTAGTATTTTTGTTGACTTTATTATTACCATTTGTCAAAATCAAACAATTTTTCGATGGTAATAAACCCCGTTTGAAATTCAAAGTTTGTTGAGCGTTATTTCATTCAAAACGTTTCTTTCAAGAATGTCTATAATTGTTCTTATAGACAAAATTCAATGTTTCATGACCTAAACTTTTCATGATAAATCATTCTTATTTGATCCTTTCATACATTGTCAGATTCTCAAACAAGAAGTTTGCATTCATTTCATTCATTCAATATCCTTGTTTTGAGAGAATCTTTCATGATTAAAATGCTCAAATCTTCATGATTATCTTCCTGAGCATACATATATCTGACATGTATTTCATATTGTGTTTTAACTGTTAAAGTTAAACGATTGAGCAACATATTCTTTAGGATAAAATTCACGGGATTGGTGTGAGGACTTAATAGAACTTCTATGGATTCACGATAACCAGTGTTTCCTACCCAAGAAGTTATTCTTGAGTGATCGAGAGGCGAGGGATCAATATCTGAGTGTAGGTATGTGTGCTGAGATAAAATGAAAAGAGAGTTTGGTTAGAAGTGAGCTTAAATGTTAAAAAAAAGAGGGCGAGAGATCAGAGTAAAAGAATATCAAACTCTGCACCAACTACTTTCTGAGTCGGGCAACCATATTACTATTGTTTCACAATTCTTTTGTGAACTTCATTGAAACAGGCAACTAGCCCATGCCAACTCTTGCTTTAAACCCCACCAGCTACTCATTTCTTTTTCAACAAACAGATGTTTCAATTTTTCTTGGGGATGCAGCACATATGCTATCTTGTCTTCATTCGGAAGATATAGATATTGAAAAAGAAGGAAGTCTACCCCACCTTCGCACTTCGATCATGTACAATTGAGTCCATGTATTACTGTTGTTGTCTCAATGGTTTACACGTTTTGAGCCTATTAAAAGCAATCATATGCTTAATTCTTTCATACACAAGCACATACACACATAAATGTGGTTTTTTCTGTTGAAACATTCATAGATTAACGTTATGTTATTCGATGATTGAATGGAAGACCCGGGGAGTGAACATCAATAAAACTCATTGTACAGTACATTTGTTGTACTAAGTGACTTCATGTTACTTACAAGCATCTTAACTGATTCATTTGTTGATTCAGGTTGTTAGTGCACAAATATGTTAGATACAAGATCATGAAGCTTGAAGATGAGAGTCAAGTCAAAAGGTCAAGTCAACTCTCAACCTAAAGTCAGATTGTTTGTAATAAAGGTCAAAGTCAAAGTGTGTTGTGTTGTAAGTGTGGTTAATATATTTGTTTGTAGACTCATTAGGTTATGTACGTGTATTTGTTTAGAGAGAGAAATATCGAGAGCTTCATACTGTATCAAAATTGTGATTGAAATAAAATTGTTTTGTTCAATTGATTGTTTGTCATCTTGATCGATTGCATTCATTGTGGGACACACAATTGGTATCAGAGCATACAAAAATTCAGAGAATCATGGTCTTAATCTAATTTGTTTGGTCGACATTTTCAAGAACCCGCAAGGAAACTGTGCAGATTCGATTTTTGCATTTTAGTGGTGTTTATGATCTAAATTTGCTTCCTTTGTACGCGTATTTGTATCTAGATTACTTTTGGTGTGTACTGTTTTGTCTAATTCACAAATCTTTGGTGTGAATTTTGGATTTTGATGTATTTTTGTTCGAGTTTTCATACGTACTGACTTTTGATCAAAGTTGTATTTTTGGTGTTTTTGATTGAAATCAATCAATTGTAATATGTTCGAGATATGGACTAGAGCAAATCTGCAAAGTTTCAGATCGATTTTCGAAGGTTTGGTCTGAATTCAGTGTGAAAAAGTTAGTTTTTGGACGAAAAGATGAAGAACGCGCAAGGTGCTTAGTGAAGAACTCGCACAAAGTTAAAATTCGCAAAGGGTGAAGAACACGAAATTCTAAGCTTGCGAGAAGTCAGAATGCTCACATCATTGTGTGCGAGTTTGTGTTTCTTTGATTCCTTTGTTCTGCAAGAATTGGTTGCCTGCGAGAAGTGTTCCTCTTACGCGAACTAAAAGTTGAATTTTTTTCTAAGTGTCAGAACGCGCAGACGCATTGCGCGAAGTGTTTGCGTGAAGTGATTTCTCAAAACGCGCATCCTTCTTTCTGTGCGAAGCTAGAACTCACATAGGTCTATCTGCACGAACCTCATAACTCGCAACCTTGTTCTGCGTGAACTTAGAAAGCGCATCCTTCTTTGTGCGCGAACTTAGAACTCGCATCTCTGGATCTGTGCGAACCTTGAACGTGCATAGAACGTTTTGCGCGAAGTGTCAATTTCTTTGTTCTACGAGTTTTAGTACTTAGAAAATTTTCTGAGTTTTTCAAGCTTTGACCAAGTTTGACTTTTATAGATCAAGTTTAATTCTGAGTTTTTGAACGATCAAATCAGTGCATTGTTAATCAAGACGCAAGAGATACTCTTCTAGTCTTCTTCTACTCTTCTCTTCTCTTCTCTTCTCTTATTAGCCTTATTTTTATATTTCCATTTTGATTTTAGTTTTTTAAATGGAATCACTTAGTTAGATTGTAAACTGGTGTATTAAAGTTTCAACCCGACCAACCCAACCCAATCTACATGGTTTGGGTTGCACTTTTGATTGGGTTGGGCTGGGTTGAGATTTTTCAAACCGCAAACATTGGGTTGGGTTGTTCAAGTGCCTTCAACCCGGCCAACCCAACCCGTGAGCACCCCTAATAGAGGCTAAAATGTCCCACATGTGTAGGTATGGCCATTTCAGTCAGGTCAATGTCCCATATAATGGTTTGATAAACTATTATAGTCGTTTCTTTCAAATTTTACCAAATTTTCAGTCGGATTATTTCATCATACTGCCTCTCTATGTTATTTCAATATTGTTTCATAGGTTAAATACTACATGAAACAACTTTTAAGCGGAACGGACGAAATCAAAATTACCATTCGACGATTATCGGACGAAATCAAAATTACCCCACTCAGCAGTCTTCACACCTGGCCTTATGAACGACGCATTGGAAAAGCTTTTAAGGATTCTCCTTCACCTGCTACAGCCCTCTGTTCTCATTAGTGAGGTAATGATCATTCTTGAATATCGAAGGCTTGGTTCATGAGTGAGAAAATTAATGTGATTGGTTTATTTATATAGCATTTTAATTTTGTTCCAGTTTATTACATCTAAACCTCATGCTTGTGATCTTTCAAGGTTGCCACGATATCCTCTCGCAAAAATATTGATGCCAAAATGAGAGATGAAGAAGCTAGAAGGTATGTATGTGCATATAGGAATGAAGAATCCTTCTCTACAACTAGTTTTTTTTTTGGGGATAGTATTTGTGATTGAGAAATAATTATAATTTATGACATTTTTTTAAAAATATATTTGCGGGTGTTCTTGAAGCAACACTGTGATTACTCAAATTAAACTTCAGTTAAATCAATTTTATTGATTCTTCTAGACAAAGGGCATCAAAAGTGATGGACCAAAAGCTTGACAAAGAAAGCAAAAGACCAAAAGAACCTTGTACATTGCCACCTCCGGATGCTAATGCTGAGTTAGTCACATCAATCCTTTTGTTGGTTGCAATTGTAACTGTGGCCAACATAAGTTATTAAATTTAGGTTAGGTGGGGGAAGGTGCAAATGAGAACTGTAAATATTCTGAAAACATGACAACCAACTATTTCCAGACTTACTCTTGATGAATAACCCTTTCTTCATTGTATTCATCATGAATAGTTGGTTCCTTAATTCTAAAAAGATTTACAGTTCTCTTGGCCCAGTGGTGTTAATGCAAGGAGTCGTTGTTTTTCAGAGAAGACATGAGCGTACAAGAAGCGAGTTGTTGAATGAGTACATGGGGTGTCCTATGGAGCAACCGACAATCTCAATTTGTTCAAAAGATGCAACTAATCTTCCTCCAATGATATATCTTATTCGGGGCCATTGGTGGCAGAGGTGATGGATGGACACAAACACATAAGAAATATGGTGAAGTTTCTTCCCAACTAACAAAAGGTCAAGTGGGTAGATATCAAAATCAACCGAAGAATTTACATATTTAGAAATTTGTGGACAAATGTTTATGATTGTATATAATTTACTTTTTTATTTTGTTATGACATTAATTTTGATTTTTTGTCTATATTAGTTTTCTCATCAGTTTATAATAAAAATTTCTATCCAACATAAATTTCTATCCAACGTTTTTGGTATGATTATCAATAAAACTTTGAAACAAACAATTCATTACTTAGGCGTTTATTTACTAGAATCGTTGATTTACACAACAAACATCATGCACCTTTGTCTGAATGAACTTTATGTGCCTTTTTTTACATCTAGACAAATTTTACTTCTCGCCGCATTGCGCGGGCACACAACTAGTAACTATATAATAAGGGTATAATGAATAAAATAATTATCTCCTCCCTAATATATCGCATCAATCATTCCTCTCCGTCCTGTAACTCAGTTCTTCCCCATTCATGCATGCATTTATGTACATGGTTGAGTTCTCATCTGTTAATCAATAAATCCCAATATATCAAGCAATTACTCAAGAATATGAACAATTAAGATCAAGAACTAGAGAGAGAAACTAGAGAGAGAAAGTAGATCTTGATTAGCCACAAGTCTCACAAATCTGGTTCTACGTTATTACAAGATTACGAAGGCAAAACCTATTTATACCACTACCTAATACAAATACTTAACCACTAAGGAATGCAAAACATGCTTTGACAATTACAATACAAAGACTATGTTGACTTTTACAACTTTGACTTTCCACATTAAATCTTGGATACAATATTAGACTTAACAATCTCCCCCTTTGTATTCAAGATTTAATAAAAATTTGATACAGATCTTCAGCTCTTGATTCTTCAGCTTTTGTCACTTGAACTTTGAACATTGAAGCTTTCACATCTTTACTCTTTCAGCTCTTGAAGAATCTTGGAAAATCTTTTTCTCTTTGAAGCTTTGAAAGTCAACATGCCTTGAACTCGAAACATAATTTCTTTAAACTTTGACAACTTTGAAACAAACTTTGAAACTTCTGAAAATTGTATTTTCATCTCTTTGATCTCTTGACAGTCTTCAGAAAAAAAACATCTTTAACAAATCATCTTGATTTAACTTTTTGACAACCTTTCATCAGAATCTTTAGAAACAGCGGAAGCTTTGAAATTGATCTTTGTAAAATTCTCCCCCTTTTTGATGATTGAGAACATCATAATCATCAAAATTTCTTCAATTTCAGCATTAACTTTGATTTCACCTTTGTATTGAAAACAATCTCCCCTTTGACAGTTTCCGCACTTTGATCTGAAGAGCCGAATCATGAACTGTATATATCTGAATCTTTTCAAATTCAGACATAATGAACGTGGTAACCCTGATTCAACAAATGAAACAGTTAGGAATGCCTGTCAGTAACACAAAGTTACTGTGTACAACGAATGTACAATTTAAGGAGTTGGTTTGATGTTGACTCCCCAGGACCTCCATTCAATCATTGAAAAACACAAGGTTTATCTATGAATGTTCTGACAGAAAAACAAATTCTCTGTGTGCTCGTGCTTGTGTTTGAAAGAACAATGATTGTGTTTCATAAGGCTCGAAGTATGTAAATCACTGAGACATCAATGATTGTACATGGACTCAATGTGCATGAGAAAGGGTCGAAGGTGGGGCAACTTTCCTTCTTATTCAATATCAGTATCTTCCAAGAGAAGAACCAATAGATTATGTGCTGCTTCCCCAGAAAATGTGAAACATTCTCTTTTTAAGAAAAGAATGAGTAGCTGGTGGGGTAATGCAAGAGATGGCATGGGCTATTTGCCTATTTCAATAATGGTCACCAAATAAATGTGAACCAATCAGTAATGTGGCTGCCCGACTCAGAAAAGATGTTGGTGCAGAGTTCTGATATTCTTTTAACTCTGATCTCACACCCTCTTTCTTTTAAACATATAAGCTCACATCTAACCAATCTCTCATTTCCATTTTACCTCAATTCACTCCCACACTCAATTCTTTTAGACCCCTCTCCCCTCAATCACTCAAAGGATTTCTTCCGGGGTAGGAAACACTGGTTATCGTGAATCCATGGAAGATCTATTAAGCACTCACACTGAATCCCATGTTCCTAAAAGTACATGCTGGTCAATGATTTTCTTGATATGAAAAGCACAAGAAATCATATGTCAGTGTATGTATGCTCATCAAAAATCAGAAATGAAATTTGAGCATTTTTTTTAAACATTTAAGATTTCTCAAAACTTTATATGAATGAATAATCAAGAAAGAATAGAAATGTTTTGAGAATCTGACAATGATTAAGATCAGATCAAATGAAATGACTAGGGTATCAAAGAACTGGATATTTTGTTTATATGAACAAATATAAACAATTTAGCAATAAAGGCACAAATTTGAAAAAGATGAATGATGCTCAACAACTTTGAAAGCAAACGGGGGTATTACCATCGAAAAATTGGTTCGTTTAGAGACATGGTAATAGCAAATTCAAATAAAATACTGAACCGGTGTGTATGAATACTTGACAGTATATGGACAAGATAATACAAAAGTATTGATCTTTGGAAACACACGGTCAGTTAAACATTAAAGCTCAAAAATTTGAAAAACATTTAAAAGCACACTTCTAAATTCATAAAATCTTTTGAGAAAAAGAAGTGGTTTGAACATTTAAGAAACGATTTTTCATGTTCGAAAGTTGTTCTTCTTTCAAACAATCAGAGATCTAGGACAGAAGATATTTACCTTTTCAGCTCCCCCTCAAATCATGATGTAATGATTTATGTCTTTTGAGCTCCCCCTAGATATTAGCATAATATCCTTCTTTGATCATTGAAAAACGGGTCCTGATCTGTCATGTGATCAGAAGCCACTTTATTCACATCATTTATTAAAAAATAAAATGACAGAAAGCAGTAAAACATTTTTATAGTATGAGTTCTGATCTGAAATAATCAGAAGTCATCACCTTTACTCCCCCTTAAATTAGGCATCTGAAATATGTCAGTTAAAACAGGATAGAGATCAGACACTCCCTTTTGAATTGTAGACCATCATATCAGAAAAATCTATCAGTGAAAAAGTATAGGATAGAGATCAGATCAATTCTCTTGGGACGAAGACCATCATATCCATCGGATGCAAAAACACAGAAGTAAGGTATTTTTGATTGCTGAGGTCCGAGTCCTAAACTGTTGTGTTTAGAAGTCAAACTCCGTTGAAGAACGGGTCCTAAGTTGTGTACTTAGAAGCCATAATCTTGTCATTGAGGTGCGGATTTTGAAATGCTATGTTGAAAAGCCATAATCTTTCAACTTTGAAGTCCGGGTCTTGAGTTGATTTACTTAAGAGCCAATGTTCTCTTACTCCCCCTTGACTTGAGGTGCCTGCAACACAGAATCAATTTTCTTCTTTGGTACCCACTGGTATTTGGGTCCAGAAATGTTAGTTACAGTTCGTGTGGGGGTTACAGAGTAAGAACCATACCAGAAATGATCACTGGTCTTGTGGATATGATCATGTGTACAACAGTAAGAACAATAAAATTTATTATCTGAAAACCTGAGTAATTGGTCTTTTGAGTATTTAAGGTCAGGTTTACCTTTATGCTCTTTGTTCTTCTTTGCTTTGTGAGGATGTACACATGATGTCTTTCCATTCAGCTCTTCTTTCTTGTCATCTTTGACAGATTTCTTCATCCAGACCAATTTCTCTTTCTTGAAGCTTCTTCTTCTCGGATATGTATCTGAACCATCTAAATATTCATCAAAGAAAATGTTAGTTCGACGAATCTGATCAAAAGATTTAACTAACCTTTGTGAAGAGACAGATTTCTGAGTTGATCTTGAGGCAGTCTTCTCAAGTTCTTTGATCTTTAAAGCGAAGTTGTCTCTTTCTTTCACAAGCTGATCAATCTTCTTCGAGAACTCAGATTTCGTCTTCTGCTCTTTCAGCGCAGTAGCAGATAGTTCAGGTAGCTTTGAAGTCAGTCTTTTGATTTCAGACTCAAATATGGATCTTTCTTCTTCAAATCCTTTCTCTGAATCATTTCTCTGGCCTGCTAATTCTTTAAAGAATCCCACATTCTTCTGTTCTATGGCCTTCTTTTCTTTATCAAACTTCTCTCTTTCCAAAATCAACACTTTCTCAAAATCAGACACTTGTTGAGAAAGTTTTAAGCATTTAAGCTCCACTGACTTCTTCTCTTCAAAACACTTCTTTGAAAAATCTGAGAACTTTTTCAAAAAATCTTTCTTTTCAGAAGCAAAATCAGCTTTATTTTCAGCAAGCTGTATTTCAAGATTAGATAAATTCTTTCTAAGCTCCGCATTCTCAGATTCCAATCTCTTTATCTTCTCATCAGTCAGCCCAGAAGATATTTTCAGAAGATCTTCATTAAGAGTCTTTAAAGCACTGATTTCTTCTTTTAAAGATATGGTTTCAGCAAAATACTCTCTTGACTTCTGAGAATGAAAGTCAACTGCATGATCCAGATTAATCTTCTCTATTTCCACCTTTCTAATCTTTTCTTCAAGATCTGTAAAAAATCCCATGATTAAAGAGTAATCAGCTTAATGTGAATGATCGTTCCAAACTATATATCAGAAAATCAAAAATCAGATAGAATTAAAATCTAGCATAAAAATTTAAACAACACTTGAAGTGCAAAGTCGAGGTTTTCGTGAACAGAGTGTTGCGCAAAGGGATCTTTGCGCAAGCCAAGTGAAACGCAAAGTACGGTTCTCGATAAGTGTAATGCGCAAAATAGGTTTGCGTGAGACGCAAGATGCGCAAAGTGGGATTTGCGTAAGCCGAAGGATGCGCAAAGTAGGATTTGCGTGAACTGCGTGTTGCGCAAAGTAAGGTTCTTGAAACACGCTGGATACGCAAAGTAGGTTTGCGTGAGTGACTTGTTGCGCAAAATGAGCTTTGCGTAATTGCCTTGAAGCGCAAATGAGGCTTTGCGTGATGCACTGATTGCGCAAACTAAGCTTTGTGTGATCAACGGGATGCGCAATTTGAACTTTGCGTGAGCCAAAGGATGCGCAAATTGAACTTTCAAAGTCCGAAAACCGAAAATCTTGTGCAAATGATTAAGAACTTGAGGAAGAACTTGCGCAATCCGTTAGAACTTGTGCAAACCGAAGATGAACTTGCGCAAAACGAGTTCTTGACTGTTTCTTTCTCAAATCGATTCAAACCTGCAAATTTGATCTCAAAAACTTATCAGTATCATCGACAAACAGTATTAAACACAAATTTGCTATCAAATCCAGATTAAAATCAACAAATTGCACAAATCGATCAAGAACAGAGTTCGAGTTCAATATTTCAAGAAAATTCAAAAATCAAGAATTGACAATGAATTTGATCAAATTACAATATGGAATCAAAACAAAAATCAATCACCAACATAAATCGAACTCAATGATTCCATTTTCTTGCAACAAAAACGATTTTTTTTTCACCAAAATTCGGATGAACAGTACCAAAACTCGAGTTCTTGAAAAAAAATTCGAAAAAAATCAAATTTTCGATCTAAAACTCCAGATTTCAATTCAAACTTTGATCAAATCATTTCTGAAAAGTTTGGTTTGCTCTGATACCAATTGTTGATCAATAAATCCCAATATATCAAGCAATTACTCAAGAATATGAACAATTAAGATCAAGAACTAGAGAGAGAAACTAGAGAGAGATTAGCCACAAGTCTCACAAATCTGGTTCTACGTTATTACAAGATTACAAAGGCAAAACCTATTTATACCACTACCTAATACAAATACTTAACCACTAAGGAATGCAAAACATGCTTTGACAATTACAATACAAAGACTATGTTGACTTTTACAACTTTGACTTTCCACATTAAATCTTGGATACAATATTAGACTTAACATCATCTTTGATAACTCCGTCACCACCCTCCTCTCCAACCATCTTTTAATTGGCCTCACACTATATACCTGACAATTGAATCCAACAACTGAAATCAGATCACACCAACATAATGAATAACATTTATCATGGTAAATGAGCCCGTTTTCGATGCTTACCCGATCGTAACTTTCGGTCAGTATAGAAAAAAAATGACACAAATTTTAAGCGTTGAAATTATTTTCTGGAATACGGATATTTTTATCGAGTGGAGGCAAATGATGAAATACCTTTAACGCCGCATATCGTACATCTCTCTTATGTCGCCATGACATTTAGTTTGATCGGTAGGACTTGTGCGGGATTGCTTGTGGCTTGCTCACTTCTTGGGTGCTTTTCTTCTTCCTCCAAACTTATTCTTTTGGGCTTTTGGGAAAAAAAAGGTTTGGTTTTTTTTACTCGATAGGTGTTTTGTGGGTTATTCTCAAAAACTATTTTGGTCGGATATCGGCAATTTCTCTGACCACGTATTTGAGATTGTTTTTTTTTTTTGCTTTGGTTGGTAAACCTCACCCCCAAACTTTGAGATGGTAAAATGTCCTCATTGCATGGGAACGGGAACGGGGAGGTTCGGTTGGGGAGCAAGGGTGAGTGGATGGTCCGAAAGAAAATGGCATACGTCTTTTCAAATTAAAACGTAGGAAACGAAAGAAAAATTGTACCTGCACAGACGTTAGTACGACATGCATAACCGATAACACAATAAAGCGCGAAAAAAATAGCATCCACAATATATCGTCACAAAAAAAATGATGCCAAGCAAAAGGATCACAAGAGTGTATCAAAAGGTTAGACATACCCAACAGAATCAAAAGAATAATCAAAAGAAACAAAATAATTGTTCCAAAAAGGAGAGTTAACTGTCGGTTCAGTAGGAAGGCTGCTCGCCACTGTGGTCAGCAGTACTTGCCACGACAACACTGGGATCATCGGTCTTTGGAGTGTCGTCAGCACGGGATCTTGGAATGGCACACAACTCAGCTGGGAACACTGGCATGGAGGTGACATGAGGTGAGACGGGAGCGGTGCACAAGTTCGGTGGAAATGCGAGAAAAGAAGCATCAAACGAGAAATCAGACATGACATAACAATGGGTGAAAAAAATATCTCGATATTTGGAATACGGTTGCAAAAATGGATGGTGTTTACATGTCGGTGCTTGGTGGTTGGTTGGCTTTTTTCTTGACATGATACATCAATTTAGTTTAAGAGGTGAGGGTGAGAGAGAAGGTTTCTTGGGGGAAGATGTAGAGTAGGCATGGGAATGGGGCGGGGATGGGGTGGGGACCTCAATCCTCATTCTTGAACCTTCATCTATGTCCTCGTCCCTATCCCCGTCAGGGAATAGGATCACATCCCCATCCCCAACGGGGAACGGGGATCCCTAACGGGGAAACGGGGATGTTTTTTCTCGATTATGTAAGCTATTTTAAATCAAATATTTGTGAAGTCGTACATGTTTAACTCTCACATATTCTCATAAACTTAAAATCAAAAGGAATTTAATTTAATACAAAAAATTCACAACATCATATAATAATTAATAAACTAAAACCAAAATAAATTCAATTTAATCAAAAAAAAAACTTAACGTCACACGTACCAAAACATATAGAGTAATATCTAAAACCATATCGAGTAATATCCAAAGCATATCGAGTAATTTTATTTTTGACTTGACATCCAAAATATTATGTACTAACATCCAAAGCAAATAACAATTTTAGATTGAAAACCTACCAAAATATTACATACTAACATAAAAAAACAATTTTAGATTCAAAACCTAGTTAAGAAATAAGAACTTATGAATTACCAATTTAGTTGAATTAAATAATATATATTTAATTTATTAATTAATATATATAACGGGTACGGTACGGGGCGGGGCGGGGTGGGGAGTGCAATACCTGTCCTCGTCCCCATCCCCGGTTTGAGACAAACGGGGATCCCCGTCCCCATCCTTGGTTTAACGGAAAATCCCCATCCCCGATCGGGTTCCTTGATGGGGCGTGGTCCATTCCCATGCCTAATGTAAAGAGAAATTTTGAAAGGATGATGGAGGGAGAAAAGATTGCGAAAGAAAATGCAATGTTGGTTTTTTTTAGAGGAAGGAAAGGTGAAAAGAAAAAGGATCAGTTACGGGGAAATGGATGGGAATTTCAATTTTTTATTTTTTTGGGAGGGAGAAAGGGTTGAAATGGACATATGAGAACAAAGCTTAAAGGGGAAGGGTGGTTCTTTTCATGAGGGAAAGGAGTGGATGATGAAACATGAAAGGGAGGTCAACTTTTGAGAAATCGAAAAAGAAGTTTCATGCTAAAAAAGCAATCAGGTCCTAGCAACCATTCTTTAATCCAGAGAACAATGTCCCTTGAAAGTTCCTACCTTTGACTTTTTGAAACAAGTGACCAAAGTAGTGAACCGCCACAAAGAATCATCAGCTCCAAAACGACACATACACTAATTAAAACACAAACTTTTATCCTTAACAACTCCAAATGAAAATAACTAAACACACTAAGAAAATCACACTAACAAATGTAAACAAAACTCAAAATGAGAGTTATGACACACATTTTTTTCCTTTTTTTAATCCGAAAAACTTTGATCCTAGTCGGAAAAAATAAAAGACTCAAATCTAAAATAAAAAGATGTAAAATAAAAAACACAAAATTAGAGTTGAGAGTAAGGGAAAAATTTGTATTAATATTATGTAGGATGTGATTCACCACCCCACGTATACATCTTGAAAAGGTGGGATGATTTCAAGATAATAATCATCTCCACTTTATCAAAGGCTCTTCCAACAGCCACAGAACACGATCTAGTAACATCTTTCAAGCTTTTGACCATCTAGTAACATCTTTCAAGCTTTTGACCGCATAATTTATCCCCACGGTATGATGTGTGACTACCGTGGGAGCACTATTATCAAAACAAGGTTGCACAAGATAAACAAGAATCATTACATTAGAAATTTTAGCATTTTGAAGCACCTCTTCACTATTGGGGAGTAAAGAAGGCTTGCTCATATGTTCGGATTTTGCCTCAAAAATCTACGACTCTTTTTCAACATCACTCTCATCCTTACCAACACATATTAATTTTTTATTATCACTTAGTAAGGGGCCTTGATTTCGATTTTTCAACTCGTTGATCAGTTGTCCCATCTTAATGTTCAAGGCATCCATAGAGGATGAAAAAATTCCCATAAAAGTTGTAAGACATTCAGTTAAGCTTGGGAAATAGTTTCACAAGAGTGAGATTTCTCGGGTTGTTCATAAATGTTGTCCAGTAGGTAGTTAGAAACAAAAGATGGAAACCCATAGTAAGAATTCATCCCTTGAAAATAAAATGTATAATCATCATGCTCCTCCCATGATTTGTCAAATGTATTCAAATACGTGTCATTCCAATCTTGGTAGGGAGGTGCAAGTGAAGTGTAGGTGTCATCGTCTTGAATATTTGTACATAAATTAGGATGTTGTTCCCCATAATACCGGAAAGTGTTATAATAAGGGGCATCCCAACTAAAACCTTCCATTATCGTGAAAGAGTGTTGTAGTCGTGACATACAACATGGGAAAGTGCTAAAAAACTCGTGACTCGGTCTCAAGAAGAAATAAATATGTTAAGATGTAAAATCTTGCCAATCCCCGGCAACGGCGTCAAAATCTTGATAGCAAAAATACACACGTGTAAAATGTGATACAATAATGGTGCAATATACACAAAAAATTGCGTTCAATTTTCAAGTAATATAATAGTAAGGACCGAAAACCGTATCCAAAAGGATTGGACTTAACTAAGATATCAAGATTTCTACCAACTTTGGTGCAAAGTTGAGAGTTTTTATATATTGGTTGGTTTTGAGCAAAATATTAAAACTTTGAATTAACAAGTTAATAAAAGGCAGGTACAGGTGTAAGTTTTTCCCGAGAGTATACTAATAACTTAAATGGTTAACAGATCCTGTCACAATGTGACCCCACACGATTTCCTCTTTTGAAGCTACGTCGTATAGGTTGTAATTACGATGTTATTATAAAGTATCCATAAATGCTAACTTTCGATTTACCAATATCATAAGTAGATCTCAAAGATCTTAGCCCCACCAGTATAGAGAGATGCGCATATCTTTATGGCATACCAACTCGACCGACATTTGGACCTTAGTTCGATTAATGCAAAATCCATATCTCAATGCGATTATTGAAGATTTTCTCAAACCTCCTTGCATTACCCAAGCTGTATTCGGATCCACCTCTCTCGAGGTTTAAGGTCTAATATTAACACATACAAGTGATCTGTTTGTTCGCGTTGAGTTAAAACTTCAACTTAGATGACCAAACCGAGAAGTTAGCCAAAATGCGGTAACACCCAAGTGTTACATTTTAACCTCTCGTATTTGGCTTACGCCCGCACCCAAGGGGGGTTATCTATTAATCATAAATAAAGACATATAAGAAGATAGAAAATACTCAAAATTAAACTGCATATAAATTAAAAGCGTTTCTGTGGTGGCGAATGTCACCACAGTGGTACATAAATGAAAAGATGAAAATTAAAATTACAACTAAATTGGTCAAACTAAAATCTACTGAATCTCTTCAAGATTTGATCAAAGGATGAATGGATTCATTTCAAATGGCCATCCAAGCTCTAATTTATAGTGGAAGAGGAGAGAGACGTGAAAGTGACTTGAGAGAACAAACTTCAAGAGAGAAAGGGACCTCTCATGGTGTCTTCTTCCCATCCTTCTCCTTGTCCATATCTCCTCTATTTTCATGAATACTTCGGAGTTTGACCAAGGCTCCTAATTTTTCCCATTTCACTGATTTAGCAACAAGATTTCTGTAGTATCTCCAAAGGTGTTGGTTGCCAAAGTGTGAGCTTTGTGGCCACATTGACGAGTTTTCTTACCAAATTCGAACTTTCAGTTATTTCTCTCTTAAGCAGCAACTTGGACCAAAAAAAGTGGGAAAAGGCTCAAATGGGTATTAGATTGGTAAAAAGGGGTTTAAAAAGAGGAACATAGAACTCTAAACTTTGAGATTTATCATATGTCCAATATTATCGTATCCGAGATTGGAAATCAATGTTGAAGGTCAAAGCTTAAAGTCAAAGTCATCTTGAAAGCCAAAGTTGTCAAGAAAGTCAAATGTAAATGCTTTTAATTGTAGTTTACTTGTCTTTGCATTTGTAGAAGTATAAATAGCTTGTAATAGTTCTTTGGTAATGTAGAAAATACAGCTATCAAGTGAGAGCATTAGAGAGTTTATCGTATGAGTTTCTAGAGAGAGAGAGAGAGTCTAGAGAGAGAAAGTATGGAAATCCTATGTAAACCATTTTTCTCTCAAGATTCAATAAAGATAATGTTTGTGATTCATTGTTACTTGAATGAAACTAGGATCTAAATGTGGTATTAGAGAAAAATAGAAGAATTTATGTCAGATTTCATCAATTTTTTTGATGATTTGAAGAATTTTTGGGTTTTTGAAATTTTCTTGAAACTTTTTTGGAAATTCGAATTTTGGTTGGATTTGTGTTTAATTGATGAATTGATCATCATTGATTCACTCTATGTCGATTTCATCGTTTGAATCGAATTTCGTTCGAAATTTGGAGTTTTTGAATTTTTTTCAAAAGTGATCGTTCTTGACATTTTTTGATCTATTTTGATTAATCATTGGTTTTTTATTCAAATTTTTTGCTCCGATCTTATTCTCATGTGTTTTTAAATTCATTTTCTCAAGAAGTTCTAAGAAAATCATAAAATTCATGTGTTCTTGAAAAATTCTGTATCAACTGGAAGTTGGAGATCTTTATATATTCAATGTTATCGCATGCTTCATATTTATCGCATACCTGCTGCTGCAAAACCCTCAGATGCCTCATGATTGTCTCACAACAAAGGATTCATACTTATCACATGTTCTTAAAGATAGCATTCATACTTATCGCACAACATTGAACTTCAAACTGCTCGTACAATACAGATCAACAATGTTCTAATTCAGTCAAAATAGGGTGTTTTTTTGTTTTGATTTGATGATGATGTTGCATGTTTATGTAGCACATACAAAATATCTCATAGTATGTAAGTTGTACTCATGATATTTCATGGTTTATGCACTGCATGTTTACATTTTATGCTATTATGATCTAATATGTTGGCAATGGCTGTTTTTTTTACTGATGCTTCGATGATATTATGTCTGATGTGTTTGATTGTTGTGTTACTACTGCTTTGATGAAGGTATTGTGTAATTCTTTGTTGACCAATTAAGACCCTTATACCGTTAGTCATTTTAAGGAGTCTTATTGTTTCGATTTAAAGTCCCGCATCCTCCCAACTCCTCACACAAAACTATCTTCATATATATCGCATCTTGAAGAATCAAAGTTGTCGCACACGATTAGATTCAAAGTTGTCGCACGTTGTATAAAGTCAACCTTGAGTTTCTGGTTAACTTTTGTCGCATGAGCTGTGCGAGAAGTCTGTTATCGCATGAAACTTGTATTATTCAATACTTGTTGTTTTTGGCGGTTTTTAGTCAACAAAGGTTGTATCATGGTTGTTGGACTTCATTTAATTACATAAATTACATGGGTTCATTGTATAAATTGAGTTTCCTTCATGGTGGTTGCAGGTTATTAATGAAGAAGATGACACAGTTCTGTTAAGTGTCCGTTAATGTTGTTAATTGTGTTACACTTTTAGTCCTTTTTCCGTTAAGTGCGTTAAAAGTTTTTCATTTTTAGTCATTTTCTGTATAAAGTTAGTCCTTTTCCGTTATCTTAGTTAGTTTATCTTTCTGTTTTGTACATTTTTAGTACCTGGACTTTAAAGTTTCATATACTATCACTTTCAATCACTAGACTTTAACTTTCAAATTTTGTCACTTTTAGCCCATTGAACTTGAAGTTTGAAAATTTTACTTTTTTAGTCCTTGCACTTGTGTTTGTGTATTTTTATGTTTTTCAAGTGTGCACAATTCAACTTCTAATCGAAGTTTTTGTGAACAGTCATTTTATTTCAGGTAACAATGTCAGATGTTGTTACTTGTTTCTTTGTCACAAAATCAGTGGTGAGAAAAAGTTGTTGAAAGACGAAATCAGTACTTTAGAGAAAAGCAATCTAGATCTCAAACAAAAGATTTCTGAATTTGAGAAATAAGCCAGATAAGAGAAGAATATAGTACTTGAAGAGAAAGGAAAGCGTAGAACATGAAAATCTTGAGTTGAAGCAAAAAATTTCTGATTTGGAGAAGGAAGCTGATATGAAGCAATGTGATTTTAATTCAAAATCAAGTTTGATTATCTCTTTGGAACAGATATTGTTGACCTTTCAAAGAAAATATCTGTTTTTGAAAAATATATTACAAAGGAAAAAAAAAGATTTTTGAAAAAGAAAGAAATATTTTTGCAAGTGAAAGAAAAAAATTTTAAAAAACATTATGATTTCTCAAAAACAACTCTTGAGGAAAGAAAAGCTTTTAAGCTTAAAAGTTTAAAACTTTCAAAGCAAGTTTCTGATTTGAGAAAGTGTCGGTGATAGGTATAGATAATTTTGAGAAGGAGAGAAGTTTTTGAAACACAGAGAATTTTTTTGAAACAAATTCTGTTGATTTTTCATTGAAAATTTATGATTTGGAAAAGTTGGTGGAAAGGGAAAGAAAGGAATTTAGTGTAAGAAAAGTGTTTTTCAAGATGAAAAGAAAGTGACTGAAAAGAAAAATGTTGGGGTTTTCAATGAAATATCTGAGAAAAGAAAAGGTTTGGAAAAAGATTTTGATGGTGAAAGAAAAATCTTTGAGCCTGAAATTTGTAAACTTTCAAAGAAGTTATCTGAATTAGCAACAGATGTTATGAAAGAGCATGTCAGGATCGAATTCTTAACAAGAATTAATACTCAGAAACTAATATCAAAGAAGTTGCGGAAAAACACTTTGATATTTGATCAAACAGTAATCAAAAACAGTATATAATTATCAAACAGTAACCTTGTATTTAATGCTTAAAACTACAAGATTACACACTCAACCTCAATATTGATGAACAGGCTCACCAATACGAATTCTACTTCTCTAGAATTAGGATCTATGCCTTGAGGTTGATTTTCTCTCATGAAAAACGATTATCAAAAGTTATCTCTATCTATTCTAAACATTCTATACATATACTGATAAAAAGATAATTACAAAGAATAAACAAATCTTCAGTATATCTTCCATGTATATCTTCTAAGTATATCTTCAGTATATCCAGCTGTAGTACATTCCATCCGGATCTCTTTAGCAGCACTAATAATGCTCAGCAGCATTAACTTCAACTAGCAGCATTAACTTCAAGTAGTACTAACTACTAGCAGTACTAACTAGCTAAGCAGTACTAACTTTGTTCAAGCAGTACTAACTTTAACTAGCAGTAGTAATTCTACTAGCAGTAGTAACACTTAGCAGTATTAATCTTCAACTTGTTCTGGCAGTAGTAACTACACTTGTACTAGCAGTAGTAACTACACTTAGTAGAATCTTCAGTTCCCAACAATCTCCCCCTAACTTGACTTTTAGAAGAGAAGTCAAGTTCTTCAGATATTCTTCCAGATGCTCTTTTTAATGCTCCCAAAACTTCCAAGATCATGCTCCTAAGTCTGGATTCAGTCCCAAACTCTGATTGATTATCCTCTGAATTAGATACTTGGCCATTTCTGAATTTGGTGCACAACCCAACTTCTTCTTTAGCATGGCATGAACCTTCAGTCTGGTGTGATTATATACTCTATCCACTAGGAAGTATTCTGTGTGATTTCTATCCAAAGTCACTGCATATACTCCACTAGTTTCATATAGAGTCCAACTTGTGACTTCTTTAAACACACTCTTGATGACCTGGTCCACTTCTTCAGGTTTGAACATCATGCATAGATACTCCATCACCAGTTTTGTAAGAGAAATTCCTGGAGTATTCAGATGATCTGCATACAGCTTAATTCCTATGTCAAACATCTCTTCTATATCAGATCTAGAGCATGTTCTGACAATCTTGACCCAAGTGTTGAATACTTCATACTTATCACCCTTCCTCTTGAGTCTGATGTAATCTTTCCCATCCATTGTCAGTACATCCCAGTGAATGATCTCAGGTGGCTTAACTCCAACAGGTTCTGCAGAAATTGGTTCAGGCACTTTGTCCATCACTACCATATATAAGCTTACATCATCTTTGATTGATGACCCTTGCTGGCTTGATGACTCAGGTGCCACTTCTTCTTCAGCAACATTTTGTTCTTCTTCTACTCTAGGCTTCTTATCTTTCTTTCTTTTGGCCATCATCTTGGTTCTTTTCAAAGTCTTTTGAACCTGTACTAGAGTCACTTCCTTCTTCTTTTCTTCCTTTTCCCTTGCCATTTCTTTGATAGGAGTTCCCTCTTTACTTTCAGGGAATGGTTGATTCATATCTATATCATTACTCTCCTTGGCCTTCTTTTCAAACTCTACTCTTTTCTTTTCATTGCTCTTCAGATTCCCCATTTCCTTTTCATAGAGCTCTCTGATTTGATCAAAACTCATCTTCACAAACATTTCTTTCTTTACCCCAATTGCACTCCTCAAGAAAGTTACCATTTTGTTTCTTTCCTGAGTGGCAAGGTAAGTTTGTGAAGGTCTTCTTTTCTTTGCACTTGTATTAGCCATCATAGCCTTTCTCAGACTTATAGCCCTTTGTTTAGCCTTTTCAGTTTCAAGCCCCTTTTGATAGGCTTTATTTAGCTCAGCAGCTAAAGCCTTTGCCATTTCCCTGTCCTTCTCCACCTGAGCTCTTTCTTCTTTTTCCATCTCCTTCTGCATTTTCCTTGCTAAAGCTTCATCTGATTCAACCAACCTTTGCTTCTTGATTGGTTGATCAGATTCCACTATCTTTTCTTTTCCCTTATTCTTTGATTCTGCAGCTTTGTCTTTCTGTTCTGATTTTCTGTCTCTCCCTTCATTTATGACCACTCCCTTTGCTTTGGGAGTGTCATTCTTAGCTTTGATTAGCACTTCAGCTACTTCAATTTCTGTTGGTGTTAACTCTGTTACTGCTGCTTGTGAGGTTTCAGCAGCATTAACAGTTTCTGCTTCTTTTTGTACTGAACCTCTTTCTGTTTCTGCTTCCTTCTCCCCCTCAACTTCAACTCTCTCTTTATCAATCTCCCCTTCCCTTGATGCTTCTTCCATGTTGATCTCCCCCTTTTTGGGAGCATCAGTCACTGATTTCCTCCTTCTGAGCACAAATTGTTTCTTCTTCTTTTGCAGAATCAGTTTCCTTACCATTTGCTTCAACTTGATGATTTGTTCTTGTTGTGACAGTACTATGAGTTTTAGCTCTTCTATATCTTTGCCCTGTTTGAGTACATCCATGTTGATGTTGCCCATTGCCTCCATCAATTCATCATAGTTATATCTGTCCTCACCTTCTCCAGGAGTGTTACCCCCTATTGAAGGATCATTGGATCTTTTAGTAGTGGAAGTCTTCTGCCTAGCAGAAGCACTATCCACCCCTGTGGTTTCTTGGCACCAGGGACCTTCAAATGATTGCTCATTCAAAGTTGCCATGGGGGAGGTCTTATTGATGTTACCACTTTCCTCCTCTGTGCTAGCAGGAGTAGTGGCAGCCTCATCACCCATATGCTCTACCTCCTCCTCAGAGAGCACCTCCTTTGGGTTGGGAGATACCCTTGTGGTTTCCCTTTGGATATTCTCTAGGGGAGAATTCTCCCTTAGAGGGCTTAAAGGCTTAGTTGGTGATGGTACAAGAAGGGAAGGAGCCTTCTTTACCTGTTTTCTTTGATAAGTTTGGGTAATTGTAGAAGTGGGCTTATTCAGAAGGGACTGTGGAATTGATTTTGAGAGGGAAGGTTGGGCTTGGCTAGCAGTGGGATGGTCTAATGAGGGCCTTGACCCTGCTGCCATACCTTCAGTGTTTTGGGACACCACCATCATTGTAGAGAACAATGGGGTGTCAACTCCTTCCGAGTCCCCAGCAGATCTTCTCATATTTGAGAAAACCTTGCCTTTTGGGGGTTTAGGTACATATACTCCAACAGGTTGAGGTATATCCGTCAATTCATGGTTAATTACTTCCTGAACAAATCTGGGATACATAAGGAAACTCTTTTTGTTTCCCATATTTGATACAAGATCACTGAAAATCATCTTTGAGAAATTGTACCTTCTGGATGTAGCCAAGCATACCAAAGCATATGCAATTGGACTGCTGAACTCACTCCATCCAGTGGTCTTTTTGGAGATGCAATGCATCAGGGTATGAACAAGAAAACGCCATTGGGGTGAAAACTTTGCTTTTGAGAATTTGAAAACACCCAATGGGCCTCCATACCCCATTCTAGTAAGATTAGAAAATAGTTCATCATTAGAGATGGACGTTATACCAGAGGCATCGTCTAGACGTAGACTGATGCGTATAACCTCTTCAGTAACTGTTAGTGGTTGATCACAGATTCTTGTCTTGATCATTTGCACACCATGTTCCACAACAATGGTTGCATTGGCCCAGAACTGCCTTTGATGCTCAATGTAGATTGTAGGGGATACAGTAAGAGCATGAGCAATGTGGCTTGACTTGAGGAAATCCACAATCTGATGAAAGCCTTCTGCTTGTTTTGGCTTTTGGAGCATTGCGATTTCATTGTGCTCGTCAATGAACGCCATTGATGCCATTGACCTTGAAGATTTTTGCCTGAAAACTATGAACGTTGAGAGAGAAAGGGTTTAGAGCGCAAGGGAACAGTATGCAAAGAGTCGTTATGAACTTTTAGGCGGGCAAAGAGTATTTATAGTATTCGGAATATAAGCAGTATTAACCTAGAGCAGTATTAACTACTAGCAGTAGTAACGGCTAGCAGTATTAACTAACTAGCAGTATTAACTGAAAGCAGTATTAACCACTAGCAGTATTAACTACTAGCAGTAGTAACGGCTAGCAGTATTAACTAACTGGCAGTATTAACTGAAAGCAGTATTAACCACTAGCAGTATTAACTACTAGCAGTAGTAACGGCTAGCAGTATTAACCACTAGCAGTATTAACTACTAGCAGTAGTAACGGCTAGCAGTATTAACTAACTAGCAGTATTAACTGAAAGTAGTATTAACTACTAGCAGTATTAACTACTAGCAGTATTAACTACTAGCAGTATTAACTATACTTACTCCTTTTAACCTTGCTAACACTGAGTACTGCTATGTATATCCTGAAAAAGAAGATTAGTAACACCAAGAATAAAAATATACAGGTATAAAACCAGAAGAAGATTATTCAGAGTTTATCATTCCCACACCTGTGACCAAGAAAGTGAATCTACCCACATCAAAAGCTTTAGTGAATAGATCAGCAAACTGATTATCAGTGTGGACTTTGACAACTTGAATAAGTTTCTTTTCATTACAATCTCTTATAAAGTGATACCTGATTTCAATGTGCTTTGTCTTTGAGTGCTTGACTGGATTATTTACAATGCTAATAGCACTGCTGTTGTCAATAAAGATTGGAGTGTGTAGAAAGGTTACCTCATAGTCCAACATTTGATTCTGAATCCATAAGACTTGAGAACAGCAACTTGCAGCTGCTATGTACTCTGCCTCTGTTGTAGATGTGGATACTGTGGTTTGTTTCTTGCACTGCCATGAGACTAGTCTAGCACCCAAGAACTGACATCCTCCAGAAGTAGATTTTCTGTCCAAGTTTGCCCCACCTAGATCACTGTCTGAGTATGCTATTAGGTCAAAAGGGGAGTTATGAGGATACCAAAGTCCCAATCTGGGTTGCCCTTTGAGATATCTGAATATCCTCTTAACAGCTTGAAAGTGAGATTGCTTTGGCCTAACTTGAAATCTTGCACAGACACAGACTGGAAACATTATATCTGGCCTAGATGCTGTGAGATACATGAGAGAGCCAATCATGGATCTATAATAATGCACATCCATGTCCTCCCCCTCAAGATCTGCTGTGATCTGCTTGTGTGTTTCCATAGGTGTGCTGGCCGGTTTTGATTCTGAGAAACCAAACTTGGTTAGAATATCCTGCACATACTTGGATTGACATATGAAAATGCCATCTGACTTCTGTTGAACTTGGAGTCCAAGGAAGAAAGTAAGTTCCCCCATGGAACTCATTTTGAACCTTTGATGCATTAAATCCTCAAATTCCTTGCACATGTTGTTTCTTGTAGATCCAAAGATAATGTCATCAACATAGATTTGGACCAGCAAGATATCCTTCTTCTTTCTTTTGATAAAAAGAGTCTTATCTATGACTCCTCTTTCAAAGTCATTTTCCAAGAGATAGGATGACAGAGTGTCATACCATGCTCTTGGGGCTTGATGTAGTCCATAAAGTGCTTTCTTTAATTTGTATACCCTGTCTGGATAGCTTGGGTTTTCAAACCCTGGTGGTTGACAGACATATACTTCTTCTTCAATTGATCCATAGAGAAAAGCACTTTTTACATCCATTTGATAGACTTTGAAGTTCATGTAAGAAGCATAGGCTAGGAATAGTCTGATTGCTTCTATCCTAGCCACAGGTGCAAAAACTTCTTCATAATCTATACCCTCTTCTTGAGTATAGCCTTGAGCCACCAGCCTTGCTTTGTTCCTTATAACAATACCTCTTTCATCTCTCTTGTTTCTGAAGATCCATTTTGTGCCAATTGCTCTGTGACCTTTAGGAAGGTCTACTAGATCCCACACATCTTGTAGCTTGAACTGTAACAATTCTTCTTGCATTGCTTCTATCCAGCTAGATTCTTTCATAGCATCATGTGCCTTTTTAGGCTCAAGCTGGGATAGAAAACATGAGAGCACTGTATGCTGTTGATCTTGCATTTCCTGAAGCCTGCTTTGATGTCTAGTCATCATGGGAGAAGAGATATCTCCTATTACCAGCTGTGGAGGATGATTCTTTTGAACTCTGGTGTTATGACTAGGTTCTTCATTCAGTCCAGCCTCTAGATTAGAGTCATGCAACTCAACTGAAGTGTCTTCAGATGTCACTTCTGATTCTTGAGTCTCCTCATCTCTAGTGTCTTCTTCACTCTGACTTGGTTCAGTAAATGATTCCTTTTCACAGTCTTCATTTACTGTGGATATGGGAAAAATCACAGATTTAGATATACTTTCTTGAACTTATGTGATCTCTGATTCTCCACCATCTGTTCCTGTATACTCATTACTGAAACCAAAAGAGTTAGTTAGTGAATCAATGTCAAATAGCCATTGAGGTCCAGACCCAACAGGATTTGGTGTGTTCTCATTGCATTTGACATTGTCACTTTCTTCAATTATTCTAGAAGAAGAGTTAAAAACTCTGTAGGCCCTACTCTGAGATGAATATCCAACAAGAAATCCATCATCTGCTTTGCTATCAAACTTACCTAAGTGAGATTTGGTATTTAGAATTGTACAAGGACACCCAAAAGGTTTGAAGAAACCAATAAAAGGTTTTCTTTGATTTAAAAGCTCATATGGGGTCTTGTTCTTTTGCTTGACCACTAGAACTCTGTTTTGGACATAACAAGCAGTATTAACTGCTTCAGCCCAGAATGTAATTGGCAATTTTGAATCAGCCAACAGAGATCTAGCAGCCTCTATTAGTGTCCTATTTCTCCTTTCAGCAACACCATTCTGTTGAGGAGTCCTAGGAGCACTATATTGTCTCTCAATACCTTTTCCTTCACAAAAAGTGTTTAAATCATGATTTTTAAATTCAGTTCCATTATCTGATCTAATGACTTTTACTCTTTGATTAGTTTGGTTTTTAATTCTTAGAATAAAGGATTTGATAAGACCACTTGTTTCATCCTTAGTCCTTAGAAAATATACCCAAGTAAATCTGGAGTAATCATCAACAATAACCAAGCAGTAAGATTTCTTTCCTATACTCATAACATTTGTAGGACCAAACAGATCCATATGCAATAACTGGAGACAAGAAGAAACAGAATTTAACTCTTTGGTCTTATGAGAAGTTTTGTGTTGTTTGCCTTTAAGACAAGCAACACAATGATCATCACATGAAAAGACTTTTGAAGGTAAACCTCTTACAAGGTTATTTTTAACAAGATTGTTCATAGTCTTGAAATTCATGTGACACATCCTTCTGTGCCAAAGGGAGGATTCATCTATAGAAGCTTTTGAAACAAGACAATTTAAAGATGAATCACTATCAACATTGTCCAAATCAAGACAGTAAACATTGTCCTTCCTAGGAGTTCTAAGTAGTATCATGTTTTCATCAACTACCTTGAACCCTGGAGCAAGGATCATACACTCAGTATTAGTAAATAATATACTATGTTGTTTGTCACAAACCTGTGATACACTTAACAGGTTGTACTTTAATTGATCAACATAGTAGACATCCTCAAATGTCATCTTACCTTTGGTGACATTACCTTTTCCACTTATCTTACCACCAGTAAGATTGTCTCCAAATGCAACATGTCCTCCATTGATATGTGTGAAATCCTGAAGACATGATATGTTGCCTGTCATGTGCCTAGAGCAACCACTATCAACATGCCAAATGCTCTTTCTCTTGAGCTGTTGGTTGCCCTGCACATTAGATAAATCAATTAGTATGATTAGGGACCCAAGCCAAAGTGATCTTGGGTCTTCCTTTCTCATCAAAGTATTTACATTCCTTTTTAATGAGGTTTTTAAACTCAGAGCACTCTTTATTAGAGTACTTTGTCAATATGATTGGCTTAGCAGAATCAACATTAGAAGCAGTACTAACCTTAGAAGTACTAACAGAGTTAGCAGTACTAACAGGTGTAGCAGTACTAACAGGTTTAGCAGTACTAACCTTGTTAGCAGCATTAACATTGTTAGCAGTAGTATTACTTCTAGCAGCACTATCATTGTCAGCAGCACTATTTGTGATAGCAGTACTAACAGTTTTATTGCTTTTAGGAATCCACATATTGACACTTTCTTTAACAGAATACTTTTTCTTCATGTGGCTTTTAGTTTTAACAGTTTTCTTAGCCACATGGTTCTTTTCAATTTTCTTATAACCAAAGGGTTTTTGCATGGATCTTTGGAAATTCATTCTTTGGTTCATAGGATTGAAATAACAGAATTTTGCAAGATGATTCAGTTTGCCACAGATAAAACAAGGTTTTGGTCTATTGATTTTACTCAGATCAACCCCTTGTTTATGTGCCCATTGATTATTCCAGTTTCTTTGATTTCCCCTCTTTTTGTCCTGTTTTTGGGGCTTATTCTTCTTACAAGCACACTGTTTGCAAGGACCTGGATTCACAACTGTGGTCTGTTTATAATGGACCTTACCAGACTTTTCCTCTGTCTTCTCTATGTTCTTGGATTTGATCCAAGCCCTTCCACAATCCTCATTGGTGATAATGTTGTTTTCTATAGAAATCTCACCACTCACCTTGTTCTCCTTACTCTTGTCAACCTCTTTCTCAGTCTTATCCTCAACAATTTCCTCATCTAAGGGATCTATTTCAGTGGCTCCCTCAGGCAAGTCCTTCCTATCTTTGGTGTCTAACAGGTCTGAAGTAGGAGGAATGTAATTGTTGTTATATGGTGGAGGTGTGGCATTATACCCAATTCCTCTTCTTAATTTATCATGAATCTGATTTTGCAGTAAGGAGTCCATTGCTTTAGAAGCATTGGAAAACTTTTCTACATCAAGCTTAACTTTGGTTAACTCCTCTTTCAGTTTTTCACTCTCCTCTTTAGATTTGGTCAGTTTAAGTTCTAAATTCTTTTTCTCCCACTGCCAGTAATTAGTGTCATATGAGTGTTGTAGTTCATTGGCTTGAAAACCTTTGATTTGATCTTCAAATCCCTCTACTATCCTCACATAGTCTTTTATATCCTTTTCTAGTCTCTTCAGGTCATCACTCATCTTCTGATTGTGATCCCTGTACCTTTTAACAGTGTCTATGCAAGTTTTAGAGCAGAGATTAGAACTTACCTCAGATGGGAGATCAGATACTTTAGCCATAAGAGCTTGATTCTGAATAGCTTCTTCTGCTTGATCACTCCAATCAAACCCCATTCCTTGTTGAGAAACAAGGGCTTGAGCAGAGTTTCTGTTGTTATTGAAGCTTCCAGATTGAGCTTGTTGATGGTTGTTGTTGTGAGACATTCCACTTCTGCATTCTCTAGCAAAATGTCCCTTCAGATGGCATTTGTAGCATTCTACCTTTGATTTATCAAACCCTGCTCCATCTTCTCTTCTTTGTGAGAAGTTGTTTCTTCCAGTCCTCTTTATAAACTTTTTAACCCTCATGGAGAGCATGGCCATCTGCCATTTAATATCCATCTCTTCCAGATCATCAGGATGAAGTTGTTCTAAGTCATCATTGATCAAAGAAGAATTTCCATGATTAGAAAGAAGAGCTTCAAATACATAATCAGTTCCTTTATCTAAATTTGATCCATTAGCAGCATTCACTGATTCAGGGTTAGCAGTAGAATCAATTGATGCTGATAGGAGTGCAGCATTATGAACATATCCAGAAGGCTTCTTCTTTGCCTCTACCTCAGCTTCAAATACTCTAAGATCATTGTACAGATCATCAAGTTCTTTGTCTTCCAACTGATCATTCTGTCTGAATGACACAGTGTACATGGTCCATTCATCTCCAAGGGACCTTAAGAACTTTCTGTTCACATCATCTTGATCAATCTGTACTCCCATAGTAGCTAGTTCACCAATTAGTTTATTAAACCTGTCAAAAGTTTGAGTCATGGACTCATTCTTAGTTGAGATGAAGTTTTCATACTGTTGTTTTAAGATTGCCTTTTGATTTCTCTTGGTACTTTTAGTACCTGAGAATCTCTTCTCTAGAGCATTCCAGAGCATCTGTGCATCAGTACAATTGCAGAATTGGTGTTGATACTCATTTGGAATGGCCAAGAGCAGTGTGCTCAAGGCTTTCATCTCTGTCTGTCTTGATTTCCTGTCTGTATCTGTCTTTGGAGGAGTTCTTTTGCCATCTTCACCAATCTTTCCTCCATCAGATGGGCCATTCTCAATGATGTCCCACATAGAGTAATCTGTGAGGAGAATATATTGCTTGATTCTGATTTTCCACATGTCAAATTCATTGGATCTGAGCATTGGAACTTTTGAGACCAAAGTACTGCTTGATTCTGTAAGATTTTCCATGATGAATAACTGTTTCTGAGAGAATTTGGCTCTGATACCACTTGTCAGGATCGAATTCTTAACAAGAATTAATACTCAGAAACTAATATCAAAGAAGTTGCGGAAAAACACTTTGATATTTGATCAAACAGTAATCAAAAACAGTATATAATTATCAAACAGTAACCTTGTATTTAATGCTTAAAACTACAAGATTACACACTCAACCTCAATATTGATGAACAGGCTCACCAATACGAATTCTACTTCTCTAGAATTAGGATCTATGCCTTGAGGTTGATTTTCTCTCATGAAAAACGATTATCAAAAGTTATCTCTATCTATTCTAAACATTCTATACATATACTGATAAAAAGATAATTACAAAGAATAAACAAATCTTCAGTATATCTTCCATGTATATCTTCTAAGTATATCTTCAGTATATCCAGCTGTAGTACATTCCATCCGGATCTCTTTAGCAGCACTAATAATGCTCAGCAGCATTAACTTCAACTAGCAGCATTAACTTCAAGCAGTACTAACTACTAGCAGTACTAACTAGCTAAGCAGTACTAACTTTGTTCAAGCAGTACTAACTTTAACTAGCAGTAGTAATTCTACTAGCAGTAGTAACACTTAGCAGTATTAATCTTCAACTTGTTCTGGCAGTAGTAACTACACTTGTACTAGCAGTAGTAACTACACTTAGTAGAATCTTCAGTTCCCAACAGAGCAGAAGATGAATTCTGATTTACAAAATAAATATGACTTGACTTTTGAAGCAAGAAATGTTTTGTCTGACAGAGTCAAGGAAGTAGAAGACATAACTTTCAAAGTTAAATTATCTGAACAACTTAGTCCTGATACTATTTTTCAATATCCTTATGATGATTCAGTTGATTCTATCTGTTCATTCAAAATTGCTTCTAGTTCAATTCATATAAATATTTGTTTGAGATGTTCTGTTAAATCAAATATATTTTCAAAAGATTACATTCGCCCTTCTAATCTTTTCTATAATCATTATGTTAATCGTTCAAATAATAATTTTTTCAGCATATGAAAATGGTTTAGAGGAGAAAATCAACTACAGAGGAGGGTGATGGAAACAAGATACATAAAAAAAAATTCGTATAGTTGATTCAAAGTCATTTATGCTAGGACTCATTTGCCTTATTTTGTCAGGTCAATAAATCAGCTGATCAGTCTAAGCCAAGAGAATATTTGTTGTTCTACTTGCGAAACAAAAGATTTTGTAAATCAAAGGTATGTGAATAGATGGTACAGTACTTACAGTACTTACAGTATTCCCAATTCCCCGATTACTGCTAAAGCTAACCTCCAAGGACCCAATAAAGCTTGGGTACCAAAATCTTTCTGATCTGTTTTGCATGAAAGTCATGTGCGTTCTTATTTAGAATATTCATATTACATGACTGATCAATCAAAAGGTTATGCTACTTTTGAGGAGGAGTACCATATTTTTGTAAGTTATGAACTTTATTTTCAACACATCATCATAACAGTTCAATATGAGAAACTTACTTGTGTTTGTTTCTTTTCTGATTTTATCAATTCTTGAATTAACATGTGTTATACTTTCTTGAAATAGTTATTTCCATGTCTCATATATTCGTTGAATTTTTTTGGTGGAAATACACTTGTTTCAAACTCTCTTTTCTTACATTCACTTCATTTCATTTCAATGATTCAATTCTTATTCAATATATTAATTGTGACTTGTTCTTCACAATTAAAATTTCTAATCATTGATTCATTTGCTGTAAACACGGTTCTTAATGAGTCAATTTATGTAGCGTTTGAAATTGTTCATTAACGTGCATGTGTTTCAACAATCTGGACTTCTGATCATTTTCGATCAGGACTCTATCTTCAGATATTTTGACTTCTGAATAGTTTAGTTCAGGACTCATTCTTTAATGTTTATGACTTCTAGAAAAATCAGTCTAGGACTAGGTCTTCAATGACATTGAATTCCAAACTCATAACATCAGTTCTGATATGAAATTTTACTAAGTTTCAAAGAATATCATATTTGAATTTGAACTTGAGTGATAGGAATATAGAAGTTTGTATGATCAATCTAGATCTAGAGGATCTACCCAAGAAACACATCTTAGGTTAGATATATTTTGAAAGGGTGTGAATGAGGTAAAATGATTGAGAGCTTGAGTGAAGGGGAAGTTTAAAAGAAAATGGTGAGTATGAGATAGGATCAACAAAAGAATAAAAAGATCCTTACCAAACCGAAACAGTTATCTGGGTAACCACATAATCTATTCATTCTCATTCTTTGGAGATGAATATTAAACAGACATGGATCCAATATCGATAACTCGTGTCACCCCACCAAGCTACGCAAGTATCTCTCAAAGGATATTTGTTTCATAAATGCATGGAGAATGAGCATATAATCTATCCATTCTTCACTCGGAAGATTTACATATTAAAACAGGAAGACATCCTCTTCGGTCTCCGAACTTCATATTCTATTCACCGTGTCTATTGATTTTCTAACTTGCGTCCCATGCTGAATCAATCTTTTAGCCTAATCTTTATGTTTATATTTTCTTGACAATTTCACGAGTCTTTGTGATTCAAATTGCATTTTCTTTGTGATTATGCCAGAACAGTTTGAGAAGTAAGTTTTATAATTTTACTTCAGTGATAACTGGAAGTCCTATCATAGATACATAATTTCCAACTCTGAATATAGGCTACTCAATAGAATTTATTTTGATTGTAGTGATAATAATTACTAAATATGTTTATGTATGTTAGATGGTTACCTAATTCTAAAGGGGGGAGATTGGTTGTGATGGATATATCTTTTCATGAAGGAGAAAATATATTTGGAATATATCGATTTTTAAATAGAGTGAAATTTGTTCTGACGGAGATATACAGGAAAAATTATTTGAAGATGTTTGAGGAAATATGATTTTTTTTCACAGGGAGAAATTTATTTGAAAGTGTTGTTGTTCATAGGGGGAAATTCAAGTCTTTGATTGTTCATGATGCTCAGGATTCTCCTGATCATCATGGGGGGGGGGGATGATATCAAAGCCATGAATAAAGACATAGAAGATGTTATGAAGAAAAGACGTGAAGAGATCATGTTGGTTATGTTGAAGAAATCAAGATGTTGCTGATATTGAGTAGAAGATTTAAAGATGATTAACTGGAAGTTTGTTGAATCAGTTTGTGAAAGAGAAGGATATTATCTAAATCTTGAGTCTAAGTTTGAAAATTCGTTAGATTTGAAGATTGTAGTTGTGACAAAGAGATTGGTACCGTTGAGATTCATTGATGATTTTTTTTGTGAAAGATTCTTTGAAGATTACATGACAGAGTTGATTGAAAATTTTGTTGTCTGTTGAATTTACAAAAGACAAGAATTCTGAAATTTTCTGAAAATGATTTAAAGCTGAAGGTTTCATTATGAAAACTATATTTGTTAAAAAGGAGATTTTTTTTTGTCAGATACAATTGGTTGTAAAGTTTGTTTGGCTTCAAGAGAGAAGATTGTTAACCTGAAGTTCATTTGAAGAGTGGTCTCGAATACAAAGAGGGAGACTGTTAGGTCCAATATTATTGTATCCGAGATCATCGGATGAGGACACCATAAAGAAGATTGGAAAGCCAATGTTGAAGGTCAAAGGTCAAATATTAAAGTCAAAGTCATCTTGAAAGTCAAAGTTGTCAAGAAAGTCAAATGTAAATTCTTTTAATTGTAGTTTATTTATCTTTGTATCTGCATAAGTATAAATAGCTTGTAAGAGTTCTTTGTAATGTAGAAAACACATATATCAAGTAAAGAGTTCATTGTACGAGTTTAGAGAGAGAGTCTAGAGAGAGAAAGTGTAGAAATCCTATGTAAACCATTTTTCTCTCAAGATTCAATAAAATAATGTTTGTGATTCATTGTTACTTAAAAGAAACTAGGATTTACTTAATACCCCTATCTGCAATGCAGATGGCCACATTTTCAACTTAAGTCTAGCAACTTTCTTTAACTGGTCATGAGAAAGGGGATTGAAAACCACAATCTCATCCAGCCTGTTTAGCAACTCCGGTTTGAACTGCCTCCTCACCTATGACCAAAAGCGTTAGTTCATGAACCAGAAATTCATTCCTCTTACATCACCAGTTCATAAGCACCATTCACCAGATTAACACACAATTGTCGACCACCTCCACCTCTTCCTCTACTACAACAACCTCCTCCGCCACCTCCACAACCACTGCTCATCGACACCACCACTACCATTTTTGACCACCTCCATCAATGCCACAACCACTGGAGGCCACCGCCAAACACCATCAGCCACCTCGACCTCTTTATCCACTACAACAACCTCCTCCACCACCACCACCCATTTCCACCACCAGTACCATCGTCAACCACCTCCACCGATCACCACCACCCATATCCGTAGCCACCACCGATGATCACTGGTAGCCACCGTCAACCACCTCCACCTTTTCCTTCACTACAAAAACCTCCTCTACCACCTCCACAACCACCGTCCATTTCCACCACCACTACCATTGTCGACTACGTCCACATCTACCTCCACTGATCGCCACCACCCATCACTATCGCCCACCACTACCTATACCTCCACCACATCGGCCACAACTACCTCCCCCACCACCACTGTCCACCATCTTCACATCCTCTATAGCCACCGTCGTTCACCAGCCACCCATTACCTTTACCTCTACATGTCGTTGCAACTATGCCCTACACTAATAATTATCTTCCAAATTGAATCAAACATAGTATTTCCTTTGTATGAATTAAGTTTTCTTGAACTACCATCAATTATATCAAATTTATATTCAAATTGCATACTATTATTTATGTATGTAATTTATGTATATGTAAATTGTGTAAAAACTAAAAAAGTTTATTAATAAAGTTATTTAAATATATACTTTATTTGTGTCATATATTAATAGGGTGTGTAGAAAGTCAACCGATCTAATTTAAACCGACCGATCCAATTACAGCCGACCGACATAATCGAATATCAAATTGTAATTGGATTGGATATGATGAAAAATTTCAACATGCAATTTGGATTCTTGGATGACAGTCCATAATCCAATAAAACTGAACCGATCCAATCAGATGGTCATCCAATTACCCATTCATTCAACTACCATCCAATTAATAATTATATATAATTATTAATATCTTATGATATTGTTTTCTAGTTGATATTTATATGTAGTGATTTTTTAATAAATTAAGTAAATATATGAATAATTGGTTGAAATAGTAGATTAATTGGTTGAGAATTGGCTCAAAATATTGGATGAATAAAATCTGATCTACTGGATAACCAATAATAATATCCAATTGATGGAATCAATCTGATCCCACCATCCATTGGATTTGATAATAATCGGATGTCCAATGTTAATTGGATTGAATCGGATGACAAAATCCAACATTCAATGGATGATTGGATCGGATCGAATCCACCTAAATCCATTGGATTTCAACTGATGAGCACCCATAATTTTTAACTATTATATGATATATATATATATATATATATATATATATATATATAATCATCAAACAAGTTTAGGGGCAACTTATCTCTTCTTGTCCTATCCAGTTCTAGTCGTACTAAACACTTGACAGACACTTGTCATGTCCAATCATGTCCCGCCCTCTTGTCCTGTCTAGTTCTGTCATGTCCAATCTTGTCCAATCATGCATGTAACAACCGCAATTTCTAAAAGTCCCATTCATGATTCTAGGAAGTATTTAGACCATTAAAGTGAGGAATTTAATGAGGTTCTACAAAGGTATCTGTTAGAACATAAAATGTTCTAAGTTTGGAAGTTTTGTAAAGTCATCATTAATTGTTTTGGGCCTTGTTAGCATTTGGTTTAGGCTTAAATGTAAACAAGGGTGATATGGGTATAAATAGGAGTTGTATTGTAGTTTGTTAGTAAGTTTTCATTTTTACAATGTAGCCGTGTAAGAATTTGAGAGTTTCTAGAGAGAGAAACATTTCCTCTCTGTAGAATCTGTGCATAATACAAAACAATTCCTCCCAATTCATTTTTTTAATCTTTCTACATTGATTAGATTGTGATCTACGGACCTAACAAGTGGTATCAGAGCCTAAATCGAAGATATATTCATCGATTCGATCGAGATTGCAACTTGATCAATGGAAAAGTAACCATTCGCATGAACAGTACTCTGAATTTTTGATTTGTTTGATTTGATGTAAATTTGGATGAGCTATGATGTTAAATTGATTCAGAGATCAAAGTCGAATTACAGAGAATCATTTACAAGTGTTGATTTCAATTAAAATTGAAGAATTGATCGGATTTGGAGGCTTTTGGTTCGAAAATCAGTTTTCACTGTGTGATGATCGATTTATGTCTTAGAGTCATTTTTATTGAAGATCATCAACAACAATTATGTTCAGATGATTATTTCGAACATGTACATAAAGTTTTACCTTATAATTCGAAGATTTGAAGAAGAATTTGAAGATTTTTTGAATTCCCAGACAATAGAATTCCTAACATCCCTGGAATTCGCATGTTCTTGAAGAACTCGCATGTCTCATCATTAAAGAATTCGCATGACTCATCCTTGGGTACAATAATTTCATTAAGTACAGAATTCGCCTGCTACTGTGCTACGTTGTATGCGAAAAGGGTTGATTTCGCAAGCCACTTCATGCGAAAAGGTTAGAATTCGCACAATGCTTTATACAAAAAGTGGCTTCCAGGATGAAAAACCAAGTGTAGAATTCGCATAAGATGTTGCGAAAAGCTTTGATGATGAAATATTTCTAAGTGCAGAATTCGCATGAAAGGGTATGCGAAAATCCAGATTTCGCATGCAGTATCCTACGAAAAGCATAGAATTCACACGTTGGTATATGCGAAAAGCGAGGAATTCACATGTAGGTATATGCGAAAAGTTGGAATCCGCACGCAAGCCTATGCGAAAAGTGAGGTTTTCGGCTCATGCCATATGCGAATTTTGATCTTATTGTTTAATGGTCTACGAACTCTTATTCTGTGAAAAGTGATGTTCATGTGGTATGCGAAAATTTACTGTTCAGAACCCAATTTGCTACAAGTTTGCCCTATTCCCGAGATTTTCCGCATAATGCATATGTGACATCATTCCTATCTTCTATTGGTAGGGGTAAGCACCACCCGCCCGACCCAAGCCATCCCCTGACCCGAGCCCCGAAAACCCCGAAGTTCCTCCCACCCGACGTCCCGAAAACCCGAATATCCAAACCCGACTTCTTTATCGGGTAAAACAGGATCGGTTTGGGTACCTGTGTGTCCCATAATGAATGCAATCGATCTAGATGACAAACAATCAATTGAACAAAACAATTTTATTTCAATCACAATTTTGATACAGTATGAAGCTCTTGATATTTCTCTCTCTAAACAGATACACGCACGTAACCTAATGATTCTACAAACAAAAACAATTTATATCCTCTAATCACATTATAAAGACAAATACTCTGACTTTGATCATTATTACAAAAGACTTTGACCTTTGCTTGAGAGTTGACTTGAGCTTTTAACTTTGACTTTCTCCTTTAATCTTCATGATCTTGTATCCAATATATTTATGCACTAACAATCTCCCCCTTCGTATTCAAGATCATCTTCAAAATAATATGCAATACAATCTCCCCCTTGTAAATCTCTTTCAACAAAAAATCATCTTCAGAAAGATAAGCATTTGCCTCTTCTCTTTAGATTCAGAATAAATTTCAGCAACATAGAACAATCTCCCCTTTTGTTAATCTTTGACAAATTCAATCTCCCTCTTTATGTGAATCTGCTCAAAATCAAACTTTCTTTCCTTTGAACTGTCTTCAGAAACTTTGTAATCTCCGCAAAGTCTCTGAATATGTTCATCAAGAACTATAACAATCTCCTCCAAGGTAATAAAACCTTTCTCAGACTTCAAAAAAGATATTATCTTCAGATTAGCTCACTTTTCTTCAACAAATAGTCTTTAAAGAAAATTTCAGCAAAGTTCAACAAACTTTCCAAATTCTTTGAACTTTCTCTTTCAATTCTGTACAATCTCCCCTCAACTTGCATTCCTTGACAATTTCTTGCAACGAACTTTCTCCAAATCATATTTCTTGAAATAATTTCTCCAAAATTGTAACAAACTTTTCTTCAACCAACATTTCTTGAAATCAATTTCTCCCCCTTTTTGATGATGTAGAGTAGAGAAATCATCAAAACTTGATCAAGAAATGTCATTAATCTTTTCTGACCATTAATCTTTATCACAGAGCCACTGAATATCCATCAATTCATAATGTATTCATCCGAATCTTTTCAAATTCAGACAAATAAGAGTATAACCCTGAATCAACAAATGAACCAGCTAAAATGCCTGTAAGTAACACAAAGTCACTTAGTACAACGAATGTACTGTACAAGGAGTTTTATTGATGTTCACTTCCTAGGTCTTCCATTCAATCATCGAATAACACAAGTTTATTCTATGAACGTTCTGACAGAGAAACAAATTTTATGTGTGTTCGTGCTTGTGTATGAAAGAATTAAGCACATGATGATTGCTTTTAATAGGCTCAAAATTGTGTAAACCATTGAGACAACAATAGTAATACACAGACTCAATTGTGCGTGATCGAAGTGCGAAGGTGGGACAGACTTCCTTCTTTTTCAATATCCCCGTCTTCCGAATGAAGACGATATAGATTATGTGCTGCATCCCCAAGAAAAATTGAAACATTTCTTTGTTAAAAAAGAAATGAGTAGCTGGTGGGGTATAAAGCAAGAGTTGGCATGGGCTAGTTGCCTGTTTCACTGATGTTCACGAAAGAATTTGTTAAACAATCAGTAATGTGGCTGCCCAACTCAGAAAATGTTGGTGCAGAATTTTGATATTCTTTTAAATCTGATCTCTCACCCTCTTTCTTTTTATCATTGAGCTCACGTCTAACCAAACTCTCTTTTTCATTTTATCTCAGCACACACACTCAGATATTGACTCCTCGCCACTCGATTACTCAAGATTAACTTCTTGGGTAGGAAACATTGTTTAATGTGAATCCATAGAAGTTCTTTTAAGTTCTCACACAATAAACCCATGTAGTTGTCCTATAAGCAAAATGTTGCTCAATTGGTTTAACTTGAACAGTTAAAGCACAATATGAAATACATGTCATATATATGTATGATAACAAAGATAATCATGAAGATTTGAGCATTTTAATCATGGAAGATTTTTCAACACAAGTATATTGAATGAATGAAATGAATACAAGAAACTTGTTTGAAAATGTGACATTGTATGAAAAGATCAAATATGAATGATATAACAATAAAAATCTTAGGTCATGAAAAATTGGATATTGTCTATAAGAAAAATTATAGACAAATCTTGAAAGAAACGTTTTGAATGAAATCAATGCTCGAATATCAATGAAGTACAAAACGGGGTGTCTTACCATCGAAAATGTGTTCAATAAGAGACATGGTAAGAACATATCAACAAAAATAGCAAATCGGTGTGTGTGAATACTTTACAGTATATGGAAAAGATAATACACAAGTATTTATATTTGAAAACACACGGTTCGTTTAAACATTGAAGCTCATAAAATGAAAACATTTAAAATCACACTTCTATATTCATGAAATCAGTTTAAGAATCGAGAAGTGGTTTGAACATTTAAGAAACATGTTTTATATGTTTGAAAGTCGTCCTTCTTTCAAACATGTATGAGATTAAGAATAGACTTATTCTAACCTTACGCTCGGCTTAAAGCTCATAAAGTCAGCTCGAAGGTCATGATAAATATGATCATGTAAGCTCCCTCTCAAAATCTACAAGTAGTCAAAAAGTCGTCAAAGTACAAAGTCTTATTCGCAAACTTTATTGAAATATAAAAACATGAAAACAGTAAAACTTTTTAAGAACGAGTTCTAATCAGATGTAATCAGAAATCATTGTCCTTATTCCCCCTGAAAATATGCATCACATGATATGTCAGTGAAACAATATATGCAAATATCTACAACTCCCCCTAGAATGTAGATCTTCTAAGATATATCTAACTCCCCCTGAAAAGATGAGCAGAACCTTTCAGTGCAGATATCTTTCAGATTAAAAATAAAAAAATGAAGAAAAAATATCAAAATTAAACTGTACTAGGTAACAACAGATTAAGTCTTGATATTTAGCATGCCAAGTTTTGAAATGAGAAAATTAAATCTCTTTTCATCAAGTGGCTTGGTAAACAAATCCGCAAGTTGATAATCTGTGTTTAGAAAGTAAAGTTCGATTGTACCTTTTTCAACATTATCTTTGATAAAATGATATCTCACATCTATATGTTTAGTTTTAGTGTGCTGAATAGGATTAGCTAATATTGCAACAGCGCTCTTCAAATCACAATATATTGGAATCTTGTTGAATTGGAATCCATAGTCTCGAAGTTATGTTCTCATCCACAACACTTGAGAGCAGCAACTGGCAGCAGCTACATACTCTGCTTCAGCAGTTGATGTGGAAACACAAAGTTGTTTCTTTGATGCCCAGCTTACGAGTTTGTCTCCAAGAAATTGTATGTGACCCGAAGTGCTTTTCTTGTCTAGCATACAGCCTGCATGATCTACATATGAATACGCTGTTAGCTCAAAACCCGTATCCTTAGGATACCATAATCCAAGATCTGCAGTTCCTTTCAGATATCTAAATATGCGCTTTACACCCGACATATGGGATTCTTTGGGTGAAGCCTGATATCTAGCACATAAGCATGTAGAAAACATAATATATGGCCGAATAGACGTCAAGTACATTAAATAACCAATCATCCCTCTATAGGTTCTAACATCAACAGTTTTTCCCGAAAGATCAGCTTCGATTTTAGTTCCTGGTGCCATCGGGGTAGAAATTGGAGTACAATTTGACATATTAAATTTCTTTAAAATGTCAGCAATATACTTCGATTGATTTATAAAAATACCCGTAGAAAATTGTTTGACTTGTAAGCTGAGAAAGAAATTCATCTCTCCCATCATACTCATCTGAAATCGTGACACCATGAGGTTAGAAAAATTCTTACAATACTTTGGATTAGTTGAACCAAATATGATGTCATCCACATATATTTGAATTAAAATGATATCAACTTTTTTTCCTTTTGATGAATAAAGTTGTGTCAGTTTTACCTTTTGAGAAGCCAGACTTGACCAGGAACTTGGATAAAACATCATACCAGGCTAGAGGGGCTTGTTTGAGTCCGTAGAGTGCTTTGTCTAGAAATTAGACATGATCAGGTTTGTCGGCACTTACGAATCCTTCTGGTTGAGAAACGTACTCCTCTTCTTTTAACAATCCGTTCAGAAAGTGTTGTTCCAGGATCAAGCACATATAATTATAATCAGAGTATGAATCACAGAAAAGATGAATTACCAAGAAGTCATATGTTTATTGAGAGGAAAAGGATGACGGCTACAATGATTACTCAATGATTGGAATGTAGCACACTTGACCCAAAAGGTAAAACAAGGGGACTATATATAGGGTCAACAACCTTGACACCTATACAAGTCAAACTTAACGAAATACTAACAAAACATTAATAAAGGACTAACTATTACAACTTGATTAAACATGATCTAACAATCTCCCCCTTTTAATCAACGTTGTAATCTTCACCGATTCCACCTTTTGAAGCTGGTTCTCCTCATCCCCAAGAAGCTTTCAAATCTCCTCAAGCATTCTCTAAATTCAATCCTTTCTTTGATAGCATTAATCATCTTTTCCATTACGAACGCATCCATTTTGGGTATGAATTTGCCTTTCTGGCTCAGGTTCAGCAACTTGCTTCCCCTTTAATAGTCTTTTAATGTCATCCAGATCCTTTTCGATTCTTTCGTACTTCTCTGACCACCTGTTTTCAATAGCGTTTAGGGCGCCGTCGAGATATTCCCTTGACACAAAGTCGGAGGAACTAACATCGGGATCACTTAGATTACCCGTTTGCATAACTGTAGATGAATCTATAGTATGACATGTGTTCATAGCTGGGATAGTGTTAGCTGTGACAGGATTTCCATCCGGTCCTCGTAGTCCGGATTGCAGATCTACTCTGGATGTTCCGCTCGTGTCACGAAGACGTTCGAGATCAAGTCCTGCAAATAGTGTCCTATCAACAAAAATAGGTGTTCTGACAATAGGCTCTAGGACATATGCACTGAAAGATTGTGAGATCTGGGGCAACTGATCTCTAGTTTCAATATCAGATGTCTCCGAGTGAGACATTGATAGAAGTTATGCTTGACCCCCGTGTGAAGATGAAACTAATTTCTGTTGAGAGGAAATAGAGTGGGTGGCTTAGGTGTGCAAGTGCATGAGTGATCGACTCATGTCTACATCTTCTGGCAACGAATGCACATAAGTGTGTGATGCGATTGATCTTCTGGTATAGTGGGTTATGGGTCTCTCTCTCTCTTCCTTTTTTTTTCTTTTTCTCTCACATGCTCACTTACATCTTCAACTGTACTTCCCTCATGTCTCCTTATTTCACCAATACCACTAGTAATGACTGCAGCATGAGTATTAATTTCCATAGCAGTTTCAGCTCCGTCATGATGTTGATCATCATCATCATTAGATGTGTCATTGCCATCATCGTCTTCTCTTGTTGTTGAGTTTGTTCTTTCAGAATCAGAGCTTTCACCGCCCAAGTCAACATTTTATGTTACTTGGTCAGGTGAGCTAGCAACAGAGTGAATTTCTTCTTCAGCATGCAATTCTTCGTTTTGTGCCTCTACGACATGTTGTTCAGATTGATCCAAGGCATGTTCAGAGCCTTGACTTTCACGGACTTCAGATGTCACATAAGGTGGGGTAAGAACCCGTGACCCTGATGTCTCTAGTCTAGGTCTCCGACCCCCTCCGATTCCCCTCTCTGTATTTTTCCTCTTCTCTCCCCGTACCTGAACTCCCTGAGTTTCAGGTACCCTTACAGACACCTCTCTCCTAGGGATTGAACCTGGGGTAGGTACAGCCGGTTCTGGCTGTGCCATAGATTCTCTATACTCTAATAAACACTCAGCCTCTGGATCAACATATCTGAACAGGCCTTCAGGGATTAGCATTGAGTAGTTAAACTTCTTCTTCTGACGCACCAAGAACTTCATTTCATGCACTTCGGCAACTTCATGAGTGCTTCGCCTGGGAATATGCCTATTTCCTCTGAGAACACTTCGAACCAAGAGCGTCATAAACCGTTGATATGGAAGATATGTGAGAACTTTGACCGTTTTCTTCTTGGTAGCAATCTTCTCTAGAAGCTCAGTCCAAAACACAATGGCATAGTCTATGTACAGGTCATACACAATAGAGTAGAATAGCTTCAGGATGTGATTGTTGGCGTTGTCAGTGCCGTAAGATTTTGCAGTCAAACATCTGTTGATAACTGAGAAGAGTGCATAGTATAAGGGTGGCAGGTTGTTCCTCTTGAACTGGCTGACTCTGTCGAGGTTACCAACGTAGCCCATTTCCCTAATACCATCCTGTGCGACTACTTCAGTAGGCAGTTCATCAAAAGTAGTGCGTTCTTCCCTGGAATTTGCTTCTGGCAGTTGCAAATATCGTCTGAACAGCTCTAGGCCAATATTTGCAGAGAAAAAATAAATCTTGACTTGGAGGACTGGACATTTGATCTGTCCAACGGTGATGTGGGAAAGTTGGATTGTTTTCCATGCTTGTTGAACATAAATCTCTGGTACATCAGCACTCTCAGATAGTGCTCTGTTTAGTGGGTGGTTCTGTAGGATGAGGTTCATAAGTGGATCAATGTTGAGGTTGAACTGAAACTTGTGATTGTTGGGAGTCTGAGGCAGATACTCAGATTGAGGAATCAACAATATGTCAGTATTGACATTTGGAGGTGGAATGTCAGTTGTCCTCTGAGAAGGAATTGAGTGCTCTTGTTCAGCTTCATGAATGGAGTTTTCATCCATTGGAACATTTTGAGAATCACTGTCAGCCATTTTGATCTGAAACATGAAACAGAAGATAATGGACAAAGTCCAAAGACTTGGATTCAGTACATAAGAATTAAATAGTGAGAAAAGAAACTTTTGAAAAATCCTAGGTGTAGGATTCGCAGGCTAAAGGCTTGCAAGTTCTTACACTCAATTGCTCAGGATTCGCAGGCAAGTTTTCTGCGAATCCTTGACTTAACAAGATAGACCAAAGGATATTAGGATTCGTAGGAAATGGGGTTGCGAATCTCGTCCTTAGGGTTTTTGAAAAACCAACTCAAACAAGGATTCGTGAAACACACAGTTCGTAAAACCCTTAAAACATAAAAAACTTGCGAGATTTAGACTTTAACATTCAAAAAAAAATCCTCAAGAACACTGTTTATGAACCCAGATTGATAAATGTAGAAAACTTGATTTTAGGATTTAAAAACTACATCATCAGTATCGATTTAGCATTTAGGGATTGATTTCAACCTTTAATTTCAGGTAAAAACACACATTAACACTTAAAAGTTGAATCATACTCAAGAACGGTCGACGGGTTCATGAGAACACCAATCGACACTTGTTCTAAAAACGAATTCAATGTGAATAAATCGACCAAATAATGATTCTTAGGGTTCGATGATGGTATTACGAGGGTCTTGAGTCCATTACAACTTTTAGAGTCAAACATTAAGTTCAAAGGATTTTTGAAAAATCGACAGGGTCGTTCGAAGTCCAAAGGTCCAGAACGAAAATCATTCAGACCCCAAATCCTAATCTAATCCAGTGTGAGGAAACCTGCAATAGATAAACATAACAACATTCAAGATTTATTAACGTTATGAATCAAATAAACAACCTTTTGATTTTTTTTTTGAAGTAGAAATCAGAGAGGTTCTTGATAAAACTCGTAAAGAGGGTTTTTAGAGGGTTTAAAGGGAATTTGCGAAGAAGACTGAGATTTTTTAGAATAAAAATTCGGCTAAGTGTCCTATTTATACTCAAAATGAGTTAGGACACGTGGCACTCAGGTATTGGATCTCAGCTTTCGCAAACAATGGGATCAGGGGTAAGGATTCGTAAGCTATGGAATGAAAAGATTCGTAAGGCAAACGATTACGAAATCTGGGAAACAAACATAACATTCGCAAGTGTATATCTACGAATTCTATAGCTTTCGCAGGCTAAAAGACTGCGAATCCTTTAGAATTCGTAGACAAGACATCTGCGAATTCCAAACTTTCGCAGTAACCAGCTCACGAATTCTTCAGATTTCGCAAGACTATGCTTTGCGAAACTTGAAGCTTTCTCAAGCTAGTACTTTGCGAATTTTGGACTTAGCCAAGTTTCCATCCTTTTAAAAACATTCCAAATATGGAAACTTGCTATTTTGAGAAACTTTTCACAAAACTTACCCAATATAGAAACTTTCTAATTAAAGAAACTTTCCACATATGGCATTTTTATCAATTTTAACTTTGAAAAGATTTACTCACACCCCGCTTACAACACTTCTTTGCTCCCCCTTGATGCAGCAGTGTAGTACACCCTCGAGCTCATCAGATGCTCCCCCTTGATCTGATCTCTGGTTGACCTTGATTTTATTCTTGTTGTATGTACTTGCTTCTTGCAGCTCCCCCTTGACATGTGATGGATCTCTTAACAAGATTTGCACAGATATGCTCCCCCTTCATATCTGCATTGATAGTTTAGCAAGTAAGCTCAAAATCCTTGTTGTCTTTCAACATGGAGATATGACAATTGTTAAAGTACATCAAACATTGTGAGATAGAAACTTAGAGCAAGAGAGACTCCCTTTATTCCAGAAGATCATCAGAGTTTGACAATTGTGTATGAGTCCTAAGCTGTGGTACTTAGAAGTCATTTCTTTAACATTGAAGCATGAGTTCTGATCAGTGGTAATCAGAAGTCATTGATTCCTCAGTCCTTCATGATTGGGACATCTTCCACTTTCTCTTTTCCTTTTTCAACCTGCACCACAGATTTAGGTTTTGATACCCAGAGAAGCTTGGGTCCAATTTGGTCAGTTTGTGAGAATCTCTTTGAGTTATTCTCATACCTGTGATAGGCCTTGTGATGATAAGATCTGTGATGATAGGCTTGTGCTTTGTGAATGAGTTTATCAGAATAACAATAGGAGCAACATAACTTTCTTTTTGCTAGCCTGATCAATTTTGTTATATAATTGACAAAGTCAGGGGCAAAAGACTTACCTTTTGAATCTCTTTTCTTTTTCTTCTGATTAGCTCTGTGAAGCTTTGTTGCCTCTGTGAACCTTTTACAACCCAGACCATATGTTCTTTCTTTGAAGACTGAGTTGAAGCTTTTTGAAAATGATTAGCATTTTTACTAACTGATTTCACATAGGAGGCTTTTGGAGTTTTAATCTGTTTTGGTTCAGAAGCTTTGGATTTCACATCTTGCTTTCTAAAAACCATTTTCTGAAACATACTTGTTATTGTTTGAAAAGAACACACTGATTCATCACAATCATCATCATAAGAAGATGAGTTAGATGCATCAGTGGTTGTCTTGTTTGACAAGTTAGTATTATCAATCTCAAGTTGTTGAATTTTATCACACAACTTAGATTTTTCATTGCAAAGTTTATCAAACTTGCTCTGAATTCCAGATTTACTCCTTTTCTTCTTCATGATTTCAATAGATAAGTTTGCCAAATTATTTGTAAGCTTAGTGATTTCCTCTTCAAAGATCTTTCTCTCTTCTTCAAAATCTTTTTCCAAAGTCTGGTTTTTATCTGAGATTTCTTTGAACAAATTAACATTTTTACTTTTGACATCTTTTCTCTCATCATCAAAGGACTTCCTTTCAGAAATGATGAGTTGTTCAAAGTCAGAAACCTGTTTTAAAAGATTTGAGATTTTAATCTCCAATTGTTTCTTCTCAGACTCAGATTTCTTGGAAATTTCAGATAGTCTCTGGTTGTAGGTCTTTTCCAGTTCAGCTATTTCTTTATTCTTTCTGTCATCCACTTTCTTAAGCCATTCATGACCTTTGTCTTGATACCGCTTTACTTGAACTTCAGCTTTTGTCAATTTGACATTTAAGGCATCCATATCATCTCTCAGTTTCTTGTTTTGACATCTGAGAGTTTCAAGTTCAGCTTCTATCTTGGGTATCTCAGGCATGTAGGATAGAGCACAGTCTCTTGGAGTAAGCACTGTATTTCCCATATCATCCATGTAAGGCATCTTTCCTGTATATCTAAAATTTGTGCTTGAAGTGATCTTTGATCAGAGAATCAGATATTAACCATAGAAAGTCAACAATTATGTAAAAATGTGAGAAACAGAGCAAGAATTCGCAAATAATAGACAAGGATACTAAACATGATACAACTTTCACAGATTAAAGGAGTTTGGACTAGGATTCGCAGGTGCTTGAGTTGAGAAAGTAGAGGAATTCGCAAGGTAGATGTTTGCGAATCCTGCAACTTTCGGAGATAATAGTCTGCGAATTCCTCAGAATTCGTAATTTAGTAGACTGTGAAACCTTCAGCTTTCTCAGGCAACTGTTCTGCGAATTTTGTACTTGAATGTCCTTAATCCTACGAGTTTTGCTCTGTTCTTTGCGAGTTCTTCAATTGGACTTGCGAAAATTGATAACTTCGAGCTTTCACTTCAATTTTTCACCATATCCATGGCAAAAATTGTTCAATCAATCCCAAACTTTGACAATATGCTTAATAATCAATCGTGAACAGACCCTAATAACTATATCTTCAAAAATCTTGACAAGTCTGACTTTTCGAAATTTAACAGGTTACATACGACTGAGTCTAAAAATTCAAAGATAGATTAAATAGACCAATCAAATGTGTGTAAACCTGTTTCTGATCAATATGAAACATGTTTATAATCATCATATGTATCTAATAAGCCAAAGATTGCATTCAAACAACCTTTAAATCTCAGAAATACTAATGAAACAGTGAAATTTTCGAAAAACCATAAACAGGGATCGATTTCTGCATAACTAGATTGAATCTGATTTCAGATGTAGCTCTGATACCAATTGTTGTTACATAATCAAGCACATATAATTATAATCAGAGTATGAATCACAAAAAAGATGAATTACTAAGAAGTCATATGTTTATTGAGAGGAAAAGGATGACGGCTACAATGATTACTCAATGATTGGAATCTAGCACACTTGACCTAAAAGGTAAAACAAGGGGACTATATATAGGGTCAAAAACCTTGACACCTATACAAGTCAAACTTAACGAAATACTAACAAAACATTAATAAAGGACTAACTATTACAACTTGATTAAACATGATCTAACAGAAAGGTTGTCTTGACATCCATCTGATAGACTGTAAAGTTCTTATGTGCAGAGTAGGCTAGAAACATCCCGATTGCCTCAATACGCGCAACTGGTGCATACGTCTCATCATAATCTATCCCTTCCTCTTGTCTGTATCCCTTGGAAATAAGTCTTGCATTGTTTCGAATCACAATGCCATCTTCATTTTTCTTGTTTTTGAATACCCACTTGGTGCCACTAATAGTCTTCCCTTCAGGTCGGGGCACCAATCGCCAGACTTTTAGTGCTTCGAATTGGTTGAGCTCTTCTTGCATGGTTGTAACCCAATATAGATCACTAAGATCTTCTAAAATTTTTGTTGGCTCTATCTTCCTCAGGAATGAGTCAAATAAACATTCGTTTGCAGTCGCAGACCTAGTTTGCACCGGTTTTGAAAGATCTCCAATAATCTGATGAACCGGATGCTCTTTGGTCCACTTGTATACATGAGGAAGTGGATTAGATGTATATTGATCATGTTGAACATCTTGGTATCTACTCTCATCTTATTATTCAATAAGGTGTTCAGTTGAAGCAATCAGTGCAGAAGTTTCAGCGGATTGGACAGTTGATGTCTGTTGAGTAGGCGTTACCGCACATCTAACTGATTGTGTAACTTCTGGCTCGGCAGTTTCATTTGCAACTTCAACTGAGTGAGTAGGTGTTTGAATTTGAGTTTCTTTCTGAATCGGGGAATTTGATTCAGTTGAGATATCTGAAGTGATTGGATGATGATTGCTTGAATCTTCATATCTGTCAATCACAACAGGTTTAGTCACTCTAGAACCAAGAAACTCATCATAGAAAAAATCAAACAATAAATCTAAATCTGATAAATGAGATGTAGACGTTGACGCTTTATCAGAGTTAGAAACATTAACCACAGGTTCTGGACTGATTTACCCATAAGCTAATACTCCGGTTATAACGGGTTCTGAACTGTTTTGATCAGAATCCATCTCTTCATCAAATGTGACGTTTATGCTCTCCACCACAATCTTTGACTTCTTCAAATAAACTCTGTATGATATAGATGTCTGAGAATATCCAATAAAAGTCCTTCATTAGCTTTCAGACTGAACTTGTTCAAGTTCTCCTTGTCGTTCAGCACAAAACACCTGATCTAAATATGTGAAATTGTTTAATGCTAGGTATTCTATTATTAATCAAAGCATATGGTGTTTTACCAAACCGGCGATGAATGATGGAGCGATTTTGCGTATAGCATGCAGTTGACACAACTTCAACCCACAGAAATAGAGGTAGATCAGATTAACTCAGCATAGTGCGAGACGACTCCACAAGAGTTCTGTTTCTCCTTTCTACTACTCCATTCTGTTCTGGTGTTCTGGCAGCAGAAAACTGGTGTGTTATCCTGACCGATTCGAGATAATCATCTACAATCTTGTTCTTGAATTTTGTGCCATTATCAGTTTTAAGAAGTTTTACTGTCTTTTGCAAGTTCACTTGAGTGGTCTTTAAAAATGAGATGATGACATCAGGATTCTCGTCTTTAGATCTTAGAAATTTTACCCAAGTGTATCTTAAATAATCGTCCACAATCACTAAGACATATTTCTTGTCGTTGATGCTTTGAGTTCTCATTGGACCACAGAGATCCATATGCAGCAGCTCTAACGAAGAACTTGTACTTGGTTCAGGCTTAGGTTTATGAGAATCTCTTTTCATCTTTCCCTTCTCTAACGTCGCACATAGATGTTCTTTGACATATTTTAGCTCAGGAAGTCCTTTCACCAAGTTACCAGTCACCAACTTGTTGATGTATCGAAAGTTAAGATGAGATATCCTTCTATGCCATGACCAGCTTTGCTGCATAGAGGGTTTTGAAAGTAGACACACCTCATTATCAGTCTTGACTTTTGACAAATTGATCGTGTAGAGGTTTGACTTCTGCGTCCCGACCAAGAGTTCTTTACCATCTTCAATTCTAACGCAACAACACTTGGCCTTAAAATTCATCTCTAAGTCTTTGTCACAGAACTGACCAATGTTGAATAGGTTGTGTCCTAGGCCTTCAACGTAGCTCACCTTCTTAATCGTTACATTTTCTTGCACGACATCTCCGTGTCCCAAGATTGGCGAAAACTGGTCATTTCCAAATCTAACGTTCCCTCATAATTTCTCTGTATAATTAGATAAAATATCTTTTTGCCCGATCATATGCTTGGAGCAACCAGAATCCAAGTACCACATATGACGGGTTTGCATAAGAGAAATCAAGGAACAACAGGTTTAGGTACCCATTTATAGCTGGGTCCTATCGTGTTAGCACAAGATTTTGGCACCCATTTGAATTTGGATCCTCTTTGATTTTGAAAACCTTTTGAAACGTATGAATTATAAACATGATATGAACCAAACCAATCATCAGAATATTGTCGAGATACAAAATCATTTCGACGATCTGTAGAAGACATATTAGTAGGCGGAGATTGGAGCAATTGCTTTATTGAGTAATGCTTGTAAGAAGTTACAACTTTTGTTTTGTGAAAAGCAACATTACCAACTACATCAGTATTACTAACATTCATTCTATTACAATGAATACAAAACATGATTTTGCATTCTCGTCAATTTTCTTCTTTGGTCTCCACTCTGATTTCACTTCAGGATTTTTCTTTTTCACATCTGAAACATATGAACTTTGAAAGTTAGAACTGTGAGATTTAAAAGATTGTTTATTCTTTGATTTACCAATGTTGATCTATTTCTGTGAATGCCTAGTCTTTTTCTTTTTACCTTTGGCATGCTTGGCACTCACAGAAACTGGTTTATCAACTTTCGTTGATGATTCACCTTCTCATACACGTTGGGTAAACCATTAGAATTAATAATGAATTGAGAATGATCTGGAAGTTTTGCATTAAAGTCAAATTGATCAACACAATCATCAAAACAACCATCAGAGTTTAGGAAATCAAACTTTTCATCAAATAGACTATTAACATCATTTGATTTAGAAGCTTTGGAAGACTTTGAGAAATCAGTGTTAATAAAAATAGTTGAAAAGACCATTTTTTCTAACCCAGTCAAAATTCTTTCTTTTATAAGAGTATTCTTAAGTTCAGAAATTTTACTTTCTAAAATGAGTGGAGGAACATAAATTTTTCCTTCAATTGGTTTTGCCTCCAATTCCTCTGTAGAATAGCTTTGAAAATAATCGATATAAAGACATTTTGATTGTGTAGAACTATAACTAGAATTCAACCACTCATGTCGAAATGGAAGTTGCATTTTAGTTTTATTTTTCCTTTTCTCAATTTCCTTAGCTTCATCCTCACCTGATAATTTTGTCCATTTAACTTTGAGTTGAGGGTATTGAGGTGCCAATTTTAGAAAACCAAAATCATATAAAGCAGACACTTTGGAAATATCCTTTTTCAGATAGTGTGGGTTATCATAGCCAAGACCCCAACATTCACTACTCTTGTTAGAGCACACATTTATTGGATTCAAGATCATCAATTCTGAAGATGGAAATCTGAGGTCAAAGCTGAAAAGTCACTCTCAATATTAGTCTAGGTCCTTTGTAATAAATAGGCAAAGTTAATTTTCTTGTATTTTGTATTTTTGTCTTTTTACCTAAATACGTATAAGGCACTTAGAGTGCTAGGGTTGTGTAAGGAGTGTGCCAAAAATAGAAAAATCAGCCGTCATTCTCCTAGGAGAGAGAGTGGCGATTCCAGAGAGAGAGAGCTTAGAGAGAAAAACATCCTACAAGAGAGATTTGTAAACATTTGTTTGTGAATCAAATCAGGTTTGCTAATCTCTTGTTGTGATTATATGTTTATTGTGATAAGAAACTTGATTTACAGGGACAATCAATTGGTATCAGAGCTATATCCAGATTGAAATCAAAAAGAAAATATTGTTCGAACACTGTTCATCGTCTTTCAGTTTTGATTTTTGAATGTTTGTGTGTTTTTTTTTTGGGATTGGAATCATTTGGTTTGAGGTCATTTTGTGTATTAGATTGGTTTTGTATTTGTTTAATCAATTATTGCACTGTAATCAATTCTAATTTTGATGATTTTTGTATTTTTTTGGTCTTCACGAGTTCAGAGCACTGGGTCATTGATCGAATCTTTTTTTGAGTGTTTGTTTTTTATATTATTTGATTGTAATCTGTTCTAGATGTGTTTGTGGTCTTAGTGTCAAAGTTTGGGGTAGCAAATCGATGTCTAGATAGGTTTTTTGGTGATTCAGAGCCGACTTTCGAAGTATAGGTGAAGAACCCGTTTTGCGCTAGTTCATTGATATTTCTCGCCAGATTCAAGAGTTTCAAAGTGATCAGCGCAAAGTTAGTTTTGCGCCATTGCCTTTAGAGCGTACCTGAAGTTCTCGTCATTTGTGCCACCTTCTCTTCGCGCAAAGTCTTTCTTTGCGCCACCTTCTGCTCGCGCAAATACCTACTTGCGCCAGCTTCACTTAGCGCGAAGTCCCTTTTGCACCAACTCCTCTTAGCGCAAGTTAGCTTTTGCGCCAGCTTCATTTAGCACAAACTTGTCTTTCGCGCCAACCTCTCTTAGCGCAAAATTTCTTTTGCGCCACAACCCTTGGCGCATTTCTGGGTTTAGCGCAATTTTGAATTTTGCGCCAGCTTTGCTTAGCGCAAACTGTCTTTTGCGCTACTGTCCTTAGAGCTTTCTGAGTTTTGCGCCAATTTCACGTTTTTCAATACTTAGACAAATTTTTGCAAACTGTAATATGGCCTTTAATTGTGGAAATTTTTTCTCTAGGGGCGCTGCCCCTTGACCCCACCCGCTAACCGGGTAGCGGGACCCCCGTGCTAAGTTTGCGGAGGGGGACATTGTCCTGATTGTTATCAAAATTCCTAAATTCCTATTTCAAGATTTTTGAATTTTATTTGATTTTACCTGGACTAACGATCATTTTTCACGTTTCTTATTGCATATTTTTCAAATCAGGATGACATCAAGAGAAGCTCTCGCTATTGGAACAGATGTAAAGCCACCATTACTCTTCAAGGGAGAGTACGAGCAATGGAAAGACCGATTCTTGGATTTCATCGATCGTAATGATTTGGGAGATTACATCAGAATATCCTTAAAGTAAGGAATCATGACACCTCCAACCAAGATACTCACTGTAGCTGGAGAGAATGGTGAAGAAGAACAGAGAGAGTATCCATTACCACTTGATGAATACTCGGATGAGCAGAAAAGGAGACATAAGGGTGACAGACTGGCAAAATCATTCATTCTCCAAGGCATACCAAATGAGATTTATGTCAAAATTGATAGCTACAACGCTACTGGAAAGCAGATGTGGGATCAATTGGAGAAGATGATGCTCGGATCAAAGATCGGCAACCAATTCAAAGTATCCAACTGCCTGAATAACTATGAAGAGTTCAAAGCTAAAGTTGGAGAATCTCTAGAAGCTACATATGACAGATTTGTGACCTTGCTGAACGAGCTAAGTAAGAATAAGGTCAACAAATCTCAAGTTGAGTTGAATATAAAATTCCTCAGTGTCCTCCCGTCTGAGTGGAAAAGGTTCACTAGACAAATGAAGCAGATGAAAGACCTGAATGAAATTCCACTTCATGAAGTCTATGAAACTTTAAGTCAAAATGAGGAGGAGGTGGATGAGATCAAGGATGAAAAGAAAAAGGCTAAGAATACAGTTGTTGATCCACTTGCTCTTGTTGTGAAGAAGAAAAAGAAGAAGATGATAGTTTCTGAATCAGAAGAGGCTGAAAGTGAGAATAACTCTGACTCTGACGACTGTGATAACCTGAAGCAAGCTATGCTTATGTTAAACAAGGATTTTCAAAAGAAGTTCTACAAAAAGCCTAGCTCAAACAGTCATAGGTATTCATCTGGTTCAAGTAACTACGGTCACAAGGAGAGAGTTGAAGGAAAGAGGATAAAGGAAAGGAGACCAGAAGAGAAGAAGTATAGAGCTGAAGAGACCAAGCAGGCAGAACCTATAAAGTGCTACAACTGTGGCAAATTCGGACATTTTGCTAAGGATTGCCAAAAACCCAAAGTTCGAAACTCCGACTACTACAAGAACAAGATGCTTCTAGCCAAGCAACAGGAGGCTGGAAAAGCATTAATGGCTGAAGATGAATTCTGGCTCGACCATTCTGACCAAGAAGATGAGGAAGAAGAAAAGGAAGAGACAGCACACATGTGCTTGATGGGTCACATGAAGATAGAAGTTGAAGCTGATTCTGATGAAGAGGATAACGAAGAGGTATGTGATCTAACTAAATCAGATTTCTTGAATCAAATGCATGCCATGATGACTAAACTCCAAGAACTAGAGTCTAAACTTAAGCATGAAAAAGGTGTTATTAATGATAAAAATCAATCTATACAGAAACTTAGCTATGATATTGCTCAGAAAAATGTATTGATTGAAGCGTTGCATAAAAATATTGACACCAGCGCAAAAGAGAAGACTATAATTCATAAAGAGTTAGCTGAAACAACTTCAAAATATAGAATGTGTGAGTTTGAATCAAAAGAGCTTTCTAAAATGTATTCTTCGATTTCAAAAGAAAAGAAATCTTTAATTGAAAAAGTGAATGTTTTGGAAGGAAAATTATATATACTTTGGGTCAAAATGAACAAACCATTCATCTGAACAAACTTAAAAAGAATCCTGAGTGTTGGGGACTTGGTTACAAGAACCCACACCACTTCAAAAAGGGTATATCTGAAGTGTCTGCTCTTTATGATTTTGGATTTATGAAACTGGCACCTCAATACCCTGAACTCAAAGTTTTCTGGACTAGCCTGTCTGAAGAGGATAAAGCCAAGGAATATGCTAAAAGAAAGAACACAACTAAAGTTCAACTTCCGTTTCGTTATGAGAGGTTCAATAATAGTTATAGTTCTGATAAATCAAATTTTCTTTCAAATGACTATTTTGAGAGTTATTCTGTAAAAGAAATGGAGGCTAAGCCCATCAAAGGTAAGCTTTACGTTCCTCCTCTCATTTTGGAAACAAAAATTTCTGAACTTGAGAATACTCTCGTAGAAGAAAGGATTTTGATAGACTTAGAGCAAACTGTATTTTCCACTGTGTTCAAATATACTGAGTTTTCTAAATTATCCAAGACTTTAAAATCTGATGATAGATCTGGTTTACTTGATAATGAGTTTGATTTTCTAAACTCTGATGGTTGTTTAGATGATTGTGTTGGTGATTTTGACTTTAATGCTAAACTTCCTAATCATTCCTCCTTTGTTGTTAATTCTTTTGGATTACCAAGTGTGTATGAAAAAGGTGAAACATCAACGAAAGTTGATAAATCAGTTTCTGTGAAATCCAAAGTTGCCAAAGGTAAGAAGAAGAAATCTGGGCATTCACAGAAACAGATCACCACTGGTAAGTCAAAGAAGAAGCATTTGTTTGATTCTCACCATTCTAACTCTAAAGTTTCAAATGTTTCATATTTGAGAAAGAAAAAGCTTGGAGTTATGGATACCTAAACAGAAGATCGACGAGAAAGCTAAATCATTTTCTAGTTTTGATTGTCATAAGAAGACTACTAGTAAAGATGAGTTGATTGTGAATGTTGCTATTTCTAAACCAAAACTTGTTGATTCTCGCAAGAAATATTCCATACAGCAATTATTCCAGTTAGCTCCATCTACTAGAAAGTTTTCAAATTATGATAGATATTATTATGTTTCTCGAAAATATTCTGATGTTTGGTTTGGCACATATCATGTTTACTCTTATCATTCTAACTCTTCATATGGTTTTCAAAAGAAAAGTGGGCCTAAGTTTAAATGGGTGCCAAAATCATGTGCTAACTCTGTGGGTCCCATTTATAAATGGGTACCTAAAGCTCTTGTTTCTTGATTTCTCTTGTGTAGACCCGTCATATGTGGTACTTGGATAGCGGGTGTTCCAAGCATATGACCGGGCATAAAAGTTTGTTGTCTAACTATACAGAGAAATACTACGGAACAGTTCGATTTGGTAACGATCAGTTTTCACCAATTCTGGGGTATGGTGATGTGGTTCACGACAATGTAACGATTAAGAAGGTGAGTTACGTAGAAGGATTAGGACACAACCTTTTTAGTATTGGCCAATTCTTTGATAAAGACTTAGAGGTGAATTTCAAGGCCAATAAGTGTTCGGTACGCACTAAGGACGGGAAAGAACTCTTGGTCGGCACTCGCAAGTCAAACATCTACACCATCAACTTGTCAAAGGTCCAGACTGACAATCAGGTGTGTCTACTCTCAAAAGCATCGATGCAACAAAGTTGGCTATGGCATCAACGACTTTCTCACCTAAACTTTCGCTACATCAACAAACTGGTCAGTGGAAAGCTAGTGAATGGACTTCCTGAGCTTAAGTACGTAAAAGAACACTTGTGTACAACATGTGAAAAAGGGAAGATGAAGAGAGCTCAACACAAACCGAAGCCTGAACTGAGTACCAGCTCTCCATTAGAGTTGTTGCATATGGATTTATGTGGTCCTATGCGAACGCAAAGCTTAGGCGGAAAGAAATACGTGTTAGTTATTGTGGACGATTATTCGCGATACACGTGGGTCAAATTTCTACAGTCAAAAGATGAGACACCCGAAGTGCTCATTACATTTCTAAAGACGATCCAGGTGAATCTGCAGAAACCAGTCAAGCTTCTCCGAACTGACAACGGTACAGAGTTTAAGAATAAAACAGTTGAAGAATATCTCGAATCGGTCGGGATATCACATCAATACTCTGTTGCACGTACTCCTGAACAGAATGGAGTAGTCGAATGGCGAAACCGTACGCTAGTCGAGGCCGCTCGTACTATGCTCAGTCAATCCGACTTACCTCTATTTCTGTGGGCTGAAGTTGTGTCGACTGCGTGTTACACCCAAAATCGGTCCATGATACATCGTCGATTTCAAAAGACTCGGTATGCGTTAATCAACAACCAAACACCAACAATCAAGTATTTCCACATATTTGGGTGTAAGTGTTTTGTGCTAAATGACAGAGAGAGTCTGAATAAGTTCAGTGCTAAGGCGGATGCGGGCATCTTTATTGGCTATTCCTCTACATCTGCTGCATATCGAGTGTACCTGAAGAAGTCAAAGACTGTGATCGAAAGCGTAAACGTTACTTTTGATGAAGATATGGCTTCTGAACACGTCAGTTCAAAACCCGTGATAACAGGAGTACTAGCTTCTGGGCAAATCAGTCCATAACCTGTGTCTCAAGAGAACAAATCAGATGGCGCATCAACGTCTACTAATCATTTATCTGATTTAGATTTACTATTTGAACTATTTTATGATGAATTTCTTGGATCTAAAGTGACTAAATCTGTTGTGGTTGACAGGATAGAAGACTCAATGAATACTCATCCAACCATTTCAGATATCTCTACTGAATCCAACTCCCCGATTCAGCAAGAAGTTCAAGTTCAAATACCTACTCCGAACGTTGAAGCTGTGACCAACACTGAAGTGACAGAAGTAGTTGAATCAGTAGGGTGTACTGTAAGGACTGATCAACAGACTGATCAAGTTGAACCCACTGAAACTTCGTCACCTACTACTTCAACTGAACCCCCCATTCCTACTGAACAATCTGAAGAAGATACCAGTGGATTCTTAGATGATAATCATGATCAATCTGCATCTAATCCACTCCCTCATGAACACAAGTGGACTAAAGAGCACCCGGTATCTCAAATCATTGGAGATCTATCAAAACCAGTGCAAACTAGGTCTGCAACATTAAATCAATGTATGCATGACTCCTTTCTGAGCAAGATTGAACTTACTCGCGTATCTGAGGCTCTTGCGGATTCAGATTGGGTGACTGCAATACAAGATGAGCTTAATCAATTCGAAGCACTTAAAGTATGGAGACTCGTAAACCTGAAGGTAAAACCATCATTGGTACGAAATGGGTGTTCAAAAACAAGAAAGATGAAGATGGTACTGTTATCAGAAATAAAGAAAGACTTGTCGCCAAGGGATATAGGCAAGAGGAAGGAATAGATTACGATGAGACTTATGCTCCAGTGGCGTGTATAGAAGTAATCTGCATGTTTATTGCGCACGCTGTCCATAAGAACCTTCACCATCTATCAAATGGACGTGAAGACAACCTTTCTAAATGGCATACTCAAGGAGGAAGTCTACGTCTCGCAGCCAGAAGTTTTTGTCAATCAAGAGAAACCAAATCATGTATACATTTTCGACAAAGCACTTTATGGTCTGAAACAAGCTCCTCGCGCCTGGTATGATGTCTTATCTCAGTTCTTGGTCAAGTCAGGTTTTACAAAAGGTACGGTCGATACCACTTTATTCATTAAAAAGGAAAAAGGCGATATCATGCTAATCCAAATATATGTGGATGATATTATTTTTGGCTCTACAAATCCTAAATACTGTAAGAATTTTTCAAACCTCATGGTGTCACGTTTTCAGATGAGTATGATGGGAGAGTTGACTTTCTTTCCCGGATTACAAGTCATACAATTTTGAACGGGGATTTTCATCATCAATCTAAATACATTCTTGAAATTCTTCGGAGGTTCAAAATGGAAAACTGTAAACCAATTGGTACCCCAATGGCACCTGGTACTAAGATTGGCACTGATCCTTCGGGAAAAGCTGTTGATGCTAAAACTTATAGAGGGATGATAGGTTCTTTGATGTATCTTACTTCCAGTAGGCCGGATATAATGTTTTCTACATGCTTATGTGCTAGATATCAGGCCAATCCTAAAGAATCCCATATGTCTGCAGTCAAACGTATTTTTAGGTATCTGAAGGGGACTGCAAATCTTGGTCTGTGGTATCCTAAAGATACTAGCTTTGAACTAACAGCATATTCAGACGCAGATCATGTTGGTTGCATGCTAGACAGGAAGGCACATCGGGTTATATACATTTCCTCGGTGATAAACTCGTCAGTTGGGCATCGAAGAAGCAATTATGTGTCTCCACTTCAACGGCCGAAGCAGAATATGTAGTTGCTGCTAGCTGTTGTTCTCAGGTCTTGTGTATGAGAACGCAACTGCGAGATTATGGTTATCACTACAATAAAATCCCGATCTATTGTGACTCGAAAAGCACTATCGCGATTTCAGCTAATCCTGTTCAGCATACGAAGACCAAACACATTGATGTCAGGTATCATTTTATAAAAGATAATGTCGAAAAAGGAACAATAGAACTTTACTTTGTAAAAACTGATTATCAGCTTGCAGATTTGTTTACCAAACCCTTAGACGAAAAGAGATTCAATTTTCTTGTCTCTAGGCTTGGTATGCTAAATCTTAAGACATAATCAGTGGTTACCTATTAAAGTTTTCTCATTGTAAATTTTTCATCATTTCTTTATCATTATCTCTGAAAGATATCTGCACTTTAATAGTTTGTTCATGATCTCAGGGGGAGTGTGAGAAGTACTTCATAAATGATCAATGTTATTTTGAGGGGGAGCATATATCTAATTTCTGCATTTACCTATCTGTCAAATTTTTGTAATGCATGATTTTAGGGCGAGCTCTTCAAGTCAAAGGAGTATGGGAATGACTTCTGATTATTTCAGATCAGAACTCGCACTTTAATTGTTTTATTGCTTTATGTCATTTAATTTTCTGTGAATAAAGTTGCTTTGACTATGAATTTTAGACTTTTGCAGTTTGAGAGATGCTTACAAGATCATATCTTTATGACTTTAAGCTTGACTTCGTGAGATGTAAGATTGCACGCAAAAGGTATAATTCTTTATCTTCATCTCATATATGGTTGAAAGAAGGACAACTTTCAATCATCGAAAACTTTATTCTTAAATGTTTAAGCCACTTCCCGATTCTCAATCAGATTTCTTAAATTGAAAGTGTGATTTTAAATGTTTTCAAGATCTATTTTGTGCTTCAATGCTTAACAAACCGTGTGCTTCTAAAGATATATACTTGCATATTATCTTGTCTATATACTTTCAAGTATTCACACACACCGGTTTAATTCTTTTGTTGAATAAGTTATCACCATGTCTCATATTGACCAATTTTTTCGATGGTGATACACCCCACTTGTATTTCAAAGAATTTTTTTTAGCGTCATTTCATTTCGAAACGTCATTTCAAGAATGTCTGTATTTTGATTCATATAGACAATATCCATTATTCTTGACCATAAGCCTTGATTGCCATATCATTTGTTTCTGATCATTTTCATACAATGTCAGGTTTTTTCAAACAAGTCTCTTGCATTCTTGTTCATTCATTCAATTTACTTGTTTGAAAATACTTTAATGTTTCAAATGCTCAAATCTGCATAATTATATTCTGAGCATACAAACATCTGACTTCTATTTGAGTTTTAACTGATAAAGTTAAATCATCTGAGCAACACATGATGTCTAGGAAAATATGGGATCATTGTGCTAGGACTTAACTGAACTTCTATAGATTCACGTTAACCAGTGTTTCCTACCCAAGAAGTTAATCCTTTAGTGATTGAGTGTGAGCAGTCAAAAAGAAATGAGTGTGAGATGAGTGATGAGGTAAAATGAAAAAGATAGTTTGGTTATATGTGAGCTTAAAGATAAAAAGAAAGAGGGTGTGAGATCAGGGTAAAAGAATATCAAACTCTGCACCAACTACTTTTTCTGAGTCGGGCATCCACATTTCTAATGTTTCACATTTCTTTGGTGAACATTATTGAAACAGGCAACTAGCCCATGCCAACTCTTGACAAAAACCCCACAAACCACTCATTTTCTTCTAAAAAAGAAAGTGTTTCATTTTTCAAAGGGGAAGCATCACATTTACTATCTGATTTTCATTTGGAAAATCTGGATATTGAAAAGAAGGAAGTATGCCCCACCTTCGCACTTCAATCATGCACATTGAGTCTGTGTTTATCTACTATTGTCTCAGTGGTTTACACAATGTTGAGCCTTTATAAGCAATCATCCGTGCTTAATTCTTTCTATCACTTGCACGAACACACAAGGAATTTGTTTTCTTGTCATAACGTTCATAGAAATTGCCTTTGTGTTGCTTCGATGATTGAATGCAGGCCCTGGGGGAGTGAACATCATAAAAGCTCCTTTACAATGTGTATTCGTTACACACAGTACCTTCGTGTTACTGACAAACATTTTTTAACTGATTCATTTGTTGATTCAGGGGTTACATTCCTAATTTGTCTGGATTTGAAAAGATCTAGATGAATATCTTGGCAGATTGACAGTGAATCAGAGGCTCAGTTCAAAAGATCAACATGGTCAATGACATTTCTTGAAGAAAAGTTTTGATGAAATCGATGCTCTCTCATCAAAAAGGGGGAGAACATAATGTTTGAAGAAATGTCCATTACAAGTTGTGTTTCAAGAGATTTTGGAGAAGCGTTAACCAAGAAATGGGGGAGAACACAAGTTTAGAGAAAGTATTATGAAGATATGCTGAATTGAGAGAAATTTTCTTTGAAGATACTTTGCTAAAGCATTCTGAGCGGAAACTTGAGATAACTTCCTTCCATCATCTGAAAGAGTTTTTTATTTTCGTCTTTTGGGGAGATTGTTATATTTTGAAGACAAAGAGGGAGATTGCATCTTCTGAGCTTACAGAGAAGATTTGATTTATAAATCTTTTTAGTAATGATCTTGATCCAAAGGGGGAGATTATTAGAGCACAGATTTATTGGATTCAAAATCATCAATTCTGAAGATGGAAATCTGAGGTCAAAGCTGAAAAGTCACTCTCGATATTAGTCTAGGTCCTTTGTAATAAATAGGCAAAGTTAATTTTCTTGTATTTTGTATTTTTGTCTTTTTCCCTAAATAGGTATAAGGCATTTAGAGTGCTAGGGTTGTGTAAGGAGTGTGCCCAAAATAGAAAAATCAGTCGTCATTCTCCTAGGGAGAGAGAGAGAGAGGCGATTCTAGAGAGAGAGAGCTTAGAGAGAAAAACATCCTATAAGAGAGATTTCTAAACATTTGTTTGTGAATCAAATCAGGTTTGCTAATCTCTTGTTGTGATTATTTGTTTATTGTGATAAGAAACTTGATTTACAGGGACAATCAACTCTCTTTTGGTTTATTAAGATGAATGGTTTGCTCAGTCTGACCCAGAGTATAAAGTTTTTCTTCTAGTCCACTCACTTTCTCAACCAAAGATTTGTTTTCTTTCTTTAAAGATAAACACTTTTTCGCAACCTCTTTAACCTCAAGTTCACACAACTTAAATTTTGATGATGTTTCAGATAGTTGATTATAGATTACAGTCTTTTCTTTAGCACTGGTATCAATATTTTTGTGTAAAGCCTCAATCAATACATTCTTCTCAGCAATATCATCGTTGAGCTTCGGTATTGATTGGTTTTTATCTTTAATGATACCTTTTTCGCATTTAAGTTTAGACTGCAAATCCTGAAGTTCAATCATCATGGATTGCATTTGATTTAGAAAATCAGATTTAGTCATATCACATACCTCTTCAGTATCCTCAACATCATAATCTACTTCAGTGACATTCTGACCCATAAAGCACATGTGAGCAATTTCTTTCTTGTCAGTGTCAGGTTCTAAATGATCCAGCCAATATTCATCTTCAGCCATTAACGCTTTTCCAGCTTCTTGCTGCTTGGCCAAAAGTATTTTGTTCTTGTAGTACTCTGAATTGCGGACCTTTGGCTTCCGACAATCTTTAGCATAATGGCCTACTTTTCCACATTTGTATCATTTTACAGGTTCAGACTCTTTCTTCTCCTCAATTTTGTTCCCATACTTCTTCTCTTCTGGCTGTTTCTCCTTATACCTCTTACCTTCCACTTTCTCCTTATGCTCATAGTTCATGGATCCTGACGAGTATCTCTGACTATTTGACCCTGGTTTCTTGTAGAATTTCTTCTGAAAAGCTTTGGTCAATAGTAGCATAGCTTGCTTTAAGTTCTCACAATCATCAGAATCAGAATCCTCCTCACTTTTATCCTTAGATTCAGACACAACAACTTTCTTCTTCTTCTTAAGACTTACAGATCTTTTCTCTTTCTTCTTAACTACCAATGCAACAGGATCAACTGTTGGTTTCTCAACTTTCTTCTTTTCATCTCTAATCTCTTCTACCTCTTCCTCATTTTGTCTCAAAGTCTCATAAACTTCATGGAGTGGTATCTCATTCAGATCTTTCATCTATTTCATTTGCCTAGTAAACCTCTTCCACTCTGGTTGTAAGATACTCAAGAATTTCACATTCAGCTCAATCTGAGACTTCTTGACTCTTTTTTTGCTCAACTCGTTCAGAAGAGTAACAAACCTGTCATATGTAGCTTCTAAACTTTCATTTTCCTTTGCTTTGAACTCTTCGTAGTTGTTGATGCAGTTAGATACTTTCAGCTGATTACCAATTTTAGACCCTAACATCATCTTTTCAAGTTGATCCCATATTTACTTCCCTATAGCATTGTACATGTCTATCTTGACATATATCTCATTTGGAATTCCTTGCAATATGAAAGATCTAGTCAATCTGTCAGCTTTTTGCCTTTTCTTCTGTTCCTCAGTATAGTCTTCGATTGGCAATGTATACTCTTTGTTTACAACCTCCTCTCCATTAGCTTCAGTGGTATGAACCTTTATTGGAGGTTTTATCACTCCTTCTTTCAGGGACAGTCTGATATAATCACCCAGATCATTTCGGTTAATGAAGTCCACGAATCTATCCTTCCATTGCTGGTACTCTCCTTTGAATAACACCGGTGGCTTTACATCTGTTCCAATAGCAAGAGCCTCTCTGGAAGCCATCTTTAACTTTGTACAAATTTTGATTGTTCAAAAATTCAGAATTAAACTTGACCTATAAAAGTCAAACTTGGTCAAATCTTGAAAAACTCAGAAAATTTTCTAAGTACTGAAACTCACAGAACAAAGAATTGAACTTCGTGCAGATAGTGCTATGCGCGTTCAAGGTTCGCGCAAGAACCATGCGCGTTCAAGCTTCGCATAAAGAGAGATGTGCGAGATCTTAGTTCGTGCAGAACAAGGTTGCGAGTTCTGGGGTTCGCGTAGATAGACCTATACGAGTTCTAGCTTCGCGCAGAAAATAGGATGCACGTTTTGAGAAATCACTTCATGCAAACACTTCGAGCAATGCGTCTACGCTTTCTGACACTTAGAAAAAAAATTCAACTTTTTGTTCGCGCAAGAGGAACACTTCTCGCAGACAACCAATTATTGCAGAACAAAGGAATCAAAGAAACACAAACTCGTACACAATGATGTGTGCGTTCTAACTTCTTGCAAGCTTAGTCTTGCGTGTTCTTCACCCTTTGCGAATTTTAGCCCTTTGCGTGTTCTTCCCTATTAAGTTTGCGCCTTCTTCAGATCTTGCACGTTCTTCATCTTTTCGAACAAAAATTTAACTTTTTCCAACGAATTCGATTCAAGACTTCGAAATACCCTCTGAAACTTTGCAGATTTGCTCTAGATGATACGGATCAACCCCTTTTTTGCGCCAAAGATCTTAGAACGAATCTCAAACAGGTTACAAAAGATTGATTTCAAACAAAAACACCAAAATTACAACTTTGATCTAAAGTCAGTACGTATGAAAACTCGAACAAAAATAAATCAAAAATCCAAAATTCACACCAAAGATTTGTGAATTAGACAAAACAATACACACCAAAAGTAATCTAGATACAAATACGCGTACAAAGGAAACAAATTCAGATAAAAAACACTACTGAAATGCAAAAATCGAATCTGCACAGTTTCCTTGCGAGTTCTTGAAAATGTCGACCAAACAAATCAGATTAAGACCATGATTCTCTGAAGTTCTGTATGCTCTGATACCAATTGTGTGTCCTACAATGAATGCAATTGATCTAGATGACAAACAATCAATTGAACAAAACAATTTTATTTCAATCACAATTTTGATATAGTATGAAGCTCTCGATATTTCTCTCTCTAAACAGATACACGCACGTAACCTAATGATTCTACAAACAAAAACAATTTATATCCTCTAACCACATTACAAAGACAAGCATTTTGACTTTGACCATTATTACAAAAGACTTTGACCTTTGCTTGAGAGTTGACTTGAGCTTTTGACTTTGACTTTCTCCTTTAATCTTCATGATCTTGTATCCAACATATTTATGCACTAACAGTACCGAAAACCCAAACCCGACCCGTCCGAATATCCAAATTATTTTTTAATTTTTAAAAATTTCAGTTTTATTAATAATATATAACCTAAACCTAATTTAAATTTAACAATTTTCATTCTCTCAAACTCGAAATCTCGAATACTAACCTGAACCTCAGTCGCGACTCTCGACCTCTCAGACCTCAGTCTCGACTCTCGACCGGAGACTGCCTCTAGCCACCTGCTCGGTCGGCTGTTCCTCGCCTCCTCCCAGACCTCCCACCGGCAACCGCTGTGCTCCCAGCCTTCCACTGGCGACCGTTGTGCTACCACCGCCCACCGACGGCCTTGTCGTAAATTTTAAGAATTTGAAAGAAGATTTGATTTCTAGTTAGCTACTGATTTCTTGCACATAAGCCTATAGGCCGATTTAGTTAACTACTGATTTCTTGGTAATTTAGTTAGCTACTGATTTCTGGGTAATTTTGGAATTTTGGTAATTTAGCCCATTAAGGCCCAACCCCGAACCACTTGACCCGAACCACCCGAATCCGACCTCACCCGAACCTGAACTACCCGATCATTAAACGATCAGATTTTGGGGCATTCCCTCCTACCTGAATATCCGATCGGGTTTAGGGTTTGGGTACCCGACCCGACCGATGCACACCCCTGTCTGTTGGTCACATATTTTAAGCAACTGATCAAAATTTCACGAGTGCTCATGCCAGTCAAGATTTTCTGATACTGGGTGTTTGGATTTAATCTCTGATTGGATTGGATTAGCATCTTGAGTATCTGCAATCATCAGTCTGGAGTTCTTCTCTACCATGCTAGACCTTTGAGTGCTCTTAATCATTCTTCTGACCTGATCAATTAGAAGTGTGAGTAACTGCAATCATTGTTCTAGTGCTTTGGTTGTGATCTAGAATTTTGAGTACTTATAATCATCCAATTGATTCGTGAAGAAAGGAGGTCTGAGTTCATTCGTCCAATCTTCTGGAAAGCAATTAGAAAATAAGCGTCTTTCTTCAGTTGTTGAACAAATATTTCTTCTAACCCTTGTCTAGTAGTGTTTGCTACCAGTTGTTTACTCCTATGAGCAGAGTAAAACAAGCTTTTAAGTTGAATTCCTATTTAACTTGCGGTTAAAGACAAATACGTTGTTATAAACTGAAGATGCACTGTGGTTGTCACGTCAGAATTCACACATTTCTTTCTTGTGGGAATAACGAATGTGTTGAATTTACTAGAGATAAAAGTTGTCTTTTTTGCACTCAGTCGAGGTTATTGTCTACATCGAATCTGGTATTAAAGCTGAAACTCCTAAGGATAAGATCTATTTTCAAGGGGGAGCCAGAGATGTTTTGAAGTTTAAGCAACGTTAAGTTTTCTAAAGAAATCAAGGGGGAGAAGAGCTGAAGCTACAAAGGATGATTCATTTACAAAATTTAGGGAGTGAATTTTAGAACATAAAATATTCTAAGTTTGGAAGTTTTGTAAAATCATCATTAATTGTTTTGGGCCTTGAAATAGCATTGGGTTTGGGCTTAAATGTAAACAAGGGTGATATGGGTATAAATAGGAGTTGTATTGTAGTTTGTTAGTAAGTTTTCATTTTTACAATGTAGCCATGTAAGAGCATCTCCAACAGCTATGCTAAAATAGAAAAAAAATGAGTTTTTAGTAATTTTTTGCTCCAACAACTATGCTATACCATATGCTAAAATAGAGAAAAGAAGAGAGAGAAGGTAAAAATCTCCAAATTTGGAGAAATCTCTAAAACCCCATATTTAAGAGAGAAACAATATTAAATTGTTTTTCACCAATAGGAGACATTGAAGTTGTGTGTTTAGGAGAGAGAAATAATATTTTATTAGATGATTGAATATTTTAATAATATAATTGATGATATAATTGCTAAAATAGAGTAGCTGTTGGAGTTTGATGTAAATTTTTTTAGAGATTCTAACTTTTTACACTCTATTTTAGAAAAATTATAGCATAACTGTTGGAGATGCTCTAAAAATTTGAGAGTTTCTAGAGAGAGAAACATTTCCTCTCTCTAGAATGTGTGAATAATACAAAACAATTCCTCCTAATTCATCTTGTTTAATCTTTCGACATTGATTAGATTGTGATCTACGGACCTAACAGTATCATAATGGAGATATCGAAAATCGAATCGGGCGTGAAAAATAACCAAATCAAGTCTAGGCAAGGAGTTACGACCTGACGCATGACCCAGGGCTGCGACTAGGGGTGTAAATGATGCGAGTCGAGCTCGAGTATCATTATACTTGACTTGAATCGTTAGTATATCGAGTCGAGCTCGAGTTCGAGTTGAGCTTATTCGAGTCGAGTGTTGACCGAGTCAATCTCCACTGAGTCGATCTCGAGTAGCTCACGAGTTGTCTCGTCTCATTTACACCCGTACATAGGCTCAAGCCCTTAGGCTCATGCCATTTAACAAAGGCAAAAGATGTAAAACAAGGGAGGAGAAAAGTCTATATGTAGTGGAGTTCAAAGCATTGGATTCTATATCCCACCAATGTGGGATGGATTAGATACACCATCAAGAGTTTACCATGTCTTTTACACCATCATTTTCCAAAAAAAAAATCAAAAAACTTGAGTTTATTATTATTACTATTATCAATTAAATTAAAATAATATTACTAATTATTATTATTATTTTACTTATCGAGTATTTCACGAGCTTATCGAGTCGAGTATCAGGTCGCTCGACTCGACTCATTAGTATATCGAGTCGAGCTAGAGTCCGAGTCGAGCCTATTCGAGTCGAGTGTTGACCGAGTTTTGACCGAGTCGATCTCGAGTAGCTCACGAGTTGTCTCGTCTCATTTACACCCCTAGCTGCGACACAGGCCGCATATGTTTCTGGAGAGTGTGAAGGCTTCGGCAAAGCGTAAAACTTGCCCCGTGACCTCAAGTCACGGGCAAGGCCGCACAAGTGCATGTGAGTTGATAAAATTCGGGTTTTTGGGTTTTTCTTCATTTCATCATATCTTCTCCATCTCTACTCTATTTTGAACGATTCTTATTTGCTATGTTATCATTTTTGAGAGCTTTTTAAGAGTAGATCAAGAGGGTTAAAGTCTATTAGAGGATTCGAGAGTATTTTGTAATAGTAATCTCCTCATCACTCTCAATTTTAAGCTAGGGTTTGATATGTTCTTCATTCCCTCTTCTCACCTTTCCATTTTCTTTAGGTTTTGGATCTTTGAAGGTGAATGAGACTCTTTGCATGTGTTGGATCTAAGAGTTAGGAGGTTTTGTTTGTAGATTCAAGTTTTCACCAAGGAAACTCAAGTTTGGGATAAAAACCTAGATTTGATATAAATCTAGCGAGGTGAGTTCTAGTTGCTTTGCAACACTATATACATCTCAAGATATCTTTTTTTTTTTGGGTTTTGAACACATTTTCATGGAGTTTGATATTATTCTTGGTGAGTTTCATGATTTTGTGCATTTTTCACATAAATGGAGTATAAAATCTTTAAAGATTGTTTTGATACCCTTTAGGAGTTTTGGGACACTAAAAAGGTAATGATACTTCAAATGTGATATCTTGAATATTGGGATAGTTTGGGTAAAATGAAATAAAGTCAGTTAAGTTGATAACGGTTTTATTGGTTTGTTACAATAATAGAGAAAGTATTTAATGACCTTGTTTTGGAGCCAAGTATTGGTTAGGGGTGCTATCGGTTATAAATACGATAAATATTTGATAACCCACTTTCTATGGCTTACGGGGATTTGAAAGTGAAAACTATGTGTTTTTTGGGCTTTGGGCCTATGTGCTTAAATGAAGTGTTGACTTATGGACCTTTTGATTTGACTAACTATATAAGTTTGGTGGACAACTGTCCGGTTTAATAGTAAAAAATGGAGATTTAAACCAATATGAATGTATTGGATAACTGATGGAAATTACATGTTTTGGGTGCATTAGTCATTCATATTAATGTCATGAAATATACACTGTAACGCAATGGATCCATAGTCATAGGAGTCAGTTTGTTGGTTTGAAACTGGAATCGTTATCCCTATTTTGTATCTTGGCGTTTATACGAGCAATAGACCCATAGTGGTTAAGCTTGGGGCCTATACGAGCGATAAACCTTAAATGGTTGAGCTTGGTTGTGTCGGTATTGTGGAGCGAAACCCATGTGAGTTGGACTTCGGGGTCGTAGCTGGTATTACGGAGAGGAACCTTGTGGGTTGGACTCGGGAATTGTGGCCGGTATTTTGGAGATGAACTTTTATGAGTCGGGGCTCCGGGACCGTGGGTATTACGAAGGTGATCTTTTGTTGAGTCGGACTCCGCAACCCTTGTTTTGAGGCTTCAACCAACTAGAGTTGACACTAAGTCATAGGAGGTACTTGGGGATGAACTGGTGTGAAGTTGGGCCCCATGGCCATTGGCTTGTAGGTGTAACTTTATGGTGTGTAAGTAGGCATTTGGATCGGGTATTGCAGAGATGAACTTGTATGGGTCGGGCTTCGAGACCTTAGATATTGTGGTGGAAACTTGAGAGGAGTTAGACACCGGGGTCGTAATCTTAGGGCGAATGTTGACACATGACTTACTTTGTGCTTCGCCATAGTTGACGGAAGCGAGTCTCCGTCGTCACCAAAAGGTGCTATTTGGGTATTGACTCTATCCGTACTTCCAATGATTTTTGGGGGTATAGTATATTGTTGTATTTCGGACGTTTTATGAGTTGGATCTTATCTACTTGTTTCTTAAAGACGAGTTCTAAATGATGGCCTTAACTCTAAGGCATATTTAGTTAATGTATCACATTTTGGAAAAAGACGAGTTTTATGATTAAGATCCTTTGGTCCTAACTACTATTTGTAAATAGGGAATTTTGGAAAAGGGAAATCTTAGTGGATTCAAATGTTTTGTGCTTATGAGATTAAACTGCTTTAACTCACTAGGCGGTAAGCCTAACATTTTTTTCTTATTGATATATATATTAGGTCTTAGTGGGATCTGAGTGGCGTATGGATGTTTATAGAGTTTCCGGTAGGATGGCTTAAAGATTTCACCAGTTATGAAAATAGCAGTAGATTTGGTGGTTTTAGTAACGCCCGACTTAATCCGAATTCCACTGGGAATTAGATTGTCCGCTTTGTATTATGATACTTACCTTGTTCTCCTTTTGGTTACATTCTATGTAATTTTTACTTTGTATTAAAGGAGTTTTAGAAGTTCTAAATTTTCTGCTATTTTCTAAAATTAGAGGTGTTACAATGTCTGCATACCGAACGCTACATTAATTAACTGATTGTCGTGGAAGTTGTTAAAACAAAGGACCGTAACAAAATGTAAACCACGAGAACGTTAGGTGTACTTATTTGGAAAAAGGATGGTATCCAAAATCCGAATAAAGTTGAGAAACCAAAATTTATAATCCTTTTAATTTTCTAATTTAACGAAATTAGAGCATCTCCAACAGCTTCTCCAAAATGGAGATTTTGGGGGTTTTTTGCTCCAACAGCTTCTCCAAAACCTTCTCCAAAATGGAGAAAACATGAGAGAGGAGATGAAAATCTTCAAATTTGGAGATATCTCCAAAAATGATTACACATGAGAGAGAAATTATTTTTTATTCATTCCACCAATGAGATTGGTTTAAAACAAATGTTTAGGAGAGAGAAATAATATTTTATGAGTTGTATTGAATATTTTAATATTATAATTAACTAGTAGTGTACCCGCGCGATGCAGCGCGGGTGAATCACAATTCTGAAACATTAGTTTAACTCTGAATCATGTTTCTTTATCACTTTCATGAAAATTAAGCGACAATTTTTATTCATGATATTTATCAATTATGCAACAAATAAAAAACATAAATAACAGAAGGGCATGAGCATGATAGTTCTTTGACTCAAGTGTTGACAGTACCACTTCATTTAGAAGTCAAATTTACAATCACAAAAAAGTAAAACAAAACGACAAAAATATTGTTGTTTATAAAAAAACTAAAAGGTTTAGAATAATTTATCCAATAAGTGTTAATCGGGGTAAGAGTCATCGTCTTCACTTATCGGGTAAGACTCTTAGTGCTTGCATTCACTCTTACCGGGTAAGATTCTTGGTCCTTGTCATATTAATCGGGTAAGATAATTTGACTTGGTAAGCGCTTGATAAACGATCCCTTTAAGTCACACGTGATCTGAATTGGCCAACATCACCAACAACGGGATCTCTTTTGTTTTATTTGAGTTTTCGAACGAGCCGAGTCGAACATTGGTGTTATAAAGCTCGGCTCGTTAAGTTAAACGAGTTATATTTTTTGTTTGAGATCGAGCTCGAGCTCGAGAATAATTAAGCTCAAGCTCGAGTAGCTCGTTAAAAGCTCGACTCGTTTACACTCCTAGGAGAGAGATAAGATGCATAAAAAATGTATGAAATACAACTTATTCACGAAGTACAGCTTAGACAAATGTGTGTATAGATATATGTAAGTATGTAAGGCCAGTATGGACATCCTTTTCTTCATTATGCCACCTAAAAGACCACATATTATTATTATTATTATTTGTCCATGTTTACAACAAGGATCACATACTCAAGTGGCCTGCCAAGAATTAGGACCATTTAGTTGTTCTGTGAATGCCAAGAAGAAAAAAAGTGTTGCAATGAAATTATGAAATAAAAGCATACAAAAATGTATGAAGGTCCTTTATGGGCATCTTTTGCTTCATAAAATGCCCACCTAAAAGCCAACATATATATAATATTTGTCCATATTTACAGCAAGCAGCACAATACATAAGTGGCCTACCAAGAATTAGGACAATTGAAGATTTGAAGTATAGACTGAAGTTTAATCAAATTTATTTAACAATAGTTTATTTCACACAAGCATTTTCACAAACAGGTTACCTGCATATTCATAAATGAATTCTCCACCTCGAATAAACTGATCCGCATGCAAACCCCAACCTTTCCTTCCACGTTGAAATCTGGGTTTGGGGAACGACTTGTTTGATTAAAAAAAAGGTCAAAATCAGATACTTACCATATGTAACTGCATGAGTGAAGTGCTATAAGAGATACAAACTTGTGAAAATTTAGTTAAAACTTTCTCAAAAGAAACCCCCCCTTGTAAATTGCATGAGTGAAGTGCTATAAGAAACAACCCCTTTAAAGGGTCTACTTATCCTATACCACAAGTCTAGTATGAGTACCTACCAAGCATGTTAACATTTTTTCAAACAGAGCTTTCATAATCAATATTCCCATCTTGGACAAGTGAAATCACATATATGATAATATGAAAATGAAGCAAAAATATTATGGTATAGAAAAGGAAGTATTACTCTATAACCTTTACCCTTGCACAAGTAAAGCTCTCATAATTTCTAGAGAAAGATTCACTACAAAATTATACAACCTATACAATGTTAGATTGTTCCATTAGCCCAACTCAATCAAATACAAAGTTCATAGGACCTTACACATAAAAATCACACAGTGAGATATCTTTTCAAAATAAACCTGTTATTCGAAACCAAAGTCGAAATAAATGAAAAACAAACCTGTTTTTTGATTGGAACCGAGAGTGGGTAATCGAAACCTAACCATATAATAGATGGTCTTCAATCAGCAACAAACCTGTTCTCCGAAACCAAAATCGAAATAAATGAAAAACAAACCTCTCCTGTTCTTAAAAAAAAACCATGTTTTTTGAAACAAAATCAAAACTAAAAATCAAACCAGAATCAAAATAAATGAAAACCAAACCTGTTCTTCGATTGGAACGAGAGTGAGTAATTGAACCCTTCGAAACCAAAATCGAAGAAAATTAAAAAAAAAACGTGTTCTTTACGGTCTTGAATCAGCAACAAACCTGTTCTTTGGGCTCACATCACTGCAATTAGATTGTCAAAACGCAAATACAAATTTGGGATTATCTAAAGACCTAAGTTGAAATCGTATTGTTGTTTACTTGTTTGTATAAGAAAAAAAAGTTGAAATTGTAAGATGCTTATAACCTTGTCTTGAGCTTCACTTTCTGAAGATGATCCTCTCTTTGTTTCTTGTTGCTTGATAACTTTGGTTTCAACAGAGAAATTTGGACTCAAAATCAAACAAAGAAATCGATGTGGAAATGTAGCAGCAGCAGCAGCAGCAGCAGCAGCAGCAGCAGCAGCAGCAGCAGCAGCAGCAGCAGCAGCAGCAGCAGCAGCAAAATGTAATAAGCTAATAAGTTGTTATTTAAAGGTGTTTGGGATTGCTTATACATATAAAATAACCAAAAAAGTCATAAAAACTTTTGAAATAAGTTGATAAGTTAGAAGTAAACGACTTATCAAAAAGTGCTTTTCAGCGGTTTGGCACCGTTATAAGCCATTTTAATTTTTCCTCATCCAAATACTCAAAAGTGCTTATCTCCGATGCCAAATCGCAATAAGCTAAAAAACACCTCAAATAAGCAATCCCAAACACCCCCTTAGACTGTTGGCTAGATTAGAATGCTCTTTAAAAAAATACCCTTAGGAAGAAACCAATGAATTTCGACGTGAAATATAAGTCCATTTGGCGTGCAGAAGAGTTGAAACTATATCTTGTTGAAATATGTGATAAACGATACTAATCATTGTGTAGAAGTGGAGACCCAACATATTTTTCCATGAAAATTGAAAAACCAAAGAAAACAGTGTATTTTACAACACAATTACATGTTGAATCATCATCTCCTAACAATTTAGAAAGAAAACATGTTATCAACGAGATATTACCTGTCCAAGTTCTACTTCCAGAAATAGCTTAAGCTTGACATTGTTTGCCTTATTTGATACCTCCCTCAAATATCCAACCTAAAACACAATAAACTTGGCATGTCAATCACCATCAACATCATTATGCATGTGTACAGAAAATTCTTGAACAGAAAAATATGAGAGAGTCGCATAACAAAAAGAAGATACATGGGATTGTTCCAATATCTACCCAATCAGGCATTACACAGCCTTGGGATTGCAGTTTCAGGTCAAGAAAAGAAAAAACTTACACGTAACCCTTTGTTGTTAACTTCTAGTTTAGTTGACAGACCATCGTAGCTGTCTTAGGATTCTTCAATATCAAGTGAATGAAAAACTCTGGCTGTATGCATCTAATTTAACACTTCTCACATGATAGCCAAATTTTACGTTTTTTAGAAAAACCCTTTTTAAATGTCATCAACCAGGAATGGGCCAGCTGTTCTATTTTAACAGTATACGGGTCCTGTACAATATCTGGCTGGCACCCAACAAAGATGAATAACTAAGAAAGATCTTTCTGTAACAGAAATATTAATACGTCAAGCCCCTAATTTCAACCCAACCAAAAAAATCCTTGTATTAATCAAACAACAAAAATGAAATCTACAGCATTCATCAAGTTGCGATTGACAAGAATAAAATCCAACTATATTTTCAATTAACAAAGTGTGCAGTCCCCCATGCCATTGGAGCACCCACAATCAAAAGGACACAAGCAAAGCTGGATACTTACCACTAACATTTGTGAAAGTGTAATGCATACACCTAATTAGTAGTGAACTTAATATGCCAATAGAAACAGTAATTTAAAACACAAAAAATGAATGTATCAATTAGACAAAGCAAGAATTAATAAGTACATACAGACTGAGCTTCTTCTTGAGGCGTTAATGGACGATTTGGCAATTAATCAAATTAATAACAAGAAGGCAAAAAATCACTTTTGTGGCAAGAACTCACTTTTAGGCATTTATTCGAACACTTCATCTGCACATGGAGGTTATGTTTAACAACAACAAATGCAAATTTCCATTATTGAGCAGCTCGTAAATCAGTCAAGCATCCTGGTGGCAGATCTGTGTTCATAAAAAATAAATGCGTTGTAATAAGATGATCCAATGCAACATCACCAACAAACTCTCTCTAACCGCTGGTTACAAGACACTCTAAAAGATGGTCTGGAAGCAAGGTTTAGGACCTCTTTCTTCAAAGTTGTGAAACTTTTTTAAGAAGAAAAAGTCAAATACAATAGCCTATAAAACCAATCACTCAAAAAAAGGAATAGGTTTACAACGAACAACAACAAACAACAATCACTTTACCTACCATACTTCTAATTGGGTGGCGTAGCCAAACCATCGGAAGAAACAACTGAAGTGGATGCTATATTTCTACCTCTCATCTGTGCAAAATAATAGAAATTTTTTGTGAAAAGGTATTATGCGATGGCTTGACCTGTCACCAACGAAAACGTAATTTTTTGTGAAGGGGATGAACTTCGAAGGTTAAAAACAATCAAAAACTACAACAAATTGATTCTTTGATCAAACCTGTCACCAACGAAAACGTACCTGAAAAGATGTTGAATGGTGATGAACGATTCAGGATCTACAGTGCTTTCCCTGTATAACAATTAACAAACAACAAAAATCCAAAGAAGTAACAACTTCAAGTCGGTGATGCCTCAATATAAATTAAAAATTTAAGCTCTACAATTCAAATTAATATCTAATTGATTTTGGTGAAAGAGAATTGCTCCAACAGCGCTTAAGTTGGCGCTGGTCGTGATTTACTCGTTGAGAAAGGTAATCCTCCTTGAGGAAATGCTCAATTTCATCCCTACCAAAGACTAAACAGAAGTATGGATGTAAATTATGGATGTAAACGATGTTCTTCCCTGCCAAAATATGGATGTAAATGATGTTTTCTAATACCCCTTTATTACACCATCGACACTCTCTGATTAACTTTAGAAATTCAAACCGATTCAGATTACTACACCATCGGCACTCTCGAGTGAAAGGGTTTGAAGGAGATGCAATTGAGGATGTAAAATATGTTGAATCAGTTGAAAAAAACGTACCTCAAAAGATGAACTGATATAGAGAAGTAGAACCCTATAACCCTTTAGAGAAGAACCGATTGAGAAGAATGTTGTGAACCCAAGTAGCAGAATGTTAAAAAATATTTTTGGAAAAAAGAGTAAGGAAGAAAATAAATGAATGAATGCATACCTGGTGATGGTGTTGGTGACTTGAAACTTGAGAAGAAACCCAATCGTATCTTCCAGTCCACCTGAGAAGAAAGGGCGAGAAACATTGAATTGAGACGTCATCTTGGAAGGAGTAGCACAACCTGAATTGACAATTGGAGGGCATTGCATAAACGAAGAAAAATAAGAAAAGCAATTGAGAGAAGCAATCAATTTGAAACCTCCAAGAAAATCAGATTATACAAAACGGAGAAGCAATTGATTGAGAGAAATTATGTTACCAGAGCAGAACCCTAGAATGGTGGCCGACGATCGAGAGTAACACCAATAGAGAGAAGAACCGATCGATTGAAACGGGAGTAGCCTGAATCGATGCGTCATCATGGAAGGAGTTGCAGCCTGAATCGACACATTGATAACCCAATCGACAACATGAGTTGTATCAATATAAAAAAATCGATGAACAAGGATTGAATGTCTGACGAACAAGGATAAATCGTAGAGAGAGAGAGTGATTTACCTGTGAATGTCGATGATTATGAACAAGGATTGAATGTCGATGAAGAAGGAAGCAGAGCACAGTCTCGTGTCGATTGAAGGAAGCGGCGTGTAAAACAAAACCCTAAAAAGTAAATGCGAATTAGGATTTGTACGAATTATGAATTACCAAAGCGATACTGTGTTTAATTAAGTTGTACCAAAGCTTTATGAAGTTGTAAATTAAGTAATTGACTTTAATTAGTTGTATTTTATGCTTAAGAAATTGTAATTAAGAGATTTTTATGTCATTTTTATAATATAGTATAGATTGTGTAATCTCCAAAATGGAGAATCTGTTGGAGATGAAGGTGATTTTTTTTTGGAGATTTTCACTTTTACTTCTCTATTTTGGAGAAGCTGTTGGAGATGCTCTTGTAGAGAATTCGATGCTATTAATCTAACTCTATGTAATAAAATAATAATAAATAAAAAGGTAAAATAAAAACAAACTGACAGCCCTGGGTCTGTAATATCCTACGACTGCGATTGGTCCTCGATTATTAGTATTATACTAATAAAAGGCTACTCTACTGCCAAGTCCACCACCACGCTCTCTCTGCTTTCTCTTTCTTCCTACCCGTCTGAACTCCCTCCTGTTACCAGATCAATCAACCCTTTCCTAGGTTTTCCTTCTCTGATTTTTTTCCATGCTGATCTGAGCTCTCAATTATACACCCAACAAGCCCACACCAATGTGTAAGCCACACACCTCCAGCCTCGAGCTAAGCCAGCCGTCAAAACCCTCGAAGTTGCAAAAAAGATTCCATCTCTAATTTGTCTTCAGATTATCTCACGAATTAGCTGAAGATTGGTGCCATTTGAGCACACCTTCTGTCCCTTGATTCCGACAATCAGCGCAATTAATTGGTCTTCAATTATTTCTGCTAGTTGGGTGTTTTTCAGGTCAATGCACTGCCTGGATTAAACGAGAGATTGCGATTAAATTGATGAATGAAGGTAGGAGATTTTTTGCAATTAAGAAGAAAAATGTGGTTGATTGTTACGGTAGAGACCGGTACGTAGGCCTGGATTGCGTGGTCTCTTGATTTTGTTATTGCAAACTTTGAGGATGACTTCAGATGTTAGTAGGGCGGGTGGGCAAGTTGAAAGGGACATTGAGCAGGTAAATCAACTATTACATTCTCTGAGCTTCCGGATATTATGGAGGGGGTTATGTTTTTTTACTTATCAAATGTATTTTATGTGATCTCAAATCGATTTTTAGCAAGAATGATTCGTTATGTTTTGAGATATAGGTATGGTGCAGTGAGCGTGGCCTTAAATTTTTGTTTGTGCTATTATAGAATGGACAACTTATAAGGATCATCTAATTGTGCATGAGATTTTTTAGCCAACTTGAACCATTGTTAATCACCCTAGGATGATTTGACTATTTTTTGAAATTCAAGGATAATGCAAAGAAGTTGGAATATGATTTATGCCCTTGTGCTACCTAATGATAGACTTTATGTTTCTTCCATTTTTCTATGCTTTCTGACAAATGGGTATATTATGCTGGAGGGTCTAACAATCAGTTGAAGAAGTAAGCAGAATTTTAAAATGGTAGATGCTAGTGTTAGCTTCTCTCTTATTCTTTCTCTTTATTAATTATATATGTCTTGTCTGAGCTGACCACACTGTTATATAGGATCGGTTACTTCCTGCCTTTTCTATCATTGCATACAGCATTTTATCCGGTATGCTGTTAAGGCACAAAGGATGTTGTTTACCTGCATTAGCCAACACTTGTCTTTCTAGTAAAGTTACATGTCGTAAGAATGATTTTGTTTCTGTTAGGCCTGCGGATAGATAAGCAAGGAGTTGTGAGCGAGTGTGTTAGATTTGCATCTTCATGGATCCTATCTCTATATTCGAGGTTCATACCATATCCAGCAAAATGCATTATGTGACCCTACCCAAGTGTTGACTACAGGTGTTACGATGCTTATATCAATTCTTTCTGATACATGCTATGCTGTCTATTTGCTTATTGCATGTAGTTGGGTGATGAATTGACTTCCTTTTCCTACATTCAACAATATCTAAAATTTTATAATTTGGCAATACAGAAGGCTTAAACTTCAAACAGAATTTTAAAACGACTAAATGAACAATCTATATGAGCAAAAAATATATATGTGAAATGCCTTTAAGTCTTGTACAATAATATATTGTTTTTTTTTTCCTATACATAGCCGTAGGTATCCTTTACAAAACAATCCATCCAAAGAAGTGAGTAGTGATTCAATCACAACTTATATATTGCTAGAGTGGCTTAATGAAACTCATGCACCCACCTCCCATCTACATGACTACAAACACTATTTTATCTTTTAAAAAGTGATGCCTTCCTTATGCCTGTCTTTACCCAAGTTTACCAAAAATTACATTTCTAAGCCAACGATTGAACATCAACTGTAGGAATTCGTTCAAAACCTTTGATCTTTTTCCCATTGCAGAAGCACCAGATGAATTTTAACACGATCTGATAGAGGCAACAGTCACGTAGTTTAAGCTAGTGGGTATTTTTATGTAATGTACGTGCAAACCTAGAAATAGTTATCGTTGTTCAAGGTAAATGTTTTTCCTATGATGGAAATAAAATGAATGATAGTAGATTGTTAGTAAAAGAATATAAAGTTATATGGGAGCCTAGCTGTATCCCCCACATCTGTAGCCATCCAATTTTGATCCATCGTCCTCATAACACTCCATGCTGGCAAGATTGACCCACCATGAAATTACCACTTTTTCTCCTTATTTAGTTTCTTTTTCCCTTTAATAGCATGCGAGGCTGATAAACCCATACAGGATTTTCTATGCAAGCCTAATGTACCCCCATACGAATATGTTGTTGTATGTGATAAAAATTGGGGGGGAGGGATTGAGAATGTAGCTTTATGCTAATATATATGGGAGTCCATAACTTTATTTTGTTGAATGTGAGAGTGCAAGGCATTGAGTGAAACACAAAGACTGGAAATGGAGAAATTTAAACCTCTGCAAGGCTAATAGGCCCATGTGATTTTTTTAAAATCTATTAATACGTGAGGTAGTTACGGTTGCATATAGTTTAGGAGTGAAATAGTCAGGCAGCCAATCTATTTTTATGCAGGATTATGTATACTGCATGGTGTGTTAAAATAATGTCAAATGCACGAACCATGACGCGTAGCAGTAAATACGGAGAGGCTCTACACATATGTAGGGGTATCTATGTGTATATACATACATATATATGTAGAGAGAGAGAGAGATTGTAGTCATGCCTTTCATGGCGCACAACCATCAATTAAATTTTTTAGCATTCACTCTGCTCATGGTGTCTGACTTTCCTTTAGTGGTTCTCCCAAATTTGAGATCGATTTATTAACCTATTTCTTTTTCATGTCTTCAATATTACAATGGTATTAATGAGCTTCATCTGAAATGTGGGTACCATGGTAGGTAAAACGTGATACACTGTATTATATAATATTATCTATACTATATTATAAAGCAAGGATAAAAAACTCTTAAATACAAATTATTAGGCACAAGGTACCATCATTTTATGCAAGATTTTAAAAATCTCTTAATTTACAAGTATCAAAGCACAAGATACATATTACTACTGCAGGCTTCTAACACCCACCAATTTGGTATGTGCAGAGCCTTCCTTTTATGTAGACCTTTCCATGTATCACTATTAATTAATATATTATATTACTATAATTTTGTTTTAATTATATTATTAAATATGTAATTGGTTATTTTTTCTAGATGTCATTAAAATATATAAGATAATCATTGAATTCTAACAAAATACTTAATTTTTTTATATAAAAAACATTATATTATTAAGCCTAAATTAAACAAATTTATAAAAAAAACATTATCACTTTCTCAAAACCATCCAAAATCGTACTATAAATCGACAAAAAAATAAAATGAAACATTAAAATCGTGATGTATCTCGCTGCATTGTGCGAGTACGTTTCTAGTGCTTTAATAAGACACACTCTAAACAAATTTAGAGCAATGTTCAATGAGGGGTTTACATTTTCTTGTAGAATTAATTTGAAAATACAGTCAATCATTAACGATGGACCTACCTTTCCCTTAATGTGCTTTGTGAAGTATGAGATTCCTATTGCTATCACCTTCATTCCTTAGATGCATGTATTCTTCTTGTAATATTAACAAGTGATTTTTAGCTATAAATGAGGGAGCACAAATTTATAAATCGTTTTTGATTCATGAGACGTCGTTTTTCTCACAGTATAAACCATCATAAAACTAGCAGATAATCATTTCTAGCTCTTATGATATAGAATAAGCTTGTGTAAGTTAATTATAATCATTTCTACTTACAAACAATTATACCTTGGAAGTAGATGAAGAGTTTAATTTTATTGTCATGGTGGTGTTTGTACTCAACCACGCTTCATCTTTGTGCATTGTTGTAGCAACTTAATATCTTAAAGAGCATAGTATTGTTGTGATGACATGATATGCTACTTAAGTTGACGTTCAAGATCAATGGCTATTTCAAATAACCAGATAAGGTAAGTGAAGAAAATTAGCCTCACATGTATAGATCAAATTTGAATTTCAATGAAATAATGGAAATAACCCGCAAATCACACAGAACTTCCATACTGCTTTTCCGTCGCCATGGATGTAGTTCCTGTGACACACGTAATAGTTTCTATATGTGTGTGTGTGAGTATATTTGGTCATTGTTTAACCAAATATCACTTGATTCACTATCAACTTGCATGGGCGATCAGGGATGTGAGTTCATGAAACTGTCACAAAAAGTTGAATCTCACCTTATCTTGTAGTCTCTCTCTTTGAATGCAAAGGATGTATTGACTTATGCACTAATTTTTCTAGACCGAACAATCATGTTGTTCAACCTGCCATTTCTTCTGCATGGAGTATTAAATCTCAAACCTTGTTTACTAAATACTACGGCATCATCAATACATATGTTAACTTCCGGTGTTGAATTTATGGCTAGAAGTAGTAGATTAAATTAACTTCCTGCAGACATGTAATGTGGTTAGAACTGTTTTGAATGACCTAATATTCTCGGAAATGTGTAACTACTACAAGAAGATCTCAATATATATATGATGTTATAGTTGTCAGGTTGAAAATTGACATCTGGTAATAATTGATAAAGTCAAGTTTTTGCCTTTGTAAATTCTGTAGTAACTGCTATCAGCTCCGTAACAAGTAGCAATACTTCAGTTTAAGCTAGATGGTCTTGTACTTTCTTATGGATGTTTAGATGCATGTTTTATGATCTCTATTTCTAGCAGAAAATGTGGTGAATTCTTTTTAACTTAGCTTCTTGAATGATATTTATCACAGGCCATTACTGCTCTTAAAAAAGGGGCTTATCTTCTAAAGTATGGAAGAAGGGGGAAGCCTAAGTTTTGTCCCTTCAGGCTGGCTAATGTAAGTTGACTTTTACCTTTTTTGTGATCAGGTGTCTCCAATAGGTGGTTTTATATGTTTTATTTTTGTTATATTCCCAATTTATTATATTTTATTTTTGTCATGACATCTACTCGATCTTCATCCTATTTTTTCCTAGTGTGACCTTATTACTCCCTTAGTATCAAGGCTTCCATGATCAGAGTTGTTGTTTTGATGCCTGCTACTAAGTATTTCCTTGATGAATTTAGTGTAAAAGTCACATAAGTGCTCTTATTCTGTTCATATGATTAATCTTTCTGCATCTGCCACTCTTATAGAGAAAGAATAGATGCATATGATATCACTATACTTCCTTTCCATAATCTTTTAAACAAATTGAACAGTGTGTGGTCTTAAATGATAAGTAATATCAATCTCTTTGTGACTGGGTAATCAATAGTTCACTATTCGATTGATGTTGATTTTTCTTTGCTATTTCAGGATGAGTCTATTCTCATTTGGTTTTCTGGGAAAGAGGAAAAACACCTTAAACTAAGTGATGTCACCAGAATAGTATCAGGGCAGCGAACTGTAAGTTATTTGCTTTGCCGATTTTGTTTTATGCAAGAGCAGTTATGGTAATTTGAGGGGAAAACCACAAAAACTCTTCGTTTCCAGAAGGAAAAATTGTCTTCAAAAGAATTTATCATATCCGAAAAACAAAGACAGTTGAGTGAATTAAAAAATAAAAATTTAATTATTTTAGTGGCTATTTGGATATTTAGCTATTTATACTAAATTGTGAAACACTATACAATGTATGTGGTATGCACACAGTATATATACAGAGTATATCTGGACCATGTAAAGTATGGACTCATTGGTTTGGATATCAGTAAATGACAATTGATGCATAAATGGTAACTCTTGAAAGTTTACCCGGACCAAAAGGTTATATGCATTCTCATGTTAACCCTCTTATACCGTAAATGTGGCCATATTAAGTGGAATTGAGATGGTCGGAAGATCAACCAATCATGGCAGCCGCCGTTTCCACAGTGTGGGATCTCAAATCCAACCACCACAACATGGAATTTAGAAGTTTTATCTCCTTGTCAAAAAATCAGATCAGTGACTCCCTAGTCCTGCATACCATGTTTAATGGTTGCTGACAACAGAACCTTGATCCATGCCATGTAATCTTTCTTACGGAATCTATAATTACTTTATACTGTCAGTCCACATATTAAGGAACCAATGCTCTGCGTGCATTTTTTTTGTAGCCTTGACCACGTGCCTATCAAATCTAGTGAATACTTGCAGATGAATGGAAATATTTTCCTCATGAATTTTGCTTTGTGTTCACTTTTGGTGTATAATTTGTATGTAAGATTGATATTAATATCTAGATACATAATTATATGGTGAAGATTAGTTAAAGTCAACCATTAAACTTGATATGAGTACCAAAACTTTCCTCTATCGTGAGTGCCACTCAGATTGTTATTCAAGTTGAAGAGCACATCATGAACTGATGTGTACCTTCCCCCTATTGTTTCCCGGGTAATATAATAGCATAAAACATGCAGCTTGAGTAGCCCGATGATTACCAATGCATAATATGACATCTAACATCATTGAGGACCTTATCCAGAATTTAAAGGGTGCCTATAGCTCAATTCAGCACTTATCATCAAATGTATAAAGCTCTCATTGAAATGAGTTGGCTTTATCGGCAGTGGTTAGTATTAAAACCTGAAAGTGGTCAGTGACTCATACATTACTGCTTTCAACTAATTAGGTGATCCAATTTTTATCCCGCGAAGAAAAGAGAAGGCGTATCAGATGATATGTCATTCCTTAAGACAATGTTAAATAACTTTGAATATTCGTTGTTCAATTCCAAGAACCCTATTAGGATTTAAAACCACAAAAATATAATTACTTAAATCACTTTTTGGTAAGTACACACCCAAGGTATACATATGTATGAGTGCATGCTTGTACATGTGCGTGTGCATTAAGTGGTTGTGCTTAAAAAACAGTCCCTTAGTTCTCCACTCTTGGTTTAAGTTCTATCTGACTTGATACCTTTGATTTTATAATTCCATCAGTTTTGTTTAGTTTTTTTTTATGTTTTACTGTTAGATTATCGTATTAAAATGAATTCAGTTGTTTTTTCGTTGTTATGAATATTTACCATCATTTCACTTTGTTGTCTAGCCAATCTTTCAAAGGTATCCACGGCCTGAGAAGGAGTATCAATCGTTTTCCCTAATATACAATGATAGGTCTCTGGATCTGGTAGGACTTCCAGCTCTTTGTGCAATTGATTTTTGAGACATTTTGTACTATTGCTGGCCTTATATCTGCCAATGAGCAATAGGTTTTGGGAATTTCTGTTTATTTTCTTGCAATTCATTTTGTTTACTTAGATCTGTAAGGATAAGGATGAAGCTGAGGTATGGTTTAGTGGCCTTAAGGCACTAATATCACGAGGCCGTCAAAGAAATTGGAGAACAGAATCAAGGAGTGATGAAATCCCATCTGAAGCTAATAGCCCCAGGACATACACACAAAGAAGCTCCCCTTTACATTCTCCTTTTGGTAGTGGCAATAGCTCACAGAAGGTACAGCTTTCTACTGATGTGATGTTTGGATGTACGTACATTTGGATATTCACGCACTCTTGCATGAACATTGATTTCTTGTCTCTGTACAGACATTCCATGTGTGTGTCTATGCATACGAGGTATAATTACTTTGACATACAAAGGTTAAATGTCATGCTATGTTGCATTTTCAGGACACTGGTGATCAGCTCTGCCTTCATAGTCCGTATGGAAGCCCTCCTAAAAATGGTCTGGACAAGTCATTTCCAGATGTGATTTTGTATAAGGTTCCTCCCAAGGGTTTCTTTCCTCCTGTTGCTGCCAATGGATCTGTCCACTCATTGTCATCTGGCGGTTCTGACAGCATACATGGCCACTTGAGGGGAATAGGGGTGGACGCCTTCAGAGTGAGCTTATCAAGTGCTGTTAGCTCATCAAGTCAAGGTTCTGGTCATGATGATGGAGATGCGTTGGGGGATGTTTTTATTTGGGGGGAAATCACTGGAGATGGTGTTATGGGTGGTGGACCTCACAGAGCAGGCAGTTGTTTTGGTGCTAAGATGGATTCTTTGTTGCCTAAAGCCTTAGAATCTGCAGTAGTCCTTGATGTTCAGAATGTTGCTTGTGGTGGAAGACATGCCGCATTAGTTACAAAGCAAGGGGAGATGTTCTCTTGGGGCGAGGAATTAGGGGGTAGACTTGGCCATGGCATAGATTCTGATGTTTTGCATCCAAAGCTGATTGATTCCCTTAGCAGTACAAACATTGAGCTTGTAGCATGCGGCGAGTATCATACATGTGCTGTTACCCTCTCGGGTGATCTGTACACATGGGGTGATGGACATTTTGGTATCCTTGGGCATGGGAATGAAGTTAGCCATTGGGTTCCAAAGAGGGTAAATGGTCCATTAGAGGGTATCCATGTTTCATCCATTTCATGTGGGCCCTGGCATACTGCTGTAGTGACCTCTGCTGGGAAACTGTTTACTTTTGGTGATGGGACATTTGGTGTTTTAGGGCATGGTGATCGGAAAAGTGTTTCAAGACCTAGGGAAGTGGAGTCACTCAAGGGACTTCGAACTGTAAGAGCTGCTTGTGGCGTCTGGCATACTGCTGCAGTTGTAGAGGTTATGGTTGGTAATTCAAGTTCCAGTAATTGTTCTTCAGGAAAGCTATTTACATGGGGAGATGGTGATAAAGGTCGACTAGGACATGGGGACAAGGAAACTAAACTAGTACCTACTTGTGTTGCTGCACTGGTTGATCCAAACTTTTGTCAAGTCGCATGTGGACATAGCATGACGCTAGCACTCACTACTAAAGGTCATGTGTACACAATGGGTAGTCCTGTTTATGGTCAACTAGGAAATCCTCATGCTGATGGGAAGCTCCCCTCCTGTGTTGAAGGAAAGCTCTCGAAGAGTTTTGTGGAGGAGATAGCTTGTGGTGCCCATCATGTCGCGGTTTTAACCTCAAGGACAGAAGTTTATACTTGGGGCAAGGGAGCTAACGGTCGACTGGGTCATGGAGACACAGATGATAGAAACTATCCAACTCTAGTAGAAGCCCTAAAAGACAAGCAAGTTAAAAGTATTGCTTGTGGTACAAATTTTACTGCAGCTATATGCCTTCATAAGTGGGTCTCAGGAGTTGATCAGTCTATGTGTTCTGGATGCCACCTTCCATTTAATTTCAAAAGAAAGCGCCATAACTGTTACAATTGTGGTCTTGTTTTTTGTCATTCATGCAGTAGCAAGAAGTCACTCAGGGCCTCTATGGCACCAAATCCAAACAAACCCTATCGTGTTTGTGATAACTGTGTTAATAAATTGAAGAAAGCTATTGAAGCTGATGCCTCGTCACAGTCTTCTGTGAGTAGAAGAGGAAGTATAAATCAGGGTTTAAATGAGTTAAATGACAAAGATGATAGGTTGGATTCACGATCTCGTCCTCGGCTTGCTAGGCTTTCTTCAATGGAATCATTGAGACCAGTGGAAAATCATTCTTCTAAGCGCAACAAGAAGCTAGAGTTCAATAGCAGCCGTGTCTCGCCTATTCCTACTGGAAGCTCTCAGTGGGGAGCTCTTAACATATCCAAATCTTTCAATCCGGTATTTGGTTCTTCCAAAAAGTTTTTCTCAGCTTCAGTTCCTGGTTCAAGAATTGTTTCTCGAGCAACATCTCCGGTATCAAGACGGCCCAGCCCACCTCGCTCCACCACACCAACTCCAACTTTGGCTGGACTATCTTCACCCAAGATCATTGGTGATGATACTAAAAGGACAAATGATAGCCTCAACCAAGAAGTAACTAAACTAAGAGCACAGGTATATTAAATTGTCATGGATTGTATTTGTATCCATCTATTTTTTTTTTGAACATATTATGTAGCATCTAGTTCTTGTATGTGAGCTTATAGAAAGCCCTGGAAATGGACAAGTTACACATAACACATAAGAGAAAACAAATAAATAAATAAAGATAAGAAAGGAAAAGATCTTTGCATGAGGATATCGTCACAAATAGATCGAAATATTTGGCTTTACTCAAACATTCAAATATTATTGCAAATATTTGGGGTTAATATGAAGTATAATTACCGGGGAGCAAATCCTGAATATCTAGGGTATGTTAGGTGTGCCCGTGGTTGTCACATAGATATCGTAAAGGACTTATTACTCGGTCAGAGTATTTAAATCTGTTGAAGCCGATCTGTCCAGCTAGTTCTGATTGGTAGTTAGGTCTTTATGCTTATCGAGTTGTTGGAGATAGCTTAGAAGTAGTCTAGTTGTTCCTTCTTTTTTGGGAGTTTGTTCAGGTCTGCTGTATTTATATTTCTGCGTCTGTTTTGTTTTATATATGAGATAATAAAAGAGAAATCCATAGCTGTGGTTCGTCCAATACTCTCTATATGGTATCAGAGCAGATCTGATCCAGATCTGATCCACCACTTCTCCAAATCACCTCGATGGCCAAATACGGAAGAACAACCATGACGAGTGAAGCCCAAAGCGGCAACTCTACTGAGAATCCTGGACAGACACCCATGCCGAATACGATCGAAAGTGGAAGCATTCCGATTACTGGACACAAACTTGCCGGCCATAACTACAATCAATGGTCACATTCAGTGATGATGTTTATAAGTGGAAAGGGAAAGGAAGATTACCTTACCAGAGCCATTTCTGTTCCAGAAACAGACAACCCAAAGTATCGGACTTGGAAGACTGAAAACAGCATGGTAATGTCTTGGTTATTGAGTTCTATGACCAATGAAACTGGTGAGAACTTCATGTACTACAAGACTGCCAAGTAGATATGGGATGCAGCCCGCGATACTTACTCTAACAAAGACAATGCCTCAGCTGTTTTTGAAATCAAGAGTGTTCTACATGATCTACGACAGGAAGAACGAACTGTCACGGAGTATTACAATTTACTAACACGTTTCTGGCAGCAACATGATGTTCTGGAAGATCTGTCGTGGGGGTGCACTCGTGATCAGAAGCAGTACAAGGAGATTCAAGAAAAAGAACGGGTCTACAAGTTCCTACTGGGGTTAAACCATAACCTCGATGAAGTTCGTGGGAGAATTCTTAGCTGGAAACCATTGCCGAGTGTAAGAGAGGCTTTTTCAGAAGTCAGGCGGGAAGAAACTCGTAAAAAGGTAATGTTAAGATCTCCAAATACTCAACTAAGTCTTGAGAATTCTGCTCTTGTACCCGGGCGAAGCAATCAGAGTTCCAGACAGCAGCAAGGGACCAACTATAACAGCACTACAGACGGACAACGATCTGGAAATCGTCCTTGATATGATCATTGCAAGATTCCTGGTCACACGAAGGACATATGCTGGAAAATACACGGAAAACCTCCAGGGAGGCCGTCATTTCGATCATCTGGCCATGTTGCAACCACAGAAAACAGTCCGTTCACGAAGGAACAATCTGAAGCTTTGCAAATGATGCTCCAAGCAACATTTCAGTCAGTACTCGGAGGAAAGAGTGTAGCAGCAATTGCCCAAAGTGAACGTGCACCTACTGCATTAAATGCTCGACTGAGTGGAGAAAATTGGATTGTTGACTCCGGAGCAACATATCATATGACTGGGAATGTCAATATGTTCGAAAACTTGGAACCTAATAGTGCTGGTGCTAAAGTACGTACAGCAGATGGTCTCCTATCAGAAGTAAAGGGTATTGGTTCTGTCATAATTTCAAAGGACATTATCCTTAACTCCGTTCTTTATGTTCCAAATCTTACTTACAATTTACTGTCTATGATTAAATTGATGAAGGACTTAAATTGTACTGCTAAGGTGACTTCTACCTTATGTGAATTTCAGGACTTGATCTCGGGGAGGACGATTGGCAGTGCTAAAGTGCTTGAAGATCTCTTTCTCCTGAAGCCTGATTTCGTCTTAAAACCTTCAACACCTTCATGTTTCCAGACCAACTTTCTTAGGGAAGATGTCTTACTTTGGCATCGTAGATTAGGGCATCCTAGTTTTATGTACTTAAAAAAATTATTTTCTAATTTGATCAATAAAAATGCAGTTCCATTTCAATGTGAAGCTTGTCAACTATCAAAACACACTCGTACCTCTTATCCATCCCAACCATACAAAGCATCACACCCGTTCTATTTAATTCATAGTGATGTCTGGGGACCATCTAGAATCAAAAATTTGTCTGGTACTAGATGGTTTGTCACATTCATTGATGATCACACCCGTGTCACTTGGATATTTCTCATGAAAGACAAATCTGAAGTGAGAAATATATTCAGAATATTCCATAAGATGATAGAAACCCAGTTTCGCACAAAAATCCAGGTCTTGAAAACAGATAATGGAACTGAATTCTTTGAATCAAATCTAGGATCCTATCTCAAAGACAATGGGATCATTCACCTCAGCTCGTGTGTTGGCACTCCACAACAAAATGGAGTTGCCGAGAGGAAAAACAGACATATCCTAGAAGTCGCCCGCTCGCTTATCTTTACTTCAAATGTCCCACCTATATTCTGGGGAGATGCGATATTATCATCAGCATATCTGATAAATCGCATGCCATCCAGAGTACTAAACTATCACACACCTCTCCAAACACTCATGCTCACTTATCCTCACATCCGTCTCCTATCAAATATTCCCCTTAAAGTATTCGGATGCACAACCTTCCTTCATGTACCACCACAGAACCGTAGCAAACTCGATCCCAAATCTCTCAAATGTATCTTTATAGGTTACTCTAGCTGTCAAAAGGGATACAAGTGTTACTCACCTTCCACAAAAAGGGTATATAACTCTATGGATGTCACCTTTTTTGAAAACCAACCTTTTTTCACCAAATCTGAGATTCAGGGGGAGAATATTTCTGGGGAATATCATATTTGGTCACAAACTCAGCCTAATCATTCTAATCCGCTGCAAAACAGTCCCGACCATCGAGATCCATATCCTATTTTTCCAAATTCTGCTTGTCCTGATTTCTCAGACTCCATTTCTCCTAACACCCAACCTATAACCCCTAGTGAAACACCTAATCCAACAACCCAGAAAGAAACCTTGGTATACTCAAGACGACAAAAAGGTGAAAGGAGAGAAGAGGTTGGTGAGACACACTGCCAGGAAACTAACCTGGGATTTGAGCCTGGAATTGAAGGTATGAGTTCTTCTCACTCTGCAGGTGATAACACAAACAATAATGTTGAAGAAGACTCTTTAGATGATGGTCTCGAAAATGAGTCAAATGATCTAAATGTACCTATTGCCTTGAGGAAAGGAAAAAGGTCATGCACAACTCACCCCATCAGCAACTTTATGACTCACAAAGGTTTGTCATCTACACATAGTGCCCTTGTAGCATCCTTGGACTCCATAACGATTCCAAAAGACATTCAAGAGGCTCTAAATCATCCCGAATGGAAGTCTGCTGTTAATGAAGAGTTGAAGGCACTTGAGAAGAACAACACGTGGGAATATTCGACATTACGTGTCGGGAAGAAAACTGTGGGGTGCAAGTGGGTGTTCACAGTGAAGTATAATGCAGATGGAACCGTAAATTGATTCAAAGCAAGGTTGGTGGCGAAGGGGTTTACGCAATCCTATGGAGTTGATTACGGGGAAACATTTGCACCAGTAGCCAAACTTAATTCAATTCGAGTCTTACTCTCACTTGCAGCCAACCTAGATTGGCCATTGCATCAACTCGACATCAAAAATGCATTCCTTAATGGAGAACTTGAAGAAGAAGTATATATGGATGTGCCATCGGGAATCAACTCAAAGGAATCATTTGGCAAGGTATGTATACTAAAAAGGTCACTTTATGGGCTAAAACAATCACCAAGGGCCTGGTTTGAAAGACTAACACGAGTGGTGAAGAAACTTGGCTTTACTCAAAGTCAAACCGATCACACCATGTTTTTCAAGGATTCTTTGACCGGAGCAAGAGCTATAATGATTGTTTATGTAGATGATATTATCTTGACAGGTGATTACGTTGAAGAAATAAGCTGCCTTAAGGAGATTCTTGCACGAGAGTTTGAAGTGAAGGATCTAGGAAAACTAAAATACTTCCTAGGCATGGAAGTAGCAAGATCTCGCAAAGGTATCTTTATAACTCAGGAAGTATACCATTGACCTATTGAAGGAAACAGGAATGTTGGGATGTAATCCGACTACAACCCCAATGGATCCATTGGGAAAACATCAAAGTACAGACGGAAAGGTAACCGATAAAGGCAGCTATCAGAGATTGGTTGGAAAACTTATATATTTGGCCCATACACGACCAGATATAAGTTTTGCTGTGGGAATGGTAAGTCGGTATATGAATGAGCCTACAGAAGATCATCGTGAGGCAGTATTTCGGATTCTACGTTATCTAAAGCAAAGTCCAGGGAAAGGACTGGACTGTTCTTTAAAAAAACAAACAACAGGCAACTCCAAGTGTACACAGATGCAGATTGGGGGGGATCGCGCATGGACGGAAGGTCTACCACCGGATATTGCACATATCTATGGGGAAACCTAGTAACTTGGAGAAGCAAAAAGCAGGCTGTTGTCTCCCGAAGCAGTGCAGAGGCAGAATTTAGAGCAATGTGTCATGGAATATGCGAAGGCATCTGGTTGAAACAGATGTTGACCGAATTAAGACTTACTCCCTCTGATCCTACGGAACTGTGTTGTGACAACAAGGCGGCAATTGAGATTGCAAAAAACCCTGTACATCACGAAAGGACCAAGCATGTGGAGCTGGACCGACACTTTATCAAAGAGAAGCTAGAGGAAGGTGAGCTTCGATTGAAGTTTGTACCATCGAAGCAACAAATTTCTGACCTTCTTACCAAGGCAGTGCCAAGACAAGTGTTCGAAGAATTACGATCCAAGCTAGGTATGATTGACATTCATAACCCAGCTTGAGGGGGAGTGTTGAAGCGGATCTGTCCAGCTAGTTCTGATTGGTAGTTAGGTCTTTATGCTTATCGAGTTGTTGGAGATAGCTTAGAAGTAGTCTAGTTGTTCCTTCTTTTTTGGGAGTTTGTTCACGTCTGCTGTATTTATATTTCTGCGTCTATTTTGTTTTATATATGAGATAATAAAAGAGAAATCCATAGCTGTGGTTCGTCCAATACTCTCTATAAAATCGATAGAGGTTGGTTAGTTGTTTCACTTTGCATGCTTGAAAACATGAATCTTTGCTGTATGGATGGCACACATAGTGCCACGTCATAATCACATCAATGCCTCATCGCTGCCGATCTCTCGATACAATGCCTCATCCCCGGAGCACCCTTAGATATTCTAAGATGCAAAAAGGATCATCCAAATTGCAAGTGTTGGTAGGATACACAGCTTGACTAGCTATAACCGCATGGTACTTAATGCCTCAACTGTAGCTTAAAGTTAATCACGCTTCATACCTATGTACTTATCCGAATCGTTGAGAGGTTTCCCATCTTTAGGTAGTAATTTGCTGTTTGAATCACAAGTATATCCATTGGGTTGCGTCCAGTAATCCCCACTTGGATAAAAGCTCTAACAAATATTTCATGATACAAGGCTGAAAAGGAACATCAAGGAGTGTGAAACAGGACTGAATACGTGGTGTCATAGCTAAATTTTAGGTTGAGTATCTGGCTTTGTATAAAAACATGGAGAAAGGAGTTAACAACAGTCATGACCAAGATCCAAAGTTGTTACGTGTAGAACCTAGGGATACTGATTACTGCCTGGAGATGTGATTGGAGGGGAATTCCATTCGAAGAATAATCCAAGAGAGATACATCAGGTACAGGACTTGAACACACAAGGATACTAAAAGCAATAGGAGAAAATAGTAACTCAGTTCACCAAAATTGACATCATCTAAATAAAAATATCCCCTGTAGCACCTATAACTACTAGATGACAGAAGAAAACACACTGAAGAGACTTCGAGCACATATATTACCAAAGAATGAGTGTTACGGTCAAAACATGGTCCCACAAATTTTATGCTGAGATGAAATAGCGGATCCGAAGGATGTACGATATACAATTGTTAGTGGATATACTATCATCTAAAACAGAAAAGAATTTCCTATTGATTGCATCTACCCAAAACTGTTGGGGGACAGTATGATCTGAAGCTGATGGTGATTTTGTTTATCCCACTTGAGACATAGAAATAATGAACATGGATGTAAATAATTTTTTGATGCAAAATTTTGTGACCGATAAACGAAATTGAGTTTTAACATAGGTAGAAAGTTGTCCAAAGATGTTAAATGCTTATCCACAAAGTACGTAATACGACATGAATTAACAAAAAGAAGTTTACTATATCTCCAGCAGTCCTAGCAAGATGAGATACACGAGTGTGCTGTCCTGACTAACAAAACTCACCAGAAACTTCAGAAACATAATGAAATTCCTGCTTTTAACTTCTTTAGATTTGATAAAGAAGGATGTCCTTATAGTAATGAGCGTCTGTATCTCTGACGTGGGCATCAGTGAAGTAGGCCAAACATCTGATTGATCAAGTCGCTTAGACTCATACGTTGATGCCAATCAACTGGTTTGTTTCTATCCCTGAAAACACAATGAGTGGGAAAAGTGTGATTGGACAAGTTTTTAGTTGTTAACTAACTATTGTAATACATTGAATAGAAGGCATGGACAAATTAAGGGCTATTTGACAAGGTGATGCATTGCCCAAGAAATTAAATAGGTGGTATGGTGGTAAACAGAATCTTCAAGTGATGTGATGCATGGGAGTTTGGTTATGTAAATGCATTATAGTAGAGTTAGATAAATCTGATACCGAGTGAGTATAAATAAATGTTAACAAGGAAAACTCATCCTTACTTGATGCCCTCTAGAAGAAGCGTTTGGATGAAGCAACAAGAGTACAGGGAGGTCCTACCTCTATTGGCAAGCCAGGACCGTTTTAGGTTTGTTCGTATATTCCCATTTTCTGTGGCCCTAGTTCTTGATATAAAATCACCAGATATTGTAATCAACATGTATACAAGGATCTGAACTAGAATTTTCTCCATTGGTTTCTCCTTTAGGTGAAGGTAAGGACTGACATTCTTGATGACCTGAAGGACCAAGACTGTAAGAAATACCTCCTGTAGCTCATCACACATGTAAGATTTGTATGGTGAGCTACATGTGTGACTAGTAACATTTATGATAAATTCATTTTTACCAGCAACCATTGTGTGACTAGTGTAATTCGAGATTGACAGTAAATAATATTTTTTGATCACTTTTTTGATGAAAACTTGATGTTAATTATATTATGTGTGTTAAAATTTAGTCGTTGTATTCAGTTTGGTCTTCATGTCAGGTTGAAAGTCTTACTCGTAAAGCTAAACTTCAAGAGGTTGAGCTGGAAAGAACTTCTAAACAGCTGAAGGAGGCAATAGCAATCGCAGGGGAGGAAAGTTCAAAATGCAAGGCAGCAAAAGAAGTGATCAAGTCACTTACAGCACAAGTAAGATGAATGTCATTAAGCTGTTTGAATGTCTCATTTGTTAGATACATTGTTCTTGTGCTCCACAATAGTGAACCAATTTATTTTGTCCAATCAGCAACTAGAATTTGGGAATCATGCATATTTATTCCTTCAAAATTTTGTCCATTTTAAAGAGATTTTTGCATCTGAAATAATTCATTTTAGAAATAGCATTCTTATTTCCTGTGAAATCACCATGCTAGTGTGATACCCGCTCTCTATTGCATCTCAACCTAACTCACTTGACCAAACCTCGAGTGAAAACACACCTAAGCTAGGATGTGTCTGTGACATCACGAACAACATCACCCAACTGAGATGTGATTACAAGTGGTCTGCTGCAATGTGATTATGTGGATTAGAATTTCTAGAACCTAGGTATCCCACCACTAGCTGAACCTTCAGTTTGGCTTCTAATGAAACAGATAGCTTGGTTTGGAAGCTTGCTCGACATAGATGGGGCAAAGGGTGAATTAGATTTAGTTGATCAGAAGTATCGATTTAATTTGACTTAAATAAGCCCACATGGAACTTGATATATGGACACCGTATTATCCCACCCTGATTTGGCAAAGTCAAGAGTTACTGCACCTATATGTGCTATATTATGGCTGAAAAGTTCCCAATTATATGAAGTTCACACTTACAAATTTCTGCAAGCATATTTTTTTTCCGACACACTATGCTAGCCTTTGTATCCATTTTAATTCTCATTATTACAACTTAACGAGAACATCTTCCTTCCTGCTCTCTAGCTTACCTATTAGGCAGTCAAAGATATCATTTACTTTGTTAAGTGATGCACTACAATGCTTTACTTGGGTTTCCTTTTGACCCGTACTGATTGTCACATTATCTTTGATTTTGTTGACTTAATGTTGTGAAAAGCACATGTAAGAGCTTGCCATACTTGAAACAACTTGAGGGAAATGAAGAACCTTTAAAGATTTATACACTATATATATATATATATATATGTTGGGGCCTCTCCTCAAACCTGAGCTTCTCTTGACTGGAGTTGGAGTGTTCCACCTCAAACTGAAACATCTCAAGCTATTAATAAGTAGAGGACAATAAGGGACAGCCGAATACAGCCTATGCAGCCGGGACAGGAACAGGCATAATGATTATTGAGATCAAGTCTGACGAATATGAGTACAACAAGCTTATCTTAGCATCGATGATGAACTATAAGATTATGTGGGAGCAACTCTTGCAACTCATCTTATAGCACGTGGAATACTCAGAACTAGCCTGCTCTTTTCCTGTTAGACAATTAAGTGTGATATATGTACATAGTTATATTAGAGGGTTTAGAGTGTAAATGTTTCTCTTATATATACCCTTGATTGTAATCCTGTTTCACAATATACAATTACCAAGTTTATCTTGGTATCAGAGCCGCCGCTCCTAAAACCCTAATAGCCGCCGCTCCCAAAACCCTAATAGCAGCCGTCCCACTTTCTGCCATCACAAGGCAACCCTACAGCCACCGTCGTTAACAGTAACTCCGGCGTGAATAGTAACTCCGGCGTGAATAGTAACTCCGTCGTGAACAGTAACTTCCGACTCTAAACACCGATGACAACCGTGGCAACCTTCACCCCAACCAAGAAAACCACCCACAACTCCCACAAGTTTGGCTTCACTTTATCGCCAAACAACTATGGCTATTTGAAGGCAATGGTTCAACCATTCCTTGTCACAAACAATCTGTTCGGCTACGTTGATGGCACCATTCTTTGTCCATCGATGATTATCCCAACATCGTCATCATCTGGAAAAGAATCCGCAGCCACCACAGTACTGCCACCACAACCAAACCCTAACTACACAACATGGGTTTCCAATGATGCACACGTACAAATGCTGATTACTTCTACAATCTCCGAGGTGTCGTTCCAACACGTTCAAGGATTTACCTCTCGTGATCTTTGGTTGTCCCTCGAACGTGCCTACGCTCCTCACACGTCATCTAGGGAATACACCCTAAAAACTCAACTTCTTAAACTAGAGATGAAGCTTGATGAAACCTCCTTCGCATACCTAACTAGGGCTCAGGAATATGCTGATGCTCTCGTCAATATAGGCGAACCGATGAAAGAAAAAGATCTGGTGATGCTAGTTATCTCAGGCCTTAGAGAAGAATACAACGGGTTGAAGTCAACACTCCTTGGTCGCCAGTTTCCAACCGCCTTTGCAGAACTCCATGGCTTGCTTTCCGACCATGACTACATGATCAAGAAGTTTCCGACTGACCTCTCTCCGCCTCAAGCATTCACGACTGTCACGAACAACCGCAACTCAGCCGTTCCTGGTGCCATCTCGTCTACTCCTCAACCGGATCAACTTCAAGCGATTCAACAGCTTCTGTCACAACTTGGTCTTTAAGTTCAGCCTGTTACTGCACAGTCTGCACAGGCTTTTTACACCAACAGATCTGGGAATAACCGTGGCCGTGGACGTGATTCTAGACGTGGACGCGGAAACTACAACAACAGAAGTCAAGGAGGAGGTAACCGTAATCAATTTAGTTGGACTTCTAACCAAAACACTGTTTTTGGCACACTCAACAGGTGTGGGATTGGTCATATCCCGTCTCTTTGCCCTAATCGCGACCCTGCCACTATGAGGACGAGACAACAACCTTCTGCCAACTTTACAGAGTACCGTTCACAAGCTTGGCTTCCGGACACTGGCTCTAGCAATCATGTTGCACTAGACCTATCTAGCTTCGATAACTCTGAGGCCTACTACGGTGAGGACAACCTTCACGTTGGCAATGGTAAGGGTTTACCCATCCTACACATTGGTTCCTCACATCTTTCTTCACCAAACAAAACCTTTTCCCTTACAGACATACTACACGTACCTGACATAAAACAAAACCTACTTCCTGTCCAAAAATTGTCTTGATAATCATGTGTATTTTGAATTTCACTCTACTTTCTTTGCTGTGAAGGACAAGTTTACATACACTATCCTCCTCACGGGTCCAAGTAATGGTGGTCTCTACTCCTTCCATCTTCCTCAGACTCAACCTTTTCAGAAAATGTTCTTTTCCACCGCTCGTGCTTCTTCCACTACATGGCACCAAAGACTTGGACATCCACATCCACAGCTTTTGAAGTCCATGTTGTCTAAATACAGTTTACCTTTACAAAATAAGTGTGCTAGTGTTTTTTGTGATTCATGTTCTGTTGGCAAATCGTCCAAACTTCATTTGTTACCATCTACTTATAAAAGTTAGCACATTTTGGATTTAGTTTTTTGTGATGTATGGGTCCCCGCTCCTGTTCCTTCTTTTGATGGTCACAATTATTTTCTGCTGTGTGTTGATCATTACTCCAGATGTATGTGGATTTTTCCATTAAAATTAAAGTATGATGTTTATGCCACTTTCAAACGGTTCCTTGCGATGGCTGAAAGACATTTTCAAACCAAAATAAAATCTGTCCAAACCGACTGGGGAGGCGAGTTTCGGAATCTCTCCCAATTCTTCTCTCCTCTCCTCTCAGCATCACCCATCGCCTTTCATATCCACATACAAGCGAGCAAAATGGGTTTGTTGAACGACGACATCGACATGTTGAAACCGGCCTTACTTTGCTCGCTCAATCCTATGTTCCACAACGGTTTTGGCATTTTGCTTTCGACACTGCAGTCTATCTCATTAATCAAATGCCATCCAGAACCAACTCAAACACCTCACCCTTTGAACATGTGTTCAAGCACAAACCTGATTTTTCCTTTCTTCGTGTTTTTGGATGCCAATGCTACCCTCATCTCCGTCCATATAATAAACACAAAATGGACTTTCGTTCTACACCTTGTGTGTTCCTTGGTTACAGCACCACTCATCATGGCTATCGGTGTTACGACCCACAGTCTGATCATATTTACGTGGCCCGTCATGTTCGATTCAATGAACAATCCTTTCCTTTCCAAACATCTCCTACACTCACCCCTACTCCAACCACCCCAAATCCCTACGTCTCCACCTATCCCAATTCTGACCTACCACCCACCGATCCACCCTCCACTGAACCTAATACACATCCTACTCCACCAGAACCAACACCCTCAACAATACCCACCGTGCAATCTGTCCCACACGAAACACCACCTACCACCACCCTTCCCAATGCCCACCCCACGGCCCAACCACCCATCAAGGAATTCACCCTAAACATTTTATATCTTAGGGGCTGTTTACCCGGTAAGTGCTTACCATTAAGAGTCAACTCTCTACGGTATCATATGCAACAATTTACCCAGTAAGTGCTTACTGGGTAAGAGTCGTCACTCTCACTTACCGGGTAAGACTCTCTATCCTTATCATCACTCTTACCGGGTAAGATTCTCGGCCCTTGCCATGTTCATCAGGTAAGCTAAGGTAAATGATCCGGTAAGCGCTTAGTGGGTAAGCGTTTAGTAAAAGGACCATTAGTGTTAGTTAAATTTATATCCTTCATACTCTATTAATGGCTGTGGTTAATCTCAGATACAACAAGATGTGCACACATTTCGGGATGTTCCATTTATTCTTTCTTTCTCTTTGTTCTTCTTTTCTGGCATTTTTTGTTGCGTATTGTCGAGTTATTATTTCCGTTCTCATTTAGTAAATCCCTAGTTATATGCTTTCTTGTTCAAAAAAATGAAGGTGGTCAAATATAATTTGGACAAGTGAACTAGTGTTATGATTGTTCTTTGGTGCATTGATCACATAACTGTACTGGTAAATGTTATATTGTTGGACTTAGTTCTTGATGATGTCATTTGTTCTCCATTTTTGTATGATAATCAGCTGAAAGACATGGCGGAAAGGCTGCCTGTGGGAGCTGCACGGGACGTCAACTCTTCTTCCTTTACTTCTTTTGGCTCCAATCTTGCTTCCAGTGATGTCTTGTTAAATACTTCAATTGATCAGCCTAATGGTCAAATGACATCATATAAAGAACCTGATTTATGTGGTTCAAATACCCAATTAGTGTTAAATGGAGCAAGCACCATCGTAAACCGCAGTTCAGGACAGATCAAAGCAGGCCATTCAGAAGCAACAGCAAGAAATGGTAGCAGAAGCAAAGATGGTGACTCTCGCGGTGATGATGAATGGGTTGAACAAGATGAACCTGGTGTTTATATTACGCTCACATCCTTGCCTGGAGGTATTAAAGATCTTAAGCGAGTCCGGTTCAGGTATGTATTTTAGCTTTCTGTTTTCCTGAAGGTCCAATAAGAGGATACTAATAAAATTTGCTTAAGGAACTGTACCTATAGGAGTGTCAAAAAAATTGAAACTGAATAAACCACAAAATTAGGGTTAAACGGGTTGGTTAATTGAATAAGAATAGTCTTATTTGGTTTTGCTTATTTCTTTTACATTTTTGGTTAAACCGAATAATCCAATATATAATTATATTATATATATTTATAAACTCTTTTCAAATTCAAATAATATTCATTTTGTAACTCATTCTTAACCCTTTTCCTCTTTCGTAACTTACCCAAGAAAATTGTAACATTTTGTAAACAAAATTCCTTGAAAGAGAACAAGCAAACTTTGTTCAATAAAACCCTTATTCGGCTTATCCGATAACTGAATCGAATAACCCGAAACCGATTAAATTGAACCTTATTCAGTTTGGTTATTGGGTTGTTCGGAAAAAGTTGAAAACTGAATAACACCCCTACTAGCATTTGAATTTTGTCCTGATCTTTCATTAGACTACCCTGAACTTTGTTAAGCTCAAACAGGAAGGTGTTAAGGCTAATGGCTACAAGGTTTGGGTAGGGTCCACGAAACTTGGCAGCTTAACTGCTATTCATATATTGGAGGACCTAGTCTTTCTCTAATTTGGAGATGAGAAGTAGTGGCTTTACTTACTATTCTATAGGCATAATTGTTACTTCCTCCGTCCCAAAATAAGTGTCCACTTTCAAAAATAGGTGTTCACTTTCCAATTCTACTGGTAATTATGAGATAGAGGAATTAATTACCTATGATTAACGGTAAAATTGTGTTTTAATTAAGTAAACAGTGTAACACCTACACATTTCTAAAACTGTGTTTTTTTCATCATGGATATTTATTTTGGGACGGAGTGAGTAAATCTTATATGCCTCATGTTTTCGGGCTAATTCTCCCATCTTGTGTTCCACATAAGAAAAATACTTGTTTTTCTATCTTGATTCGCACAAAAATAGCTTAAAGCAACTTTTAATGGAAAAAGATTTGAAGTGCCTTCAACTGTTTGAATGCAGTCGAAAGCGTTTCAGTGAGAAACAAGCAGAGCAGTGGTGGGCTGAGAATCGGGCAAGAGTTTATCAACTGTATAATGTCCGACTGGTTGATAAGTCAAGTGTAGGTGTCGCAAGTGATGACTTAGCACAGTGACATGTAGAAACTTGGTATGTAAATGAATTTTCCTAATTCTTCTTGTTTTCCGCTGCTGCATTTCTGCAGAGCAAAGCTCGTGTTGATTTCATTTGTCCGGTTTAGCCACATCATCAGGAGCCGAAAGGGTGTTCATGCAAGGTATATACCCATACCCCTGACCCCACATTCATCTTCCTATATAGGTTCCATTAAATTGTTTCTCTTTTCATGGTTGATGAAACATGTAAATTGATTGTAGGTTTTGTAGCTCTTCTGCCGGTGTATATTGTTATAATTTCTTTCGAGTTTTCGTTTCTTAGCTTCGAGAGTTTTCGTGTATCTCCAAATCTTGCCGGCCGATTGCTTGTATTTTGCTTGCTATCATCTAATATTCACTGGTTTTTTCCTTTTTATCATGTCTGTTTTTTTATCAAATTATTTTTCAGTTGGTAGCCTACCATGATATATCATCTTATAAGGTTGCGTGGAATACAATATACGACGGTTAAAGGGCTCTTTGGTTCAGCCAAGAGAATTTAAATGGAAATGAGAATCGAAATGAAAATGAGAATAAGAATAATTTAACCTGTAATGAAAATTTGGGCTTATGGAGAATAGGTTCGTTATATTATACAAAACCAAACAATTTCTTTTCCTTTCAATCTCATTAATTAATGCTTAATATCTCTAACTTTTGGAAGTATCTTAACTAGTGCATTTATTTTGAATTGGTCATGAGTTCGAGTCTCCTACTTTATTGATACGGCCAGGAAAAAATAAGTAACCCTGCTTTCTTATAATAGTTTTTAATCTTCAAATACAAACATCGATTTAATCCAGGTTGAGATTATAGGTTGTAGGATTTTGATGGTTTGTATTTGAAACGATCTCTACATATGTATGTTTGTGTATATAGGGGTTTAATCATATGAGGACCCCATATTTTATGAGATATTAATGACAAGCAAATCAATTTGTTTGATACAAATCGGTTACTTCCATATTCATCAAAACCATCTCTCTCTCACATCTCATCTCACCGTCTCCTTCATCCTCCATCTCCCTCATCTCTTTTTTCACACAAAACAAAAACACTCTATGCATTAATGGAGTCCACTGGAGTGATCAATCGTCGGTCTATGCTTCGTTAACTCGAAGAAAGTCATCATCGACTATCCTCTATCAATAAACCACCTTCTTTATGTTGAAGCATCGGATTGAAGTCCCTAGGTTTTGATTTGTCATGGATTTCTGCACCCTTGTCAACTAGTTTTAATCCTTGGTCCTTGTGGTTTTAATAAAAAAAATCAAAATTGATAAAATGACTAAATTGCCCTTCTAAATGAACCTACCTTACAGATACATTTAACGGTATTAGAGTGTAAGGACTAAAGGCGTGTGAAAATGTAAACCACAGGGACATTTTTCATAATTATTTCAGATTAGGGACACAATGCAATTTTATGTAAACCACAGGGACCAATCATGTAATTTACTCTTTTTTATAGTATTATGTAGTCATGGTTGTGGTGGCCAAAAATCGGGCTCGGGCGGGGCCAGATCGGGCCCAATCGGTCCTCGGGCCGCTAAAGTGCCAAGCCCAACCGGTCCCTGGCCGGTTACTATTTGTGCCTAAAAATCGGGTAACCGGGTAGTGTTAAGGGTGACCGGCCCGGTTCGGTCCTGGGCTGGGCCTAAACCAGTTAAGGTTTATTTTTTTTAATAAATTCTTTTAATATAATTAATTATATCAATTAATAAACTTTAGAAAATAAAATTGGATCACTCAAATACACTTTAAAAATACGTTTTATTGTATTTTCAATGTTTTTACATCAATTATAAAAAAAAACACTTATTAAACATCCGAACCCCCCTCACAAGGTGGTCGACGTGAAGAGTCTCGTACTTTTAAACATACACTTATTGCATTTTTCATGAAGAGTCTTGTACTTTTCAAGTCGGTCAACATCCGTATTATCATCAAGGTGGTTGACGTCGTAGTATTCATCATCGTCGTAATGTGAGACGTCGTCGACCCTACTAGCATTGTCGTTGGTTGTGGTTGGCGGCGTACTTAGTCCTTGGTCCACTTCGTTTTCTTCTAAATTTGCTTCCACGTCTTCTATATCCGCCTCAAGTGATGTTTGATCTTGAATTGTTTGTATGATATCCAAGTAATCTTTCAAACATATGCAACACTCCACCGACTTCGGGGTTAGTCTTGTCCGACGCGCCGAAATAATCTGCCACTAAGATAAAAAGCGGACTCTGAAGCTACGGTACTAGCTTCGATTGTTAGTATATCACGGGTCATAGCAGCCAAAACCGGGAATTGAGGTTGTTTCTTTTTCCAAAAGTCTAATAAATCTATTTGTTCATAATTTTCTGTCACACCCTCAAATATGGAAATAACAACTAATTTAAAATTTTCTAAATACATCGATAACTAATTCATCTACAACAACAATTTAAGATTTAACTTCAATAAACACATTTCAATCTTCATACACGGTCTATAATAGGGGTGAATGTTACTAAAACCCAATAACAGACATTATTTCCAAAATGCGGAAGACTTCACCAACTACTTACCCTCGTGTAAAACTAGTGTTCATCTCTTCATAGCATCGCTAGAACCATTCCCCAACTGGAACCTGATGCACATGACGACAAATAAAAGGTTAGGCTTAACGCCTAATGAGCTCAAGAGTTTTCATGGTAGATATGCAGAACAATAAACTTTAAGAGTGTTATTTAAAACGTGATTTCCCAAAATAAAATACATTAAGTCTGAAAGCAATCTCTTTTCCAACATTCATCCTCTTCGTGATTAAAACCACGATACAAAACGTTCCTTCGAATATAAATCCAAAACCCAAAACTCACACAAAACATAACTTATACTTTAACAACCAAATACTAAAAACGTGGATAAACTCTATCATCCAAAACATCCAAAAACATGGATAAGATTCAATATTCAAAACCTTAGAACATGGATGACAACCCATACTCAAAACGCCATCGAAAACATGGATTATAAAACTCCATCCCCAAAACAACACCTTTCGGTGACGGGGGAGACCCGATTACATTGCACGTGACGGAACACAAAAGTAGGTCACATAACTATGTAGAAAACCAAAACGTATGGATTATACTCATAAAACATATCGAGCTCAACTCCTCTAAGTCTGTTGTCCGAAAACATCAAGTCAACCCCTCTGAGTTATTCTTGATAGTTCCAAAATAGGAACCAGTTCCAAAACGGGAACTCAGTTCCAAAATGAGAACTTATGCATAATGGAATTATACCTTAATACCCATGGGACGCTGCCCGACCATATAGGTCCACACCTTACTTACCATGGTGTCCAAAACGGGACATTAAAAACACCGTGCCTATGGATCCATTGAACTACAGTCTAGAACTTAACATGACTCCAAATGACTGAACTAGCGCATCCAAAACATGCAATTCTCAAATAAAATGCAATAAATGCAAATCATAACCAAAGCTCTACAGTAAGCTATTAAAATAAGACAAATGTCCTCCAAGACCCGACGAGGTCCAAACTGAGCCATAGGCTCAACGAATCAAGAGACCAATTGTAAGAAAATCATAAAATGAAATTGAACATAAACAAACCGCATTTATGAAAACCCATGCTCCAAAATATGGAGATAACTCCAACATAATTTAGATTGGGACAAAACATTTTCCAAGTGAGTTTATAACATTTATCATTTCAAAATGTCCCATAACACAAAATCAAGCATTTCTCCAAAACACACAATGAAATACATTTATACTCAAAAATCTACTTCCATGAAATAAATCATTAAGATACCAAAATATATGATTTATTTATCAAAATTCCCAAAATCCCAAAGGTGGGTGTTTTACAAGTTTATAAAGTTAGACGCTTCAAATAATCAAAATTCATCAAATAACTCAATAGTTAATAATTTAATGTAAAACACATAAACACTTTAAAATAGACATTTTGGCATGTACACCGTTTTTACAAATCAACTTGAACCCATCTTGCTAGATTTAGGCTAAATCTAGATTTCCCCCCAACTTGAGCTCCTTTGAAGAAACTTGGATCTTCAAGCCAAAACTTCCAAAAACCTAGATCCACAAGTTTCCAACCATAAATATACATATTCAACCACAAAGAATCGTTCCCCAAACATTATACATGAAGATCTCAACTTATGTCAAAACCCTAATTTCCATAGATGAATAAAAGCAAAGGTTACCTTGACCATAACTTGAATTCATCAACAATACATTTCTAGGTCACCAAAATGAGTCACAAACTCCCAATCTTCAAAATGTTAAAAAGGTTTGGATGAAACCCTAGAAAACTTGATGGTGATGAAGAAGATGAAGGTATATAAGTTCTAGCTTCCAACACCTTGCTAGAAGGTGAAGTATCACTTGAAACCTCAAATCTTGGTGTCTCCCATGCTCAAATTCACTCATGGAAGTATAAGGGTTCGGTTGGGAGGGTTTTAGGAGGAAGTGGATGAAAGAATAAATGAGGAAAGTGAGAAAATCGGATTAAATGGGCTCTGTACCCCGACCACGACCTTGCCAGGCGATAGTGCCCATGGCATTGTCGTGAGTCACTCTCGCATCGTGTGTACCGCAAGGCACTTCAGCCCCGCGATTGTGCCTCATAGTCGCTCCAACCATTACGGAGCCCGAGATTTCACTTTTTCTCGCACGGAGGACGCTCGATGATTAGAGAAACGTAAGTAACCTTTCTTACTATAATTTACCAATTACAAATAATTTATTTCAAGGCAAATGGAGCCTTATAACTTTCATGAAGATACGGGTGTTACAATCCTCCCACCCTTAGAATGATTTTGTCCGAAATCCGTTTCTCACACAAGGCATTTCATTACCATTCTCAGCACTTATTGGGTTTTTCTCGGTCTTCCAACAAGTAACAACCAGACATAGACCTCAATGACGTCATTCTCACAAAACGACTGTCTCCCTTTCCAAGGAATTTCCTCTAATCCATTCCATTCTTGAGCTAAAACTCGAGGATTTCCTGACGCAACTGCCGAATTGATTCTCGTGAAGACCCCCACATCCAATATCCACCTTGATATATTACATCCATACTAGAGCGAGCATCGAACCTTACTCTGGAGCAATCTCTAATCATACGATCTCGGTTGTCTCTCAACCTTAGGGGACACGTACTACCTTGGAGGCAGCTTGTGACCTCAACTTCTTATTGACTAATACAGTCCAGCCCAACACAATTTTGTATCTGCATTCCAAAGATCAACCCCGAGCCCAAAGAAATTCCAAATTCTCTAATAATTCACCCCCGATCTTGGTAGGGCCTTCCTCCCAAGGACGTACCAATACGCTTTCCAGGGTGTTGGTTAATTCATACTAGGCTATCACGTAACTCCGATCTATCCTCAAACTTCAAACATTCTATCAATAAGATCTTTACCACATCAAGTAAATCTTACACATCAATACTTAATTTCCAACATCGAATCTCCTTAGAACTCAATCATTGTGAGGCAAACGCTACGATCAAACGAGAGTACATTCAAACATACCAGAGACTCATTGACCTCAAAAGAACAAGTCGACGCCTAAAATCAAAATGGTAACACTGAAAATGTGGGTTTACTGTCCAATATTTCATTCCAGATGCATTGTCAAATTAAAGTTGACACTTAACATGACACTAAATTCCCAATCTTACATCTCTAATATATGAACCACAATATTTTCTTTATTTATGAATACTCCTTCGGGTGGCACACCTCCAACGCATACATGATGTCGAACAATCAACCCATCAATCGATATCCGATCATAAGCAAACAACCATACCCTGTTCTAGCCCATAGACTTACCGAAACAAAAGACCGCCACTTAAAATACTGAGAGAATGCATAAATCTAATGCTTAGATTATTCATGCGGGCACCGTTTCATAAAACTGAAACTCAGAGTTCAAAGCTAACCACCGATCGGATCATCCGACGCTTCAAATCTCAAGGACTCCTCTAGTCCCAATTACAACTCCTCTCATGATAAGGGTATAAATCTATAGCCCTAATGAGTTCAAGGTTTTTCAAACTAATATGCTAATTCGAAATTTTATAAAACTTTCAAATGCAAGAGCTCTATAACAATTAATCGTACGTGTAAAATCCACTATCGTTTACTCGGCAGGCGTGCAAAGTGCTCACCAATGCCACACATGTAAAACCATTTCGAAAATTCATTTGATCATTACTCATGTTAATAATGGCAATACAAAAGATGCGTAACAAAATTTTCAAATGGACAACTATGGTTCTAGCATGCATCAATTTATGACGTGTATGTAAAAATAATTTTCTACACTAAAACGTGTGCACCAATGTTTGTACAAACTCCAAAAGAGGAACTTCACAATTTCAAACTCCAAAATTATTTCTTGTAAACCATAAAATGTCATGGAATAAAATTTCCAACAAGACCCGCATACCTCAATTTGTTTCCCAAGTTTAGTAAAACGATAGGTGCATGCAATTTGGTCAAACTTAAAATAATTTAAATCGATTTCAAACTTTTAAACCGCATGAATAAAATTCTCCTTGTCCCAATGTTGGGAAATTCAGAAATACAGAAGTACAGTTAATACTGCTAGAAGAACTTGATTACTACTTCTGAGATTAGTACTGCTAAGTCAAGATTAATACTGCTAGAGGAGATTACTACTGCTAAGCAATTTTAGTACTGCTAGTAGTTAGTACTGCTGAACATTAATACTGCTCAAATACTGCTGAAGACTTAGTGCTGCTTATGAGATAATCAAGATTCGTGCAGATCAAGTTTGAAGATTATGGAAAGCTTGGAGATAAAGATGGAAGATTATTTTGAAGATCTTTTATTATTTGTAATTATCTTTTATCTTCAGTATATATAGAATAGATTGTAATTGATAGATAACTTTTAGAGAATTCTGAATTTTTGTTTTCATAGAGAGAATCAACCTCAAGGTTTGTAATCCCAATTCTAGAGAAGTAGAATTCGTATTGGTGAGCCTGTTCATCAATATTGAGGTTGAGTGTTGAATCTTGTAACTTTACAATCATTCAATAAAGTTTACAAGTTGTTCTTCTGATTCACTGTTTTCATAGATTATTGAATATTAAAGTGTTATTCCGCAAACTTCTTTAATATTGTTTCTGAGTGTTTATTCTTGTTAAGAATTAAGATCCTGGCAAGTGGTATCAGAGCAAGTATTCTCAGGAATCTTTTTCATCATGGAAAACATAGCTGAATCAAACAGTACTCTGGTCTCAAAGGTTCCAATGCTCAGACCCAATGAATTTGACATGTGGAAGATTAGAATCAAGCAATACATTCTCCTCACAGATTACTCTATGTGGGACATCATTGAGAATGGCCCATCTGATGCAGGAAAGATTGGTGAAGATGGAAAAAGAACTCCCCCAAAGACTGATGCAGAAAGAAAGACAAGGCAGACAGAGATGAAAGCCTTGAGCACACTGCTCTTGGCCATTCCCAATGAATATCAACACCAATTCTGTAATTGCACTGATGCACAGATGCTCTGGAATGCTCTAGAGAAGAGATTCTCTGGTACCAAAAGTACCAAGAGAAATCAAAAGGCAATCTTGAAGCAACAGTATGAAAACTTTATGTCAACTAAGAATGAGTCCATGAATCAAACTTTTGACAGGTTTAACAAACTGATTGGTGAACTAGCTACTATGGGAGTACAGATTGATCAAGATGATGTAAACAGAAAGTTCTTAAGGTCCCTTGGAGATGAATGGACCATGTACACTGTTTCATTCAGACAGAATGATCAGTTGGAAGAGAAAGAACTTGATGATCTGTACAATGATCTTAGAGTGTTTGAAGCTGAGGTGGAGGTAAAGAAGAAGCCTTCTGGTTATATTCATAATGCTGCACTCCTATCAGCATCAATTGATTCTACTGCTAATCCTGAATCAGTTAATGCTGCTAGTGGAGCAAATCAAGAAAAATGCACTGATTCTGTGTTTGAAGCCTTTATTGCCAGCCATGGAAATTCCTCCTTAATTAATGATGATTTGGAACAACTTCATCCTGATGATCTGGAAGAGATGGATATTAAATGGCAGATGGCCATGCTTTCCATGGGGGTGAAAAAGTTCATAAAGAGAACTGGGAGGAACAACTTCTCCCAAAGAAGAGAAGATGGAGCTGGGTTTGATAAATCAAAGGTGGAGTGCTACAAATGCCATCTGAAGGGACACTTTGCCAGGGAATGCAGAAGTGAAGTGTCTCACAACAACAACCACCAACAAGCACAGTCTGGAAACCTCAACCATAACAGAAACTCTGCTCAAGCCCTTGTTTCTCAACAAGGAATGGGGTTTGACTGGAGTGATCAAGCAGAAGAGGCTATCCAAAATCAAGCACTTATGGTTGAAGTATCTGATCTCCCATCTGAGGTAAGTTATAATCTCTGTTCTAAAACTTGCATAGACACTGTTAAAAGGTACAGGGATCACAACCAGAAGATGAGTGATGACCTTAAGAGATTAGAAAAGGATATAAAGGACTATGTGAGAATTGTTGAGAGGTTTGAGGAACAGATTAAAGGTTTTCAAGCCAATGAACTCCAACACTCATATGACACCAATTACTGGAAGTGGGAAAAAAAGGATCTAGAACTTAAACTGACCAAATCTAAAGAGGAGAGTGAAAAGCTGAGAGAGGAGCTAACCAAGGTTAAGCTTGATGTAGAAAAGTTTTCCAATGCTTCTAAAGCAATGGACTCTTTACTACAAACTCAGATTCATGATAAGCTGAGAAGAGGAATTGAGTATAATGCCACACCACCACCATATAACAACAATTACATTCCTCCTACCTCAGACTTGCTAGAAATCAAAGATAGGAAGGACTTGCCTGAGGGAGCCACTGAGATAGATCCCTTAGATGAGGTAGTTGTGGAGGATAAGACTGAGAAAGAGGTTGGTAAGAGTAAGGAGAACAAAGTGAGTGGTGAGATTCCTCTAGAGAATAACATTATCACCAATGAGGACTGTGGAAGGGCTTGAATCAAATCCAAGGACATAGAGAAGACAGAGGGAAAGTCTGGTAAGGTCCATTACAAACAGACCACAGTTGTGAATCCAGGTCCTTGCAAACAGTGTGCATGCAAGAAGAATGAGCCCTAAAAACATGATAAAAAGAGGGAAAATCAAAGAAACTGGAATAATCAGTGGGCACAGAAACAAGGGGTTGATCTGAGTAAAATCAATAGAACAAAACCTTGTTTTATCTGTGGAAAATTGAATCATCTTGCCAAATACTGTTATTTCAATCCTATAAACCAAAGGATGAACTTTCAAAGACCTATGCAAAAACCCTTGGGTTATAGGAAGATTGAAAAGAACCACGTGGCTAAGAAAACTGTTAAATCTAAAAGCCACATGAAGAAAAAGTCTGTTAAAGAAAGTGTCAATATGTGGGTTCCTAAAAGCACTAATGTCAGGATCTTAATTCTTAACAAGAATACACTCTCAGAAAAAAATATCAAAGAAGTTTGCGGAATAACACTTTGATATTCAATAAAACAGTAAACAAAACAGTAACTCTGATGAACAACTTGCAAACTTTATTTAATGATGAAAAGTCACAAGCTTTTACACACAACCTCAATATTGATGAACAGACTCACCAATACGAATTCTACTTCTCTAGAATTAGGGTTCTAACCTTGAGGTTGATTCTCTCTATCAAAACTAAAAACTCAGAATGAATGTTCCTCCTAAAGAAAAACAAACTATTCTATACATATACTGAATGAAAAGATAATTACAAAATAATAAAAGATTTTCAGTATAATCTTCCATCATTATCTCTAAGCTTCCATAGATATCTTCAATCCAGTTGTCATCCATGCCATACGAATCTTCATCTTATAAGTAGCATTAATATTCTGAGCAGTATTAAGTTCAGCAGTACTAACCATGCTCAACAGTATTAACTTTGTTCTAGCAGTACTAACTCCAGCAGTACTAACTACTAGCAGTAGTAAAATCTACTAGCAGTAGTAATCCTTAATGAGCAGCATTAAGTTGTATCAACAGCATTAACTTCAACTGGCAGTAGTAATTATGTTGAAGCAGCATTAACCATACCATACTTGAGCATTTCTGAATTTCCCAACAATCTCCCCCTAACTTAACTTTTAGAAAGAGAAGTCAAGTTCTTCAGATACTTTCAACACTTCAGTTCACACCCCTAGATTAGGATCCAAACCTAAGCTTTGATTGATGATTCTGCTAACCACAACCTTTGCCATTTCTGAATCTTTTGAACATGTAAGCTTGTCATTCAACATTGCTTGTAATTTAGCCTTGCTGTGATCATAGATTTTATCAACCAAGTAGTACTCATGATAAGGTCTGTCTACAGTGATGACATAAACTCCACACCTTTCAAATATCATCCAGTTTTCTATTCTGTGGAATTTATTCTGTAGATGCATGTCTCTGATTACATGTTGAACTTTGATAGGATCAAACATCATGCATAAGTACTCCATGGCTAATCTGATTAAGCTCATTCCTTCTCCTTTCAGCTCCTTTTCATATAAATCCAATCCAACTTTAAACATCTCTTCTAAATCTGATCTTGAACAACTTCTGATGAGTCTACCCCAAGTAGAGTACACTTCATATACATCTCCCACTCTCTTAAGCCTGAAGTATTTCTTTCTTTGATCTTCCAGAATATCCCAAAAGATGACTTCTGGTGCTTTCATAGAAATGGGATCAGCTTGAACTGGTTCATCATCTGTTGTGATCATATATAGCTCAAGATGCACATGAGATTGCTTATTGGACTGTTCAGGATTCTGCACAGATTCAGCTGAAGGAGTAACTGAAGGTTCTGCTGCAGTTTCTGCTCTTTCTTCAACTCTTGGCCTTTTGCTCTGCTTCTTGGAGGCTATAGTCTTCACCCTCTTTGCAGATTTAACCTCTATACCAAAGTTCTCTGAGTCTTCCTTATTCTCTTTTGTAGGTGTGACTTCCTCAGGGAATGGTTGCTGAATGTTTAGATCATGTCTCTCCTTCATTCTTCTTTCAGCCTCTTCTCTTTGTGAGGAGTCCCCTTGCTGCTTAGCCATCTATTTCTTATACAACTCCTCCACTTGACTGTATGCCATATTATTAAACATTTCCCCTTTGACACCAATTGAACCTTTCAGGAAATTTATCATTTTTCTTCTTTCCTGATTGGCCAAAAAGGTCTTGGAGGGTTGTCTCTTTTGCTTTTTGAGTGGCATTCTTTTGACTGGAAGTTTCTTGGCCTCAGCTGCTGTTGTTAAGCTCTTTTGATATTCTGCATTGAGTTTTCTGGCCATTATCCTTGCAAGCTCTCTGTCTGTTTCAGTTTGGATTTGTTCCTCCTTTTCCATCTGTTCTTGAAGCTGCTTTGCTAACTCTTCATCTAGCTCAATCTGACTTTTCTTCTTTAATGGTTGTTGTTCAGGTTCAACCATCTTTCCTTTTCGCTTAGCATCCTTCAGACTTGCCTTACCTGTTTCTTTTCTTTTCTTTGAGAGACCTCCTTCATTGATGACCACTCCTTTGGCCTTTTTACTAGCCTCAGGAGTGTCATTCTTGGCTTTTACCAAGGTCTCTGCAATCTCCATTTCTTCAACAGACAACCCTGTTACTGCTGCTTCTTTTACCCCAACAGCATTAACAATTTCTGCTGCTTGAGCAAATTCTGTTTCTTTCTCCCCCTCAACATCAAGTCTCATCTCAGATTTGCTTTCCTTCTCATTTCTGCTTCTTTATTCTCCCCCTTGTTGGAAGCATCTTTAACACTGTCCCTCTTCTTTAACATAAATTGCTTTCTTCTCCTTTTCTGTACCAATCTGGTCACCAATTTCTTCAGTTTGGTAATCTGTACTTGTTGAGACAGAATCACCATTTTCATCTCTTCAATATCTTTCCCTTGCTTGATGACATCCATGTTTATGTTACCCATAGCATCCATCAATTCTTGATAGTTATATCTGTCCTCACCTTCTCCAGAAGTGTTACCCTCTTTTGAAGGATCATAGGATCTTTTTGTAGTGGGAGCCTTCTGCCTAACAGAAGCACTCTCCACCCCATTGGTTTCTTGGCACCTGGGACCTTTGAATGATTGCTCATTCAAAGTTTCCAAGGGGGAGGTCTTATTTATGTTACCACTGTCCTCCTCTGTGTTAGCAGGAGTAGTGGCAGCCTGCTCACCCATATGCTCAAACATCTTCTTAGTGAGCACCTCCTTAGGGTTGGGAGACACCCCTGTAGTTTCCCTGTAGATATTCTCTAAAGAAGAATTCTCCCTTAGAGGGCTTAAAGGCGCTGTGGGTGATGGTACAAGAAGGGAAGGAGCCTTCTTTACCTTTTTCCTTATATATGTTTGGGTAATTGGAGAGGTTGGCTTTTGAAGTAGAGACTGGGGGATTGATATAGAGTGGGAAGGTTGGGATTGGCTACCAGTGGGATGGTCTAATGAGGGCCTTGACCCTGCTGCCATACCTTCTTCAGTGTGGGACACCATCATCATTGTAGAGAACAATGGGGTGTCAACTCCTTCCAAGTCCAAAGGGGATCTCTTCATGTTTGAAAAGACCTTACCTTTGGGAATTTTTGGTACATATACCTCATCAAAGTGAGGCATATCCGTCAATTCGTGTGTTATTACTTCTTGTACAAACCTGGGGTACATATAAAAACTCTTTTTACTTCCCAGGTTTGAGACAAGATCACTGAAAATCATTTTAGAAAAATTGTACTTTCTGGCAGTGGCCAAGCAGACCAAGGCATAAGCAATGGTACTGCTAAACTCACTCCATCCAGTAGTCTTTTTAGAAATGCAGTGCATAAGGGTATGAACAAGAAAACGCCATTGGGTATAAAATTTTGCTTTGGAGAATTTAAACCCACTCAACTGGCCTCCATACCCCATTCTTGATAAGTTTGAGAACAAGTCCTCATTGGAAAGAGAAGTAATACCTTCAGCATCGTCTAAACGTAGACAGATGCGTATCACCTCTTCAGTAACTGATAAGGGTTTGTCACACACCCTTGTTTTCAGAATCTGCTCACCATTCTCTGTGACCATGGTGGCATTTGCCCAGAATTGCCTTTGATGCTCTATGTAAATTGTTGGCGACACAGTTAGAGCATTGGCAATATGGCTATTCTTCAAAAAATCCACTATCTGATGAAATCCTACAGCTTGCTTTGGCTTTTGGAGCATCGCGATTTCATTGTGCTCGTCGATGAATGCCATGGATGCCACTGAACTTGAATGTTCTTGCCTGAAATACTTGATACTTGAGAGAAAAGGGTTAGAGAGCAAGTGATCAGTATGCAAAGAGTCGTTATGAACTTTTAGGCGGGCAAAGGGTATTTATAGTGTATGGGACATAAGCAGTATTAACCTAGAGCAGTATTAACTAATAGCAGTATTAACTAATAGCAGTATTAACCACTAGCAGTATTAACTAACTAGCAGTATTAACTGAGAGCAGTATTAACCACTAGCAGTATTAACTAACTAGCAGTATTAACTGAGAGCAGTATTAACAACTAGCAGTATTAACTAACTAGCAGTATTAACTGAGAGCAGTATTAACAACTAGCAGTATTAACTAACTAGCAGTATTAACTGAGAGCAGTATTAACCACTAGCAGTATTAACTAACTAGCAGTATTAACTGAGAGCAGTATTAACCACTAGCAGTATTAACTAACTAGCAGTATTAACTGAGAGCAGTATTAACCACTAGCAGTATTAACTAACTAGCAGTATTAACTGAGAGCAGTATTAACCACTAGCAGTATTAACTAACTAGCAGTATTAACACTGCACTGGCAGCATTAACTACACTTGCACTTTCTGACACCATCCTTTTACTCATACTTTTTACTACTTTGTACATGCCCTGATCCTTTTCTTCTTGATCCTACATGATCATCACTCCCTCTGGAGTATTACTAACTGCAACCTGAAACACTTAAGCACACAAGTTAGTAGCATCATGCTCAATGAAATCTTCCAAAGTCAACTTACCTTTTAACTCATGCCTTGAGCATTTATTATACTTCCTTCTGAATCAAATGCAACATGTCCTCCGTCAAATCTTTTGAAGAATTTGAAGGCAGTCCATGTTACCTGTTGTGTGCCAAGAGCAACCACTATCTACATTCCAAATGCTCTTCCTCTTAAGCTTTTGGTTGCCCTGCACACTTGATAAATCAGTTAGTCTTGGAGGGAACCCAAGCCAAAGTGGTCTTGGGTTGTCCTTTATCATTTATATAATCTGTCAGTTTGGTCTGGATGAGTTGTTTAGGAATCTCATGGCTGGAATACTTTGTCAAGATTATAGGCTTGGAAACATTACTACTAGAAGCAACACTAGCCTTGTTAGCAGTACTAACCGAGTTAGCAGCACTATTTCTGTTAGCAGTACTATCTGGGAAAGCAGTACTAACAGGTTTCTTTACAATTGGAACCCAAACTTGAACAAAGTTGTTTGCTTTCTTTGTCTTTAAATTACTCCTTGGCTTATTTGGAGTATTTTTCTTTGTATTAGTAAACTTGTTCTGAGCATGATACTTTTTAGGTGCTCTTTTCTCAGCCATATGATTTCTAAATTGCTTCCTATAACCAAAAGGGTTTTGTATTTGTCTTTGAAAAGAGACTCTTTGGTTAATAGGATTGAAATAGCAGTATTTGGCAAGATGATTAAGCTTTCCACAAATAAAACAGGGTTTTGGTCTATTGATTTTACTCAGATCAATCCCTTGTTTTTGTGCCCACTGATTATTCCAGTTTCTCTGATTTCCCCTTGGTTTATCAAGTTTTTGGGGCTCAAATTTATTGCAAACACACTGTTTGCAAGGGATAGGGTTCACAATAGTGGTCTGCTTATAATGAACCTTCTTATTCTTTCCCTCAGTCTTTTCTACCTTATTGGACTTAACCCAAGTCTTTCCACATCCCTCATTGGTGATAATGTGATTTTCTAGAGGAATCTCACCACTCACAGTGTTCTCCTTACTCTTATCATTAGAGTTCTCTTCTTCAGAGTCTGTTTCAACCACCACTTTGTCTAAAGGATCTACCTTAGTGGCTCCCTCAGGCAAATCCTTCCTATCCTTGGTCTCTAACAAGTCTGATGTAGGAGGGATGTAGTTGTTGTTATATGGTGGTGGTGTAGTATTGTACCCAATGCCTGGTTTAAGCTTATCATGGATTTGGACCTTTAGAATTGAATTCATGGTTTTAGAAGCATATGAGTACTTCTCAATATCAAGCTTAGCTTTCTCATAATCACTTTTTATCTTCTCACACTCCTTTTCTTTCTGTCTTAGCTTAAAATCATACTGATCTTTCTCCCACTTCCAGTAATTTGTGTCATACATGTGCTGAAGTTCATTGGCTTGGAAACCTCTAATTTGTTCCTCAAAACTCTCAACAATCTTCACATAGTCTTTTATATCTTTCTCTAACCTCTTAAGGTCATCACTCATCTTCTGGTTGTGATCCCTGTACCTTTTAACAGTTTCAATACAGGATTTAGAGCAAAGATTAGCTGTTACCTCTGTGGGAGTTTATGTGCTTGAAGACTTTGATCCTTTAGCCATGATGATGTTGATTTCTGAGTTATACTGGCTCTGATACCACTTGTCAGGATCTTAATTCTTAATAAGAATACACTCTCAGAAAACAATATCAAAGAAGTTTGCGGAATAACACTTTGATATTCAATAAAACAGTAAACAAAACAGTAACTCTGATGAACAACTTGCAAACTTTATTTAATGATGAAAAGTCACAAGCTTTTACACACAACCTCAATATTGATGAACAGACTCACCAATACGAATTCTACTTCTCTAGAATTAGGGTTCTAACCTTGAGGTTGGTTCTCTCTATCAAAACTAAAAACTCAGAATGAATGTTCCTCCTAAAGAAAAACAAACTATTCTATACATATACTGAATGAAAAGATAATTACAAAATAATAAAAGATTTTCAGTATAATCTTCCATCATTATCTCTAAGCTTCCATAGATATCTTCAATCCAGTTGTCATCCATGCCATACGAATCTTCATCTTATAAGCAGCATTAATATTCTGAGCAGTATTAAGTTCAGCAGTACTAACCATGCTCAGCAGTATTAACTTTGTTCTAGCAGTACTAACTACTAGCAGTAGTAAAATCTACTAGCAGTAGTAATCCTTAATGAGCAGCATTAAGTTGTATCAACAGCATTAACTTCAACTGGCAGTAGTAATTATGTTGAAGCAGCATTAACCATACCATACTTGAGCATTTCTGAATTTCCCAACAATCTCCCCCTAACTTGACTTTTAGAAAGAGAAGTCAAGTTCTTCAGATACTTTCAACACTTCAGTTCATACCCCTAGATTAGGATCCAAACCTAAGCTTTGATTGATGATTCTGCTAACCACAACCTTTGCCATTTCTGAATCTTTTGAACATGTAAGCTTGGCATTCCACATTGCTTGTAATTTAGCCTTGCTGTGATCATAGATTTTATCAACCAAGTAGTACTCATGATAAGGTCTGTCTACAGTGATGACATAAACTCCACACCTTTCAAATATCATCCAGTTTTCTATTCTGTGGAATTTATTCTGTAGATGCAAGTCTCTGATCACATGTTGAACTTTGCTAGGATCAAACATCATGCATAAGTACTCCATGGCTAATCTGATTAAGCTCATTCCTTCTCCTTTCAGCTCCTTTTCATATAAATCCAATCCAACTTTAAACAACTCTTCTAAATCTGATCTTGAACAACTTCTGATGAGTCTACCCCAAGTAGAGTACACTTCATATACATCTCCCACTCTCTTAAGTCTGAATTATTTCTTTCTTTGATCTTCCAGAATATCCCAAAAGATGACTTCTGGTGCTTTCATAGAAATGGGATCAACTTGAACTGGTTCATCATCTGTTGTGATCATATATAGCTCAAGATGCACATGAGATTGCTTATTGGACTATTCAGGATTCTGCACAGATTCAGCTGAAGGAGTAACTGAAGGTTCTGCTGCAGTTTCTGCTCTTTCTTCAACTCTTGGCTTTTTGAAATGAACTTTAAAACAATGAATAAACTTGTTAAAAACAACCTTGTAAGAGGTTTACCTTCCAAAGTCTTTTCATGTGATGATCATTGTGTTGCCTGTCTCAAAGGCAAACAACACAAAACTTCTCATAAGTCCAAAGAGTTGAACACAATCTCTAATTCTCTTCAGTTGTGGCATATGGATCTGTTTGATCCTACAAATGTTATGAGTATTGGTAAGAAATCATTCTGCCTAGTTATTGTTGATGATTACTCTAGATTTACTTGGGTATATTTTCTAAGGACTAAGGATGAGACAAGTGGACTGATCAAATCCTTTATTCTAAGAATTGAAAACCAAACTAATCAAAAGGTAAAAGTCATTAGGTCAGACAATGGTACTGAATTTAAAAATCATGACCTAAACACCTTTTGTGAGGAAAAAGGAATTGAGAGGCAATACAGTGCTCCTAGGACTCCACAACAAAATGGTGTTGCTGAGAGAAGGAATAGGACACTGATTGAAGCTGCTAGATCTCTGTTGGCAGATTCAAAACTACCAATTACTTTCTGGGCTGAAGCAGTTAATACTGCTTGCTATGTCCAAAACAGAGTTCTAGTAGTCAAGCCTAAAAACAAGACACCATATGAGCTTTTAAATAACAGAAAACCTTTTATAGGATTTTTCAAACCTTTTGGGTGTCCTTGTACCATTCTCAATACCAAAACTCACTTAGGAAAGTTTGATAGCAAGGCTGATGATGGTTTTCTTGTTGGTTACTCATCTCAGAGTAAGGCTTACAGAGTTTTTAATACTTCTTCTAGAATAATTGAGGAAAGTGACAATGTCAAGTGCAATGAGAACACACCAAATCCTATTGGATCTGGTCCTCAGTGGTTATTTGACATTGATTCACTAACTAACTCTTTGGGTTTCAGTAGTGATTATCATGCAGCTTCAGGAAGTGGAGGATCAGGGGATGAACAAGTACAAGTACAAGACATTATTCCTCAGTCTGTGATATTTCCCATACCTAAAATAGAGCCTGTTGATGTCTGTGCAAAAGAGACAATGACTGAACCAATTCAGAGTGAAGAAGAAGGAAGATATGAGGAGAATCAAGTGCATGAAGAGCCAGAAGCAGCTGATGAGATCCCCTCAGCTGACTTAAATGATTCCAATCTGGATGTGGGAATCAATGAAGAACCTAGTCATCAGACTAGAACTCAAAAGAATCATCCTCCAGAGCTGGTCATAGGAGACATCTCTTCTCCTATGATAACAAGGAATCAAAGCAGACTTCAAGAACTGCAGGATCAGCAACACACAGTACTCTCATGCTTTCTATCTCAATTTGAGCCTAAGAAGATTTTTGAGGCAATGAAAGATTCCAGTTGGATAGAAGCTATGCAAGAAGAGTTACTGCAGTTCAAATTGCAAGAAGTTTGGGACTTGGTGGACCTTCCAAAAGGCCATAGAGCTATTGGCACCAAGTGGATTTTCAGGAATAAAAAGGATGAGAGAGGTATTGTGATAAGGAACAAAGCAAGGCTGGTGGCACAAGGGTACACTCAAGAAGAAGGCATTGACTATGAAGAAGTGTTTGCTCCAGTGGCAAGGGTAGAAGCAATTAGGCTATTTCTAGCCTATGCCTCATACATGAAGTTCAAGGTATACCAAATGGATGTGAAGAGTGCCTTTCTGTATGGTACAATTGATGAAGAAGTATATGTCTGTCAGCCCCCTGGATTTGAAAATCCATCATATCCAGACAGAGTATACAAACTGAAGAAAGCACTTTATGGTCTGCATCAAGCCCCAAGAGCATGGTATGATACTCTGTCTACCTACCTCTTGGAGAATGGGTTTGAAAGAGGAATAATTGACAAGACCCTCTTCATTAAAAGAAGTAAGAAGGACATCCTATTGGTTCAGATTTATGTGGATGTGTAGAGACTTTGAAAAGTTGATGCACAAGAGCTTTAAAATGAGTTCAATGGGTGAACTTACCTTCTTTCTTGGACTTCAAGTGAAACAGAAGAAATATGGGATCTTCATAAGCCAATCAAAATATGTGAAAGACATCCTGGAAAAATATGGATTAACAGACTCAAATCCAGCAAGCACACCTATGGGGACTCATAAACAGATCACTGCTGATCTTGAGGGGGAGGATGTTGATGTCCATCTATATAAATCAATGATTGGATCTCTCATGTATCTCACAGCCTCAAGACCAGACATCATGTTTCCAGTGTGTTTGTGTGCCAGATTCCAAGTCAAGCCAAAGCAATCACATCTGCAAGCTGTTAAAAGGATTTTCAGATACTTAAGAGGGCAACCTAGATTAGGTCTTTGGTATCCTTATGAATCCAACTTTGACTTGATTGCTTACTCAGATAGTGACTTGGGAGGTGCTACCATGGACAGAAAGTCTACTTCAGGTGGATGTCAACTTTTTGGTGCAAGACTAGTATCCTGGCAGTGTAAGAAACAAACCACAGTGTCCTTATCAACAACAGAAGCTGAGTATATTGCTGCTGCAAGTTGCTGCTCTCAGGTTCTATGGATTCAGAATCAGATGCTGGACTATGGGGTAACCTTTCTACACACTCCAATCTTCATTGACAATAGCAGTGCTATAAGCATTGTTAACAATCCAGTCAAGCACTCCAAAACAAAGCACATTGAGATCAGGTATCACTTTATCAGAGATTGTAATGAAAAGAAGTTAATTCAAGTTGCTAAAGTTCATACTGACAACCAGTTTGCTGATCTATTCACTAAAGCTTTTGATGTGGGTAGATTCACATTCTTGGTCACAAGTGTGGGCATGATCAACTCTGAATGAGTTCATGTTTTAAAAAGTGGTTTCATACCTGTTATTGGTTTATCCTTTGGTGCTACTAACATCTTTCTCAGGAAGTTATTACCTTGCTCAGAGTACCTTAAGCTTCAAAAAGTGCAAGTATGGTTAATGCTGCCAGTGCAGTTTTAATACTGCCAGTGCACAGTTAATACTGCTAGTTAGTTAATACTGCTAGTGGTTAATACTGCTCTCAGTTAATACTGCTAGTTAAGTTAATACTGCTAGTGGTTAATACTGCTCTCAGTTAATACTACTAGTTAAGTTAATACTGCTAGTGGTTAATACTGCTCTCAGTTAATACTGCTAGTTAGTTAATACCGCTAGGAGTTAATACTGCTTATGTCCCGAATCGTATAAATACCCTTTTTGCCCGCCCAAAAGTTCATAACGACTCTTTGCTTTCTATTCATCTGCTCTCTAACCCTTTTCTCTCAAGCACCAAGTGTTGCAGTCCAGAATACTCAAGCACAATGGCATCCATGGCATTCATTGATGAGCACAACGAGATTGCAATGCTACAGAAGCCTAAACAAGCTGCTGGATTTCATCAGATTGTGGATTTTCTCAAGTCCAGCCACATTGCCCATGCTCTCACTGTGTCACCAACAATATACATAGAGCATCAAAGACAGTTCTGGGCGAATGCCACCGTAGTGACAGAGAATGGTGCGCAGATAATCAAGACAAGGGTATGTGACAAACCCTTGTCAGTTTCTGAAGAGGTGATGCGCATCTGTCTACGTCTAGACGATGCTGAAGGTATTACTTCTATTCCTAATGAGGACTTGTTCTCAAACCTTTCAAGAATGGGGTATGGAGGCCAATTGGGGGGTTTTAAATTCTCAAAAGCAAAATTTTATACCCAATGGCGTTTTCTTGTTCATACCCTGATGCACTGCATTTCCAAAAAGACTACTGGATGGAGTGAGTTTAGCAGTACCATTGCTTATGCTTTGGTCTGCTTGGCCACTGCCAGAAAGTACAATTTCTCTAGAATGATTTTCAGTGATCTTGTATCAAACTTGGGAAGCAAAAAGAGTTTTTATATGTACCCCAGGTTTGTACATGAAGTTATAACCCATAAATTGACGGATATACCTCACTTTGATGAGGTATATGTACCAAAAATTCCCAAAGGTAAGGTCTTTTCAAACATGAAAAGATCTCCATTGGACTCGGAAGGAGTTGACACCCCATTGTTCTCTACAATGATGGTGGTGTCCCACAATGAAGAAGGTATGGCAGCAGGGTCAAGGCCCTCATTAGACCATCCCACTGCTAGCCAATCCCAACCTTCACCCTCAATATCAATCCCTCAGTCTCTTGTACAAAAGCCAACTTCTCCAATAACCCAAACTTACATAAGGAAAAAGGTAAAGAAGGCTCCTTCCCTTCTTGTACCTTCACCCACTGAGCCTTTAAGCCCTCTAATGGAGAATTCTCCATTAGAGAATATCTACAGGGAAACCACAAGGGTGTCTCCCAACCCCATGGAGGTGCTCACTGAGGAGATGTTTGAGCATATGGGTGCTAAGGCTGCCACTACTCCTACTAACACAGAGGAGGTCAGTGGTAACATAAATAAGACCTTCCCCATGGCAACTTTGGGTGAGCAATCATTCAAAGGTCCCAGGTGCTAAGAAACCACGGGGGTAGCAAGTGCTTCTGCTAGACAGAAGACCTCTACTACAAAAAGATCCCATGATCCTTCAAAAGAGGGTAACACTTCTGGAGAAGGTGAGGACATATATAACTACTATGAATTGATGGAAACAATGGGAAACATAAACATGGATGTGATCAAGCAGGGGAAAGAAATAGAAGAGCTGAAACTGATAGTTCTGTCTCAACAAGAACAGATTGTCAACTTGAAGCAAATGGTGAAGAAATTGATTCTGCAAAAGAAGAAGAAACAGTTTGTGCTAAGAAGGAGGAAACTAGTGACTGATGCTCCCAAAAAGGGGGAGTCAGAAGCTGATGTCAACATGGAAGATGTCAAAGAAAAGGGGGAGCAAGAAAAAGTTGATTTTGAGGGGGAGCAACAAGCTGTGGAAACTGAGTCTGTACAAGAAGCACAAAAAGAGAAAGCAGCATTAACAGAACAAGAAGCAGTAACAGTTAATGCTGCTGGGTCAAGCCATGCAGCAGAAACTGTTAATACTGCTGAACTGAAAGAAGCAGCAGAAATAGTGCAAGAAGTTCTGACAGATCTTGAGATTGCAAAAACCTTAATCAAAGCCAAGCATGATACTCCCAAGGTCATCTGAAAGGCCAAAGGAGTTTTCATCAAAGAACAAGGTGAAGTGATCAAGAAAGATAGTGTAGAGAAGAAGGTGAGCAAAGACAAAGGCAAAGCTAAAATGGTGGAATCTGATCAACCAATCAAAAAGCAAAGGTTGGTTGAGTTAGATGAAGCTTTGGCCAAGAAGATGCAGGCTGATATTGAAAAAGAAGAAAGAGTTCAGGTTGAAAAGGACAGAGAGATGGCTAAGGCTCTAGCTGCTGAACTGAATGAAGCTTATCAACAAAGCCTGGCAACTGAAATTGCACAGAAGAAAGCTGCAACTCTGAAGAAATCTGTGGTGGTCAAAACAGCTACAAAGAAGAGACAACCCTCAAAGACATTCTTAGGTACCCAAGAGAGAAACAAGATGATTACATTTCTCAAGGGTGCTGTAGGAGTCAGAAAAGAGATGTTCTCTAAGATGTCTTTTGAGAAGATTAAAGATCTATATGATTCAGAGATGCTAAAGCTTCAAGGGAATGAAACTGCAAGGGTGGAGATGGAGAAGAGAATGAAAGAAAGCAATGATTTTATGATAGAAAAACCTTTTCCAGATGAGCAAGAAACACCACCAAAGAAAGAAGTCACTCTTGGTGAAAGTCTAAGGACTTTAAAAAGAACCAAGATGATGGCAATAAGAAAGTCAATCAAGAAACCTAGAATAGCTGAAGGAGAAGCTGAGAAGGTTGCTGAAGAAGAAGGGTCACCTAAGTCATCTGAAAAGAATGAATCAACAAGAACTGATGATGTAAATCTATACATGCTAGTGATGGACAAAGTGCCTGAACCAATTTCAGCAGAACCTGTTGATGTGAAGTCTCCTGAGGTCATTCTATGGGACACAATGAAGGTTGATGGCAAGGAATACATAAGGCTCAAGAGGAAAGATGAGAAGTTTGAAGTGTATAACACTTGGGCAAAGATTGTCAGAACATGCTCCAGGTCAGATCTTGAAGAAATGTTTGAGATAGGTATGAAGTTGTATGCAGATCAACTGAAAGCTCCAGAGATTTCAATTACAAAATTAGTGATGGAGTATCTGTGTATCATGTTCAAACCTGAAGAAGTGGAGCATGTCATCAGAAATGTGTTCAAAACTGTCAATAATTGGACTCTATATGAAACTAGTGGAGTATATGCACTAACTATGGACTTAAATCACATAGAGCACTTCCTAGTGGATAGAGTGTACAATCACAGCAGACTAAAGCTTCATGCAATGTTGAAGAAGAAGTTAGGATGTGTTCCAAATTCAGAGATGGCTAAGTATTTGATTCAAAGAACAATCAATCAGAGTTTGGGGTTGGATGCAAATACTGGTGTATGAGCCATGAAGTTTTGGGAGCATCTGAGAAGATCATTTGAAGAACTTGACTTCTCTTCCTAAAAGTCAAGTTAGGGGGAGATTGTTGGGAAATTCAGAAATACAGAAGTACAGTTAATACTGCTAGAAGAACTTGATTACTACTTCTAAGATTAGTACTGCTAAGTCAAGATTAATACTGCTAGAGGAGATTACTACTGCTAAGCAATTTTAGTACTGCTAGTAGTTAGTACTGCTGAACATTAATACTGCTCAAATACTGCTGAAGACTTAGTGCTGCTTATGAGATAATCAAGATTCGTGCAGATCAAGTTTGAAGATTATGGAAAGCTTGGAGATAAAGATGGAAGATTATTTTGAAGATCTTTTATTATTTGTAATTATCTTTTATCTTCAGTATATATAGAATAGATTGTAATTGATAGATAACTTTTAGAGAATTCTGAATTTTTGTTTTCATAGAGAGAATCAACCTCAAGGTTTGTAATCCCAATTCTAGAGAAGTAGAATTCGTATTGGTGAGCCTGTTCATCAATATTGAGGTTGAGTGTTGAATCTTGTAACTTTACAATCATTCAATAAAGTTTACAAGTTGTTCTTCTGATTCACTGTTTTCATAGATTATTGAATATTAAAGTGTTATTCCGCAAACTCCTTTAATATTGTTTATGAGTGTTTATTCTTGTTAAGAATTAAGATCCTGACACCCAAAATAGTGACTATAATGACATGCATATCGATAAACCAATATAACGCATTGCGTGAAACTATAACAGTAGAATCAACAACCGAAGAAGGTATAAGGCAAGAGTTCTACATGGGCCATCCTAGGTTTTTCATAAGCTTACTCACACCAAAAGTTTTAAATCAACTCAACCAAGTAGTGTACAACTAAATATAATTGTATAAAACTCAAAAAGTGCATTTATGCAATATTAAGACTCTCAAGACGTCTCTTACAGTTGTGAACAGAAATGTGCAAAACTCGCAAGAGACTAAATGTTAAACAAAAACCCGTAAGTTAACGCATACAACAATTCAAGTATATGCATTTCAAAGTTTATCTACGCGACGCAAAATGTCGTAAAATGGAACTCCATAAGACCCAACAAAATCTCGATAAAACTCAATGAAACTAAATGACATCTAAAGAATCAAATGGTGCCAAGACTTTCGTTCCCAATATTCAAATAGCATAAGACAAATGATGACTAAAATGTCATAATTCCAAAAGTTTCATTTTTATTATAATGGGATATAAAGTGAAACTTTTCAACAAAACTCACATTAAATGAAAATCCCAATAAAACTCAAACACCAAAATAGTGAAAGATAACTCTTCGTCAAAAACCTTAACACATGTGGAGGAGATCCAATGTTAAAGTTATAAGTCGCAGTTACTTGTCCAAGACCTTAAACTACATCAAAATACGGACATCACAATATCCGAAAATAGCGTTGGACCACAATAAGAATAAAGAAAGTCTCAACAAAGATTGCAACCACATCCAATAAAATAATTTTGTCAATGTTTAAAATCATGGTTTAAAATCTTGTGTGTGCTAAACATTTTCCCAAGATTTCGTAGTATAATCCACATGATGATTTGAAAACATGAGACATAATTGATGCAATTTTATTTTAGAAATAAATTTCATGGACGAATTTGATCGGTACTCAACATCTCGAAATCACGCTTCCCAATTTCTAGTCAAACTATCGTCATCCGGATGTTCAAACATCTTAAGGCAATAATCGAATATTTCTTTGGTTCACCTTACAGTTCCTCCTCGAATAATGCCGATTCCATAAAATATGGTTCTAGTCCAACTGTTAGCCCCAAATATGAACCAATGAAAGTATTGAAAATAACTCAGTCTTCAACTAAAGACATTCAAGAGACAACAGTGAAGAAAGCAAGTCTGTCTCTGAAGGCAGTTCAGAGTCAGTCTGAAGAAAGCAAGTATGTCTCTGAAGTCAGTTCAGAGTCAGTCTGAAGAAAGCAAGTCTGTCTTTGAAGTCAGTTCAGAGTCAGTCTCGGAGAAAGCAAGTTTGTCTCTGAAGTCAGTTCAGAGACAGTCTCACGGAAAGACATCAAAGAGCTCCTCATCAGAGATCCTAACTCAGAGCTCTGAAGATGTTCACTCTGAATTTCTTGACAAAGAAAAACAGATGACACGTCACCTAAGTGATAAGATTTACTTTCTAGAGTAGGTCACTGTTCAAGCATGTCTTGATCTTACCTCTTAGGTAAGACACTGTTCAAGCATGCTTCTATTTGTCAGATAAGTACACTATTTACTTTATGATCCTATAAATAGGACCATCACCTTAATGTTCAAAGTGTGCTTGAGAAGTCTTATAACTGATAATATAAGTTGAATATTTTATTCAAAGAATATCTTGTTTTATCTATTATTTGCTTTATGAACTGTGATATTTGAATCTCCTTTGATATTAAACTATATTGCTTCCGCTGTTATTACTCTTATTGTTTATATCATTGTTTTGAGATTAAATCTTGGATCCAACAATTGGTATCAGAGCCTCCTTTGTTTTCTAAACAAAGAAAGATCGCATCTGCATACTCGGATAGATTTACATCTCATTGATTCTAACTTTCAATATCTGTGCATGTTCATAAAAACCTGGTTTATTAAAGAACACCATATGCTCAAGATTTGATAGTAAATCACTGTTCAAATACAAAAAACATCAGTTCTTCAAATCTTCATTTTTTTTAAAATGGCAAACTCAAGCATAAGTGCCATTTATACAGCTGGGTCATTAACAAAACCTCCTACACTTTTAAGGGATGAATATCCCCAATGGAAGATAAGGATGGTAAATTTCTTAGAAGGTATGGACAAGGATCTTTTTAGATCAGTGAACGTTGGACCTCACATTCCAATGGTGTTGGTACCAAGAGTTTCTGCAACAGCAGATACTGCTGAAATACCTGCTTATTATGAAAAGAAAACCACAAACTTCACTGATGAAGAAACTAATATGATGGATAATGACTCAAAAGCTGTTAGATTACTTATAATGGCCATTCCCAATGATATCTTTCAAGAACTTGATTCTTGTAAAACTGCAAAAGAGATATGGGATCAGTTGTTAAATCAACTTGAAGGAGGCCTACAAACCCAAAAAAATAGAAGAAATCTATGCATCAATGAATATCATGATTTTCATGCTCTACCAGAAGAAATATTACACCAAAATTACTCAAGATTAAACATTCTTATCAACAAATGCAGAAAGTTTGGAGTGATAAGAACAAAAGAGGAAAACAACGTTCTTTTCTTGAAAAGCTTAAATGAAGAATGGTCACAACTGTCCATGTCTATACAAGCCAATCAAGATCTTGAGTCATGGTCATTAACTGACATTTATGGCACTCTTGTTGCACATGAAAAGGAAGTTATGAAGCAAAAATCAAAACTGTCTTTAGGTGGACCCCTTGCACTTGTTTCAAAACAAATTTCGAAAGAAAACAACTGTGAAGAGTCACAAAAAGGTTTGGAAACAAAAAGAAGATCCAAAAAGGTCCTAATGGCAGAAGAAAATCATTCAGATTCAGACTCAGAAGATGATATCAATGCCTTCGCCAAATCTCTTGCATTAATCACTCATCAATTTAACAAGAAATTTGGCAAGAAAGTATTTGAAGGAAGGAGAGAGAATGAAGAAAGAAGAAATCCTGAAAGAAGATTTCAACAAGAAGGTGTCAGATTTCAACAAGAACCCAGATTCACTCCATATAGTGATATAAAGGGTACAAACTTCAACAACAATGATGCAACTCAACAATCAAGACCTCAACAACCATTTCAACCAAGGATCCACAGCCACAAAGATACTTCAAACCTCAAGAACAGAAGCCAAAGACAAGTACTGCCACTCTTCCAACAAATCAAAATGATGGAAGATGTTTCAGATGTGGAAAACTAGGCCATTTCTCTGCAAACTGCAGAGGAAAACTTGTCAAAGATCAAGATTACTACAAGAACAAATACAAGTATAACGTAAAAGAAAGAGTTCTTGTAGCAGAAATGGAAGACTGGCTATCAGACTCAACAAGCGACGGCGAGGAAGAGCCTGCCAATCTCTGTGGTATGGCTTTTTCAGATGGAAATCAAATTGATGGAGCATCAGAAGACAACTCTGAAAAGGTAAACTCTCTTTACACCTCTGACAGTGATCCTGAAATAGATGCTTTTAAACTAATTAATGAACTTCAAGATCTAGAGCAAAAGTTTCTTGAAGAGAAAAAGAAAAGAGAGCAAGTGACAAAAGAGCTCATCTTTTTCAAAAGAGAAAAGAATCTTCTGGAATCAGAAAAGAAAGAAATTTTTCTTGAAAAATCCAAACTTGAAGAAACTCACAAGCAAAAAGAAAAATCATTTTCAGAAGAAATAAGAAAAATTGAGAAAGTTTTAAAAGGAAAAGAAGAAGTAAAGAAATCTGAGTATGAAAGGCTCAATTCTATTGCCTTAACCAAATTTTTTCAAAAGGAAAGAGAAATCCTACATCAATCTCTAGATAGAAAAAATCTTCGAATCAAAAGCTATGTTAATGCACAAGGTGTTTTCGACAAAATAAAAATTCAAATGGACTCTCAAGGGCTGGGATTCAATGAGTTGAATTCATTCACTAGATTGGAGAAAACTTCAGTTTCTTCCACTTTCCATATGGGAAAGGTCTAAAGCTTTAAGGATACATCTCTGAATAATTTCAAAAGAATGAAAACATCAGAGGGATAAAAAACAAGAGCTTTGAATTTCAAAAATATTACATACTCTGAAGTAAAAAACTTTCAAAAGTTTGTGTTACAAATAAAAAGAGAAACTTCAGAGGTACTCTTCACAAAACCTCAAAGCAATTTTTTGTTGTAACTTCAGAGGTACTCTTCAGAGTTTCTTGAATCTGATTCAGAATCTGATCAAGAGATTGATGAACATATTTTTTGTTGTAACACCTCACAATTCACAGTAAATCAAAACCTGGAAACCTGACAATATAACGAAAGTAAATCTATTAACTTCCCATAAACGGAACCAGTCTTTAAGACTTTAGAATCCTATACAAGGATTTTATCAAAGGAATGGGACTTAACAATGCCCAGCAACAATACTAAACAACTCCAAAAAAAACTCGAGACTCAAAACTCGTCTCTCCAAAAACCCCGGCAACCCACCGCTAATGGAAACCTGATACACATACCATTTGAGAAAAAGTGTCAGACTTAAAGCCTGGTGAGACCATACAGTTTATAAAGCTCAAAATCAGAGATATATGATTCAGAATGGTACTCTTCAGAGTTTCTTGAATCTGATTCAGAATCTGATCAAGAGATTGATGAACATATTTTTTGTTGTAACACCTCACAATTCACAGTAAATCAAAACCTGGAAACCTGACAATATAACGAAAGTAAATCTATTAACTTCCCATAAACGGAACCAATCTTTAAGACTTTACAATCCTATACAAGGATTTTATCAAAGGAATGGGACTTAACAATGCCCAACAACAATACTAAACAACTCCAAAAAAAACTCGAGACTCAAAACTCGTCTCTCCAAAAACCCCGGCAACCCACCGCTAATGGAAACCTGATACACATACCATTTGAGAAAAAGTGTCAGACTTAAAGCCTGGTGAGACCATACAGTTTATAAAGCTCAAAATCAGAGATATATACGTCAGTATCATAAGGAAATCTTTTCATAAAAGTTTAATTTATAAAAGATAACATTTCGCCACAACCGGGCCTTTTCGGTCCAAAACTCATCATACGATGACAAAAGAACCATTTTACCAAGGATAGTGGTGTAACACAAAGTAGACCACAAATCCGAGTTATGAGCTAAACACTTGGAGTCCTCAGCAATGAACCCAGAGTCCGTGCTACGAGGTGAGATCGCGCTCCCAAGGGAAACCAATGTATACTCCTTCACTAGGATCACCATGAACCATGGCTAGTATCCGGCCTCACATAACCGTACCAAGTTGCCCCCGAGGAACATGTGATCCATAGCTACAAATTTGGGGAATATAACCTCCCAACAAAACAGTCTACTCCAAAACCTAGGGATCCACTAGTAATGGTAAGGACTCGTCACAACAACGTATGTGACCAACCATAAATAAACATATGGTTACAAACACATTTTTATAAACAAAATGCTATTCCCAGTTCAACTTCTGGTAAGAATGAAAAGCATTTAAAAGAAGTTCCTTTGAATATTTCTTTCGCATAAACGCACAGGTAAAACATCATTTTACTTTTAAAATAAGATAAGATCAAAAAGGTAACTTTTGATATGTATACAGTTTAAAATGATAGTAGGAACTCACCTCTGTTTCCTTCTTCTTAACGAGCGCTACCTATGACAACACCGAAAGGATCGGTAAGTCGAAATACAGATAAATATCTCGCTACTTGACTAGAACTCAAAGACACAGAAGCTAACAACTTAACAGAACCTAATCCGGTCGAAGGCAACAACCGGTCGAACAGGCTTCCGGTCGAGGGACCATCCGGTCGAGGGACCATCCGGTCGAACAACCATCCGGTCGAACGACACACCGGTCGAACAACCATCCGGTCGAGCGACCATCCGGTCGAACAACCATCCGGTCGAATGACCATCGCCTTGTTCATCAAGAATGGCTCGATGCAGAACCCAGATCCAAATTGAGAAATACTCAGATCTCAAAATGGAACGGTTCAAAACCTTCACAACGAGATTCTACACGGCTAAAAGCATTCAGATCAAAGCATTAAGCTAGATTCGTACCTCGATTTGCCCGAAACGATCGACCCTTTACAAAGCTTCTTCCTGCCTTTCTTCCTTTCTCTCTGACTTCTCAAAACCAAAACTGATATTTGTGATAATTATCAAAATATCTAATTTGATTTTGTATATATATAACCCAAGTTACATTTAACCCCCCTGAACTTTGGGTAACGGTCAACTTCTCACCAAATCCCAAAATTCAGGGTGTTACAATCCTCCCCAACTTGGGAATGATTTCGTCCCCGAAATCCAACTATACAAAGAGATGAGGATATCTACGCTTCATATCCTCTTCAGATTCCCAAGTCACATTTGCTCCTCGGTGATGTTTCCACTGCACCTTGACCAAAGTGACTTCTTTATGACGCAACTTCTTAGACTTTCTCTCCAAGATGGCGTCGGGTTCTTCCACACAACGGTTACCTTCGTCAACCCTTAGCTCTGAAAGGGGAATGACGCTGTCTTCTACCGCCAAACACTTCCGGAGGTAGCAGACATGAAACGTGTTGTGTATTCTACTCAACTCCGGTGGCAGTTCCAACTGGTAGGCCTGCAACCCTACACGCTTAAGTACTTTGAAAGGTCCGAGGAAACGAGGACTCAGCTTCCCACGTTTTCCGAACCGTATAATGCCTTTCCATGGCGATACCTTAAGCATAACGCGGTCGCCTACCTGGAATTCCATCGGTCGCCTCTTCTTATCGGCATAGCTCTTCTGACGATCTTGAGCCGCTTTCATCCTCTCTCGAATGCACTTGACCTTATCGGCAGTCTCTTGCACGATTTCAGGTCCGGCGAACTGCTTCTCTCCCGCTTCTAACCAACACACGGGAGTCCGACACTTTCGCCCATACAGTGCTTCAAAAGGTGCCATCCCAATACTCGAGTGGTAGCTATTGTTGTAAGCGAACTCCACCAAAGGCAGGTGAGAGTCCCAACTACCCCCGAAATCGATGACACAAGACCTCAACATGTCTTCCAAGGTTTGGATTGTTCGTTCGCTCTGCCCGTCAGTCTGCGGATGGTAAGCCGTACTCAACTTAACTCGCGTACCAAGCTCTTTCTGAAACCCATCCCAGAAGTTCGAAGTGAACCGACTGTCGCGATCCGACACGATCGACAAAGGTATTCCATGCCTCGAGACCACTTCATCGATATAAAGCTTCGCCAACTTATCCATCGGTAAAGTCTCGCGCATAGGCAGAAAGTGAGCGCTCTTCGTCAATCTATCCACTATCACCCAGATGGTATCGTGTCCCCGAAGAGTTTTAGGCAACTTCGTCACGAAGTCCATGGTGATATGCTCCCACTTCCACTCGGGAATCTCTAAGGACTGAAGACTCCCATCTCTGAATTTAATCTCAGAATTTAATCTCTGAATTTTATCTCTGAATTTTATCTCTGAATTTTATCTCAGAGTCTCTGAAATTCATCTCAGAGTCTCTGAAATTGAGGATTTTTGATACAAATCATCTGTGAAGGGGGAGTCAACAACTTTCAGACCAGTCATTCCTCAAACAAGAACTTTTTAATTAATTAGTAATTTTTGATATCATTTCAAATTAAAATTTCAGTTTAACTGAACCTTTTTATTACAAGTGATATCTTAAATTACTTCTCAAGGCGAAAGGTTTGTCTAGTCAGCAAAAAGAAGTTATTCAATTTAATATTGAAAAATGACGCCCCATTCCTATTTTCTTGGAACCTACATCCGTAGGTACAACAATTTTCAAGGCCACGTGTCACAAGAGGATTGAGTGAAAGGCCAAACGGCTTTATCAAACGGGTCAAATCACTGCCTTTTCACCTTATGCACTAAAGTGTATCTTTTTCTAAATTTGGATACAAAAACAATTTTAACATCCGGATATTCATTTTTACAAATTACACTCGAGCTCTATCTCTCTCTCTCTCCAAAAAGAATTTGAACTTCATCTTCTTCACTACAACTCAACAATGGCGTCCTCAAATGAATGGTGTAAGCTTTTTCCCAAATCTGGCGAACCTTCAAGACTGTATCGTTTTCCAATCAAAGACAACAATCACATGATTCAGCTTGATTCTCCCAAATTTGAGGAACAATACGGAGTAATCTGCGAGTTCTTCTCCAACTGTGAATTGACTCAAGCCCTAACTGCTTTTACCAATGAATGTCCACTCTCGTTTGTTCTAGAATGGTATTCTTTCAGTCACTACAGCGATGCACATAAAGGAATAATCGGTTAGTTCGACATATCTCAAGTCGTAAAATGTCGAATACTCATCAATCCTACTGTTCTACGAGAAGTTCTCCCACTCCTAACAACTGAGGAACTTTAAATCACGCGTTTTGAAAAACGCCCAAATACTGAAACCTTCCTCCAGTTCATTCGAATGCTAGGTTACAACACTGAAATCACCAGATTGAGCAACTTCCGACGACAACATCTACCACCAATCTGGAACTTCATGTTCTCTGTATTAAACCGCACTCTCACCTGCAAACTGGGAAGCATGGATCAAGCAACACCCGGAATTCTGTCAATCATGTATGCCCTATTCTTCAATCGCAACTTGGACATGGCCGGCATAATTTTTGATATGATTCTGACATCAATAGAGAAGAAGAACAAATGCTTATCAAAGGACCCTGAACAAACGACCCAATCATCCAAAGTTCCTTCAATAACACTCCCTAGATTTCTGTCTCTAATCATCCATGCGGCGATCGAGAAGCTTCATATTTTGATCGCCACTGAACAAACCAAAACTCCTTTCTACATAATGAACAGCTTCAAACCAAAGATTCTATCTGAAGGCTATCCAGAAGCAAGGAGGATCCCTCACCACATGCTGAATCAGGTAAATCCTCAATCTTTAGCCTTAACTTCTTATCTCAGTGTTGCCCAAGGACTAGAACCAGTTCTGGGAACCCCAACACACTTAGGTCCTGAACCTGGCATGGAGAGTAAGAGCAACTCAGCTTCAGAGGGATCTGAGGACCCTGAAGTTCAGAGCTCTCACAAGAGTGAACCAGAGGGTACTCTTGCTAGAGAAACCGAAGTTGAGAGAGATGACAGAGCACTTGAAAGGGCTGTCAATGAGGGAGTTATGGAAGAAACCTCATCTGCTAGTGAAGAGAATAGCTCTACTAGCTCTGAGGAAAGTGAGGATGAATCTTCAGAGACTAGCTCTGAAGATTCTCAGAGAGAAGAAAGCAAGTCTTCTAAGGACTTAGAGAAACCTGAGAGTTCTTCCCCTTCCACACGAAAAGATGCCTCAAGGCCCATTTATTTTAGGACACCAACCCCATCTCCCAGTGCAACCACACAATCTAACATACCTGATCCAGAGGTAATTGTTATTGAATCAGAGGTGCACACCTCGAACCCAAACCAGCCAGCCACTTCAGAGGTACCTTTTTCCACCTCTGAAGTTCACATAACTGAGGAAACTCAATTTCTGGATAAGCCCTCTTCACAGGAGTTAGCCAATACTTTAAGTACTTAGTTGCCTCAGAGTACATCAAGAAATCCTACACATAATGATGCCTCTTTGGCTCATCTCTCACCCTTTAGGATATCCAGAAGTAGCTGTCCAACTCAGGGACAATGGCTTGCCCTACAAGAACAAGGATTGACTTTCCTGGATCGCAAGCTCAACTCCCACATTCACTTCCAGTCCTCTGAATCTGAGGAGGAGGACTTGGTTGAGAACAGAACACTTAGAGATGATTCTCCGGAACATCAAGGATTGAGTGGAAGTCCTTCCAGAGATAACATCAAGACAGCTCTGAACGAAGGCTCCTCTGAACTCGAGGAAAAATTGGCTACATGTGTTGTAACCAATGTACCCCTCTCTGAACTTCTCACAAAATCTGAGTTCCAGAGATTCTGTGAGGAAGTCAGAGGCTCCATGAATGAGCATAACTTTCAGGGAATTGACGGGTCAGAGGTTTCCACTCTGAAGACCCAACTATTGGACTCCTCTAACAGAATCCAAGAGTTGGAACAAGAACTGTTCAGACAGAAGGCTGAATCATCCCTGAATGTAGCCGCTCTTAAAGCTCAGAATGCTGCTCTTCAAAATCAAGCATCTACAACCATCGATGTCCAGAAGGCTCTACAAGAACTAAGGGACGAGGTAGTAGCCACCAGATCATCTTCATTCTCAACAGATCAAATGGCCTCTATCTCTGACCTCATCAAAACAACAATTCAAGCCTCTGTACCAGCAGTCAACGCACCATCAACAACACCACAGCCTCCATCCCGGACTACTGAAGACCTAATCACCAAAAGTGATCTGTCCTATTTGAAATCCGCAATCATGAGCAGAATGCTAACTTGTTCTTCCAAGATCTCTACAATTGCTCAGAAGCAGGTCAAAGCTACTCTGGAACTTCATCAATATAAATCAGAGGACCAGGTTGCTGAAATCAGAGTCGCGGCTTCAGAAGCAATTGAATCCATACAGAAGGCTCTTCTTGATCCCAAAGGAAAAGGAATTGCTGAACCAGATTCTCCCAAATACAAACGCAAGTTTTCTGGTGGGACTTGTAGCGAAGCATTGAAGAAAGCCAGATTTGATGATTCTGAGAATTCAGATGATGATGAGCACTCTGAATCACAAGATAGGGAGATTAGAGATACAACCGCGCTCACCTCTAAAGCTGCTCCCTCTGCACCAGTTCAAAAGAAGGAACCAGAGAGGAACACCACCTCTTCTAAAGAAAACCAAACTTTGCAAACATTCACAACACCGGTTATACTTTTTGAATCATCAACACCAGGTGTTCCAATCACTCCAGTCACAGATGCAACTCCAGAGAAAATTGGATCTCTGGAAGAGGAAGAGAACGAACAACTAGTAGACTTCTCTACATCCTCTGAAGATGCATTTTCATCACCCGAAAGACAACCAATGGTGATGAGAGATGCCTATGACTCAGAATCTGAGAAAGAACAGAACTCAGATTCTAACAGAGCGGAAGAAACTGCTGGAGATCAGATCGAAGTAATTGATGTCGAAGAGTATGTTTTCAAAAACGCTCAACCTCAGCATACCTCAACAGCTTCTGAATTAAGAGAATCTCCAGAGATAGGTGGATATATCTCTGAATAGCCCTCAGAGATAACACAGTCACAACCCAAGGACAAACAAACCATGGTTGTTGATGAACAGGCTCCTCAAGAGAATCTTGTTCAGAAAACAAGCATCGGTTTACCAGCCAAGGTCTTCACTCAACCTCCCAAATTCTTAGAATCCACTCCTGAAGCATCGATAGAAGATCACTTTCGGCATATATACTGTGAGTTCAATATGGAAGACACTCAAGTAATCCCTCTGAATCCAAGAATCAGAGAGGATATGCCAGACTACGAACGAAGGTTCATACAGGCAAAGACATCACCAAGAAAGGCGGTTCTCAACGAAGCTCCCATAATAAAAGTTGAGAAAATCACTGAAAAAACATTCGCCTTCAACAAAATCATATATAGGCATTATGTGGTGACTCGATCTGATCAGAAGATTTACGAGTTCAATGATAATGATCTCGTAAATCTAAATCCATATGATCTCACTCATCTATATGCCTATTGCTCTGCGAGATACGATTCAGGAAGAAGGGAGATAAGAATGAGCATGGTTGAAGTAAGACGGGCAATGGAAGCTTACATCAAACACAGAGCCAAACGTGACTTTCAGATAGCTCTAAACTTGGGAGAAGAAAAGCTTGGAGTGACTGAACCAGTGGAAACCATCGAAAACCTAGACAAACAAAAGACTGGATCAATCATTGAAGAACCTCTGGGTTTTATCTACAGAGTGAACCAAGAGAAGATGTCAGGATCTATTTCTTAACAAGAATAATAACACTCAGAAACAATATTAAAGAAGTTGCGGAAAGACACTTTAATATTCAACTATCAATGGAACAGTAAAAACCGAAATCACAACTTGTAAACTTTATTGAATGATTAAAGTTACAAGCTTTCACACAAAACCTCAATCTTGATGAACAGGATCACTAAGACGAATTCTACTTCTCTAGAACTAGGATTATAAACCTTGAGGTTAATTCTCTCTCTAAAAACTTATCAATCAAAAGTTAATTCTATCAAAGACTTCTATACTATTTATACAAGACATATTACAAGATAATTATCTAAATACAATTGATATTCATTCCATAATTATCTTCTTTACCTTAGCAAGACTTCTATACAACTGTCTTCATTCCATACTGAGTCTTCATCTTATAAGAAACACTAACCTTCTTCAGAAGTATTAACCATTTTCAGCAACATTAAACTCCTCAGCAGTATTAATCAAGTTGGCAGTAGTAATCCCTTAGCAGTACTAACTACTAGCAGTACTAACTCTTCAAGCAGTACTAACTATTGAAGTAGCAGCACTAACTTTTCAAGCAGTATTAAATCTACTAGCAATAGTAATCATGATATACTAGCAGCATTAACCATACTTGAACAAATCTTACATTCCAAACAATCTCCCCCTAACTTGACTTTTAGGAAGAGTAGTCAAGTTCTTCAGATATGGTCTTCAAGATGCTTTCAAAACTTCAGCTTAGTTGCCCAAATTTGGATCCAGTCCCAAACTTTGATTGATTCTCCTTCTTATCACAACTCTGGCCATTTCATATCCTTTTGCACACACTAGCTTGGCTTTCAGCATTCCATTCAGCTTCTCCTTGCTATGATCATACACTTTGTCCACTAGAAAATACTCATGATAGCAATTATCTATTGTGATCATGTAGACACCACAATTTTCAAAAAGCATCCACTGATCAATCCTTTTGAACCCATACTCATGATGAAAATCCTTGATCCTATACACCACTTTTTCTGGTTCAAACATCATACACAAGTATTCCATAGCAAATTTTAGTAGACTTTCTTCAGTTCCTTTCATAACAGGCTCATAAAGCTTTATTCCCACCTTATGCATTTCTTCTAAGTCAGCCCTGGAACAACTTCTGATCACTTTGCTCCAAGTTGTATATACTTCAAACAAGTCACCAACTCTTTTGAGTCTGAAGTAATCCTTTCTGTTGTCCCTCAGAATATTCCAAAAGATGATTTCTGGTGCCTTCACAGAAATGGGAACATCCTGTACTGGTTCTATTAAAGTCATGTAAAGACCAACATGCTCATCAGATTGATTTGGTTGTTGTGTACTTTGACTTGTTTGCTCTGTATGATCTGCAACAGATGGTTCTGCCTCCTTTTCTGCTTCTTCAATCCTTGGCTTTTTGGACTATCTCTTGGAAGCTAGAGTTTTCACTCTCTTTGCAGATTTAACTTCCACAGCAACATGCTCTTCTTTCTTTTCTTCATCCTTTTCCTTTGAAGGAGTAGTTTCCTCGGGGAAGGGTTGTTGGATATTTAGATCATGTCTCTCTTTCATTCTTCTTTCAGCTTCTTCCCTTTGAGAGGAATCCCCTTGAAGCTTGGTCATCTCCTTTGAATACAGCTCCTCTATCCTACCATAGGCCATGTTAGTAAACATTCCTTCAGGAACTCCAAGAGCTCCTTTCAGGAAGTTTATCATCTTTCTCCTTTCTTGATTAGCCAGATAGGTCTTAGAGGGTTGTCTTTTCTGAATCTTTGAAGGTAGTCTGTGCTTGGTTGCTTTTACTATACTTTTCTTAGCCTCAGCTGCAGTTTTCAGGCTCTTTTGATACTCCTCATTCAGCTTAGTAGACAGATCTAGAGCAATCTGCCTATCTTTGGCCTGTTGAGTCTCTTCTTGTTGTTGTAGCTCATCCTGCAGCTTCTTTGCCAATTCCTCATCTAGTTCAATCTGTTTTAGCTTCTTTGGTTGCTTTGCAGATTCATCCACCTTGGCCTTTCCTTTCCTCTTCAATTCTGCCTCACTGATTTCTTTTCTTTTCTGCTCAAGGCCTCCTTCTTTAATGACCACTCCTTTGGCCTTTTGAGTAGCCTTGGGAGTGTCTGTTTTGGCTTTTAGAAGGGTTTCTGCTATTTCTATCTCTTCAACAGATAGCCCTGTTACTGCTGCTTGAGCTTTTTCAGTTACTGCTGCTTGAGCTTTTTCTATTACTGCTGCTTGTGCTTTTTCTGTTACTGCTGCTTTACTAGTTTCTGCTTCTTTGTTTTCTGAGTCCCTATTCTGCTCCCCCTCAAATTGATCTTCCATACCATTAGAACTGAGTTTCTCCCCATGATCTTGTTTCTCCCCATCATCTTGTTTCTCCCCCTTTTTGAAAGCATCTCCCCTCTTCTTCAGGACATATTGTTTTCTTTTTCTTTTCTGCACCAACTTCGTCACTAGCTTCTTCAATTTGGTAATCTGCACTTGTTGAGACAGAATTACCAATTTCATCTCCTCTATATCTGCTCCCTGTTTGATGACATCTAGATTAATGTTGCCCATTGTATCCATCAATTCTTGGTAGTTATATCTGTCCTCACCTCCTTTGGGTGTGTTTACCACCCTAGAAGGATCCTTGGATCTTTTAGTAGTAGAGGTCTTCTGCCTGACAGAAGCACCTGCTACCCCCTTGGGTTCTTGGCACCTGGGACCTTTGAATGATTGCTCATTCAAAGTTTCCATGGGGAAGGTCTTATTGATGTTACCACTGGCCTCCTTTGTGCTAGCAGGAGTAGTGGCAGCCTTCTCACCCATATGCTCATGCATCTCCTCAGTAAGCACCTCCTTGGGGTTTGGAGACACCCCTGTGGTTTCCCTATAGATATTCTCTAATGGAGAATTCTCCATTAGAGGGCTTAAAGGCTTTGTGGGTGAAGGTACAAGAAGAGAAGGAGCCTTCTTTACCTTTTTCCTTATGTAAGTATGGGTGATGGGTGAAGTTGGTTTTTGAAGAAGGGACTGAGGAATTGATATAGTGATTGAAGGTTGGGATTGGCTCTCAGTGGGATGGTCTAGTGAGGGCCCTGACCCTGATGCCATACCTTCTTTATTGTGGGACACCACCATCATTGTAGAGAACAATGGGGTATCAACTCCTTCCGAGTCCATGGCAGATCTCTTCATATTTGAAAAGACCTTGCCCTTGGGGATTTTAGGTACATAGACCTCATCAAATTGAGGCATATCCGTCAATTCAGTGGTGATAACTGCCTGGACAAATCTTGGATACATATAGAAACTCTTTTTATTGTCCAAGTTTGACACAAGGTCTTTGAAAATCATTTGCGAGAAATTATACTTTCTGGCAGTGGACAAGCAGACCAAAGCATAAGCAATGGTACTACTGAACTCACTCCATCCAGTAGTTTTTCTAGAAATACAGTGCATCAGGGTATGAACAAGAAAACGCCATTGGGGAGAAAATTTGGATTTGGAGAACTTGAAAACACCCAATGGGCCTCCATACCCCATTCTTGTAAGATGGGAAAACAGATCATCATTAGAGATAGATGTAATACCTGAGGCATCGTCTAGTCGTAGACTGATGCGAATGACCTCCTCAGAAACTGTCAAGGGTTTGTCACACACCCTTGTCTTGATAACCTGCACACCATTTTCAGTAAAAACGGTAGCATTGGCCCAAAATTGCTTCTGGTGCTCTATGTAGATTGATGGTGACACTGTAAGAGCATGAGCTATATGGCTGGACTTGAGAAAATTGACTATTTGATGAAATCCAGCAGCCTGCTTAGGCTTTTGAAGCATTGCGATCTCGTTGTGTTCATCAATAAACGCCATTGATGCCATCGAGCTTGAGGAGTCTTGACTAAAACACACTGATTGCTTGAGAGAAAAAGGTTAGAGAGAAGATGAACAATATTCAAAGAGTCGTTATGAGCTTTTAGGCGGGCAAAGAGGGTATTTATATGATTCGGGAAAGAAGCAGTATTAACCATCTAGCAGTATTAACTAACTAGCAGTATTAACCACTAGCAGTATTAACTAACTGGAAGTATTAACTAACTAGAAGTATTAACTAACTAGAAGTATTAACTGAGAGCAGTATTAACCACTAGCAATATTAACTAACTAGCAGTATTAACTGAGACCTGAAGTAGTAACTTTGCACTGACAGCATTAACTACACTTACTCTGTTGAAGCTTGTGTTAGTCTGAGCAAGGTGATAAACTCCCTGAGAAAGATGATTAGTAGCACTAAAAACAAACAAATAACAGGTATACAATCACTTTTTTTTTAAACATGAGCTCATTCAGAGTTGATCATGCCCACACTTGTGACCAAGAAAGTGAATCTACCCACATCAAAAGCTTTAGTGAATAGATCAGCAAACTGGTTATCAATATGTACTTTAGCAACTTGAATAAGCTTCTTTTCATTGCAGTCTCTAATAAAGTGATACCTGATTTCAATGTGCTTTGTTTTGGAGTGCTTGACTGGATTGTTAACAATGCTAATAGATCTGCTATTGTCAATGAGGATTGGAGTGTGCCGAAAGGTTACCCCATAGTCCAGCATTTGATTCTGAATCCATAGAACCTGAGAGCAGCAACTTGCAGCAACAATGTACTCAGCTTCTGTTGTGGATAGGGACACTGTGGTTTGTTTCTTACACTGCCAAGATACTAGTCTTGCACCCAATAGCTGACATCCCCCTGAAGTAGACTTTCTATCCATATTAGCACCACCCAAGTCACTGTCTGAATATGCAATCAAGTCAAAAGTAGATTCATAGGGATACCAAAGACCTAATCTAGGTTGCCCTCTTAAGTATCTAAAAATCCTCTTAACAGCTTAAAGATGTGACTGCTTTGTCTTGACTTGGAATCTGGCACACACACACACTGGAAACATGATATCTGGTCTTGAGGCTGTGAGATACATGAGAGATCCAATCATTGATCTATAAAGATGGACATCAACATCCTCCCCCTCAAGATCAGCAGTGATCTGTTTGTGTGTTTCCATAGGTGTGCTGGCTGGCTTTGAGTCTGATAAACCATACTTATCAAGGATGTCTTTCACATACTTTGATTGGCTTATGAAAATTCCATCTTTCTGCTGTTTCACTTGAAGCCCAAGGAAGAAAGTAAGTTCACCCATTAAACTCATTTTGAAGCTCTTGTGCATCAACTCTTCAAAGTCTCTACACATCTGATCTTTTGTGGATCCAAAGATGATGTCATCCACATAGATCTGAACAAGTAGGATGTTCTTCTTACTTCTTCTAATGAAAAGGGTTTTGTCAATTATTCCTCTTTCAAACCCATTTTCCAAGAGATAGGTAGACAGAGTATCATACCATGCTCTTGGGGCTTGATGTAGACCATAGAGAGCTTTCTTCAGTTTGTATACTCTGTCAGGATATGATGGATTCTCAAATCCAGGGGGCTGACATACATATACTTTTTCATCAATTGTTCCATATAGAAAGGCACTCTTCACATCCATCTGATATACCTTGAACTTCATGTATGAAGCATAGGCTAGAAACATCCTAATTGCCTCTACCCTTGCAACTGGAGCAAATACTTCCTCATAGTCTATGCCTTCTTCCTGAGTGTACCCTTGTGCCACTAGCCTTGCTTTGTTCCTGATTACTATTCCTCTCTCATCCTTTTTATTTATGAAAATCCACTTGGTGCCAATTGCTCTATGACCTTTAGGAAGGTCTACCAAGTCCCAAACATCTTGCAATTTGAACTGTAGCAACTCTTCTTGCATGGCTTCTATCCAACTTGAATCTTTCATTGCTTCATAAGCCTTCTTAGGCTCAATCTGGGATAGAAAGCAAGAGAGTACTGTATGCTGCTGATCCTGCAAATCTTGAAGTCTGCTTTGATTCCTAGTCATCATAGGAGAAGAGATGTCTCCTATTACCAGCTCAGGAGGATGATTCTTCTGAGTTCTTGTCTGAAGATTAGGTTCTTCATTAATTCCCACATCTAAATTGGAATCATTTAAGTCAGCTGAGGGAATCACATCAGCTGCTTCTGGCTCTTCATGCTCTGAATTCTCCTCATCTCTTCTTTCTTCTTCACTCTGAATTGGTTCAGCAACAGTCTCCTTTTCACAGATTTCAATAGGGTCCATTGTAGGTAATGGAAAAATCACAGACTGAGGAATAATATGTTGTACTTGTTCTTCCCCTGATCCTCTACTTCCTGATCCTGCATGATCATAACTACTGAAACCCAAAGAGTTAGTTAGTGAATCAATGTCAAATAACCACTGAGGACCTGAACCAATAGGATTTGGTGTGTTCTCATTGCATTTGACATTGTCACTTTCCTCACTTATTTTAGAAGAAGAATTATATACTCTGTAGGCCTTACTCTGAGATGAGTAACCAACAAGAAAACCATCATCTGCTTTGCTATCAAACTTTCCTAAGTGAGTTTTGGTATTGAGAATGGTACAAGGACACCCAAAAGGTTTGAAAAATCCAATAAATGGTTTTCTTTTATTTAAAAGCTCATATGGTGTCTTGTTTTTAGGCTTGACTACTAGAACTCTGTTTTGGACATAGCAAGCAGTATTAACTGCTTCAACCCAGAAAGTAATTGGAAGTTTTGAATCAGCTAACAGAGATCTAGCAGCTTCAATCAGTGTCCTATTCCTTCTCTCAGCAACACCATTTTGTTGTGGAGTCCTAGGAGCACTGTATTGCCTCTCAATTCCTTTTTCCTCACAAAAGGTGTTTAGGTCAAGATTTTTAAATTCAGTACCATTGTCTGACCTAATGACTTTTACCTTTTGATTTGTTTGGTTTTCAATTCTTAGAATAAAGGATTTGATCAGTCCACTTGTCTCATCCTTAGTCCTTAGAAATTATACCCAAGTAAATCTAGAGTAATCATCAACAATCACTAACCAGTATGATTTCTTACCTATACTCATGACATTTGTAGGATCAAACAGATCCATATGCAACAACTGAAGAGAAGAAGAAATTGTGTTCAACTCTTTGGACTTATGAGAAGTTTTGTGTTGTTTGCCTTTGAGCCAGGCAACACAATGATCATTACATGAAAAGACTTTTGAAGGAAAACCTTTTACTAGGTTGTTTTTAACAAGTTTATTCATTGTTTTAAAGTTCACGTGACACATCCTTCTGTGCCAAAGTGATGATTCATCCAAAGAGGATTTTTAAACAAGACAGTTTAGGGATGAATCAGTTGAAACATTTTCCATATCCAAACAATAGACATTATCCTTTCTGGGAGTTCTTAATAGTATCATCTTTTCATCAACTACCTTGAATCCAGGAGCAAGGATAATGCATTTTGAATCAGTGAATAATATACTATGCTTTTTGTCACAAACCTGTGATACACTTAACAGGTTGTACCTTAACTGCTCAACATAGAAAACATCCTCAAAGGTCATCTTACCTTTTGTTACATCACCCTTACCACTAATCTTACCTCCATCTGGAGTATTTCCAAAGGCAACATGTCCTCCATCAATTTTCTTGAAATTCTTGAGGCAATCCATGTTCCCTGTCATGTGCCTAGAGCAACCACTATCAACATGCCAACTGCTCTTTCCCTTGAGATGCTGGTTGCCCTGCACATTAGATAAATCAATTAGTATTGACTGGGAACCCAAGCCAAAGTGGTCTTGGGCCTCTGTTAGCCTCAAATCTGAACCAATGAAAGTATTGAAAATAACTAAATCTTCATCTAAAGACTTTCAAGGGACATCAACAAGTCTGTCTCTGAAGTCAGTTCAGAGTCAGTCTGAAGATAGCAAGTCTGTCTCTGAAGTCAGTTCAGAGACAGTCTCATGGAAAGACATCAGAGAGCTCCTCATCAGAGATCCTACTTCAGAGCTCTGAAGATGTTCACTCTGAAGTTCTTGGCAAAGAAGAACAGATGACACGTCACCTTGTGATAAGATTTACTTTCTAGAGTAGGTCACTGTTCAAGCATGTCTTGATCTTACCTCTTAGGTAAGACACTGTTCAAGCATGCTTCTATTTGTCAGATAAGTACACTGTTTACTTTATGGTCCTATAAATAGGACCATCACCTTATTGTTCAAAGTGTGCTTAAGAAGTCTTATAACTGATAATATAAGTTGAATATTTTATTCAAAGAATATCTTGTTTATCTATTATTTGCTTTATGAACTGTGATATTTGAATCTCCTCTGATATTAAACTATACTGCTTCCGCTGTTATTACTCTTATTGTTTATATCATTGTTGTGAGATTAAATATGGGATCCAACAATTGGTATCAGAGCCTCCTTTGTTTTCTAAACAAAGAATGATCGAATCTGCATACTCGGATAGATTTACATCTCATTGATTATAACTTTCAATATCTGTGCATGTTCAAATAAACCTGGTTTATTAAAGAACACCATATGCTCAAGATTTGATAGTAAATCACTGTTCAATACAAAAAGCATCTGTTCTTCAAATCTTCATCTTTTTCTTCAAAAATGGCAAACTCAAGCATAAGTGCCATTTATACAGCTGAGTCATTAACAAAACCTCCTACACTTTTAAGGGATGAATATCCCCAATGGAAGATAAGGATGGTAAATTTCTTAGAAGGTATGGACAAGGATCTTTTTAGATCAGTGAACGTTGGACCTCACATTCCAATGGTGTTGGTTCCAAGAGTTCCTGCAACAACAGATACTGCTGAAATCCCTGCATATTATGAAAAGAAAACCACAAACTTCACTGATGAAGAAACTAATATGATGGATAATGACTCAAAAGCTGTTAGATTACTTATAATGGCCATTCCCAATGATATCTTTCAAGAACTTGATTCTTGTAAAACTGCAAAAGAGATATGGGATCAGTTGTTAAATCAACTTGAAGGAGGCCTACAAACCCAGAAAAATAGAAGAAATCTATGCATCAATGAATATCATGATTTTCATGCTCTACCAGAAGAAATATTACACCAAACTTACTCAAGATTCAACATTCTTATCAACAAATGCAGAAAGTTTGGAGTGATAAGAACAAAAGAGGAAAACAACGTTCTTTTCTTGAAAAGCTTAAATGAAGAATGGTCACAACTGTCCATGTCTATACAAGCCAATCAAGATATTGAGTCATGGTCATTAATTGACATTTATGGCACTCTTGTTGCACATGAAAAGGAAGTTATGAAGCAAAAATCAAAACTGTCTTTAGGTGGACCCCTTGCACTTGTTTCAAAACAAATTTCGAAAGAAAACAACTGTGATGAGTCACAAAAAAGTTTGGAAACAAAAAGAAGATCCAAAAAGGTCCTAATGGCAGAAGAAAATCATTCAGATTCAGACTCAGAAGATGATATCAATGCCTTCGCCAAATCTCTTGCATTAATCACTCATCAATTTAACAAGAAATTTGGCAAGAAAGTATTTGAAGGAAGGAGAGAGAATGAAGAAAGAAGAGATCCTGAAAGAAGATTTCAAAAAGATGGTGTCAGATTTCAACAAGAACCCAGATTCACTCCATATAGTGATCAAAAGGGTACAAACTTCAACAACAATGATGCAACTCAACAGTCAAGACATCAACAATCATTTCAACCAAGGTATCCACAACCACATAGATATTTCAAACCTCAAGAACAGAAGCCAGAGACAAGTACTTCCACTCTTCCAACAAATCAAAATGATGGAAGATGTTTCAGATGTGGAAAAATAGGCCATTTCTCTGCAAACTGCAGAGGAAAACTTGTCAAAGATCAAGATTACTACAAGAACAAATACAAGTACAACGTAAAAGAAAGAGTTCTTGTAGCAGAAATGGAAGACTGGCTATCAGACTCAACAAGTGACGGCGAGGAAGAACCTACCAATCTTTGTGGTATGGCTTTTTCAGATGGAAATCAAACTGATGGAGCATCAGAAGACAACTCTGAAAAGGTAAATTCTCTTTACACCTCTGACAGTGATCCTGAAATATATGCTTTTAAACTAATTAATGAACTTCAGGATCTAGAGCAAAAGTTTCTTGAAGAGAAAAAGAAAAGAGAGCAAGTGACAAAAGAGCTCATTTTTTTCAAAAGAGAAAAGAATCTTCTGAAATCAGAAAAGAAAGAATTTTTTCTTGAAAAAACCAAACTTGAAGAAACTCACAAGCAAAAAGAAAAATCATTTTCAGAAGAAATAAGGAAAATTGAGAAAGTTTTAAAAGGAAAAGAAGAAGAAGTAAAGAAATCTGAGTATGAAAGGCTCAATTCTATTGCCTTAACCAAATTTTTTCAAAAGGAAAGAGAAATCCTACATCAATCTCTAGATAGAAAAAATCTTCGAATTAAAAGCTATGTTAATGCACAAGGTGTTTTCGACAAAATAAAAACTCAAATGGACTCTCAAGGGCTGGGATTCAATGAGTTGAATTCATTCACTGGATTGGAGAAAACTTCACTTTCTTCCACTTTCCGTATGGGAAAGGTCCAAAGCTTTGAAGGTACATCTCTGAATAATTTCAAAAGAATGAAAACATCAGAGGGATAAAAAACAAGAGCTTTGAATTTCAAAAATACTATATACTCTGAAGTAAAAAACTTTCAAAAGTCTGTGTTACAGATAAAAGAAGAAACTTCAGAGGTACTCTTCACAAAACCTCAAAGCAATGATCCCAAAGAAATTTTCAGATTTGATGCTTTCATCTCAAATGAATCAGAGACATCTGAACCAAGTACCTCTGATAGAAGTACTTCTGAAAATGAATCTCAGAGTTCACTTAATCCGTATGCCCCTCTGTATTCACCAAAGTCGGATGAAAACATCAGAACTACATTTGAAGATGATGTTAAAAAGATATGGAAAGAAAATTTCATGGAGGACATAAAAAGAAAAGAAAGCATGAAACGGATCATTAAAGTCTCTAGAACAAAAGAAATTGAAAAACCAATAGAGGTAGCTATCTCTATTAAAACTAAGAGAGACTTTCTTGATTCTGATTCAGAATCTGATCAAGAGATTGATGAACAGATTTTTTGTAAACCAGAGAATGTAATTCACAAAAAGATAGAAACTGTTGGGTCTGGTATTTTGAATGTTCCAATTTCAACTTTGAAAACCAAAACCAAAATACCAATAAGTCCTGATCTCTGGAACTTGAAAAAGAATTACAAGAAAAGGCAAAGAATAAAACAAACACTTCTGAATCTTACACCTATAAAACAATAAAATTCTCTTCTGAACAAAAAGGAAAATGGACAAAAATTAACCATATTGATCCTGTTTGTGCAGTAAGCAGCAAAGAAAAGAAGATGTTTTTGATCAAGAAAAAGCAACTTGAAAAGAAGACTGTCTTTCAAGCAAAAAGGAAAGAAGTAGTTAGGGATACATGTAATATTCCTAATGCTAGTTTCAAAAGAAGTCAAAATGTAACAAATGCTTTTAATAAAAAGAAAAACTTTGCTCCTACTTCTTCTTGTTCTATTAATTGCAACTGCATTCATCTCTTGATCAAACTGAAAAATCATTTCAGAGGATCACATTGTCTTCTGAATCAATCTCTGAAAAATATCTCAGAAACAAAATTTCAACAGAAGACAACAAACGGCAAGACATCAAAAGATGAGATGCCAAAAAGTCATACAAATCCACCAAAGTCTAACATAAAAGGACCTATAATGAGATGGGTACCTAAGAAACAATAATCTGTCTTGTAGAATCAGTCAATGCCAATCTGGTATCTAGATTCTGGATGTTCAAGGCATATGACTGGAAATAAGGAACTGCTATCCTCATTCAAAGCAAAATCTGGAGGAGCAGTTACTTTTGGAGACACTGTGCAAGGACAGATTAAACGATATGGTGAGTTGTCAAGAGGAAATGTTTTAGTATCAAAGGTTGCTTATGTGGATGGATTAAAACATAATCTGATCAACATAAGTCAACTTTGTGATCATGGTTTTGATGTGAAATTTCAAAGAAAATATTGTTCACTTCTCCACTCAGAATCAGGTCAAGAATTACTCAGAGCAGACATAAAAGGTAACCTCTACAGAATGAATTTTACCAAAATAAACGACACTGATTCAGAGAAACTTTGTCTTGTATCTCTGAATAGTGAGGAAGTCTGGCTCTGGCATAAAAAGTTTTCACATCTAAACTTTTCCTCACTTGATAAATTAGTTAAACTTAATTTGGTTAAGGGATTACCATCTTTGAAGTTTAACAAAGATCATCTTTGTTCTGCTTGTGAGATGGGAAAAATGAAAAGATCTTCCCATAAAACCAGAAGTGAAAACAACTGTCCTAGACCTCTGCACCTGCTTCATGTGGACCTCTGTGGTCCTATCTCTGTACAGAGTCTAGCAGGTAAGAAATACATTCTGGTTCTGATTGATGAATTTTCCAGATTCACATGGATAGAATTCATCAGAGCCAAATCTGATGTACCTGATATTTTGATAAGATTGTTGAAAAGATTACAGGTTCTATTTAGCAGCAAAGTTCAGAAACTAAGAAGTGATAATGGAACAAAGTTCAAAAATGCCAAAATCAATTCATATCTATCAGAAGAAGGCATTACTCCTAACTTTTCTGCAGCAAGAACCCCTCAGCAAAATGGAGTATTGAAAGGAAGAATAGAACACTTGTTGAAGCTGTAAGGACAATGCTAGCTGGATCTGATCTTTCAACAAATTTTTGGGCGGAAGCAGTGTCAACAACCTTCTTTACTCAGAATAGAGCTACAATTGTCAAGAGATTTCAGAAAACATCCTATGAACTCATTAACAATAGGAAACCTAATGTTAAATATTTTCATGTTTTTGGATGCAGATGTTACATTCTGAACGATAGAGAATCTCTTGGAAAGTTTGACAAGAAAGCTGATGAGGGCAAATTCATTGGATATTCTTTAACCTCAAAAGCTTTCAGAGTGTTCAATCTTAGAACAAGGACCATCCAAGAGAGCATTAATATCACTTTTGATGACAATAAAAGCTTTTAAGAACAAGAAAGTCTCTCAACACCTATCTCTGAATCATCAAGAGAATCTGAATTAAACAGAATATTTGAAGATTTCTTTGATGAAGATAACCAAGAAGTAATCTTTAGAGATAGACCAAGAGAGAATTCAGAAGGACCCCAAGAAACAGGTACAACCCTTTCTGGACCCTATGAATTAACACCTTCTGTTTCACCAAATTCAGATCAACAAAGTGAATCAGAAGAAGCTGAAGATCAAAAAGAGGATGATCAAGGAGTGTCTGAAGTAACTCCAGAAACAAATAGTGAAGAAATTCAAGAATCTGCTTCACCATCTCGGGAAACAACTTCAGAGCCTCTGAACAGCACAACAGAGATATCACCAACTGTTATCTCTGAAGTTCAAACTCCACCCCAAATTTTAGCTCCAATCTCAAGATGGACAAAAGATCATCCAATTGATCAAATAATTGGATCCTCATCAGAAGGAGTTAAAACAAGATCTGCCACAATCAATGAATGCTTCTACGTAAACTTTTTAAGCATTATTGAACCAAAGAAGGTAAAAGAAGCTCTTGAAGATCCTCATTGGATTTTTGCAATGCAGGATGAACTTCAAGAGTTTGTAAGAAACAAAGTCTGGACCCTAGTTCCCCTTCCCAAAAGAAAATTTGCAATTGGAATAAAATGGGTTTTCAGAAACAAAAAGGATGAGGATGGAATAATAATCAGGAACAAAGCCAGGTTGGTTGCTAAAGGATATTGCCAAGAAGAAGGTATTGATTATGATGAAACCTTTGCACCTGTAGCTAGGCTAGAAGCAGTCAGAATCTTCTTAGCCTATGCTGCACACAAAGGATTCAAAGTTTATCAAATGGATGTTAAATCTGCCTTTCTACATGGTAAATTAAATGAAGAAGTTTATGTCCAGCAACCACCTGGATTTGAAAGTACAAAGTTTCCTAATCATGTTTATTATTTGGATAAGGCTCTGTATGGAATTAAACAAGCTCCAAGAGCTTGGTATGCAACTCTGTCCACTTTTCTGATTAAAAATGGATTTGACAAAGGCACAATTGATACAACATTATTCATCAAAAGGTACAAAAATGAGATGCTATTAGTACAAATTTATGTTGATGACATTATATTTGGCTCTACAAATTAAAAGTATTGTGACAAGTTTTCAGAGTTGATGAAGAGTGAATTTGAGATGAGTCTCATGGGAGAATTAACTTTCTTTCTGGGCTTACAAGTAAAACAAACTTCAGAAGGCACTTTCATAAGTCAAACTAAATATGTCTCTGAAATTTAAAAAAAATACAAACTCAATGATTCAACTTCTATGAAAACGCCTCTAGCCACCGGAGTCAAACTTGACTCTGATCCTTCAGGACAATCTGTGGAAATAAAAACCTACAGAGGCATGATAGGTTCACTATTACTCTTAACTGCAAGTAGGCCTGACATAATGTTTGCAACATGTCTTTGTGCTAGATATCAAGCAAATCCAAAAGAATCTCATTTATCTGCTGTCAAAAGAATTTTCAGATACCTAAGAGGGTCACCATCATTAGGCCTCTGGTATCCAAAACTTTCTAGTTTTGATCTAACAGCTTACACTGATGCAGATCATGCAGGATGTAAGCTTGACAGAAAAAGTACCTCTGGGTGCTGTCAGTTACTGGGCAATAAGCTGGTAAGTTGGTCATCCAAGAAACAAAACTGTGTTTCAACTTCAACTGCAGAGGCAGAATATGTTGCTGCTGCTAGTTGTTGTTCTCAAGTAATATGGATGAAAACTCAGCTCAGAGATTATGGCCAACAATATGAAAGAATACCCATTCTGTGTCATTGAAAAAGTGCCATAGCCATCTCTGCCAATCCAGTACAACATTCAAAGACAAAGGACATTGATGTAAGGTATCATTTCTTAAAAGATCATGTTGAAAGGGGAACAATAGAAATGTATTTTGTACCAACTGATCTCCAACTTGCTGATATTTTCACAAAAGCTTTAGATGAACGAAGGTTCAATTTTTTAATTAGCAAGTTAGGAATGTTGAATATGTATACCTAACAAGGAAGAAACTCAGAGTCTCTTGATCAAATAATCAGAGCCTCTGAACCAAGTAGCATATTTCAATATCAGTCTCTGAATGTTCTCCAAACACATGACAAGGGGAGAAAAATAAAAAGTTGTTCTTTTGTCAAGGGGGAGAAAAAGAACTTTTCAGAAGACATCTCAGAGTCTCTGAATTTCATCTCAGAGTCTCTGAAATTGAGAAAAAGAAATTTTCAAATGTCAACTCAGAATCTCTGAATTTTGTCTCTGAATCAATTAAATTTATCTCAGAGTTTCTGAATATGGTCTCTGTAGTCTTCTCAGAGTCTCTGAAATTAATCTCAGAGTCTCTGAAATTGAGGATTTTTTTCCCAAATCATCTGTCAAGGGGGAGTCAACAACTTTCAGACCAAGTCATTCCTCAAACAAGAACTTTTTAATTAATAAGCAATTTTTGATATCATTTGAAATTAAAATTTCAGTTTAACTGAACCTTATTATTACAAGTGATATCTTAAATTACTTCTTAAGGCGAAAGGTTTGTCTAGTCAGCACAAAGAAGTTATTCAATTTTTTATTGAAAAATGGCGCCCCTTTCCTATTTTCTTGGAACCTACATTCATAGGTACAACAATTTTCAAGGCCACGTGTCACAAAAAGGGATGAGTGAAAGGCCAAACGGCTTTATCCAAAGGGTCAAATCACTGCCGTTTCACCTTATGCACTCAAGTGTATCTTTTTCTAAATTTGGATACAAAAACAATTTTACATCCGGATATTCATTTTTACAAATTACTCTCGAGCACTCTCTCTCTCCAAAAAGAATTTGAACTTCATCTTCTTCACTTCAACCCAAAAATGGCGTCTTCAAATGAATGGTGCAAGCTTTTTCCTAAATCTGGCGAACCTTCAAGACTGTATCGTTTTCCAATCAAAGACAACAATCACATGATTCAGCTTGATTCTCCCAAATTTGAGGAACAATACGGAATAATCTGCGAGTTCTTCTCCAACTGTGAACTGACTCAAGCCCTAACTGCTTTTACCAATGAATGTCCACTCTCGTTTGTTCAAGAATGGTATTCTTCCAGTCACTACAGCGATGCACATAACGGAATAATCGGCGAGTTCGACATATCTCAAGTCGTAAAATGTCGGATACTCATCAATCCTACTGTTCTAAGAGAAGTTCTCCCACTCCTAACAACTGAGGAACTTCAAATCACGCGTTTTGAAAAACGCCCAACTTCTGAAACCCTACTCCAGTTCATTCGAATGCTAGGTTACAACACTGAAATCACCAGATTGAGCAACTTCCGACGACAACACCTACCACCAATCTGGAACTTCATGTTCTCTGTCCTAAACCGCACTCTCACCTGCAAACTGGGGAGCATGGATCAAGCAACACCAGAAATTCTGTCAATCATGTATGCCCTATTCTTCAATCGCAACTCGGACATGGCCGGCATAATATTTGATATGATTCTGACATCAATAGAGAAGAAGAACAAATGCTTGGCAAAGGACCCTGAACAAACGACCCAATCATCCAAAGTTCCTTCAATAACATTCCCAAGATTTCTGTCTTTAATTATCCATGCGGCGATCGAGAAGCTTCATATTTTGATCGCCACTGAACAACCCAAAACTCCTTTCTACATAATGAAGAACTTCAAACCGACGATTCTATCTGAAGGCTATCCAGAAGCAAGGAGGATCCCTCACCACATGCTGAATCAGGAAAATCCTCAATCTGTAGCCTTAGCTTCTTATCTCAGTGTTGCCCAAGGACTAGAACCAGTTCTGGGAACCCCAACACACTTAGGTCTTGAACCTGGAATGGAGAGTAAGAGCATCTCGGCTTCAGAGGGATCTGAGGACCCTGAAGTACAGAGCTCTCACAAGAGTGAACCAGGGGGTACTCTTGCTAGAGAAACCGAAGTTGAGAGAGATGACAGAGCACTTGAAAGGGCTGTCAATGAGGAAGTAATGGAAGAAACCACATATGCTAGTGTAGAGGATATCTCGACTAGCTCTGAGGAAAGTGAGGATGAATCTTCAGAGACTAGCTCTGAAGATTCTCAGAGAGAAGAGAGCAAGTCTAATAAGGACTTGGAGAAACCTGAGAGTTCTTCCCCTTCCACACAAAAAGATGCCTCAAGGCACATATATTTTAGGACACCAACCCCATCTCCCAGTGCAACCACACAATCTAACATACCTGATCCAGAGGTAATTGTTATTGAATCAGAGGTGCACACCTCGAACCCAAACCAGCCAACCACTTCAGAGGTACCATTTTGCACCTCTGAAGTTCACATAACTGAGGAAACTCAAATTCTGGATAAGCCCTCTTCAAAGGACTTAGCCAATACTTTAAGTACTTAGTTGCCTCAGAGTACATCAGAAAATCCTACACATGATGATGCCTCTGTGGCTCATCTCTCACCCTTTAGGATATCCAGAAGTAGCTGTCCAACTCAGGGACAATGGCTTGACCTACAAGCACAAGGATTGACTTGCCTGGATCGCAAGCTCAACTCCTACATTCACTTCCAGTCCTCTGAATCTGAGGAGGAGGACTTGGTTGAGAACAGAACACTCAGAGATGATTCTACGGAACATCAAGGATTGAGTGGAAGTCCTTCCAGAGACAACATCAAAACAACTCTGAACGAAGGCTCCTCTGAACTCGAGGAAAAATTGGCTACATGTGTTGTAACCAATGTACCCCTCTCTGAACTTCTCACAAAATCTGAGTTCCAGAGATTCTGTGAGGAAGTCAGAGGCTCCATGAATGAGCATAACTTTCAGACAATTGACGGTTCAGAGACCTCTACTCTACGCTCTGAAAACACCAACCTCAGAACAGAGGTTTCCACTCTGAAGACCCAACTATTGGACTCTTCTAACATAATCCAAGAGTTGGAACAAGAACTGTTCAGACAGAAGGCTGAATCATCTCTGGAGATAGCAAATCTTAAAGCTCAGAATGCGTCTCTTCAAAATCAAGCATCTACAACCATCGATGTTCAGAAGGATCTACAAGAACTAAGGGACGAGGTAGTAGCCACCAGATCATCTTCACTCTCAACAGATCAAATGGCCTCTATCTCTGACCTCATCAAAACTACAATTCAAGCCTGTGTTCCACCTGTCAGCGCACCATCAGCAACACCACAGCCGCCACCCCGAACTTCTGAAGACCTCATCACTAAAAGTGATCTGGCCTCTTTCAAATCCGAAATCATGAGCATAATGCTAACTTGTTCTTCCAAGATCTCTACTATTGCTCAGAAGCAGGTCAAAGCTACTCTGGAACTTCATAACTATAGATCAGAGGACCAGATTGCTGAAATCAGAACTGCGGCTTCAGAGGCCATCGAATCCATTCAGAAGACACTTCTGGATCCCAAAGGAAAAGGAATCGCTGAACCAAACTCTCCCAAATACAAATGCAAGTTTTCTGGTGGGACTTGTAGTGATGCAGTGAAGAAAGCCAGATTTGATGATTCTGAGGATTCAGATGATGATGAGAACTCTGAATCTCAAGATAGAGAGATCAAAGATACAACCGCCCACACCTATAAAGTTGTTCCCTCTGCACCGGTTCAAGAGAAGGAACCAGAGAGGAACACCACCTCTTCTGATGAAAACAGAACTTTGCAAACATTCACAACACCGGTAATACTTTTCGCCTCATCAACACTAGGTATTCCAATCACTCCAGTTACCGATGCAACTCCAGAGAAAATTGGAGCTCTGGAAGAGGAAGAAAACGAACAATTAGTAGATTTTTCTACATCCTCTGAAGATGCATTCTCATCACCCGAAAGACAACCAATGGTGATGAGAGATGGCTTTGACTCAGAGTCTGAGAAAGAACAGAAAGATTCTGACAGAGAGGAAGAAGCTGCTGGAGATGAGATCGAAGTAATTGATATCGAAGAGTATGTTTTCAAAAACGCTCAACCTCATCATATCTCAACAGCTTCAGAATTAAGAGAATCTCCAGAGATAGATGGATATATCTCTGAACAGCCTTCAGAGATAACTCAGTCACAGCTCAAGGACAAAGAAACCATGGTTGTTGATGACCAGGCTCCTCAAGAGAATCTTGTTCAGAAAACAAGCATCGGTTTACCAGCCAAGGTCTTCACTCATCCTCCCACATTCTTAGAATCCACTCCTGAAGCATCGATAGAAGATCACTTTTGGCATATATACTGTGAGTTCAATATGGAAGACACTCAAGTAATCCCTTTGAATCCAAGAATCAGAGAGGATATGCCAGACTACGAACGAAGATTCACCAAGAAAGGCGGTTCTCAACGATGCTCCAATAATAAAAGTTGAGAAAATCACTGAAAAGACATTCGCCATCAACAAAATCATATATAGGCATTATGTGGTGACTCGATCTGATCAGAAGATTTACGTGTTCAATGATAATGACCTCGTAAATCTAAATCCGTATGATCTCACTCATCTCTATGCCTATTGCTCTGCGAGATACGATTCAGGAAGAAGGGAGATAAGAATGGGCATGGTTGAAGTAAGACGGGCAATTGTAGCTTACATCAAACACAGAGCCAAACGTGACTTTCAGATTGCTCTGAACTTGGGTGAAGAAAAGCTCGAAGTGACTGAACCAGTGGAAACCATCGAAAACCTGGACAAACAGAAGACTGGATCAATCATTGAAGAACCTCTGGGTTTTATCTACAGAGTGAACCAAGAGAAGAAAATCTTTCTAGCTTCGCAAGTAGCGAAGTATTCTGATGAAACCTTGAAAGGCGTACAAAAGATGATTCATGTAAAGCAACAACGACACAGAGCAGACCTACTGGAGAAACTAGACTAGGAAATTGGCTCAATGATTAACTTCAGAGAGCTAATCATGAAGTTTTATAGGATATGTTCTAGTGATAGGTTCTGATTTTTTTTGAATATTATTTTCTTGTAATTCCAAATTCTTATGAGAAGTAATATTTACAGAGGATGACTTTCTCCTCTTTGCTTTCTAGTTAAATGTTTTATGTGTTCTTTATTTATTTTCAGTACTTAGGGGGAGATTGTTATCCCCAAATCTGAACCAATGAAAGTATTGAAAATAACTAAGTCTTCATCTAAATACTTTCAAGGGACATCAACAAGTCTGTCTATGAAGTCAATTCAAAGTCAGTCTGAAGAAAGCAAGTCTGTCTCTGAAGTCAGTTCAGAGTCAGTCTGAAGAAAGCAAGTCTGTCTCTGAAGTCAGTTCAGAGTCAGTCTGAAGAAAGCAAGTCTGTCTCTGAAGTAAGTTCAGAGACAGTCTCACGGAAAGACATTAGAGAGCTCCTCATCAGAGATCCTACTTCAGAGCTCTGAAGATGTTCACTCTGAATTTCTTGACAAAGAAGAACAGATGACACGTCACCTTGTGATAAGATTTACTTTATAGAGTAGGTCACTATTCAAGCATGTCTTGATCTTACCTCTTAGGTAAGACACTGTTCAAGAATGCTTCTATTTGTCAGATAAGTACACTGTTTACTTTATGGTCCTATAAATAGGACCATCACCTTATTGTTCAAAGTGTGCTTAAGAAGTCTTATAACTGATAATATAAGTTGAATATTTTATTCAAAGAATTTCTTATTTATCTATTATTTGCTTTATGAACTGTGATAATTGAATCTCCTTTGATATTAAACTATACTGCTTCCGCTGTTATTACTCTTATTGTTTATATCATTGTTGTGAGATTAAATCTGGGATCCAACAGCCTCCCTTTCTCATCAAAGTATTTACATTCCTTTTTGATGAGATTTTTAAAATCAGAGCACTCTATACTGGAGTACTTTGTCAAGATGATAGGTCTAGCAGCACAAACACTAGAAGCAGTACTAATTTTAGAAGTACTAAGAGAGTTAGCAGCACTAACAGGTTTAGCAGTACTAACCTTGTTAGAAGCACTAACAGAGTTAGCAGTATTAACATTTGAAGAGGTACTAACAAAGTTTTAGAAGTACAAATACTCTCACCAGTACTAACACTGGTAGCAGTAGTATTGCTTCTAGCAGCACTATCTTTGTCAGCAGCACTATTTGTGGTAGCAGTACTAACAGTTTTAGTGCTTTTGGGAATCCACATCTTGACATTCTCTCTTACAGTCTTTTTCTTCATGTGGCTTTTGGATTTAACAGTTTTCTTAGCCACATGGTTCTTTTCATTCTTCCTATAACCAAAGGGTTTTTGCACAGATCTTTGAAAATTTATCCTTTGGTTCATAGGATTAAAATAACAGTGCTTAGCAAGATGATTCAATTTGCCACATATGAAACAAGGTTTTGGTCTGATGATTCTACTCAGATCAACTCCTTGTTTCTGAGCCCACTGATTATTCCAATTTCTTTGATTTCCCCTCCTTTTATCCTGTTTTAGGGGCTCAGATTTATTATATGCACAATGTTTGCAAGGAACAGGATTCACAACTGTAGTCTGCTTGTAATGAACCTTTTTGGACTTTCCCTTAGTCTTCTCTACACCATCAGATTTGACCCAATCCCTTCCACCACCCTCATTGGTAAGAATGTTATTTTCTAAGGGAATCTCAACATTCACATTATTATCCTTACCCTTTCCAGCTTCTTTTTCAGTCTTGTCCTTAACAACTACTTCATCTAAAGGATCTATTTTAGTGGCTCCCACATGCAAGTCCTTTCTATCCTTGGTCTCTAGCAAGTCTGATTTAGGAGGGATGTAGTTGTTGTTGTATGGTGGTGGTGTGGTATTGTACCCAATTCCTGGTTTAAGCTTATCATGGATTTGGACCTTTAGAATTGAATCCATGGCTTTAGAAGCATAGGAAAACTTTTCCACATCTAGCTTAACTTTGTCTAGTTCTCCTCTCAACTTTTCATTCTCCTCCTTGGACTTTGTCAGTTGGATTTCTAGATAATTCTTCTCCCACTTCCAGTAATTTGTATCATATGTGTGTTGAAGTTCATTTGCTTGGAAACCTTTGATTTGTTCCTCAAACCTCTCAACAATTCTCACATAGTCTTTTCTATCCTTTTCTAACCTCTTAAGGTCATCACTCATATTCAGGTTATGATCCCTGTACCTTTTAACAGTGTCTATGCAAGTTTGAGAGCAGAGATTAGAAAGTACCTCAGTTGGGAGATCAGATACCTCTGCCATGAGAGCTTGATTTTGAATGGCCTCTTCTGCTTGATCACTCCAGTCAAACCCCATTCCTTGTTGAGAAACAAGAGCTTGAGCAGAGTTTCTGTTCTGGTTGAAGTTTCCAGTCTGTGCTTGTTGGTGGTTGTTGTGAGATATTCCACTTCTCCATTCCCTGGCAAAGTGTCCCTTCATATGACACTTATAGCACTCCACCTTTGACTTATCAAAGCCTGCTCCATCTTCTCTTCTTTGAGAGAAGTTGTTCCTCCCAGTTCTCTTAATAAACTTCTTCACCCTCATAGAAAGTATGTCCATCTGCCATTTAATGTCCATCTCTTCAAGATCATCAGGATGAATCTGTTCCAAGTCATCATTGATTAAAGAGGAATTACCATGGCTGGAAAGAAAGGCTTCAAAAATAGATTCATTGCCTTTTTCTTGATTTACTCCATTAGCAGCATTAACTGATTCAGGGTTAGCAGTAGAATCAATTGATGCTGATAGGAGTGCAACATTATGAACATATCTAGTAGGCTTCTTCTTTGCTTCCACCTCAGATTCAAACACTCTTAGATCATTGTACAGATCATCCAGTTCCTTTTCTTCTAATAAGTCATTCTGTCTGAATGAAACAGTGTACATGGTCCATTCATCTCCAAGAGATATGAGGAACTTTCGGTTGACATCATCTTGTTCCATCTGGACTCCAACTGTAGCCAACTCACCAATCAACTTATTGAATCTGTCAAAAGTTTGAGTCATAGACTCATTCTTTGAAGATGTAAAATTATCATATTGTTGCTTGAGAATATCCCTTTGATTCCTCTTAGTGCTCTTGGTGCCAGCAAATCTCTTCTCTAAGGCATTCCATAGAATCTGAGCATCAGTGCAGTGTTGAAACTGATGTTGATAGTCATTAGGAATGGCTAAAATCAGGGTGCTTAAGGCTTTCATCTCCAACTGTCTGACTTTCTTCTCACCATCAGTTTTTGGAGGTGGTCTTCTTCCATCTTGTCCAATTTTACCTTCAGCAGAGGGACCATTCTCAACAATGTCCCACATAGAACAGTCTGTAAGGAGGATGTACTGCTTGATTCGAATTTTCCACATGTCAAACTCATTAGGTTTGAGCATGGGAACCTTTGACACAAAAGTACTGTTTGAATCACCTGTGTTGTCCATAATGAATGAAGGTTTCTGAGAACACTTTGCTCTGATACCACTTGTCAGGATCTAATTCTTAACAAGAATAATAATACTCAGAAACAATATTAAAGAAGTTGCGGAAAAACACTTTAATATTCAACTATCAATGGAACAGTAAAACTGAAATCACAACTTGTAAACTTTATTGAATGATTAAAGTTACAAGCTTTCACACAAAACCTCAATATTGATGAACAAGATCACCAAGACGAATTCTACTTCTCTAGAACTAGGATTATAAACCTTGAGGTTAATTATCTCTCTAAAAACTTATCAATCAAAAGTTAATTCTATCAAAGACTTCTATACTATTTATACAAGACATATTACAAGATAATTATCTAAATACAATTGATCTTCATTCCATAATTATCTTCTTTACTTTAGCAAGACTTCTATACATCTGTCTTCATTCAATACTAAGTCTTCATCTCATAAGCAGCACTAACCTTCTTCAGAAGTATTAACCATTTTCAGCAGCATTAAACTCCTCAACAGTATTAATCAAGTTGGCAGTAGTAATCCCTTAGCAGTACTAACTACTAGCAGTACTAACTCTTAAAGAAGTACTAACTATTGAAGTAGAAGCACTAACTTTTCAAGCAGTATTAAATCTACTAGCATTAGTAATCATGATATACTAGCAGCATTAACCATACTTGAACAAATCTTACATTCCCAACAGAAGAGAATCTTTCTAGCTTCGCAAGTAGGGAAGTATTTTGATGAAACCTTGAAAGGCGTACAAAAGATGATTCATGTAAAGCAAGAACGTCACAGAGCAGACCTACTGGCGAAACTAAACTTGAAAATTGGCTCAATGATTAACTTTAGAGAGCTAATCATGAAGTTTCATAGGATATGTTCAAGTGATAGGTTCTAATTGTTTTTTTTTGAATATTATTCTCTTTTGTAATTCCAAATTCTTATGAGAAGTAATATTTACAGAGGATGACTTTCTCCTCTTCGCTTTCTAGTTGAATATTCTATGTGTTCTTTATTTTTTTTCAGTACTTAGGGGGAGATTGTTAGCCCCAAATCTGAACAAATGAAAGTATTGAAAATAACTCAGTCTTTAACTAAAGACTTTCAAGAGACAACAGTGAAGAAAGCAAGTCTGTCTTTGAAGTCAGTTCAGAGTCAGTCTGAAGAAAGCAAGTCTGTCTCTGAAGTCAGTTCAGAGTCAGCCTGAAGAAAGCAAGTCTGTCTCTGAAGTCAGTTCAGAGTCAGTCTCGGAGAAAGCAAGTCTGTCTCTGAAGTCAGTTCAGAGACAGTCTCACGGAAAGACATCAGAGAGCTCCTCATCAGAGATCCTAACTCAAAGCTCTGAAGATGTTCACTCTGAATTTCTTGAAAAAGAAGAACAGATGACACGTCACCTAAGTGATAAGATTTACTTTCTAGAGTAGGTCACTGTTCAAGTATGTCTTGATCTTACCTCTTAGGTAAGACACTGTTCAAGCATGCTTCTATTTGTCAGATAAGTACACTATTTACTTTATGATCCTATAAATAGGACCATGACCTTATTGTTCAAAGTGTGCTTAAGAAGTCTTATAACTGATAATATAAGTTGAATATTTTATTCAAAGAATATCTTGTTTTATTTATTATCTGCTTTATGAACTGTGATATTTGAATCTCCTTTGATATTAAACTATATTGCTTCCGCTGTTATTACTCTTATTGTTTATATCATTGTTTTGAGATTAAATCTGGGATCCAACACCAACCAATATTTCCGACCCGAAACGGTCCACTTAATGCAATCATCATGCTTACTGTCACCCCAAGCGACGAATATTAAAATCATCAACCTATTCTAACGACTACCCACTTAGAAACTTCTTCGCTATCCCAACAGTCGTCATATCAAAGTAGTCCAAGTATACACATGTAACTTGTAGGTTCACCATAACACTGGCCAGGTGAAAATATGAACGTACGATACATGATCATCCTTTCTACCCTCGACGTGATTCCCATTCCTAGTGACTCCATCAACCTCAAAATATCCTATCTAAAAGTGCCTAATGGTGCAATTCCACTTTCATTCACTTAAAAGAACGCTAGTTTGAGTCTATGTATCCCAAAATTCACACCTAAATCTCTCAAACTTAAGCTCTGATACCAACTTGTGACACCCTCAAATATGGAAATAGCAACTAATTTAAAATTTTCTAAATACATCGATAACTAATTCATCTACAACAACAATTTAAGGTTTAACTTTAATAAACACATTTCAATCTTCATATATGGTCTATAATAGGGGCGGATGTTACTAAAACCCAATAACATACACTATCTCTAAAATGCGGAAGACTTCACCAACTACTTACCCTCGTATAAAACTAGTGCTCATCTCTTCATAGCATCGCTATAACCATTCCCCAACTAGAACCTGATGCACATGCCGACAAATAAAAGGTTAGGCTAAACGCCTAGTGAGTTCAAGAGTTTTCATGGTAGATATGCAGAGCAATAAACTTTAAGAGTGTTATTTAAAACGTGATTTCCCAAAATAAAATACATTAAGTCTGAAAGTAATCTCTTTTCCAACATTCATCCTCTTCGTGATTAAAACCACGATACAAAACGTTTCTTCGAATATAAATCCAAAACCCAAAACTCACGCAAAACATAACTTATACTTTAACGACTAAATACTAAACACGTGGATAAACTCTATCATCCAAAACATCCAAAAACATGGATAAGATTCAATATTCAAAACATTAGAACATGGATGACAACACATACTCAAAACGTCATCGAAAACATGGATTATAAAACTCCATACCCAAAACAACACCTTTCGGTGACGGGGGAGACCCGATTACATTGCACATGACGGAACACAAAAGTAGGTCACATAACTATGTAGAAAACCAAAACATATGGATTATACTCATAAAACATATCGAGCTCAACTCCTCTAAGTCTGTTGCTCGAAAACATCAAGTCAACCACTCTGGGTCTATTCTTGAGAATTCCAAAACGGGAACTTATGGACAATGGAATTACACCTTACTGCCCATGGGATGTTGCCTGACCATATAGGACCACACCTTACTTACCATGGTGACCCGATGCCTATTCTGTGCCAAAGTGGTGAACTTGTCCAAAACGAGACATTAAGAATACCGTACATATGGATCTATTGCACTGCAGTATAGAACTTAACATGACCCCAAATGAATGAACTAGCGCATCCAAAACATGTAATTCTCAAATAAAATGCAATAAATGCAAATCATAACCAAAGCTCTACAGTGAGCTATTAAAATCAGACAAATGTCCCCCAAGGCCCGACGAGGTCCAAACCGAGCCATAGGCTCAACGAATCAAGAGACCAATTGTAAGAAAATCATAAAATGAAATCGAACATAAACAACCTGCATTTATGAAAACCCATGCTCCAAAATATGGAGATAACTCCAACATAATTTAGATTGGGACAAAACATTTTCCAAGTGAGTTTATAACATTTATCCTTTCAAAATGTCCCATAACACAAAATCAAGCATTTCTCCAAAACACACAATGAAATACATTTATACTCAAAAATCTACTTCCATGAAATAAATCATTAAGATACCAAAATATATGATTTATTTATCAAAATTCCCAAAATCCCAAAGGTGGGTGTTTTACAAGTTTATAAAGTTAGACGCTTCAAATAATCAAAATTCATCAAATAACTCAATACTTAATAATTTCATGTAAAACTTATAAACACTTTAAAATAGACATTTTGGCATGTACACCATTTTCACAAATCAAGTTGAACTCATCTTGCTAGATTTAGGCTAAATCTAGATTTCCCCCCAACTTGAGCTCCTTTGAAGAAACTTGGATCTTCAAGCCAAAACTTCCAAAAACCTAGATCCACAAGTTTCCAACCATAAATATACATATTCAACCACAAATAATCGTTCCCCAAACATTATACATGAAGATCTCAACTTATGTCAAAACCCTAATTTTCATAGATGAAGAAAAGAGAAGGTTACCTTGACAATAACTCAAATCCATCAACAATACATTTCTAGGTCACCAAAATGAGTCACAAACTCCCAATATTAAAAATGATAAAAAGGTTTGGATGAAACCCTAGAAAACTTGATGGTGATGAAGAAGATGAAGGTATATAAGTTCTAGCTTCCAAAACCTTGCTAGAAGGTGAATAATCACTTGAAACCTCAAATATTGGTGTCTCCCATGCTCAAAATCTCTCATGGGAGCATAGGGGTTCGGTTGGGAGGGTTTTAGGAGGAAGTGGATGAAAGAATAAATGAGGAAAGTGAGAAAATCGGATTAAATGGGCGCTGTACCCCGACCGCGACCTTGCCAGGCGATAGTGCCTATGGCATTGTCGTGAGTCACTCTCACGGTGATGGTACCGCGACTCCAGGTATCCTGACGATTGTGCCTCAGCGAGAGTGACATTGTCATAATCGTCGGACACTCTCGCCCCGTGTGTACCGCAAGGCACTTCAGCCCTGCGATTGTGCCCTTGGCGACAGTGACCCTGTCACCGTCGCTGGGCATAGTCGCTCCAACCGTCGTCGGGCATAGTCGCTCCAACCATGACGGAGCCCGATATTTCACCTTTTCTCGTACGGAGGACACTAAATGATTAGGGAAACGTAAGTAACCTTTCTTACTCTAATTTACCAATTACAAATCATTTATTTCACGGCAAATGGAGCCTTATAACTTTCCTGAAGATACGGGTGTTACATTTTCGAGGGTGTGGGGGATATAGCAATAAAATTAGTACGTATGTAAATATTTAATTCACCCAAATCGCCCCCATCAAATCTAGATTTTTTACTATATTCATTTAAAACCTCGTTCATTAAATTTGTCATTAAGTCGACCCGGTTTTTGCCTCTAGAACTAGAACTAGAACTAGAACCCGGTGAAAATAATTGAGTTGTGGAGGTTTATTGGCTTCCTCCTCCATAAAAGGTTTTATAAATATCAAACAATTTATGAAAATTATGATTAATTTGTCGTATGCGGTTCCTTGAAAAAGTACCATTTGTAGGCGTATCTAAACCAAACTCACACATATTTGTGTTATTAAAACTTCGACACTTGTAACATTTAAATACGAGTTTAATGCCGCGACATAAAGAAAAGTGAAGGGGATCTCGGGAAAATATTTTAACAATTTTGCTTTTATTGGTTCTATCAAGCTTTCAAAATCGTAATAATCTTCCTATTGTGAAATTTTACTTGCCAAAATATATAGTTGATTTAAAAGTAAATGACCTGTTGGATAATAAATACCGGATAACATAGTTGTTGCAGTTTTTAAATCGTCCAAAATATCGTGTAAGCCTTCAAGCATTTGCCAATCATGTTCTCCAATAGTGTTCTCCGCGTAATGAATGTTATAAAATGCCGTAAGACATCTTTTTGTCTTATTAAATTATCCATCATTTTGTAAGTCGAATTCCATCGAACCGACATATCAAACGTCAGTCCCAAAGCACGAAAATCGACCTCTTCGCAATATCGTCTATATGCGTTTTGCATTTTTTACCTTTTGCGAAAATCCGGCGTAACATAACCCTAAACTTATTTAAAATACGTCTACATTTTCCTAAACCATCTTGAACGACTAGATTTATTATGTGTACGCAACAACGTGTATGAAATAATTGCCCATTTAAAATAGGGGTTAAAGTCAACTTTAATTTGTCCACACATGACGTATTATTACTAGCGTTATCAAAAGAAATGCTAATAATTTTAGAATATAAATTATAAAATTGAAGATTTCTTTTAATTATAGAAAATTGACGATCACCCGAATGTGGCGAACCAAACGGTTCAAACGTGATTACACGTTTGCATAATTGCCACGATTGCGGATCAATCCAATGTGCCGTTATGCATATATAAGATTGTGGCAATCCGAATGGTGCGCTCCATACATCACACGTTAAAGAAACGTTGTTGGATAAGGAGGAAAACTTTTCTCGCATTTCATTTTTAGCCATTTTCCAAGTTTTTAAAGCATCACGTCTAAGAGTTGGACGACTTACCTTCTCGTAGCGTGGTTGGAGCGTGACTTTGATCAAGTTCGTAATGTGAGGATTGTTGGAATGTCGGAACGGCAACCCGGATTGAATGACACATTTTGTTGTCATTTGTCGGTTCAATTTAACATCATACGTCCACATTTGACCATACTTGTCAAGTATCGGTTGATTTGCATCGGCACCCGATTTCAACGACGGGCACGAAGTTTCGGCGTGTCGCCTTAACATGGAATTTCCTTCCGCCGTAAGGGGAGCTCCACAACGTTTGCATTGAGCTTTTTTTCTTCCCGTTGGTGAGGATCACCATGTTATAGTTGTTCCAAACTGAGGCTTTTCGTCCATGCTCGACAAGAACTTGGGAAATTTGTTCGTCGTGTTGTTCACTGGCCATTTTGGAGTAGAGATATTGGACGATATTAGAACTTGAATATTGATACTTGAGAGTAGAGAACTAGAGATATTAGAATTTAATAGAAACGAATATAGCTAGAAATGAGAATTGTATGCGTTTTTTGAGTTTTGTAACTTGGTGTCTAACCCCATACTCCACACAACTTATTTATAGTGTTTTGGGGGGAGGGGAGTATTTGGCCAAAAAAAAGGTTAAGAAACAAAAAAACGCCTATAAAACGGTCACAAACGGCTAGTTTTTCAAAAAATCGGATTCGGGCCGGGCCGGTCCCTTAACCTGTCCCAATCCGGATCGGGACGGGCCGCCAAATCATCCAAATACCTTAACCGGTCATGTCTTTCGGATCCTTAACCGGTTCATCACCGGGCCGGGCTTCGGTTAACCGGCCGGATCAGGCCCATTTGGCCACCACTACTCATGGTGACTTGTGGTCCTGAAATATTAATGTATAGGGTTAACGAGAGGACATATGAGAGAGGAGATTTATAAAATACTTGTAATATCCTTTATTTAAATCTTTAATTTAAAATTACTAATTTCTAAATTAACCCTATATTTAAAATGATATGCGGTTTATATTAGATCTCACAAATTAAAAGGATCTCAAAAGAAGTTTCCTTCTCTCTCTCTCTCTCTCTCTCTCTCTCTCTCTCTCTCTTTATATATATATATTCGAACCCTTGTATTACACGGGGTAAGTTAAAAAAATTAAATCATGCCAGAAAACTTATCTTACAGATATGAAGGATCATCAAAAGTACGATGCTACTTTTCCATGTTTTTTTTCCCTTCAGAGTTGTTTTTTTGCAACTGGTTACAAAATGTCCTTGTTTTAGGCAGTTTTCACAAAGGATGTTTTGCAAAAAATTAATAAAAAATATGAATAAATATTAAGAATTTGTAAAACAAAATTTATAATAGAACGTTGTAACACCCCGAATTTCGAAAAGCACCATTTGAAGTTAATACATAAATCAGTAGCCTTAAAGGGGAAAAATAAGATTTTTGATTTTGGACTTGAATCCTAGATTTTATAGTCTTAATGGATAAAGGATTCAATTACGAGTCCAACGGTTCTTTCCGGAGCAAAAACGGAGCTATAACAAAGAAGTTACGGCCAAAACAGTGAACGAGAAGAAAACCAGGGGAAGCGGACGACTTATGCCGCGACTTAGGGTCGCGAGATAAGTCGCGAAACCCCCTGGTCGTGCAAAAAACCGAATTTCAGCCACCAAACTTCATTTCTTCATATCTTCTTCATCCCAACTCCGTTTTCAGTGATTCAAGTTGCTATGGTTTTGTTTTTGAGAGCTTGTTAAGGTTAGATGGTTAGTTTTGGGAAATTATAATGGTGGATTGGAAGCTAAGACCAAGAGCTCATCATTATCACCTCCATCTTCAAGAATTTTGGGGTTTTCTAGGTTTTTATCAAAACCTAAATGGTAAGTTCATCCCTTCCACTTTCAAACTTCTTTATGGGTTATAAATGTTCGATGGATGTCAACCTAGTGTTTGATTTCCTCTAATTTCGTTTTGAAAGATTTTGGGAGTCTTGGATAAAAATTAGGGTTTTGCCCAAAATAGAGATTTGGATGATTAAGTGTTTGGGGAATGTTTCTATGTGGTTGGTTATATGTTTTGATGGTTGGAAACTTATGGATCTAGGTTTTAGAAGTTTTTGCTTGGAGATTCAAGTTTCTTCAAAGGAGCTCAAAGCGGGGTAAAATCTAGATTTAGCCTAAATCTAGCGAGGTGAGTTCAAGTTGATTTGTGAAAACGGTGTACATGCCAAAATGTTTATTTTAAAGTGTTTGTGTTTTACATTAAACTGTCAACTGCTGATAAGTTTTGGTTATTTTGAAATGTTTGGTTTTATAAACATGGTGAAGCTCTCATTTTGGGATTTTAAGAATTTTGGTAAATACATCATGTAATATGTCTCGATGGGGATTTTACATATATAATTGGAGTTCAATTGATGCAAGTGTCATTTTGTGTATTTGATCTTACAAACCTTTTCGGAAAATGCATATTATTTTGTTGAGGCATCTTGGAAATATAAGGGTAACGAGTCCATTTAGAAAATGGTTTGCCTCAACCAATGTTGAGTTTGAATTAATTGTACTTTCGGTCTTTGTGTCTACATCACCGTTGGTTAAACGTGGTTTAATGTTTACAAATGCTTTCGTTGGATATTTACGTAAACTATTGGGCCTTTGGCTCGGTTTTGACCAAATGGAGTCTTGAGGACATTTGTCCGGTTTAAAAACAGTTGTGGGGTTGAGTATGATGGCGATTATTTTATGCCAGTTGAGAGTTACATGTTTTGGGAGCTTTGGTCTTTCAATTGGAGTCATGTAATGTTAAACAGTGTTGTAATGGATCCATAGGCACGTAAGTCTGTCTGTTTTGGGAAAGCGTTTAAGGTTGGTTGTGACCGTTGACCGCTTGGGTTCGCTAGCGAGTAGGCAATAGGTGGCACGAGCCTCCGAGTTGAAACTCTTCTAGATTGGATAGGCACCAGTGTCCGTAAGTCCTTGGGGTGGAACTCGACGGAGTATGGCTAGAGGCAGTAAAACGGATTGAGGTTGTGATGTCTGGTATGGCATGGGAACTAAGTCTGGGATACGTGGTGAAATCCAATAACATCAAGGGTGGCCCCATTCACGTGTTCTCGCCACCCAAGATGGAAACGTTTAGATGACACGCGAGGAAGTTGTATGGGCGGCCTACTTGCGTGTTCTTCTATTCTCATTGTATACGGGTCTCTCCGTCGTAGATCCGTGGTATTTTAAATGTTGATGTCGTATTTTTACCAACTTTGGTTTTGTGTGGTCGACGATAAATGATGGCCTTAATATTGGGTTTTCCCCACGTATATTAAGGTTTGAATGGAATGCGTCAGTTCTACGTTTCAGTATTTGGTTTCTTTCCATTTTAGGTTTACGTGAGCTTTGGGTCTAATGTCCGTGTTGACGGCGATATTTATTTACATGGGTTTTACCTTTGGCTTCATGAGTTGTGGGTCATGTTCCACCGAGTTGGGTATTTCGAGACATAACATTTTACCCGTGTTTTATAAAATTGGGAGTCCTCTTCCTATTCTCATTTTGAGCAAGTTTTGAGTTGAACTTAAAGTTACGAAAGAGCGTTTTATATTGGGATCTTCGCCTTTAAAACAGTTAGATTTGGTTATCGATTATTCGGTGTCTCTTTCGTTTAAAATGCATAATTATTGATAAACGAGTCGTTTTCATAAGTGAACCATATCGTTTGAAAGATTATGATTTTTGTTGCATCCTCCCTTGCTAAATGATTAATTTATTTATGTTGAAAACTTTTGAGCTCACTAGGCGTTAAGCTTAACCTTTTTATTTGTCGGCATGTGCATCAGGTTTCAGATGGGGGTTTGGTTCTAGCAGTGCTATGAAGTGATGTGCTTAGTTTTTCACAAGAGTAAGTATTTGGTGAAGTCTTCCGCAAGTTGGAGATAGTGATTTTATTGGGTTTTAGTAGCACCCGTCCTTTTATAGTCTGTATGTATAGATTGAATGTGTGTATTGAAGTTAAATATTAATTTGTGATAGTAGATAATGCATTTACCGATGTATTTAGAAAATTTTAAATCAGTCGCTATTTCCAGATTTGAGGGTGTTACAATCGTAAATGAAATTATGGAAAAGTACATAGTTAAATTATTAATAAACTACCAAATATTTCTTTATATACAACATTCTTTGTTCTATTGCTAATTATACCTTCATCATCTATAATTGATATTTTTAAACCTTGCCTACTTTTTACTCTAGATAAAGCAACATGCAACTGACCATGGGTGAAGATTGGTTGTCTCAGAAACAAACCAACCTGCGATAATGACTGTCATTGGCTTTTATTTATGGTCATGGCAAAACATACAACAATTGGAAATTGTCTTCTTTGAAACGTGAACGAAATCCTTTTGTCTGTAGGTGTCAAAGACATTCTTGGAATAAATGTTCAACTTCCAATACTGCTTCCAGATATGATCTCTGCTTCTATAACCCAATTCCCAAAGATAACACCCGTACTCTAGTTCCATAACTTAACCCAAATTTCTGATCAATATTCCTTAGTAACATAACTGGAACACCGACTTTTAGTACTATCTTATAGTTTGGCAAACCCGATAATTTAAGACCATTTAAGACATCAGGTGAGTACAAAGTTTCATCAAACTGTTCAAAAAGATGCTCTGATTCACACATACTATATGAACTTAGGTACTCCTTTTCGTCGCCTGGAAACAATGATAGTAAACGATCATTTATTTCTTGAACGACTTCATGATTTGGTGCATGTATTGCTCTTTCCTGAAAATAGGATGAATTATTGACATTTACAAGAATAGAAGGATAGACAAATTCAATTAATGCATATATAGGATCCGTTGAATCGGTAATGAGAAGATCATCAAGTATATCGATAATTTCCTCACCATCATTCACACTACCAACCTTGCCTTCTCCTAAATCCAAAAGCCAGATTGCAAAAATCCTTATTTGTTCGATATCAGAAGCTTGATTGTCAACAATTAACCTCATGTTTTTAGTTAACCTTAGGACTTTGCATTTTTCCCAAATGTAAGATGAACTTAACGACGCATTAACAATGTCTTGTCTACTTGCCTTGGGAATATCCGACATAATTTGTCTAGAATCTCCTCCAAAAACAACTACTTTGCCACCAAAAAGCATTTTCGAGTCAGAAATGCCTTGACTACCAAAAATATCGTTCATACTTCTATCCAATGCTTCAAATGCATGTCGATGAACCATTGGTGCTTCATCCTATATAATCAACCTAGTCTTCTTTATTAACTTGGCAACATCACTGCCTGGCTTTATGTAACTGTTAACTCTAAGTTTGAATCAATTTGATTTTTGTTTGTTGACTTTTATCCTTGTAAGTTTGTATGAGGTCAAGGCATGTTTGACCCATATATGTAGTTTCCTTATTTTCATTTCCTTTTAAGAACATTGTAAGAACTTTGCATTGTACGAATTGTGATTGTAAGCTTGTAACTTTTTAAGAGATATATGACATCAAGCTTGTGAAAAAATTCTCTTTCTAAAATTCATGATTTGATTCTTAATCTTTGATTGTTAAATGCTTGAATCTGGAATCAAAATTGGTATCAGAGCTATACGAACTATTCAGATTGATTGGATTAGCAAGACTTGATCACTGATCTTGAAGATTTGAAGAACTTGCATCTATATTTGGAAAGTTTACTGTTTCATTGAATTACTACTCAATTCTTGGAATTTTGATTGAAAGATCAATGGAATGATTATCGATTGAGTATTTGGAATACTTCTTGTATAGATTGTTTGGTCAAAGTCACACAATTTGTAGATTTTTGGATTTTTGGAGAACACATTTCAATCGAACTGTATTTTGAATCAAGATTGATTGTAAAGTGTTCAATGCACAAAATTGATGTTTAGGGTTTGTTCTCGATCACTTTGTGAGCATTATTGCAAAGTTTCAAGTCCTAATTCATTGGTTTGAAGAATTTGGCAGATTTGATCAAGCCAAAATGAAGAACTCGCAAGATCTATGCATTTCGCATGAAGAACTCGCATGCCACATGGATCTTTGATTTGTTAAGTGAAGATTTCACATGCAATTGTGTGAGAAAAGTGAATATTTCGCATAAGGAAGCATACGAAAAGTAGAATTTCGCATCTCAAGGACTGCGAATTCTACTTTTCGCATCTCATAGCATACGAAAAGTTGAGAATTCGCATCCTGAAGAGTTGAAATTTTTTCTAAGTGAGGAATTCTCACAATATTCCTTTGCGAAAAGTTGAAGAGTCTGAAATTGGTTAAGTCTAGAATTCGTATATTTTACCTCTGCGAAAAGCTCACAAGTCCTGAAGAGTACAAGTACAGATTTCACATCTAACTTCATGCGAAAAGCCATAACTCGCATCCCTCAGCGTGCGAGAAGTTGAAATTCGCATCAGACAGTGTGCGAAAAGCAAGGATTTCTTATCCTTTGTTGTGCGAATTTCTAAGCTTGTGCGAATTCTTGCCTTGTACGAATTTTAAAGTTGATCATTTGAGGATTTTTGTTCCTTCGGTCTGCAAATTCTTGCCTTAGAAGAATTTTCAAGATTTTCAAGAGTTGATCAAAGTTTGACTTTTCAAGTCAAAGTTTATCTGAATTTTTCGGAACGATCATTTCAAGCATTCTTTCAGAGTATATTCAAGATGCCTTACATAGATGAGAAAGGAAATATTGTGCTGACAAAGAGAAATTGTGTTGTTACTTACATGCTAGAGATACCTGCACTGGAAGCTGAAAATGAACAACTGAAACTTCAGAACTCATAATTAAAAGCTGAGAATGCTGATTTGCAAGTCAAACTGAAGAAAGCTAAAAAACAGGTATCCACTTATCAATCAAAAGGAGCAGAGTGGATAAAGAAATATGAAGAGAAATACAAGTCTGAAAAAGTTGAATTGGAGAAAACTTTCAATCAGAAATTTTCTGATCTTTCTAAGAAAGTTGTGCATGAAAAGAAAGATTTATAATTCAGATGCTTAAAACTTTCAAAGCATGTCTCTAACTTTGAAAAGATTTTAATTTCTGAAAGAGACATATTTTCAAAAGAAATACAAGTTCTTGAAAATCAGTCCGTTGAACTTCCTAAACAGATAAATCTTTTACAGGATTTATTGAAGAAGGAATGAAAATTATTTCAGGAAAAGAAAAACACTTTTGAATCTGAAAAGAAAATTTCTGAAAGGAGAAATGTTGGGATTTTCAAAAAGATTTCTGAAAAGAACAAGAACATGGAAAAAGAATTTGAACAAGAAAGAAAAATTTTTGAATCTGAAATTTCCAAGCTAGCTAGAAAGCTTGCTACTCTATCTTTAGATATTCTGAAAGAATAAAGAGGTAAATCTGATCTACAAAGTAAGTTTGCAAGCTTTGTAATGAAAAATCCAAATTGTCTGATAAGATCAAACAATTGGAAACAACAAATGCATATTTATCTAAGAAAATATCAACTGATACAATTAATTTGTCTTCTTATGATGATGACTCAACTGAATCAGTTTGTTCTTTTCAATCTGTTTCCACTTTATTTCAGAAAATGGTTTTGAAGAAGAAAAATGTCATACCAAATGTTTTAAAAATAGATCAGATTAAACCTTCAAGTTCATTTTATGCTAAATCTATTGATAGACAAGCTAGCTATTTTTCAAAATCTGGAAAGAAAGCATCTAAGGGAGATCAGATGATTTGAGTTATAAAGGGATCTCTTGATGCAGAAGCATACCAGAAATCAAGTGCATTCAATTCAAAGGTACAAAAGAACAAGGCTCCAAAAGGTAAATCTTTTGCTAGATCTGATTTCACTTATTTTGCAAATCATTTAATCAGATTAACCAAAAAGAAGATTTGTTGTTCTTACTTTGGCACTAATGATTTTGTTCATAAAGCTTATACTAAACAATGGTATGGATCTTATAGAGTTACTTCCAAATATTCTGCATATCACAGAAATGGAAAGAACTCTAGAATGTTTCCAAGTACTAACACTGATGGAACCAAGTTCATATGGGTACCAAAACCTGTTCAACCTGTGATGCAGGAATCTGCTGTATGAAAGGGAAGTAAGGACTATGACTTCTGAATAAAGCAGTTCAGGAATCATTCTTCAAAGAGACAAGATAATGGCTTCCGGATAATTCAGTTCAAAACCCGTACTTTAATGTTCAAGATTGACTTCTAATCACATCAGATTAGGACTCAGACTTCAAAGATCAGAACTGAAGGATACTGTTAGTGCTCAAATATGTTGGATCCAAGATCATGAAGATGAAAGTCAAAGTCTTTTATTGCAAAAGTCAAATTAAAAGTCAAAATGTTTAAGTGTTTAGTTTTGTCTTTGTAATTGATAGGGGTATAAATAGTTTCTTTTATGTTTGTAGACTCGTATGACTAAGAGAGAGAGCTTAATTGTAGAGAGAGAAAAGTGAGTCTGTGAGAGCCTTTTGTATTGTGCTTTTCAAGATTCAATATATGGAAATCGTTTTATTCATCTTGATCTGATTTGCACTTTTTAGGATAAACAATTGGTATCAGAGCAAGCATATAAACAAAAAATCATTCAAAGATTCAGAAAATTTTGGTCGATATTGAAGAACTCGCAAATGTCACTGTACTAGAATCAATTTCTTGATTTTGTGTGTTTTTGAGTGTAAATCTTGATTCGTTGTTCTCGTTTTTGGTTCTAGAACATGTTTTGTGTTGGTTAGTTTGTCCAATTCACAACTGTTTGTGTGAATTTTGGATTTGATTGAGTTTTTTTTTGTTCGAGTTGTAAACGTACTGTTCTTGACATCAATTTTGTATTTATTGTTTATTTGGTTGTAATCGATCAATTGGAAAGTGTTCAGATTGTGTATGAGGACAAATTGACAAAGTTTCGAGGCCTAATTCAAAGTTTTGGATCGATTTGTGGCTGAAAATGCGAGTTTTTGTTCGAAGTTCTAAAGAACTCGCAAGATCCAAAGAACACGCAAGATTCTTGGTGAAGAACTCGTAGAAGGCTAGAACACGCAGAGGGTGAAGAACATGCAGAGTGCTATCTGCGACAAGTGATTTTTGTGTTTTTTTTTGGTTTGCGAAAAGCACAGAAGTCACAAACTTCGATTTGCGACAACCTAGAACGTGCAAACCGTTATCTGCGAAAGTCACTGTTCATCTGCTTCGGTTTGCGCCAAGCTCAAGAACACGCAAGACAAAGCTTGCGACAAGTGACCTGCGTCAAGTGTTCTGTTTGCAACAAGTTATTTGATCAAAATTTTTTAAGTCCTAGAACTCGCAAACGTTTTGCGACAAGTAAAGACCAAGAACGCACAAACTTCAGTTTACGTCAAGTGAGAACGCACAAACCACTGCATGCGACAACATCAGAACACCCAACCTTCATCCTGCATCAACTAAGAACGCGCAAGTCTTTTTCTGCGACAAGTGTAGTGAATAGTGTTTTGCGACAAGTTAACCTTAGTGCTTTGCGACTTCTGAAACTTTGTCAATTTTTGGCTATTTGTTGATCCAAGCTCTCTCAGTGATTTGATAACGACACTCTTTTATACTTAGTGAAAATTACGTTTAATATGTATTAGTGTTTCACCATCAGCGATCAGACTGAGTCTGTTCAGTTATCGCTTGTTGGGAACTGAAGAATTTACCAAGTATGTTTAATGCTGCCAGTACAAGATTACTACTGCCAGAGGACTTCAATAGTTAATAATGCTGAGTATTACTAATGCTAGTAGAATTAATACTGATAGTCAAAGTTAGTGCTGCTTGAACAAAGTTAGTACTGCTTAGCTAGTTAGTGCTGCTAGTGGTTAGTGCTGCTTAGTAGTTAATACTGCCAAGCTGATTAGTGCTGCTTATAAGATGAAGATTCGAATTAGAAGAATGATAGCTGGATATTCTGAAGATATTCATGGAAGATATACTGAAGATATTCTATTTATTGTAATTATCTTTTTGTTCAGTATATGTATAGATTTGACAGAATAGTTTTAACATAGATTTAATTCTAAGTTTTTGTTTAGAGAGAATCAACCTCAAGGCATAGATCCTAATTCTAGAGAAGTAGAATTCGTCTTGAAAGAGTCTGTTCTTCAAGATTGAGGTTCTGTGTGTAATCTTGTGATTTTAATACAAGTTTGCAAGTTGTTAATTATACACTGTTTTGATTACTGTTACATTGAATATCAAAGTGTTATTCTGCAACTTCTTTGATATTGTTTCTGAGACTTTATTCTTGTTAAGAATTCGATCCTGACAAGTGGTATCAGAGCCTGTTCTCTCAGAAACATCTATTAATTCATCATGGAAAACTTTGCAGAATCAAATAGTACTCTGGTCTCAAAGGTTCCAATGCTCAGACCCAATGAATTCGATATGTGGAAGATCAGAATCAAGCAGTACATACTCCTCACTGACTATTCTATGTGGGATATCATAGAGAATGGTCCTTCTGAAGCAGGAAAGATTGGTGCAGATGGAAAGAGAACTCCACCAAAAACTGATGCAGAAAGAAAGGCTAGACAGACTGAGATGAAAGCCTTGAGCACCTTGCTCTTGGCTATTCCAAATGAATATCAACATCAGTTCTGCAACTGCACTGATGCAGAGATGCTCTGGAATGCTCTAGAGAAGAGATTCTCAGGTACCAAAAGTACCAAGAGAAATCAGAAAGCCATTCTGAAGCAACAATATGAGAACTTTATGTCAACCAAGAATGAGTCCATGACTTAAACTTTTGACAGGTTCAACAAGCTTATTGGTGAACTTGCTACAGTGGGAGTACAAATTGATCAAGATGATCTGAACAGAAAGTTTCTAAGGTCCCTGAGTGATGAATGGACCATGTATACTGTGTCTTTCAGACAGAATGATCAATTGGAAGAAAAGGAACTTGATGATCTATATAATGATCTAAGAGTTTTTGAATCTGAGGTAGAGGCTAAGAAGAGGCCTTCTGGGTATGTTCACAATGCTGCACTCCTTTCAGCATCAACTGATTCTACTTCCAACCCTGAATCAGTTAGTGTTGCCAATGGAGCAAATCAAGAGAAAGGCAATGAAACTGTATTTGAAGCCTTTCTGGCAAGTCATGGAAACTCTTCTCTTGTTAATGATGATTTAGAACAACTCCATCCAGATGATCTTGAAGAGATGGACATTAAATGGCAGATGGCCATGCTCTCCATGAGAATTAAGAAGTTCATCAAAAGAACTGGAAGGAATAACTTCTCTCAAAGAAGAGAAGATGGAGCAGGTTTTGACAAGTCTAAGGTGGAATGCTATAAATGCCATCAAAAGGGACACTTTGCTAGGGAAAGCAGAAGTGGAGTGTCTCACAACAACAACCATCAGCAGACACAATCTGGAAGCTTAAATAATAACAGAAACTCTGCACAAGCCCTTGTCTCTCAACAAGGTATGGGGTTTGATTGGAGTGATCAAGCTGAAGAGGCCATTCAGAACCAAGCTCTAATGGCAGAGGTGTCTGATCTCCCAACAGAGGTAACTTCCAATCTATGTTCTCAAAATTGCATTAACACTGTTAAAAGGTATAGGGATCACAATCAGAACATGAGTGATGACCTTAAGAGATTGGAAAAGGACATAAAAGATTATGTGAGGATAGTTGAGAGATTTGAAGAGCAAATTAAGGGTTTTCAAGCCAATGAGCTTCAACACTCTTATGACACAAACTACTGGAAGTGGGAGAAGAATGACTTAGAACTTCAACTGACCAGATCCAAAGAAGAGAGTGAAAAGCTAAGAGGAGAGCTAGCTAAAGTCAAACTAGATGTAGAAAAGTTTTCCAATGCTTCCAAAGCAATGGATTCTTTGATACAAACTCAGATTCATGATAAACTGAGAAGAGGAATAGGGTACAATACCACACCACCACCCTATAACAACAACTACATCCCTCCTAGTTCAGATTTGTTAGAAACAAAGGATAGGAAGGACCTACCTAAGGGAGCCACTGAGATAGATCCCTTAGATGAAGTAGTTGTTAAGGATAAAACTGAGAAATAAGTTGTCAAGGATAAGGACAACACTGTGAGTGGTGAGATTCCTATAGAAAACCACATAATCACCAATGAGGGATGTGGAAAGCATTGGATCAAGTCCAATGAGACAGAGAAGACTGAGGGAAAGCACAAGAAGGTTCACTATAAGCAGACCACTGTTGTGAACCCTATCCCTTGCAAGCAGTGTGCATGCAATAAATCTAAGCCCCAAAAACATGATAAACCAAGGGGAAATCAGAGAAACTGGAATAACCAATGGGCACAAAAACAAGGCATTGATCTGAGTAAAATCAATAGACCAAAGCCTTGTTTCATATGTGGAAAGTTAAACCATTTGGCTAAGTACTGTTTCTTTAACCCTATTAACCAACAGATGAACTTTCAAAGATTTGTGCAAAAACCTGTTGGTTATAGGATGGCTGGAAAGAAACATGTGATGAAGAAATCTGTTGAAACTAAAGGCTCCATAGAGAAAAAGGTTTTAAAAGAAAGTATTAAAATGTGGGTGCCTAGAAGCACTAAAACTGTTAGTACTGCTGACAGGGATAGTGCTGCTGGAAGCATTACTGCTGCTACCAGTGTTAGTACTGCTAAAAATATTAATGTTGCTAATACTGTTAGTACCTCTTCAAAGGTTAATACTGCCAACACAGTTACTGCTGCTAACACAGTTACTACTTCTAACAAGGTTAGTACTGCTAAGCATGCAAGTGCTACTAAGGCAGTTAGTACTTCTAAAACCAGTACTGCTTCTAGCAAATGTGTTTCCAAGCCTATCATTGTAACAAAGTACTCCAGAAATGAGGAGTCAAAGTTTAAAAATCTTGTCAAGAAAGAATGCAAGTATTTTGATGAGAAAGGGGTACCCAAGACCACTTTGGCTTGGGTTCCTAATTCATACTAACTGATTTATCTTATGTGCAGGGCAACCAACAGCTCAAGGGAAAGAGCATTTGGCATGTTGATAGTGGTTGCTCTAGGCACATGACAGGCAACATGTCATGCCTTCAGGATTTCAAGCATATCAATGGAGGACATGTTGCATTTGGAGATAATCTTACTGGTGGTAAAATAAGTGGAAAAGGTAAGGTTACAAAAGGTAAGATGACATTTGAAGATGTCTACTATGTTGATCAATTGAAGTACAACCTGTTAAGTGTATCACAGGTTTGTGACAAACAACATAGCATATTATTTACTAATACAGAGTGTATGATCCTTTCTCCAGAGTTCAAGGTAGTTGATGAAAGCATGATACTACTTAGAACTCCAAGAAAGGACAATGTTTATTGTCTAGATATGGACAATGTTTCTAGTGATTCATCCCTGAACTGTCTTGTTTCTAAAGCTTCTGTGGATGAATCCTCTCTATGGCACAGAAGGATGTGTCACATGAACTTCAAGACTATGAACAAACTTGTTAAAAACAACCTTGTAAGAGGTTTACCTTCAAAAGTCTTCTTATGTGATGATCATTGTGTTGCTTGTCTTAAAGGCAAACAACACAAAACTTCTCATAAGACCAAAGAGCTAAATACAATTTCTTCTTGTCTCCAGTTATTGCATATGGATCTGTTTGGTCCTACAAATGTCATGAGTATAGGCAAGAAATCTTACTGCTTAGTTATTGTTGATGATTACTCTAGATTTACCTGGGTATATTTTCTAAGGACTAAGGATGAGACAAGTGGACTGATCAAATCCTTTATTCTAAGAATTGAAAACCAAACTAATCAAAAAGTAAAAGTCATTAGATCAGATAATGGGACTGAATTTAAAAATCTTGATCTAAACACCTTTTGTGAAGAAAAAGGAATTGAGAGACAATATAGTGCCCCTAGGACTCCTCAACAGAATGGAGTTGCTGAGAGGAGAAATAGGACTCTAATAGAGGCTGCTAGATCTCTGTTGGCTGATTCAAAACTGCCAATTACCTTCTGGGCTGAAGCAATTAATACTGCTTGTTATGTCCAAAACAGAGTTCTAGTGGTCAAGCCATAGAACAAGACCCCATATGAGCTTTTAAATAAAAGAAAACCCTTTATTGGATTTTTCAAACATTTTGGGTGTCCTTGTACAATTCTCAATACCAAATCTCACTTAGGTAAGTTTGATAGCAAGGCAGATGATGGATTTCTTGTTGGGTATTCATCTCAGAGTAAGGCTTACAGAGTTTTTAACTCTTCTTCTAGAATAATTGAAGAAAGTGACAATGTCAAATGCATTGAGAACACACCAAATCCTATTGGATCTGGTCCTCAGTGGTTGTTTGACATTGATTCACTAACTAACTCTTTTGGTTTCAGTAGTAATGATTATGCAGGTTCAGGGTGTGGAGGATTAGGGACCACACAAGTTGAAGATAGTTTATCTCAATCTGTGATCTTTCCCATACCAACAGTGGATTCTGTTGAAGACTGTGAAAAGGAACCATCTACTGGACCAAATCAGAGTGAAGAAGAAAGTAGAGATGATGAGAATCAATAAAATCAAGAACCAGAAGTAGCTGCTGAAAACACCTCAGTTGAGTTGAATGACTCCAATCTAGAGGTGGGACTTAATGAAGAACCTAATCATCACACCAGAATTCAAAAGAATCATCCTCCACAGCTGGTAAAAGGAGACATATCCTCTATTATGATGACTAGAAATCAAAGCAGGCTGCAAGAAATGCAAGACCAACAACACACAATGCTTTCTTGCTTTTTATCCCAGCTTGAGCCTAAGAAGGCACATGATGCTATTAAAGAGTCCAGTTGGATAGAAGCAATGCAAGAAGAACTACTGCAATTCAAGCTGCAAGATGTTTGGGATCTGGTAGACCTTCCTAGAGGCCAAAGAGCAATAGGAACAAAATGGGTCTTCAGGAATAAGAGAGATGAAAGAGGCATAGTAATAAGAAACAAAGCAAGGTTGGTGGCTCAAGGGTATACACAAGAAGAGGGAATAGATTATGAAGAAGTATTTGCACCTGTAGCCAGAATAGAAGCAATTAGATTATTCCTGGCTTATGCTTCTTATATGAAATTCAAAGTCTATCAAATGGATGTGAAAAGTGCATTTCTTTATGGCTCAATTGAAGAAGAAGTATATGTCTGTCAACCACCAGGGTTTGAAAACCCAAGCTATCCAGACAGGGTATACAAATTGAAGAAAGCACTTTATGGACTGCATCAAGCTCCAAGAGCATGGTATGACACTCTGTCATACCATCTCTTGGAAAATGGCTTTGAAAGAGGAGTCATTGATAAGACTCTATTTATCAAGAGAAAGAAGAAGGATATCTTGCTGGTCCAAATCTATGTTGATGATATCATCTTTGGATCTACAAGAGACAACATGTGCAAGGAGTTTGAGGAACTAATGCATCAAAGGTTCAAAATGAGTTCCATGGGGGAACTTACTTTTTTCCTTGGACTCCAAGTTCAACAGAAGTCAGATGGAATCTTTATCTGTCAGTCCAAGTATGTGCAGGACATTCTAACCAAGTTTGGTTTCTCAGATTCAAAACCTGCCAGCACACCTATGGAGACACACAAGCAGATAACAGCAGATCTTGAGGGGGAGGATATGGATGTTCATCATTATAGATCCATGATTGGCTCTCTCATGTATCCTACAACCTCTAGGCCAGATATAATGTTTCCAGTCTGTGTATGTGCAAGATTCCAAGTTAGGCCAAAGCAATCTCACTATCAAGCTGTTAAGAGGATATTCAGATATCTAAAAGGGCAACCCAGATTGGGACTTTGGTATCCTCATGAATCATCCTTTGACCTACTTGCATACTCAGATAGTGATCTAGGTGGAGCAAACTTGGACAGAAAATCTACTTCTGGAGGATGTCAGTTTTTGGGTGCAAGACTAGTTTCATGGCAGTGCAAGAAACAAACCACAGTGTCCACATCTACAACAGAGGCAGAGTACATAGCAGCTGCAAGTTGCTGTTCTCAAGTCTTATGGATTCAGAATCAAATGCTGGACTATGGGGTAACCTTTCTACACACTCCAATTTTTATTGATAATAGCAGTGCTATTAGCATTGTGAATAATCCTGTCAAGCACTCAAAGACAAAGCACATTGAGATCAGGTATCACTTCATAAGAGACTTTAATGAAAAGAAACTTATTCAAGTTGTAAAGGTTCATACTGACAACCAGTTTGCTGATCTATTCACCAAAGCATTTGATGTGGGTAGATTCACTTTCTTGGTAACAAGTGTGGGAATGATCAACTCTGACTAAGCTCCTTCTCAAAAAGTGGTTACATACCTGTATATTATTTATTCTTGGTGTTACTAATCTTCCTTTTTAGGGAATACATAGCAGTACTCAGTTCATCACAAGCTTAAAAGAGTAAGTATTGTTAATACTGCCAGTTAGTTAATACTGCTAGTGGTTAATACTGCTCTCAGTTAATACTGCTAGTGGTTAATACTGCTCTCAGTTAATACTTTTAGTTAGTTAATACTGCTAGTGGTTAATACTGCCCTCAGTTAATACTGCTAGTTAGTTAATATTGCTAGTGGTTAATACTGCTCTCAGTTAATACTGCTAGTTAGTTAATACTGCTAGTGGTTAATACTGCTGTTAGTTAATACTGCTCTAGGTTAATACTGCTTATATCCCGAATACTATAAATACCCTTTGCCCGCCTAAAAGTTCATAACGACTCTTTGCATACTGTTCACTTGCGCTCTAAAACCTTTCTCTCTCAAGTTCAAAGTTTGTCAGGATCGAATTCTCAACAAGAATTAATTCTCAGAAACAATATCAAAGAAGTTTGCGGAATAACTCTTTGATATTCAATGAAACAGTAAATCAACACAGTAAATATGAATAACAAACTATAAGCTTTTATTTGATGCTTTGAAGTTACAGGATTACTCACTCAACCTCAATATTGATGAACAGACTCACCAATACGAATTCTACTTCTCTAGAATTAGGATCTATGCCTTGAGGTTGTTTTTCTCTAAAAGAATGAAAACTTAAAGTTAAAAGTTATCTCACTATTCTAAACAATACAATATATATATACTGAATACAAAGATAATTACAATGAATAAAATATCTTCAGTATATCTTCTATGTATATCTCTAACCTTCCATGTATATCCTTTCATACGAATCTTCATCATATAAGCAGTATTAATCTTCAGCAGCATTACCTTCCTTCTAGCAGCATTAACTACTAAGCAGTACTAACCACTAGCAGTACTAACTAGCTAAGCAGTACTAACTTTGTTCAAGCAGCACTAACTTTGACTAGAAGTATTAATAGTACTAGCAGTAGTAACACTCAGCAGTACTAACCTTTAAGTCTTCTAGCAGTATTAACTCTGAACTAGCAGCATTAACCATACTTGATGAATTCTTCAGTTCCCAACAATCTCCCCCTAACTTGACTTTTAGGAAAAGAAGTCAAGTTCTTCAGATCTTCTTCAAGATGCTTTCAACACCTCACATTCAGTTGCCCAAATTTGGATCTAGGCCCAAGCTTTGATTTACAGTTCTTCTCACCACAATCTTGGCCATTTCTGAATCCTTTGTACAAACCAGTGTAGCTTTAAGCATCCCTTCTAACTTCTCCTTGCTATGCTCATATATTTTGTCCACCAGGTAGTATTCATGATAACAATTGTCAATAGTAATCATGTATACTCCACAGTTTTCAAACAATATCCATTTGTCAATCTTCTTAAATATGAACTCATGCATATGATCTTTAATCCTATGGTGCACTCTTGTAGGCTCAAACATCATGCACAAGTATTCCAATGTCACTTTGAGAAGATTCTCTTCAGTACCTTTCAACACAGGTTCATAAAGTTTCATCCCAACTTTATATAGTTCTTCCATATCAGCTCTTGAACAACTTCTGATGACTTTCCCCCATGTTGAATAAGCTTCAAATGAACCATCAGCTCTCTTGATTCTGAAGAAATTCTTTCCATTGTCTCTCAGAATATCCCAGAAGATGATCTCTGGAGCTTGCATAGAGATTGGAACAGCTTTCAAAGGTTCCACTATTGTCATGTACGGATCCATACTTTCATCAGTTTGCTTAGTGACCTGCTCTGGACTCTGTACTGGCTCTGTTGGGGATGTGACTGAAGGTTCTGCTTCTTTTTCAGTTTCTTCCACCCTAGGCCTTTTCAACTGCCTTTTTGGAGCAATTGTTTTCACTCTTTTTCCAGACTTGGCTTCTCTACCAACATTTCCAGGTTCTTCCTTCTTCTCTTCTGCTTCTTCTTTGGAAGGTGTGGTTTTCTCAGGGAATGGTTGTTGGATGTTGAGATCATGTCTCTCTTTCATCCTTCTTTCTGCTTCTTCCCTTTGAGAGGAATCCCCTTGGAGCTTTGTCATTTCCTTCCTGTATAGCTCTTCAACCTGAGAGTATGCCATATGAGTAAACATCTCCCCCTTAACACCAATTGCACCTTTCAGGAAGTTTATCATCTTTCTTCTTTCCTGATTGGCCTAAAAGGTCTTGGAGGGTTGTCTTTTCTGCTTTTTGAATGGCATTCTTTTTACTTGTACTTGCTTGGCCTGAGCTGCTGTTTTCATGCTCTTCTGATACTCTTCATTTAGTTTTCTGGCCATATTCAGTGCAAGCTCTCTATCCTTCTCAGATTGAAGTTGTTCCTCCCTTTCCATTTCTGCCTGAAGCTGCTTTGCCACTTCTTCATCCAGTTCTATCTGAATTTTCTTCTTTGCAGGTTGTTCAGGTTCACTCATCTTAGCTTTACCCTTTGTATCCTTCAACCCTGCCTCACTTCTTTCTTGTGTCTTCTTTTCAAGGCCTCCTTCATTGATGACCACTCCCTTAGCCTTTTGAGTAGCCTTAGGAGTGTCATTCTTTGCTTTTACTAAGGTTTCAGCTATTTCCAATCCTTCAACAGATAGCCCTGTTACTGCTTGAACATTATCTGTTTCTACTTCTTGTGCTTCTGTTTCTGCAGCTTTCTCCCCCTTAACATCAAATCCCATCTCAGAAATACTTTCTTTTTCTGCTTCAGCCTCTGAATTCTCCCCCTTGTTGAAATCATCTTCAACACTTGTCCTCCTCTTTAGCACAAACTGCTTCCTTCTCCTTTTCTGTAACAATCTTGTCACCATTTTCTTCAGTTTGGTGATCTGAACTTGTTGAGATAGAATAATCAGCTTCATCTCCTCTATTTATTTTCCTTGCTTGATGACATCCTGGTTGATGTTTCCCATGGTCTCCATCAATTCATCATAGTTATATCTGTCCTCACCTTCTCCAGGAGTGTTACCCCCTATTGAAGGATCATTGGATCTTTTATTAGTAGATGTCTTCTGCCTAGAAGAAGCACTATCCACCCCTGTGGTTTCTTGGCACCAGGGTCCTTCAAATGATTGCTCATTCAAAGTTGCCATGGGGGAGGTCTTATTGGTGTTACCACTTTCCTCCTCTGTGCTAGCAGGAGTAGTGGCAGCCTCATCACCCATATGCTCTACCTCCTCCTCAGAGAGCACCTCCTTTGGGTTGGGAGACACCCTTGTGGTTTCCCTTTGGATATTCTCTAGGGGAGAATTCTCCCCTAGAGGGCTTATAGGCTTAGTGGGTAGTGGTACAAGAAGGGAAGGAGCCTTATTTACCTGTTTTCTCTTGTAGGTTTGGGTGATGGGAGAGGTTGGTTTTTCAAGAAGGGACTAGGGAATTGATTTTGAGAGGGAAGGTTGGGCTTGGCTAGCAGTGGGTTGGTCTAATGGGGGCCTTGACCCTGCTGCCATACCTTCATTGGTTTGGGACACCACCATCATTGTAGAGAACAATGGGGTGTCAACTCCTTCAGAGTCCCCAGCAGATCTTCTCATATTTGAGAAAACCTTGCCTTTGGGGGGTTTAGGTACATATACCCCAACAGGTTGAGGTATATCCGTCAATTGATTAGTAATAACTTCTTGAACAAACCTGGGATACATAAAGAAGCTCTTTTTGTTTCCCATGTTTGAGACAAGATCATTGAAAATCATTTTAGAAAAATTGTACTTTCTGGCAGTGGCCAAGCACACCAAAGCATAAGCAATAGTGCTGCTGAACTCACTCCATCCAGTAGTCTTTTTGGATATACAATGCATAAGAGTATGGACAAAGAAACGCCATTGGGGTGAGAATTTTGCTTTAGAAAATTTGAAAACACCCAATGGGCCTCCATACCCCATTCTTGTAAGAGTTGTAAACAGTTCATCATTTGGGATAGAAGTTATACCAGAGGCATCGTCTAGACGTAGACTGATGCGAATAACCTCTTCAGTAACTGTTAGTGGTTGATCACAGATTCTTGTCTTGATCATTTGCACACCATTTTCCACAACAATGGTTGCATTGGCCCAGAACTGCCTTTGATGCTCAATGTAGATTGTAGGTGATACAATGAGAGCATGAGCAATGTGGCTTGTCTTGAGGAAATCCACAATCTGATGAAATCCTGAAGCTTGCTTTGGCTTTTGTAGCATCGCAATCTCGTTGTGCTCGTCGATGAAAGTCATGGATGCCATTGATCTTAGTGAAAACGTGCCTGAAAACTTCGAACTTGAGAGAGAAAAGGTTTTGAGCGCAAGAGAACAGTATGCAAAGAGTCGTTATGAACTTTTAGGCGGGCAAAGGGTATTTATAGTATTCGGAATATAAGCAGTATTAACCTAGAGTAGTATTAACTACTAGCAGTATTAACTGAAAGCAGTATTAACCACTAGCAGTATTAACTGAAAGCAGTATTAACCACTAGCAGTATTAACTGAAAGCAGTATTAACCACTAGCAGTATTAACTGAAAGCAGTATTAACCACTAGCAGTATTAACTGAAAGCATTATTAACTACTAGCAGTATTAACTGAAAGCAGTATTAACCACTAGCAGTATTAACTGAAAGCAGTATTAACCACTAGCAGTATTAACTGAAAGCAGTATTAACCACTAGCAGTATTAACTGAAAGCAGTATTAACTACTAGCAGTATTAACTGAAAGCAGTATTAACCACTAGCAGTATTAACTGAAAGCAGTATTAACTACTAGCAGTATTAACTGAAAGCAGTATTAACTGAAACTTACTCCTTTTAAACTTTGCTAAACACTGAGTACTGCTATGCATATCCTGAAAAAGAAGATTAGTAACACCAAGAATAAAAGTATACAGGTATAAAACCACTTTTTGAGAAGAAGATTATTCAGAGTTTATCATTCCCACACTTGTTACCAAGAAAGTGAATCTACCCACATCAAAAGCTTTAGTGAATAGATCAGCAAACTGATTATCAGTGTGAACTTTGACAACTTGAATAAGTTTCTTTTCATTACAATCTCTTATAAAGTGATACCTGATTTCAATGTGCTTTGTCTTTGAGTGCTTGACTGGATTATTTACAATGCTAATAGCACTGTTGTTGTCAATAAAGATTGGAGTGTGTAGAAAGGTTACCCCATAATCCAACATTTGATTCTGAATCCATAAGACTTGAGAACAGCAACTTGCAGCTGCTATGTACTCTGCCTCTGTTGTAGATGTGGATACTGTGGTCTGTTTCTTGCACTGCCATGAGACTAGTCTAGCACCCAAAAACTGACATCCTCCAGAAGTAGATTTTCTGTCCAAGTTTGCCCCACCTAAATCACTGTCTGAGTATGCTATTAGGTCAAATGGTGAGTTATGAGGATACCAAAGTCCCAATCTGGGTTGCCCTTTGAGATATCTGAATATCCTCTTAACAGCTTGAAAGTGAGATTGCTTTGGCCTAACTTGAAATCTTGCACATACACAGACTGGAAACATTATATCTGGCCTTGATGCTGTGAGATACATGAGAGAGCCAATCATGGATCTATAATAATGCACATCCATGTCCTCCCCCTCATGATCTGCTGTGATCTGCTTGTGTGTTTCCATAGGTGTGCTGGCAGGTTTTGATTCTGAGAAACCAAACTTGGTTAGAATATCCTGCACATACTTGGATTGACATATGAAAATGCCATCTGACTTCTGTTGAACTTGGAGTCCAAGAAAGAAAGTAAGTTCCCCCATGGAACTCATTTTGAACCTTTGATGCATTAAATCCTCAAATTCCTTGCACATGTTGTTTCTTGTAGATCCAAAGATAATGTCATCAACATAGATTTGGATCAGCAAGATATCCTTCTTCTTTCTTTTGATAAATAGAGTCTTATCAATGACTCCTCTTTCAAAGTCATTTTCCAAGAGATAGGATGACAGAGTGTCATACCATGCTCTTGGGGCTTGATGTAGTCCATAAAGTGCTTTCTTTAATTTGTATACCCTGTCTGGATAGCTTGGGTTTTCAAACCCTGGTGGTTGACAGACATATACTTCTTCTTCAATTGATCCATAGAGAAAAGCACTTTTTACATCCATTTGATAGACTTTGAAGTTCATGTAAGAAGCATAGGCTAGGAATAGTCTGATTGCTTCTATCCTAGCCACAGGTGCAAAAACTTCTTCATAATCTATACCCTCTTCTTGAGTATAGCCTTGAGCCACCAGCCTTGCTTTGTTCCTTATGACAATACCTCTTTCATCTCTCTTGTTTCTGAAAATCCACTTTGTGCCAATTGCTCTGTGACCTTTAGGAAGGTCTACTAGATCCCATACATCTTGTAGCTTGAACTGTAACAGTTCTTCTTGCATTGCTTCTATCCAGCTAGATTCTTTCATAGCATCATGTGCCTTTTTAGGCAAAAGCTGGGATAAAAAGCAAGAAAGGACTGTATGCTGTTGATCTTGCATTTCTTGAAGCCTGCTTTGATGTCTAGTCATCATAGGAGAAGAGATATCTCCTATTACCAGCTGTGGAGGATGATTCTTTTGAACTCTTGTGTTATGACTAGGTTCTTCATTCAGTCCAGCCTCTAGATTAGAGTCATGCAACTCAACTGAAGTGTTTTCAGATGCCACTTCTGATTCTTTATTTTCTTGAGTCTCCTCATCTCTAGTTTCTTCTTCACTCTGATTTGGTCCAGTAAATGATTCCTTTTCACAGTCTTCACCAGAATGTACTGTGGATATGGGAAATATCACAGATTTGGATATGCTTTCTGAGACTTGTGTGATCCCTGATCCTCCACATCCTGTTCCTGTGGAATCATCACTACTGAAACCAAAAGAATTAGTTAGTGAATCAATGTCAAATAGCCACTGACGTCCAGATCCAACAGGATTTGGTGTGCTCTCATTGCATTTGACATTGTCACTTTCTTCAATTATTCTAGAAGAAGAGTTAAATACTCTGTAGGCCTTACTCTGAGATGAATATCCCACAAGAAATCCATCATCTGCTTTGCTGGCAAACTTACCTAAGTGAGATTTGGTATTTAGAATTGTACAAGGACACCCAAAAGGTTTGAAGAAACCAATAAAAGGTTTTCTTTTATTTAAAAGTTCATATGGGGTCTTGTTCTTTTGCTTGACCACTAGAACTCTGTTTTGGACATAACAAGCAGTATTAACTGCTTCAGCCCAGAAGGTAATAGGTAATTTTGAATCAGCCAACAGAGATCTAGCAGCCTCTATTAGTGTCCTATTTCTCCTTTCAGCAACACCATTCTGTTGAGGAGTCCTAGGAGCACTATATTGTCTCTCAATGCCTTTTTCTTCACAAAAGGTGTTTAGATCAAGATTTTTAAACTCAGTTCCATTATCTGATCTAATGACTTTTACTCTTTGATTAGTTTGGTTTTCAATTCTTAGAATAAAGGATTTGATAAGACCACTTGTTTCATCCTTAGTCCTTAGAAAATATACCCAAGTAAATCTGGAGTAATCATCAACAATAACTAAGCAGTAAGATTTCTTGCCTATACTCATAACATTTGTAGGACCAAACAGATCCATATGCAATAATTGGAGACAAGAAGAAACAGAATTTAACTCTTTGGTCTTATGAGAAGTTTTGTGTTGTTTGCCTTTAAGACAAGCAACACAATGATCATCACATGAAAAGACTTTTGAAGGTAACCCTCTTACAAGGTTATTTTTAACAAGATTGTTCATAGTCTTGAAATTCATGTGACACATCCTTCTGTGCCAAAGGGAGGATTCATCTATAGAAGCTTTTGAAACAAGACAATTTAAAGATGAATCACTGTCAACATTGTCCAAATCAAGACAGTAAACATTGTCCTTCCTTGGAGTTCTAAGTAGTATCATGCTTTCATCAACTACCTTGAACCCTGGAGCAAGGATCATACACTCAGTATTTGTAAATAGTATACTATGTTGTTTGTCACAAACCTGTGATACACTTAACAGGTTGTACTTTAATTGATCAACATAGTAGACATCCTCAAATGTCATCTTACCTTTGGTGACATTACCTTTTCCACTTATCTTACCACCAGTAAGATTATCTCCAAATGCAACATGTCCTCCATTGATATGTTTGAAATCCTGAAGGCATGACATGTTGCCTGTCATGTGCCTAGAGCAACCACTATCAACATGCCAAATGCTCTTTCCCTTGAGCTGTTGGTTGCCCTGCACATTAGATAAATCAATTAGTATGATTTAGGAACCCAAGCCAAAGTGGTCTTGGGTACCCCTTTCTCATCAAAATATTTGCATTCTTTCTTGACAAGATTTTTGAACTTCAACTCCTCATTCTTGGAGTACTTTGTTACAATAATAGGCTTGGAACTATGTTTGCTAGAATCAGTACTAGTTTTAGAAGTATTAACTACCTTGGCAGCACTTGCATGCTTAGCAGCACTAACTTTGTTAGAAGTAGTAACTGTGTTAGCAGCAGTAACTGTGTTGGCAGTATTAACTTTTGAAGAGGTATTAACAGTATTAGCAGCATTAATATTTTCAGCAGTACTAACACTGTTAGCAGTACTAATATTGTTAGCAATACTAATACTGTTAGTACTTCTAGGCACCCACATTTTGATACTTTCTTTTAAAATCTTTTTCTTTAAAGTGCCTTTACTTTCAACATATTTCTTTATCACATGTTTCTTTCCAGCCTTCCTATAACCCACAGATTTTTGCACAAATCTTTGAAAGTTCATCTGTTGGTTAATAGGGTTAAAGTAACAATACTTAGCCAAATGATTCAACTTGCCACATATAAAACAAGGTTTTGGTCTATTGATTTTATTCAGATCAACTCCTTGTTTCTGAGCCCATTGATTATTCCAGTTTCTTTGATTTCCTCTTTTTAAATCAGAATTTAGGCTCTTGGCTTTATTGCAATCACACTGTTTGCAAGGAATAGGGTTCACAACAGTGGTCTGCTTATAGTGAACCTTCTTGTTCTTTCCCTCAGTCTTTTCTATCTCTTTAGACTTGATCCAGTGCTTTCCACATCCCTCATTGGTGATAATGTGATTTTCTTTAGGAATCTCACCACTCACAGTATTGTCCTTATCCTTGACAACTTCTTTCTCAGTTTTATCCTTAACAACCACTTCTTCTAAGGGATCTATTTCAGTGGCTCCCTTAGGTAGATTCTTCCTATCCTTTGTTTCTAACAACTCTGAACTAGGAGGGATGTAGTTGTTGTTATAGGGTGGTGGTGTGGTATTGTACCCTATGCCTCTTCTTAGTTTATCATGAATCTGAGTTTGTAACAAAGAATCCATTGCTTTGGAAGCATTAGAAAACTTTTCTACATCAAGTTTGACTTTAGCTAGCTCTCCTCTTAGCTTTTCACTTTCTTCTTTAGATCTGGTCAGTTGAAGCTCTAAGTCATTCTTCTCCCACTTCCAGTAATTTGTGTCATAAGAGTGTTGAAGCTCATTAGCTTGAAAACCCTTAATCTGTTCTTCAAATCTCTCAACAATCCTCACATAATCTTTTATGTCTTTTTCCAATCTCTTAAGGTCATCACTCATGTTCTGGTTGTGATCCCTATACCTTTTAATAGTGTTAATGCAATTTTGAGAGCAAAGATTGGAAGTTACCTCTGTAGGGAGACCAGACACCTCTGCCATTAGAGCTTGATTCTGAATAGCCTCTTCAGCTTGATCACTCCAATCAAACCCCATACCTTGTTGAGAGACAAGGGCTTGTGCAGAGTTTCTGTTGAAGCTTCCAGATTGAGCTTGTTGGTGGTTGTTTTTCTGAGACATTCCACTTCTGCATTCTCTAGCAAAGTGTCCCTTTTGATGGCATTTGTAACATTCCACCTTGGACTTGTCAAATCCTGCTCCATCTTCTCTTCTTTGGGAGAAGTTGTTCCTCCCAGTTCTTTTGATGAACTTTTTAACTCTCATGGAGAGCATGGCCATCTGCCATTTAATATCCATCTCTTCAAGATCATCTGGATTGAGTTGTTCCAAGTCATCATTAATGAGAGAAGGATTTCCATGACTTGCCAGAAAGGCCTCAAACACAGTTTCAGTGCCTTTCTCTTGGTTTGTTCCATTGGCAGTACTAACTGATTCAAGGTTGGAAGTAGACTCAGTTGATGCTGAAAGGAGTGCAGCATTGTGAACATACCCAGAAGGCCTCTTTTTAGCCTCTACCTCAGATTCAAAAACTCTTAGATCATTATAAAGATCATCAAGTTCCTTTTCTTCCAATTGATCATTCTGTCTGAAAGATACAGTATACATGGTCCATTCATCACTCAAGGACCTTAGAAACTTTCTGTTCAGATCATCTTGATCAATTTGTACTCCCACTGTAGCTAGTTCACCAATAAGTTTGTTGAACCTGTCAAAAGTTTGAGTCATGGACTCATTCTTGGTTGACATAAAGTTCTCATATTGTTGCTTCAGAATGGCTTTCTGATTTCTCTTGGTACTTTTGGTACCAGAGAATCTCTTCTCCAGAGCATTCCAGAGCATCTCTGCATCAGTGCAGTTACAGAACTGATGTTGATATTCATTGGGAATATCCAAGAGCAAGGTGCTCAAGGCTTTCATCTCTGTCTGTCTGATCTTTCTTTCTGCATCAGTTTTTGGTGGAGTTCTCTTTCCATCTGCACCAATCTTTCCTGCTTCAGAAGGACCATTCTCTATGATGTCCCACATAGAATAGTCAGTGAGAAGTATGTACTGCTTGATTCTGATCTTCCACATATCGAATTCATTGGGTCTAAGCATTGGAACCTTTGAGACCAAAGTACTGCTTGATTCTGTAAGATTTTCCATGATGAATACCTGATTCTGAGAGAGTTTGGCTCTGATACCACTTGTCAGGATCGAATTCTCAACAAGAATTAATTCTCAGAAACAATATCAAAGAAGTTTGCGGAATAACTCTTTGATATTCAATGAAACAGTAAATCAACACAGTAAATATGAATAACAAACTATAAGCTTTTATTTGATGCTTTGAAGTTACAGGATTACTCACTCAACCTCAATATTGATGAACAGACTCACCAATACGAATTCTACTTCTCTAGAATTAGGATCTATGCCTTGAGGTTGTTTTTCTCTAAAAGAATGAAAACTTAAAGTTAAAAGTTATCTCACTATTCTAAACAATACAATATATATATACTGAATACAAAGATAATTACAATGAATAAAATATCTTCAGTATATCTTCTATGTATATCTCTAACCTTCCATGTATATCCTTTCATACGAATCTTCATCATATAAGCAGTATTAATCTTCAGCAGCATTACCTTCCTTCTAGCAGCATTAACTACTAAGCAGTACTAACCACTAGCAGTACTAACTAGCTAAGCAGTACTAACTTTGTTCAAGCAACACTAACTTTGACTAGCAGTATTAATAGTACTAGCAGTAGTAACACTCAGCAGTACTAACCTTTAAGTCTTCTAGCAGTATTAACTCTGAACTAGCAGCATTAACCATACTTGATGAATTCTCCAGTTCCCAACATTCAAAGTTTTCAGGCAAGAAACTTCAAGATCAATGGCATCAATGGCATTCATAGACGAGCACAATGAAATCGCGATGCTACAGAAGCCCAAACAGGCCGCTGGTTTCCACCAGATTGTGGATTTCCTCAAGACAAGCCATATTGCCCATGCTCTCACTGTGTCGCCATCCATCTATATCGAGCATCAAAGGCAATTCTGGGCAAATGCCACCATTGTTACTGAGAATGGTGTGCAAATGATCAAGACAAGGGTGTGTGACAAACCCTTGACAGTTACTGAAGAGGTAATTCGCATCAGTCTACGTCTAGACGATGCCTCTGGTATAACTTCTATCTCTAATGATGAACTGTTCTCTACTCTTACAAGAATGGGGTATGGAGGCCCATTGGGTGTGTTCAAGTTCTCAAAAGCAAAATTTTCACCTCAATGGCGTTTCTTTGTCCATACCCTTATGCATTGTATCTCTAAAAAGACTACTGGATGGAGTGAGTTCAGTAGCACCATAGCTTATGCTTTGGTATGCTTAGCCACTGCCAGAAAGTATAATTTTTCTCAAATGCTTTTTAATGATCTTGTCTCAAACCTGGGAAGTAAAAAGAGTTTTTATATGTACCCCAGGTTTGTACAAGAAGTAATAACTCATGAATTGACGGATATATCTCATTTTGATGGGGTATATGTACCAAAAATTCCCAAAGGTAAGGTCTTTTCAAACATGAAAAGATCCCCTCTGGACTCGGAAGGAGTTGACACCCCATTGTTCTCTACAATGATGGTGGTGTCCCACACTGATGAAGGTATGGCAGCAGGGTCAAGGTCCCCATTAGACCATCCCACTGCTAGCCAATCCCAACCTTCCCACTCTAAATCCATTCCCCAGTCTCTTCTTGATAAACCAACATCACCAATCACCCAAACATACAAAAGGAAACAGGTAAAGAAGGCTCCTTCCCTTCTTGTACCTTCACCCTCTAAGCCTTTAAGCCCTCTAAGGGAGGATTCTCCCTTAGAGAATATCTTCAGGGAAACCACAGGGGTGTCTCCCAACCCCAAGGAGGTGCTCTCTGAGGAGGAGGATGAGCATATGGGTGAGCAGGCTGCCACTACTTCTGCTAGAACAGAGAAGGACAGTGGTAACATCAATAAGACCTCCCCCATGGCAACTTTAAATGAGCAATCATTCAAAGGTCCCAGGTGCCAAGAAACCACGGGGGTGGATAGTGCTTCTGCGAGGCAGAAGGCTTCCACTACAAAAAGATCCCATGATCCTTCAATAGAGGGTAACACTTCTGGAGAAGGTGAGGGCAGATATAACTACTATGAATTGATGGAAACAATGGGCAACATCAACCAATATGTTATTAAACAAGGGAAAGAAATTGAAGAGATGAAGCTGGTAATCCTGTCACAACAAGTTCAGATTGCCAAATTACAGAAGATGGTGACAAAGCTTGTACAGAAGAAGAGAAGAAAACAATATGTGTTGAGGCAGAGGAAACCTGAAAAAGATGTTTCCAACAAGGGGGAGAATAAAGAGAATGAAACAGAGAAGGAAAGACATTCTGAGGAGAGATTTGATGGTGAAGGGGATAAAGAAACAGTTGATGGGGAGCAAGAAGCAAGAACTGAAATAGAACAAGCAACAACAGAAACTGTTAATACTGCTCAAGCAGCAGAAACAGTTAATGCTGCTGAGATAAAAGAAACAGCAGGGCTTTCTGTGGAGGAACTGGAGATTGCAGAAACACTAGTTAAAGCCAAAAATGACACTCCTAAGGCTACTCAAAAGGCCAAGGGAGTAGTCATCAATGAAGGAGGAATTCAACAGAAGGAAACAGAAAAGGCAAAGGAGTCAAAAGGAAAAGGAAAGGAGAAGATGGTTGAAGCTGAACTGCCTGCAAAGGAGAAGTCCCAGATTGAAATGGATGAGGTAATAGCAAAGCAGCTTCAAGACCAAATGGAAAAGGAGGAACAGTTGCAAACAGAAACAGACAGAGAACTTGCAAAGATCATGGCCAGAAAGTTGAATGCAGAATATCAGAAAAGCATCAAAGAAGCAGCTCAAGCCAAGAAACTTCAAGTCAAAAAGATGCCAATTCAAAAACAGAAAAGACAACCTTCCAAAACATTTTTGGCCAATCAGTAAAGAAGAAAGATGATAAATTTCCTGAAAGGTGCAATTGGTGTCAAGGGGGAGATGTTCACCAACATGGCATACACTCAGGTTGAGGAGTTGTATCAGAAAGAGATGCTCAAGCTTCAAGGGGATTCAGTCCAAAGGGAAGAGGCTGAGAGAAGAATGAAGGAAAGGCATGACCTGAACATACAAAGACCATTCCCTGAGGAGACTACTCCCTCAAAAGACAAAACTAAAGAGATGAAAGAAGAGCATGAGGGTGTTGGTGAAGAAGCAAAATCTGGAAAGAGGGTGAAGACAATTGCTTCAAAAAGGCAGTCTAAAAAGCCAAGAGTGGAAGAAAGAGCAGAAACTGAAGCAGAACCTTCAGTCACACCTCCAACAGAACCTGTGCAGAGCCCAGAACAGTCCAAAAAGCAATCAGATGAGCATATGGGGCTGTACATGACTATAGTAAAACCTGTACAGGCTGTTCCAATCTCCATGAAAGCTCCAGAGATCATCTTTTGGGATATTCTAAAAGACAATGGAAAGGATTTCTTTAGACTCAAAAGAAATGATGGTTCATTTGAAGCATATTCAACATGGGGGAGAGTTATCAGAAGTTGTTCAAGAGCTTATATAGAAGAATTGTACAAAGTGGGGATGAAACTCTATGAGCCTGTGTTGAAAGGTACTGAAGAAAATCTTCTCAAGGTAACATTGGAATACTTGTGCATGATGTTTGATCCAGAAAGAGTGGCTTATAGGATTAAAGATCATAATCATGAGTTTATATTCAAGAAGATTGATAAATGGATACTATTTGAAAATTGTGGAGTATACATGATTACTATTGACAATTGTTATCATGAATATTACCTGGTGGACAAAATCTATGAGCATAGCAAGGAGAAGCTAGAAGGGATGCTTAAAGCTACACTGGTATGCACAAAGGATTCAGAGATGGCTAAAATTGTGGTGAGAAGAACTGTAAATCAAAGTCTGGGGCTAGATCCAAATTTGGGAAACTGAACCTGAGGTGTTGAAAGCATCTTGAAGATCAGATCTGAAGAACTTGACTTCTCTTCCTAAAAGTCAAGTTAGGGGGAGATTGTTGGGAACTGAAGAATTTACCAAGTATGGTTAATGCTGCCAGTACAAGATTACTACTGCCAGAGGACTTCAATAGTTAATAATGCTGAGTATTACTACTGCTAGTAGAATTAATACTGATAGTCAAAGTTAGTGCTGCTTGAACAAAGTTAGTACTGCTTAGCTAGTTAGTGCTGCTAGTGGTTAGTGCTGCTTAGTAGTTAATACTGCCAAGCTGATTAGTGCTGCTTATAAGATGAAGATTCGAATTAGAAGAATGACAGCTGGATATTCTGAAGATATTCATGGAAGATATACTGAAGATATTCTATTTATTGTAATTATCTTTTTGTTCAGTATATGTATAGATTTGACAGAATAGTTTTAACATAGATTTAATTCTATGTTTTTGTTTAGAGAGAATCAACCTCAAGGCATAGATCCTAATTCTAGAGAAGTAGAATTCGTCTTGAAAGAGTCTGTTCTTCAAGATTGAGGTTGTGTGTGTAATCTTGTGATTTTAATACAAGTTTGCAAGTTGTTAATTATACACTGTTTTGATTACTGTTACATTGAATATCAAAGTGTTATTCCGCAACTTCTTTGATATTGTTTCTGAGACTTTATTCTTGTTAAGAATTCGATCCTGACAAACATTCATATGTATTAGGTATTCACTATCAGTGATCAGACTGAGTCTGTTCAGTTATCGCTGATAGTTTCTGATGTAAACAGAAACGTAATCCCTGAAGACAAGTCTCACGTCAACATATGTTCATAGCTGAATCGAAGACGAAGCCACTGAACAAAGAGAAGTCTACTAGTGACCTGATGCGGAAATCAGTGAAGAAAAGACATCTCTACTTATACGCGAAGGAACATGAGGAAAAGCTTCAGCGATAGCTGAACCTCTTTATATCTCTAAAGAAAGAGATATTCAACGATTAATCGATCACAAAGCTTATGCCTCAAGTTTTCTTTTGTCTTACCTTGCACAACCAGTACGATGTGTCAGAACGGACATATCTCTGCCACAAATCGTACAACAACTCTGTCAACTACACTGTTCATGATACGACCGAAAGCATGTCTCCCAAAAGTCAGACTACCAAAGCCAATCACTGAATGACACGTGTAAAGTACCCTGCCATGCATTTAATGCATAGGGTATAAATAGAAAGTTCACCTCTCCATTTGAGGGTGTGCTCAATTCTGGAACCAATATAGAAACCTTTGTTTTCTATACTTCTAAAACCCTCTCTCTCTATATTCTTGTGCAACCATCTTAGTGTTTGTTAAGTTTGTTTAGATTGAGTCTGTCTTAATCTTATTCCGCAACAAACTTGTAAATTGTGTTTGATTTATCAATAAACAATTTATTAAACTTTAATTTATGTGTTTGTATTCACCCCCCCTTCTACAAACTTGTTAAGCACCTCCGGGACCAACAAGTGGTATCAGAGCGGACTGTTTAATCTGATAAACAAGATCCTGCTTTATTCTCTTCTTTGCTATTCTCAAATGGCACTTAACACAAACACTAACTACTATGATAATGGTTCACTTTCTAAACCTCCTCGATTTAGTAGAGATAACTTTTCTCTATGGAAAAATCGAATGATGCTATTTCTTGAAGGTGCAGATCCTACTATACCTGAGTATATAGAAAATGGACCTTATGAACCTGTTAGAATTATAGCTGCAGTTCCAGCTACTGCCACCACTTATGCTATCCCTGAACGTTATGTAGTTAAGGAGATAAGACAGTGGAGTGATGAAGACAAAAAGAAGGTTGGTATAGATGCAAAGGCAAAAACCATTATCTCAATGGCTCTGCCTGATGAAGTTTTTCATTCCATCATGCATCTTAAAACTTCTAAAGAAATGTGGGAAACCATTTGTGTTCAATACGAAGGCACTACTGAAATCCAAGAGACTCGAAAGATTAACTTGGTATGACAGTATGAAAGTTTCATCGCTGGTAAGAATGAATCTCTCTCTGACGTTCATCAGCGGTTTAACTGCTTAATCATTGACCTAAGAACCGTTGGTAGGACCTATTCTAATTCTGAGGTCCTAACAAAATTCTTAGAATGTCTTCCTGAATGCTCGGACAGTTATTTAATATGTCTCAAGCTGACAAAAGACTTAAATTCTCTTTCACTCAGCACCTTGTATGGAATATTGCTTAACTATGAGCAATCAAACCTTCTAAAGAAGAATCTTATAAAAGATTTTAAAGACTCCAAAAGCACTCCTGTTGCTTTAGTCTCTTCAGAGATAATTCCATCTCAGCGATCTACTCTCACCATCACTGAGTTAGATTCTGAATCTGAGGATCCATCAGACCCTGATCTTTCAGAGTTTGATGAGTCCTTAGCACTATTGACAAACTCTTTTAAGAGATTTGCAAGAAAGAGCAATTTACGAAAAAATAAGCCTCTCTCTCTTACTAAAAAGCCAAAATCAACTCCTGTTGATAAGGCTACTGCCACTTGCTATAACTGTGAAAAGATTGGACACTTTGCTAGTGAGTGCAGGTCGAAAAAGGTCTTCAAATCTTCTACCTCAAGAAGATCCAGTGATGACAAATACCTAAAGCTGAAGAACAAATATTAAAAGCTGAAAAGCTATAAACAAAAAGGTAAAGGTCTCATCGCTGAAGAACACGACTGGGCTGAATCAGAAGAATCAAGTTCTGATGAAGAAGAAGTCGCTAATCTCTGCCTCATGGCTGAGATTAAAGAAGAAACGGAAGAACCATCTGAACCTTCTATGAGCTACATATCATCTCAGGTATCTATCTCTACAAATCCCTCTCTGCCTGAAGCTGAGAGAAGTCGCGCTGTTGATGTGCTGACGATTGATCTTTATAATGCTCTAAACGACAAAACTCTAGCTGAGAACAAAAACGTTGACTTAGCTGAACAGTTAGATAAATGTCATGAAAAGATCAAAGAACTGAATCTTTTAGAAGAAAAGTTGAAAGATCAAGTCATTATAAATGAAATCATCAGCATTGAACGCGAACAAGCCATCGCTGCTCTAAAAGCATAAAAGGATCATGTTGAAAAATGGTGCAAATCATCAACAAAGATCTCTGAGATAATAAATGCTCAAATTCCTGAAAGTGATAGAACTGGTCTTGGTTTTTGGAAACCACAAGATGAGACTAAAGAAGAAAGTTCCATGCTTAAGTTTGGAACATTTGTCACTTCTTTCTTTGACACTTCTTATAATCAATTCTATCCCTGTTCTTCTTCTAATCCCATACCTGAAGAAATATCCAAAGGCTCTAAGTCTGCGGATAAAGGAAAATCCATTCTTCGTCCTCAGAAGGCTACCAAGAAAGCAAAGCTGAAAGTTCCCTCTAAACCTTCAGCGAATCAATCCTCTAGCTCTATGATAGAAATCTTTGATCTCTGTCCTCCGAAGCTAAAGATTGATCTCAAGCCTAAGAGATCTGAAGAAATCAAAATTCCTCCCAGATCCCATGCTAAAAGCATTCTTGGACCTGGCCCTGCTCATCTTAAATTCTCAAAACCTTTTTCTCCTGGTCCTAAAACCACTTTCAAATATAGAAAATGTTATCACTGTGGTTTTACTGACCATATTGCAAGCAAATGTCCAATTGCCACTAAAGCTGATAAAACAGATAAAGTGAAGATAAATGCCTCTAAGGCTGAGAAGGTCACCAAAGATGAAAAATCAACCAAGGTGAAAAATACCACTAAGGTTAAGAAATTAACCAAGGTGAAGGTTATCACTGAAGCTGAATCTTCATCTGCTGTGAAGATTACTGAACTTTCCATCTCCACTAACCCAAAAGGACCCATTGAAAAGTGGGTACCAAACAACGCTTAATCTTCCTTATGTGTGCAGGGATCAAAGGGCATCTGGTATCTCGATAGTGGATGTTCTCGTCATATGACTGGACAAAAAGACCTGCTCACTGAATACAAGGAAGATAAAGGTCCCTCTGTGACTTTTGGTGGAAATGGAAAAGGCTATACCCGAGGGTTTGGCGTCCTCAGCAATGGGACAACTACCTTCAGAAGAGATGCTTATGTAGATGGACTGAAGCATAATCTTCTGAGCATCAGTCAGCTATGTGACAAAGACTACGAAGTTCGCTTTTCTAAGAAAGCATGTTTAGTGGTAAATGAGAAAGGAAAACTTGCTCTCAGTGGTTATCGCAGAGAAAATGTCTATGTAATAGATATGGACTCTACTACCACTGAAAACTTATGTTTTCTCTCTAAAGCCTCTTCTGATGTCAACTGGCTATGGCACAAAAGGCTTTCTCATCTAAATTTCAAAACCCTGAATTCTCTCTCTTCTAAGGAACTAGTTTCTGGTCTTCCTCAGCACTCATATGCTAAAGAATCTCTCTGCTCGGCATGTGAAAAAGGAAAACATACAAAAGCTAGTTTCAAATCTAAACAAGTTTCCTCAGTGACAAGTCCTCTTCAGCTCTTACATATGGATCTGTTTGGCCCTATCAATATCCAATCTATAGATGGAAAGAAATACACACTTGTCATTGTAGATGAATACTCTCGCTACACCTGTGTTATCTTTATTCGCTGCAAGAGTGATACTCCAGAAGAACTAATATCTTTTGTTAAAAAGATAGAAGTGCTGAACAATCTTACTGTTCGTTCAATAAGAAGTGATCATGGAACTGAATTAAAAAACAACTCTCTGAACAACTTCTTTGAGAACAAGGGAATTTCTCATAACTTCTTTTCAGTAAGAACACCTCAGCAAAACGGAGTCGCTGAAAGAAGAAACAGAATGATCATTGAAGCTGCTAGATCAATGCTCAGCGATTCTCACCTCCTTACTCAATTTTGGGCGGAAGCTGTAAACACTGCATGTTTTACTCAAAACAGATCGCTGATAGTAAAACGATTTGGAAAGACAACTTATGAACTTTTTCATGGAAGAAAACCATCTATCAGTTTTCTTCATATCTTTGGTTGTCAGAGCTTTATCTTAAACAACAAAGATCAGCTTGGAAAGTTCGACCCAAAAGCAGATGATGGAATATTTCTAGGATATTCCTCCATCTCCAAATCCTACAGAGTTTTCAACAAGCGAAGACAATCTGTGGAAGAAACAATTCATGTCACCTTTGATGAAACTCGCTCAGCGAACTCCAAACCAATCGCTGACAATGAAGAGTTAAATGCTTGGATGTTCTCTCACTACAAAGAAACTGAACCCTTCTTTTCAAACCATCAGCACACAGATCCACCTACTGCTGATGATGATCCAAACATCATACATCCTAAAGCTGAATCTAACTCATGGGTTTCAGCTGAACCTCTTAACACACTGCTACCATCAGATTTACCTTCGTCTGAAAACCTCTCTGATAACAATAGACAGTTAATTCCTGATGAACCTCAAACGTCCTCATCAGTAAACGTCCAAATTATTAATCCAACCTCTGAGTCAAGTGATCATGCTCCTACTCAGCGATGGACCAGAGATCACCCAATAGATCAAATTCTTGGTGATCCCGATGCAGGTATTCAGACACGACGAAGTTCAGGTAACATCTGTCTCTTTGTCAACTTTATCTCTTTAATAGAACCAAAGAAAGTTGATGATGCCCTCAGAGATCCAAACTGGGTCAGCGCTATGCAAGAAGAGCTGACTGAGTTTACTCGTAACAAAGTTTGGAATCTCGTTCCTAGACCATCTGATAAAACTGTTATAGGCACTAAATGGGTGTTTAGAAACAAATTAGATGAACATGGAACTGTAACCCGCAACAAGGCTCGACTTGTTGCTCAGGGATACAGACAAGAGGAAGGCATAGACTATGATGAAACCTTTGCCCCTGTGGCTAGGCTCGAAGCAATTCGACTATTCTTAGCCTATGCAGTCTATAAAGACTTCATTGTCTATCAAATGGATGTAAAATCAGCGTTTCTAAACGGAAAGCTGAATGAAGAAGTGTATGTAGAACAACCTCTAGGGTTCTATGACCCTAAGTATCCAAATTATGTTTATAAATTGAATAAGGCTCTCTATGGTCTCAAACAAGCCCCTCGTGCTTGGTATGACACTCTCTCATCTTTTCTTATCTCTGAAAAATTTGAACGTGGCAAAATTGATAATACATTGTTTTTCAGAAAGATAAAAGGTCATATTATTCTTGTACAAATATATGTCGATGACATCATATTTGGTTCTACTAACCCATCTCTGTGTACTCGCTTCGCTGAAAGAATGAAGAAAGAATACAAAATGAGTATGATGGGTGAGCTGACATATTTTCTTGGTCTTCAAATTAAACAATCTGACAAAGGTACTTTTATCAGCCAAGGTAAGTATGTTAAAGATATGCTGAAGAAGTTTGATCTTACACAAACTTCAGCGATGAAAACTCCTATGGCACCTCCGCTGACACTTAACAAAGATCCATCTAGAAAACCTGTTAATGTCACTGCCTATAGAGGAATGATAGACTCCTTGTTGTATCTTACAGCGAGCCGACCTGACATTATGTACTCTACTTGTTTATGTGCACGCTATCAATCTGAACCCAAGGAATCCCATCTGATCGCTGTTAAGCGAATTTTCAGATATCTGAAAGGAACTCCTAATCTTGGTCTTTGGTATCCCAAAGACTCAGGGTTCGATGTAACTAGTTATTCTGATAGTGATTTTGCAGGTTGTAAACTAGATAGAAAGAGCACCACTGGTGGATGTCAACTCCTAGGAGGAAAGCTGGTAAGCTGGACAAGCAAAAAGAAAAATTCAGTGTCGACTTCCACAGCTGAAGCTGAATACGTAGCCGCTGGAAGCTGTTGTTCTCAGATCTTATGGATGAGAAATCAACTATTAGACTATGACCTTCAGCTATCAAAGATTCCTATCTATTGCGACAGCACTAGTGCTATCGCTATAGCAAATAATCCAGTGCTACATTCAAAGACGAAACACATAGAGATCAGATATCACTTTATCAGAGATCATGTGATGAACGGTGATATTGAACTTCATTTCATCCCTACTGACTATCAGCTTGCTGATTTGTTTACCAAACCTCTTGATGAGACTCGGTTCAACTTTCTCATCAGTGAGCTTGGAATGCTGAATCTCGAAGAATAATTCTTCAGCTTTCATGCATTGTGTCAGTAATCATACGTTCCCCTTTATCATTTCATCTCTGATAAACATTCTGACTCTCAGGTATATTTTCTCCATCCCTACAACTGAATCTTCATTCAGTTAAGATGTTTTTCAAAATATAAACTTTAATCACTGAACTTTCTTCAAATGATTAAAAGCTTTTTGAAAAATAAATTTATCACTGATAATTCTAGTCAGTGATCCTTAAAAGAAAAATCAATCCCTAACTTTACCATCAGGGATACTTTCAAAAAGAAAATCTATCGCTGACTTTTCTTCAGCGATAATTTCAAAACGGACAAATGAACAGTCTTTCTCTCTCCTATTACGTCATTTGAACCGACAATCCACGATATGCCTTTTTCTGACACGTTCGTCCGTTACCCTTCTATCCAATCAACTTCGTGGGACGTGTCCATGTCGTGATGAACATTTTTATTCCCGCCTCTTTCTCTCTCTCTCACACACTCTCTCCTACTCTCTACGTATAAAAAGAATGTTTTTCCATTCTTATCATTTTACGTTTTCTGGAAATACTTTCAAAGCAAGAAAACTCTCTCACCGCATTCTAGCATTGTCAAGCATTTGCATCGTCTTCTTCAAAGATCAACAGGTTATTCTTGATCTTCTTCTTATTCTTGTTCTAAATCATTTTACATAATACTCCATTTATGGACTGCCATTATGGGTTTATAAGATTTTCTCACATAAAATCATTTTATTTTGATTTTATTCATTCAAAACCATTTTATTTTGATTATCTTTATTCAAAATCTTTGGTTTTTCTTCTTGTTCTTATATCTTTTTCTAAAAACTTTTTAATCTTCAAATATGTTGGTTTTTTCTATGTTTCTTTCCTCAAATAAAAACTGGTAAAACCTTCTTTATTTTTAGACTAAAACCTTTCTTCTACTCTTCTATCTGTTCATATTAAGAATGGCTCAATCTGCACTTGTCGCCTCTAAAAATGTCAAGTTCACAATCACTGACTCTGAGCTTCCGAAAAACAATCATCTTGCTCGACTTGATTTTGATGGTGTCAAATACCCACATCTGGTGGATGCTGCAAAGTTTCTGAAGCAATCCTGCATTGCCTACGCCATCACTGTGGATCCCACACCTTCAAAAGCTCTTCTCCAACAATTCTGGTTTACCGCTGAAGAGACATCCATCACCAACAAAAAGGGTGAGCTGGTTCCTGCTATTTCCTTCAGCACTGACCTTGGACCGGGGATGATGACTGCCTTAGGGCTAAGAAAAGCTCTGCGATTTCCTGACAAACCCAGGCATGGATTCTATGCCTTGCCCACTGATACTGAACTCATCCAATTCTTGGATGCTATGGAATACTGTTGGGAGCCCAAGCCGAGGACGACAATTCCCAACAAGAAGCTGACTCTCGTGAAGAAGGCAAACATGCCTTCTCAGCTTAACTACATCTTTTCTCACTTTATTCAGTGTATGAGTGGGAAGAGTGGGTCACTGGACCAGGCCAGCAAGATTCAGGTCCAAATGGCTTACTCCGTGATTGCTGGAAGGAATTTTGACTTCGCCCAAGCTATCTTTGACGATATGCGGTCAAAGATAGAGAAGACAGAGAGGGATCCCAAGATCCCCTATGTACGCTTTATCTGTGTGTACCTGAAGTTCCTCTACCCTGCTACTTACCCCACTAATTCTGATGCAACTTTTCCCAAAGTGGGCCAGCGCTCCTTGGAGGTCAAGGCACTCCCCAACGAGGTAAGTATTTCTGAACTCCGCTCCCGTCTCTATCTCCACACTTCTTCGTCTTCAGTGGCCATGCAGGGGGTTCCTTCTTCTGCTATCCCTGCCGCTATCCCTTCCAAACGACCATCAACTGGCTCCTTTGGTCCTTCAAAAAAGGCCAAGGTGACCAAGAAGAAAGGTACCTCTAGCTCAAGACCTAAGGATGTTTCTCAACAAACCTCCTGGGATGCCTTCATGGGTCTCTCCTCCACATCCTCAGCGATACCCACATCAACCATGCCAGTGACTACGGTCGCTGTCACATCAACAGTGACACCACCCATCATCTCAGCTCCTCAACATCCTGAGGTAACCACTGAGGTAACTACCCCTATCCCTTCTTCTATCCCAATCTCTCATCCTTCTATTTCTTTGGTCTCTAACCTTCCATCTATTTCTACACAACCACCATTTGGAACCCTAGGACCTGACAATCAAACGTTTGAGGATTCTCTACAATTCTACAAAATGTTTGAAAACTCAGGTAAACCTATAACCCTAAACACTACTCCCAACTCACCATATAAGCCTGTTGCTCAAAAACTAACTTTTATTTCAAGACCTAATATGGCCACTATTGACTCCAATGTCAACAGTTTGAGTGCAAAGGTGGAATCTCTAACTGCCTCTCTCAACAACACCACCAGCGCTGTTCACACCGCTGGTGAGGCACTGAAGACACTGACAGCTCAATGGGCCTCCAAAGCTGACGCCTCTCAAATCCCTACTCTCCAACAAGCGCTTGTCAAAGTCAGGGAGGACTCCAAGCAACAGTTTGATGCCCTATCTACAAAGGTTGATTCCTGTGAAATTCTTTTTCAGCAAATCCTGACTCACCTGACGGCACCAGCTCCAATTCCTGCTCCTTCATTTACAGAGAGCGATCACACCTCTCTGAACATAGCTGTAGAGTTTATTCATCAAGCTACGTCAGATATCCCTGTACTTGAAGACCGTCTCACAGGACTGGAGGCTGAAGTCCAGAAGTTGGTCACTGCAAACACTTCTGCTTCTTCCAAAGATCTCTCCCTCTGTGATAATGACAAAGAGGGGGAGAAAGAAGCTGAACAAAATAAGGAGACTGAAGCTGCTGCTGATGAACAACAGAAGGAAACTCCCTCTCATGTTGAGGGGGAGATAGCTGCTGAGAAAGCCCCTCCTACCATCGATGATTTAATCGATGAAGAGGAAGAGGAGGACGATGAAGATGAAGCCCTTGATCTTGAAGATCAAGAGGAAGATCCTCATCAAGATGATGATGATGATGATGAAGAAGATCAATCTCTATGGTGTTCTTCAGCCGTCACGTCATCAGCGATAACTTCGAAAGAAGTTATCAAAGCAGGGGGGGAGTCATGAGATATCTTCAGGAACCCCTTCCCAAAGCAAAGGTGCAACTGCTGAGGGAAGCCTGAAGGTGACCTCACTATCTGAGGAAAATCCTTCTCAGGTATGCCTTACCCTCGTTCCCTTATCCTTCTATAAAAATCCCACCCCTGTTTCTTTCTAAGCCTTTATCTCTATACTTCCCTGAAAATAAACTAATCTTCTTTTTCATTTTCTGACCAGACAGTTCTCTCCCCTGCTTAAGGGAAAAGAGCTACAAATAATACCAGCCTCTGAAGCTGATGACCAAATAATCCCAATCTCTAAAGAGATTGATGAAGAGGATGAAGAAGAAGAGTCCCTACAACATCCACAAAGGCCCTCTAGACCACTTCATTGGTCAGAGGAAGAGATGAAGAAAAGAACAGAGATGATCTCTCATCTGTAGAGTCAACGACTGAAGATCCCCTCTCAATCAACAGATCTAGAGTTCCTGACTGAAGCTGAAATTGAAGAATCCGTCAGGGCTGAGAAGCTGATTGCTGATTGTCAAAGAGATGCCTCTCTGGCTCTCAAAATTCAGTCTTCTCAAGTCAAAGACTTAAAGCTGAAAAGGAAACCAGTGGAAGTCCAGGCCGCTCTTTTGAAAGAGATTGAAGAGGAGCACTCAAAAGAAAAAGCGGTCAGCGATAGCTCAGTCGATTGGTGCAAACATAAACTCGACTATCGCTCTGACCCAATGAAGATTGTTTCAGTCGCTATCTTTGGAAGAAAGAAGAAGGATAATGTTTCCGTCACTATGGAGATTACCAGAGAGGATGGAAGCTGCAAGGCTATGTTCGTTTCAAAGCTGGAAAGCTTCGGCTATATGGAATGGCTTGAGTTCAAAGATGCACTGAGAAAATCAAAGTCAATCTACAGAGGCTATGTTGAAGGGATAAATGATGCTCTCATCAACAGAGTCGCTGCAATATTAAAGGTGTCGTCTGCTCTTCCTTCTAAGTCAAAGAAATTCAAAAGGAAGCCTGTCTCCTCCTCCTCTGAAAATGTCGCAGTGATAAGGAATGAAACCTCCATCAAATTTTCAAGAGAAGCTCTGTTCGGTCCTCCTCCTGATCTTTCAGTTCTGGATCTATATCTGCCTTCTGGTGGACCATATGTTGCGGGACAAGTACTTGAAGAACCTTTTGGAATCTTCTTCAGAGATGACGAGGAACAACTCAGATTTCAAAGAGTCTCTGAAATACCTATTTGTCCCCTCGGTCTTCTCAAGGATCTCATGTGCTTATGGTGTGATCTCTCTCCTGCTGCTGAGCAAATCAAAGCAATCATTAGCCAAGAATCTTTAGAGCGAAGGCAAAAAGGAGAAGAAATACCTGAGTATTTGATCAATCATCCTAAACCCTCTTTAGATAGCTGATAGATTAGTTTTCTTTCATGTAATCTATTAGTAAATCTTACAGTAGTTAGTACACCACTTGTACTTGTAATTTTCATACCTTGTAATTCTTTTCTTGGATTAATGAAAATTTCAGTGATGTACTTAACTCCATCAGTACTGTAAAAGATCCCTCAAAATAGTAATTGGGACGTGTATGTTATGAGTCCTGATTATTCCTTATTTTGAACTATAAAAGTAATTTTCTTCAGTTACTTTGTCATTATCAAATAGGGGGAGATTGTTGATCCAAGCTCTCTCAGTGATTTGATAACGACCCTCTTTTATACTTAGTGAAAATTACGTTTAATATGTATTAGTGTTTCACCATCTGCGATCAGACTGAGTATGTTCAGTTATCGCTGATAGTTCTTCTTACAAACATTCATATGTATTAGTGTTTCACTATTAGTGATCAGACTGAGTCTGTTCAGTTATCGCTGATAGTTTCTGATGTAAACATAAATGTAATCCCTGAAGACAAGTCTCGCGTCAACATATGTTCATAGCTGAATCGAAGACGAAGCCACTGAACAAAGAGAAGTCTACTAGTGACCTGATGCGGAAATCAGTGAAGAAAAAACATCTCTACTTATACGCGAAGGAACATGAGGAAAAGCTTCAGCGATAGCTGAACCTCTTTATATCTCTGAAGAAAGAGATATTCAGCGATCAATCGATCACAAAGCTTATGCCTCAAGTTTCCTTTTGTCTTAACTTGCACAACCAGTACGATGTGTCAGAACAGATATATCTCTGCCACAAATCGTACAACAACTCTGTCAACTACACTGTTCATGATACGACCGAAAGCATGTCTCCCAAAAGTCAGACTACCAAAGCCAATCACTGAATGACACGTGTAAAGTACCTTGACATGCATTTAATGCATAGGGTATAAATAGAAAGTTCACCTCTCCATTTGAGGGTGTGCTCAATTTGAGGGTGTGCTCAATTCTGGAACCAATATAGAAACCTTTGTTTTCTTAAGTTTGTTTAGATTGAGTCTGTCTTAATCTTATTCCGCAACAAACTTGTAAATTGTGTTTGTTTTATCAATAAACAATTTATTAAACTTTAATTTCTGTGTTTGTATTCAACCCCCCCCCCCCCCCTTGTAAAAACTTGTTAAGCACCTCCGGGACCAACACTATTTTCAGAATTTCTGGAAAGTTTATGTTTTCGTGTTTAAAGATCAGTGCTCAGTTCAAGATGACTTCAAAGGATGCTCTTGCTATAAGAACAGATGTTAAACCACCAGTTCTGTTCAAAGGAGAATACGAACAGTGGAAAGAAAGATTTCTGAACTTCATTGACAGAAATGAACTTGGTGATTATATCAGACTTTCCTTGAAAGAAGGGATGATGAAACCTCTAACAAAGATTCATTCTACAGAATCTGAAGGAGAAGAGGTAGTGAACAAAGCGTATCCGATGGATGTAGATGAATATTCTGATGAACAAAAAAAGAGACACAATGCTGACAGGCTAGCTAGATCTATTCTACTCCAAGGTATTCCAAATGAGATATAAGTGAAGATAGACAGCTATAAAGCTACTGGTAAACAAATGTGGGATCAACTGGAGAAGATGATGTTAGGATCAAAGATTGGCAATCAGCTGAAGGTTTCAAATTTTCTCAACAACTATGAAGAGTTTAAAGCAAAGGAAGGTGAAAGCCTACAGTCAACCTATGACAGATTTGTTACTCTTCTAAATGAGCTAAGAAAGAACAGAGTAATGAAATATCAGATTGAGCTGAATGTGGAGTTTCTAAGTATTTTACAACCAGAGTGGATAAGATTTACTCTCCGGTTGAAACAAATGAAAGATCTCAATGAGATTCCTTTGCTTGAAGTTTATGAGACTCTGCGTCAGAATGAGGAAGAGGTAGAGGAGATAAGAGATGAAAAGAAGAAAGATGATAAACCTATAGCTGATCCAGTTGCCTTGTTGGTTAAGAGAAAAGAGAAAAGGCCTGTCAGTCTGAAGAAGAAAAAGGTGATAGTTTCTGAGTCAGAGGAAGAGAATAGTGATGATTCTGATTTTGATGACGGTGAGAACCTGAAGCAAGCAATGCTCCTATTGACCAAGGGTTTCCAAAATAAGTTTTACAAGAAGCCAGGGTCAAATAGTCAACGGTATTCGTCAGGATCAAAGAATTTTGAACACAAAGAAAGAGTAGAAGGTAAAAGATTTGAGGAGAAGATGCCTGAAACAAAGAAGTATGTGAATAGATATGAGGAGAAGAAAGAGGCTGAACCAGTCAAGTGCTACAACTATGGCAAAATAGGCCACTTTTCCAAAGACTGTCGGAAGCCAAAAGTTCGTAATTCTGAGTACTACAAGAACAAGATGCTTCTGGCCAAGCAGAAAGAAGCTGGCAAAGCTTTAATGGCTGAAGATGACTATTGGCTGGATCACTCTGAGCCTGAGAGTGACAAGGAAGAGACTACCCATATGTGCTTCATGGGACAAAAAGTAGCTGAAGAAGATTCAGATGAGGAGGATTCTAAAGAGGTATGTGATATGATTGAATCTGATTTTTTAAATCAAATGCAATCCATGATGGTTGAATTTCAGGATCTGCAGTCTAAACTTAAACGCAAAAAAGGTATAATTGAAAAGAAAAATCAAGAAATACCAAAACTCAACAATGATATTGCTGAGAAGAATGTATTGATTGAGACTTTACATAAAAATATTGATACCATTGCTAGAGAAAAGACTGTAATCCATAATCAATTATCTGAAACATCTTCAAAATTCAAATTGTGTGAACTTAAGATTAAAGAGATTGCTAAAAAGTGCTTATCTTTAAAGAAAGAAAACAAGTCTTTGGTTGAAAAAGTGAGTGGTTTGGAAGAAAAATTTTATACTAGAGGTCAGACTGATCAAACCATTCATCTTAATAAACCAAAAGAGAGTATTGATTGTTGGGGTATTGGTTATGATAACCCACATTATTTGAAAAAGGGTATTTCCAAAGTGCCTGCTTTATATGATTTTGGTTTTCTAAAATTGGCACCTAAATATCCTGAACTGAAAGTCAAATGGACAAAATCATCAGACGAGAAGAAGCTAAGGAAGATGAGAAAAGGAAAAATAAAACTAAAGTGCAACTTCCATTTCGTTATGAAAAGTTGAATTCTAGTTTCAGTTCTACACAGTCAAAATTTCTTTCTAACGATTATTTTCAAAGTTACTCTACAGAGGAAATGGAGGCAAAACCTATCGAAGGCAAAATTTATGTTCCTCCACTCATTTTAGAAAGTAAAATTTCTGAACTTGAGAACACTCTTATAGAAGAGAGAATTTTGATTGGATTAGAACAAATGGTATTTTCAACTGTTTTTGTAAACACTGATTTCTCCAATACTTCCAAAGTTTCTAAATCAATTGATGTTAATGTTCTGTTTAATGAAGAGTTTGATTTTCTAAACTCTGATGGTTGTTTTGATAAATGTGTTGATCAATTTGATTTTAATGCAAAACTTCCAGATCATTCTCAATTTATTGTGAATTCCAAAGATTTACCAAGTAAATTTGAAAAAGGTGAATCATTACTAAGGTTGATAGATCAGTTTCTGTGAGTACCAATCATGCCAAAGGTAAGAAGAGAAAGAATAGGCATTCACAGAAACATATTAACACTGGTAAATCTAGGAAAAAGACAATCTTTTAATTCTCACAGTTATAACTTTCAAAATTCATATGTTTCAGATTTGAAAAAGAGAAAAACTGAAGTGAAATCTGAATGGAGACCAAAGAAGAAAGTTGATGAGACTACAAAATCATGTTCTGATATTGAATGTAATAGGTTTATTGATAGTGTTTTTGATGTAATTGATCAAGTTGCTTATCATAAACAAAACCTTGTATCTTCTTACAAGTCCTACACAATAAAGCAATTGATTCAATTATCTTCGTCTACTATTCAGTCTTCCACATATCGTAGAAATGATTTTGTGTCTCAACAATATTCTGATAATTGGTTTGGTTCATATCATGTCTATAATAATAATATTGCTTCAAAAGTTTTTCAAAAGATCAAAGGGTCCAAATTCAAATGGATGCCAAAATCTTGTGCTAACTTGCTAGGACCCATCTATAAATGGGTACCTAAACCTATTGTTCCTTGATTTCTCCTGTACAGACCCGTCGTATGTGGTACTTGGATTCTGGTTGCTCCAAGCATATGACTGGGCAGAAAGATATTTTATCTAATTATATAGAGAAATTCTGCGGCAACGTCAGATTTGTGAATGACCAGTTTTCCCCAATCTTGGGATATGGAGACGTAGTACAAGAAAACATAACGATTAAGAAGGTGATCTATGTTGAAGGGTTAGGACACAACCTATTCAACATTGATCAGTTCTGTGGCAAGGATTTAGAGGTGAATTTTAAGGCCAAGCGATGTTGTGTTAGAACTGAAGATGGTAAAGAACTCTTGGTCGGGATATGGAAGTCAAACCTCTACACGATTAATCTGTCAAAAATCAAGACTGATAATGCGGTGCGTCTGCTTTCTAAAGCCTCTATGCAACAAAGGTGGCTATGGCATAGAAGGCTATCTCATCTCAACTTTCGATACATTAACAAGTTGGTGACTGGCAATTTGGTCAAGCGTTTACTTGAGCTGAAATATGTCAAAGAACATCTGTGTGATACGTGTGAGAAAGGTAAGATGAAAAGAGCTTCTCATAATCCTAACCCTGAACCGAGCACAAGTACTCCTTTAGAACTGCTGCATATGGATCTCTATGGTCCAATGCGAACTCAAAGCATAAACGAAAAGAAATACGTCTTGGTGATTGTGGATGATTATTCAAGATACACTTAGGTCAAATTTCTAAGATCAAAAGATGAGACGCTCGATGTCATCATTTCATTCTTAAAGATCGTTCAAGTGAACTTGCAGAAGATAGTTAAGATTCTCAGAACTGATAATGGCACAAAATTCAAGAACAAAACGGTTGACGATTATCTCGAATCGATCGGGATAACTCATCAGTTTTCTGCTGCCAGAACTCTAGAACAAAATGGGGTAGTTGAACGACGAAATTGGACTCTGGTTGAGGCTACACGAACGATGCTGAGCCAATCCGATCTACCTTTATTTTTGTGGGCCGAAGCTGTCTCTACTGCTTGTTATACTCAAAATAGATCAATCATTCATCGCCGGTTTGGTAAAACACCATATGCTTTGATTAATAATAGAATACCTAGCATTAAACATTTTCACATCTTTGAATGCAGGTGTTTTGTGCTGAACGACAAGGAGAACTTGAACAAGTTTAGTCCTAAGGCTGATGAAGGCATTTTCATTGGATATTCTCAAACGTATGCTGCATACAGAGTTTACATGAAGAAATCTAAGATAGTTTTAGAGAGCGTAAATGTCACATTTGATGAACATATGGCTTCTGATCAAAGCAGTTTAGAACCCGTTATAACAGGAGTTTTAGCTTCTAGGCAGATCAGTCCAGAACCTGTGGTTAAAGTTTCTAAGTTTGATAAAGCATCAACGTCTACATCTCATTTAACATATTTAGATTTATTGTTTGAACATTTTTATGATGAGTTTCTTGGTTCAAAAGTGACTAAACCTGTTGTGATTGACAGATCTGAAGATTCGAGCAACCATCATCCAATCACTTCAGATGTATCGACTTAATCAAATTCCCCGATTTCAGAAGAAACTCCAGTTCAAACACCTACTCACTTAGTTGAAGTTGCAAATGAAATTGTAGAGCCATAAGTTACACATTCAATTGGATGTACGGTAATGTCTACTCAACAGACATCAAATGTCCAATCCACTGAAACTTCTGCAACGATTACTTCAACTGAACCCCAACATGAAGAAAATACTAGAAACTTAGATGATCAACATGATCAATCTACATCTAATCTACTCCCTCACATATACAAGTGGACCAAAGAGCACCCGGTTCGTCAAATTATTGGCGATCCGTCAAACCCAGTGCAAACTAGGTCTTCAACAGCAAATGAATGTTTGTTTGATTCATTCCTGAGCAAAATAGAACCGACAAAAGTTTCAGGAGATCTTTGTGATCCAGATTGGGTTACAGCCATGCAAGAAGAGCTCAACCAATTTGAAGCGCTTAAAGTCTGGCGATTGGTGCCTCGACCTGAAGGAAAGACAATCATTGGCACCAAGTGGGTATTCAAGAATAAAAAGGACGAAGATGGTGTTGTTATTCGAAACAAAGAAAGACTTGTAGCCAAGGGATACATACAAGAAAAAGGCATTGATTATGATGAGACATATGCACCAGTTGCACGTATTGAGGTAATTAGGATGTTTCTAGACTACTGTTGGGAACTGAAGAAAAACTCAAGTATGGTTAATGCTGCTGGTTCAAAGTTACTACTGCTAGAAGACTTAAAGGTTAGTACTGCTGAGTGTTACTACTGCTAGTACTATTAATACTGCTAGTCAAAGTTAGTGCTGCTTGAACAAAGTTAGTACTGCTTAGCTAGTTAGTACTGCTAGTGGTTAGTACTGCTTAGTAGTTAATGCTGCTAGAAGGAAGTTAATGCTGCTGAAGATTAATACTGCTTATATGATGAAGATTCGTATGAAAGGATATACATGGAAGCTTAGAGATATACATAGAAGATATACTGAAGAATTTTTATTTATTGTAATTATCTTTGTATTCAGTATATATATTGTATTGTTTAGAATAGTTAGATAACTTTTGTTTTTCATTCTATTAGAGAGAAAATCAACCTCAAGACATAGATCCTAATTCTAGAGAAGTAGAATTCGTATTGGTGAGCCTGTTCATCAATATTGAGGTTGAGTGAGTAATCTTGTAACTTCAAAGCATTCAATAAAAGCTTACAGTTTGTTATTCATATTTTCTGTGTTGATTTACTGTTTCATTGAATATCAAAGTGTTATTCCGCAAACTTCTTTGATATTGTTTCTGAGAATTAATTCTTGTTGAGAATTCGATCCTGACAAGTGGTATCAGAGCAAGTATTCTCAGAAATCTGCAATCATCATTCTTCCTTGAAATCAGAAATCATCGATGGCTAAAGTTTCAGATTCTTCAAGCACAGAAATCCCCACAGAGGTAATGTCTAATCTTTGCTCTAAAACTTGTATGGAAACTGTTAAAAGGTACAGGAATCACAACCAGACAATGAGTGATGACCTTAAAAGATTAGAGAAAGATATAAAAGACTATGTAAGAATTGTTGAGAGTTTTGAGGAACAGATCAAAGTTTTCCAAGCCAATGAACTTCAACATTCTTATGATACAAATTACTGGAAGTGGGAGAAGAATGACCTAGAACTTCAGCTGAAAAGGTCTAAAGAAGAGAATGAGAAGATAAAGGGTGAGTTTGAGAAAGCCAAGCTAGATATTGAGAAATTTTCCAATGCTTCTAAAGCAATGGACTCTTTGCTCCAGACTCAAATCCATGACAAACTTAGAAGAGGAATAGGCTATAACACCACACCACCACCATACAACAACAATTACATCCCTCATATATCAAACTTGCTAGAGACCAAGAATAGGAAGGAATTGTCTTATGAAGCCACTAAGGTAGATCCTTTAGACAAAGTGGTGGTTGAAACAGACTCTGAAGAAGAGAACTCTAATGATAAGAGTAAAAATAACACTGTGAGTGGTGAGATTCTTCTAGAAAATCACATTATCACCAATGAGGGATGTGGAAAGGCTTGGATCAAGTCTAAGGACATAGAAAAGACTGAGGGAAAGTCTGAGAAGATCCATTATAAGCAAACCACAGTTGTGAATCCTGTCCCTTGTAAACAGTGTTCTTGTAATAAATCTGAGCCCCAAAAACATGATAAAACAAGGGGAAATCAGAGAAACTGGAATAATCAGTGGGCACAAAAACAAGGGGTTGATCTGAGTAAAATCAATAGACCAAAACCTTGTTTTATCTGTGGAAAGCTTAATCATGTTGCCAAATACTGTTATTTCAATCCTATCAACCAAAGAGTTAATTTTCAAAGACAAACTCAAAACTCCTTTGGCTATAGGAAGCAAGGAAGGAATCAAATGGCTGAGAACAGAGCACCTAAAAAGTCTCATGTTCAAAACAAGTTTGCTAAAACTAAGAAAAATACTTCAAATAAACAAAGGAGTAACTTAAAGACAAAGAAAGCAAACAACCTTGTTCAAGTTTGGGTTCCAATTGCAAAGAAACCTGTTAGTACTGCTATCCCAGATAGTACTGCTAACAAGAATAGTGCTGCTAACTTGATTAGTACTGCTAACCAAGTTAGTGCTGCTAACAAGGCTAGTGCTGCTTCTAGTAGTAATGCAGCCAAACCTATAATCTTGACAAAGTATTCCAGTCATGAGATTCCTAAACATCTCATCCAGACTAAACTAACAGATTATATTGATGAGAAAGGACAACCCAAGACCACTTTGGCTTGGGTTCCCAACAAGACAAACTGATTTATCAAGTGTACATGGCAATCAAAAGCTCAAGAGGAAGAGCATTCTGAATGAAGAAAATGGTTGCTCTTGGCACATAACAAGGAACATGGACTGCCTTCAAATTCCTTAAAAGATTTGATGAAGGACATGTTACTTTTGATCCAGCAGAAGGTTAAAGTTAGAAATACTCCAGAGGGAATAATGATCATGAAGGATCAAGAAGAAAGGATCAGGGGATGAACAAAGTAGTAAGAGAAAAAGGATGGTGTCAAAAAGTGTAAGAGTAGTTAATAATGCTAGTGGTTAATAATGCTTTCAGTTAATACTGCTAGTGGTTAATATTGCTTTCAGTTAATACTGCTAGTGGTTAATACTGCTTTCAGTTAATACTGCTAGTGGTTAATACTGCTTTCAGTTAATACTGCTAGTGGTTAATACTGCTTTCAGTTAATACTGCTAGTAGTTAATACTGCTAGTAGTTAATACTGCTAGTAGTTAATACTGCTAGTAGTTAATACTGCTAGTAGTTAATACTGCTAGTAGTTAATACTGCTTTCAGTTAATACTGCTAGTAGTTAATACTGCTAGTGGTTAATACTGCTAGTAGTTAATACTGCTAGTGGTTAATACTGCTAGTAGTTAATACTGCTTTCAGTTAATACTGCTTTCAGTTAATACTGCTAGTAGTTAATACTGCTAGTGGTTAATACTGCTAGTGGTTAATACTGCTAGTGGTTAATACTGCTAGTGGTTAATACTGCTTTCAGTTAATACTGCTAGTAGTTAATACTGCTCTAGGTTAATACTGCTTATATTCCGAATACTATAAATACTCTTTGCCCGCCTAAAAGTTCATAACGACTCTTTGCATACTGTTCTCTTGCGCTCAAAACCTTTTCTCTCTCAAGTTCGAAGTTTTCAGGCAAGCTTTTCACTAATATAAATGGCATCCATGACTTTCATCGACGAGCACAACGAGATTGCGATGCTACAAAAGCCAAAGCAAGCTTCAGGATTTCATCAGATTGTGGATTTCCTCAAGACAAGCCACATTGCTCATGCTCTTATTGTATCCCCTACAATCTACATTGAGCATCAAAGGCAGTTCTGGGCTAATGCAACCATTGTTGTGGAGAATGGTGTGCAAATGATCAAGACAAGAATCTGTGATCAATCACTAACAGTTACTGAAGAGGTTATTCGCATCAGTCTACGTCTAGACGATGCCTCTGGTATAACTTCTATCCCAAATGATGAACTGTTTACAACTCTTACAAGAATGGGGTATGGAGGCCCATTGGGTGTTTTCAAATTTTCTAAAGCAAAATTCTCACCCCAATGGCGTTTCTTTGTTCATACTCTTATGCATTGTATATCCAAAAAGACTACTGGATGGAGTGAGTTCAGCAGCACTATTGCTTATGCTTTGGTGTGCTTGGCCACTGCCAGAAAGTACAATTTTTCTAAAATGATTTTCAATGATCTTGTCTCAAACATGGGAAACAAAAAGAGCTTCTTTATGTATCCCAGGTTTGTTCAAGAAGTTATTACTAATCAATTGACGGATATACCTCAACCTGTTGGGGTATATGTACCTAAACCCCCCAAAGGCAAGGTTTTCTCAAATATGAGAAGATCTGCTGGGGACTCTGAAGGAGTTGACACCCCATTGTTCTCTACAATGATGGTGGTGTCCCAAACCAATGAAGGTATGGCAGCAGGGTCAAGGCCCCCATTAGACCAACCCACTGCTAGCCAAGCCCAACCTTCCCTCTCAAAATCAATTCCCCAGTCCCTTCTTGAAAAACCAACCTCTCCCATCACCCAAACCTACAAGAGAAAACAGGTAAAGAAGGCTCCTTCCCTTCTTGTACCATTACCCACTAAGCCTATAAGCCCTCTAAGGGAGAATTCTCCACTAGAGAATATCCAAAGGGAAACCACAAGGGTGTCTCCCAACCCAAAGGAGGTGCTCTCTGAGGAGGAGGTAGAGCATATGGGTGATGAGGCTGCCACTACTCCTGCTAGCACAGAGGAGGAAAGTGGTAACATCAATAAGACCTCCCCCATGGCAACTTTGAATGAGCAATCATTTGAAGGTCCCTGGTGCCAAGAAACCACAGGGGTGGATAGTGCTTCTGCTAGGCAGAAGACTTCCACTACTAAAAGATCCAATGATCCTTCAATAGGGGGTAACACTCCTGGAGAAGGTGAGGACAGATATAACTATGATGAATTGATGGAGGCAATGGGTAACATCAATCTAGATGTTCTGAAACAAGGAAAAGAAATAGAGGAGATGAAGCTGGTGATCCTGTCACAACAAGTCCAGATTGAAAAATTGAAGAAGATGGTGACCAGGCTGGTTCAAAAGAAAAGAAGGAAACAGTTTGTACTCAAAAAGAGGGACAAAGTTCAAGATTCTTTCAACAAGGGGGAGAAGCATGAAGGGGAAACTGTTGAAAAGAAAGCTGAAGTTGAGGGGGAGACAGAGGAAGAGATGGAAACAGAAACAGTTACTGCTGCTGAAGTAAAAGTAGCAGCAGAAACTGAAGCAGCAGAAATAGGGCTCTCTATGGAAGAAATGGAGATAGCAGAGACTTTAGTAAAAGCAAAGAATGACACTCCTAAGGCTACTCAAAAGGCCAAAGGAGTGGTCATCAATGAAGGAGAACCTCAAAAGAAGAAAATGAAGGAGGATATAAAAGGAAAAGGAAAGATGATTGAACCTGAACAACCTTCAAAGAAGAGGAGTCAGATTGAAATGGATGAGGAGATGGCAAAGCAGCTTCAAGAGCAAATGGAAAAAGAAGAGCAATTTCAAACAGAAACTGATAGAGAGCTTGCAAGGATAATGGCCAAGAAGTTAAATGCAGAATACCAAAAGAGTTTGAAAGAAGCAGCTCAGACAGCAACTCAGGTCAAGAAACTCCAAGTTAAGAAGATGCCAATTCAGAAACAAAAGCAGAAAAGACAACCCTCCAAGACATTTTTGGCCAATCAGGAAAGAAGAAAAATGATAAACTTCCTGAAAGGTGCAATTGGTGTTAAGGGGGATATGTTTACCCACATGGCATTCTCTCAGATTGAAGAGTTGTATAACAAGGAAATGGCCAAGCTTCAAGGGGATTCAACACAAAGGGAGGAGGCTGAGAGAAGGATGAAAGGGAGACATGATCTCAACATCCAACAACCATTCCCTGAGGAAACCACACCTTCCAAAGAAGAAGCAGAAGAGAAGAAGGAAGAACCTGGAAATGTTGGTATAGAAGCCAAGTCTGGAAAAAGAGTGAAATCAATTGCTCCAAAAAGGCAGTTGAAAAGGCCTAGGGTGGAAGAAACTGAAAAGGAAGCAGAACCTTCAGTCACATCCCCAACAGAGTCAGTACAGAGTCAAGAGCAGGTCACTAAGCAAACTGATGAAAGTATGGATTCGTACATGACAATAGTGGAACCTTTGAAAGTTGTTCCAATCTCTATGCAAGCTCCAGAGATCATCTTCTGGGATATTCTGAGAGACAATGGAAAGAATTTCTTCAGAATCAAGAGAGCTGATGGTTCATTTGAAGCTTATTCAACATGGGGGAAAGTCATCAGAAGTTGTTCAAGAGCTGATATGGAAGAACTATATAAAGTTGGGATGAAACTTTATGAACCTGTGTTGAAAGGTACTGAAGAGAATCTTCTCAAAGTGACATTGGAATACTTGTGCATGATGTTTGAGCCTGAAAGAGTGCACCATAGGATTAAAGATCATATGCATGAGTTCATATTCAAGAAGATTGACAAATGGATACTGTTTGAAAACTGTGGAGTATACATGATTACTATTGACAATTGTTATCATGAATACTACCTGGTGGACAAAATTTATGAGCATAGCAAGGAGAAGTTAGAAGGGATGCTTAAAGCTACACTGGTTTGTACAAAGGATTCAGAGATGGCCAAGATTGTGGTGAGAAGAACTGTAAATCAAAGCTTGGGCCTAGATCCAAATTTGGGAAATTGAATCAGAGGTGTTGAAAGCATCTTGAAGATTAATTCTGAAGAACTTGACTTCTTTTCCTAAAAGTCAAGTTAGGGGGAGATTGTTGGGAACTGAAGAAAAACTCAAGTATGGTTAATGCTGCTGGTTCAAAGTTACTACTGCTAGAAGACTTAAAGGTTAGTACTGCTGAGTGTTACTACTGCTAGTACTATTAATACTGCTAGTCAAAGTTAGTGCTGCTTGAACAAAGTTAGTACTTCTTAGCTAGTTAGTACTGCTAGTGGTTAGTATTGCTTAGTAGTTAATGCTGCTAGAAGGAAGTTAATGCTGCTGAAGATTAATACTGCTTATATGATGAAGATTCGTATGAAAGGATATACATGGAAGCTTAGAGATATACATAGAAGATATACTGAAGATATTTTATTTATTGTAATTATCTTTGTATTCAGTATATATATTGTATTGTTTAGAATAGTTAGATAACTTTTGTTTTTCATTCTATTAGAGAGAAAATCAACCTCAAGACATAGATCCTAATTCTAGAGAAGTAGAATTCGTATTGGTGAGCCTGTTCATCAATATTGAGGTTGAGTGAGTAATCTTGTAACTTCAAAGCATTCAATAAAAGATTACAGTTTGTTATTCATATTTTCTGTGTTGATTTACTGTTTCATTGAATATCAAAGTGTTATTCCGCAAACTTCTTTGATATTGTTTCTGAGAATTAATTCTTGTTGAGAATTCAATCCTGACAACTACGCTGCACACAAGAATTTTACGGTCTATCAGATGGATGTCAAGACAACCTTTCTGAATGGATTGTTAAAAGAAGAGGTGTACGTTTCTCAACCTGAAGGATTCGTAAGTGCGGACAAACCAAATCATGTCTATATTCTAGACAAAGCACTTTACGGACTCAAACATGCCCCTCGAGCATGGTATGACGTGTTATCCAAATTCCTTGTCAAGTCTGTATTTTCCAAAGGTAAAATCGACACCACTTTATTCATTAAAAGGGAGAAAACTGATATCATTTTAAATCAAATATATGTGGACGATATCATATTTGGTTCAACTAATCCAAAGTACTGTAAGATTTTTTCTAACCTCATGGTGTCACATTTTCAAATGAGTATGATAGGAGAGATGAACTTCTTTCACGGATTACAAGTTAGACAATTTTCCACGGGGATTTTTATAAATCAATTGAAGTATATTGTTGACATTTTAAAGAAATTTAATATGTCAAATTGTACTCCTATTTCAACCCCGATGGCACCGAGAACTAAGATTGGAGCTGATCTTTCGGGAAAAGCTGTTGATGTTAGAACCTATAGAGGAATGGTTGGTTCTTTAATGTACTTAACGACGAGTAGACCAAATATTATGTTTTCTACATGCTTATGTGCTAGATATCAAGCTTCGCTTAAAGAATCCCATATGTCGGCTGTAAAGCGGATATTTAGATATCTGAAGGGAACTGCAGATCTTGGTTTGTGGTATCCTAAAGATACAGGTTTTGAGCTAACAACGTATTCAGACGCATATCATGCAGGATGTATGTTAGATAGGAAAAGCACATCGGGTCACATTCAATTTCTTGGAGACAAACTCGTAAGTTGGGCGTCAAAGAAACAAATTTGTGTTTCCACTTCAACTGCTGAAGCAGATTATGTAGCTGCTGCTAGTTGCTGCTCTCAAGTTTTGTGGATGAGGACGCAACTTCGAGACTATGGATTCCAGTTCAACAAAATTCCTATATATTGTGATTCGAAGAGCGCAATCGCCATATCAGCTAATCCTGTTTAGCACACAAAGATGAAACATATTGGTGTGAGATATCCTTTTATCAAAGATAATGTCGAAAAAGGTACAATTGAAATTTACTTTGTAAACACAGATTATCAACTTGCAGATTTGTTTACCAAGCTGTTAGACGAAAAGAGATTTAATTTTCTCATTTCGAAACTTGGCATGTTAAACCTCAAGACTTAATCTGTAGTTACCTAGTACAATTTATTTTGTTATTTTTTTTCATTTCCTTATTTTTAATCTGAACGATATCTACACCGAAAGGTTCTGTTCATGCTTTCAGGGGGGAGTGTGATACAAAATTTAGATGATCTACATTCTAGGGGGAGTTGTAAAGCTCTGCATATATTTTTCACTGACATATTTTGTGATGCATATGTTCAGGGGAAGTAAGGACATTGACTTCTGCTTACATCTGATCAGAACTCATTCTTAAAAGTTTTATTGCTTTCATGTCTTTATTTTTCAATAAAGTTTGTGAATAAGACTTTGTACTTTGACGAGTTTTTGACTATATGCAGAATTTGAGGGGAAACTTACATGATCATATCAATCATGACTTTAGAGCTGACTTCAAGAGATTAAAACTGAGCGCAAGGATTATTCTAATCTTAATCTCATTGTGTTTGAAAGAAGGACAACTTTCAGACATGAAAACATGTTTCTAAATGTTCAACCCACTTTTCGATTCTTAAACAAATTTCATGAATTTTGAAGTGTGATTTTAAATGTTTTCGTTATTATGAGCTTTCATGTTTAACAAACCGCGTGTTTCCAAAGATAAATACTTGTGTATTATCTTTTCCATATACTGTCAAGTATTCCTACTGTTGGCCCCGAAGGTGCTTAACAAGTTTGTAGAAGGGGTGGGGGGTTGAATACAAACACATAATTTTAAGGTTTAATAAATTGTTTATTGATAAATCAAAATACAATTTACAAGTTTGTTGCGGAATAAGATTAAGTAAAACCTAATCTAAACAAACTTAAGAATCACTAAGATGGTTGCACTAGAAATAGAGAATATGGGATTGGGAGGATATAGAAAACAAGGGTTTCTATATATTAGAAAGATGAAGGCTACTCTTCAGATGAAGTGTTGATCTTTCTATTTATACCCTATGCATTAAATGCATGGAAGATCACTTTACACGTGTCCTTCATTGATTGGCTGTGAGGGTCTGACTTTAGGAGACATGCTTTCGGCCGTATGATGAAAAATGTAGTTGACAGAGTTGTTGTACGAATTGTAGCAGAGGTATGTCCGTTTTGACAGATCGTACAGATGTGCAAGGGAAAGACAAAAGAGACTTGAGGCATAAGCTAAGTGATCATCGATCGCTGAATATCTCTTCCTTCAGAGATATAAAGAAGTTCATCTATCGCTAAAGCTTTTCCTCAGGGTTTTTCGCATGTGTAGATTTGTCTTTGATTCACTGATATCCGCATAAGGTCATGAGTAGACTTGTCTTTGTTCAGCAACTTTGTCTTTTATTTAGCGGTGAACATCTTTTGTCGTGAAACTTGTCTTCAGGATTACGTTTAACTGTTTACATGAGAAACTATCAGCGATACTGAACATACTCAGTATTTGATCGCTGATAGTGAAACACATATACATATGAATGTTTACAAGAGAGATCATCAGTGATAACTGAACAGACTCAGTATGATCACTGATGATGAAACACTAATACATAATATTAAACGTAATTTTCACTAAGTATAGAAAAGGGTCTTTATCAAATCACTGAGAGAGTATGGATCAACACCTACACACCGGTTTAATACTTTTATTGACTATGTTCTTACCCTGTCTCAAATTGGAACTATTTTTCGATGGTAAGACACTCCTCTTGTACTTTCAATGTTTCTTGAGCGTTGTTTCATTCAAAACATTTATTTCAAGAATGTCTATACTTGTTCTTATAGACAACATCCAATTTTCATGACCTAAGCTTTTAATGATAAATCATTCTTATTTGATCTTTTCATACATTGTCAAATTCTCAAACAAGTCTTTTGTATTCATTTCATTCATTCAACATACTTATTTTTGAGAAAATCTTCCATGATTAAAATGCTCAAATCTTCATGATTATCTTTATGAGTATACAAATATCTAACATGTATTTCATATTGTGCTTTAACTGAAAAAGTTAAACCAATTGAGCAACATTTTGGCTTTTAGGATAATATACATGGGAATTGTGTGAGCTTAATTGAACTTCTATGGATTCACGATAACCAGTGTTTCCTACCCAAGAAGTTAACCTTGAGTGATCGAGAGGCGAGGGGTCAATATCTGAGTGTGGGTGTGTGCTGAGATAAAATGAAAAAAGAGTTTGGTTAGAAGTGAGCTAAATTGATAAAAAGAAAGAGGGTGTGAGATTAGAGTAAAAGAATATCAAACTCTGCACCAACTTTTTCTGAGCCAGGCAGCCACATTACTGTTGTTTCACAATTCTGTCAAGAAAATCATTGAAACAGGCAACTAGCCCATGCCAACTCTTGCTTAAACCCCACCAGCTACTCATTTCTTTCTTAACAAAGAGATGTTTCAATTTTCTTGGGGACGCAACACATATTCTATCTTGTCTTCATTCGAAAGATGTGGATATTGAAAAGAAGGAAAGTTGCCCCATCTTCGCACTTCGATCATGCAAAATTGAGTCCGTGTAATATTGTTGTTGTCTCAATGGTTTACACATTTTGAGCTTTTATAAACATTCATGTTTAAATTCTTTCATACACAAGCACGAACACACATAAATTTGTTTTTCTGTCGGAACGTTCATAGAATAATCTTGTGTTATTCAATGATTGAATGGAAGACCTGGGGAGTGAACATCAATAAAACTCCTTGTACAGTACATTCGTTGTACTAAGGGACTTCGTGTTACTTACAGGCATATTAACTGATTCATTTGTTGATTTAGGGTTACATTCTTATTTGTCTGAATTTGGAAAGATTCAGATGAATATATATATTATGAATTAACGGATGTTCAGAGGCTCATATGAAAAGATCATGGTCAGAAAATGATGACATTTCTTGAAGAAGTTTTGATGATTTCTATGCTCAACATCATCAAAAAGGGGGAGAAGTTATTTCAAGAAATGTTGTCTGAAGAACAATTTGTAACAGTTTTTGGAAATGATCAAGAAATGCCAAAGTTTGAAAGATTTATCGTCCAAGTTATGGGGAGAATGTTAAGTCTAAATATTGTATCCAAGATTTAATAGGAAAGTCATAAATGTAAAAGTCAACATTGTCATTGTATTAGGAAAGTCAAAGCTTGTTTAGTTTCCTTAGTGGTTAAAGTCTTAGTTAATCTTGTGGTATAAATAGGATTTTAGCCTTGTGGCTTGGTAAGAATCTTGTAACTAGAGTTGTAAGCACGTATTTGTAATATCAGACTTGTGGTTATTGAAGATCTACTTTCTCTCTCTAGTTTCTCTCTCTAGTTCTTGATCATATTTGAATAATTGCTTGATTGTTTTGGGATTTTATGATTGACAATTGGTATCAGAGCTGAACCAAACTTATCAGAGTTGATTTGATCAAAGATTTGAGCTGAACCAAACTTATCCGGTTGAGTTATTCTCATTGTGTGGAGCGGTAAAATGGAAAAGAGAGTTTGGTTAGAAGTGAGTTTAATTGTTAAAAAGAAATAGGGTGTGAGATCAAAGTTAAAAGAATATCAGAACTCTGCACCAACCACTTTTTGAGTCGGGCAGCCACATCTTCTGATTGGTTCACATTCTTTGGTGACCATCATTGAAATAGGAAGTGAGCCCATGCCAACTCTTGCAATTACCCCACCAACCACTCATTTTTTTCTCGAAAAAGAAATGTTTCATTTTCTTTGGGGACGCAGCATATATGCTATCTAATCTTCACTCGGAAGATTTAGATATTGAAAAAGAAGGAAAGTTGCCCCACCTTCACACCTCTTTCATGCACATTGAGTCCATGTTATATCTGTTGCTGTCTCAACAGTTTACACAATTTGAGCCTTATGAAACACAATAATTGTGCTAAATTCTTTCATACACAAGCACGAGCACATAGAAAATTTATTTTCTGTCAGAACATTCATAGATAAACCTTGTGTTTTTTAATGATTGAATGGAAGTCCTGGGGAGTCATCATCAAGCCAGCTCCTTAAATCGTACATTCGTTGTACACAGTGACTTTGTGTTACTGACAGGCATTCCTAACTGTTTCATTTGTTGATTCAGGGTTACCACGTTTATTATGTCTGAATTTGAAAATATTCGGATATATACATTTCATGAATTGACGGCTCTCAGATCAAACGCGCCTATTGTAAACGGGGAGATTGTTATTTGAATACAAAGGGGTGATCAAAGTCTGTGCTGAAATTGATAAAATTTTGATGATCATGATGCTCTCAATCATCAAAAAGGGGGAGAATTTTACAAAGATCAATTTCAAAGCTATGAAGAGTTGTCAAAGTGAAAAATGCTTCCGCTAATTCAAAGACAAAAGACTCTGAAGAAAGTTTGTTCAAAGTTAAATCAAGATGATCTGTTAAAGTTTGTTTTCTAAATACAGTCCAGAGATCAAAGTGATGAAGATACAATTTTGCTGTTGTTTCAAAGTTGTCAAAGATTTTCAGAAGTTTCAAGAATTCTGTTTCTTGTTCAAGGCTTGTTGACTTTCAAAGCTTCAAAGTGCAAAAGACTTTCCAAGATTCTTCAAAGGCTGAAAGAGTAAAGACAGTGAAAGCTTCAAAGTTCAAAGATTAAAGAGACAAAAGCTGAAGAATCAAGAGCTGAAGATCAATATCAAATTTTTATTAAATCTTGAATACAAAGGGGGAGATTGTTAAGTCTAAATATTGTATCCAAGATTTAATAGGAAAGTCATAAATGTAAAAGTCAACATTGTCATTGTATTAGGAAAGTCAAAGCTTGTTTAGTTTCCTTAGTGGTTAAAGTCTTAGTTAATCTTGTGGTATAAATAGGCTTTAAGCCTTGTGGCTTGGTAAGAATCTTGTAACTAGAGTTGTAAGCACGTATTTGTAATATCAGACTTGTGGTTATTGAAGATCTACTTTCTCTCTCTAGTTCTTGATCATATTTGAGTAATTGCTTGATTGTTTTGGGATTTTATGATTTACAGAGAATGTTCATATAGAAAGAGAAAGTTCAAGATTTCAAGAAATTCTCTTTGTAGATGATTTGCTGAAGAAAAGTGAGCTAAATCAGGAGATAATTTTTTTTCCTGGAGTCTGAAAGAGGTTTTATTACCTTTAGGGGAGATTGTTAAAGATTCCTGAAGAGCACATGCACAGACTTTGGGGAAGATTATAGAAAGTTTGAAGACAACTTAAAGAAAGGGGGAAATTGACTTTGATTATTTTGTTCAAAGAAAGAAGAGATTCAAAGAAGAAGATTGTTCGTGATTGCTGAAGTTTAATTTGAATCCAAAGGGGGAGATTGTTAGTGCTCAAATATGTTGGATCCAAGATCATGAAGATGAAAGTCAAAGTCAATGCTCAAGTCAAAGTCTCCTATTGCAAAAGTCAAAGTCTTTGTAATAAGTCAAAGTAAAAGTCAAAATGTTTAAGTGTTTAGTTTTGTCTTTGTAATTGATAGGGGTATAAATATTTTTTTTAGACTCATATGACTAAGACAGATAGCTTAATTGTAGAGAGAGAAATAGTGAGTCTGTGAGAGCATTTTGTATTGTGTTTTTCAAGATTCAATATATGGAAATCGTTTTATTCATCTTGATCTGATTTGCACTTTTTGGGACAAACAGATAATTTGAATGTCACAACTTTCAAAGGGAGTATTTCTATATTTGTATATTTGAGAAGGTTTGTTAGATTCATATTTGGGGGAGAATGTAAAATTCAAGAACACTTAATGAATTGTTTGAATGTGTGCATATATGAAGGTGGAGCATATCTGATTCAAATCAACAAGTCTAGCTTACATCAAGGGGGAGTAAGTCACTGCTCAATATTTAAGGGGGAGTATTCGAGAGGAGAGTATCTTGAAAGTATGTAAGTGTGTTGTGTGTGTCAAGGTTTTCAAAAAGTTTTTGTGCTTAAAAAGTTTCCATTTTTGGAAAGTTTCCTTCATGGGAAAGTTTCTATTTTTGGAACATTCCATTTTTGGCAAAATTTCAAGTTAGGAATGTTTTGAAATCGTAAAAATGTTATTTTTGGAAAGTTTGAAATTTTGTCAAGTCCAAATTTCGCACATAGTGTCATGCGAAAAGCAAGTTTTCACATCCTATGTCACGCGAAATGTTGGATTTCGCATCCTATGGTATGCAAAAAGCAACTTTTCGTACCCTTTGGTATGCGAAAAGTAGTATTTCGCACATAGGCTCATGCAAATTCTTCCATAGGCACAATATTTCGCATCTTGCTTCATGCGAAATGTTCACACACACTTGTCAACTTTTTCAAGACAAGTCTAATTTCAAGGGTCATGCGAAAAGTGAGTGGAAAATCATATCGTGCCACGTGTCACCCATACTCTTTAGTATATATACGGGTTTTCTCTCTCAATTCATTCACTTTTCACCTCAGACCTTGTTTGTGCGAGTTTTACACTTAGAAATCCTCTCAAAATCCTCTTGTGCATATTTTGCTTTCAGACTTTGATTTTCATTAATTCAAGGGTAGGTTTTGTTTGTTGTTTGCTTTTTTTTATGTTTGATTGTTCTTATACATGTATCGGTTCATTTGCAGGTTCCATATTCTTCGATTTAGGGTTTTGGATCTTTTGGACTGTTCATATTCATTGAACCCTTTGAACCTGAGACTTTAATTTTGAACACAAAATCTGAAATTTGGACCGAGTTTATGAAATTAAACTTGATAATAATACTTTGTGGATGATTTTGAACCCTGATGTTGGTTATTATTGGACTGATTTTGGACTTGTGGAAAGATTTGAACTTTGTGGCCTTTTGGACTCTTAACTGTTCTTCGACATATTCTTGGTGTTCTTGAACTAAAATTCAAAATTAATGGATATAATGAACTTTAATGGTTAATCTAAAGTTGATTTTATTTTTTGTAAATGAAATCGACATCATCTGAACATAAAGTTTGAATTTTCATTGAAAATATTGGATAAATTGTGGATTTTGAATCTGGAAAGTTTGGAACACACGAGTTTTTGAATGAATAAGTTTATGCGTAAATTTCATCACTTAGTAAAATTTTCAGATTTGAAATTCAGAACTAAAGGCTCATGCGAATTTCTTGGTTGGAATAAAATTTTCAATGTACATAATTCGCATATTGTGTCATGCGAATTCTAATGTTGTGCTTTATTCTTTCAAGTTTGAATTTCGATTATAGACTCATGCGAAATTCGTTGTCATGCGAATTCTATACTTGGGAATTTTCAGAAAATGTTTTCAAAATGAACTTTTTGGATTTTCACTGACAAAATGGACAACTATCCATATCTTTTCAATTTCAGGTACTAAAATGGCAAAAAACCAATCAGTTAAGCAACATGTTCAAATGGATGAGAATTTTCCACAGGCTTCTAAGGATTATCCTATGCCCTCATCTAGATCTGACTACCAGCCTCAACCTGGATTCAATCCTGATCTTCTTCTGATCACACCATCTGAGGAGAAACTGCTGTCTCCAAACAACCATTTTGTTGATTTTAATCATCTGATGATTGATCCATTGGTGCTATCTATTCTTGCCAATCATCCTCTGAGATATGCACTTGTTGGCCAAGCAGTGGTGCCAAAGATATACTTACATCAATCCTGGAAGACCATCATATTTATTGGAAATGCTGAAGTTCCACAACTTGAGATCCAGATTGATCACTACATATCAATCTTAGACTATCAGAGATTGAGATATATTCTGAGGCTTCCTAAGGCTGATTCAAGAGAAGGCAGAGATTCCTATGATTTGTACCCAACTGATACTGAAGTATTTGAAGGGATTAGAGCAATGGGGTATGTTGGCCAGCTGACTCAACTTGAACACTTCAAGAAGAACAACTTACCTCCATTCTACTACACTATATTCTTTGTTATCAACAGATTCCTAACTGCAAAACACCAAGGGACAGACAATGCAAACATCCACATTCTCAAGATATTTCATGTTGTTGTATATGATTTGCATGTGGATTATGCCATTGTGATCTGGAATGAGCTGTATGAGAGAGTTATCTCAAAGAAGACATCAAAGGATCCATTATTTATGCCTTACCAGAGGTTTCTTACACTGATCATCAAAAGCATGATACGGTGCAACAAAGACATCCCAAGGAGATTGAATCATGAGCATGAACCTGAGCATTCTATGAGATTCTTGATGAAACAGAAGAAAAGCTTCAACTATTCCATGCCAATTCCAGAGGTACTGCTAGTTTATGCTGATTCGGACTCCGAGTGTGTCATAGAATATAGAGAGTCTACGGGATGACCAGAACCTGTTGCCCCTACCTACGGCTCACACCATAGGAGAGAGGTGTCTATGAAGGTTCCTGTAACCCAGGGGGTACAAGAACGGGGAGTGTTGAGGAAAAATTCTGAGAGGGGAACTGGTGGGGGTCAGAGACCTAGACAGGAGGTTGTAGGTTGACATGCTAATGCCTCACATCTAGTGAATCCTACTGGTGATGATAGTCAAGGCTCTGAAACTGAGTCGAATCATGCATTGGCAGATGATGATGATGAAGTAACTGCTGATGACAATTCTCTCAACGAAGATAATGATAATGATGAAAGTGATTGTGATGGCAAGATGATCAAGACGTTCAAAATGATCAAGGTGGTAATGCTATTCAAGATGATGCTGATGCTGACATTGGTTTCACTGATGATGCAATGGATATTGACTTTGACTCTACTGTGATGAATGTAGTGGGAGATATAAGGAGAGACGAGGGAGTTTTAGTTGAAAAATTGAATGTGTGAGAGAGTGACGGGGGAAGAAAAGAACATGGAGAGAGTGAGTGCATCCTAACTTACCATTCCAAAAGGGCAGCTACATTTAATACTTCGTCGCATGTGTTGCGAGCAAGTATTGAAACAGACATAAGTAGCTTACTTATGCACTTGCACACCCCAGCTAGCCACTCTACCACCTCTCAACAGGTGATAGTTTCATCTTTTCATGGGGATTTAGCACAAATCTATCTGGTTCTCATTCGGAGAACTTAGATATTGAAACTAGAGAACATCAACCCAAGTTCTCAATTTCTTTCAGTGTACAATCGAGTCTAGTGCCATTTGCTTTACCCATTATCATTCTGAGGACACATGTTGATACTAATTTTTTTGTCAGAAGTCTTAGTGACCTGACCGGAACACCCCGAGTAGATTCACATTCTAAACTACAAGGACCGGGTGGAAGTCCTGTCATTGCTACCACTATGCCAGCTTTGAACACAGGACATACGGTTGTTTCGTCAACTGTTATGACAACGGAAAGTCTAAGTGACTCCAGTGTTAGATTGCTTGACTTTGTGTCAAAGGAATTTCTCGACGGCGCCTTAAAGGCTGTTGAAAACAGGATGATGGAGAACTTTAGAACTGAAATTGGGGGAGTCAAAAGGTTGTTGAAGGGAAAGGACCCAATTATTGATGAACCAACTCAAACAACTCCACCTCCACCTCAATATGCTCAGCCAACTGATATAAGTGTTGATGAACTCAAATTTCTACTATTTGCCAAACTCTTATCTCAAGCCCCAGCCAACCAAGCTGATTCTGACCTATTTACCTTACTTCAATCCCAACACCAACCACCACCACCACCATCTGTACCTCAAATCCTGGAAGATGTGGTTAGAGCTTTAGAGTTTAATTCATTTGATGCAGATGTTCTGAAATCTATTGAGGCTATGCAAGCAACCTTTGTAGACCTTTTCAAAGGTGTTCATACATCATGCAAAGCCCAAGCCTCTATTTCTATGAAAAGGCATGATCATAATTCAGATAATGACCATGAGGGGGAGATGAATAAGAAACAGAGAGCTGATGTAAATTCTGCTAATGTTAGTGGATCTAAAGCTGTGTCTGGAGATAGTCAAAGGCAGTTGGTTGTTAGAAATGAACAGGGAGATACAAGGGGAAGAGAAATTGTGTTATATGTTGATCTGGAAGTGGTACCAAGGGTTGAAAAGCCTAAGGTAGCTACTAGAGAGAAAATGTTCCTGCTGACAGGTATTGAAGCTGTCAATGTGATAGAACTGTCTTCAGATGATGATGATGAAGATATCAATGAGAAATATGAGCAGTTCTGGAAAGTCAATGTGGAAGAGCAGGAAAATTTGATGAATGATGTTGATGATGATGAAATTGAAGTTGTGGACTTAGAAGCTGAATATATGAAGGAAGTTATTCCAGAAAATGAAGCAAGTGCGCTAGATGGATTACTTGATGACAGAGATAATGAAGTGTTGAATGTCATGTTTGGGCCAAGCACTCCAGAAGATATTCATCTGAGTCCAGTTCACAGTGATATGCCAGAACCTATTCGGACAGAAGTTCCAATGGTCCCATAGTTTAAAGATTTCAATTTTTCTGATGTTGTTGAATCTAATGTGAATCAAGTTGTTAATGAGGAAGAGTTTCCATATCAACCAAAGCCAAACAACCCTCAAAATCAACAAGAATTCCAACTTGAACCATTACATGTTCCTGTTATGCCAAATGAAACTGGTCCTTTGAATACTGCTAATGAAACTGGTCCTTCTAATCCTCAAGCTCAGTATATGATGAATCAGATTTTGGTCCTACAATTGAACAGTTGAGAATGATTCGTCATGCCTTCAGAGTTCCATTCTTAGAAGAGGAGGAGAAAATCTTTGTAAGAAAGATCAAAAGTGTTGGATAAAAATCTTGTGATGGGGATTCAAGACAAGTCACCTGAATTCCAGTTTGAATATGTAAGGATGATAAGTTTTCTGAAAAAGGCCTCTAAAGATGTTAAGAGAAGAGAAGGGATTCCAGTGATTAAAGAGGTCCGTTTGAAAAAAGTTTGAGAAAATCTGGTATCCTGAATTCACTATTCAAAGGAAAGATATGTGTGAGTAAATATTCACTGAAACTGATTTTGTCAATCTTAACTTTGATGATCTGGAATATATGTACCATGAATTCAGAGGCATGGCCATCAGATTTGAAAACATCACTTATGCCTTGGAGACAATCAAGAGATTTATTAGGAGGCACATCTACTTTACTTATTGTTATGACTTTCAACTGGCTATGGAAACAAACCAGAAGAGAGTTAATCTACTTGCACCTGATATGACCCTTCCTAATCTTGTTGAGATCCCATTGTTTACTGTCTTGGAAGAACCAAAGCTTGAAGTTATGTATGAAAATGGGCCATAATGAGAAGAGATTTATGAGAATATCTGAAGTAGCAAAGTATTCTGATGGTACTTTGAAAATAATACTAAAAGAGCTTAAGAAAAGACATGAAGAGAGTGAAAGAAGCAGATTAGCTCGAGGTGATCATTTGCCAAGAAGGAGCAGGATTGTTCATGAAAGAGCTATTCCTGCAATTCAAGACAGACTTGATTTCAGAGGAGGAATCAGAAGATTTGAATCTTATCTTGGGATCAAAAGAACAATCTTAAGAAGGTGGACAAAGTGATTTCTTGAAGAATTTTCAAATTGATCCAAAAGGGGGAGAATGTTAAGTCTAAGTTTGAACCAATTTGACTTTTGTTTGTTGATTTTTATCCTTGTAAGTTTGTATGAGGTCAAGTCATGTATGACCCATATAAATAGTTTCCTTATTTTCATTTCCTTGTAAGAACTTTGTAAGAACATTGCATTGTACGTATTGTGATTGTAAGCTTGTAACTTTTCAAGAGATATATGACATCAAGCTTGTGAAAAAATTCTCTCTCTACAATTCTTGATTTGATTCTTGTTTAGATTCTTAATCTTTGATTGTTAAATGCTTGAATCTAGAATTACAGTAACAAAGAGAATCTTCATTAAGAATTAGAGGAATTTGAAAGCGAGAGTGTGTTATCCTACCTCCTGTAAGAAGTAAAGAAGCAATACCACTCGAAGCAACGTTTAAAACAATTTCTCCTCTAGATCTTATTGATGCAGCTAATGTCTTCCATAGAAACTGTTAGTCCAAGAAATTCAAGAAATTGCAATCAATATATGCAGATATGACAATTATGTACGAAATCTAGAGAGAGAGAGTAGAGAGGGAAAGTCACAAGTCGTATATCTGTTAAGCACAAGTTACATGAACTCTTACAACAAGACACTCTCATATGCTTAATGAATACATGCTTATATATGGTCAAAGACCATATTCACTTAAAGTATACTAGCTTTGATTTATACATTGTTTGACTTTACAGACTTTGACTTTACAGACTTTGACTTTTACACATTAAATCTTGGATACAACTGTACACTAACAATCTCCCCCTTTGTATTCAAGATTTAAAAAAAAAATTGACAATAGTCTTCATCTCTTGATTCTTCAAAACTTTGACTCTGATGTCTTTAAACTTTAGAGCTCTAGAAATCTTCAAACAATCTGCTTTTGAAGAATCTTGAAAAATCTTTCACTTTTGGCTATGTAAAGTCATTAAGTCTGGAACTTGAATTCGAACTCTTTGAACTTCTTTGCTTCTTTGAGGAATCTTTCAATACTTATATATTCATCTCTGTGATCTCTGAACTGTCTTTGAACAAACAAAATTTCTTGAATCATCTTTGAAACATTTTTGTCAGAATCTTTTTGAATCTCCCCTTCTTGATGAGATTCTTGATCAAAACTTTCAGATTATCTCCCTCTTTTTGAAAAACTTTCATCAAACTTGATTATATCAACTTCAAATATTCAACTGACTTGAAAGTTCCAAATTATCTCCCCCTTTTTCTGTTCTTCGGAATATCTTTCAAACTTCATTTAAGCTTTCATTTGACTTGAAATTCCTGAATATCTCCCTCTTTTTGATGAATTGTGAGCAGCAAAATCATCAAAACCTTTTCAAGTCATCACAGTCTTTGAATATTTATCTCCCCCTTTGTGATAATATAACAGTCTTCGCCCTTTGATCTGTGTATCTGTCAATTCATGAAATGTATATATCCGAATCTTTTCAAATTCAGATATAATAAGAATTGTAACCCTGAATCAACAAATGATACAGTTAGAATGCATGTAAGTAGCATGGAGCCACTTTGTACAACTGATGTACATTAGAAGGGAGCTTTTGTGATGTTCACTCCCCTAGGCTTCCATTCAATCATCAAAAAACCACAAAGGAATTTTCTATGAATGTTATAACAAGAAAAATTATTCCTTGTGTGTACGTGAAAGTGTAGAAATGATTGAAGCTACTTAAGCTTTTTCAGGCTCAAAATGTGTAAACTATTGAGACAACAACAAGTTTTCCACGGACTCAATGTGCATGAAAGATGTGCAAAGGTGGGGCAAACTTCCTTCTTTTTCAATATCTAAATCTTCCGAGTGAAGACCACATAGCAGATATGCTGCGTCCCCAAGAAAATAAAACATTTCTTTGTTAAGAAAGAAACGAGTGGTTGGTGGGGTAATTGCAAGAGTTGGCATGGGCTCACTGCCTGTTTCAATGATGGTCACCAAAGAATGTGAACCAATCAGAAGATGTGGCTGCCCGGCTCAGAAAGAGTTGGTGCAGAGTTTTGATTTTCTTTTAACTCTGATCTCACACCCTCTTTCTTTTTAACATTTAATCTCACTTCTAACCAAACTCTCTTTTACATTTTTCTTCTCCACACACTGAGAAAAACTCAATCGAATGAGTTATCTCCCCCACTCTTTGATTTATAACCCCTCACCCCTCAATCACCCTAGAATTACTTCCGGGGTAGGAAACACTGGTTAACGTGAATCCATAGAAGTTCTATAAGTTCTCACATTGATCCCATGTAATTTTATCCTAAGAAGAATAGTTGCTCAACAATTTAACTTGAACAGTTAAGCACAACATATGATAACATTGTCAAAATATATGTACGCTCATCAAGAATATGAATGAAATTTGAGCATTTGAACTTTGAAGATCTCTGAAAACAATGAAATTGAATGAGTGAAATGAAATCAAGAGAATTGTTTTGAGAATCTGACAATGTGTCAATCAGATCAAATATCATGAGTATTGACATGAAATGGTTGGGGTATCAAAGAACTTGATAGTTTGTTTATATGAACGAATATAAACAATTTAGCAATAAACGTACAAAGATTGAAATGATGAATGATGCTCAACAACAGTGAATTACAAACGGGAGTATTACCATCAAAAAATTGGTTCTTTACGAGACATTGTAATAACAAAATCAATATGAAGTACTGAACCGGTGTGTGTGAATACTTGACAGTATATAGACAAGATAATACACAATTATTGATTTTTGGAAACACACAGTCAGGTAAACATTAAAGCTCTAGTATGAAAAACATTTAAAAATCACACTTCTAAATTCATGAAATCTTTTGAGAACCAGAAGTGAATTGAACATTTAAGAAAACATTTTTCATGTTCGAAAGTTGTTCTTCTTTCAAACAATCATAGATCTAGATCAGAAGATACTTACATTTTAGCTCCCCCTCAAATCATGATAAAATGATTTAGAATCAGATAAGCTCCCCCTGGATATTTACATGATATCCTTATCTGAACAAACTTTTATTTGAAGTACGGGTTCTACACTGTTATGTTTAGAAGCCATAATTCTTTGAAATTAAAGACTGGGTTCTAAACTGAAGTATTCAGAAACCATTATCTTTGACATGGAAGAACGAGTCCTAAGTTGTTGTACTTAGAAGTTGAAGCTCTTGCTCCCCTAAACCTGTGGTACCTGTAAAACATATTTAACAGGTTTTGGTACCCACTGGTATTTGGGTCCTGGTTGGTTAGATTTAGGAATCCACTTCTCATTAGATTTAAAACTTTAATTTCATTTTTCTGAGAAGTAATTCTGTAAGATCCATACCAGTGATGAGTAGATTCTCTTTGAACAAAATCATTTTCTCCACAGTAAGAACAACAAATCTTTCTTTGAGCAATCATGATCAAATGATTAGCAGAATAAAACATATCAGGTTAACCAAAAGATTTACCTTTGCTTTTGTTGTGGATGCGAATGATTTGTCATTCTTCTTGTCATCAGGAGAACCCTTCACTCTCCAGACCATCTGTCCTTTATTTGAATTATGCTTTTCAAGAGATTTTGCATAAAAGTTTGCTGGACTATCAACAGATTTTACATAAAAGTTTGCTGGACTATCAACAGATTTGTCATAAAACAAATTAGATGGACGAATCTGATTTGATTTGACAATGTTTGATTTGACACTTGTCCTTTTTGAAACATTTTCTTGAATTGAACTTGAAGCAGTTTTGAAAGAACAAACTGATTCCGTTGAATTGTCATAAGGTGATTGATTAATCACGTCAGCAGAAATCTTTTCTGACAATTCAACATTTTCAAATCAGATTTTGCCATTTGTTCTTTTTGAATGCCTGATGATAGAACAAATATCTTGGATGTGAGCTTAGATATCACATTTTTAATGATTTGACGTTCTTGCTCAAAGTCTTTTTCCAAGTTCTTGTTTTTCTCAGAAATTTCTTTGAAAATCCCAGCATTTTTCTTTTCAAACTTTTTCTTTTCAGAATCAAAAGACTTTTTCTTTTCTTGAAATATTTGTCTTTCTTTTTAAGCAAGTCTTGTAATGTAGAGATCAACTTGGGAAATTCAATTGTTTTATGTTCAAGAACTTTTCTCTCTTTTGCGAAAGTATCTCTTTCAGTTATAACAATCTTTTCAAATTCGGATACTTGCTTCGACAGTTTTAAGCATCTTAGCTCCAAATCTTTCTTCTCTTCAAAAGCTTTCTTGGAAAAATCAGATAGCTTTTGAGTGTAGATTTTCTCTAGATCACCTTTGATTGTATCTGCATTTAGATTTTTCATTAGATCAACATTTTTTGCTTCTAATGCAGATATTTTCTACTCAAAAGCCTTAAACTTGCTATGTAGATCAACTGATTCAGCTTTCAGCTCTGATGATTTCTTTTCAGTTGTCTTCAGTTGGCTTTGAAGGTTTCTTATCTCTTTCTCTTTCACTTTAATTTCTTTCTCTCTTGCCTTGATGATACCAGCAAGATCAGATTTAGAATTATTAATACATTTTACACATTCAGAAGTTTTTTCAGAATTTAACAATTTAGCTTTAAACTCCTGAATCTGATTTAGAAGCTTTGTATTATGAATCTTCAGTTTATCCCGTTCAGCTTCTATAGCAGGTATTTCAGGCATGTACATTATAGCACAGTCTCTCCCAGATAATACAGTAGACATCTTGATATTTGAAAAAAATTTACTTCAAAATGATCGTTAACGAAAATCAGAAAATTTTGATCACTATCAGAAATATGTCCCTCTCCGCAGACTTAGGCACAAACTTAAAAAACTTAAAAAAAATTCTAAAACACAAACTCGTAGAACACTGAAACTCACAGTTCACTGTATATACTACTTTCCGCAGACAAACTTATGCACGTACTAGCTTCGCGCAAAACACAGCATGCGCGTTCAAGGTTCACGCAGACAGGGACGTGCGCGTTTTGAGTTCTCGCAAATCAAGGCGTGCACGTTCTTGAACTTTAACTTCGGGCAATGCTTTTGCCCGTTAATATACTTAGAATATTTTTGACACTTTAACTACGTGCATAATACTTCTCGCAGATTAATAGAACTCGCAGATCAAAACAACACAAAACTCGCAAATAGCTTTGTGCGCTTTTTCACTTCTCGCAGATCACTCTTTGCGCGTTCTAGTCAAAAACTCGCAGAACACATAAAATCACAAAACATCTTCTTCTTGCGTGTTCTTCACTGCGTGCATGTTCTTCAGTGTGCGTGTTCTTCCTTTTGAAGCTTGCGCATTTTCTGAATCTAGCATGTTCTTGAGTCTTTAACACGGATTCGATTATAAATCTTTAAAACCTGCAATTAAGACTTGAAAATGCATAGGGTTGATCGATTTGACATTTAGAACACTTTTCTAATACGATGATTAGGCTAAAAACAACAAAATCACTTTGAATTCATGATATACAGTGTTCGACTCATTTCTCCAAAAATTCACAAAAATCTAAAATTGAAAGCAAATTAGTACGAATTTCATGATCGAATTTAAACAAGAAAGGTTCTAAAACAGAAATCGAACCCTAATGATCCATTTTCTTGCAATAAAATCGACTAAACAAGAAATCTTTGATGCAACAGTGATTTTCAGAAAAAAAAATACTTCCGTATTCTTCAAGAATCGAAAATTCAATCAAATCAATGTGTGTTTAAACCATCTGAATACTTTGGTTTTCTCTGATACCAAATGTTAGTCCTAGTTTTCAAGCAATTCAATCAAGATCTACTAGATATGACAATTAAGAACAATATTCTAGAGAGAGGGTAGAGAGAGAAAGCCACAAGTCGTATATCTGTTAAGCACAAGTTACATGAACTCTTACAACAAGAAACTCTCATATGCTTAATGACTACATGCTTATATATGGTCAAAGACCATATTCACTTAAAGTAAACTAGCTTTGACTTAGACATTGTTTGACTTTACAGACTTTGACTTTTACACATTAAATCTTGGATACAACTATACACTAACATAAATGTTTTACTTGTTCCTCCATAACTAAATACAAAAGACACACCTCCTCGGTTATTTTGAACCGATGTGATTATATCGTCATAAACACCGTGTTGCTCATTTGATAAAGCACCTAGAAGTTGACGAAAATCGTTCTGTAGATTAGCTATGTCGTAATCTAGCTCCTCCGTAATCAAACGATTGTTTGAAGACTCAACAAAATTGTTAGCTCCAACTTTCTTGTATAGAAGTATTGAAAAACAGGCCAAGTATATGAACTGTAGAAGTTTGCTCAGAACATCCAAGCGCACCACATAACCCACAATCTCAGAAGAGTCTGTCGACGCTCTACCAGAGGACTCGTAACCTGATAATGATCTTCATATCACAGAGCCTCTGTGATGGCTAACCTCTGGAGACTGTTCGAAGATTTTGGTGAACTCAGTACAAGACAAAGTCACGTGTAGAACACGTGAAGCCTGCTATACGAAGATTTCCAGATCACTTTTACGCAGCGCACGATCGTTCTACTTTCCAGGTGGCATTCCGTTTATGGAATGTAAGCCTTTGTCTTGTAGTATGGGGTGCATCCTTCTTGTATATTATAGGAGCACCACCTTGAGTTTTTTTGCATGCGAGCACACACAAGTCTGATTTAGAGATTGTATTTCCCTGAGAATATTTGCACACACCAGTGCGTGTTCTTGGCGTTCTTAAAGCTAATCAATGAAATAATGTCTTGAGTAAAATCCTTGTTATATTTTACGATTCTGTTTGTTGATTATTTATGTGTCTACTACCTTGCATGTTCTACTTTTCTACATATTAGAAACGCTTCCGCACTCTTATTTATTAATCTGTGTGTAGTAAAAAGCCCATCAAGTAAAGAACATAATTATTGGGATCAACGAGAATCATCATCAGGGTAAGGCATAGTGGTGATTTTTTTAGGCTGGAATTGTTACGAAGTAAAATCTTTTCAATCTCAAACAATGTCAAGTTTTTGACTTGATCACCCTTAATGGATAAACCTGTAACATATATAATATAAATGTTAAACAACCATAACATAGAAATAATAACTGAAAAAATATTTAAGAAAGAAAATAATATTTAAAAAATAATAAAACAATAAATTGGTTTGTATTTAAATAATAACTGTATAAATACCTAAAGAGATAATTAACATACCTGGAGACTTTAGTGCAATTCGTTGATTGTAAAGAATCCCATCTGCCAAGTATTGCCAGGTTTTTTGCCAACAAATTCAGGTCTAGACAGACTATTTGAAATCAACATGGTTACAAATAAAGACCGTAGATAAAAACAAGAACCAGTTAAACTTGCTTCTTCAATGGCATCAACATATTCCTTATCGTCATCTAAAAGTCCAATAGCATAACCTGCATCTCTAAAAGTAGGAAATATATCTCCATTTACTGTACGAATATCTTCGAATGATTTAGGACATTTTACTTTATTCAAAAGATTTCTTAAATAATACGTTTCACCAAGAGCGGGAGAAACTAAATGAATTCTTCCAATTGAAAAGCCTTTTTTCCTTTGATCCCAACGTCGCTCTTCCAGTTTCCACACAAACTCTATAGGGAATTCAACATAAGTAAGTTTTCGTGCTTCTTCGTAAAGTTCATTACACTTCATACAAGCTAAGAACATTGAAGACGCCACAAAAGTTTTGTTTATGACATTTTCAATATCATCTTCAGCACCAAAAACGACTTGTTGTTGTCCAGGAAGATGGAAAGGAAGCCTCAAAACAGAAGGAGTCCTGTAATGAACATCATACCCAAATATACGCCAAGAAGCTTCACATGCAGATACATATCCACAGTCATAATATTTCTTTATTTCATCAACGAAATTATTATCTTCTTCATTACTGCTTTCTATAACCGCAACAGTAGCTCTATACGGACCCTTGTTGATATATTTGAACAACTATTTTATAGAAGAAGCCTGATTGCACTACTCAACAATAATGTGTGCCTGATATCTTTTCAAAAGATATTTGTTATAAGCAACAACATTTTCGTTATCTAATTTAACACCTAACTTTTCAACAAAACGTCCATGATTTCGTCTGCGATATAGAGGAAAACCATTACCATCAATGGAAGTGTGTTTAGAAAACCTTTTTGGATAGTTTTTTGAACACTTTCTATCAATCATGGAGGGACAGTTAATGTTTTCTTCACCACACTTTCTATCAATCTGGATCTTCGTCTTTGTCTGGGATCTCAGCTGAAATAATCGGATCAATTTGTTCAACAGTAGGTAGCTTGAAATCAGAGTGCATAAATAGACATATATGACTATGAGGCAATCCACGCTTTTGAAACTCCACTGTATAAACAACTACACAAAAAGTGAAATTTAAGATTAATAAAGATAAACTATTAGTATTAACCTTTTGTTAAAATTATAATCATAAATGTAACATACCTGCCTGAACCTTACTGGATAATGCATTGTCTTTCAACTCTTTAATAAGTGCATCAGGCTTCATCTTAAATAACCGACAAAGGATATCAGGCTTGTATTCTGGATTTATCATGGTTTCTTTAAGAAACCTTTTAATTTCTGGCCATTTAGGGTTGCATGTCATGGTTATGAAAAAAACCTGGATATCCATACCACTTAGAAAGTGACATTGCATCCAAACAATTTTGCATCATGTAGCGAGCACCACTGGTAAAAGAAGAAGGTAAGATAGCACGTTGTCCAATGTTGGAAACATTCGTCTCTCCTTGTTCTTGTAAAGTACGTAAATTCTCATAAGTTTTGTACCTTAGAACTTTTTGCTACTTACGTATGTAATGCAATCTCTCACTTTCAATCATTGTATAACCATCAATAATAAATTGTTGGAGAAGTCTTCTTGCATTGAGAATTAATGAGAAAATATTATCCCTATCTTGAAGTCTGAAGGTGAAGAACTCTCTCATTGTTACGGTTGGTCTTTTACTTTTACTTGAAGACGTTATACCTCTTTGAGGAATGTCAACTCTGTAACCATCTTCTCCATATGGAAACATAAGTGGATACTGAATAGGAAGGTAAGAAAAATGTAATTCACTCTTCTGTTGTAGATGACCCGTTTGATGTTTTACAATAGTATCCCTCTTTTCAATTGTATCACCAATATCTCCAACAATTAAAACTGCAACCTCCAAAGCAGTTGGTAGGTTATATGTTCTTCCATCCATTTGGCGTCTTCCAATAAGGCGTAACTTTAGCTCCACATTAGGATTGGATTGAAAACAATCTCTTGCCATCCTATAAGACTTAACCAAAACATTTTGGGAATCTAGCATGTTCTTCAAATATTGTATAATCTCAACATCAAGGGACTCAGAATTTGATGTAGACCCTTCTTTTTATTCAATGATTACATAATAAAAAATATATAAAAAGAAGAAAACATTAATATAACTATATTAGGGAATTAAAATAAATCTATTAATAAGTATAAGGGTGAATATATACCGAAAAACACCATGTCTACTTGAAACTTCATGCTCAATATCATATATGTATAGTTGCGAGAATTTTGGTTTCGATTCATTTGGTGGTAGAAGACTGCTCATTGTATGGTAATTTTGATAGCTAAGCCGATATATGTATGGAGCATTACCTCTATTAATGGATGAATCAACTTTCCCACCCATTGAGGAAAATGAAAACATTGCATTAGAACGACGAATTTTCTTCATGAAGTATTTGCTTTTAGAATCTATGCAACTAAAAAGATTTGCGTAAGTTGCCGGCATTTCTTTTTCTTTGGTAAGCTCAACCTTGCCGTAAAGACAACAAAGTGAATAACTTGTTTTCATCCCACATCTTCTTCCCCTAAGTGCTTCATCTCTCCATGATTTTGCATGACATAATTCTCATATAACCGTTTCATCACCTTGATCCAAGTAGTCTGTTGAATAATATGTTGGTGAAATATTATAATAAATTCAATAACAGTAATAATTTATAAATGTGAAATAATTGATTAACAAAAGTCACCTTGAGATATCCTTGCGCAATTATGTTTCCAGGTTGTTGTTCATCGTTTAATTCTTCATCTGATGTCAAGTCAATTGTAGGTATATCAGATACATTTACAGTGTTCCTTCTTAATCTATGTTGTCCTGATGATAACTCCATAATAGAAGAAGTTTGTTCAATTTTCAATGAGTTGGTTGATGTCAGGCCATTAGAAGATAAGGAATAGCGTCTCTTATTTGATGGTGGTGTTGCACTGTTATTATTTAAAAGAAAGATGTCTGTTTCAAATATAAAAATGTTAGTAAGGTATACATATATTGTAATATATGTTCAAATACATTTGAAGGTAACCAGTATATTAACAATAAGATGTTAAAGAAAATAGACATACCATTGGAAATATTAGATAAAGGACTTCTGATAGTTATATTTGAAGAAGGATATTGAATGCTTATTGACGATATGTATTTGGATTGATATTTTCATCATCATTGCAAACATTTTTGGACTTATTTGAAGATCTTAATTGTCGTTGAGAAACACGATTAGCACATGTAAAAAGAAATTGTAAATAATAAAGAAATAAAGCAAGAGTAAGGTCTTAGTTCAAGAGTCATATTGTTCTCATTCTCCATCATATTAGAGTTCATTCTGGTGATTGAAGAACCTTGAGTGTCTGATGTGGTAGACATAGAATGCTTTTTACTGTTACTCAAAATTATATTTCTAAGTTTTCTCATTTTTTCTAGCATCATCAGTAGAATCCATGTTATAGTTGAAATCTGTAAAAAAACATGAAGTCATTTAATCACAAATCATTAGGAACAACAATAACAGGAAAATGAGAGCTTTGAATAATTGTTTTTTATATATTGAAACATTTTTTATAACGTAAATTCAATTTGTATGTCTTATCAAAATATGTTGTTGGTTTACGGGATTGAAGAAATCTGTTTTGGAAATACACAAGTATTGAGTAGGGGTGGCAATTTTCGACACGACAGTTTTTTAGAAGCTTAAAATATGTAGGGATATTTTCTACTATAAATTATGATGAACATTGGATCTTTTATCTTTCCCAACGATTCTCTTAAGACTCGATTATTTCAAATAAAACCTCAACATCAATTGTATCATAAACAACAGAACCAACGAGCGAAGTTCACGCAGAAAAGTCGGGCATTTTTTCATGGCTAACCATCTCTTCCAGCCATATGGTTAACTCATATGGTCTGGCCATCAAGCAAAGACCCCTAATAACTCTATCAAAAGTATCACTATTTGGCCAATATGAGTTAACCAACATTTTCTCCATAACTTGACGTGCTTCAATATAACTCCCATCTTCACAAAGACCATCCACCAATATGAAATAAGTCTCCTTATTAGGATCACAACCCAATTGCCTGCTCATTTTCTTTAGATATCCAATAGCCTCTGTGGATCTCTTATCACCACAAAGGCCTTTGATCACACTGTTATACAGACTAACAGTTGGAACACAGTTTGATCACACTATTGTCTATATATATATATATATATATATATATATATATATATATATATATATATATATATATATATATATTAATTGTTTTCTAATATAAACATTGGTAAAAGTGTTTATTAACTTGTGTGGTGTGGAAAAAGAATTTTATAAAAAGTATTTGGATTAACTTATTGCTGTACCAAAATGTGATAAGCTAATAAGTTGTCATGTTAGGTTTGGCAAATTTTACTTTTTTGTGTGAATGACCAAAAAGGATATTGTTCCATATTATTAAGTTATTTGCTTTTTTGCCTCTTAACACCTAAAAATCATGTAACCCAAAACAACATACACCAAAAGAAACCTATCTAAGATCAAATTAAACAGCAACTTGTTGCAAACCCCATCGGTGCAAATATCCATTGTAAATTAAACAGAGCAGGAAAGTTCACCAACTAAACCATACAGTAAGCAAAATTCACCAATTAATCCTAATCACCTTATTAACGTAAAAATTGATATGAAATTGCAAAAAGAAAATCACGACAATTTAGAGATTATTTGTATCAAATCCCATACTAATTTTAATAAATCATATACTAATCACGACACATTAATTCGTATATATTTATGATATTTAATAATATAATTAAATCCAAAAATATTCAATATTGGGTTCATTTCGAAGAGATTGACGAAGCGATTACAATGGTATAATTTATAAAAAATAGAATTTTTTAAGGCATTTTAGTTCGTATACATTATTTATGTTTATATGATAAGAGTCTAAAATAAAAAATAAAAAAGTAAGGGATTAATGTAAACTATACCTAATTATAAGAGTAGTAATTGTAATGTATAAATTAAAAAAACTGAATTAATGAGAGATTTAAGGAGGAGTGAATGTGGGTGTGCTAATTGAACTTATAATGTAAATTGCGTCCAGATACATGTTTAGGCGGAAAAATACTGAAGTCGTCTCACCAGAAGACGACATGTGGCATGCTAGTTACTTATTTATTATATGTATATTTATATATATATATATATATTTATATATATATATATATATATAGAGAGAGAGAGAGAGAGGATTAGGCATTTGAGAAATGCTAAAAGTATGAGAAATAAAGAAATGATCATAGCCCTTTATCTGGTCAACATTTGCGGCTTTGACCGTGAATCACGGGATAATTCCTTGTGTGATTTGTAGAAGATAGAGGGGTAATTTCGTAAAATACGTGGGACGAGTTCATATATGAACCTGTATGATTCACATATGAACTATTTTAACTAATTCATATATGAACTATATGATCATATATGATATACGTTCATATATGAATTAGTTAATTGGTTCACATGTGAATCACAAAGATTCATATATGAATCTATTAATTAGTTCAACTGATTCACATATGAACCTACAGTTAATTAGTTCATATGTGAATAAGTTAAATGGTTCATATATGAATCACAAAGGTTGATATATGAATCAGTTAAAAGAGTTCATATGTGAATTACACTAGTTCACATATGAACATATAGTTCATTTATGAATCATACAGGTTCATATATGAACTCGTCCGGTATATTTGTAAAAATTAAGAAATTGTCCTTCAGTTTTTGGAATAGCCGCAACTTTTGACCAATCAAAGCTGTAATTGTTGACTAGTCGAAGACGCAATATTTGACCAATTAAAGCCGATCTTGACCGAATGAAAGGTTATGATTACTTCTCTATTTCTCATATATTTAGCATTTCTGAAATGAACCTCTCCCTATATATATATATATATATATATATATATATATATATATATATATATATATATATATATAGAGAGAGAGAGAGAGAGAGAGGGAGGATATTTTGCAACCTAGATCTCAACAGTCCATTAGATCTAGATTGGATTTATTTAATTCATTGATAATTATAAATTCAGAGGGGTATATTTGTCTTTTACAAAATTGGATATTTATTTCATTTTTTTAATTATTAATTGTGGTTAATCGTTTCCTTAAATTAAGCGGTTATTATTAATGGTAGTGTGGTTTAACCTGTTGTGTTTATTGTTTTTTTTTTGTTTTTTTTTTGTTTTTTTTTAAATATATTTCATAATCATTGACATGGTCGCTAGGGTCGTGTCTTTGATATAGTTTCATTTTTTGAAGATTCATATGATTTTTTGTTTTAGGGTTTAGCTTTTTGTTTATGTCCAATATAGGTTTTGGTTTTGCAAGAAGTTTGTTGGTTGTTAATTGATTTTTCAATGGACAGACAATCGGAGATCTTCGGAAATTGCAGCGAGGGCGACGATTTCAAACATATTGATGAATGACGGTAGAATGCTATTGATGTTGTTGAAGATAAGTCCGACGCTGATCTCGGCGAAGACCTTGCATCATTGACTTCGTTGACATCTAATAACAAAGAGGTCGTTTTGGCTTTTGATTCACTTCAATGTAACACTGTCGAAATTGTGGATGGAGTTTCGAAACCGGTCAAAGTTTTTCATGTAGAAGAATGTTTTGTACCCGATGAGGTTGTTGATGATGAAGGTTGGTTATTTTTTTTATTTGATTCACTTATGTGTTGTAATGTAGGTTGCTGTTGATATAGTTTTATTTATGTTCCCGTGTAATGTATTTTATAAGAGGATGTTGCAAAAATATATATCATGTATTGGTTTTCATGTTTTATTATTTTGGTATGAACAATGAATCACATATAAGTTTTCATGAATTATATCTCATGTTTGATCATATCTTGTGGTGAATAGTAGTTCATGAATATAGTAGCGGGGTTTTTCATGAATTATATTTCATGTTTGATCATATCTTGTGGTGAATAGTAGTTCATGAATATAGTAGCGGAGTTTTCATGATTACTCGGTGTAATGTACGGAATAAGTGTGGCAAAATATTTTGGTGTGAACACCGGATCACGTATTAGTTTTCATGAATTGTAAGTAATTTTTGATCATATCTTTCGCTGAATAGTATGACATTAGTTTTCATGAATTGTAAGTAATTTTTGATCATATCTTTCGCGGAATAGAATGACATGAATATGGCAACAGACTTTCTTGATTGCACGGTGTAATGTTCAGAATAATACATGGGAAGTTGTTTCTCAAATGTTCTTATATATATTATGTATATGTATGTGTTGGAGTGTTGTGTAATGAGAGAAAGTGCTATTTAATGTTGTGTATGAACAATTGTCTCAAGGATGTTGTATATTTATTAATATAATGTGTATTTGAAGGATTTTCATGTATTGTTTTTGTCTGTTGGTTTTGTTTATCTTTGGATATCATTATTTTTATTTTATTGTTAGATGAATGGTTGGTATTTTTGGTACTGGTATGATGTTTAGTTTCATCTTATGATAATTGCGAATTTATGTTTTTTGTTGACTATTTTATGATTTTCTTTCGTAAGTGTGACAAATATATTTTTCGTTTATGTTTGTAGATGAGAGGGCTCCCATTATTGAATCTCCTGGTGGGACGAAGTATTATGTCCCGTCTGTTGATGAATCTATTACGCCTAAAGTTGGCGATTCTTTCCCGTCCGTTGAGATGGTTGAGAAAGTTTATAGGAAATACGCTGAAGAAGCAGGGTTTGATATTCGACTGTCTAACATGAAAAAGAATGTTGGTGGTCAAATTACTGCACGTTTTTTTGTTTGTAGTAAGCAGGTATATCTTCCGAGAAGTTGTACGATTCGTTAGGGGCAAAAGCTGGGGAGAGACGTCAAATAAATTCTAATCTTAATAGGTGTGGGTGTCTAGCTTGTTTTAAAATTCATTATGTGAAAGATAGATCCCGTTTTGAGGTATACAAGTTTATTTCAAAGTATAACCATTTATTGTTTGATAGGAATGAGATGTCCTTATCACGTGTGAAACGCGGACTAACTTTCACAGACCAAATGAGTGTTCTTAATGCTACTAGCTCCAAAGTAGGAATTGCCAAATCTCATAGGATGCATAATGCTATGAAAGGTTATTTAAGTGAATCAGGAGGGACGGTTAAAGATTTTCAGAATTTTAAGCGTGATTTGCGGACGTTTGTTGGTAATAAGGATGCCCAAATGTTGATCAACACCATGGTTGGTAGGCAGAAAGCTTGTCCTGAGTTTTTTTTTTGAGTTTAAGTGTAATGAGAAGGAGTTAATAACAATATTTTGGGCGGACGAAATCGCAAGATTGAATTATCGTGAATTTAGGGATGTAATATCTTTTGATGCTACCTTTCGCACAAACAAGTATGTATTTTGTAGTTTTTATTTTGTCATTTTTGTTGATTTGGTTTTTTTTGTCTAATGTTATTATTCTAATTTATGCGAAGGTATGCCATAATGTTTGTACCGTTTGTTGCGGTTGATAACCATAAACGCTCAGTAGTTGTAGGCGTTGCGTTGATGCATGGATAGATAGTGGTTAATTATACACGGGTGCTTCAAGCTTTTAAGAAAGCGCATGGTAGTGAACCGACATTCATTATTACTGATCAATGTGCCGCAATGAAACTGAAAATTCAAGCTTCTTTTCCTAGTAGCGTTCATCGTTTGTGCATGTGGCACATCACAAAGAGGTGAAAGAGAAGGTATGTTAAGATTTAGTGCTTTTTTTGTCGGTCATAAATGCCTACTTTTATGTTAATTTCTATGATTTTGGTTTTTATTATGTCTAGATAAGCGTGTATCTAGCGAAACAAACAAATTTTACTTCTGATTTCAAGAAGCTTTTTGGAATGTCAACCTGGACCCTCGTGAATTTGAGTCGCGATGGCATGAAGTGATGGATATGTACAGATTATGTGGTGACTCATGGTTTGACGAGTTGTTTGAGACCAGGGAGTCGTGGATTCCTGCTTTTTGTAAAGATAAGCCGATGTCTGGGTTGATGAAAACCACATCGAGGTCTTAGAGTATGTTAGTACACAAATATGTTGGATACAAGATCATGAAAGTCAATGTCAAAGCTCAAGTTAAACCTTCAAGAAAAAGGCAAAGTCCGTGTAATAAGTCAAGTCAAAGTATTTGTATTTTGTGTTTTGTCTTGTAATTTTTAGGGTATAAATAGTTTTTCTGTTCGTAGACTTATTAGGTTAAAAGAGAGTTATTAGACTGAGAGAGAGTTTGAGCTTAGAGAGAGAAAGTTCTGAGAGCCTGTTGTATTCGGAATTGAATTGAAATGGAATTGAATTGAAATGGAATTAAATTGAATTGAATTGTTGTCATCTTGATCTAATATGAATTAGAACTTGTTATTGTGGGACACACAATTGATATCAGAGCAGAAGTTCAATCGAAATCAAGAAAATATTTTCATCGCACCATAGCTACTGTGATTTGATCGAGTTTTTATATTTTTTAAGTGTAATAGTGTGTTCAATTGTGTCTAAAGTGTTCGTATAGTGTTTTAGAAATATCTTTTATTAGTTTGTATCGATCTTGCACTGTAATTTTTGAATAATTTTCAGTTTTTGTGATTTTTGAGTCGTACAAGTTCAACACACTGTTCTTGAGATCAAGTTGTAATATTTGTTGATTTGGTTGTAATTGTTTGTTAGTAAACTGTTCAAACCTTGATCAAGATCAAATCTACAAAGTTTCATAGTCTAATTTATGGTTTTGGATTGATTTTTGGGTGAAAATTGAAGTTTTGGATCGAGATCTACAGAATTCGCATAATCACTGAAGAATTCGAATGGGGTACTGAAGAACTCGCATAATCTATAGATTTCGTATAAAAGAATTCACATAAGTCTGTTTTTGTGAAAAAGATAAGGGAAGAATTCGCATAAGACTAATGTCCGAATTGTGCAGATTTTGCTTACTTCGGTGTACGAAAAGTTGAAAAGAGTTTTTTAAGGACATATTTCGTATAAGGCAACGTACAAAAAGTAAGGATTTCACAGATAGGCACATACAAAATGATTGAATTCGCATGAGGTTACATACGAATTCTTAAGAATTCGCATGAAAAATTGGAAATTTTCTAAGTCCAGAATTCGTATCGATACGAATTGCTCGAGGTTGAAATAGTTTCTAAGTGTAGAATTTGCATATCCTTGTTGTGCGAAAAGTTCATGCGAAAAGTTGGAAGTTCTCAAATATTCTATGTCTAGATTTCGCATATAGGTCTGTGCGAATTGCTCAGAATTCGCATCTAGTTGCTTGCGAATTGTGTGGTGTACGAATTTTTGAAGTGTGCGAATTTTGGATTTTTGCGAATTTTGGTATTGTGCGAATTGTGTAACTAGAGTTGTGTGAGAATTCTTGCCTTAGGAAATTTTTGGAAATTTATTTCTGAATATTTTTCTAAGTTTTTCTGTTTATTGATTTCTTTTTAACTAACGATCATTTGTGCATGTGTTATCAAGATGGGATATTTTGAGAATGAAAAAGAAAATGAGAAACTCAAAGAAGAGAATACTGAACTCAAAGTGTTAATGTATTTTATTGTATCCAAGATTTAATAGGAAAAGTCAAGTCTAGCAAAGTCAACAAGGTCAAAGTTTAGATAAGTCAATCTTAGAGTTTGTAAGTATTTGTATCTTGTATTGCTTAGTGGGTATAAATAGCTTGTGGTGTTTTTGTAATAGGAAGGAGTTCACATTGTACGCTTTAATTGTTAGATCAATGACTATGGAAATATTTCTCTCTCTACTCTCTCTCTACTCTCTCTCTAGAATTTCATATTGTCATATTCTTGTTTGATTGAGATTGCTTGATTGATTGGAATTACAATTTCAATTGGTATCAGAGCGAGACCAAACAATTTCAGAGGGATTAGATAATCAGTTTGGATTGAATTCTTGAAAATTCAAATATGCAGATTGTATTTTCTACTTTTACCGTTTGATCAAGATTTCTTTGTGTTGTTAAAATTCATGTGTAAATTTGTACTTGTTGTGATCGATTTGTGTTAGAAAACACTTTGTATTCACACACAATCACGAATTAATCACAAGATCAGATGTAATTTTCAATTTTCTTGAATTCCTTGAAATACGAACACAGGGTCTGTATTTTTCATTAAATCGCACTGTAATTCAAGTTTTTAGACATACTTGTTGTCTAAAAATGTGTTTAGGATTGATCTTCGATCATGTTGGTACAATTTGAGAATCAATTTGCAGATTGTTCGATTTTTGGATCGATTTTGAACGACAAAGGCAAGAACGCGCTAGATTAGAAAAACGCGCAAGATTCATCAAGTGAAGAACACGCAAAGTTCATGAAGAACACGCAAACCTAAGTCTGCAAGTTCATCATTAAACGCGCAAACGTCTTCTACGAGTTCATCATCAAAACGCGCAAACGTAGCTTGCGAGTTCATGAGAAACACGCAAAAATAGCCTGCGAGTTCTAAAAGTGTCAAATTTCTTCTAAGGACAGAACGCGTAAAGGCATAGAAACGCGCAAAGGAATCTAAACGCGCAAGCTTAACCTTGCGAGAAGACAAAACGCACATATTGTTGTTTGCACGAACTTCAAAACACGCAAGCAGTAGCATGCGAGTTTCTAAAACGCGCATAAAGCGTTTAGCGAGTTTCTCAGTGAACAGTGACTTGAGAGTTTAGTGTTTTGCGAGTTTGTGTAGATTGCGAGTTTTATACTTGTAAATTTTTTTCTGAGCTTTGCGAGTTACAGTGTTTTGCGAGTTTCAGAGTTGAATTTTTTTTTCAAGTGGTGATCTGTTTTTGACTTTTAGTCAAATTTTTCTGAATTGTTTGGGAACGATCTTTCATATCAAGCTCATATATCATTCAAGATGCCAAAGACAGATGATAAGGGAAATACTGTACTTTCAGCTAGAGATATGGATGTATTGTACATGCCTGAGATACCTGTTATAGAGGCTGAACGAGACAAATTGAGAATTCAGAATGCATCCCTTGTCAAACAGATTCAGGAGTTGAAGCTAAATTTGTCAAATTCTGATAAAATTTCTGTTTGTGCAAAATGTACTAATAAAAGTTAAATCTGATTTTGCAATTGCAGGTATCATTAGTGCAAAAGAGGAAGAGATTAAATAAAGAGAAAAAATGATTGCTTTAAAGGAAAATACCATTCATTCTTGTGAGAAAGAGATAAAGCTGAAAGAGAGAAAGATTATGAAACTTCAAACCCAACTGAAGACAACTGAACAGAAATCATCAAAACTACAAGATGAATCAGTTGAGCTTCAACAAAAGTATATGGCTTCTGAAGAAAATGTATATGCATTGAAAGTCAAAAATGCTGATTTGATGAAAAGCATCAAAGAAGATAAAGTTAAATCAAATCTTCAAAGCCAACTGAAGACGAATGAACAAAAATCATCTGAGCTGAAAGATGAATCAGTTAAGCTTCAACAGAAGTTTAAGGCTTTTGAAGATAAGATATCTGCTCTGGAGAAGAAGAATGTTGAACTGAAAACATGCCTCCAAGCAGATAAAGATAGATCAAATTTGAAGACATCTTCAACTCAAAAATCATCTGAACTTTCCAAGAAATCTCTCCAAGAGAAAAAGGATTTAGAGCTGAGATGTTCAAAACTTTCTAAGCAAGTGTCAGAATTTGAAAAGATAATAATAACTGAAAAAGACACTTTTGCGAAAGAAATACAAGTTTTGAAAACAAAATAACTGAACTTCCCAAACAGATTTCTACTCTACAAGACTTTCTTGAAAAAGAAAGAAATATTTTCAAAGAAAAGAAGCAGTCTTTTGAGCTAGAAAAGAAAAATGTTGAAAAGAGGAATACTGGGATTTTCAAAGATATTTCTGAGAAAAACAAGAACTTGGTGAAAGATTTTGAGCTTGAACGTTCACATTTTGAATCTGAAATATCAAATCTCACATCCAAAATAACTGCTCTATCATCAGATGTCCAAAATGAAAAGAAGGCCAGATCTGATTTGAAACTAAAGTTTGACACACTTCAAATCTTTTATCCGAAAAGATAAAAGACTTAGAAGCTGCAAATGTCAATTTATCAGAAAAGATTATAGCTGATGTGATTGATCAATCATCTGTTGATAATTCAACAGAATCAGTCTGTTCTTTCAAAACAACTTCAAGTTCTATTCACGAAAAAAATGTTTTGAAAAAGAAAAGTGCCAAACCAAACACTGTCAAATCAAGTCATATCAGACCATCTAATCTATTCTATGACAAATCTGTTGATGGTTCAACAAATTTTTACGTTAAATCTCTTGGAAAGAATTCAAAGAAAAATCAGATGGTCTAGAGAGTGAAGAGTTCTTCAGATGAAGAGAAGAAGAAAGACAAAGCATCCGCGTACACAACCAAAGTCAAGAAGAACAGTGCGCACAAAGGTAAATCTTTTGGTAATTCTGATATGTTTTACTCTACTAACCATTTGATCAGGGTTGCTCAAAAGAAGATTTGTTGTTCTTACTATGGAGCAAATGACTTCGTAAGTAAAAATTTTGTTAATTACTGGTATGATTCATATTATGTAACCCCCATACGAACTGCAACTAACTCATTAGGACCCAAATACCAGTGGGTACCAAAAGCTAAAACTGTGTTGCAGGCACCCAAAGTTTAAGGGGGAGCATGATGTATGAATTCTAGACAAAACAGTCTAGGACTCGTTCTTCAAAGTTTAAAGAACAATGGCTTTTGAACAAAATAGTTCAAAACCCGAACTTTAATGTCAAGACTGTGGCTTATGATTACAACAGATCAGGACCCGTTCTTCAATGTTCAGATAAGGATATTTTGCTAATATCCAGGGGGAGCTTAATAGACCTAAATCATTCTATCATGATTTGAGGGGGAGCTTAAGGGTAAATATCTTCTAATCTAGATCTCTGATTGTTTGAAAGAAGACCAACTTTCAAACATGAAAAACGTTTTCTGAAATGTTCAAACCACTTCTGGTTCTCAAAAGGTTTTATGAATTTAGAAGTGTGATTTTAAATGTTTTTTCAAATTTTGAGCGTTAATGTTTAACTGACCGTGTGTTTCCAAAGATCAATACTTGCGTATTATCTTGTCTATATACTGTAAAGTATTCATACACACACAGGTTCAATGTTTCATTTGAATCTGTTATTACCATGTCTCATAACGAACAAATTTGTCAGGATCGAAATTCAAAACAAGAATTTAAATACACACTCAGAAACTTTGTTAAAGAAGTTGCGGAATAACACTTTAATAAGAAATCAATAAAACAGTATATGAATTCAAATCACAAGTAATATTGAATTAACTTAATGATTACAACCAAAGCCTCAATCTGTTGAACAAACTCAACAGACGTTCAAAACTTCTCTAATGAAAGGATCACTAAGAATCTTGAGGCTAATTCTCTCTTCGAAAACAAAATACTTGACTGTCTCAAAAATCTAAGACTTCTAGGCTATATAAACAAAACAGATTACAAGATAATTGTTAAAGAAATATTGATTTTCAGCATCCATTCCATAATTATCTTTAGCTCCTTTTCTTTTGCATCACGTAACAAACCATCCTTATCATTATCATCAACATTAATTCTTCTAGCAGTATCTTCTCATCATCAGCAGTACTAACATGCTAACAGTAGTAACTTCCAACTTGCAGTATTAACTCTCCAAGTAGTACTAACTATTCTTCTAGCAGTACTAATCTTTCAAGCAGTACTAATACTACTAGGAGTACTAATCTTCATGTAGCAATACTTATTTCTTCAGCAGTAGTAATCTTTAAGCCTCAGCAGCACTATCCAGACTTAGTATATTTCAGACCCAACAAATTTTTTGAGTTTGTGCACCAAATTCAACACCATCTTCTTGAGTTTGTCTATCTGGATTTGTTGATAAATGATCACCTTTTTCAGCGCCTTTATCTTTGAACCCTGATTGAGTACATCCAGGTTCACATTACCAATGGTTTCCATCAATTCATCATAGTTATATCTGTCCTCACCTCCTTTATATCTTACCTGCTGTTGGATTGTCACCAAAAGCAACACGTCCTTCATCAAACCTTTTGAAATTTTGAAGGCAGGCCATGTTACCTGTCATGTGCCTAGAGCAACCACTATCTACATGCCAAATGTTTTTCCCCTTGAGCTGTTGGTTGCCCTGCACATAAGATAAAACAGTTAGTGTTTTGAGGGAACCCAAGCCAAAATGGTCTTGGGTTGCCCTTTCTCATCAACATAATCCTGCTTAGAAAGCTTGGTATTGATGAGATGATTTGAATTAGGAATCTCATGGCTGGAATACTTTGTCATAATTATAGGCTTGACAATATTAACACTGGTAGCAGTACTATCCTTGTTAGCAGTACTAACTTGGTCCGCAGTACTAACTTGGTCCGCAGTACTAACTTTGTTAGTAGTACTAACTTTATTAGCAGTACTAACTTGGTCAGCAGTACTAATTTTATTAGCAGTATTAACTTGGTCAACAGTAGAATTGCTATCAGCAGTACTATTTCTGTTAGCAGTACTATTTGAGATAGCAGTACTAACCGGTTTCTTGATTTTTGGAACCCAAATTTTGACAAAGTTGTTTGTTTTCCTATTCTGTGAGTTACTCCTTGATTTTATAGGAGTATTTTCTTTTGCTTTAGCAAACATATTCTGAATATGAGATTTCATAGATGTTGTTCTCACATAATCAGCCATGTGGTTCCTTGACTGTCTTGATTGCTTCCTATAACCAACAGAATTTTGTATTTGTCTTTGAAAAGTAATTCTTTGGTTAACAGGATTGAAACAACAGTGTTTGGCTAAGTGATTCAACTTGCCACAAATAAAACACGGCGTTGTTCTATTGATTTTGGTTAGATCAATTCCTTGTTTTTGAGCCCACTGGTTATTTTTGTTTCTCTGATTTCCCCTAATTTTATCATGTTGATGGGGCTTGTTCTGTTGACAAGTACAGGGATTTACAACAGTAGTTTGCATATAGTGAACTCCCTGTACCTTTTCCTTCTCTGTCTTAGAGGTCTCAACTTTCTCACTCTTAACATTCTCTTTTCCTATCTTAGACATCTCCACTTTGTCACTCTTGACAAATGGTTTACCCCCCTTCTCATTTGTAAGAATATGGTTTTCTAAGGGAATTTCTTTCTGGTCTTCCTTATTCTTATCCTCAGTGCTCTCTTCTTCAGACTCTACTTCAATCACTACATTGTCCAGTGGATCTACCTCTGTGGCTCCTGTAGGTAAGTCCTTCATATCTTGTCTTTCTAAGAGGTCTGAGGTGGGTGGAATATAGTTGTTACTGTAAGGTGGAGGGGTGTTGTTGTAGCCTAAACCTCTCTTTAGTTTGTCATGAACTTGAGATTTGAGTAAAGTGTCCATTGCTTTAGAAGCATTGGAAAATTTCTCAATGTCTAATTTGGCCTTCTCAAATTCACTCCTAACTTTCTCACATTCCTCTCTAGCCTTCTCTAGCTTAATCTCTAACTCCTTCTTCTCCCACTTCCAATAGTTGTGATCATATGAATGTTGAAGTTCATTGGCCTGATATGACTTAATTTGTTCTTCAAAATTCACAATGATCAAATTAGACTCTCTCCTATGTTTCTCCAACCTTTTAAGATCATCACACATGCTCTGATTGTGATCCCTATACTTTCTAACAGTTTCAAGACAGGCTTTAGAGCAAAGTTTAGATTTTACCTCTGTGGGGATTGCTGTGCTTGAAGTCTCTGAAACCTCAGCCATCAATGCTTGATTCTGGATTGTCTCATCTGCTTGATCACTCCAATCAAATCCCATTCCATCTTGTGAGACAAGTGCTTGAGATGAGTTCCTGTTGTTGTTGTAGTTTGTGAACTTTGATTGTTGATTGTTGCTCTCATTCAGTTGAGAAATTCCTCCTCTGCATTCTCTTGCAAAGTGCCCCAGTTTATGACACTTGTAGCATTCCACCTTGGATTTGTCAAATCTAGCACCATCTTCTCTTCTCATGGCAAAGTTGTTTCTTCCTATTCTTTTAATGAATCTTTTGATTCTCATGGTAAGCATTGCCATTTGCCATTTGATGTCCATCTCTTCAAGATCATCAACATTAATCTGCTCCAGATCATCATTGATAAGAGAAGATTTAGCATGACTAGCAAGGAAGGCTTCCAAAACAGAATCATTGGGTCCATCCTGTTTTGAGCCATAGGCAGCACTAACTGATTATGTATTAGCAGAAGAATCAGTAGTAGATGATAGGAGAGCAACATTGTGAGAATATCCAGATGGCTTCTTCTTTGATTCAACCTCTGCTTCAAATACCCTGAGATCATTGTAGAGGTCATCAAGTTCCTTATCCAATCTTCACCAAGAGATCTTAGAAACTTTCTGTTGACATCATCCTGGTCCATCATGACACCAACAGTGTCCAATTCTCCAATTAACTTGTTGAATCTATCAAAGGTTTGAGTCATAGACTCATTCTTTGTAGACATAAAATTTTCATATTGTTGCTTGAGAATTGCTTTCTGATTTCTCTTAGTGCTTTTGGTACCTGAAAATCTCTTTTCCAAAGCATTCCATAAGATTTTGGCATCAGCACAGTTGCAAAACTGATGTTGATATTCATTAGGAATTTCCAAGAGCAGAGTGCTCAAGGCTTTCATCTCAGTCTGCCTTATCTTTCTTTCTCCATCAGTCTTTGGTGGAGGTCTCTTGCCATCTGCTTCAATCTCCCCTACATTGGAGGGACCATTCTCAATGATGTCCCATATTGAGTAGCCTATAAGAAGTATATACTGTCTGATCCTGATTTTCCACATGTCAAACTCATTAGGTTTAAGCATGGGAACCTTTGAAACAAGAACACTGTCGTGTGATCCGTCCATGATGATTATTGATTTCTGAGTTCCTATAGCTCTGATACCACTTGTCAGGATCGAAATTCAAAACAAGAATTTAAATACACACTCAGAAACTTTGTTAAAGAAGTTGCGGAATAACACTTTAACAAGAAATCAATAGAACAATATATGAATTCAAATCACAAGTAATATTGAATTAACTTAATGATTACAACCAAAGCCTCAATCTGTTGAACAAACTCAACAGACGTTCAAAACTTCTCTAATGAAAGGATCACTAAGAATCTTGAGGCTAATTATCTCTTCGAAAACAAAATACTTGATTGTCTCAAAAATCTAAGACTTCCAGGCTATATAAACAAAACATATTAAAAGATAATTATTAAAGAAATATTGATCTTCAGCACTTTAGCTTCTTTTCTTTTGCATCACGTAACAAACCATCCTTATCATTATCATCAGCATTAATTCTTCTAGCAGTATCTTCTCATCATCAACAGTACTAACATGCTAACAGTAGTAACTTCCAACTTGTAGTGTTAACTCTCCAAGCAGTACTAACTATTCTTCTAGCAGTACTAATCTTTCAAGCAGTACTAATACTACTAGAAATACTAATCTTCAAGTAGCAGTACTTATTTCTTCAACAGTAGTAATCTTTAAGCCTCAGCAGCACTATCCAGACTTAGTATATTTCAGACCCAACAAAATTTTTCGATGGTAATACTCCCGTTTGCTTTCAAATTTTTTGAACATCAATCATCATTTCCAAATTTGTGCTTTCATTGCAAAATTGTTTATATTCGTTCATATAAACAAACTATCCAGTTGTTTGATAACCTAACCATTTTATTTGATCTGATTGATACATTGTCTGATTCTCAAAACAATTCTCTTGATTTCATTTCATTCATTCAATATCTTTGTTTTGAGAAATCTTCAAAGTTCAATTGCTCAAATCTCATGAGCATACATTTTGACAAAGTTATCATACTTTCTGTGCTTAACTGTTCAGTTAAATTGTTGAGCAACCATTCTTTTTAGGACTTACATGGGATTCGTGTGAGAACTTAAAAAGAACTTCCATGTATTCACGTTAGCCAGTGCTTCCTACCCAGGAAGTTATCCTAGAGTAATTGAGGGGTGAGGGGTCAAAATCAAAGAGTGGGGGAGATAACTCACCCGGTTGAGTTTTTCTCATTGTGTGGAGCGGTAAAATGTAAATGAGAGTTTGGTTAGAAGTGAGCATAATGTTAAAAATAAAGAGGGTGTGAGATCAGAGTTAAAAGAATATCAAAACTCTGCACAAACCACTTTCTGAGTCGGGCAGCCACATCTTCTGATTGGTTCAAATTCTTTGGTGACCATCATTGAAACAGGCAGTGAGCCCATGCCAACTCTTGAAATTAACCCCACTAGCCACTCGTTTCTTTCTTAACAATGAAATGTTTCATTTTCTTTGGGGACACAACATATTTGTTATCTAATCTTCACTCGGAAGATTTAGATATTGAAAAAGAAGGAAAGTTGCCCCACCTTCGCACCTCTTTCATGCACATTGAGTCCGTTTAATACTTGTTGTTGTCTCAACAGTTTACACAATTTGAGCCTTATGAAACACAATCATTGTGCTAAATTCTTTCATAACACAAGCACGAACACACAGAAAATTTGTTTTTCTGTCAGAACATTCATAGAATTACCTTGTGTTTTTCAATGATTGAATGGAAGTCCTGGGGAGTCATCATCAAACCAGCTCCTTAAATTAAATTGTACATTCGTTGTACACATTAACTTTGTGTTACTGACAGGCATTCCTAACTGTTTCATTTGTTGAATCAGGGTTACAACGTTCATTATATCTGAATTTGAAAAGATTCGGGTATATACAGTTCATGATTCAGCTATTCAGATCAAAGGGCGGAAAATGTCAAATTTACCATAAAAAGGGGAGATTGTTAGTTTCTTACAAAGGGGAAGATCAAAGAAAGTGTTGAAATTGAAGACTTTTGATGATCATGATGCTCACAATCATCAAAAAGGGGGAGAGATTCACAAAGTTCAATTTCAAATCAATTTCAAAGTCCTGAAAATAGTTCAAAGTCAAGACTTGTGGATAATTTCTGAAAGTTCAAATCAGGTGAAAAGAAATCATTCTCAAAAGATTCTGAAGACAAGTCCAAATGATTTGAGAAAGTTTGTTTTCTGAAGACGATCAAGAGATCAGAGTGATGAAGATACATATTTGTCAAAGATCCCTTGAAATTTCAAAGAAGTTCAAAGTTTTCAAAGTTTTATTCAAGACTTGTTGATTTACAAAGATGCAAAGTGCAAAAGACTTTTCAAGATTCTTCAAAGACTGAAAGACTGAAGACTGTCAGAGCTTCAAAGTTCAAAGCCGTCAGAGTTAATTGTTGAAGAATCAAGCGCTAAAGACTAGTGTCAAATTTTTATTAAATCTTGAATACAAAGGGGGAGATTGTTAATGTATTTTATTGTATCCAAGATTTAATAGGAAAATTCAAGTCTAGCAAAGTCAACAAGGTCAAAGTTTAGATAAGTCAATCTTAGAGTTTGTAAGTGTTTGTATCTTGTATTACTTAGTGGGTATAAATAGCTTGTGGTGTTGATTGTCACTGAAAGATCAAGTTTCTTATCACGATAACAGATATATATTCACAACCAAGAGATTAAACAAACCTGTTTTTGATATTCAATCTAAATGGTTACAAGGTTTTCTCTAGAATATTTTCTCTCTAAGCTCTCTCTCTCTAGAATCGTTTTTCTCTTACACGTACTGGAATAAGGCGGCTGACAAAACCAAATTTAGCACACCCTTGCACCCTAAAACCCTAGAGCCTAATAGGCCCACACACCTATTTTAGGAGAAAGCCATAAAGGCCCAAAATACAAGTAAAAACATTCTTTGACATTTATTACAAAATAACCTAGACTATTTAATGAGAGTTGACTTTTCCATCTTTGACTTCAGATTTCCGTCTTCAATATTGATGATCTTAAATCCAATAAATCTGTGATCTAACAATCTTCCCCTTTGGATCAAGATCATTACTAAAAAGATTTAGCAATTCAGTCTTCTCTTCAAGCTCAGAAAACAATCTCCCTCTTTGTCTGCAAAAAAAAATAGCAATCTCCCCAAAAGATGTAGATAAAATCTCTTTCATATGATGGAAAGAAATTATCTTCTGATTTAGCTCAGAATGCTTTAGCAAAGTATCTTCAAAGAAAAATTCTCAAGAAAAAAAAAACTTTGAACTTTCTGACTTGACATTTCTTTAAGAATTGTATTCTCCCATTTCTTGATTAGCTCTCCCCCTTTTTGATGAATTGAGCATCGATATCATCAAAACTTCTTCAGAACAAGAAATGTCTTTGACCATGTTGATCTTCCACGAGCCTCTGATTCACCGTCAATTCGAACAATGTATTCATCCAGATCTTTTCAAATCTAGATAAAATAGGAATGTAACACCTGAATCAACAAATGAATCAATTAAAAATGCCTGTCAGTAACATGAAGTCACTGTGTGTAACGAATACACATTGGAAAAGAGCTTTTTGATGTTTACTCCCCCAAGGCTTCCATTCAATCATCGAAACACCACAAAGGCAATTTCTATTAACGTTATGACAAAGAAACAAATTCCTTGTGTGTTCGTGCAAGTGATAGAAAAAATTAAGCACGGATGATTGCTTATAAAGGCTCAAAATGTGTAAACCACTGAGACAACAGTTAGTTAAACACATACTCAATGTGCATTAGTGAAGTGTGAAGGTGGGGCAGACTTCCTTCTTTTCAATATCCAGATTTTCCAAATGAAAACCAGATAGTATATGTGTTGCGTCCCCTTTGAAAATGAAACATTTTCTTGTTAAGAAGAAAATGAGTAGCTGGTGGGGTAATGGAAAGAGTTGACATGGGCTAGTTGCCTATTTCAATAATGTTCACCAGGAATTTTGAAGCATTAGTAATGTGGTTGCCCGGCTCAGAAAGTAGTTGGTGCAGAGTTTGATATTCTTTTACTCTGATCTCACACCCTCTTTCTTTTTATCATGTAAGCTCACATCTAACCAAACTCTCTTTTACATTTTTACCTCCACGCACGTCCCACACTCATTTCTTTTGACTCCCCACACTCAATCACTAAGGATTAACTTCTTGGGTAGGAAACACTGGGTAACATGAATCCATAAAAGTTCAATTAAGTCCTAGCACAATGAAATCTCATGTTTCCCTATAAAGCATGTATTGCTCAGATGATTTAACTTTATCAGTTAAAGCGCAAATAGATCATGAAAACATTTAAAAGCACACTTCCAATTCATGAAATCTGCTTGAGAATCGGGAAGTGGTTTGAACATTTAAGAACAGGTTTTTCTTATGATTGAAAGTTGTCTTTCTTTTAACCATATATGAGATGAAGATAAGGAATTATACCTTTTGCGTGCAGTCTTACATCTCATGAAGTCAAGCTTAAATTCATAAACATATGATCTTGTAAGCATCTCTCAAACTGCAAAAGTCTTAAGGACATAGTCAAAGCAACTTTATTCACAGAAATTAAAAGACATAAAGCAGTAAAACAATGAAAGTACGAGTTCTGATCTGAAGTAATCAGAAATCATAGCCATACTCCTTTGACTTGTAAAGCTCCCCCTAAAATTATGCATCACTAAAATTTGACAGATAAGTAAATGCAGAAATTAGATATGCTCCCCCTCAAGATAACAATGATCATTTATGAAGTACTTCTCACACTCCCCCTGAGATCATGAACAAACTATGAAAGAGCAGATATCTTGCGGAAATAATGATAAAGAAATGATAAAAAATTACAATAAAAGAAACTTTAATAGGTAATTACTGATTAGACCTTGAGATTCAACATCCCAATCTTAGATACAAGAAAATTGAATTTCTTTTCATCTAAAGGTTTGGTAAACAGATCTGCAAGTTGGTAATCAGTTTTTACAAAGTAAAGTTCTATTGTACGTTTTTCTACATTATCTTTTATAAAATGATACCTGACATCAATGTGCTTTGTTTTAGTGTGGTGCACAGGATTAGCTGATATGGCGATAGCGCTCTTCGAGTCACAATAGATCGGTATTTTATCAAACTTGAATCCAAAGTCTCGAAGTTGTGTTCGCATCCACAAGACCTGAGAGCAGCAACTGGCAGCAGCTACATACTCTGCTTCAGCAGTCGATGTGGAAACACATAATTGTTTCTTTGACGCCCAATTAACGAGTTTGTCTCTAAGAAATTGAATGTGACCTGAAGTGCTCTTCCTGTCCAACATGCACCCTGCATGATCTGCGTCTGAATAAGTAGTTAGTTCAAACCCTGTATCCTTAGGATACCACAAACCAAGATCTACAGTCCCCTTCATATATCTAAAAATCCGTTTGACATCAGCTAAATGGGATTCTTTTTGTCAGCCTGATATCTTGCACACAAGCATGTTGAAAACATTATATCTGGTCTACTTGAAGTAAGATACATTAAAGACCCTATCATACCTCTATAAGTCCTAACATCAACACTTTTTCTTGAAGAATCAGTGCTAATCTTAGTAACTGGTGCCATTGGGGTTCCAATCGGTTTACAATTTTCCATTTTGAATCTCCGAAGAATATCAAAAATGTACTTAGATTGGTTAATGAAAATCCCCATTGAAAACTGTTTTATTTGTAATCCGAGAAAGAAATTCATCTCTCCCATCGTACTCATTTGAAATCGTGACACCATGAGATTTGAAAAGTTCTTACAGTATTTGGGATTTGTAGAACCAAATATAATATCATCACCATATATCTGAATAAGAATGATATCAGCTTTCTCCTTTTTAATAAACAAAGTGGTATCGACTTTACCTTTTGAAAAACCTGACTTGACCAAGAATTGAGATAGAACATCATACCAGGCGCGAGGTGCTTGTTTCAGACCATACAAGGCTTTATCCAAGATGTAGACGTGATTAGGCTTATCTGGATTTACAAACCCTTCTGGATGAGAGACGTAGACTTCCTCCTTTAGAATGCCATTTAGAAAGTCAGTCTTCACGTCCATCTGGTAGACAGTGAAGTTCTTGTGAGCTGCGTAGGTTAGAAACATTGAGATTGCCTCTATAAGTGCTACTGGAGCATACGTCTCGTCGTAGTCAATGCCTTCCTCTTGCCTATATCCCTTGGCAACAAGTCTGGTTTTGTTCCTTATAACAATACCATCTTCGTCCTTCTTGTTTTTGAATACCCATTTAGTTCCAATCACGGTCTTTCCTTCTGGTTTTGGCACTAGCCTCCAAACCTTCAGGGCTTCAAACTGGTTTAACTCTTCTTTCATGGCAGACACCCAATCCAAATCAGCAAGAGCTTCTGATACTCGAGTAGGCTCTATTTTGCTGAGGAATGAGTCATGCATACATTGATTCAAAGTTGCTGACCTAGTTTGCACCAGCTTGTTAAGATCTCCAATTACTTGGTGAATAGGATGCTCTTTGGTCATGAGGGAGTGGAGTAGATGAAGATTGATCATGGTTGTCATCTAAAAATCCACTTTCAGGTTCTTCAGTTTGAACATCATGAGGGAGGGATTCAGTTAAAGTAATTGGTGCAGAAGCTTCAGTAGGTACAACTTGTCCAGTCTGTTGATCTGTTCTTATATCACATCCTACTGACTCAGCACCTTCTGACTAATCATTAGTAGATACAACTTCAACTATTAGAGAAGGCATTTAAACAGGAATATCTTGCTGAATCGGGGAATTTGGTTCAGTAGAAACATCTGAAGTGGTTGGATGATCAATCGTTGAATCTTCAATCCTGTCAACCACAATAGGTTTATTCACATTAGATCCAAGATATACATCATAAAACAGTTCAAATAAAATATCTAAATCAGATAAATGATTAGAAGACGATGATGCTTCATCTGATTTGTTCGCTTGAGACACAGGTTCTGGACTGATTTGTCCAGAAGCTAATACTCCTGTTATCACGGGTTCTGAACTGAAGTGTTCAGAAGCCATATCTTCATCGAATGTAACATTGACGCTCTCAACCACAGTCTTTGACTTCTTCAGGTATACACGATATGCAGCAGATGTCGAAGAATAGCCGATAAAGATGCCCTCATCCGCCTTAGCGCTGAACTTATTCAGACTCTCTCTGTCATTTAGCACAAAACACTTACAACCAAAAACATGAAAATATTTAATGGTTGGTGTTCGGTTGTTGATCAACGCATACGGAGTCCTCTGAAATCGACGGTGTATCATGGACCGATTTTGAGTGTAACACGCAGTCGACATAGCTTCAGTCCACAGGAATAGAGGTAAGTCGGATTGACTGATCATAGTACGAGCGGCCTCGACTAGCGTACGGTTTCGCCTTTCGACTACTCTATTCTGTTCAGGCGTACGTGCAGCAGAGTATTAATGTGTTATCCTGACCGATTCGAGATATTCTTCAACTGTTTTGTTCTTAAACTCTGTGCCGTTGTCAGTTCGAAGAAGCTTGACTGGTTTCTGCAGATTCATCTGGATCGTCTTTAGACCGTAGAAATTTGACCCACGTGTACCGCGAATAATCGTCCACAATAACCGTAGAAATTTGACCCACGTGTACCGCGAATAATCGTCCACAATAACTAACACGTATTTCTTTCCGCCTAAGCTTTGCGTTCGCATAGGACCAAAGAGATTTATATGCAAAAACTCTAAAGGAGAGTTGGTACTCGGTTCAGGCTTCGGTTTGTGTGGATCTCTCTTCATCTTCCCTTTTTCACATGCTGCACACAAGTGTTCTTTTTCGTACTTGAGTTCAAGAAGTCCTTTTACTAGCTTTTTACTGACCAGTTTATTGATGTACCGAAAGTTGAGGTGAGAGAGCCGTCGATGCCATAGCCAGCTTTGTTGCATCGAGGCTTTTGAGAGTAGACACATTTGATTGTCAGTCTAGACCTTTGACAAGTTGATGGTGTAGAGGTTTGACTTGCGAGTGCTGACCAAGAGTTCTTTCCCGTCCTCAGTGCGTACCGAACACTTCTTGGCCTTGAAATTAACCTCTAAGTCTTTGTCACAGAACTGCCCAATACTAAAAAGGTTGTGTTTAAAGCCTTCAACATAGCTCACCTTCTTAATCGTGACATTTTCGTGTACAACATCACCATAACCCAGAATTGGTTAAAACTGATCATTACCAAATCGAACTGTGCCGCAGTATTTCTCTGTAAAGTTAGTCAACAGACTTTTCTGCCCGGTCATATGCTTGGAACATCCGCTATCCAAGTACCACATATGACGGGTCTGCACAAGAGAAATTAAGAAACACGAGGTTTAGATATCCATATAAAAACTGGGAGGAAAGACTTTTGAGCATTGAAGTGCGGGTCTTGAACTATAGTATTCAAGAGCCATATTTTCTTTCACTCAACCTTGACTTGACATTCCTGTAACACAAATTCAGCCTTTTTCTTTGGTACCCATTTGTATTTGGGTCCAACTGTGTTAGCACAAGATTTTGGTACCCATTGAAATTTGGGTCCGCTTTTTTTTTGAAAACTATATGAAGAATTGGAACGATAAGAATATGCATGATAATTTCCAAACCAAATATTAGAATATTTATGAGAAGCATAATCATATCTATCATAATTTGAAAACTTTCTAGCAGACGGAGATAACTGGAATAATTGCCGTATGGAATATTTTTGCGAGAATCAACAAGTTTTGGTTTAAAATTAGCAACATCCACAATCAAATCATCTTTACTAGCAGTCTTTCTATTACAATCAAAACTAGAAAATGATTTAGCATTCTCGTCTATCTTCTGTTTCGGTAGCCATTCTTACTTAACTCCAAGCTTTTTCTTTCTCAAATCTGAAACATTTGAAACTTTAGAGTTAGAAAGGTGAGAATCAACCAAATGCTTCTTCTGTGACTTACTAGTGGTGATCTATTTCTGTGAATTCCCGGATTTCTTCTTCTTACCTTTGGCAACTTTAGATTTAACAGAAACTGATTTATCAACTTTCGTTGAAGTTTCACCTTTTTCAAACACACTTGGTAATCCAAAAGAATTAACATCAAAGGAGGAATGATTAGGAAGTTTAGCATTAAAGTCAAAATCACCAACACATTCATCTAAACCACCATCAGAGTTTAGAAAATCAAACTCATTATCAAGTGAACCAGACCTATCATCAGATTTTAAAGCCTTGGATAATTTAGAAAACTCAGTATTTTTGAACACAGTAGAAAATAAGTTTGTTCTAAGTCCATCAAGATCCTTTCTTCTTTGAGAGTATTCTCGAGTTCAGAAATTTTTGGTTCCAAAATGAGAGGAGGAACGTAAAGTTTACCTTCAATGGGTTTAGCCTCCATTTCTTTTACAGAATAGCTCTCAAAGTAATCATTTGAAAGAGATTTTGATTTGTCGAAACTATAACTGTTATTCAACTTCTCATAACGAAACGGGAGTTGAATTTTAGTTGTGTTCTTTCTTTTAGCACATTCCTTAGCTTTATCCTCTTCAGACATACTAGTCCAGAAAACTTTGAGTTCAAGGAAATAAGAAACTTAAAATGATCGTTAGTCTAGATAAAATCAAATAAATACAGATTAATACTGAAAAATGAGAAACTGGAGCAAAAAGGCAGAAATGCGCCAAAGGGCTGTGGCGTAAAAAGAAGATTTTGCGCTAATAGTGTCTGGCGCAAAATGGAGTTTTGCGCTAAAGGGGTCTGGCGCAAAATGGAGTTTTGCGTTAGCAGCAAGTGGCGCGAACCAAAACTTTGCGTGAAGATAAGTTGGCGGAAAAGAAACTTTGCGCTAAGTGACCCTTGAGGAACTTTTGCGCGAGTAATGGATGGCGCAAACCGCGTTTTGCGCGAGAAGAAGGTCGCGAGAGTTGGAGTTTTGCACGAAAAACTGTTGGCGAGAATCTGATGAGTAATCCTTTGCGTGAAGAGCCTGTGTTGCAAACTGTGTTTTGCGCGAGGAACTGTTGGCGCAAAAAATGAACTTTGCGCTATGGTGAGTTGGCGCAAAAGACCCTTGAATCTAGCAAGAAAGTATCGATGAACTGGCGCAAATGTGATGAACTGTCGCAAACTTGTTGTTCTTCACTGTTCCTTCGAAAAACGACCTGATAATCCTAAAAACCTATCTAGGCTTCGATTTACAACCCCAAATTTTGACAATTTGAACTCCTAAACATCTAGAATCGATTACAATCAAGTAATTTTAATAAAAAACACTCTAAGTGAGATTTGATTGAAGAACCAGTGTCGACTTGTGAAAACTTAAAAACACCAAAATCATCAAATAGATGACTGATTACAGTGCAATACTCGATAAAATCGATACAAACTTACTCTAAAACTGATTTCGAACAAAACCCAATAGATTTCTAATCGAAAAACGCACAAAAAATCGAAAATCAATTCTCAACTTCGAAGAACAGTGCCGAACCAAAGTTTTTCTGGAAAAACTTGATTTTAATCTGGAATCTGCTCTGATACCAATTGATTGTCCCTGAAAGATCAAGTTTCTTACCACAATAACAGATATATATTCACAACCAAGAGATTAAACAAACCTGTTTTTGATATTCAATCCAAATGGTTACAAGGTTTTCTCTTGAATGTTTTCTCTCTAAGCTCTCTCTCTCTAGAATCGTTTTTCTCTTACACGCACTGGAATAAGGCGGCTGACAAAACCAAATTTAGCACACCCTTGCACTCTACAACCCTAGAGCCTAATAGGCCCACACACCTATTTTAGGAAAAAGCCATAAAGGCCCAAAATACAAGGAAAAACATTCTTTGACATTTATTACAAAATAACCTAGACTATTTAATGAGAGTTGACTTTTCCAGCTTTGACTTCAGATTTCCGTTTGATGATCTTGAATCCAATAAATCTGTGATCTAACAGGTGTTTTTGTAATAGGAAGGAGTTCACATTGTACGCTTTAATTGTTAGATCAATGACTATGGAAATATTTCTCTCTCTACTCTCTCTCTAGAATTTCATATTGTTATATTCTTGTTTGATTGAGATTGCTTGATTGATTGGAATTACAATTTCACAAAGCAAGGGTGAAATTACTTGAGACAACAATGGTCTTATTCTCTGATTTGCAAAAAGAAAAATGATAAGTACAAGATATTAGAAAGTGCAAATTTTGTGTTGGAAAGAAAGATCTCAGACTTGGAAGCTCAAATTGTCAAAATCCAGCAAGAAGAGTTTGTCAAGAGGAATGAGGAGACATAAAAGGGTTTACAAAGTGCTAATGCAGAGCTGAGAATGAAGTTTTCAGAGTTGGAAAAGAAGATTGCTAAAGACAGAGATGAATTTGAAAAGGAAAAGAAAAGATTTGCACAGAAATTCTCTGATTTTTCTAGAAAGACATTTGAAGAAAAGAAAGTGGTTGAGCTTAAATGTGCCAAACTTTCTCAACAAGTGTCATTTTGAGAAAGTGATCATTATGGAAAGGGACAAGAATGCAAAGGAGAAGAAGTTAATTGAACAGAAAAATGTGGGATTTTTCAAAGAAATATATGATCAAAGAAAGAATGTGGAGAAGGATTTTGAAGATGAAAGAAAGATTTTTGAGTCAGAGATTAGGAAGCTTACAGAGTCATTATCTGAACTATCAACAAAGGCAATGAATGAGCAGAAAACGAAGTCTGAATTTCAGAAAAAGATTGACCTGCTCGTCAAGGAAAGGAACAATTTATCTTCAAAGATAACAGAACTTGAAGACAAGACAACATCAAGTTTATCTCATACAATTGTTTCAACAAAAAGGTCAGTCAATATTAAAGATCAGATTCGTACTACTAACATTTTCTATGATCGGAATGTTGATGGTCCAGGTACATTCAGAAGAAGAACAAATGGTAATGAAAAGTTTGTATGGAGAGTGAAAAAAGATTCTGATGAGAAGAATGATCAGAACTCATTTTTGCATACACTCAATGCTAAGAAGAACAATGTGCCAAAAGTTAAACCTAATCTTGTTTATTCGATAGATCAATTAATCAGGTTATCTAAAAGGAAGAATAATTGTTCTTATTGTGGCTCAAATGATTTTGTTCATAAAGCATCTGATCATTACTAGTATGGTTCTTATTATATTACTCCTAACATAACTGCAACTAACAAACATGGACCAAAATACCAGTGGTTACCAAAGCCAAAAGATTCATCTGTGTTGCAGGCACCTCATGTCTAGGGGGAGTAAAGGAACCATGGCTCTTCGATAACACAGTTCAAGACCCGTTCTTTAATGTCAAGGAATTTGACTTCTAGACAAAGCAGTCTAGAACTCATACCTCAAAAATCAAGTTTGACTTCTAAACACAACAGTTTAGGACTCATACTTCAACGATCAAAAGAAAGTGTACTCCGAGGCATCAAAGAGATGATCAAACTTCAAGGGGGTGTATACATATAACCTCTACTGATAATATTGCTAATGCATATTTTTAGGGGGAGTAATTGACTTCTGACTACGTCTGATCAGAACTCGTTCTTAGAATGTTTTATTGCTTTCATGTCTTTATTTTTCAATAAAGTTTGTGAATAAGACTTTGTACTTTGACGAATTTTTGATTGAATGCAAAATTTGAGGGGGATCTTACATGATCATATCAATAATGACTTTCGAGCTGACTTTATGTCAAGATCGAAAAATTCTAATGAAGAATTTAATTAACACACTCAGAAACAATGTTAAAGAAGTTGCGGAAAAACACTTTAACACTCAATCAATGAAACAGTACTTGAATTCAAATCACAAGTTATATTGATTAAACTTAATGATTTCAAACAAAACCTCAATCTGTTGAACAGGCTCAACAGACGTTCTGAACTTCTCTAAAGAAAGGATTACAATGAATCTTGAGGTTAATTCTCTCTAAAAACAAAACATATATCAAAAACTCTATCAATATATCTCATCTAAACTATGCCTTCTATATAGTATATATACAAGACAGATTACAAGATAATTATAAAAGAAAAATTAATCTTCATGATCCAGTCCATAATTATCTTCAAATCTCCTTGACTTTCCATTAATCAAATCATTCCAACATTATCTTCTCAGCAGCTTTAATCTTCATAAGCAGTATTAATTCTCTCAGCAGTATTAACCATTTCTTGCAGTACTAACATGCTAACAGTATTAACTTGTCTAGCAGTAGTAAGTTCCTTCGGCGGTTTTAATTACACAAGAAGTAGTAACTGGCAGTATTAATCATCCTTAGCTCATTTCAGACCCAACAATCTCCCCCTAACTTAACTTTTCAGATTGAGAAGTTAAGTTCTTCAAAATTTGGTCTTCATGATACTTTCAAAACCTAAGCTCAATTCCCAAGATTAGGATCCAAACCTAAGCTTTGATTGATGATTCTTCTGACTACTATCTTGGCCATTTCAGAATCCTTTGAACATACCATCTTAGCATTCAACATACCTTGCAACTTGGCTTTGCTGTGATCAAAAATTTTATCCACCAGGTAGTACTCATGATAATACCTGTCAATGGTGATGACATAGACTCCACAACTTTCAAATAGCATCCAATTGTCTATTCTTTGGAATTTATTCTCCATATGCAGATCTCTGACAACATGTTGAACTTTCCTAGGATCAAACATCATACATAAGTACTCCATGGCTAGTCTTATTAAGCTCATTCCTGCTCCTTTCAAGTCCTTTTCATACAAGCTCATTCCAACCTTGAACATTTCTTCTAAGTCAGATCTGGAACAGCTTCTGATGATTTTGCCCCAAGTAGAGTAAACCTCATACTTGTCTCCCATCCTTTTAATCCTGAAGTATTTCTTCCTTTGATCTTCCAGGATATCCCAATGAATAATTTCAGGGGCTTGGACTGATATTGGGTCAACTTGTACAGGTTCACTGTCAGATTGTTCTTCAGGGGTTGCAGCAACAGGTTCAGCTTCTTTTTGAACTTCTTCAATACTTGGCCTTTTGGTCTGTTTTTTTGAAGCTATGGTTTTCATTCTTTTGACAGCTTTGACTGTTTGAGCAAGAATTTCTTCTTTCTGTTCTTCTTCCACTTCTTTTGTAGGAGTGGTTTCTTCATTCTCAGGAAAAGGTTGTTGGATATGCAGATCATGCCTTTCTTTCATTTTCCTTTCAACCTCAACCCTTTGAGTAAAATCTCCTTGTAGCTTGGCCATTTCTTTCTTGTAAAGCTCTTCAATACTGCCATAAGACATACCAGTGAACATGCCTTCTTTAACACCAACTGATCCTTTTAGAAAATTGATCATTTTCCTCCTTTCTTGGTTGGCAACAAAAGTCTTTGAAGGTTTTCTTTTCTTTGTCTGTGCTGGCTGCCTTGGCATAGATGCTTTTGCTTGAACTTTCTTGGCTTCAGCTGCATCCCTCAAACTCTTTTGATACTCTTCATTGAGCTTTGTAGACAATCTAGAGCAATCTGTCTATCTTTTGCAGTTTGAGACTCTTCCTCTTGTCTTAATTCAGCTTGCATCTTCTTGGCTATCTCCTCATCCAGCTATATCTGTTTCTGCTTCTTTTGAGGTTTCACATATTCATCCACTTTTTCTTTGCCTTTTCTTTTGAGTTCAGCTTCACTTACTTCTTTTCTCTTTTGCTCTTGGCCACCATCTTTGATTTCCACTCCCTTGGCCTTTTGAGTGGCCTTAGGAGTGTCATTTTAGCTTTGACCAAGGTTTCTGCTATTTCTAATTCTTCCATGGATAGCCCTGTTTCTGTTGCTATCTTTTCTGTTACTGCTGCTGATTCTGCCATTTCTTCTTCAGATTCTTTTACTGCTGCTAGGCCTATTTCTGCTGCTACCTTAAAGGTTTCTATTGCTACCTCTGTTTCTGCTTCTCTGCTAATTTCTGCTTCTACACCCATCTCCCCCTCAAATTTATATTCGATCCCATCATTACTTTATTTTGCAGTTTCAGCTTCAGTCTCCCCCTTTTTGGAAGTATCATGATCAATGTTCCTCATCTTCAGCACAAATTTGGTTTTCTTCTTCTTGTGCACTAACTTTAGAACCATTTTCTTGTGGTTTGCAATCTTCTCTTGTTGGGAGATAATCACCTTTTGCATGTCCTTTATTTCTGCACCCTGTTTGAGTACATCCAGGTTGACATTGGCAATAGTTTCCATCAATTCATCGTATGTATATCTATCCTCACCACCTTTAGGTGTGTTTACCACCCTTAGAGGATCATTGGAACGTTTAGTAGAAGTCTCCTGCCTAGCAGAAGCATCCTCTACCCCCTTGGTTTCTTGGCACCTGGGACCTTTAGATGATTGCTCACCCAAAGTTGTCGTGGGGAAGGTCTTAAAGATGTTCACACTGTCTTGCCCTGCACTGTGTGCAAAGTCAGTAGTGTGAGCCTCACTGCCCACATGCTCTTCCTCCTCCTTATTGAGCACCTTCTTGGGGTTGGAAGACACCCTTGTGGTATCCCTTTGGATATTCTCTGATGAAAAATGCTCCATCAGAGGGCTTTGAGGCTTTGGGGGTGAAGATACTAGAAGGGAAGGAACCTTCTGTACCTTTTTCCTTGTATATGTATGAGTAATGGGTGATGTTTGATTCTTTAGAAGGGACTGAGGGATATGCTTTGTAGTGGAAGGTGTGGGTAGGTCATCAGTGGGTTGGTCTAATGTGGGCTTTGATCCTGATGCCTCACCTTGAGAGTGGGACACAACCATCATTGTAGAGAACAATGGTGTGTCTAGACCTGAGAAGTCCTTACTGGGCCTCTTCATATTTGAGAACACTTTCCCCTTTGGGAGTTTTGGTACATATACCTCCTTGAAGGTAGGTAAATCCGTCAATTCCTTATTAAGTACTTCTTGTACAAACCTTGGATACATATAAAAGCTTTTTGATTTGGTATCCAGGTTTGACATTAAATCGTTTAAGATCATTTGAGAGAAATTAAACTTTCTGGAGGTCGCTAAGCAGACCAAAGCATAGGCTATGGTGCTTCTGAACTCACTCCAGCCAGTTGTTTTTCTTGAAATGTAGTGTTGTAGGGTATGAACAAAGAATCGCCACTGAGGTGAAAATATGTTCTTGAAGAACTTGAATACCTCTGTGGGACCTTCATACCCCATTCGATTTAGAACTTGGAAGAGATCTTCCTTAGGAAGAGAGGTAATACCTGAGGCATCATCTAAGCATAAATGGATGCGAATACACTCTTCTGAGATGGTCAGGGGTTTATCACACACCCTTGTTTTGATGACCTGAGTGCCATCTTCAGTGTGGATGGTAGCATTTGCCCAAAATTGTCGTAGATGTGCCACACAGATTGTGGGATTGACAGTGAGGGCATAGGCAATGTGTCATGATTTGAGGAAATCCACAATCTGATGAAAACCTTCAGCCTGTTTGGGTTTTTGCAGCATAGCAACCTCATTGTGTTCATCAAAGAATTCTAGTCCTGCCATCGTTCTGATTGATTCTAGGGTTCGAATCGCACCTGGTAAGCAAGAAATAGAGAGAGAGAGAGAGAGAGAGAGAGAGAGAGAAAGAGTAGTAATGGAAGTTCAAAGAGTCGTTTGTATTTTGGCGGTCACAAAGGGTATTTATAGGTGGAGGGTTTCAGTTAGAAGCAGTACTAAGTACCCTAACAGTATTAACAGGCCCGCAGCATTAACTCATATTAGCAGTAGTAACACATACTTGGCAGTATTAACACAGACTAGCAGTATTAACACATACCAGCAGTAGTAATACTGATTAGCAGTAGTAACTTTTGCACTGGCAGTATAAACCACCTAGCAGTAGTAACCATACTTAACCATATTGGAACTGACATCATGAGTAATATACAGAGCAGTATTAACTGAACTAGAAGTACTAAGTATTCAGGTGAAGCAATCTGAAACACTTAAACACACAAGGTTAGCAACACCATGCACAATATAAAATGAGAAAGTAAGCAGGAAGGAATCTATACAAGTACATGAGTCAAAAGATAATAGGCTTATTTAGAGTTTATCATGCCCACACTTGTAACCAAAAATGTGAATCTGCCCACATCAAAAGATTTAGTGAATAGATCAGCAAATTGGTTACTTGTATGGACTTTCACAACCTGAATTAGCTTCTTTTCATTACAGTCTATGATAAAATGGTACCTGATTTCAATATGCTTTGTTTTGGAGTGCTTGACTGGATTATTAACAATGCTAATAGCACTGTTATTGTCTATGAAGATTGGAGTGTGAAGAAAAGTCATACCATAGTCCAGCATTTGATTCTGAATCCAGAGTACTTGTGAACAGCAGCTTGCAGCAGCTATATACTCTGTTTCTGTTGTAGAGGTGGACACTGTGGTTTTTTTCTTGCACTGCGATGACACTAGTCTTGCACCCAAAAACTGACATCCCCCTGAAGTTGACTTTCTATCCAAATTCGCACCACCCAAGTCACTGTCTGAATAAGCAAGTAGGTCAAATGGTGAGTCATGAGGATACCAAATACCTAATCTAGGTTGGCCTTTGAGATATCTGAATATCCTCTTGACTGCTTGAAAGTGTGACGGCTTAGGCCTTACTTGAATTCCTACACACACACAAACAGAAAACATGATATCTGGTCTTGAAGCAGTGAGATACATGAGGGAGCCAATCATGGATCTATAGTGATGAACATCCACATCCTCCCCCTCAAGATCTGCAGTGATCTGTTTGTGTGTCTCCATGGGTGTGCTTGCAGGCTTTGAATCTGAGAATCCAAACTTAGTAAGAATGTCCTGCACATACTTGGATTGGCTTAGAAATATCCCATCTTTCTTCTGCTTAACTTGTAGCCCAAGGAAGAAAGTAAGTTCACCCATAGAACTCATCTTGAATCTCTTGTGCATCAAATCTTCAAACTCTCTGCACATTTGATCTTTTGTGGATCCAAAGATAATATCATCCACATAGATTTGCACTATTAGGATGTCCTTTTTCTTCCTCCGAATGAATAGAGTCTTGTCTATGATTCCTCTTTGAAAACCATTTTCCAAGAGATAGGTAGACAAAGTGTCATACCATGCCCTTGGTGCTTGATGTAGCCCATAGAGTGCCTTCTTCAATTTGTATACTCTTTCAGGATAATTTGGATTCTCAAACCCTGGAGGCTGACAGACATACACTTCTTCTTCAATTCTCCCATACAGGAAAGCACTCTTTACATCCATCTGGTAGACCCTGAACTTCATGAAAGAAGCATAGGCTAAGAATAGCCTGATTGCCTCAATCCAGGCCACTGGTGCAAATACCTCTTCATAATCAATTCCCTCTTTTTCAGTATACCCTTGTGCCACAAATTTGTCCTTGTTCTTTATTACTATTCCTCTCTCATCTTTCTTGTTCCTGAAGATCCATTTAGTGCCTATAGCTCTGTGTCATTTTGGAAGGTCAACCAAATCCCATACATCCTGCAACACAAACTGCAGTAGCTCCTCTTGCATTGCTTCTATCCAGCTTGGATCCTTCATTACATCAAATGCCTTTTTGGGTTCAACCTGTGATAGAAATCAAGATAGTAATCCTGATTGTATGTCCTTCAATCCTCCCAACTTGCTTTGATTCCTTGTGATTATAGGAGAATTGATGTCACCAATCACCAATTGAGGAGGATGATTTTTGTGAACTCTTGTTTGATGAACAACCTCTTCAATAATATCTGCTTCCAGATTAGAGTCATTCTTTTCAGGAGTGTTGCCACCAAAAACTGAAGAGTAATCATCATCTGTGTCATCTTCTTCCAAACATGGCATCTCAGGACCTTTAATTCCTGAATCTGAGGGTTGATCTTCCTTTTCACCTCTGTCCTCTTCATTCTGAGCTGGTTCAGTGTCCTTTGAATCTGAAGTATCTTTCTTATCTTGGTCACATAATTCAACAGGATCAGCAGTAGGTGTTGGGAACAGCACAAACTCTTGTCTTTGTACTTGTACCTTTTCTGTCCCTGTTCCTGCATTATGCTCATTACTGAAACCCAAAGAATTAGACAGTGAATCAATGTCAAATAGCCACTCAGGACCTGAACCAAGTTGATTTGGTGTGTTCTCATTGCATTTGACATTGTCACTTTCCTCAATAATCCTAGAAGAGGTGTTAAAAACTCTGTAGGCCTTACTTTGAGATGAATATCCAACAAGAAACCCATCCTCAGCTTTGCTATCAAACTTTCCTAGGTGAGTTTTGGTATTGAGAATTTTGCAAGGACACCCAAATGGTTTGAAAAATCCAATAAAAGGTTTCTTCTTTTTAAAAAGCTCATAAGGTGTCTTGTCTTGGGATTTCACTACTAGAACTCTGTTTTGAACATAGCAGGCATTATTAACTGCTTCTGCCCAAAAAGTAATTGGAAGTTTTGAATCTGCTAACAGAGATCTAACAGCTTCTATCAGAGTCCTATTTCTCCTTTCAGCAACACCATTCTATTGAGGAGTCCTAGGAGCACTGTATTGTCTCTCAATTCCTTTTTCCTCACAGAAGCTGTTTAGGTCATTGTTTTTAAATTCAGTTCAATTATCAGACCTGATGACTTTAACTCTTAGATTTGTTTGGTTTTCAACTCTAAGAACAAAGGATTTGATCAGTCCACTTGTCTCATCCTTAGTCCTTAGAAAATAGACCTAAGTGAATCTAGAGAAATCATCAACAATAACCAAGCAGTAGGATTTCTTACCAATACTCATCACATTTGTAGGACCAAACGGATCCATATGCAGTAAATTAAGAGGTGAAGAGATTGTATTTATCTCTTTGGACATATGAGAAGTTTTGTGTTGTTTGCCTTGAAGACATGCAACACAATGATCATCACATGAAAATACCTTTTGTGGCAAACCTCTTACAAGGTTGTTCTTCACAAGTTTGTTCATTGTTTTAAAATTCATGTGATACATCCTTCTGTGCCAAAGAGATGATTCATCCAAAGAAGCTTTTGAAAATAAACAATTTAAAGATGAATCAGAAGCTACACTCTCCAAGTCTAAGCAATAAACATTGTCCTTTCTAGGAGTTCTAAGTAGTATCATACTTTCATCAACTACCTTGAACCCTGGAGCAAGGATAATACATTCAGTATCATTGAATAATATGCTATGTTTCTTGTCACAGACCTGTGATACACTTAACAGGTTGTATCTCAATTGCTCAACATAGTATACATCCTCAAAGGTCATCTTACCTTTTGACACATTACCTTTTCCACTTATCTTTCCACCTGATGGATTATCACGAAAAGCAACATGTCCTCCATCAATTCTTTTGAAGTTTTGAAGGCAGGCCATGTTACCTGTCATGTGCTTGGAACAACCACTATCAACATGCCAAATGCTCCTTCCCTTGAGCTGTTGGTTGCCCTGCACATATAATAAAACAGTTAGTTTTTCATAGGAACCCAATCCAAAGTGGTCTTGGGTTTCCCATTCTCATCAACATATTCATATTCAGACTTGATGAGATTATCAAACTGAGGAATCTTATTGCTTGAATACTTTGTCAGAATAATGGGTCTGTCACTGGAAGCAGTACTAACTTGATTGGCAGTACTAACTTTGTTAGCAGTACTAACATCATTAGCAGTACTAATTGGGTTAGCAGTACTAACTTTGTTAGCAGTATTAAGTGGGTTAGCAGTAGTATTGCTTGCAACAGCACTATTTCTGTCAGCAGTACTATTTCAAGTAGCAGTACTAACAGATTTCTTTACTTTTGGAACCCAAGTCTAGACAAAGTTGTTTGCTTCCTTTTTCTTTAAGATACTCCTTGGCTTATTTGAAGTATTTTTCTTTGAATTAGCAAACTTATTCTGAGCATGAGATTTTATAGGTGCCCTTCTCACATTCTCAGCCATATGATTCCTTATTTGCTTCCTATAACCAACAGGATTTTGTATATTTCTTTGAAAAGTGATCCTTTGGTTAATAGGATTGAAATAACAGTGTTTGGCTAGATGATTTAACTTGCCACAGATAAAACAAGGCTTTGGTCTGTTCATTTTTTTCAGATCAATTCATTGTTTTAAAGCCCACTGATTATTTCTGTTTCTTTGATTTCCCCTTGTTTTATCATGTTGTTGGGGCTGATTCTGTTTCCAAGTACAGGGATTAACAACAGTGGTTTGCATGTAATGGACTCCCTGTACCTTTCCCTTCCCTCACTTAGAACTTTCAGCCTTTTCACTCTTTACAAAAGGTTCCCCCCCCCCTTCATTAGTAAGGATATGATTTTCTAAAGGAATTTCTTTAAGGTCATCCTTATTCTTACCCTTAGTGGTCTCTTCTTCAGTCTCTTCCTCAATCACTACACTGTCAAGAGGATCTACATCTGTGGCTCCTGCAGGTAAGTCTATTTTCTCTTGTCTTTCTAAGAGGTCTGAAGTAGGAGGGATATAGTTATTGTTATAGGGTGGAGGGGTACTGTTGTATCCTAAACCTCTTTTCAGGTTGTCATGGACTTGAGATTTTAGAATTTATTCCATTGATTTAGAGGCATTGGAAAACTTCTCAATGTCCAGCTTGGCTTTCTCAAAATCACTCCTTATCTTCTCACATTCCTCTTCAGACTTTTTAAGCTTAAGCTCTAACTGATTCTTTTCCCACTTCCAGTAGTTAGTATCATATGTGTGTTGAAGTTCATTGGCTTTATATGCCTTAATTTGTTCTTCCAAATTCCCAAGAATCACAACATACTCTCTTCTATCTTTCTCTAACCTTTTTAGGTCATCACACATGCTTTGATTGTGATCTCTGTACTTTTTAACAGTTTCTATGCAAGATTTTGAGCAAAGGTTAGATTTTACCTCTGTGGGAATATCAGTGCTTGCTGACTCTGAAACTTTAGCCATTAAAGCTTGATTCTGAGCTGCTTCTTCTGCTTGGTCACTCCAATCAAATCCCATTCCTTCTTTGGAAACAAGAGCTTGAGAAGAGTTCCTGTTGTTGAAGCTAGTGGACTGTGATGGTTGATGGTTGCTAGTATGTTGTTGAGGCATTCCACTTCTGCATTCTCTTGCAAAGTGCCCCAGCTTGTGACACTTGTAACATTCAACCTTGGATTTATCAAATCCAACCCCATCTTCTCTTTTCTGAGCAAAGTTGTTCCTTCTAGTCCTTTTGATGAATCTTTTTACCCTCATTGTGAGCATAGCCATCTGCCACTTGATATCCATCTCTTCTAGATCATCAGCATTTATCTGTTCTAAGTCATCATTAATTAGCGTGGAGTTAGCATGACTGGCTAGAAAAGCTTCTAAAACTGAGTCATTAGTTCCATCTTGCTTTGATCCATAGGCAGCACTAACTGATTCTGTATTAGCAGCAGAATCAGTAGAAGATGATAAAAGAGCAGCATTGTATGAGTATCCAGAGGGCCTCTTCTTTGCTTCTACCTCTGCTTCAAACACCCTAAGGTCATTATAGAGGTCATCCAGTTCCTTGTCCTCCAGTTGGTCATTCTGTCTAAAGGAGACAGTGTACATAGTCCATTCATCACCAACAGATCTGAGAAATTTTCTGTTGACATCATCTTGATCTATCTGGACACCAACAATATCCAATACACCAATTAACTTATTAAATCTATCAAAAGTTTGAGTCATGGACTCATTCTTTGTAGACATGAAGTTTTCATATTGCTGCTTCAGGATGGCCTTCTGATTTCTCTTGGTACTTTTGGTATCAGAAAATCTTTTCTCCAGTTCATTCCATAGAATTTGTGCATCCGTGCAGTTGCAGAACTGGTGTTGGTACTCATTAGGTATAGCCAAGAGAAGAGTGCTCAAGGCTTTCATCTCTGTCTGGCTCATCTTTCTTTCTCCATCAGTCTTTGGTGGAGGTCTCTTGCCATCTGCATCCATCTTTCCTCCATCTGAGGGACCATTCTCAATGATGTCCCACATTGAGAAGTTTGTGAGAATAATATATTGCTTGATTCTGATTTTCCACATGTCAAACTCATTGGGTTTGAGCATGGGAACCTTTGATACCAAAACGTTGTCACTTGGACTGTCCATGATTATAGGTTTCTGAGTTTTCTAGCTCTGATACCACTTGTCAAGATCGAAAAATTCTAATGAAGAATTTAATTAACACACTCAGAAACAATGTTAAAGAAGTTGCGGAAAAACACTTTAACACTCAATCAATGAAACAGTACTTGAATGCAAATCACAAGTTATATTGATTAAACTTAATGATTTCAATCAAAACCTCAATCTGTTGAACAGGCTCAACAGACATTTTGAACTTCTCTAAAGAAAGGATTACAATGAATCTTGAGGTTAATTCTCTCTAAAAACAAAACATATATCAAAAACTCTATCAATATATCTCATCTAAACTATGCCTTCTATCCAGTATATATACAAGACAGATTACAAGATAATTATAAAAGAAAAATTAATCTTCACGATCCAGTCCATAATTATCTTCAAATCTCCTTGACTTTCCATTAATCAAATCATTCCATCATTATCTTCTCAGCAGCTTTAATCTTCATAAGCAGTATTAATTCTCTCAGCAGTATTAACCATTTCTTGCAGTACTAACATGCTAACAGTATTAACTTGTCTAGCAGTAGTAAGTTCCTTCAGCAGTAGTAAGTTCCTTCAGCAGTATTAATTACACAAGAAGTAGTAACTGGCAGTATTAATCATCCTTAGCTCATTTCAGACCCAACACTTTATGATATTAAAGTTGAGCGTAAGGATTATTCTACTCTTAATCTTATTATGTTTGAAAGAAGGACAACTTTCAAACATGGAAAGCATCAATTTTCTTAAATGTTCAAACCACTTCTCGATTTTTAAATAGATTTCATGAATTTAGAAGTGTGATTTTAAATGTTTTCTTTTATGAACTTTAATGTTTAACAAACCGTGTGTTTTCAAAGATAAATATTTGTGTATTAACTTTTCCATATACTGTCAAGTATTCATACACACCGGTTTAGTACTTTTGTTGACTAAGTTCTTACCATGTCTCAAAATTGAACATAATTTTCGATGGTAAGACACCACGTTTGAACTTAATTGATATTCGAGTGTTGATTCATTCAAAGCGTTTCTTTCAAGACTTGTCTATATTTGGTTCGTATAGACAATATCCAATTTTTTTATGACCTAAGCTTTTATTGGTAAATCATTCTTATTTGATCTGATTGTATCATTGTCAGATTCTCAAAACACTTCACTTGAATTCGTTTCATTCGTTCAATTTCATTATTTTGAGAGATCTTAAATTTTCAAAAGCTCACACATTGATAATGTGAAGCATACAAACACTGACTATGTGTTGGGTCAGAAATATCCTAAGTATGGTTAATGTTGCTACTTAAAGATTAATATTGCTGAGTATATTAATACTGCTAGTAGAATTACTACTGCTTGGAGAGTTAGTACTGCTAGTAGTTAGTACTGCTGAGGAATTACTACTGCAAACATGGTTAGTACTGCTGAGAAGATTAATGTTGGATAAGGATGAAGTTAATGCTGCTTATAATGAATTGGAACGAAAGAATAGGATCTGGAGATAAAGATGAAGATAATTATGGAATGGATTATGAAGATCAATTTTGTTTTGATAATTATCTTGTAATTAGTTCTGTATATATAGTTTAGAAGTCTTTGATAGAGAGATAGAATTAAAACAGAATTCATATAGAATACGTTTGTTTAGAGAATTAACCTCAAGGTTCTTTGGAGTCCTTTCAATAGAGAAGTATTGAAGGTCTGTTGAGCTTGTTCAACAGATTGAGGTTTTGTTTGTAATCATTAAGTTAATCAATATAACTTGTGATTTGAGTTTATACACTGTTTGATTGATTTACTGTTAAAGTGTTTTTCCGCGACTTCTTTAACATAGTTTCTGAGTGTTTATTAAATTCTTGTTTAGAATTTCGATCCTGACAAGTGGTATCAGAGCCTTCAACTCAGAAATCAAAAAAAAAGCATCATCGACGGATCTCATGACAGTGTTCTGGTTTCAAAAGTTCCCATGCTCAAACTCAATGAGTTTGACATGTGGAAAATCAGAATCAGGCAGTACATTCTTCTTAAAGACTACTCAATGTGGGAAGCATTCCTTGCTAGTCATGCAAAATCTGCTCTTATCAATGATGATCTAGAGCAGATCAATGTAGATGACCTTGAAGAGATGGATATCAAATGGCAGATGGCAATGCTCACCATGAGAGTCAAAAGATTCATCAAGAGAACAGGTAGAAACAATTTTGCCATGAGAAGAGAAGATGGTGTTGGCTTTGATAAATCCAAAGTGGAATGCTACAAATGCCATAATCTGGGACACTTTGCAAGAGAGTGCAGAGGAGGAACTTCTCAACAGCATGGAAGCAATAATCAACCATCAAAGTCCACTAACTATCACAGCAATTCATCTCAAGCTCTTGTTTCACAAGAAGGGATGGGATTTGATTGGAGTGATCAAGCAGAGGAGGCAATACAGAACCAAGCATTGATAGCTGAAGTTTCAGAGTCATCAAGCACTGAAATCCCAACTGAGGTAAAATCTAACCTTTGCTCTAAAGTATGTCTTGAAACTGTTAAAAAGTACAGGGATCACAATCAGAGCATGTGTGATGACCTTAAAAGGTTAGAGAAAGATAGAAGAGAGTATGTTGTGATTGTTGAGAAATTTGAAGAACAAATAAAGGCATATCAAGCTTATGAACTTCAACATTCATATGATCTCATCTACTGGAAGTGGGAGAAGAATCAGTTACAGATTGAGCTAGAAAAGTCTAGAGAGGAGTGTGAAAAGGTTAAGAGTGAATTTGAGAAGGCCAAACTAGATATTGAGAAATATTCCAATGCTTCTAAAGCAATAGACTCTTTACTTAAATCTCAAATTCATGACAAACTCAAGAGAGGAATAGGCTACAACAACACTCCTCCACCATACAACAATAACTATATTCCTCCCACCTCAGACCTCTTAGTAAGACACGATAAAAATGACTTACCTGCAGGAGCCACAGAAGTAGATCCTTTAAACAAAGTAGTGGTTGAGGCTGACTCTGAAGACGAGAATTTTGAGAGTAAGAATGAGGAAGACCATAAAGATATTCCCATAGAAAACCAATTTTCATGATAAATCATTCTTATTTGATCTGATTGTATCATTGTCAGATTCTCAAAACACTTCACTTGAATTCGTTTCATTCGTTCAATTTCATTATTTTGAGAGATCTTAAATTTTCAAAAGCTCACACATTGATAATATGAAGCATACATACACTGACTATGTGTTGGGTCAGAAATATGCTAAGTATGGTTAATGCTGCTACTTAAAGATTAATACTGCTGAGTATATTAATACTGCTAGTAGAATTACTACTGCTTGGAGAGTTAGTACTGCTAGTAGTTAGTACTGCTGAGGAATTACTACTGCAAACATGGTTAGTACTACTGAGAAGATTAATGCTGGATAAGGATGAAGTTAATTATTCTTATAATGAATTGAAACGAAAGAATAGGAGCTGGAGATAAAGATGAAGATAATTATGGAATGGATTATGAAGATCAATTTTGTTTTGATAATTATCTTGGAATTAGTTCTGTATATATAGTTTAGAAGTATTTGATAGAGAGATAGAATTAAAACAGAATTCATATAGAATACGTTTGTTTAGAGAATTAACCTCAAGGTTCTTTGGAGTCCTTTCAATAGAGAAGTATTGAACGTCTGTTGAGCTTGTTCAATAGATTGAGGTTTTGTTTGTAATCATTAAGTTAATCAATATAACTTGTGATTTGAGTTTATACACTGTTTGATTAATTTACTGTTAAAGTGTTTTTCCGCGACTTCTTTAACATAGTTTCTGAGTGTTTATTAAATTCTTGTTTAGAAATTCGATCCTGACACTATGATATCTTGTGCTTAATTTTCAAGATAATCATTAAGCAACATATTCTTTTAGGATAAAATGCATGGGATTCAGTGTCTAAGCTTAATTGAACTTCTATGGATTCACGATAACTAGTGTTTCCTACCCAAGAAGTTATTCTTGAGTGATCGAGAGGAGAGGAGTCAATATCTAAGTGTGGGTGTGTGCTGAGATAAAATAAAAAGAGAGATTGGTTAGAAGTGAGCTCAATGTTAAAAAGAAAGAGGGTGAGAGATCAGAGTAAAAGAATATCAACTTTGCACCAATTTTTTTCTGAGTCAGGCATCCATATTACTCTTGTTTCACAATTCTTTCGTGAATATCATTGAAACAGGCAACTAGCCCATGTCAACTCTTGCTTTAACCCCACCAGCTACTCATCTTTTTCTCAACAAAGAGATGTTTCAATTTTTCTGGGGATGCAACACATAATCTATCTCGTCTTCATTCAGAAGAGGTGGATATTAAAAAAGAAGGAAGTCTGCCACACCTTCGCACTTCGATCATGCACAATTGAGTTCGTGTATTACTATTGTTGTCTCAATGGTTTACACATTTTGAGCCTAATTGATAAAGCAATCATTATGATTAATTCTTTCATACACAAGCACATTCACACAGAAAATGTGTTTTTTTGTCTAAACGTTCATAGTTTAACCTTGTGTTAATCGATGATTGAATGGAAGACCTGGGGGAGTGAACATCAAAAAGCTCCTTTCCAATGTGTATTTGTTACACACAGTGGCTTCGTGCTACTGACAGACATTATTAACTGATTCATTTGTTGATTCAGGTGTTACACACTTTTTTGTCTGAATTTGATGGATGTTCAGTGGCTCAGTGGCAAAGATCAGTGGTCAGAAAAAGATTCATGACATTTCTTGAAGAAGTTTTGATGCATTATATGTTACATCATCAAAAAGGGGGAAAAATAATTTCAAGAAATGTTGTATGGTGAACAAGTTTGCAATAGTTTTGGGGAGATTATTCAAGATTTGAAAGAAAGTTCGAATCTGAAACTAAAAAAAAATAGTACGTGTGTATACGTTTGATGCATGCACCTCAATATTCCTAGGTGACACCTTTCGCGGAATAGTGTATTTCGTTTTCACTTCCTCTACACAGTGATTCCTCCTTTGGGATTCAATCGCCATGTCAAAAGACTTCAAAAACACAACGAGGTAACTCCAAAATGCATGATAAACATTGAAAAAAGCGTTTATACTTTGTGTGTCCCACAATAACAAGTTCTAATTCAGATTAGATCAAGATGACAACATTTCAATTCAATTTAATTGCATTTCAATCAATTCCGAATACAACAGGCTCTCAGAACTTTCTCTATCTAAGCTCAAACTCTCTCTCAGTCTAATAACTCTCTCTTAACCTAATGTGTCTACGAACTATTTATACCCTGACAATTACAAGACAAAAAAAAAATACAAATACTTTGACTTGACTTATTACAAGGACTTTGACTTTTGCTTGAAGGTTTGACTTGAGCTTTGACATTGACTTTCATGATCTTGTATCCAACATATTTGTGCACTAACAATCTCCCCTTTAGATTCTAGATCATCTTAAAAAAAACTTAGAAAAGATAAGCAATCTCCCCCTTTGATTGATCTTTAACACATTTAATCTCTCCTTCATTATGACAACTGATCATCTTCAAAAACTAAGATCTTGAGCTCCCTTTTAGATTTAGAAACAAATTATGTCCTCCTTTCGGATAAACAAAATCAACTTTCAGCATTCTCGAGCAATCTTCTTCTTTGATTCTTTCAAGTAATCTTTCCTTTGAAAATTCAATCTCCCCCAAGGTAATAAAACATCTCTCAGACTTCAGAAAAGAAATTATCTTCAGATTTAGCTCACTTTTCTTCAAAAATCAAACTTCAAAGAAAATTTCTAGACATCGATTGAGTGGATGGGAAGAAAATTCTCACTATTACACACAAGAATAAGGATGACAAGGTGAAAGCGAAGTATAAGGTATTATATTGATTCGTTGTTGATTTTTTAGTTATTAATTGGTGTTTGGATAATATTTATAATGATTTTATGATATGAATATTGGTTGTGTAGGTTGTACATGATAAGGAGGAGGGAACTATCAAATGTAGTTGCAATTTATATGTTCGTGATGGGATTCTTTGCCGACATGCGTTGAAGGTAATGATTGAATATGAGTATAACTGCATTCCTGGTACTTATATTATGCGCTGTTGGACAAGGGATTTAATCCCCCCCAATGGATTCCCGCTCACGTTCCATATGGGGAAATTGACGTCAAGAGGGAGAGGTTGATGGGGGCGGTTTATTACTGTTGAGCGAATAGTCGAACGTGTTAGGACTGAGAAGTCATTTCTAGAGAAATTTGTTGAGATGTTGACAGCTTGGAATGAGGAAATTGATGGTGAGTTGACGGTCAAATCTTCTGTGGAGCATAAGAATGAAATTATTGAAGATATCATTGGTGTTTCCAGGTCGGATGAAGTCGAAATCCTTCCTCCTTCTAGCATTAGGAACAAAGGTTGCAGTACAGGGAAACGTTTGGTGGGTATTCGTGAGATAACAAAGGAAGAGGCCAAGAAACCGAAACGACTTTGTCGTACATGTAAGATAATGGTGAGGCATAATTCAAGGAATTGTCCGATGCGGGGGTTTGAGTCAATCGGGTTTATTTGTGGTTTGTAGGGGTTCATTGTTATTTTTTAGACACTGGGTCAGCGTTTTTTTTTCCTGCTAGATTCTCTTTGTTTCTTAAATGTTGGGGTTTTAAAAGACAAGCACTATATTTAATATTGGTTGAAAGGGATAGGTATTAATTTATTTTAGGATGCAGACAAGTCTCACCTTTATCAGTATTACTTTTTTTCTTTGTTGTATCGCTGCCACCTGTAACTATGTTGGTGTATGTTTACTGTTTTTTTATAATTATTAAGTTAATATGGGGTTGAAGGAATCATTGCATTGGATTATTCTAGATTTTATATTTTTTTATTAACATGAAAGTGGCATGCACCTGATTTGACTTGTGGATGGTAGAGTGTTTTCAATATATTTATTTCCCAAGATGCCTTTTCACTTCTAACTCGTTTCATTCTTCATCTTCATTGAAAACCTTTTTTTTTAAGATGAGAAAGTCATCATCTTCTTCTACACCTCAGTCGGCCGATAACAGCTATCCCAAATCGTATGCACGGATTATGGTCCGCCACCACCTCAAGCTTGTTGCTGAAATAAGTGACCTTGAAGAATCCCTAAAGATCTACCGTCGAAAGAAGAAGGAGTTGTTGATCAAGTATGAGAAAGTTGTGGATGACATGATGTTGGCAACCATGGAGAATCAGACTCTAAAATATCTTTACAAGTGTATCCAAAATGCGTGTACTTGTGATGCTATTCAACAGTTTCCATACTCGTTTGAAGATTGAAGTTGTGCTCAAGCAGGATCGACCATGAATGTGTTTTGGTGTGTGTTTTCTAAATCTTTGGTTTTTTCGGATGACATTGGGTCTTCTTTTTGCGTTTTGGTATGGGTTTGTTAAATCCCGTATGTGAAAAGGGTTTAGTTGGTAGGTGTTTTTATGATATTTGGAAAATGGGTGTTAAACGCTATGGTAATGGTCCTAGGTCTAATCTTTTGTTTGTTGGTAAATGTCTTCCAAAAGGGTTCCAGGAAGTTCAACAATAGGCGTGTCTTTGTTAATATTTATTTGAAAATGGGTATGTTCAAGTTGAAATCCGTTATGGTATTGTTAATCTATTGGGTTTTGTTAGATAACTTGAAGTTCATGTCGGGTTATTTATCAATCTTGAAGTCACAAGTAGTGTTCTTTGAAAATATAAAGTCATATATATTAATTTGTTCTTGTTTATGCTTTGTATGAACAGTTATGTATTTTTTTGAAATGGTTAAGCTTCAACACTAGATACAGTCTAATGTATATTGTGATATGTCATCAGGTTTTTATTTTCATTGGAAATAATGTATGACCAAGTTGTTAGGTTTTCAAGGAAACTCATATGATGTGTGAATATCAATTCATATTGTTGGGTCTGAATGTGCTAAGGATGGATACTACTGCTAATTGAAAGATTACTACTGCTAGTAGAATTAATACTGCTTGAAGAGTTTGTGTTGCTACTTGAATAGTTAGTACTGCTTGGAGAGTTAGTACTGCTAGTAGTTAGTACTGCTGAAGATTACTACTGCAAGTGAGGAGTTAATACTGCAAACATGGTTAGTACTGCCAGAGACAAAGTTAATACTGCTATTGAGTTAATGTTGCTTCTGAAGATAAAGATGGATTGATGCGAAAGCATAGGAGATGAAGATAATTATGGACTAGATTCTAAAGAATAATATTTCTTTTGTAATTATCTTGTAATCTGTTTTGTATATATAGTCTAGATAACTGATAGTCTTAGATAGATGAATGAATTGTTTTAGACAATTAACCCAAGACTAGTATTGATCCTTTCTATAGAGAAGTATAGAACGTCTGTTGAGTCTTGTTCAACAGATTGAGGTTGTGTTTGTAATCATTAAATTTTATGCAATATAAACTTATGATTTGAGTTCATATTCTGTTTTTTGATTAATTGTTAAAGTGTTATTCCACGACTTCTTTAACATTGTTTATGAGTTTGTATTAAATTCTTGTTTAGAATTTTTCGATCTTGACAAGTGGTATCAGAGCTAGAAAACTCAGAAACCTATAATCATGGACAGTTCAAGCGATAGCGTTTTGGTATCAAAGGTTCCCATGCTCAAACCTAATGAGTTTGACATGTGGAAGATCAGAATCAGGCAGTACATTCTTCTCACAGACTTCTCAATATGGGACATCATTGAGAATGGTCCCTCAGATGGAGGAAAGATGGATGCAGAAGGCAAGAGACCTCCACCAAAGACTGATGGAGAAAGAAAGATGAGGCAGCCAGAGATGAAAGCCTTGAGCACTCTGCTCTTGGCAATTCCTAATGAGTATCAACATCAATTCTGCAACTGCACGGATGCACAAATTCTATGGAATGCACTGGAGAAAAGATTTTCTGGTACCAAAAGTACCAAGAGAAATCAGAAGGCCATCCTGAAGCAGCAATATGAAAACTTCATGTCTACAAAGAATGAGTCCATGACTCAAACTTTTGATAGATTTAATAAGTTAATTGGTGAATTGGCTATTGTTGGTGTCCAGATAGATCAAGATGATGTCAACGGTGATGAATGGACTATGTACACTGTCTCCTTTAGACAGAATGACCAACTGGAGGACAAGGAACTGGATGACCTCTATAATGACCTTAGGGTGTTTGAAGCAGAGGTAGAAGCAAAGAAGAGGCCCTCTGGATACTCATACAATGCTGCTCTTTTATCATCTTCTACTGATTCTGCTGCTAATACAGAATCAGTTAGTGTTGCCTATGGATCAAAGCAAGATGGATCTAATGACTCAGTTTTAGAAGCTTTTCTAGCCAGTCATGCTAACTCCACGCTAATTAATGATGACTTAGAACAGATAAATGCTGATGATCTGGAAAAGATGGATATCAAGTGGAAGATGGCTATGCTCACAATGAGGGTAAAAAGATTCATCAAAAGGACTAGAAGGAACAACTTTGCTCAGAAAAGAGAAGATGGGGTTGGATTTGATAAATCCAAGGTTGAATGTTACAAGTGTCACAGGCTGTGGCACTTTGCAAGAGAATGCAGAAGTGGAATGCCTCAACAACATACTAGCAACCATCAACCATCACAGTCCACTAGCTTCAACAACAGGAACTCTTCTCAAGCTCTTGTTTCCCAAGAAGGAATGGGATTTGATTGGAGTGACCAAGCAGAAGAAGCAGTTCAGAATCAAGCTTTAATGGCTAAAGTTTTAGAGTCAGCAAGCACTGATATTCCCACAGAGGTAACATCTAACCTTTGCTCTAAAACCTGTATTGAAACTGTTAAAAAGTACAGGGATCACAATCAGAGCATGTGTGATGACGTTAAAAGGTTAGAGAAAGATAGAAGAGAGTATGTTTTGATTGTTGAGAGGTTTGAAGAACAAATTAAGTCTTACCAAGCCAATGAACTTCAACACACATATGATACTAACTACTGGAAGTGGGAAAAGAATCAGTTAGAAATTAAGCTTAAAAAGTCTGAAGAGGAATGTAAGAAGATAAGGAGTGATTTTGAGAAAGCCAAGCTAGACATTGAAAAGTTTTCCAATGCCTCTAAAGCAATGGACTCACTTCTAAAATCTCAAGTCCATGACAACCTGAAAAGAGGTTTAGGATACAATAGTACCCCTCCACCCTACAACAATAACTATATCCCTCCCACCTCAGATCTCTTAGAAATCCAGGACAAGAAGAAATTACCTGAAGGAGCCACTGAAGTAGATCCTTTAGACAAAGTAGTCGTTGAAGCAGATTCTGAAGAAGAGGACTCTGAGAGTAAGAATGAGGAACACCACAAAGATATTCCCTTAGAAAACCACATACTGACAAATGAAAAGGGGGGTAAACCTTTTGTCAAGAGTGAGAAAGTGAAGTCTGGGGAAGAGATTGTTAAGAATGAAAAAGCTGAGACCTCTAAGAGAGGAAAGGGAAAGGTACAGGGAGTCCATTACATGCAAACCACTGTTGTTAATCCCTGTACTTGTAAACAGAATCAGCCCCAACAACATGATAAAACAAGGGAAAATCAAAGAAACAGGAATAATCAGTGGGCTTTAAAACAAGGAATTGATCTGAGAAAAATTAACAGACCAAAGCCTTGTTTTATCTGTGGCAAGTTAAATCATCTAGCCAAACACTGTTATTTCAATCCTATTAACCAGAGGATCACTTTTCAAAGAAATATACAAAATCCTGTTGGTTATAGGAAGCAAATAAGGAATCATATGGATGAGAATGTGAGGAGGGCACCTATACAATCTCATGCTCAGAATAAGTTTGCTAATTCAGAGAAAAATACTCCAAATAAGCCAAGGAGTAACTTAAAGAAAAAGAAAGCAAACAACTTTGTCCAGGTTTGGGTTCCAAAAGTAAAGAAATCTGTTAGTACTACTATTTCAAATAGTACTGCTGACAAAAATAGTACTGCTGCAAGCAATACTACTGCTAAGCCAGTTAGTACTGCTAACAAAATTAGTACTGCTAACAAAGTTAGTACTGCAAATCAAGTTAGTACTGCTTCAAGTGACAGGCCCATTATTCCGACAAAGTATTCAAGCAATAAGATTCCTCAGTTTGATAATCTCATCAAGTCTGAATATGAATATGTTGATGAGAATGGAAAACCCAAGACCACTTTGTCTTGGGTTCCTATTAAAAACTAACTGCTTTATTTTATGTGCAGGGCAACCAACAACTCAAGGGAAAGTGCATATGGCATGTTGATAGTGGTTGTTCCAGGCACATGACAGGTAACATGACCTGCCTTCAAAACTTCAAAATAATTGATGGAAGACATGTTGTTTTTGGTGATAATCCAGCAGGTGGAAAGATATGTGGAAAAGGTAATGTGTCAAAAGGTAAGATGATCTTTGAGGATGTATACTATGTTGAGCAATTGAGATACAACCTGTTAAGTGTATCACAGGTCTGCGACAAGAAACATAGCATATTATTCAATGATACTGAATGTATTATTCTTGTTCCAGGGTTCAAGGTAGTTGATGAAAGTATGATACTACTTAGAACTCCTAGAAAGGACAATGTTTACTGCTTAGACTTGGAGAGTGTAGTTTCTGATTCATCTTTAAATTGTTTATTTTCAAAAGCTTCATTGGATGAATCATCTCTTTGGCACAGAAGGATGTGTCACATGAACTTTAAAACAATGAACAAACTTGTGAAAAACAACCTTGTAAGAGGTCTGCCACAAAAGGTATTTTCATGTGATGATCATTGTGTTGCATGTCTTAAAGGCAAACAGCACAAAACTTCTCATAAGTCCAAAGAGATAAATACAATCTCTTCACCTCTTAATTTACTACATATGGATCTGTTTGGTCCTACAAATGTGATGAGTATTGGCAAGAAAGCTTATTGCTTAGTTATTGTTGATGACTTCTCTAGATTCACTTGGGTCTATTTTCTGAGAACTAAGGATGAGACAAGTGGACTGATCAAATCCTTTGTTCTTAGAGTTGAAAACCAAACAAATCTAAGAGTTAAAGTCATCAGGTCTGATAATGGAACTGAATTTAAAAACAATGACCTAAACAGCTTCTTTGAGGAAAAAGGCATTGAGAGAAAATATAGTGCTCCTAGGACTCCTCAACAGAATGGTGTTGCTGAAAGGAGAAATAGGACTCTGATAGAAGCTGCTAGATCTCTGTTGGCAGATTCAAAACTTCCAATCACTTTTTGGGCAGAAGCAGTTAATACTGCCTGCTATGTTCAAAACAGAGTTCTAGTAGTGAAATCTCAAGACAAGACACCTTATGAGCTTTTTAAAAAGAAGAAACCTTTTATGGGATTTTTCAAACCATTTGGGTGTCCTTGCAGAATTCTCAATACCAAAACTCACCTAGGCAAGTTTGATAGCAAAGCTGAGGATGGGTTTCTTGTTGGATATTCATCTCAATGTAAGGCCTACAGAGTTTTCAACATCTCTTCTAGGATTATTGAGGAAAGTGACAATGTCAAATGCAATGAGAACACACCAAATAAACTTGGTTCAGGTCCTGATTGGCTATTTGACATTGATTCACTGACTAATTCTTTGGGTTTCAGTAATGAGCATAATGCAGGAACAGGGACAGAAAATGTACAAGTACAAAGACAAGAGTTTGTGTTGTTCCCAACACCTACTGCTGATCCTGTTGAATTCTTTGACCAAGATAAGAAAGATACTTCAGATTCAAAGGACACTGAACCAGCTCAAAATGAAGAGGACAGAGGTGAAAAGGAAGATCAACCCTCAGATTCAAGAGTCAAAGGTCCTGAGATGCCATGTTTGGAAGAAGATGACACAGATGATGATAACTCTTCAGTTTTTGGTGGCAGCACTCCTGAAAAGAATGACTCTAATCTGGAAACAAATATTAATGTAGAGGTTGTTCATCAAACAAGAGTTCAGAAAAATCATCGTCCTCAATTGGTGATTGGTGACATCAATTCACCTATAATCACAAGGAATCAAAGTAAGTTGGGAGGATTGAAAGATATACAATCAGGTTTACTTTCTTGCTTTCTATCTCAGGTTGAACCCAAAAAGTCATATGATGCAATGAAGGATCCAAGCTGGATAGAAGCAATGTAAGAGGAGCTACTGCAGTTTGTGCTGCAGGATGTATGGGATTTGGTTGACCTTCCAAAAGGACACAGAGCTATAGGCACTAAATGGATCTTCAGGAACAAGAAAGATGAGAGAGGAATAGTAATAAAGAACAAGGCCAGATTAGTGGCACAAGGGTTTACTCAAGAAGAGGGAATTGATTATGAAGAGGTATTTGCACCAGTGGCCAGGATTGAGGCAATCAGGCTATTCTTAGCCAATGCTTCTTTCATGAAGTTCATGGTCTACCAGATGGATGTAAAGAGTGCTTTCCTATATGGGAGAATTGAAGAAGAAGTGTATGTCTGTCAGCCTCCAGGGTTTGAGAATCCAAATTATCCTGACAGAGTATACAAATTGAAGAAGGCACTCTATGGGCTACATCAAGCACCAAGGGCATGGTATGACACTTTGTCTACCTATATCTTGGAAAATGGTTTTCTAAGAGGAATCATAGACAAGACTCTGTTCATTCAGAGGAAGAAGAAGGACATCATTATAGTGCAAATCTATGTGGATGATATTATCTTTGGATCCACAAAAGATCAAATGTGCAGAGATTTTGAAGAATTGATGTACAAGAGATTCAAGATGAGTTCTATGGGTGAACTTACCTTCTTCCTTGGGCTACAAGTTAAGAAGAAGAAATATGGGATATTTATAAGCCAATCCAAGTATGTGCAGGACATTCTTACTAAGTTTGGAATCTCAGATTCAAAGTCTGCAAGCACACCCATGGAGACACACAAACAGATCACTGCAGATCTTGAGGGGGAGGATGTGGATGTTCATCACTATAGATCCATGATTGGCTCCCTCATGTATCTCACTACTTCAAGACCAGATATCATGTTTCCTGTTTGTGTGTGTGCAAGATTTCAAGTAAGGCCTAAGCAGTCACACTTTCAAGAAGTCAAGAGGATATTCAGATATCTCAAAGCCCAATCTAGATTAGGTCTTTGGTATCCTCATGACTCACCATTTGACCTACTTGCTTATTTAGACAGTGACTTGGGTGGTGTAAATTTGGATAGAAAGTCAACTTTAGGGGGATGTCAGTTTTTGGGTGTAAGACTAGTGTCATGGCAGTAAAAGAAACAAACCACATTGTCCACCTCTACAACAGAAGCAGAGTATATAGCTGCTGCAAGCTGCTGTTCACAAGTACTCTGGATTCAGAATCAAATGTTGGACTATGGTATGACTTTTCTTCACACTCCAATCTTCATAGACAATAACAGTGCTATTAGCATTGTTAATAATCCAGTCAAGCACTCCAAAACAAAGCATATAGAAATCAGGTACCACTTTATCAGAGATTGTAATGAAAAGAAGCTCATTCAGTTTGTAAAAGTCCATACAAGTAACCAATTTGCTGATCTATTCACCAAAGCTTTTGATGTGGGTAGATTCACATTCTTGGTCACAAGTGTGGGCATGATAAACACTGAATAAGCCTCCTTTGATCTGCTTTATGTACCATTTCTGCATAAATTCCTTTCTGTCTACTTTCTCATATTGTTTTGTGGATGGTGCTGCTAACCTTGTGTGTTTAAGTGTTTCATATTGCTTAAATTGAATACTTAGTACTTCTTGTTACGTTAATACTGCTCTCTATATTACTCATGTTGATAGTTCAAATATGGTTAAGTATGGTTACCACTGCTACGGAGTTTATACTGCCAGTGCAAAGTTACTACTGCTTACCTTGTTTCTACTGCTAATCAATGTTACTACTGCTGCCATGTGTTAATACTGCTAGTCTGAGTTAATACTGCTAGTCTGTGTTAGTACTGCCAGTATGTGTTACTACTTCTAATATGAGTTAATACTGCGTGTTGGTTAATACTGCTAGGGTACTTAGTACTGCTTCTAACTAAAATCCTCCACCTATAAATACTCTCTGTGACCGCCAAAATACAAACGGCTCTTTGAACTTCCATTGCTTCTCTTTCTCTCTTTCTCTCTCTCTCTCGATTTCTTGCTCACCAGTGTAAACCACTAGTTGCGATTCGAACCCTAGAATCAATCAGAACGATGGCAGGACTAGAATTCTTTGATGAACACAATGAGGTTGCTATGCTGCAAAAACCCGAACAGGCTGAAGGCTTTCATCAGATTGTGGATTTCCTAAAATCCTCACACATCGCCCACGCATTAACTGTCAATCCCACAATCTATGTGGAACATCAAAGACAGTTCTGGGCAAATGCTTCAATTCAGCCTGTGGAAGGAGGGCAGGTAATCCAATCAAGGGTTTGTGATAAACCCATTACCATATCAGAGGACAACATATGTGCACATCTACTCTTAGATGATGCCTCAGGTATTACCTCTCTTCCTAAGGAAGATCTCTTCCATGCTCTTAGTCAAATGGGGTATGAAGGTCCCACTGATGTCTATAAGTTTTTCATGAACAGATTTTCACCTCAGTGGAGATTTTTTGTGCATACTCTACAACACTGCATTTCACGAAAAACAACTGGATGGAGTGAGTTTAGCAGTACCTTAGCTTATGCTCTAGTCTGCTTAGCTACCTCCAGAAAGTTTAATTTTGCTCAAATGATTTTCAATGATTTAATGTCAAACCTAGATACCAAATCAAAAAGTTTTTTTATGTATCCAAGGTTTGTACAAGAAGTACTTGATAAGGAATTGACGGATTTACCTACCTTCATGGAGGTATATGTACCAAAACTCCCAAAGGGGAAGGTGTTCTCAAATATGAAGAGGCCCAGTAAGGACTTCTCAGGTAGAGACACTCCATTGTTCTCTACAATGATGGGTGTGTCTCATTCCCATGGTGAGGCATCAGGGTCACAATCCACATCTGACCACCCAACTGATGACCTACCCACACCACTCATTTCTATCAATATCCTTCAGATTCCTATTGACAAACCACAATCCCCCATCACCAAAACTTACACAAGGAAAAAGGTACAAAAGGTTCCTTCCCTTCTAGTATCTTCACCCCCAAAGCCTTCAAGCCCTCTAATAGAGCATTCTTCATTAGAGAATATCGATAGGGAAACCACAGGGGTGTCTCCCAACCCCAAGAAGGTGATCACTAAGGAGCAGGTTGAGCATGAGGGCAGTGAGGCTCAAACTACTGACTTTGCACAAAGTGCAGGGCAGGACAGTGTGAACATCCCTAAGACCTTCCCCATGGCAACTTTGGGTGAGAAATCATCCAAAGGTACCAACTGCCAAGAAACCAAGGGGGTAGCAGGTGCTTCTGCTAGGCAGAAGACCTCTACTAAAAGATCCAAGGATCCTTCAAAGGTGGTAAAAACACCTAAAGGAGGTGAGGACAGATATACGTACAATGAATTGATGGAAACCATTGCAAATGTCAACCTGGATGTCATCAAGCAGGGCTCAGAAATAGAGGAGATGAAGAAGATTATTATATCTCAACAAACTCAGATAGTAAAGCTCAAGAAAATGGTGTTGAAACTTATGCACCAAAAGAGAAGGAAGCAATTCATTCTAAAGAAAAGGAGAAGTGTCCATGTTGCCTTCAAAAAGGGGGAGAGTCAGAAAAAACAGGATGAAATGGAGAGTACAAGTGAGATGGAATTCCAGTTTGAGGGGGAGACTGGTGCTGATAAAGAAGAGAAAGTTGGTGCAGAAGCAGAAACTTTTGAGAATGTAGCAGATATTGCAAAAGCAGCAGTAACTGAGGCTGCATCAGTAACAAATGAACCTGAAGCAGAAACAGAATTGTCCAGAGAGGAAATTGAAATTGCAGAAACCCTTGTAAAAGCTAATAATGACACTCCCAAAGCCACTCAAAAGGCTAAGGGAGTGATGATCAAAGAAGGAGGATTATAGAAGAAAACAAAAGAGGTCAGTGTGGAGGATGCAAAGAAGAAGGGAAAGAAGAAGATGGTTGAGTCTGAGCAACCATTGAAGAAGAAGAAACAGATTGATTTGGATGAAGAAGTGGCCAAAAAGCTTCAAGAAGAGTTGGAAAAGGAGGAAGAAATTCAATCTGCCAAAGACAGAGAGCTTGCATTGGATATGGCTAAGAAAATTAATGAAGAATATCAAAAGAGTCTGAAGTCTGCAGCTGCTGCTAAGAAAGTCATAAAGAAGGCTTCAAGGCAAAGGCTACCACTGAAGACTAGACAAATACTGTTAGGATCTTAATTCTTAACAAGAATAAACACTCATAAACAATATCAAAGGAGTTTGCGGAATAACACTTTGATATTCAATAATTAATGGAACACAGTAAATCAGAATAAGGACTTGCAAACTTTATTGAATGATTATAAAGTTACAAGATTCAACACACAACCTCAATATTGATGAACAGGCTCACCAATACGAATTCTACTTCTCTAGAATTAGGATTACAAACCTTGAGGTTGATTCTCTCTATCAAAAACAAAAACTCAGAATGCTAAAGTTATTAAAAGTTTTTTTTATCAATTATAAACTATTCTATATATACTGAAGATAAAAGATAATTACAAATAATAAACGATCTTCAAAATAATCTTCTATCTTTATCTTCAAGATTTACTTAATCTTCAAACTTGATCTGCACGAATCTTGATTATCTCATAAGCAGCACTAAGTCTTCAGCAATATTAATACTTTGAGCAGTATTAACATTTAGCAGTACTAACTACTAGCAGTACTAAAATTGCTTAGCAGTAGTAATCTCCTCTAGCAGTATTAACCTTGACTTAGCAGCATTAATCTTGTTTAACAGCATTAACTTCAGAAGTAGTAATCTTCAGAAGTAGTAACCAAGTTCTTCTAGCAGTATTAATTGTACTTGTCAAATTCTGAATTTCCCAACAATCTCCCCCTAACTTGACTTTTTAGGAAGAGAAGTCAAGTTCTTCAGATAATCTTCAAGATGCTCCCAAAACTTCATCAAGTCTTATACTCCTGTATTTACATCCAACCCCAAACTCTGATTTATAGTTCTTTGGATCAGATACTTAGCCATTTCTGAATTTGAAACACATCCTAGCTTCTTCTTCAGCATAGCATGAAGCTTCAGTCTGCTGTGATTGTACACTCTATCCACTAGGAAGTACTCTATGTGATTTAAGTCCATAGTTAGTGCATATACTCCACTAGTTTCATATAGAGTCCACTTGTTGACAGTTTTGAACACATTTCTGATGACATGCTCCACCTCTTCAGGCTTAAACATCATACACAGATACTCCATCACTAATTTTGTAAGTGAAATCTCTGGAGCTTTCAGTTGATCTGCATACAAATTCATTCCTATTTCAAACATTTCTTCAAGATCTGACCTGGAGCATATTCTTACAATCTTTGCCCAAGTATTGTGTACTTCATACTTTTCATCCTTCCTCTTGAGCCTGATGTACTCTTTACCATCAACTTTCAGTATATCCCAGAAGATGACTTCAAGAGGCTTCACACCAACAAGTTCAGCAGAAATTGGTTCAGGCACTTTGTCCATCATTACCATGTATAGATTTACATCATCAGACCTTGTTGATTCTTTCTGTTCAGATGACTTAGGTGCCTCTTCTTCTTTAGCAACCTTCTCAACTTCTTCTGCAGCTTTTCTAAGCTTCTTGATTGATTTTCTTCTTGCCACCATCTTGGTTCTTTTTAGAGTCCTTAGACTTTCACCAAGAGTTGCTTCTTTCTTTGGTGGTGTTTCTTGCTCATCTGGAAAAGGTTTGCATCTTTCTGGCCAAAGCTTCATCTGACTCAACCAACTTTTGCTTTTTGATAGGTTGATCAGATTCCACTAGCTTAGCTTTGCCTTTATCTTTGCTCATCACCTTCTCAATGCTTGATTTCTTTACAGCCTCAGCTCTTTCTTTGATGACAACTCCTTTGGCCTTTGAGGTGACCTTGGGAGTATCATGCTTGGCTTTGATTAGAGTTTCAGCAATTTCAAGATCTGTTAGTACCCCTTGTACTATTTCTGCTGCTTCTTTCAGATCAGCAGTATTAACAGTTTCTGCTGCTTGGCTTGAATCAGCAGCATTAACTGTTACTGCTTCTTGTTCTGTTACTGCTTCTTTCTCTTTTTCTGCTGCTTGTACAAACTCAGTTTCCATAGCTTGTTGCTCCCCCTCAACATCCACTTTCTCTTGCTCCCCCTTAGCTTTGGCATCAGCTTCTGACTCCCCCTTTTTGGGAGCATCAGTCACTGGTTTCCTCCTTCTAAGCACAAATTGTTTCTTCTTCTTTTGTAGAATCAATTTCTTCACCATTTGCTTCAAGTTGACAATCTGTTCTTGTTGAGACAGAACTATCAGTTTCAGCTCTTCTATTTCTTTGCCCTGTTTGATCACATCCATGTTGATGTTTCCCATGGTTTCCATCAATTCAAAATAGTTATATATGTCCTCACCTTCTCCAGAAGTATTACCCTCTGTTGAAGGATCATGGGATCTTTTTGTAGTAGAGGTCTTCTGCCTAGCAGAAGCACCTGCTACCCCCTTGGGTTCTTGGCACCTGGGACCTTTGAATGATTGCTCATTCAAAGTTGCCATGGGGAAGGTCTTATTTATGTTACCACTGACCTCCTCTGTGCTAGCAGGAGTACTGGCAGCCTTAGCACCCATATTCTCATTCATCTCCTTGTTGAGCACCTCCTTGGGGTTGGGAGACACCCCTGTAGTTTCCCTGTTGATATTCTCTAATGGAGAATTCTCCATTAGAGGGCTTAGAGGCTCTGTGGGTGAAGGTACAAGAAGGGAAGGAACCTTATGTACCTTTTTCCTTATGTAATTTTGGGTGATTGGAGAATTTGGCTTTTGAAGTAGGGACTGAGGGATTGATATGGAGGGTGAAGGTTGGTTTTGGCTAGCAGTGGGATGGTCTAATGAGGGCCTTGACCTTGCTGCCATACCTTCTTCATTGTGGGACACCACCATCATTGTAGAGAACAATGGGGTGTCAACTCCTTCCGAGTCTAATGGAGATATTTTCATGTTTGAAAAGACCTTACCTTTGGGGATTTTTGGTATATATACCTCATCAAAGTGAGGCATATCCGTCAATTCATGGGTTATAACTTCCTGAACAAACCTGGGGTACATGAAAAAACTCTTTTTGCTTCCCAGGTTTGATACAAGATCACTAAAAATCATTTTAGAAAAATTGTACTTTCTGGCAGTGGCCAAGCACACCAAAGCATAAGCAATGGTGCTACTGAACTCACTCCAGCCAGTAGTCTTTTTGGAAATACAATGCATAAGGGTATGTAGAAGGAAACGCCATTGGGGTGAAAATTTAGCTTTTGAGAACTTGAAAACACCCAATGGGCCTCCATACCCCATTCTTGTAAGAGTGGAAAACAGTTCATCATTACAGATAGATGAGATACCAAAGGCATCGTCTAGACGTAGACTGATGAGAATTACCTCTTCAGTAATTGTCAAGGGTTTGCCACACACCCTTGTCTTGATCACTTGCACACCATTCTCAGTAACAATGGTGGCATTAGCCCAAAATTGTTGTTGGTGCTCGATATAGATTGATGGAGACACTGTCAGAGCATAGGCGATATGGATAGACTTTAGAAAATCAACTATCTGATGAAATCCTTCAGCTTGCTTTCGCTTTTGTAGCATCGCGATTTTATTGTGCTCGTCAATAAATGCCATAGACGCCATTGAGCTTGAATATTCTGGACTGAAAATCACTAGGTGCTTTGAAAGAAAAGGGTTAGAGAGCAGATGAATCGAAATCAAAGAGTCGTTATGGACTTTTGGGCGGGCAAACAGGGTATTTATACGATTCGGAACATAAGCAGTATTAACACCTAGAAGTATTAACTAACTAGCAATATTAATTGAGAGCAGTATTAACCACTAGCAGTATTAACTAACTAGCAGTATTAACTGAGAGCAGTATTAACCACTAGCAGTATTAACTAACTAGAAGTATTAACCACTAGCAGTATTAACTAACTAGCAGTATTAACTGAGAGCAGTATTAACCACTAGCAGTATTAACTAACTAGCAGTATTAACTGTGCACTGGCAGTATTAAAACTGCAATGGCAGCATTAACTATACTTACACTTTGTGAAGCTTTGTGGTACTCTATGCAAGGTAATAGCTTCCTGGAAAAGATGTTAGTAGTACCAAAAAATAATCCAATAACAGGTATGAAAACACTTTTTAAACCAAATGAGCTTATTCAGAGTTGATCATGCCCACACTTGTGACCAAGAAAGTGAATCTACCCACATCAAAAGCTTTAGTGAATAGATCATCAAACTGATTGTCAGTATGAACTTTAGCAACTTGAATTACTTCTTTTCATTACAATCTCTGATAAAGTGATACCTGATCTCAATGTGCTTAGTTTTGGAGTGCTTGACTGGATTGTTAACAATGCTTATAGCACTGCTATTGTCAATGAAGATTGGAGTGTGAAGAAAGGTTACCCCATAGTCCAGCATCTGATTTTGAATCCATAGAACCTGACAACAGCAACTTGCAGCAGCAATATACTCAGCTTCTGTTGTTGATAAGGACACTGTGGTTTGTTTCTTACACTGCCAAGATACTAGTCTTGCACCCAAAAGTTGACATCCACCTGAAGTAGACTTTCTGTCCATGTTAGCACCACCCAAGTCACTATCTGAATAAGCAATCAAGTCAAAGTTGGATTCATACGGATACCAAAGACCTAATCTAGGTTTCCCTCTTAAGTATCTGAAAATCCTTTTAACAGCTTGCAGATATGATTGCTTTGGCTTGACTTGGAATCTGGCACACACACACACAGGAAACATGATGTTTGGTCTTGAGGCTGTGAGATACATGAGTGATCAAATCATTGATCTGTATAGATGGACATCAACATCCTCCCCCTCAAGATTAGCAGTGATCTGTTTATGAGTCTCCATAGGTGTGCTTGCTGGCTTTGAGTCTGATAAACCATATTTGTCCAGGATGTCTTTCACATATTTTGATTGGCTTATGAAGATCCCATCTTTCTTTTGTTTCACTTGAATCCCAAGGAAGAAGGTAAGTTCACCCATTGAACTCATTTTAAAGCTCTTGTGCATCAACTTTTCAAAGTCTCTACACATTTGATCTTTTGTGGATCCAAAGATGATATCATCCACATAAATCTGAACCAATAGGATGTCCTTCTTACTTCTTTTAATGAAGAGGGTCTTGTCAATTATACCTCTTTCAAACTCATTCTCCAAGAGATAGGTAGACAGAGTATCATACCATGTTCTTGGGGCTTGATGAAGACCATACAGTGCTTTCTTCAGTTTGTATACTCTGTCTGGATATGATGGATTTTCAAATCCAGGGGGCTGACAGACATATACTTCTTCATCAATTGTACCATAAAGAAAGGCACTATTCACATCCATTTGGAATACCTTGAACTTCATGTATGAGGCATAGGCTAGAAATAGCCTAATTACCTCTACCCTTGCCACTGGAGCAAACACTTCTTCATAGTCAATGCCTTTTTCTTGAGTGTACCCTTGTGCCACCAGTCTTGCTTTGTTTCTTATCACAATGCCTCTCTCATCCTTTTTGTTCCTAAAAATCCACTTGGTGCCTATAGCTCTATGACCTTTTGGAAGGTCTACCAAGTCCCAAACTTCTTGCAACTTGAACTGCAGTAACTCTTCTTGCATAGCTTCTATCCAACTGGAATCTTTCATTTCTTCAAAAACCTTCTTAGGCTCAATATGAGATAGAAAGCAGGACAGAACTGTGAGTTGCTGATCCTGCAGCTCTTGAAGTCTGCTTTGATTCCTTGTTATCATAGGATAAGAGATGTCTCCTATGACTAGCTCTGGAGGATGATTCTTTTTAGTTCTAGTCTGATGACTAGGTTCTTCAGTGATTCCCACATCCAGATTGGAATCATTTAATTCAGCTGAGGGAATCTCATCAGCTGCTTCTGGTTCATCATGCACATGAGTCTCCTCATCTCTTCCTTCTTCTTCACTTTGAATTGGTTCAGCAGCAGTCTCTTTGTCATATACATCAACAGGCTCTATTGTAGGACTGGGAAAGATCACAGACTGAGGAATAATATCTTGTCCTTGTACTTGTTCATCTCCTGATCCTCCACTTCCTGAACCTGCATTGTAATCACTACTGAAACCCAAAGAGTTAGTTAGTGAATCAATGTCAAATAACCACTGAGGACCAGACCCAATAGGATTTGGTGTGTTCTCATTGCACTTGACATTGTCACTTTCCTCAATTATTCTAGAAGAAGTATTAAAAACTCTGTAAGACTTACTTTGAGATGAGTAACCAACTAGAAAACCATCTTCTGCCTTGCTATCAAACTTTCCTAAGTGAGTTTTGGTATTGAGTATGGTACAAGGACACCCAAATGGTTTGAAAAATCCTATAAAAGGTTTTCTATTATTTAAAAGCTCATAGGGTGTCTTGTTTTTAGGCTTAACTACTAAGACTCTGTTTTGGACATAGCAAGCAGTATTAACTGCTTCAGCCCAGAAAGTAATTGGAAGTTTTGAATCTGCCAACAGAGATCTAGCAGCTTCAATCAGTGTCCTATTCCTTCTCTCAGCAACACCATTTTGTTGTGGAGTCCTAGGAGCACTGTATTGCCTCTCAATTCCTTTTTCCTCACAAAAGGTGTTTAGGTCATGATTTTTAAATTCAGTACCATTGTCTGACCTAATGACTTTTACCTTTTGATTAGTTTGGTTTTCAATTCTTAGAATAAAGGATTTGATCAGTCCACTTGTCTCATCCTTAGTTCTTAGAAAATATACCCAAATAAATCTAGAGTAATCATCAACAATAACTAGGCAGTATGATTTCTTACCAATACTCATAACATTTGTAGGACCAAACAGATCCAAATTCAGCAACTGAAGAGAATTAGAGATTGTGTTCAACTCTTTGGTCTTATGAGAAGTTTTGTGTTGTTTGCCTTTGAGACAAGCAACACAATGATCATCACATGAAAAGACTTTGGAAGGTAAACCTCTTACAAGGTTGTTTTTAACAAGTTTATTCATTATTTTAAAGTTCATGTGACACATCCTTCTGTGCCAAAGTGACGATTCATCCAAAGAGGCTTTTGACACAAGACGGTTTAGGGATGAATCAGTTGAAACACTTTCCATATCTAAGCAATAAACATTATCCTTTCTAGGAGTTCTTAGTAGTATCATCTTTTCATCAACTACCTTGAATTCAGGAGCAAGGATAATACATTCAGAAATTGTAAATAATATACTATGTTGCTTGTCACAAACCTGTGATACACTTAACATGTTGTACCTTAACTGCTCAACATAGAATACATCTTCAAAAGTCATTTTACCTTTGGAAACATCCCCCTTACCACTTATCTTACCTCCATCTGGAGTATTACCAAAGGCAACATGTCCACCATCAATTTTCTTGAAATTCTTGAGGCATCACATATTCCCTGTCATGTGCCTAGAGCAACCACTATCAACATGTCAGATGCTCTTCCTCTTGAGCTGCTGGTTGCCCTGCACATAAGATTAAACAATTAGTATTGAAGGGGGACCCAAGCCAAAGTGGTTTTGGGTCTCCCTTTCTCATCAAAGTATTTACATTCCTTTTTGATGAGGTTTTTAAACTCAGAGCACTCTTTATTAGAGTACTTTGTCAATATGATTGGCTTAGCAGCACAAACACTAGAAGCAGTACAAACCTTAGCAGTACTAACAGAGTTAGCAGTACTAACAGGTTTAGCAGTACTAACCTTGTTAGCAGCACTAACAGAGTTAGTAGTATTAACTTTTGAAGAAGTACTAACAATGTCAGCAGTACTAACATTGTTAGCAGTAGTATTACTTCTAGCAGCACTATCATTTTTAGTGCTTTTAGGAACCCACATATTGACACTTTCTTTAACAGACTTTTTTTCATGTGACTTTTAGTTTGAACAAATTTCTTAGCCACATGGTTCTTTTCAATCTTCCCATAACTAAAGGGTTTTTGCATGGATCTTTGAAAATTCATTCTTTGGTTCATAGGATTGAAATAACAGTATTTGGCAAGATGATTCAATTTGCCACAGATAAAACAAGGTTTTGGTCTATTGATTTTACTCAGATCAACCCCTTGTTTTTGTGCCCACTAATTATTCCAGTTTCTTTGATTTCCCCTCTTTTTATCATGTTTTAGGGTCTCAATCTTCTTACAAGCTGTCGGTCCAACAATACTTATCAAGTTTATAGAAACAACAACACAATATGATTACCAACCTGTATTGATTATAACAAACGAGTTACAAGGTTGATCGATTAAGCATGAAATGTGTTCTCTATGTTTTCTCTCTTTTACACCTTCAAGTGTGTGTTTGTATGTGTGAATTATGATCTGATCTTTTTGAGAGATGTTAGAGATACACTTAATCTAACCAAGTGTGTTATACATACTTCCTACAACTTGCAATATAAAACTATAAACCTACCTAATATCTAATCTAATAATATACATAATATCTAAGTTTAGATATTATGTAAACTAACTAAATACTAGAAACTAACCAAGTTAGCTTTATCTAACTATTACAATGTTATAACTTAGATATTAAATCTAAGTAAACTAATACAATTACATTGACATTTATTACAAACGACATAGACTTTAACATTGAGAGTCGACGTTTCGGCTTTAGCTTCAGATTGCGATCTTCAGTTTGGATGATCTTGAATCCAATGAGACTGTGGTCTAACAATCTCCCCCTTTGGATCAAGATCATTACGAAAATTATTTTAGCAATTCAGTCTTCTTGTTCAGCTCAGAAGATGCAATCTCTTTCTTTAGCTCTGAAATCAGCATGTCTTCAATCTACTTTCTTTAGAAGAATTCAGTCTTTGACGTGATTCTTGAAACATGTGATCTTTGCCATTTCTTTTGAAGTCATTCTCCCCCTTTTTGATGTTAAGTGCAACGACTTCATCAAAACTATTTGTGGTTAGAGCCCCTGATCCGTCAATTCAAAAGATATTCATCCAGATATTTTCAAATCCAAACAAAATAGTCGTGTAACACCTGAATCAACTAATGAATCAGTTAACATGCCTGTCAGTAACACTAAGTCACTGTGTGTAACAAATACACTTTGGAAAGGAGCTGTTTTGATGTTGACTCCCCCAGGGCTTCCATTTAATCATCGAAACACCACAAAGGTAAATTTCTATAAACATTATGACAAAGAAACTAATTCCTCGTGTGTTCGTGCTTGTGTTTGAAAGAATTAAGCACTTGATGATTGCTTATTAGGCTCAAAATTGTGTAAACCACTGAGACAACAGCAAGTTAAACACAGACTCAATGTGCATGATTGAAGTGCGAAGGTGGGGCAGACTTCCTTCTTTTCAATATCCAGATTTTCCAAATGAAAATCAGATAGCAAATGTGTTGCTTCCCCTTTGAAAATGTGAAACACTTTCTTGTTAAGAAGAAAATGAGTGGATAGTGAGGTTTGATCAAGAGTTGGCATGGGTTAGTTGCCTGTTTCAATAATGTTCACCAAAGAATTGTGAAACACTAGTAATGTGGCTACCCGGCTCAGAAAAAGTTGGTGCAGAGTTGTGATATTATTTTAACTCTGTTCTCACACGCTCTTTCTTTTAAACATTAAGCTTTCTCTAATCATACTCATTTCTTTTTCTATTTGCACACTCAATCACTAAGGATTAACTTCTTGGGTAGAAATCACTGGTTAAGGTGATTCCATTGAAGTTGTGTTAATTCCTAGCACAATGATTCTTTGTTTTCCTATGATGCATGTGATGCTCAGATTGGTTTAACTATTTCAGTTAAAGCACAATATTGATTATGAAAACATTTAAAATACACTCCCAAAATATAAAATCTGTTGAAAAATCAGGAAGTGGTTTGAACATTAAAAACAATGTTTTCTATGATTGAAAGTTGTCCTTCTTTCAACCATATATGAGATTAAGATAAAGGATTATACCTTAACGTTTGATCTTACATCTCATGAAGCTAAGCTTAAAGTCATAAAGATATGAACTTGTAAGCTTCTCTCAAAAATTCTGCAAAAGTCTAATGTCAGGTCAAAGTAAAATTTATTCACTTATATGGAAAAGACAAAAAGCAGTAAAACTTTTAAAGTACGAGTTCTGATCAGAAATAATCAGAAGTCATATACGTACTCCCTTTTTTACTTGAAGAGCTCCCCCTAAAATCTTGCATTACAAAAGAAATTTGACATTAAAAAGTACATGCACAAATTTTATGAGCTCCCCCTTGAAGTAATATTGACCAGATGTCAATTTCTTCTCATTCTCCCCTTTGCAAATTTAGATATTTAGATATTTATACGACAACTTTGGAATTTTCACTTTGATTATCGAAGTGCGGGTCTTGAACTGATTTGTTCAAAAGCCTATTTTGACTTTCATGTTCGGGTTCTGAACTGCATTATCCAAAAACCTATTTTGACATTGAAGAACGAGTCCTGATCTGTACATAATCAGAAGTCGCTTCTCTTTAAGCTTTGTGTGCCTACAACACAGATTTAGCCTTAGGTACCCACTAGAATTTGGGTCCTTCTGTGTTAGCACAAGATTTTGGTAACCATTTCAAATTGGTTCCTCTTTTCTTTTGAAATGTATGAGAAGAATTAATATGAGATGAATGCACATGGTAATTTCCAAACCAATCTCCAGAATCTTGACAAGTGATAGAAACATGTTTATCATAGATAGAGGACTTTCCAGCAGATAAAGATAACTGAAATAATTGCTTCATTGAATATTGTTTACGAGAAACAGCAAGTTTTGAGTTCAAAAGAGCAATATCAGCAATTAGGACATCTTTACTAAGTGAAGTCTTATTACAAGTAACACTACTAAGCGATAAAACGGTCTTGTCAAGCTTCCGTTTGGGTTGCCATTGAGAGTTTACTTCTGGCCTTTGCTTGCGCAGATCTGAAACATGTGTAACTGGTGAGTTAGACTTCTGAGCAACAAATGAATGCACCTTCTTTGGCTTACCAGTAGTGATCAGTTTCTGTGAATGCTGAGATATTTTCTTACCTTTAGCATTTTTGGCTTTCACATAGACTGACTTATCAACTTTCGTTGATTTTACACTGTTAACAGGCATACTGGTTTTTCCCAAAGATTTCACAACAAAAGATGAATGGTTTGAAAGTTTAGCATTAAAATCAAATTGTTCAAAACAACCATCCAAACCACCGTCAGAATTAAGAAAATCAAACCCTTCGTTTGATGAACCAAACATGTCATCAGATTTAGAAGCTTTTGTAAAAACAACATTTTTCATAACGGTTGTTGAATCTCAATCAAAAGTCTTTCATCTGATAAAGAGTTCTCGAGTTCAGAAATTTTACTTTCTAACACGAGAGAAGGGACATATATTTTACCTATAACAGGCTTTGCCTCCATCTCTGTTACAGAATAACTTTGAAAGTAGTCAGTTGAAAGAGATTTCTTTTCATTATTTGGATAGTCATAACTATTATTCAACTTCGCATAATAAAATGGAAGGTGAACTTTAGATGACTTTTTCCGTTTTTCAATTTCATTTGCTTCATCCTCCTTTGATAGTTTAGTATTAAAAACTTTAAGTGAAGAGATTCGGTGAGAAACTAGCATAGAGGTATAATCATAAAGTGCAGGCACTTCCCTTATACCCTTTTTAAGGCAATGAGGTTTCACATAACCGATTCCCCAATTTTCTTTATTCTTTTTCGGTTTGTTAAGATGAATGGTTTGCTCACTTTGACCTAATGAGTACAACTTCTTTTCCAAAGCATCTAGTTTTGCAATTAAAGACTTGTTTTCTTTAGTACATGAAGAATGCATTTTAGTCAGCTTATATAAGTCAAGCTCACTATTTCTCAGTTTTGACTTGAGTTCAGAATTCTCTTTTAGAATTATAGTCTGTTCTTTTGCGTTGGTGTCAACGTTTGTATGTAAAACCTTAATTAATACTTTCTTCTCAGCAATTTCATTGCTAAGTTTCTGTATCAATTGGTTTTTGTTAATAATAACACCATTTTCTCGCTTAAGATTAGATTCTAACTCTTCTTGTTTTAAACTTATGGTATGCATTTTATTCATGAAATCTTTATACGATAAATCACATACCTCCTCTTTTTCATTTCTGAATCAGCTTCAGCATCTGATTCCATCTTGCCCATCAAGCACATATTGACGGCTTCATCTTTATATTCATCTTCTTCTTCTTCATCTGAGTGATCAAGCCAGTATTCATCCTCAGCCATCAGTGCCTTGCCTGCCTCCTGTTGCTTTGCAAGAAGCATCTTGTTCTTGTAGTAATCGGAGTTTCTGACCTTTGATCTTCGGCAATCCTTGGGAAAGTGACCTGTTTTGCCACAGTTGTAGCACATCGGTGGACCTGGCTGACTTGATCCTTCATCCTTGTACTTTCTTTCTTCTGGTTTCTTCTCCTCTATCCTCTTTCCTTCAGACTGGTTACTTTTCTCTTCCGTTTTCTTCTCATCTAATCTCTTTCCTTCAAACTTTTTCCCTTCAAACCTACTACCTTCAACCCTTTCCTTATGAGCGTAGTTGTTGGGTCCAGAAGAGTACCTCTGACTGTTTGATGTTGGATTCCTGTAGAACTTTTTCTGAAACGCATTTGTCAGAAACAACATTACTTTCTTCATTTGTTCATTTTCATCCATGTCAGAGTTTGCATAAGCTTCATCTTCTTCTGATTCATATACAATCGTCTTGTTCTTCTTCTTGACGACAAGAGCGACTGTATCTTCAACTGTCTTTCCTTTCTGTCTTTTCTCAGCTAGAATTTCATCCACCTCTTCTTCATTTTGACAGAGGGTTTCATACACCTCGTGAAGTGGAATCTCATTCAAATCTTTTATCTGCCGCATCTGTCTGGCAAAACTTTTCCATTCTGGTTGTAGAATACTCAGGAATTTGATATTCAGTTCGATTTGAGATTTGTTGACCTTGTTCTTGCTCAATTCTTTTAGCAAGGTCACGAATCTATCATATGTTCCTTCTAGATTTTCTCCAGTTCTGCCTTTAAATTCTTCAAAACTGTGCAGGCAGTTAGAGATTTTAAGTTGATTCCCTATCTTTGAACCCAGCATCATCTTCTCGAGTTGATCCCACATTTGTTTGCCGGAGGCCTTATAACTGTCAATCTTTATGTAGATTTCGTTCGGAATCCCTTGTAGAATGTATGACTTGGCCAATCTGTCTGCTTTTGCTCTTAACTTATTATCACCGGTTAGTTCTTCATAAGTCAGTGCATGTCTTACTTCTTCAGTTCCTTCTGCTGGTTCCCTATATTTTGTTTCCATGGGGCCTTCTTCTAAGGATTGTTTGATGAAATCACCCAAATCCTGTCTTTCGATGAAGTTTAGGAACCTATCCTTCCACTGTTCATATTCACCTCTAAAGAGAACTGGTGGCTTGGTGTCAGTTCCTATTGCAAGAGCTTCTCTGGATGTCATCCTGTATTGATTAAGAGAAAACTTGACAGATATGATCGTTAATCCAAATAAAATTTGATCACACAAGAAATTTTGTCCCCGTAGGCAGACTTAGCACGGGGGTATGGGGGCAGCGCCCTTGCGGGGGGTATGGGGGCAACGCCCCTAGAGAAAAAAATTATGACAATTAAAGACCCTATTGCAGTTTCGAAAAAATTCTCAAAAAAAAATTCTAAGTATGGATTGGAGCAGAGAGGTTTGCGGGTCTAGTGGGAAGCGCACACTGAGGTATGCGGGTCTAATGGGAAGCGCACACTGAGGTATGCGGGTCTAGTGGGAAGCGCACACTGAGGTATGCGGGTCTAGTGGGAAGCGCACACTGAGGTATGCGGGTCTAGTGGGAAGCGCACACTGAGGTATGCGGGTCTAGTGAGAAGCGCACAATGAGGTGTGCGGGTGTAGTTAGGAGCACACAATGAGGTGTGCGTTTCAAGTGAGAATCGCAAAGTTGAGATATGCGATTCACTTGGGACGCGCAAGGTGGACTTGTTCTTTTGAAGAGATGAACTCGAAGTCTTGAGGTGTGCGGGTCTGACTTGGAATCGAGAAGTTTGAGCTATGCGGGTCACTTTGGGAGCCGCAAAGTAAGGTATGCGTTTCCTTTGGGACACGCACAGTAGAACTATGCGTTTGATGTGGGAGCCACAAAGTTTGAAGTTTGTGGGCTATTCTTCCTCTGTTGTGCGGGTGTTCGTCCTGAACTTCTGAAAATCGTCTAAAATTTGATCCTGAAACGATTTAGGAATACCAAACCCTACCAATATGTCTAGAAACACTTTTAGTATAGAATTTAAGCACTTGATCTCTCAAAAACACACTTTTTCGAGAATAATTTGATGGCACAGTACGTTATTCACTCGACTGTTTACTCACAAAATCACAAAATTGGAACTCGATTTAAGCTTAAAAGTGAAATCAAAATGCAACAACTCGATCTAGCATGTAGTACGATCACAACCTGATCGATTCTAACACCTAAAACACTCAAAATCACAAACTCAAATTTTCTTGAAGAACACAGAGACGTTTTTCTATAAAACTTGTTTTGATCTTAATCAGGCTCTGATACCAACTGTCGGTCCAACAATACTTATCAAGTTTATAGAAACAACAACACAATATGATTACCAACCTGTATTGATTATAACAAACGAGTTACAAGGTTGATCGATTAAGCATGAAATGTGTTCTCTATGTTTTCTCTCTTTTACACCTTCAAGTGTGTGTTTGTATGTGTGAATTATGATATGATCTTTTTGAGAGATGTTAGAGATACACTTAATCTAACCAAGTGTGATAGACACACTTCCTACAACTTGCAATATAAAACTATAAACCTACCTAATATCTAATCTAATAATATACATAATATCTAAGTTTAGATATTATGTAAACTAACTAAATACTAGAAACTAACCAAGTTAGCTTTATCTAACTATTACAATGTTATAACTTAGATATTAAATCTAAGTAAACTAATACAATTACATTGACATTTATTACAAACGACATAGACTTTAACATTGAGAGTCGACGTTTCGGCTTTAGCTTCAAATTGCGATCTTCAGTTTGGATGATCTTGAATCCAATGAGACTGTGGTCTAACACAAGCACACTGTTTGCAAGGACCTGGATTTACAACTGTAGTCTGTTTGAAATGGACCTTACCAGACTTTCCCTCTGTCTTCTCTATGTCCTTAGATCCAAGCCCTTCCACAATTCTCATTGGTGATAATGTTATTCTCTAGAGGAATCTCACCACTCACCTTGTTCTCCTTACTCTTGCCAACCTCTTTCTCAGTCTTATCCTCAACAACTACCTCATCTAAGGGATCTACTTCAGTGGCTCCCTCAGTCAAGTCCTTCCTATCTTTGGTGTCTAATAGGTCTGAAGTAGGAGGAATGTAATTATTGTTATATGGTGGAGGTGTGGCATTGTATCCAATTCCTCTTCTTAGCTTATCATGAATCTGAGTTTGTAGTAAAGAGTCCATTGCTTTAGAGGCATTGGAAAACTTTTCTACATCAAGCTTGACCTTGGTTAGTTCATCTCTTAATTTCTCACTCTCCTCTTTAGATTTGGTCAATTTAAGCTCTAGATCCTTTTTCTCCCACTTCCAGTAATTGGTGTCATATGAGTGTTGGAGTTCATTGGCCTGAAAACCTTTAATCTGTTCCTCAAACCTCTCAACAATTCTCACATAATCTTTGATATCCTTTTCTAATCTCTTAAGGTCATCACTCATCTTCTGATTGTGATCCCTGTACCTTTTAACAGTATCTATGCAAGTTTTAGAACAGAGATTAGAATTTACCTCAGATGGGAGATCAAATACTTCAGCCATAAGAGCTTGATTCTGGATAGCCTCTTCTGCTTGATCACTCCAATCAAATCCCATTCCTTGTTGAGAAACAAGGGCTTGAGCAGAGTTTCTGTTGTTATTGAAGCTTACAGATTGAGCTTGCTGGTGGTTGTTGTTGTGAGACACTCCACTTCTGCACTCCCTTGCAAAGTGTCCCTTCAGATGGCATTTGTAGCATTCCACCTTTGATTTATCAAATCCCGCTCCATCTTCTCTTCTTTGGGAGAAGTTGTTCCTCCCAGTCCTCTTTATGAACTTCTTTACCCTCATGGAAAGCATGGCCATCTGCCATTTAATATCCATCTCTTCCAGATCATCAGGATGAAGTTGTTCCAAATCATCATTGATTAAGGAGGAATTCCCATGACTGGCAAGAAAGGCTTCAAACACAGAATCAGTGCCTTTTTCTTGATTTGCTCCATTAGCAGGATTCACTGATTAAGGGTTAGCAGTAGAATCAATGGATGCTGATAGGAGTGCAGCATTATGAATATATCCAGAAGGCTTCTTCTTTGCCTCCACCTCAGCTTCAAATACTCTAAGATCATTGTACAGATCATCAAGTTCTTTCTCTTCCAACTGATCATTCTGTCTGAATGAAACAGTGTACATGGTCCACTCATCTCCAAGGGACCTTAAGAATTTTCTGTTTACATCATCTTGATCAATCTGTACTCCCATAGTAGCCAGTTCACCAATCAGTTTGTTAAACCTGTCAAAAGTTTGAGTCATGGACTCATTCTTGGTTGATTCAGGATTGCCTTTTGATTTCTCTTGGTACTTTTGGTACCAGAGAATCTCTTCTCTAGAGCATTCCAGAGCATCTGTGCATCAGTGCAATTGCAGAATTGGTGTTGATATTCATTTGGAATGGCCAAGAGCAGAGTGCTCAAGGCTTTCATCTCTGTTTGCCTTGTCTTTCTGTCTGCATCCGTCTTTGGAGGGGTTCTTTTGCCATCTTCACCAATCTTTCCTGCATCAGATGGTCCATTCTCAATGATGTCCCACATAGAGTAATCTGTGAGGAGAATATATTGCTTGATTCTGATCTTCCACATGTCAAATTCATTGGATCTGAGCATTGGAACCTTTGATACCAGAGTACTGTTGGATTCAGCTGTGTTTTCCATGATGAATGAGATTTCTGAGAATACTTGCTCTGATACCACTTGTCAGGATCTTAATTTTTAACAAGAATAAACACTCAGAAACAATATCAAAGGAGTTTGCGGAATAACACTTTGATATTCAATAATTAATGGAACACAGTAAATCAGAATAAGGACTTGCAAACTTTATTGAATGATTATAAAGTTACAAGATTCAACACACAACCTCAATATTGATGAACAGGCTCACCAATACGAATTCTACTTCTCTAGAATTAGGATTACAAACCTTGAGGTTGATTCTCTCTATCAAAAACAAAAACTCAGAATGCTAAAGTTATTAAAAGTTTTTTTTTATCAATTCTAAACTATTCTATATATACTGAAGATAAAAGATAATTACAAATAATAAACGATCTTCAAAAAATCTTCTATCTTTATCTTCAAGATTTCCTTAATCTTCAAACTTGATCTGCACGAATCTTGATTATCTCATAAGCAGCACTAAGTCTTCAGCAGTATTAATACTTTGAGCAGTATTAACATTCAGCAGTACTAACTACTAGCAGTACTAAAATTGCTTAGCAGTAGTAATCTCCTCTAGCAGTATTAACCTTGACTTAGCAGCATTAATCTTGTTCAACAGCATTAACTTCAGAAGTAGTAATCTTCAGAAGTAGTAACCAAGTTCTTCTAGCAGTATTAATTGTACTTGTAAAATTCTGAATTTCCCAACAAATACAGCCTTCCAAGACATTTTTGGCTAATCAAGAGAGAAGGAAAATGATAAACTTCCTGAAAGAATCTCTTGGAGTTCCTGAAGGAATGTTTACCAACATGCCTTATGGTAGGATAGAGGAGTTGTATAAGAAGAAGATGGCCAATCTGAAAGGGGACTTCACTCACAGGGTAGAGGTTGAAAGGAAGATGAAGGAGAGGCATGACCTCAACATACAACATCCCTTCCCTGACAGTGAAGAAGGCACTCCTAGCAAAGAAAAGGAAGAGGTGAAGCAAGAAGAGACATTAGCTCAAAAGATTGGTGCTATTAAAAGAAAGAAGTCCATTACTACCAAACCAAAAGCAAAGAGGCTTAGAACTAAAGAAGCAGAGAAGGAAAGTGAAAGAAGGGAAGATGAACCTACAGCAGAACAAAAGCAGAATCAAGATCAACCTAGCCAACAAACTCAAGAGCAAACAAAGATGCAGTTTGACTTGTACATGACAGTGACAGATGATGAACCAATGAAAGTTGACCCTATCTCAGTGAATGCTCCAGAAATCATTCATTGGGATATGATGATAGATCAGAGAAAAGAATACTTCAGGATAAAGAGAATGGGGGACAAATATGAGGTCTACTCAACCTGGGCAAAGATAATCAAAAGTTGTTCCAGATCTGATTTAGAAGAAATGTACAAGGTTGGAATGAATTTATATGGTGAAGTGCTGAAAGGAACTGAGATGAGCCTACTAAGGATAACCATGGAATACTTGTGTATGATGTTTGATCCAAAGAGAGTGAAGCAAAGGATAAAAGACTTGCATCTTGAGTATGGGTTTAAAAGGATTGATTACTGGATGTTGTATGAAAACTGTGGAGTGTATATGATAACTATTGATAAGAGTTATCATGAATACTATCTGGTGGATAAGATCTATGACCACAGTAAGGCTAAACTGCAAGCAATGTTGAAAGCAAAGTTGGTATGTCCAAAGAACTCAGAAATGGCAAGGATAGTAGTCAAGAGAACCATCAATCAAAGTCTAGGTCTGAATCCTGATTTAGGAATCTAAGCTGAAGTTTTGAAAGCATCATGAAGACTCTATGTTGAAGAACTTAACTTCTGGTTTTCAAAAGTTAAGTTAGGTGGATATTGTTGGGTCTGAATGTGCTAAGGATGGATACTACTGCTAATTGAAAGATTACTACTGCTAGTAGAATTAATACTGCTTGAAGAGTTAGTGCTGCTACTTGAATAGTTAGTACTGCTTGGAGAGTTAGTACTGCTAGTAGTTAGTACTGCTGAAGATTACTACAGCAAGTGAGGAGTTAATACTGCAAACATGGTTAGTACTACCAGAGACAAAGTTAATACTGCTATTGAGTTAATGTTGCTTCTGAAGATAAAGATGGATTGATGCGAAAGCATAGGAGATGAAGATAATTATGGACTGGATTCTAAAGAATAATATTTCTTTTGTAATTATCTTGTAATCTGTTTTGTATATATAGTCTAGATAATTGATAGTCTTAGATAGACGAATGAATTATTTTAGAGAATTACCTCAAGACTAGTATTGATCTTATCTATAGAGAAGTATAGAACGTCTGTTGAGTCTTATTCAACATATTGAGGTTGTGTTTGTAATCATTAAGTTTTATGAAATATAAACTTATGATTTGAGTTCATATTCTGTTTTTTGATTCATTGTTAAAGTGTTATTCCGCGACTTCTTTAACATTGTTTCTGAGTTTGTATTAAATTCTTGTTTAGAATTTTTCGATCTTGACACATATAAGATGATTCAAGTATGATTTTTTTTCTTTTCTTTTTTATGCCAACATGAATATTTCTTCATTCAATCATGAAACTGTTAACATCGTCTAGAAAGTCGTATATGGGGTGTGAATATTGAATCATGTAAGATGATTCAAGATTGTTGTCATATGAAGATGTAACCAAGATTATCTTGATAACCATGAATATAATTATCCAAATCCAATCCACATCGAATACTGGATTGCACACATTGCGTGTTGTTATGCAAACTGCAATTACATTCACACCATTTTGGCTAGTAATATGTGTGAATGTTAAAAATACGCTATAATAGTTGGAGCTTAAAACAGATAACTGTATTTTACCTCCAAAATACTAAATTCTTGGTATGCAAACTGCAATTAGCATATGCTGTCAATAAACTTCATAAACGTTACTAAAACAGATAAAGTAGTTTAAAAACTCCAAGGTTGCAAACATAAAAACTAAAGTGAAATCAACTTTAGGCAGTATGTCTAAAGCAAGTTGTATAAAAACTCAAAAGGTCATGCTTAAAGCTAAAGTCTTATCAACTTGAAAATGGATGTCTAAAGCATAATTCTTTTCCATCGCTCCACTTTTGCGTGCCTTAGAATGTCCGTCCGAACATTTGTTGGGATGGTGAAGAACTTTGCAACCTCTTCTAGAACATAACCTTTCTTCTTGTTTCAGTTGCTAAAAAGAATATTTGAAACATACTTTGTCTTTAAGTCCATCAGTTGTTGTTCCTGCTTCTTTTCTGATGGATCAAATCATGTTCGTTAGGTCTTCATATCTCCCATGAATGTCTCCATAACCCTCATCACAAACATGTCGTTGTCCTGGTAATTGTGATGTGTTTGCCAGTCCATCTGCAATCTTATTTGGCTAACTTCCTCTAGAATTCTTCCAACTGGATGGTCGATCGTGTCGAGATGTTTAATCATCAACATTTGTTGCGTTTATGGTTGTGTAATCTCATTGTGGTTACTATTTTCTGATAATAACAATTGATAATAAATTACCTTTGTGTTAAATGACTTACCAGGATGTCAGTTTCGTATCCGTAACTCTTCATCAGTTCATCATCATCCATTGGTTTGGCATTTTTATTGTCGATGATTATCGACTCCCGACTTTTGAGGTTGAATACCACCACGCAAAAGTGGTCAACCTTCATCATCAGGAAAAATACCTAAGGTTTAATGGCAATAAGTAAGTTTATTAAAGTAATATAATTTTGTGTAAAGATCAGTATATTTTGTTATCAGTCCCTTACCAGATCAATATCCTTCTATTGGGTCTGAAATGAGCCAAGGACGGTTAATACTGCTAGACATGACTATTACTACTGCTGAGGAAGTTAATACTACTTGAAGGAATTAATGCTGTTGAGACAAGATTAATACTGCTTGGTGAGATTAATACTGCTAGTTCAGAATTAATATTGCTCATGAAGATAGTACTGCTTATGAGATGAAGACTCTGTTTCTGAATGAAGACAGATGTATACATTGAAGCTAAAGTAAAGGAGATAATTATGGAATGAAGATCAATTTTATTTTGATAATTATCTTGTAATCAGTCTTGTATATATAGTATAGAAGTCTTTGATAGATTAATAATTCATTCATACATTTTGTTTTAGAGAGAATTAATCTCAAGACTAGTCTAGATCCTTTCTATAGAGAAGTATAGAACGTCTGTTGAGCCTGTTCAACAGATTAAGGTTTTGTGTGTAATCATCAAGTTTGATCAATATAACTTGTGATTTAATTGCATATAATGTTTCATTGATTGTTAGTGTTAAAGTGTTTTTCCGCAACTTCTTTAGCATTGATTCTGAGTGTGTGTGAATTAAATTCTTGTTTGAATTTCGATCCTGACAAGTGGTATCAGAGCATTGTTAAACTCAGAAAAACAACAATCATCATGGACGGTTCAAGTGATAGTGTTCTGGTCTCAAAGGTTCCAATGCTCAGATCTAATGAGTTTGACATGTGGAAGATTAGGATCAGGCAATACATCCTTCTCACAGATTACTCTATATGGGACATCATTGAGAATGGCCCATCTAATGAAGGAAAGATTGGAGCAGATGGAAAAAGAATCCCACCAAAGACAGATGGAGAGAGGAAGATAAGGCAGACAGAGATGAAAGCCTTGAGCACACTGCTCTTGGCTATTCCTAATGAGTATCAACACCAATTCTGCAACTGCACTGATGCCCAGATGCTTTGGAATGCTCTAGAGAAGAAAATCTCTGGTACCAAAAGTACCAAGAGAAATCAGAAGGCAATATTGAAGCAACTGTATGAAAACTTCATGTCAACTAAGAATGAGTCCATGACTCAAACTTTTGACAGGTTTAACAAGCTGATTGGTGAACTAGCTACTGTTGGAGTGCAGATTGATCAAGATGATGTAAACAGAAAGTTCTTAAGATCCCTTGGAGATGAATGGACCATGTATACTGTCTCCTTCAGACAGAATGACAAGCTGGAGGACAAAGAACTAGACGATCTTTATAATGACTTGAGGGTGTTTGAGGCTGAAGTGGAAGCCAAGAAGAGACCATCTGGATACACTCATAATGCTGCTCTTCTATCATCTTCTTCTACTACTGATTCTGCTGCTAATACAGAATCAGTTAGTACTGCTTATGTATCTAAGCAGGATGTATCTAATGACTCTGTATTAGAAGCTTTTATTGCTAGTTATGCTAATTCTGGTTTAATTAATGATGATCTTGAACAAATTAATGCAGATGACCTTGAGGAGATGGATATAAAGTGACAGATGGCCATGCTAACTATGAGGGTCAAGAGATTCATAAAGAGGACTGGAAGGAACAACTGTTCTCAGAAGAGAGAAGATGGTGTTGGATTTGACAAGTCAAAGGTGGAGTGCTACAAGTGTCACAAGATGGGACACTTTGCAAATGAATGCAGAGGAGGAACTCCTCAACAATATGGCAGCAACCACCAGCAAGCACATTCCTCAAGCTTCCAAAACAACAGAAACTCCACTCAAGCTCTTGTTTCTCAAGCAGAAGAAGTTGTTCAGAATCAAGCCTTGATGGCAGAAGTCTCAAAATCTTCAAGCACAGATATTCCAACAGAGGTAAAAACTAAACTGTGCACTGAAGAGTGTCTTCAGACTGTTAAAAAGTACAAGGATCATAACCAAAGCATGTGTGACGACCTTAAGAGGTTAGAAAGAGATATAAGAGAGTATAAAGTAATTGTTGAGAAGTTTGAAGATCAAATCAAGGCTTACAAGGCCAATGAACTTCAGCATTACTATGACACAAATTACTGGAAGTGGGAGAAAGATCAATTAGAGATTCAAATAGAAAAATCTAAAGAGGAGTGTGAGAAGATAAAGAGTGAGTATGAGAAAGCTAAGCTTGACATTGAGAAGTTTTCTTATGCTTCCAAAGAAATAGACTCTTTGCTTAAAGCTCAAGTTCATGATAAGATCAAGAGTGGTATAGGATACAATGCAACACCTCCACCTTATAACAATAATTACATCCCTCCCTCTTCAGATCTCTTAGAGAACCAAAATAAGGAGGACTTACCTATAGGAGCAACAGAAGTAGATCCTATAGATAGTGTGGTGGTTGAAGAAGAGAATGAGGAAGAAAATTCTTAGAATAAGAATGCAGAAGAGATTCCTGTAGAAAATCATATCCTTACCAATGAAGGGGGGGTAAACAATTATCAAGAGTGAAAAGGTGGATAGCTCAAAGAGAGAAAAGGGAAAGGTACAGGGAATCCACTATATGCAGACCACAGCTGTGAATCCCTGTACATGTAAACAGCATCAGCCCCAAAAACATGATAAAACAAGGGGTAATCAAAGAAACTGGAATAATTAGTGGGCACAAAAACAAGGGGTTGATCTGAGTAAAATCAATAGACCAAAACCTTGTTTTATTTGTGGAAAGCTTAACCATATTGCCAAATACTGTTATTTCAATCCTATGAACCAGAGGATAAATTTTCAAAGACATATACAAAATCCTGTTGGTTATAGGAATCAAAGAAGGAATCATATGGCTGAAAATGTAAAAAGAGCACCTTTAAAAGCTCATGTTCAAAACAAGTTTGCAAAATCAAAGAAAAATACTCCAAATAAGCCAAGGAGTACATTAAAAACAAAGAAAGCAAACAACTTTGTTCAGGTATGGGTTCCAATAGTAAAGAAATCTGTTAGTACTGCTACTTCAAATAGTACCGTTGACAGAAATAATGCTGCTGCAAGCAATACTACTGCTAACAATGTGAGTACTGCTAATCCAATTAGTACTGCTAATGATGTTAATACTGCTAACAAAGTTAGTACTGCCAATAAAGTTAGTATTGCTTCCAGTAACAAACCCATTATTGTGACAAAGTATTCAAGCCATAAGATTCCCCAGTCTGAAAAGCTCATCAAAACTGATTGTGAATATGTTGATGAGAATGGGAAACCCAAGACCACTTTGGCTTGGGTTCCTACTAAAAACTAACTGTTCCACTTTATGTGCAGGGCAACCAACAGCAAAAAGGGAAGAGCATTTGGCATATTGATAGTGGTTGCTCTAGGCACATGACATGCAACAAGTCCTGTCTACAAAACTTCAAAAGAATTGATGGAGGACATGTTGCATTTGGTGATAATCCATCTGGAGGAAAGATTAGTGGAAAAGGTATTGTGTCAAAGGGTAAGATGACCTTTGAGGATGTCTACTATGTTGAGCAATTGAGATACAACATGTTAAGTGTATCACAGGTTTGTGACAAGAAACATAGTATATTGTTTACTGATACTGAATGTATTATTCTTGCTAAAGGGTTCAAGGTAGTTGATGAAAGTATGATTCTACTAAGAACACCAAGAAAGGACAATATTTATTGCTTGGATTTAGAGAATGTATCTAATGATTCATCATTTAATTGTCTATTTTCAAAAGCTTATGTTGATGAATCATCTCTTTGGCACAGAAGGATGTGTCACATGAACTTTAAAACAATGAATAATCTTGTGAAAAACAACCTTGTAAGAGGTTTACCACAAAAGGTATTTTCATGTGATGATCATTGTGTTGCATGTCTTAAAGGCAAACAACACAAAACTTCTCATAAATCCAAAAAGATAAATACAATCTCTTCACCTCTTATTGTATTGCATATGGATCTGTTTGGTCCTACAAATGTGATGAGTATTGGCAAGAAATCTTACTGCTTAGTTATTGTTGATGATTTCTCCAGATTCACTTGGGTCTATTTTTTTGAGGACAAAGGATGAGACAAATGGACTGATCAAATCCTTTATTCTCAGAGTTGAAAACCAAACAAATCAAAGAGTTAAAATTATCAGATCTGATAATGGAACTGAATTTAAAAACCATGATCTAAACAGCTTCTGTGAGGAAAAAGGTATTGAGAGACAATACAGTGCTCCTAGAACCCCTCAACAGAATGGAGTTGCTGAGAGGAGAAATAGGACACTGATTGAAGCTGCAAGATCCCTGTTGGCAGATTCAAAACTGCCAGTTACATTTTGGTCAGAAGCAGTTAATACTGTTTGTTATGTTCAAAACAGGGTTCTAATAGTTAAATCTCAAGGCAAGACACCATATGAACTTTTTAACAAGAAGAAACCTTTTATTGGATTTTTCAAACCATTTGGGTGTCCTTGCAAAATTCTGAATACCAAAACTCACTTAGGCAAGTTTGATAGCAAAGCAGATGATGGATTTCTGGTTGGTTACTCATCCCAAAGTAAGGCTTACAGAGTATTTAATACCTCTTCTAGAATAATTGAGGAAAGTGACAATGTCAAATGCAATGAGAGCACACCAAATAAACTTGGTACAGGCCCTGATTGGCTTTTTGACATTGATTCACTAACTAATTCTTTGGGTTTCAGTTATGAGAATAATACAGGAACAGGGACAGAATCAGTACAAGACAAAAGACAAGAGTTTATGCTATTCCCAATCCATACAGCATATCCTATTGAACTCTGTGTTCAAGAGAAGAAAGATGCTTCAGCTTAAAAGGATACTGAAACTTCTCAGAATGAAGAGGAGAGAGGTGAAAAGGAGGATCAACTTTTGACTTCAGAACATCTAGAACCTGAGATACCTGCATTGGCAGAAGATGATACTGATGATGAGAACTCCTCAGTGTTTGGTGGCAGCTCTCCTGAAAAGAATGACTCTAATCTGGATGCAGAGATTAATGAAGAGGCTATTCATCAAACAAATATGCATAAAGATCATCCTCCTCAGTTAGTGATTGGTGATATCAACTCTCCAATCATCACAAGGAATCAGAGTAAGTTGGGAGGATTAAAAGACATACAATCAGGCTTACTATCTTGATTTCTATCTCAGGTTGAGCCCAAAAAGGCACATGATGCAATGAAAGATCCAAGCTGGATAGAAGCAATGCAAGAGAAGATGTTGCAGTTTGTACTGCAAAATGTATGGGATTTGGTAGAACTGCCTAAAGGACACAGAGCTATAGGGACAAAATGGATTTTCAGAAACAAGAAGGATGAGAGAGGGATAGTGATCAAGAACAAGGCTAGATTGGTAGCACAGGGGTACACTCAAGAAGAAAGAATTGATTATGAAGAGGTTTTTGCACCATTGGCTAGGATTTAGGCAATTAGGCTGTTTTTAGCCTATGCTTCTTTCATGAAGTTCAAAGTCTACCAAATGGATGTGAAAAGTGCTTTTCTATATGGAAAAATTGAAGAAGTATATGTCTGTCACCCTCCAGGGTTTGAAAATCCCAAGTACCCTGACAGAGTATACAAATTGAAGAAAGCACTGTATGGACTACATCAAGCACCAAGAGCATGGTATGACACATTGTCTACCTATCTTTTGGAAAATGGTTTTGATAGAGGAATCATTGACAAGACTCTGTTCATTCAAAGGAAGAAGAAGGACATCCTTTTAGTGCAAATCTATGTGGATGACATCATCTTTGGATCCACAAAAGATCAATTGTGCAGAGATTTTGAAGAATTAATGCATAAGAGATTCAAGATGAGTTCTATGGGTGAACTTACTTTCTTCCTTGGGCTACAGGTTAAGCAGAAACAAGATGGAATCTTCAAAAGCCAAACCAAGTATGTGCAGGACATTTTAACCAAGTTTGGGTTCTTAGATTCCAAGCCTGCAAGCACACCCATGGAGACACACAAACAAATAACTGCAGATCTTGAGGGGGAGGATGTGGATGTTCATTATTACAGATCCATGATTGGCTCCCTCATATATCTCACAGCTTCTAGACCAGATATCATGTTCCCTGTTTGTGTGTGTGCAAGATTTCAAGTTAGGCCAAAGCAATCACATTTTCAAGCAGTCAAGAGGATATTCAGATATCTCAAAGGTCAACCCAGATTAGGACTTTGGTATCCTCATGACTCACCATTTGACCTACTTGCATATTCAGATAGTGATTTGGGTGGAGCTAACTTGCACAGAAAGTCTACAACTGGAGGATGTCAGCTTTTGGGTGCAAGACTAGTATCATGGCAGTGTAAGAAGCAAACCACAGTGTCCACTTCAACAACAGAAGCAGAATACATAGTTGCTGCAAGCTGCTGCTCCCAAGTGATATGGATTCAGAATCAAATGATGGACTATGGTATGACATTTCTTCACACTCCTATTTTCATAGACAACAGCAGTGCTATTAGCATTGTTAATAGTCCTGTCAAGCATTCAAAAACAAAACATATAGAAATAAGGTACCATTTTATCAGAGACTGTAATGAGAAGAAGCTAATTCAGGTTCAGAAAGTACACACAAGTAACCAGTTTGCTGATCTATCCACAAAAGCTTTTGATGTGGGTAGATTCACATTCTTGGTCACAAGTGTGGGCATGATGAACACTGAATAAGTATATTCTCATTCTCTTTATGTACCTATCTAGATTCCTCCTTATTTACTTTCATTAAATTGGTGCTATTAACCCTTGTGTGCTTAAGTGTTTCAGGATGAAAGGCCAAACAAAAGTGAAGTATAGTTAATACTGCTAGTTTGTATTACCACTGCTAGTCTGGGTTACTACTGCTGGTTAGTATTCCTACTGCCAGTCTGTGTTAATGCTGCTAGTCTGTGTTAATACTGCTAGTATGTATTACTACTGCTAGTCTGTTTCTACTGCTAGTATATATTATTATTGCTAGTCTGTTTCTACTGCTAGTAAGTATTACTACTGCTTCAAAGAGTTACTACTGCGGGGGTCAGTTACTACTGCTAATGTGAATTAGTGCTGCTCTTAACTGTTTCACGGATAGTATAAATACCCCCCTTAGTCCGCCAAAAATCAAAACGGCTCTTTGAATTTCTTGCTCTTTTCTTTCTCTCTCGTTCTCGCTAACGTTCTTGATATTCAAGCTCTTAAACCTAGTTCGCAGTCGAATCTCTCTCAAATGGCAGGTCTTGTATTTGTTGATGACCACAATGAGTTGGCAATGCTGAATAAGCCCAACAAAGCCGAAGGATTTCATCAGATTGTGGACTTCCTAAAATCCACACATATCGCCCACGCTTTAACGGTCAATCCCACAATCTATGTGGAGCATCAAAGACAGTTCTGGGAAAATTCCACCATCCATAATGAAGAGGGTACTCAGGTTATCAAGTCAAGGGTTTGTGATAAACCCCTGACCATCTCAGAGGAGACCATTCGCATTCATCTACTTTTGGATGATGCCTCAGGTATGACATCTCTACCCAAGGAAGATCTTTTTGAAAATCTAAGTAGAATGGGATATGAAGGTCCCACTGAGATCTTTAAGTTCTTTAAGAACAAATTCTCACCTCAGTGGCGATTCTTTGTTCATACTCTCCAGCATTGCATTTCAAAGAAAACAACTGCTTGGAGTGAGTTCAGCAGTACCATTGCTTATGCTTTGGTCTGCTTAGCAACCTCCAGAATGTTCAATTTTTCAAAAATGGTCTTAAATGATTTTCTGTCAAACCTGGATACCAAGTCAAAATCCTTTTATATGTATCCCAGGTTTGTACAAGCTATATTGAATAAGGAATTGACGGAATTACCTCATTTTAATGAGGTATATGTACCTAAGGTCCCGAAAGGGAAGGTGTTTTCTAACATGAGGAGGACTTGTAAAGTCTTCTCAGGTATTGACACACCATTGTTCTCAACAATGATGGTTGTGTCTCCTTCCCATGGTGAGGCATCAGTGTCAAATCCCTTATCTGACAACCAAACTGATGACCTACCAACACCACTCATTTCTATTAACATCCCTCAGTCCCTTCTTACAAAGCCAACATCACCCATCACTCACACTTATATATGGAAAAAGGTAAAGAAGGTTCCTTCCCTTCTTGTACCTTCACCCTCACAGCCTTCAAGCCCTCTAATGGAGCATTCTCCATTAGAGAATATCAATAGGGAAACCACAGGGGTGTCTCCCAACCCCAAGAAGGTGCTTACTAAGGAGAAGGTTAAGCATGTGGGCAGAAAGGCTCACACTACTGTTTATGTACAATGTGCAGGACAGGACAGTGTGAACATCTCTAAGACCTTCCCCACGGCAACTTTGGGTGAGCAATCATCCAAAGGTCCCCGGTGCCAAGAGACCATGGGGGTAGAAGGTGCCTCTGCTAGGCAGAAGACCCCTACTAAAAGTTCCAGTGATCTTCCAAAGGTGGTGAGGATAGATATACATACGATGAATTGATGGAAACTATTGCCAATATCAATATTGATGTCCTTTCTCATGGAAAACTTATTGCGAAGATGCAACAAGTGATCTTATCCCAACAAGTCCAGATTACCAACCTCAAGAAAATGGTCCTCAAGCATGTGCATAAGAAGAAGAGAACCAAATTCATACTGAAGAAGAGGAGCATCCCTCATGATGCTTCCAAAGAGGGGGAGAATAGAGCTGAATCTGAGAAGCAAAGTCCTATTGGAATGGACTCTACTTTTGAGGGGGAGAAGGGAAAAGAAGCAGAAACCAGTACAGTAGTAGAACAGAGCCAGCAGTAGAAACATTCAATAAAGCAGCATCAATTGGCTTAGCAGCAGTAACAGAGGCAGCAGCAGTAACAGGGCTTTCTGTTGAAGAAATAGAGATAGCAGAAACCCTTCTAAAGGCCAAAACAGACACTCCTAAAGCCACTCAAAAGGCCAAGGGAGTGGAAATCAAAGAGGGAGGACCTGAGCTAAAAAGGAAAGAAATTAGTGAGACTGAACTGAAGAGGAAAGGAAAGGCAAAGGTGGATGAATCTGCAAAGCCACCAAAGAAGCAAAAACAGATTGAACTAGATGAGGAACTGGCTAAGAAGCTGAAGGTTGAGCTACAACAAGAAGAAGAAACTCAGAAGGCCAAAGATAGGCAGATTGCTCTAGATCTGTCCACTAAACTGAATGAGGAATATCAAAAGAGCTTGAAAGCTGCAGCTGAGGCCAAGAAAAGTACAGTGAAAGCATCCAAGCACAGACTGCCAACAAAAATTCAGAAAAGACAACCTTCTAAGACCTATTTGGCCAATCAAGAAAGGAGAAAAATGATAAACTTTCTAAAAGGCTCAATTGGTGTAAAAGAAGAGATGTTTGCTAGCATGTCATACAGCAGAGTTGAAGAGCTATATAAAAGGGAAATGGCAAAGCTTCAAGGGGACTTCACTCAAAGGGTTGAGTTTGAAAGACAAATGAAAGAGAGAAATGATCTCAATATCCAACAACCCTTCCCTGAGAGTGAGGAAACCACTCCTTCACAAGAAAAGGCTGAAGAAAAAAAGGAAGAACATGTTTCTGTGGAAGTCATATCTGCCAAGAGAGTGAAAACAATAGCTTCCAAGAAACTGTCTAAGAAGCCAAGGGTTGCAGAAGCTGAGAAAGAAACAGAACCATCTGTTACAGGTCAAGATAAGCAATCAAGTCAAAGTGCACAACAACCAAGTCAATCTAATGTGCATTTTGAACTTTACATAATTGTAACAAATAATGATCCAGTAAAGGCAGATCCCATTTCAGTCCAAGCCCCTGAAATCATCCACTGGGATATTCTAGAAGATCAAGGAAAAGAATATTTCAGAATCAAAAGAATGGGTGATCACTTTGAAGTCTACTCTACTTGGGGGAAGATAGTCAGATGTTGTTCCAGGTCAGACTTGGAAGAAATTTTTAAAGTGGGAATGAATCTGTATGGGGATATGTTGAAGACTCCAGGGATGAACATCAAGAAACTAGCAATGGAGTATTTATGCATGATGTTCAGTCTAGATCTTGTCAAGCATGTCATCAAAGATGTCTTCAAGTCTGTGGACAATTGGATGCTTATAGAAAGGTGTGGGGTGTATATCTTAACCATTGACAAAAGCTTTCATGAATATTATCTAGTGGATAAGATATATGATCACAGCCTAGCAAAGCTACATGGGATGCTGAAAGCCAAACTAATCTGTCCTCAAGGCTCAGAAATGGCAAGGATTGTGGTTAGCAGGATCATCAATCAAAGTTTGGGTTTGGATCCTAATCTAGGGGTGTAAACTTAGGCTTTGAAAGCATCATGAAGACTAGTTTTGAAGAACTTAACTTCTCATTTTGAAAAGTTAAGTTAGGGGGAGATTGTTGGGTCTGAAATGAGCCAAGGATGGTTAATACTGCTAGACATGACTATTACTACTGCTGAGGAAGTTAATACTGCTTGAAGGAATTAATGCTGCTGAGACAAGATTAATACTGCTTGGTGAGATTAATACTGCTAGTTCAGAATTAATACTGCTCATGAAGATAGTACTGCTTATGAGATGAAGACTCCGTTTCTGAATGAAGACAGCTGTATAGATTGAAGCTAAAGTAAAGGAGATAATTATGGAATGAAGATCAATTTTATTTTGATAATTATCTTGTAATCAGTCTTGTATATATAGTATAGAAGTCTTTGATAGATTAATAATTCATTCATACATTTTGTTTTAGAGAGAATTAACCTCAAGACTAGTCTAGATCCTTTCTATAGAGAAGTATAGAACGTCTGTTGAGCCTGTTCAACAGATTGAGGTTTTGTGTGTAATCATCAAGTTTGATCAATATAACTTGTGATTTAATTGCATATACTGTTTCATTGATTGTTAGTGTTAAAGTGTTTTTCCGCAACTTCTTTAGCATTGATTCTGAGTGTGTGTGAATTAAATTCTTGTTTGAATTTCGATTCTGACACCTTCAATCGCATAACCTCGAGATTGTTTTTTGTTGCAGCTGCCAAGTTCCATTTGAACAACCCGTACATTTTCTCAAGTTTCTCGATTGGCTTCTTACTTTCATGTCACCCTAAACATTTTATTTTTTATTGTGTTGGTTGTTGTTAGTATATTTGATGCAGTGGTAGTTGTTATGAGTTAATTAAAATAATCTATGAAGGAGTTATGCTTACCACAATGTGGGTGTTGAAGAAATATCGCCTTGGTGAATCTCGATTTCTATAGCGTTCCTCATAGTTAAGCATTGTTGCCCATGAATCTACTACCAGTCTATTGACGGATATGTTTGTTGCCAAACTCTCCATTGCTACCCGTGTTATCCTTGCATCATCGTATCCCAAAAAAGAATAGTCCCTGTGCTTGTCATGCATTAGTATTGAATTCTATATTAACAAGGTCTTTACTATGGATTTGATTTCAACTATAATTATTTAATGTATTCTATTGACTTACAAGTTATCTCCAAATGCTGACGAGGCCCATTCATGAACTCTCTTCTCCTCAATAGTGACGTTGAAGTCAACAGATTATTGCACGAACGGAGAGCAAAAATGGCCTCCCAGATTTATGACTCGCATGCTTTCCCTCATATCGCTATGTAATGGGGCAGGATCCTCGAAGTTATCTTCTAAATCATCAAAGTACAAGGTCATTGGGATCGATGAGAACATAACTGCCCTTTTTCCCTTATCCCTTGTCCCATGGCTGCTTGATGTTTTCAGTGAGAAAGTGGGTGCTGGCAGATTCTGGTGAACATATTTTGAATTAGATTCGGTCTTCTCTGGGCTTATTCCCAAGTCGAACCCCGGGGGATCGAAATCGCAATCTTTCTTCTTGACGTTTGTCAATGACTTTTTCATCTATGACTTATGCACTTCGATCTCAAGCGTCTCATCCACAGCCACCACAAATTTTAGACATTCCCAACATGCATCAAACTCCTCTGCGCTGTCTACTTGATCAAACACGACTATAGCCATTGAATCCGGCTTAACTTTATTATCACCAGCTGCCCCGTCATCACCTTGAGTTGAGTTACATCTTTCAGTCCGAAACAGGTTGTCCATGTCGGTCTTGTATTTGTTGAATGACTCATCACCTGGGAACCGTGTATATGTAGTTTGTAGCCAATTTTCTGCTTCTTCTTTTGCATTCAACAATTGCTTCATCTTTAAGTTTATGCACCGTACGTAATCCTGTCAATTACCAAGACAATAGTATTTAGGATTTTGTAATTAACATTTTGTAAAGGTAATGTAATGTTCAAACCTCTTTCCCAAGATCTGGTGGTTGTGGGTGAGGTACTTCGCTGCTTTCACCTTTGAAGATGGGTCTCTTTACTTGGTGACACTCCTTAATTTGAAGCTATCTAAATCCCCCGTCCTCGAGTTCCGTCTTCTCTCTTTTTCGAAGAAGCCCGATATTCCAAACTGATAATGCTGGTTAATTTCTTGGCCGCCACATGTACTTTCTCACTGATTGTTGCTACCACATATAGCAGCTGAATTATTTTCATCAAGGCCAATGGTTAAAAGGTTATATCTATTCAAGTGCTTAATTAAACAGATGAATGTATTAGTATGTAAGAGTATGTCCGTGTATATGTGCAAGTGTTTATTATATGTGTTTTATGAAGTATTTTTTTTTTGTGGTGAGCGGTAAGATGTTGATAATGAAATGCATGACTTTTAGTATGGATGTCATGAATCAATTTTCAGCAACATTCTTGATTTTCCTTAATTATAATTTCTATAGTACATAGGAGTGTAGTCATCAAATGCAAATATAACACTTACAGTGAGATAAGTAAGCGGTCCAGCATAGAAGCACATGGCGTTGTCCCTCCTCCATTTCTCTTTGCTTGTCTTCAGTTTATCATATATGTCTTTGCTTCAGTCTATCTTGGTCACCATTTCTTCGTTCTTTAGCTTCGATATGAATCCCAAGCTGCAACTTCCCATGCTGTTACAATCTACCATAAGATTTACGAACAAGACGAGAAACTTCATCTTGAACATAAAGTCTGACTTATTTGTCTACAGTATTAGGCGCATAATATCTGAAGGCCATATGTTTAGATTTTGGAACTATTGATTGTTCCAGACCCAAGCTATCAATCCATACACAAGAATGTAGAAATCATCTTTATATTGATTGAACAATGTATTACACTGATTTCTTAGTCATAGATCTAACACAGTGCCACAGATCTAACGTGTGTGTTCTTTCTCTCTCAAATCTATCTCTCTCTAATCTGTATCTAATCTCTTAAGAATATTAACAAGGAATCTCCTATTTATATGGTCAATAATGTTGACCTTACAACTTAATCTAGAATGTCAAAGTCAAATACTTTGACTTACAAGAATTTTACAAACAAACCACAACTATTAACACTTTACAACTTTGACCTTCCTTTTAATCATGAATATAATCTTGACTTAACAATCACCCCCTTTGGATTCAAGATTAAAAAAAATGTGACGATAATCTTCAGGTCTTCTTTCAGTTGCAAAATCTTCAATACAAAATCTTTGACAACTTCAAATCTTTGAAAAACTCTCTCTTACCCTGACATTCTTTATAAACTTGAAATTTTCATAACTTTGACAGCTTCTTCAATCTCCTCTTTTTTATCACAAATACAACAAACTTTCAGTAAAAGTCTTCAACTTGATAATTATCAGACTTTGCTTTGACTTGAACTTTACAAATTTCTTTTGACTTGACTTTCTTCTGAAATTGAACAATGAAAACATCTCCCCCCCCCCTTTTGATGAATTTTGAGAAATCAGAATCATCAAAACTTAAGCAATTTAAGCATCTCCCCCTTTTTGATAGGATTTCCCCCATGTATCATCATTAGCATAGTCATCATGATAAACAGAAACAATCTCCCCCCAATTAATAAGATAAGCAGTCTCCCCGAAGAGAATAGTTTCCCCAAATGATTTGAATAGCCGTCAATTCATAAACTGTATTTATCCGAATCTTTGCAAATTCAAACACATTGGAAATTAGTAACCCTGAATCAACATATGAATCAGTTATCATGCATGTCAGTAGCACAGAGCCACTTTGTACAACAGGTGCACATGGGAAAGGAGCTTTTTGATGTTTACTCCCCCAGGGATTCCATTCAATCATTGAAAAACCACAAAGGAATTTTCTATGAATGTTAAGGCAAGAAAACATATTCCTTATGTGCTCGTGCACGTATAGAATGATTGAAGCAATTAAAGCTTGAACATGCTCAAATAGTGTAAATTGTTGAGACAACAACAAGTAATACACAGAATCAATGTGCATGAAAGAGGTTCGAAGGTAGGGCAACTTTCCTTCTGTTTCAATATCAACATCTTCCAAATGAAGATCTGATAGTAGATGTGATGCTTCCCCAGAAAAAATGAAACATCTTTTTGTTGAGGAAAAAATGAAACAATGAGTAGCTGGTGGGGTTTTAATATAAGAGTTGGTTTGGGCTAGTTGCCTGTTTCAATGAAGTTCACGAAAGAACTGTGAAACAACAGTAATGTGGTTGCCCGGCTCAGAAAAAGATTTGGTGGAGAGTTTGATATTCTTTTACTCTGATATCTCACCCTCTTTCTTTTAATCATACGAGCTCGCTTCTAACCAAACTCTCTTTCACATTTTACCTCATCAGACACCCACTCTCTATTATTTTGACCCCTCTCCCCTCAATCACTCGGGATAACTTCTTGGGTAGGAAACACTAGTTAACGTGAATCCATAGAAGTTCTTTTAAGCACTCATACTGATTCCCATGTATTTTCTCCTAAAAAAATATGTTGCTCAACAATTTATCTTGACAGATAAGCACAAGATATGAAGTACATATGTCAGATGTATGTAAGATCCAAAGAATATCATTCATGCATGAGCTTTTGAACATTTATGATTGCTCAAAACAAAGAAATTGAATGAATGAAATGAAGTCAAGTTAAGTGTTTTGAGAATCTGACAATGATTCGATCAGATCAAATATCATGAAGACAAATATTGGTATATCAAAGAATTGAAATGTGTTTATATGAACAAATATAAACAAAAGAACAATGAAAGCCCAAAATTTAGAAATGACGTCTGATACTCTATCAACTTTGGAATTCAAACGGGAGTATTACCATCGAAAGATTTATCTTTTAGAGACATGGTAATAACAACGTTAAACAAAAATACTGAACCGATGTGTGTGAATACTTAGCAATATATAGAAAAGATAATACACAAGTATGTATCTTTAGAAAAACACGGTCAGTTAATCATGAAAGCACTTATATGAAAAACATTAAAAATCACACTTCTAGATTCATAAAATCATTTAAAGAATAAGAAGTGGTTTGAACGTTTAAGAAACAGTTTTTTCATACCTGAAAGTCGTTCTTCTTTCAAAGTATGTAAGATAAAGAATCAGAAATACTTACATTCGGCATAGGATTCTCCCCCTTTAATGAATAACACTCTACACATATTTGACAGAATTGAATCTCCCTTTGACAAAAACATCAGATATACTCCCCCTCTATATTTGTAAAAAGTCAAATCATTAGAAAAGAATAATATGAATATAACGATGAAATTTATTTTTCTTTTCTCCCCTTTAAAAGTATGACAGTGAAAATTTTAACTATCTCCTCCTAAAACAGACAACAAATACTTTCTGAAGAAGGTGAATCTTTTCAGCTTCAATAAGAGTGACAACATTGAAGTACGGGTTCTGAACTGAATTATCCAGAAGTCATCGTTACAAATTCTCCGGTGAGAATAGTAACTCCTCCTAAAAAGAACAATCAATTTATCTTTAAATCTCCTCCTGAAAAATAAATGTATCAGTAAAAATATAAAACATATAAGCTCCCCCTTAACATTTGCATGATCCTTAATCAATAAACGGAGTTCTGAATTACTAGTATTGAAGTAAATTCAGAAATCAAACCCCCCCTGAAAATTTGTATTCAAAAATTTCTCAAAAGAAATAATAAGTACTCCCTCTTGAAGATTGATCATCTTTTATGTGTTGGAGTACAATCCTTTGACATTGAAGTCCGAGTCCTGAGTTGCTTTACTCAGAAGTCATTCTTCTTGACATTGAAGATCGGATCTAGATTTGTTGTAATCAGAAACCATTGTTCTTACTCCCCCTAGACATTAGGTGCCTGCAACACAGATGGAGCTTTTGGTACCCACTGGTATTTGGGTCCTGGTTTGTTAGTTGCAGTTCTATTAGGAGAAACGTAGTAAGAACCATACCAGTAATTCACATAATTTTTGCTAACAAAATCATTTGCACCACAGTAAGAACAATTAATTTTTTTGGTGCTAACCTGATCAATTGATTGACAGTATAAACAAGATCAGGTTTGCCAAAAGATTTACCTTTTGGAGCATTGTTCTTCTTTGCATTTGGGAAATACACAAATGATTTCTAATCCTTCTTATCATCTGAGGATCCTTTCACTTTCCAAATTCACTTTCCTTTACCATTTGTCCTTTTAGATCAACCTGAACCATCAACACTTCTGTTAGAGCATGAATTATGTTGGATACAAGATCATGAAGACTAATGTCAAAGTTCAAGAAAGTCAAAGCTGAGAAAGTCAACTCTTATTAAAAAGTCAAAGTCTTTGTAATAAAATGTCAAAGTCAAATCCTTTGTATTTTATTTTCTTTGTTTTGGTAATAGGTATAAATAGCTTTTATTTTCTATTATTAGTAGTTGTAACTTGAAGTAGAGATCTAGAGAGTAATCTGAGAGAGAATTGTAGAGAGAGAGAGAGACGTCTAGAGAGAGAATGTGAAAAACAGATCGTGTAATCATTTGAAGTTGAATTGAATCAAACAGGTAGTTGATTAATTCTTGTTTTGTTGATTTGATTGCAATTAGAAACTAGAACAGGGACTCACAATTGGTATCAGAGCAAATCCAAAATTGAAATCAGATCAAGAAATGGTTCGACACTGTGTTCATCTCATTTGATTCGATTTTTTTGAGTTTTAGTGTGAATTTTGAGTTGTAATTGGTTTCTTAGTGATCGATAAGTGTAAAAGATTGAGTGTGTATAGGAAATTTCACGAAATGCACTGTAATTTTCACAAATTTCTGAATCTTGTTGAGTTGGTTTCACGAGTTTTTGTGTGCACTGTTTCATAGATCAATTTGTATTTTTTAGTGTTTGATTTAGTAATTAGTGTATTGTAATCTGTTCAAGTATAGAAATCGAGCATCCCTACAAAGTTTCAAGTCATTTGGACAAGGTTTGGATTGAAATATGTGAGAAAAGATAGAATTCTGATCGATATATGGAAGAACGCGCAAGATTCATCAAACGTGCAAGTTCGTCAAGAAACGCGCAAGATCTGTGAAACGCGCAAAGTTCTTCACAAGAACGCGCAAGTTGAAGATTTTGGTCTCAAACGCGCAAGGCGTTATAAGCGAGTTCATAGAACGCGCAAGGCGTTATCTGCGAGTTCTAGAAACGCGCAGATCGAAGTCTGCGAGTTTGAAGATTGGGAAATTTTTCTAGGTATTGAAACGCGCACATAGACATTAGCGAGTTCTACAAACGCGCAAGTCTAAGCTTGCGACTTTCTTCAGGAACAGTGATCTGCGAGTTCATTCAATCTGTGAGTTTCAGAAAACGCGCACGCTACCATTAGCGAGTTTCAAAGATTATTTCGACCTGCGAGTTTGTCAAAACACGCAAACCTTTGCTTGCGAGTTTCATAAACACGCAAGCTTAAGCCTGCGAGTTTCTCAGTAAATAGTGTGTTGCGAGTATAGGCATCTGCGAGTTTTAAGCTTCTATAGTGCTTTGCGAGTTTTAACACTTAGTCAAAATTTCTGAGTTTCTGAATTTTCTATATTTCAAGATTTCTTGTATTTTTGTGAATTCATTTGGACTAACGGTCAATTTCAAGTTTCTTATTGCATATATTTTTCAAACAGGATGACTTCCAGAGACGCTCTCTCAATTGGAACTGATGTCAAGCCTCCGGTGTTGTTTAAAGGAGAGTATGAACAATGGAGAGATAGATTTTTGGACTTTGTTGATAGACAATCAAATGGAGAGAACATTCTGAAATCTATCACAGAAGGCCCAATGAAGAAACCTACTGAGGAGATTCCTGCTGGTGGTAATGATTCAGATGGAGCTCTGAGAACAAGGAGAGTGGATAAAAAGTATGCTAATTTTTCTGATGAACAGAAGAAACGGTTTGATGCTGATAAACAAGCCAGATCTTTTCTTTTACAAAGCATGACAAATGAGATATATATGAAAATGGATAGCTATAATGAAACTGCCAAATCAATGTGGGATCAGTTAAGAAAAATGATGTTGGGTTCAAAGGTTGGGAACCAAATGAAGGTAGCTAACTGTATCAACAGATATGAAGAGTTCAAAGCAAAAGACAATGAAAGCCTGGAAGAGAATTATTAAATATTTGTTCTACTCTTGAATGAACTCTCAAAGAAGAAGGTAAAGAAGGATCAAATAGAGAACAATGTCAAGTTTCTTATCATCTTGCAACGGGAATGGAAAAAGCACACTCGCCGAATGAAACAAATGAAGGATCTGAGTGACATTCCGTTACATGAGGTTTATGAGACGTTGAGAAAGAATGAAGAAGAGGTAGAAGAGAAAAGAAGTGAGAAGAAGAAAGTTGAGAAAGTTGTTGATCCTATAGCATTGGTGGCCAGAGAGAAAGAGAAGAAGAAGAAGATGAAGAAGATAGTCATTTCAAGTTCTGAATCAGAATCAGAGTCTGATGGAGATGATGGAGAAAGTCTCAAGAAGGCTATGCTATTACTGACCCGTGCTTTCCAAAAGAAGTTCTACAAGAAGCCGGGATCCAATTCTCAGAGATATTCTTCGTCCAGTTCCAAGAACCATGAGTACAGAGAAAGCGTAGAAGGAAACAGATTTATTGAGAAGAAACCAGAACAGAAGAAAAAGTTTGTGAATGATTACACCAGTACTGACAAGCCAGCTAATGATCTGATCAAATGCTACAACTGTGGCAAGTTCGGACATTACGCAAAAGAATGTCGGAAGCCAAAGGTTCGCAACTCAGAGTATTATCAGAACAAATTGCTCTTGGCCAAGCAACAAGAAGCTGGCAGGGCATTAATGGTTGAAGATGAATATTGGTTGGATCATTCTGATGAGGAAAAAGAACAAGAAGAGACTGCTCATTTATGCTTGATGGGAAAAGAAGAGAAAGATGATGATTCTGATGATGAGACTGCTGATGAGGTAATGAACTTAACTGAAAATGATTTCATGACCAAAATGGAAGCCATGATGGTCGAATTTCAAGACCTTCAATTAAAACTGAAAAAGGAAAAAGACAGAGTTGCTAGGAGAAATCAACAAATCTTTGAACTTAATGAATCAGTTATTGGGAACAAAGATTTAATTGATTCTCTACGCAAATTTGCTTCTGTTTTTCAAAATGAAAAGATTTGCTTTGAAAATAAGATTTCTGATATTGAAAAACAATTATCTAAGTCTGATTCTGAAAACAAGAATGTGTACTAAAAGCTTTTAAATTGCAGGTTGAAAACAAGACTTTAGAGAAAAAGGTAAATGGTTTGGAAGCAAAATTGTATCTTAGAGGCAAAACAGATCAAACTATTTTCTTGAATACACCTGATGAAGATAATAATTTTAAAGAAAAATGGGGATTAGAGTTTGATAATCCTCATTATTTAGAAAAAGCTATTAGAAAACAGCCAGGTCTATATAATGCAAATTATATGTATGCGGCTGATGAATATCCTCATTTGAAACCCAAATTTATCACCAAAGCATCAAAAGAAGTTGAGGAAAAAGAAGATGAGAAAAAAATGAATTTGAAGAAAATGCAACTACCATTCTGTTATGAAAGACTGAATGATAGTTATCTTTCTAAAACACCAAAATTTCTTTCAACTGATTATTTTGCTAGTTATTCTTCTACTGAGATGGAGGCAAAACCCGTTCAAGCCAAAATTTATGTACCTCCACTTATCTTAGAAAGCAAAATAATTGAGTTAGAAAATATTTTATCTGATGAAAGAATTTTGATTGATCTAACACAAAATGTATTTTTTACAGTGTTAAAGAACACAAATTTTCATGTTAAATATAAAATGTGTTCTCCATCTTCCAAAATTCTTCAAACTTTTGCGACTGATTTTGATGATTAATTTGAGTCTGCAAATGATTTTCTAAATTCTGATGAAGGGTGTATCGAGGAAATTGATATGTTTGACTTTAATGCTCAACTTCCAAATCATTCTACTTTTGTGATAAATGGACAAGCTTTACCAAGTGTTCATGAAAAAGGTGAATCATCAACTAAGGTTGGTGAATCAGTTTCTGTAACTGTTGATTACTATGCTCAGGGTAAGAAACATAAGAAACAGCGATTACAGAAACAGAATAACACTGGTAAACAAAAGAAAAATCAATTTCAGAAATCTGACTTTCCTAATAAATCTAAATCTTCTGTTTCAGATATAAGAAAGAAAAGGTCAGAAGCAAGATCTTAATGGCGACCTAAAAGGAAGAGTGATGAGAAGGCGGAATCAGTCCCTGATGTAGTTATTGATACATCTGCTAGTAGTGTTAATGATGTAGTTGGTAAAATTGCTTCTAATAAATAAAACCTTGTAATTCCTTACAAGCGATATTCAATAAAGCAATTGTTCCAATTATCTCGTCATACTACTAAATCTTATACTTATCAGTGGGATGATTTTGCTTATCATCATAATTCTAATGATTGGTTTGGATCTTATCATGTTTATTCTTCAAGATCAAATGTTTTTAAAGGTTTTCAAAGGAAAAGAGGATCCATATTAAAATGGATACCAAAATCATGTGCTAATCTGTTAGGACCCGTTTTTAAATGGGTACCTAAAATTGTTATTTCCTGATTTCTCTTGCAGACCCGGCATATGTGGTACTTGGATAGCGGTTGTTCCAAGCATATGACCGGGTAGAAAGCTTTATTGTCTAATTATACAGAGAAATTCAGCGGCAATGTGCGATTTGGGAACGATCAGTTTCCACCGATCTTAGGATATGGTGACATCATTCAAGACAATATAACGATTAGGAAGGTGAGCTATGTCGAAGGCTTAGGGCACAACTTGTTTAGCATCGGTCAATTCTACGACAAAGGGTTAGAGGTCAATTTCAAAGCTAAGAGATGTTCGGTTCGTACTGAAGACGGCAAAGAACTTTTAGCCGGGAATCGAAAGACAAATCTCTATACCATCAATCTTTCACAAGTCCAGAATGACAATCAGGTTTGCTTACTAACAAAAGATTCGATGCAGCAAAGTTGTCTTTGGCACAGACGTTTATCGCACCTGAATTTTCGTTACATTAACAAGTTGGTCAGTGGAAAGTTAGTGAATGGACTTCCTGAGCTGAGATATGAGAAAGAACACTTATGTGCAGCATGTCAAAAAGGAAAGATGAAGAGAGCTCTACATAAACCGAAGCCTGAACCTAGTACCAGTTATCCACTAGAGTTGTTGCATATGGATCTCTATGGTCTGATGCGTACACAAAGCTTAGGCGGAAAGAAATATGTTCTTGTTATCGTGGACGACTATTCGCGATACACGTGGGTCAAATTTCTCCGATCAAAAGATGAGACACTGGAAGTACTCATTACATTTATGAAGACGACCCAGGTGAATTTGCAGAAAACAGTCAAGCTTCTCAGAACTGATAACGGCACAGAGTTCAAGAACAGAACTGTTGAAGAGTATCTCGAATCGGTCGGGATATCACATCAATACTCTACTGCTCGTACGCCTGAACAGAATGGAGTAGTTGAAAGGAGAAATTGAACACTAGTCGAGGTCGCTCGTACTATGCTTAGCCAGAATGATCTACCTCTATTTCTGTGGGCAGAAGCAATTTCGACTGCGTGTTACACTCAGAACCGTTCCATGATACACCACAGATTTCAAAAGACTCCGTATGATTTGATCAACAACCGAATACCAACCATCAAATATTTTCATGTATTTGGTTGTAAGTGTTTTGTGCTGAACGACAGAGAGAGTTTGAACAAGTTCAGTGCTAAGGCTGATGAGGGCATCTTCATTGGTTATTCTTCTACATCTGCTGCATATTGTGTCTATCTGAAGAAGTCAAAGACAGTAGTCGAGAGCGTAAACGTCACATTTGATGAAGAGATGGCTTCTGAACAACTCAGTTCAGAACCCGTGATAACTGGAGTTCTAGCTTCTGGGTCAATCAGTCCAGAACCTGTACCTGAACAGAACAAATCAGATGGCGCTTCTTCGTCTACTAGTCATTTATCTGATTTAGATTTGTTGTTTGAATTTTTCTATGATGAGTTTCTAGGATCTAAATTTCCTAATTCTGTTGTGCTTGACAGGTCTGATGATTCAATGACAAATCCTCCAACTACTTCAGATGTTTCAACTGAACTTTTACCCCCAGTTCAGATAGAAGCTTAAGTTCAAACACATACTTCTTCAGTTGAAGTTGAATCTCTTAATGAAGAACCAGAAGTTACTGCATCAATAGGGTGTATGATAAGGACAGATCAACAAACTGACCAAGTTGTTCCTACTGAAACTTCTGCATCACTTCCTTCAACTGAACAACTCCCTTCTACTGTACAAAATGAAGAAGTTTATAGTGGATTTTTAGATGATAACCATGATCAATCTTCATCTATTCCACTCCCTCATGAGCATCGCTGGACCAAAGAGCACCCTTTACACTAACTAATTGGAGATATTAACAAGCCAGTGCAAACTAGGTCAGCAACCTTGAATCAATGTTTGCATGACTCATTCCTCAGCAAAATAGAGCCTACTCGAGTATCAGAAGCTCTTGCTGATTCAGATTGGGTGTCTGCTATGCAAGAAGAATTAAATCAGTTTGAAGCCCTGAAGGTCTGGAGATTAGTTCCAAAACCAGAAGGAAAGACCGTGATAGGAACTAAATGGGTATTCAAAAACAAGAAGGATGAAGATGGTATTGTCATACGGAATAAAGCAAGACTTGTTGCCAAAGGTTACCGGAAAGAGGAAGGCATAGACTACGACGAGACGTATGCTCCAGTAGCGCGTATAGAAGCAATCTGTATGTTTCTAGCCTACGCAGCTCACAAGAATTTCACAGTCTATCAGATGGACGTGAAAATGGCCTTTCTGAATGGCATTCTTAAAGAGGAAGTATACGTGTCTCAACCATAAGGGTTCGTAAATCCAGATAAGCCAGATCACGTCTACATTTTGGATAAATCCCTGTATGGTTTGAAATAAGCCCCTCGCGCATGGTATGATGTTCTATCTAAATTCTTGGTCAAGTCAGGTTTTTCCAAAGGTAAAGTCGATACCACTTTGTTAATCAAAAAGGAAAAAGTTGATATTATACTTATTCAAATATATGTTGATGATATAATATTTGGCTCTACAAATCCTAAATACTGCAAAAACTTTTCTCACTTCATGGTGTCACATTTTCAAATGAGTATGATGGGAGAGATGAATTTCTTTCTCGGATTACAAGTAAAATAGTTTTCAACGGGGATTTTCATTAACCAATCTAAGTACATTTTGGATATTCTTCGGAAGTTCAAAATGGAAAATTGTAAACCAATTGGAACCCTAATGGCACCAGGTACTAAGATTAGCACTGATCCTTCGGGTAAAAGTGTTGATGTTAGGACTTATAGAGGTATGATAGGTTCTTTAATGTATATTACTTCAAGTAGGCTAGATATTATGTTAAACCTCTGCTCTGAGTTTGTCATTTTCAGAGCGTAGAGCAGAGGTCTCTGAACCGTCAATTCTTTGAAAGTTATGCTCATTCATGGAGCCTCTGACTTCCTCACAGAATATTTGGAACTCTGATTTTGTGAGAAGGTCAGAGATGGGTACATTGGTAACAACACATGTTGCCAATTTGTCCTCGAGTCCATAGGAGCCTTCTTTGTATGTTGTCTCTGGAAGGACTTCCGCTCGGTCCTTGACGTTTCGGAGAAGCATCTCTGAGCGTTATGTTCTCAACCAAGTCCTCCTCCTCAGATTCAGAGGACTAGAAGTGAATGTGGGAGTTGAGCTTGCGATCCAGGTAAGTCAATCCTTGTGACTGAAGGTTAAGCCAATGTCCCTGAGTTGGACAGCTCCTACGAGATAACCTAAAGGGTGAGAGATGAGCCACAGAGGAATCATCGTGTGTAGGAATATCTATCGTACTCTGAGGAAACCGAGTACTTATTACTTTGGGTAGGTCCTGTTGAGAGGACTTGTCCAAAAATTGGGCTTCCTCAGGTTTGTGAACTTCAGAGGTAGAAAAAGGCACCTCTAAAGTGGCTTGTTGGGATGGGTTCGAGGTGTGCACCTCTGTTTCAATAATCATAGCCTCTAGATCAGGCTGGTTAGATTGTGTGGTTGCACTGGGAGAGGGGGTAGGAGTCCTAAAATAGATGTGCCTTTGGGCATCTTTTTGATGGGAGGGGTGAGAACTCTCTGGTTTCTCTAAGTCCTTAGGGGACTCGCCCTTCTCACTTTGAGCATCTTCATAGCTAGTCTCTGAAGATTCATCCTCACTTGCCTCAGAGCTAGTAGAGCTACTCTCTTCACTAGCATGTGAGGGGTCTTCTCTTGCTCCCTCGTTGACAGCCCCTTCTGGTGTACTGTCATCTCTCTGTACTACAGTTTCTCTTATAGGAGTATCCTCTGGTTCACTCCTCAGAGAACTCTGAACTTCAAGGTCCTCTGATCCCTCTGAAGTAGAGTTGCTCTGACTCTTTATTTGGGACATAGGACCTAAGTGTGTTGGGGTTCCCAGGACTAGCTCTAGGCCTTGGGCAACACGAAAATAAGAGGCTAAGGCTATAGATTGAGGATTTACGTGATTGAGCATGTGGTGAGGAATCCGTCGTGCTCCTGGATAGCCTTCAGAAAGAATGGTCGGTTTGAAGTTGTTCATTATGTAGAAAGGAGTCTTGGGTTGTTCAGAGTGGGTCAGAATGTGTAGTTTCTCTATGGCAGCATGGAAGATCAAGGCAAGAAATCTCGAAAAAGTGATTGAAGGAACTCTGGAGGATGGGGTCGTTTGTTCAGGGTCCTTTGCCAAACACTTGTTCTTCTTTTCTATGGACGTTAGAATGAGATCAAAGATTATTCCGGCCATATCAATGTTGCGATTAAAGAATAATACATACATGATAGACAGAATATCGGGTGTGGCTTGGTCCATGCTTCCCATTTTTACAGGTTAGGGTGCGGTTGAGTACCGAGAACATAAAGTTCCATATTGGGGGTAGATGTTGTCGTCTGAAATTGCTCAGCCTGGTGATCTCAGTATTGTAACCAAGCAGACGAATGAACTGGAGTAGGGTTTCAGAAGATGGGCGTTTTTCAAGTTGAGGGATTTGAAGTTCTTTAGTGGTGAGAAGTGGAATAACTTCTCGTAGAACAGTAGGATTGATGAGCACCTTACATTTCACAGTTTGAGAGATGTCAAACTCTCCAATGATTCCATGGTGGTCGTCGTTGTCGTGACTGGAGGAGGACCTTTCTTGAACAAAAGTGAGGGGACAATCAGTGGTGGAGGCGATGAGGGCTTGAGTTAGTTCACAGTTTGAGAAAAACTCGCAAATGATTCTGTATTGTTCCTCGAACTTGGGTGAATCAAGTTGTATCATGTGATTGTTGTCTTTGATTGGAAAACGATACACTCTTGAAGGTTCACCCGATTTGGGAAAAAGTTTGCACCATTCCATTGAAGACGCCATTTGAGAGTTGGAGCAAAGAAAATGAAGTTTAAGTCCTTCGTGAGAGAGAGAAAGAGTGCTCGAGAGTAATTTGTAAATAATGGATATCTGGATTTAAAATTGTTTTTATATCCATATTTAGAAAAATTACACTCGAGTGTATAAGGTGAAACGGCAGTGATTAGACCCTTTGATTGAGGCCGTTTGACCTCTCACTCATTTGAGTGGTGACACGTGTTTTTGATAACCGTAACACTTTATGTGTGTAGTTGCCAAGAAAATAGGAGGGAGGTGCTAGTACCAATATTAAAATGTAATAGTTATTGGTGCTGACTAGACAAACCTTTCACCTTGTTGTCTGAAAATAATTTGATTGTAAAGTAATCTAAAATATCATAAGTGTGAAAAAGGATTCAGAGAATCTGAATTTTCAATTTCAAATGATATTAAAGATTGCTAAACAGGTAAAAGGATTCAGAATCCTCCCTTTATTTCCTCTTGACTGAACTGTATCTACTCCCCCTTGAATGATGCATTAAATATTTGAGAAAACAATGGCAAATATCAGAGAAAAGGTCAGAGACTCTGAAATGAGTTATCAGAGAGAAGATCAGAGACTCTGATGCTTCCATATTTCTGAAGCTCCCTCTGATAGAATGAAAAGTATTTTCTTTTGCTACCCTTGACCAAATAATGTATTCTTTTTATCTTCTCCCCCTTGACAGATGCTTAGAGATACAAAAGAATGATCTTGACCATTTGTGAACAGTCCAGAGGCTTCTGAAACTAGTTTCAGAGGCTCTGGGGTTGAACATGCTACACATGTCAGAGGCTCTGATGAGTTGATTAGAGACTCTGATTTTCTCCTGTGTTAGGTAGACATGTTCAACATTCCCAACTTGCTAATTAAGAAATTGAACCTTCGTTCGTCTAAAGCTTTTGTGAAAATATCAGCAAGTTGAAGTTCAGTTGGTACAAAATACATCTCAATTGCTCCCTTTTCAACATGATCTTTCAGAAAATGGTACCTTACATCAATGTGCTTTGTTTTGGAATGATGTACTGGATTGGCAGAGATGGCTATGGCACTTTTGGAATCACACAGAATTGGAATTCGGTCATAATGTAAGCCATAGTCTCTGAGCTGAGTTTTCATCCAGATGACTTGAGAGCAACAACTAGCAGCAGCAACATATTCTGCCTCTGCAATAGAAGTTGAAACACGGTTCTACTTCTTGGATGACCAACTTACCATCTTATTACCCAATAATTGACAGCATCCAGAGGTACTCTTCCTGTCTAGTTTGCACCCCGCATGATCTGCATCAGTATATGTTGTTAAATCAAAACTAGACAGTTTAGGATACCAGAGACCTAAGGAAGGTGTGCCTTTGAGGTATCTAAAAATTCTTTTTACTACTGATAAATGAGATTCTTTTGGATTTGCTTGATATCTAGCACAGAGACATGTTGCAAACATTATATCAGGCCTACTGGCAGTTAACTATATTAATATTACCACGTTTTGATTTGCAAAATAACATTTTAAAACTGTTGATAATATTCCCAAGCCTGCAAGCCTACTTTTGTCAACCCAGGGAAGTGAAATGAGGTATTCAAACAAGTAATAGAGATTTTACTTTGATGCCAAAACCACAAAAGAAAAGAAAAAAAAATTCAATCTACAAGGAACAAAAGTAAGGTCTAATTTGATGGGATACACAATAAAGGCAGCAACCATTTGCTGTCTCTGCAACAACATGACCCCAGCATGTTATTGCATATTTAATTGCACCAAGTCCAAGGATAGTAAACATGAACCCGCATTGTTCAAAACATAAACCATAAACAAACTATATGTATAGCTTACACCAAAAAGATTACAACCCAGAAATACAAGTTTGAAAAAGATAATGAAAGTTCCATCTTTTATATCACTTGATCCAAAATGTTAACTTATTAGCAATCGCAAACCGAATATTTCTAAATAAACAGTAGTTTATTAAGGTTAAAACACATGGATCCACCCACAAATCCCAAAACAATCAAGCAATTACTCAATAATATGACAATTAAGATCAAGAACTAGAGAGAGAAAGTAGAGAGAGAAAGTAGATCTTGAATCCATTAGTCACAAGTCTGAAAATTACAATCTGTGCTAAGCTCTCTCTAGTTCGTTACTACTGGATTACAAAAGCCATAAGGCTAAAAGCCTATTTATACAACCAAACTAAACAAGACTTAACCACTAAGCAAACTCAACATACTTTGACTTTCCTAATACATTGACAATGTTGACTTTTACATCTTTGACTTTCCTATTAAATCTTGGATACAATATTTAGACTTAACAATCTCCCCCTTTGTATTCAAGATTTAATAAAAAAATTGATACTGATCTTCAGCTCTTGATTCTACAGTCTTTACTCTTTCAACCTTTGAAGAATCTTGGAAAGTCTTTTGCACTTTGAAGCTTTTAAAATCAACATGCCTTGAACGCGAATCAGAACTTCTTGAAAGACCTTTGAAAAATTTGAAACGTTGAGGGATCTTTGACAAACATGTATCCTCATCACTCTGATCTCTGGACTGTCTTCAGAAAACATCTTTCACAAATCATCTTGATATAACTTTGAAAAAACTTTCTTCAGAATCTTTTACCTTTGAATAAGCGGAAGCAATTTCAACTTTGACAACTCTTCATAGCATTGAAATTGATCTTTGTAAAATTCTCCCCCTTTTTGATGATTGAGAGCATCATGATCATCAAAATTTCATCAATTTCAGCACAGACTTTGATTTCCCCCTTTTTAATCAAATAACAATCTCCCCTTTGACAGTCGGCGTGCTTTGATCTGAGAGTCATCAATTCATGAAATGTATACATCCGAATCTTTTCAAATTCAGACATAATAAACGTGGTAACCCTGAATCAACAAATGAAATAGTTAGGAATGCCTGTCAGTAACACAAAGTTACTGTGTACAACGAATGTACAATATAAGGAGCTGGTTTGATGATGATTCTCCAGGACTTTCATTCAATCATTGAAAAACACAAGGTTTATCTATGAATGTTCTGACAGAAAAAAAAAAATTTTGTGTGCTCAAGCTTGTGTATGAAAGAGTTTTAGCACAATGATTGTGTTTCATAAGGCTCAAATTATGTAAACTGTTGAGACAGCAACATGTATTACACGGACTCAATGTGTATGAAAGAGGTGCAAAGGTGGGGCAACTTTCCTTCTTTTTCAATATCTAAATCTTCCGAGTGAAGATTAGATAGCATATATGTTGCGTCCCCAAAGAAAATGAAACATTTCTTTGTTAAGAAAGAAATGAGTGGTTGGTGGGGTAATTGCAAGAGTTGGCATGGGCTCACTGCCTTTTTCAATGATGGTCACCAAAGAATGTGAACCAATCAGAAGATGTGGTTGCCCGGCTCAGAAAGTGGTAGGTGCAGAGTTCTGATATTCTTTTAACTCTGATCTCACACCCTCTTTCTTTTTAACATTATGCTCACTTCTAACCAAACTCTCTTTTTCATTTTACCGCTCCACACAATGAGAATAACTCAATCGGATGAGTTATCTCCCCCACTCTTTGATATTGACCCCTCACCCCTCAATCACTCAAGGATAACTTCCTGGGTAGGAAACACTGGTTGACGTGAATTCATGGAAGTTCTGTTTAAGCTCACACACGAATCCCATGTAAGTCCTAAAAAGCATGGTTGCTCAACAATTTAACTGAACAGTTAAGCACAAAGTGTATGATATCATTGTCAAAATGTAAGCTCATGAGATTTGAGCAATTGAACTTTGAAGATCTCTCAAAACAAAGATATTGAATGAAAGAAATGAAATCAAGAGAAGTGTTTTGTGAATCTGACAATGTATCAATCAGATCAAATGAAAAGGATAGGTATCAAAGAATTGAAAATTTGTTTATATGAACAAATATAAACAATTTAACAATAAAGACACAAATATGAAAAAGATGAATAATGCTCAACAACTTTGAAAACAAACGGGGGTATTACCATCGAAAAATTTGTTCGATATGAGACATGGTAATAACAAATTCAAATGAAATATTGAACCGGTATGTGTGAATACTTGACAGTATATGGACAAGATAATACACAAGTATTGATCTTTGGAAACACACGGTCAGTTAAACATTAACGCTCAAAATTGAAAAACATTTAAAATTACACTTCTAAATTCATAAAATCTTTTGAGAACCAGAAGTGGTTTGAACATTTCAGAAACTATTTTTCATGCTTGAAAGTTGTTCTTCTTTCAAACAATCAGAGATCTAGATTAGAAGATATTTACCTTTTCAGCTCCCCCTCAAATCATGATATAATGATTTTTATCTTTTAAGCTCCCCTTGGATATTAGCATAATATCCTTCTTTGATCATTGAAAAACGGGTCCTGATCTGTCATGTGATCAGAAGCCACTTTATTCACACCATTTATTCAAAAAATAAAATGACAGAAAGCAGTAAAACAGTTTTATAGTCTGAGTTCTGATCTGAAATAACTAGAAGTCATCACCTTTACTCCTCCTTAAATTAAGCATCTGAAATATGTCAGTTAAAACAGGATAGAGATCAAACACTCCCTTTTGAATTGTAGACCATCATATCAGTAAAATCTATCAGTGAAAAAGTATAGGATAGAGATCAGATCTATTCTCTTGGGATGAAGACCATCATATCCATCGGATTCAAAAACAGGAGTAAGGTATTTTGATCGCTGAGGTCCGAGTCCTAAACTGTTGTGTTTAGAAGTCAAACTCTGTTGAAGTACGGGTCCTAAGCTGATGTGCTTAGAAGCCATAATCTTGACATTGAGGTGCGGGTTTTGAACTGTTGTGTTCAAAAGCCATTATTTTGACATTGAAGTCCGGGTTTTGAATTGCTGTGTTCAAAAGCCATGGTCTTGACATTGAGGTCCGGGTTTTGAACTTCTTTGTTCAAAAGCCATAATCTTCTTATTCCCCCTTGACTTGAGGTGCCTGCAACACAGAATCAATTTTCTTTTTTGGTACCCACTGGTATTTGGGTCCAGAAAAGTTAGTTGCAGTTCGTGTGGGGGTTATAGAGTAAGAATCATACCAGTAATGATCACGTGTCTTGTGGATATGATCATGTGTACCACAATAAGAACAATAATATTTATTACCTTTATGTGCTTTGTTCTTCTTTACGTTGTGTACATGTACACATGATGTGTTTCCTTTCAGCTCATCTGTCTTGACATCTTTGACTGATTTCTTCTACCAGAACAGTTTCTGTTTATTGTAACCATTTCTCCTCGGATATGTATCTGAACCATCTAAATAACCATCATAGAAAATGTTAGTTCGAAGAATCTGATCAAAATATTTAACTGACCTTTGTGAAGAGACATATTTCTGATTTGAACTTGAAACAGACTTTTCAAGCTCTTTGATCTTTGAAGCAAAGGTGTCTCTTTCTTTCACAAGCAGGTCAATCTTTGTCTTGAATTCAGACTTCGTTTTCTGCTCTTTCAGTGCAGTAGTAGATAGTTCAGATAACTTTGAAGTCAGTCTTTTGATTTCAGACTCAAAAATGGATCGTTCTTCTTCAAATCCTTTCTCTGAATTATTTCTCTGGCCTGATAATTCCTTGAATAATCCCACATTCTTCTGTTCAATGGCCTTCTTTTCTTGAGCAAACTTCTCTCTTTCCAAAATAAGTACTTTCTCAAAATCGGAAATTTGTTGAGAAAGTTTTATGCATTTAAGCTCAACTGACTTCTTCTCTTCAAAACATTTCTTTGAAAAATCTGAGAACTTCTTTGAAAAACTTTTTCTTTTCAGTCTCAAAAACAGCTTTATGATCAGTAAGTTGTTGTTCTAAAACAGATATGTTCTTTCTTAGTTCAGCATTCTCAGATTCCAATCTCTGAATCTTCTCATCATTCAGCCCAGAAGATATTTTCAGAAGATCTTCATTGATAGTCTTTAAAGTACTGATTTCTTCTTTCAATGAAATGATTTCAGCAAAATACTCTTTTGACTTTTGAGAGTGAAAGTCAACAGCATGACCCAGATTAATTTTCTCTAAATTTAGCTTTCTAATCTTCTCTTCAAGATCTGCAAAATATCCCATTTTGAACGAGAAATTAGCTTGATATAAATGATCGTTCCAAACTTTATATCAGAAAATCAAAAATCGGATCAAATTGAAATCTTTCGTAAAAAATAAAAATTTTAACAACACTTGATATGGAGCAAAGTCGAGTTTTGCGAGAACTGTGTGATGCGCAAACCAATCTTCTCGTGATCAGCGTATAACGTAAAGTGAGCTTTGCGCAAGCCAAGTGAAACGCAAGATGAGGTTTGCGTAAGCCAAGTGATGCGCGAACTGAGCTTTGCGTAAGCCAAGTGATGCGAGAACTGAGCTTTGCGTAAGCCAAGTGATGCGCAAACTGAGCTTTGCGTAAGCCAAGAGATACGCAAACTGAGCTTTGCGTAAGTTGCTGATAATGAGAACCAAGCTTTTCGTAACAAGTGGAAGACGCAAAGTAGCTTTACGTGAGCTACATGATGCACAAACTATGCTTTGCATGATCTGATTAAGATGCAAACTGATTCTCAGTCCGGAAAAGCTTGCGCAAACTTCTATGAACTTGCGCAAATCGTATGAACTCGCGCAAACCGATATGAACTTGCGCAAATCGAGTTCTTGGCACTTTCTATCTCAAATCGATCCAAATCTGCAAATTTGATCTCAAAAATTTATCAGCATCATCGAAAAATATAACAAAACACAAATTTACTATCAAATTTCGATTAAAAACAACAATTCACACATTTTTGATGAATAACAATGTTCAAACGATATTTCAAGAAAATTTCAAAAATTCAAAAATTGATACCGAATTTGTTCAAATTACGAGATGAAATCAAAATAAGAAATACTCCTGAACATGATTCGAATCCAATGATTCCATTTTCTTGCACCAAAAACGATTTTTCAATAAAATTCGAATGAACAGTTCAACAAACTCGAGTTCTTGAAAAAATTTCAGAAAATCAAATTTTCGAACTAAAAAACAAGATTTCAATCTAATCCTTTGATCAAATCATTTCTGAAAAGTTTGGTTTAGCTCTGATACCAATTGTTAATCATAAAATCCCAAAACAATCAAGCAATTACTCAATAATATGACAATTAAGATCAAGAACTAGAGAGAGAAACTAGAGAGAGAAAGTAGATCTTGAATCCATTAGTCACAAGTCTGAAAATTACAATCTGTGCTAAGCTCTCTCTAGTTCGTTACTACTAGATTACAAAAGCCACAAGGCTAAAAGCCTATTTATACAACCAAACTAAACAAGACTTAACCACTAAGCAAACTCAACATACTTTGACTTTCCTAATACATTGACAATGTTGACTTTTACATCTTTGACTTTCCTATTAAATATTGGATACAATATTTAGACTTAACAACATGAATTCTTACAAAGTCAACAACCATAATAAATAAGGGGTACTCCTGAACGAATCCCTTTGGTCAAATCACAAATAAGCAATCAACAAAACAACGTCATTATGAAACGCCTAATATTATACTTCATTAAATTCACTACGTTACAGATTCGTAGAATGAATATAAAAAATGTGGAATGTATAATACCAAGGAGCAGGGTGATAGGAGTTGTTTACTTGGCAAAGAAAGCAATTCTTTGATTTCTTCGCTTTACAAGGGATCGACCCTGAATGATTCTAGCTCTTTGGTGAGTAACTACAAATCCGCTTTGTCACTAAAAATGTCTAAAAGAGGCACATTAAAGTGTTAAAAATTGCCATTCTCTTTTGTAGAAATAAGTTGTATTATATGTGTAGTTAGTGTCGGAGACAACACCTTAACAAAATTTTGTAGGTAAATTGTAGATCCCAGTGCAGTGCAATCACAAGTAAATATGAACAATGATTAACAGATTATAGGCCACAGCAACTAGTCATATGATTGATATAACTTCAAAGGGTTAAAGTTTACAGAGAGAATTTCTGATTAGGATATGTAAACCTAATAACTAGTAAACTGAATAATGAATTTCTAACCTTCCTAATCTGTTTCACCCTAATTATGAAACAAATAAGCCTTTATATACTTAGGCTTTACAAGCAATTGGGCTTATGGGCTTGGGCCCATCTTAATAAAATAACTTTCAAATAATTACAAATCAAACCCTTATAAATACTTTATTCCACTTTCAACACATAGGACTTTCAGTCCTAACAATCTCCCCCTAAAGTTGAATAAAGCATTTAACAACTTGAAAACTTTAGGCCTTGATCTTCTTTCCCTCTTGAATCTTTGAAGAACTTTGGTGTTGCTTGACTTCATGACTTTCCACACTCCCCCTTGAATAAAGCTCTTGATCTTCATAGTATCAACTTTGTAACCAAATTCAATGTACAGTAGCCTCGACTGAACGCACTATCAAGCAGCCTCAATCACATCGAATTAGCACACAAGAAAGATAATGTGAGAATTACTTGACATTCCACGGTGCTTCTTCAGTTTAAAACAAAGAATCTGTCTTTGAACCGCAAGTTGAATAGATTTGATTTCTTCTCAAGAACTTGTGTCAATCAGCGCATAGGAGGAATGATAAACAAACTTGTAGCAGACACCACATGATACGGGAAATAATCAATATAATCTTTGAAAACTTCACTGTCTTCAGACAAACAAATTTAGCATTAAACTCATATCTTCATCTCTTTGATCTTTAGACCGTCTTCAGAAAAACAAACTTTCTTTCTTCAAAACTTTGAAATTGAACTTTGAAAACTTCTCCCCCTTTTTGATGATTGTGAGCATCATGATCATCAAAACTTCTTCAATTTCAACGCATTCTTTGATCTCCCCTTTATGATAATATGATATTCTTCGTCCTTTGATCTGAGTATCCGTCAATTCATGAAATGTATATATCCGAATCTTTTCAAATTCAGACATAATGGACAATGTAACCCTGATTCAACAGATGAAACAGTTAGTATGCCTGTAAGTAGCACAGAGCCACTTTGTACAACGGATGTACATTGGAAAGGAGTTTTTGTGATGTTCACTCCCCCAGGGCTTCCATTCAATCATCGAAAAACCACAAAGGAATTTTCTATGAATGTTATGACAAGAAAACTCATTCCTTGTGTGCTCGTGAAAGTGTAGAAATGATTGAAGCTACTTAGCTTGATCAGGCTCAAATTGTGTAAACTGTTGAGACAGCAACAGATATTACACGGAATCAATGTGTATGAAAGAGGTGCGAAGGTGGGGCAACTTTCCTTCTTTTTCAATATCTAAATCTTCCAAATGAAGACTAGATAGCAGATATGCTGCGTCCCCAAAGAAAATGAAACATTTCTTTGTTAAGAAAGAAACGAGTGGCTGGTGGGGTTATAGCAAGAGTTGGCATGGGCTCACTGCCTGTTTCAATGATGGTCACCAAGAAATGTGAACCAATCAGAATATTTGGCTGCCCGGCTCAGAAAGTGGTTGGTACAGAGTTCTGATATTCTTTTAACTCTGTTCTCACACCCTCTTTCTTTTTAACATTAAATCTCACTTCTAACCAAAATCTCTTTTTCATTTTTCCGCTCAGCACAATGAGAAAAACTCAACCCGATGAGTTATCTCCCCCACTCTTTGATTTATGACCCCTCACCCCTCAAATCACTCTAGGATAACTTCCGAGGTAGGAAACACTGGTTTACGTGAATCCATGGAAGTTCTGTTTAAGCTCACTCACAAATCCCATGTAATTCCTATAAAGAATGTATGCTCAACAGTTTAACTTGACCAGTTAAGCACATATAAGATAACACTGTCAAAATGTATGGTCATTTAAAAATATGAATGAATTTTGAGCATTTGAACTTTGAAGAATTCTCAAAACAAGAATATCGAATGAATGAAATGAAATCACGAGATTTGTTTTGAGAATCTGACAATGTAACAATCAGATCAAATAAATTGGTTAGGGTAACAAAGATTTGGATATTTTGTTTATATGAGCGAATATAAACAATTTTGCAATGAAAGCACAAGATTAGAACTTATGATTGATGCTCAACAACATTGAATTTCAAACGGGGGTATTACCATCGAAAAAATTGGTTCGTTATGAGACATGGTAATAACAAGTACAAATGAAGTACTGAACCTGTGTGTGTAAATACGTTTCAGTATAAAGACAAGATAATACGCAAGTATTGACCTTTAGAAACACACAGTCAGTTAAACATTAATCTGAAAAACATTTAAAATCACACTTCTAGATTCATGAACCCTTTTGAAAATCAGAAGTGGTTTGAACATTTCAGAAACTGTTTTTCATGCTGGAAAGTTGTTCGTCTTCCAAACAATCAGAGATCTAGAGTTAGAAGATACTTACTTTTAAGCTCCCCCTCAGATCATGATATAATGATTTAGGTCTTTTAAGCTTCCCCTGGATAGTTGCAAAATAGCCAGGTTTGAACGTTGAAGAACGGGTCCTGATCTGTCATGTGATCAGAAGCCAAAATTCGTTGAAGTCCGGGTTCTAAGCTGATTTACTTAGAAGCCATTGTTCTTCTACTCCCCCTTGACAGTAGGTGCCTGCAACACATAATCAGTTTTCGGTTTTGGTACCCACTGGTATTTGGGTCCTCGAATGTTAGTTGCAGTTCTTGTAGGGGAAATAGAATAAGAACCATACCAGAAATGATCACTGGTTTTGTGAATGTGATCATGTGTATGACAATAAGAACAATGGTATTTCTTACCTGACAACCTGAGTAATTGATCTCTCGAATAGATATGATCAGGTTTACCTTTATGCACTTTGTTCTTTTTGACATTGGATGCATGTACACATGATTCTTTTTCTTTCAGCTCATCTTCAACTGGTTTCTTCTTCCAGACCAGTTCCTCATCTTTGTATCTCCTTCTTCTTTGATGTGTACCTGAACCATCTATATTGCTATCATAGAAAAGGTTAGTTTTACGAATCCGATCAAAAGATTTAACTGACCTTTGTGGAGAGACAGATTTCTGATTTGTACTTGATACAGACTTTTCAAGCACTTTAATTGTCGAAGCAAAGTTGTCTCTTTCTTTAACAAGCAGGTCAATCTTCTTCGTGAATTCAGATTTCGATATCTGCTCTTTTAGTGCCTTCTCAGATAGTTCAGATATCTTGGCAGTCAGCTTTTTAATCTCAGTCTCAAAGATGCTTCGTTCTTCTTCAAATCCCTGCTCAGCATCATTTCTTTGGCCGGATATTTCCTTGAAGAATCCAACATTCTTCTGTTCAATGGTCTTCTTTTCGTTTGCAAACTTTTCTCTTTCAAGAATGATTACTTTCTCGAAAGCAGAAACTTGCTGAGAGAGTTTTATGCATTTCAGCTCCACTTCCTTCTTCTCATCAGCACATTTTCTCGAGAATTCTGAGAACTTCTTTGCGAAAGATTTCTCTTTAGTCTCAAAATCAGATTTGTGTTTAGCAAGCAGTTGCTCCAAATCAGATAAACGCTTTTGAAGTTCTGTATTTGCATCTTTCAGAACAGAGATCTTTTCCTCATAACTTTCAGTAGAGACTGGTTGCTGAGGTTTAGCTTCCAAAATAGAAATCTTTCCTTTTAGCTCAGAGTTCTCAGCTTCCAATTCTCTCCCTTTTAAAATCAGATTTGGCCCTAACACCAACCATTCAGTACAATCCCACAACTCTTTTCCTGTCATTTTGTTATAAAATATTTGACCAGAAATTTCATTAAAAGTGTCACGAAAAATGTCACAAGAAATACTACTTGTCATATAATTTCTAGCATAATTATTGCCACTCTCTCTTTGCTCCTTTTCCACAGGAGAAGCTTCTGCCGGAATTTGGGATTGCTTTTCTCTTTCAGTCAAAGATAATCTGATGTAGGGACCCACCTCATGTTCGTCAACAAAATCCAGAAAATCAGTTTTCCACCTTTCATATTCTCCTTTGGACCGCGGCCTTGGTGGGTACACCATTTTGATCGTTTCGAATAGAATGTATTCGCTCCGGCTTTGAAGAGAGATGAAACTTGAAAGTGCAGGGACCAAAAGTGACAAAATATGAAACTTGAAAGTTTAGGGTCACAAACGACACGCTGAATCCTTGAAGTACGGGGGCTAAAATAAATACACTGCAAAAAGATCGTGAGACAAAAAAATTTGACCTTTTATACTCTTTTTTTTTTTTTTTAATAAAAAATACCCGGTCAAACAGGGGTCCGGTCGAAGCAAAGGACCAGAATATGCAAGATACCAGTCGAAGGTAAAACCGGAGTAAGCAGGTATCCGGTCGAATGACAGGACCGGGGATACACTTATCCGGTCGAAGGACAAGACCGGGGATACACATATCCGATCGAAGGTGTAAGACCGGAGATACAAGTATCCGGTCGAAGGTGTAAGACCGGATATACAAGTATCCGGTCGAAGGTGTAAGACCGGGGATACAAGTATCCGGTCGAAGGTGTAAGACCGGAGATACAAGTATACGGTCGAAGGTGTAAGACCGGATATACAAGTATCCGGTCAAAGGTGTAAGACCGGGGATACAAGTATCCGGTCGAAGGGCCCAGGTCGAAAGACAATTAAAACGATAAACAGATAAGAACAATTACCAAAAACGACCGAAGAACACGAAGACTCGACCGAAGAACCCGAAGAATTTCTGGGATTCGACCGAAACCAAACCCAGATCCTTCGATCCTTCGATCGAAAGAAACGCAGACAAAACAAACAAGAATCGATTCAACCAATCAACAATCAACAGTAACCATTAGACCGAATACACATAGACCGATAAGCATCAATAATAATCGACCGAACAAAAAATTTCCAGAAAATTAATCGACCGAATTTTTTTTTTTTTTTTTACTGTTTTTCCACAAAAAAATCGATCGAATAAAACCAGATACAACTTAAGCAAACAGATATCGATCAAACAGATAACACATAATGTAACCACTAACAATCAATTAATGCAAGTAAAGCAATTAATACAAGTAATTGATCTTAGGGTTTCAGACAAACCTTTTTACTGGATCAAACCTTTTTGCCTATCTGCTCTGATACCAATTGTAGATCTCAGTGCAGTGCAATCACAAGTAAATATGAACAATGATTAACAGATTATAGGTCACAGCAACTAGTCATATGATTGATATAACTTCAAAGGGTTAAAGTTTACAGAGAGAATTTCTGATTAGGATATGTAAACCTAATAACTAGTAAACTGAATAATGAATTTCTAACCTTCCTAATCTGTTTCACCCTAATTATGAAACAAATAAGCCTTTATATACTTAGGCTTTACAAGCAATTGGGCTTATGGGCTTGGGCCCATCTTAATAAAATAACTTTCAAATAATTACAAATCAAACCCTTATAAATACTTTATTCCACTTTCAACACATAGGACTTTCAGTCCTAACATAAATGAAGAAAGGGGTCAAGGTGAAAAGATAGACACCATCCAAACCTCCATTTTGATGCAAATCCAAAGAGAAAGGTGATAGGGATGGTGGTGCAAATCAACCGTGTGGAACATGTTACCTTCTATTCAAGCTTGATCGTCTTCTCTTTACCTAGAATCAACTGAAAAGATGAAACTGCCATTGTAGAGGTGGTGAAGGTGAGGTAGACGGTCGATGAAGCTGCCATTCATGACGGTAAGTAAGAAAGGGGGAAGGGAATGACAATGGAAGTCAACAAGATGGAAGGGTGAGAAGGGTTGCTTCACCGGAGAGCGTCGGAGAAGACGATTATCTGGGAGATGTATGTGTAAATACTAATTTAACAACAATTACTAGAGCAACTAACAAGCCAATTGGCTTTAAAGTGCTATTTCTTTTCCTCATCCATTGTGATATTTTTATGTAGTTACTACAGATTATGACTTTCTATCTTCTTTGGTCACCAGGTTGGTTCTTTTTTGACACGACTCCTAAGTGATAAAAGAAAGAAGAACTCCTCTTCTTTCCTTTTTGATTACCTTAACACCTTATCAAAAAAAAAGTAGCACCTTTACCTTGGCTGCTAGCTTGCATAAGTACCGTTAGAATTAGGAAATATTTTTATTTTTGGTACAAGTTACTCAGGCCTTCCTAATATGATTCTCCATAACAGTGTAGGCAGCCAAGGGTGTCATCTTGAAATAGCTTATGTTATTAGTACAATTTTCCCATGTTTAATGGATACTTACATTTCGTTAAATAATGAAGAAAATATTCTTCTTCCATTTCATATTGTTTAATAGCAGTATGACTTTTAGGTATACTAAACAACACATAAATATTAAACTGCGTCATGCTACTATGGCCTGTTTGTGCAACTGAACCAAAACTGTTATGGCCTTAGTTTTAGAATTAGAGATATAATTATGGATAGTAAGCATATATTCATATACACTTTTTTTGTCACCATGCAGGCTAATGAATGATAAAGAAAGTACATTTGAGGCCATCAATGATGCTTATCTGGCATATTTTCAAGTAAGTTCTATTGCTTCAGATACTCATAGGTTCTAAATGATTGAGAATGTTTTATTGTTTATTTGAGTTGTTGGAATATTGTATAGTTACTTGACCAATTAAATCACAGTCAAATGACCAAATGAACTTCTCCATTGAATTTGAGCTATATATGTGTTCTAATAGGGAATTTAGGTTATATTAGCTCACTCCCTCTTAACATTCATCATAAATAACCACTTTTATATTTCTCACTTAATATTTAAATGTTTTAGTGGTTTTATTTTATATCTTATTTCCCAACTTCTTTGTAACCACAATTATGATTAATGACACCTTTTAATGTTCATCAATAGACTATATGAATAGTTTTCCAACTTCTTTATAACCGCAACTAAAATTAATTACAGCTCTTAATCTTCATCATTGTACTTCATGAGCGGTTTTCCAACTTTGTAACCACAACTAAAATTAATGGTTTTAAAACATTATATTCCATTCCATGTTTCTAATATAAAATAACAATATCTTTACTTTCTAAGTGTCACTTGCACTCTTTTACTTTTGGAACTCAACAATCATTTAAGATTAATGGAGTCCACTCATTTCAAAAATCTCAAAAACGATAGCCATAATTTCATGATAAGGATACGTATTTGTTGGGTGTGGGAATCTTTGAATAGCAAAAAAAGAGGAGAATTAATTAGCCTTGATATGATATTGATCGATGAAGAGGTAATTGAGAGTATATTGTAATTTTTTGTTCTACTAACAATTTCTCATATATTTAACATAAATATAAATTTTTCTTTAACTATAGGAAAATTTGATTCATGCTAGCATTTGGAGCAATATTGTCCCAAAATTTAAGAGTCTGTTACATGAGGGTGTTTTGTATGAAATAAAAAATTTCAAAGTTGTTCCAAATGTTGGGAATTTCAGACCTCTCGCAAAATGATATCAAGATCATTTTTCAAAAATTCACTTCAATTAGAAAATTAGACGAAGGTATAGCTTCAATTAGAAAATTAGACGAAGGTATAGTGAGCATCCCGAAAAATGGTTTCCAATTTATTTCAACCGGTTTAGTACATTCGCGTGTCAATGACGACACAATTCTATCAGGTATTCTAAACCCTTTGTATGTTCAACTTTATGCCTAATATTATGTTTTTATACATTGAACTTTTATTGATTTAAGTTTTTAATATATTATAGACGTTATGGGATGTATACATGTTGTTGGTCACATCGAAATTGTTGGAGTGTGATAGTATGATAGCCTATAGAGAGTTTGTGGGACAACCAGGACCGGTTGACCCTACCCAAGGCTCAAACCCTAGGAGAACGAAGTCCGTGAGGGTTTCTGATACTACGGGAGTTCAGAAACGGGGAGTGAAGAAAAAAATACCGAGTGGGGCTCTGGCGGGGGTCGGAGACCTAGACTGGAAGCATCAGTGTTACGGGTTATTAACCCACATTCAGTGACACCTCCTGCTGATGAAGGTCCATGCTCTGATAATGATCTGGATCAAGAAAATCTGGCTGATGAAAGTGATACAAGTGAAGTTCCTTTAGCTAAAAGTGATACTGAAAATGTTTCCAAGAATGAGGATTCTGATACTGAAAATGATGTTGCTAATGATAATTCTGATAATGATGATGGTGTTGATACTAATGTTGAGACTGCTCAACAAAATGTTTCAGATTCTAAAGAAAATGTTGATGTCTTTGAACCTTTCTATGGTACTGACGCCATGGAAATTGATGGCCAAGTGAATGCTACTGTCAATAATGTACTCGGAGATATAAGGAGTTCAGAGGGAGTATTAGTTGAAAATCCAGAAGAGAGAGTGAGTGAAAATGTAGAACAAGAACATGGTGAGTGTGTGTATACCTGAACTTACTTATCCAAAAGGGTAGCCACATCTACCACTTCGCTGCATTTGTTGCGAGCAGGTGTTGAAACAGACATAAGTCGCCCACTTATGCATTTTCACACCCAGGCCAGCCACTCTATCTCTTCTCAACAAGAGTTAGTTTAATCATCTCACGGGGATATAGCACAAAGTCTACCGGTTTCTCATTCGGAGAATATTGGTATTGAAAATAGAGAACAGCAGCCCCCGTTCTCAACTTCTTTGACTGCACCTTTAAGTCTAGTGCCTTTTGATATACCAATATTTATTCCTAGGACACGTTTTGAAATGGCTACCATCGAAAGTCTTGGTGACCCGATCGGAACATCGAGAGTAGCTCCGCAGTCCGGACTACGAGGACCGGATGGAAGTCCTGTCATCCCGGTTAACTAAGAAGTTTGAGGAGGAGATTATTGGAGTAAAAAGGTTGTTAAAAAGGAAGGATCCGATAACCGAACCTGAGCCTACTCAAAAATCCCAGTCACTTCCACAAAATCCTCAGCCTGCTGACTTATCTATTGATGAGCTGAAATCTTTGTTGTTTGCTAAGTTGTTACAACAAGCTCCGGATAACCAGCAAGACGCAAATCTTTTTTCACTTCTGCAATCCCACCTTCAAGAACAACCGCCACAATCTGTGAAACCAGCAGATTTGGTTCGTGCTTCTGAGTTTATTTATTTCAAATATGATGTTTTGCATGATATATCTGATCTTAAACAGGTAGTGCAAACATCTTGTAAAACCCAAGCAATTGTTTCTATACCAAGACATGATCCTGATTAAGATCATGATCATGTGGGGGAGAATAGGGAGAAACGGGCAGCTGCTAGATCTGATGATGTGGTTATGGTTTATGAAAGAGCTGGTGATGTCAATGTTGAAGAGAATGTTGATCATGGGGAAAAGCAGACTGAACAAAATGAACCTGTTTTATATGTCAATAAGGAGGTAGAACCAAGGGTTGAAAAGCCTAAGGTCTCTACAAGGGAGGAGATTTTTGCTGATAACAGGCTTAAATGCTTATGATGTCATTGATCTGTCTTCAGATGAGGAAGAAGATTCCAATGAGAAATATGAACAATTCTGGAAGGTTAAGGAGGAAGAACAGGAAAATCTGATGTTTGATGTTGATGATATTCTAGACAATGAAGCTAGTGTTCTTGATACTATTCTAGAATCTCAAGAGGACATTCAGCTGAGTCCTGTTCATAATGAGATTCCAGAGGCTAATCTTGAAGCGCCTGTAATCCCGTCTTTCAAAGAAATCAATGTTTCTAGTCCTTCTGAAGTTCCAGTTAATCAGAATATGCCAAGTCCTCAAAGAATCCCAAGTCTAGTGCAAGATATGCCTCAAGTGCAAAGTCCTGTTCAAAATGACCAAGCTGAAGGAGAAAGGAAGAATGATGATAATGTCTATATTCCCGACATGCCTGAAGAAGAGGCAGGACCTTCAAATGCTCTGGAAGCACCTCTTGTGCCCTATGAAGCTGATATCAGGCATATGAGACGTGCTCTCCGAGTTCCATTCCTAGAGAAGCCGATAAAGAAGATATTTGTTCACCGGATAAGAGAAATGGATAAATACAAGGTTTTAGGAGTTCAGAATCAGCCCAGAGAATACCAGGAGGAGTATGCAAATATGTTGAACTGGTTGAGACATGTTGAAAGGGTTGTGAAAAACAAATCTGGTATAGTAACTGCCAGGGAAGTCAGATTCAAAAAGTTTATGAACATCTGGTATCCTGAATTCTTCGTGCAAAGGAGAGATCTTACTAAATGCAGATTCACCGAGGCTGACTTTTGTTTTCTGAATATTGAAGACCTTGAATTTCTCTATCATCATTTTAGAAGATTGGTCATAAGAAGGGAAAATATCATCTTTGCTTTGGAGTCTATCAAAAGGTTTATGAGAAGACATGTCTTCTACACTTACTGTTATGATTTTCAATTAGGGATAGAAACTAACCAAAGAAAGGTCAATATGATCAAGCCCAATCTGACTTTATCTGATATCGACAATTATGATCTTTTCACTGTATTGGAGGAACCATAGTTGGGAGTAGTATACTAGAATGATCAGAATGAAAAGAGATTCTTTAGAGTGTCTGAAATTGCCAAGTTTTCTGATGGAACTCTAAAGGTTATAAGGCTACAACTTGACTCCGGGTACAAGGAAAGTGAGAGAAGAAGATTGCAAAGAGAAGATCATCTGCCTAGAAGAGTGAAGATGGTCATGCTTAGAATTCTGGAGGCTATTGATGATAGAATCACGTTCACAAGAAGGATCAGGAATTTTGAATCGCTATTCGGGATCAGGCAAGCAAGGTTTACAAGATGGGGCAGATAAAGTTTTTGTTATTTGATCTAAAAGGGGGAGATTGTTAAAGCATAGTTTAGATCAATTAAGTTTCCTTTGTAAGTTGACTTTTCATGTAAGTTTGTGTAGAGGTCAAGGTTTGTTTGACCCTATATAAGCATTGTCTTTGTCTTGTTTTAGTAGAAGGTGTGTATCAAGTGAATTGAGTAAGTCAAGTTGTAACTCATAGTGTTGTAATCTTTGCTTCTAAGAGATATATGACTACGACACTTGTGACTCAATTCTCTCTCTAAATCCTTTATTTAATTTTATTCTTTAATTGTCAAATGCTTGAAATCTGGGATCACAACAGAACGCGGAGTTGAGTCAGCTCAACCAGCGCCTTGGTCGGGTCCTAGATCACAGACACTATGGAACCACCTATCAGAGATGACCTAGAGATCACGTCGCTGGACCATGATCCTCACAACCTCGTGAGGAAGACAGCGACTGACTGGTTTGTTTCTCTCTTTCACTTTGTTCATGTACTTATATGTTCATGTATGTATTTTTACACACTTTCAAAGTGATGGTTTACTTCTATAAACACTACTTTGTAACTAATGGGGCACATTGGGGACAATGTGTCTCAATGGTTTGGAGTTGTTGTTTTTGTTTATTTTTAGTGGGTCGACTTGTATGAACTTTTATTTTGATCGTTAGAAATGCATGGGTTGTATATAATGCTCATTTAATCGGAATGAATACATATGTTGGTAGTTATTGGTTAAGTGAGTTGGAAAAACTTTTCTTGACATGCATACCTATTGTTAAGTCATGTTTGTAAAGAGATATTGTAGTTGTATACGCTAATTGTGGACATTAGTAGAGATCACCCTAGTAAGATTTTGAGCTTTAATGCCTTCAATTCTGAGAGATGCTTTAACTTTGTTTACCATCTTTATACATATCTCACTTCTTTCAATTTGATAGTTCGATCTCATTTGTTTTTGCATTGAGTAGTAAAGATTGGTTTTTAAATTTTAACACGTATATTGCTTGTGAATTATGTGGACCTTGAGAGACGATATCGGGATTTGTATGCATTTTCTTTTGGTCTATCATTTCCATCTTCTCTTCTTCTTCCCTTTGTTGATGTGTGATCCGTTAGCCACTTTGTAGCCGTTACTAAAGCCTAAATACCTTGATCTAACCGGATACACTAACCTACCAGTAGTCTAAGTGCATCATGGATTGAGAAAGATGGCCAATAGCGTTAAACAATTCTGGGGGTGAATCGATAGCCATAGAAGAATTTATTTTAGTCAAGAAAAAAAAGCAGAAAAAAATAAAACTTGCCTTTGTCGTAAGCAAGTGTAATATGGTTATGATAGATTAAAGCCTTGTATTAGATGTGCGGTTGCTAAAGGGAAGATGAGAAGGTGGAGCCACTTTTAGTTTTGATGCACTTATGACTAATCATGCCATGACCATTCCTTCATGTGCATTACCTTAAACCGTATTACATCCCTTCAAGCCCCGATTGATCTTTAGGAAAACGTGATTTGTGAATAATACATGTGTAATTCGTATCTTACTACTCAATTCCTTTCATGAGATCTTGTTTGATCATTACGTGTTTCTATACTATCACATGCAGATGACCTTGCTATTTTGTTGTACATAAACTCTCCCGCATGTGTTTGTGATGAGTGTGAACCTAGGACTCAAGTGTTAAGAGAGCATCCCGTGAGGCTAGGGTCGAAACGAAATCCTCCACTAGTTGTATACATGAAGAAATTGATCTTAACAATCATGTACTTGATAATAGTTTCATGTCAATATTTGTTTTGTCTAAACTCAATTAATCAAGAAGCTAGGAAATTTATGTTGGATCTTATTAACTTCGTATTAGTCTTCCCTCGTTTATATTGTTTAAAATGATTGTTCATATTGTTCCCTTTCGAAAACCCATCACTCGGTAAGCTTGCTTGTTATATCATTAGTATATTTCCTTACACCAATTTTGCTTGAGGACAAGCAAAAGCTAGGTTTGGAGTTGTTGATAACTTCATTATCTGACGGGTTTTTACCCTCCGAATCATAATTTTATGGCTCGTCTTGAAGTAATAATTGGTATTTTGGACTAATATTTTGTGCAAGTGTTGTGTAGACATACAAGATGTCAAGTGGAAGGAAAAATGCTTATTTATACTCCGTTTTAACGTCCCGGTTGAAGACGGTATCGAACCAAGTGAACGGGCGAAGAAAACCAAAAATCAATGGTCACGCTACTATGACCATGTGACAATGACCATGTCATAATCGCAGGTCATAGTCGCACCACATGTACTGTAAGGGTATGGCTTCGGGCGACAATGACCATGCGACTATGACACTGTCATAGTCATGCGTTATAGTCACGGTCGTGGTCTGAGGGTATAAAAAGTTGTAGGAAGTTAATGTTTAGGGTTATCTCGGGATTGTTGGAGGCTAGGCTTGTAGGGGAGTTGTTGAGGTCGTTATTGGAGCAGAAAAGAAGACTTTTATTGATTGGGAAGGTGGAAACAACTTTTGGAGCTCAAAATTGGTCGTGTGTATCAATAATTGAGGGAGTTTTATCATTCTATTTGTATTTTGTTGAGAAACAATGTATTTGGGTGTTGTCATCTTCTTTTCTACGGTTTTATTTGCTACTAGTAACATGATGTCGGTCCAACAATACTTATCAAATTTATAGAAACAACAACACAATATGATTACCAACCTGTATTGATTATAACAAACGAGTTACAAGGTTGATCGATTAAGCATGAAATGTGTTCTCTATGTTTTCTCTCTTTTACACCTTCAAGTATGTGTTTGTATGTGTGAATTGTTATCTGATGTTTTTGAGAGATGTTAGAGATACACTTAATCTAACCAAGTGTGTTAGACACACTTCCTACAACTTGCAATATAAAACTATAAACCTACCTAATATCTAATCTAATAATATACATAATATCTAAGTTTAGATATTATGTAAACTAACTAAATACTAGAAACTAACCAAGTTATCTTTATCTAACTATTACAATGTTATAACTTAGATATTAAATCTAAGTAAACTAATACAATTACATTGACATTTATTACAAACGACATAGACCTTAATATCGAGAGTCGACGTTTCGGCTTTAGCTTCAGATTGAGATCTTCAGTTTGGATGATCTTGAATCCAATGAGACTGTGGTCTAACAATCTCCCCCTTTGGATCAAGATCATTATGAAAATGATTTTAGCAATTCAGTCTTCTTGTTCAGCTCAGAAGATGCAATCTCTTTCTTTAGCTCTGAAATCAGCATGTCTTCAATCTACTTTCTTTAGAAGAATTCAGTCTTTGACGTGATTCTTGAAACATGTGATCTTTGTCATTTCTTTTGTAGTCATTCTCCCCCTTTTTGATGTTAAGTGCAATGACTTCATCAAAACTATTTGTAAGAAATGTCTATCTTATGGTTAGAGCCCCTGATCCGTCAATTCAAAAGATATTCATCCAGATCTTTTCAAATCCAAACAAAATAGTCGTGTAACACCTGAATCAACTAATGAATCAGTTAACATGCCTGTCAGTAACACTAAGTCACTGTGTGTAACAAATACACTTTGGAAAGGAGCTGTTTTGATGTTGACTCCCCCAGGGATTCCATTTAATCATCGAAACCCCACAAAGGTAAATTTCTATAAACGTTATGACAAGGAAACTAATTCCTTGTGTGTTCGTGCTTGTGTTTGAAAGAATTAAGCACTTGATGATTGCTTATTAGGCTCAAAATTGTGTAAACCACTGAGACAACAGCAAGTTAAACACAGACTTAATGTGCATGATTGAAGTGCGAAGGTGGGGCAGACTTCCTTCTTTTCAATATCCAGATTTTCCAAATGAAAATCAGATAGCAAATGTGTTGCTTCCCCTTTGAAAATGTGAAACACTTTCTTGTTAAGAAGAAAATGAGTAGATAGTGAGGTTTGATCAAGAGTTGGCATGGGTTAGTTGCATGTTTCAATAATGTTCACCAAAGAATTGTGAAACACTAGTAATGTGGCTACCCGGCTCAGAAAAAGTTGGTGCAGAGTTGTGATATTCTTTTAACTCTGTTCTCACACGCTCTTTCTTTTAAACATTAAGCTTTCTCTAATCATACTCATTTCTTTTTCTATTTGCACACTCAATCACTAAGGATTAACTTCTTGGGTAGAAATCACTGGTTAAGGTGATTCCATTGAAGTTGTGTTGATTCCTAGCACAATGATTCTTTGTTTTCCTATGATGCATGTGATGCTCAGATTGGTTTAACTATTTCAGTTAAAGCACAATATTGATTATGAAAACATTTAAAATACACTCCCAAAATATATAATCTGTTGAAAAATCAGGAAGTGGTTTGAACATTAAAAACAATGTTTTCTATGATTGAAAGTTGTCCTTCTTTCAACCATATATGAGATTAAGATAAAGGATTATACCTTAACGTTTGATCTTACATCTCATGAAGCTAAGCTTAAAGTCATAAAGATATGAACTTGTAAGCTTCTCTCAAAAATTCTGCAAAAATCTAATGTCAAGTCAAAGTAAAATTTATTCACTTAAATTGAAAAGACAAAAAGCAGTAAAACTTTTAAAGTACGAGTTCTGATCAGAAATAATCAGAAGTCATATTCGTACTCCCTTTTTGACTTGAAGAGTCCCCCTAAAATCTTGCATTACAAAAGAAATTTGACATTAAAAAGTACATGCACAAATTTTATGAGCTCCCCCTTGAAGTAATATTGACCAGATGTCAATTTCTTCTCATTCTCCCCCTTGGATCATGAACATTTGATAGAAGTACAGATATCAATCAGAGTTAAGAATGAAGAAATGATGAAAAAGTATACAATTTAGAAAACTTTGTTAGGTAACTATTGATTATATCTTAAGATTTAGCATACCAAGCTTAGAGATAAGAAAGTTAAACCTCTTTTCGTCTAAGGGTTTGGTGAACAAATCGGCAAGCTGATAATCAGTTTTTACAAAGAAAAGTTCAATTGTTCCTTTTTCAACATGATCTTTAATAAAATGATACCTGACATCTATGTGCTTTTTCTTGGTGTGTTGAACAGGATTCGCTGTAATTGCGATGGCGCTCTTGGAGTCACAGTATATCGGGATCTTGTTGAAGTGGAAACCGTAGTCGCGTAATTGAGTTCTCATCCATAAGATCTGAGAACAGCAGCTAGCAGCAGCTACATATTCTGCTTCGGCCGTGGAGGTTGAAACACAAAGTTGCTTCTTCGATGCCCAACTAACTAGTTTGTCACCGAGGAACTGTACATGTCCCGATATGCTCTTCCTGTCTAACATACAACCTGCATGATCTGCATCTGTGTAGGCTGTTAGTTCAAAACTAGTATCTTTAGGATACCACAGACCAAGATCTGCAGTGCCCTTTAGATACCTAAAAATGCGCTTCACAGCAGACAAATGGATTTCTTTAGGATTGGCCTGATATCTTGCACATAAGCATGTTGAAAACATTATATCTGGCCTACTCGACGTAAGATACATTAAAGAACCTATCATCCCTCGATAAGTCCTAACATCAACAGCCTTTCCCGAAGGATCGGTGCCAATCTTAGTACCTGATGCCATTGGGGTACCAATCGGTTTTGAATTTTCCATTTGGAACTTCCGAAGAATATCCCTAATGTATTTTGATTGATTGATAAAAATACCCGATGAAAATTGTTTTACTTGTAAACCGAGAAAGAAATTCATCTCTCCCATCAAATTCATCTGAAATCTAGACACCATAAGGTTTGCAAAATTCTTACAGTACTTCGGATTTGTAGAACCAAAGATAATATCATCTACATAGATTTGAATTAAGATGATATCGCCTTTTTCCTTTTTGATAAACAAAGTGGTATCCACCGTACCTTTTGAAAACCCAGACTTGACTAGAAAAGTGGAAAGGACATCATACCAGGCTCGAGGTGCTTGTTTCAGACCATAGAGTGCTTTGTCGAGAATGTAAACATGATTCGACTTCTCTTTATTGACAAAACCTTCTGGCTGAGAGACGTAGACTTCCTCCTTCAGAATTCCATTGAGGAATGTTGTCTTCACGTCCATTTGAAAGACTGTGAAGTTCTTGTGGGTTGCGTAGGCTAGAAACATTCTAATTGCCTCTAATCGCGCCACAGGAGCATATGTTTCTTCATAGTCTATTCCTTCCTCTTGTCTGTATCCTTTGGCTACTAGTCTTGCCTTGTTTCGGATGACAGTACCATCTTCGTCTTTCTTTATCTTGAAAACCCATTTCGTACCTATAATGGTTTTACCTTTAGGCTTTGGTACGAGTCTCCAGACTTGAAGTGCATCGAACTGATTTAGCTCTTCTTGCATAGAGATCACCCATTCTGGATCAGCAAGTGCTTCCGATACGCGTGTTGGCTCGAACTTGATCAGAAAGGAGTCATGCATGCACATATTCAATGATGCTGACCTAGTTTGCACTGGTTTTGATGGATCGCCAATAATCTAGTTTAGCGGGTGCTCTTTGGTCCATTTATGTTTATGAGGCAGTGGATTAGATGATTGTATGTATGTTGTGTCATCTACGAATCCACGTGTACCTTCTTCTGTTTGTGCAGGAGGATTGATGATTTCAGTTGAAGTGGCAGGTTCAGAAGGCTCAGCAGGTACAACTTGATCTGGCTGTAGATTGATCTGTATAGAATCTCCTACTGTTTCAGCTACTTCTGGCTCTGATACCAATTGTCGGTCCAACAATACTTATCAAGTTTATAGAAACAACAACACAATATGATTACCAACCTGTATTGATTATAACAAACGAGTTACAAGGTTGATCGATTAAGCATGAAATGTGTTCTCTATGTTTTCTCTCTTTTACACCTTCAAGTGTGTGTTTGTATGTGTGAATTGTTATCTGATGCTTTTGAGAGATGTTAGAGATACACTTAATCTAACCAAGTGTGTTAGACACACTTCCTACAACTTGCAATATAAAACTATAAACCTACCTAATATCTAATCTAATAATATACATAATATCTAAGTTTAGATATTATGTAAACTAACTAAATACTAGAAACTAACCAAGTTAGCTTTATCTAACTATTACAATGTTATAACTTAGATATTAAATCTAAGTAAACTAATACAATTACATTGACATTTATTACAAACGACATAGACCTTAATATCGAGAGTCGACGTTTCGACTTTAGCTTCAGATTGAGATCTTCAGTTTGGATGATCTTGAATCCAATGAGACTGTGGTCTAACACATGAGCTAAACATTTTGAGGTTGGGGGAAGTATGGATCTTGGTTTTATACCGTTGAATATATGAGATTTGCATTTATTTAGTCATTATACTTGTTGGTTGAAGTTTATCTTTCTTGTTTTTATTGTTTATGAGATTGACCATCTTGTTCATCTTTTGGTTATATTTACTCTTGAGAAATTGGTTTTATAACTTGATAAAAGTTAGATAAACCATCTTGTTCATCTTATGCTTAATGAGTTGAATGTTTATGTGTATTGGTTGAGAGACTTCAATATATATTGCATGATACATTCTTGCTATTGCTCGAGAGAGAGTAGTGAGTATATTTGGAATTACTAAATTTAACCATGTGTATTGATTTATTGAATGTATATTGTTTATTTGTTGGTGGAATACAAATGAAATCCAACTCCTAGCCTTTCCCTACTCATATAAGTATTCTCTTTGTGGTGCTTGAATTATTGTTTGAATAGTATTTCCGTGCTTGCTTCCATTTTCTCTTGATAAATAGTTATTTAGTCATACTTAAACCTTTTTTTATCAGCAGTTCAGTTAGTAGTTGTGATAGCATTTGTGGTACTTACACTCGTAGTTTCTTGGATCGATACTCGTACTTAGTACATATTACTTGATTGACACTGTACACTTGCAGTAGATTTGGAGGGTTGCATAAACCTTCTATCAATTACCGGTAAGATTATAATCCATCAAAATGATATTGTATGCAAAAATTTATCCGATAAGTGTTTACCGGGTAAGACTCTCCATATTTATCATCACTCTTACCAGGTAAGATTCTCGACAATTGCTATGTTCATCAAGTAAGATAAATAATCCAATAATATTTACCGGATAAATATTTAATAAACGACCTCTTAATTTCAAGGGTTAGACAATAGAACAAAATAAAAACCGGTGACCCACAAGAGTTGCTTTCGACAAAATTCGTAATCTATATATATTATAAAGCAGAATCATCCGGTGTTGACGTGGCATCACCTGAGAAGAGTATCCATGCCTTCTTTTTTTCTTAGTTTTTTTATTTTCTTTTAACAAAATCCCTAAACCCACTACCTTCAGGATTAATTGATGGTGAAATCCTCTTCTCTCTCTCTAATCCCTCTCCTCTTCCATCCCAAAACCTAAATCAAACCCTTCATTGCCTTCGAATAGTCTCTTTTGGGATACGATCGAAGTCAACCCGACTGTAAAGAGGCGTAGGAGAAGCTTCGTGTTGATTTTAACAAGTCGAAGATGGAAGGCCAGATCGTTAGCAAAGAGGTTTCTTTGAGAGCAAACAACCTGATTGACGATAACAATGACGGGAAAAAACATGTAAAAACACCCAGAAGAAAAGCAACTATCATTTGTGTTGTGTTGTGCCAACATTCGAAACCCCCAAAATCTCAGTCCGCATTTCTACCAAAACCCTAATATTATCAGTGCTCCGTAAGTCTATCTCCATTAATCTCTTACTTTCTGGTTCAGTTTTACCGATTGTTCATGTAATCATGTTCTAAGTGCCTGATTCGTATCGTGATTCGTGTTTATACTCATGGATAATCATTGATTTTTATGGTTTTTATGTAGAATCGTGTTTCTGATCTTAATCGTATGCAGTACTTGTTCGTTTTTCGTGTTCATAGTTAAGGTTATGGTTATTTAGGTTGAATAATGATTAATGAATGTGTTATCAATGAGAAACTACATTTTTGTATTGTGAAATGTTAATGTATCCAACTGGAATATGATACCACCTCCATTTTCACAAAGGCACAAGTGCACCCAAATCAAAAGGCAACAAAGGGATCTATAGTTTGACTTCTAGGTTAATGAACTTCATTCTGATACATAAGTAACTACAAATTATGAGAAAAACTAATAACTCTGGGTTGTGTATAATCTAAACAAATGCAGCAGATTATAAAAGGCCGGAATTAAGTTGTAATAAAATCCATGTCAATTTTGAATTCATACAGCAATAGCTTTTACATAAACGTCAATGCTAGAAGAATGTAGTTTATAGTTAGATTAATCCTTCAAAATAATTTTTTAATCAGTGTAAAAACTTCTAAATTCATATATATCTAATCATTTTGCTCACAAAGCAAAACGGAAAGGATGATACATATTGAATCTCAAAAATCAAAATGCACAAGGATGTCGTAAAACTGTAAACGTAAATGGTTATGATTACCAGTTTCATCATAACGTAAAGGATGGACGATAACGATGACCGAAAAAACATGAAAAAACACACAGAAGAAAAGCAACGATCATTTGTGGCGATTCATTGCGGTAGCCAGCTGGCAGGACTCCATGGCAACATGTCATCCCTGATCCCCCAATTTGTTCATACGAATACAAGGTATCACAATGTGCTAATTACATGTTTACTTTAAACAATTTGTAAAATAGAATTAAAACAAATATAGTTGCAATCAACAATCAAGATAAATTGTTTGACTTTGCTGGAACAAGATGAGGGGTTGTGAGTGTGTGTTTTGTGCAATAAAGTCATAGGAAATCGATAAGTAATGCGATCTTCATATTGTGTACCAGGGTTAAATACTTGAATTGGGGGAAGAGGTTGTTGGGTCTGCGGTCTGGACAACTGCAGGACGGCATCCAATAGAGGAAGAATTGTGAGGCTTGAATTGGGTTTTTTAGTGGTGAAGGAAGTAAGTATCTCCATTGCCATCATATTCAAATATGTTTTTATTTTTTACTTTTCATTTGTTTTTATGAACCACAAGTTTTTACAATGTTAAAGTTTTATATGTATTTTGTTATATCAATTATAATAATATTGTTAGCCCCAATTCTGAATTGTAAAAGTATTGAAAATAGCTCAAGTCTTCCTCTGATAGAATGAAAAGTATTTTCTTTTGTTCCCCCTTGACCAAAGAATGTATTCTTTTTATCTTCTCCCCCTTGACAGATGCTTAGAGATACAAAAGAATGATCTTGACCATTTGTAAAAAGTCCAGAGGCTTCTGAAACTAGTTTCAAAGGCTCTGGGGTTGAACATGCTACACATGTCAGAGGCTCTGATGAGTGGATTAGAGACTCTGATTTTCTCCTGTGTTAGGTAGACATGTTCAACATTCCCAACTTGCTAATTAAGAAATTGAACCTTCGTTCGTCTAAAGCTTCTGTGAAAATATCAGCAAGTTGAAGTTCAGTTGGTACAAAATACATCTCAATTGCTCCCTTTTCAACATGATATTTCAGAAAATGGTACCTTACATCAATGTGCTTTGTTTTGGAATGATGTACTGGATTGGCAGAGATGGCTATGGCACTTTTGGAATCACAAAGAATTGGAATTCGGTCATAATGTAAGCCATAGTCTCTGAGCTGATTTTTCATCCAGATGACTTGAGAGCAACAACTAGCAGCAGCAACATATTCTGCCTCTGCAGTAGAAGTTGAAACACGGTTCTACTTCTTGGATGACCAACTTACCAGCTTATTACCCAATAATTGACAGCATCCAGAGGTACTCTTCCTGTCTAGTTTGCACCCCGCATGATCTGCATCAGTATATGTTGTTAAATCAAAACTAGACAGTTTAGGATACCAGAAACCTAAGGAAGGTGTGCCTTTGAGGTATCTAAAAATTCTTTTCACTGTTGATAAATGAGATTCTTTTGGATGTGCTTGATATCTAGCACAGAGACATGTTGCAAACATTATATCAGGCCTACTGGCAGTTAACTATATTAATATTACCACGTTTTGATTTGCAAAATAACATTTTAAAATTGTTGATAATATTCCCAAGCCTGCAAGCCTACTTTTGTCAACCCAGGGAAGTGAAATGAGGTATTCAAACAAGTAATAGAGATTTTACTTTGATGCCAAAACCACAAAAGAAAAGAAAAAAAATTCAATCTACAAGGAACAAAAGTAAGGTCTAATTTGATGGGATACACAATAAAGGCAGCAACCATTTGCTGTCTCTGCAACAACATGACCCCAGCATGTTATTGCACACATAATTGCACCAAGTCCAAGGATAGTAAACATGAACCTGCATTGTTCAAAACATAAACCATAAACAAACTATATGTATAGCTTACACCAAAAAGATTACAACCCAGAAATACAAGTTTGAAAAAGATAATGAAAGTTCCATCTTTTATATCACTTGATCCAAAATGTTAACTTATTAGCAATCGCAAACCGAATATTTCTAAATAAACAGTAGTTTATTAAGGTTAAAACACATGGATCAACCCACAAATCCCAACAGATGACATGAATTCTTACAAAGTCAACAACCATAATAAATAAGGGGTACTCCTGAACAAATCCCTTTGGTCAAATCATAAATAAGCAATCAACAAAACAATGTCATTATGAAACGCCTAATATTATACTTCATTAAATTCACTGCGTTACAGATTCGTAGAATGAATATAAAAAATGTGGAATGTATAATACCAAGGAGCAGGGTGATAGGAGTTGTTTACTTGGCAAAGAAAGCAATTCTTTGATTTCTTCGCTTTACAAGGGATCGACCCTGAATGATTCTAGCTCTTTGGTGAGTAACTACAAATCCGCTTTGTCACTAAAAATGTCTAAAAGAGGCACATTAAAGTGTTAAAAATTGCCATTCTCTTTTGTAGAAATAAGTTGTATTATATGTGTAGTTAGAGTCGGAGACAACACCTTAACAAAATTTTGTAGGTAAATGAAGAAAGGGGTCAAGGTGAAAAGATAGACACCATCCAAACCTCCATTTTGATGCAAATCCAAAGAGAAAGGTGATAGGAATGGTGGTGCAAATCAACCGTGTGGAACATGTTACCTTCTATTCAAGATTGACCGTCTTCTCTTTACCTAGAATCAACTGAAAAGATGAAACTGCCATTGTAGAGGTGGTGAAGGTGAGGTAGACGGTCGATGAAGCTGCCATTCATGACGGTAAGGAAGAAAGGGGGAAGGGAATGACAATGGAAGTCAACAAGATGGAAGGGTGAGAGGGGTTGCTTCACCGGAGAGCGTCGGAGAAGAGTGTTATTCCCAGATTCTAGTTTCTAAATGCAATTAATCAAAACAAACACAAACAAGAATCAATTACCTGTTTGATTTCACTTTCAAATTCAAGATTACAAAGTTTCTCTCTCTAGAACCCTCTCTCTCTACAGATCTCTCTCAAATGAACTTTCTCTCTCTAAAATACAACTGAATAATATGCTTTGTTTCTGTTAACTACTAATTACAAAGGAAAGAAACCTATTTATACCTACAACTAAAACAACAAGAAAACAAAACTAATACAAATGTTGACTTTGACTTTTATTACAAAGACTTTGACTTTCACTTGAGAGTTGACTTTCTTCAGCTTTGACTTCTTAAACCTTGACTTTTGTCTTCTTGATCTTGTATCCAACATATTTATGCTCTAACAATCTCCCCCTTTGGATTCAAGATCACTGTTTAAAGATCTAGCAATTCAGTCTTCACTTTAAGCTCTGACAGTACAATCTCCCCTTTTTCTTTGACGGTATTCTTTCCAAAACAGTCTTCAAACGATTAACAATCTCCCCAAAACTTTCACAATAATACTTTCAGACTTTGGAAAGAAATTATCTTCAGAATCAGCTCAAATTGCTTTAGCAGATAATCTTCAAAGAAAATTTCCTCAAATCTTCAGAAATTCTTTGATCTTCTTCAAATCTTTACTTTAAACTTTTCTGACTTGGACATTTCTGAAAATCATTTCTCAAAACCTTATCATTTCTTGATACCATCTCCCCCTTTTTGATGATGTGAGCATCTATATCATCAAAACTTTACTTCCAAGAAATGTCTTTAACCATTCTGATCTGTCAAACTGAACCTCTGATTCTATGATCCATAACCAAGTATTCATCTAGATCTTTGCAAATCTAGATAAATAAGAACATGTAATCCTGAATCAACAAATGAATCAGTTAGAATGCCTGTCAGTAACACGAAGTCACTGTGTGTAACGAATATACAATATAAAGAAGCTTTTTGATGTTCACTCCCCCAGGGCTTCCACCCAATCATCGAAATACCACAAAGGCAATTTCTATGAATGTTATGACAAAGAAACAAATTCTTTGTTTGTTCGTGCAAGTGTAGAAAGAATTAAGCACGAAAATTGATTTTATAAAGGCTCAACATAGTGTAAACCACTGAGACAACAGTAGATAAACACAGACTCAATGTGCATGATTGAAGTGCGAAGGTGGGGCAGACTTCCTTCTTTTTCAATATCCAGATTTTCCAAATGAAAACCAGATAGATTATATGCTGCGTCCCCAGAAAATTATGAAACATTTTCTTTTTGAGAAGAAAATGAGTGGCTTTTGGGGTTTTAGCAAGAGTTGGCATGGGCTAGTTGCCTATTTCAATAATGTTCACGGAAGAATTGTGAAGCATTAGTAATGTGGCTGCCCGGCTCAGAAAGTATTTAGTGCAGAGTTTGATATTCTTTTACTCTGATCTCACACCCTCTTTTTTTTTTCAATCCAATAAGCTCACTACTAATCAAACTCTCTTTTCCATTTTACCTCATCACACCCACACTCATTTCTTTTTGACTCCTCACACTCAATCACTAAAGGATTAACTTATTGGGTAGAAATCACTGGTTAACGTGATATCATAGAAGTTCATTGAAGTCCTAGCACAAAGAACCCATATTTCCTATGAACGCATGTGTTGCTCAGATGATTTAGCTTTATCAGATAAAGCTCAAATACAAATGTCAGATAAATGTATGCTCAGAATATAATCATGAAGATATGAGCATTTTAAAACATTGAAGTATTTTCAAACAAGTATATTGAATGAATGAATTATGAATACAAAAGACTTGTTTGAAAATCTGACATTGTATGAAAATGATCAGAAATGAATGATATAGCAATCAAGGCTTATGGTCAAAAACAACGGATATTGTCCCTATGAAACAAAATATAGACATTCTTGAAATGACGTGTAGAAATGAAATGACGCTCAAAATTCTTTGAAGTACAAGCGGGGTGTCTTACCATCGAAGAAAAACTATTTCAATTTAGAGACATGGTAAGAACATTTTGAACAAAAATTCAAACCGGTGTGTGTGAATACTTGAAAGTATAAAGAAAAGACAATACGCAAGTATTTATCTTTGGAAACACACGGTATATTTATTGATTAATCACAAAAATAAAATGAAAACATTTAAAATCACACTTCCAAATTATAAAATCTGTTTAAAATTCGGGAAGTGGTTTGAACATTTCAGAACATGTTTTCTATATCTGAAAGTTGTCCTTCTTTCAGATATATTTGAGATTAAGATAAGAAATTTACCTTTTAGCTTTGTCTTAAATCTCATGAAGTCATGCTTAAGTCAAAAAGATATGATCGTGTCATCCTCTCTCATCCTGCATAAGTCTCAAAGTCTAGTCAAAAATTTATTCACAAAATTTATTCGAAAATAAAAAAATAAAAGACATAAAGCAGTAAAACAATTAAAGTATGAGTTCTGATCAGAAATCATAGTCTTACTCCTTTTGACTTGACTTATATGCTCCCCCTAAAATCATGCATCACAAAAATTTGTCAGTTAAGTAAAATGCAGAAATTAGTTATACTCCCCCTCAAATGAATGTAGATCATCTAAAATCTTCTCTTACTCCCCCTGAGATCATGAGAAAACATTTAAAGTGCAGATATCCTTCAAACATAATGATAAAGAAAAATGATGAAAAATAACAATACGTAACTTTATTAGGTAACAACCGATTACGTCTTAAGATTTAACATACCAAGCTTAGAGACAAGAAAATTAAATCTCTTTTCATCTAAGGGTTTGGTAAATAAATCTGCAAGTTGATAATCTGTTTTTACAAAATAAAGTTCAATTGTTCCTTTTTCTACATTATCTTTTATAAAATGATACCTGACATCAATGTGTTTGGTTTTCGTATGTTGGACAGGATTAGCAAATATGGCAATTGCACTCTTCGAGTCACAATATATTGGAATTTTATCAAACTTGAATCCGTAGTCTCGTAGCTGTGTTCGCATCCACAAGACTTGAGAGCAGCAACTGGCAGCAGCTACGTACTCTGCTTCAGCAGTCGATGTGGAAACACATAATTGTTTCTTTGATGCCCAGCTAACGAGCTTGTCTCCAAGAAATTGAACGTGACCAGAAGTACTCTTTCTATCCAACATGCAACCTGCATGATCTGCATCTGAATAGGCAGTCAGTTGAAACCCAGTATCCTTAGGATACCACAGACCAAGGTCTGCAGTCCCCTTCAGATATCTAAAAATCCGTTTGACAGCAGCCAAATGAGATTCTTTGGGAGCAGCCTGATATCTAGAACATAAGCATGTTGAAAACATAATATCTGGTCTACTAGATGTAAGATACATTAACGATCCTATCATACCTCTATAAGTCCTAACATCAACACTTTTACCCGAAGGATTAGTGTTAATCTTAGTACCTGGTGCCATCGGGGTTCCAATTGTTTTACAATTTTCCATTTTGTACTTCCGAAGAATGTCCAAAATGTACTTAGATTGGTTAATGAAAATCCCCGTAGAAAACTGTCAGGATCTTAATTCTAAACAAGAATAAACACTCAGAAACAATATTAAAGGAGTTTGCGGAATAACACTTTAATATTCAATAATCAATGAAACAGTGAATCAGAAGAACAACTCGTAAACTTTATTGAATGATTGTAAAGCTACAAGATTCAACACTCAACCTCAATATTGATGAACAGACTCACCAATATGAATTCTACTTCTCTAGAATTAGGATTACAAACCTTGAGGTTGATTCTCTCTCTCAAAAACAAAAATTCAGAATTCTATCTTTATCAAATCTAAACTATTCTCTATATAATGAAGATAAAAGATAATTACAAAAAATAAAAGATCTTCAAAATAATCTTCCATCTTTATCTCCAAGCTTTCCATAATCTTCAAACTTGATCTACACGAATCTTGATTATCTCTTAAGCAGCACTAAGTCTTCAGCAGCATTAATACTTTGAGCAGTATTAATGTTCAGCAGTACTAACTACTAGTAGTACTAAAATTGCTTAGCAGTAGTAATCTCCTCTAGCAGTATTAATCTTGACTTAGCAGTACTAATCTTGATCAGCAGTATTAACTTCACTCAGCAGCATTAATCTCAGAAGTATTAATCAAGTTCTTCTAGCAGCATTAACTGTACTTGTGCATTTCTGAATTTCCCAACAATCTCCCCCTAACTTGACTTTTAGGAAGAGAAGTCAAGTTCTTCAGATGGTCTTCTTAGATGCTCCCAAAACTTCATGGCTCATACACCTGTATTTGCTTCCAACCCCAAACTCTGATTGATTGTTCTTTGAATCAAATACTTAGCCATCTCTGAATTTGGAACACATCCTAGCTTCTTCTTCAACATTGCATGAAGCTTCAGTCTGCTGTGATTGTACACTCTATCCACTAGGAAGTACTCTATGTGATTTATGTCCATAGTTAGTGCATATACTCCACTAGTTTCATATATAGTCCAATTGTTGACAGTTTTGAACACATTTCTGATCACATGCTCCACTTCTTCAGGTTTGAACATCATACACAGATACTCCATCACTAATTTTGTAATTGAAATCTCTGGAGCTTTCAGTTGATCTGCATACAACTTCATTCCTAAGTCAAACATCTCTTCTAAATCTGACCTGGAGCATGTTCTTACAATCTTTGCCCAAGTGTTATACACTTCAAACTTTTCATCCTTTCTTTTGAGCCTTATGTATTCCTTGCCATCAACCTTCATTGTATCCCATAGAATAACCTCAGGTGGCTTCACTCCAACAGGTTCAGCTGAAATTGGTTCAGGCACTTTGTCCATCACTACCATGTATATATTTACATCATCAGTTCTTGCTGGTTCTTTCTGTTCAGATGGCTTAGGTGCCCCTTATTCTTTAGCAACCTTCTCAGCTTCTTCTGTAGCTATTCTAGGCTTCTTGGTTGACTTTCTCCTTGCCATCATCTTGGTTCTTTTTAAAGTCCTTAGACTTTCACCAAGAGTGGCTTCTTTCTTTGGTGGTGTTTCTTGCTCATCAGGGAAAGGCTTTTCTATCATGAAGTCATTTCTTTCTTTCATTCTCTTCTCCATTTCCACCCTGGCAGTTTCATTCCCTTGAAGCTTTAGTATCTCTGAATCATACAGCTCTTTAATCTTCTCAAAAGACATCTTTGAGAACATCTCTTTTCTGACTCCTACAGCACCTTTGAGAAATGTAATCATCTTGTTTCTCTCTTGGGTACCTAGGAAGGTCTTTGAGGGTTGTCTCTTCTTTGCAGCTGTTTTTACCACCACTGATTTCTTCAGAGTTGCAGCTTTCTTCTGTGCAATTTCAGTTGCCAGGCTTTGTTGATAAGCTTCATTCAGTTCAGCAGCTAGAGCCTTAGCCATCTCTCTGTCCTTTTCAACCTGAACCCTTTCTTCTTGCTCAATATCAGTTTGTATCTTCTTGGCCAGAGCTTCATCTGATTCAACCAACCTTTGCTTTTTGATTGGTTGATCAGATTCCACCATTTTAGCTTTGCCTTTATCTTTGCTTGCCACCTTTTCAACACTTGCTTTCTTTAGAGCTTCACCTCTTTCTTTGATGACAACTCCTTTGGCCTTTGAGGTGACCTTGGGAGTATCATGTTTGGATTTGATTAAGGTCTCTGCTATCTCCAGATCTGTTAAAACCTCTTGTACTGTTTCTGCTGCTTCATTCAGTTCAGCAGTATTAACAGTTTATGCTGCTTTGCTTGAATCAGCAGCATTAACTGTTACTGCTTCTTGTTCTGTTAATGTTGCTTTCTCTTTTTCTGCTTCTTGTACAAACTCAGTTTCCACTGCTTGTTGCTCCCCCTCAAAATCAGCTTTCTCTTGCTCCCCCTTATTTATGGCATCTTCCATGTTGGCATCAGCTTCTGACTCCCCCTTTTGGGGAGCATCAGTCACTGGTTCCCTTCTTTTAAGCACATATTGTTTCTTCTTATTTTTCTGAAACAATTTCTTCACCATATTCTTCAGGTTGACAATCTGTTCTTGTTGAGACAGAATGATCAGTTTCAGCTCTTCTATGCCTTTTCCCTGCTTGATCACATCCATGTTGATGTTGCCCATTGTTTCCATCAATTCATAGTAGTTATATATGTCCTCACCTTCTCCAATAGTGTGACCCCATTTTGAAGGATCATGGGATCTTTTTGTAGTAGAGGTCTTCTGCCTAGCAGAAGCACCTGCTACCCCCATGGTTTCTTGGCACCTGGGACCTTTGGATGATTGCTCACCCAAAGTTGCCATGGGGAAGGTCTTATTTATGTTACCACTGACCTCCTCTGTGCTAGCAGGAGTAGTGGCAGCCTTAGCACCCATATCCTCAAACATCTCCTCAGTGAGCACCTCCTTGGGGTTGGGAGACACCCCTGTGGTTTCCCTGTAGATATTCTCTAATGGAGAATTCTCCATTAGAGGGCTTAAAGGCTCAGTGGGTGAAGGTACAAGAAGGTAAGGAGCCTTCTTTACCTTTTTCCTTATGTAAGTTTGGGTTATTGGAGAAGTTGGCTTTTGAACAAGAGACTGAGGGATTGATATGGAGGGTGAAAGTTGAGATTGGCTAGCAGTGGGATGGTCTAATGAGGGCCTTGACCCTGCTGCCATACCTTCTTCATTGTGGGACACCACCATCATTGTAGAGAACAATGGGGTGTCAACTCCTTCCGAGTCCAATGGAGATCTTTTCATGTTTGAAAAGACCTTACCTTTGGGGATTTTTGGTACATATACCTCATCAAAGTGAGGCATATCCGTCAATTCATGAGTTATAACTTCCTGTACAAACCTTGGGTACATGTAAAAACTCTTTTTGCTTCCCAAGTTTGATACAAGATCACTGAAAATCATTCTTGAAAAATTGTACTTTCTGGCAGTGGCCAAGCAGACCAAAGCATAAGCAATGGTACTGCTAAACTCACTCCATCCAGTAGTCTTTTTGGAGATACAGTGCATCAGAGTATGAACAAGAAAACGCCATCGGGTATAAAATTTTGCTTTTGAGAATTTGAAACCACCCAATTGGCCTCCATACCCCATTCTTGACAAATTTGAGAACAAGTCCTCATTTGGAATAGAAGTAATACTTGCAGCATCGGCTAGACGTAGACAGATGCGTATCACCTCTTCAGAAACTAACAAGGGTTTGTCACACACCCTAGTCTTGATTCTCTGCACACCATTCTCTGTGACTATGGTGGCATTTGCCCAGAATTGTCTTTGATGCGCTATGTAGATAGTTGGCGACACAGTAAGAGCATGGTCAATGTGGCTGGACTTGAGAAAATCCACAACCTGGTGAAATCCAGCAGCTTGTTTCGGCTTCTGTAGCATCGCAATCTCGTTGTGCTCATCAATGAATGCCATGGATGCCATTGTGCTTGAGTAATCTTGACTGCAACACTTGGTGCTTGAGAGAAAAGGGTTAGAGAGCAGATGAATAGAAAGCAAAGAGTCGTTATGAACTTTTGGGCGGGCAAAAAGGGTATTTATACGATTCGGGACATAAGCAGTATTAACTCCTAGCAGTATTAACTAACTAGCAGTATTAACTGAGAGCAGTATTAACCACTGGCAGTATTAACTAACTAGCAGTATTAACTGAGAGCAGTAGTAACTCCTAGCAGTATTAACTAACTAGCAGTATTAACTGAGAGCAGTATTAACTGTGCACTGGCAGTATTAAAACTGCACTGGCAGCATTAAAACTGCACTGGCAGCATTAACTATACTTACACTTTTTGAAGCTTGAGGTACTCTGAGCAAGGTAATAACTTCCTGAGAAAGATGTTAGTAGCACCAAAGAATAAACCAATAACAGGTATGTAAACACTTTTTAAAACATGAGCTCATTCAGAGTTGATCATGCCCACACTTGTAACCAAGAAAGTGAATCTACCCACATCAAAAGCTTTAGTGAATAGATCAGCAAACTGGTTGTCAGTATGAACTTTAGCAACTTGAATTAGCTTCTTTTCATTACAATCTCTGATAAAGTGATACCTGATCTCAATGTGCTTTGTTTTGGAGTGCTTGACTGGATTGTTAACAATGCTTATAGCACTGCTATTGTCAATGAAGATTGGAGTGTGAAGAAAGGTTACCCCATAGTCCAGCATCTGATTTTGAATCCATAGAACCTGAGAGCAGCAACTTGCAGCAGCAATATACTCAGCTTCTGTTGTTGATAAGGACACTGTGGTTTGTTTCTTACACTGCCAAGATACAAGTCTTGCACCCAAAAGTTGACATCGTCCTGAAGTAGACTTTCTGTCCATGTTAGCACCTCCCAAGTCACTATCTGAATAAGCAATCAAGTCAAAGTTGGATTCATAAGGATACCAAAGACCTAATCTAGGTTGCCCTCTTAAGTATCTGAAAATCCTTTTAACAGCTTGCAGATGTGATTGCTTTGGCTTGACTTGGAATCTGGCACACAAAGACACTGGAAACATGATGTCTGGTCTTGAGGCTGTGAGATACATGAGAGATCCAATCATTGATCTATATAGATGGACATCAACATCCTCCCCCTCAAGATCAGCAGTGATCTGTTTATGAGTCTCCATAGGTGTGCTTGCTGGCTTTGAGTCTGTTAATCCATATTTTTCCAGGATGTCTTTCACATATTTTGATTGGCTTATGAAGATCCCATCTTTCTTCTGTTTCACTTGAAGCCCAAGGAAGAAGGTAAGTTCACCCATTGAACTCATTTTAAAGCTCTTGTGCATCAACTTTTCAAAGTCTCTACACATCTGATCTTTTGTAGATCCAAAGATGATATCATCCACATAAATCTGAACCAATAGGATGTCCTTCTTACTTCTTTTAATGAAGAGGGTATTGTCAATTATTCCTCTTTCAAACCCATTCTCCAAGAGGTAGGTAGACAGAGTATCATACCATGCTCTTGGGGCTTGATGCAGACCATAAAGTGCTTTCTTCAGTTTGTATACTCTGTCTGGATATGATGGATTTTCAAATCCAGGGGGCTGACAGACATATACTTCTTCATCAATTGTGCCATACAGAAAGGCACTCTTCACATCCATTTGGTATACCTTGAACTTCATGTATGAGGCATAGGCTATAAATAGCCTAATTGCTTCTACCCTTGCCACTGGAGCAAACACTTCTTCATAGTCAATGCCTTCTTCTTGAGTGTACCCTTGTGCCACCAGCCTTGCTTTGTTCCTTATCACAATACCTCTCTCATCCTTTTTATTCCTGAAAATCCACTTGGTGCCAATAGCTCTATGACCTTTTGGAAGGTCCACCAAGTCCCAAACTTCTTGCAATTTGAACTGCAGTAACTCTTCTTGCATAGCTTCTATCCAACTGGAATCTTTCATTGCCTCAAAAACCTTCTTAGGCTCAATCTGAGATAGAAAGCATGAGAGTATTGTGTGTTGTTGATCCTGCAGCTCTTGAAGTCTGCTTTGATTCCTTGTTATCATAGGAGAAGAGATGTCTCCTATGACCAGCTGTGGAGGATGATTCTTTAGAGTTCTAGTCTGATGACTAGGTTCTTCATTGATTCCCACATCCAAATTGGAATCATTTAAATCAGCTGAGGAGATCTCATCAGCTGCTTCTGGCTCTTCATGCACTTGATTCTCCTCATCTCTTCCTTCTTCTTCACTCTGAATTGGTTCATTCATTGTCTCTTTTGAACAGACATCAACAGGCTCTATTGTAGGTATGGGAAAGATCACAGACTGAGGAATAATGTCTTGTACTTGTACTTGTTCATCCCCTAATCCTCCACTTCCTGAACCTGCATGATAATCACTACTGAAACCCAAAGAGTTAGTTAGTGAATCAATGTCAAATAACCACTGAGGACCAGATCCAATAGGATTTGGTGTGTTCTTATTGCACTTGACATTGTCACTTTCCTTAATTAATCTAGAAGAAGTATTAAAAACTCTGTAAGCCTTACTCTGAGATGAGTAACCAAGAAGAAAACCATCATCAGCCTTGCTATCAAACTTTCCTAAGTGAGTTTTGGTATTGAGAATGGTACAAGGACACCCAAAAGGTTTGAAAAATCCTATAAAAGGTTTTCTGTTATTTAAAAGCTCATATGGTGTCTTGTTTTTAGGCTTGACTACTAGAACTCTGTTTTGGACATAGCAAGCAGTATTAACTGCTTCAGCCCAGAAAGTAATTGGTAGTTTTGAATCTGCCAACAGAGATCTAGCAGCTTCAATCAGTGTCCTATTCCTTCTCTCAACAACACCATTTTGTTGTGGAGTCCTAGGAGTACTGTATTGCCTCTCAATTCCTTTTTCCTCACAAAAGGTGTTTAGGTCATGATTTTTAAATTCAGTACCATTGTCTGACCTAATGACTTTTACCTTTTGATTAGTTTGGTTTTCAATTCTTAGAATAAAGGATTTGATCAGTCCACTTGTCTCATCCTTAGTCCTTAGAAAATATACCCAAGTAAATCTAGAGTAATCATCAACAATAACTAGGCAGAATGATTTCTTACCAATACTCATAACATTTGTAGGACCAAACAGATCCATATGCAACAACTGAAGAGAATTAGAGATTGTGTTCAACTCTTTGGACTTATGAGAAGTTTTGTGTTGTTTGCCTTTGAGACAGGTAACACAATGATCATCACATGAAAAGACTTTGGAAGGTAAACCTCTTACAAGGTTGTTTTTAACAAGTTTATTCATTGTTTTAAAGTTCATGTGACACATCCTTCTATGCCAAAGTGATGATTCATCCAAAGAAGCTTTTGAAACAAGACAATTGAGGGATGAATCAGTTGAAACACTTTCCATATCTAAGCAATATACATTATCCTTTCTGGGAGTTCTTAGTAGTATCATCTTTTCATCAACTACCTTGAATCCAGGAGCAAGGATAATGCATTCAGAATCTGTAAATAATATACTATGTTGTTTGTCACAAACCTGTGATACACTTAACAGGTTGTACCTTAACTGCTCAACATAGAATACATCTTCAAAGGTCATTTTACCTTTGGTTACATCCCCCTTACCACTTATCTTACCTCCATCTGGAGTATTACCAAAGGAAACATGCCCACCATCAATTTTCTTGAAATTCTTGAGGCATGACATGTTCCCTGTCATGTGTCTTGAGCAACCACTATCAACATGCCAGATACTCTTCCCCTTGAGCTGTTGGTTGCCCTGCACATAAGATTAAACAATTAGTATTGATTGGGGACCCAAGCCAAAGTGGTCTTGGGTCTCCCTTTCTCATCAAAGTATTTACATTCCTTTTTGATGAGGTTTTTAAACTCAGAGCACTCTTTATTAGAGTACTTTGTCAATATGATTGGTTTAGCAGCACAAACACTAGAAGCAGTACTAACCTTAGAAGCACTAACAGAGTTACCAGTATTAACTTTTGAAGAAGTACTAACAATGTCAGCAGTACTAACATTGTTAGCAGTAGTATTACTTCTGATAAGCCAAGATCACAAGATCTGTAGAGAGAGAATCTAGAGAGAGAAAGTGTGCGATCAAATGTAACAGTAAATTGAATTCAAAAATATGAAAGTTCTATCAAGCAAACAAGCCAAGAGGACTTAAATACCTCAAGGCACTTACAAGATAGAAAAGAACAATAAGCACTGACAAATAAAGGAAATAAATACAATGATTACTATAAAATCAGATCTAACAATCTCCCCCTTAGTAATCATTGGCGCCGAGGTCTTCAAAAAAAAATCTTCAAAAACAGCATTGACCATCTAGGCGACTTTGAAGGATCATTGACGTTTTTCTCGTTGACGTAGTCTGTTCAGCCCAACTAACACTTCCAATCGTCGCAGAGTTGAACGGAGATTCAGTCTATCTTGAATAGTGACCAAAGTTCTACGGATCAGACGAATTTCATCATTTTCAAAAAAATATGACTCTCTTCTTGTTTCCAAAAACTTTCTTCTAGCCTCTTGTAGACGATGCTCCAACTGAAGTCTGATCACCTTTAGAGTTCCATCAGAGTAATATCCAATCTCCTCAAATTGTAGAAAGCATTTTTCACTTGAGTTGTTCTTATATACTACTCCGTATGGATCTTCGATAATGGTGAATAACGGATAAGACTCTAGATTCTGCAAACTCCGGTTGGGCCTTTCAAGATTAACTACAGGCTGAAAGCTTTCGACGGCCATCTGGAAGTCAAAAACACGATAAAATCGGATCTGTCGTCGAATGAATCGTTTAATAACAAAAAGAGTTTGAGAAACATCCTGAGTCCGGTGATAAAGATTTCTGAAGTGATCATATAAGAATTCAATATCATCAATTGAAAGATCAGTGAAATCAGCCTCTGAAAATTTGAGAGAATCAATTGATAAGCCAAGATCACAAGATCTGTAGAGAGAGAATCTAGAGAGAGAAAGTGTGCGCTCAAATGTAACAGTAAATTGAATTCAAAAATATGAAAGTTCTATCAAGCAAACAAGCCAAGAGGACTTAAATACCTCAAGGCACTTACAAGATAGAAAAGAACAATAAGCACTGACAAATAAAGGAAATAAATACAATGATTACTATAAAATCAGATCTAACAATCTCCCCCTTAGTAATCATTGGCGCCGAGGTCTTCAAAAAAAATCTTCAAAAACAGCATTGACCATCTAGGCGACTTTGAAGGATCATTGACGTTCTTCTCGTTGACGTAGTCTGTTCAGCCCAACTAACACTTCCAATCGTCGCAGATTTGAACGGAGATTCAGTCTATCTTGAATAGTGACCAAAGTTCTACGGATCAGACGAATTTCATCATTTTCAAAAAAATATGACTCTCTTCTTGTTTCCAAAAACTTTCTTCTAGCCTCTTGTAGACGATGCTCCAACTGAAGTCTGATCACCTTTAGAGTTCCATCAGAGTAATATCCAATCTCCTCAAATTGTAGAAAGCATTTTTCACTTGAGCTGTTCTTATATACTACTCCGTATGGATCTTCGATAATGGTGAATAACGGATAAGACTCTAGATTCTGCAAACTCCAGTTGGGCCTTTCAAGATTAACTACAGGCTGAAAGCTTTCGACGGCCATCTAGAAGTCAAAAACACGATAAAATCGGATCTGTCGACGAATGAATCGTTTAATAACAAAAAGAGTTTGAGAAACATCCTGAGTCCGGTGATAAAGATTCCTGAAGTGATCATATAAGAATTCAATATCATCAATTGAAAGATCAGTGAAATCAGCCTCTGAAAATTTAAGAGAATCAATTGATAAGCCAAGAACACAAGATCTGTAGAGAGAGAATCTAGAGAGAGAAAGTGTGCGCTCAAATGTAACAGTAAATTGAATTCAAAAATTTGAAAGTTCTATCAAGCAAACAAGCCAAGAGGACTTAAATACCTCAAGGCACTTACAAGATAGAAAAGAACAATAAGCACTGACAAATAAAGGAAATAAATACAATGATTACTATAAAATCAGATCTAACAATCTCCCCCTTAGTAATCATTGGCGCCGAGGTCTTCAAAAAAAAATCTTCAAAAACAGCATTGACCATCTAGGCGACTTTGAAGGATCATTGACGTTCTTCTCGTTGACGTAGTCTGTTCAGCCCAACTAACACTTCCAATCGTCGCAGAGTTGAACGGAGATTCAGTCTATCTTGAATAGTGACCAAAGTTCTACGGATCAGACGAATTTCATCATTTTCAAAAAAATATGACTCTCTTCTTGTTTCCAAAAACTTTCTTCTAGCCTCTTGTAGACGATGCTCCAACTGAAGTCTGATCACCTTTAGAGTTCCATCAGAGTAATATCCAATCTCCTCAAATTGTAGAAAGCATTTTTCACTTCAGCTGTTCTTATATACTACTCCGTATGGATCTTCGATAATGGTGAATAACGGATAAGACTCTAGATTCTGCAAACTCCGGTTGGGCCTTTCAAGATTAACTACAGGCTGAAAGCTTTCGACGGCCATCTGGAAGTCAAAAACACGATAAAATCGGATCTGTCGTCGAATGAATCGTTTAATAACAAAAAGAGTTTGAGAAACATCCTGAGTCCGGTGATAAATATTCCTGAAGTGATCATATAAGAATTCAATATCACCAATTGAAAGATCAGTGAAATCAGCCTCTGAAAATTTGTACCGATTGCAGTCTCTTCTTTCCACTTCAAGGTCTGGATACCAGATGTTCACAAACTTATTAAATGTGACACTGAGAACTCGAACTATTAGATGAGGAGAAGCAACGGTGTTATTCTTTTTGCGCTGGCACTTGATAAATGCTAAGTATTCATGCTGATAAGCTTCTGATTCTTTCTCTACTCCAAGTATGGCATATATATTGATTGTCCTTCTTCTAGAAACAAAGATGTTGCTTTGGATATCTTCAAGAAAAGTTGTTCTGAGTCTAGAAGCCATATATCTCTGCTGAAGATTTCTCTGCCTTTGCTGCCTAGTTAAAGCTTCTCCTTCTTCTAGAAGAGATGGAGAAATTACCGGTTCGGAAGAAGGAATATCTGCTTGAGCTCTAGATGACTGACCAACTTCAAATGCACTTGACAGAATATTGGTTGTCGGAGCAGAACTAGTTACTGGAGTAGATGAAGGTTGATCATCTTCTGGAATCTCACCTTGACTTGGAAGATCACCATATAGTAATTCAGCCTCTTTTGTATCTGATGCATCCATAAAAACAGTATCATCCTCTGTATCAGATAAGATGATGATATTGTTGCAATCTTCTTCTTTAACTTGAGCAACTTTCTCAAATCTAACTTCTTCATCATCATCTGAAGTTATCTCTATGAAGTTTGCGAAGAAAGATCTCATGTCATTTGCTGCTTCCGACTCTTCAACTTCATGAGCTCTACCTGAGACATCTGGATCCACATAAACTACAATTTGCATATTATCAATATTTGCTTCAGACATATTAAATTCATTATGCAAAGCAGTTACATCAGCTTTGTCAACCATGACATTCACTAAATCTTGGATACTGCAATCTTGAACTGTATCAGCAGTCTTTTCTCTATCTCCAGTCACTTCTTTTTGAACAACTTCTCGTGCTTCAGAAGACCCTTCTGTTCTTTGTCTCTTTGCCATCTCCCCCTCATGGCCTTGATGATCGGGATCATCTTGGTCATGTCGGCGTTTAAGAGACGGGCCAGCCTCAGTCCTGCATGATTGCTCTAGATGATCAATCTTGTTAGATAGATCGGAGAAAGCTTGTGACATAAAAGAACGAAGATCAGATAAACTGGATCTAACTTCTGATCTGAATTCCTGAAATTCATGAGATAAAGCATTAATGCGATCAGAATCGGAAGAGGAAGAAACTGGAGGTGGCGTTGGCTGGAAGTTCCTCAGCAGAGAGATCAAATCTTGATCTTGATGTTGTGGCGGAGACATAGATAGAAGACGCGCATAAAGAAGATCAGATAGCTCAGAAATCGGAGAATCATGAATAGAAGCCCTGGAAATATCCGAAGACTGGGTGAATATTGACGGAAAAGGAAGAGATACAATCGGTGATGTAGATGAAGACACCGCAGAAGAAGGTTTCCGAAAAATCACCCCTGAAGGACGACGGAAAAGATTCTCAGGAGGAATAACCGAAGTATCTATCTCTGGCATTTTTCCTTTGAAAAACGACTTCAGCTTGTTAATATCTTCCTCTTTTTGAGCATCCACCCTTTCTGAGAACTGACGAATTACCTCATTCAGAGTTGTAAATTTCTCCGAAGAAACACGTGCAGGAACCATAGAAAGCTCAACAGCAGAAACAGTGGTAGCAGTAACCTCAACAGTAAAAGAAGCAGGAGCTTGACTCTGTGTTTGAGTGGAAGTTTGAGCAAATGAGATATCCAGTTCATCAACGTTTAGACGGGCAGCAGAGGGATCAATAGATACTGATTCATCTTCTAAAACATCTTCTAAGACAACAACCACTTCCGGTGTTCTTATTTTCCGTTCATACACTTTCATGATGAGTTGATTGGCATCATCATCACCATCGTCTGAATCACTTGTTGTATTTTCACCATCATCAGAAAGATCAGCATTTGTCGCATCATCATTAGCAACTCCAGTTTCATCAGGATTAGCATCTTCTCTAACATCAGCAGTAACATTAGTGGCTTCAGCTTCAATAGCAGCAATGACAGATTCCACGTGATGAGTAGCAACGTCTTGTGGTGCTGTAGAAAGATCAACCTCTGTCTCTAGTGTAGTTGCAACGGCGGTAACTATTTCCTGAGTAGTTGCTTCAACTTGCTCTTCATGAGTAGTACCAGCTGGAGTGCCATGAGAAGGTTCTTCCTGTTCAGCCTCTACAAATTCATTTTCCAAACAATAATCGATGACACTGTAATTGGTCATGTCAGCATAATTGGCAATAAGACCATAAACAATGGTCATAGAAAAAGTGAAGGACTTCTTCTGTTTCTGAAGATAAAGCATCTCGGAATCCTGAACTTGCGGCCAAGATAATCTTCGTGGAATGGTCGGATTGCTTCGAAACATGCTTCTAATAATCAGCTTGAGAAACCTGATAAAAGGAATGAACTTTCGTCGCTTGTTGGTTAACTTGTCTTGCACTACTTCAGAAAGCTCGGTCCAGAAAATAATCGTATAATCGACATGCAGGTCATAGACTACTGCATGGAACAGTCGAAGATAGTGAAGACTAGAACTATCCGTGTCGGTATGTTTAGAAGTTAAGCACCTGTTGATGATAGAAAATAAAGAATACCAGACAGGAGGAAGATTAGACTTGTCAAAGTCTACAACCTTTTTCAGTGAACCAACATAGCCTAGTCGTTTTATGCCCTCAAAAACTTCCTCTTCGGATGGAAAGTTATCATATGTTGTCCTTCCATGTCTAGAAGTAGGCTCAGGAAGCTCAAGAATCAACCGTAAACGCTTGTAAGAAAGATATGAATCAAATTGATCAATTTTGAGATCAAATCGATGAGGACGTGCCAGATCGTTCTTAGTGATGGTGTGCCAGACTTGCTGAACGTAGACTTCCGGAACATCAGCAACTGAACAGAGAGCTTGAGAGAGCGGATGTCCACGAAGAATGGAGCGTATGACAGGATGAATCTTGATGCGATCAAAGTCAACAAAGTAGTTGTTAGGCTTATAAGGCATGTACATGATGTTAGGGAACACATTATTTGGAGTTTTCCTAGATATAGAAAGATCAGCCCCAACAGACGGAACAGACGGCATAGGTGTATCATGAGATGCCTGATCAGCCGGATCCTCAAGAACGCCATTATCGTCTTGAATCATTGGATCAGTATTTGTTCGAGAAGACATGATAACCTGAAACACAAAAACAAAACAAAGTTAAACATCCAACAGAAAACACGAAAAAAAATTCCAAGTATGGTTTGCGGGTCCTTAAGGGAACACAAAGGAAGAAATGCGTGACCTGAAGGGAACGCATAGGAAGGAATGCGTGTCCTTAATGAAACGCAAAGCATACTTTGAAACATCGAAACACACAATGAGTTTGCGTGTCACTAAGGAGACGCAAGATAGACTTTGCGTGTTCTTAGTGAGACGTAAACTACACAAAGAACGAAACAAACAAACTAGAAGAATGCGGGTCACGGGTGAAACGCATAGTTCACTATGCGGGTCTAAAGGGACATGTAAAGCGCACTTTGCATTTCTTGTTAGAAACGCACAGTATACTTTACGGGTCTAGTAAGACACGCAAAGAACACTTTGCGGTTCTAACAGGACACGCAAAGTAGCCTTTGCGGGTCTCAAAGACTTGAACAAAAACCCTAGAACTCGTTTGTTCGAACCCGAAAACCACAAAACAAAAATCTAAGCACAAAACAACGAAATTAAACCAAAACAAAACATACTTGATTGTCGATTATAAGATCTAAACAAATCCCAATACGCAAATCGATCAAAAACAACTCGAATCTAAGTTTTTAGAGATCGATGAACAGTGAAAAATCGCAAGTCAGATAAAACCCACAATAAGAGACCAAGAATGAAATCAAAACAAAGTAATGGAACACTAATAAAACTACAAACATATAACAAAAAACAAAAACATACCTGAAATTCCAAAGTCACAATCTGAAATGAATCAGATGAGAATGGAAGAAGAAAACACAGAGAGAATGGAGGGAAGATGAATAGTCAAACAAGTTCAAAGGGAATAAAAACACACTTAAAAAATAACTATGAGAAAATTACCTGATAAACCCCCATTACTCCCCCTACACAAATGCACAAAATTTATCAAATTATTTAAGCATTTGCATAGTAATTTCAGAAATACTTACCTTATGAATTTCTGATCATCACAAGAAGTAATTAATCAGTAACATTCACTTCCCCTCAAAAACAGAACATTAGCAGATATGGAACCCAGATATACACTCCCCCTCGAAATATGCACAGACCATATGACAAAAACACAGATAGCAAACATAAAGACATCAATATGAAAGATGATCTTATGGAATATAAATTTTGTAACAACTGAATATATAAAATTTTAAACACTAAACAAATTAAAGTCTACTCAGTAAAATTTCTCAGATTTATCAATCAGTTGAAATCAAACATGAGTTGTTGGATATAGAAACAAGTTTCATTGCATATCAAGTTAAGACATGTTCAGCTTCAAACACATGCAGGTATCTATTCAGTGTGCTCGCATGCGATCTTGGAGAACTTTCCATTTACATACACTAAGACATCAAGAATTAAGATTTTCACAAAGTTACAGATTTATCGCAGCTCAAAATATATCACCAAGTATCAAGAGATGTGTGCTCATTGGCATCTTTTAGCAGTGTGCTTATTGGCATCTTCACATGAGTGTGCTCTTTGGCATCTTTTAAGCGTTGTGCACTTTGGCATCTTTTAATCAAAGAGTTCATTAAGTAAAGAACATGCCGTAAACGTAACTTTCTATCTGACCCTATTGCAGGATTTGGGTTAGCCGCTCCCAGACCAGTTGGCCTTAGGGGACTAGGTGTCAAGTACCCCTTGGAACTTACTCTCCCGGATCAGAAAGGCTACATCGACATATCCTAAACCCATTCATACCAGTAAAACATGACTTCGATCTGGTTCTATAGAAGGATTTCTGTTCGATCACTCCCAGATCAATTGACCTTAGGGGACCAGATGTCGAGCATCCCTCGGAACTTACTTTCCCAAACCAGAAAGGTCACAGGTACAAACTTTTAAACTCAAGGATTTCTGTATTTTAAATGCTTAAAAAAATCATCTCAATAACTCAGATCTATATCAAATAGCTTAGCCCATATTTTCATTACGATCTACAATTTTGATCACTTAGGATGTTCATGCAAAGTAAACCATAAAAATGCCGACTTACATATCTTTAAAGCAGTATCTAAAGCATCAAGCATGTTGCTGACTTTTTGATGTTTGTAAGATTTGAAAATTGAACATATAAAACTTTAATATAAACAAAGCGACTTGTAAAAGATCCTAGAAACACATTCTATTCAAAAGAAAGAAAATCTGAAAGATTTTACTTTATAGAGTAAAATTTGTAAAGATTTAAACTTTTAAGTTCAACATGCCGATTTTGGAAAGCAAAAAGTTAAAACGTTTTTCATCCAAAGCTTTTGTAAATATATCAGCAAGTTGATATTCAGTTGGGACAAAATATAACTCAATAGTACCTTCTTCCACGTGATGCTTTATAAAATGATATCGCATGTCTATGTGCTTGGTCTTGGTATGCTGGACAGGATTGACCGATATCGCAATCGCGGACTTACTGTCACAATAGATTGGCACTGTCTTGTATAGCATTCCGTAATCACGAAGTTGCGTTTTCATCCACAACACTTGAGCACAGAAACTAGCTGCAGCAACGTATTCAGCTTCGGCTGTTGATATTGACACGCAGTTTTGCTTTTTCGACGCCCAGCTTATCAGTCTGTCACCCAGAAACTGGAGATGACCAGAAGTACTTTTCCTGTCCATTTGATTACCACCATAATCTGCATCAGAGTAAGCAATCAAACTATAATCAGAACTTTTAGGATACCATAATCCTAAATAAGGAGTTCCTTTGATATATCTGAATATGCGCTTGACTACTAGTAGATGCGATTCCTTAGGATTTGCTTGAAATCGGGAACAAAGGCATGTGGAGAACATGATATCTGGTCTACTTGCTGTCAGATACATTAGCGATCCGATCATCCCCCGATATGTCTTGACATCGACAGCTTTTCCATCTGGATCAAGTCCGATCTTAGTTCCATGAGCCATGGGCGTGCCAATCGAAGATGATTTGTCCAAATTGAATTTCTTCAAAAGGTCAAATATGTACTTCGACTGGTTGATAAAAATACCATCTGGAAGCTGCTTTACTTGTAAGCCGAGGAAGAAGTTGATTTCTCCAATCATGCTCATTTAAAACCTGGAGGTCATTAGATCAGAAAACCAAGTACATAGAGATTGATTAGTAGCACCAAATATTATGTCATCTACATAAATTTGAACTGAGCAGATATCCAAGTTATAACGATATATAAACAAAGTGGTGTCGATGGTTCCTTTGGTGAAGCCGGATTTGAGCAGAAAGGCAGACAGCTCATCGTACCATGCTCGAGGTGCTTGTTTCAACCCGTATAAAGCTTTATCGAGGAAATATACGTAATCGGGATGATTTTTGTCCACAAACCCCTCTGGTTGAGATACATATACTTCTTCTTTCAGTTTACCATTGAGGAAGGCAGTCTTGACATCCATTTGATATACGGTGAAGTTTCGATAAGCCACGAACGCGAGAAACATCCTGATAGCTTCTAATCTAGCAACCGGTGCAAAGGTTTCGTCATAGTCAATCCCTTCTTGCTGTCGATATCCTTTGGCTACCAATCTGGCTTTGTTGCGAACAACGATACCATCTTTGTCCTTTTTGTTCTTGAATATCCACTTGGTTCCTATGATGCTTTTACCTTTTGGCCGTGGAACAAGTCTCCAAACTTTTAGCGAGTCAAACTGATTGAGCTCCTCTTGCATTGCTAAAATCCAGTCTGGGTCTTCCAACGCTTCAGATACTTTGGTAGGTTCAATCTTGCTTAGGAAGCAAGTGTACAAACATTCGTTGGAAGAAGCTGTTCTGGAGCGAGTAGAAACACTTGCTTGAGGATTCCCAATAATTTGATGGATTGGATGAGATCTTGTCCATTTTGTTGTATGAGGGAGAGGATCAATAACTTCTTGAACCACTTCTAATTGATGAGGAGGATCTTCAGATGAAATAATGTCAGAAGATGACACAGATATGGTTTCAACTGGAGGAGGAGGTATTTCCATGACATCAGATTCAGGCTCTTGTTGACCAGACGTAGCTTGTACTTCTTGTTGAACAAATTCTTCTGGAACAGCTTCATCTTCTACAGACTCCTCATGAACAGGTTCAGCAATTTCTGGTTCATGTATGAATTGATCCGGATGATGTTCAAAAGGTATGTCTTGAATTTCAGGAGGTACTGAAGCAGCATCAGGTTCAGAGGTTGATGCAGCGGAAGTAGGATTAGATGCACTCACAGATTCCTGATTCAAGACATTTGACACATTATCAGTGTTTGGTTTAGGAACATCATCATAAAAAATTTCAAACAGAAAATCAAGATCAGAAAGATTAGACAGAGAAGTAGAAGGATCCTGATTTGTCGACTGAAGTGCAGATTCTGAACTAATTTGTTCAGAAGCTGAGTTTCCAGTAATAGTGGGTTCTGAACTGTGTTGTCCAAAAGCCAAATTTGCAGCTTCATCAAATTTGACATTCACTGACTCTATCACTTTTCTTGCAGAAAGGAGAAAGACTCTGTAAGCAGCAGAGTTAGAAGAATAGCCCAGAAATACGCCTTCATCTGCCTTTGGACTAAATTTGTTCAGATTATCTCTGTCATTCAAAACATAGCATTTACACCCGAAAGACTTGAAATATTTGATGTTGGGTTTGATACCGTTCATCAATTCATATGGAGTCTTGTTGAACCGGCGGTATACAATTGATCTGTTTTGAGTATGACAGGCAGTTGATATGGCTTCGGCCCAGTGGGACAAAGGAATACCTGAATAAGCAAGCATAGATCTAGCAGCTTCCACAAGCGTTTTGTTTCTTCTTTCAACAACCCCATTCTGTTGCTGTGTTCTTGCAGCGGAAAACTGTTGTTGTATACCTTGATCATCATAGAATGCTTGAAGAGTTGAATTCTTGAATTCTGTGCCATTATCTGATCTTACAACTTTGACATGCTTTTGCTTATTTGTCTGAATGGTTTTGATGAGGTTGATGAGAATTTCAGGTGTCTCGTCTTTAGATTTGAAAATTTTCACCCATGTATATCTGGAGTAATCATCAACAACAACCAAAACATATTTCTTCTTACCAATACTCTTTGTCTTCATTGGTCCGCACAAATCAACATGAATTAGATCTAGGATGTTCGTAGTGCAATGTTCAGGCTTAGGCTTATGAGATGCTTTCTTCATCTTTCCTTTCTCGCAGTCCTGACAGAGATGGTCTTTCTGGAAACGGAGGATTGGAAGACCTCTCACTGAATCATTCTTGACCAGGCGATCCATATATTTGAAATTGAGATGAGCTAGTCGTCGGTGCCACACCCAGCTTTCATGAATAGAGGCTTTTGATAGAAGACAAATATCTGATGGAACCTTTACTTCGGAAAGATTAATGGTATAAAGATTTGATCGTCTCTTTCCAACAAGTAAGTCCATGCCGCTATTATTCTTTACAGCAACTCTTTTAGACTTTAAACTGACTTCAAGATCTTTATCGCATAATTTTCCAATGCTGAATAGATTGTGACTTAAACCTTCGACATAGCTTACTCTTTTGACAGTTAAATTACCTTGAACAAGATCACCATAACCAAGAATGGGAGCCGTCTCGCAGTTTCCAAATTTGACACGACCGCAACATTTTTCTTTAAAATTTGAAAGCAGAGATTTGTTGCCAGTCATGTGTTTGGAACACCCCGAATCCAGATACCATAATTGATTTAGTTGCACAATAAAAAATTACTCATATTTAGGTACCCATATGAATATGGGTCCCTTCTTGTTAGTCCTTTCCTTTTTCTTTTTCAAAAAATTATTTTTCCAAAACATCTGAGACTGATCAAATAAAGCATGAACATCATCACATATTAAGGAAGAAACGCAATCATCAGAATCAGAACTAGAGAGACAATATGAGATATTCTTCGAAATTTGAAACATTTGCTCTACAGAATATTTTGTAGTTTTATTACAAAAGGCAAATGAGTCTTGTTTACAAAGAAGATCTACACATTTATCCTCTACAGATACAAATTCTTCAGATCTCTGTTTCTTTAGCCAAACAGACTTCACATACTTCTTCAAAGGCCTATCTGAAATAGAGGAATCAGAAAAGTTAGAATTTTCAGAAATATCAAACTCTTTCTTCTTTTTCTTCTTTGACCTTCTTCTTTTACGCTTTGTTTTATAGAAATAAGCATTTAACGTAAAAGTGTCATCAACAATTTTAGATATAATATTTGACTTAGAAGAGGAAGTTTTATCAATAAAACCAAACTGATCAGTTAGTTGATTTGGATAAACCTCAGAGCAAGAAACATCAGATGAACACAAATTGATGGAAGATTTGAGAAGACCAGAATTATTTTCTTTAAAACTCGATGTCATAAAAGAAAAAATAACATCGTTTTCAATTTTTCTCAAAATTTCTTGTTCTTCCATTTGTTCTTCTAGATCAAAGATTTGGCATTCTAATACTAATTGAGGTATATATCTCTTAGTATCATAAGGTACTGGAGATATATTGTCCTTATTAGGATTAGCTGCATTTAAATCAAAGAATTCATTAGATATAGAAGAATTAGTAGAAGAAACAATGTTTAACTTTTGTCTTCTCTTCTTTACTTTTTCAGGAAAATATTTTGCATTTTCTTGAGTGTAAACAAAAGGAACTTCCATTCTCTTGTTGTTTATCCGTTTTTTATCTTCCTCAATTGTAGTTTCTTTAGCACTTGTCCAAAGAGGTTTGTATTGAGAACCATATTGTGAAAGACCAAGACAGTCGTAATCATAAAAATTGGGAATCTCAAATTTAGCTTTCTTTAAAAACTGAGGATTTTTAACTCCAAGACCCCAATTTTCTTTTAACGACTCATAGATCCTTGGTTTATGCATATGAATTGTTTATTCAGTTTGTTTTTGTTTATATAATTTTTCTTCTAATTCAATTATTTTATCCGAAAATTCTTGATTTAAAATTGACAATTCAGACAAAGAATCATGAGAAGTCTGTTTTTCAATTTCTAAATCTTCTATTCTTTCTTGAAATTTCTCTTTTGTAAATTTTAAAATAGTTTTTTCATCTCTCAGAGAAATCTTCAATTTTTCAATTTGAACAGACTTTTCTTGATTTTCACGTTTTTCGGATAGAAGCTTTGAACGAAAGTCATGTAAAGAATTTGTAATGACATTCATTTGCGATGAAATGAAATTAAAATCAAACTCAGATGTTACCTCAGATTCATCGGTTGAAGTCTCCTCATCCTCATCATCACTGTTGCCGTCTCCAATAAAACACATAGCAGCAGTCTCTTCATTATCAGCTTCATTGTCTGAGTGGTCCAACCAGTATTCCTCCTCAACCAACAGAATTGTTCCACTTGCTTTCTTCTCAGCCAAAGCTAATTTCTTCTTATATAAATCAACATCTTTCACAATCTTCGTTCTGCACTCCTTTGAAATATTCCCGGGTTTGCCACAGTTGTAGCAAGTCACAACCTTCTTATCTTCTTTCTTTGGTTCAGCTGTTGTAGCAGGCTCATATTTGAGAAAGAAAGGCTTTGATGTAGTATCGGGTTCTACCTTCTTTGATCTAGATAAGAAACGAAGATTGTTTGAACCTGATCGTTTCTGATATTTCTTTTGATAGTGCTGACTTAGAAGAATCATGGCTTTTTCCAATGTTTCGCCATCGTCATCTGTTGACCCGTCGTAAGCAGACTCAGTCAAGGCTTGCTCAGCCATTTGGCTAGCTAAAAGAGCGATTGGATCCACAGTATTTGGCTTCTGCTTATCCAGCTTAGCTTTCTTCTTCAGAACCATGGCTTCATCAGACATCAGAATTTCAAACATTTCCTGAATGGGCATTTTGGAAATTCTGGGATCATTCCTCATCCGATGACAGGATTTTTCCCATTCAGGTTTGAGTGCATTGAGGAACTTTAGATTTGTCTCCAGCTCATTCTTTGTTACCTTGATCTTATACAGATCATTAATAACAGTCCAATCGAAGACACTTTTCAGACTTTCCCCATCCTTAGCCTTGAACTCTTCAAAGTTGTTCATGTATCTTGTCTGACGAAGCTGGGTAGACATTGCAGTACCAAGCATGATTTTCTCCAGTTGTGTCCACATCAGCATAGGATTATGTTTGAAACAATCGATTCTATTATAGATGGAATTTGGTAGAGCAAGAATCAAATTCGACTTGGCTTGATTGTCAGCTTGGTATCTTAGAAGTTCATCAGCCTCATATTCTCTCAGGGCTTTTTCTACAGTAGTGGCTGGAGTGTTTCCAATAGCTGGTATCACTTTCATTGGCCTGACCATGGGACCTTCAGTCAAAGCTTTCATCATATTTTCCCCATTTGGTTGCCTTTCGATGAAATTAATAAACCGGTCCTGCCATTGTTCAAATTCGTTCTCATTTATCAGAATAGGTGGACGAGTATCAGACCCCAACGACATCATGAGGTCATTCTTGTAAAATTGAGCATGTAGAGACATTTTTGATGAAATCGGGTATTCAGAAAAATAACCAAGTCTTGAAGACCCGCAAACCCAAGGTTTGCGTTTCTGGCTTGAATCACAGAAGAAACTATTCGGGTCCTTGTAGACACGCAAACAAGGACTTTTCGGGTGATAGGAGGAGCGCACACTGAATAAGGACTATGCGTGTTCTGAAAGGTACGCACTTGATGCTTTGCGGGTTCCGAAAGAAATGCACTTAATGCAATGCGTGTTCAGAGAGACACGCAAGATATGCTATGCGTGTTCAACGGGGCACGCACTTGATGTTATGCGTGTGCAGAATGACACGCACTTGGTGATCTGGGTGTGTTGACAGATACGCAAGAGAGTTTTGCGTTTCCAAGAGAGAACCGATAACCTGAGAAACACTAACACCCAAAAGTTAGTTACCCAATGAATATGTGATAGAGGAGCATACCAATAAGATGAACACACAAGATTTCATGAAACACACGCAAAGAATATGAATAACCCGCATACTTCTTGAATAACACGCATACTTCAAAACCTATGAATAACATGCAAACTATAAGAACAACCCGCACAATCATATGAATAACACGCATAGTAAGATTAGTGACACGCAAGATATCATGAACAAACGCATACTAACACTCGAAGATAAATCTGCAATATCAATCATAACAATGAAATTAAACCCAAACAAATTGCACACAATTGATCGAAAACAAGTTTTTAATACAATTCTATTGACAATTTCGATCACAACACTCCAAATCTTAAAAAAACAAAAATAATCAGAACACAGAACTCGACTTTTTTAGAAAATACTCAAACTCAAAATCGAAGCACCAAATCACGTTTTTATGCAAAACAACAAGAATCAAACTCGATCGACTATCTAAAATGCATCTAATAACATCAAATTCATAGCAATTCGATCACTAAAATGACTGAAATTGGTGAAAATCCAGAAAACGAGATTTTTCTTGAAAAACAAAAAAAAATCAATCAAATTTTCGAATTAACCACACAAATCAGGAACAAAAATACACTAATCTCAATCCTCTCAAGATCTTGAAGGCTCTAATACCAATTGATAAGCCAAGATCACAAGATCTGTAGAGAGAGAATCTAGAGAGAGAAAGTGTGCGCTCAAATGTAACAGTAAATTGAATTCAAAAATATGAAAGTTCTATCAAGCAAACAAGCCAAGAGGACTTAAATACCTCAAGGCACTTACAAGATAGAAAAGAACAATAAGCACTGACAGATAAAGGAAATAAATAAAATGATTACTATAAAATCAGATCTAACAACTTCTAGCAGCACTATCATTGTCAGCAGCACTATTTGTGGTAGCAGTACTAACAGTTTTAGTGCTTTTAGGAACCCACATATTGACACTTTCTTTAACAGACTTTTTCTTCATGTGGCTTTTAGATTTAACAGTTTTCTTAGCCACATGATTCCTTTCAACCTTCTTCCTATAACCAAAGGGTTTTTGCATAGATCTTTGACAGTTCATCCTTTAGTTCATAGGGTTGAAATAACAGTTTTTGGCAAGATGATTCAATTTGCCACAGATAAAACAAGGTTTTGGTCTATTGATTTTACTCAAATCAACCCCTTGTTTTTGTGCCCACTGATTATTACAGTTTCTTTGATTTCCCCTCTTTTTATCATGTTTTTGAGGCTCATTCTTCTTACATGCACACTGTTTTCAAGGACCTGGATTCACAACTGTGGTCTGTTTGTAATGGACCTTACCAGACTTTCCCTCTATCTTCTCTATGACCTTGGATTTGATCCAAGCCCTTCCACAGTCCTCATTGGTGATAATGTTATTCTCTAGAGGAATCTCACCACTCACTTTGTTCTCCTTACTCTTACCAACCTCTTTCTCAGTCTTATCCTCAACAACTACTTCATCTAGGGAATCTATCTCAGTGGCTCCCTCAGGCAAGTCCTTCATATCTTTGGTTTCTAGCAAGTCTGAGGTAGGGGGGATGTAATTGTTGTTATATGGTGGTGGTGTGGCATTATACCCAATTCCTCTTCTCAGCTTATCATGAATTTGAGTTTGTAGTAAAGAGTCCATTGCTTTAGAAGCATTGGAAAACTTTTCTACATCAAGCTTAACCTTGGTCAGCTCCTCTCTCAGCTTTTCACTCTCCTCTTTAGATTTGGTCAGTTTAAGTTCTAGATCCTTTTTCTCCCACTTCCAGTAATTGGTGTCATATGAGTGTTGGAGTTCATTGGCTTGAAAACCTTTAATCTGTTCCCCAAACCTCTCAACAATTCTCACATAGTCCTTTATATCCTTTTCTAATCTCTTAAGGTCATCACTCATCTTCTGGTTGTGATCCCTGTACCTTTTAACAGTGTCTATGCAAGTTTTAGAACAGAGATTAGAACTTACCTCAAATGGGAGATCAGATACTTCAGCCATAAGTGCTTGATTTTGGATAGCCTCTTCTGCCTGATCACTCCAGTCAAACCCCATTCCTTGTTGAGAAACAAGGGCTTGAGCAGAGTTTCTGTTATGGTTGAGGTTTCCAGACCATGCTTGTTGGTGGTTGTTGTTGTGAGACACTCCACTTCTGCATTCCCTGGCAAAGTGTCCCTTCAGATGGCATTTGTAGCACTCCACCTTTGATTTATCAAACCCTGCTCCATCTTCTCTTCTTTGGGAGAAGTTGTTCCTCCCAGTCCTCTTTATGAACTTCTTCACCCTCATGGAAAGCATGGCCATCTACCATTTAATATCCATCTCTTCCAGATCATCAGGATGAAGTTGTTCCAAATCATCATTAATTAAGGAGGAATTTCCATGGCTGGCAAGAAAGGCTTCAAACACAGAATCAGTGCCTTTTTCTTGATTTGCTCCATTAGCAGCATTAACTGATTCAGGATTAGAAGTAGAATCAATTGATGCTGATAGGAGTGCAGCATTATGAATATATCCAGAAGGCTTCTTCTTTGCCTCCACCTCAGCTTCAAATACTCTAAGATCATTGTACAGATCATCAAGTTCTTTCTCTTCCAACTGATCATTCTGTCTGAATGAAACAGCGTACATGGTCCATTCATCTCCAAGGGACCTTAAGAACTTTCTGTTTACATCATCTTGATCAATCTGTACTCCCATAGTAGCTAGTTCACCAATCAGTTTGTTAAACCTGTCAAAAGTTTGCGTCATGGACTCATTCTTAGTTGACATAAATTTTTCATACTGTTGCTTCAAGATTGCCTTTTGATTTCTCTTGGTACTTTTGGTACCAGAGAATCTCTTCTCTAGAGCATTCCAGAGCATCTGTGCATCAGTGCAATTACAGAATTGGTGTTGATATTCATTGGGAATGGCCAAGAGCAGTGTGCTCAAGGCTTTCATCTTTGTCTGTCTTGTCTTTCTTTCTGCATCCGTCTTTGGTGGAGTTCTTTTTCCATCTTCACCAATCTTTCCTGCATCAGATGGGCCATTCTCAATGATGTCCCACATAGAGTAATCTGTGAGGAGAATGTATTGCTTGATTCTAATCTTCCACATGTCAAATTCATTGGGTCTGAGCATTGGAACCTTTGAGACCAGAGTACTGTTTGATTCAGCTGTGTTTTCCATGATGAATAAGATTTCTGAGAATACTTGCTCTGATACCACTTGTCAGGATCTTAATTCTAAACAAGAATAAACACTCAGAAACAATATTAAAGGAGTTTGCGGAATAACACTTTAATATTCAATAATCAATGAAACAGTGAATCAGAAGAATAACTTGTAAACTTTATTGAATGATTGTAAAGCTACAAGATTCAACACTCAACCTCAATATTGATGAACAGACTCACCAATACGAATTCTACTTCTCTAGAATTAGGATTACAAACCTTGAGGTTGATTCTCTCTCTCAAAAACAAAAATTCAGAATTCTATCTTTATCAAATCTAAACTATTCTCTATATAATGAAGATAAAAGATAATTACAAAAAATAAAAGATCTTCAAAATAATCTTCCATCTTTATCTCCAAGCTTTCCATAATCTTCAAACTTGATCTACACGAATCTTGATTATCTCTTAAGCAGCACTAAGTCTTCAGCAGCATTAATACTTTCAGCAGTATTAATGTTCAGCAGTACTAACTACTAGCAATACTAAAATTGCTTAGCAGTAGTAATCTCCTCTAGCAGTATTAATCTTGACTTAGCAGTACTAATCTTGATCAGCAGTATTAACTTCACTCAGCAGCATTAATCTCAGAAGTATTAATCAAGTTCTTCTAGCAGCATTAACTGTACTTGTGCATTTCTAAATTTCCCAACAAAAACTGCTTAACTTGTAATCCGAGAAAGAAATTCATCTCTCCCATCATACTCATTTGAAAACGTGACACCATGAGGTTAGAAAAGTTTTTGCAAAATTTTGGATTTGTAGAACCAAATATTATTTCATCAACATAAATCTGAATAAGAATAATATCAACTTTTTCCTTTTTGATGAATAAAGTGGTATCAACCTTACCTTTAGAAAAACCGGACTTGACCAAGAATTTAGATAAAACGTCATACCATGCTCGAGGGGCTTGTTTTAAACCATAAAGGGCTTTGTCCAAGATATAAACATGATCTGGCTTCTTTGGATTGACGAACCCTTCTGGTTGAGACACGTACACTTCCTCTTTAAGAATACCATTCAGAAAGGTTGTTTTCACATCCATCTGAAAGACTGTGAAATTTCTTATGAGCTGCGTAGGCTAGAAACATGCGGATTGCTTCTATATGCGCTACTGGAGCATACGTCTCATCGTAGTCTATGCCTTCCTCTTGCCGGTAACCTTTGGCAACAAGTCTAGCTTTGTTCCTTATGACGATACCATCTTCATCCTTTTTATTCTTGAATACCCATTTAGTGCCTATCACGGTTTTACCTTCTGGTTTTGGAACTAATCTCCAAACCTTTAGGGTTTAAACTGATTGATCTCTTCTTGCATAGCAGATACCCAGTCCGAATCAGCAAGAGCCTCAGATACTCGCGTTGGCTCAATCTTACTGAGAAATGAGTCATGCATACATTGATTAAGAGTCGTTGACCTCGTTTGTACAGGCTTGTTGAGATCTCCAATTACTTGATGTAAAGAATGCTCTTTGGTCCAGCGATGCTCATGAGGGAGTGGAGTAGATACTGATTGAACATGATCATCATCTAGAAATCCACTATCAGAATCTTCAGTTTGAATAACAGGAGGGGGGTTTGCAGTTGAAGTTTCAGGTGCAGAAGCATCAGTTGGAATAACAGACTCTAGCTGTTGAGTAGACATTGTATTACACCCAACTGAAACATTTACTTCTGGCTCAGCATTTACTTGTACATCTTCAACTATAGGAGTGATTGTAGGAATGTAAGTTTCTGACTGAACAGGGGATGCTTGTTCAGTTGTGACATCTGAAGTGACTGGATGATTGCAACTTGTATCTTCAGACCTATCAGTCACAACAGATTTAGGTATATTAGAACCTAGAAACTCATCATAAAAGAATTCAAATAATAAATCTAAATCAGTTAAATGTGAAATAGATGTAGAAGCATTATTCGAATTATTGGCTGTAGAAGCAGGTTCTGGACTGATCTGCCTAGAAGCTAATACTCCAGTGATCACGGGTTCTGAACTGAGTTGTTCAGAAGCCATATCTTCATCGAATGTTACATTAACGCTCTCAACAACTGTCTTTGACTTCTTCAGATAAACACGATATGCTGCTGATGTTGAAGAATAACCAATGAAGATACCTTCGTCCGCCTTAGCACTGAATTTATTCAGACTCTCTCTGTCGTTAAGCACAAAACATTTACACCCAAATATGTGAAATTACTTGATTGTTGGTGTTCTGTTGTTGATCAGCTCATATGGAGTCTTTTGAAAACGGCGATGTATCATGGATCGATTTTGAGTATGGCATGCAGTCGACACAGCTTATGCCCACAAGAATAGAGGTAAGTCCGATTGGCTAAGCATAGTCCGAGCGGCCTCGACTAGCGTCCGATTTCGCCTTTCGACTACTCCATTTTGTTCAGGCGTTCGAGCAGCAGAGTACTGATGTGATATCCCGACCAATTCGAGATATTCTTCAATTATCTTGTTTTTGAACTCTGTGTCGTTGTCCGTTCGAAGAAACTTGACTTGTCGCTGCATTTTCACCTGGGTCGTCTTTAAGAAAGTAATGAGAACTTCGGGCGTATCATCTTTTGATCGAAGAAATTTGACCCATGTGTATCTTGAGTAATCGTCCACAATAACCAACACGTATTTCTTTCCACCCAAACTCTGAGTTCTCATTGGACCACACAAATCCATATGTAACAATTCTAACGGAGAAATAGTGCTTGGTTCAGGCTTCGGTTTATGCGGAGCTCTCTTCATTTTACCCTTCTCACATGCAGCACATAAGTGTTCTTTCTCGTATTTCAGCTCAGGAAGTCCTTTTACCAATTTCCCACTAACCAGCTTATTGATATAACGAAAGTTCAAGTGAGATAAACGTCTGTGCCAGAGCCAACTTTGTTGCAATGAAGCCTTTGTCATCAAGCAAACTTGATTGTCATTATGTACCTTTGAAAGATTGATGGTATAGAGGTTCGTCTTTCGATTTCCAACTAAGAGTTCATTGCCATCTTCCGTACGAACCGAACATCTCTTAGCTTTGAAGTTGACCTCTAACCCTTTATCACAGAATTGACCAATGCTGAATAAGTTGTGCCCCAAGCCTTCGACATAACTCACTTTACTTATCGTTATGTTGTCTTGAATAATGTCACCATATCCTAAGATAGGTGAAAGCTGATCGTTTCCAAATCTGACATTTCCACTGAATTTCTCTGTATAGTTAGACAATAAAGCTTTTTGCCCAGTCATATGCTTAGAACATCCACTGTCCAAGTACCACATATGTCGGGTCTGCAAGAGAAATCAGGAAACAATAACTTTAGGTACCCATTTAAAAACGGGTCCTAACAGATTAGCACAAGATTTTGGTATCCATTTGAAAATGGACCCTCTGTTCTTTTGAAAACCTTTAAAAATATTTGATCTTGAAGAATACACATGATAAGATCCGAACCAATCAGAAGAATTATGAGAGTAAGAAAAATCATTTCTCCGATAATAATAAGATGTAGTAGAAATAGGAGATAATTGAATCAATTGCGTTATTGAATACCGCTTGTAAGAAGTTACAAGGTTTTGTTTATTTGAAGCAAATTGATCAACTACATCAGTATCACTACTAACTGATCTATTACAAGAATTATCATAAATTGATTCATCTTTCTCATCACCCTTCCTTTTTGGTTGCCATTCAGTTCGAGCTTTCGACCTTTTCTTGCTTATATCTGAAACATAAGATGTAGATTTATTAGGAAAAGCAGATTTCTGAGACTGAGTTTTCTTTTGTGTATCAGTGTGTTTCTGTTTCTGTAATCGTTGTTTCTTATGTTTCTTACCTTGAGAATAATAATCAGCAGTTACAGAAACTGATTCATCAACCTTAGTTAATGATTTAACGGTTTTAAGAACACTTGGTAACACCTTTTCATTTAAAAGACAAGTAGAATGATCAGGAAGAATAGCATTAAAGTCAAACATATCAATTTCGTCTATGCACCCATCATCAAAATTAAGAAAATCATTTGCAGACTCAAATAAGTCATCAAAATTATCAGACGAAGTTTGAGGTGCCTTAGAAACTTTAGAACACTTTGTAGATGTAGATTGAAAAATCGTGTTCTTTAATACAGTAGAAAATACACTTTGTTGAATATCAACCAAAAGTTTTTCATCAGATAAAACATTTTCCAACTCAACTATTTTGCTTTCAAGAATGAGTGGAGGAACATAAACCTTTGCAATTGCAGGTTTTGCCTTCATCTTAGAAACAGAATAACTAGCAAAATAATCATTTGAAAGAACTTTTGGTGTTTCTAAAAGATAACTATCATTTAACTTTGCATAGTTAAATGGTAGTTGCATTTTCTTTACATTCTTTCTATTTTCAGTTTCTTTGGTCTCAACTTCTTCCGGTAATTTGGTAACAAATTTGAGTTTTAAATGAGTATGTTTACCATCACAAGCAAGAAAATCAAAATTATATAATGCTGGTTGTTTTCTGATGGCTTTCTTTAAGTAATGGGGGTTTTGATAACCAAGACCCCATTTTTCTTTAACATCAGCCTCTTCGTTAGGTGCATTGAGAAAAATGGTTTGATCTGTTTGGCCTCTTGCATAGAGTTTAGCTTCCAGACCATTTACCTTCTTATTCAAAAGCTTGTTCTCAACCTGCAGTTTATGAACAGTTAGTGCAGATTCTTTCTTCTCAAACTCATACTTAGAAATTTTAACTTCAAAATCAGAAATCTTCTTTTCAAAACAATCTACTTGAAGTTTAGAATCAGAAACAGACTTACGTAAAGAATCAATCAGATCTTTGTTCCCAATAACAGACTTATTGAGTTCAAATATCTTATTGTTTCTTTTAGCAACTCTGTCTTTTTCTTTCTTCAGTTTTACTTGAAGATCATTAAGCTCAACCATCATAGCTTCCATTTTGGTTACAAAATCTTTTTCAGTTAAGTTTAATACCTCATCAGCTGTCTCGTCATCTGAATCATCATACTTCACTTCTTTTCCCATAAGACAGAGATGAGCAGTTTCTTCCTTCTCTTCCTCTTCACCTTCTGAATGATCCAGCCAAAATTCGTCCTCTGCCATTAAAGCGATGCCTGCTTCTTGTTGTTTGGCCAAAAGAAGTTTGTTCTGATAATACTGAGAATTACGAACTTTTGGCTTTCGACAATCTTTTGCAAAATGACCAATCTTGCCACAGTTGTAGCATTTGACTGGATCACTTGCTGGCTTTTCTGCAACAGTGTAGTCATTCATGAACTTCTTCCTTTCATCAGGTTTCTTCTCAACATATATGTTCTCTTCATATCACCTTCCTTCCACCCTTTCTCGGTGCTCATGATTCTTTGAACTTGATGAATAATACCTTTGAGAATTTGATCCCGGCTTCTTGTAGAATTTCTTTTGAAATGCACGGGTCAGTAAAAGCATGGCTTGTTTCAGACTTTCTCCATCATCACCATCTGATTCAGATTCAGACTCAGAACTTGTAAGCACTTTCTTCTTTTTCTTCTTCTTTTTCTTTTCTTTCTTTTTCTCTCCGGCTACCAATGCAATAGGATCGGGAACCTTTTCTGCCTTCTTTTTCTCAGCTCTTTTCTCTTCCACTTCTTCTTCATTCTGCCTCAAAGTCTCATAAACCTCATATAACGGTATGTCATTCAGATCCTTCATTTGTTTCATCCTACGCGTATGCTTCTTCCATTCAGGTTGTAGGATACTTAGGAATTTGACATTATTCTCCAGCTGCTTCTTTTTCACTTTGTTCTTTGTCAGTTCATTCAGAAGCAAGACAAACCGTTCATAAGTATCTTCCAGACTTTCATTCTCTTTGGCTTTAAATTCTTCATAACTGTTGATGCAGTTAGCCACTTTCATCTGATTCCCGACCTTGGATCCCATCATCATCTTTTGCAATTGATCCCACATCTTCTTAGCATTTGCTTTGTAACTATCAATCTTGATGTAGATCTCATTCGGAATGCTCTAAAGAAGTAAGGATCTTGCTTGTTTATCTGCTTTGTATCGGCTTTTCTGTTCTTCAGAATACTGAGAGATATCCACTGCCACTGTTTTCATCTTTTGATCTCTTTCCTCGGTACCATCTTCACTATCAGACGAGTCATCATCAGGTATTTGAACCGTGATTGGTACCATAGGTCCTTTTTGTGATTGACAGCATAATATTCTCTCCATTTGCATGTCTGTCTATAAAATCAAGGAATATGTCTTTCCACTGTTCGTACTATCCTTTGAACAGAATAGGAGGCTTGACATCAGTGCCAATGGAAAGAGCATCTTTGGAAGTCATCTTGTTTAAACTTGTTTTGAGAAATATATGCAATAAGAAACTAGAAACTGATCGTTAGTCCAAATGAAACAATCAAGAAAATACAGAAAACTTGAAGTATAAAATCAGAAATTTTGATCACAACCAGAAATATGTCCCCCTTCGCAGACTTAGCACGGGGGTCCCGCTACCCGGTTAGCGGGTGGGGTCAAGGGGCAACGCCCTTGCGGGGTCGAGGGGCAGCGCCCCTAGAGAAAAAAAATTCACTATTAAAGGCCATATTACAATTTTGAAAATTTTGTCTAAGTCCTGAAAAATCGCAGCACTGTTTGCGTTACACGTTACTGGCACAAGATGGTAGTTTGCGTTACTAGTGTGAGGCGCAAGACACACTTTGTGTGACAAGAATCTAACGCAAACCAGACTTTGCGTGTCGTGAAAAAGGCATAACGATGAACTTCGCGTTTCCCGTTACAGACCCAACTTTGCGTTTGTAGTTAAAGACGCAAACCCAACTTTGCATTTGTAGTTAAAGACGCAAACTCAACTTTGCGTTTGTAGTTACAGACGCAAACCCAACTTTGCGTTTGTAGTTAAAGACGCAAAACTCACTTCTCGCTTCTTGTTTAAGACGCAAAGCTCGCTTCTCGGTTCTCGTTGAAGACGCAAATCTCACTTCTCGTGTCTCGTTGAAGACGCAAACAAAACTTTGCGTTTCTCATTGAATACGCGAACCTCTGATGAATGAAACATTACTTTGCGTATCTGAAGAACTTACACAAATCTTGATGAATGAAATGCAAACCTTGATGAATGAAACGCAAACCTTGATGAATGAAACGCAAACCTCTGAAACAAACAAATTTTCACCAAATAGACATCTAGACCTCGAAATCTAACTCAAAATTTCGACAATTTGATCGTTTAACCATCTAGAACACAATCTTAACAACTAATTTCGATCAAATACACAAAAATGTATAAATCGACTCAATTACAGTGCACAGGACTCGTGAACTTCGAACTCAACTAAAATCAAAATTAATGATCGATTACAGTGCAAATTGATCTAAAACTTATACAGACTCGATCGATAACACTTTTCTAACAAAACCTAATCATTTACAACTCCAAAAACACACTAAAACTCAAAATCAACCTGGACATCGAAGAACACAGATACGAACATTCTGATTTTCTTGATTTTCGATTTGGATCTGCTCTGATACCAATTGTTATTCCCAGATTCTAGTTCCTAAACACAATAATCAAACACAAACAAGATTTCAATCAAATTACCTGTTTGATTTCACTTCAAATTCAAGATTAAAAAACTTTCTCTCTCTAAAACACTCTTTCTCTCTCAACAGATTTCTCTCTCTAAAATACAACTGAATAATACGCTTTTCTTCTGTTTTTTACTACAAATTACAAAGGAAAGGAAACTATTTATAACTACAACTAAAACAACAAGGAAACAAAACTAATACAAAAGTTGACTTTGACTTTTATTACAAAAGACTTTGACTTTGATGAAAGTTGACTTTCCAGCTTTGACTTCTTGATCTTTTATCTTCAATGTTAATGATCTTGAATCCAACATATTTATGCTCTAACAATCTCCCCCTTTGGATTCAAGATAACTGTTGAAAGATCTAGCAATTCAGTCTTCACTTTTTAAGCTCTGTCAGTACAATCTCCCCTTTTTCTTTGACTGTATTCTTTCCAAAAACTGTCTTCAAACGATTAACAATCTCCTCAAAACTTTCACAGAATACTTTCAGACTTTGGAAAGAAATTATCTTAAGAATCAGCTCGAATTGCTTTAGCAAGTAATCTTTAAAGAAAATTTCCTCAAATCTTCAGAAATTCTTTGATCTTCTTCGAATCTTTACTTTTGAATCTTCTGACTAAGACATTTCGGAAAATCTTCTCTCAAAACTTTATCATTTCTTAATACCATCTCCCCCAAACTACAAACCTTTAACATTTCTTGATATCATCTCCCCCTTTTTGATGATTTGAGCATCTATATCATCAAAACTTTTCTCCCAAGAAATGTCTTTGACCATTCTGATCTGTCCAAGAGCCTCTGATTCTGTGATCCATAACCAAGTAATCATCCAGATCTTTTCAAATCTAGACAAAAATAAGAATATGTAACTCCTGAATTGATAATAATATTTTTGATGTTAATATTACCACGTTTTGATTTGCAAAATAACATTTTAAAATTGTTGATAATATTCCCAAGCCTGCAAGCCTACTTCTGTCAACCTAGGGAAGTGAAATGAGGTATTCAAACAAGTAATAGAGATTTTACTTTGATGCCAAAACCACAAAAGAAAAGAAAAAAAATTCAATCTACAAGGAACAAAAGTAAGGTCTAATTTGATGGGATACACAATAAAGGCAGCAACCATTTGTTGTCTTTGCAACAACATGACCCCAACATGTTATTGCACACATAATTGCACCAAGTCCAAGGATAGTAAACATGAACCTGCATTGTTCAAAACATAAACCATAAACAAACTATATGTATAGCTTACACCAAAAAGATTACAACCCAGAAATACAAGTTTGAAAAAGATAATGAAAGTTCCATCTTTTATATCACTTGATCCAAAATGTTAACTTATTAGCAATCGCAAACCGAATATTTCTAAATAAACAGTAGTTTATTAAGGTTAAAACACATGGATCCACCCACAAATCCCAACAGATGACATGAATTCTTACAAAGTCAACAACCATAATAAATAAGGGGTACTCCTGAACGAATCCCTTTGGTCAAATCACAAATAAGCAATCAACAAAACAATGCCATTATGAAACGCCTAATATTATACTTCATTAAATTCACTGCGTTACAGATTCGTAGAATGAATATAAAAAATGTGGAATGTATAATACCAAGGAGCAGGGTGATAGGAGTTGTTTACTTGGCAAAGAAAGCAATTCTTTGATTTCTTCGCTTTACAAGGGATCGACCCTGAACGATTCTAGCTCTTTGGTGAGTAACTACAAATCCGCTTTGCCACTAAAAATGTCTAAAAGAGGCACACTAAAGTGTTAAAAATTGTCATTCTCTTTTGTAGAAATAAGTTGTATTATATGTGTAGTTAGAGTCGGAGACAACACCTTAACAAAATTTTGTAGGTAAATGAAGAAATGGGTCAAGGTGAAAAGATGGACACCTTCCAAACCTCCATTTTGATGCAAATCCAACGAGAAAGGTGATAGGGATGGTGGTGCAAATCAACCGTGTGGAACATGTTACCTTCTATTCAAGCTTGACCGTCTTCTCTTTACCTAGAATCAACTGAAAAGATGAAGTTGCCATTGTAGAGGTGGTGAAGGTGAGGTAGATGGTCGATGAAGTTGCCATTCATGACGGTAAGGAAGAAAGGGGGAAGGGAATGACAATGGAAGTCAACAAGATGGAAGGGTGAGAGGGGTTACTTCACCGGAGAGCGTCGGAGAAGAGGATTATCTGGGAGATGTATGTGTAAATACTAATTTAACAACAATTACTAGAGCAACTAACAAGCCTATTGGCTTTAAAGTGCTATTTCTTTGCCTCATCCAGTGTGATATTTTTATGTAGTTACTACAGATTATGACTTTCTACCTTCTTTGGTCACCAGGTTGGTTCTTTTTTGACACGGCTCCTAAGTGATAAAAGAAAGAAGAACTCCTCTTCTTTCCTTTTTGATTACCTTAACACCTTATCAAAAAAAAAATTAGCACCTTTACCTTGGCTGCTAGCTTGCATAAGTACCGTTGGAATTAGGAAATATTTTTATTTTTGGTACAAGTTACTAAGGCCTTCCTAATATGATTCTCCATAACAGTGCAGGCAGCCAAGGGTGTCATCTTGAAATAGCTTATGTTATTAGTAAAATTTTCCCATGTTTAATGGTACTTACATTTCGTTAAATAATGAAGAAAATATTCTTCTTCCATTTCATATTGTTTAATAGTAGTATGACTTTTAGGTATACTAACCAACACATAAATATTAAACTACGTCATGCTACTATGTACTGTTTGTGCAACTGAACCAAAACTGTTATGGCCTTAGTTTTAGAATTAGAGATAGAGTGAATTGTGGATTTGGTCCCTGTGGTTTAGTGATTTCTTTGACCATGGTCCTCATTCTATGTTTATTGTGGATTTGGTCCTTGTGGTATTCAATTTATTTTGGTCATGGTCCTTCTGACTAACACTTTCATTAACTTTGTTCAATCAAGGACCATTTTAGCCATTTTGCCTATTTTTTGTCCTTTTTTGATAAGAAAAATATAAACAATATTTTTATACACACATGCACACACACATGTATATCAATATATATATATATATATATATATATATATAACGATATTAAAATAAATAAAATAAGACATTATTGTATGATTTAATTGTTTAATTTTTTTTTAAATTAATTATATTAAATACGATTTAATTTTATTATTTTATTGTAATTGTGGAAAAATATATATAGTTTTATTGTTTTATTGTAATTAAAATTTCAATTTAAACAAATCAGATCATAAAACTATATCTTATTTTATTTAGAGTGAATAAAATAAAATATGGTTTTATGATTTGATTTATTGAATTAAAATTTTAATTAAGTTAAAGACGATTTAATTATATTGTTATTTTATTATCATTGCAACAAACAAGTTTATTGTTGATATTTTAACACAAAAAATCATTAAAACCCGTTGAGAAATGAACTTTAATTTTATCATACTAAAAACAATATGAAAATTGATTTTGAGTTTTTGACTGAAAAACAATATGAAAATTGGAGCTTCTAATTTTAAGATGATAAAATTATAGTTCATTTCTCAACTGTTTTCAATGATTTTTGGTGTTAAAATATCAACAATAAGCTTGTTTGTTGCAATGATAGTAAAAGAACAATATAATTAAATCATCTCTAACTTAATTAAAATTTTAATTCAATAAATCAAACCATAAAACCATATTTTATTTTATTCGATCTAAATAAATAAGATATAGTTTTATGATCTGATTTGTTTAAATTGAAATTTTAATTACATTAAAACAATAAAACTATATCTTTTTTTCACAATTACAATAAAATAATAAAATTAAATCGTATTTAATATAATTAATTTTAAAAAAATTAAACAATTAAATCATACAATAATGTCTTATTTTATTTATTTTAATATCGTTATATATATATATATATATATGTATATATATACATGTGTGTATGCATGTGTGTTTGTGTGTATAAAAATATTGTTTATATTTTTCTTATCAAAAAAGGACAAAAAAATAGGCAAAATGACTAAAATGGTCCTTGATTTAACAAAGTTAATGGAAGTGTTAGTCAGAAGGACCATGATCAAAATAAATTGAATACCACAAGGACCAAATCCACAATAAACATAGAATGAGGACCATGGTCAAAGAAATCACTAAACCACAGGGACCAAATCCACAATTCACTCTTAGAGATATAATTATGGATAGTGAGCATATATTCATATACACTTTTTTGTCACCATGCAGGCTAATGAATGATAAAGAAAGTACATTTGAGGCCATCAATGATGCTTATCTGGCATATTTTCAAGTTCTATTGCTTCAGATACTCATAGGTTCTAAATGATTGAGAATGTTTTATTGTTTATTTGAGTTGTTGGAATATTGTATAGTTACTTGACCAATTAAATCACATTCAAATGACCAAATGAACTTCTCCATTGAATTTGAGCTATATATGTGTTCTAATAGGGAATTTAGGTCATATTAGCTCACTCCCTCTTAACATTCATCATAAATAACCACTTTTATATTTCTCACTTAATATTTAAATGTTTTAGTGGTTTTATTTTATATCTTATTTTCCAACTTCTTTGTAACCACAATTATGATTAATGACACCTCTTAATGTTCATCAACATACTATATGAATAGTTTTCCAACTTCTTTATAACCGCAACTAAAATTAATTACAGCTCTTAATCTTCATCATTGTACTTCATGAGCGGTTTTCCAGCTTTGTAACCATAACTAAAATTAATGGTTTTAAAACATTATATTCCATTCCATGTTTCTAATATAAATAACAATATCTTTACTTTCTAAGTGTCACTTGCACTCTTTTATTTTTGGAACTCAACAATCATTTAAGGTTAATGGAGTTCACTCATCTCAAAAACGATAGCCATAATTTCATGATAAGGATACGTATTTGTTGGGTGTGGGAATCTTTGAATAGCAAAAAAGGAGGAGAATTAATTAGCCTTGATATGATATTGATCGATGAAGAGGTAATTGAGAGTATATTGTAATTTTTTGTTCTACTAACAATTTATCATATATTTAACATAAATATAAATTTTTCTTTAACTGTAGGAAAATTTGATTCATACTAGCATATGGAGCAATATTGTCCCAAAAATTAAGAGTCTGTTGCATGAGGGTGTTTTGTATGAAATAAAAAATTTCAAAGTTGTTCCAAGTGTTGGGAATTTCAGACCTCTCGCAAAATGATATCAAGATCATTTTTCAGAAATTCACTTCCATTAGAAAATTAGACGAAGGTATAGTGAGCATCCCGAAAAATGGTTTCCAATTTATTTCAGCCGGTTTAGTACATTCGCGTGTCAATGACGACACAATTCTATCAGGTATTCTAAACCCTTTGTATGTTCAACTTTATGCCTAATATTATGTTTTTATACATTGAACTTTTATTGATTTAAGTTTTTAATATATTATAGACGTTATTGGATGTATACGTGTTGTTGGTCACATCGAAACTGTTGGAGTGAGTTGGAAAAAAAGAGATGTAGAGATTATCATGGATTAGTAAGTATTCAAATACTTAGTATAATCAATAGTAAGTCATAGTTATTGTTCACTACTTGTATGATATATATTTTTATCGTTTGTGAATGAAAAATAGCAAGACATTTTATTCTTGTATTATTTAATATGATTATTTTGAGCTCGATTGCAACAAGAGTAACTATGTGGGGTAAATTGGGTGAGGATTTTGATGCCACCACTGTGAAAACTAAAGCTGTTGTCGGACTGTCATTCTCATAGTGACGTGTACAAGGGTGAAAACTTTACAAGGTATGTTTCGTTACTTATAGAAATAATTCATATCCACTTGTATTATACGATTAAAGAATTCATATCCACTTTTATTATGCATTCAAAGATAATATCACAGATAAATAAAACTCCCATATTCATACAATCATATATATATCACACGATATATATTGTTAATATTTATGTTCTAATAATGTCTGCCTAAATTTTCACTACACAGGTGTTGTTTATTTTGCTGCCACAAGCGCTAGCAAAGTATACATAAATTTAGAAACAAGCTACGTTTCTTCTTTAATTGAAAGATTCACAACAGTTGCAACTCGAATCAACTTTATTGAAAACCCGACTGAGAAAAAGCGTCGTGATGAAGATATGGTTCTAGAGAGAATGATGATTAATGACCTATTATGTGCTACTTGGGATAAAGATATGAAGGTACTATTTTAATCTCCAACATTCCATAATTTTTCATTTTTTTCCTTTAATTATGTGTAAACTTCAGGTTTTGTTCATAACTGTTAAAGGGACGATCACTAGAATAGTTTCATCATTGGGATGGTTTTACAAGGGATGCAAGGCTTGCTACAAACAACTAACCAACACAGACAATGGTTATTATTGTGGAAATTGCAAGGCAGAATCTGAATTTTCTCTTGTGTTGTAAGTCGATTTTCCCTTTTCCACGTCATTATATAAATGCTAATTCACAATCGAAGTGATTTCATAGCCATTAACTCTACCCATGTGTTAAATTATTTAGGTATAAAATACACATAAGAATCAAGGACAAAACTGGAGAAACAACTTGTGTGTTGTTCAATATGGCTGTCGAGAGAGTGCTTGACACTTCAACACACAAATTGCTTAACAAACAATCAATAGGCAGTGTCGATGTTCCAGCAGAGGTTCAAACCCTCATCGGAAAAGAATATGTGTTTAAGCTAAAGTTAAATGAGTACAATATTATACATGAACGTGAAAATTTTACGGTGGCTAGCCTATGGATTTCTGATGAGTGAATAGAAAGAGATCGTGAAACTGAAAATACTGGAAATGTTAGTTATAATTTCTCTTCATGTAACAACTTCTTCAAACATGTAGTCACTTTCATTTTGTTTAACTAACCTCTTTTTGGCTTTATTAGGGAAAACTGTTTTCGTCCAAAGTTGAAAGCACTACTTTGAAGGTGAAGAAACCCATTGCAAAGGTATATATGGATTTTGTAAATGACAATTACACTTTCAAATATGCTAAATTACTTGGTTTTTTTTGCAACATAATTATTTGTTTCGTGTACAAATATCTTGCAGGATTCAGAAGTTACTTTTGTTGCTTCTACGGAGGATGCGATATCAAGTGATGATGAAATATCTTTACCAAGAAAGAAAAAAAAGAAGAGTAGTTTTGGATGACGAGGACGACGAGGAAGGTTTTTGCAACTAAAGAATCGCTTGTGACAAATAAAATATCATTTATATCGGTGCTTGTATGCAGTTTCTTTTTATAGGATTTACTTAACTTTCATCGCTGATTCCAAATCAATTGAAACTTATCGATGTTTGTCATATATATCATTCAACAACACGATCGCACGAAGCGCGGTAAAAACACATGGATTTTTCACAAATCTAAATTAAAATAATCATTAAATTCGTTTTTAATATATCTCTTTAACATGGATTTTGATCACCGCGCACAAAACATGGTATCAACACTAGTTTCCTCAAAAGTAAAAAAACGAACAATTATTCAAATTTCAAATGATTATAAGATTATTAGTTTATTACATTAAAAGGTCCGTGGAGAAAAGTGAAAGAAAGAATAAAGAAAATGTGTGTGTGTGTATATTATATATGCACACATGTAATTGAGGTCTACTCACCTCACGAGACTGAATTTGATTTGTCGAAGACTCTTTTCAACGGATAATGGGCTGCGAAGGTATGTTCGAAAGTTCCAAGAACTTCACTCTTTAGGGTTTCTGTCAACATGATTGATCGAAGTGACGTGAAACCCAGAATTTGTTAAACCGATGTTTGATCCCCAACATTTTCTTCATCTTTATTCCTTCTAGTTTTGTGCCTGTTTCAGTTTTTGTAGCATGTAATATAAAGCCGTTTGCTTGGAATTTGTATATAAAGACCTGCAAGTTAAACGTGTTATATTTGTCTATTGGAATTGAAAATTGGACGCTGTAGAAATGGGGTTTGATTAAAGGGATGCATGAGATTTAATAACCTCTACTTGTTCTTAGTTCATTGGCTTAGTCCGAGTACACAATTTTGGCTAAATCTTGTTAAAACCCTATGGTTGCGAACCAGTATTACCTTTGATGTGTTTCCCTTGTTAGTTTGTGCTTTTTCCAGCTCTATTAGCATGGAATTTTATGTGTTAAAATTTTCATTTCAAGAAAATTTACGCTGAAACCTTCAGTTAAGTATTGGATTTTAGAACTGAGATTTATCAAAGTATGTAAAGTTGAATAGTTATGATTGCTAGAGTTTCATTGGCTGCCCTGGTTGTAAAATATGACAAATATTGTATAAACCTTATAATGCAGACCCTTGTTGCCTTGGATCTTTTTTCCTTTTAGTATAATTGTTCCCATTTTGGCTGTAGAATGTATTATTGTCTTAGAATTTGTATCAGTGAAATGTTAATTAAATTGTTATCTAAATCTTTTTAGTTTTTGTTATTTGTTGTTGTTTTGCTTTTTTGTTTCTTGAATGATGGGTTTCATTGAATTTATGACCTAGATTTATCAAAATGATGTCAAACTCGAGAATTTGTACTTATTATTGGTTCAGTCGGTAATTGTTTTTGATAAAATCTTGTTTAAGGCTTAAGAGATTGGATTTCTTTTGTATTTGACCCTACCTTTTCCCTGGTACGTGAACCTATTTTTCCTTTTTATTGTTTTTTTTTCTCTCTATGCTATGTTCCTTATTTTTGCAGCATGGAATGTAATTTTCAGTTCCGTCATGAATTTTTGAACTTTAGATCGATCAAAGTGAAAGATTCTGCAATTTCTACTGCTTTTGTCTCATTGCCATAGTCCGTTCTAGATTTCTAATGAAACCTTCTATAAATCTTAGTAATTTCCTTGTCTTCAATCTATCCTCTGCTTGGGTTTCCGTGTGTCAATGATCAAAGGACGTAAAGTTCCATAGTTTCGGCCATTTTGGTTTCATTGGCTCCATGCATTCTGAATCACGACAAAATGTCGTATAAACCCAACAAAATTCAGACCGTCCTTGTCTTTGACCATTTTACTTGTTGTAGTACATGCTTGAGTTCCCATTTTGGTTGGATAGAGTGCATGCGTATGTAAGTCAAAACATTATCTAACACCCCTTCAGTTTTTTGATTTGATTGGTTTCATTGAATATTAGTAGCAAGATCAATCAGAGTAATGTGCACTTCAAAAGTTGGCTCTTCTCTTTGGTCCGGTTGGCTTAATTGAAACCTTGTTTAAATAGTAAAAGTTCAAATTTTATTTTTTCTTTGATCGTTCCATTTCTTTTTAGCCTGTGCACGTTTTTTCTTCCTTTTCTTTAATATCTTCATTACCAGTATTTTTGGTTGGACGTAGAAGCTATGTCGGTAGGCATAAAATGTATATTTGATGATCTTTTTAACCTCTTAATTTTTTTTCCTAATTGTTTATTTTATTTTGAATTGATGAAATCTAGGGACCATGGACATAGATTTGTCCCCAGAGGTTGGACCAACTGAAGACACTGTTCAAGCTTTAATGGAGTATTTGGTTGGTCCTTTGCTACCTTTGAAGCATAGCGACATTGCGAAGGGGATTCCATCTGAATCTCAACAGAAGTCTGTTGCTAAACAGGTAAGTACCATCTCCCCTTTTGACTTGCTCATGCCCTGTTTGCTTGTCCATTAATGAACCACTGAACGGGTTCATCCACTTCTGTTTGATTTTGATACTGTTTCCTTGTATTCTTTCATGATTTATTCTGTATAAATCTAAATTTTCCTCATAATTATTACTCTAATTCTTTCAAGCAGCAGCCCTCTATGGCATGCTGACATCAAAATTATAAGGCAGCATGTGCAGGAGGAGCCTTGATGTGAGCTCATAAGGAACTAATGAGATTGCATAGCAATTCGGGCAAAAAGTTGATTACCGGCAACCCCAACCGGCCCTACAAGGAACCCGCCTCCAAGGAGACCAATGTGAGGGGGCACTTTTTGGCTCACTCAGCGGCTGAGGCTAGCGGGGGGACCTGGGATTGAACCCGCGACCTGTCTTGTATTTGGGCAAAGTCGCCTCCCGGCCCTTTGCCAACTGAGCTAGATGCCAGAGGCGAGATTGCATAGCAATGGTTCGTCCAGTAAGTGAGAGGCTATGGAGGATGGCCCAGAGGCATATTGATTCTGAAATAGTTAGGACAACCCTTGTTTAGGGCTGCACTAGAGTTACTTGATGAGGAAATGAAGCAGTATTAGTGATTGATAAAAAATGTCTAGGATTTTGGAAAAAAAGTTTTCCATTACGAAGGGAAAACGTGAATATATAAGGTAGATTGGTCAGCTGCGGGTCTATAGAGTGTTGTATCCCAACCAAGTGCAAGTCGAGTGTGGAAGCAGTCGAATAATCATAGGTTGCACGTCCATTTATTAAAATTTCAGCAGAGCTTGGATACTGCTTGGATGAATCAGGTGCAGTTCACATTTGGCTGTGGTGTGGGTGAGATTCAACTTGGCTATTATTTTTATTATTTTAGTTTCTGGCTTCAAGACTTCAAAGCTCCATAAAGGAAACAAATGTTTCAAACACTTGGCATCTTGTATGGGATTGTATAAAAACCAAATATTCACATTTCGACTTTGGATAACTTTGGTTTGACATTTTATTTTCCATTTTTATCCTCTCTTTTTTGTTATATTATTCTTCAGCAGTCTGTTTTTCTGCTGTATGTCTCCTCTGCATGTTTCTGCTTTATGTTTCCTCCCCTTTTCAATATATTTCTTGTTTGTTTTTCCTTACCAGTGTTCATGGGCTTGTTGTTTATGTGTGATTTACAAGAGAGTTTAATCAAGTACTTGGATGGATTATTCTTGTATGAGTTTAGATTATTTGATGAAGGGGTTAAGTTATTGAGTACTTTATGTAACACATGCACACACAGTATATATATATATAATATGATGTGTATGTATATGTATATACAAATCTGTGCCACACGTAGGTTTGAGAATCTTTCAAAATGCTAAATTCCTGCACCCAATACCTAATTGCTTCTGCATCTGGTCTGATTGCAGGTTCATGCTGCAGCAGTACTTTACAATTACTATCATATAAAGCACCACCGAGAAAGAGAATTTCTAAAGTTTGACCAGTTTTGTAACTTGGCTATTATGTTCAAACCGAGTATATTACAACATATGAAATACATGCGTCAATCTGACCGGCCCATCATAGATGACCCTGAAAATCAGCTTTCACTAACAGAAAAAGCAATTATGGATGCATGCACCATATCCGAGACTTTGCTGGATGCTTCGGCTAATATCACAAGTATAATAAAAGGATGGCCAATAACCAAAGTGGCAGTCCTGTTAATAGACTCCAAGAGAGAGAACTGCTTCCTACACTTCAACAATGGAGTATGGTCGGCCATTGAAAAGGATCTTTCTTCTGAAGTGAGTGGAATTGGGAGTGAAAGTAAAACAAACAAGAAAAGAAGAATGTTATTAATGAAAAAAGATGATGCAGAAGGGGAAGCTGCGCTTCAGCAGCTTGCATTTTGTGCTGTCAAGGAAGTTGCAGGTAGAACTGTATTGCTAGTGAGGTGGTTATGGGTTCTCATAAATGAAGTTATGAACTAGAGCAAGCAACATGGTTCCTACACATGATTGCCTAAAGGGATAACTATTATTAGATTAAATTACAGTTTTGGTCCCTGTCTTTTGTTTATTTTTTGGTTTTCAATCCTACAGTTTGTTTATTCCATATTTGTCATCGTGGTTTGCCATTTTTACTCGGTTTTGGTCCTCCATGTAACACTGTTAACTTCCATTCGTTAAATCCCATTTTTCTCTCATTTTCTTTTTAAAAAATGACAAAATACCAATATGATCCTCACTCAACGATGGATGTTAACAGCTGTTAGTGGGAGGACCAAATCCGAGCAAAATGGCAAACCACATGCTGGCAAAATTGGAACAAACAAACTGTAGGGACGAAAACCAAGAAAATAGACAAAACACAGGGGCCAAAAATGTAATTTACTCTTATTATTATTTTACCCCATCCACCATGTTCCTTTAGCTCATATTCCCTACTGTTCGTGGGGCTATTCCGGGATGAGATTGCTATTAATTTTATGTTCTTTTTTGACAGTTTAACTGAACCTCATTGACACTTGGATATGATTTTTACACTGAAACAGGAATCATCACTGGTGAACTTAAGGTTTTGGAAGGCCATGTAGTTTATTCTTTGAGTCGAGCAAAGACTGCTACTTGCTTTTACATAGTCCAAAGCACCCAACCAATCAGTGAGGACAGTTTGGTTCCTATTCAAGATGCTATTTGTAGGTTAGTACTTAGTACTAGTTTGTACATTCATTTATTAAGGCCTTAGTTTGCTATTTTAAGAATGTAATATGTAATGATAATAAATGAGTATCCCCTTCGAGGCCCTGTTGCAAATGAACTTAAATCATTTGGTATGTAAGCAGCTCAATCGTGTCTTTAAGATGGCAATACGATATTAATTAATCTATGTGACTACACAGATTCACTTACACGCATCACTAGTTATAATCATCAGATGCTATTGACTTAAGTTGAGGCACATCAAAATTAAAACCTTTGGAAATTGTACTTGGGCCCGATGGCACATTCATCTTACTGAAGCAATTAGGCTCTGTTTTGGGGCATCATTATATATGGATGTGGATTTTTGGGCATTGGGATTAGAGACCCCATTCTTATCATTTTCATTATACAACTACTCCCTCCATCCAAAAATAAGTGTCCACATTTCTATTTTAGTTTGTCACCCCAAAAAAAGTGTCCACTTTCAAAAGTAAATGCCTAGTTTCGAATTCTTCCTTTAATTATGAGCTGCAGAAACTAATCACTCCCTCTAATATTAAGAGTAAAATTGTCATTTAGTTGATTAAAAAGTGTAATGATGTGGACATTTATTTTGGGACGGAGGTAGTATATTTTTTGGTTATGCATGTTTATGACATTCGAACAAGCATACATGTATATTATTGGGATGGAGATGTCTCTGAAGATTTCTGCATTTTCTAACATAGCATGACTGTATTACTGTTGTGTAGCTTACAGGGCCCTGTGGTAAAGAAGAGTTCAGGCAGTTGGGTAATTACTCCTGTTGTTGAGTACTATCACCTTCTTCCATATGCTGAGAAAATATCAGAGTGGTTCTCAAGGTAACTTAGTTTTGTCTCAATATGCAAATCCCTGGTACATTTGCTTCTACTAGTATCTTGGTATAATTTCTATCTATGCTCGAGTGCTTGACGAACACCACTAACACAAACCTTTGCCCCAAGCTTGAGCATTACAAATTCTGTAGTATTCCAGAGATTTTTGTAATATCTGTTAAGTGTTAACCATATCACCGTTGAACACCGGACTAATTTGAGTAATATTAGACATCAATTGGGTTATTACAATAGGGTTTCTCGGCTTTCGAGATGCTGAGTTTCTCCCATGCCTTTTGCCAAAAACAAACTCAGAACTAATCTATACGCTTCCCTTCCCTTATTTATATTGCTGTATGCTACTAACTGCCTTTCTAACTCTGCATCTCCTACTTGTACTGATGCCTTTATTGCTTGTACATTCTTTGACCTAGCCAACCAGTATTGAGTATTTGACTTAGCCTACCACTCTTGATTAGACCTAGGGTATAATAGTAAGGAATGTTTCTACAAGTGCATTGTAAAAGGAGATCATCGTCTGATACACAATAACCGCTAAAAATAAGGTCGAATACCAAAGCAAATGTTTACATGTCGATGTGTCTTTTCTTAAACTTGAAGTGTACCACACGAACATGACCATTTCATCTGCATAGTCTAGTTGATACCAACAACCATGTTCGTATCTATATATGGTGAAGCATCCTCTTATCCATGTCCCTATATATTGTGTTGAAAGGTTGTGTGAATGTCATAAGTTGTCCAAGTCTCCAAGAACAAGAGTTCTCAGACATTGAAGTTTCAAAGTTTTTGACGGAATATGCAATTGATCAATATAGTTGAAACATAAAAAAGACAAATGTATATTTCAAAGAAAATACTACTTAAAAGAACTTGAAATTTCGGTAAAACAGCAGTAGCAGCAGTCAGCAGATACAATTGTAAATCAACAAGGGGATGCCTATTTCTGTCACAATAATTCACATACGTTTCAAATTTTTTCTGGGTAAGACTTGCTATTGCTTTTCAATCAAGTTGGAGATTTTTCCCACGAACAATAAACCAAGTTGCAAGTATTAAAATTATAATATGGTTTCAATTTTGTAAATCTCTATATCTATATGCCATATAAGGGAAGGTTCTACTGAGACTCAAGTTCCATTGCCGGAGCCCGGAACTCCCCGAACCAGCCAAAGCACTTACCTGTCATCAAAGGGGCCGTAATCAGCCTCAAGCTAAGATTCTGCTCGTAAGCGTAATGGTATAAGCCTGCCTGACTGTGAGACCGACTAGTCTACCAGATCTGTTGGAAATGCATGTGAGGAGGAATACCTTCATTAAGATACCTCCAAGAAAAGATTATCCAATTCCATACCATTTGTAAATGTTTGAAGCAAGAATCTTTAAATATCTAAGTTTATCAGAATCAATTAGCTAACAACAACAATCCTGTTAAGGATATACAATTCGGCACATAGATCTTAATCGAATCTGCATTCCTTGATTTTTAGAAGCGGGTGGAGAAGCTTCTTTTGATAATGGCCTTATACCATGACTTCACAATTTGTCCCTATATTTGCTCTTTTTCAATTATAGGATGCATGTGCACCGTTGATTATGAATGGTAGTGTGTAGTTACATATATGAAAAAAAAACTTGAATTGCTAGTGTTCGATCATGGATGCTATTCTAGGGAAGTAATGCATTACAGTTACGTGAACAAACACGTAAACATGTGTATATTATTACGAACATATATTTGATGATTGGTAGATATTGGAATTTTTAGATTGAGAGACGAATGTTTATGTTTATTCCTATGTAAAGATCAATTACCTATTGATGTACTTGTATGAAGCAATCTTAACAAAAATATGTGAAACTAGGAACTATTTGTATAATAATCTTGATACTTCTACATCTAATTTATATATTACACCATATACTTCGAAAACGCCCTCAAGCGGGGGGGGGGGGGGGGGGAGTATCTGTTGATCATTCTCATATTGGGTCATAAATGTTCACATTTAGGTTGTTGAGTGCTTTGGTTAAGATGTTTGTAATTTCCTTATATGGTGGAGTATATACTAGATCGATGGTTTCTTCTTCCACCTTCTAAATTATCAAATGTCTATTAATTTCAACATGCTTTATTTTGTCATGGGTCGACTAGGTTTTTGGCAATTTGAATGGCTACTACATTATCACATATAGGAGGGGCGGACCAAAGTTCTCTACTTTCAGTTACTTACATATTCTTTATGACTTTGCTTGGTTTTGTCAAAGGTCGCAACTGAGATGTCGATGAAACTGGTCTTGCCCTCCTTGCACAAGGCAAAGTTCCTCAATGATTCTGGCACTTTGCCTTTGACATGGCCTGTGTATCTTATTAACCACATGCCATCTCGCATCTCTCACAAAAAGTCTCATTTTGAACATCTCTTCAACCGTTCCTCTTATTTACTCCTATCTTTGTCCATATAATCCCCACAAATGGATTTTTGGTCCACTCCGTGCATCATCCTTGGCTATAGTCCCATGCACCATGGACACCGTTGCCTTGATCTTTTGTTTACTGATCTACATTGCTTGACACACTCCCCTTTAGCGAGGTTGTCTATCCCTTCCTCACCCCGAAACACCTTCACCTTCACTCATGTTGTCCATTCTCATTCCCGTCCTGTACCCCTTACCAACACCTTCGCTCGTACCATCTCACTCATGGCTTATGCCTATTCTTTTGGTCCCACACCAGCCACTGCTGAGCCCCTACGTATTTTGTTCGAGCATGAAAGACTGGATTGGCTGAGAGGTAAGTGAAGCCTAGATTGTCAAACTACAAGACCGGATGTGAAGGTGAACGAATACGAAGTTCTTATATAAGTGCTTGGAGCCATGTGATTTCAACGACAGTGTTAGTTAACGCTTTGTACTTGGATTTGGTATAGGAATAGGATAAAATTTGTTGTTTACAAGCGGTCCATGAGATTAGATTGTATTTAATTGTTTGTTAATCAACGTCATGATGTCTTTACACCAATAGCAACAATTATTACATGATTTAGACTGAATAATTCTTCCATAAGAAGTGCATGGCTTTAGTTGAAATTGGGAGCTCTATTACTAGGAAGTAGTCAACTGTAGTGATGTGTTACAATAACTTCCCAATATTTGTTATGTTGCTGATTTAAAGTGGTAAAATTCCGTTCTTGCAAAACCTTTAATTTCCATTTTATTAAGTGCAATATGAATGCTGCAGAGAATCAAATAGCTTACAACAACCGGTAGAAGAAGGAAGCGCGGATGAGAGCGTCATTTTAGGCTCACAGAAGTCATGTGAAAAAGAAAGTGGTGAAAGTAAGAGAGTCTCCCGTGATAACTTGCAAATTAAGTCAAATTTGGAGTTGGAAAGTGTGCACATCAGTGACTCAAGCAAAGAAAATAGATATAAATCAAACAAATACTGTACAACTTTGGAACCTGTTAGGATGGTGCCACATGATGTCGCCACTTCTCGGTCGATAGAATTCCCATTTGACAAAGAAGTTATGGAAACTGAAAATTCTAATGGCAACACGATCGCGGGAGCTTATGGGGATAGTGTAAAGCAAAAAGATATGAATGGAGCCAGTGGAGCGAGTAATAAGGGCATTGATAGGCCCATGGTTTCCTTGCAAAAAGGAAATCAAAATACTAAGATGCATACACCACTCAAGGTTTATCGTCATGAAAAGAGGACTACCACAACAAATGCTATCAACAACAAGGTGAATATCTTCATTATGTCATTATAATTTTTGTTTGATGTTTTGGTATCCCTTTTATAATGTTATTTTTAGTGCAATTGTTAAAGGACTTGCAGATAAATTGGAAATAAGAATAAAAACCTAGATGGGAGAAGATGAAGATTGAATAATTGCCTTCACATAGGTGAAAAAGGTTTATATATTGCATGGTCTTATCACCCCAATCATTTTTTCTATCTCATCCCCCCCCTACACAATATATGCATATTGCGTAATCATTTTTATTGTATAAAGGCCTAGTATGTAGATTGGGTGTATCATATGCATGTTGCATTTAAAAGGAACGAGTTTAAATCGTTTTCATGCAGAATAAGAAGTCAATTATCCAAAACCTGTAATTGCTAAGGATATGAAAGAACCAATGGTCGAGAACATAAACACCTTTCGACAAGGTTTAAAAAAACGGAAACGAGCCTCAAAGCGTTTTTTTAATCGGTACGCGAGGCGTAAGCCTCAAAAAAATAAAACAAAAAAATCATAAATTCACAACACTTAAGAAAAAACATAATTTTATATTTCCATACAAAAATAACCAAACCATAGAATCCATAATTCAATAATACTACTAACTATAAGTCTTAAAGCATCAACTTAATACTTAAAAGTTCTAATCATAAGTTCATGAAACATTACTGCTGCCGCCGGAGTACTGTTGTCGGAGTCCCTTTGTTTCTTGGAGAAAAAGTAGAGAGGGAGAGTGAAGAAGAAAAAGTAGAGAGGGAGAATGCAAACCGGTTATGTTAAAAGAGGGAGAATGAAAAGGTATGTCAAAGTATACCTTTCTTCTTGATAGGGATAGGGAGAGCTTAAATAGGTAAGTTCTTTAAGTTTAAATATTAATAAAGGACAAAAAAAAGTCAAAATAAAGGACAAACACTATTTTTTTTATATATGGACATAAAGGACAAAGATATGAAAGGATCAGACCAAAAAAAAATCTACTTTTCCTTTGCCAAAAAAAGAAAAAACTCTACTTTTCCTTTGCCAAACTCATACGTACGCCTCACCACCGCCTAAACGCCTCACCGCACCGCCTCAAAAGAAAGGCGTACGTGTTGTTCTAGGGGTGTGAGGTGGCGCCTCAGGCATGTTTTTTGGACTCCTCGCCTCGAGGCGTCCGCCTCAACCGAGCTCAGCAACAGTATCGGCTAGAGCCTTGTATTCAGACTCTATTGACGACCGAGAGACAGTCCGATGTTTTCGTGCGGACCATGATACTAGATTTGAACCAAGATAGATAGCATATCCCTCGGTGGATCGACGGTCGTTGGGGCAACCAGCCCAGTCAGCATCTGAGAAGCCAATCAGGGAGTTGTAAGCAGAATCAGTGTAGGCATGAAGGATTGTGCCGGAATCATACATGATTCGTAAACCTTAGTCAGCAGTGCCCTGCAAGTAACGAAGAATTCGTTTGACTGCAGTCCAATGATTTTCTGTGGGGGAGTGCATAAATTGGCAGACTTTGTTGACCGCAAAAGTGATATCCGGACGAGTCAATGTGACATACTGAAGGGCACCCACAATTTGGCGGTATTTGACCGGATCAGCAAACGTAGCACTATCACTAAGAGCAAGATTAGCAGTGGTGGTCATAGGAGATGAAATCGGTTTAGCATTAGACAGGCCTGCTCGTTGCAAGAGTTCAAGGATGTATTTCCTTTGTGATAGAAGCATATCATGACCCGACTGATTACTTCAATACCGAGAAAATAAGACAAGCGGCCCATATCCTGAACAACAAAGGATTGGCTAAGACGTTGTACCACTTTGTCAATAGACTCCGGATTGTTTCTTGTCAAAAGAATGTCATCAACATAGACTAGAATGTACAAAATGGTGCCCCTGTGGGAGTAAATAAACAAGGAAGGGTCCGTCTTGGAGCCCTGAAAGCCAAGAGAATGAAGGACCGTAGAAAGGTGATGAAACCACGCTCTAGGGGACTACTTTAATCCATATAAGGATTTGTGAAGTAGGCAAACATGATCGGGTTTGGCCGGGTCAACGAACCCTGGTGGTGGTTGCAGATAAACTGTCTTGTTGAGATAACCATGTAGGAAGGCATTTTGCACATCAAGTTACCTTAGGGATCATTTCTGTGTTACGACCAGGGATAGAACAACACGGATGGTGGTCGATTTGACCACGAAACCCTTTGGCGACTAGTCGTGCCTTGTAACGTTTTATTGCCCCTGTTTGGTCCCTTTTCAATTTGTATACCCACTTGCAATCAACGACGTTGGAATTCGGAACACGTGGCACTAGTGTCCATGTACCATTCCGCATTAGTGCCTAATACTCGTCAGCCATGGCACTACGCCAATGAGGATACCTGTTAGCAATAGTAAAGGTGGCTGGTTCGGTATCAGGTGAAGGAAGTTGGGTATGGTATGAGGAGGCATTGTATTTGTAGGGTTTGGTTGGTTTGGGATTGGGGCGTAGGTTGGGTGGTCGAGTACGCGTAGGTTGGTGGTTAGGTGACTTTGGAACGACGGTGATAGGTCTGAATGATGGGTGGTTGGGTCGTGGGGTGGGCATTGGGAAGGGTGGTGGTAGGTGGTGTTTCGTGTGGGACAGATTGCACGATGGGTGTTGTTGAGGGTGTTGGTTCTGGTGGAGTAAGATGTGTATTAGGTTCATTGGTGGGTGGATCGGTGGGTGGCAGGTCAGAATTGGGATAGGTGGAGACGTAAGGATTTGGGGTGGTTGGAGTAGGGGTGAGTGTGGGAGATGTTTGGAGAGGAAATGATTGTTCATTGAATACGAACATGACGGGCCACATAAATACGATCAAATTGTGGCTCGTAACACCGATTGCCATGATGAGTGGTGCTGTAACCAAGGAACACACAAGGTGTAGAACGAAAGTCCATTTTGTGTTTATTGTATGGACGGAGATGAGGGTAGCATTGGCCTCCAAAACCCGAAGAAAGGAAAAATCGGGTCTGTGCTTGAACACGTATTCAAAGGGTGAGGTGTTTGAGTTGTTTTTGGATGGCATTCGATTAATGAGATAGACTGCAGTGTCGAAAGCAAAATGCCAAAAGCGTTGTGGAACATGGGATTGAACGAGCAAAGTACGGCCGGTTTCAACAACATGTCGATGTCGTCGTTCAACAAACCCATTTTGCTCGCTTATATGTGGACATGAAAGGCGATGTGTGATGCCGAGATGAGAGAAGAATTGGGAGAGATTCCGAAACTCGCCTCCCCAGTCGGTTTGGACAGATTTTAGTTTGGTTTGAAAATGCCGCAAGGAACATAGCTGTTAAAGGCGCAAGGCGCACTTAGGCGCCAAGGGGTCCTGGGGCCTAAGCGCGAGGCGCGGGCCTCACGAATGCGAGGCGCATTGAATTGGCAGCCTTAACAAGCTGCTGTATGGTTGTGTGTGTGTGGCTGTGTGTGGGGCTGTATGTGTGTGTTTTTTCTTCCAAAGTCCAAACGAAGGCAGCCTTAACAGAATTACAGCATGTATGTTTTTTTTAAAAGGCAGCCTTAACAGCTGTTGTATGTTACTATGTATATGTTTTTTACACAAAATAGGCAGCCTTAACAAGCTATTGTATGGCTGTGTGTGTGTGGCTGTATGTGTATGATTTTTCTTCCAAACGAAGGCACCCTTAACAGCCTTAACGAGCTGTTGTATGTGTGTTATGTTTTTTTTTAAAAGGCAGCCTTAACAACTGATATATGTTACTGTGTATATGTTTTTTTACAAAAAATAGGCAGCCTTAACAAGCTGCTGTGTGGCTGTGCGTGTTCACTTACAAGAAAAAAGAGGTTAAAAGTACAAGTTAAACAAAAGACAGAAGTTAAAAAGTATTGTGACTGTGTGTGTGGCTGTCTATCTACTTACAAGCAAAAAAAGTTTAGAAGTTGAGGGAGAAGAATAGATATGGATTGTGTTTATAGGGAGAATTATGTAGTTACTTTTTTTTATAGGAGATAAGAATGGAATAGATCACAATATCATATAGACTTATCACTTGCCTCATAACTCCTTTTTGTAGAAGTCTAGGAGGTTAAAACTTAAAAAGCATCATTAATATTATAGTTGACTTGATTATTAAGTTTTTTCTAGTGAATTCTAAGAGGCAAAACAAGTAAGTTAAAAAAAAAATCAATATTCGTGAAGCGCGCCTAAGCCCAAACTGCGCCTAAGCCCAAGGCGCTGCGCCTTGGTGCGCCTCTGCAATGTGCCTCGCCTTGACCTCTAAAAACCCCGAGCCTTGCGCCTTATGCGCCTCAGCGCCTAGGCGCGCCTCAGGCGCGCTTTTCACAACTATGGCAAGGAACCGTTTGAAAGTGGCATAAACATCATACTTTAATTTTAATGGAAAATTCCACATAAATCTGGAGTAATGATCAACACAGCAGAAAATAATTGTGACCATCAAAAGAAGGAACAGGAGCGGGGCCCCATACATCATAGAACACTAAATCCAAAATGTGCGAACTTTTATAAGTAGATGGTAACAAATGAAGTTTGAACGATTTGCCAACAGAACATGAATCACAAAAAACACTAGCACACTTATTTTGTAAAGGTAAACTGTATTTAGACAACATGGACTTCAAAAGTTGTGGATGTGGATGTCCAAGTCTTTGGTGCCATGTAGTGGAAGAAGCATGAGCGGTGGAAAAGGACATTTTCTGAACAGGTTGAGTCTAAGGAAGACGAAAGGAGTAGAGACCACCATTACTTGGACCCGTGAGGAGGATAGTGTGTGTAAACTTGTCCTTCACAGCAAAGAAAGTAGAGTGAAATTCAAAATACACATGATTATCAAGACATAATTTTTGGACAGAAAGTGGTTTTGTTTTATGTCAGGTATGTGTAGTATGTCTGTAAGGGAAAAGGTTTTGTTTGTTGAAGAATGATGTGAGGAACCAATGTGTAGGATGGGTAAACCCTTACCATTGCCAACGTGAAAGTTGTCTTCACCATAGTAGGCCTCAGAGTTATCGAAGCTAGATAGGTCCGGTGCAACATGATGGCTAGAGCCAGTGTCCGGAAGCCAAACTTGTGACTGGTACTCTGTAAAGTTGGCAGAAGGTGGTTGTCTCGTCCTCATAGTGGCAGGGTCGCGATTAGGGCAAAGAGACGGGATATGACCAATTCCACACCTGTTGCATGTGCCAAAAACAGTGTTTTGATTAGAAGCCCAACTAAATTGATTACGGTTACCTCCTCCTTGAATCTGTTGTTGTAGTTTCCGCGTCCACGTCTAGAATCACGTCCACGGCCATGGTTATTCCCATATTTGTTGGTGTAAAAGGCCTGTGCAGGCTGTGCATTAACAGGCTGAACTTGAAGACCAAGTTGTGACATAAACTGTTGAATCACTTGAAGTTGATCCGGTTGAGGAGTAGACGAGATGGCGCCAGGAACCGTTGAGTTGTGGTTGTTCGTGACAGTCGTGAATGCTTGAGGCGGAGAGAGGTCAGTCGGAAACTTCTTGATCATGTAGTCATGGTCGGAAAGCAAGCCATGGAGTTCTGCAAAGACAGTTGGAAACTGGTGACCAAGGAGTGTTGACTTCAACCCTGTTAGAATATATTAGTAATTAGTCTTATGGGCTGGGCTTTGTAAAGCCCACTCAGATTAGGGTTAGATTGCATATTAGGGTTTCCTTATTGTGTATATATATGTAGCCTCTATCTCTTTGTAAAAAAGATATTCAGAAAATAAACTTGTTGCCTCTATTGTTACATGGTATCAGAGCTACTGGTCTGCTCCTTCTTGTCTGTTCCATCTACCCTGGTCAGTATCCATCAGCCTCTTTAGTCTCTGTCTCGTCTGCCATTTAATCCACCCATCTGCAGTCATCATTTGATCTCACCACCCACGGAAACACTCTCAGACAGTCCTCGCGACCAAAACCTCAGAACCGGAGCTCCGGCCGCCGCCCCACGCGCCGCTGACCGCCGCCCCACGCGTCGCCACGCGCCGGCGCGTGGCCCTTCTCCGGCGACTTTCCGGCGAGCTGTCTTCACGAAAGTTGGTCGGTTTTTCCCCCTGGTTCCATTTCTGGTAAGAGTTTCGAGTTCCGTGACTGTTAATCTGTGACCCTCATTTGGATACGGTCTTATCTGGAGTGTTTCTTGTATTCTGGTTTGAAGAAGGTTCATGAACCTGTTTAGGAACTGATTTCTTGCATCTGGTTTCTGTTTTATATACTTGGTCTCTGAATTAGTTGGTATTCAACTGTATGCTTAATCCTGTATCTCTAATAAGACTGTTAAATGATTGGAACTGCTGAAAATTCTGATAAAAAGCCCTCTAGTGGTGTTCGTATACCTGATTTGATTCCAACAAATAGTAGAGTTACCGATAACAAGCTTAATGGTACTAACTACTTTGAATGGATCAAAACGATTTGTCTGTATGTTCGGAGTATGGGAATGGCTTCCCATCTGGATTCTAACCCTCCTACTGAGGGTGATCGTGACCTTTGGTTACAACAAGATGCTCGCATGTTCTTACAAATTATCAACTTTATTGAGCCGTCTGTCTCAACCTTAATCAGCCACTGTGAATATGTGAAAGAATTAATAGATTATCTTGACTTCTTGTATTCTGGACAAAGTAACATTTCCCGGATTTACAGCATTTGTAAGTCATTTCATTGTGGGGAACAACATGATCGATCTCTTACTTCTTATGCCATGGAATTCAAGAAGGTATATGAGGAGATGAATTCTCTTCTTCCGTTGAGTACTGATGTGAAAACCATGCAGATTCAAAGAGAACAAATTGCTGTCATAAGCTTTCTGACTGGCTTACGACCGGAATTTGATTCTATCAGATCTCAGTTCTTAAATGAATCGGTGATACCTTCCCTCCAAGAGACACTAGCTCGGGTTCTTAGACATGAGGATTTTCAGTCTGCTCAATCCTCTGACCATAATTCAGCCTTGGTCACTAGAGGAGGATATCGTGGTGGTTTTCGAGGAAGGTCACGTGGAGGGTATAGGGGAGGTTTTAGAGGAGGTCACAATGATCGTGCAGTTGACCTACGAGAACTCAAATCTGATTCCAGTAATGTTGAGTGCCACTACTGTCATGAGATGGGCCACACTAAGTTTGCTTGCTAGAAACGACTAGCTAGCAATCAGAGATTCTCATCTGCACATGCTGCGACCACCTCAGATGGCACATCAGTAAGACCCAGAGAGGAAAATGCTCATTCATATTCCCCGGCAACTGAGAATCCCACTACGTCCACTGCTGCGTTTGCTGAGACAGGTAACTTTGGAAAATGCTTTGTATCATCCTCCTCCAAATGGGTCATTGATTCAGGTGCCTCAGACCATATGACTGGTAATTCCAATCCTCTCTGATTTCAATAAACATACATCCTCAGCTCAAGTCATAGTGGCTGATGGATCTGTCTCCCAAGTGATTAGTTCTGGCACAGTTAAATTATCCCCATCAGTCTCATTATCCTCAGTCTTAAGCCTACCAAAATTTTCATTTAACTTGCTGTCTGTGAGCAAAATTACTCGCACTTTGAACTGTAGTGTCTCATTTTTTCCTGATCATTGTGTATTTCAGGATTTGCAGACGAAGAGGATTATTGGTAAAGGACGGGAATCGGATGGCCTATATATATTTGAACAACCTAAACCATATTCCTTAGTCACTTCCAGTTCATCTTTTGATGTTCATTGCCGACTAGGTCATCCATCCTTAAAAAGCCTCAAGAAGTTGTGTCCGGAATTTTCTCATGTACTGTCTTTGCATTGTGAGTCGTGTCAGTTTGCCAAGCATCAGCGTGTTCACCTAAGTCCTAGGGTCAATAAGAGGGCTTCGTCCCCATTTCAGCTAGTACATTCTGATGTTTGGGGTCCATGTCCCGTAATATCTAAATCTGGGTTCAGATATTTTGTTACGTTTGTTGATGACTATTCTCGAACTACTTGGTTATATCTAATGAAAAATCGTTCAGAAGTATTTACTCATCTGTGCTCATTTCATTCTGAAATTAAAACTCAGTTTCAGACATCTATTAAAGTTTTACGAAGTGACAATGCAAAGGAATATTTGTCCCAACCAATTCAGTCATATATGCTGGAAAATGGTATCCTTCACGAGTCCTCTTGTGTTGATACTCCAGCACAGAATGGAGTAGCTGAACGAAAGAATCGTCATCTTTTAGAGGTAGCTCGAGCCCTTCTGTTTCAAATGTCCGTCCCCAAGCCTTTCTGGGCTGATGCCGGCCTGCTTCCTTATCAATAGAATGCCATCTGTTGTCCTGAATGGAGAAACTCCAATTTCTGTTTTGTTTCCTGACAAACGGTTGTTCCCTATTGATCCAAAGATCTTCGGTAGTACATGTTTTGTTCGTGACACACGTCCCAGTATCACCAAACTTGATCCCAAATCCTTGAAATGTGTCTTTCTTGGCTACTCTCGACTCCAAAAGGGTTACAGGTGTTTCTCTCCCGCACTTAACCGGTACATTGTATCTCGGGACGTTACATTTCATGAAACCTTGCCTTTCTTCCCTGTATCCTATACGAGTCCTCAAAGTGACAATGCTGATAACCTGTTATTCTATCCCATATCCACGATACCTTCACGGTCCACATCCCCTCCGGACATCACCAAACCACCTGTTGTTCATGTATATCATAGACGCCAACAAACTTCTCCAGATCCTGAACCAATATCATCTGAGTCTGCAGATCCATCGGTCCTAGCGGCTGATTCTCCTGAAGGTTCTATGCCCAATCCTGTGACTGATGACTCTGATTCGGACGTTCCCATTGCTCTTTGGAAAGGTAAACGTTCCTGTACGTATCCTATTGCTTCCTTTGTTTCCTATGATAAACTTTCCAGGTCCTCTCGCTCGTTTGTTTCTACTCTAGACTCCGTACCTATTCCAACCACTGTTGGGGAAGCCTTGACCCACCCTGGATGGAGGGAAGCTATGATCGATGAACTCAATGCTCTTGATCATAATGATACATGGGATTTAGTAGAGTTACCTACTGGCAAAAGAGCAATTGGTTGTAAGTGGGTATTCACCGTGAAAGTTAATCCTGATGGCTCAGTGGCTTGGTTAAAAGCCCGTTTGGTTGCAAAAGGGTATGCTCAGACTTATGGCATTGATTACTCTGAGACCTTCTCCCCTGTTGCGAAAATGGCCTCTATTCGATTGTTTATCTCCCTGGCGGCTACTTACAATTGGCCTCTTCACCAATTGGATGTTAAGAATGCCTTCCTGCATGAAAATTTACTAGAGGAAGTCTACATGGAGCAACCATCTGGCTTTGTTGCTCAGGGGGAGTTTGGTAAAGTTTGTAAATTACGGAAGTCTTTATATGGCCTGAAGCAGTCTCCTCGGGCCTGGTTCGGTCGATTCAGTTCTGTGGTGACCAAGTTTGGGTTACGAAGAAGTTCATATGACCACTCCGTGTTCTTTGCCTCCTCTAACTCTGGATGTATTCTGCTAGTGGTTTATGTTGATGATATTGTGATTACTGGCAGTGACGAGAATGGAATAAAGAAATTAAAAGATTTTTTGGCATCTCAATTTCAGACGAAGGACCTTGGCCCACTGAAATACTTCTTGGGAATTGAGGTATCTAGGACTCATAAAGGAATCTGTTTGTCTCAGCGCAAATACTGTTTAGATATATTGAATGATTCTGGTATGAGTGACGCAAAACCTTGTGAGGCTCCTATGATCCCGAATGTGAAGCTGAAGGCTGATGATGGAGACCTTCTTGAGAACCCAGAGAAGTATAGAAGAATCGTGGGAAGACTGAATTATCTGACAATCACACGCCCAAATATTGCCTTTCCTGTAAGTGTGGTAAGTCAGTTTATGTCGTCTCCAAGAACCTCACATTGGGATGCTATTTGCCATATTTTGAAATATCTGAAGGGAGCCCCTGGTTATGGCATCAAATACCAAAATCATGGCCATCACATCATAGAGGGTTCACTGATGCGGACTATGATGGAGATCCTACAAGCAGACGATCAACAACAGGCTATTGTGTCTTTGTAGGAGGGAATCTGGTATCTTGGAGAAGCAAGAAACAAAACGTTGTATCAAGATCAAGTGCTGAATCCGAATACCGTGCAATGGCACAAACTACATGTGAACTGATTTGGTTGCGTAATCTGCTAGGTGAAATTGGTTTTAGTCAACCTAAACCAATGAACCTATGGTGTGATAATGAGGCAGCAATTCACATAGCAAATAACCCGGTATTCCATGAGAGGACTAAACATATTGAAGTAGATTGTCACTTCACCCGAGAAAAGTTGGAAGATGGATCTATCTCTACCTCTCCGATCAGAACTGGCAACCAATTAGCTGATGTCTTCACCAAAGCTCTTCCTGGGAACCGAATCAATTATATTTGTAACAAGCTGGGCATGATCAATATCTATGCTCCAGCTTGAGGGGGAGTGTTAGAATATATTAGTAATTAGTCTTATGGGCTGGGCTTTGTAAAGCCCACTCAGATTAGGGTTAGATTGCATATTAGGGTTTCCTTATTGTGTATATATATGTAGCCTCTATCTCTTTGTAAAAAAGATATTCAGAAAATAAACTTGTTGCCTCTATTGTTACAAACCCGTTGTATTCTTTTCTAAGGCCTGAGATAACTAGCATCACCAGATCTTTTTCTTTCATCGGTTCGCCTATATTGGCGAGAGCATTAGCATATTCCTGAGCCCTAGTCAGGTATGTGGAGGAGGTTTCATCAGGCTTCATCTCTAGTTTAAGAAGCTGAGTTTGTAGGGTGTATTTCCTGGATGATGTGTGAGGAGCGTAGGCACGTTCGAGGGACAACCAAAGATCACGAGAGGTAAGTCCTTGAACGTGTTGGAATGACGCCTCGGAGATTGTAGAAGTAATCAGCAACATCCGTACGTGTGCATCATTGGAAACCCATGCTGTGTAGTTAGGGTTTGGTTGTGGTGGCAGTACTGTGGTGGTTGCGGATTCTTTTCCAGATGATGACGATGCTGGGATAATCATCGGTGGACAGGGAATAGTGCCATCAACATAGCCGAACAGATTGTTTGTGACAAGGAATGGTTGAACCATTGCCTTCCAATAGCCATAGTTATTTGGCGATAAAGTGAAGCCAAACTTGTGGTAGTTGTGGGTGGTTTTCTCGGTTGGGGTGAAGGCTGTCACGGTTGTCATCAGTGTTTAGAGTCGGGGAGTCACTGTTCACGCCGGAGTTATTGTTCACGACGGTGGCTGTAGGGTTGCCTTGTGATGGCAGAAAGTGGGACGGCTGCTATTAGGGTTTTGGGAGCGGCGGCTATTAGGGTTTTAGGAGCGGCGGCTCTAATACCAAGATAAACTTGGTAATTGTGTATTGTATTATTGTGAAACACGATTACAATCAAGGGTATATATAATAGAAACATTTACACTCTAAACCCTCTAATATAAATATGTACATATATCAGACTTAATTGTCTAACACACAGTCACAACTGCACAACATCTAAGTTTCTCACGTTTTTTTTGCTTCTGGAATCTGCAATTCTGCATGATATTTTATGTGTCAACTCACAGTCACAGTCACAACTCTATTGTATGCTTCTGCAATCTGCAATTCTGCATGTTCTTTAATATATATTCTCTGCTTTCTGTTTTTAATTTTTTATAATTATGTGTAAATTGTAATATGTTTTTTGTATCTCAATTACACACCCTCACACTCGTTATATATCATAAATTATACTCCTTTATTCCTATGCACCTCAAGACCTGCTTAGTTTTCTCAATGCACCATGCACGTGATATCCCACTTAAGCAAAAACCCTGATACATTCACTATTGGGAATCGACATTCCAGTTCCCAATTATTATATATGTATGAATGTATCCTTAATCTGTTTGTATAATCTGTTTTGTGTAAAAAACTAAAAATCATACTTGTTTTGTTTTTGTGTACAAAAACTAAAATATTATGTTTTTATACATAAACTGATAAACTCATAAATAAACATGCTGTTTTTATGCGTGCTGCCCTGCTCTATTTCATAATCTGTTTTTATAATATTGTTTATAATCTGTTTTTATGTAATTATAATCTGGTTTATAATATGTTTTTATGTAATTATAATCTATTTTTATACATAAACAGATAAACTCATAAACATACTGTTTTTTTGTTAAAATAATGTACCATCTGTTTTTTATATGCATAAATACTCTATTTTTACACATAAGCATGTTTGTTAATGTAAAATTATGTACCATCTGTCTTTAATCTTTATGTATATAAATTATGTATTTTTATGTATACTTATGTTGTCTTTAATCTTTATGTCTATAAATTCTGTATATATATATATATTTAGGTATAAATGATGTATTTTTGTCTTTATTATTATAGACTATAGTATATTATAATGGCATCATCACGAAAGAATCCGTCTTGGAACTATAGTGTTGAAATTGCGGTACCCGCAGAGGGTGGAAAAAGAGTTACCAAGTACTTGAAATGTAACTTTTGCAACAAAGAAATAAAGGAGGTGTAAAACGAGTAAAGGAGCATCTCGCTTGTACACATAAAGACGTCGCACCATGCCCAAAAAGTCAAGGATGAAATCTGCTTATACTTGAAGTCCTTTCGAGATGCGAAATTCGCTTCTCAACGAAACTTTGAGGAAACCATTAACCATGGCTGGCTCGTACTTTGCTGGTAACAAAAGTGGAGGTGCAAGCGGAAGTGGCAATCCATCAGAGACCTTGAATGCTAGAGGGGTTAGAGGTCCCATGGATCGATTTGTGGGCAATGTCAGAGACAACAAAAATGTATCTCCAAATCCAACAAATTCTAAGGAGCTCCGCAATCAGGGTATGTATGGACATCAGACGATTTTTCTTTGAGAATGGGATTCCATCCAACGTTGCAACAAGTCCCTCTTACTATAGCATGCTATGTTTGGTTGGAAACTATCGCTGTCGACTGAAACCTCTTACAATGCACGAGTTGAGGCCTTGGATATTAAAATAAGAAGTGAAGACGACTACTCAGATTGTTAATGACATAAAGGCAACATGGAAAGATACTGAAGTCTCATTGTTATCAGATGGTTGGTCAGACATGAGAAACAAAAGTCTTGATTAATTTTCTTGTCAACAATCAACATGAGACCGTTTTCTTGAAGACTGTTGATGCGTCCGATTGTGTAAAAGATGCACAAAAATTATTTGAGTTGCTCGACGACGTCATCGAAGAAATCAGTGAGAATATTGTGGTCCAGATAATGCAAGTGCATATAAAGCTGCAAGGACCATGTTGATGAACAAGAGAGAAACTCTGTACTGGACGCCATGTGCCGCTCATTCCATCGATCAGATGCTTGAGAAAATTGGCGAGTTGCCCCAACAGAAAAATGCTTTGCTCAAAGCAAAGCGAGTTAGTAATTTTATCCATAATCATCAATGGGTATTGAGCTTAACAAGAAAATTTGCAAAGAAAGATCTTCGCCCTGCAGCCACCCGATTTGCCACGGCCTTTTTGACGTTGGAGAGCATGTTCGAGTTGAAGCAACCACTACAAAATATGTTTACATTAGCTGAGTGGTCAAACTGTGCGTGGGGAAAAAACCAAAGGAAAAGCAATAAAAAAAATTGTTGTGGATGAGAACATTTTGGCCTATTGTGATTTATTCAATTAGAACCACAAGACCCCTTGTGCATGTGCTTCGGATCGTCGACGGTGAGACTCCCGCTATGGGATTCATTTATGGGGAATCAGAAACCTTTAGTTGAATGAGTTTTTGTATATTCATAAAAGATAGAATACAAGCCCTATATATATAGGGAAAACAATTACACTTTAATACCCTTAATAATTACACTTTAATACTTCAATAATTACCCTTAATAATAACTTAGTCTAACATTCCCCCGCAAGTTGAGGGCGGGGAACGACCTGCAACTTGGACCGTAGAAACTCAAATCTTTGTGAAGACAAGGGCTTCGTAAAAACATCGGCAATTTGGTCATCAGTGGAGATAAACTTGACATTCAGTTTTCCTTGAGTAACTTGTTCACAAACAAAGTGGTAATCAACTTCAACGTGCTTTGTGCGGGCATGAAAGACTGGATTTGCAGAAAGATAGGTTGCGTCAAGATTATCACACCAAAGTGTTGGTGCCTTGTTATTCAAACCGAGTTCATGAAGAAGGGACTGTAACCAAATCAGTTATGCTACAGTGTCAGCAATAGCCTTATATTCAGACTCGGTTGAAGATCGAGAGACAGTTCGTTGTTTGCGAGCGGACCATGAAATAAGATTTGAACCCAAATAGATAGCATATCCCCCCGTGGATCGACGATCGATAGGGCAGCCAGCCCAGTCTGAATCGGAGAATGCTCTAAGATTAGTAGCCAAGTGAGAGTCAGAAAAAGCTTGAAGCCGAGACCCCGTGTTGTGACGAAACAATAAGCCGAGGGTGATCGTGCCCTTCAGATAACGTAGGATTCGTTTGACACCAGCCCAATGATTCTCAGTAGGAGCATGCATGAACTGACACACCTTATTAACCGCAAAGGCAATATCAGGACGAGATAAAGTGGCATACTGAAGGGCACCGACTATCTGCCGATACCGAGAGGGATCATCAAGTAAGGGGCTGTCATCTGGTAATAACACTTGAGAAGTACTCATAGGAGATGAAACAGGTTTGCAATCCGCAAGACCAGCCTGTTGAAGAATATCAAGAACATATTTCCGTTTAGACAGAACCAAATCAGAACCATGATGCACCACTTCAATGCCCAAAAAATAATGTAGTTGACCCAGATCCTGTTGAGACGATCAATGATGGTAGTTACAGCGCCTGGGTTATTACCGGTGATGATAAAGTCATCGACATACACAAGGAGATAGACAAGCGTGCCAGAAGAGTTGAGAATGAATAGTGATGGGTCAGTTTTGGACCCATAAAAACCCAGTTGACGAAGAGCGGTAGACAATTTTGTAAACCAGGCACGAGGAGCTTGTTTGAGCCCATATAAGGACTTATTCAGTAAGCACACATAATCGGGCCTGTCAGGATCAATAAAACCAGGAGGTTGTCGCATGTAAACCGTCTCCTGAAGATCACCATGTAAAAAGGCAGTCTGGATATCTAACTGACGCAGAGACCATTTATTTGTGACGGCCAATGATAAAACAGTTCTGATAGTAGCGGGCTTGATTACTGGGCTGAAAGTCTCGTGATAGTCAACCCCATGTTGTTGATGGAAGCCCTTGGCAACAAGCCGGGCCTTGTACCTGCTAATCTTACCATTCTGATCCGTTTTCAACCTGTAAACCCTTTTACAATCAACCACGTTAGTATTAGGAATAGGAGGAACTAATGTCCACGTTCCAGTCCTATGAAAGCGCAGTCAACTCGTTAGCCATTGCTTGGCGCCATTCTAGGGACTTGTTAGCAACGGAAAAAGAGGTAGGTTCAACAGGTAAGGTGGGGGTAGTGGTGGCAGTGTAGGCAGCGGGATTATATCGGGTGGTTTGTTTAGGATTGGGGCAAAGATTAGGAGGCCGAGGTCGAGGGGCTGGGGGTGTTTGGGTGGGGGTGGAATTTGGGTCTGGTGAGGGCCCGGGAGTAGGGGTTTGGGACTCGGGAGTAGTTGAGGTGGCAGGGGAGGGAGAAATGGATGTGGTAGAGGGTGAGGGTGGTGGTGATGTTGGTTCGGGTTGTGGAGGTGGTACGGAATGTGGTGGTGGTGAGTTGGGTTCGGTTGGAAAACCGGGAGGTGGGTTAGGAAAAATAGATATGTATGGAGAGTCGGACCGTGATGGGGATTGGGTAGGGGTAGGTGGAGGATAGGGAAAAACATGCTCATTAAAGCGAACATGTCTGGCTATGTATATCCGTTCGGTGGAAGGATCAAAGCACCGGTAACCATGGTGGACGGGACTGTAGCCAAGGAAGACACACGGAGTGGAGCGAAAGTTAATCTTGTGACGGTTATACGGACGAAGATAGGGAAAACATTGACACCCAAAGACTCGAAGAAAAGAGTAATCAGGTTTGCGTTTAAAAACATGTTCATAGAGAGATTTGTTGGAGGAGACACGAGAGGGAAGTCGATTGATTAGGTACACGGCTGTAATTGCCAGAAGCGTGGAGGAAGACTGGATTGGGCCAAGAGGGTAAGTCCAGTTTCCACAACATGACGATGACGACGTTCTACAATGCCATTTTGTTCGCTTGTATGAGGGCAAGAACGTCGATGAATTATGCCAAGGTTGCGACAGAAAGTAGTGAGAGGACGAAACTCTCTCTCTCCCCCCCCCCCCCCCCCCCAATCAGATTGAATGCACTTTAACTTGGTGTTAAATTGGCGTTCAACCATTTTAATAAAGTTTGTTAAGACTGTGTAAACATCAGATTTTCGAACTAAAGGATAAAACCACATGTATCTAGAGTGGTGATCAACACACAACAAAAAGAAACGATAACCATCCGAGGGATGGTGTATGCGAATGGCCCCAAACATCACAATAAACAAGATCCAAAAAATTATTGCTACGAAAATTGGAATCGGATAAAGATAATTTTGAAGACTTTTCTAGTTGACAAGAAGAACACAAGTTATTTGATAATTTGTCCGAAACAGGTAAAGAACAATGAGAAATAATTGAACGAAAAACTTGAGCATGAGGATGTCCCAAGCATTGATGCCAAATGTTCGAGGAAGCTTTGACAGCAGTAAAAGCAACCTTGGGTAAAGACTTGAGCTTAGGAAGACGGATGGAGTACAACCCCTGTTCATTGGGGCCCGTTAGGAGGATAGTGCGTGTAGACTCGTCCTTCACAACAAAATAAGATGAGTGAAATTCAAAGAAAACATCATTGTCTACACAAAATTTTTGAACAGATAAAAGGTTTTGTTTTAGTTCAGGGACATGAAGTATATTGGATAATTTAAAGGTTTTGTTAGGGGAGTAAAGCTTTGAGGAACCAATATGAAAAATGGGTATAGAGTTACCGTCACCAACAAGTAAAGAATCGTTACCAAAGTAGGCCTCGGAGTTGTCAATGCTAGATAGATCTGGAGTGGCATGGTGATTTGCGCCAGTGTCAGGCTTCCAAGCGGATCCTGATTGCGAACCAGCATCTGAGTAAGTAGCATAGTTGGCCTGTGGCGCTGCACGAGATTGGTTAGGCTGGTTAGGACACTGAGAAGGTAACCAATCCCACAGCGGTTACAATGACCATACACCATGTTTTGAGTAAAAGCCCAAGAGAATTGACGCGTGCCATTACTATCACGATTGCGAGAGTTGAAAGCAGCCCGTGAGTTGCCACGTGAAGATCCACGAGAACCGCGACCACCACGATTGTTATTGAATGACCGGGATCCAAAATAAGCATGTGGTCGTGGTAAAGGTGCAGGGTTTAGTTGATATCCCAATTGAGAGGCCATGAGTTGAAGAGTATGAAGCTGCTGCTGAATGGAGTCGAGATTGGGCTGCTGTAGGGGTGTAGAGGCAGTCGTAAAGGGCTGCTGAGCAGGAGAGGCAGACGCAAAAAAGGCCTCCGGGAACTTGCGAACTGGTTGCCAAGATCCTTGTGATCATATAATCATGGTCACTTAATAAGCCATCCAGTTCATTGAAGTTAACAGGAGGGGAACGAGCCAAGAGATTTGCCTTGAGACCATTGTATTCTTCACGAAGCCCTGCAAGAGTTAGCATAACCAGATCTTTGTCTTTCATTGGTTCGCCTATATTGGCTAGGGCAGTTGCATATTCTTGTGCTCTGCTGAGGTATTCGGCAGGTTTTTCATCACCCTTCATGGTGATTCGAAGTAATTGATTTTTAAGAGTAAATTCATGGGATGAAGTAACCGGAGCATACGCTTGTTCTAAAGACAGCCATACTTTACGGGAGGTTTTACCCTGAATGTGTTGAAAAGATTCTTCTGACACGGTAGAGATGATGAGCATACGGATGTGGGCATCGTTGGAGACCCAAGGTTGGTAGCTTGGATTGTCTGTAGTAGCAGATTCATTTGTAACCTTTGGTTCTGGACACGGAATAGTGCCATCATCATAGCCAAAAAGGTTGTGAGAAGTAAGAAAAGACTCGACTATTGATCGCCAATAACCATAATTCGTAGGTTTTAGGGTAAAAACAAACTTGTGAGAATTATGGGTCGTCTTTTCTTGATTGGTGAGAGTTAAGATTGCAGCCATGGTAGTAAAGGAGCGAGGTTTTGGCCGGAGGTTGCGTCGGCAGGCTGGAAGAACGCCGGAAGTTGCGATGGCTGAATTAGAGTTTGGAGGAAGGAATATGATCGGCCAAAGAATTGAAGCCGAAGAGGTAGAGATTTGAACAACTCTGATACCAAATCAGAAACCTTTAGTTGAATGAGTTTTTGTATATTCATAAAAGATAGAATACAAGCCCTATATATATAGGGAAAACAATTACACTTTAATACCCTTAATATTTACACTTTAATACCCTTAATAATTACACTTTAATACTTCAATAATTACCCTTTAATACTTTAATAATTACCCTTAATAATAACTTAGTCTAACATGGGGCAATGGACGAGGCGAAGGAAAAGATTGCAAAAGATTTAGGTGATGATGTGTCTTCGTATAAAGAGATTTGGGACATTATTGATTCAAAGTGGGATCATCAGTTGCACCGTGACTAGCATGCAGCCGAATACTTCTTGAATCCTCGATTTAGATGGACTCCTGAGACTTCTACCCATCCCGAGATTACGAGAGGGTTATTTAATTGTATGGAGATGCTCGTTAAGGATGATGAAACATATACGAAGATTGAAAATCAACTTGATGAGTACAAACACAAAAGCGAACTCTTTGGGTATAGAGGAGCTAAGACGAGTTATATGTCACACCCACCGGGTAAATACTCATACTTTAAAAAAATTATTTATAGAATTATATTTTTCACATATTATTCATTGTTTTTTTCATTGAAACATATAGTTCAATGGTGGGATACTTGTGGAGTTGAGGTGCCGTGCCAGAGGTAAGATCTTTTGCAATAAAAGTGCTTGGGCTTACTTGTTTTGCTTCAGAATGTGAACGTAATTGGAGTACGTTAAATCAAGTCCACATAAAAAGAAGAAATCGCCTAACCACAGGAAGAATGAACTTGGTTCTTTTGGAATGGATCACGTTTCATGATTTTCTGACTAAAACTAATTAGTTTCGTAACTTTGGTTGATGTTTTGTTGAATTATGGGTTTTATAGTTTGATTATTTGGTATTGAAATATTAAATTATATTTTTCTTGGTTAATTGTTATTGATTTATGAATTTTATTGATTTATTTTTTGGGGCTTACGCCTCGACTGCCTCGGGTCACGTACCTAAGTGGAAAACGCCTCGAGGCTCGTTTTCGTTCTTTAAAACCTTGAATAATACTACTAACTATAAGTGTTAAAGCATCAACTTAACAGTTCTAATCATAAGTTCATGAAACATTATCTTTCCTAAGACTTCCATAATCAAGTCTATTATCATCATTTTCTTCAACTTCTTTATCATCTAGATCAACTAGAATACTTTTCCTTTTTCTTGATCTCGAACTCTCGCTTTCACCCCTATCTTCACCCCTACTTATCTAATCACTATCTTCATCGTCATTTGGATTAGCTACCCACTCATCATCGGAAGGGACGTATTCTACACTTAAAGAATCTTCTTCATCTTTTTGTGTCTTTTCTATTGAAATCGTTGTTTCAACTTCTTGTTGTACATGATATACACCAAGCTATTGACGATTTCTTCTCTTCATGTGTACTGATTAAAACTTAAAAGTACTCGGATTGCATTCACATGCGGAAGATGAAGATGTAAGCCTAAGAATTTTCATCGCAAACGACCTCAACTTGAGCACCTCAACTTCATAAGTATCCCACCATTCAACTACATGTTTTAATGAAAAAGAGAATGATAGTGAATATTTACAAAAAATACAATTTTATAAATAAAAGTTCTAAAAGTATTGAGTATTTACCTGGTGAACGTGTCATGTAACTTGACAAAAAATCCTTTTAAGGCAAACAATCCTCGTTTATTTTTGTATTCATTAATTTGTTGTTCAATCTTCGTATACATGACATCATCCTTGATGATCCTCTCCATACAAGCGAACAACCCCCTTGTAATCTTCGGATGGTTAGAAGAATCAGGAGACAATCTGATTCGATGATTCACAAAGTACCTGGATGCTTGTAAATCACGGTGTGATTGATGCTCCCACGTTCTATCAATGATGTCCCAAATCTCCTTATAGGAAGGAACATCATCATCTAAGTTTTTTTGCAATTCTTTCTTTTGCTTCATCCATTGCCCCCCATAGATAAATCCCATCTTGGGGTCTCACCATTAACAATTCGTAGGACATGTACAAGGGGATTTGTGGTTTTAATAGAATAAACCACACTAGGCCAAAAATTGCAATCATCCATTACAATCTTCTTGATTGCTTTTTCTTCGGGGTTTTTCCCATGCACAATCCAACCTCTCATTTGAAATAAACATCATTTGCAATCGTTGTTTCAACTCAAACATACTTTCTAAAGTTAAAAAGGCCATGGCAAATCGCGTGGCAACGGGGCGAAGAAGATTTTTTTAACAAAACTTTCTTGTCAAGCTCAAGACCCATTGATGATTATAGATAAAGTTGCTAACTCGTTTTGCTTTAAGCAAATCATTCTTTTGTTGAGGCAACTCTTCGATTTTCTCAAGTATCAAATCGATACAATGAGTGGCACATGGAGTCGAATATAATTTTTTTCTCTTCTCCATTAACATGTTACCTGCCGCTTTATACGCGCTAGCATTATCGGTAACCACTTGAAGGACTATATCTTCCCCAATCTCTTCGATCACTTGACCAAGTAACTGAAACAATTTTTGTGCATTTTTCACACAATCCGATGCATCGATGGTCTTCAAGAAAATGGTCCCATGTCGATTGTTGACCAAGAAAATGATCAAACTTCTATTTCTCATGTCCGACCAACCATCGGATAACAATGAGACCCCGGTTTTTTTCCATGTCGCTTTAATATCGTTTACAATTTCATTCGTCGTATTGACTTCTTCTTTCAATATCCAAGTTCTCAACTCGTACATTATGGGAGGTTTCAATCTGCGACCTTAATTTCCTATCGATCGAATTGCGTTGGCAAATGAAGGACTTGTTGCCACATTGAATGGAATGCCATTCTCAAAGAACAATCTTCCAATATCCATGCAAACTTGGTTGCTGTGTTCCTTAGGATGTGTTGGACTTGGAGACACATTCTCGCCGTCTCCAACATCCTCCACAAATCGGTCTATGGGATCTCTAGCCCCGCGAGAGTTCCCACCACCATTAGGACAAGGAGTGTTACTTGCATTTCCGCTACCAAAGTAAGATCCTTGGTCCATCGTTTCTTGAAAGTTTCGTTGATAAACAACTTTTGCGTCTTGGAATTTACTTAAGTATTGGACAATCTCGCCCTTGACTTCTAGAGGAACGTTTGGGCATGGTGCAACATCTTTATGGGTCGAGATGTTCTTTGACTCTCTTTACTCCTCCTTTGATCTCTTTATTGCAAAATATACATATTTAAGTATTTGTATCCTTTTTTTGCTCCATCTCCAGGCACCACAATTTCATCACTATATTTTCAAGCGGGATATTTCCGTGATGCATTTCAATCTACAAAGAAACTACAAAGAACCTAAGTAGGTTTTAAGTTTTAACATTAGGATTTGATTAGAAAATATGGACAGAAAAGTGATATAGAAAATAAAAAACAAAAAAGAGGAAGAAGATTTTGATCAGTAAGGTTTTAACTTCTAGCAGTAGGTTTTATCAGAAAATATGGACAGATAAGTGAGCGACAACAAGGTTTTGATCAGAAAATACCTACTGGTGGCCGGAGTGCTCCTGCCGGTCGTCGGAGTGCCCGGTGTTTCTTGGAGAAAAAGTGAGAGAGGGAGAGTGAAGAGTCGTTTGCTTGCAAACCGGTTAAAGAGATGGAGAATGAAAACGGATGTCAAAGTACACCTTTTTTTATTGATAGGGATAAAGAGAGCTTAAATAGGCAAGGTCTTTAGGTTTAAATATTAATAAAGGACAAAAGAAGTCAAAATAAAGGACAAACTCTTTTTCATATATATGGACATAAAGGACAAAGAAGTGAAAGGATCAGCGACAAGGAGTTGCCAAAAAGAAAAAAATTATACTTTTCCTTTGCCAAAAAAAAAAAACTATACTTGCACTCAACCGTACGCCTTTGGACCGCCTTACCAAAACGCCTCAAATAAAATACGTACGTGCTGTTCTAGGGGTGTGAGGCGTCCGCCTCAACAGTTTTTTAAACCATGTCTGTGAGAACATCACCCTATAATTTTTTAGGAATATGGAATTGAAAGAGTAAGGGTTGAGCCATGCAACAGTTAGGGTTAAACTTGATTGCTATTACTAATGAGAAAACTCTTTTATATAGGTTTAGGGTTAAACTTGATTGCTATTACTAATCTAACAGATGTATAATAACGTGCCAGGAAAACGAGAAGCAACTTGTAATACAATTGTAACATTAGAATAGAATTGGCTGCCATACCATCGTCGGAGGCCTAAGAAAACATGATGAGATGTGGCAAACCCTTGGAGAGAGGATTGCCTATTCGACAATTAAACAGAGGCCCAACTCTCTCCAAGGCATATGGCGGCTGTTGGTGGTGTTTCATGCGGAACACAAAGGGGAATAGGTGCAATGGTTCAAACTGTGGAAATCTTACAAACCATGATCAACACATATTAGGACATAGTTGAGATAATTATAGAATATGATTAGGGTTCATTCATTATGATTGAGATATTTATGGAAGATGATAGGGGTCATGCATTATGATGATTGTTTTTTTATGTGACCAAATTATGATCATTGATTTAGATTAGGAAACAAGTGGGATATTTGTGAAAACAAATATTCATTAGGCTAGTTGGAGGTTAATTGGTTTGTATGGTTTTTAGTATTTCCATGGTTTTGTATTTCAAACTCCCTCTCATATAAGATATATATATATATATATATATATATATATATATATATAGGGGTTAAATCATGTGAGAACCAAAAAAAGATTGAGAACCGTGAGAACTAATCTAAGCCGTAAATTGGTTTTGATCCTATGGTTTTAATTAAAAATTGTTTCACTTACAATTTATTTCAAAATTGTCATTGCCTTTAATGACCGTGGATTAAAATTAATCAATGGTTTAGATTGGTTTTCACGGTTCTCAACCTATTTTTGGTTCTCATTTGATTATCGTCCTATATATATATATATATAGGGATAGTTTAATTTGCAACCTATGTAAATCTTACAACCCATGCAACCCACGTTTTAACCATTAGATTCATGATCGATGGTTATAATAGACGTGGGCCCAATATTTTCAATTAAAAAAAAATAAAAACAAAATAACGGCTTATTATTAATCCAACGGTTAAAATGTGGGTTGCATGGGTTGTAAGATTTACATGAGTTGCAAATTAACTTTGGTCTATATATATATATATATATATATGAAAATTGTGTAAGAATGTTTATAAATTAAATTATTTAAAAATGTACTTGATTTCTGCCATTTATAACTATTATATTATATAGGGTTGGGTTCATGTGAGACCAATCTATTTTCGTGAGACCCGTGAGACCACAATTTCACTTGAAACTTCACAGTAACACTGTGAAGGTAAAAAAAATCCGAACCTTCACAGTGTTTTGCTGTGAAGTTTCAAGTGTAAAAACGTGGTCTAACGGGTCTCACGAAAACAGGCTGATCTCACATGATCCCAAATCATATTATATAAATAAAATCATTATACAAGTTTTTTGGGTAATATGGTCATTTTAACATGCTAGTTTTGTCCTGTCCAACTATCCAGAGACTAGGCATACAACTTGTTTAGTCTTGACCTAGTTATACCGAACACCAGACATACAACTTGTCCACTCCCAACTTGTCCACTCCCGTCTGGTCTGCGTATCAAACGATACCTTAAGTAAATGCACAATAGGCGAGGTTGATAGTAGGCCAAAAATAGCTTTTGTATGCGGTGGAGAACAGTAGTATGTGGGTACTGCTAGGGAGAGTCTCGAGATTTCTGATTGAGAGCCTGGTTCTTATGCCATGTGATCGGGGCGAAGAACAGATGCTTAGTTACTGAGGGGAGATCCCCATGTAGACTGCATGTTGGTGATGTGCATAAATATACAAAATAATTAATCCTAAATAACTAAACTAATGGAAACATAATGGAACTAGTAGCGGTTTTAAAACTAGTGTCTGTGGTGGGGTGGGGTGGGAGTGGGATAGAGTGGCGTCATTAATGTGTAAAAGACAAAACAAGGGAAGACAAAATAACGGGTAAAAAGACAAAAATACCCCTCACTTAACAGACAAATTTTAACAGAGTTAGGTGCCGTTTGTTTTTTAAGAGGTCTAAAGTCTGAAGTCTTATTTTAGTTATGATTAATAAGAGGTGGTGTGTAAAAAGGTCTGAACAATTCAAACTTAAGAGCCATTAAGAGGTTTTAAAAAAACAAACAAACAACCCCTTAGTTATAGGGACTCTTTTCAAGGTAAAATGCAAACTGTAGTGACCATTCTTGTACTTTGCGATTTAGGGACCACTTTCAAAGATTCGTGTAAAACTAAAGGTACCAAAATTGTAGTTTACTTTAGGGGCTGTTTGGCAGTTGCTGAATGGTTTAGTGTTGAATGATTAAGTGGTTTGAATGATTAAGAGGTTTTTATTATATAGTGTAAAATGAAATATGGTTGTTTGCTAATTGTTCATAATGAAATCAGGGCTCTTAATGGTTAAAGGAGGGCCAGGATACAAAATCATTAAGAGGATTTTAGAACCATTAAGAGGCAGCCCTTTTTTTGCCAAACAAGATTTACCTCTTAGCGATTCAGAGGTTGCCTCTTAATGGAACCATTAAGAGGTAAACAAACAGCCCCTAAATTATTTATTTATATAACGTAAAGCTTTTGGCTGTTTCTAGGAAGGGCTGAAGGACTTGAAGAGCATGTCAACCATTAGTGAATGCAAAGATCAAAGCGTTGATGGTGAAAAGAAAACCTGCATTGACTCACCTCATGCAAATGCAACACTAACAGTGGATCGTGCTCTGGCCTCCGTGCAGCAGAATGCTGAGTCTACTGAAGACTTCCAAATCACGGTGGACGCGCAGAGATCTGAATTATCAGAGGCTGCCCTTCGAGCGCTTTTGAAGAAAAGAAAGAAACTGGTATGCTTCTATACTTCATAGTTAACTGCTTTGATATATTCTTCTTGGACTCTGAATAGGTGAAATAATATCATGCATTCATCAATGGGATTTGTTATGTGATTTGTATATAAGCAACCTATAACCGAGAACACAGAAACAATCTATAAAATAATTAGAGTATTTAATGACAAAGACGTATGTTCTTATTGGCATTCGGAGATTTCGTCCAAGCCCATTTGACAGGTATTCACAACCATTAGCTAGACCCTGAGTAACTTAATCATAAGATTCAATTGGGTTCTAAGTTCTAACCTGGTTCGCAAATTTCTTAACAAATGAAAAGATTACCTTCCTGCTTTATGGTCAAGAAATCTTACCAGCAACCAAAAAATCATTAACCAGTGAAATCAGAAATAGAATCAGGAATCAAGGATGGCAAGTAATGAGTTTCTGTCGTTGTTGCATAAAAGCAGAAAACTCCGTTCACCTCCCCTGTAGTATAAGGAGATGGAACACACTGAGAGGTCATTTAAGGGGCCTAAAACCCTGTTACATGCGTCTAGGGTTCATGTTGTGTCACAAACACAGGTGGCGGCTAGGGTGTTTCATGTTGTGTCACAGACCAGCAATGTGGCAATTAGGGTTTTGTGATCTTGACGGTGGCGGTTAGGATTTTGTCTTGGTGACTATGGCTAGGGTTTAGATGATGATATTTGTATCAAAGATTAACCTTGGTCTAATACCATGTAAATTTGAAGATCTAATTCTTGTCTCTTGTATCTTTGATTAATGGCTAAAGGAGAATATGTATAACTACAATGGTGAGCTGATGACAGTTTTAGTTGCCTAAATCAGACATCCTATACTTCCCAAAATATATACTATATTAAAAAATATTTAAGTGTTTGTTCTTAAAAACTCTAAAATTTTCAAGTGTACGATTATTAAAGCACAAAGTATAAATCAATAATGCATACAAAGTCTTTCAATTTTTTTAATATTCCTTTTTTACCTCTTTTGTAAATAATAATGGAATCTTGGAAAGGTTTTTGGAAACCCAACTACCCTTTCCATTTTATATCAAATTTACCTCGTTATTTAAAATAGAGTAAATTAAAATTTCCGTCCCTGTCGTTCATATATCTCAACTCCTTTGGTCCTAAAACCAACAAAATTGGGACGTGCATTTTTGCGCCTATTTATCATTTTATTCAAATTTTTTGTCTTTTTCCAATAAACATATTATATAATATGTACAATAATATTATATTATACATACATACATAGGACGATAATCAAATGAGAACCAAAAATAGGTTGAGAACCGTGAAAACCAATCTAAACCATTGATTAATTTTAATCCATGGTCATTAAAGGCAATGGCAATTTTGAAATAAATTGAAAGTGAAACAACTTTTAATTAAAACCATAGGATCAAAACCAAATTACGGCTTAGATCGGTTCTCACGGTTCTCAATCTTTTTTTGGTTCTCACATGATTTAACCCCTACATACATATATATATATATATATGGTTGGGTTCAAACGAGTCAAAACAAGGAAACACCATAACACCTATGTCATGTGTGATTACGGAACACGACAACGCAAGGGTGCACAAATGACTTGGCCGGCGACCTACGATGCAGCGAAGGTCGTCCGTAATCACATATGATTTCAGTATAAAATCACATGTGATATAGATGTTCTCGTGTTTTCATATTTGAATGTTGTTCTTGTTTGAACCTCCCTCTATATATTCATCGTGAATAATATGTATATCTAGCCATCGGCCCATCCTACCCCTTTCCGTTCACCAAGACAAACGCCATCGGACAACATTGTGTTCTCTGATGAACTCGACCACCACCGGACAACCCACCTGCAACCTGTTACCACCTACCCACCCACTTGCAACCCGTAACCCGACGAACTCCACTCATCTGCATCATGTCACACCGTAAACTAGCAAAACCTTTGATTGGCTCCATCATCCTGATCTCCATCCTGGTGACTACAAACGCTTCGAACCACCAGATCTACATCCCGATCCAGATCTTCATCCCGATCGAGAACCCAAAACTCCATCTTGGTATGTAAACACAATCGTCATAGTGAAGGGGGAGGTTAATGTGTGTGATATGTGTGTTTTGTGTATGATGTGGGGTGGGGTGGAGTTTGGTCGAAAGGGGTGTGAGTTCACAGGCTAAGGGAAAGGGTTAGGATGGTTAGAGCTCCGTTAGAGCCAGGGGAAAAATTGTCCAACCATGTTTTCCCACTCTTTTTGTAATTTTTTTTTGTTTTTTCTTGGTTTTGTAAAAATCATCAAATTTCAGGGACCACCTACGTAATTATATATATGTATATATCGTGCGTACGAGAACATGGCTACGATGAAGTTTATGTATATGTAAAACACAGGGTCGTTCCCCTTCGTTGAACACACGGTGGAGTTTCATGGTGGTGATGGGTTAACGTTGTGTTATCGAACTCCTTTTACGAAGGAAAGGAAAGGAAAGGGGAGGAAAGTAAAAAAAAACTCTTTGTTCTCGAAACTTTTTTAGGAGATAAAGGAAAGGAAACGGAAGGAAAATAATGATAAGTTTCCTCCCAAATGTGGGAGGAAAGGGAAGGAAAGGAAAGGAAAGAAATTAAAATCATTTAAAAAAATTAATAAAATTACAAAACTACCCAACCTTTCATTATAAATAATATATTTTTAAAGGGTATATTTGTAAAAAGGACATTTTTTCTTTTCTTTCTCTCCTGTTCAAGAACATGAAAAACTATTTTCTTTCTTTTCCTTTTCTTCCTTTTCCTTCCCATTCAAGAACACAAATGAAAAAATTATTTTCCTTTCTTTTCCATCCCTTTCTTTTCTTTTCTCTCTAGATTAGAGAACACAGCGTAAAGGGATCACGGTGGGTGTCGGGTTAAAGGGCTCACGGACTCACGGTGGAGTTTCACGGTGAACACACATACGACAGGATCATTCCCCTTCTTTGATTTACAGCCCCTCCCCCTCACTGTTTTTGACCACCATCTCCGGTCACACCTTTCATCATGTTTCCGGCCCACCCAAACCCACTGGTTTTTTTACGAGCATCAGGAGACTCAGCCGATGCAAGACAGAGACGAAAGAGAGATCGAAGGAGGAGACGAGAGAAAAAGGTCCCTAAGTGTAAACAGTTTGGTTCCTGTGACCTCCCCAACGTCATGGTCCTGTGTAAATGGTGATATCTGTGTTGGAATTTGTAGGGAAAAAAGAGGAAGCAGTCGGGGGAAGGGTGGGACGGAAATGAGAGGAGAGGGAGAGTTTGCCCGACGATGGAGTTTGGCCGGCAGATCGGCGTCCCTGTGGTCGTGGAAATGGTCCATGTGTACCTTCCTGTTTGAACTCCATAAAGCTAACCGCATACGCACAACTTTTTGAAGTTCCACGTTTGAACTCCATAAAGCTAACAGATAACCAACTCATAGACACATTCACATACAAGATAAACATTGAGCTTTACTGATACAACAAAATACTCCATAAAACTCCATAAAACTGATAAACAACCGAAGGTCCTCTCGCTCTCTCAACACTACACAAAACCAAAACAAAATCGAGAGTGACAGAATGAAAGAAGCATGAATTAAGATTGAGTAGGTGTGTTCGCGGTCCGGTTTGGGCGGTTTAACCCCTCAAACCACAAACCAAACCGCTAGTGGCGGTTTATTGATTTTTCAAACCTAGCGGTTTGACATCAAGTGCCCAGACCGGTCAAGTCGGACCGCGGTTTATGCGGTTTGGTCGACCGGTTTAGGCGGTTTGCGCCTTTTAGTGGGCTTTAAAGTTTAAACATAAAAAACATATAAATTTTTGAATTTTAAAGGTTCATTAGCTTGAGTTCATTTGGAATAAAGAAAGTCCACAACAATGTTAACAAAGTCCACAAAAGTTAACAAAATATCCCAAGACAAAACACTAAAAAGAAGTAATATGCAAAGTGCAAATAAAATCCACAACGATTTAAAATTATCTTTGGGCCTTTTTGTATATATTTAAGTCTAAACATAAATTGAATATTTGGGCTAAACAATAGATAATATAAAGATGTATATAAAAAAATAAAAAAATAAAAAATATAGATATAGATATATTTGCCGCCCAAAAAAACCTTCAAACCGCAGACCAGACCGGACCGCCCGGTTTGGTGATTTTTCAGACCAGACTGCCTAAACCGTCAAAAACGGTTTGGTTTGACCGGTTTGAGCTGTCCAACGGTTGTTTTGAACACCCCTAAGATTGAGAGTTCGAGTTCTCGGCTCAGCATCAAGATGTATTGCCAATTACCAAACACTAACTTTTCTTAACTGAAGCTCTGTTATCAATAATGTTGTTGACCCTCAATTTTCAAGCTTTACTTCCACGCTATTTTTATTATTTACGGGCGTAGTATTTATCATGGCGTTTTTCAGTTCAGATATTGATGCCATTTATTTCCTTGCAGTGTAATCAACAACAAAATATAGAAGCCGAGTTGACTTTGTGTGATAAAAAGATTCAGGCAATCATGCATGGTGGTATGTCTTTACCTCGGTGCTTATGTTATTTCCCTTAGATACGATAAAAGTTTTTTCCAAATACTAACGCCTGTAGATACTAATGCTAGGGGTGTAGGCAATTGATTCAGATAATAACTCCCACTCCCCTTTTAAATTGCACATAACAGATTTATACCCACTGCCCCATTCAAGCTGAACCCAAAAGCCAACTAAACAACAGAGTGACAGACTTACAGACCTTGACCACTTTGAACAGTGGTACTCCTGATTGTTAGAAACTGTTTTAGGACTTGCTAAATAGTGAAGATTTTTGCAATTTACCCGGAAATTGCTGTTTTGTAACATATCAATAATTGACCTAAAACAAAGGAATTTTTTCATACGTTAAAAACTGCCCAGAAATTTGTTTTGCATCTTGCTTCAAAAATCCTATGCGTTGTGTGGTTCATGAAACTCATGCTCCATCAAAGGCAAGTTGCGAGAGTTGTGCGCCTTTCACATTGATGGCGACCATTTATCTTGTGATAGGCATTGGAGATTGCTTGGGATTAAAGCTAGAGGTCGTCATTGATTGTTGCAATGAAATCTGCGAGCAAGATGAGAATAGAGACCTGCATGTTGGTAAAAGCTTGCCATTTTCAGGAAAGAGCTTGTCTGAAGCCCAACTTACATTACGAAATGCATGCCAGGTAAGTCTTAACTTTTTAATGAATTTTCAGTGTTTTATCTTTCTCTTTTCTACTTTTGTTATTTGATTGGCACACACAGCCATAGTTGTTAAAAGCATGCATGAGGCTCTAAGGCTCAAGGTCTTGGGCTTTTTTAAAATTGAGACTAGGCATATTTACAAGGCTCACTAAGGCATTGCGCCTTGGTTGAGGCGCCCTGTTGGCCTAGGCGTGCCTCATAAAGAGTTATTAAATACCTAGTCAAACCCTAATAGTAAATGAGTTTTCTCATCTTCTCATATCCTAAACATAAAAAAAAGAGTTGTTAAATTGATGTCGTAAGTCAAACCCTAATATTAAATACCCATACCTTAAAACTTCTCCTTCAAGGCTTACACTTTAAATCGTTCTCCTTTCTGCCTCTATCAAAGTATTGTTGGTTGCTGCATTGGAGGCTTGTACTTGCTGCATATTTGAGTTGTGTGTAACTGTGTGTGTGTTTATGTATATATTTTGATAAGATGCGCCTCACATTCCTGAGGCCCGCACCTGTCGCCATCGCCTAGCCCTGGGACCCCTTTGTGCCTAAGTGCACCTTGAGCCTTTAACAACTTTGCACACAACACTTGTGTTCTAGGAGACTTGAATTCCCAACCTCATTGTATCTAGGTGGTGATGGTACTGTGGTTCTTGGGTTGTCTTATTTCATTTCTATCATGTAGTCATCCATTAGTATATTAGTAGTCGATCCATAGCCAAAAGATAAAATACAACTAATCTGCTATTGTGCAAGTATTCACAAATGGAGCATCCATTTAGTTGTTAGGTGGCATTGGTTTCGTAAAGTTACATATAACATTGGAGGCAATCGCATCAAGGGACCTTTGGTTAAACGACCTTCCGATAGTTTTTTTCTTATATCCATGACCTTCTAACAGGTTTAACAGAAGAATGTGACTTCCATATACAAGAATGCCTAGAAATCTATCAGAAGAACCTGGATTTAAAAAACACTTGTCAAGAGGTCATTTAGCTAAATAACCTGAATCAAACGGGGTTGTCTGGTGCATATATGGCCTGCTAGGAGACTCCTGCGTATTAATTTACGAACTTGGCCACTCCATTTTGAGTTCGAATGCATTTTAACATTTTGTATGTCATAATGTAAAATGAAAAATATGAGGACCACACCAATGTACTCCGATTCCTTCCGAGGATTATGTATTAAGAGATGCATTAGTGAAAAGATAAACATAATCTAAATCTAAAATACGATTAGGTCGCTATATATGTTATGAAGTAATCTTATTATTTCCAAAACTTGAACTCAATTCATGGATTGGTAATTAATGCCACCATCACCTCCCTCACATACACACACACACACACACTTCTACTTCCTTTGCCATATTCTCCTTTTTCAATGAAGACACCCTTATTTATGGGTTAATTTACTTAAACAGTCTATGGATGAACTTCTGAACTAATCTATGTGCTGAAAGGCTATATAGCCTAGGCCTTGTGTAGTTTCGTTTGACAAGAGTTAGGGCCTGTTTGTTAGCAGCTTAATGAGCTTAATGGGACTGACAACTTATTTAGTCAGCTATTCATGACTATTTGGTAGTGGCTTAATGTTATTTACAAACCCATTCATAAGAGGTTGATCATGAATAGTGAGTGGACAAGTTGGACTCTACCTTCACGCCAAAGGAGAACTAATTGTCAAATGCAAAAGTTTAAGCCCAAGGGTTTATCAACGGATACATAGGAATATGCACATTACCTTGCATGGTCGTTGTAGTGAAATCAACTCATACTTTTAACCCTATATCACTCAAATACCAGCTACGTGCTTGGAGTTGGGAAAGACAACAAGTCATTTTTTTAATCTGTAATCATAGAAGTCTGGGCTAGATTGCGCATACCTCGATTGATCCCATGGGTCCCTGAAGATAAACAACCAAGAAAATCCCAGTAGCCCTGAGAGGAGACTCGAATTGTGTAGCCACTAACTCACTTGTTTCCCCTCTTCAAGGCTATAGCATCCTCCGAACACAGTTGGTGAAGAAGGAATTCCATAGTTTTTTCTCTCTAAAGTCTAAATATATATCCTACAACCTATGTTCCTCAGACTTGGGGACCATTTACCAAACAGTTACTGTGTAAGCGCTTATCGGGTGTCATTTACCTTACCGGGTGAGCATGACAAGGACCGAGAATCATACCCGGTAAGAGGTATAACAACGATCGAGAATCTTACCCGGTAAGTGCTTACCGCCGTTACCGGATAATAGATGCTTACCAACAATCTGTTTGCACTATTTGCACACAATCTGTCAAGGGTGATTCCTTCTTAACCTCATGAAGATTATCAAACTTGCACACATTTGCACTATTGCACTTGTTCACAAGTCCCTGTGGATACAATACATGACATATCATCATATTACTTGGTCACAATAGTGTAAACTTGCATTAGGATTTACGTCTAGCATGGTTCGTGAAAACCAATTATGACATATCATCATATTACTTGGTCACAATAGTGTAAACTTGCATTAGGATTTACGTCTAGCATGGTTCGTGAAAACCAATTAGTCCTTTTTCCATCGTGACTGCAAATGGTATGGAGAGATTACTCACCAAGAGATACGGGACAGGCAGACCAAGGCATCATCTAGCATGTAGCATCCTCCTATCAGCCTTTCAGGGCTTTCCCTTTTGGGACCTTAGTTGCTAATAAGAGGAAATTGGTCCACATAATAGAAATAGAGAATGGGGTTCATTAGGACCTCTTAGTAGTTAGTACGTATAATTCTTGTCGAGGAGCTTCTGGGCACCGAAGTTACCGATAACTCGAGGACACTTTCAACTTGAGGTAGGATGAGGAATAGGACTCCCATTCCTACTCAAATTGAAAGGACCTCATTTCTGTGCTATTAGAACTCTCTGTTTAGTTTTAGAGACACAAAATCCTCTTCACGATCATGTGCTTCAAGATTATTAGATTGATCATTGGAGTTCTTTGAGACAGGGCGTAAGTGTAGTTTTAGGATAGGTATGTAGCCCAAAGCCTGAATGACCTATAGATAGGAGTATCCCTTTGTATGTGTGTTTCTTGTGCATTGTGCTGTCTTGTCTGGGGCCTTTTATGCACTCTTTTACTTTTACGCTTGTTCTATTATCTCTTCCTCGCAAGCGTTTATAACTCGGTAACCTTTTTTGGTCGCATCCTAAACCTTTTTAAGAAAAAAATTTGCTTCACAAGTCGTGGGTGTTCACGACAGCCTCTCTACCCAATGGCGGACCCAAGATTTTTGCTGAGCGGGTGCACTTTTAAGGTGGAAAAGTCAATGCAGTTTGACTTGGGGGAAGTCATTTGGTGATTTGATGAATGGAGTACATTTTTCCAAATGGATTCAACCTTTTGAGCAAGACGCAAGACTACGTCCGAATTCCACCGGTTCGAGGGATTTTTTCGGTTTTTTGGTTAATTTCGATGGATTTTCTTAAGTTTTTTGGTTGATTTCGGGAGTTTTCCAAGTTTTGTGGTTGATTTTGGGGGATCTTTTTCTCGATTTTTTGGTTGATATCCCTTGTATTTTTTAATATCCCGGAGAACCCCTCATTGTTTAGCGTGTGCACGTTTGAAAACAAAAAAAAGATTCTACTTCATAATTGGTTGAACGGGTGCACGGACCCCTCTTTCTACTCCTAGGGATAGAGGTATGGTCTGCATACATGTTACCCTTGCAACTCTTTTTATGTAATTGTTTCTTTCTTCTAGGTTCTTGCTAGTTTTATAAAATTCTGCCGTTCTAAAAAAGAACATCTTACCTTTCCCAGACACTACCTCCTAGTGCGATATATTGGGTACATTTGGTTTGTTTTGGTTTATTGGAATGTCACCCCATGAAACTACTATTCATGAAAAGTGCAAATATTGTTGCTGGGTGAAGCTTGACTGCAATACTTGTTAACAAAGTTGATAGGATATTGATAGGCGTTTTTGTTTGCTAGTTTAGCATATATTCTCCACGAATGAAATGGATAAATTCATTATTCCCTCTATTATTAAGGGTAAAATTATCATTTAACTGATAAAAAAGTGTAAAAGTTATATATTTCTAAAACTGTATGCATGTTTCATTGTGGATATTTATTTTGGGATTGAGGGAGTAGTACATTTCATGCGCTCTGAGATGCAATCATCAGCTTGGCTTTATGCTGTTTGTGGTGGTCTTAAGTTCACAAAGACGATCCAAACCGACATGTATTTATTTTGTTTCACTCATAAGAGAATATGTCATAGCTGTTGATGCATGCATTCTATTTTATGTTCCATAAACATCATAACAATTTTGTCTTTTCTTGCCAGGAACTGGATAATATTTGTCTATCAAACAATTGGATGTTGCCGACATATCGCACGTCATGTTCGGATGGTAAGATTTTAAGATTTGCCAAGATTATAAACACTCACCATTATGATAGAAGTCCATGACTCTTTTCCAATTTTCGATTAACTAAATCCATGTCACATTTATTTAGTGATGGGCTTCTTTAATTATCTAGTAGTTGCAATTGCAAGTGGGTTTCATTTTCATAATGGACATTTAAACACATGAAACCTAAACCCCAAACCCGAAACACTGAGCACTTTCCCCTTGTCACTAAGGGGCCATTTACCAACACAAGCTGGGTAAGCGCTTAACTGATAAGAGTCATAACTGATAAGAGTCACAACCTTCGCTTACCTTCCCGTGTAAAATAAAATAGCATAGTATAAGCTTCTCTTACCTGGCAAGCCTAACTGGGTAAAAGTCACCACTCTCACTTACCGGGTAAGATTCTTTGTCAGCAAATGGCCCAATAAGATTGTTGGTAAAGGCCATAATCTCTGACCATGTAAAGCGTGTAAGAGACAATAAGGAGCCGTTTACCAAACACTTACCCGACAAGTGCTTACCATATCGATTACCTCATCGGATGTACATGGCAACGACGTAGAATCTTACCCGGTAAGAGCCATGACAAAGACCGAGAGTCTTACTCGGTAAGTGAGGGTGACGACTCTTACCTGGTTAGCATTTACCGGATTAATTATTGCACATGATGTTGTTCCACATTGACTAGAATCTTACCCAATAAGTTAAATAATAATGTAGATTCTACCAGGTAAGTGCTTACCAGGTAAGGTAAGTGCTTACCAGGTAAGTGCTTACCAGGTAAGTGCTTACCAGGTAAGTGCTTACCAGGTAAGTGCTTACCAGGTAAGTGTTCAATTTCCCGGTTAGAGCGCTAAGTGTTTAATTAGTGAACATGTTCCTACAAATTCTGAATTCAAGAATTGTTGTGTGTAGGTGGGTTTGTGGCGAATGTAACTGTGAAAGGAACTGATTTCGAGTGCTCGGATGCGAGTGGCGGACAACCAAGTATTCGTGAAGCTAGAAACTCGGCTGCTACACAAGTAATTACGAAATTGCAGCAAATGGCCATTCAGCATCCTACTGCCTACTTTAAGTAGTTGTACCTGTGACTGAGTTCTAAACACTTGGTATTTCTAGGTACCCCTTAACCGCATGTTATATGCATCGTGTACAATAGTCGTCAACAATCCAAATGTTTGTAGAGTTTCAGATTTGCTCATTAATGATCGAAGATGCTGATCTTCCAAAAGTTGTGATATTGTATTATCATTGCAACGAAATTGGGTTTATAGGATATCTATAATGTCTAAGTGTCCTAATAGACTAATTATGATGATTTTTAAGTTTATACTACCAAACAATTATGTGTAATATGTAAATGGACGAAGGAATTGTGGGTGCCTTTAAATAAGGTGTCGCATTTTTTCTTATGAACAAATCTTTTTGTAGGATTTCTTTTTCAAATAATATCATATAAAAAAATTAATATGACGTTTTATTTGAAAAATATCTTGAAAACGTTGTTACATAAACTTTTGTAACATTTTCAAAATAAGATTTACAATTGTATGGTCCTATATATAAGATTTACATTTAGACATTTTTACATCATGTAAGCTTGACTTTTGTTGTAGTGTATAATATATATATATATATATATATATATGCTTTGGGTTTGGTTGTTCGATCCTAGTCACGAACAAGAAATGTTTAAATAACATTGAGGTGCCGTTTGTTTTTTTAAGAGGTCTAAAGTCTGAAGTCTTAATTTAGTTATGATTAATAAGAGGTGATGTGTAAAAATGTCTGAACGATTCAGACTTAAGAGCCATTAAGAGATTTTTTTTTAAAAAAAAACAAACAACCCATGACTCTTTCATCAGTGCAAGGCTAACGTGCTATGGTGGCTATGGTTCATATTCTTCGATATCCTAGTAAATCTCTAGGATGATTGGCGTGCTAGTCCTTGGTCCAAATGCAACGTCTTTGACTTGCTAAGATAGACCAAACGAGCTTACGTTGCCATGACGGAATGGAAGTGCCTACATGATCGGTCGTAGGAGATGGCCAATCATCGGTTCGCATGCTATGCAAAGATTAGAAGCGAGACAAATGCATACAAGCTGATATTAAAAGATGAGGAGTCGTAGACTCTAGTATGGAAGTGAGAACGGTAGATTGCAAACTACAATGAAAGGATAGGAAGTTGAGTTGAACAATGTATGTAATCAAGGCAACACAAGTGAAATTATGAATCTGATAGAGAAGCCAAGTTAACCGGAAGATGATTAATTGACTAGCGAGATAGTCAAACTTAAGGAAGGAGTGACACGCTTTATTTATGGGAAAAGTACAGAAAACAACTTTCAGATTTTGAGGGATCAAGTCTTTGGACAATTTTTTTGAACACATAAATCCTTGTAATTTTAAAGTTGATTAAGTGGACCATTTTGAACAGACGTCTATTATTGAATTCACTCGACCCGATAGTACCCGTTTGGGGAACGTGCAGAGCCAAAGTCACTGAATGGGTAAGTCGCCAATCCCTAAAACGGACTATGTAATGCTATGTAATGTACATTATCTGTTGGGTTACGGGCAGTCATTTTACTAGAGGTTTATAATCTACCCTTGTGTGATTCCTACTTCCGCTGTCAAGGCTTGCCAATTTAGCTAAGTTGATTTTTATAAATCATAGTTCTATCAGTATGGAGAATATTATTCAAATCTCTTTGTAGGACAAATCACCAACGATATATGAACCTTGGTAAAATATACAAAAACAGTATTTTCGAATCCACCTATCATTGGATCTGGGATCTAATACTAACAGTTTCAAGTGATCAACTTGTCCAAGTGAGTTAAGGATTCAATCAAGTGACCAAGCGTATGAGTTGGCAATGATACAATACCCGAGTGTTGCCTATTAGTCTTAGGTTTGACTCATACCCAAATCCAAAGTGGTGCTTACTCATAATCAAAGTAAATAATATAGTAGAAGTAGAAAGATACTACAAACTTCTTGCATTAAAAATATAAAAGAAATTGTCGCCACCGTGGCAAGACAGCGTCTTCTACCTTCTTGAACAAAATAAATGCAGAAATAAGTTGAATGCTCCTCTCTGTACTTCAGATCAAAGCTCCCTTTTATAGTGTAAGAAAGGAGAAGATGAAGGCTTATGTCCAAAGGTCCCTTCAAAAGATTGAGCCCTTAAAGACCCACGAATTAATTTCCCTCGTTTCTTAACACTTCCATGAACGCTCAGATCTTAGGGGCTGTTTGCAGTTACTGAATGGTTTGGTGCAGAATGATTAAGTGGTCAGAATAATTAAGAGGCACTTACGATATATAATTCAAAGTGAAATATGGTTGTTTTGTAATTGTTCAGAATGAAATTAGGACGCTTAGGATACAAAATCATTAACAGGGTTTTTGAGCCATTAAGAGGCAGATTTTTTTTGTTTTGCCAAACAAGATTCACCTCTTAGCGATCCAGATGTTGCATCTTCATAAAACCATTAAGAGGTAAACAAACAGCCCCTTACTCTCATCTCTAGGAGTTCCTGGCAGTCCGACATGGTAGGAAAAGTATTATGAAAATCTACCTCAGTGGCGACATTGTGGCCACAATCCAACAATAAAGGTTTACAAACCTGTTACACCCTCAAATTTGGTAAGAGCAACTAATAAAATTTTCGATAAAACATCAATTGAAAGATAACATCTCTTCCCACATGTCAAACTCAAAATGCCTCAAAATAAGATTCGATAAATAACCTCAATAAATGCCAACTCCAATAATACACAAAGACTAAACCACAGTCGGGTGCTACTTAACCCCCAAACGCAAGTTGCTCTCAATGCGTAAGACTTCACTAAGATATCCACTCCTCAAGCACATAACTAGCACTCTTCGCTTCACAGTGTCACTAGGACTATTCCCAACCGAAACCTGTTGCACATGCCGACAAATAAAAAAGTTAGGTTAACGCCTAGTGAGTTCAATAGTTTTTAACATGGATAAAGATATCATTGAAAGGAAGTAATGCAATTCAAATCATAATCTTTCAAAATGATCACTTTAGGTATATCAGGACTCGTTCTCCAACATGATGCATTTTACAAAGATGAATACCTCAACACAAAACATTCTTTATAAAATAATGCATTTTAAAACTCACTCAAAGGATGTAACATCGACATCCAATTTGTGAAAACATGAATAATATTTCGTATTACAAAAACACCCAAATGCGAATGAGACTCAACACTACACACACGAAATTATGGACAATAATCCACCCATAAAGGACATCACCGAAACATAAATATAAAAGACCCATCCCAAAAACAACACCTTTCGGTGACGGGGGATACCCGATTCCATATAATGCGACGGACACGAAGTAAGCCACACATTATGTTAAATTGGTATTAAGTATCGAGCTCTACATCTTTCAGTATACACCCATAGATACTTGCACGGAGGACTTACACCACTCCGAAGATGCCTAACCGTGCTGCAATGGGGAAAACTAAGTGTTCCACCATCGGACAAAATAATAAAAGTATCGAGCTCAGCATCTTTCAGCGTACACCCATAGATACTTGCACGAAGGACTTACAACCCAATTTGATGCCTAACGTGCCACGATGCGGAAAACTAGTCGTTCCAACATCGGACAAAATAACAAAAGTGCTCATGGATCCATAGCAGACAAGGCTGAAACATAACATGACTCCACTTGAATGACACACGCACTCAAAATATGAAATCATCAACAATCTTTCACAATGACCAAAGCTCTACACTGAGCTATCAAAATGGACAAGTGTCCCTAAAACCCCATCATAATCAAATACCTAGCCACAGCCTCAAACGACCAAATGACACATTGTCAAAAGCAATATAATGCAATAGAACTCACTCGACCAACGTTTATGCAACTCCGTATTCCAAAGTACACGACTAAACCCCAACACAACTCAAAATAAGGCAGATCATTTTTCCAAACAAGGTTATACCATTGACCCTTTTCAAAACGTCCCAAAACACGAGCTATGCATATTTTCCAACAAAGACAACAATGCACTTTTACCAAGAAATCACCATTTATACAATACATTGATAAAAACAAATGACCATTTATTACTCATTTATCGAAATGCCCAAAAATCCCAAATATGGTGTTTCACAAGATTTATAAGATCTTATTTGTTCAAATAGCAAAACTCATCAAATATTTCAACATTTTATAATAATCAAGTAAAACAAATAAATATTCTAAAATAGACATTTTTGGCATGTACATCGTTTTCACAAATCAACTTGAACTCACTTTGATAGATTTAGGCTAAATCTAGATTTTACCCAATTTGAGCTTCCTTGGAGCAAACTTGAATCCACGAGTAAATCCTTCCAAAAACCTATATCCACAAGTTTCCAACCATAAATAATCATATTCAACCATCTACAATCGTTCCCCAAACATTTTACATCAACATTCCCAACTTGACCAAAGCCCTAGTTTTCATGAATGAAGAAAAGAGATGATTACCTCAGTCACAACTTGAATTCACCAACCACCTACTTCTAGATCACCAAGATGAGCCATTCATTCTAAATCTTCAACTTGATAAAAAAAATTGGGTGAAAACCCTAGAAATTGATAAGGGTGATGAAGAAGATGAACACATTTTAGCCTTAGCCTCCAACCTTGCTAAATGATGAGAAGTCACTTGGATTCCTTATTTTTGGTACCTCAAAAGCCCAAAATCGACAATAGGAGCATAAGGGTTCGATCTTGAGAGAGGAGGATGAAAGTGGGGGATGAAACAAGTGAAAAGGGGTTAAAATCGGGTTCTAAAACAAGCTGGGGGCCGACCGCGATTGTGACTCGCGATAGTGACAGTGTCACTATCGCGAGTCACTCTCGCCGAAGAGGTACCACGAGGGTACTACTCCCCGCGATTGTGCCCTGGCGATAGTGACACTGTCACTATCGCGGGGCACTCTCGTCTGAAGCATACCGAGCCCCCCAAACTCACTTCTCTTGCACGGATCGCCCTCGATTCTCATGGGGACTAATGTAAGTGAGTTCCCAACTCAAAATCACAACTTAGAAATGTAAGAAAGCGCACGGGGTGACTTTTACTTACCGATAATTACGGGTGTTACAATCCTCCCAACCTTAGAATGATTTCGTCCTCGAAATCCATTTCTCACACAAGACAATCTATTACCACCCTTAGCACTTATTGGGTTTTCCCGGTCCCCAAGAATATAATGAACCAATTGTAGACCTCAAGGATGTCATTCTCCCAAAATGACTGCTTCCCTTCCCGAGGGGTTGTTCCTGACCTATTTCATTCTTAAGCTAAAACCCATTAACTTCATGACGAAACTTCCACACTGATTTCTGTGAAGACACTCGCACCACGTATCTACTTTATCACGGTACACTCATACTAGAGTGAACACCAAATCCTATTGGAGGGATTCTTAACTATGCAATATCGGTCGCCTCCCAACCTTAGGCGACACGTACTACTTCAAGGGTGGTTTGTGACTTCAACTGCCACCGACCAGATCATTCCAGCTCAACCCGATCCTGAATTCGTAAACCAATTTCCACCATCAGCCCAAATAAGTCCCAAAATTACCACAGCAAGGTAAATCGTACAATCCCACACTTAATTACCAACATATAACTTCCTTTAAGTTCCACCGCCGAGAAGCTAACATTTCTCGTAATCCAACGGTTACACTTCCAAACGACTCAACGATCGTCGGCCTCAAAGTATAAGTCAACTAGCACTGCCGATCCCAAAAAGATTTAAAGTTGACACCTAAAATAGATATGAGACTTCAAACACACTGGTTTACGAACAAATCATAATATCCTTAATATTCCCAAATACCCATAAAGGTAGTACACTACCAACACATAACATGCTATCAAAATCAACCCATCAATTCAAAACCAACCGCACTCAAGAAATCACACAAGGCTCAACCCAAAGATTTACCGAAAAGATCACCTCTTATATATAGGGGTAACATATAAATCTGATACTTCAATTACTCATGCGTGAATCGATCCAAAACCGAAACCCCTAAATTCAAGACTGACCACAAGTCGGATCATCCGACGTTTCAATTCCCCAAGGACTCCTCTAGTCCTTAATTACAATTCCTTTCAAGACAGGGTTTTAAATCTATAGCCCTAATGAGTTCAAGGTTTTCAACTAGTATGCCAATTTGAAAATTTCGTAAGATTTTTCAAACGCAAAATCTTTATACAATTAATCGTACATGTAAAACCCGTTACCGCTTACTAGTCAGTTGTGCAAGGTGGTCACAAACGCCACACATATAAAACCATTTCGAAAGTCGTTTGATCATTACTAATACTAATAATGACAATAATAAAGTATGCACAACAACCTTTTTAAATGGGTCGTTATGGTCCGAATGTGCATATCACTTTATGCCATGTACGTAAAATAATTTCCCGCACTAAAGCGGTGTGCAACAAATGTTTGTATAAACTTTGGAGGGAGAAATTTACGTAATCAAGTTCCAAAAATTTCCCATTTAACTATAAGATGACGTGAAGTAAAATTTCCAGCAAGACCCACACTCATCAGTTTATTTTTTTTTCCAAACTTGGTAAAACGATAAGTGCATGTGACTCGTTCGATACGTAAAATAATTTAAATCGACTTCAAGCTTCAAGAAGTACAAACGATACACAAGATGCCAACAACTGAAGTGCATAAAACAAAACATTTAGTATAAACTATCGCGGACTCCTCATACACTTACTCACGCCATAAGTATAAACCAATTTGTACTCCACGTAGTATATAATGAAACGTACTAGCACAAAACTCGAAAGAGAAAATCATGCGGTTTCACAATTCCAAAACTACTGTGACGTAAGGTAACATTTTCTAAACCTAGCTCGCATGAGATAAAAAAATGTTCAATAAACTCATAAGTTAACGCACACAACAAATAAAATATACGCATTTCAGAGTTCCTTCAAGTGACGCAAAATGTCGTAAAATAAAATTCGAGGAGACTCAACAAAACATCCATAAAACCCCAATGAAACTCAATGGCACTCAAAATCAAATGGTGCCCAAAATTTCGTTTTCAATAATCAAATAGCATGAGACAAAGTTATGACTAAATGTCAAAATTCCAAAAATTCCCCATTTATTGCAATATGATATGAAGTGACACAATTTAACAAAACTCGCATGAAATAAAATTCCAATAAAACTCAAACACCAAAAATAGTAGAAGGTAACTATTCGTCCAAAACTTTAACATATGTGGAGGAGATCCAATGTTAAAGTCATAAACTGCAGTCACTTGCCCAAGACTCTAAACAACATCAAAACAAGGACCTCACAATATCCGAAAATGGTGTTGGACAACAACGAGAATAAGGAAAATCTTGACAAAGTTTGTAACCACATGCAATAGAATAATTTTATGCATGTTAAAAAAAATCATAGTTTAACTATTTGTGTGTGCTAAATATTTTTCCAAGATTGCAATAATATAATCCACATGGCGATTTGGAAACATGAGAAATAATCGATGCAATTTGTTTCAGAAATAATTTTTGTGCATGAATTTGGTCGACACTCAACGTCTTAGAACCACGCTTCTCAATTTCCTAGCCACATTATCGTCATCTGGATGTTCAAACGTCTTAAGGCAATAATCACACTAAATTGGTTAACCTTACAATTTCTTCTTGAAAGAAAGTCAATTCCATAAGCCTATGGTTCTAATTCAATCAATAACCCCGACCCAAAATGGTCAACTTAATGTATTCACCATACTTAACCATCACTCCAAATGACAATGCCATAAACATCAACTATTCTTTCGGTTACTCGCTTAGAAACTTCTTTACTACCCTAACGGTCATCACGCCAAGGTAGCACAAGTATACACATGTAGCATGTAGGTTCACCATGACACTGCCAGGTGCCATTATGAACGTACTGTACATGATCATCCTTGCTAACCTCAACAAGTTTCCCGTTTCTAATGACCCAGTTAACTCCAAATATCCTATCTTAAGGTACCAAATGGTGCAATTTCACTTTCAATCGCTTAAAAAGAACGCTAGTTTAAGTCTAGGCATCTAAGATCAATAACTAATTCTCTCAAACTTAAGCTCTGATATCAACTTGTTACACCCTCAAATTTGGTAAGAGCAACTAATAAAATTTTCGATAAAACATCAATTGAAAGGCAACATCTCTTCCCACATGTCAAACTCAAAATGCCTCAAAATAAGATTCGATAAATAACCTCAATAAATGCCAACTCCAATAATACACAAAGACTAAACCACAGTCGGGTGCTACTTAACCCCCAAACGCAAGTTGCTCTCAATGCGTAAGACTTCACTAAGATATCCACTCCTCAAGCACACAACTAGCACTCTTCGCTTCACAGTGTCACTAGGACTATTCCCAACCGAAACCTGTTGCACATGCCGACAAATAAAAAAGTTAGGTTAACGCCCAGTGAGTTCAAGAGTTTTCAACATGGATAAAGATATCATTGAAAGGAAGTAATGCAATTCAAATCATAATCTTTCAAAATGATCACTTTAGGTATATCAGGACTCGTTCTCCAACATGATGCATTTTACAAAGATGAATACCTCAACACAAAACATTCTTTATAAAATAATGCATTTTAAAACTCACTCAAAGGATGTAACATCGACATCCAATTTGTGAAAACATGAATAATATTTCGTATTACAAAAACACCCAAATGCGAATGAGACTCAATACTACACACACGAAATTATGGACAATAATCCACCCATAAAGGACATCACCGAAACATAAATATAAAAGACCCAGCCCAAAAACAACACCTTTCGGTGACGGGGGATACCCGATTCCATATAATGCGACAGACACGAAGTAAGCCACACATTATGTTAAATTGGTATTAAGTATCGAGCTCTACATCTTTCAGTATACACCCATAGATACTTGTACGGAGGACTTACACCACTCCGAAGATGCCTAACCGTGTCGCAATGGGGAAAACTAAGCGTTCCACCATCGGACAAAGTAATAAAAGTATCGAGCTCAGCATCTTTCAGCGTACACCCATAGATACTTGCACGAAGGACTTACAACCCAATTTGATGCCTAACGTGCCACGATGCGGAAAACTAGTTGTTCCAACATCGGACAAAATAACAAAAGTGCTCATGGATCCATAGCAGACAGGGCTGAAACATAACATGACTCCACTTGAATGATACACGCACTCAAAATATGAAATCATCAACAATCTTTCACAATGACCAAAGCTCTACGCTGAGCTATCAAAATGGACAAGTGTCCCCAAAACCCCATCATAATCAAATACCTAGCCACAGCCTCAAACGACCAAATGACACATTGTCAAAAGCAATATAATGCAATAGAACGCACTCGACCAAAGTTTATGCAACTCCGTATTCCAAAGTACACGGCTAAACTCTAACACAACTCAAAATAAGGCGGATCATTTTTCCAAACAAGGTTATACCATTAACCCTTTTCACAACGTCCCAAAACACGAGCTATGCATATTTTCCAACAAAGACAACAATGCACTTTTACCAAGAAGTCACCATTTATACAATACATTGATAAAAACAAATGACCATTTATTACTCATTTATCGAAATGCCCAAAAATCCCAAATAAGGTATTTCACAAGATTTATAGGATCTTATTTGTTCAAATAGCAAAACTCATCTAATATTTCAACATTTTATAATAATCAAGTAAGACACATAAATATTCTAAAATAGACATTTTTGGCATGTACAACGTTTTCACAAATCAACTTGAACTCACTTTGCTAGATTTAGGCTAAATCTAGATTTTACCCAACTTGAGCTTCCTTGGAGCAAACTTGAATCCACGAGTAAATCCTTCCAAAAACCTATATCCACAAGTTTCCAACCATAAATAATCATATTCAACCATCTACAATCGTTCCCCAAACATTTTACATCAACATTCCCAACTTGACCAAAACCCTAGTTTTCATGAATGAAGAAAAGAGATGATTACCTCAATCACAACTTGAATCCACCAACCACCTACTTCTAAATCACCAAGATGAGTCATTCATTCCAAATCTTCAAGTTGATAAAAAAAATTGGGTGAAAACCCTAGAAATTGATAAGGGTGATGAAGAAGATGAACACATTTTAGCCTTAGCCTCCAACCTTGCTAAATGATGAGAAGTCACTTGGATTCCTTATTTTTGGTACCTCAAAAGCCCAAAATCGACAATAGGAGCATAAGGGTTCGGTTCTTGAGAGAGGAGGATGAAAGTGGGGGATGAAACAAGTGAAAAGGGGTTAAAATCGGGTTTTAAAACAAGCTGGGGGCCGACCGCGATTGTGACAAGCGATAGTGACAGTGTCACTATCGCGAGTCACTCTCGTCGAAGAGGTATCGCGAGGGTACTACTCCCCACGATTGTTTCCTGGCGATAGTGACATTGTCACTATCGTGGGGCACTCTCGCCTGAAGCGTACCGAGCCCCCCAAACTCGCTTCTCTCTCACGGATCGCCCTCGATTCTCATGGGGACTAATGTAGGTGAGTTCCCAACTCAAAATCACAACTTAGAAACCTAAGAAAACGCACGGGGTGACTTTTACTTACCGAGAATTACGGGTGTTACAAAACCATATTTTGAATCCTTGACACTTCATCACTTTTTAAGACAATTTAGACCAAAAGAAAGAGAGGAGGGAAAAATAGGTATGAAAAGTGATGAAAAAAATAGAAAAGATGGTAAATAACTCTTAGGGGGTGTTTGGTTCATGGATTTTGAAGGAATTGGAAGAAATTGGAATGGATAATTCATTTGGCCAAATTCCAATTCATTTGTTTGGTTCACATATTGATCATGATGGAATCCTTAAAATTCCATTTAATTCCACAAATCAAGTAATTCATCATTCCTTAGCTAAAGTGAAAAAATTGAATTCCATCCAATTTCTACCAACCAAACACGTGGTCAAATTCCATTCCAATTTCCTTCAAAGTCAATTTCCTTCAATGGATTCCAATTCTATCAAATTCCATTCTACGAACCAAAATCCCCCTTATATTTGAGAGTTATCATACCCCGGGGGACTTGAAATATTATTTGTTTCTAAGTAATGTAAATGATAAATTAAAGTTTCAATATGATGAACAAGCGAAAAAAGAAGTATGTATCAAGATTTTTGCTTTAATGGAAAACTTACAAGAATCCCCCATAGAACTTATGAAGTCAAAGAACCCACCTTACCTCCTAGCTCGAATGATGCACAACTTCCTTTTTTGTTGGCTATAAAGTTGAGTTCGATTAGGAGGACTTGCTTTAAACTGAAATATTTATTTAACGTCCCAAAAACAATGCAGCGAACTAACCCGATAAACTTTAAATGAATTTGAAACCATGATGGTTATTAATAGGCATATAATTCCAAAGTTATGATTTCTATACTATATTAAAAAAACATTTGAACTTAACACTTAAAAACATAGTTTAATGCATAAGGCACTACCTTCTAATGTATCTTACTTAAAATTCAACTTTACAAGTCCATTAACCAACATGTATAACTTCTTAAAAAAGAACTAGGTTCTCATTCCGAATACGATTCTTCATCCTCTCCCAAATTGATCAATCGGATGATTCTTCAAGTACAACCTCCAAGACTATGATTCATCGCCTCCAAGACGACGATTCACACTCTCCAAGACGACAATTCGAGATGTCGGGTTACGATTCGTACTATTTGGTTATTTCTTCTTATACGATTCATAAGGCGTTCATATGGCTCATCAGTGATAAACCCAAAATCTCTAAATCTTAGAGAGAGAAAGTAGAGAGAGAGAGTAGAGTGCGCCAAAGTAAAACGTATATTCAAATGAGGTTCAAAGTTACAAAACAAAGGCACCAGGGGGACTTAAATACCCCAAGGTCTAAACAAAACAGATAAGCAAACAAAACACTGTTTAGACCACAGATAATAAATACATTGATTACTATTCAAAATAGACTTAACAATCTCCCCCTTAGTAATCAATGACGCTCTTCTCTTTGACGAAGTCTATTCAGTCCAAGCAACACTTCTAAGCATCTTAGAGTTGAGCGGAAAATTAACTTCTCACCAATAATATTCAATGTCTTCTTGAGAAGTCGAATTTCATCATCTTCAAGCTGGAATGCATTTCTTCTTGTCTCTAAAAATCTTCTTTCAGCTGCTTTTAAACGTTGCTCCAACTGTAGCTTGATCACCTTCAAGGTTCCATCTGAGTAATGACTTATCTCTTCAAATCTGAGGAAGCATTTTTGACTTGAACCATTCCTGTAGATAACTCCAAATGGATCTTGAAGAATGGTGAATAGAGGATAAGAATCTAAGTTCGGCAAGCTACGATTGGGCCTTAGAAGATTAACCACCGGCTGAAAGCTTTCAGCAGCCATTTGAAAATCAAACACTCTATAGAATCTGATTTGGCGCCGAATAAACCTTTTGATCACAAACAGTGCTTGAGAGATATCTTGTGTTCTATGATAAAGATCCCTGAAATGATTATACAGAAATTCAATGTCATCAATAGATAGATCACTAAAATCTGACTCTAAGAAAGTATATAACATGCAATCTCTTCTTTCCACTTCAAAGTCCGGATACCAGATATTAACAAACTTATTTATCGTGACGCTCATAACTCGGACAATCAGATGCGAAGAAGAAACGAGATTCTTTCCACGGCGCTGACACTTGATGAACATTAAGTATTCATACTGATAATCAGCAGACTTCTTTTCAACCCCAAGAATTGCATGAATGTTGATCTGTCTTCTCATAGAAACAAAAATATTTCTTTGAGAGTCTTCTAGAAAAGCATATCTTAGCCTTGAAGCCATATGTCGTAGTTGCAAACTTCTTTGTCTTTGCTGTCTAGATAAAGCTGGTCCTTCTTCTAGGATAGTCGATGGAATCACAGGTTCAGAAGGATGAACATCAGCTTGTGCTCTGGACGACTGACCAACTTCAAATGTGCTAGAAGGAGCAGTGGTAGTTGAAGCTTGATCAGCAACAGGACTAGAGGTATCAGGAGTAGCTTCAGGAATCTCATCTTGTGAAGGAAGATCTCCGTACAGCGTGTTTGAAATTTCTTCATCCTTAGCATCCATAAAAACAGTATCATCTTCAGTATCAAACAACACAATAATATTCTCATACTCTTCTTCTTTTACTTTGCAAAGCTTCTCATATCTGATGTCATCGTCATCATCTGAGTTAATCTCTATGAAGTTTGCAAAGAAGGATCTCATATCATTAGCTGCTTCAGAATCATCTAGCTCATGTGCCCTTGTTGCAGTGTCTGGATCAACGTAAACGACAATCTGCAAATTATTCTCAATATTCTGTTCAGAAATATTCAAAACATTAGACATAGCAGATAAATCAACATTTTCTATCATGTTGTTTACGAGATCTTCAACACTGCATTCTTGAACATTATCAGCACTCTTATCTTTGTCAGCTGCCTCTTCTTGCGTTTGATCTTCTCTAACTGACGAATCCTCCACCATCTGTCTCTTAGTCATCTCCCCCTCATGACCTTGATGATCTGGATCATCCTGGTCATGTCTTCGTTTAAGAGACGGACCTGCTTCAGTTCTGTAGTCCAGTTCATGACAATCAAATCGGTCAGAGAGAGCGGTTAGAGCTTGAGTCATGAGAGATATGCCTTCCTTGATCTCCGAAATATTTGTCCGAGCTTCAGTACGGAAAGAAGTGAATTTCTCGTATAGCGCAGAAACCCTGTCAGGTGCAGAAGTAGAAGCTGGAGTCGGAGTCGGAGGCGGATTCGGTTGAAAAGTCTGTAACAAAGAGATCAAATCTTGATTTTGGTGTTCTGGCGGCGACATAGAAAGAAGACTAGCATAGAGCAGATCAGTCAATTCTGTAATCGGAAGATCTTGAACAGAAGAGCGTGAAGTAGAAACAGGAGGAACTGAAGTTGATACGCCAACAGATTGTGTAAATGGTGGAGGAAGCGGAATAGAAACAATCTCAGGTGCAGTAGTAGAAATAGTAGAAGATGGTTCTCGGATAACTACCCCAAATGGTCTTCTAAAAGGAATCTCTTGTGGAATCGAAGTAGCATCAATCTCTGGCATCTTACCTTGGAAGAGAGCCCGCAACTTCTGAATTTCTGCATTCTTTTGTTCTTCAAATCGTTCGCTCATCTGTCGGATGACCTCATTCAGAGTTGTAAATTTCTCCGTCGTATCACGTACTGCAACTGAAGAAGTATCGACAGTAGAAGTAAGCTCAGGTGAAGAATGAGAACATGTTGTACCTTGAACCCGATGGTGAGTTGTAGCATTGGCAAAAAATAGATCAAGCTCATCAACTTGAATATCGGCCACTTTAGGATTCATAGATACAGATTCTTCTTCAGAAAAAACATCTTCTTGAACTTGCACTTCTGGTTCCCTCGACTTCCTTTCATAAACAAGAATACCAGGTTGGTCACCATCATTACCACCATTACCATCAGTGTCATCATCATCCCCATCTTCATCTCCAACAATATCATCACCAACATCATCATCATCATCAATATCATTACCAGCAGGGTCAGTGTCGATAGCGGCAAGAACATCACCTATTTGTTGATTGGCAACAACTGCTTCAACCTCTTGATCGGCAACAACTACTTCAACCTCTTGATCGGCATGAAAAGATGCAGCTTGTTCATCATGAGACGGTTCAGCTTGGTCAGCTTCCAAAGAGAGATCATTTTCCATACAATATTGAATTATGCTATCATCAGATGGATCAGCATAATTCACAATAAGCTCATGAGGAATCGGCATGGAATAGTTGAAAGTCTGCTTCGGTTTCTGAATGTATGTCATCTCAGTATCCGGAACTTGAGGCCAAGATAATCGACGAGGAATAGCAGGATTACTTCGTAACATACTCCTGACAATAAGCTTCATATATCGAACAAATGGAATAAACTTGCGCTTCTTATGCGTCAGTTTGTCTTGCACTCTCTCTGAAAGTTCGGTCCAGAAGATATACGTGTAGTCGACATGCAGGTCATAGACAACTGCATGTAACAATCTGAGATAGTAAAGACTTGCATTGTCCGTGCCGGAATGTTTCGATGTAAGGCACCTGTTGAGAACAGAAAACAATGCATACCAGACCGGAGGTAGATTGGATTTGTCAAAGTCACTTACTCTATTCAAAGCACCAAGATATCCCAGATTACGAATACCTTCGAGAACATCCAATTCGGAAGGAAAGGTGTCGTAAGACGTGCGGCCCGGTCGTGAATTTGGTTCAGGAAGTTCTAAAATCAGCCGAAGACGCTTGTAAGATAGAAAAGAGTCAAACTGGTCAATTTGTAGATCGAATCTATGAGGTCGAACTAGCTCATTCTTGGTGATAGTGTGTCAGGCCTGTTGGAGATAAACTTCAGGAACATCGGCACAAGAAGTGAGCTGAAGCAAGTGGATGTCCTCTGAGAATTGCTCTAATCACAGGATGAATCTTTATCTTGTCAAAGTCGATGAAGTAATTGTTTGGCTTGTAAGGCAGCATGTACATCATAGTAGGAAATACGTCGTTCGGTGTTCGCCTCTGAGCTGAAAGATTTGCCCCAACAGAAGGTATAGACGGCATAGGCGTTTCGTGTGATGCACGATCAGATGGATCATCATGAATGACATTCTCATCTTGAATCATTGGATCTGTGTTGGTTTGAGAAGCCATGAGAATACCTGAGAAACAGAAAAGAAATTAGACAAGGAAAGAGAAAATGAAAAACACAAAAAAATGAAAAAATTTCTAAGTCTGGTTTGCGTGACAAGCGTGAGACGCAAACTGAGGTTTGCGCGATGAACTTGAGACGCAAAGTAAGGTTTGCGTGACATACGAGTGGCGCAAAGCAAAGTTTGCGTGATGTACTTGTGACGTAAACTGAACTTAAGAAAAATTTCATTCATAAGAGAAAACACTTAGGTTTGCGTGACACAAAGGTAACGCAAAGGTAACTTTGCTTGACCAACAGGTAATGCAAAGTAAACTTTGCGCGACCAACGTGTTGCGCAAACTACACTTGAGACAAAAAAAAACACAACACAAAGTTTGCGTGTCTAGAAGGTAACGCAAAGGTAACTTTGCGTGACCAACTGGTAACGCAAACTTAAGTTTACGTGACCCATGGGTAATGCAAAGTGAACTTTGCGTGACCAATTGAATACGCAAAACCCTAGAACATTAACAACGGTTTGCGCGAGTTCATTTGTGTTTGGCAAAAGTTTCAAAGAAATCGATTTTAGGACAAAATATATAGTCGAAAAACATAAATGAACAATTAGAAATATATTTCGACCAAACCAATACTGATTAAAATCAATATGAAACATAAAATTTTGAAAAATTTGAAAAACAAAGATGAACAGTCCAAAATCAAATCGCACAGTGATGAAATCGTAAAACCAAGAAACAAGAAAGAACAATGCTATACTAAACATAACCACAAATCAAATACAAAAAGAAGATAGAACACATACCTGATTCAAATATCAAGAACTGAAATCGAAGAAAATAAACTCGGTGCACAGAGAGAGAAAATGAAGAGACAATATTCAAATGAGAAAAGGAGCGAGAAAAAAAATTGAAATAGGACAAATACTATTTATACTAAAAACAATAACACTAAAAAAACGAATTTTCTTAAAAAAATTCAAGAAAATCAATCGAATTTTCTGATTAAACCACAAATTTAGAATCAAAAACAATTTTCTCTCAATCCTCTCAGATTCAGAATAGCTCTGATACCAATTGATAAACCCAAAATCTCTAAATCTTAGAGAGAGAAAGTAGAGAGAGAGTAGAGTGCGCCAAAGTAAAACGTATATTCAAATGAGGTTCAAAGTTACAAAACAAAGGCACCAAGGGGACTTAAATACCCCAAGGTCTAAACAGAACAGATAAGCAAACAAAACACTGTTTAGACCACAGATAATAAATACATTGATTACTATTCAAAATAGACTTAACAATCAGTCATCTCGATTTCTTCATCGATTCGGTCTTCATCAAATGGCTTCATATGGACCCAATCCCAAGCTCAGTCGATCACGACGATGACGAGCCCAGAACAAATATCCAGCCCATCGAGAAACACACCGACCCGCGAGAACTCAGGTCGTACCAACCCGGTTATTGGATTGATCGACCCGACCCATCATAACTGCATGTTGAACAAGTCTTCCCAATAAATTAATGTTTCCTTGTTTTTATGTTAATGTTGATGCACGTGGTTGCACCCACGATTTTAGTTTCAATAACTTGCATTTTCATTTCTATACATATTGTAGTATTTTCTTTAATGGAAAGGTACTAAGAAAATTGCCCCAGTTCTCTCTCTCGTCTAACATTTCTTGTGGAGACTTACCATCTCGAATCGGTATTCCATCATTGGTGCTCTCGTTGAGAGTTACCATGCCTCCCAAACGCGACCCACCTTCATTAGAAGAATCCATGGCAACGATGGTCGACGGTCTTTCAAAGCTTCTTGCGGCTTCCGCCTCCAACACCTCCCAACTCGAAAACCAGGCTCGTCAAATGGCCACCAACACTGAAACCACTACCAACCTCGTCACCGCCATAGCCAAGTCCGAACCCGACCCAAATCATGATAATCCACCACCACCACCCCCTCCTCCCCCTCCACCACCAAACCACCTCACGACCCTTAAACCTCCCAAGATTTCCATTCCATTTTTCGATGGCAACAATCCATTGGATTGGCCTTTTCAAGCCAACCAATACTTCATGTTTTACGCCATTCCCGTCCACCAACGTATCGCTCTTGCCGTCTTCTATATTAAAGGGGACGCGTTGAGTTAGTATAAACACCTCCACAACAACAATCTCCTCGTAACCTGGACCGATTTCACTCGTGCGCTCGAACTCCGATTCGGACCGTCTACCTTTGACAACCACCGCGCTGCCCTATTCAAGTTACGCCAAACAAGTCCTGTTTCGTGCTTGGCCTACCACCAAATGCTCTTCTCGATTGTTTCCTCTCCGGACTCCATTCCGACATCCAAACGGAACTCGCGTTACATAACCCTCGTTCCCTCCACCAAGCTTATGGTCTAGCAAAATTAGTCGAGGAAAAGCTCTCAGCTCACCGCCCTCGATTCCCGTCTTCCCCACGCACCACTAACCCTCGCCCTCCGTCCACCACCCCACAACCCGGCCTACTACACGCACCCATGAAACCTCCAAACATCCTTCCCTTACGCCGCCTTACACCCGAGGAGGTCCAACAACGTCGTGCTCAAGGGCTATGTTTTCGTTATCCAAATAAATTCCACCTGGGGCATCGTTGCAACCCGCCCCACTTCCTTCTACTCGAAACCACCGAACCAATCCCAAACACTATTCCCTTCACCCCAGAAACCCACCACCCATACACCTCTAACCCTGTCCCTAGCGACACTTCCCCCCAAGCTGAAACTTTTCCATCCACCACTTCCCAACTCGATAACCCATCACCCAACGATCCCCCCTATTCGACAACTACCTTGGACGCTCAATTCCTTGCCCTATCTTTCGCCGCCATCCACGGTACGACCTCCCCGAAATCTCTTCGGATCACCGGTCAGATAGCCGGCCATCCAGTCACCATATTGGTCGATTCCTGGAGCACCCACAATATTATTCAGCCTCGTGTTGCATCCTTCCTGCACTTACAAATCGACCCCAAACCATCATTTCCCGTGATGATCGGTAATGGTTCCTTTCTCCATTATTCGGTTCATTGTCCCGATATACCCACACGCCTTTCCGATATTACCTTCTCCGTCTATATGTACTTGCTACCCATCGAGGGTGCCACGTCGTCCTCGGTATGACGTGGCTCAGTTCCCTACGCCCCATATTGGTTGATTTCGCGATTCCTCAACTCACTTTTACCCATTTCGGTCGCACCGTTACACTAAAGGGTGAACCGGCCTCGAGCTCTACCTCTTCGAGTGTCATTTGCCATCTCCTCCAAAAACAAAGTTTATCCGCCTTATACACAGTACACTTTGATAATATACTTCCATCCACTCCCCTCCCCCCAAACGACGATCCCCACCCTGACCCCGACGTCGCATCCCTCCTCGACCGCTTCCGTGCCATCTTCGAACCACCATATGGCCTTCCGCCCCCACGGCCCCATGACCATCGCATTCCGTTATTACCCAACTCACCCCCGCTTAACGTACAACCTTATCGATACCCACATTTCCAAAAAAAAGTTATGACTGAGCTCATTACGGATATGTTACGCGATGGCATAATCACCCCAAGCACAATCCCTTATTCCTCTCCGGTCCTTCTCGTCCGGAAGAAAGATGGCACGTGGCGTTTTTACGTGGATTACCGCACGCTCAACGCCATTACGGTCCGTGACCGTTTCCCCATCCCTACCGTCGATGAGCTTCTCGATGAACTCCATGGTTCTCGTGTTTTCTCCAAGATCAACCTACGCACCGGATATCACCAAATCCGTGTTGCGGCTCCCGATGTCCACAAAACCGCTTTCCGTACCATTGACGGACACTATGAGTTCCTTGTCATGCCCTTTGGCTTGACTAATGCCCCCTCCACGTTTCAAGCAGCAATGAACGACCTCTTTTGTGACCGACTACGCCACTTTGTACTCGTTTTTTTTGACGATATCCTCGGCTACAGCCCGACACGTACCACCCATCTTGAGCATCTTGAATCAGTGTTCACCACCCTTGCTGCCAATCGTTACTTTGCAAAACCTTCTAAGTGTGTTTTCGTCGTGGAACAAATCGATTATCTTGGTCATGTTATTTCCGGTTCCGGGGTCTCGGTCGATAGGGAAAAAATCAAAGCCATTTTTGATTGGCCTACGCCGACGACTATCACCGCTCTACGTGGCTTCCTCGGTCTTATGGGGTATTACCAAAGATTTGTTCTTAATTACGAAAAAATTGCAGCTCCACTCACGGATTTACTCCAAGGAAAAAATTTCACTTGGTCCACTCCTACTACAACTGCCTTCGTTGACCTCAAGAATGCCATGAACAGTTTACCCACATTGGCCCTCCCTGATTTCACCAAGCCCTTTGATGTTACCACGGATGCCTCCGGTACCGGTATTGGCGCGGTACTCTCCCAAGCCGATCATCCTATCGCTTTTTTTAGTAAAAAAATGGGTCCGCGAATGCAAACCTCATCGGCCTATACCCGTGAACTTTACGCCATTACGGAAGCCTTGCGTAGTGGCGTCAATACCTTTTAGGGCGTCGGTTTCGCATCTTCACCGACCAACATAGCCTTCATCGCTTGCTCAATCAAGTGATCCAAATGCCGGACCAGCACAAATGGGCAGCTAAACTTCTTAGGTACGATTTTGATATCCTTTAAAACCGGGCCGCGAAAATCGCATCGCCGATGCTTTGAGCCGCATCGAAGAACCCCACTGCCTTGAACTATCCACACCGACCTTCCCATGGTTGTCTGACATCCGTTCCTACTACACCTCCGATCCGACCGACATCCAACTTATGGCAGATTTGACAGCAACACCTCATGAACGACCCACATATCACGTCCATGACGGCCTTGTCTATCTTTTGGGTCGCCTACTTATTCCAGATGTTGGAAACCTCCACGACCGTCTCTTGAGGGAGTTTCATTCCAGCCCGTTAGGTGGTCATTCGGGCATAAACGCCACCCTCAGCCGGCTCCGAGCCTCCTTCTATTGGCCGAAAATGAAGCCAATGGTGATCGCTTTCGTTCGTGCTTGTCCCGTTTGTCAACAAGTAAAAGCTCCTAATCACAAGCCATATGGGTTACTCCAACCACTGCCGATTCCGAATCAAGTCTGGGAGGATATCTCCATGGATTTTATCATGCATTTGCCACCATCATCAAGTAAAACAGCCGTTTGGGTCATTGTGGACCGCCTCACTAAGTTTGCTCATTCTGTAGCTCTTGCTCCTCACTACACTGCCGTATCCCTCGCCAACATTTTCCTTACTTCGATCTACCGGTTACATGGGCTCCCTAAATCCATTGTTTCCGATCGCGATCCAGTGTTTATGATCCTTTTTTGGAAAGAGTTGTTCAAGCAACTTGGCACAACCCTCCTACATTCGAGTGCCTACCACCCTCAAACCGATGGGCAAACCGAAGTCGTTAATCGATGCCCGAGTCTTACTTACGTTGCTTTGCTAGCGACGAGCCGAAAACGTGGTGTCATTTTCTCTACCTGGCAGAATTTTGGTACAATTCCTCCTACTATACGGCTATCGACATGTCTCCGTTCCAAGCTCTATATGACCGACCCCCACCCTCGGTTCCTACCTATACTCTTGGGTCATCTTCTTTTGCTTCCATTGAAGACACCCTCCGTACTCACGGTTTACTCTTGGAACAACTCAAATCTATGCTCACTCGCACCCGTCAACGAATGGCAGCTCACGCTGATAATCACCGTACCGAGAAGAATTTTTCTATCGAGGATTGGGTTTACCTCCGTTTGAAAATCTATAGGCAGTCATCGGTTCAAAGTCGGGACTATCTGAAACTTGACAAACGTTTTTTCGGTCCTTACCGTGTTTTGGAGCGCATTGGCCACGTTGCTTACCGCCTTGAACTTCCACCCGAGAGTCGCATACACCCGGTATTCCACGTATCACTCTTGCGCCAGTGTCGTGGCGACCCCTCATTGCAACACGCACCACTCCCACAAACCACCTTAGATGATATCCCGGTCCTCCAACCTGCTAGCGTACTCGACCATCGCTCCATCAACCGCAACGGTCGCTCTATTCCTCAGGTTCTAGTTCATTGGCAGGGAACTGATCTTGCCGAAGCCACTTGGGAAAATCATGTTGAATTTGTGACCTCCTTTCTAGATTTCCCTCTAGGCAACGACTCATCGTCCGGCCTTGAGGACAAGCCCGTAGTTCCACTGGCGGGTATTGATATGGACCCAATCCCAAGCTCAGTCGATCACGACGATGACGAGCCCAGAACAAATATCTAACCCATTGAGAAACGCACCCGACCCGCGAGAATTCAGGTCGTACCAGCCCGGTTATTGGATTGATCGACCCATCCTAACTGCATGTTGAACAAGTCTTCCCAATAAATTAATGCTTCCTTGTTTTTATGGTCATGTTGATGCACGTGGTTGCACCCACGATTTTAGTTTCAATAACTTGCATTTTCATTTCTATACATATTGTAGTATTTTCTTTAATGGAAAGGTTGCCCCAGTTCTCTCTCGTCTAATATTTCTTGTGGAGACTTACCATCTCGAATTGATATTTCATTATGGCTCCTCTCGATTTCTTGGTAGGGATTTCTATCTTCTCGACAGGTAATGGTTCTTACTCTCGATTTGTTCATTACTTTCTTCCCTGGTTGTTTCTTTTGTCGACGTTGTTACCTTTACACTCAAAACCTAAATGAACTGGAAAGAGCATTGTTGATTCATACCTTGGTTGTTTCTTCTTATACGATTCACAGTGCTATGAGTCATACTCTCGGTCTTCTTCACATCGTTCCTCTCAGACGATTCACAGGCTAACAATTTCAGGTAGATGTTGTGGTCTCGATTTCTTGATTTTTTGACCATTTGATTATCTCGATTTCGTGATTATTTCGATTCACATTCTAACGATTACGGTTTATGATTTCTTGTGCTCTGGGTTTTCTCTTGTTGTTGTCTCGATCTCTTGATTTCTTGATTATCTCGATTCACAGGCTAACCGCTAACGATTACGGTTTCTAATTTCTTGTGCTCTCTGTTTTCATCTTGTTGTGGTCTCGATTTCTTGCGATTATGATTTCTAATTTTTTATGCTCTCAATTTCTTCATATCTCTCCAAATGAAACTATGAATTTGTATCAATTGAAAAACCCAAATAAGTTTGAATTTAAGCTCTCATCTACAGGACATTGAATTTCACAGATGAAACACCCAAATAAATTTGAATTTCACCTTTCACCTATTGAAACTATGAAGGAAAAAAATCGTATACAATAAAGCATATCAAAGAAAGATAAGCCGATTTTAGTTACTTTCAAGATGAGACCGTCACTTATGGCGTGCGAGCATCTTATTAAATCTGTTTATATGAGTAAAACATAATTTGTTTTCTTTCAATTATGGCGTAAAAGCATCTTACAAATCCATGATTTGATTCACATAATGCATCTCTCCAAGTCTATCCACAAGGCATGTTAGATAAACCACTTTACTCTTTCTTCTCCAAGTATGGTGTATTTCTTGAACATGGGATCATATGTTAAATTTCTAATAGTGTCCCTAGCTGGCTAGCTCGTCCATATTGTTTTATATGATTATTGATAGAGGTAGTTTCACTTTCTATTTTGGGTCATTACTTTTTGGTAAGAGTCTTCTATTTGAAATTTGGAGCAATCAACTCAAATTGCCTCTGTCATTGAGGGATACAAAATCATGAGTTTCATGTCAAAATAATTTGTGTACAGTTAGGAAGAACTAAAGAGGCAAGGAAGCATTAGCACCTACTTACCGGATAAGTGCTTACGGGTAAAAGTCAACTCTAGCACCTACTTACCGACTAAGATTTTAGTCCAACAAAACGATATCGTATGCAACAATTTTCCGGTAAGTGCTAATCGTGGTAAGAGTCTTCGCCATCACTTACCGGATAAGAATCTCGGTGCTTGCTATAGCTCTTACCGGCTAAGATCTTAGGTCCTTGTGCTATTTATCCGCTAAGGTAATATGACTTGATAAGCGCTTACCCAAGTAAGCGTTTTATAAACGACACCTAAATGAGAAGACTATAATAATTTCAAACTACTTTTGCTCAAAATAAATTTAACAAAATAACTTGAAACATGGGAATGATTTACAATGGGACGTATATTATGTATGCATTTGTTTAGACTTTAGTTATATGCAGACAATGGAATGAGGTTTTGCATCTTTCCATGATTCAATATATTATCATTCATATAACGATACAACAAAATTAGATCTCTTTTCATTATTTTGATGTAGCTTTTCTTGACGGTGTGTTCGTTTTAAACGTTGATGATAAGTTCTATACCTTTATCTATACAAAGAATATGATCGATTGTATCATGCTGCATTGCACGAGTACAATCCTATTAAAAAAAAAAGACTTTCCTATTACAAATTTGCCTTACAATTTACTTAATGTAATGTACTAATGTTGTCTCTTCTTTATCCGCACAGGTAACCCATTTTTCATACTTAGTAGAAGAGACAGAGTATACGGCGGATCCACCATCCTTTCCGGACTTCCACCGCCGTCAACCACCTCAACCTCAAATTCATACATTATAGCCACCACAACAGACTTCATCTGCATGTAAGCCATCTCCTTTCCTAAACACATCCTAAACCCACCATGAAAAACTGGATATTTAAACTGATCGAATGGCTGGTATACGCCATTACCATCTAACCATCTTTCTGGTTTAAACTCTCTACAATCCGATCCCCATAATCTCTCCATTCTCCCCATTGCGTAGGCTGAGTAATCAGCAAACCACCCTTTTCCGACGTACGTTCCATCTGGTAACGTATCATCGTCTATCGTCAATCTTGAGTTGATCGGTACCGGCGGGAAGAGTCGCATGGATTCTGATAGAGCAGCATGCAGATAGTTCAGATTCTTCAAGTCGTCAAAGGTTAGGTTTAATGGGTGGATTTTAGGTGATGAAGCCATTAACAGATATAACTCTTTGTGGATTAAGTGTTGAGAATGACGATGGCCTGCTAACAACCAAAAGAACCAAGTGAGTGCAGTTGCAGTTGAGTCTTTACCTGCAAGTACGAAACTGATGACGATGTCTCTCAAGAACTTCCTCCTTTCTTGATCGTCGACAAAACCCATATCCCAACTGGACGCCATAAATCTGGAAAGTAAATCTTCATGGGTTTTGGAATTGGAACCGGTTCGCGTTTCTTTGGATTTAATGATATCCATGGCGAATTGATCAATAGTTTCAATTGATTTTCTGTATTTTCTCTCATTCCCGATGTTGAAAAACCTCTTCATCTTCCACACCGCCGGCAAAGGGGACATGAACCGATATGAGGTGTGGTCCACCGCGGCATCAAAGGCCTTAACGAACAACATATTTTTGTTGGAGTCGTTTGAATTCGATCTCAATAAACCTGGGTCAACACCAAATGCCACGTTACATATGTTATCGAAGCTGAATTTACGAAGAACTTGTTGTAGATCGAGGGTTTCTCCGGCGTCAGCAGCGGCTACAAGATGAGGGATCAAGGATTGTTGGAGTTGGGTTTGGACAGTGTCGGAGATGAAGTTTCTAAGGGATTTGGTGTTGAATTCATAACTAGCGATCTTGCGTTGGGAGGACCATAGATGGCCGTCGGAGTTGAAGATACCGTTGCCAAGGAGGTGGTGGAGGACGGAGGTGTAACGGCGGCCCTTGATGTAGTTCGGGAAGTTGGAGCGGAGGATGTGGTGGAGGTTAGTGGGATCGGCTGTACAAATACCGTGGGAGAGGCCCAGGAAGCCGTTAACTTGGAGTGTGAGAGAAGGGGTGGTACAGAGCATGTCGGAGACCCAATCATGGAAGCGGTGGCGGTTGCGGAGGAAGGCGATGATGTTTCCGATGAGTGGGTAGGATTGGGGAGATGGGGTTTTGACGAGAGACCGGCGTCGGAGGAAGAAGGTGGAGATAGAGAGTACCGACAGAGATATGATGAGGACAGAAAGGAAACCATAGATGCAGTCACCAACCATGTTTGATGGAGGATAAGGATGGCAAACAGGATTGAGGATAAGAAAAGCAGACAGAATCGTATATAAAGGTCAAGATCAAGTCACTCGTTAGTAAAATTGAATTTCCATAAACCATAACACCTCTTACTGACTTACTTTGAGATTTGGTCCTACGGTTACGTGAAGATTAGAGCCAACTTCAATAATAAAATGTAGGAAAAATAAAAGTATTTTTTCATTTTGAAGTAAAAAGGTTTAGAATAAAAATTATTGAATTTTCTTACTTTAAATAATTAAATTTATAAATGTTTTTTTAATAAATAAATTATTATCTAAAAAATAGTAAATCCTTATGATTTTGAAATTACAATTTTCATCGTTATGGTTTTTTATTCATTAACTTTTTCTGTCTTTGTGATACTAGTTGAATACCTGCGCAATGCGGCGGGATGTCAAACGTTTTTTTGTAAAGAAACCAATTCTTTTATAGAGGACAACTGTTCATTTCTTCTAACCTTTGTTCTTTTTCCTCTTGCTATTTCGTTTCCCAGTATTGCGTTTCTACTCATTCTACTCCTGACTGTTTTGTTTTTCCGATTGATCGCCTTTGTTGTCTTCCTTAACTGTTTCCTCCTCAACACTAGTGTTTCTGCTCCCTGACACTACCTTTTGCATCCCAGGCTGCTTCAAAAAATCATCAATGAATGGCCTGTTACTTTGCAGCTTCTCCACAAGTTCTTCCAAAGTCGTCACTTCACCACTTGATTTACTAAGGGGTTGTTTGTTTTTTCTAAAAAACCTCTTAATAACTCTTAAGTCTGAATCCTTCAGACCTTTTTACACACCACCTCTTATTAATCATAACTAAAATAAGATTTCAGACTTTAAACCTCCTAAAAAACAAACGACACCTAAATCACTATCATAGTCTCAAAAGAAATCATTATACGTATTATACGTAGTTCGCAATCTCTTGAATAGAAAATAAATTAAGTTGAATTGATATTAAAATCAAAATCAATACTTACTTACTATCATTAAATCAAATCAAATCATCAAAACATTTGTCTAATGAACCAATCTCAGCATACATTCAATACTCAACTACTTTAAATTTATGTACTAAAACAAGAAACAATCAAAACAATAATGTTAAAATCCTTCTCGACTCGCCGCTTTCGATCACTCTCCGTCCTCGAACTCGTGATTATATTTGTACTCGAGCCACCATCGATACGTATTCAGAGGATGGTTATAGAGAAACCAATCCACACATAGTTTCCAAGTATCTACTGCCATAGTGAACCCTTCCGTTATCGTTTCTTTTAGAAAACACGACAAGTCTAACACGCGAGCAAACACCGGTCTAGTCGCGATACGTAGATCCGTCTCGTAATTCCTACATTTGATCTTGAGATCAAAATTAAGATGATCTAATCTCATGTTCTCAACCTCTAAACGATACATCTCGTTGTATAAAGCTCTAACTTCGGCTCGACATAAATCATCAACGACCTCTTCGTCGCCCGACACGTACTCGATCCCTCACTCGATCAATTCGTCTAGGAAATCACCTCCATCGGACTCGTACTCATTCTCATATTCCAGGATCAAATCATGCTCCATGATTTCCTATAAAAAAAGTGTAAAGTAAAACCAATATAGTTAGATGTTTATAGTATATAGTTCACATGTCAAATGCCCAGTTTTGTGCTTCCTAATGGTTGCTGTTTTGATCAATGTCATGAAGAGAAAAACCAATATATACCACGAAATCCAAGTGTAAAGTAAAAGGAACCAAAGATTCTTTTTAAAATAGTTGCTATAAGTAATTTGTAAGTTAGGTGGTTTCAAGAGGTGGGTTTCATGTTGGCAATGACATCAATTTGTAAGTTAGATTGTTTCAAGAGGTGGTTTCAACAGGTATGAAAATCCCTAGATTCACAAACAAGAACAGAAAGGGTTTGAACTTACAGAGAGGTCAGGTGATGAATCGAAAGCTTTGGTGATGAACCAGGTACGGTAATGGAGGAAGGGTTCGAGAGCGATCAACAGAAAGGGTTTGAACTTACAGAGAGGTCCGGTGATGAATCGAAAGCTCCGGTGAAGAACCAGGTACGGTAATGGAGGAAGGGTTCGAGAGCGATCAATATATATATATATATATATATATGTATATTAGAATCAGAGGAGCTTGAAGCGTATTAGAATCAGAGGAGCTTGAAGCGTCGTTTTTGGGCGGCATCTTGAGAAACAAATCGTCACTTTGGGTTTGGGTAGGAGATGATGTATATTGGAAAACTAAATGGTCAGTTTACTAAATGGTCAGTTTACCTTATATGGTTGATTTTTTAAATCAAAAATAAAATTGTTTTAAGACTTTTAAGACTTTTGCAAAATCTCATTTATAAGGTAGTATATAAGTATAGATACACGTTAGCAATTAGCCTTTTAAAAAGGCTTCAAATATTAACAGGCAACTCACATGATGTGAAGCAATGAACATCTATCTACAATGTAAAATTTAGAAGACATGAACTACAAAGTTGTACCTCTAAATGACATTACCAATCAAACTCTCACCTCTAAATGAACTACAAAGTTGTACCATGCAGATAGAATATCCAAGGCCACTTTCTAACAGCATAGATCAACAATCTACTAATTAATTAACCACTTTCTAACACCTTAAATTTTGCAGAACACTAAGATTAAGTTGTTTGTAGCAATAATAATAGGCGAGCAGGCAATTTTAATTTTAAATCATTCCAGAAAAAAAGATGCAGATTCATGAAAAGAGATTCAGAGAAAAACCAAGAATCACATATATAAGAGAAAAAGAGCTGAATAATAAAGACTTATCAAGCATATCAAGAAAAAGGGGATGAAGTATACCTCGTCACCTTGCCTGATGTTTGAACGGTCTATCTCCTAATTACAAAAACAAAATCAAATCAAAGCTACAATTAATAGTATTCCTTACGTAGCAAAAAAAACCCAAACCAAGTCAGTCTGAACATAAAAGGAGATAATAAATAGTATGGATGCTATGATATTTACAATCATATAGTATGTCATGATTTCTGTTTATGCAAGAAGATGAGATAGTGCCATTTAAATGGTAAACAAGGTTGCATAGTTGTTGATATTTAAGTGAGATTATAACTGAAAATCATACTGAAGAATCATTTGGTTAAATATGTGTAAGCGATTGTGTTTGGATGCAAATAACAACTATGGACCATAATTAAATTTGATTTTGAATCGTCCAAGTAAATTCCATACAGGTTCATTTGTGTGCATCAAATTAGATCAAAATCAGGAAATACTCAAATCAGGCATGGTGTCACAACTTGAATGTAAAAGATTGGTTTCATGATTTCATCAATCTACAAAAGTTTACGAGTTAGTTTGCGTGCAAACATACATGTTCAAGTACGACAGTGTTCATGATAAATGAAAGCATAATGAACTTATGGTCAAGGATGAGAAAACCCTTCTCTTCGGTGCCTCACTTTCTACAAACACTATGGTAAAGTATGCTAAATAGTTATTGTCACACAAACATACCATGTTAAAATATAATGTTTGTAAAACACACTGTGAAAAGTTCGTATTGCCTCACTTTCTACAAACACTATGGTAAAGTATTCTAAATAGTTATTGTCACACAAACATACCATGTTAAAATATAATGTTTGTAAAACACACTATGAAAAGTTTGTATTTTAGAAACGTCATTTTCCCGGTGAAGGAAGTGATGAAGAGAAAAAAAGGGAGAAATCATACATTTACCTAAGCACAGTTTCGAGTACTCGTCAAATCAACGTTGAAGGATTCGGAAAACACACTGCAAAATCGAAAACGATTTGTACAAAATCACACACCACAACTCTGGTTTATGTAACGAGAATATGTAAAGCCACAAAATATGTAATTTACTCTAAACCGATTGAGTTATGGTCACTTTATTATATCAATAATTACACAAAACCAGATCATAAATGGGAGAAAGATTGATGAGAACTAAAAACCCAAATCAACGTACCTGAGATGTTCACTGCTTTTGGGTTTAAAAGACTAAAAAACCCAGATCAAAAACAGCTAAAACGATTCATTAAAACTAAAAAAATCCATACTTATGAACCAAAGAACACCTCAAATTTTTAACTAAATGAAAAGATCTAATTCATAGTTATGAACCAAATTTTCAAGATGAATCAATAAGTTCACTGTTTTTGGGTTTTTGGTGTTCCTTGGTTCATTTCTATGGATTTTTCCTACAAAACCACAAGGAAAAACATCAATAAGTTGTAGTTGTTTAAAATCAATAATTACACAAAACCTCAAATCTGTTTGAGTTATGGTTGATTTAGGTAATCAAACATTACACAAATTTGGGTTTGGAATCTGTATAAAACGATAACACAGATTGTCACTTCAAAGAAATCGTTTGAGAAGAACTAATGCCTGAAGAATGTAAAACGATTTGGGTTTGAAAGCAAAGAAATCGATTACCAAAAATCAATCATCACCATTAATAGAAGAAACCTATGCTCGATTTTGTTTTCTTCGAATGATTTTGTTTGAAATCAAAGAAATCGACACAAAAATCAAAGAAATCGATTACCAAAAATCAAACCTATGCTCGATTTTGTTTTCTTCGAATGATTTTGTTTGCAATCAAAGAAATCGACCCAAAAACAGATGTTTGATTTAGGTAACAGATCGTCGCTTCAAACCCAAAAACAAAGATCGACCCACCATTAATAGAAAAACCTATGCTCGATTTTGTTTTCTTCGAATGATTTTGCTTGAAATCAAAGAAATCGACCCAAAAACAGATGTTTGATTTAGGTAACAGATTGTCGCTTCAAACCAAAAAACAGAAATCGACCCAAAAACAAAAATCGAACTGACTGATTACCTTGAGAGAAGAAATCGATTGAGAAGAACCCACTTGAGAAAAACGAACCCTAAAACTCTTAAGAGCAGGAACTGACCGGCGATGAGTGAACCCGAGTAGCATAAATCGGTGTATGAGTGTAGCAGGAACTGACCGATGGTCGACATTTAAGCCTTGCATTGGAGGAGGACGAAGCGTCATCTCGGAAGGAGGTAAGCCTAAATCGACACCTTGAGGGAAGTGTCATCTGTGTTGTATTTCAGAAATTCAAATTCAAATCAGAGTTATGAGTAAGCGTGTTGTAAGTGGAACGCATTAAAAGTGTTGTACAAAATGCTTTAAATGGTTGTAAAGTTGAAAATTAAGTAATGTGCTTTAAATGGTGGTACATAATGCTTAAAAGGTTGTATTTAAGAAAAGCGGCCCAAGTCAGTCTGAACATAAAAGGAGATAATAAATAGTATGGATGCTATGATATTTTCAATCATATAGTATGTCATGATTTCTGTTTATGCAAGAAGATGAGATAGTCCTAGTTAAATGGTAAACAAGGTTGCATAGTTGTTGATATTTAAGTGAGATTATAACTGAAAATCATACTGAAGAATCATTTGGTTAAATATGTGTAAGCAATTGTGTTTGGATGCAAATAACAACTATGGACCATAATTAAATTTGATTTTGAATCGTCCAAGTAAATTCCATACAGGTTCATTTGTGTGCATCAAATTAGATCAAAATCATGAAATACTCAAATCAGGCATGGTGTCACAACTTAAATGTAAAAGATTGGTTTCATGATTTCATCAATCTACAAAAAGTTTACGAGTTAGTTTGCGTGCAGACATACATGTTCAAGTACGACAGTGTTCATGATAAATGAAAGCATAATGAACTTATGGTCAAGGATGAGAAAACCCTTCTCTTCGGTGCCTCACTTTCTACAAACACATTGTGAAAAGTTTGTATTTTAGAAACGTCATTTTTCCGGTGAAGGAAGTGATGAAGAGAAAAAAGGGAGAAATCATACATTTACCTAAGCACAGTTTCGAGTACTCGTCAAATCAACGTTGAAGGATTCGGAAAACACACTGCAAAATCGAAAACGATTTGTACAAAATCACACACCACAACTCTGGTTTATGTAACGAGAATATGTAAAGCCACAAAATATGTAATTTACTCTAAACCGATTGAGTTATGGTCACTTTATTATATCAATAATTACACAAAACCAGATCATAAATGGGAGAAAGATTGATGAGAACTAAAAACCCAAATCAACGGACATGAGATGTTCAATGCTTTTGGGTTTAGAAGACTAAAAAATCCAGATAAAAAACAGCTAAAAAGATTCATTAAAACTAAAAATATCCATAGTTATGAACCAAAGAACACATCAAATTTTTAACTAAATGAAAAGATCGAATTCATAGTTATGAACCAAAGAACACCTCAAATTTTTAACTAAATGAAAAGATCGAATTCATAGTTATGAACCAAAGAACACCTCAAAATTTCAAGATGAATCAATAAGTTCTGTTTCTAGTTGTTTAAAATCAATAATTACACAAAACCAAGATCATAAATAGTTAAACTATTCATGAAAACCAAAAAATAACTCTCGAATTGTTGAGAAATCTGTATCAGACGAACAAAAGATTGAGTTATGGTCACTTTATTATATCAATAATTACACAAAACCAGATAATAAATGGGAGAAAGATTGATGAGAACTAAAAACCCAAATCAATGGACCTGAGATGTTCACTGCTTTTGGGTTTAGAAGACTAAAAACCCCAGATAAAAAACAGCTAAAAAGATTCATTAAAACAAAAAAATACATAGAAATGAACCAAAGCAGATCACTTTATTATATCAATAATTACACAAAACCAGATCATAAATGGGAGAAAGATTGATGAGAACTAAAAACCCAAATCAACGGACCTGAGATGTTCACTGCTTTTGGGTTTTTTGTGTTCTTTGGTTCATTTCTATGGATTTTTCCTACAAAACCACAAGGAAAAACATCAATAAGTTCTAGCTGTTTAAAATCAATAATTACACAAAACCTCAAATCTGTTTGAGTTATGGTTGATTTAGGTAATCAAACATTACACATATTTGGGTTTGGAATCTGTGTAAAACGATTACACAGATTGTCGCTTCAAAGAAATAGATTGAGAAGAACTAATGGCTGAAGAATGTAAAACGATTTGGGTTTGAAATCAAAGAAATCGATTACCAAAAATCAATCATCACCATTAATAGAAGAAACCTATGCTCGATTTTGTTTTCTTCGAATGATTTTGTTTGAAATCAAAGAAATCGACCCAAAAATCAAAGAAATCGATTACCAAAAATCAAACCTATGCTCGATTTTGTTTTCTTCGAAAGATTTTGTTTGAAATCAAAGAAATCGACCCAAAAACAGATGTTTGATTTAGGTAACAGATCGTCGCTTCAAACCCAAAAACAGAGATCGACCCACCATTAATAGAAGAAACCTATGCTCGATTTTGTTTTCTTCGAATGATTTTGTTTGAAATCAAAGAAATCGACCCAAAAACAGATGTTTGATTTAGGTAACAAATTGTCGCTTCAAACCCAAAAACAGAAATTGAACTGACCGATTACCTTGAGAGAAGAAATCGATTGAGAAGAACCCACTTGAGAAGAACGAACCCTAAAACTCTTGAGAGCAGGAACTGACTGGCGATGAGTGAACCCGAGTAGCAGAAATCGGTGTATGAGTGTAGAAGGAACTGACCGACGATCGACATTTAAGCCTTGCATTGGAGGAGGACGATGAATCGACACCTTGAGGGAAACGTCATCTGTGTTGTATTTCAGAAATTCAAATTCAAATCAGACTTATGAGTAAGCGTGTTGTAAGTGGAACGCATTAAAAGTATTGTACATAATGTTTTAAATGGTTGTAAAGTTGAAAATTAAGTAATGTGCTTTAAATGATGGTACGTAATGCTTAAAAGGTTGTATTTAAGAAAAGCAACACAAATGCTTTATAAAATAGTATAGATAAATATAATTGCTTCTTTCATCCTTATGGTTTACAATTTATTTATATTTTAGTCCTTCATACTTCAAAAGGCCTGAGGGACGAAAATAAAAATAAATTGCAAATCATAGGGATGAAACCCGAAAATTTTAAACCATAGGGACTAAATCTGCAATTTTTAACAAATCACAGGGACGAAAAAGGTAATTTACTCTTTAAAAAAAGTGGTTGTCAACAACTCAACATCATTTTAACCTATAACCTAAATCAATTTTACCATTTTCAAAACTTAAGTCGTTTGAAAACTCGTCGCCTCATCATTGTTTAATCTCTATCACCAACCATCATCTCTCTCTCTGTTTTTTTTCGATTCTCCCGCTTTTTTATCTACCACTATATGCAGGGGCGGATTCATATATATGTTAGTGGGGGGATGGCCCCCATTACAAAGGAAGAAAGATGAAATTTTTAGTGTAAAATTTTGTATTTTTTTTGCTTTCTATCTTAATGTCCCCCCAGTAAATTTTCGTCCGGGACCCCATTAACCAAAAAAAGTGTCTCGAAGACAACCAAAAAACCAAAATTAACTTTCGAAATCGATTAAAAAACCAAAAAAGCCCTTCGAAATCGACAAAAAAACTTAAAAATCCCTTAAAATCAACCAAAAAAAACTTTTAAAAACCCTCGAAACGTTAGATTTAGGCTAAAAATACATCGGACAACTTTACGGACATTTAAGTAACCTTGAAGGTGCCCCAACCAGGAAAAATCCTGGATCCGCCACTGTCTTCATTAAAAAGGGGATAAAAAACCAATGACCCATAACAACGATGAAGGATATAACTATAGTAGAACTATAATAATTTTCTTTTATATTACTTCAATATTTTACAAACTTCATTTTATCATCATGAATAAGTTAAAACGGGCTTCATTTGTTTTTTTTTTTCTTTTAAATATTAAATTGAAGAAACTTATATTTAATGGGGTTGCTATCTCTCCTCACAGCCACCACAACAAACCGTCAAAATCACATTTTAATTCATTTTTAATTTATAGTTACAGTTTATATCCTTATAATTATTTAATTAGTTTACTTTATACTTTTTACTTTTCTAATTTTCATTTTACACCATCACCATATTAATACATATAATCGTATATTAACTAAAATACGTTAAAAAATACGTTTTAATTTTAACAAGTTACACCATTACAATCGTCTCTTGATACCTTCGAAATGAGCCCAATATTGAATATTTTTAGATTTTATTATATTTTAAAAAATACGTTTTAAAATACGTTAAGGGCTACCAGAGTGTTCTTCAGTTTTCTGTTTTTTTTAGGTTTTCCCTTGAACCTCCCTCTATAAATATATATAATGAAAATAAAATAATATGTGATCTGTAGTAAAACACAATTTTTTTTAAAAATGTTTTCCTAACGAACGATTCATATCGAACTAACGATTCATTTCAGGATTTCATTTCAAACTTTCTCCCCCCCCCCCCTCTCTCTCTATTGTTATTAGTAAAATACGTTTAAACACATTCATCGTATATTAACTAAAATACGTTTAAAAAAATACTTTTAATTTTAACAAGTTATACCATTATAATTGTGGATTTCACATGTGATTAATTGTGGATATCACATGTGATTAATTATGGATATCACAAATGTCGATTAATTGTGGATATCACATGTGATTAATTATGGATATCACAAATGTCGATTAATTGTGGATATCACAAATGTCGATTATTTTGGGATATCATATGTCGATTAATGAAAACAGAATGTCGTGTACACCATTGGACACGTCATGTGTACTTTCAGATGCAATGTCATAGATTATCCCATACAAACGTAGATTAGATGTGTATGAAGAATATATAGAGCGTACTCGTACTCATATATATGACATAATAATATAATTAAATCAAAAAATATTCAATATTAGTCTCATTTCGAAGGTATTGACAAGACGATTATAATGGTGTAACTTGTTAAAATTAAAAATTATTTTTTAACGTATTTTAGTTAATATACGATTATATGTGTTAATATAATGTAAATGTAAAATGTAAAACAAAAAGGTATAAAGTAAATCAATTAAAAGAGTTCAGGGACCAAAATTGTAACTATGAATTAAAATAAAATAAAAAAAGGATGTGAGGGGGAGGGGGTATATAATTTGGTGGGGGTTAGTGATGGCCAAATGGGCCCGACCCGATCGATTAACCGAGCCCGACCCGACTGAAAACCCGGCCCAGCCCGACCCGGTGTCAAACCGGTTTGCAGCCCGAAAACCTAGACCAGTTTGGGTTTTTGGAGTTTTTGGCGGCCCGAAACCGGTTCCCAGCCCGGTTTTTGGCCCGGCCCCGCCCGATTTTCACATTTAAAAAATATAGCCGTTTATAGCCGTTTTCTAGCCGTTGGTATGCATTTTTTGACCCTTCTTTTGGTGTTTTTTACCCCTCCAAACCCATATAAATACTTGTGTTGGTTATGGATAGTGACACCAACTTACAAAACGCAAAAAACGCATACAATTCTCATTTATCGACTCTCGCTATATTCGTTTCTCGCAAGTTCTAGTCTAATATCTCTAGTTCTCTAGTCTCTACTCTCAAGTCTTTACTCTCAAAATGGCCGAACAAAATTACCAAGTTATTGCCGAGCATGGACGAAAAGCACCAATTTGGAACCATTTCAACTTGGTGATGCTCCCCGACGGTACAAAAAAAGCAAAATGCAAACGGTGTGGAGATCTCCTTGCGGCGGCCGCAAATACCACGTTAAAGCGCCACTACGAGTCTTCGTGCAAGAAGTTGAAATCGGGTGACGATCCAAGTCAACCCATACTTGACAATTCCGGTCAAGTATGGTCATATGATGCCGCGTTGGTCCGAGAAATGCAAATGAAATGTGTTATTCAAGTGGGGTTGCCGTTCGGACATTTCGACAATCCTCACATTACGAACATGATCAAACTCTCGCTCCAACCACGCTACGTGGGTTCGGTAAGTCGTCAAACTCTTAGACGTGATGCTATAAAACTTTGGAAAATGGCCAAAAAAGATACGCGACAAACGTTTTTATCATTACCCAACAACATTTCTTTAACGTGTGATATATGGAGCGCACCATTCGGATTGCCACAATCTTATATATGCATAACGGCAAATTGGATTGTGCCGCAATTGTGGCAATTATGCAAACGTGTAATCACGTTTGAGCACTTTGGTTCACCACATTCGGGTGAGCATCAATTTAATATAATTATGAGAAATATTGAATATTATAATTTAACTAATAAGGTTATTAGTATTTCGTTTGATAATGCTATTAATAATACGTTATGTGTGGAGAAATTAAAGTTGGCTTTATCCCCTATTTTAAATGGAAAATTATTTCACACACGTTGTTGTGCACACATAATAAATCTAGCCGTTCAAGACGGCTTAGTAGTATGTAAACATTCTTTAACTAAGTTTAGGCTTATGTTACGCCAGATTTTCACAAAAGGTAAAAGCATGCAACAAACATATATAAAATATTGCAAAGATGTCGGTTTTAAAGCTTTGGGACCGGCACACGATATGGCGGTTCGATGGAATTCGACTTACAAAATGATGGATAACTTATTAAGACAAAAACTATATATTCACGCATTTTATAACATTCAATACCCGGATAACACGATATCTGAATATGATTGGCAAATGCTTGAAGGCTTACATGATATTTTGGGCGATTTCAAAACTGCAACAACTTTGTTATCCGGTATTTATTATCCAACAAGCCCTTTACTTTTAAATCAAATATATATTTTGGCAAGTAAAATTTCTCAATACGAAGAACATTTCAACTTTCAAACCGTGGTAGCACCAATGAAAGCAAAATTGTTAAAATATTTTAAAGAGATCCCCTTTAGTTTTCTTTGTGCCGCGGCATTAAATCCGTATTTAAATGTTACGGGTGTCGAAGTTTTAATACAATCAATATGTGTAGCGTTTGGTTTGGATACGGCTACAAATTCTTCTTTTTCAAGGAACCGCATACTACAATTTAATAATGATTTTCATCAATTATTTGATATTTATAGAATTAATTATGAGGGAGGAAGCCAACAAACCCATACAACTCAAATGTTTTCACCGGGTTCTAGTTCTAGTTCTCGTGGGCGAAACCGGTCCGACTTAATGGCAAATTTAATGAACTCGATTTTAAATGAATCTAGTAAAAAATCTAGATTTGATGGAGATAATTTGAGTGAATTCAATATGTACATACATACTAATTTTATAGCGGCATCCTCCACAACCGTCAGCGATGTTGAATCACTAGATTTATTAGAATGGTGGAAAGGTAAACAACCTCAATACCAAGTTTTGGCATCTATTGCCCTTGATATACTAACAATCCAAGCTAGTACCGTAGCTTCGGAGTCTGCTTTTTCTCTTAGTGGCAGGATCATATCGGAGCGTCGGTCAAGATTAACCTCGGAGTCAGTAGAGTGCTGCATATGTTTGAAGGATTACTTGGATGGCCAACAAAGAATTCAACATGAAACAAGCCTGGAGGCGGATATAGACGATGTAGAATTAAACTTAGCCGAAAACGAAGTCGACGAAGGACTAAGTACACCGGGAACCGTAACCGAGGACGATGCTAGTAGTGCCGGTGGCGTCTCACGTTACGGCGATGAAGAAGAAGAACCAGACACCGACCGCCTTGATGATAATACGACTGTTGATCGACTGGAAAAGTACGGAACTCTTGAAGACTACAATCCAGAGTATAATCCATACTATAATCCATACATTCCATACAATTACAATCCATGGGGATGGGGTGAGGGTGGGAGTTCGGGAGCGGGACCTTCGGGTTCGGGTTATTAGAATTTATGTATTGTAAGTTTGTAACTTAAAATTATAAATAAAATGTATTTTTAAAGTGTATTTTAGAGATTTATTATAAATAAAACGTATTTTTAAAGTGTATTTTAGTGATCCAATCCAATTTTTATTTTTTAAAGTTTAGTAATTAATTATTATATAAAGGAAATTATTAAAAAAAAAACGTAGCTCGATCTTGGCCCGGTTTTGGGCCCGACTCGGCCCGATTTTTGTTAAACCGGTTTACCCCAAGACTAACCGGGCCACCCCTTTTCGGGTGAAACCCGGCCCGAAGCCCGGTTGGGCCAGGTTTTTGCTTTCACTGTAGAGGCCCGAAGCCGGATGGGCTTTGCTAAATACTAAACGGGCTTGAGGCCCAATAACTAATAACTATTAGCTTATTACACAATAAACCCTCTAACTTTAACTATCAACTAAATACAGTTTAGACCCTCTAATTTAACTTTCATCTTGAATACAATTATTTGATCCAACACATTGCTTTTTGCAGTGCCTCACCATCATCATCAGTTGACCCATTGTAAGAGTTTTCAGACAACGTTTGTTCGGCCAGTTGGCTCGTGAGGAGAGCAACCGGGTCCACTGACTTCTTCTTTTTCTCTAGTTTGGCTTTCTTCTCAGATGCAATGCACTCATCAGTAAGTAAGATCTCAAACATCTCTTGGATCTGTATTGTAGATATTCTGACATCATTCCTCAGTCTGTGGCAGGATTTATTCCACCCTGGTTGAAGTGCATTGAGGAATTTTAGATTTGTTTCAAGCTCAGTCTTTTCAACTTTAATCTTCTTCAGATCATTGATCACGACACAAAATCTTTCATACACCGTTTTCAGTGGCTCCCCTTCCTTGGCTTTGAATTCTTCAAAATTATTCATGTAACGAGTATGTCGGAGTTGAGTCGCAACTGAAGAGCCAAGCATAATCTTCTCAAGCTGTTGCCACATAAGATTAGGATGAGTTTTGAAACAGTTAATCCTGTTGTAGATAGAGTTTGGCAAGGCTAGCATCAGATTTGCCTTTATATCACGATCAACTTGATATGCCGACAACTCTTCAGGTGAATATTGTTTAGTAGGCTTATATAATCCATAAGCCAACTTGGGTTTTTCAAACGGTCCTTCTGATAAAATAATCATCATGTAATTTCCATTCTTTTGACGTTCAATGAAGTTCAGGAACCGATCTTGCCACTGTGTAAACTCATTTTCATCTATCAGCACTGGTGGACGATTTTCTGTACCCAAAGACATCATAAGATCACTTTTGTAGAACTGAGCTTGATAAGAAAACTTGTTAGAATCCATAGCAGAAATCCAGAATAATGCCAAGTCTTGACTGAGATGGCGCAAACTTGAGGTTTGCGTGATAGGCAAGTAGCGCAAACTGAGATTCTCGCGAGCAATATGAGACAAAAACTGAGCTTTGCGTGATAAGCTAGTGGTGCAAAGGAGCTTTGCGTGAGCCGAGTAAGACGCAAGATGATCTTTGCGTGATGCGATGAAGACGCAAACTAGGTTTGCGTGATAAGCTGATAACGAGAACTGAACTATGCGTAAGTAGCTTGAAACGCAAACTGAAGTTCTCTCGAACAGAAGGAGACGGAAACGATACTTCTCTTGAGCTGAGGAATACGCAAACTTTACATCTCGTGAAGCACGGGAGACGCAAAGTTAGCTTTGCGTGAATAACCCAATGTGAAATCCTGAAACACACTAACGCAAAGATTAGAACAACAATATGAACTAGCGCAAACTAGTATGAACTCGCGCAAACAGTAGATCTAGCGCAAACCGAAAGAAAATCAAGTAAAACTCGCAAGATTCGATTATAACCATGAAATTAATCCAACAAAAACACACAGATTTGAACGAAAACAGGTTTCTAACACATTTCAATCAACAAAATCGATTAAAAACCACAAAATCGATATTTCAAGAATGTAACAGTATGCTCAAAACGAGTTTTCAGAAAATCACAATATCTCAAAAACGAAGATCAAAACTTGGTTTTCTTGCGAAAATATATGAAACAAATATGTTCTACAATTAAAAAACGAGTTCAACAAACCAATTTACATTGAAATTCAATCACAAAACAATCCGAATTTGATGAAAAATCAAGAAAACGAGATTTTCTTGAAAAATTCAAGAAAATTGATCAAGTTTTCGATTAATCTACAAATTCAGAAACTAAAACACAATCTCTCAATTCTCTCAAGATTTAGATTGGCTCTGATACCAATTGATAGTCCAAGATCAACTAAATCCCAGAGAGAGAAAGTAGAGAGAGACAATGTAGCGCTAAGTAGTATGATATTGAATATGGCGTGAATGTGTTACAAGGAACAAGACCAAAGGGACTTAAATACCCTTGCTCAATACTACACAATATTAGACTCTAAACACAGTATTTGACCAAGCCTATAAATACAATGATTACTATAAAATCAGACTTAACACTTTTATATACTCACTACCTTCTTCCAAGATAACGTTTTTCCACCGATGTGGGATAATCAAATAATACCAAAATTAAAGATTTAAGAAACACTTAATCATTGTGGCACATCATTGGTTGTGGTTGTTGCTTTTATACAATAAAATATTTTTTTATATAGATTAATTTCTTTTTTTGAAAAAAAGGGTTGGCTCATTTTGTTCAAATGATTGGCCGAAATGAGCCAGCGATGTGAGTTTAGAGGATCGGTCAAAAGGAGCCAATCCCATGAGCTGTCACAAATACATTTCAACCTCCTTATCATACACCCACCATCTATTGTTTGTCTTTCATCTCTCCATCAATGTGAGATTGACAAAGCTCAACCAGAATTCAAGATTTTAATAATACTAAATTCTTAGAGTGTCACATCATTCATCTTGGTTGTTATATATGATAAGAATCAGAGTCATATCCCCTGATTACCTCCATATCTTTTATTTTACATATTCACCTCCTTGATTTGAGGTATTAGCTTAGGCAATTATATATTTTGTATTATTCTTGTTTCCCTCTTTAACTCCTTGTAATTCTCCCCTGTACATGTATATATAGCCCATGGCTACTCAAGAATGAATCAAGCTTTTGATTTATCTCTTCTCATTGTATCAGAGCAATCGTTCTTGGCCTAGTTTTCTTCTCTCTCTTTTTTTTTTCTCTCCAGCACTTTCTCCCCCACCAGCAGCTCCCCTATCCTCTTCACTTAACCCAAGACATTCCCCTTCTCTCATAATGTCGGAATCCAATACCATTCCCAATCAAAATGAACCCACCAAACCCCTAATCATGATCAATGTCAGTTCTGTTGTTGGTCCCATAGGTGCTTAACAAGTTTGTAGAGGGGGGGGGGGTTTGAATACAAACACAAACTTTAAAGGTTTAATAAATTGTTTATTGATAAATCAAAATACAATTTACAAGTTTGTTGCGGAATAAGATTAAGTAAAACCTAATCTAAACAAACTTAAGAAACACACAAATTGTTTCACCAGAAATAGAGAATAGAGATTAAGAGAGTATAGAAAGCAAGGGTTTCTATATGTTTAGAAAGATAGAAGGCAACACTCAGATAGAGTCTTGATCTTTCTATTTATACTCTATGCATTAAATGCATGGTAGGGTACTTTACACGTGTCCATCGATGGTTGGTTGCATGCGTCTGACTTTTGGAGACATGCTTTTGGTCGTATGATGAACAATGTAGATATCAGAGTTGTTGTACGATCTGTCATAGAGGTATGTCTCTTCTGACATTTGTACCATATGTGCATAGGTAAGACAAAAGAAACTTGGAGCATAAGCTATGTGATCTTCGATTGCTGAATATCTCTTTCTTCACAGAGATAGAAGGAAGTTCATCTATCGCTAAAGCTTTTCTTCAGGTTTCTTCGCGTGTATGTGGTCTTGTCTTGGTTTCACTGATATCCGCATCAGATCATGAGTAGACGTGTCCTTTGTTCAACAACTTTGTCTTCGATTCAACAGTGAACATCTTTTGTCGCAAAACTTGTCTACAGGGATTACGTCTAACTGTTTACAAGAGATATCATCAGCGATACTGAACATACTCAGTATTTGATCGCTGATGGTGAAACACTTATACATACAGATGTTAAACGTAATTTTCACTAAGTATAACAACGGGTCATTATCAAATCACTGAGAGAGTTGGATCAACAATCTCCCCCTACTTGATGATGACAAAGTAACTGTTAGAGCACAGATTTATTAGATTCAAGATCATCAATTCTGAAGACTGAAATATGAGGTCAAAGCTGAAAAGTCAAACTCTCAATATTAGTCTAGGTCATTTGTAATAAATTGTCAAAGTTAATTTTCCTTGTATTTTGTATTTTGTATTTTTCTCTAAATAGGTATATGGCTATTTTGTGTGCTAGGGTTGTGTGTGCAAGGTGTTGGTCCCAGTTTTGACGTTCTTTAACTTGATTTAACCTTTTACTACACACAGATTAAGTAAATAGAGTGCGGAAGCGTTTAATACGTGTAGGAAAGATTGAACATGCAAGGTAGTAAACACACAAGTAATTAATGAACAGGAAGTAAAGTATCACAAGAAAGTTACTCAAAGAACTGTTTCATTGATTACTGAAGAACACCAAGAACACGCACTGGTGTGTGCAAAAAGTGCTCAAGGATTATACAGACTGCTATTTTCGTGTGTGTTCTATTTTTCTCTAAGGTGGTGCTCCCTTAATATACAAGAGGGATGTACCCCTTAGTACAAGACAAAAATTGACATTCCATAAACGGAATGCCACATGGAAAGTAAACATCGTGGGATGCCCATTACTTTGATCTTGAGGATCTTCGTACAGCAGGTCTCACGTGTTCTGCACGTGGTCTTGTCTTGATCTCTTAGAAAAACTTCAACATTGATCTCCAGAGGTTGGCCTTCACAGAGGCTCTGTGAGTGATCACAGAGGCTCTGTGATCCAAGAATCATTCAGGTTTCTGGTAGATCTTTTGCGGAGTAACCTCTGAGATTTGCACCTTCTGTGGTGTACTTGAGTGTTCAGCGGCAGGCTTCTGCGATTCCCATAGCCTATTTTTCAATACTTCTATACAATGTGAGTGGAGCTAACAATCTCCCCCTAAGTATTGAAAAATAAAGATTTGGAATTTATAGCGATGGCTAAACTAGAAGCAAAAGAGGTGAAAGGAACTCAACCTCTGAATCTTGATTTTTATTTAAAATAAGATGATGCCAGAAGGCAATTACATTTGACAATAAAAATGATTACAAGTCATCAGAGCCTATACTTTGGCGTCTGGAAAATCGTTGATTTTCTTTCCAAACCCACCTTCTTTCTTCAGTTCTCTGTAATAACACACGCACAGGAATATGAAATTTAAGGTTGCATCTATGTTTGACAGAAGGACATCTGCCGCTTCTGTGGATACAAGTGGAGTTCCTGTGTGCTTGATAAGTAGTTCTTGAATGAGCAGCAGAGATTCGGTTGAGTACTTTTGGCTTTCTATCCCCATGAATAATTTCTTTTCTCCTTTGGGGTTTAAGTACACAAAGCCAAAAGAAGGTGAAGTGATGATGGAGTTTGGTAAAATATTGGCAGAGGGTGGTAAGCTGTCTTGTGGTGGAGGGAAGCTGACCTTTTTGACTCCCAAGTCAAGTGCCACTTGAAAGTCAGCTATACTATAGAACAACAACTTTTCTCTCATGACCCTCTTGATTGTGAGATGTGCTTCTTGGTATTCCTTCTTCCAGCCAAACTTATCCTCTGTCCACTTGAATAGCTCTGGAAGATCATGAGGGTGAAGATTCGGTAGATCTGCGTCTGTGAAAGTCCATATCTTCTTATCTTCCCTTTTCACGGCGTATTCACTGAACCATAAGTTCTTACACTTTGTGTGTCCAAGCTTGATTGTCACAACCTCTGTGATTTTGGCCATGTTGAAGACTTTGGATTTTGGCTTGGCTTTATCTTTATAGAATCTCCTTCGCTCCTCTGATATAGCTTCCTCTGAGAGTCTGACAGTTGGAAGATCTTGAGATCCGCGGCTATAGAGGTATTTGTATACTTCTTCTTCGATGTCCTTCTTTGGAGGAACAGGGAAGGGTCTTCTTAGGCTCTCAAAGCCTTGGATAACCTCTGCAACTCTATCCTTTGATGGTGTGTCAAGTGGTTGTAAGATGGGGAGTTCCGACAGAGGTTGTAGATCAAAGGCCCAGTCTTCCTCTTCAGGTTTCACTCTTTTGAAAGCATCAAAAGAGCTCTTTAGTAGTTTCTCAGAGGAGGGAGGAGGAGACTTGACCTTTTTCAGAGGTTCTATAGCTATTGCCTTGCCTTTGTCTTTGGCAGTTGGTGGGGTTTCTTTGCTTTGGATTATGGTGGGAGAGGGGGCTGCAGAGACCTTTTGTTTAGTTATTCTCTGTGGTTCAGGTTCTGAGCTCATAGGGACTTGGTTTAGGGGAGCCACTGATATTGGTGCTTCTTTTGTGGATTGCAGATTCTCCCCCTCATGAGGACCACTGCCGGAGGCATCAGGATCTTGGTCCTCATGCCGTGCCCTCTTCTGCCCTGCTTGGGTTTGGCAGGTGACAGGTTCCTTCTTCTTCTTTGGCGTACAGAGGTTGTTATCGACATGATCTGTGATTTTCTTGATTGCGTCCTCTGCAGCCAATGACAGAGCGTTGATTTCGATGTCTGACTTGAAACGAAATGTAGCTGTGGATCGCTTCAGGTCAGCTGACAGCTTCTTTCCTTGGTCGTTGAAGTTGGATTGAAGGAGTTTTTGATTTTGCAGAAACAGATTTCCCATGTTTTTCAAGTCGGCTTTTGTTGCAAACGCAGAGGGGTCTGGGGCAGAGGTTGATGCTTGTGTGTGAGCTGGGACCATAACACTGCGAGTTATATCCTTTATTTCCTCTCTGAGCCTGGCCATTTCGTTCACTCCGGTCTGAACTCCGTTCGTAGCATATTTTGGGAACTCCTCTGTGCAAAGATCCCCCAGAACTTGAATTTGATGGGAGTGTGCGATGATGGCTTGTCCACAAGCTTGAAGATCAGCCTTTTTCACGCAGTTTGTATTGAGTGCTTGCAGAGCTTCAGTATTGGATTTTAGGGACTCTGTAAGGGCTTGGGACTCTCTGGAGGTTGAGCTTTGCAACTCGGCAAGTTTTGTGAGCACCATGTCAACAAAGGCTTTAAACTCGGCCTTTGTGACAAAGGTGTCAGAGGTAACCTCTGGAACAACACATGATCCAGATTTGGCCAACGAGTCTTTGGCACCTTCAGAGCTTGTTTTTATGTTGAGCTCTGGAGGATTTCCTTCCAATCCTCGATGTTCCACAGAGGAAGCACCTATCGAAGTTCTGTCAACACGTTCTTTGGGGAAGGGTTCAGAGACTCCCTTAAGATCGATGTTGAATGGATCCTGTGGTTGTTCTAGAGCCACAGAATCATCGTGATCTCGCACCACCAACTCTGAGGTGGTTTGGGTGTCACTCTTGTGTGTGACAGAGGTAACGAATACCTCTGTGTGTGAAAGAGATGTGTCCTGGGGCAAATGGACACGCAGAGCAACACTCTCACCCTTTTGAGAGGGTGAGGTGGTTTTGGTTTCCCCGAAAGGTGGTACAGAGGATGAAGGAATATCCTCTGTCCGGATGGCATAGATAAGGTTTGGACTGTGCGGTCCTGTTTCAATACCCCTCTGCACTAGAATTGCAGGGGTAGAAGTGTGGGTTGCACTAGGAGTTGGTTTTGGTGGTGTGCCAAAGGCATCTTTTGTTTCCCTCTCCTCCAACGATTTTTTACTTGGTTCTTCTTCTTCATCTTCGCTCCGTGACCTTCCTGTCACGTCATCTATTTCCATTTCCACGGTTTCCCCTAATCCTCCAGAGTATTGAAGAGAGATCTCGCGTGCTATTGCAGAGGCTATTTGAATTGGGCTCTGAGGTCCATCCTCAGGGGACTCTTCAAGGACTAGGGTTCTTCTTGCCTTCTGCAGGGGCTTTGTCTGACCCTCTGCAGGTGCGGTTCTCTCAGCAAAGTATTCACCCAGATCTTTCCTTTTGTGTTTGAGGGCTTCCAATATTTGTTCTTTTTCGGCAAGTGTCCTCAATTTTCTTTTCTTTTTCTCAGAGACTCTGGTCTCTGCAGTTTCTTCTGTGGCTTTCTCTTCAGCTGCCAAGGATTTTGGAGTCTCTACCTCTGCGACTCTCTTTTTCTTGTTTTTCTTTTTCGTCTTTCTCTCACTCCCCTCCCCTTTAACTAATGGGCTCTCTTTCTCACTCACTTTAGCCTCTGCGGCTTCAACTTCTGTCCGTACTCCCTCGTCTCTCAAGTAGACTACAATGTCTCCTACTTTGAAACCTACGCGAGGGGGGGTTATAGGACGTGGTTCTGGTGTCCTGTTCCCTCGTATGTATTCCCTAACCTCTTCTTTACTACCCAAATAAGTCAACATCTTTGTTGACAGAGGTCTGGCTTCTGGATATCCTGTTTTGATGGTGGTGGGTTTATGAGACTTCATCTCATATAGTTTGATTGTCTTATCCTCTGCTGGTAGCTTTCCTTCTCCGATCAAGTCATCGCCTAGAAGCAGTCCGAGGAAACCTCCAAACACGATGTTCATTGGTTCTGTCCCTCTGTCTTGGTCCTGCTGTTTGGAAATCACAGCATTTTGGATCTCCCTGAAAATGAGTCCAGCGTAGTCCAGTGGGAGATCGTAGTAAATCCCATACATTATAGCCAAAATTGTATGGCTCGATTGGTCCGGGCTTCCAACCTTCGATGTTAGGCATCAGTTCAGAATAGAGAAAAGGACGTTCCACAAAGGGGGTAGATTCTGTCGCCTGAAGTTTGTTCTTTTGGTGATTGGAACTGCGTAGCCAATGAACCTCAGAAATTCTAGTATCTCTTCCTCTGTGGGCTCCTCTGAGAATTTACGCAGGTTGAGATCTGATTTGGTGGGAAGTCCAAATACATCGGAGAGTTTCCTACGATTGATCCCTAAGTCCAGAATTTTTGCAGTTGATGGATGGGTTGCATAGCCAATGATGCAGTGTCCATATTTGTCCATTTTGGCATGGCGGGCACTTAGCCAGAACTGTTGGATATACGATTTCGGGATGTCATTTCGTTTCAATGTGAGGGCGCTAACCAGGAAATGATTCTTGAGGAGTTGAATCAATGGTGCAGCTTCAGTAGGAAAACCAGAGGGATTTAGGGTGACAAAGTGGTTGTTTGGCTTATTATTAATTTGGGCCAAGTGATAGTCATGCCTGGTGAAGGATAACATCCTGCTGGTAAGCACATGTTCTTGGTCGACGGAGTCTGAATCAGCTTTTTGAACCTTCGAGTGATGAGAGTTGTTGGATTTCTTGGATCCATTAGAGTTCTTGGAGGAAGTTGAGGGAGAAGCCATTGAAAGAATAGAGGAGAAGAAGAAAGGCTTTTTGCTAGAAGTTCTTGAGAGAGAAAGATGTAGGTAAAATGAAAATGAAGAGGTAAAAGGGGCTTTATACAGGGGAAGGTAAAAAAAAATTGAGCGGTAAAAAATAAAGATTTCAAATCTGTGATGAGTGGAAACGGATAAGAAGCCGTTTCATAAAAACGACGGTACAGGTTACGAACCAATCAAATGTTGCCACGTCAGATGATGGCGGTGCACGATCTGGGACGTGCGCCACCCTATTCTCACGCGCCTGGCATTTTCTATTCTCACGTGACAGTGAGTTTCAAAAAATAACCCGCAGCACATGACCTGATTTTCTCAAGTGATGAGAATGACAGAAGCTCTGGGGATAAGAGGCTTCTGAGGTCATAGGCAAGGTTATCAGCAGAGCTTTTTAAGAGGGAGAAAAGTGCGATGAAATGATCCTTTTAAAGTGCATTTGCTCAAGCACCCTCAGTTCAGAGGTGCAGAGACTCTGTGATAGATCACAGAGGCTCTATGATCGACCTCAGAGGTTCTGAGACCAAAAATTTCCTTTTTAGGAAAGATTTTCAAAGATTTGATCATTTCAAAGTTTTGACAGAAAAATTAGTACAAAGTGGGATCTTTCTGAGTGCATAGTTCTCGAGAAAGAGTTTTGACCCTTGGTTCAGATGGACTAACCTCACTCTGTAGTCTGTTGCGCAGAACTGTCTTGCTCCCCCTTGACTAGTCACGATTGGTCTTTGATGGTTCGTTCTGCTCCCCCTTCAACTATGCTTGGATCATATAAAGATAAGATTTGCACAAGACATAGATTTGCAGAAAATAAAATAATAAAGAAAGTCAAAGAGATTATTTACAAACAAGGAATATGTTATATACAAATATGTGCAACAGAGGCTCTGTGCAGGGGTACAGAGGCTCTGTGGTCAACTCATGTTGAGCATACCAATTTTGCCAACTAGAAAAGTGAATCTTTTCTCATCCAATGCCTTTGTGAAAAGGTCGGCAAGTTGATAGTTTGTGGGCACAAAGTACATCTCTATTGTCCCATGCTCCACATGATGTTTCAGAAAGTGATACCTGATATTGATATGTTTGGTCTTAGAGTGCTGCACAGGATTGGCAGAGATCGCAATGGAACTTTTGGAGTCACAGAGGATGGGGATTTTTTCGATATCAAATCCATAGTCTCTAAGTTGGGTCCTCATCCACAGAACTTGTAAGCAGCAACTTGCAGCAGCAACATATTCTGCTTCTGCCGTACAGGTCGAAACACAGTTCTGTTTCTTGGAAGTCCAACTTACCAGTTTCCCTCCTAGAAATTGGCAACTCCCAGAGGTACTCTTTCTGTCGAGCTTGCATCCTCCGTAATCTGAATCTGTATAAGCCATGAGATCAAAGCCAGAGTTCTCCGGATACCAGAGACCAAGATTTTTGGTCCCTTTTAGGTATCTGAAGATCCTCTTGACAGCATGAAGATGAGATTCTTTGGGATTAGATTGAAATCTTGCACATAGACATGTGGCAAACATTATATCAGGCCTACTCGCGGTTAAGTACAGCAGAGATCCTATCATTCCTCTGTAGAGCTTACACTCCACAGATTTGCCTTCTGGATCTGCTTAAAGCTTGGATCCAGTGACCATAGGAGTTTTCATTGGTGAAGAGTTAGAGATCTTGTATTTTTCAAGTATGTCAGAGACATATTTTGATTGGTTTATGAAAATACCCTCTGTGGTTTGTTTGACTTGCAATCCTAAGAAGAATGTGAGTTCTCCCATCATGCTCATCTCAAACTCATTTTTCATCAATGACTCGAACCTTTTGCAATATAAATCATTTGTAGACCCAAAAATAATGTCATCAACATAAATTTGTACAAGCAGAATCTCACCTTTTCTCTTCTTATAGAATAAAGTCGTATCAGTAGTACCTCCTTCGAAACCGTTTGCAAGCAGGAAGTTTGAAAGTCTATCGTACCATGCTCTGGGGGCTTGTTTTAATCCATACAGAGCCTTGTCCAGAAAGTAGACGTGATTTGGGTACTTAGAGTTCTCAAACCCTGGTGGTTGTTGGACATATACTTCTTCTTGAATCTGCCCATTCAGAAAGGCTGACTTGACGTCTATTTGATATACTTTGAAACCTCTGTGGGCTGCGAAGGCAAGAAAGATTCTTATTGCTTCGAGTCGTGCCACAGGGGCAAAGGTTTCTTCATAGTCAATGCCTTCTTCTTGACAGTATCCCTTGGCCACCAGTCTTGCTTTGTTTCTGATCACCACACCGTCTTCATCCTTTTTGTTCCTGAAGACCCATTTGGTCCCTATTGCGGTTTTGCCTTTCGGCAAAGGCACTAGGGTCCATACTTTGTTTCTTTCAAACTGCAGAAGCTCATCTTGCATAGCTTCTACCCAGTTTGGGTCTTCAAGAGCTTTAGATATCTTTTTGGGTTCGATGATACTTACAAAATTTGTATAGTAACAAAAATTTGCAGTACTCGATCGAGTTTGGACCTTGTCAGAAATGTCACCAATAATTTGGCTCTGTGGGTGACTTCTGGTCCATTTGATCATTCGAGGCAGGTGATCATTTGAAACTTCTGTGGTTAGCTCAGGGGCATGTTCATCTTGATTTAGATCATTTTCTGTTGAGAGGAATTGATCATTCGTACTTGCCACAGGACGTGGTTGTTCATCATGAATTGAGGTAGAGTCCTCTGCGGATCCTTGATCTGGTGTTGACCCTTCAGAAAGATTTTGAAGATGACCATGATTTTGACTGAGCTTGGGGCCTTGATTCGTATTGTCCTCTAAGTGCTCCCCCTCGATGGTTGTACCTGCAGCATTACTGAAAGAGGGTGAAGTATTGCTAGGACCAGTTATAGAAGTACCTGTTTGGTCCTCAGAGGCTTCGACTTCAGAGGCTCTGTGGTCACCTTTAGAGGGTTCATCATCATTGAACATCTCTTCAAATAGATGATGAAGATCATTTGTTCGTGATGATCCACCAGAATCTTCATCCTGAAGTTTGAGTCCTGAGCTGATTTGCTCAGAAGTCACCTGAAAAGAATCATCAAATGAAACATTAATACTTTCGAGTATATGATTGGATTTGAGTACATAGATTCTGTATGCCTTGGAGTTTGATGAATAGCCAACAAATTTGGCTTCATAGGCTTTGGGACTGAATTTCCCTATCTGATCTCTGTCGTTCAGTACAAAGCATCTGCAGCCAAAGACATGGAAGTACTTAATGTTTGGCTTCCTCTGGTGTAGTAAGTGATATGGTGTCTTTGCATGTCTCCTCACGATCAAGGATCGATTTTGAGTGAAGCATGAGGTTGAAATGGCTTCTGCCCAGAAAGAAATAGAGAGCCCTGAAGTAGCGAGCATAGTTCTTGCAGCTTCCACTAGTGTTCTGTTCTTTCGTTCAACAACACCGTTTTGTTGTGGAGTCCTTGTAGCAGAAAAGTTCTGTGATATGCCTTCTGTCGAAAGATAGGCTTCAATGGTTGAATTCTTAAACTCTGTCCCATTGTCACTTCGGATTCTCTGTACCCTGCAGTCATAAAGAACTTGTATTCTCTTGATAAGATTGATTAGTACTTCAGGATCATCTGATTTCTTTCGAACAAATTCAACCCAAGTATATCTAGAGAATTCATCTATGAGTACAAGGATGTACTTCTTGCCACCAAGACTCTGCACAGAAATAGGACCACAGAGGTCAACATGAAGCATCTGCAGAGGTCTGGTGCAAGATATGTCAGACTTGGTTTTATGGGCAGCCCTTTTGAGTTTGACCATCTCACAAGCTGAGCATAGATGATCCTTGTCGAATCTAATACTTGGTAGATCACTTACTAGTTCTAGTTTCACAAGTTTGTTAAGTGTGTGAAAGTTTAGATGACAGAACCTGTTGTGCCAGAGGCAAGCTTCTTCATTCTTACTTGAGACTAAGCAGAGCTTTTCTTCTCTGTTAGTTAATTTAAAGTCCATGAGGTATAAATCACCTCATCTTTTGGCACACAGAAGCTCTGTGGTTGTATCTTCCTTCAACAGAGAGCAGTACTGTCTTTTAAACATCACATCGAGCCCATTGTCACAGAGTTGACTTACACTTAGAAGGTTGTGCTTAAGGCCATCCACATAGGCAACTTTGTTGACATCGATGTCTCCTTTGGCAATGACTCCATAGCCTTTTATTTGTCCCTTCTTGTTATCTCCAAAAGTCACAGATCCTCCTCCATGTTTTTCTTTGTAGGAGGAAAGCAACCCTCTGTCGCCAGTCATGTGTCTTGAGCACCCGGAGGTACATGTTGTTTCTTCTGTGGACAGATTAGAGAGATTTAGGTACCCATTTCCAAATGGGTCCATTGTTGTTAGGAGACTTTGAAGATGCCTTAACATCTTTGGTTTTGGATTTATCCTCATTTGCAGAGGTACCAGTTTGTCTCATCTTAGCCTTGAATTTTGCATTCTTGGGTTTTGGGTGAGATATAAGACAGGAGGGCCTTGAGAAATGTTGATTCAAAGAATGCATAAGATCAAAGCATTTACAATAAGGAACATTTGAAGCAAACTTCTTGAAAATTTCATTAAATTTTTCAAAGGAGGGTACAGAGAAAATTTTACTACAACCCATTTTAGATTTGGGTTTCTTTTTACAGAAAGCTTTGTCTAATCTAGGTTGAGTTTTTTCAAAGACTCTTCTTGAGTGGCTCTTTGGTTGTACTCTCCCTTGATCTTCTTTCCTTGCTTTCACTGCAACAGAAGCATCAAGTTTATCAATTTTAGGCCATTTATTCTTCTGTTGCCAAGTGAGTTTTTCTTGAAAAGGTTTTAATGGTCTTGGAGCTTTTGAATCATGAGAGATCTTGTTCTTTTTAGATCTTTCAAGCTCAAGAGAAGTCTTTGCTTGCAAGCACATGTCCAGGAAATCAGGACATATAGGTACACCTGTGGTTTTCCTTTTGGGAAGAACTGTTCTATTAAGAATGCCAGAGGTAAGTTTACTCTTCTCTGTACCACATGGGAGTATCTCAAGTTCCACAGAACTTGTCTCATTTTCAATAGAGGACTCTGATTCTGACTCAGAGTCTGAATTGAGGAAGTCTCTGTGAATGAGATCCTGACCTTCTGCAAGTGCCTTGCTTTGTCCATTGGTGTCCTTTGAAGTATTTAGAGTTTTTGAAATACACGGAATGACCATAGGAGCGTTAAGACAATTTTGTAGATCTTGCTCAAAGATTTCTCTTATTTCAGAGGTTAAATCAGGATGGTTGAGAAAATGATTTTCATAAGTTCTTTTCAAGTCGTTTTCTAAAAATCTTTTAAATATTTTTTCTTCCACAGAGGCCGGAACAAACTCTGGAGCTTCAGAGGACAATTCCTTTTCAGGAGTCATCATGCATACAAAAGCCATTTGAGTTTGTGTCTCTGGATGACCGAATCTGAAGATTCCTATCTGTTTTTGAGACAGATATTTCTTTGGAATAGAATTTCTCTTTGATGAGAGTGAAGAAGGTAGATTATTATTTTCATACCATGTATCTACCATCAACAGAGGATTTCTCAGATGTGGTTCTTCGGATGTTTTTCGCCTTTTAAATGTGGATAGAAGGTTTGAAAGACTTGGTTTTAACGATTTTCCAACGCAGAAGATGTTTTCTAAAGATTTGTTTCTTTTGTTTCCAGTATAGGGATCGACATCATATAACCCTATGCCTCTTCTGCCAATTTGGGTGTTGACCTTTTCAGTGACTTTTTGAGCATCCTGATACCTTTTGATTTTGAGATCTCTATCGAACAGATCTCGATGAAGAGCTTCTATTTCTTTTTGAAAGAAGTTTTTCAAAGAGATGGCATTTAAACGACCACTCTCACATTTCTTTAGCTCTTTGACCTTTTCTTTCAAAGCCTTGTCGAGATTTGTGATTTTATCCTTGAAACCCTTTTTTGTTGAAATATGCTCAGAGGTAAGAGTTTTGTTTTCAAGATAAAGCTTATCCTTCTCTTCTGTGAGAAGCCTAGTTTCTCTTTCAAAGAAGGCAAGCTTTTTCTCAAGATCTGAGCAAGTGTTTTTACAGGCTAGAAGATCGTTTTGTATTTCAAGAAGTTTGATTTCAGAGTCTGTGTTGCAAGAGTTAGAAGTGGATACCTCACTCTCGTTGTCAGAAGAGTGGACTTCTGCCATTCCACATAAGAGTGCGTTGTTTTCTTCATCAGATGATTCATCGGTTACAAGGTTCTCTTGTTCTGCCATTAGGGATTTCTGAGTGTAGTACTCTGCTTTCTTTTTATAGAAGGCAGCGTCTCTTGTGGGTTTCCCTGTGTTGGCAGAGGACCTGCACTCTGCTGCATAGTGGCCTGGTTTCCCGCATTTGAAGCAGCCTTCAGTTTGCTTCGGGAATTTGTCACTAGCTCTGCCGTTTGACTTCTGTCCACTCCTTTCTTCTTGCCTTGGTTCCTCAGACCACTCCTTTCTCTTTGCCTCACCATATCCTCTGCTTCTGTCATCTCTTTCTTCTTTACCTCTGTACTCCGGCTTCTTCTTGAGACCACGATTGAACTGTCGGGTCATTAATGCAAGTGTTTTGGCCAGAGCAGCCATGTTAATCTCCTCCTCAGAATCTTCTTCACTTTCACTCTCTGCTACGAGTACCTTTTTCTTCTTCCTTTTCTGTGCCTCCTCAGCTGCCTTATCCTTCTTTCCCTTGTCTCTGCCTTCTGAGGTACTACCCACAAGAGCCAGAGGACCTCCGACAGAGGTTGATAGTTTGGAAATTCTGTTCTCTTGGCTAATCAGTGTTCTAAAGAGATCAGATATGGACCAAACATCAAGATCCAACGTGGCTTGCATGGACATGGTTAGATGAAGCCATTCATCATTAAGGCTCTGTAGAAATCTGACATTGTTTTCTTCGGAGGTTCTGTGGATCCCATACCTCTTACACTTGTTTATCAAAGAATTGCATCTATTGTAAGTTCTTTGAATGGATTCACCCGACAGAGCTTTGAATGCAAAATATTCATTTATGCGTAAGGCTCTGTTGTTCTTGAGGGTTTTGGCACCACCCTCAAGTTGTTTCTCCAGCTCTAACCATAGGTCCTTTGAAGTTTCACATGAGTCAAGAGATTGAAAGATATCATTTGGGATAGCCATTATGATTAGTCTTTTGCCTTTCTTTGCAAGCTCATGTTGTGCCTTTTCTTCTTCACTCCATTCAAGGACAGGTTTGGAGTGTTGATATTCAGGAATTTCAGGAGTATTGGCAGTGGCAGGAACACGAGGAACAGTTGTCATTGGGATGAAACTAGGATTGTGAAGAAATTCAACCAGACCAGGATCCACACCTTCAAGGAAGTGTACCATCCTGATCTTCCACTGAGGATATTCATCCCTTAGAAGAGTGGGAGGTTTGGACTGAGATCCAGCACTGAAGTAGTTGACAGTGTTTGCCATTTTAGTTTTAGAGAGGAGAACAAGGTATGGCACGAATCAGAAAGAGTATAACAGTAAAGGCAGATGATCAACCAACTAGCTTTGAATCTGCCTTTGAATGAAGAACACACTTGTACCTTGAGTACTGGAAACAAGTATAGAACAGGATCCTTTGATGTTGAAAATCAAAGTTTGCTCTGATACCAATTGTTGGTCCCAGTTTTGACGTTCTTTAACTTGATTTAACCTTTTACTACACACAGATTAAGTAAATAGAGTGCGGAAGCGTTTAATACGTGTAGGAAAGATTGAACATGCAAGGTAGTAAACACACAAGTAATTAATGAACATGAAGTAAAGTATCACAAGAAAGTTACTCAAAGAACTGTTTCATTGATTACTGAAGAACACCAAGAACACGCACTGGTGTGTGCAAAAAGTGCTCAAGGATTATACAGACTGCTATTTTCGTGTGTGTTCTATTTTTCTCTAAGGTGGTGCTCCCTTAATATAAAAGAGGGATGTACCCCTTAGTACAAGACAAAAACTGACATTCCATAAACGGAATGCCACCTGGAAAGTAAACATCGTGGGATGCCCATTACTTTGATCTTGAGGATCTTCGTACAGCAGGTCTCACGTGTTCTGCACGTGGTCTTGTCTTGATCTCTTAGAAAAACTTCAACATTGATCTCCAGAGGTTGGCCTTCACAGAGGCTCTGTGAGTGATCACAGAGGCTCTGTGATCCAAGAATCATTCAGGTTTCTGGTAGATCTTCTGCGGAGTAACCTCTGAGCTTTGCACCTTCTGTGGTGTACTTGAGTGTTCAGCGGCAGGCTTCTGCGATTCCCATAGCCTATTTTTCAATACTTCTATACAATGTGAGTGGAGCTAACACAAGGTGTGCCCAAAATAGAAATCAACCGCCATTTGCTACAGAGAGAGAGAGAGGAGATTCTAGAGAGAGAGAGAGCTTAGAGAGAAAAACCTTCAAGAGATTTGTAATCTTTGGATTGTTTATCAAAATCAGGTTTGATTGAATCTCTTGTTGTGATTATATGTTTATCTGATAAGAAACTGAATTTGCAGGGACAATCAATTGGTATCAGAGCTTAACCAGATTAAAATCAAAGGAAACTTTTGGTCGAACACTGTTCCATCGAAGTCAGATTTGATTTTTGAGTGTTTGTGTGTTTTTCGAGTTGAAATCATCTGTTTAATGATCGATAAGTGTTTTAGATTGAGTTTGTATTGGTTTAATCGAGTATTGCACTGTAATCGATAGCTATTTTGATGATTTTGGTGTTTTGGTTTACACGAGTTCAAGAGCACTGCTCCATCGATCGATTTTACTTAGAATGTTTGTTTTTGAGATTAGATGGTTGTAATCAGTTCTATATGTATTAGCGATCGTATTGTCATAGTTTGGGACTGCTAATCGAAATCTAGATAGGTTTTGGATGATTCAGAGTCGGTTTTTGAAGTAAAGTTGAAGAACTCGCTAGATCATCCATTTTGCGCCAGATTCAAGTGGTTTTATGTGCTTAGCGCAAAATTATCTTTTGCGCCACTGCTCTTAGCGAGTTTCTGAATTTTACGTCAGCTTCACTTAGCGTAAATTGCCTTTTGCGCTACTGCCTTAGTGCATTTCTGGGTTTAGCGCAATTCTAGACTTGTTAAAATTGGAAATTTCATTTCTGATTTTCTGATTTGTTTGATTTTATCTGGACTAACGATCATTTTCAAGTTTCTTATTGCATATTTATCAAAATCAGAATGACTTCCAGCGAAGCTCCTTCAATCAGTATGGATGAGAATTCACCAGTACTTTTCAGAGCAGAGTATGAAAAATGGAAAAATCAGTTCCTGGATTTCATTGACAGACATGTATTAGGAGATCATATCAAAATATCTCTTAGAGAAGGAAACATGAAAAGTCCAACAAGGATTTATGATTATTTTAAACATGGATCAATGGAAAGAGTAAAAGGAGAGTATCCATTATCACCTGATGAGTACTCAGACGAGCAAAGAATAAGATATCAAGCTGACAGTTTAGCCAAATCTTTTATATTGCAAGGAATTTCCGAGGAGATTTCAAAAGAGATTTCTATAAGTTTAGAAAGCAAAAAGGCCACAAGAAAACAGTTGTGGGAACAAATTGAGAAGATGATGACAGGACCAAAGGTATCTTCAAGAGTAAAGTTTCTGGAAATTGAGAATTCTGAGCTAAAAGGAAAGATTTCTTCCTTGGAAGCTAAAATCCAGAAACAAGATTCTGTTGAGAAAGAAGAGAAGAAAGAGACAGCACACTTGTTCTTGATGGGTCAGATGAAGATAAAAACAAAGCTGATTCTGATGAAGAGAATAACGAAGAGGTATATGATATGAATGAATCAGATTTTCTTAATCAAATGCATGCTATGATGACTAAACTCCAAGAATTAGAGTCTAAACTTAAGCGTGAAAAAGGTGTCATTAAAGACAAAGACCATTCAATACAGAAACTTAGCAATGACCTTGCTGAGAAGAAAGTATTGATTGAAGCGTTACATAAAAACATTGACACCAGCGCGAAAGAGAAGACTATAATTCATAAAGAGTTATCTGAAACTGTTTCAAAATATAGATTGTGTGAGTTTAAATCTAAAGAGCTTTCTAAAATGTATTCTTCGACTTCAAAAGAAAACAAATCTTTAATTGAAAAGGTGAATGCTTTGGAAGAGAAATTATATACTTTGGGTCAAACTGAACAAACCATTCATCTAATCAAACCCAAAGAGGATAAAGAGAATTGGGGACTCGGATAAGAGAATCCACAATGTCTCAAAAAGGCTATATCTAAAGTGCCTGCTCTTTATGATTTTGGATTTTTAAAACTGGCACCTCAATACCTTGAACTTCAAGTGTTAGAGCATAAATATGTTGGATACAAGATCAAGAAGGCAAAAGTCAAAGTTCAAAAAGTCAAAGCTGAGGAAAGTCAACTCTCATGTGAAAGTCAAAGTTCTTTTGTAATAAAAGTCAATGTATTATATTTGTATTTTAGTTTCCTTGTATTTTACTTGTAGGGTATAAATAGTTTTGGTTAACTGTTTTTGTTAGAAGTTTTGAACAGAATTGAATTCAGAGAGAGAGAATTGTAGAGAGAGAGAGATATCTAGAGAGAGAAAGTCAAGAACACTGTTTGTAATCATTTGGATTAAAGTTGAATCAAACAGGTAGTAATTCAATCTTATTTGTTTGATTGTTTGAATGATTGTGATTAGAAACTAGAATCTAGGACTAACATCAAGTTTTCTGGACTAGACTGTTTGAAGAGGATCAAGCCAAGGAATATGCTAAAAGAAAGAACACATCTAAAATTCAACTTCCATTTCGTTATGAGAGGTTGAATAATAGTTATAGTTCTGATAAATCAAAATCTCTTTCAAATGACTATTTTGAGAGTTATTCTGTAAAAGAAATGGAGGCTAAGCCCATCGAAGGTAAGCTTTACGTTCCTCCTCTCGTGTTGGAAAGTAAAACTCTTGAACTCGAGAATACTCTCACAGAAGAAAGGATTATGATGGACTTAGAACAAACTAGTTTTTCTACTGTATTTACATATTCTGATTTTTCTAAATCATTCAAGGCTTAAAAATCTTCTTATATGTCTGGTTTACTTAATGATGGGTTTGATTTCTTAAACTCTGATGGTGTTTTAGATGAATGTATTGCTCAATTTGATTTTAATGCTAAACTTTATGAATATTCTTCTTTTGTTGTTAATTCTTTTGGATTACCAAGTGTGTTTGAAAAAGGTAAAATATCAACGAAAGTTGATAAATCAGTTCTTGTGAAAACCAAAGTTGCCAAAGGTAAGAAGAAGAAATCTGGACATTCACAGAAACAGATCAACACTGGAAAGTTTTCAAACTATGATAGATATGATTATACTTCTCGAAAATATTCTGATGTTTGGTTCGGCACATATCATGTTTACTCTTATCGTTCTAATTTTTCATATGGTTTTCAAAGGAAAAGCGGACCCAAATTTAAATGGGTGCCAAAATCATGTGCTAACACAGTTGGACCCAAATACCAGTGGGTACCAAAGAAAAAGGATGAATCTGTGTTACAGGACTGTCAAGTCAAGGTTGAGTAAGAGAACAATGGTTCTTGAATACAACAGTTCAAGACCCGCACTTCAATGATCAAAAGACTTTACTCCTAAGCTGAATGATATTGTACTCTTAGATTCATATCTGAGAAGATCAACAATCAAGGGGGAGTACATATTTGTCCGAAATTTTATGCATCCGACATATATGATGATCAACATTTGAGGGGGAGTTAATGAATATCTTTACACTGATAATTTTTCTGATGCATAATTTCAGAGGGAGTAAAAGGATTATGACTTCTGATTACTTCAGATCAGAACTCGTTCATTTAATTGTTTTACTGCTTTATGTCTTTTAAATTCTTGTGAATAAAGTTGCTTTGACATGACCTTAAGACTTTTACAGTTTGAGAGATGCTTACAAGATCATATCTTTATGACTTTAAGCTTGACTTCATGAGATGTAAGATTGCACTCAAAAGGTATAATTCATTATCTTCATCTCATATATGGTTGAAAGAAGGACAACTTTCAATCATAGAAAACATTATTCTTAAATGTTCAAACCACTTCCCGATTCTCAAACAGATTTCATGAATTGGAAGTGTGATTTTTCAATGTTTTCATTTTATTTGTGCTTCAATGCTTAACAAACCGTGTGTTTCTAAAGATATATACTTGTGTATTATCTTGTCTATATACTTTCAAGTATTTACACACATCGGTTTAATTCTTTTGTTGACTATGTTATCACCATGTCTCATATTGACCAAGTTTTCGATGGTGATACACCCCGCTTGTACTTCAAAGAATTTTGAGCGTCATTTCATTTCGAAGCGTTTCTTTCAAGAACGTCTGTATTTTGGTTCGTATAGACAATATCTGTTATTTTTGACCATAAGCCTTGATTGTTATATCATTTGATTCTGATCATTTTCAGACAATGTCATATTTTCAAACAAGTCTCTTGCATTCGTGATCATTTTTTCAATATACTTGTTTGAAAATACTTCAATGTTTCAAATGCTCAAATCTTCATGATTATATTCTGAGCATACAAACATCTGACTTGTATTTGTGCTTAACTGATAAAGTTCAATCATCTGAGCAACAACATGCTTTCTAGGAAAACATGGGATTTCATTGTGCTAGGACTTAATTGAACTTCTATGGATTCACGTTAACCAGTGTTTTCTACCCAAGAAGTTAATCCTTAGTGATTGATTGTGAGGAGTCAAAAAGAAATGAGTGTGGGATGTACTAATGTTATCTCTTCTTTATCCGCACAGGTAACCCATTTTTCGTACTTAGTAGAAGAGACAGAGTATACGGTGGATCCACCATTGAGTCTGTGTTTATCTACTATTATCTCAGTGGTTTACACAATGTTGAGCCTTTATAAGCAATCATCCGTGCTTAATTCTTTCTATCACTTGCACGAACACACAAGGAATTTATTTCTTTGTCATAACGTTCATAGAAATTACCTTTGTGGTGTTTCGATGATTGAATGGAAGCCCTGGGGGAGTGAACATCAAAAAGCTCCTTTACAATGTGTATTCGTTACACACAGTGACTTAGTGTTACTGACAGACATTTTAACTGATTCATTTGTTGATTTAGGTGTTACATTTCAAATTTGTCTGGACTTGAAAAGATCTAGATGAATATCTTGGCAGATTGACGGTGAATCAGAGGCTCAGTTCAAAAGATCAACATGGTCAACGACATTTCTTGAAGAAAAGTTTTGATGAAATCGTTGCTCTTTTCATCAAAAAGGGGGAGAAGAAAGGTTACCCAAGAAATGGGGGAGAATACATTTTTTAAAGAAATGTCGTCAGGAAGTTCAAATTTTGAGGAAATTTTCTTTGAAAATATTCTGCTAAAGCATTCTGAGCTGAAACTGGAGATAATTTCTTTCCATTATCTGAAAGAGATTTTATTCTCGTCTTTTGGGGAGATTGTTATATTTTGAAGACAAAGAGGGAGATTGCATCTTCTGAGCTTAAAGAGAAAATTTTGAATTGCTAAATCCTTTTAGTATTGATATTGATCCAAAGGGGGAGATTGTTAGAGCACAGATTTATTGGATTCAAGGTCATCAATTCTGAATACTGAAATCTGAGTTCAAAGCTGAAAAGTCAAACTCTCAATATTAGTCTAGGTCATGTGTAATAAATTATCAAAGTTAATTTTCCTTGTATTTTGTATTTTGTATTTTGTATTTTGTATTTTTCTCTAAATAGGTATATGGCTATTTTGTGTGCTAGGGTTTTGTGTGCAAGGTGTGCCCAAAATAGAAATCAGTCGCCATTTGCTACAGAGAGAGAGAGAGAGAGGCGATTCTAGAGAGAGAGAGCTTAGAGAGAAAAACCTTCAAAAGATTTGTAATATTTGGATTGTTTATCAAAATCAGGTTTGATTAAATCTCTTGTTGTGATTATATGTTTATGTGATAAGAAACTGAATTTGTAGGGACAATCAGTAACTATAAAGAAAATTACTTTAAGTCAAAATATAAGGATAGTCAGGACTTGTAACATACATGTCCCAATTACTATTTTGAGGGATCTTTTACAATACTGATGAGTTTAAGTACTTCACTGAAATTTTCATTAAATTGTAAAATGAAAATACAAAGTGGAATCATGAAAATTATAAGTACAAGAGAAGTCCTATACTAATGTAAGACTAACTAATAGATTACAAGAGGTAGAAGAGAATCTATCAGTTATGTTTTCAGGAGGTCTCTGGAGAGATCATATAATATGGTACTTTTTCTCCTTTCCTTCTTCGATCAGCAGCTTCTTGTTGAATGAGAGCTTTGATAGGATCCGTTGATGGAGAGTATCCACACCACAAGCATAGAAGATCTTGTAGATGGCTTAGTGGGCAGATAGGAATTTCAGAGACTCTCTGAAATCTAAGTTGTTCCTCATCATCTCTGAAGAAGATTTCATATGGCTTTTTTATCACTTGCCCTGGTAAATAAGGTCCACCAAGAGGCAGTGATTGATCTAGAGCTGAGAGATCATGAGGAGGCCCGAACAATGCATCCTTGGAGAATTTGATGGAGGTTTCATTTCTGATAAATGCATCATTTTCAGAGGAAGAGACATGCTTTCTTTTAACTGGTCTTGGCTGAGATAGAGGAGCTGAGGGAACATTTGTGTTGTCAGCGACCCTGTTGATAAGAGCTTCAAGAAGATTTTTAACCTGGTCTCTGTATGTTGATCTTGATTTCTTCAGTGCTTCTCTGGACTCTAACCATTCTGAATAGCCAAAGTGGGCCAGCCTTGATAAGAACATAGCCTTTGAACTTCCATCTTCTCTGAATATCTCCATGATGACTGAGGCTCGGCCCTTCTTTTTCCTTCCCGAGATAGTTACGGCTGTAATCTTCATTGGATTAGATCGACGTTCGAGCTTTTTCATGCACCACGCTAGACTGGCATCGTTGATCTCTTTTCTTTTAGCGTTTTCCTCTTCTATCTCTTTCAACAAAGCAACTTGAACTTTCACTGGATTCTTTTTCATCTTGTCATCTTTGAAAAGAGATGAATGAACCTCAAGAGCTAGATCAACATCTTTTTGGCATTCAACTAGAAATTTTTCAGCTCTGATAGATTTTTCAATTTCAGCTTTGGTTAGGAAGTCAAACTCTTCAGTTGAGGATTGAGGATGGATCTTCAGTCGTAAACTCTCCAGGTTGGAGATCATCTCTGCTCGACTTTGTGCAACATCCTCTGACCTTTGAAGAGGTCGAGAGGGTCTTTTTATGACTCAATGATTCATCCTCTTCTTCTTCATCATCAATCTCATTGACAGAGATTGTTTTATTGGTTCTTCAGCTATTTGAGCTGGGATTATTTGAAGAGAATTTCCCTTAAGCAGGGGAGAGAACTGTCTGATAAAAAATAAAAGGAGTTAGTGTGTTTTTGAGGAAAATAAAGATAAAGGTTAGAAAGACAGGGGTGGATGGCGAGAAAAGAAAGATAAGGGTACTATGGAAAGACATACCTGAGAAGGTAGCTCCCCCTCAGAAGGTGATAGGAGTTTCAGGTTTCCCTCAGCAACGATTCACTTCTGCTTGCCTTGAGATGAGGTACCTGAAGGTTTGTCCTTCTGTCTCCTCCCCTGCTTCTTTTATAACAATGCCTTTCATCGCTGGCGCTGATGAGACATTTATTGCAGAGAACCACTGAGATGGGTCTTCGTCTTCATCATCATCAGCGATAACGTCGTCGTTACCTTGATCTTGTAGATCAAGTTCTTCCTCGTCTTCTTCTTCTTCTTCCTCTTCCTCTTCTTCCTCTTCTTCCTCTTCTTCTTCTTCTTCCTCCTCTTCTTCTTCTTCTTCTTCTTCTTCTTCTTCCTCTTCTTCTTCTTCTTCCTCTTCTTCTTCTTCTTCTACTTCCTGCGCTTGAGAAGAAGAAGGAGGGGCCAGATCTTCAGCAACCTTCTCCCCCTCAGCTTGTGGGAGAGGTTCATCCATTATTTCCTCCTGTCCTTCCGCTGGATTTTATTCATTGAGATTCTTCTCCCCCTCTTTGTCATCATCATAGGGGAGGTCAGTAGAAGGGGCGACAGCAGCGTCAGCGACTGGGACTTGGAGGGCATCAACCTCCAGCTTATCTAGACGTCCTTCGATCTCTAGAATAACAAAAGTGGCCTGATGAATGAATTGGATTGCAATATTCAGGGACACTCTGCCATTCTCAGTGAACGAAGGAGTAGAAGCAGGAGATGGTGCATTCACTTGTGACAGAATCCGAGTGAGCAACTGATTTGCAGTCTCCAGCTTGCCACGGAGGTTCTTGACTTCGCCAGTCAGGTGATCAACGTGGCCAGTGAGAAATTGGATCTGTGTTGTATTTTTTGCCACGTTCTCCTTCAGCGCGTTGACCTCGGTGTGAAGAGAGTTAAGTTGAGAAGCATCAACTTTGGTGGAAGTTGTTGTAGAGAGGGTCTTCAGCTCTTCACCTATTGTATTAACAACGGTGGTGTTGGTGTCGAGAGAGGCAGCAAGAGAGTCCACCTTGTCAGCGAGCTTTGTCACATGATCATCGACCGTTCCCAATGTAGGACCTGAAAAACAAGTTAGCATTTGAGCAAAACGATGCTCAGGCTTATTTATAGAGGTGGGAGAAGTATATAGGTTTTCAGTGATACCTGAAGTGTCAAAAATGTTGAAGAAATTCAAGTCTCCTTCAAAGGAAGGAAAAGGTAGCGATGTTTGAGGCACAACAGGTCCTACATGTGCAGCGGTAAGAATTGGCTGCTGTAAAGAAGGGAGGTTAGAGACCAAAGGAATAGGAGAAGAAGAAATAGTGGGGATAGAAGAAGAAGGAACGGGTGATTATAGGAGTTACCTCAGATGGGGTTGGAGTCACTGAGGGAATTGAGGCAGTCGCCGGTGGTGTATCGGCGATGGATGTCACTGACACGATTGATGTTGGAGCAGCAGTGGAGGAGCGAGCTACTAAATCATCTAAGGTAGTCTGTTGAGAGACCACCTCAAGTATGTTTGTCGAGGAGTGTTGCTCCACAGTCTTCTTGGCCTTCTTAGAAGGACCAGTAAGAGCTGTTGATTTGCGTTTCTGAGGGGTGGTAGTGGTGGGGATAGCTGATGAAGAACCTATCGGCATAGCCACTGAATACGAAGAAATTTGGGAGATTTGGAAGCACAGAGTTTGAAGACTTAGCTCTTTGTCAGCGGACTTAACTTCCAAGGCTCGAAGTCCAACCTTGGAGAAGCTGTAGTCACCTTCCTTAGGGTATTTGTCGTCAAGGAAGAAGTGGAGAACGGTAGAGATAAAGCGGACGTAGGGAATTTTGGTGTCCCTTTCAGTCTTCTTGATCTTGGACATGAGATCTTCAAAGATAGCTCCAGCGTAGTCGAAATGTTGACCAACAATCACTGAATAGCCATCTAGACCTGTACTTTTCTAGCTTGGTCCAGGCATCCAACCTTTCCTCTCATGCTTTGAATGATATGAGTGAAGATGAAGTTCAACTCCGAGGGCATGTTTGCCTTTTGGATTTTTGTCAGTTTTTTGTTGGGAATAGTAGTGCGAGGCTTGAAGTCCCATTGGTAGCCCATGAAGTCAAGAAAATGAATAAGTTCAACATCAGTTGGTGGGGCATCAAATCCTTTGGTGGTCTTCGAAGGAAAACGAAGAACAGTGCGGATGGCAAGAGCGGTGATGTTCCCTAGACCATGTTGAGTATGGAAGGTAATGGCAGGGATTGGTTTGCCTTGCTTGCTGAGGACTTCACCCTTATCAGCGGTGAACCAGAACTGCTGAAGAAGAGATTTGGAAGGCTTGGGATCAACCTTCAATGCATATCCCAGACAAGATTCCTTGAGAAAGTTTGCAGCTTGCACTAGATGAGAATATTTGTCAGCTGAAAAGTCCAAACGTGCCAAATGGTTGTTCTTTGCGACTTCAGAGTCAGTAAGAGCGAACTTAACATTATTTGAGGGAATGATATTGGTTTGAGCCATTTCTGGAATAGAAAGAAAATAGAAGAGAATGGAATAGAAGGTTAAGAGTCTAAAAACTTGCAAAATATTTTACCAGTTTCTAGATAAGGAAAGAAACTTGAAAAATAAGTTTGTTTTTAAAAGAAAAAAAACAGTTTCTGAAAAAGGAAGTGAGTAGTTTGTTCTTAAAAACCATGAGGTTTGCATACAATAAAATCATAAAGAGAATGATTTTAAGTGAGAAAAAACTCTTAATCCAAAATAGAAAAGAACATTTTAAGATTAAACTAGTGTTTTTAGAAGATAAAGGATAAGAACATAAACCTGGAACTGTTTGAAGATTTGAAGATTTGAAGTTGTAGTGTTCCTAGGTTCTTTGCTTGAATGCCGAAAGGAAGTTACTTGCCTTTTAAGTTTATAGAGAGCGTAAAAGGCAAAACTGTAAGTGGCATTCCTTTTATATGAGGAGAGAGAAAGAATTTGGAGTGGGAAAAGGTAGTCATCATGACATGGACACGTCCACGAAGTTGATTGGACAAGAAGTGCAACGGATGAACGTGTCAGAAAAAGTCGTGTCATGGATTATCTGTTCGAATGACGTCATAGGAGAGAGAAAGAGACGTTTTGTTTTAGAAAGTATCACTGAAGAGAAAGATCAGTGATAAGGTTTGTTTTTTCAAAAAGCTTTTAACCATTTGAAGAAATTAAGTGATTATAGTTTTGGTTTTTGAAAAACGTCTTACTGAATAGGCTTCAGTGAGAGGGAATTAGAGAACATACCTGTGCGAGAGATATTTAAACAAAGATTATGAGAATTAGGTAAAACCTTTTATAACTGACATAATGCATGAAAGCTGAAGAATTAATCTTCAAGATTCAACATTCCAAGCTCACTAATCAGTGAGTTGAATCTTGTCTCATCAAGATGTTTGGTGAAAAGATCAGCGAGCTGATAGTCAGTAGGGATAAAGTGGAGTTCTATATCACCATTCATCATATGATCTCTGATAAAATGATATCTGATCTCTATGTGCTTTGTCTTTGAGTGTAGTACATGATTGTTTGCTATAGCGATGGCACTTGTGTTGTCGCAATAGATTTGAATCTTGGATAGTTGAAGATCATAGTCTAACAGTTGATTTCTCATCCATAAGACTTGAGCACAAAAACTTCCATATGCTACATACTCAGCTTCAGCTGTGGAAATGGATATTGAATTTTGCTTTTTGTTTGTCCAACTAACCAGCTTTCCACCTAGGAGTTAACATCCGCCAGTGGTGCTTTTTCTATCAAGATTGCAACCTGCAAAATCACTATCTGAATAGCTAGTTAGATTTAACCTTGAATCTTTGGATACCAAAGACCGAGGTTAGGAGTTCCCTTAAGATATCTGAAAATTCGCTTAATAGCGATCAAATAGGATTCCTTGGTGTTAGAGAATAAATATGTTGGATACAAGATCAAGAAGACTGAAGGTCAAAGTACAAGAAGTCAAAGCTGAGAAAGTCAATTCTCATTAAAGTCAAAGTCTTTGTAATAAAAGTCAAAGTCAACATATCGTATTTGTTTGTTTCCTTGCTGTAATTAGTTGTAAGTATAAATAGGTTTCCTTGCTTTGTATTTTAGTAGCAACAAATAGAATACGTTTTTGAGAGAAAATTTTGTAGAGAGAGAGAGAATTCTAGAGAGAGAAAGTGTATTTTGAATTGAAAGAGAAATTAAAAACAGGCAATTGTTTGAAATATTGTTTGTATTTTGATTAATCATGTTTAGAAACTAGAATCAGGGACACACAATTGGTATCAGAGCAGATCCAAAGTGAAATTAGATCAAGAAATCCAAGAAAGTGTTGGTTCGTCACTGTTCTCGAGCAGAAAATCAAGTTTTTGATTTTTAATTTGTTTTTGGAGCATAATTTGATTAGGATTTGTTCGAAAAGTGTAATAGATCGAGTCTATGTACTTTAATTTCTGAATTGCACTGTAATTCTCACGAATTTGTGATTTTTGTTGAGTTTTTGTTCACGAGTCGATATTCACTATTTCATCATTCATTTTGTAGTTTGAATGTTTGTTTGTGAAATTCTTGAGTTGTAATCTGTTCTATTATTGTAATCGAGCATCCATACAAAAACTCAAGATAATTGGACAAGGTTTGGATCGATTTCAGTGAGAAAAATTGATATTTGGTCGATATTCTGAAGAACGCGCTAGATCTCCAGAACGTGCAAGTTCATCGTTCAAATGCGCAAATTCATCGTTCAAACGCGCAAGTTTCATCCGTTAGAACGCGCAAGTCGAAGGGAAGATTTTGGTCTCAAACGCGCAAGTAACAATCTGCGAGTTCTAGAAACTCGCTGATCGAAGTCTGCGAGTTTGGAAAAGTGAGAAAAAAATTCTAAGGACCAGAACGCGCACATAGTGGTTAGCGAGTTCTTCAAACGCGCTAATCGAAGGGTGCGAGTTTGAAGAGGAACACTGTTCTGCGAGTTCATTCTACGTGCGAGTTTGAAATATCAGGAAAAAGTTCTAAGTGTTGGAAACGCGCAAGTAAAGCTAGCGAGTTTTATTCAAACGCGCAAGCTTTGACAAGCGAGTTTTGGAAATGCGCACGCCTCTGTTAGCGAGTTTCAGAGGAAATAGTGTCTTGCGAGTTTCATCGATCTGCGAGTTTGAGCTCTGCGAGTTTATCAGAACACGCAACCCTTTGCGTGCGAGTTTCACAAACGCGCAAGCTTAAGTCTGCGAGTTTCACTCTGAATTGTTGTTTGCGAGTTTCTCAAACGCGCAAGTCTCGATCTGCGTGTTTCTCAGTGTCTGCGAGTTTCAGCGATTGCGAGTTATATAGTGACTTGCGAGTTTTGATACTTAGTTAAATTTTTCATAATTTCTGATTTTTCTAAATTTCAAGATTTTTCTTGTGATTTCATATTTTGGACTAACGATCAGTTCTAGTTTCTTATTGGATATTTAAAAAAAAACAGGTTTAAACAAGATGACTTCAAAAGATGCACTTTCAATTGGTACTGATGTTAAGACTCCTGTTCTGTTCAAAGGAGAGTACGAGCAGTGGAAGGATAGGTTTCTGGATTTTATTGACAGACATGCAAACGAGGAGAATATTCTTTTGTCAATTATAGAAGGTCCTATGAAACCAATTATAGTTCAAGTACCTGCTGATGATGATTCTTCTGATAGTGGACATGGTGATAAAGAAAGAGAACAAAAGACAAAACCAGTTAAAGTGGATTTATCACAGTATTCTGAAGAACAGAAAAGCCGTTACAAAGCAGACAAGCAAGCAAGATCTCTTCTACTTCAAAGCATTCCTAATGACATTTACATCAAGATTGATAGCTACAAGGATGATGCTAAAAAGATGTGGATCAATTACAAAAGATGATGATGGGATCCAAGGTAGGGAATCAAAAGAAAGTGGCTAACTGCATCAATAGCTATGAGGAATTCAAAGCCAAAGAGACTGAGAGTTTGGAAGACACATATGAAAGGTGTATTTTGCTTCTGAATGAACTAACGAAGAACAAAGTGACAAAGAAGCAGCTGGAAAATAATGTCAAACTTCTGAGTATCCTACGACCTGAGTGGAAGAAACATACACGTAGTATGAAGCAGATGAAAGACTTGAGTGAAATATCTCTTCACGAAGTCTATGAGACTCTAAAGCAAAATGAAGAGGAAGTTGAGGAGAAAAGAGCTGAAAAAAAGAAGGCTGAAAAGGTTCCTGATCCGATTGCTTTGGTTGTTGGAGAGAAGAAGAAAGAAAAGAAAGAAAAGGCAGAAAAGAAGAAAAAGAAGAAAGTGCTTACGAGTTATGAGTCAGAATCTGAGACAGATGGTGATGATGGAGAAAGTCTGAAACAAGCCATGCTGTTGCTAACCCGTGCCTTTCAAAAGAAATTCTACAAGAAGCCGGGATCAAATTCTCAAAGGTATTCTTCATCAAGTTCTAAGAATCACGAACACCGAGAGAGTGTGGAAGGAAGGAGATATGAAGAGAAAGATATGTTGAAAAGAAACCTGATGAAAGGAAGAAGTTCGTGAATGACTACACTGTTGCCGAAAAGCCAGCAAGTGATCCAGTCAAATGCTACAACTGTGGCAAGATTGGACATTTTGCAAAAGATTGTAGAAAGCCAAAAGTTCGTAATTCTCAGTATTATCAGAGCAAACTGCTACTGGCCAAACAGCAGGAAGCGGGCATAGCTTTAATGGCTGAGGACGAATTTTGGCTGGATCATTCAGAAGGTGAAGAGGAAGAGAAGGAAGAAACTGCTCATCTCTGTCTTATGGGAAAAGAGGTCAAGTATGATGAGTTCGATGATGAGACATCTGATGAGGTATTAAACTTAACTCAAAAAGATTTCATTACCAAAATGGAAGCCATGGTGGTTGAGCTTCAAGATTTACAAAATAAACTGAAAAAGGAAAAAGAAAGGGTTGTTAAAAGGAACAAGAAGATCTTTGAACTTAATTCGTCTGTTATTGGGAACAAATATCTGATTGATTCTTTACACAAATCTGCTTCTGATTCTAAATCTCAAGTAGATTGTTTTAAAAAGAAGATTTTTGTTTTTGAAGTTAAAGCTTCTAAGTATGAGTTTGAAAAGAAAGAATCTGCACTAATTGTTCATAAATTGCAGGTTGAGAACAAGCTTTTGAATAAGAAGGTAAATGGTCTGGAAGCGAAACTCTATGCAAGAGGCCAAACAGATCAAACTAATGCACCTAATGAAGAGGTTGATGTTAAAGAAAAATGGGGACTTGGTTTTGAAAACCCCCATTACTTAAAGAAAGCCATCAGAAAACAACCAGCATTATATAATTTTGATTTTCTTGCTTGTGCTGGTAAACATACTCATTTAAAACCCAAATTTGTTACCAAATTACCGGAAGAAGTTGAGGCCAACGAAACTGAAAATAGAAAGAATGTGAAGAAAATGCAACTACCATTTAACTATGCAAAGTTAAATGATAGTTATCTTTCAGAAACACCAAAAGTTCTTTCAAACGATTATTTTGCTAGTTATTTTGTTTCTGAGATGAAGGCAAAACCTGTAGTTGCAAAGGTTTATGTTCCTCCACTCGTTCTTGAAAGCAAAATAGTTGAGTTGGAAAATGTTTTATCTGATGAAAAACTTTTGGTTGATATTCAACAAAGTGTATTTTCTACTGTATTAAAGAACACAGTTTTTCAATCTACATTTACAAAGTGTTCTAAAGTTACTGAGGCATCTCAAACTTCGTCTGATAATTTTGATGACTTATTTGAGTCTGCAAATGATTTTCTTAATTCTGATGATGGGTGCATAGAAGAAATTGATATGTTTGACTTCAATGCTTCTCTTCTTGATCATTCTACTTGTCTTACAAATGAAAAGGTGTTACCAAGTGTTCTTAAAAATGCTAAATCATCAACTAAGGTTGGTGAATCAGTTTCTGTAACTGCTGATTATTATTCTCAAGGAAAGAAACATAAGAAACAGCGATTACAGAAACAGAAATACACTGGTACACAAAAGAAAACTCAATCTAAGAAATCTGCTTTTCCTAATAAATCTAAATCTTTTTTTTCAGATATAAGCAAGAAAAGGTTGAAAGCTCAAACAGAATGGCGACCAAAACGGAAGGATGATGAGATAGCTGGATCAATTTCTGATAATTCGTGTACTAAATCTGATAGTAGTGATTCTGATGTAGTTGGTCAATATGCTTCTCATAAACAAAACCTTGTAACTTCTTACAAGTGTTATTCAATAAAGCAGTTGATTCAATTATCTCCTATTACTACTACATCTCATTATAATTATCGGAGAACTGATTTTGCTTATTCTCATAATTCTTCTGATTGGTATGGATCTTATCATGTTTATTCTTCGAGATCAGATATTTTTAAAGGTTTTCAAAAGAACAGAGGATCCATTTTCAAGTGGATACCAAAATCTTGTGCTAGTCTGTTAGGACCCGTTTTTAAATGGGTACCTAAATCTATTGTTTCCTGATTTCTCTTGCAGAACCGGCATATGTGGTACTTGGACAGTGGATGTTCCAAGCATATGACTGGGCAAAAAGCTTTATTGTCTAATTATACAGAGAAATTCAGTGGAAATGTCAGATTTGGAAACGATCAGCTTTCACCAATCTTAGGATATGGTGACATCATTCAAGACAACATAACGATCAGTAAGGTGAGTTATGTCGAAGGCTTAGGGCACAACCTGTTTAGCATTGGTCAATTCTGCGATAAAGGGTTAGAGGTCAATTTCAAAGCTAAGAGATGTTCGGTTCATACTAAAGACGGCAATGAACTCTTAGTCGGAAATCGAAAGACAAACCTCTATACCATCAATCTTTCAAAGGTACAGAATGACAATCATGTTTGCTTATTGTCAAAAGCTTCAATGCAGCAAAGTTGGCTCTGGCACAGACGCTTATCACACCTGAACTTTCGTTATATCAACAAGCTGGTTAGTGGAAAATTGGTAAAAGGACTTCCTGAGCTGAAATACGAGAAAGAACACTTATATGCTGCATGTGAGAAGGGTAAGATGAAGAGAGCTCCACATAAACCAAAACCTGAACCAAGCACTAGTTCTCCATTAGAATTGTTACATATGGATTTGTGTGGTCCGATGAGAACACAAAGCTTGGGTGGAAATAAATACGTGTTGGTTATTGTGGATGATTACTCAAGTTACACGTGGGTCAAATTTCTTCGATCAAAAGATGAGACGCTTGAAGTTCTCATTACTTTCTTAAAGACGACCCAGGTGAAAATGCAAAGACACGTCAAGTTTCTTCAAACGGACAATTGCACAGAGTTCAAAAACAAGATAGTTGAAGAATATCTCGAATCGGTCGGGATATCACATCAATACTCTGTTGCTCGTACGCCTAAAAAAAATGGAGTAGTCGAAAGGCGAAATAGAACGCTAGTCGAGGCCGCTCACACTATGCTCAACCAATCCGATCTACCTCTATTTTTGTGGGCAGAAGCTGTGTCGACTACATGTCATACTCAAAATCGGTCCATGATACACCGCCGTTTTCAAAAGACTCCATATGAGTTGATCAACAACAGAACACCAACAATCAAGTATTTTCACATATTTGGGTGTAAATGTTTTGTGCTTAACGACAGAGAGAGTCTGAATAAATTCAGTGCTAAGACGGACGAGGGTATCTTCATTGGTTATTCTTCAACATCGGCAGCATATCGTGTTTATCTGAAAAATTCAAAGACAGTTTTCGAGAGTGTCAATGTAACATTTGATGAAGAAATGGCTTCTGAACAACTCAGTTCAGAACCCGTTATCACTGGAGTATTAGCTTCTGGGCAGATCAGTCCAGAACCTGTTTCTACAGCCAATAATTCGAATAACGCTTCTACTTCTATTTCACATTTATCTGATTTAGATTTGTTATTTGAATTATTTTATGATGAGTTTCTAGGATCTAATGTATCTAAATCTACTGTGACTGACAGGTCTGAAGACACAAGCTGCAATCATCCAGTCACTTCAGAAGTTTTAACTGAACTTGTATCCCCCGTTCAGTCAGAAACTCACATTCCTACAAATACTCCTACAGTTGAAGATATACAAGTAAATGATGAGCCAGAAGTAACTATTTCAGTTGGGTGTGATATATTGTCTACTCAACAGCCAGAGTCTGCTGTTCCAACTGATACTTCTGCACCTGAAACTTCAACTGCAAACCCCCCTTCTATTATTCAAACTAAAGAGTCTGATAGTGGATTACTAGATGATGATCATATTCAATCAATATCTACTCCACTCCCTCATGAGCATCGCTGGACCAAAGAGCATCCATTACATCAAGTAATTGGAGATCTCAACAAGCCTGTACAAACTAGATAAGCGACTCTTAATCAATGTATGCATGACTCATTCCTCAGCAAGATAGAGCCCACGCGAGTATCAGAGGCTTTAGCTGATTCGGATTGGGTATCTGCTATGCAAGAAGAATTAAATCAGTTTAAAGCCCTAAAGGTTTGGAGATTAGTTCCAAAACCGGAAGGAAAATCCATAATTGGCACTAAATGGGCATTCAAAAATAAAAAGGATGAAGATGGTATCGTCATAAGAAACAAAGCTAGACTTGTTGCCAAAGGTTACCGGCAAGAGGAAGGCATAGACTACGATGAGACGTATGCTCCAGTAGCGCGTATAGAAGCAATCCGCATGTTTCTAGCCTACGCAGCTCATAAGAATTTCACAGTCTTTTAGATGGATGTGAAAACAGCCTTTCTGAACGGCATTCTTAAAGAGGAAGTATACGTGTCTCAACCAGAAGGGTTCGTCAATCCAGATAAGCCAGATCATGTCTACATCTTGGACAAAGCCCTGTATGGTTTAAAACAAGCCCCTCGAGCATGGTATGATGTTCTATCAAAATTCTTGGTCAAGTCCGGTTTTTTCAAAGGTAAAGTTGATACCACTTTGTTCATCAAAAAGGAAAAATCCGATATCATCCTTATTCAAATATATGTTGATGATATAATATTTGGCTCTACTAATCCTAAATATTGCAAAAACTTTTCTAACCTCATGGTGTCACGTTTTCAAATGAGTATGATGGGAGAGATGAATTTCTTTCTTGGATTACAAGTTAAACAGTTTTCAACGGGGATTTTCATTAATCAATCTAAGTACATTTTGGATATTCTTCGGAAGTTTAAAATGGAAAATTGTAAAACCATTGGAACCCCGATGGCACCAGGTACTAAGATCAGCACTGATCCTTCGGGTAAAAGTGTTGATGTTAGAACTTATAGAGGTATGATAGGATCATTAATGTATCTTACTTCAAGTAGTCCAAATATTATGTTTTCAACATGCTTATGTTCTAGATATCAGGCTGCTCCTAAAGAATCCCATTTGGCTGCTGTCAAAAGGATTTTTAGGTATCTTAAGGGGACTGCAGATCTTGGTCTGTGGTATCCTAAGGATACTGGTTTTCAACTGACTGCATATTCAGATGCAGATCATGCAGGTTGCATGTTGGACAGAAAGAGTACTTCAGGTCACATTCAATTCCTTGGAGACAAGCTTGTTAGCTGGGCATCAAAGAAACAATTACGCGTTTCAACATCGACTGCTGAAGCAGAGTATGTAGCTGCTGCTAGTTGCTGCTCTCAAGTCCTGTGGATGCGAACACAGCTGCGAGACTATGGATTCAAGTTTGATAAAATTTCAATATATTGTGACTCGAAGAGTGCAATCGCGATATCTGCTAATCCTGTCCAGCATACGAAAACCAAACACATTGATCTCAGGTATCATTTTATAAAAGATAATATAGAAAAAGGAACAATTGAACTCTATTTTGTAAAAACAGATTATCAACTTGCAGATTTATTTACCAAACCATTAGATGAAAAGAGATTTAACTTTCTTGTCTCTAAGCTTGGTATGTTAAATCTTAAGACATAATCGGTTGTTACCTAATAAAGTTACGTATTGTTATTTTTCATCATTTTCTTTATCTTTATGTCTGAAGGATATCTGCACTTTAATTGTTTGCTCATGATCTCAAGGGGAGTAAGAGAAGAATTTTAGATGATCTACATTATTTTGAGGGGGGGCTTATCTAATTTCCGCATTTTGTTTAACTGACAAATTTTTGTGATGCATGATTTTAAGGGGAGCATATAATATCAAAAGGAGTAAGACTATGATTTCTGATTACTTAAAATCAGAACTCCTACTTTAATCGTTTTATTGTTTTATGTCATTTACATTTGAATAAATTTTGTGAATAAAGTTGCTTTGACTAGACTTTGAGATTTTTGCAGGATGAGAGAAGCTTACACGATCATATCTTAATGACTACAGCTGACTTTCTGAGAATTAAGATTGAGCGAAAAGGTAAATTTCTTATCTTAATCTCAAATATATCTGAAAGAATGACAACTTTCAGATATAGAAAACATGTTCTGAAATGTTCAAACCACTTCCCGATTCTTAAACAGATTTTATAATTTGGAAGTGTGATTTTAAATGTTTTCATTTTATTTTTGTGCTTAATTGTTAAATAAACCGTGTGTTTTCAAATATAAATACTTGTGTATTGTCTTTTCTACATACTTTCAAGTATTTACACACATCGGTTTAATTTTTGATAAAATTGTTCTTACCATGTCTCTAAATTGAAACAATTTTTCGATGGTAAGACACCCCGCTTGTACTTTAAAGAATTTTGAGCGATATTTCATTTCGAAACGTCATTCCAAGAATGTCTATATTTTTGTTTCGTATAGACAATATCCATTATTCTTGACCATAAGCCTTAATTGATATATAATTCATTTCTGATCATTTTCATACAATGTCAGATTTTCAAACAAGCCTTTTGCAATCATATTCATTCATTTCATATACTTGTTTGAAAATGCTTCAACGTCTAAAAATGCTCAAATCTTCATGATTATATTTTATGAGCATACATTCATCTGACATTTGTATATGAGCTTTAACTGCTAAAGTTAAACCATTTGAGCAACATTATGCTTTCATAGGATTATATGGGTTCTTTGTGCTAGGAATTAACTGAACTTCTATGAAATCACGTTAACCAGTGATTTCTACCCAAGAAGTTAATCCATAGAGATTGAGTGTGAGGAGTCTAAAAGAAATGAGTGTGGGTTGTGTGATGAGGTAAAATGTAAAGGAGAGTTTGGTTAGTAGTGAGTTATTGATCAAAAGAAAGAGGGTGTGAGAACAGAGTAAAAGAATATAAAACTCTGCACCAACTACTTTCTGAGTCGGGCAGCAACATTACTAATGCTTCACAATTCTTTCGTGAACATTATTGAAACAGGCAAATAGCCCATGCCAACTCTTGATCAAACCCCACCATCTACTCATTTTCTTCTCAAAAAGAAAATGTTTCACATTTTCAAGGGGACGCATCACATATGCTATCTGGTTTTCATTTGGAAAATCTGGATATTGAAAAAGAAGGAAGTCTGCCCCACCTTCGCACTTCAATCATGCACATTGAGTCTGTGTTTATCTACTGTTGTCTCAGTGGTTTACACTATGTTGAGCCTTAAAAAGCAATTAATTCGTGCTTAATTCTTTTTATACTTGCACGAACACACAAAGAATTCGTTTCTTTGTCATAACATTCATAGAAATTGCCTTTGTGGTGTTTCGATGATTGGATGGAAGCCCTGGGGGAGTGAACATCAAAAAGCTCCTGTATATTGTGTATTCGTTACACACAGTGACTTTGTGTTACTGACAGGCATTTTAACTGATTCATCTGTTGATTCAGGAGTTACATGTTCTTATTTTGTCTGGATTTGCAAAGATCTAGATGAATACTTGGTTATTGATCACAGAATCAGAGGCTCAGATTGGCAGATCAGAATGGTCAAATACATTTCTTGGAAGAAAAGTTTTGATGATATAGATGCTCAAATCATCAAAAAGGGGGAGATGATATCAAGAAATGTTAAAGTTTTGAAGTTTGGGGGAGATGGTATCAAGACATGGTCAAAGACATTTTATCTGTTAGATGATTTTCAGAAATGTCCAAGTCAGAAAAATTCAATTTGAAGATTTGGAGAAGATCAAAGAATTTATGAAGATTTGCTGAAATTTTCTTTGAAGTTTATTTGCTAAAGCAATTCGAGCTGATTCTGAAGATAATTTCTTTCCAAAGACTGAAAGTATCTTGTGAAAGTTTTGGGGAGATTGTTCATTGTTTGAAGATATTTTTTTTAAGAATACAGTCAAAGAAAAAGGGGAGATTTTACTGACAGAGCTTAAAAGTGAAGACTAAATTGCTAGATCTTTCAACAGTGATCTTGAATCCAAAGGGGGAGATTGTTAGAGCATAAATATGTTGGATACAAGATCAAGAAGACTGAAGGTCAAAGTACAAGAAGTCAAAGTTGAGAAAGTCAATTCTCATTAAAGTCAAAGTCTTTGTAATAAAAGTCAGTCAACATATCGTATTTGTTTGTTTCCTTGTTGTAATTAGTTGTAAGTATAAATAGGTTTCCTTGCTTTGTATTTTAGTAGCAACAAATAGAATACGTTTTTGAGAGAAAATTCTGTAGAGAGAGAGAGAGAGTTCTAGAGAGAGAAAGTGTATTTTGAATTGAAAGAGAAATTAAAAACAGGTAATTGTTTGAAATATTGTTTGTATTTTGATTAATCATGTTCAGAAACTAGAATCAGGGACACACACTTGGGTTCTGATTGATAGCGAGCACAAAAACATGTAGAATACATGATATCAGGTCGGCTTGTTGTTAGATACAACAGGGAGCCTATCATTCCTCTATAGGCAGTGACATTAACTGGTTTTCCAGATGGATCCTTGTTTAATGTAAGGGGAGGTGCCATATGAGTTTTCATCACAGATGTTTGAGTAAGATCAAACTTTTTCAGCATATCTTTAACATACTTACACTAATTAATAAGTGTACCTCTGTCAGATTGCTTGATCTGAAGTCCAAGGAAGTAAGTTAGTTCACCCATCATACTCATTTTATATTCTTTCTTCATTCTTTCAGCGAAACCAAATAAAACCAAATATAATGTCATCGACATATATTTGTACAAGAATAATATGACCTTTTATCTTTCTAAAAAATAAGGTGTTATCAATTTTACCACGCTCAAAATTTTCAGATATAAGAAAGGAAGAGAGGGCGTCATACCAAGCACGAGGAGCTTGTTTTAACCTATAGAGAGCCTTATCCAATTTATATACATAATTTGGATGCTTAGGGTCATAGAATCCTGGAGGTTGTTCAACATAGACTTCTTCATTCAGCTTTCCATTTAGGAATGTTGATTTAACATCCATTTGATATACTTTGAAGTCTTTGTAAACTACATAAGCTAAGAATAATCGAATTGCCTCAAGCCTAGCCATAGGGGCAAAGGTTTCATCATAGTCTATGCCTTCCTCTTGTCTGTATCCCTGAGCAACTAGTCTAGCTTTGTTACAGTCCCATGCTCATCTAATTTGTTTCTAAACACCCATTTAGTGCCTATAACAGATTTATCAGATGGTCGGGGAACGAAATTCCAAACTTGGTTTCTAGCAAACTCAGTCAGCTCTTCTTGCATGATGTTGACCCAATTTGGATCTCTGAGGGCATCATCAATCTTCTTAGGTTCTATAAGAGAAAGAAAATTAACAAAGAGACAAATGTTACCTGAACTTCATCGTGTTTGAATACCTGCATCAGGATCACCAAGGATTTGATCTATGGGGTGATCTCTGGTCCATCGCTGAGCTGGGGCATGATCGCTTACCTTAGAAGTTGGATCATTAATAAGAATGTTTACTGATGAAGAAACTTGAGGTTCTTCAGCTATCAGATGTTGAGTGTCAGATAGACCATTATTTACTGAGAGGTTTTCAGACGAGGAAAGATCTGATGGAGGAAGTATGTTAAGTGGAACAGCTGAAACCCAAAAGGTGGATTCAACGTTAGGAGGTATGATGTTTGGATCTTCATCAGCATTAGGAGAATTTGTATGATGATGAGTGTTGAAGAGAGGTTCTGTTTCCCTGTAAGGAGAGAGCATCCAAGCATTCAGTTCATCATTGTCAGCGATAGGTTTAGGGTTCGTTGATTTGGATTCGTCAAAGGTGACATGAATTATTTCTTCTACTATTTTTTATCTCTTATTGAAGACTCTGTAGGCTTTGGAAATTGAGGAGTAACAAAGAAAGATTCCATCATCAGCTTTTGGGCTGAACTTTCCAAGTGCATATTTGTTGTTTAAGATGAAACATTGACAACCAAGGATGTGAAGAAAACTGATAGAATGTTTTCTTCCATGAAAGAGTTCATAGGATTTTTTGCTGAAACGTTTTACTATCAGAGACCTGTTTTGAGTAAAACAAGCAGTGTTGACAGCTTCTGCCCAAAACTGAGTTGGAAGATGAGAATCGCTGAGCATTGATCTTGCAGCTTCAATGATCGTTTGGTTTCTTCTTTCAGCGACACCGTTTTGCTGAAGAGTTTTTACTGAAGAGAAATTGTGAGATATTTCTTTTCTCTCAAAGAAATTGTTTAGGGAACTATTTTTGAATTCAGTTCCATGATCACTTATTATTGAGAGAATGGTTAGATTATTCAGCACTTCCATCTTTCTAACAAAAGATATCAGTTCTTCTGGAGTGTCACTTTTACAGCAAAGAAAGATTACCCAAGTGTAGCGAGAATATTCATCTACAATGACAAGTGTATATTTCTTTCCAGCTATGGATTGGATATTGACAGGGCCAAATAAATCCATATGCAGGAGTTGAAGAGGACTTGTCACTGAGGAAACTTGTTTTGATTTGAAACTAGCTTTAGTCTGCTTTCCCTTCTCACTTGCTGAACAAAGAGATTCCTTGGCATATGAGTGCTGAGGAAGACCGAAAACTAGTTCTTTTGAGGAGAGAGATTTCAATGTTTTGAAGTTGCGATGAGATAGCCTTTTGTGCCATAACCAATTGATATCTGAAGATGCCTTAGACAGAAAACAAATGTTTTCAGTGGTAGTAGAGTCCATGTCTATTACATAAACATTTTCCATACGATAACCACTAAGAGCGAGATTCCCTTTTTCATTCATCACTGAACATGTTTTCTTACAAAAGCGAACCTCATAGTCTTTGTCACACAGTTGACTGATGCTGAGAAGATTGTGTTTCAGTCCATCTACGTAAGCGACTCTTCGGAAGGTAGTTGTCCCATTGCTGAGTACACCAAACCCTCTGGTATAACCTTTTCCATTTCCATCAAAGGTCACTGAGGGACCTTTCTCTTCCTTGTATTCAGTAAGTAGGTCTTTTTGTCCAGTCATGTGTCGAGAGCATCCGCAATCTAAATACCAGATACCCTTCGATCCCTGCAAACATAAGGAAGATTAAGTTTTGATTGGTACCCATTTTCAATGGGTCCAGTAGTGTTAGTGGAGATGGAAGGTTCAGCAGTTTTCACGGCATTTGAAGATTCAACTTCAGTGGTAACCTTCACTTTGGTTAATTGTTTAACCTTAGTGGCATTTTTCACCTTAGCAGGTTTCTCAGCTTTGGTGACCTTCTTAGCCTTGGAGCCAATCATCTTCACTTTATCTGTCTTTTCAGCTTTTGTGGCAGTAGGATATTTACTAGCAATATGGTCAGTAATTCCATAGTGATATCACTTTCTATAGACGAAATTAGCCTTAAGACCATGAACAGTTGAGTTAGAGAACTTGAGATGAGCAGGGCCAGCTCCAAGAATGCCCTTGGCATAAGATTTTGAGGAACTTTCAGTTCTTTTGATTTCTTAGGCTTAATATCAATTTTCAGTTGTGAAGATGATCTCTGAGAGAAATCAGTGATTTTTGTTCCAGAGCTGGAAGATTGATTTACTGAAGGTTTGGAAGAGACTTTCAGTTTTGCTTTCTTGGTAGCATTCTGAGGATGATGGGAAATGGATTTCCGTTTATCAGCGAGCTTGGAGCTCTTTGATAAGTCCTGAGGAATAGGATTGGAAGACGAAGAGCACTGAGTAGAGGAAGTGTCAGGGATAGAGGAGACAAACATTCCAAACTTAAGCATGAAACAATCTCTGCTAGGTTCATCTTTTTCAGGATGATAACCGAGACCAGTTTTGTCATTAGCAGGGATTTGAGCCCTGATGATTTCAGTGATCTAACTGTTCAGTTAGATCAATATTCTTGTTTTCAGCTAGAGTTTTTCCATTTAGTGCATTATACAAGTCTATTGTTAGCACATCTACTGCGCGACTTCTCTCAGCTTCAGAAAGAGAGAAATTAGTAGAGATTGATACCTTAGAGGAGATATAACTCATGGAAGTTCTTGTTGGTTCTTCTACTTCTTCTTTAATCTTAACCATAAGACAGAGATTAGCAACTTCTTCTTCATCAGAACTCGATTCTTCTGATTCCGCCCAGTCATGCTCTTCAGCGATAATACCCTTACCTTTTCGCTTAAAGTTTTTCAGCTTTTGATATTTTTCTTTCAGCTTAAGGTATTTGTTATCGCTAGTTTTCCTGGAAGTAGAAGGTTTGAAAACTTTCTTTGACCTGCATTCACTTGCAAAATGTCCAACTTTTTCACAGTTAAAGCAAATAGCAGTAGCCTTATCAACAGGGGTTGATTTTGGCTTGTCAGATATAGAGAGAGGCTTATTTCTTCTGAAATTGCTCTTTCTTGCAATTTCTTGAAGGAGTTTGTCAAGAGTGCTAAGGATTCATCAAACTCTGAAAGATCAACGTCAGATAGTTCCTCAGAGTCAGAATCTAACTGAGTGATAGTGAGAGTAGATCGCTGAGATGGAATTATCTCTAAAGAAACTAAAGCAACAGGAGTGCTTTTGGATTCTTTAGAATCTTTTACAAGATTCTTCTTCAGAATATTTGATTGCTCATAGTTGAGCAATATTCCATACAAGGTGCTAAGAGAGAGGGAATTTAAGTCTTTTGTCAGCTTAAGACACATTGAATAATTGTCCTAGCTTTCAGGAAGACATTCCAAGAATTTAGTTAAGACCTCAGAGTTAGAATAGGTCCTACCAACAGTCCTTAGATCAATGATTAGACAGTTAAATCTATGGTGAACATCAGATAGGGAGTCATTCTTACCGCAGATAAAACTTTCATATTCTCTTACCAAATTAATCTTTCTGATTTCTTGGATTTCAGTGGTACCTTCATATTGAACACATATAGTGTCCCACATTTCTTTAGAAGTTTTCAGATGCATGATGGAATGGAAGACTTCATCAGGGAGAGCCATAGAGATAATGGTTTTTGCCTTAGCATCTAAACCTACTTTCTTTTTCTCTTCATCACTCCATTGTCTAATTTCCTTAATAGCATATCTTTCAGGAACAGCCGGAGTGGTGGTTGTAGCAGGAACTGCAGCTATGATTATGAAGGGTTCATAAGGGCCATTTGCTACATATTTAGGTATAGTGGGGTCTACACCTTCTAGAAATAGCATCATTCGATTTTTCTAGAGAGCAAAGTTATCTCTGCTAAATCGAGTAGGTTTTGAGAGAGAACCATTATCATAGTAGTTAGTGTTTGTGTTGAGTTCCTATTTGGAATAGAAAGGAAGAGAATAAAGCAAGATCTTGTTTATGAGTTTAAACAATCCACTCTGATACCACTTGTTGGTCCCATAGGTGCTTAACAAGTTTGTAAAAGGGGGGGGGGGTGAATACAACCACAAAATTTAAAGGTTTAATAAATTGTTTATTGATAAATCAAAATACAATTTACAAGTTTCTTGCGGAATCAGAGTCATATCCCCTGATTACCTCTATATCTTTTATTTTACATATTCACCTCCTTGATTTGAGGTATTAGATTAGGAAATTGTATATTTTGTATTATTCTTGTTTCCCTCTTTAACTCCTTGTAATTCTCCCTTGTACATGTATATATAGCCCATGGCTACTCAAGAATGAATCAAGCTTTTGATTTATCTCTTCTCATGGTATCAGAGCAATCGTTCTTGGCCTAGTTTTTTTTCTCTCTCTTTTTTTTTCTCTCCAGCACTTTCTCCCCCACCAGCAGCTCCCCTATCCTCTTCACTTAACCCAAGACATTCCCCTTCTCTCATAATGTCGGAATCCAACACTATTCCCAATCAAAATGAACCCACCAAACCCCTAATCATGATCAATGTCAGTTCTGTTGTTGGTCCCATAGGTGCTTAACAAGTTTGTAGAGGGGGGATGAATACAAACACAAACTTTAAAGGTTTAATAAATTGTTTATTGATAAATCAAAATACAATCTACAAGTTTGTTGCGGAATAAGATTAAGTAAAACCTAATCTAAACAAACTTAAGAAACACATGGATTGTTGCACCGGAAATAGAGAATAGAGATTAAGAGAGTATAGAAAGCAAGGGTTTCTATATGTTTAGAAATATAGAAGGCAACACTCAGATAGAGTCTTGATCTTTCTATTTATACCATATGCATTAAATGCATTGCAGGGTATTTTACATGTGTCCTTCGATGGTTGGTTGCATGCGTCTAACTTTTGGAGACATGCTTTTGGCCATATGATGAACAGTGTAGATATCAGAGTTGTTGTACGATCTATCGCAGAGGTAAGTCTCTTATGACATTTGTACAATATGTGCATAGGTAAGACAAAAGAAACTTGGAGCATAAGCTATGTGATCTTCAATTGCTGAATATCTCTTCCTTCACAGAGATAGAAGGAAGTTCAGCTATCGCTGAAGCTTTTCTTCAGGTTTCTTCGTGTGTATGTGGTCTTATCTTGGTTTCACTGATATCCGCATCAGATCATGAGTAGACTTGTCCTTTGTTCAACAACTTTGTCTTCGATTCAACAGTGAACATCTTTTGTCGCGAAACTTGTCTTCAGGGATTACGTCTAACTGTTTACAAGAGATATCATCAGCGATACTGAACATACTCAGTATTTGATTGCTGATGGTGAAATACTTATACATACAGATGTTAAACATAATTTTCACTAAGTATAATAACGGGTCATTATCAAATCACTGAGAGAGTTGGATCAACATCTATCATTAAACTTACAGCCTCAAACTACCTATTATGGAAGGCCCAACTTGAAGCTCTTCTGGTTATTTACGACCTTCACCACTTTATTGATCGCATAAGCACCAAACCTCCTCCTACTCTCACCGATACAGCAGGGAAAACCACTCCCAACCCAACCTACAGTACTTGGCTCCGACAAGACAAACTCTTGTTTTGTGCACTAGCCGACACTCTCTCTCCCACCCTTGGTCCACTCATTACTCGAGCCTCGACCTCTAAAGAGGCGAGGGACATTTTGGCGAACACCTACGCTCTCGCATCTCGAAGACATGTCAAACAACTAAAATTTAAACTCAAACATATCACCAAAGGTTCCACCCCAATATTTGAATATATGCAACAAATCAAGAGTATCACTTATGAACTAGCCATGTTAGGCACCATCGTTCCACATGAAGATGTCACCGACAAGATCATTGATGGTCTTGAAAATCACTTCCAATCTGTTGTAGATGTTATCCATGCAAGGAACACACCAATAACTTTTGAGGAACTTCATGAAAAGCTGATCAACAAGAAATTAGCCATACAAATAGCCGAGGCCGCTCTCTCCTCCAACTTTCCAGCCACTACCAACCCGACCTATGCTCGAAACTCCAACCACCGTTCCTATCCATCTAGATCCCCTAACCAAGATTCCAATAAAAACCCAAGAAATCCTTTCAAAGGCCGATGCCAATGGTGCACTGTCGTCGATCATACTCTTACCTATTGTTCTACCTTTATGGACTCACATCCAGCAATACGTATTCCACGTCATCCTCGCCCCACTACCCAACCACCACAAGTAAATGTAGTTGTTGTCGCCACCCCTACTCACGTCAATATCGCACCTACTTGGCTCTTGGACAACAGAGCCTCCCACCATGTCACCACAGACCTTACCAACTTGTCTCTTCACTCTCCTTACAATGGCACTGATGAAATCATCATAGGCGATGGCTCGGGTCTTTCCATTTCTCACACCGGTTCCACTCATCTTTCATTTTATACTAAAAAATTTACTCTCTCTAATGTTCTTTGTGTCCCATCCACCGACTTCTTTTTGTATTAAGGATCTTCAAATGGGGGCACCACTTCTAACCGGGCCTATTAAAGACGATGTATATCAATGGCCCGTATCCACTACAACACCTCATGCCTATGTCACTACCAATAAAATTCCAGATTTGCATCATCGTTTTGGTCATCCCTCCTTTCCAGTCTTAAAGAAGTTATTATCTTGTCTTGATATTTCGTCTATTAAGGATTTACCTTGTAATTCTTGTCTTATCAATAAAAGTCATAAACTTCCCTTTGGTTTATCGTCTCTAACAACTACTGCACCCCTTGAAGTCATCTACAGTGATTTGTGGTCTTCCTCCATTTACTCCCTCGATGGCTATAAGTATTACATTTTCTTTATTGATCACTTCCCTAAGTACATATGGCTCTATCCAATAAAGCGTAAATCCGACACCACCAATATCTTTATTCTCTTTAAAGCACTAGTTGAGAAAAAAATTAACAAGCCCATCATCACTCTTTATTCTGACAGTTAAAAGAAGTTAAGGAGATGATAAAGAGACAAAGAGTTCAATAGTTAATCTGCTGATCAAGATTCTGTTGCTCAAGATTTTTATTTTCTCAGTTATACTACATCTTTTGTTGTTCCTGCTCCGATCATCACAGTTCATTCAAGGTCATTTAAAAGAGATGTGTCGTCTAGAGCACAAGCTGATGAATCAATTGTTCGTTCAAGTTAATTTCAATCTGGTCCAGTCTTGTCAAGGCAACAAAGATAACTCAATCTGAAAAATGCTGAGAAGAAATTTTTCTTTAAAAGTTAGAATGCTTCGCAAAGTCGCTTAGATGGTCCGTGCTGATTTAGAAGATGGTTTTTGAAGACCAAAGCACCAATGATTACTAAGGGGGAGATTGTTAGGTCTGATTTTATAGTAATCATTGTATTTATAGGTTTGGTCAAATACTGTGTAGTATTGACCAAGGGTATTTAAGTCCCTTTGGTCTTGTTCCTTGTAACACTTTCACGCCTCATTCAATATCATTCTACTTTGCGCTACATTGTCTCTTTTTCTCTACTTTCTCTCTCTAGGATTTAGTTCATCTTAGACTCACAATTGGTATCAGAGCCGATCTGAATCTTGAGAGAATTGAGAGATTGTGTGTTCGTTTCCGAACAAGATTTTTTCTACTTCACTATACGATCACCGTGTACACAAATTTACATAAAAATCACCATTAAATCAAAATCTTAATTTCAATGGAACAATGACTTTCTATTTCTGAAGAATTCGTATATTTCTGCTTCAAATCATGATGTTAATCTTTCTGAATTTTCTGATCTAGCTCTGATACCAATTGTAATCCCATAATTACTAGCATTCAATTCACACAGAGATTAAGAACACAATCTTTATTTATCAAACACACGATCTACAAATAGTCATATCCTTATTTCTTGCAATCTGTCTCTAAGCTCTGTGAGTTGTGTGTGTTTTCAGTGTGTGAACTCTTACCAAATCTGCGCGTGTTCGTATATGACTAAAACACAAAGACTTTTCTATTTGTACTTGGTCAACATGACCTATAGAAAGTCAACCCTCTAACAATTACAAAGACACATATACACTTTCTAATTATTCAAATTTAGACCCACTATTTTAATCTGGAATACAATATGTCTATCATTTATATTGTCTACCTCGGTCGCAATGCAATGTCATGGAGCTCAAAGAAACAACACTCAGTGGCACGCTCCTCCACTGAAGTTGAATACCGGTCCATTGCACAAGCTGCCGGTGAGCTTACATGGCTTGAAAATGTGTTGCTTGAGCTTGGTGTCATATGCAAAACCACCCCTACCTTCTATTGTGACAATGTTGGGGCTGTAAACTTAAGTGCCAACCATGTCTTCCACTCCCGCATGAAGCATCTGTCTATTGACAATCACTTCATTCGGAAAAAAGTCCAAACTGGTGCGCTTCGGGTTACTCACATTGTTAACGATGATCAACTCGCTGATGCGTTGACTAAACCACTCGCTCATTCCCGACTTCAAATGTTACTCTCCAAGATCGGACTATCATCCCGGTCGGTCGTCTTGCGGGGGCATGATAAGAATCAGAGTCATATCCCATGATTACCTCCATATATTTTATTTTATCTATTCACCTCCTTGATTTGAGGTATTAGATTAGGCAATTGTATATTTTTTATTATTCTTGTTTCCCTCTTTAACTCCCTGTAATTCTCCCCTATACATGTATATATAGCCCATGGCTACTCAAGAATGAATCAAGCTTTTCATTTATCTCTTCTCAATATAAAGATAAAGATAAAGATAGATATAAAGATAATGATTTTTTTATATGGATAAACCTTTTTTTTTGCAAAAAAAGAGAGTTGGACAAAATGAGCCAACCAATGAGTTCGGATGATCGACCAAAATGAGCCAACGACATGAGTTTAGAAGATCGGCCAAGAAGAACCAACCCCATGAGTTGCCACAACTACATCTCAACCTCGTTTCATATACCCACCATCTATTGTCAATCTTTCATATCTCCACAAATGTGGGATAGATAAAACTCTACCACAATTCAAGAAATGAATAGTACATAATTCTTAGAGTACCACATCATTCTTCTTGGTTGTTGCTTTCATATATAACTAGTGTTTGGCACCACACGTTGTATAGTGATAATAATTATTTTAGAAAAATTTGAAGTAAGTTAAATGGGTCAATTTTCACGTATCCGATATAAACTAAAAAGAATCAATAATGCAATTGATATGAATCCACTTTATCATTCCTGATTGTTCTTATAATATATATAATTAATAAGTTCTATATATCAATCTTATATCAAACTTTGTGATTGACTCAAAATAATAAAAGAAGTATGTGTGACTATTTTTATTATAACCATCAGGTTTATAATAAAGATTGTTTTGTCATATTTTATCAATTTATCTCCTACATATACTTTCACAAAATATTTATATTTACCAAGCACATGCGGTGTTGTTATTAACTTTGTATAATTCCAGGATATTTTTGTAATTTGATTATTACATTTGTTATAATGTACTCGTTTGCCTTTTGCCAAAAACCTCTTTGAAACCACTGTTTCCGGACATGTGATTGCACAAAGAGGAATAATAGTCGCAATCCTGCAACCACCCACAACAGTTGTACGCGAGTCAGATTGAATTGTTAATTTTTCACTTGATCTGTTTAAGTTTTTTCGATCTGCTTGAGACTGGTTATTGCTAGTTTGCTTTCTCGATCAATAAAGAATCCTAAAAAAAAGTTTTATTAATTTTATGTAAACAAAAGATAATATATATATATATATTATAATTTTATTTCACATATATATATATATACACAGAGCAAAAATGACCACCATCAGCGAGGGAAAAATCCGTCGCTAATCCCTAGATAAAGCTCGGATTCTTCGCTTGATAGTCGGTGGCTCCAATAGGCATAGGTGATGCTATCAGTCACGGATCAGCGGCGAACATCAACGACGAGTTAGCGAGGGACAAGTATCAGCGAGGGATTAACAAAGGACTTGTATCAGCGACGGATTAAAGAGGACTTAGTACTAGCGACGGATTAGCAAGGACCCTTATCAGCGACGGATTAGTAGCGACAGATTAACGAAGGCCCTTATTAGCAACGGATTAGTGAGGGCCCTTATTAGCGACGGATTAACAAGGGCCCTTATTAACGACGGATTAACGAGGGCCCTTATTTGCTACGGATTAGCAAGGGCCCTTATTATTGAAGGCACCTATTAGTGACATATTAGCGACGAATCCGCTAACTTTTAGCTACGAAAATCCGTCGCTAATCCGTCGCTGATTTTTAGTTATTTTAAAAAAAAAATTAAATAAAATTCTCCATTTCTTGTACATTATAATATAAAACTTGCCCATAAATTGAAAATAACAAACCGAAATTGTCCAACAAATTAAAATAATCAAATTCATACAATTCAAGATAATGTCCGAGAATTAACTAACAATCTAACTATTGGGAGTGCCGGGAGGGGGACACTTTATCCTTGTTGCTGCATGAAATAAGCAAAATGCACTGATAACACGACCTGCTTGGCTAACCGGGCAGCTTGATTGTCATGTTCGGTATCTAGCTCTTCCTTCTCTTCCGTTACATAGCGATCCTCCTATCCTCCTACTCCTTTGCCTCCTCCTCCATCCTTGTCATTTTCTCCTTCAACTCAGCTACCTATAATATTCAATATTTGACAAAAATCAGTAATTGGTTGGCAATGAAAAGTAATGACATGATACATAACAATATAACAACATTCCTCCATTAGTGATCCTATGGTGGATGTTCTCCCATTGCTATTGCTATATTCACCAATCATAGCATAATAAGGATCTTGGGAGGTCCCGAAACCAAAAAGACAACCCTTCTTCTGTCGTCTCGGGTATATTACATTCTGCCTTCCAATTTAACAATCTCGTCACTGCTCCTAATTTGGAAAAATTTAGACACCCGTCCCATAAAGGCTCGTCGGCAGCTTGTAACATGTTATAAAATCCTTGGACAGAAAGATTAGAGGTTTGTTCTTCCCATGTCTTGCCATCGTGTACCATGTGATCGTTCACCATTTGGAAATGCCCTTCGTTATGATCTACTATAGGATTAAAAGATTGACTCACGTTTTGATGAGATGCAAGGGAATAGGTTTCACCATGTGCCCACCAAATGGTATAATCAGACATGAAACCCTGTTTCATCAAGTACAGTCTCACATTATCCCTTTCTTTATAGTACATATTTTATTGATATATAATGTTTTTTATTGAGAGTAGATAATGTTTTTTTATTAGATTATATTTTATGCTTGAATTACATCGTCACATGAAGAAAAATAATGTCATATGGTAGAAATAGGTTTTGATAGATGGTGTATTTTACTTAATATAAGTCATTTGTTGAGTATGGATATATGATACAATTGTATATTATAAGCAAGACACTTTATTTAAAAACATTATTTGAGCAAATGTCCAACGAAAAAATATAAATCCTTATTCGGTTTAACCGGTTACCGATCCGAATAACCCGAAACCGAATAACCCAAAACCGATTAAACCGAACCTTATTTGGTTTGGTTATCGGTTAGTTTTAAAAAAGCTGAAAACCGATTAACCCGAACCAAAGAAACCGAAAACCGATTTAACCGACCGAATAACACCCCTACCCCTAATGTCTATTATAGGGTATAGTGCTCTCCCAATACCCGCCTTGTTTCCATCCCCATTATAGGGAATAGTGCTCTCCCAAGGAAAGAGGAAAAGGAAATATCGAAAGGAAAAACAATTTTAGGGGAACTCTTCCAACTCACAAATCTAACAACATTCTCTACCATGTATTAGGAATATACCTGGCAAACATGTCGTGTCGGGTTCGTGTCGGGTTCAAAGTTAAACGGGTTGAAAGTGTCTAACCCTAACCCGACCCGTTTAATAAACGGGTAAGAAAATCCCAACCCTAACCCGACCCGCCATGACCCTCCTAACCCGTTTAACATTTATAAAATTAAAATTAAAAATCGAAAATTCACAAAAAAATACAAATACAAAATTCAAATGAAAGCATTAGAAATCGAAAATTTATAGTTCAAAATTATAATCAAATCAAAAACACTAAAAATCTAAAGCATTAAAAGGAAAACTTATATATCTATACTACCTTAATATTGGTTTATACCAAATGTCTTAAAGACAACTTCTAAAGCACATGGTACAACCATTTTATGCAAGAATTTCAAAAAAATCTTAATTACAACTTGTTATGCATGATGTACAAGTTTTTAATGCATCCTATTTACATGATCATCTACATGGGCTTTTCACTGTTCATTGTACTGCCCCCATCTACCTCTCAGATCAGACCATACTGAGAGTAATGCAACCATACGTTTTCTTCTTCTACCTCTTCACGCCTCATCCCATACCGATAGTACGCTGTATCCATACGCTTTCTTCCTTGTAATGGAAGATTTCTTCACCTACCTCTTCATGTCTCAGTCCATACCAATTTGGATTCACACGCTTCCTTCTCTCTGAAATGAAAGATTTCTTCTCTATATCGCTACTACCTGTTGCTACTCAACGTTGCATATAAATCCAGCCACAAGGTTTTAATTTCTCCACATGTTATTCTTATTATTTCACTCATACTTTCTTCCCTTCCTCCATTATCGATCCTGGTTAGAATCCATTGGAAAATCAGCTAGAGCTCTCGATTCATCACTCTCGGTGAGTTTAATTTTAGTTTCAATCAATCGATTTCTTATGTGGTTACCTAGGTTTGGATTTCATACATGGTTACTTAGGTTTCAATCAGTCGATTTCATACTCTCTGTAACTTCTTTTTCTCTAAAACTTCAATTTTTGTTTCAATTTTAGGCTACTCTAAATGGTATTATCCAAATGATGTAGGTTTTTACCCAGATTAGTATAGATATTATCCAAATGATTCTATGATGTGGGTTTTTACCCATATTGGATTATACAAATAGACACATGGACTTTGTGTTTCTTTTCCACAACCTAGATTTCGAAATCATATAATCATATGAATCAGAAGGATCAAACATAAATTTTTTTCACATATCTAGAAGTTCATACTTTTTCACATATTTGGTAATTTGATCCCATTGTTAGGTCAAGAAGAAAGCTAATAAGCAGCCTTCTTTTTTCTTTTGAAGGAAACATTGGTCACGAATAGGTAAGATTACTATCATTTTTGAGTTCTTGTTTAGGATTTATGTAATGATTAAAATGCAAAAAAAGACCCTGTACCTATGTATTGTTTATATGTGATCGGGTTTTTATTCATATTGGTGGGAATATAAATGGGTTCTCTTAGTCTGGTGTTGTCGATAAAGAGAGACCATTCGTTTAAAGTTTCACCAGATATGACAAGAACAATCCGAGTTTATGGTTTCACATTTGGGAATGTTCATATTGCTTCTTGTTTTTAATTACATGTGTGTATAGTATATATATATATATATATATGTCATGGTGATTGGATAACGGAGACACAACAGGTGGTCTCTCTGCTTGCTTTCATGCATTGGCTAGAATTAAAACAGATACATACAGAGGTTGAGTGGAGGAAAATTTAGGATGTAAGTCCCAATATGTGCTTTCTTTTGATAGTGATCTAAAAAATATTTTATAATTGTCTTAGTTCAGGCATAGGAAACTCTGTTGTAACTCTTGAGTTGGTACTTTTTTATTAATTGTGTTAATAAAATCGTCATGCTCAGGTATGGTAGGATATAGGGTTAATACAAAATACAAAAAAAAGAGATATTGTGCTCATCTTTTAAATTGGTAAGAGGGTTAATGCAATCGTTTTATATTTTACAAAGCATCAACATTCATGGATATTTGTACTTTCTATACTATCTTAAAAACATCCAGAAATATGGTACCTGAAGATTTCTTTTTCTTATTGCACTCATTTGTTTTCTTTCCTTAACTCTGCATCGCTTTCCCTGCTTTTGCTATTAACAAAGTCATCTCTCATAGTTCAGATGTGATTTGTTGGGGTTTCTATTTTCGCAGGTTATGTTTGTTTTTTTGCCCTGTTAGATCAATTCTTCGGTTCGAAGGCTTTGATCTCTAACCCTGACGTTAATCAACATCATTCCAAAGCCATCATGGTAAGTAAATTTCACAATTTCATTTGATTCATAAGTTGAATGGTTTCTTGATCCAATGTCCTTGTATATGGTTAATCCAAGGATGTTTGTATCTCAATGATCAGACACTGATATGGAAGGGGTATTATCTCCTTTTTTGCAAAATCTTTGCGCTCTCTTGATGAAATACGTATGTTGCTCACTCTAACTTCTCCCCTTCTTCCTTTCTTCATCTTCGCCTAATTTTCATCCGCCTACAGAAGGATTTGTTACAATATTTGATTCTTATGATATTTGTCTATACATCATCTTATTTGAGCAGGAAAAAAGAAAATGAATCACTGTGGAATCGAACAAATCGAATCCATCTACCAGGTTTATCATTTTCTCTGAATTCGAGTCTTAATCGCTCCACTACCAGGTTTATCATTTTCTCTATCCAGTCTTCTTCAAATGGTTATGGATTATGTTCTTTATGTAGTCTTCTCTGAATGGTAATGATCATTAACTGATTGGTTTTCTTTTTGTTACGTAGACCAAGTGTTTGTTGTTTTATCTGAGTGAATGATGTAGATGGCAAGAGTTTTCTTTGCAAGCAATGCAAAAGAGAGTGCTGAATTTTCTCTTGCTAAACTCTGTTGCATCGAGTTATTGCTACAGAAATGGAAATGCCCTACAATCTGCTTAGGCTTAGCTTCATGTGTCTGTATATTTATGGCAAAATGCAGAAATACAAAATGCACTATATTTGCATTACTTCTGCTTCTGATTCTGCTGTGAAGATGAAGGTAAAAATATTTGCATTTACTTGCAAAGTGTTTTTTTATATGAATAGAGCAGCAGTAAGTAAGTATAATGGGTAAGATAGAAAGTATGATGGTGATGTTTTAAAAGAGTAAAATTTGGAACCAGATGCAACCAAGGCTTAAGTTGTCCTTGCCTAGCTAGCTACTGGTTTTGTTTTTCTTCCTAAACTATTGGTTTTTATTGCACATATGTTAAAAAGAAATGGATCTTTCCTCAAACACGAAATGTTCTTATGGGATCGAACCTTCCCATTACCATATTTAGAGATAGTACTAAAGGTTCTTATGGATTTTCTGTTTTTTTCCCCTTGTTAAACACGATGAAAATGTTTCTAAATGCTTGGTTGATTAGACTGGAGTGGAGTTTTGATTGTCTTCTCTACGACTTCTTCAACTTTTTCCATAGATGAATTGAAGTTAAAAATCTTCCGCCAACGTTGTAGTTATATATTTTGATTATTAGATGACTACACCAAATGACTTTGGGGCCGTTTAGTAAATGTTTACCCGGTAAGCACTTACGGGGTCATTCAACTTATCGGTTGAACATGACAAGGGCCAATAATCTTACCGGTAAGAGCGATGATAAGGATGAAGAGTCTTAGCCGATAAGTGACAGTGACGACTCTTACCCGGTAAATGCTTACCAGGTAAATTGTTGCATATGACACCGTTTTGATGGACTATGATCTTATCGGTAAAGTAAGTTAGTGTTGAATTTTACCGGGTAAGCGTTTGGGTACACGACCCTTTAATGTTCAAATTATAATCAAGCAAGTCCTTTAACATAGTTATATCTTCCGATTCTCTACTATTGGTTAGAATTTTGGGATTTTTACATTCTTTGTCTGTCTTCTAAAGAACGCGTGTTTTATGTTTTATGTTTTATTGTTTTTTATTTTTCTTAATTGGATAAAATGTTATATGATCATTGTGACTTTGTGTTTCTCTACTTTTTATTCTATATGTATTGACAGGACGAGATGGTTCGAGACCGGACAAAAGGGAACTATTAGTCTGTCGTGCATTTGGTACAACTAAAACGGATTACCCCTAAAATGTTGTTTACTACTTTTTAATGTCTTTTGTCTTTTAAGTTCTAATGCCAAATGTTTATTTTATCTGGATGTCTAGCAATGGATTATCTCATCGTTTTCACTTTTCAATATCTATGTTTCTTCTTCCAGGATTTGTTATTGGTATGAAAAGTGTAGGATGAACATATACGAACAAGGTTGTATGTATTTTATGTTCTTGGGCATTAACTTGATGTAGATATGTTGAGCCCATTTGTTATACACAAATGAGTATTCAAGTAAAAATAAGTGTATGTAATGATGTGTTCTTTGTCAATTCATGTCATTTGCAGGATAATATGTCCTTCGATTTTTTTAAAATTACGTCTCAATTTCGTAAATTTAACTGAGGAGTAGGTGATAAACATATTTGAATTTCAAATGATAAATTAACTGTGATATTTTTTCTAAGTCAATAGTCAATCAAACATACTAACCTTAAATTAATATATATTAACTGAATCATAATTGAAAACATAAGAATTGATAAATAATTGAAAACACAACTTTTTAAAATTCATCTCTGAATTCCATAAAGTTAAGTAATGAAATTTCAAATACAAGATAAATTACCTTTGATTTTTATGTATACCATATAATCTTGTGATCTTTTTTCTAAGTCATTGGCCTATCCAGTATACTAACCTTAAATTCATATATCTTAATTGAATCATAATTGAAAACACAAACATTGACACACAAGGAAAAATATTTTTCGTAGCCACAATACCATTTTTTTTCTACCCATTCTCAAATGCTATGTAAGATGGAACCAACTATTGCATCCCGCCGCATTGCGCGGGTACACTACTAGTATATATATATATATACATATATATATATAAACGGGTTTTTCGGGTCATTTTCGAGTTGAAATTTTTTACCCTGACCTTACCCGTTTAATTTTCGTGTCGTGTCAACCCGTTTACTTAAACGGGTTGAAATGTATTACCCAAACCCGTTTATTTCGTGTCGGGTTAGCGTGTCGTGTCAGTTTTTGTCGGGTCTAATTAGGAAGCAGTTTAGAAGCCTAGTTGAGAACCTCCAGATATCTTATTTCCTACCTAAGAAGCATCTACTTAAAATAAAAAAAAATCTAGTCGCATGTGTTATATTACTTAGAGCATGCTTCTCCAAAATAGAGAAAATTGAGATTTTTGGAGATTTTGAACAATTTTTTGCTCCAACAGCTTCTCCAAAATGGAGAAAATAGGAAAGATAATGTAATTTTCTCCAAATTTAAAGATATTCCCAAAAATGATTACCAAGAGAGAGAAACTATTTTTTATTATATTCAACCAATGAGAAACTTTGAAATGAAATGTTTAGGTGAGAGAAAATAATATTTTATTAAATATGTAGAATATTTTAATAATATAATCAATGATTTATCCCAACCGAGATGGACGTAATTTTTTTTGAAGATTTTAACTTTTGATTCTTTATTTTGAATTTTTTTTTGGAGAAACTGTTGGAGATGCTCTTATCTCACCATTAACAATCATCCACCTTATTCCTCCATTAACAATCATCTCACACCAAGGGTCTGTTTGTTAGCAGCTTAATGAGACTTACAGCTTATTCAGTCAGCTATATATATGACTGTTTGGTAGTGGCTTAATGATATAGAAAGTGGCTTATTCAGTAAGATTTTAAGAGGGAGCTTTATGCAGAAAGCCAAGTTTTTTCCAAACCAGTCCCTCCCATTAAAAAACACGTTCATTCCATCTATGAAAAAACTTTTTCAAATAAAAACCTTCTAAATCTATATAGACAGATTAATCTACACAGACAACTTTATCCATACATAACTTAATGAAAAACCAACCAAACAACCCCCAAGTCTCATAACACTCCACGCCCACTGCTGTAGTTGGAATCCACCCATTCTTATCTGAGCACTAAATTGAGACCAAAATTGAAGCTTTTGGAGCCACATATATAAACTGGTATGCGATGGCTGCCAAGTAACCACATAACATTACAACAGCACCAGGTTATAATAATATGGCAATTACTTCTTTCAAAGATTGTTAACCAAAACAACTACCTTTCTACACTTATCCAACCAAAATCCATCAACTGGTGTGAGTGAAACCGAGAGCTAGCAGCCCTCCTGTCCTGTGTATAAACAAACCTCTAAAAATTTGGGGGTGTTCTTATTTGAACCTTCACCAGTTTTATGAGGATGAATGAAGTTAAATATTAGACTTCTATTTGCATTTTTTTTCCATCTCATGTTTATTTGTTGCCATTAACTCTTTTGAAGAGGCTTCTTAAGTTGTAAGATATGGTAGGCTATATTTATAATATGTTAACACAAAACTAACATACATTTTAAGATTTTCAAAACTAAAACTAAAAACTAAACCATTCCACAAATTTTTAGTTCCAATAAATCCATTCTTTAAAGTTTGCTGTCAAAAACCCATCTCATTCCAATTTCCACAGTGGTCACAGAGATGGAATGGAGGTATACATCAACATTCACAAAAAAGTTAACTCACAGTGGTGGATTTCATATGAACTCACATGAAAAGCATCAACATTCACAACAAAAATTAACTCACTGTGGTGGCGGATCAAGGTATCAAACTCAAAGGGTGGGATTGAAAGAAAGGAGAGACAGTCGTCGGGATGGCATGGTGATGATCGCCGAGTGGTGGCGGTGGTGACAGCGACGGTGGAGGGATCTCGATGGGGACGGCGGCTGGTGGTGGCTCTTGATCACCGAGTGGGGATGGCATGGTAGTGGTCGCCGAGTGGTGGAGGTGGTGGCTGTTGGTGGCAACGGCGACGGTGGAGCTCTCGATGGCAACGGCGGCCGGTAGAGCTCTCGATAGCGATGCGGGTTTGAAGCAGGGGGTAGGGTTGGAGATTTCAGACTTGGAGCCGATTTTGTTACATTACTTTTTGATTACTTTTTATTAATAAATAGAAGCGTATTCGTGCAATACAGCGATATAAATCATGATTTTAATGTTTCATTTTATTTTTTGATTTTTTTTCGATTTATAGTACGATTTTGGATGGTTTTAAGAAAAATGATAATGTTTTTTTTTTATAAATTTGTTTAATTTAAGCTTAATAATATAACGTTTTTTATATAAAAAAAATTAAGTATTTTGTTAGAATTCAATAATTATCTTATATATTTTAATGATATCTACAAAAAATAACCAATTACATATTTAATAATATAATTAAAACAAATTTATAGTAATATAATATTAATTAATAGTGATATATAGAAAGGTCTGCTTAAAAGGAAGGCCCTGTACATACCAAATTGGTGGATGTTAGAAGTCTGCAGTAGTAATATGTATCTTGTGCTTTGATAATTGTAAATTAAGAGATTTTTAAAATCTTGCATAAAATGATAATACCTTGTGCCTAATAATTTGTATTGAAGAGTTTTTTATCCGTGTTTTATAATATAGTATAGATATAGATTTATTAATTCTTTATTCTTAAAGTATTCTTAATTAATTTATTCAGACTTGGGGCCGATTATTATTCTTAAATTAATTTATTAACTAGTGTTGGGCACGATGACGATAATTTATTTGTAAAGATAATGAGCCGAGTTGAAATGAAATGTATTTCATTAATTAATATATATATAGAGATAGAGAGAGAGAAAAAAAAGTTCAAATTAAAACTCATTTTTCATTGTTTACGTGCGGATAAATCTCAGTCACTCGATCTATTTTGATCGAACAACTCATATTAAATGGCGTTTTTAATTTTAAAATGGTTAGGGGTAAAAATGGAAGAAAATTTATAATCACGCCTATCATATTTGACCTTTTATTTTCTTTTTTAATTAAAAACTTTTTACCCAATTAAAGTTTAAAATAAATTATCTTAAAAATTACTAATATTTTAATTAAACAAATTACATCAAAAAAACGAGAATTTCGTGCTCTTCGATATGACATCTATCTCGATATAGTTTTTTGTCGTTTTAACCGTTTTTTACGTGAAATGCTATATATGTGTTATATTAATTATGAATATTTATGTACGTTCAAGTTTGTACAACGTCTCGACACCGTAAGTATGTAACTCGACATCACCTTCTTCAACACTTTCTTCAACGTCGTAAGACATCACGTTTCTTCAGCACCGTAACCCAACACTCATCAAGACGAATCGAGAACCTATCGAGTAATTCTGTTGTGAATCGGGGAACAAAAGAGAGCTTGTCATGTCTCCACATCTTCACATGTCATTTATGTGTTATTCATCATGAATAATGTATCATTCAGGATGAATAATACAACATTCAGAGTGAATAATTCACGATTCATTAATTCGTGTATTATTCGTCATGAATGTTGTGTAATTCATCATGAATACTATATTATTCATCATGAATGAACGTTCACATTTGTTATTCATACTGAATGTGGGACATCCGGGGATGCGCATACATATTCATAATGAATTAAACCAAATTTCGGTTGTGAATTGGGAAACAAATAAGAGTGCGACATGTGTCTACACCTTCACGGGTCATTCATATATTATTCATCATGAATAATGTATCATTCAGGATGAATAATAGAATATTCAGGGTGAATAATACACGATTCATGATAAATAATACATGAATCATGGATTCGTGTATTATTCATCCTGAATACTGTATTATTCATCATGAATAGTGAATGAACGTTCACCTTTGTTATTCATACTGAATGTGGACACCCGATGACGTGCATGCATATTCATAATGAATATAACACATATATATAATTTCACGTAAAAAACGGTTAAAACGAAAAAGTCCTGAATATTGTATTATTCATCCTGCATATTGTATTATTCATCATGAATAGTGAATGAACATTCACCTTTGTTATTCATACTGAATGTGGACATTCGAAAACGTGTTATATTCATAATGAATATAACACGTATATAGAATTTCACGTAAAAAACGGTTAAAACGAAAAAAAATTATATCGAGATGGATGTCATATCGAAGAGCACGAAATTCTCATTTTTTTGATGTAATTTGTTTGATTAAAGTATTAGTAGTTTTTAAGATAAATTATTTTAAAGTTTAAGGGGGTAAATTTTTTTTAATTAAAAATAAAAAATAAAAAGTCAAAGAAGGTAGACGTTGATTTCCTTAATCACTTCTCAATTAACCTTATTATGTATTAACCATTGATTAGTTTTCTAAGTTTTGATCAATGGTTAAGATTTGTCCTCATGTGCATAATGAAAGATGAGTTTTTATTTGAACTCACGCCTATATATATATATATATATATATATATATAGAGAGAGAGAGAGAGGGGGGGGGGGAGGATCATGCGGGAAATAAAGTAATTTGCGAGAAAACGAGAAGTAATATGGGTCACATAATCTATTAATTAAAAATATCATAAATAAAAAATAAAAATAATTTTAGGAATTAGGATAATTATAATTTTGAATTGGATAAATCCATAAAATTCTCATTACATTTTTTAGATTTATTTATTTTTTAATTTCAATTATTTCATAATTTTTTTATTAATCTTTTTCTAAATATACTTTTAATAAAAAAAATCACAATTTTGACCAAATATCACATGTGATATCACTATATGAATATTATCACATGTGATAATTGTATATATTTTAGTTAATCATATGTGATTATGTATATATTTATATTTATAGATTTTTTTGTGATGTAAATATTATCACATGTGATTATCCATCACTTATATTCAGACATATATTATCATATGCGATATGTATAAAAATCTACCTAGTAGGATCATATGTGATACATAATAACATATCATATATTAAACGGAGTTAATCACATGTAATTCAAAATGTAAGTACATAAAATAGAGAAAAATGGTGAAATAGATAATGAAATTGTGGATATCACATGTGATATTTGATGAAAATTATGATTTTTTTTTATCAAAATTGTATCTAGAAAAAAACTATATAAATTTGATAAAAAGATTATGAATTTATTAAAATTAAAAAAATATTATGAGGTTTTTAAAGATTTATCCCATTCAAAATTGTAATTATCCTAATTTTTAAAATAAATTTTTATTTTTTATTTATAGTATTTTTTTTAATTGATAAACTGTATGACCCATATTTTTTCTCGCCTTCTCGCAAATTTACTACCTTCTCGTTTAAACCTCTCTCCATCTCTCTCTCTCTCTCTCTCTCTCTCTCTCTATATATATATATATATATATATATATATATTGATCAAAAAATAAACCAAGTCTTCATCGTTGATTACTCTTTTATTTTGCACTATGGCTATGTTCGGCAAAAAAAAACTAGCTTATAAGCTAACTTTTTTTCCTGGTACACGTTTGGATGACCATAAGCTAGCTTATTGAAACGCTACTCAAAGTAGCGTTTTGAAAAGCTAGTTTATCAGCTACAAGCTAGCTTATAAGCTAGTTTGCCGAACATAGCCTATAATATTTACCATTTGGATGGTTTTGATTCCAATAACCATTCACCTCTCTTTTGTATACCATCATCTTCTTCCAAATTATCATATTCTTATTAATGTGGGATAATTAAACATAACCTTATTTCAAGATTGAGGAATACCCAAACCCCATTGTTTGTAAGCCATCTTTCGTTTCTCTTTTAAATTTGCACCATAATTTTTATCACTTTGTTGATTTTGATTCCTACCATGGTTATAGATTTCAAACATTCCATTCCTCTTTTTTATATCCACCATCTTCTGCCAAACTATAATATTTCCACCAATGTGGGACGATGAAACTCAATCTTATTTCTATATTTGAGGGATACTTGAACCTCATGTTGTCAAATCATTGGTTTTCTTTTAATCTTGCACTATAATGTTTACCATTTGGTTGGTTTTGATGCCAACCAAGGTTATAAACTTCACAACCTTCCACCCCTCTTTTTTATACCTATCATTTTCTTCCAAACTATCATATTACCACCAATTTGGGATGATGAACTCAACCTTATTTTAAGATTTGAGAAATATTCAAATCTCATGGTACCAAGTCATTATCTAATTTCTCTTTAATTTTGCACTATATTTTTTACCATTTGGTTGGTTTTAATTCCAACCATGGTTATAGATTTCAATCCATCCATCCCTCTTTTAATACTCATCATATTCTTCCAAACTATCATAATCCCACCAATGCGGGATGATGAAACTCAACCTTATTCTAAGATTTGAGGAATACTCAAACCTAACGGTCACAAGTCATCATCATTGGTTTCTCTTTTAATTTTGCACCATAATTTTTACCATTTGGTTAGTTTTGATCCAACCATGGCTATATATTTCAAACCTTCCATCACCCTTTTATATACTCATCATCTTTTTTCAAACTATCATATTCCCATCAATGTGGGATGATAAAACTCAACCTTATTTCAAGATTTGAGGAATACTCAAACCTAATGGTCCCAAGTCTTTTAATTTGCACCATAATTTACCATTTGGTTAGTTTTGATCCAACCATGGTTATAGATTTCAAAACCTTCCATCACCATTTTATATACCTATCATCTTCTTCCAAACTATTATTTGTCTACGAATGTGGGATCATAAGAATTAACTTTATTTTAAAATTTAAGGTTACTCAAACCTCATGGTCCGAAATCCGAATTTCTTTGGTTGCTTCTTTAAATTTGCACTATAACTTTTACCATTTGAATGGTTTTGATTCCAACCATTGTTATACATTTTAATACCTTTCATCCCTCTTTTTATATCAACCATCTTCTTTCAAACTATTATCTGTCCACCAATGTGAGTTGATAAAACTTAACCTTATTTCAAGATTTGAGGATACTTAAACCTCATGTTGTCAAGTCATCATCCTTGGTTTCTTTTTTAATTTTGCACTATAATTTTTACCATTTGGTTGGTTTTGATTCCAACAATGGTAATAAATTTCAAACCATCCATTCCTCTTTTTATACCTATCATCTTCTTCTAAACAATAATATTCCCACTAATGTGGCATGATAAAACACAACCTTACTTCAATATTTAAGGAATAATCAAACCTCATGGTTCCAAGTCATCAGCCTTGGTTTTACTTTTAATTTTGCACCATGTTTTTTACCATTTGGTTGGTTTTGATTCCGACCATGGTAATAGATTTCAAACCATCCATTCCTCTTTTAATACCTGTCATCTTCTTCTAAACAATCATATTCCCACCAATGTGGGATGATAAAACTCAACATTAATTCAAGATTAAGGAATAATCAAATCTCATGGTTCCAAGTCATCATCCTTGGTTTCACTTTTAATTTTGTACTATATTTTTTTACCATTTGGTTGGTTATGATTCCAACCATGGTTATAGATTTCAAAACATTCCATCAACCTTTTATATACCCATCATCTTCTTCCAAACTATCATCTTCCCACCAATGTGGAATGATGAAACTTAACCTTATTTCAAAATTTGAGGAATACTCAAACCTCATCTTACCAAGTCATTATCCTTGTTTTATTTTTAAATATATATATATATATATATATATATATATATAGAGAGAGAGAGAGAGAGAGAGAGAGATGTGGGTTCAAACGAGAACGGTACCTATTTAAAAGAATACGAGAATAATTCTGAACCAATCATTTTATTAAATAATACCTTAAATAAAACATTCTAAAAAATCACCCAAAAGGGCATATATGTCATTTGTTTTATACATAATATAAATGGAAACTCATTTATTTAAATATAGATTAAGTAATAATAAATTTAATTAAGGTATTTATTTTATGATTTAAGCATTATTAATTTTTTATTTATTTATTTTTTATTTTTTACAATATTAAAATAAGTGTGATTTAGTTTTTCATTCTAAATATTCATTTTTATAGAATTAGTTTATTTATTAATTTTTTTTCAATTTTCGTTAAAAATCACATGTGATATTCACAATTAATCGACATTTTCTTTCATAAAAAAGATTCGTTAATTTTCATCAATGTAGCATAATTGATATTGATCATAGTAGGAAAGAAATGTAAGTTATTTGCAACATTACAAATGATATGTTAAATTATGAATTACGTTTTGAAATACATGTAATCTTATACATTTTAAATATATTTTGCTACATATCATATATGATTCTGTTTTTATTATTTTTCTTTTTTAAATTTTAATTTAAATAATTATTTTTCAAATTTTAAATCATATATGATTAGAAAAACATTTTGAAAAACGTTAATTCATTATAAATCACATATGATTAGGAAAACATTTTGAATTTTTTTTTGTTAGAGCACAGATTTATTGGATTCAAGATCATAAAGATTGAAGATGAAAGTTCAAGAAGTCAAAGCTGGAAATTCAACTCTCAGTGAAAGTCAAAGTCTTTTGTTAATAAAGTCAAAGTCAATGTAATTGTATTTTGTTTCTTTGTAATTGTGTGAAGGTATAAATACCTTCTTGTCTTTGTAATCGTGTAAGAAAGTAAGTAAGAGTAACAAGCGTGTAAGTCATTGTGAGAATCAGTTTAGAGAGAGAAAGTCTAGAGTGAGAAAGTGAGAATTGTAATTGTTTGAAGATTTAATCAAAGACTTGTGATTATAATTTCTCATCTTGATTGTGTGTGATTGATTAGAACTTGAATCTAGGACTCACAATTGGTATCAGAGCAGAGAAATTCAGAGAAACTTGGATCAATTCTTGGATTTTTGGATCGATTTTTTCACGAACTCGTTCATATGGACTGTTACATCTAAAATGTTCGATTGTTTGGTGTTTTGGGTATAATTTTGATTGTAATTGAATCGATTTGGTACACTTAGAACAATTTGTGTTTAGATCATTCAGGTTAACTCACATAGATTAAGGTTGATTTTTTTTTTGTAGATTTTTGTTCAAACAAGTTCACTGCACTGTAAATCGAATCAAATTGTTACGATTTGTGTTTGTTTTTGTAATTCTTGTATTGTAACATGTTCGAGTATTGAAATCGAGCATTCCTGCAAAGTCTTGAGCCAATTGACAAAGGTTTCGATCGATTTCAGTGTAAGAAATCAAGTTTTTGCTCGACAAAGTGAAGAACATACAAGATCTATAAAACGCGCAAGGTTCATCGGAAGAACGCGCAAGCTGAAGAATTTTGATTCTGGCCGAAAAACGCGCAAAGGGCTGTTTGCGAGTTCTAGAAAAGCGCAGATCGAAGCCTACGAGTTTGAAAATTGGGAAAAATTTTCTAAGTATTGAAACACGCAACCATTGCGAGTTTCATCTTGCGAGTTTGTTAAAACGCGCAAGTAGGCATTTGCGAGTTCAGGAAACGCGCACGCCTCTATCTGCGAGTTTCTCTATGAACAGTTACTTACGAGTTTAGGCATCTACGAGTTTCACAAACACACACGCCTAAGCCTGCGAGTTCTCTTTGAACAGTGATTTGCGAGTTTAGGCGTCTGCGAGTTTCAAGCAATTTTTCTGTGATCTGCGAGTTTCTATTTGCTTTTTGTGATCAATTTTTTTTTCTCTGAATTTCTAACGATCATTTCAAGTTTCATTTTGTAATAGATAATTCAAGATGGGATATTTTACTGATGATCTTGAAAAACAGATTGCCAAGCTCGAATTAGAGAACCAAAATCTCACTTCCTCAGTTGACTACTACTCAAAGAGGTCAAAGAGATATAATGATGAAAGGAAGATACTGAGAGAAGAAGTTAGTGTGTTAAAGATATTAAATGAAGATCTTTTGCAACAGACTTCTGGGATGAATGATGAAAAGATACTGAGTTTGGAAGTTGAAAACACTGAGCTGAAAAGAAAAATCTTTGACTTAGAAGATCAGATAATCCAAATCCAGCAGCAAGCATCTGTTGAAAGTTATGAGGAGAAGATTAAGAGTCTGGAAGATGCTAATGTTGAGCTTCAAAAGAAAATATCTGATCTGGAGAAAAAGATGGCCAAAGAAAGATCTGATTTTGAGATTGAAAAGAAAGCATTTGTAAAGAAATTCTCAGATTTTTCAAGAAAATAAGCAGACGAAAAGAAGGCAGTTGAGCTGAAATGTACAAAACTTTCTCAACAAATATCTGATTTTGAGAAAGTGATTATTTTGGAAAGAGAAAAGTTTGCAAAGGAAAGAAAGACCATAGAACAGAAGAATGTCGGAATATTCAAAGAAATATCCGGTCAGAGAAAGGATGCTGAAAAAGATTTTGATGAAGAAAGAAAAATGTTTGAAGAAGAGATAAAGAAGCTTACTGACAAGCTATCTGAACTATCTGAGAATGTGCTAAAAGAGAAGAAAATGAAGTCTGAGTTTAAAACGAAGATTGACCTTCTTGTCAAAGAAAGAGACAACTTTGATTCAAAGGTTAAAGAGCTTGAAAAGATTGTTTCAAAGGTCGTGGTGACTGAGCAAACGACTCCAAAGTCACAAATCCACACACCTAGAGATGATTCAGCTGATTGTGAATGTTCTTTCAAGACAGCTGCAAGTTCACATAAGAAAACTGTTTCTTCAAGAAGGTCAGTTTCATTTGATCAGATTCGTACAACTAACATTTTCTATGATTGGAAAATAGATGGTTCAGGTACACATAGAATGAGAAGAAAAATATATGGAAAAGAGAAGGTGGTTTGGAAGGTAAAACCAGTTGAAGATGAGAAGAATGATGAAAAGAAGGAAGAAAAGAAAGGAAAGAAGGAAGAGAAAACAAGTAACAAATCATTTGTATCTGCCTCAAATGCAAAGAAGAACAAAGTGCTGAAAGGTAAACCTGATCTTGCTTATTCGGGAGATCAATTATTCAGGTTGTCAAAGAAAAGGTATTGTTCTTACTGTAATACATATGATTTTGTTCATAAGTCGAGTGATCATTTCTGGTATGGTTCTTATTCAGTTACTCCCATTCGAACTACAACTAACACACATGGACCCAAATACCAGTGGGTACCAAAGCCAAAGATTGATTCTCTGTTGCAGGCACCTACTGTCAAGGGGGAGTAAGAGAACCAAGGCTTCTAAGTAAATCAGCTTAGAACCCGTACTTCAACGAAGTTTTACTTCTAAACACGACAGTTTAGGACTCGTACTTCAAACGATGAAAGAGAGGATACTCCTGGGCTGATAAGAGATTGTACTCCAATACTCCAATGAGGAAATCTACCTTCAAGGGAGAGTACATATTTTTCTGAAATTTATGCATTGGATAGATATGACGAACTATAATTCAAAAGAGAATTGTAGATCTCTATCATGTGCTTTTTCACTGATAAATTTTTAAATGCATGATTTCAGGGGGAGTAAAAGAATTATGACTTCTGATTATTTCAGATCAGAACTCTTACTTTAATCGTTTTATTGCTTTATGTCTTTTAATTTTGAATAAATTTTGTGAATAAAAGTTGCTTTGACATGACTTTGAGACTTGTGCAGAATGAGAGAATCTATCAAGATCATATCTTTATGACTTCAGTTGACTTCATGAGATTTGAGATTTAAGACCGAATGCAAAGGTTAAATTTCTTATCTTAAATCTCATATATGGTTGAAAGAAGGACAACTTTAAATCATAGAAAACATGAACCACTTCCCCATTCTTAAACAGAATTCATGAATTGGAAGTGTGATTTTAACTGTTTTCATATTATTTGTGCTTACATGTTTAACAAACCGTGTGCTTCCAAAGATAATTATTTGTGTATTGTCTTTTCTATATACTTTCAAGTATTCACACACACCGTTTGACTTTTTGTTCAAAATGTTCTTACCATGTCTCAAATTTGAAACATATTTTTTCGATGGTAAGACACCCCGCTTGTACTTCAAAAGTTTTTGAGCGTAATTTCATTTCGAAGCGCTTTATTCAAGAATGTCTATATTTTGTTTCGTATAGATAATATCCATTATTCTTGACCATAAGCCTTGATTGCTATATCATTTGATTCTGATCATTTTCATACAATGTCAATTTTTCAAACAAGTTTCTTGCATTTTTATCTATTCATTCAATTTACTTGTTTGAAATACTTCAATGTTTAAAATGCTCATATCTTTATGATTATATTCTGAGCATATATACATCTGACTTGTATTTGAGCTTTAACTGATATAGTTAAACCATTTTGAGCAACAATATGCTTTCTGTTAAGTCAAATTTTATAGTAATCATTGTATTTATAGTGTTGTGCTAATACTGTGTACTTAGCGTTTTATATCTTGTATTGGCCAAGGGTATTTAAGTCCCTTATGGCCTTTGTGTTTGTAAGTCTGGAACGCATAATCTGAATATACACATACTTTGGCGCTTCTCTCTCTCTCTCTACTTTCTCTCTCTAAGATTTAGAGTGATCTGGGATTATCAATTGGTATCAGAGCCTAATCTGAATCTAAGAAATTTGAGAGAATCATATTTCAATCTGAATTCGTTATCAATTTAGAGAATTTGATCGATTTTCTTGATTTTCAATCAAGAAAATCTCATTTTCTGAATTTTTCACAAATTCTTGCTAAAATCTGAACGAATTTTCTTGTAAATTGATTTGTTGGATTCGAAATCAGTGTTAGATCATATTTGATTCACATCGTTTCGCAAGAATTTCAGTTTTTGTAGTTCAATTTGAGAATTTTCGAGTTTTTGATTCTGTGAAGTTTGTTCGAATTGTTTGTAATTTTTTATTAGAATAGTGTAATCGATTGAATCTGAGTAGTTAAAAGTAATTAGATTTGAGTTTATGATACAAATTTGAAAGGATTCTCACGATTTTCGCCAGATCTCGACTTTGCGCCAGTTCATATGCAGTTTGCGCGAGTTCGTATGCAGTTTGCGCTAGATCATTTCAAGTCTTTGCGCTAGATTCTTCAACATCAGTTCATAGAGAAAAGTTAAGCTTGCGCCACCGACGTTTCGCGAAAAGTTAATTCTGCGTCACAAGTTCTTCGCGAAAAGTTTATTTTGCGCCATCAGTTCATCGCACAAAGTACAATTTGCGCCACCTTCGTCTCGCGCAAAGTACAGTTTGCGCCACCAACGTCTCGCGCAAAGTAAAGTTTGCGCCACCTTCTTCTCGTGCAAAACAAGTTTGCGCCAGTAACTGTTCGCGCAAAGCTCTAGTTTGCGCCAACTTCTATCTCTGAATTTACTGTTTCAAGACTTGGAAATTTTTCTAAGTTTTTCTGACTTAATGGATATGTCAAAATTCTCTTTTCAAGATCAATTTTACAAGAACGACATTATGATGTCATTGGGAACGGATACTCGTCCTCCGGTTTTAATCAATGAGAATGAGTTCACTCAATGGCAAGATAGGTTCATTAACTTCATCGAGCGTGAAGCAAATGGAGAAAACATGATGAAGTCACTTACTGAAGGACCATTCGTCAAGCCTAAGAACGATATTCCTGCCACTGCCGAAGAACTTTCGCGAGAGAAAGTCGATCGTGAAGCAAAGTCTAACCTGATGCTAGCATTGCCTAATTCCATCTACAATCGAATTGATTGTTTCAAGCAAAATCCGATGATGATGTGGACTCAGTTAGAAAAGATCATGCTTGGGTCAACGGTTGCAACACAACTTAGACAAACGCGCTACATGAACAATTTTGAGGAGTTCAAAACAAAGGATGGTGAGTCTTTGAAGAGTGTCTTTGACAGGTTCACGGTAGTGCTGAACGATCTGCAAAAGATTAAAGTGACCAAGACTGAGTTAGAGACTAATCTGAAGTTTCTCAATGCTCTTCAACTAGAATGGAACAAATCATGTCACCGATTGAGGAATGATGTCCGGGTCTCTAAAATGCAAATACAAGAGATTTATGACTTTTTGATGACAGATGAGAGTATAGTCAAGGAGAAGAAAGCCAAGCTTGATAAGAAGAACAAGCCAAAGACAGTGGACCTGGTTGCACTTCTCACGAGCCAATTGGCTGAACAAGCATTGTCTGAAAATGTTTATGACGGTGCCACTGATGATGATGGCGAAGCGTTACAAAAAGCGATGATTCTTCTCTCTCAACACTACAACAAAAAGTTCCAACATCGTTCGGGTTCCAACAACCTTCGCTTCACTTCAGGGTCTAAGAAGAACGAGCCTGCCAAAGTGCCCGAGACTACAAAAGCTACTGCGCGCTTCAACTGTGGAAAGTCGGGTCACATTGCCAAGTAATGTCGAGTGCAGGTGGTTCAGGATTCAACGTATTATCGGAAGAAGATGGAACTAGCTGAGAAAAGAGAGAAAGGAATCGTAATGTTAGCTGAAGCTGAATACTGGCTAGATCATTCTGACAATGAAGCTGATAATGAGGAAACTGCAGCTATGTGCTTTATCGGAGATGATGACAGTGATGATGATGATGAAGACTCCTCTACTGAAGAATCTGAGGTACCTTCTGAATTTGATTACAAATTTATTTCATCTCAAATGAACGTCATTATAAATGCCTTACATGACTTACGTTCAAAGTTTTTATCTGAAAAACATATTAATCAAGAAAAGTCAAATTTGATTGAAAAATTGCAAATTTCTTTGAAAGATGAAAAATTAATTTTGACTCATACAAAAGAGATCTTTCAAAAGAAATTAAATGATTTGGAAATTTCAAATCAGACATATCTTGATTCTTTGACGGAAATGACCAAATTAAAAGAGAGTTTTTCGGATAAAATAAATAAGTTGGAAGAAAAATTATATCTACGGAAACAAACTGAACAAACCATTTATTTGAATAAATCACGGAGCTATGAATCTATCAAAGAAAAATGGGGACTTGGTTTTGAAAATCCACATTTTTTAGATAAAGCTAAAACAGAAGTTCCCACTTTATATGAATACGATTATCTAAATCTTGCAAGATATGCTCCTCAGTTCAAATTTCATTGGACAAGTGAAAAGCAAGTTTTAGAAATCAAATATGAGAAAAGAATGAACAACACGCACAAGGAAATTCCTTTTGTTTACACGCGCGAAAATGCCAAATATTTTCCCGAAAAATCAAAGAAGAACAGAAACAGTTTAAATGTCATAACTCCTATTAAATCTTCATTGTCTGATGATTATTTTGATATCTGTGCTACTAACACTGATAAAGAAAATATATCTCCAGTTTCTTATGATTCTAAGAGATAAATATTCCTCCATTAGTGTTAGAAAGTAAAATCATTGATCTTGAAGATAAAATGGAAGAACAAAATATTCAAAGAGAAATTGAAACAGATGTAATTCTTTCTTTCATTACGACAAGTCTTGAAGAAAAATTAATTTCTCAACAACAAGATTTACTTACAGATTCTGTTTCTGGCCTTTCTTATGATTTTAAAGAAAACAAAAAGGAAGTTCTAAAATATGAAAACTTTTCTGAAAATTTTTCTGACTCCGAGGCAAGTTCAGGTTTATTGTCTGATCAGTTGGGCTTCTTAGGTAAAATTGTTTCTTCAGATTCAAATCTTAAATCGAAAATTCTTGATGAATCTTTTATGCTAAATGATGATTATTATAAACCAAAACGTAGAAGAAGAAGGTCAAGGAAGTCAAAGAAACAAGCTTCTGTTATTTTTGAAAATTCTAATTCTTTTGATTCAAATATTTCAGATAGGACTTTGAGGACTCATACAAAGCAGATATGGAGGGTCAAGCGGATATCTGATAAATCTGCGACTAATGAGGATCGATATGTAGACAAAATTTGTCATAGTGATTCATTTGCTGTTTGTAATAAATACAACAAATATTCCATAAAGCAAATGATTCGAATTGCAAAAGATGTCTCATATTCTTCCTCTGGTTCTAGTTCAGATGATTATGCTTCGTCCTCTACTGATGCATATGTTTATTACTCTGATCATTTTTCTCATGCTTTGTTTGTCAAATCTAACAAATTTTCTCCTATTAGAACTGCAACTAACAAACATGGACCCAAATACAAGTGGGTACCAAAACCAAAGACTGATTCTGAGTTGCAGGTATGAAAGTCCAAGATCAATGAATCTTTAGAGAGAGAAAGTAGAGAGAGAGAGCAAGGATGTGCAAAACAGAGAATGTATTGATGTGTGCGTGAAAGTCTTACAAGGAACAAAGACCAAAGGGACTTAAATACCCTTGGTCAGATACAACACAGATAGACTCTAAACACAGTATTTGACCAAGCCCTATAAATACAATGATTACTATAAAATCAGACCTAACAAAACCTGGTTTTAGTTTATAAAACCTTTCTTCTTGGAGTTTATTGGTCAACAGATTTAATGTCTGCTCAGTCTGACCTCGTTTCATATTAATATCCTCCAATTGCTTGATTTTCGTGAAAGCTTCATTTCTTTCTTTATAACAAACTTCAAATTTGATTTGAAACTCACCCTTTTTAGCATTAAGATTCACAAGATCCATTTCTAAACCAGATATTTTTCTTTTTAAAGAGTCTTTTTTAGCTTTTAAATCATCCTTTTCTTTTTCTTTTTCTTCCACAACCTTTAATAAATCATTTTCATCACGAAAACTTAAGACAAATTGATGTGCAGAGTTAAGTTTACCTTTCAGTAAAGCAAATTCATCTTTTATTCCATGTATTTGGGCCATTAAAGATTCAATAAGTTCAGAATTATCACTTACCTCAGAGTTTACATCTTCGGATTGTGCCTCAGAATCTTCATCGTCACCATCCAGCTTTGCCATATAAGATACTTGGGTGAAGTGCGCTTGTTCCTCGTCATCGGAGCTTTGGAACAGCCAGTTTTCTTCTTCAGCCATCAGTACTTTTCCTTCTTCAACTTTCTTGGCAATGAGTGACTTTCTTTCATAGTACTCTGAGTTCTTTACCTGCTTGAACTTGCAGTCTCTTGAGAAGTGCCCAAATTTGCCGCAGTTGTAGCATCTTCCTGGTTCATCCTTTAGTTCTTCTCTCTTCTCCTCTCTCTTTCCTTCTCTTCTATCTTCCTTCCTGTCTTCTCGTCCTTCCTCTCTCCTTCCATGCCTCGGCTTGTATCGCATTTCAGACTTGTCTTTCTTGTATCCATCATACTTTGGCTTTGAGTAGAATTTCTTCTTGCCAAAACTCTTCTTGAATCGTCGAGTAATTAGAGCCAAGTCCTCAGAGAACTTCTGAATATCTGGACAGAATCAATCTCCAGTTCTTCATCACTTGAAGCAGAGTCAGAGTTAGTAATTTCGGTAACTAGAGATTTAGACACCTTTTTCTTTGACCTTGCAGAGGATACAGAACCTTTGCCGGCTATGAGAGCTACGAAGTCCTTCAGATTTTTAGACTCATTATTAATAGATCTCACTTCATCCTCATGTTGAGAAAGAGTAGAGAAGATATCAGTTACATTTTCTTGAGCCATATTCTTGGACATCTGGAGGTTGATGGCAAAGTTCTTCCACTCTGGATTCAGATTCTTGATGAACTTGTAATTTATCTCAGAAGCAGATTTAGCGATATTGTTCCTCCACAAGTCATTTAGAATGATATTGTATCTGTTGTAGGTATCTAGTAGCAACTCTCCTTCTTTTGCATGAAATCCCTCGTATGCATTTATGCATAGATTCTGCTTAGCTTGGATGGAGGCTTCACTTACTTCAAACTGTCTTGCTAGTTCATCCCAGATTGCTTTAGCAGAGCTCTGACTGTCTACACGATTGTAGATGTCGTTTGGAATAGCCATTGTCAGATAAATTAGAGCCTCTTCTTCTGTCTTGTACTGTGTTTTTTTGCTTCTCAGTAAAGAACTGATAAGGTTTAGGAACTTGTCTGTCAAAGATTTCTGGAGAGGTTTCTGTTGCAGCCTGACCCTTTACTGTGATCATTGGATTTTCTGGACCATTAATGATTGCTGCCATGTAATCTCTGTTCTTGTGATTCAGAAACTGAATCATTCTCGTCTTCCATTGCTGATACTCATTAGCCATGAGGACAGGAGGTTTGGACTGAGAGCCCATTGAGAGAAGCTGATTCGACATCTTAGCTGTACGGTTAGTAATCCAACTTTTCTGTACCAAGACAACCAACTAGATGAGATCGTTAGAATCAAGATAAAAACCACACTCAAAAAATTTCAGAAAAATAAATTTCCAAAAATAATTAAATGTAGTCCTCTCACGCAGTATAAAGCACAAACAATACTGAAAAATCAAACTGTGAAAATCTAACGAAATTTTTTTTCTCACAAAAGTGAACAGTGAATAGTGATTGCGTGAACAGTGATTGCGTGAACAGTGGATGGCGCAAAGTGAGGTTTCCGTTACTAGGCAGTGGCGCAAAGTGAGGTTTCCGTGTCTAGTGGGTCGCACAAAGTGTAGTTCTCGTGAGACTTGGGTCACGCAAACAGTGGTTCTCGTGAGACTTGGGTCACGCAAACAGTGTTGACCGGTATCTTGCGGTCGACCGGGATGTTGTTCGACCGGTAAGATGTAGGACCGGTAACTTGTAATGACCGGTATTATGCTCGACCGGTAAACGTGTTCGACCGGTAGGGATCTGTGTGTGTGTACCGGGCGACCGGGGTGGTGTGAGGACCGGTATCGAGTTTGACCAGTATTGGTGCTTCGACCGGTAGCTTGTCAACCGGACAAGAGAGTCGACCGGTATTGGTCTTGACCGGTATAAGCTATGACCGATATGGTGTATGACCGATATTCTATGGTTGACCGATAAAATGTATGGACCGGGGTATTGTGAGACGCAAACCTAATCGACCGATATGTTCTTGTTCGACCCAGAACACGATTACCAGCCCAGAAAAATCAACCCATAAAATACAAAATCATAAATTCAATCACTTGAAGGTTTGCAACACAGTTAAACTTATCATATCACGTTCAATAGCATGAAACACATCTAATCATATCGATTTTAAGCATAATAACACATTAATTCATGCAATCGATTTTTACTTGATGAACCCAGAAAAAATCGATGAACAAAAAAATCGATGAACAGTGATTCGATGAATAGTAATATCAAAATTTTTTTTGATTCTTTAGGCTCTAATACCACTTGTTATCCCAGTTTAATCTAGTTGATTAACAATCACAAAACACAATATAGATCAAGAAATATAAAGATCAGAATAACATACCAATCCCTTGAATAAACAATTAAACCTTGTGTGTTCTTGATACCCTTGAATACAGAGAATACGGATACCTCACTATAGGATTATTGATAGTCCAAGATCAATGAATCTGTAGAGAGAGAAAGTAGAGAGAGAGAGCAAGGATGCGCAAAAACAGAGAAAGTATTGATGTGTGCGTGAAAGTCTTACACCAAACCAAGACCAAAGGGACTTAAATACCCTTGGTCAGATACAACACAGAAAGACTCTAAACACAATATTTGACAAATCCCTATAAATACAATGATTACTATAAAATCAGACCTAACAATCTCCCCCTTAGTAATCATTGGCGCTTTGGTCTTCAAAATTCATCTTCTAAAACAGCACAGACCATTAAAGCAACTTTGTGAAGCTTTCTGACTTTTAAGAAAAAATTTCTTCTCAGCATCTTTCAAATTAAGTTGTCTTTGCTGCCTTAAGCTCTAGACGACACACCTTTTTGAATGATCTTGAATGAACGGTGGTGGTCGGAGCAGAAACAGCAAAAAAATTAGTTGTAGCTGAGAGAATAGAATCTTTGAGCGAATCTTGATCACCAGATAAACGTTTGTGCTCTTTGTCTCTTTATCATCTCCTTAACATCTCTTAATTCTCCCCCTCATGACCTTGATGAGCAGGATCAACTTAGTCATGCAAATTTTGGAAACGAGACAACTTAAGATCTGCAAAGTCAAAGAAACAGAGAAAACATGGAAGGTTTGCGCATCACGTTGGTTGCGCAAAGTAAGGTTTGCGCGTCACGCTAGATGCACAAAGTGAGGTTTGCGCGTCACGCTGGATGCGCAAAGTGAGGTTTGCGCGTCACGCTGATTGCGCAAATCTGACTTGGAGTCCGAAATTTTTTACCTGATTAGCTCTTTGACTCCCCTACACAAATGCACTAAATTTGACAATTCGAGTTAACATTCATAAGGGAAAATCAGATACTCCCCCTCAAAAACAGATATAATATTTGAAAAATATTCTCTTTGTTCACTCCCCCTTGAATAATGCATAAACCCATTAAAATATATTTATGAGAACACAATGAACAAATATCAATGTAGAAAGAAAAATATACTGAATATAAATTTTGAAACGACTAAACATATAAAACTTTAAACACTAAACAAATTGAATTCTACTAATTAAAATATCACAAATTTATCAATCAGTTGAAATCAAATATATGTTGTTGGATACAGAAACAAGTTTTATTGCATATCAAGTTAAAACATGTTCAGTTTCAAAAACTTCCAGCAATCTATTCAGTGTGCTCACATGCGAATCTTCGATTAGCTTCAAGAAAATGCAATTCTAAAAATATAATAGAGAACTTTGCATGTACTCACACTAATCCATCAAAAATTAAGATTATCACAAATTTATAGGTTTATCACAACTTAAACATATCACCAAGTACCATGAGATGTGTGCTCATTGGCATCTTTTAGCAATGTGCTCATTGGCATCTTAACATGAGTGTGCTCTTTGGCATCTTTTAAGCTTGTGCACTTTGGCATCTTTTGATCAAAAAGTTTATTAAGTAAAGAACATGCCGTAAATGTAACTTTCTATCTAACCCTATTGCAGGATTTGGGTCAGCCGCTCCCAGACCAGTTGGCCTTAGGGGATTAGGTGTCAAGCACCCCTTGGAACTTATTCTCCCAGATCAGAAAGGCTACATCGACATATCCTAAACCCATTCATACCAGTAGAACATGACTTTCGATCTGGTTCTATTGAAGGATTTGGGTTCGATCACTCCCAGACCAAATGACCTTAGGGGACCAGATGACAAGCATCCCGAAGAACTTACTTTCCCAAACCAGAAAGGCCACAGGTACAAACTTTTAAACTTAGAGATTTCTGAATTTTAAGAATTTAATATTCATCTCAATCACTCAGTTTTACATAAAAGTACTTAGCCCATATTTTCATTATATCAAAATTTTGACTTTTTAGAATTTTCCAAGCATTGTAAACTAAAAATATTCCGAATCACACAACTTTAAAGCAGTAATAAAAGTTTTAAACATGTTGCTGACTTTTCAACTTTTGTAAGACTTGAAATTTGATCATATAAAAACTTTAATAAAAACAAAAGAACTTGAAAATTTATCCTAGACACATATTTTATTCAAAAGAAAGAAAAAAATGTAAAACTTTACTTTATAGAATAAAATTTGAAAAGATTTAAACTTTTAAACTCAATATGCCGATGTTAAAAATTTTCATTAAAGACAAAATGTAAAGAATTCAGCAAATTGATATTTAGTTGGAACAAAATAAAATTCAGTTATTTCATCTTTCACATTATAAAAATAATTTGTGTCTCAATTTAAAAAATTGGGTTATACAAAATTAAGAAATAGTTGAAGAAGCTCAGATTCTTGAAAAATAATGAGAAAAACTAGAACACATCATAATCAGAGATAAAATGCAGCGGAAATAAAATTGATGTACTCACAGTATCTCATTTAGTCAGAAGCTTAAATCATTGAAGAACGAGTTCTAAACTGATTTGTTTAGAAGTCGTAGTCTATGAAGTACGGGTCCTGAGCTGAAGTACTCAGAAGCCAATTTCCCTTACTCCCCCTTAACATGTGATGCCTGCAACTTTAAATCAGATAAAGATTTGGGTACCCACTTAAATTTGGGCCCATGTTTGTTAGTTACAGTTCTTATGGGGAAATAATTGAAAGTATTGAAATTAGAAGCACGAGAAAGATAATCAGAATAATATGCACAATCATCAGAAGATAAAGCATAATCATCTGAACTAGAATCAGAAGACGAATATGAGACATTTTTGGAAATCTGAATCATTTGCTTAATAGAGTATTTAGAAATCTTATTACAAGAAGCAAATGAATCACTTTTATAATATTTGTCTACATATAAATCCTCATCAATCATAGAATCAGTAGATGTCCGCTTCATTCTCCAGATCTGCTTCTTTGACCGGCTCAAAGTCCTATCTATAAGAATTGAATCGGAAGAATTAGAACAGTCAGAAATAACTTTATCTTGTTTCTTCGACTTCTTTGACCGTCTTCTTTTACGCTTAGGTTTATAATATTGATCATTGAGCGTAAAAGAATCATCAAGAATTTTAGACTTAATATTTAAATTAGAAGAAATAAATTAATCTAAGCAACCAATCTGATCAACTGTTAGATCTGTTTTTTATAGTAATCATTGTATTTATTTTTTAGCCTAGACTGTTCTTAATGTTCTATCTGTTTTGTAAAGGCTAGTGGTATTTAAGTCCCCTTAGAGCTTTTGTTTTGTAACTTTGAACCTTGGCACTCACATTTTAATACATCAGATTACTTTGCGCTTCCATACTTTCTCTCTCTACTTTCTCTCTCTAAAAATTTAGAGATTCTTGGACTCTCAATTGGTATCAGAGCAATCTGAATCTTGAGAGGATTGAGAGATTAGTGATTTAGTTTCTGGATTTGTGAATTGAAGCAGAAAACTCGATCGATTTTCTTGATTTTTCAAGAAAATCTCGTTTTTTGCTTCTTCATCAAATTTGGACAGGATTTTGATCATTTTGTGTTGAAATTGGACTTAATTGATTCGTTTTTGCTAATCGATCATAATTGCTTCATGTTATTTTGCATAAAAATCATCATTTGATCATCAATTTTGTGTTTAAAAGTTTTCTAGAAAAACACGAGTTTGGTACTGTTTCATTCTAGATTTTTAGATTTTGTTGATTTTAATCGATATTGTTGATCAAAAGTTGTTAGAAAGGTGTTTTCGATATTAAGTGTGTGTTTTTCATTCATAAATTTCTTGGTTTGATTTGATCTTGCGAAAATTTGTGAGTTGTTGAAGTTTGCGCTTCATTCATATATTTTGCGCCTCATTCATATATCTTGCGCCTCATTCATATATTCATAATGCTTTGCGCCTCATTCATTCATTTATATGTTTTGTGGTCTAACTCGTGTGTTAGTGAATTTTTCAGGTTTGCAGTTCACGTTGGAAACGCAAGGCTTCTAGGTTCTCGGTTCTAGTCTAATACGCAAACTATCAGTTTGCGTTTCACTCTGTATACGCAAAGTATACTTCGCGATTCTCTCTTCAATCGCAAAGTTTATCAAACGCAAAGTTTTTCGTACATCAAGTTTTCTCTTCTCTCACAAACGCAAAGTCTCAACCCGCAAAGTCTACTCACGCAAAGCTTCATCTTGCGTTTCACTAAGCAAACACGAAGTTCAGTTTGCGGTTCTCTCTTGAAACGCAAATCTCTAGTTTGCGCGTCTCCCATACTTAGAAATTTTTCTAAATTTTATGATTTTTTCACAAGATGTCTTTACAAGCACAACTCTACAAGAATGACCTTATGATGTCTTTGGGGTCTGATACTCGTCTACCTGTACTCATCAATGAGGACGAATTCGAACAGTGGCAGGATCGGTTTATCAATTTTATTGAAAGACAACCGAATGGGTAAAACATGATGAAATCTATGAATTAGGGTCCTATGGAGAGGCCAATGAAAGTGATACCATCTACTGCTACTACTCCAGCTACAACAGTTGAAAAAGCTTTGAGAGATTATGAAGCTGAAGAGCTCTTAAGATATCAAGCAGACAGTCAGGCTAAGTCAAATCTGATCCTTGCTATTCCCAACTCCATCTATAACAGAATCGATTGCTTCAAACATAACCCAATGCTGATGTGGACACAACTTGAGAAAATTATGCTTGGTACTGCAATGTCTACTCAGTTACGACAGACCAGGTACATGAACAACTTTGAAAAGTTCAAGGCAAGGATGGGGAAAGTTTGAAAAATGTTTTTGATCGATTCTGGGCTGTTATCAATGATCTCTACAAGATTAAAGTTACCAAGACTGAGTTGGAGGCTAACTTGAAGTTTCTGAACGCTTTACAACCTGAGTGAAACAAGTCATGCCACAGAATGAGAAACGATGACAGAATCTCAACCATGCCAATTCAGGAGTTATACGAAATCTTGATGACAGATGAATCTATGGTAATGGAGAAGAAGGCAAAAATGGATAAGAAGAACAAGCCTCTGTCAGTAGATCCCATTGCTCTTATAGCTAGCCAACTGGCTGAGCAAGCTTTGACCGAATCAGCCTATGATGGATCTACAAATGATGATGGCGAAGCACTCGAAAAGGCCATGATACTTTTGACTCAACACTATCAGAAGAGATTCAAGCACATATCTGGTTCAAACAACCTGCGGTTTACTTCTGGTTCTAAAAAGATAGAACCTGGTGCTCCTTCAAAGACATACACTCCAAAGTATGAACCAGCTAAGGTGGTTGAACAGAAGAAGGATGAGAAAAAGGTAATGAATTGCTTTAACTGTGGAAAGCCTGGACATATGGTTAAGGATTGCAGAGTCAAAGTGGTAAAGGATGCTGCTTTTTACCGAAAGAAATTGGCTCTAGCTGAAAAGAAGGAAAGTGGAACCATCCTGTTGGCCGAAGAAGAATACTGGTTGGATCATTCGGACAACGAGGCTGAAAATGAGGAAACAACGACTATGTGTTTTATAGGTGATGACAAATCTGATGATGAGGAAGAGGATACCTCATCTGATGGTTCTGAGGTAATATCTGAGTTTAACTATAATTTCTTTTTATCTCAAATGAATGTTTTTATCACTTCTTTGCATGAAATGCGCTCAAAGTTCGTTTCTGAAAAGTTTAAAAATCAAGAAAAGTCTGATTTAATCGAAAAACTGCAAATTTCTTTAAAAGATGAAAAGTCAATTTTAATTGACACAAAAGAGAAATTTAATAAGCAGTTGGTCAAGTTAGAAAATTCAAATCAGACTTATCGTGATTCGTTGACTGAACTGACTTCTTCAAATAAAATTCTTTCTGACAAGATAATTGTTTTAGAAAGGAAATTTTATAAAAGAGAACAGTCTGAGGAAACCATTTACATGAATAAACCTAGGAGTGAAGAAGCCATAAAAGAAAAGTGGGGACTTGGTTTTGAAAACCCGCATTTTTTAAATCATGCTAAAAATGAAGTTCCTACTTTATACGAATATGATCATTTTACTTTTGCAAAATATGCTCCTCAGTTTAAATTATTTTGGACAACTGAGAAACAAATTTTGGAAGAAGAAAATGTGAAAAGAATGAAAAACAAGAGGATGGAAATGCCATTTGTTTACACCTATGAAAATGCAAAGTATTTTCTTGATAAATCTAAGAAATCCAGAAAATTTCAAAATATTTTAGATGTCAAATCTTCCAATAAATCTTCATTTTCAACAGATTTTGTTGATATTTTTACTAACACTGATAAGGAAAATATATCTCCGGTGTCTTATGATACTAAGAAATACATTCCCCCATTAGTGTTAGAAGGTAAGATTGTTGATCTTGAAGATAGATTGGAAGAACAAAATCTTCAAACTTGTTTAGAAAACGATTTATTTCTTTTTATAATAAAAACAAGTTTTGAAGATAAAATTTCTTCTGGATTGTCAAAAGATTCTAAGGAAAATTCTAAAGTTTTACAAAATAATGGCCATTTGTGTTCCACGTTGGAAACGCAAACTGATGGTTTGCGCATGCAGTTGGACGGGCAAAGCTCAGTTTGCGCCTCCAATGGGAAGCACAAACCTCCTCCAGACTTGCGCAATTTTGAAAATTTTCACTCTGAGGCTAGTTATTCAATGTCAAATGCTAAGACTGATTTCTTTGATAAAGTTTCTTCTTCTGATTCAAGTATTGATGATTCTTTACTGCTAAATGCTCAATTTTATAAAAAGAAGCGTAAAAGAAGAAGATCAAAGAAGTCAAAGAAACATGATACTGTCTTATCTGAAAATTCTAATGTTTCTGATTTTTCTTCTTCAGATCGGACTGTGAGGAAGTCATCAAGGCAGATTTGGAGGATGAAACATCAAATTTTAGAATCTGAACTGTTAAAAGTTAACTGTGTAGACAATCTTTGTGATACTGATACATTTGCTTCATGTAATAAAAACCCAAAATATTCTTTTCAGCAAATGTTTGATATATCAAAGAATATCTCATATGCTTCTTCTAATTCTGATTCTGATAATTGTGTTTTATCTTCTATTGATAATTGCTTTCATTCTTGCATGAAATTTAAATCTGTGAAAAATAAAAGACATAAATCTAACAAGGGACCCATAAGCATATGGGTACCTAAAAAGGTGTAGTTTCTGTTTGTGCAGCTAAGTCAATTATGGTATCTGGACTCGGGATGTTCAAAACATATGACTGGCAACAAATCACTTCTGTCTAATTTTAAAGATAAATGTTGCGGTCGTGTGAAATTTGGCAACTGTGAGACAGCTCCGATTCTTGGTTATGGTGATCTAGTTCAAGGAAACATAACTGTAAAAAGAGTAAGCTACGTCGAGGGTCTAAGTCACAACCTTTTCAGCATAGGACAGTTCTGCGATAAAGACCTTGAAGTCAGCTTCAAATCCAAAAGAGTTACAGTGAAGAATGATAATGGCAAGGATTTTCTGGTGGGAAAAAGACACTCAAATTTGTATACCATTGATCTTTCCAAGATCAAAATTCCTTCAGATATCTGCTTGCTTTCTAAAGCTTCAGTTCAAGAAAGTTGGATTTGGCACAGACGTTTAGCTCACCTCAACTTTAAGTATATGGATCGCCTGGTCAAGAATGCTTCAGTGAGAGGTCTTCCAGTTCTCCGTTTCCAGAAAGACCATCTATGCCAGGATTGTAAGAAAGGAAAAATGAAGAAAGCTCCTCACAAGCCTAAACCTGAACACTGCACGTCGGCTATTCTTGATCTTTTGCATGTTGATTTGTGTGGTCCGATGAAGACGAAGAGTTTAGGACATAAGAAATATGTTTTGGTGATTGTTGATGATTACTCCAGATATACTTGGGTAAAATTTCTGAAGTCAAAAGACGAGACTCCTGAAGTACTCATCAACCTCATCAAAACAACTCGGACAAATAAGCAGAAGCAAGTGAAAGTGGTAAGATCTGACAATGGCACTGAATTCAAAAACAGTACTCTTCAGGCATTCTATGAATCTCAAGGAATACAACAACAATTTTCTGCTGCACGTACTCCGCAACAGAACGGTGTTGTTGAAAGAAGAAACAGAACGCTCGTTGAGTTCGCCAGATCAATGCTCGCTTATTCAGGTCTACTTTTATCTTACTGGGCTGAAGCAGTATCAACTGCCTGTGATACACAGAACAGATCAATTCCGCATCGTCGTTTCAACAAAACACCGTATGAACTTATGAACGGGATCAAACCGAACATCAAGTATTTCAAGTCATTCGGGTGTAAATGCTATGTTCTGAATGACAGGGAGAATCTCAACAAGTTTAGTCCAAAGGCAGACGAGGGTGTATTCGTGGGTTATTCTTCAAACTCTGCCACTTATAGAGTTTTTCTGATCTCTGCAAGAAAGGTCATAGAGAGTGTCAATGTAAAATTTGACGAAGCTGCTGATTTGGTTTCTAGTCACTCAGACTCAGAACCCGCTATTACTGAAAATTCAGTTTCTGAACAAATCAGTTTAGAACCTGCTCTTTCACCGGATATCCAGGATTCTTCTACTCCCTCTCCTAATCTTTCTGATCTTGATTTTCTGTTTGAAATTTTTTATGATGATGTGCCTAGATCTAACTCTGAACATGTTTCTAATGTTTTGAATCAGGAAACTGAGAGCTCATATATTCCAAATTCTGCTGCATCTATCTCTGACAATGATGCTGCTCCAGTCTCTCCTGTTCAACAATAACTGGCATAACAAGATTTTGTTCATTCAGACAATGTTCAATCAGAAACTGAGCCTATTCATGAAGAACATACTCCAGAAGAGTCTATTCAAGATCAACCTGTTCAAGAGGAATCACTTCAGGAAGAAGTACAGAATGATGTTATTCAACAAACTGTTCCCGAATCTGATTCAGAGATTGTTGAGATACCTCCTCCTCAAGTTGAAACTATTTCTATCTCTTCATCTGATGTAGAAGTTTCTGAACCTCCCTCTCTTCAATTAGAAGTGGTTCAAGATGTAATTGATCCTCTCCCTCATACCACAAAATGGACAAGATCTCACCCTCTACATCAAATTATTGGAGATCCTCAAGCCAGTGTTTCTACTCGCTCCAAGTCGGCTACTTCCAACGAATGTCTCTTCACTTGCTTCCTAAGCAAGATTGAACCTACAAAAGTTTTTGAAGCGTTGGAGGACCCGTATTGGATTATTGCTATGCAAGAGGAACTTAATCAATTTGACGCGCTGAAAGTGTGGAGACTTGTACCAAGGCCTAAAGGAAAAAGCATAATTGGTACAAAGTGGATATTCAAGAATAAAAAGGATAAAGTTGGTATCGTTGTGCGTAATAAAGCAAGATTGGTAGCCAAAGGATATCGACAAGAAGAAGGTATTGATTACGATGAAACATTTGCACCCGTTGCCAGATTGGAAGCTATCCGAATGTTTCTTGCCTTCGCTGCTTATCGCAACTTCACAGTATATCAAATGGATGTCAAGGCGGCTTTTCTCAATGGAAAACTAAAAGAAGAAGTATATGTATCTCAGCCAGAGGGATTTGTTGACAAAGATCGTCCAGATTATGTATATTTTCTCGATAAAGCACTGTATGGTTTGAAACAAGCTCCACGGGCGTGCTATGACGAGTTGTCAGCTTTCTTGGTCAAATTCGGCTTCACCAAAGGATCTATTGATACTACTCTTTTCATTTATAGATCTAATATTGATATCTGCTTAGTACAAATATACGTAGATGATATTATTTTCGGTGCGACTAACAAATCTTTGTGTACTTGGTTTTCTGATTTAATGACCTCTAGATTTCATATGAGCATGATGGGAGAAATCAATTTCTTCCTCGGCTTACAAGTGAAACAGCTTCCTGATGGTATCTTCATCAACCAGTCAAAGTATGTATTTGACATCTTGAAGAAATTCAAGATGGACAAATCTACTTCAATCGGAACACCGATGGCTCATGGTGCCAAACTCGGACTCGATCCAGATGGAAAAGATGTGGATCAAAAGACATACAGAGGGATGATCGGATCACTGATGTATCTAACTGTCAGTCGCCCGGACATAATGTTCTCCACGTGCCTGTGTGCCCGATTCTAAGCTAAACCAAAACAATCTCATCTTTTAGCAGTCAAACGCATTTTTAGATATATTAAAGGAACTCCTTATTTAGGTTTATGATATCCTAAAAGTTCTGACTATAATTTGATTGCTTATTCAGATGCAGATTTTGGTGGTAATCAATTGGACAGGAAGAGTAATTCTGGTCATCTTCAGTTTTTAGGTGACAGTCTGATAAGCTGGGCATCGAAAAAGCAAAACTGCGTTTCAATATCAACAGCTGAAGCTGAATACGTTGCTGCAGCTAGTTGCTGTGCTCAAGTGCTCTGGATGAAAACGCAACTTCGGGATTACGGGATGCTGTACAAGACAGTGCCAATATATTGTGACAGCAAGTCCTCAATTGCGATATCAGTCAATCCAGTCCAACACACCAAGACCAAACACATATACATGAGATACCTTTTTATAAAGCATCACGTGGAAGAAGGTACTATTGAATTGTATTTTGTTCCAACTGAATATCAACTTGCTGATATCTTTACAAAAGCCTTAGATGAAAAACGTTTCAATTTTTTGCTTTCAAAATTAGGCATGTTGAATTTAAAAGTTTAAATCTTTACAAATTTTATTCTATAAAGTAAAATTTTACATATTTTCTTTCTTTTGAATAAAACGTATGTCTAGGATCTTTTACAAGTTATTTGTTTATATTAAAGTTTTATATGTTCAACTTTCAAGTCTTACAAAAGTTGAAAAGTCAGCAACATGTTTGTAGCTTTTGATTTTGCTTTAAAGATATGTGAGTCGGAATTTTTATAGTTTACTTTGCTTAGACTACCTAAATGATCAGAATTATAGATCGGAATGAAAATATGGGCTAAGCATTTAGACGTTGATCTGAGTAATTGAGATGAATAATAAATTATTAAAATACAGAAATCTCTGGGTTTAAAAGTTTGTACCTGTGAACTTTCTGGTTTGGGAAAGTAAGTTCCATGGGATGCTCATCGTCTGGTCCCCTAAGGTCATTTGGTCTGGGAGTGATCGAACAGAAATCCTTCTATAGAATCAGATCGAAAGTCATGTTTTACTAGTATGAATGGGTTTAGAATATGTCGATGTAGCCTTTCTGATCCGGGAAAGTAAGTTCCAAGGGGTGTTTGACACCTAGTTCCCTAAGGCCAACTGGTCTGGGAGTGGTTGACCGAAATCCTGCAATAGGGTCAGATAGAAAGTTATGTTTACGACATGTTCTTTACTTAATGAACTCTCTGATTAAAAGATGCCAAAGTGCACATCGCTTAAAAGATGCCAAAGAGCACACTCATGTGAAGATGCCAATGTGCACACTGCTAAAAAGATACCAATGAGCACACATCTCATGATACTTGGTGATATGTTTGAGTTGTGATAAACCTGTAAATTTGTGAAAGTCTTAATTTTTGATGACTTAGTGTCAGTACATGCAAAGTTTTCTATAATAATTTTAGAACTGCATTTTTTCTTGAAACTAATTGAAGTTCACATGCGAGCACACTGAATAGACAAATGGAAGTTTTTGAAACTGAACATGTCTTAACTTGATATGCAATTATACTTGGTCTTGCATCCAACAACATATGCTTGATTTCAACTGATTGATAAATTTGTGAAATTTTACTGAGTATATTTTAATTTGTTTAGTGTTTAAAAGTTTATATATTTAGTTGTTTCAAAATTTATATTCAATATGATCATCTTTCATACTGATGTCTTTATGTTTGAGTATCTGTATTTTTTTTGTATATGGTCTGTGCAATTTTCAAGGGGGAGAGCTTATCTGAAAAAGTTATCTGATCTTTTCTGTGTTTGAGGGGGAGTAAGTAAGAAAATTATCTGTGCTAATCAGAAGTTAAACAGGTATGTTTCTCAGATTTTTCTACACATTTGCTATACTAACAGTTAAATTTTTGTGCATTTGTGTAGGGGGAGTGAAAGGATTTCAGGTATATTTTTACAATTTTTTTATGTTATGTTTTTTAGATTTAGATTTAGTTTTGTTTTAGTTTTCTTGGTTTAAATAGTGTTTTCTATTTTCATTTTCATTTTCCCGCTTACCTGTTTTTGATATCTGACTTTTCGGCTCACGTTTTCTCTCTATCGCTCTCTGTGTTCAAAATTTTTTTAATCTGATTTCTTTCAGATTTTGCTTCAAGAAATCAAGGTATGTTTCGATTCTATTAACTTCGATTATTGATGTTGAGTTAGATTTGATTGTGCTTATTATCGATTAGAATATTCAAGAATCTGATTTTCGTATTTCTCGTACTATTCAAAATCTCAGATTGTGATTTCGTGCATTTTTACTTAAATCAAGTATTGGGTTTTTCTTAGAACTGATATTCGATCATCAGGTATGCTCCTTTTATCTTTAATTTCTTGTTTTCTTGCTTTAATTTTGTTTTTTTGTGGTTTGCGGTTTTTGTATCGCGAAAACTAGGTTTCTGAAAAAGGTTGATAGACCCGCAAAGTGAACTTTGCGCGTCTAGCTAGAAACGCAAAGTCTACTTTGCGCGTCTAACTAGAAACGCAAAGTCTACTTTGCGCTTCTATCTTGTTAAGCAATCTTTTTGTTTTTGTTTTCTTTGTTCTTTCAAGTGTAGTTTACGTATCAACTAGGACACGCAAAGTTTACTTTGCGTCTCCTCTTTGACACGCAAACTCTCTTTGTGTTTGTGTTTGTGTTTGGGTTTTTATATCAAGTATGATTGACCCCCAAAGTGTACTTTGCGCAACGAACAGGACACGCAAAGTCTAGTTTGCGTCTCCCGTTGGACACGCAAAGTGAACTTTGCGCATCACATTTGATACGCAAACCTCCCTTTGTGTTTTTGTTTGTCTTGTTTTGTATCTCTAAGTATATTTTTCGGACCATGTTAGACACGCAAAATTTTACCTTTGCGTCTCATGACTGAAACGTAAACTTGGCTTTGCGTTTCACGTTCAACACGCAAACCTTGGTTTGCGCTTATAACTTGGCACGCAAACCATACTTAGAATTATTTTTTTTTCATTTTTGTCTAATTCTTTTTCATTTTGTTTTTCAGGTCTATTATGTCTTCTAAAACAAATTCAGATCCAATGATTCAAGACGAGAATGCCATTCTCGATGATCCGTCTGATCGAGCTTCTCATGATACTCCCATGCCGTCTCATCCTTCTGTTGGAGCCGATCTTTCTGTTTCTCGTCGTACACCAAATGATGTGTTCCCAACCATCATGTATATGCCTTACAAGCCGAACAACTATTTTGTGGACTTTGATAGAATAAAGATCCATCCAGTTATTCGATCAATTCTTCGAGGACATCCAATTGATCAAGCTCTGTCTTCTGTTGCTGATGTTCCGGAGGTCTACATTCAACAAGCTTGGAATTCTATAACAAAGAATGAAATGGCTCGTCCGCATCACTTTGATTTATAAATTGATCAATTTGAATCTTTTCTTTCCTACAAGCGATTGAGATTGATACTGGAGCTTCCTGAGCCGAATTCCAGACCAGGTCGTACTACATATGACAGTTTTCCATCAGAAGAGGAAGTATTTGAGGGAATCAAACAACTTGGATATGTTGGTCAACTAAACAAAGTTACAGACTTTGACAAGTCTAATCTACCTCCAGTATGGTATGCACTGTTCTCAGTTATCATCAGGTGCCTGACATCGAAACATTTTGGCACAGACAGTGCAAGTCTAATTTATCTCCGATTGTTCCATGCAGTCGTCTATGACTTGCATGTCGACTACACTTTTATTTTTTGGACCGAACTCTCGGAGGTGGTACATGACAAGTTCACCAACAAGAAACGGAAGTTCATTCCGTTTGTTAGATTTCTGAAGCTTATTGTTCGAAGCATGCTCCGCAGCAATCCAGCCATTCCTCGCAGGTTATCTTGGCCTCAGGTTCCAGACTCTGAAATGACTTATATTCAGAAGCAAAAGAGGTCTTTCAACTATTCTATGACCATTCCGTATGCTCTTATTGCCAACTACGCTGATGTTACAGATGAGGATGTCATAGAATATTGCATGGAGAATGAGTTTATGGAAGCTGCACAGGATGAGCCTTCTCATGACACTCAAGCTGTTGCTGAACATGAAGTTGAAGTTGAAGCAACTGCTAATCAAGAAATTGAAACAATTGCTGAAACTAAAGTTGATATAGCTGTTAATCAGGAGGTTGAAGTATCTGCCGCACAAGAAGTTGAGGAAGCTGTTGCATCTCAACAAATTGGATCTGTTATTGCTGATATTGGTACTGAAGCTACTGATGCTACTGCTTTTGATTTTGAAGATGAAGATGAGTATGCTGCTGATACTGCTCTTTCTGGTGATGACGATGATGAAGATTCTGATCATGATGATGATGGTGATAGTGATAAACCAAGTCTTAAGGTTTATGAAAGGAAGGTTAGGACACCGGAAGTGGTTGTTTCAACAGAAGTTCTTTCTGAAGATGATTCTGTTCCTGTTAATCCTTCTGTTGCACATCTTCAAGTAGATGAATTGGATACAACATTTGATCAAGCCACAACTCCGGTACAAAGTCAAGCTCCAGCAACTTCACTTGCGACTATTCAAGTTCCAGCTGTAGAGCTTTCTTCTGATCAAGCTCGGCTATCTTCTGACAAATTCTCTACCTTGAATGATGTTATTCGTCAGTTATCAGAGAAAATGGATGCAGAAAAGGAAGCTCAAATTCTGAAGTTGAAGACTTTCTTCAAAGGTAAGATGCCTGAAATTGATACTTCAGTGATTCCTCCAGAGATTCCTCTCAGACGCCCATCTGGGGTAGTTCTTCGTGAACCTTCTTCTGCTGTGACTTAAACTACATCTCCGATTGTTTCTATTCCGTTTCCTTCGGTGATTTCTATGTCTATGGGATTTTCTATGTCTCCTCCTTCTGGTACATCTTCAAGGTCTTCTCTTCATGAACTACCTATTTCTGAGTTGACTGATCTACTATATGCGCGTCTACTGTCTATGTCACCGCCACAACATCAGGATCAAGATCTTCTTTCTTTGCTATGGAACTTCCAACCTACGCCGCCTCCAATTCATTCTTCTGAATCTGACCGAATTACTGCTTTATCTGATGAGTTTCATGCATTCAGATCAGAAGTTCAATCAAGTTTTTCTGATCTCAAATCGTTTATGTCTCAAGCCTTCTCTGATTTATCTTCCAGGCTTGATTTTCATGAACAAAGTTGCAGAACTGAGGCCGACCCGTCTCTTAAGCGCCGATATGACCAAGATGATCCTGATCATCAAGGCCATGAGGGGGAGATGGCAAAGAGACAGAGAGTTGAAGGATCTTCTGAAGCTAGAGAAGATATTCAAGAAGAAGTGGCTGGTGATAAAGGAAAGAGTGGTGAAAATGTCCAAGACTGCAACATTCAGGATTTAGTGAATGTTATGATTGAAAATGCTGATTTGTCTTCCATGCATAATGAACTGAATATTTCTGAGAGCAATATTAACAATAATATGCAAATTGTTGTTTATATGGATCCAGATGTTTCTGAAAATATTCATGAAGTTGAAGAATCTGAAACTGCAAATGATATGAGGACATTCTTTGCTAATTTCATAGAGATTATATCTGATGATGATGAAGATGTCAGGTTTGAAAAGATTTGTCAAGTCAATGAAGAAGACTGTGATGACATTGTTATCATATCAGATGCAGAAGATGACTCAGTGTTCATGGATGCGAAAGATGAAGAAGAAGCAGATTTGTTATATAGTGATCTTCCTGTTCATGATGAGATTCCTGAATCAGCTAGAGACACATCTACTCCTATTGCTAGTTCAGCTCCGACTACCACTATTCCTTCAAGATCATTTGAAGTTGGTCAGTCGTCAAGAGCAGAAGTTGATGTTCCACCTTCTGATCCTGTAATTCCACCATCTATTCTAGAAGAAGGACCAACTTTATCTAGACATCAAAGACAAAGGAATTTGCATCGTAGATATTTGGCATCAAGGCAAAGATCAGCCTTTCTAGAAGACACTCAGAGAAACATCTTTGTCTCTAGAAGAAGGCCAATTAACATCTATGCAATCCTTGGAGTAGAGAAAGAGTCAGATGCCTATCAATATGAATACTTAATGTTCATTAAGTGCCAGGGCAAAAGGAATAATACCGTGTCTTCTCAACACTTGATTGTTCGAGTCATCAGTGTCATAATCAACAAATTTGTGAATATCTGGTATCCTGATTTTGAAGTTGAAAGAAGAGACTGCAAGCGGTATAAATTTTCAGAGGCAGACTTCACTGACCTTTCTATAGATGATATTGAATTCTTATATGATCACTCCAGGAATCTATATCATAGAACACAAGATATTTCACAAGCTTTGTTCGTCATTAAAAGATTCATACGACGACAAATCCGATTCTTCCGAGTTTTTGATTTTCAGATGGCCGTCGAAAGTTTTCAGCCGGTTGTTAATCTTCTCAGGCCCAACCGAAGCTTACCGAACTTAGAGTCTTATCCTCTTCTCACCATTGTTGAAGATCCATATGGAGTTGTGTACAAGAATGACTCTAATGAAAAATGCTTTCTCAGGTTTGAAGAAATTGCACATTACTCCGATGGAACCTTAAAGGTGATGAAGCTTCAGCTAGAGCAACGTCTGAAGGAGGCCAAAAGAAGATTTTTGGAAACAAGAGAAAATGCATTCCTGGTTGATAATGATGAAATCCGACTTCTCAAGAAGACTTTAGATTCAATTCAAGAGAGATTGAATCTCCGCTCAACTCTAAGGCGAATGGAAGTTTTAGTTGGTTTGAATAGACTTCGTCAACGAGAAGAGCGTCAGTGATTCTCCAAAGTCGCCTGGTTGGTCTATGCTGTTTTTGAAGATTGTTTTTGAAGACCACGACGCCAATGATTACTAAGGGGGAGATTGTTAGATCTGTTTTTTATAGTAATCATTGTATTTATTTTCTATCCTAGACTGTTCTTAATGTTCTATCTGTTTTGTAAAGGCTAGGGGTATTTAAGTCCCCTTAGAGCCTTTGTTTTGTAACTTTGAACCTTGGCACTCACATTTTAATACATCAGATTACTTTGTGCTTCCATACTTTCTCTCTCTAAAGATTTAGAGATTCTTGGACTCTCATCAACTAATAAATCTGAATGAGCCTCGGAGTCTGAATTATTTTGAGAAAAGTTTTTAAAATTAGAAATTTCCTTTTTGTTTTCCTTAGAATCAGAAGAAAGGCTGGAAATAGAATCTGATTTTTGAGAAAATAATTTTTCTTCAAGACTAGATGTCATGAAAGAAAGAATAATATCAGATTCAATTTTGTTCAAAATATTTTGATCTTCTATCTTATCTTCAAGATCGATGATTTTGCCTTCTAAAATTAATGGAGGAGTATATTTCTTCGAATCATAAATGATTGGAGAAATATTTTCCTTATCAGAATCAGGGGCATAAGAAGAAACAAAATCATCTGATACTGAAGATTTGACGGGAGATATATCATTTAAAACTCTTCTTCCTCTCCTTGATTTTTTAGGAAAATATTTGGCATTTTCATACGTATAAACAAAAGGAATTTCATTTTTCTTGTTATTTATCCTTTTCTCATTTTCAACTTCTAAAATTTGCTTTTCACTAGTCCAAAAGAATTTAAACTAAGGAGCGTAGTGTGCAAGAGTTAGATAGTCGTATTTATATAAAGTAGGAACTTCGTTTATCACTTTGTTTAAACAATGAGGATTGTCAAAACCAAGTCCCCACCTTTGTTTTAAAGCTTCTTCACTCCTTGGCTTGTTCATAAAAATTGTTTGTTCAGATTGGTTTCTTCGATAAAGCTTTTCTTCTAACTTATTTATTTTATCTGAAAATTCATCTTTTAAAGAAGTCATTTTAGTCAAAGACTCAAGATAAGTCTTATTTGAATTTTCGAAATCATCCAATTTCTTTTGAAAGATGACTTTAGTATTTTCTAAAATTAATTTTTCATCTTTCAAAGAAATTTTCAGTTTGTCAATCAAATCTGACTTTTCTGAATTTAAATTCTTTTTTAGATAATAACTTTAAACGAAAATCAGATAAAGCAGTTATCATGATATTCATTTGAGAGGTAATGAAATTATAATCAAATTCAGAATATACCTCGTCTTCATCTGTTTCAGAATCATCTGACTGATAAACTCCAACCAAGCACATTTGAGCGATCTTGACGTTTGAAGCTTCATCGTCGGAATGATCCAGCCAGAATTCTTCTTCGGCTAGCAGAGCAGTTCCGTTCTCTCTCTTTTCAGCTAGCTCCATTTTCTTTCTATAATAAGTTGAGTCTCTACCCTTATTTGCTCGACACTTCTTTGAGTAGTGGCCCGACTTTCCACAGTTATAACAGGTAGTAGATTTTGGCTCGGGCACTTTGAATGTTGAACCAGTAGTGAAGCTAGAAGAGTTGGAACCAGTTCTTGGTTGAAACTTTTTCTGGTAATGCTGAGAGAGAAGGATCATAGCTTTCTGCAATGCCTCCCCATCGTCATCAGTTGACCCGTTGTAAGCGTTATCAGACAACGCTTGTTCAGTTAATTGCTTTGTGAGGAGAGCAACCGGGTCCACTGATTTCTTCTTTTTCTCAAGTTTTGCCTTCTTTTCTATCACCAGACTCTCATCAGTCAACAGAATCTCGTATGATTCTTGGATTTCGATAGTGGAGATTCTGACATCGTTCCTCAGTCTATGACAAGATTTATTCCATTCAGGCTGCAATATGTTGAGGAACTTCAGATTTGTTTCAAGCTTAGTCTTTTCAACCTTAATCTTCCGAAGATCATTGATTACGGCACATAAACGATCAAACACAGTCTTTATTGGCTCCCTGTCCTTGGCTTTGAATTCTTCAAAATTATTCATGTATCGCGTATGCCTGAGTTGAGTAGCTACTGAAGAACCAAGCATAATCTTCTCAAGTTGTTTCCACATCAGATTAGGATGAGTTTTGAAACAGTCAATCCTGTTGTATACAGAGTTTGGCAAAGCGAGCATCAGATTTGCTTTAATATCACGATCAGCTTGATAAGCAGACAATTCTTCATGTGTGTACTCTTTAGTAGGCTTATATAATCCAGAAGGCAATTTGGGTCTTTCAAACGGTCCTTCAGATAAAATGATCATCATGTCATTTCAATTCTTTTGTCGTTCAATGAAGTTCAGGAACCGATCTTGCCACTGTGTAAATTCGTTTTCATCTATCAGCATCGGTGGACGACTTTCTGTACCCAATGACATCATGATGTCATTTTTGTAGAACTGAGCTTGATAAGCAAACTGTGTAGAATCCATAGTTGACAATCTTCAGGAAAAAAAAAATTCCAGACTTTTTTTTTTAATCGATAGCAGAAGGTTGCGCAAATTGAGCTTTGCGTAAGAAGAAGGATACGCAAACTAAGCTTTGCGTACGTAGAAGGATACGCAAACTAAGCTTTGCGTACGAAGGCTGATGCGCAAAGTAGGCTTTGCATGTGAAGGTTGATGCGCAAAGTAGCTTTGCGTATGCTGAGGGATACGCACAATGAGCTTTGCGTATGCTGAGTGATGCGAAAACTGTACTTTGCGGAACCTTGATGATACGAGAACTAAGCTTTTCGGATTACACTTGATACGCAAAATGAACTTTGCGTATGAGGCTCGATGCGAAAGCCCTGAAATGAACTAACACAAAGATTAGTACTCTATGAACTTGAGCAAAATAATATAAATCTTGCGCAAACCACTAAGAACATACGCAAATCTACATGAACTTGCGCAAAGCGTAAAAATCAAGAAATTTTTCGCAAGATCGAATGAAACAAAGCAATCAAATCAAGTAAAATACACACTGATTATCGAAAAACACTCTTTAACACTTTTCAAACAACAATTTCGATTAAAAAACTTCTAAAACATGGATTTTGATGATGGAACAGTACAAGAACTCGTGTTTTCCAGAAAATCACAAAATCATAAAATCGAAGATCAAATCATGGTTTTTATGCAAAATGATATGAAACAAATATGATCGATTAACAAAAACGCATCTAATGAAATCAAAATCAACACAATTCGATCACAAACACATCCAAATTTGATGAGAAATCAAGAAAACAAGATTTTCTTGAAAAATTCAAGACAATCGATCAAATTTTCGATTTCAATCACAAATTCAGATAACACAAATCAATCTCTCAATCCTCTCAAGATTCAGATGGCTCTGATACCAATTGAAAGTCAAAGATCAATGAATCTTTAGAGAGAGAAAGTAGAGAGAGAGAGCAAGGATGCGCAAAACAGAGAATGTATTGATGTGTGCGTGAAAGTCTTACAAGGAACAAAGACCAAAGGGACTTAAATACCCTTGGTCAGATACAACACAGATAGACTCTAAACACAGTATTTGACCAAGCCCTATAAATACAATGATTAGTATAAAAACAGATCTAACATGGTACCTAATGTCAAGGGGGAGTAAGAGAACATATGCTTCTAAGTAAATCAGCTTAGAACACGTATTTCAATTTTCGATTTCTAAACATATCAGTTTAGGACTCGTCCTTCAATGTGTTTAAGCTTCTGGTATTATGAGCAACTGTAAGCGCATCTACTTCAAATTCCGCTGCATCTATCTCTGAAAGTGATGTTGTTCGAGTTACTTCAAGCTTTTCAAGAATATAGATCAGAACCTGAATTCGTGCACTTCAAACACATTGATATGAGAAACCAATTATTTACACATCATGTGGAAGAAGGTATTATTGAATTATATTTTGTTCGAACTGAATATCAACTTGCCGATATTTTTAATTTTCTCAAATTCAAAATTTTTTTTAATTTTCTGTTTTCAAAATTCGGCATGTTGAATTTTAAAAGTTTCAACCTTCACAAATTTTATTCTATAAAGTAAAATTTTTACAGTTTTTTTTCTTTTGAATAAAATGTGTGTCTAGGATAAATTTTCAAGTTGCTTTGTTTATATCTAAGTGAGAGTCCAAGATCAATGAATCCTAGAGATAGAAAGTAGAGAGAGAGAGCAAGGAAGCGCAAAGCCAATGTATTCAATATGTGTACGTGAAAGACTTACAAAGAACAAAGACCAAAGGGACTTAAATACCCTTGGTCAATACAACACAGAATAGGACACTAAACACAGTATTTGACCAAGCCTATAAATACAATGATTACTATAAAATCAGACTTAACAATCTCCCCCTTAGTAATCATTGGCGCTTTGGTCTTTAAAATTCATCTTCTAAATCAGCACGGACCATAAAAGCGACTTTATGAAGATTTCTGACTTTTAAAGAAAAATTTCTTCTCAGCATCTTTCAGATTGATTTGTCTTTGCTGCCTTTGACAAGTATGGACCAGATTGGAATAAACTTGAACGAACAGTTGATTCATCAGCTTGTGCTCTAGACGACACACTTCTTTTGAAAGACCTTGAATGAACTGTGGTGGTCGGAGTAGGAACAGCAAAAGAAAAAAATTTAAGCTGAGAGAATAGAATCTTTGAGCGAATCTTGATCAGCAGATAAACTTTTAAGCTCATTGTCTCTTAATCATCTCCTTTAACTTCTCTTAATTCTCCCCATCATGACCTTGATGATCGGGATCAACTTGGTCATGCAAATATTGGAGACGAGACAACTTAAGATCTGCAAAATCAAAGAAACAGAGAAAACAGGGAGGTTTGCGCTTCATGTTGGATGCGCAAACCAAGGTTTGCGTTTCATGAAGGATACGCAAAACGAGGTTTGCGTTTCACGAAGGATACGCAAAACAAGGTTTGCGTGACCAACGGAATGCGCAAAGCAAAGTTTGCGTGTCATGCTGGATGCGCAAAATTGACTTAGACAAAGTTTACCTTTTGAAACCCTTTGACTCCCCCCACACGAACTGCAACTTACATTTCTGGACCCAAATACCAGTGGGTACCAAAGAAGAAAATTGATTTTGTGTTGCAGGCACCTCAATCCAAGGGGGAGTAAGAGAACAATGGCTCTTGAATAACACAGTTCAAGACCCGCACCTCAATGTCAAGATTATGGCTCTTGAATAACACCGTTCAAGACCTACACCTCAATGTCAAGATTAAGTTAGCATTCATAAAGGAAAATCAGATACTCCCCCTCAAAAACAGATATAATCATTGAAAAATATTCTCTTTGTTCACTCCCCCTTGAAAAATGCATAAACCCATTAAAATATATTTATGAGAACACAATGATCAGATATTAATGTAGAAAGAAAAATATACTGAATGTAAATTTTGAAACAACTAAGCATATGAAATTTTAAACACTAAACAAATAAAAATCTACTTAGTAAAATATCACAGATTTATCAATCATTTGAAATCAAACATATGTTGTTGGATACAAGAACAAGTTTCATTGCATATCAAGTTAAAACATGTTCAGTTTCAAAAACTTCTAGCAATCTATTCAGTGTGCTCGCATGCGAATCTTCGATTAGTTTCAAGAAAATGCAATTCTAAAAATATTATAGAGAACTTTGCATGTACTCACACTAATCCATCAAAAATTAAGATTTTCACAAATTTATAGGTTTATCGCAACTCAAACATATCACCAAGTGTCATGAGATGTGTGCTCATTGGCATCTTTTAGCATTGTGCACATTGGCATCTTGACATGAGTGTGCTCTTTGGCATCTTTTAAGCGTTGTGCACTTTGGCATCTTTTAATCAGAGAGTTCATTTAAGTAAAGAACATGCCGTAAACGTAACTTTCTATCTGACCCTATTGCAGGATTTGGGTCAGCCACTCCCAGACCAGTTGGCCTTAGGGGACTAGGTGTCAAGCACCCCTTGCAACTTACTTTCCCGGATCAGAAAGGCTACATCGACACATCCTAAACCCATTCATACCAGTAGAACATGACTTTCGATCTGGTTCTATAGAAGGATTTGGGTTCGATCACTCCCAGATCAATTAACCTTAAGGGACCAGATGACAAGCATCCCACGGAACTTACTTTCCCAAACCAGAAAGGTCACAGGTACAAACTTTTAAACTCAGAGATTTCTGAATTTTAAGAATTTATTATTCATCTCAATCACTTAGGTCAATGTCTAAATGCTTAGCCCATATTTTCATTTCAATCTATAATTCTGATCATTTAGGTAGTCTAAGCAAAGTAAACTATAAAAATTCCGACTTACATATCTTTAAAGCAGTATCAAAAGCTACAAACATGTTGCTGACTTTTCGACTTTTGTAAGACTTGAAATTTGATCATATAAAAACTTTAATATAAACAAAAGAACTTGAAAATTTATCCTAGACACATATTTTATTCAAAAGAAAGAAAAAAATGTAAAACTTTACTTTATAGAATAAAATTTGTAAAGATTTAAACTTTTAAACTCAATATGCCGATGTTAAATTTTTTTATTAAAGACAAAATGTAAAGAATTCGGCAAATTGATATTTAGTTGGAACAAAATAAAATTCAGTTATTTCATCTTTCACATTATAAAAATAATTTGTGTCTCAAATTAAAAAAATTTTTGGGTTATAAAAAATCAAGAAAAAAAAATGAACAAGCTCAGATTCTTGAAAAATAATGAGAAAAATTGGAACACATCATAATCAGAGATAAAATGCAGCGGAAATAAAATTGATGTACTCACAGTATCTCATTTAGTCAGAAGCTTAAATCATTGAAGAACGAGTTCTAAACTGATTTGTTTAGAAGTCGTAGTCTTTGAAGTACGGGTCCTGAGCTGAAGTACTCAGAAGTCAATATTCTATTACTCCCCCTTAACATGTGATGCCTGCAACTTTAAATCAGATAAATATTTGGGTACCCACTTAAATTTGGGCCCATGTTTGTTAGTTGCAGTTCTTATGGGGATATAATTGTTAGATTTAACATTTAAAGCACGAGGAATATTATCAGAAAAATAATCACAACCATCAGAAGAGAAAGCATAATCATCTGAACTAGAATCAGAAGACGAATATGAGACATTTTTGGAAATTTGAAACATTTGCTTTATAGAGTATTTTGAAATTTTATTACAATAAGCAAATGAATCACTTTTATAACAATTGTCTACATTGTGGCCCAGTGATTACTAGCATTAACACATTTAGATTATCACAAACACTTTTATTAGATCAATCACATGAATTACAATTAATCACAGATCTAACATCTAGTCACATATCTCACGTATGTGTGTGTTCTTTGTCTGTGTTCTTACTCTCTCTCAACTACCACCAATATTACACCTTCACTTTCACATACTTACTCTCTTGCACGTCTTACAAACAATACAAGGACTTGCTTATATATAGGTCAACATGACCAAGGTCAAACCTTATAAGCTCATTACAACACACATCCAAACACTAATTACAACAATGACCCTCATTTAATCTTGAATACAATTACAGTCTAACAATCTCCCCCTTTGGATTCAAGATTAAAATTTTTTGACAATAATCTTCAAGTCTTCATATCTTCAGAATTAACTTCAACTTCAAATCTTTTCTGGCTTTGACATCTTGAAAACTTTAACAATTCTTCAAACTTGACTCTCCCTTTGAATTAACTTTTGCATAAACTCTGACTTTCTCTTTGATAAGCATTCTTTAACCTTTGACTTTAAACATCTGAAAACTTTATCACCTCTGAAATCTTTAAAACTTCAATCTGATCTTGAACTTTGATTATTCTCCCCCTTTTTAATGATTTGTAAGAATCAACATCATTAAAACACTTCAAGGTCAGATCCGTCATTGAATGAACTTCCCACCATCTGATAAGCACATTCTTCATGAACTTTCATCTCCTCTTTTTAATAATAGACAATCTCCCCCATATAAGAAAATTATGAATCTTCCCAATACATGATGTGATAAAATCTGTCATATGATCTAAAAGAGCCGTTGAACCATGAATGTATTCATCAGAATCTTTTCAAATTCAAACGAAATAAGAGTTGTAACCCTGAATCAACATATGAAACAGTTAGAAATGCCTATCAGTAACACGAAGTTACTGTGTACAACGAATGTACAATATAAGGAGCTTGTTTGATGTTGACTCCCCAGGACTTCCATTCAATCATTGAAAAACACAAGGTAATTCTATGAATGTTCTGACAGAAAAACATATTCTCTGTGTGTACGTGCTTGTGTTTTGAAAGAATTAGCACAATAATTGTGTTTCATAAGGCTCAACATATGTAAATCACTGAGACAACAATGATTATACATGGACTCAACGTGCATGAGAAAGGGTTGAAGGTGAGGCAACTTTCCTTCTTTTTCAATATCAGTATCTTCCAAGTGAAGATCCGATAGATTATGTGTTGCTTCCCCAGAAAATATGAAACATTCTCTTTTTAAGAAAAAAATGAGTAGCTAGTGAGGTTGTATGCAAGAAATGGCATGGGTTATTTGCCTATTTCAATGATGGTCACGAAAGAAATGTGAACCAATCAGTAATGTGGCTACCCGGTTCAGAAAGATGTTTGGTGCAGAGTTCTGATATTCTTTTAACTCTGTTCTCTCACCCTCTTTCTTTTAATCATATAAGCTCACATCTAACCAATCTCTCATTTCCATTTTACCTCAGCTCACTCCCACACTCAATTCTTTTAGACCCCTCTCCCCTCAATCACTCAAATGATTTCTTTCGGGGTAGGAAACACTGGTTATCGTGAATCCATGGAAGATCTAGTAAGAACTCACACTGAATCCCATGTTCCTAAAAGTAGATGCTGTTCAATGATTTTCTTGACATATAAAGCACAAGAAATCATATATCAATGTTTGTATGCTCATTCAAAAATCAGAAATGAAAATTGAGCATTTTAAACATTTAAGATATCTCAAAACTTTATATGAATGAAAAGAATAGAAATGTTTTGAGAATCTGACAATGATTAAGATCAGATCAAATTATCATGAAGAAAAATATTTGGGAATTCAAAGACGTAAGTTTTTTATATGAACAATATATAAACATATTATCAATGAAAGCACATTAAAATGAAATGACGTTTGATTCAAACAACTGTGAATACCAAACGGGAGTATTACCATAGAAAGATATATCATTTGATACATGGTAATAACATAATCAATTTGAAAATACTGAACCAGTGTGTGTATGAATACTTGACAAAGTATATAGAAAAGAAAATACACAAGTATTATTCTTTAAAGAACACACGGTCAGATAAACAATAAAATTCACAAGTAACCAAAAATCATTTAAAGTTCACACTTCTCAAATCAGAAAAACATTTTAAGATCGTGAAGTGGTTTGAACATTTTAAAACATTTTTCACAAGTAAAAGTTGTTCTTCTTTCACAAGTGTTAGAGTATAAGGATTAGAATGTTATACTTGTGAATTAAAATCCTTAACTCCCCCTGGAATGAATATATCAATTAAAGTATCCTTGACTAGATATCCTCCCCCTTGATATCTGTAAAACGTTAATCTTTTTAGAAATATTACTATAAAAGATATAGCAATATAATATCTAAACTCTCTTTCAAACGAAAAACTTCCTGATAAGATGTAATCTTGAAAGCATCCTTCAGGAGAAAACATTTGAATACGGGATTTGAACTAAATTGTCCAAAAACCATTGTCACATAAAATATCCTGCAAGAAAAAGATTTTGGTAATCATTATAAAAATGATTCCGCTTTAGTCAGATAGCATATGATGAAATATCTAAAATATATGCAAATAAAGTACAAGATTAGAAAACTCCCCCTAGAATCATGAATTGGCGTTTAGCATACCAAGTTTACTAACTAAAAAGGTAAACCTCTTTTCATCCAACGACTTGGTGAAAAGGTTAGCCAACTGGTAGTCTGTAGTCACGAAGTGCATCTCGATATCGCCCTTCTCAACATGATCCTTTATAAAATGATAACGCACGTCGATGTGTTTCGTCTTGGAATGTTGTACTGGATTAGCTGTTATCGCAATCGCACTTTTAGAATCACAGTAGATAGGGACTCGTTGGTAAATATATCCGAAATCTTTTAACTATGTTCGCATCCAGAGGACTTATGAACAGCAGCTTGCGGCAGCTACGTATTCAGCCTCAGCGGTGGATGTAGAAACACAATTTTGTTTCTTAGATGTCCAACTAACCAACTTATCACCTAAGAACTGACAAGAACCAGAGGTGCTCTTTCTATCCAGTTTGCATCCTGCATGATCAGCATCAGTATAGGCAGTTAAATCAAAAGACGAACCCTTAGGATACTAAAGGCCTAACTAAGTAGATCCTTTAAGATACCTAAGAATCCGTTTTACAGCGACCAGGTGTGATTCCTTCGGATTAGCTTGATATCTCGCACAGAAACATGTAGCAAACATAATATCCGGTCTACTAGCAGTTAAGTACAACAGTGACCCAATCATGCTACGGTACACTTTTTGATCTACTGATTTGCCAGAAAGATCTGCATCTAAAAGTGTGCCCGTTGCCATCGGTGTTTTCATCACTGAACTGTCAGTCATGTTAAATTTCTTTAAAATATCTCGAATATATTTTGACTGATTAATGAAAATGCCTTCGGGTAACTATTTTACTTGAAGACCAAGTAAAAAATTCAGTTCGCCCATCATTTACATTTCAAAACGAGATTCCATGATTCTTGAAATTTTTTTACAAAACTTTGGATTTGTAGAACCGAAAATTATGTCATCTACATAAATCTGAATCAGAATCATATCATCACCTTGCTTTTTCAGAAAGAGAGTAGTATCAATTGTACCTTTCTTGAATCCAGAAGCGAGTAAAAATTGAGTTAGAGTTTCGTACCAAGCTCTTGGTGCCTGTTTGAGTCCATACAAGGCTTTGTCTAAGACATAGACATGATCAGGGTTCTTTGGATCAACGAATCCTTCTGGTTGAGCAACATATACTTCTTCATGCAATTTCCCATTTAAGAATGCTGATTTTACATCCATTTGGAAGACTGTAAAATTTTTATGCGCTACATAGGATAAGAAGATTCGTATCGCTTCCAGTCGTGCCACAGGAGCAAATGTTTCTTCATAATCAATCCCCTCCTGTTGACAATAACCCTTTGCAACAAGGCGAGCTTTGTTTCGAACTACAACTCCAGATTCATCTCTCTTATTTTTGAAAACCCACTTTGTTCCAATAACAGATTTTCCTTTTGGAAGTGGTATAAGTCGCCAAACTTTGTTCCTCTCAAATTGTAGAAGTTCATCTAGCATCGCCAGTATCCAATCTGGATCGCTCAAGGCTTCTGAAGCTTTCTTCGGCTCGAGAGAACTTAAAAAACTTGAATATAGACAAAAATTAGCCGATGCTGCATGCGTTTGTACACCAGACTGTGCATCACCAATGATATTATGAAGTGGGTGATTTCTTGTCCATTTCATTGTACATGGAATCGGATGAATTTCAGCTTGAGTATTATCTTCCTCATATTCATCATATACTGCAGGTAAGTCTTTATCAACCCCAGATGTGCTCGGGACATCTTGTACAACCTCTTCTGAAGTAAATATTTCCGGAGCAATAGAAGAATCACTCAGAACTTCTGTTGCAGAATTTGGATCTGCATGCACAGAATCAACATTAGTATCTTCAGAATGTATATGTGTAGATGTACCTGATGCGGTTGATATTGTGACATTTTCAGAAGGTCCTGAAATATCTGCGACTATAATTGGAACCTCTGAAGTTGATGCGGATATGTTTGATTTTTCAAAATCTGCACATATATCCAGAAAAGCATCAAAAAATAATAAGTCTAATTCAGCTGTAATTTTATTTGAATTAGAAGACTTATTCTGTTTGAACTCAGGTTCTATTCCATCTTGAATAGAAACTTTCTGTTTAAGCTTGAGTTCTGAACTGTTGTGTTCAGAAGTCAACGTTGATGATTCGTCGAATGACACATTAATGCTCTACATGATCGTCTTGGTTCGTCTATTGTAGATCCGATAGGCTTTAGACGTTAACGAATAACCAATGAAATAGCCTTCGTCAGCCTTCTTGTCAAATTTACCAAGATTGTCTCGATCATTGAGAATATAACACCTGCAACCAAAAGTACGAAAAGATTTAATATTCGGTTTTCGACTATTAATAAGTTCATACGCTGTCTTTTTATGTCTTTTGATGACAATCGTGCGGTTTTGTGTGAAACACGCATTAGCTACGGCTTCAGCCCACAGAAACATTGGCAATTCGGAATAGGCTAAGATTGTCCTTGCAGCTTCCACCAGTGTTCGATTCTTCCTTTCAACTACTTCGTTTTGTTGAGGAGTGTAGGGAGCAAAAAAGTTGTGAGAGATCCCAACAGATATGAGATAACTCTGAAGCTTTTCATTCTTGAATTCCGTGCCATTGTCACTTCTCAAAGATATAACCGGCAATTGTAGTCGAACCTGGATCTTCTTTAAAAACTCAATGATGAGCTCTGCTGCATCTGATTTGTTCCTTAAAAATTCCAGCCAAGTATATCTGGAGTACTCATCTATCATGACCAAAATATATTTCTTACCATTGATAGACTGAGTCCTTATCGGGCCGCAAAGGTCCATATGTATCAATTCAAGAGGTGTTGAAGATGAGAATTCTGTCTTTGCTTTATGAGATGTTCGCTTCATCTTTCCCATTTCACAAGCGGGACAAAGAGAATTCTTCTCAAACCTTAGTTCTGGTAGACCTTTGACAATGCCTTGTCTCGCCAACTGATTAATCGCATCAAAGTTTTGATGAGACAGACGCCGATGCCATATCCAACTTTCAGCTCGTGAAGCTTTTGCAATCAGACAAACAGGTCTTGATGCAGAAAGTGTTGGAAAATTCACAGAATAAAGATTTGCATTCCGCTTGGTTTTAAAAACTGCATGACCATCTTTATCTTCAATATAACAGCATTTATCAGTAAACCGAACTTGAAATTGACTATCGCAGAATTGACTTGTACTGAAAATATTATGATCAAGTCCTTCCACGTATAGTACTCTTTTGATTGTCACGGTGCCATTTGTTAACGATCCGTGTCCTCGAATGTATCCTGTAACCTCAGAATTAGCATAACTTACAGTACCGGCAGATTCCTCAACATAATTGTGAAGTAGATGCTTAAATCCTGTCATATGGCGTGAGCATCCTGAATCTATATACCATGTATGTGAGACCTGCAAAAAGAACAACTCATTTCTGTTTAGGTACCCATATCCAGATGGGTCCTTCCTTGTTAGCTTTTCGCATCTTATCAACATCATCTACCTTAGCCTTAATTCGCCACTCATAGCGAGGCTTAGGTACCCATTTCCAAACCATTTTAACATTAAGCTCATGAAATGTTTTCTTTTTCGAAAAATTATCAATCTTATCATGAAAAATTTTAGCCTGATGAGTTAAGGAATTTAAAGCTGATTTGACATGAGATGTTTTTCTGGTAACTTTAGATTTAGGATGAATGGAAGGAATGATAAAAGCATTATCATGAAAGTGTTTGCAGATAAAATTCTTACGTGCAAATGTTAAAAGCTTAGATTTATCCAATGAAGTACAATCATTCATACAACTTTGACATTTGGAAACGGTTGAATTTTTACACATCAAACTACCACTATCACTATCACTGATATTACATTTATTTTTAGCAACTTTATTTTCCTTCAAATTCTTCATCCTTTCTCCTTTACCATTTTGCCTTTTTACATCTGAAACAGGAAACAAAATCTTGTTAGTTTTCTTTGAAGAAAATGATTTTGGCTTTGAAGTACAAGAAGCTTCTCCTTTCTAAAAAATACTCGGAGGATATTCAGGAGTAGTAGTATAAACAACTGAAGTTTTAGAATTAACAGTATCAAACTCTGGATTAGAATGAACATTCCAGTTTTTAGAGTCAAACATCTTTTTCTCTTTTAAATTTTGTTGAAACAAATCATTTTTTAAAATATTTAACTCTCTAGAGAGTTCTTTGTTTTCTTCAAAAGACTTGTCAAGTTTGAATTTGAGATCAACATTCTCATCTTCTAACTCTTCAATTGTCTTTTGAAGATCTGTGATTTGTTTCTCAAAATTAGATGCTTGATTCACCTCAAAGTTTGATTCCATCTTTTCTATAATAGGAACAGGATCTGAAGCATTCATCATTTCTGTAAAGATCTCCTCAGTCATAATTTTTGAAAAATCAGAATTAAGGTTTTGATTCATGATATTTTCATCTTTTGATCCATTTGATGAATTAGACGTGAATAAATCAGATTATAACACTTGATTCTCAACATCAGTTTCTAAATCAGATTCATCAAACTGACACTGAGATTCAGTATTATTTTCATCAATCTTGGCTGATTCTGTTGGAGAAAATAGAGATGAAAAATCACTAAATTCTATCTTTCTTGTTTTGTAACTTTCATTTAAATCTTTATAAGCAAAACCAACAGATTTTAAACTTGAAATGGAATTAACGCAAGATAAAGTGTCATCATCATTCACAACTTTACTTTTTACAAAAGTATCATGAATATCAGATTTTGTAGAAGTAGAGCCCATTTTATCAAAATTATACAAATTTTCTGGTGCTCTTTTCAAAACAGTATTTGGTTCAAAACCTAAACCTTTTTTAACATTATAAAATATGACATCTTGGAGTTTGTTTGTTAAAAGATTTAATGTTTGCTCAGTCTGTCCTCTTTTCAGATTTAAATCCTCTAGTTGCTTGATTTTACAATATGTCTCGTTTCTTTCTTGAAAACATGCTTCAAATTTTAGTTGAAAATCACCTTTTTCAGCATTTAAGTTTACAAGATCTCTTTCAAGCTCAGATATTTTTGAATTTAAAACATCTTTGTCCTTTTTCAAACAATCTTTCTCAGATTCTTTTTCCTTAACAACATCTTTCAACATTGAATTTTCATCACGAAAATTCAACATTGTTTGTCTTTCATGACTAAGTTTGCCTTTTAAAGTTTTAAACTCTTCTTTCATGAATTTAACTTGATCCTTTAAGTATTGAATATGTACCTCGGAACCACAGTCGGAATGATCAGAAGATGATCCAATGTCCTCATCTACTTTGGCCATCATACACACCTGAGTAAAGTGTGCAGATTCATCATCAGAACTCTTGTAGAGCCAATTCTCTTCTTCCGCCATTAAGTTCTGACCATCTTCCACCTTCTTTGCTAACAAAGTTTTCCGAGCATAATATTCCGAATTCTTTGTTCGCTTGAACTTGCAATCCTTGGAAAAATGACCTGGTTTTCCACAGTTATAGCATCTTCCATATTTCGGCTCAGTCTCTTCTTTCTTTCCTTCTCTCTTCTCTTCTCGTTTCTCTTGTCGCTTTTCATCTCTTTTCTCTCCTCTTTTCTCATACTTCTTTTCAGATCTCGGTTTGAACTTGTCTTTCTTGTAACTCTCATATTTCGGCTTGTACTTGTTCTTTCCAAAGCTTTTAAACTGCTTTGTGAGAAGAGCCAGATTTTCAGCGAATCCTTGCATATCCTCATCTGAATTTTCTTCACTTTCAGTAGAAGACTTATCAGTGCTTGAATCTGTAACCTCAGTGAGGAGAGCTCTGTATTTCCTTGACTTTGTCTTGTAAGAAGAACTGGACTTGAAACTTGACCATTTCTTACGTTCAGACATTAAGGCTAGAGAATCTTTGACCATCTTCTTTTCAGCACCAAGCTGCTTTACTTCATCCTCATGCTGAGATAAAGTTGTGAAGATATCATTGACGTCTTCTTGTGCCATGTCCTTAGTCATCTGAATGTTGATAGCATAGCTTTTCCATTATGGGTTCAAGTTCTTGATGAACTTATAATTGATCTCTGATTCTGACTTGTTCATTCCATTTCTCCTTAGATCATTCAATATCACATTGAAGCGATTGTATGTTTCCAACAAAGTCTCTCCTTCTTTCGCATGAAAGCCTTCATATGCATTTATACTCTGATTCAACTTTGTCTGAATTGACTTCTTTGATCCTTGAACTGTTTTTCCAATTCATCCCATAACTCTTTTGCAGATTCCCTACTATCTACTCGATTGTAGATATCATTAGGGATTGCCATAGGTAAATAGATAAGTGCCTCTTCATCTATCTTGTGTCTTGCCTTTTCCACATCAGTAAAGAATTGATATGGTTTTGACACATATCGATCTGGGATATATGGAGATGTAGCTGTGGCTGCTTGTCCAGGTACAAACGATTGTGGATTTCCCGGACCATCTATGATAGATGTCATATAATCTATGTTCTTTAGATTCAAGAACTGAATCATTCTTTTCTTCCATTGTGAATAATCTCCGACAGACAAGACCGTAGGCTTCAGATGAGATCCCATAGAAAGAAATTCATTTGCCATGGTTGAGATCTGTATATACCTACACAAGATGAAAAAATATTAGCTAGTAAAGATCTTTAAATCCAATCAAATCAAGAAAACTTAAAAAAAATTCAGAGATTTTGATTACTCAAAGAACTTTTGTCCCCCTTCGCAGACTTAACACGGGGGTCCCGCTAAAATGAAACGCAAACCAGGATGAACACGATGAATCAAGCGCAAACTACGATGAATCAAGCGCAAAGTTTAATGAACACACGCAAACCTCTAAAATCAATCAAAATCACACCAAAAACTCATCTAGACTCTGAATTTCGATCTGAAAATTTGACAATTCACTTACCTAAACATCTCGAATCTAATTCTGACAATGAATTTCAATTAAAAACACTCAAAATGACAATTTGATTCAAGAATAGTACGGTGAACTCGTGAACTCGAAAAACATAAAATCTTCAAAATTGATGATCAATTCACATGCTATTCAAAAATCAAAAGATACAGACTCGATCGATTTCACAATATGATCATAACCTGATCAATTTCAACTCGAAAATTCAACTAAAAATCAAAATAGATTTTGACTTCGTGAACAGTAGCGTGAACAGTACGACTCAAAACATTTTCTTGATTTTCAAACGGATTTGGCTCTGATACCAATTGGGGCCCAGTGATTACTAGCATTAACACATTTAGATTATCACAAACACTTTTATTAGATCAATCACATGAATTACAATTAATCACAGATCTAACATCTAGTCACATATCTCACGTATGTGTGTGTTCTTTGTGTGTGTTCTTACTCTCTCTCAACTACCACCAATATTACACCTTCACTTTCACACACTTACTCTCTTGCACGTTTTACAAACAATACAAGGACTTGCTTATATATAGGTCAACATGACCAAGCAAGGTCAAACCTTCTAAGCTCATTACAACACACATCCAAACACTAGTTACAACAATGACCCTCATTTAATCTTGAATACAATTACAGTCTAACATACATATCTATCTTCCTCAGTCATAGGAACATTTGATGTCCGCCTCGCTCTCCAGATTTGCTTCTTTGACCGGTTCAAAGTCCTATCTGTAGGAATTGAATCGGAAGAATTAGAACTGTCAGAAAGAACTGTATCTCGTTTCTTTGACTTCTTTGACCGTCTTCTTTTACGCTTAGGTTCATAATATTGATCATTGAGCGTAAAAGAATCATCAAGAATTTTAGAATTAATATTTAAATCAGAAGAAATAAATTTATCTAAGCAAACAATCTGATCAACTAATAAATCTGAATTTGCCTCGGAGTCTGAAGAATTTTGAGAAAAGATTTTAAAATTTGAAACTTCCTTTTTATTTTCCTTAGAATCAGAAGATAGGCTAGAAATAAAATCTGATTTTTGAAAAAATAAATTTTCTTCAAGACTAGACGTCATGAAAGAAAGAATAATATCAGGTTCAAGTTTCTTCAAAATATTTTGATCTTCTATCTGATCTTCAAGATCTATGATTTTTCCTTCTAATACTAACGGATGAGTATTTTTCTTTGAATCATAAATGATTGGAGAAATATTTTCCTTATCAGTATCAGATGCATAAGGAGCAATAAAATCATCAGACATTGAAGATTTAACAGAAGATATATCATTTAAAATTCTTCTGCCTCTCTTTGATTTTTCAGGAAAATATTTTGCATTTTCACTTGTATAAACAAAAGGAATTTCATTTTTCTTGTTATTTGTCCTTTTCTCATGTTCGATTTCTAACACTTGCTTCTCATTCATCCAATCAATTTTAAATTGAGGAGCATAATGAGCAAGAGTCAGATAATCGTATTTTTATAAAGTTGGGGATTTTTCAATCGCATTGTTTAAACAATGAGAATTTTCAAAACCAAGTCCCCACCTTTGTTTTAAAGCTTCTTCACTCCTTGGCTTGTTCATAAAAATTGTTTGTTCAGATTGGTTTCTTCGATAAAGCTTTTCTTCTAACTTATTTATTTTATCTGAAAATTCATCTTTTAAAGAAGTCATTTTAGTCAAAGACTCAAGATAAGTCTTATTTGAATTTTCCAAATCATCCAATTTCTTTTGAAAGATGTCTTTTGTATTTTCTAAAGTAGATTTTTCATCTTTCAAAGAAACTTTCAGTTTGTCAATCAAATCTGACTTTTCAGAATTTAAATTCTTTTCAGATAAGAGTTTTGAATGAAGATCAGATAAAGCAGTAATCTAATCATGATATTCATCTGAGAAGAAATGAAATTAAAATCAAATTCAGAATATACCTCATCTTCATCTATGTCAGAATCATCATCTGACTGATCATCTCCAACTAAGCACATATGAGCTATCTCGACGTTTGAAGCTTCATCATCGGAATAATCCAGCCAGAATTCTTCCTCGGCCAGCAGAGCAGTTCCGTTCTCTCTCTTTTCATCTAGTTCCATTTTCTTTCTATAATAAGCTGAATCCTTGACCACCTTTGCTCTACACTCCTTTGACATGTGACCCGACTTCCCGCAATTATAGAAAGCAGCAGTCTTTGGCTCGGGTACTTTTGCTTTAGGACCAGAAGTGAAGCAAGAAGTGTTGGAACTCGACCTTGGTTGGAACTTTTTCTGGAAATGCTGAGAGAGAAGAATCATAGCTTTCTGTAATGCCTCGCCATCATCTTTAGTTGACCCGGTGTAAGCGTTATCAGACAACGCTTGTTCATCCAGTTGCTTCGTGAGGAGAGAAACCGGATCAACTATCTTCTTGTTGTTTTTCTCTAGTTTGGCCTTCTTTTCTATCACCATGCTTTCATCAGTCATCAGAATCTCGCATAATTCTTGGATTTGCATAGTGGAGATTCTGACATCGTTCCCCAATCTGTGGCATGATTTATTCCATTTAGGTTGCAATCTGTTGAGGAACTTCAGATTTAATTCAAGCTCAGTCTTTTCAACCTTTATCTTTCGAAGATCATTGATGACAACACAGAAACGATCAAATACAGTCTTTAGTGGCTCCCCGTCCTTGACTTTGAATTCTTCAAAATTATTCATGTAGCGCGTATGCCTGAGTTGAGTAGCTACTGAAGAACCAAGCATAATTTTCTCAAGCTGTTGCCACATCAGATTAGGATGAGTTTTGAAACAGTCAATCCTGTTGTATACAGAGTTTGGCAAGGCCAGCATTAGATTTGCTTTAATATCCCGATCAGCTTGATAAGCAGACAACTCTTCATGTGTGTACTCTTTAGTAGGCTTGTATAATCCAGAAGCCAATTTGGGTCTGTCGAACGGTCCTTCACATAAAATGGTCATCATGTCATTTCCATTCTTTTGTCGTTCAATAAAGTTCAGGAACCGATCTTGCCACTGTGTAAACTCGTTTTCATCGATTAGTACCGGTGGATGATTTTCTGTACCCAATGACATCATAATGTCATTTTTGTAGAACTGAGCTTGGAAAGCAAACTTGGCATAATCCATAGATGATAAAATGGTCATCATGTCATTTCCATTCTTTTTTTTTAAATTTAAGTCAGGGAGACGCGCAAACTATAGGTTTGCGTTTCAAGAGAGAACCGCGAACTAAACTTTGCGTTTTCTTAGAGAAACGCAAGATGAAGCTTTACGTGAGAAGACTTTGTGTGTTAAGACATGGCTTTGCGTGTGAAGACTGAAACGCAAACTGTGTTTTGCATGTGAAAACTGAAGCGCAAAGAATGCTTTGTGTGTGTAAGCAGAAGCGCAAACTAGAACTTTGCGTTTGAAGAAGGAAGCGCAAAGTAGACTTTGCGTATGTAGAGGGGTGCGCAAAGTAAACTTTGCGGGTTGAAGAGGGAAGCGTAAATCAAGCCTTTCGGATTGCACTTGATACGCAAGATAAGCTTTGCGTATGAGGCTAGATGTGAAAACCTGAAAAACAAGATCAAGATTAGTAGAACACGCAATTCAAAAGATGAACATGCGCAAACGATGATGAATGAGGCGCAAACTTGTATGATTGAAGCGCAAACTTTAAAAACTCACAAATTTTCGCAATATCAATTCAAACCAAGAAATTTATGCATGAAAAACACACACTGATTATCGAAAACACCTTTTTAACACAATTCAAACAACAATTTCGATTAAAAAACACTAAAACTCAAAATCTTCGATGAAACAGTACATGAACTCGTTTTTCTAGAAAATTTCAATTTCACAAAATCGATGATCTAAATCAGTTTTTCTTGAAAAACAACCTGAAACAAATGTGATCGATTATCAAAAACGAAACTAATGAAATCAAAAACAACACAATTCGATCACAAACAGATCCAAATTTTATGAGAAATCAAGAAAACGAGATTTTCTTGAAAAAATTCAAGAAAATCGATCAAATTTTCGATTTCAATCACAAATTCAGATATAGAAAAACAATCTATCAATCCTCTCAAGATTCAGTTGGCTCTGATACCAATTGAGAGTCCAAGATCAATGAATCCTAGAGATAGAAAGTAGAGAGAGAGAGCAAGGAAGCGCAAAGCCAATGTATTCAATATGTGTACGTGAAAGACTTACAAAGAACAAAGACCAAAGGGACTTAAATACCCTTGGTCAATACAACACAGAATAGGACACTAAACACAGTATTTGACCAAGCCTATAAATACAATGATTACTATAAAATCAGACTTAACACTAAGTTTTATATGTTCAACGTTCAAGAATTACAAAGATCAAAAGGTGAGCAAAACATGTTTGAAATTTTGAGAATGCTTTAAAGTTGTGTTATTCAGAATATTAATAGTTTACAATGCTTAGAAAACCTAAAAAGTCAGAATTAAAGATCGTAATGAAAATATGGGCTAAGCACTTAGATGTAAAACAGAGTAATTAAGATGAAAATTAAATATATATAAAATACATAAATCATTAAGTTTAAAAGTTTGTACCTGTGACCTTTCTGGTTTGGGAAAGTAAGTTCCGTGGGATGCTTGTCATCTGGTCCCCTAAGGTCAATTGGTCTGGGAGTGATCAAACCCAAATCCTTCTATAGAATTAGATCGAAAGTCATGTTCTACTGGTATGAATGGGTTTAGGATGTGTTGATGTAGCCTTTCTGGTCTGGGAGAGTAAGTTCCAAGGGGTGCTTGATACCTAGTCCCCTAAGGCCAACTGGTATGGGAGCGGCTGACCCAAATCCTGCAATAGGATCATATAGAAAGTTACGTTTACTACATGTTCTTTACTTACAAAACTTCTTGATTAAAAGATACCAATGTGCACAAGCTTAAAAGATGCCAAATAGCACAATCATATGAAGATGCCAATGTGCACAATGCTAAAAGATGCCAATGAGCACACATCTCATGATACTTGGTGATATTTCTGAGTTGTGATAAACCTATAAAATTATGAAAGTCTTAATTCTTGTCCACTTAGTGTGAGTAAAGGCAAAGTTCTCTATTATATTTTTAGAATTTCATTTTCTTGAAGCTAGTCAAAGTTCGCATGCTAGCCCACTGAATAGATTGCTGGAAGTTTTTGAAACTGAACATGTCTTAACTTGATATGCAATGAAACTTGTCTTTGTATCCAACAACATATGCTTGATTTCAACTGATCGATTAATCTGGCTATTTTACTGAGTAGCATTTAATTTGTATAGTGTTTAAATTTTTATATATTTAGTTGTTTAAAAATACATATTCAATATATTTTTCTTTCTACATTGATGTTTCGATACTTGTGTTCTCATATCTGTGTAAGTGGGTCTGTGCATATTTTGAGGGGGGGGGGGGGGTGAAAAAGGAGAATATTCTGAAAAGAACATCTGATCTTATCTCATTCCGAGGGGGAGTGAAGTGCATTTCTGTAGGGGGAGTAAAAGAGCTCATCAGATGAATCATTTCTCGTATAGATTTCTTGCTAGCTTCTTCGATTCAGTCTTGCAGATCTGAAGCTGTCTTTTCTCTAACGTAAACATGACCAAGATGATTCAGATCATCAAGGTCATGAGGGGGAGAAGTTAAAGAGAAGTTGAAAATACAAAGAGTTCAAAGTTTATCTGCTCAAGATTCTATTTCTTCAACTATACTTGTCCTTATGCTGTTCCAGCTCCGACCACCACAGCTACTTTGAATACATTTGAAAGAGGTGCATCGTCTAGAGCACAAGTTTTTGTACCTGTTTCTGAACCAATTGTTCTTCAATGATTATTACAAACTGGTCCAGTCTTGTCAAGGCAGCAAAGGCAACAGAGACTAAAAGATGTTGAGAAGAATTTTTTTTGTCAAGAAGCTTCGCTAAGTCGCTTAAATGGTCTGGGTTGATTTCGAAGATGGGTGTAATAGCCTACATTGAAGACCAGAGCGCCAATGATTACTAAGGGGGAGATTGTTAAGTCAGATTTTATAGTAATCATTGTATTTATAGTCTTGTGCTAATACTGTGTACTTAGCGTTTTATATCTTGTATTGGCTAAGGGTATTTAAGTCCCTTGTGGCCTTTGTGTTTGTAAGTCTGGAACGCATAATCTGAATATATACATACTTGGCGCTTCTCTCTCTATCTCTCTCTAAGATTTAGAGTGATCTTGGATTATCACTTTCATAGGACAATATGGGTTCTTTGTGCTAGGACTTAAATGAACTTTTATGGATTCACGTTAACCAGTGTTTCCTACCCAAGAAGTTAATCCTTAGTGATTGAGCCTGAGCAGTCTAAAAGAAATGAGTGTGGGATGTGTGATGAGGTAAAATGGAAAAGAGAGTTTGGTTATATGTGAGCTTAATGATAAAAAGAAAGAGGGTGTGAGAACAGAGTAAAAGAATATCAAACTCTGCACCAACTACTTTCTGAGTCGGGCAACCACATTTCTAATGTTTCACATTTCTTCGTGAACATTATTGAAACAGGAAAATAGCCCATGCCAACTCTTGACTTAACCCCACCAGCCACTCATTTTCTTCTTAAAAAGAAAGTGTTTCATATTTTTCTGGGGACGCAACATATAATCTATCTGATTTTCATTTGGAAAATCTGGATATTGAAAAATAAGGAAGTCTGCCCCACCTTCACACTTCAATCATGCACATTGAGTCTGTGTTTAATTACTGTTGTCTCAGTGGTTTACACAATGTTGAACCTTATAAAAAGCAATCATCATGTGCTTAATTCTTTCGAACACTTGTACGAACACACAAGGAATTTGTTTTCTTGTCATAACATTCATAGAAATTTCCTTTGTGGTGTTTCGATGATTGGATGGAAGCCCTGGGGGAGTGAACATCATAAAAGCTCCTTTACAATGTGTATCCGTTACACACAGTGACTTAGTGTTACTGACAGGCATTTAACTGATTCATTTGTTGATTCAGGTGTTACACATTTCTAACTTATCTGGATTTGAAAAGATCTAGATAAATACATGGTTACGAGTCAACGAATCAGATGCTCAGTTTAAAAGATCAATGGTCAGAAAGATTTCAAAGACATTTCTTGCTGAAGGTTTTGATGATATCGATGCTATATTCATCAAAAAGGGGAAGATGATTTAAAGAAATGTCAGTGTCAGAAATTCCAGAGTTAGAGAATTGTTTGAAGATCAAAAGTTCAAAGTTCAAGAAAAGATTAAAGATTTCTGAAGATGTGCTAATTTTGCTGAAATTTTATTTGAAGATTATTTGCTGAAGCAATATGAGCTAAACCTGAAGATAATTTCTTTTCAAGTCTGAAAGGGGTTTGTGTACAACCTTGGGGGAGAATGTTAATATTCTTGAAGAATAGATTTTTGAGAAAAGATTGTTGAAAGTTTTAGAAGAGATAGAGCTTATCAGAGAAGGGGAGAATGTAAACTTTTCATAGTGTTAAGAGGGAGAATGTTGATTATTTGAGAAAATCGTTTTTGTATCAAAGGGGAAAGATTCAGATTGAGCTTAAAGAGAGAAGATTGAATTGTTAAATCTTTTGGAGATGATCTTGATCCAAAGGGGGAGAATGTTAGAGCACATATTTATTGGATTCAAGATCATAAAGATTGAAGATCAAAGGTTTAAAGTCAACTCTCATGGAAAGTCAAAGTCATTTTGTTAATAAAGTCAAAGTCAACATTTTGTATTTTGTTTGTTTTCTTTGTATTTGTCTTGGGTATAAATACCTTTGTTGTCTTTGTAAGCGTGTGGTAATTCATTGTAATTGAAGAGATCTTAATAGAGAAGAACATACTGTTACATCATTCTAGAGAGAGAGAGAGAGAGAGAGAGAAAGTAGTGAGATTGTAATATTTATTCTTGAATCAATGACATTTGATTTCGATTTATTCTCATCTTGATTGTTTGTTTACATTAGAAATTGAATATTGGGACACACAATATTTCAAAAAGTTCAAGAAGTCAAAGCTAGAAAGTCAACTCTCAGTGAAAGTCAAAGTCTTTTGTTAATAAAGTCAAAGTCAATGTAATTTTATTTTGTTTCTTTGTAATTGTGTGAAGGTATAAATACCTTCTTGTCTTTGTAATCGTGTAAGAAAGTAAGTAAGAGTAACAAGCGTGTAAGTCATTGTGAGAATCAGTTTAGAGAGAGAAAGTCTAGAGTGAGAAAGTGAGAATTGTAATTGTTTGAAGATTTAATCAAAGACTTGTGATTACGATTTCTCATCTTGATTGTGTGTGATTGATTAGAACTTGAATCTACGACTCACAAAATTAATTCATTATGAATCACATGTGATTTTGATAACAAAAAGGTTAACATTACAAATGATATGTGTAAATTATGAATTACGTTTTGAAGTACATGTGATCTTATACATTTTAAATGCATTTTACTACACATCACATATGATTATTGTTAAGTCTGATTTTATAGTAATCATTGTATTTATAGGCTTGGTCTTATACTATACTTAGATAGGTTTTATCTGTTGTATCTGACCAGGGTATTTAAGTCCCTTTGGTCCTTGTTCCTTGTAACATTCACGCCTACTTTGAATACATCTTGTTATTTCGCGCTACATTGTTCTCTCTCTCTACTTTCTCTCTCTAGGATTTAGAGATCTTGGACTCACAATTGGTATCAGAGCGATTTGAATCTTGAGAGAATTGAGAGAATTGATTTTCGTTTCTGAATTTGTGGATTAAAGCAGATAATTTGATCGATTTTCTTGAATTTTTCAAGAAGATCTCGTTTTCTTGCTTCTTCATCAAATTTGGATGTGTTTTTGATCGAATTTCTTTGAAAATTGGTTTGTTTGATCCGTTTTTGATTGCAAAACTTTTTTAATTCACATCAATTTCCAAGAAAATCAGTTTTTGATTGTCAATTTAGAGATTTTTGAAGTTTTTGGTAAAACATGTTTGACGTACTGATCATATATGAAATCTTGTGTTTGTGGTTTTTAATCGAAATGTTTAATTGAAAAGTGTTAAAAAGTTGTTTTCGATCATGTTTGTATAAGGAATTTTCTTCAAATTCAACTTTGAAATCAACTTTTTGGCAGATTTCTTGATTTTCTTTCGGTTTGCGCTATATTTAAACTTTGCGTCAGTTCATATGCATTTGCGCGAGTTCATCGTTTGATTTGCGCGATCTACTAATCTTGTCTTAGTGTATTTCAGGTTTTATCAAATTCAGAAATCAGTTCATCACGCAAAGTGCAACTTTGCGTCTCCCGTGTATCAAGAGAAGCTCAGTTCTCGTCTCTTCTGTCTCACGCAAATTCAGCTTTGCGTCACCTCTTCATCGCGCAAATTAAAGTTTGCGTATTCAGTATTTCACGCAAAGCTTTGCGTTACCTCTTCATTGTGCCATTGCCTTCTAACGCGAAATTCAGTTTGCGTTTTGCTCTTCTCACGCAAAGTTCCTTTGCGCCACTAGCTTATCACGCAAAGCTAGGTTTTCGTTTTAAACGTCTCACGCAAACCTCAAGTTTGCGCCATCTCAGTCAAGACTTAGCATTTTTCTGGATTTCTGCTATGGATTCTGGGAAATTTTCTTATCAAGCTCAATTATACAAAAATGATCTTATGATGTCTTCGGGTACAGAAAATCGTCCACCAGTGCTGATAGATGAAAATGAGTTTACACAGTGGCAAGATCGGTTCCTGAATTTTATAGAACGTCAAAAGAATGGAAATGACATGATGAACATTCTATCAGAAGGACCGTTTGAAAAACCCAAGTTGGCTTCTGGATTATATAAGCCTACTAAAGATTATTCACTTGAAGAGTTGTCGGCATATCAAGCTGATCGTGATATAAAGGCAAATCTGATGCTAGCCTTGCCAAACTCTATCTACAACAGGATTGACTGTTTCAAAACTCATCCTAATCTTATGTGGCAACAGCTTTAGAAGATTATGCTTGGCTCTTTAGTTGCGACTCAACTCCGACATACTCGTTATATGAATAACTTTGAAGAATTCAAAGCCAAGGAAGGGGAGCCACTGAAAACTGTGTATGACATATTGAAATTGTAAATCCCAATCCAAATCAAGCAATTCTCAAGATCTAAGATATAACAGTATCAAGATTCTAGAGAGAGAGTAGAGAGAGAAACGTAGTCATATGTATATAGCAATTAAGAACCACTTACAAACTATTACAAAGGAAACACTATTTATATGAGAACTAAAATCACAAGCTTAACAACAAAGTAAACTCCTATTGACTTAGACTAGACTTTGACTAAAAAACATTGACCTTGTTGACTTTGCTAGACTTGACTTTTCCTATTAAATCTTGGATACAATAATACACTAACAATCTCCCCCTTTGTATTCAAGATTTAATAAAAATTTGACATTAGTCTTCAGCACTTGATTCTTCAATCTTTAACTCTGACGTCTTTGAACTTTGAAGCTTTAACAGTCTTCAGTCTTTCAATCTTTGAAGAATCTAGAAAAATCTTTAATACTTTGTAGCTTTGGAAAGTCAACAAGTCTTGAAAACTTTGAAATCTTTGAAAACTTCTTTGAAACTTCTAGGGATCTTTGAAAACTTGTATCTTCATCTCTGTAATCTCTGATCAGTCTTCAGAAAAACAAACTTTCTCAAATCATCTTAACTTTGACTTGTCTTCAGAAATCTTTGAGAATGATTTCTTTTTATCTGATTTGAACTTTCAGAAATTCTCCACAAGTCTTGACTTTATAACTCTGAAATTCTTTGAAATTGATCTTTGTAGATATCTCCCCCTTTTTGATGATTGTGAGCTTCATGATCATCAAAACTTTTCAATCTCAACACATTCTTTGATCATCCCCCTTTGTACTCAATGTAACAATCTCCTCATTTATGATGATTTGACATTTTCCATCCTTTGATCTGAATAATTGAATCATGAACTGTATATACCCGAATCTTTTCAAATTCAGATATAATGAACTTGGTGTTAGCTCCATCTACCATGTTTAGAAGTGTTGAAAAATAGGCTAAGTATAGAAACCCCTGCTATCTCGAAAGTCGCCGTAGAAGATACAAAGCTCAGAAGAACACTCCGCAGAAGACGCACCAGAAGGACAAACCTGATAATGATACTCAGATCACAGAGCCTCTGTGATCACTCATAGAGCCTCTGTGAAGGCTAACCTCTGGAGATCAATGTTGAAGCTTTTCTTAGAGTTCAAGACAAGACCACGTGCAAAACACGTGAGGCCTGCTGTATGAAGATCCTCAAGATCAAAGTAATGGGCGTCCCACGATGTTTACTTTACAGGTGGCATTCCGTTTATGGAATGTCAGTTTTAGTCTTGTACTAAGAGGTGCATCCCTCTGCTATATTAAGGGAGCACCACCTTTGAGCACAAAGGAACTAGAGCACACACAAAAATAGCAGTCTGTATAATCCTTGAGCATATTTGCACATACCAGTGCGTGTTCTTGGTGTTCTTGAGTAATTAATGAAACAGTTATTTGAGTAACTTTCATATAATACTTTACTTCCTGTTCATTAATTACTTGTGTGTTTACTACCTTGCATGTTCAATCTTTTCTACATATCTTAAACGCTTCCGCACTCTATCTTATTAATCTGTGTGTAGTAAAAGGTTAAATCAAGTTAAAGAACATCATAACTTGGATCAACAATTGGTATCAGAGAAAACTTTGATTTTCAATATCAAAGGATCTTGTTCTATACTTGTTTCCAGTATTCAAGGTAGTAGTTTGAGTCTGTTCTTCGTCCCAAACTCCATTTATAGTCACACTCTGTTTTCTGAAGCTATATCAACCTGTTTGGTATAGAAACAGGTACAAGTGTGTCCTTCATTCAAAGACAGATTCAAAGCTAGTTGGTTGGTCATCTGTTCTTACTGATTCATATTCTCATCATTTCTAAAACCATTACTGTTATACTCTTTCTGGTTCGTGCCATACTCTGTTTTTCCTCTCTAAACTAAAATGGCAAACACTGTTAACTACTTCAGTGCTGGATCTCAGTCTAAACCTCCCACTCTTCTAAGGGATGAATATCCTCAGTGGAAGATCAGGATGGTGCACTTCCTTGAAGATGTGGATCCTGGTTTGGTTGAGTTTCTTCACAATCCTCCTTTCATCCCAATGACAATTGTTCCTCGTGTTCCGGCCACTGCCAATACTCCTGAAATCCCTGAATATCAACATCCCAAACCTGTCCTTGAATGGAGTGAAGAAGAAAAGGCACAACATGAGCTTGCAAAGAAAGCCAAAAGATTAATCATAATGGCTATCCCAAACGATATCTTTCAATCTCTTGACTCATGTGAAACTTCAAAGGACCTATGGTTAGAGCTAGAGAAACAACTTGAGGGTGGTGCCAAAACCCTCAAGAACAACAGAGCCTTATGCATAAATGAGTATTTTGCATTCAAAGCTCTGCCGGGTGAATCCATTCAAAGCACTTACAATAGATACAATTCTTTGATAAACAAGTGCAAGAGGTATGGGATCCACAGAACCTCGGAAGAAAACAATGTCTGATTTCTACAGAGCCTAAATGATGAATGGCTTCATCTAACCATGTCCATGCAAGACACATTGGATCTTGATGTTTGGTCCATATCTGATCTCTTTGGAACACTGATTAGCCAAGAGAACATAATTTCCAAACTGACAACCTCTGTTGGAGGTCCTCTGGCTCTTGTGGGAAGTGCCTCAGAAGTCAAAGACAAGGGAAAGAAGGATAAGGCAGCTGAGGAGGCACAGAGGAAGAAGAAAAAGAAGGTACTTGTAGCAGAGAGTGAAAGTGAAGAAGATTCTGAGGAGGAGATTGACATGGCTGCTCTGGCCAAAACACTTGCACTTACGACCCGACAATTCAATCGAGGTCTCAAGAAGCCGGAGTACAGAAGGAGAGAAGAAAGAGATGACAGAAGCAGAGGATATGGTGAAGCGAGAAGACATGAAAGATAAAAGTCTGGGGAGCCAAAGGAAGAAGAGAGGAGTGGACAGAGGTCAGACGGCAGAGGTGGCATCAAATTCCCAAAGAAAACTGAAGGCTGCTTCAAATGCGGAAAACCAGGTCATTTCGCCGCAGAGTGCAGGTCCTCTGCCAACAAAGGGAAACCCACAAAGGGACGCTGCTTTCTATAAAAAGAAAGCAGAGTACTACACTCAGAGATCCCTAATGGCAGAACAGGAGAACCTTGTAACCGATGAATCCTCTGATGAAGAAGACAACACACTCTTCTGTGGAATGGCAGAAGTCCACTCTTCTGACAACGAGAGTGAGGTATCCACTTCTAACTCTTGTAACTCGGACTTTAAAAACAAGCTTCTTGAAATACAAAATGATCTTCTAACTTATAAAAATACATGCTCGGATCTTGAGAAAAAGCTTGCCTTCTTTGAAAGAGAAACAAGGCTTCTCACAGAGGATAAGGACAAGCTTTACCTTGAAAACAAATCTCTTACCTCTGAACATATTTCAACAAAAAGGGGTTTCAAGGAGAAAATCACAAATCTTGAAAAAGCCTTGAAAGATAAGGTCAAAGAGCTAAAGAAATGTGAGAGTGATCGTTTAAATGCCATTTCTTTGAAAAACTTTTTTCAAAAAGAAAGAGAAGTCCTTCATCAAGATCTATTCGACAGAGATCTCTAAATTAAGAGGTATCAGGATGCTCAAAAGGTTCATGAGAAGGTAAACACCCAGATCGGTAGAAGAGGATTAGGGTTCGAGGACATTGACCCTTACACAGGAAATAAAAGAAACAAATCTTTATCAAACATCTTCTGCCCTGGACAATTTTTAAAACCAAGTCTTCCAAACCTTTTATCCATATTTAAAAGGCGCAGAACTTCTGAAGGACCACATCTGAGGAAACCTCTGCAGATGGCAAATGTATGGTATGAAAACAATGATTTACCATCTGCACCTTCATCAAAAGGAAAATCTATACCAAAGAAATATCTGTCTCAAAAATAGATAGGGGTCTTCAGATTTGGTCACCCAGAAACGCAAACTCAAATGGCCTTTGTGTGCATGATGATTCCTGAAAAGGAACTGTGCTCTGATGCACCAGAGTTTGTTCCAGCTTCTGTGGAAGAAAAACTATTTAAAAGATTTGTGGAAAGCGACTTGAGAAGAACTTATGAAAATCATTTTCTCAACCATCCTGATTTAACCTCTGAAATAAGAGAAATCTTTGAGCAAGATCTACAAAACTGTCTTAACGTTCCTATGGTCATTCCTTGTATTTCAAAAATTCTAAATACTTCAGAGGACACCAATGGACAAAGCAAGGCACTAACAGAAGGTCAGGCTATAATTCACAGAGACTTTCTCGATTCAGACTCCGAGTCAGAATCAGAGTCCTCTGTCGACAATGGGACAAGATCTGTTGAACTTGAGATACTCCCCTGTGGTCCAGAGAAGAGTAAACTTACCTCTGGCATTCTTAATAGAACAGTTCTTCCCAAAAGGAAAACCACAGGTGTTCCTATTTGTCCTGATTTTCTGGACATGTGCTTGCAAGCAAAGACTTCTCTTGAGCTTAAAAATTCTAAAAAGAGCAAGATCTCTCTTATTTCAAAAGCTCCAAGACCATTAAAACCTTTTCAAGAAAAATTCACTTGGCAACAGAAAGATAAATGGCCTAAAATTGATAAACTTGATGCTTCTGTTGCAGTGAAAGCAAGGAACGAAGATCAAGGGAGAGTACAACCACAGAGCCACTCAAGAGGAGTTTTTGAAAAAACTCAACCTAGATTAGATAAAGCTTTCTGTAAAAAGAAACCCAAATCTAAAATGGATTGTAGTAAAATTTGCTTTGTACCCTCCTTTGACAAATTTAATGAGATTTTCAAAAAGTTTGCCTCAAATGTTCCTTATTGTAAATGCTTTGATCTTATGCATGCTTTGAATCAACATTTATCGAGGCCCTCCTGTCTTATATCTCACCCCAAACCCAAGAATGCAAAATTCAAGGGTGAGAAGAGACAATATGGTACTTCAGCAAATGAGGATAAATCCAAAACCAAAGGTGTTAAGGCATCTTCACAGCCTCCTAACAAAAATGGACCCATTTGGAAATGGGTACCTAAATCTCTCTAATCTGTCCACAGGAGAAACAACATGTGCCTACCTGGTACCTAGACTCTGGGTGCTCAAGACACATGACTGGCGACAGAGGGTTGCTTTCCTCCTACAAAGAAAAACATGGAGGAGGATCTGTGACTTTTGGAGATAACAAAAAGGGTCAAGTAAAAGGCTATGGAATCATTGCCAAAGGAGACATCGATGTCAACAGAGTTGCCTATATGGATGCCCTCACGCACAACCTTCTGAGTGTAAGTCAACTCTGTGACAATGGACTCGATGTGATGTTCAAAAGACAGTACTGCTCTCTATTGAAAGAAGATACAACCACAGAGCTTCTGCGAGCCAAAAGACGAGGTGATTTATACCTCATGGACTTTAAATCAACTAACAGAGAAGAAAAGCTCTGCTTAGTCTCAAGTAAGAATGAAGAAGCTTGGCTCTAGCACAACATGTATCGTCATCTAAACTTTCACACACTTAACAAACTTGTGAAACTAGAACTAGTAAGTGGTCTACCAAGTATTAGATTCGACAAGGATCATCTATGCTCAGCTTGTGAGATGGGCAAACTCAAAAGGGATGCCTACAAAACTAAGTCTGAAATATCTTGCACCAGACCTCTGCAGATGCTTCATGTTGACCTATGTGGTCCTATATCTGTTCAAAGTCTTGGTGGCAAGAAGTACATCCTTGTACTCATAGATGAATTCTCTAGATATACTTGGGTTGAATTCATTCGAAAGAAATCAGATGTTCCTGAAGTACTAATCAATCTTATCAAGAGAATACAAGTTCTTTATGACTGCAGGGTACAGAGAATCCGAAGTGACAATGGGACAGAGTGTTGGGAACTGAAGAATTCATCAAGTATGGTTAATGCTGCTAGTTCAGAATTACTACTGCTAGAGGACTTCAAAGTTAATACTGCTGAGTATTACTACTTCTAGTAGAATTAATACTGCTAGTCAAAGTTAGTGCTGCTTAAACAAAGCTAGTACTGCTTAGCTAGTTAGTACTGCTAGAGGTTAGTGCTGCTTAGTAGTTAATGCTGCTTATGATTAGTGCTGCTTATGAATTGGAGATCCGGATGGAGAGGATGACAGCTGTAAAGAATAAAGATATTCATGGAAGGATTGAAGATAACTATGCAAAATATACTGAAGATATACTATTTTTTTGTAATTATCTTTTTGTTCAATATATGTATAGATTTGACAGAATAGTTTAGATAGAGAATTAATTCTAAGTTTTTGTTCTAGAGAGAATCAACCTCAAGGCATAGTTACTAATTCTAGAGAAGTAGAATTCGTCTTGAAAGAGCTTGTTCTTCAAGATTGAGGTTGTGTGTGTAATCTTGTGATTTTAATACAAGTTTGCAAGTTGTTAATCATATACTGTTTGTTTACTGTTACATTGAATATCAAAGTGTTATTCCGCAACTTCTTTGATATTGTTTCTGAGACTTTATTCTTGTTGAGAATTCGATCCTGACAAGTGGTATCAGAGCCTGTTCTCTCAGAAACATCTATTCATTCATCATGGAAAACTTTGCAGAATCAAACAGTACTCTGGTCTCAAAGGTTCCAATGCTCAGACCCAATGAATTCGATATGTGGAAGATCAGAATCAAGCAGTACATACTCCTCACTGACTATTCTATGTGGGATATCATAGAGAATGGTCCTTCTGAAGCAGGAAAGATTGGTGCAGATGGAAAGAGAACTCCACCAAAAACTGATGCTGAAAGAAAGACTAGACAGACAGAGATGAAAGCCTTGAGCACTTTGCTCTTGGCTATCCCCAATGAATATCAACATCAGTTATGCAACTGCACTGATGCAGAGATGCTCTGGAATGCTCTAGAGAAGAGATTCTCAGGTACCAAAAGTACCAAGAGAAATCAGAAAGCCATTCTGAAGCAACAATATGAGAACTTTATGTCAACCAAGAATGAGTCCATGACTCAAACTTTTGACAGGTTCAACAAGCTTATTGGTGAACTTGCTACAGTGGGAGTACAAATTGATCAAGATGATCTGAATAGAAAGTTTCTAAGGTCCCTGAGTGATGAATGGACCATGTATACTGTGTCTTTCAAACAAAATGATCAACTGGAAGAAAAGGAACTTGATGATCTATATAATTATCTAAGAGTTTTTGAATCTGAGGTAGAGGCTAAGAAGAGGCCTTCTGGATATGTTCACAATGCTGCACTCCTTTCAGCATCAACTGATTCTACTTCCAACTCTGAATCAGTTAGTGCTGCCATTGGAGCAACTCAAGAGAAAGGCACTGAAACTGTATTTGAAGCCTTTCTAGCAAGTCATGGAAACTCTTCTCTCATTAATGATGACTTGGAACAACTCCATCCAGATGATCTTGAAGAGATGGACATTAAATGGCAGATGGCCATGCTCTCTATGAGAGTTAAGAAGTTCATCAAAAGAACTGGAAGGAACAACTTCTCACAAAGAAGAGAAGATGGAGCAGGTTTTGACAAGTCAAAGGTGGAATGCTATAAATGCCATCAGAAGGGACACTTTGCTAGAGAATGCAGAAGTGGAATGCCTCAAAACAATAACCACCAACAAGCTCAATCTGGAAGCTTCAATAATAACATAAACTCTGCACAAGCCCTTGTCTCTCAACAAGGTATGGGGTTTGATTGGAGTGATCAAGCTGAAGAAGCCATTCAAAACCAAGCTTTAATGGCAGAGGTGTCTGATCTCCCAACAGAGGTAACTTCCAATCTATGTTCTCAAAATTGCATTAACACTGTTAAAAGGTATAGGGATCACAATCAGAACATGAGTGATGACCTTAAGAGATTGGAAAAGGACATAAAAGATTATGTGAGAATAGTTGAGAGATTTGAAGAGCAGATTAAGGGTTTTCAAGCCAATGAGCTTCAACACTCTTATGACACAAACTACTGGAAGTGGGAGAAGAATGACTTAGAACTTCAACTGACCAGATCCAAAGAGGAAAGTGAAAAGCTAAGAGTAGAACTAGCTAAAGTCAAGCTAGATGTAGAAAAGTTTTCCAATGCCTCTAAAGCTATGGATTCTTTACTACAATCTCAGATTCATGATAAACTGAGAAGAGGAATAGGGTACAATACCACACCACCACCCTATAACAACAACTACATCCCTCCTAGTTCAGATTTGTTAGAAACAAAGGATAGGAAGGACCTACCTAAGGGAGCCACTGAGATAGATCCCTTAGATGAAGTAGTTGTTACGGATAAAATTGAGAAAGAAGTTGTCAAGGATAAAGACAACACTGTGAGTGGTGAGATTCCTATAGAAAACCACATAATCACCAATGAGGGATGTGGAAAGCATTGGATCAAGTCCAATGAGATAGAGAAGACCGAGGGAAAGAACAAGAAGGTTCACTATAAGCAGACCACTGTTGTGAACCCTATCCCTTGCAAGCAGTGTGCATGCAATAAATCTAAGCCCCAAAAACATGATAAACCAAGGGGAAATCAGAGAAACTGGAATAACCAATGGGCACAAAAACAAGGCATTGATCTGAGTAAAATCAATAGACCAAAGCCTTGTTTCATATGTGGAAAGTTAAACCATTTGGCTAAGCATTGTTTCTTTAACCCTATTAACCAACAGATGAACTTTCAAAGACTTGTGCAAAAACCTGTTGGTTATAGGAAGGCTGGAAAGAAACATGTGATGAAGAAATTTGTTGAAAGTAAGGGCCCCATGAGGAAAAAGGTTTTAAAAGAAAGTATTAAAATGTGGGTGCCTAGAAGCACTAAAACTGTTAGTACTGCTGACAGGGATAGTGCTGCTGGAAGCATTACTGCTGCTACCAGTGTTAGTACTGCTGAAAATATTAATGCTGCTAATACTGTTAGTACCTCTTCAAAGGTTAATACTGCCAACACAGTTACTGCTACTAACACAGTTACTACTTATAACAAGGTTAGTACTGCTAAGCATGCAAGTGGTGCTAAGGCAGTTAGTACTTTTAAAACCAGTACTGCTTCTAGCAAAAGTGTTTCCGAGCCTATCATTGTGACAAAGTACTCCAGAAATGAGGAGTCAAAGTTTAAAAATCTTGTCAAGAAAGAATGCAAGTATTTTGATGAGAAAGGGGTACCCAAGACCACTTTGGCTTGGGTTCCCAATTCATACTAACTGATTTATCTTATGTGCAGGGCAACCAACAGCTCAAGGGGAAGAGCATATGGCATGTTGATAGTGGTTGCTCTAGGCGCATGACAGGCAACATGTCATGTCTTCAGGATTTCAAGCATATCAATGGAGGACATGTTGCTTTTGGAGATAATCTTACTGGTGGTAAAATAAGTGGCAAAGGTAATGTTACAAAAGGTAAGATGACATTTGAGGATGTCTACTATGTTGATCAGTTGAAGTACAACTTGTTAAGTGTATCACAGGTTTGTGACAAACAACATAGCATATTATTTACAAATACAGAGTGTATGATCCTTGCTCCAGGGTTCAAAGTAGTTGATGAAAGCATGATACTACTTAGAACTCCAAGAAAGGAAAATGTTTATTGTCTAGATATGGACAATGTTGATAGTGATTCATCCATGAACTGTCTTGTTTCAAAAGCTTATGTGGATGAATCCTCTCTTTGGCACAGAAGGATGTGTCACATGAATTTCAAGACTATGAACAAACTTGTTAAAAACAACCTTGTAAGAGGTTTACCATCAAAAGTCTTTTCATGTGATGATCATTGTGTTGCTTGTCTTAAAGGCAAAAAGCACAAAACTTCTCATAAGACCAAAGAGTTAAACACCATTTCTTCTTGTCTCCAGTTACTGCATATGGATCTGTTTGGTCCTACAAATGTTATGAGTATAGGCAAGAAATCTTACTGCTTGGTTATTGTTGATGATTACTCCAGATTTACTTGGGTATATTTTCTAAGGACTAAGGATGAGACAAGTAGACTGATCAAATCCTTTATCCTAAGAATTGAAAACCAAACTAATCAAAAAGTAAAAGTCATTAGATTAGATAATGGGACTGAATTTAAAAACCTTGATCTAAACACCTTTTGTGAAGAGAAAGGCATTGAGAGACAATATAGTGCCCCTAGGACTCCACAACAGAATGGAGTTGCTGAGAGGAGAAATAGGACACTAATAGAGGCTGCTAGATCTCTGTTGGCTGATTCAAAACTGCCAATTACCTTCTGGGCTGAAGCAGTCAATACTGCCTGTTATGTCCAAAACAGAGTTCTAGTGGTCAAGCCAAAGAACAAGACCCCATATGATCTTTTAAATAAAAGAAAACCCTTTATTGGATTTTTCAAACCTTTTGGGTGTCCTTGTACAATTCTCAATACTAAATCTCACTTAGGTAAGTTTGATAGCAAAGCAGATGATGGATTTCTTGTTGGTTACTCATCTCAGAGTAAGGCTTACAGAGTTTTTAACTCTTCTTCTAGAATAATTGAAGAAAGTGACAATGTCAAATGCAATGAGAACACACCAAATCCAATTGGGTCTGGTCCTCAGTGGCTATTTGACATTGATTCACTAACTAACTCTTTTGGTTTCAGTAGTGATGATTATGCAGGTTCAGGGAGTGGAGAATCAAGAACTACCCAAGTCCAAGACAATATGTCTAAATCTGTGATCTTTCCCATACCCACAGTGGATCCTGTTGAAGACTGTGAAAAGGAACCATCTACTGGACCAAGTCAGAGTGAAGAAGAAAGTAGAGATGAGGAGACTCAAGACAATAAAGAATCAGAAGTAGCTGCTGAAAACACCTCAGTTGAGTTGAATGGCTCCAATCTAGAGGTGGGACTTAATGAAGAACCTAATCATCACACCAGAATTCAAAAGAATCATCCTCCACAACTGGTAATAGGAGACATATCCTCTCCTATGATGACTAGAAATCAAAGCAGACTGCAAGAAATACAAGATCAACAACATACAATGCTTTCTTGCTTTCTATCCCAGCTTGAGCCTAAGAAGGCACATGATGCATTGAAAGAGTCCAGTTGGATAGAAGCAATGCAAGAAGAGCTACTGCAATTCAAGCTGCAAGATGTTTGGGATCTGGTAGACCTTCCTAAAGGCCAAAGAGCAATAGGAACAAAATGGGTCTTCAGGAATAAGATAGATGAAAGAGGTATAGTGATAAGGAACAAAGCAAGGTTGGTGGCTCAAGGGTATACACAAGAAGAGGGAATAGACTATGATGAAGTGTTTGCACCTATGGCCAGGATAGAAGCAATTAGATTATTCCTGGCTTATGCTTCTTATATGAAATTCAAAGTCTATCAAATGGATGTGAAAAGTGCATTTCTTTATGGCTCAATTGAAGAAGAAGTATATGTCTGTCAACCACCAGGGTTTGAAAACCCAAGCTATCCAGACAGTGTATACAAATTGAAGAAAGCACTTTATGGACTGCATCAAGCTCCAAGAGCATGGTATGACACTCTGTCATCCTATCTCTTGGAAAATGGCTTTGAAAGAGGAGTCATTGATAAGACTTTATTCATCAAGAGAAAGAAGAAGGATATCTTGCTGGTCCAAATCTATGTTGATGATATCATCTTTGGATCTACAAGAGACAACATGTGCAAGGAGTTTGAGGAACTAATGCATCAAAGGTTCAAAATGAGTTCCATGGGGGAACTTACTTTTTTCCTTGGACTGCAAGTTCAACAGAAGTCAGATGGAATCTTTATCTGTCAATCCAAGTATGTGCAGGACATTCTAACCAAATTTGGTTTCTCAGATTCAAAACCTGCCAGCACACCTATGGAGACACACAAGCAGATAACAGCAGATCTTGAGGGGGAGGATATGGATGTTCATCATTATAGATCCATGATTGGATCTCTCATGTATCTTACAGCCTCTAGGCCAGATATAATGTTTCCAGTCTGTGTATGTGCAAGATTCCAAGTTAGGCCAAAGCAATCTCACTTTCAAGCTGTTAAGAGGATATTCAGATATCTCAAAGGGCAACCCAGATTGGGACTTTGGTATCCTCATGACTCATACTTTGACCTACTTGCATACTCAGACAGTGATCTAGGTGGAGCAAACTTGGACAGAAAATCTACTTCTGGAGGATGTCAGTTCTTAGGTGCAAGACTAGTTTCATGGCAGTGCAAGAAACAAACCACAATGTCCACATCTACAACAGAGACAGAGTACATAGCAGCTGCAAGTTGCTGTTCTCAAGTCTTATGGATTCAGAATCAAATGCTGGACTATGGGGTAACCTTTCTACACACTCCAATTTTTATTGATAATAGCAGTGCTATTAGCATTGTGAATAATCCTATCAAGCACTCAAAGACAAAGCACATTGAGATCAGGTATCACTTCATAAGAGACTGTAATGAAAAGAAACTTATTCAAGTTGTAAAGGTTCATACTGACAACCAGTTTGCTGATCTATTCACCAAAGCATTTGATGTGGGTAGATTCACTTTCTTGGTAACAAGTGTGGGAATGATCAACTCTGAATAAGCTCCTACTTAAAAAGTGGTTCAATACCTGTATATTGTTTATTCTTGGTGGTCCTAATCTTCTTTTTCAGGAAAAATATAGCAGTACTCAGTCCTTCACAAAGCTTAAAAGTGCAAGTATTTTTTACTGCCAGTGCATTGTTAATACTGCCAGTGCATTGTTAATACTGCCAGTGCATTGTTAATACTGCCAGTGCATTGTTAATACCGCCAGTGCATTTTTAATACTGCCAGTGCACAGTTAATACTGCTAAGTAGTTAATACTGCCAGTCAGTTAATACTGCTAGTGGTTAATACTGCTTTCAGTTAATACTGCTAGTGGGTAATACTGCTTTCAGTTAATACTGCTAATGGTTAATACTGCTTTTAGTTAATACTGCTAGTGGTTAATACTGCTTTCAGTTAATACTGCTAGTGGTTAATACTGCTTTTAGTTAATACTGCTAGTGGTTAATACTGCTTTCAGTTAATACTGCTAGTAGTTAATACTGCTATCAGTTAATACTGCTAGTGGTTAATACTGCTCTCAGTTAATACTGCTTGTCGTTAATACTGCTAGTGGTTAATACTGCTCTCAGTTAATACTGCTTGTCGTTAATACTGCTAGTGGTTAATACTGCTCTCAGTTAATACTGCTCTTGGTTACTACTGCTTATGTCCCGAATACTATAAATACCCTTTGCCCGCCTAAAAGTTCATAACGACTCTTTGCATACTGTTCACTTGCGCTCTAAACCCTTTCTCTCTCAAGTTCAAAGTTTTCAGGTAAGAAACTTCAAGATCAATGGCATCAATGGCATTCATAGACGAGCACAATGAAATCGCGATGCTACAGAAGCCCAAACAGGTCGCTGGATTCCACCAGATTGTGGATTTCCTCAAGGCAAGCCATATTGCCCATGCTCTCACTATATCTCCTACCATCTTCATAGAGCATCAGAGGCAATTCTGGGCAAATGCCACCATTGTTACTGAGAATGGTGTGCAAATGATCAAAACAAGGGTGTGTGACAAACCCTTGACAGTTACTGAAGAGGTACTTCGCATCAGTCTACGTCTAGACGATGCCTCTGGTATAACTTCTATCTCTAATGATGAACTGTTTGCTACTCTTACAAGAATGGGGTATGGAGGCCCATTGGGTGTGTTCAAGTTGGCGTTTCTTTGTCCATACCCTTATGCATTGTATCTCTAAAAAGACTACTAGATGGAGTGAGTTCAGTAGCACCATTGCTTATGCTTTGGTATGCTTAGCCACTGCCAGAAAGTATAATTTTCCCAAATGCTTTTTAATGATCTTGTCTCAAACCTGGGAAGTAAAAAGAGCTTTTATATGTACCCCAGGTTTGTCCAAGAAGTTATTACCCATGAATTGACGGATATACCTCATTTTGATGGGGTATATGTACCAAAAATTCCCAAAGGTAAGGTCTTTTCAAACATGAAAAGATCTCCTCTGGACTCGGAAGGAGTTGACACCCCATTGTTCTCTACAATGATGGTGGTGTCCCAAACTGATGAAGGTATGGCAGCAGGGTCAAGGCCCCCATTAGACCAACTCACTGCTAGCCAATCCCAACCTTCCCACCCTAAATCAATTCCCCAGTCTCTTCTTGATAAACCAACTTCACCAATCACCCAAACATACAAAAGGAAACAGGTAAAGAAGGCTCCTTCCCTTCTTGTACCATCAACCCCTAAGCCTTTAAGCCCTCTAAAGGAGGATTCTCCCTTAGAGAATATCTACAGGGAAACCACAAGGGTGTCTCCCAACCCAAAGGAGGTGCTCTCTGAGGAGGAGGAAGAGCATATGGGTGAGCAGGCTGCCACCACTCCTGCTAACACAGAGGAGGACAGTGGTAACATAACTAAGACCTCCCCCATGGCAACTTTGAATGAGCAATCATTCAAAGGTCCCCGGTGCCAAGAAACCAAGGGGGTGGATAGTGATTCTGCTAGGCAGAAGACTTCCACTACAAAAAGATCCTATGATCCTTCAAAAGAGGGTAACACTTCTGGAGAAGGTGAGGACAGATATGACTATGATGAATTGATGGAAACAATGGGTAACATCAACATGGATGTTATTAAACAAGGCAAAGAGATAGAGGAAATGAAATTGGTAATCTTGTCTCAACAAGTACAGATTGCCAAATTAAAGAAAATGGTGACAAGGTTGGTGCACAAGCAGAGGAGAAAGCAGTTTGTGTTGAAGAAGAGGTCAAATAATAAAGATGCTTCCAACAAGGGGGAGAAAGAGGCTGAAACAGAGAAAGAAAATACAGCTGAGAGGGCATTTGAGGTTGAGGGGGAGGAAGAGGCAGAAAAAGAAACAGAATTTGCTGAAGCAGTAGAAACTGTTAATGCTGCTGAAGCAACAGAAACTGTTAATGCTGCTGAAGCAACAAAAACTGTTAATACTGCTGAAGCAGCAGTAACAGGGCTTTCTGTTGAAGAAATGGAAATTGCTGAAACTTTGATCAAAGCAAAGAATGACACTCCTAAGGCTACTCAAAAGGCCAAGGGAGTGGTCATCAATGAAGGAGAAATTCAACAGAAGGAAACAGAAAAGGCAAAGGAGTCAAAAGGAAAAGGAAAGGAGAAGATGGTTGAAGCTGAACTGCCTGCCAAGAAAAGGAGTCAGATTGAGTTGGATGAAGAAATGGCAAAGCTACTTCAGGCTGAATTGGAAAAGGAAGAACAACTTCAATCAGAGAAGGATAGAGAGCTTGCACAGATAATGGCAAGAAAACTCAATGTTGAGTATCAAGAGAGTTTAAAAGATGCAGCAGAAGCCAAGAAAAGCTCTGTGAAAGTTCCTAAGCAAAGAATGCCATTCAAAGAGCAAAAGAGACAACCTTCCAAAACATTTTTGGCCAATCAGGAAAGAAGAAAGATGATAAATTTCCTGAAAGGTGCAATTGGTGTCAAGGGGGAAATGTTCTCTAACATGGCATACACTCAGGTTGAGGAGTTGTATCAGAAAGAGATGCTCAAGCTTCAAGGGGATTCAGTCCAAAGGGAAGAGGCTGAGAGAAGAATGAAGGAAAGGCATGACTTTAATATTCAAAAGCCATTCCCTGAGGAGACCACACCCTCAAAAGACAAAGCTGAGGAGATGAAGAAAGAATCTGAGAGTGTTGGTGTAGAATCCAAAACTGGGAAGAGGATGAAGACTATAGTCTCCAAGGAGCAGAACAAAAGGCCAAGAGTTGAAGAAACAGCAGAAACAGCAGAACCTTTAGTTACTTCTACAACTGAATTTGTAAAGAACCCAGAACAATCCAATAAGCAATATAATCTTGATCTATATATAACTACAACAGCTGATGAACCAGTTTCAGCTGATCCCATTTCTATGAAAGCGCCAGAAGTCATCTTTTGGGATATTTTGCAAGATCAAAGGAAGAAATACTTCAGGCTTAAGAGAGTGGGAGATATATATGAAGTGTACTCTACTTGGGGTAGACTCATAAGAAGCTGTTCAAGATCAGATTTAGAAGAGATGTTTAAAGTTGGGTTGGAGATGTATGAAAAGGAGCTGAAAGGAGAAGGATTGAGCTTAATCAGATTAGCCATGGAGTACTTATGCATGATGTTTGATCCTAGCAAAGTTCAACATGTGATCAGAGATCTGCATCTACAGAATAAATTCCAAAGAATAGAAAACTGGATGATATTTGAAAGGTGTGGAGTCTATGTTATCACTGTGGACAGAGCTTATCATGAGTACTACTTAGTTGATAAAATCTATGATCACAGCAAGGCCAAATTACAAGCAATGTTAAATGCAAAGCTTACATGTTCAAAAGATTCAGAAATGGCAAAGATTATGGTTAGCAGAATCATTAATCAAAGTTTGGGTTTGGATCCTAATCTAGGAGTGTGAACTGAAGTGTTGAAAGCATCTTGAAGATCAGATCTGAAGAACTTGACTTCTCTTCCTAAAAGTCAAGTTAGGGGGAGATTGTTGGGAACTGAAGAATTCATCAAGTATGGTTAATGCTGCTAGTTCAGAATTACTACTGCTAGAGGACTTCAAAGTTAATACTGCTGAGTATTACTACTTCTAGTAGAATTAATACTGCTAGTCAAAGTTAGTGTTGCTTGAACAAAGCTAGTACTGCTTAGCTAGTTAGTACTGCTAGAAGTTAGTGCTGCTTAGTAGTTAATGCTGCTTATGATTAGTGCTGCTTATGAATTGGAGATCCGGATGGAGAGGATGACAGCTGTAAAGAATAAAGATATTCATGGAAGGATTGAAGATAACTATGCAAGATATACTGAAGATATTCTATTTTTTTGTAATTATCTTTTTGTTCAGTATATGTATAGATTTGACAGAATAGTTTAGATAGAGAATTAATTCTAAGTTTTTGTTCTAGAGAGAAGCAACCTCAAGGCATAGTTCCTAATTCTAGAGAAGTAGAATTCATCTTGAAAGAGCTTGTTCTTCAAGATTGAGGTTGTGTGTGTAATCTTGTGATTTTAATACAAGTGTGCAAGTTGTTAATCATATACTGTTTGTTTACTGTTACATTGAATATCAAAGTGTTATTCCGCAACTTCTTTGATATTGTTTCTGAGACTTTATTCTTGTTGAGAATTCGATCCTGACACAGAGTTTAAGAATTCAACCATTGAAGCCTATCTTTCGACAGAAGGCATATCACAGAACTTCTCTGCTGCAAGGACTCCATAACAAAACGGTGTTGTTGAACGAAAGAACAGAACACTAGTGGAAGCCGCAAGAACTATGCTCACTGCTTCAGGGCTCTCTATTTCTTTCTGGGCAGAAGCCATTTCAACCGCATGCTTCATCCAGAATCGATCCTTGATCGTGAAGAGACATGCAAAGACACCATATCACTTACTACACCAGAGGAAGCCGAACATTAAGTACTTCCATGTCTTTGGATGCAGGTGCTTTGTACTGAACGACAGAGACCAGATAGGGAAATTCAGTCCCAAAGCCGATGAAGCCAAATTTGTTGGCTATTCATCAAACTCCAAGGCATACAGAATCTATGTACTCAAATCCAAGCATATACTTGAAAGTATTAATGTTTCATTTGATGATTCTTTTCAGGTGACTTCTGAGCAAATCAGCTCAGGACTCAAACTTCAAGATGAAGATTCTGGTGGATCATCACGAATAAATGATCTTCATCATCTATTTGAAGAGATGTTCAATGATGATGAACCCTCTGAAGGTGACCGCAGAGCTTCTAAAGCTGGAACCCTCTGAGGACCAAACAGGTACTTCTCTAACTGGTCCTAGTAATGCTTCACCCTCTTCCATTAATGTTGCAGGTGCAACCATCGAGGGGGAGCACTCAGAGGACAATACGAATCAAGGCCCCAAGCTCAATCAAGATCATGGTCATTCTCAAAATCTCTCTGAAGGGTCAACACCAGATCAAGGCTCCACAGAGCTCTCTACCTCAACTCATGATGAACAACCAAGCCCTGTGGCAAGTACAAATGATCAATTTCTCTTAACAGAAAATGATCTACATCAAGACGAACGTGCTCCTGAACTAACCACAAAAGTTTCCAATGATCACCTGCCCCGCATGACAAAGTGGACCAAGAGTCACCCACAGAGCCAAATCATTGGTGACGCTTCTGACAAGGTCTAAACTCGATCGAGTACTGCAAATTTTTGTTACTATACAAATTTTGTGAGTATCATCGAACCCAAAAAGATATCTGAAGCTCTTGAAGACCCAAACTAGGTAGAAGCTATGCAAGATGAGCTTCTGCAGTTTGAAAGAAATGAAGTATGGACCCTAGTGCCTCTGCCGAAAGGCAAAACCTCAATAGGGACGAAATGGGTCTTCAGGAACAAAAAGGATGAATACGGTGTGGTGATCAGAAACAAAGCAAGACTGGTGGCCAAGGGATACTGTCAAGAAGAAGGCATTGACTATGAAGAAACCTTTGCCCCTGTGGCACGACTCGAAGCAATAAGAATCTTTCTTGCCTTCGCTGCCCACAGAGGTTTCAAAGTATATCAAATGGATGTCAAGTCAGCCTTTCTGAATGGGCAGATTCAAGAAGAAGTATATGTCCAACAACCACCAGGGTTTGAGAACATTAAGTACCCAAATCACGTCTATTTTTAGAACAAGGCTCTGTATGGACTGAAACAAGCCCCCAGAGCATGGTAGGACAGACTTTCAAACTTCCTCCTTGCAAATGGTTTCGAAAGAGGTACTACTGATACGACTTTATTCTATAAGAAGAGAAAAGGTGAGATTCTGCTTGTACAAATTTATGTTGATGACATTATTTTTGGGTCTACAAATGATTTATATTGCAAAAAGTTCGAGTCATTGATGAAAAGTGAGTTTGAGATGAGCATGATGGGAGAACTTACATTCTTCTTAGGATTGCAAGTCAAACAAACCACAGAGGGTATTTTCATAAACCAATCAAAATATGTCTCTGAAATACTTGAAAAATACAAGCTCTCTGACTCTTCACCAATGAAAACTCCTATGGTCATTGGATCCAAGCTCCATGCAGATCTAGAGGGCAAATCTGTGGAGTGTAAACTCTACAGAGGGATGATAGGATCTCTGCTGTACTTAACCGCGAGTAGACTTGATATAATGTTTGCCACATGTCTATGTGCAAGATTTCAAGCTAACCCAAAAGAATCTCATCTTTATGTTGTCAAGAGGATCTTCAGATACCTAAAAGGGACCAAAAATCTTGGTCTCTGGTATCTGGAGAACTCTGGCTTTGATCTCATGGCTTATAAAGATTCAGATTACGGAGGATGCAAGCTCGACAGGAAGAGTACCTCTGGGAGTTGCCAATTCCTAGGAGGGAAACTAGTAAGTTGGACTTCCAAGAAACAGAACTGTGTCTCGACCTCTACGGCAGAAGCAGAATATGTTGCTGCTGCAAGTTATTGTTCCCAAGTTCCGTGGATGAGGACCCAACTTAGAGACTATGGATTTGATATCGAAAAAATCCCCATCCTCTGTGACTCCAAAAGTGTCATTGCGATCTCAGCCAATCCTGTGCAGCACTCTAAGACCAAACATATCGATATCAGGTATCACTTTCTGAAACATCATGTGGAGCATGGAACAATAGAGATGTACTTTGTGCCCACAAACTACCAGCTTGCCGACCTTTTCACGAAGGCATTGGATGAGAAAAGATTCACTTTTCTAGTTGGCAAGATTGGTATGCTCAACATGAGTTGACCACAGAGCCTCTGTACCCTTGCATAGAGCCTCTGCTGTACATATTTACTTTTATGACCCTGCAAATTAGTTTCTTAGGATTACTTTTCCTATACTAGTCTTATCTTTATATGATCCAAGCATAGTTGAAGGGGGAGCAGACCGAACCATCAAAGACCAATCTTGACTGTTCAAGGGGGAGCAAGACAGTTCTGCGCAACATAGTACGGAGTGAGGTTAGTCCATCTGAACCAAGAGTCAAAACTCTTTCTCGAGCACTATACCCTCAGAAAGATCCCTCTTTGTACCAAATTTTCTGTCGAAACTTTGAAATGATCAAATCTTTGAAACTCTTTCCTAAAAAGGAAATTTTTGGTCTCAGAACCTCTGAGGTCGAGCACAGAGCCTCTGCGATCTATCACAGAGTCTCTGCACCTTTAAACTGAGGATGTCTGACCAAATGCACTTTAAAAGAAACTCGATCATTTCATCGCACTTTTCTCCCTCTTAAAAAGCTCTTCTGATAACAACCTTATCTGTGACCTATGAAGCCTCTTATCCACAGAGCTTCTGTCATTCCCATCACTTGAGAAATTCAGGTCATGTGCTGCGGGTTATTTTTTGAAAGTCACTATCATGTGACAATAGCAAATGCCACACGCGTGAGAATAGGGTGGCGCACGTCCTAGATCGTGCACCGCCATTATCTGACGTGGCAACATTTGATTGGCCTACATCTGTATCGTCGTTTCACAGAAACGACTACTTATCCGTTTCCACTCATCACGGATTTGAAAATTTTATTTTATTTTACCGCTTAATTTTTTTTACCTCCCTCTGTATAAAATCCCTTTTGCCTCTCTTCATTTCTTTTACCTACATCCTTTTCCCTCAAGAGGTTCCTGCAAAAAGCTTTTCTTCTTCTCCTCTATTCTATCAATGGCTTCTCCCTCAACTTCCTCCAAGAACTCTAATGGATCCAAGAAATCCAACAACTCTCATCACTCGATGGTTCAAAAGGTTGATTCAGACTCCGTTGGCCAAGAACATGTGCTTACAAGCAGAATGCTGTCCTTCACCAGGCATGACTATCACTTAACGCAAATGAACAATAAACCGAACAACCATTTTGTCACCCTCAATCCCTCTGGTTTCCCTAGTGAAGCTGCACCATTGATTCAATTCCTCAAGAATCACTTCCTGGTTAAAGCCCTAACGATGAAGCGAAATGACATCCCGGAATCTTACATCCAACAGTTTTGGCTAAGTACTCGCCATGCCAAGATGGATAAATATGGACACTGCATCATTGGCTATGCAACCCATCCATCAACTGAAAAGATTATGGACTTAGGGATCAATCGTAGGAAACTCTCCGATGTCTTTGGACTTCCCACCAAATCAGATCTCAACCTGCGTAAATTCTTAGAGGAGCCCACAAAGGAAGAGATACTAGAGTTTCTGAGGTTCATTGGCTACGCAGTTCCAATCAGCAAAAGAACAAACTTTAGACGACAGAATCTCCCTCCTATGTGGAACGTACTCTTCTCGATTCTGAACCGATGCCTAACATCGAAGGTTGGAAGCCCGGATCAATCAAGCCATACAATATTGACCATAATGTATGGGATTTACTACGATCTCCCACTGGACTACGCTGGACTCATTTTCAGGGAGATCCAAAATGTCGTGATTACCAAACAGCAGGACCAAGACAGAGGGACAGAACCAAAGAACATTGCATTTGGACGTTTCCTAGGACTGCTTCTAGGCGATGACCTAATAGGGTAAGGAAAGCTTCCAGCAGAAGGTAAGATAATCAAACTCCATGAGATGAGGTCTCATAAACCCACCACCATCAAAACAGGATATCCAGAAGCCAGGCCTCTGTCAACAAAGATGTTGACTTATTTGGGTAGTGAAGAGGGTGTTAGGGAATACATACGAGGGAACAGGAAACCAGAACCACGTCCTGTAACCCCCCCCCCCCCCCCCCCGCGTAGGATTCAAAGTAGGAGACATTGTAGTTTAGTTGAGAGACGAGGGAGTACGAACAGAAGTTGAAGCCGCAGAGGCTCAAGTGAGTGAGAAAGAGAGACCATCAGTTAGAGGGGAGGGGAGTGAGAAAAAGGCGAAAAAGAAAAGCAAAAAGAAGAGAACCGAAGACGTAGAGGTTCCAAAGCCTAAGAAATCCCAGAGGACCATCGAAGAAAAGGTGCCAGAAGAGAAAGCCACAAACGAAACTGCTGCGATCAAAGTCTATGAGAAAAAGAAAGGAAAATTGAGGACGCTTGCCGAAAAAGAACAATTATTGGAAGCCCTCCGGCAGAAAAGGAAAGATCTGGTTGAATACCTCGCTGCACGAACTGAACCTGCAGAGGGTCCGGCAAAAACCTCTGCAGAAGGCAAAAAGAGCCCTAGTCCTTGAAGAGTCCCTTGAGGATAAACCTCAGAGCCCAATCCAAATAGCCTCTGCAATAGCACGATAGGTCTCTCTCCACTACTCTGGAGGATTAGATGAAACCGTGGAAATGGAAATAGAAGATGTGATAGGAAGGTCACAGAGCGAAGATGAAGAAGAAGAACCAAGTAAAAAATCGTTGGAGGAGAGGGTAACAAAAGATGCCTTTGGCACACCACCAAAACCAACTCCCAGTGCAACCCACACCTCTACCCCTGCAGTTCTAGTACAGAGGGATATTGAAACAGGACCGCACAGTCCGAACCCAGCCCAAGCCAACCGGACAGAGGATATTCCTTCATCCTCTGTACCACCTTTCGGGGAAACCAAATCCACTTCACCCTCTCAAAAGGGTGAGAGTGTTGCTCTGCGTGTCCATTCGCCCCAGGACACATCTCTTCCACACACAGAGGTATTCGTTACCTCTGTCACACACAAGAGTGACACCCAAACCATTTCAGAGTTGGTGGTGAAAGAACACGATGATTCTGTGGCTCTAGAACAACCACATGATCCATTCAACATAGCTCTTAAGGGAGTCTCTGAACCCTCCCCCAAAGAACATGTTGACAGAACTTCCATAGATGCTTCCTCTGTGGAACATCGAGGATTGGAAGGAAATCCCTCAGAGCTCAACATCCCCACAGGCTCTACGGGTGCCAAAGACTCGTTGGCCAAATCTGGAACATTTGTTGTTCCAGAGGTTACCCCAGACATCTATGTCACAAAGGGCGAGTTTAAAGCCTTTGCTGACACGGTGCTCCAAAAACTTAATGATTTGCAAAGATCTATCTCCAGAGAGTCCCAAGCCAACTCTCAAACTATTGTAGAGGCCTTAAAAGCCAATACTGAAGCTCTGCACGCCCTCAAAACAAAGTGCGCGACCAGAGCTGACCTTCAAGCCTGTGGTCAAACCATCATCGCACACTCTGAACAGATTCAAGTTCTAGGGGATCTTTGCACAGAAGAGCTTCCAAAATATGCTACGCAAGGAGTTCAGACCGGAGTGAACGAAATAGCCAGGCTCAGAGAGGAAATAAAGGACATAAGTCGCAGTGTTATGGTCCCCTTTCACACACAGGCATCAACCTCTGCCCCAGACCCCTCTGCGTTTGCAACGAAAGCCAACTTGGAAGCCATGGGAAATCAGTTTCTACAAAACCAAAACCTCCTTCGATCCAACTTCAACGACCAAGGAAAGAAGGTGACAGCAGACTTGAAGCGATCCTTAGCCACATTTCGTTTCAAGTCAGACATCGAAATCAACGCTCTGTCATTGGCCGCAGAGAACGCAATTAAGAAGATCACAAAACATGTCGATAACAACCTCTGTAAGCCAAAGAAGAGGAAGGAACCTGTCACCTGCCAAACCCAAGCAGGACAGAAGAGGTCACGGCATGAGGACCAAGATCCTGATGCCTCTGGACGTGGTCCTCATGAGGGGGAGAATCTGCAATCCACAAAAAAAACACCAATATCAGTGGCTCCCCTAAACCAAGTCCCTATGAGCTCAGAACCTGAACCATAGAGAACAACTAAACAAAAGGTCTCTGCAGCCCCCCCTCCCACCATAATCCAAATCACAGCATCTCCACCAACTGCCAAAAATAAAGGCAAGGCAATAGCTACAGAACCTCTAAAGAAGGTCAAGACTCCTCCTCCCACCTCTGAGAAACTACTAAAGAGCTCTTTTGAAGCTTTCAAAAGAGTGAAACCTGAAGAGGAAGACTGGGCCTTTGATCTACAACCTCTGTCGGAACTCCCCATCCTACAACCACTTGACAAACCATCAAAGGATAGAGTTGCAGAGGTTATCTAAGGCTTTGAAAGCCTAAGAAGACCCTTCCCTGTTCCTCCAAAGAAGGACATCGAAGAAGAAGTGTACAAATACCTCTATAGCCGCGGAGCTCAAGATCTTCCCCCTGTCAGACTCTCAGAGGAAGTTGTATCAGAGGAGAGAAGGAGATTCTATAAAGATAAAGCCAAGCCAAAATCCAAAGTCTTCAACATGGCCAAGATCACAGAGGTTGTGGCAATCAAGCTTGGACACACAAAGTGTAAGAACTTCTGGTTCAGTGAATACGCCGTGAAAAGGGAAGATAAGGAGATATGGATTTTCACAGACGCAAATCTACCGAATCTTCATCCTCATGATCTTCCAGAGCTATTCAAATGGACAGAGGATAAGTTTGGATGGAAGAAGGAATACCAAGAAGCACATCTCACCATCAAGAGGTTCATGAGAGAAAAGTTGTTGTTCTAGAGTATAGCTGACTTTCAAGTGGCACTTGACTTGGGAGTCAAAAAGGTCAACTTCCCTCCACCAGAAGATAGCTTACCTCCCTCTGCCAACATTCTGCCGAACTCCATCATCACTTCACCTTCTTTTGGTCTTGTGTACTTAAACCCCAAAGGAGAAAAGAAATTATTCAGGGGGATAGAAAGCCAAAAGTACTCAACAGAATCTCTGCTGCTCATTCAAGATCTACTTATCAAGCACAGAGACAACCCACTCGTACCCACAGAAGCTGCAGATGTCCTTCTGACAGACATAGGTGCAACCTTAAGCTTCAGAGACCTGTGCGTGTACTTCTACAGAGAACTGAAGAAAGAAGGTGGGTTTGGAAAGAAGATCTACGATTTCCCAGATGCCAAAGTATGGGCTCTGATGTCTTGTAAATTTTTTTTGTGTATCCACTGTCAAATGTAATTGCCTTCTGGCATTATTTTATTTTTAATGAAAATCAAGGTTCAGAGGTTGAGTTCCTTTCACCTCTTTTGTTTCTTGCTTAGCCATCACTCTAAATTCCAAATTTTTATTTTTCAACGCTTAGGGGGAGATTGTTAGCTCCATCTACCATGTTTAGAAGTGTTGAAAAATAGGCTAAGTATAGAAACCCCTGCTATCTTGAAAGTCGCCGCAGAAGATACAAAGCTCAGAAGACCACTCTGCAGAAGACGCACCAGAAGGACAAACCTGATAATGATACTCAGATCACAGAGCCTCTGTGAAGGCCAACCTCTGGAGATCAATGTTGAAGCTTTTCTTAGAGTTCAAGACAAGACCACGTGCAAAACACGTGAGGCCTACTGTACGAAGATCCTCAAGATCAAAGTAATGGGCGTCCCACGATGTTTACTTTACAGGTGGCATTCCGTTTATGGAATGTCAGTTTTAGTCTTGTACCAAGGGGTGTATCCCTCTGCTATATTAAGGGAGCACCACCTTAGAGTACAAAGGAACTATAGCACACACAAAAATAGCAGTCTGTATAATCCTTGAGCATATTTGCACATACCAGTGCGTGTTCTTGGTGTTCTTGAGTAATTAATGAAATAGTTCTTTGAGTAACTTTCATATAATACTTTACTTCCTGTTCATTAATTACTTGTGTGTTTACTACCTTGCATGTTCAATCTTTTCTACACATCTTAAACGCTTCCGCACTCTATCTTATTAATCTGTGTGTAGTAAAAGGTTAAATCAAGTTAAAGAACATCATAACTGGGATCAACACTTGGTAACCCTGATTCAACAAATGAAACAGTTAGGAGTGCCTGTCAGTAACACGGAGTTACTGTGTACAACGAATGTACAATTTAAGGAGCTGGTTTGATGATGACTCCCCAGGACTTCCATTCAATCATTGAAAAACACAAGGTTTATCTATGAATGTTCTGACAGAAAAACAATTTTTTTGTGTGCTCGTGCTTGTGTATGAAAGAATTTAGCACAATGATTGTGTTTCATAAGGCTCAAATTGTGTAAACTGTTGAGACAGCAACAAGTATTACACGAACTCAATGTGCATGAAAGAGGTGCGAAGGTGAGGCAACTTTCCTTCTTTTTCAATATCTAAATCTTCTGAGTGAAGACTAGATAGCAGATATGCTGCATCCCCAAAGAAAATCAAACATTTCTTTGTTAAGAAAGAAACGAGTGGCTGGTGGGGTTAATGCAAGAGTTGGCATGGGCTCACTGCCTGTTTCAATGATGGTCACCAAAGAATGTGAACCAATCAGATTTTGTGGCTGCCCGACTCAGAAAGTGGTTGGTCCAGAGTTCTGATATTCTTTTAACTCTGTTCTCACATCCTCTTTCTTTTTAACATTTTGCTCACTTCTAACCAATCTCTCATTTACATTTTACCGCTCCACACAATGAGAAAAACTCAACCGGATGAGTTATCTCCCCCACTATTTGATTTTATGACCCCTCACCCCTCAATCACTCTAGGATAACTTCCTAGGTAGGAAACACTGGTTTACGTGAATCCATGGAAGTTCTGTTTAAGCTCACACATGAATCCCATGTAAGTCCTAAAAGGAATGGTTGCTCAACAGTTTAACTTGAACAATTAAGCTCAAAATGATAATATTGTCAGAATGTATGCTCATTTAAAATTAAGAATGAAATTTGAGCATTTGAACTTTGAAGATTTCTCAAAACAAAGATATTGAATGAATGAAATGAAATCAAGAGAATTGTTTTGAGAATCTGACAATGTATCAATCAGATCAAATACAATGGTTAGGGTATCAAAGAACTAGATATTTTGTTTATATGAACAAATATAAACAATTTAGCAATGAACGCTCAAGTTGAAATGTTGATTGTTGCTCAACAACAGTGATTTACAAATAGGGGTATTACCATCGAAAAATAGGTTCGTTTAGAGACATGGTAATAACAAATTAAAATGAAGTACTGAACCGATGTGTGTGAATACTTTACAATATATAGATAAGATAATATGCAAGTATTGATCTTTAGAAACACACGGTCAGTTAAACATTAAAGCTCAATAATGAAAAACATTTAAAATCACACTTCTTAATTCATGAAATCTTTTGAGAACCACAAGTGGTTTGAACATTTCAGAAAGTGTTTTTCATGTTCGAAAGTTGTTCTTCTTTCAAACAATCAGAGATCTAGGTCAGAAGATATTTACCTTTAAGCTCCCCCTCAAATCAATATAACATGATTTGTTTTCTTTTAAGCTCCCCTTGGATATTTGCAGAATATCCATGTCTGAACTTTGAAGATCGAGTCCTGATCTGTTGCAATCAGAAGCCACAATCCTTTACACTTAAGTTCGAGTTTTGAACTATTTTGTTCAAAAGCCATCTTCTTTGAACTTTGAATAATGAGTCCTAGACTATTTTGTCTAGAAGTCAAACACCTTTGACTTTGAAGTCCGAGTTCTAAGTTGTAGTACTTAGAAGTCAACATTTTGTACTTTGAAGTACGAGTCCTGATCTGTACATGATCAGAAGTCAAACATCTTGCTCCCCCTATACCTGTGGTACCTGCGAAACAGATTTAACAGGTTTTGGTACCCACTGGTATTTGGGTCCTGGTATGTTAGATTTAAGAATCCACTTCTCATTAGATGTATATCTTTTAAATCCATAATTCTGAGAAGTTATACTGTAAGAACTGTACCAGTTGTGAGCAGATTTTCTCTGAACGAAGTCATTCTCTCCACAGTAAGAACATCATATTTTCCTTTGAGCAATTCTGATCAAATGATTAGTCGAGTAATATATATCAGAATTACCAAAAGATTTACCTTTGTTTGCACTGTTCCTTTTGGCTTTAGATGTGGATGGAGATGCTTTGTCCTTCTTCTTCTCATCAGGAGAATCTTTAACTTTCCAGACCATCTGACTTTTCTTTGATTGCTTTCCAAGAGATTTTACATAATAGCTCGCTGAACCATCAACAGATTTGTCATAAAATAGATTTGATGGTCTGATCTGATTTGTTTTGACAGTTTGTGATTTGACACTTTTGTTTTTGAAAACATTTTTGTCATGGATAGAACTAGAAGCAGTTTTAAAAGAGCAAACTAATTCGGTTGAATTGTCAACTGGTGATTGATTGATCACATCAGCACAAACTTTTTCTGACAAATCAACATTTGCAGCTTCTAAGTTCTTTATCTTTTCAGATAAAATGTTTCTTTCAAAAGTAAGTGTGTCAAATTTCTGTTTCAAATCCGATCTAGCCATCTGTTCTTTAAGAATATCTGATGATAGAACAGAGATTTTGGACATGAGCTTGGATATTTCAGGTTCAAAATATGAACGTTCTTGTTCAAAATCTGTTTCCAAGTTCTTGTTTTTCTCAGAAATATCCTTGAAAATCCCAACATTTTTCTTTTCAAATAATTTTATTTCTTGCTCAAAAGACTGCTTCTTTTCTTTGAAAATATTTCTTTCTTTTTCTAGCAAGTCTTGTAAAGTAGAAATCTGCTTAGAAAATTCAGTGTTTTTATCTTCAAGAACTTTTCTTTCCTTAGCAAATGTGTCTCTTTCAGTAATTATTATCTTTTTGAATTCAGACACTTGCTTGGAAAGTTTAATGCATCTTAGCTCAAGATCCTTTTTCTCTTTCTTGGAAATCTCAGATGATTGTTGAGTTGAAGATGTCTTCACATTTGATTTTTCTTTTTCTGCTTGGAGACTTGCTTGCAGTTCAACATTTTTCTTCTCCAAAGCAGATATCTGATCTTCAAAAGCCTTCAACTTGTTTTGAAGCTTGACTGATTCATCTTTCAGCTCAGATGATTTCTGTTCAGTCGTCTTCAGTTGGCTTTGAAGATTTGCAATCTTTCTATCATTCAACTTTAATTCCTTCTCAAATGTGACAATTGTGTTTTCTTTTAGAACAATGATTTTCTCTCTTTCTTTAATCTCTTTCTCTCTTGCACTGATGATACCTGCAATATCAGATTTAACAGTATTAGTACACTTTATACAGTCAGGAGTTTTATCAGAGTTTGACAAATTAAATTTCAACTCCTGAATCTGCTTTAGAAGTACTGAATTCTGATTTTTCAGTTTGTCTCTTTCTGCTTCTAGAACAAGTATCTCAGGCATGTACAATACAACCATGTCTCTTGGTGACAGTACTGTATTCCCTCTCTCATCTGTCTTTGGCATTTTGAAAGAAAAAAATTAGCTTAAAAAAATGATCGTCAAAAATCAGAAAATTATGACCACTATCATAATATGTCCCCCTCCGCAGACTTAGCACGGGGGTTCCGCTACCCGGTTATCGGATGGGGTCAAGGGGTAACGCCCTTGCGGGGGTATGGGGGCAGCGCCCCTAGAGAAAATTTTTCTGACATATTTTTCTCTAGAAAGAAATGCTTGAATAAAATGATCGTTCCCAAACAAATCAGAAATGTTGACTAAAAAGTCAAACTTGGATCACACAAAAAAAATTTTAATTTAAAAAAAAAATCTAAGTCTTGAAACTCGCAAGTCACTGTTTGCGCTCGTTACTGTTCACAAAGAAACTCGCAAATGGTAACGTGCGCGTTTCTAGAACTCGCAGGACATTAGTAGCGCGTTTTGCTCAAACTCGCATGACTATGAAACTCCCAAGGCATTGAAAGCGCAAATCACTGTTCACACTGAAACTCGCTAGTAGGCACTTGCGCGTTTCTGGAACTCGCTAGTGGCTACGTGCGTGTTTTATGTCGTTTGCGCGTTATAACGTTTGCACGTCTAAGAGGTTTGCGCGTTTCAACACTTAGACAAATTTTGACATTTTTGAAACTCGCAGGCTTAGCTTGCGCGTTCTTCAGCTTGAATCTTGCGTGTTCTTGAGATGAACTTGCGCGTTTTGACAGTTCTGTTCACGAAATCAATCCAAATCGACTTAAACCTGCAAATTTAAACATAAAATTGCACCAATATGATCGAATTATCAATTAGAACATTATTCTAACACAAGATTTTGAGTAAAAACATCAAAATGCACTCATTCAATTCAAGAACAGTGTTCGACATATTTTTCAAGAAAAACACAATGAAATCCAAAAATAAAACTGTTCTAGTGATTAATTTGTGTTAGTTGTGAATACTAAATGTTTACAAACATAAATCGAATTCAACTGAATCAATTATACACACAAATTTCAACAATTCATGAAGAACTCGATCAAACAGTGATTTTTTCACAAAAACGAATGTTCTTGACAAAATTTTCAGAAAATTCAATCAATTTGTCCAATCCAATCAATCTGAAATTGTTTGGTCTCGCTCTGATACCAATTGAAATTGTCCTCTCAAATCACACAAACAAATCAATCAAATAACAATGAGAATCATGGGGAAATCACATGTATATTGATGTCACAAGTGAAAGGGTTACAAGGTTTCTCTCTCAAGGATTCTCTCAGGTTACAATCAGGCTAGTTCTTACAAAAGAAAGACAAGGAAGACCTATTTATAGGTCAAACAAGAAACAAAGGTAAACTAACAAAAGTCAACATACAACGATTTTACGTGAACAGAACTGTCATGCAACATACAACATACAATGAGAAACAAAGGTTACAATCATGCAACGATTTTTCAGATCGATAGATTTGACGCGAAAAACGATACCGAAAATATCGAAAAATCTCAAAAATTATCGAAAAGCGATTCTACGAATTGAGATAGATCTGGAATACGATTAAGAACAATACTTCAAGAGGATTTAAGAATTCGATGAACTTACGATTAGATCGGGCTCAAAACGCTTGAAAATTTCGAGATCCGATTGTTACGAGAAAAATTTCTTCGTGAGGCTCTGATACCAATTGAAATTGTAAACCCCAATCTAAATCAAGCAATTCTCAAGATCTAAGATATAACAGTATCAAGATTCTAGAGAGAGTAGAGAGAGAAACGTAGTCATATGTATATAGCAATTAAGAACCACTTACAAACTATTACAAAGGAAACACTATTTATATGAGAACTAAAATCACAAGCTTAACAACAAAGTAAACTCCTATTGACTTAGACTAGACTTTGACTTAAAAACATTGACCTTGTTGACTTTGCTAGACTTGACTTTTCCTATTAAATCTTGGATACAATAATACACTAACACATATTTTGTGCCGTGATCAATGGTCTGAGGAAGATTAAAGTTGGAAAGACTGAGCTTGAAACAAATATGAAATTCCTCAATGCACCTCAACCACAGTGGAATAAATCTGGCCACAAACTGAGGAATGATGTCAGAATATCTACAATGCAGATCCAAGAGATGTTTGAGATCTTACTTACTGATGAGTGCATTGTATCTGAGAAGAAGGCCAAACTGGACAAAAAGAACAAGAAATCAGTAGACCCGGTTGCTCTCATCACGAAACAACTGACAGAACAAGCATTGTCTGATAATGCTTACAACGGGGCTACTGATGATGATGGCGAGGCACTGCAAAAAGAAATGATCCTTCTCTCACATCATTATCAAAAGAAGTTCCAACCACGGTCAGGTTCCAACAATCTTCGCTTCACTTCCGGTTCAAGAGTCAAAGTGCCCGAGCCAAAGACTGTTGCTTGCTACAATTGTGGAAATCCGGGTCACATTTCAAAGGAGTGTCGAGTGAAGAAGGTTAGGGATTCGACATACTATCGAAAGAAAATGGAACTGGCTGAGAAAAGAGAGAATGATACTACTTTACTTGCTGAAGAAGAGTACTGGCTAGATCACTCTGAAGACGAAGTTGATTCTATTAAGACTGCTCATCTATGCTTAGTTGGAGATGATCAGACTTCTGATGATGACACTGATGAAGATGAGGTATATTCTGATTTTGATTACACTTTCATTTCCTCATAGATGGATATTATCATTGCTGCTTTACATGATTTACGCTTCAAGTTATTATCTGAAAAGAATTTAAATTCTGAAAAGTCAGGTTTGATTGACAAATTGAAGATTTCTTTGAAAGATGAAAAATCTATTTTGAAAAATACAAAAGACATCTTTCAAAAAAAATTGGATAATTTGGAAAATTCAAATAAGACTTATCTTGAGTCTTTGACTAATATGACCGAATTAAAAGACAATTTTTCGGACAAAATAAATAAGTTAGAAGAAAAGTTATATCGAAGAAACCAATCTGAACAAACAATTTTTATGAATAAACCAAGGAGTGAGGAAGCTTTAAAAGAAAAATGGGGACTTGGTTTTAAAAATCCACATTGTTTAAACAATGCGATTGAAAAATCCCTTACTTTATATAAATACGATTATCTAACTCTTGCTAAATATGCTCCTCAATTTAAAATTGATTGGATGAATGAGAAGCAAGTGTTAGAAATCGAAAATGAGAAAAGGACGAATAACAAGAAAAAGGAAATTCATTTTGTTTACACGAGAGAAAACGCAAAATATTTTCCTGAAAAAACGAGAAGAGGTAGAAAAGGTTTAAATGATATATCTCCTGTCAAATCTTCAGTGTCTGATGATTTTGTTGATATTTTTGCTAATAAATCTGATAAGGAAAATATATCTCCAATCATTTATGATTCTAAGAGATATACACGTCCTTTAATTTTAGAAGGCAAAATCATCGATCTTGAAGATAAGATAGAAGATCAAAATATTTTAAAAGAAATTGAATCTGATATTATTCTTTCTTTCAAAACGTCTAGTCTTGAAAAAAATTATTTTCTCAAAAACAAGATTCTATTTCTAGCCTTTCTTCTGATTGTCATGTAAACAAAATGGAAGTTTCTAAATCTGATATATTTTCTCAAAATAATTCTGACTCCGAGAAAAATTCAGATTTATTGTCTAATCAGATTGGTTGCTTAGGTAAAATTATTTCTTCTGATTTAAATATTAATTCGGAAATTCTTGATGAGTCTTTTACACTAAATGATCAGTATTATAAACCTAAACTTAAAAGAAGACGGTCGAAGAAGTCGAAGAAACAAGATACAGTTCTTTCTGACAGTTCTAATTCTTCCAATTTAATTCTTTAAGATAGGACTTTGAGCAAGTCAAAGAAGCAGATCTGGAGAGTGAAGCGGATATCTACTGATTCTATGACTGATGAGGATAAATGTGTAGACAAACTTTATAAAAGTGATTCATTTGCTACATGTAATAAAATTTCAAAATATTCAATAAAGTAAATGATTCGAATTTCAAAACATGTCTCATATTCTTCCTCTGATTCTACTTCAGATGATTATGCTTTGTATTCATCTGATGATTGTGCTTATTATTCTGATGATATTTCTCGTGCTTTAACTGTTAAATCTAACAAATTTTTCCCCATACGAACTGCAACTAACAAACATGGGCCCAAATTCAAGTGGGTACCAAAATCTCAATCTGACTCAAAGTTGCAGGCATCTCATGTTAAGGGGGAGTAAGAGAAAAAAATGGCTCTTGAATAACACAGTTCAAGACCCGCATCTCAATGTCAAGATTTTGGCTTCTGAGTAATTAAGCTCAGAACCCATGCTTCAATGACTATGACTTCTAGACATGTCAGTCTAGGACTCGTTCTTCAATGCTTTAAGCTTCTGACTAATGAGAAACTGTGAGTACATCTATTTAATTTCTGCTGCATTTATATTTGATAATAATGTTGTTCCAGTTTTTCTCATTTTTTTAAAGAATCTGAGCAATCTTATTCAAACTCCTGAATTTGTTCAACCCAATTTTTTTAATGAGAAACATACATTGTGTGAAAGATAATATTATTGAATTATATTTTGTTTCAACTGAATATAGACTTGCCGATCAAATGTTTCTATTTTTAAGTCTCGACATGTTGTTTTAAAAGTTTAAACCTTTACAAATTTTATTCTATAAAGTAAAAGTTTTACAATTTTTCTTTCTTTTGAATAAAATGTGTGTCTAGGATAAATTTTCAAGTTGCTTTATTTATATCAAAGTTTTTATATGTTCAACTTTCAAGTCTAACAAAAGTCGAAAAGTCAGCAACATGTTTGTAGCTTTTGATATTGCTTTAAAGTTGTGTGATTCGGAATATTTATAGTTTACAATGCTTAGAAAACCTAAAAAGTTGGAATTTTGGATCGTAATGAAAATATGGGCTAAGCACTTAGACGTAAAATCTTGTGTTTGAGATGATTATTAAATCCTTATAAATCAGAAATCTCTAAGTTTAAAAGTTTGCACCTGTGACCTTTCTGGTTTGGGAAAGTAAGTTATGTGGGATGCTTGTCATCTGGTCCCCTAAGGTCAATTGATTTGGGAGTGATCGAACCCAAATCCTTCTATAGAATCAGATAGAAAGTAATGTTCTACTGGTATGAATGGGTTTAGGATGTGTCGATGTAGCCTTTCTGATCTGGGAAAGTAAGTTCCAAGGGGTGCTTGACACCTAGTCCCCTAAGGCCATCTGGTCTGGGAGCGACTGACCCAAATCCTGCAATAGGGTCAGATAGAAAGTTACGTTTACAGCATGTTCTTTACTTACCGAACTTTTTGATTAAAAGATGCCAAAAGTGCACAAGCTTAAAAGATGCCAAAGAGCACAATCATGTAAAAATGCCATAGAGCACAATGCTAAAAGATGCCAATGAGCACACATCTCATGATACTTGGTGATATATCTAAGTTGCAATAAACCTATAAATTTGTGAAAGTCTGAATTCTTGATGGATTAGTGTGATTACATGCAAAGTTCTCTATTATATTTTTAGAATTTCATTTTCTTGAAGCTAATCGAAGTTCACATGCGAGCACACTGAATAGATTGATGAAAGTTTTTGAAACTGAACATGTCTTAACTTGATATGCAATAAAACTTGGTTCTGTATCCAAAAACATACATTTGATTTCATCTGTTGGATTTTATTGTGATATTTTACTAAGTAGAATTTTATTTCTTTCTGTTTAAATTTTTATATATTTAGTCGTTTCAAAATACATATTCAGTATATTTTTCTTTCTACATTGATGTTTCTATCATTGTGTTCTCATTTATATCTTAATGGGTTTGAGCATTATTCAAGGGGGAGTGAATAAAGGACAATTTTTCTTAATGATCATTTCTGTTTTTGAGGGGGAGTATCTAATTCTCTATATGAATGCTAACTTGAATTGTCAAATTTAGTGCATTTGTGTAGGGGGAGTCAAAGAGCTTAAATAGGTAAAATTTCTCAGACTCTAAGTCAAATTTGCGTCACTAGTTGGTAGAGCAAAGTTTAATTTACGCCAACAACTTCTAGCGCAAAACAAGCTTTGCGTTTCCTGTATGTCGTGCAAACCTCACTTTGCGCTTCCTTCTGTTAGCGCAAACCTTCCTTTGCGCCACCAATGGTTAGCGCAAATCTCTCTTGTTTTTCTCTGGTTCTTTTATTTTGCAGATCTTAAGCTGTCTCGTCTCCAACATATGCATGACCAAGTTGATCCAGATCATCAAGGTCATGAGGGGGAGAAGTTAAAAGAAGTTAAGGAGATGATAAAGAGACAAAGAGTTCAATTGTTAATCTGCTGATCAAGATTTGCTCAAACAATTCTCTTGATTTCATTTCATTCTTTCAATATTCTTGTTTTGAGAAATCTTCAAAGTTTAAATGCTCAAATTTCATGAGCATACAATATGACAATGATATCATACACTTTGTGCTTAACTGTTCAGTTAAATTGTTGAGCAACCATGCTTTTTAGGACTTACATGGGATTCGTGTGTGAGCTTAAACAGAACTTCCATGGATTTACGTCAACCAGTGTTTCCTACCCAGGAAGTTATCCTTGAGTGATTGAGGGGTGAGGGGTCAAAATCAAAGAGTGGGGGAGATAACTCATCCGGTTGAGTTTTTCTCATTGTGTGGAGCAGAAAAATGGAAATGAGAGTTTGGTTAGAAGTGAGCTTTAAATGATAAAAAGAAAGAGGGTGTGAGAACAGAGTTAAAAGAATATCAGAACTGTGCACCAACTACTTTCTGAGCCGGGCATCCACATCTACTGATTGGTTCACATTCTTTGGTGACCATCATTGAAACAGGCAGTGAGCCCATGCCAACTCTTGCAATTACCCCACCAACCACTCGTTTCTTTCTTAACAAAGAAATGTTTCATTTTTTTTGGGGACGCAGCATATCTGCTATCTAATTTTCACTCGGAAGATTTAGATATTGAAAAAGAAGGAAAGTTGCCCCACCTTCGCACCTCTTTCATGCACATTGAGTCCGTGTAATATCTGTTGCATTCTCAACAGTTTACACAATTTGAGCCAAATGAAACACAATCATTGTGCTAAATTCTGTCATACACAAGCACAAGCACACAGAAAATTTGTTTTTCTGTCCAAACATTCATAGATAAACCTTGTGTTTTTCAATGATTGAATGGAAGTCCTGGGGAGTCATCATCAAGCCAGCTCCTTAAATTGTACATTCGTTGTACACAGTAACTTTGTGTTACTGACAAGCATTCCCAACTGTTTCATTTGTTGATTCAGGGTTACCACGTTCATTATGTCTGAATTTGAAAAGATTCGGATATATACCTTTCATGAATTGACGGCTATTCAGATCAAAGAGCGGAGACTGTCAAAGAGGAGATTGTTATTCGATTACAAAAGGGGAAATCAAAGTCTGTGCTGAAATTGATGAAATTTTGATGATCATGATGCTCTCAATCATCAAAAAGGGGGAGAATTTTACAAAGATAAATTTCAAAGCTTTGAAGAGTTGTTAAAGTGAAAAATGCTTCCGCTTATTCAAAGTCAAAAGATTCTGATGAAAGATTGTTCAAAGATAAATCAAGATGATTTGTGAAAGTTTGTTTCTCTGAGACAGTCAAGAGATCACAAGTGATGAAGATACAAGTTGTTTCAAAGACTACTCAAAGTTTCATCAAAGTTGTTTCAAAGTTTAAAGTCAAAGTTTCAATTTTGGTTCATGTTCAAGACATGTTGACTTTCAAAGCTTCAAAGGGAAAAAGACTTTTCAAGATTCTTCAAAGACCGAAAGAATAAAGATTGTCAAAGCTTCAAAGTTCAAAGTTAAAAAGACAAAAGTTGAAGAATCAAGAGCTGAAGATCAGTATCAAATTTTTATTAAATCTTGAATACAAAGGGGGAGATTGTTAAGTCTAAATATTGTATCCAAGATTTAATAGGAAAGTCAAAGATGTAAAAGTCAACATTGTCTTTGTAATAGATAGTCAAAGGTGTTTAGCTTTCCTTAGTGGTTAATTCTTTGTTAGATAGATGGTATAAATAGGTTTGCTTTGTAATCTTGTTGTAAGGTTTTGTTGTGAGGAATCATGTGAGCACGTATTGTAATATTCAGACTTGTGACTAATGGATTCAAGATCTACTTTCTCTCTCTAGTTCTTGATCATATTCTTGAGATTTGCTTGATATGTTTGGGATTTTATGATTAACAATTATGTTTTTATTATTTTTTTTTAATTTTTAATTTGAATAATTGTTTTTCAAATTTTAAATCACATATGATTAGAAAAACATTTTGAAAAAAGTTAATTCAATATGATTAGGAAAACATTTTGAAAAAAAAAGGTTAATTCATTATGAATCACATGTGATTTTGATGACAAATTATGAATTACGTTTTGAACTACATGTGATCCTATACATTTAAAAAAAAAGGTTAATTCTACTTTCGTCCCCGTGTATTACACGGGGTAATTTAAAAAAATTAAATTATGTCAAAAAACTTATCTTACAGATATGAATGATCATCGAAAGTACGATGCTATTTTTTCAAACTTTTTTCCATTCAAAGTTGTTTTTTTTTGCAGCTGGTTAAATCATGCCAAATTTTTTTTTGATTAATAATTGATTTTGAAAATCGATTATTAAAATTTGTGAGATAAAAGTTGAAATGAATTTTGTAAAAGGATTTGCATATGTTCGATAATACTTGATTTTCAATTTCTATTACAAAAATAATAATACGAAATAATATTTGATTTTCAATTTGTATTAGAATAAAATATATTCTATTTTATTTTTAGAAAATATAATATATATATATTTTTTAATTCAATAAAAGATATTCATATTACAATTTTGATATCTAAATTGGATTTCTGAACATATGCAATCTCATTTTCAACTTTTATTTCATACTAATTTCGACAAATTCTATAGTAATATTTATGATATTTAATTATATAATTAAATCCAAAAATATTCAATGTTGGACTCATTTCGAAGGTATTGACGAAACAATTACAATGATATAATTTGTAAAAAATAAAAATGCTTTTTTCAATGCAATTTAGTTTATATACATTATTTATGTTTATATGATAAGAGTCTAAAATGAAAAATAAAAAAGTAAGAGATTAAAAATAAACTACATATCTAATTATAAGAGTAGTAAATGTAAGGTATAAATTAAAAAAATTGAATTAAGGAAAGATTAAATAAGGAATGAATGTAGATTTGATAAATGAACTTATAGTGTAAAATGCGTCCAGGTTCATGTTTAGGCGGGAAAATGAAAAAATGAAGTCACCAGAAGATGACACGTGTCACTTCCGTTACTTATTTATTATATGTATAGATGTGTTTTGTATAAATCACATTATGTTTTCATTATTTTTCTTTTTCAATGTTTAATTTAAATTATTAATTTTCAAATTTTAAATCACATATGATTAAAAAAACATTTTTAAAAAAATTAATTCATTCTGAATCACAAGTGAATTTAATGAAAGTTGTATTTTTTTTAAATATTACTTTAAATAAAAAAATGAATTATTAAAATGAAAATTAAATACCGTTAATTTAAATGAATTAAATAAAAAAAATAGTAAATAGAAAATTAAATTATATTAATTTCATAAAAATGGTAAAAGTAGAATTTTAAATAAATACCTAAAATAACTTTTATATAACTAAATTACTTTTATACCCTTATTTATTTATTTTTAGAATTAATTATTTAAGATATTATTATTATTTAATTAAATGATTGACCTATAATTATTCTCTTATTCTTTTAAATAGATATCATTCTCGTATGATCATCCCCCCCTCTCTCTCTCTCTCTATATATATATATATTGATTGATTTATTACATTACTTTTTGATTAATTTTTAAAAATATTTAATTAATTATTAAAGAATAATAATTTATAAATCAATAGATATTTATTACTTATTAATTTATTAAAAAAGTATATAATGTCCGTGTGTTTGTGATATTTGAACATATAATTTGAAGAAAATTGATAGAAAAAACCCAAATATTATTGATATTTGTGTTAAATTAAAGATTATACATTTTTGTGTGTGTGTATATATGTATATATATATATATATATGTGTGTGTGTGTGTGTGTGTGTGTGTCTGTCTGTGTGTGTGTGCACGCTTTCGTATGTATGTATATATATATATATTGGATATTAATTCGTGGGCTTTGATGGTTCTTAATGAACTTTATTGAGTCTTGATGGGCTTTACAACTCTTTGTGAACCCTAATAGGTAGCATTAGACTCAATTGTTGTTATCGAACTCTATTGGACCTTCACGTGTTTTTTGCTTGTTGCATCCGTTGCTAATCGCTATATGTATACATGTGTATGTGTTATACATTCACATATATACATGCATATAAACATATATACAACATATATACACATATATACATATATAAATCACAGTTAGTTAGCAACCAACACACATACACATTATGTATATATATATACATATAACTTGGACTGTTAGAGCATTTATTGTTGGAATCAATAGTCTTGTTGTTTTGGTCTTTGTTTGAAGAGCTTGTTTGTATTATTAGCTTCATGTCTTGTAATATGTGGTCTTAGTGTTGACCATATAAATACCCCTTGCTCCTTTGTATTTTGAAACTTGAAGTCATTGTAATCTTGTGGAACTTTATGAGATCTATGACAAAAATATTCTCTCACGAAATTCTCTCTTTATATCTTGATGTTTTTGATTGATTACATGATTTTTATTGATATTGCTTGATTTTGGGAACAACATTTGGTATCAAAGCAAACCAAATCATTTAGAATTCATGCATTGATTGCCATTTTTGGTCAAATTTAGAAAGATTTGAAGAATTTCGAAGAACTCGCAAATCGGTTCTGGAAAGTTACTGTTTGATTCAAATTTCCACAACCTTGGTGAATTTTGGATTCGAAATTGGTTGCTTCTGATTCGATTTTTGTTTTTGGAACAGTTCTTGTTTGCATCACTCAATCAAATTCACAATAAATAATTGTGAATTTTGGATTCTTGTGTTCTTGAAGTTCAAAAGTTTAAGAAACTGTGTCTCAATCGAATTCATTGATCCAGTGTTTTTTGGAAGAAATTGTGTGATAGAAAGGTGTTCATAATCAAGAATCGAGCAACCCTACAAAGTTTCAAGATAAATTTCTCAGAATCGAAAAAGATATGGCTGATTTTATGTTTTCCAGTGAAGAACTCGTAAGATCCGAAGAACTTGCAAGCATCATGTTAGAACTCGTAAGCATCATCTGAGGATTTTGTGTGTTTCGTGAATTATGCCAAGTATAGAATTCGTAGAAATCATCTTACGTCAAGTACAGAACTCGCACGTAGTAGCTTACGAATTCTAAGTTCTCGTACGTCCTTGCTTGCGTGAAACCTAGAACTCGCACGTCTCTATTTGCGAATTGCTACTTCTCGGGTGTCTCTACTTACGAGTTGTTACTTCTCGTATCTTTCAGCTAACGACAAGTAGATAACTCGTGTATTTTTTGTTTGCGACAAGTAGTTTTTGTGTTCTGAGAATTGTTACAAGTATAGAACTCGTATACTTCTTTTTGCGACAAGTGCAGAACTCGCACACAGTTGTTTACGACAAGAAGGTTCTCATCCGACTTTTCATTTTCAGATCCTCATATCGATTCAGGTTAGCGCTTTTGTTATATTGTTTGTATATTCATGTTCGATTTATGTTTGTAAACTGTTTTGTTTACAAAATTAGTTGAATCGATTTGGACTGTTCATATCCTTAACCCTCTTCGACCCTAGTTCTTAAATTTTTGGACTATGGACTGTGATTATGGACAAAATCAAGGACCTAAACGTGTTTAATCATATGGGCTTTGGATTTCGAACACGAGAATCAGTGTAATTTTGGACTTAATCGAACTTTTGAGGACTGATTTTGTTTGTGACTTTTCGAACTCTTCAAACGAGTTCGTGGTCTGATTGATGAATGATCGTGGACTTTAATCAGATTAATGGTTAATATGATGATTGAATCATGTTTTCGACCTAATCTGAGTAAGATTTTTGGACTTAAAAAAAACAAAATTTTGATCCTTGATGATTCTGGACTTAAAAGTTTTCGAAGTTATGAACTTGCGTCAAGTTCATCATATGATGAAACTTGCGAGTTCTTGGCATGTTCCAGTTTCACACGAAAAGTTCAGCATTTAAGTGCTCTGCGAGTTCTCCATGTCAAGCCAAATTTTTTCCATGTTTAGTTGTCGCAATCTTTGGCCTGCGACAAGTGGTCTCATCCTTTGGCCTGCGACAAGTTACATATATTTCATGTGGCTTGCGAGTTTTGTCCTTTGTCAAGTAAAATTTTTTCTAGTCCTTTGGTCTACGACTTTTGGACTTAGAAAATTTTTCTGAATTTTTTTTTTGAAAAATGATTTTGAGCTTTAACTGACAAATTAAACACTGGTCCAAATTTTTTCAATTTTCAGGTATTCCAATGGAGCACATTGATCAATCAGTTGACCAAAATGTGGTGATGGATGAAAATAATCCCCAAGTTACTAGTGTGAGTCCAAGAATCTACTAAATCGTAGAGAGAGAAAGTAGAGAAAGAGAGTAGGAGCGCCAAAAGTAAACTGTATATTCAATATGATCTCCAAAGTTACAAAACAAAGGCTACAAGGGGACTTAAATACCCCTAGCCATAACAAAACAGATAAACACTCTAAACACAGATAAGACTAAGGAGAATAAATACAATGATTACTACAAAATCAGTCTTAACAATCTCCCCCTTTGTTAGCCCCAAATCTTCTGTTTGTTAAAGTGTTGAAAATACCCGTCCTATTTCAGAGGACTTCCAAAGATAGACCTCAGAGGGCATAGACTTCAGAGGACGAAGACTTCAGAGGACAAACCTGCCTCTGAAGTACTTATCAGAGATTGCAACTTTCAGCAGAAGACATCAGAGATGGCTTCATCAGAGGCTCTGAAGACAACGTCAGAGCTCTGAAGACATTCTCTCTGAAGATGGCGCTGAAGACTTTCCTGAAGTATCAGAACAGATAACCAATAACTTAGTGATAAGATTTACTTTATAGAGTAGGTTACTGTTCAAGCATGTCTTGAGCTTATCTATTAGGTAAGACACTGTTCAAGCATGCTTCTATTTGTCAGAATAGTAAACTGTTTACTTTATGGTCCTATAAATAGGACCATCACTCCTTTGAAAAAAGTGTGCCTTTTGATATCTTGTACAAGAAGAATCAATTGAATATATCTCACGAAGATCTTGTTCTTTATACTTGCTTTATATATGAACTGTGATATTTGAATCTGCTTTTGATATTTAACTATATTGCTTCCGCTGTTTATACTCTTGTTGTTTATATCATTATTGTTATAAGATTAAATCTGGGATCCAACAATTGGTATCAGAGCATCCTTTGTTTTCTAAAACAAAGAAAGATCATATCTGCATACTCGGATAGATTTAATTCTTACTGATTCAATCTTTTATTATCTGTGCATGTTTATGTAAACCCTGGTTTATTAAACTTCATATGCCCCAAATTTAAAAGTAAATCACAGTTACATCATTTAATAGAAAGATCTTCATAGAAAAGCATCAGTTCTTCAAATCTTCATCTTTTCTTCACAAAAATGGTAAACTCAAGCATAAGTGCCATTTATACACCCGGATCATTAACCAAACCTCCTACACTTCTAAGGGATGAATATCCTCAATGGAAGATAAGGATGGTAAATTTCTTAGAAGGCATGGACAGGGATCTGTTAAGATCAGTGAACGATGGACCTTACCAACCAATGGTGTTGGTACCAAGAGTTCCAGCAACAGCAGATACTGCTGAAATCCCTGCTTACTATGAAAAGAAAACTTCAAACTTTACGGATGAAGAAACTAACAAGATGGATAATGATTCAAAAGCTGTTAGATTACTTATAATGGCCATTCCCAATGATATCTTCCAAGAACTTGATTCTTGTCTAACTGCAAAAGAGATATGGGATCAGTTGTTAAATCAACTTGAAGGAGGCCTACAAACTCAAATGAACAGAAGAAATCTTTGTATCAATGAATATCATGATTTTCATGCATTACCCGAAGAAACCTTACATCAAACATACTCAAGGTTTAACATCCTAATCAACAAATGCAGAAAATTTGGGGTCATGAGAACAAAAGAAGAAAACAATGTTCTCTTTCTTAAAAGTCTAAATGAAGAATGGTCACAACTATCAATGTCGATACAAGCTAATCAAAATCTTGAATCATGGTCATAGACTGACATTTATGGTACCTTGGTAGCATAGGAAAAATAAGTTGTTAAACAAAAATCAAAAACCTCTTTAGGTGGTCCACTGGCACTCATGTCAAAACAGAAGGGTGTATCACAAGAATACAGGAATGCAGAAAAAGACAATTGTTCAAAAAGGGAATCTAAAAGAAAATCCAAGAAGGTTCTGATGTCTGAAGAAGTTGGACACTCAGATTCAGACTAAGATGATGACATCAATGCCTTTGCCAAATCTCTTGCATTAATCACCCATCAATTTAACAAGAAATTTGGCAAGAAAGTCTTTAAAAAAAGAAGAGATAATGAAGAAAGAAGAGGAAATCCAGAAAGAAGATTTCAGAAAACTGAATATCAACTAGAGCCCAGATCTACTCTGCATAGTGATCAAAAGGGTGTTCATTTCACCAATCATGATTCTACTCAACAATCAAGATCTCAACAATCATTTCAGTCAAGGTATCCTCAACCTCAGAGGTACTTCAAGCCACAACCACAAGTACAAGCACATAAGACAGAATCAGACACTGCTCTTCCATCAAACCAAAACGATGGAAGATGTTTTAGATGTGGAAAGCCAGACCATTACTCCGCCAAATGCAGTGGTAGACTCATCAAGGATGAAGAATACTACAAAAAAAAGTACAAATACAATGTCAAAGAAAGAGTACTTGTAGTAGAGATGGAAGACTGGCTGTCAGACTCAACAAGTGATGGAGAGGAAGAACCCACCAATCTCTGTGGTATGGCGTTCACAGATGATCAAAGTGACGGATCATCAGAGGACTACTCTGAAAAGGTAAACTCTCCTTCCACCTCTGAAAGTGATCTTGAATTGGATGTTATTAAACTAGCAGATGAATTTCAAATCCTAAAGCAAAAACTTATTGAGGAAAAAGAAAAAGCAAAACAAATGACAAAAGATCTTAATTTTTACAAAAGGGAAAAAGATCTTCTTGAATCAGAAAAGAGAGATATTTTTGTTGAAAAATCTGATCTTGAAAAAGCTCAGAAACAAAAGGAAAAATCATTTTCAGAAAAATTCAAAGAAGTTGAGAAAGTTTTAAAAGTTAAAGAAGAAGAAGTAAAAAAATCTGAGTATGAAAGACTCAATTCTGTTGCCTTAACCAATTTTTTCCAAAAAGAAAGAGAAATCCTACATCAATCTCTCGAAAGGAAAGAACTTCAAATCAAAAGTTATCTTGATGCTCAGGATGTTCATATAAAGATAAACTCTCAAATGGATACTCAAGGGCTTGGATTCAATGAATTGGATCCATTCACTGGATTGAAGAAATCTTCACTTTCTTCCACTTTCTGTAAAGGAAAGGTCCAGAGCTCTGACTGTCCATCACTGAACAATTTCAAGAGAATAAAAACCTCAGAGAGATAAAAAATAAGGGCCCTGAACTTTAAAAATGTAGCATACTCTGAAGTACAAAGCTTTCCAAATTCCATCTTAAAAATATAAAAGGAAACTTCAGAGGTATTTTTCACAAAACCTCAGAGCAATGATCCTAAAGAGATTTTTAAGTTCAATGCATTCATCAAAGATGAATTAGAGACATCTAAACAAAGTACCTCTGAAGCAAGTACTTCTAAGGATGAACCACATAGTTCACTTAATCCAGATGCCCCTCTGTATTCACCAATCTCTGATGAATGCATCAGAACTACATTTGCGGATGACATCAAGAGAATAAATCAAGAAAATATCATAGCTGATTTAGAGAAGAAAGAAAGCATGAAAAGAATCATCAAAGTCTCAAGACCTAAGAAAATTGAGAAACCATCAGAGGTAGTTATCTCTGGTAAGACTGAACGAGACTTTCTTGACTCTGATTCTGAATCTGATCCAGAGGTAGATGAACAGATTTTCTACAAAACAGAGAAAGTAATTCATAAAAAGATAGATACCGTTGGTTCTGGAATTTTGAACATTCCTATTTCTGTTTTAAAAAATAAACCCAGAATACCAATATGCTCTGACTTTGTAGAAATATGTCTTCAAGCAAAAACTTCTCTGGAACTTGAAAAAGAATTACAAGAAAAGGCAAAGAATAAAACTATCACTTCTCAACTCTACACTTATAAACCAATCAAGTTTACTCCTGAACAAAAAGGAAAATGGCAAGAAATTAACCATTCTGATCCTGTTTGTGCAGTGAGCAACAAAGAGAAGAGGATGTTTCTGAACAAGAGAAGGGAACTTGAAAAGAAGGCTGTCTCTCAAGCTAAAAGAAAAGAAGTAGTTAGGAATACTTGTAATATTCCTAGTACTAATTCAAAAAGGAATCATAATGTATCGAATGCATTTAATGAAATGAAATCCTTTGCTTCTACTTCTTCTTGTTCTGTAAAGTGCAATTGCATCCAACTCTTGATGAAACTAAAAAATCACTTCAAAGGTTCTCACTGTTTTCTTAATCAATCTCTGAATAAAAATTCAGAGACAAAGCCTCAAAAGAAAAAGGACAATTCTGCCAAAACATCAAAAGATAAGAAGGAAAAATTTCAACGAGATAATCAGAAGTCTAACAAAATAGGACCCATAATGAGATGGGTACCTAAGAAAATCTAATATGTCTTGCAGAAACTGTCTATGCCGATCTGGTACTTAGATTCTGGATGTTCAAGGCATATGACTGGAGATAAAAAGTTACTATCCTTTTTCAAAGTTAAATCTGGGGGAGCAGTAACTTTTGGAGACAATATGCAAGGAAAAATTAAGGGTTATGGTGAGCTTACAAGAGGTAATGTTTCAGTATCAAAGGTTGCTTATGTTGATGGGTTAAAACATAACTTGATCAACATAAGTCAACTTTTTGACCATGGTTTTGATGTGAAATTTCAAGAAAAACATTGTTCACTACTTCACTCAAAAACAGGTCAAGAAATGCTCAGAGCTGACAGAAAGGGAAATTTATACAGAATGAATTTTTCCAAACACATAAAAACTGACTCAGAGAAACTCTGTCTAGTATCTATGAACAATGAAGATATTTGGCTCTGGCATAAAAAGTTCTCACATCTGAACTTTTTTTCACTTGATAAATTGGTCAAACTAAATCTGGTTAAGGGATTACCATCTCTGAAGTTTAACAAAGATCATCTTTGTTCTGCTTGTGAAATGGGAAAAATGAAAAGATCTTCCTACAGGACCAAAAGTGATAATAATTGTCCAAAACCTCTGCATATGCTTCATGTGGACCTTTGTGGTCCTATCTCTGTACAGAGATTGTCAGGTAAAAAGTATATCCTCGATTTGATTGATGAATACTCTAGATATACTTGGATAGAATTCATCAGAGCCAAGTCTGATGTCCCTGATATTTTAATAAGATTGTTAAAAAGATTGCAGGTTCTGTTTGATACCAAAGTTCAGAAGCTGAGAAGTGATAATGGAACAAAGTTCAGAAATGCAAAAATCAACTCATATCTTTCAGAGGAAGGCATAACTCCGAACTTCTCTGCAGCTAGAACCCCTCAACAAAATGGTGTTGTTGAAAGGAAAAACAGAACACTAGTTGAAGCTTCAAGAACTATGCTTGCAGGATCAGATATTCCCACAAACTTTTGGACAGAGGCAGTGGCAACAACCTGTTTCACGCAAAACAGAGCTACAATTGTCAAAAGATTCAAGAAAACATCTTATGAACTCATTAACAATAGGAAACCTAATGCTAAATATTTCCATGTTTTTGGATGCAGATGTTTGATGTTCTAGTAAAAGGTAACAACTACTTTCTGGATGTCATCCCTACCAAATACGATGAGCAGTTTCGCCCAATACTAGATTTTTTGACCAACTGCGAACTCAACGATGTCCTCACCAAACATGCTTCAGATATTCCTCTACGCTTTGTCCAACAATGGTGGTATTCAAGTGAATACGATGATGAAAAGGAAGGACTGGTTGGGTACATTGACCTAGGTGAATAAAGCATGAACATAAGAATCACCCACAAACCCTAACACGCCGATTCAACCTGCTCACAAAAACTGATATTGAAATAGAAACCTTTGAGAAACTACCAAATCAAGAAGTTCTTCTTCAGTTTCTCCACCACTTAGGCTACAACAGGGAGATCACACGCCTAAGTCAATTCAGACGTCAATACCTGCCTCCCAAGTGGAACTTTATGTTTAGTGTTCTCAACCGAACAATTACCTGCAAGATTGGAAGCCAGGATCAGACCCATCCAGCGATTCTAGCCATAATGTATGCTCTCTTCTTCAACAGAAGCATAAATATGGCTCACATTCTCTTCTGTGAGATGCTGACGGCGGTGGACAAGAAGAACAAAGACTTGGCCAAAGGAAAACAACCAATTTCGGTACTGTTTCCCAGATTCATCTTTGTGGTCATTCAACGAGCAATGGAGAAATTCTCCATCACTGAGGAGGGCCCAAGGACACCTCTGTTTATGATGAAGTCGTTCAAAGCTACAGAGGTTCCTCCTTATCCAAATGACCGACGTTTCCCACACACAATGATTGAGGTAATTCCTGCTGACTCTACTACCCACCTCCTACTTAGTCGTGTTGCCCAATCATCAGAACCGAAGATGGGATCCCCAACACACTTAGGTTCTGAGCCTGAGCTTGAATCAGAGAGTGATATCTCTGATACTGCTCAAAACGTTAACAGAGCACAACCAGAGGGTGGCTCTGAGAGAGTAAGGAAGGGAAAACAAGAGAACCCTCCCTATGACGAAGAGAATAACTCTTTCAGAGTTGAGGAAGGTGAGGAAGAGAGAATTCCAGAGGGTGAGTTTCTAAACTTAGAATCCGAGGGCGGCGAGGTAGAAAAAGATGTCCTTGTTGGCACACATGAGCGATTCCAAAGCCCAAATCCCTGTGCAAACTCATCTACTGTCTAAGGTGGTCCAGCATCAGTGGACATTGAAACAGAGGTGCACACCTCGAACCCTTCCCATCCTAGACGCTCAGAGGCATCTACTTCTGTCTCTGAAGCACTCACCAATGGTTAAACCTTTGATACGGCTATGTCCTCCCAATAGGACTTAGAACAAGATAAAAATACTCATTCACCCCAGAGTATGTCACCTCCTCACACACATGATGCCTTTGTGGCTCATAAAAATATGGATCGTCCCTTAGATCAGGAGAGACCTAAGATCTCTCGTAAGGATTGCTTGTTAGAAAAAGAATGGCACGACCTTCTTGCACATGGACTCCTTAGCCTGGACAACAAGGTTTCCACCCACATTCGTTTCTCATCATCAGATTCTGACTCTGATGATCAGAGACAAATCGGAACCATTATAGGGAAATCCTTGAAAAAGGGTCCCCAAGGATTAATGGTAAGTCCTTCCGGAGTCAATATCAAGCCAACTCTGAAAGAAGGCCTCTCTGAACTCGAGGAAAACTTAGAATCATGTGTTGATCCTAAGGTCACCCCCTCTGATTACGTTACCAAAGAGGAGTTCAGAATCTTTGGTGATGAAATCAGAGAATCTCTGAAGGAGATTAAACTTCAAATAGAGAAGACCTCAGAGGCCTCTGCCTCTCACTCTGAAGTTGCAAAGCTCACTTCAGAGGTCTCTGAGCTGCGCCCGACCATTATCTCTCAGAACGATAAACTGGATGTTCTGGAAATCCTGGTCATCAAAAATGACTCTGTTCTATCCAGAGAAATTCAGAACTCCACCACAGAGCTCCTCAAGGCGATTCCAACTCCCTCTGCCCCCACTCCAACACATGCAGACTTTTCTCAATTCAAAGAGGAAGTCTTGCGTTCTTTGGCAGAGGTGATTGCAAAGATCCCTACCTCCTCTGCTGCTGCTCCTACTACATCCGAATTTGTTACAAAGGCTGACCTCACCAACTTCTCCAAGAAGATCACCAGCAATGTAATGAATATCTCCAGCAAGTTCGTCTCCAAGACCACTCAGCAGAATAAAAAGATTGAAGACCTTCTGCAGAATGTCAAATCTTCAGAAGGATCATTGAAGCGGAAGGAACCAGAGGTCGCATGCTCTGAGGAAGCCCGAAAGAGGGCCAAGTATGAAGACTCTGATGACCATGATGACCAACCTCAGGGGTCATCCGATCTTCATAAGGGGGAGAAGACTCCTATACCAAAAACTGTTGAAACACAAAAGGAGTCCACTCCCTCTGAATCAAACCAAAGCAAGGAAAAAGGAACAGAGAGACGTTCAACTTCAACCTCTGCTGAAGATAACCAGGCCACTCTAAAGTCGCCAGTACCTGTTATCTTTCTAGCACCATCTACTTTGAGTGCTCCAATATTTCTAATAATAGCTACAACTCCAGAAACTATTGGAGCTCTGGAAAAAGATGAAGACGAACAACTAGTAGACTTCTCTACATCAGAAGATGCATTCTCATCACCAGAAAGACCAACTTATGTGATGAGAGATGCTTGCGAATCAGAGGCTAAAAGAGCAGAACCAGAATCTGAAAAAGAAGAAAAATCAGATTCTGAAAAAGAAGCTGCTGAAAAACAGATTGAAGTAATTGATGTTGAAGAGTATGTATTCAAGAATGCTCAACCACATCATACTTCAACAGCAACAGAGCTGAGGGATTCACCAGAGATAGATGGCTACATCTCTGAACCTACAACAGAAGATCCTCCACAGACAAAGGAACCAGAGACCATGGTTGCTGATGAACAGGCTCCTTCAGAGAATCCTGTTCAGAAGGCAAGCACTGGTTTACCAGCCAAAGTGTTTACTCAACCTCCTACATTCCTTGCATCCAATCCCAAAGCTTTCATAGAAGACCACTTCAGATACATCTACTGTGAGTTTAATATGGAAGACACTCTAGTCATTCCTCTGAATCCAAGGATCAAAGAGAACATGCCGGACTATGAGCAAAGATTTGTCAGAGATAAAACCTCACCCAGAGTACAAGTCCTCTTTGATGATCCAATCATCAAAATCAACAAAATCTCAGAGAAGACCTTTGCTTACAACAAGATCATCTATAGGCATATGTGGTAACTCAATCTGATAAGAAGATTTACGAGTTCAATGATAATGATCTCGTAAATCTAAATCCATATGATTTACCTCATTTGTATGCCTATTGCTCTTCCAGATATGATCAGGGAAGAAGGGAAATCAGGATGGGCTTGGTTGAAGTCAGATGGACAATGGAGGCCTATGTCAAACACAGAGCAAAACGTGACATCCAAATTGCTCTGAACCTGGGGGAAGAAAAGCTAGAGGTAACTGAACCTGTGGAGTCGATCGTTAATCTTGAGGCAAAGAAGACTGGATCAATCATTACAGAACCTCTGGGTTTTGTCTACAGAGTAAACCAAGTAAAGAAGATCTTTCTCGCTTCGGAAGTTTCGAAGTACTCTGATGAAACCTTGAGTGGTATAAAGAAAATGATCCATGTGAAGGAAGAAAGGCGCAAAGCAGATTTACTTGCAAAGCTTGACTTAGAGATTGACTCGATGATCAACTTCAGAGCTCTGATCATGAAGTTCCATGGAATCTGTTCAAGTGACAAATTTTAGTTTGTTTCTTTATTTTTGAATATTACTTTCTCTGTATTAAACTTCAAAATGTTTAAGAAGTAATATTTAAGAGGATGATTTTCTCTTCTACGCTTTCTAGTTTAAATCTTCTATTCTATGCTATTATTGTATCTTTTATTTTCAACACTTAGGGGGAGATTGTTAGCCCCAAATCTTCTGTTTGTTAAAGTGTTGAAAATACCCGTCCTATTCAGAGGACTTCCAAAGATAGACCTCAGAGGGCATAGACTTCAGAGGACGAAGACTTCAGAGGACAAACCTGCCTCTGAAGTACTTATCAGAGATTGCAACTTTCAACAGAAGACATCAGAGATGGCTTCATCAGAGGCTCTGAAGACAACGTCAGAGCTCTGAAGACATTCTCTCTGAAGATGGCGCTGAAGACTTTCCTGAAGTATCAGAACAAATAACCAATCACTTAGTGATAAGATTTACTTTATAGAGTAGGTTACTGTTCAAGCATGTCTTGAGCTTACCTATTAGGTAAGACACTGTTCAAGCATGCTTCTATTTGTCAGAATAGTACACTGTTTATTTGATATCTTGTACAAGAAGAAACAATTGAATATATCTCACGAAGATCTTGTTCTTTCTACTTGTTTATATATGAACTGTGATATTTGAATCTGCTTTTGATATTAAACTATATTGCTTCCGCTGTTTATACTCTTGTTGTTTATATCATTATTGTTATAAGATTAAATCTGGGATCCAACACCCTTAGTAATTATTGACGCTCTTCTCTTTGACGAAGACGATTTAAACGAAGCAGAATTTCCAAGCGTCTTAGAGTTGAGCAGAAAATCAACTTCTCACTAATAAAATTCAAAGTCTTCTTGAGAAGTCGAATTTCATCATTTTCAAGTTGATATAAATTTCTTCTTGTCTCCAAAAATCTTCTTTGAGCATCCTTTAAACGCTGTTCCAACTGTATCTTGATCACCTTCAACGTTCCATCAGAGTAATGGTTAATCTCTTCAAATCTGAGGAAGCATTTCTGACCAGAAGCATTCCTGTATATAACTCCATATGGATTCTGAAGAATGGTGAATAAGGAATATGAGTCAATGTTCGACAAGCTACGGTCAGGCCTTTGAAGATTTACCACTGGTTGAAAACTTTCAGCAGCCATTTGAAAATCAAAAACTCTGTAGAATCTGATTTGGCGCCGAATAAACCTTTTGATCACAAACAATGCTTGGGAGATATCTTGAGTTCTATGATAGAGATCCCTGAAATAATTATAAAGAAACTCAATGTCATCAATAGATAGATCATTAAAGTCTGCCTCCGAGAAAGTGTGTAGCTTGCAATCTCTTCTTTCCACTTTAAAATCCGGATACCAGATATTGACAAACTTATTTATCGTGACGCTGATAACTCGGACAATTAGATGTGGAGAGGAAACAAGATTCTTTCCACGACGCTGGCACTTGATGAACATTAAGTACTCATACTGATATTCATCTTACTCCTTTTCTACACCAAGAATTGTATGAATGTTGATCGGTCTTCTTCTAGAAACAAAGATATTACTCTGAGAGTCTTCCAGAAAATCCGATCTTAGCTTTGAAGCCATATGTCGTTGTTGCAAACTTCTTAGTCTTTCCTGTCTGGTCAAAGCTGATCCTTCTTCTAGGATAGACGGTGGAATCACAGGATCAGAAGGAGGAACCTCAGCTTGAGCTCTAGACGACTGACCAACTTCAAATGTACCTTAAGGAGCAGTAGTAGTCGGAGCTGTATCAGCAACAGAAATAGAAGTAGTTGGAGCAGCTTCAAGAATCTTTTCTTGAGAAGGAAGATCTATGTAGAGCACGTCTGCAATTTCTTCATCTTTTGCATCCATGAAAACAGAATCATCTTCGGTGTCAGATATCACAACTATATCCTCATACTCTTCTTCTTTAACCTTGCAAAGCTTCTCGTATCTGATGTTATCATCATCGTCTGAGTTAATCTCAATGAAGTTTGCAAAGAAGGATCTCATGTCATTAGCAATCTCAGAATCATCCAGTACCACTGACTTTGGTGCATAATCTGGATCTTCATATACAACAATTTGCATGTTGTTCTCAATATTCTGTTCAGAAATGTTCAACATATTAGGCATTGCAGACAAGTCAACACTTTCTAACATATTGTGTACGAGATCTTCAACATTACAATCCTGAACATTGTTAGTACTCTTTTCTTTGTCAGCCACTTTTTCTTGTGTTTGATCATCTCTGACTGACAAACCCTCCACCCTTGGATCATCTTGGTCATGTCGTCGTTTAAGAGACGGACCTGCTTCAGTTCTGCAGTTCAGGTCATGATGATCAAATCGGTCAGATAAGGTAGTGAGAGATTGAGTCATGAGAGATAGGGCTTCCTTGATGTCCGAAAAATTCGTCTGAGCTTCAGTACGAAAGGAAGTGAATTCCGTGTATAGCGCATACACCCTGTCAGGAGCAGAGGTGGAAGTAGAAGCTGGAGTTGGAGTCGGAGTCGGAGTCGGATTTGGTTGAAAAGTCCGTAAGAGAGAGATCAAATATTTATCTTGTTGTTCTGGCGGCGACATAGACAAAAGACGAGCATAAAGCATGTCTGACAACTCTGAGATAGGAAGATCTGAGACTGGAATGCTCGATGAAACTGGAGGACAAGTTATTGTAGAAGGAACCGAAGAAGATAATCCAAATGACTGCATAAACGGTGGAGGAAGTGGAATAGATACTATTTCAGGAGCAGTGGAGACAGTGGAAGACGGTTCTCGGATAACTACCTCAGATGGGCGTCTGAAAGGAATCTCCGGAGGAATCATAGAAGTATCAATTTCTGGCATTTTACCCTTGAAAAGAGTCTTTAATTTCAGAACTTGTGCCTCTTTCTCAGCATCAAAACGATCAGTCATTTGACGAATGATGTCATTCAAAGTCGTAAACTTTGCAGTTGATTCTCGAGCTTGAACCAAAGAAGGCTCAACAACTGAAGTGAGAGTAGCCGAAGAATGAATAGCTGAGAGAGAAGTTGCTGGACCTTGACTCTGCAACTGAGCTGTAGCATTAGCAAAGGCTAAGTCTAACTCGTCGACCTGAAAATCAGCAACTGCAGGATTGATCGATACAGACTCATCTTCTGACACAACATCTTCTTGAATATGAACTTCTGGTTCCTTTGACTTCCTTTCATAAACACGAATATCAGGATGGTCACCATCATTTCCATCGTTGTCATCATCATCTTCATCATCATTATCACCAATATCTACATCTCTATCTCCTTCTCTATCTTCATCAGAAACATCATCAGTAAGAGCAATATCATCATGGATAATATGAGCATGTTCAGTGTCGATGGCTTCAAGTACATCATCTATCTGTTGAACTGCAACAGCTGCTTCAACCACTTGTTCTGCAACTGCTTCAACCTCTTGTTCGGAAATAGCTGCTTCGACCTCTTGATAAACATGAAAGGATGCAACTCGTTCATCATGAGATGGTTCAACTTGATCATCTGATAAAGAAAGATCATTCTTCAGACAATATTGAATTATGTTGTGATCAGATGGATCAGCATAATTCATAATGAGATCTTGAGGAATCAGCATGGAATATTCAAAACACTGTTTCGGTTTTTGAATGTACGTCATTTCATTATCAGAAACCTGAGGCCAAAACAGTCGACGAGGGATATCCGGATTACTTCTGAGCATACTGAGAACGATGAGCTTCATATATCTAATAAAGGGAATGAACTTACGGTTCTTATGAGTAAGCTTGTCTTATGAGTAAGCTTGTCTTGCACCCTCTTCGAAAGTTCGGTCCAGAAAATATACGTATAGTCGACATGCAAGTCATAGACGACTGCATGGAATAACCGGATATTATGCAAACTTGCATTGTCCGTGCCAAAGTGTTTCGATGTAAGGCACCTGTTGAGAACGGAGAACAATGCATACCATACTGGAGGTAGATTTGATTTATCAAAATCACTTACTCTATTCAATGTACCAAGATATCCCAGATTACGAATAACTTCTAGAACATCCAATTCAGAAGGGAAGTTGTTGTAAGATGTACGCCCTGGTCTGGAATTTGGCTCAGGAAGCTCCAGAATGAGACGAAGACGCTTGTAAGATAGAAACGAGTCAAACTGGTCAATCTCCAGATCAAAATGATGTGGACGAACGGACTCATTCTTTGTAATTGAATGCCATGCTTGCTGAAGATACACTTCAGGAACATCATCACATGAAGTGAGAGCCCTAGCAAGCGGATGTCCTTTGAGAATTGCGCGAATCACCGGATGTATCTTTATCTTATCAAAGTCGATGTAGTAGTTGTTTGGCTTGTAGGGAAGCATGTACATCATGATTGGAAATACATCGTTCGGTGTTCGACGTGATGCAGAAAGATTTGCCCCGACAGAAGGAACAGACGACATCGGCGTCTCGTGTGAAGCATGATCAGAAGGATCATCGAGAATAACATTCTCGTCTTGAATCACAGGATCAGTGTTGCTTTGAAAAGCCATTGAATAACCTGAAAAACAAAAACGAAGAAAAATTAGACAAGGAAAGAAAACACCAAAAATGAAATATTTTCTAAGTCTGATTTGCGCTACAAGGGAGAAACGTAAATCTAGGTTTGCACGATGAACTAGAGACGCAAAGAGAAGTTTGCGTGACAAGCATGAGACACAAACTGAAGTTTGCGTATTCAGTTCATAACGCAAAACAAGGTTTGCGTGAAACACTTGTGAAGAAAACTAGACCTGAAAAACATTTCATTAACAGACAAAAACACAAAGGTTTGCGTGACACATAGGTGACGCAAAGTAGACTTTGCGTGACCAACAGGTAACGCAAAGTAGACTTTGCGTGACCAATGTGTTACGCAAACTATTATTCAAACATGAACAACACAAAACATACGAGGTTTGCGTGTCAATAAGGTTACGCAAAGTACACTTTGCGTGACCAACTGGTAACGCAAAGTTAACTTTGCGTGACCCACTGGTAACGCAAACTGAACTTTGCGTGACCTGTTGGTAGTGCAAACTTAACTTTGCGTGACCAACAGGTAACGCAAACTTAAGTTTGCGTGACCAACTTGAAACACAAAAACCCTAAAAACATAGAGTCGATTTGCGCGAGTTCATTTTTAATATTTCGAAAATGCAAATAAATCGTTGTAAAATAGAAATTCATGATACGAAAAGCATTTAGGAACAATTATAAAGATATATTGAGCAAAGAGATACTGATTAAAATCAGTATTCAACCCAAAAATGTGAACATTTTCGAACTTACAAAAAATGAACAGTCGCAACTCGATAAACTTAAAATCGAAGCAGCAAATCAACAAAACAAAATAAGAAAACACATACTTGATTGTCGAATATAGTATCTAAGACAAACCCAACACACGATTTGAACTAATAAGCTCGATCTGATGTAGAAGGCGATGAACAATGAAATAAATGGCACAGTAAGAACTCGAACAAGGAATCAAAATGAACTAAGAACAATGTAAATCAAAACTTAACTACAAATCAAAGATAAAAATGAATAGGAAACAAACCTTAATCAAATCCGAAATCTGAAAACAACAAATGAGAAATCGGCGCACAGAGTTAGAGAGAAATGAGGAAGATGAACAGTGAAAGATGGTTTCAAATGAGAAAGGGAGCGAGAAAAGTAAAAAGGAACAATACAAACACTATTTATACCACTTAAAAACAATATACTAAAAAAAATATTCACTAAAAAAATAACACTCCTAAAAAATACAATTAAAATAATATGAAATGTTACCTGCAAGCTATTTTTACTCCCCCTACACAAATGCACAGAATTTAACAAATCAGATCAGCATTTGCATAAAAATATCAGAAAATACTTACCTGATGAATTTCTGATCAACACTTGAAGTATTTTATCAGCTATATTCACTCCCCCTCAAAAACAGAATGTTGTTAGATTTACATTCAAAAGTTCTCTCCCCCTCGAAAAATGCACAGACCAATTTACAAAAAATATGAATACACAAACATTAAGACATCGGTGTAAAAAGAAAATCATACTGAATATAAATTTTAAAACAACTGAACATATAAAATTTTAAACACTAAACAAATTAAATTCTACTTAGTAAAATATCACAGATTTATCAATAAGTTGAAATCAAGCATATGTTGTTGGATACAAAGACAAGTTTCATTGCATATCAAGTTAAGACATGTTCAGTTTCAAAAACTTCCAGCAATCTATTCAGTGTGCTCGCATGCGAACTTCGATTAACTTCAAGAAAAATGCAATTCTAAAAATATTATAGAGAACTTTGCATGTACTTACACTAAGACATCAAAAATTAAGACTTTCACAAATTTACAGGATTATCGCAACTCAAACATATCACCAAGTATCATGAGATGTGTGCTCATTGGAATTTTTTAGTAGTGTGCACATTGGCATCTTCACATGAGTGTGCTATTTGGCATCTTTTAAGCTTATGCACTTTGGTATCTTTTAATCAAAAAGTTCGGTAAGTAAAGAACATGCCGTAAACGTAAATTTCTATCTGACCCTATTGCAGGATTTGGGTCAGCCGCTCCCAGACCAGATGGCCTTAGGGGACTAGGTGTCAAGCACCCCTTGGAACTTACTCTCCCAGATCAGAAAGGCTACATCGACATATCCTAAACCCATTCATACTAGTAGAACATGACTTTCGATCTGGTTCTATAGAAGGATTTGGGTTCGATCACTCCCAGACCAAATGACCTTAGGGGACCAGATGACAAGCATTCCACGGAACTTACTTTCCCAAACCAGAAAGGCCACAGGTACAAACTTTTAAACTCAGAGATTTCTGTATTTTATATATAGAATTATTCATCTCAATCACTCAGTTCTACATCTAAGTGCTTAGCCCATATTTTCATTACAATCCATAATTCTGACTTTTTAGGTTTTCTAAGCATTGTAAACTATAAATATCCCAAATCACATATCTTTGAAGCAGTATCAAAATCTTCAAACATGTTGCTGACCTTTCGATCTTTGTAAGACTTGAAAGTTGATCATATAAAACTTTAATATAAACAAAGCAACTTGAAAATTTATCCTCGACACACATTTTATTCAACTGAAAGAAAATCTGTAAAGCTATTACTTTATAGAATAAAATTTGTAAAGATTTAAACTTTTAAATTCAACATGCCAAGTTTTGAAAGCAGAAAATTAAAACGTTTTTCATCTAAAGCTTTTGTAAAGATATCAACAAGTTGATATTCAGTTGGTACAAAATATAATTCAATAGTACCATCTTCCACATGATTCTTTATGAAATGGTATCGCATATCTATGTGTTTGGTCTTAGTGTGCTGGACCGGATTGACTGATATCGCGATCGCGGATTTGTTGTTACAATAGATTGGCACTATTTTGTATAGCATCCCGTAATCACGAAGTTGTGTCTTCATCCAAAGCACTTGAGCACAACAACTAGCTGCGGCGACGTATTCTGCCTCTGAAGTTGAGATAGAAACACAATTTTGCTTATTCGACGCCCAACTTATCAGTCTATCACCCAAAAAATTGAAGGTGACCTGATGTGCTTTTCCGGTCTAACTGATTTCCACCAAAATCTGCATCAGAATAAGCAATCAGTTTATAGTCAGAACTCTTAGGATACCACAAACCTAAGTTTGGAGTTCCTTTGATATAGCGAAATATGCGCTTGACTACCAACAGATGCGATTCCTTTGGTTTGGCTTGAAATCTGGCACATAGGCAGGTAGAGAACATTATATCCGGGCGACTTGCTGTGAGGTACATCAGTGATCTGATCATTCCTCGATAAGTCTTGAAGTCCACAACTTTTCCATCTGGGTCTAATCCAATTTTGGCACCGTGAGCCATCGGAGTACCAATTGAAGAAGATTTGTCCATCTTGAATTTCTTCAATATGTCAAACACGTATGTCGACTGGTTGATAAAAATGCTATCTGGAGGCTGCTTCACTTGTAAGCCGAGGAAGAAATTAATTTCTCCCATCATGCTTATCTGAAACCTGGAGGTCATAAGATCAGAAAACCAAGTACATAATGATTGATTAGTCGCACCAAATATAATATCATCTACGTATATTTGTACTAAGCAGATATCCAAGTTAGAATGATAGATGAAAAGTGTGGTATCAATAGATCCTTTGGTAAACCCAGATTTTGACCAAGAAGGTTGACAACTCATCATACCACGCTCTTGGTGCTTGTTTTAGGCCATACAGTGCTTTATCGAGAAAGTAGACATGATATGGATGGTCTTTGTTAACAAACCCCTCTGGTTGAGAAACATAGACTTCTTCTTTCAATTTCCCGTTCAGAAAAGTTGTCTTCACATCCATCTGATATACTGTAAAGTTCTGATAAGCAGGGAAAGCTAGAAACATACGGATAGCTTCTAATCGAGCGACCGGTGCGAAAGTTTCATCGTAGTCAATTCCTTCTTCTTGTCGATACCCCTTGGCTACCAATCTAGCTTTGTTACGAACAACTATACCATCTTTGTCTTACTTGTTCTTGAATATCCACTTTGTACCAATTATGCTATTTCCTTTTGGCCGTGGTACAAGTCTCCAAACTTTTAGCGCGTCAAATTGATTGAGCTCCTCTTGCATTGCTATAATCCAATCCGGATCCTCCAACGCTTCAGATACTTTGGTTGGTTCAATCTTGCTTAGAAAGCAAGTGAAGAGACATTCGTTGGGAGTTGCCGTCTTGGAACGTGTAGACACATTTGCTTGAGGATCACCAATAATTTGATGAATGGGATGAGATCTTATCCATTTGGTGGTGTGAGGGAGAGGATCAATAATATCTTGAACAACTTCTAATTGTTGAGAGTGAGATTCAGGAGCTTCTATGTCAGATGAAGAAATAAATACAGTTTCAACTGGAGGAGGAGGTAAGAAACCAAGTCGGCAACTTCGTCAAATTTGACATTGAAACTCTCTATCACTTTTCTTGAAGAAGTAAGAAAGATTCGATAAGCTGCAGAGTTAGATGAATAACCAAGAAAAATACCCTCATCTGCCTTTGGACTAAACTTGTTGAGATTGTCTCTGTCATTCAGAACATAACACTTACACCCAAATGACTTGAAATATTTGACATTCGGTTTGATACCGTTCATAAGCTCATATGGTGTTTTGTTGAATCGGCGATGCAGAATTGATCTGTTCTGAGTATGACAAGCAGTTGAGACAGCTTCAGCCCAATGAGACAAAGGAAGACCAGAATAATCAAGCATTGATCTGGCAGCCTCGACAAGCGTTTTGTTTCTTCATTCAACAACCACATTCTGTTGCGGTGTTCCGGCAACAGAAAACTGTTGTTGTATTCCTTGATCCTCGTAGAAAGCTTGAAGAGTGTTGTTCTTGAATTCTGTGCCATTTTCAGATCTGACAACCTTGATTGCTTTTTGCTTATTTGTCTATATTGTTTTGATGAGGTTGATGAGAATGTCGGGAGATTTATCTTTAGACTTGAGAAACTTAACCCATGTATATCGTGAGTAATCATCTACAACCACCAAGACATATCTTTTCTTTCCAATACTCTTTGTCTTCATCGGTCCGCATAAATCAACGTGAAGTAGATCAAGAATGTCCGAAGTGCAAGGTTCAGGCTTTGGCTTATGAGAAGATTTCTTCATCTTTCCTTTCTCACAATCTTGACAGAGGTGGTCTTTCTGAAAACGAAGTACTGGGAGACCTCTCACTGAATCAGTCTTGACAAGGCGATCCATGTATTTAAAGTTGAGATGAGCTAGTCGTCGGTGCCAAATCCAACTTTCACGAACTGAAGCTTTAGATAGCAAACAGATGTCTGATGGGATTTAAACCTTGGAAAGATCAATGGTATACAAATTGGATCTTCTCTTTCCAACTAGTAAATCCCTGCCACTATCATTCTTTACAGCAACTCTTTTAGATTTGAAGTTGACTTCAAGATCTTTATCACAAAACTGACCGATGATGAATAAGTTGTGGCTTAGACTTTCGACGTAGCTGACTCTCTTGACAGTTATATTACCTTGAACAAGATCACCATAACCTAGAATGGGAGCAGTCTCCCAGTTTCCAAACTTAACACGACCGCAACATTTTTCTTTAAAATTGGAAAGCAGAGATTTGTTGCTCGTCATGTGTTTGGAACACCCCGAATCCAGATACCATAAATGACTAAGTTGCACATACAGAAACTACACAGATTTAGGTACCCATATGCTTATGAGTCCCTTCTTGTTAGATTTGTGTCTTTTATTTTTCGAAAATTTATTTTTCAAACACTCATGAATGCAATCATCAATAGAGGAATAAACATAATCATCAGAATCAGAATTAGAATTAGAAGAAGAATATGAGACATTCTTTGCAATGTGAATCATTTGCTGAATGGAATATTTTGTGTTTTTATTACAAAAGGCAAATGTATCCGAATGACAAAGATTCTATACACATTTATCTCCTAACAATTCAGACTCTGTTGATTGCTACTTAACCCTCCATATCAGTTTCGGTGACTTCTTCACAGTCCGATCTGAAACAGAAGAATCAGAAGAACTAGAATTTTTAGATAAGACATTATCCTGTTTCCTTGACTTCTTTGACCTTCTTCTTTTATGCTTTGTTTTATAATACTGATCATTTAGCGTCAAAGAATCATCAACAATTGAATTAGAAGAAGAAATTTTATCTAAGAAATCAGACTGAGCATTCGACATTGTAGAACTAGCCTTGGAGTGAGAATTTTCAAAAATGCACAAGTCAGGAGGAGGTTTGCGCGACCCTTTGGTGACGCAAATAGAGCTTTGCGCGATCAATGGCTGGCGCAAGCTGTCAGTTTGCGTTACCAACTGATGGCGCAAATGCACACTATTTTGAACATTTTGAGTATTTTCCTTGCAATCGATAGAAAATCTAGAAGTTATTTTGTCTTCAAAACTTGTTTTCATTATAAAAAGAAATAAATCGTTTTCTAAATTAGTTTGAAGACTTTGTTCTTCCAATTTATCTTCAAGATCAACTATCTTACCTTCTAACACTAATGGGGGAATGTATCTCCTAGAATCATAAGAAACAGGAGATACATTTTCCTTATTAGTATTAGCATATATATCAACTAAATCAATTGTTAATGAAGATTTATTGGAAGAATTGATATTTAAAACATTTGTAGATTTTCTAGACTTCTTTGATTGGTCAGGAAAATATTTGGCATTTTCAGAAGTATAGACAAATGGCATTTCCATCCTCTTGTTTTTCATTCTTTTCTCATTTTCATTTTCATCCTCTGAAATTTGTTTTTCACTTGTCCAAAAGAATTTAAACTGAGGTGCATATCTTGCAAGACCTAGATGATCATATTCATATAAAGTAGGAACTTATGTTTTAGCGAGATTAAAAAAATACAGATTTTCAAAACCGAGTCCCCACTTTTCCTTTATAGATTCATCACTCCTTGGTTTATTCATATAAATGGTTTGCTCAGTTTGTTCTCTCTTATATAATTTTCCTTCTAAAACAATTATTTTATCAGAAAGATTTTGATTTAAAGTGGTCAGTTCAGTCAAAGAATCACGATAAGTCTGATTTGAATTTTCTAACTCACCCAACTGCTTTTGAAATTTCTCTTTTGTATCTATTAAAATAGATTTTTCATCTTTCAGCGAAATTTGCAGTTTTTCAATCAAAACAGACTTTTCTTGATTATCAAGCTTTTCAGATGTGAACTTTGAACGTAAATCATGTAAAGCATTGATAATAACGTTCATTTGAGGTGAAATGAAATTATACTCAAACTCATAAATTACCTCAGATTCATCTGTTGAGGTGTCCTCATATAAATTATAGATTCATCACTCCTTGGTTTATTCATATAAATGGTTTGCTCAGTTTGTTCTCTCTTATATAATTTTCCTTCTAAAACAATTATTTTATCAGAAAGATTTTGATTTAAAGTGGTAAGTTCAGTCAAAGAATCACGATAAGTCTGATTTGAATTTTCTAACTCACCCAACTGCTTTTGAAATTTCTCTTTTGTATCTATTAAAATAGATTTTTCATCTTTCAGCGAAATTTGCAGTTTTTCAATCAAAACAGACTTTTCTTGATTATCAAGATTTTCAGATGTGAACTTTGAACGTAAATCATGTAAAGCATTGATAATAACGTTCATTTGAGATGAAATGAAATTATACTCAAACTCATAAATTACCTCAGATTCATCTGTTGAGGTGTCCTCTTCTTCATCATCGCTCTTATCGTATCCAATGAAACACATGGCAGCTGTTTCTTCATTCTCAGCTTCGTTGTCAGAATGATCAAGCCAATACTCTTCCTCAACAAGCAGAATAGTTCCATTTTCTCTCTTCTCTGCCAGTTCCAACTTCTTTCTGTAGAACGCAGAATCTTTGACCACCTTCACACGACACTCCTTAGCAATGTGTCCCGGTTTTCCACAGTTAAAGCAGTTCATTACTTTCTTTTCCTCCTTTTTCGGCTCAGCCACTTTAACCGGTTCATACTTTGGGACATATGGCTTTGAAGGAGCCCCGGGTTCCACTTTCTTTGAGCCGGAAGTGAAACGTAGGTTGTTTGAACCTGAACTGTGTTGGAGCCTTTTCTGATAATGTTGAGTAAGGAGAGTCATAGCCTTTTCCAAAGCTTCACCATCATCTTCAGTTGAACCATCATAAGCATTTTCTGTCAAAGCTTGTTCAGCCAGTTGGCTAGCAAGTAAAGCAATCGGATCCACAGTCTTTGGCTTATTCTTTTTATCCAACTTAGCTTTCTTCTCCAGAACCATGTTCTCATCAGTCATCATGATTTCATACAGTTCCTGAATTGGCATTGTTGAAATCCTTACATCATTCCTCATCCTATGACATGATTTTGTAATTCAATCTCTCCCTTTAGTTGCATTGAAGAACTTTAAGAATTTATCTCCCTTTTAAGCTTAATCTATGTAATCTCCTCCTTTCTGTACAAAAATTACAATCTCTTCCTTTTGATTAGCAATCTTCAAACATTCTGTCTTCAAAAACTTTTGTAAACTCTCCAAAGTCTGTCTTCAAGAATAGTAACAATCTCCTCCAAAGTTGTAAAACCTTTGTCAGACATCAGAAAAAAATTATCTTCAGTTTCAGCTTAGTTTGCTTCAGTAAATTGTGTTCAAAGAAAATTTCAACAAATTTTGCTCGTCTTCAGAAATCTTTGAATTTGCTCTTTCAACTTTCAACAAATTTTCTTCAAAATCAACTGTCTTGACATAATTTTCTTGATCACTTCACAGATTTTTTGATTCTGTCTCCCATCTATAACATTTCTTTATTTTGTCTCCCCCTTTTTGACGAATGAAACATGAGATCATCAAAACTTTGACAAGAGATGTTCGTAATCTTTTCTGACCACTGATCTTTTATCACTGAGCAATTTACTATTCATTGATCCAAAAAGATATTCATCCGAATCTTTGCAAATTCAGACAAATTATGAGTGTAACACCTGAATCAACAAATGAATCAGTTAGAAATGCCTGTCAGTAACACGAAGTCAATGTGTGTAACGAATAGACATTGGAAAGGAGCTTTTGTGATGATCACTCCTCCAGGTCTTCCATTCAATAATCGAATAACACAAGTTTATTCTATGAACGTTTTGACAGAAAAACAAATTCTCTGTGTGTACGTGCTTGTGTTTGAAAGAATTAAGCACATATGATTGCTTTAATAAGGCTCAAAATTGTGTAAACCATTGAGACAACAACCATTGCTTTAATAAGGCTCAATTGTGGATGATCGAAGTACGAAGGTGGGGCAAACTTCCTTCTTTTTCAATGTCCAGATTTTCCAAATGAAAACCAGATAGATTATGTGCTGCGTCCCCTTGAAATATGAAACATCTTCTTTTTGAGAAAAAAATGAGTAGCTGGTGGGGTTTTTATCAAGAGTTGGCATGGGCTAGTTTCCTGTTTCAATGACGTTCACCAAAGAATTGTGAAACAGTCAGAAATATGGCTGCCCGACTCAGAAAAAGTTGGTGCAGAGTTTGATATTCTTTTACTCTGTTCTCACACCCTCTTTCTTTTAATCATTAATCTTGCTTCTAACCAAACTCTCATTTCCATTTTACCTCATCACACAACCCACACTCAGTTATTTTGACTCCTCACTCTTTGATCACTCAAGGATTAACTTCTTGGGTAGGAAACACTGTTAACGTGAATCCATAGAAGTTTTGTTAAGCTCACACAATGAACCCATGTAATCCTATAAGTATATGTTGCTCAAAATGGTTTAACTTTGCAGTTAAAGCACAAGAATACAAGTCAGATGGTTGTATGCTCACAGATGTAATCATGAAGATTTGAGCATTTTTAAACATTGAAGATTATTCAAAACAAGTATATTGAATGAATGGAATGAATACAAAAAAACTTGTTTGAAAATCTGACATTGTATGAAAAAGATCAAAATCTGAAATGATTTATCAAGTAAAGCTTAGGTCAACAAAAATTGGATATTGTCTATACGAATCAAAATATAGACAAGTTTTGAAAGAATGTTTCGAAAGAAATCAACGCTCAAAACATCGAATATCAAGCGGGGTATATCACCATCGAAAAATTGGTTCAATTTGAGACATGGTGATAACATATCTAACAAAGGTTAAACTGGTGTGTGTGAATACTTGAAAGTATATGGAAAAGATAATACACAAGTATTTATCTTTGGAAACACACGGTTTGTTAACATTTAAGCTCATATAACATGAAAACATTTAAAATCACACTTCTATATTCATTAAATCTTTTAAGAATCAGAAGTGGTTTGAACAATTAAGAATATGTTTTCATATATGAAAGTTGTCCGTCTTTGAGACACGTATGAGATTAAGATTAGAAATAAACCTTTCGCTCAGTCTTAAATCTCATCAAGTCAGCTCAAAAATCATATTTGATGTGATCGTTTAAGCTCTCTCTCAATTCTTCAAAAATCAAAAGTCGTCAGAGTACAAAGCTTTATTCACAAAAATTTATTGAAAAATAAAATGACATAAACCAATGAAACTTTGAATGTACGAGTTCTGATCAGATGAAATTAGAAATCATATTCAGTACTCCTTATCTCTTACTCCCCCTGCAATTATGCATCAGAAAATTTATCAGTGATAAACATATATGTAGAAACTTATAAACTCCGCCTCAAATGTATGTAGATCATCTTTTCATCTTCTCACACTCCCCCTGAGATCATGAACAACCTTAAGTGCAAATATCTTTCAGAATAAAAATAAAGAAATGAAGAAAAATAACAATAACAAAAACTTTAGTAGGTAACCACATATTAAGTCTTGAGATTTAGCATACCATGTTTTGAAACGAGAAAATTAAATCTCTTTTCATCTAAAGGCTTGGTAAATAAATCAGCAAGTTGGTAATCAATGTTTACAAAATAAAGTTTGATTGTACCTTTTTCCACATTATCTTTGATAAAGTGATATCGTACATCGATGTGTTTGGTCTTTGTATGTTGAACATGATTCGCAGATTTAGCAATCGCTCTATTCGAATCACAGTATATCCGGATCTTGTTGTATTTGAAGCCATAATCTCGCAGTTGTGTTCTCATCCACAACACTTGAGAACAGAAGCTCGCCGCAACGACATCCTCTGCCTCAGCTGTTGATGTTGTTAAGTCCAAATATTGTATCCAAGATTTAAATAGGAAAGTCAATGTTAGAAGTCAACATTGTCAATGTATTAGGTATGTCAAAGCTTGTTTAGTTTCCTTAGCCGTTAAGGCTTTTGTAATAGATAGGTAGTATAAATAGGTTTTTGCTTTGTAATTGTTGTAAGCACGTTATTGTAATATCATACTTGTGATTAATCGATTGAAGATCTACTTTCTCTCTCTAGACTTTCTCTCTCTAGTTCTTGAGTATTATTGATAAATCTTGAGTAATTGCTTGTTGTGATTGGGATTTTATGTTTAACAATTGGTATCAGAGCAGTACCAAACTTTTCAGTAATGATTAGATCATGATTTGAATTGAAATTTGTGTGTTTTTGGATTGAAAATCGTTATTTTCGAATTATTTTTTTCAAGAAACGAGTTTGTTACTGTTTCATCTGAATTTTTTGTGAAAAATCGGTTTTCATGCAAGAAAATGGATTCATTGTGTTCGATTTATGTTGGTGATTGATTGTTGTTTTGATTCCATCTTGAAATTCGAACAAAATCGGTTTCAATTTTTGATTTTTGAGATTTTCGTTAAAACATGTTCGGTTTCTGTTCTTGATTGAAATTGTGCGAATTGGTGTTTTTAATCGAAAATCGATATTGAATTTGTGTTTAGAAGTGTTTGTTGTTGATACTGATAAGTTTCTGAGATCAATTGTGCAGGTTACAATCGATTTGAGAAAAAATCTGACAAGAACACAGTTTGCGTTTCATTCATAACGCTTTGCATTTCATTCATAATGCTTTGCGCCTCATTCATAGAAGTTTGCGCTTCATTCATATATTTTGCGTATAGTTCTTTGTGATCTAATTCGTGTGTTAGTGAATTTTTCAGGTTCTCGGATCATCAAGGACACACAAAGTCAGTTTGCGTTTCCCACTGCATACGCAAAACCAAGTTTGCGTTTCCCACTGCAAACGCAAGACCTACTTTGCGTACCCCACTTCATACGCAAATCTTCAATTTGCGCGTCTTCCTGACTTAGTTAAAAAAAAAAAAAAAAAGTCTGGAATTTTTTTTTTTTGTGTGTCATCGAATTTTTTTTTTAAAATTTTGTGTCATAACAAGTGTTTTTTCAAATTTTCATTTTTTTAATATTTTTCGAAAATTTTCAATTCTATCTGATTGTTGTTTTTCTGATATATAGTTTGGGACAGTCATTCACATTAAGCTGATTGCTTTTTCAAGATGTCAATTTACTACAGATCTGATATATCTGGTATTGAAGCTGAGCGAGATGATCTGAAATTGAAAAATTCAGAATATCTCAAAAGAATTCACTAGTTGCGACTTAAATTGTTCAACTGTATTAAAACTCCTGAATGTCTACAGTGTACTAATAATCGTTCTAAATTTTCAGATATTCTTTATGAGAAGGATAAAGAGATAAAAGAGAAAGAGAGAGAAATTATAACTCTTCAAAGCCAACTGAAGACAACTGAACAGAGATCTCCTGAGCTACAAGCAGAATCAGTTGAGTTTCAAAACAAGTTGAAGGCTTTCAAAGAATAGACAAAGGGGTTGGAATCTGAGAACGGTGAGCTTAGAAAGAATTTATCTGATTTGGAAAAACAGCTTGTTGCAAATAAAGCTGATTTTGAAAGCGAAAAGAACAAATTTTCAAAGAAATTCTCAGATTTCTCAAAGAAGTGCTATGAAGAAAAGAAGTCAGTGGAGCTTAAATGCATTAAGCTTTCTCAACAAATTTCAGATTTTGAGAAAGTACTGATTTTGGAAAGAGAGAAGTTTGCTCAGCAAAAGAAGGGCATAGAAAAGAAGAATGCAAGATTCTTTAAAGAATTATCTGGCCAGCGAAATGATTTAGAAAAGGGATTTGAAGAAGAAAGATCTATCTTTGAAACTGAAATCAAGAAACTGACTTCGAAATTATCTGAACTGTCTGCCAATGCGCTGAAAGAGCAAAGAACGAAATATGGGTTCTCAAAGAAGATTGACCAACTTGTGAAACAAAGAGACACATTTGCTTCAAAGATCAAAGAGCTTGAAAAGTCTGTTTCAAGTTCAAATTAGAAATTCGTCTCTTCACAAAGGCCAGTCAAATCCTTTAATCAGATTCGTTGCACTAACCTTTTCTATGATGAATTTTTAGATGGTTCAGATACTTATCCAAAGCAAAGTTTCAAGAAAGAGAAACTGGTTTGGCAAAAGAAACTAGTCAAAGATGAGATGTCAGATGAGCTGAAAGGAAAAACATCATGTGTACATTCTCACAAAGCAAAGAAGAACAAAGCACCTAATGGTAAGAACTATTATTGTTCTATTTGTTATACACATGATCATATCCATAAGACCAGTGATCATTTCTGGTATGGTTCTTACTCCATTTCCCCCACACGAACTGCAACTCACATTTCTGGACCCAAATACCAGTGGGTACCAAAGAAGAAAATTGATTCTGTGTTGCAGGCACCTCAATCCAAGGGGGAGTAAGAGAACAATGTCTCTTGAATAACACAGTTCAAGACCCGTACCTCAATGTCAAGACAATGGCTTCTAAGCACATCAGCTTAGGACCCGGACTTCAAAGGAATTTGACTTCTAAACACAACAGTTTAGGACTCGGACCTCAGCGATCAAAAAGACCTTACTCCTGTATGCTTGCATCCGATGGATATTGATGGTCTTCATCCCAAGAGAATTGATCTGGTCTCTATCCTATACTTTTTCTTTGATAGATTTTTCTGATATTGATGGTCTAACAATTCAAAAGGGAGTGTTTGATCTCTATCCTGTTTTAACTGACATATTTCAAATGCTTAATTTAAGGGGGAGTAAAGGTGGTGTCTTCTGATCACATGACAGATCAGGACCTGTTCATCAATTATCAAAGAAGGATATTATGCTAATATCCAGGGGGAGCTCAAAAGACATAAATCATTATATTATGTTTTGAGGGGGAGCAGAAAAGGTAAAAATCTTCTGATCCTAGATCTCAGGATTGTTTGAAAGAAGAACAACTTTCGAACATGAAAAACCTTTTCTTAAATGTTCAAACCACTTCTTATTCTCAAACAATTTCATGAATTTAGATGTGTGATTTTTTAATGTTTTTCAATTTTTGTGCTTTACTGTTTAACTGACCGTGTGTTTCCAAAGATCAATACTTGTGTATTATCTTGTCCATATACTGTCAAGTATTCATACACACCGGTTCAATATTTTATTTGAAATTGTAATTACCATGTCTCAAATTCAAACAATTTTTCGATGGTAATACCCCCGTTTGAAATTCAAAGTTGTTGAGCATCATTCATCTTTTTCATATTTGCGCTTTCATTGATAATGTGTTTATATTTGTTCATATAAAAAAATTTCCAATTCTTTGATACCCTAACCATTTGATTTGATCTGCTTAATTCATTGTCAGATTCTCAAAACAATTCTCTTGATTTCACTTCATTCATTCAATATTCTTGTTTTGAGAAATCTTCAACGTTTAAATGCTCAAATTTCATTCATATTTTTTAATGAGAATACATACACTAACATATGATTTCTTGTGATTTACATGTCAAGAAAATCATTGACCAGCATGTACTTTTAGGAACATGGGATTCGGTATGAGTGCTTAATAGATCTTCCATGGATTCACGATAACCAGTGTTTCCTACCCCGAAAGAAATCCTTTGAGTGATTGAGTGGAGAGGGGTCTAAAAGAATTGAGTGTGGGAGTGATCTGAGGTAAAATGAAAAATGAGAGATTGGTTAGATGTGAGCTTATATGTTTAAAAGAAAGGCGGTGTGAGAACAGAGTTAAAAGAATATCAGAACTCTGCACCGAACATCTTTCTGAGTCGGGCAACCACATTACTGATTGGTTCACATTTCTTTAAATGACCATCATTGAAATAGGCAAATAGCCCATGCCATCTCTTACATACAACCCCACTAGATACTCATTCTTTTCTTAAAAAGAGAATGTTTCACATTTTCTGGGGAAGCAACACATAATCTATTGGTTCTTCTCTTGGAAGATACTGATATTGAAAAAGAAGGACAGTTGCCCCACCTTCGACCCTTTCTCATGCAAATTGAGTCCGTATACAATCATTGTTGTCTCAGTGATTTACATACTTTGAGCCTTTATGAAACACAATCATTGTGCTAATTCTTTCAAAACACAAGCACGAGCACACAAAAAATTTGTTTTTCTGTCAGAACATTCATAGATAAACCTTGTGTTTTTCAATGATTGAATGGAAGACCTAGGGAGTCAACATCAAACCAACTCCTTATATTGTACATTCGTTGTACACAGTGACTTTGTGTTACTGACAGACATTCCTAACTGTTTCATATGTTGAATCAGGGTTACACGACCATTATGTCTGAATTTGAAAAGATTCAGATATATACTGTTCATGATTCGGCTCTTCATATCGAAGTGCAAAATCTGTCAAAGGGGAGATTGTTTGTTGATCAAAAAGGGGGAAATCAAAGTCTGTGCCGAAATTGTTGAAGTTTTGATGATTATGATGCTCACATCATAAAAAAGGGGGAGAATCAAAGATCAATTTCTCAAAGATAAAAAAAGGGGGAGCATTATACAAAGTTCAATTTCAAAGTCTGATGAAGAATTTCTGAAAGTTCAAAATGCTTCCGCTGTTTCAAAGACAAGTCAGATATTCGAATTACTTCTGCTGATTTAAAGTTCAAGTCTGATAAAGAAATTCAAAGCCAAAAGATTCTGAAGGAAGAATGTTCAAAGTTTAATCAAGATGGTTTGTGAAAGTTTGTTCTTTCAAAGATGTTTCAAAGATGAAGTTTCAAGGCATGTTGACTTTTCAAAGATTGAAAGATTAAAAAGACTTTTCAAGATTCTTCAAAGGCCAAAAGATTAAAGATTGTGAAAGCTTCAAAGAGACAAAAGTTGAAGAATCAAGGGCTGAAGATATGTATCAAATTTTTATTAAATCTTGAATACAAAGGGGGAGATTGTTAAGTTCAAATATTGTATCCAAGATTTAAATAGGAAAGTCAATGTTAGAAGTCAACATTGTCAATGTATTAGGTATGTCAAAGCTTGTTTAGTTTCCTTAGCCGTTAAGGCTTTTGTAATAGATAGGTAGTATAAATAGGTTTTTGCTTTGTAATTGTTGTAAGCACGTTATTGTAATATCATACTTGTGATTAATGGATTCAAGATCTACTTTCTCTATCTAGTTCTTGAGTATTATTGATAAATCTTGAGTAATTGCTTGTTGTGATTGGGATTTTATGTTTAACAAATGTGGTTATACAGAGTTGTTTCTTTGAAGCCCAACTCACGAGTTTATCGCCCAGAAATTGTATGTGACCCGACGTAGTTTTCCTGTCAAGCATACAACCTGCATGGTCTGCATCTGAATATATTGTCAGTTCAAAACCCGTATTCTTAGGATACCACAGACCAAGATCTGTAGTGCCCTTCAGATATCTAAAAATTCTTTTGACCGTAGAGAAATGGGATTCTTTTGGATTAGCCTGATACCGAGCATATAGACATGTAGAGAACATTATATCCGGCCTACTAGAAGTTAAATACATCAAAGAACCAATCATACCTCGGTAGGTTCTAACATCGACAACTTTTCCCGAAGGATCAGTGCCAATCTTAGTTCCAGGTGCTATCGGGGTTCCAATAGGAGTACAATTTTCCATTTTGAATTTTCTAAGAATATCGAAAATGTACTTTGATTGATTAATAGAGATCCCCGTTGAAAATTGTTTGACTTGTAATCCGAGAAATAAATTCATCTCTCCCATCATACTCATATGAAATCTGGACACCATGAGGTTAGAAAAATTCTTATAGTATTTTGGATTTGTTGAGCCAAATATGATGTCATCCACATAAATCTGAATTAAAGTGATATCGGCCTATTCCTTTTTGATAAACAAAGTAGTATCGATCTTACCTTTAGAGAAGCCAGACTTGACTAGGAATTTAGATAACACTTTGTACCAGGCTCGAGGGGCTTGCTTCAGATTGTAAAGAGCTTTGTCCATAATGTACATGTGATTCGGTTTCCCTGGATTGACAAAGCCTTCAGGCTGAGAGACGTAGACTTCCTCCTTGAGAATGCCGTTTAGAAAGGCAGTATTCACGTCCATCTGGTAGACGGTGAAATTCTTGTTAGCGACATATGCGAGAAATATTCTGATAGCTTCAATGCGTGCCACTAGAGCATAAGTCTCGTCATAGTCAATACCTTCCTCTTGCCTATATCCCTTAGCCAATAGTCTTGCTTTATTTCTGATCACAATACCATCTTCGTTCTTTTTGTTCTTGAATACCCATTGTGTACCAATTATAGATTTTCCTTCTGGCTTTGGCACAAGTCTCCAGACTTTTAGTGCTTCGAACTGGTTCAACTCCTCTTGCATCGTAGCTAACCAATCTGAGTCGGCTAGAGCTTCAGATACACGTGTTGGCTCTATCTTGCTTAGGAATGAGTCATGCATACACATGTTTAATGTAGACGTTGGGTCTGAAAGATGTCAAGGATGGATACTACTGCTGAATGTGTTAATACTGCTAGTTCAACATGGTTAATACTTCTGAAGTTAATACTTCTGAAGTTAATGCTGCTAGAATAACTTGGTTAATACTTCTAAGGTTAATACTTCTGAGTTAATGCTGCCAGTTGTAGTTAATGCTGCTGGAACAAAGTTAATGCTGCTAGAAGAAAACAGTTAATACTTCTAGTTAGTACTTCTGTTATTAATGCTGCTAGTTGATGATTAATGTTGCTCAACAAGATTAGTACTGCTAGTTCAAAGTTAGTACTGCTTGAAGAGATTAATGCTGCTGAGCATGGTTAGTACTGCTAGAGTTAATACTGCTCAGAGTATTAATACTGCTTATGATTAATACTGCTTATGAGATGGAGATCTGTATGGAAAGGATGACAGCTGGATAAACTGAAGATATTCATGGAAGCTTAGAGATAATGATGGAAGATATTCTGGAGATATTGTATAAATTGTAATTATCTTTTATCTTCAGTATATATATTGTATTGTTTAGAATAGTGAGATAACTTTTGTTTAAGAATTAATTCTAAGTTTTTGTTCTAGAGAGAATCAACCTCAAGGTATAGATCCTAATTCTAGAGAAGTAGAATTCGTCTTGAAAGAGCTTGTTCTTCAAGATTGAGGTTGTGTGAGTAATCTTGTGATTTTAATACAAGTTTGCAAGTTGTTAATCATATATTGTTTGTTTACTGTTACATTGAATATCAAAGTGTTATTCCGCAACTTCTTTGATATTGTTTCTGAGACTTTATTCTTGTTGAGAATTCGATCCTGACAAGTGGTATCAGAGCTAGTATTCTCAGAAACCTACATTCAAAATCACATCATCATGGCTAAAGGTTCAGAGTCTTCAAGCTCAGAAATTCCTACAGAGGTAACATCTAATCTTTGTTCTAAATCCTGTATTGAAACAGTTACAAGGTACAGGGATCACAACCAGACAATGAGTGATGACCTTAAAAGATTAGAGAGAGATATAAAAGACTATGTAAGAATTGTTGAGAGTTTTGCGGAACAGATTAAGAGTTTCCAAGCCAATGAGCTTCAACATTCTTATGACACAAACTACTGGAAGTGGGAGAAAGATCAGTATGAATTTAAGCTTAAACAGAAAGAAGAGGAGAATGAGAAGATAAAGAGGGAGTTTGAGAAAGCCAAGATGGATATTGAGAAATTATCCAATGCTTCAAAAGCAATGGACTCTTTGCTCCAAACTCAAATCCATGACAAACTTAGAAGAGGAATAGGCTATAACACCACCCTACCACCATACAACAACAACTACATCCCTCTTATATCAGACTTGCTAGAGACCAAGAATAGGAAGGAATTGTCTAATGAAGCCACTAAGGTAGATCCATTAGACAAAGTGGTGGTTGAAACAGACTCTGAAGAAGAAAACTTTAATGAAAAGAGAAAGAAGAACATTGTGAGTGGTGAGATTCCTCTAGAAAATAACATTATCACCAATGAGGGATGTGGAAAGGATTGGATCAAGTCTAAGGACATAGAAAAGACTGAGGGAAAGTCTGAGAAAGTCCATTATAAGCAAACCACTGTTGTGAATCCTGTCCCTTGTAAACAGTGTTCTTGCAATAAATCTGAGCCCTTAAAACATGATAAACCAAGGGGAAATCAGAGAAACTGGAATAATCAGTGGGCACAAAAACAAGGATTTGATTTGAGTAAAATCAATAGACCAAAACCATGTTTTATATGTGGCAAATTGAATCATCTTGCCAAACACTGTTATTTCAACCCTATCAACCAAAGAGTCACTTTTCAAAGAAAACCACAAAACTCTTTTGGTTATAGGAATAAAAGAAGGAATCAATTGGCTGAGAAAAGAGCACCTTTAAAGTCTCATGCTCAGAACAAGTTTGCTAATACAAAGAAAAATACTCCAAATAAGCCATGGAGTAATTTAAAGACAAAGAAAGCAAACAACTTTGTTCAAGTTTGGGTTCCAATTGCAAAGAAACCTGTTAGTACTGCTATCCCAAATAGTACTGCTAACAAGAATAGTGCTGCTAACTTGATTGGTACTGCTAACCAAGTTAGTACTGCTAACAAGGCTAGTGCTGCTTCTAGTAGTAATGCAGCCAAGCCTATAATCTTGACAAAGTACTCTAGTCATGAGATTCCTAAACAACTCAGTCAGACCAAACTCACAGATTATATTAATGAGAAAGGACAACCCAAGACCAATTTAGCTTGGGTTCCATCAAAGACTAACTGATTTATCAAGTGTGCAGGGCAATCAAAAGCTCAAGAGGAAGAGCATTTGGAATGAAGATAATGGTTGCTCTTGGCACATAACAAGGAACATGGACTGCCTTCAAATTCTTTAAAAGATTTGATGGAGGACATGTTACTTCTGATCCAACAGAAGGTTGCTAATACTGAAAGGTAGTTAGTACTTCTAGTTCAGTGAATACTGTCAGACTGTGTTAATGCTGCTGGTATGTGTTACTACTGCAAGTCTGTGTTAATGCTGCTGATAAGTGTTACTACTGCTAATGTAAGTTTTCTATACCTAAAAATGATCTTCAATGATTTAATGTCAAACCTGGATATCAATCAAAAAGCTTTTATCTGTATCCAAGGTTTGTACAAGAAGTACTTAATAATGAATTGACGGACATACCTCACTTTGATGAGGTATATGTACCTAAACCCCCTAAAGGCAAGGTTTTCTCAAACATGAGAAGATCTTCTAGGGACTCTGAAGGAGTTGACACCCCATTGTTCTCAACAATGATGGTGGTGTCCCAACCACAAGAAGGTATGGCAGCAGGGTCAAGGCCCTCATTAGACATTCCCACTGCTAGCCAAACCCAACCTTCCCACTCTATATCTATTCCACAGTCTCTACTTCATAAGCTAACTTCACCAATAAAACAGGTAAAGAAAACAGGTAAAGAAGGCTCCTTCCCTTCTTGTACCTTCACCCATTAAGCCTTTAAGCCCTCTAAGGGAGGATTCTCCTTTAGAGAATATCCATAGGGAAACTACAGGGGTGTCTCCCAACCTCAAGAAGGTGCTCAATAAGGAGATGCAAGAGCATATGGGTTGTAAGGCTCACACTACTGACTTTGCACAAAGTGCAGGACAGGACAGTATGAACATATCTAAGACCTTCCCCATGGCAACTTTAGATGAGTAATTATCTAAAGGTCCCAGGTGCCAAAAAACCAAGGGAGTAGAAGGTGCTTCTGCTAGGCAGAAGATCTCAACTAAAAGATCCATGGATCCTTCAAGGGTGGTAAAACATCTAAAGGAGGTGAGGACAGTTTAACTACAAAGAATTGATGGATACACTTGGTACAATTAGTCTGAAAGTTCACAATCAAATTATCGAGATAAAAGAGATGAAAAGGTGATCACTTCTTATCACTAGCAGATAGATCATATCAAGAAGCTGGTACTGAAAAAAAAAGAAAATTAAAGTTTGTATTGATGAAAAGGAGCACAGATCATGCTTATTTCAAAAAGGGGGAGACTTAAACAACTGAACTTGAGAAGACATGAGAAGGAGAATCAAGTTGATATGAAATCTTATTTTGAGGGGGAGATAAGTGAAGAAGTTGAAACAAAGCAGTAACTACAGCAGAAACAGAAAAGAAGATAACAGCAGAAACAGAAAAGAAGATAACAACAGAAACTGAATCAAGAAGAACTAGTAATTGCAGAAAGTTTTGAAATTATCATAAAGACCCTATGCTGAAGAACTTAACTTCTCAGTTTTGAAAAGTTAAGTTAGGGGGAGATTGTTGGGTCTGAAAGATGTCAAGGATGGATACTACTGCTGAATGTGTTAATACTGCTAGTTCAACATGGTTAATACTTCTGAAGTTAATGCTGCTAGAAGAACTTGGTTAATACTTCTAAGGTTAATACTTCTGAGTTAATGCTGCCAGTTGTAGTTAATGCTGCTGGAACAAAGTTAATGCTGCTAGAAGAAAACAGTTAATACTTCTAGTTAGTACTTCTGTTATTAATGCTGCTAGTTGATGATTAATGTTTCTCAACAAGATTAGTACTGCTAGTTTAAAGTTAGTACTGCTTGAAGAGATTAATGCTGCTGAGCATGGTTAGTACTGCTAGAGTTAATACTGCTCAGAGTATTAATACTGCTTATGATTAATATTGCTTATGAGATGGAGATCTGTATGGAAAGGATGACAGCTGGATAAACTGAAGATATTCATGGAAGCTTAGAGATAATGATGGAAGATATTCTGGAGATATTGTATAAATTGTAATTATCTTTTATCTTCAGTATATATATTGTATTGTTTAGAATAGTAAGATAACTTTTGTTTAAGAATTAATTCTAAGTTTTTGTTCTAGAGAGAATCAACCTCAAGGTATAGATCCTAATTCTAGAGAAGTAGAATTCGTCTTGAAAGAGCTTGTTCTTCAAGATTGAGGTTGTGTGAGTAATCTTGTGATTTTAATACAAGTTTGCAAGTTGTTAATCATATACTGTTTGTTTACTGTTACATTGAATATCAAAGTGTTATTCCGCAACTTCTTTGATATTGTTTCTGAGACTTTATTCTTGTTGAGAATTCGATCCTGACAGTAGACAAGGTTCTAAAAAACGCGCCATGGCGCGCCATGGCGCCGAGGCACCACCTTGCCGCCACGTTTTTACCCTTGGCGTCGATGTATGGCGTTACGTTACGCTATGGAGTTATGGCGTTATATGGTTTTGGGGAAAAATTGTACTTTTCTAAAACTTGTAAATGTACACGGTAAAAAAGTAAAAATCTAAAAAGTCAAAATTAAATATTTTAAACCCTAGAATTTTACTTCTCCTTCTCCCTTTCTCTCTCTTTTTCTCAATTCTCAGTTACGATCACGAGTTCATGACTCACAAAGACACAAACTACATACGATTTTGACTTCAAAGTTCAAACAAGGTTGATCGAAATTCTTCAATCGATTAGATTTGATGTTTTGCTGCTTCGTTCGTCAATCACCACACAACTAGGTTCGATTTTTTGTCTACATTCTATAACGGTATAACCCAAATTCGAGTTCTAGTATAGCGAAGACTGAAGAGTAAGAGTTAAATATGTTTGATTTTCTGTTCGAGTATAGTTTCCTTGTGTACATCTGCTATAAATACCTTTTTTGAGTCGGATGAAGAACCATAAGTTGAAGGTGTTGAAGATTTTGAATTCAACTCCGATGATAAAAGACTTTTGGATATAATGGATGATGATAACATGGAAGGATAGTTTGTTTAGACTTTAGATGATACATCTACTCTAATATAACACGTTTTTTGGATTATAGAAGTATATAAACCATGGGTAGATCGTTCTTTTTGTTATGATTTCTTGATATCATTTTTATAAACTTTGTATATTTGATATCAAATCAATTCATGGTTCTTCTTTTGTTTTTTTTATATGATATAAAACTCCCATTATTATATAATTATACATATACATATATATATATATATATATATATACTTGCCGCCTTGGCGCCACCATGAAAAATGTCATGGTCTGGCCGTAACTCGTAAGGCTTGAGGCTTGACCTCGCCGCCACGCCGCGCCATGCGCCATTTAGAACCTTGAATGTAGCAGACCTAGTTTGCACCGGTTTAGAAGGATCTCTAATGATTTGGCTTATCGGGTGCTCTTTGGTCCACTTGTGTTCATGAGGGATTGGATTTGATGTAGATTGATCATGATTCTCATCTAAGTATCGACTTTCAGTTTCTTCTTGTTCAAGGAGTGGTTCAGTTGAAATATTTGGGGCAGAAGCATAAGTTGGTACAACAGTATCTGGCTGTTGAGTAGATGTTACGGTACAACCAACTGAGTCAGCAACTTCTGCCTCAACATTGTCATGTACATCTTTAACTGAAGGAGTAGTTGCTTGAATAGGAGTTTCTTGTTGAATCAGGAGAACAAATTCAGTAGATACATCTGAAGTGACTGGATGATGATCGCTTGAGACTTCAGGTCTGTCAATCACAACAGATTTAGGCAATTTAGATCTAATAAAATCATCGTAAAAGAATTCAAATAATAAATCTAATTCTGATAAATGAGATGTAGAAGTAGAGGGTTTATCAGAATCAGTAGCATTAACCACAGGTTTTGGACAAATTTGTCCAGAAGCTAGCACTCCTGTAAGTACGGGTTCTGAACTGTGTTTTTCAAAAGCCAACTCTTCGTCGAATGTAACATTTACGCTCTCGATGACAGTCTTTGACTTCTTCAAATAGACTCTGTAGGCAGCAGATGTTTGAGAGTATCCAAAGAAGATGCCTTCATCAGCCTTAGGACTGAACTTGTTCAAGTTCTCTTTATTGTTCAGCACGAAGCACCTGTATCCAAAAATATGAAAGTGTTTAATGCTAGTTGTACGACTATTTATTAAAGCATATGGAGTTTTACCAAACCGACGGTGGATTATGGAACGGTTAGGCCCATAAAAATAGAGGTAGATCCGATTGACTAAGCATAGTTCGAGCGACCTCGACTAGCATTCAGTTTCGTCTTTCTACTACTCCGTTCTGTTCTGGCTTTCAGGAAATGGAATATTGATGTGTCATCCCGACCGATTCGAGATAATCTTCTATAGTGCTATTCTTGAATTTTGTGTCGTTGTTTGTTCGGAGAAGCTTGACTGGCTTTTGCAGATTCACTTGGGTAGTCTTTAAGAAATTGATGATGACTTCGGGTGTCTCATCCTTTGATCTCATAAATTTGACCCATGTGTACCGCGAATAATCGTCCACAATCACTAAAACGTATTTCTTGCCGTTTATGCTTTGGGTACGCATAGGACCACAGAGATCCATATGCAACAACTCAAGTGGAGAACGTGTACTAGGCTCAGGCTTCGGCTTATGAGCGGCTCTCTTCATTTTACCTTTCTCGCACGCTGTGCACAGATGTTCTTTCTCATATTTAAGCTCAGGAAGTCCTTTGACTAATTTGCCCGTGACCAGTTTGTTGATGTAACGAAAATTCATGTGAGAAAGCCTTCAGTGCCATAACCAGCTTTGTTGCAGCGAGGATTTTGACAGGAAACAAACCTCATTGTCATCCTGGACTTTTGACAGATTAATCGTGTAGAGGTTAGACTTTCGTGTGTCGACCAAGAGTTCTTTACCATCTTCAGTACGCACAGAACATCTCTTGGCCTTGCAATTTACCTCTAGGTCTTTGTCACAGAACTGTCCAATGCTGAACAGGTTATGTCCTAATCCTTCCACGTAGCTCACCTTTGTAATCGTCACGTTATCTTGAATCACGTCACCGTAGCTCAAAATCGGTGAAAATTGGTCATTTCCAAATCACACGTTCCCGCAGTATTTCTGTGTATATATAGACAAAATATCTTTCTGCCCAGTCATATGCTTGGAGCAACCAGAATCCAAGTACAACATATGACGGGCCTGCACAGGAGAAATCAGGGAACAACAACTTTAGGTACCCATTTAAATGTGGGTCCTATCGGATTAGCACAAGATTTTGGCATCCATTTGTATATGGACCCTCTGAACTTTTGAAAAACCTTTGAAGCATATGACTTATAAGAATAGACATGATAAGTACGAAACCAATAATCAGAATATCGATGAGAAACAAAATCATTCCGTCTATAGTTAGATGACTTAGTAGCAGACCGAGATAATTGGAGTAATTGCTTTATTGTATATTTCTTGTAAGGAATTACAAGTTTTTGTTTATTAGAAGCAACTGTACCAACTACATCAGAACTACTATCAGTCGATCTATTACAAGCACTATCAGGACATGATTCTGAACTCTCATCAATCTTCCGTTTTGGGCGCCATTCTGTTCGTTCTTCCGACCTTTTCTTATTCAAATCTAAAACAAAAGATATTGATTTGTTAGGAAAAACAGATTTATGAGTTTGTCGTTTCTTAAGCTTACCAGTCTTGTTCCGTTTATGTGAGCGTCGTTTCTTTTGTTTCTTACCTTTATCATAATAATCAGTACTCACAGAAACTGATTCACCAACCTTAGTCGATGATTCACCTACTTCATAAACACTTGGTAAAGCTTCAAAATTAATAATAAAAGCAGAATGATTTGGAAGTTTAGCTTTAAAGTCAAACATATCAATACTTTCCTCAACACACCCATCATCAAAATTTAAAAAATCATTTGCAGACGCAAATAAGTCATCAAAATCATCTTCCGAAGTTTGAGATGCCTTAGAAGATGTTGAACACTCTTTGAATTCAGTTTTAACAATAGTGTTCTTCATTACAGTAGAAAATACAGTTTGTCCAATGTCAACCAAAATTCTTTCATCAAATAAAATATTTTCAAGATCCATTATTTTTTTTTCTAATACGAGTGGAGGCATGTAAATTTTAGCTTTAATCGATTTTGCCTCCATCTCTGTAGTAGAATAACTTGCAAAATAATCATTCAAAAGAAACTTTGGTTTTTCTGAAAGATAACTATCATTCAGCTTTTGATAGTAGATTGTAGAATGGTAGTTGCATTTTTTTTGTATTCTTTCTATTTTCATCTTCTTTGGCCTCAACCTCTTCAGGTGACTTGGTAACAAATTTGGGTTTTCAATGAGGATATTTACCAGCCGCAAATAGAAAATCAAAATTATATAACGCTGGCTATTTTCTGATTGCTTTCTTTAAGTAGTGGGGGTAATCGTAACCGAGTCCCCACTTCTCTTTCACATCAGCTTCCTCATTAGATGTGTTTAAGAAAATGGTTTGATCTGTTTGTCCTCTAACATATAATTTTGCTTCCAAACCATTTACCTTTTTCTTTAAGCTGTTGTTTTCAACCTGCAATTTATGAGCTTTTAGAATACATTCTTGTTTCTCAATATCAGATTTTGAAAGCTTGGAAACAATTTCAGAAATCTTATTTTCAAAACCATCTTTTTGCATTTTAAAATCAGAAGCATATTTGTTCAGAGAGTCAATTAGACTTTTGTTCCCAACAAGTTCCTTGTTGAGATCAAAAATCTTTTGACGTTTCTTTGCAACTCTGCTCTTTTCCTTTTTCAGTTTAGATTGAATATCTTGAAGTTCGATCATCATGGCTTCCATTTTAGTTAAAAATTCAGATTCAGAAAAATTATTTACCTCAACGGATGTTTCTTCATCTGACTCATCATATTTCACCTCTTTGCCCATCAAGCACATGTGTGTTGTCTCTTCTTTTTCATCCTCATCGGAATGGTCCAGCCAGAACTCGTCTTCAGCCATTAGTGCTTTTCCAGCTTCATTCTGTTTGGCTAAAAGCATCTTCTATTTGTAGTAGTCGGAATTTCTGACTATAGGCTTCCGACAATCCTTGGCATAGTGACCCAACTTTTCGCAGTTGTAGCAGTTTACCATATCCTCAGTCTTTTTCTCAGCACCATAATCATTTACATATCTCTTCTTGTCAGGATCGAATTCTCAACAAGAATTAATTCTCAGAAACAATATCAAAGAAGTTTGCGGAATAACACTTTGATATTTATTGAAACAGTAAATCAACACAGAAAATATGAATAACAAACTGTAAGCTTTTATTGAATGCTCTGAAGTTACAAGATTACTCACTCAACCTCAATATTGATGAACATGCTCACCAATACGAATTCTACTTCTCTAGAATTAGGATCTATGCCTTGAGGTTGATTTTCTCTAAAAGAATGAAAAACAAAAGTTTTTTTTAACTATTCTAAACAATACAATATATATACTGAATACAAAGATAATTACAATAAATAAAATATCTTCAGTATATCTTCTATGTATATCTCTAAGCTTCCATGTATATCCTTTCATACGAATCTTTATCATATAAGCAGTATTAATCTTCAGCAGCATTAACTTCCTTCTAGCAGCATTAACTACTAAGCAGTACTAACCACTAGCAGTACTAACTAGCTAAGCAGTACTAACTTTGTTCAAGCAGCACTAACTTTGACTAGCAGTATTAACTACTAGCAGTAGTAACACTCAGCAGTATTAACCTTTAAGTCTTCTAGCAGTATTAACTCTGAACTAGCAGCATTAACCATACTTGAGTTTTTCTTCAGTTCCCAACAATCTCCCCCTAACTTGACTTTTAGGAAGAGAAGTCAAGTTCTTCAAATTTTCTTCAAGATGCTTTCAACACCTCAATTCATACTCCTAGATTAGGATCCAAACCCAAACTTTGATTAATGATTCTGCTAACCACAATCTTTGCCATTTCTGAATCTTTTGAACATGTAAGCTTTGCATTCAACATTGCTTGTAATTTGGCCTTGCTGTGATCATAGATTTTATCAACTAAGTAGTACTCATGATAAGCTCTGTCCACAGTGATGACATAGACTCCACACCTTTCAAATATCATCCAGTTTTCTATTCTTTGGAATTTATTCTGTAGATGCAAATCTTTGATCACATGTTGAACTTTGCTAGGGTCAAACATCATGCATAAGTACTCCATAGCTAATCTGATTAAGCTCATTCCTTCTCCTTTCAGTTCCTTTTCATATATCTCCAACCCAACTTTAAACATCTCTTCTAAATCTGATCTTGAACAACTTCTTATGAGTCTACCCCAAGTAGAGTACACTTCATATAGATCTCCCATTCTCTTAAGCCTGAAGTATTTCTTCCTTTGATCTTCCAAAATATCCCAAAAGATAACTTCTGGAGCTTTCATAGAGATGGGATCAACTGAAACTGGTTCATCAGCTGTTGTAGTCATATAAAAATCAAGATTATATTGCTTATTGGATTGTTCTGGGTTCTTTACAGATTCAGTTGTAGAAGTAACTGAAGGTTCTGCTGTTTCTGCTGTTTCTTCAACTCTTGGCCTTTTGTTCTGCTTCTTGGAGGCAATTGACTTCACCCTCTTCACAGATGTAGCTTCTATACCAACACCTTCATGTTCTTCCTTCATCTCTTCAGTTTTATCTTTTGAAGGTGTGGTGTCCTCAGGGAATGGCTTTTGAATATTCAGGTCATGCCTTTCCTTCATTCTTCTCTCAGCCTCTTCCCTTTGGACTGAATCACCTTGAAGCTTAAGCATCTCTTTCTGATACAACTCCTTAACCTGAGTGTATGCCATGTTGGTGAATATCTCCCCCTTAACACCAATTGCACCTTTCAGGAAATTTATCATCTTTCTTCTTTCCTGATTGGCCAAAAATGTTTTGGAGGGTTGTCTCTTTTGCTTTTTGAATGGCATTCTTTGCTTAAAAACTTTCACAGAGCTTTTCTTGGCTTGAGCTGCTTCTTTGATGCTTTTCTGATATTCTGCATTCAACTTTCTAGCCATGATCTTTGCAAGCTCTCTATCCTTCTCTGATTGAAGTTGTTCTTCTTTTTCCATTTCAGCCTGAAGTAGCTTTGCCATTTCTTCATCCAACTCAATCTGACTCTTTTTCTTGGCAGGCAGTTCAGCTTCAACCATTTTCTCCTTTCCTTTTCCTTTTGTCTCCTTTGCCTTTTCTGTTGCCTTTTGTTGAACTTTTCCTTCATTGATGACTACTCCCTTGGACTTTTGAGTGGCCTCAGGAGTGTCATTCTTTGCTTTGACTAGTGTTTCTACAATCTCCATTTCTTCAACAGAAAGCCCTGTTACTGCTGCTTCTGTTACTGCTGCTTCAGTAAATTCTGATTCTTTTTCTGCCTCTTTCTCCCCCTCAACCTCAAATGCCCTCTCAGCTGGATTTGCTTTCTCTTTTTCAGCCTCTTTCTCCCCCTTGTTGGAAGCATCTTTATTAGTTGACCTCTTCTTTAAAACAAACTGTTTTCTTCTCTTCTTCTGTACAAGCTTTGTCACCATCTTCTTTAATTTGGCAATCTGAAGTTGTTGTGACAGGATTACCAGCTTCATCTCCTCTATTTCTTTTCCTTGTTTCAGAACATCTAGGTTGATGTTACCCATTGCCTCCATCAATTCATCATAGTTATATCTGTCCTCACCTTCTCCAGAAGTGTTACCCTCCTTTGAAGGATCATTGGATCTTTTATTTGTGGAAGTCTTCTGCCTTGCAGAGGCACTATCCACCCCTGTGGTTTCTTGGCACCAGGGACCTTCAAATAATTGCTCATTCAAAGTTTCCATGGGGGAGGTCTTATTGATGTTACCACTTTCCTCCTCTGTACTAGCAGGAGTAGTGGCAGCCTCATCACCCATATGCTCTACCTCCTCCTCAGAGAGCACCTCCTTTGGGTTGGGAGACACCCTTGTGGTTTCCCTTTGGATATTCTCTAGGGGAGAATTCTCCCTTAGAGGGCTTATAGGCTTAGTGGGTAATGGTACAAGAAGGGAAGGAGCCTTCTTTACCTATTTTCTCTTGTAGGTTTGGGTGATGGGAGAGGTTGGTTTTTCAAGAAGGGACTGGGGAATTGATTTTGAGAGGGAAGGTTGGGCTTGGCTAGCAGTGGGTTGGTCTAATGGGGGCCTTGACCCTGCTGCCATACCTTCATTGGTTTGGGACACCACCATCATTGTAGAGAACAATGGGGTGTCAACTCCTTCAGAGTCCCCAGCAGATCTTCTCATATTTGAGAAAACCTTGCCTTTGGGGGGTTTAGGTACATATACCCCAACAGGTTGAGGTATATCCGTTAATTCATGAGTAATAACTTCTTGTACAAACCTGGGATACATAAAAAAGCTCTTTTTGTTTCCCATGTTTGAGACAAGATCATTGAAAATCATTTTAGAAAAATTATACTTTCTGGCAGTGGCCAAGCACACCAAAGCATAAGCAATAGTGCTGCTGAACTCACTCCATCCAGTAGTCTTTTTGGATATACAATGCATAAGAGTATGGACAAAGAAACGCCATTGGGGTGAGAATTTTGCTTTAGAAAATTTGAAAACACCCAATGGGCCTCCATACCCCATTCTTGTAAGATTTGAAAACAGTTCATCATTTGGGATAGAAGTTATACCAGAGGCATCGTCTAGACGTAGACTGTTGCGAATAACCTCTTCAGTAACTGTAAGTGATTGATCACAGATTCTTATCTTGATCATTTGCACACCATTTTCCACAACAATGGTTGCATTAGCCCAGAACTGCCTTTGATGCTCAATGTAGATTGTAGGGGATACAGTAAGAGCATGAGCAATGTGGCTTGACTTGAGGAAATCCACAATCTGATGAAATCCTGAAGCTTGCTTTGGCTTTTGTAGCATCGCAATCTCGTTGTGCTCGTCGATGAACGTCATGGATGCCATTGATCTTAGTGAAAACTTGCCTGAAAACTTCGAACTTGAGAGAGAAAAGGTTTTGAGCGCAAGAGAACAGTATGCAAAGAGTCGTTATGAACTTTTAGGCGGGCAAAGAGTATTTATAGTATTCGGAATATAAGCAGTATTAACCTAGAGCAGTATTAACTACTAGCAGTAGTAACTGCTAGCAGTATTAACTAACTAGCAGTATTAACTGAAAGCAGTATTAACCACTAGCAGTATTAACTGAAAGCAGTATTAACCACTAGCAGTATTAACTGAAAGCAGTATTAACCACTAGCAGTATTAACTGAAAGCAGTATTAACTACTAGCAGTATTAACTACTAGCAGTATTAACCACTAGCAGTATTAACTGAAAGCAGTATTAACCACTAGCAGTATTAACTGAAAGCAGTATTAACCACTAGCAGTATTAACTGAAAGCAGTATTAACTACTAGCAGTATTAACTATACTTACTCCTTTTAAACTTGCTAAACACTGAGTACTGCTATGATTATCCTGAAAAAGAAGATTAGTAACACCAAGAATAAAAATATACAGGTATAAAGCCACTTTTTGAGAAGAAGATTATTCAGAGTTTATCATTCCCACACTTGTTACCAAGAAAGTGAATCTACCCACATCAAAAGCTTTAGTGAATAGATCAGCAAACTGATTATCAGTGTGAACTTTGACAACTTGAATAAGTTTCTTTTCATTACAATCTCTTATAAAGTGATACCTGATTTCAATGTGCTTTGTCTTTGAGTGCTTGACTGGATTATTTACAATGCTAATAGCACTGCTATTGTCAATAAAGATTGGAGTGTGTAGAAAGGTTACCCCATAATCCAACATTTGATTCTGAATCCATAAGACTTGAGAACAGCAACTTGCAGCTGCTATGTACTCTGCCTCTGTTGTAGATGTGGATACTGTGGTTTGTTTCTTGCACTGCCATGAGACTAGTCTAGCACCCAAAAACTGACATCCTCCAGAAGTAGATTTTCTGTCCAAGTTTGCCCCACCTAGATCACTATCTGAGTATGCTATTAGGTCAAAAGGTGAGTTATGAGGATACCAAAGTCCCAATCTGGGTTGCCCTTTGAGATATCTGAATGTCCTCTTAACAGCTTGAAAGTGAGATTGCTTTGGCCTAACTTGAAATCTTGCACATACACAGACTGGAAACATTATATCTGGCCTTGATGCTGTGAGATACATGAGAGAGCCAATCATGGATCTATAATGATGCACATCCATATCCTCCCCCTCAAGATCTGCTGTGATCTGCTTGTGTGTTTCCATAGGTGTGCTGGCAGGTTTTGATTCTGAGAAACCAAACATGGTTAGAATATCCTGCACATACTTGGATTGACATATGAAAATGCCATCTGACTTCTGTTAAACTTGGAGTCCAAGGAAGAAAGTAAGTTCCCCCATGGAACTCATTTTGAACCTTTGATGCATTAAATCCTCAAAATCCTTGCACATGTTGTTTCTTGTAGATCCAAAGATAATGTCATCAACATAGATTTGGACCAGCAAGATATCCTTCTTCTTTCTTTTGATAAATAGAGTCTTATCAATGACTCCTCTTTCAAAGTCATTTTCCAAGAGATAGGATGACAGAGTGTCATACCATGCTCTTGGAGCTTGATGTAGTCCATAAAGTGCTTTCTTTAATTTGTATACCCTGTCTGGATAGCTTGGGTTTTCAAACCCTGGTGGTTGACAGACATATACTTCTTCTTCAATTGATCCATAGAGAAAAGCACTTTTTACATCCATTTGATAGACTTTGAAGTTCATGTAAGAAGCATAGGCTAGTAATAGTCTGATTGCTTCTATCCTAGCCACAGGTGCAAAAACTTCTTCATAATCTATACCCTCTTCTTGAGTATAGCCTTGAGCCACCAGCCTTGCTTTGTTCCTTATGACAATACCTCTTTCATCTCTCTTGTTTCTGAAAATCCACTTTGTGCCAATTGCTCTGTGACCTTTAGGAAGGTCTACTAGATCCCATACATCTTGTAGCTTGAACTGTAACAGTTCTTCTTGCATTGCTTCTATCCAGCTAGATTCTTTCATAGCATCATGTGCCTTTTTAGGCTCAAGCTGGGATAGAAAACAAGAAATGACTGTATGCTGTTGATCTTGCATTTCTTGAAGCCTTCTTTGATGTCTAGTCAACATAGGAGAAGAGATATCTCCTATTACCAGCTGTGGAGGATGATTCTTTTGAACTCTGGTGTTATGACTAGGTTCTTCATTCAGTCCAGCCTCTAGATTAGAGTCATGCAACTCAACTGAAGTGTTTTCAGATGCCACTTCTGATTCTTTATTTTCTTGAGTCTCCTCATCTCTAGTTTCTTCTTCACTCTGATTTGGTCCAGTAAATGATTCCTTTTCACAGTCTTCAACAGAATTCACTGTGGGTATGGGAAATATCACAGATTTAGATATACTTTCTGAGACTTGTGTGATCCCTGATCCTCCACATCTTGTTCCTGTAGAATCATCACTACTGAAACCAAAAGAATTAGTTAGTGAATCAATGTCAAATAGCCACTGAGGTCCAGATCCAACAGGATTTGGTGTGCTCTCATTGCATTTGACATTGTCACTTTCTTCAATTATTCTAGAAGAAGAGTTAAATATTCTGTAGGCCTTACTCTGAGATGAATATCCAACAAGAAATCCATCATCTGCTTTGCTATCAAACTTACCTAAGTGAGATTTGGTATTTAGAATTGTACAAGGACACCCAAAAGGTTTGAAGAAACCAATAAAAGGTTTTCTTTTATTTAAAAGCTCATATGGGGTCTTGTTCTTTTGCTTGACCACTAGAACTCTGTTTTGGACATAACAAGCAGTATTAACTGCTTCAGCCCAGAAGGTAATTGGCAATTTTGAATCAGCCAACAGAGATCTAGCAACCTCTATTAGTGTTCTATTCCTCCTTTCAGCAATACCATTCTGTTGAGGAGTCCTAGGAGCACTATATTGCCTCTCAATACCTTTCTCTTCACAAAATGTGTTTAGATCATAATTTTTAAACTCAGTTCCATTATCTGATCTAATGACTTTTACTCTTTGATTAGTTTGGTTTTCAATTCTTAGAATAAAGGATTTGATAAGACCACTTGTTTCATCCTTAGTCCTTAGAAAATATACCCAAGTAAATCTGGAGTAATCATCAACAATAACCAAGCAGTAAGATTTCTTGCCTATACTCATAACATTTGTAGGACCAAACAGATCCATATGCAATAACTGGAGACAAGAAGAAACATAATTTAACTCTTTGGTCTTATGAGAAGTTTTGTGTTGTTTGCCTTTAAGACAAGCAACACAATGATCATCACAGGAAAAGACTTTTGAAGGTAACCCTCTTACAAGGTTATTTTTAACAAGATTGTTCATAGTCTTGAAATTCATGTGACACATCCTTCTGTGCCAGAGAGAGGATTCATCTACAGAAGCTTTTGAAACAAGACAATTTAGAGATGAATCACTATCAACATTGTCCATATCAAGACAGTAAACATTGTCCTTCCTTGGAGTTCTAAGTAGTATCATGCTTTCATCAACTACCTTGAGCCCTGGAGCAAGGATCATACACTCAGTATTTGTAAATAATATACTATGTTGTTTGTCACAAACCTGTGATACACTTAACAGGTTGTACTTTAATTGATCAACATAGTAGACATCCTCAAATGTCATCTTACCTTTGGTGACATTACCTTTTCCACTTATCTTACCACCAGTAAGATTGTCTCCAAATGCAACATGTCCTCCATTGATATGCTTGAAATCCTGAAGGCATGACATGTTGCCTGTCATGTGCCTAGAGCAACCACTATCAACATGCCAAATGCTCTTTACCTTGAGCTGTTGGTTGCCCTGCACATTAGATAAATCAATTAGTATGATTTAGGGACCCAAGCCAAAGTGGTCTTGGGTACCCCTTTCTCATCAAAATATTTGCATTCTTTCTTGACAAGATTTTTGAACTTTAACTCCTCATTCTTGGAGTACTTTGTTACAATAATAGGCTTGGAACTATGTTTGCTAGAATCAGTACTAGTTTTAGAAGTACTAACTACCTTGGCAGCACTTGCATGCTTAGCAGCACTAACTTTGTTAGAAGTAGTAACTGTGTTAGCAGCAGTAACTGTGTTGGCAGTATTAACTTTTGAAGAGGTATTAACAGTATTAGCAGCATTAATATTTTCAGCAGTACTAACACTGTTAGCAGTAGTAACTGTGTTAGCAGTACTAATATTGTTAGCAGTACTAATACTGTTAGTACTTCTAGGCACCCACATTTTGATACTTTCTTTTAAGATCTTTTTCTTTAAAGTGCCTTTACTTTCAACATATTTCTTTATCACATGTTTCTTTCCAGCCTTCCTATAACCCACAGATTTTTGCACAAATCTTTGAAAGTTCATCTGTTGGTTAATAGGGTTAAAGTAACAATACTTAGCCAAATGATTCAACTTGCCACATATAAAACAAGGTTTTGGTCTATTGATTTTATTCAGATCAACTCCTTGTTTCTGAGCCCATTGATTATTCCAGTTTCTTTGATTTCCTCTTTTTAAACCAGAATTTAGGCTTTTGGCTTTATTGCAATCACACTGTTTGCAAGGAATAGGGTTCACAACAGTGGTTTGCTTATAGTGAACCTTCTTGTTCTTTCCCTCAGTCTTTTCTATCTCTTTAGACTTGATCCAGTGCTTTCCACATCCCTCATTGGTGATAATGTGATTTTCTTTAGGAATCTCACCACTCACAGTATTGTCCTTATCCTTGACAACTTCTTTCTCAGTTTTATCCTTAACAACCACTTCATCTAAGGGATCTATTTCAGTGGCTCCCTTAGGTAGATCCTTCCTATCCTTTGTTTCTAACAACTCTGAACTAGGAGGGATGTAGTTGTTGTTATAGGGTGGTGGTGTGGTATTGTACCCTATACCTCTTCTCAGTTTATCATGAATCTGAGTTTGTAACAAAGAATCCATTGCTTTGGAAGCATTAGAAAACTTTTCTACATCAAGTTTGACTTTAGCTAGCTCTCCTCTTAGCTTTTCACTTTCTTCTTTAGATCTGGTCAGTTGAAGCTCTAAGTCATTCTTCTCCCACTTCCAGTAATTTGTGTCATAAGAGTGTTGAAGCTCATTAGCTTGAAAACCCTTAATCTGTTCTTCAAATCTCTCAACAATCCTCACATAATCTTTTATGTCTTTTTCCAATCTCTTAAGGTCATCACTCATGTTCTGGTTGTGATCCCTATACCTTTTAACAGTGTTAATGCAATTTTGAGAGCAAAGATTGGAAGTTACCTCTGTAGGGAGACCAGACACCTCTGCCATTAGAGCTTGATTCTGAATAGCCTCTTCAGCTTGATCACTCCAATCAAACCCCATACCTTGTTGAGAGACAAGGGCTTGTGCAGAGTTTCTGTTGAAGCTTCCAGATTGAGCTTGTTGGTGGTTGTTATTCTGAGACATTCCACTTCTGCATTCTCTAGCAAAGTGTCCCTTTTGATGGCATTTGTAACATTCCACCTTGGACTTGTCAAATCCTGCTCCATCTTCTCTTCTTTGGGAGAAGTTGTTCCTCCCAGTTCTTTTGATGAACTTTTTAACTCTCATGGAGAGCATGGCCATCTGCCATTTAATATCCATCTCTTCAAGATCATCTGGATTGAGTTGTTCCAAGTCATCATTAATGAGAGAAGAGTTTCCATGACTTGCCAGAAAGGCCTCAAACACAGTTTCAGTGCCTTTCTCTTGGTTTGTTCCATTTGCAGTACTAACTGATTCAAGGTTGGAAGTAGAATCAGTTGATGCTGAAAGGAGTGCAACATTGTGAACATACCCAGAAGGCCTCTTTTTAGCCTCTACCTCAGATTCAAAAACTCTTAGATAATTATAAAGATCATCAAGTTCCTTTTCTTCCAGTTGATCATTCTGTCTGAAAGATACAGTATACATGGTCCATTCATCACTCAAGGACCTTAGAAACTTTCTGTTCAGATCATCTTGATCAATTTGTACTCCCACTGTAGCTAGTTCACCAATAAGTTTGTTGAACCTGTCAAAAGTTTGAGTCATGGACTCATTCTTGGTTGACATAAAGTTCTCATATTGTTGCTTCAGAATGGCTTTCTGATTTCTCTTGGTACTTTTGGTACTAGAGAATCTCTTCTCCAGAGCATTCCAGAGCATCTCTGCATCAGTGCAGTTACAGAACTGATGTTGATATTCATTGGGAATAGCCAAGAGCAAGGTGCTCAAGGCTTTCATCTCTGTCTGTCTGATCTTTCTTTCTGCATCAGTTTTTGGTGGAGTTCTCTTTCCATCTGCACCAATCTTTCCTGCTTCAGAAGGACCATTCTCTATGATGTTCCACATAGAATAGTCAGTGAGGAGTATGTACTGCTTGATTCTGATCTTCCACATATCGAATTCATTGGGTCTAAGCATTGGAACCTTTGAGACCAAAGTACTGCTTGATTCTGCAAGATTTTCCATGATGAATAGTTGTTTCTGAGAAATCAGGCTCTGATACCACTTGTCAGGATCGAATTCTCAACAAGAATTAATTCTCAGAAACAATATCAAAGAAGTTTGCGGAATAACACTTTGATATTCAATGAAACAGTAAATCAACACAGAAAATATGAATAACAAACTGTAAGCTTTTATTGAATGCTCTGAAGTTACAAGATTACTCACTCAACCTCAATATTGATGAACATGCTCACCAATACGAATTCTACTTCTCTAGAATTAGGATCTATGCCTTGAGGTTGATTTTCTCTAAAAGAATGAAAAACAAAAGTTTTTTTTAACTATTCTAAACAATACAATATATATACTGAATACAAAGATAATTACAATAAATAAAATATCTTCAGTATATCTTCTATGTATATCTCTAAGCTTCCATGTATATCCTTTCATACGAATCTTTATCATATAAGCAGTATTAATCTTCAGCAGCATTAACTTCCTTCTAGCAGCATTAACTACTAAGCAGTACTAACCACTAGCAGTACTAACTAGCTAAGCAGTACTAACTTTGTTCAAGCAGCACTAACTTTGACTAGCAGTATTAACTACTAGCAGTAGTAACACTCAGCAGTATTAACCTTTAAGTCTTCTAGCAGTATTAACTCTGAACTAGCAGCATTAACCATACTTGAGTTTTTCTTCAGTTCCCAACACTTCTTCTCCTCAATCTTTCCATCTCCAAACTTCTTCTCCTCATACCTTCTTCCTTCCACTCGTTCTCGGTGCTCATGATTCTTCGATCCAGAGGAGTATCTCTGACTGTTTGAACCTGGCTTCTTGTAAACTTCTTTTGAAATGCACGGGTCAATAGCAACATGGCTTGCTTGAGATTCTCTTAGTCGTCACTATCAGAATCAGAATCAACAGAATCATATGAGCTTGGAACCACAATTTTCTTCTTCTTCTTCTTTTCTTTCTTCTCCTTCTCTTTCTGACCAGCCACCAAAGCAATCGGATCAACAATTTTCTCAGTTTTCTTCTTCTCACTTCTTTTCTCTTCAACCTCTTCCTCATTCTACCTCAATGTCTCATAGACTTCATGCAATGGAATGTCACTGAGGTCTTTCATCTGTTTCATTCGTCTCGTGTGCTTTTTCCACTCAGGCTGAAGAATGCTGAGGAATTTGACATTGTTCTCGATTTTCTTCTTTTTTACTTTGTTCTTTGAGGTAGCGTTTGGTACGCAGAGAAGATTGGACGGGACTGGACATGACAGAACTCGACAGGACTGGACAGGACAAGAGGCTAGGACAGGACTGGACTGGACAAGACAAATGGTTGTCTTGTGTTTAGTACGACTAGGACTTGATAAGACAGGACTGGACAAGTTTCCCTAAAAGTTGTTTGATAATTTTATATGTCATATAATAGTTATAAATAACACAAATAAAGAATATTCTTAAATAATTTAATTAAAAACATTATTAATTTTTTTACACAATTTTCATACATATAAATACATACAAAAACAATAGTAGGAAATTTTAATAACGAATCTGAAATCATTGATGGTAGTTCAAAAAAATCGGATTCATATACAAAAATATAATAGTTGATTCAATTTGGAAGATCTTAATGAATTGACGGATGCATAGTTGCAGCGACGAGTAAAGATGACGATGGGTGGCCGGTGAAAGACGATAGTTGTGAAGAAGGTGAAAGATAGTAATAGAGGTAGTGGTGGTGGCGGTGCACAGTGGTAATTGAGGTTATTGTAGTGGAGGAAGAGACTGAGGTTACCAACGATGGTTGACGGCGAGCGACAGTGGTGGCAGCCAGCGACGGTGGTTGGCGGTGAGTGTCGGTGATGGTGGCGGCAATGTGTGTTGGTGATTGGTGGAGGTGGCGATGGGTGGTGGTTGTGGAGGTGTTGGAGGAAGTTTTTGTAGTAGTGAAGGAAGAGGTGGAAGTGGTCGACGATGGTTGATGGTAGCTACCGGTGGCCATCGATGGTGGTGGCGACAATAGGTGGTGGTGATCATTGTTAGTGGAGGTGGTCGACGATGGTAGTGGTGGTGGCGATGACCGATGGCTGTGTTGGAGGTTGTTATGGTGGAGAAATTGGTAGAGGTGGCCGACGGTGGTTAGCGGTGGCTACTAGTGGCCACCGATGGTGGTAGTAGCGACGATAGGTAGTGGTGACCCTTAAGACTAATACCATATTAGGATTATATATCAAATGGCGGTAAATCAGTGATTTTTAGTTTCTGTCTCATTTATGTCCTATGTTGTTCCACCTATTTTGGTGGAACAAGAAAATACCCCTTTTTGTTCCATCTTGTCCCACCATGTCTAGTCTTTGTCCCTGTCCCATGTCGCGCCAAACATGGGACAGTGAACTTTTGTCCTGTCCCATGTCACGCCAAACATGGAACAGTGAATTTTTGTCCCGTCCTGTCCCACCCAGTCTGCAAACCAAACGCACCCTAAAAGAGCTCCTCTATGTATAAATAGAGGGCTCCTTTCAGTATTTTAGAGACATTATTCATGGTTGGATAGCTCATCTAGCTATCTTAACTAGTTACTTTAAGGTTTTTAATATTAAGTCTTTAATTCCAGTACGCTACTGTTCAGTGTCACAACAGCGTTCACAGCATCTTTACATTTCTTGTCATTTACATTTCGGTTTTACATTTCAGCTTTACATTTCTGTCTTTTACATTTATGTTGTCCAATTCCAGTCATTTACTTTTCATGCATATGCTTATTATCTTTCCAATAATGTCGCACACCATGTGTCAAGCGATGATGGGGTAAGTCCCTAGCTTGGGTGTAAGTGATGGTTGGGAGATAAAAGCCTATGTAGTATGGATTAATGTTTTTCTACTAGCTATCAACTTTACTATTCACTCCTTGTTTCTGAGTTTCGACCAAGTGCTTCTTGATGAGGTGACGTACATTGTTTCACTTGGGTGAGCGGCTTGTTTGCAAGCTAGCATATTCTTCAGAACACTGAAGTGTTATAGGGGTTTTAACAAACCCTCTCAATCTTTATTGATTGTAAACTATACGGGGATCATAATAATATTTGTGCGGAACCGGTTGGGTCGCCTAATTAGTCGCTGCCGGTAAACCTATTCTAATATGAACCGTGCAAAAGGGTTTTGTGAACCGATAGTGAAGTTGAGAACCTAGTGTTGCAGCATCAGTCCTATTATTTAGTTGCTTACAACTCCAGCCGGATCTTGCACCCCTGCTTTCTTTTAAATCTGTGTTAAGCATTTTAATTTACTGTCAACAACACTCAAAGATCATTCCTTCCAAATCTCTTTCTGAAATCACCTTTTAAGACTGACTTAAGAATCACGACTTGTTTTATTGTCCCTGTGGGATCGATACTTGGTACTTAGTACCACTTTATTACTTGTTCAAACGATAGTGGTTTTACATGTATACTTGCATGGGGTTCCATTTGTGATTTTCGGGTTACATAATCCACCGACCAAGTTTTTGGCGCCGTTGCCGGGGACAAGCCAAAACAAGTTTTTTCTTTAAGTCACTTTTAAAATCTGATTTTTCTAATCACTTTGGTTACTGATTTCTGTTGCATGCCACGTTTGTTTCACGGTGATATCCTTCATTTGGACCCTGATATTGAGAGAAATTTTCGAAGAAGGAGAAGAATTCAAAGAAATTTGTCACCCATTTTTGAAACACCTGAAATGGCAGAAGAAGAATTTGGGCCAGGGCCACGGCCTGAACCTCAAGACATCATTAATATTGAAAATTCTAAAACTGGAAGAATCATGGACTATGTTATGCCTATGTTTGATCAATTGCATGCAGGCATAGTTAGAGCACAGATTGAGTGTGCCCATTTTGAACTGAAACCTGTAATGTTTAACATGTTACAATCCAGTGGACAGTTCAGTGGGATGCCATCTGAAGATCTTCATTTGCATCTCAAAAATTTTATGGAAATCACTGATTCTTTCCAACTCAGTGGAGTAACTGATGAAGCCTTACGGCTGAAGTTATTTCCTTTTTCACTCAGAGATAGAGCAAGATCATGGTATAATTCATTGCAGCCTAATTCTATTGAAACATGGAATGACATGGCTGAAAGATTTTTAAAAAAATATTTTCCACCAACACGGAACGCTAAGTCCAGAAATGAGATAAGCATGTTTAGACAAATGGACGATGAAGCTATTCCGGATGCTTGGGAAAGGTTTAAAGAGTTGTTAAGGAAATGCCCTCACCATGGCATACCCTACTGCATATAGCTAGAGACATTTTACAATGGTTTAAATACCGCTGCTAAACAGATGCTCGATGCTACAACAGGAGGAGCCTTCACCTCTAGTACCTATAATGATGGTTATGAGATTTTGGAAAAGATTTCTAGCAACAATGGTTATTGGTCTGACCCACGTGCACTAGTACCCAAAAAAACTGCAGGAATTCATGAATTAGATCCTTATACTGCACTTACTGCACAACTCACATCGATGGCCAACATGATTAAAAACATGTCTGCTGCCACTGGTGCAAATACTGTTGTTGCAGCATCTGTTCATGAAACTTTGCCCGTACAATGTGTAGTCTGTGGTGAAGGACATACCTATGACCAATGTAGCCAGAATTCAGAATTTGTAAACTATGTGCACAATAGCAATGGACAGTATTCAAACAACTATAACTCAAATTGGAGAAACATCCCAATTTTTCTTGGAATAGTCCTTGTTTGAATCCACCTATTGCAAAAGAGCAAGAACTTCAAACTTTCAAAACCAACCAAGTAGTTCTCAAGGTCATTTTCAACAAAACCATCAACCTTTTCAAAATCAGCAACATCAACAGTCTTTTCAAAGTAAACCAAGTCAACATGTTGATTCTTCTGTTTCTTTGGAAACATTGTTGAAAGGTTTTATAAATCACACCAATTCCGCAATCAATCACCAAAATACTGCTTTAAGGACTTTGGAAACACAGATTGGGCAAATTGCATTGGAATTGAGAAAAGACCTGTTGGAATCTTGCCTAGTGATACTGAGACTCCCAAGAATATAACCAAAGAGCATGTAAAGGTTGTATCCCTTAGGAGTGGAAAAGACTTAGTTGAGACTACCCAAAAAGAACCTAAGACTATTAGTGACACAGACAAAAAAAGGATGTTATAGTTGTACCCCATACTACTGTTACACCTGTTGAACCCACATCATCTTTTGAATCTGTGTTAATACCTGATAGATCTGAATCTCCCTTGTTATTCCCTGGTGATAACAAGAAAGACAAGTCAACTGCAGTTGATGCTACAGTCAGTGCTGCAACACCAACTGACAGAACTGAAAAACCAAAAACAGTAATTGAACAAGCAACACCTACTGTTCCATCCACCTCTGAGCCTAAGAAGGCTGTTGTCACACAAGTACCCCCTTACATTCCATACCCCTAGAGGTTAAGGAATCAAAAAGAGGTGTTACAATTCAAGAAGTTTCTAGATGTATTCAAACAATTGCATATCAACATCCCTTTGGTTGAAGCAATTCAGAGCATGCCTACTTATGCCAAATTCCTTAAGGATATTTTGAGCAAGAAAAAGAAACAAACTGAATATGAGACTGTGTCATTGACTGAGGGTTGTAGTGCACTTTTGACCAACAAACTGCCCCCTAAGCAGAAAGACCCAGGTTGTTTTACAATACCCTGTTCTATAGGAGGAAAAGAGGTTGGGAAAGCATTATGTGACCTAGGTGCTAGCATCAATCTTATGCCTTTATCTGTTTTCAACACACTAGGAATAGGAGAGGCTAGACCTACCACTGTGACCTTGCAGTTAGCGGAAAAATCCATAGCTTATCCTAAAGGAAAGATAGAGGATGTCTTGGTGCAAGTAGACAAATTCATATTTTCTGTCGATTTCATCATTCTAGACTTTGAGGCTGACAAAGAAACTCCTATTCTGTTAGGAAGGCCATTTTTAGCCACTGGTAGAGCCATCATAGATGTCCAAAAAGGAGAGTTGACTATGAGAGTTCAAGACCAAAATGTCACCTTCAATGTCTTTACTTCCATGAAATACCCTGATGAAGTGGAAGAATGTTCTGTTCTAAGCTCTGTAGAATCTTGGTGTCAAGAAGAGACCTTAGAAGAAATTCTAGGTGAAAAGGTAGATGATGAACTGGAAGATGATGAGTTAGAGGAGGAAGAGCATAATGATAATGATGACTTAAATGTAGATGACTTAGACGAGGAATATGATGATGATGATGATTTGGATGATAGCATTCACTGTGATGACATGCTGCAGCCTGTGCTGCAGCCTGTGGCAGCATATGAGCTGTTGGAAGAGAATACAAAGGAAAACCCTTTACCATCAATTGAGGCACCACCAGACCTTGAACTAAAACAACTTCCTGCCCATCTTAAGTATGTTTTTCTAGGTGATGAGAACAAATTACCTGTGATCATTTCAGCTACCTTAGAACCAAAACAGGAAGAGCAATTAGTAAAAATGCTTCAAGCCCACACCAAGGCCATAGGTTGGACAATTTCTGACTTAAAAGGCATTAGTCCCTCAATTTGTCAACACAAAATCATCTTAGAGGACAAGGATTTCAGATCTGTAGAGCCACAAAGGAGACTGAACCCTGTGATGAAAGAAGTAGTCAAGAAAGAAATACTCAAGTGGTTAGATGCTTGGATTATTTACCCCATAGCTGGCAGTTCTTGGGTAAGCCCTGTCCAATGTGTCCTTAAGAAAGGAGGTGTGAAAGTTGTTGAGAATGAAAAGAATGAGTTGATCCCAACTAGGGTAGTGTTAGGATGGAGAATTTGTATGGATTATAGGAAGCTTAACAAAGCAACCCATAAGGACCATTTCCCATTGCCTTTCATTGACCAAATGTTGGATAAATTAGCTGTTAAGAAGTATTACTGTTTCCTAGATGGATATTCTGGTTACAACCAGATTGCCATAGCACCTGAGGATCAAGAGAAAACCACTTTCACTTGTCCTTTTGGTACTTTTGCCTTTAGGAGAATGCCTTTTGGACTATGCAATGCCCCTGCCACATTCCAAAGATGCATGATGTCCATTTTCTCTGATATGTTGGAAACCTCTATGGAAATATTCATGGATGACTCTTCTGTCTATGGATCTTCATATGAACAATGTTTGAAAAACCTTGAACAGAGCCTTAAAAGATGTGAAGAGACTGACTTGGTTTTAAATTGGGAAAAGTGTCATTTCATGGTCAAAGAAGGCATTGTTTTGGGTCATTTAATTTCAAATAGAGGGATAGAGGTTGACAAAGCAAAATTAGAAGTCATTGAAAAACTTCCAGAACCTACAAATGTTAAAGGAATTAGAAGCTTCCTTGGTCATGCTGGCTTTTACAGAAGACTTATAAAAGATTTTTCAAAGATTTCAAAGCCACTCTGTATACTGCTGCAACATGACCAGCCTTTTGATTTCAACAATGAATGTGGGGAAGCTTTCAAAATTTTGAAACAAGCTTTGATTTCAGCACCTATTATGATCACACCTGATTGGACTCAACCATTTGAACTCATGTGTGATGCAAGTGATTGGGCAATTGGTGCAGTTTTGGGACAAAAGAAAGGAAAGATTTTTCACCCTATCTGTTACTCTAGCAAAACTCTAAATGAAGCACAAGTTAACTACACAACCACTGAGAAAGAATTATTGGCTGTTGTATTTGCCTTTGAAAAATTCAGATCTTATTTGATGGGGACCAAGGTTACAGTTCACACTGACCATGCAGCCATCAAGTACTTGATTTCTAAAAAAGATGCAAAGCCAGGATTAATTCGGTGGGTGTTGTTGTTACAAGAGATTGACCTAGAAATAATAGCTAGGAAAGGTACTAAAAACCAAGTTGTTGATCACTTGTCCAGATTAGAAAAAGGAAAGGGACCTTTAATTGAGATAAATGAAAAGTTTCCTGATGAACAGTTGTTGGTGCTGCAGTATGCTACAACACCATGGTTTGCTGACATTGCAAATTACCTAGCTGTTGGGATTATTCCACCTGAATATAACAGAAACCAAAGAAAGAAACTGTTCAGTGATGCAAACAATTACCTTTGGGATGATCCATTTCTGTTTAAGCTAGGATCTAACCAAATCCTAAGGAGGTGCATACCACTCGAGGACACAACTGCAGTGCTGCAGCACTGTCATGCTGTTGCATATGGTGGACACTTTGGTGGCCAAAGAACTGCAGAAAAAGTCCTACAATATGGATTCTATTGGCCTACACTTTTTATTGATGCTGATAAATTTGTTAAAAAGTGTAATGAGTGTTAAAGAGTCGGTTCTATTTCCCAAAGACTTGAGATGCCTCTTAACGGCATTTTAGAGGTTGAAATATTTGATGTATGGGGAATAGACTTCATGGGACCATTTCCCATATCTGGAAATTGTCAATACATCTTGGTAGCTGTGGATTATGTCTCTAAATGGGTAGAGGCAATAGCTTGCCATAGTAATGATGCAAAGACAGTAGCGAAATTCCTTCACAAAAACATATTCACAAGATTTGGAACCCCTAGAGCCATAATCAGTGATGAAGGCACCCGTTTTATGAACAACATGATGAAAGGAGTTTTGGAAAAATACAACATATGTCATAGAGTTGCTACAGCCTATCATCCACAAACAAATGGCTTAGCATAACTCTCAAATAGGGAAATCAAGAGTATTCTAGAGAAAGTGGTCAAACCTTCTAGGAAGGATTGGTCATTTAAACTAGATGATGCTCTTTGGGCTTATATGACTGCCTATAAATCCCCTATTGGAGTGTCTCCTTACAAGCTATCTTTGGAAAAGCTTGTCACTTGCCATTAGAACTTGAACATAAAACTTTTTGGGCTCAACATGAGTATTAATGATGCAGGTGAAAGGAGAAAGTTGCAAATCAATGAATTGGAAGAACTTAGAAATCAATCCTATGAGAATCCCAAGATCTACAAGGATAAAACCATAAGATGGCATGACAAGAGGATTATGCACAAGGATTTCAAAGTTGGTGAAAAAGTTTTGTTGTTTAACTCCAGACTTAAACTTTTTCCAGGAAAATTAAGGTCAAAGTGGACTGGACCTTTTGAAATCAAAAGTGTTTTTCCATATGGAGTTGTAGAACTCATTGATCCAAAAAATGGAGCCTCATTCAAAGTTAATGGACAAAGAGTGAAAACTTTCCTGAACACAACTGTACCTACAGGATCCTCTTCTGTGCTACAACTTCAACCACTCTGAATCCATGATTTTGGGGAGTTCCCAAAAACAGTCCAATTGTACATATGTATATAATTTTCTTTTGTTTAAATGTGGTATGTTTAAAGTGTGTGAGATGGTGCAGATTCTGAAGTATCAGATGATGCTACAGCACCTGCAACAGCATCGGATCCGAGTGGGACCCAAGGAGCAAGTAAAGTTATATTTTTAATCTTGTATTAAAATATTCAAATCACTTTATTTGAATAATTTTGAAATACCTCTAGCTGTTTGTTTTATGGGAACCATGGAAGAAAAATTGAAAGGACAAAGGCATATTTTGCTTTTGTAAGATGTCCTTTCAAAAAAAAGAAGTAAGGAATCTCACTCATACCTAGTCTAGTCTACTAGGACAACTTTTTCTCCTCTAATCAATACATCCGCCGAATTTGGGCAAATATTTGATAAGAAAAGAAATTTCTTTTAATTTCGTTTTAAAATCAAGTCATTTTAAAATCCAAAAACCAACTTTTCGGTTTCCCCAAAAATCAAAAGTGATAACCATTTCTGCAGGTTATCACTTCTCTGTTTCCATCTCTCTCTCTCTGTTCTAACTCTGTGCAGGAAGACGAAGCATGAAGAAATCTTCGAAGAAAGCAATGCCATCACCAAAGGATGAGGATTTGGTGAAAGGGCTGCGGCGATCAAAGAGGTTGAAAGAAGGAATGGAGGATGAAACACCGAAAGCAAAGAAGAAGAAAGTACTGCAGAAAATCGGTGAAGGAAGTTCGAAGAAGAAGAGTGCAAAAACATTGAAGTCCAAGGTAAACCCATAAACTGAAGCATCTTCTAAGGACTCTACTCGATCACCTTATCCAAGCAAACCCTTGGAAAACCTCAAAACAGGGCCTGCGATCCCTGTTGCCTTATCCCAATGCATGTGTGGAGAGGAGTGGGTCATGATCCCATTCTAAATGAACTCTTGAGAACCCCTGAAAATTCCAGGGATGAGGATGAGGCAGTGGGGGATGAAGATCATGAGGTAGAGGTTGTGGAGATGAATGATGTTGAGGATGAAAATGTGGAGGAAGAGATTGATGACTGGATAAAAAGGCAAAAGAAGCAAGGAAAGAAGGTTACAACAGCGAAGAAGGGTGAAAAACAGAAGGGCAAAAAGGATGACAAAAAGGCCAAGGACACTCAGTCCAAAGCCACACCAAAGAAGAAGCCTAAAAGTATTGGCTATGGAAGGAAAACAGCAAGGAGGTTGACAAGAGAAGAGAAAGGAAAGCAGCCTATGGTGGAAGAAGAGAGCGAGGATGATGAAGACTATGAAAGAGTAACCAGATTCAGTTGCAAGGAATCTGAGGCAAAATATGAGCAGTTCAGAAATCAAGATGGATTGCAGGACAAAGGATTTAGTCCAAGAACCATTTCTGAATATCCTTTTGTCCAAGAGGCTATTCAAGCTTTGGGTTGGGAACTGTTGTGCAAGGTTCCACCAAAATACAACCTGGATTGGGTGAGAGAATTTTATGCTGAGGTTGCTGTGACAGCAGATGATATTGTCACAGTTAGAGGTATGGATGTTTTCTACTCAACGGAGGCCATAAACAATATCTTTGGGCTTGTTCCTCCACCAGCATCAGTTTATGACAAACTGACGAGGAGAGCTAGTGTTGCGGATGCAAAGAGAGTGCTCGAGACCATTGGTAGAGAAGGAGCAGCATGGAGCAACAAAGGAGAGGCACGAAAGCTGGAATCCTCACACCTGTCTGATACGGCCAGTGTGTGGTTCCACTTTGTCAGGCACACATTGATGCCTACCTCCCATGATACCAACATTCCATTCAACAGGTGTGTGCTCCTATACTGCATTTTCACAAAACAGAAGTTTGATGTTGGGCAGGTGATCAACAAGAGCATCAAGGCTTGCACCGAGAAGACTATGGGCGGCTTATGGCATCCTGCCTTGCTCAATGCCTTGATCAAGAAAGCACAATCTAGAACCTTTACTGTTGATGAATATGTGGATAGGAAAGCTGCGATTGATAACATGGCCCTAAACAGGATCATGAGAAACCAAAGACGAAAGCATGGTGATGTAGGTGATGTGCTACATCCAGGGTATGCTACAAGCAGTGCTGCAGCATCTGGCCGGGTGGAAACAGCAGCATTCACCATTATGATCAGCATGCTGGAGGAGAACCAAAAGAAGTTATTGGGGAAGCTGGATGATCAAGAGGATTATTGGGAAGAGAAGTTGACTGCACAAAAGGAAGAGTTTGAGAGATTGCTGGATGAGAAGGAACTGGCGATCACAAGGAGGATGAAGAAGCAAGAGAAGTTGATAAAGAAGTTGATGAAGGAGAATGCCCTCTACAGGAAGTGGCACAAGAAAAGAACGGATGTCAAGGACCAGGTCTAGGCAGCAGACCACATGGATGCATCCACCTATCTGCCAGAGTACCCTGCAACACTGACTAAGCTGCAGGATGAGTTCCTTGGAGGCCCTACAGCAGAAGAACCTACTCATTCTGAGTAGGAGAGTTCAATTTCTATTCCTTAGCTCCATTTAGTGTCTTTTATTTTGTTATTTTCCTCTTTATTTAGTCCATTAAGAGTCTGGGAAATTTGTTATATTATGTGATAGTTCCTTTTTCAGTCAGTGCACATAACATAGCCCAAATAATTCACTTGTACATATCTACTTTCAATACTTATGCTAGAACCAAGCGAAGGCACCTGGGAAGCAAACAGGCAAACTGTTTTGAAATAGCAGAGGATGTAGGCCATTTTTTTTCACAAAGCCTTATACACTCTCTTTGCCCCCCTTTAACCCTTTGGAGACTATACATGTTCTCCAAACAATGAGGACATTGTTTCTTTCTAAGTGTGGGGAGGGGAGTTTGTGTCAAACTGAAAAGATGAAAAGGTTTGAGTCCTTTAAATCTTGTTCAATAAAAATAGTTGTGATATTGGCACCACACGGCTCAATAATTCATTTGGTATTGGCATCACAAGGCTCAATCAAGTTCTTTTCACTGTGATATTGGCATATCATGGCTCTATCATCTCTATTTAGGCCAACAAAAATAAATCTGGAATATAGGATAGGCTGCAGTAGATGCTGCAGCATCTGGACACAGAAAGTAAGGTTTGTGTGCAAAGGTGAGGAAGCCCAAAAAATTGAAAAATCCATAAAGTCCTATTGATCCTATTTTTAGAAAGTATTCATGCCTAACAATAGGAATTTGTGTTTTGGCCTATGGTGTTTGTGTTTGTGAAATGAATATAGGGTGATTTATGAAAGGCTATGTCTATTGTTTGTTGAACTGACCACTATCACTTTTCTTTTTAATTTTACCTTTCAATATTTGAGTCTTTATGTTTGTCTTTTTCGTTGCTTGGGGACAAGAAACAGTTCAAGTGTGGGGATGTGATGAGTGGATAACTTATCACATTTTCCATCACTTTTTAGTAGGATTTTCTAGCATTTTCATTTCCCAAATCACAATATTTGAGTCCTTTATTCTTAATTTTATCATTTGTTGAGTTGGGAGCTAAGTGGTGGAAATTGATCTTACTTTTGTGCTTTTATGTCAATTTACTGATGGATGATGCTACAACAGGAGCCACAGCAAGAGGACTGCAGTCATAGACGAAGCTTCATAAACTTTTTGGTTGGTGCAACTAGATCTTTGTTGGAAAGAAGACATGGAGCAGGGAATATATGCTCCTTTGACAATAATTTGATTCCTTAAAGATGCTTGTTGTACTAAGTTTGACATTTTGATTCCTAGAAGTGGTGGGGACCATTGTACCTTTGTACTTTTGATGCTCTTTTTAGATGCTTTCTTAGATGTTTTGTAAGAGCTCCTCTATGTATAAATAGAGGGCTCCTTTCTGTATTTTAGAGACATTATTCACGGTTGGATAGCTCATCTAGCTATCTTAACTAGTTACTTTAAGCTTTTTAATATTAAGTCTTTAATTCCAGTACGCTACTGTTCAGTGTCACCGCACCGTTCACAACATCTTTCCATTTCTTATCATTTACATTTCGGTTTTACATTTCAGCTTTACATTTCTGTCTGTTACATTTATGTTGTCCAATTCCAGTCATTTACTTTTCATGCATATGCTTATTATCTTTCCAATAATGTCGCACACCATGTGTCAAGCGATGATGGGGTAAGTCCCTAGCTTGGGTGTAAGTGATGGTTGGGAGATAAAAGCCTATGTAGTATGGATTAATGTTTTTCTACTAGCTATCAACTTTACTATTCACTCCTTGTTTCTGAGTTTCGACCAAGTGCTTCTTGATGAGGTGACGTACATTGTTTCACTTGGGTGAGCGGCTTGTTTGCAAGCTAGCATATTCTTCAGAACACTGAAGTGTTATAGGGGTTGTAACAAACCCTCTCAATCTTTATTGATTGTAAACTATACGGGGATCATAATAATATCTGTGCGGAACCGATTGGGTTGCCTAATTAGTCGTTGTCGGTAAACCTATTCTAATATGAACCTTGCAAAAGGGTTTTGTGAACCGATAGTGAAGTTGAGAACATAGTGCTGCAGCATCAGTCCTTTTATTTAGTTGCTTACAACTCCAGTCGGATCTTGCACCCCTGCTTTCTTTTAAATCTGTGTTAAGCATTTTAATTTACTATCAACAACACTCAAAGATCATTCCTTCCAAATCTCTTTCTGAAATCACCTTTTAAGACTGACTTAAGAATCACGGCTTGTTTTATTGTCCCTGTGGGATCGATACTTGGTACTTAGTACCACTTTATTACTTGTTCAAACGATAGTGGTTTTACATATATACTTGCATGGGATTCCATTTGTGATTTTCGGGTTACATAATCCACCGACCAGTTATCTATGAACGTTTTGACAGAAAACAAATTTTTGTGTGCTCGTGCATGTGTATGAAAAAAAATTTAAGCATAGATGATTGTTTTTCATTTTAGGCTCAAAGTATGTAAACTTGTTGAGACAACAACAAATTATACAAAGACACAATGTGCATGAGAAAGGGTTCGAAGGTGGGACAACTTTCCTTCTTTTTCAATATTATTATCTTCCAAATGAAGAACCAATAGCATATGTGTTGCTTCCCCAGAAAATGTGAAACATTATCTTTTTGAGAAAAGAATGAGTAGCTGGTGAGGTTGTATGCAAGAGATGGCATGGGCTAGGTGCCTTTCTCAATGATGGTCACCAAAAGAATGTGAACCAATCAGATTATGTGGTTGCCCGGCTCAGAAAGAAGTTTGGTGCAGAGTTTAATATTCTCTTACTCTGTTCTCTCACCCTCTTTCTTTGAATGCTCACGTCTAACCAATCTCTCTTTTTCATTTTACCTCTTCACACACCATCACTCAATTCTTTTGACCCTTCTCCCCTCAATCACTCAGGGAATACTTCCTGGGTAGGAAACACTGGTTATCGTGAATCCATGGAAGTTCTATTAAGTTCTCACACTGAATCCCATGTATTTTCCCAATAGAACATGTTGTTCAACAGTCTTTTGTACATGTAAGCACAAATACCACTTGTTACATGAAAAATAAGACTTTCAGAGATGTCAAAACAGTTATGTTTGACGATGCAATTCTCCCCCTCAACCTAAAAGTGGTTGGCAATAAGCTCATATCAATTTGTCATGAAGAATAATATGCTGGAGGATCAAAAACGAATGTTGTTTATATGAACAATATATAAACATATTTTCAATGAAAGCACATGAAATGACGTTTGATTCAATCAACAGTGAATACAAAGAACGTGAGTATTACCATAGAAAGATTTAACTTTTGATACATGGTGTGAGAGCATAAATATGTTGGATACAAGATCAAGAAGACAAAAGTCAAAGTTCAAGAAAGTCAAAGCTGAGAAAGTCAACTCTCATTAAAGTCAAAGTCTTTTGTAATAAAAGTAAAAAAAAAATATTGTATTTGTATTTTAGTTTCCTTGTTTTTAGATATGGGTATAAATAGCTTTCTATTTCTGTTTTTGTAAGTGTGGTATTCAGTTGTAAGAAATCTTCAACAGAGTTATATTCGAGAGAGAGTTTTGTAGAGAGAGAAAGAGAGTGTTCTAGAGAGAGAAAGTTGTAATCGTTGGATTTGAAAGGTAATCAAACAGATAATTGATTGAAATCTTGTTTATGTTTGATTTGTTTGTGATTAGGAACTAGAATCTGGGAATAACAATTGGTATCAGAGCAGATCCAAAAGTGAAATCAGATCAAGAAAAGTGTCTACTATGTGTTCTTGAACGAGAGATTTGATTTTGGAGTGTTAGTGCAATTTTGTTGATGAAATTGATTAGGTTTTGTTAGAAAAGTTTAATAGATTGAGTTTGTATAGAAAGATTTGTGAATTGCACTGTAATCAATTCGAATTTTTCGAATTCTTGTGGTTTTTATGTTCACGAGTTCTTGACACTGTGTTCAAATCAAATTTGTAATTTTTGAGTTTTAGATCGAAATTCTTGCATTGTAATATGTTCTAGTATTGTAATCGAGCATCCATTCAAAGTTTCAGACCAATTCACAAAGGTTTGATCGCAAAACAGATGGAAAAATCAATTTCTAGGTAGATATTCTGAAGAACGCGCTAGATCTGAAGAACGCGCAAGTTCGTCGTTAGAACGCGCAAGCTGAAGGAAATTGATTTTGGTCAAAACGCGCAAGTAACGATTAGCGAGTTTTAGAAACACGCTAGTTGAAGTCTGCGAGTTTGTAAAAGTTGGATAAATTTCTAAGGACCAGAACGCGCACATAGTGGTTAGGGAGTTCTTCAAACGCGCTAATCAAAGAGTGCGAGTTTGAGCTGAAACAGTGGTTTGAGAGTTCATTCGACGTGCGAGTTTGAAATTTCCAGAAAAAGTTCTAAGTGTGGAAACGCGCAAGAATAGCTAGCGAGTTTGTTCAAAACGCCTAAGCATTGACGAGCGAGTTTTGGAAACGCGCACGCCTAAGTTAGCGAGTTTCATCGTGAATAGTAATCTGCGTGTTTAGGCATTAGCGAGTTTCAGAGGGAATAGTCACTTGCGAGTTTCAGTGTCAAGCGAGTTTGGTCGATCTGCGAGTTTTTCAGATCACGTAAGCCAGTGTTTGCGAGTTTCCCAAACGCGCATATCTTGATCTGCGTGTTTATCAAAGAATAGGGATTTGCGAGTTTAAGCACCTGCGAGTTCTATAGTGACTTGCGAGTTTTGATACTTAGTCAATATTTTCGAAATTTCTAATTTTTCTAAATTTCAAGATTTTTCTTGTGATTTCATATTTGGACTAACGATCAGTTCTAGTTTCTTATTGGATATATTTTCAAAACAGGTTTAATCAAGATGACTTCTAAAGATGCACATTCCATTGGCACTGATGTCAAGCCTCCTGTACTATTTAAAGGAGAGTATGAACAATGGAAGGACAGATTCCTTGATTTCTTGGACCGGCACACAAATGGAGAGAATATTCTTTTGTCAATTACAGAAGGTCCTATGGCACCAATCATAGTTCAAGTACCTGCTAATGATGATTCATCTGATAGTGGACATGGTGATGAAGAAAGAGAACAAAAGACAAAACCAGTTAAAGTGGATTTATCTTAGTACTCTGAAGAATAGAAAAGTCGATATAAAGCAGACAAGCAAGCAAGATCTCTTCTACTTCAGAGCATTCCTAATGAGATTTACATCAAGATTGCTATCTACAAGGATGATGCTAAGAATATGTGGGATCAATTGCAAAAGATGATGATGGGATCCAAGGTCGGAAAACAATTGCAAAAGATCAATTGCAAAAGATGATGAACTGACAAAGAACTGACAAAGAACAAAGTGACAAAGAAGCAGCTGGAAAACAATGTCAAATTCTTGAGTATCCTACGACCTGAATGGAAGAAACATACACGTAGGATGAAGAAGATGAAAGACTTGAATGACATACCTCTTCACGAAGTCTATGAGACATTACGACAGAATGAAGAAGAGGTTGAGGAGAAAAGAGTTGAAAAGAAGAAGGCTGAAAAGGTTCCTGATCCGATTGCTTTGGTTGTTGGAGAGAAGAAGAAAGAAAAGAAAGAAAAGGCAGAGAAGAAGAAAAAGAAGAAAGTGCTTACGAGTTCTGAGTCAGAATCTGAATCAGATGGTGATGATGGAGAAAGTCTGAAACAAGCCATGATGTTACTGACCCGTGCCTTTCAAAAGAAATTGTACAAGAAGACGGGATCAAATTCTCAAAGGTATTCATCATCAAGTTCAAAGAATCATGAGCACCGAGAGAGGGTGGAAGGAAAGAGATATGAAGAAAACAGATATGTTGAGAAGAAACCTGATGAAAGGAAGAAGTTCGTGAATGATTACACTGTTGCCGAAAAGCCAGCAAGTGATCCAGTCAAATGCTACAACTGTGGCAAGATTGGACATTTTGCAAAAGATTGTAGAAAGCCAAAAGTTCGTAATTCTCAGTACTATCAGAACAAACTACTACTGGCCAAACAGCAAGAAGCAGGCATAGCTTTAATGGCTGAGGACGAATTTTGGCTGGATCATTCAGAAGGTGAAGAGGAAGAAAAGGAAGAAATTGCTCATCTCTGTCTTATGGGAAAAGAGGTCAAGTATGATGAATCAGATGACGAGACAGCTGATGAGGTATTAAACTTAACTCAAAAAGATTTCAGTACCAAAATGGAAGCTATGATGGTTAAACTTCAAGACTTACAAAATAAATTGAAAAAGGAAAAAGAAAGAGTTGCTAAAAGAAACAATAAGATATTTGAACTCAATAAGTCGGTTATTGGGAACAAAGATCTAATTGATTCTTTACCCAAGTCTACTTCTGATTCTAAATCTCAAGTAGATTGTTTTGAAAAGAAGATTTCTGATTTTGAAGTTAAAGTTTCTAAGTATGAGTTTGAGAAGAAAGAATCTGAACTAACTGTTTATAAATTGCAGGTTGAAAACAAGCTTTTGAATAAGAAGGTAAATTGTCTGGAAGCCAAACTTTATGCGAGAGGCCAAACAGATCAAACTATTTTTCTTAATGCACCTAATGAAGAGGCTGATGTTAAGGAAAAATGGGGACTTGGTTTTCAAAACCCCCATTACTTAAAGAAATCCATCAGAAAACAACCAACACTTTATAATTTTGATTTTCTTGCTTGTGCTGGTAAGCATACTCATTTAAAACCCAAATTTGTTACCAAATTACCAGAAGAAGTTGAGGCCAAAGAAACTGAAAATAGAAAGAATGTAAAGAAAATGCAACTATCATTTAACTATGCAAAGTTAAATGACAGTTATCTTTCAGAAACGCCAAAAGTTCTTTCAAATGACTATTTTGCTAGTTATTCTGTTTCTGAGATGAAGGCAAAACCTGCAGTTGCAAAGGTTTATGTTCCTCCACTCATTCTAGAAAGCAAAATAGTTGAGCTTGAAAATGTTTTATCTGATGAAAAACTTTTGGTTGATATTCAATAAAGTGTATTTTCTACAGTTTTAAAGAACACGATTTTTCAATCTACATCTACAAAGTGTTCTAAAGTTTCTAAGGCACCTCAAACTTCGTCTGATAATTTTGATTACTTATTTGAGTCTGCAAATGACTTTCTTAATTCTGATGATGGGTGCATAGAAGAAATTGATATGTTTGACTTCAATGATTCTCTTCCTGATCATTCTACTTGTCTTATAGATGATAAAGTGTTACCAAGTATTATTAATATTGGTGAATCATCAGCTAAGGTTGGTGAATCAGTTTCTGTAACTGCTGATTACTATGCTCAAGGTAAGAAACATAAGAAACAACGATTACAGAAACAGAAATATACTGGTACACAAAAGAAAGCGAAAAGGTCGAAAGGTCGAAAGCGAAAACAGAATGGCGACCAAAACGAAAGGATGATGAGATAGCTGGATTAGTTTCTGATAATACTTGTACTAGATCTGTTAGTAGTGATTCAGATGTAGTTGGTCAATATGTTTCTCATCAACAAAACCTTGTAACTTCTTACAAGCGTTATTCAATAAAGCAGTTGATTCAATTATCTCCTATTACTACTACATCTCATTATAATTATCAGATAACTGATTTTGCTTATTCTCATAATTCTTCTGATTGGTATGGATCTTATCATGTTTATTCTTCAAGAACAAATATTTTTAAAGGTTTTCAAAAGAACAGAGGGTCCATTTTCAAATGGATACCAAAATCATGTGCTAATCTGTTAGGACCCGTTTTTAAATGGGTACCTAAATCTATTGTTTCCTGATTTCTCTTGCAGACCCGACATATGTGGTACTTGGACAGTGGATGTTCCAAGCATATGACTGGGCAAAAAGCTTTATTGTCTAATTATACAGAAAAATTCAGTGGAAATGTCAAATTTGGAAACGATCAGCTTTCACCAATCTTAGGATATGGTAACATCATTCAAGACAACATAATGATTAAGAAGGTGAATTATGTCGAAGGTTTAGGGCACAACTTCTTTAGCATCGGTCAATTCTGTGATAAAGGGTTAGAGGTCAATTTCAAAGCTAAGAGATGTTCGGTTCGTACTAAAGACGACAAAGAACTCTTAGCAGGCAAGCGAAAGACAAATCTCTACACCATCAATCTTTCAAAGGTCCAGAATGACAGTCAAGTTTGCTTATTATCAAAAGCTTCGATGCAACAAAGTTAGCTTTGGCACCGACGACTATCACATCTGAACTTTCGTTATATCAACAAGCTGGTCAGTGGGAAATTGGTAAAAGGACTTCCTGAGCTGAAATATGAGAAAGAAGACTTATGTGCTGCATGTGAGAAGGGTAAGATGAAGAGAGCTCTGCATAAACCGAAGCCTGAACCAAGCACTAGTTCTCCGTTAGAATTGTTACATATGGATTTTTGTGGTCCAATGAGAACTCAGAGTTTGGGTGGAAAGAAATATGTTTTGGTTATTGTGGACGATTACTCAAGATACACATGGGTCAAATTCGATCCAAAGATGAGACACCCGAAGTCCTGATTACTTTCCTAAAAACGACCCAAGTGAATATGCAAAGACACGTCAAGTTTCTTCGAACGGACAACGGCACAGAGTTCAAAAACAAGATAGTTGAAGAATATCTCGAATCGGTCGGGATATCACATCAGTACTCTGCTGCTCGTACGCCTGAACAAAATGGAGTAATCGAAAGGCGAAATCGGACGCTAGTCGAGGCCACTCGGACTATGCTGAGCCAGTCTGACTTACCTCTATTTATGTGGGCAGAAGTTGTGTCAACTGCATGTCATACTCAAAATCGATCCATGATACACCTCCGTTTTCAAAAGACTCCATATGAGCTGATCAACAACAGAACACCGACAATCAAATATTTTCACATATTTGGGTGTAAGTGTTTCGTGCTTAACGACAGAGAGAGTCAGAATAAATTCAGTGCTAAGGCGGACGAGGGTATCTTCATTGGTTACTCTTCAACATCGGCAGCATATCGTGTTTATCTGAAGAAGTTAAAGACAGTTGTCGAGAGCGTTAATGTAACATTTGATGAAGACATGGCTTCTGAACAACTCAGTTCAGAACCCGTGATCACTGGAGTATTAGCTTCTGGGCAGATCAGTCCAGAACCTGTTTCTACAGCGAATAATTTGAATAACGCTTCTATTTCTATTTCACATTTATCTGATTTAGATTTGTTATTTGAATTTTTTTATGATGAGTTTCTAGGATCTAATATACCTCAATCTATTGTGACTGACAGGTCTGAAGACACAAGTTGCAATCATCCAGTCACTTCAGAAGTCATAACTGAACAAGAATTCCCCGTTCGGTCAGAAACTCACATTCTAACATCTACTCCTACAGTTGAAGATACACAAGTAACTGCTGAGCCAGAAGTAACTATTTCAGTTGGATGTGATAAAATGTCTACTCAACAGCTCGATTCTGCTGTTCCAACTGATACTTCTGCATCTGAAACTTCAACTGCAAACCCCCTTCCTATTATTCAAACTGCAGAATCTAATAGTGGATTTCAAGATGATGATCATGTTCAATCAATATCTACTCCACTCCCTCGTGAGCATCGTTGGACCAAAGAGCATCCATTACATCAAGTAATAGGAGATCTCAACAAGCCTGTACAAACTAGGTCAGCGACTCTTAATCAATGTATGCATGACTCATTCCTCAGCAAGATAGAGTCCACGCGAGTATCAGAGGCTTTAGTTGATTCGGATTAGGTATCTTCCATGCAAGAAGAATTAAATCAGTTTGAAGCCCTGAAGATCTGGATATTAGTTCCAAAACCGGAAGGAAAATCCATAATTGGCACTAAATGGGTATTCAAGAATAAAAAGGATGAAGATGGTATCGTCATTAGGAACAAAGCTAGACTTGTTGCCAAAGGTTACCGGCAAGAGGAAGGCATAGACTACGATGAGACGTATGCTCCAGTAGCACGTATAGAAGCAATCCGCATGTTTCTAGCCTACGCAGCTCATAAGAATTTCACAGTCTATCAGATGGATGTGAAAACAGCCTTTCTGAATGGCATTCTTAAGGAGGAAGTATACGTGTCTCAACTAGAAGGGTTCGTCAATCCAGATAAGCCAGATCATGTCTACATCTTGGACAAAGCCCTGTATGGTTTGAAACAAGCCCCTCGAGCATGGTATGATGTTCTATCTAAATTCTTGGTCAAGTCAGGTTTTTCCAAAGGTAAAGTTGATATCATCCTTATTCAAATATATGTTGATGATATAATATTTGGTTCTACAAATCCTAAATATTGCAAAAACTTTTCTAACCTCATGGTGTCACGTTTTCAAATGAGTATGATGGGAGAGATGAATTTCTTTCTCGGATTACAAGTTAAATAGTTTTCAACGGGGATTTTCATTAACCAATCTAAGTACATTTTGGATATTTTTCGGAAGTTCAATATGGAATTGTAAACCAATTGGAACCCCGATGGCACCAGGTACTAAGATTAACACTGATCCTTCGAGTAAAAATGTTGATGTTAGAACTTATAGAGGTATGATAGGATCGTTAACGTATCTTACATCTAGTAGACCAGATATTATGTTTTCAACATGCTTATGTTCTAGATATCAGGCTGCTTCTAAAGAATCTCATTTGGCTGCTGTCAAAAGAATTTTTAGGTATCTTAAGGGGACTGCAGATCTTGGTATGTGGTATCCTAAGGATACTGGTTTTCAACTGACTGCCTATTCAGATGCAGATCATGCAGGTTGCATGTTGGACAGAAAGAGCACTTCAGGTCACATTCAATTCCTTGGAGACAAGATCGTTAGCTGGGCATCAAAGAAACAATTATGCGTTTCCACATCGACTGTTGAAGCAGAGAATGTAGCTACTGCCATTGCTGCTCTCAAGTCTTGTGGACGCGAACACAACTGCGAGACTATGGATTCAAGTTTGATAAAATTCCAATAGATTGTGACTCGAAGAGTGCAATCGCGATATCTGTTAATCCTGTCCAACATACGAAAACCAAACACATTGATGTAAGGTATCATTTTATTTAAGATAATGTAGAAAAAAAACAATTGAACTCTATTTTGTAAAAACAGATTATCAACTTGCAGATTTATTTACCAAACCATTAGATGAAAAGAGATTTAATTTTCTTGTCTCTAAGCTTGGTATGTTAAATCTTAAGACATAATCGGTTGTTACCTAATAAAGTTAAGTATTGTTATTTTTCATCATTTCTCTTTATAATTATTTCTGAAGGATATCTGCACTTTAACATGACTGTTAATGATCTCAGGGGGAGTAAGAGAAGATTAAAGATAAATCATTATTTTTTTGAGGGGGAGCATATCTAATTTCTGCATTTTGCTTAACTAACAAATTTTTGTGATGCATTAATTTAGGGGGAGTGTACAAGTCAAAAGGAGTAAGACAATGATTTCTGATTATTTCAGATCAGAACTCGTACTTTAATCGTTTTACTGCTTTATGTCTTTTATTTTTCAAATAAATTTGTGAATAAATTTGCTTTGACTAGACTTTGAGACTTATGCAGATTGAGAGAAGCTGACACGATCATATCTTAATGACTACAACTGACTTTATGAGAATTAAGATTGCGCGAAAAGGTAAATTTCTTATCTTAATCTCATATATGATTGAAAGAAGGACAACTTTCAATCATAGAAAACATGTTCTTAAAATGTTCAAACCACTTTTCGATTCTTAAACAAGTTTCATAAATTGGAAGTGTGATTTTTAAATGTTTTAATTTTAATTTGTACTTCAAAGTTTATAAACCGTGTGTTTCCAAAGATAAATTATTGTGTATTGTTTTTTCTATATACTTTCAAGTATTCACACACACCGGTTTATTTTTTGGTCAATTTGTTCTTACCATGTCACATATTGAAACATAATTTCGATGGTAAGACACCTCGCTTGTACTTTAAAGAATTTTGAGCGATATTTCATTTCGAAACGTCATTTCAAGAATGTCTATATTTTTGTTTCGTATAGACAATATCCATTATTCTTGACCATAAGCCTTAATTGATATATAATTAATTTCTGATCATTTTCATACAATGTCAGGTTTTCAAACAAGTCTTTTGCATTCATATTCATTCATTCAATATACTTGTTTGAAAATATTTCAATGTTTCAAATGCTCAAATATTCATGATTATATTTTATGAGCTTACATTCATCTGACATTTGTATATGAGCTTTAACTGATAAAGTTAAACCATATTGAGCAACTTGATGCTTTCATAGGAAATATGGGTTCTTTGTGCTAGGACTTCAATGCACTTCTATGAAATCACGTTAACCAGTGATTTCTACCCAAGAACTTAATCCATAGAGATTGAGTGTGAGCAGTCTAAAAGAAATGAGTGTGGGTGTGATGAGGTAAAATGGAAAAGAGAGTTTGGTTAGTAGTGAGCTTAATGATTAAAAGAAAGAGGGTGTGAGATCAGAGTAAAAGAATATCAAACTCTGCACCAACTACTTTCTGAGTCGGGCAGCCACATTACTAGCGTTTCACAATTCTTTGGTGAATGTTATTGAAACAGGCAACTAGCTCATGCCAACTCTTGACTTTCACACCACCAGCCACTCATTTTCTTCTTAACAAGAAAATGTTTTATATTTTCAAGGGGATGCAACATATAATCTATCTGGTTTTTATTTGGAAAATCTGGATATTGAAAAAGAAGGATGTGTGCCCCACCTTCGCACTTCAATCATGCACACTGAGTTTGTGTTTATCTACTGTTGTCTCAGTGGTTTACACTATGTTGGGCCTTAAAAGCAATTATTCTTGTTTAATTCTTTCTACACTTGCACGAACACACAAAGAATTCGTTTCTTTGTCATAACATTCATAGAAATTGCCTTTGTGGTGTTTCGATGATTGGATGGAAGCCCTGAGGGAGTGAACATCAAAAAGCTCCTTTATATTGTGTATTCGTTACACACAGTGACTTTGTGTTACTGACAGGCATTTTAACTGATTAATTTGTTGATTCAGGAGTTACATGTTCTTATTTTGTCTAGATTTGAAAAGATCTGGATGAATACTTGGCTATGGATCACAGAATCACAGGCTTAGTTTGACAGATCAGAATAGTCAAAGACATTTCTTGGAAGAAAAATTTTGATGATATAGATGCTCAAATCATCAAAAAGGGGAGTTTCTCAAGAAATGATGAAGTTTTGAGAAATGATTTTCAGAAATGTCCAGGTCAGATAATTCAAAGTAAAGATCTGAAGAAGATCAAAGAATTTCTGAAGATTTGAGGAAATTTTCTTTGAAGATTATTTGCTAAAGCAATTCGAGCTGATTCTGAAGATAATTTCTTTCCAAAGTCTAAAAGTATGATTGTGAAAGTTTTGGGGAGATTGTTAATCGTTTGAAGACAGTTTTGGAAAGAATACCGTCAAAGAAAAAGGGGAGATTGTACTAACAGAGCTTAAAGTGAAGACTGAATTGCTAGATATTTTAACAGTGATCGTGAATCCAAAGGGGGAGATTGTTAGAGCATAAATATGTTGGATACAAGATCAAGAAAACAAAAGTCAAAGTTCAAGAAAGTCAAAACTGAGAAAGTCAACTCTCATTAAAGTCAAAGTCTTTTGTAATAAAAGTCAAAAAAAAAATATTGTATTTTTATTTTAGTTTCCTTGTTTTTAGATATGGGTATAAATAGCTTTCTATTTCTGTTTTGTAAGTGTGGTATTCAGTTGTAAGAAATCTTGAACAGATTTATATTCGAGAGAGAGTTTTGTAGTGAGAGAAAGAGAGAGTTCTAGAGAGAGAAAGTTAATCAAACAGGTAATTGATTGAAATCTTGTTTATGTTTGATTTGTTTGTGATTAGGAACTACAATCTGGGAATAACACATGGTAATAACAAAGTCAAATAGAATGTTCTGAACCATTATGTGTATGAATACTTGACAAAGTATATTGACAAGATAAAACGCAACAGCCAACTTCCGCATGTTTTTGAGCTTCCTCAGTTCCTTAGAGCCAAAGAAAGCGTCTGAAGCTCTACGTGATCCCTTCTGGATTTCTACCATGCAAGACGAGCTTCTACAATTCGAAAGGAACAAGGTATGGCGCTTGATCCCATTACCTAAAGGTAAATCTGTTATAGGAACAAAGTGGGTTTTCAGAAACAAGAAAGACGAAGCCGGAGTAGTTGTGAGAAACAAAGCTCGTTTGGTCGCCAAAGGGTATTGTCAATAAGAGGGCATTGACTATGACGAAACATTCGCCCCGGTTGCGAGGATCGAAGCCATCAGAATCTTCGTAGCCTATGCAGCGCACAAAAACTTTACAGTCTATCAAATGGATGTAAAGTCATCTTTCCTGAACGGCGTTCTGCATGAGGAGGTCTACGTGGCTCAACCTGAAGGTTTCGTTGATCCTCATAACCTTGATAATGTCTATGTTTTAGACAAAGCGCTTTTTGGTCTTAAACAAGCACCGCGAGTCTGGTATGAAACTCTCACTAAATTTCTACTTGCTTCTGGTTTCAAGAAATGTACAGTTGATACAACCTTATTTTTTTTAAAAGGCAAGGTGAGGACTTGATTCTCATTCAGATTTATGTTGACGACATAATATTTAGGTCGACAAATCAGAAATTTTTTTAATCTTGAATCCAAAGGGGGAGATTGTTGGATCAAATAATTGTATTCAAGATTAAAGTTAAATTAGAGGGTCTAAACCGTATTTGTTTGATAGTTAAAGATTAGAGGGTTTAAAGTGTAATATGTTAATAGTTATTTGTAAATGGGCCTAAAGCCTGTTAGAAACCCATTAAGGTTAAAGCCCATATGGCCTAGGTATTTAAAGTTTTAGTTATTTAGTTTTAGGGTTAATCCTCACAATTACAATAATTATCATATAGTGAGGTAGCAAGTTTTCTCTGTATTCAAGGGTATCAAGAACACACAAGGTTTTCATTGTTTATTCAAGGGATTTGTATGTTATTCTGATCTTATTATCTCTTGATCTATATTGTGTTTGTGTGTTAATTATCAACTAGATTAAACTGGGATAACAGAAGGCTAAAGTGAACTCACTTCTCGCACACAGGGTTGTGCTTGTTTGAGCTTCGCGCACAATGAAGGATGAGAGAAGTCTAGTTCGCACAAGAAGCCTTGTGCGATTTTCTGGTTCTCGCATGATACAATGTGCGAGTTTTATCCACTTCTCTCAGACCTTTGCGAGTTTCAGACATAGAAATTTTTTTAATTTTCTAGTTCGCGCTAAATGCAAACTCGCAAAACACTTCTCGCAGAACTCTTGCGAGTTTAGGACTTAGAAATTTTTTGAGAAAATAAACTTCTCGCTAAAAGGAAACACGCAAGTCAAACACTTCTCGCAGACTTCACTTCGCGCACAAAGAAGAGTTTGAACAGTAAGAACTCGCACCAAGAGGCTTGCGAGTTTCTACTTCTCGCACAACACAACTTGCGAGTTCTTCACCTCTTTGCGAATTTTGTCCTTGTGAGAGTTCTTCAAACTTTGCGAGTTCTTCCCTTAGCGTGTTCTTGAGATGCGTGTTCTTGAGATCTAGCGAGTTCTTCACTTGTTTAACCAAAAACTTGACTTTTTCCTCTGATTTTCACCAAAATCTCTACCGATTGACTTGTAAGTCTGCAGATCACTTCTAATACATCTCTCGAGCAGGCTAGAATTGATGAATTTGACTCTAAAACATCAAACAATTACAACTCAATCTAATTACAGTGCGTTTCAAAACTCGAACTAAAATTACAATCAAATCTAAAATTTACACGATTCTGATGTAAATTGGACAAAACTACTCAAATCAAATCTATTCTAGACATAGAATCGAGTACAAACATACCAAATTTAAAACCAAAACATTAATGAATTTCAAAATTCAATGTAACACAGCTCGATTTACGAGTTCGTGAAACTTTCAATCAAAATTTTCAAACTGATCCTTGTTTCTTCTGATTTTTGATTGTTAGAGCATAAATCTGTTGGATACAAGATCAAGAAGACTGAAGATCAAAGTACAAGAAGTCAAAGCTGAGAAAGTCAACTCTCATTAAAAGTCAAAAGTCTTTGTAATAACATGTCAAAGTCAAAGTCTTTGTATTTTGTTTTATTTCCTTATTTTTAGTTGTAGGTATAAATAGGTTTTCTTTTCAATAGATAGAGGACAAGAGTTTGAGTTTACATTTTTAGAGAGAATTGTAGAGAGAGAAATAGATTTCTAGAGAGAGAGAGAGATTGTATTCGTTTGAATTGAATTGAATCAAACAGGTAATTGGAATCATTCTTATTTGTGTTTGATTAATTGCAATTAGAATCTTGAATCAGGGACACACAATTGGTATCAGAGCAAATCCAAATTGAAATCAAGTTAAAGAAAATAGTTCGACTCAGTGTTCGAAAAGTTCAGATCGATTTTTGAGTTTTAGTGTGTAATTTGAATTGTAATTGATCAGAAGTTGTTGGTATAGTGATTTAGAACGAAATAGTATAGATTGATTTGTCAATTGCACTGTAATCGATTGAGAATTTTTTAATTTTTGTGGTTTCCAGTTCACGAGTTTCACACACAGTGTTCGATTCAAATTGTATCAATTTGTGTTTTTTTTTTAAGTTCTTACATTGTAATCAGTTCTTGTATTGTAATCGAGCATTCCTGCAATGTCTTGAGCCAATTGACAAAGGTTTGATCGAAATCAGATGGAAAAATCAAGTTTTTGTTCGAAGATCTGAAGAACACGCAAGTTCTTCAAGAACGCGCAAGCTGAAGAATTTGATTTTTGGTCAAAACGCGCAAAGTGTGGTTTGCGAGTTCTATAAACGCGCATATCGAAGCCTGCGAGTTTAACTCTTCAATATGCGAGTTTGAAAAATTGAGAAAAATTTTCTAAGTTTTGAAACATGCAAGAAGACCTTTGCGAGTTCTCCAAACGCGCAAGACTAAGTTCGCGAGTTTCTTAGGAATAGTGATCTGGGAGTTCATTCGATTTGCGAGTTTGTTCAAACGCGCAAATAGGCATTTGCGAGTTCAGGAAAAGCGCACGCTGCTATTTGCGAGTTTCAGCGATTCCTTTCAGTCTGAGAGTTTGACAAAACATGCAACCCTTTGCTTGCGAGTTTCACAAACACGCACGACTCAGTCTGCGAGTTTCTCAGTGAACAGTGGTTTGCGAGTTTGAACGTCTGCGTGTTTCAAGCATTTTATTTTTCTGTGTTTTGCGAGTTTCACTACTTGAAAGTCCAAGATCACAAAATCTCTAGAGAGAGAAAGTAGAGAGAGAGAGTAGGTACGCTCCAAGTAAACTGATATTCAAAGTGTAAGGTTCCAAAGTTACAAAACAAAGGACAAAGGGGACTTAAATACCCCTTGCCTTAACAACACAGATAAGAACTCTAAACACAGTTTAGACAAGGGAAAATAAATACAATGATTACTATAAAATCAGATCTAACAATCTCCCCCTTAGTAATCATTGATGCTCCTCTCTTTGACAAAGTTTATTCAAACCAACTGAAACTTCCAAGCGTCGCAGAGTGGAGCGGAAATTTAATCTCTCTTGAATAGTATCCAATGTCTTCTTGAGAAGTTGAATTTCATCATTATCAACCAGAAAAACATTACTTCTTGTTTCCAAAAATCTTCTTTGAGCTTCTTTTAGACGTTGCTCCAACTGAAGCTTGATCATCTTTAAGGTTTCATCGGAATAATGAGCAATTTCTTGAAATCTGAGAAAGCATTTTTGACTTGATCCATTCTTGTAGACAACACCATATGGATCTTGAATTATAGTGAACAAAGGATAAGAATCTAAGTCTGGTAAACTTCGATTAGGCCTTAGATGATTGACAACAGGTTGAAAGCCTTCAACGGCCATCTGGAAATCGAATACTCTGAAGAATCGAATTTGCCGTCGAATAAATCTTTTGATAGCAAACAGTGCTTGAGAAACATCCTGAGTTCTATGATAAAGATTCCTGAAATGATCATATAAAAACTCAATGTCATCAATAGAAAGATCAGTGAAGTCTTCCTCTGAAAAAGTATATCTCTTGCAATCTCTCCTTTCAACTTTGAATTCCGGATAGCAGAGATTAACTAACTTGTTGATCGTGACGTTGATAACTCGGACAATCAAGTATGAAGAAGAAACAAGATCATTTCTTTTGCGCTGGCACTTGATGAGCATAAAATATTCATACTGATATGCCTCTGACTCCTTCTCAACACCAAGTATTTCATAAATGTTTATCGGCATTCTTCTTGAAACAAAAATATTCCTCTGATAATCTTCTAGAAAAGCAGTTCTTAGTCTTGATGCTATATACTGATGTTGAAGATTACTTTGCCTCTGCTTTCTGGACAAGACTGGTCCTTCTTCTTGAATATTTGGTGGAACCACAGATTCAGAAGGAACATCATCTTGTGCTCTAGACGACTGACCTACTTCAAATGTACCTGAAGGAGTAGAGGTAGTCAGAGCAGTACTAACAACAGGAGTAGAAATAACTGGAGCAGATTCTGGAATTTGAGAAGCTTCAGGAATAGATTCAGGAACTTCATCTTGAGAAGGAAGATCTCTATACAACATGTCTGCTTCTTCTTCATCCTTAGCATCCATAAACATAGAGTCATCTTCTGTATCAGAAATGATGATTATGTCATCACAATCTTCTTCTTTGACTAGGCAAATCTTCTCAAACCTGAAATCATCATCAGCATCTGAGTTAATCTCAATGAAATTTGCAAAAAATGACCTCATGTCATTTGCAGCTTCAGACTCTTCAAACTCAATTGGCCTTTCTGCATGTCATTCTGGATATCTTGTTCAGAAATATTCAACACATTTGTCATGGAAGATAAATCTACACTCTGAATCATCACATTGACAAGATCATCAACGCTGCACTCTTGAACATTTTCCACACTCTTTTCTTTATCACCAGCCACCTCTTCTTGAGCCTGATCCTGTCTTGATGAGGAAGATTCTTCCACTCTTGACCTCTTCACCATCTCCCCCTCATGTCCTTGATGATCGGGATCATCTTGGTCATGTCGACGTTTAAGAGACGGTCCGGCCTCAGTTCTGCAGCTTTGTTCAAGATGATCAACCTTGTTAGAAAGGTCAGAAAAAGCTTTAGTCATAAAAGATCTAAGATCAGCAAAACTGGTTTGAACTTCTAATCGGAAAGACTTGAATTCTTCAGACAAAACAGTAATCCGGTCAGAATCAGATGAAGGAACTAGAGGCGGCGTGGGCTGGAAATTCCTTAGCAAAGAAAGCAGATCTTGATCCTGACGTTGAGGCGGTGACATAGACAGTAGACACTCATAAAGTAAATATGTTAACTCAGAAATAAGAAGATCATGAAGATTAGACCTTGAAGATGAACCAGGAGGAACTGAGGTAGATCTTTGAGGCATAGAAATCGATGCAGAAATACTAGTTGTCTGAGTAAACAGTGGAGGCAGAGGAATAGACATAAGCGCAGGAGCAGAAGATTTTACAGCAATAGACGGGTCTCTAATAACCACCCAGATGGGCGTCTGAAAGGAATTACTTCAGGGATCGAGGATGTATCAATTTCCGACATTTTTCCCTTAAAGAAAGCACGCAATTTCTGAATCTCTGCTTGCTTGTGCTATTCAAATTGATCACTCATCTTCTGAATTAAGTCATTTAAAGTAGAGAATTTCTTAGAAGAAACCCGAGCTTGAACAGAAGAAAGCTCTACAGCTGTAACTATTGTAAATTGAATAGTCGCAAGAGAAGTTGCTGGAGCTTGACTATGTACCGAAGCTTAGGCTTGATCAAATGCTATATCCAATTCATCTACTTGAAGACGAGCAACAGAAGGATTAACAGGAACAAAATCATCTTCAGAAACAACTTCTGTTGAAACAACAACTTCTGGTTCCTTGGGATGTCTTGCATAGACCCGAAGACTTGGTTGATTAGCATCATCACCATCATCACCCTCAGAATCATCATCATGCACATCTTCATCTCTAGGAAAATCATCACCAATATTGGCATCTCTATCACCATTTTCATCAGCATCTACATCAGCAGTAGTATCATCATTAACATCCTCAAGATCAATAGCAGCATTAGTAGCAACTTTAGATAAAACAACACCAATTTGTTGAGTTGCAACTGCTGCCTCAACTTCTTGTGCGGCAGAGACTTCAACTTACTGTTCAACAACTATGTCAACCTCTGTGTCAGCAATTGTTTCAACCTCTTGTTCAGCTGCTGTTTCAATCTCTTGTTCAGCAGTTATGTCAATTTCAACCTCATGTTCTGCATGCGACGGTTCTGTTCGATCAGCACTAGCCGGTTCATCTTGATTGTTAGGGCTACTTTGTTAGTTAAATAGAAGTTCAGGGTAGAATATGTCAAGTTATTATTGTTGTAAGCTTGTTGGGCCTTAAAGCCCATAAGCCCATTAGGCCTGCGAGCCTACGTATTTAAAGTTGTTTCCTTTTCATTTGTAGAGTTAGAAATTCATTATTTCAGTTTACTAGTCATTAGGTTTACATATCATTATCAGAAATTCTCTCTGTAAACCTTAACCCTTTGAAGTTATATCAATCATATGACTAGTTGCTGTGGTCTATAATCTGTTCATCATTGTTTATATTACTTGTGATTGCACTGCACTGGGATCTACAATTGGTATCAGAGCAGATAGGCAAAAAGGTTTGATCCAGTAAAAAGGTTTGTCTAAAACCCTAAAATCAATTACTTGTGATAATTGCTTTATTTGCTTAAATTGATTGTTAGTGTTTGCGTTATATGTTTATTTGATTTTAATAAACATCCCTAATCAAGTATCTGTTTAATCTGCTTGAATCGTTTACTGTTCATCTGGTTTTTTTTTTCGATCGAATTTTTTCTGGAAAATTAATATCTATCGATCGAATCTGGAAAGTTCATATTTTTGCAAAACATCGGTCTAGGTGAGTTCTTTGTTTTATCGCATCCGGTCGAATTGTTGATTGTTTTATTGTTTGTTTCTTTCGATCGAAGGAGAAGATCTGGGTTTTGGTTTCGGTCGAATCCCAGATATTCTTCGGGTTCTTCGGTCGATCTCTTCGAGTTCTTCGGTCGATTTTGGTTATTCGATATTATCTTTATTTGTGGTTATCTAATTTAAAGTCTTTCGACCTGAGTATTCGACCGGACACGTGTGTTCCGGTCTTGTCCTTTCGACCGAATAGGACTTCCTCCTTTGACCGGACACTTGTGCTCCGGTCAAACTCCTTCGACCGAATAGAGTTTCCCCGGTCTTACCCATTTGACCGAATAAGAGTGCTCCGGTCTTTTTCCTTCGACCGAATAAGAGTTCTCCGGTCTTGTCCTTCTGACCGCATAAGAGTTCCTCCGGTCGTGTCCTTCGACCGGATACGTGTGTCCCGGTCGTATCATTCGACCGGATAAGTGTATCCCCGGACGTGTCCTTCGACCGGATACCTGCTTCCTCCGGGCATACCTTCGACCGGATATTGTTTGACCTGATTTTCTGAATAGACCAAGTGTTTTCTGTGTTTTTTTTTTCTATTTTATTGTATTTGGATCATTCTGCTTGCCTAACGATCATTACAGTGCTCTTAAGTTAAGAAGTAAAGATGAACTCAAGGGATGCTCTAGCCATCGGTTCTGACCAAAAGCCCCCGGTGCTCTTTCGGGGAGAGTACCCTCAGTGGCATGACCGATTTATGAACTTCATAGAAGCAAAATCCAACTATGAAGATATATACAAATGCCTGACTGAGGGTCCACAAGATTGGCCAAAGAAAGTGGTACCGGGAAACCCAGCTGAAGGAAGGCCAGAGCGTCAGATTCGGAAATCTGTTGGTGATTTTACTAAGGAAGAAAAGGATATGTACGAGGCAGAAAAGCTGGCAAAATCGTACCTTCTTCAAAGTCTACCGAATGACATCTATGCTTGTATAGATAGTTTCAAGGACTCGTCGAAAAAGATGTGGGACCAAATAGAGAAGATGATGATGGGAAGCCACATCAATAACCAGCTAAAGGTGACAAACTGTATCACCAGATATGATGGGTTTAAAGCAAGAAAAGGTGAGACGCTGACGGAAACCTACGAGAGGTTTAATATGCTTCTGAATGATCTTCAGAAAAATAAGATCACAAAGACGAACACGGAAAATAACATAAAGTTTATGAACAACTTACAGCCTGAGTGGAAACCGTTCGTCTCCCATATACGCCACACTCAGACCTTGGAGAAGCTGTATCTTCATGAACTCTATGAAATGCTGCTCCAAGATGAAGAAGAAGTGATGGAACTTATTGGGAAAGCAGAGGAAAAGCCAGCAATTGATCAAATAGCACTCATATCTGAGAAAAGAGGAAAGTCCGTCAGCCGATCATCTGGAAAAGAGCCCGTGCTGAGTGATTCTGAACCTGAAGATCCCGATAGTGAATCGGATCCAGAACTTGCCAAGATGAAAGAAGCAATGGTTTTTCTAACTCAAGCATTTCAAAAGAGGAAGTTTTTTAACAAGACTTCTAATAAGCAAAGAATCTCTACTCGACGTGATCATCGAGAAAAGACTGAAGGTAATAGTCGTTTTGAAGCTGGTAAGAAACCTGACAGGCGAAATGAAGAAAAGCCGAAAGACGAACCGATCAAATGTTACAACTGTGGTCGGTTAGGTCATTTCGCCAAAGATTGTCGCAAGCCAACTGTGCGCAACGCCGACTACTACCGAGCCAAGCTGCTTCTTGCCAAAGAAAAGGAAGCCGGTAAAGCTCTAATGGCTGAAGACGATTACTGGTTACAAGTGTCGGATGAAGAACCTGAGGATGCTGAAGCTCATTTGTGTTTCATGGGCAACCATTCATCACCATCCGATACTGATGAAGAAGATCATAATGCTCCCTGCCAGGTATGCGCCCCTTTCCATGAAGCTTTACTTGATCAGATGCAACTCTCATTGAACAAACTTGACTCTTACAAGCTACTTTTAAAAGAAAAAGAACAACTTCTCTCATCTCTGGAAAACCGTGTCACTAAGCAGTCTGACTTTATGGAAAAACAAAGCTTAGAAATTTCTAGCTACATGTGCACGATTTCTAATTTAAGAGAAGAGAATGCGAGTTGTTCAATAGAGTCACAAAACCTAATGACCAAAGTAGATGACCTGACCAATAAGCTTCGTACGTCTGAGACCGAGAAAATTGATTTGATAAATCAAAACGTGGCTTACAAAAATGAGAACATTAGGTTATCTAATCAATTAGAAGATCTTGAAAAGAGACTTTATAAATTTGGTCAATCTGATCAAACGCTAAAGCTAATCGCACCAAAAGAACCAAAGTACGGAAATGCGGGTATCGGGTACGATAACCCTAATTATTTAAACAAGGCTTTATCCAAAGTTCCTACTTTATATGCATCTGAATTTTTTGGATTAGACAAAATCTTTCCAGAATATAAGATACGATGGACCACACCCACTGAGGAGGAAGAATTGGAAGATAAGTTGAGAAGAGAAAACCCTGTTCTTTCTAAAAGGATAGTTCCTTTTGTTTATGATTCTTTAAATGCGACTTATAATACCGACAAACCCCGTTTCCTGTCATCCGATTACTTTCATAGCTACTCTCAAGCTGAACTAGATACTAAAACCGTTAAAACTGAGGAGGAACCTCTAACTCACAAAGTTTATGTTCCAACTCTGATTTTAGAAAAGAAACTTGTTCAGCTAGAAGAATCGTATGCACTAGAACGGGAAAATTTTCAAAAGGAAAAACAAGGTCTTTTATCTCAAATTGAGTTTCTGAGTTTCAACAAAAAGGAGACTATGTCGGATGAGGAAAAAGATTATTTCCAGACGGAAATAAAGAAGTTGCACTCACAACTGGCTGCTATGGCAACAGATCATCTGAAAGTGCAACTTCACAAGGCTGACCCTCAAGCTCAGCCTTCCATTCTTCAAAGAGAGATATCTCATCTGTCTGAAAACTCTTATCCTTCTTCTGACACATCTTCCTGCAAAGCTTTTATGGGTGACTCTTCACCAACTAAAGGAAAAGAGCCTCAAAGTCTTGAATCAGATCAGTGTTCTGATTGTAAAAATGCTTCCGCATATGATCTGCTCTCAACAAACTCTTCCACTGTTCTGAAGTCCTCATGTGATAAGGTCCTTTCCGATGAGGAACTAGAGTTTTCTCCTTTCTTGAATTCTGAGGTGTGCTTAGATAGCAATTTGAGCCAATTTGATTTTAATCCTTCTCTGCCTAGCCATGTTGATTTTTTAAATGAGTCATGTGAGCCTCCGGTTAAATTTTATAAGGGTGAATGTTCTACATCTGCCCCGCAAAAACCTTCTGTGGACAATTCTTCAAAATCTTCCAAGTCTAAATCTAAAAGCCGTTCACAGAAGAAGAAAAAGACCGGTCGCTCTCAAAGGTCACAATCGTCAATTTTCAAATCCACTGACTATGGGTTTAACGGCATTTCAGATACGTATGGTCGGCAGGAAGAAGTGAAATATGCTTGGGTAGCTAAGAAGTCAAAAGAGAGCTCGAAAACATCAGAATTAGTTGATCCTGTCTTAAAGTCTAGAAAGAACAATAACAATCATGATGTCTTTATTTCTAAACCTCTAGTTGAATGTAATGGAACTCTTCCTTTAAAAGTTTCTTCAATTCCGCAATTAATTCAACTGTCTCATGATTGTCTATGTTGTTCTTATTGTGGATCAAATGATTTTGTTGATAGTCGTTATGCATCTGATTGGTTTGGCTCATATCATATTGCTCATAATCATTCTCATTGTGATGTTTCCCGTGAAAGACAAAGACCCAACTCTAAACGGGTCTCTAAGTCCGGTGTTAAATCTAACCCCAAAGGACCCATTTACGAATGGGTACCTAAAAAGAAATAACCTGTTTTGCAGGACGGTCATGTGTGGTATCTAGATTCAGGCTGCTCCAAACACATGACCGGAAGAAGGGAGCTTCTCACAAACTTCACCGAGAGGTTCTGTGGGAATGTACGTTTCGGGAATGATCACTCCTCTCCCATCAGGGGTTACGGCGATATTGTCAAAGATAACATCACGATCAAGAAAGTCTCCTATGTCGAAGGTCTCGGTCACAATCTCTTCAGTATCGGTCAATTCTGCGACAAGAATCTCGAGGTTACTTTCAAGGCTAAACGGTGTAGCGTTCGAACTGAGGATGGTAAAGAAATACTTGCTGGAACGCGACGCACCAACCTTTATACGATTGACCTCTCGTCCTTGAAACCTGACAAGGAAGTCTGTTTGTTGTCCAAAGCATCTGCTGAACAAAGTTGGCTATGGCACCGTCGTCTCTCGCACTTGAACTTCAAGAATATCAACAAGTTGGTGTTGGGTGGACATGTCAAAGGTATGCCTGACCTCAAGTTTGCAAAGGATCATCTGTGCGCTGCCTGCGAAAAGGGCAAGATGAAAAAGGCGTCTCACAAGCCGAAAGCCGTTCCGAGTACTTCTCGGTCCCTTGAGCTAATCCACATGGACTTATGTGGACCGATGCGCGTTCAAAGCATAAATCACAAGAAGTATGCCCTGGTGATGGTTGATGATTTCTCTCGTTACACTTGGGTCCGATTTCTCCGTTCAAAGGACGAAACTCCCGAGTTGATAATCTCTCTTCTGAAGAGCATCCAAGTCAGTCTTAACCAGGTAGTTCAGACCATCAGGACGGACAACGGCACTGAGTTCAAGAATCAAATACTCATCGGTTATCTCACTTCAGTGGGTATCTAGCATACTTTTTCCGCCGCTCGTACTCCTCAGCAGAATGGGGTGGTAGAGCGTCGAAACAGAACTCTAGTTGAAGCAGCACGTACGATGTTATCTTATTCCAAGCTACCTCTATTTCTTTGGGCAGAAGCAGTTGCTACTGCTTGCTATACTCAAAATCGGTCTATCATCAACAAATGGTTCAACAAGACTCCGTACGAGATCATCAATAAGCGTATCCCGAACATCAACTACTTTCATGCTTTCAGATGCACCTGTTTTGTCTTAAATGATAAGGATGATCTTGGCAAATTCAGTCCCAAAGCGGATGAAGGAGTGTTTATCGGCTACTCTCAACAAGCAAAAGCCTACCGTGTCTACAACAAAAGGACGAAGACCGTCGTTGAGAGCGTAAATGTGACTTTTGACGAGGCCCCTGACATGGTTTCTGAACATCTCAGTTCAGAACCCGCGCTTACTGGTGTGTTAGCTTCTGGACAATTCCGTACGGAGGCTACACAATCTCCAGTGGATCCACATCATGCGTCAAGAGCACATCTTTCTGATTTGGATTTACTGTTTGAATTCTTTTATACTGACTTATTTAATGTTAAGTCTAATACTACGTCATGTGACAGGAATACTGCTCAAGCACCAGAAGTGACACAAGTCATGGGCCCTACCGACTCCGGTGGTCCATCCTCGCCTGGTGCTCCATCCTCTACTGCCAATGATCAAGCTTCCCCGAGCTCAAGTGATAGACACACTCTTGCTCAAGCTCTTGATGACGGTGCTACTGAACCAACTCATGTTTCCGTTCAACTTCCTGCACCGACTTCTATCGAAGGTGCTCTCGAAGCTTCCTCTCCGGCAATCCCGGAATATTCCATAGTTTCATCTCCAGCTGAGTCGTCCTCTACTCCTAGTTCGACTCCCACTACGAAGCTTACACCTCACAAGCCATCATCCCTCGAGGCAGTTCAGGATTTACCCCCAGGTGGTCATGTGGATTCCGATACCTCCCATCAGACATAGCAACCACATCCACACACTACCAAATGGACTCGAGCACATCCTCTTCATCAGATCATTGGTGATCCCTCTACACCAGTTCAAACTCGATCCACCACCGCCAATGACTGCTTATTTTCCTCGTTCCTCAGCCGTATCGAACCTTCCACTGTCTCTGACGCACTGACTGATTCGGACTGGGTAATTGCTATGCAGGAGGAACTCAACCAGTTTGAGACCCTCAAAGTATGGCGCCTAGTTCCCCGTCCTAAGAACAAGACGGTGATCGGGACTAAATGGATTTTTAAGAACAAGAAGGACGAAAACGGCATCATTGTTCGGAACAAGGCGCGTCTAGTGGCTAAAGGATATCGCCAGCAAAAAGGAATTGATTACGATGAGACGTTTGCACCGGTGGCCCGCATTGAAGCGATCCGCATGTTCCTCGCCTACGCCGCTCATAAGAATTTCATCGTCTTTCAAATGGACGTGAAATCCGCGTTCCTCAATGGCGTGCTCAAGGAGGAAGTTTATGTCTCGCAACCCGAAGGCTTCGTGAGTACTGAAAATCCGCATTACGTCTACTTTCTTGACAAGGCCCTCTACGGTCTTAAGCAAGCGCCACGAGCCTGGTATGATGCACTCTCATCCTTCTTAGTCAAGTCTGGCTTCTCTAAAGGTAAAATTGATACTACCTTATTTATTAAAAGAGAGAAGAATGATATCATTCTTGTACAAATTTATGTTGATGATATAATCTTTGGCTCCACGAACCCCAAGTATTGTCAGAACTTTTCTGCCTTAATGAGTAAACATTTTCAAATGAGCATGATGGGGCAAATGAACTTTTTCCTGGGTCTCCAAGTAAAACAATTACAAACAGGAATTTTCATTAATCAATCTAAGTACATCTCGGATATTCTTCGGAAATACCAGATGGAACAATCTGCATCTATGAAAACCCCCATGTCCACTACTCTAAAGTTTCACTCCGATCCTGACGGTAAGGATGTGAATGTTACTATTTATAGAGGTATGATTGGCTCTCTGATGTACTTGACGGCTAGTCGGCCTGACATTATGTTTTCGACATTCTTGTGTGCAAGATTTCAGTCGAAACCTGAAGAGTCTCACTTAGCTGCAGTTAAGCGAATTTTTCGATATTTAAAAGGTACTGCTAATCTTGGTTTGTGGTATCCAAAAGAGACAGGTTTTGAATTGACAGCCTACTCGGACGCTGACCACGCTGGGAACATGCTGGACCGGAAGAGCACGTCGGGTCATGTTCAGTTCTTGGGCGATCGTCTTGTCAACTGGGCTTCCAAGAAGCAAAACTGCGTGTCCACCTCCACATCCGAGGCGGAGTATGTAGCAGCCGCCAGTTGCTGCTCGCAAGTCATCTGGATGCGTACCCAGCTCAAAGATTATGGATTTAATTTGTTCAGGATTCCCATCTACTGTGACTCGAAGAGCGCTATAGCCATATCAAGCAATCCCGTCCAGCACACGAAGACGAAGCACATTGATGTGCGCTATCACTTTATAAAAGATCACGTGGAAAAAGGTACTATCGAACTCTATTTTGTTAATTCAGAGCATCAGTTAGCAGACCTATTTACCAAAGCCTTGGACGAAAAACAATTTAATTACCTTGTGTCCAAGCTAGGTATGCTAAATCTGAAAGTTTGATCCGTTCGCAGCTCTCTACGAGTTTCATTCAATAACGAATGACTGTGACAAATGCACCAGTGCCTTGTCTCTGGTTGCTATTATCCACACTCCTTGGGTATTGCATTTTACTCGTTCAGCTCTGTGTCCGTTACAAACTTCTGTATCAACAAAGTAGATTTCGTGTTTTTCTAGTTTCTATTGTGTTCTTGGTTTTGTCTTCGTGGTGTTTTTTTTCGTGATTTTGTATGCAGTTCATTTCTTTCCTCCCTGAAGAGAGTAAGTTGTTAGTGATGGATCTACAACCCGGTAATGTGTTCAGGGGGAGCACTAGCGTCAGATGGTTGGTAAGTCTCACGAGTTCTCTATTCGAGGGGGAGCAGGTAAGAGGGTTCTGTGTTTGGACCTCCTCTTGGTAAACATTCGAGGGGGAGCTAAGTCTCGTGTCTTCGGTTTTAATTTTTTATTTTTTATTTTTCTTTTCTTTTCTCTCCATAGGTTTAATCTTTGTTTTTCCCCTTTAGTTTTTTTTAAGTTTTTTTTATATATATTTCCGAAAATTTCAAATTTTTTTTTTGTTTTGTTTGTGTGTGTTTGGTTTTGTGAATTGTTTTCCCCGGCCCAAGCCTTTTCCCCGGCCCAAGCCCTAACCCGAGCACAAACCCTGTTTCGGGGATATAAGAGCTCCGATCGAACCCCTTTGTCCCTCATTCGATCGAGATCATCTTTCTCTCGTATTCTCCCATCTCTCTTTCGCCCGGACTCCATTCGACCGAAACGACATTCGACCGAATCCCTCGTCTTCATCTTCTTCAATCGACAAGGTAGGTGTTATCAAGTTTAGATGTGTTCAATCTGCATCGATCGATTCTAATCGATCGTTTTACGGTGTTCAAAGATCTGGATTTTCCCCGGGGATGGACCTGGTGTCGATATGTCTTCTCCGGGGGTTCTTTCTCCGATCTAGGGTTACGCCCCGGTCGAATACACCCCCGGTCGAATACTCCGGTCTTTCCTATTCTCCGGTCAAAGACTACCTCCGGTCGAACACCCCATCTGATCCAACATATATCCGGTCTTTTGAGACCTCCGGTCAAATACCTTATTCGATCGATCTCTTATCCGGTCTAAGGTGTCCTTCGGTCGATTGACCTTCGGTCTTAATGAACCTCCGGTCGAATGACCTCCGGACCAAAACCACTCCGGTCTTAGTGACCTCCGGTCGAAGACCTAATCCGATCGACCATTTATCCGGTCTTAGTAATCTCCGGTCGAATGCCTTATCCGATCATGCTTTTATCCGGTCTTAGAAGAACCCCCGGTTGAATCTTATCCGATCGAATCCAATGTCTTTGGTGCTTATAGTTATACCTTTTAATATGTTGTGTATGAGGAAATTTTGTTGGTTATAAATGCTGGTGTCAGTCTATGTGCTTTGGTGACTGACCCTATTTCACGAGTAGGGTTTGCTCTTCCAATTTTTGGAGTTACTAACCGGTGTGATCTAAATCATGACTGTGTAACTCCAACGGCTATTATCTTATTCCAAACCTGCGTACTAATCGATTCATTCTTCACAGGTACAATGGCACAAAACCAGCCACCAGCGATTGATCCAATCGCAGATGCGGAACTGATTCCCGAGGATCATTTCCTTCCTCTTACAGCCAATAACTACCATCTCGATGTAACCCAACCTGCTATTCAACATCAGGTCATCATCGAGATACTCAGGGGCCATCCAATCTCGTATGCTCTAACGGAAACTGCAACCGTACCAATCCTATACTTACAGCAGTTCTGGCATTCTCTCCATGCGTTAGAGGCCGATGGCGGCTTTCATCTTGAAGGACGGATAGATCACACTCCAGTGCTTCTCACATGTGATCTCTTCCGTCAATTTCTTCGGTTACCGACCGCCGGATCCGTAGCAGGCCGCGAAACCTTTGACCCCATGGTCACTGATGCTACACTGTGCACCGATCTTCTCTCCTTGGGTTACGGCGCAGAACTTCGCATTCCATCAACCTTCAACCGCAAACATCTATCAACAATATGGTATACGTTGTTCACATACATCAATCGGTGCCTTTCGTCTATAACGAAGGGCATTGATCAAACGAGCGCCCCGATTCTTCGCATATTTCACGCGGTGGCTTTCAATCGCCACGTGGACTTTGCCGATTTTCTCTGGTTTGAACTCATTCAGAGAGTTTGTTCTACTGCATCTCGCCGATCAAACTTCATTCCATTCATGCGGTTCCTACAGATCGTTATCCGGAACTACATGAACCTTTATCCCGAGATACAACGCCGCTCTACCCACCCGACGTGTCCACAACATCCAACGCGCAAGATTCCTTCCCGTGCTGATCCGGAAGGTGTTGTCGCCCGACAAATCCCAATCGGGGTACTAGACCATGCTCGTCCCACGGCACTGAGTGTGATAGCTTATAGGCACACACACAACATTCCAGCTCCTATGGTCCGGCCAGGACCGGCAGGACCTGCCCAGGGAGCAAGACCTGAGCGACGTGAGGGTCCGCGTCCACGAACGAGAGGCAGGAGCGTCCGGACAGCTGGGGCTTCCGGACAGGGTGTGTCGAGAGCTATTATTGTGAGGGGATCTGGCGTGGGCAGTGCCGTTGGAACAAGCCAGCCTAGCACTTCAAGACAACCATCTTCGCCACCACCAAAAGAGAATCCAATGACAGAAGAGGCAACATATTCTGAAACCATTCAAGTTCAGTCCTCCTATGTCGCTGCTACTGAAGAAACAACAGCCATTTCCGACTCAGACGAAACCCAAACCGCAACATCAACATCAAATGAAGAGTCTTCTGACTCCGATGGTGACGATAATCAGCCCTCATCTGGAGCGATAAGGAGAGCGGAGGGAGTATTAGTTGAACATCAAGAAGTGAGCTGTGTGAGGGAAAGGCGGAGTAAACTACATTCTGCGAGTACACGAGAGACGGGACAACCATCTTCGGTTGTATCCCCCCTAGCCACGTCTAGCCAGGTAGCCACATCTGCTACCCAGTCTCATGTGTTGGGACAGGGTATTGAAGAAGCCGCCGTGGACCTAGCGGCGCATTTGCACACCCCACCAAGCCACTCCACCATCTCTCAACAGATGGTGGTTTTACAAACTCACGGGGATTTAGCACATACGCTATCGGCCTCTCACTTGGAGGGTGCCAATATTGAAACAAGAGAACAGATGCCCCCGTTCTCGACTTCTTTGCATGCACGGAGTCTAGAGCCATTTGTGATTCATGCCATTCCTAGGACACATATTCCTTTTCCGGCTATCGCCGGTAGCCTAAGTGGCCCGGCCGGAACATCCATAGTAAACCCACCTTCGGGTAGGTTACAAGGATTAGGTGGAAGTCCTACCACGGCTATCATCACGCCAACCGTGAACGTAGGCGGCTCGACTTCAACAGTCGTAGCTACAACGGGAAGTCTAAGTGACCCCGGAGTTACCCCACATGAGTTTGTCTCAAGCGAATACATGGACGGCGCCCTAAAGGCTGTCCAATCTATGATGAGGGAGGAGTTGGACAACATCAAACGCATGGTCAAAGGCAAAGGTCCTGCGACTGAGCCGGAGACCACACCTATTCCACCTTCTCTACCAGCCACAGATCTTTCCATACCTGAACTCAAATCTATCCTTCTCGCCAAACTTATAGCCCAATCTCAAACCGAACCCACCCAAGATGCCGATTTGCTATCTCTACTTCGTTCTCAAGCATCCACACCTACTCCACCTACTCCCCAGCCTAATGTCTCTACCGAAGCCTTCCAGATCCAGCAAGCTATGCTTCAGTCACTTCAACAAACCGTAGTTGTTTTGACTGAACGCCTTTCAGCAGTGGAGGATACCTGCCGTAACCAGGCAGAACGGCTCAAGCGCCGACATGATGATCAGGATGTTCCTGATCACCATGAGGGGGAGAAGCGCCAACGTCTATCTGAGCCAGAGACACATGTAGTGAAGTCAGAACAGGTTGAACAGGGTACGGGTTCGGGTACAAGAACAGAGGGACAGAGACAGGAACAGGACCGGGAACCGGTGACAGACTTGATACTATACGATTATCCGACGGTTGAAAAGCCTGAGGAATTTGAAGATGGTTCTCCGATAGTTCCTGAAGATTGGGCAATAATACTAGATCCGTATGAAGTGACGGACACGACAGAAGAATGTGCCAATACTGAAAGAGCTCTGGTGGTTATGCAAGAAGAAATTGATGAAATACTACATCCAGATGATCAGTCTTCTGCCGTGATTCCTTTATTGACCTATCCAGTTAATCACCCTGATTTTTCTTCTACAGTTTTTCCCGAGAGATCTCCTCCAGCTTCACCAGTTAGAGAACCAGTTAGTACTACTCCAGTTCGTCCATCCAAGTGGGAAAGAGTCCGAATCAAAGTTCCTTTCCTCGAAGAAAGTCAGAAAAAGATCTTTGCCTACTGGATCAGAAAGTATGATGAAGTCGTTATCCATGGTCTACAGTCAGTGAAAAATAAAGAAAAACAGCGTGAACTTGTGTTCGTGTACAGAAAGTTCCAGCACAAGTACTCCAAGACAAAGCTCAGGATTGTATCAGTTGATAAGATTATACCTGCCTACTTCATGAAGGTTAAGTATACGGACTTTATGGTTACTAGAGAAGATGGTCAACAATACTGCTTTTCTGATGCTGATTTTCCATGTCTGGAGCCACAAGATCTGCTGTACATATTACGTGACTTAAAGACCAGAACCGTCAGACCCGGAGAAGTCATTGATGCTCTAGAAACAGTGAAAAGATACATGAAGTGCGCAATGAAACTTGCTTCGGTGGAAGATTTTCAGATTGGGTTAGAAAGTGATCAACCGAAGATTAATCTGTTCAAGCCTGATCTGAGTGTTCCGTCTGATGCTCTAAATGTACCTGCATTCACAGTTATAAAGTTTCCAGAGTTTGGTATGTCATATGTGAACAACAAAGGTGTTCTACGCTTTATCCGTTTTGATCAGATTGCCAGATTTTGTGATGGTACGTTGATGTTTTTGAAAGACAAGTTGAAGCGTGCGCTGAGTCAAGATGAAAAAGGAGTTCAGTTACTGGATTTTTCATACAAAGCACTTGTTCTTAAAGCACTGAAAGTTATTGAAGAACGACTGGAGTATAGAACGCAAATCAGATATTTCGAGATCAGCTTTGGTTTCCGGAAAATTTTTGTTCCTAACTGGCGTGACTATCAACTTCTATTTAAAGGGGGAGATTGTTAGGGCTACTTTGTTAGTTAAATAGAAGTTCAGGGTAGAATATGTCAAGTTATTATTGTTGTAAGCTTGTTGGGCCTTAAAGCCCATAAGCCCATTAGGCCTGCGAGCCTACGTATTTAAAGTTGTTTCCTTTTCATTTGTAGAGTTAGAAATTCATTATTTCAGTTTACTAGTCATTAGGTTTACATATCCTTATCAGAAATTCTCTCTGTAAACCTTAACCCTTTGAAGTTATATCAATCATATGACTAGTTGTTGTGGTCTATAATCTGTTCATCATTGTTTATATTACTTGTGATTGCACTGCACTGGGATCTACATTGATCAGCTTCCAAAAAGATATCATTGTCCAGAAAATACTCAATGATACTTTCATCAGATGGATCTGCATACTTCGTAATAAGATCAGCAGGAATAGGCATGGAATAGTTGAAAGACCTCTTCAGCTTCTGAATATAAGTCATTTCGGTGTCTGGAACCTGAGGCCAAGATAATCTTCGTGGAATAGATGGATTGCTTCTAAGCATACTACGAACGATCAACTTCAAGAATATGATAAAAGGAATGAATTTGCGCTTCTTGTTTGTAAGCTTGTCTTGTACCCTCTCCGAGAGTTCTGTCCAGAAAATGAAAGTGTTGTCGACATGCAAATCATAGATGATTGCATGGAACAATCGGAGATAGAGTAGACTGGCGTTGTCCGTTCCAGAATGTTTGGCCGAAAGGCACCTAATAATAACAGAAAAGAGAGCATACCAAACCGGAGGAAGATTAGACTTATCAAAATCACGAACTATGTTCAAAGTACCAACATAGCCGAGATTACGAATTCCTTCAAACACTTCCTCTTCAGACAGAAAGCTGTCATAAGATGTTCGGCCCGGTCTGGAGTTGGGCTCAGGAAGCTCCAGTATCAGTCGTAGACACTTGTATGAAAGAAATGAATCATACTGGTCAATTTGTAGATCAAATCGGTGCGGATGAGCCAGCTCATTCTTTGTAATAGTGTGCCAGGCCTACTGAATATATACCTCTGGGACTTCAGCACATGATGTAAGAGCCCGTGCAAGTGGATGACCTCTGAGAATTGCACGAATGACTGGATGAATTTTGATTCTGTCAAAATCCACATAGTAGTTGTTCGGCTTGTAAGGTAGGATGTACATCAATGATGGAAAGACATCGTTCGGAGTGCGACGTGAAGCAGACAGATTCGCCCCGACAGAAGGAACAGATGGCATCGGCGTATCATGTGATGCTTGATCAGACGGATTCTCGAGAATGACATTCTTGTCTTGGATCATGGGATCAGTATGGGTATGAGAAGACATTTGAAGATCTGTAGAACAAAAACGAAGAAGAATTAAACAAAGTAAGAAAACTGAAAAATTGAAAAATTTTCTAAGTCTGGTTTGCGCATCTAGTTAGATTCGCAAAGGAAGGTTTGAGCATTGAACGTGATACGCAAAGGACAGTTTGCTCATCATGCATGATACGCAAACTGAAGTTTGCGTATGCAGTTCATTACGCAAACTAAGGTTTGCGTGTTGAACATGATTCGAAAACTAGACCTGAAAATTTTTTTCAACACAACACAAGGTTTGCGGGTCACTAAGGTTACGCAAAGTATGCTTTGCGTATCCTAAGTAGTACACAAACTAAACAAAACAAACATACTAAAACATTGAGGTTTGCGTATCAAGTTAGATACGCAAAGTACACTTTGCGTAACCAACGGGATACGCAAACTGGACTTTGCGTGTCCTGTTGGATGCGCAAAGTAGACTTTGCGTACACCCACTTGATACGAAAACCTAGGTTTTCGGGAGTTCGAACCGAAAAACATAAAAAAGTAAAAATAAACCTATTTGACACAAAAATAAGGGAAGAAAACACATACCTGATGTTCGAAAAAACGAACTAGAAGAAACCCAATACTCGATTTTGAACACAAACGACTTAAACTGAGGTTAGGAGAACGATGAACAGTGAAAAACGCGATAAACTCAGAACGAAATCAATAAAGGGATTGAAATCAACAACAAACAAAGAAATATTAAACAAAACTACAAACAAATGAAAGAAATACAAACATGATCGAAATGCAATCAAAGAAAGAATCAATGGAGTGAAGTGGAATCGGTGCACAGAGATGAGTTGAGAGGGAAGATGAACAGTGCGTTTGTTCAAAATGAAATGGTGCGAAAAAGAAAATTGAAACACAATTAAACCTATTTATACTAAAAACACTTACTAAAAAAAATTCACTATATAAAAAAAATCACATTCTAAAAAAAAAAATACAAAAAAAAAAATTACCTTTAAAGCTCCTCCTCAAATCATGATATAATGATTTAGGTCTTTTACGCTCCTCCTCCTGGATATTAGCAGAATATCCTTCTCTGATCATTGAAAAAGGGGTCCTGATCTGTTATTTGATCAGAAGCCATCACCTTTACTCCTCCTATAAATTATGCAACAGTAGATTTATCATTGAAAACAAGATAGAGATCCATAATTCCTTCTGGAATGTAGTCTGTCATATCAGTAAGATTTATCAGTGAAAAAGTACAGGATAGAGATCTACAATTCCTTCGGGAATGTAGTTCGTCATATCTCTCTAATGCATTTTTCAGAAAAGAAAGTAGTGCCCCTTGATGGCTGATTTCTTCATTTGAGTATTAGAGTACAATCTTCATATCATGACAGGAGTAAAGGTCTTTAATCGTTGAGGTACGGGTCCTAAGCCTATGTGCTTAGAAGCCATAATCTTGACATTGAGGTGCGGGTCTTGAACTTTGTTATTCAAGAGCCATTGTTCTCTTACTCCCCCTTGACTTGAGGTGCCTTTAACACATAATCAATTTTCGGTTTTGGTACCCACTGGTATTTGGTCCATGAATGTTAGTTGCAGTTCTTGTGGGGGAGTAAAACGAGGTTGACAGGTAATTTTTTTTTTTATCAAATCAGATCAGCATTTGCATAGAAATATCAGAAAAATACTTACCTAATTAATTTCTGATCAGTTCGTGAAGTATTTTTATCAGCTTGGTTCACTCCCCCTCAAAAACAGACTAGATCAAATATTCTTTTCAGATTGGCTCTCCCCCTAGAAATATGCACAGACCATTTAACAAAAATATGGATACACAACCATATAAACATCAGTGTAAAAAGAAAAATAATACTGAATATAAATTTTGAAACAACTAAACATGTAAAATTTTAAACACTAAACAAATTAAAGTCTACTCAGTAAAATTTCACACATTTATCAATCAGTTGAAATCAAACATATGTTGTTAGATACAAGACAAAGTTTAATTGCATATCAAGTTAAGACATGTTCAGTTTCAAAAACTTCCATCTATCTATTCAGTGTGCTCGCATGTGAACTTCAATTAGCTTCAAGAAAAATGCAATTCTAAAAATCTTATAGAGAACTTTGCATGTACTGACATGTTGGGAACTGAAGAATTCATCAAGTATGGTTAATGTTGTTGGTTCAAAGTTACTACTGCTAGAAGACTTAAAGGTTAATACTGCTGAGTGTTACTACTGCTAGTACTATTAATACTGCTAGTCAAAGTTAGTGCTGCTTGAACAAAGTTAGTACTGCTTAGCTAGTTAGTACTGCTAGTGGTTAGTGCTGCTTAGTAGTTAATGCTGCTAGAAGAAATTTAATACTGCTGAAGATTAATATTGCTTATATGATGAAGATTCGCATGAAAGGATATACATGGAAGCTTAGAGATATACATGGAAGATATACTGAAGATATGTTTATTTTTTTGTAATTATCTTTTTGTTTAGTATATGTATAGAAGATACAGAATAGTTTTATGGAGAAAAAAAAAATTCTAAGTTCTAGAGAGAAAAACAACCTCAAGGCATAGATCCTAATTCTAGAGAAGTAGAATTCGTATTGGTGAGCCTGTTCATCAATATTGAGGTTGAGTGTGTAATCTTGTAACTTCAAAGCATTCAATACACGTTTACAGTTTGTTCTTCATATTTACTGTGTTGATTTCATTGAATATCAAAGTGTTATTCCGCAAACTTCTTTGATATTGTTTCTGAGAATTAATTCTTGTTGAGAATTCGATCCTGACAAGTGGTATCAAAGCAAAACTCTCTCAGAAACATCTATTCATCATGGAAAATCTTACAGAATCCAGCAGTACTTTGGTCTCTAAGGTTCCAATGCTCAAACCCAATGAGTTTGACATGTGGAAGATCAGAATTAGACAATATATTCTTCTCACTGACTTCTCAATGTGGGATATCATTGAGAATGGTCCTTCTGAAGCTGGAAGGATAGGAGCAGATGGAAAAAGACCTCCACCAAAGACAGATGGTGAGAGGAAGATCAGACAGACAGGGATGAAGGCCTTGAGCACTCTGCTCTTGGCCATCCCCAATGAATATCAGCATCAATTTTGCAACTGCACTGATGCTCAGATTCTCTGGAATGCTCTAGAGAAAAGATTTGCTGGAACTAAAAGCATCAAAAGAAACCAAAGAGATGTTCTAAAGCAGCAGTATGAGAACTTCACTTCCTCAAAGAATGAGTCTATGACTCAAACTTTTGATAGGTTCAACAAACTCATAGGTGAACTGGCTACTGTATGAGTAAAGATGGAACAAGATGATATCAACAGAAAGTTCCTCAGATCTCTTGGAGATGAATGGACTATGTACACTGTCTCATATAGACAGAGTGACAATCTGGAAGAGAAAGAACTTGATGATCTATACAATGATCTAAGAGTTTTTGAAACTGAGGTAGAAACCAAGAAGAAGCCCTCTGGTTATATCCACAATGTTGCACTTCTCTCAGCATCCACTGATACTACTGCCAACCCTGAAGCAGTTAATATTGCCAGTGGAGTAAGTTCAGAAAAAGGCACTGAAACTATCTTTGAAGCCTTTGTGTCCAGTCATAGCAGCAATTCTTTGATTAATGATGATCTGGATCAAATTCACCCTGATGATCTGGAGGAGATGGATATTAAATGGCAGATGGCCATGTTATCAATGAGGGTAAAGAAGTTCATTAAAAGAACAGGAAGGAATAACTTCTCTCAAAGAAGAGAAGATGGAGCTGGTTTTGACAAGACCAAGGTGGAATGTTATAAGTGTCACATGAAAGGACACTTTGCTAGAGAATGCAGGAGTGCTATTCCAAACAACAACCACCAACAAGCTCAGAATGGAGGCTACAATCAAAACAAGAATCCTGCTCAAGCCCTTGTTTCTCAACAAGGAATGGGATTTGACTGGAGTGATCAAGCTGAGGAAGCCATTCAGAATCAAGCTCTTATGGCAGAAGTGTCTGATCTTCCCTCTGAGGTAAATTCTAATCTTTGTACTAAATCTTGCATTGACACTGTCACAAGATACAGAGATCACAATCAAAGTATGTGTGATGACCTCAAAAGATTAGAAAAGGACAGAAGAGAGTATGTGTTGATAGTAGAGAGATTTGAAGAGCAAATCAAAGGCTTTCAAGCTAATGAACTTCAACACTCTTATGACATAAACTATTGGAAGTGGGAAAAGAATGAGTTAGAGACCAAACTGTCTAAATCCTTAGAAGAGAGTGATAGGCTGAAAGAGGAACTGTCTAAAGTTAAACTTGACATAGAAAAGTTTTCATATGCTTCAAAAGCAATGGATTCTCTTCTAAAGGCTCAGATTCATGACAAGATGAAGCCTGGTATTGGATACAACAATACACCTCCTCCTTACAATAACAATTATATCCCTCCTACTTCAGACTTGTTAGAAACCAAGGAGAAAAAGGACTTATCTGAGAAAGCCTTTAAGATAGATCCTTTGGATGAAGTAGTAATTAAGGATTTAACTGAGAAAGAAGCCAGTGAGTATAGGGATAATGATGTGAGTAAAAAGATACCATTAGAAAACAATATTATCACCAATGAGGGATGTGGGAAAATCTGGGTCAAGTCCAAGGAGATATAGCAGACAAAAGGAAAGGATAACAAGGTCCATTACAAACAAACCACAGTTGTGAATCCTGGATCTTGTAAACAGTGTGATTGTAGTAAAGCCAAGAGCCTAAATTTTGGTTTAAAAAGAGGAAATCAAAGAAACTGGAATAATCAATGGGCTCAGAAACAAGGAGTTGATCTGAATAAAATCAATAGACCAAAACCTTGTTTCATATGTGGCAAGTTAAATCATTTGGCTAAGTATTGTTACTTTAACCCTATTAACCAACAGATGAACTTTCAAAGATTTGTGCAAAAAACCTGTTGGTTATAGGAAGGCTGGAAAGAAACATGTGATAAAGAAAAATGATGAAAGGAAAGGCCCCATGAAGAAAAAGATTTTAAAAGAAAGTGTCAAAATGTGGGTGCCTAGAAACACTGAATCTGTTAGTACTGATGACAGGGTTAGAAGCACTCAAATTGTTAGTACTGCTAACATGGTTACTACTGCTACCTGTGTTAGTACTGCTGAAAATATTAATGCTGCTAATACTGTTAGTACCTCTTCAAAGGTTAATACTGCCAACACAGTTATTGCTGCCAACACAGTTACTACTGCTAACAAAGTTAGTACTGCTAAGCATGCAAGTGCTGCTAAGGCAGTTAGTACTTCTAAAACCAGAACTGATTCTAGCAAAAATATTTCCAAGCCTATTATTGTAACAAAGTACTCCAAGAATGAGGAGTTAAAGTTCAAAAATCTTGTCAAGAAAGAATGCAAGTATTTTGATGAGAAAGGGGTACCCAAGACCACTTTGGCTTGGGTTCCTAATTCATACTAACTGACCTATCTTATGTGCAGAGCAACCAACAGCTCAAGGGAAAGAGCATATGGCATGTTGATAGTGGTTGCTCTAGGCACATGACAGGCAACATGTCATGCCTTCAGGATTTCAAGCATATCAATGGAGGACATGTTGCATTTGGAGATAATCTTACTGGTGGTAAAATAAGTGGAAAAGGTAATGTCACCAAAGGTAAGAAGACATTTGAGGATGTCTACTATGTTGATCAATTAAAGTACAACCTGTTAAGTGTATCACAGGTTTGTGACAAACAACATAGTATATTATTTACAAATACTGAGTGTATGATCCTTGCTCCAGGGTTCAAGGTAGTTGATGAAAGCATGATACTACTTAGAACTCCAAGGAAGGACAATGTTTACTGTCTAGATATGGACAATGTTGATAGTGATTCATCTCTAAATTGTCTTGTTTCAAAAGCTTCTGTAGATGAATCCTCTCTTTGGCACAGAAGGATGTGTCACATGAATTTCAAGACTATGAACAAACTTGTTAAAAACAACCTTGTAAGAGGTTTACCTTCAAAAGTCTTTTCATGTGATGATCATTGTGTTGCTTGTCTTAAAGGCAAACAGCACAAAACTTCTCATAAGACCAAAGAGTTAAATTATGTTTCTTCTTGTCTCCAGTTACTGCATATGGATCTGTTTGGTCCTACAAATGTTATGAGTATAGGCAAGAAATCTTACTGCTTGGTTATTGTTGATGATTACTCCAGATTTACTTGGGTATATTTTCTAAGGACTAAGGATGAGACAAGTGGACTTATCAAATCCTTTATTCTAAGAATTGAAAACCAAACTAATCAAAGAGTAAGTCATTAGATCAGACAATGGAACTGAGTTTAAAAATTATGATCTAAACACCTTTTGTGAAGAGAAAGGTATTGAGAGGAAATATAATGCTCCTAGGACTCCTCAACAGAATGGTATTGCTGAAAGGAGAAATAGGACACTAATAGAGGCTGCTAGATCTCTGTTGGCTGATTCAAAATTGCCAATTACCTTCTGGGCTGAAGCAGTTAATACTGCTTGTTATGTCCAAAATAGAGTTCTAGTGGTCAAGCAAAAGAACAAGACCCCATATGAGCTTTTAAATAAAAGAAAACCTTTCATTGGTTTCTTCAAACCTTTTGGGTGTCCTTGTACAATTCTCAATACCAAATCTCACTTAGGTAAGTTTGATAGCAAAGCAGATGATGGATTTCTTGTTGGATATTCATCTCAGAGTAAGGCCTACAGAGTTTTTAACTCATCTTCTATAATAATTGAAGAAAGTGACAATGTCAAATGCAATGAGAACACACCAAATCCTGTTGGGTCTGGACCTAAGTGGCTATTTGACATTGATTCACTAACTAATTCTTTTGGTTTCAGTAGTGATGATTATACAGGAACAGGAAGTGGAGGATCAGGGATCACACAAGTCTCAGAAAGTATATCTAAATCTGTGATATTTCCCATATCCACAGTGAATTCTGTTGAAGACTGTGAAAAGGAATCATTTACTGGACCAAATCAGAGTGAAGAAGAAACTAGAGATGAGGAGACTCAAGAAAATAAAGAATCAGCAGTGGCATCTGAAAACACTTCAGTTGAGTTGCATGACTCTAATCTAGAGGCTGGACTGAATGAAGAACCTAGTCATAACACCAGAGTTCAAAAGAATCATCCTCCATAGCTGGTAATAGGAGATATCTCTTCTCCTATGATGACTAGACATCAAAGCAGGCTTCAAGAAATGCAAGATCAACAGCATACAGTCCTTTCTTGTTTTCTATCCCAGCTTGAGCCTAAAAAGGCACATGATGCTATGAAAGAATCTAGCTGGATAGAAGCAATGCAAGAAGAACTGTTACAGTTCAAGCTACAAGATGTATGAGATTTAGTAGACCTTCCTAAAGGTCACAGAGCAATTGGCACAAAGTGGATTTTCAGAAACAAGAGAGATGAAAAAGGTATTGTCATAAGGAACAAAGCAAGGCTAGTGGCTCAAGGATATACTCAAGAAGAGGGTATAGATTATGAAGAAGTTTTTGCACCTGTGGCTAGGATAGAAGCAATCAGATTATTCCTAGCCTATGCTTCTTACATGAACTTCAAAGTCTATCAAATAGATGTAAAAAGTGCTTTTCTCTATGGCTCAATTGAAGAAGAGGTATATGTCTGTCAACCACCAGGGTTTGAAAACCCAAGCTATCCAGACAGGGTATACAAATTAAAGAAAGCACTTTATGGGCTACATCAAGCTCCAAGAGCATGGTATGACACTCTGTCATCCTATCTCTTGGAAAATGACTTTGAAAGAGGAGTCATTGATAAGACTCTATTTATCAAGAGAAAGAAGAAGGATATCTTGCTGGTCCAAATCTATGTTGATGACATTATCTTTGGATCTACAAGAGACAACATGTGCAAGGAGTTTGAGGATCTAATGCATCAAAGGTTCAAAATGAGTTCCATGGGGGAACTTACTTTCTTCCTTGGACTCCAAGTTCAACATAAGTCAGATGGCATCTTCATCTGTCAATCCAAGTATGTGCAGGACATTCTAACCAAGTTTGGTTTCTCAGAGTCAAAACCTGCCAGCACACCTATGGAAACACAAAAGCAAATAACAGCAGATCTTGAGGGGGAGGATATGGATGTGCATCATTATAGATCCATGATTGGCTCTCTCATGTATCTCACAGCATCAAGGCCAGATATAATGTTTCCAGTTTGTGTATGTGCAAGATTCCAAGTTAGGCCAAAGCAATCTCACTTTCAAGTTGTTAAGAGGATATTCAGATATCTCAAAGGGCAACCCAAATTGGGACTTTGGTATCCTCATGACTCACCCTTTGACCTAATAGCATACTCAGATAGTGATCTAGGTGGAGCAAACTTGGACAGAAAATCTACTTCTGGAGGATGTCAGTTTTTGGGTGCTAGACTAGTTTCATGGCAGTGCAAGAAACAAACCACAGTGTCCACATCTACAACAGAGGCAGAGTACATAGCAGCTGCAAGTTGCTGTTCTCAAGTCTTATGGATTCAGAATCAAATGCTGGACTATGGGGTAACCTTTCTACACACTCCCATTTTTATTGATAATAGCAGTGCTATCAGCATTGTGAATAATCCTGTCAAGCACTCTAAGACAAAGCACATTGAGATCAGGTATCACTTCATAAGAGACTGTAATGAAAAGAAACTTATTCAAGTTGTAAAAGTCCACACTGATAATCAGTTTGCTGATCTATTCACTAAAGCCTTTGATGTGGGTAGATTCACTTTCTTGGTAACTAGTGTGGGAATGATCAACTCTGAATAAGCCCCTTCTCAAAAAGTGGTTTTATACCTGTATATTTTTATTCTTGGTGTTACTAATCTTCTTTTCTAGGATATGCATAGCAGTACTCAGTGTTTCACAAGCTTAAAGGAGTAAGTTATTAGTTAATACTGCTAGTTAGTAGTTAATACTGCTTTCAGTTAATACTGCTAGTTAGTTAATACTGCTTTCAGTTAATACTGCTAGTAGTTACAACTGCTAGTGGTTAATACTGCTAGTAGTTAATACTGCTTTCAGTTAATACTGCTAGGTAGTTAATACTGCTTTCAGTTAATACTGCTAGTTAGTTAATACTGCTTTCAGTTAATACTGCTTTCAGTTAATACTGCTAGGTAGTTAATACTGCTTTCAGTTAATACTGCTAGTTAGTTAATACTGCTTTCAGTTAATACTGCTAGTAGTTAATACTGCTCTAGGTTAATACTGCTTATGTTCCGAATACTATAAATACTCTTTGCCCGCCTAAAAGTTCATAACGACTCTTTGCATACTGTTCACTTGCGCTCTAAACCCTTTCTCTCTCAAGTTCGAAGTTTTCAGGCAAGCTTTTCACTAAGATCAATGGCATCCATGACATTCATCGACGAGCACAATGAGATTGCGATGCTACAAAAGCCAAAGCAAGCTGCAGGATTTCATCAGATTGTGGATTTCCTCAAGTCAAGCCATATTGCTCATGCTCTAATTGTATCCCCTACAATCTATATCGAGCATCAAAGGCAGTTCTGGGCTAATGCCACCATTGTTGTGGAGAATGGTGTGCAAATGATCAAGACAAGAATCTGTGATCAATCACTAACAGTTACTGAAGAGGTTATTCGCATCAGTCTACGTCTAGACGATGCCTCTGGTATAACTTCTATCCCAAACGATGAACTGTTTTCAAATCTTACAAGAATGGGGTATGGAGGCCCATTGGGTGTTTTCAAATTCTCAAAAGCCAAATTTTCACCCCAATGGCGTTTCTTTGTCCATACTCTTATGCACTGTATCTCCAAAAAGACTACTGGATGGAGTGAGTTCAGCAACACTATTGCTTATGCTTTGGTGTGCTTGGCCACTGCCAAAAAGTATAACTTTTCTAAAATGATTTTCAGTGATCTTGTCTCAAACATGGGAAACAAAAAGAGCTTCTTTATGTATCCCAGGTTTGTTCAAGAAGTTATTACTCATGAATTAACGGATATACCACAACCTGTTGGGGTATATGTACCTAAACCCCCCAAAGGCAAGGTTTTCTCAAATATGAGAAGATCTGCTGGGGACTCTGAAGGAGTTGACACCCCATTGTTCTCTACAATGATGGTGGTGTCCCAAACCAATGAAGGTATGGCAGCACGGTCAAGGCCCTCATTAGACCAACCCACTGCTAGCCAATCCCAACCTTCCCTCTCAAAATCTATTCCTCAGTCCCTTCTTGAAAAACCAACCTCTCCTATCACCCAAACTTACAAGAGGAAACAGGTAAAGAAGGCTCCTTCCCTTCTTGTACCATCATCCCCCAAGCCTTTAAGCCCTCTATTGGAGCATTCTCTAGTAGAGAATATTCAAAGGGAATCCACAAGGGTGTCTCCCAACCCAAAGGAGGTGCTCTCTGAGGAGGAGGTAGAGCATGTGGGTGATGAGGCTGCCACTACTCCTGCTAGCACAGAGGAGGAAAGTGGTAACATAAATAAGACCTCCCCCATGGCAACTTTGAATGAGCAATCATTCGAAGGTCCCTGGTGCCAAGAAACCACAGGGGTGGATAGTGCTTCTGCTAGGCAGAAGACTTCCACTACTAAAAGATCCAATGATCCTTCAAAGGAGGGTAACACTTCTAGAGAAGGTGAGGACATATATAGTTACCAGGAATTGATGGAAACCATGGGAAACATCAACCTAGATGTTATGAAACAAAGAAAAGAAATAGAGGAGATGAAGCTGGTCATTCTGTCCCAACAAGTACAGATTGCTAAGCTGAAGAAGATGGTGCTAAGTCTGGTACAGAGGAAGAAGAGAAAGCAATTCCAACTAAGGAGAAGGAACACTGAGAATGATGCTCCCAAAAAGGGGGAGATCAACATGGAAGAAGCCACAAGAAAGGGGGAGCTTGATGGAGAGAAATTTAATGTTGAGGGGGAGCAGGAAGCAGAAACACAAAGAAATTCAGTGCCAATAGAAACACAAGAAGCAGCAGAAACAGTTACTACTGCTGACATTAATAAAGCAGCAGAAACTGTGAAAGAAGTTTTAACAGATCTTGAGATTGCAGAAACTTTACTTAAAGCCAAGAATGATACTCCCAAGGTCACTTCAAAGACCAAAGGAGTAATCATCAAAGAACAAGGTGAAGTGATCAAGAAAGATAACAGTAAGAAGGCAATGAGCAAAGACAAAGGAAAAACAAAGATGGTGGAATCTGATCAACCAATCAAAAAGCAAAGGTTGGTTGAATCAGATGAAGCCCTAGCTAGAAAGATGCAAGATGACATTGAGGAGGAAGAAAGAGTTCAGATGGAAAAGGACAGGGAGATAGCAAAAGCTCTAGATGCTGAACTGAATGAAGCTTATCAACTGAGTCTGGCAATTGAAATTGCACAGAAGAAAGCTGCAGCTATGAAGAAAGCAGTGGTAGTAAAAGCAGCTACAAAGAAGAGAAAACCCTCAAGGACATTCCTAGGTACCCAAGAGAGAAACAAGATGATTATATTTCTCAAAGGTGCTGTAGGAGTCAAAAAGGAGATGTTCTCCAAAATGTCTTTTGAGAAGATCAAAGAGCTGTATGAGTCAGAGATGTTAAAGCTTCAGGGAAATGAAACTGCTAGGGTGGAGATGGAGAAGAGAATGAAAGAAAGTAATGACTTTGATTGTCAAAAGCCATTTCCAGATGAGCAAGAAACACCCCCTAAGAAAGAGGCCACTCTGGGAGAAAGTCTAAAGACTTTAAAGGGAACCAAGATGATGGCAAGGAGAAAGCCAATCAAGAGGCCTAGAGTATCTGAAGAAGAGGCTGAGAAGGCTGCTGAAGAAGAAGGGGCACCTGAGTCATCTAAACTGAAAGAGCCAGCAAACACAGATGATGTAAATTTGTATATGGTAGTGATGGAAAAAGTGCCTGAACCAATTTCAGCAGAACCTGTAGGAGTTAAGCCTCCTGAGGTCATTCACTGGGATACATTGACAGTGGATGGAAAGGAATACATAAGGCTAAAAAGGAAGGATGAAAAGTATGAAGTGTTCAACACATGGGCAAAAATTATCAGAACATGTTCTAGGTCAGATCTTGAAGAGATGTTTGAGATAGGAATGAAGTTGTATGCAGATATACTAAAGGCTCCAGGGATTTCAATTACAAAACTGGTAATGGAGTATTTGTGTATGATGTTCAAACCTGAAGAAGTAAAGCATGTGATCAAGGATGTATTCAAGTCAGTCAACAGTTGGACTCTATATGAAATTAGTGGAGTATATACAGTGACTTTGGATTTAAATCACACTGAATACTTCCTAGTGGATAGAGTGTACAATCATAGCAGATTGAAGCTTCATGCCATGCTGAAGAAAAAGTTAAGATGTGTTCCAGATTCAGAAATGGCTAAATACTTGATTCAAAGAACCATCAATCAGAGTTTGGGATTGGATGCAAACACTGGAATGTAGACCATTATGAAGTTTTGGGAGCATCTTGAAAAGAATCTTGAAGATTAATTCTGAAGAACTTGACTACTTGTCCTAAAAGTCAAGTTAGGGGGAGATTGTTGGGAACTGAAGAATTCATCAAGTATGGTTAATGCTGCTGATTCAAAGTTACTACTGCTAGAAGACTTAAAGGTTAATACTGCTGAGTGTTACTACGGCTAGTACTATTAATACTGCTAGTCAAAGTTAGTGCTGCTTGAACAAAGTTAGTACTGCTTAGCTAGTTAGTACTGCTAGTGGTTAGTGCTGCTTAGTAGTTAATGCTGCTAGAAGAAATTTAATACTGCTGAAGATTAATACTGCTTATATGATGAAGATTCGCATGAAAGGATATACATGGAAGCTTAGAGATATACATGGAAGATATACTGAAGATATGTTTATTTTTTTGTAATTATCTTTTTGTTTAGTATATGTATAGAAGATACATAATAGTTTTATGGAGAAAAAAAAAATTCTAAGTTCTAAAGAGAAAAACAACCTCAAGGCATAGATCCTAATTCTAGAGAAGTAGAATTCGTATTGGTGAGCCTGTTCATCAATATTGAGGTTGAGTGTGTAATCTTGTAACTTCAAAGCATTCAATACAAGTTTACAGTTTGTTCTTCATATTTACTGTGTTGATTTCATTGAATATCAAAGTGTTATGCCGCAAACTTCTTTGATATTGTTTCTGAGAATTAATTCTTGTTGAGAATTCGATCCTGACATGACACTAAGTCATCAAAAATTAAGACTTTCAAAAATTTACAGGTTTATAGCAACTCAAACATATCACCAAGTATCATGAGATGTGTGCTCATTGGCAACTTTTTAGCAGTGTGCACATTGGCATCTTCACAAGAGTGTGCTCTTTGGCATCTTTTAAGCGATGTGCACTTTGGCATCTTTTAATCAAAGAGTTCATTAAGTAAAGAACATGTCGTAAACGTAACTTTCTATCTGACCCTATTGCAGGATTTGGGTCAGCCGCTCCCAGACCAGTTGGCCTTAGGGAACTAGGTGTCAAGCACCCCTTGGAACTTACTTTCCCAGATCAGAAAGGCTACATCGACACATCCTAAACCCATTCATACCAGTAGAACATGACTTTCAATCTGGTTCTATAGAAGGAGTTTGGTTCGATCACTCCCAGACCAAATGACCTTAGGGGACCAGATGACAAGCATCCCACGGAACTTACTTTCCCAAACCAGAAAGGTCACATGTACAAACTTTTAAACTCAGAGATTTCTGTATTTTTTTAAGAATTTATTATTCATCTAAATCACTCAGATCAACGTCTAAATGCTTAGCCCATATTTTCATTCCGATCTATAATTCTGATCATTTAGGTAGTCTAAGCAAAGTAAACTATAAAAATCCCGACTCACATATCTTTAAAGCAAAATCAAAATCTACAAACATGTTGCTGAGTTTTCGACTTTTGTAAGACTTGAAAGTTGAACATATAAAACTTTAATATAAACAAAGAACTTGTAAAAGATCCTAGACACACATTTTATTCAAAAGAAGAAAATCTGTAAAATTTTACTTTATAGAATAAAATTTGTAAAGATTTAAACTTTTAAATTCAACATGCCAAGTTTTGAAAGCAGAAAGTTAAAACGTTTTTCATCTAAAGCTTTTGTAAAGATATCAGCAAGTTGATATTCAGTTGGTAAATATAATTCAATAGTACCTTCTTCCACATGATGCTTTATGAAATGGTACCGCATATCTATGTGTTTGGTCTTTGTGTGCTGGACCGGATTGACTGATATGGCAATTGCGGACTTGCTGTCACAATATATTGGCACTGTTTTGTACATCATCCCGTAATCCCGAAGTTGTGTCTTCATCCATCGGACTTGAGCGCAACAACTAGCTGCGGAGACGTATTCTGCCTCTGCAGTCGAGATAGAAACACAGTTTTGCTTCTTCGACGCCCAACTTATCAGTCTGTCACCCAAAAACTGAAGATGACCTGAAGTACTCTTCCGATCCAACTGATTAACGCCAAAATCTGCATCAGAATAAGCAATCAATTTATAGTCAGAACTTTTAGGCTACGATAAACCTAAGTAAGGAGTTCCCTTGATGTATCTAAATATGCGCTTGACTGCTAGTAGAAGAGATTCTTTAGGATTGGCTTGGAATCTGGCACATAGGCACGTAGAGAACATTATATCCGGGCGACTTGCTGTAAGATACATCAGTGATCCGATCATCCCTCTATATGTCTTTTGATCCACAACTTTTGCATCTGAATCAAGTCCGATTTTAGCACCATGAGCCATCGGCGTGCCGATTGAAGTAGATTTGTCCATCTTGAATTTCTTCAAGATGTCAAATACATACTTTGACTGGTTGATGAATATTCCATCTGGAAGCTATTTCACTTGTAAGCCGAGGAAGAAATTGATTTCTCCCATCATGCTCATTTGAAACCAATTACATAAAGATTTGTTAGTCGCACCAAAGATAATATCATCTACATATATTTGAACTAAATAGATATCCAAGTTTGATCTATAAATGAAAAGAGTGGTATCTATTGATCCTTTGGTGAAGCCGGATTTGATCAAGAAGGCTGACAGCTCATCATACCACGCCCTCGGTGCTTGTTTCAGGCTATACAGTGCTTTATCGAGAAAGTATACGTGATCAAGACGGTCTTTGTCAACAAACCCCTCTGGTTGAGATACATAGACTTCTTCTTTCAATTTCCCGTTGAGGAAGGCTGTCTTGACGTCCATCTGATACACTGTAAAGTTGCGATAAGCAGCAAAAGCAAGAAACATGCGGATAGCTTCAAGTCGAGTGACTGGCGCGAATGTTTCATCGTAGTCAATTCCTTCTTCTTGTCGGTATCCCTTAGCTACCAATATTGCTTTGTTCCGAATAACGATACCATCTTTGTCTTTCTTGTTCTTGAATATCCACTTTGTTCCAATTATGCTCTTTCCTTTCGGCCGTGGTACAAGTCTCCAAACTTTGAGTTCGTCAAATTGATTGAGCTCCTCTTGCATTGCTATAATCTAATCCGGATCCTCCAATGCCTCAGAAACGTTTGTTGGTTCAATCTTGCTTAAGAAGCAAGTGAAGAGACAGTCTTTGGATGTAGCCGTCCTGGAACGTGTAGACACACTGGCTTGAGGATCTCCAATAATTTGATGAATTGGATGAGATCTTGTCCATTTTGTGGTGTGAGGGAGAGGATCAATAAGGTCTTGAACCACTTCTAATTGTTGAGTGGGAGGTTTAGAAGCTTCTAAGTCAGTTGAAGAGATAGACACAGTTTCAACTAGAGGAGGAGGTAACTCAACAACATCTGGATCAGATTCTGGAAGAGTTTGTTGAATAACATCATTCTGTTCTTCTTCCTGAACTGATTCCTCTTGAACAGATTGTTCATGTTCAGATTCTGCATGAATATGTTCTTCATGAATATGCTCAGTTTCTAATTGTGTCTGATCAACAGGATGAACTGGAACAACATCAGGTTCAGAGATAGATGCAGCGGAATTGGAAGTAGATGTGTTCTCAGTTTCCTGATTCAAAACATTTGAGACATTTTCAGAGTTACATCTAGGCACATCATCGTAAAAATTTTCAAACAGAAAATCAAGATCAGAAATATTAAGAGAAGAAGAAGAAGAATCCTGATTTGACGGTTGTGGCGAAGGTTCTGAACTGAGTTGTTCAGAAGCTGAATTTCCAGTAAGTGCGGGTTCTGAATCTGATTGACCAGAAACCAAATCAGCAGCTTCATCAAATTTGACATTTACACTCTCTATCACTTTTCTTGCTGAGATCAGAAAGACTTCGTAAGCAGCAGAGTTAGAAGAATAACCCAGAAAAATACCCTCATCTGCCTTCGGACTAAACTTGTTCAGATTATCCCTGTCATTCAGAACGTAATACTTACACCCAAAAGACTTGAAATATTTGACATTCGGTTTGATACCGTTCATCAGCTCATATGGTGTTTTGTTGAATCGGCGATGTAGAATCGATCTGTTTTGAGTATGACATGCAGTTGAAACAGCTTCAGCCCAATGAGACAAAGGAAGAACAGAAAAAGCAAGCATAGATCTTGTAGCCTCGACAAGCGTTCTGTTTCTTCGTTCAACAACTCCATTCTGTTGCGGTGTTCTAGCAGCAGAAAATTGTTGTTGAATTCCTTGATCATCGTAAAAAGCTTGAAGAGTACTGTTCTTGAATTCAGTGTTATTGTCTGATCTGACAACCAAATTTCATACAATTCCTGAATTGGCATAGTAGATATTCGGACATCATTTCTCATCCTATGGCATGACTTGTTCCATTCTGGTTGTAGTGCATTCAGAAACTTCAAGTTAGCTTCCAATTCAGTCTTTGTAACTTTGATCTTGTACAGATCATTGATGACATCCCAAAAATGGTCAAATACACTCTTCAAGCTTTCCCCGTCCTTAGCCTTGAACTCTTCAAAATTATTCATATACCTTGTTTGGCGCAACTGAGTCCACATCAGCATAGTATTCTGTTTGAAACAATAAATTATGTTGTATATCTAATTGGGTAGAGCAAGAATAAGATTTGATTTGGCCTGACTGTCAGCTTGATATCTCAGAAGTTCATTAGCATCATATTCTCTAAGATACTTCTCAGCCCATGTAGCCTGAATATTTTCTAATGTTGGAATTTCTTTCAGAGGCTTTATCATAGGACCCTCAGTTAGTGATTTCATCATGTTATCTCTATTCGGTTGTCTCTCGATGAAGTTAATGAATCAGTCCTTCCACTGTTCGAATTCATTCTCGTTGATCAGAACAGGAGGACATGTGTCAAACCCCAATAACATCATCAGGTCATTCTTGTACACTTGAGCTTGTAGAGACATTTTTGAAAAAAAAAATAGAAGTTCAGAAAAAATCTAAGTCTGGAACACGCGCAAACTGAAGGTTTGCGTAACAAGAGAGATCCGCAAAGTGAACTTTGCGTAGGCAGAGTAATACGCGAACCAAACTTTTCGGGTCCAGAAGGTTGCGCAAACTTAGATTTGCGTAACCTAAGTGATGCGCAAAATGATCTTTGCGTATGCTGAGAGATGTGAAAACTGTACTTTGCGGAACCTTGATGATACGAGAACTAAGCTTTTCGGATTGCACTTGATACGAGAAGTGATCTTTTCGGATTGCACTTGATACGAAAAATGAACTTTGCGTATGTGGCTTGATGCGAAAACCCTGAAATGCACTAACACAAAGATTAGTACTATATGAACTTGCGCAGAGTAATATGAATCTTGCGCAAACCACTAAGAACATGCGCAAACCTACATGAACTTGCGCAAAGCATAAAAATCAAGAAATTTTTCGCAAGATCGAATGAAACAAAGCAAATAAACCAAGAAAAACACACACTGATTATCGAAAACCACTTTTTAACACTTTTCAAACAACAATTTCGATTAACAACCACCAAATCACATATTCAATGAATGAAAAGTACGAGAACACGAGTTTTCAAGAAAACACAAAATCGTAAAATCAATGATCAAATATTGAAATTCATGCAACGATATATGAATCAAATATTATCGATTATCAAAAACGAATCTAAAGAAACAAATTTCACAAAAATTCGACCACAATCCTATCCAAATTTGATGAAAAAGCCAAAAAACGAGATTTTCTTGAAAAAATCAAGAAAATCAATCAAGTTTTCTGCTTCAATCCACAAATCAGAGTCTAAAACATAATCTCTCAGTCCTCTCAAGATTCAGAAGGCTCTGATACCAATTGAAAGTCCAAGATCACAAAATCTCTAGAGAGAGAAAGTAGAGAGAGAGAGTAGGTACGCTCCAAGTAAACTGATATTCAAAGTGTAAGGTTCCAAAGTTACAAAACAAAGGACAAAGGGGACTTAAATACCCCTTGCCTTAACAACACAGATAAGAACTCTAAACATAGTTTAGACAAGGGAAAATAAATACAATGATTACTATAAAATCAGATCTAACACTACTTAATCAATTTCTTTTATATTTGTGATTTAATTTGGACTAATGGTCAATTTCAAGTTTCTTATTGAATATTTGTCAAAACAGGATGACTTCAAAGGATGCTCTTTCTATCGGCACAGATGTCAAGCCTCCCGTTTTATTCAAAGGGGAGTACGAACAATGGAAGGATAGATTCCTTGACTTTGTGGACAGATACAAAAATGGAGAAAACATTCTTTTGTCAATCATGGAGGGTCCTATGGTACCACCTACTGTTCAAATACCTGATGATGATTCATCTGACAGTGAGGATGGTGATATAGACAGAGAGCAAAAGATGAGAACTGTTCCAATGGATTTTGCACAATATTATGAGGAGCAGAAAAGTTGCTTTAAAGCAGATAAACAAGCAAGATCTTTACTTCTTCAAAGCATTCAGAATGAGATATACATCAAGATAGACAGCTACAAGGCCAATGCTAAGAATATGTGGGATCAACTTCAGAAGATGATGATGGGATCGAAGGTTGGAAACCAGATGAAAGTAGCTAACTGCATTAACAGCTACGAAGAGTTTAAAGCAAAAAAGAATGAAGGCTTGGAAGACACTTATGAACGGTTTGTCCTGCTTCTAAATGAACCGTCAAAGAACAAGGTGAAAAAGAAGCAACTTGAGAATAATGTCAAGTTCCTGAGCATCTTACAACCTGAATGGAAGAAGCATACGCGCAGGATGAAACAGATGAAGGATCTAAGTGACATTCCGTTACATGAGGTGTATGAAACATTACGTCAGAATGAAGAAGAAGTGGAAGAGAAAAGAGCAGAGAAAAACAAGGTTGAGAAAGTTCCTGATCCCATAGCATTGGTGGCTGGAGAGAAAGAAAAATAAAAGGAAGAAAAGAAGAAAAAGAAGAAGATAGAGGTTTCTAGTTCTAAGTCAGAATCTGAATCTGATGGAGATGATGGAGAGAGTCTTAAGCAGGCAATGCTGTTACTGACCCGAGCATTCCAAAAGAAGTTTTATAAGAAGCCATGGTCTAATTATCAGAGGTACTCTTCATGAAGCTCAAAGAACCACGAGCATAGAGAAAGGGTGGAAGGAAGTAGATTTATTGAAAAAAGCCTGAAGAAAAGAAATAGTTTGTGAATGACTACACCAGTAATGATAGGAAAACTAATGATCTGATCAAGTGCTACAACTGTGGGAAGATTGGACATTATGCAAAAGAGTGTCGGAAGCCAAAAGTTCGAAACTCGGAATACTATCAGAATAAACTGCTCTTGGCCAAGCAACAGGAGGCAGGCAAAGCATTAATGGCAGAACACGAATACTGGTTGGATCATTCTGATGAGAAGGAAGAAAAAGAAGAGACTACTCATTTATTCTTGATGGGCAAAGAGGAGAAAGACGATGATTCTGATGATGAGACTGTTGATGAGTTAATGAACTTAATTGAAAAAGATTTCATAACCAAAATGGAAGCCATGATGGTTGAGCTTCAAGACCTTCAAATAAAACTGAAAAAGGAAAAAGACATAGTTGCTAAACGAAACAATAAGATCTTTGAGATTAATAAGTCAATTATTGGAAACAAAGATCTAATTGATTCTTTACGCAAATCTGTTTCTAATTCTAAACATAAAATAGATTGTTTTGAAAAGAAGATTTCTGATTTTGGAGCTAAACTTTTGAAGTCTGATTTAGAGAAGAAAGAATCTACACTAACTGTTCATAAATTGCAGGTTGAGAACAAGAGCTTAAATAAGAAGGTAAATGGTCTAGAAGCCAAACTTTATGCAAGAGGCCAAACAGATCAAACTATTTTTCTTAATGCACCAAATGAGGAGGCTGATGTTAAGGAAAAATGGGTACTTGGTTTTGAGAACCCCCATTACTTAAAGAAAGCCATCAGAAAACAACCAGCACTATATAATTTTCATTTTGTTGCTGTTGCTGGTAAACATACTCATTTAAAACCCAAATTTGTTACCAAATTACCAGAAGAAGTTGAGGTCAGGGAAACTGAAAATAGAAAGAATGTTAAGAAAATGCAACTACCGTTTAACTATGAAAACTTAAGTGATAGTTATCTTTCTAAAACACCAAAAGTTCTTTCAAACGACTATTTTGCTAGTTATTCTGTTTATGAGATGGAGGCAAAACCTACAATTGCAAAAGTATATGTTCCTCCACTCATTCTTGAAAGCAAAATAGTTGAGATTGAAAATGTTTTATCTGATGAAAGACTTTTGGTAGATATTGAACAAAGTGTATTTTCTACAGTATTAAAGAACACAATTTTTCAATCTAAATCTCCAAAGTGTTCTAAAGTTTCAAAGTCACCTCAAACTTCACCTGATAACTTTGATGACTTATTTGCGTCTGCAAATGATTTTCTAAATTCTGATGATGGGTGTATAGAAGAAATTGATATGTTTGACTTTAATTCTCAAGTTCCAGATCATTCTACTTTTCTTATAAATGGAGAAGCTTTACCACGTGTTTTTGAAGTTGGTGAATCATCAACTAAGGTTGGTGAACCAGTTTCTGTGAACACTGATTACTATGCTAAGGGTAAGAAACATAAAAATCAGCGTTCACAGAAACGGAACAACACTGGTAAAAGCAAGAAAAACAAATCTCAGAAATCTGATTTTCCTAATAAATCTAAATATTCTGTTTCAGATTTAAGAAAGAAAAGGTCGAAAGCAAGAACTGAATGGCGACCAAAAAGGAAGAATGATGAGACAGTTGAATCGTTTTCTGATAATTCTTGTAATTGATCGGATAGTAGTATTACTGATGTAATTGGTTTTGTTGCTTCTCAGAATAAAAACCTTGTAACTTCTTACAAGAGATATTCAATAAAGCAATTGTTCCAATTATATCCATTTACTACTAAATCTTATCATTATCGGAGAAATGATTCTGTGTATCGTCATAATTCAAATGATTGGTTTGGATCATATCATGTTTATTCTTCAAAATCAAATGTTTTCAAAAGTTTTCAAAAGAAAAGAGGATCCATATTCAAATGGATGCCAAAATCTTGTACTAATCTGTTAGGACCTGTTTTTAAATGGGTACCTAAAATTGTTGTTTCCTGATTTCTCTTGCAGACCCGGCATATGTAGTACTTGGATAGCGGCTGTTCCAAGCATATGACCGGGCATAAAGCTTTATTGTCTAATTATACAGAGAAATTCAGCGGCAATGTAAGATTTGGGAACGACTAGTTTTCACCAATCTTAGGATATGGTGACATCATTCAAGAAAATATAACGATTAAGAAGGTGAGCTATGTCGAAGGTTTAGGTTATGGTCTCAGGGGGAGTGAGATAAGATTCTAAGATGATCAATATTTTGTTGAGGGGGAGTTTATAGAATTTTAACTACTAATTTTTTTTTTTGTGATGCATGAATTTAGGGGGAGTTTGTGCATACAACAAAAGGAGTAAGGATATGATTTTTGATTATTTCATATCAGAACTCGTACTTTAAATGTTTTACTGCTTTTTGTCTTTTAATTTTGAATAAATTTTGTGAATAAATTTGCTTTGACATGACTTTGAGACTTGTGCAGAATAAGAGAAGCTTACAAGATCATATTTTTATCACTTCAGCTGACTTCATGAGATTTAAGACGAATCGAAAAGGTATAATTCTTTATCTTAATATCATATATGGTTGAAAGAAGGACAACTTTCAATCATAGAAAACATGTTCTTAAATGTTCAAAACACTTCCCGATTCTTAAACAGATTTCATGAATTGGAAATGTAATTTTAAATGTTTTCATTTTATTAGTGCTTACATGTTTAACAAACCGTGTGTTTCCAAAGATAATTACTTGTGTATTGTCTTTTCTATATACTTTCAAGTATTCACACACATCGGTTTGACTTTTTGTTCAAAATGTTCTTACTATGTCTCTAAATTGAAACAATTTCTCGATGGTAAGACACCCCGCTTGTACTTCAAAGGTTTTTTAGCGTTATTTCATTTTCGTAGCGTTTATTTCAAGAATGTCTGTATTTTGATTCATATAGACAATATCCATTATTCTTGACCATAAGCTTTCATTGATATATCATTTCATTTCTGATCATTTTCATACAATGTCAGATTTTCAAACAAGTTTTTTGTTTTCATGTTCATTCTTTCAATATACCTGTTTGAAATATATCTTCAATGATTAAATTGCTCATATATTCATGATTATATCATCTGAGCATACAATTTTGTATTTGCGCTTTAAATGTTCAAGTTAAACCATATTGAGCAACAACATGCTTTCTAGGAAAATATGGGTTCTTTTGTGCTAGGACTTAAATGAGCTTCTATGGATTCACGTTAACCAGTGTTTCCTTCCCAAGAAGTTAATCCATAGAGATTGAGTGTGAGGAATCAAAAAGAAATGAGTGTGGGTTGTGCGTTGAGGTAAAATGGAAAAGAGAGTTTGGTTAGATGTGAGCTTAATGATAAAAAGAAAGAAGGTGAGAGATCATAGTAAAAGAATATCAAACTCTGCACCTACTACTTTCTGAGTCGAGCAGCCACATTACTAATGTTTCACAATTCCTTTGTGAACATTATTGAAACAGGCAAATAACTCATGCCAACTCTTGACAAAACCCCACCAACTACTCATTTTCTTCTTCAAAAGGAAATGTTTCATATTTTCTAGGGACGTAGCATATAATCTATCTGATTTTCATTTAGAAAATCTGGATATTGAAAACGAAGGAAGTCTACCCTACCTTCGCACTTCAATCATGCACATTGAGTCTGTGTTTAACTTCCTGTTGTCTCAGTGGTTTACACAATGTTGAGCCTTATTAAAGCAATCATCAAATGCTTAATTCTATCTACACTTGCACGAACACACAAGTAATTTGTTTTTCTTGTCACAACATTCATAGAATTTGCCTTTGTGGTGTTTCGATGATTGGATGGAAAACCTGGGGGAGTGAACATTAAAAAGCACCTTTATATTGTGTATTCGTTACACACAGTGACTTCGTGTTACTGACAAGCATTTTAACTGATTCATGTGTTGATTCAGGTGTTACATGAATATTTTGTCTGGATTTGAAAAGATCTAGATAGATACATGGTTACGGATCACAGAATCAGAGGCTCAGTTTGAAAGATCAGTGGTCTAAAAGATTTCAAAGACATTTCTTGATGCGAAAGTTTTGATGCTATAGATGCTCTATTCATCAAAAAGGGGGAGATGACTTAAAGAAATGTCCAAGTCAAATATTTCAAACTTAAAAGATTTAATGATGACAAAGTTCAAATTTTAAAAGTTTGAAAGAATTCGGAAGATATGCTGATTTTGAAGAATTTTTTCTTTGAAGATTATTTGCTGAAGCAATTTGAGCTAAATCTGAAGATAAATTTTGTCTAAAGACTGAAAGAGACTTTGAGAAGATTTAAGGTTAAAGATCAACCAAAAGAGGGAAATTGTACTCAGATTGAGCTTAAAAGGGAAAGTTAAAGTTCTTTAATGTAACTAAACGGGGAGATTGATTTGCTAAATCTTTTTGTGATGATCTTGAATCCAAAGGGGAGATTGTTAGAGCATAAATCTGTTGGATACAAGATCAAGAAGACTAAAGGTCAAAGTACAAGAAGTCAAAGCTGAGAAAGTCAACTCTCATTAAAAGTCAAAGTCTTTGTAATAAAATGTCAAAGTCAAAGTCTTTGTATTTTGTTTTATTTCCTTGTTTTTAGTTGTAGGTATAAATAGGTTTTCTTTTCAATAGATAGAGGACAAGAGTTTGAGTTTACATTTTTCAGAGAGAATTGTAGAGAGAGAAAGGGATTTCTAGAGAGAGAGAGAGATTGTATTCGTTTGAATTGAATTGAATCAAACAGGTAATTGGAATCATTCTTATTTGTGTTTGATTATTTGCAATTAGAATCTTGAATCAGAGACACACATTGATCTGCTCTGATACCAATTGTTATCCCATATAACAACGTATAAAAGATGATAATAACAGTTTCAATCAATTTCCATTTCTATTTCACAATCAAATTTAATACAGTGAATGATCTCTCAAACTATATCTCTCTAAGGGGTTGTTTACTAACTGCTGACCGGGCTGACTCGGTCAGCATATCTAACTCGGTCAGCAGTCAGATTGTTTACCAAGTCTCGAATCTGACCGAGATCTGACCACGAATCTGACCGAGCTCTTACCGAGCCAGATCAAAAATGTCGCTTACCCGGGTAAGATTTCTAATTTCCATCGTTCTCCTCCCTCCCTGTGTGTGCGATTAGGGTTTATCATGAGCCACCAGATAACGACACAGCTCCTCCGCCTATCGCCGCCTCTCTCCTCCTCCCTCCTACGCCTTCTCCCTCGTCGCTCTCAGCCCATCTTCACGACGCCCATCAGGTTTTCTTTCTCTCTTTTTTGTTATCGATTTCTTCCTCATCGATTTCTTTCTCTATTTTTTTTTCAGAAATCGATTTTTGAAATATATGTTCTAAGGATTTCTCAACATTATGTATCTTGTTGTTGTATCCAATAATCTGAAATCGATTTTTGAAATATATGTTCTGAGGATTTCTCAATAATCTGAAATCTACTTCATGTATCTTGTTGTTGTATCTGGGTTGAATGATTTCTGAATTATATGTATGGGTTTTGTTTATTTTATCAGCATCCAACGATTTTGTTGAACGATTTCTGAAATTATGTCTGGGTTTTCTTTATTTTATCAGCACCCAACACGATTTATGAAATCTATGTCTGGGTTGTGTTTATTTCATCAGCATTCAAACGATTTGGTTGAATGATTTCTGAATATTCAAGATAGTCTTTGTTCCCAAATTTCAATTCTTGATTCCATCTTTACAGAACCCACTCAATTCCACAAACCTTTGTTTCCAAATTTCAATTCTGAATCATCAGTCTGAAATCAAACAATTTTCCCCAAATGCACTTTTGAAACAGCAGAGATCGAGAGAAATTAGGGATTTTGAATGCTCAATCTGCAAAAACAAACATGGAAGCATACACTCATATGAAGATAGAAGAAAACCCACATGCAGAAACATATAAGGGGGAACTGTAATCAAATTGAAAAAAAATTGAAGTAATGGTAACAGATCTTGAGCTCATCCATAATAAGAATTCGATTGTGAATCATCTACATAGATTGTCTGTGAAAAAATTGAGGTGGGTTTCTGCAACTTTTGCCAAATTCTTGAATATTCTTTATATATATAGTGAACCCAAAAACAAGACTATCTTGCTTTTGTAACGTCTTTATTATGTAACATCCCCAACAAACATATATGTTAAAAAAGAGGAGTCTTGATTCACTGATTCATTTCCCCTGTTTTGAGTGTTTTACGTCATTAGGATATGTGATCTGGGGGACTCCATCCACAAACATATATGTTAAAAAATGGTACTCATATGTTATATAATTCATGAGGTTCATAGATTTCTCAAATTCAAAACCAACTTGTATATCTGTTATGAACATTTTGTTTTTCGAAATTTAAAGGACCGAATCAATGTTGAAGTTAAAAAGAATAATGTGCTTGACCTCCAAAATGGGAATGTGAAGTTCAAAAATCTGATTCGGAATTTAAAGTTCGAAATTTAAAGGACCGAATCAATGTTGAAGTTAAAAAAATTGGGAGGTTCAATTCGTTTGCATAAGTTCAAAAATCTGATGAGTTTGATTTGACATATATTTGGCATCTTACCTTATTTGTGAGAGGATTGCATTATTGTATAGTATTTTCTCCATAATGATTTCTTGCATCCTCCATGTGACCATGTTGACATATGTTGTCTTGTGCTTATGTGTTTATGATTTTGTTTATATTATCCTTTTCTATTTGGTACATCCTCATACAATGTTTGTGTAACCACATTGCATTTTGCTTATGAAAATCTTTGACTTTCCCTTGTCTACTTGTTTTGTAAATGTGAAGTTATGTTCTACAATTCTTGTCTACTTCTTCATGGGGTTGTTCTAGAAGTGGATTTTTGCTCCAGAAATCTTGTTTTTTTCTTTATGGAATTGTGCTAAATGTAAGATTATGTTCTAAAAATCTTGACTTTTTTTGTCTACTTGTTCTAAATGTGAAATTATGTTCTAAATGTTATAAAGTAGTCAACCATGTTGTTATGGTTTTTATAGTTTCTAGTGTTTATTGATCATTTCTTGATGATTTTTGCTCTTTTGCATAACAAACTCAAGAAATTGGTTATTAAGACAATAGGATTTTTACCGTCGAGAAATGGATAATTTGTTACGAGTTTTAATGATTTATAGTGTTTCTCGATCATTTCTTGATGTGGGTATTTTTTGACATAGGTATGGAATCGTATGACGAGTCATCGGAACCTAAAAAATCGAGGGTTAGTTGGAAAGATAATGTGGTAAAAACATTCTTAGAGTGTTGTGAACATGAGATGTCCATTAATGGAATCCAAGGCGGTAGCCTTAAGATGCATTCATGGAATAACATAGCAGAAACATTAAAAAACACTCATAACTTCATTGTGAATCAAAGGCAAATGAAGAATCACTATGATTATCTGAGGGGGGAAGTATGCGGTGTATTCTAGGCTAAAAAATAGAACGGGTAATGTCTATAACCCAGTGACCAACACATTCAATCGAACTGAAGAGGAATGGAAGGCAGAGGCGAAGGTCAATTTATTCTCAACTTTTCTAATTTTAATTTTCTTATATTTTTCTTTTAGTTATATGTTTTTATTTTTTTTTATAAACAGTTGAGTAAATATGATGACAAGTTGAGGAATGCACCACTACTTTACCCCTCATCTTTGTATGCAAGTTTTTGATGGAGTGGCGGCGACGGGTGTTGGGAGTTGGGGATCGTGGTCTAAAAATCAGAACCCTTCACGTGCTGCTAATGTTTCTAACCCGCCTTTAGTAGTTGATGATCAAAGATTGTATACGACACACGCACCACCTGTTTCAGATCATGCACCACTTGTTTCAGATCATGTACCACCTGTTTCAGATCAAGGACCACCCCTTTCAAATCAAGGACCATCTAGATCAACACAAGAATGTTCCTCTCGTTCTCAATCCAGAAAACGAAAATCTAATCAACCATTGGTAAGGGAAGAGGAGTTGGCTCATGTTGTGACACATGTGAAATCCATTTTTGACAAACCATCGGAGGACGGTGATATGGATGCTTGTATCATGAAATTAGATAGGCTTGGATGGGAAGATTCACCGTTGTATGACATCACACTTTACCTCTTTAGCCAAGGCGTGGACTATAGGAAAATCTGGTTGCGTTTGAAGGATGAGAGGTGTGAGTCATGGATTAAATTTACGGCATTCCAACTCAACTTAAGTTAGACTGACTTTTGGTTTTTGTGTGGATGGTTATCGAACTTTATGACTTTAGGTTTTTTTGTGGATGGTTATCGAACTTTATAACTTTAGGTTTTTTTTGTGGATGGTTATCGAACTTTATGACTTTAGTTTTTTTGTGGATGGTTATGGAATTTTATGACTTTTTGATGTTATTTATAGACATATATGGAACTTTGTGTTATTTATGGACGTATATGGAATTTTGTTGATTGTTATTTTGATGCTTTTGTTGTTCTAATTGTATGTTAAAGATCTATGTCATATATGAAATATAATATGATGTTATCTTTTGTATTTTATATTTGCAATGTCATGGATCGTAATCAGTTAATGATGATTCTAGTGATTGCATATTGGTATTTGAGAAGAAGAGCTGAAGCAAGAATAGAAAGAATAAGAGATAACAATTCAAATTTGACTGGACATGCATATACACTAGAATTATTACGTGGGTCTAGTACGCAATGTCATGAACTGATGCGTCTATCTCGCGATGCTTATATACTCTTGTGTAACCATTTTAAACAAAACAATTGGTTGCAATCAAGTCGTCGTATAAGCGTTGAAGAGAAGATGGCAATGTTTTTAACTATTATTGGTCATAATGAACGTTTTAGAATGGTTAAACGGAGATTTCAACATTCCACACGGACTATACACACATGTTTTCATGAAGTATTAAATGGAATGATGGAATTCGCAAGAGAAGTCATAAGGCCGACATCCTTCGATGGAACTTTGAGCATGTCAGAGAGAGTTAGAAACCTTAAAGAAATATTTCCGGTATGTTATTTGTTTTGATACTTATTAAAACATTAAAAGTTTGTATGATAATATTATATATAATTTGTGGTTTTCTTACAGGGGGCTATAGGTGCGCTAGATGGAACTTTGATACATGCAGTTGTGCCCTTAAATCAACAAGCAAGATATAGAGGAAGAGGAAGAGGCGATTGCTTTCAAAATGTTTTAGCAATGTGTGATTTTAATATGATATTCACATATGTTTGGGCCGGATGGGAAGGCATTGCACATGATGCTAGAGTATTGAGGGAAGTTGCATTCGACCCAAATTCGAGATTTCCGTTTCCTCCACCAAGTATGTATCATCCTTTGCTAATAGTGAGCTTATTATTTTTCTGTGTCTTTTAATTGTATTTGTAAATGCAGATAAATATTATCTTTGTGATGCCCCAATACCCTTGGTTTTTTGACTCCTTATCGCAATACGAGGTATTGGTTAGCTGATTTTCGACGCAGACGCGCGGTAACTAAAGAATAAAAGTTTAATCATGCACATGCACAACTTAGAAACGTTATTGAACGTGCGTATGGCGTCTTGAAAGCAAGATTCCTGATTTTGAAGCGAATGGCTTGTTATCCTTTTCCAAAACAAATAGAGGTTGTGGTTGCTTGTTTTGCAATCCATAATTTTATAAGAAGATGTAATATCCAAGATCAATTGTTTATGGAATACGATGAGAGTGCCATGTTTACTGCTGAAGAGGATCATAGAGGTGGCAGTGAAGAAGAAATTGTTGAAGTACAATGGGGGGCTTCTCAAGACAACGGATATATGGCTAATCTGCGGGATCAGATAGCGACTCAACTGTTTTCAAATGGTTCAAATTAATTTTTATTTTGTCTTGGATGAAAAACAAACAATTTCTTTTTGGTATTAAAATGTCTTATATCCCGTTTGTATTTAAATATGAATGACTATTAATATGTTTCATCGTTTTGTTTTGAAGTATGAAAATTGCATTTTGGTGTCTAATTTGGCGGTTAATTATATAAAAAAAGATTATAATGTTGATAAGCAGTTGTTGAAGTACGAAATTTGTTTTTTTTTCTTCCATTAGATGATTGATAAAAGAAATAATTACATTTTATTTAGCATATAACTATAAAAAAGGTTAAAATGGTAATTTTGTTGTTGGTAAGCGCTTACCACAAAACACTTGGTAAACGCACTTAATAGGACATCACTTACCAGCCCCTTACCCCGGACAGCACTTACCTGGGTCAGCACTCTTAGCCGGACAACACTTACCCAGTAAGATTTAGTAAACAACCCCTAACTCTTTGTTAGCTCCAATCATAGTATATAGATGTATTGAAAAATAGGCTAAGTATAGAGACTGCAGAAGTTCGCTCAGAACATCCAAGTGTACCATAGAAGATGCAATCTCAGAAGACATCTCTCGACACTCTACGAGAGGACACGAAACCTGATAATGCTCTTCAGATCACAGAGCCTCTGTGATCACTCACAGAGCCTCTGTGATGGCTATCCTCTGGAGACTTCAACGTTTTCAGCAAACTCAGTTCAAGACAAGGTCACATGCAGATCACGTGATGCCTGTTGTACGAAGATTTCTAGATCACCTTGGAGCGGCGCACGATGGTTTTACTTTCCAGGTGGCATTCCGTTTATGGAATGTCAACCTTTGTCTTGTACTACGGGGTGCATCCTCGTTGTATATTATAGGAGCACCACCTTAGAGTTTCAAGAAGCGAGCACACACAAATTGTCTAAATAGAGATTGTATTCTCCCTGAGCATATTAGCACACACCAATGCATGTTCTTGGTGTTCTTCAGAAAATCAATGAAACAGTGTTTTGAGTAAACTCCTTGCAATACTTTACTATTCTGTTTATTTATTACCCGTGTGTTTACTACCTTGCATGTTCTACCTTTTCTACATATTATAAACTCTTCCGCACTCTAGTTATTCAACCAGTGTGTAGCAAAAGGTTTATCAAGTTAAGAACATCACTTATTGGGATCAACAATTGGTATCAGAGCAGACTTTGATTCTTAATATCAAAGGATCCTGTTCTATATTTGATTCCCTCACTCCATGTAGTAGTTTGAAGTCTGTTTCTTTGCCTTGATCCTCACTCATAAAACATACTCTGTTTTCTGGAGCTACTTCAACCAGTTTGACAGTTTCAAAGCTTAGTTGGTTCGCTGTCATCTTTCTCATACCAAATATTCATCCCTGTTAGGCACAGTCTTTGTCTTTCCCAAAAAGAACTCTTCATACTCTGTTTTACTCTTCATCTAAAAATGGCGAACCCTGCTAACTACTTCAGTGCAGGATCTCAGTCAAAACCTCCCACTCTAATTGAGGGATGAATATATTCAGTGGATGATCAGGATGGTGCACTTTCTTGAAGGTGTGGATCCTGGTTTGGTTGAGTTTCTTCACAACCCTCCTTACATCCCAATGAAAACCGTTCCTCGTGTTCCTGCCACTGCAAACACCCCTGAAGTTCCTGAATATCAGCATCCCAAACCCATCATTGAGTGGACTGAAGAAGAGAAAGCATTACATGAACTTGCAAAGAAAGCCAAAAGACTACTCATTATGGCTATCCCAAATGACATCTTCCAGTCCCTTGATTCCTGTGAAATATCAAAGGACTTATAGTTAGAGCTAGAAAAACAGCTTGAGGGAGGTGCCAAAACCCTCAAGAACAATAGAGCTCTATGCATCAATGAGTATTTTGCATTCAAGGCTCTGCCGCGTGAATCCATCCAAAGCACATGTAACAGATATAATTCTTTGCTAAACAAGTGCAAGAGGTATGGCATCCACAGAACCTCTGAAGAAAACAATGATGAATGGCATCCACAGAACCTTTGAGGTATGGCATCCACAGATTCCTTTAGAGCCTGAATGATGAATGGCTTCATCTAACCATGTTCATGCAAGCCACAATAGATCTTGATGTCTGGTCCATCTCAGACCTCTTCGGGACTTTGATAAGTCAAGAAAACAGGATATCAAAGTTGATGACCCCTGTCGGTGGTCCTCTGGCATTGGTGGGAAGCACCACAGAGGGACAGGACAGAGGAAAGGAGAATGCGAAAGAGGATGCTCAAAAGAAAAAGAAGAAGAAAGTTCTCGTGGTAGAAAGCGAGAGTGAGGAAGGATCTGAGGAGGAGATTGATATGGCAGCTCTGGCCAAAACACTTGCACTCATGACCCGACAATTCAATCGTGGTCTCAAAAAGAAGCCAGAGTACAGAGGAAGGGAAGAAAGAGATAATAAAAGAAGAGGATATGGTGGAGTGAGGAAGTATGGGAGAGAAGAATTCAAGGAACAGAGACAAGAAGAGAGGAGGAGTGGACAGGGGTCAGATGGCAGAGGTGGGGACAATATCCCCAAGCAAACTAAAGGCTGCTTCAAATGTAGAAAACCAGGCCACTACGCCGCAGAGTGCAGGTCCTCTGCCATAAAAGGGAAACCCACTAGGGACGCTGCTTTCTACAAAAAGAAAGCAGAATACTACACTCAGAGATCCCTAATGGCAGAACAACGGGACCTTAAAACTGATGAGTCCTCTGATGAAGGGGACAACAATGCACTCTTCTGTGGAATGGCAGAAGTCCACTCTTCTGACGACAAGAGTGAGGTATCTACTTCTAACTCAAATAACTCTAACTCTGAAATCAAACCTCTTAAATTACAAAATGATCTTCTTGCTTATGAAAACATGTGCTCAGAGAAAGAAAAGAAATTGGCCTTCTTTGACAGAGAAACAAAGCTTCTCACTCAAGAAAAGGACAAGCTCTATCTTGAAAAAAAATCTATCGTTTCTGAGCATATTGTTGAAAATAAAGGGTTGAAAGAGAAAATTTCTAAACTCGATAAAGCCCTGAAAGACAAGGTAAAAGAGCTAAAGAACAGTGAGAGTGATCGATTAAATGCCATTTCTTTGAAAAACTTTTTCCAAAAAGAAAGAGAAGTTCTTCATCAAGATCTGTTCGACAGAGATCTCTTAATTAAGAGGTATCAGGATGCTCAAAAGGTCCATGAAAAAGTCAATAACCAAATTGGAAGAAGAGGAATAGGGTTCGATGATATTGATCCTTACACAGGGAATAAAAGAAACAAATCTTTAGCAAACATCTTCTTCCCTGGACAATTTTTGAAACCAAGTCTTCCAAACCATTATCCACATTCAAGAGGTGCAGGACCTCTGAGGGACCACATCTGAGGAAACCTCTGTAGATGGGAAATGTATGGTATGAAAACAATGATTTACCATCTGCACTCTAATCAAAGAGAAAATCTATTTCAAAGAAATATCTATCTCAAAAACAGATAGGGGTCTTCAGATTTGGTCACCTAGAAACGCAAAAGCAAATGGCTTTTATGTGCATGATGGCTCCTGAAAAGGAACTATCCTCTGATGCACCAGAGTTTGTTCCAGCCTCTGTGGAAGAAAAACTATTTAAAAGGTTTTTGGAAAGTGACTTGATAAGAACCTATGAAAATCACTTTCTCAACCATCTGATCTAACCTCTGAAATAAGAGAAATCTTTGAGCAAGATCTTATATGTTGTCTTGGTGTTCCTATGATTATTCCCTGCATTTCTAAAGATTTAAACATTCCAAAGGACACTACGTATGGACAAAGAAACACATTTCCAGAAAGTCACGATCTCATTCACAAGGACTTTCTTGATACTGACTCTGAATCAGAATCTGAGTCCGCTGTCGAAATAGAGACAAGTTCTGCGGAACTTGAAATGGTAATTTGTGGTACAGAGGAAAATAAATTACCCTCTTGCATCCTTAACGGGATAATCTCTCCCAAGAGGAGAACCATAGGAATACCAATCTGTTCTGACTTTTTGGACATGTGTCTTCAAGCAAAGACTTCTCTTGAGCTTGAAAAATCGAAAAATGAAAAGATCAAGATCACTCAAACTCCCAAAGCCCCAAAACCTGTCATTCCATCAAAAGCTTTTCAAGAAAAACTCACCTGGAAACAGAAGGCAAAATGGCCCAAAATTGACAAAAATAATGCTACTGTGGCAGTGAATGCTCAAAGGGAAGGTCGTCGAGGGAAAGTACACAGAGAGAGCCATCAAAGTGGAGTTTTTGACAAAAGGCAACCTAGATTAGACAATGTTTTTTGTAAAAAGAAACCCAGATCTAAAATGGGTTGTTGTAAAAGTTACTCTGTACACTCCTTTGACAATTTCAATGAAATATTTAAGAAGTTTGCTTCCAAGGTTCCTCATTGCAAATGTTTTGATCTTGTGCATGCATTAAATCAACACTTCTCTAGGCCCTCCTGTCTTATGTCTCACCCAAAGCCAATGAATGCCAAATTCAAGGGTTAGAAAAGACAAAATGGTACCTCTAACAAGGAGGATAAAACAAAAATCAAAGATGTTAAGGCATCTTTAAAGACTCCTAACAAGACTGGACCCATTTGGAAATGGGTACCTAAATCTCCTTGATCTGTCCGCAGAAGAAACAACATGTGCCCATTTGGTACCTAGACTCTGGGTGTTCAAGGCACATGACCGGCGACAGAGGGTTGCTCTCCGCTTACAAAGATAAACTTGGAGGTGGTTCTGTGACCTTCGGAGACAACAAAAAGGGTCAAATTAAAGTCCATGGAGTCATTCCCAACGGAGACATCGATGTCAACAGAGTTGCATATGTGGATGGCCTCAAGCACAATCTGTTAAGTGTTAGCAAACTCTATGACAATGGACTCGATGTGATGTTCAAAAAGAAATACTGCTCCTTGTTCAAAGAAGAAACAACCACAGAGCTTCTGCGGGCCAAGAGACGAGGTGATCTATACCTCATGGACTTCAAGTCCATCAACAAAGACGAAAAACTCTGTCTAGTCTCAAGTAAGAATGAAGAAGCTTGGCTTTGGCACAATAGGTTCTGTCACTTAAACTTTCATTCCTTAGACAAACTTGTGAAATTAGATCTGGTAAAGGGACTACCAAGTATCAAATTTGACAAAGATTATCTATGCTCTGCATGTGAAATGGGAAAACTCAAAACAGCTGCCCATAAGACTAAAACAGACATATCTTGCACTAGACCTCTGCAGATGCTCCACGTAGACCTCTGCGGTCCTATATCTGTGCAGAGTCTAGGTGGCAAGAAGTACATTCTTGTAATCATAGATGAATTCTCTAGATATACTTTGGTGGAATTCGTTCGAAAGAAATCAGATGTTCCTGAGGTACTAATCAATCTTCTTAAGAGGATACAAGTTCTTCATGATTGCAGGGTTCAGAGAGTTCGAAGTGACAATGGGACAGAGTTCAAGAACTCAACAATTGAAGCCTATCTCACGACATAAGGCATCTCACAGAACTTCTCCGCTGCAAGGACTCTACAACAAAATGGGGTGGTTGAACGCAAAAACCGAACCCTTGTAGAATCCGTAAGAAGCATGCTCACTGCCTCAGGACTTCCAATTTCCTTTTGGGCAGAAGCCATATCCACGACTTGTTTTACCCAAAATCGCTCATTGGTGGTGAAAAGACATGAAAAGACCCCTTACCACCTTCTCAATCGAAGAAAGCCAAATATCAAGTACTTCCATGTCTTCGGCTGCAGATGCTTTGTGTTGAACGACAGAGAGCAATTAGGGAAATTCAGTCCCAAAGCTGATGAGGCCAAATTTGTTGGCTACTCATCAAACTCCAAGGCTTACCGAGTTTATGTGCTCAAATCAAAACATATACTTGAAAGTATTAATGTTTCATTTGATGACTCGTTTTAGGTGACTTCTGAACAAATCAGCTCAGGACTCAAGCTCCAAGATAAGGAAACTGGTGATTCATCAAGAACAAACGAACTTCATCAGCTGTTTTAAGAGATGTTCGATGATGGACCCTCAGAGGATGACCACAGAGCCTCTAAAGCTGAAACCTCTCTAGACCAATCAGGTACCTCTCTGTCAGGTCCTAGCAATTCATCACCCTCTTCCAACACTTTTGCAGGTGCAAACATAGAGGGGGAGCACTCAGAGGCTAATACTAACCAAGGCTCCAAGCTTAATCAAGAATTTGGTCATCTACAAGATATCTCTGAAGGGTCAACACCAAAACAATCAGAGAACTCTGAACAAGGAAACACAGAGCTCATGACATCAACTCAGAATAACCAAAGTCATGTGGCAAGTACAAATGATCTCCTTTCTACAGAGGGTGATCCGGTTCAAGAAACTGAACATGCTCCAGAAGTGTTTCCAGAAGGTTCAAATGATCACCTACCACGAATGACTAAGTGGACCAGAAGTCAAGCACTGTAGATCCCAGTGCAGTGCAATCACAAGTAATATGAACAATGATGAACAGATTATAGGCCACAGCAACTAGTCATATGATTGATATAACTTCAAAGGGTTAAGGTTTACAGAGAGAATTTCTGATAAGGTTATGTAAACCTAACGACTAGTAAAATGAATAATGAATTTCTCTCCTAAACTGTTCTACTCTAATTATGAAATAAATAAGCCTTTATATACTTAGGCTTTACAAGCAATTGGGCTTTATAGGCTTGGGCCCATCTTAATAAAACAACTATCAATTTATTACAAAACAAACCCTTATAAATACTTTATTCCACTTTCAACACATAGGACTTTCAGTCCTAACAATCTCCCCCTAAAGTTGAATAAAGCATTTATCTTCTTGAAATGTTCAAACATTGATCTTCTTTCCCTCTTGACTCTTTGACGAACTTTGATGTTGCTTGACTTCATGTCTTTCCACGCTCCCCCTTGAATAAAGCTCTTGTTCTTCATAGTATCAACTTTGTAACCAGATTCAATGTACAGTAGCCTCGACTGAACGCACTATCAAGCAACTTTCAGTTGTAAAAACTCAATCACATCGGATCAGCACACAATAAAGATAATGTGAGAGTTACTTGACATTCCACGATGCATCTTCAGTTTAAAACAAAGAATCTGTCTTTGAACCGCGAGTTGAATAGGCTTTCAGCTTAAGAACTTGTTTCAATCAGCTCGTAGGAGGAATGATAAACAAATTTGTAGCAAACACCACATGATACGGAAAGAATCAATACAATCTTTGAAATCTCTTTGAAAAATTGAAACATCATCTTCATCACTTTGATATCTAGACTGTCTTCAGAAATAACTTTCTTTCTTTAAAACTTTGAAATTGAACTTTTTCTCCCCCTTTTTGATGATTGTGAGCATCATAATCAGCAAAACTTCTTCAAGTTTAGCACTTTCTTTGATCTCCCCTTTATGATAATTTTTATATTCTCCCACCTGTGATCTGAGTATACGTCAATTCATGAAATGTCTATATCCGAATCTTTTCAAATTCAGACATAATGGACAATGTAACCCTGATTCAACAGATGAAACAGTTAGTATGCCTGTAAGTAGCACAGAGCCACTTTGTACAACGGATGTACATTGGAAAGGAGTTTTTGTGATGTTCACTTCCCCAGGGCTTCCATTCAATCATCGAAAAACCACAAAGGAATTTTCTATGAATGTTATGACAAGAAAACTCATTCCTTGTGTGCTCGTGAAAGTGTAGAAATGATTGAAGCTACTTAGCTTGATCAGGCTCAAAAATGTGTAAACTGTTGAGACAGCAACAAATATTACACGGACTCAATGTGCATGAAAGAGGTGCGAAGGTGGGGCAACTTTCCTTCTTTTTCAATATCTAAATCTTCCGAGTGAAGACTAGATAGCAGATATGCTGCATCCCCAAAGGAAATGAAACATTTCTTTGTTAAGAAAGAAACGAGTGGTTGGTGGGGTTATAGCAAGAGTTGGCATGGGCTCACTGCCTGTTTCAATGATGGTCACCAAAGAATGTGAACCAATCAGAATATGTGGCTGCCCGGCTCAGAAAGTGGTTGGTGCAGAGTTCTGATATTCTTTTAACTCTGTTCTCACACCCTCTTTCTTTTTAGCATTATGCTCACTTCTAACCAAACTCTCATTTTCCATTTTACCGCTCAGCACAATGAGAAAAACTCAACCCGATGAGTTATCTCCCCCACTCTTTGATTTATGACCCCTCACCCCTCAAATCACTCTAGGATAACTTCCGAGGTAGGAAACACTGGTTTACGTGAATCCATGGAAGTTCTGTTTAAACTCTCACACAAATCCCATGTAATTCCTATAAAGAATGATAGCTCAACAGTTTATCTTGAACATTTTAGCTCAAAAAGTATTATAACATTGTCAAAATGTATGCTCATGATATTTGAGCAATTGAAGTTTGAATATTTCTCAAAACAAAAATATTGAATGAATGAAAGGAAATCAAAAGAATTGTTTTAAGAGTCTGACAATGTATCAATCAGATCAAATAAACTGGTTAGGGTATCAAAGAATTGGATATTTTGTTTATATGAACAAATATAAACAATTTAGCAATGAAAGCACAATATTAAAAATAATGATTTATGCTCAACGATATTGAGTATCAAACGGGGGTATTACCATCGAAATATTGTTTCGTTATGAGACATGGTAATAACAAATACAAATGAAGTACTGAACCTGTGTGTGTGAATACGTGACAGTATAAAGACAAGATAATACGCAAGTATTGATCTTTTGAAACACACAGTCAGTTAAACATTATATCTCAAAAATGAAAAACATTTAAAATCACACTTCTAAATTCATAAAATCTTTTGAGAATCAGAAGTGGTTTGAACATTTCAGAAACCGTTTTTCATGCTTGAAAGTTGTTCTTCTTTCAAACAATTAGAGATCTAGGATTAGAAGATATTTACCTTTTAAGCTCCCCCTCAAATCATGATATAATGATATAGATCTATTAAGCCCACCCTGGATATTTGCAATAAAATCCAAGTCTGAAGGTTGAAGAACGGGTCCTGATCTGTCATGTGATCAGAAGCCAAACTTCGTTGAAGTCCGGGTTCTAAGCTGATTTACTTAGAAGCCATTGATCTTCTACTCCCCCTTGACAGTAGGTGCCTACAACAAAGAATCAGTTTTCGACTTTGGTACCCACTGGTATTTGGGTCCATGAATGTTAGTTGCAGTTCTTGTGGGGGATATAGAATAAGAACCATACCAGAAATGATCACTGGTTTTGTGAATGTGATCATGTGTATGACAATAAGAACAGTGGTATTTCTTACCTGATAACCTGAGTAATTGATCTCTCGAGTAGATATGATCAGGTTTACTTTTACTCGCTTTGTTCTTCTTGGCATTGACCGCATGTACACATGATTCTTTTTCTTTCAGCTCATCTTCAACTGGTTTCTTCTTCCAGACCAGTTCCTCATCTATGTATCACTTTCTTCTAGAGCGTGTACCTGAACCATCTATATTGCTATCATAGAAAAGGTTAGTTTTACGAATCCGATCAAAAGATTTAACTGACCTTTGTGGAGAGACAGATTTCTGATTTGTACTTGATACAGACTTTTCAAGCACTTTAATCGTCGAAGCAAAGTTGTCTCTTTCTTGAACAAGCAGGTCAATCTTCTTCGTGAACTCAGACTTCGTTTTCTGCTCTTTTAGTGCCTTCTCAGATAGTTCAGATAGCTTGGAAGTCAGCCTTTTAATCTCATTCTCAAAGATTCTTCGTTCTTCTTCAAATCCCTGCTCAGCATCATTTCTTTGGTCAGATATTTTTTTGAAGACACCAACATTCTTTTGTTCAATGGCCTTCTTCTCTTTGGCAAACTTCTCTCTTTCTAGAATGATTACTTTCTGAAAATCAGAAACTTGCTGAGAAAGTTTTATGCATTTCAGCTCAATTTCTTTCTTCTCATCAGCACATTTTCTCGAGAATTCTGAGAACTTCTTTGCGAAAGATTTCTCTTTAGTCTCAAAATCAGATTTGTGTTTAGCAAGCAGTTGCTCCAAATCCGATAAACGCTTTTGAAGATCTGCATTTGCATCTTTCAGTTCAGAAATCTTTTCCTTAGAATTTTCAACAGAGACTATTTGCTGAGTTTTAGCTTCCAAAATAGAGATCTTTCCTTTTAGCTCAGAGTTCTCAGCTTCCAATTCTCTTCCTGTTAATAAACCCTTTGTCCCTAACACCAACCATTCAGCACAATCCCACAGTTCTTTTCCTGTCATGTTGTTAGTATTTATTTGACCAATAATTTCACTAAAAATGTCACTAATAAATTCATTACAGATACTACTTTTCATATAATTTCTAGAATTATTATTGGCCCTCTCTCTTTGTTCCTTTTCCACAGGAGAAGCTTCTGGCGGAATTTGGGATTGGTTCTCTCCTTCAGTCAATGATAATCTGATATAGGGGCCCACTTCATTTTCATCTACAAAAGACAAAAAATCAGCTTTCCACTCTTCATATTCTGTTTTGGACCGCAGCCTTGGTATGTACACCATTTTGATCGTTTGAATAGAATGTATTCGCTCCGGCTTTGAAGAGAGATGAAACTTGAAAGTGCAGGGACCAAAAGTGACAAAATGTGAAACTTGAAAGTTTAGGGTCACAAACGACACGCTGAATCCTTGAAGTACGGGGGCTAAAATAAATACACCGGTCTAACCGGGGTCCGGTCGAAGCAAAGGACCGGAATATGCAAGATACCGGTCGAAAGCAAGACCGGAGTAAGCAAGTACCCGGTCGAATGGAAAGACCGGAAAAAAAAAATCCGGTCGAAGGGTTTGACCGGAGGTTACAACTATCCGGTCGAAGGTTAGACCGGAGTAAACAAGTATCCGGTCCAATGAGCAAGACCGGAGTACAGGTGTCCGGTCAAATGGGTAAGACCGGGAAAGCTCTTATTCGGTCGAAGGGGCAAGACCGGAGCACAAGTGTCCGGTCAAATGGGTAATTCCGGGGAAAACTCTTATCAGGTCGAAGGGGCAAGACCGGAGCACAAGAGTCCGGTCAAATGAGTAAGACCGGGAAAACAAGTATCCGGTCGAATGCTCAGGTCGAATGACTATGAAAGCGATAAACACAATTAACAAAATAAGCCGATAAACACGATGAATCGACCGAAGAACACGATGAGTTTCTGGGATTCGACCGAAACCAAACCCAGAAACTTTAAACGATCGATTAAACCAACAGAGACTTCGATCCTTCGATCGAATGAAACACACAGTAAACCAATCAAAAATAAATCGACCGGATGAAAACACCTCGAACTCAGATTAGACCGAAGATTTGCACATAAACTCAGATTCGATCGATAAGAAAAAATTCCAGAAGATAACTTTTGAACGAAACACAGATACAAAAAAAATAATTTTGCAGATAATATAAACACAGAAAATAAACACTAATAATCAATTAAAGCAAATATAGCAATTATCACAAGTAATTGATTTTAGGGTTTCAGACAAATCTTTTTACTGGATCAAACCTTTTTGCCTACTTGCTCTGATACCAATTGTAGATCCCAGTGCAGTGCAATCACAAGTAATATGAACAATGATGAACAGATTATAGGCCACATCAACTAGTCATATGATTGATATAACTTCAAAGGGTTAAGGTTTACAGAGAGAATTTCTGATAAGGTTATGTAAACCTAACGACTAGTAAAATGAATAATGAATTTCTCTCCTAAACTGTTCTACTCTAATTATGAAATAAATAAGCCTTTATATACTTAGGCTTTACAAGCAATTGGGCTTTATGGGCTTGGGCCCATCTTAATAAAACAACTATCAATTTATTACAAAACAAACCCTTATAAATACTTTATTCCACTTTCAACACACAGGACTTTCAGTCCTAACAAGCACATAGCGAAATTATAGGTGACCCCTCTGACAGAGTCCAGACTCGATCAAGCACTGCAAATTTTGGTTACTATACAAATTTTGTGAGCATTATCGAGCCCAAAAAGATCTCTGAAGTTCTTGAAGACCCAAACTGGGTAGAGGCTATGCAAGATGAGCTTCTGTAGTTTGAACGAAACGAAGTATGGACCCTAGTGCTTTTGCCGAAAGGCAAAACCGCAATAGGGACCAAATGGGTCTTTAGGAACAAAAAAGACGAGGATGGTGTGGTGATCAGGAACAAAGCAAGACTGGTGACCAAGGGATATTGCCAAGAAGAAGGGATTGACTACGAAGAAACTTTTGCCCTTGTGGCTAGACTCGAAGCAATAAGAATATTTCTTGCCTTCGCAGCCCACAGAGGTTTTATAGTGTTTCAAATGGATGTTAAGTCAGCCTTTCTAAATGGACAAATTCAAGAAGAAGTTTACGTCCAGCAGCCACCAGGGTTTGAAAGGTCCAAGTACCCAAATCACGTATATTTCTTGGACAAGGCTCTGTATGGACTCAAGCAAGCCCCTAGAGCCTGGTATGACAGACTTTCAAACTTTCTTCTTGCAAATGGTTTCGAAAGAGGTAAAACTGATACAACTTTGTTCTATAAAAAGAGAAAATGTGAGATTCTACTTGTACAGATTTATGTTGACGACATTATTTTTGGGTCCACAAATGAATCTTATTGTAAAAAGTTTGAGTCTTTGATGAAGAGTGAGTTTGAGATGAGCATGATGGGAGAACTTAACTTCTTCCTAGGATTGCAAGTCAAACAAACCAAAGAGGGTATTTTCATAAACCAATCTAAATATATCTCTGACATAGTTGAAAAATACAAGCTCTCTGACTCTTCACCAATGAAAGCCCCTATGGCCACTGGATCCAAGATGTATGCAGACCCAGAGGACAAATCTTTGGATTGTAAACTCTACAGAGGTATGATAGGGTCTCTATTGTACTTAACCACGAGTCGACTCAATATAATGTTCGCCACATGCCTCTGTGCAAGATTTCAAGCTAACCCCAAAGAATCTCATCTTCATGCTGTAAAGAGGATCTTCAGATAGCTTAAAGGGACCAAGAATCTTGGCCTATGGTATCCGGAGAACTTTGGCTTTGATCTTGTGGCTTATACAGATTCAGATTACGGAGGATGCAACCTCGACAAAAAAAGTACCTCTGGGAGTTGTCAATTCCTTGGAGGGAAACTAGTGAGTTGGGCTTCTAAGAAGCCGAATTGTGTCTCGACCTCTACGGCAGAAGCAGAATACGTTGTTGTCGCCAGTTGTTGCTCGCAGGTTCTGTGGATGAGAACCCAACTCAGAGACTATGGATTTGACATCGAGAAAATCCCCATCCTCTGTGACTCCAAAAGCGCAATCGCGATCTCTGCCAATCCTGTTCAGCACTCTAAGACAAAGCATATCGACATCAGGTTCTTAAAACATCATGTGGAACATTGGACGATAGAAATGTACTTTGTCCCCATAGATTACCAGCTTGCCAACCTTTTCACAAAGGCTTTAGATGAGAAAATGTTCACTTTTCTTGTTGGCAAGATTGACATGCTAAACATGAGTTGACTCACAGAGCCTCTGTACCCTTGCACAGAGCCTCTGCAGTACATATTGTATATCTGTACATATTTTCTTTTGTACTTTCTCTTTTTTCAAAAATCTTTCGGTAAAATAGCTCTCTTGCTCTGTGTCTTGCTCAAGTGTCCACTTTCAAAAGAACCCAAGCACAAATCAAGGGGGAGCTGAAAAAGGAGACCTTGACATTTCAAAGGGGAGCTCGACATCTTTTGCCAAAAATATCGTTCTGCCCCTCAAAAATGCTTTCACAACTAATGAGTGATCACCGACCCAGATTATTTCCTAAATTAGTAGTTTTTTTTCTCAGAGCCTCTGAGGTCCTTCACAGAGCCTCTGTGACCCTTCACAGAGCCTCTGTACCTCACAAAAAGGGATTGGGTCTGTTCTCGATCAACTCATAAATTCTTTCGAAAGTCTCAGTCTTCTTAGTATTATAAACCTCATAATGACCCCAGCAGCTCTTAACCCACAGAACTTCTGCCATTTTTAACTTCAATACTTTTACCATTTGGTCATTATGTGCGGGTTATTTTTCAAAAATCACTGTCATGTAGGAATAGTAACTGCCACGCGCTTGAGAATAGAGGGAGGCGCACGTACTCTATCATGCACCGCCTATCCTGACGTGGTACATTCCTATTGGGTCGTATCTGTACCATCGTTTTTTTGAAAACGGTTACCTATCCGTTAGCACTCATTACGGATTTCAAATCCTCATTTTTTACCGCTAATTCTTTTCACCCTCCTCATTATAAAAACCCTTCTATACCTATTCTTTTCTTTTTTACCTGAAATATTTGCTCTCAAGAAATCCCCATCAAGAATTCTCCACATTCTCAGCAATGGCTTCCCACTCAAACTCTTCCAAGAACTCCAATGGCTCTAAGAACTCCAACCACTCTCATCACTCTACAGCTCAAAGAGCCGATTCGAACTCTATTGGAAAAGAGCAAGTGCTTACGAGCAGAATGCTCTCTTTTACTAGGCATGACTATCACATGACTCAGATGAACAATAAGCCAAACAACCATTTTGTTACCCTTACTCCTTCTGGATTCCCCGATGAAGCCGAATCCCTGATCAAAATCCTCAAGAACCATTTTCTGATCAACGCCCTAACGATGAAAAGAAATGACATCCCTGAAACATACATTTAGCAGTTCTGGCTGAACGCTCGACATGCCAAGATGGAGGGATACAGACATTGCATCATTGGATATGCAACCCATCCATCGACCACAAAGATTCTGGATTTAAGGATCAATCCAAGAAAATTGTCCGATGTTTTTGAATTTCCCACCAAGACAGATCTCAATCTGCGGAAATTCACAGAGGAGCCCACTGATGAAGAAATACTGGAGTTTCTGAAGTTCATTGGATACGCAGTGCCAATCACCAAAAGAACAAACTTCAGAAGACAGAACCTACGCCCTCTGTGGAACGTGCTCTTCTCAATTCTGAACCGCTGCCTAACGTCAAAGGTTGGAAGCCCGGACCATCCAGCCACACAATATTAGCAATAATGTATGGGATCTACTATGATCTCCCACTAGACTACGCTGGACTCATTTTCAAGGAGATCAAGAATGCTATCATAACCAAACGGCAAGACCAAGATAGGGGCACATAGCCCAAAAACATCGTTTTTGGACGTTTCCTGGGATTACTTCTAGGAGATGATTTGATTGGGGAGAACAAATTACCGGCAGAGGGCAAGACAATTAAACTTCATGAGATGAAGTCTCACAAACCTACCACCCTCAAAACGGGGTACCCACACGCCATACCTCTGTCAACAAAGCTATTGACATATTTGGGTAGTGAAGAGGGTGTTAAGGATTACATAAGAGGGCACAGGACTCTAGAACTGAGTCCTGCAACCCCCCCTCGCATAGGATTCCATGTAGGTGATATAGTTATTTACTATAGAGATGAGGGAGAAACGGAGACAGAAGTTGTGGCCACAGAGGAACAAGTGAGTGAGAGAAAAGGAAAGTTAGATAGAGGGGAGGGGAGTGAGAAAAAGGAGAAAAAGAAACACAAGAAAAAGAGAACCAAAGAAGTAGAGGTTCCAAAATCCTCTGAGACGAAGAAACCAAAGAAAAAGAGAACCGCAAAAGTAGAGGTTCCAAAACCCATGAAGACTGCAGAAGCAACAACAGAGGTTGCCAAATCCTCTCAGAAAAGGAAAAAGAGGAAACTTCGTACTCCTGTAGAGAAAGAGCGATCTGCTGAAGCTAAGGGTGAAGCTCTCAGAGCTAGAACCGAACCTGCAGAGGGAGACGAAAAACCTCTGCAGAAGACAAAGAGAGCTTTAATCTATGAAGAAACCCCTGAGGAAAGACCTCAAAGTCCTTTGAAATTGGCCACTTGCATAGCCAAAGAGGTCATTCTCAAGTACTCAGGGGACTTGGGCGAAACCCACACTACTACCTCTGCAGTTCTAGTGCAGAAAGGTATTGAAGAAGGACCACACAGTCCGATCCCAACCCAAGCCATCTGGACAGAGGATATTCCTTCATCCTCTATACCACCTAAATCCGGGGAAACCATACCCACCTCACCCTCTCAAAAGGGTGAAGGTGTTTTAAGTGTTCACTTGCCACAAGACACAACTCTACCACACACAGAGGCATTCGTTGCCTTTGTCACGCACATGAGTGACCACCCAACTGCCTCAGAGCTGGCAGAGAAACAACAACAGTTCTGTGGTTCTAGAACAAACACAAAACTTGATCAGTATGACTTTTGGGGAAGCCTCTGAGCCCTTCCTCAAGAAACCTACTAACAGAACTTCCATAGATGATTCCTTTGTCGAACATCAAGGATTGGAAGGAAATCCTCCAGAGCTCAACATCATCTCAGGCTCTGAAGGTGCCAAACACTCGTTGGCTAAATCTGGAACATGTGTTGTTCCAGAGGTCACCACGGACACTTTTGTCACAAAGGGCGAGTTTAAAGCCTTTGTTGACATGGTGTTCCAAAAATTTGACGAGTTGAAAAGCTATGTCACGAAGGAATCCCAAGGAAACTCCCAAGTCCTTGCAGAGGCTCTCAAAGAAAATGCAGAGGCTCTGAAAGATCTTCATCAATCTTCAATACAACATTCAGCGGAGATCAAGAAGCTCGCAGAGACCTCTGTGACTACAACTGATATTCAAGCATGCAGAAAAACAATCATCGCTCATTCAGATCAAATTCAGGTCCTGGGGGATATCTGCATGGAGGAGATGGGAAAATTTGCCTCCCAAGTAGTCCAGTCAGGGGTGGATGACCTGACCAAGCTTCAAGACGAAATCAAGGACATAACTCGCAGTGTTATTGTTCCTTTCCAACCTCAGGCATCAACATCTGCACCTCCACCCTCCTCTGCCACTAACATCTCTGGCCTCCCTACAAAAGAAGAGTTAGAAACAATGGGGCGAATGGTTCTAAGCAATCTCAACCTTATTGGATCTGACGTCTCTCAAGAAGGCAAGAAATTGACAGAGGATCTGAAGAAGACTGTAGCCACGATCAGGTTCAAGTCTGATCTGGAAGTAAACAAACTATCATTGGCTACAGAGGATGAACTGAAGAAGATCTCAAAGAATGTTGAAGATCACCTCTACAAGAGGCGAAAGAGGAAGGCACCTGCGACCTGCCAAGCAGAGGCGTCGCAGAAGAGGGCACGTCATGAGGACCAGGATCCTGATGCCTCTGGTCCTCATGAGGGGGAGATCTTACAGATTACAAGCCACATTTCAGCAGAACCCCTGAACCAACAAGTCCCTACAATCTCAGAGCCTAGACCTCAGAAGTCAGATCAAAAACAGGCCTCTACAACTTTATTATCTCCCTAAATCCAAACGAAAGCACCACCTACCACCAAATACAAAGGCAAGGCTATTGCCACAGAACCTCTGAAGAAGAAGTCGCCTCCTCCAAGCACAGAGAAACTCCTAAAAATCTCCATGGTTTCCATGAAAAGTGAGACTCTGAGAGGCATAAAACCTAAAGAGGAAGATTGGGTATTTGATTTGCAGCCCCTCTCTGAACTCCCCGTCCTTGACCAAATTGAGAAATCATCAAAGGATAGAGTTGCAAAAGTAATCCAAGGCTTCGAGAGCTTGAGAAGACCCTTCCCCATTCCTCAGAAGAAGAACATAGAAGAAGATGTCTACAAGTATCTCTACAGCCGCGGGGTCCACGATCAGCCTTCTGTCCAACTCTCAGAGGAAATCATTTCAGAGAGAGGAGAAGATTCTACAAAGATAAATACAAGCCAAAAGCTCAAGTCTTCTCCATGGCCAAAATAACAAAGGTTCTGTCAATCAAGCTTATCCATACAAAATGCAAGAACTTCTAGTTCAATCAGTATGCAGTGAAGAGAGATGATGGGGAAATATGGACGTTCACCGATGCAGATCTGACAACTCTCCATCCCCACGATCTCCAAGAGCTATTCAAATGGACAAAAGACAAGTTCGGGTGGAAGAAGGAGTACCAAGAAGCCCACCTCACGATCAAAAGAACTATGCGGGAAAAGCTACTCTTCTACAGCGTGGTGGATTTTCAGGTGACACTTGATCTGGGGTCAAAAAGGTGAACTTTCCTCCACCAGAGGATAGTCTACCACCCTCTGCCATAATCCTTCCAAACTCCATAGTCAATTCACCTTCCTTTGGTTTCGTGTACATGAATCTGAAGGGCGAAAAGAAGATCTTCATGGGGATTGATAGTCACAAGTACTCAACTCAGTCTCTGCTATTCATACAAGATCTGTTAATCAAACACAGAGGCACACCACTTGTACCTACAGAAGCTGCAAATGTTATTCTAGAAGATATAAGTGCAACAATAAACTTCAGAGATCTGTGCGTGTTTTACTACAGAGAGCTGAAGAAGGAAGGTGGGTTTGGAAGAAAAATAGATGATTTTCCAGACGCCAAAGTATAGGTTCTGAAGATATGTATTTTATTTACTTTCATTTATTGTACTTAAATGTAATTGCCTTCTGGCATTTTTTTGAAAGTAAGTAGACAAAGGTTGAGTTCCTTTCACCTCTTTTTTTTTCTAACTTAGCCACGCTCTCAAATTTTCAATTTTTTATTTTTCAATACTTAGGGGGAGATTGTTAGCAACAATCATAGTTTATAGAAGTATTGAAAAATAGGCTAGGTATAGAGACTGCAGAAGTTCGCTCAGAACATCCAAGTGTACCATAGAAGATGCAATCTCAGAAGACACCTCTCGACACTCTACCAGAGGACACGAAACCTGATAATGCTCTGCAGATCACAGAGCCTCTGTGATGGCTATCCTCTGGAGACTTCGACGTTTTCAGCAAACTCAGTTCAAGACAAAGTCACATGCAGATCACGTGATGCCTGTTGTACGAAGATTTCCAGATCACTTTGGAGCGGCGCACGATGGTTTTACTTTCCAGGTGGCATTCCGTTTATGGAATGTCAGCCTTTGTCTTGTACTACGAGGTGCATCCTCCTTGTATATTATGGGACCACCTTAGAGTTTCAAGAAGCGAGCACACACAATTTGTCTAAATAGAGATTGTATTCTCCCTGAGCATATTAGCACACACCAGTACGTGTTCTTGGTGTTCTTAAGAAAATCAATGAAACAGTGTTTTGAGTAAACTCCTTGCATTACTTTACTATTCTGTTTATTGATTACCCGTGAGTATACTACCTTGCATGTTCTACCTTTTCTACATATTATAAAAGCATACGTACTCTAGTTATTCAACCAGTGTGTAGCAAAAGGTTTATCAAGTTAAGAACATCACTTATTTGGATCAACACTCTTGAACACGTACAACACTGTGATAGATCTATAAATATCTACTCGCACAACACAGTGTCATATCCCTATTTATACAAAGGGACAAAACACTCAAGACATTAAAAACAACATACTATAGAAACACTCAAACAACTAAAACCAAAATACAAGACTTTGACTATTGACTTTATTATAATGACTTTGACTTTCACTTTGAGAGTTGACATTGAGCTTTGACTTCGCATGACTTTGATCTTCAGTCTTTATAATATTGCATCCAACAAAAATATGCTCTAACATTTTATTATACTCTGGATAATAAGTTGCAGAAACCTCTGTTATGGAACAAAGTTAGGCTTCTTTGATGTTCTTTTGGATTGAACTCCCTCGTATAGCTCTGTCCAGAATGCTATAGAATAATCCACGTGCAGATCGTACATAATGGCATGAAACAATCTAAGGGGATGTTTGGTAGTTGTTGAATGGTTTGATACAAGATGATTAAGTGATCAGAATGATTAAGAGGCTCTTATGATATAGTACAAAATGAAATATGGTTGTTTGGTAATTGTTCATAATAAAATAAGGGCTAAGAATGGTTAAGGAATGCCCAAGATACAAAATCATTCAGAGGGTTTTGGAACCATTAAGAAGCAGACTTTTGTTTTACCAAACAAGATTCACCTCTTAACGATTTAGAGGTTGCCTCTTAATGGAATCATTAAGAGGTGAACAAACAACCCCTAAGCATGTGCATACTGGTGTTGTCAATTCCGATGTGCTTTGCAGTGAAACACCGATTGATGATAGAGAACATCTGATACCAGAATGGTGGCAAATTTGTCTTCTTGAATTAACTGATCTTGGTTAGGTCACCAACATATCCTAAGGCTCGAATGCCTTCAAATACTTTAGAATCTATTGGATATGAGTCAAAGCTGGCTCTGACTTCTCTTGATTTTTTGTCCGGAAGATCAAGAATGACTCGCAGTCTTTGATAATTCAGAATTGATGTAAAGTGATCAATTCTAATCTCAAAGTGCATGTTTCTGATGTTGTTGTCATTCACAAAAGAGATTGTCTTCCAAGCTTGTTGAAGGTAGATCAGAGGTCCAATAGTAGTAGCAGTCAGTGCATAATATAGAGAATGGCCTCTGAAGATATCCAACACTAATGGATCAATGTTAAGGTGATCAATGTCAACATGATGATTGTTTGGATACAATTGCAGATAATCAGATGGATAGATCAGTGCAAGATTTGGATTTTCATCAATAACATATTGGAAATGAGATATTGATGATGGCATAGGTGTCTCTTTGGAAACATTCAGATCATTCTCATCCATTTGCATAATGGGAGCAACTAAGTTCACACTGGCCATTTGAAAGTGATAGTCGAAGATCACTAAATCCTAGAGAGAGAAAGTAGAGAGAAAGAGCAATTAAGGCGCAAAGTATGATGTATTGATGTATGCGTGAAGTTCCTACCAACAACCAAGACCAAAGGGACTTAAATACCCTTGGTCAATACTACACAGTATTAAACTCTAAACACAGTATTTGACCAAGCCTATAAATACAATGATTACTATAAAATCAGACTCAACAATATTCCCCTTAGTAATCATTGGTGCTTTGGTCTTCAAAATCCATCTTCTAAATCAGCACCGACCATAAAAGCGACTTTATGAAGCAATCTGACTTTTTGAAGAAATTTCTTCTCATCATCTTTTAAGCTCTGTTGTCTTTACTGCCTTGACAAGACTGGACTAGTTTGAAATAAACTTGAAAGAACAGTCGGTTCATCAGTTTGTGCTCTAGACGACACACCTCTTTTAAATGACCTTGAATGAACTGTGGTGATCGGAGCTTGAACAGCAAAAGACAAGTAAAGTTGAAGAAATTTTGAATCTTTGAGCGAATCTTGATCAACAGATAAACTTTTGAGCTATTTGTCTCTTTATCATCTCTTTAACTTCTCTTAACTTCTCCCCCTCATGACCTTGATGATCTGGATCAACTTGGTCATGCATATGTGGAGACGAGACAGCTTAAGATCTACAAAATCAAAGAAACGGATAAAACAAGAAGGTTTGCGCTAACAGAAGGAAGCGCAAAGTAAAGTTTGCGCGACAGGCATGAAACGCAAAACATGCTTTGCGCTAGAAGCTGTTGGCGCAAATTTAGCTTCGCGCTACCAATTGGTGACGCAAATCTGACTTGGAGTCTGAAAATTTTTACCTGATTAGCTCTTTGACTCCCCCTACACAAATGCACTAAATTTGACAATTCAAGTTAGCATTCATTTAGAGAATCAGATACTCCCCCTCAAAAACAGATATGATCATTAAGAAAATTCTTCTTTTTCACTCCCTTTGAATAATGCTCAAATACATTTAAAAAGGATATGAGAACACAAGAATTGAAACATCAATGTAGAAAGAAAAATATACTGAATATGTATTTTGAAACGACTAAATATATAAAAACTTAAACAGAAACAAATAAAATTCTACTTAGTAAAATATCACAATAAAATCCATCAGATGAAATCAAATGTATGCTTTTGGATACAAAAACAAGTTTCATTGCATATCAAGTTAAGACATGTTCAGTTTCAAAAACTTTCATCAATCTATTCAGTGTGCTAGCATGTGAACTTCGATTAGCTTCAAGAAAATACAATTCTAAAAGTATAATAGAGAACTTTGCATATAATCACACTAAGTCATCAAAAATTCAGACTTTCACAAATTTACAGGTTTATTGCAACTCAGAAATATATAACCAAGTATCATGAGATGTGTGCTCAATGGCATCTTTTAGCATTGTGCTCTATGGCATCTTTACATGAGTGTGCTCTTTGGCATCTTTTAAGCTTGTGCACTTTTGGCATCTTTTTAGTCAACAAGTTTATTAAGTAAAGAACATAACGTAAACGTAACTTTCTATCTGATCCTATTGCAGAATTTGGGTCAACCGCTCCCAGACCAGTTGGCCTTAGGGGACTAGGTGTCAAGCACCTCTTGGAACTTACTCTCCCAGATCAGAAAGGCTACATCGAAACATCCTAAACCCATTCATACCAGTAGACCATGACTTTCGATCTGATTCTATAGAAGGATTTGGGTTCGATCACTCCCAGATCAAATAACCTTAGGGGACCAGATAACAAGCATCCCACAGAACTTACTTTCCCAAACCAGAAAGGTCACAGGTACAAACTTTTAAACTTAGAGATTTCTGATTTATAAGGATTTAATAATCATCTCAAACACAAGGTTTTACGTCTAAGTGCTTAGCCCATATTTTCATTACGATCCGAAATTCCGACTTTTTAGGTTTTCTAAGCATTGAAAACTATAAATATTCCGAATCACACAACTTTAAAGCAAAATCAAAAGTTACAAACATGTTGCTGACTTTCCACTTTTGTTAGAACTGAAATTTGAACATACAAGAACTTTAATATAAACAAAGCAACTTGAAAATTTATCCTAGACACATTTTATTCAAAATAAAGAAAAATTGTAAAACTTTTACTTTATAGAATAAAATTTGTAAAGGTTTAAACTTTTAAAACAACATGCCGAGTTTTTAAAAATAGAAATATTTGATCAACAAGTTTATATTCAGTTGAAACATAATATAATTCAAAAATATTATCTTTCACACAATGTAAAAAATGAAATTTGTGTCTCATTAGTAAAAATTTTGGGTTGAACAAAATCAACAGTTGAGTTGAAATGCTCAGATTCTTTTAAAACATATGAGAAAACTGGAAGAACATCATTATCAGATATAGATGCAGCGGAAATTAAGTAGATGTACTCACAGTTTCTCATTAGTCAGAAGCTTAAAGCATTGAAGAATGAGTCCTAGACTAAGATGTCTAGAAGTCATAGTATGTGAAGCACGGGTTCTAAGCTGAGCTGAATTACTCTGAAGCCATAATGATGACAATGAAGTCCGATGTTCAATCTCCGATCACCACAGTTCATTCAAGGTCATTTAAAAGAGGTATGTCGTCTAGAGCACAAGCTGATGAACCGACTGTTCTTTCAAGTTTATTTCAAACTGGTCCAGTCTTGTCAAGGCAGTAAAGACAACAGAGCTTAAAAGATGATGAGAAGAAATTTCTTCATAGAGTCAGATTGCTTCATAAAGTCACTTTTATGGTCCGTGCTGATTTAGAAGATGGATTTTGAAGACCAAAGCGCCAATGATTACTAAGGGGGAGATTGTTAAGTCTGATTTTATAGTAATCATTGTATTTACAGGCTTGGTCAAATACTGTGTTTAAAGTTTAATATTGTGTAGTATTGACCAAGGGTATTTAAGTCCCTTTGGTCTTGGTTGTTGGTAGGAACTTCACGCATACATCAATACATCATACTTTGCGCCTTAATTGCTCTCTCTCTACTTTCTCTCTCTAGGATTTAGTGATCTTGAACTATCAATTGGTATCAGAGCCAATATAGATCTTGAGAGAATTGAGAGATTGTTTTTCTTTTTTAAATTTGTAGAATTAATCAGAAAATTTGATCGATTTTCTTGAATTTTTCAAGAAAATCTCGTTTTCTGGATTTTTCATCAAATTCGGCTTTGTTTTTGAACGAATTTCTTTGATTTTCGGTTTGTTGGATTCGGTTTTGATTGATAAATATTTTTATTTCACATTGAGTTTCAAGAAAATCATGTTTTGATCGTTAATTTTGAAGATTTTCAATTTTCTGGAAAAACGGTTTTAAACATTCTGTTCAGTTTACGATTTTTCGAAATTGTGGTTGTTGATCGAAAAGTATGTTTAAAATGTGTTAGATAGTGTTTTTCGATCTTATATGTGCAAGAAATTGTCTGATTTTGCTAATCTGTAATCGGTTATGTTGTTTTTCATTGTTTTCAGCAGGTTTGCGCTAGATCTCAACTTTGTGCGAGTTCATAGTGGTTTGCGCAAGTTCATCTAGCTTTGCATGAGTTCTTCATTTGTTTGCAGAAAGAATCAGTTCTTCACGCAAAGTACAATTTGCGTTTCTCGTGGATCACGCAAAGAGAACATTGCGTCTCCCGTGTATCAAGAGAAGTCAAGTTTGCGTTAGCCTCCCATCACGCAAAGCTACTTTGCGTCTCCTTCAGCTCACGAGAAGTCAAGTTCTCGTCATCCTTTGCTCACGCAAATCATCATTTGCGTCACCCATGTTTCACGCAAAGTCTTGTTTGCGTTTCTCACTGTTCGCGAGAAGTAAAGTTTACGCATTCCTCAACTCAAGAGAACTTCAGTTTGCGTTTCAAGTTACTTACGCAAAGTTCAGTTTGCGTAACCTTCGCATCACGCAAAGCTTGGTTTGCCTCTTCAATGACTTACGCAAAGTTCACTTTGCGTTTCCTCTGTTCACGCAAAGTAACATTTGCGTTACTAGCTTATCACGCAAAGTTTCGTTTTCGTCTCTCATTGTTCACGACAAGCTCAGTTTACCTCTTCTTCTTCTCACGCAAAGCTCAACTTTGCACCATCTCAAGACTTGACATTATTTCTGGATTTCTGTTTCATGGATTCTGATAAGTTTGCATATCAAGCTCAGTTCTACAAAAATGATCTTATGATGTCTTTTGGTACAGAAAATCGTCCACCAGTGCTGATTGATGAAAATGAATTTACACAATGGCAAGATCGGTTCCTGAACTTCATTAAACGTCAAAAGAATGGTAACGACATGTTGATCATTCTATCTGAAGGACCGTTTGAAAAACCCAAATTGGCTTCTGGATTATATAAGTCCACTAAAGAATATTCACCTGAAGAGTTGTCGGCATATAAAGTTGATCGTGATATTAAAGCAAATCTGATGCTGGCCTTGCCAAACTCAATATACAACACGATTGATTGTTTCAAAACTCCTCCTAATCTTATGTGGCAACAACTTGAGAAGATTATGCTTGGTTCTTCAGTTGCGACTCAACTGCGACATACTCGTTATATGAACAACTTTGAAGAATTCAAAGCCAAGGATGGGGAGCCACTGAAAGCTGTGTATGATCGATTTTGTGTCGTGATCAATGATCTTTGGAAGATTAAAGTTTAAAAGACTAAGCTTAAGACAAATATGAAGTTTCTCAACACATTGCAACCAGAATGGAATAAAACATGCCACAGATTGAGGAATGATGTCAGAATCTCTACAATGTTGATCCAAGAGATGTTCAAGATCTTGCTGACTGATGAGAGCTTGGTCCTAGAGAAAAAGGCCAAACTGGATAAGAAAAACAAGAAATCAGTAGACCCGCTTGCACTCCTCACGAGCCAACTGGCTGAACAAGCATTGTCTGATAATGCTTACAACGGGTCAACTGAAGATGATGGCAAGGCACTGCAGAAAGCAATGATCCTTCTCTCTCAGCATTACCAGAAAAAGTTCCATCCAAGATCTGGTTCCAACACTTCTCGCTTCACTTCAGGTCCAAAAGTCAAAGTGCCCGAGCCAAAGACTGTTGCCTGCTATAACTGTGGAAAGTCGGGCCACTTCTCAAAGGAGTGTCGAGTGAAGAAGGTTAGGGACTCAGCTTATTACAGAAAGAAACTGGAACTGGCTGAAAAGAGAGAGAACGGAACTGCTCTTCTTGCTGAAGAAGAATTCTGGCTGGATCATTATGATGATGAAGCTGCAAACGTAGAGCTCGCTCAGATGTGCTTGGTTGGAGATGATCAGTCAGACGATTCTGATACTGATGAAGACGAGGTATATTCAGAATTTGATTACAATGTCATATCTTCTCAGATGAATATTATGATAACTGCTTTATCTGATTTACGCTTAATGTTATTATCTGAAAAGAATTTAAATGCTGAAAAGTCAGATTTGATTGATAAGTTGAAGATTTCTTTGAAAGATGAAAAATCTATTTTGGAAAATACAAAAGACGTCTTTCAAAAGAAATTGGATGATTTGGAAAAATCAAATAAGACTTATCTTGAATCATTGACGGCTATGACTATTTTAAAAGATGAATTTTTAGATAAAAACAATAAGTTAGAAGAAAAATTATATCGGAGGAACCAATCTGAACAAACAATTTTTATGAACAAACCAAGGAGTGAGGAAGCGTTAAAAGAAAAATGGGGACTCGGTTTTAAAAATCCACATTGTTTAAACAATGCGATTGAAAAATCCCCTAGTTTATATAAATATGATTATCTAACTCTTGCTAAATATGCTCCTCAATTTAAAATTGATTGGATGAATGAGAAGCAAGTGTTAGAAATCGAAAATGAGAAAAGGACAAATAATAAGAAAAAGGAAATTCCTTTTGTTTACACGTTTGAAAATGCCAAATATTTTCCAGACAAATCGAGAAGAGGCAGAAGAATTTTAAATGCTATATCTCCTATCAAATCTTCAATGTTTGATGATTTTGTTGATCCTTATGCTCCTAATTCTGATAAGGAAAATATTTCTCCAATAATTTATGATTCTAAGAATTATACTCCTCCGTTAGTATTAGAAAGCAAAATCATCGATCTTGAAGATAAGATAGAAGATCAAAATATTTTAAAAGAAATTGAATCTGATATTATTCTTTCTTTCATGACGTCTAGTCTTGAAGAAAATTTATTTTCTCAAAAACAAGATTCTATTTCTAGCCTTTATTCTGATTGTCTAGTAAACAAAAAGGAAGTTTCTAAATCTGATATCTTTTCTCAAAATAATTCTGACTCCGAGGTAAGTTCAGCTTTATTGTCTGATCAGATTGGTTGCTTAGGTAAAATTATTTCTCCTGATTTAAATATTAATTCGGAAATTCTTGATGAATCTTTTACGCTAAATGATCAATATTATAAACCTAAGCGTAAAAGAAGACGGTCAAAGAAGTCGAATAAACAAGATACAGTTCTTTCTAACAGTTCTAATACTTCCAATTTAATTCTTTCAGATAGGACTTTGAGCAAGTCAAAGAAGCAGATCTGGAAAGCGAAGCGGACATCTACTGATTCTATGACTGATGAGGATAAATGTGTAGACAGACTTTATAAAAGTGATTCATTTGCTACTTGTAATAATATTTCAAAATACTCAATAAAGCAAATGATTCGAATTTCAAAACATGTCTCATGTTCTTTCTCTGATTCTAGTTCAGATGATTATGCTTTGTATTCATCTGATGATTGTGCTTATTATTCTGATGATATTTCTCGTGCTTTAATTTTTAAATCTAACAAATTTGTTTTCTCCGTTTCTTTGATTTTGCAGATCTTAAGCTGTCTCATCTCCACATATGCATGACCAAGTTGATCCAGATCATCAAGGTCATGAGGGGGAGAAGTTAAGAGAAGTTAAGGAGATGATAAAGAGACAAAGAGCTCAAAAGTTTATCTGCTGATCAAGATTCGCTCAAAGATTCAAAATTTCTTCAACTATACTTGTCTTTTGCTGTTCAAGCTCTGATACCAATTGATAGTCCAAGATCACTAAATCCTAGAGGGAGAAAGTAGAGAGAAAGAGCAATTAAGGAGCAAAGTATGATGTATTGATGTATGCGTGAAGTTCCTACCAACAACCAAGACCAAAGGGACTTAAATACCCTTGGTCAATACTACACAATTTTAAACTCTAAACACAGTATTTGACCAACCCTATAAATACAATGATTACTATAAAATCAGACTTAACAGAAAGCCTGAAAAGTTTGAAAATATTGGATAAAAATCCAATTATGTCAGTAAAATCCCAAAACTTTTATTTTTCAGAATATTTTTTTTTTATTTTCTAAGGCAAAGTACACTTAGAAAAAATTTCACAAAGTACTGAAACAAAGTACTTGACACAAAATAGAATGAATATGGCAAGTTGTCGCAGATAACAAGTGCAACAACACTTAGAAAGATTTTGACATCCAAAGAAGTCGCAAAACTCTTAAATCTTTGAACCTGTCGTGAAACCCATGGAGTTCATCTCAAGAACTCGCAAGTTTCAAGACAAGAACTCGCAAGGTTCTTGTCAAGAACTCGCAGAGTTCTAACTTGTGAAAAATTTGAAATTTCAAAATTTGAATCCACTGTTAAATCTTAAACTTGATTATTTTAGTTTGATTTATGTTCGATTTCCCATTTAAAACATATACAGCAGTTTGATTTCGATTATATAGCACTGTTATTTGTCCAATAAAATTCAAATCAATCCTCAAGAGTATCGAACAATCCAACAATCCATAATCAAAATCCAATGTCAGGGAATTCGAATTTCAGTTTAAGATAGTTAACAATAAGCTCGATTTTGAAATCCCAACAAGGAATCAAGTTATATATGAGATTAATCCAATGAATTTCATCCCATAAGTTCTAAAATCAAAGGTTCGGTTCAAAGTGGGTTTACGAAAGATGAACAGCCACAATGAAAAACCCTAAATCGAAGGACTTAGAACCTGTAAACACCAATCAAACATACAAAAACAAGATACAAGACAATATAGAACAATGAAACAACAAACACAATAAGAAACCTACTATGAATCAAGAAAAATAGATGATTAAATTTGAGAAGTCGTAAACTTAGAGTTGAGAGCAAAAAAAATCTAAGTGTGAGAAGTTGCAAACGGTTCTGAATCAAGTGGGGACTTAGAACGTGAAAAATCGTATATATACTCCAGATTGGGTATGACATATGGTACGATTTGAGTAGACCTCCCACTTGTCGCAAACCACTGAACAAAGGAACTTGTCGCAAAGAATGACAAGTTGTGTTGAACTTGACGCAAAGTTTGATTTGCGTCAAGTTGTGTTTGGAATAGAAGTCGCAAAGCATATGATACGAGTTCATAGAAGTCGCAAGTCGAAGCATACGAGTTCTTCACTTGTCACAGGCTTTGGTTTGCGTCAAGTAATTTGTCGCATACCATTGCTTGCGTGAAGTGTGGAATTCATAGACAGTGGCTTGCGTCAAGCTACTTGTCGCAGACCAAAGGTTGCGTCAAGTGACTTGTCGCAGAGCACTTCTTGCGAGTTCTATACTTAGAAATTTTTTGACAAATTTCCAAAAATGGAAAATTTAATATTTTAACTTTATGACTTTTTCTTTCCAAAAATAACAACTTTGCACAAAATCACTTTTAAAGCTCAAAATAGCATCTCTCACTTGAAAATTTTTCAGATTTCAAAACTTTTGAACACACACACTCACACACTTACACACTTTATCTGATACTCCCCCTTGAAGCGTGTATAGATTTGTATACTCCTCCTAAAGTAATGCATTTAGCTAATCATACTGAAGTATGAGTCCTGATCTGAATTGATCAGAAGTCAATGTCCATGATATTGATTTATCAGTATTTCATGAAAACTGTTAGACCTACAAAACAGATGATGAACTTGGTCCTCATTGAACATGAGTCCACATTGGTTATTTGTATCAGACTTAGAAAATATTATCCAACCAAAAATACTCACACAAACACAACAAGAACATACTCCCCCTCAAATCAAGATAGGAAAATATTGTCATGCATTCAGATTTAACATTCCAAGTTTTCTGACTAAGAAATTGAATCTCTTTTCATCAAGATTTTTTGTGAATAGGTCAGCAAACTCAAAATCAGATGAAACAAAATGACTTTCAATATTACCTTTTTCTACATGATCCTTGATAAAATGATATATGATATCTATGTGTTTGGTCTTGGAATATTGCACCGGATTTGTCGTGATTGCTATTGCACTTTTAGAATCCCAGTAAATAGGAATTTTGTTCAACTTATATCCGTAGTCTTTAAGTTGTGTCATCCACAACACCTGCAAACAGCAACTAGCAGCCTCCACATATTCTGCTTCGGTCGTAGAAGTTGATACATAATTCTGTTTCTTCGAAGACCAACTGACTAGCTTTTCTCCCAAAACCTGACAGGCTCCAGATATGCTTTTTCTGTTCAACTTAATGCCTGCATGATCTGCGTCTGTGTAGGCAATTAGTTCAAACCTAGAATCTTTCGGATACCAAAGGCCCAAATTTGGTGCGCCTTTAAGGTACCTAAGATTCGTTTAACAGCAGTGAGATGGGATTCCTTTGGATTTGCTTGATAACGAGCGCAAAAGCAAGTAGCAAACATTATATCTAGTATACTTGATGTCAAATAAAGAAGAGATCCTATCATGCTTCTGTAGGTTCGTTGATCTACTGATTGTCCGGAGATATCAGCATCCAACAAACTTCGAGATTGCATGGGAGTCTTCATGAGTGTTGAATAACTCATATTAAATTTATTTAACATATCTTTGATGTATTTTGACTGGTTAATAAAAATCCCTTCCGGGGTTTGTTTAAATTGTAAACCTAAGAAAAAGTTCAACTCACCCATCATTGACATCTGAAACCTACTCGTCATGATGTCTTGAAATTCATCACAAAGTTTAAGTTTCGTAGAACCAAAAATAATACTGTCTACTTAAATTTTCACAAGAATCAAATCCTCACCTTTCTTTTTCAAAAACAAAGTGGTGTTGATAGTACCTTGTCGAAATCCAGATTCGGAAAGGTAAACAGTTAATGTGTCATACCATGCGTGCGGTGCTTGTTTCAATCCATAGAGAGCCTTATCAAGGAAATACACATGATCTGGATACTTACGATCAATGAAGCCTTCTGGTTGACTCACATACACCTCTTCGTGTAGGATACCATTCAGGAATGCTGATTTAACATCCATCTGGTACACTTTGATATTTTTATGAGCGACATATGCAAGAAAAATTCTTATTGCTTCGATCTTGGCAATGGGTGCATAAGTCTCATCATAATCTATACCTTCTTGTTGATTATATCCTTTAGCAACCAACCGTGCCTTATTTCTGACAATTATACCTGCCTCGTCCTTCTTGTTCCAAAAAAACCATTTAGTTCCGACAATGGTTTTATCCTTGGGTCTTGGTACTAACCTCCACACTTCGTTTCGTTTGAATTCATTTAGCTCGTCTTGCATCGCATTTATCCAGTCCAGATCTTTCAGTGCTTCAGACGACCTTTTAGGTTCCACGCTGTGTAGAAAGTTGATGAACATGCAATAATTCGCAGATGCATATGCAGATTCAAATATGGTAGACACTTTTGCATTCGGATCACCAATGATATTTGTTGGAGGGTCTGCCATTGTCCATCTGTGTGTGCTTGGTCGATGATAAATATCAGTCTGATAGTTTGTCTCATCATACTCATCTTGTACTGCAGGCAAGTCAGTTTCATTTGCCTATGGACTTTTTGCACTTGGTGATGGAATAGCTTCTTCAGGTTGTGTTTTTGATGGAATATCTCCAGACACAACTGATGTTGACGCTGGTTCAACTAACGGTGAGATCAAATCAAATGAGTTGTCTGGTGTAGCACTTCCATAAACAACTTGTTCTTGACTAGCAGAAGCTTCACCAACTTCTTCAGACGGTCCAGATATGTCAGCACTTGTGGTAGGTGTGTTAACGTAGCTTGAGTTTTCTTGACTGTTATACTCTAAAATTATATCATTAAATGCATAAAAAAATAACAAATCAAGATCTGATTCAGTCAAGGTTTGAGATTTAGAAATCTTATTCTGGTTTATCTCAGGTTCTACACTTTTTGATGTAGAAGCTATGTCGCTAGGTGCGAGTCTTGAACTGGAATATTTAGAAGTCCTTGTTGAAGATTCGTCAAATGATACGTTGATGCTTTCTACCACAGTCTTTGTTCTGCTATTGTAGACTCTGCATGCTTTAGATTGGAGAGAATATCCAATAAACACTCCTTGATCAGATTTCGGTTGAAACTTTGACAAATTTTCTCTGTCATTTAGCACGTAGCACCTGCAGCCAAACATATTAAAGAATTTAACTGTAGGTTTTCGACCATGAATAATCTCATAAGAAGTTTTATTTAAACGCTTAATAATAATGGTCCTGTTCTGTGTGAAACACGCGGTTGCTACTGCTTCAGCCCATAGGAACGGAGGTAGATCAGAATAGGCAAGCATTGTACGTGCTGCTTCCACCAACGTCATGCTCTTCTTTTCAACAACACCATTCTGTTGAGGTATCATTGCAGCCGGAAAACTATGTGAAATTCCAACATAATCAAGATAGCTCTGAAGAGTTACATTCTAGAACTCAGTTCCGTTGTCACTTCTCAACTGTTGAACATGGCTTTGAAGAAGAACTTGAATTCTTTTGATGAATTTGATAATCAGATCTGTAGCTTTCGACTTTTAGCTTAAGAACTCTAGCCAAGTATATCGGGAATATTCGTCAATCATCACCAAGATATACTTTTTACCATTTATAGACTGTGTTCTCATTGGCCCACAGAGATCCATGTTAATAAGCTTAAGAGATCTTGTACAACTTGATAACATTTTCAGCTTATGAGAACTCTTTTTCATCTTGCCCTTTTCACATGCTGGACAAAGTTAGTCTTATTCCATTTTTAGTTCTAGTAAACCAGTAACTAAATTCTGGGTTCTAAGCTTATTCAGATATCTGAAATGCTGATGAGATAACCTGCGGTGCCATAGCCAACCTTCCTCTGTTGAAGTCTTAGAAATAAGATAAACTGGTTTTGAAGCTTTCAGAGTTGGAAAGTGAACACCATAGAGTAATCCCATTCGTCCAGCTTTTATCAATAGTGCTCCACTTTGATTTTTGATATAACAATAATCTTCATCAAACTCAACTTTGCATTACTTCTCGGTAAACTGAGTGATAGAGGATAACTTGTAAGCCAATCCTTCCACATACAAAACTTTTAAGATAGAAATCATGTTGTTCTTGATAACACCGTATCCTCTGACATAGCCTTTCATTTCATTCCCGATGTTGATTGAACCTGCATAATGATCTACATAGTAAAACAGTAGGTGCTTATGTGCTGTCATGTGCCTTGATGCACTAGAATCTATGATCCACACATGACAAGCCTGGAAGCAACAGTCACTTCAACTTAGGTACCCATATGAATATGGGTCCTTTCTTGTTAGTATTCTTAACTTTCTTTAAATCAGTTGACGACCCTTTGATTCTCCATTCAAATTTGGGTTCTTTCGATGAAACTTGTGCTTTAAGTTCTGACTTTGGAATCCACATCCACACAAATTTCACGTCAACTAATTTATTCATTTTTAAACCACTATTTTTCTTTCCAAAAGAATAAACTTCAGCTTTATGATTAACAGTAGATTGAGCAGAAGTTTTTTTGTTCACAAACTGGATTGGTTTTCTTTTCTTAGAAAACTTAGGTTTCAAAGAAAACGAACTTTGATGACAGTTTGAGCATCGTAATTTTGTAGTAGCTTGTGTCAACAACTCATTTCGATAAAGAGTTTTTGTTTTATTCAAACAAAGTGGACAAGCTTGAGTACAAAGTCTCTCTACTCTATTACAATTCAAACTATTAGAAGTAGTCATCGTCTCTTCCACCTTTATCTTCCTTTTCTTCTTACTTTCCTTCTTCACTTTGTTATCTGAAGAACAATCAGACTTAGGTTCAAAAAGAGGATTAATGAAGGATTCAGATTAAGAAGATGTTTGGAAAATATAATTTTTTCCCGAACATTCTCCTTTTTCAGAAATACTTGACTCCTTTTCCGAAGATATTAAAATCTTCAAAGATGTTTTCATTTGATAAGTTTGAGTATCAATTGTTGAAGTGTCAGACTTCACATAAGCATTGATTTCATTAGAGGATGGAGAATTCTGATCAGGAAAAACTTCTTTACCTTTTGAAATTTTAAAAAATTAGGATTCTAAATTTCTGATTTCTTTTTGTAAAATTTCATTTTGAATCAGACTTGAATCTAATTCCATCCCAAAGTTTTCATTTGCATCTTCCTATTCAGCAATAAGAGTATTGAGAACTGAAATTTGCCTATCTAAATCAGAAATGGTTTTTAAAGGTGCCTGATATTCAGAATCAGTAAAATTTGAAGTTTTTACCAGAAACAGACTTAGTTTCAGAATGAGATTTCTCATCTTTGTCTCCTTTGATAGAACAAGATATAACATTTTTGATTTCATGAGATTTAGAACTAGATTTAGAAGTCTCATTCGTTTTTTGGAAAAAAAAATTCAAATTTGACGAAATTTTTCGTTTTATTTTGGTAAGATGAATTTAAGTCATCGTATTTGAAACCAACATTTTTAAAGTCATGAGAATCTGAATCAGTTTTAACCACTGATTTAACCTTCACTGGTTCTTTTGTTTTTATCTTTGGACTCTCAGGTGATGAACTCTCAGACTTGACAAAAGTTTCACGAATGTGAGGTATTAAAATTATAAAGATTTTCAGGTGCTTTCTTTAAAATTTCAACATCCGGAAGTCCCAGACCCATTTTAGGATTATAAAAACAAGTATCTTTTGGGTTACTGGTCAAAATTTTCAAAGTCTGTTATGTTTGACCTCTTTTAAAATTAAGATCCTCCAACTATTTAATCTTTGCATATGGTTCAGTCCTATCCTTCAAAACAATGTCATACTTCAAAGTTAGATCAAGATTTTTATCATTCAAAGAAGTTAACTCTTTTTGCAATTCAGATATCTTAGTTTGAAGGTTTACTTTATCCAGTTTTAGAACATTCTTTTCTTTTTCTCTTTCTGCTGCTAATGTTTTATACATCAAAGCTTGATCTTGATGTCCCTGAGTGATACTCTTTTGTTTGTCCCACAATAATAGTTCTAATCAAGATAAACAACAAGAAATTCAATCCCAGTCGTCATATGTCATTGATCTCAATTCACAGTTTACAAATTGTTCACATGATGCTAAGTTCTCTACTTTCTCTCTCTAAGATTCACTTCAAGATTCACACGGCTAAGTTCTACATTTACACACTTACTAAGTTCTTCCTCTCACACTTGCTTACAAGAAAACAAAAAGAACAACTATTTATACTACACTACAAAAACAAATACAAAACTAGAAAACAAAAATGACTTTGACTTGACTTAATACAAAGACTTTGATTTTTGCCTTGAAGGTTTGACTTGAGCTTTGAATTTAATTCCCATGATCTTGGATCCAATATATTTGTGAACTAACAATCTCCCCCTTTGGATCCAATAACTTCTCCAAAAAGATATGCATTGAAACTCCCCCTTTGGATTCAGATTAAATTTCAGCATCAAAGAACAATCTATCTCTTTCAGTTTCTGACACATAATTTTCCTTTGAAAGTCAATCTCTCCCTTTGGGTAAATCTGTTCAAAATCAATCTTTCTTTTCTTTGAACTGTCTTTAGACCTTCTGTAATCTCCTCCAAAATATGTGAATATCTTTTGCAAGAATTTTTAATAATCTCCCCCAAGGTAATAAAACCTCATTCAGACTTCAGAAAAGAAAATTATCATCAAATTTAGCACACTATTCCTCAGCAATCAAACTTCAAAGAAAATTTCAGCAAATTTCAGCAAACTTTTCCGAATTCTTTGAACTTTCTCTTTCAAATCTTGTACAATCTCCCCATAACAAATACTAGCAGTTATCCAAATCATATTTCTTGAAATAACTTCTCCATTATATTCTGAACATGCAACTTCCTCAAATTCAAACATTTCTTGATCATCTCCCCCTTTTTGATGATCTAGAGCATGGAAAACATCAAAACTTCTTCAAGAAATGTCATCATTTTCTGACCATGATCTTTCCATATGAGCCTCTAACCATTCGTCAATTCATAAAGTATTCATCTAAATCTTTTCAAATTCAGACAAATAAGAATGTAACCCTGAATCAACAAATGAATCAGTTAATATGCCTATAAGTAACACGAAGTCACTTAGTACAACGAATGTACTGTACAAGATTATTCTATCAGTTAATATTCACTCCTCAGGTCTTCCATTCAATCATCGAATAACAGAAGATTATTCTATGAACGTTATGGAAGAAAAACAATTTTCATGTGTGTTCATGCTTGTGTATGAAAGAATTAAAACATGAATGTTTATAAGGCTCAACATGTGTAAACCATTGAGACAACAACAGTAATACACATACTCAATTATGCATGATCGAAGTGCGAAGATGGGGAAGACTTCCTTCTGTTTCAATATCCACATTTTCCGAATGAAGACGAGATAGATTATGTGCTACGTCCCTAAGAAAAATTGAAACATCTCTTTGTTAAGAAAGAAATGAGTAGCTGGTGGGGATTAAATTAAGAGTTGGCATGGGCTAGTTGCCTGTTTCAATGAAGTTCACGAAAGAAATGTGAAACAACAGTAATGTGGCTACTCGGCTTAGAAAAAGTTGGTGCATTGATATTCTTTTAACTCTGTTCTCACACCCTCTTTCTTTTTAACATTTAAGCTCACTTCTAACCAAACTCTCTTTTCATTTTATCTCAGCACACAACCACACTCAGATATTGACACCTCGCCTCTCGATCACTAAAGAATAACTTCTTGGGTAGGAAACACTGGTTATCATGAATCCATAGAAGTTCAATTAAGCTCATACAATTTCCATGTATATTTTCCTATAAGCAAAACGTTGCTCAATTGGTTTAACTTTTCAGTTAAAGAACAATATGAAATACATGTCAGAATAATATATATATATATATATATATATATATATATATATATGCTTAGTAAGATAATCATGAAGATTTGAGCATTTAAATCATGGAAGATTTTCACATAACAAGTATATTTGAAAGAATGAAATGAATACAAAAGACTTGTTTGAGAATCTGACAATGTATGAAAGATCAAAAATGAATGATTTTTCATTAAAAGCTTAGGTCAAGAAAAATTGGATGTTGTCTATAAGAACAATTATAGACATTCTTGAAAGAAACGCTTTGAATGAAATCACGCTCAACAAACATTGAATGTACAAACGGTGTTTATTACCATCAAAAAATTGTTTCTATTTGAGTCATGGTAATAACATAGTCAAACGAAATACTAAATCGGTGTGTGTGAATACTTGACAGTATATGGAAAAGATAATACACAAGTACTTTTATTTGGAAATGCACGGTTTGTTAAACATTAAAGTTCATAAAAGAAGACATTTAAAATCACACTTCAAAATTCAGGAAATTTGTTTAAGAATCGAGAAGTGGTTTGAACATTTAAGAAAAAAATGTTTTCATGTCTGAAAGTTGTTCTTCTTTCAAACACAATGAGATTAAGATTAGAATATACCTTATGCTCATAATTAATCTCATAAAGTCAGCTCCAAAGTCATGATTGATATGATCATGTAAGCTCCCCCTCAAAATCTACATGTAGTCAAAAAGTCGTCAAAGTACAAAGTCTTATTCACAAACTTTATTGAAAAATAAAGACATGAAAGCAATAAAACTTTTAAGAATGAGTTCTGATCAGATGTAATCAGAAGTCAATTACTCCCCCTGAAAATATGTATTCGCAATATTATCAGTAGAGGTAATATGTGTACTCCCCCTTGAAGGTTGATCATCTCTTTTAATTCATTGGAGTACACTTTCTTTTGATCGTTGAAGTACGAGTCCTAAGTTGATTTACTCAGAAGTCTATCTTCTCAGCATTGAGGTGCGGGTTTTGAACTGTATTGTCCAAAAGCCATTGTTCCTTTACTCCCCCTAGACTTGAGGTGCCTGTAACACAGATGAATCTTTTGGCTTTGGTACCCACTGGTATTTGGGTCCATGTTTGTTAGTTGCAGTTTTGTTAGGAGTAATATAATAAGAACCATACTAGTAATGATCAGATGCTTTATGAACAAAATCATTTGTGCCACAATAAGAACAATAAGCACAAGATTTTGGCATCTATTTGAATTTGGACCCTTTGATCTTTTGAAACATAATTATTATCATATACATGATATGAACCAAACCAATTATCATAATATTTTCGAGACACAAAATCATTTCGACGATATGTGGAAGACTGAGTAGTAGACGGAGATAATTGGAGCAATTGCTTTATTGAGTAAGTCTTGTAAGAAGTTACAAATTTTGTTTTATGAGAAGCAATATTACCAATTACATCAGAATCACTAACAGTAAACCTATTACATTCAACATCATAACATGATTTTGTAGTCTCATCAACTTTCTTCTTTGGTCTCCATTCAGATATCACTTTAGGCTTTCTCTTTTTCAAATCAGAAACATATGAATTTTGAGAGTTAGAACTGTGAGACTTAAAAGATTGTCTTTTCCTAGATTTACTAGTGTTAATCTGTTTCTGTGAATGCCTAATCTTTCTCATCTTACCTTTGGCATGATTGGTACTCACAGAAACTGGTTTATCAACTTTTGTTGATGATTCACCCTTTTCAAATACACTTGGTAAATCTTTGGAATTCACAATAAATTGAGAATGATCTGGAAATTTTGCATTAAAATCAAATTGATCAACACATTTATGAAAACAACCATCAGAGTTTAGAAAATCAAACCCTTCATCAAACAAAACCTTAACATCATTTGACTTAGAAACTTTGGAAGTATTGCAAAAATTAGTGTTTACAAAAACAGTTGAAAATACCATTTGTTCTAATCCAATCAAAATTCTATCTTCTACAAGAGTGTTATCAAGTTCAGAAATTTTACTTTCTAAAATGAGTGGAGGAACATAAATTTTTCCTTCAATCAGTTTTGCCTCCATTTCCTCTTTAGAATAGCTTTGAAAATAATCGTTAGAAATATTTTTTGACTGTTTGGAACTGTAACTAGAATTCAACTTTTCATAATGAAATGGTAGTTTCATTTTAGTTTTATTTTTCCTTTTCACATCTTCCTTAGCTTCTTCCTCATCTGATGATTTTGTCCATTTGACTTTGAGTTCAGGATATTTATATGCCAATTTTAGAAAACCAAAATCATATAAACCATGCACTTTGGAAATACCATTTTTCAAATAATGTGGGTTATCGTAACCAATACCCCAATAATCACTACTCTGTTTTGGTTTATTAAGAAGAATGGTTTGATCTGTTTGACCTCTAGTATAAAGTTTTTCTTCCAAACCACTCATTTTTCAACCAAAGACTTGTTTTTTTCTTTAAAGATAAGCACTTTTTAGCAACCTCTTTAATCCCAAGTTCACACAATTTGAATTTTGAAGATGCTTCAGATAATTGATTATAGATTATAGTCTTTTCTCTAGCATTGGTATCAATATTTTTACGTAAAGTCTCAATCAATACATTCTTCTCAGCAATGTCATTGTTCGTGTTTGTTCGTTTAACTTAGCCGAACAAACGAACGAGCACGAATATTAAACGAACAAAACTTTAGGTGTTCGTGTTCGTTCGTTTAAGAAATGGTTGTGTTCGTGTTCGTTCATGTTCGTTCGTTTAGGTGCTAAACGAACCTAAACTAACTGATAATCGAACATAAACGAACGTAAACGAACAACCTTAAACGAACAGACATAAACGAACGAACATAAACGAACAACCTTAAACGGAAATAAAGGAACGAATGAAAACAAACACAAACAACGACCAATTAACATCGTTTTAACAAAAAATAACCCAGTTATCTAGTACACACCAATTATCCAGAGTTTAAAAGGAAATACGACCACCATTCAATTAACATCGTTTGAACAAAAAACAACAATTCACCATGATTCTTCTAGCTTCATGCTCGTGGAAAACACATCTTCAAGACTTCAATCCTCATGGAAGATCAACATATATCATATCATCATTTTCCTATAACAAAAAATAAAATAATTATTACTTATTGTAAATTGTAAGAAAATAAGTATTGGAATTGGAAATAATAAGAAGCTCACCTTGTTTTTCTTGTTGTGTAGTCCATAATGATGACGATACCAATCAGCTCCGCAAATGAGCATATCTACCATCTTCGTTCCTAAAGAGGAACAATGGGGATCAATAACTCTCCCACCAGCACTAAAAGCTTATTTTGAAGAAACGATAGTGATCGGAATTGCCAAAACATCAACATCCATTTTAGACAAAATTCTGAACTTCAGATTTTTCTCTTTCCACCACTCCAAGGCATCAAAAAATACACCCGGCTCACCAAGGTACACTCTTTCCAAATAAATGTCTAGTTCTGACTTTGCACTTACAAAAGTATCAACACTTCTAATATGTTGATCATACTTTGCGGTGCCACTTTTTGATACCTTTACCAACTCTAGAACTTAGATTGGTAGAACCACTATTACCTGCACTTTCATTCTTGTCAAGTCCACCACCAGATGAAACTACATTAGTCGCTTTATGTTGTTCAACATACTTTTCAAACATTTTAGTAAGAGTGTCATGAACAATTTTCATTTGTTTAGGAGCCTCATCCATCGAATATATGACATCAAAAGAGAACTCAAGTAGCTTCTTCTTGTACCTAGGATCCAAAACAACACCAATGGAAATCAACATATTACAAGTACCCCAATACTTGTCAAATTTCTTTTTCATCTTAACAGCCATATCTCTCATGTATTTGCTCTCATCTAAAGTCAAATCATCTAATGCTTCTTTTATCCCATACAACTCACTAAGAAATAAATTAAACGTAGGATACTCGGAGCCTATAAGAAAGAAAAGTAAATAAGTAATGTATGAGAACTAGTTGATTAGATTATTAAAATGATTTATAATAAAAACCATAAAAGAGAATCTATAATACATAAAATTATTTTTGTGACCTCGTTGAAAATCCCCAAGAAGGAGCAAATACCTTCAACCTTTTCCCAATCTTCCGCGGTCGGCAAATTCTTGTATGTTGATTCTCGTTCGGCATAATTCACAAACACTTCCTTAAACTCCAAGGCAGTAGACAAAATAGCATATGTAGCATTCCATCGAGTACTAACATCTAAAATCAAATGCTTCTTTGACAAAGACAATTGCTTGGAAAGTTCACTAAATGTATGCAATCGACCTGGGGAGGCATTCACGTGCTTCACAATCTCACGAACATTGTGAATAATGTCTTTTATTTCCGACAAACCATCTTCAACCAACAAGTTAAGAATGTGTGCACAACACCTCACATGAAATAACTTTCCACCAACAACTAGCTTTTTTGAAGATTCAAAATTTCCAAAAACTTTGTAGCAACCACATCATTAGTTGTAGCATTGTCAACCGTCAAAGTAGCAACCTTCATCTCAATATTCCTCTCTTTTAAACACTTGAAGAGGGAATCATAGATACATAATCCAGAATAAGGTGGTGGCACATCAACAAAACTCAGTATACATTTATTAAGCTTGAAATCAGAATCTACAAAGTGGCAACTAACTACCATATAAGGAATATTCTGACTTGATGTCCACATATCAGTTGTTATACTCACACGATTGACAACACTTAACATTTTTTTAATTCTTTTCTTCCCAATCTCATAACTAGAAATACAATCTTGCCTAGTTGATGCATGTGAAATCTTGTTAAATCCGGGGTTAGCTTCTTTCATAACCACATTAAACAGTTCATACTCAACAAAATTAAATGGCAACTCATGAACCATAATCATGTGAGAAATAAGCTCTCTAATCCTAATATTGTCAAACTTCCAGTTTTGGACCATAGAAGAATTTCATTTCCCAGGCACAACATTTAACTTTAACTGACCTGAATGAACGGTGTTGACTGCTCTTAACTTTGGGCAATAACTAATATGCCTATGCAATGGTGTAGTGGTTCCATCTTTAAGCTTCTTTATCTTCTCTTTACAGTGGATGCACTCACATACTTTAGTACCATCAACCAACTATACCAAACGAAAATGATCCTAAACTCCCGAAGTCTTCTTTCTTTTCCTTTAAGCATATGGAGTAGATTCGTCGTTGTTGTCTACATTGGCCTCTTCTGTACTGGTAACAGCAGTTGCTAGAACTTATTCTCCTTCATTCGATTCAATAACCAACACTTCCGAATTATTTTCCATTCTTGACGTGTTTGCACTTGATTCAACTTCGGTCGATTCAAATTCTTGAGGCGTTTGCAGATAGTTTTTTCATCAAACTTAGGTCGATTCAAATTCAAATTATTTAGATCGTTTGATCTAAATAATGATCGTCAAGAAAGAAATATGGTCCGCTACAAGAACCATCTGACATCTAAAATGTAAAACAAGTGTTAAACAATTAGTTTTTTCATAAATTCAAGACTCAAGAAATGTCTAAGTGAATATAATGTTCTAATTTAACAACTAAAATATAACATAGTAACTAAAATATAATGTTTTTCACAAATTGCTTTCTAGGTTGATGGTTCTATCATATACTAGCCGTAGTACAAGAGAGATAATGAGATTAATTAGTATAAGATGTAGGTTGTAATGTGTATTTGTTGGGTAATTTCAGAATAACTATTAACTAGTAACAAGAGAGATAAAGCATATACAAAATATGTTATGTACAAGATTTTTCATCTAAATTAAGTTCATTGCTTGTCATGGTCACATTTTGTAAATGCAAAAGTTTTATCATGGTCACCAATCTGTCACCGTGCTTGATGTATTATCTTCTCTGTTTGGTCACCAATCTGTAAATGCAATTGTTTTATCATGGCCACCAATCTGCCATTGTGCATTAACAAAGACAAATATTTGTATTAACCAAGCCAAATTGTTAATGATTTGGGTGAATCCCACATATTTGTTATTAACATATTGATATGGGAAATTGTTCACATATTTTATTAACATATTGATTGGGCAGAAGTCCACATATTTGTTATTAACAAAGACAAATTGTTATTCATTTGCAAGTTAGTTTGAATCTTGAGTAGAGTGGATGTGCAGAAGTTCACATATTTCTATTCTCTGTTTGGTCACCAATCTACAAGACAGATGTAGAACAATCAAAGAATCGAACGAGACAGATGTTATAAAGAGACAGATGTTAAAAAACAATCTACGCTAGGAAAACAATCGAACTAGACAGATGTTATAAAGAAGTAGAACAATCACAGAATCAAACCTATATGAGAGAGACGATTTAGGGTTTCCTTCCTCTTGCTTCATTCGGCTTAACGCAGTTGCCTTCGTACTTTGAATTGAGACTTGAGAGTGAGACGGTGAAAGTAAAACCTAAATTTGGGGAAGATTTCTAACGTTGGGTTGGAAACAAAATAAGAAAATAAGTTATAGTATTAGTGGACTAAGGCCCATGTAATTCATTCTAAAAAATTATAAGGGCCCAAATTAAATGATGTTCAAAATCTGATAAATAAAATATAAACGAACGTAAACGAATATAAACGAACATAAACGAACGTAAACGAACATAAATGAACGAACGTTCATGAACGTAAATGAACGAACGAGACCTTTGTTCATGTTCGTTGATTTATTAAATAAACGAACTTCCCGCCGAACGGTTCACGAACAGTTCGTCGAACGTTCGGTTCATTTACAGGCCTATATATTTTCCTATAAGCAAAACATTTCTCAATTGGTTTAACTTTTCAGTTAAACCACAATATGAAATACATGTCAGATATATATATATATATATAAATGCTCAGTAAGATAATCATGAAGATTTAAGCATTTAAATCATGGAAGATTTTCTCATAACAAGTATATTTGAAAGAATGAAATGAATACAAAAGACTTGTTTGAGAATCTGACAATGTATGAAAAGATCAAAAATGAATGGTTCATCATTAAATGTTAGGTCAAGAAAAATTGGATGTTGTCTATAAGAACAATTATAGACATTCTTGAAAGAAACACTTTGAATGAAATCACGCTCAACAAACATTGAATGTACAAACGGGGTTTATTACCATCGAAAAATTGTTTCTATTTGAGTCATGGTAATAACATAGTGAAACGAAATACTAAACCAGTGTGTGTGAATACTTGACAATATATGGAAAATATAATACACAAGTATTTATCTTTGGAAACTCATGGTTTGTTAAACATTAAAGTTCATAAAAGAAAACATTTAAAATCACACTTCAAAATTCAGGAAATTTGTTTAAGAATCGAGAAGTGGTTTGAACGTTTAAGAAAAAAATGTTTTCATGTCCGAAAGTTGTTCTTCTTTCAAACACAATGAGATTAAGATTAGAATATATCTTACGCTCATAATTAATCTCATAAAGTCAGCTCCAAAGTCATGATTGATATGATCATGTAAGCTCCCCCTCAAAATCTGCATGTAGTCAAAAAGTCCTCAAAGTACAAAGTCTTATTCACAAACTTTATTGAAAAATAAAGACATGAAAGCAATAAAACTTTTAAGAATGAGTTTTGATCAGATGTAATCAGAAGTCAATTACTCCCCCTGAAAATATGCATTCTCAATATTATCAGTAGAGGTAATATGTATACTCCCCCTTGAAGGTTGATAATCTATTTTAATGCATTGGAGTACACTTTCTTTTGATCGTTGAAGTACGAGTCCTGAGCTGATTTACTCAGAAGTCTATCTTCTCAGCATTGAGGTGCGGGTTTTGAACTGTATTGTCCAAAAGTCGTTGTTCCTTTACTCCCCCTAGACTTGAGGTGCATGTAACACAGATGAATTTTTTGGCTTTGGTACCCACTGGTATTTGGGTCTATGTTTGTTAGTTGCAGTTCTGTTAGGAGTAATATAATAAGAACCATACCAGTAATGATCAGATGCTTTATGAACAAAATCATTTGAGCCACAATAAGAACAACAAGCACAAGATTTTGGCATCTATTTGAATTTGGACCCTTTGATCTTTTGAAACAGAATTATTATTATATACATGATATGAACCAAACCAATTATCATAATATTTTCGAGACACAAAATCATTTCGACGATATGTGGAAGACTGAGTAGTAGACGGAGATAATTGGAGCAATTGCTTTATTGAGTAAGTCTTGTAAGAAGTTATAAGTTTTGTTTTATGAGAAGCAATATTACCAATTACATCAGAATCGCTAACAGTAAACCTATTACATTCAACATCAGAACATGATTTTGTAGTCTCATCAACTTTCTTCTTTGGTCTCCATTCAGATTTCACTTCAGGTTCTCTTTTTCAAACCTGAAGCATATGAATTTTGAAAGTTAGAACTGTGAGATTTAAAAGATTGTCTTTTCCTAGATTTACTAGTGTTAATCTGTTTCTGTGAATGCCTAATCTTTCTCATCTTACCTTTGGCATGATTGGTACTCACTGAAACTGGTTTATCAACTTTTGTTGATGATTCACCCTTTTCAAATACACTTGGTAAATCTTTGGAATTCACAATAAATTTAGAATGATATGGAAGTTTTGCATTAGAAATGAAATTGATCAACACATTTATCAAAACAACCATCAGAGTTTAGAAAATCAAATTCTTCATCAAACAGAACATTAACATCGTTTGCCTTAGAAAATTTGGAAGTATTGGAAAAATCAGTGTTTACAAAAACAGTTGAAAATACCATTTGTTCTAATCCAATCAAAATTCTCTCTTCTACAAGAGTGTTATCAAGTTCAGAAATTTTACTTTCTAAAATGAGTGGAGGAACATAAATTTTGCCTTCAATCGGTTTTGCCTCAATTTCCTCTTTAGAATAGCTTTGAAAATAATCGTTAGAAATATTTTTTGACTGTTTGGAACTGTAACTAGAATTCAACTTTTCATAATGAAATGGTAGTTGCATTTTAGTTTTATTTTTCCTTTTCTCATGTTCCTTAGCTTCTTCCTCATCTGATGATTTTATCCATTTGACTTTGAGTTCAGGATATTTAGATGCCAATTGTAGAAAACCAAAATCATATAAACCATGTACTTTGGAAATACCAATTTTCAAATAATGTGGATTATCGTAACTAATACCCCAATAATCACTACTCTGTTTTGGTTTATTAAGATGAATGGTTTGATCTGTTTGACCTCTAGTATAAAGTTTTTCTTCCAAACCACTCACTTTTTCAACCAAAGACTTGTTTTTTTTTCTTTAAAGATAAGCACTTTTTAGCAACCTCTTTAATCTCAAGTTCACACAATTTGAATTTTGAAGATGTTTCAGATAATTGATTATAGATTACAGTCTTCTCTCTAGCATTGGTATCAATAATTTTACGTAAAGTCTCAATCAATACATTCTTCTCAGCAATGTCATTGTTCGTATTCGTTCGTTTAACTTAGCCGAACAAACGAACGAATACAAACATTAAACGAACAAAACTTTAGGTGTTCGTGTTCGTTCGTTTAAGAAATGGTTGTGTTCGTGTTCGTTCATGTTCGTTCGTTTAGGTGCTAAACGAACCTAAACTAACTGTTAATCGAACATAAACGAACGTACGTAAACGAACGTAAACGAACAACCTTAAACGAACATAAACGAACAGACATAAACGAACGAACATAAACGAACAACCTTAAACGAACATAAAGGAACAAATAATATGAAACACAAACAACGACCAATTAACATCGTTTGAACAAAAAAAACCCAATTATCTAGTACACACCATTTATCCAGAGTTTAAAAGGAAATACGACCACCATTCAATTAACATCGTTTGAACAAAAAACAAAAATTCACCATGATTCTTCTAGCTTCATGCTCGTGGAAAACACATCTTCAAGACTTCAATCCTCATGGAAGATCAACATATATCATATCATCATTTTCCTATAACAAAAAATAAAATAATTATTACTTATTGTAAATTGTAAGACAATAAGTATTGGAATTGTAAATAATAAGAAGCTCACCTTGTTTTTCTTGTTGTGTAGTCCATAATGATGACGATACCAATCAGCTCCGCATATGAGCATATCTACCATCTTCGTTCCTAAATAGGAACGATGGGGATCAATAACTCTCCCACCAACACTAAAAGTTGATTCTGAAGCAACGGTAGTGATCGGAATTGCCAAAACATCAACATCCATTTTAGACAAAATTCTGAACTTCAGATTTTTCTCTTTCCACCACTCCAAGGCATAAAAAAATACACCCGGCTCACCAAGGTACACTCCTTCCAAATAAATGTCTAATTTTGACTTTGCGCTTACAAAAGTATCAACACTTCTAATATGTTGATCATACTTTGCGGTACCACTTTTGATACCTTTACCAACTCTAGAACTTAGATTGGTAGAACCACTATTACCTCCACTTTCATTCTTGTCAAGTCCACCACCAGATGAAACTACATTAGTCGCTTTATGTTGTTCAACATACTTTTCAAACATTTTATTGAGTGTGTCATGAACAATTTTCATTTGTTTAGGAGCCTCATCCATCGAATATATGGCATTAAAAGAGAACTCAAGTAGCTTCTTCTTGTACCTAGGATCCAAAACAGAACCAATGGAAATCAACAAATTACAAGTACCCCAATACTTGTCAAATTTCTTTTTCATCTTAACAGCCATATCTCTCAAGTATTTGCTCTCATCTAAAGTCAAATCATCTAATGCTACTTTTATCCCATACAACTCACTAAGAAATAAATTAGACGTAGGATACTCGGACTCTATAAGAAAAAAAAGTAAATAAATAATGTATGAGAACTAGGTGATTAGATTATTAAAATGATTTATAATAAAAACCATAAAAGAGAATCTATATTACCTAAAATTATTTTTGTGACCTCGTTGAAAATCCCCAAGAAGGAGCAAATACCTTCAACCTTTTCCTAATCTTCCGCGGTCGGCAATATCTTGTATGTTGATTCTCGTTCGGCATAATTCACAAACACTTCTTTAAACTCCAAGGCCGTAGACAACATAGCATATGTAGCATTCCATCGAGTACTAACATCTAAAATCAAATGCTTCTTTGACAAAGATAATTGCTTGGAAAGTTCACTAAATGTATGCAATCGACCCGGGGAGGCATTCACGTGCTTCACAATCTCACGAACATTGTGAATAATGTCTTTTATTTCCGACAAACCATCTTCAACCAACAAGTTAAGAATGTGTGCACAACACCTCACATGAAATAACTTTCCACCAACAACTAGCTTTTTTTGAAGATTCAAAATTTCCAACAACTTTGTAGCAACCATATCATTAGTTGTAGCATTGTCAACCGTCAAAGTAGCAACCTTCGTCTCAATATTCCTCTCTTTTAAACACTTGAAGAGGGAATCATAGATACATAATCCAGAATAAGGTGGCGGCACATCAACAAAACTCAGTATACATTTGTTAGGCTTGAAATCAGAATCTACAAAGTGGCAAGTAACTACCATATAATGAATATTCTGACCTGATGTCCACATATCAGTTGTTATACTCACACGATTGACAACACTTAACATTTTCTTAATTCTTTTCTTCCCAATCTCATACCTAGAAATACACTCTTGACTAGTTGATGCATGTGAAATCTTGTTAAATTCGGGGTTAGCTTCTTTCATAACCACATTAAAAAGTTCATACTCAACAAAATTAAATGGCAACTCATGAACCATAATCATGTGAGAAATAAGCTCTCTAATACTACTATTGTCAAACTTCCAGTTTTGGACCATAGAAGAATTTGATTTCCCAGGCACAACATTTAACTTTAACTGACCTGAATGAACGGTGTTGACTGCTCTTAACTTTAGGCAATAACTAATATGCCTATGCAATGGTGTAGTGGTTCCATCTTTAAGCTTCTTTATCTTCTCTTTACAGTGGATGCACTCACATACTTCAGTACCATCAACCAACTTTACCAAACGAAAATGATCCCAAACTCCCGAAGTCTTCTTTCTTTTCCTTTTAGCATATGGAGTAGATTCGTCGTTGTTGACTACATTGGCCTCTTTTGTACCGGTAACAACGGTTGCTAGATCTTATTCTACTTCATTCGATTCAATAACCACCACTTCCAGATTATTTTCCATTCTTGACGTGTTTGCACTTGATTCAACTTCGTTCGATTCAAATTCTTGAGGCATTTGCAGTTAGTTTTTTCATTAAACTTCGGTCAATTCAAATTCAAATTATTTAGATCGTTTGATCTAAATAATGATCGTCAAGAAAGAAATATGGTCCGCTACAAGATCCATCTGACATCTAAAATGAAAAACAAGTGTTAAACAATTAGTTTTTTCATAAATTCAAGACTTAAGAAATGTCTAAGTGAATATAATGTTCTAATTTAACAACTAAAATATAACATAGTAACTAAAATATAATGTTTTTCACAAATTGCTTTCTACGTTGATGGTTCTATCATATACTAGCCGTAGTACAAGGGAGATAATGAGATTAATTAGTATAAGATGTAGGTTGTAATGTGTATTTGTTGGGTAATTTCAGAATAACTATTAACTAGTAACAAGAGAGATAAAGAATATTCAAAATATGTTCTATACAAGATTGTTCATCTAAATTGAGTTCATTGCTTGTCATGGTCACATTCTGTAAATGCAAAAGTTTTATCATGGTCACCAATCTGTCACCGTGCTTGATGTATTATCTTCTCTGTTTGGTCACCAATCTGTAAATGCAATTGTTTTCTCATGGCCACCAATCTGTCATTATGCATTAACAAAGCCAAATATTTGTATTAACAAAGCCAAATTGTTAATGATTTGGCTCAATCACACATATTTGTTATTAACATATTGATATGGGAAATTGTTCACATATTTTATTAACATATTGATTGGGCAGAAGTCCACATATTTATTATTAACAAAGACAAATTGTTATTCATTTGCAAGTAAGTTTGAATCTTGAGTAGAGTGGATGTGCAGAAGTTCACATATTTCTATTCTCTGTTTGGTCACCAATCTACAAGAAAGATGTAGAAAAATCAAAGAATCGAACGAGACAGATGTTATAAAGAGACAGATGTTATAAAACAATCTATGCTACGAAAACAATCGAACGAGACATATGTTATAAAGAAGTAGAACAATCACAGAATCGAACCTATATGAGAGCGACGATTTAGGGTTTCCTACCTCTTGCTTCAGTCGGCTTAACGCAGTCGCCTTCGTTCTTCGATTTGAGACTTGAGAGTGAGACGGTGAAAGTAAAACCTAAATTTGTGGAAGATTTCTAACGTTGGGTTGGAAACAAAATAAGAAAATAAATTATAGTATTAGTGGACTAAGGCCCATGTAATTCATTCTAAAAAATTATAAGGGCCTAAATTAAATGATGTTCAAAATCTGATAAATAAAATATTATATATATATAAATAAAATATAAACGAACGTAAACGAATATAAACGAACATACACGAACGAACGTAAACGAACATAAATGAACGAACGCAACCTTTGCCCATGTTCGTTCATTTATTAAATAAACGGACATAAACGAACTTCCCGCCGAAGGGTTCACGAACAGTTCGCCGAACGTTCGGTTTGTTTACAGGCCTATATATTTTCCTATAAGAAAAACGTTGCTCAATTGGTTTAACTTTTCAGTTAAAGCACAATATGAAATACATGTCAGATATATATATATATATATATATATATATATAAATGCTCAGTATGATAATCATGAAGATTTAAGCATTTAAATCATGGAAGATTTTCTCATAACAAGTATATTTGAAAGAATGAAATGAATACAAAAGACTTGTTTGAGAATCTGACAAATGTATGAAAAGATCAAAAATGAATGATTTATCATTAAATGCTTAGGTCAAGAAAAATTGGATGTTGTCTATAAGAACAATTATAGACATTCTTTAAAGAAACACTTTGAATGAAATCACGCTCAACAAACATTGAATGTACAAACGGGGTTTATTACAATCGAAAAATTGTTTCTATTTTAGTCATGGTAATAACATTGTCAAAAGAAATACTAAACCAGTGTGTGTGAATACTTGACAATATATGGAAAATATAATACACAAGTATTTATCTTTGGAAACACACGGTTTGTTAAACATTAAAGTTCATAAAAGAAAACATTTAAAATCACACTTCAAAATTCATGAAATCTGTTTAAGAATCGAGAATTGGTTTGAACGTTTAAGAAAAAAATGTTTTCATGTCTGAAAGTTGTCCTTCTTTCAAACACAATGAGATTAAGATTATAATATACCTTACGCTCATAGTTAATCTCATAGAGTCAGCTCCAAAGTCATGATTGATATGATCATGTAAGCTCCCCCTCAAAATCTATATGTAGTCAAAAAGTCGTCAAAGTACAAAGTCTTATTCACAAACTTTATTGAAAAATAAAGACATGAAAGCAATAAAACTTTTAAGAATGAGTTCTGATCAGATGTAATCAGAAGTCAATTACTTCCCCTGAAAATATGCATTAGCAATATTATCAGTAGAGGTAATATGTATACTCCCCCTTGAAGGTTGATAATCTTTTTTATTGCATTGGAGTACACTTTCTTTTGATCGTTGAAGTACGAGTCCTAAGCTGATTTACTCAGAAGTCTATCTTCTCAGCATTGAGGTGCGGGTTTTGAACTGTATTGTCCAAAAGCCATTGTTCCTTTACTCCACCTAGACTTGAGGTGCCTATATGTTAGACCACAATCTCATTGGATTCAAGATCATCCAAAGTGAAGATCGCAATCTGAAGCTAAAGCTGGAACGTCGACTCTCTATATTAAAGTCTAATGTTTATTTGTAATAAATGTCAATGTAATTGTTTGTTATTGTATTAGTTAAGTTAATATCTAGTTTGTTAGATATTAGTTAACTTAGTTAGTTATTAGATTTAGTTTAGTTAGTTATATTATTTAGTTAGAAATAATATCTAGATATTAAATCTAGATATTATGGAAGTGTGTTAGACACACTTTAGATAAGATATTGTATCTCTCAACAACTCTTAATTAGATTAGATATTATCAAGAACACAAAACACACACTTAAAGGTGTAAATCAGAGAGAAAACAGAGAACACAATCTAGAGCTTAGATCGATCAATCCTGTAACCGTTGTTATAATCAATACAGGTTGGTAATCGTTATTTTGTCGTATTCTATAAACTTGATAAGTATTATGTGGACCGACAATTGGTATCAGAGCCTAATTAAGATCAAAATCAAGTTTTTAAGAAAAACGACTCTGCGTTCTGTATTGAAAATCGATTTCGAGTTTTTGAGTGTTTTAGGTGTTAAAATCGATCAGGTTGTGATCGATTAGCATGCTAGATCGAGTTGTTGTTGTTTGATTTAACTATTAAGCTTTAATCGAGTTCCATTTTGGTGATTTAGTGGTCTAAAGTCGAGAACAGAAAGTTACTGTGCCATCAAATTTATTTTCAAAAAGTGGTTTTTATTGCGATCGAGTGATAGCAAACTGTTATAGAAGTGTTTTTAGACTTTTTGGTAAAGTTTGGTACTGCTAATCGACGAAGAAATAAGTTTTTAGTTGATTTTCGAAGTACATGAAGAACTTGCGCAAACCAGAAGAAGAACACACGCAAAGCCAACTTTGCGTACCTTACTTTGTGCATCTAACGTGATACGCAAACTTCACTTTGCGCATCACGCCTGATACGCAAACCCTACTTTGCGCATCTCAAGCAATCCGCAAACCTTACTTCTCGCATCAAAGAGCATACGCAAAGCTCAGTTTTCGCAACACTCTTGATCGCAAAGCTCACTTCGTGCAACCCAAGGATACGCAAAGCTCAGTTCTCTCAGTTCACGTGTTCATCTCTTCACGAAAAGATCAAGTCTACTTTGCGCATCTAACGTGATACGCAAACCTCACTTTGCGCATCCCGCTTGATACGCAAACCTCAATTTGCGCAACCTACTTGATACGCAAACCTCTCTACTCCAATCACTGTTCCATACTTAGAATATTTTTCTGAGAATTTTTCGAAACAGGATGACATCCAGAGAAGCCCTCGCAATCGAAACTGACACCAAGCCACCAGTTCTCTTTAAAGGAGAATACGAACAGTGGAAGGATCGGTTTCTGAACTTTGTTGACAGACATGAGGTGGGTGAATTCATCAGGAAATCTATAGAAGAAGGGGTTATGAAACCAGTCATGACGACTCGTTTGGTTGGAACCGTGCCGACTCTGGTTGAACTTAAGTATCATGAGCTAGAAGATGATAACCTCAGAAGAGCTAAAGGCGACAGATTAGCTAAGTCATACATTCTACAAGGAATTCCAAACGAAATCTATGTAAAGATTGACAGCTACAAGGCCTCCGACAAAGAAATGTGGGATTAGCTTGAGAAGATGATGCTGAGTTCAAAGGTTGGGAATCAGCTTAAAATCTCCAACTGCCTAAATAACTATGAAGAATTTAGAGGCAGAGTGGGAGAATGTTTAGAAGAAACCTATGACAGGTTTGTGACTTTGCTGAACGAACTAAGCAAGAACAAGGTCCACAAATCTCAAATTGATCTGAACGTCAAATTCCTGAGTATTCTACAACCGGAATGGAAAAGATTTGCCAGACAGATGAAGCAGATCAAGGATCTGAATGAGATTCCACTTCATGAGGTGTATGAAACCCTCAGACAAAATGAAGAAGAGGTGGATGAAATTGTAGATTAGAAGAGGCAGAAGGGAAAGACAGTTGAAGACACAGTTGCTCTTGTTGTCAGGAAGAAGAAAAACAAGACAATTGTGTATGAATCAGAAGAAGATGAAGGTTATGTAAACTCTGACATGGATGAAAATGAACAACTGAAGCACGCAATGCTTCTGTTGACAAATGCTTTTCAGAAAAAGTTCTACAAAAAGCCAACATTAAACAGTCAGAGGTATTCTTCTGGTCCCAACAACTACATCCACAAGGAAAGGGTTGAAGGAAGTAGATATGAAGGAAAGAGATTTGAAGGGAAAAGAACAGAGGAGAGGAAACCTGAAGAGAGAAGATATCAGTCTGAAGTAAAAAGAATAGAGGAGAGGAAACCAGAAGAGAGAAAGTTTAAAGCTGAAGGATCCAGTCAGACAGAACCACCAACGTGCTACAACTGTGGCAAAACAGGTCACTATGCCAGAGACTGCCGAAGACCAAAAGTCAGAAACTCCGATTATTACAAGAACAAGATGCTTCTTGCAAAGTAACAGGAGGCTGTTAAGGCACTGATGGCTGAAGATGAATACTGTCTTGATCATACAGACGAGGAAGAAGAGGATGAAGAGAAAGATGAAGCCGTCAACATGTGCTTGATGGGAAAGCAAGAATCAGATGTTGAAGCTGATTCAGATAATGAAGAAGAGGAGGTATGTGATTTATCATATTCAGACTTCATGAATAAAACGAATGCCATGTTTTTAAAACAACAAGAGTTAGAGTCGAATCTTGAGCGAGAAAATGGTGTTATAACTGACAAAAACCAACTGATACAGAAACTTTGCAATGAAATTGCTAAGAAGAAAGTATTGGTTGAGGTTTTACATAGAGATAATGACACCAACGCAAAGGAAAAGACAATAATTCTTAAAGAGAATTCTGAACTCAAGTCTAAACTGACAAAAAGTGAGATTGATATATATGAGCTTACAAAATTGCATTCTTCATGTACCAAATAAAACTTTTCTTTACTTGGTAAATTAAAAAGTTTGGAAGAGAAGTTATACAAAATGGGTCAAACTGAATAGACTATTCTTCTGAACAAACCCAAAGAGGAAATAGAGAGATGGGGAATCGGTTATAAGAATCCTCACTGTCTTCAAAAAGGAATGTCTGAAGTGCCTGCACTTTATGATCATCTTTCTATGAAATTAGCTCGACGAATCCCTGAGTTTAAAAATTTCTGGACTAAACTATCAGAAAAGGATGAACCCAACGAAACTGAAAAACGGTTGAAATCATCTAAAGTTCACCTTCCATTTTATTATGCGAAGATGAATAATAGTTATAATGAAAATCCAATATATCAAAAGAAGAAAACTCTTTCAAGTGATTTCTTTCAAAATGGCGAAGCCTATTCAAGGTAAACTATATGTCCCTCCTCTCGTTTTAGAAAGTAAAATTTCTGAACTCGATAATTCTTTAACAGATGAAAGACTTTTGATGAATATTGAACAAAATGGTTTTTCAACTTTGTTAAAAAATGTTATTATTTCTAAGGCTTAAAACTCTGAGGATATGTTTGGTTTAGCAAATAAAGGGTTTGATTTTCTGAACGCTGACGGTGGTTTAGATGATTGTTCTAATCAATTTGACTTTAATGCAAAACTTCCTAACCATTCATCTTTTGTTAAGAAATCTTTAGGAAAAACCAGTATGGCTGTTAACAGTGCAAAATCAACGATAGTTGATAACTCAGTCTCTGTGAAAGCTAAAAATGCTAAAGGTAAGATTACATCTAAGCATTCACATAAACCGAACACTATTGGTCATCCGAAGAAGAAGCATTCGTTTGATGTTCCAAAGTCTAACTCCACAGTTTCACATGTTTCAGATCTGAGCAAGCAAAGGCCAGAAGTTAAATCTCTGTGGCAACCGAAACAGAAGCTTGACAAGACCGTTAAATCGTTTAGTAGTGTTAATTGTAGTAAGACTTCGCTTAGTAAAGATGTTTTAATTGATGATATTGTGATTTTGAACTCAAAACGTGCTGTTTCTCGTAAACAATATTCAATAAAGCAATTATTTCAGTTATCTTTATCTGCTAGAAAGTCTTCTATTTATAATAAACATGTTTCTATCTCTTGTCAAGATTCTGACGATTGGTTTGGCAATTATCATGTGCATTCATCTCATTCTAATTCTTCAAATGCATTTCAAAAGAAAAGAGGACCCAATTGGAAATGGGTACCAAAATCTTGTGCTAACACAATAGGACCCAAATTCTAGTGGGTACCTAAGGCTAAATCTGTGTTGCAGGCACATCAAGTTTAAAAAGGGAGCTTACAGATATGACTTCTAGACAAAACAGTATAGGACTCGTTCCTCAAAGAAAATAGATCTGTCATATGTGGTACTTGGATAGCGGATGCTACAAACATATGACTGGACAAAAAGATATGTTGTCCAATTTTAAAGAGAAATATTGCGGATCAGTCATATTCGGCAACGACCAGTTTTCTCCAATCATGGGATATGGTGATGTACAACATGACAATGTCACGATCAAGAAGGTGAGCTATGTTGAAGGCTTACGGCACAACCTGTTCAGTATTGGTCAGTTCTGTGACAAAAGCTTAGAGGTCAATTTCAAAGCCAAGATGTGTTCAGTTCGCACTGAAGAAGGCGAGGAACTCTTGGTCGGCACAAGAAAGTCAGACCTCTACACAATTAACTTGTCAAAAATACAGAATGACAACCAGGTTTGTCTATTAACGAAAGCCTCGAAGCAACAAAGTTAGCTATGGCATCGAAGGCTCTCTCACCTCAACTTCAGGTACATCAACAATCTGGTCAGTGGAAAGCTCGTCAAAGGACTTCCAGTGCTCAAATATGAAAGAGAACATATTTGTGCAGCATGTGAAAAGGGAAAGATGAAGAGGGCACCTCGTAAACCAAAGCCTGAACCAAGTACAAGCGCTACGTTAGAGTTATTGCATATGAACTTATGCGGTCCGATGCGAACTCAGAGTCTAGGCGGAAAGAAGTACATACTCGTGATCGTGGACGATTACTCGCGATACACATGGGTCAAGTTTCAACTTTCAAAGGATGAGACACCAGATGTTCTCATCACATTCCTAAAGACGACCCAGGTGAATCTGCAGAAACCGGTCAAGTTTCTAAGAACAGACAACGGCACAGAGTTCAAGAACCAAAAGGTTGAAGAATATCTCAAATCTGTCGGGATCTCACATCAATACTCTGCTGCTCGTACGCCTCAACAAAATGAAGTGGTCGAAAGAAGAAATCGAACGCTAGTCGAGGCTGCTCGTACTATGCTAAGTCAATCAGACTTACCTCTATTCTTGTTGGCTGAAGCTGTTTCGACCGCGTGCTATACACAGAATCGCTCCATGATACATCGCAGATTCAAGAAGACTCCTTATGCTTTAATCAACAACCGAACACCAACAATCAAATATTTTCATATATTTGGGTGTAAGTTTTTCGTGCTAAACGATAGGGAAAGTCTCAACAAGTTCAGTGCCAAGGCGGACGAAGGCATCTTCATTGGTTATTCCTCGACATCAACTGCATTCTGTGTTTATCTGAAGAAGTCAAAGACGGTGATTGAAAGCATCAACATCACGTTTGATGAAGAAATGGCTTACGAACATCAAAGTTCAGAACCCGCTATAACAGGAATACTAGCTTCTGGGCAACTCCGTCCAGAACCTGTGTCTCAACAGAATAAATCAGATGAAGCATCAATGTCAAATAATAATATATCTGATTTAGACTTATTATTTGAATTATTTTATGATGAATTTCTTGGATCTAATGTAAAGAAATCTGTTATGGTTGACAGGATGGAAGACTTAACGACTACTCATCCAACCAGATCAGATGTTCCTATTGAATCCAACGCCCCTATTCAACAAGAAGTTCCAATTCAAATGCCGACTCCAACAGTTGAAGAAGTTCCATGTGATGATGAGACAGAAGTAGTTGAACCAGTAGAATGTTCTGTTCAGATCCATCCACAGCCGGAACAAGCTGTACCTGCTGAGCCTTCTAAACCTACCACTTCAACTGCAATCATAATTCCTCCTGAACAAGCTGAAGAAGAGCACCCGATAAGCCAGATCATTGGCAGTCCATCAAAACCGGTGCAAACTAGGTCAACATCAATGAATATGTGCATGCATGACTCCTTTCTGAGCAAGTTCGAGCCAACACACGTATCAGAGGCACTTGCTGATCCAGAATGGGTGATCTCAATGCATGATAGGTACAAAGTGGGTTTTCAAGATAAAGAAAGACGAAGAGGGTATCGTTATCCGAAACAAGGAAAGACTAGTAGCCAAAGGATACAGACAAGAGGAAGAAATCGACTACGACGAGACATATGCTCATGTGGCACGATTAGAGGTAATCAGAATGTTTCTAGCCTATGCAGCCCACAAGAACTTCACGGTCTTTCAAATGGACGTGAAGAAAGCATTCCTGAATGGAATTCTAAAGGAGGAAGTCTACGTCTCTCAGCCAGAAGGTTTTGTCAATCTAGAGAAGCCGAATCACGTTTACATTCTCGACAAAGAACTCTACGGTCTGAAACAAGCACCTCGAGCCTGGTATGATGTCCTTTCCACTTTTCAAGTCAAGTCTGGGTTTTCAAAAGGTACGGTGGATACCACTTTGTTTATCAAAAAGGAAAAATCCGATATCATTTTAATTCAAATCTATGTAGATGATATTATCTTTGGCTCTACAAATACTAAGTACTGTAAGAATTTTCCAAAGCTTATGGTGTCTAGATTTCAGATGAACATGATGGGCGAGATGAATTTCTTTCTCGGTTTACAAGTAAAACAATTTTCATCGGGTATTTTTATCAATCAATCAAAATACATTTTGGATATTCTTCGGAAGTTCCAAATGGAAAATTCAAAACCGATTGGTACCCCAATGGCACCAGGTACTAAGATTGGCACCGATCCTTCGGGAAAGGCTGTTGATGTTAGGACTTATCGAGGGATGATAGGTTCTTTAATGTATCTTACTTCTAGTAGGCCAGATATAATGTTTTCAACATGCTTATGTGCACGATCTCAGGCCAATCCTAAAGAAATCCATATGTCTGTTGCGAAGCGCATATTTAGGTATCTAAAAGGCACTGCAGATCTTGGTCTGTGGTATCCTAAAGATACTAGTTTTGAACTAACAGCCTACACAGATGCAGATCATGCAGGTTGTATGTTAGACAGGAAGAGCACGTCGGGACATGTACAGTTCCTCGGTGACAAGCTAGTCAGTTGGGCATCGAAGAAGCAACTTTGTGTTTCAACTTCTACGACTGAAGCAGAATATGTAGCTGCTGCTAGCTGTTGTTCTCAGGTCTTATGGATGAGAACTCAATTGCGCGACTACGGTTTCCACTTTAACAAAATCCCGATATACTGTGACTCCAAGAGCGCCATCGCAATAACATCGAATCCTGTTCAGCACACCAAGACTAAGCACATAGACGTCAGGTATCATTTCATTAAAGATCATGTTGAAAAATGAACAATTGAACTTTTCTTTGTAAAAACTGATTATCAGCTTGCCGATTTGTTTACCAAACCTTTAGACGAAAAGAGGTTTAACTTTCTTGCCTCTAAGCTTGGTATGCTAAATCTAAAGATTTAATTAGTAGTTACCTATCAAAGTTTTCTAATTGTATACTTTTTCATCATTTCTTCATTTCCGCAAGATATCTGCACTTCTATATACTGTTCATGATCCAAGGGGGAGTATGAGAAGAAATTGACATGTGGTCAATCTTATTTTGAGGGGGAGCTCATAAGATTCCTGCATTTACCTTTTATGTCAAATTTTTGTAATGCAAGATTTTAGGGGGAGCTCTTCAAGTCAAAGGAGTTTGGATATGACTTCTGATTATTTCTGATGAAAACTCGTACTTTAAAAAGTTTTACTGCTTTTTGTCTTTTCAGTTTAAGTGAATAAATTCTACTTTGACTTTGACTTAAGACTTTTGCAGAATTTTTGAGAGAAGCTTACAAGTTCATATGTTAAATGACTTAAATCTTAGCTTCATGAGTTGAAAGATCGTACGTAAAGGTATAATTCTAAATCTTCATCTCATATATAGTTGAAAGAAGGACAACTTTCAATCATTGGAAAACATTGTTTTTAATGTTCAAACCACTTCCCGATTTTTTAACAGATTTTATATTTTGGGAGTGTATTTTAAATGTTTTCATAATCTAAATTGTGCTTTAACTGAAATAGTTAAACCAATCTGAGCATCACGTGCATCATAGGAAAACAAGACTTTAATTGTGCTAGGACTTAACACAACTTCTATGGAATCACCTTAACCAGTGATTTCTACCCAAGAGGTTAATCCTTAGTGATTGAGTGTGAGAAGCGAAAAGAAATGAGTGTGTCAAACAAAGAAAGAAAGTTTGATTAGAGTGTGCTAAATGTTTAAAAGAAAGAGCTTGTGAGAACAGAGTTAAAAGAATATCACAACTCTGCACCAACTTTTTCTGAGCCGGGTAGCCACATTACTAGTGTTTCACAATTCTTTGGTGAACATTATTGAAATAGGCAACTAGCCCATGTCAACTCTTGATCAAACCTCACTATCTACTCATTTTCTTCTCAACAAGAAAGTGTTTCACATTTTCAAAGGGGATGCAGGACATTTGCTATCTGATTTTCATTTGGAAAATCTGGATATTGAAAAGAAGGAAGTCTGCCCCACCTTCGCACTTCAATCATGCACATTGAGTCTGTGTTTAACTTACTGTTGTCCAGTGGTTTACACAAAATTTGAGCCAAATAAGCAATCATCAAGTGCTTAATTTTTTCTATCACAAGCACGAACACACAAGGAATTTGTTTCTTTGTTATAACGTTTATAGAAATAACCTTTGTGGTGTTTCGATGATTAAATGGAAGCCCTGGGGGAGTCAACATCAAACAACTCCTTTCCAATGTGTATTCGTTACACAAAGTGACTTAGTGTTACTGACAGACATGTTTACAGATTCATTAGTTGATTCAGGTGTTACACGACTATTTTGTCTAGATTTGCAAAGATCTGGATGAATATCTTATGAATTGACGGATCAGGGGCTCTAACCGAAAGATAGTCATTTCTTACAAATAGTTTTGATGAAGTCGTTGCACTTAACATCAAAAAGGGGGAGAATGACAACACAAGAAATGGCAAAGATCACATGTTTCAAGAATCACGTCCAAGATTGAACTCTTCAAAAGCAAGTATTCTGAAGACATGCTGATTTCAGAGCTAGAGAAGACCAAATTGCTAAATCATTTTCGTAATGATCTTGATCCAAAGGGGGAGATTGTTAGACCACAGTCTCATTGGATTCAAGATCATCCAAACTGAAGATCGCAATCTGAAGCTAAAGCCGGAACGTCGACTTTCTATATTAAAGTCTAATGTTTATTTGTAATAAATGTCAATGAAATTGTTTGTTATTGTATTAGTTAAGTTAATATCTAGTTTGATAGATATTAGTTAACTTAGTTAGTTATTAGATTTAGTTTAGTTAGTTATATTATTTAGTTAGAAATAATATCTAGATATTAAATCTAGATATTATGGAGGTGTGTTAGACACACTTTAGATAAGATATTGTATCTCTCAACAACTCTCAATTAGATCATATATTATCAAGAACACAAAACACACACTTAAAGGTTGTAACCGTTGTTTGTAATCAGAGAGAAAATAGAGAACACAATCTAGAGCTTAAATCGATCAATCCTGTAACCGTTGTTATAATCAATACAGGTTGGTAATCGTTATTGTGTCGTATTCTATAAACTTGATAAGTATTGTGTGGACCGACACTGTAACACAGATGAATCTTTTGGCTTTGGTACCCACTGGTATTTGGGTCCATGTTTGTTAGTTGTAGTTCTTTTAGGTGTAATATAATAAGAACCATACCAGTAATGATCAGATGCTTTATGAACAAAATCATTTGAGCCACAATAAGAACAATAAGCACAACATTTTGGCATCTATTTGAACTTTGACCCTTTGATCTTTTGAAACAGAATTATTATTATATACATGATATGAACCAAACCAATTATCAGAATATTTTCGAGACACAAAATCATTTTGACGATATGTGGAAGACTGAGTAGTAGACGGAGATAATTGGAGCAATTGCTTTATTGAGTAAGTCTTGTAAGAAGTTACAAGTTTTGTTTTATGAGAAGCAATATTACCAATTACATCAGAATCGCTAACAGTAAACCTATTACATTCAACATCAGAACATGATTTTGTAGTCTCATCAACTTTCTTCTTTGGTCTCCATTCAGATTTCACTTCAGGTTCTCTTTTTCAAACCTGAAGCATATGAATTTTGAAAGTTAGAACTGTGAGATTTAAAAGATTGTCTTTTCCTAGATTTACTAGTGTTAATCTGTTTCTGTGAATGCATAATCTTTCTCATCTTACCTTTGGCATGATTGGTACTCACTGAAACTGGTTTATCAACTTTTGTTGATGATTCACCCTTTTCAAATACACTTGGTAAATCTTTGGAATTCACAATAAATTTAGAATGAGATGGAAGTTTTGCATTAGAAATGAAATTGATCAACACATTTATCAAAACAACCATCAGAGTTTAGAAAATCAAATTCTTCATCAAACAGAACATTAACATCGTTTGACTTAGAAACTTTGGAAGTATTGGAAAAATCAGTGTTTACAAAAACAGTTGAAAATACCATTTGTTCTAATCCAATCAAAATTCTCTCTTCTACAAGAGTGTTCTCAAGTTTAGAAATTTTACTTTCTAAAATGAGTGGAGGAACATAAATTTTTCCTTCAATCGGTTTTGTCTCCATTTCCTCTGTAGAATAGCTTTGAAAATAATCGTTAGAAAGAAATTTTGACTGTTTCGAACTGTAACTAGAATTCAACTTTTCATAACGAAATGGTAGTCGCATTTTATTTTTATTTTTCCTTTTCTCATCTTCCTTAGTTTCTTCCTCATCTGATGATTTTATCCAATTGACTTTGAGTTCAGGATATTTAGGTGCCAATTTTAGAAAACCAAAATCATATAAAACAGGCACTTTGGAAATACCCTTTTTCAAATAATGTGGGTTATCGTAACCAATACCCCAACAATCACTACTCTCTTTTGGTTTATTAAGATGAATGGTTTGATCAGTTTGACCTCTAGTATAAAGTTTTTATTCCAAACCACTCACTTTTTCAACCAAAGACTTCTTTTTTTTCTTTAAAGATAAGCACTTTTTAGCAACCTCTTTAATCTCAAGTTCACACAATTTGAATTTTGAATATGTTTTAGATAATTGATTATGGATTACAGTCTTTTCTCTAGCACTGGTATCAATATTTTTATGTAAAGTCTCAATCAATACATTCTTCTCAGCAATATCATTGTTGAGTTTTAGTATTGCTTGGTTTTTCTTTTTAATGATACCTTTTTCGCGTTTAAGTTTAGACCGCATATCTTGAAGTTCAACCATCATGGATTGCATTTGATTTAAAAAATTAGATTAAGTCATATAACATACCTCTTCAGCATCCTCCTCGTCTGAATCTTCTTCATCTACTTTCTGTCCCATGAAGCACATATGGGCAGTTTCTTCCTTGTCACTCTCAAGCTCAGAGTGATCCAGCCAATAGTCATCTTCAGCCATTAAAGCTTTGCCAGCTTCTTTCTGCTTGGCCAAAAGCATCTTGTTCTTGTAGTATTCAGAATTACGAACTTTTGGTTTCCGGCAGTCTTTGGCAAAGTGGCCTACATTACCACAGTTGTAGCACTTGACTGGTTCAGCCTCTTTCTTCTCCTCATATCTATTCACATACTTCTTTGCTTCAGGCATCTTTTCTTCAAACCTTTTACCTTCTACTCTCTTTCTCTTTGCTCAAAATTCTTTTATCTTGATGAATACCGTTGACTGTTTGACCCTGACTTCTTGTAAAAATTCTTTTGGAAAGCCTTGGTCAATAGGAGCAGTGCTTGCTTCAGATTGTCACCGTCATCAGAATCAGAATCATCGCTAATCTCTTCATCAGATTTAGAAACCATCACCTTCTTCTTCTTCAGACTGACTGATCTTTTCTTTTTTCTCTTAACCACCAAGGCAACTGGATCAACTATAAGTTTCTCAACTTTCTTCTTTTCATCTGTTATCTCCTCCACCTTATCCTCATTCTGTCGTAGAGTCTCATAAACTTCATGTAAAGGAATCTCATTGAGATCTTTCATTTGTTTCATTTGACAAGTAAATATTTTCCATTCAGGCTGTAAGATACTCAGAAACTTCACGTTCAGTTCAATCTGAGATTTCTTTACTCTGTTCTTGATCAGCTCATTCAGAAGAGTAACAAATCTGTCATAGATTGACTCTAAGCTTTTACCTTCCTTTGCTTTAAACTCTTCATAGTTGTTGAGACAATTTGAAACTTTCAGCTGATTGCTAATCTTTGATCCTAACATCATCTTCTCCAATTGATCCCACATTTGTTTTCCTGTTGCGTTGTAGTTGTCTATCTTTACATATATATCATTTGGAATACCTTGGAGTAGAAAACATCTAGCTAGTCCGTCTTTGAGTCTTTTTTTCTGTTCATCAGAATATTCATCTACATCCATCAGATATTCTTTGTTCACTACCTCTTCTCCTTGAGCTTCTATAGAATGAATCTTTGTTGGAGGTTTCATCAGCCCTACTTTCAAGGAAAGTCTGATATAATCACCAAGTTCATTTCTGTCAATGAAGTCCAAAAATATGTCTTTCCACTGTTCGTATTCTCCTTTAAACATAACTGGTGGTTTGACATCGGTTTCGATAGAAAGTGCATCCCTTGAAGTCATCCTGACAAATAAACTGTAAAATAAGAATTTAAAATGATCGTTAGATCGAAAGAAATCAGTATTAAGAAAATATTAGAAAAAATTTCAGAAAATAAATTTCCTAAGGCAAGAATCCTCACACCACTGACACTAGAATTCACACAACTTTCACAAAATTCGCAGACCTTGAACTGTTAGTGTATAATTATATCCAAGATTTAATGAGAAAAGTCAAAGTCATGTAAAATCAACATAGTCAACGTTAGTGTCGAGTGTTTCTATGATGTAAGGTTTTAGTGTTAAGTGAGAAGTAGTTGTGGTATAAATACCTTTAGCATTGTAAGAGTTGAAGAAGTGAGAACAAGAAATCTTGTAACTAAGCATTTTGTACGTATTCATTGTTACATATCAATACACATATGACTTAGCTGTTTCTCTCTCTACTCTCTCTCTAGTTCATAATTGTTAAATCATATCTGTGATTGTGCTTGAATTGATTGGGATATTACACTTTCAATTGGTATCAAAGTTGAACCAAATCAATTTCAGAAAAATTAGATAATCAGATTTGATTGATTTCTTGAAAAATCAAGAACACCCAGAAATTTCACTGTTGAATCGAATTTTGTTTGATTACTAGTTGTTTGTGTGTCAAATTGATATCATGTTGATCGATTTTTGTGTTAGAATGTTTCTTGTTTAGAATTGATCACGAATTTCACATTTAATCAGATTCAATTTTTAAAATTTTGAGTTTCTGGAAAAATGTTCGATGAACACTGTATTTCAGATTGGTGCATTGTAATTCAAGTTTTTTGACATAATTGTTGATTGGAAAGTGTTTAGAATTGAATTTCGATCATATTGGTGTATTTTTGAGATTCAATTTGCAGTTTTATAAAGATTTAGATCGAATCCGTTAACTTAGAGTGTAAAACGCGCTAGATCTGTTCTTCCGCAACACTCATATGAAGAACACGCACACTGAAGTTTGTGCTAGCTACCAAGAACACGCACGTTGATTGTCAAAATATTAAGTGTGGTTCACGCATAAAGAGTTTACGAAAAGTGGATAAAATGCGCAAAAGTCTTCTGCGAGTTTATAGTTCACGCACGAGGCGTCTAGCGAGAAACTCTATCAACAGTACTCTGCGAGTTTGTGTATTTTGCGAGTTTCATAAACACGCAAATCATTGTCTGCAAGTTTCAGAAACACGCAAAATGAGGCTTGCGAGTTTGGTCAATTACATTCATCAGTTTGCGAGTTTCATAGTTTTTACACATTAGGCTTGTGAGTTTCACAAACGCGCACAACACGTTAAGCGAGAAGTAGCGTGAATAGTTGTTTGCGAGTTTAGAGATCTGCGAGTTTCTTGTGTCTGCGAGTTCCAGAGTTAGATTTTTTTAGATTTATTTTCAAGTGGTGATCTGATTTTTGACTTTCAGTCAAAAATTTTGAATTGGTTTGGGAACGATCATTCACTCAAGTTCATCTATCATTCAATTTGACAATTACAGATGAGAAAGGAAATATGATACTGTCAGCCAGAGACTGTGCTATTTTGTACATGCCTGAGATACCGGCAATAGAAGATGAAAGAGATAAACTGAAGAATCAGAATTCAGTTTTACTCAAACAAATTCAGGAGTTGAAGTCTAATTTGTCAGATTCTGATAAAACTTCTGTTTGTGTCAAATGTACTCATACTGTTAAATCTAATTTGGCAGGTATCATCAGTGCAAAAGAGGAAGAGATTAAAGAGAAAGAGAAAATGATTGCTTTAAAAGAAAATACTATTCAGACTTGTGAAAAAGAAATCAAGATGAAAGAGGGAAAGATTGTGAATCTTCAAAGCCAACTGAAGAAAAATGAACAGAAATCATCATAACTACAAGATGAATCAGTTAAGCTTCAACAAAAGTTTAAGTCTTTTGAAGATCATATATCTCCGTTGGAGTTAAATAATGCTGAATTGAAGAAAAGCTTCCAAGCAAATAAAATTAAAGCTGATTCAGAGAAATCTTATGCTCAAAAGTTGTTTGATATTCCTAAGAAAGCTAAGCAAGAGAAGAAGGATCTTGAGCTAAGATGTTTGAAACTCTCAAAGCAAGTGTCTGATTTTGAAAATATATTAATTACTGAAAGAGACACGTTTGCCAAAGAGAGAAAAGTTTTGAAGATAAAACTTCTGAATTTCCCAAACAAATCTCTATTTTACAAGACTTACTTGAGAAAGAAAGAAAAGTTTTTCAAGATAAGAAAAAGTCTTTTGGGATTGAAAAGAAGAAATCTGAAAAGAGAAATGTTGGGATCTTCAATGAGATTTCTGATAAAACCAAGAACTTAGAAAAATATTTTGAACAAAAACGTCAAAATTGTGAATCTGAAATATCTAAGCTCTTATCCAAGATATATGTTCTGTCATCAGATGTCCAAAAAGAACAGATGGCAAAATCTGATTTGAAACAAAAGTTTGACACACTTATGGCTGAAAGAAACATTTTATCTGAAAAGATAAAGAACTTAGAAGCTGCAAATGTTGATTTATCAGAAAAAGTTTGTGCTGATGTGATTAATCAATCACCTCTTGACAATTCAACAGAATCAGTTTGTTCTTTCAAAACTGCTTCTAGTTCTATTCATGAGAAAAATGTTTTAAAAAGAAAAGTGTCAAATCAACTTTTGTCAAATCAAATCAGATTCGACCATCAAATCTATTCTATGACAAATCTGTTGATGGTTCAGCAAGCCTTTATGTCAAATCTCTTGGAAAGCAATCTAAGAAAGGTCAGATGGTCTGGAGAGTTAAAGATTCTTCTGATGAGAAGAAGAAAGACAAAGCATCTGCATCCACAACCAAAGCCAAAAAGAACAGTGTACATAATGGTAAATCTTTTGGTAATTCTGATATGTTTTATTCTACAAATCATTTGATCAGGGTTGCTGAAAAGAAGATTTGTTGTTCTTACTCTGGAGCACATGACTTTGTAAGTAAAAATTTTGTCAATTACTGGTATGGTTCTTATTATGTAACCCTCACAAGAACTGAAACTAACATTTTAGGACCCAAATACCAGTGGGTACCAAAAGCTATATCTGTGTTGCAGGCACCCAAAGTTTAAGGGGAAGCATGATGTTTGACTTCTAGAAAAAACAGTCTAGGATTCTTACCTCAAAGAATAATGGTTCTTGAATAACACAGTTCAAGACCCGCACTTCAATGTTAAAAGAACTATGACTTCTAAGTAAAACAACTTAGGACTCGGTCTTTAATGTTTCAAATTGAGGATATTCTGAAAATATCCAAGGGGAACTTAAATGAATAAAATCATTTTATCATGATTTGAGGGGGAGCTTAAAGGTAAATATCTTATGATCTTAATCTTTGATTGTTTTAAAGAAGAACAACTTTCGAACACGAAAAACGCTTTCTTAAATGTTCAAACTACTTCTTATTCTTAAACGATTTCATGAATTTTGAAATGTGATTTTAAATGTTTTTCATTATTGAGCTTTAAAGTTTAGCTGACCGTGTGTTTCCAAAGATTAATACTTATGCATTATCTTGTCTATATACTGCCAAGTATTCACACACATCGGTTCAGTTCTTCATATTGATTTTGTTATTACCATGTATCAAAAGTTTAAATCTTTCTATGGTAATACTCCCGTTTGTATTATTTGATTGTTTGAATCAAACGTCATTTCGTCATTATATGTGTTTTCATTGTTAACATGTTTATATATCTTTCATATAAACATTTTACGTCTTCGTTATCCCAAAATATAATTCTTCATGAATTTTGATCAAATCTTAATCATTGTCAGATTTTCAAAACATTTCTATTCTTTCATGATTATTCATTCATACAAAGTTTTGAGAAATCTTAAATGCTTAAAATGCTCAAATTTCATTCTTATCTGTTATGAGCATACATACACTGACAAATGATTTCTTGCGCTTAAATGTCAACAAAATCATTGAGATGCATGCTTTTAGGACAAATACATGGGACTCAGTGTGAGTGCTTAACAGAACTTCGATGGATTCACGATAACCAGTGTTTCCTACCTCGGAAGTATTCCCTGAGTGATTGAGGGGAGAGGGGTCAAAAGATTTGAGTGTTGGTGTGTGAAGAGGTAAAATGGAAATGAGAGATTGGTTAAAATTGAGCTTTAATGATTGAAAGAAAGAGGGTGAGAGAACAAAGTAAAATAATATCAGACTTTGCACCAAACTTCTTTCTGAGTCGGGCAACCACATAATCTGATTGGTTCACATTCTTTGGTGACCATCATTGAAAAAGGCAGTGAGCCCATGCCAACTTTTGCGAACACCCCACCAACTACTCATTCTTTTCTTAAAAAGAGAATGTTTCACATTTTCTGGGGATGCAGCACATACGCTATTAGTTCTTCACTCGGAAGATACTAATATTGAAAAAAAAGGAAAGTTGCCCCACCTTCGACCTTCATCATGCACTTTGAGTCTATGTATAATCATTGTTGTCTCAATGGTTTACATACTTTGAGCCTTATGAAACACAATCATTGTGCTTAGTTCTTTCATAACACAAGCACGAGCACATAGAAAATTTGTTTTTCTGTCAGAACATTCATAGAAAATACTTTGTGTTTTTCAATGATTGAATGGAAGTCCTGGGAGTCAACATCAAACCAGCTCCTTAAATTGTACATTCGTTGTACACAATAACTTTGTGTTACTGACAGGCATTCCTAACTGTTTCATTTGTTGATTGAGGGTTACAACGTCTAATTTGTCTGAATTTGATAAGATTCGGATAAATACATTCATGAATTGACGGCTCATTATCAGATAAATTGGAGGAGAATGTTCAGACCATGAAGATTGTTCTACATTGTTAAAAAGGGGAGGAAATTTCAAAGATCAAGCTGAAATTGAAATGAGTTTTGATGATTTTGATTCTCATAATTCATCAAAAAGGGGGAGAAATTTTTGAAAGTTCAATTTCAAAGTCAAATAGAGATATCAAAAAGTTTAAAGAGGTCTACAAAGTTCAAATTTATTCAAGACTGATGAAAAGAAATCATTCAGAAATGACTTTCAATGTCAAAACAAAGATGATTGAAAAAGTTTGTTTTTCGGAAGACGATCTAGAGGTCAGAGAGATGAAGATACAAGATCAGAGATTCCTCAAAGTTGTTTCAAAGTTCAAAGATATCTGAAGTTTCAGAAGTTTTTAGAATTCATATTCGTTTTCAAGACATGTTGATTTTCAAATATGCTAAATGTGAAAGACTTTTCAAGATTCTTCAAAGCATCAGAGATTAAAGATTGTCAGAGCTTCAAAGTTTAAAGCTGTTAAAATCAAAGTTTGAAGAATCAAAGCGCTGAAAAAGATTGTCAAATTTTTATTAAATCTTGAATACAAAGTCGGAGATTGTTAGTGTATAATTGTATCCAAGATTTAATGAGAAAAGTCAAAGTCATGTAAAGTCAACATAGTCAACGTTAGTGTCTTGAGTGTTTCTATGATGTAAGGTTTTAGTGTTAAGTGAGAAGTAGTTGTGGTATAAATACCTTTAGCATTGTAAGAGTTGAAGAAGTGAGAACAAGAAATCTTGTAACTAAGCATTTTGTACGTATTCATTGTTACATATCAATACACATGTTAGATCTCAGATTTATTGGATTCAAGATCATCCAATCTGAAGTTTGGAATCTGAAGCTAAAGCTGAAAAGCCACTCTCAATATTAGTCTAATGTTAAGTTTGTAATAATTGTCAAAGTTAATTATTGTCTTAATTATTGTATTTTGTATTATTCCTAAATATCTAATATAATAAATATTTAGGATATTAGTTTAGATATAATATATTTGTTTAGATATTATGTAAGCTAGATATTATGTTAGGTAGGATGTGTGATAAGAGATATTATCATATCTCTTTCACATCACACAACTCTCACAAACAATCTCAACATCTCACACACAACTCGCAAGATCCGTACTTTTCATATGAAGAACTCGCAGACCTTAATATTCGCAAAAAGAATTCGCTTCAAGTTCAACTAAATTTGTTAAGTAAAGAATTCGTATCATTGTAGTACGAAATGTTGTAGAATTCGTATAAAAAGCTTTGGAATTTTGTTTAGGTGTGGATTTCGTATAACTCTTCATACGAAAAGCAAGAATTCGCATAAGAGTGTTGTGCGAAAAGTTGTTTTTGAAAATTAAAGGAAGGAATTCGCAAGTAACTACATGCGAATTGTAAGGAATTCGCACATAGCTACCTATGAATTCTGAAGAATTCGCAGGTGTGACTTATACGAATTCTTAAGTTTTCGCACAATTGTACAAAATTATTTCTAAGTTCAGAATTCGTACGAGATACGAAAAGTTGGTGAAATTTCAAAATTTGTCTAAGTAAAGAATTCGTATCCTTTAAGGAAAGAACTCGCATAAAGCTTTTTACGAATTCTTTAGAATTCGCATACAAGCTCATACGAATTGCATGATTTAGAGTGTCTCTTCTTGCGAATTCTAGACTTGTGCGAATTGTTACTTGCTTATACAAATTCTAAGTGTTATACGAATTCTATCACATTTGTGCATGCGAATCGCTCTTCAATCTTAGTGCATGCGAATTCTGTATTTAAGGTTTTTAGAAATTTCATTTTCTGAGAATTTTTTAAGTCTATCTTTTATCTCAATTTGTTGAACTAAATATCAATACTAGCAAATTTTTTTTTGTATGCAGATTGATAATCTCATCATGTCTAAAGAACGTTTCTCAATGGGTTCCCAATCCAAACCTCCGATGTTGTCTATCGGAGAGTACTCTTAGTGGAAGAGGAGGATTATTCAGTTCTTAAACCATAAGAACCGTGACTACATGAAATCCATCACAGAAAGACCAGTTCTATCTGTTGTTACTGTACCGGGTTAAGCTGCTACAAATACCTCTCCTGAAATTCCAGTCAGATATGTGCCAAAGCCATATCAATACTTCAGTGACAGAGAGAAGGATCTATACAAAATAGATGAAGAGGATCTCATCTATCTCACTCTGGCCATTCCAAATGATATCTACAACAGAGTAGATAGTCGAGAATCAGCAAAGGCCATGTGGGATGAGCTCGAAAGGCAGTTTCAAGGTACAGAAAGGTCAATTCGGGCTAAGTTGAACCAAAGCATCAATGCATATGAGGGATTTCATGCCAAGGAAGGGGAAGCTTTAGTGGACACTTACACAAGGTTCAATGTGATACTGAACGACTTGAGGAGAAACAGGATGAACAAATCCGTATCTGAAATCAATTACAAGTTCATCAAGAACTTGAATCCCGAATGGGAGAGCTATGCCATAAACATTCAGATGACCAAAGATATGGCACAAGAGGACGTAAATGACATCTTTACTAGCCTTGCTCAGAATGAGGATGAGGTCAAACTTCTAAATAAAGAAAAGAAGATTGTCAAGGACTTTCTAGCTCTATTAGATGAAAGGAAAAAGGGTTCAAGTTCCAAGACCGCCTCTTCCTAAAAATACAAGTCCAAGAAGTCCAAAACCTTCCTCACAGAACTTAGTCAGTCAAGTTCTGAAGAATCCTCTGATGAGACTGAAGTACATTCTGATGATGACATACAGAAGTTTGCGGAAAACCTGGCCCTTATCACCAAGCAATTCCAAAAGATCTTTGGTAAGAAATGGTTCTCCAAGTCAAAGTATGAAGGGTACAGGAAGGCCCGATCAGAAAAGTACAAACCGAGGTATGGGAAGAAAGAAGGAAAGAGAGAAGAGAAAAGAGATAAGAAAAGAGAAGAGAAAAGAGAAGAGAAGAAAGAAGAGAAGACTGAGCCCAAATATGGCAGGTGTTACAACTGCGGTAAGCCTGGCCACTTCTCTAAAGATTGCAAGTTTAAGAGGGTGAAAAACTCCGAGTATTATGCCAAGAAGTCCTTACTAGCAAATAAGGCAGAATAAGGAAAGGAGTTGATGGATGAGGAAGAAAATTGGTTCTTTCAAAGTTCAGGTGAAGAATCAACCCACTTTACACAATTCTACATGATGTCAAAGATTGATGATGAAGCAGAAACTTCTCCTGACCGATCTGACTGTGACTCTGAGGTAAATACTTCTTATAAATCTAAACTTTTTGAATCTCTCATGGCTCAGATTCAAAACATGGAAAAAGAATTTGAAAACTTAAAAGGAAAACTTAGCACTAAACGACAATCAATGATGAGTTTTCGTGATGAAAACGCATTATTGAAGGTTGTTGTTGAGGACAAGGAATTAGAAAAGATTCCTTGAAGAAAGAAAATGAACTTTTAAAATCTAAAATTGTGGAGCTTGAAAGAAATATAGTTAATTTAAATTCTGAAAAAGGTGAATTTAAGATTAAGTTTGAAGCTTGCTTTCAGGAGCGAAATGAAACTTATTGCAAGATAAAACAACTACAGGATTTGAACCTAAAAAGAGGACAGACTGAGCAAACACTGAATTTTCTAACTAATAAACTCTAAGACGTCAGATTTTACAATGCTAAGATAGGATTAGGTTTTAAAGAAAAGGATGTTTTGAACAAAGCCCCAGAAAACTTGTATAATTTTGACAAATTGGGGTCTAAAACAAAGAAAATCCCGGACATTCATGAAACATTTGTCAAAGCTGAAACTCCTAAGTATGACATCTCTTCTAAAGGTAAATAAGTGATAGATGACGATACGTCGAGTTGTGCTGATTCACATTCAAGCTTTAAATCTGTTGGTTTTTCATACAATAATTTGGACAAAAGCTATAAAAACAGGAAACTTGAATTTGTTGAGTTTCAATCATTATTTTCTACACCATTACCAACAGAATCAACCAACAATGACACAGATATACCTGAAACTCAATGTTAGTATGATGAATATGAATCAGTCACTGATATTGAGACTCAGAGTCCAATATCTGAATCAGTCACTTCTGAATCTTCAAAAGAAATTAAGACTGATGAGTGCTCAAATATCATGAATCCTAGCATTAAAACTGATTTTGCAAAGAAAATGACTGAGGAGATTTTTGAAAATATGATGAATGCTTCAAATCCTATTCGTATTATTATGAAGTTAGACTCAAACTTTGTGATGGATCAAACATCTGCTTTTAAAAAACAAATCAGTGAACAACAAAAGACACTTGAAGAGTTAGAAGATCTCAAATTCAAACTTGACAAGTCTTTTGAGGAAAACAAAGAGCTTTCCAAAGAGTTAAATGATTTGAAAGCTGGTTTGTTTAAGCAAAATTTAAATGAGAAAAAGATGTTTGAATCTAAAAAATGGAATGTTCATTCAAATCTAGAGTTTGAGACTACTTCTTCCAAAACCTCTGTTGTTTATTATGAAAGTCCTGAATATCTTTCAAGTATTTTTGAAAAAGGCGAGTCTTCAGGTATTTTAAAGAAAAAATCATCTTTGAAGAAGAAAGCTAACAAGGTTTCATTTCATGTTTCAGATTTGAAAAACATAAATGGTAAAGGAGAATGGATGAAGAAAGATTGTGAAAAGAAAGTGGTAGAAAGTGAATGTACTGTTATCGATAGTGTTGATTTGTCTTGTAAAAGTTATAACGATACAAAATGTCAAAAATGTATGAATGATTGTACTCAATTTCACAAATCAAAATTGTTGACATTTGCTCATAAGAACATCATTTGCAAACACTATCGTGACAATGCTTTCACAATTCACTCCATTCCTTCTAAACCAAAAGTTGTAAAAAAGGCATCTAGAGCTAAACCTGTATCCAAATCCTCAACATAACACACTAAAGTGATTCATGCTATGAATGCTAATTTTTCTAACAAAAAGCAATTTCCTGAGCTTAATGTTAATATGATTTGGAAATGGGTACCAAAGCCTCATTATAAATGGCGAGTCAAGGCTAAGGTAGAAGATACCAAGAAATTGCATAAGGCTAACAAAGAAGGACCCACCTAGATATGGGTACCTAAAAAGAAGTGATCTATTCTTTTTGCAGGCCTGTCATATATGGTATATTGATTCAGTATGCTCTAGACACATGACAGGAGTTAAGAGTTTATTGCATAGTTATATGGAAGAACCTGTAGGAACGGTCAAGTTCGCCAACTCTGAGCTTAATGGAATCATCAGAGGACATGGTTCATTAAAGAATGGCACTGTGACGATCAAGAAAGTACTGTATGTAGAAGGACTTGATCACAATCTATTCAGTACAAGTCAATTATGTGACAGTCAATTTCAAGTTCGGTTTACAGTTGATAGTTGTTTCATTGAAGATGGGAACGTTGATGAGATATTTAGAGCAGAACGTCATGGTAATCTTTATGTGGTAAATTTTACAACACTGTCTGCAACAAGATCTTTGTGTCTACTTGCTAAAGCATCAAAAACTGAAAGTTGGACATGGCATCGACGCCTGTCTCACCAGAACTTCAAAGTGATAGATCAGTTAGCGAGACATGGTATAGTCAATGGTCTACCAGAAATGAGGTTTGAGAAAGTTTCTCTTTGCCCCGCTTGCGAGATGGGAAAGATGAAACGTAGTTCACACAAAGCAAAGACTGAATTTTCATGCTCAACACCTCTGGAACTCATTCATATGGACCTTTGCGGCACAATGCGTAATCAATCGATCAACGACAAAAAGTATATACTTGTTATGATAGATTAGTACTCGAGATACACTTGGTTGGAGTTTCTAAGGAACAAATCTGATGTACCAGAACTGATAATTGCCTTCATCAAAAAAGATCCAAGTTCGACTCCAACTGCCAGTCAAAACGTTGAGAAGTGATAACGGCACAAAGTTCAAGAACGATACACTTCAGAGTTATCTCACATCGGTTGGGATTTCACATAACTTCTCTGCTGCCTACACTCCACAACAAAACGGCGTGGTCGAAAGGAAAAATCGAACTTTGGTTGAAGCTGCAAGAATTATGTTGGCATATTCTGGTCTACCGATGTATCTTTGGGCTGAAGTAGTTGCGACCGTGTGTTTCACTCAGAACCGTACCATTGTGATTAAAAGACACAAGAAAACAGCGTATGAGCTTATAAATAAAATAAAGTCGAACATTAACTTTCTACGTGTTTTTGGTTGCAGGTGCTACATATTGAACGACCGTGATAATCTTGGAAAGTTCGATAAGAAAGCGGACGAAGGCTACTTTGTGGGATATTCGTTGATGTCTAAAGCCTATCGTGTTTACAACAGACGGATCAAGACTATCATGGAAAGCATGAACGTGTCGTTTGATGAATCATCTACAATGACTTCTGAAAACAACAGTTAAGGACTCAAGCTTAAAGAAAAGGCTTCTATTCAAAGAGGAATAGAACCCGAATCCTCAAAGGCTAAGCTTTTTGACTCATCTAATGTAACATCTGAGTTAGATTTATTGTTTCTTGATGCATTTATGGACATTTATGTAGATTTTGAAAAATCTGAAGCGTCCGCATGAACATCAGAGGTCCCAGCTGTCACTGAAGTTATCTCTGGACCTTTTGAACCTGTCACTACAACATCCTCGTAAGGTACATCTACACCTAATATTTTTGAAAGTGCTAATACTGAATCTACTTCTGTTGATCCAAACTGTCTCAGTGATTTGATAACGACCCTCTTCTATACTTAGTGAAAATTACGTTTTAATATGTATTAGTGTTTCACCATTAGCGATCAGACTGAGTCTGTTCAGTTATCGCTGATAGTCTTTATTCTAAACATCTGATATGTATTAGTGTTTCACTATCAGTGATCAGACAGAGTCTGTTCAGTTATCACTGATAGTTCTGATGTAAACAGTAACGTAATCGCTGAAGACAAGTCTCGCCTCAACAGATGTTCATAGTTGAATCGAAGACGAAGTTGCTGAACAAAGACAAGTCTACTAGTGACCTGATGCGGATATCAGTGAAGCAAAGACGACTCTACTTATACCTGAAGGAACATGAGGAAAAGCTTCAGCGATAGATGAACTTCTTTGTATTTCTGAGGGAAGAGATATTCAGCGATCAAACGATCACGTAGCTTATGCCTCAAGTTGTTATTGTATTTTTAGTTTAGATCATTTTATGTTGACTTTTGTAAGTTTACCTTGTTCCTTGTTTGACCTATAAATAGGTCTTCCTTGCTTTCCTTTAGTTGTAACTAGCCTTTGATTGTAAACAATCTGAGAATCTAGAGAGAGAAACTTTGTACCCATCACATGTGACATCAATACACATATGATTTCCCCAATAATTCTCATTGTTCTTGCTTGTTATTTGATTGTGGTTTGATTGGACATCATCATTTGGTATCAGAGCAAACAAGAAGAAGCAGATTCGATCAGATTTGAAGTTTTTTTTGAAATATTTTTTGGCGGACTGAACTTCACTGTTTGATCTTTGTTTTTCTTGTTTTTGCACAATTAAATCAAGAAATTGATTTGTTTGTGTACGTTTTGTTCATAGGATCAAGTTTTGTTCAGATCACATAGACTAATTCGTACTTTAGATTGATCATTTTGATCAAAATGTTGGTTTCTTGAATAGTTGATGTCGTTCACTGTATTTCGAATTGAGCACTGTAATTTTTGATTTCTTTTGTAAATTCAGTGTTGTAATCTTGATTCGTTTGATATCGTGGACTAATTGTGTGATTTGCAGAATCAGAAATCAAGTTTTACTTGATTTTTGATCGAAAAGGTGAAGAACTCGCAAGGAAAACCCAAGAACGCGCTAGATCTGTGAAACGGGCAAGTTCTTCCCAAGAACGCGCAGATTTTGTGAAACACGCACGTTCATCGCTAGAACATGCAAGTTGAAGATTCGGTCTCAAACGCGCAAGTCGAAGTTAGCGAGTTCATAGAACGCGCAAGTCGAAGTTAGCGAGTTCATAGAACGCGCAAGTCGAAGTTAGCGAGTTCATAGAACGCGCAAGTCGAAGTTAGCGAGTTCATAGAACACGCACATCAAAGGTTGCGTGTTTAGCTCCTTGATTTGCGAGTTTCTTTGATATATCATCTGCGAGTTTGCTAAAATGCGCGAGTAAGCATCTGCGAGTTTCTTAAACGCGCACGGTTGGGTCTGCGAGTTCATCAGGAACAGTGTACTGCGAATCGTTTGGTCTGCGAGTTTGTTCGAAACAGTGGTGTGCGAGTTTTGTCGGTCTGCGAGTTTTAGGCTATTCAGTGATCTGCGAGTTTGAGTACTTAGTCATTTTTTCCGTTGTTTCAAATTTGATCAATTTTGAAATTTTCACACCAAGTGTAATCTGCACTTCTTGAACGATCAGTTCAAATCACATTTCTGTTACAATCATGTTTAGAGATCTACTCAGTATGGGTTCGAAATCCAAACCTCTAGTTCTTCAAGCAGAAGAATATTCTCAATGGAGAAAGAGGATGATAAATTTTCTGAACAATCAAGATAAATCCTTGATGACTTCTATTCTAGAAGGACCCCATTATCCTCATGTCACAGCAGCAAGGATTCCTGGAAATGAAACTACACCAGATATTCCTGAAAGACATGTTGCTAAGAATCCAATTCAGTACAATGAAAATGATAGGAAATTGGTTCAAAGAGATACCGATGCACTGACTTTTCTGATCATGGCATTTCCAAACGACATATTTAACCGAGTTGACAGCCGTGATTCAGCTAAAGACATCTGGGATGAATTGGAAAAACAGTTTCTTGGATCGGCCAAGTCTCAAAAGACTAAAAGAAACCAAAGTATTATTGCTTATGAAGGTTTCAAGGCCAAGGATGGTGAATCGTTGAAGGATGCCTATGACAGGTATAACATCATACTGAATGAACTGAGGAAAAATGGAGTTCATAAATCATATTCACAGATAAACTTCAAGGTTATTAAAAATCTTCAGCCAGAATGGTAAGTTTATACAATTCAGATGCAGATTAACAAAGATATGGATGAAGAAAAGCTACATGATCTGTTTTCTGCATTAAATCAACATGAGGATGTCATCAAGAAACAAGCTGCTGCTACAAAAGAACTGAGTCAGTTGAAAGAAAAGCACAAGAAAGTGGAAGACTCTCTAGCTCTACTGACACAGAATCCGGGATTGATTTTAAAGGCAGCATCTGGATCAAGCAAACCATTAAAGGCAAAAACTATGGTGTCAAAGATTGTTGATTCTTCTGACAGTTCTGAGGAAGAGGATGAGGATGCTGAACCTAAACAAGTAGATGAGATTGCTGCTTTCACAGAAAAACTGGCTTTGTTAACTACAAGATTTCACAAGAAGTTTGCAAAGAAGAAATTCTACAGCAAACCCAAGCATGATGGTTACAAGTCAGGTAAATTCAAAGGCAAATTGTTGATTGAGAAAGAAAAGAAGGAAGAGAAGACAGAGGAAAAGAAGGAAGAAAAAGAGAAAGAAAAGTCAGACAAGTGCTTTAACTGTGGAAAGTCAGGTCACTTTGCTAGAGATTGTCCAGAGAAAAAGGTGAAAAACTATAAGTACTACAAGAAGAAAGCTCAACTTGCAAAGGCTGTTGAAAAAGGGCAAGCTCTGAAAGGTGAAGATGAAATATGGATATACTATTCAGATGAGGAGGAAAGTGAAGTAAAAGCAAACCTGACTGAGGTCCACTACAACCTCATGGCTCACTTACAGGAAGAGTCTGATACTGACGTAACTTCAATGTCTGATGAGTCTGACTCTTCTGAAAATGAAGAATTGATGAACTTGATGTCCCAACTAACTCAAGTGAATTCAGAATTTTTGAAACTAAAAGAAAAACCTGAAGAACAAAAATTCATCATACAGGGACATCAAGATCAAGTTTTGTAATACAAAACATTATCAGAAGATAAATAAGAAGAGAAAAATGCTTTAAAAATGGACAAAGTAAAACTTCAAAATGAAATATCTGATTTGCAAAAAGAAGTTTCAACTCTTAAAGATCAGAAACTGGACTTAACTCTCCAGTATGAACTTGTCATGAAAGACAGAATTGAGGCATATACCAGAATAAAAGAGTTAGAAGATTTAATTTTCAAAAGAGGTCAAACTGAATAGACACTAAAATTTTTAACAAGCGGTCAAAAGGAAAACGAATTTTATAAGGCCAAGTTTGGTTTAGGTCTTTCAGATGTGGATGTTTTAAAGAACGCACCAGAAAAACTTTATAATTTAAACAAAAATGATTCTGAGCCTATTATTTTAGTTCCACAAATCCTTGAGACGTTTGTTAAAACAGAGACTATTTCAGAGTCATCGACTAAAATAGAAACATAACCTATTGTTGAAGATAAATCTAAAAATGAGATGGAGTATGAATCTCAAGGTCTCAAAAATGTCTATTTTAAATACGACGAATTGAATTCTTCTTATGACAATAAAGAGAAAACTTTCGTTGAATTTGAAAATATCTTTCCAAAAGAAAATGAGATTCATACTACATCACATGTTTCTGATTCATCTGACATAATAATTACATGTCCTATTATACTAGATGGAAATGAAAAGTCTTTAATTTTAAACAAACCTGTTCTAGAAATGACTTCTAAGAATTTTGATCATGAATATCAAGCAACTTTAAACAAAATTTCTGTTCTTGAAAAAGAAATCTCAATTTACAAAGTCAAAAAGCTGATCTTGAAAAGAAAACTTTCCAAGAAAAGAAAGATCTTGAGCTTAGATGCATGCAACTATCAAAGCAAGTCTTTGAATTTGAAAAGATTTTGATAACAGAAAGAGACTCATTTGACAATCAACGTCAAAGCTTACAAAGTCAAATATCTAAGTATTTCAAAGATCTATCTGTTTTATCGTCAGATATTATGAAAGAAAAATTAATCAATTCTGATTTGAAAAGGAAATTTGATATTACAAATTCTAATTCTTCTAAGCTGGTAAATGACAAGATTCTTTCTAAAGTACCTGTTTCATCTGAAGAAGTATGTTTAAATTCTGATTTGACTACCATGACTTCTGATTGTGTTTCAGATTGCTTACTGAAGAAAAATGTGTGCAAAGACAAGCAAAAGGTAGAAGAGATTCTTAATACTTCTCATGACAGTTCATGTAATAGAGTAGTTCCAACTTGTAATAAATGTCAACAAAATGCTAATAAATAAAAATTTCTTTCAAAGATGTTCATAGTTGAATCGAAGACGAAGTTGTTGAACAAAGACAAGTCTACTTGTGACCTGATGTGGATATTAGTGAAGCAAAGACGACTCTACTTATACCTCAAGGAACATGAGGAAAAACTTCAGCGATAGCTGAACTTCTTTATATTTCTGAGGGAAGAGATATTCAGCGATCAAACGATCACGTAGCTTATGCCTCAAGTTGTTATTGTATTTTTAGTTTAGATCATTTTATGTTGACTTTTGTAAGTTTACCTTGTTCCTTGTTTGACCTATAAATAGGTCTTCCTTGCTTTCCTTTAGTTGTAACTAGCCTTTGATTGTAAACACTCTGAGAATCTAGAGAGAGAAACTTTGTACCCATCACATGTGACATCAATACACATATGATTTCCCCAATAATTCTCATTGTTCTTGCTTGTTATTTGTCAGGATCGAATTCTTAACAAGAATAAAGTCTCAGAAACAATATCAAAGAAGTTGCGGAATAACACTTTGATATTCAATATAACAGTAAACAAACAGTATATGATTAACAACTTGTAAACTTGTATTCAATGATCAAATCACAAGATTACACACTCAACCTCAATCTTGAAGAACAGACTCTTTCAAGACGAATTCTACTTCTCTAGAATTAGGAACTATGCCTTGAGGTTGATTCTCTCTAGAACATAAACATATATTTTTAAATCTATGTTAAAACTATACTGTCAAAACTACATATATACTGAACAAAAAGATAATTACAATAAATAGAATATCTTCAGTATATCTTCCATGAATATCTTCAGAATATCCAGCTGTCATTCTTCTAATTCAAATCTTCATCTTATAAGTAGCACTAATCGGCTTGGCAGTATTAACTACTAAGTAGCACTAACCACTAGCAACACTAACTAGCTAAGCAGTACTAACTTTGTTCAAGCAGCACTAACTTTGACTAGCAGTATTAACTATTGAAGTCCTCTGGCAGTAGTAATCTTGTACAGGCAGCATTAACCATACTTGGTAAATTCTTTAGTTCCCAACAATCTCCCCCTAACTTGACTTTTAGGAAGAGAAGTCAAGTTCTTCAGATCTGATCTTCAAGATGCTTTCAACACCTCAGGTTCAGTTTCCCAAATTTGGATCTAGCCCCAGACTTTGATTTACAGTTCTTCTTACCACAATTTTAGCCATCTCTGAATCCTTTGTGCATACCAGTGTAGCTTTAAGCATCCCTTCTAGCTTCTCCTTGCTATGCTCATAGATTTTGTCCACCAGGTAATATTCATGATAACAGTTGTCAATAGTAATCATGTATACTCCACAGTTTTCAAATAGTATCCATTTATCAATCTTCTTGAATATAAACTCATGATTATGATCTTTAATCCTATAAGCCACTCTTTCTGGATCAAACATCATACACAAGTATTCGATTGTTACCTTGAGAAGATTTTCTTCAGTACCTTTCAACACAGGCTCATAGAGTTTCATCCCCACTTTGTACAATTCTTCTATATCAGCTCTTGAACAACTTCTGATAACTCTCCCCCATGTTGAATATGCTTCAAATGAACCATCAGCTCTCTTGATTCTGAAGAAATTATTTCCACTATCTCTTAGAATGTCCCAGAAAATGATCTCTGGAGCTTGTATAGAGATTGGAACAGCCTTCAAAGGTTCTACTATTGTCATGTAGAGATCCATACCCTCATCAGTTTGCTTATTGAACTGTTCTGGAATTTGTACTGATTCTGCTAAAGGTATATCTGAAGAATCTGCTGCATATTCTGCTGTTTCTTCCACTCTAGGCCTTTTAGACTGCTTTTTGGAAGCAATTGTCTTCACCCTCTTCCCAGATTTAGCTTCTACACCAACACCCTCATGTTCTTCCTTCATTTCTTCAGCTTTATCTTTTGAAGGTGTGGTCTCCTCAGGAAATGGTTTCTGAATATTCAGATCATGCCTTTCCTTCATTCTTCTCTCAGCCTCTTCCCTTTGAACTGAATCCCCTTGAAGCTTAGACCTCTCTTTCTGGTACAACTCTTCAACCTGAGTGTATGCCATGTTGGTGAACATCTCTCCTTTAACACCAATGGCACCTTTCAGGAAATTTATCATCTTTCTTCTTTCCTGATTGGCCAAAAATGTTTTGGAAGGTTGTCTTTTCTGTTTTTGAATTGGCATCTTTTTGACTTGAAGTTTCTTGGCTTGAGCTGCTTCTTTTATGCTTTTCTGATATTCTGCATTCAACTTTCTGGCCATGATCTTTGCCAGTTCTCTATCTGTTTCTGTTTGAATCTGCTCCTCCTTTTCCAATTGATCTTGAAGCTGCTTTGCTATTGCCTCATCTATTTCAATCTGAGTCTTCTTCTTTGCAGGCAGTTCAGCTTCTTCAACCATCTTTTCCTTTCCTTTTCCCTTTATATTCTTCAAGACTTCCTTCTCTTTTTCCTTCTTTAAGATCCCTCCTTCATTGATGACTACTCCCTTGGCCTTTTGAGTAGCCTTAGGAGTATCATTTTTGGCTTTAACCAAATTTTCTGCTATCTCCATTTCCTCTAAAGAGAGCCCTGTTTCTTCTGCTTCTGTTTCTGCTGCTTCTTGTATTTTAGCAGCATTAATAGTTTCTGCTGTTGTAGCAGCATTAACAGTTTCTTCTGCTTCTGTTTCTGCTGCTTCTTGTATTTTAGCAGCATTAACAGTTTCTGCTGTTGTAGCAGCATTAACAGTTTCTGCTGTTGTTCCATGTTCTGTCTCCCCCACAACTTCAACTTCCTTTACAGCTGAGCTTTCTTTCTCTGTTTCTCCCTCTGGCTTCTCCCCCTTGTTGAAAGTATCTTGAACATTTGCCCTCTTCTTCAGCACAAATTGCTTCTTTTTCTTTTTAAGTACCAACCTCTTCACCAGCTTCTTGAGTTTGGTAATTTGCACTTGTTGGGACAAAATTACCAGCTTCATTTCTTCTATTTCTTTCCCTTGTTTAAGAACATCTTGGTTGATGTTGCCCATTGTTTCCATCAATTCATAGTAGTTATATCTGTCCTCACCTTCTTCAGAAGTGTTACCCTCTATTGAAGGATCATGGGATCTTTTAGTAGTGGAAGTCTTCTGCCTAGCAGAAGCACTATCCACCCCCTTGGTTTCTTGGCACCTGGGACCTTTGAATGATTGCTCATTCAAAGTTGCCATGGGGGAGGTCTTATTTATGTTACCACTGTCCTTCTCTGTGCTAGCAGAAGTAGTGGCAGCCTGCTCACCCATATGCTCATCCTCCTCCTCAGAGAGCACCTCCTTGGGGTTGGGAGACACCCTTGTGGTTTCCCTGAACATATTCTCTAAGGGAGAATCCTCCCTTAGAGGGCTTAAAGGCTTAGAGGGTGAAGGTACAAGAAGGGAAGGAGCCTTCTTTGCCTGTTTCCTTTTGTATGTTTGGGTGATTGGTGAAGTTGGTTTATCAAGAAGAGACTGGGGAATGGATTTAGAGTGGGAAGGTTGGGATTGGCTAGCAGTGGGATGGTCTAATGGGGGCCTTGACCCTGCTGCCATACCTTCATCAGTGTGGGATACCACCATCATTGTAGAGAACAATGGGATGTCAACTCCTTCTGAGTCCCCAACAGATCTTCTCATATTTGAGAAAACCTTGCCTTTAGGGGGTTTAGGTACATATACTCCATTAAAATGAGGCATATCCGTTAATTCTTGGGTGATAACTTCTTGGACAAACCTGGGGTACATATAAAAGCTCTTTTTGCTTCCCAGGTTTGAGACAAGATCACTGAAAAACATTTTAGAAAAATTATACTTTCTGGCAGTGGCCAAGCACACCAAAGCATAAGCAATGGTGCTACTGAACTCACTCCATCTAGTAGTCTTTTTAGAGATACAATGCATAAGGGTATGGACAAAGAAACGCCATTGAGGTGAAAATTATGCTTTTGATAACTTGAACACACCCAATGGGCCTCCATACCCCATTCTTGTAAGAGTAGAGAACAATTCATCATTAGAGATAGAAGTTATACCAGAGGCATCGTCTAGACGTAGACTGATGCAAATTACCTCTTCAGTAACTGTCAAGGGTTTGTCACACACCCTTGTCTTGATCATTTGCACACCATTCTCAGTAACAATGGTGGCATTTGCCCAGAATTGCCTTTGATGCTCGATATAGATGGATGGCGATACAGTAAGAGCATGGGCAATATGGCTTGTCTTGAGGAAATTCACAATCTGGTGGAAACCAGCGGCCTGTTTGGACTTCTGTAGCATCGCGATTTCATTGTGCTCGTCTATGAATGCCATTGATGCCATTGATCTTGAAGTTTCTTTCCTGAAAACTTTGAACTTCAGAGAGAAAGGGTTTAGAGCGCAAGTGAACAGTATGCAAAGAGTCGTTATGAACTTTTTAGGCGGGGAAAGGGTATTTATAGTATTCGGAACATAAGCACTATTAACCTAGAGCAGTAGTAACTAACAGCAGTATTAACCACTAGCAATATTAACTAACTAGCAGTATTAACTGAGAGCAGTATTAACTAACTAGTAGTATTAACTGAGAGCAGTATTAACCAAGAGCAGTAGTAACTAATAGCAGTATTAACCACTAGCAGTATTAACTAACTAGCAGTATTAACTGAGAGCAGTATTAACCACTAGCAGTATTAACTAACTAGCAGTATTAACTGAGAGCAGTATTAACTGAAAGCAGTATTAACAATGCACTGGCAGTATTAAAAATGCACTGGGAGTATTAAAAATGCACTGGCAGTATTAAAAATGCACTGGCAGTATTAAAAATGCACTGGCAGTATTTACTATACTTACACTTTTTGACACCATCCTTTTACTCATACTTTTTATTGCTTTGTTCATCCCCTGATCCTTTTCTTCTTGATCCTTCATGATCATTACTTCCTCTGAAGTATTACTAACTTCAACCTGAAACACTTAAACACACAGGTTAGTAGTATCATGCTCAATGAAATCTTCCAAGGGCAACTTATCTTTTAACTCATGCCCTGAGCATTTATTATTACTTCCCTCTGGATCAAATGCAACATGTCCTCCATCAAATCTTTTGAAGAATTTGAAGGCAGTCCATGTTACCTGTTGTGTGCCAAGAGCAACCACTATCTGCATTCCAAATGTTCTTCCTGTTGAGCTTTTGGTTGCCCTGCACACTTGATAAATCAGTTAGTCTTGGATGGAATCCAAGCCAAAGTGGTCTTGGGTTGTCCTTTCTCATTTATATAATCTGTCAGTTTGGTCTGGATGAGTTGTTTAGGAATCTCATGGCTGGAATACTTTGTCAAGATTATAGGCTTTGCAACATTAATACTAGTAGAAGCACTATCCTTGTTAGCAGTAGTATTGGTTGCAGCAGCACTATTTCTGTTAGCAGTACTATCTGGGATAGCAGTACTAACAGGTTTCTTTACAATTGGAACCCAAACTTGAACAAAGTTGTTTGCTTTCTTTGTCTTTAAATTACTCCTTGGCTTATTTGGAGTATTTTTCTTTGGTTTAGCAAACTTGTTCTGAGCATGTGATCTTATAGGTGCTCTGTTCTCAGCCATATGATTCCTTCTCTGATTCCTATAACCAAAAGAGTTTTGTGGTTGTCTTTGAAAAGTGACTCTTTGGTTAATGGGATTGAAATAACAGTATTTGGCAAGGTGATTCAGCTTTCCACAAATAAAACAAGGTTTTGGTCTATTGATTTTACTCAGATCAACCCCTTGTTTTTGTGCCCACTGGTTATTCCAATTTCTCTGATTTCCCCTTGGTTTATCATGTTTTTGGGACTCAGATTTATTGCAAGCACACTGTTTGCAAGGGACAGGATTCACAACTGTGGTTTGCTTATAATGGACCTTCTCAGACTTTCCCTCAGTCTTCTCTATGTCCTTAGATTTGACCCATGTCTTTCCACATTCCTCATTGGTGATAATATGATTTTCAAGAGGAATCTCACCACATACAGTGTTCTCCTTACTCTTTTCACTAGAGTTCTTTTCTTTAGAGTCTGTTTCAACCACCACTTTGTCTAAAGTATCTACCTTAGTGGCTCCAACAGGCAATTCCTTCCTATCCTTGGTCTCTAGTAAGTCTGATATAGGAGGAATGTAGTTGTTGTTGTATGGTGGTGGTGTGGTGTTATAGCCTATTCCCCTTCTGAGTTTGTCATGGATTTGAGTTTGGAGCAAGGAGTCCATTGCTTTAGAAGCATTGGAAAATTTTTCAATATCTAGCTTGGCTTTCTCAAACTCTCTCTTTCTCTTTTCATTCTCCTCTTTAGACTTTTTCAGCTGAAGTTCTAAGTCATTCTTCTCCCACTTCCAGTAATTTGTATCATAAGAATGTTGAAGTTCATTGGCTTGGAAAACTTTAATCTGTTCCTCAAAGCTCTCAACTATTCTTACATAGTCTTTTATATCTCTCTCTAATCTTTTAAGATCATCACACATACCCTGATTGTGATCCCTGTACCTTTGAACAGTTTCAATACAGGATTTAGAGCAAAGATTAGATGTTACCTCAGTGGGAATGGCAGTGCTTGTCGATTCTGATTCTTTAGCCATGATGCTTGATGTTGAATGAATGTTTCTGAGAATACTAGCTCTGATACCACTTGTCAGGATCGAATTCTTAACAAGAATAAAGTCTCAGAAACAATATCAAAGAAGTTGCGGAATAACACTTTGATATTCAATATAACAGTAAACAAACAGTATATGATTAACAACTTGTAAACTTGTATTCAATGATCAAATCACAAGATTACACACTCAACCTCAATCTTGAAGAACAGACTCTTTCAAGACGAATTCTACTTCTCTAGAATTAGGAACTATGCCTTGAGGTTGATTCTCTCTAGAACATAAACATATATTTTTAAATCTATGTTAAAACTATACTGTCAAAACTATATATATACTGAACAAAAAGATAATTACAATAAATAGAATATCTTCAGTATATCTTCCATGAATATCTTCAGAATATCCAGCTGTCATTCTTCTAATTCAAATCTTCATCTTATAAGCAGCACTAATCGGCTTGGCAGTATTAACTACTAAGCAACACTAACCACTAGCAGCACTAACTAGCTAAGCAGTACTATCTTTTTCAAGCAGCACTAACTTTGACTAGCAGTATTAATTCTACTAGCAGTAGTAATACTCAGCAGTATTAACTATTAAAGTCCTCTGGCAGTAGTAATCTTGTACTGGCAGCATTAACCATACTTGGTAAATTCTTCAGTTCCCAACATTATTTGATTATGGTTTGATTGGACATCATCATTTGGTATCAGAGCAAACAAGAAGAAACATATTCGATCAGATTTGAAGTTTTTTTTGAAATATTTTTTGGCGGACTGAACTTCACTGTTTGATCTTTGTTTTTCTTGTTTTTGCACAATTAAATCAAGAAATTGATTTGTTTGTGTACGTTTTGTTCATAGGATCAAGTTTTGTTCAGATCACATAGACTAATTCGTACTTTAGATTGATCATTTTGATCAAAATGTTGGTTTCTTGAATAGTTGATGTCGTTCACTGTATTTCGAATTGAGCACTGTAATTTTCGATTTCTTTTGTAAATTCAGTGTTGTAATCTTGATTCGTTTGATATCGTGGACTAATAGTGTGATTTGCAGAATCAGAAATCAAGTTTTACTTGATTTTTGATCGAAAATGTGAAGAACTCGCAAGGAAAACCCAAGAACGCGCTAGATCTGTGAAATGCGCAAGTTCTTCCCAAGAACGCGCAGATTTTGTGAAACGCGCACATTCATCGCTAGAACGTGCAAGTTGAAGATTCGGTCTCAAACGTGCAAGTCGAAGTTAGCGAGTTCATAGAACGCGCAAGTCGAAGTTAGCGAGTTCATAGAATGCGCAAGTCGAAGTTAGCGAGTTCATAGAACGCGCACATCAAAGGTTGCGTGTTTAGCTCCTTGATCTGCGAGTTTCTTTGATATATCATCTGCGAGTTTGCTTGCGAGTTTGCTAAAATACGCGAGTAAGCATCTGCGAGTTTCTTAAACGCGCACGGTTCGGTCTGTGAGTTCATCAGGAACAGTGTTCTGCGAATCGTTTGGTCTGCGAGTTTGTTCGAAACAGTGGTGTGCGAGTTTTGTCGGTCTGCGAGTTTCAGGCTATTTAGTGATCTGCGAGTTTGAGTACATAGTCATTTTTGTCCGTTGTTTCAAATTTGATCAATTTTGAAATTTACACACCAAGTGTAATCTGCACTTCTTGAACGATCAGTTCAAATCACATTTCTGTTACAATCATGTCTAGAGATCTACTCAGTATGGGTTCGAAATCCAAACCTCCAGTTCTTCAAGCAGAAGAATATTCTCAATGGAGAAAGAGGATGATAAATTTTCTGAACAATCAAGATAAATCCTTGATGACTTCTATTCTGGAAGGACCCCATTATCCTCATGTCATAGCCGCAAGGATTCCTGGAAAGGAAACTACACCAGATATTCCTGAAAGACATGTTGCTAAGAATCCAATTCAGTACAATGAAAATGATAGGAAATTGGTTCAAAGAGATACCGATGCACTGACTTTTCTGATCATGGCATTTCCAAACGACATATTTAACCGAGTTGACAGCCGTGATTCAGCTAAAGACATCTGGGATGAATTGGAAAAACAGTTTCTTGGATCGGCCAAGTCTCAAAAGACTAAAAGAAACCAAAGCATTATTGCTTATGAAGGTTTCAAGGCCAAGGATGGTGAATCGTTGAAGGATGCCTATGACAGGTATAACATCATACTGAATGAACTGAGGAAAAATGGAGTTCATAAATCATAATCACAGATAAACTTCAAGTTTATTAAAAATCTTCAGCCAGAATGGTAAGTTTATACAATTCAGATGCAGATTAACAAAGATATGGATGAAGAAAAGCTACATGATCTGTTTTCTGCATTAAATCAACATGAGGATGTCATCAAGAAACAAGCTGCTGCTACAAAAGAACTGAGTCAGTTGAAAGAAAAGCACAAGAAAGTGGAAGACTCTCTAGCTCTAATGACACAGAATCCGGGATTGATTTTAAAAGCAGCATCTGGATCAAGCAAACCATTAAAGGCAAAAGCTATGGTGTCAAAGATTGTTGATTCTTCTGACAGTTCTGAGGAAGAGGATGAGGATGTTGAACCTGAAGAAGTAGATGAGATTGCTGCTTTCACAGAAAAACTGGCTTTGTTAACTACAAGATTTCACAAGAAGTTTGCAAAGAAGAAATTCTACAGCAAACCCAAGCATGGTGGTTACAAGTCAGGTAAATTCAAAGGCAAATTGTTGATTGAGAAAGAAAAGAAGGAAGAGAAGACAGAGGAAAAGATAGAAGAAAAAGAGAAAGAAAAGTCAGACAAGTGCTTTAACTGTGGAAAGTCAGGTCACTTTGCTAGAGATTGTCTAGAGAAAAAGGTGAAAAACTATAAGTACTACAAGAAGAAAGCTCAACTTGCAAAGGCTGTTGAAAAAGGGCAAGCTCTAAAAGCTGAAGATGAAATATGGATGTACTATTCAGATGAGGACGAAAGTGAAGTAAAAGCAAACCTGACTGAGGTCCACTACAACCTCATGGCTCACTTACAGGAAGAGTCTGATACTGACGTAACTTCAATGTCTGATGAGTCTGACTCTTCTGAAAATGAAGAATTGATGAACTTGATGTCCCAACTAACTCAAGTGAATTCAGAATTTTTGAAACTAAAAGAAAAACCTGAAGAACAAAAATTCATCATACAGGGACATCAAGATCAAGTTTTGTTATACAAAACATTATCAGAAGATAAATAAGAAGAGAAAAATGCTTTAAAAATGGACAAAGTAAAACTTCAAAATGAAATATCTGATTTGCAAAAAGAAACTTTCAACTCTTAAAGATCAGAAACTGGACTTAACTCCCAGTATGAACTTGTCATGAAAGACAGAATTGAGGCATATACCAGAATAAAAGAGTTAGAAGATTTAGTTTTCAAAAGAGGTCAAACTGAACAGACACTAAAAATTTTAACAAGCGGTCAAAAGGAAAACAAATTTTATAAGGCCAAGTTTGGTCTAGGTCTTTCAGATGTGGATGTTTTAAAGAAGGGACCAGAAAAACTTTATAATTTAAACAAAAATGATTCGGAGCCTATTATTTTAGTACCATAAATCCTTGAGACGTTTGTTAAAACAGAGACTATTTCAGAGACATCGACTAAAATAGAAACATAACCTATTGTTGAAGATAAATCTAAAAATGAGATGAAGTATGAATCTCAAGGTCTCAAAAATGTCTATTTTAAATACGACGAATTGAATTCTTCTTATGACAATAAAGAGAAAACATTCGTTGAATTTGAAAATATCTTTCCAAAAGAAAATGAGATTCATACTACATCACATGTTTCTGATTCATCTGACATAATAATTACATGTCCTATTATACTAGATGGAAATGAAAAGTCTTTAATTTGAAACAAACCTGTTCTAGAAATGACTTCTAAGAATTTTGATCATGAATATCCAGTAGCTTTAAACAAAATTTCTGTTCTTGAAAAAGAAATCTCAATTTACAAAGTCAAAAAGTTGATCTTGAAAAGAAAACTTTCAAAGAAAAGAAAGATCTTGAGCTTAGATGCATGCAACTATCAAAGCAAGTCTCTGAATTTGAAAAGATTTTGATAACAGAAAGAGACTCATTTGACAATCAACGTCAAAGCTTACAAAGTCAAATATCTAAGTATGTCAATGATCTATCTGTTTTATCGTCAGATATTATGAAAGAAAAATTAATCAATTCTGATTTGAAAAGGAAATTTGATATTACAAATTCTAATTCTTCTAAGCTGGTAAATGACAAGTTCTTTCAAAAGTACCTGTTTCATCTGAAGAAGTATGTTTAAATTCTGATTTGACTACCATGACTTCTGATTGTGTTTCAGATTGCTTACTGAAGAAAAATGTGTGGAAAGACAAGCAAAAGGTAGAAGGGATTCTTAATACTTCTCATGACAGTTCATGTAATAGAGTAGTTCCAACTTGTAATAAATGTCAACAAAATGCTAATAAATCAAAATTTCTTTCAAAGATTTTCATAGTTGAATCGAAGACGAAGCTGCTGAACAAAGATAAATCTACTAGTGACCTGATGCGGATATCACTGAAGCAAAGACGACTCTACTTATACCTGAAGGAACATGAGGAAAAGCTTCAGCGATAGCTGAACTTCTTTGTATTTCTGAGGGAAGAGATATTCAGCGATCAAACGATCACGTAGTTTATGCCTCAAGTTGTTATTGTATTATTAGTTTAGATCATTTTATGTTGACTTTTGTAAGTTTACCTTGTTCCTTGTTTGACCTATAAATAGGTCTTCCTTGCTTTCCTTTAGTTGTAACTAGCCTTTGATTTTAAACACTCTGAGAATCTAGAGAGAGAAACTTTGTACCCATCACATGTGACATCAATACACATATGATTTCCCCAATAATTCTCATTGTTCTTGCTTGTTATTTGATTGTGGTTTGATTGGACATCATCATTTGGTATCAGAGCAAACAAGAAGAAGCAGATTCGATCAGATTTGAAGTTTTTTTTGAAATAATTTTTGGCGGACTGAACTTCACTGTTTGATCTTTGTTTTTCTTGTTTTTGCACAATTAAATCAAGAAATTAATTTGTTTGTGTACGTTTTGTTCATAGGATCAGGTTTTGTTCAGATCACATAGACTAATTCGTACTTTAGATTGATCATTTTGATCAAAATGTTGGTTTCTTGAAATGTTGATGTCGTTCACTGTATTTCGAATTGAGCACTGTAATTTTCGATTTCTTTTGTAAATTCAGTGTTGTAATCTTGATTCGTTTCATATCGTGGACTAATTGTGTGATTTGCAGAATCAGAAATCAAGTTTTACTTGATTTTTGATCGAAAAGGTGAAGAACTCGCAAGGAAAACCCAAGAACGCGCTAGATCTGTGAAACGCGCAAGTTCTTCCCAAGAATGCGCAGATTTTGTGAAACGCGCACGTTCATCGCTAGAACGCGCAAGTTGAAGATTCGGTCTCAAACGAGCAAGTCGAAGTTAGCGAGTTCATAGAACGTGAAAGTCGAAGTTAGCGAGTTCATAGAACACGCAAGTCGAAGTTAGCGAGTTCATAAAACGCGCAAGTCGAAGTTAGCAAGTTCATAGAACGCACACATCAAAGGTTGCGTGTTTAGCTCCTTGATCTACGAGTTTCTTTGATATATCATCTGCGAGTTTGCTTGCGAGTTTGCTAAAATGCGCGAGTACGCATCTGTGAGTTTCTGAAACGCGCACGGTTCGGTCTGCGAGTTCATCAGGAACAGTGTTCTGCGAGTCGATTGGTCTGCGAGTTTGTTCGAAACAGTGGTGTGCGAGTTTTGTCGGTTTGCGAGTTTCAGGCTATTCAGTGATCTGCGAGTTTGAGTACTTAGTCATTTTTGTCCGTTGTTTCAAATTTGATCAATTTTGAAATTTACACACCAAGTGTAATCTGCACTTCTTGAACGATCAGTTCAAATCACATTTCTGTTATAATCAGGTCTAGAGATCTACTCAGTATGGGTTCGAAATGCAAACCTCCAGTTCTTCAAGCAGAAGAATATTCTCAATGGAGAAAGAGGATGATAAATTTTCTGAACAATCAAGATAAATCCTTGATGACTTCTATTCTGGAAGGACCCCATTATCCTCATGTCACAGCAGCAAGGATTCCTGGAAATGAAACTACACCAGATATTCCTGACAGACATGTTCCTAAGAATCCAACTCAGTACAATGAAAATCATAGGACATTGGTTCAAAGAGATACTGATGCACTGACATTTCTGATCATGGCAATTCCAAACGACATATTCAACCGAGTTGACAGCCGTGATTCAGCTAAAGACATCTGGGATGAATTGGAAAAACAGTTTCTTGGATCGGCCAAGTCTCAAAAGACTAAAAGAAACCAAAGCATTATTGCTTATGAAGGTTTCAAGGCCAAGGATGGTGAATCGTTGAAGGATGCCTATGACAGGTATAACATCATACTGAATGAACTGAGGAAAAATGGAGTTCATAAATCATATTCACAGATAAACTTCAAGTTTATTAAAAATCTTCAGCCAGAATGGTAAGTTTATACAATTCAGATGCAGATTAACAAAGATATGGATGAAGAAAAGCTACATGATCTCTTTTTCTGCATTAAATCAACATGAGGATGTCATCAAGAAACAAGCTGCTGCTACAAAAGAACTGAGTCAGTTGAAAGAAAAGCACAAGAAAGTGGAAGACTCTCTAGCTCTACTGACACAGAATCTGGGATTGATTTTAAAAGCAACATCTGGATCAAGCAAACCATTAAAGGCAAAAGCTATGGTGTCAAAGATTGTTGATTCTTCTGACAATTCTGAGGAAGAGGATGAGGATGCTGAACCTGAAGAAGTAGATGAGATTGCTGCTTTCACAGAAAAACTGGCTTTGTTAACTACAAGATTTCACAAGAAGTTTGCAAAGTAGAAATTCTACAGCAAATCCAAGCATGATGGTTACAAGTCAGGTAAATTCAAAGGCAAATTGTTGATTGAGAAAGAAAAGAAGGAAGAGGAAAAGAAGGAAGAAAAAGAGAAAGAAAAGTCAGACAAGTGCTTTAACTGTGGAAAGTCAGGTCACTTTGCTAGAGATTGTCCAGAGAAAAAGGTGAAAAACTATAAGTACTACAAGAAGAAAGCTCAACTTGCAAAGGCTGTTGAAAAAGGGCAAGCTCTGAAAGCTGAAAATGAAATATGGCTGTACTATTCAAATGAGGACGAAAGTGAAGTAAATGCAAACCTGACTGAGGTCCACTACAACCTCATGGCTCACTTACAGGAACAGTCTGATACTGACGTAACTTCAATGTCTGATGAGTCTGACTCTTCTGAAAATGAAGAATTGATGAACTTGATGTCCCAACTAACTCAAGTGAATTCAGAATTTTTAAAACTAAAAGAAAAACCTGAAGAACAAAAATTCATCATACAGGGACATCAAGATCAAGTTTTGTTATACAAAACATTATCAGAAGATAAATAAGAAGAGAAAAATGCTTTAAAAATGGACAAAGTAAAACTTCAAAATGAAATATCTTATTTACAAAAAGAAGTTTCTACTCTTAAAGATTAGAAACTGGACTTAACTCTCCAGTATGAACTTGTCATGAAAGACAGAATTGAGGCATATACCAGAATAAAAGAGTTAGAAGATTTAATTTTCAAAAGAGGTCAAACTGAACAGACACTAAAATTTTTAACAAGCGGTCAAAAGGAAAACAAATTTTATAAGGCCAAGTTTGGTCTAGGTCTTTCAGATGTGGATGTTTTAAAGAAGGCACCAGAAAAACTTTACAATTTAAATAAAAATGATTCTGAGCCTATTATTTTAGTTCCACAAATCCTTGAGACGTTTGTTAAAACAGAGACTATTTCAGAGACATCGACTAAAATAGAAACATAACCTATTGTTGAAGATAAATCTAAAAATGAGATGGAGTATGAATCTCAAGGTCTCAAAAATGTCTATTTTAAATACGACGAATTGAATTCTTCTTATGACAATAAAGAGAAAACTTTCGTTGAATTTAAAAATATCTTTCCAAAAGAAAATGAGATTCATACTACATCACATGTTTCTGATTCATCTAACATAATAATTACATGTCCTATTATAGTAGATGGAAATGAAAAGTCTTTAATTTGAAACAAACCTGTTCTAGAAATGACTTCTAAGAATTTTGATCTTGAATATCAAGCAGCTTTAAACAAAATTTCTGTTCTTGAAAAAGAAATCTCAATTTACAAAGTCAAAAAGCTGATCTTGAAAAGAAAACTTTCCAAGAAAAGAAAGATCCGGAGCTTAGATGCATGCAACTATCAAAGCAAGTCTCTGAATTTGAAAAGATTTTGATAACAGAAAGAGACTCATTTGACAATCAACGTCAAAGCTTACAAAGTCAAATATCTAAGTATGTCAAAGATCTATCTGTTTTATCGTCAGATATTAATCAATTCTGATTTGAAAAGGAAAGTTGATATTACAAATTCTAATTCTTCTAAGCTGGTAAATGACAAGATTCTTTCTAAAGTACCTGTTTCATCTGAAGAAGTATGTTTAAATTCTGATTTGACTACCATGACTTCTGATTGTGTTTCAGATTGCTTACTGAAGAAAAATGTGTACAAAGACAAGCAAAAGGTAGAAGAGATTCTTAATACTTCTCACGACAGTTCTTGTAATAGAGTAGTTCCAACTTGTAATAAATGTCAACAAAATGCTAATAAATCAAAATTTCTTTCAAAGAATGATTTGTTGACACAAGTTTCTACTAGATTGCAATGTTCACTCTGTTATGAAAGTTCATTATCTCTTAAACCTAAATCTTCAAAGAAAAGAAGAAAAGCTCATTTGAAAAACATTAAATCTTCTACTTCTTCTTCTGATAAATCAAAAGTTGAAGTTAATACTGTCAAGTCTAACAATTAAAAAGTTCAGTTAAAGAAAGTTGATGAATTACAATATGTGCAAAGATAGATTCCTAAAGATATACTCAATGCACAAATTGTAAAAAGCAAAAGTTTAAAAGATAAGGATGCTACTAACAAAAAAGGACCCATTATTATATGGGTACCTAAGTTGAAGTAACTGTTATTGCAGGCTTGTCATGTGTGGATTATAGACTCAGGAGCCTCGAGACACATGACAGCTTACAAAAACCTGTTGCACGACTACGTAGAACATTATGCATGAACAGTTAACTTTAGGAATAAGATGAATGGTTATGTCAGAGGATACGGTGTTCTCAAGAAAAGAATGATCTCTATCTATAAAGTTCTGTATGTCAAGGAGTTACAATACAACATGTTTTATATCAGTCAATTTACTGAGAAGAAGTGCAAAGTGGAATTTGATGAAGACTTTTGTTATATCAAGGATAAGTCAGGCACAGAGTTAATTCAAGGAGAAAGAATGGGATTACTATATGGTGTACATTTTCCAACTCTACAAGCGTCAAAACCTGTATGTCTTATTTCAAAAGCTTCAGTAGATGAAAGTTGGTTATGGCATCGTCAGTTTTCTCATCAACATTTCAGAGAATTGAACAAGCTGAGGACTCAGAATCTTGTCACCGGACTTCCAGAGCTAAAAATAAAACAAGACTCTCTTTGTTCTACATGTCAAAAGGGCAAGATGAAAAGATGTTCTCACAAGTTAAAGATGTTATCTAACTGTTCAACGTGCTTGGAACTTATTCACATGGATTTATGCGGTCCAATGAGAACTCAGTCAATAAATGGCAAAAAGTATATGCTGGTCATGGTTGATGAATATTCCAGATATACGTGGCTAGAGTTCTTGAGACAAAAGTCGGACGCTCCAGATCTCATCATCAAGTTTATCAAGAAAATACAAGTTCTTCTTCAAAGTCAAGTGCAACAACTCATAAGTGATAATGGCACTGAATTCAAGAATTCAACTCTTCAGTCATATTTGGATTCAGTTGGTATTTCACACAACTTCTCAGCTGCAATGACACCACAGCAAAATGGCGTTGTGGAAAGGAAGAACATAACTTTGGTGGAAGCGGTACGATCAATGCTTGCAGATTCAAGTCTACCACATTTTCTTTGGGCTGAAGCAGTAGCAACTGCATGCTTCACACAAAACAGGACAATTATTAATAAGCGCTTAAATAAAACTGCTTAGGAAATTATTAATTGTCGTAAACCAAATGTTAAATTCTTTCGTGTCTTTGGATGCAGATGCTATGTGCTGAATGATAGAGAAAATCTAGCCAAATTCCAAGAGAAAGCTGATGAGGGAATTTTTATTGGTTACTCACTAACCTCCAAAGCATACAGAGTTTACAACACAAGAACGAGATCAGTGATTGAAAGCATCAACGTATCCTTTGATAAATCAAAGACAAGAATTTCTGAACAAAGCAGTTCAGAACTTGGATCTAGTGATAAAGCTTCCATATCAACCAGTGTGAAACCTGCTTCAAAACAGACTGAGATTTCTAAATCTTTTGATGATACAGATTTAGATTTACTGTTTTATGATGCGTTTGATGACTTTCAGAACATAAAAAGTCAATATGATATACCTATCACTGATACATCTACTACCACTGCAGATATATCAGGACCCTCTGAAGATAATGGAGAAGTTTCTACAACTCAAGTACACGAAGTTTCAGACAATACAACTTCAACGAATAATGAAGATATTCCATCTACATCTGAAGGAAATGTGTTGGAAACTCCCATTGCAGAAGCTATTCCATTGCAAAGCACATCAAGTCCAATTATATCTTCTTCAGGAGGATCAGAAGTTCAAATTACCTCAACTCCTGAAGAACCAGCAATACAAGATGAGTTTGATTCTTCTAATAATCAAACAGAGGTTGATGTATTACCAAGTTCACACAGATGGACAAGGAATCATCCTCCAGAAAACATCATTGGTGATCCGTCTGCTAGAGTGACTACCAGATCTGCTTTTCCACCGGCAACAACCAATTTCTGCATGTTTTCAAGTTTTCTGAGCAACATTGAACCAAAGAAGCCTTCAGAAGCTTTAAAGGATCCAGATTGGATTAATTGAATGCAGGATGATCTGAATGAGTTCAAAAGAAACAAAGTGTGGAGATTGATACCAAGACCCAAAGACAAATCAATTTTTGGACCAAAAGTGGGTCTTCCGAAACAAAAAGGACGAGGCTGGATTTATCGTGAGGAACAAAGCAAGACTAGTTGCAAAAGGTTACAATCAACAAGAAGGGATTGAGTATGACGAAACCTATGCACCAGTTGCTCGGATTGAAGCCATAAGAATCTTTCTTGCTTATGCGGGTCACAAGAATATCAAAGAATTTCAAATGGACGCGAAGTCTGCTTTTCTCAATGGCATTCTTCATGAAGAAGTCTATGTGAGTCAACCAGAAGGCTTTGTGGATCCGAAGTTTCCAGATCATGTTTATGTTCTTGATAAGGCACTGTATGGATTAAAACAAGCGCCAAGAGCATGGTATGAAACCTTATCAGTCTATCTAACCGAGTCAGGTTTTCAGAAAGGTACAATCGATAATACTTTATTTCTCAAAAAGAATGGTAAGGATCTGATACTTGTACAAATTTATGTTGACGACATAATTTTTGGCTCTATTTCACAAGAATTGTGCGTAGAATTTGAAAATATCATGAAAATGCGTTTTCAAATGTCAATGATGGGAGAACTAACATTTTTCTTAGGTCTGCAAGTTAAGCAAACCCCGGAAGGAATTTTTATAAATCAGGCTAAATATATCAGAGACATGTTGAAGAAATTTGACATGAACTCTACTTCACCCATGAAAACTCCAATGCTAGCTGGCAGTCTGTTGGATGTTGATATCTCCGGAAAATCAGTAGACAAACATACTTACAGAAGTATAATTGGTTCTCTTCTTTATTTGACGGCAAGTAGGCCAGATATTATGTTTGCAACATGTTTTTGTGCAAGGTATCAGGCAAATCCTAAAGAGTCTCATCTTTCTGCTGTCAAAAGAATCTTGAGGTATCTTAAAGGTACACCAAATCTGGGCCTTTGGTATCCAAAAGATTCTAAGTTTGAATTAATTGGATATATTGACGCATATCATGCAGGAAATAAATTAGATAGGAAAAGTACATCAGGAGCATGTCACTATCTAGGAGATAAACTGGTCAGTTGGTCATCAAAGAAGCAGAATTGTGTATCCACATCTACAGCTGAAGCGGAATACGTTGCGGCTGCAAGCTGCTGTTCACAGGTTCTGTGGATGAGAACCCAGCTGAGAGATTACGAATATACTTTTCATAAGGTACCAATATACTGTGATTCCAAGAGTGCAATAGCAATCACATCAAATCCTGTGCAACACTAAAAAACGAAGCACATAGATATCAGGTATCACTTTATTAAAGACCATGTTGAAAAAGGTGACGTAGAAATGCATTTTGTTTCAACTGACCTTGAGGGTGCTGATTTGTTTACAAAACCTCTTGATGAAAAGAGATTTAATTTTCTAGTCAGCAAACTTGGTATGTTGAACCTTAATGAATAGTTACATCATTCTTTATATTTCTGAGGGGGTGCATTTCTTTATATTTGGTATGTTTTTGTAATTCATTTACTCAGTTTTCAAAAAGCTGGATATTATTAACGAACCTGGAGTCATGTTCAATGAGTACCAAAGATTTATCTGATTACAGGTTTGTATACTGGACTATGACTTCTGATCAAATCAGATCAGGACTCGTACTTAATGATTTGTGCTTCACAGCAAAAATTAAGGGGGAGAAATCAAGATGTGTGCATACTTCAAGGGGGAGCTTAATGCAAAAGTTTGTAAGTGTGTATATATATCTGAAAGGTTTGAAATGTTTTTCATGAGAAAAATACTGGTTTTGTGCTAAAAAGTCAAATTTCCAAAGTTGCTATTTTGGGAAAGTAAAAGTTTTCATTTTTGGAAAGATTTCATTTTCTGAAAATTTTTCTCAAAATTTTTCTAAGTATGGAAACGCGCAAAGCACTATGCTTACGCTTAAACGCCCAAGGCATAGTCTGCGAGTTCACTAAACGCGCAAGGTGAAGCTAGCGAGTTTGGTAAACGCGCAAGGTGAAGCTAGCGAGTTTGGTAAACGCGCAAGGTGAAGCTAGCGAGTTTGGGTAAACGCGCTAGTTGAGGCGTGCGAGTTTCAAAAACGCGCAAGGCGTTACTTGCGAGTTTGGGCGAGAAATTTCTTTCAGCCTGCGAGTTTCAACTTTGTTACTCCTTAGACTTGCGTGTTTCACGAATTTTCACTTAAATTGTTTCTTGAGTGAAAATCACACACATACTTGTCAATGTTTGAGTCAAATACCTTGTTTTCTAGATATGAGAGAAGAAAAACTCAATTCGTGCGTTGTGTGCTAATTTTGTACAATAAACAGTGGCTTGCGAGTTCTATGAATGAACAGTGACTTGCGAGGTCTTTGACTTGCGAGTTCTGTGACTAGCGCATTTTGTCGATTATATAAATGTTCTATCTCTTTACTTCTCTCATTATCAGTCTGCGACTTTCAACACTTAGCGATTTCTCTCTGAAATTTTCTTGCGACTCTCATCTTTTCAGATCATCTCTTTCGAAGAATCAGTGTAGGTTAACTTGTATATGTGTTCTTGATTAGTTGTTCTTTTTTTCTACTCTATTCTTTCAAAGAACTAGGGTTTCAATTTTTTTTTTCGGTTTGTCGATTCAATTCTTCTTATCTGTTCATCTTCCTGATTCTTTGATGTTTTTTAAACGACAAACACTAATACTTTTGAGTTTATACTTTCAAACTAATGTTTGGTATTCCGAAATCGTACTTGTTTGTAATCTGGGTTTTTGTTCAATAGAATGATTCTTGCAGGTTTCCTTAGATTTTGGGATTTTGTACATGAACGACAGAACTGAACTGGACTTGAACTCATGTTCTAAAGTGGACTGTTCATCTCTTGGATTAAAGTCTTGAACTTTTGAACTAAAAAAGACTAAACAAGAACTGGATTTGAATCTGAACCTGAACTTCTGGATTTGAACTGAACAAGAAATGGACTCATGGAATTTATTCTATCAAATATGAACCTCTAATCTGTTATGAAGTTCATTTCTGGTTCTTATTTGTTAAAGATTGTTTTAAATCAGTTTCTTGAATTTGAAAAAGTAATTTCATTTTGAATTTTGAAATTCAAATTTGAATTTCAATGTTTTCAAATGAACAGTTTTTTTTTAAAAAGTGAAAATCCAAGTTTTGAAAAGTTCTAATTTGGTTCCAATTTTAAAATAATAAAAGTTCAATAGTCAAGAGTTTTGGTTATCTTTGCAGAATCAGTATTATAAGTAATTTCCAGATTTCAAAAACAAATTTAAAACATTATTTTGACGGAATAAATTCAAAGTGGTAAGTGTTGTTGTCATTTTGTGTGTCTTGTGTGTTGTTATTAAGTTGTTGTTCATCTGAAGTTGCATTTTGTTTTTCTGCAACTTACTGTGCTTTCAATTGCAATATCTCATAGTACATTGTTCTGTACTTCAAAATTGGTTTTCTAAAAACAAGTTTTTGGATTTATACTGACATATTGGATTTTATCCAATACTTTTGATATTTTTCAGGAAATCAATGGCAGAGGAAAATATTCATGATCAAAGTGTTCAGATGGATGAACATGATCCTATTGTGTCACGGGAGATGCCCATACCTTCTTCCCGATACCATTTTTCTGAAGTTGGTGCTGATCCAGATCTTCAATTGATCAATCCTCAAGATTATCTCTCTTTGTCACCAAATAATCATCATGTGATATTTGAAAATCTCATGGTCAAGCCACTGATAAAGGAGATACTGAAAAACTATCCAATCTGTACTGCCTTAACTGCAACTGCTACTGTACCAATGATCTATTTACAACAAGCATGGAGAACCATTGAGCATGTAGTGCAAGGCAACAGAAAGTATTTCACCATTCGCATCGACAACTTCACATCCATCCTAACCTATCAAAGACTTCGTCTGCTTCTAGATCTACCTTTGCCAGATTCAAGAGAAGGAAACACAACTTTTGATCCTTATCCTACAGATCACAAAATGTTTGCTGGTATTAGTGCTCTAGGATATGTTGGAAGTCTTTCAAAGATGAGTGACGTTAGGAAGTCAAATTTTCCTCCATTCTATTATCAGTTCTTCTCAGTGATCAACAAGTGCTTGACTTCACGACATTCTGGGCATGACAACACCAATATTCATACTCTAAGATTGTTCCATGCTATCATCTAGGATCTGGATGTTGATTATGTTATGGCCATCTGGACTGAGCTGTATGAGAAAGTTCTGAGCAAGAGACATTCAAAGAAGCCAAAATATGTGCCTTATCAGAGATTTTTACAACTTATTGTCCGAGGCATTTTGAGATCCAGCCGAGATGTTCCAAAGATATTACATCATGAAAGTGCCCCAGAAAATGAAATGACACATCTTCAAAAGCAGAAGCAATCCTTCACTTTTGAGATGCCAGTTCCTGCTGCACTGATTGCTTATGCCGATCCGAATGCTCCGAGTGTTTGGGATCATAGGGAGTCCATGGGATTTCCAGAGCCGGAGATCCCTACCCAGGAATCAGAACCAGTTAGACGAGCGGAGTCGGTGAGGGTTCAACATACTACGGGAGTAGTTGAACGGGAAAGTGAGCAGAGAGAAAATATAGAGAGGGGTTCAGGAGTGGGTCAGATTTCTGTACTGGAGGGTGTGGGAACACAGGCACAATCTGCCACGCATTTAGTGATTCCTACATCTCAACCTGAGATTGCTATCATTCCTCAATTGGGCACTCAGGAAGAGAATCCTAATGAAAGTCAGAACTCTGAGAGAACTATATCGGTTGGACAAGCAAGCTCTTCTAGTACTTCGGTACCTTAAGCAACATCAGCACAGGATGCAGCAGATCAAGGAAATGATCAGAATGTTAATACTGATAATAACATGGGTCATAGTTTTGGATTTTTTGATAATGTTTCATTACACCAAAGTCTTGGTTCTACTGCAAGAGATCTTGACTTGGAAGGTGTCGATTCAACAATTAGGAATATTGTTTCTGACTCTGGAGTTATAAGGCAGGAAGAGGGAGTATTAGTTGAAAACCAAGAAAATGTAAGGACTAGAGTGAATGTAGAAAAAGAACATGGTGAGAGTGTGTGTATCCAAACTTACCATTCTAGAATGGCAGCCACATCTACTACCTCGCCGCATGTGTTGCGAGCATGAGGTATTGAAACAGACAATAGTCGCCCACTAATGCATATGCACACCTCAGCCAGCCATTCTATTGCCTCTCAACAGGCTATAGTCTCATATTTACACGGGGATTTAGCACATACTCTATCTGCCTTTCACTCGGAAATGGAAGGTATTGAAACAAGAACTCAGTTGCCCCCGAGTTTGACTTCTTTCAGTGCACCTGTGAGTCTAGAGCCAATTGTTACAAATGTTTTTATTACTAGGACACAGGCAATTATATCTGATATCACTGGTCGTCTTAGTGACCCAGTCGGAACATCTGTAGTAGATCCGCATTCCGGACTACGAGGATCAGGTGGAAGTCCTGTCATTGCTAATGTTATGCCAGCTATGAGAACAGGCCACACTGTTGTCTCTTCAACAACTGTGTTAACGGGAAGCTTGAGTAGCCCCGGTGTTATTTTACCCGAATTCGTTTCAAGGGAATTTCTCAATGATGCCCTAAAGGTCGTTGAAACCTCGTTATCGCAGAAATTTCAGTCGGAGATGAATAAAGCAACTGCAAAGTTTGAGGAGGAGATTGGAAAGGTGTTGAGAATGTTGAAAGGGAAAAATCCAGTTGGTGAGGAGCCTGAGCAAACACTTCCACCACCATTTATTCCACATTCACCACCAATTCAATCCGTTTCTAAGCTGAAATCTTTACTTCTAGCCCAGCTGTAATCCGAAGCTCCAGCAGATCAAACCGAAGCAGATCTTATTGGATTATTGAGACAACAATCCCAACCAATTGTTTCTCAAGTTCCAGTAGATTATGTCACACAATCTCAGTTCAACCAGTTCAAAGATTCAGTAGAGAAACACTTATAGGACCTAACCATAGCATTATAACTTTCTTGCAAGGCTCAATATGATGTAGTTTTAAAGAAAAGGCATGATCGTGATTCTGATCAAGATCATGAGGGGGAGATGAATAAGAGACATAAAACTGCAGAAGATATTGTTATTGCTACTATTGAGGAGTAGGGGACTGAAGTAGCTGAAACTACACATGGAGAACAGTCAGAAAAGGAACAGCTGAATGAGAATGTTCCAGAAGCTGAAGTAGAGTTGAATATATATGACAATACGGAATCAAGGGTTGAAAAGCCTGCGATTGCCACAGTTGAGGAAGTTATGGAGATGTTGGGAGCTACTGCTGAAAACTTTGTCAACCTAGATGATTATGAAAGTGATGATGATGAACAGGCTGCTGCTAGGTATGACAATTATTAGAAAGTAAAGCAGGAAGGAATGAACGTTATTGAGCACAATATTCAAAGTGAAGGACCAGATCCAGAGAATTCAGTTACAGTTGAAGAATTTGTACAGAATTCAATTGCTCAAGGAAATCTGAGTCAAAGTGAGAATGTGCTGGATGGTTTGTTTGGAGAAACTTTAGATGAGAATTTTGATGATCTTGACAGTCAAGATGAAGAGACTGCAGATCTTGATCAAACTTTTCCAGTTCAACAAGCTGAAGTTGTGGAGGTTGCACATATTTATATTACAGTTGATTATGCTCCACCAACCTACAGACTGTTTGATGAAGATGAAATCTTGACTGCTATTCCTATTGTCTCTCCCATAAGAAACTTCTCTGTCCCTGAAAACCTTGATGCTTCTGAACCAAGAGTTGCTCTTCCTTTGCCTAGAGATTTTGATTCTGAACTACCAGCTGATCAACCCAAACAAAAACCAAAAGCTGATAAGCCCAGAAAGTCAAAAAGATCAAGAATTCCTACCTCAAAGCCCAAACCAAAAGATCTAGAAGAAGAAAGGCCAATCATTATTAATATCCAAGACTTCAGGAATAAGCTATACAAAGAAAGAAAGCAAAGAGAAAAGGAGGAAAGACAGATAGTCCGAGAAGCTAAAGCTGAATTAAGAAAAGAAGAAGAAGAAGCAGCCAGAGCAAAAGCTAGTGCACCTCCTTACATTCGAAACCTAGATAGTCCAAAGATATTAAGTGCAGCTGAAACCTCTATACAGTTAGAGCCAAATCCTGTTTTTGTTACTCCTATGGAAGTGGTAGAATTCTCAAAAGCTCATGGTCCAGAACTTTAAACAATGCAAGTAGAAGAGCTCATCTCTTATGTAATCTGTGATATAGGGAAAGTTACTTTCAAAGGAGATGTTAGAGTTGGTGCTATTCCTTATACAAGATATGATGTTGAGGGAGATTCTTTGAAGTTCATTGAGATCATCAGAAAGTCTCTCAAAGTACCATTCTTGGAAGAGTCGACCAAAATCTTTGTTTCTTCTCTGCAGCCGATTGATGAAGCTTGTTTTTATGGTGTTGGAGATAGAGACAAAGTTTATCAAGCCAATTACATCAGATTCATGAAGACAATTTGTAGTCTTTCCCCTTATGCCAAAAGAGAAGAGATTCTGCAGGTTCAAAATGTTCACATATGCAAGATTCTTAATGTCTACTATCCAAAGTTCACAGTTTAAAGAAAAAATATGCAGATCAGTACCTTTACAGAAGCTGATTTTGATAACTTGAACTTCTCAGACATCATGTTCATTGTGAATGAGTTCAGAGACAGGAGTAAGAGGAGGAGATCACAAGCTGTTGCTTATGCTTTGGATGCTATTAAACGATTCATGACAAGGAGTATCAACAATGCTTATTCATTTGACTTTCAGCTTGGCATTGAAACCAATCAGAACAGTGTAAACTTGCTAGCAGCAAACTTCAATCATCATAAGATTAGAATTCTAGAGCCTTTTCAGATCTCCAGATATCCAGAGTTGGGTGTGATGTATGTAAACACCAAGTCTCATAAGAAGCAGTTCATGAGAGCATCAGAATTGACTAAGTATTCAGATGGTACTTTAAAGTATGTGCGGAAAGTGCTTGAAGATAAGTTGTTTCTGTCAGAGAAGGAATGATTAAGAAAGAATGAAGTTGTAAGAACAGTTGAGTCTCTTAACATGGAAGCTATGCTAGAAGAGATTAACAAGAAGATTGATTTCAGAGAGCACATCAGGAGGTTTAAAGCATACCTTGGGATCAGAAGAATCTGTTTTAGAAGATGGGACTAGAGCAAAATTGTAAAATGATCTAAAAGGGGGAGATTGTTATTGTATTTTTAGTTTAGATCATTTTATGTTGACTGTTGTAAGTTTACCTTATTCCTTGTTTGACCTATAAATAGGTCTTCCTTGCTTTCCTTTAGTTGTAACTAGCCTTTGATTGTAAACACTCTGAGAATCTAAAGAGAGAAACTTTGTACCCATCACATGTGACATCAATACACATATGATTTCCCCAATGATTCTCATTGTTCTTGCTTGTTATTTGATTGTGGTTTGATTAGACATCATCACAAGTCTCCTTTTGTCTTACTTTGCACAACCAGTACGATGTGTCAGAACGGACATGTCTCTGCCACAATTCGTACAACAACTTTGTCAACTACACTGTTCATGATCCGACCGAAAGCATGTCTCCCAAAGTCAGACTCCGAAAACCAATCACTGAACGCCACGTGTAAAGTGCCCTGCCATGCATTTGATGCATAGGGTATAAATAGAAATATTACCTCTCCATCTGAGTGTGTGCTCACCTCTGGCCTTCATCTTTCTATCTTATAGAAACCTTTGTTTTCTATACTTCTAAAACTCCCATTCTCTATAATCTAGTGCAACCATCTTAGTGTTTTCTTAAGTTTGTTATGATTAAGTTCCACTTAATCTTATTCCGCAACAGACTTGTAAATTGTGTTTGATTTATCAATAAACAATTTATTAAACTTTGTAAATTGTGTTTGTATTCAACCCCCCCCCCCCCTACAAACTTGTTAAGTACCTCAGGGACCAACAAGTGGTATCAGAGCAGATTGTTTAATCTGATAAACAAGATCTTGCTTTATTCTCTTCCTTGCTATTCTATTATGGCACTTAACACAAACACAAACTACTATGATAATGGTTCACTCTCTAAACCTCGTCGATTTAGCAGAGATAACTTCTCTCTGTGGAAAAATCGAATGATGTTATTTCTTGAAGGTGCAGATCCCACTATACCTGAATACATAACAAATGGACCCTACGAACCTGTCCAAATCATAGTTGTTGTTCCAGCTACTACCACCACTCCATTTGTTCCTGAACGCTATGTTGTTAAGGAAATCAGACAATGGAGTGATGAAGACAAAAAGAAGGTTGGTATCGATTCAAGGGCAAAGACCATTATATCTATGGCTCTGCCTGATGAAGTTTTCCATTCCATCATGCATCTTAAAACTTCTAAAGAAATGTGGGAAACCATATGTTTTTAATATGAAGGCACCACTGAAATCCAAGAGACTCGAAAGATTAACTTGGTGAGACAGTATGAAAGTTTTATCATTGGTAAGAATGAATCTATGTCTGATGTTCATCAGCGGTTTAACTACTTAATCATTGATCTAAGACCTGTTGGTAGGACCTATTCTAATTCTGAGGTCCTAACAAAATTCTTGGAATGTCTTCCTGAATGCTGGGACAGTTATTCAATATGTCTCAAGCTGACAAAAGACTTAAATTCTCTTTCTCTTAGCACCTTATATGGAATATTGCTCAACTATGAGCAATCAAATCTCTTGAAGAAGAATCTTATAAAAGATTCTAAAGACTCCAAAAGCACTCCTGTTGCTTTAGTCTCTTCAGAGATAATTCCATCTCAGCGATCTACTCTTACTATCACTGAGTTAGATTCTGAATCTGAGGATATATCAGACACTGATCTTCCAGAGTTTGATGAATCCTTAGCACTCTTGACAAACTCTTTTAAGAGATTTGCAAGAAAGGGCAATTTCAAAAGAAATAAGCCTCTCTCTCTCTCACTGACAAGCCAAAATCAACCCCTGTTGATAAGGCTTCTGCTTCTTTCTATAATTGTGAAAAGATTGGACACTTTGCAAGTGAGTGTAGGTCAAAGAAAGTCTTCAAACCTTCTACCTCAAGAAGATCTAGCGATGACGAATACCTAAAGATGAAAGAAAAATATCAAAAGCTGAAAAGCTACAAGCGAAAAGGAAAAGGTCTCATTGCTGAAGAACATGACTGGGCTGAATCAGAAGAATCAAGTTCTGATAAAGAAGAAGTCGCTAATCTCTGCCTTATGGCTGAGATTAAAGAAGAAGTGGAAGAACCAACTGAAACTTCTATGAGCTATATATCATCTCAGGTATCTATCTCTACTAATCCCTCTCTACCTAAAGAAGAGAGAAGTCGTGTTGTTGACGTGTTGACGATTGACCTTTACAATGCTCTAAATGGCAAAACTCTAGTTGAGAACAAAAACATTGATTTAACTGAACAACTAGAGAAATGTCATGAAAATATCAGAGAACTGACTCTTTTAGAGGAAAGTCTGAAAGATCAAGTCATTGTTAATGAAATCATCAGCATTGAACGCGAACAAGCCATCGCTGCTTAAAATACAGAAAAGGCTACTCTTGAAAAATGGTGCAAATCATCAACAAAGATCACTGAGATAATAAACGCTCAAACTCCTGGCAGTGATAGAACTGGTCTTGGTTTTTGGAAACCACAAGATGAGCCTAAAGAAGAAAGTTCCATACTTAAGTTTGGAACGTTTGTCACTTCTGTCTCTGACACTTCTTATAATCAGTTTTATCCCTCTTCTTCTTCTAATCCATTCCCTGAGGAAATCTCCAAAGGCTCTAAGTCTGCGGATAAAGGAAAATCCATTCTTCATCCTCAGAAGGCTACCAAGAAAGCAAAGCTGAAGGTTCCTTCTAAACCTTCAGCGAATCAATCGACTAGCTCTGTGATAGAAATCTTTGATCTCTGTCCTCCAAAGCTAAGGATAGATCTTAAGCCTAAGAGATCTGAAGGAATAAAAATTCCTCCCAGATCTCATGAAAAAAGTATTCTTGGAGCTGGACCTGCTCATCTTAAATTCTCAAAAGCTTCTACTTCTGGTCCTAAAACCACTTTCAAATATAGAAAATGCTATCACTGTGGATTTACTGACCATATCCCAAGCAAATGTCCAACAGCCACTAAAGCTTATAAAATAGCTAAAGTGAAGAAAATGCCTCTAAATCTGAGAAGGTCATCAATGTTGAAAAATCGACCAAGGTGAAGAATACCACTATGGTTAAGAAATTAACCAAAGTGAAGATTACCACTGAAGTTGAATCTTCATGTGCTGTGAAGATTGTTGAACCTCCCATATCCACTAACTCTAAAGGACCCATTGAAAAGTGGGTACCAAACAAAGCTTAATCTTCCTCATGTTTGCAGGGATCAAAGGGCATCTGGTATCTTGATAGTGGATGTTCTCGTCATATGACTGGACAAAAAGACCTGCTCACTTAATACAAGGAAATGAAAGGTCCCTCTGTGACCTTTGGTGGAAATGGAAAAGGATATACCCGAGGGTTTGGTGTCCTCAGCAATGGGACAACTACCTTCAGAAGAGTCGCTTATGTAGATAGACTGAAGCATAACCTTCTAAGCATCAGTCAGCTATGTGACAAAGACTACGAAGTTCGCTTTTCTAAGAAAGCATGTTCAGTGGTAAATGAGAAAGGAAAACTTGCTCTCAGTGTTTATCGTAAAGAAAATGTCTATGTAATAGATATGGACTCTACTATTACTGAGAACGTATGTTTTCTCTCTAAAGCCTCTTCTGATTTCAACTGGCTAAGGCACAACAGACTCTCTCGTCTAAACTTCAAAACCCTGAATTCTCTTTCTTCAAAGGAACTGGTTTCTGGTCTTCCTCAACACTCATATGCTAAAGAATCTCTCTGCTCAGCATGTGAAAAAGGAAAACAGACAAAAGCTAGTTTCAAGTCTAAACAAGTTTCCTCAGTAACAAGTCCTCTTCAGCTCTTGCATATGGATTTGTTTGGCCCTGTCAACATCCAATCAATAGCTGGAAAGAAATATACGCTTGTCATCGTATATGAATACTCTCGCTACACCTGGGTTATCCTTCTTCGCTGCAAGAGTGATACTCCGGAAGAACTGATATCTTTTGTTAAAAAGATGGAAGTGTTGAATAACCTTACTGTTCGTTCGATAAGAAGTGATCATGGAACTGAACTCAAAAACAGTTCCCTAAACAATTTCTTTGAGAACAAGGGAATTTCTCATAACTTCTCTTTAGTAAGAACACCTCAGCAAAACGGAGTCGCTGAAAGAAGAAATATAACGATCATTGAAGCTGCTAGATCAATGCTCAGCGATTCTCATCTCCCTACTCAATTTTGGGCTGAAGCTGTAAACACTGTATGTTTTACTCAAAACAAATCGTTGATAGTAAAGCGATTTGGAAAGACAACTTACGAACTTTTTCATGGAAGAAAGCCTTCTATCAACTTTCTTCATATCTTTGGTTGTCAGTGCTTTATTTTAAACAATAAAAGATCAGCTTGGAAAGTTCGACCCAAAAGCTGATGCTGGAATATTTCTAGGATATTCCTCCATCTCTAAAGCCTACAGAGTTTTCAACAAGAGAAGACAATCTGTCGAAGAAACAATTCATGTCACTTTTGATGAAACTCGCTCAGCGAACTCTAAACCAATCGCTGACAATGAAGAGTTAAATTCTTGGATGTTTTCTCATTATAGAGAAACAAAACCTCTCTTATCAAACCATCAGCATTCAAATCCTCCAGTTGCTGATGATGATCCAAACATCATACCTCCTGACGCTGAATCCAACTCATGGATCTCGACAGAGCCTCTAAACACATTACTACCATCAGATCCATCTTCGTATGAACACATCTCGAAAAACAATGTTCTGTCTGACACTCAACAACTAATCGCTGATGAACCTCAAGTTTCTTCTTCAGTGAACATTCCCATTGTTGATCCAATCTATGAAGTGAGCGATCATGCTCCTGCTCAGCGATGGACCAGAGATCACCCTATAGATCAAATTCTTCGTGATCCCGATGCAGGTATTCAGACACGACAAAGTTCAGGTAATATCTGTCTCTTTGTTAACTTTATTTCTTTAATAGAGCCAAAGAAGGCTGATGATGCCCTTAGAGATCCAAACTGGGTCAGCGCTATGCAAGAAGAGCTGACTGAGTTCTCCCGAAACAAATTTTGAAATCTCGTTCCTTGACCATCTAACAAAATTGTAATAGGCACCAAATGGGTGTTTAGAAACAAGTTAGATAAACATGGGACTGTAACCCGCAACAAAGCTCGACTTGTTGCCCAGGGATACAGACAAGAGGAAGGCATAGAGTATGATGAAACCTTTGCCCTTGTGGCTAGGATTGAAGGAATTCGACTCTTCTTAGCTTATGCAGTTTACAAAGACTTCATTCTGTATCAAATGGATGTAAAATCAGCGTTCCTCAATGGAAAGTTGAATGAAGAAGTCTATGTAGAAAAACCTCCAGGGTTTTATGACCCTAAGTATCCAAATTATGTTTATAAATTGGATAAGGCTCTCTATGGTCTAAAACAAGCCCCTCGTGCTTGGTATGACACTATCTCATCTTTTCTTATCTCTGAAAATTTTGAACGTGGCAATAGATAATACATTATTTTTCAGAAAGATAAAAGGTCATATTATTCTTGTACAAATATATGTCGATGACATTATATTTGGTTCTACTAACCCATCTTTGTGTACTCGCTTCGCTGAAAGAATGAAGAAAGAATACAAAATGAGTATGATGGGTGAGCTGACATCTTTTCTTGGCCTTCAGATCAAACAATCTGACAAAGGTACTTTTATCAGCCAAGGTAAGTATGTTAAAGACATGTTAAAGAAGTTTGATTTAACACAAACTTCAGCGATGAAAACTCCTATGGCACCTCCTCTTACACTTAACAAAGATCCATCTGGAAAACCTGTTAATGTCACTGCCTATAGAGGAATGATAGGCTTCCTGCCGTATCTTACAGCGAGCCGACCTGACATCATGTACTCTACTTGTTTATGTGCACGCTATCAATCTGAACCCAAGGAATCCCATCTTATCGCTGTTAAGCGAATTTTCAGATATATGAAAGGAACTCTTAACCTCGGTCTTTGGTACCCCAAAGACTCGGGGTTCGATCTAACAGGATATTCCAATAGTGATTTTGCAGGTTGTAAACTTGATAGAAAAAGTACCACTGGTGGATGTCAACTCCTAGGAGGAAAGCTGGTAAGTTGGACAAGTAAAAAGCAAAATTCAGTGTCCACTTCCACAACTGAAGTTGAATACATAGCCGCTGGAAGTTGTTGCACTCAGGTCTTATGGATGAGAAATCAACTATTGGACTATGACCTTCAGCTATCAAAGATTCCAATCTATCGCGACAGCACTAGTGCTATCGCTATAACTAATAATCCAGTGCTACATTCAAAGACAAAACACATATGTTAGTGTATTTTATTGTATCCAAGATTTAATTAGAAAAGTCAAGTCTAGCAAAGTCAACATGGTCAATGTTTCTAAGTCAAAGTCTGGATAAGTCAATATGATGTTTAGTGAAATTAAGTGTTTCATATCCTTGGTATAAATAGGGATATGACTTGTTAGTTTGTGTAAGCACTTCATTGTAATACTTGTAATTGTGAAATAGACGTGTGATTGCTTTCTCTCTCTACTCTCTCTCTCTAGAATATTGATATTGTTAGATCTTGTATTAAGATTGCTTGAATTGATTGGGATAAGACATTTTCAATTGGTATCAGATTGTTAGTGTATTTTATTGTATACAAGATTTAATTAGAAAAGTCAAGTCTAGAAAAGTCAACAAGGTCAATGTTTCTAAGTCAAAGTCTAGATAAGTCAATATGATGTGTAATGAAATTAAGTGCTTCATATCCTTGGTATAAATAGGGATATGACTTGTTAGTTTGTGTAAGCACTTCATTGTAATACTTGTAATTGTGAAATTGATGTGTGATTGCTTTCTCTCTCTACTCTCTCTCTATAATATTGATATTGTTAGATCTTGTATTGAGATTGCTTGAATTGATTGGGATAACACATTTTCAATATAGAGATCATATATCACTTTATCAGAGATCATGTGATGAATGGTGATATTGAACTTCATTTCATCCCCACTGACTATCAGCTTGCTGATCTATTCACCAATCCTCTTGATGAGACAAGGTTTAACTTTCTCATCAGTGAGCTTGGAATGTTGAATCTTGAAGATTAAATCTTCATCGTTCATGCATTATGTCAGTGATTCAAAGTTCCCATTTATCAGTTCAATCTCTAAATAAATATCTGACTCTGAGGTATGTTATCTTACTCTCTACAACTGAATCTTCATTCAGTTAAGATGTTTTTCAAAATATAAACCTTAATCACTGAATCTTCTTCAAATGATTAAAATCTTTTTGATAAACAAAATCTATCACTGATATTTCTCATCAGTGTTCATTCTTAAAAAAAATAGATCCCTAAATTTCTATCAGGGATCTTTTCAAAAAGAAAATCTATCACTGACTTTTATCTTCAGTGATCCTTCAAAAATAAAAATCAATCTCTGATTTTTTATCAGGGATTCTTTGAAAAAAAAACCTATCTCTGACTTTTCTTTAGAGATAATTTCAAAATGGACAAATGAAAGTTTTTCTCTCTCCTATGACGTCATTTGAACCGACAGTCCATGACATGCTTTTCTCTGACACGTTCGCCCGTTGTTATTCTATCTAATCAACTCCTTCAAACGTGTCCATGTCATGATGAACATTTGTTTTCCCGCCTCATTCTCTCTCTCTCCTACTCTCAAACGTATAAAAAGAATGTTTTTCCATTCTTATCATTTTACGCTTTCTGGAAATCTTTTTGAGCAAGAAGTTCTCTCTCAAGCATTCTATCTCAGGAAATTTCAAGCATCTGCATTATCCTCATTCAAGATCAACAGGTTACTTTGATCTTATTCCTCTTTCAATCTTGTTAATAAACTCCATTTATGTTCCATCATTATGGGTTTTCTATGAGATTTTTTTCTTAAAATCATTTTTTTTATTTTATTCTTCCAAAACCATTGGTTTTCTTACCGTTCTTCAAATTTTCATTAAGAACACTGTTTTTTAATCTTCAAATATGTTGTTTTTTCTATGTTTCGTTTCTCAAAAAGAAACTGGTAAAACCTTATTTATTTTTAGACTAAACTTTTATTCTACTCTTCTTTATTTCCATATTCAAAAATGGCTCAATCCGCTCTTGTTGCTTCCAAGAACGTCAAGTTCGCCATCACTGACTCTAAAGTCCTCAAGAACAACCACCTTGGACGATTAGACTTCGATGGAATCAAATACCCACACCTTGTGGTTGCTGCTAAATTCCTGAAGCAATCCTGCATTGCTTACGCTCTAACTGTGGATCCCAACCCCTCCAAAACTCTACTCCAACAGTTTTGGTTCACAGCTGAAGAATCCACAATCACCAACAAGAAAGGTGACAAGGTTCCTGCCATCTCATTCTGCACTGATATAGGATCAGGAATGATGACCGCTTTCAGCTTGAGGAAGGCTCTCAGGTTTTCTGACAAACCCAATAGTGGGTTTGATGCTCTGCCTACTGACGCTGAACTCATACAGTTTCTGGATGATATGGAGTATTGCTGGGACAACAAGCCCCGCTCCACAATCCCCAACAAGAAGCTGACTCTCATCAAGAAGGCAAACATGCCTTCCCAACTGAACTTTATCTTTTCTCACTTCATTCAGTGCATGAGTGGGTAAAGTGGTTCCCTTGATCAGGCCAGCAAGGTACAACTCCAGATGGCTTACTCAGTGATCGCTGGCAAAAACTTTGACTTTGCCACCACTATCTTTGACGATCTAAGGACAAAGTTAGAGAAGACGGAGAGGGATCCCAAGATGCCATATGTACGGTTCATCTGTGCATTTCTGAAGTTTCTATACGCCAACTCTTACGCCACTACTTCTGATGGCTCCTTCACCAAAGTGGGTCAGAGTTCCCTAGAGGTCAAACCGCTGGACAACGAGGTAAGTATCTCTACCCAACGCTCTCGTCTCTCTCTCCACCCTTCTTCTACTTCAGCGGTCACACAAGAGGTTCATCCTTCTGCTAGCCCTGCCGCTACCACTGGTTCGAAACGACCATCAACTAGTTCCTTTGGTCCTTCGAAGAAGGCCAAAGTGACTAAGGAGACAAGCGCCACTAGTTCAAGGCCTAAGTAAGTTTCTTGACAAACTTCCTTGGATAATTTCGTGGTCATCTCCTCCACATCCTTAGCTATACCATCATCAACCGTGCCAACGATCTCGGTCGCTGTCACAACATCAGTGACGCAACCACCCATCTCAGTACCAACTGAAGTAACTACCCAACTCCCAACGCCTTCTATCCCTATTACTAGTCCTCCCATCTCTTTGGTCTCTAACCCTTCATCTCACATGCAGTAACCTCATGTTGCATATCTAAAACCTGATGCTCAAACGTTTGAAAGAGACATGCAATTTTTCAACTACATTGAACGATCAGGTATACCTAAACCCGCCAAAACACCTTCCTTCTCCCCATATAAGCCTGTTACTCAAAAGCTAACTTTTCTTTCAGGTCATAGTTTGGCAACTATTGACTCGAATGTCAACAGTTTGAGTGAAAAGGTGGTTTCTCTCACCACCGCCATTAATGGAACCACCAGTGCAGTCAATACCGCTGGTGAAGAGTTGAAGACTTTGACAGCTGCCTGCTCAACCAAAGATGAAGCCTCTCAAATCTCTGCTCTTCAAGAAGAGCTTGTCAAAGTGAAGGAGGATACTCAGCGAAAGTTTGACGCTCTATTGTCGAAGGTTTATTGTTGCACTACTCTTCTTCAACAAGTCCTCGACAAGCTGAATGCACCAGCTCCGACTCCATCCCCTTCCTTCACATCAGATGACCGCACCTCTCTGAACATAGTTGTTGAATTCATTCATCAAGCTACTTCAGATTTCCCGGTGATTGAAGGACGGCTAGATAGTCTGGAGGCTGAAGTCCGAAAATTGGCCACTGCACAACCTTCCTCTCCTCCTAAAGTTCTCTTTGGTCCCTGATAATGACAAAGAGGGGGAGAAGGTTACTGAAGAACATAAGGATGAAGAAGCTGCGGAAGCTACGGTTCAACAGGAAGAACCTACCTCTCATGTTGAGGGGGAGAAGGTTGCTGACAAAGCCCCTAATTCTTTCGAAGTCTTAGTCGAAGAAGAAGAGGATGAAGAGGAAGAACAAGAAAATCTTGATCTTCAAGATTAAGAGGAAGAGCAACCTCATCAAGAAGATGATGATGATGACGATGAAGAAGATCAATCCTTATGGTGTTCTGCAGCAGTCTCATCTTGAGTGATAACCTCGAAAGAGGGTGTCACAACAGGGGGGAGTCATGGAACATCCTCAGGAACCCCTTCCCAAATCAAATCTAAGGGTGTAGTTGCTGAGGGAAGCCTGAAGACAGTTTCACTATCTAAGGATAAACCTTCTCAGGTATGCCTTTCACTTGTTCCCATATCTTACGACAAATTCCCTACCCCTGTTTCCTTCTAGCCTTTATCTTACTTCTTCCAAAAATAAACACTAACTTTGTTTCTTTTTATATTTTTACCAGATAGTTCTCTCCCCTGCTTAAGGGTAAAGAACTACAAATAATCCCAGCCGTTGTAGTTGATGATCAAATAATCCCAATCTCCGTAAGAGAGATTAATGAAGAAGATGAAAAAGAAGAGTCCCTACAACATCCAGGAAGGCCCTCTAGACCATCTCACTGGTCAGAGGAAGAGATGAAGAGAAGAACAGAGATGATCTCTCATCTGGAGAGTCAACGGCTGAAGGTCCCTCTTCAAACAACTTACACAGAGCTGGATTTCCTGACTGAAGCTTAAATCGAAGAATCCGTTTGGGCTGAGAAGTTGATAGCTGATTGTCAAAGAGATGCCTCTTTTGCTCTCAAAGTAGAGTCCTCTCAAGTCAAAGACAAGAAGCTGAAAAAGGAACCAGTGGAAGTCCAGGCTGCTCTATTGAAAGAAATTGAAGAGGAGCACTCAAAAGAACTTGTGGTCAGCGATATCACAGTCGATTGGTGCAAGCATAAAGTCGACTATCGCTCTGACCCAATGAATATCGTAGCAGTCGTTATCTCTGGAAGAAAGAAGAAGGATAAAGTTTCTGTCACTATAGAGATTACCAGAGAGGATGGAAGCTACAAGGCTCTGTTCGTTTCAAAGCTGGAAAGTTTTGGCTACATGGAATGGATTGAGTTTAAAGATGTGCTGAAGAAATCGAAGTCAATCTACAGAGGCTATGTTGAATAAATAAATGATCCTCACATCAACAGAGTCGCTGCAATCTTAAAAGTACCATCTGCTCTTCCTTCTATGCCAAAGCAAATCAAATAAAAGCATGTCTCCTCCTCTTCTGAAAATGTCACTGTGATCAGAAATGAAACCTTCATCATGTTCTTAAGAAAAGCTCTGTTTGGTCCTCCACCTGATCGCTTAGTACTTGATCTATCCCTGCCTCCTGGTGGTCCGTATATTGCAGGACAAGTACTCAAATAACCTTTTGGAATATTCTTCAGAGATGATGAGGAACAACTCAAATTCCAGAGAGTCTCTGAAATTCCTATCTGTCCCCTCAGCCATCTCAAGGATCTCTTGTGCATATGGTGTGACTTCTCTTCTGCTGTTGAGCAAATCAAAGCTATCATTAGTCAAGAATCTTTAGAGCGAAGGCAAAAAGGAAAAGAAATACCTGTGTATATGATCAATCCTCCAAAGTCTTCTTTAAATAGCTGATAGATTAGTTTCCTTTTTCTTGTAATCTATTAGTTAAACTTACAGTAGTTAGTTCCCTACTTGTACTTGTAATTTTCATATCTTGTAATTCTTTCTCTGAATTAATGAAAATTTTAGTGATGTACTTAACTCTATCAGTACTGTAAAAGATCCCTCAAAATAGTAATTGGGACATGTATGTTATGATTCCTGATTATTCCATTATTTTGAATTATAAAGTAATTTTCTTCAGTTACTTTGTCAATATCAAATAGGGGGAGATTGTTGATCCAAACTCTCTTAGTGATTTGATAACGACCCTCTTCTATACCTAGTGAAAATTACGTTTTAATATGTATTAGTGTTTCACCATCAGCGATCAGACTGGGTCTATTCAGTTATCGCTGATAGTCTTTCTTGTAAATATTTGATATGTATTAGTGTATCACTATCAGTGATCAGACTGAGTCTGTTCAGTTATCGCTGATAGTTCTGATGTAAACAGTAACGTAATCCCTGAAGACAAGTCTCGCCTCAACAGATGTTCATAGTTGAATCGAAGACGAAGCTGCTGAACAAAGACAAGTCTACTAGTGACCTAATGCGGACAATGAAGCAAAGACGACTCTACTTATACACGAAGGAACACGAGGAAAAGCATCAGCGATAGCTGAACTTATTTGTATCTCTGAAGGAAGAGATATTCAGCGATCAAACGATCACGTAGCTTATGCCTCAAGTCTCCTTTTGTCTTACTTTGCAGAACCAGTACGATGTATCAGAACGGACATGTCTCTGCCACAATTCGTACAACAACTCTCTCAACTACACTGTTCATGATCCGGCCGAAAGCATGTCTCCCAAAGTCAGACTCCCAAAGCCAATCACTGAACGCCACGTTTAAAGTGCCCTGGCATGCATTTAATGCATAGGGTATAAATAAGAAGATTACCTCTCCATCTGAGTGTGTGCTCACCTCTGGCCTTCATCTTTCTATCTTATAGAAACCTTTGTTTTCTATACTTATAAAACCCCCATTCTCTATATTCTAGTGCAACCATCTTAGTGTTTTCTTAAGTTTGTTAAGATTAAGTTCTACTTAATCTTATTCCGCAACATAATTGTAAATTGTGTTTGATTTATCAATAAACAATTTATTAAACTTTATAAATTGTGTTTGTATTCAACCCCCCCCCCCTTGTACAAACTTGTTAAGCACCTCCGGGACCAACAGCTTCTGCAGATACAGATTATGGAAGAGAAGTCCCGAGTACTTCCTTCGTAGCTCCAGAATTACTAGAGTCGGAAATAAATGTAAAAGATGTCCCGAGTACATCCAAGGTTGTGCCTGTTGTGTATGATGAATATGATGATGATCATCCCCTCCATAACATCATTGGTGACATACATAGTGGAGTCAAAATGCGGGCAGCATCTACAAACTTTTGTTTGTATTCTAGTTTTCTTAGTTCCTTGGTGTTAGGTCAGTCAGATCAAGATTGATTAAACAATTAAACAATATCAAGGAATTAGGGATGGAATCTGTAGTATTATTCACATTATTAAGAACACACTACAGAGAGCAAAGTTTACGTATTAGCTACATTGTGAAAGTAAACATTACAAACAAATGAACTACAAGGTTCCTATTTATACTCCCATATCCCTTGTACACTATTAAGCCCAAACCCGTATACAAGGCCCAATACACATATTGTTGATTACTTTACTAAACTTCTAACGTAAACATAAAATATGTTCTAACATTTGGAGCCTAAGAAAGTATCAGAAGCCTTGCGCGATCCCGACTGGATTCTAGCTACGCAAGATGAGCTTCTGCAATTTGAAAGGAACAAGGTTTGGCGACTTATCCCACTACCTCAAGGTAAATCTGTGATTGCCATAAAGTGGGTTTTCAAGAACAAAAGGGATGAAGCTGTAGTAGTAGTACGAAACAAAGCTCACCTAGTTGCTAAGGGTTATTGCCAACAGGAGGGAATCGACTACGATGAGACATTTTGTTAGGACTGAAAGTCCTATGTGTTGAAAGTGGAATAAAGTGTTTATAAGGGTGTATAATGTAATTCATTAAGAGTTGATTAATTAGATGGGCCCAAGCCCATAAGCCCATTAGGCCTTTAAGCCTAAGTATATAAAGGCATTATTAGTTCATTATTCAGGTTAGACAAGTTAGAAGTTTAAGTCTCATAATTCAGATTACTAGTCAATAGGTTTACTCTCTCTGATCAGAAATCCTTTCTGTAAACCTGTAACCTTTTGATTTCATATTAATAATATGACTAGTAGTTGTGGCTTAAATCTTATTCATCTTTGATATTATTTGTTGTTGATTGCACTATACTGGGATCTACAATTGGTATCAGAGCAAAGAGACTGAAGGTTTGATCCAGAAAAGGTTTGTCTAAAACCCTTAATCAATTATTTGTTTTAATCGATTATCTGCGCCTGGGTTTTAGTTTTGTCGAAATTTTTATCGATCTGTGTTCATTGAAAATCATTTTTTTGTTACCGGTCTGATTTTTTTTGGGTTGTTATCGATCTGTTTATTTGATCTGTTATCTGTTTAATTTGTTGCTAGTCGATTGAATTTCTGGCTTGATTACTGTTCTACATTGAATATTTACTGTTGATTGCACTGTACTGGGATCTACAATTGGTATCAGAGCAAATCGTCAAACCTGCAAATCGTCATACGTGCTTTATTGATTGTCTGGGTTTGATCTTCATCGAACTCCAGATTCTTCGAGTTTATCGTTTGATGTTCTTCGATTTTATCGATCATATCTGTTGACTTTATCAATTGCTTTTATTCGACCGATAGATATTGGACCGATATCCTTCGACCGGGTCCTTGTCCTATTCTGCTTATTTTTATTATTATTGTATTTGGATCATCCTGCTTGTCTCACGATCGTTACAGTGCTTTTAAGTTAAGAGATTTAAGATGAATTCAAGAGACATCAATTTGCAGGTTTGAAGATCAATAACCAAACAAATCTGGGTTGATTGTTCATCGAGTTCATCGATATGTTCTTCGTGATTATCGGTCCTTATCTGTTAAATTTATCGGTCTGTATCTGTTTATCTGTTATCGAACGATACATTGTCTTTACCGGTCCTTTGCTTGACCGGTGCTTTGTCTGTACCGGTCCTTTGGTTTGACCGATACATTGTCTTTACCGTCCCTTTGCTTGACTGGTACTTCGTCTGTACCAGTCCTTTGGTTTGACCGATACATTGTTTTACCGGTCCTTTAGATCGACCGGTACTTTGTTTTACCGGTCCTTTAGTTCGACCGATACATTGTCTTTACCGGTCCGTTGTTCGACCGGTACATTTTTACCAATCCAACCTCAATACAGGTCGAACGTCATACAGGTCGAACGTAATACTATTCACGAAGTACTATTCATACCGGTCCTTTGGTTCGACCGGTACTTTGTCTATACCGGTCCTTTGCTTGACCAGTACCCTGCTCGACCGGGTTTGTTAAAAAAAAAAAAAAGGGTCAAAGTTTTTTTTGTCTCACGATCATTTTGCAGTGCATTTATTTTAGCCCCCGTACTTCAAGGTTTCAGTAGCTTGTCATTTGTGACCCTAAACTTTCAAGTTTCACACTTTGTCACTTTTGGTCCCTGCACGTTCAAGTTTCATCTCTTGTCAAGATCTGTCCCTAGAAATCAAGCTTCTTAGAGCCGGATCGAATACATTCTATTAGAGACGATCAAAATAGTTAGCCCTACAAGGCTGTGGTCTAAAGGAGAATATGAAGAGTGGAAAGTTCATTTTTTGAACTTTGTGGACGAACACGAGGTGGGCAATTATATCAGATTTCTTTGACTAAAGGAGAGATGCAATCCCAACTTCCAACGGAAGCTTCGCCTGTGGAAAAGGAATAAATAGAGAGGGCTAATAATTTAGCTCGACATTATATGACAAGTAGTATTTCTTGTGAACTTTTTCGTGACAATTTCAGTGAAATTTATGGTCAAATAAACACTTACGAAATGACAGGAAAAGAGTTATGGGATTGTACTGAATGGTTGATGTTAGGGCCAAAGGTTTTATTAACAGGAAGAGAACTAGAAGCTGAGAACTCTGAGCTAAAAGAAAAGATTTCTAATTTGGAAGCTAAAACTCAGCAAACAGACTCTGTTGATAGATATGAGGAAAAGATCTCTGAACTGAAAGATGCAAATACCGATCTTCAAAAGCGAATATCTGATTTGGAGCAAAAGCATGCTCAAGATAAATCCGAGTTTGAGAAATCGTTCGCAAAGAAGTTCTCAGATTTTTCCAGAAAATGTGCTGATGAGAAGAAGGAAGTTGAGCTGAAATGCATAAAACTTTCTCAGCAAGTTTCTGATTTTCAGAAAGTATTCATTCTTGAAAGAGAGAAGCTTGCCAAAGAGAAGATGGCCATTGAACAAGAGAATGTTAGCGTCTTCAAAGAAATATCCGGCCAAAGAAACAATGCGGAGAAGGGATTTGAAGAAGAGAGAAGTATGTTTGAGGCTGAGATCAAAAAGCTTACTAAGAAGTTATCTGAACTATCTGAAAGTGTGCTGAAAGAGCAGAAAACGAAGTCTGAATTCACGAAGAAGATTGACCTGCTTGTTAAAGAAAGAGACAACTTTGCTTCAACGATTAAAGTGCTTGAAAAGAGAGTATCAAGTTCAAATCAGAAATCTGTCTCTTCACAAAGGTCAGTTAAATCTTTTGATCAGATTCATAAAACTAACCTTTTCTATGTTAAAAATATAGATGGTTCAGATACACATCAAAGAAGACGGAGATACAAAGAAGAGGAACTGGTCTGGAAGAAGAAACCAGTTGAAAATGAGCTGAAAGAAAGAGAATCGTGTGTACATGCGTTTAATGCAAAGAAGAACAATGCGAGTAAAGGTAAACCTGATCACATCTACTCAAGAGATCAATTACTCAAGTTGTCAGGTAAAAAATACAATTGTTCTTATTGTCGTACACATGATCCTATTCACAAAACCAGTGATCATTTCTGGTATGGTTCTTATTCTATTTCCCCCACAAGAACTGCAACTAACATTCACGGACCCAAATACCATTGGGTACCAAAGCCAAAAACGGATTCTATTTTGCAGGCACCAACTGTCAAGGGGAGTAGAAGAACAATGGCTTCTAAGTAAATCAGCTTAGAACCCGGACTTCAACGAAGTTAGGCTTTTGATCACATGAAAGATCAGGACCCGTTCTTCAACGTTCAGACTTGGATATTCTGCAAATATCCAGGGGAGCTTATCTGATATATATCTGTTTATCATAATTTGAAGGGTAGCTTAAAGGTAAATATCTTTTGATCTAGATCTCTGATTGTTTGAAAGAAGAACAACTTTCAAACATGAAAAACGTGTCCTGAAATGTTCAAACCACTTCTGGTTCTCAAAAGATTTTATGAATTCAGAAGTGTGAGTTTAAATGTTTTTCACTTTTTGAGCTTTAATGTTTAACTGACCGTGTGTTTCTAAAGATCAATACTTGTGTATTATCTTGTCTATATACGGTCAAGTATTCACATACACTGGGTCAGTACTTCATTTGTATTTGTTATTACCATGTCTCATAACGAACCAATTTTTCGATGGTAATACTCCCGTTTGATATTCAATGTTGTTGAGCATCTATCATTATTTCTAAATTTGTGCTTTCATTGCTAAATTGTTTATATTTGTTCATATAAACATAATATCCAATTCTTTGATACCCTGACGAGTTTAGTTGATCTGATTGATACATTGTCAGATTTTCAAAGTTTAATTGCTCAAATCTCATGAGCATACATTTTGACAATGTTATCATACATTTTGACAATGTTATCATACATTTTGTGCTTAAGTGTACAAGTTAAACTGTTGAGCAAATATTCTTTTTAGGACTTACATGGGATTCATGTGTGAGCTTAAACAGAACTTCCATGGATTCACGTAAACCAGTGTTTCCTACCCCAGAAGTTATCCTAGAGTGCTTGAGGTGTGAGTGGTCATAAATCAAAGAGTGGGGGAGATAACTCATCTAGTTGAGTTTTTCTCATTGTGCTGGGCGGAAAAATGAAAAAGAGAGTTTGGTTAGAAGTGATCTTTAATGTTAAAAAAAAAAAAGAGGGTGTGAGAACAAAGTTAAAAGAATATCAGAACTCTGCACCAACCACTTTCTGAGCCGTGCAGCCACATATTCTGATTGGTTCACATTCCTTGGTGACCATCATTGAAACAGGCAGTGAGCCCATGCCAACTCTCGCTATAACTCCACCAGCCACTCGTTTCTTTCTTAACAAAGAAATCTTTCATTTTCTTTGGGGACGCAGCATATCTGCTATCTAGTCTTCAATCGGAAGTTTAAGATATTGAAAAAGAAGGATAGTTGCCCCACCTTCGCACCTCTTTCATGCACATTGAGTTCGTGTAATATCTGTTGCTGTCTCAACAGTGTACACAATTTGAGCCTGATCAAGCTAAGTAGCTTCAATCATTCATACACTTGCACGAGCACACAAGGAATAAGTTTTCTTATCATAACATTCATAGAAAATTCCTTTGTGGTTTTTCAATGATTGAATGGAAGCCCTAGGGGAGTGAACATCACAAAATCTCCTTTCCAAAGTACATCAGTTGTACAAAGTGGCTCAGTGCTACTTACAGGCCTACTAACTGTTTCATCTGTTGAATCAGGGTTACCTTGTTCATTATGTCTGAATTTGAAAAGATTCGGATATATACATTTCATGAATTGACGGATACTTAGATCACAGGCGGGAGAAAGTCAAATTATCATAAAAGGGGAGATCAAAGAAAGTGCTGAAATTGAAGAAGTTTTGATGATCATGATACTCACAATCATCAAAAAAGGGGGAGAAAAAGTTCAATTTCAGAGTTTTAAAGAAAGAAAGTTATTTCTGAAGACAGACTAGAGATCAAAGAGATGAAGATGATGTTTCATTTTTTCAAAGAGATTTCAAAGATTGTATTGATTCTTTCCGTATCATGTGGTTTCTGCTACAAGTTTGTTTCTCACTCCTCCTACGCGCTGATTGAAACAAGTTCTTAAACTGGAAGCTTATTCAACTCGCGGTTCAAAGACAGATTCTTTGTTTTAAACTGAAGATGCACCGTAGAATGACAAGTAACTCTCTCGTTATCTTTCTTGTGTGCTGATTCGATGTGATTGAGTTTTTACAGCTGAAAGCTGCTTGATAGTGCGTTCAGTCGAGGCTACTGTACATTGAATCTGGTTACAAAGTTGATACTATGAAGATCAAGAGCTTTATTCAAGGGGGAGCGTGGAAAGTCATGAAGACATGCAACACCAAAGTTCTTCAAAGATTCAAGAGGGAAAGAAGATCAAGGCCTGAAGTTTTTTCATGTTGATAAATGATTTATTCAACTTTAGGGGGAGATTGTTAGGACTGAAAGTTCTATGTGTTGAAAGTGGAATAAAGTATTTATAAGGGTGTATAATATAATTCATTAATAGTTGATTAATTAGATGGGCCCAAGCCCATAAGCCCATTAGGCCTGTAAGCCTAAGTATATAAATGCATTATTAGTTCATTATTCAGGTTAGACAAGTTAGAAGTTTAAGTCTCATAATTCAGATTACTAGTCAATAGGTTTACTCTCTCTGATCAGAAATCCTTTTTGTAAACCTGTAACCCTTTGATTTCATATTAATCATATGACTAGTAGTTGTGGCTTAAATCTTATTCATCTTTGATATTATTTGTTGTTGATTGCACTGTACTGGGATCTACACATTTTCTTCTGTAGCACGGATTGAGGCCATCAGAATTTTCTTATCATATGCAGCTCATAAGAATTTTACAGTCTATCAAATTGACGTAAATCTGCATTCTTAAATGGCATACTGCATGAAGAGGTTTATGTTGCTCAATCTGAAGGCTTCGTTGATCCGAAACATCCTGATCATGTCTACGTTCTAGACAAAGCGCTATACGGATTGAAACATACACCAAGAGCTTGGTACGAAACTTTAACTCAGTTCCTACTCGCTTCTGGTTTTAAAAAAGGTACAATCGATACAACCCTGTTTCTAAAAAAGCAAGGTGAGGATATGAATCTAATAAAGATTTATGTGGACGATATTATATTCGGGTCTACTAATACTAAATTTTCTAAATTTTGTAAGAACTTTTCAAAAATTATGGAATCTCGTTTTGAAATGTCAATGATGGGTGAACTAACATTTTTCCTTGGACTTCAAGTAAAACAGTCACCCGAAAGCATTTTCATAAATCAGTCTAAATATATTACAGATATCCTGAAAAAGTTCAATATACTTGATAGGTCAGTAATGAAAACGCCGATGGCAACCAGAACACTTTTAGATGCTGATTTGTTTGGCAACTCTGTTGATAAAAAAATGTGCCAAAGCATGATTGGATCAATACTGTATCTAACAGCAAACAGACCCGATATAATGTTTGTACATGTTTCTGTGCGAGATATCAAGCTAATCCGAAGGAATCTCACCTCGTCGCTGTCAAAATAATTCTTAGATATCTTAAAGGCACTCCCGAGTTAGGCCTTTGGTATCCTAAGTATTCTGGTTTTGATTTAACTTCCTATACAGATGCTAACCACGCAGTTTGCAAGCTATATCACAAGAGCACATCTGAATCATGTCAGTTTTTAGGAGACAAATTGGTTAGCTGGACTTTAAAGAAACAAAACTGTGTTTCTACATCCACCGCTGAGGCTGAATATGTAGCTGCTGCTAGCTGCTGTTCACAAGTCCTATGGATGCAGACACAGTTGAAAGATTTTGGCTATTCCTACCAAAGAGTCCCTATCTACTGTGATTCCAAGAGTGCGATAGTAATAACTGCTAATCCGGTGTAACACTCAAAGACGAAACATATTGACGTACGCTACCACTTCATCAAGGATCACGTGGAAAAGGGCGACATAGAAATGCATTTCGTGCATACCGACTACCAATTGGCTGACCTTTTCACTAAACCGTTAGATGAAAAGTGTTTCAACTTTTTATTCAGCAAATTAGGTATGTTGAATGTCAATCCATGATCCAAGGGGGAGTATATCTCAATTTCTGCTTCTATCGACTGTGTCTTGGAATTTATGAACATATAAGAATATTCATCAACTACTGACTAAGGCAGAATCATTTTTACAATGATTACCAAAATCTTTTATTTTGCAGGTTTATTTCAAGTGACTATGGTTTTTTATTACATCTGATCAGGACCCGTTCTTAAATGGTAAAACTGAATATTAATATTCTCACCGGAGAATACGTAATTATGGCTTCTGAATACTTCAGTTCAGAACCCGATCCTCACTGTTTTTATTCTGAAGGATGCTTATTAGATAACATCTTTATAAGAAGTTTTCATTGTTATATCTTTTAGGGGAAGAAGATAGAATTTCTTTTAACTTTGATTGACATATTTTTCGGATGAATTGAATTTTTACAGATACGTAGGGGGAGTATCTGAAGTTTTGTCAAGAATGCTTACACGATGATATTCATTTTAGGGGGAGTTAAGGTTTATATACTAAAGGTATACACTTCTAAACTTTTAAACTCTATCACTTGTCGAAAGAAGGACAACTTTCGCTTGTGAAAATCGTTTTTTTAATGTTCAAACCACTTCCTATTCTTAAAATGTTTTCATGAATTGAGAAGTGTGATTTTAAATGTTTTTGGATACTTTGATGATTATCTGACCGTGTGTTTCCAAAAGATTAATACTTTTGTATTATCTTGTCTATATTCTGTCAAGTATTCATACACACATCGGTTCAGTACATTCTCATTGACTTTGTTATTACCATGTATCAAATAGATAAATCTTTCTATGGTAATACTCCCATTGTTTGGACTCTAAGTTGTTTGAAATCAGACGTCATTTCTATTTTTAAATGTGCTTTCATTGATAATAAGTTTATATTTCGTTCATATAAACAACTTTTGTTCTTTGATACTCAAAATTATTATTATTCATGAATATTTAATCTGATTTTAACATTGTCAGATTCTCAAAACACTTAAATTGATTTCATTTCATTCATTCACTTTACTGTTTTGAGAGATCTTCAATGTTCAATTGCTCAAATTTCATTCTTATCTGTTATGAGAATACATACACTGACTATTATATCTTGTGCTTAATTGTCAAAATAATCATTGAGCAACACATTCTTTTAAAATAAATACATGGGATTCAGTGTGTGAGCTTAAATGACTTCCATGGATTCACGATAACCAGTGTTTCCTACCCCAGAAGTAATCTTTTGAGTGATTGAGGGGAGAGGGTTCAAAAGAATTGAGTGTTGGTGTGTGTTGAGGTAAAATGGAAATGAGAGAGATTGGTTAGAAGTGATCTTAAATGTTTAAAAGAAAGAGGGTGTGAGATCAGAGTAAAAGAAAATTAAACTTTGCACAAAATCTTTCTGAGTCGGGCAGCCACATAATCTGATTGGTTCACATTCTTTGGTGACCATCATTGAAAAAGGCAGTGAGCCCATGCCAACACTTGCATATAACCTCCCCAGCTACTCATTCTTTTCTTAAAAAGAGAATGTTTCATATTTTTCTGGGGAAGCAACTCATAGTCTATTAGATCTTCATTTGGAAGATACTGATATTGAAAAAGAAGGAAAGTTGCCCCACCTTCGACCCTTTCTCATGCACATTTGAGTCTATGTATAACTGTTGCTGTCTCAATGGTTTACATATTTAAGCCTGATAATGCAATCATTGTGCTAATTCTTTCATAACATAAGCACGAGCACATAGAAAATCTATTTTTCTGTCAGAACATTCATAGATTAACCTTGTGTTTTTCGATGATTGATTGGAAGTCCTAGGGAGTGAACATTACCCAAACTCCTTATAAAGTACATCCGTTGTACTAAGTAACTTCGTGTTACTTACAGGCACTTTAACTGTTTCATTTGTTGATTCAGGGTTATCACTCATAATTTGTCTGAATATGAAAAGATTCGGATAAATACATTCATGAATTGACGGAAACGTATCAGATCAGTTGGAGGAGAGTGTTCATATCCTACCAAAGGAGTATATTGTTACTCATAGAGACTGTGTGTTAGCTCCACTCACAATGTATAGAAGTATTGAAAAATAGGCTATGGGAATCACAGAAGCCTGCCGCTGAACACTCAAGTACACCACAGAAGATGCAAAGCTCAGAGGTTACTCCGCAGAAGATCTACCATAAGTCAAACCTGAATGATTCTTGGATCACAGAGCCTCTGTGATCACTCACAGAGCCTAGCCTCTGTGATCACTCACAGAGCCTCTGTGAAGGCCAACCTCTGGAGATCAATGAAGTTTTTCTAAGAGTTCAAGACAAGACCACGTGCAGAACACGTGAGACCTGCTGTACGAAGATCCTCAAGATCAAAGTAATGGGCGTCCCATGATGTTTACTTTCCAGGTGGCATTCCGTTCATGGAATGTCAGTTTTTGTCTTGTACTAAGGGGTATATTCCTCTTGTATATTAAGGGAGCACCACCTTAGAGCAAAATGAGAGCGCGCACACACGAAAATAGTAGTCTGTATAATCCTTGAGCACTTTTTGCACATACCAGTGCGTGTTCTTGGTGTTCTTCAGTAATCAATGAAGCAGTTCTTTGAGTAACTTTCTTGTGATACTTTACTTCCTGTTCATTAATTACTTGTGTGTTTACTACCTTGCATGTTCAATCTTTTCTACACATATTAAACGCTTCCGCACTCTATTTATTTAATTTGTGTGTAGTAAAAGGTTAAATCAAGTTAAAGAACATCAAAACTGGGATCAACAATTGGTATCAGAGCCGACTTTGATTTTCAATATTAAAGGATCCTGTTCTATACTTGTTTCCAGTACTCAAGGTAGTAGTTTGAGTCTGTTCTTCGTTCCAAACTCCACTCACAGTCACACTCTGTTTTCTGAAGCTATATCAACCTATTTGATATAGTAACAGGTACAAGTGTGTTCTTCATTCAAAGACAGATTCAAAGCTAGTTGGTTGATCATTTGTTCTTACCAATTCATATTATCATCTTCTCAAAAAACCATCACTGTTATACTCTTTCTGATTCGTGCCATACTCTGTTTTACTCTCTAAACCAAAATGGCAAACACTGTCAACTACTTCAGTGCGGGATCTCAATCCAAACCTCCCACTCTTCTAAGGGATGAATATCCTCAGTGGAAGATCAGGATGGTGCACTTCCTTGAAGGTGTGGATCCTGTTCTGGTTGAGTTTCTTCACAATCCTCCTTTCATTCCAATGACAATTGTTCCTCGTGTTCCTGCCACTGCCAATACTCCTGAAATTCCTGAATATCAACACCCCAAACCTGTCCTTGAATGGAGTGAAGAAGAAAAGGCACAACATGAACTTGCAAAGAAAGCCAAAAGACTAATCATAATGGCTATCCCAAATGATATCTTTCAATCTCTTGATTCATGTGAAACTTCAAAGGACCTATGGTTAGAGCTGGAGAAACAACTTGAGGGTGGTGCCAAAACCCTCAAGAACAACAGAGCCTTATGCATAAATGAATATTTTGCATTCAAAGCTCTGTCGGGTGAATCCATTCAAAGTACTTACAATAGATACAATTCTTTGATAAACAAGTGTAAGAGGTATGGGATCCACAGAACCTCCGAAGAAAACAATGTCAGATTTCTACAGAGCCTTAATGATGAATGGCTTCATCTAACCATGTCCATGCAAGCCACGTTGGATCTTGATGTTTGGTCCATATCTGATCTCTTTGGAACACTGATTAGCCAAGAGAACATAATTTCCAAACTATCAACCTCTTTCGGAGGTCCTCTGGCTCTTGTGGGAAGTGCCTCAGAAGGCAAAGACAAGGGAAAGAAGGAGAAGGAAGCTGAGGAGGCACAGAAGAAGAAGAAGAAGAAGAAGAAGGTACTTGTAGCAGAAAGTGAAAGTGAAGAAGATTCTGAGGAGGAGATTGACATGGCTGCTCTGGCCAAAACACTTGCACTAATGACCCGACAGTTCAATTGTGATCTCAAGAAGAAGCCGGAGTACAAAGGAAGAGAAGAAAGAGATGACAGAAGCAAAGGATATGGTGAGGCAAAGAGAAAGGAGTGGTCTGAGGAACCAAGGCAAGAAGAAAGAAATGGACAAAAGTCAGACGGCAGAGCTGGTGAAAAATTCCCGAAGCAAACTGAAGGTTGCTTCAAATGCGGGAAACCAGGCCACTATGCAGCAGAGTGTAGGTCCTCTGCCAACACAGGGAACCCCACAAGGGACGCTGCCTTCTATAAAAAGAAAGCAGAGTACTACACTCAGAAATCCCTAATGGCAGAACAAGAGAACCTTGTAACCGATGAATCATCTGATGAAGAAAATAACGCACTCTTCTGTGGAATGGCAGAAGTCCACTCTTCTGACAACGAGAGTGAGGTATCCACTTCTAACCCTTGCAACTCAGACTTTGAAATCAAACTTCTTGAAATACAAAACGATCTTCTAGCTTGTAAAAACACTTGCTCAGATCTTGAGAAAAAGCTTGCCTTCTTTGAAAGAGAAACTAGGCTTCTCACAGAAGAGAAGGATAAGCTTTATCTTGAAAACAAAACTCTTACCTCTGAGCATATTTCAACAAAAAAGGGTTTCAAAGATAAAATCACAAATCTTGACAAAGCTTTGAAAGAAAAGGTCTAAGAGCTAAAGAAATGTGAGAGTGATCGTTTAAATGCCATTTCTTTGAAAAACTTCTTTCAAAGAGAAAGAGAAGCTCTTCATCGAGATCTGTTCGACAGAGATCTCAAAATCAAAAGGTATCAGGATGCTCAAAAAGTCACTGAAAAGGTCAACACCCAAATTGGCAGAAGAGGCATAGGGTTCGATGATGTCGATCCCTATACTGGAAACAAAAGAAACAAATCTTTAGGAAACATCTTCTGCGTTGGAAAATCGTTAAAACCAAGTCTTCCAAACCTTCTATCCACATTTAAAAGGCGAAAAACATCCGAAGAACCACATCTGAGGAATCCTCTGTTGATGGTAGATACATGGTATGAAAATAATAATCTACCTTCTTCACTCTCATCAAAGAGAAATTCTATTCCAAAGAAATATCTGTCTCAAAAACAGATAGGAATCTTCAGATTCGGTCATCCAGAAACACAAACTCAAATGGATTTTGTATGCATGATGACTCCTGAAAAGGAATTGTCCTATGAAGCTCCAGAGTTTGTTCCGGCCTCTGTGGAAGAAAAACTATTTAAAAGATTTTTAGAAAACGACTTGAAAAGAACTTATGAAAATCACTTTCTCAACCATCCTGATTTAACCTCTGAAATAAGAGAAATCTTTGAGCAAGATTTACAAAACTGTCTTAACGTCCCTATGGTCATTCCGTGTATTTCAAAAACTCTAAATACTTCAAAGGACACCAATGGACAAAGCAAGGCACTTGCAGAAGGTCAGGATCTCATTCACAGAGACTTCCTCGATTCAGACTCTGAGTCAGAATCAGGGTCCTCTGTTGAAAATGAGACAAGTTCTGTGGAACTTGAGATACTCCCCTGTGGTCCAGAGAAGAGTAAACTTACCTCTGGCATTCTTAATAGAACAGTTCTTCCCAAAAGGAAAAACACAGGTGTACCTATCTGTCCTGATTTCCTGGACATGTGCTTGCAAGCAAAGACTTCTCTTGAGCTTGAAAGATCTAAAAAGAACAAGATCCCTCATGATTCAAAAACTCCAAGACCATTAAAACCTTTTCAAGAAAAACTCACTTGGCAACAGAAGAATAAATGGCCTAAAATTGATAAACTTGATGCTTCTGTTGCAGTGAAAGCAAGGAAAGAAGATCAAGTGAGAGTACTACCAAAAAGACACTCAAGAAGAGTTTTTGAAAAAACTCAACCTAGATTAGACAAAGCTTTCTGTAAAAAGAAACCCAAATCTAAAATGGGTTGTAGTAAAATTTGCTCTGTACCCTCCTTTGAAAAATTTAATGAAATTTTCAAGAAGTTTGCCTCAAATGTTCCTTATTGTAAATGCTTTGATCTTGTGCATTCTTTGAATCAACATTTCTCGAGGCCCTCCTGTCTTATATCTCACCCAAAACCCAAGAATGCAAAATTCAAGGGTGAGAAGAGACAAACTGGTACCTCTGCAAATGAGGATAAATCCAAAACCAAAGATGTTAAGGCATCTTCAAAGTCTCCTAACAAAAATGGACCCATTTGGAAATGGGTACCTAAATATCTCTAATCTGTCCACAGAAGAAACAACATGTGCCTATCTGGTACCTAGACTCCGGGTGCTCAAGACACATGACTGGCGACAGAGGGTTGCTTTCCTTCTACAAAGAAAAATATGGAGGAGGATCTGTGACTTTTGGGGATAACAAGAAGGGACAAATAAAAGGCTATGGAGTCATTGCCAAAGGAGACATCGATGTCAACAGAGTTGCCTATGTGGATGGCCTCAAGCACAACCTTCTAAGTGTAAGTCAACTCTGTGACAATGGGCTCGATGTGATGTTCAAAAGACAGTACTGCTCTCTGCTGAAGGAAGATACAACAACAGAGCTTCTGCGAGCCAAAAGACGAGGTGATCTATACCTCATGGACTTTAAATCAACTAACAGAGAAGAAAAGCTCTGCTTAGTCTCAAGTAAAAATGAAGAAGCTTGGCTTTGGCACAACAGGTTCTGTCATCTAAACTTTCACACACTTAACAAACTTGTGAAACTAGAACTTGTAAGTGGTCTACCAAGTATAAGATTCGACAAGGATCATCTATGCTCAGCTTGTGAGATGGGCAAACTCAAAAGGGCTGCCCACAAAACCAAGTCTGACATATCTTGCACCAGACCTCTGCAGATGCTTCATGTTGACCTCTGTGGTCCTATATCTGTGCAGAGTCTTGGTGGCAAGAAGTACATCCTTGTACTTATAGATGAATTCTCTAGATATACTTGGGTTGAATTTGTTCGAAAGAAATCAGATGTTCCTGAAGTACTAATCAATCTTATCAAGAGAATACAAGTTCTTTATGACTGCAGGGTACAGAGAATCCGAAGTGACAATGGGACAGAGTTTAAGAATTCAACCATTGAAGCCTATCTTTCGACAGAAGGCATATCACAGAACTTCTCTGCTGCAAGTACTCCACAACAAAACGGTGTTGTTGAACGAAAGAACAGAACACTAGTGGAAGCCGCAAGGACTATGCTCACTGCTTCAGGGCTCTCTATTTCTTTCTGGGCAGAAGCAATTTCAACTGCATGCTTCACCCAAAATCGATCCTTGATCGTAAAGAGACATGCAAAGACACCATATCACTTACTACACCAGAGGAAGCCAAACATTAAGTACCTCCATGTCTTTGGCTGCAAATGTTTCGTACTGAACGACAGAGACCAAATAGGGAAATTCAGTCCCAAAGCCGATGAAGCCAAATTTTTTGGCTATTCATCAAACTCCAAGGCATACAGAATCTATGTACTCAAATCCAAGCATATACTCGAAAGTATTAATGTTTCATTTGATGATTCTTTTCAGGTGATTTCTGAGCAGATCAGCTTAGGACTCAAACTTCAGGATGAAATTCTGGTGGATCATCACGAACAAATGATCTTCATCATCTGTTTGAAGAGATGTTCAATGATGATGAACCCTCTGAAGATGACCGCAGAGCCTCTGAAGCCGAACCCTCTGAGGACCAAACAGGTACTTCTCTAACTGGTCCTAGTGATGCTTCACCCTCTTCCAGTAATGCTGCAGGTGCAACCATCGAGGGGGAGCACTCAGAGGACAATACAACTCAAGGCCCCAAGCTCAATCAAGATCATGGTCATCTTCAAAAACTCTCAGAAGGGTCAACAACAGATCAAGGCTTTGTAGAGCTCTCTCCCTCCACTCATGATGAACAACCAAGTCCTGTGGCAAATACAAATGATCAATTTCTTTCAACAGAAACTGATATACATCAAGACGAACGTGCTCATGATCTGACCACAGAAGTTTCCAATGATCACCTACCCCGCATGATAAAATGGACCAAAAGTCACCCACAGAGCCAAATCATTGGTGATGCTTCTCGCAAGGTCCAAACTCGATCGAGTACTGCAAATTTTTGTTACTATACAAATTTTGTGAGTATCATCGAACCCAAAAAGATATCTGACGCTCTTGAAGACCTAAACTGGGTAGAAGCTATGCAAGATGAGCTTCTGCAGTTTGAAAGAAACAAAGTATGGACCCTAGTGCCCCTGCCGAAAGGTAAAACCGCAATAGGAACCAAATGGGTCTTCAGGAACAAGAAGGATGAAGACGGTGTGGTGATCAGAAACAAAGCAAGACTGGTGGCCAAAGGACACTGTCAAGAAGAAGGAATTGACTATGAAGAAACCTTTGCCCCTGTGGCAAGACTCGATGCAATAAGAATCTTTCTTGCTTTCGCAGCCCACAGAGGTTTCAAAGTATATCAAATGGATGTCAAGTCAGCCTTTCTGAATGGGCAGATTCAAGAAGATGTATATGTCCAACAAACACTAGGGTTTGAAAACTCTAAGTACCCAAGTCATGCCTATTTTCTGGACAAGGCTCTGTATGGACTGAAACAAGCCCCCAGAGCATGGTACGACAGACTTTCAAACTTTCTCCTTGCAAAAATATTTTCGAAAGAGGTAATACTAATACGACTTTATTCTATAAGAAGAGAAAAGGTGAGATTCTGCTTGTACAAATTTATGTTGATGACATTATTTTTGGGTCTACAAATGATTTATATTGCAAAAAGTTCGAGTCATTGATGAAAAGTGAGTTTGAAATGAGCATGATGGGAGAACTTACATTCTTCTTAGGATTGTAAATCAAACAAACCACAGAGGGTATTTTCATAAACCAATCAAAATATGTCTCTGGCATACTTGAAAAATACAAGCTCTCTGACTCTTCACCAATGAAAAATCCTATGGCCACTGGATCCAAACTCCATGCAGATCCAGAGGGTAAATCTGTGGAGTGTAAACTCTAAGAGGGATGATAGGATCTCTGCTGTAATTAACCGCGAGTAGACCAGATATAATGTTTGCTACATGTCTATGTGCAAGATTTCAAGCTAACCCCAAAGAATCTCATCTTCATGCTGTCAAGAGGATCTTCAGATATCTAAAAGGGACCAAAAATCTTGGTCTTTGGTATCCGGAGAACTCTGGCTTTGATCTCATGGCCTACACAGATTCAGATTATGGAGGATGCAAGCTCGACAGGAAGAGTACCTCTGGGAGTTTCCAATTCCTAGGAGGGAAACTAGTAAGTTGGACTTCCAAGAAACAGAACTGTCTCAACCTCCACAGCAGAAGCAGAATATGTTGTTGCTGCAAGTTGTTGTTCCCAAGTTCTGTGGATGAGGACCCAACTTAGAGACTATGGATTTGATATCGAAAAAATCCCCATCCTCTATGACTCCAAAAGTGCCATTGCGATCTCTGCCAATCCTGTGCAGCACTCTAAGACCAAACATATCGATATCAGGTATCACTTTCTGAAACATCATGTGGAGCATGGGACAATAGAGATGTACTTTGTGCCCACAGACTACCAACTTGCCGACCTTTTCAAGAAGGCATTGGACGAGAAAAGATTCACTTTTCTAGTTGGCAAGATTGGTATGCTCAACATGAGTTGACCACAGAGCCCCTGTACCCCTGCCCAGAGCCTCTGTTGCATATATTTGTATATAACATATTCCCTGTTTGTAAATAATCCCTTTTGCTTTCTTTATATTATTTTTTTTTCAAATCTATGTCTTGTACAAATCTTATCTTTATATGATCCAAGCATAGTTGAAGGGGGAGCAGAACGAACCATCAAAAACCAATCGTGACTATTCAAGGGGGAGCAAGACAGTTCTGCGCAAAACAGACTTTAGAGTGAGGTTAGTCCATCTGAACCAAGGGTCAAAACTCTTTCTCAAACACTATGCCCTCAGAACGATCTCACTTTGCACTAATTTTTTTTTCTGTCAAAACCTTGAAATGATCAAATCTTTGAAAATCTTTCCTGAAAAGGAAATTTTTGGTCTCAGAACCTCTGAGGTCGACCACAGAGCCTCTGTGATCTATCACAGAGTCTCTGCACCTCAAAACTGAGGATGCTTGACCAAAGTGCACTTTAAAAGGAACTCGATCATTTCATCGCACTTCTCTCCTTCTTAAAAAGCTCTTCTGATAACCTTGCCTATGACCTCAGAAGCCTCTTATCCCAGAGCTTCTGTCATTCTCATCACTTGAGAAAATCAGGTCATATGCTGCGGGTTATTTTTTTTTAAACTCACTGTCACGTGAGAATAAAAAATGCCAGGCGCGTGAGAATAGGGTGGCGCACGTCCTAGATCGTGCACCGCCATCATCTGACGTGGCAACATTTGATTGGTTCGTAACCTGTACCGTCGTTTTTATGAAACGGCTTCTTATCCGTTTCCACTCATCACGGATTTGAAATCTTTATTTTTTACCGCTCAATTTTTTTACCTTCCCCTGTATAAAATCCCTTTTGCCTCTTCTTTTTCATTTTACCTACATCTTTTTCTCTCAAGAACTTCTAGCAAAAAGCCTTTCCTCTTCTCCTCTATTTTTTCAATGTCTTCTCCCTCATCTTCCTCCAAGAACTCTAATGGATCCAAGAAATCCAACAATTCTCATCACTCGATGGTTCAAAAGGCTGATTCAGACTCCGTAGACCAAGAACATGTGCTTACCAGCAGGATGTTGTCCTTCACCAGACATGACTACCACTTGGCCCAAATGAATAATAAGCCAAACAACCACTTTGTCACCCTAAATCCCTCTGGTTTTCCCAATGAAGCTGCACCATTGATTCAACTCCTCAAGAATCATTTCCTAGTTAGAGCCCTAACGTTGAAATGAGATGACATCCCGGAATCTTACATCCAACAATTCTGGCTAAGTGTCCGCCATGCCAAAATGGACAAATATGGACACTGCATCATTGGCTATGCAACCCATCCCTCAACTGCAAAAATTCTGGACTTAGGGATCAATCGTAGGAAACTCTCCGATGTATTTGGACTTCCCACCAAATTAGATCTCAACCTGCGAAAATTCTCAGAGGAGCCCACAGAGGAAGAGATACTAGAATTTCTGAGGTTCATCGGCTACGCAGTTCCAATCACCAAGAGAACAAACTTCAGGCGACATAATCTACCCCCTCTGTGGAACGTCCTTTTCTCAATTCTGAACCGATGCCTAACATCCAAGGTTGGAAGCCCGGATCAATCAAGCCATACAATTTTGACTATAATTTATGGGATTTACTACGATCTCCCACTGGACTACGCTGGACTCGTTTTCAGGGAGATCCAAAATGCTGTGATTTCCAAACAGCAGGACCAAGACAGAGGGACAGAACCAAAGAACATTGTGTTTGGACGTTTCCTAGGACTACTTCTAGGCGATGACTTGATAGGAGAAGGAAAGCTACCAGCAAAGGATAAGCCAATCAAACTATATGAGATGAAATCTCATAAACCCACCACCATCAAAACAGGATATCTAGAAGCCAGACCTCTGTCAACAAAGATGTTGACTTATTTGGGTAGAAAAGAAGGGGTTAGGGAATACATATGAGGGAACAGGACACCAGAACCACGTCCTGTAACCCCCCCTCGCGTAGGATTCAAAGTAGGAGACATTGTAGTTTACTTGAGAGACGAGGGAGTACGGATAGAAGTTGAAGCCGCAGAGGCTAAAGTGAGTGAGAAAGAGAGCCCATTAGTTAGAGGGGAGGGGAGTGAGAGAAAGACGAAAAAGGAAAACAAGAAAAAGGGAGTCGCAGAGGTAGAGACTCCAAAATCCTTGGCAGCTGAAGAGAAAGCCACAAAAGAATCTATAGAGATCAGAGTCTATGAGAAAAAGAAAGGAAAGTTGAGGACGCTTGCCGAAAAAGAACAAATATTGGAAGCCCTCCGACAGAAAAGGAAAGATCTGGATGAATACCTTGCTGCAAGAACTGCACCTGCAGAGGGTCAGACAAAGCCCCTGCAGAAGTCAAGAAGAGCCCTAGTCCTTGCAGAGTCCCCTGAGGATACACCTCAGAGCCCAATTCAAATAGCCTCTACAATAGCACGCGAGGTCTCTCTTCAATACTCTAGAGGACTAGGGCAAACCGTGGAAATGGAAATAGATGATGTGACAGGAAGGTCACAGAGCGAAGATGAAGAAGAAGAACCAAGTAAAAAATTGTTGGAGGAGAGGGAAACAAAAGATGCCATTGGCACACCACCAAAACCAACTCCTAGTGCAACCCACACCTCTACCCCTGCAGTTCTAGTGCAGAGGGGTATTGAAACAGGACCACACAGTCCGAACCTTACCTATGCCATCCGGACAGAGGATATTCCTTCATCCTGTGTACCACCTTTCGGGGAAACCAAAACCACCTCACCCTCTCAAAAGGGTGAGAGTGTTGCTCTGCGTGTCCATTTGCCCCAGGACACATTTCTTTCACACACAGAGGTATTCGTTACCTCTGTCACACACAAGAGTGACACCCAAAACACCTCAGAGTTGGTGGTGCGAGAACACGATGATTCTGTGGCTCTAGAACAACCACAGGATCTATTCAACATACATCTTAAGGGAGTCTCTGAACCCTCCCCCAAAGAACGTGTTGACAGAACTTCCATAGGTGCTTCCTCTGTGGAACATCGAGGATTGGAAGGAAATCCTCCATAGCTCATCATAAGAACAGGCTCTGAAGGTGCCAAAGACTCGTTGGCCAAATCTGGAACATGTGTTGTTCCAGAGGTTACCTCTGACACCTTTGTCACAAAGGCCAAGTTTAAAGCCTTTGCTGACATGGTGCTCAAAAAACTTGACGAGTTGCAAATCTCGATCTCCAGAGAGTCCCAAGCCAACTCTCAAATCCTTGCAGAGGCCCTAAAAGCCAATACAGAAGCTCTGCAAGCACTAAATACGAACTGCGCGAAAAGGGCTGATCTTCAAGCTTGTGGACAAGCCATCATCGCGCACTCCCATCAAATCAAGTTTTGGGGGATCTTTGCACAGAGGAGTCCCCAAAATATGCTACGAACGGAGTTCAGACCGGAGTGGACGAAATGGCCAGGCTCAGAGAGAAAATAAGGGACATAACTCGCAGTGTTATGGTCCCAGCTCACACACAAGCATCAACCTCTACCCCAGACCCCTCTGCGTTTGCAACAAAAGCCGACTTGGAAGCCATAGGCAATCTGTTTCTGCAAAACCAAAAACTCCTTCGATCAAACTTCAACGACCAAGGAAAGAAGCTGACAGCTGACTTGAAGCGATCCATAGCCAAATTTTGTTTCAAGTCAGACATCGAAATCAACGCTCTGTCATTGGCTGCAGAGGACGCAATCAAGAAGATCACAGATCATGTCGATAACAACCTCTGTACGCCAAAGAAGAGGAAGGAACATGTCACCTGCCAAACCCAAGCAGGACAGAAGAGGGCACGGCATGAGAACCAAGATCCAGATGCCTCTGGCAGTGGTCCTCATGAGGGGGAGAATCTGCAATCCAATAAAGAAGCACCAATATCAGTGGCTCCTCTAAACAAAGTCCCTATGAGCTCAGAACCTGAACCACAGAGAACAACCAAACAAAAGGTCTCTGCAGCCCCCTCTCCCACCATAATCCAAATCAAAGAAACCCCACCAACTGCCAAAGACAAAGGCAAGGTAATAGCTACAGAACCTCTGAAGAAGGTCAAGTCTCCTCCTCCCTCCTCTGAGAAACTACAAAAGAGATCTTCTGATGCTTTCAAAAGAGTGAAACCTGAAGAGGAAGACTGGTCCTTTGATCTACAACCTCTGTCGAAACTCCCCATCCTACAACCACTTGACACACCATCAAAGGATAGAGTTGCAGAGGTTATCCAAGGCCTTGAGAGCCTAAGAAGACCCTTCCCTGTACCTCCATAGAAGGACATCGAAGAAGAAGTGTACAAATACCTCTATAGCCGCGGAGCTCAAGATCTTCCAACAGTCAGACTCTCAGAGGAAGTTATATCAGAGGAGCGAAGGAGATTCTATAAAGATAAAGCCAAGCCAAAATCCAAAGTCTTCAGCATGGCCAAGATCACAGAGGTTGTGACAATCAAGCTTGGACACACAAAGTGTAAAAACTTCTGGTTCAGTGAATACGCCGTAAAAAGGGAAGATAAGAAGATATGGACTTTTACAGACGCAGATCTACCGAATCTTCATCCTCATGATCTTCCAGAGCTATTCAAATGGACAGAGGATAAGTTTGGATGGAAGAAGGAATACCAAGAAGCACATCTCACAATCAAGAGGGTCATGAGAGAAAAGTTGTTGTTCTACAGTATAGCTGACTTTTAAGTGGCACTTGACTTGGGAGTTAAAAAGGTCAGCTTCCCTCCACCACAAGACAGCTTACCATCCTCTGCTAATATTTTACCAAACTCCATCATCACTTCACCTTCTTTTGGCTTTGTGTACTTAAACCCCAAAGGAGAAAAGAAATTATTCATGGGGATAGAAAGCCAAAAGTACTCGACCGAATCTCTGCTGCTCATTCAAGAACTACTTATCAAGCACACAGGAACTCCACTTGTACCCACAGAAGCGGCAGATGTCCTTCTGACAAACATAGATGCAACCTTGAACTTTAGATTCCTGTGCGTGTGCTATTACAGAGAACTGAAGAAAGAAGGTGGGTTTGGAAAGAAGATCAATGATTTTCCAGACGCCAAAGTATAGGCTCTGATGACTTGTAACTTTTTTTTGTCAAATGTAATTGCCTTCTGGCATCATCTTATTTTAAATGAAAATCAAGATTCAGAGGTTGAGTTCCTTTCACCTCTTTTGCTTCTAGTTTAGCCATCGCTCTAAATTCCAAATTTTTATTTTTCAATACTTAGGGGGAGATTGTTAGCTCCACTCACATTGTATAGAAGTATTGAAAAATACGCTATGGGAATCGCAGAAGCCTGCCGCTGAACACTCAAGTACACCACAGAAGATGCAAAGCTCAGAGGTTACTCCGCAGAAGATCTACCAGAAGTCAAACCTGAATGATTCTTGGATCACAGAGCCTCTGTGAAGGCCAACCTCTGGAGATCAATGAATTTTTTCTAAGAGTTCAAGACAAGACCACGTGCAGAACACGTGAGACCTGCTGTACGAAGATCCTCAAGATCAAAGTAATGGGCGTCCCACGATGTTTACTTTCCAAGTGGCATTCCGTTCATGGAATGTCAGTTTTTGTCTTGTACTAAGGGGTACATTCCTCTTGTATATTAAGAGAGCACCACCTTAGAGAAAAATGAGAGCGCGCACACACGAAAATAGTAGTCTGTATAATCCTTGAGCACTTTTTGCACATACCAGTGCGTGTTCTTGGTGTTCTTCAGTAATCAATGAAGCAGTTCTTTGAGTAACTTTCTTGTGATACTTTACTTCCTGTTCATTAATCACTTGTGTGTTTACTACCTTGCATGTTCAATCTTTTCTACACATATTAAACGCTTCTGTACTCTATTTATTTAATCTGTGTGTAGTAAAAGGTTAAATCAAGTTAAAGAACATCAAAACTGGGATCAACACTGTGCTTATCTGATGATTTGGGAGAGATCATTCAAAGACAAAGCTGATATTGAAAAGGTTTTGATGATTCTGATTCTAAAAATTCATCAAAAAGGGGGAGAATTTCAGAATTTCAAAGTCAGATTCATTTCAATACGAAAGAAGCGTCAAGATAGAAGTCAGATGGAAAGCTGTAGCAAAATTTATTGGATTGAAGAAAAGTCTTCTGACGAATATGTCTGGTTTTGTTGAATACAAAGGAGGAGATTGCAGAAAATGTTGAAGAGTTACTTAAAGTTGATTCAAAGAGAGAGAGTAATCTGAAAGCGCTATCAAAGTCAAGTCAAGTCAAAGTTTGATAAAAATGTCAAAGTTTTGAAGATGAAAAGTTTGTAGAGAATGTCAAAGATTTCAAGTTTTAGAGCTGAAAAGATTATTTACTGAAGATTGTTTTGAAGATAAGAAGTCCTGAAGATATTTGTCAAAAATAATTTAATCTTGAATCCAAAGGGGGAGATTGTTAGATTAGAATTGTATTCAAAATTAAAATAGTGGGTCATTTGTGTAAATGTTGTAAATTATAAGGTTTAAGTTGTAAAGTCAACTAATGCTGACTTAGTATAAATAGTTCGGTGTCTTTGTAATGTTGTAGATACGTGCAGATTGGTAAGAGATTTACACTTTGGAAAACACACATACAACGTGAGATCTGTGGCACCTTGTTAGATTTATGACTTGGTTGTAATCATGTGATTAGATCAATAAAAGATTGTTTGTTAATTTGTGTATTGATTGTATGCTAGTTATCTGGGATCACAATACCAAATTTTCTGAAATTTCCTCATCCTGACTTCTTTCACCGTGACAATCCCTGACTTATTCTTTACATACTTCTCTGCTTTCCTCACCCAACTAATCATTCTAGCATACTCCTCCTGGTATTCCTTTGGTAGATGAGAAACACCTAGAACCTTGTATATGTCCATCCTCTTGAGCCTGTGCACGAAAATCTTCTTCATTTCTTCTTCCAAAAATGGTGCTCTCAGCACATTTCTCATATGTCTAAGTTGGGCTTCTGTAGGTACTAAAGGTGCTTCAGGTTGGTTTGAGGGATCGGTTTGGGTTTTTACTGGGTCGGAAGGAAGGTGTAGTTCAGGTTCGGCTTCGATGTTAGGTTCAGGTTGGTTTTCAGGTGGGTTGTCATATGAGGGTTGGTTATCATGGATTAGGCTTGGGATTCTGTTTGGGCTAGGTAGGTTATCAGGGTTAGGTTGGTTTTGTGGGCTAGGAATTTGTTGGTTTACTAGGTTGGGTTATTTTTCTGGACTAGACAAGTTTATTGGGCTAGGGATGTTTTGTGGTTGATCAACATGTTAAGAGAGGTTTATTTCTTTAAAGGTTGGAATTTCAGGTGGGGTTCTTGTGGTTTCTGGAAGTTAATGATGTACCGGGCTCAGTTGGATATCATCTGGAGTGCAAGTAAGGATATCCAGGATGTTCTCATCACCTTCATCATCATACCCCATTAACTGATCTCTCTCATCCTCCTTTATTCTCCAAGATTTCTCATACTTTTAATTTGTTGATTCATCTTCATCTGATGATAAGTCAATAATGTCTATTGCTTGCATCCCTGTTAGCATCAAGATCTCCTCCCTTGTAGCAACCTTAGGCTTTTCAACCCTTGGTTCTACCTCCTCGTTTACGTATAACACAATCTCCATACTCTCTCCAGCATCAAATATTTCATGATTCCCAGCATCAGTCATCTCAACATCCTTTTCAGTTTCTATATTTCCCAGAGCAGTTTCAGTTTCTATGGCAGTTCTTTGTCTCTTACTCATCTCCCCCTCTTGATCTTGATCGGAATCATGATCATGCCTTCTTTTCATGACTGCCTCAGCTTTACAGACCTCCTGAACTGCTCTGGTCAATTCCTGAATATGTTGTACCACTTCAGAGTTGAATGCACTGAATATTCTGTGACTGAGACTGTTTCTGAAGGTACTTCAGCTGGTGCCTGGGATAATAACTTTGCTTATAATAGAGATTTCAGCTCCTTCACAGATAAGTCTACTGGCTGTACCGGTGGTGCTGGAGATGGTTGAACAGGCTCTTCCACAGCTGGTCCTTTCCCCTTAAGCAAACTCTTTACCTTCCCCAACTCCTCTTCAAATTTCCCAGACAAACGATCTTCAATAGCCTTTAAGGCGCCGTAGAGAAATTCCTCCGACACAAAGTCTGGTAAACTAACACCGGGGTCACTTAGACTTCCCGTTAACAAAACAGTTGAAGATTCAACCGTGTGGCTTGTGTTCAAAGCTGGCATGGCGTAAGAAATGATAGGACTTCGATATGATCCTCGTAGACTGGATTGCGGTTCTACTACAGATGTTTCGAACGGGTCACTAAGATAGCCGATGGTAGCAGATTGTATAAGTGTCCAAGGAATTGAAGTTAGTAGTTCAAGTGGCGCTAGAATCGACTGTTCACTGAATAGAATTGAGCTCTAGGGCAGTTGAGCTCTATTTTCAATATCTAAACTTTCTGAGAGAAAGCTAGATAGAGTATGCGCTAAACCCCCGTGCAAGACTAAGACTATGGCCTGTTGAGAGGCAATAGAATGGGTGGCTGGGGTGTGCAATTGCATAAGTGGGCTACTTATGGCTTGAATACCCGAACGCAACACATGCGACATAGTATTTGGTGTGGTTTCCCTTTTGGATCTATAAGTTACGGTACACACTCTCTCCCTATGTTCTTTTTCTACAATATCACTCTGCCTCACATTTTCTATATTTTCGACTTGAACTCCCTCGATTCTCCTTCTATCTCCTAGAGCATTTTGAATGTCAATTGCAGTTGTATCTATTTCCATGTCCTCATGGTGTAAAGAGATGTCATCCAGGAAACCAAAGCTATGTTGGAGATTTTCATCTTCAGCATCATCATTATGAATAATCACTTCATTTGGTCCTGGAGTTGCCGATGGTACTGAATCTGTAGAAGTACTGGCATGCTGATCTGACTTTATTTCAGAGTTCTGACCATCATCAGCAATCCCTTCCTGAGGGCTCAAAGGATAAGTAACGACTCTCTCAGGTCGAGATGTGGAATCTACAAGATGAGTGGCATCAAGTGCCTAAGTTTCCACAACTTCAGGTCGAGAATCCTGACCCCTGTCTGTTCCCCTCTCAATATTTTCTCTCGGCTCTTCCCGTTCCTGGACTCCCATAGCCTCAGGAACCCTCACTGACTCCTCTCTTCTAAGGTTGGAGTCTTGGGTAGGGATAGCCGGTTCTGGCAAACCCATAGACTCTCTGTATTCCCTAACATACTCAGAGTTCGGATCAGCGTAGGCCAGTAGAGCTGCAGGGATAGGCATTGAGTAGCTGAATGTCTTCTTTTGCTTTTAAAGATATCTCATCTCACATGCTATCTGAAAATCCGTGATGATATTGCTCATGCGGTATCGTCAGGGTGAAGAGGTGTTCGTTGATGGCGTTGGAAGTTATCTCCACGGGTACACCCCGCACCCAAACTCTACCGCAATCATGAAAAACCTCGAGGACCATTGATGCGTAAAATTTCCGTACTAACCCCGGGTGATAAGCTGCCTAGGTGCTAGTGAAATGGGTCCAATGGCGGTACATTCTGCGCGAGAGTGCTGGCGAGAGTGACACTTGTCACTTTCGCCAGGCACTTTAGCCAAGACCCAAATTTGTCGATTTTTTCGCCCGTTCACTTGGTTCGATGCATTTGTCGTCCGGGATGTCAAAATGGAGTAATGATAAGCACTTTTTCTTCCACTCGATATCTTGCATGCCTACACACAACTTGCACAAAAATATTAGTCCAAAATGCCAATTCTTACTCCAAGACGAGCCGTAGGCTTATGATTCGGAGGGTAAAAACCCGTCAGATAACGAAGTTATCACGTGTCCTACTCCACCCCGTTGGAACAAAATAGAACAAGCTCTTTTGTACCAAAATACCCTTCACAAAAGCTAAACCTAAACCCGTCGATCAGTTCACGCCTCCTCCAAGTTCGCTTGACTTCATCTTCGTCTTCACTAGGTTGATTCTCCTTCTCCACATATATTTATTCTCTCGATTTCATATGTAATCGACAAACTCCTCTCGATTTTATCGTTCCTCATCTATTTTTAAAACCATCGATCAAATTCACGCCTCAAACTCTCTCATGTTCGACTTCACCAGATCGACTTCTCCATCTCACCAACTCGACTTCTCCACAGGTAATCTCCTCTCCATTACACATGTAATTGACTCTCCTCTCATATTTCATCGCTCCTCACCTGCGATTTCATTATTCCTCACCTGCGACATCATCTTTTCTTTTTGGACCTGTGATTTACCTATCGCTAATCAATTCAACAGCTTCAAGCAGATGAAAGAATTGGCATCCAGGTCAGGGTTTTTGACACCAGGGTTGGTCCGTTTGAGTATGTACTAGATCAACTATTAGCTTGTTCGTTAGACAACAACCTGCTTCCAGAAATTAATCCGAACAAATCTTTCATCACCTCCCCAGGAAACCAGAAGTCAAAAGTTAATCTTTTGACATCTTTAAGCTCAGGGTATTTCGACTCGGCTTGTACAAATTGAATTTGGATATCATTTTATTCATGGTTTTGTACAGTGCTTATATATTTGATTTATGAATTGAATCTGATGCTCAAAATTTTACAAATTGGATATGATGCTCAAATACTTACAAATCAAATAATTTACATTATATATTTTATTCATGGGTTTTGTACAGTGATTATGTTATCCTAGATAACAATGCGATCAACTAGATGACAATCAATTTCAATTAAGAACAACTTTCTATTAATCTCAGAAATCGATGTTATAAACTGTTAAGTCTGATTTTATAGTAATCATTGTATTTATAGGCTTGCTCAAATACTGTGTTTAGAAGGTAATACTGTGTTGTTTTATCCAAGGGTATTTAAGTCCCTTGTGCTTTGTGTCTTGTAAGGATTCACGCATAACTCATAGAAATCAACTTCGGCGCTTACAACTCTCTCTCTCTACTTTCTCTCTCTAAGATTTAGTGATTTTGGGATTGTCAATTGGTATCAGAGTCATTCTAAATCTCAGAGAATTGATAGAATTGTTTTTACAAACTGAATTTGTACATAATTCAGAAATTTTGATTGATTTTCTTGATTTTAATCAAGAAAATCTCGTTTTCTGAATTTTCACAAATTCTTGCTGTTTTTTGATCGAATTTCTTTGTAAATTGGTTTGCTAGATTCGTTTTTCATAGTAGAATACTTTTAATTCACATCATTTAGCAAGAAATTCACGTTTTGATCTTCAATTTTGAAAATTTTCGAAATTCTGGAAAACTCGTTGTTCGTACTGTTCACTTTACGAATTCTTGTTTTTGTGGTGTTTTGATCGAATTTTTGTTTGAAAGTTGTTAGAAAATTGTTTTCGATGAATTGTGTGTGAGAAAGTTTCTTCAATTTCATGTTTGTAATCGATTTTAGAATATTTTTCTTGTTTTTATGTGTTTTGTGCCAGATCTTGTTTTTGCGCCAGTTCATAATAGTTTGTGCTAGTTCATATGAGTCGTGATCTAATTTCATCTGATTTTTGCGCCAGTTTATCTCAGGTTTTCATCTTAAGATTTCTTCTCTCGAACTGTTGAAGTTTACTATTAAGTCTGATTTTATAGTAATCATTGTATTTATAGGTTTGGTCTTATACTGTGCTTAGAGAGTTTATCAGTGTTGTATTAGCCAAGGGTATTTAAGTCCCTTGTGGATTTGGTTTGTGTAAGGAAATTCACGCACATCTATTACAATCTTACATCCTGCGCTTCATCTCTCTGTCTCTCTACTTTCTCTCTCTCTCTACTTTCACTCTCTATGATTTAGTGATTCTTGTATTATCAATTGGTATAAGAGCCAATCTAAATATGAGAGATTTGAGAGAATCGATTTGCAAAACTGAATTTGTACACAAATTAGAAAATTTGATTGATTTTCTTGATTTTAATCAAGAAAATATCGTTTTCTGATTTTTCACAAATTCGTGCTTGTTTTTGATCAAATTTCTTTGTAAATTGATTCGTTGGATCCGTTTTTAATTGTAGAACACTTTTAATTCACATCATTTTGCAAGATTTCACGATTTCTTGATTTCACGATTTCTTGATTTTGTGGTTTTTGATCGATATTATTGGTTGAAAGTTGGTATAAAACTGTTTTCGATCACTTCTGGTTGAGAAAGTTTCATCAATTTCGTATTTTTAAATCAAAATTTGGAAGTTTTTATTGTTTTTCAGAGTTTGCACCAGATCTGAACTTTGCGCTAGTTCATCTCAGGTTTGCGCCAGTTCATCAGGCTTCATCTGGAACTTTGCGCCAGTTCATAAAGCTTTGCACCAGTTCATCATCTGTTCTGCATCCGTTTCTTCAGGAAAGCAAGTTTACGATTTGTTTGTGTTCTCGCCACCTTCATATCACGTAAAGTAAACTTTGCGTCATCCTCAGTTCACGAAAAGTTCAGTTCAGTGTGCAAAGTTACATTTGCGTCATCTTTACCTCACGCAACTTTTAGTTTGCGCCATATACAGCACGCGCGAAGTTACATTTGCGCCTCCAGCATCTCACGCAAAGTTTGATTTGCGCCATCAATAGCTCACTCAAATCTCGTTTGCGTCATCCACTGCTCACGCAAATCTCCTTTGCGCCATCTGCTTCTCGCGAAAGACTCCTTTGCGCCATCTGCTTCTCGCGAAAGACTCCTTTGCGCCATCTGCTTCTCGCTAAAAACAAACTTTGTGTCACTGCTTATTCGCACAAACCTAACTTTGTGCCAGCTTACTCTCACGCAAACCTCTAGTTTGCGCCAACTCAGTCCAGACTTGGAAATTTTTCTGTCTCCATGGATTTTGCAAAGTTTGCTTTTCAAGCCCAGTTCTACAAAAACGATGTAATGATGTCATTGGGCACAGAAACTCGTCCTCCAGTTCTGATTAACGTAAACGAATTCACTCAATGCCAAGATCGGTTCCTGAACTTCATCGAGCGTCAAGTTAATGGAGATAACATGATCAAGTCTCTAATTGAAGGACCTTTCGTAAAGCCTAACAAAGAGACTCCCGTAACAACTGAAGAGGCTTCGCGTATGAAACTTGATCGAGAATTAAAAGCTAACCTGATCCTAGCTTTACCAAACTCTGTCTACAACCAGGTTGATCATTGCAAGGATTATCCAAATCTGTTGTGGGCACAATTGGAAAAGATTATGCTTGGTTCAATGGTCGCAACCCAACTCCGACATACACGTTATATGAACAATTTTGAGAAGTTTAAACCAAAGAAACTGAGTCTCTAAAGAGTGTTTTCGACAGATTTTGCACAGTACTGAATGATCTGTGCAAGATAAATGTGAACAAGACAGAGCTCGAGACAAACCTGAAATTCCTCAACGCTCTTCAGCCAGAATGGAACAAGTCTTGTCACATATTGAGAAACGATGTTCGGGTTTCTTCAATGTAAATAGTGCTTGAGAAGAAAGCAAAACTAGACAAGAAGAACAAGAAAACAGTGGACCCGGTTGCTCTCCTCACGAACCAACTGGCAGAAAAAGCATTGTCTGATAATGCTTATAATGGGGCCACTGATGATGATGGCGAGGCGCTCGAAAAAGCTATGATTCTTCTCTCTCAGCACTATCAGAAAAATTCCAACCTCGGTCGGGTTCCAACAATCTTCACTTCACTTTTGGGTCAAAAGTCAAAGTGCCCTAGCCAAAGACAGCTGTTGTCTGCTACAACTGTGGTAAGCCGGTTCACATCGCTAAGGAGTGTAGAGTGGAGAAGGTTCGGGATTCGGCATACTATCGGAAGAAAATGGAACTTGCCGAGAAAAGAGAGAACGGAACATCTTTGACTGATATGACCAAATTAAAAGATAAATTTTCAGATAAAATAAATGAGTTGGAAGAAAAATTATATCGAAGGGATCAATCTGAACAAACTATTTATTTGAACAAACCGCGGAGTTATGAGTCTATAAAAGAAAAATGGGGACTTGGTTTTGAAAATCCACATTGTTTAAACAATGCGATAGAAAAATCCCCTACTTTATATAAATACGATTATCTAACACTTGCTAAATATGCTCCTCAATTTAAAATTGATTGGATGAATGAAAAGCAAGTGTTAGAAATCGAAAATGAGAAAAGGATGAATAACAAGAAAAAGGAAATTTCTTTTGTTTATACAAGCGAAAATGCCAAATATTTTCCTGACAAATCAAAGAAAGACAAAAAAAGTTTAAATGACATATCTCTCATTAAGTCTTCAGTGTCTGATTATTATGTTGATATATATGCCACTAAATCTGATAAGGAGAATATCTCTCCAATCTTTTATGATTCTAATAGATATACTCCTCCATTAGTATTAGAAAGCAAAATCATTGACCTTGAAGACAAAATGGAAGATCAAAATATTCAAAAACATATTGAATCAGATGTATTTCTTTCTTTCATGACATCAAGTCTTGAAGAAATTTTTTTTTCTCAAAAACAAGATTCTATTTCTGGCCTTTCTTCTGATTGTCAAGTAAACAAAAAGGAATTTCTAAAAACTGAAATCTTTTCTCAAAAAATTTCTGACTCCGCGGTGAATTTAGATTTATTGGATGATCAGTTGGGTCTTTTAGGTAAAATTGATTCTTCTGATTCAAATATTAAATCGAAAAATCATGATGAATCTTTTACGCTCAATGATGATTATTATAAACCAAAGCGTAAAAGAAGACGGTCAAAGAAGTCAAAGAAACAAGATCAAGTCATTTCTGACAGTTTAAATTCTTCTGATTTAATGATTTCAGATAGGACTCTGAGCGCTCCTTCAAGGCAGATATGTAGCGCCAAGCAGACATCAGATGATTCTACGACTGATGAAGATCGATATGTAGACAAACATTATAAAAGTGATTCATTTGCTTCTTGTAATAAAATTTCAAAATATTCAATAAAGCAAATGATTCAAATTTCCAAAAATGTCTCATATTCTTCTTCTGATTCTAGTTCAGATGATTATTCTCTCTTCTGCTAATTCTTATGTTCATTTGTCTGATCATATTTCTTGTGCTTCTCGTGTCAAATCTTACAAGTTTTCCCCACAAGAACTGCAACTAACTTTCACGGACCCAAATTCAAGTGGGTAACAAAATCAAAGATTGAATCTAAGTTGCAGGCATCTAATGTCAAGGGGGAGTAAGAGAAAGTTGGCTTCTGAGTATTTCAGCTCAGAACCCGTACTTCAATGGACTTCGACTTCTAAACATGTCAGTTTAGGACTCGTTCTTCAACGCATTAAGCTTCTGACTAATGAGAAACTGTGAGTGCATCTACTTTAATTCCGCTGCATTTATCTTTGATCATGATGTTGTTCCAGTTTTCTCATGTTTTTAAGAATCTGAGCAAATTCATTCAAAACCTGAATTTGTACAACCAAAAAATTTCTTTTGAGACACAAATTCATTTCACATTATGTGGAAGATAATATTATTGAATTTTGGTTTGTTTCAACTAAATATCAATTTGACGAATTTTTTACATTTGTCTTAAATTTTTTAAGTAAAAGTTTTACACGTTTTCTTTCTTTTGAATAAAATGTGTGTCTAGGATAAATTTTCAAGTTGCTTTGTTTATATCGAAGTTTTATATGTTCAACTTTCAAGTCTTACAAAAGTCGAAAGATCAGCAACATGTTTGAAACTTTTGATACTGTTTTAAAGTTGTGTGATTCGGAATATTTATAGTTTACAATGCTTGGAAATCCTAAAAAGTCTGAATTATGGATCGTAATGAAAATATGGGCTAAGCACTTATATGTAAAACTGAGTGATTGAGATGAAAATTATACATATGAAATACAGAAATCTCTAAGTTTAAAAGTTTGTACCTGTGACCTTTCTGGTTTGGGAAAGTAAGTTACGTGGGATGTTTGTCATCTGGTCCCCTAAGGTCAATTGATCTGGGAGTGATCGAACCCAAATCCTTCTATAGAACCAGATCAAAAGTCATTTCTACTGGTATGAATGGGTTTAGCATTTGTCGATGTAGCCTTTCTGATCTGGGAGAGTAAGTTCTAAGGGGTGCTTGACACCTAGTCCCCTATGGACAACTGGTCTGGGAGCGGCTGACCCAAATCCTGCAATAGTGTCAGATAGAAAGTTACGTTTACGGCATGTTCTTTACTTAATAAACTTTTTGATTAAAAGGATGCCAAAGTGCACAAGCTTAAAAGATGCCAAAGAGCACACTCATGTGAAGATGCCAATGTGCACAATGCTAAAAGATGCCAATGAGCACACATCTCTTGATACTTGGTGATATGTTTGAGTTGCGATAAAACTATAAATTTGTGAAAATCTTAATTCTTGAGGGATTAGTGTGAGTACATGCAAAGTTTTCTATTATACTTTTAGAATTACATTTTCTTGAAGCTAATCGAAGTTCGCATGCTAGCACACTGAATAGATTGATGAAAGTTTTTGAAACTGAACATGTTTTAACTTGATATGTAATGAAACTTGTATTTGTATCCAACAACATAAATTTGATTTCTTTTGATTGATAAATCAGTGATATTTTACTAAGTAGAATTTAATTTGTTTAGTGTTTAAAATTTTATATGTTTAGTTGTTTCAAAATACATATTCAGTATTTTTTCTTTCCACATTGATGTTTCATTTCTTGTGTTCTCATATCTTTGTAAATGGATCTGTGCATTATTCAAGGGGAGTGAATAAGGAGAATATTCTGAATAGATAATATCTGTTTTCGAGGGGGACTTTCTGATTCTCTATATGAATGCTAACTTGAATTGTCATATTTAGTGCATTTGTGTAGGGGGATTCAAAGAGCTTAACAGGTGAAATTTTTCAGATTCAAAGTCATATTTGCACCAACAGTTGGTAGATCAAACCTCAATTTTGCGCTTCCTTCATATAGCACAAACTTAACTTTGCGCTTCCTTCTTCTAGCGCAAAACTATGTTTGCGCCTCCTTCATCTCGCGCAAAACAATATTTGCGCCATCAACATGTAGCGCAAATCTTCCCTCTTTCTCTTTTATTCTGATTTTGCAGATCTTAAGTTGTCTCGTCTCCAACATTTGCATGACCAAGTTGATCCAGATCATCAGGGTCATGAGGGGGAGAAGTTAAAGAGACAAAGAGTTCAAACGCTTATCTGCTGATCAAGATTCGCTCAAGATTCTATATTTTCTCAGCTATACCAGTTCTTTTGCTGTTCCAGCTCCGACCACTACAGTTCATTCAAGTTCATTTAAAAGAGGTGTGTCGTCTAGAGCACAAGCTGATGAACCGATTGTTCTTTAAAGATAATTACAAACAGGTCCAGTCTTGTCAAGGCAGCAAAGACAAATCAATCTGAAAGATGCTGAGAATAATTTTTTTTTTAGTCAAAGAAGCTTCTTCGTTAAGTCGCTTAGATGGTCTGTGCTGATTTAGAAGATGGATATTGAAGACCACAACACCAATGATTACTAAGGGGGAGATTGTTAAGTCTGATTTTATAGTAATCATTGTATTTATAGGCTTGGTCTTATACTGTGCTTAGAGAGTTTATGAGTGTTGTATTAGCCAAGTGTATTTAAGTCCCTTGTGGCTTTGGTTTGTGTAAGGAAATTCACGCACATCTATTACAATCTTACATTCTGCACTTCATCTCTCTCTCTCTCTACTTTCTCTCTCTATGATTTAGTGATTCTTGGATTATCATTTACGTCATCAGCACATCGCGCAAATTAAAGTTTGCGCCATCCTCTTCTCTTGAATAGTGCAAGTTCTCTTCATCATCCTGTTACGCAAAGTTAATTTTGAGTCATTTATCTCTCATGCATAGAGTGTTTCTCGCCATCAACGACTCACGCAAAGTTATCTTTGCGCCAACTCAGTATCACGCAAAATATTTTTTCGCCATTTCAGTCTCAAGAAAAGTTCAGTTCAGAGCGAGCAAGTGAGCTTTTACGCTACAAACATTGCACGCAAAGTTTGTTTTGCTCCATCATTGCCTCGTGCAAATCTAAGTTTGCGCCACATAGTGCTCACGCAAATCTCTTTTGCGCCATATAGTGCTCACGCAAATCTCTTTTGCGCCATTGGCTTCTCAGGCAAAACCTAGTTTGCGCCATCCACTGTTAGCGCGAATCATAGTTTGCGCCAGTTTCTCTGTGTTCAAGACTTAGCTTTTTCTGAAAATTTTCTTCTATGTATTCTGAAAAGTTTGCGTTTCAAGCTCAGTTCTACAAGAGTGATCTTATGATGTCATTGGGCACAGAAACTCGTCCTCCGGTTCTGGTTGATGAAAATGAATTTACTTAGTGGCAAGATCGATTTCTAAATTTCATCGAGCGTCAAAAGAACGGAGATGACATGATGAAAATTCTATCTCAAGGATCTTTTGAAAAACCCCTACTGGCTTCTGGTATGCCAAAGCCTACTGTTGATTACACACCTGCTGAGTCAGTGCAATATAAAGCCGATCATGATAAAAAAGCTAATCTGATGCTAGCTTTGCCAAATTCTATCTACAACAGGATTGATTGCTTCAAAAATCATCCTAAACTTATGTGGGAACAACTAGAGAAGATTATGAGTGGCTCTTCAGTTGCAACACAACTTAGGCATACGCGTTTCATGAACAATTTTGAAGAATTTAAAGCCAAAGATGGGGAGTCACTGAAAACTGTCTATGACAAATTCTGTGCAGTGATAAATGATTTGAGAAAGATAAAAGTTGAAAAGACTGGGCTGGAAACTAATCTGAAATTCCTCAATGCTTTGCAACTAGAATGGAATAAATCTTGTCATCGCTTGAGGAATGATGTCAGAATATCTACTATGCAAATTCAAGAGATGTACGAGATTCTGCTGACACATGAGTGCATTGTAACAGAGAAGATGGCCAAACTCGAAAAGAAAAACAAGAAGACAGTGGACACAGTTGCACTTCTCACAAGAAAACTGTCTGAACAAACATTATCCGAGAATGCTTATGATGGTGCAACTGATGATGATGGTGAGGCTCTTCAGAAAGCTATGATCCTTCTCTCTCAACACTATCAGAAGAAGTTCCAACCTCGTTCGGGTTCCAACAATCTTCGCTTCACTTCTGGGTCTAAGAATGTTCAAGTGACCGAGGCTAAGAAACCTGCTGCATGTTTCAACTGTGGAAAGTCGGGTCCTATAGCTAAGGAGTGTCGAGTGAAGAAAGTTCGGGATTCGGCATATTATCGAAAGAAAATGGAACTGGCCGAAAAGAGAGAGAATGGAACTGCATTATTAGCTGAAGAAGAATTTTGGCTAGATCACTCTGATGATGAAGCTGATAATGTTGAGACTGCTTATATGTGCTTCATCGGAGATGATCAAACTGATGATGATGACACTGATGAAAATGAGGTATTTTCTGAGTTTGATTTCAATTTCATTTCTTCACAGATGAATATTATGATAACTGCTTTACATGATCTTCGCTCAAAGTTATTATCTGAAAAACAAACAAATTCTGAAAAATCAAATTTGATTGATAAATTACAAATTTCTTTGAAAGATGAAAAATCTATTTTGGATCATACAAAAGACATCTTTCAAAAGAAATTAGATGATTTAGAAAAATCAAATAAGACTTATCTTGATTCTTTGACTGAAATGACCAAATTAAAAGATAATTTTTCAGATAAAATAAATGAGTTGGAAGAAAAATTATATCGAAGAAATAAATCTGAACAAACTATTTATTTGAACAAACCACGGAGTTATGAGTCTATAAAAGAAAAATGGGGACTTGGTTTTGAAAATCCTCATTGTTTAAACAATGCGATAGAAAAATCTACTACTTTATATAAATACGATTATCTAACTCTTGCTAAATATGCACCTCAATTTAAAATTGATTGGATGAATGAAAAGCAAGTGTTTGAAATCGAAAATTAGAAAACAATGAATAACAAGAAAAAGGAAATTTCTTTCTTTTACACGCGCGAAAATGCCAAATATTTTCCCGAAAAATCAAGGAAGAACAGAAACAGTTTAAATGACATTTCTTCTATCAAGTCTTCAGTGTCTGATGATTATGTTGATATATATGCCACTATTTCTGATAAAGAAAATATCTCTCCAATATTTTATGATTCTAGGAGATATACTCCTACATTAGTATTAGAAGGCAAAATCATTGACCTTGAAGATAAAATAGAAGAACATAATATTGAAAGAGAAATTGAAAAAGAAGTAATTTTTACTTTCTTGACGTCAAGTCTTGAAGAAGAATTAATTTCTCAAAAACAAGATTTCATTTCTGTTTCTGGTCTTTCTTCTTCTTTTAAAGATAACAAAAAGGAAGTTTCAAATTTTAAAAACTTTTCTCAAAATTTTTCTGACTCCGAGGCAAGTTCAGATTTATTGTCTAATCAGTTGGGTTTATTAGGTAAAATTGTTTCTTCTAATTCAAATATTAAATCAAAAATTCTTGATGAATCTTTTACGATAAATGATGATTATTATAAACCTAAGCGTAAAAGAAGAAGGTCAAAGAAGTCAAAGAAACAAGATACTGCTATTTCTAATAATTCTAATTCTTCTGATTCAAATTTTTCAGATAGGACTTTGAGCACATCTACAAAGCAGATATGGAGAGTCAAGCGGACATCTGATGAACCTGCTTCTGATGAGGATCTATATGTAGACAAACAATATAAAAGTGATTCATTTGCTGTTTGTAATAAAATTTCAAAATACTCAATAAAGAAAATGATTCGAATTTCAAAAGATGTCTCATATTCTTCCTCTGATTCTAGTTTAGATGATTATGCTTTGTCTTCTACTGATGATCATGCTTACTTCTCTGATAATTTTTCTCATGCTTTATTTGCCAAATCTAACAAATTTACTCCCATTAGAACTACAACTAATAAATATGGACCCAAATACAAGTGGGTTCCAAAACCAAAGATTGTTTCTGAGTTGCTGGCACCTAATGTTCAGGGGAAGTAAGAGAAAGTTGGCTTCTGAGTAATTCAGCTCAGAACCGTACTTCACAGACTACGACTTCTAAACATCTCAGTTTAGGACTTGTTCTTCATAGATTTAAGCTTCTAGACTAATGAAAAACTGTGAGTACATCTACTTATTTTCGCTACATAAATCTCTGTCAATGATGTTATTTCTATTTTTCATTTTTTTTAAGAATCTGAGCAAGTTCAACTCACTCTTAAATTTGTACAACCCAAAACTTTCATTTTAGACACATTCTTTATACATTATCTAGAAGAAGATATTCTTGAGTTATATTTTGTTTCAACGGAATATAAACTTGCCGATAAAAAAAATCGGCATGTTGTTTTTAGAAGTTTAAACCTTCACAAATTATATTCTATAAAGTAAAAGGTTTACAGGTTTTCTTTCTATTGAATAAAATGTGTGTCTAGGATAAATTTTCAAGTTGATTTGTTTATATTGAGGTTTCATATGTTCAACTTTCAAGTCTTCCAAAAATCGAAAGGTCAGCAACATGTTTGAAACTTTTGAATATGCTTTAAAGATGTGTTATTCGGAATATTTATAGTTTACAATGCTTAGAAAACCTAAAAAGTCAGAATTATGGATCGTAATGGAAATATGGGCTAAGCACTTAGATGTAAAGCTGATTGATTGAGATGATTATTAAATATATAAAATACAGAAATCTCTAAGTTTAAAAGTTTGTACGTGTGACCTTTCTGGTTTGGGAAAGTAAGTTTTGTGGGATGCTTGTCATCTGGTCCCCTAAGGTCAATTGATTTGGGAGTGATCGAACCCAAATCCTTCTATAGAATCAGATCGAAAGTCATTTCTACTGGTATGAATAGGTTTAGGATGTGTCGATGTAGCCTTTCTGATCTTGGAGAGTAAGTTCCAAGGGGTGCTTGACACTAGTCCCCTAAGGCCAACTGGTCTGGGAGCGGCTGACCCAAATCCTGCAACAGGTTCAGATAGAAAGTTACGTTTACGGCATGTTCTTTACTTACAAAACTTCTTGATTAAAAGATGCCAAAGTGCACAAGCTTAAAAGATGCCAAAGAGCACACTCATGTGAAGATGCCAATGTGCACAATGCTAAAAGATGCCAATGAGCACACATCTCATGATACTTGGTGATATGTTTGAGTTGTGATAAACCTATAAATCTGTGAAAGTCTTAATTCTTGACAGATTAGTGTGATTATATGCAAAGTTTTCTATTATATTTTTAGAATTGCATTTTCTTGAAGCTAATCGAAGTTCGCATGCTAGCATACTGAATAGATTGATGAAAGTTTTTGAAACTGAACATGTCTTAACTTGATATGCAATGAAACTTGTATCTGTATCCAACAACATACACTTGATTTCATTTGATGGATAAATCTGTGATATTTTACTAAGTAGAATTTAATTTGTATAGTGTTTAAAATTTAATATGTTTAGTTGTTTCAAAATGTGTATTCAGTAATATTTTTCTTTTTATGATGATATTTCAATTCTTGTGTTCTCTTATCTTTGTAAATGGGTTTGTCCATTATTCAAGGGGGAGTGAATAAGAAATTTTTTCTAAAATATCATATCTGATTTCGAGGGGGAGTATCTGATTTTCTATACGAATGCTGACTTGAATTGTCATATTTAGTACATTTGTGTAGGGGGAGTCAAAGAGCTTAACATGTAAATTTTTTTTCAGACTTCAAGTCAGAATTGCGCCAACAGTTGGTAGCGCAAAACTCACTTTTGCGCCACCTTCAGCTAGCGCAAAACAATATTTGCGCCACCAACGTGTAGCGCAAATCTTCCCTCTTTCTCCTTTATTCTGATTTTTGCAGATCTTAAGATGTCTCGTCTCCAACATTTGCATGACCAAGTTGATCCAGATCATCAAGGTCATGAGGGGGAGAAGTTAAGGAGAAGTTAAAGAGACAAAGAGTTCAAACGTTTATTGTTGCTCAAGATTCCATTCTCTTAGCAACTATTCTTGTCTTTTTGTTGTTCAAGCTCCGAACACCATAGCTTCTTGAAGTTCATTTAAAAGAGGTGTGTCGTCTAGAGCACAAGCTGTTGTACCTGTTTCTGAACCGATTGTTCTTCCAAGATTATTACAAACTGGTCCAGTCTTGTCAAAGCAGCAAAGGCAACAGAGACGAAAAGATGCTAAAAAGAAATTTTTTTTTTTAGTCAAGAAGCTTCTTCTCTAAGTCGCTTAGATGGTATGTATTGATTTAGAAGATGGATATTGAAGACCACAACGCCAATGATTACTAAGGGGGAGATTGTTAAGTCTGATTTTATAGTAATCATTGTATTTATAGGCTTGGTCTAATACTGTGTTTAGAAGGTAACATTGTGTTGTTTTAGCCAAGGGTATTTAAGTCCCTTGTGCTTTGTGTCTTGTAAGGATTCACGCATAACTCATAGAAATCAACTTCTGCGCTTACAACTCTCTCTTTCTCTAAGATTTAGTGATTTTGGGATTATCACAAACGCTCTAAAACTTTCTCTCTCTATATAGAACTCGTATGATGCTATTACAGATCTTACACGCACACAACACAAAAGAAACCTATTTATACACACACTACAAACTCGTACGCTACAGAAACACGCAAGCAACAAAACACTCACAACACTACACACTAAAACAACTTTGACTTTGACTTTTATTACAATTGACTTTGACTTTGCTTGATAGTTGACTTTCAACTTTGACTTTTTGATCATTGACTTTCAGTCTTCTATGATTTTACATCCAAGATATTCATGCTCTAACATTCTCCCCCTTTGGATTAAGATCATCTCTAAAATATTTTGCAAAACAATCTTCCCTTTTTAAGCTCAATCTATTCAATCTCCCTATTTTATCAACTTTATCTCCCCTTTGTAGAATCTTTAGCAGAATAGACATTGAAGCTTAGTCTCCTCTTTATGCTCAAAACATTCTTCCCTTTCTTTGATAAAACTGTCTTCAAAACCTTTTGGTAATCTTCCCAAAGTTTGTTCTTTAAGAATAGTATCATTCTCCCCTAAAGGTTGTAAATCCTCCTTCAGACATTGGAAAGAAATTATCTTCAGTTTCAGCTCGGTTCGCTTTATCAAAATTATCTTGAAAGAAAATTTCTGTAAAATTAGCTCATCTTCAGAATTCTTTTGAACACTTTCCAATAACTTTCTTGATCTTCTCCCCATCAATAACATTTCTGAATCATACATTTCTTGAATTCTTATCCCATATCTGATACAAACTTTTGATTTTTGACATTTCATAAACTTTATCTTCTCCCCCTTTTTGATGATTGCGGCATCGAGATCATCAAAACTTTCAACAAGAAATGTCTTTGAAAATCTGAACTGGCCATTGATCTTTGAACACAAGAGCCTCTGATTCTTCGTCGATCCAAAAGATATTCATCTGAATCTTTCTAAATTCAGACAAAATAAGAGCATAACACCTGAATCAAGAAATGAATCAGTTAAAAGTGTCTGTCAGTAACACGAAGTCACTGCGTGTAACAAATACACATTAGAAAGGAGCTTTTTGATGTTCACTACCCCAGGTATTCCATTCAATCATCGAAACAGCACAAAGGAATTTCTATGAACATTATGACAAGAAAACAAATTCCTTGTGTGTTCGTGCAAGTGTTAGAAAGAATTAAATCAGATGATTGATTTATATAGGCTCAAAGTTGTGTAAACAATTGAGACAACAACAGTTAAACACAAACTCGATTGTGCATGATGGAAGTGCGAAGGTGGGGCAGACTTCCTTCTTTTTGAATATCCAAATTTTCCAAATGAAAACCAGATAGATTATGTGTTGCGCCCCCTTGAAATATGAAACATTTTCTTATTGAGAAGAAAATGAGTAGCTGGTGGGGTTTTGATCAAGAGTGGGCATGGGCTAGGTGCCTGTTTCAATAATGTTCACGAAGAATTGTGAAACACTAGAAATGTGGCTGCCTGACTCAAAAAAAGTTGGTGCAGAGTTTGATATTCTTGTACTATGTTCTCTCACCCTCTTTCTTTTAAACATTGAGCGCACATCTAACCAAACTCTCATTTACATTTTACCTCATCACTCAACACACACTCTGTATTTTGACTCCTCACACATTCGATCACTCAAGGATTAACTTCTTGCGTAGGAAACACTGGTTAACGTGAATCCATAGAAGTTTCAATTAAGTCCTCACACAATGAACCCATGTATTATCCTAAAAGAACATGTTGTTCAAACAGTTTAACTTTGAAGTTAAAGCACAAATATATATACAAGTCAGATGTTTGTATGCTCAATGAGATAATCATGAAGATTTGAGCATTTGTAAACATTGAACACTTTTCAAAACAAGTATATTGAATGAATGAAATGAATACAAGAAACTTGTTTGAAAATCTGACATTGTATGAAAAAGATCAAAATAGAAAGATTTATCAAGTAAGGCTTAGGTCAACAAAAATTGAATATTTTCCATACGAAACAAAATATAGACAATCTTGAAAGAACGTTTCGAAATGAAATCACGCTCAAAATTCATTGAAGATCAATCAGGGTGTCTTACCATTGAAAATTTTGTTTCAATTTAGAGACATGGTAAGAACATATCCAACAAAAGTTAAACCGGTGTGTGTGAATACTTGAAAGTATATAGAAAAGACAATACACAAGTATTAATCTTTGGAAACACACAATTTATAAATCATTGAAGCACAAGTAACATGAAAACATTTAAAATCACGCTTCTAAATTCATGAAATCGTTTAAGAACAAGAAGTAGTTTTAACATTTAAGAACATGTTTTCATATCTGAAAGTTTTCCGTCTTTCAGACATGTATGAGATTAAGATTAGGAATAAACCTGTTGTTTCGTCTTAAATCTCATGAAGTCAACTCTAAGTCATATATGATATGATCATTTAAGCTTCCTCTCAAATACTGCAAAAGTCAAAAAGTCGTCAAAGTGCAAAAATTTATTCACAATTTTATTGAAACGTAAAAGACATTAAGCAGTAAAACATTGAATGTACGAGTTCTGATATGATGTAATCAGAAGTCATATTCTGTACTCCTTATTCTTACACTTACTCCCCCTACATTTATTCATCAGAAAAATTTATCAGTGATGAACATATGCAGAAATATGAAGTCCCCCTCAAATGAATGTAGATCATCTAAGCATCTTCTCACACTCCCCCTGAAATCATGAACATACCTTAAAGTGCAGATATCTTTCAGATTAAAAAATAAATAAATGAAGAAAAATAACAATAAGAAAAACTTTAATAGGTAATCACAGATTATGTCTTGAGATTTAGCATACCAAGTTTCGAGACAAGAAAATTAAATCTCTTTTCATCAAGAGGCTTGGTAAATAAATCATCAAGCTGATAATCAGTGTTTACAAAATAAAGTTTTATTATACCTTTCTCGACATTATCTTTGATAAAATGATATCGTACATCTATGTGTATGGTCTTTGTATGTTGTACAGGATTTGCTGATATTGCTATAGCGCTCTTAGAATCACAGTATATCGGGATCTTGTCGAATTTGAAGCCATAATCTCGTAGTTGCGTCCTCATCCACAAGACTTGAGTGCAGCAGCTTGCAGCAACAACGTACTCTGCCTCAGCCGTTGAAATGGAAACACACAATTGTTTCTTTGATGCCCAACTTACGAGTTTATCGCATAAAACAACTTTGACTTTGACATTTATTACAATTGACATTGACTTTGCTTGAGAGTTGACTTTCAGCTTTGACTTTCTTGATCTTTGACTTTGACTTTTATTACAATTGACTTTGACTTTGCTTGAGAGTTGACTTTTAGCTTTCACTTTCTTGATCTTTGACTTTCAGTCTTCTATGATCTTGCATCCAACATATTCATGCTCTAACAGATTATATATTTGATTTATGAATTGGGTATGATGCTTATGATGCTCAAAAACTCTATCTATCTTGATATAAATTTACCTATTTGAATGTTTTATGTAAGATGCGAGTTGGTAAAACAATACAAAAAAGTTCATTAAGGGTAAATTTGTCATTTTAACATGTCTTGTTTTGTCCTGTCCAATCCTTTCATGCCTTACCAAACGCTGGATACCTGTCCTGTCCCGTCATGTCCCATTCTATCTTGTTTTGTCCTATCCTGTTTTGTTCTGTCTGCATACCAAACGCACCCTAAATACTCACATTCTCATATAGTATTGTTGCAAAAAAAACTCAGAATACCATTTCTTTCTTAAAATAGAAATTGGTAGTCTAACTTATCTCTTCATCTTCTTCTATTCCTTAGACATGGTATCCCAAACTTTCAACCTCAGCAAGGCCTCGAACGTCTCCTTCGACTTTGACAAAATAGTATTCAAGTCGAACACCCATTAGGGAATGCTCTCCTTCCCTTCAAAGAAACCATCAGCTCATCTACTCACTCCTGCTGAGTTTCTAAGGACGTGCCCCATCAACTATGTGTTAATTCCATACCCTCCCGGCTGCTCATCGCTACTGAAGCAGTTTTGTTTCACTGTTGAAGCCACTACCAAAACTCTAGCATCTGGAAGACATGTACCAGTGATCTCCTTCCAGACTGAACATGAGATAGGAAGTTTTGGACCCAACAGACTAAGGAAGTTCCTTGACATAATGAGCTATGACTAGACAATGGAGAAAGGACAACCCAAAAAGTCGCTGACTAATATTCTGAATGCACGTATGCCCGCTGATCTAGGCTATGTGTTCGCTCATTTCATTCAGATCATGGGTGGGAAGACCGGTAGTATGGATCAGGCAAGCAAAATGACCCTGGACATTGGTTTCTCAGTGCTCACGGGAAGAAAGATAGATTATGCTCGCATAATCTTCGAAGATTTGGTGTCAAAGCTCACTGCCGCAAAGAGGGGACCTATTGTTCGCTATGTACGTTTCCTCAGCGTACTGCTTCAACGTCTTCTTGGGAACATCTACCCAACCCCTGGCGACTATTCACTACCCAAACTTGGGTCTCACCTCCTCACCAGAGATCCTACAGAAGGAGAGGTAAGTTTCTCGACCTTTATCCAAACCCTCTCATCTTCATCTTCGACAGCTAAGATTGATCTCAACCAACCTAATCTAGCCCCGATGTCTCCACCAAATCAAAAAAAAGTCAATCTGAACCCCCTCTTGTCCACTCCACAACAACTACTACAACCACCACTGCCACTACAGCGATGCTTAATTTCGCTGAAGTAGAGTTGGATTCTACCAAAACAGCCTCAGTGGACCAATGATGGATCAGTTTCGAGCAATGCCAGTGCCCCTCCTCTATGAATCACTGCCATCTTCACAAATGTTGTCTCCTTATCTCCTTCCTTGGTCAACACAACTGCACTGCCAGTATCAGCGCCCGTCCTCGCTGATACCAAAGGGGATATTCTTCAAGAGTTGTTGGCACGCAACTTATCAACTAGACCTGAGGGAGCTCCTCACGGGTCTTCTTAGCAACATGTCATGACTCCTTTCAATCATGACATGTCATAATTCTTTGGTGGAAATCACTTGGATTCCGCCACTGACCCCTCAGGTATTCCATCATCCCTACCCCTTATTCTTTGGGTTACTCATCTCGAGCACTCTATTGCTCACTTTCCCTACTCTATTTCAGGTCCGAAGTTGGATGCTATCGATAACTCTATTAAAAAGCCGACCTCAACTATCTCCTCTCTCTCTACGGCAGTCATCTCCAATAGCAGTGCAATTCCAACTGTTGATGAGTCCTTGAAGGCTCTCATTGCCTACATCTCCTTCAAAGCTGAAGCCTCTCAGATTTCAGGGTTACAGGAGGAGATTCAGCTGATAAAATCAGATTTTATAGTCAATGTTGTTGCTCTCCAAAATCTAACAACATCTGTCGGCACTCTCGAGACAAAGCTGGATTCTCAGCATGGGATGATTGCTGAAATTCTGCAGTTGCTGTAGAATCCCCCTCCTCAAGTCCCCTCATTCATGGATAAAGATCGAACCAAGCTCAAGACCATAACAGAGTTCATCTTCAACGTTGGTGATGCTATCACTGATGTCACCACTGCCCACGTATCCTTCTCCTGTGACGACATAAAATTCCTGAAGTGGATCGAAGTAGCAATGTACCCTCCTCCTCCAAGAGATGATGATAAAGAGGGGGAGAAGACAAAGACAGTTGAGGGGGAGATGGAAGAACAAGCTGAGGGGGAGATAGATCTAAATGCCAATAATAATGACGTCTCAGAGTTTGTGGCTAAACCAACTCAGATAATACTGAGGCTGAAGAACCCACAACGGTTACACAAGAGGAGGATGAAGATTAAGAAAAAGAATAAAACACCAATGATGATATCTTGGTTACTGGAAAAGATATCGGAGGTGATGATGATGATAATGATGATGATGATGATGATGATGAGATGTTTTATCCCTAACACATCCAGCGTTCCTTCCAAAGGAATCACAATCAGGGAACCAGGGGAGAGGGCCTTAGTGCCTACAAAAAAGACCCCTCAACAGGGTAAGCAAAACACTTTGTTGCTGAGGGAAATCTTAAGATTGCTTTCACATCTGAGGGGAGTTGAACAAAAATTCATAGGTATGCCTAGACCTTCAATCTTACTCCTTTCTAAATATTCAATCTTTAAAAACAATCCCATTCCCTAAATCACCTTCTGCTTCCTCTTCCGGCCCATCCTCTCCCCTTAGAGATATTCTAGCAAATTCTTACGTTCGTGTATCACTGAATGTTGAAGAAATAAGGAAGGTTGTTCTTATTGTTGAGATAGAGAGTCAACGAATAATGGTGCCCTCCAGATCATCAGAAGACATCGGGCTCAACTTCCTCCCCAAGGAAGAAATCGAAGAATCTCTAAGGGCTGAGCAACTTTTGGAGACATGCAAGAACGACGTTATTGTTGCCAAAACCTTTGCAGAGAACTTAGTCCGTGATAATCAGCTAAAGGCACATACCATCCAAGTTCAAGCCCAACTGCTAAAAGAGTCAAGAGAAGTAGCTGATAAAGAAAGAACCATAAGAGATTCAGAGATTGGGTGGTGTAGAAAGAAGATGGAAAGAAGACAAGATCCAGAAATGATCACTGACATCACCATTGCTGGGAAATAAAAGAAAGGGTCAATCATGGTTACCATGACTATCTTCAGAGCAGATGGATTAGCAAAGACTATGTTCATGTCAAAGCTAGGGACTTTTGTTTTTTCATAAAGGATTGAAATAAGAGACGTGCTGAAGAAATCAAGATCTAAATATAAGACCTATGTAGAATCCATTCTACATTAGCTTATTGATAGAGTCTCGACCATACTGAACATACCAGTCCTTACTCTAAAGTCTACAATAGGAAGATAATGATCATCAACCTATGAATAAAAGGCTCTAAACAAGAATGAAACAGACATCAAGTTCTCTAAAGAATCCGTTCTTGGACCTCCTCCTGATATCTCATCTCTTGACCTATCACTACCAAGAGAAGGCCCTTTCACTTCTGGACAAGTACTTGGAGATCCCTATGGTATCATCTTCTATGATCATGAAGGAAAAGTCAGATTCCAAAGATTCCTTGAACTCCATCTCTGCCCTCTCAGTCATCTCAAGGATCTACAGTATTGGTGTGAAAAGACATCTTATGGTCAAGGCTTCAAAACCAAAATCCTTCTCCAAGGCAAAGCTCAAAGATGAAGAGGTGAAGAAGTTCATGACTACCTTTTGCCCAAAGAAGACCCTCTTGAAGACTTGGATGATGAAGACCTATAGCTGATAGATTCTCCGTTTTCTCTCTTGTAATTTATCAGTTAATTATCTTTAGTACTTTTTTGTATTTCACTTGTACTTGTAAATTTTAAATTTTCCTTTGTAAATTTCTTACGAAATTAATGAAAATTTTCAGTGATATACTTAACTCCACCAGTACTAAAAAGATCCCTAAAACAGTAAACGGGACATGTATTTTATGAATCCTCTTTATCCTTATGTTTTAACTTAGAAATTTTCTTTTGTTGTTTTGTCATCATCAAATAGGGGGAGATTGTTAATCCAAACTCTCTCAGTGATTTGATGATGATCCTTTTATACTTTGTGAAAAGTTATTTAAACTGTATGTATTCGTGAATCACCATCAGCGATCAGATTGAGTCTGTTCAGTTATCGCTGAATGATTTCAAATGTAATCAGTTTAGGTAATCCCTGAAGACAAGCCTCACGCTCAAGGAAATCATCGATGACATTGAAGACAAAGCTGATGATGAAGATAAGTCTACTAATGATCTGAAGCAACATCCAGTGAAACCAAGACAAGTCTACAACGCGTGACAAATCAAGATCAAGCCTCAGTTATAAGTGTCTCAACATAAGTGATTCTTGATCACTACCAATAGCTATAATTGATCGTGAATCTTGCTTATCAATATTTGTTTGTCTTATCTTCTACACAAAAAGTACGAAGGGACAAAAGCAAACTTGCTTTTGTCCATAATCGTATAACTACTCCTTTCCACTACACTGTTCACCATGCGGCCAAAAACGTGCAAATGGTAAAATAAAAAAGCATGAAACTAATGGATGAAAGATACGTGGATTGTACCCTCTGCCATGCATTTCTGCATAGGGTATATATAGGAGTGAAGCCTTCATCTTGAAGGATACCTAAATCTTCTAAGTGACATCTTGCAGAAATTCTATCTTATGTAAACTCTCCTTTCTCTCTTTCTATTTCTCTTGTGTGCAAGAAAGCTTAGTGTTTTTTTTATTGTTTAGATTAGGTTGACCTTATCTATTTCCGCAACAATTTGTAAATTCTATTTTTTATTTAATCAATAATCAATAATCAATAAACAAATTTAAAAGTAAACTTTGTGTTTGTATTCAACCCCCCCCTTGTACAAACTAACACCCTTGTAAAGCCTTAATCGGGACCAACATTTTATGTGTAATGTGTACACATGTGTATGTGTATATGTTATATGTGTAAATGTGTATGTGTTATATATCCATCGGTCCTTGTTATATATATATATATATATATATATATGTATGTATACATGATGTGAATATGTGTTGTTAGCTAACTGCGAGTGGATCTTCGTATGTATGTGTATATGCGTTGTATATATGTTAACTTATTACAATGGTAACTTATTACATATTTGTATGCAAGTATGTACTACATATATATACATTGTTAGATCCCAATACTAGCAAACAATTGAAGAACTCCAAAAAATACACATATAAGAGAGAAATTAAGAAGAAGAATAATCATAAACTCATCTCATATGCTTTGATTGATAATCAATGGAGGGGAAATTGTAGAGAATACCACACTAAACATTTAATCGACTCTCATGAGACTCACCTAGTCTATGTTTGTAAAATGTATTATCTCCCAAAATCACAAATGAGAAATGAACCCTAGGCACCTATTTATAAGGCTCATTTACAAAACAATTAGCCCAAGCCCATAAACTAAATAGAAATCCCAATTACTATTTCTTTATAAAACATTTAATTAAATTACGGGCTAATTTACGCTAACAATCTCCCCCTAATGTTTTATAAAGAAAGAATCATCATATAGTCTCCCCCTTGCTTTTTTTAGAAGCTTTGGTTTGCCATTATTCGAGTATTCAAAGCATCACAAGCTCCCCCTCAAATGTAGGTCCATCTTCAAAGCATCACAAGCTCCTCAAATTACCCCATTTTGTCGAGCTTTCATGTCTCAACTTCACTGCTATTTTTGACCATCAAGGAGCTTGATTGAGAGATAACATAAGGCATGCACATTGAACTCCAGCCTCTTAGATTTACAATGAGCTTTGATTCATCCATTTTGGATGAAAAATGAGTGAGTTGTGCAAGTTTTCCCTCAGCTGTGCAGAACGGTCATCAAAACATAAAATTTGACTCTTAAGATCCTGCTAAGTAAGCGATCAACACCGAGCCTTAAACATGAATAACAGATGAGGGAGTGAAAATCAATGTGTCACATATGTATCTTGAAACCATGAAGAACCGACGAGAGAACATCGTTTTTGAAAGCGGAAAGAGCACAAGTGAAATGTAATGATCTCAGTCCAACACCCTAACGTAGACTTTGACACTGATTTTGGCATATCAACACATAGAATTTTAGAAAACTCAAAACATCAAAGTCATACGTCTGTGTTTTAGAAATCCAATGCAATTTGACTCATGTCATTTGGAGATCTAAGTAAAATGTTATGCATGTATTTTTTGAAACAGTGCAATGTTGTAACAAAAATCGGAAAAATTCGGGCTTCGGGCTCTTGGCTGATTTCGACCTCTGGACCATCGACCTCTGATATGCATGCATGGGTCTGCCTATGGTCCACCCTTCTGGTTGCTGCTCTTACGAGATTTTGGTCCAAATAGACTCTTGATGTCTGCGTTTCTCTAGGTCAGAGCATCTACGGACAACTTAAGCATTTAAGAGCATATACTTCTGCACGTGCACAATGCTTGTGGATGGCCTATAGAGGCTCTACGATCTACCTCAGATGTGTATTTTCTACACCTCAGAACTTCTGGACAGATAAGATCATTTCTTGACAGCTTCTGTATGTGCATAAAAGCTTTGGAAGCCTTTGATGTGCCTATTTCAGCCTCTAATCACAATGTTAATGACCAGAGCCTCTGTTCTGTGTCCAGAGCTTCTTCGTTTCTCTGGAAAGACTTTGTGCACAACCTTTATCAACCTCTACGCACTTCTGGAACTCATGGACAGATTCTTCTGCATTTTTGATTGCACACGACAGCAAGAGAATGAAACTGCACAGCTTTTGCGTCAAGAAAACAATCCCATCAGCATCTTCATTGGATTCCCGCAAGCCATTTTTTCTGCAGCTGATTGCATAGAACTCTGATGATGATCTCCATAGCTCTGTGCATTAGCCTCTACTTCTAGACATCTTCTGGACAAGCTTCTACATGAGTAAAGTCGAGCTCTAGACTATTCTGAACCTGGACAACAACTTCTGTTCATACAACAACCTCTAGACATACATTAAATCTGTCATAATCTGCTACTTTTATCAAGAGCATGATCTGGACAACCACAGAGGCTCTGTGATTTGTCACAGAGGCTCTGTGAACTGCCTCTCTCCTCCCTTCTTTGTAGCCTTAGAATCATTTGCCAAACGGGTTCTGGCATAGTCAATAGCATATAAACAAAAAAGAAGATATGAAGCACCAGCTGCACCTCAAGATCCTAAGTTTCCAGCAAACCATTTCCAGTAGCCATCTCTATCCTCTTTGATGTTGAAAGGCCTCTTATAGAAATTTGTATATGTTATTGTCCTATCCAATCAAGCAATCAAACAATAAATCAAGATATTGACATTCAAAGTATATTCTAGAGAGAGAGTGTAGAGAGAGAAAGTCTTCAAACTTCATAGATCTAACAATGGTACGTACAATGAACTTCCTTACCTGTTTACAAAGCACCTAAGGTATTTATACCAAGGATGCTATCACATGCTTAACAACTAACTAAATTCATATTAGACTAATACAGACTTTGACTTTGTTGACTTGACTTGACTTGACTTTTCCTATTAAATCTTGGATACAATAATACACTAACAATCTCCCCCTTCAGCGCTTGATTCTTCAATCTTTAACTCTGACGACTTTGAACTTTGATGCTCTTTATGAAGTTGTTGAAGAATCTTGAAAAATCTTTAACACTTTGCAGCTTTGGAAAGTCAACAAGTCTTGAACAAATCTTTGAAACTTCTGAAACTTCTTTGAAACTATTATTTTTGAACTTTGAAATCTTCATCTTTGAAACTTCGAGAGATCTTTGAACTTTTTATTTTCATCTCTTTGATCTCTTGACCGTCTTCGGAAAAACGAACTTTCTCAAATCATCTTAATTTGGACTTGTCTTTAGAATCTTTTGAGAATAATTTCTTTTCATCAGATTTGAACTTTCTGTGAACTTTCAGAAATTTTTCACAAGTCTTGACTTTGAACATTCTTCAGAACTTAACTTTGAAGTTGATTTGAAATTGAACTCTGTAGATTTCTCAAAACTTAACTTTGAAGTTGATTTGAAATTAAACTCTGTAGATTTCTCCCCCTTTTTGATGATTGTGAACATCATAATCATCAAAACTTTCTCAATTTCAGCATCTTCTTTGAATCTCCCCCTTTTACAAATATTCTCCCCCTTTGAGATACATTTGACATATTCTGCCCTTTGATCTGAATGGTTGAATCATGAACTGTATATACCCGAATCTTTTCAAATTCAGATATAATGAACTTGGTAACCCTGATTCAACAAATGAAACAGTTAGAAGTGCTTGTCAGTAACACGTAGTTACTATGTACAACGAATGTACAATTTAAGGAGGTGGTTTGATGATGACTCCCTAGGACTGCCATTCAATCATTGAAAAACACAAGGTTTATCTATGAATGTTCTGACAGAAAAACAAATTTTTTTGTGTGCTCGTGCTTGTGTATGAAAGAATTTAGCACAATGATTGTGTTTCATAAAGCTCAAATTGTGTAAACTGTTGAGACAGTAATAAGTATTACACGGACTCAATGTGCATGAAAGAGGTGCGAAGGTGGGGCAACGTTCCTTCTTTTTCAATATCTAAATCTTCTGAGTGAAGACTAGATAGCAGATATGCTGCGTCCCCAAAGAAAATAAAACATTTCTTTGTTAAGAAAGAAACGAGTGGCTGGTGGGGTAATTACAAGAGTTGGCATAGGCTTACTGCCTGTTTCAATGATGGTCACCAAAGAATGTGAACCAATCAGATTTTGTGGTTGCCCGACTCAGAAAGTAGTTGGTGCAGAGTTTTGATATTCTTTTAACTCTGTTCACACCCTCTTTCTTTTTAACATTTAGCTCACTTATAACCAAACTCTCATTTACATTTTACTTCAGCTCAATGTATCAATCAGATCAAATAAAATGGTTAGGGTATCAAAGAAGTTGATAGTTTGTTTATATGAATGAATATAAACAATTTAGCAATGAACGCACAAAGATTGAAATGATGAATGATGCTCAACAATATTTGAAAGCAAACGTGAGTATTACCATCAAATAATTTGTTCGTTATGAGACATGGTAATAACAAATTCAAATGAAGTACTGAACCGATGTGTGTGAATACTTTACAGTATATAGACAAGATAATACGCAAGTATTAATCTTTGGAAACACACGGTCAGTTAAACATTAACGCTCAATTTTGAAAAACATTTAAAAACACACTTCTAAATTAATGAAATCTTTTGAGAATAGAGAAGTGGTTTGAACATTTAAGAAACCGTTTTTCATGCTTGAAAGTTGTTCTTCTTTCAAACAATCAGAGATCTAGGATTAGAAGATATTTACCTTTAAGCTCCCCCTCAAATCATTATAAGATGATTTAGGTCATGTAAGCTCCCCCTGGATATTTGCAAAATATACATACTTCTTAACTTTGAAGAACGGGTCCAGATCTGTCATGTGATCAAAAGCCACAATGACATTAAAGTCCGGGTTCTAAACTGAAGTGTTTAAAGCCATTGTCTTTGACATTGAAGTCCGAGTTCTAAGTTGTAGTACTTAGAAGTCAAAATTTTGTACTTTGAAGTATGAGTCCTGATCTGTACTTGATCAGAAGTCAACCATCTTGCTCCCCCTAAACCTGTGGTACCTGCGAAACAGATTTAACAGGTTTTGGTACCCACTAGTATTTGGGTCCTGGTATGTTAGATTTAAGAATCCACTTCTCATAAGATGTATATTTTTTAAAACCAGAATTCTGAGAAGTTATTCTATAAGAACCGTACCAGTTATGAGCAGATTGTTTCTGAACGAAGTCATTCTCTCCACAGTAAGAACAGCAGATTTTCTTCTATGCAATCCTGATCAAATGTTTAGTAGAGATATATATATCAGGATTACCAAAAGATTTACCTTTATGCATACTGTTCTTCTTGGCATTTGTTGTGGATTTGAATGCTTTGTCCTTCTTCTTCTCTTAATCTAATGAACTCTTCACTCTCCAGACCATCTGAATTTTCTTAGAATTCTTTCTAAGAGTTTTAACATAGAAGCTCGCTGAACCATCAACAGATTTATCATAAAATAGATTAGATGGTCTGATCTGACTTGATTTGACAGTTTGTGGTTTGACACTTTTCTTTTTGAAAACATTTTTGTCATGAATAGAACTTGAAGCTGTTTTGAAAGAACAGACTGATTTTGTTGAGTTATCAACAGGTGATTGATCAATCACATCAGTTGTAATCTTTTCTGACAAATCAACGTTTGCAGCTTCTAAGTCATTTATCTTTTTAGTCAAAATGTTTCTTTCAGAAGTTAGTGTGTCAAACTTGTGTGTCAAATCAGATCTGGCCTTCTGTTCTTTAAGAATATCTTATGACAGAACAGATAATTTGGATGTGAGCTTAGATATTTCAGATTCAAAATTTAAACGTTCAAGCTAAAATCTTTTTCCAAGTTCTTGGATTTTTCAGATATTTCCTTGAAAATCCCAGTATTTCTCTTTTCCGCGTTTTTCTTTTCAAGCTCATAAGACTTTTTGTTTTCTTTGAAGATTTGTCTTTCTTTTTCGAGCAAGTCTTGTAAAGTAGAAATCTGTTTGGGAAATTTAGTTATTTTATCTTCAAGAACTTGTCTTTCTTTCGCAAAAGTGTCTCTTTTAGTAATTAGAATCTTCTCAAATTCAGGCACTTGCTTGGAAAGTTTAATGCATCTTAGCTCCAAATCCTTTTTCTCTTGTAAAGTTTTCTTTGAAAATTCAGATATCTGTTGAGTTGAGAGTGTCTCCAGTTTTGATTTTTCTTTATCTGCTTGGATGCTTTTTGATAGTTCATCATTCTGTATCTCCAAGGCAGATATTTTGTCTTCAAAAGCCTTAAACTTGTTTTGAAGCTTGACTGATTCATCTTGCAAATCTGATAATTTATGTTCGGTCGTCTTCAGTTGGCTTTGAAGATTGCTTATCTTTCTCTCTTTTTGTAAAATTATTTTCTCTTTTACCCCTATGATTTTTTCTTTTATTTCAATTTCATTCTCACTTGCTCTGATGATACCTGCAAAATCAGATTGAGAATTATTAGCACATTGTGCACAAACAGGAGTTTTATCAGAATTTGACAAATTTAATTTCAACTCCTGAATCTGCTTTTGAAGCTTTGAATTCTGATATTTCAGATTGTCTCTTTCTGCTTCTATTTTCGGTATCTCAGGCATGTACAAGACTGCCATATCTCTAGCTGAAAGTACAGTATTTCCTCTCTCGTCTGTAGTAGGCATCTTGAATGAAAAAGTTAGCAAAAAAAAATGATCGTCAAAAATCAGAAAATTATGACCGCTAGAGAAATGCTTGAATAAAATGATCGTTCCCAAACAAATCAGAAATTTTGACTAAAAAGTCAAACTTAGATCACACAAAAAAAATTTAATTTTCAAAAAAATTTAAGTCTTGAAACTCGCAGGTCACTGTACTCGCAGACCACTAAACACGCTAGTCACTATTCACACTGAAACTCTCAAATGGTAATGTGCGCGTTTCTAGAACTCGCAGGTCATTAGTAGCGCGTTTCGATCAAACTCGCACGCCTCTTAGCGCGTTTCTATCAAACTCGCACGCCTCTTAGCGCGTTTATAGAACTCGCTCGCTTCAGTTAGCGCGTTTTAGCAAACTCGCACGTTTTGCTTGCGCGTTCTTCAGACACTTGCGCGTTCTAGACAAAACATCAAATCTCTTTGACTTGCGCGCTTGATGATGAACTTGCGCGTTTGTTGATGAACTTGCGCGTTTGTCAGATCTTGCGCGTTTCGACACTTTTGTTCATGAAATCGATCCAATTCGACTCAAAACCTGCAAATCTAAACATGAAATTGCACCAATATGATCGAATTATCAATTATAACACAAATCTACCACAAGATTTCCATTAAAACATCAAAAATCAACAAATTGATTCAAGAAACAGTGTTTGAGTTCGAGTTTCACAAAAATAGCTATTTGATCTAATTGATCAATCTAATTTTCGAATTAGACAATGTGATCAGAACGAAAGTTGATCCAATTGATAAAACGTATACAATCAAATCAATTTCTTGATTTAATTGTACAAAAACAATAAAACCACGGATCAAATAGTTATTTTCAAGAAAACAGTTCGTGAAAATCAAGATTTCGAAAAATTTAATCAAATTTTGATGTAATGATCCTTCTGATTGGTTTGGTTTGCTCTGATACCAATTGTTATTGTCCTATTCAATCAAGCAATCAAACAATCAATCAAGATATTTAATCAATCAATCAATCACCAGGATTGGAACTTGATAAAGCTGATAAAAAATCTGGACAAACACATTTACAGCCATGAATCTGTACAATCTGCCGCAAAAGTTTCGAATTGACATCTTCCAAATTTCCAGCTCCTGAGTTGTCATTCATGTTGCTGGAAATAGATGTCAACTTTTGCGCATCATATTCTGAACCAACAACAAATGCCACATCATTAAAGCAGTTCAAACATAATAGCATCTCAATCTCTTTGAGAAACTGATAGTAGACAATACTAAGAGATATGGAGCAATTATTTCACTGATTTTCAGATAATAGCTCACGTATTCTGCTGTCCAAATATGAGATTTCAACACTATCAACAGCCAATTCTAGATATATATATATATATATAAGCACATTTCAAATTTTAAATGATCTTTTGTTGCATTTAACAGAGTTGAACTCAACTATTTTGGACATCTTGATCACAACTCTGATTACACAGAGTTGAAACTCTGAATACTCGTGAATTATTCTGAGTTCTGCACAAATTTAAATCTGGACAACAACAATGAACTTTTTATCAGAAGTCTCTGCAATCGGATTGATCAACTGCGTGTAATCAGATCCACAAAAATGGTTGTACAACTTCTTCATCTGTTCTATCGATGCATTTCTGTCAGCCATCTTAGGAGCAAGACCATCTATACGGAGCAAATCGATCTGCACATATTATATACTTTACAACCACCTCAGCTGCTGCTCTTTGCTATAAAAAAATATCTTCAATAATCAGTTTATTTGTTGTTTGTTGCTGTTGCATAGTTTGTTTTTGTTTTTTGTTGTGTAGCTGCTGCACTTGTTAAATTCTGCACATTTTTACCTTGATTGACTTCACCATTTCTGTATCAACATGACTTAGAGGACAATATCCACAAGAACAGACTGTGCATTTTGAATCTGTCCATAACTTTCTACACAGCAGAAGATCGAATTATGTTACACATATCCTGGAACAGTAACACACAACACTATTTGGACAACGACTATTTTTTTTTTCTTTGATAGAAACCTGTTGTTTTGAACAATAGGGACAACAACAGATCTCTGGGAACCTCTATGGATCAACAGCAAACAATTGTTTGCACATGGGAACGACATTAAACAACAACATATGACAACTTCCATAATTCTGATCAATATCATAACTCTTGACAGCTTAGTCTAAACTCTGGATAAGCAAAACTTTGAATCTGCATGCCTTGATCGAATTCTTCCTGAAAGTTTATTGACACAATAGCTGTAAATAAACTCTGCAATGTTGGTGACAAATATAATCTTCCGATGAGACTTCAAGATTCTCATCGCATTGAGAGCTTGCTCTATGTCAATGCTACTATGTGGAATATTAATTCTAAAATCACTACTTAAACGACTGAGAGGAAGCCACTGTTGCTCCAAAAAAAATATTTCAGAAGGAATATCAAAATGCTACTCTACATGGCTGTCATTTACAGTCTATCCATATTAAATCTTTCGAGCCTACTAGTGCTGCACATTATAACATAAACAACAGCAAATTCTGATAAGACTGTAGAATTCGAATGGAAAGCATGATCACATACTCTGGACTCTGGAATATCATTCAAAATCTGTTATGAATCTATGTTAACATGGATTGTTATACCAACAGCTGCACTTTGACACATTTTGTACACATCAACTGTTATTGCACTTTCTGAGTGAATAGATTTGTCCATAGTGTTTTAAACTTTTTGGATAGCCCTGTTATCATGAAGTTTTTTAAAAAATAAAGATATGTCCACATGAGTTTCTCATCTTTTCTACTCACTGTTAAATCCTCCATTTCCAAAAAACAAGAATCTGTTAACTGATTTTGATAGAAATTGGCACATAAGCTTTTCCAAAACAGTAGTAGAAATCAGTTTTGAGCAGTGGTCAAATCCAAACAAATCCAAAATCACACAAAAATTTGAATAAAGAGAAAGTCCAATCTAGGATTTAAATAAAGGCCGGATCAAACGATCGACAACCTTACTACAAAGATGCAAAAATTGCTATGGACTAAAGCACACACAAGGATGGGATCATATATCAACCATTTACTTAGTGCTTATCAAATTTTAGACCAATGAATTAGAAAGATCAAGAACACACACATGTTTCAAAACTGATCAGAATTAATCCAAATAGAATCAAATCTTCACAGACATATTTCATCAAACATGTGGTGTGCAGAATTCAGATTATGTGAGAAATCAATAAAATCTAGATCAAAGTTCATTCAAAACTCATCTAAATTAAAAAAAATGGATCTCAAATAAGCACAAAACAGTGAATAAATCACAAAGATGATATTTATGTTTAGGCTCATGTGATTGAATCAATCTAAGCAACAAAACATCAAAACAATCATCAAATCTTCAATTGTTGCCATAGATGACCGAATTGAAGAAAAGTTTCTTCATTTGGCTCTGATACCAATTTTTAGATCCTAATACTAGCAAACAATTGAAGAACTCCATAAAATACACATATAAGAGAGAAATAAAGAAGAAGAATCATCATAAACTCATCTTATAAGCTTTGATTGATAATCACTGGAAGGGAAATTGTAGAGAATACCACACTAAACATTTAACCGACTCTCATGAGACTCACCTAGTCTATGTGTGTAAAATATATTATCTCCCAAAATCACAAATGATAAATGAACCCTAGGTACCCATTTACAAGACAATTAGCCCAAGCCCATAAACTAATTACAAAGCCCAAATACGATTTCTTTATAAAACATTCAATTAAATTGGGGGATAATTTAAGCTAACATACATTCACATATATATATATACACACACACACACACACATATATATATATATATATATATATACACACATATAACACATATACACATTATATGTGGCTACCAAACAACACATAAACATTGCCTAGTAAATTCACATATACATATGTATATAAATCTATATACAACACATATAAACCCATATACAAGACATATACACATAGACACAATAATATATACGTAGATTCAATTATCGTTATCAACCAACAGACACATCATGTATACAAATATATAACACGGACCGAAGGATATATAAAACACATACACAACTACATATAACATATACACATATTCATGTCTACATCCCTCGCTAATCTTTCATTAATTAGCGACGAATGCCAGAAGTCCCTCACTAATTTGTCTCTAATTTCATTAATTGGTTTGTGGTCATCCCTCGCTAATCCCTCTCTAATTAGTGATGGATTAGCGACATAATGGGTTGTGGTGTCATTCCACTGCTAATCCATCACTAATTAGTGAGGGATTGTGTTTGTGGTCAATCTCTCGCTAATCCCTCACTAATTTGGCGAGGGATTAGCGATGAATTGACTACAAACACAATCCGTCGTTAATCCCTTACTAATTAGTGAGGGATTAGCGACGGATTGACCACAAACCCATTTCGTCGCTAATCCCTCACCAATTAGCGAGGGATTAGGTTTGTGGTCAACCCGTTGCTAATCCTTCACTAGGTAGTGAGGGATTAGCGACGGGTTGACCACACACCCAATCCCTCACTAATCTGTCGGCAATTAGCGAGGGATTAGCAATAGATTGTGTTTGTGGTCAATCCGTCGCTAATCAGTGCGAGATTTTTTCTCTCGCTAATTTACGTCGCTAATACCCAGTTTTCTTGTAGTGATATATATATATATATATATATATATATATATATATACATAGTTTGCTTTTTAGCTAAATTAAGAAAGAAATTAAAATAATTTATACATATTAAATGACTGTAGTAAGTTATTATTTATAACTTTATAGATTGATTTATTCTAGTTTTTATATATTCTTTTTCTAGTTTTCTTGTATACATATTATTATATTGATTCTAATTTTAAATTTAATTATATATATATATATATATATATATATATTATGGTTTATGTACTGAGAGGGAGGATCATGCGAGAAGTAAACTAATTTACGAGAAGATTAGAAGGAATATAGGCCACATAATTCATTAGCTAAAAAAATAAAAAAAATAAAAAATTAGGATAATTATCATTTTAAATTGGATAAATCTTTAAAAATCTCGTAATATCCTTCAGATTTAGTTATTTTTTATTTTTATTTATTCATAGTTATTTTATCAAGTTTTTATCATTTTTTTTCAAGATACACTTTTGATAAATAAAATTCACAAGTTTCATCAACATCACATGTGATATCTATAATTAATTCATTATCTTTTTTTATCATTTTTTGAATTTGTTTTTTTACGTTTGTGAATATCACATGTGATAATTGTAGATATTTTAGTTAGATATTTTAGTTAATCATATATGATTACGTATATTTATATTTATTGATCTTTTGGTGATATAAATGTTATCACATATGATTATGAATCACTTACATTCAGGCGTATATTATCATATGTGATATGTACAAAAATTCACATAGTCGATTATATGTGATACATATTAGATCATATGTTAAATGAAGTTAATCACATATAATATTATCACATGTGATAATTATAGATATTTTAGTTAATCATATATGATTATGTATATTTATATTTATTGATCTTTTGATGATGTAAATGTTATCACATGTGATTATACATCACTTATATTCAGGCGTAAATTATCATATGTGATATGTACAAAAATTAGCATAGTAGATTATATGTGATACACAATAAATAATATGTTAAATGAAGTCAAAACCATGTTATTAAAAAAAATAGAGAAAAAATGGTGAAAATTATAATGAATTCATTGTGGATATCACATGTGATATTTTACGAAAATTATGATTTTTTAATCAAAAGTGTATCTAGAAAATAATAACATAAAATTTGATAAAAAAGTTATAAATTTATTAAAATTAAAAATAAATAAATTTAAAAGATATGATTAGATTTTTAAGGATTTATCCATTCAAAATGATAAATGATAATTATCCTAATTTTTAAATGGTAATTATCTTCTAAAAATAGTTTTATTTTTTATTTATGGTATTTTTTAAATAATGGACTTTGTGGCTCATATTTCTTCTCGCTTTCTCGCAAATTAACTATCTTTTCGTTTAAACGTGCCTCTATGTACTAATTCTAGTTATACATACATATATATATATATATATATATATATATATATATATATATATATTATATTGCTTTATTTTAATTACTTTTCAAGGTGATATTAAGTGTAATAAGTATTTCATTTATTAATGAGTGAGTTAGTAATAAGTATTTACTAATATATTGATTATAATTTTATTTATATTTATGATTCAACTTTCATTTATATCCATAAATTTATTTTAGGTAAATTAATTTTTCTAGCCATTTTTAGAAAATCAGTTTACCTCCTAGCCAATGTCTCTTTTTTTTAAAAAAATAGCTCATACCTTCGTAAAAGTGGTTCGTATATACAAACAAATTCTTAGAAATAAAAAAATTAAAATTTTGGTGTATGTTCGTAAAACTAGTTCGTATATACGAACGTAAATTAAAAATTCAAAAAAGTTACATTTTTCATCATCGCATATACAAACTCAGGAAAAAAAATTAAACTTTGGCTTTCTCCCACTTTTACAAACACATTTCTCCCACCACCCAACCTTGGATTTCTCCCTCTTTTACGAACCTACCTATTTCAAAACACTTTCAAAAAAATTACATTTTTACGAACCTACAAAAAAACTCAAGTGTAACTTTTTTTAAATAGGTTCGTATATACGAGCCATTTTCACGATGAGGGGCCAAAACTGTAATTTATTTTGATTTTTTTTCCTGAGTTCGTATAAACGAACCACTTTTACGAACCTACACCAAAATTATTATTTTTTTGATTTCTTAGAAGGAGTTCGTATATGTGATTCATTTCACGAACCCATGGGGTATTTTTCTAAAATTTGGGAGACATTGTCTAGAAGGTTAAATTGTAAAAACCGGGTCTATTTGCAAACTTTTAAGAGTTGGGTGATTTTTGGGTCAAAGTCCAATGTTGGAGGGGCTAGATGTAATATTGGTATTAAAGGGGTATCTCAATACCCTAGCCGCCCACTTCTGTCATTTGGGGAAGAATACCAAGTTTAGAGTCAGAGAAATCTTGAGTACGTTTGTGTGGAGAAGAGACCAAAAGCTTGGGAAGGAAGATCAAATCTCAATCCCATCAAGGTAAGTTCATAGCTACTTCCTCTCTTGATTTTGTAGCGTAGAAATTCTACCCTTATTGTGGATTTTTGTTAGTAATCGATGTTGTTAATGAGAAGTCAGTAGTTATGGGGTTTTGGTATCGCTTGTTTTGGGTGTAGTAGTAAACCATCTGTTGTGTTTTTGGGCATCGATGGAGTAAGGGGGGGGGGGGGAGAAGAGTTGGTTTGGCAAGTGTGTTGTGGGGATAAATTCCCCATTTTCATTCTCGAAGGAGAGAGAGAGTCGAGACTCGCTAAAGGGAAAACCCTTAGCTACGACGCCGGACCCAGGATGGTTACAGTCGGACGAGTGTGTGGATCGGAACCCGAGTGACCCCGGGAGTGGTTGTGACCGGGTGACCCCAGGGGTGTGAAGCCCGGGTGACCCCGGGGTGTCTTGACCGGGTGAACCAGGGGGACTTTCGACCGGGTGATCCCAGTTTGGTATGTTCTGTTATTCGACCCTTAGGGAAAGTTTACTTAACCAGTGCTTTAGTGGCGGTAAAAGAAAGGGGGTTATTCCTTTGTTTGTAGAAGTAACCAAGTGACTGATCGGCAAACCTATTTTGGTATTCAGGGAAATCTGTTGCGCAACCATCTCAAGTGTTAGAATCTAAGCATCGGACGTTAGGTGAGTTTTTCTGAACTAAATGTTTTTATTATCAAAAGTTTATGAAGGTTAATTAAAGTTTTGATTTAATTGTGTTAGCATATTAATGCTAGGTTTATTAAAGCGTGTTTTATAAATTGTTGATAATTAAATGTATGCATACATTACTTTCGGAATGTGTTAGATCACATATTTTTTGGATTCAAGATCATCCAATCTGAAGACTGGAATCTGAAGCTAAAGCTGAAAAGTCGCTCTCGATATTAGTCTAATGTTAATTTGTAATAATTGTCAAAGTTAATTATTGTGTTAATTAATAGTATTTTATATTAGTCCTAAATATCTAAATAATAGATATTTAGTTTTAGATATTATATTAGTTTAGATAATATCTAGTTATATATTATGTTTGTTTTATGTTAGGTAAGATATAAGGATATCTCATTAGATCTCTATCAACAACTCAGAGAACACATTACGCATCGACCCATCAAGAGAGAAAGTGAGAGAGAGCTTAAACTTCAAGAACATCAACCTTGTAATCATCGTTTGTAATCTAAACAGGTTGGTAATCTATATCTTGTTTGTTGTTTGATTATCTGGTAAACGATCGTGTTCAATCACAAGGGACACACAATTGGTATCAGAGCTCAAACCAGATTCAAAATCAAATCTTACAACTCTCTGTGTTCTTCATTTTTAAAGAACATTGTGCCATCGATCATATTTTCAAAACAGTGATTGTTTTTTAAATCAAAAGGTTGTAACCTGTTGTAGTTGGTTAGTCGATCAAAGTGTCAAAATTTGGTGTTGTATTTCGAATCCTAGATAGGTGTAATGGGATTTACAGGGACGATTTATCGAAGAAGAAACGCACCCCGGTCGAAATCCATCGAAATATATCGGTCCACATTACCGGTCGACAGAATGGTTTGCGCCATCAACTGGTCACGTAAATCTACCTTTGCACCACTCAAAATACCGGTCGTTTTACCCCGGTCCCGGTCCCGGTCGAAGACACAATCTTAATAACGGTCGAAGGTTTCATACCGGTCTCTACAATCCGGTCGACATACCTCAGGTTCGGTCGAAACCTAAACCCCGGTCGAAAAACTCCATATAGGTCAATACTATTCAACCAGGTCGATACTATTCAACCAGGTCGATACTATTCAACCAGGTCGACACTGTTCAATCCGGTCACTACATAGGTCCGGTCGTGCAAAGGTACGGTTAAAACTCTTATCTGGTCGAAAAATACCGGTCGACAACACTCCGGTCAAAGCAGGACCCCGGTCGAAGCAAGGGTCCGGTCGAGCATCTCTCCGGTCGAACATCATACCGGTCGAACATCATTTTTGCGCCATCAACGTTTCGTGCAAAGTTACTTTTGCGCAACCAACTACACACGCGAAACTCACTTTTGCGCCATCAACTTCTAGCGCAAACCTCCTTTCTCGCGACCAACTTCTCGCGCAAAGTCCTTTTCTCGCGAAGTACATCTCACACAAACTTTGTTTTGCGCCAGCTTCCTCTCACGCAAAGCTAATTTGGTATCAACTCCTTTAATCTTTTTGATCCAGTTCCAGACTTGGTTAAATTTGGAAATTTTATTTCTGAATTTTATTTGGACTAACGATCATATTCAAGTTTTCTTATCAATCAGAATGACATACTACAACAGTAGTGTCCCAAAGTTGAATAAAGGAGAATACGAAAAGTGGAAAGTTCATTTTTTCAGCTTTGTAGATAAAGATGATCTGGGTCACTACATGAGATTATCATTGCCTGAAGGAGCACTAGAACCCCTAAATTCTAAAGACTCCTATACTATGGAATAGATAAACAGAGAGAGAGCTGATAATAGAGCTAGAGCTTATATGAAAAACAATATTTCTAAAGAAATATCTGATTTAATGGATATTCCCGAAGCTTCAGGGAAAGAGATATGGGACTATCTTGAATTATACTCTGATGGATTATCTCAGACCAAAAGATTTTTTTTAAAGCAAAAGATTTGGTAACTGAGAACTCTGAGCTAAAAAAAAATATTTCTGATTTGGATGCTCAAAAACAGAATCTAGATCTTGTTGAGAGCAATGAGAAGAAATCTAAGGATTTGGAGAGTGCAAATGCTAATCTTCAAAAGAAAATATCAGAGTTTGCACAAAAGTTCTCTGATCTTTCCAAGAAGAGTATTGAATAGAATAAAGGCTTCTGAATACTTCAGTTCAAAAGAGGCTTTTGAACACGACAGTTCAGAACCCGGACATAAATGTCAAGATGGAGGCTTCTAAGTAAATCATCTTAGAATCCGGACTTCAACGAAGTTTGACTTCTAAACACAACAGTTTAGGACTCGCACTTCAATGATCAAAAGACCTTACTCCTGTGCTGAAAAAGAGATTGTACTCCAATACTCGAATGAGGAAATCAACCTTCAAGGGGGAGTACATATTTGTCTGAAATTTTATGCATATCATTAACACTGATAATGTTCTGATGCATAATTTCAGGGGGAGTAAAAAGGTGATGACTTTTGATTATTTCTGATCAGAACTCGTACTTTCAATTGTTTTACTGCTTTTTGTCATTTTATTTTCAGTGAATAAATTTGCTTTGACTAAGACATAAGACTTTTGCAGTTTTTGAGAGATACTTACAAGATCATATCTTTATTACTTTAAGCTTAACTTCATGAGATGAAAGATTGCACTCAAAAGGTATATTCCTTTTCTTCGTCTCATATATGGTTGAAAGGAGGACAACTTTCAATCATAGAAAACATTGTTCTAAAAGTTCAAACCACTTCCCGATTCTCAAACCGATTTCATGAATTGGAAGTTTGATTTTAAATGTTTTCAAGATCTATTTGTTCTTTAACTCAAATAGTTAAACCAAATTGAGCATCATATGCATAATAGAAAAATATGATTTCATTGTGCTAGGACACAACTTCTATGGAATCACCTTAACCAGTGATTTCTACCCAAGAAGTTAATCCATAGTGATTGAGTGTGAGAAGTCGAAAAGAAATGAGTGTGGAATGTGTGACGAGGTATAATGAAAAAGAGAGTTTGGTTAGAGTAAGATAAACGTTTAAAAGAAAGAGGGTGTGAGAACAAAGTTAAAAGAATACAGAACTCTACACCAACTTTTTCTGAGCCGGGCAGCCACAATTCTAATGTTTCACAATTCTTTGGTGATCATTATTGAAACAGGCAACTAGCCCATGCCAACTCTTGATCAAACCCCACTAGCCACTCATTTTCTTCTTGACAAGAAAGTGTTTCACATTTTCAAAAGGGGATGCAACACATTTGCTATCTTATTTTCATTTGGAAAATCTGGATATTGAAAAGAAGGAAATCCGCCCCTCCTTCGCACTTCAATCATGCACATTGAGTCTGTGTTTAACTTACAGTTGTCTCAGTGGTTTACACAATATTGAGCTTATAAGCAATCATCCGCGCTAAATTCTTTCTATCACATGCACGAACACACAAGGAATTTGTTTCTTTGTCATAACGTTCATAGAATTTACCCTTGTGGTGTTTCGATGATTGAATGGAATCCCTGGGGGAGTCAACATCAAAAAGCTCCTTTCCAATGTGTATTCGTAACACAGTGACTTAGTGTTACTAACAGGCATTTTAACTGATTCATTTGTTGATTCAGGTGTTACACGATTATTTTGTCTGGATTTGCAAAGATCTAGATGAATATCTTTTGAATTGACGAATCAGAGGCTCCAAATGAAAGACATTTCTTACTCCAAGTTTTGATGTAGTCGTTGCACTTTTCATCAAAAAGGGGGAGAACCTAAAGTCTGAAGAAATGTCCATTACATTACAAGATTGGAAAAGAGAAGAGCTAACCAAGAAATGCGAGAGATCAAAGTATTCTGAAGACATGCTGATTTCAGATATCTTTTCTTTGAAGATACTTTGCTAAAGCATTCTGAGCTAAAACTGGAGACTATTACATACTGAAAGAGAGAAGGAGATTCCAACTTCTGAGCTGAAAGAGAAGACTGAATTGCTAAATCATTTTAGTAATGATCTTGATCCAAAGGGGGAGATTGTTAGATCACATATTTATTGGATTCAAGATCATCCAATCTGAAGACTAGAATCTGAAGGTAAAGCTGAAAAGTCGCTCTCGATATTAGTCTAATGTTAATTTGTAATAATTGTCAAAGTTAATTATTGTGTTAATTAATAGTATTTTATATTAGTCCTAAATATCTAAATAATAGATATTTAGTTTTAGATATTATATTAGTTTAGATAATATCTAGTTAGATATTATGTTTGTTTTATGTTAGGTGAGATATAAGGATGTCTCATCTGATCTCTCTCAACAAATCAAAGAACACATTACACATCGACCCATCAAGAGAGAAAGTGAGAGAGAGCTTAAACTTCAAGAACATCAACCTTGTAATCATCGTTTGTAATCTAAACAGGTTGGTAATCTATATCTTGTTTTTGTTTGATTATCTGGTAAACGATTATGTTCAATCACAAGGGACACACAGAAGTTGTGACCTAAGTCGGGGAGTGTGGCCTGCCTGCTTGTACTGGGGAGTGTGGCCCATTTATGCCATTGGGGGTGTGTCCCAAAATAAGGCAGTGCGAGTCAGACACGCCGTCTTCGACGGTAGTGTTGGTCGGTAGTGTGAATTACTCATGAGATGTTTATAAATCTGTTTTGATTTAATGATTGATGTTTGTATTGTTGCACAAAAGTATAGAGGGGACTCCCTAGAAATTCGGTCTAACCCTCGCTCTTTCAAAAGTGTGTGAGCCATTTCACGAACCCATGGGCTATTTCTCTAAAATTTGGGAGACATTGTCTAGAAGGTTAAATTGTAATAACCGGGTCTATTTGCAAATTTTTAAGAGTTGGGTGATTTTTGGGTCAAAGTCCAATGTTGGAGGGGCTATAGATGTAATATTGGTATTGAAGGGGTATCTCAATACCCTAGTCGCCCACTTCAGTCATTTGGGAAAGAATACCAAGTTTAGAGTCAGAGAAATCTTGAGTGCGTTTGTGTGGAGAAGAGACCAAAAGCTTGGGAAGGAAGATCAAATCCCAATCCCATCGACAAACCTATTTTGGTATTTAGGGAAATCTGTTGCGCGACCATCTCAAGTGTTAGAATCTAAGCATCGAACGTCAGGTGAGTTTTTCTGAACTAAATGCTTTTATTATCAAAAGTTTATGAAGGTTAATTAAAGTTTTGATTTAATTGTGTTGGCATATTCATGATAGGTATATTTAAGAGTGTTTTATAAATTGTTGATAATTAAATGTATGCATACATTACTTTCGGAAGTTGTGACCTAAGTCGGGGAGTGTGGCCCGCCTGCTCGTACCGGGGAGTGTGGTGTGTTTATGTCATTGGGGGGTGTCCCAAAATAAGGCAGTGCGAGTCAGACACGTCGTCTTCGACGGTAGTGTTGGTCGGTAGTGTGAATTACTCATGAGATGTTTATAAATCTGTTTTGATTTAATGATTGTTGTTTGTATTGTTGCATAAAAGTATAGAGGGGACTCACTAGACTTTCGGTCTAAACCTCGCTCTTTCAAAACTAAAACCCTTTTTCAGGTTATCTCAAAGTAGTGGGTACCGGTAAGGGTAAGGAGACTCATTGTAGTTATTTCCATTTTACTCAGTTGTGTAATAGGTTGCCGTTGCAAACCTTGAAATTAAATTGTAGACTTGGGGCCGTTTTGGCATGGAATATTATATTATTATTGTATATCTTGTTTGGGTTGTTATATAAATGATTTTTAAAAAAATGACTAGAATAATTAATTTCTCTTTACTTTAATATGATTTATAAGGTTTTTTTTTTCTTTCTAATTTTATATACTGATTCCAATTTTGTATATTTTTTATAATTATATATATTTCATTTTATTTGAAAATAGTACAAATTAACATACATATATATATATATATATATATATCACGTGACTGACCATTTAGGCCCTGTTTGTTTTTTGAAAATCACTTCTGAATAAACTCTGAAGTCTGAATCGCTAAGTGATTGGGGGATTCAGACAGTTTGTTTTTCACTTATAATAAGAGGGACTTATGTCTGAGCGTCTTCTGATTTGATAAGATGTAAATGCTTCTCTTATTTTAAAACTTATCTCTTATGAAATCGATCAGATCAATATTCTCCTTGAAAAATCGAGTCGGTCATTCAATCACTCGAATCGTTCCAGATCAATCTTCTTCTCCCTATTTTCCAATCGATCCATACTGTTTTATTCTCAATCGATCATATCACTCTCCTTCCCGCTGTTCTCCAATCGATCCAGACCCAAATCGCTCTCCTTCTCGTTGTTCTTCGATCAATCCAATCTAATCGCTGTTCTCTTTCTCTTTTTTTGTGTTCGGTTCATATCGCCTATTGGGAAACAAAGCCACAATTATCATCGTTAACTTGGTATTTTTATTGAGAAACAGTTTCCCTATCATCGACATTTTGCTTTCGGATTTGGTTCAGAGTTCACAGTGAAATCCCTCTGTATGGAATAAAGTATAATTCGGATTTAGGGAAGCACGTTTTCATCTATGTCTTTAGATGTAATTTGATTTGTGCAGTTATGAAAGTTTAAGCGCCAATTGCTTCATGGTTAGTTGGAATATTCTGTAGTTCATTAGTGAATACCTGTTGCTTTTAGTTCCTACACTTGCCTCAAATAAGCACATTATCGATCCCTCTATCTCTGTATTAGGTCTTCTTTCATGCAAGAAGATGGGAAATGGCATGAAATTAATCATCTCTACTTTGTTATTTATGCGAGATTATGGTATATGATGTTCTCATAAATCTGTTGGATACAAGATCAAGAATACTGAAGGTCAAAGTTCAAGAAGTCAAAGCTGAGAAAGTCAACTCTCATGTGAAAGTCAAAGTCTTTTGTAATAAAAGTCAAAGTGTATTGTATTTGTATTTTGTTTTTTAGTTTCCTTGTTTTTAAATGTGGGTATAAATACCTTATTTTCTTTTGTAAGTAAGAATGTACGTAATCAGTTGTATTCAGTTGTACGAAGTAGAGAGAGAAATCTGTAGAGAGAGAGAAAGTTCTATAGAGAGAAAGTTTGTAATCTTGAGATTTGAAGTTTGAATCAAACAGGTAATTTGTTTGAATCTTGTTTGTTAATTTGTTTGTGATTAGAAACTAGAATCTGGGAATAACAATTGGTATCAAAGCAGATCCAAATCGAAAAATCAAGAAAAATTCAGAATGTTCGTTCTGTGTTCTTCGATGTCCAGATCGATTTTAGAGTTTTGGTGCAAATTTCAAGTTGTTTTTTATTAGGTTTTGTTAGAAAAGTATAATCGATCAAGTCTGTTTAGTTGGTTTCATGAATTGCACTGTAATCGATCTTTGATTTTGATTTTTGTTGAGTTCGTAGTTCACGAGTTCCTTGCACTGTATTCAAATCAATTTGTATCGTTTTGTGTATTTGATCGAAATTAGTTGTTAGAATTGTGTTCTAGATGTTTAGGCGAGCAAATTGTCAAATTTTTGTACTGAAATTCCAGGTCTAGAATGGTTTTTGGTGAAGATTTGAAAGATTTTTGAAGTTTGCGCAAGATCCAAACTTTGCGCAAGTTCATCCGAGGTTTGCGCAAGATTCATCGAGAAAATTCATCAAGTGATCATTATTGAGGTTTGAGTATTCAACGAGAAACGTAAATTAAGGTTTGCATAATCAACGTGAAACGCAAAGTGAACTTTGCGTATTCAACGTGAAACGAAAAGCTGAAGAAATTAAGTTCGAATCGAGAAGTAAGCTTTGCGCAATAAGCTTGTCACGAAAAGTGTAGTTTGCGCAAGCTTTATATCACGCAAAGTTAGCTTTGCGCAAGTAACTAGACACACAAAGTCAGGTTTGCGCAAGTAACTAGACATGCAAAGTCAGGTTTGCGCAAGTAACTTGACACGTAAAGTGAGATTTGCGGTAACCTCTCATCACGCAAAGCTACTCGACACGCAAGACTTGGTTTGTTTCAGCTACTCGAAATGCAAAGTGTGGTTTGCGCAAGCAGTATGTTACGCAAAGTTGTGGTTTGCGTAATCCGTGTGTTGCGCAAAGCGTGGTTTACTTAGAATATTTTTGTGATTCTTTTTGCACTTCGATCCTTAGTGAATATCTGTATTTTACATTTGGTTTTAATATTCTGAATTTTTCTTATTCTTTCATTTGGACTAACGATCAGTTCTAGTTTCTTATTGCACATATTTCTCAAACAGGTTTTAACAAGATGACTTCTAAAGATGCTCTTTCTAATTGCACTGATGTCAAACCTCCAGTACTGTTCAAAGGAGAATATGAACAGTGGAAAGACAGATTTCTGGATTTTGTGGACCGGCACACAAATGGAGAAAATATTCTTCTGTCCATCATGGAAGGTCCTATGGTACCAATCACAGTTCAAATACCTGATGATGACTCATTTAATAGCGAAGATGGTACTGAGGAAAGAGAACAGAAGATGAAAACGGTTCCAGTAGAGTATAGTCAATATTCAGAGGAACAGAAAAACCGATATAAAGCAGACAAGCAAGCAAGATCTATTCTTCTTCAAAGTATCCCGAATGACATCTACGTCAAGATAGACAGCTACAAGGGAAATACCAAGAAGATGTGGGATCAGTTGCAGAAAATGATGATGGGATCCAAAGTAGGGAATCAGATGAAAGTAGCTAACTGCATCAACAGTTATGAGGAATTCAAAGCCAAAGAGAATGAGACCTTAGAAGATACTTATGAACGGTTTGTCTTGGTGTTAAATGAATTGTCAAAGAACAAAGTGAAGAAGAAGCAGCTTGAGAACAATGTCAAATTCCTGAGTATCCTACAACCTGAATCGAAGAAGCATATACGTAGGATGAAGCAGATGAAGGATCTGAATGACATACAGTTACATGAGGTATATGAGACTCTGAGGAAAAATAAGGAAGAAGTGGAAGAGAAAAGAGCTGAGAAAAAGAAGGCAGAGACAGTTCCTGAACCTATTGCATTGGTAGCTGGAGAGAAGAAGAAAGAAAAGAAAGAGAAGAAGAAAAAGAAGAAAGTGCTTACCAGTTCTGAATCAGAATCAGAATCAGATGGAGATGATGGAGAAAGCCTCAAACAGGCTATGCTATTATTGAACCGAGCTTTCCAAAAGAAATTCTACAAAAAGCCGGGATCAAATTCTCATAGATACTCTTCATCCAGTTCCAAGAATCATGAGCACCGAGAAAGAGTTGAAGGAAAGCGACATGAAGAGAACCGGTATGTGGAAAGGAATCCGAAGAAAAGAAGAAGTTTGTGAATGACTACGCAACTGTGGCAAGATTGGACATTTTGCTAAAGATTGTAGAAATCCGAAGGTTCGAAACTCTCAGTATTATCAGAATAAACTGCTATTGGCCAAACAGTAAGAAGCAGGCATAGCATTAATGGCTGAGGACGAATTTTGGCTGGATCATTCAGAGGGTGAAGAGGAAGAGAAAGAAGAAGCTGCTCATATCTGCTTAATGGGCAAAGCGGTGAAATATGACAAGTCAGATGACGAGACAACTGATGAGGTATTAAATTTAACTGAAAAAGATTTCATAACCAAAATGGAAGCTATGATGGTTGAGCTTAATGATCTTCAAGTAAAACTGAAGAAAGAAAAAGACAGAGTTGCTAAAAGAAACAACAAGATCTTTGAGCTTAATAAGTCTGTTATTGGGAACAAAGATCTAATTGATTCTTTACGCTAGTCTACTTCAAGTAGATTGTTTTGAAAAGAAGATTTCTGATTTTGAAGTTAAAATTTCTAAGTATGAGTTTGAGAAAAAAGAATCTGCACTAACTGTTTATAAATTGCAGGTTGAGAACAAGCTTTTGAATAAGAAGGTAAATGGTCTGGAAGCCAAACTCTATGCAAGAGGCCAAACAGATCAAACCATTTTTCTCAATGCACCTAACGAAGAGGCAGATGTTAAAGAAAAATGGGGACTTGGTTTTCTAAACCCTCATTACTTAAAGAAAGCCATCAGAAAACAACCAGCACTTTATAATTTTGATTTTCTTGCTTGTGCTGGTAAACATACTCATTTAAAACCCAAATTTGTTACCAAATTACCAGAAAAAGTTGAGGCCAAAGAAACTGAAAATAGAAATAATGTAAATAAAATGCAACTACCATTTAACTATGCAAAGTTAAATGATAGTTATCTTTCAGAAACACCAAAAGTTCTTTCAAACGATTATTTTGCTAGTTATTTTGTTTCTGAGATGAAGGCAAAACCTGCAATTACAAAGGTTTATGTTCCTCCACTCATTCTTGAAAGCAAAATAATTGAGCTTGAAAATGTTTTATCTGATGAAAAACTTTTGGTAGATATTGAACAAAGTGTGTTTTCTACAGTTTTAAAGAACACTGTTTTTCAAACTAAATCTACAAAGTGTTCTAAAGTTTCAAAGGCACCTCAAACTTCAACTGATAACTTTGATGACTTATTTGCGTCTGCAAATGAGTTTTTAAATTCTGATGGTGGGTGATTAGAAGAAATTGATATGTTTGACTTCAATGCTCTTCTTCCTGATCATTCGACTTGTCTTATAAATGGAAAAGTGTTGCCAAGTGTTCTTAAAACTGATGAATCATCAACTAATGTTGGTGAACCAGTTTCTGTGACTGCTGAATATTATTCTAAAGGTAAGAAACATAAGAAACAACAATCACAGAAACGGATTAACACTGATAAACCAAAGAAAACTCATTTTCAGAAATCTGATTTTCCTAATAAATCTAAATCTTTTGTTTCAGATTTAAGCAAGAAAAGGTCGAAAGCTCGAACTGAATGGCGACCAAAAAGGAAGGATGATGAGATAGCTGAATCAGTTTCTGATAACTCTTGTAATAGATCAGTTAGTAGTGATAATGATGTAGTTGATCAACTTGCTTGTCCTAAACAAAACCTTGTAACTTCTTACAAGCGGTATTCAATAAAGCAATTGATTCAATTATCTCCAGTTACTACCAAATCTTTTCATTATCGGAGAAATGATTTTGCTTATTCTCATAATTCTACTGATTGGTTTGGATCTTATTATGTTTATTCTTCAAGATCAAATGTTTTTAAAAGTTGTCAATGAAAAGGAGGATCCATATTCAAATGGATGCCAAAATCTTGTGCTAATCTGTTAGGAACCGTTTTTAAATGGCTACCTAAATCTATTGTTTCCTGATTTCTCTTGCAGACCCGACATATGTGGTACTTGGACAGTGGATGTTCCAAACATATGACTGGGCAAAAAGCTTTATTGTCTAATTATACAGAGAAATTCAGTGGAAATGTCAGATTTGGAAACGATCAACTTTCACCAATCTTAGGATATGGTGACATCATTCAAGACAACATAACAATTAAGAAGGTGAGTTATGTCGAAGGCTTAGGGCACAACTTGTTTAGCATCGGTAAATTCTGCGACAAAGGGTTAGAGGTCAACTTCAAAGCTAAGAGATGTTCGGTTCGTTCTGAAGACGGCACAGAACTCTTAGCAGGCAAGCGAAAGACAAATCTCTACACCATCAATCTTTCAAAGGTCCATAATGACAGTCATGTTTGCTTATTATCAAAAGCTTCGATGCAACAAAGTTGGCTTTGGCACCGACGACTATCACATCTGAATTTTCGTTATATCAACAAGCTGGTTAGTGGAAAATTGGTAAAAGGACTTCCTGAGCTGAAATATGAGAAAGAACACTTATGTGCTGCATGAGAGAAGGGTAAGATGAAGAGAGTTGCACATCAACCGAAACCTGAACCAAGCATCAGTTCTCCACTAGAGTTACTGCATATGGATTTGTGTGGTCCGATGAGAACCCAAAGCTTGGGTGGAAAGAAATACGTGTTGGTTATTGTGGATGATTACTCAAGATACACGTGGGTTAAATTTATTCGATCAAAAGATGAGACTCCCGACGTTCTCATTACTTTCTTAAAGACGACCCAGGTGAAAATGCAGCGACAAGTCAAGTTTCTTCGAACGGACAATGGCACAGAGTTCAAAAACAAGATTGTTGAAGAATATCTCGAATCGGTCGGGATATCACATCAGTACTCTGTTGCTCGTACGCCTGAACAAAATGGAGTAGTCGAAAGGCGAAATCGGACGCTAGTCGAGGCCGCTCAGACTATGCTGAGCCAGTCTGACTTACCTCTATTTTTGTGGGCAGAAGTTGTGTCAACTGCATGTCATACTCAAAATCGGTCCACAATACACCACCGTTTTCAAAAGACTCCATATGAGCTGATCAACAATAGAACACCAACAATCAAGTATTTTCACATATTTGGGTGTAAATGTTTCGTGCTTAACGATATAGAGAGAATCTGAATAAATTCAGTGCTAAGGCGGACGAGGGTATTTTCATTGGTTATTCTTCAACATCGGCAGCATATCGTGTTTTTCTGAAGAAATCAAAGACAGTTATCGAGAGCGTTAATGTTACATTTGATGAAGAAATGGCTTCTGAACAACTCAGTTCAGAACCCGTTATCACTGGAGTTTTAGCTTCTGGACAGATCAGTCCAGAACCTGTTTCTACAGAAAAAAATTCGGATAAGGCTTCTACTTCAGTTTCACATTTATCTGATTTAGATTTGTTATTTGAATTCTTTTATGATGAGTTTCTAGGATCTAATGTATCTAAATCTGCTGTGACTGACAGGTCTGAAGACACAAGTTGCAATCATCCAGTTACTTCAGAAGTTTTAACTGAACTTGTATCCCTCGTTTAGTCAGAAACTCACTGAGAGTCCAAGAATCTCTAAATCTTTAGAGGGAGAAAGTAGATAGAGAGAGACTTGGAAGCGCAAAGTATGTATTCAGTAAAAGTGTGTGTGAGTTCTTACACCAAACCAAGACCAAAGGGACTTAAATACCCTTGGTCAGATACAACACAAATAAGCTCTAAACACAGTATTTGACCAAGCCTTATAAATACAATGATTACTATAAAATCAGACCTAACAATATCCCCCTTAGTAATCATTGGCGCTTTGGTCTTCAAAAATTATCTTCTATAACAGCACGAACCAACAAAGCGACTTTGTGAAGCTTTCTGACTTTTTAAGAAAAATTTCTTCTCAGCATCTTTCAGATTAAGTTGTCTTTACTGTCTTGAGCTCTAGACGATACACCTCTTTTGAATGATCTTGAATGAACTGTGGTGTTCGGAGCAGAAACAACAAAATAATTTATTGTAGCTGAGAGAATAGAATCTTTGAGCGAATCTTGATCAGCAGATAAACATTTGAGCTCTTTGTCTCTTTAACATCTCCTTGACTTCTCCCCCTCATGACCTTGATGATCTTGATGAACTTGGTCATGCAAATGTTGGAGACGAGACAGCGTAAGATCTGCAAAAACAAAGAAACAGAGAAAATAGAGGAGGTTTGCGCTTCATGTTGGATGCGCAAACCAAGATTTGCGTTTCATGTTGGACGCGCAAACGAAGGTTTGCGTTTCATGAAGGGAGTGCAAATCAAAGTTTGCGTTTCATGCTGGAAGCGCAAAGCTGACTTGGACAAAGTTTACCTTTTTAAGCTCTTTGACTCCCCCTACACAAATGCACTAGATATGACACTTTTAGTTAGCATTCATATAAAGAAAATCAGATACTCCCCCCCAAAAACAAATATAATCTTTGAAAAATATTCTCTTTGTTCACTCCCCCTTGAATAATGCATAAACCCATTAAAATATATTTATGAGAACACAATGATCAAATATTAATGTAGAAAGAAAAATATAATGAATGTAAATTTTGAAACAACTAAACATATAAAATTTTAAACACTAAACAAATAAAATTGTATAGAGTAAAATATTACAAATTTATCAATCATTTGAAATCAAACATATGTTGTAGGATACAAGAACAAGTTTCATTGCATATCAAGTTAAAACATGTTCAGTTTAAAAAACTTCCATCAATCTATTCAGTGTGCTCACATGCGAATATTCGATTATCTTCAAGAAAATGCAATTCTAAAAATATTATAGAGAACTTTGCATGTACTCACACTAAACCATCAAGAATTAAGATATTCATAAATTTATAGATTTATCGCAACTCAAACATATCACTAAGTATCATGAGATGTGTGCTAATTGGCATCTTTTAGCATTGTGCACATTGGCATCTTGACATGAGTGTGCTCTTTGGCATCTTTTAAGCGCGTGCACTATGGCATCTTTTGATCAAAAAGTTTATTAAGTAAAGAACATGCCGTAAACGTAACTTTCTATCTGACCCTATTGCAGGATTTGGGTCAGCCGCTCCCAGACCAGTTGGCCTTAGGGGACTAAGTGTCAAGCACCCCTTGGAACTTACTTTCCCAGATCAGAAAGGCTACATCGACATATCCTAAACCCATTCATACCAGTAAAACATGACTTTCGATCTGGTTCTATTGAAGGATTTGTGTTCGATCACTCCCAGATCAAATGACCTTAGGGAACCAGATGACGAGCATCCCACGAACTTACTTTCCCAAACCATAAAGGTCACAGGTACAAACTTTTAAACTCAGAGATTTCTGTATTTTTAAGAAATTATTATTCATCTCAATCACTCAGGTCAACATCTAAGTTCTTAGCCCATAATTTCATTCCGATCTATAATTCTGATTAATTAGGTAGTCTAAGCAAAGTAAACTATAAAAATTCCGAATCACACAACTTTAAAGCAGTAATAAAAGTTTCAAACATATTGCTGACTTTTCAACTTTTTTAAGACTTGAAATTTGACCATATAAAAACTTTAATATAAACAAAAGAACTTGAAAATTTATCCTAGACACAGATTTTATTCAAAAGAAAGAAAAAATGTAAAACTGTACTTTATAGAATAAAATTTGTAAATATTTAAACTTTTAATTAATATTTAGTTGAAACAAAATAAAATTCAATTATTTCATCTTTCACATAAAAAAAAAATTTGTGTCTCAAATTAAAAAAAAATTTGGTTTATACAAAATCAAGAAATAGATGAACAAGCTCAGATTCTTGAAAAACTAATGAGAAAAACAGGAACACATCATTATCAGAGATAAATGCAGCGGAAATAAAATTGATATACTCACAGTATCTCATATAGTCAGAAGCTTAAATCATTGAAGAACGAGTTCTAAACTGATTTGTTTAGAAGTCGTAGTCTATGAAGTACGGGTCCTGAGCTGAAGTACTCAGAAGCCAACTTCCCTTACTCCCCCTTAACATGTGATGCCTGCAACTTTAAATCAGATAAAGATTTGGGTACCCACTTGAATTTGGGCCCGTGTTTGTTAGTTGCAGTTCGTATGGGAAAATAATAAGCAGAATTGACATTTAAAGCACGAGGAATAGGAGCAGAAAAATAATCACAACCATCATAAGAGAAAGCATAATCATCAGAACTAGAATCTGAGGAAGAACATGAGACATGTTTTGAAATTCGAATCATTTGCTTTATAGAGTATTTTGAAATTTTATTACATTTAGCAAATGAATCACTGTTATAAAGTTTGTCTACACATTTATCCCCATCAACAATAGGTTCATCAGATGTCCGCCTCGCTCTCCAGATTTGCTTCTTTGACTTGCTCACAGTCCAATCTAAAAGAATAGAATCGGAAGAATTAGAACAGTCAGATATAACTGTATCTCGTTTCTTCGACTTCTTTGACCGTCTTTTTTTACGCTTAGGTTTATAATATTGATCATTTAGCGTAAAAAAATCATCAAGAATTTTAGACGAAATATTTAAATCAGAAGAAATAAATTTATCCAAGCAACCAATCTGATCAACTAATAAATCTGAATTTGCCTCAGAGTCTGAATTATTTTGAGAAAAGATTTTAAAATTTGAAACTTCCTTTTTATTTTCCTTAGAATCAGAAGATAGGCTAGAAATAGAATCTGATTTTTGAAAAAATAAATTTTCTTCAAGACTAGAAGTCATGAAAGAAAGAAGAATATCAGATTCAATTTTCTTCAAAATATTTCGATCTTCTATCTGATCTTCAAGATCTATGATTTTTCCTTCTAATACTAATGGAGGTGTATATTTCTTTGAATCATAAATGATTGGAGAAATATTTCATTTATCAGAATCATGTGCATAAGGAGCAATAAAATCACCAGACATTGAAGATTTGATAGGAGATATATCATTTAAAACTCTTTTTTCTATTCTTGATTTTTCAGGAAAATATTTTGCATTTTCGGACGTATAGACAAAAGGAATTTCATTTTTCTTGTTATTTATCCTTTTCTCATTTTCGAGATCTAACACTTCCTTTTCACTAGTCCAATGAAATTTGAACTGAGGAGCATAGTCAGCAAGAGTTAGATAATCGTATTTATATAAAGTACGAACTTCGTTTATCACTTTGTTTAAACAATGAGGATTGTCAAAACCAAGTCCCCACCTTTGTTTTAAAGCCTCTTCACTCCTTGGCTTGTTCATAAAAATTGTTTGTTCAGATTGGTCTCTTAGATAAAGTTTTTCTTCTAATTTATTTATTTTATCTGAAAATTCATCTTTTAAATTAGTCATAGCCGTCAAAGATTCAAGATAAGTTTTATCTGAATTTTTCAAATCATCCAATTTCTTTTGAAAGATGTCTTTAGTATTTTCTAAATAGATTTTTCATCTTTCAAAGAAATTTTTAGTTTGTCAAACAAATCTGACTTTTCAGAATTTAAATTCTTTTCAGATAAAATCTTTGAACGCAAATCAGATAAAGCAGTTATTATGATATCAAACTGAGAGGTAATAAATTTGTAGTCAAATTCAGAATATACCTCATCCTCATCTGTATCAGAATCGTCTGACTGATCATCTCCAATGAAGCACATCTGAGCGATCTCTACGTTTGAAGCTTCGTCGTCAGAGTGATCCAGCCAGAATTCTTCCTCGGCCAGCAAAGCAGTTCCGTTCTCTCTCTTTTCTGCTAGTTCCATTTTCTTCCTGTAGTAAGTTGAATCCCTAACCTTTTTAGCTCGACACTCCTTTGAGTAGTGACCCAACTTTCCACAGTTATAACAAGAAGCAGTCTTAGGCTCGGGCACTTTGACTGTAGATGCAGAAGTGAAGCGAGAAGAATTGGAACCCGATCTCGGTTGGAACTTCTTCTGATAATGCTGAGAAAGAAGGATCATCGCTTTCTGTAATGCTTCGCCATCATCTTCAGTTGACCCGGTGTAAGCGTTATCAGACAACGCTTGTTCAGTCAGTTGCTTCGTGAGGAGAGCAACCGGATCAACTGTCTTCTTGTTTGTCTCTAGTTTGACCTTCTTCTCTAACACCAAACTCTCATCAGTAAGCAAAATCTCAAACAACTCTTGAATCTGCATTGTGGAGATTCTGACATCATTCCTCAGTCTATGGCACGATTTATTCCATTCATGCTGCAAAGTGTTGAGAAATTTTAGATTTGTCTCAAGCTCAGTCTTTTCAACCTTAATCTTCCGAAGATCATTGATGACGAAACAGAATCGATCATACACAGTCTTTAGTGGCTCCCCATCCTTGGCTTTGAATTCCTCAAAATTATTCATATAACGAGTGTGACGAAGTTGTGTTGCAACAGAAGATCCAAGCATAATCTTTTCCAGCTGTTTCCACATCAGATTAGGATGAGTTTTGAAATAATCAATCCTATTACATACAGAGTTTGGCAAAGCCAGCATTAGATTTGCTTTAATATCCCGATCAGCTTGATATGCAGTCAACTCATCTTGTGAATACTCTTTAGTAGACTTATACATTCCAGAAGCCAATTTGGGTCTATCAAACGGTCCTTCAGATAGAATGATCATCATGTCATTACCATTCTTTTGTCGTTCAATGAAGTTTAGAAATCGATCTTGCCATTGTGTAAATTCATTTTCGTCTATTAGCACCGGAGGTCGATTTTCTGAACCCAGAGACATCATCAGATCACTTTTGTAAAACTGAGCTTGAAAAGCAAACTTGTCGGAATCCATAGGTAACAACAAATTTTTTTTTTCCAGTTATTTTTTTTAATCTAAGTCTGGAGCATGCGCAAAGTAGATCTTTGCGTGTCAGGAGGAGAACGCAAACAAGAGGTTTGCGTTGACAGCTAGAAACGCAAACTAAGACTTTGTGTTTTAAACGTGAAGCGCGAAGACGAGCTTTGCGTGTTAAGACATGGTTTCGCGTGTGAAGACTGAAGCGCAAAGAATACTTTGCGTTTGTATAGTAAAGCGCAAAGTAGACTTTGTGGGTTGAACTTGAAGCGCGAACCAAGAGCTTTTCGGACGAAGGCAGAAACGCAAATCAGACTTTGAGTATGAAGGAGGGAGCGCAAACTTCACTTTGCGTTTGTAGAGGGAAACACAAAGCAGACTTTGCGTTTGTAGAGGTAAGTACAAAGCAGACTTTGCATTTGAAGCTAGATGCGAAAACCTGAAACAAAAAGACAAAATTAGAAGAACATGTAAATCCAACTATGAACAAGCGCAAACCAACATGAAACATGCGCAAAGCTATATGAATGAGGCGCAAAGTTTAGATCTTGCGCAAACCGAAGACAAAACTCAAAAACTTCTAAAAAAATCGATTTCAACACTGATTTTGAAGAAAAATTCTTATACCAAAACATTCGAAAACACCTTTTTAACACAATTCAATCAAAAAATTTGATTAAAAACCATGAACTCAAATTTTCGTAAATCACACAGAACGTGAAAACCGTTTTTTTCAGAAAAACAATAAAACTCAAAATCGAAGATCAACTCAAGGTTTTTATGCAAAACATTCTGAAACAAATGTGATCGATTATCAAAAACGAAACTAATGATTCTAAAATCAACACAATTCGATCACAAACACATCCAAATTTTATGAGAAATCAAGAAAACGAGATTTTCTTGAAAAAATTCAAGAAAATCGATCAAATTTTCGATTTCAATCACAAATTCAGATATAGAAAAACAATCTATCAATCCTCTCAAGATTCAGTTGGCTCTGATACCAATTGAGAGCCCAAGAATCCCTAAATCTTTAGAGAGAGAAAGTAGAGAGAGAGAGACTTGGAAGCGCAAAGTATGTATTCAGTAAAAGTGTGCGTGAGTTCTTACACCAAACCAAGACCAAAGGTGCTTAAATACCCTTGGTCAGATACAACTCAAATAAGCTCTAAACACAGTATTTGACCAAGCCCTATAAATACAATGATTACTATAAAATCAGACCTAACACTCACATTCCAACATCTACTCCTACAGTTGAAGATACACAAGTAACTGCTGAGCCAGAAGTAACTATATCAGTTGGGTGTGATATAATGTCTACTCAACAGCCATAGTCTGTTGTTCCAACTGATGCTTCTGCACCTGAATCTTCAACTACAAACCCCCTTCCATCTATTCAATCTGAAGAGTCTGATAGTGGATTTCTAGACGATGATCATGTTCAATCAGTATCTACTCCACTACCTCATGAGTATCGCTGGACCAAAGAGCATCCATTACATCAAGTAATTGGAGATCTCAAGAAGCCTGTACAAACTAGGTCAGCGACTCTTAATGAATGTATGCATAACTCATTCCTTAGTAAGATAGAGCCCACGCGAGTATCAGAGGCTCTTGCTGATTCGGATTGGGTATCTGCTATGCAAGAAGAGATCAATCAGTTTGAAGCCCTAAAGCTTTGGAGATTAGTTCCAAAACCAGATGGTAAAACCGTGATAGGCACTAAATGGGTATTCAAAAACAAGAAGGATGAAGATGGTATCGTCATAAGGAACAAAGCTAGACTTGTTGCCATAGGTTACCGGCAAGAGGAAGGCATAGATTACGATGATACGTATGCTCCAGTAGCGCGTATAGAGGCAATCCTCATGTTTCTAGCCTACGCAGCTCATAAGAATTTCACAGTCTATCAGATGGACGTGAAAACGGCCTTTCTGAATGGCATTCTTAAGGAGGAAGTCTACGTGTCTCAACCAGAAGGGTTCGTGAATCCAGATAAGCCAAATCATGTCTACATCTTGGTATGCTGTTCTATCTAAATTCTTGGTCAAGTCAGGTTTTTCCAAAGGTAAAGTTGATACTACTTTGTTCATTAAAAAGGAAAAAGTTGATATCATCCTTATTCAAATATATGTTGATGATATAATATTTGGTTCTACTAATCCTAAATTTTGCAAAAACTTTTCTAACCTCATGGTGTCAAGTTTTCAAATGAGTATGATGGGAGAGATGAATTTCTTTCTCGGATTACAAATTAAACAATTTTCAACGGGGATTTTCATCAACCAATCTAAGTACATTTTGGATATTCTTCGGAACTTCAATATGGAAAATTGTAAACCAATTGGAACCCCGATGGCACCAGGTACTAAGATTAGCACTGATCCTTCGGGTAAAAGTGTTGATGTTAGAACTTATAGAGGTATGATAGGATCGTTAATGTATCTTACATCTAGTAGACCAGATATTATGTTTTCAACTTGCTTATGTTCTAGATATCATAGAAACAATTATGCGTTTCCACATCAACTGCTGAAGCAGAGTAGATAGTTGCTGCCAATTGCTGCTCTCAAGTGTTGTGGATGCGAACACAGCTGCGAGACTATTGATTCAAGTTTGATAAAATCCCAATTTATTGCGACTCGAAGAGTGCAATCGTGATATCTGCTAATCCTCTCCAGCATACGAAAACCAAACACATTGACGTCAGGTATCATTTTATTAAGGATAATGTCGAAAAATGAACAATTGAACTTTATTTTGTAAAAACAGATTATCAACTTGCAGATTTATTTACCAAACCATTAGATGAAAAGAGATTTAATTTTCTTGTCTCTAAGCTTGGTATGTTAAATCTTAAGACATAATCGGTTGTTACCTAATATAGTTTCGTATTGTTATTTTTCATCATTTTCTTTATCATTATGTTTGAAGGATATCTGCACTTTAATTGTTTGCTCATGATCTCAGGGGAGTAAGAGAAGATTTTAGATGATCTACATTATTTTGAGGGGGAGCATAACTAATTTTTGCATTTTACTTAAATGACAAAATTTTTGTAATGCATGATTTTAGGGGGAGCTTATATGTCATACCAAAAGGATTAAGACTATGATTTCTGATTATTTCAAATCAGAATTCGTATTTTAATCGTTTTACTGCTTTATGTCTTTTACTTTCGAATAAATTTGTGAATAAAGTTGCTTTGACTAGACTTTGAGATTTTTGCAGGATGAGAGAAGCTGACAAGATCATATCTTAATGACTTAAGCTTGAATTCATGAGATTTAAGATTGCACGAAAAGGTAAATTTCTTATCTTAATCTCAAATATATCTGAAAGAAGGACAACTTTCAGATATAGAAAACATGTTTTGAAATGTTTAAACCACTTCCCAATTCTTAAACAGATTTTATAATTTGGAAGTGTGATTTTAAATGTTTTCATTTTATTTTTGTGCTTAATTGATAAATAAACCGTGTGTTTCCAAAGATAAATACTTGCGTATTGTCTTTTCTACATACTTTCAAGTATTCACACACATCGGTTTAATTTTTGATCAAATTGTTCTTACCATGTCTCTAAATTGAAACAATTTTTCGATGGTAAGACACCCCGTTTGTATTACAATGAATTTTGAGCGATATTTCATTTCGAAACGTCATTTCAAGAATGTCTATATTTTTGTTTCTTATAGACAATATCCATTATTCTTGACCTTAAACTTTGATTGCTATATCATTCATTTCTGATCATTTTCATACAATGTCAGATTTTCAAACAAGTCTTTTGCATTCATATTCATTCATTTAATATACTTGTTTGAAAATGCTTCCATGTTTAAAAATTCTCATATCTTCATGATTATATTTTGAGCATACATGCATCTGACATTTGTATTATTGAGCTTTAACTGATAAAGTTAAACCATTTTGAGCAACGCATGCTTTATAGGAAAAATATGGGTTCTTTGTGTTAAGAATTAACTGAACTTATATGAAATCACGTTAACCAGTGATTTCTACCCGAGAAGTTAATCCATAGAGATTGAGTGTGAGGAGTCTAAAAGAAATGAGTGTGGGTGTGATGAGGTAAAATGTAAAGGAGAGTTTGGTTAGTAGTGAGCTTAATGATCAAAAGAAAGACGGTGTGAGATCAGAGTAAAAGAATATTAAACTCTGCACCAACTACTTTCTGAGCCGGGCAGCCACATTACTAGCGTTTCACAATTCTTTGGTGAACGTTATTGAAACAGGCAACTAGCCCATGCCAACTCTTGACTAAACCCCACCAACCACTCATTTTCTTCTTAAAAAAGAAAATGTTTCATATTTTTCTGGGGACGCAACATATATTTTCTCTGGTTTTCATTTGGAAAATCTGGATATTGAAAAAGAAGGAAGTCTACCCCACCTTCGCACTTCAATCATGCACATTGATTATGTGTTTATCTACTGTTGTCTCAGTGGTTTACACAATGTTGAGCATTATAAAAGCAATCATTCGTGCTTAATTCTTTCTACACATGCACGAACACACAAGGAAATTTGTTTTTCTTGTCATAACGTTCTTAGAAATTGCCTTTGTGGTGTTTCGATGATTGGATGGAAGCCCTGGGGGAGTGAACATCAAAAAGCTCCTTTATATTGTGTATTCGTTACACACAGTGACTTTGTGTTACTGACAGACATTTTAACTGATTCATTTGTTAACTCAGGAGTTACATGTTCCTATTTTGTCTAGATTTGAAAAGATCTGGATGAATACATTGTTAGAATTGGCAATGAATCAGAGGCTCGTAAACAGATCAGTGGTCAGACTGGATACAGACATTTCTTCTTGAAAGTTTTGATGATATTGTTGCTCATTTCATCAAAAAGGGGGAGATGCTATCAAGAAATGATAAAGTTTTTGAGAGATGATTTTCAGAAATGTCCATGTCAGAAAATTCAAAGTAAAGATTTGAAGAAGATTACAAGAATTTCTGAAGATTTGAGGAAATTTTCCTTGAAGATTATTTGCTAAAGCAATTTAAGATGATTCTGAAGATAATTTCTTTCCAAAGTCTGAAAGTGTTTTGTGAAAGTTTTGGGGAGATTGTTAATCGTTTGAAGACAGTTTTGGAAAGAATACCGTCAAAAGAAAAAGGGGAGATTGTACGGACAGAGCTTAAAGTGAAGATTGTATTGCTATATCTTTCAACAGTGATCTTGAATCCAAAGGAAGAGATTGTTAGAGCATAAATCTATTGGATACAAGATCAAGAATACTGAAGGTCAAAGTTCAAGAAGTCAAAGCTGAGAAAGTCAACTCTCACGTGAAAGTCAAACTCTTTTGTAATAAAAGTCAAAGTGTATTGTATTTGTATTTTGTTTTTAGTTTCCTTGTTTTTAAATGTGGGTATAAATACCTTATTTCCTTTGAAAGTAAGAATGTACGTAATCAGTTGTATTCAGTTGTACGAAGTAGAGAGAGAAATCTGTAGAGAGAGAGAGAGAGAGAGAGTTCTAGAGAGAGAGTTTCTAATCTTGAGATTTGAAGTTTGAATCAAACAGGTAATTTGTTTGAATCTTGTTTGTTAATTTGTTTGTGATTAGAAACTAGAATCTAGGAATAACATAGTACCTATTTTCTTATAGTGGAATGATATTACATTCACTATAGGCTCAAGATTTCTATGGTGAAGTATGTATGTGTCCTATGTTTCCAGGTGAATGGAATTGAAATTGGACCCTATAATTCAGAAGGAAACCTTTGATGTTTTTTTCATATGATATTTATTAAGGGCCAAGATGAGTTAGTTTGGTTCTTTTATATGTACTAATTAGTGGTGGACGAAAATATAGTACAAGGTGGAAAAACAAAGCAATCAAATGTTTTTTTAGAGATACTTGTATACAAGAACCATCAAATGGATGGTAATATATTTTTGAATCTATTAAAAATAGATAATAGTATTAATTTAATTGAAACAAATAATAATTTTATAAATTCAACAGTATAACATTTTGATGGATAAAATAGATAATTATACATATTCAGACGTTTGTCAGTTTACAAAAACAAACAGTCTTATTGATTTAGATTTCAGACTTCACAACCTCTTTCAAAACAAACGCCACCTTAGTATTCTAAATAATACTAGAAGTGTACTCGTGCAATGCAGCGAGATACATCACGATTTTAATGTTTCGTTTTTTTTGTCTATTTACAGTACGATTTTGGATGGTTTTGAGAAAGTGATAATGTTTTTTTTTTTATAAATTTGTTTAGTTTAGGCTTAATAATATAATTTTTTTATATAAAAAAATTAAGTATTTTGTTAGAATTCAATGATTATCTTTTATATTTTAATGACATCTAGAAAAAATAACCAATTACATATTTAATAATATAATTAAAACAAATTGATAGTAATATAATATATTAATTAATAGTGATACATGAAAATGTCTGCATAAAAGGAAGATCTTGCACATACCAAATTGGTGGGTGTTAGAAGCCTCCAGTAATAATATGTATCTTGTGCTTTGATACTTGTAAATTAAGAGATTTTTAAAATCTTGCATAAAATGATGGTACCTTGTGCCTAATAATTTGTATTTAAGAGTTTTTATCAATGTTTTATAATATAGTATAGATATATGTAAAATGTTATGTGAATAATAATAATTGTTAATAGTCATTTAATAGTATTAAATATATAATAAGTGTTAGGTAAATAATAGTTGACAACGATTATTCACAAATATATAAGAGTAAGAGTACTATGTACATACTAATTAATGATAGGTTATGTTATACTCAAACCATAAAATTTCCGACGTCTTGGGGAGTACAAGAGATCAAAAGTGAGCAAAAGGTCGCACATGACTGTTATCGAACGACACTAAAACATCGCAAGCAAGACATCTAGTAATTACAGGTCCAAGATGTTCATGAAGTTGTCAACGATTACCAACTACAGGAAGTCATCCTCAATCAAAACAAGCCTGGCAAATTTTTCTTCGTAGGGTCATCATTGGATCCCGTCCTGAAAGAAAAATTGATTGATTTCCTGAAAGAAATGTCAACTGTTTCGCTTGGACATATAAGGACATGATCGGTATAGATCCTAATGTTATATAACATAAATTAAACATCGATCCTTCGTTCAAACCAGTCAAGAAAAATGTCGGAAGTTTGCTCCAGAGAGGAATAAGGTGATCAACGACGAGGTCGACAATTTGCTAAAAACAGGAAAGATCAGGGAGGTCAAGTATCCTGAATGGTTGGCTAATGTTGTGGTCATACAGAAAAAGAATGGTAAGTGGAGAGTCTGCATCGACTTCACTGATCTCAACAAAGCTTGTCCTAATGACCTGTTTCCACTACCACATATCGACACAATGGTTGATGAGATGGCAAGGCATGAATTCTTGACATTTATGGACGCATATTCCGGTGATAATCAAATTTTAATGCATTTTGACGATCAAGAAAAGACGTTGTTCATGATGGATAAAGGTATTTATTGTTACAAGGTAATGTCGTTTGGTCTTATGAATGCAGGTTCAACATACCAGCGATTGGTCAACCGGATGTTCAAGAAACACCTAGGCGACACCATGGAAGTATATATCGACGACATGCTCATGAAGTCAAAAGAGTGACGGATCACATTGGACACCTCAAACAATCGTTCGACATTCACAAAGAATACAAGATGAAGGTAAGCCCTACCAAATGTTCCTTTGGTGAGACGCCGGTAAATTCTTAGGTCATATGGTGACGCATTGAGGAATCGAAGCTAATCATGACCAAATTAAGGCGGTCATCAACATCCAATCACCAAGGAACTTCAAAGAAGTCTAACACTTACTGGTTGTGTCGCAACTTTAAACAGGTTCATCTCAGGATCCTCTGATAAATGTCACTTGTTTTACAATGTGTTGAAAAAAAAACAAGGGATGTGAATGGTCGGACGATCACGAGAATGCACTTCATAAGTTAAAATAATACATGTCGTCACCACCATTGTTGTCGAAACCCGTGGACGGTGAAACTCTACAGCTATACCTTGTCGTGAGTCTTACCTCGGTCAGCTCTGTTCTCACTCTCGAGGACGATAAGCAACAACTACTGATCTATTACATCAGTAAGTCTCTCTTAGATGCTAAAACCAGGTATTCTTTGATGGAAAAATTACTATTGTCACTAGTGACCACAACAAAAAAGTTATAACATTATTTCGAATCACATCCTATAACTGTTGTAACTAACTATCCTCTTAAGTTTGTCTTAAGAAAACTTGAGTTGACAGGTAGATTAGCTAAGTGGAGTGTATACCTCAACAATTATGATATTAGTTACAAACCACAAACGACAATCAAATCTCAGGCACTCGTAGACTTTATCACCGATTTCAGTCATGAACTGGAAAAAGAAGCATAAGTCTAAACATTATCTATGGAGACTCTCGATAACACTACTTGGACACTCCATGTAGACGGATCATCGAATTCTCGAGTAACCAGCTTAGGTGTCATATTAAAGTCACCACTATGGGTGGGAAGATGGTGTACTCCATATGTTGCAACTTCAAAGTGACAAACAATGAAGCAGAGTACGACGCATTGATCGTATGAATGGACATGGAACGAGACTTAGGAGCGACAAGTGTACAAGTTAGATGTTACTCCGTACTGGTCGTGAATCAGATGAATGGAGAGTTCGTGGATAAGTATTCCAAGATGACTGCATATCTTAAAGTAGCAAAAGCTAAATTAGAAATGTTCGACACATATTCAATTTAGCAAATCTCAAGAGATCAAACAACTCAAGGCGACGCTTTAGCCAACCTTGGGTCGACACCTAGCAAATCACCATTCGACGTCGTGCCAATGGTTCATTTATTATCACCATCCGTCGAAATGCCTGTCAAAAAAGCGACTGTTAGCTCCAAATCTTCTTTTTGTTAAAGTGTTGAAAATACTCAAGTCCTATTTCAGAAGACTTCCAAAGATAGACTTCAGAGGACGAAGAATTCAGAGGACAAACCTGCCTCTGAAGTACTTATCAGACATTGCAACTTTCAGCAGAAGACATCAGAGGCTCTGATACAATGTCAGAGCTCTGAAGACATTCTCTCTGAAGATGGCGCTGAAGACTTTCCTGAAGTATCGGAACAGATAACCAATCACTTAGTGATAAGATTTACTTTACAGAGTAGGTTATTGTTCAAGCATGTCTTGAGCTTACCTATTAGGTAAGACACTGTTCAAGCATGCTTCTATTTGTCAGAATAGTACACTGTTTACTTTATGGTCCTATAAATAGGACCATCACTCCTTTGACAAGTGTGTGCTTTTTGATATCTTGTATAAGAAGAATCAACTGAATATATCTCATGAAGATCTTGTTCTTTCTACTTGCTTTATATATGAACTGTGATATTTGAATCTGCTTTTGATATTAAACTATATTGCATCCGCTGTTTATACTCATGTTGTTTATATCATTATTGTTATAAGATTAAATCTGGGATCCAACAATTGGTATCAGAGCCACCTTTGTTTTCTAAAACAAAGAAAGATCATATCTGCATACTCGGATAGATTTAATTCTTACCGATTCAAGCTTTTATTATCTGTGCATATTTATGTAAATCCTAGTTTATTAAACTTCATATGCTCCAGATTTAAAAGTAAATCACAGTTACATCATTTAATAGTAAGATCTTCATAGAAAAGCATCAGTTCTTCAAATCTTCATCTTTTCTTCACAAAAATGGCAAACTCAAGCATAAGTGCCATTTATACAGCCGGATCATTAACCAAACCTCCTACACTTCTAAGGGATGAATATCCTCAATGGAAGATAAGGATGGTAAATTTCTTAGAAGGCATGGACAGGGATATGTTAAGATCAGTGAACGATGGACGTCACCAACCAATGGTGTTGGTACCAAGAGTTCCAGCAACAGTAGATACTGCTGAAATCCCTGCTTACTATGAAAAGAAAACTTCAAACTTTACGGATGAAGAAACTAACATGTTGGATAATGATTCAAAAGTTGTTAGATTACTTATAATGGCCCTTCCCAATGATATCTTCCAAGAACTTGATTCTTGTGTAACTGCAAAAGAGATATGGGATCAGTTGTTAAATCAACTTGAAGGAGGCCTACAAACTGAAAAGAACAGGAGAAATCTTTGTATCAATGAATATCATGATTTTCATGCATTACCCGAAGAAACATTACATCAAACATACTCAAGGTTTAACATCCTCATCAAAAATGCAAAAAATTTGGGGTCATGAGAACAAAAGAAGAAAACAATGTTCTCTTTCTTAAAAGTCTAAATGAAGAATGGTCACAACTGTCAATGTCGATACAAGCCAATCAAAATCTTGAATCATGGTCATTGACTGACATTTATGGTACCTTTGTAGCACAGGAAAAGAAGTTGTTAAACAAAAATCAAAAAACTCTTTAGGTGGTCCACTTGCACTCATGTCAAAACAGAAGGGTGTATCACAAGAATGCAGAAATGCAGAAAAAGACAATTGTTCAAAAAGGGAATCTAAAAGAAAATCCAAGAAGGTTCTGATGACTGAAGAAGTTGAACACTCAGATTCTGACTCAGATGATGACATCAATGCCTTTGCCAAATATCTTGCATTAATCACCCATCAATTTAACAAGAAATTTGGCAAGAAAGTCTTTGAAGGAAGAAGAGATGATGAAGAAAGAAGAGGAAATCCAGAAAGAAGATTTCAGAAAACTGAATATCAACAAGAGCCCAGATCTACTCTGCATAGTGATCAAAAGGTCGTTCATTTCACCAATCATGATTCTACTAAACAATCAAGATCTCAACAATCATTTCAGCCAATGTATCCTCAACCTCAGAGGTACTTCATGCCACAACCACAAGTACAAACACATAAGACAGAATCAGACACTGCTCTTCCATCAAACCAAAACGATGGAAGATGCTTTAGATGTGGAAAGCCAGGCTATTACTCCGCCAAATGCAGAGGTAGACTCATCAAGGATGAAGACAACTACAAAAACAAGTACAAGTACAATGTCAAAGAAAGAGTACTTGTAGCAGAGATGGAAGACTGGCTGTCAGACTCAACAAGCGATGGAGAGGAAGAACCCACCAATCTCTGTGGTATGGCGTTCACAGATGATCAAAGTGATGGATCATCAAAGGACTACACTGAAAAGGTAAACTCTCCTTCCACCTCTGAAAGTGATCTTGAATTGGATGTTATTAAACTAACAGATGAATTTCAAATCCTAAAGCAAAAACTTGTTGAGGAAAAAGAAAAAGCAAAACAAATGACAAAAGATCATAATTTTTACAAAAGGGAAAAATATCTTCTTGAATCTGAAAAGAGAGATATTTTTGTTGAAAAATCTGATCTTGAAAAAGCTCAGAAACAAAAGGAAAAATCATTTTCAGAAAAATTCAAAGAACATGAGAAAGTTTTAAAAGTTAAAGAAGAAGAAGTAAAAAAATCTGAGTATGAAAGATTCAATTCTGTTGCCTTAACAAATTTTTTCCAAAAAGAAAGACAAATCTTACATCAATCTCTGGAAAGGAAAGAATTTCAAATCAAAAGTTATCTTGATGCTCAGGATGTTCATATAAAGATAAACTCTCAAATGGATACTCAAGGGCTTGAATTCAATGAATTGGATCCATTCACTAGATTGAAGAAAACTTCACTTTCTTCCACTTTCTGCAAAGGAAAGGTCCAGAGCTCTGACTGTCCATCACTGAACAATTTCAAGAGAATAAAAACCTCATAAGGGCTCTGAACTTTAAAAATGTAGAATACTCTGAAGTACAAAGCTTTCCAAATTCCATCTTAAAAATAGAAAAGGAAACTTCAGAGGTATTTTTCACAAAACCTCAGAGTAATGATCCTAAAGAGATTTTTAAGTTTAATGCATTCATCAAAGATGAATCAGAGACATATGAACAAAGTACCTCTGAAGCAAGTACTTCTGAAGATGAACCTCAGAGTTCACTTAATCCAGGTGGCCCTCTGTATTCACCAATCTCTGATGAATGCATCAGAACTACATTTGCGGATGACATCAAGAGAATAAATCAAGAAAATATCATAGCTGATTTAAAGAAGAAAGAAAGCATGAAAAGAATCATCAAAGTCTCAAGACATAAGAAAATTGAGAAACCATCAGAGGTAGTTATCACTGGTAAGACTGAACGAGACTTTCTTGACTCTGATTCTGAATCTGATCCAGAGGTAGATGAATAAATTTTCTACAAACCAGAGAAAGTAATTCATAAAAAGATAGATACTGTTGGTTCTGGAATTTTGAACATTCCTATTTCTGTTTTAAAAAATAAACCTAGAATACCAATATATCCTGACTTTGCAGAAATGTGTCTTTAAGCAAAAACTTCTCTGGAACTTGAAAAAGAATTACAAGAAAAGGCAAAGAATAAAACTATCACTTCTCAACTCTACACTTATAAACCAATCAAGTTTACTCCTGGACAAAAAGGAAAATGGCAAGAAATTAACCATTCTGATCCTGTTTGTGCAGTGAGCAACAAAGAGAAGAGGATGTTTCTGAACAAGAGAAGGCAACTTAAAAAGAAAGATGTCTCTCAAGTTAAAAGAAAAGAAGTAGTTAGGAATACTTGTAATATTCCTAGTACTAATTCAAAAAGGAATCATAATGTATCGAATGCATTTAATGAAATGAAATCCTTTGCTTCTACTTCTTCTTGTTCTGTAAAGTGCAATTGCATCCAACTCTTGATGAAACTAAAAAATCACTTCGAAGGTTCTCATTGTTTTCTTAATCAATCTCTGAATAAAAATTCAGAGACAAAGCCTCAAAAGAAAAAGAACAATTCTGCCAAAACATCAAAAGATTAGAAGGCAAAATTTCAAAGAGATAATTAGAAGTCTAATAAAATAGACCCATAATGAGATGGGTACCTAAGAAAATCTAATCTGTCTTGCAGAAACAGTCTATGCCGATCTGGTACTTAGATTCTGGATGTTCAAGGCATATCACTGGAGATAAAAAGTTACTATCCTCTTTCAAAGTTAAATATGGGGGAGCAGTAACTTTTGGAGACAATATGCAAGGACAAATTAAGGGTTATGGTTAGCTTACAAGAGGTAATGTTTCAGTATCAAAGGTTGCTTATGTTGATGGGTTAAAGCATAACTTGATCAGCATAAGTAAACTTTGTGACCATGGTTTTGATGTGAAATTTCAAGAAAAACATTATTCACTACTTCACTCAAAAACAGGTCAAGAAATGCTCAGAGCTGATAGAAAGGGAAATTTATACAGAATGAATTTTTCCAAACACATAAAAATTGACTCAGAGAAACTCTGTCTAGTATCTCTGAACAATGAAGATGTTTGGCTCTGGCATAAAAAGTTCTCACATCTGAACTTTTCTTCACTTGATAAATTGGTCAAACTAAATCTGGTTAAGGGATTGCCATCTTTGAAGTTTAACAAATATCATCTTTGTTCTGCTTGTGAAATGGGAAAAATGAAAAGATCTTCCCACAAGACCAAAAGTGATAATAATTGTCCAAAACCTCTGCATATGCTTCATGTGGACCTCTGTGGTCCTATCTCTACACAGAGCTTGTCAGGTAAAAAGTATATCCTCGTTTTGATTGACGAATGCTCTAGATATACTTGGATAGAATTCATCAGATCCAAGTCTGATGTCCCTGATATTTTAATAAGATTGTTAAAAAGATTGTTAAAAACATTGCAGGTTCTGTTTGATACCAAAGTTTAGAAGCTGAGAAGTGATAATGGAACAGAGTTCATAAATGCAAAAATCAACTCATATCTTTCATAGGAATGCATAACTCCGAACTTCTCTGCAGCTAGAACACCTCAACAAAATGGTGTTGTTGAGAGGAAAAATAGAACACTGGTTGAAGCTGCAAGAACTATGCTTGCAGGATCAGATCTTCCCACAAACTTTTGGGCAGAGGCAGTGGCAACAGCTTGTTTCACGCAAAACAGAGCTACAATTGTCAAAAGATTCAAGAAAACATCTTATGAACTCATTAACAACAGGAAACCTACTGTTAAATATTTTCATGTTTTTGGATGCAGATGTTATATTCTAAATGATAGAGAGTCTATTGGAAAGTTTGACAAGAAAGCAGATGAAGGCAAATTCATTGGCTATTCATTTGCCTCAAAATCTTTCAGAGTGTTTAATCAAAGAACCAGAACAATCCAAGAGATTATCAATGTGTCTTTTGATGATGACCAAAGTCTGGCCAACAAAGATATCAATCAAATTGCCAAAAATATCTCTGAATCATCAAAGATAAGAGAATCTGAACTCAACAAAATATTCGAAGATTTCTTTAATGATGAAAACTCAGAGTTTCTTTTCAGAGATATTCATAGAGCAACTTCAGAGGAACCACAAACGTTAGGTACAAATCTATCTGGTCCCTCTGAAGTTACAACTTCTACTTCCTTGAATGCAGGTCCAAGAAATGAATCAAATTCAGAGCCTCTGGAATCAAATCATGCGCCTCTGGAATCAACATCAGAGCCTCTGCTCAGTACAACAGAGATGTCTCCAACTGTAATCTCTGAAGCTCAAACTCCACCTCATGTTCATGCTCGACTCACAAGATGGACAAAGGATCATCCCCATGATCAGATCATTGGATCACCTTCAGAGGGTGTCAAAACCAGATCAACCACAATCAATGAATGCTTTTTTGTAAATTTTTTAAGCATCATTGAACCAAATAAGGTAAATGAATCTCTTGAAGATCCTCATTGGATCACTGCAATGTAGAATGAGCTTCAAGAGTTTGAAAGAAACAAAGTCTGGACCTTAGTTCCCCTTCCTAAAGGAAAATTTGCAATTGGAACTAAATGGGTCTTCAGAAATAAAAAGGATGAGGATGGCATTATAATCAGAAACAAAGCAAGGTTGGTTGCTAAGGGATATTGCCAAGAAGAGGGTATTGATTATGATGAAACCTTTGCACCTGTAGCTAGGCTAGAAGCAATAAGAATCTTCTTAGCCTATGTTGCACACAAAGGGTTCAAAGTATATCAGATGGATGTCAAATCTTCCTTTCTAAATGGTAAATTAAATGAAGAGGTTTATGTCCAGCAACCACCTGGTTTTGAGAATACAGAGTTTCCAAACCATGTTTATTATCTTGATAAAGCTCTATACGGACTTAAACAAGCTCCAAGAGCATGGTATGCTACTCTGTCCACATTTCTGATAAATAATGGTTTTGAAAAAGGTACAATAGATACAACCTTGTTCATCAAGAGGTACAAAAATGAGATGCTTTTAGTACAGATATATGTTGATGACATTATATTTGGCTCTACAAATCAAAAGTATTGTGATAAGTTTTCAAAGTTGATGAAGAGTAAATTTGAGATGAGTCTTATGGGAGAATTAACATTCTTTCTAGGCTTACAAGTAAAGCAAACATAAGAGGGTACTTCTATAACTCAATCTAAGTATGTCTCTGACATTTTGAAAAAATACAAACTCAATGATTCAACCTCTATGAAAATCCCTATTGCAACAGTAGTCAAGCTTGACTCTGATCTTTTGGGAAAATATGTAGATGTCAAAACCTACAGAGGCATGATAGGCTCACTTCTATACTTAACTGCAAGCAGGCCTGATATAATGTTCGCAACATGTCTCTGTGCTCGATATCAAGCTAATCCAAAAGAATCTCATTTGTCAGCAGTTAAAAGGATTTTTAGATACCCCAGAGGCACGCCTTATTTAGGCCTCTGGTATCCAAAACTGTCTAGCTTTGATTTAACAGCATACACGGATGCAGATCATGCAGGATGCAAGCTAGACAGAAAGAGTACATCAGGATGCTGTCAATTGCTGAGAAATAAGCTGGTAAGTTGGACATCCAAGAAGCAAAACTATGTTTCAACTTCCACAGTAGAGGCAGAATATGTTGCTGCTGCTAGTTGTTGCTTTCAAGTCATATGGATGCAAACTTAGCTCCGAGACTATGGCTTACAATATGACAGAATTCCAATTCTGTGTGATTCAAAAAGTGCCGTAGCCATCTCTGCTAATCCAGTACAACACTCCAAAACAAAGCACATTGATGTAAGGTACCATTTTCTGAAAGATCATGGTGAAAAGGGAACAATAGAGATGTATTTTGTACAAACTGAACTTCAACTTGCTGATATTTTCACAAAAGCTTTAGATGAACGAAGGTTCAATTTTTTAATTAGCAAGTTGGGTATGTTGAACATGTCTGCCTAACACAGGAAAACATCAGAGTCTCTGATCCATTCATCAGAGTCTCTGACATGCGTAGCATGTTCAACCAGAGCTTCTAAAACTAATTTCAGAGCCTCTAGATTTTTTCACAAATGGTAAAAATCATTCTTTTATATCTCCAAGCATGTGTCAAAGGGGAGAAGATAAAGACATTATTCTTTGGTCAATGGGGAGACAAAGAACCTTTCATATTTCAAAGGGAAGAAAAAGATCTTTTCAACTGTCATCTCAGAATCTCTGAAATTCATTTCAGAGTCTCTGATACTTAATATGAGGATTCTCATTTTTGTCTCTCTAATCATCTGTCAAGGGGGAGTCAACAACTTTCAGACCAGTCACTCCTTAAACAAGAACTTTTTAATTATTTAGCAATTTTTGATATCATTTGAAATTAAAATTTCAGATTATCTGAACCTTTTTATTACAAGTGATATCTTAAATTACTTCACAAGGCGAAAGGTTTGTCTAGCCAGCAAAAAGTACTTATTCAATTTAATATTGAAAAATGTCGCCCCATTCCTATTTTCTTGGCACCTACACACGTAAGTGCAACAGTTTTCAAAAGCTACGTGTCACAAACGGGATGAGTGAAAGGTCAAACGGCTTTTTCAAAAGGGTCAAATCACTGCCGTTTCACATTATGCACTCGAGTGTATCTTTTTCTAAATTTGGATATAAAAGCAATTTACATCTGGATATTTTTTTTAAATTACTCTCGAGCACTTTCTCTCTCTCTCTCTCTCCAAAAAGAATTTGAACTCAAAAATGGCGTCTTCCATTGAATGGTGCAAGCTTTTTCCCAAATCTGGTGAATCTTCACGACTGTATCGTTTTCCAATCAAAGACAACAATCACATGATTCAGCTTGATTCTCCCAAGTTTGAGGAACAATACAGAATCATCTGCGAGTTCTTCTCCAACTGTGAACTGACTCAAACCCTAACTGCTTTTACAAATGAATGTCCACTCTCGTTTGTTCAAGAATGGTATTCTTTCAGTCACTACAGCGATGCACATAACGGAATAATCGGCGAGTTTGACATATCTCAAGTCGTAAAATGTCGGATACTCATCACTCCTACTGTTCTACGAGAAGTTCTCCCACTCCTAACAACTGAGGAACTTCAAATCACGCGTTTTGAAAAAACGCCCAACTTCTGAAACCCTGCTCCAGTTCCTTCGAATGCTAGGTTACAACACTGAAATCACCAGATTGAGCAACTTCTGACGACAACATCTACCACCAATCTGGAACTTCATGTTCTCTGTACTAAACCGCACTCTCACCTGCAAACTGGGGAGCATGGATCAAGCAACACCAGAAATTTTGTCAATCATGTATGCCCTATTCTTCAATCGCAACTTGGACATGGCCGGCATAATTTTTTATTTGATTCTGACATCCATAGAGAAGAAGAGCAAATGCTTGACAAAGGACCCTGAACAGACGACCTAATCATCCAAGTTTCCTTCAATAACATTCCCTAGATTTCTGTCTCTGATCATCCATGCGGCAATCGAAAAGCTTCATATTTTGACCGCCACTGAACAACCCAAAATGCCTTTCTACATCATGAACAGCTTCAAACCGACGATTCTCTCTAAAGGTTATCCAGAAGCAAGGCGAATCCCTCACCACATGCTGAATCAGGTAAATCCTCAATCTTTAGCCTTAGCTTCTTATCTCAGTGTTGCCCAAGGACTAGAGCCAGTTCTGGGAACCCCAACACACTTAGGTCCTGAACCTCACATGGAGAGTGTGAGCAACTCGGCTTCAGAGGGATCTGAGGACCCTGAAGTTTAGAGCTCTCACAAGAGTGAACCAGAGGGTACTCTTGCTAGAGAAACAGAAGTTCAGAGAGATGACAGAGCACTTGAAGGGGCTGTTAATGAGGGAGTTATGGGAGAACCCTCATCTGCTAGTGAAGAGGATAGCTCTACTAGCTCTGAGGAAAGTACGGATGAATATTCAGAGACTAGCTCTGAAGATTCTCAGAGAGAAGAGAGCAAGTCTTTTAAGGACTTAGAGAAACCTGAGAGTTCTTCCCCTTCCACCCAAAAAGATGCCCCAAGGCACATATATTTTAGGACACCAACCCATCTCCCAGTGCAACCACACAATCTAGCCTACCTGATCCAGAGGTAATGGTTATTGAATCAGAGGTGCACACCTCGAACCCAAACCAGGTAGCCACTTTAGAGGTACCTTTTTCCAACTCTCAAGTTCACATAATTGAGGAAACTCAATTTCTGGATTATTCCTCTTCACAGGACTTAGCCAATACAATCAGTACTTAGTTGCCTCAGAGTACATCAGCAATTCCTACACATGATGTTGCCTCTGTGGCTCATCTCTCACCCTTCAGGATATCCCGAAGAAGCTGTCCAACTCAGGTACAATGGCTTGACCTACAAGTACAAGGATTGACTTGCCTGGATCGCAAGCTCAACTCCCACATTCACTTCCAGTCCTCTGAATCTGAGGAGAAGGACTTGGTTGAGAACAGAACACTCATAGATGATTCTCCAGAACATCAAGGATTGAGTGGAAGTCCTTCCAGAGACAACATCAAAACAGCTCTGAACGAAGTCTCCTCTGAACTCGAGGATAAATTGGCTACATGTGTTGTAACCAATGTACCCCTCTCTCAACTTCTCACAAAATCTGAGTTCCAGAGATTCTGTGAGGAAGTCAGAGGCTCCATGAAAGAGCATAACTTTCAGCGAATTGACGGTTCAGAGACCTCTGCTCTTCGCTCTGAAAACACCAACCTCAGAGCAAAGGTTTCCACTCTGAAGACCCAAATTTTGGACTCCTCTAACAGAATCCAGAAGTTGGAACAAAAACTGTTCAAACAGAAGGCTGAAATATCCCTGGAAGTAGTCGCTCTTAAAGCTCAGATTGCTGCTCTTCACAATCAAGCATCTACAACCATTGATGTTCAGAAGGCTCTACAAGAACTAAGGGACGAGGTAGTAGCCACCAGATCATATTCACTCTCAACAGAACACATGGCCTCTATCTGTGACCTCATCAAAACAACAATTCAAACCTCTGTTCCATCAGTCAGGACACCATCAGCGACACAACAACCGCCACCCCGAACTACTGAAGACCTCATCACCAAAAGTGATCTGGCCTCATTCAAGTCTGCAATCATGAGTAGAATGCTAACCTTTTCTTCGAAGATCTCTACTATTGCTCAAAAGCAGGTCAAAGCTACTCTAGAACTTCATCACTATAAATCATAGGACCAGGTTGTTGAAATCAGAACTGCGGCTTCAGAAGCAATTAAATCCATTCAGAAGGTTGTTCTTGACCCCAAAGGAAAAGGAATCGCTGAACCAGACTATCCCAAATACAAACGCAAGTTTTCTGGTGGGACTTGTGGCGAAGCAGCAAAGAAAGCCAGATTTGATGATTCTGAGGACTGAGATGATGATGAGGCCTGTGAATCACCAAATGGGGAGATCAAAGAAAAATCAGCACATACCTCTGCTCCACCAACCAAAGGAGTTCAAGAGAAGGAACCAGAGAGGAACACCACCTCTGCTGATGACAACCAAACTCTGCAAACCTTCACAACACCGGTAACACTCTTAGCATCATCAACATTAGGTGTTCCAATCACTCCAATAATCAATGCAACTCTAGAGAGAATTAGAGCTCTGGAAGAGGAAGAAGACGAACAACTTATAGACTTCTCTACATCCTCTGAAGATGCATTCTCATCACCCGAAAGACCACTAATGGTGATGAGAGATGCCTTCGACTCAGAGTCTGAGAAAGAACATAACTCAAATGATGACAGAGCGGAAGAAGCTGCTAGAGATCAAATCAAAGTAATTGATGTCGACGAATACGTTTTCAAAAATGCTCAACCTCATCATACTTCTACAGCAACAGAATTGAGAGACTCACCAGAGATCGATGGGTACATCTCTAAACCTACACAAGAAGATCCTCCACAAACAACGGAACCAGAGACCATGGTTGCTAATGAACAGGCTCCTTCAGAGAATCCTGTTCAGAAGGCAAGCATCGGTCTACCAGCCAAAGTATTTTCTCAACCTCCAACATTCCTTGCATCAAATCCCGAAGCCTCCATTGAAGACCATTTCAGATACATCTACTGTGAGTTCAGTTTGTCAGAAACCCTAGTCATCTCTCTGAATCCAAGGATCAGTGAGGACATGACAGACTATGAGAGAAGATTCGTCAGAGATAAAACCAGACCAAGAGCACAGGTCCTCTCAGATGATCCAATCATCAAAATCAACAAAAACTCTGAGAAGACTTTTGCTTACAACAAGACAGTCTATAGGCACTATGTGGTAACTCGATCTGATCAGAAGATTTAAGAGTTCAATGATAATGATCTCGTAATTCTAAATCCATATGATTTACCACATTTATATGCCTATTGCTCTGCCAGGTATGATCATGGAAGAAGAGAAATCAGAATGGGCATGGTTGAAGTCAGACGGGCAATGGAAGCCTATGTCAAACACAGAGCAAAACGTGACTTCCAAATTGCTCTGAACCTGGGAGAAGAGAAGCTGGAGGTAACTGAACCTGTGGAGTCGTTCGATAAACTTGAGGAACAGAAGACTGGATCAATTATAGCAGAACCTCTGGGTTTCGTGTACAGAGTCAATCAAGTGAAGAAGATCTTTCTAGCCTCAGAAGTATCGAAGTACTTTGTTATCTGCTATTTTTGTATCTTTTATTTTCAACACTTAGGGGGGAGATTGTTAGCTCCAAATCTTCTTTTTGTTAAAGTGTTGAAAATACTCAAGTCATATTTCAGAAGACTTCCAAAGATAGACTTCAGAGGACAAAGACTTTAGAGGACAAACCTGCCTCTGAAGTACTTATCAGAGATTGCAACTTTCAGCAGAAGACATCAGAGATGGCTTCATCAGAGGCTCTGATACAACGTCAGAGCTCTGAAGACATTCTCTCTGAAGATGGCGCTGAAGACTTTCCTGAAGTATCAGAACAGATAACCAATCACTTAGTGATAAGATTTACTTTATAGAGTAGGTTACTGTTCAAGCATGTCTTGAGCTTACCTATTAGGTAAGACACTGTTCAAGCATGCTTCTATTTGTCAGAATAGTATACTGTTTACTTTATGGTCCTATAAATAGGACCACCACTCCTTTGACAAGTGTGTGCTTTTTGATATCTTGTATAAGAAGAATCAACTGAATATATCTCACGAAGATCTTGTTCTTTCTACTTGCTTTATATATGAACTGTGATATTTGAATCTGCTTTTGATATCAAACTATATTGCTTCCGCTGTTTATACTCTTGTTGTTTATATCATTATTGTTATAAGATTAAATCTGGGATCCAACAGCGACCAAATAAATTCCCTAGACGAAGAAAACGACTCGTCGAGAGAAATCAGGGATTATCTAACGAACTATCAACTACCCGAAGACAAAATGGATGCTCGAAAATTTCAATTTAAACCATCAATATATGTCATGATCAATGGAAAGCTCTATCAGCGAGCATCGACAGGTTTAAACTTAATATGCATCGTCGGTAGTGAGGTCGAAAACATCCTTAAAGAAATGCACGACGTAGAATGTGGTAATCATTCCGGTAGTAGAAGTCTGTAAATCAAATATCTCGACAGGGCTATTACTGGCCAATTACAACAAGACGCTAAAAGGTATGTTCAAAGTTGCGACGCATGTCAGCAGTATGTAGGTATGTGTTAGAGCACATTTATGTTGGATCCAAGATCATGGAATTTGAAAGTCAATGCTGAAGTCTGTAATGCCCTAAAATCAGAGTAAATTTGAAAAAAAACGGAAACTGGGCAAGAAGACATCTGAATTGCTATAAACCTCCCAAAAAGGGGAAATGTACTAAACCTTTACAAAACATGCATACGGATATGGAATTCAACAACAAACTATTCTAAACATAAACTATCTAGATTACATCGGTTGTTAATCTAACATCTCCAAAAGAATGGGACTTAAACAATTGCCCAACATCAACTATTAGTCATCTCAAAAGCCCTTGAGACCAATCTCGTCACTCAAGCCCTTGGCAACCCACCGCTAATGGGAACCTGTTATATACATCATTTGAGAAAAAGTGTTAGGCTTAAAGCCTAGTGAGAACATATAGTTTATAATTTCAAGAGATAAACATTTGTATCAAAAGGAAATCTTTTCAATAAGTTTCGGTTTACAAAAGAAATCTTTTCCACATAAGGACTCATCGGTCCAAAAATTCATCTTGCGATGACGGGGAAAACCCAATTAACCAAGGATTGTGGCGGAACACAAAAGTAGGCTACAATCCGAGTTGTGAGCTAAATACTTGGACTCCATGGCCACGAACAACAAGGTTCGTACTAAGATGTGAGGGAGGGCCCCCGAGGAAACCAAGGCATACTCGTTCACTAGGACTACATTATGACCCTGAAAGTCCAAGATCTCTAAATCTTTAGAGAGAGAAAGTAGAGAGAGAATATAGGAGCGCCAAATGTAATCATATATATTCAAAGTAAGTGTCAAAGTTACAAGAACAAAGGTCTAAGGGGACTTAAATACCCCTAGCCTTAACAAAACAGATTACATCATTAAGAACAGTCTAAACTAGAAAATAAATACAATGATTACTATAAAAACAGATCTAACAATCTCCCCCTTAGTAATCATTGGCGTCGTGGTCTTCAAAAACAATCTTTTAAAACAGCATAGACCAATCAGGCGACTTTAGAGAATCACTGACGCTCTTCTCTTTAACGAAGTCTATTCAGCCCGATTAACACTTCCAAACGTCGCAGAGTGGAGCGGAAATTCAATCTCTCTTGAATTGTATCTAAAGTCTTCTGGAGAAGTCGGATTTCATCATTATCAACCAGAAATGCATTACCTCTTATTTCCAAAAATCTTCTTTTAGCCTCCTTCAGATGTTGCTCCAACTGAAGCTTAATCACCTTTAAAGTTCCATCAGAGTAATGAGCAATTTCTTCAAATCTGAGAAAGCATTTTTCATTTGAGCCATTCTTGTACACAACTCCATATGGATCTTCAACTATGGTGAGAAGGGGATAAGACTCTAAGTTTGGAAAGCTTCGGTTGGGCTTTTGAAGATTAACAACCGACTGAAAACTTTCAATGGCCATCTGGAAATCAAAAACTCGGAAGAATCGGATTTGCCATCGTATGAATCTTTTGATGACGAACAAAGCTTGTGAAACATCCTGTGATATATGATAGAGATTTCTGAAATGGTCATATAAGAACTCAATGTCATCTATAGAAAGGTCAGTGAAGTCTGCCTCTGAGAATTTATACCGCCTGCAGTCTCTTCTTTCAACTTCAAAGTCAGGATACCAGATATTCACAAACTTGTTGATTGTGACACTGATGACTCGAACAATTAAGTGTGGAGAAGAAACGGTATTATTCCTTTTGCGTTGGCACTTAATTAACATTAAGTATTCATATTGATATGCATCTGATTCTTTCTCTACTCCAAGAATAGCATAGATGTTAATTGGCCTTCTTCTAGAAACATAGACGTTACTCTGAGTGTCTTCTAGAAAAGATGATCTTAGTCTTGAAGCCATGTACCTCTGTTGCAAACTTCTCTGTCTATGTTGTCTAGATAAAGTTGGTCCTTCTTCTAGAATAGATGGTGGAATCACAGGATCAGAAGGTGGACCATCAGCTTATGCTCTTGACAACTGACCAACTTCGAATGAACTTGAAGGAATAGTGGTAGTCGGAGCTGAACTAGTAGCAGGAGTAGAAGTAGCTTTAGCAGTTTCAGGAACCTCACCATGAGCAGGAAGATCACTGTATAACAATTCTGCCTCTTCTTCATCTTTTGCTTCCATGAACACTGAATCATCTTCTGTATCAGAAATGATAATGATGTCATCACAATCTTCTATCTTCACTTTACAGACTTTTTCATACTTAGAATCGTCATCATCATCTGAATTAATTTCAATAATGTTCGAAAAGAAAGACTTCATATCAGATACAATTTCAGTATTAACAACTACAACTGGATTAGAAACAATGTCTGGATCTTCATAAACCACAATCTGCCAGTTTTTCTCTTTGTTCTGCTCAGAAACTTTGATAAAATCAGACATTGAAGAAGAATCAACCCTATCAATCAACAAATTCACCAAGTCATTAACGTTGCAATCTTCAACATTTTCAGCATTCTGTTCAGATCCACCAACCGCTTCTTCTTGAGTTTGATTAGCTCTTTCTGATGAAGTTCTTTCCATTCTTGGTCTTTTAGCCATCTCCCCCTCATGGCCTTGATGATCGGGATCATCTTGGTCATGTCGGGGCTTAAAAGACGGACCGACCTCTGTTCTGCAGCTTTGTTGAAGATTATCAAACCGGTTAGCAAGATCAAAAAAAGATTGAGTCATGACAGACCTTAAATCTGCAAAACTAGTTCGAACTTCTGATCTGAAAGAATGGAATTCATCAGATAACACTGTATTCCTGTCAGAATCAGATGAAGACACTTGAGGCGGTGATGGTTGGAAATTTCTCAGAAGAGAAAGCAGATCCTGATCTTGATGTTCCGGCGGAGACATGGAAAGAAGACGTGCATACAACAAATCAGTTAATTCAGAAATAGGCAGATCATGCAAAGAAGACCTGGAAGCTGTAGCAGAAGGAATTGATGTGGAGAATTCAGCAGACATAGTGAATACGGGAGGAGTCGGTAGAGAAACTATTGGTGAAGTTGTAGAAACTGGGCAGACGAAGAATCTCTGATAATAACGCCAGTAGGTTTTCTGAAGGGAATTTCTGGAGGAATGAGAGACGGATCAATCTCAGGCATCTTGCCTTTGAAGAATGTCTTCAACTTCTGAATTTGTGCTTCCTTTTCTGCATCCATTCTCTCTGATAAAATCATAAAATCGAAGATCAAATCATGGTTTTTATGCAAAATGATATGAAACAAATATGATCGATTAACAAAAATGCATCTAATGAAATCAAATTCAACACAAACTGATCACACAACAATCCAAATTTGAAGAAAAATCAAGAAAACGAGATTTTCTTGAATAATTCAAGAAAATCGATCAAGTTTTCGATTAATCTACAAATTCAGAATACAGAAAACGAATTCTCTCAGATCTCTCAAGATTCAGATCGCTCTGATACCAATTGATAGTCCAAGATCAATCAATTTGTAGAGAGAGAAAGTAGAGAGAGAGAGCTTTGATGCGCAAAACAGAGAATGTGATTAATGTGCGTCAAAGTTCTTACAAAGACAAAGACCAAAGGGACTTAAATACCCTTGGTCAATACAACACAGTATTAGACAATAGACACAGTGTTTGACCAGGCCCTATAAATACAATGATTACTATAAAATCAGACCTAACAATCTCCCCCTTAGTAAACATTGGCGTTTTGGTCTTCAAAAATTCATCTTCTAAAACAACACGGACCAATAAAGCGACTTTGAGAAGCTTTCTGACTTTTAAGAAAAAAAATTCTTCTCAGCATTTTTCAGATTGAGTTTTCTTTGCATTAGCTTGAGCTCTAGATGACACACCTCTTTTAAATGACCTTGAATGAACTGTGGTGATCGGAGCAGAAACAACAAAAGAATTAGTTGTAGCTGAGAGAATAGAATCTTTGAGCGAATCTTGATCAGCAGATAAACGTTTGAGCTCTTTGTCTCTTTAAGTTCTCCCCCTCATGACCTTGATGATCTGGATCAACTTGGCCATGCAAATATTGGAGACGAGACAACATAAGATCTGCAAAATCAAAGAAACGGAGAAAACAGGAGAGGTTTGCGCAACACGCAGGTGGCGCAAAGTGAGGTTTGCGCATCACGCTGGTTGCGCAAAATTGACTTGGAGTCTGAAAATTTTACCTGATTAGCTCTTTGACTCCCCCTACAAAAATGCACTAAATTTGACAATTCAAGATAGCATTTATATAGAAAGCCAGACACTCCCCCTCAAAAACAGATATGATCGATTAAGAAATTTTCCTTGTTCACTCCCCCTTGAATAATGCACAAACCCATTAAAATATATTTATGAGAACACAATGTTTAAAGTTCAATGTAGAAAGAAAAATATACTGAATATAAATTTTGAAATAACTTAACATATAAAATTTTAAACACTAAACAAATTAAAGTCTACTCAGTAATATTTCACAGATTTATCAATCAGTTGAAATCAAACATATGTTGTTGGATACAAGAACATGTTGTTTTGCATATCAAGTTAAGACATGTTCAGTTTCAATAACTTCCAGCTATCTATTCAGTGTGATCGCATGTGAACTTCGATTAGCTTCAAGAAAAATTCAATTCTAAAAATATTATAGAAAACTTTGCATGTACTAACACTAAGCCATCAAAAATTAAGATTTTCACAAATTTACAGGTTTATCGCAACTTAAACATATCACCAAGTATCATGAGATGTGTGCTCATTGGCATCTTTTTAGCAGTGTGCACATTGGCATCTTCACATGAGTGTGCTCTTTGGCATCTTTTAAGCGATGTGCACTTTGGCATCTTTTAATCAAAGAGTTCATTAAGTAAATAACATGTCGTAAACGTAACTTTCTATCTGACCCTATTGCAGGATTTGGGTCAGCCGCTCCCAGACCAGTTGGCCTTAGGGGACTAGGTGTAAGGCACCCCTTGGAACTTACTTTCCCGGATCATAAAGGCTACATCGACATATCCTAAACCCATTCATACCAGTAGAACATGACTTTCGATCTGATTCTATAGAAGGATTTGGGTTCGATCACTCCCAGATCAATTGACCTTAGGGGACCAGATGACGAGCATCCCACGGAACTTACTTTCTCAAACCAGAAAGGTCATAGGTACAAACTTTTTAAACTCAGAGATTTCTGTATTTTAAGAATTTATTATTCATCTCAATCACTCAGATCAACATCTAAATGCTTACCCATATTTTCATTCCAATCTATAATTCTGATCATTTAGGTAGTCTAAGCAAAGTAAATTATAAAAATTCCGACTCACATATCTATAAAGCAGTATCAAAAGCTACAAACATGTTGCTGACTTTTCGACTTTTGTAAGACTTGAAAGTTGAACATATAAAACTTTAATATAAACAAAGAACTTGTAAAAGATCCTATACATATATTTTATTCAAAATAAAGAAAATTTGTAAAATTTTTCTTTATAGAATAAAATTTGTAAAGATTTAAACTTTTAAATTCAACATGCCTAATTTTGAAAGCAAAAAATTGAAACATTTTTCATCTAAGGCTTTTGTAAAGATATCAGCAAGTTGATATTCAGTTGGTACAAAATATAATTCAATAGTACCTTCTTCCACATGATGCTTTATGAAATGGTACCGCATATCTATGTGCTTGGTCTTGGTGTGCTGGACTGGATTGACTGATATGGCAATTGCGGACTTGCTGTCACAATATATTGGCACTGTTTTGTACAGCATCCCGTAATCCCGTAGTTGTGTCTTCATCCATATGACTTGAGAGCAACAACTAGCTGCGGCGACGTACTCTGCCTCTGCAGTTGATATAGAAACACAATTCTGCATCTTTGACGCCCAGCTTATCAGTCTGTCTCCCAAGAATTGAAGATGTCCTGAGGTACTCTTCCGGTCCAATTGATTACCACCAAAATCTGCATCTGAATAAGCAATCAACTTATAGTTAGAACTTTTAGGATACCATAAACCTAAATAAGGAGTTCCTTTAATATATCTAAAAATACGCTTGACTGCTAATAGATGAGATTCTTTCGGTTTGGCTTGGAATCTGGCACATAGGCACGTAGAAAACATTATATCCAGGCGACTTGCTGTGAGATACATCAGTGATCCGATCATTCCTCGATATGTCTTTTGATCCATAGCTTTTCCATCTAGATCAAGTCCGATTTTGGCACCATGAGCCATCGGCGTACCGATTGAAGTAGATTTGTCTATCTTGAATTTCTTCAAGATGTCAAATACATACTTTGACTGGTTGATGAAGATTCCATCAGGAAGCTGCTTAACTTGTAAGCCGAGGAAGAAATTGATTTCTCTCATCATGCTCATGTGAAACCTAGAAGTCATTAGATCAGAAAACCAATTACATAAAGATTTGTTAGTCGCACCAAAGATAATATCATCTACATATATTTGAACTAAGCAGATATCCAAGTTTGATCTATAAATGAAAAGAGTGGTATCTATTGATCCTTTGGTGAAGCCGGATTTGATTAATAAGGCTGACAGCTCATCATACCACGCCCTCGGTGCTTGTTTCAGATCATACAGTGATTTATCGAGAAAGTATACGTGATCAGGATGGTCTTTGTCAACAAACCCCTCTGGTTGAGATACACAGACTTCTTCTTTCAATTTCCTGTTGAGGAAGGCTGTCTTGACGTCCATCTGATACACAGTAAAATTGCGATAAGCAGCAAAAGCATGAAACATGCGGATAGCTTCAAGTCGAGAGACTGGCGCGAATGTTTCATTGTAGTCAATTCCTTCTTCTTGTCGGTATCCATTGGCTACCAATCTTTCTTTGCTCCGAATAACGATACCATCTTTGTCTTTCTTGTTCTTGAATATCCACTTTGTTCCAATTATGCTCTTTCTTTTCGGCCGTGGTACAAGTCTCCAAACTTTAAGTGCGTCAAATTGATTGAGCTCCTCTTTCATTGCTATAATCCAATCTGGATCCTCCAACGCCTCAGAAACTTTTGTTGGTTAAATCTAGCTTAAGAAGCAAGAGAAGAGACATTCGTTGGAAGTAGCCGTCCTGGAACGTGTAGACACACTCTCTTGAGAATCTCCAATAATTTGATGAATTGGATGAGATCTTGTCCATTTTGTGGTGTGAGGGAGAGGATCAATAATGTCTTGTACCACTTTTAATTGTTGAGAGGGAAGTTCAGGAGCTTCTAATTCAGTTGAAGAGATAGAAACAGTTTCAACTCGAGGAGGAGGTAGCTCAACAACTTCTGTATCAGATTCTAGAAGATTAGGTTGAATATCAACAGTTTGTTCTTCTTCCTGAACTGATTCCTCTTGAACAGGTTGTTCTTGTACAGATTCTTCTTGAACAGATTGATCTTGAACATTTTCTTGTTCAGGTTCTGGTTGAGTAGATTGTTCAGATTCATGATGTTCAGAAACATTGTTTGGAATAAAAGGTGGAAATAGAACAGCGGAATTAGAAGTAGATGCATTCTCAGTTTCTTGATTCAAAACATTAGACACATTATCAACATTTGATTTGGGAACATCATCATAAAAATTCTCAAACAGATAATCAAGATCAGAAAAAATAAGTGAGGGAGTAGAAGAATCTTGATTAATCGGTGGAAGAATAGGTTATGAACTGAATTGTTCAGAAACTGTATTGTCAGTAAAAGCGGGTTCTGAGCCGGAGTGACTAGAAACCAAATCAGCAGCTTCGTCAAATTTTACATTTACACTCTCTATCACCTTTCTTGCTGAGATCAGAAAGACTCTGTAAGCTGCAGAATTAGAAGAATAGCCCAGAAATACACCCTCATCTGCCTTTGGACTAAACTTGTTGAGATTATCTCTGTCATTCAGAACATAGCATTTACACCCGAATGACTTGAAATACTTGACGTTCGGTTTGATACCGTTCATAAGTTCATACGGTATTTTGTTGAACCGACGATGCAGAATTGATCGGTTCTGAGTATGACAGGCAGTTGATACGGCTTCAGCCCAATGAGACAAAGGAAGCCCTGAATAAGCAAGCATTGATCTGGCGGCCTCAACAAGCGTTCTATTTCTTCTTTCAACAACCCCATTCTGTTGCGGAGTACGGGCAGCAGAAAATTGTTGTTGTATACCTTGAGAATCATAGAAAGCCTGGAGAGTATTGTTCTTGAATTCAGTGCCATTATCTGATCTTACCACTTTGACTTGCTTTTGCTTATTTATCTGGATTGTCTTGATGAGAGTGATGAGAACTTCAGGAGTCTCGTCTTTTGACTTGAGAAATTTTACCCATGTATACCTTGAGTAGTCATCAACAATCACCAAAACATATCTCTTCTTACCTATACTCTTTGTCTTCATCGGACCGCATAAATCAACATGCAGTATGTCAAGAATAGTCGAAGTGCATGGTTCAGGCTTTGGCTTATGAGATGCTTTCTTCATCTTTCCTTTCTCACAATCCTGGCAGAGATGGTCTTTCTGGAAACGAAGAACTGGAAGACCTCTCACTGAATCATGCTTGACAAGGCGACCCATATACTTAAAGTTGAGGTGAGCTAAACGTCTGTGCCAAATCCAAGTTTCTTGAATAGAAACTTTAGAAAGAAAGCATATATCTGAAGGGATTTTGATCTTAGAAAGATCAATGGTATACAAATTTGAGCGTCTTTTTCCCACCAGAAGATCCTTGCCACTATCGTTCTTCACTGCAACTCTTTTGGATTTGAAGCTGACTTCAAGCTCTTTGTCACAGAATTGCCCGATGCTAAATAAGTTGTGACTTAGGCCTTCGATGTAGCTTACTCTTTTGACAGTTATATTACCTTGAACAAGATCACCATAACCAAGAATTGGAGCAGTCTCACAGTTTCCAAACTTAACACGACCGCAACATTTTTCTTTAAAATTGGACAATAATGATTTGTTGTCAGTCATGTGTTTGGAGCACCCCGAATCCAGATACCATAAATGACTAGGCTGCACATACATAAACTATACAGATTTAGGTACCCATATGCTTATGGGTCCCTTCTTGTTAGATTTGTGTCTTTTACTTTTTGAAAAATTATTCTTATTATTCTCATGAAAGCAATCATCAATAGAGGAATAAACATAATCATCAGAATCAGAACTAGAAGAAGATGAAACGTGCTTTGCAATGTGAACCATTTGCGGAATTGAATATTTTGTATTTTTATTACAAAAAGCAAACGTATCATTGTCACAAAGATTCACTACACAAGTATCTTCTAACAATTCAGAATCTATAGATTTCTGCTTTATCCTCCATATCAGCTTTTGTGATCTCTTCACAGTCCGATCTGAAACAGAAGAATCAGAAGAATTAGAATTTTCAGACAAGACACTATCCTGTTTCCTTGACTTCTTTGACCTTCTTCTTTTACGCTTCTTTTTATAATGTTGAACATTTAGCGATAAAAAATCATCAATAATTAAATCAGAAGAAGAAACTTTATCTAAGAAATTAGCCTGAGCATTCGACATTGAAGAACTAGCCTCGGAGTGAGAATTTTCAAAAATCACCAAGTCAGGAGGAAGTTTGCGCATCCCATTGGTTGCGCAAACTGAACTTTGCGCATTCAATTGCTTGCGCAAAGTGTCAGTTTGCGTAAATAACTGGTTGCGTAAATGCACATTCTTTTTAGAAACTTGAGTATTTTCCTTAGAATCTTTAGAAAATCCAGAAGAAATTTTGTCTTCAACACTTGTTTTCATTATAAAAAGAAATAAATCGTTTTCTAAATCAGATTGAAGACTTTGTTCTTCCAATTTATCTTCAAGATCAACTATCTTACCTTCTAACACTAATGGGGGAATGTATCTCTTAGTATCATAAGAAACTGAAGATACATTTTCCTTATCAGTGTTAGGATATATATCAACAAATTCAGTTGGTAATGAAGATTTATTGGAAGATTTTACATTTAAAACATTTTGAGATTTTCTGGATTTCCTTGATTGGTCAGGAAAATACTTGGCATTTTCAGAAGTGTAAACAAATGGCACTTCCATCCTCTTGTTTGTAATTCTTCTCTCATTTTCTTCATCTAAAGTTTGTTTTTCACTAGTCCAGAAGAATTTAAACTGAGGGGCATATCTTGCAAGACCAAGATGATCATATTCATATAAAGTAGGAACTTCTGATTTACCAAGATTTAAATAATGCGGATTTTTAAAACCGAGTCCCTACTTTTCTTTTATAGCTTCTTCACTTCTTGGTTTGTTCATGTAAATGGTTTGCTCAGATTGTTCTCTCTTATACAATTTCTTTTCTATAACAACTATTTTATCAGAAAGAGTTTGATTTGAAGAAGTCAGTTCAGTCAAAGAATCACGATAAGTCTGATTTGAATTTTCCAACTCATTCAACTGTTTTTGAAATTTCTCTTTTGTGTCAGTTAAAATACTCTTTTCCAACTCATCCAACTCATTCTCAGCTTCGTTGTCTGAGTGATCCAACCAATACTCCTCCTTAGCCAACAGAATAGTTCCGTTTTCTCTCTTCTCAGCCAGTTCCAACTTCTTTCGATAGAATGCAGAATCTTTGACCACCTTTACCCGACATTCCTTAGCTAGGTGTCATGGCTTTCCACAGTTGTAGAAGTTCATGACCTTCTTATCATCCTTCTTCGGTTCTACTACTTTTACAGGCTCATACTTTGGTACATAAGGCTTTGATGGAGCACCAGGTTCCAACTTGTTAGATCCAGAAGTAAAACGCAGATTGTTTGATCCTGTTCTTCGCTGAAACTTTTTCTGGTAGTGTTGTGAAACAAGAATCATGGCTTTCTCTAAGGATTCACCATCATCTTCAGTAGAACCATCATAAGCCTCATCTGTCAATTCTTGCTCGGCCAGTTGACTTGCAAGGAGTGCAATTGGATCAACAATCTTAGGCTTATTCTTCTTATTGAGCTTAGCCTTCTTTTCCATCACCATTGACTCATCTGTCATCAGAATTTCGTACAATTCCTGAATTGGCATAGTAGATATTCGAACATCATTTCTCATTCTATGGCATGACTTGTTCCATTCTGGTTGTAATGCATTCATAAACTTCAAGTTAGCCTCCAATTCAGTCTTTGTAACTTTGATCTTGTACAGATCATTGATGACAACCCAAAATTGGTCAAATACACTCTTTAAGCTTTCCCCATCCTTAGCCTTGAACTCTTCAAAATTATTCATATACCTTGTTTGGTGCAACTGAGTTGACATAGCTGTACCAAGCACAATCTTTTCCAGTTGAGTACACATAAGCATAGGATTTTGCTTGAAACAGTCAATTCTGTTGTAAATGGAGTTTGGCAGTGCGAGAATCATATTTGACTTTGCCTGACTATCAGCTTGATATCGTAACAACTCATCAGCATCATATTCCCTTAATGCTTTCTCAACAGTTGTAGCAGTAATGGTTGCAGTAGTTGGAATAACTTTTATTGGCCTCTCCATAGGACCCTGAGTTAGAGATTTCATCATGTTATCCCCATTCGGTTGTCTTTCAATGAAATTGATAAATCGGTCCTTCAACTGTTCAAATTCGTTCTCGTTGATCAGTACAGGAGGACGTGTGTCAGACCCCAATGACATCATCAGGTCATTCTTGTACACTTGAGCTTGGAAAGACATCTTTGAGAAAATCAGAAAGTCTGAAAAATTCTAAGTCTGGAACACACACAAACTGAAGGTTTGCGTAAGCAGTAGGATCCGCAAATTGAACTTTGCGTAAGCAGAGAGATGCGCAAACTGAGATTTTTGGAACCCGAAGGATGCGCAAACTGAGGTTTTCGGAACACGAAGGATGCGCAAACTGAGGTTTTCGGAACACAAAGGATGCGCAAACTGAGCTTTTCGTATGCTGAGTGATGCGAAAGTTGTACTTTGCGGAACCTTGATGATTCGAGAACTAAGCTTTTCGGATGCTTGATGATACCCGAACTGAACTTTTCGGATTGTACTTGATACGCACAATGAACTTTGCGTATGTGGCTTGATACGAAAACCATCTTTCTCGGATAGCACTTGATACGCAAACTATGCTTTGCGTAATCAGCCCAATGCGAGAACCTGAAACACTGTTAACAAGAATTAGAACAACAAGAACTTGTGCAAAGTGATATGAACTTGCGCAAAGTGATATGGACATGCGTAAACCTACATGAACTTGCGCAAAGCGTAAAAATCAAGAAATTTTCGCAAGATCGATTTAAACTATGAAATTATACCAAGAAAAATACTCACTGATTATCGAAATCACCTTTTTAACACATTTCAAACAACAATATCGATTAAAAACCTCTAAAATATGGATTTTGATGATGGAATAGTACAAGAACTCGTGTTTTCCAGAAAATCACAAAATCATAAAATCGAAGATCAAATCATGGTTTTTATGCAAAATGATATGAAACAAATATGATTGATTAACAAAAACGCATCTCATGAAATCAAATTCAACACAAACTGATCACACAACAATCCAAATTTGATGAAAAAACAAGAAAACGAATTCAGAATACAGAAAACGAATTCTCTCAGATCTATCAAGATTCAGATCGCTCTGATACCAATTGAAAGTCCAAGATCTCTAAATCTTTAGAGAGAGAAAGTAGAGAGAGAAAGTAGGAGCGCCAAATGTAATCAGATATATTCAAAGTAAGTGTCAAAGTTACAAGAACAAAGGTCTAAGGAGACTTAAATACCCCTAGCCTTAACAAAACAGATTACATCATTAAGAACAGTCTAGACTAGAAAATAAATACAATGATTACTATAAAAACAAATCTAATAGACCCATGGCTAGTAACCAATCTCACATAACCGTACCAAAGGCCCCTGAGGGTCAAATGCATCCATAGCTACAAAAAGGGGAATAGACATCCCAATAATAAAAGCCGACTCAAAACCTAGGGATCCACTAGTAATGGTACAAACTTGTCACAATAACATATGTGACCAACCATAGATAGTCATATGGTATTAAAACATTTTATCAATAAAATGCTTTCTTTCAAGTTTAACTGCTGGTAAAAATGAAAATCATAAAATGAGTTTCTATACATTCTTTCAAATAATCCACATAAATTTGCAAGTAAAACCTCCTTTTACTTCAAATAAGATGGAACCCATCATTTTAGTCGAAAATGACCGGGAACCCTAAAATCTCCCCAAAACTCAAGTTATGTCAAAAATGTAGTAAAAGTAGATCCAAGACCATTGAGATATATAGGAGTTCAAAATGTAACTTTTCACATGTATAAAGTTTATAAAAAGGTAGTAGGATCTCACCAAGTAGGTTTTAAACGAAAACCCGAAAACTAGATATCGACCCCTTCGAGAAGATGAAGCTTTCTATACCGAAACCTCGGAAGATGCACTTAACACTAGCAACGAACGACAACCGAAGAAACCTTGAATGGAAAGAAGAGAAAGAGAGAGTGAGACTTGAGAGAAAAGAGATATTTAGAATAAATATCCTTTGCAAAACTCAAGATATTTGGCAGGACACCCCCTATGTCGGCCAGGCGATCTCGCGAAGTCGCGGCATAACTCGCCCGCTTCCTTAAAACCCAAAACAACAACGGGTTTCGCAGGTTGTGCCGCGACCTCAAGTCGTGGTGCAACTCGCGTAGCTCACTGTGGTTTGTCCAAAACCACCAAAATCCAAACTCAAACTTCAAACCAAACGCGGTGCTGACGACAACGCTTAAACTCAAGAATACCAAGATTACAAAACGAAAATCTGGGGTGTTACAATCCTCCCCAACTTAGGAATGATTTCGTCCCCGAAATCCCATCTACTAAAAAACATGAGGATATCTTCGCTTCATATCTTCCTCAGATTCCCACGTCACGTTGGCTCCCCGATGATGCTTCCACTGTACCTTGACCATAGTGACCTCTTTGTGACGCAACTTCTTAGACTTTCTCTCTAAGATAGCGTCAGACTCTTCTACACAACGGTTACCCTCGTCCACTCTTAACTCTGAGAGGGGAATGACGCTTTCTTCCTCCGCCAAACACTTCCGAAGGTAACAAATATGGAATGTGTTGTGGATTATGCTCAACTCTAGCGGTAGTTCCAATTGGTAGGCTTGCAAACCCACTCACTTAAGAACTTTGAAAGGTCCATGGAATCGGGGACTCAGCTTCCCATGTTTTCCGATCCTGATAATGCCCTTCTATGGTGATACCTTAAAAAACACACGGTCGCCCACTTGAAACTCCATCGGCCGCCTCTTCTTATCGGCATAGCTCTTCTGCCGATCCTGAGCCGCTTTCAATGTTTCACGAATGCTTTTGACCTTATCGGCTATCTCTTGCACGATCTCAGGCCCGGCGAATTGCTTCTCTCCCACTTCAAGCCAACACACGGGAGTTCGGCACTTCCGCCCGTACAACGCCTCAAATGGTGCCATCCCAATACTCGAGTGGTAGTTATTGTTATAAGCAAACTCCACCAAAGGTAGGTAAGAGTCCCAACTACCCCCGAAATCGATGACACAAGACCTCAACATGTCTTCTTACGTTTGGATCGTTCTCTCGCTTTGCCCGTCAGTTTGTGGATGGTAAGTCGTACTCAACTTTACTCGTGTACCAAGCTCTTTCTGAAACCCATCCCAAAAGTTTGAAGTGAACCGACTGTCGCGATCCACCATGATCGACAAGGGTATTCCATGCCTCGAGACCACTTCATCGATGTAAAGCTTCGCTAGTTTGTTCATCGGTAATGTCTCGCACATAACCAAGAAGTGAGCGCTCTTAGTCAATCTATCGACTATTACCCAAATGGTATCGTGACCTCGAAGAGTTTTAGGCAACATCATCACGAAGTCCATGGTAATATGTTCCTACTTCCACTCGGGAATCTCTAAGGACTGAAGACTCCCATACGGTCGTTGATTTTCGGCCTTAACTTGCGAGAACGTCACACAAAGTTCCACGTAGCGCGCTACATCAAGCTTCATTACTGGCCACCAATAATGCAACTTCAAGTCCCTGTACATCTTTGTACTTCCCGGATGAATGGAATACTTGGACTTGTGAGCATCCTCGAGAAAAAGATCACGGTTACCCACAACTTTGGGCACCCACACACGACCGCTAAACAGTTTTACCCCACGGCTATCTTTCGTTAAGAGCGAACGCTGCTTCATCATGACTTCTTCTTTGAGATTTTCTTCCAACAATGCTTCAACCTGCGATGTCATGATCTTTTCAACAAGACTAGACACTAACTCGATTCTCGAATGGGTAGCCCGAATACTTTCTCTATAGTCCTTCCGAATTAACGCATCGGCCACCACGTTCGCCTTAACGGGATGGTAAAGCAATTCACAATCGTAATCCTTGAGCAACTCGAGCCACCGCCTTTGCCTCATATTCAATTCTTTTTTATCAAAGACATACTTTAGGCTTTTATGATCCGTGTAGAGTGTACACCTTGTGCCATAGAGGTAATGTCGCCAAAGCTTCAAGGCGAACACCATCGATGCTAACTCCAAATCATGGGTAGGATAGTTCTTCTCGTCTATTTTAAGTTGCCTCGAGGCGTAAGCGATTACCTTGCCTCTTTGCAATAACACACATCCTAAACCCATCTTCGAAGCGTCGCTATAGACCACGAAGTCTTCCGACCTTTCAGGCAACGACAAGATTGGAGCTTCGCACAACTTCTTTGGTAGAATCCGGAACGCCTTTTCTTGTGTTTCGGTACAATTGAACTTCACATTCTTCCGAGTTAAAACTGTCAAGGAAGAAGCGATCTTCGAAAAGTCTTGAATAAATCTCCGGTAGTACCCCGCCAGACCCAAGAAACTGTAGATCTCGGACGGACTCTTGGGAGGCTCCCAATTCATCATAGCTTCAATCTTCGAGGGATCCACTTTCACTCCGTCTCGAGTGACAACGTGACCCAATAATTGCACTTCTTCAAACCAAAAGTCGCATTTGGAAAACTTGGCGTACAACCTTTTTTTTCGCAACACATCGAGAACTTCGTGTAGGTGTTGTTCATGCTCTAACTCGATCTTAGAGTACACGAGTATATCATCAATGAATACAATGACCGACTTGTCGAGGAATGGTCGGCACACCCTATTCATCAAATCCATAAATACCGCTGGTGCGTTCGTTAAGCCAAAAGGCATTACAAGAAACTCATAATGACCGTAACGCGTTCTGAAGGATGTCTTCGGAACATCTTCTTCTCTTACCTTCACTTGATGGTAACCCGAACGTAAGTCGATCTTGGAAAAACACCCCGCTCCTTGGAGTTGATCGAACAAGTCATCAATTCTTGGAAGCGGATACTTGTTCTTCACTGTAGATTTGTTCAACTCACGATAATCGATGCACATTCTCATTGTGCCATCCTTCTTCTTGACGAACAAGACCGAAGCTCCCCACGGCGACGAGCTCGGTCTTACGAAACCCTTCTCCAAAATCTCTTGGAGTTGTGCCATCATCTCCTGCATCTCCGCTGGCGCTAACCGGTAAGGGGCTCTAGCAACAGGAGTTGCTCTCGGTACGAGATCAATCCGAAACTCCACTTGAAGATCAGGTGGTAAACCAGGCAAGTCGTCCGGAAAGACGTCTGGAAACTCACGCACAATCTTCACATCTTCAAGCTTTAACTTCTCTAGCTTGGCGTCGATCACGTAGGCTAGGAAAGATGAGCATCCTTTCACCAAACACTGGCTTGCTTTAGTCACGGTGATTATTGACACATCACCCTTCCTCTTCTCACCATAGATCACAACAACTTCCCCACTGGGATTGGGAAGTCGAATTAATTTCTTGGAACATACGAACTCGGCATGATTGTTCGCTAACCAATCCATGCCGACCACAACATCAAAACCCCCGATTAACATCGGAAACAAATCGATTGGAAAGTCTCTCCCTTCGATTCCGAGAGTACACTTCTTCAGAACATCGTGAATCAGAACTTGACTACCATCTGCTATCTCAACCACTAACGCATCCTCAAGACTAGTAGTGGGCATAACAATCTTTTGACGGAACAACTCAGATATAAAAGAGAAACTGGCACCCGTATCAAATAAAACACGCACAGGTACGGAGTTTAGAAGAAATGTACCCGATACCACATTAGCGGATGCCTTGGCCTCATCGGCCGTCATCTGAAACGCTTGGCCCGAAACCCTAGATGGATTCTCTTTCTTCATTAGTGCGCTACCCGACATGAGCTTCGGGAAATCTCTCTTCATGTGCCCCGGTGTCTTGCACTCATAGCAGATGAACCCTCTGATCGGACAGTCACGGGTGGTGTGATCAGATTTACCACACTTGAAACAAGATTGGGAAGTGGTGTTACAGTTACCGTGGTGCTTGGTTCTGCACTTCTGGCACCACCTAGCTTCTTGATAACTGCTGAAGCTTCGGTTTTAGACAAAAGGTCGGGTTCTCTTGGGAGGTACTGAACTGTTATCCCACTTTCTCTTTTCAACCGCTGCCACAACCTTATCCGGTTTACCCCTCGCGTAAACCTCGTCCATAAATTGTGCCTCTTTAATCGTCTCACGAAGGTTGGAAACCTTCGAATTTTGGACCATAGTCATCATGTCCGACGGTAGACCCTTCAGATAGGCCTTAATCTTCTCCTTCTTAGTTGAGGCCACATGCCCCACTAACCCCAACTTTTCCATGAATTGACGGGTATACTCTCTCACCGTCAAATACCCTTTCTCCAGCGCTCGGAACTCTGCCTCGATCCGATCCATAGCCCTCTCATTGCATTATTCTTGCAACAGTTTTACCTTGAATTCGCCCCAAGTCAGTTGGGCCAAAACAGTAGGAGAGAGGGTGGACTAGATAACATTCCACCACGTCAGCCCCGTATCCCTGAGTAGTTGAGTACCGAATCTTACCCTCTGGTCATCACCACACTCGGATGAACCGAAAGCCTGTTCGATAGCTCGGATCCACTTAACACACGCAACTGGGTCTTTGGAACCAGAGAACTCTGGTGTTCCGCAACCCAGAAAAGATTTGCAGGAACAACTCTTCCCACTTCTCGAAGCACCGACAACTCTGTGCTCCTCAGTTTTGTCTCTGTTCCCAGTGCTCCCAGAGCCAACCAACACGTTCTCCTCCACTGCCTCATGCCTCCTGAGGCTCGTATCCCAGTCCTCCAACATCTTCTGAAAAGCCTCTTGTTGTTTCTCCATGGCCGACGTCACCATTAGCATGACGTTGGCCATCATATCAGCTTGAGGGTTTGCCACTTGAATAACGGGACTGGTGGATGCCAAATCTACTCTTGACCCCAGCTCCACTTCCCTAGAAAATATCGGTGGCATGCCCGGAGGAACGACTTCCTGCACTCTAACCACTGGGTTCAGCTCACGCGAACTAACATCGCAAAGATCTCCGTCGCCTAACGGACGACCACGTGTGTTCACCATACCTAAGCAATGGTTTCCACACAAGCACGAAAATAATAAGAGACAGATCAACAAAATAAGCATGAAAGAACGAGCTACAACGTTACCAATTGTAATAGTAACGGTACATTAAGCACAGTCACGTATAAATATTCTCATAATAACATTAGCTAAGTGAGATTATGAACATACAATACATGAAGGTCCTTTATACCGTCGCCACAACGTTTGATAACTATAATTTTCGTCGACTCTAAGACCAACCCATCTTAGAAGTTCTACACAAACTCACGAATCAATGCTTAACATGCTCAGTCTAAGTCTAGACATCTTACATTCATGCCTAGATCACTTAAACTAGAGCTCTGATACCAACTTGTAACGCCCTAAAATCAGAGTAAATTTGAAAAAAACAGAAACTGGGCAAGAAGACATCTAAAATCAGAGTAAATTTGAAAAAAACACAAACAAATCAATTCAAACAATCAACAACAAGATTTACAAACCGGTTTGATTGAATCAATATGAACAGTTTACAGTTTCTCTCTGTTGTTCTCTTTCTCTTTCTTTTCTTTCTCCTTCTCTCCGGCCACTAGTGCAATGGGGTCTGCAACTTTCTCAATCATCTTTTTCACAGCTCTTTTCTCTTCCACCTTTTCTTCGTTTTGCCGCAATGTTTCATAGACCTCATGTAACGGGATGTCATTTAAATCCTACATCTGTTTCATCCTGCTTGTATGTTTCTTCCATTCGGGTTGCAGGATACTCAAAAACTTGACATTGTTCTCAAGCTGCTTTTTTTCACTTTGTTCTTTGACAATTCATTTAGAAGCAGGATGAACCGTTCATAAGTGTCATCTAAGCTCTCATCCTCTTTTGCTTTGAATTCTTCGTAGATGTTAATGCAGTTAGCTACTTTCATCTTATTTCTGACTTTGGAACCCATCATCATCTTTTGTAATTGATCCCATATTTTCTTAGCATTTGACTTGTAGCTATCTATCTTGATGTAAATCTCATTCGGAATGCTCTGAAGTAGAAGAGATCTTGCTTGCTTATCTGCTTTAAACCGGCTTTTCTGTTCCTCAGAATATTGAGCAAAATCCATTGGAACAGTCTTCATATTTTGCTCTATGTCCACATCACCATCCTCACTGTCAGATGAATCGTCATCAGGTATCTGGACAGTAGGTGGTACCATAGGACTCTCCATGATTGACAAAAGAATGTTTTCTCCATTTTTGTATCGATCCACGAAGTCAAGAAATTTGTCCTTCCACTGTTTGTATTCCCCTTTAAACAGAACTGGGGGCTTGACATCCGTACCAATCGATAGAGCATCTCTTGAAGTCATCCTGTTTGAAAAGATATGCAATAAGAAACTGGAACTGATCGTTAGTCCAAATGAAATCACAAAAAAATATAAAATCTTCAAACTGATGCAAACACAAAAATTTGCTAAGAGAAACTAGCGCAAATGTCAATTTTGCATTAAGAGATGCTGGCGCAAAACAAACTTTGCGCAACTCGAAGATGGCGCAAATTTCAATTCTGCGCTAAGAGAAGTTGGCGCAAAACACTATCTCTGCTAAGAACTTCACCACGAAAGACTCAATTTTGCACTTAGTGCTACTCGCGCAAAACTTAAGATATGCGCTAAGGGAGGTTGACGCAAACGAATCTTTGCGCTACTTAAATCTGGCACAAAGATCAGAATATCCACTCCTCTTCTGTGAAACTTAGATCTGACGAGAACCAAACTTTGCGCTACACGAATATGATGCAAAAGTCAATTTGCGTTTCCTGTTGATGACGCAAAACTTAGTACAATCACTGTGAATTTGGCAAGAATCTCTTGATGATCTGACGCAAACCAATGATGAACTGACGCAAATCGTGATGAACTGGCGCAAACTTTAGATCTAGCACAAAACGTTTGTTTCGATCAAATCAGTACCAAAAACCACTCTAAACTTCGAATTTCGATTTGAAAATTTGACAATTCTATCACCTAAACATCTAGAACCTATATCTAGCAATGAATTTCGATTAAAAACACAAACTGATACAAATTGATTCGTATACAGTGCGCATGAACTCGTGACTTAAAACACAACGAAAATAAAAATTAAAATCCAATTACAGTGCAATTTGATACCAAACCTATACATACTCGATCGATAACACTCACTAGACAAAACCTAACCGATTTCACCTCCAAATTCGTACTAGAACTCAAAAATCGAATCTGACATCGATGAACACAGAGTCGAACCACTTTTCTTGAATGGATCTCAAATGGATTTGCTCTGATACCAATTGTTAGTCCTAGATTCAAGTTCTAATTTCTAACAAACAATCAAGATGAGAATCGTAATCACATGTCATTGATGAAATTACAACAATTACAAACTTTCTCACTCTAGAAAGATATACAATATGTTCTTCACTCATATGCTCTCTCTCTCTCTACAATCTGAATTCTCACAATGACATACACGTACTCAGACTTACAAAGGAAACAAGGTATTTATACCCAAGACAAAATACAAGGAAACAAAATACAATTACATATGTTGACTTTGACTTTTATTAACAAATTGACTTTGACTTTCACTGAGAGTTGACTTTCAGCCTTTGACCTCTTGAACTTTAGTCTTCAATCTTTATGATCTTGAATCCAACAAATTTGTGCCCTAACAATCTCCCCCTTTGGATCAAGATCATTACTAAAAGATTTAGCAATGTGATCTTCTCTCTTTAAACTCGATTGAAATAACTCCCCCTTTAATCAACATTTATCTTCTTTTGTAATCTCCCCTTTTGATACAAACATGATTTACAAACTCCCCCTTAACATTATGAAATTCTTCTTTGATAAGCTCAGAAAATTCTCTCCCAAGGTTATAAAACCTCTTTCACAAATAAAATTTCAGCAAAATCTTCAAAGTCTTTCAGTTCAATCAAATCTTGAACATTTCTTCCATATCTTGAACTTCGGACATTTCTTCAAACTTTATCTTCCTATTTCTGAATTAAACTTTCCTATTCAAACATCTCTTGAAACAAATACCTGTAATGGACATTTCTTCAAATTATATCTTCTTCCCCTTTTTGATGATTAGAGCATCGATATCATCAAAACTTTCAGCAAGAAATGTCTTTATCCGATCTGACCACTGATCTGTTTATGAGCCACCGATTCGTAGATTCGAACAATGTATTCATCCAGATCTTTTCAAATCCAGACAAAATATTCGTGTAAATCCAGACAAAATATTTTAGAGCATAGATTTGTTGGATTCAAGATCATAGAGATTGAAGATCAAAAGTCAAGAAGTCAAAGGCTGAAAGTCAACTCTCAGTGAAAGTCAAAGTCAATTTGTTAATAAAAGTCAAAGTCAACATTTGTATTTGTTTTGTTTCCTTGTATTTGTTGGAGGTATAAATACCTTGTTTCCTTTGTAAGTCATTTGAGATTGGAAGAGTGAGTACGTGTAAGAGAGAGCAAATTAGAGAAGAGTTCATTGTATATCTTTCTAGAGTGAGAAAGTAGAGAGATAAAGAGAGTTTTGTAATAGTTGTGATTAAATCAATGACATAAGAATTCTATATTCTCATCTAGATTGTTTGTGATCAATTAGAACTTGAATATAGGACTCACAATTGGTATCAGAGCATATCCAAACTGAAATCAAATCAAGAAAGTTGGTTCGACTCTGTGTTTGTCAAAGTCAGATTCATTTTCGAGTTCTAGTGCGAATTACATGTTGTAATCGATCAGGGTTTGTGTGATTAGTGATTTCGATATAGTCTGTATAAGTTTTGTATCAAATTGCACTGTAATTGCTTGCGAATTTTGAATTTTTTTTGGTTTTCTAGTTCACGAGTTTCACGCACTGTGTTAGATCCAATTTGTATCAATTTGTGTTTTAGATCGAAATTAGTTGATAGTAATGTGTTCGAGATGTTTAGGTGATCAAATTGTCAAATTTTCGAGTTGAAATTCGAAGATTAGAGTGGTTTTTGGTACTAAATTTGATCGAATTAGAAGTTTTGCACCACATCCAAAGTTTGCGCTAGTTCAACAAGGTTTGCGCTAGTTCATCATTGATTTGCGCCAGATCATCAAAAGTTTTTGCCAGATTCTCGTGTTTCAAGTGATTTTTGCGCCATCTTCGATTAGCGCAAAGTTTGTTTTGCTCCAGCTTCTCTTAGAGAATTTCTTGGTTTTGCGTGTTAAGTGTTTAGCGTAAAGTCTTCTTTTGAGTGTTAAGTTTTGCGCCAGCTTCACTTAGCGCAAAATTGACTTTTGCGCCAGCGTCACTTAGCGCAAAATTGGCTTTTGCCCCACTGCCCTTAGCGAATTTCTGTGTTTGCGCCAATTCCACATTTTTCAATACTTAGACAAATTTTTGTGACATAGTCTTTTTGTGATCCCCGTGCTAAGTCTGCGGAGGGGGACATAGTTCTTTTGTTGATCAAAATCTCTGAATTTTTATTTCAAGTTTTTCAGTATTTTTTAGATTTCATTTGGATTAACGATCAAGCTCAAGTTCTTTTTGTAACAGATAATTCAAGATGGGATATTTTTCTGATGATGATGAAAAGAAGATTGAAAAGCTCAAATTAGAGAACAAAAATCTTGCTTCTTCAGTTGACTATTATTCAAAGCGAGCAAAGAGATGTTCTGATGACAGGAAGCTACTGAGAGAAGAAGTTAGTGCATTAAAGATTGTCAATGAAGAACTTCTGAAACATACTTCTGGTCTTAATGAAGAAAAAGTGTTGAGTTAAAAAGCAAGACCTCGGACTTAGAAGTTCAAATTGTCAAGTTTCAGCAAACAAGGTACGCTAATGAAGAGCTGATGAAGAAGATTTCTGAGCTAGAAGTACAGATTGCTGAAGAGAGATCATCTTTTGAGAAAGAAAAGAAAGAGTTTGCTAAGAAATTCTCAGAGTTTTCAAGAAAATGTGCTGATGAGAAGAAGACAGTTGAGCTGAAATATATAAAACTTTCTCAACAAATTTCTGATTTTGAGAAAGTCATCATTTTGGAAAGAGAGAAGTTTCCAAAAGAAAAGAAGTTAATTGAGCAAAAGAACGTTGGATTCTTTAAAGAAATATCTGATGGAAGAAAGAATGTGGAAAAGGACTTTGATGAAGAAAGAAATATCTTTGAGGAAGAGATCAAGAAGCTTAATGAGAAGTTATCTGAATTGTCTGAAAGTATGCTGAAAGCGAAGAAAACTAAGTCTGAATTCAATACGAAGATTGACCTTCTTGTCAAAGAAAGAGACAATTACTCTTCAAAGGTAAAAGAGCTTGAAGATATCATTTCCATGGTGGTGGTGACTGAGCACACGACTCCAGAGTCACAAATCCACACACCTAGAGATGATTCAGCTGTTTCGGAATGCTCATTCAAGACAGCTGCAAGCTCACATCATAAGACTGTTTCTTCCAAAAGGTCAGTTAAATCTTCTAGTCAGGTTCGTAGTACTAATCTTTTTCTATGATAGAAATATAGATGGTTCAGGTACACATCGAAGAAGAAGGAGATACAAAGAAGAAAAACTGGTGTGGAAAAAGAAACCAATTGAAGATAAAAAGAAAGATGAGAAGAAAGACGAGCTGAAATGAATGAAATCATGTGTACATACACATACTGCCAAGAAGAACAAAGCGCGTAAAGGTAAACCTGATCATATCTACACGAGAGATCAATTAATCAGGTTGTCAGGTAAGAAATACTATTGTTCTTATTGCCGTACACATGATCATGTTCATAAAACAAGTGATCATTTCTGGTATGGTTCTTACTCAGTTACTCCCATAAGAACTGCAACTAACATACATGGACCCAAATACTACTGGGTACCAAAACCGAATAATGATTCTGTGTTGCAGGCACCCACTGTCAAGGGGAGTAAAAGAACCAAGGCTTCTAAGTAAATCAGATTAGAACCCGTACTTTAACGAAGTTTGACTTCTAAACACAATAGTTTAGGACTCGTACTTCAACGATGAAATATGTTACTCCCGGGCTGATATGAAGATGTACTCCCATACTCAGATGAGGAAATCAACCTTCAAGGGGGAGTATATATGTTTCTGGAAATATGTATTTGGAAGATATGATGAACTACACTTCAAAGGGAGTTGTAGATCTCTATCATGTGCTATATCACTGATAAATTACAGATGCATATTTTCAGGGGGAGTATGAATTATGATTTCTGATTATTTCAGATCAGAACTCGTACTTTAATCGTTTTAGTACTTTATGTCTTTTAATTTTTGAATAAATTATGTGAATAAAGTTGCTTTGACATGACTTTGAGACTTGTGTAGAATGAGAGAAGCTTACAAGATCATATTTTTTTTATGACTTCAGCTGACTTTATGAGATTTAAGACGAAGCGAAAAGGTTAATTTCTTATCTTAATCTCATATATGGTTAAAAGAAGGACAACTTTCAATCATAGAAAATGTTGGATCAAATAATTGTATTCAAGATTAAAGTTAAAGTTCAGGGTTTAAACTGCAATTGTGTCAAAGTTAAATTAGAGGGTCTAAACTGTATTTACTTGATAGTTACAGTTCAGGGTTTAAATTGTAATAGTTTAATAGTTATTATCTATTGGGCCCAAGCCCATTAAGCATTAGGAAGCCCATATGACCTAGGTATTTAAAGTTATGTTTAGTTTAGGTTTAGGTTAGAACCTTTGATAATTATTGTTTAGAGATTATAGTCAAGTGAAGTTTTCTCTGTAATCAAAGGGTATCAAGAACACTCAAGGGTTTCATTGTTTATTCAAGGGATTGGTATGTTACTCTGATTTATATATATCTTGATTATTATTGTGTTGCTTGATTACTTGATTATTTACCAACTAGATTAAACTGGGATAACAATTGGTATCAGAGCCTAAGAATCAAGTTTTTGGATTATCTGTGTTCATCGATTGTTTTGTCTGTTCATCGACATCACATATTGTGCTTTAATCGATTCCTCAAATTAATTGATGTTTATGCATAAATTCGATTTAATTAGATGAACTTTATGTTATTGAATGCAATCTGATTAATTAATTGCACTTAATATATCTGATTAATTGGCTGTTTGAAGTTTGTTTGAATCTGGGCTCGTACGCATATCAAACACTGTGTTCTTCAAATTGAATCTTAAAAAAAATTGAATTTAATCAGTAATTTCGTTTGGGATTTGATTAATACATGTTTGTGATTACAAAAGTCTTCTTTTTGCATTGAACTTGAGTTTATGTGTGAATTACTGGACTGTTTATCATCGTTCTGGTCGAATTAAGAACATACCGGTCGACCTCTTTATATCGGTCAAATCCATACCGGTCTATCACACATACTATACCGGTCAAATAGTCCGATCGCCCGGTATACTCACAGACCACCTCGGTCGATACCTTGTCCGGTCGAACCAATACCGATCGAATCAATACCGGTCGAAGTGGTTTACCGATCTTACAACCTCCTGGTCGAAGACTTTTATCGGTCGAATATTTTTATCGGTCTTCACTATACCGGTCAACTATATTCCCGGTCGAACAAAGTACCGGTACAAGCAACTTACCGGTCGAACTCTCTATACCGGTCTTAGTCGTTTACCGGTTGAGCATAAGACCAGTTGTTACATCTTACCGGTCAAACAAGGTACCGGTCTAAGCAAAACCCTGGTCGACTCAATACCCCCGTGCTAAGTCTGCGAAGGAGGACAAAGTTTTGCTCTTGATCAAAATCTTCTTAATTTTTCAGTATTTTATTCATAGATATTAGTGCTTTATACTATGTACGAGGACTGCATTTGATTATTTTTGGAAATGTATTTTTCTGAAAATTTTTGAGTGTAGTCTGTACTCTTGATTCTAACGATCTCATCTAGTTGGTTGTCTTGGTACAGATAAGTTTAATTACTAACCGTACAGCTAAGATGTCGAACCAGCTTCTCTCGATGGGTTCTCAGTCCAAACCGCCTGTCCTTATGGCTGATGAATATCAGCAATGGAAGAAGAGAATGGTCCAGTTTCTGAATCATAAAAACAGAGACTACATGGAATCAATCATCAATGGTCCGGTCAATCCGATGATCAAAGTTGATGGCCAAGCAGCAACTGACACCTCTCCAGAAATCCCAGACAGATATGTTCCTAAACCTTATCAGTAATTTACTGAAAAACAGAAGGAACAGTACAAGACAGATGAAGAGGCTCTTATCTATCTGACCATGGCAATCCCGAACGACATCTACAACCGTGTAGACAGTCGGAACTCTGCAAAGGAAATCTGGGATGAACTATCTAGACAGTTTGAAGGAAGTGAAGCCTCTATCCAAGCTAAGCAGAATATATGCATAAATGCATACGAAGGGTTTCATGCAAAAGAAGGAGAGACGCTGCTAGAGACCTACAACAGATATAACATCATTCTCAATGACCTGCGGAGGAACAACATCTCTAAGTCTGCTTCGGAGATTAATTATAAGTTCATCAAGAACTTAAATCCAGAATGGAAGAACTTTGCCATCAACCTTCAGATGTCAAAGAACATGGCTCAGGAAAACGTCACTGATATTTTCTCTACTCTTTCTCAGCATGAGGATGAGGTGAGAACAATCAATCTTGAGTCCAATAAACTGAAGGATTCTGTGGCTCTCATAGCCGGCAAAAGTTCTGTATCTTTCGCAAGGTCAAAGAAAAAGGTGACAAAAGCTCTAGTTACTGAAGTTACCGACTCTGACTCTGCTTCAAGTGATGAAGAACTGGAGATTGATTCTGATCCAAATATTCAGAAGTTCTCTGAGGACTTGGCTCTTATTACTCGAAGATTCAAGAAGACCTTTGGCAAGAAGAAGTTTTATTCAAAGCCTAAGTACGAAGGTCACAAGAAAGAAAAGGTTGAATTAAGATACAAGCCAAGCCAAGGACGGCGAGAGGAAAGACGAGAAGAGAGAAAAGAAGACAGAAGAGAAGATAAGAGAGAAGAAAAGAAAGAAGACAGAGTTGATGAACCAGGAAGATGCTACAATTGCGGCAAATTTGGGCACTTACCCAGAGACTGCAGATTCAAGAAGGTAAAGAACTCAGACTATTATGCAAGAAAGTCACTCATCGCCAAGAAAGCTGAAGAAGGAAAGGTACTTATGGCCGAAGAAGAGAACTGGTTGTTCCAAATTTTCGATGACGAGGAGCAAGTTCACTTCACCCAAGTATCTTATATGGCAAAGCTGGATGGTGACGATGAAGATTCTGAGGCACAATCTGAAGATGTAAACTCGGAGGTAAGTGATAATTCTGAGCTTATTGACTCTCTTATGGCCCAAATACATAGCATGAAAGATGAATTTGCTTTATTGAAAGGCAAACTTAGCTCTGCACAACAATCAATATTGAGTTTTCGTGATGAAAACGCTTTGCTGAAAGTTGTTGTGGAAGAAAAAGAAAAGGAAAAAGACGGTTTAAAAGCTGAAAAGGATTCTTTGAAAAGCAAAATATCTGATTTAGAAAAGGATCTTGTGAATATCAATGCTGAAAAAGGTGAGTTCAAAATAAAATTTAAAGTTTGTTATAAAGAAAGAAATGAAGCTTACACCAAAATTAAGCAGCTGGAGGACATTAATATGAAACGAGGTCAAACTGAGCAAACATTAAATCTGTTGACCAATAAACTCCAAGACGAAAGGTTTTATAAACTAAAACCAGGTTTGGGTGTGCCAACTAATGAGATTTTGAAAAAGGCACCGGAGCATTTATATAATTTTGATAAATTCGGCTCCGCAATCAGACCCATTCCTGACATTCGTGCAACTTTTGTTGAATCAAGTACTCCTACACCTTTATCCGAGACCAAAGGTCAAGAAGAAATGGGAAAGAACAAGTCTAGTGACACTGATTCTCAAAATCCTTTTAAATCAGTTGGTTTTCAATATGGTGATTTAAACAAAAGCTATGCGACTCGAAAGATCGAATTTACTGAGTTTGAATCACTATTTACCACACCTTCCAACGAATCAGTTAGCACCAACACAGTTCTACCTGAGACTGCATGCAAAAATGATGAGTATGAATCAGATATTGATCCATCTACTATGCCATCAGTCTCAAGTCCCATTGCTTCTAAACCTTTACTTGTTGAAGAGGTTAAAGAAGAAACTGTAAACACGAATGAATCTTGTTTGAAAAATGATAAAACGGAGTTTATTGAGTCCATGACTGAAGAATTATTTTCTGAAATGATGAATGCTTCAGACTCTGATCCTGTTTCTATTCCAAAGGAGTCGAATTCTGTGAGTGATCATATATCTGACTTGATGAAGCAAATTGATCTGTTGCAACAGTCTCTTGATGAGGTTGAAGATGAAAACTTTGATCTCAAGTTTAAACTTGAAAAATCTTTGAAAGAAAATCAAGAGCTTTGCACAGAAATCAATGATTTGAAAATTACTCTATTTAAAAATGCTTCAAATGATAAACAGATGTTCAACGATCCAAGCTGGAAGGTAAGAACAAATCCAGAATTTGATGCTCCTACAAAACCTTCAGTTGTTTACTCTGACTGTCCTGAATATCCACCGAGCATCTTTGAGAAGGGAGAAACTTCAACTAATTCTAGAAAAGAATCACCTTCTAAGCATGAGACTAATGAGATTCCTATTTCTGTTTCAGATATAAGAGGAAATGGAGTTGGGAAGAGTAAGAAGAATAACGATCTTAGTTTGAATAAAAAGAATAGTTTGAATTCTAGTAGTTGTCCTACAGACAGTGTTACTTTGAATAGTACTTCTTTTGATAAACATGAATGTAAGATTTGTTCCGATAAATCTAAGTTTATGAATTTTGCTCGAAAGAATCTTTATTGCAAACACTGTTGGGATAATTCTTTCAAATACTACTCCCCTCCTAAGTCCAAAAAGAATAAAAGCAAAGCTAAGCTGAACTCTAAGTCTAATTCTAATTCTGTTTCTTCTACACAACCCAAAGTGTATCGAGCTAAGGTTGCCAATCCTACTTCTAAAAAGCACTTTCAGGAACTGAATGTTAAGATGGTTTGGAAATGGGTTCTAAAACCGCGTTATGAATGGAGAAAGAAAGTCAAACCAGATGATATTCCTGAGTTGCTTAATGCTAACCGCGAAAGACCCATCCTGATATGGGTACCTAAGCAAAACTAATTGTTTCTTTTGCAGGCCCGTCGATTGTGGGTAATAGATTCCAGATGTTCACGCCACATGACAGGATTCAAGAACCTCTTGCATAACTATGTGGAGGAGCCTGCCGGAGCAGTTAGATTTGCCAATTCTGAAGCCGAAGGCCACGTCAGAGGATATGGAATGCTCGATAATGGTGTTGTGAAGATTCAAAAAGTGCTATATGTTGAAGGACTTGATCACAACCTGTTCAGTACCAGTCACTTCTGTGACATGAAATATCAAGTCCGCTTCACAATAACTCATTGCTATCTAGAGGATCCAGATGGTTACGAAGTCTTCAAGGCTGAGCGCCATGGAAATCTATACTATGTAGATTTTCCTACACTGTCTGCCACACGTCCAGTATGCCTACTAGCCAAAGCTTCCAAAGCACAATCGTGGACGTGGCATCGACGCATGTCTCATCAAAATTTCAGATCTATAGTGAAGCTACAGAGACAAGGTCTGGTCAAAGGTCTACCAGAAATGAGGATCGAAACAGACTCACTATGTCCCGCATGTGAGTTGGGCAAAATGAAGCGAAGCTCCTTCAAGTCCAAAGCTGAATCATCGACCTCATCTGTACTGGAACTTCTTCATATGGACCTTTGTGGTCCAATGCGCACAGCATCTATCAACGGAAAGAAATATGTGTTGGTAATGATAGATGACTACTCAAGGTATACATGGCTCGAGTTTCTTCGCAACAAGTCAGATGCGCCAGAGTTGATTATCGCTTTCATCAAGCGCATTCAAGTACGACTTCAACTGCCAGTTAGAACCATTCATAGTGATAATGGCACGGAGTTCAAGAATGACACCCTGAAGAGTTATCTTACTTCCGTGGGTATTTCACATAATTTCTCCGCCGCCTACACTCCGCAGCAAAATGGCATTGTTGAACGGAAGAACCGCACTCTGGTTGAAGAAGCTCGGACTATGCTTGCTTACTCAGATCTACCCATGTACCTTTGGGCTGAGGCAGTTGCTACAGCATGCTTTACACAGAACCGTACCATTGTGGTCAAGCGCTTTAATAAGACAGCATATGAGTTGATCAACAATCGTACACCTAACATCAAGTTCCTTCGTGTATTTGGTTGCAGGTGTTACATTCTAAAAGAGCGTCAAGGATTATCAAAGTTTGATAAGAAAGCGGATGAAGGATATCTCGTTGGATACTCTCTGACATCCAAAGCTTATCGAATTTACATTATTCGAACCAAGACGGTTGTTGAGAGCATGAATGTCTCCTTTGATGAGAATTCTACAAGGACTTCTGGACACAACAGTTCAGAACTCGGTCTTAACGACAAAGCTTCTATTCAATCGAGAATAGAACCAGCACTTAAAGGATTCACTTCTTCTAACTCTAACTCTACTACATCTGAGTTAGATTTATTGTTTATTGATGCCTTTGATGATATATGTGCAGATTTTGAAAAATTCATATCCACATCAATAACAAGTGGTACAATCTCGGAGGTCCCTACTATTTCTGAAGACATGTCTGGACCTTCCGAAGAAGTCACTGACACTTCATCTCCATCAGGTACGAGTACAAAGTTAGTTTCTGACTCTACTAATGTTGAATCTGTCTCTACAGATAGTTCTTCTGGAAACTAAGTCACGAGCACTTTAACTGTTAGTCCAAAAGCTTCAGTATTAGAAACACCAGTACAAGATGTCCCGAGTACATCTATGGAGCAACCTGCCGTGCATGATGAAAACGATGCGTCGAATACGCAACAAACAGTTGAAGCTCTACCAAGCACACATCGTTGGACTAAGGATCATCCCCTGACCAATGTGATAGGTGACGTACAATCTGGTGTCACGACAAGATCTGCAACAGCCAACTTTTGCATGTTTTCAAGCTTCCTTAGTTCCCTAGAACCAAAGAAAGCGTCTGAAGCTCTACGAGATCCCTTCTGGATTTCTGCTATGCAAGACGAGCTTCTACAATTCGAAAGGAACAAGGTATGGCGCTTGATCCCACTACCTAAAGGTAAATCCGTTATTGGAACAAAGTGGGTGTTCAGAAATTAGAAAGACGAAGCTGGAGTAGTCGTGAGAAACAAAGCTCGACTGGTCGCCAAAGGGTATTGTCAACAAGAGGGCATTGACTATGATGAAACATTCGCCCCGGTTGCAAGGATCGAAGCCATCAGAATCTTTCTAGCATATGCAGCGCACAAAAACTTTACTGTCTATCAAATGGACGTAAAGTTGGATTTTCTAAACGGCGCTTTGCATGAGGAGGTTTACGTGGCTCAATCTGAAGGTTTCGTTGATCCTCATCACCCTGATCATGTCTATGTTTTAGACAAAGCGCTTTATGGTCTTAAACAAGCACCGCGAGCCTGGTATGAAACTCTCACTAAATTTCTACTTGCTTCTGGTTTCAAGAAAGGTACTGTTGATACAACCTTATTTCTTAAAAGGCAAGGTGAGGACTTGATTCTCATTCAGATTTATGTTGACGACATAATTTTTGGGTCGACAAATCAGAAATTTTGTAAGAACTTTTCAAAAATAATGGAAACAAAGTTTGAGATGTCGATGATGGGTGAATTGAATTTCTTTCTTAGTCTACAAGTAAAGCAATTACCCGAAGGCATATTTATTAATCAAGCTAAATATATAAACGATATTTTGAAAAAGTTCAATATGTCAGATAGTTCAGTCATGAAGACACCAATGGCTAATGGTACACTCTTAGACGCGGATCCCTCCGGGAAACCTGTTGATCAAAAGGTGTATCGTAGCATGATTGGTTCTTTACTTTATCTGACTGCCAGTCGCCCGGATATAATGTTTGCCACATGTTTTTGTGCGAGATATCAGTCTAATCCTAAAGAGTCGCACTTATCTGTTGTTAAGTGAATCCTTAGATATCAAGTTTTGAAGCTATCAATGTCATATCTGAAGACAAGTGAAGACCCGAAGACAATTGCAAAAAAAATTTTAATCTTGAATCCAAAGGGGGAGATTGTTGGATCAAGTAATTGTATTCAAGATTAAAATTAAAGTTCAGGGTTTAAACTGCAATTGTGTCAAAGTTAAATTAGAGGGTCTAAACTGTATTTACTTGATAGTTACAGTCCAGGGTTTAAATTGTAATAGTTTAATAGTTATTAGCTATTGGGCCCAAGCCCATTAAGCATTAGGAAGCCCATATGACCTAGGTATTTAAAGTTATGTTTAGTTTAGGTTTAGGTTAGAACATTTGATAATTATTGTTTATAGATTATAGTCAAGTGAAGTTTTCTCTGTAATCAAAGGGTATCAAGAACACTCAAGGGTTTCATTGTTTATTCAAGGGATTGGTATGTTACTCTGATTTATATATCTCTTGATTATTATTGTGTTGCTTGATTACTTGATTATTTACCAACTAGATTAAACTGGGATAACAGAAAACATGTTCTTAAATGTTCACACCACTTCCCGATTCTTTAAAAGATTTCATGAATTGGATATATGATTTTAAATGTTTTCATTTTATTTTTTGCTTTAATGTTTAACAAACCGTGTGTTTCCAAAGATAAATACTTGCGTATTGTCTTTTCTATATACTTTCAAGTATTCACACACACCGGTTTAATTTTTGTTCAACAATGTTCTTACCATGTTTCAAATTTGAAACATAATTTTTCGATGTTAAGACACCCCGCTTGTATTTCAAAATATTTTGAGCGTCATTTCATTTTGAAGCGTTTCATTCAAGAATGTCTATATTTTTGTTTCGTATAGACAATATCTGTTATTTTGACCATAAGCCTTATTTGTTATATCATATCATTTCTGATCATTTTCATACAATGTCAGATTTTCAAACAAGTTTCTTGCATTCATGTTCATTCATTCAATATACTTGTTTGAAATATCTTCAATGTTTAAAATGCTCATATCTTCATGATTATTTTCTGAGCATACAAACATCTGACTTGTATTTGCGCTTTAATTGTTCAAGTTAAACCATTTTGAGCAACAACATGCTTTCTAGGAAAACATGGGATTTCTTTGTGCTAGGACTTCAATGAACTTCTATGGATTCACGTTAACCAGTGTTTCCTACCCAAGAAGTTAATCCTTAGTGATTGAATGTGAGGAGTCGAAAAGAAATGAGTGTGGGTTGTGCGTTGAGGTAAAATGTAAAAGAGAGTTTGGTTAGTTGTGAGCCTAATGATTAAAAGAAAGAGGGTGTGAGATCAGAGTAAAAGAATATCAAACTCTGCACCAACTACTTTCTGAGTCGGGCAGCCACATTACTAATGCTTCACAATTCTTTGTGAACATTATTGAAACAGCCAAATAGTCCATGCCAACTCTTGCTAAAAACCCCACCAACTACTCATTTTCTTCTTAACAAGAAAAAGTTTCATATTTTTCTGGGGACGCAGCACATTATCTATCTGGTTTTCATTTGGAAAATTTGGATATTAAAAAAGAAGGAAGTCTGCCCCACCTTCGCACTTCAATCATGCACATTGAGTCTGTGTTTATCTACTGTTGTCTCAGTGGTTTACACAATGTTGAGCATTTATAAGCAATCATTAGTGCTTAATTCTTTCTATCACTTGCACGAACACACAAGAAATTTGTTTCTTTGTCATAACGTTCATAGAAATTGCCTTTGTGGTGTTTCGATGATTGGATGGAAGCCCTGGGGGAGTGAACATCAAAAAGCTCCTTTCCTATGTGTATCCGTTACACACAGTGACTTAGTGTTACTGACAGGCATATTAACTGATTCATTAGTTGATTCAGGTGTTACACATTTCTAACTTGTCTGGATTTGAAAAGATCTAGATGAATACATGGTTACGGATCACCGAATTAGAGGCTCATTTTGAAAGATCAGTGGTCAGAAAGATTTCAAAGAAATTTCTTGCTGAAGGTTTTGATGATATCGATGCTCGTTTCATCAAAAAGGGGGAGATGATTTAAAGAAATGTCAGTGTCAGAAATTCCAGAGTTAGAGAATTGTTTGAAGATCAAAAGTTAAAAATTTTAAGAAGACAAAGTTCAAAGGTTGAAATATTCAAAGATTGGTTGAAAGATGAGTTTCTCAAGATTGTTCAAAAGATTAAAGCAACAGAATTGTTGAAGATAATTTTGCTGGAGCAAAGTGTGCTAAATTTGAAGATAATTTCTTTTCAATTCTGAAAGGGGTTAGTGTACAACCTTGGGGGAGAATGTTAATATTCTTGAAGAACATATTTTTGAGAAAAGATTGTTGAAAGTTTTTGAAGAGATAGAGCTTATCATAGAAGGGGAGAATGTAAACTTTTCATAGTGTTAAGAGGGAGAATGTTGATTATTTGAGAAAATCGTTTTTGTATCAAAGATGAAAGATTCAGATTGAGTTTAAAGAGAGAAGATTGAATTGTTAAATCTTTTAGAGATGATCTTGATCCAAAGGGGGAGATTGTTAGAGCACATATTTGTTGGATTCAAGATCATAAAGATTGAAGATCAAAAGTCAAGAAGTCAAAGGTTGAAAGTCAACTCTCAGTGAAAGTCAAAGTCAATTTGTTAATAAAAGTCAAAGTCAACATTTGTATTTGTTTTGTTTCCTTGTATTTGTTGGAGGTATAAATACCTTGTTTCCTTTGTAAGTCATTTGATACTGGAAGAGTGAGTACGTGTAAGAGAGCGAAAATTAGAGAAGAGTTCATTGTATATCTTTCTAGAGTGAGAAAGTAGAGAGATAAAGAGAGTTTTGTAATAGTTGTGATTAAATCAATGACATATGAATTCTATATTCTCATCTTGATTGTTTGTGATCAATTAGAACTTGAATCTAGGACTCACAATTTGTATCAAAAGGAAATCTTTTCAATAAGTTTCGGTTTACAAAAGAAATCTTTTCCACATAAGGACTGCTCGGTCCAAAATTTCATCTTGCGATGACAGGGGAAACCTGATTTACCAACGATTGCAGCGAAACACAAAAGTAGGCCACAATCCGAGTTGTGAGCTAAATACTTGGAATCCATGGCCACGAACAACAAGGTCCGTACTAAGATGTGAGGGAGGGCCCCCGAGGAAACCAAGTCATACTTGTTCACTAGGACTACATTATGACCCATGGCTAGTAACCGATCTCACATAACCGTACGAAAGACCCCCGAGGGTCAAATGCATCCATAACTACAAAAAGGGGAATAGACATCCCAATAATAAAAGTCAACTCAAAACCTAGGGATCCACTAGTAATGGTACAAACTTGTCACAATAACATATGTGACCAACCATAGATAGTCATATGGTATCAAAACATTTTATCAACAAAATGCTTTCTTTCAAGTTTAATTGCTGGTAAGAATGAAAATCATAAAATGAGTTTATATACATTCTTTCAAATAATCCACATAAATGTGCAAGTAAAACCTCCTTTTACTTCAAATAAGATGGAACCCATCATTTTAGTCGAAAATGATCGGGAACCCTAAAATCTCCCAAAAACTCAAGTTATGTCAAAAATGTAGTAAAAGTAGATCCAAGACCATGGAGATATATAGGAGTTCAAAATGTAACTTTTGACATGTATAAAGTTTATAAAAAGTTAGTAGGAACTCACCAAGTAGGTTTTAAACGAAAGCCCGAAAACTAGATATTGACCCCTTCGAGAAGATGAAGTTTTCTATACCGAAACCTCGGAAGATGCACTTAACACTAGCAACGAACGGCAACCGAAGAAACCTTGAATGGAAACAAGAGAAAGAGAGAGAGAGACTTGAGAGAAAAGAGATATTTAGAATAAATATCCTTTGAAAAACTCAAGATATTTGGTAGGACACCCCCTATGTCGGCCAGGCGATCTCGCGGGTTATGCCGTGACCTCAAGTCGCGGCATAACTCGCCCGCTTTCTTAAAACCCAAAACAACAGAGGGTTTCGCGGGTTGTGCCGCGACCTCAAGTCGCGGTGCAACTCGCGTAGCTTACTGTGGTTTGTCCAAAACCACCAAAATCCAAACTCAAACTTCAACCCAAACGCGGTGCTAACAACAACGCTTAAATACAAGAATACCAAGATTACAAAACGAAAATCCGGGGTGTTACAAAGTCAAAGCCTCATTGCAAAGTCAAAGTCAAGCAAGTCAAAGTCAAAGTATTTTATTAGTGTTAGTTGTTTTTGTCTTTGTAATAGTAGGTATAAATAGATTTTTCATTTGTAGACTCATACGACACGAAGAAGAGTAACACTTTGAGATAATTACATTTGTAGAGAGACAAATATTTCATTTTGAGAGCATCTTTGTAATATGTGATTTGAGATTAATCATATGGAAAATTTGATTGATTTCTTTGTTCATCTTGATTGATTTGCACATTAAGGGACACATAATTGGAATCAGAGCAAGCATATCATCATAAATCAATCAAAGAATCTAGAAACTTGGCCGATATTCAAGAACTCGCAACTCACTGTTCATCATATCAATTTGTGTATTTCTTGTTGTTTTGGAGTTGTAATCAAGTGTACTATAATCGAATTGTGATCTAGAACAAGTTTGTTTTGAATCATTTCATCCAATTCACAACATGTTTATGTGAATTTTGGATTTGTTTGAATTTTTGGTTCGAACACTGTACACGCACTGTATCTAGATCAAATTGTAATCTTAATTGATTTTTGTTGAAATTGTTCAATTGTAACCTGTTCGGATTGTGTTCGAGATCAAATTAGTGCAATTTCAGATTCAAATTCAAAGGTTTGAAGGAATTAAGGCTAAAAAGTTGGTTCAGACTTGAAATATTGAAGAACTCGCAAGATTCAGAGAAGTCGCAAGATTCATAGAAGTCGCAAGATTCATATCTGAAGAACTCGCAGACTGTGAAATACGAATTCTGAAGAACTCGCAAGCAACCTCGCTTTGTTCTTGATTATTATTCCATCCTCATCCTTTTTGTTTCTGAAAACCCATTTTGTTCCAATTGCAAATTTTCCTTTGGGAAGGGGAACTAGGGTCCAGACTTTGTTTCTTACAAACTCTTGAAGTTCATCCTGCATTGCAAAAATCCAATGAGGATCTTCAAGAGCTTCTTTTACCTTCTTTGGTTCAATAATGCTCAAAAAGTTTACGTAGAAGCATTCATTGATTGTGGCAGATCTTGTTTTAACTCCTTCTGATGAGGATCCAATGATTTGATCAATTGGATGATCTTTTGTCCATCTTGAGATTGGAGCAAAAATTTGGGGTGGAGTTTGAGCTTCAGAGATGACAGTTGGTGACATCTCTGTTGTGCTGTTCAGAGGCTCTGAAGTTGGTTCCCGAGATGGTGAAGCAGATTCTTGAACTTCTTCACTATTTGTTTCTGGAGTTACTTCAGACACTCCATGATCATCCTCTTTTTGATCTTCAGCTTCTTCTGATTCACTTTGCTGATCTGCATTTGGTGAAGCAGAAGGTGTTAACTCAGAGGGTCCAGAAAGGGTTGTACCTGTTTCTTGAGGTCCTTCTGAGTTCTCTCTTGGTCTATCTGTGAAGATAACTTCTGGGTTATCTTCATCATCAAAGAAATCTTCAAATATTATGTTTAATTCAGATTCCCTTGATGATTTAGAGATAGGTGTTGAGAAACTTTCTTGTTGTTCGGAGCTTTTATTGTCATCAAAACTGATATTGATGCTCTCTTGGATGGTCCTTGTTCTAAGATTGAACACTCTGAAAGCTTTTGAGGCTAATGAATATCTAATGAATTTGCCCTCATCAGCTTTCTTGTCAAACTTTCCAAGAGGTTCTCTATCGTTCAGAATGTAACATCTGCATCAAAAAACATGAAAATATTTAACATTAGGTTTCCTATTGTTAATGAGTTCATAGGATGTTTTCTGAAATCTTTTCACAATTGTTGCTCTATTCTGAGTAAAGCAGGTTGTTGCCACAGCTTCTGCCCAAAAATTTGTTGAAAGATCAGATCCAGCAAGCATTGTTCTTGCAGCTTCAACAAGTGTTCTGTTCTTCCTTTCAACTACTCCATTTTGCTGAGGGGTTCTTGCTGAAGAAAAGTTAGGAGTAATACCTTCTTCTGATAGATATGAATTGATTTTGGCATTTTTGAACTTTGTTCCATTATCACTTCTTAGTTTCTGAACTTTGCTGCTAAATATAACCTGTAATCTTTTCAACAATTTTATCAATATTTCAGGTACATCAGATTTGGCTCTGATGAATTCTATCCATGTGAATCTGGAAAATTCATCAATCAGAACCAGAATGTATTTCTTACCTGCTAGACTCTGTACAGAGATAGGACCACATAGGTTCACATGAAGCATATGCAGAGGTGTAGGACAGTTGTTTTCACTTTTGGTTTTATGGGAAGATCTTTTCATTTTTCCCATTTCACAAGCAGAACAAAGATGATCTTTGTTAAACTTCAGAGATGGTAATCCCTTAACCAAATTAAGTTTAACTAACTTATCAAGTGAGGAAAATTTTAGATGTGAAAACTTTTTATGCCAGAGCCAGACTTCCTCACTATTCAGAGATACAAGACAAAGTTTCTCTGAATCAGTGTCTTTGATTTTGGTAAAATTCATCCTGTAGAGGTTACCTTTTCTGTCTGCTATGAGTAATTCTTGACCTGATTCTGAGTGAAGAAGTGAACAATATTTTCTTTGAAATTTCACATCAAAACCATGATCACAAAGTTGACTTATGCTGATCAGATTGTGTTTTAATCCATCCACATAAGCAACCTTTGATACTGAAACACTTCCTCTTGATAACTCACCATATCCTTTAATCTGTCCTTGCATATTGTCTCCAAAAGTAACTGCTCCTCCAGATTTTGCTTTGAATGAGGATAGAAGTTCCTTATCTCCAGTCATATGCCTTGAACATCCAGAATCTAAGTACCAGATTGGCATTGACTGATTCTGCAAGACAGATTATTGTTTCTTAGGTACACATCTCATTATGGGTCCTTTTATGTTAGACTTTGGTGGATTTGTATGACTTTTTGGCATCTCGTCTTTTGATGTATTGCCTTTACTTGTCTTCTTTTGAAATTTTGTCTCTGAGATATTTTTCAGAGATTGATTCAAAAGACAATGCGATCCTCTAAAATGATTTTTCAGTTTTATCAAGAGATGAATGCAGTTGCAATTAATAGAACAAGAAGAAGTAGGAGCAAAGTTTTTCTTTTTATTAAAAGCATTTGTTACATTTTGACTTCTTTTGAAACTAGCACTAGGAATATTACATGTATCCCTAACTACTTCTTTCCTTTTTGCTTGAAAGACAGTCTTCTTTTCAAGTTGCTTTTTCTTGTTCAAAAACATCTTCTTTTCTTTGCTGCTTACTGCACAAATAAGATCAATATGGTTAATTTTTGTCCATTTGCCTTTTTGTTCAAGAGAGAATTTTATTGTTTTATAGGTGTAAGATCCAGAAGTGTTTGTTTTATTCTTTGCCTTTTCTTGTAACTCTTTTTCAAGTTCCAGAGACGTTTTTGCTTGTAAACACATATTTGCAAAATCATGACCTATTGGTATTCTGGTTTCGGTTTTCAAAATTGAAATTGGAACATTCAAAACACCAGAGCCAACAGCTTCTATCTTTTTGTGAATTACATTCCCTGGTTTACAAAAAATCTGTTCATCAATCTCTTGGTCAGATTCTGAATCAGAGTCAAGAAAGTCTCTCTTAGTTTTAATAGAGATAGCTACCTCTATTGATTTTTTAATTTATTTTGTTCTATAGACTTTAATGATCCGTTTCATGCTTTCTTTTCTTTTAAAGTCCTCCATGACATTTTCTTTCCATATCTTTTTAACATCATCTTCAAATGTAGTTCTGATGTTTTCATCTGAACTTGGTGAACACAGAGGAGCATCCGGATTAAGTGAACTCTGAGATTCATTTTCAGAAATACTTGTATCAGAGGTACTTGGTTCAGATGTCTCTGATTCATTTGAGATGAAAGCATCAAATCTAAAAATTTCTTTGGGATCATTGCTTTGAGGTTTTGTGAAGAGTACCTCTGAAGTTTCTCCTTTTATCTGTAACACAGACTTTTGAAAGTTTTTTACTTCAGAGTATGTAGTATTTTTTAAATTCAAAGCTCTTCTTTTTTATCCCTCTGATGTTTTCATTCTTTTGAAATTATTCAGAGATGGACCTTCAAAGCTTTGGACCTTTCCCATACAGAAAGTGGAAGAAAGTGAAGTTTTCTCCAATCCAGTGAATGAGTTCAACTCATTGAATCCCAGCCCTTGAGAGTCCATTTGAGTTTTTATTTTGTCGAAAACACCTTGTGCATTAACATAGCTTTTGATTCAAAGATTTTTTCTATCTAGAGATTGATGTAGGATTTCTCTTTCCTTTTGAGAAAATTTGGTTAAGGCAATAGAATTGAGCCTTTCATACTCAGATTTCTTTACTTATTCTTCTTTTCCTTTTAAAACTTTCTCAATTCTTCTTATTTCTTCTGAAAATGATTTTTCCTTTTGCTTGTCAGTTTCTTCAAGTTCGGTTTTTTCAAGAAAAATTTCTTTCTTTTCTGATTCCAGAAGATTCTTTTCTCTTTTGAAAAAAATGAGCTCTTTTGTCACTTGCTCTCTTTTCTTTTTTTTCTTCAAGAAACTTTTGCTCTAGATCCTGAAGTTCATTAATTAGTTTATAAGCATCTATTTCAGGATCACTGTCAGAGGTGTAAAGAGAGTTTACCTTTTCAGAGTTGTCTTCTGATGCTCCATCAGTTTGATTTCCATCTGAAAAAGCCATACCACAGAGATTGGTAGGCTCTTCCTCGCCATCGCTTGTTGAGTCTGATAGCCAGTCTTCCATTTCTGCTACAAGAACTCTTTCTTTTACATTGTACTTGTATTTGTTCTTTTAATAATCTTGATCTTTGACAAGTTTTCCTCTGCAGTTTGCAGAGAAATGGCCTAGTTTTCCACATCTGAAACATCTTCCATCATTTTGATTTGTTGGAAGAGTGGCAGTACTTGTCTCTGGCTTCTGTTCTTGAGGTTTGAAATATCTCTGTGGCTGTGGATACCTTGGTTGAAATGGTTGTTGAGGTCTTGATTGTTGTGTTGCATCATTATTGTTGAAGTTTGTACCCTTTTGATCACTATACGGAGTGAATCTGGGTTCTTGTTGAAATCTTCTTTCAGGATTTCTTCTTTCTTCATTCTCTCTCCTTCCTTCAAATACTTTCTTGCCAAATTTCTTGTTAAATTGATGAGTGATTAATGCAAGAGATTTGGCGAAGGCATTGATATCATCTTCTGAGTCTGAATCTGTATGATTTTCTTCTGCCATTAAGACCTTTTTGGATCTTCTTTTTGTTTCCAAACTTTTTTGTGACTCTTCACAGTTGTTTTCTTTCGATATTTGTTTTGAAACAAGTGCAAGGGGTCCATCTAAAGAGGTTTTTGATTTTTGCTTCATAACTTCCTTTTCATGTGCAGCAAGAGTACCATAAATGTCAGTTAATGACCATGACTCAAGATCTTGATTGGCTTGTATAAACATGGACAGTTGTGACCATTCTTCATTTAAGCTTTTCAAGAAAAGAACGTTGTTTTCCTCTTTTGTTCTTATCACTCCAAACTTTCTGCATTTGTTGATAAGAATGTTGAATCTTGAGTAAGTTTGGTGTAATATTTCTTCTGGTAGAGCATGAAAATCATGATATTCATTTATGCATAAATTTCTTCTATTTTTCTGGGTTTGTAGGCCTCCTTCAAGTTGATTTAACAACTGATCCCATATCTCTTTTACAGTTTTACAAGAATCAAGTTCTTGAAAGATATCATTGGGAATGGCCATTATAAGTAATCTAACAGCTTTTGAGTCATTATCCATCATATTAGTTTCTTCATCGGTGAAGTTTGTGGTTTTCTTTTCATAATATGCAGGTATTTCAGCAGTATCTGCTGTTGCAGGAACTCTTGGTACCAACACCATTGGAATGTGAGGTCCAACGTTCACTGATCTAAAAAGATCCCTGTCCATACCTTCTAAGAAATTTACCATCCTTATCTTCCATTGGGATATTCATCCCTTAAAAGTGTAGGAGGTTTTGTCAATGACCCAGCTGTATAAACGACACTTATGCTTGAGTTTGCCATTTTTGAAGAAAAAGATGAAGATTTGAAGAATTGATGCTTTTTGTATTGAACAGTGATTTACTATCAAATCTTGAGCATATGGTGTTCTTTAATAAATCAGGTTTATATGAACATGCATAGATATTGAAAGTTAGAATCAATGAGATGTAAATCTATCCGAGTATGCAGATGCGATCTTTCTTTGTTTAGAAAACAAAGGAGGCTTTGATACCAATTGTTGGATCCCAGATTTAATCTCACAACAATGATATAAACAATAAGAGTAATAACAGCGGAAGCAATATAGTTTAATATCAAAGGAGATTCAAATATCACAGTTCATAAAGCAGATAATAGATAAACAAGATATTCTTGGAATAAAATATTCAACTTATATTATCAGATATAAGACTTCTTAAGCACACTTTGAACAATAAGGTGATGGTCCTATTTATATGACCATAAAGTAAGCAGTGTACTTATCTGAAAAATAGAAGCATGCTTGAACAGTGTCTTACCTAAAAGGTAAGATCAAGACATGCTTGAACAGTGACCTACTCTAGAAAGTAAATCTTATCACTAGGTGTCGTGTCATTTGTTCTTCTGTTAACACTTGTCATGAAATTCAGAGTGAACATCTTCAGAGCTCTGAAATAGGATCTCTGATGAGGATCTCTCTGATATCTTTCCGTGAGACTGTCTCTGAACTGACTTCAGAGACAGACTTGCTTTCTCCGAGAATAACTCTGAACTGACTTCAGAGACAGACTAGCTTTCTCCGAGACTGACTCTGAACTAACTTCGGAGACAGACTTGCTTTCTCCGAGACTGACTCTGAACTGACTTCAGAGACAGACTAGCTTTCTCCGAGACTGACTCTGAAAGTCTTTAGTTGAAGACAGTTATTTTCAAAACTTTCATCGTTTACATTTGGGGCTAACAATGATAAAACTAAGGAGCTGGCTACTCCAACTACTCTGGCGCCACCATAACATCACCTATAGAGGCATCCTCCCCGACCTCCGTTTCCTTGATCTCCTTCTCATGGTCAGAGTCGATCCCGATACTTTTGAGGAAGTAGGCTAGTTCCTCTAAAGCCGACGCAAGAGAATTCTTCCCCGTCAAGTGCCATCGCATGATGGTCGCCCGAGATGTGAGGCGGGAGAATGCCTCTATTGATTGCAACTCTTCCTTTAGAGAAGCAATCTCTCCCTCGGCCTCCTTTAGCTTCGACTTAAGGTCCCCCCTTCCTTTTCACTCGCAGCAAGGGAGGCCTTAGTCTCCCCAGTCTCCGTCTCAGACGTGGCCGCCTTGTCAAGGGCCTCCTTCAAGCATCCTCGAAGATTCTCTTTCTCGTGCCCCGCGACCTCTAGATGGTTTAACGCATCATCAAGTCACGAGGAGAGCTCTTTAGATCGAGCGACTGCCTCTTTCTCCTTAGTGAGGGTCCTCTTTTCCCTCTCAAAGGCCTTTAGCAGAAGCCTCCTCATGTCGTCCATTCGATCCTGGATACCAAGGGAGGCTTAGAGTGTAAAACAACAAAAAGTTAGTAAAAATACAAAATTAACGATGAGAGTGAAACTTGCGACAATCAAGACTTACCATAAAGGAGAGATCCGCGACGTTGGCATCCATATCATCCACCGAGATTTTCTTAAAGCGATCTTGGTGAGACGGTAGGAGAAAGTTGTTCAGATACGGGAACATCTTTCCCCTCTCTAGCATATTGTCCTAACATCGAACGGTAGCTGTAAATGGATGGTCGTTAGACCCGAATCCCCACTCGTCTGAGGACTCTTTCCCTTGTCTTTCAATAGAGAGACTTCTTCCATTGACGGCGGCATAGAGCTAACTAAGGTCACGTCTGTCACGACTGGAGGCGTCATCATCTTCGCCGTATTAACGACCATAGGTGGGTCGTCAGCCTTTGAAGATGGTTCCCTCAGGGGAACTGTTTGTTCTAGTTTCAAGCTCTAATCAGATAGCAACACACAATTCAATCACAAGTCATTTGTATTTGATTTGAATGGATTACAAGTGACTTTCTCTCTCTATGTCTGTTTACTCTCTCTTTCTAGGCACAAGTTTCACGGTTAGTAAACAGTGTGTGTGTATGTGTGGTTACTGTGTTACTTTCTATGTTGCACACAAACTACAAAGACAAAACCCTATTTATACTAAGTCAACTCTTTTTGAATTTTACAACTCAAGATATAAATGGTAAGTCAAACACTTTTGACTTTTACACAACTTTACAATACTTACACATTTGATCCTTTTAATCTTGAATACAACATTTTAGGCTCAACAGGAACCACTTGAATCTTTTTCCCCTGGCCCAGCGGATGACGGGACTTTTCTTTTTACCCTGCCTTTGCGGGAAAGTTGGGCTAGGGCCTCTTTTTTGGAGAGAGTTGATGTCGTCTTCTCTGAAGAACCACCTGAATAAACACAAAAATCGTAAGGTATTTACGACCCATAAAACATATGATCAAAAGATAAAGGAACAGGTATGGTGATCTTACCCGTCATCACTCCTTCCTCTCTCTCTCTCTCTCTCTCTCTTCTTCTCCTTCTCTCTCCTTTTCCCTTGCGACTGATGCCTCAGATGCCTCGACAATGGTTATGTCGTCATTATTGTTTGGGTAAAAATTCACAAGTCGTGACCAACGACAAAAAACCAAACGAAAATTAAATTGAGACAACTATTTTATTAAGATAAGGTCCTATCGACCACACACATTAAGAACCATAGTTGTTACTTATAATGATGGTCGTAAGATTATCACCACCAGCGACCAGACCTTCCGTCGATAGTGTCGTACAATTATCGCGAGATATTTGACGACCGCGGCTCATTATGTTGTTCCAGAATCAAGCACACATAATCATTATCAGAGTATTAAACAAGAATGAATCATAGAAAAGATGAATGATAGAAAAGTGTCATATGATTCATTGAGAGGAAAGATGACGGCTACAATAATGATTAGACAAAGAATGAATTTCTGTAGCTTCTACTAGTCTGTTAACCTAACAAGGTAAAAACAAAAGACTATATATAGGGTCAACAACCTTGACACCTACACAAACCTAATTAACAGAAATACTAACAAAACATAACAAGGGACTAACAAATACAACTTGATTAAACTTGATCTAACAATCTCCCCCTTTTAATCAAAGTTGTTTTCTTCACCGATTCCACCGTCTAAAACTGGTTCTTCTCATACCTAGATAGCTTTCAAATTTCCTCAAGCAATCTCTGAAATCGATTCTTTCTTTGATAGCATTAATCATTTTCTCCATTACAAACGAATCCATTGTGGGTATGAACTCACCTTTTTCAGGTCTCTCCTTCTATGGGTGTTTGAGTTTATCTTCAAGGTCTTTCAAAACCATCTTAAAAGTTACATCAGAAAACTTAGCAACCTCACTGGCTCGCATGTACTGTTTCTTATGAGTATTTGTATTCACGTACATAACACCGAGCTCATGAGTTTGAACTGGTTCGAAGAGTGGTATGTCCTCCATCAGATAGTGATTAAAGTTAGGAGCAGTTAGGTTGATGCTGTTCTGATTAGTCTCTGCCCCCAACTGAAAATCAAGAACATAAGTATTGTTGATATGACGCTTCATATATTTCTTTACAGCATCTAGTGCAAAGACTACGGCTGTAGGTCTGATCGTTCGTCTCCTGAAGTCATGATATATGAACTCTAGATCTGCCACATTCAAGTTCTCAAAGTCTGCTTCACTGAACGTTGACATTTCTAGATTTCTCCTTTGAACATCGAATTCCGGATACCAGACATCAAAGTACCGGTTCATCCTGACTTCTTTGATCTGAAGAATGTCTGGTCTTTGAGTATAACCCCTCGTTCTTAAGACATTTTCAATGAACTTCAGATAATTCATTTGATAGAGCAGTGATTGATCAATGGTACCATACGTCTTGCACGCGTCATTCTTTACTGGTGCTTTGACAAATATTCTGATGGATTATTCTAAAAATGGAACTCTGAGAGCTTTTCGGATAAGTTTGATGAGTTCGAGAGGCGCATCTTGTCCATCATATCCTGTAAACGGAGTAGATCTAACTCTGACAGAAGCAGAAGGACCTTCTTGAATGTCCTGATGTTTCTTTGCAAGATTTTCCGCTTCCATAATAGTCACAAATACTAGCTTTGGACGCTCAGCACCGCTTAAGATTCTTGGGCTGTCAGCATTTCTTATGTAAGGTAGAGCTTCAGGATCAGCTCTTTCCTTTTCAGCTCTCTCTTTCTCTTCTCTCTCCTTAGCTTCCTTCTTTCGTCTTCTCTCTTCTTTCTCCATCTTTCTTCTTTCTTTCCTCATAGCTCTCCTTAACTTTTCCATATCAATCACTATAGGGGATGTAGGATCTGAGACATCTCTTTTCAATACCCTTTCAATTGATTCTTCAAAAGGTAATGCAACGTTTTGAGCAGTTGGAGTTGAACCTTCACTAGGAGATGGAAAACACAATGTTTGTCCGGAGAAACCAGTGGGATACCAGTGGGTATATATGGCTCATTTATTTGAGAAGCCACATGTACTCGTTCGGGTTCATCTTTTTCATCTTCTTCTTCCTGATCATCTTTATCAAAATCAGCACCGAAGATATCTTCAAGTACACTTTCACCATGAACACTACCCGGAACCTCAGTGTCTGCAACATTTCTGACATATTCTTCAACATTCACAGTATTTTCTGTTTGAGCAGCATCTTGAAGTTCAAAGTATATTACCCTTTCTCCTTCCTCTTTCAGTTTCCAGAAAAGCTCATACTTTGCTATGGCTTGGTCATCCGTATCCAGCTCATCAACATTTATAACATTGTGCGCTGATATGCCCATTGCTTCCATAACTTCTTCATATGTCGCAGTCTTAGGCTTTTCAACCCTTGACTCATCATTCGCAACGTATACAACCAAGCTTTGTGATGCTCTTTGACTCGTGCCAGTACCTTGACTGTTGGAACTTTTCTGTGCAGGTACGGTACTTATTGGAACAGCACTTTCTACTATCACCAGTTGTCTTCCGGCCGACTGATCTCCTTGTGTCTCCCCCTCATGATCATGATCGTGATCATGGTCATGCCCAGTGACGTGAGCAGCAACCTGAGTTTGGCATGAAAGTGGAAAGGCTTGGTTCAGTAGAGATAAGGCTGTCAGTACCTCTGTATCAGAGGGTTGCTGGGACTGTAGTTGCTGTTGTTGTTGATGATGTGAATGCAGTAAAGTGAACAAATCATCATCCTGTTGATTTTCTGGATCTTGAGACAAAAGTTTTGCAAGAAGCGAAGACTTAAGCTCATTGATAGAAAGATCTGAGGTATTATGTGTGGCAGATGGAGTGGGTGTAACTGGTGCTCTCCTTTCTGGCTCAGGTTCAACAACTTGCTTCCCCTTTAATAATCGTTTAATATCACCCAGTTCTTTTTCGATCTTGTCATACTTCTCCGACCACCTGTTTTCAACAGCCTTTAGGGCGCCGTCGAAATATTCCCTTGACACAAAGTCGGTTGAACTAACACCGGGTTCACTTAGATTACCCATTTGCACAACTGTAGATGAATTTACAGTGTGACCTGTGTTCACAGTTGGCATGGTGTTAGCTATGACAGGATTTCCATCCGGTCCTCGTAGTCCGGATTGCGGATCTACTCTGAATGTTTTGCTTGGATCACGAAGAAGACCAAGATCAAGTCCTGCAAATAGTGTCCTATCAACAAAAATAGGTGTTCTGACAATAGGCTCTAGGACATGTTCATTGAAAGAAGTTGAGATCTGGGGCAACTGATCTCTATTTTCAATATCAGATGTCTCCGAGTGAGACATTGATAGAAGTTGTTCTTGACCCCCGTGTAAAGTTGAAACTATATCCTGTTGAGAGGAAATAGAGTGGATAGATTGGGTGTGCAGTTGCATGAGTGATCGGCTCATGTCGACATCTTTTGGCAACAAATGCACAGAAGTGTGTGATGTGGTTGATCTTCTTGTATAGTGGGTTGTGGGTCGCTCTCTCTCTTCATTTTCTTTTCTTGCCTTTTCTCTCACAGACTCACTTACATCTTCGACTATATCTTCCTCATGTCTCCTTATAACACCAATATCACTTGTAATGACTGCAGCATGGGAATCAACTTCCATAACAATTTCTGCTCCTCCATGATGTTGATCATCATCATCATCATCATCATCATCATCATCAGATGTGTCATTTCCATCATCATCTTCTCGTGTTGCAGAGTGTGTCCTTTCAGAGCCATAACTTTCACCGCCCAAGTCAACATTTTCAGTCACTTGGTCAGGTGAGCTAGCAACAGAGTGAATTTCTTCTGAAGCACGTTGTTCTTCTTGTTGCAGTTCCATAGTTTGACATTCAGGTTGATCTGAGGCATTTTCAAATCCTGGACCTTCACGGACTTCAGCTGTCACACGAGGTGGGGTAAGAACCCGTGACCCTGATGTCTCCAGTTTAGGTCTCCGACCCCTTCCAGTTCCCCTCTCTGTATTTTTCCTCTTCTCTCCCCGTACCCTAACTCCCTGAGTTTCAGGTACCCTTACAGACACCTCTCGCCTAGGGATTGAATCTGGGGTAGGTACATCCGGTTCTGGTTGTGCCATAGATTCTCTATACTCAACTAAGCACTCAGCCTCTGGATCAACATATCGGAGTAAACCTTCCGGAATTGGCATAGAGTAGTTGAACTGCTTCTTTTGACGCACTAGAAATTTCATTTCATGCACTTCAGCAAGTTCATGTGAACTTCGCCTGGGAATCCGCTTGTTTCCTCTTAGAACACATCTAACCAAAAGTGTCATAAACCTTTGATATGGCAAGTAAGTAAGGACTTTGACAACATTCTTCTTGGCAACAATCTTCTCAAGTAGCTCAGTCCAAAAGAAGATGGCATAGTCTATGTGCAAGTCATGCACGATAGAGTAAAAGAGCTTCAGAATATGACTGCTTGCGTTGTCAGTTCCGTATGATTTTGCTGTCAATCACCTGTTTATGACGGAGAACAGTGCATAGTAAAAGGGTGGCAGATTGTTCTTTTTGAATTGGCTGACTCTGTTAAGGTCACCAACATAGCCCATTTCCCAAATACCAGCAAGTGCAACTTCCTTAGTAGGTAGTTCATCAAAAGCAGTTATGCCTTCCCTGGAATTTGCTTCAGGTAGTTGAAGAGAGCGTCTGAATAACTCAAGGTCAATATTGGAAGAGAAGAAGTCAATCTTGACTTGAAGAACTGGACACCTGATCTGTCCAACAGTAATGTGAGAAAGCTGGATAGTCTTCCAAGCTTGTTGCACGTAGATTTCCGGCACTTCTGCACTTTCAGATAATGCTCTGTTCAGAGGATGATTCTGATATATAAGATTCACCAAAGGATCTATGTTCAGTTGGAACTCAAACTTGTGATTGTTTGGAGTTTGAGCCATGTATTCAGATTGAGGTATCAGCAGCATGTCAGTATTGACATTCGGAGGTGGAATATCTGTTGTCCTCTGTGAAGGGATTGAGTGCTTTTGCTCAGCTTCATGAATGGAGTTTTCATCCATCTGAACATTCTGTGAATCACTGTCAGCCATTTGATCTGCAACAGGAAACAGAAGAGGTTGGACAAAGTCCAAACACTTAGAGTCAGTACATGAGAGTGAAACAGTGAGAAAAACCATATTTTAGAATTCCTAAGTATAGTATTCGCAGGCTAAAGGCTTGCGAGTTCTTACACTTAGGTGGTCAGGATTCGCAGGCAAGCTCTCTGCAAATCCTTAACTTAGCAAATTTAAACAAGATAGACCAAGGGATATCAGGATTCGCAGACAATAGGTTTGCGGATCCCGTCCTTAGGGTTTTTGAAAAACCAACACAATCAAGGATTCGTGAACTGAAGAGTTCGTAAAACCCTTGAAAACCTCAAAATTTTTGAAACTCATACTTGAACATCAAGAACACCATCCACGAACCCAGATTGATAAATGCAGAAAACTCGATTTTAGGATTTGAAATCGGTACCATTGTGATCGATTCAGCAATGGGAACATGATTTCACCCTTTAATTTTGTTTTTAAACCCAGATTGAACATTAATATTTGAAAATCCATCAAGAACAGTCGACTGTTCTTGAAGGAGTTCAATCGACAATAAAGCATATGTTTAAATCAGATATCGTTTTTCATCAATCAACCAATCCTAGGGTTCTAGAATAGTATAACGAGGGTTATGAGTCCAATATAACATTCATATTTAAGCATTAGTTCAAGAAATTTTGAATATCATCAACAGGGGTCGATGAAGTCCAAGAGTCAAACAAAAATCCATCGTTCAATCCAAAGACCTAATCTAAATCCATACAAGGTACCCTGCAATAAACACATAAAGCAACAATCAATAACTATATAAATATTTTAACAATCAACCTGTTGAAACCGAGAAGAAGGAATCAAAGAGAGTTCTTGAAAGAGTTCGTGAGCAAAGAAAGGGTTTTAGAGGTTTAAAAGCTTTCGCGAGACTAATCTGAGATAAGTTAAAAAAAATATGGCTAAGTGTCCTATATATACTCAAAGACAGTTGGGACACGTGGCCAAGAGTGATTTGGTCTCAGATTTCGCAAGCAAAGAAATTAAGCAAAAGAATTCGCAAGGCATTGAGATATGGAATTCGCAATCAACATAGCTACGAATTATGTAGCTTTCGCAGGCAAAAGGTTTGCGAATCCTCTAGAATTCGTTGGCACTACATCTGCGAATTCCAAACTTTCGCAGACAACTATCTCACCAATTCTACAGATTTCGCAAGAGTATACTCTGCGAAACCTATAGCTTTCTCAAGCTAGTATATTGCGAATTTTGGACTTATCCAAGTTTCCATCCTTTGAAAAACATTCTAAATAGGGAAACTTGCTATTTTGGGAAACTTTTCACAAAATGTACCAAAAATGGAAATTTTCTAATTAAAGAAACGTCCCAAAATTGGTATTTTTATCAATTTTAATTCTGAAAAGATTTACTCACACCCTACTTACAACACTTCCTTGCTCCCCCTTGATGTAGCAGTGTAGTTTTCCTTGAACTCATTAGATACTCCCCCTTGATCTGATCTCTGGTTGATCTTGATCATGATCTTGTTGTATGTAACTGCTTCATGCAGCTCCCCCTTGACATGTGATGGATCTCTTAACAAGGTTTGTACAGATATGTTCCCCCTTCATATCTGCATGAATATTTTAGCATTTAAGTTCAATTTCTTTTTATTTCTTCAACATAAAGATATGACATTGAAAGTAACAACTGTTATGAGACAAAGAATCAAAATAAGAGAGACTCCCTGTTTCCAGATGATCACCAACTTTTGACAGTTGTGTATCAGTTCTAAGTTGTTGTACATAGAAGTCATTGCTTTGACACTTAAGCAAGAGTCCTGATCTGTAGTAATCAGAAGTCATTATTTCCTCATTCCTTCATGATTGGAACATTTTCCATCTTCTCTTTTCCTTTTTCAATCTGCACCACAGGTTTAGGTTTTGGTACCCAGATAGACTTAGGTCCAAGTTGGTCAGTGTTTGAGAATTTCTTAGAGTGATTCTCATACCTGTGATAAGCCTTGTGATGATAAGATATGTGATAAGCTTGTGCTTTGTGAATGAACTTATCAGTGTAACAGTAAGAACAACACAATTTCCTTTTTGCTAACCTGATTAAATGTGTAGCTGATTGAATAAAATCAGAAGCAAGGACTTACTTCTTGAAGCTCTGTTCTTCTTCCTGTTAGCTTTGTGAAGCTTTGCTGCTTCTGGAGAACCGTTTATCACCCAGACCTTTTGAGTTTTCTTTGGAGACTGAGTCGGAGATTTTTGAAAATGATTGGCATTATTATCAGCTGATTTCACAGAAGGGGACGTTGGAGTCTTAATCTGATCTGGTTTAGAAACTTTAGATTTTGCAGATTGTTTTCTAAAAACCAATTTTTGAAACATGCTTGATACTGACTGAAAGGAACATACTGATTCATCAAAATCATCATCATAAGAGGATGAGTTAGATGTATCAGACTTTAACTTGTTGGACAAGTCAGTATTATCAATCTCAAGCTGCTGAATTTTGTCACACAACTTGAAGTTCTCACTGTAGAGCTTATCAAATTTGCTTTGAAATCCAGATTTACTCCTCTTCTCCTTCATGATCTCAGTAGATAAATTTGTCAATTTGCTTGTAAGCTTAGAGATTTCCTTTTCAAAACCTTTCTTTCTTCTTCAAAATCTTTTTCCAATATCTGGTTTTTATCTGAAATTTCTTTGAACAGACTAGTATTTTTATTTTTAAAATATTTTCGTTCATCATCAAAGGACTTCCTTTCAGATATGATGAGTTGTTCAAAGTCAGAAACTCGTTTTAAAAGATTTGAGATTTTAATCTCCAGTTGCTTCTTCTCAGACTCAGACTTCTTAGAAACATCAGACAGTCTTTGGCTGAAAGTCTTCTCCAGTTCAGTAATTTCTTTATTCTTTCTTTCATCCACCTTCTTGAGCCAATCATGTCTCTTGTCTTGATACCTCTTCACTTGAAGTTCGGCCTTTGACACTTTGTCATTTAAAGCTTCCATGTCAGCTTTTAATTCTTTGTTTTGACATCGGAGAGTTTCAAGTTTAGCTTCCATTTTCGGTATCTCTGGCATATATGACAATGCACAGTCTCTTGGAGTGAGCACTGTATTTCCCTTATCATCTATATAAGGCATCTTTCCTGTGTATCTAAAATATGTGCTTGAAGTGATCTTTAATCAAAAAATCAGATATTAAGCACAGAAAGTCAACAAGTATGCAAAAATGTGAGATATAGAGAAAGAATTCGCAAATAATAGGCAAGGATACTATAAGGATACAACTTTCGCAGATCAAAGAGGTTTTATTAGGTTTATCAAGTGCTTGAGTTGAGAAAGTTGTAAAATTCGCAAGGTAGAAGTCTACGAATTATGTAACTTTCGTAGGCTATACTTTGAGAATCCATTAGAATTCGTCAGTAGGTATTCTGCGAAACCTTCAACTTTCGCAGATGCCTATTCTGCGAATCTTGTCCTTGTGATTTCTTAGTCTTGTGAGTTTTGAAGACTTTGCGAGTTCTACTCTTAGCTCTGCGAGTTCTTCACACAGACTAGCGAAAATTGCTAACTTCGAGCTTTAACTTCAATTTTTCACCATATCCATGGCAAAAGTTGTTCAATCAACCCCAAAATTTGACACTATGCTCAATAATCGATCGTGAACAAACCCCAAATACTGTATTTTCAAAAATCTCAACAAATCTGACTTTTTGAATCTGAACAGGTCGTATACGACTAAGTCTAAAAATCCAAAGAATTATTAAATAGACCAATCAAATGTGTGTAAACCTGTTTCTGATTAATATGAAACATGTTCATAATCATCATGCGCATCTATTGAGCCAAAGATTGCATTCAAACAACCTTTAATTCTCAAAAACACTAATGAAACAGTGACCTTTTTCGAAAATAGCAAACTGGGATCGATTTCTGCAAAGATCAATTGATTCTGATTTCTGATATAGCTCTGATACCAATTGTTGTTCCAGAATCAAGCACACATAATCATTATCAGAGTATTAAACAAGAATGAATCACAGAAAAGATGAATGATAGAAAAGTGTCATATGATTCATTGAGAGGAAAGATGACGGCTACAATAATGATTAGACAAAGAATGAATATCTGTAGCTTCTACTAGTCTGTTAACCTAACAAGGTAAAAACAAAAGACTATATATAGGGTCAACAACCTTGACACCTACACAAACCTAGTTAACGGAAATACTAACAAAACATAACAAGGGACTAACAAATACAACTTGATTAAACTTGATCTAACACATTAACTCTTGACAAGCGTTTTTTCTGTGTCCCTTTAATACAGGTCATAATGCATTGATAGGATAACAGATATAACGGAAGACAATCATCAAGACCATTCGATACATGGACCATTATTCTCATTAAAGCTCATTTATGACGACTGTTTGGGTAAAAATTCGCAAGTCTCGACCGACGACAGAAGACCAAACATATCCAATTTTAAGACAACTCTTGTATTAAGATAAGTTCCTGACGACCATACACACCGAGAACTATGATCGCCACTTATGGCGACGGTCGGAAGTTTCTTACGACTTACGACCAAAATCTATCGTTGACAAGTATCTTACGACTTTTGCAAGATATATAACGATCATAACACATTAACTATCAACGAACGTTTTCTCTATGTCTATTTATTTCAGGTTAATACACATTTATGGACAATGGTCAGAACAGAACAACATCATCAAGACCATTCAATGAGAAGACCGTTGTGACATTTAAAGCACAATTAAGACGACACAAACTATATATACAAGCTACGAAGAACATCAAAGGACACAGTATCAGAGCACTCATAAGGCATTCAAGTTATTTTCTCTCAGAGAAACTCTCGACGAAGCTACATTTATCTTACAACAAACAATACAATCTTACAATTTGTTTGTTTTTTACTTGTATTGTTATTGAGTGTACTCTCGACAGTTCCTTCTAAAGGACGACGTCCTTGTTTGACATCCATAGTGCTTTTGACGATCTCTGCTATCGTCCGCAGTTTTTACCCTCAACAGGGTTTTCCCGTCACAATTTATGTGTCTCTACATTTAATTATTCCTTGTCACACAATTTGTCGAAAGGTTCTTCACTTTAGTTGTTAAAAGCTCCACAACGACCTTAAGTTATCTTTTGGATAATTTTTGGCATTAACAGTTAGGCGCCCACCATGGGGACCCAGCTAGAGAAAATCTTCGACAAAGAGTGCATCTTACTAACAATTTCCTTGAAGTTTCTGTGGTTGATAGGATCATGTCAGGACAAGGAGTTCATTTCAATGCTATTGCTCATATGCGCATGGAACTTGATGCTGCTTGCAGTCGCATCAATGCATTAAATGAGTAAAATCGTAATGCAACTGAGAAAATTGCACTTTTAAGGAATCAGAACATCGGGAATCCCTTTGGATCTCAAAATGGTCCAACACCACCCCTTAACGTATTTTTTGCAGGTTTCCAACCTCCCTTGCCTCCATATCCAGGCCAACGTAGAACGCATGTGCTATAACTTATCCTATCTCGACAATTTCGGTCTCTACGTTGCCAATACCATCCATGGTGTTCCCTATGATGCCTATTCCGACGATAACCGTGACAACCAACGGCGAAGCTGCCATGTCGTCACATCGTAATAGCTTCTATACGATGATTGGTATAACGTCTAAGGATTCAGGATGCCTTCCAGCACCGCCCCTGGTGACCAATGGATTTAATCTTGACGATCCAGTCACTCGACAATTAAAGTTATTGGAGGAGCAAAACGAAAAGATGTTGTCACAACTTTCCAAGCTGCCTGGAGCCGTTGTACTAGTCGATGTCGAACCACACACTGGGTTTCAAGCATCTCTTTTTATCGACGAGATAGCCATGGTTGACGTCCCAAAGAAATACAATATGCCCACGTTTACCCCAAAGTATTCTGGAGTGACTGATCCTACAGAGCATATCACACAATACAAGCAGTTGATGTGGATAGTGTCGATCCCCCATCAATACCAAAAGGTATGCATGTGTAAAATCTTTGGTTCGACACTCACAGGCGCTTCTCTTCAGTGGTTGATCAATCTTAAGCCCAAGTCCATCAACTACTTTGCCGAGATGGTCAATCAATTTTTCCAGCAATTCGCTAGTAGTCACAAGATGGAGAAACATATTAGCGATCTCTACTATATCACTCAGAAGACTGGTGAGTATGTTCGAAGTTACCTCAATTATCTAGATCGAAATTCTAAACAAGAATTTAATTAACACTCAGAAACTTTGTTAAAGAACTTTGCGGAATAACACTTTAACAGTAAATCAATGAAACAGTATATGGATCAAATCACAAGTTATATTTAATTAACTTAATGATTACAACCACAGCCTCAATCTGTTGAATAGGCTCAACAGACGTTCAATAATTCTCTATTGAAAGGACTACAAAGAACCTTGAGGCTAATTCTCTCTAGAACAAAAACGTATTCTGTGTATTCTATCAATAACTATATCTCTATGCTAAGACTTCTAGACTATATATATATATACAAATCAGATTACAAGATAAATATGAAAATAATAATGATCTTCAACATCCAGTCTATAATTATCTTCAACATTATCTTCAGTTCCTAGTCTTTCGCTTTAAGCAATCAATCCATCTTTATCTTCATAAGCAGCATTAATCTTCATCCTCAGCAATACTAACCATGCTTGCAGTAGTAATTCTTCAAGCAGTACTAACTACTAGCAGTATTAACTTTCAAGCAGTATTAATACCTCTAGCAGTAGTAATCTTACAAGCAGTAGTAATACCTTTGAGTAGCATTATTAAAATCTTCAACAGTAGTAACCAACAAGACTTAGCAGTAGTATCCATCCTTAGCACATTTCAGACCCAACAATCTCCCCCTAACTTAACTTTTCAAATTGAGAAGTTAAGTTTTTCAAAATATGGTCTTCATGATGCTTTCAAAACTCCAGCTCAATTTCTAAGATTAGGATCTAGACCTAGACTTTGATTGATAGTTCTTCTGATCACTATTCTAGCCGTTTCTGAACCTTTGGGGCAGACCAACTTAGTTCTCAACATCCCTTGCAGCTTTGCTTTGCTGTGGTCATACACCTTATCCACCAAGTAATACTCATGAAAGCTTTTATCAATGGTTAAGACATAGACTCCACATCTTTCAAACAGCATCCAATGATCAATTCTTTTAAAACCATTTTCATGAAGCATGTCTTTGATAAGATACTTCACTCTATCTGGATCAAACATCATGCATAAAAACTCCATGACCATCTTTATTAGATTCATCCCAGCTCCTTTCAACACTTCACCATATAGATTCAGACCAACCTTATACATCTCCTCCAAATCTGTTCTGGAACAACTTCTGATGATCTTTCCCCAAGTTGAATAAACCTCAAACTGATCACCCATTCTCTTAATTCTGAAGTATTCTGTTCTTTTATCCACCAAAGTATCCCAATGAATGATTTCTGGAGCATTCACTGAGATAGGGTCACCTTCACTGGTTCATCATCTGTTACTGTCATATATAAAACAAATTGTACCTCAGATTGTCTTGGTTGTTCTGCAAATTGTTGACTTGGTTGTTCTTGACTATGCTCAGTTTCAACATGCTCTGCAGGAGGTGCAACAGTAGCTTCAACTTCCTTTCTTTCCTTTTCTTTCTCAATTTCTTCAGTTCTTGGCCTCTTTGCCTTTTTCTTGGTAGCAATGGACTTCTTTCTTTTTACAGCTCCAATTTTCTGTGCTAGAGACTCTTTCTTCTTGACTTCAACCTTTTCTTTGGTAGGAGTGCCTTCTTCACTGTCAGGGAAAGGTTGTTGAATGTTCAGATCATGCCTTTCTTTCATCTTCCTTTCAACCTCAACCCTCTGACTGAAATCTCCTTGAAGCTTGGACATCTCCTTCTTGTACAATTCTTCTATTCTGCTGAAGGACATATTTGTAAACATTCCTTCAGGAACTCCAATGGACCCTTTCAGGAAGTTTATCATCTTTCATCTTTCCTGTGCAGCCAGAAAGGTCTTAGAAGGCTGTTTTTGTCTTGTCTTTGATGGTTGCCTTTGCCTAGATGCTTTCATGGTAACTTTCTTAGCAGCAAGCTTTAAACTTTTCTGATATTCTTCATTGAGCTTTGTAGCCAAATCTAATGCAATCTTTCTATCTTTGGCAGTTTGGGTCTCTTCCTCCTTTTCAAGCTCTTCTTGCAACTTCTTAGCTAACTCTTCATCCAGTTCTATTTGTGAGGATTTCTTTGATGGTTTCACAGGTTCAATCACTTTTTCTTTCTCTTTCTTTTTGACCTCTTCCTCACTGATCTTCTTATTTTTCTGTTCTGAGCCTCCTTCATTGATCACCACTCCCTTAGCCTTTTGAGTGGCCTTAGGAGTGTCATTCTTTGCTTTTAGCAAAGTTTCAGCAATTTCTAGTTCTTCTACTGTCAGTTCAGTTTCTGTTGCTGGTTTTTTTGTTTCTGCTGTTGCTGTAGTTTCTACTTCTTTCTCAGTTTCTACTGCTTTTGCTGTTTCTGCTGCTTGTTCAGTTTCTGCTTCATTCACTGTTTCTGCTGCTAGCTTCTTTTTTGCTTCACTACTCATCTCCCCCTCAAACTGAGATTCCATACCAACTGGGCTTTGCTTTTCAACTTCAGCTTGACTCTCCCCCTTTTTGGAAGCATCATGTACACTTCCCCTTTTCTTCAATACAAACTGTTTTTGTTTCTTTTTGTGCATCAACTTGATTACCATCTTCTTCAGTTTGGCTATTTGCACTTGTTGGGAAGTGATCACCTTTTGCAGCTCCTTTATCTCCAATCCCTGATTTATTACATCCAAGTTGACATTTGCAATGGTTTCCATCAATTCATCATAAGTATATATGTCCTCAGCTCCTTTAGGTGTTTTTACCACCCTTGAAGGATCTTTGGATCTTTTAGTAGAGGCCTTCTGCCCAACAGAAGCACCTTCTACCACCGTGCTTTCTTGGCACCTGGGACCTTTAGATGATTGCTCACCCAAAGTTGCCGTGGGGAAGGTCTTAGCTATGTTCACACTGTCCTGATCCACACCTTGTGCAGAATCAGTAGTGTGAGCCTTGATGCCCACATGCTCTTCCTTCTCCTTAGAGAGCACCTTCTTGGGGTTGGGAGACACCCCTATGGTTTCCCTTTGGATATTCTCTAATGAAGAATGCTCCAATAAAGGGCTTGCAGGCTGTTGGGGTGAAGATACAGGAAGGGAAGGAACCTTCTGTACCTTTTTCCTTATATATATTTGTGTGATGGGGGATTTTGGCTTGACAACAGGGATCTGAGGAGTATTAATTGAAATGAATGGTGTAGGTTGGTCATCAGTGGGTTGGTCAGATGTGGGCTTTGACCCTGATGCCTCACCATGGGAATGAGACACACCCATCATTGTAGAGAACAATGGAGTGTCTTGTCCAGAAAAGTCCTTACTAGGCCTTTTTATGTTAGAGAACACCTTCCCTTTGGGAGGTTTAGGTACATACACCTCTTGAAAAGAGGGTAAATCCGTCAATTCATTGTTCAGTACTTCTTGTACAAACCATGGATACATATAAAATCTCTTTGTTTTGGTTTTGGTATCTAGGTTTGACAGTAAATCATTTAAAATCATTTGTGAAAAATTAAACTTTCTGGAGGTTGCTAAGCAGACCAGAGCATAAGCTATGGTACTGTTGAACTCACTCCATCCAGTTGTTTTGCAAGAAATACAATGCTGAAGGGTATGAACAAAGAATCTCCACTGAGGTGAAAATTTGCTCTTGAAGAACTTGTAAACCTCAGTGGGACCTTCATACCCCATTCTACCAATTTCTTGGAAGAGATCATCCTTAGGAAGAGAAGATATACCTGATGCATCATCTAGACATAGATGAGTACGAATGCAGCCTTCTGAGATTGTGATAGGTTTATCACAGACCCTTGATTGGATGACCTGATTGCCATCAATAGTCTGTATAGAGGCATTGGCCCAGAACTGACGCATATGTTCCACATAGATTGTGGGATTGACTGTGAGTGCATAGGCAATGTGGGATGCTTTCAGGAAATCCACAATTTCTTCAAAACCCTCTTCTTGTTTGGGTTTCTGCAGCATTGCGAGTTCATTGTGATCGTCCACAAATTCCAGTCCTGCCATCGTTCTTGGGTTCGAAACAAATCTAGGGTTTATGCACTGGGAAGCAAGAATTCGTGAGAGAGAGAGATAAAGAACACTCGTAGGAAATTCAAAGAGCCGTTTGGATTTTGGCGGTCAGAGAGGGTATTTATAGGTGGAGGGTTTCAGTTAGAAGCAGTACTAAGTACCCTAGCAGCATTAACAAGCCCGCAGTACTAACCCATATAAGCAGTAGTAATACATACCAGCAGCATTAACCCAGACTAGCAGTATTAACACAGACTAGCAGTATTAACACATACCAGCAGTGGTAACATTGTCGGGCAGTAGAAATATGGTAAGCAGTAGTAACTTTGCACTAGCAGTATAAACCACCTAGCAGTAGTAACCATACTTAATCATATTTGAACTGGCAGCAGGATTAATAGTGAGAGCAGTATTAACTTAACTAGAAGTACCAAGTTTCTAATCAGCACGGTAATCTGAAACACTTAAACACACATAGTTAGCAACACCATGCACAATACAATATGAGAAAGTAAGCATGAAGGAATCTATATAGAAATGGTACATAAAGAAAATCAAAAGAGGTTTATTCAGTGTTTATCATGCCTACACTTATGACCAAGAATGTGAATCTGCCCACATCAAAAGCTTTGGTGAATAGATCAGTAAATTGGTTACTTGTGTGTACTTTCAAAACCTGAATTAACTTCTTTTCATTGGAATGTCTAATAAAATGGTACCTGATTTCTATATGCTTGGTTTTAGAGTGCTTGACTGGATTGTTAACAATGCTTATAGCACTGTTGTTATCAATGAAGATTGGAGTGTGAAGAAAAGTAACACCATAGTCCAACATTTGATTCTGAATCCATAGCACTTATAAGCAGCAACTTGCAGCAGCTATATACTCTGCTTCTGTTATAGAGGTGGACACTGTGGTTTGCTTTTTACACTGCCATGAAACTAGTCTTGCACCCAAAAACTGACATCCTCCTGATGTAGACTTTCTATCCAAGTTTGCACCACCCAAATCACTATCAGAATATGCAACTAGATCAAATGGTGAGTCATGAGGATACCAAAGACCCAACCTAGGTTGTCCTTTGAGATATCTGAAGATCCTCTTGACTGCTTGAAAATGAGATTGCTTAGGTCTTACTTCAAATCTGGCACACACACAGACAGCAAACATAATATATGGCGTTGAAGTTGTTAGATACATGAGGGAGCCTATCATAGATATATAATGATGAACATCTACATCCTCCCCCTCAAGATCTGCAGTGATTTGTTTGTGTGTTTCCATAGGTGTGCTTGCAGGCTTTGAATCTGAAAATCCAAACTTTGTAAGGATATCTTGCACATACTTGGATTGACTGGTGAAGATACCATCTTTCTTTTGTTTAACCTGTAGCCCAAGGAAGAATGTAAGTTCACCCATAGAGCTCATCTTGAATCTTTTATGCATCAGCTCCTCAAACTCCTTGCACATATAATCTTTTGTGGATCCAAAGATGATATCATCCACATATATTTGAACAAGTAGGATGTCCTTCTTCTTCCTTTTAATGAACAGAGTCTTGTCAATGATTCCCCTTTCAAAACCATTTTCCAAGAGATAGGTAGACAGAGTGTCATACCATGCTCTTGGTGCTTGATGTAGCCCATAGAGTGCCTTCTTTAGTTTGTATACTTTGTCAGGGAAAGGTAGGATTCTCAAACCCTAGAGGCTGACAAACATACACTTCTTCATCAATTGTCCCATATAGAAATGCACTCTTGACATCCATCTGAAATACTCTGAACTGCATGAAAGAAGCATAAGCTAGAAACAGCCTAATTGCCTCAATTCTGGCTACTGGTGCAAACACTTCTTCATAATCTATTCCCTCTTCTTGTGTATACCCTTGTACCACAAGCCTGGCTTTATTCTTTATTACAATTCCTCTCTCATCTTTCTTGTTCCTGAAAACCCATTTAGTACCAATTGCTCTTTGTCCTGGTGAAAGGTCAACTAGATCCCACACATCTTGCAGCTTAAACTGCAGCAGCTCCTCTTGCATTGCTTCTATCCAGCTTGGTTATTTCATTCCATCATAGGCCTTCTTGGGTGGGGGATCGACACAGTCCAAATCAATTTCTTGTATTGTGCAATATGTTCCGTCGGATCGGTCACTCCAGAATACTTTGGGGGTGAACGTCAGAATGTTATACTTCTTCGGGACGTCGACCATAGCTATTTCGTCAACAAAAAGGCGATGCTTGAAATCTGGTACGGGGCTCGACGTCGACGGGTACAGCAGCTCCAGGAAGCTTGGAAAGTAACGACATGTGACCCAGATACTAGCATATATTCTCACACACAGATTAACAACACATTTGTATTAGATCAAATCACATGTATTACACTTAGTCACAGATCTAACTCGTAGTTACAGGTCTCACGTATTAACTGTGTGTGTTGTGCGAGTTTTTACCAATCACTTTGAATCAATCTAATGTTCGTGTCTACTAGTTTACAAGGAACCAAACCTATTTATACTAAGTCAACGTTTGTTGACTTTACAACCAAACCTTTAATCTCTCAAACAATTACAACTTTGACCCACCATTTAATCTTGATTACAATTCTAGTCTAACAATCTCCCCCTTTGGATTCAAGATTAAAAAAAATTACAATTATCTTCAGGTCTTCTTGTCTTCAGAAATATCTTCAGCAAAGATATTTTTCAGCTTTAACAACTTCAAATCTTTGACACTTCGTAAGAACTTTAATATCTTGAACATTTAAAGTAAATCTCCCCCTTTGACTTTACTTTAACAACTTTGACACTTTCTTCACAATTATTGAAATCTTCAAACTTTGACGATCTTCAAAACTTTCAAACTTTGACATTCTTCAAACTTTCTCTCTTTATCTTTAGCAAAAACATATTAACTTCAGAAAACTATTCTTCAAAAACCTTTCTTTGATATATCTCCCCATTTCTGAAACCTGACTTTGAACTTTAAACATCTCCCCCTTTTTCAACTTTTGATAATATCAACTTTGTTCTGACTTGGACTTTGACAAACTTTTCTCCAATTCTATAAACTGACTTTGAAACCTTTATATATCTCCCCCTTTTTGATGAATTGTGAGAATCAGAATCATCAAAACTTTTTCAATGTCAGCACAGATTAACAACACATTTGTATTAGATCAAATCACATGTATTACACTTAGTCACAGATCTAACTCGTAGTTACAAGTCTCACGTATTAACTGTGTGTGTTGTGCGAGTTCTTACCAATCACTTTGAATCAATCTAATGTGCGTGTCTACTAGTTTACAAAGAACCAAACCTATTTATACTAAGTCAACTTTTGTTGACTTTACAACCAAACCCTTAATCTCTCAAACAATTACAACTTTTACCCACCATTTAATCTTGAATACAATTCTAGCCTAACACAACAACATCTTTTCGTTCTGATCTTCCAATAATTTTAGCCGTCGTGCGACTGGATCGTCGAAATAGAATCCATTGGTCATTAGGAATGGTGTTGGTACAAATCTCGAGTCTTGAGACGTTATGTCGATCTGTCGTGAAAAATCCATTGCGATGTGACGACTCAACAGCTTCACCATTGATCGGCATGTGTATTGATGGGATGGGAGTCGAGGGAAACACTGTTGAAGGCATAGGTAGCGTCGGGATAGTGTAAGTTGCAGTGCCTACACCTTGCGTTGACCTCGGATATGGAGGCAATAAAGGTTGTAGACTTTCAAAAGACATGTTAAAAGGTGGTCTTGGACCAAATTGAGGTCCAAATGGATTTCCTTTGCTTTGATTCCTCAATAGTGCAATTTCCTCGGTTGCCTTGCGATTTTGTTCATCTAGCGCATTGATGCGATTACGAGCAACTTCGAGTTCCATGCGCATTTGAGCAATGGCATTGTGCTGAGCTCCTTGTACTGACATTATCCTGTCAATTAAAGAAGCTTCAAGGAAATCGTTAGTAGTACGTACTCTTTGTTGAAGATTTACTCTAGTTGGGCCCCACGGTGAGCGCCAAACTGTTAATGCCAAAAATCGTCCAAAGGATGATTTAAAGACGGTGTGGAGATTTTAACAACTATAGTAAGAATCAAGCTACAAATCGTACGACAGGAAATAAATAAAGGAAATGACACAAGAGATTGGTGACGCATAAAACCCTGTCGAGGGTAAAAACGGCAGACGATAGCAGAGATCGTCAATTCACTATGGACGTCAAACAAGGACATCGTCCTATAGAAGGAGCGGTCGATGGTACAATTGAAAATATTACAAGTAAAAGACAAACAAATCGTAAGATTGTGCAATCAGTCGTGAGGTGGAGCACTTCATCGAGAGTTCTTGCTTGAGAGAAAATAGCTCGAATGTTTTGTTAATGCTTGAGTATTGTGTATCTCAGATGTCCTTTCTGAAGTCTTTGTAGCTTGTATATATAGCTTGGGTCGCTATAAATGATCATTGAATGTCCTAATGGTCTGTGCATTGATTGGTCTTGATGTTGCTTTTCCGTTACGACCGTTGTTAATAAATGTGTATTAACCTGAAATAAATATACATAAAGAAAATGTTTGTTGATAATAAATGAGTTATGGTCGTTAGTTACATTACAAAAGTCGTAAGATATTAGTCGATGAGGAACCTTGGTCGTAGGTCGTGAGTTCCTTAAGTGTATGTGGTCTTCAGGACCTTAGTTTAATACAAAGGTTGCCTTAAGATTGGAGACGTTTGGCCTTCTTGCGTCAATCGAGACTTGTGAATTTTTGCCCAAACAGTAACTAGATTAGATCAACCGGTTAGAAATTAGTTATTGAGCTTCTCGTTCTAATTGATACTTGACAAACGGTGTATTGATGTGTATTGATACTCGCTCATTCTGGAATAAAATGATAAAATTCTTTTTTTATGAACAAGTCTATGATACACGGTCCGGTCAGTGATTTGCACTCGTTTCTAGTCTATAATTATTTGTTTTCCTCTTTATTTTCATGTTTAGTGTAGTTTCTCAATCCAAACCCCCCCCCCTTACATAAAGTGTAAAAATTTAACACATTCACGTCCAATCCCTGCGGATTCTACCCTACTTACCGCTATTGCAAATTAGGTTGTAATTTGAGATGATATGACATTATTATTTGTCGGGCTCGAAACCCGTCAAGGTACACGTCAAACACATGTATTTTTACATAACCGATTCATGCTATTTGTGTTTAAATGTGTGTCCTGGAAAATTGCATGATTTGAACGAAATTATATTATGTGGTTATTAAATACTTTAAACAAAGTAAATTTGAAGTGAAATAAGCATGCTAAATAACTATGAAAAAGTATGTGGAATGTACTTTTGGTGTTTTGAAACTTGATGTTTAATTATAGCATGCTATTAAAATTTTGTGCAACACACTTTGTCAAATTGAGGTAATGATAGCTCTTTGTTGCTCTGTGGCTTTGAGAGCATCTCCAACAGCTTCTCCAAAATAAAGAAAATGGAGATTTTGAACAATTTTTTGCTCCAAAAGCTTCTCTAAAACTTTCTCCAAAATGGAGAAAATGGGAGAGAGAGAGAGAGAGAGAGTAATTTTCCAAATTTCTAGATGTCCCCAAAAAATGATTATCAAGAGAGAGAAATGACTTTTTATTATATATCACCAATGAGAAATTTTGAAATGAAATGTTTAGGTGAGATATAATATTGTATTAAATGTCTAAGAATATTTTAATAATATAATCAATGATATATCTCCAAAATGGAGAATCTGTTGGAGATGAGTGTAATTTTTTTTGGAGACTTTGACTTTTGGTTCTCCATTTTGAAGAATTTTTGGGGAAACTGTTGGAGATGCTCTGATGTATTAGATCCGGATCTGGAGAGTTAGGGTAACCTCTTTGTTGCGGTTGTATTGGGGTCACTCCCTTTACCTTTGATGGGTTGCTCCCATTGGGTTGGAGTACCGTGCACGGAGGGGTGCCAGATACTCGGCTAATAGACATAATGTATGTAAGACACAACGTACACATGGTGATCTATGCCAAGATTTGCCTCACGGATAAGTAGATTGTTGGGTAGTGCTCCTTCAATGATTCTAGCTTGCTGTGGGTCTCCCCCACGTGGTGTGATGTCTGTTACCTCATGAATATAATAACCACATCTTTTATTGATTTTTTGTGAGAAGTAATGTGTCGATTTACGTATTACCGATGCATTGTTTTAGAAATACGAATGAGTTATATAAATCGGTTTGATTTTAGTTAAATGCTTGAAACAAAATGAATGTTTTGTGATATAAATGCTTAAACTCATCGGGCATGAAGCCTGATTTGTTTCTTTGTCAACGTGTATCTCAGGATCAGGATGAGATGATATTATTGATGGTGCTAGTGGAGGTAAGCATTGTTAGGTAACATTATTGGCTAAAATGGTATTTTTGACTATAATATCAATTGGTACTAAAGATTAGTTCAAGATAATATTTACTAGTTTTTATATTAACACACATGAAGTATGTTTGTAAGTAGTTGTTAATGTATGCGGTGTAAATACCCGCTTTTGGTTTGGATTTGTTTAGTATATATGTACATAAGATTCACAGGATATAAAAACAATCATATAACGACATTACGAATAGATCATGTCGAATTTTTGGTAGAAATGTTCAAAATAAAGTTTAGGGTGTTATATATTAGTCTTTAACTACTCCTAAAACAAGAATGTAAATATGACAGTTTTCTTTAATCATGTCATGCTTTTGTTTTTCCAGAGGTTCTCATGTTGAGTTCTCCTATTAAAATTTTGGTCAGTCAAAGCTTGATACTTGAAATTTAATTGAAAGCCATGCCTGTTCCTGAGATTCTATAGACCCTGAGCGACATGTGAGAATGGACCCTCGATAAGTATGATAAAATTTTCAATATGTTGTTTTTATCATTAGATTAAAACGAATTTAGAAAATATTAATATTTCATATAAAACCGTTTTCCGAGTATTTCTAGACGTAATCCAAAATTATTTCTAGATTACTATTATTTATCATATCATTTTTACATAGAACTATAAATTTGTTCTACCATCGAACACATAATATGATATCTTTAATATATAGATTGATATCATGTTGGGTCAGAGTTTTGACTATTCAGAGTAACACTTTATGTTAATCAATGTAAACCTATTGGCTTTCCATGTTGGTTTTCCATGTCATCTCATGTTAATGTTTTCATCACCAAATTAAAATTTAATTTAGGGTTAAAACAAACTTTTTATTAACCATCAATCTTATAATATAAAGTCCATGTTGGTAATAGTTTGAGATCTTATTCTTAATTTAGAGATATGAGTCAATATTGTATGAAAAACAAGGGTATCTTTGAAATCTAAGTTGGATCGTCTCGTTTTGTTGGTAAAAAAAAAAATTCAAAGTGTATGAGTTTTCTTGGTTAATAACAAGAAAGCTACTAGGGGGAGGGGGAGGGGGTGAACCCCATTAAGAAAAGATTTTTACCAAAGTTAAAAATCATTTTTTTAACTTCTTATCATGGTTCCTCTAAGTAATTTTCTGTCTGTACCCCACCAACCAAAAAAGTCTCTAGAAATCAACCAAGAAACCTAAAAAAGTTCATCGAAATCGATAAAAAAAATACTTAAAATTTCCTCGAAATCAACCAAAAACTTTTAAAAAATCCCTCGAAATCATGGAATTAGGCTAAAGACACATCAAACGATTTTGCGGGCCTTTAATCTACCTTAAAGGTGCCCCCACTGGGCAAACATCGTGGATCTGCCACTATACTGTTGGAATAATCAAAAGAGTTAGTAAAAGATGAATGATGGAAAATATATCAAGGTTTGTTGGACAAAGTAGTTTTATATGCTAGTACTGAATAAAAAAACTTAGAAAAACAATAAGCAATATTATAAAATGAACGATCAATGAACTGTTTACATATTTTATTCTCCAATTTAATTAACTAATACATGTTTGGGCCCTTAATATAATGTTAAACTCTTTTTAATGACCTATTAGATACTTAAAAAAAGTGTCTCTTTTATTTACTAATTTTTTTAACTACTACTATATATACTATATATATAGGGCTGTAAATGAACCGAACGTTCAGCGAACCGTTCGTGAACAGTTCGACGGGAAGTTCGTTTGTGTTCGTTTATTTAATAAATGAACAAAAATGAACATATTTTTTTGTTCATTTAGTTAAATGAACTGTGACACCACAAAAATAGGGTAAGTAAATATTTGAGAAAATAAAGAGGATGGAAAAAAAATGAAAAAAATTGATGAATTTGTGTTGGGCCAAAAATGGAAAAAGAGAAAGTAAAGGGAAATAGTTGACAAGTCTATAAAGTGGGAAACCAAGGGTTGAATTAGGGATGGTGATTTGACCCGACCCGTTGGGGAACCCAGTTCACTCGACCCGACCGGGGAATACCCGCAAAAACGGGTCCGGGGACCGGGGCCGGGGATACCCGGTACTCTCAAACCGGGGGCGGGGGCGGGGACGGGTAGCCTACCCCCGACCCGCCCGGTACCCGGATATATTATATAAGTATTTTTAAAATATATATATATATATTAATAATTCTATATTCCTATTATTTTTTCTAAATTAGTGTTAATGTTTTGTAATTGTTCATGAATGTCAAATATTAGTGGTGTTGGATGATGTGGTTTACTGTGTCAAAAAACAACTCAAAAAATAGTAGCAAACTTGCAAAAAAAAAGCAATACAAAAACCAACCAATTATATAATATATATATATAGGGGTGGTATCAATTGGAAACCAAGTTTCATTGGAAACTTTGGAAACCAAATTTCAGCCATTGATCTTTATAATCAATGGTTAAGAATAATTGAATTATATATGGTAGTAATTAATTAATTTATTAATAATAAATAAAAATAATAGATGAAAAGGGTAAATATGTCTTTTGATTTTGTGTCTCAAATATGGCAAGAAAGGTTTATTTTATTTAGATTACTTGAAACCAAAATAAAATTTCCCATGCAATCTAAATTTTGTTATTTTTTTTACTATGAAAACGTGGAGCATTTATCTTTTACCATGCAATCTAATATTGTGATGAAACAGATTGAATTTGTGGATTACATATTTCATTGGATTACAGATTTCATTGGATTACAGATTTCATCAGGTTCATCGTGTTAGCATTATTGTTTCATAATGAAAATAGATTCATCAGGTTCATCGTGTTAGCATTATTGTTTCATAATGAAACATGATGAATTTGTGTCATTTTTGTTAACTTCCCATTTTTGTTTCATTACCTGTTCAGTTGCATATCCGTATATGAAAATAGATTCATCAGGTTCATCGTGTTAGCATTATTGTTTCATTATTACCATATATAAGCTAAATTAAAATTAAATAATTTACCTAAATTAAATATCTCATTTTTAAATTAATCAATGATTATTATTACCATGTATAAGCTAAATTAAAATTAAATAATTATTAATATAATAATAATAACAGTTACCATATATATTATGAAATAATGTAAAAGACAAAAATAATCTTTTCAATTAAAAATAAAAATAAAAAAAAGAAATTCACTGATTGGTTGATTTCGGTTTCCAAAGTTTCCAATGTAATACTGGTTTCCAATTGATCGCTCCCCTATATATATATATATATATATATAAACTCAATTGGTTTCCAATTGATCGCTCCCCTATATATATATATATATATATATATATATATATATTGTATATAAACTCAATAAATTATATTACATCATATAAAAAATGTCAAAAAAAAATTAAAAAACCGGGTCTAAATCGGGTCGGGTAAACGGGTTCCAACCGGGTACGGGGGCGGGGTTTACCAGGGTATTGACCGGGGCTGGGTAGTCAATCCCCGTACCCGCCGGGGACCGGGGCCAGGCTTACTAAACCGGGGTCGGGGCCGGGTAAGGGGATACCCGCCCCATTGCCATCCCTAGGCTGAATGAATCTATCCAAATGTAGAGGGGTCTGTTTTGCCATTTTGGCAAACATTTAAAGTTAAAGAAAAAGGAAAACGTCAGTTTTAAAGGAAGACTTTTAATAAGTCTTTAATTCTCTTCCTTTTTGGAATAATTTACTATTAGGGTGCGATTATAAAAGGGGACAACCCTCTCTTTGGAATTTTGAGAAACTATGAAGAAATGAAGGAGAAATCGACGATCGAACGGCTTACGGTTTCTTCAAACGAAAATCGCAAATCGAGGTACATTTCTTAACCAAATTCGATGTTATTTATATGGTTGGATTCGTTTTTGGATTACCTTTAGAATGGTACAAGTTTTGACGGCTACTGATGGTTGTACGCCATGTATTTCGAGTAAAACGTCATTGTGGCGACAGTCTCGATGGTGAGGTTGTGTAGAGCTCGAAATCCGAGTTATTTATTTAGTTTGTAAGGGCTGGAAATCATGTTATAAAATAATTGTAATTAGCACATGATTCTATGCAAAAGAAATGATGGAAACCGATGTTAAAACGGGTTGATTTAGCCGGGTAAATTTTAGTCTTGAAAACACTTAAAAAACGCGACTTTACACTCGAAATTGGGAGGTTATGATTCATGAAAATTCATAATTATTGTTATGGGGTCGGGAAGATTATGGTGGTGATATTTTGCAAAAAGAATCATAGAAAAATGTTAAGAAATGAGGGAAAACGGAAGGAACCATGAAAAGATGAAATTTATGTTTTTCCCACGACCGGAGTCCGACGACCGGAGTCCGACCAGAGTTGGACGCACTCTGAGGGTTGTGTTCCGGGATCCATCTTGGGTATTAATTAAATTGGTTGGGTTTTTTTTATTAATTAAGGAAGTAATTATTAATTAGTTAATTAATTTAATGTCTAGTTTAATTGATATATTAATTTTTATTTTTATTTAGTTAATATATTATCATTTTAGATAATTAAAATTATTTAATTAATTATTTCCTAGAGAGAGGATTTTAAATGATTTTATAATCATTTTTAATGACGTAATACGGGATTTATGATTTATATGGGACATTTTAAGTCGGAGCGATGAACTTGCCTAATTATAAAGATCAATTAGACGTGATGTGATATTATAAAGTTTAGTCAGACCAAGGTTGACCGCAAGTTGACTTTTTGGAGGTTAAACCATTAATTAAATATTATGGTATGGAATTGTAGGTTATCGATCGGGTGTTGACTGTAATCGACCTACACTCACAGGTGAGTCTTCATGAGACTTTAACTGGGATGTATGCTTACGTACAAATTATTTGACCATTATGTTATTTTTGATGTACATGTTTATGGGCTTGATACATGTATATGAATTATTATTATGGGTTGCATGCTATTTGTTTATGTGTTTTAAACATTAATTGGCATGTTATAAATGGGTTATGATTTTCAATCGGGTATGGGAATGGGTCGATACGTCGTAAGGGATGGTTGATCGGACAGGGGAGAGCCGTATAACCCGGGAAAATGCCGACAATGGTAAGGCTTTAACCCGACGGTTCATTTTAAGAGATCTCATTATTATTTAAAGGGTTTTTGAAACAAATTTGCACATCAGTTTATTTGGGTGTTTGTTTGTTATTATGCATGATGGGACTTGTATGATTTGTGCACGAAAACCATGAACTCACTGAGCTTTGTAAAGCTGACTATTAGTATACATCTCCGGAGCAAGAGGTTCAAGGATGCACAAGGGAAAGGTTCTCGCTTGGATACTGACAGATTTTGGATGTTTAGAGTTTATGTTTGAACTCATTTTGTAACGTAACCCGGTATGGGACAGGTTAGCGTTGGGTTATTAATTATATTTAAGTTTAGTAAGACTTCCGTTGTGAAATGGATTTATTAGCCGTTATGTTTTGTGTTATTTATTGTTATTTAGTGAGATTGACGTGACACGACTCATGGCAAAAATGAGGGCGTTACAAGTTGGTATCAGAGCTTTAGTTTAAGAGAATTAGGTTATGATGATAGCTTAAACTTAAACTGGGAAGAATGTTAAGGGATGAAAATAGGTTAGCTAGGTTATTATTAACCTAGAGTTGAACTTAGTGAATGGGTTAAAGGGTATTGAAGATCGGTTAGGGAAAGCGGTTTAAGCAAAATAGAATATGTCGTAACCTAAGCTTAAATCAAGAGATTAAGAATATGAATATGATACAAGATTCGGATGAGTGACATCTTATATTATAATAACTCGCGATCGAGTTGTTGGTGATAATTGTATTTCTTGTTTAGGAAATGGGAGACCAATAGATGGTTCATGTAAAGTATGTTTGGATGTGAGATTATCCTATGGACTAGTTAATAGTCAAAGTGATAGAGATTAAGTTAGTTGAGAAGATACTCAATATATGTGGTTATAGAGTTGGGAAAATCAGTGAGTTTAGGAAATGGAGTACATGCACGGTTGATAGGAAAATTGTAATGTTATTCTTGGGGACAGGCACAAGCGATTTAAATCATGTTAAACTATGTCAGGCACAAGTGATTTAGAGCATGAGGACAGTGCCAGTTTGGGCATTAAGAGTGTTATGATTCTTAGAGACAATATATGTCAAGATGTTTAGTAAAATCAAGTGTATGAGGTGTTAGAAGGGATGGGATTAAGAATGATTCAATTAGTGAATCGTGTGATGATATTCTTACGCGTGGTAGTATTAATGATGATAATAAGACATGAGTGACATCTTGTTGATTTCTATAATAGAAAGATAAAAATGGAAATCAAAGTGTTTAATGAAGGCATTTTATGAGATAGATGCCACAAGATGTTGATATCATATTCTACTATGATAAGAATGATAATAAGTCAAGACTCATGAAAGGGCGGTGGGGTATTAAGAATTTATTTACGTTGAGGAAAAAATCAAGTGATAACAAGAAGTCATGGACTATATATGAGGGCTAATGGTCAGTGATAAAATCACTTATCGAGTTGGACATTTCAATAGGGATATGTATATTTCTATTAAACCATGGATATGAGACTATGGGATGAGAGAGAGTTCCATAAAAGCATAATGTGTAAGTACTATGATTTGGGGAACAAAATACTCAAAGACAGTGCAAGAAGTGGTACCACGAATGACCACATGCTTGTTAGATTTGGTGTTGTTATCCATATTATATAAGGACTAATCAGACATCAGACACCGTCGAGATGGGAATCATTGATAAGATTATTAATGTAAGGTAGAGAAGATGCAATGGCTCAATAATTGAATAAATTATTATTGGTACTAATAACAATAATGCTTAAAGTAAGTTTTATATTTAGAAACTTGCTTAGGGAAAAATATCATGTATCAATCCTTATTATAGTATGAATACTAGAGGATCGGTCATGACAACTCCGGGGAGCTAAGAGGACGTTACCTAATACATTGGTAGGGCATGACAGGGGTCGTGGCCACGAGGGAACAGTTAAGGGGAATGTGTGTAGCTTATTATGCACAAATTACTTTTATGGCGACTGATAAAAGTCGCGGTAGGCCTCATGGTGTAAGCCAAAGCAGTAAGTCGGTATTAAGGAAGTGGTTAGTTAAAAGAAAACATTTACATGTATGCATGGTGCATTTTGTCAGGGACAAATACAATATTAAAGGCAAGTCCATCAAAGTCGATGAGAGTACTTCATGAGAAATGAACCAATAAGGATGAATTTATTCCATCAAAGATTTATAAAGGGAAAGGTTATTTTCACCTCTACAAACATTAAGAAATACAAGTTAGAATAATGTCCAAGTGCCTTGATGAATTGGAGAATGGGTATGTAAAGTTGTTTCAATATTTACGGGTGTAATGATAAAAACAGGTGATGTATGTCACTATATAGCATCATTGGGATATACAAGGGAATGTGAGGAATGATATTGGGCTAATAGCATTATTATGGGATCAGAAAAAGGGGACGCTGACAAACAAGTATTGTTCCATATTTTGCACAATTGTTCAAAAAGAGATAGAGAACTCAACTGAAATTGCATATCATCCTCAAACCGATAGCCAAATTGAGGGATGCTACAAATTTTGGAGTATATGTTAAAAGCTTGCATAGTTGAGTCTAGGAGCAGTGGGTAAACAATTGTCGTTTGTAGATTATGGTTGCCAATGTAGAACGCAGTGTGTTTGACTGATGTCAAAGAAATGTTGTTGACTAAGATCGAGTTAGTTCATCAACTATCATATAAGGTATTGCAATTAAGGGAAATGTTAAAGTTTGCTCGGGATAAACAACAGGGTTATGCGAATAAAAGAGTCGACATTTGAAGTTTCAAATAGAGATAAATTGATGTACAAAAAAAATACATATCACCGTGAAAGGAAATTGTAAGATTCGGTAGAATAGACAAGATGAGTATGGGTATGTTGAGCCATTTGAGATTATTATAAGGGTAAGAATGGTAGCTTACTGATTAAAGCTAGCAGAAGATCTAAATGGTATAAATGGCATTTTCATATGTCAAAAATTTGAGGAAATGTGTAGCCAATGAATCATCAGTGAAGAACTTAGGACATATCGAGCTTAATAATAAGCTAAATTTGGTGTAAAAGAATAGTCCATGTGTTAGACAAGGAAAACAAATCGGTTAAAGAGTAATATTCTCCATGTGCAAATCATGATGTTAGCCAAATGTAAAGTTCCTTAAATGTTCAAGAATGACATGTAAGTCAGAGAGTAGATATGGGGACTAAAAATCTTCAACACTACAGACAAGATAATTCTGAGGACGAAATTTCTTAAAGGTAGGGAGATTTGTGAGACACCAAAAATAGGGTAAGTAAATATTTGAGAAAATAAAGAGAATGGAAAAAAATGAAAAAATGATGAATTTGTGTTTGACCGAAAATGGAAAAAGAGAAAGTAAAGGGAAATAGTTGACAAGTCTAGAAAGTGGGAAACTAGGGGCTGAATGAATCTATTCAAATGTAGAGGGGTCTGTTTTTCCATTTTGGCAAACATTTGAAGTTAAAGAAAAAGGAAAACGTCAGTTTTAAAGGAAGGCTTTTAATGAGCCTTTAATTCTCTTCCTTTTTGGAATAATTTACTATTAGGGTGCGATTATAAAAGGGGACAACCCTCTCTTTGGAATTTTGAGAAACTATGGAGAAATGAAGGAGAAATCGACGATCGAACAGGTTAAGGTTTCTTCAAACGAAAATCGCTATTCGAGGTACATTTCTTAACAAAATTCGATTTTATTTATATGGTTGGATTCGTTTTTGGATTACCTTAAGAATGGTACAAGTTTTGACGAGTAATGATGGTTGTACGTCGTGTATTTCGAGTGAAACGCCATTGTGGCGACGGTCTCGATGGTGAGGTTGTGTAGAACTCGAAATCCGAGTTATTTATTTAGTTTGTAAGGGCCGGAAATCATGTTAGAAAATAATTGTAATTAGCACATGATTCTATGCAAAAGAAATGATGGAAAACGATGTTAAAACGGGTTGATTTAGCCAGGTAAATTTTAGTCTTGAAAACACTTAAAAACCGGGACTTTACACTCGAAATTGGGAGGTTATGATTCATGAAAATTCATAATTATTGTTATGGGGTCGAGGAAGATTATGGTGGTGATATTTTGCAAAAAGAATCATAGACAAATGTTAAGAAATGAGGGAAAACAGAAGGAAACCATGAAAAGGTGAAATTTATGTTTTTCCCACGACCAACGACCGGCGATCACTCTGGGCTAGACGCACTCTGAGGGTTGTGTTCCGGGTTCGATCTTGGGCTTTAATTAAATTGGTTAATTGGGTATTTTTTTTAATTAAGGAATTAATTATTAATTAGGTTATAATTAGTTAATTAATTTAATGTCTAATTTAATTGATATATTAATTTAAATTTTTATTTAGTTAATATATTATCATTTTAGATAATTAAAATTATTTAATTAATTATTTCCTAGAGAGGGGATTTTAAATGAATATATAATTATTTTTAGTGACGTAATACGGGATATATGATTTATGTGGGACATTTTAGGTCGGAACGATGAATTTGCCTAATTATAAAGATCAATTAGACGTGATGTGATATTATAAAGTTTAGTCAGACCAAAGGTTGACCGCAAGTTGACTTTTTGGAGGTTAAGCCATTAATTAAATATTATGATATGGAATTGTAGGTTATCGATCGGGTGTTGACTGTAATCGACCTACACTCACAGGTGAGTCTTCATGAGACTTTAACTGGGATGTATGCTTACGTACAAGTTATTTGAGCATTATGCTATTTTTGATGTACATGTTAATGGGCGTGATACATGCATATGAATTATTATTATGGGTTGCATGCTATTTGTTTACGTGTTTTAAACATTAATTGGCATGTTATAAATGGGTTATGATTTTCAATCGGGTATGGGAATGGGTCAATACGTCGTAAGAGATGACATTTCCAAGGGATGGGTGATCGGACAGGGGAGAGCCGTATAACCCGGGAAAATGCTGACGATGGTAAGGCTTTAACCCGACGGTTCATTTTAAGAGATCTCATTATTATTTAAAGGGTTTTTGAACACAAATTTGCATATCAGTTTATTTGGGTGTTTGTTTGTTATTATGCATGATGGGACATGTATGATTTGTGCACAAAAACTATGAACTCACTGAGCTTTGTAAAACTGACTATTAATATACATCTCAGGAGCAAGAGGTTCAAGGATGCACAAGGGAAAGGTTCTCGCTTAGATACTGACAGATTTTGGATGTTTAGAGTTTATGTTTGAACTCATTTTGTAACGTAACCCGGTATGGGACAGGTTAGCGTTGGGTTATTAATTATATTTAAGTTTAGTAAGACTTCCGTTGTGAAATGGCTTTATTAGTCGTTATGCTTTGTGTTATTTATTGTTATTTAGTGAGATTGACGCGACACGACTCCTGGCGAAAATGAGGGTGTTACATGAACGAACATGAACAATGGTCTTGCTCGTTTATTTACATTCGTGAACATTCGTTTATTTATGTTCGTGTTCGTTTATGTTCGTTTACGTTTGTTTATATATGTTTATTATATAAATATATTTATATATTATGACATTAATGTGTAAAATCATTAATTAAATTGAATTTTTAGAATTCCTTTTTTATCGTTCTTAAGTTTACCCGGTTTTTCTTTCTGTTATGTTATTTTTAGGAGTAGAATGATGAGTAATGGTGGATGTTTTTTGTTCATTTGTGTTCGTTCGTTTAAGTCCATTTATGTTCATTTAAGTCCATTTATGTCCGTTCGTTTATGTTCGTTTAGCATCTTAACGAACGAACATAAACGAACGCGAACAAACACATTTTCTTAATGAATGAACATGAACACAAAAATTTCCGTTTGTTTACCGTTCGTGTTCGTTCGTTTGTTCGGCTAAGTTAAACGAACGAACACGAACAAGCCTCCGTTCTTGTTCGTTCGGTTCGTTTACAGCCCTTACTATATAGTATATACAAAAACAATTGGGCTGCTATTTCTTGTGGGTTGGGTGCACGCCCTCCTCCAGGCACGGCCCTGTTGAAAGCTTGATGCTTAAAAATTAAACTTACGTGATACATGATCTCATTTATAAGGCAAATGACCATCTTAATGTCATATATTGTTCAAGTTGATATTGTTTCTTACGGATTTCAACTCATGTATATATGTTTGAGAACGATGAAATATTTTACAACAAAGTTCCTCCCAACTTACATATACGTCAACCATATCACCAAGGATTAATTTTTTTTTCAGTTTATAATTGCAATGATATTCAATGTTTTTTTTTTTGAACGGAATGATATTCAATGTTAATAAATAACTTTTCTAATCATTAACCTTAAATTTATAAGCCGAAGAAAAACATATAACGAAAAGCATGAGAGGTGGATAATAAAATGAAGCATAAAGTAGGATTAAATGTGTAAGGCTATGTTTGGCAAAAAAAAAAGCTAGCTTCAGCTAGCTTATAAGCTAGTGTATATGTTTGTATGACCTTAAACTAGCTTATAGAAACGCTATTCAAAGTAGCGTTTTGAAAAACTAGCTTATCAGCTACAAGTTAGTTTATAAGCTAGTTTACCAAACAAAGCCTAAATGTTTTAAAAAATAAAATCTGTTTTTTTTGTAAGTTCCTCCACTGTAAAATGCTTTCGCTTTAATCGTTGATTTCTCAAAACTAAAAATTTAAATTTAGGTTCTTGAAATAAAGATAAAAATGGAATTGTTTTATTTTTAATATAATATAATGAAATATTTGATTAATAATTAAATAAATAAATATATATATAATATATAGGTAAATAAAAGCAGGTGAAAATATAATAAAATAGAAAAGACAGGTTGAAAAAAGGTGGGGTTTTTTTTGTTGTTTGAGGAGGTGGCAGCTGTAGTAGTAGTGAATAAAAATCTCCTGTTTTGAAATTATTATTATGTCTCAATTATGCCCATCAATCACGTAAATACACATCATAAAGAGAGAATATAAATTTAAATTAAATTAAATAAAAAATATATAAAATCAATTGTGTCTTAATTTAATTGGTCGTACACAAATAGAAGACGAATTTTTAATACAGTAGATTTTTATTCTTTCCCTTCTTCTCTCCCCCATATAACTACATGAAACTAGAGAACAAAAGTATTCATGCCCTTTCCCTAACTATGCTCCTATCCTTTGATTATTGGAGAGAGATTGAGTGAAGTTAACCCCAACCCATCTCGCTTTCCAACATCCACGACGCCATAAAAGCAAAACCTCAGAAAAAGAAAAAGAAACAATCCTTAAAACGAAGTTGTAATATATATATATATATATATATATATATGGTTTAGTTTGAATTTGTTCTGATCTTGCTGCAAATCTTCTGCATCATACCAGTTGCATCTCTTTCTCTTTGCTATTACTAAATCTTTCTCTCTCTTGATGTCTGCAAAACTTGTAACAGGACCTGCACACTGCTAGATCTTCTCAGATCTTCAATTCATTGAGAAGAATATAGTAGCTGGAGAAACAAGAAAATCTAAGCAAAAATTACCATAAATATTCGTAATTGGTAGTTGTGGCTTCTAGCAGGAGTAGTAGTAGGCTGCAGCCTTCAGATTCAGGTGCGTTTGCAGACTGGGTTGCTAATCCCAGCTCCTCTTCTAGACCTTCCGAACACGACCTCTCTTTGAGCTTCAATGCCGGCGGTCCCGCCTCCGCCGTCGGTGGCTCCACGGGGATTTGGTCATCCTCCGTCTCCGCCGCTGCTCGCCAAATCAACTATGGTGAAATGGGCATGTTGGGTCTTCGTGACGTCTTTGTGGTTGCTCCTTCAACCCATCATCATCATCATCATCTCTCTGATCACTCTCTCAACGCTCCAATCTCCAATGCCACCGCCGCCGTCATCCCTCTTTTAACAGCAGCCACCCCTTGTGCGGAGGACGATGTGTTTGGTAGTAGACCAACTAACACTAGTACTAGTAATAATAATAATAATAATAATAGCATTCAGTTCTGGCAACCACAGAATCAACACAATTATTTAAAGAAACCCATGGTTTCCGATCACGGGTTTCTCCATGGCGGCGGGTCGGCTTCATCGACGTCGGGTTCCACCATGACTTGCCAAGACTGCGGTAACCAAGCCAAGAAAGACTGCAGCCATCGGCGGTGCAGGACTTGCTGCAAGAGTAGAGGGTTTGATTGTGCTACCCACGTGAAAAGCACTTGGGTCCCCGCCGCTCGCCGTCGGGAACGTCAGCTCATGACATCCACCGGCGGCGGCGCTGCAGCAGGTTCATCAGCCTCTACCTCTGCCACAAAAAAACCTCGACTCACTTCTCAGACCGCCACCACCGCCTCCCACACTTCAACTTCAAACACCACACCTCCAAGAAGCTTCAACAGCAGTTCTAGCCATCACCAAGGTAAGAAGTTAAACACCATGGTTTCCTTTAAGTACTTTCTAGGTTTGATTTAATTTTACGGTTGAATGACATTAAATCTGGTTCTCTAATTTTAGATGCAAGTTTTATGCAATCATTGCCGGGGCAAGTGCGTGCTCCGGCGGTGTTCAAATGTGTGAGAGTGACGGCGGTTGAAGACGGAGACGACGAATATGCATACCAAGCATGTGTGACAATCGGTGGTCATGTGTTCAAAGGCTTTCTCTATGATCAAGGAGCTGAAACTAACATTCCAAATATATCTGAATTACATTTGGGTGGTGGCGGACGGCGGAATGTGGGTGGTTCTCTAACTTCACCATCACCAACCGTTTATGGTTCCTCCGGTGGCGGATAACTCAGTTGACACCATTCTTAATATTAATATTAATTAATTAAGCCCTAAATTTCATGGAATCAATTAAATGCCTTTGTACTGTTTGTTGTCCAATCAAATATCTTATGGCATAATCCCGGTTTCCTGTGTGCATGTTTCATGCAAGAACCAGAACAAAACAAACAACCACCCAATTTTGGCGATAGGCTCGATGTCCAAAACACGTTACTTTGCTACTTGTCAATTTGATGACAAGGTTCTACTCTCTAATTCACGGCAACACTTCTTATATACATATGGTCCGTTCTTTCTTTTTTTAACTAGTTGATAAGTTGGGTGTTGGTTATAAATAAAAATCACATATATGTATATATATATATATATATATATAGTCAGTTTCCTTGCATCTCTAATCAGATTTCGAGATTGTAAAAGAAAACGTCAATAGAAAGGAGTGGCTATATAAACGCAGACGATTTTTTTCCATATACAACGGGTATGAAAAGAATACAATCATCAATTCAAACGAAGAGAACCACAAGGCTTGTGGTGTAGCGGTAATCACCTGGGGAGTTCATAGCGCTCAACCCGGGTTCGATTCCCTGCATTCGCAACTTTGTGGCCAATAGGTTTAACCTCAGAGCTGCATGCTTTAGCGGTCGGTTTCGTTATCAAGGGATTAGTCTGAGCCAAAAGCCCAGGATACCCTTTCCTTAAAAAAATTCAAACGAAGAGATTAAAAAATATAGCACATTTCTTAAATTAAATGGTAGTCAAAGTGTGAAAAAAAATGATATGTCAGGCAGAGAGACATGAAATAAATAGGGAAGGGTAGTAGGAAATTTTTTTTCATCGGCTAGTAAGTTAGTAATTTAGTCATGGTTAATTAACATTCAACTAGTTAGGGTTGATAAAAACTAACTTATATGTAGATTAAAAAAAAAGTAATAAAGAAAAATATAAAGGATATTTATACAAAATACATGAAGCATTTTGAAATACCTTTTTTAAAAGTTACCTTATCTATACTACTATATTAAATGCTAAAACGGTTATTTTCAAGATTTAGTGTTAAATTTTTTATCTTTGTGATTGATTATTTACTTACTTTTAATCTTTTCATTTTTTATTTTAAATATTTATTATATTAACATAAATAATCATATATAAACTAAGATGCATTAAAATACCTTTTTTCTCATTACAAATTATATCATTATAATCGTCTCGTCCATACCTTCAATTTGAGCCAAATATTAAATAGTTTTGGATTTAATCAAATTATTAAATATAATGAATATATACCAATTAATTTGTTTTATATTTCTTATTTTTTTCATTTTTCATTTCACTCTATGAATATTAAAAATACATAAACATAGATTAACTAAATACGTTATAAAATACATTTTTTTACAAATTATATTATTATAATCTTTTCGTTAATAAATTTAAAATAAGTTCATTATTGAATATTTTTTAATTTAATAATAATTTAAAATATTATAAATACGTATTGACACTTTTCAAGAATGATGTATCGAGATTTTCTTAAATTTGTACATTTTAAACCGTTATCTATATTTATCTATCTATACTCCTTTAAAAAAATCTATTATGGTTATTTTTGAATTTTTAAGAGGTACAAATTTCGATACATAATGTTCATGTTTAAAAATTTCAAAACCTCTACGTTCAACATGATAATTAAAAATAAAATCATTTTTTTTTATTTTTATTTTTAACTTATACCTTATACACTTATACTTAGTTGTTTAATTTACTTTTATATCCATTTTTTTCATTTTTCATTTTACACATTTATCGTATTAATATACATAATTATTTATCAACTAAAATACACTAAAAAATATTTTTCCTTTTTTACAAACTATAGCATTATAATGTCTCATTAATTTAAAATAAGTTCAAAATTTATGGATTTGAAGAATGCACTATCGAGCGAATCATTTTCATTTTTTTTTACCAATTATTGACCATATTAACCTTGAATTTTATATATCCGATATGCAATTTCAAAACACATAAAACAATGAAATTAACATCGTTTGATGGAGAATAAAACTGAACATGAAACAAGATTATTTTCCCGAGCTCTCAGTTTTTGATTCGAGTTGTTTTGTGCCGCATCGCGCACGAGTACATATCTAGTAACTTACAAAAGAGGGGTTTTTGAATAAACTCAAAACATAAGTTTAACTTATAATTGTTAAACATAACCTTACACTAATAACACTAGTTTATAGTATTAACAACCTTCAAATGTAAGGTCTTTTAACTTCTAACTATTATATTTTCCTTTGTTATTTCTTTGCAACTCTACTACTCGTTTGTGGCTCGTGATTGAATGTCGAATTGTATATGATTATAAATTGTAGAGTGCTTTAGCCAGATTTGGTATCCGGACATCCAAATGGGCAGCACCGACTAATCCGCGGCGACCCGGTCCAGCCCAAATTGACTGGACCTGCCCAGGTACGACTAAGCCCGGTCAAGACCGAGTCCGCATACCCATAGACTGGTATGCCCGTAAACCTGGACCCGAACCGACCCGAAGGCCGACCCAAGGTCTGGGTATCGCCGAAGTGCATCCCCCAGGATTCGAACCCTGGTAGATAGGCATACCATGCACTATCCCCCCAGGGCCTTACCACTAGACTAACACCTCTTTGATTTTGGTTTAAGAATTGTAGGGGTAACATCCTTTGCTTAAAACATGGATGGTTTTATGGTTATAATTTAGTGATTAAGATCCATATGACACCACCTTGCTCACGTATGTCATCGTTTCTCCCCAATTACTCGTCATTGAAGTACCTTCCATTAAGTGGCGAAGTAAATCGTTTTTCTAATCATCTTAATTTACATCTATAGTTCTGATCATGACGTCATTGACGTTTTTAAAATCGATATGATTATAGAACTAGTTGATTACATAAAGTTGAGAGATGAATATGTGCCGAAAGTTAGCAGGCTGAAATCTTATTATATTGAAGCATTTTAATTTTAATGATTTCGTTCTTGTGAAAAAAAAAAGTTGCATTTTATGTGGTTTAAATAAATAAATAAATAATTTATGGATGGTTGTGTATTTGTTGAATAAAGTTATTGAATTCTCTCCTTATTTTGAGTCATAAATGTCAAATCCAACAGTATAAAGTGCTCTCACGAAGAGACGTTTTCCCATGCTAAATCTTTTCTCTAATTTTGTCTTTCGTAATCACCACATTGTCTTGCAACGGTTCAAAATTCATCACAACCCGACCGTCGATTCAGAACATTTATTAAATAGTTAAGGGCTGTTTGACAGTTGTTGAATGGTTTAGTGTAGAATGATTAAGTGGTTTGAATGATTTAAGAGGTTTGAATGATATTGTGTAAAATGAAATATGATTGTTTGCTAAAGAAAATGAAATCAACTTTCACTTCATTTCTATTTTGGAGAAATAACTTTCAAAATCATCATTTAAGAGTTTGGATCAAACCTTTTGTTTATTTAAGTATCTGATTAACCTGATCTACAGGTAACCGATAATTTAATATGACATGACAAATAATAATTAAAAAAAATATTAGGTGGATATTCTTTTGCCATATCACTATTATTAAATAAAAAAAAGAGTTAACTATTATTTTCGTCCATGTGGTTTGTAGTTTATAACTATTTTCGTCCCTGATCTTTAAAAATTAATTACTTTTTTGGTCATTGTTGTTTGAACTCATTTCGCTTTTAGTCTTTGAGAATATTAGTTTCAGGGATGAAAAGGAAAGAAATTGCAAACCATAAAGACCAAAAAAACAACTTTTAAAGTCAGAGACCAAAATGATTATAAACAACAAACCACAAGGACGAAAATCGTAGTTTACTCTAAAAAAATATTATAACAAAAGATAGAAAACCAACAGATCGTCTCCCTTAATCATAATATCACAACCGTCTAAATGATATGTAAGGATTAAAGTTTTAGAAAAAATGAATGCCAAAAGCCAAAGGCATTGAAATATGAAAAGAATGAGATACAATGCATGAGCGGAAAAGATGGGCCAGCAGATGAATCTTACATACTCCTAAATTAACATGGCGAAAACACATGGAAATATTGCATTGATGGCTTTAGAAAGACTATCGCGGTTGGTTTTCTATCGTTACTGATGAAAGACTATCGCCGTTTAGAAACATAATATGCAGAAATTTGAGAGAGGGACAAAATCACATTTATCGCTTCATACCTTAACACAGTTATCGTTGTTGTTATATCGCTGCTAACTAATGGCGCTCGTTGTTTTCTATAGTTGTTGGCGCCAGCGCCGACTGCAGAAGGCACCGCCGGAGGCGTGAGCAACGACAGATGCATCGGACGCGGATGGCCAGAGCGACAGCTAGGGTTGTGATATCACGATTGAGGGAGACGATCTGTTGGTTTTCTATCTTTTGAGTTGTTAATTTTTTTAATAATAATGATATGGCAAAATAATATCCACCTAATATTTTTTTTAATTATTATTTGTCATATCATATTAAATTACCGGTTACCTGTTGATCAGGTTAACTAGACATTTAAATAAACAAAAAGTTTGATCCAATCCCTTAAATAATGATTTTAAAAGTTAGTTTCTCAAAATAGAAATCGAGTGAAAGTTAGTTTTATTTTCATGCAATTTTCCCTTTTAAAAATTCAAAATTTTATTTTCAAATAAAGTAGAAATTACAATTATCAGTAATCATACACATTTGTGTTTAAGACTACATAATGTAAAAATTGTTTTTCTTTTGGAAACACGGTCCTCCAAAGCTATAATCTATATGTCAAAAACAATTATAATCACACGTACTAATAATGCTCAAACCCATCCCAATTACACCCACAATCTCCAAACACTCTAAAACTCATCTTTTTACAATTTATAACAAGAAAACAAGAATCTCTAAAACAATCATAACTCATGATGATTTGTACTTGATGCTTGATAAATGTTATAATTTTGAAATTTAAAGGTTTTGCCTAAATGTACTGTAAAATAGTATAGATTATTATTATAATTTGAGGCGGAATCATGAGGAGATGATGGAGCGAGAGAGTGAGAGAGAAAGAGAGAGGGCAAGAAACCACCGGCGAGTGTTTGAGAGTTTCCGGCGTGGAGCGCGAGATTCAGATTTAAGGTTTAGCGACGATACTTCGGGAAAATTTCACCATCGTTTCATTGATCTAAAAGGAATCACTTCCTTTTTCTTCTTCAACTTTCCAGATTCGTCAAATGTTGCTCAGCTTTGGGGTATTTTCTGTCGATACGGTCAGGTGAAGGATGTGTCGTTAGCTCGAAAAAGGCTTAGAAATGGGTTGAGATTTGGTTTTGTTAGGTTCTCAGGAATCAAGACAAAGTTTCTTTTGCAAAATATCTTGACAGCATCTGGATTGGCTCCTTCAAGCTTAGAGTTTTTGTTGCTCGCGTTCTAAAAGGCTCTATGGTACGCAAGTCGGTTCCCGTTACCTCAATTGTTCGTAACTCAGTTCCTCCTAATCAATCCAGCCTACGGAGTAGCATGTCATACAAGGATGTCCTTAAGTCTTCTTCCAGTTCTAAGTTCCGAGTGCTAAGCATAAGGAGAATAGTCCGAAACTTTTTCATGTCCCTTGGAACCTCTTGAGACCACTCAGAAACCTTGTTTTCCTAGGAGAAGCATCACCCTTTGCCCTGATAGTAAGAAGGAATTTTTACTCTCACGTAGTCTCATAGGCAGAGTAAAACAGACGAGTTTCATAAATTCTTTTAACTCGATTCGCTCAGGGGTGATCTCTTGGACTGCAGTCTCAAATATATTGGCGTTGTTGACGTGCTAATTACGCTAAGTGATCCTAAATCCATGGGGACAATTTTGGACGATAGTTCCCACACTCTCCACTCTTATTTTGTAGATTTATGAAGATGGTCACCCGGTTTTTCGGCAGTATCGAGACTTGCTTGGATTAAGATTATAGGATTGCCATTAGCCTGTTGGATTGAAGAAATTTTCTTCAAGACCACCGAGCATTGGGATATTGTTATCAGATCCAAAAATTGCATTTTTGAAGAGGTTAAATCCTTTCTTGACGTTCGTATCCTTATCAATACGGAGGTAAAAGGAAAAATTTATGAATACCTTAATATAAAAATTTCCGGTTCGTATCATGTGGTGTTGGTTTCGGAAGTTTTGGATTTCGAAGATCAACCTGCCAAGATTAGTTTTTGTTATGACTCCGACGAGACTCTTTCTGGTGACGAGGAGGACTCCGAGATCCCTTCGTAATGGGGAGATGATTCATTAGCCGGAGGGGTAGGGGATTGTGAAATCGCAGAATCTTAAGAGTTGAATTTCTCTAAAAAACTAAATCTTGACGTAGGTTATTCTCCCATGACCAATTTAATGTGGATAAAGAAACAAAGGTGGTTGGCTCTGGTCATTTTTTTAATAATATTAATGATGTTAAAGATGGGCTGCCAAACTCTATTTTACACGGTCAACTTAACTCTAACAAGGATTTCTCCGGTTCTAAAGTGGACTTGGCTGTTAGGCTTGAGAAAAATCTGGATCTTCTTAAGAATGGTGGGCCGGCCCCTGGGCTTTCGATTCCATTTAGTGGGCACTCGGATGTTGGGTCGGGGGCCTAAATATTCAATCGTTGCATTCTCCAAACTCTCCCGTTTCAGATGGAAGTTCCCCAAACTCACAACAACCCAACATTCTTGATTCGCAGCCACCTGTGGCCATTGAGAAACCTTCTATTTCACATTCAATAGTTGCTCCTTCGCTTATTTCAACCAACAAGATGGAATTTCTCTCCCCGTTGGCTCTATGGGAGGGTCCAACCCTGATAAATCACCCATTCAGACTAATAAAGGTATGTGTGCTGCTCGGTGTAGACCACGTTCTGGTCATCAGGAAGAAAGAAATAAAGGGACGATAAGTATGCATAAACTCAAAATCTTGGTGAGACAAAAAGGCTCTAAAAAGAAATCTATATCCAAAATTGGGGACTTTTCCAAATCTAATTCCAATTCAATTTCAAGGGGAAGTAAACTAATCAGTTGTTTCGATGGTAAAATGAAGAAAAGGAAGACTTCATCTTCAAACCAATCTGTGGAGGAAGATATCAGATTACATGAACTGGGTTCTCATATTGGTTTCATTTGGAATGATAATGATGCAGACGAAGTAAAATCGCAAAGACAACCTCAGGGTCAGGACATCATCCAGCAGTAGGTGAGTGATTTTTTCTGTCAGGCCAGTCATTTTCGTTTCTCGCCATGAAGGTAATTATGCTTAATATTAGATGGTTGGGGTCGGACAAGAAAAGAAATTGGTTGAAAGATATTTGCCTCTCTGAGCACACAGACATTTTAGGAATTCAAGAAACAAAATGTTCTAACCTGGGTGAAAACTGTATTAGTTCCTCCAGGTCATTCGTGGTCGCTCGGCGATTAGTCAGTGTGCGTAAGCTGGCCCGGTTGGAAACCCACGGTTACCAAAAAAAATTGGCTTTACTCAAGTTAAAGCAAACGACAAGTCTGGGGGTTGGCGCTAATATGGGATCCCAGTCTTTTTAAAGCTAATCATGCTTTTGGGGATGATGGTTTTTTAGTCGTCTCCATAAATTGGAAAGGAATTGAAGGTCCTTGTTCTTTCGTTAATGTTTACATCCCCATTCGGATGCCGAAAAAGAATGACTTTGGAAAAAATTGGGCTATGTTCTGAATTCGTTGGAGACAAAATGGTTCCTTATTGGTGACTTCAACGAGGTTCGCTCTATTAGTGAACGTTTAAATTGCTCTTTTAATGCCAAAAACACAGCGATATTCAATGACTTTATCTGCCAAAACAACCTGATCGACATTCCTTTAGGTGGAAGGAAGTTCACTCGTGTTTGCCCCTCTAGAATCAAGTTCAACAAGCTGGATAGGTTTCTAATCTCTGAAATTGTGGTGGGATTTTGGTCGAATTTATCGACGAGGGTGCTCTCCAGGAAATTAACGAATCACTTCCTGGTTCTGTTAGAAGATAGCTCCAAGAACTTCAGACCAAAACCATTCAAATTTTTTGATGCTTGGTTACAATGTGAAGATATTGATTTCATTGTTGGGAACGCTTCGAAGATCAATGTTCATGGCAACCTACCTGATCTTATTCTTAAAAACAAGTTCAAAAATGTGAAGTTGGCCTTAAAAAAGTGGTCGTCGGAAAAGTTTGGCAAGTTGGAGACTGAAATAGAGAACGCTAGAAACGAGTCAATAAGATGGGAGATTGAGGCTGAATTGAAGTTACTCTCAAATTATGATCTAGACAAATGGAGAGAGGTTCGTCGAATTTGGTTGGAGAAAGATCAACTTAAGCGGGATATGGCTCGTCAAAAGGCCCGGTTAAAATGGAATGTTGAAGGGGATGAAAATTCCAAGTTTTTCCATAACACCATCAAATGGAAAGATTGAAAAATAAAATCTCTAGTTTATCCGTCGATGGGTTGTGGATCGACGACCCCCTTGTTATTAAACAAAAGTTCATGGATTACTTTTCGTCGAAGTTATCCGAATGCAATGTCCAAAGACCAATCTTTCAGAGTAATCTTTTTACGAAACTATCTCCTGATGAAGCTCTTTGGTTGGAATCTTCGGTCAGTGAAGATGAGAATTGGGATGCGGTAAAGGCGTGTGGTGGTTCAAAGTCACCTGGACCAGACGACTTTAACTTCCGATTTTTTAAAAAGTTTTGGCCTCTCATTAAAGATGATGTCATTCAAACAAATTTATGGTTTTGGGACAAAGTTGTTGTCAGCCGGGGTTGCAACGCTTCTTTTATCACCTTAATCCCTAAATGTAAGGATCCAATCGGTATTGGAGACATTAGACCGATTAGTTTAATTGGTACTTACTACAAGATCATCACTAAGATCCTTGCGAACAGATTAAATAAGTTCATCGGGAATCTGATCGGAGAAGAACAAAGCGCTTTTATGGGTGGCAGATCCATTCTCGATAGGGTCTTGATTGCAAGTGAAGAAATTGAGTATATAAAGAGATCGAAATAGAAATGCTTCGTTTTGAAAATCGACTTCGAAAAGTCTTTCGATAGTCTAAATTGGAACTTCATCATCAACATTATGAGGCAAATGGGATTTGGATAGAAATGGTGCAGTTGGATTTTTTCTTGTTTAAAGACAGGTTCGATATCGATTTTGATTAATGGGTCCACTTCAAAAGAATTTCACCTAGGTAGGGGGTGTAAGGCAAGGTGATCCGCTTTTACCCTTCTTATTTTTTATTGCGGCAGAGGGCCTAAATATTTCCATGCATGATGTTGTAAGAAAAAATATGTTCCAAGGAATCTCACTGGATCAATTGAAGACGAAATTTACATTTCTCACTTACAATTTGCGGACGACATTATCTTCTTTGGAAAATGGAGCAGTCAAAATGCCAGAAATTTATTGCTAATTTTAAAGTGTTTCGAGGTCTCTTCAGGTCTTAAGATAAACCTTGGCAAAACTAAACTCTTTGCGGTAGGTGTTCCCCAATCTGAAGTTGACAATTTGGCTATGGTTTTGAGTTGCGGGGTGGGGACTTTCCCAGTTTCGTATCTTGGCTTACCCGTTGGTGTTAATATGGGCAAAGCTGAAAATTGGTATCCCATCCTTGAAAATTTCAAAAACAAACTTGCTAGCTAGAAAAGGAACATGATATCTTTTGGTGGTCGGTTGACGTTGGTGAAATATGTTCTCGGAAGCTTGTCGCTTTACTTCTTTTCTTTGTTTCGCCCTCCTGCAAAGGTCATTCACAGTCTTGAGAGGGTGAGAAAGAACATCTTTTGGGGTGGGGTGGGGGGGATGATAAGGCTTCAAATTTGGCTTGAGTAAAATGGGCAAATGTTCTTAAAGACTTCGACAGGGGGGTCTCAATATAGGAAGTCTTAAGGCTTATGATTTGAGCCTTTTAGGAAAATGGTGGTGGCGTTTTCATTGTGAGGACAAAGCTCTTTGGGTTAGGGTCATTAGAAGTATTTACGGGCATGACGAAAGTCTTACAGAGTCCGGGCTTTCATCTTCAAAATTGGGGTCGACTTGGGGAAATATCATGAAAGTCGGGAAGGATATTGAGAGTTTAGGGGTGCCATTTGTCTCATCTTTTGGCCAAAAATTGGGAGATGGGAGAGGTACTCTTTTTTGGAAGGATAATTGGGTAGGTAACTTTAGGTTGTGTGATCGTTTTGCCAGACTCTTTCGGCTCGACGTCAATCCGGATGCAAGAGTTTTTGAGTGTGGCACTTGGAATGAAGGACGGTGGGAGTGGATTTTGGATTGGTCTCATAATCCAAGGAGTCGGGTTATCAATGATGTTACTGAAGTCTTAACCTTGTTGCAAAATGTTTCTTTTAATCTTGTTGGCAGGGACATGGCTCGATGGTTTATGCATGAAGATGGAGTCTTCAAAGTTTATCATCTTAGAAACTTGTTGGATCTCAAAATCCTTCCATCGTCAAATGGGGAAGTTCCAACAACGGGGCAATAAATTTATACCAAAGAAAATCAACATTTTTATCTGGAGAGTGCTGCAAAAAAGAATTCCAGTGTATCATGAATTGGACAAAAAAGGAATCGACCTTCACACAACTCTCTGCCCGATGTGCAAGAACTTCATTGAATCGGCCGATCATTGTTTTGTTGGTTGCTTTCAAGCAAAGGTTCTTTGGGAACACATCTTCAAGTGGTGGAATTGGAACTCCATTTTTCCAGCCTCAACTTCCGATATGATTACTTTTGACGGTGGAAATTAAGTTCCCGGTGCTTTCAAAGTATATTGGCAAGCGGTAATTTGGACAACGATATATGCCCTTTGGAGGAACATAAATTCTCATGTTTTCAATGGTACGATTCTGAGCGCAGATCTCTTTGGCGATATTCTTTCAAGGTCCTTTGGATGGGTTTCGGCTAGATGCCCATCTTTTCCGATCTCGTGGGATGACTGGAAGAATTCTCCTACCGTTGGTGCCTTTTGATTTTGTTCCGTCTGTTTTTTGTTGTGTTTTCCTTGTTCGCGGGGCGTTTTAGTTGTGGTTGGTTCGTCCGGTCGTTTTCTCTTTTATGCGCCTTCTTGGCTGCTTGTCATTTTGCCCCTTTGCAGATTGTTTCTTTTGTCCTATTACTATACCTTTTTCCTTTTAATATATTTGCTTTAAAAAAATAGTATAGATTAGTTTTCCAATGTTATTGTTAGCTCCATTCATTGCATAGAAGTATTGAAAAATAGACTAAGTGTAGGATTCTCAGAAGACATCTGCCATACACCAAGATTACCACAGAAGTGCCAAGCTCAGAAGCTCTGTCAACCATCCACCCGAGAAGATCTTAACCTGAAGATGATACTCTGACCACAGAGCCTCTGTGACCCTTCACAGAGCCTCTGTGGTGGCTAAGCTATGGAAGATGGAAGACTTGATGACTTATGAATTTCAAGAAGACAAGACCATGCATAAATCACGTGACCCCTGTTGTACGAAGATCCTCAAGATCAATAGTACACAACCACGATGGTTTTACTTTATAGGTGGCATTCCTCTTATGGAATGTCAACCCTTGTCTTGAACGATTGTGTGATCTCCCCTTGTATATGAAAGAAGCACCTCCTGAATTCACAGTATGCAAGCACACACAAATTCATCCACGCTTTGTCTTGTAATTCAAATTTGTTAAGAGCATTTCTACACACACTACTGTGTGTTCTTGGTGTAATTTGGCAAGTGAATGAAGATCATCTTTCTGTGACTAATTCCTATTTGTTCATTGATATCTTTATTACTTGTTTGTGTGTTTACTACCAAAATAAACCAACCATCTACAGTTAAATCGTTTCCGCATACACATCTCTGTTTTTGTAGTTGTCTGGTTAATCATTGTTAGAACACAAAATTGGATCAACAATTGGTATCAGAGCAGACTATGATTTTCAATATCAAAGGATCCTGTTCTACAATGATTCCTATATGTTTGGTAGTATTTTGAACTATTCTTAGCTTCGTTTTTCACTCAAAAGAAACAGTCCCTATTTTCTGTGTTTTCTTCAACAAGTTTGATTTAAACTCAGTAATAGGTGAGTTTCTAGTTCTAGATAGTTCAAAAGCTTGAGATAAGTGTTGATATACTGTTTTCTTTCATACTTAAGATATTTCTCAGTTCATCTCACTCAAAGTCTCTCAAAAACTTCAGTTACCACATACTCTGTTTTTCTTTCTTCAAATCTCACAATGGCAAATGCAACAAACTTCTTTACTGCAGGATCTCAATCTAAACCCCCTACTCTACCGAGGGATGAATATCCTCAGTGGAAGATTTGTATGGTTCATTTTCTAGAAAGGGTAGATTCTGGACTTGTTGAGTTTCTCCATAACCCACCATACATACTGTTAGTGCACAAATATGTTGGATACAAGATCAAGAAAGTCAAAGTCAAAGCTCAAGTCAAACCTTCAAGCAAAAGTCAAAGTCTTTGTTATAAGTCAATGTAAAAGTCAAAGTGTTTAGTTTCCTTGTAATTGGTAGGGTATAAATAGTTTCTTTTTGTTAGTAGACTCAAAAGACTAAGAGAGAGCCTAATTGTAGAGAGAGAAATATTGAGAGTTTGAGAGCATATTTGTAATTGTTTGATTTAAGAAATACACATGACATCTTGAATCGATTTCTTGTTCATCTTGATTGATTGCACACATATTGTGGGACACACAATTGGTATCAGAGGAAACCAATATATTCAGATTATGGATTAAACATTTTTTGGTCGATTTAATTTCACCGTTTGTACGAAAATTGAAGAACATGCAGGACGAATATAGAAAGTCACTGTTTGATTTGAATTTCACTTGAAAAATCGTTTTTAAAGCAAGAAAATGGAACCATAGTGATCGATTAGTGTTAGCAATTGATTCTTGTTTAGATCGCATCACTAAAAACACATTGATTAACATTTAATTTTGGTTTTTTTGTGTTTTTCGGTTTCACATTAGTTCGAACACTGTTTTAGATCGATTCACTGTAATTTTCTTCTTTTTAGATAAAATCATATACTAGAAAAGTGTTCTAATTGACATTGCGATCAACCCTGTAGAATTTCAAGCCTTGATTGCAGGTATTGAAGATTTTGATCAAATTCCTTGTGTGTTTTTGAAGAACACGCAAGATCCAATTTTCGCGCAAAACTGAAGAACACGCAAAAGCTGAAGAACACGTAGGCTGAAGGATTTCTGTGATTTTATGTTCTCTGCGAGTTCTTGTCAAGAACGCGCAAAGTGATTTTTTTATCTCGAATATTTTCTAAGGAAAGAACGCGCAAAGTTCTATGTGCGAGAAGTCAGAATGCGCACAAGCTTCTCTGTGAGTTCTTGGATCTAAGTCTCAGTGTTCTGCGAGTTCATTTTCTGCGAGAAGTGATTTTTGCGCGAACTAAAATCTTGAAAAATATTCTAAGTATAGAACGCGCAATGTGATTGTGCGAAGTGACCTTTCAGAACCTACAAAGCTCTTTCTGTGCGAACCAAGAACGCGCACAGTTCTCTCTGCGCGAACCTAGAATGCGTAAAGCACTTTCTGCGCGAAATTTTTACTTTTTTGTTCTGTGAGTTTTGACACTTAGAACTTTTTCTGAGTTTTTCAAGTATTGACCAAGTTTGATTTTTAAAGTCAAGTTTACTTTTGAATTTTTGTTAATGATCTTTTGTGCAAGTTTTTATCAAGGTTGATATCAAAGATGTCATCAAAAGAAGAGATTGCTAAACTCAAGGCCAATATTGTCTCTCTTGAAGAAAAGATTGTACAAATAAGATATAATCATGGCAAAGCTCTTCCTGGAAAGGAAAATCAACTTGATTACTATAAAAAGATAGAAAATGACAGAGTTGTCTCTTTCAGTAGACTTAGAGAATGGTTTCACCTACATATTGAAGATCTGAAAAAGGCAACCAAATCTGGTAAATATTCCAAATTTTTTGGTGAATATAAACAGAATGTAAAAGAGCTTAAGGATGGAATTATTGAATTTTTGAAAGGTGATAGACTTCAGAATTTGGAAGACCAGAATTCTGAGTTAATGAAGAAGATCTCTAAGATAGAAAGTGAAAATTTTGAGTTGGAAAGTAAAATTTCAGATCTGGAAACTCAAATTGTCAAAATCCAGAAACAAGATTCTATTAGTAAGAATGAGAAGACAGTTAAGAGTTTGGAAAGTGCTAATGCAGAGCTGAGAAAGAAGGTGTCAGAGTTGGAACAGAAGACTGCTAAAGACAGAGATGAATTTGAAAATAAAAAGACAAGATTTTCTCAGAAATTCTCTGAATTTTCAAGAAAGACTTTTGAAGAGAAGAAGGCTATTGAACTTAAATGTGCCAAATTTTCTCAACAAGTGTCAGATTTTGAGAAAGTGATCATTATGGAAAGAGACATGTTTGCAAAAGGAGAAGAAGATAATTGAACAGAAAAATGTTGGATTTTTCAAAGATTTATCTGATCAAAGAAAGAACGTGGAGAAGGATTTTGAAGAAGAAAGAAAGATTTTTGAGTCTGAGATTAGGAAGCTTATAGAGTCATTATCTAAACTGTCAACAAAGGTGATAAAAGAGAAGAACACAAAGTCTGAATTTCAAAAATAGATTGACTTGCTCATAAAGGGAAGGAACCGTTTATCTTCTAAGATAACAGACTTGAAGATAAAAAACATCAAGTTCACATCATAAAACTGTTTCTACAAAAAGGTGAGTTAATTCAAAAGATCAGATTTGTACTACTAACTATGATAGGAATGTTGATGGTCCAGGTACATTTAGAAGAAGAAGAAATGATAATGACAAGGTAGCATGGAGAGTGAAAGAAGATTCTGATGAGAAGGATGGTAAGAAGTCATTTGGGCATACACTCAATGCTCCAAAAGTTAAACCTGGTTTTGTTTATTCTTGAAATCTATTACTCATGTTAGCTCAAAGGAAGAGTAATTGTTCTTATTGTGGCTCAAATGATTTTGTTCATAAAGTTTTTGATCATTACTATTATGGTTCTTATTGTACCACTCCTAACAGAACTGCAACTAACAAACATGGACCCGAATACCAGTGGGTACCAAAGCCAAAAGATTCATCTGTGTTGCAGGCACCTCAAGTCTAGAGGGAGTAAGGAACCATGGCTTTTGGACAATACAGTTCAAAACCCGCACCTCAATGTTAAGGAGTTAGACTTCTGAGTAAATCAGCTCAGGACTCGTACTTCAATGTCAAAGAGTTTGACTTCTAAACACAACAGTTTATGACTCATACTTCAACGATCAAAAGAAAGTGTACTCCAATGCATCAAAAGAGATGATCAACCTTCAAGGGGGAGTATACATATTACCTCTACTGATAATATTGCGAATGCATATTTTCAGGGGGTGTAATTGATTTCTGATTACATCTGATCAGAACTCGTTCTTAAAAATTTTTACTGCTTTTACTGCTTTTATGTCTTTATTTTTCAATAAAGTTTGTGAATAAGACTTTGTACTTTTACGAATTTTTGACTAAATGCAGATTTTGAGGGGGAGCTTACATGATCATATCTATCATGACTTTCAAGCCGACTCTATGAGATTAATGATGAGCTTAAGACATATTCTACTCTTAATCTCATTGTGTTTGAAATAAAGAAAACTTTCAAACATGGAAAACATGTTTCTAAACGTTCAAACCACTTCTCGATTCTTAAACAAATTTCATGAATACAGAAGTGTGATTTTAAATGTTTTGATTTTATGCTCTTTAATGTTTAACTAACCGTGTGTTTCCAAAGATATATACTTCTGTATTATCTTTTCTATATACTGTCAAGTATTCATACACACCGGTTTAGTACTTTATTGACTGTGTTGTTACCATGTCTTAAAATTGAACATAATTTTCGATGGTAAGACACCTCGTTTGATCTTTCTTGATATTCGAGAGTTGATTCATTCAAAGCGTTTCTTTCAAGACTTGTCTATATTTGGTTCGTATAGACAATATCCAATTTTTCATGACCGAAGCTTTTATTGGTAAATATTTCTTATTTGATATGTTTGTATCATTGTCAGGTTCTCAAAACACTTCACTTGAATTCGTTTCATTCGTTCAATTTTATTGTTTTGAGAGATCTTAAATGTTCAAAAGCTCACACATTGATAATGTGAAGCATACATACACTAACTATGATATCTTGTGCTTAATTGTGAAGATAATCGTTGAGCAACATTTTCTTTAGGATAAAATTCACGGGATCAATGTGAGGATTTAATTGAACTTCTATAGATTCACGATAACCAGTGTTTCCTATCCAAGAAGTTATTCCTGAGTGATCGAGAGGCGAGGGGTCAATATCTGAGTGTGGGTGTGTGCTGAGATAAAATGAAAAGAGAGTTTGGTTAGAAGTGAGCTTAAATGTTAAAAATAAAGAGGGTGAGAGATCAGAGTAAAAGAATATCAGAACTCTACACCAACTTTTTCTGAGCCGGGCAGCCATATTACTGTTGTTTCACAATTCTTTCGTGAACTTCATTGAAACAGGCAACTAGCCCATGCCAACTCTTGTTTTTAAACCCCACCAGCTACTCATTTCTTTCTCAACAAAGAGATGTTTCAATTTTTTCTTAGGGATGCATCACATAATCTATCTCTTCTTCATTTGAAAGATGTGGATATTGAAAAAGAAGGAAGTTTGCCCCACCTTCAAACTTCGATCATGCACAATTGAGTCTGTGTATTACTGTTGTTGTCTCAATGGTTTACACATGTTGAGCCTTATAAAACATTCATGTTTAAATTCTTTCATATACAAGCATGAACACACAAAAAATTTGTTTTTCTGTTGGAACGTTCATAGAATAATCTTGTGTTATTCGATGATTGAATGGAAGACCTGGGGAGTGAACATCAATAAAACTCCTTGAATAGTACATTCATTGTACTAAGTGACTTTGTGTTACTTACAGGCATTTTAACTAATTCATTTGTTGATTCAGAGTTACACTCTTATTTGCCTGCATTTGAAAAGATTCGGATGAATACTTTATGAATTGATGGATGGTCAGAGTCTTATATGAAAGGATCTTAGTCAGAAACTGAAGACATTTCTTGAAGAAAAATCATCAAAAAGGGGGAGAAATAATTTCAAGAAATGGTGAATAAAGTCCAGATGGTGAAAGTACTGAAAGATTTGTTATCTGAATTGTGGGGAGAATGATCAGAATAATATCAAAAGTTCAAAGAATTTGGAAAGTTTGTTGAAGATTTGCTGAAATTTTCTTTGAAGATGAATTGATGAAGCAAAGTGAGCTAAATCTAAAGATAATTTCTTTTTTGAAGTCTGGGTGAGGTTTTATTACTGTGGGGAGATTGTTATAGTTCTTGATAAGAATATTCACAGACTTTGGAAGAGATTTCAGAAGATCTGAAGACAATTCAAAGGAAAGAAAGATTAATTTTGAGCAGATTTACACAAAGGAGGAAATTGACTTTCAAAGCAAAATTTTTTGTCAGAAGCTTAAAGAGAGAGAATGTTCTTGAATAGGGGAGATCATGTTTTGAAATTCATTTGAAGAGAATTACAAGTTTATCCGAATGGGGAAGATTGTTCTTTGATGCTGAAATATATTCTAAATTCAAAGGGGAACTTCAATGTTGAATTTCTTTTTGAAGATGATCTTGAATCCAAAGGGGGAGATTGTTAGTGCACAAATATTTTGGATACAAGATCATGAAAGTCAAAGTCAAAGATCAAGTCAAACCTTCAAGCAAAAGTCAAAGTGTTTAAGTGTTTAGTTTCCTTGTAATTTATAGGGTATAAATAGTTTCTTTTTTTTAGTAGACTCATAAGACTAAGAGAGAGCCTAATTGTAGAGAGAAATATTGAGAGTTTGAGAGCATATTTGTAATTGTTTGATTTGAGAAATACACATGACATCTTAAATCGATTTCTTGTTCATCTTAATTGATTGCACACATATTGTGGGACACACACATACCCATGGTCACTGTTCCAAGGGTCCCTGCTACTGCAACAATCCGTGAGGTCCCTGAGTATCAAAAACCTAAACCACTAATAGAATGGAGTGTACATGACAAAGAGTTACATGAGCTAGGGAAGAAAGCCAAAAGACTGCTCATTATGGCCATTCCTAATGATATTTTCCAATCTTTGGATTCGTGTGAAACATCTAAGGACTTGTGGCTAGAGTTAGAAAAACAACTTGAAGGCGGTGCTAAGACCCAAAAGAACAACAGAGCTTTGTGCATCAATGAATATTATGCATTCAAGGCTCTGCTGAACGAACCCCTTCAGAGCAATTATGATAGGTTTAACTCTTTGATCAACAAGTGTAGAAGATATGGAATCCACAGAACCTCTAAAGAAAATAATGTCATTTTTGTGAAGAGTCTGAATGATGAATGGCTCCACTTGTCTATGTCTCTCCAGATAACTCTAGATCTTGATACTTGGTCCTTGTCAGACCTCTTTGGCACTCTTGTTAGCCAAGAAAACCGCATCCCTCAGGTCTAAACCCAAGTAGGAGGTCCTCTAGCATTGGTGGACAAGGCCACAGAGGTTCAAGACAAGCCTAAGAAGGAAAAGGCTGCAGAAGAGGTGGTAAAGAAGAAGAAGATGAAGAAAGTGTTCATTGCTGAGAGTGAAGTTGAGGATAGTTCTGAAGAAGAGATGGACATGGCTTCTATGGCCAAGACTTTGGCATTAATGTCTAAGGAGTACAACAGAGGACTCCGACAGAAGCAGATGTTCGGAAGAAGACAAGATGAGAGAGGTGATCGAAGAGAATATGGATCACAAGGGCATGAGCAAAGAAGTCACGAAAGAGAAGAGTTTGGAGAACAAAGACTGCAAGAGAAGAGTGGTGATGAGAGAAGGTATATGGATCATCAGAAGACCATCGAGTACCCACATAGGGGTGCTCAGAGTAATGATGGCAGAGGAGGAGAGAAAGTTGTGACAAATACCTCACAGAATGTTGGCTATTTTAAGTGCGGTAAACCAGGGCACTTTGCAGCAGAATGTAGAACCAATGTCCCTAGAGGCAAACTTGTTAGAGATGCTGCCTTTTTCAAGAAAAAGGAAGAGTACTACACTTAGAGGTCCCAGAGGGCCGAACAGGATAACCTCGTAACTGACGAATCCTCTGACGAAGGGGACACCAATGCATTTTTCTGTGGGATAGCAGAACTTAACTCCCAGATAGCAGAACTTAACTCCTCTGAGGTAGAAAGTGAGGTATCCACATCCAACTCAAATAACTCTCATGACTCAAATAGTAAATTGTTTAAACTTCAATAGGAATTTATTGCCTTAAAAAACACATGCTCAAAGCTTGAAAAGAAACTTGCCTTCTATGAGCGAGAAGCCAGACTTCTTACTCAAGAGAAGGATAAGTTATATCTTGAAAAGAAATCTCTTGAGACTGAGCATATTTCAGAAAAGAAGTCTTTAAAAGAAAAGGTTATTTCCCTTGGTCAGAAAATATCAGGATGCATAGAAGGTGCATGAAAAGGTCAATACCCAAGTTGGCAGAAGGGGTATAGGATTCACTGACAATGATCCCTATATTGGAAACAAAAGAAATCGAAATCTATCAAAAATATTATGCCTAGGGAAAGTTCAAAAGACTGGATTTCCAAACTTGACTTCTACTTTTAAGAGGCGCAGAACCTTTGGAGGACCACATAAGAGGAATTATTATTCCCGGTTTGATGTAAGATTATCAAGATGAACAATGATTTCTCAATCAAATCTCATATTCATTGATCTTTGAAATTCACAATACAATCACTTTCTCTTTCTACTTTCTCTCACTAAGATATACAATATGCTCTTATCTAATAAGCTCTCTTCACTACATATTACAAAGACAAAGAAACTATTTATACTAACACCAATACAAGGAACAAACACAATTAACAAACTAACAAGCTTGACTAGATTGACTTTGACTTTCCACTTGATGACTTTGACTTTGCATTCTTGAGGCTTTGACTTGTGCTTTTGACTTTCAATCTAGATGATCTTGAAGACAATAATCTGTGGTCTAACATTCCACCCCTTTGGATTCAAGATCATCTTCAAAAACAAATCCTCCCCCTTTGATTTAAAAACAAGTGATCTCCCCCTTTGAATGAACTTGCACTTATCTTCAAATGAATTTCATCTTTAAAGCACGTTCTCCCCCTTTCAAGAACATTCTCCCCATTTGAGACAAAAATTGATTTTCTCAGGCAATCAACGTTCTCCCCTATTGAGATGAAAATTGATAATCTCCACTTCTTGATCTTTAACATTCTCCCCCAAAGACTTTGATAAACATCATTATCTTTAGCAAAGAAATTATCTTCGGTTGTATCTTACTTTTCTCTTTTCAAAATAATATTCAAAGAAAATTTCTTGAACTTGCTTCACAATTTCTTGACTATCCCATAGCTTCTTTTCCATTTTTGGAATGTCTCCCCCTTTTTGATGATATAGAGCATAAAAATCATCAAAACTTCTTCAAGAAATGTCACCATTTTCTGACCACTGATCTTTCCAAATGAACCTCTGCACATCCATCAATTCATAATATATTCATCCAAATCTTTTCAATTTCAGACAAATAAGAATGTAACCCTGAATCAACAAATGAATCAGTTGAAATGCCTGTAAGCAGCACAAAGCTACTTAGTACAACAAATGTACTTTGGAAAGGAGCTTTTTGATGTTCATTCCCCCAGGGCTTCCATTTAATCATTGAAAGATCATAAAGAAATTTTCTATGAATGTTAAGACAAGAAAACATATTCCTTGTGTGTTCGTGCATAGTGTAGAATGATTGAAGCTACTTAGGCTTTTCAAATAGGCTCAAAATGTGTAAACCATTGAGACAACAATAGTAATACACAGACTCAATTGTGCATGAACGAAGTGCGAAGGTGGGACAACTTTCCTTCTTTTTCAATATCCACATCTTCCAAATGAAGACGAGATAGATTATGTGCTACGTCCCCAAGAAAAATTGAAACATCTATTTGTTAAGAAAAAGATGAGTAGCTGGTGGGGTATAAATCAAGAGTTGGCATGGGCTAGTGCCTGTTTCAATGATGTTCACGAAAAAATTGTGAAACAACAGTAATGTGGCTGCCCGACTCAGAAAAAGTTGGTGAAGAGTTCTGATATTCTTTTAAATATGTTCTCACACCCTCTTTCTTTTAATCATTTAAGCGCACTTCTAACCAAACTGTCTTTTACATTTTGCCTCAGCTCAATGAGAAAAACTCAACCCTTTGAGTTATCTCCCCCACTCTTTGATATTGACCCCTCGCCTCTCGATCACTCAAAGATAACTTCATGGGTAGGAAACACTGGTTATCGTGAATTCATATAAGTTCTTTTAATTCCTCACACTGATCCCATGTATATTGTCATAGAAGCAAAAATATTGCTCAATTAGTTTAACCTTTTCAGTTAAAGCACAACAATATGAAATACATGCCAGATATATGTATGATCAATAAAATAATCATGAAAATTTGAGCATGTCAAACATGGAAGATTTTCTCATAACAAGTGTATTTGAATGAATGAAATGAATATAAAAGACTTGTTTGAGAATCTGACAATGTATCAAAAAGATCAAATATGAATGATATATCAATAAAAGCTTAGGTCATGAAAAAATGGATGTTGTCTATATGAATCAAATACAAACATTCTTGAAAGAAACGCTTTGAATGAATAACGCTTAACAAACATTGAATGTACAAACGAGGTGTCTTACCATCGAAAAATAGTTTCAATTTGAGACATGGTAAGAACATAGTCAATAAAAGAACGAAACCAGTGTGTGTAAATACTTGACACTATATGGAAAAGATAATACACAAGTAGTTATCTTTGAAAACGCACGGTTAGTGAAATATTGAAGTTCATAAAATGAAAAACATTTAAAAATCACACTTCTAAATCCATGAAATCGTTTTAAGAATATAGAAGTGGTTTGAACATTTAGAAACATGTTTTCCATGTTTGAAAATTTTCCATCCTTCAAACACAATGAGATTAAGAGTAGAATAATCCTTACGCTTAGTTCTAATCTCATAAAGTTATCTCCAAAGTCATGATTGATATGATCATGTAAGATTCCCCTCAAAATCTGCAAGTAGTGAAACAGTCGTCAAAGTAACAAAGTCTTTGTCAAAGAAAAACTTTGAAACACGAGTTCTGATTTGAATTAATCAGAAATCATTTACCCCCCCTGAAAATATGCATTCGCAATATTATCAGTAGAGGTAATATGTATTCTCCCCCTTGACGGTTGATCATCTCTTTTGATGCATCGGAGTACACTTTCTTTTGATCGTTGAAATATGAGTCATAAACTGTTGTGTTTAGAAGTCAAACTTGATCTTTGAGGTACGAGTCCTGAGCTGAGTTACTCAGAAGTCTAACTTCTTAACATTGAGGTACAGGTTTTGAACTGTATTGTCCAAAAGCCATGGTTCTTTTACTCCCTCTAGACTTGAGGTGCCTGCAACACAGATGGATCTTTTGGCTTTGTACCACTGGTATTTAGGTCCAGGTTTGTTAGTTGCAGTTCTGTTAGGAGTAATATAATAAGAACCATACCGGTAATTAGCAATATCTTTACCAACAAAATCATTTGAGCCATAGTAAGAACATTTAATTTTCCTTTTAGCTAACCTGATTAATTGATTTATCGAATAAACAAGATTAGGTTTACCTTTATGCACAATGTTCTTCTTGGCATTGAGTGTATGTACAAATGATTTCTACTTATTCTTCTCATTAGAAGAGGCTTTCACTTTCCAAACCGACTTTTATTTACTATTGATCTTTTGATATTTTCCTGTACCATCAACATTCCTATCATAGAATAGGTTAGTAGTAATAATCTGATCTTTTAAATTGACAAACCTTTTTGTTGAACAGTTGTTTGATATGAACTTGATGCTATCTTGAATGAACATTCATAGTCAGCTGAATCATTTCTAGGTGTTTGAAGAATTGAATCTGGAGTCTTCTACTCAGTCAAAACCACCTTTTCCAGTTTTGTTATCTTGGAAGATAAACTGTTTCTTTCCTTGGTGAGCAGATCAATCTTTTTCTGAAATTCAGACTTTGTGTTATGTTCTTTCATTGCCTTTGTTGACAGTTCAGACAACTTTTTAGTAAGTTTCTCAATCTCAGTTTCAAATATATTTCTTTCTTCTTCAAAATCCTTCTCCACATTCTTTCTTTGATTAGATATTTCTTTGAAAACTCCAACATTTTTCTGCTCAACTATGTTCTTCTCTTTTGCAAACTTGTCTCTTTCCATAATGATTACTTTCTCAAAATCTGTTATTTGTTGAGAAAGTTTTGTACATTTAAGCTTAACAACTTTCTTCTCTTCAAAAGTCGTTCTTGAAAATTCAGAGAACTTCTGTGCAAACCTTTTTTTTCCTTTTCAAATTCATCTCTGTCTTTGGCAATCTGTTGTTACAAATCTGAAATCTTCTTTTTCATTTCAGTATTTTCACTGTCTGAAGCCTTTGATTTCTCTTCACTTTTCTTAGTAGCACCTTCTACTATCTCAAGTAACTTCTTCTTTAATTCAACATTCTCAGTCTCCAATACTTTTGATTTCTCTTCAACCATCTTAATCTTATCTTGACCAGATTTCTCAACTTCCAACCACTTATCACTTTTCAAAGATGCAAGAATTTCTCTTTCAAGTTGCTTTATATGTTCTTTATATTCAACAAAGAATTCTGAATATTTCCCTGAACCAGTTGGATTTTTCAGTAAAGCCATATGCCTTTGGAGCCATTCTTTAAGACTATTAAAAGTAGCAACTCGGTCATTTTTTGCCTTCTTGTAGTAATCAATCATATTTTGATTCCCAACAATTTTCTTGTAACATTTCTCGAGCTTTTCTTCAAGAGAGACAATCTTGGTTTTAAGTTTAACAATCTCTTCTTTTGAAGTCACTGTGATCTGAAAGTACTTGCACAAATGATCGTTAACAAAAATCAGAAAACTTCAAAAATTGTGAAAAAGTCCAAAATATGGCTAAGTATGGAACTCGTATGTCACTTGAAATCACTTCTCGCAGACCAAAGAACCCACTTTTCGCAAAGCATTGTGCACCCAACTTGTCGCAATGGCTATCAACAAAGAAGTGAAGAATTCGCAGGCTGAAGCTTGCGAGTTCTAAACATCTCGCAGGCTGAAGCTTGCGAGTTCTGAACTTCTCGCAGGCTGAGGCTTGCGAGTTCTTGCCTTAGAGAAAAATTTAACACTTCAAGCTTTTCACTAAATGTTTGCGAATTCTATACTTAGAAAAATTCACAAAAAATTACTTCTCACAGGTGCTTCGTATGCTATGTCTTGCTAGTTCTTGAGGAATTCGCAGGCCAAAGGAGATGAACAGAAACAATTCTCACAACACTGCTTGCGAGTTCTTGAGGAATTCGCACAAAGAGGCGTGCGAGTTGTTTTTTTAGCAGAATCAATAGTAACTTTTCGTACGTAGTACGTGCGAATTCTGTACTTGTCGTAAGGTATAGCGTGAAAATTCTTGCTTTTCACACGTGGTCTTCTGTGAGTTCTTAACTTAGAATTTTTTTCACAACACTTAGCTTTGCGAGTTCTTCAAGAAATCGTACACAAGCACTTGCGAGTTGTTGCACTTTTTATACACAAAATCCTGCGAGTTCTATACTTAAAAAAAATTCACACCAAATCCAAACTTGAGCTCTGCGAGTTCTTCAGATATGAAGCTTGCGAATTCTGAAGATCTTGCGAGTTCTTCAGATGTCAACTTCGAAAACACAAAAAAAAACAATCCCAAATCGATCCAAAACTTAGAATTAGTCCACCAAACTTTAACAATATGTTCTCGAACACTGTCTAAACAAATTACAAGCACATGATTACAATCAAAATAACAAAAATACAAAATCGATCAAGAACACAGTACGCGAAAACTTTCGAACCACAAACTCAATCAAATCCAAAGTTCACACATATTGATTGTGAATTAGACGAATTGATACAAATCAAACCTGTTCTATATCATAAACCGATTACAATACAAGCAATTACAACTCCAAAACAACAAGAAATTAAAAAATTCGAATCTTGAACAAATCGACCAAAATTTCAGATTTTGATCTTAATTTCTGATCTTTGTCTTTGCCACATATTACAAAGACAAAGAAACTATTTATACTAACACCAATACAAGGAACAAACACAATTAACAAACTAACAAGTTTGACTAGATTGACTTTGACTTTCCACTTGATGACTTTGACTTTGCATTCTTGAGGCGTTGACTTGTGTGCTTTTGACTTTCAATCTAGATGATCTTGAAGACAATAATCTGTTCTCTAACAGGAATCCTCTGATCATGACAAATGTTTGGTATGCAAACAACATTTTGTCATCATCAACCTCTGTAAAGAGGAAATCTATTCCAAAGAAGTATCTGTCTCAAAACAGATAGGAATCTTCGAATTTGGTCATCCAGAAACAAAAACTCAAATGGCCTTTGTGTGCATGATAACCCCTGAAAAGGAGTTGTCCTCTGAGGCACCAGAGTTTGTTCCAGCCTCTGTGGAAGAAAAGTTGTGGAAACTTTATCTTGAAAATGACTTAAGAAAAACATATGAAAATCATTTTTTCAATAATCCTGATATGACCTCTGTCATAATTGAAATTTTTGAGCAAGATTTGATGAAGAGTTTAAAAGCAACAAGCATTGTCCCTTGCATTCTAAAAAATTTAAATACTCCAGAGGACAATAATGATGGAAAATGTAGTACATGTCCAGAAGAACAGGCCTATAGTAATAGAGACTTCCTTGATTCTGACTCTGAGTCTAAAAATGAATCATGCTCTGTCGATATAAAGACTAGCTCTGTCGAGCTGGAAATAGTTCCTTGCACTCTAGAGGTGTCTAAATTAACCTCTGGCATTCCTAACAGAGTGGTCCTTCCCAAAAGGATCTCTGTAAGGATTCCTACTTGCCTTGATTTCCTTGACATGTGACTACAAGCCAAGACTTCTCTTGAGCTCGAAAAGTTGAAAAAACAAAAAACATTGTCACCTCAGAAGCCTAAGGCTCTAAGATCTTCAAAACCTTTTCAAGAAAAATTCACTTCGCAACAAAAGCAGAAATGGATTAAAAATGACAAATCTTTTGCTTCTGTGGCGGTGAATCCAAAGGAAGGATCCCACAAAGGAAGGGTACAATCAAAGAGCTATCCCAAGAGGACTTTTGACAAAAAACAGTCTAGCCTAGATAGGTCATTGTGTAAAAGAATTTTGATGTTAGAAAGATTGTAATAACAAATGCTCTGTACCCATATTTACTGAGTTCAATGAAAAGTTCAAACATTTTGCTTCTGATGTCTCATATTGCAAATGCTTACATCTCATGCATGCATTAAATCAACATTTCTCAAGCCCTCACTGTTTCCTCTCTCACCGCAAACCTAAGAATGCCAAATTCAAGGGTGAGAAGAAACAAAACCGTTTTTCTGCAAAAGAAGGTAATGCCAAACCAAAGGATGTTAAGGCATCTCTTAAGACCCCTAAGAAAAATGGACCCATTTGGAGATGGGTACCTAAATCTCCTTAATCTGTTTACAGAAGAAGAAGCATGTACCGATGTGGTACCTAGACTCCGGGTGCTCTAGGCACATGACTGGCGACAAAAGGTTGCTGTCCTCATACCAAGAGACATCTGGAGGAGGTTCTGTGACCTTTGGAAACAATAAAAAGGGAAAAATCAAAGGCTATGGAGTCATTGCCAAAGAAAACATTGATGTCTGCAAAGTTGCTTATGTGGATGGCTTTAAGCACAACCTACTCAGTTTCAGCCAACTTTGCGACAATGGATTCGTTGTGATGTTTAAATAGGAATATTGCTCCCTACTAAGCTCTGGAACAGGCACAGAGCTTCTGCGAGCCAACAAAAGAGGTGGTCTATACCTCATGAACTTCAAAGCCACCAACAGAGAATAAAAGCTTTGTCTGGTATCAAGTAAGAATGAAGAGGCTTGGATCTGGCACAACATGTTCTGTCATCTTAATTTTCATACTCTTGGCATGTTTTTAAATTAAATCTGGTAAGTGGTCTACCCAACATAAAGTTTGACAGAGATCATCTATGCTCTGTTTGTGAAATGGGCAAACTCAAAAGGGTTGCCCACAAAACCAAGTCAGATGTATCTTGCACTAGACCTCTGTATATGCTTCATGTAGACCTCTACAGTCTAATCACTGTACAAAGCCTAGGTGGCAAGAAGTACATACTTGTGCTAATATATGAGTTCTCTCGATATTCTTGGGTCGAATTTGTTCGAAAGAAGTCTGATGTCCTTTTCGTACTAATCAATATTTTGAAGAGAATACAAGTTATTTATGAGAGCATGATCTAGAAGCTGAGAAGTGATAATGGCATGGAGTTCAAGAACTCTACCATAGAGGCCTACCTTTCAGAGGAAGGCATATTACAGAACTTCTCTGCCGCAAGGACCCCACAACAGAATGGTGTTGTTAAACGAAAGAATAGAACACTAGTAGAGGCTGCAGAATAATGCTCAATGCTTCAAATCTATCAACCTCTTTTTGGGCAGAAGCAATATCCACTTCATGTTTCACTCAGAATAGATCTCTGATTGTGAAAATGCATTCAAAGACACCATACTATCTTATCAACCAGAGGAAGCCAAACATCAAGTACTTCCATGTTTTCGGCTACAGATGCTTTTTTCTCAATGACAGAGAGCTAATTGGGAAGATTGACAGTAAAGCTGATGTGGCTAAATTCATTGGCTACTCAACAACCTCTAAGGCATATAGAGTCTATGTGCTAAAATCAAAACATATATTTGAAAGTATTAATGTTTCTTTTGATGACTCTTTGCAGGTGACTTCTGAGCAAATCAACTCAGGACTCAATCTTCAGTTGCAAGACTCTGGTGAATCATCTACATGAGCAAATGAGTTACATCATTTGTTTGAAGAAATGTTCAATGATAATGATCCCTCAGGAGATGATCATAGAGCCTCTGGCGTGGAAGCCTCTGAGGACCAAACAGGTACATACCTAACTGGTACTAATGTTACTTTACCATCTTCAACTACTTTTGTAGGATCAAATGCCGGGTGGAGCAAGCAGAGGTAAATGATGTTCAAAGACCCATGCTCAACCAAGTCACAAATCATCTTTCGACCATATAAGAGGAATCAACACCAGAGCAATCATAGAACTCAAACCAAAGCTCAGCAGAGGTTTCCACTTCAACTCATGAAGATCAATCAACTCCTGTGGGAAGTACGAATGATCAGCCTTCTACAACAAAAGCTGTTCATGAGCCTGAAATTACCTCTACAGAAGCTCAATATGATGCATCCAATGACCATCTTCCTAGAAGGACCAAATGGACCAAGAGTCACCCACATAGCCAAATCATTGGTGACCCATCTGACACGGTCAGGACACGCTATGCTACTGCAAAATTTTGTTTCTTTACAAATTTTTTTAGTATCATTGAGTCTAAAAAGGTTTCTGAAGCCCTGGATGATCCAAACTGGGTAGAACCTATGCAAGAGGAGCTTCTGCAATTTGAGTGCAACAAGGTGTGGAACCTAGTACCTCTGCCAAAAGGCAAGACCAAATGGGTCATCTGAAACAAGAAATATGAAGATGGAGTGGTCATTCAGAACAAAGTGTTATGTCAAGATTGTATACAAGATTAAATGAGGGGTCATAGTTATAAATGTTGTATAGTGAAAGGGTTTTGTTGTTAAGCTTGTAAGGCAAAGTATTTGTCTTTGTCATTAGTTAATTGAGTTGTAAGGTCAACTGTCTTTACCATATATATAGTGTGTTCTTTGTATTTGTCAAATAGCGTACATGAGAGAGAACACCCACAGAGAGAGAGAATCCATATACTGTTAGATTTTTGGCACTGTGAGATTTGTGGCACTAAGAAATCTTTGTAATAATTATTTTGAATCAATCAAAGATGATTTCGACTTAATCAATGTGTATTCATAGAGCTTAGATTGGACTTTCAATTGGTATCAGAGCCTAATTCGAAGAAAATTAACCGAAATGATGAACTCGCACCCTGTTTTCTGTACTTGATCGATTTTACGTTTTTGTACTGTAATTGTTCAATTTTTTATTGTATTTTGATCGATTAATGTTTGAGATGTTTCCTGTTTAGATCAATTACACTATAGCACTGTAATTTGAACTCAATTTGTTGATTTTGTGTTTTTTGAGTTATAAAGTTTCAACGCACTGTATCTAGATCACAATGCTTGTTTGAGTTGTTTTGCTTGTAATTTCTTGTTTGTAATCGATTCTAGTTGATGTCGTGGCCAAATTGGTGGATTTATACATTCAGATTCGAAGAATTAAATGCATTTTGAATCGAATTGAGTGTTTTTGGCCGAATTGTGAAGAACTCGCACGAAGAACTCGCAAGATCTACATTTTTCGCATTAGTTGGTCTAGAATTCACATGGCGTTGAAGTTCTGAAAAAATCTAAGTGTGAAATTCACATCGTGTTGTGTACGAGAAGTAGAGATTTTGCATCGACCTACATACGAAAAGAAGGAATTTGCATCAAGTGTCATACGAAAAGTTGGGTTTCAAATTTCTAAGTACACAATTTGCATCTCAAAGGAAACGAGAAGTGAGAAATTCACATCGTTCATCATACGAATTTCTGGAATTCGCATCTCTCATCATACGGATTTTGGAGTTTTCGCATAGAAAAATAGAAAATTTTTAAGTATGGATTCCATATCGATACGAAAAGTTTGAGATCGAAAATTTGGCTAAGTATAGAATCCACATAAGAAGTGTGCGAAAAGTTTAAAGTTGAAAATATTTCCAAGTCAAGAATTCGCATTCAGTTGCGTGTAGATAGATAGAATTCGCATCTTGAAGAAGAAAAAATTCGCATAGAGAGGTGTGCGGATTTGTTGGTTGTACGAATTCTAAATCACTTGGCGTGCGTATTTTGTTCCTTGTGCAAATTTCTAGCTATTTGGCGTGCGAATTGTTTTTGGGTGTGCAAAAGGTTGCTGATTTGGTGTACGAATTTTGAGAAATTCAGTGTTGTGAGGATTTCTGCCTTAGAAAATATTTGGAAAATTTTTCTGGAAATTTTTCTGAGTTCTTTGTTGATTATTGGAACTAACGATCATTCCAAGTTCTTATTCTACAGATTCTAAGATGTCTAAAGATTTTCTTTCCATGGGGTCTCAATCCAAACCACAAGTTCTGTCAATTGGAGAACACCCTTAATGGAAAAATCGTATGACTCAGTTCTTAAATCATAAGAACATGGATTATATGAAATCAATCATTGAAGGCCCAGTTTGCCCTATTGTTACGGTTCCTGGTTAGCCAACTACGGAAACTTCTCCTGAGATATTGGTCAGATATGTGCCAAAGCCTTACAAGTATTATAGTGAACGGGAGAAGGCACAAGCAAAGATCGATGAAGAATCTCTCATTTATTTGACTATGGCTATCCCAAATGACATCTACAACCGTGTAGACAGTCGTGACTCAGCAAAGGCTATGTGGTATGAGCTTGAGAGACAATTCCAAGGCACTGACCGATCCATAAAAGCGAAGCTGAATCAGAGTATCAACGCTTATGAAGGGTTCCGAGCAAAGGAGGGTGAAGCATTGGTAGACAACTACAACAGATTTAATGTGATTTTGAACGATTTGAGACCGAACGACATGAATAAGTCTGTGTCTGAGATTAACTACAAGTTTATCAAGAATCTCAACTCGGAGTGGAAGAGCTATGCAATTAATCTCCAGATGTCAAAAGATATGGACTTAGAAGATGTGAATGATATCTTTACCATTTTGTCTCAACACGAAGATGAAGTAAAGATGCTAAGTGAAGAGAAGAAAATGGTGAAAAAGTCATTAGCATTGCTAGTTTAGAAGAAAGTGGGTAAGTCAAGTTGATGTTCTGGTTCTGGATCAAAATCAAAGTCAAAGATGCCTAAAGCTTATTTGTCTGAGCTACCAAATTCAAGTTCTGAGTCGTCGGTGGAAGAAGTAGAGATGCATTTTGATGATGATTTTTAAAAGGTTTGCGGAGAATCTGGCCTTCATAACCAAACAGTTCAACAAAAGATTTGGTAAGAAGAAATACTTTTCAAAGTCAAAGGATGAAGGTCACAAGAAGGATAAGTCTGAGAAGTTTAAGCCCCGATATGTATGGAAAGAAAGAAAAGAGGAATGAAGAGAAGAAGAATGACAAGATTGATCCGCAAAGCGGAAGATGTTTTAATTGTGGAAAGTTTGGGAACTTTTCTAAAGATTGCAAGTTCAAGAGAATTAAGAACTTAGAGTATTATGCCAAAAAGTCCCTTTTGGTCAAGAAGCAAGAAGAAGGAAAAGTTCTTATGGCCAAAGAAGAAAACTGGTTGTGCCAGACTTCTGATGATGAGAGACTCATTTTACTCAAGTATGCATGATGGCCAAGGTTGAAGATAGTGACCAACCTGCTTCTGAAAATTCTGACAGTAATTCTGAGGTAAGTGAACAATCTGATAATCCTGATATAGTTCATTCCTTACTTGCTCAAATTCAAAATATGGAAACTGAATTTAATATGCTTAAAAGTAAACTTAGCCTTGAACGACAGTCAATGATGAATTTTCGTGATGAAAATGCATTGTTGAAAGTTGTAATCGAGGATAAAGAAAAAGAAAATAGATGATTTGAAAAAGGAAAAGGCTGAATTGACATTCAAAATCACTGAGCTTGAAAAGGACTTAGTGAATTTGAATTCTAAAAAGGGTGAATTTAAAATAAAATTTGAAGTTTGCTTTCAGGAACGCAATGAGGCGTATTGTAAGATTAAGCAACTGGAGGATTTAAACTTAAAAAGAGGGCAGACTAAACAAACTCTAAATCGTCTCACAAACAAACTCCAAGATGCTCGTTTTTATAATCCAAAATTGGTGTTAGGTTTGTCGGAAAATGATGTTTTAAAAAGAGCTCCTGAAAGTTTATATAATTTTGATAAATTGGGTTCAACTGTTAAGAAGATTCCAAATATTCGCGACACGTTCGTAAAAGCTGAGACTATTATATCGGACACTCCATAGAAAGGTAAGGAAGTAATAGATGATGATCAATCGAGTTGTACTGATTCAGAATCCAGTTTTAAATCGGTAGGATTTAAATATAATGATTTGAACTCAAGCTACAAAACTAGAAAGTTAGAGTTTGTAGAATGCGAATAATTATTTTCCACACCTTCTACAAATACTGAATTAGTCAACGAAGATAACATCTTACCTGATACCAAGTGTCGGTATGATAGTATGAATCTGATACTGATATTTGTGATCAGACTATTATTTGTGAATCTATTGATTATGAATCTTCAAATGGAGCTAAGGTAGAAGAGTCTCCACTTGTCACAGATTCTGATGAAAAATCTAAGTTTGTTGAGAATATGTCTGAAGAAATTTTTGAAGAAATGATGAATTATTCAGATCCTGTCCCTATTTTGAACAAGCTTGAGTCTGACTCCGTGGGTCATCAAACATCCAATTTTGAAAAGAAAATATCTGATTTACAAAAGACTCTTGAAGAAGTTGAAGACGAAAATTGTGATCTTCATTTCAAACTTGATAAATATTCGGAAGAAAACAACGAGCTTTGTAAACAGATTAATGAATTGAAAAATGACTTGTTCAAAAAGAATTTATCTGACCAAAAAGAGTTTGATGATAAAAAGTGGAATGTAAAATCAAACCCGGAGTTCGTGATACTTGCAAAACCTACAGTTGTTAATTCATCTTTTTTTAAAAGCAACCCAGTGTGTTCGAGAAGGGTGAAACTTCTGGAGTCAAGAAAAGAAATTCACTCTCAAAGAAATCAACTAACAAAGTTTCTTTTGGTTTTTCAGATCTTAATGGAAACGTGAAAGGAGAATGGAGGAGAAAAGTTTGTGAAAAGAAAGTTTGTGAAAGTTGTTTTTGGAAGTTGTACAAAGGATTGTAGTTTACCTACTTGTGATGATAGTTTGTCATGTAATAGTTCTGCGAATAATAAATGTCAATTTTGTTCCAATAATTGTAAAACTTTTGATAAATCGAAAGTCATGAAATTTGCTCGAAAGAACTTTATCTGCAATCACCGTGGTAGCAATTCTTTCTCGTTTCACTCCATTGCTCCTAAGCCAAAGAATGTCAAAAGCTTTTCCAAAGCTAAATCTTTTTCTAAAGCCTCGATACAACAAATTCATATATTCAAGGCTAAGTCAAACAATTTCTCAAAGAAGAAAGATTTTCATGATTTAAATGTGAATATGGTTTGGAAATGGTTGCCTAAGCCCAGATTTGAATGGAGAGTTAAAGGCAAGGTTGATGATTTTCAAAAGTTGAAAGATGCTAACAAGAAAGGACCAATCTGGATATGGGTACCTAAAGAAAAGTAAGTCTGTTTTTTTTTGCAGGCCCGTCATCTATGTAATACACAAAACAAACACAGATTTCAATCACAACTCTTGAATTTCATTGATCTTAACTTTCTCTCTCTATAAAACAGTTTCTCTCTCTAGAATCTCATACGTATTCTCTCAAGGATATGACATTATCAAAGTTCTTACCTAATATTACAAGAGAAAACCTATTTATACTCCTAAGATTACAAAGCAACTATTCTAAACTAAACTTTGACTTTACAAACACATTACAACACATTTGACTTTTGTTGACTTTGACACATTTTACAATTACATTGACTTTACAAACAAGACCTTTTAACCTTTTAATCTTGAATACAACTCTTGATCTAACAATCTCCCCCTTTGGATTCAAGATTAAAAAAAAATTGATAGTTATCTTCAGGTCTTCTTATCTTCACAAATATCTTCAGCAAAAATCTTTATCAGCTTTGACAACTTCAAATCTTTAACACTTGAATGAACTTCATCTTTGAGCATCTGAAGTAAATCTTCCTCTTTGGCTTTACTTTAACAACTTTGACAAATATTCAAAACTTTCAAACTTTGACATCTATCTGATCTGAACATCTCCCTCTTTCATTACATCTCCTTTGAAACAACTTTGAACAAACACCATTAATTTCAATCTCCCCTTTTGTTTCCAAAAGAATCAAATTTGAAACCTTGAACTTTGCTCTTTCTTTCTTTTCCGCTTTGTCAAACAACTCATAACAGACTTGAACTTAAACAACTGAAACTTTTCTACAATTCTGTAAACTGACTTTGAAACCTTTATATATCTCCCCCTTTTTGATGAATTGTGAGAATTAGAATCATCAAAACTTTTTCAATGTCAGCTCAGTCTTTGAAAGATCTCCCCCAAATCATCTGATACGTATAGTCTCCATGATTAACAATCTCCCCCTTGTGGTGAAATATGAACAATCTCTCCCTTTGAAAATAAATGATCAATCTCCCCCAAATAGTAATAGGAAAGAATCTTTTGTCTGATCTGAATGAGCCGTCAATTCATGAATGTATTCATCTGAATCTTTTCAAATTCAGACAAATTAAGAGTTGTAACCCTAAATCAACATATGAAACAGTTAGGAATGCCTGTCAGTAACACAAAGTTACTGTGTACAACGAATGTACAATGGAAGGAGCTTGAGATGATGTTCACTCCCCAGGAATTCCATTCAATCATTGAAAAAAAACACAAGGTATTTTCTATAAATGTTCTGACAGAAAATAGATTTTCTATGTGCTCATGCTTGTGTTATGAAAGAATTAGCGTAATGATTGTTATTTAGGCTAAAAAATTATGTAAACCAATGAGACAACAAAGGTTATACATAGACTCAACGTGCATGAAAAAGGGTCAAAGGTGGGGCAACTTTCCTTATTTTTCAATATCAGTATCTTCCAAGTGAAGAACCAATAGCATATGTGTTGCATCCCTAGAAAATGTGAAACATTCTCTTTTTAAGAAAAGAATGAGTAGCTGGTGGGGTTGTATGCAAGAGATGGCATGGGCTAGATGCCTATTTCAATGTCGTTCACGAAGAATTGTGAAACAACAGTAATGTGGCTGCCCGACTCAGAAAGATTTGGTGCAGAGTCTGATATTCTTTGACTCTGTTCTCTCACCCTCTTTCTTTTAATCTTTAAAGATCACTTCTAACCAATCTCTCATTTCCATTTTACCTCTTCACACACCAACACTCAAATCTTTTTGACCCCTCTCCCCTCAATCACTCAAAGGATTACTTCCGGGGTAGGAAACACTGGTTATCGTGAATCCATGGAAGTTCTGTTAAGTTCACACATCGAATCCCATGTATATTCCTAAACGAATATGTATCTCAATGATTTTCTTGACATTGAAGCACAAGAAATCATAGTCAGTGTATGTATGGTGGTAAAGATAAGAATGAAATTTGAGTATGTTAAACATTTAAGATTTCTCAAAACAATTTGAATGAATGAATATTATGAAATGAATAGAAATGTTTTGAGAATCTGACAATGATTAAAAATCAAATCAAATATTTCATGAAGAATAATATTTTGGAAAATCAAAGACGTAAAATGTTTATATGAACAAGATATAAACATATTTGCAATGAAAGCACATGTAAAATTGAAATAACGTCTGATTCAAACAACAATGAATAACAAACGGAAGTATTACCATAGAAAGATTTATCATATGATACATGGTAATAACAAAGTCAATAAATGTACTGAACCGATGTGTGTATGAATACTTGACAGTATATAGACATGACAATTACACAAGTATTTGTCATTAGAAACATACGGTCAGATAGTCATCAAAGTAACCAAAATCATTTAAAATCGCACTTCGAAATTCAGAAAACATTTTGAGAACGCGAAGTGGTTTGAATCTTTAAGAAAATTATTTTTCACAAGTGAAAGTTGTTCATCATTCAACAAGTGATAGAATGTAAGGATTAGAAATATATACCTTTTAGAACAAAATCCTTTACTCCCCCTGAAATGAATATTTTCAGTGAAGTATCCTTGACAAAAACTCAGATATCCTCCCCCAAAATATCTGTAAAAAGTCAATTTATTAGAAAAATATAACAATGAAAGTACAACTAACTATTATCTCCTCCCCCTAAAAAATATAACAGTTTAATTCACTAACTCCATCTCAAATCAAAAAACTTCTAGAAATGATGTTATCAGTTAAGCATCCAACAAAAGAAAAACATTTGAGTACGAGTTCTGAACTAAAGTATTCAGAAACCATTATTACATATTCTCTGGTGAGAATAGTAATATGCAATGTACCAATGAAGAACGGGTTATGATCTGATATAACCAGAAACCAATGTTCTGAAACATTGAGGAACGGGTCTTGAACTGTTTTATCCAAGAGCCATAGTTCTTTCTCCCCTTTAAACCTTGGGTGCCTGCAACACAAATTCAACTTTTGGTACCCACTGGTATTTGGGTCCTGATGTGTTAGTTACAGTTCTATTAGGAGAGATGTAATAAGAACCATACCAGTAATTTACATAACTTTTACTAATAAAATCATCTGAACCGCAGTAAGAACAATTAATTTTCTTTTGAGCTAACCTGATCAGTTGATTGACAGTGTAAACCAAATCAGGTTTGCCAAAAGTTTTTCCGTTTGGAACATTGTTCTTCATTTCAATCGGTGTATGCACAAATGACTTTTCTTCCTTCTTCTCCTCCGAGGAACCTTTTACTCTTCAAATCCACTTTTCTTTGCTATTTGTCTTGTTAGATTTACCTGAACCATCAACATTTCAAACATAGAAAAGATTAGAAGGAGGAATTTGATCGTTATGTTCAAAAGTATGATTTTCATCTGAATCAAATAAAGGATTAATAGAAACATGTGTGAAAATTGAACTTGCTGCTGATTTGAATGAGCATTCGGATGGAGCTAGATCATCTCTCGGTGATTGAGCTATTGATTCAGGCGTCTTGTGCTCAATCAGCTTCACCTTGAACATGATCTCCTCAAGTTCTTTGATCTTTGTAGACAAACAGTTTCTTTCCTTTGACAGTATATCAAACTTCTTATGCAACTCAGATTTTGCATTCTTCTCCTTCTGAATGTTTGTTGACAGCTCAGATAGTTTCTTGTTAAGCTTTGTAATCTCAGTCTCAAATACTTTGCTTTCTTCTTCAAACTCTTTTTCATCATCTTTACTTTTATCAGATATTTCTCTGAATAATCCGACATTCTTCTTTTCTGCTAATTTCTTCTCTTTCTCAAATTTGTCTCTTTCCAAGATAATAACTTTCTCAAAGTCTGACACTTGTTGAGAAAGTTTTGTACATTTGAGTTCAATCAACTTTTTCTCTTCAAAGGACTTTCTTGAGAAGTCAGAAATTTTTTGAGCATATGTTTTTCTTTCCCTTGCAAACTCTTCTCTTTCTTTCTTATAAATCTTTACACCTTGAGAAAACATGTCTTTCATTTCTATAATCTTTCTTTGAAGTTCAGCATTTTCTTTGTCAAACTTGTCTATTTCAACTCTAAGATATGGACTTTCAGATTTATCTTTCAAACCTTTTATTTCTGATTCAAGCGCAGAAACTTTGATTTGCAACTCAGCTTTTTCAGCTTTAATCTTTGAATTTTCTCTGTCACATTCATTTGCCATTCTGGTGTATATCGATAATTGTCCAAGAAGACGTTTAATATTCGCTTTAGCCTCAAAAAGATTCTTCTTGTCAAAATCAAAATTGAAACCTTGAGACATCTTGAAATCTGTAAGAATATGATCGTCTAAAGAAAACTTCGATTAGAAGTTGAATATTGTGCACATTCTTGAAAAACTGAATATAACAATTAAAATCAGAAAAATTTTCATAAAATTAAAATATGAGAAACAAATTAAAAATTTGTCTTCCAAAAATTAATTCCAAAAAATCAGCGCGAAAATATCTCACTTTAATCTCCAAACCTGCAAAAAATATGAAAGATGTATCAGATACGCTCAGAAACAGTTAAAATAGTCAAAAATGATACGAAACAGACTAGAAATGAAAAGAAAAACGAAAAACAGGGACTAAACACGACAGAAATGAAAAAACAACAAAAAACGACTAAAAATGAACAAAAATGACTAAAATATAAAGAAAATACGAAAATAGAGACTAAACCCGACAAAATACTAAACTAATACGAAAAAAGATGACTAAAAGTGAAAAATACTATAACTAGACAAAAAATATAAAGTATAGGGACTAAAAATGTAAAAACACTAAACTTAGAAACTAGAAGGACTAAAAATGACAAAAGAAAAAACTAAAAACTAGAGGGACTGAAAATGTAAACACCTAAAAGATAAAAACTACAGGGGCTAAAAGTGACAAATCCTGAAATATAATATTTGAGGGACCAAATCTGTCAAACCCCTAAACTAATACTACAGGAACTAAATCTGCCAAAAATTAAAAGATCTAAACGAAATTAACAAAACTAACTGAAAAGGACTAAAAATGTAAAAAATTTAACCTAAAAATCTAACACAGTTAACTACAGGGGTCAAAACTGACAAGTGTTAAAAAACACTAACAGACCTAACAAGAATAACGGAGAAATGAACTGAAAATGTAACAAAATTAACGAAACTAACAGTCAGGGACCAAAATGTTACAAAACTAATAGACTTAACGACACTCCGTTAGTACTGTTCATCATCTTCTCAAAATAACGATTTGTGAACTTCCAACTTAGATATCTCCTTCGTTTTTTGATGAAAATCGATGAAATCAGTTGCAAACTTCTCCTTGTTCACTCCACAATCGATTCCAACGAGAATAATTCGAACATGCAACGATTATCGATCTGTAGATGAACGAGAAAGAAAAACTCCGGCGAGGTTCGAACTCCGACGATCGTATTTTGTCCCATTGAAGCCTGTAAACACCTTAAGATCGATTAATGTTAAACCCAGATACTAGTTGATAATTAAACACACCACACAATATAGATCAAGAGATAAAAAGATCAGAATAACATACCACAATCCCTTGATTAATCAATGAAAACCAGTGTGTGTTCTTGGTACCTTGTGCGTAGGATTACAGAGTATACGTACGACCTCCTCTTAACAATTATGAAAGTAATATTGAGGATTATGAGAGTTATTAGAGGTTAAACCTAAAACCTAATTAATAAAACCTATTTATACTAATCCATATAGGCCTAATAGGCTTGAGGCCCATTTACAAACAACTATCAATTAATTACAAATTAGACCTCCTAATTTAACTTTAATCTTGAATACAATTTATGATCCAACAATCTCCCCCTTTGGAATCAAGATTAAAAAAAATTTGGTAATTGTCTAAGGGTTTCACTTTTATTGAAAACTTGTAGTCTTTCTTTAACTGAAGTGTCCTTCTGACGATTATCTTCAATCAAACACTTTGAATTCTTTGAAATCTTCAGCAGTCTTCAGAGTATATTCTCCCCCTTTGTATTCTCCCTTTCTGGATTATTCTCCCCCTTTTTGATGAGTGGTGAGAATCATCATCATCAAAACATAGCAAAACAATCTTCCCCTTTTTGTATAGTCATCAAGTAAGCACTGTCTTCATGTATAGATCCCTGTGTGGAAATAAGAGCAGTCTCTCCGAATGGAGAAAGTGATTATTTCAATCTTTTTAGATTCAAATAAAATAAATGTGGTAACCCTGAATCAACAAATGACTCAGTTAAAATGTCTGTCAGTAACACAAAGTTACTGAGTAACACAAAGTTACTATATAAGGAGCTGGTTTTGATGTTGGCTCCCCAGGACTTCCATTCAATCATCGAATAACACATAGTTATCTATGAACGTTCTAACAGAAAACAAATTTCTGTGTGCTTGTGCATGTGTATGAAAGAATTTAGCATAGATGATTGCTTTTTCATATAGGCTCAAAGTATGTAAACTTGTTGAGACAACAACAAAGTATACAAAGACTCAATGTACATGAGAAAGGGTTCGAAGGTGGGGCAACGTTCCTTCTTTTTCAATATTAGTATCTTCCAAATGAAGAACCAATAGCGTATGTGCTGCTTCCCCAGAAAATGTGAAACATTCTCTTTTTGAGAAAAGAATGAGTAGTTGGTGGGGTTGTATGCAAGAGATGGCATGGGCTAGGTGCCTTTTTCAATGATGGTCACCAACGAATGTGTACCAATCAGATTAAGTGGCTGCCCGACTCAGAAAGAAGTTTGGTGCAGAGTCTGATATTCTTTTACTCTGTTCTCTCACCCTCTTTCTTTTAAGCTTTTAAATCTCGCTTCTAACCAATCTCTCTTTTCCATTTTACCTCTTCACATACCAACACTCAATTCTTTTGACCTCTCTCCCCTCAGTCACTCAGGGAATAATTCCTGGGTAGGAAACACTAGTTAACGTGAATCCATGGAAGTTCTGTTAAGCTCACACACTGAATCCCATGTATTTTCCTAAAAGGACATGTTGTTCAACAGTCTTTTGTACATGAAACCACAAAGGAATACAAACATGAAGAATAAAAATTTGGAGAAGTCAAAACATAAGGTGTTTGACAATACGATTCTCCCCCTCAAACGAAAAGAGGTTGACAATTAAGCACATAGACGATTAAGCTTTTTAACAAGTAAGCTCCCCCTCAACTTAAAGTTTTTTTTTTTTTGAAAATGAAACGGAAAACAGAAAAAATAAAGCACTGAAGTGCGGGTTCTAATCAGATGTGATTAGAAGCCATAGTCACTTGAATACACTTGCAAAAAGAAATCATGGTAATCATTTGTGAAAATGATTCCTCTCTCGTTAGCAACAGTTGGAAAGTAAAACACAAGATTAAGATTCAGAATACTCCCCCTCGAATCATGAGTAAGGTCAAGAAGACATATTCAACATACCAAGTTTGCTGATTAGAAACAGGAACCTCTTTTCATCCAACGGCTTGGTGAAAAGATCAGCTAACTAGAAGTCAGTTAAATCAGAAAAATATATCAGTAGAAATATTAAGCTCCCCCTTAATATGTGCATAATCCTCAATCGTTAAACCGATGTAATGCAGATGTCAAACTCTTTGACATTGACGTCCGAGTCCTAGACTGTATTGTCTAGAAGTCATCATTCTTGTCAGTGAAGATCGGGTCCTAAGCTGTTGTACTTAGAAGTCAACACTTTGACACTTAAGCAAGAGTCCTGATCTGTAGTAATCAGAAGTCATCGTTCTTTCTCCCCCTTAAACCTTGGGTGCCTGCAACACTGATTTAGCTTTTGGTACCCACTGGTAGTTGGGTCCTAATGAGTTAGTTGCAGTTCTAGTGGGAGATATAAAATAAGAACCATACCAGTTATTCACATAATCTTTTCTTACAAAATCATTTGAGCCACAATAGGAACAACTAATTTTCTTTTGTGCTAACCTGATCAATTGATTGATAGTGTAAACCAGATCAGGTTTGCCAAAAGTTTTACTTTTGAAGCATAGTTCCATTTAGCATTTGATGTATGCACAAATGATTTGTCATTCTTCTTTTCCTCTGAAGATCCTTTAACTTTCCAGATCCAATATCCTCTATCTTTCTCATCATCCCTTCTTCAGAAGCTTTTCTTTCGAGACTTAGTCTTCTTTAAGTTACCTGAACCATCAACATTTTTATTAAAGAAAAGGTTAGACGGACAAATCTGATCAGTAGATTTAGAAGTAAGACCATCATCTAAATCACAGAAAGGATTATAGAAAACATTTGAAAAATGTGAACTCGAAGCCTTTTTGAGTGAACAATCTGAATCAGTTTGATCATCTCTCGGTGATTGAGCTATTGACTCTGGCGTCTTGTGCTCAGTTAGCTTCACCTTGAATACGATCTCTTCAAGTTCCTTTATCTTTGAAGCAAAACTGTATAAATCTGTGGAGTGCAAGCTCTACAGAGGCATGATTGGGTCTCTTATGTATTTAACTACTAGTAGACCAGATATAATGTTTGACACATGTCTCTATGCAAGATTCCAAGCTAACCCAAAGGAATCTCATCTTCTTGCTGTTAAGAGGATCTTTAGATATCTAAAGGGCACCAAGAGTCTTGGCCTTTAGTATCCATAAAACTCTGGCTTTGATCTTGTGGCATATACAGATTCAGATTATGGAGGATGCAAGCTTGACCGAAAGAGTACCTCTGGGAGTTGTCAACTCCTAGGAAGAAGATTAGTTAGTTGGACTTCTAAAAAGCAGAATTGTGTGTCCACTTCTACGGCAGAAGCTGAATATGTGGATGCCGCAAGTTGTTGCTCACAGGTTATGTGGATGAGAACCCAACTAAGAGACTATGGTCTAGACATCGAGAAGATCCCCATCCTCTGTGATTCAAAAAGTGCCATTACGATCTCTGCCAATCCTGTTCAACACTCCAAGACTAAACATATCGATATCAGGTACCACTTTCTTAAGCATCATGTAGAGGAAGGCACAATTGAGATGTAGTTCCTGTCCACAGATTATCAACTTGCCGACCTATTCACCAAAGCTTTAGATGAGAAGAGATTCTCATTTCTTGTTGGCAAGTTGGGAATGCTTAACTTGAGTTGAATCACATAACATCTGAGCCTTGGCACAGAGCTTCTGATGTACATATTTGTTTCCAGTGTGCAGTCTCTTGATTCTGTATGTATAGTTCTTATTTCTGCATGTATAGTTTCGTCATTTAATTCTATTATTTTGTTCATATCATGTGGTTCTTTGATCTATGTCTTGTGCAAAACTTACCATATTTGATCCAAGCATAGTTCAAGGGGGAGCAGAAGGAGATTATGAATCTAGTCAACAGAGGTTGTTAATTCAAGGGGGAGTCAGAGAAGCCATTTCTATCAAGAAGTTTGCAGTGTTAGATCTTTGCGCATCTACAAGGACAAAAACACTTTTCTCGGATATCGTTTTTCAAATATGCCCTAAATTCCCTACAAAAACATGTCCAATACTTGAGTGATCAAAAGTCTTAAATGTCTTTCCTTTATTAGAAATTTCTTGTGAAAGAGCCTCTGAGGCCTCTCTGAGAGCCTCTGCGAGACGCATCAGAGCCTCTGTGTTCCACAAAGACACTTCTTGAAATCTAACTACCCTCTGGAAAGACAAACTTGATCACATCATCGACTTCAAGTGTTTTTGGGTAGAAAAAGTGTATCTCTGTGAAAATCTAAACCTACCCCCAGACCACAAAATCTCTAATCTCAATAGAGCCTCTGTAATGCTCAACACTTGTAATATTTTTCAAATGTTTTCTAGGGTGCGAGTTCTTTTTGAGAATGGCAGGCATTTGGGTATAGCAAATGTCACGCGCTTGAGAATAGTGGGAGGCGCACGTACTCGATCGTGCACCACCCTAAGTGACGTGGAAAAATGTGACTGGACCGTGAACTGTACCATCATTTTTCAAACGACTCTTTAGACGGCTAATCACTTACTACGAATTTCAAACGTTTATATTTTACCATTTAATTTTTTACCCCTTTCACACCATATATGCCCAAATCCATTTCATCTTTCACTTTTTACCTGCAATTCTTACCATATCAAGAACACAAGACGAACCTGCAACTCTTTTTCTCCTACTTTCCTACTAAGAATGGCGTCTCACTCTGCATCTGGCGAAAACATCTCCCAACATTCAATGGCACAAAGCATGAACTCTAAACATTCTGGTGGACAACAAGAACAACTTTCTAGCCACATGATTTTTTTCACCAAGCACCAATACCACACGATTTCTCTTCAACTGAAACCAAACGACCATTACGTTGTTCTTGACCCTAAAGGATACCTAACAGAAGCTGAACCTCTCTGTTAAGACACAGTCCCATTGGATTCAAGATCATCCAAACTGAAGATCGCAATCTGAAGCTAAAGCCGAAACGTCTACTCTCGATATTAAAGTCTATGTTGTTTGTAATAAATGTCAATGGAATTGTTTGTTATTGTAATAGTTAACTTAATATCTAGTTTGTTAGATATTAGTTAACTTAGTTAGTTTCTAGTTATTTAGTTAATTATATTATTTAGTTAGAAATAATATCTAGATATTAAATATAGATATTATAGGAAGTGTGTTAGACACACTAGTTAGATTAGATCTTTGTGATATCTCTCAATCTCTCTAACATATCAGATAAGATTTCACACACAGAACACACACTAAAAGGTGTAAAAGAGAGAAAACACAGAGAACACAAAATAGCTTGAATCCATCAACCTTGTAACCATTTGTTATAATCAATACAGGTTGGTAATCTTATTGTGTTGTTAATCTAAGAACATGATATAATATTGTTGGACCCACACTCTTACCCATCTCCTGAAAAGCCATTTCCTAAACAAGGCCTTAACAATGTCCAGGACAGATATTCCGGATTCTTATGTCTAACAGTTTTGGCAGTCCTTCCATTACGACAAACATCCCAAATTTGGACACTGCATAATGGGATATGCTACTGCTCCTTCACAGGAAAATGTTTTAGAATTGGGAATAAGCAAAAGATTGGTTTCTGAAATCTTCGAACTTCCAACCAAGAACCAATTAAACTTAGTGAAATTTTCTGATGAACGCTCTGATGTGGAAATACTGGAATTCCTTAAGTTCATAGGGATGCCAAACCTATCTCCAAGAGGACGAAGTTCAGGAGGTAGAACCTCCCTCCTCTGCGGAATGTGCTTTTCTCCATTCTCAACAGAGCTCTGACTTGCAAAGTGGGTAGTCGAGATCAGTCTAGCCACAATATTTTGGCAATCATGTATGGGGTATACTATGATTTGCCTCTGGACTATGCCAAGATCATCCTCAGAGAAATGCTCAACGCTGGGAATACCAAAGAAGAGGATCAGAAGAGGGAGAAGGCTCTGACAACCTTAGTCTTCAACAGATTCATTGCTATGCTCCTTGGGAATTAGATGGTAGGTCCTACCAAGCTACCCTCTGAAGGAAAGATGGTCAAGATATATGAGATGAAGTCTCCCAAACCAACTGTGCTTGCCACAAGATACCCTGCAACACGACCTCTGCCAGCCAAACTCCTCGATTACTTTGGTAGTTTTGATGCTAGTATGGGCTATATTCGCGGTAACAGGACTCCTGCACCGAGTCCTGCAACCCCTTCACGCGTAGGATTCCTTGTGGTAAGATTGTTGTATATCTTAAGCCTAGCGTAGATGAGGGTGTACAGGTGGAAGATCGTGAGATGAGAGTAGAAGGTAAGGAAAAACCAGAGTGTGGGGATCGGGGTGAGAGATCTAAAAAGAAGAAAAAGAAAACAAAACCCCAAAAGTGGACCGCAGAAGAAGAGGTCCCGATCCCTACAGAGGTAGTTGTGCCAGAGGTCCAAGAGACTCTGCCGAAGAAGAAAAAGAAGAAAATTCCAAAGACATTTATCTCTGAAGTTCAAGCGATTGACAAGGCCTCTGTACCTAACCTAGAGGTACAAGTTGCTGCAGAGCACTCGAAGAAGAAAAAGAGGAAGTTGGTGAAGCTGGCTGACAAAGCCACAACCGCAGAAGCCTCTATGCCCACTTAAGTGACACAAGCTAATGTACTAGACAAAGATCCTGCAGAGGTAGAGGAGACACCTCTGCAGAGGCGAAGAAGGAAGAAGGTAGTTATCGATGAAGCCCAGAACATCGAGGCCGAGATAAGCGAAGAGGTAAGGCCGACCAACCCTGTGGCAGTTGTTGATGAAATTGCCCATGAAGTGACAGAGGGACTAGGTCCTCCTGTCACAGAGGCACCAAGAGTACATACTGCAGAGGAGCTAGCACGAATGGCCTATGTATTTGACCTTTCCCCTCCCAGAACCAAAACCACAGAGATCCCTTATCAAAAGGTTTTGGTGGATGATGTCACTGGCTTAGAAAGCAGTGAAGAAGAGGAAGAAGACAGTAAGGAGAGAAAAGAACATAAGGAGGAGATTGTGGCCGTAAAAGATGCCATTAGTACATCATCCAACCGCCCTCCCAGTGCTAACCACCCATCCATCTCTGCAGATCTAGTACAGAAAGATGTTGAAGAAAGAGTGCACACTTCGAACCTTACCCAAACCACCCGGACAGAGGAGCATTTTTCTTCCTCTATGCCAATTCTAACCGGGGATACCCAAGCAATCCCATCCTTTCAAAAGGATGGTGGTGATGACAAAAGTTCTCAGTTGCCCCAGAGCATGACATTCACCTCTGCAAAGGCATTTGTTGCCTCTGACGCACTCATAAGAGAAAACCAAAGCACTTAAGAGGTGCTCGTGAGGACACACGATGATTATGTGGGTCTAGATCACCCACAAAATCCACTCATCGATACTCAGGTGATTGACTCTGAATCATCACTTGAGAAAATCGATTACATAACATTTGTAGATGTTTCCCCTTCTAAGGGACATCGAGGATCAGATGTAAATCCTACATAGCTCAACTTCCAAACAAGCACTCTAGGTGCCAAAGTCTCTTTGGCCAAATCTGGATCATGTGTTGATCCAGAGGAAGACCCCTCTGCACCTGTCACCAAGGCTGAATTCAAAGCCTTCGTTGATGGTGTGTATGCATTGCTCGGTGAGTTGAAAAGCTTAGCCAAGGACAAAGAAGACAAAGTGGCACAGATGATGGCCACAAAGACTCTGGCCGAATTAAAGAAAACTACGACTTAGAACTCTCTGGATATTCAGAAGCTCGTTCAAGCTTCTACAACCAATGCTACCCAAGAAGACATCAATCGGTTGATCACGACTGTGGATAAACAAACAAAGGCTCTAAAGATATTGGGCGAAATCGTCATGGATGAAGCCCCCAAAGCTGCGACTCAGACCTTAACCTCTGTAGTAGACGACTTAACGACTCTTAGAAGCGAAATAAAGGACATGGTTCGCAGTACCATGGTCCCTCTGTCACCTTCAACTTCTCAACCACAGCAACCTGCAGACTTCAGCTATCCCTCTACCTTAGCCACCAAAACTGAATTGCGCAAAATGGGGGAAAAGCTTCTGCAGGAAGTGCATAAAATTGGCGATGGGTTTGTTTCTAAGGGCCAATCAATCTCAGAGGAACTCAAGAGCATGGTGGTTCTTATGAAATTCAAGACAGACTACGAAGTCAACAAAGCTACGATGGCCGCCCAAGATGTGGTCTCGGTCATTGAGTATCACGCCAAGTCACACCTCTACATGAGGAAGAAGAGAAAGGAACCCTCTTCTTTCCAGGCAGAGGCAGAGTAGAAGAATAACAAATTACATGAGGAAGAAGAAGAAGAAGAAGGAGGAGGCATGATGACCAAGGGTGGGGTGGCTCTGGTTCTTCTGGTCCTCATGAGGGGGAGAAAGTTCTGCCAGCACTATCTGCAAATCCCATCGCAGCTACTCCCCTGAATGTTGTACCACAAAAGAAAGGAACCTCAGAGGGCACAACTCAACAGTCAAAATCTTGTGCCTCTGAAATGAAAAACTTGAATGCTGATATTCAAAACCCTATCACCTCTGCAAAACCCTCTATCAAAGTCAAAGTCAATATTGGAGCTGAACTTATCGCAGAAGGACTTGAGAAGTTTATGGAACCCTCAAGTCCAGAACTCATGCCAGTTGCCCCTACACCCTCTGTTCAGTTTTCTGCTCCGGAGCCAATTAAGGTCAAATATGATGAAGTAATCCCTTTACAGAACTTGCCACAGAAGACTTCGACTTCTACTTCTTCAGAACCTAAGGCTAAGGCAAAGACACCCTCTATAGCTGCTACCTCTAAGCAAAAGAAGCCCATGGATGATCGAATGAAGAGTATAGTTCGAGCAATGGACGCCATGCATATACCCATTCTAAGGCCACCATAGAAAGAGCTAACCTTTCATGAAAACATCTACAACTATTTGTACATCGTAGAGAATAAGAGAGTGTCCCTTCAGCCAAATATGCATCCTCTGATAAAAGAAGATGTAAGAAGAAGGTTCTTAAACACAACACAAGAGAAGTCAGAGGTATTCTCTATCTCTGACATAAAGCCGGTTCTGGGCTCTCCTTGTACTTAATTTCCAACAAGGCCATAATGTATGTGAAATATCATGTCGAAAGAGTGGATGGGTCGAAGCACATGTTCACATATGTAGATCTGGCAAACCTCTATCCCTACGATCTACCATAACTTCATGCATACATAGAGAAAAGGCTAGAGAAAAGGAAGGAGTTTATGATTGCCAACGGGTGCATCAAAGAGGTCATGCGCGAACACATTAAGTTCTACAGCAAGATGGATTTCGAAGTTGCTCTGCAAGTTGGAGTCGAGAAGCTGTCAATCACAAGACCAGGTTACCTTATACCTGCATAGAAGACATCCCATCCAACTCTCTGATAGTTGAATCAGAGAATGGGTTTGCTTACAAAGATTATGATGGAAAGAAGAAGATATTCAAGCCTCATCAGAGCCACAAATATTCAAACAACACCCTGATCAAGATCCGAAACACTATCTTAAGAAAGATGAGCTTTGAAATAATATATAGGGGACCTGCAGAGAGGATGATAGAGAGCATCAATGCTCAACTCAAGTTTAGGGATCTCATACTAAGTATGCAGAAGACATTAGCTGAGAGCTTCACTTAGCCGATAAATGATTTCCCTATGTAATTTTGTACTTGTATTTTTCATTCATGTTATGTACTTTCAACTTTTGTAAATGCCTTTTGGCATCCTTTTTATATGATTGAAATTTGTCATCAGAGGTTGAGTTCCTTTCTGAAAGTCCAAGAATCACAAAATCTCTAGAGAGAGAAAGTAGAGAGAGAAAGATAGAGCGCCAAATGTGTAAACTGATATTCAAAGTATGTTCCAAAGTTACAAAAACAAAGGCCCAAGGGGACTTAAATACCCCTAGCCTTAACAACACAGATAAGCACTCTAAGCACAGTATAGATTAGGAAAATAAATACAATGATTACTACAAAAACAGACTTAACAATCTCCCCCTTAGTAATCATTGGCGCAGTGGTCTTCAAAAATAAACTTCTGAATCAACATTGACCGACTAAGCGACTTTGGAGAATCATTGACGCTCTTCTCTTTGACAGAGTCTATTCAATCCAACTAAAACTTCCAGTCGTCTTAGAGTTGAGCGAATTGTATTCAAAGTCCTCTTGAGAAGTTGAATCTCGTCATTATCAACCAGAAAAGCTTTACTTCTTGTTTCCAAAAATCTTCTTTGAGCTTCTTTCAGACGTTGTTCCAACTGAAGCTTGATCACCTTCAAAGTTCCATCTGAGTAATGATTAATTTCTTCAAATCTGAGAAAGCATTTTTGACTTGAGCCATTCTTGTAGACAACTCCATATGGATCTTGAATTATGGTGAATAAAGGATAAGAATCTAAGTCTGACACATCCTAAACCCATTCATACCAGTAGAACATGACTTTCGATCTGGTTCTATAGAAGGATTTCGGTTCGATCACTCCCAGGCCAAATGACCTTAGGGGACCAGATGACAAGCATCTCACGGAACATTCTTTCCCAAACCAGAAAGGTCACAGGTACAAACTTTTGAACTCAGAGATTTCTGTATTTTATATATTTAATATTCATCTCAATCACTCATATCAACATCTAAGTGCTTAGCCCATATTTTCATTCCGATCTTTAATTCTGATCATTTAGGTAGTCAAAGCAAAGTAAACTATAAATATTCCGACTTACATATCTTTTAAGCAGAACCAAAAGCTTCAAACATGTTGTTGAATTTTCGACTTTTGTAAGACTTGAAAGTTGAACATATAAAACTTCAATATAAACAAAGAACTTGTAAAAGATCCTAGACACACATTTTATTCAAAAGAAAGAAAATCTGTAAAATTTTACTTTATAGAATAAAATTTGTAAAGATTTTAACTTTTAAATTCAACATGCCAAGTTTTGAAAGCAGAAAATTAAAATGTTTTTCATCTAAGGCTTTTGTAAAGATATCTGCAAGTTGATATTCAGTTGGTACAAAATATAATTCAATAGTACCTTCTTCCACATGATGTTTAATGAAATGGTACCGCATATCTATGTGTTTGGTCTTGGTGTGCTGGACTGGATGGACTGATATCGCGATCGCGGATTTGCTGTCACAATATATTGGCATTGTTTTGTACAACATCCCGTAATCCCGAAGTTGTGTCTTCATCCATAGAACTTGAGCGCAACAACTAGCTGCAGCGACATATTCTGCCTCTGCAGTGGAGATAGACACACAGTTCTGTTTCTTCGACGCCCAACTTATCAGTCTGTCTTCCAAGAATTGAAGATGACCTGAAGTACTCTTCCGATCCAATTGATTACCGCCAAAATCTGCATCAGAATAAGAAATCAAGTTATAATCAGAACTCCTAGGATACCATAAACCTAAATAAGGAGATTAGTGATCCGATCATTCCTCGAGAACGTTAATAGATGAGATTCTTTCGGTTTGGCAAAGAATCTGGCACACAAGCACGTAGAGAACGTTATATCCGGGCGGCTTGCTGTGAGGTACATTAGTGATCCGATCATTCCTCGATATGTCTTTTGGTCAACAGCTTTTCCATCTGGATCAAGTCCGATTTTGGCACCATGAGCCATAGGCGTATCGATTGAAGTACATTTGTCCTTCTTGAATTTCTTCAAGATGTCAAATACATACTTTGACTGGTTGATGAAGATTCCATCTGGAAGCTATTTCACTTGTAAGCCGAGGAAGAAATTTATTTCTCCCATCATGCTCATCTGAAATCTAGAAGTCATTAGATTAGAAAACCAAGTACACAAAGATTTGTTAGTCGCACCAAAGATAATATCATCTACATATATTTGAACTAAGAAAATATCCAAGTTAGATCTATAAATGAAAAGAGTGGTATCGATGGATCCTTTGGTGAAGCCAGATTTGATCAAGAAGGCTGACATCTCATCATACCACGCCCTCGGTGCTTGTTTCAGGCCAAACAATGCTTTATCGAGAAAGTATACGTGATCAGGACGGTCTTTGTCAAAAAAACCCTCTGGTTGATAAACATAGACTTCTTCTTTCAATTTCCCGTTGAGGAAGGCTGTCTTGACATCCATCTGATACACGGTAAAGTTGCGATAAGCAGCAAAGGCGAGAAACATGCGGATAACTTCTAATCTTGCAACTGGCGCGAAAGTTTCATCGTAGTCAATTCCTTCTTCTTTTCGATATCCCTTGGCTACCAATCTAGCTTTGTTCTGAATAACGATACCATCTTTGTCTTTCTTGTTCTTGAATCTCCACTTTGTTCCAATTATGCTTTTTCCTTTCGGCCGTGGTACAAGTCTCCAAACTTTCAGTGCGTCAAATTGATTAAGCTCCTCTTGCTTAGCTATAATCCAATCCGGATCCTCCAACGCTTCAGAAACTTTGGTTGGTTCAATCTTGCTTAGAAAGCAAGTGAAGAGACATTCGTTGGAAGTAGCCATCCTGGATCGTGTAGACACACTGGCTTGAGGATCTCCAATAATTTGATGAATTGGATGAGATCTTGTCCATTTTGTGGTATGAGGGAGAGGATCAATTACATCTTGAACAACTTCTAATTGTTGAGAGGGAGGTTTAGGATCTTCAAATTCAGTTGAAGAGATAGAAACAGTTTCAACTGGAGGAGGAGGTAGCTCAACAACATCTGGATCAGATTCTGGAAGAGTTAGTTGAATAATAAAGTCTGTTCTTCTTCCTGAACTGATTCCTCTTGAACAGGTTGTTCTTGTACAGATTCTTCTTGAATAGGTTCAGTTTCTGATGGTGCTGGATCAGATGCAGAAATACTGGTTTGAATAACATGAGGTACTGGAACAGCATCAATGTCAGAGATAGTTGCAGCGGAATTGAATGTAGATGTGCTCACAGTATCCTGATTCAAAACATTTGAGACATTATCAGTGTTAGATCTGGGAACATCATCATAAAAATTCTCAAAGAGAAAATCTAAATCAAAAAGATTAATAATAGAAGAAGAAGAATCCCGATTTGTCGATTCAAGTGAAGGTTCTGAACTGTGTTGTTCAGAAGCTGAATTCTCAGTAAGAACGGGTTCTGAGCCTGGTTGATCAGAAACCAAATCGGCAGCTTCGTCAAATTTGACATTTACACTCTCTATCACTTTTCTTGCTGAGATAAGAAAGACTCTGTAAGCTGCAGAGTTAGAAGAATAACCCAAAAAAATACCCTCATTTGCCTTCAGACTAAACTTGTTCAAATTATCCCTGTCATTGAGAACGTAACACTTACACCAAAAGACTTGAAGTATTTGACATTCGGTTTGATATCGTTCATCAGCTCATATGGTGTTTTGTTGAATCGGCGATGTAGAATCGATCGGTTCTGAGTATGACATGCAGTTGAAACAGCTTCAGCCCAATGAGACAAAGGAAGACCAGAATAAGCAAGCATTGATCTTGCAGCCTCAACAAGCGTTCTATTGCGACGTTCAACAACCCCATTCTGTTGCGGTGTTCTAGCAGCAGAAAACTGTTGTTGAATTCCTTGATCCTCGTAAAAAGCTTGAAGAGTACTGTTCTTGAATTCAGTACCATTGTCTGATCTGACAACCTTGACTTTCTTTTGCTTGTTGGTCTGAATTGTTTCGATAAGGTTGATGAGAATGTCTGGGGTTTCATCTTTGGATTTGAGAAACTTCACCCATGTATATCTTGAGTAATCATCAACAACCACCAATACATACCTTTTCTTACCAATACTCTTTGTCTTCATCGGTCCGCATAAATCAACATGCAGCAAGTCAAGTATGTCTGAAGTGAATGGTTCAGGCTTTGGCTTGTGAGGAGCTTTCTTCATATTTCCTTTCTGTGACAACCGTCAAGATTAGTGCTCAGGTTAATTTCTAAGTTAACGAAAATTAAGATTTAAGCATTTACCACTCCTTAAATTGCATAAAATTTTTAAGATAAAAGTTTCCTAAAAATTTAGGAGGTTGCGTAGAATGCCCGGAACAGTCCAGCAACTGACCGTCACAATTCAGAAATGCCAAAAATATTGATTAAGGTCCAAAATATATAAAATTATAAAGTTATAATATTTTTAGTTGAAATACTTTCATTTTTTTTATAAAAGTTGTTTTAAGCAAAAATTGAGAAATCGGGTATTTCGGTTCTCGAATATATCTGATATTTTAATAAAATAGACTAAGTATTTTAATTATTTTTTTTTTGATTAGTCATGGACACTTGTCATGACTACACTATTACTATTATTATTATTTTTATTTATTTAATAAATAAATTTTAATTAAAACCAAGTAAGAAAGGGGTTAAACCCTCATTTCTAACTCTTTATCTCCCTCTCCTCTCTTCTCCTTTCTCCAAATCGGCCCACACACACACACACACACACTATCATCTCCAAATTTCCAGAAAATATAAGAGTTACAAAGGTTAAAATCATCTTCAAATCAAGAATTCCAAGTTTATATCATCATCTACACAAGGTACAAAACCCTATTTCATCATTTCTTCTTGTTTATTCAAGTTTGATGGTTGAACTTTATAAAAACCCTCATGCATGTGTAGAAGTAATTCATTCATGGTTTTAGAAGTGAAAAGGACATCATTGATGAATAAAACATTCATAAAGTGATGCCATAAAATGATCTTCCATGAAAAACCAAGTTAAATAGTGAAAATTTGAGTTCTTGATTAATATGTTGATTTTATCATAAGTACAACCTTGTGTATAAAAATTTTGATGTTTTAGTTGGTTTATATTTAACATTCTAGTAATAATTTCAAGTTTAAACAAACTCTTATGATGAGATTGTTCAATCTTATGTGATTAAGAGTCTTGAAAATTGATAAGTGATGAAAATCACTTATTTAGGTGTTTTTGGTTTCATGCAACTCACTTTGGATGAAATATTTGTAGTTTTATATGTGTTCAAAAGGTTTTCATCTCAAGACTATGTTATGATTGATTATGGTGTGATAACATATGGTTATTTCATTAAACCAATTGTAAAATGATCACCATTTCAAAATTTCATAATCTTAACTTTCTGCAGATGTGCTGTCCAGAAAATGGACCTACTTCCAACATGCATAAATCATGTTCTACATGTCAAAATTTGGGCTTTTTGCTTATAGACTTTAATTTAGAGTGTTAGCTTTCTAGAAAGTCCGAAAACACTAATTTTGGAGATGATTTGGGCACTTAAATGGATTTTACAAGAAAATGGTGCAATCTGTCCAGTGAAGACAGATTCAAACACCTATCTTGTGGAGGCCATAACTTCCTCATTTCTTATCCCAAATTAAGTGAATCTTTTTCCAAATGATAGGATTTTGAGTTAGGTTTACACCCATATAAGGATTATGGGCTAATTCAAAGAATTGATACCTCAAAAGCATGCTACAAGTGAGGTATGTCACTGGTCCGAAAATCAGTGACACACTGCTTTGTGGAAATTATTTCAGGTATCAAAACTCATCCAAAAATTATGAAAAGTGCATATTTACTCTTGACACACTATAGTATTACCACAAAAATTTTGGTGAATTCATTCCTTTGGGAAGATATGTTTCTATAGTGGTTTTGTTGACTAAAATATTGGACAACTTCTGCTGAATTTTCAGAAAAGTGATTATAATGAGTTCTAAAATAGTGTTAAGGCATAATAAGTCTATAATTGATCTAAATATGGTTTTGGTTATTGAAACCTACTTAATGGCATTTCATAAGTTATTGGGACGGGTCATTTGGACATAGGAACGGGTATTAATGTATTTCCTCTATGGCAACCTTCACTATAGGAAACCAAGGAAGCGGCACCTATTTTGAGCACTATCATTAAGTTTCCAAGTTCACTCTCAAGGTGAGTATTCACAGCCCCTCTTTTATCGTTTTACGTATTTTGGGGTGAAAAGCATGCTTAAGTACGATTATAATGATTCATGAGTTAATTGAAATGTTTTGCGCTGTTAAGTCGCCAAGGCTTGTTTTCAAGCATTTTAAAAAGTAAGATGTATGACGCTAAATAGTTGGTATGTTGAGTATTTAAGAGTTAGTCCCCAGACGACACTACTATTAACCCAGAAAATTGGGCCTATAGTATTAGTGGATAGCGCTATTTGGGCTTGACCAACCCCACTTCTTACAGCTGACGAGCTAGGAGTGCACTATACTAGAGAAGTGATTGAACATGTGGCGCTTGAGACCACCTCTGAGTCAAGGCACACGGGGCAAAAACAAGGGTCCAGGACGGTTTAGTAGTGGCTCAACCAAGTTTAAGTTATACCGACTCAAGTCATACGTAAAGCAATACTCATGAAATTTTCAAGTTAAGATAATGAGCGCGGATGTGCTCCAAGTATTTGAGCACGTATATGCTCCAAGTATTCAAGTTAAGCTTTTGAGCATGAATATGCTCCAACTATCAAATCTTGCATATAAAAATGTTTTGTGCATATTTAAAACCTGTGAACTCACCAACTCTCGTAGTTGACCATATTTTTTGTACATGCTTTTCAGGTAATCAAGAAGGTAAATTTTAAAGGTCGTTCTGCGTATAACATGAATATGCTTGGGGGATGTACAAACTTTTGGAAAATGCTATCTTGAATTATCTCGGGATTGTAATTTCACGATAAACTTTCTACTATTAAATTTTGTAATGTATTTTTATTAAATGTATGGTGGTTGAACTTTATGCTTGTGGATTGTTTATCGGAAACTGTTATACCCCGTGTTTCCGCTTTAGCGGGGAATGTGACAGATTTGGTATCAGAGCCACAGGTTATAGAGAATACCGGTTTTATACAAAACCATACACTATAACCCTATAAAAAAAATTTAAATTTATTTTACAAACGAAATTACGAACCCGAGTACATCCCTAGCATGACTAAGATGTGTCTTTCGTAATCACACCCTAACTTAGGCAAAGCTTGATCACCTTTGTTTAATTTGAGTGTGCATAATGGAGACATGGATCGGGTATGCTAAAAGTTACTAAAAATAGAAACTTTTCAATTCAAAGACATAAAGCATGTTTTGTTTGTGAGTTCGCATGACATCTTTGGTTATTAAAGGATATTATCATGTGCTTAATAATTAAATTTTGTAAATTATCGCAGTCGACATGTCTCGTTCCCCACCTAGAGAGCAATCCCCTGATGAGTCAGGTTATCTCACCCACATACCTGGGAGAAATACTCCTCCTAGTGAAGAGTATGACCCTTCTGAGCATGAGTATTCCGATTCCGAGCATACACCAGTAAGATCCGCTACGCCCACACCAGATCCGACACCGTGTGCTACACCTGAGTGTGAGAAGACTCCTATACCAGCTAGAGATGAGGCAGGGCCTTCTCGGCCCAGGGGTCTGAGGTTATCACCCCCTTCACCTGCTAGGATACCAGCTCTCCCACTAGCCGGCATGACTGAGGCTGAGACATACTGGGTTAGGAGTTTGTCTCGGAGTATGGAACGGTGTAGGTTGCAAGTTGATTACCATGAGTATTCCATTGACTCACTTAGGAAAATGATGAGTATGACTGACAGTATTACAAAGGGGATGATATCGATGATGGGAACTAGTGATGAGATGATAGGGAAGATATTTGGAGAGTTAGCAGAGACTAGAGCGATGGTAACCTGGCTGCACACTTGTTTGTCGACCGTGATGGGATTCTTGGTAGTGATTGTGGCTTTGGTGTTGGTGTACTATTGGCGTTTGTAGTTTGTGATTGATGCATGATTTGGGTTGTTAAAAACTATATTTTGGGGCTTGTAGCCCGTGACTTTACACTTGACTCATTTTGGATTGTCATATTTTGTAAATGTTTGAATGATGTATGTCTTGATGATGGATGCTTATGATATATTTTGTTATGCATGATTCTAAGTCTTTAAGAATGTATTCTTTATGATTTAATTATCGTATCATGTTAGTATGGTGGAATGGAATTTAATTAGACTTTAAAAAAAAATTGCAATTAGAACTATGCCGCCAAGAAGGGAAGACCCCGAGATTGCTCGGCTTGTAAACGAACAAATTCTTGCAACACTCCCTGCCATAGTTAGCCAGATAGCAGCGGGATTAAATGCAAATCCACCTAACCAACCAAGAGCTGGTGTTAACATTGAAAGAGAATGTACATATAAGACCTTCAGGACTTGTAATCCAAAGGAATTCCATGGTAATGAAGGAGCGGTTGGATTACTGTCTTGGATAAAAGGGATGGAGTCTGTCCTTCATATCAGTAAATGTCCGGAAACTAAGAAGGTAGAATTTGCATCTTGTTTATTACAAGGGATTTATTAGGCCTAGCTCTTCGCCTTGGGGAGCAACAGTACTTTTTGTTAAAAAGAAGGACGGGACGTTCCGAATGTGTATTGATTATAGGGAACTCAATAAGCTGACTTTAAAGAATCGATATCCACTTCCCCGAATCGACGATTTATTTGATCAATTGCAAGGCGCATCGTACTTTTCAAAGATTGACTTACGGTCCGGATATCATCAAATGAGAGTTCGTGAAGAAGACATCGACAAAACGGCGTTTAGAACTCGTTATGGTCACTATGAATTTCTAGTTATGCCCTTCGGACTGACAAACGCTCCAGCAGTTTTCATGGACTTGATGAACAGAGTCTGTCGACCATACTTGGACAAGTTCGTGATCGTGTTTATAGATGATATTCTGATTTATTCGCGAAGCAAGGAGGACCACGAACGACACCTGAAGTTGATGTTGGAATTGCTTAAGGAACAGAAATTGTACACCAAGTTCTCCAAGTGTGAATTTTGGCTTCGAGAAGTACATTTTCTGGGTCATGTGGTTAATAAGAAAGGGATTCATGTTGATCCAGCAAAGGTTGAGGCCATTAAAAAGTGGGAAACTCCTAAGACACCGACGGAAATTCGTCAATTTCTTGGCCTGGCAGGTTATTATCGACGATTTATCGAAAATTTTTCCAAGATTGCTCAACCACTCACGTCGCTAACCCAAAAAGATAAGAAGTTTGATTGGGGAGAAAAACAGGAGGAGGCATTTCAAACGTTGAAGCATAAGTTATGCAACGCTCCAATTCTAGCGTTACCAGAAGGTACAGAAAATTTTATGGTATATTGCGATGCATCACATCAAGGTTTGGGATGTGTATTGATGCAAAGAGATAAAGTTATAGCTTATGCCTCAAGACAACTTAAAGTTCATGAAAAGAATTATACCACTCATGATTTGGAGTTAGGAGCAGTGGTATTCGCTTTAAAGATTTGGAGACATTATCTTTATGGTACCAAGTGTATCGTTTACACTGATCACAAAAGTCTCCAGCATATCTTTGATCAGAAAATGTTAAATATGAGACAACGAAGATGGGTGGAACTACTCAGTGACTACGATTGTGAGATAAAGTATCATCCCGGAAAAGCCAACGTAGTAGCAGACGCATTGAGTAGGAAGGAGAAGGTAAAACCAACAAGAGTACGAGCTATGGGAATGTTGGTACAAACGAGCCTCAAAACACAAATCTGTGAAGCTCAAAAAGAGGCACTGAAGGAGGAGAATCTAAAGAATGAAGTACTTCATCAGTCAGAAAAAGAATTTGAAACCCGATCATATGGGGTACAATATTTCAAGAATAAGGTCTGGATACCAAAAGTGGAAGGTCTGCGGATGTCAATCATGGAAGAAGCGCACCAATCAAAGTATTCGATTCACCCGGGAGCCGACAAAATGTATAAGGAGCTAAAGGAATATTATTGGTGGCCGGGAATGAAGAAGGACATTGCTGAATTTGTGAGTAAATGTTTGACTTGTGCTAAAGTCAAAGCAGAGCATCAAAAGCCATCTGGACTTTTGCAGCAACCGGAGATACCTCAATGGAAATGGGATCAAGTATCCATGGATTTCATCACAAAGTTACCAAGAACAGGAAGAGGTAATGATGCAATTTGGGTTATTGTGGATAGACTTACAAAATCCGCGCATTTTCTTCCTATCCGAGAGGATTTAAAAATGGAAAGATTGGCACAAGTATACATTGATGAAATTGTCTCTCGTCATGGAGTACCACTATCCATCATTTCAGACCGAGACAGTCGTTTCACTTCTCGATTTTGGCAAGCGTTTCAGAAAGCTCTGGGTACCAGGTTGGATTTGAGCACTGCTTATCATCCTCAAACGGATGGTCAATCTGAAAGGACCATCCAGACTCTGGAAGACATGTTACGCGCTTGTGCTATATACTTCGGAGGTAGCTGGGATAAGCACTTACCATTGATTGAATTTTCTTATAACAACAGCTACCATACCAGTATTCAATGCGCGCCATACGAAGCCCTTTATGGATGTAAGTGTCGATCTCCACTTAGTTGGGTGGAAATTGGTGACAGTCAATTGTTTGGGCCTGATATTATACGGGAAACTACCGACAAAATATCGACCATACAAGACAGGCTTAAAGCTGCAAGAGATCGACAGAAAAGCTATGCAGATAATCGCAGAAAACCCTTAGAATTCCAAAAGGGTGACAAGGTTCTTCTGAAAGTGTCTCCATGGAAAGGAGTTGTGAGATTTGGAAAAAAAGGGCAAATTAAGCCCAAGATTCATTGGTCCATATGAAGTATTAGAAAGAATTGGACCCGTAGCTTATAAGCTTAAGTTGCCACAAGAGTTGAGTGCCATTCGCGACACATTCCACGTGTCAAATTTAAAGAAGTGTATAACTGACAAGATGGCGATTGTACCCCCAGATGAAATCTTAGTGGACGAACGGCTTATTTTCAGAGAAGAGCCGGTTGAAATTTTGGGTCGTGAAGTTAAGCAACTAAGGAGAAGTAAAATTCCTACTTTAAAGGTTCGTTGGAAGTCGCGTCACGGACCTGAATTTACGTGGGAAAGAGAGGATTTTATGAAGCGCAAGTATCCTCATTTGTTTAATCAAGAGGCGGTCCGGAAGTGACAAACTTTAAATTTCGGGACGAAATTTCTCGAAGTAGGGGAGACTGTGACAACCGTCAAGATTAGTGCTCAGGTTAATTTCTAAGTTAACGAAAATTAAGATTTAAGCATTTACCACTCCTTAAATTGCATAAAATTTTTAAGATAAAAGTTTCCTAAAAATTTAGGAGGTTGCGTAGAATGCCCGGAACAGTCCAGCAACTGACCGTCACAATTCAGAAATGCCAAAAATATTGATTAAGGTCCAAAATATATAAAATTATAAAGTTATAATATTTTTAGTTGAAATACTTTCATTTTTTTTATAAAAGTTGTTTTAAGCAAAAATTGAGAAATCGGGTATTTCGGTTCTCGAATATATCTGATATTTTAATAAAATAGACTAAGTATTTTAATTATTTTTTTTTTGATTAGTCATGGACACTTGTCATGACTACACTATTACTATTATTATTATTTTTATTTATTTAATAAATAAATTTTAATTAAAACCAAGTAAGAAAGGGGTTAAACCCTCATTTCTAACTCTTTATCTCCCTCTCCTCTCTTCTCCTTTCTCCAAATCGGCCCACACACACACACACACACACTATCATCTCCAAATTTCCAGAAAATATAAGAGTTACAAAGGTTAAAATCATCTTCAAATCAAGAATTCCAAGTTTATATCATCATCTACACAAGGTACAAAACCCTATTTCATCATTTCTTCTTGTTTATTCAAGTTTGATGGTTGAACTTTATAAAAACCCTCATGCATGTGTAGAAGTAATTCATTCATGGTTTTAGAAGTGAAAAGGACATCATTGATGAATAAAACATTCATAAAGTGATGCCATAAAATGATCTTCCATGAAAAACCAAGTTAAATAGTGAAAATTTGAGTTCTTGATTAATATGTTGATTTTATCATAAGTACAACCTTGTGTATAAAAATTTTGATGTTTTAGTTGGTTTATATTTAACATTCTAGTAATAATTTCAAGTTTAAACAAACTCTTATGATGAGATTGTTCAATCTTATGTGATTAAGAGTCTTGAAAATTGATAAGTGATGAAAATCACTTATTTAGGTGTTTTTGGTTTCATGCAACTCACTTTGGATGAAATATTTGTAGTTTTATATGTGTTCAAAAGGTTTTCATCTCAAGACTATGTTATGATTGATTATGGTGTGATAACATATGGTTATTTCATTAAACCAATTGTAAAATGATCACCATTTCAAAATTTCATAATCTTAACTTTCTGCAGATGTGCTGTCCAGAAAATGGACCTACTTCCAACATGCATAAATCATGTTCTACATGTCAAAATTTGGGCTTTTTGCTTATAGACTTTAATTTAGAGTGTTAGCTTTCTAGAAAGTCCGAAAACACTAATTTTGGAGATGATTTGAGCACTTAAATGGATTTTACAAGAAAATGGTGCAATCTGTCCAGTGAAGACAGATTCAAACACCTATCTTGTGGAGGCCATAACTTCCTCATTTCTTATCCCAAATTAAGTGAATCTTTTTCCAAATGATAGGATTTTGAGTTAGGTTTACACCCATATAAGGATTATGGGCTAATTCAAAGAATTGATACCTCAAAAGCATGCTACAAGTGAGGTATGTCACTGGTCCGAAAATCAGTGACACACTGCTTTGTGGAAATTATTTCAGGTATCAAAACTCATCCAAAAATTATGAAAAGTGCATATTTACTCTTGACACACTATAGTATTACCACAAAAATTTTGGTGAATTCATTCCTTTGGGAAGATATGTTTCTATAGTGGTTTTGTTGACTAATATATTGGACAGCTTCTGCTGAATTTTCAGAAAAGTGATTATAATGAGTTCTAAAATAGTGTTAAGGCATAATAAATCTATAATTGATCTAAATATGGTTTTGGTTATTGAAACCTACTTAATGGCATTTCATAAGTTATTGGGACGGGTCATTTGGACATAGGAACGGGTATTAATGTATTTCCTCTATGGCAACCTTCACTATAGGAAACCAAGGAAGCGGCACCTATTTTGAGCACTATCATTAAGTTTCCAAGTTCACTCTCAAGGTGAGTATTCACAGCCCCTCTTTTATCGCTTTACGTATTTTGGGGTGAAAAGCATGCTTAAGTACGATTATAATGATTCATGAGTTAATTGAAATGTTTTGCGCTGTTAAGTCGCCAAGGCTTGTTTTCAAGCATTTTAAAAAGTAAGATGTATGACGCTAAATAGTTGGTATGTTGAGTATTTAAGAGTTAGTCCCCAGACGACACTACTATTAACCCAGAAAATTGGGCCTATAGTATTAGTGGATAGCGCTATTTGGGCTTGACCAACCCCACTTCTTACAGCTGACGAGCTAGGAGTGCACTATACTAGAGAAGTGATTGAACATGTGGCGCTTGAGACCACCTCTGAGTCAAGGCACACGGGGCAAAAACAAGGGTCCGGGACGGTTTAGTAGTGGCTCAACCAAGTTTAAGTTATACCGACTCAAGTCATACGTAAAGCAATACTCATGAAATTTTCAAGTTAAGATAATGACCGCGGATGTGCTCCATGTATTTGAGCACGTATATGCTCCAAGTATTCAAGTTAAGCTTTTGAGCATGAATATGCTCCAACTATCAAATCTTGAATATAAAAATGTTTTGTGCATATTTAAAACCTGTGAACTCACCAACTCTCGTAGTTGACCATATTTTTTGTACATGCTTTTCAGGTAATCAAGAAGGTAAATTTTAAGGGTCGTTCTGCGTATAACATGAATATGCTTGGGGGATGTACAAACTTTTGGAAAATGCTATCTTGAATTATCTCGGGATTGTAATTTCACGATAAACTTTCTACTATTAAATTTTGTAATGTATTTTTATTAAATGTATGGTGGTTGAACTTTATGCTTGTGGATTGTTTATCGGAAACTGTTATACCCCGTGTTTCCGCTTTAGCGGGGTGTGACACTTTCTCACAATCCTGACAGAGGTGGTCTTTCTGAAAACGAAGTACTGGAAGACCTCTCACTAAATCATTCTTGACCAGGCGATCTATATACTTAAAGTTGAGATGAGCTAGTCGACGATGCCAAATCCAACTTTCATGAACTGAAGCTTTAGAAAGTAGACAGATGTCTGATGGGATGTTGACTTTGGAAAGATCAATAGTATACAGATTGGATCTTCTCTTTCCAACTAGTAGATCTCGGCCACTATCATTCTTCATAGCAACTCTTTTAGATTTGAAACTAACTTCAAGATCTTTATCACAGAACTGTCCGATGCTGAATAAGTTATGGCTTAGACCTTCGACGTAGCTAACTCTCTTGACAATTATTTTACCTTGAACAAGATCACCATAACCAAGAATTGGAGTCGTCTCACAGTTTCCAAACTTAACACGACCGCAACATTTTTCTTTAAAATGTGAAAGTAGAGATTTATTGCCCGTCATGTGTTTGGAACACCCCGAATCTAGATACCATAAATGACTAAGTTGCACATACAGAAACTACACAGTTTTAGGTACCCATATGCTTATGGGTCCCTTCTTGTTAGATTTGTGTCTTTTATTTTTCAAAGATTTATTATTTAAACAATCAAGAATGCAATCATCAATAGAGGAAGAAACACAATCATCAGAATCAGAACTAGAAGAAGCATATGAGACATTCTTTTCTATGTGAATCATTTGCTGAATTGAATATTTTGAGGTTTTATTACAAGAAGCAAATGTATCAATATCACAAAGATTTTCTACACATTTATCTCCTAACAGGTCAGATTCTGGTGTTTGCTGTTTAACACTCCATATCAGCTTTGGAGATTTCTTCACAGTCCGATCTGAAACAGAAAAATCAGAAGAATTAGAATTTTCAGACAAGACACTATCATGTTTCCTTGACTTCTTTGACCTTCATCTTTTACGCTTCTTTTTATAATATTGAACATTTAGCGTTAAAGAATCATCAATAATTGAATCAGAAGAAGAAATTTAATCTAAGAAATCAGCCTGAGCATTCGACATTGAAGAACTAGCCTTGGAGTGAGAATTTTGAAAAATGCACAAGTCAGGAGGAGATTTGCGCATCCCATTGGTGGCGCAAACTGAACTTTACGCGATCAATGGCTTGCGCAAAGTGTCGGTTTGCGTAACCATCTGGTTGCGCAAATGCACACTATTTTTAAGAACTTGAGTATTTTCCTTAGAATCTTTAGAAAATCCAGTAGAAATTTTGTCTTCAAACTTGTTTTCATTATAAAAAGAAATAAATCGTTTTCTAAATCAGTTTGAAGACTTTGTTCTTCCAAGTTATCTTCAAGATCAACTATCTTACCTTCTAATACTAATGGGGGAATGTATCTCCTAGAATCATAAGACACCAGAGATGCATTTTCCTTAATATTATTAGCATATATATCAACAAATTCAGTTGGTAATGAAGATTGATTGGAAGACTTGACATTTAAAACATTTTGAGATTTTCTGGATTTCTTTGATTGATCAGAAAAATACTTGGCATTTTTAGAAGTATAAACAAATGGAATTTCCATCCTCTTGTTTTTCATTCTTTTCTCATTTTCATCTTCAGAAATTTGTTTTTCACTAGTCCAAAGGAATTTAAACTGAGGTGCATATCTTGCAAGGCCAAGATGATCATATTCATATAAAGTAGGAACTTCAGTTTTCGCAAGTTTTAAAAAATGCGGATTTTCAAAACTGAGTCCCCACTTTTCCTTTATAGATTCATCACTCCTTGGTTTGTTCATATATATGGTTTGCTCAGATTGTTCTCTCTTATATAATTTCCTTTCTAACACAATTATTTTATCAGAAAGATTTTGATTTGAAGAAGTCATTTCAGTCAAAGAATCACGATAAGTCTGATTTGAATTTTCTAAATCATCCGACTGTTTTTGAAAATTCTCTTTTGTGTCAGTTAAAATAGTGTTTTTATCTTTCAAAGAGATTTTCAACTTTTCAATCAAAATAGACTTTTCTTGATTATCAAGCTTTTTAGATATGAACTTGGAACGAAAATCATGTAAAGCATTGACAATAACGTTCAATTGAGAAGAAACAAAGTTAACATGAAACTCAGAAGTTACCTCAAAATCATCAGTGGAAGTGTCATCTTCTTCATTATCGCTCTTGTCATCACCTATGAAACACATGGTTGTAGTCTCTTCATTCTCAGCCTCGTTATCTGAATGATCCAACCAGTACTCCTCTTCAGCCAACAGAATAGTTTCGTTTTCTCTCTTCTCAGCCAGTTCCATCTTCTTTCTATAGAAAGCTGAATCCTTTACCACCTTCACTCTACATTCCTTAGCTAGGTGCCCGGGCTATCCACAGTTGTAGCAGTTCATAACCTTCTTTTCATCCTTTTTCGGTTCTACTACTTTTGCAGGCTCATATTTTGGTACGTAAGGATTAGATGGAGCACCAGGTTCAACCTTCTTGGATCCAGAACTGAAACGGAGATTGTTGGATCCAGGTCTACGCTGAAACTTTTTCTGATAGTGTTGCGAGAGAAGTATCATTGCTTTCTCCAAGGCTTCACCATCATCTTCTGTGGAACCATCATAAGCATCATCTGTCAAGGCTTGTTCGGCTAACTGACTTGCTAAGAGGGCAATTGGATCAACAGTCTTAGGCTTATTCTTCTTATCAAGCTTAGCCTTCTTTTCCAATACCATGGATTCATCAGTCATCAGAATTTCATACAATTCCTGAATGGGCATAGTAGAAATCCTGACATCATTTCTCATCCTATGACAGGACTTGCTCCATTCAGGTTGGAGTGCATTCAGGAACTTCAGGTTAGCTTCTAACTCAGTCTTTGTCACCTTGATCTTGTACAGATCATTAATCACAGCCTAAAATCTATCAAATACATTCTTCAGACTTTCTCCGTCTTTCGCCTTAAACTTCTCAAAATTGTTCATGTACCTAGTCTGACGCAGTTGAGTTGACACAACTGTACCAAGCACGATCTTTTCCAATTGAGTCCACATAAGCATAGGATTCTGTTTAAAGCAATCAATTCTGTTGTAGATCGAATTGGGTAGTGCAAGAATCAGATTAGATTTTGCCTGACTGTCAGCTTGATATCTTAACAATTCATCAGCATCATACTCCCTTAAAGTTTTCTCAACAGTTGAAGCCAGAGTAGTTGTAGTAGCTGGTATAACTTTCATCAACCTCTCCATAGGACCCTTAGTCATAGATTTCATCATGTTACCCTCGGTCCTGCCACTGTTCAAATTCATTTTCGTTGATCAATACGGGAGGCCGAGTGTCAGACCCCAATGACATCATCAGGTCATTCTTGTAAACTTGAGCTTGTAAAGACATTTTGAGAAAATCAGAAGTCTGGAACACACGCAAACAGATGGTTTGCGTAAGTAAAGAGATCCTCAAATGAGGTTTTGCGTAAGCCAAACGATACGAGCTTTGCGTAAGAAGAAGGTTGCTCAAAATGAGCTTTGTGTAAACCAAGTGATGCGCAATAAGAACTTTGCGTAAGTCAAATGTTATGCAAACTGAAATTCTCTCAAGCAGAAGGATACTCAAACGATACTTTGCGTATTAAGCTTGAAACGCGAACTAGACTTTTCTTGAACTGAGAAATACGAAAAGCAGCTTTTCGGAAATCACTGGATACGCAAACTTATGCTTTGCGTGAGTAGACCAGTGCGCAAACCTGAAACACTAACACAGATTAGACCACAATATGAACTTGCGCAAAGTAGTATGAACTTGCGCAAACCAACAAGAACGTGCGCAAACCGAAGTAAATCAAGAAATATTCGCAAGATCAATTAAAACAATGCAATTAATGCAAGTAATTCACACAATGATGAACGAAAACAACTTTCTTACACTTTTCAACCAACAAATTCGATTAAAAACTACAATATCTCAAAATTGATGATGAAACAGTACGTGAAAACTGGTTTTCAAAAATCCACAAAAACTCAAAATCGATGATCAAATACTGATTTTGATGCAAAAGTATATGAAGCAAATATGATTGATTACTAAAAACGAATCTAATGAATCCAAATTCAACACAAATAGTCCAGAAACCTATCCAAATTTGATGAAAAAGCAAAAAAACGAGATTTTCTTGAAAAAAAATCAAGAAAATCGATCAAATTTTCTGCTTCAATCCACAAATTCAGAATCTAAAACACAATCTCTCAGTCCTCTCAAGATTCAGAATGCTCTGATACCAATTGAAAGTCCAAGAATCACTAAATCTCTAGAGAGAGAAAGTAGAGAGAGAAAGATAGAGCGCCAAATGTGTAAACTGATATTCAAAGTATGTTCCAAAGTTACAAAAACAAAGGCCCAAGGGGACTTAAATACCCCTAGCCTTAACAACACAGATAAGCACTCTAAGCACAGTATAGATTAGGAAAATAAATACAATGATTACTACAAAAACAGACTTAACACTTTCACCTCTTACGTTTCCTACTTAGCCATACACACCAAAATTCTAAATTTTCATTTTTCAATACTTAGGGGGAGATTGTTAGCTCCATTCATTGTATAGAAGTATTGAAAAATAGGATAAGTGTTGGATTCTCAGAAGACATCTGCCATATACCAAGATTACCACATAAGTGCCAAGCTCAGAAGCTCTGTCAACCATCCACCGAGAAGATCATAACCTGAAGATGATACTCTGACCACAGAGCCTCTGTGGTGGCTAAGCTCTGGAAGATGGAAGACTTGTGAATTTCAAGGAGAAGACAAGACCACGTGCAGATCATGTGACCCCTGCTGTGCGAAGATCCTCAAGATCAATAGTACACACCCACGATGGATTTACTTTACAGGTGGCATTCCTCATATGGAATGTCAGCCTTTGTCTAGTACGATTGTGTTCTCTCCCCTTGTATATGAAGGGAGCACCTCCTGAATTTACAGTATGTGAGCATACACAAATTCACCCACGCTTTGTCTTGTAATTCAAATATGTTGAGAGCATTTCTACATACACTACTGTGTGTTCTTGGTGTAATTTGGCAAGTGAATGAAGATCATCTTTCTATGACTAATTCCTATTTGTTCATTGATATCTTTATTACTTGTTTGTGTGTTTACTACGAAACTAATCTAACCATCTACAGTTAAATTGCTTTCGCATACACATCTCTATTTTCAAGTTGTCTGGTTAATCACTGTTAGAACAGAAAACTAGGATCAACAGTTATTTTTTTAAGTTTGAAATTGAATTGAGTGGTATAATGGTAATCTTATTACACCCGCTTGTGAAGTTTGATGAACTACATTAGACATTTGCTCCAACTCTTGTATACTGGTTATGTTGTGGTTTTGAATAATTTCACTCAAAATTATATTGTGAATTAAATCTTTTTTTTTATAGACCACTTAACTTGAATTCATGTAAACTACATTATTTTCTCTTTATAAAAAAAATTACCTGATATTAATAATTAATAACGGTTGAGATATAATATTCCACCCGTCAAATTATTCTTCCTTTTGTTTTCATGTTTTAAACCGACCGTTGATCATACTAAACATATGAATCAATTAAAGTTAAATTAAAATATACATGTTGGGATATTACCGAGATTTACCGAAATGTTCGGGATTTTCTCGATTGGATATCTGTGTATTTTAGGGATATGTATATTGTATATTTGTGTCCTTTTTAAGATCACTTGTTAAGGAAGGTTTTCGTATTTTTAGGCTAGATATGGGATTATGAATGGAGATCATCGATTTCTACTCTAAAACTCGTCTCTTCATGGTATCAGAGCCGCATGGCTAAGAGACGCATTTTGTTATCATCATGCCTGGTGAAAAATAAGCTTCCTCATCAACAATTTATAGAAACGACTACATGTCGCCCTTATTTGTTAGATCACAGGACAGACTTGGCGATCTGATTACTCCTGTTCGTCTCTGAAATAACAACTATGATGAATGGGCCAGATTTGTGCTCCTTGCTCTTCTCGCTCGACGAAAGTTTGGTTTTGTCGACGGGACTATTGTGGAACCAGAACCTCCCTTCACGCAAGAAGATTGGCTCACCATCCATTTAATGCTTGTTTCTTGGCTAATGCATCCTTTTGATCCAAAGGTCAAATCCACAATCTCCTTTTATGATGATGCTAAAACTTTGTGGGATGAATTAAAAACCCGTTTTTCTGTTACTAATGGGCCAAAGATGCAACAATTAAAAACTGATATTGTCAAATGTGAGTAATCAAAGACAATGACGGTTGCTGCATACTTTGGAAAATTTAAAGTATTGTGGGAAGAACTTGCTAATCATTGTTAGATCATGTTTTGAGTCAATTTGTGAAAGTCCATGATCTACCAAATCTTAGAGAGATAAAGTAGAGAGAGTGTGTACGCCAAATGTAATCTGTATATTCAAATGAGCTTCAAAGTTACAAAGACAAAGCACCTAAGGGACTTAAATACCCCAAGACCTAAACCAATACAGATAAGCTAACTAAACACAGTAAAGACCATGGTTAATAAATACATTGATTACTATTCAAAATAGACTTAAAAATCTCCCCCTTAGTAATCAATGACGCTCTTCTCTTTGACGAAGTCGATTTAAACCAATCAAAACTTCTAAGCATCTTAGAGTTGAACGGAAGATCAACCTCTCATCAATGGTAGTCAATACTTTCTTGAGAAGTTAAATCTCTTAATTCTCGATCTGATACAGTTCACTTCTTGATTCCAAAAAGCTTTTTACAGCGGCTTTTAAACGATTCTCCAACTGTAGCTTGATCACCTTCAACGTTCCATCAGAATAATGATTAATCTCTTCAAATCTTAGGAAGCATTTCTGACTAGAAGCATTCCTGTAAACAACTCCATATGGATTCTGAAGAATAGTGAATAAAGAATATGAGTCGATATTCAGCAAGCTACGGTCGGGTCTTTGAAGGTTTACCACTGGCTGAAAGCTTTCAACAGCCATTTGAATGTCAAAAACTCTGTAGAACCTGATTTGGCGTCAAATGAATCTTTTAATCACAAGCAATGCTTGAGAGACATCTTCAGTCCTGTGATAAAGATTCTTGAAATGATCGTATAGAAACTCAACATCATCAATAGATAGATCATTAAAATCAGCCTCCGAGAAAGTATATAAGACGCAATCTCTTCTTTCCACTTCAAATACAGGATACAGATATTAACAAACTTCTTTATCGACACGCTGATAACCCGTACTATTAGATGAGGAGAAGAAACGAGATGCTTTCCACGGTGTTGGCATTTGATGAACATCAAGTATTCGTACTGATAATCTGCTGACTCCTTTTCAACACCAAGAATGGAATGTATGTTGATCTGTCTTCTCCTAGAAACAAAAATATTACTCTGAGAGTCTTCGAGAAAAGCAGATCTTAGTCTTGAAGCCATATGCCGTTCTTGTAGACTTCGTTGTCTCTGCTGTCTAGTCAAAGCCAGACCTTCTTCTAGGATAGACGGAGGGATCACAGGATCAGAAGAAAGAATATCTGCTTGAGCTCTTGACGACTGACCAACTTCAAATGTACTAGAAGGAGTAGTGGTAGTCGGAGCTTGATCAACAACAGGACCAGAAGTATCAGGAGTAGCTTCAGGAATCTCATCTTGTGAAGGAAGGTCTCCGTACAAAGTATTTGCAACTTCTTCATCCTTGGCATCAATATAGAAAGTATTATCTTCAGTATCAGAAATGATGATTATATCATCACAGTCGTCTTCTTTAACTTTGCAAAGCTTCTCATATCTGATGTCATCATCATCATCTGAATTGATCTCTATGAAGTTTGCGAAGAAAGATCTCATGTCGTTTGCTGCTTCAGAATCATCTAAGACATTTGACCTTGTTGCAGTGTCTGGATCAAGATAAACGACTATCTCCAAGTTACTCTCGATGTTCTGCTCAGAAATATTCAACACATTAGACATAGCAGACAAATCAACACTTTCTATCATATTATTTACAAGATCTTCAACACAACAATCTTGAATATTATCAGCATTCATTTCTCTGTTAGCCTCCTAATCTTGAGTTTGATCTTCTCTAACTGAAGAACTTTCCACCCTTTGTCTCTTTGACATCTCCCCCTCATGACCTTGATGATCTGGATCATCTTGGTCATGTGTTCGTTTATGAGACAAACCTGCTTCAGTTTTTCAACTCTGTTCGTGACGATCAAACCTGTTAGATAAAACAGTTAAAGCTTAAGTCATGAGAGAGATGCCTTCCTTGATTTCAGAAAAATTTGTCCGAGCTTCAGATCTGAAGGAATTAAACTCCTCATACAATGCAGAAACCCTGTCAGATGTAGAAGTAGAAGCTGGAGTCGGAGTCGGTTGAAAATTCTTTAGCAGAGAAATCAAGTCTTTATCTTGTTGTTCTGGAGTCAGATCTGAAGATATACATCATAGTCGGGAAAACATCATTCGGTGTTCGGTGTTGAGCCGAAAGATTTGCCCCAACAGAAGGGACAGACGGCATAGGCGTCTCGTGAGAAGCTCGATCAGATGGATCATCTTGAAGTACATTCTTGTCTTGAATCATTGGATCAGTAACTGTGAATCCAAGATCTCTAAATCCTAGAGAGAGAAAGTAGAGAGAGAGAGCAACAGAAGCGCAAAGTAACAAACTGTATCGATGTGGCGTGAAAGTGATACAAGGAACAAGGACCAAAGGGACTTAAATACCTTGGTCAGATACAACAGACAAAACCTATCTAAGTACAGAATAAGACCAAGCCTATAAATACAATGATTACTATAAAATCAGACTTAACAATCTCCCCCTTAGTAATCATTGGCACTGTGGTCTTCAAAATCAATCTTCTAAATCAGCATGGACCAACTAAGCGACTTTGCAAAGCTTTCTGACTTAAAAAAAAATTTCTTCTCAGTATCTTTCAGTTTGAGTTATCTTTGCTACCTTGACAAGATTGGACCAGATTGGAATAAACTTGAACGAACAGTTGATTCACCAGCTTGTGCTCTAGACGACACACCTCTTTTAAATGACCTTGAATGAACAATGGTGGTCGGAGCAGGAACAACAAAAGATGTAGTATAACTGAGAAAATACAATCTTGAGCAGCAGAATCTTGATCAGCAGATAAACTTTGGAGCTCTTTCTCTCTTTAACATCTCCTTAATCTTCTCCCCCTCATGACCTTGATGATCAGGATCAACTTGGTCATGCAAATGTTGGAGACGAGACAACTTAAGATCTTCAAAATCAAAGTAAAGGAAAAACAGGGAAGGTTTGCGCTAGCCGAAGGTGGCGCTAAGTGAGGTTTGCGCGATCAACTGTTGGCACAAAGCTGACTTGAACTCAGAAATTTTTTACCTTTTTAAGCTCTTTGACTCCCCCTACACAAATGCACTAAATTTGACAATACAAGTTAGCATTTATATAGAAAGACAGAAACTCCCCCTCAAAAACAGATATGATATTTCTTAACATTCTCCTTTATTCACTCCCCCTTGAATAATGCTCAAACCCATTAAGATATAAATGAGAACACAATGATTGAAACATCAATGTAGAAAGAAAAATATACTGAATATGTATTTTGAAACGACTAAATATAAAAAAAAATTTAAACAGAACAAATAAGATTCTATTTAGTAAAATATCACAATAAAATCCATCAGATGAAATCAAATGTATGTTTTTGGATACATAACCAAGTTTTATTGCATATCAAGTTAAGACATGTTCAGTTCCAAAAACTTTCATCAATCTATTCAGTGTACTCGCATGTGAACTCCGATTAGCTTCAAGAAAATGCAATTCTAAAAATATAATAGAAAACTTTGCATGTAATCACACTAATCCATCAAGAATTCAGACTTTCACAAATTTACAGGTTTATTGAAACTTAGAAATATCACCAAGTATCATGAGATGTGTGCTCATTGGCATCTTTTAGCATTGTGCTCTATGGCATCTTCACATGAATGTGCTCTTTGGCATCTTTTAAGATTGTGCACTTTGGCATCTTTTAATCAACAAGTTCGGTAAGTAAAGAACATGCCGTAAACGTAACTTTCTATCTGACTCTATTGTAGGATTTGGGTCAGCCACTCCCAGATAGTTGGCCTTAGGGGACTAGATGTCATGCACCCCTTAGAACTTACTTTCCCAGATCATAAAGGCTACATCGACACATCCTAAACCCATTCATACTAGTAGAACATGACTTTCGATCTGATTCTATAGAAGGATTTGGGTTCGATCACTCCTAGATCAAATGACCTTAGGGGATCAGATGACAAGCATCCCACAGAACTTACTTTCCCAAACCAGAAAGGTCACAAGTACAAAATTTTAAACTTAGAGATTTATGATTTATAAGAATTTAAAAATCATCTTAAACACAAGGTTTTACGTCTAAGTGCTTAGCCCATATTTTCATTACGATCCACAATTTTCGACTTTTTAGGTTTTCTAAGCATTGTAAACTATAAATATTCTGAATCACACAACTTTAAAGCAATATCAAAAGATACAAACATGTTGCTGACTTTTCGACTTGTAAAAGACTTGAAAGTTGAACATATTAAACTTTAATATAAACAAAGCAACTTGAAAATTTATCCTAGACACACATTTTATTTAAAAGAAAGAAAAAATTGTAAAACTTGTACTTTATAGAATAAAATTTGTAAAGGTTTAAACTTTTAAAACAACATGCTGAGATTTAAAAATAGAAATAATTGATCGGCAAATTTATATTCAGTTGAAACAAAATAGAATTCAATAATATCAGCTTCCACATAATGTAAAAAGAAATTTGTGTCTCTTTTGTAAAATTTTGGGTTGAACAAATTCAGAAGTTGAATTGAAATGCTCAGATTCTTTTAAAAACATTAGAGAAAACTGGAACAACATCATTATCAGAGATAAATGTAGCGGAAATTAAGTAGATGTACTCACAGTTTCTCATTAGTCAGAAGCTTAAAGCATTGAAGAACGAGTCCTAGACTGACATGTCTAGAAGTCATTGTCTTTGAAGCACGAGTTCTAAGCTTATGTACTTAGAAGCCAATATCTTGACATTGAGGTGCGGGTCTTGAACTATGTTATTCAAGAGCCATATTTCTCTTACTCTCCTTTGACATGAGGTGCCTGCAACTTTGAATCAGATTGAGGTTTTGGTACCCAGTTGAATTTAGGCCCATGTTTGTTAGATGCAGTTCTTATGGGGATATATTGATTAGATTTAACACGAGAAGCACGAGAAAGATTATCAGAAAAATAAGCACAATCATCAGATGAATACAAGGCATAATCATCTGAACTAGAATCAGAAGAAGAATATGAAACATTTTTGGAAATTTGAATCATTTGCTTTATTGAATATTTTGAATTTTTCTTACAAACAGCAAATGAATCACTTTTATAATATCTGTCTACATATCTATCTCCATCAGTCTGAGATTCATCAGATATCCGCGTCGCTCTCCAAATCTGCTTTGATGACTTGCTCAAAGTCCTATCTGAAAGATTAGAATCAGAAGAATTAGAACTGTCAGAAAGAACTTTATCTTGTTTTTTCGACTTCTTTGACCGTCTTCTTTTACGCTTTGGTTTATAATACTGATCATTTAGCGTAAAAGATTCATCAAGAATTTCCGAATTAATATTTAAATCAGAAGAAATAATTTTACGTAAGCAACCAATCTGATCAGACAATAAATCTGAAATTTACCTCGGAGTCTGAATTATTTTGAGAAAAATATCAGATTTAGAAACTTCCTTTTTATTTACTTGACAATCAGAAGAAAGGCTAGAAATAGAATCTTGATGTTGAGAAAATAATTTTTCTTCGAGACTAGAAGTCAAGAAAGAAATAATAATATCAGATTCAATTTCTTTTAAAATATTTTGATATTCCATCTTATCTTCAAGATCAATGATTTTGCTTTCTAAAATAAAGGAAGTGTATATCTCTTAGAATCATAAATGATTGGAGATATATTTTCCTTACCAGATTTGTTAGCAAAAATATCAACAAAATCATCAGACACTGAAGATTTGACAGGAGATATATCATTTAAACCTTTTCTACCTCTTCTTGATTTATCAGGAAAATATTTGGCATTTTCAAACGTATAAACACAAGGAATTTCCTTTTTCTTGTTATTTGTCCTTTTCTCATTTTCGATTTCTAACACTTGCTTCTCATTCATCCAAACAATTTTAAATTGAGGAGCATATTCAGCAAGAGTTAGATAATCGTATTTATATAAAGTTGGGGAATTTTCAATCGCATTGTTTAAACAATGTGGATTTTTAAAACCAAGTCCCCATTTTTCTTTTAAAGATTCCTCACTCCTTGGTTTATTCATAAAAATTGTTTGCTCAGATTGGTTCCTTCGATATAACTTTTCTTCTAATTTATTTATTTTATCCGAAAGACTGTCTTTTAAATTGGTCATAGCGGTCAAAGACTCAAGATAAGACTTATTTGATTTCTCCAAATCATCTAATTTCTTTTGAAAGATGTCTTTTGTTTTTTCTAAAATAGATTTTTCATCTTTCAAAGAAATTTTCAATTTGTCAATCAAATCTGACTTTTCATAATTTAAATTATTTTCAGATAATAATTTTAAGCGTAAATCATGTAAAACGGTAATTATAACATCCATCTGAGAAGAAATAAAAGTGTAATCAAAATCAGAAATTACCTCGTCTTCATCAGTGTCAGAATCGTCATCTGACTGATCATCTCCAACAAAGCACATCTAAGCAATCTCTACATTTGCAGCTTCATCATCAGAGTGATCCAGCCAGAATTCTTCTTCGGCAATTAGAGCAGTTTCATTCTCTCTCTTTTCGGCTAGCTCCAATTTCTTTCTGTAGTATGCCGAATCCCGAACCTTCTTCACTCGACACTTCTTTCTGTGGTTTGCCACAGTTGTAACATGCAGTAGGTTTCTTTGCCTCGGGCACTTGAGTATTCTTGGACCCAGAAGTGAAATGAGAAGTGTTGAAACCCGACCGTGGTTGGAACTTTTTCTGGTAGTGCTGAGAGAGAAGGATCATAGCTTTCTCGAGCGCCTCGCCATTGTCATCAGTAGCCCCGTTGTAAGCATTATCAGCCAATGCTTGTTCTGTCAATTGTTTCGTGAGGAGAGCAACCGGGTCCACTGACTTTTTGTTCTTCTTTTCAAGCTTTGCTTTCTTCTCTAGCACCAAGCTCTCATCAGTCATCAGAATCTCATATAATTCCTGAATCTGCATAGTGGATACGCGAACATCGTTCCTCAGTCTGTGACAAAATTTGTTCCATTCAAGCTGAAGAGCATTGAGGAATTTCAGATTCGTCTCAAACTCTGTCTTGTTCACATTTATCTTTTGCAGATAATTCAACACTGTACAGAACTTGTCGAAAACACTCTTTAGATACTCAGATTCTTTGGCTTTAAACTCCTCAAAATTGTTCATATAACGTGTATGGCGGAGTTGAGTTGCGACTGATGAACCAAGCATGATCTTTTCCAATTGTGCCGACAACAGATTTGGATAATCCTTGCAATGATCAACCCGGTTGTAGACAGAGTTTGGTAAAGCTGGCATCAGATTAGCTTTTAATTCTTTATTAGCTTTCATTCGCAAAGCCTCTTCAGTTGTTGCAAAAGTTTCTTTATTAGGCTTTATGAAAGGTCCTTCAGTTAGAGACTTCATCATTTATCTCCATTAGCTTGAAGCTCAATGAAGTTCAGGAACCTATCTTGCCATTGAGTGAATTCATTTTCGTCAACTAGAATTGGAAGACGAGTTTCTGTGCCTAATTGCATCATCAGGTCACTCTTGTAAAATTGAGCTTGGAAAGCAAACTTCGCAGAATCCATATTTCAGAAACTCAGAAAAATTCTAAGTCTGGACTGAGAACTTGCGCAAATTTGAGGTTTGCGTGAGAGGCAAGTAGCGCAAACTGAGATAGTCGCGAGTAGTTGGAAACGCAAACCAACTTTGCGTGAGTAGAAGGAGACGCAAACTAGGATTTGCGTGAGCCGTGTGAAACGCAAACTTGGATTTGCATGAGTCACTGAAGACGTATATTAAACTTTGCGTGAGCTTTAAGTGGCGCAAGATGAGACTTTGCGTGAGAAGAGCAACACGCAAACTGTTCTTTGCGTGAACAAAGACTGGCGCAAAGCAGACTTTGCTTGAGATGTTGAAGGCGCAAACCTTGCTTTTCGTGAGAAGACCAACTCAAACTTGAGTTTGCGTGATATGAAGATGATGCAAAAAGAGATTTGCGTGAGACTTGAATGACGAGAACTTCACTTTGCGCAAGAGGTTAAAGGCGCAAACTAGGTTTGCGTGAAGAGCTGAAGACGCAAAGTATACTTTGCGTGATTTAGAAGAAACGCACTCTGTACTTTGTGTGATGCACGAGAAACGCAAATTGTACTTTGCGTGAAGAACTTGATGAAAACCTGAAACACCCTAAGACAGAATTAGTAAGATCGTGCAAAATCAAATGATGAACTCGCGCAAACTCATATGAACTAGCGCAAAGTTCAAATCTGGCGCAAACCGTTAGAAAATCAAGAAAACTTCCAAAAATCGATTACAAAACTGAATTTAATGAAAATTCCTCACACAGACTTGATCGAAAACAATATTCTAACACTTTTCTATGAAACATTTCGATTAAAAACAACAATTTTAAAGATTCAGATATGAACAGAACGTTAAAACCATTTTTCCAGAAACTTCAAAAATCTCAAAATCGAACACCAAAAACTGAATTTCTTGAAAATCAATGTGAATCAAAAGTTTTCTTCTATTAAAGCCGAATCCAACAAACTAATTTTCAACGAAATTTGATCAAAAACACATCCGAATTTGATGAAAAATCAAGAAAACGAGATTTTCTTGAATAAATTCAAGAAAATCAATCAAATTTTCGATTAATCTACAAATTCAGAAACGTAAAACATGATCTCTCAATCCTCTCAAGATCTAGAATGGCTCTGATACCAATTGTGAATCCAAGATCTCTAAATCCTAGAGAGAGAAAGTAGAGAGTGAGCAATAGAAGCGCAAAGTAACAAACTGTATTGATGTGGCGTGAAAGTGATACAAGGAACAAGGACCAAAGGGACATAAATACCCTGGTAAGATACAACAGATAAAACCTATCTAACTACAGAATAAGACCAAGCCTATAAATACAATGATTACTATAAAATCAGACTAAACAGTAACGTTTTGAGAAGCCATTGGAATTATTATGAAACAGAAAAGAAGAAAATTAGACAAGGAAAGAAAAATTGATAAAACACAAAAAAATGAAAAAATTTCTAAGTCATGTTTGCGCAACAAGTGAGAGACGCAAACTAAAGTTTGCGCTAAGAACTAGTGACGCAAAGAAATGTTTGTGTGACAAACGAATGACGCAAAACAAAGTTTGCGTATCGAGTACATGGCGCAAAACAAATTTGCGTGATACACTTGTGAAGTAAACTTTACTTGGGAAAATTTTCATTCATAAGAAAAACACAACAAAGTTTGCGTGACACAAAGGTAACGCAAAGGTAACTTTGCATGAGCAATAGGTAGCGCAAAGATTACTTTGCGTGACCAATGGGTAGCGCAAAGTTAACTTTTCGTGACCAACTGGTAGCACAAAGATGACTTCGCGTTACTATCAGAATGCGCAAAACCCTAGAAAACTAAAGAAAATGCACGAGTTCATCTGTGTTTTTCAAAATTTTCATAAAAACCAATTTTAAAACAAAATGATAGTTCGAACCTTATACATGTACTAAATTAAGCATATTTCGAACAAGCTATTACAGATTAAAATCATTTTACAACAAAAACTTGAAGATTTTGAAAAATACAGATGAACAGTCGCAAAAATTAAACAACAAATCGAAGCAAACAACAACGAAATAGAAGTAGAAAAGACATACCTGGAAGACGAAATCAGTAACTAAAACAAACCCAACAATCAATTTTAATCGATATGTATGAAGAAGATGATGAACAGTGAAATCAAAACGCACAGTAAGAAAAACAAATATACGAGAAGAATAAGAACAATGCTATACGAAAAATAACCACAAATCAAAAAAAAAAACAAGAAGAAGAAATAGAAAACATACCCAATCGAAGAACAAGTCTGAAAACAAAGAATGCTAGATCACTCAGAGATAGGGAAAACCAAGATTCAGGGTTCAAAAACGAGAAATGGAGCGAGAGAAAAAAAAAATGAACAGGACAAACACTATTTATACCACAAAAAAATAAGAAGATACTAAAAAAAAATTAACACTTCTAAAAAAAATAACAAATAACACATAAAAAAAATGAAATGTTACCTGCATAGCCCTTTTACCCCCCAACACAAATGCACTAAATAAAACAGATCAGATTAGCATTTGTATAGAAAAAAATCTGAAATACTTACCTGATGAAATTCTGATCAGTACGTGAAGTACTTTAGCAGCAATGTACCTGACCATTTTATTTACTCCCCCTCAAAATCAGAAGATATCAAATTTATTCAAATAGTCTCTCCCCCTTGAAAAATGCACATACCAATTGACAAAGATATGGATACACAAACATATAAACATCAGTGTAAAAAGAAAAATATACTGAATATACATTTTGAAACAACTGAACATATAAAATTTTAAACACTAAACAAATTTAATTCTACTCAGTAAAATATCTCAGATTTATCAAACAATTGAAATCAAACATGTGTTGTTGGATACAGATACAAGTTTCATTGCATATCAAGTTAAGACATGTTCAGTTTCAAAAACTTCCAGCAATCTATTCAGTGTGCTCGCATGCGAACTTCGATTAGCTTCAAGAAAATGCAATTTTAAAAATATAATAGAGAACTTTGCATGTACTCACACTAAGCCATCAAGAATTAAGACTTTCACAAATTTATAGGTTTATCGCAACTCAAACATATCACCAAGTATCATGAGATGTGTGCTCATTCGCATCTTTTAGCATTGTGCACATTGGCATCTTAACATGAGTGTGCTCTTTGGCGTCTTTTAAGCTTGTGCACTTTGGCATCTTTTTAATCAAAAAGTTTGGTAAGTAAAGAACATGCCGTAAACGTAACTTTCTATCTGACCCTATTGCAGGATTTGGGTCAGCCGCTCCCAGACTAGTTGGCCTTAGGGGACTAGGTGTCAAGCACCCCTTAGAACATACTCTCCCAGATCAGAAAGGCTACATCGACACATCCTAAGCCCATTCATACCAGTAAAACATGACTTTCGATCTGATTCTATATAAGGATTTGGGTTCGATCACTCCCAGATCAATTGATCTTAGGGGACCAGATAACAAGCATCCCACTTAACTTACTTTCTCAAATCAGAAAGGTCACAGGTAAAAACTTTTAAACTTAGAGATTTCTGTATTTTATATTTATATTTTTCATCTCAATCACTCAGTTTTACATATAAGTGCTTAACCCATATTTTCATTACGATCCATAATTCAGACTTTTTAGGATTTCCAAACATTGTAAACTATAAATATTCCGAACAACACAACTTTAAAGCAGTATCAAAAGTTTCAAACATGTTGCTGACCTTTCGACTTTTGTAAGACTTGAAAGTTGAACATATAAAATTTCGATATAAACAAAGCAACTTGAAAATTTATCCTTGACAGACATTTTATTCAAAAGAAAGAAAACCTGTAAAGCTTTTACTTTATAGAATAAAATTTGTAAAGATTAAAATTTTTAAATTCAACATGCCGAGTTTTGAAAGCAGAAAATTAAAACGTTTTTCATCTAAAGCTTTTGTAAAAATATCACCAAGTTGATATTGAGTTGGAACAAAATATAATTCAATAGTACATTCTTCCACATGATGCTTTATGAAATGATACCTCATATTGATGTGTTTAGTCTTTGTATGCTGGACCGGATTGACTGATATCGCGATCGCGGATTTGCTGTCACAATAAATGGGAACATTTTTGTACAACATCCCGTAGTCACGAAGTTGTGTCTTCATCCATAGCACTTGAGCGCAACAACTAGCTGCGGCGACGTATTCTGCCTCTGCAGTTGATAAAGAAACACAATTCTGCTTTTTCGACGCCCAGCTTATCAGTCTGTCACCGAGAAATTAAAGGTGACCTGAAATGCTTTTCCGGTCCAATTGATTTCCACCAAAATCTGCATCAGAGTAAACAATCAGTTTATAATCAGAACTCTTAGGATACCACAAACCTAAGTAAGGAGTTCCTTTGATGTAACGAAATATTCTCTTGAATCCTAAGAGATGCGATTCCTTTGGATTTGCTTGAAATCGGGCACATAAGCAGGTAGAGTACATGATATCCGACCGACTCGTAGTTAGGTACATTAGTGATCCGATCATTCCTCGATAAGTCTTGACGTCCACAACTTTTCCATCTGGATCGAGTCCAACTTTAGCACCATGAGCCATAGTCATGCCAATTGAAGAAGATTTGTCCATCTTGAATTTCTTCAGGATGTCAAAAACGTACTTCGACTGGTTAATAAAGATTCCATATGGAAGCTGTTTCACTTGTAAGCCGAGGAAGAAATTAATTTCTCCCATCATGCTCATTTGAAACCTGGAGGTCATAAGATCAGAAAACCAAGTACATAAAGATTTATTAGTCGCACCAAATATAATATCATCTACGTAAATTTGAACTAAGTAGATATCCAAGTTAGAATGATAGATAAAAAGAGTGGTATCTATGGATCCTTTGGTAAACCCGGATTTGATCACAAAGGCCGACAACTCATCACACCACGCCCTCGGTGCTTGTTTCAAGCCATACAGTGCTTTATCAAGAATGTATACGTGATCAGGATGTTCTTTGTCAACAAACCCATCTGGTTGAGAAACATAAACTTCTTTTTTCAGTTTCCCGTTGAGAAAAGTTGTCTTTACATCCATCCGATACACGGTGAAATTGCGATAAGTAGCAAAAGCGAGAAACATTCGAATAGCTTCTAATCTTGCAACCGACGCGAAAGTTTCATCGTAGTCGATTCCTTCTTCTTGTCGATAACCCTTGGCAACCAATCTAGCTTTGTTACGAACAACGATACCATCTTTGTCTTTCTTGTTCTTGAATATCCACTTTGCGCCAATTATGCTCTTTCCTTTTGGTCGTGGTACAAGTCTCCAAACTTTTAATGCATAAAATTGATTGAGCTACTCTTGCATTGCTATTATCCAATCCGGATCCTCCAATGCTTCAGAAACTTTGGTTGGTTCAATCTTGCTTAGAAAGCAAGTGAATAGACATTCATTGGGAGTTGCCATCTTGGAACGTGTAGAAACACTTGCTTGAGGATCACCAATAATCTGATGAATAGGATCAGATCTTGTCCATTTGGTGGTGTGAGGGAGATTATCTATAACTTCTTGAACAACTTCTAGTTGTTAAGAGAGAGCTTCAGTTATGTCTTTGTCAGATGATGAAACATCAACACTTTCAACTGGAGGAGGAGGTATTTCAACAACTTCTGAATCAGATTCTGGAATTGTTGGTTGAATTGCAGCAGTTTGTTCTTCTTCCTGAACTGATTCTTCTTGAACAAGTTGTTCTTGAATAATTTTCTTCTTGAACTAAATCTGTGTTCACTTGTTCAGATTCTGATTGTTCTGGATTAGATTCAGAAATACTGTTTTGAGTGACAGGAGGATGAAATATTAGATTAACATCGGATTATGCTTGCAACAGTCAATTCAGTTATAAATGGAATTTGACAGTGCGAGAATCAGATTAGACTTTGCTTGACTATCTGCTTGATGTCGCAAAAGCTCGTCAGCATCATTTTCTTCTATAAGCTTCTGAACCCTTGTAGCCTGTATGTTTCCAATGGCGGGAATATCTTTCATAGGATTTACCATTGGTCTTTCAGTGAGATATTTCATCATATTGTCACCATTAGGTTGTCGCTCTATGAAATTGATGAATCTGTCTTGCCATTGCTGAAATTCATTTTCATTGATCAGAACTGGAGGGCGTGTGTCTGACCCCAAAGACATCATTATGTCATTCTTGTACAACTGAGCTTGTAAAGACACCTTGATTGAAGTACAAAGTCAGAAAGTTCTAAGTCTGAAATCTGGTAAACTGGCGCAAACTGAAGGTTTGCGTGAGCAGTATGTAGCGCAAATGAGATTTGCGTGAGTTGTGGATGACGCAAAAGAGATTTGCGTGAGTTGTTGATAACGTAAAACAAACTTTGCGTGAGATGCTGGAGGCGCAAAAGTAACTTCGCGCGAGAAGTATATGGCACAATCTAAGAGTTGCGTGAGATGTAACTGCACACTGAACTGAATTTCTCATGAACTGAGGATTACGCAAAATTTACTTTTCGTGAAAAGTTGATGAAGAGAACTTGTGCACTTTCTCGTGAGATGTAGAAGACGCAATCTGTATTTTGTGCGATGCAAAGGTGACACAAAGTTTACTTTGCGTTATGAACCAAAGACGAAAAGCTGATTCTCTCGAAGAAAACCTGAAGAACTCGCGCAAATTCCAGATGAACTCGCGCAAAGACCTGAAGAACTGGCGCAAAAGTTAGATCTGGCGTAAAACACAAAATTTCAAGAAATAACTCCTAAAATCAATTACTGAAACGAAATTAAAGAAAGATTCTCATACACACTCGATCGAAAACAATTTTCTAACACTTTTCAATCAAACAACTCGATCAAAAACCATAGAATCGAACCTTCTTGGATGTAACAGTACGTGAAAAACGACTTTTTCAGAAAATTAAAGAATTTCAAAATATACAATCAAAAACAGATTTTCTTGCAAAATGATGTGAATCAAAAATGTTATACAATCAAAATCGAATCCAACAAATCATATTACAAAGAAATTCATTCACAAACCAGACCGAATTTGATTAAAAATGAAAAAATGAGATTTTCTTGAAAAAATCAAGAAAATCAATCAAATTTTCTGATTTAATCACAAATTCAGATACGATATCACGTTCTCTCAATCCTCTCAGATTTAGGATGGCTCTGATACCAATTGAAAGTCCAAGAACTACCAAATCTTAGAGAGAGAAAGTAGAGAGAGAGAGTGTGCGCCAAATGTAATATGTATATTCAAATGAGCTTCAAAGTTACAAAGACAAAGCACCTAATGGACTTAAATACCCCAAGGCCTAAACCAATACATATAAGCTAACTAAACACAGTAAAGACCATGGTTAATACATACATTGATTACTAATCAAAATAGACTTAACAATTTGCCTAGTTAGTTTAATTTTGTGTTTGACTTTTCAATGTAAACTTGTGTAGAGGTCAAGTCTTTGTTTGACCCTATATAAGTGTTTCTTTTAGTCTTCTTTTGTGTAACTCAAGTCATTTTTGCATTCATGTCTATAACATTTTCTAAGTGAGATATATGACTACACAGACTTGTGACTATTTCTCTCTCTAGATTCTCATTTGTGTTTAATCTTAATTGTCATGATTGCTTGAAAATTGGGATCACAATTGGTATCAGAGCTAGATCAGATTCAATTGGAAAAATCAACATCAATAAATTTACAGAAAAATACGAATTTCCAAGATTAGAAAGTTTTCTGTTTGATTGAATTCGAAATTGTGAATTCATGATGGATTGAGTGTAAAATTCATCACACTGTGATCGCAAAGTATTGTAGAACATTTCTTGTTTGTAGTGGAAAATTAATTGCACAACAGATTGGACGAATTTGATCATTCTTTCCAATTTTGGAAGCTTTCTATTTCGGACTGTTCAAGAATCAATACCCACAATAATGGTTATTCTTGGAAAAATCCATTCCACAGGGTTGTTCCCGATGATATAGTGATTGATTCTACAAAGTTTCAGAGTCAAATTTAAAGTTTTGGGTGGAATTCTGTTAAAAAGTTCGAAAATATGTTCAAGATTCAAAGAATTCACATAAGGGGTGAAGAACTCGCATGAAGAACTCGCAGGGCTGAAGAATTCGCATATTAGTTGATTTTATTGATTCTAAGGATAGAATTTGCACAAGAGTACATACGAGAAGTAAAGATTTCGCACAGAGCATCATACGAATTGTGTGGAATTCGCATCTGAGTCTGATAGATTATTCCAAAGAAGGAATTCGCATACAAGTTCATACGAGAAGCTCAGAATTCGCATCCTCCTTTATGCGAAAAGCTCTGAATTCGCACATAGTTATATGCGAAAAGCTCAAAATTCGCACATAAGCTCATGCGAAAAGTGAAGATCTCGTATCCTTTTCTATGCGAATTGTGTCATACGAATTCTTGCATGTGAGTGACATACGAATTGTTCATACGAATTGTGCATGTGAATTGTTCTTTGTGAGTGCTATACGAATTCCGTGAGTGCATACGAATTCTGTACTTGTGACATTTTTTGAGTGATTTTCTGTGATTTTTACATTTGATTTTTCTGATTATCTGACTAACGATCTTTTCAAGCAATATTTTTCAGATAAACACTAATCATGCCTTATACAAACGAGAAAGGAAATATGTTTCTCACAAACTGGGATTGTGCATTGTCATATATGCCAGAAATTCCAAAGATTGAAGCTAAGAATGAAAAGCTCAAACTACAGAACTAAAAGCTGAAAGCTGAAATAGAGACTTTAAATGTCAAGTTGACAAAAGCTGAGATACAAGTATCTACATATAAAGCAAAAGGCAAAGAATGGCTGAAGAAAGTTGATGAGAGAAGTAAATTGGAAAAAATTGAATATAAGAAAACTTTCAATCAGAAATTATCTGATATTTTTAAGAAAGCTGATTTAGAAAAGAAAGAGTTAGAAATTAGATGTGCTAAACTATCCAAACAAGTTTCTGAATTTGAGAAAAATGTCATTTTTGAAAGATACATATATTTGATAAATAGAAGAAAAATACTGAAAAAAAAATACTTTACTTTTCAAAGAGATTTCTGAGAAAAATCAGAACTTGGGAAAGGAGTTTGAAACTGAAAGAAATTTTTTTGAATCTGAGATTTCTAAATGCACTAACAAGTTAGCTACCTTATCTTCAAATATACAGAAAGGACAGAAGAATAAGTCTGATCTGCAAAGTAAATTTGATAAACTTTGCAATGAGAAATCCATGTTGAATAATAAGATTAAACAACTTGAGAAAGCTAATGCTGAATTGACAAGATAGCATCTGAAACACCTGTATTATCTTCTTATGATGATGATAAAGTTGAATCTGTTTGTTCATTTCAATCAGTATCTAGCTTATTTCAAAAGATGGTTTTCAAGAAAAAGAATGTCAAACCTGGAATCTTGAAAACATATCAGATTAAACCTTCCAGTTCATTTTATGTGAAATTTGTTGATAATCATGCTTATTTTTCAAAATCTGGTTCTAAAGCTTTCAAGAAAGAGAAGATGATTTGGGTTGTTAAGGGATCTCCTGAATCAGTAAAATACTAGAAATCATCTGCACAAGCTGCAAAGAGATACAAGCAGTCTAGGACTCAGACTTCAATATCAAAGAGTGATGACTTCTAAGTACAACAACTTAGGACTCATTCTTCAATGTTCAAGTGATGATTTTTGAATGTCAAATCATAAACAGGGAGTTTTTCTCACCATCAATTGTTTTTAATTGTTCATCTTAGAAAGGGGGAGAATGTTTAAAAATAGGGGAGATTGATTGTTATATTTGTACATGTATGCAGATATGAAGGGGGGCATATCCATACATCAAGAAAGATCCACATCATGTCAAAGGGGAGCCAGCAAGGAAATACATCAAAAATACATCAAGAAGAAGCAAAATCATGTCAAGAGTCAGAAGAGACAAATATCAAGTCAAGGGGGAGCTCAATACTGACAAATCTTAAAAGGGTTGTAAGTGTGATAGTGTGTGTAAATGTTTTTGAAACTTAAAATCAGTTAAAAATGTCAATTTTGGAAAATTTCCATTTAAGGAGAGTTTCTATTTTTGGCAAGTTTTGAAAAGTTTCCTAAAATAGAAAATTTCCAAGTTTAGAATGTTTTTCAAAAAGATGGAAAATTTGCTAAGGACAGAATTTGCATAACACTATCATGCGAAATCTCAAGAATTCGCATGTGTGTGTTACACGAATTGTTGGAATTCGCATAACAGAGTTGTACGAAATCTAACTTTTCGCATGTGCCTATATGCGAAAAGTGAAGAATTCGCATCACACTGTCATACGAATTCTTGTTTTCACACATAATTCGCATATTGAGTCATGTGAATTCTCACACACATTGTCTAATTTTTCATAGACAATTCGTATCCATGTCATCTGCGAAAAGTGGGAGGTCCAATATCCTCGTGCCACGTGTCTTATTCACTAAAGGGTATAAATAGGCTTGTTGTCTATGAAACCCTCACTTTTCGTAAAATCTTTGAGTATACGAGTTCTTTCAGTACACAGAACCCTTAAACCCTTACTTGCGATTTCCAGATTTCTTTCATCTTATTCGTGATTTCTTGATTAAAGGTGTTCTTTTATTCTTTTTGATTGTATTTGTGTTGTTTCTATATTGTTTGTTTGCGTTTCTTTGTAGGGTTACCTTGACTGGATTAGAGTTAGGTTTTGAATTCATGGACTGTTCGTCTTCAAGAACTTCGAATGGCCTTTGAAATTTTATTTGAACAAATTTGAACTTGATTAGTTTCTAGTTGTTGATATGAACTGAAAAGAAAAATTAATAGGATATAATCGAACCCTAATGACCACTAATTTTAACCTAAATCAATATTTTTGGGATTTGATTTTGAATATGGACTTTTCGACTGTTCTTCATGTGTTCATGATGTAAAATCAAAATCAAGGCTCGATATATGTTTTAATCTCAAATTTCATGGATTAAAGTGGTTTCTAATCACTAATCGATTATAAAGATTAAAGATTTTGTGTTAAAATTCATATTTTGAAATTTTGGTAATCTGGGTTTCGTATGAATATTTGAATATGTTGATATAATGTTCTTGAGGTTCATGTTAAACACTTCGAAATTTTCAAGAAAATTTAAGGTTCATGCGAATTCTTGATAATGTGGTCCATACGAATTCTGGGTATTCAATGTCAAATTTTTCCAAGTAAACAATTTGTATATCTTGTTCATACGAATTCTTGGCTTTGTATTGTTAAATTCTTCTAAGTGAAGAGTTCGTATACTGTTTCATATGAATTATGTGTCATACGAATTCTTGTCATTGGTTTCATTCCTAAAGTGAGGAATTCGCATACCCCTGTCATGCGAATTCTTCACTTAGCAGTTTTTCAAAAAGTGTTTTTCATGGCTAAAACTTCATTTTTCACTAACCATTGGGCCATGTCCAAAACTGTTAATCTTTTTCAGGTACTAATGGTTGAACAATTAGTAGATCAACATGTCCAGATGGATGAGAAATCACCACATGAGGCATCCGAGCAATTCCCTATGCCATCATCCAGATTAGATTTTCAAATTCCTTAAAATGCAAATCTTGATCTGTTTCTTATATCACCATCTGAGATGAAGCCTCAACAACCTAATAATCATCATCTGCAGTTCAGCATCAAGATTGATCCTCTCGTACTGGATATTATGAGAAATCATCCTCTCAGGAATGCTCTAATCGCTCAAGCTGTTGTTCCTGAACTGTATGTCCAGCAAGCTTGGAAGACAATAAGATTCAGTCATGTGAAGGAGCAAGTAGAAAGAATACGCATCTTCAAGCTGGAGATTGATCATTTCACATCAGTCTTAACTTTAGAAAGACTGAGATTTATCTTGAGTCTACCTTCTGAAACAACAAGAGAAGGCAAAAATTCCTATGATGAGCTACCATCAGACTTTGAAGTTTTCAAGGGAATAAGAGACATGGGGTACATTGGCCAGCTGACTCAGGTCAATCATTTTAAGAAGAAAAACTTGTCGCCGTTATACAATACCCTGTTCTCTATGATCAACCAGTGTCTGACTTTCAAGATATATGGAACTGATAATGCCAGCATCCACATCCTCAAGCTATTCTACTCCATAGTCCATGATCTCCACATAGACTATGCATCTATCTTTTGGACTGAGCTGTATGAGAAGGTTGTAGCAAAGAAGACTTCTAAAGCTCCAAATTATGTTCCTTACGAGAGGTTCATGGCTTTAATTGTCAGAAACATGCTGAAAAGTAACCGACAGATACCTACAAGGATTAACCATCCACTTGCACCAGTAAGTGAGATGAGGTACCTCATGAAGCAGAAGAGAACTTTTACTTTTACTATGCCTGTGCCAGAATGTCTTTTAGATTATGCTGATCCAGAGTGTGATAGTATAGTAGATTATAGAGAGTCTATGGGAGAACCAGAACCGGTTATCCCTATCCAAGGCTCAAACCCTAGGAGAGCGGAGTCGGTAAGGGTTTCTGCTACCAAGGGAGTATAGAAACGGGGAGAGAAGAGGAAAAATACCGAGAGGGCACCTGGAGGGAGTTGGAGACCAAGACTGTAGGCATCAGGGTCACGAGTGATTACCCAACATTCAGTGACACCTACTGCTGATGAAGGTCATGGTTCTGACAATGAACTGGATCAAGCAAATCAGGCAGGTAATGAAAGTGAATCAAGTGACATTCCATCTGCTACAAGTGATACAGAAGCTGCTTCTGAAGATGATGAGGACACAGAAACTGATGGTGCTGATGATTCTCATGATGACAATGATGATCATGATGGTGGTGCTACTATTCATTCTGAAGCACAAGCTAATGTTCAATCTGAAGAACAAGCTGATGAGGAAGTTGACTTATTTGAACCATTCTATGGTGCTGATACCATGGAAGTGGAAGAGCAAGCTCATGTTGACACTATTCTTAGTGATGTTATGGGGGACATAAGGAGAAACGAGGGAGTATTAGTTGAAAATGTTGAGAAAGGGAGTGAGAATGTAGTAAAAGAACATGGAGAGTGTATGTATAAACGAACCTACCTATCCCAAAGGGCAGCCAAATCTCACACTTCACCGCATTTGTTGCGTGCAGGTGTTGAAGAAGTCATAAGTAGCCCACTTATGCAATCACACACCTCAGCCACCCACTCTATTTCTTCTCAACAAGAAATAGCTTCATTTTATCACGGGGACATAACTCAAAATCTACCGGTTTCTCGCTCGGAGATTCAAGGTATTGAACAAAGAGAATGGCAACCCCTGTTCTCGACTTCTTTGAATGCACCATTGAGTCTAGTGCCTATTGATATTCCAATTGTCATTTCTAGGACACTATTTGAATCTGCTACCATCGGCTGTCTTAGTGACCCGATCGGAACATCCAGATTAGATCCGCAATCCAGACTACGAGGACCGGATGGAAGTCTTGTCATTGACAGGTCATTGCCAACAATGAAAATAGGTCATGCAGTTGATTCTACAACTGTCATGCAAACGGATAATCTACGTGATTCCGGAATTATTCACCCAGACTTCGTATCTGTGAGTCCGTGTGATTGAACACGATCGTTACCAGATAATGAAACAACACAAAGATATAGATTACCAACCTGTTTCGATTACAAACAATGTATTACAAGGTTGATGTTCTTGAAACTCTTTCTCTCTTTTCTCTATGGATCTTGATAGACCGATATGTGTTCTGTGTGTGTGAATGAGATTGTGAGATCTGATATCTCACTTAGCTTTCCTAACACTCAAACCACCAACTTGCAAGTCCACTTGCAAAAAAAACAATATTAAACTAAAACTAAATATCTAACTAATATAATAACTTAAACTAATACTTAACTAATATCTAAATATCTATTTATAAGATATTTAGACAAAACATAAAATACAATAAACAACTTTGACAATTATTACAAACTGACATTAGACTTATATTAACGAGAGCGACTTTTTGGGCTTTAGCTTCAGATTGGATCTTCAGATTGGATGATCTTGAATCCAATAGATCTGTGCGCTAACAGTATCTAAGGAAACTCTCGACGACACCTTAAAGGCTGTTGAAATTAGGATGTTTGAGAAGTTGGAGGAGGAGATAGGTGGAGTTAAACGTTTATTGAAAGGGAAGGAGTCTATACCAGAATCTCAGCCTACACTACAAAGTCAGACAATTCCAAACACTTAACCTGCTGACTTATCTATTGATGAGCTGAAGTCGTTGCTTTTTGCAAAACTTTTATCACAAGCTCCGGAAAATCAGCAAGATGCAGATCTTCTTACCCTTCTGCAATCCCACCCTGAAAATCAACTGCCACATCTGTGAAAGCAGAAGATTTGGTTAGTGCCTCGGAGTTTAATTCTTTTAAATCTGACATTTTGTTTACTCTATTTGATCTTAAACAGGTCGTGCAAACTTCATGTAAAGCCCAAGCAACTGTTTCTACAAGAAAGCATGATCATGATCCTGATAATGATCATGAGGGGGAGAATAGAGAGAAACAGGCAACTGCTGGTTCTGGTGAAGCAATTTTGGTGGAAGAAAGGGATGAAAGTGCAGAAAATGTTGAAGAAGGAGTTGATCATAGTACTGAGCAGAATGATCAAATGGAATTGGTGTTGTATATTGATGAAAGAGTTGAATCAAGGGTTGAAAAGCCTAATATTGCTACTAGGCAGAAGATAATGGAGATTACTGGATTGCCTAATGCTGATATCATTGTTCTGGAGAATGATGATGATGATGAAGATAAAGGAGGAAGAAGCAAAGAATGATTCTGTTGACATTGGCTCAGATGATGAAGTGTTGGATGTAACTGAGATTGTCAAAAGAGTTGAGGAGATACCAGCTTATGCAGAAAGTGTACTTGATGATCTATTTGAGGACATAAACACTGAAGCTTTGAATGCGATGTTTACTCAGAGTACTCTAGATGATCTTCATCTTAGTCCTATTCATGTACAATTGCCTAAACCAAGTACCATTCCAACTGTTCCATCCTTCAGTGAGTTTGATTTTCCTGAAGTTAATGCAAGTCAAGCTGATGTTGTCGAGCAAAATGTTAATCTGGATTCTGATGTAAATGTTGAAGAAGAACTGCCTTACCAGAGAAAGCCAGATAGTTCTGTGAATCAACCAGAGTTTGAAAGAGAGCACTACATAGACCTATTGTTCCAGAACCGGAAGCAGGTCCTTCAGGTACTGCTGTAGTGGGTTCTACTCCTTATACAGGCTATGATGAGTTTGGTCCTACCTTAGTAGAAATCAAAAGGATTAGAAATTCTCTAAGGGTTCCTTATCTTGAAGAAGGTGTTAAGATTTTTGTTAGCTACATAAGGCAGATTGATCAAGTCCAAATCATGAGGATTCAAGACAAATCTCCAGAGTTTCAGCAAGAGTATGTCAGGATGTTTCAAGTGATTGGTAGAACTTGTAAAGAAGTTTGAAGCAGATAAGAAATTTTGCAACTTGACAAAGTTATGTTGAAGATATATCAAAAGATCTGGTATCCTGAGTTCACTGTTGAAAGGAAGGATTTAAAGACTTATATCTTTAATGAAGCTGATTTTGCAAACCTGAACTGCAGAGATATTGAGTTTATGTATCATGAGTTCAGAGGGAGAACCATAAGATATCCAGAAGTAGTGTATGCTCTAGATACTATCAAGAGATTCATCAAAAGACATATCTATGCTACCTATTGCTATGATTTTCAGCTAGGTATTGAGACCAATCAGAAAAGAATTAATCTGCTTGCACCTGATATGACTCATCCTCTTCTTAAAGAAACTCCTCTCTACATAGTTCTCAGAAAGCCAGAACTTGGACTTGTGTATGAGAATGTTGACAAGAAGCATAAAAGGTTTATGAGAGCAACTGAAATTCCAAAGTATTCAGACGGTACTTTTAAAGATGTTGTTGAGTAGCTGCAAGCCAAGCATGAAGAATGTGAAAAACAAAGACTTGATGAGAATGATCATATGCCCAGTATTCAAAGTATTTGGACAGAGAATGTTATTGATGCAATCAAAGACAGAATCAGATTCAGACTAGCCATCCGAAGGTTTGAAGGCTACATGGGTATAAGGAGGACTTGCATGAAGAAATGGACCAGTTGAAGACTACCAAATTGATCAAAAAAGGGGAGATTGTTAGATCATGTTTTGAGTCAATTTTCGTAGTTAGTTTAATTTTGTGTTTGACTTTTCAATGTAAACTTGTGTAGAGGTCAAATCTTTGTTTGACCCTATATAAGTGTTTCCTTTAGTCTTGTTTTGTGTAACTCAAGTCATTTTTGCATTCATGTCTATAACATTTTCTAACTGAGATATATGACTACGCAGACTTGTGACTATTTCTCTTTCTAGATTCTCATTTGTGTTTGATCTTAATTGTCATGATTGCTTGAAAACTGGGATCACAATCATGAACCGATCATTTCATGTAAGTGTGGAAAATGTACGTGCAACTTGGGGAAGGCTCATGAGAAACAACGTGACAACGAACGTCTCCATCAATTTTTGATGGGTTTTATCTCTGAATATTATGCACAACTATGATCTAGTTTGTTGTCCCAAGAATCTTTGTCTACTCTTGTAACACCCTCGAAAATGGTAAGAGCAACTAATTTAAAATTTTCAATAATGCCTCAAAGAAAGGTAAGATACCATACGACATGACCATACTTGAATTACTGTTCTAGATATAACTATCAACCAAACAAAAAAGTCTTACACATAGACTAATTAAAGGTCGGGTGTTACTAAACCCAATACAAATTGCTATAGCCGAGATAACTGGAGGTGGCTTCATCAAACTACTCACCCTCAAGCATAACCCTATTTCTCATCTCTTCATAGTCTCGCTAGCACTCTTCCCCAACTGGAACTTGATGCACATGCCGACAAATAAAAAGGGTTAGGCTAACGCCTATTGAGATCAAGAGTTTTCAACATGAATAAATATTTCGTAAAAAGGGAAGAATGCAGTTTAAATCATGATATTTCAAAATGAATTAACTTAGCTATGAAAGCGACTCGTTTTCCAATGACATATGTTTTGAGGACGAAGATCTCAATAAAAACATTCTTTATAAAAATGATGCCGCCCAAAACTCACTTAAACGTGAATAGAAAACGGACCCCCAATAATAAAACGAGGATAAAACTTTATGTCCCGAAACACCCAAAACACGGGTGGGGCATAATACTCAACTCATAAAAATCATGGAAAAACAACCCATATAATATAGTATGCCATTGAAATCATGTGACTAAGATTCAATACTCACGCGACCAAAATATTAAAGCATGGACAATTAAATATCCAAATTACTGTTGGCCGACAACGGGGGAGACCCGTATCCATTGAGAGTGGAGGAACACAAAAGTATGCCACTCATACAATGTTAGTCGTATGACACTTCACGACACACAAGCCCAAGTGCCCTTACGACACCCATCAGTCTACACCAAAAGAGACAACTGACCTTAGCAAATCTTATCATGAATACGGCCAAAGGCCCGACAACATCCGAGGACTACAACCATGGCATTACCCCGAATGGTGGATTTCCCAAACGCCCATTATGAAACTCCCATCATCATAATAGCACAACCAGACTCAGCACTCCTAGTGTACAATTGAAAGGGAAAGGTCATAAAACATGGGTCCCGAAGTCCAACCCCGTACCACCCAATTGACCATCAAATAAGACTGACTTATATGCCTATGGATCCAATGCAACACAGTCAAACTTTACATGACTACACATGAATGACCAACGCACTCGAGCATGTAAATATCATTTATATACAATAAGATGCATTAATATGTAAATCGTATATGGGACTCCACATTGAGCAATTAAAAATTGACAAGTGTCCTCGGGACTCGTTTAAGTCAAAACCGAACTAAAATGCTCTAAATTCCATTTGGCCAACAAATAACGGTTCCCAGATAATAAAATGCATTTAAATGACGTTTATGCAGACACATACCTCAAAGATGTGATTAACCAAAACTTGACCCCGATTGGAATATATCATTTTCCAAATTGGTTTGTGAAATCAAATACACCCAAAAATGCACCTATCATGAATTAGACTTCGTTTGTACAAAAATCGTCAAAGATGTATAAATCATAAAATAGACTTTACTTGTACAAAATCCCCAAGAATACATAAATCATGCTATTTACTTGTTGAAATATTCAAAACCCAAATATGAGCATTTCATGAGATTAAGACAACTCAAGTTTACCAAATATGCAAACTTATCAAAATACTCACACTTTGACAATTACCAAGTAAAACATATTTTTACTTCAAAATACACATTTTGGCATGTACATAGTTTTCACAAAGCAACTTGAACTCACCTTGCTAGATTTAAGCTAAATCTAGATTTTACCCCAACTTGAGCTTCCTTGAAGAAATCTGAACCTTCAAACCCAAATCTTCCAAGACCTAGATCCACAAGGGTCCAACCATAAATATCCATATTTAGCAATTTAGAATCATTCCCCAAACATTATACACAAAGATCTCCACTTATGTCAAAACCCTAATTTCCATAAATGAAGAAAATAGAAGGTTACCTTAACCATAACTCCAATCCACCAACAAAACACTTCTAGATCGCACCAAGATGAGCCATACACTCCCAATCTTTAAAATGATAAAAAAAAGGTTGGGTGAAAACCCTAGAAATTGAAGAGGATGGTGAAGAATATGAAGACATCTTAGCTCTAGATTCCAAGATGCTAGATGGAGAAGAGACACTTGTTTTAGAGGAGAAAAGGCTCCAAAATGGGTTAGGGTTTATGAGGGAAGAAGGGAACTGATTTGGGAGAGATAGGGGAGAGGTTAGAAGTAAGAAATGGGAAGAATGGCTGGAATCTCGTATTTAACAGCCTCTCAGGCCCTTGGTGCGACATTGCCCTAGGCAATGTCGCTGGTCATAGTCACTGGTGTGTACGAGCATACGGTACACTCCATGCGATTGTGACAGTGCGACTATGACACTGTCATAGTCGCCGGGCATTGTCGCAGAACCCTTCCTAAGCCCCGAAACTCAACTTTTTCAATGCCAACGCCCCCGATACTCTAAGGGACTTTAAATATTGTTTTCCCGACAAAATCCACCATTTACAAGTTCCAAAAATGTCTGAGTGACCTTTACTTACCAGAAATTATGGGTGTTACAACTCTTGACCATGTTTATCAGCAGATCTATTAGACATATATTGTATTCAAGATTAAAAGAGGGTAAAAAATGTAATTGTATGATAGTGTGAGTGTTTACTTTGTATATTGAGTTGTAAAGTCAGTATTTGACCTTGTGCTTAGTTAGCCTACTTGGTCATGTTGACCATATATATAGTGGGTCAATGTCTTTGTCATTGTAAGTACGCGCATAATATACACATTGTTAGAACACACAGAGAGAGCTTGAGAGACATACGCACCAAATAGCTATATGAATCTATGGAGTTGTTGTAATCATTGAGAAATCAATAAAAAGATCAATTCCTAAATTCTTGTGTGTGATTTACTGAGCTTGGAACTGGAACATCAATTGGTATAAGAGTTGATTCGAAAAATCAACAAAAAATGTCCTTCGCACTCTGTTTGTTTGAATTTTGATTGATTTGTGAACTTTGCACTTTTATTGTGAGATTAATTAATTCTATAGTGATCGATTGATGTTATAGAATATAATTGTATTGATTTGAAATATAATCACACTGTTATTCTTGTTTGATTTTAAGGTTTTGTGAGTTTCAGAAAACACCAGTTCTACGCACTGTGTTTTGATTGAAATATATTTTTGAGTGAATTTCTTTGTAATTCACTTATTGTAATCGATCCTAGCACTGTTCATGGTTGAATTGGTGAATTTTCAGATTCAATTTCAGAGGATTAATGGCTTTTTGGATCGATTAGTGTGTTTTTAAGTCGAAAAGTGAAGAACTCGCAAGATCTATGGATTTCGCATCAAGAACTCGCATGGAGCATGTGTTTTGAAAGTTAAGTGTGGAATTCGCATAGGCCTATATACGAAAAGTTCAGAATTCGCATAAGCCTGTCTCCGAAAAGATGGAATTCACATAGCTCTTTGTACGAAAAGTTGATTGAAAATCTTCTAAGTACATAATTCGCATCTGCCTACATACTGATTTCATGGATTTCGCATAGTGAAGGATACGAATTTCATGGATTCGCATCAAGCTGCATACGGATTTTGTACTTTTTGCATAGAAAATTGAGAAATTTTCTAAGTATACAATCCGCATCGATATGGGAAGTTGATGATCAAGAAATTTTCTAAGTATAGATTTCGCATCTCCCTATTGTGCTAAAAGTTCATGCGAAAAGTTTGAAGGTTGAGAAAATTCTATGTCTAGAATTTGTATACCAAAGCCTGCGAGTTACTCAGATTTCGCATCACATTGTGTGCGAATTGTTACATCTCGCATCTCATTTCGTGCGAATTTCTCAAGTTTGTGCGAATTTTGGTTCAGTTGTGTGCGAATTTCTTCACGCGTGCAGATTTTGATAGGGTTTTCTTAGTATACGAATTTTTGAAGCTACAGTGGTGTGAGGATTCTAACCTTAGAAAATTTTTGGAACTTTTTCTGAAAATTTTATGAGATTGCTTGATTGTTAATTATTTTTCAAACTAACGATCATTCCTAGATCTTTTCCAGTGGTATTGTAAAGATGTCTAAGGAACTTCTCTCGATGGGGTCTCAGTCTAAACCTTCAGTTCTTTCTGTTGGAGAATACCCTCAATGGAAGCGACACATGATTCAGTTCTTAAATCACAAGAACCGTGAGTACATGAAGTCCATCACTGAAGGACTAGTCAATCCAGTGGTCACAGTTCTGGGTCAGGCTGCTACTAAAATGTTTTCTGAAATTCTTGTTAGGTATGTGTCAAATCCGTACCAGTATTTTAGTGAAAGGGAGAAAGAGCTTGCAAATATAGACGAAGAAGCTCTTATTTACCTGACCATGGCTATCCCAAACGATATCTACAACCGTGTAGATAGTCGTGATTCAGCAAAAGCCTTGTGGGATGAGCTAGAAAGACAATTTCAGGGAACTGGCCGCTCGATTAAGGCTAAGCTTAATCAAAGTATTAATGGTTATGAAGGATTTCGTTCTAAAGAAGGTAAAGCATTGGCATAAACCTACAATAGGTTTAATGTGATTTTGAATGATCTCAGATGGAACGGGATGAACAAATCAGTTTCAGAAATCAATTAGATGTTCATCAAGAATTTAAACCCATAATGGAAGAGCTACGCCATCAATCTTCAAATGTCAAAGGACATGGATCTTGAAGATGTTAATGATATCTTTACAACTCTGTCTCAGCACGAAGATGAGGTAAATATGTTATGTGAAGAAAAGAAGTTGGTGAAAGAATCGTTAGCTCTGCTTGCTGACAAGAAGATGGGTAAATCAAGTTCTAGTTCTGGTTCCGATTTAAAGTCTAAGTCAAAGCTGCCCAAAGCCTATTTGACTGAGATTCCTACTTCTAGTTCTGATTCTTCGGTGGAAGAAGTTGAGGTGAATTATGATGATGATATTAAAAGGTTTGCTGATAATCTGGCCTTCATTACAAAACAGTTCAACAAGAGTTTTGGCAAAAAGAAGTATTTTAAAAAAATTCTAAAGAAAGAAGAAAAGATAGATCCATAGTCTGGAAGGTGTTTTAATTGTGGAAAATTTGGTCGTTTTTCAAAGGATTGCAAGTTTAAGAAGATAAAGAACTCAGAACACTATGCCAAGAAGTCAATGTTGGCAAAGAAATAGGAAGACGGGAAAGTGTTAATGGCTGAGGAGGAGAACTGGTTGTATCAAAGTTCTGACGACGAGGAAGCCCACTTTACCCAAGTCTGTATGATGGCAAAGGTTGAAGAAGAAGTTGCACCTGTTTCTGAGCATACCGATGAATACTCTGTGGTAAGTGAACATTCTAATAATCCCAAAATCACTAAATCATAGACAAATCAATTTACAACAAAATTCAATCAGAAATCAGACCAAATTTGATGAAAAATCAAAAAACGAGATTTTCTTGAAAAAATCAAGAAAATCGATCAAATTTTCTGATTTAACTACAAATTCAGAATCAAAAACAAGATACTCTCAATTCTCTCATATTTATAACGACTCTGATACCAATTGATAATCCCAAAATCACTAAATCAAAGAGAGAGAAAGTAGAGAGAGATTGAAGCGCAAAGTATGATTTGTATTGAGAATATGCGTGAGTTCCTTACAAAGACCAAAGCCACAAGGGACTTAAATACCCCAAGACCTAAACAACACAAATAATCCTCTAAACACAGTATTAGACCAAGTCTATAAATACAATGATTACTATAAAATCTAACTTAACACATTATGATAATTCGGAAGTTGTTGAATCTTTACTTGCACAAATCCAACACATGGAAGCTGAATTTGAAACTCTTAAAAGTAAACTTAGTCTTGAACGACAATCGATGATGAATTTTCGTGATGAAAATGCATTATTTGTTAGAACATAAATATGTTTGTTAGTGTATAAAAGTGTTGGAAAGTAAATAACATTTAATTGTATTTGATTTGTATTTGTAAAAGGCTTTAGGCCTATTGGGCTTAGTTGTATTTGGGCTTGGGCTTAATGTTGTAACAAGGGAGTGTAGGTGTTGGACTATAAATAAGTGTCTTTAGTTGTAATATTTTCATAATTCCAATTAATGAAAATGTAGTCCTTAAGCACTTTCTCTCTCTAGATTAGATTTAGTTTCTCTCTCTAAATAAATAGTTCATTCCTATTCTATTCTTGTTACACAAACACTTGAGATGTTAAAGATCATGGACCTAAAAACTGGTATCAGAGCCAAACGATAACATTTTTATCGAAACGATTATCGGACCTCGACATTTCATGCGTTTTAAGCCCGATTTACTTGTAAGATCATCGAATTATTAAATCCTCTTGAAGTATTGTTCTTAATCGTATTCCAGATCTATCTCAATTCGTAGAATCACATTTCGATAATTTTTGAGATTTTTCGATATTTTCGGTATCGTTTTTCGCGTCAAATCTATCGATCCGAAAAATCGTTGCATGAATCGATTTGAATTGTCAAGATATATTCTTTATTGAATTTCGAGCGATCTACAAGTTTTGGATCTGAATTTCGTCGAAAATTGAGCGAGTTATGAGCATTTTAAGTCGTTTCGCCGGAATTTTTAGATCTCGCCGGAATCTGACCGGAATTTGAGGTTTTGAGCATTGATGTTGTCACATCTTTTCCAGATCTGTTCTATAATGTTTCTCTAAAGTTTTTGATCAATTTAGACTGCTTCTTTTCTTTGAAAATCTGTCTTTCTTTTTCAAGCAAGTCTTGTAAAGTAGAAATCTGATTGGGAAGTTCAGTTATTTTGTTTTCAAGAACTTGTCTTTCTTTCGCAAAAGTGTCTCTTTCAGTGATTATTATCTTTTCGAATTCTGACACTTGCTTAGAAAGTTTTGAACATCTTAGCTCCAAATCCTTTTTCTCTTGGAGTGTTTTCTTTGAAAATTCAGATATCTGTTGAGTTGAAGATTTCTCCAGGTTTGATTTTTCTTTATCTTCTTGGATACTTGTTATCAATTTCGCATTTTTGATTTCCAAGACAGATATCTTATCTTCAAAAGCCTTAAACTTGTGTTGAAGATCAACTGATTCAGCTTGTAGTTCTGAAGATTTTTGTTCAGTTGTCTTCAGTTGGCTTTGGAGATTTTCAATCTTTCTCTCTCTCAATTTAATCTCTTTCTGACATGACTGAATAGTCTTTTCTTTTAAATCAATAATTTTCTCTCTTTCTTTAATCTCTTTCTCTTTCTCTCTTATGTCTGTCTCTTTCTTTCTTATGTCCTTCTCTTTCTCTCTCTACTCTCTCTCTCTCTCTACAATAAACATTGTCAGATCTTGAGTGTTCTATTTAGGAATCTTAGTAAAGTAATCTACAAGTGTTGTATTGGGCCTTGTAATGGGTTTGGTCTTAAATGTAACACGGGTGTTGGGCTAGTATATAAGGAGTCTGTTAGTTGTTTGTAGTAGGTAAGTTTCATTCACCATGTAGATCGTACGAGTTATTGTGTTTTGTAGTGTAGTTTTCATTGAGTGAATAAAAACATCTATAGATTCTTTCCCATAATCCTTGTTATCTTTGAATCATTCAATAAATATTGATCTCAGGGACTTGACAATTGGTATCAGAGCCTAACGCAGAGATTTTTCTACGCACGATCGAGATCTGTTTGATTGAAGAACAGTCACTGTGAAGAAAATTTTGAATTCTGGAATTGTTGATTAATTGAATGATATTTGTTGCCAAATTGATTCAGAAGTTATTGTCTGTCAGGATCTAATTCTCAACAAGAATAATGAACTCAGAAACAATATTAAAGAAGTTTGCGGACTAACACTTTAATATTCAAAGATCAATGTAACAGTGAATCAAAAATCACAATCTTGTAAACTTTATTGAATGATTTAAAGCTACAAGATTTCACACAAAACCTCAATATTGATGAACAGGCTCACCAATACGAATTCTACTTCTCTAGGACTAGGGTTCTAAACCTTGAGGTGAATTCTCTTAAAAAAAACTCAGAATGTTGTCTATCAAACTATTCAGACTAATTCTATACATATACTAAAGATAAAAGATAATTACAAAATATAAAAGATCTTCAGTATAATATTCCATAGTTATCTCCAAGCTTTCCATGAATATTTTCAATCAATACAGCTGTCTTCATTGCCATACGAAGTCTTCATCTCATAAGCAGTACTATCTTCATGAGCAGTATTAATACACATCAGTACTAACTACTAGCAGTACTAACTTTGCTTAGCAGTAGTAACTTCATCAAGCAATATTAATCCGATTCAGCAGTAGTAACTTTATTCAGAAGTAGTAACCATGTTGTGCTAGCAGCATTAAACATACTTGTGCAATTTTGTAATTCCCAACAATCTCCCCCTAACTTGACTTTTAGGAAGAGAAGTCAAGTTCTTCAATTATGGTCTTCAAGATGCTTTCAACACTACATCCTAGTTGCCCAAATTAGGATCCAGACCCAGACTTTGATTGATTGTCCTTCTTATCACAATTCTGGCCATTGCTGATTCCTTTGCACACACTAGCTTAGCTTTCAGCATCCCATTCAGCTTTTCCTTGCTATGATCATATACTTTGTCCACCAGGTAGTATTCATGATAACAGTTATCTATTGTGATCATGTATACACCACAATTTTCAAAGACTATCCACTCTTTTCAGCCTAAAGTAATCCTTTCTATTTTCCCTCAAGATATCCCAGAAGATGATCTCTGGAGCCTTTACAGAAATTGGAACATCCTGAACTGGTTCTATTAAAGTCATATACAGCCCCACATGCTCATCAGACTGACTTGCTTGCTGTGTACTTTGACTAGTTTGCTTAGTATGATCTGCCACAAATGATTCTGCTACTACTTCTGCTTCTTCAACTCTTGGTTTCTTGGACTGTTTCTTGGAAGCTATGGTCTTCATTCTCTTTGCAGACTTTACTTCCACAGTAGCATTCTCTTCTTTAGTGTCTTCAGCCTTTTCTTCGGTAGGAGTGACTTCCTCAGGGAATGGTTGTTGAATGTTTAGATCATGTCTCTCCTTCATCCTTCTTTCAGCCTCTTCCCTTTGTGAGGAGTCCCCTTGAAGCTTAGCCATTTCCTTTTTATAGAGCTCCTCAACTTGACTGTATGCCATATTAGTAAACATCTCTCCTTTGACACCAATTGAACCTTTCAGGAAATTGATCATTTTTCTCATTTCCTGATTGGCCAAAAAGGTCTTAGAAGGTTGTCTTTTCTGCCTTTTAATTGGGATTCTTTTAACTGGTATTTTCTTGGCTTCAACTGCAGTTTACATGCTCTTTTGATACTCTTCATTTAGCTTTTTAGCCATATTCAGTGCAAACTCCTTGTCTTTTTCAGATTGTAATTGTTCCTCCTTTTCTATTTCTGCTTGAAGCTGCTTTGCCACTTCTTCATCTAACTCAATCTGACTCTTCTTCTTTGAAGGTTGTTCAGGTTCAACCATCTTTCCTTTTCCCTTTACATCCTTCAAACTTGTCTCACTGCTTTCTTTTCTTTTCTTTGAAAGGCCTCCTTCTTTAATGACCACTCCCTTGACCTTTTGAGTAGCCTTAGGAGTGTCATTCTTGGCTTTTACCAATGTTTCTGCTATTTCCAACTCTTCAACAGATAACCCTGTTACTGCTGCTACCTGTTCTGTTACTGCTGCTTGAACCTCATCTGTTTCTGCTGCTTGTGGTTCTGTTTCTGCAGCTTTCTCCCCCTCAAACTTAAATCCCATCCCAGATGTACTTTCCTTCTCTGCTTCAGCCTGTTGATTCTCCCCCTTGTTGAAAGCATCATTAGCATTTCTTCTCTTCTTCAAAACAAATTGCCTTCTCCTCTTCTTTTGCACCAATCTTGTCACCATTTTCTTCAATTTGGTAATCTGTACTTGTTGAGATAGAATTACCATTTTCATTTATTCTATGTCTTTGCCTTGATTGATGACATCCAGATTAATGTTGCCCATTGTTTCCATCAGTTCATTGTAGTCATATCTGTCCTCACCTCCTTTAGGTGTGTTCACCACCTTTGGAGGATCATTGGATCTTTTTGTAGTGGAAGTCTTCTGCCTAGCAGAAGCACCTTGCACCCCCTGGGTTTCTTGGCACCTGGGACCTTTCAATGATTGCTCATTCAAAGTTGCCATGGGGGAGGTCTTATTGATGTTACCACTGTCCTCCTCTGTCCTAGTAGGAGTAGTGGCAGCCTGCTCACCCATATGCTCATACATCTCCTCATTGAGCACCTCCTTGGGGTTGGGAGACGCCCCTGTGGTTTCCCTATAGATATTCTCTAATGGAGAATTCTCCATTTGAGGGCTTAAAGGCTTTGTGGGTAAAGGTACAAGAAGGGAAGGAGCCTTCTTTACCTTTTTCCTTATGTAGGTATTGGTGATTGGTGAAGTTGGTCTTTGAAGAAGGGACTGAGGGATTGATATACTGATTGAAGGTTGGGATTGGCTTTCAGTGGGATGGTCTAATGAGGGACTTGACCCTGAAGCCATACCTTCTTCATTGTGGGACACCACCATCATTGTAGAGAACAATGGGGTGTCAACTCCTTCCGAGTCCAATGGAGATCTCTTCATATTTGAAAAGACCTTACCTTTGGGGATTTTAGGTACATATACCTCATCAAATTGAGGCATATTCGTCAATTCATTGGTTATAACTGCCTGTACAAATCTTGGGTACATATAAAAACTCTTTTTGTTTCCCAAGTTTGACACAAGGTCATTGAAAATCATTTTTGAAAAAATTGTACTTTCTGGCAGTGGCCAAGCAGACCAAAGCATAAGCAATGGTACTACTGAACTCACTCCATCTAGTAGTCTTTTTGGAAATACAATGCATAAGGGTATGGACAAAGAAACGCCATTGGGGTGAGAATTTAGCTTTTGAAAACTTGAAAACACCAATGGGCCTCCATACCCCATTCTAGTGAGAGTGGAAAACAAATAATCATTAGGGATAGATGAGATACTTGAGGCATCGTCTAGACGTATACATATGCGAATTACCTCTTCAGAAACTGTCAAGGGTTTGTCACACACCCTTGTCTTGATAACTTGCACACCATTTTCAGTAACAATGGTGGCATTTGCCCAGAATTGTTTCTGGTGCTCAATGTAGATGGATGGCGACACTGTAAGAGCATACGCGATATGGCTTGTCTTGACAAAATCAACTATCTGGTGAAATCCATCAGCCTGCTTCGGCTTTTGAAGCATTGCGATTTCGTTGTGCTCATCAATGAACGCCATGGAGGCCATCAAGCTTGAGTGTTCTTGCCTGAAACTTACTAGGTGCTTGAGAGAAAAAGGATTAGACAGAAGATGAATAGTATTCAAAGAGTCGTTAAGAGCTTTTAGGCGGGCAAAAAGGGTATTTATACGATTCGAGAAATAAGCAGTATTAACCACTAGCAGTATTAACTAACTAGCAGTATTAACTGAGAGCAGTATTAACCACTAGTAGTATTAACCAACTAGCAGTATTAACTGAGAGCAGTATTAACCACTAGAAATATTAACTAACTAGCAGTATTAACTGAGAGCAGTATTAACTACTAGTAGTATTAACTAACTAGCAGTATTAACTACCTTAGAATAATTAAATACCCAATCAAAACAACCTGAAACACTTAAACACACAGGGGTTAATAGCACCAATTTAAAGAAAGTAACTAAGGAGGAATCTATTTAGGTACATAAAGAGAATGAGAATATACTTATTCATTGTTCATCATGCCCACACTTGTGACCAAGAATGTGAATCTACCCACATCAAAAGCTTTTGTGAATAGATCAGCAAACTGGTTAGTTGTGTGTACTTTCTGAACCTGAATTAGTTTCTTCTCATTACAGTATCTGATAAAATGGTACCTTATTTCTATATGCTTTGTTTTTGAATGCTTGACAGGATTATTAACAATGCTAATCGCACTGCTGTTGTCTATGAAAATAGGAGTGTGAAGAAATGTCATACCGTAGTCCATCATTTGATTCTGAATCCATAACACTTATGAGCAGCAGCTTACAACAGCTATGTATTCGGCTTCTGTTGTTGAGGTGGACACTGTGGTTTGCTTCTTAAACTGCCATGATACTAGTCTTGCACCCAAAAACTGACATCCTCCAGTTGTAGACTTTCTGTCTAAGTTAGCTCCACCCAGATCACTATCTGAATATGCAAGTAGGTCAAATGGTGAGTCATGAGGATACCACAGTCCTAATCTGGGTTGACCTTTGAGATATCTGAATATCCTCTTGACTACTTGAAAATGTGATAGCTTTGGCCTAACTTGAAATCTTGCACACACACAAACAGGGAATATGATATCTGGTCTAGAAGCTGTGAGATACATGAGGGAGCCAATCATGGATCTGTAGTGATGAACATCCACATCCTCCCCCTCAAGATTTGCAGTTATCTGTTTGTGCGTCTCCATGGGTGTGCTTGCAGCCTTGGAATTTGAGAATCCAAACTTGGTTAAAATGTCCTGCACATACTTGGTTTGGCTTATGAAGATTCCATCTTCTTGCTGCTTAACTTGTAGGCCAAGTAAGAAAGTAAGTTCACCCATAGAACTCATCTTGAATCTCTTATGCATTAATTCTTCAAAATCTCTGCACAATTGATCTTTTGTGGATCCAAAGATGATGTCATCCGCATAGATTTTCACTAACAGGATGTCCTTCTTCTTCCTTTGAATGAACAGAGTCTTGTCAATGATTCCTCTCTCAAACCCATTTTCCAAGAGATAGGTAGACAAAGTGTCATACCAAGCTCTTAGCGCTTGATGTAGTCCATACAGTGCTTTCTTCAATTTGTATACTCTGTAAGGATACTTGGGATTTTCAAACCCTGGAGGTTGACAGACATATACTTCTTCTTCAATTTTGCCATATAGAAAAGCACTTTTCACATCCACTTGGTAGACTTTGAACTTCATGAAAGAGGCATAGGCTAAAAATAGCCTAATGGCCTCAATCCTGGCCACTGTTGCAAAAACCTCTTCATAATCAATTCCTTCTTCTTGAGTGTACCCCTGTGCTACCAATCTAGCCTTGTTCTTGATCACTATCCCTCTCTCATCCTACTTGTTTCTGAAAATCCATTTTATCCCTATTGCTCTATGCCCTTTAGGCAGTTCTACCAAATCCCATACATTTTGCAGTACAAACTGCAACAGCTCCTCTTGCATTGCTTCTATCCAGCTTGGGTCTTTCATTGCATCATGTGCCTTTTTGGGCTCAACCTGAGATAGAAAGCAAGATAGTAAGCCTGATTGTATGTCTTTTAATCCTCCCAACTTACTCTTATTCCTTGTGATGATTGGAGAATTGATGTCACCAATCACTAACTGAGGAGGATGATCTTTATGCACTTTAGTTTGATGAATAGTCTCTTCATTGATCTCTGTCTCCAGATTAGAGTCATTCTTTTCAGGAGAGCTGCCACCAAACACTGAGGAGTTCTCATCATCAGTATCATCTTCTGCCAAAACAGGCATCTCAGGTTCTAGTTGTTCTGAAGTCAAAATCTGATCCTCCTTTTCACCTCTCTCCTCTTTATTCTAAGTAGTTTCAGTATCCTTTGAATCTGCAACATCTTTCTTCTCTTGAACACAGATTTCAATAGGATCTGCTGTAGGGATTGGAACTAGCAGAAACTCTTGTCTTTTGTCTTGTACTGATTCTGTCCCTGTCCCTGTATTATTCTCATAACTGAAACCCAATGAATTAGTTAGTGAATCAATGTCAAAAAGCCAATCAGGGCCTGTACCAAGTTTATTTGGTGTGCTCTCATTGCATTTGACATTGTCACTTTCCTCAATTATTCTAGAAGAGGTATTAAAAACTCTGTAAGCCTTACTTTGGGATGAGTAACCAACCAGAAATCCATCATCTGCTTTGCTATCAAACTTGCCTAAGTGAGTTTTGGTATTAAGAATTGTGCAAGGACACCCAAAAGGTTTGAAAAATCAAATAAAAGGTTTCTTCTTGTTAAAAAGTTCATATGGAGTCTTGCCTTGAGATTTAACTATTAGAACCCTGTTTTGAACATAACAAGCAGTATTAACTGCTTCTGCCAACATGGATCTTGCAGCTTCAATCAGTGTCCTATTTCTCCTCTCAGCAACTCCATTCTGTTGAGGGGTCCTAGGAGCACTGTATTGTCTCTCAATACCTTTTTCCTCACAAAATTTGTTTAGGTCATTGTTTTTAAATACAGTTCCATTATCAGACCTAATGATTTTAACTCTTTGATTTGTTTGGTTTTCAACTCTGAGAATAAAGGATATGATCAGTCCACTTGTCTCATCCTTTTTCCTCAGAAAATAGATCCAAGTGAATCTAGAGAAATCATCAACAATAACTAAGCAGTAAGATTTCTTGCCAATACTCATCACATATGTAGGACCAAACAGATCCATATGCAATAATTGGAGAGGTGTAGAGATTGTATTTATCTCTTTGGACTTATGAGAAGATTTGTGCTGTTTGCCTTTAAGACATGCAACATAATGATCATCACATGAAAATACCTTTTGTGGTAAACCTCTTACAAGGTTTTTTTTCACAAGATTATTCATTGTTTTAATGTTCATGTGACACATCCTTCTGTGCCAAAAAGATGATTCATCAACAGAAGCTTTTGAAAATAGACAATTAAATGATGAATCATTGGATACATTCTTTAAATCCAAGCAATAAACATTGTCCTTTCTTGGAGTTCTCAGTAGTATCATACTTTCATCAACTACCTTGAACCCTTTAGCAAGGATAATACATTCAGTATCAGTAAACAATATACTATGTTTCTTGTCACAAACCTATGATACACTTAACAGGTTGTATCTCAATTGCTCAACATAGTAGACATTCTCAAATGTCATCTTACCCTTTGATACATTACCTTTTCCACTAATCTTTCCTCCAGATGGATTACTACCAAATGCAACATGTCCTCCATCAATTCTTTTAAAGTTTTGTAGGCAGGACTTGTTGCCTGTCATGTGCCTAGAGCAACCACTATCAATATGCCAAATGCTCTTCCCTTTCAGCTGTTCGTTACCCTGCACATAAAGTATAACAGTTAGTTTTTAGTAGGAACCCAAGCCAAAGTGGTCTTGGGTTTCCCATTCTCATCAACATATTCACAATCAGTTTTGATGAACTTTTCAGTCTGGGGAATCTTATGGCTTGAATACTTTGTCACAATTATGGGTCTGTTACTGGAAGCAGTACTAACTTGATTGGCAGTATTAACTTTGTTAGCAGTACTAACATCATTAGCAGTACTAATTGGATTAGCAGTACTAATTTTGTTAGCAGTACTAACTTTATTAGCAGTACTAATTGGATTAGCAGTACTAACATTGTTGGCAGTAGTATTGCTTGCAGAAGTATTATTTTTGTCAGCAGTACTATTTGAAATAGCAGTACTAACAGATTTCTTTATCTTTGGAACCCATACTTGTACAAAGTTGTTTGCTCTCTTTTTCATTAAGTTAGTCATTGGCTTAGTTGGAGTATTTTTCTTAGATTTTGCACATAAAGGGGCTGTTTTTACATTTTCAGCCATATGATTCCTTCTTTGATTCCTATAACCAACTGGATTTTGTATATGTCTTTGAAAATTTATCCTCTGGTTCATAGGATTGAAATAACAATATTTGGCAATATGGTTAAGCTTTCCACAAATAAAACAAGGTTTTGGTCTATTGATTTTACTCAGATCAACCCCTTGTTTTTGTGCCCACTGATTATTCCAGTTTCTTTGATTACCCCTTCATTTATCATGTTTTTGGGGCTGAGACTGTTTACATGTACAGGGATTCATAGCTGTGGTCTGCATATAGTGGACTCCCTGTACCTTACCCTTTTCTCTCTTTGAGCTCTCCACCTTTTCACTCTTGATAAATGGTTTACCCCCCCTTTCATTGGTAAGAATATGATTTTCTACAGGAATCTCTTCTGCATTCTTACTCTCAGACTTCTCTTCCTCATTCTCTTCTTTAACCACCACACTATCTATAGGATCTACTTCTGTTGCTCCTATAGGTAAGTCCTCCTTATTTTCGTTCTCTAAGAGATCTGAGGAGGGAGGGATGTAATTATTGTTATAAGGTGGAGGTGTTGCATTGTATCCTATACCACTCTTGAACTTATCATGAACTTGAGCTTTAAGCAAAGAGTCCATTGCTTTGGAAGCATAAGTGAACTTCTCAATGTCAATCTTAGCTTTCTCATACTCACTCTTTATCTTCTCACATTCCTCTTTAGACTTTTCTATTTGAATCTCTAATTGATTTTTCTCCCACTTCCAGTAATTTGTGTCATACATGTGCAGAAGTTCATTGGCCTTGTAAGCCTTGATTTGATCTTCAAACTTCTCAACAATCACCTTATACTCTCTTATATCTCTTTCTAACCTTTTAAGGTCGTCACACATGCTTTGGTTATGATCCCTGTACTTTTGTACAGTCTGAAGACAATCTTTAGTGCACAGTTTAGTTTTTACCTCAGTTGGAATATCTATGCTGGAAGATTCTGAGACTTCTGCCATCAGGGCTTGATTCTGAACAACTTCTTCTGCTTGATCACTCCAATCAAATCCCATTCCTTCTTGAGAAACAAGAGCTTGAGTGGGGTTTCTGTTGTTTTGGAAGCTTGAGGAATGTGCTTGCTGATGGTTACTGCCATGTTGTTGAGGAAATCCTCCTCTGCATTCTCTTGCAAAGTGTCCCATTTTGTGATACTTGTAGCACTCCACCTTTGACTTGTCAAACCCAGCACCATCTTCTCTCTTCTGAGAAAAGTTGTTCCTGCCAGTCCTCTTTATGAATCTCTTGACCCTCATAGTTATCATGGCCATCTGCCACTTTATATCCATCTCCTCAAGGTCATCAACATTAATTTGTTCAAGATCATCATTAATTAAACCAGAATTAGCATGACTAACAAGAAAATCTTCTAATACAGAGTCATTAGATACATTATGCTTAGATACATAAGCAGTACTAACTGATTCTGCATTAGCAGCAGAAACAGTAGAAGAAGAAGATGATAAGAGAGCAGCATTATGAGTGTATCCAGAAGGTCTTTTCTTGGCTTCAACTTCAGCCTCAAACACCCTTAAGTCATTATAAAGATCATCTAGTTCTTTGTCCTCCAGCTTGTCATCCTGTCTGAAAGAGACAATATACATGGTCCATTCATCTCCAAGGGACCTTAAGAACCTTCTGTTTACATCATCTTGATCAATCTGCACTCCAACAGTAGCTAGTTCACCAATCAGCTTGTTAAACCGGTCAAAAGTTTGAGTTATGGACTCATTCTTAGTTGACATGAAGTTTTCATACAGTTGCTTCAATATAGCCTTCTGATTTCTCTTGGTACTTTTGGTACCAGAAAATCTCTTCTCTAGAGCATTCCAAAGCATCTGTGCATCAGTGCAGTTGCAGAATTGGTGTTGATACTCATTAGGAATAGCTAAGAGTAGTGTGCTCAAGGCTTTCATCTCTGTCTGCCTTATCTTCCTCTCTCCATCTGTCTTTGGTGGGATTCTTTTTCCATCTGCTCCAATCTTTCTTTCATTAGATGGTCCATTCTCAATGATGTCCCACATAGAGTAATCTGGGAGAAGGATGTATTGCCTGATCCTAATCTTCCACATGTCAAATTCATTAGATCTGAGCATTGGAACCTTTGAGACCAGAACACTATCACTTGAACCGTCCATGATGATTGAAGGTTTCTGAGAAAGAATGATGATTGAAGGTTTCTGAGAAAGAATGATGATTGAAGGTTTCTGAGAATACTGGGCTCTGATACCACTTGTCAGGATCTAATTCTCAACAAGAATAATGAACTAAGAAACAATATTAAAGAAGTTTGCGGACTAACACTTTAATATTCAAAGATCAATGTAACAGTGAATCAGAAATCACAATCTTGTAAACTTTATTGAATGATTTAAAGCAACAAGATTTCACACAAAACCTCAATATTGATGAAGAGGATCACCAATACGAATTCTACTTCTCTAGAACTAGGGTTCCAAAACTTGAGGTTAATTCTCTTAAAAAAAAAACTCAGAATGTTGTCTATCAAACTATTCAGACTAATTCTATACATATACTAAAGATAAAAGATAATTACAAAATATAAAAGATCTTCAGTATAATCTTCCATAGTTATCTCCAAGCTTTCCATGAATATCTTCAATCAATACAGCTGTCTTCATTTCCATACGAAGTCTTCATCTCATAAGCAGCACTATCTTCATGAGCAGTATTAATACACATCAGAGTAAAGTACTAGCAGTACTAAATTTGCTTAGCAGTAGTAAATTCATCAAGCAGTATTAATCTGATTCAACAGTAGTAACTTTTCTCAGAAGTAGTAACCATGTTGTGCTAGCAGCATTAACCATACTTGTGCAATTATGTAATTCCCAACATTGTTGATTATTATTGAATCACTTACTTGTTCCAATTTCAATCCAGAAAGTCGAATTGGTCGATTTTGAGAAGTTTATGTTCGAAAATGTCGTATCATTGTGTTGAGATCAAAAGTTGCTTTAGAGTCGAATTTGGACTGCATCATCAACAACAATTGTGCTCAAAAGTTGTTTTCGAACCTGATCTCAAAAGCACATCTCAAAATTCGAAGTACAGAAAGATAATTTGAAGAAAAGATGGAAAAATATTCGAGATCCACAAAATTTGCATGATCAGAATGAAGAACTCGCATAGTTTGACGAACTCGCATGAAAATTAAAAGAATTCGCATAAGTGAAGATTTTGGAAGAAATCGCATCATAGAATTCGCATGCTTAAGAGTTCACATGCTTGAATTCGCATAGCCTTTGATTATGATATTTTGTTAAGTACAGAATTCGCACAAAGGTCATATGCGAAATGTTCAAGAATTCGCATGACTAAATTCTTTGAAGATGAAATTTTGTAAGTGTGGAATTCGTACAGATGTGTGATGCGAAAAGTTATGAATTCGCATGTGAGAGTGATGCAGGAAGTTATGGATTCACAGGTGTGAGTGATGTGAATTATGAAGAATTCGTAGATGTGAGTTATGCAAGATGCGAGGAATTCGCACATAGGCACGTGCGAGAAGTAAGAATTCGCACGCAGGCTTATGCGAATTGTGGTGTTAGGCTGATGCCATCATGAGAATTGTGCTCAATATGAATAGTGATTTGTGAATTGTTGGTTGTATGCGAAAAGTTTTGATGTTTTTGAGAATTTTGACTGTTCTGAACCCTGTTTGATACAAGTTTGCCCTGTTCCCGAACTTTTTACGTGGAATGCATATGTGACATCACTCTTATCATATGTTGGTCACATATCTTTATCAACTGATCTATTTTTCACGAGTGCTCATGCTTTTCAAGATTTTCAAATTTTGGATTTGAGGATTTAGTCTCTGATTGGATTGAGTTAGTTGCATGAGCATCTGCAATCATCAGTCTGGAAAGCTTCTTTTGTTATTAGACCATTGAGAGCACTTTATCATTCTTCTGACTTGATCACTCAGTAGTGTGAGCGACTGCAATCATTGTTCTGATTCTTGAGTTGTGATTCAGAATCCTGAGTGCTTATAATCATCCAGCTGATTCGTGAAGAAAGGAGTTCTGGGTTTGATTATTCAGTATTCTAGAAAGCAGCCAGAAAATGAGCGTATTTCATCAGTTGTTGAACAATGCTTGCCTTCTAACCTTTGCCTTGTAGTGTTGCTACCGGATGCTACCGCCCGTAAGCTGATCAACAATGTTTTAAAACTCGAGTTGACCCGGCCGGTTCAACCGGTTTAACCGGGAACCATTGAAAAGACCGGGTCAATTACGACCGGTTTTTTGGGAAATTACGACCCGGATCGAACCACCGGTTTTTTGATTGAAATGGTTGAACCGGTAATAGCCCGGGTTGACCCGGTTAAAAAAATAAATTTCTTATATTTGTGTTTTTTACGTTTTTGAATTGATGTAAAACTTGTTGTTATGTGTTTTTTTTAATGTTTTTGGATTGATGTAAAACTTTTTGTTATGTGTATTTTTAATGTTTTAACTTGTGGACATCAAATTCTTGGTTTTATATATACATATATATATATATAGGCCGATAATCAAATGAAAACCAAAAATATGTTACAAACCCTTGAGAACCGATATAAAAATATTTGTTTACATGATTTTTTTTCATCAAAACCTATGATTTAAGATATTGTTTCACCTATATTTTTGTTCACCTTGTGAAATGATTGCACGTGAAATTTGATTTTTGATTCACCTAGTGAAATGAAAAATACAGGTAAAAAATATTCATGTGGTGAAACAAATACATGTGAAACTATCATATTATGAAACAAATATATGTGAAACAATATTTTAAATCCAAGCATTTGGTGAAAATATATCATGTAAAAAACTATTTTTATATCGGTTCTCACAGGTTTGTAACATATTTGTGGTTTTCATTTGATTTAGCCCCTATATATATATATACAAGAAAATGAAAATTACATAAAATTTCTTGAAACCGGGTCAACCAGCTGGTTGAACCGGTAGAACCGGTTGGACCGGTTGAACCGTGACCCGGTCACCACACCGGGTCAACCAAAAAACCGGTTTTTAAAACATTGTTTATCAGATGAAGTTCTTAAGCTGAATTCTTATTTCAACTCGAGGTTCCAAGATAGATCAGATGTTATACAATGAAGATGCACTTGGTTGTCATTCCAATATTCAACACATATCATTCTTGTGGGCATACGGAATGTGTTGGGTTTACAAGAGTCAAAAGTTGTCTTTACGTATACTCAGTCGAGGTTATGGTCTACATCAGATCTGGTATTTCAGTTGAAACTTCAAGGATAAAAGCTACTTTCAAGGGGGAGCTAGAGGAGCTTTGAAGTTTATGCAACGCTAAGTTTTATAAAGAAATCAAGGGGGAGAGGAGCTTAAAAGAGAATGATTACTTTACAAAACTTAGGGGGAGAATGTTAGAACATAAATATGTTCTATTTAGGAAGTTTAGTAAAGTAATATACATGTGTTGTATTGGGCCTTGTAATGGGTTTGGGCTTAAATAAATATGTTCTATTTAGGGAGTTTAGTAAAGTAATCTACATGTGTTGTATTGGGCCTTGTAATGGGTTTGGGCTTAAATGTAACAAGGGTGTTGGGCTAGTATATAAGGAGTCTGTTAGTTGTTTGTAGTAGGTATGTTTCATTCACCATGTAGATCGTACGAGTTCTTGTGTTCTGTAGTGTAGTTTTCATTCAGTGGATAAAAACATCTACAGACTATGTCCCATAATCCTTGTTATCTTTGAATCATTCAATCAATATTGATCTCAGGGACTTCACATTATTGAAAGTTGAGATCGAGGACAAAGAAAAGGAAAAGGATAATTTAAAGAAAGAAAAAGCTGATTTAAACACAAAGATTACTAAACTCGAAAAGAACTTGGTTAAGCTGAATTCTGAAAAGGGTGAATATAAAATAAAATTTGAAGTTTGTTTTCAAGAAAGAAATGAGGCATATTGAAAGATTAAACAACTAGAAGATTTAAATTTGAAAAGAGGACAGACTGAACAAACTCTAAATCTTCTCACAAACAAACTCTAGGATGTTCGTTTTTACAATCCAAAACTGGGGTTAGGTTTGTCAGAAAATGATATTTTAAAAAGAGCCCCTGAGAATTTGTATAACTTTGATAAATTGGGTTCTATTGTAAAGAAGATTCCAAATATTCGAGACATATTTGTGAAAGCTGATACTCCTATATCTGAAACTCCATCAAATGGCAAGGAAGTAATAGACGATGATACATCTAGTTGCACTGATTCACAATCAAGTTTTAAATCAGTGGGATTCAAATATAATGATTTGAATAAGAGCTACAAAAATAAAAAATTATAATTTGTAGAGTTTGAATCATTATTTTCCCCACCTTCTTCAAATGAATCTGTCAACGAAGATAAAGTCATACATGAGACCAAATGTTAGTATGATGAGTATGAATCTGATACTGATATTTGTGATCAAAATATTTTTTCTGAATCTATTGCTTCTGAATCTTCAAGTGGAGCGAAGGTAGAAGAGTCTTCAAATGTCACGAATTCTGATAATCAATCTGAGTTTGTTGAGAACATGATTGAAGAAGATTTTGAAGAGATGGCGAATTCTTCAGATCCTGTCCTAATTTTAAATAAGCTTGAGACACACTCTGATGTTCGTCAAACATCTTATTTTGAAAAACAAATCACTGATTTACAAAAGGCTCTTGAAGAAGTTGAAGATGAAAATTGTGATCTTCGTTTTAAACTTGATAAATCTTTGGAAGAAAATAAAGAGCTTTGTAAACAAGTTAATGGTTTTAAAAATGATTTGTTTAAAAAGAATTTAATTGAACAAAAGGAGTTTGATGACAAAAAGTAGAATGTTAGATCAAACCCGGAGTTTGTGACTCTTGCTAAGTCATTGGTTGATTATTCTTCATGTTCTGAACATTTGCCAAGTGTTTTTGAAAAAGGTGAAACTTCTGGAATAAAGAAAACAAATTCACTCTCTAAGAAATCAACTAATAAAGTTTCTTTTGGTGTTTCAGATCTGAGTGGAAAGTTGGTGAAGGGAGTTTGGAGGAAGAAAAATTGTGAAAAGAAAGATTGTCAAAATGTTTCTGAAAATGATTGTACTGTTTCCATTAGTGATGATAGTTTGAAATGTACTAGTTCTACGAGAAATAATTGTCAATTTCGTTTCAATAAATGTAACATTTTTGATAAATCAAATGTAATGACTGTTAGAACATAAATATGTTCACTTTAGAAGTTTAGTAAAGTAATCCATAAGTATTTGTATTGGGTTTGGGCTTAATTGTGTAAAAGGGGTATGGGGTATATAAGGAGTCTGTATGTGTCTTTGTAGAGTAAGTTTCATTTGTAACCATGTAGATATACAATTCCCAAACGCTCTCTGTAGTTTAGTTTGTGTTTAGTTTTCAGTTCAATAAAACTACAGATTTCTATCCCTTAATCCTTGTTATTGTTTCATTATTCAATCAATCTTGATCTCACGGGACTAACAAGTGGTATCAGAGCCGAACTCAGAATCATTATACGACGATCGAGATCAGATTGCATTGAAAAAGAACAGTCACTGTTGGAAATTTTCGATTTCTGGAATTGACATTAGATTGGATGTTCTATGTTGATAAATTGATTTTGTGGTTACAGTCGATTGTCATTGAATCAATAACATGTTCTAATTTCAATTCATAAAGTCGAATTGGTGGATTTTGAGAAGTTTTTGTTCGAAAAATGTATATCACTGTGGTATGATCGAATGGTGGTTTAGAGTCGAAATTAGACTAGATCATCAACAGTAAATGTGCTCCAAAGTTATTTTCGAACCCGTTCTCAAAAGTGATAAACCCAAAATCACCAAATCTTAGAGAGAGAAAGTAGAGAGAGAGAGAGTGCGCCAAATGTAAACTGTATATTCAAAATGAGTTCCAAAAGTAACAAAACAAAGGCACCTAAGGGACTTAAATACCCAGGGCCTAAACCAATACAGATAAGCATGCTAAACACAGTTAAGACCACTGATAATAAATAAATTGATTACTATTCAAAATAGACTTAACAATCTCCCGCTTAGTAATCAATGACGCTCTTCTCTTTGAACGAAGTCGATTTAATCCAAGTAAAACTTCTAAGCGTCTTAGAGTTGAACGGAAGATCAACCTCTCATCAATGATAGTTAATACTTTCTTGAGAAGTTGAATCTCTTCATTCTCGATCTGATACAGTTCACTTCTTGATTCCAAAAAGCTTTTTACAGCGGCTTTTAAACGATTCTCCAACTGTAGCTTGATCACCTTCAACGTTCCATCAGAGTAATGATTAATTTCTTCAAATCTTAGGAAGCATTTCTGACTAGAAGCATTCCTATAAACAACTCCAAATGGATTATGAAGAATAGTGAATAAAGAATATGAGTCGATGTTCGACAAGCTACGGTCAGGTCTTTGAAGGTTTACCACTGGCTGAAAGCTTTCAACAGCCATTTGAAAGTCAAAAACTCTGTAAAATATGATTTGGCGTCGAATGAATCTTTTAATCACAAACAATGCTTGAGAGACATCTTCAGTTCTGTAATAAAGATTCCTGAAATGATCATACAGAAACTCAACGTCATCAATGGATAGATCATTAAAATCAGCTTCCGAGAAAGTATACAAGTTGCAATCTCTTCTTTCCACTTCAAATACAAGATATCAGATATTAACAAACTTCTTTATCGACACGCTGATAACCCGTACTATCGAATGAGGAGAAGAAACGAGATGCTTTCCACGGTGTTGGCATTTGATGAACATCAAGTATTCATACTAATTATCAGCAGACTCCTTTTCAACCCCAAGAATTGCATGAATGTTGATCTGTCTTCTTCTAGAAACAAAAATATTGCTTTGAGAGTCTTCCAGAAGTAGCTTCAGGAATCTCATCTTGTGAAGGAAAATCTCCATACAAAGTGTTTGCTACCTCTTCATCCTTTGCGTCAAGATAGAAAGTATTATCTTCAGTATCAGAAATGATGATTATATCTTCGCAGTCCCCTTCTTTAACTTTGCAAAGCTTCTCATATCTGATGTCATCGTCATCATCTGAATTGATCTCTATGAAGTTTGAGAAGAAAGATCTCATGTTGTTTGCTGCATCAGAATCATCCAAGTCAATTGACCTTGTTGCAATGTCTGGATCAACATAAATGACTATCTGCATGTTATTCTCTGTATTCTGTTTAGAAATGATCAACACATTAGACATAGCAGATAAATCAACAATTTCTATCATTTTGTTCACAAGATCTTTAACACAACAGTCTTGAACATTATCAGTATTCTTTTCTCTAACAGCCGCCTCATCTTGAGATTGATCTTCTCTAACTGAAGAACCCTCTACCCCTTATCTCTTCGTCATCTCCCCCTCATGACTTTGATGATCGGGATCATCTTGGTCATGTCTCCTTTTATGAGACTGGCCTGCTTCATTTCTGCAACTCTGTTCATGAAGATCAAACCTGTTAGATAAATCAGTTAAGGCTTGATTCATGAGAGATAGACCTTCCTTGATATCTGAAAATTTTGTTCGAGCATCAGATATAAAAGAAGTGAATTCATCATACAACACAGAAACCTTGTCAGGTGCAGAAGTAGAAGCTGAAGGCAGAGTCGGTTGAAAATTCTTTAGCAGAGAAATCAAGTCTTTATCTTGTTGTTCTGGCAGCGACATAGAAAGAAGATAAGCATAGAGAATATCTGATAACTCTGAAATCGGAAGATCTTGAACTAGAGTGATGGAAGATACCGGAGGACGAGTAGATGCAAAGACACCAACTGATTGAGTAAATGGTGGAGGAAGTGGAATGGATACTATCACAGGAGCCGTAGTAGAAACAGTAGTAGACGGTTCACGGATAACCACCCTAGATAGGCGTCTAAACGGAATCTCTGGCGGAATCATAGTCGTATCAATCTCTGGCATCTTGCCTTTGAAAAGAGCCCACATCTTCTGAATTTCTTCATTCTTTTGTTCTTCAAACCGTTCGCTCATTTGACTGATGACTTCATTCAAAGTCATAAACTTTTCTGTTGGATCTCGAGCTTGAACGGAAGAAGGCTCAACAACTGAAGTAGGTGTAGCTGAAGAAGAAATATCAGAGAGAGAAGTGGCTGGACCTTGACTCTCTATCTGAGCTGAGGCATTTGCAAAAGCTAAATCTAATTCCTCAACCTGAATGTTAGCAACTGTTGGATTGATAGGTACAGATTCTTCATCAGACATCACAACCACTGGTTCATTCAAGTCTGGTGCTCTAATCTCCCTGTGTAAGACACGAATAGCTGGTTGATCATCATTTGCATCATCACCATCATCATCATCATCACTATCAGTACCAACATCATCATCTCTATCTCCATCTCCATCTCCATCATTAACATCATCAGCAGTAACAGCATCATCATGAACAGTATTAGCTGGTTCATTGTCAATGGCAGCAAGTACATCACCTATTTGTTGATCGGCAACAACTGCTTCAACCTCTTGTTCATCATGAAAAGGTTCTGCTTGTACATCATGAGACGGTTCAGCTTGGTCAGCGTCCAAAGAAAGATCATGTTCCAGACAGTATTGAATTATGCTATCATTAGATGGATCAACATAATTCACAATGAGGTCATGAGGAATCGGCATGGAGTAGTCGAAAGACTGCTTCTGTTTCTGAATGTATGTCATCTCAGTATCCGGAACCTGAGGCCAAGACAGTCGACGAGGAATAGCAAGATTACTTCGGAACATACTCCGAACTGTGAGCTTCATATATCGGACAAAAGGAATGAACTTGCGCTTCTTATGCGCCATTTTGTCTTGCACTCTCTTTGAACGTTCGGTCCAGAAGATGTACGTGTAGTCGACATGCAGGTCATAGACAACTGCATGGAACAATCAAAGATAGTGAAGACTTGCATTGACCGTGCCAGAATGTTTTGATGTAAGGCACCTATTGAGAACAAAAGACAATGCATACCAGACCGGAGGCAGGTTCGATTTGTCAAACTGACTTACTCTATCCAAAGCACCGAGATACCTAGATTACGAATACCCTCGAGAACATCCAATTCAGAAGGATAGTTATCGTAAGAAGTTCTGCCAGGTCGGGAATTTGGCTCAGGAAGCTCCAGTATTAATCGAAGACGCTTGTATGATAGAAAAAAATCAAACTAGTCAACCTGCAAATCGAATCGATGTGGTCGAACTAGCTCATTCTTAGTAATAGTGTGCCAGGCCAGTTGGAGATACACTTCAGGAACATCGGCAAAAGAAGTGAGAGCCGGAGCAAGCGGATGTCCACTGAGAATAGCTCGAATCACAGGATGAATCTTTATCTTGTCAAAGTCCACGAAGTAATTGTTCGGCTTGTATGGCAAAATGTAGAACATAGTTGGAAATACGTCATTTGGTGTTCACCGCTGAGCTGAAAGATTCGCCCCAACAGAAGGTACAGATGGCATAGGCGTATCGTGTGAGGCATGATCAGATGGGTCATCATGAATTACATTCTCATCTTGAACCATTGGATCAGTAACGTTTTGAGAAACCATTAGTGAACCTAAGAAACAGAAAAGAAGAAAATTAGATATGAAAAGAAAAGAAAAAAATGAAAAACATAAAGAAATAAAAAAAATAATATCCTAAGTCAGGTTTGCGCGACAAGTGCGAGACGCAAACACAGGTTTGCGCGAAGAACGGGTGGCGCAAAAGATGGTTTGCGCGACAAACTGATGACGCAAGACAAACTTTGCGTATCAAGTACAAAGCGCAAAACGAAGTTTGCGTGAGGCACTTGTGAAGTAAACCTGACTTGAAAAAATTCAAAAACACGACACAAGAAGGTTTGCGTGACACAAAGGTAACGCAAACTTAACTTTGCGTGACTAGATGGTAACGCAAACTTAACTTTGCGTGACCTGTTGGTAACGCAAACTTAACTTTGCGTGACAGGTTGGTAATGCAAACTTAACTTTGCGTTAACAACAAAAAACGCAAAAACCCTAGAAAATACAAAGGTTTGCGTGAGTTCATCTTTTGAGTTCCAAAAATTCAATTAAATCGGTTTAAATGTAAAAAAGTGGATTCGAAAAACAAATAGGAACATTTATAAATATATTTCGACCAAAGAAATACTGATTAAAAACAGTATTCAACCCAAAATTTTGAAAATTTTCGAAATCCAAAGATGAACAGTAGCAATGTCTACGAAAAACCAAAATCGAAAACTAAAAACAACAAAATAAAATAAGAAAACACATACCTGGGATTCGAAAATAGTTACTAAATCTATCCAGTCATTGATTTTAACAAAGAAGCTCTCGATTCTGATGAAGATGATGATGAACAGTGAATATCGAAAACACACAGAACGAAAAACGAATACAAGATAAGAAAAAGAACAATGCTATGCTATGCTAAAATTAACCACAAATCAAATACAATAAGAAATAGAAAACATACCCAATCGATGAATAAGTCTGAAGTCAACAACTGAGAGATCGCACAGAGAGAGGAAAAAAGAAGAATCAGATTTCAAACAAAGAGAGAGAGAGAAAAAGAGAAAATGAAAAGGACATACACTATTTATACGAAAAAGGACACACTATTTATACGAAAAATTACCTGCAAAGTTCTCTTACTTCCCCTACACAAATGCACTAAATTTAACAGATCAGTATATCATTTGCTTAGAAATATCATAAAACTTACCTGATGAACTCCTGATCTGGACTTTAAGCACTTTATCAGATATGTACCTGACCACCTTATTCACTCCCCCTCAAAAACAGAAAGTTGACAAATTCTCATTCAGATGTTCTCACCCCCTTGAAAAATGCACAAAACAATTTGACAAAAATATGGATACACAAACATGAAAACATCAGTGTAAAAAGAAAATTATACTGAATATAAATTTTGAAACAACCGAACATATAAAATTTTAAACACTAAACAAATTAAATTCTACTCAGTAAAATATCACAGATTTATCAATCAGTTGAAATCAAATGTGAGTTGTTGGATACAGAGACAAGTTTCATTGCATATCAAGTTAAAACATGTCCGGTTTCAAAAACTCCCATCAATCTATTCAGTGTGTTCGATTAACTTCAAGAAAATGCAATTCTAAAAATATAATAGAAAACTTTGCATGTACTCACACTAAGCCATCAAAAATTGAGACTTTCATAAATTTACAGGTTTATCGCAACTCAAACATATCACCAAGTATCATGAGATGTGTGCTCATTGGCATCTTTTAGCATTGTGCACATTGGCATCTTCACATGATTGTGCTCTTTGGCATCTTTTAAGTTTGTGCACTTTGGCATCTTTTAATCAAAAAAATTGGTAAGTAAAGAACATGCCGTAAACGTAACTTTCTATCTGACCCTATTGCAGGATGTGAGTCAGCTGCTCCCAGACCAGTTGGCCTTAATGGACTAGGTGTCAAGCACCCCTTGGAACTTACTCTCCCATATCAGAAAGGCTACATCGACACATCCTAAACCCATTTATACCGGTAGAACATCACTTTCGATCTGGTTCTATAAAAGGATTTGGGTTCGATCACTGCCAGACCAATTGACCTTAGGGGACCAGATGACAAGCATCCTACGGAACTTACTTTCCCAAACCAGAAAGGCCACAAGTACAAACTTTTAAACTTAGATATTTATATATTTTATATATATTATTCATCTCAATACCTCAGTTCTACATCTAAGTGCTTAGCCCATATTTTCATTACGGTCCATAATCCAGACTTTTTAGGATTTCCAAGCATTGTGAACTATAAATATTCCGAATCACATACCTTTAAAGCAGAATGCAAAAGCTTCAAACATGTTGTTGACCTTTCAATTTTTGGTAGACTTGAAAGTTGAACATATAAAACTTCAATATAAACAAAGCAACTTGAAAATTTATCCTAGACACACATTTTATTCAAAAGAAAGAAAACCTGTAAAGCTTTTACTTTATAGAATAAAATTTGTAAAGATTTAAACTTTTAAATTCAATTTGCCGAGTTTTGAAAGCAGAAAATTAAAACGTTTTTCATCTAAAGCTTTTGTAAAAATATCAACAAGATGATATTCAGTTGGGACGAAATATAATTCAATAGTACCTTCTTCCACATGATGCTTTATGAAATGATACCTCATATCTATATGTTTGGTCTTTGTGTGCTGGACCGGATTGACTGATATCGCGATCGCGGATTTCCGGATTGACTGATATCGCGATCGCGGATTTCCGGATTGACTGATATCGCGATCGCGGATTTCCGTAATCACGAAGTTGTGTCTTCATCCAAAGCACTTGAGCGCACCAACTAGCTGCGGCGACGTATTCTGCTTTTGCAGTTGAGATAGAAACACAGTTATGCTTCTTCGACGCCCAGCTTATTAGTCTATCACCAAGAAATTGAAGATGACCTGAAGTACTTTTCCGGTCCAATTGATTTCCACCAAAATCTGCATCAGAGTAAGCAATCAGTTTATAATCAAAACTCTTAGGATACCACAAACCTAAGTACGGAGTTCCTTTCAAGTATCGAAATATTCTCTTGACTGCTAAAAGATGCGATTCCTTTGGCTTGGCTTGAAATCTAGCACATAAGCAAGTAGAGAACATGATATCTGGCCGACTTGCAGTTAGATACATCAGTGATCCGATCATTCCTCGATAAATCTTTACGTCCACAGTTTAGCCGTCTAGATCTAGTCCAATTTTAGCACCATGAGCCATAGGCGTGCCAATTGAAGAAGATTTGTGCATCTTGAATTTCTTCAGGATGTCAAAAACGTATTTCGCCTGGTTAATAAAGATTCCATCGGGAAGCTGTTTCACTTGTAAGCCGAGGAAGAAATTAATTTCTCCCATCATGCTCATTTGAAACCTGGAGGTCATAAGATCAGAAAACCAAGTACATAAAGATTTATTAGTCGCACCAAATATAATATCATTTACGTATATTTGAACCAAGCAGATATCTAAGTTAGAACGATAAATGAAAAGAGTGGTATATATGGATCCTTTGGTAAACCCGGATTTGATCAAGAAGGCCGACAACTCATCATACCACGCCCTTGGTGCTTGTTTTAGGCCGTACAGTGCTTTATCGAGAAAGTAGACATGATCAGGACGGTCTTTGTCATCAAACCCCTCTGGTTGAGAAACATAAACTTCTTCTTTCAGTTTCCCGTTGAGAAAGGCTGTTTTTACATCCATCTGATACACAGTAAAATTGCGATAAGCAGGAAAAGTGAGAAACATTCGAATAATTTCTAATCTTGCAACCGGCGCGAAAGTTTCATCGTAGTCGATTCCTTCTTCTTGTCGATAACCCTTGGCAACCAGTCTAGCTTTGTTACGAACAACTATACCATCTTTGTCTTTCTTGTTCTTGAATATCCACTTTGTGCCAATTATGCTCTTTCCTTTTGGCCGTGGTACAAGTCTCCAAACTTTTAATGCATCAAATTGATTGAGCTCCTCTTGCATTGCTATTATCCAATCCAGATCCTCCAATGCTTCAGAAACTTTGGTTGGTTCAATCTTGCTTAGAAAGCAAGTGAATAGAGATTCATTGGGAGTTGCCGTCTTGGAACGTGTAGAAACACTTGCTTGAGGATCACCAATAATCTGATGAATAGGATGAGATCTTGTCAATTTGGTGGTGTGAGGAAGAGGATCTATAACTTCTTGAACAACTTCTAGTTGTTGAGAGAGAGCTTCAGTTAAGTCTATGTTAGATAAAGAGACATCAACAGTTTCAACTGGAGGAGGAAGTAACTCAACAATATATGAATCAGATTCTGGAATTGTTGGTTGTATATCAGCAGTTTGTTCTTCTTCCTGAACTGATTCTTCTTGAACAGATTGTTCTTGAACAGATTCTTCTTGAATAAGCTCAGTTTCTGATTGTGCGGGATCAGGTTCAGAAATACTGTTTTGAGTAACAAGAGATACTGGAACAACATCAGTTTCAGAGATAGATGCAGCGGAATTAGAAGTAGATGCGCTCACAGTTTCTTGATTCAAAACATTTGAAACATTTTCAGAGTTAGATTTAGGCACATCATCATAAAAATGTTCAAACAGAAAATCAAGATCAGTAAGATTAAGCAAAGAAGAAGAGAGATCCTGATTTGACGGTTGTAGCGAAGGTTCTGAACTGTTTTGTCCAAAAGCTAAATTCCCTGTAAGTGTGGGTTCTAAGCCTGATTGACCAGAAACCAAATCTGCAGCTTCGTCAAATTTAACATTGACACTCTCTATCACCTTTATAACTGAAGTAAGAAAGACTCGGTAAGCCGCAGAAGTAGAAGAATAACCCAGAAAAATACCCTAATCTGCCTTTGGACTAAACATGTTCAGATTTTCGCGGTCATTCTGAATGTAGCACTTACACCAAAATGATTTAAATTATTTGACATTCGGTTTGATACCGTTCCTAAGCTCATATGGTGTTTTGTTGAATCGACGATGTAGAATAGATCTGTTCTGAGTATGACACGCAGTAGAAACCGCTTCGGCCCAATGAGACAAAGGAAGACCTGAAAAAACAAGCATCGATCTGGCAGCCTCGACAAGCGTTCTATTTCTTCGTTCTACAACCCCATTCTGTTGTGGCGTTCGAGCAGCAGAAAACTGTTGTTGGATGCCTTGATCTTCGTAGAAAGCTTGAAGAGTGTTGTTCTTGAATTATGTACCATTGTCTGATCTAACAACTTTGACCGCCTTTTGCTTGTTGGTCTCAATTGTTTTGATGAGGTTGATGAGAATGTCGGGATTTTCATCTTTAGACTTGAGAAACTTAACCCATGTATAGAGTTAGTAATCATCAACAACCACCAAAACATATCTTTTCTTCCCGATACTCTTTGTCTTCATCGGTCCGCATAAATCAACATGTAACAAATCAAGAATGTCCGAAGTGCAGGGTTCAGGCTTTGGCTTATGAGGAGCTTTCTTCATCTTTCCTTTCTCACAATCTTGACATAGGTGGTCTTTCTGAAATCGGAGTACTGGGAGACCTCGAACTGAATCATTCTTGACAAGGCGATCCATGTATTTGAAGTTGAGATGAGCTAGTCGTCGGTGTCATATCCAACTTTCATGAACAGAGGCTTTAGATAACAAGCAAATATCTGATGGAATTTTAATCTTGGAAAGATCAATTGTGTATAAATTGGATCTTCTCTTTCCAACTAGTAAATTCTTGCCACTGTCATTCTTTACAGCAACTCTTTTGGATTTGAAGCTAACTTCAAGATCTTTGTCGCAAAATTGTCCGATGTTGAATAATTTGTGGCTTAGACCTTCAACATAGCTCACTCGTTTGACAGTTATATTACCTTGAACAAGATCACCATAACCTAGAATGGGAGCTGTCTCACAGTTTCCAAACTTAACACGACCGCAACATTTTTCTTTAAATTTTGAAAGAAGTGATTTGTTGTCCGTCATGTGTTTGGAACACCCCGAATCCAGATACCGTAATTGACTAAGTTGCACATTCAGAAATTACACAGATTTAGGTACCCATATGCTTATGGGTCCCTTCTTGTTAGTCCTTTGCCGTTTATTTTTCAAAATTCTCTTTTTAGACATAATATGAACACAATCATTCATGGAGGAAGAATCATAATCATCTGAATCAGTAGTAGAAGAAAAATATGAGACATTCTTTGCAATTTGAATCATTTGCTTTATTGAATATTTTGTGATTTTATTACAAAATGAAAATGTATCCGTTTTACAAAGACGATCTACACATTTATCCTCTATAGCTGCAGATTCATTTGACTTATGTTTGATCCTCCATATCTGCCTTGATGACTTCTTCAAAGTCCGATCTGAAACAGTAGAATTAGAAGAATTAGAATTTTCAGACATGACATTATCTTGTTTCTTGGACTTCTTTGACCTTCTTCTTTTACGATTTGGTTTATAATATTGATCATTTAGCATAAAAGAATCATCAACAATTGAATTAGAAGAAGAAATTTTATCTAAGAAATCAAACTGAGCATTTAACATTGAAGAACCAGCCTCAGAGTCATGAATTTCATAAACACACATGTCAGGAAGAGGTTTGCGTGACCCACTGGTGGCGCATACTGAACTTTGCGCTACCAACCTCTGGCGCAAATCTTCAGTTTGCTCTACCTGTGGTTGGTGCAAACTTTCACTTGTTTTTACTTTTTGAGTATTTTCCTTAGAATCGATAGAAAATCCAGAATTTATTTTATCTTCAAAACTTGATTTCATGATAAAAAGAAATAAACTGTTTTCAAAATCAGTTTGAAAATTTTGTTCTTCCATTTTATCTTCAAGATCAATGATTTACTTTCTAATACTAATGGGGGAATATATCTCTTAAATCATATGAAACTTGAGATATGTTTACCTTATTAGTATTATTAGTATATATATCAAAATAATCATTTGATACTGAAGATTTAATGGTAGAATTGACATTTAAAATATTTTCAGATTTTCTAGATTTCTTTGATTGTTCAGGAAATAACTTGGCATTTTCACTAGTATAAACAAATGGCATTTCCATTTTCTTGTTGTTCATTCTTTTCTGATTTTCGATTTCTAATTCTTGCTTTTCATTCATCCACTCAATTTTAAATTGAGGAGCATATTTTACAAGACTTAGATAATCAAAATTATATAAAGTGGGGGTTTTTGTTATAACATTGTTTAGACAATGTGGATTTTCAAAACCAAGTCCCCATCATTCTTTGATTGCCTCATCACTCCTTGGTTTATTCATATATATAGTCTGCTCAGTTTGTTCTCTCTTATATAAATTTTCTTCTAAAACAATTATTTAATCAAAATTTTTTTATTCAAATTGGTCATTTCTGTCAAAGATTCAAGATTAGTCTTGTTCAAATTTTCTAATTCATCCAATTTCTTTTGAAACTTTTCTTTTGTATCTGTCAAAATAAAATTTTCATTTTTCAATGAAATTTGCAATTTTTCAATAATGACAGATTTTTCTTGATTTATGTTCTTTTCAGATAGGAACTTCGAACGTAAATCATGTAAAGTAGTTATTATGACGTTCATTTGTGATGAAATGAAATTGTAATCAAACTCAGTAGGTACCTCAGATTCATCAGTTGAAGTGTTTGTTAGACTGAAATTGTATTCAAGATTAACTAAGGGTCATTGTTGTAATTAGTATTTGTGTGTGAGTTGTAAATGAGCTTAGAAGGTTTGACCTTGCTTGGTCATGTTGACCTATATATAAGCAAGTCTTTGTGTTGTTTCTAAGAAAAAGGTGAACAATTAAGTGTGTGAAAGTGAAGGTGTAAGCGTGGTATTGATTGAGAGAGTAAGAATACGTAGTTGCACACCTTGAGAACACACACAAACACTCTATCTTGAAAGGTTTATCACAAATAGGTATATGGTTTGATGTAATCTTTGTGATTAATAAACAAAAGTGTTTTGTGTAGATTTGTATGTGTTTATGCTAGTAATTCTTGGGCCACAATTGGTATCATAGCCAAATCCATTTCAAAATCAAGAAATTTTTTTGAGTCGTACTGTTCACTGTAACTGTTCACGAAGTTCAAATCGATTTCGACTTTTAGTGGAAATTTCGAGTTGAAATTGGTCAGGTTATGATCGTCGAGTGAATTAGATCGAGTCTGTATCAATTATTTTGGAAATTGCACTATAATTGATCATCAATTTGATGATTTTGTGTGTTTTTGAGTTCACGAGTTAATATGCACTGTAAATTGAGTCAAAGTGTATAATTTTGTGTTTGTTATTGAAATTCTTGCATTGTAACTTGTTCGAGTATTGAATTTGAGGATTTCTGCAAAGTTTTGAATCAATTGAAGAAGTTTTGAGTCGAAATTCGATGAAAAAGTGAAGAACACGCACGGAAATCTGAAGAACGCGCTAGATCTGTAAAACGCGCAAGTTCGTCAATAGAACGCGCAAGCTGAAGAATCTCAATTTTGGCCAAAACGCGCAAGGCGTTGTTAGAGAGTTCTAGAAACTCGCTGGTCGAAGTCTGCGAGTTTGGAGAATTGAAATTTTTTTCTAAAGACCAAAACGCGCACGTAGTGGTTAGCGAGTTTTACAAACGCGCTAGTCGAAGTGTGCGAGTTTTATCGGGAACAGGGATTTGCGAGTTCATTCATCGTGCGAGTTTGAATTTCTAAGAAATTTTTCTAAGTGTTGGAACGCGCAAGCATGGTTAGCGAGTTTGTTCAAAACACGCAAGTAGTGCCTAGCGAGTTTTGAAAACGCGCACATCTCAATTAGCGCGTTTCAACGTGAATAGTAACTTGCGTGTTTAGGCATTAGCGAGTTTCTTCGAGAACTGTCTCTTGCGAGTTTCAACGTCTAGCGAGTTTCGGCGATCTGTGAGTTTCTCAGAACACGCAAGTCTTTGCGTGCGAGTTTCACAAACGCGCAAGCCTTTGTCTGCGTGTTTTTTTCTAAATATTGACTTGCGAGTTTTACAGTGCTTTGCGAGTTTCCATACTTAGAATTTTTTTTTGAGAAATTTCAAAACTGTAATATGGCCTTTAATAGTGAAAAAAATTTCTCTAGGGGCGCTGCCCCTCGACCCCGTAAGGGCGTTGCCCCTTGACCCCACCCGCTAACCGGAGGGGCGTTGCCCCTCGACCCCGCAAGGGCGGGACCCCCGTGCTAAGTCTGCGGAGGGGAAACAAAGTTTTTATTGTGATCAAAATTTCTGAATTTCTAACGATCATATTTCAAGTTTCTTTGAAACATATATTCAAGATACAGTGTTATACTTGAATTTTTTTGTGTTTTCTTGATTTGTTGGATTTAAAGATCTTTACTAGCTAATATTTTTCATCTTGTGTAGGTTTATACATCTTTCAATCATGGAAAATGAATTACTCTCTATGGGATCTCATCTAAAGCCTCTGGTCTTATCTATCGGAGATTACTCACAATGGAAGAAAAGGATGACTGAGTTCTTGAATCTAAAGAACAGAGATTATATGGAGTCTATCATACATGGTCCAACTGAGCCACAAACGCATGTACCTGGACAAGCAGCAACAACTACATCTCTAGAAATCCCAGATCGATATGTGCCGAAACCTTATCAATTCTTCAGTGATGCAGAAAAGGAAAGACACAAGATAGATGAAGAGGCACTTATCTATCTCACTATGCCAATCCGTAATTATATCTACAATCACGTAGATAGTAGGGAATCTGCAAAAGCTTTATGGGATGAACTGGAAAGACAGTTTCAGGGAACAAAGAAGTCAATTCAGACAAAGTTGAATCAAAGTATAAATGCGTATGAAGGCTTCCATGCGAAAGAAGGAGAGACTTTGTTGGAGACATACAACCGTTTTAATGTGATATTGAATGATCTAAGGAGAAATGGAATGAACAAGTCAGAATCAGAGATCAATTATAAGTTCATTAAGAATTTGAACCCAGAATGGAAAAGCTATGCTATCAACATTTAGATGACTAAGGACATGACACAAGAAGACGTCAATGATATCTTCACAACTTTATCTCAGCATGAGGATGACGTAAAGCAGCTAAGTGCTGAAAAGAAGATGGTCAAAGATTCTCTAGCCTTAATGTCTGAACGTAAGAAAGGGTCAAGTTTCAAGTCTAGTTCTTTTACAAGACAAAGTCAAGGAAATCCATATCTCTCCTCACTGAAGTCACTGATTCAAGTACTGATGAATCTTCTACTGAAAGTGAAGAAAATTCAGATGAGGATATTCAACGATTTGCTGAAAATCTGGCTCTCCTCACAAAGCAATTTAAGAAAAGCTTTGGTAAGAACAGATACTCTAAGTCGAAAGATGAGAGTTACAAGAAAGACAAATACAAATCAAGATTTGAAAAGAAGTATGAGAAAAGAGGAGAGAAAAGAGATGAAAGGCGATAAGAGAAAAGAGAAGAGAAGAGAGAAGGAAAGAAAGAAGAGACTGAGCCGAAATATGGAAGATGCTATAACTATGGAAAACCAGGTCATTTTTTCAAAGACTGCAAGTTCAAGCGAACAAAGAATTCAGAATACTATGCTCGGAAATCACTGATAGCAAAGAAGGTGGAAGATGGTCAAAACTTAATGGCGGAAGAGGAAAATTGGTTCTACAAAAGTTCTGATGATGAATCTGCACACTTTACTCAGGTCTGTATGATGGACAAAGTGAATGAGGACATTGGATCATCTTCTGATCATTCCGACTGTGGTTCTGAGGTACGTATTCAATCTTTAAAGGCTCAAGTTAAATTCATGAAAGAAGAGTTTAAAACTTTGAAAGTCAAACTTAGTCATGAAAGACAAACAATGTTGAATTTTCGTGATGAAAATGCAATGTTGAAAGATGTTGTTAAGGAAAAAAAATCTGAAAATGATTTTTTAAAAAAGGACAAAGATGTTTTAAATTCAAAAATATTTGAGCTTGAAAGAGATCTTGTAAATTTAAATGCTGAAAAAGGTGATTTTAAAATAAAATTTGAAGCGTGTTTTCAAGAAAGAAACGAGGCATATTGTAAAATCAAGCAACTGGAGGATTTAAATCTGAAAAGAGGACAGACTGAGCAAACATTAAATCTTTTAACAAACAAACTCCAAGATGTCTGATTTTATAATGTTAAAAAAGGTTTAGGTTTTGAACCAAATAATGTTTTGAAAAGAGCACCAGAAAATTTGTATAATTTTGATAAAATGGGCTCTACTCCTACAAAACCAGATATTCATGATACTTTTATAAAAGGTAAAGTCGTGAATGATGATGACACTTCATCTTGTGCTGATTCAATTTCAAGTTTAAAGTCTGTTGGTTTGCTTATAAAGATTTGAATGAAAGTTACAAAAAAAGAAAGATAGAATTTAGTGAATTTACGTCACTCTTTTCTCCTTGTTTACCAACAGAGTCAGCCAAGGTTGAAGCAAATAGTACTGAATCTCAGTGTCAGTATGATGAATCTGATTCAGAAACTGATGTTGAAAATCAAATTTCTTTATCTGATTCATTCACTTCTAATTCCTCAAAAGAATCAAAAGATGAAAATATCATGAATCAAAACCTTAATTCTGATTTTTCAAAAATTATGACTGAGGAGATCTTTACAGAAATGATGAATGCTCCAGATCCTGTTCCTATAATAGAAAAGATGGAATCAAACTCTGAGGTGAATCAAGTATCTAATTTTGAGAAACAAATCACAAATCTTCAATAGACAATTGAAGAGTTAGAAGATGAGAGCGTTGATCTCCAATTCAAACTTGACAAGTCTTTTGAAGAAAACAAAGAACTCTCTTGTTTTGAAAGATGATTTGTTTAAACAAAATCTAAAAGATAAAAAGATGTTTGAATCTCTAAACTGGAATGTTCATTCTAATCCAGAGTTTGAGACTATTAATTCTAAAACTTCAGTTGTTTATACTACTACTCCTGAATATCCTCCGAGTATTTTTGAAAAAGGAGAAACTTCTTGTACTTCAAAGCCAAAATCATCTTCTTCAAAGAAAGCTAACAAGATTATGTTTCATGTTTCAGATATAAAAAGGAAGAATGATAAAGGAGAATGGATAAAGAATGTGAAGGAAAATAAAGTTGCTAAAAATAAATGTAATATCAGTGATAGTGGTAGTTTGATTTGTAAAAATTCAAACGTTTCCAAATGTCAAAGTTGTATGAATGATTGTACTTCATTGGAAAAATCTAAGTTTTTGACATTTGCGCGTAAGAATTTTATCTGCAGACACTGTCATGATAATGCATTTATGACTCCTTCCATTTATTCTAAATCAAAAGTTGCCAGAAAAACATCTCTTGTTAAATCAGTTTCAAAATCCTTAACACATCAGGCTAAAGTTTTTCATGCTAAGATTGATCATTTTTCTAAAAAGAAAAGATTTCACGAGCTTAATGTGAAAATGACATGGAAATGGGTACCTAAGCCTCACTATGAGTGGCGAATTAAGGCTAAGGTAGATGATGTTGATAAACTGCAAAAAGCTAACAAGGAAGGACCCATCTGGATATGGGTACCTAAGCAGAAATAATTTGCTATTTTTGCAGGCCTCACATCTATGGTATATAGATTCAGGATGCTCGCGCCATATGACAGGATTTAAGCATCTACTTCACAATTATGTTGAGGAACCTGCCGGTACTGTAAGTTATGCAAATTTTGAGGTTACTGGATACATTAGAGGACACGAATCTTTAACAAATGGCATCGTGATGATCAAAAGAGTACTATACGTAGAAGGACTTCATCATAATCTTTTCAGTACAGGTCAGTTATGCGATAGTCAATTTCAAGTTCGGTTTACTGATAAATGTTGTTATATTGAAGATAAAGATGGTCGTGCAGTTTGTAAAGCTAAGCGGAATGCAAATCTTTATTCTGTGAATTTTCCAACACTTTCTGAATCAAGACCTGTTTGTCTGATTGCAAAAGCTTCACGAGCTGAAAGTTAGATATGGCATCAGCGTCTGTCTCATCAAAACTTTGATGCGATTAATCAGTTGGCGAGACAAGGTATTGTCAAAGGTCTACCAGAACTAAGGTTTGAGAAGAATTCTCTTTGTCCCGCTTGTGAAATGGGAAAGATGAAGCGAACATCTCATAAAGCAAAGACATAATTCTCATCCTCAACACCTCTTGAATTGATACATATGGACCTTTGTGGCCCGATGAGGACTCATTCTATCAATGGTAAGAAATATATTTTGGTCATGATAGATGAGTACTCCAGATATACTTGGCTGGAATTTTTAAGGAACAAATCAGATGCAGCAGAGCTGATCATTGAGTTTATAAAGAAAATTCAGGTTCGACTACAATTACCGGTTTTATCTTTGAGAAGTGACAATGGCACAGAATTCAAGAATGAAAAACTTCAGAGTTATCTCATATCTGTTGGGATCTCTCACAACTTTTGTGCTGCCTACACTCCTCAGCAAAACGGCGTAGTTGAAAGAAAGAATCGAACACTGGTGGAAGCTGCGAGGACTATGTTAGCCTATTCTGAGTTGCCAATGTTTCTGTGGGCTGAAGTCGTTGCCACTGCGTGTTTCACACAAAACCGCACGATTGCCATCAAAATACATAAAAAGACAGCGTATGAACTTATTAATCGTCGAAAACCGAATATTAAATTTTTTCGTACTTTTGGTTGCAGGTGTTATATTCTCAATGATCGAGACAATCTTGGTAAATTTGACAAGAAGGCTGACGAAGGCTATTTCATTGGTTATTCATTAACGTCTAAAGCCTATCGAATCTACAATAGACGAACCAAGACGATCATGGAGAGCATTAATGTGTCATTTGACGAATCATCATCGTTGACTTCTGATCACAACAGTTCAGAACTCAAGCTTAAGCAGAAGGTTTCTATTCAAGACGGAATAGAACCCGAAGTCAAACAGAATAAGTCTTCTAATTCAAATAAAATTACAGCTGAATTAGACTTATTATTTTTTGATGCTTTTCTGGATATGTGTGCAGATTTTGAAAAATCAAGCATATCCGCATCAACTTCAGAGGTTCCAATTATAATAGCAGATATTTCAGGACCTTCTGAAAATGTCACAATATCAACCACATCAGGTACATCTACACATATACATTCTGAAGGTACTAATGTTGATTCTGTGAATGCAGATCCAAATTCTGCAACATAAGTTCTGAGTGATTCTTCTATTGCTCCGAAAATTTTTACTTCAGAAGAGGCTGTACAAGATGTCCCGAGTACATCTGGGGTTGATCAAGACTTACCTGCAGTATATGATGAATATGAGGAAGATAATACTCAAGTTGACATTCATCCGATTCCAAGTACCATGAAATGGACACGAGCTCACCCACTTCATAATATTATTGGTGATGCACAGTCTGGTGTACAAACGCGTGCATCATCAGCTAATTTTTGTCTATATTCAAGTTTTTTAAGTTCTCTCGAGCCGAAGAAAGCTTCAGAAGCCTTGTGTGATCCAGATTGGATACTGGTGATGCAAGATGAACTTCTGAAATTTGAGAGGAACAAAGTTTGGCGACTTATACCACTTCCAGAAGGAAAATTTGTTATTGTAACAAAGTGGGTTTTCAGAAATAAGAGAGATGAATCTGGAGTTGTAGTTCGAAACAAAGCTCGCCTTGTTGCAGAGGGTTATTGTCAACAGGAGGGGATTGATTATGAAGAAACGTTAGCTCCTGTGGCACGACTGGAAGCTATACGAATCTTCTTATCTTATGCAGGGCATAAAATTTTACTGTCTTTCAAATAGACGTAAAATCTGCATTTTTAAATGGGATATTGCATGAAGAAGTATATGTTGCTCAACCAGAAGGATTCATTGATCCAAAGAACCCTGATCATGTCTATGTCTTAGACAAAGCCTTGTATGGACTCAAACATGCACCAAGAGCTTGGTACGAAACTCTAACTCAATTCTTACTTGCTTCAGGATTCAAGAAAGGTACAATTGATACTACTCTTTTTTCTGAAAAAGCAAGGTGATGATATGATTCTAATACAGATTTATATAGATGACATAATTTTCGGTTCTACAAATCCAAAGTTTTGTAAAAACTTTTCAAGAATCATGGAATCTCGTTTTGAAATGTCAATAATGGGAGAACTGAATTTTTTCCTTGGTCTTCAAGTTAAACAGTTACCCGAAGGCATTTTCATTAATCAATCAAAATATATTCGAGATATTTTAAAGAAATTTAACATGAGTGAAAGTTCAGTGATGAAAACACCGATGGCAATGGACACACTTTTAGATGCAGATATTTCTGGCAAATCAGTAGATCAAAAAGTGTACCGTAGCATGATTGGTTCACTGCTGTATTTAACTGCAAGTAGACCGGATATTATGTTTGCTATATGTTTTTGTGCTAGATATCAGGCAAACCCGAAGGAATCACATTTGGTCGTTGTAAAACGGATTCTTAGTTATCTTAAAGGTACTACTGAGTTAGGCCTTTGGTACCCTAAGGGTTCGTCTTTTGATTTAACTGCCTATACTGATGCTGATCATGCAAGGATGCAAACTGGATAGAAAGAGCACCTCTGGTTCTTGTCTGTTCTTAGGTGATAAGTTGGTTAGTTGGACATCTAAGAAACAAAATTGTGTTTCTACATCCACCGCCGAGGCTGAATACGTAGTTGCCGCAAGTTGCTGTTCACAATTCCGCTGGATGAAAACACAGTTAAAAGATTTTGGTTATACTTACCAACGAGTCCCTATCTACTGCGATTCTAAGAGTATGATTGCGATAACAACCAATCCAGTGCAACATTCCAAGACGAAACACATCGACGTGCGTTATCATTTTATAAAGGATTATGTCGAGAAGGGCGATATCGAGATGCACTTCGTGACTACAGACTACCAGTTGGCTGACCATTTCACCAAACCATTGGATGAAAAGAGGTTTAACTTTTTAGTTAGCAAACTTGGTATGTTAAACGCCACTTCATGATTATAGGGGGAGTTTTCTAATCTTGTGTGTTATTTGCATATATTTTGGATATTTCATCATATGTTGACTGACTAAAGCGAAATCATTTTTATAATGATTACCAAAATCTTTTTCTTGCAGGATATTTTATGTGACTATGGCTTTTGGATAATTCAGTTCAAAACCCGTATTCAAATGTTTTCTTCTAAAGGATGTTGTCATGATTACATATTTTTAGGAAGTTTTTCGTTTGAAAGGGAGTTTAGAATTTATATTGCTATATCTTTTATAATAATAATTCTAAAAAGATTGATGTGTTACATATATCAAGGGGGAGGATATCTATTCACGGATACTTTAAATTGCTATATTCATTTACAGGGGGAGTTAAGGATTCTGATCTATAGGTATTTCTTTCTAATCCTTATACTCTAACACTTGTGAAAGAAGAACAACTTTCACTTGTGAAAAATGGTGTTAAAATGTTCAAACCACTTAACGATCTTAACATGTTTTTATGATTTGAGAAGTGTGAATTTTAAGTGATTTTTGGATACTTATATGCTTATCTGGTCGTGTGTTCTTTAAAGAACAATACTTGTGTATTTTCTTTTCTATATACTTTATCAAGTATTCATACACACACTGGTTCAGTATTTTCAAATTTATTATGTTATTACCATGTATCAAATGATATATCTTTCTATGGTAATACTCCCGTTTGGTATTCACAATTGTTTGAATCAAACGTCATTTCATTTTTAAATGTGCTTTTATTGAGAATATGTTTATATATTGTTCATATAAACAATTTACGTCTTTGAATTCCCAAATATTTTTCTTCATGATAATTTGATCTGATCTTAATCATTGTCAGATTCTCAAAACATTTCTATTCTTTTCATTCATATAAAGTTTTGAGAATATCTTAAATGTTTAAAATGCTCAAATTTCATTTCTGATTTTTGATGAGCATATATACACTGACATATAATTTCTTGTGCTTTACATGTCAAGAAAATCATTGAACAACATGTACTTTTAGGAACATGGGATTCAGTGTGAGTGCTTAATAGATCTTCCATGGATTCAGGATAACCAGTGTTTCCTACCCCGGAAGAAATTCTTTGAGTGATTGAGGGGAGAGGGGTCTAAAAGAATTGAGTGTGGGAGTGAGCAGAGGTAAAATGGAAATGAGAGATTGGTTAGATGTGAGCTTATATATTTAAAAGAAAGAGGGTGTGAGATCAGAGTTAAAAGAATATCAGAACTCTACACCAAACATCTTTCTGAGTCGGGCAGACACATTACTGATTGGTTCACATTTCTTTGGTGACCATCATTGAAATAGGAAAATAGCCCATGCCATCTCTTGCATACAACCTCCCTAGCTACTCATTCTTTTCTTAAAAAGAGAATGTTTCATATTTTCTGGGGAAGCAGCACATAATCTATCGGATCTTCACTTGGAAGATACTGATATTGAAAAAGAAGGAAAGTTGCCCCACCTTCGACCCTTTCTCATGCACATTGAGTCTATGTACAATCAATGCTGTCTTAGAGATCTACATACTTTGAGCCTTATGAAACACGATCATTGTACTAATTCTTTCAAACACAAGCACGAGCACACAAAGAATTTGTTTTTACGTCAGAACATTCATAGAATTACCTTGTGTTTTTCAATGATTGAATGGAAGTCCTGGGGAGTCAACATCAAACAAGCTCCTTAAATTGTACATTCGTTGTACACAGTAACTTCGTGTTACTGACAGGCATTTCTAACTGTTTCATATGTTGATTCAGGGTTACAACTCTTATTTTGTTTGAATTTGAAAAGATCAGACGACAGATTTTATCACATCATGTATTGGGGAGATTAATAATTTTCCTATCTAGGGGAGATTGTCTATTATCATAAGGGGGAGATGAAAGTTCATGAAGAATGTGCTTATCAGACGGTGGGAAGTTCATTCAATGACAGATCTGACTTTGAAGTGTTTTAATGATTTTGATTCTTACAAATCATTAAAAAGGGGGAGATTAATCAAAAGGTCAAGATCAGATTGAAGTTTTAAAGATTTCAGAGGAGATAAAGTTTTCAGATGATCAAAGTCAAAGGTTAAAGAAAGCTTGTCAAAGAAAAAGTGAAAGAAAGTCGGAGTTTGAAAGCAAAGTTGTCTATTCAGAATATTCAGAAGCTAATTCAAAGGGAGACCCAAGTTTGAAGAATTGTCAAAGATCATACAAAGTGTAAAAAGACTTAAATATATCAAAGTTATGAAAGAGCAAAAGCTGAAAGCTGAAGACAATTCTGAAGATATGAAGACCTGAAGATTATTGCCAAAAAAAAATTTAATCTTGAATCCAAAGGGGGAGATTGTTAGACTGAAATTGTATTCAAGATTAAATAAGGGTCATTGTTGTAATTAGTGTTTGTGTGTGAGTTGTAAATGAGCTTAGAAGGTTTGACCTTGCTTGGTCATGTTGACCTATATATAAGCAAGTCTTTGTGTTGTTTCTAAGAAAAAGGTGAACAATTAAATGTGTGAAAGTGAAGGTGTAAGTGTGGTATTGATTGAGAGAGTAAGAACACATAGTTGCACACCTTGAGAACACACACAAACACTCTATCTTGAAAGGTTTATCACAAATAGGTATATGGTTTGATGTAATCTTTGTGATTAAAAAACAAAAGTGTTTTGTGTAGATTTGTATGTGTTTATGCTAGTAATTCTTGGACCACAGTGTCCTCATCTTCATCATCACTGTTATCATCCCCAATGAAACACATAGTTGTTGTTTCCTCGTTTTCAGCTTCATTGTCGGAATGATCAAGCCAATATTCCTCCTCAACAAGCAGAATTGTTCCATTTTCTCTCTTTTCTGCCAATTCCAGCTTTTTCCTGTAGAAAGCAGAATCCTTGACAACCTTCACTCGACACTCTTGTAGGACCCTAGATCTGGACATTCAAGCTTTTGTAATTGATTAGGTAGGATGAGATAGAATTAGGATTTATTGAACATTTATTAGAAATGGAAAACTACACTAATGAGAGAGAGAATTCTTAGAAGACTACATTTTGTAAATTGCAATTATCAAATGATTACAAGGCCTTAACCATCTATTTATAGAGACACTAATCCTACCTACCACCTTTTCTACAACATCTAAGCACAAGCCCTTACACATTAAGCTCTATTCAATTACAATTTATAATACATTTACTTTCCAAACTTTCAATGCACTAACATTCTCCCCCTAAAGTTTGTGAAAGTAAATCATCCTTCTTGAAGCTTTAAATTCTCTCCCCCTTGATTTACTTGACGAACTTTGGCACAACTTTGACAATCAAAGGCTCGTCTCCCCCTTTGTTGTTGCTCTCACTCTTGCGGTTTCGATTTTAATACCGAATTCGAGGTAGTCTATAAGCTCGACTAAGTGCACCAAGACAGCTTTGAATTTTGTAAACCCAACACATTCTTTAACGCCCACAAGAATGATATGCGTGGATTATGACATGACAACCGAGTGCAAAACTTAGTTTTTAACCACGAATTCGTCGTTAAAACGCGAATCGAATAGGAATTTCTGTTTGAGAGTCGTAAACTTGTCGCTCGAAGAGGGAACAAATGATCATGCACCACTCGGTAGGGATTGAGAAACAATTTTTGGCCAAAATAATGACTTTTGGACCAAAAATGTTATAAAAACTTAACTGGACTAACAGATGTCCGTTAAATCACTATTCATCATCTCTTCCAACAAAAAACCCACTTACTATTCATTTTTTTTCAACAACTCAAAAACTCTCAATCGCTTGCTAAAACCTTCGCCATTTGCTTGCAATATGATCAAAATAACGAATTAAACAGATCTGGATCGATTCTACAGAAAAAATCGGGTGAAACAGAAGGTTTTCCGGCGAGTTGCGTTTTTCCGGCGAGATTTTGTAATAAGCTCTATTCTTTCTCGATTTTGTTGTTCTAGCTATATGAAACAACACATAATCGATATATAAACATTATAGAATAGAACTAGAGCGAGATTTGACAACATCACAGCGTGATCTCGTTTTTCCGACGATGAATAGTGCAGAATCCGGCGAACTCGTTTTTCCAGCGAGGTTTTCCGGCGACTCATCAAAACTTCGACTTTTCTTGCTCTAATTGCGAAAAAAAACTTTCCAAATGATAGATATTATCATATAGAACATATCTGCACTTTTTTGTAGTTTATTTCACGTTTTTTCCGGCGTGAAAAGTGAAAATTCCGGCGAATTCGTTTTTCCGGCGAGGCTCGAATTTCCGATCAAAAAACTCGATTTTGTTGATCAAAATTGCATCAAACAATCGATATAAACATTTAGGACAAATCTGGAAGAGATGTGACAATATCAACGCACATACCTCGGTTTTCCGGTTGAATTCCGGCGAGATCTACTTTTTCTCCGGCGAAACGACATAAAATGCTCATATCTCTCTCATTTTTTGACGAAATTCAGATCCGAAACTTGTAGATCGTTCGAAATTCAATAAAGAATAGATCTTGACAATTCAAATCGATTCATGCAACGATTTTTCGGATCGATAGATTTGACGCGAAAACGATACCGAAAATATCGAAAAATCTCAAAAATTATCGAAAAGCGATTCTACGAATTGAGATAGATCTGGAATACGATTAAGAACAATACTTCAAGAGTATTTAAGAATTCGATGAACTTACGATTAGATCGGGCTCAAAACGCTTGAAAATGTCGAGATCCGATCGTTACGAGAAAAATTTCTTCGTGAGGTTCTGATACCAATTGTAGGACCCTAGATCTGGACATTCAAGCTTTTGTAATTGATTAGGTAGGATGAGATAGAATTAGGATTTATTGAACATTTATTAGAAATGGAAAACTACACTAATGAGAGAGAGAATTCTTAGAAGACTACATTTTGTAAATTGCAATTATCAAATGATTACAAGGCCTTAACCATCTATTTATGGAGACACTAATCCTACCTACCACCTTTTCTACAACATGTAAGCACAAGCCCTTACACATTAAGCTCTATTCAATTACAATTTATAATACATTTACTTTCCAAACTTTCAATGCACTAACAACTCTTTTGCTATGTGTCCGGGTTTTCCACAGTTGAAGCAGTTCATTGCTTTCTTTTCCTCCTTTTTCGGCTCAACCACTTTAACCGGTTCATACTTTTGAACATATGGTTTTGAGGGAGCACCGGGTTCCACTTTCTTTGAGCCGGAAGTGAAGTGAAGATTATTTGATCCTGGTCTATGTTGGAACTTTTTCTGATAATGTTGAGAGAGAAGTATCATAGCTTTTTCAAGAGCCTCTCCATCATCTTCAGTTGAACCATCATAGGTATTTTCAGATAAAGCTTGTTCTGCCAATTGACTAGCCAGGAGAGCAATCGGATCAACAGTCTTTGGCTTATTTTTCTTGTCAATCTTAGCTTTCTTTTCCAGCACCAAATTCTCATCAGCCATTAAGATCTCATACAGTTCCTGAATTGGCATTGTGGAGATCCGTACATCATTCCTCATCCTATGACAAGATTTGCTCCATTCTAGTTGAAGAGCATTTAAGAATTTCAGATTGGCTTCCAGTTCAATCTTAGTCACCTTTATCTTGTACAAATCATTGATCACTGCCCAAAATCTGTCTAACACACTTTTCAGACTCTCTCCATCTTTTGCTTTAAACTCCTCAAAGTTATTCATGTATCGAGTCTGACGGAGTTCAGTAGCCACCGCTGATCCAAGCATTATCTTTTCTAGCTGAGTCCACATTAGCATTGGATTCTGCTTGAAACAGTCAATTCTGTTGTAGATTGAATTGGGTAATTCAAGAATCAGATTAGATTTTGCCTGGTTATCAGTTTGATATCTCAAAAGCTCTTCTGCATCATACTCTCTAATAACCTTCTCAACTCTTGTAGCCGAAGTAGTTGCAGTAGCTGTTATTTCTTTCATAAGCCTCTCCATAGGACCTTCAGTTAAAGATTTCATCATATTATCACCATTTGGTTGTCTCTCTATGAAATTGATGAATCTGTCCTGCCATTGCTGAAACTCATTTTCATTTATCAGAACTGGAGGGCGAGTGTCTGATCCCAAAGACATCATTATGTCGTTCTTGTAAAACTGAGCTTGTAGAGACATCTTGCCAAAGTCAGAAAGTTCCAAGTCTGAAAACTGGAAAACTGGCGCAAACTGAAGGTTTGCGTGAGCAGAGGATAGCGCAAACACAGATTTGCATGAGCAGTGAATGACGCAAACGAGATTTGCGTGAATCATTGATGGCACTAACTAAACTTTGCGTGAGCTGCTAGAGGCGCAAATGTAACTTCGCGCGAGCTGTATAAGGCGCAAACTAAGAGTTACGCGAGATGTAACTGCACACTGAACTTTCTCGTGAACTGAGGATAACGCAAAGTTTACTTTGAGTTATATGAAGTTGGCGAGAACTTGTACTGAACGAAAACTTCTGAAGAATCTGACGCAAAGCAGAAGATGAACTGGCACAAAGCCCTATGAACTGGCGCAAACCTGGGATGAACTGGTGCAAAGATCAGATCTGGCGCAAAGCTCACAGAATCAAGAAAAACCTTCTAACATCCATTAGAAAAACGAAATTAATGAGTTTTTCACACACAGATATGATCGAAAACAAGTTTATAACAACTTTTAAACAATAGTATCGATCAAAAACCACAAAATCGATAATTCGTGTAAAGAACAGTTCGAAAAAATGACTTTTCCCAAAAAGATGAAAATTTACAAAATTGAAGATCAAAAACCATTTTTCTTGCAAAATGAGGTCTTCAGCAGTCCGGGGTGGCGGCTGTTGTGTCGCTGATGGTGCGCTGACTGATGGAACAGAGGCTTGAATTGTTGTTTTGATGAGGTCAGAGATAGAGGCCATGTGTTCTGTTGAGAGTGAAGATGATCTGGTGGCTACTACCTCGTCCCTTAGTTCTTGTAGAGCCTTCTGAACATCAATGGTTGTAGATGCTTGATTGTGAAGAGCAACAATGTGAGCTTTAAGAGCGGATACTTCCAGGGATATTTCAGCCTTCTGTTTGAACAGTTCTTGTTTCAACTCTTGGATTCTGTTAGAGGAGTCCAAAAGTTGAGTCTTCAGAGTGGAAACCTCTGCTCTGAGGTTGGTGTTTTCAGAGCGAAGAGCAGAGGTCTCTGAACCGTCAATTCGCTGAAAGTTATGCTCTTTCATGGAGCCTCTGACTTCCTCACAGAATCTCTAGAACTCAGATTTTGTGAGAAGTTCAAAGAGGGGTACATTGGTTACAACACATGTAGCCAATTTATCTTCGAGTTCAAAGGAGCCTTCGTTCAGAGCTGTTTTGATGTTGTCTCTGGAAGGACTTCCACTCAATCCTTGATGTTCCAGAGAATCATCTATGAGTGTTCTGTTCTCAACCAAGTCCTCCTCCTCGGATTTAGAGGACTGGAAGTGAATGTGGGAGTTGAGCTTGCGATCCAGCAAAGTCAATCCTTGTACTTGTAGGTCAAGCCATTGTCCCTGAGTTGGACAGCTTCTTCAGGATATCCTGAAAGGTGAGAGATGAGCCACAGAGGCAACATCATGTGTAGGAATTGCTGATGTACTCTGAGGCAACTGAGTACTGATTGTATTGGCTAAGTTCTATGAAGAGGACTTATCCATAAATTGAGTTTCCTCAGTTATGTGAACTTCAGAGGTGGAAAAAGGTACCTCTGAAGTGGCTAGCTGGTTTGGGTTCGAGATGTGCACCTCTGATTCAATAACCATTACCTCTGGATCAGGTAGGTTAGATTGTGTGGTTGCACTGGGAGATGGGGTTGGTGTCCTAAAATATATGTGCCTTGGGGCATCTTTTAGGGTTGAAGGGGAAGAACTCTCAGGTTTCTCTAAGTCCTTAAAAGACTTGCTCTCTTCTCTCTGAGAATCTTCAGAGCTAGTCTCTGAATATTCATCCGTACTTTCCTCAGAGCTAGTAGAGCTATCCTTTTCACTAGCAGATGAGGGTTCTCCCATAACTCCCTCATTGACAGCCCCTTCAAGTACTCTGTCATCTCTCTGAACTTCTGTTTCTCTTGCAAGAGTACCCTCTGGTTCACTCTTGTGAGAGCTCTGAACTTCAGGGTCCTTAGATCCCTCTAAAGCCGAGTTGCTCATACTCTCCATGTGAGGTTCAGGACCTAAGTGTGTTGGGGTTCCCAGAACTGGCTCCAGTCCTTGGGCAACACTGAGATAAGAAGCTAAGGCTAAAGATTGAGGATTTACCTGATTTAGCATGTAGTGAGGGATCCGCCTTGCTTCTGGATAGCCTTCAGAGAGAATCTTCGGTTTGAAGATGTTCATGATGAAGAAAGGCGTTTTGGGTTGTTCAGTGGCGGTCAAAATATGAAGCTTCTCGATTGCCGCATGGATGATCAAAGACAGAAATCTAGGGAATGTTATTGAAGGAACCTTGGATGATTGGGTCGTTTGTTCAGGGTCCTTTGTCAAGCATTTGTTTTTCTTCTCTATGGATGTCAGAATCAAATCAAAAATTATGCCGGCCATATCCAAGTTGCGATTGAAGAATAGGGCATACATGATTGACAAAATTTCTGGTGTCGCTTGATCCATGCTCCCAAGTTTGCAGGTGAGAGTGCGGTTTAGTAAAGAGAACATGAAGTTCTAGATTGGTGGTAGTTGTTGTCGTCGGAAGTTGCTCAATCTGGTGATTTCAGTGTTGTAACCTAGCATTCGGAGGAACTGGAGCAGGTTTTCAGAAGTTGGGCATTTTTCAAAACGCGTGATTTGAAGTTCCTCAGTTGTTAGGAGTGGGAGAACTTCTCGTAGAATAGTAGGAGTGATGAGTATCCTACATTTTACGACTTGAGATATGTCGAACTCGCCGATTATTCCATTATGTGCATCGCTGTAGTGATTGTAAGAATACCATTCTTGAACAAACGAGAGTGGACATTCATTTGTAAAAGCAGTTAGGGTTTGAGTCAGTTCACAGTTGTAGAAGAACTCGCAGATGATTCTGTATTGTTCCTCAAACTTGGGAGAATCAATCTGAATCATGTGATTGTTGTCTTTGATTGGAAAACGATACAGTCGTGAAGATTCGCTAGATTTGGGAAAAAGCTTGCACCATTCAATGGAAGACGCCATTTTTGAGTTGAAGTGAAGAAGATGAAGTTCAAATTCTTTTTGGAGAGAGAGAGAGAGAAAGTGCTCGAGAGTAATTTTAAAAAAATATCCAGATGTAAAATTGATTTTATATCCAAATTTAGAAAACGATACACTCGAGTGCATAATGTGAAACGGCAGAGATTTGACCCTTTTGAAAAATCCGTTTGACCTTTCACTCATCCCGTTTGTGACACGTGGCTTTTGAAAACTGTTGCACTTACGTGTGTAGGTGCCAAGAAAATAGGAATGGGGCGACATTTTTCAATATTAAATTGAATAAGTACTTTTTGCTGACTAGACAAACATTTCGCCTTGTGAAGTAATTTAAGATATCACTTGTAATAAAAAGGTTCAGATAATCTGAAATTTTAATTTCAAATGATATCAAAAATTGCTAAATAATTAAAAAGTTCTTGTTTAAGGAATGACTGGTCTGAAAGTTGTTGACTCCCCCTTGACAGATGATTAGAGAGACAAAAATGTGAATCCTCATATTAAGTATCAGCGACTCTGAAATGAATTTCAGTGATTCTGAGATGACAGTTGAAAAGATCTTTTTCTCCCCTTTGAAATATGAAAGGTTCTTTGTCTCCCCCTTGACCAAAGAATAATGTCTTTATCTTCTCCCCTTTGACACATGCTTGGAGATACAAAAGAATGATTTTTACCATTTGTGAAAAAGTCCAGAGGCTCTCAGAAGCTCTGGTTGAACATGCTACACATGTCAGAGACTCTGATGAATGGATCAGAGACTCTGATGTTTTCCTGTGTTAGGCAGACATGTTCAACATACCCAACTTACTAATTAAGAAATTGAACCTTCGTTCATCTAAAGCTTTTGTGAAAATATCAGCAAGTTGAAGTTCAGTTGGTACAAAATACATCTCTATTGTTCACTTTTCAACATGATCTTTCAGAAAGTGGTACCTTACATCAATATGCTTTGTTTTGGAGTACTGTACTGGATTGGAAGAGATGGCTATGGCACTTTTTGAATCACACAGAATTGGAATTCTGTCATATTGTAATCCATAGTCTCGGAGCTGAGTTTGCATCCATATGACTTGAGAGCAACAACTAGAAGTAGCAACATATTATGCCTCTGCTGTGGAAGTTGAAACACAATTTTGCTTCTTGGATGTCCAGCTTACCAGCTTATTTCCCAGCAATTGACAGCATCCTAATGTACTCTTTCTGTATAGCTTGCATCATGCATGATCTGCATCAGTGTATGCTGTTAAATCAAAGCTAGACAGTTTTGGATACCAGAGGCCTAAATAAGGGGTGCCTCTAAGGTATCTAAAAATCCTTTAAACTGCTGACAAATGAGATTCTTTTGGATTAGCTTTATATCGAGCACAGAGACATGTTGCGAACATTATATCAGGCATGCTTGCAGTTAAGTATAGAAGTGATCCTATCATGCCTCTGTAGGTTTTGACATCTACAGATTTTCCCGAAATATCAGATTGAAGCTTGACTCCTGTGGCAATAGGGGTTTTCATAGAGGTTGAATCATTGAGTTTGTATTTTTTCAAAATGTCAGAGACATACTCAGATTGAGTTATAAAAGTACCCTCTGATGTTTGCTTTTTTTTTTTGGGAAAAGGGGACGGAACCCCCGGAAAAATTTTATTCAAAACAAATAAAAAAAGTACAAATTACGAGGGGCATACCCCAAGATATACAAATTGTGAGCTCAAAATGTGCTTAGGTAAAAACCAAAAAAATGGTTTAACCCACCTATCTAATAAAGGATAATACAACCAAAAATCCAATCCCTCAAAAATTAGCAAGCCCATTTTAAGAAAATTGCCCATAAATTGATCCACCAAGACTAGTTGAGAAGAAATATCATCGTAGCCTACCAAAATAATGCAAGGCACGGCCCAATACTTCATGCTTAACAAATGGCCCAAACATAACTCCCTTTTGATGAAAAGAATCCCATGCATACAAGTCCACAAGACATAGTCTAACATATACCATATGTTTACACTGGCCCACATCCATATATGATTAATTTCCAAGTAGCCCAAATTCCCATATATATAAGGCCCAATATAATATCCACATGATTTTTTAATAACAATCGTGGCCTGCTACCATCCCAACTCAAAATAAAACCCAAATCCACCAAGATTACTCCTTTAGTATCATAAAACCCGGCAACTACTTTATCTCCAAACAATATCTTTACTTTCCACAAATGACAATGTGAAACACTGAGTTTTGCAGCAGTAAAAGTGAACTTCATAACTTGTAAAAAACACACCAAGGATCAGACTTCCAAGGTGAATGCTTTCTAATTTTACCTTTTCCTCGAACTACAATCTTTCTCCTACTCCTTCTACTTTCCACATTTATCAAACCCTTGTAGAACATCATTCCCCATTCCAGCATATACCAGACAACAGAAGCAAATTGACCAAAACCTTTTGCCTCATAACCCAAACCAACTTCTATCAGGTAGAGAACAGAACATTTAGACCCCCCCTTGTGCCTCCAAATTGCAAACCCAGATGAATAAAAATGATCAAAATACCATTTTTCAAGCAAATACAAAACAGGTAGAGTTATTCTGAAAAGAAAATGGTATATAACCATTCTAGGACCAAAGAATAACAAAGAAGACAAATGTTGAGAATCCATTTTGGATCCCAACTTAGAACACATAAAGTATATCAGACCAATAAAAGAGATAAGGATCAAAATTTTAATGATCAATAAGATCATCAAAGTTAGAAATATGTGCAAGAACCAAGAGAAGCCAATTTGGCCAAAGGCCATTGGCATGACAGATCCATAGCCATTGCTAAAATAACCTCTCACCTTATAACTCCAACTTTGAACCCCAGCAGTAGCAGACTTTAATTTTCCAGAAGCAGTGCAGTTACATACAAGATCAGTATCAGTGCAGATACAGATACAGATTTCCATATGCAAAATCCTCAAACCAAAATTAATCCAAAAAATAATCAGACCAGCCTTATTCCTCCAAATCAAATCAGATTTATAGCACCAGCTAACAGCAGAGACAAAATGACCAATCTTTCTCCTACTGTACTTAATCCAAACCCTTAAGAAACTGAACCAAATAGTCATACCAAGCATCAAAAAAACCAGACAACCAACTTCATCGCAACACTCCAGCTCATAAACACCCTTATCCCTCCAAATAAACACATACAAAAGAAATGTAATGGCAGAATGCCAAATTACATTCATAATGATGCACCAGATTAATAGGCCAATAAAAAAGATAAGGAGCAAAGGTTGAACTGCCATTTTGACATTCAACGGTAAAGAAAATGGCTGCATCCAAACCCAATCTATATTTATAAGCCAAAAACCCACTTCAACAGAGAAATAAATGGACCATAATTGCATCAAACCATCCAAACCCCAAATCCTAAGAAAAAAATCCATGCCCCATTTAGAACCAAAAAAATTGTTCTAAAATGGTCAAGGATAAAGCAAGAGAAACTAAACCCCCCCTTTCACTGTGAATTAGAATGAACCAAACCACCTTATAACTCCTAAATACCAAACCAGATGAAACCCAAAAAAACATCCAATCCTCCAAAAAAACCACCATATCACTCCAATTCAAATTCAAGATACTTATTCCCTCTACCCTGCACTCCCTTATGTCTCCAGCCCAAATCCCAGTCCCAAAACCCCAATTGATCCTTATGAGACCAAAAAATAGTATGAGAAGCAAATGTTGATATAGAAGTAAAAATATCAACATGAAGAATGCAAATAATAACAGAAAAATAGCATCACAAAGTATAAGATCCAAACCTTCCAAGAAACAAACCACCAGATCAACTGTAATACAAAGATCCCCTTTTCTCTCCATCCTGCATATGAACTAGCAGAATACCATTTATCACAATTAAACAATGGACATAATTTAAGATAGAGAGTCCCACCCAAAACCCAAGTCCTAGAAAAGAAATCCAAAATCCATATAGAACCAAAATATTGTTCTAATACGGATTTGGATATAACATGGTAAACTATATCACCTTCCAATACTCAAAAAAACTATGAACAAGAAATATTCCCCTGTACACCAAAAGATATAACCACCAATAAACCTTCCAAACCACCCAAAGAGCCTCCTTATCACTCCAGAACAAGTTCAAGAGCCTAATCACCATTACCCTGCACTCCCTTATGTCTCCAACCCAAAGCCCAATCCCAAATCCCCATTTGTTTCTCATTAGACCAAGAAGAAGAATAAGAGACAAATGTTGATAAAGTGATGATAATATCAACAGGAAGAATACAACTAGAAGCAACAAAGTAAGCCAGGAGAAAAGTATACCAGTAGAAACAAAAGAACAAAAGTTCCAATCCTTATGTGTAACATAGAACCCCTTATCCTTCCATCCCAACTGTGAATTGGCAGAATGCCAAAATTCACTTATATACAAATGATAAAATTGATGTATATACAGAATACACAAGATTATCCATATCCTCCACCCACAATAACACCAAAAAAACTTTATGTTCCCAAGAAAGAAAACCAAATTCCATTTAGAACCAAAAAACTGTTCTAAAATAGAATTGGATAAAACAAACCTATAGTTATACCCCAAACCATCCTGTCAATCAACAAAATGATGAAAATCCATCCCCTGCACATCAAGATCATAGGACTCCATTTATGCTTCCAAACCTCCCAAAGAACCTCCTTGTAACACCAACACAAGTACAAAGAGCCTATCCACACTACCCTCCATCCCCTTATATCTTCATCCCAAAAACCCACCCAAAAACCCAGTAGAGATCTATTTAATGATAATGATACCTGCATATCTTTGAAAGAAAATGAATGCAAGGTATACTCCTCCCCTCCCAAAAGAACCCCAGTGTATCCCAAGTGTTTCCCATGGCACCCCCCAAAAGAAACCCACCCCAAAGGATCACATTTGCAATGCATTTCACATTTCTAGCAATTCTCTCATCCAAATCATCTGTCAACAACTCAACTCCCAAATTCTAGATAACCCTTAGCCAAAACTTGAACTCACTTGACATTATTAACATCATTTAGACTTATCACAAAATACACCATTCCTCAATCCAAGATTCCAGATAACAGCAGCCCTTCTTATCTGCTCATTGTTTTTGACTTTCAGACCCATGAGCTTCATTTTTACTAATTCAACAATTTGAGTAGCCAATCCCACAGCTGATCTAACTTTATCATTATGAATTCTTTGATTCCTTTCCTGCCATACAAAATATACAACAACAGCCAATAACAATCTGTGAATTATGCTCCGTATTGAATTGCTAATGGGATAACTAGACAACTCAAATATAAGTGTAGACCAACTATTAATTGCTCCATTCAAGCCCTGTATTCTATTCCAAATTCCACAAAAACATTCCAGATGCATCCATACTTCTTGAACAAATGGACATTCAATAAACAAATGAATGTGATCTTCAATGCCATCATGACATAACACAAATAATTTATCCATCTTTAAATTCCAGGCAAACAGTCTATCTAAGGTTCTCAATCTCTCTTGAATAGCCAGCCAAAGAATGAATGCATGTCTTGGAATCCCTTGACTAAACCAAACAAGTTTAGCCCAAGGAACATTTCCAATGTTATCATACAGATCACTCCAAACAGTGACAACTTTAAAATCAACCACAGAACCACCATTACACTTCCACTTTACCTTATCTTTCACATTAGCTTTGAGCTGAGGCATGAACTGTTGCAAAATATTCCCATGCTTCAACCAGATTTCCAAAGTCCACAACCACAAGTTATCAGATACCAAATCACATACCTTCAAATTTAAATCCATTTTAGCACTATAAATTTCTCTCTTAGATATAAAATCACAAAGAGGACCTGCAGGATGCCAAGAATCAAACCAAACTGATGTGGATCTTCCATCACCCAAATCATGAACAAATTTATCTCTGAATATGCTTCTAATCCCTACAGCTTTCCTCCAGAACCAAGGTGTATCATTAACCACTCGAACATCCCAAAAATTCCTGTTCTTCAGCCTGTACATATGAATCCACTTCACCCATAAAGATTCACTATTAGCAATTATTTTCCAAATCTTCTTAGCAAGTAACACTTTATTCCAACTTTTCAAATCTTTAACTCCAAGTCCCCCTTTCTCTCTTGGCAAACAAACTATTTTCCATTTAACTTTAGCCTTACCTCTTATTGCTTCTCCTTTGCTCCATAGAAAATTCCTCAAGAGATTACCAATCTCCTTTACCACAGATACAGGGAGAAGGAAAAGAGAAGCCCAATACACACTGATGGATGATAGCACAGAATTAACAAGCTGAAGCCTTCCAGCAAATGAAAGCCATTTATTTTTACAGTCCAGAACTCTTCTTTTGATCTTATCTACAAGCCCCAAGCAATCTTTATGAAATAATCTTGAAGATAATAATGGTACTCCCAAGTATCTCACAGGAAGCACCCCTAGTTTAAATGGTAGTATCTTCATAATCTTTTCTCTATTATGCCCAACTACATTTGCTAAGTATAAAGTGCTCTTTCCCAAGCTGGGTTTTAATTCTGATACCTCACCGAATTCCAGAAGGGCATTCTTTAATACAAGCACATAATCCACATCCCCATAGCAGAACATCAACAAATCATCAGCAAAACACAAGTGGGTAATACCAAGTTTTTCACATCTAGGATGGTATTTGAAGTTACAATTATCTCTCACCCTTATTTTAACCATCAAAGTTAAAATTTCCATCACTAGAGTAAACAAGTAAGGAGATAATGGATCACATTGTCTTATTCCCCTCATACCAGCAAAGAACCCATGATGATCCCCATTGACTCTTAAAGTAAAAGATGCTGAAGAAACACATTTCATGATCCAATGGACCATGCATGGATGAAATCCAAACTGTCTGAGAATAAATTCCAAGAAACCCCAGTCAACCGTGTCATATGCCTTCTGAATATCTATTTTAAATGCACATCTCCTTGTTCCCCTCTGTCTATGATAACCCCTCATGAGCTCCTGAGCTAGAAGAATGTTATCACTTATCTGCCTACCAGGAATGAATGCAGATTGATTCACATCCACCAGGAAATCAAGAGAACTTTTAATCATGTTAACAATTATCTTACTAATACACTTGAAAAGAACATTGCAACATGCAATAGGTCTGAAGTCAGCCACATTCTTTGGACATTGAGATTTAGGAACAAGTGCTATAACAGTTGCATTGACCTCATGAAGAAGCTTGCCATTCTCAAAAAACTGTTGAATAGCCATACAAACCTCTTTTCCAATAATAGGCCAGGCTTTCTTGAAAAAACATGAGGAAAATCCATCAGGTCTAGGTGCCTTTACATCTTCAATACTAAATAATGCCTCTTTGATCTCCAACTCAGTCACACATCTAACCATGAAATCTGCCTGCTGTGTAGAGAGCTTTTTCAGAAACAAAGACGAAGGGTTCACAATACCAACCACAGAATCCCTTGAGCCCAACATAGATTGAAAATGTTTCACAAACTGATCTGCTACACTGGAACCCATAAAACAGTTTCCATCCAAATCCTCAGCTTCTTCAATTCTGCTTCTATTAATCTTACTTTTGACAACTTTATGAAAATAAGTTGTATTTGAATCACCCTCCTTTAGCCAATGAACTTTAGATTTTTGCCTTAAAAACTTCTCTTCAGCCATTAATGCATCCTTCAAAGCTTTCAAATACACGCCCCTTCCATATGAATTTCACCATTTTCAGACTCTGCATCAATATTGGTCTGAGCCATATTTAATTCTGCTCTGATCTTGCTCACATTATCAAACACATTCCCCACTTCCAAATCCAATTTCCTCATATTCCTCTTTACAAACTTCAACTTTGAAACAACACTAAACATACAGCAGCCCCTGTAACTTTCATTCCAAGATTTACACACCAAAGGTAGAAAATTTGGTGAATCAACCAGATGGTTACAAAATTTAAAAGGCCTGGCTTTATACTTGTTCATGGAAGGCAAAGATACTATCACAGAAGAGTGATCAGATAAACCATAAGGCAAGAAAGTTGCAGCAGCAGCAGGAAAAGCACCAATAAAACTTGAATTAGCAAGAGCTCTATCAAGTTTTTTAAGTAAACCCACAAAATTAGAACTTGCAAGAGGCTTCTGTATCCATGTAAACTTCAAACCAAATTGATTGATATCATCAAGCTCAGCATCATATACACATTGCCTAGAATCACTCATACCCCTTGTGATGGAAGAGGAACCCCTGGAACTGTCACTAGGGTTTAATCCCACATTAAAATCACCAAGCACCAACCAAGGATCATTTCTAACAACCATCTTATGCTTTAAAATACACTCCCATAGCAGCTTTCTTTCACTTACATCATTTGAGGCATACACAAAGGAGCAATGGAACATCTTATTAGAATTAATTTGAGACAAACAACAATGAATAACCTGCTGAAATTGCTCAACACAGTCCAATCTGAACTTGTCAGCATCCCAACCAATAACAATTTTGGTTCTCCCATGACAAACTGCATTATTGGATACCCATTCCCATCTACCAAACACATCTTTACATACCCCCTTAAGCTTTTCTTTGCAAACTTTTGTTTCAATTACTGCACAAACCTCCAAACTATTTTCACCAATTAACCTTCTAACCTCTTTCCTTTTAGAGATCAAATTAAGACCTCTAACATTCCACACTGCTATTTTTACCATCAGGGCTAATTTTTAGGTTTAACAGTCGTGTCACCACCCCTTCTCCACTCATTTTTATCAACCTTCATAAAATCAGGGCCATCCTCCTTTGGAAAAACATCCTCTCCCAAATGAATAGCACTAAAATACTTTTGCAGTCTCTTTGACCAAGAATTAAAAATAGCATCTGGAGGCCTCACACCCATTTCCAAATAATGATTGGCATTCTGTTTTTCAACCAACCATTTATGATCTTCAGTATCCTCCATATCTTCTAGAACTTCAAATAAATTTTGAACTTGCACAGCCTCTTGAATAATCCTAGAATCCCCATTTTTCACAACATCAACTCTTACACCCACACCAACAGGTCCATTTTCCATATGCCCTTTGTTTTCATCATTCCCTCTAGCAACAGAAGCATGTACACTTTGTTCTTGACTAGCAGCATTTTTATTTTTACCCACATTTTGTTCCTGAATAGAACTAGTACTCCCTTGAGATTTGTTCAAATCCCTCGCACCATCCTTCCTAGGTTCACTAATCTGATTCCCATCCACATCTTTTTCCTTTGTACCACTACTCTGCCCCACTTCCTTAGTTACACAGCCTTCCCTGTTTTGAACAACCCCAATACTTGGATTAACTTTATTTTGATCAACTTTAATAGGCTTAGACCGCCAAGTCATATTATTACCATGAATTTGCCCTTTTGAATCATTTCCACCATTATTCTTCTGGTTATTTTGACTCTGCTTTCCAGTATAACTTGAATTCTGATTTTGAATAGCGAACCTTTGATTCACCCAATTTTTAGTGCCATTAAACTGAAAACCCTCCTGCTTATTCTGATTTTGAACTGAAACAGGCCTATTTCTCTTGCCAACAGTCATAAAACCATCATCATTAGCTTTTCTGCTATTCTCCAATTCTTCCTTCTTGAGCTTAGCAACTTTCTCATCCTCAGAAAGAGGTCTAACTTTACAATCAGCAAATGCATGCCCAAAAATTTTACAATGACCACATCTAGAAGGCTTCCCTTTATATTCAACTCTAACAATAACCTCCTTTTCAGAAATACCATCAAGAGATGGAACAAGACCAATGACAGAGTCTGGGATACTCTTATCTGCTGAAACTTCAACAAGAACTCTGGCAAACCCTGCCCTCCCAGACTGAGTAATGCACCTTTCTTCTGTTGCGCTATCCAGTGTAAGAGGGATACCAATTCTACTAGCAAGTTCACTCAGTCCCTGTGGATTCCAAACTTCTAGAGGAACACCATACAAATTAACCCAAAGTGGCAGAGCTCTTAATTCAAGTTTCCCCAAATACATCCGAACCTCCCATTTCTTCACAAATAAAGGAATTCCATTAATCAACCAAGGGCCATTTTCAAGAACATAATTCATACCCTCTTCATTATTGAATTTAAGCATGAAATGACGATCATAGTTAGAAGCAACATTTACCAGGCGACATCTTTTCCACATTCTGATCAGATTATTATTCACCATATAAAAAGGCATAGAAGCTCCCACAAAATGCGCTATGAGTAATATTGAATTGGACTTGGCTCCTTCCATAATCACTTCCTTAGAGAACCTTATAGCAGTTCTTCCATCATTTAAAACAATAGAGGGCTTGAAAATAAGAGTTATCTTACTCTCAGACTTACCCTTAATTTTATCTGCAAGAGTAACACCTTTATTGGCCCATACATTCCCAGACTGCTTCACAGAATTGGCATTCAATGAATCCACATGATTTTCCAACCCCTCTTTCATAACCACATCTGAAACAGATTTTACAAAATTGACTTCAACAGGAACAAACTTGGGAGAGGCCTGAACTTGATTTAGAGAAAAGCCCACACTCTTATCTCTCTTAGTAGCATTCCCTCCATGCCCAACATCATTCCCCCCTCCAGTCATTAGATGAGCATTATTAGCAGTTTCAACATGAGTAAAAATATTACCAGACATAGATTGAACATGATTAGCAACTCCAGACTGACCAAAAACAGATTTAGGCAAATTCAGAGCAGTTGGAACAGATCTAAATTTCTCATTAGGCTTTGGTATACTACCAGCCTCCGAATCAAACTTTTTAATCACCTCTCTCATATATTTTTCAGAATTCATAATGTATTCCCCAACTATAGGAATATGTTCATCCACAAGAGGTTCAGAAGCGATAAAATCACCACTAATTCCATTATCCACAACCAATTTATCATCAGATTTAACAGCAGGAGAACGATTGGACTCAGACTGACCAAAACAGGTGATGAATGATTCATACCAGATGCATTCACAACATTAGCACCAGAACTATACGAAGGATTATTGTAAACCTCAAAATTACCTTTAGCTTGAGAAATAGAGTTCGAATTGGCAGTAGCATGATCAGCGTCCATGGATTTCAGATTGCCATCAATATCACCAACACCAAAATTAGATTCAGAATTACAACCAACCGAAACATCAACAGATCCATTATGTAAAGTTGAATCAACATTTAATTAAACCATAGGATCATCAATCGATCGATCCTCAGGCATCTCATCAGATTTGGAACATTCAGACCTAGAATTTCCAAATGAAAATTCTCCTCTACGATCATGCACATCCTTCACCGAATTGAGATTAAGGAGCGAATTGACATCCATATCGCTAATCTGAGCTTCAATTTTCTTCAATTTCCTTCGAGGCGAACTTTTCTTCGATGACCTAGACATCGACGATCTGGAAATCGAACCAGAAGAATTCAATGGATTATCCTTTTCCTTATCCTTGCGATTAGCTTGATGCACATTTTGAGCAACAGAACCAGACACCAAACCTGGAATAGATCCAGAAACTCCCATAGGAGGACTTATCGGAGCATTAACAGTATTTTGGTTTTTTCAAAAATTTTCATCTAAAATTGGCAGATCAGAGTTTGGAATCGAAGGATCCATGCAAAAATCAGTAAGGAATTACATGATTACAACAATTAGGAAGAGAATCAGAAGAAAATTTGGGCGGGAAATCAAAAAAGCAAGGAAGAGCGTTGAGAGAATTTTAGAGAGAGAAAAAAGATAGAGAGAGAAAGAACGCGTGCAAATGAGGGAGCCTAAAAAGAATGTTAATTCTCCCATAAGACTCATCTCAAATTTACTTTTCATCAACTCTGAAAACTTAACACAATACTTTTGATTTGTAGAGCCAAATATAATGTCATCAACATATAACTGTTCTAAAAGCATCTCATTTTTGTACCTCTTGATGAACAAGGTTGTATCTATTGTACCTTTTTCAAAACCATTATTTAGCAAAAATGTGGACAGAGTAGCATACCATGCTCTTGGAGCTTGTTTAAGTCCGTATAGAGCTTTATCAAGATAATAAACATGGTTTGGAAACTCTGTATTCTTTAAACCAGGGGGTTGCTGGACATAAACCTCTTCATTTAATTTACCATTTAGAAAGGAAGATTTGACATCCATCTGATATACTTTGAACCCTTTGTGTGCAGCATAGGCTAAGAAGATTCTTATTGATTCTAGCCTAGCTACAGGTGCAAAGGTTTCATCATAATCAATACCCTCTTCTTGGCAATATCCCTTAGCAACCAACCTTGCTTTGTTTCTGATTATAATGCCATCCTCATCCCTTTTATTTCTGAAGACGCATTTAGTTCCAATTGCAAATTTTTCTTTAGGAAGGGGAACTAAGCTGCAGACTTTGTTTCTTTCAAACTCTTGAAGCTCATTATGCATTGCAGTGATCAAATGAGGATCTTCAAGAGCTTCATTTACCTTCTTTGGTTCAATGATGCTTAAAAAATTTACAAAAAAGCATTCATTGATTGTGGTTGATCTGGTTTTGAAACCCTCTGAAGGTGATCCAATGATCTGATCATGGGGATGATCCTTTGTCCATCATGTGAGTGGAGCATGAACATGAGGTGGAGTTTGAGCTTTAGAGATGACAGTTGGAGACATCTCTGTTGTACTGAGCAGAGGCTCTGATGTTGATTCCAAAGGCTCATGATTTGATTCCAGAGGCTCTGAAGTTGATTCCAGAGGCTCTGAAGTTGATTCATTTCTTGGACCTGCATTCAATGAAGCAGAAGTTGTAACTTCAGAGGGACCAAATAGATTTGTACCTGACGTTTATGGTTCCTCTGAAGTTGCTCTATGAATATCTCTGAAAATAAACTCTGAGTTTTCATCATCAAAGAAATCTTCGAATATTTTGTTGAGTTCAGATTCTCTTATATTTGATGATTCAAAGATATTTTTGGCAATTTGATTGATATCTTTGTTGGCCAGACTTTTGTCATCATCAAAAGACACATTGATACTCTCTTGGATTGTTCTGGTTCTTTGATTGAACACTCTGAAAGCTTTTGAGGCTAATGAATAGCCAATGAATTTGCCTTCATCTGCTTTCTTGTCAAACTTTCCAAGAGACTCTCTATCATTTAGAATATAACATCTGCATCCAAAAACATGGAAATATTTAACATTAGGTTTCCTGTTGTTAATGAGTTCATAAGATGTTTTCTTGAATCTTTTGACAATTGTAGCTATGTTTTGCGTGAAACAGGCTGTTGCCACTGCCTCTGCCCAAAAGTTTGTGGGAAGATCTGATCCTGCAAGCATAGTTCTTGCAACTTCAACCAGTGTTCTGTTTTTCCTCTCAACAACACCATTTTGTTGAGGGGTTCTAGCTGCAGAGAAGTTCGTAGTTATGCCTTCCTCTGAAAGATATTAGTTGATTTTTGCATTTCTGAACTCTGTTCCATTATTACTTCTCAGCTTCTGAACTTTGGTATCAAACAGAACCTGCAATCTTTTTAACAATCAGACTTGGCTCTGATGAATTCTATCTAAGTATATCTAGAGTATTCGTCAATCAAAACGAGGATATACTTTTTACCTGACAAGCTCTATACAAAGATAGGACCAGAGAGGTCCACATGAAGCATATGCAGAGGTTTTGGACAATTATTATCACTTTTGGTCTTGTGGGAAGATCTTTTCATTTTTCCCATTTCACAAGCAGAACAAAGATGATCTTTGTTAAACTTCAGAGATGGCAATCCCTTAACCAGATTTAGTTTGACCAATTTATCAAGTGAAGAAAAGTTCAGATGTGAGAACTTTTTATGCCAGAGCCAAACATCTTCACTGTTCAGAGATACTAGACAGAGTTTCTCTGAGTCAGTTTTTATGTGTTTGGAAAAATTCATTCTGTATAAATTTCCCTTTCTGTCAGCTCTGAGCATTTCTTGACCTGTTTTTGAGTGAAGTAGTGAACAATGTTTTTCTTGAAATTTCACATCAAAACCATGGTCACAAAGTTGACTTATGTTGATCAAGTTATGCTTTAACCCATCAACATAAGCAACCTTTGATACTAAAACATTACCTCTTGTAAGCTCACCATAACCCTTAATTTGTCCTTGCATATTGTCTCCAAAAGTTACTGCTCCCCCAGATTTAACTTTGAAAGAGGATAGTAACTTTTTATCTCCAGTCATATGCCTTGAACATCCAGAATCTAAGTACCAGATCGGCATAGACTGTTTCTGCAAGACAGATTAGATTTTCTTAGGTACCCATCTCATTATGGGTCCTATTTTGTTAGACTTCTGATTATCTCTTTGAAATTTTGCCTTCTTATCTTTTGATGTTTTGGCAGAATTTTCCTTTTTCTTTTGAGGCTTTGTCTCTGAATTTTTATTCAGATATTGATTAAGAAAACAATGAGAACCTTTGAAGTGATTTTTTAGTTTCATCAAGAGTTGGATGCAATTGCACTTTACAGAACAAGAAGAAGTAGAAGCAAAGGATTTCATTTCATTAAATGCATTCGATACATTATGATTCCTTTTTGAATTAGTACTAGGAATATTACAAGTATTCCTAAATACTTCTTTTCTTTTAGCTTGAGAGACAGCCTTCTTTTCAAGTTGCCTTCTCTTGTTCAGAAACATCCTCTTCTCTTTGTTGCTCACTGCACAAACAGGATCAGAATGGTTAATTTCTTGCCATTTTCCTTTTTGTCCAGGAGTTATAAGTGTAGAGTTGAGAAGTGATAGTTTTATTCTTTGCCTTTTCTTGTAATTCTTTTTCAAGTTCCAGAGAAGTTTTTGCTTGAAGACACATTTCTGCAAAGTCAGGACATATTGGTATTCTAGGTTTATTTTTTAAAAGAGAAATAGGAATGTTCAAAATTCCAGAACCAACAGTATCTATCTTTTTATGAATTACTTTCTCTGGTTTGTAGAAAATCTGTTCATCTACCTCTGGATCAGATTCATAATCAGAGTCAAGAAAGTCTCGTTCAGTCTTACCAGAGATAACTACCTCTGATGGTTTCTCAATTTTCTTAGGTCTTGAGACTTTGATGATTCTTTTCATGATTTCTTTCTTCTTTAAATCAGCAATGATATTTTCTTGATTTATTCTCTTGATGTCATCCGCAAATGTAGTTCTGATGCATTCATCAGAGATTGGTGAATACAGAGGGGCATCTGGATTGTGAACTCTGAGGTTCATCTTCAGAAGTACTTGCTTCAGAGGTACTTTGTTCAGATGTCTCTGATTCATCTTTGATGAATGCATTAAACTTAAAAATCTCTTTAGGATCATTGCTCTGAGGTTTTGTGAAAAATACCTCTGAAGTTTCCTTTTCTATTTTTAAGATGGAATTTGGAAACCTTTGTACTTCAGAGTATTCTACATTTTTAAAGTTCAGAGCCCTTATTTTTTATCTCTCTGAGGTTTTTATTCTCTTGAAATTGTTCAGTGATGGACAGTCAGAGCTCTGGACCTTTCCTTTACAGAAAGTGGAAGAAAGTGAAGTTTTCTTCAATCCAGTGAATGGATCCAATTCATTGAATCCAAGCCCTTGAGTATCCATTTGAGAGTTTATCTTTATATGAACATCCTGAGCATCAAGATAGCTTTTGATTTGAAGTTCTTTCCTTTCTAGAGATTGATGTAAGATTTCTCTTTCTTTTTGGAAAAAATTGGTTAAGGCAATAGAATTGAGTCTTTCATACTCAAATTTTTTTACTTCTTCTTCTTTAACTTTTAAAACTTTCTCAAGTTCTTTGAATTTTTCTGAAAATGATTTTTCCTTTTGTTTCTGAGCTTTTTCAAGATCAGATTTTTCAACAAAAATATATCTCTTTTCTGATTCAAGAAGATCTTTTTCCCTTTGGTAAAAATTAAGATCTTTTATCATTTGTTTTGCTTTTTCTTTTTCCTCAACAAGTTTTTGCTTTAGGATTTGAAATTCATCTGTTAGTTTAATAACATCCAATTCAAGATCACTTTCAGAGGTGGAATGAGAGTTTACCTTTTTAGTGAAATCCTCTGATGGTCCGTCAATTTGAACATATGTGAACGCCATACCACAGAGATTGATGGGTTCTTCCTCTCCATCGCTTGTTAAGTCTGACAGTCAGTCTTCCATCTCTGCTATAAGTACTCTTTCTTTGACATTGTACTTATACTTGTTTTTGTAGTAGTCTTCATCCTTGATGAGTCTACCTCTGCAGTTGGCGGAGTAATGGCCTGGCTTTCCACATCTAAAGCATCTTCCATCGTTTTGGTTTGATGGAAGAGCAGTGTCTGATTCTGTCTTTTGTGCTTGTACTTGTGGTTGTTGCTAGAAGTACCTCTGAGGTTGAGGATACCTTGGCTGAAATGATTGTTGAGATCTTGATTGTTGAGTAGAATCATGATTGGTGAAATGAACGCCCTTTTGATCACTATGCAGAGTAGATCTGGGCTCTTGTTGATATTCAGATTTCTGAAATCTTCTTTCTGGATTTCCTCTTCTTTCTTCATCATCTCTTCTTCCTTCAAAGACTTTCTTGCCAAATTTCTTGTTAAATTGATGGGTGATTAATGCAAGAGATTTGGCAAAGGCATTGATGTCATCATCTGAGTCAGAATCTGAGTGTTCAACTTCTTAAGTCATCAGAACCTTATTGGATTTTATTTTAGATTCCCTTTTTGAACAATTGTCTTTTTCTGCATTTCTGCATTCTTGTGATACACCCTTCTGTTTTGACATGAGTGCAAGTGGACCACCTAAAGAGGTTTTTGATTTTTGTTTAACAACTTCTTTTTCCTGTGCTACCAAGGTACCATAAATGTCAGTCAATGACCATGATTCAAGATTTTGATTGGCTTGTATCGACATTGAAAGTTGTGACCATTCTTCATTTACACTTTTAAGAAAGAGAACATTGTTTTCTTCTTTTGTTCTCATGACCCCAAATTTTCTGCATTTGTTGATGAGGATGTTAAACCTTGAGTATGTTTGATGTAAGGTTTCTTCGGGTAATGCATGAAAATCATGATATTCATTGATACAAAGATTTCTCCTGTTCTTTTGAGTTTGTAGGCCTCCTTCAAGTTGATTTAACAACTGATCCCATATCTCTTTTGCAGTTACACAAGAATCAAGTTCTTGGAAGATATCATTGGGAATGGCCATTATAAGTAATCTAACAGCTTTTGAATCATTATCCATCATGTTAGTTTCTTCATCCGTAAAGTTTGAAGTTTTCTTGTCATAGTAAGCAAGGATTTCAGAAGTATCTGCTGTTGCTGGAACTCTTGGTACCAACACCATTGGTTGGCGAGGTCCATCGTTCACTGATCTTAACAAATCCCTGTCCATGCCTTCTAAGAAATTTACCATCCTTCTCTTCCATTGAGGATATTCATCCCTAAGAAGTGTAGGAGGTTTGGTCAATGATACGGCTGTATAAATGGCACTTATGCTTGAGTTTGCCATTTTTGTGAAGAAAAGATGAAGATTTGAAGAACTAATGTTTTTCTATGAAGATCTTTCTATTAAATGATGTAATTGTGATTTACTTTTAAATCTGGAGCATATGAAGTTTAATAAACCAGGGTTTACATAAACATGCACAGATAATAAAAGTTTGAATCAGTAAGAATTAAATCTATCCGAGTATCCAGATATGATCTTTCTTTGTTTTAGAAAACAAAGGAGGCTCTAATACCAATTGTTGGATCCCAGATTTAATCTTATAACAATAATGATATAAACAACAAGAGTATAAACAGCGGAAGCAATATAGTTTAATATCAAAAGCAGATTCAAATATCACAGTTCATATATAAAGCAAGTAGAAAGAACAAGATCTTCGTGAGATATATTCAGTTGATTCTTATTATACAAGATATCAAAAAGCACACTCTTGTCAAAGGAGTGATGGTGCTATTTATAGGACCATAAAGTAAACAGTGTACTATTCTGACAAATAGAAGCATGCTTGAACAGTGTCTTACCTAATAGGTAAGCTTAAGACATGCTTGAACAGTAACCTACTCTATAAAGTAAATCTTATCACTAAGTGATTGGTTATCTGTTCTAATACTTCAGGAAAGTCTTCAGCGCCATCTTCAGAGAGAATGTCTTCAAAGCTCTAACGTTGTATCAGAGCCTCTGATGAAGCCATCTCTGATGTCTTCTGCTGAAAGTTGCAATCTCTGATAAGTACTTCAGAGGCAGGTTTGTCCTCTGAAGTCTTCGTCCTCTGAAGTCTTCGTCCTCTGAAGTCTTCGTCCTCTGAAGTCTATATTTGGAAGTCTTCTGAAATAGGACTTGAGTATTTTCAACACTTTAACATAAAGAAGATTTGGAGCTAACACATGTGTTCACACTGCCATCGATTGGGACATGACACCGCAAACTGCTTCCAACTTCTTGGATATCCAGAATGGTGGGGGGATAGACCTCGTACTCATGGAGTACCTTCTAGTCGCGGTAAAAGCACCAATGGTCGTGGCTTGGATTCACCACCAACTGGACATGGAAAGGGTGCCACAGTACGTACAGTAACAATAGACACAAATGGCTCAGGCACGTCAAACTCATCGACTAACCAATCTCCTTCGCGAGCTCTGACAACTATTCCACACCTGAGTCCCGAGCAATGGCAGGCTATCGCTGCTCTTTTTGGTAACATTCTATCCTCCAACAACTGTTCGCATGGTAAGCTTTTTCAAAACTCTTGGATTATTGATACTGGAGCCTCTAACCATGTAACGGGAAATCTTTCGTACCTATTTGATATCAAGAATGTTGTTGAGTGTCCGGTTGGACTTCCTAATGGTCAGAAGATTGCTGCTACCAAAGAAGGAAGTGTGATGCGTTTGAAGGGATTGTGTCTAAAAAATGTCCTTTATGTACCGGATTTGGACTGTAACTTGATTTCTGTTACTTAGCATCTTGATGATATGAATTGTTCTATTCACTTTGTACCTGATATGTGTGTTATACATGACATATACTCGAGGAAGCTGATTCGAGCGGGTGAACGGAGAGATGGAATTTACTACTATAAACAAGCAGTCACAGTACAGGCGAGTACCGTGGATAGTTCCCCTACCTCAATTGAACTTTGGCATCAATGTCTTGGACACCCTTCAACAAAAGTAGTAGAGATGTTACCTTTTTTCCATAATTCTTGAGACAAGTTAAATAAACCGTATGATATGTGTCCTTGTGAAAAACAATGTTGAGACTCCTTTCGTATCAGTGATAATAAGACTTCTCGTATTTTTGAACTAGTTCACTGCGATCTGTGGGGTCCTTACAATACTGTTTCTTGGGGCTCGATATTTTCTCACTATCGTGGATGATTCTTATCGAGTGGTTTGGATATATTTGTTGATAGATAAATTAGAATTCTCTACTAAATTCATGTCTTTTGTTGCTATGGTCGATCGTCAGTTTGGCCAAAAAATCAAAATTGCTCGAAGTCATAATGGGACAGAATTTTATGGCCTGGGGAACTACTTTCTTACCAATGGGATATTATTTCAATCCTCTTGTGTCAGAACATATTAATCCCAAATGTGCAATTTAATCAAGATTTAATCAAATGGTCATATGTATTTGATTCTCAAATTCACATATTACAGACTATTTTTCTCTCAATATTTCTCTCACTAAACTCTCTCTTAGTTCACGCTTTTTTTATTCTCCAAAACAAAAAGACTATTTATACCAACTAGTTACAAAGACAAAAACAACACAACTAAACAACTAACACTTTGACTTGCTTAATTTTGACTTTTACCTTGAAGGTTTGACTTGAGCCTTGACTTTAATTCCCATGATCTTGGATCCAACATATTTATGCACTAAAAATCCCCCACTTTGGATTCAAGATCATCTTAAAAATGATATGCATTGAAACTCCCCATTTGGATAAACTTGCACTTATCTTCAAATGAATTTCATCTTTAAAGCACGTTCTCCCCCTTTCAAGAATATTCTCCCTTTGGGACAAAAACCGATCTTCACAGGCTATCAACATTCTCCCCTATTGAGATGAAAATTGGTAATCTTCACTTTTGAACTGATACTGATGGAAACAACTATCCTGAACATTGATCTCCCCTTCTTGTGATCTTTAATATTCTCCCCTTAAGACTTTGATAAAAATCATCATCTCTAGCAAATAAATTATCTTCGGTTGTAGCTCACTTTTCTCTTTCCAAAATAATCATTAAAGAAAATTTCTTGAACATTCTTGAAATCTTGAACTTTATTCACAATATCTTTCTCATTTCTTGAATCTTTCTCCTATAACTTCTTATCCATTTCTTGGCTTTCTGCCCAAAAACTGTTACAAATTGTTCTCCATACAACATTTCTTGAAATTATTTCTCCCCCTTTTTGATGATGTACAACATAGAAATCATCAAAACTATCTTCAAGAAATGTAATGAACATTTTTCTGACCACAGATCTTTCCACATAAGCCACTGAACATCCGTCAATTCATAATATATTCATCTTAATCTTTTCAAATTCAGACAAATAGAAATGTAACCCTAAATCTTCAAATGAATCAGTTAAAATGCCTGTATGTAGCAAAAGCCACTTTGTACAACTAATGTACGTTGGAACGGAGATTTTTGATGTTCACTCCCCCAGGGCTTCCATTCAATCATCGAAAAATCACAAAGAAATTTTCTATGAATGTTAAGACAAGAAAACGTATTCCTTGTGTGTTCGTGCATAGTGTAGAATTATTGAAGCTACTTAAGCTTTTAAAATAGGCTCTGATAACAAGTATTAATCCCAAATGTGCAATTCAATCAAGATTAACAACAAGATTTAATCAAATGGTCATATGTATTTGATTCTCAAATTCACAGATTACAGACTCTTTTTATCTCAATATTTCTCTCACTAAACTCTCTCTTAGTTCGTGTTTTTTTGATCTCCAAAACAAAAAGACTATTTATACCAACTAGTTACAAAGACAAAACCAACATAACTAAACATCTAACACTTTGACTTGCTTGACGTTGACTTTTACCTTGAAGGTTTGACTTGAGCCTTGACTTTAATTCCCATGATCTTGGATCCAACATATTTGTGGAGTAACAGAACACCACAACAAAATGGACGGATTGAACGGAAGCACCGTCATATTTTGTCTATGGCATGGGCTTTGATTTTTCAAGGGCACCTTCCTCGGTATTTTTGGGGTGACTGTGTCTTGGCGGCATGTCATTTAATAAATAGAATCCCCTCTAGTATTCTAAAAAATAAGACTCCTTACGAAGTCTTGTTGAAACGCTTGCCTACCTTCGATGAACTACGAGTGGTTGGCTCTTTGTGTTATTCACATAACCAACATATAAAGGGTGATAAGTTTGCAAGTCTCAGCCGCAAATGTATATTTGTTGGGTATCCGTTTGGTAAGAAAGGATGGAGACTGTTTGATCTGGAAACTAAAACCTTCTTTACCTCTCGAGATGTTAAATTCTTTGAAATGCCTTTTCCCTTTGCTGAGAATAGTACTGACATTAGTGAGTCTGATACCCACTTACATTTGAGTGGCGATGACTATGTTATGGATGATTTTGTGGAAATACCTAGTCCAACTCAACCCACTCAAAGTTCCGAACCATATCCTATTCCTCTAACCCAAACTTCTATTTAGCAACAAAACATACAATCACCCACATCATCTCCGCAACTAGACATTGAGGAGCCTATAGGATCTATTCCGATTTCTTCTATAGGACCTCAGTTGGGTCGTGGATTTTGAGATAAATTTCCTTCGGCTCGCCTTCATGACTATGTTACTAATTCGGTTTCTACGACAGGTCCATCTACTCCTTCTCTAAATTCACCCACGCCTTCAGTATTCTCAGGTACACCTTATCCCATAACACACAATATTATTTGTACAAAATTTTTGGTTAGCCATCGAAAATTTCTGACTGCAGTCACTATCGGTCGTGAACCGAAATTTTCCAAAGAAGCCATGAGTTATGCACATTGGCGTAGTTCCATGCAAGTAGAAATTCGTGCCTTGGAAGAGAATGGTTCATGGTCTATGGACCACTATCTAAAGGGAAACATGCTCTTGGAAGTCAGTGGGTGTATAAGATCAAGTATAAGTCTGATGGTAGCAATGAGATGCTAAAATCTTATTTGGTTGTCCTCGGTAATCATCAAGTGCCAAGAATAGACTATAACGAGACATTTGCACCGGTTACAAAGGTGGTGACAGTTCGTGTCTTTTTAGCCATTGCAACATCGAAGAATTGAGATCTGCATCAGATGGACGAGCATAATGTTTTCTTGCACGAAGATCTTGGCGAGGAAGTGTATATGAAACTTCCTCATGGTTTTCAGTCCTCTAATCCTAATATGGTGTGTCGGTTTCGAAAATCATTGTACGGGTTAAAGCAGGCGCCTCAATGTTGGTTTGCAAAACTCGTTTCGGCATTAAAAGAATATGTTTTCTTACAATCTTATGCTGACTACTCTCTTTTTACTTATTCTCGAGGATCGATTCAGATCAATGTTCTAGTTTATGTTGAAGATCTTATTATTTCTGGGAAAGATTCCGCTGCCTTGAAAGTTTTTAAGACGTAGTTGAGCACTTGTTTCCATATGAAGGATCTTGGAATTCTGAAATATTTTCTTGGAATCGAGGTAGCAAGAAGTCCTAAAGGAATTTTTCTTTGTCAACGAAAGTATTATCTTGACATCATCTCCGAAAGATGATGTTGAAGATCTTATTATTTCTGGGAATGATTCTATTGCCTTGAAAGTTTTTAAGACCTAGTTGAGTACTTGTTTCCATATGAAGGATCTTGGAATACTAAAATACTTTCTTGGAATCGAGGTAGCAAGAAGTCCTAAAGGAATTTTTCTTTGTCAACGAAAGTATTATCTTGACATCATCTCCGAAACCGGACATTTAGGTGCCAAGCCTGCCTCATTTCCCATTTAACAAAACCATCATCTGGCACATGCTTCCGGGAATCCCTTGCCTAATCTGGAGTCTTATCGGCATTTGGTTGGTCGTTTAATCTATTTGTCAGTCACTCGACCTGATCTGGCATATTCTGTTCATATTTTATGACAATTTTTACAAGAACCGAGGCAAGAACATTGGGAGGCTGCCTTACGTGTGGTCCGTTATCTGAAAGGTTCTCCTGTCCAGGGCATCTTACTCCGAGCGGACAACTCTATATCTTTAACCGGTTGGTGTGATTCCAATTGGCAAGGATGTCCTCTCACACGCCAATCTCTAACCGGTTGGATTGTATTTCTTGGTCACTCTTCTGTCTCCTGGAAGACTAAAAAGCAACAGATAGTAGCTCTTTCTTCGGCAGAAACTGAATACCGTTCCATGGCGGCTATCACTTGTGAGTTAAAGTGGTTGGATGGTCTTCTCTCTAGCTTACGTATTCAACATCTAAAGGCTATTGGACTACATTGTGATAATTAGTCGGCTCTACACATTGCTCAGAATTCCGTCTTTCACGAATGCACAAAACATATTGTGGCAGATTGTCACTTTGTTCGTGATGCCATTCAAGATAGTACAATTTTTCCATCGTTTGTTTCGTCTACTGTTCAGCAAGCCGAAATCTTACCAAATCTTTAGGCACACGACATTTTCAGTTTATACTCTGTAAGTTGGGCATTCTTGATCCTCATGCTCCAACTTGAGGGGAGGGGGGTTGGGATATTACCGAGATTTACCGAGATTTTCGGGATTTTCTTGATTGGATATCTGTGTATTTTAGGATATGTATATTGTATATTTGTGTCCTTTTTTAGATCTTTTGTTAAGGAAAGCTTTCGTATTTTTAGGCTAGATATGGGATTCCTTTTTATGTGGTTTTTCTTTGTATAAATACCGGGTTGTGATTATGAATGGAGATAATCGATTTCTACTCTAAAACTCATCTCTTCAATACAACTAATAAATCATGAATATACATATATATACCATATATATATATATATATTTGTATATATGTGTGGGGTTGAGTTTCGTTGAGAAATTGAGGTTAACGTGAGAAACATGAGAAGTGGTTATCAACAGTTGGATGAGAAATGAATGCACATTAGAATGAGATGCACCGAATCAATTCCCTTCTAAGACACCATTAATGAGAGGGGGCAAGAGACTAAAAGTGACCAATAGTTCAGATCCACTTCTCACGCTTATCACGTTAATCTCAAATTCACACATGATCCTTTGCCTATATATATGTGTGTGTGTGTGTGTGTGTGTGATTCATTGGTAGGGGTGTAAACGGGGCGGCCGGTATTGGGCGGGTAATGCATCCCTTGTCCTTGACCCCCGTTTAAGGCCCCGTCCTCGACTAATCCTAACGGGTTCGGGGGGAAGGAATCTCTGACGGGCTTGGGGAACCTGGTCGGTATCTGATTAGTAAAATAATGTATATTGAAATTAAATTACAATAAATCGTCACTATAATAATTACCAATATTGAAATCAAATATAATTATTCATTTAATAATAAATATAGACATATAATCATAGGGGTTAAATCAAGTGAGAACCACAAAAAGGTTGAGAACTATAAGAACCAATCTCAACCACAATCAAGATTAATCAATGGTGAGACTTTGGAGGTAAATTTTTGCATATATGGTGTCAATTACATACAAACATAACTCTTAAAAGAGCATAAAAATAAATCCATTCACTTTCTATCTCTTATTGAAATTATATAGTTTAAATTAGACATCACCTCCTTTTTAAATCAAAGTTATATTGATTACAATAAAATTTTAAATCAAAAAATTTATATAAAAAGCGACAATTTTATTTTCTTTAATTTTAAACGAGTATCATTTTATTTTTTATATTTTCTTTGATAATTGCTATTTTTACATGAAACAATAAAAGTGATTTAACTTGTATGTTGTTTCACCTTGTGAAACAACATTTTAGTACTCTACAGCACATTTCACGTCATTTTGGTTTCTTTTCACATTGTGAAATAGCTGTACAATGTTTCACCATGTGAAACTGCACTACATTGTTTCACCATGTGAAACAACATTAACAACATTGTGTGTGTGTTTTTTGAATTATATAATATTTATATACGGCAAATGCAACAAATAAACTCACACACCCTCCTCACCTTTGGTGAGGTTTGAACCCCTGACCTTTAGTGTTTCACATCACATTTCTCGTCAACTTTTGTTTTGTTTTGTTTTCAAATTGTAAAACTACACTACATTATTTTACTTTGTGAAACAACAATTTATTGTTTCACTTTAGCGACATTATATTATTTCACATTATAAAAGAACATTACATTGTTTCACCATGTGAAATTGACTACATATTTCACCATGTGAAACAATACTACATTCTTTCACATTAACACTATTTTCACAATATGAAACAACACTTTAGTGTTTCACATCACATTTCACGTCAACTTTTGTTTTGTTTTGTTTTGTTTTCAAATTGTGAAACAACATTACATTGTTTCACCATGTGAAACAAAAAATTTATTGTGTCTTTTTAGCGACATTATATTATTTCACAATATGAAAGAACACTACATTGTTTCACCATGTGAAAGAGGAGTACATTATTTCACATTATCAAGATTGTTTTGTTTCCCGATATGAAACAACACTTTAGTGTTTAACATCACATTCACGTCAACTTTTGTTTTCAAAATTTTGAAACAACACTACATTGTTTCACCATATGTGTTGGTCTTGAAAGTGCTTAACAAGTTTGTAGAAGGGGGGGGGGGAGGTTGAATACAAATACAAAATTTTCAGTTTAATAAATTGTTTATTGATGAATCAAATCACAATTTACAGTTTGTTGCGGAACAAGAATAAGAAAAAACCTAATCTAAGCAAACTTGAAAATCACACAGATGTTTGCACTAAGAACAAGAGATATAAGGTTGAGAGAATATAGAAATCAAGGGTTTCTATATTTGGTTCAGTAAGAGAAAGTATAGAAGGTAATTGTTTAGAGAGAGTCTCAACCTTTCTATTTATACCCAATGCATTAATTGCATGTCATGATACTTTACACGTGTCACCCTTTAGTTGGTTGTATGCCTCTGACTTTTGGCGACATGCTTTTGGCTAAGTAGTGAACAATGTAGTCTTCATAGTTGTTGTATGATCTGTCGCAGAGGTATGTCTTTTCTGATAGTTGTACTTTTTGTGCAAGGATAAGACAAAAGAAACTTAGAGAGGAAGCTTTGTGATCATCAATCGCTGAATAACTCTTCTTTCAGGGAGATCACAGGAAGATAAGCGATTGCTGAAGCTTTTCTTCAAAGTTCTTCGCGTGTTGTAGACTTGCCTTGGTTTCACTGATGTCCGCATCATATCATGAGTAGAATTGTCGTTTCTTCAGCAGTTTTGTCTTCGATGTTAGCGGTGAACGTCTTTATCGCGAAACTTTTCTTCATGGATTACATTTAACAGAATACATCAGAAACTATCAGCTATACCGAACAGACTCAATGTGATATCGTTGATGGTGAAACACTAGTACATACAGATGTTAAACATAATTTTCACTAAGTATATTAAAGGGTCATCATCAAATCACTGAGAGAGTTTGGATCAACAATGTGAAACAATATTTTATTGTTTAATTTTAGCGACATTATATTGTTTCACAATATGAAAGAACACTTTAGTGTTTCATTTTCACATCACATTTTTCATCAACTATGTTTTGTTTTCACAATCTCAAACAACATTAAATTTGTTTAACTTTAGCAACATTGTATTATTCATTTGTCAAATAAAACTTTGGTGTTTCCAAAATTTCATGTGATGTTTTAATTACAATATCTTTATATTTACTATATTTTCTTTTCCCGGAAACCCACGGTTACCAAAAAAAAAAAATAATGTATATTTGAGAAAGTAAGCGAGGAAAAATTAAATTAATAATACAATCAACTAATGAAATTTAAAAGATTATTATCAATTAATGAAAATTAAAATATCTAATTATTACATATAAATTACATCGCATAAGATTGAATTAAAATAAAATAATAATTGATTCTAAATTTTGATATCAATAGAAAAGGGAAGTGGAAAATAATCAAGAAAGGGAGAAATTATCATCATGTTCTTCCTCAATTATAAATGGAATATTAATTAAGGTTGTTAGATTGGAGTGATTAGATGATTGAGGTTGATTCTTAGGGCGTGTTTGGTTTGCGGGATTGGAATGAATTTGGAGGGATTTGGATTTCAAATCCATTCCAATCCTGCATTTGGTTTGCAGAAAAGGATTTCGTTGACCGGATTTCAAATCCGTTGACCATTTTAAAATCCCTCATATGATGGATTTGGAAATCCTTGGCTTTGGGCCTGGATTTGAAATCCAAATCCGACGGATTCTAAAGCGTGATCCAAACCAATCTTTTAAAAACCGGTTTTTTGATTGAACCGGTGTGGTAACCGGGTCACGGTTCAACCCGGTTTCAAGAATTTATTTGTATTTTTCATTTTCATGCATATATATTGAAAGTCCAAGAATCTCTAAATCTTTAGAGAGAGAAAGTCAATACGCTCCAAAATGTACTATGATATTCAAATGAGTTCAAAAATTACAAGAACAAAGGCCTAAGGAGACTTAAAAACCCCTAGCCTTAACAAAACAGATTACATCATTAAGAACAATCTAGACTAGGAAAATAAATACAATGATTACTACAAAATTAGACTTAACAATCTCCCCCTTTGTAATCATTGGCGCAGTGGTCTTCAAAAATAATCTTCTAAAACAACATTTACCAACCAGACGACTTTTGAAAAATCATATTACATTTTGGAGAGTATTGACTTTCTCTCTCTACTTTCTCTCTCTAATGATTTAGAGATTCTTGGACTTTCAATTGGTATCAGAGCATACTAGATCTTGAGAGACCGGAGAGAATTCGTTATTGATACTGAATTTGTGGATTAAAGCAAGAAATTCGATCGATTTTCTTGAATTTTACAAGAAAATCTCATTTTTTGCTTTTTCATCAAATTCGGTTTGGTTTGTGGTTCAATTTGTTTGAATTTTGATTGTCTGAATTCGTTTTTGATACCAATTGAAAGTCCAAGATCTCTAAATCTTTAGAGAGAGAAAGTAGATAGAGAGAGTATATGCGCCAACAGTAAAAACCGATCTATTCAAAATGTGAGTGTCAAAGTTTCTTACAAAACACAAAGGCCACAAGGGACTTAAATACCCTTGGCCAAAGTAACAGATAAAGCTAACTAAACACAGTATTAGCCAAGACAGATAAATACAATGATCACTACAAAATATGACTCAACATATATATATATATATATAACCAAAATATTGATGTCCACAAATTAAAACATTAAAAAAACACATAACAACAAGATTTACATCAATCCAAAAACATTAAATAAACACACATAAGCATAAGTTTTTCATCAATTCAAATACATCCAAACGAAATATAACGATCAAACCTAATCATGGATCTTGAGACATTGGATTGTTGGTTTTTAACGCTAATACGTATTGCCTATTGGACTATTCGTTTTTAACTTTTGTTACCGGGTCAACCGGTTCGATACCGGTTCGTTATGACCGGTTCAACCGGTTTTTTAATAGAACCGGACGGTTCAATCCGGGTCATAAAATGGCATAAACCCGGTCTCTTCCGGTTCGACCGGCCGGGTCGACCCGTTTTTTAAAACATTGATCTAGACGTCAAATTGTATCGATCCAAATATGATGTTTACCAATAAAAAAAAATAATTTATAAAACAAAAATAAAATTAAAAAAAAAAACTCAATCCAAATCCAAATCCTACAAACCAAACAATACTTGTAAATGAATGGATTTGAAATTCATTCCAAATCCTACAAACCAAACACATGTGAAGGGATTTCAAATCCCTCAAATCCAAATCCCTCCTTGAAATCCAATCCATTCCATTCCAATCCCGCAAACCAAACGTGCCCTTAAAGTTCTCAACATTTTTATTATTCTCATTTGATTACCGTCCTATAATCATATACATTTATTTACACACAATATATACATAAATAAAATAAAATAAATTAATATTGGTAAGGTTAGGGGCGTGTAATTCCATCCCAACCCCACTTCGGGCATGAAAATGAATCCCTTCCTCGTCCCGTTAGGGACGGATAAACTCACATACCCACTCCAACAGGTAAAATTTCCATCTTTGGTCATCTATTTCTTAATTGAAATATATATATGTGTATATATATATATATTTAACATAATATACATATAATTGATATTATTTTTATTTTTCGGGGTTTTGTTTCGAATCCCGTTTTAATTTTTCTAATATGGCAAACATACTCACATGCCCTTCTCTTTTACGACATTCGTTTCTAAGTTTTTAGTTGGTGGACATTAATCGGCACACAAGACATCATCAAACTAAAGACCTTTTGCTATATTCTTGTACAAATCTTTCTTAAAAGTTTTTAAAGACGTGAGAATATTTGTAAAGACACTCATACTTGGACACCCTTGTGTTTTTTTTTTTCTAATATTTTCACTTCAAAAGCAATGGTTCTCAATAAATATGAAAATGATATTCAATAAATGTATTTTTATTATTAAAAAAAGTTGAATACAAGAAATCCTATTCAATCATTCCTCTAAATCTCTTGTTTTCTTCCTCAAGAATTTTCACTTTTTCAAGAGAAGGGCATAGATCAGTTTGCATATCAAATAAGTGTCTTTTAGTAGCTTTAGAAAATATAAAGTTTTCAACATTTGGTACCTTTTCCACTTGATCAGTGTAAGATGCGCATCCAACTGTATTAGATATTGTCCACTTAAATCATACTTCGATTCACGGTTTTAAATCGTATATGATATAAGAGTTTTCAAATCCCTTATAATGAAACCTTTCTTCACCTCTCCAACCGATGTGAGATCTTACAATCCAACCTTCTTCAAGGATCCCAACGTCCTTGTTGGCGCCAGTCTGATCGTGACTCTTATACAATTTGTGTTGGAATACGGGAGCTATATACTCGGGGGAAATAACTGTATTTAGGGGTGTAAAAAATAATCGTAACAAAATATCCCATTTTTTTTGGAAGGCATAGCGGCATCGAACCAACGAACGACTACCACGAACACACGCACGCACACCTCCCCGACGGTATCGAGCATCCACGGGCAGCCCCCTAATCCCCCGCTGTCCCGGACGCTGAACCTAGAGCCCAACCACAGTCTAAGACTGGGCTGGGGGGCAGCCCAGTCAAAGACTGGACCAGCCCAAGGACTGGGTACTCCTCATGCCCTCAAATTGACTGCCTTTGGATTCGAACCCGGGTAGATTGAGATACCATCCACAATCCCCCCAGGATGTTACCGCCCTTGGAAAAACCAACTGAGCTAGACATGATTTGTAAAATATCCCATTTGAACCAAATAAAAATGGGTTAAATGGTTTCAGGTTATTGATTTTCGAGTTAAATGACTCGGATAACCGAATAAGGAACCTTATTCTCAATTTTCGGTTAATTTTTTCCTAATTCGGTTAAACCGAAATACAAATTCTAATAACATTTTATATGTTTCATGTTTATAAAAATAAGCTAAATACATATTATACATTTATTATTTTACATATTTTGTTCTTACTAAAAAATCACTTTCACCTATGGATTTTTACAACGAATATTTCCGCCAGAAAATCACGGATGACTTTACGACAGATTTGTGGAGGAGATAAATCAACTTTTCATTGACTTTCACTATAAATCCATCATTTATTTTAAATACAAAATAATAAATTAATTTCCATAATTTTTCCGGCAGATTTCTATCGACTTTTTCTTTTATTTATTTTTAAAAATAATCCAACAAAAATTTGTATAATTTAGAAAATATTTATGTAATTAATTAATATTATCGGCAGATTAGTGATGAATCTTACTTAATTAAGATCCGCCTCTAATATTAATTAATTAAATTTTTTAATTAAAAAAATTAAGATCGATCCTCCACAAATCCGGTTGTAAATAAAAAAATTTATTTTTTAGTTTTAAGAAAATTAAAAAATCTTGTAAAAAATTCCCGACGGATTAGTAATGGATCCTTAAATCCAACACAATTTTAAATAAATTCATTTTATAATTATTTATTTTCATAAAATAATATATGATGGATTGAAGGATTCGCCGGTAATTTTTTTTTTAAATTTTTTTTTTTTTGTGGCAGAGTTTTTATTAAAATTGCATTTTTGGTTATTTTCTTAATTTTTAGGGAAATTAATTAAAATGGGCGTATTTCAAATCCGTATTACCCAAATGCCCCAAATCTCGTTCAAATCGCCGAAATACCCCTTTTGTCCGGGAATAGTGGCCGGGAATCCCGGGTTTGGACGCGTTCGGCCGAAATGTGACTCGATGGGGGGGGGGGGGGGGGGGGGGGTTAGGGCCGGGATTCCCGGGGATATGGTCGGGTTTCCCGGGGTTAGGGTCGGGTTTCCCGGGGTTAAGCCGGGTTTCCCGGGGTTAGGCCGGGATTGTTTTAGGGTTTGAGAAAAAATTAGGGTTTTGAGAAAATTAGGGTTTTGGGAACTATCATTTTATGTGTTTTCATTGTTTTTCACGTGTTTGTTGTATGATTTCAATTGTTTTTTCCACTTTTCATACCATAAACATATACTTGTCATCGAATGTACGATTAACTTTCATCTTTGGCTATAAATTTTGCCTATAAGAGTCAGTATAATTCAAGGTAAATACGTTCATCATCACATCCATTCCATTTTTCTTTCTTCCTTCATTGTTCATACTATTGAAAAAATGAGTTCACCTGTTGTAAAAGCTAAGCTCTATTTATGTTTCGATGGTCAGTGGGTTCAAAACAACAATGAGTGGGATTATATTGGGTACACAAAGCGTGGTGTACAGATCCCAGTAATCTATACATATAAGAGGTTTCTTCGTTACGCCATGGAAAAACGTGGAATCGAAGATTCTGCTACTTGCAAGTTGGTGTTCAAACGTGCAGATCGCTCACTAGTGGAGCTAAACAACGACGAATTGATACTTAGTTTTATGCAAATTGCAGTCGATTCAGAAATACCTCTAAAAGTCTTTGTGTATGACGCAACATTGATGTGCGACGAAGGTGATGACGAAGATGATGCCGGAGGTGATGACGAAATCCACGTCGGTGGTAGTCAAAATAAGCCTGATTATCAATTCCAGGCATCATACGACACCACACTTTATGCTGATAATTCATATCGTCCTAACGACTCTTATCCCGATGTTGTTCCGGAGACGCAACTAGAAGAAGAACAACAAGCAGAAGAAGCTGAAGAAGAAGAAGAAGAAGACAAAGAAAGATGGTTTTCTGGAGTTGCTCATGACGAAACCCATGTTTTCACAACGGGTATATCTGATCTGGACAGATCAAATACCGATACTGATGAGGACGAAGAAGAGACATATACCCCTAGCAATAAATCACTTGTTGAGTTAAACGATTATTTTGATATGCTTCCTTCCCTTCCAAACCCGGAGACCAATATACCACCCTACCAACCCGTACCTTACAATCGCGGTACAAGTATACATGAAGGACAACTATTTGATACGAAGGAGCAAATGTCCATACAGCTTGGAATTAAGTTCTTGGAAGAGGGTTTCGTGCTTAGAACGGAGAAATCCGACAAAAGCAGATATGTGGCTGTCTGTGAGCAAAGAAATTGTAAGTGGCGTATGTCGGCAAAGTCCGTGGGCCCTAAAGGAGGGATGTTTGTCGTTAGGAAGTTGAACGATGTACACACTTGTTCGAGGACACAACTGAATTCTAGACACCGGCAGGCCAACAAAAGGACTTTGGGCCACATATTGAAAGGTAAGTTTATTGACCCTAGCAGGTCATTTCGGCCGAATGACATCGTCGACGATATCAACCAGCAGTACGGACTCAACATTGGTTACCACCAAGGATGGCGCGCGCGATGCAAGGCCCTACTATTGGTGAGAGGCACACCTGAGGAGTCGTACGAACGACTCCCTATGTACTTATATAATTTGGAGCTGAAGAATCCGGGTACATGCACCCGAATAAGGACAGATTTGCACGGACGTTTTGAGTTGTGTTTCGCCGCTCTTGGATGTGTGGTATGTATATCAACAGGCCATATATTTACATATTATAAATTATAATATTTACAAAGTTGCTCCACCTACGTTATTTGCAGATCCGTACGTTTTTGGCAAACCTGTGTCCTGTCATCGTAATAGACGTGACCCATTTAAAGGGACCTTACCTAGGTATGATGTTCTTGGCGGTTGCCATGGACGGAAATAACAACATCGTGCCCTTGGCTTTCGGAGTAGGCAAGTCCGAGACGGGGGAGGAGTGGCGTTGGTTTCTGTCCAGGTTGAGAGAATGTATCGGAGTCCCGGAAGGGTTAGTGTTTATGTCGGACAAGTCTCCTTCAATAAGTGCCACAATTTCTGCGGTGTACCCATCGACCCCTCATGCCCTATGTTGTCGACATTTGGAGATGAACGTGAGAAGTGCGGACAGGCGTATTACTACAAACCTTTCGACCTACTGGAAGGCATGCAAAGCATATACGATTACGGAGTTTGACCGGTACATGGATGCACTACGATATGAAGTACATCGTGGAGCACAAGTTATGGACGCTGCTGGTAAGGAGAGGTGGTCAAGGGCCCATTTTCCTGCACATCGGTATAATATAATGACCTCTAATAGTGTCGAGTCGATGAATGCACTCTCCCGTTTTGCTCGTAGGTTACTGATTGTCGGGCTTATGGAGTACTTCCGAAATTTTCAACAAGAGTAGTACCTACTTCGACGACAAAAGGGAGGTTGATAAACTATGAAATCTTGAACTTATATGTTATTTGCTCTTCTTTTGTTATTTATAAATCATTGCATAGTTAACACACACGTGTTTGTAGGTGAAATGCGTAATCATCTTACACCAATGGCGGAGGCAAAGATTCTCAAAAGGGCAGGAAAGTCTGCGCAATGGAAGGTTAGAGGGATTGGATATGATAGGTTCGATGTTTGGGATACCCGTGGACACGCCATTGTCGATATGCTTAACCATGTTTGTGAATGTAAGCAATGGCAATATTCTGGGTTACCATGCGGCCATGCCATCGCAGCTGCAAGGTCTATGAATCGTAGAGATTGCAGCGATCTAGCTCTAGGTTACTTCACGTTCCATACTTACCAGTCAACATATTCAGGAAGTAATCAATCCGGTTGAACCCCCTCAGTCATGGGTTTTGCCACACGTCCCCCTTCCTCCATGCTATCCACCGTTAATAACCAAGAGACGTGCGGGGAGGCCAAGCAAGAATGATTGGAGTCCATCTCGTGGTGAGGATCCGATACAGAGAACGTGTACTAGGTGTGGAGCAGTAGGACACACTCGTGGTGAATGTCCAACTCCTGCCCCTTCAACCGTTCCCAGGAGCAGAGCTACAAGTAGCCAAAGATTTCTCTCTCAGGGGCCATCGAGCCTAGAACCACATGGAACCCTAAGGCATGATAGCATTGACCTTAACATTGAGTTATAATACTTATCAAAACTTCTGATCGTGTGCGAACCCACTCAACGTACTCTTGTTGATGTGCTTGTTCTTTTATGTATGGCGTCTGGCGGTGGCTAAGTGTAAATAGTTGTATGTGTGGCTTCAGATATGGCTACCCCACGGGTAGCTGTCAAATGTCATAAGGTCATCGACGGCCCTAAGGACAGTGTCAGAAACCACCTGGCTTAGCTCACGACCCATGAACATGACTTCCACCATCACTACCAAGCAAACACCCACAACATCCTCATCGGATAGGTCCTGCATGCCGCCTCTCATCGTCTGGACGACGGTTTTCACCTTCAAATGATCGGGGGCGTTATCAGGCCAAAGCCTCCGGACGAAGGACCCTTCCGATATGGCAGGTAGGGAGGGTGTTGGGCCGAAAAGGAGTCCTATTATAAGACAAAACTCAAGACGACCAAAGCGCATGTGTTTCCCACGGACATTGAAATACATTTCCTCCGAAGCCACATTGAGGACGTCGACCTCAAGCTGTAAAAACATGTACAATAGGAGGGGGTCCTGTGCAGTATTTGTAAGCTCCAGCCATGGACCAAAAGGTGTCCGTCCAAATATTTGATGTAAATTTTGTGCCCGTTCAGGTGGACACACTGCAAAAATATCTCTAATTTCCTTGGCGAAGCCAAGGCATGCTTTGAAAGACAGATCGACGTAATGAAAATCCTCCTACATAGTAACGAATAAAAGACAACGACTTATGGTTATAGTTAATATTTATGGGTTTTTGCAAAGTTAAGGAGGCCTAAGTTTTGTTGATTTCGTCTATTGAGAGAGTTTAGAAAAGAAACCACTCAATCTATTGGACTTCCAGTAGTAGGGGAATCACATGGATTGCTTAAATCCCTACAAACCTTAGGGCTATTTACACCCGTTTGACAAAATCCAAATCGATATGTTGTGATTAAAAGGCTTATGATTATAGTTATTATCTGGGTTTTTATGGTAAAAAACCAAAGTCTAGGGGCCTAAGCTGTAAATTTACCAAAGTTAAGGGCCTAAGTTGTAAATGATTCAAAGTTAAGGGGCCTAAGTTGTAATAAACCAAAGTATAGGGGCCTAAGTTGTAAGTTTATAAAAAAACACAACACTCTCAAAAAACGTAACACTCTAACATGTTATTAACGCAATCTCTAAAATTAACACAATCTCCAAAAAACATGTCATCTCTAAAATATTTATAAAAAAAAACACAACACTCTCAAAAAAACGTAACACTCTAACATGTTATTAACGCAATCTCTAAAATTAACGCAATCTTCACAAAACATCCCATCTCTAAAATATTTATAAAAAAAACACAACACTCTAAAAAAAACGTAACACTCTAACATGTTAGTAACGCAATCTCTAAAATTAACCCAATCTCCAAAAAACATCCCATCTCTAAAATATTTATAAAAAAAACATATTATTACCGCAATCTTGGAAATTAACGCAATTTCAAAAAAACACGAAATATTCTAACATATTATCCGACGTAAACAAAACACATAATCTCATATATAAAAGCATAATCGAACATATAGTCTAATAAACATACAATAAATATAATGAAAATATAAAACTACAATGGGGTTAAGAAAACTTACAGTAGTAAGTAGACGAGACATATCTGAGATTGCTAAAAATTAATGAATGGAGTCGAAATCCGAGAGCGTGATATACACGAATGCAATGAGAGAGTTAGAAATGAGGGAGAGAGTTACAATGTTGTGTGGGGGTGTCAAATGGTCCCTTCTCCCTTTTATAACCGAACCACACCCATATAAAACCTAATTCATTTTAATCCCCACCGTTCATTCCCATTGATCGCATCCAATACACTTTTCCCAGCCCCCAACCCCGGGATTCCCGACCATAAACCCGGGTTTCCCGGCCACACGCCTAATCCCGGGATTCCCGACCTCTTTTCCCGTAGATAATGGGTATTTCGGCGATTTGAACGAGATTTGGGGTATTTGGGTAATACGAATTTGAAATACGCCCATTTTAATTAATTTCCCTAATTTTTATATCCGTATATACATATTCTCATTTTTGGTTACATATTAGGTATTTATATATGTAATATACTTCTACACACCACATATGTAGATTAATTACCTATAGGGTTGGGTTCCAGTGATAAGTTCACGAGTTAATGGTGAGAAGCGTGAGAAGTGGTTATCGATCGTTTCATGAGAAAAGGACGCATATTAGAATGAGCGGCACCGACATAAGATGCATCGAGATGCACCAGATAAATTTTCTTTCTAAGCTGCAATTCATGACAGGGCTTGAAATTAAAATAGATCAATGGTTCAGATCCACTTCTCACGCTTCTCACCATTAACTCAACTTTTCACACGATCCTGGCCATTACCTATATATATCTATATCTATATATATACAAACGTTTCAATTGGTGTTAGTGGGCTCTAATAACTAATAAAATGTTTTATTGGGCTTTAGTGGGTCTTAGGGAGCTTTAATGGTTCTTAATACGCTATAGTTTTATAAAGCTAAATACACACCACATACATATGCAGTACATACCTGCATACAAACATGCAATAAGTCGTAATTGGTGTTGTTAGGCTTTAATTAGTCATAGAGGCTCTTATTAGGCTTTAGTGGTTCTTAATAGGTTCACTGATTATTAATAAGCTATAGTGGGTCTTAGCGAGCCTAATGCATACCACATACATATAATACATATTTGCATACGAACACGTATACAAACACCCCCTACACACACACATATATATATATATATATAGGGGTGAGTTGAAACGAGATCACTAACTGTTACACCCAGAATTCAAGTTCTAATCACACAAACAATTAAAATGAATCATTTTCCAAATCATATGTCATTGATATGAATCAAAGATTACAATCTCTCACTTTCTCTCTCTATAACATGTTTCTCTCACTCTAGAATGATATATCATACGGTTCTTCTCTCATCTACTCTGAATTACATTCACTTGCTTACAATGAATGACTTACCACTCCTTACAAATACAAAGCTATTTATACCATACAATAACAATAAGGAAAACAAATACATGACACTTTGATTTTGACTTTTATTACAAAGACCTTGACTTCTATGATTGAGAGTTGACTTTGAAGCTTTGACTTGATTGACTTTCATCTTCAGTATTAATGATCTTGCATCCAACAAATATGTGCTCTAACATTCAGATTTGAGCATTTTTAAACATTGAAGCATTTTTGATCCAAAGGGGAGAATATTAGATCACAGATTTGTTGGATGCAAGATCATTAATACTGAAGATGAAAGTCAAGCAAGTCAAAGATTCAAAGTCAACTCTCAAGCATATAAGTCAAGGTCTTTGTAATAAAAGTCAAAGTGTCTTGTATTTGTTTTCCTTGTTGTTATTGTATGGTATAAATAGCTTTGTATTTGTAAGGAGTGGTAAGTCATTCATTTTAAGCAACTGAATGTAATTCAGAGTAGATGAGAGAAGAACTGTATGATATATCATTCTATAGTGAGAGAAACATGTTATAGAGAGAGAAAGTGAGAGATTGTAATCTTTGATTCATATCAATGACATATGATTTGGAAAATGATTCATCTTGATTGTTTGTGTGATTAGAACTTAAATTCTGGGTGTAACAATTGGTATCAGAGCAGAAGAAATTCAGAAAATGGATTGAATTTCAAGTTTTGGTCGATAGTTCAAGAACTCGCACACATATTCTGTGAAAATTCGAATCTTGAGCTACAATGTTGTTTGGATATGAATTTGATTGATTTGGAATTGATTGGATGTATAGAATAAGTCTTGTATACATTGTTTAGTCCAATTAAAGTAGTTTGTACGAATTTTGGAAATCTTTAAAATTTTTGTTCAAAGTTTAGTCGAACACTAAGATCGAACATGTAATTTTGTTGTTTTAGTTTGAGATTCATCGATTGTAGTCTGTTCATGGCATGTATTAGAAGTGATCTGCAGAGTTTCAGATCAATTGGAAAAGATTTGGATTGAAATCAGTGTGAAAAATCAAGTTTTTGTTCGACAAAGGCAAGAACTCGCAAGATTTAAAGTACGTTCAGATGAAGAACACGCAAAGGCAAGAACTCGCACAAGATTGAAGAACTCGCACAAGCCTAAAACATGTTTGAAGTGAAGAACTCGCAAATAGTTATATGCGAGAAGTAGAAACTCGCACAACCTTACCTGCGAGTTTGTATTGTTCAATTGTTTCAGTGTGCGTGAATAGTAATCTGCGAGAAGTAACGTTTTGCGAGAAGTGATTGGTTGCGAGTTTACATTTAGCGCGAAGTGGAAAATCAGAAAATTTTCTAAGTCTTAAACGCGCAGACGTATTGCGCGAAGTGGTTTCGGAGAAACGTGTATCCTGTTGCCTACGAGAAGCTCAAAACTCGCACGTTATCTCTTGCGTGAAGCTTGAACGTGCATGTCCTTGTGTGCATGAACCACAGAACTCGCAAGTTTTGGTGTGCACAAACCAGAAACTCGCACGACCTTTCTTGCGCGAAATAAAGAACTCGCACGTTCTTTGTGCGCAAACCTTTGAACTCACACACTGTGTTCTGCGAGAAGTTCAAACGCGCATAGTACTGTTCTTGCGCGAAGTGCTAATTTTCTTTGTTCTGTGTTAGTCCTAGATTCAAGTTCTAATTGATCACAAGCAATCAAGATGATGAATCGTAATCACATGTCATTGATTAAATCATCAAGAATTACAAAATCTCTCACTTTCTCTCTCTATACTCTCTTACTAGAATGATATACCAAGGAACCTCTTCTCTAATCTACTCACTTACAATCTGAAAAATCTTCTTACGTACTCTCTCTCTAGAATGATATACAATAACTCTCTTTCCTCATAAGCTCTCTCAATCACAATGACTTACTTCCCTGTTTGTCACTTACTTTACTTACCAAGGAAACAAGGTATTTATACCTACAACAATTACAAAGAAACAAACAAAATACAAATGTTGACTTTGACTTTATTAACAAAAGACTTTGACTTTCCATGAGAGTTGACTTTCAACCTTTGACTTCTTGAACTTTCATCTTCAAACTTTATGATCTTGAATCCAATAAATCTGTGCTCTAACCTTCTCCCCCTTTGGATCAAGATCATTACTAAAAGATTTAGCAATGCGATCTTCTCTCTTTAATCTCAATCGAAATAACTCCCCCTTTGATCAAGCTTTATCTTCTCTTGCAATCTCCCCTTTGATACAAATATGATTTACATTCTCAATCAACTCACATGCTCCCCCTATTAGCATGAAATATTTACACTCTCCCCTCTCTTTGATAAACACAGTATCTTCAACAACTTTCAGCAATCTTTCTCAAAATCTGATCTTCAAGAATAATAACATTCTTCCCCATTGTTGTACACAAACCTCTTTCAGACTTGAAAAGAAATTATCTTCAGATTTAGCACACTTTGTTCCAGCAAAATTATCTTCAACAATTCTGTTGCTTTCATCTTTCAACAATCTTGAGAAATTCATCTTTCAATCAGTCTTGAATATTTTCTCTCAGCTTTAACTCAAACTCTTGATTCGGACATTTCTTTTTCATTGCTTTCTCAGACATTTCTTGAACTCTTCTCCCCCTTTTTGATGAATATAGCATCAATATCATCAAAAATTTCACCAAGAAATGTCTTTGAAACTCTTTTCTGACCACTGATCTTTCAAACTGAGCCTCTGATTCGTTGCCAATTCGAACAATGTATTCATCCAGATCTTTTCAAATCTAGATAAAATAGGAATGTAACACCTGGATCAACAAATGAATCAGTTAATATGACTATCAGTAACACGAAGTCACTGTGTAACAGATACACATAGGAAAGGAGCTTTTTGATGTTCACTCCCCCAGGGCTTCCATCCAATCATCGAAACACCACAAAGGCAATTTCTATGAATTTAATGACAAGAAAACAAATTCCTTGTGTGTTCGTGCTTTTGTAGAAAGAATTAAGCATATGATGATTGCTCTTAATAAGGCTCAACATTGTGTAAACCACTAAGACAACAGTAGTATAAACACAGACTCAATGTGCATTATTGAAGTGCAAAGGTGGGGCAGACTTCCTTCTTTTTCAATATCCAGATTTTCCAAATGAAAACCAGATAGATAATGTGTTGCGTCCCCAAAAAATATGAAACATTTTCTTGTAGAGAAAAAAATGAGTAACTGGTGGGGTAGTAAGCAAGAGTTGGCATGGACTAGTTGCCTGTTTCAATAACGTTCACCAAAGAATTATGAAACATTAGTAATGTGGCTGCCCGACTCAGAAAGTAGTTGGTGCAGAGTTTGATATTCTTTTACTCTGATCTCACACCCTCTTTCTTTAATTCAATAAGCTCACATCTAACCAAACTCTCTTTTCCATTTTACCTCAACGCATAACTCACACTCATTTCTTTTAGACTACTCACACTCAATCACTTTGGATTAACTTCTTGGGTAGAAATCACTGGTTAACGTGATTCCATAAAAGTTTCATTTAATTCCTAGCACAAAGAACCCATGTAATCCTATAAAGCATAAAGTTGCTCAATATGGTTTAACTTTATCAGTTAAAGCTCAAATACAAGTTAGATATGTATATGCTCAGAATATAATCATGAAGATATGAGCATTTTTAAACATTGAAGTATTTTCAAAACAAGTATATTGAATGAATGAACATGAATGCAAAAGACTTGTTTGAAAATCTGACATTGTATGAAAATGATCAGAAATGAATGATATAAGAATCAAAGCTTATAGTCAAGAATAATGGATATTGTCTATATGAACCAAAATATAGACATTCTTGAAATGAACGCTTCAAAAATAAATGACACTAAAAAATATTTGAAGTACAAGCGGGGTGTCTTACCATCGAAAAATATGTTTCAAAATTTGAGGCATGGTAAGAACTTTTTGAACAATAAGTCAAACCGGTGTGTGTGAATACTTGAAAGTATATAGAAAAGACAATACACAAGTATTTATCTTTGGAAACACACGGTTTATAATCATGTAAGCACAAATAAATCTTGAAAACATTTAAAATCACACTTCCAATTCATGAAATCTGTTTAAGAATCGGGAAGTGGTTTGAACATTTAAGAACATGTTTTCTATGATTGAAAGTTGTCCTTCTTTTAACCATATATGAGATTAAGATAAGAAACTTAACCTTTATCGTACAATCTTAAATCTCATGAAGTCAGTTGAAGTCATAAAGATATGATCTTGAAAGTTTCTCTCATTCTGCACAAGTCTCAAGGTCATGTCAAAGCAATTTTATTCACAAAAATTTATTGAAAAGTAAATGACATAAAGCAGTAAAATAATTATAGTACAAGTTCTGATCTGAAATAATCAAAAATCATAATCCTTTTACTCCCCCTGAAATTATGCATCTAAAATATGTCAGTTATAAAACACATGATAGTGATCTATAATTCTATTTTGAAATGTAGTTCATCATATCTATCAGATGCAAATTATTTTAGAAAAGTATGTACTCCCCCTCGATGGTTGATTTGCTCATTCGAGTATTGGAGTACAATCTCTTATCAGAACAGGAGTAATGTCTATTAATCACTGAAGTACGAGTCCTAAACTGTTGTGTTTAGAATTCAAACTTCGTTGAAGTACGGGTTCTAAGCTGATGTACTTAAAAGACATTGTTCTCTTACTCCCCCTTGACAGTAGGTGCCTGCAACACAGAATCAATTTTCAGCTTTGGTACCCACTGGTATTTGGGTCCATGAACGTTAGTTGCAGTTCTTATGGGAGTAACTGAATAAGAACCATACCAGAAATGATCACCCGTTTTATGAACAAAATCATAAGTACGACAATAAGAACAATACCTCTTTTTAGATAACCTGATCAATTGATCTCTCGAATAAGCAAGATCAGGTTTACCTTTCAGCACTTTGTTCTTCTTTGCATTTGAGGCAGATACAAATGATTTGTTACCTGTCTTTCCTTCCTTCTTCTCATCATTCTTCTCATCTTCAACTGGTTTTATCTTCCAAACCAACTTCTCTTTTTCATATATTTTTCTTCTCCTTCTATGTGTACCTGAACCATCTATTTTCCAATCATAGAAAATGTTAGTTGTACGAATCTGATCAAAAGATTTAACTGACCTGTTTATAGAAACAGTTTGCTGATGTGAGCTTGATGTTGGCTTATTAGAACCAACTGAACTATTTCTAGGTGAGTGGATTTTTGACTCTGGAGTCGTTTGCTCAGTCATCACCACCTTGGAAACAATCTTTTCAAGCTCTTGAACCTTTGACGAATAACTGTCTCTTTCTTTAACAAACAGGTCAATCTTCATCTCAAATTCAGACTTCGTTTTCTGCTCTTTAAGCATACTTTCTGATAGTTCAGATAACTTGTCAGCCAGCTTCGTTATTTCTGCTTCAAACAAACTTTTTTCTTCATAAAAGCCCTTTTCAACATTTGTTCTCTGACCATATATCTTTTTAAAGAGTCCAACATTCTTCTGTTCTATGGTCTTTCTTTCCTTTGCAAACTTTTCTCTTTCCAGAATAATTACTTTCTCAAACTCAGAAATCTGTTGAGAAAGCTTTAAACATTTCAGCTCAACTGTCTTCTTTTCTTCAACACATTTTCTGGAAAAGTCTAAGAATTTCTTTGCAAATTCTTTCTTGTTACTCTCAAAAACATTTTTATCTTTGACCATTGTTTGTTCCAAATCAGATATTTTCTTTCGAAGCTCAGCATTAGCATCTTCCAGACTCTTAATCTTTACCTCATAAGTTTCAACAGATGCTTGCTGCTGGATTTGGATAATCTGATCTTCCAAGTCAAAGATTTTACTTGTCAGCTTTGTGTTCTCAGCTTCCAAACTCAGTATTTTCTCATCATTCAGCCCTGATCTCTTTCTCTCTCTACAGATTCTCTCTCTGAATCGTATTCTCAGATTCTCAACTAGACTTCTTTTCGTCAGCACATTTTCTGGAAAACTCGGAGAATTTCTTAGCAAACTCTTTCTTTTCTTTATCAAAAACTGATATTTCTTCAACAATTTGCAATTCTAATTCAAAGATCTTCTTCTCATTAGCACACCCTGTTTGCTGAAACTTGACAATGTGATCTTCTAATTCTGAGATCTTATTCTTTAACTCAGTATTTTCAGCTTCCAAACACAAGACCTTTTCCTCATTAAGCCCAGAAACCTTTTTCAGAAGATCTTCATTAATAATCTCTAATGCACTAACTTCTTCTCTTAGTATCTTCCTTTCATCATTTTATCTCTTTGATCTCTTTGAATAGTAGTCAACTGAGGAAGCAAGATTTTTGTTCTCTAATTTGAGCTTTTCAATCTTCTTTTCATCATCATCAGAAAAATATCCCATCTTGAATTGTCTGTTACAAAAAAAAAACTTGAACTTGATCGTTAATCCAAATGAAATCTCAAAAATACAGAAAATCTTGAAATAAAAAATTTAGAGATTTTGATCACAAAAAGAACTATGTCCCCCTCCGCAGACTTAGCATGGGGTCAAGGGGCAACGCACTTGCGGGGTCGAGGGGCAGCGCCCCTAGAGAAAAAAATTTCACTATTAAAGGCCATATTACAGTTTTGAAAATTTCTCAGAAAATATTCTAAGTATGAAAACTCGCAAATCTCTAACGAAGCTCGAAACTCGCAAACCACTATTCAAAAGAAAACTCGCAGACTTAAGTGTGCGTGTTTATGAAACTCGCAGACAACGGTTTGCGTGTTTTGGTAAACTCGCAAATTACTATTCACTGATAAACTCGCAGGCTAATGCGTGCGCTTTTCTTGAACTCGCAGATGCTTAGATGCGCGTTTGAACAAACTCGCAAGACAAATGAACTCGCAGATCACTGTTTCCAAAGAAACTCGCAAGCTTAGACTTGCGCGGTTTTAGAACTCGCTAAGGTCTACGTGCGCGTTTCAGTACTTAGAAAAATTTCCCAATTCTTCAAACTCGCAGATTTCGATCTGCGCGTTTCTAGAACTCGCAGATAACCCTCTGCGCGTTTTGTCCAAAAATCAATTTTCTTCGACTTGCGCGTTCTTCCAGATGAACTTGCGTGTTTCCTAGATCTTGCACATTCTTCAGTCTGTCGAACAAAAACTTGATTTTTCCATCAGATTTCAATCAAACCTTGTCCAATTGACTTGAAAATTTGTAGGGATGCTCGATTTCAATATTCTAACAGATTACAGTTCACGAATTACAGAATTAAACACTCAAAATACAATTTGATCTATGCAACAGTGCTCAAGAACTCGTGACATAAAACTCAATAAAATCCAAAAATTAACAATCAATTATAGTGCAATTTTCAAATTGAACTTTACAGACTCAATCGAATTCACTCAACATACAAATCCTAATCGATTACAACACGAAATTCGCACTAGAACTCATAATTTGATCTGACTTCGACGAACACAGAGTCGAACATTTTTCTTGATTTGATTTCGATTGGATTAGGCTCTGATACCAATTGTTAGTCCTAGATTCAAGTTTTAATTGATCACAAACAATCAAGATGATGAATCGTAATCACATGTCATTGATTAAATCATCAAGAATTACAAACTCTCTCACTTTCTCTCTCTATACTCTCTCACTAGAATGATATACCAAGGAACCTCTTCTCTAATCTGCTCACTTACAATCTGAAAAATCTTCTTACGTACTCTCTCTCTAGAATGATATGCAATAAATCTCTTTCCTCGTAAGCTCTCTCAATCACAATGACTTACTTCCTTGTTTGTTACTTACTTTACTTACAAAGGAAACAAGGTATTTATACCTACAACAATTACAAAGAAACAAACAAAATACAAATGTTGACTTTGACTTTATTAACAAAAGACTTTGACTTTCCATGAGAGTTGATTTTCAGCCTTTGACTTTTTGAACTTTCATCTCCAAACTTTATGATCTTGAATCCAATAAATTTGTGCTCTAACATTCTGCGAGTTTCATACTCATAATTTTTCTAAGTTTTCTGAAGTTTGACCAAATTTGACTTATTGTGATCCAGTTTATTTCTGAATTTCTTACGATCATTTCAAGTTCTTTTTTGTGATAACAGGTGTAAAGATCAAGAAGTCATCAAAAGGAGAGATTAATAAACTGAAAGCCAAGATTGTCTCTCTTGAAAAGAAGATTGTACAAAAGAATGAGAAACTTGAAAAGTTACATATTGAAGTTGTCGTGTCCAAAGAAAATTTTGAGTACTATAAGCAGAAAGAAAATGATCAAGTTGCTACTTTTATTAGTCTTACAGAATGGATGCATGCACATATGGGCTTACTGAAAAAGGCAACTAGTTCGGGAAAATTTTCAGATTTCTTTGCTGCATATAAAGAACATATAACTCAACTTGAAAGAGAAGTTCTTCATGCTTTGAAAGAAGATAAGTGGTTGGAATCTGAGAAATTAAAGACTGAGAATGTTGAGATGATTAGAAAAGTCTTTGTCTTGGAAGATCAACTTGCTCAAATTCAGCAAGCAACTTTTGTTGACAGTTATGAAGAGAAGATTAAGAGTCTGGAGGATGTTCATGCTGAGCTTCAAAAGAAAATATCTGATTTGGAACAAAATATGGTCAAAGATAAAGACGATTTTGAGAATGAAAAGAAAGGATTTTCAAAGAAGTTCTCATACTTTTCAAGAAAGAGTTGTGAAGAGAAGAAGAAGGTTGAGCTCAAATGTATAAAACTTTCTCAACAAATTTCAAACTTTGAGAAAGTAATCATTCTAGAAAGGGAAAAGTTTGACAAAGAGAAGAAGATCATAGAACAAAAGAATGTTGGATTCTTTAAAGAGATATCTGATGGAAGAAAGAATGTGGAGAAGGACTTTGATGAAGAAAGGATTATATTTGAATCAGAAATAAAGAAACTGATAGAGAAGTTATCTGAACTATCCACGAGTGCACTGAAAGAGCAGAAAGCGAAGTCTGAATTCAAGAAAGAGATTGAGCTACTTGTCAAAGAAAGAGACAATTTAGCTTCAAAGATAAAAGAGCTTGAAGACATTATTTCAAAGGTTGTGGTGACTGAGCAAACGACTCCAGATTCACAAATCCACACACCTTTAAATGGTCCAGCTGATTCTGAATGTTCTTTCAAGACAGCTGCAAGCTCACATCATAAAGTTGTTTCTTCAAAAAGGTCAGTTAACTCATTTGATCAGATTCGTACTACTAACATTTTCTATGATCGAAATGTAGATGGTTCAGATACATACAGAAGAAGGAGATGAAGGGAATATAAAGAAGAAAAACTGGTCTGGAGAGTAAAACTAACTGATGATGAAAAGAATGGTGAAAAGAGAGATGAGAAGAAGGAAGAAAAGAAAGGAAAGAAGGTAGAAAAAAAAAGTAAAAAATCATTTGTACATGCATCAAATGCCAAAAAGAACAAAGTGCTAAAAGGAAAACCTGATTTTTCTTATTCGAGAGATCAAATGATCAGGTTGTCTAGGAAAAGGTATTGTTCTTACTGTCGTACTTATGATTTTGTTCATAAAGCAAATGATCATTACTGGTAAGGTTCTTATTCAATTACTACCAATAGAACTGCAACTCAAAAATATGGACCCAAATACTAGTGGGTACCAAAGCCGAAAGATGATTTTGTGTTGCAGGCACCTAATGTCAAGGGGGAGTAAGAGAACTGAGGTTTCTGAATAAGTCAGTTCAGAACCCGTGCTTTAATGAACTGAGGCTTCTGTATACTACAGTTCAGGACCCGTACTTCAACGGAGTTTAACTTCTAAACACAACAGTTTAGGACTCGCTCTTCAATGATCAAAAGATGATACTCCCGAGCTGAAAAGAGAATGTACTTCAATACTCAAATGAAGATATCAACCTTCAAGGGGGAGTACATATTTTTTTTTCTGGAAATATGCATTCGGAAGATATGATGATCTACATTTCATAAGGAGTTATAGATCTCTATCATGTGCTTTTTCATTGACATATTTTAGATGCATAATTTTAGAGGGAGTAAGAATTATGATTTCTGATTACTTCAGATCAGAACTCGTTCATTCAAAGTTTTACTGCTTTATGTCATTTTATTTTTCAATAAATGTTGTGAATAAAGTTGCTTTGACGGACTTTGTGACTAATGCAGATTGAGAGGATGCTTACACGATCATATCATTATGACTTTAAGTTGATTTCATGAGATTTAAGACAGATCGAAAAGGTTTATTTCTATTCTTAATCTCATATAGGGTTGAAAGAAGGACGACTTTCAATCATAGAAAACAAGTTCTTAAATGTTCAAACCACTTCGGATTCTTAAACGATTTCATGAATATAGAAGTGTAATTTTAAATGTTATCATTATTACTTGTGCTTCAATGATCAACAAACCGTGTGTTTCCAAAGATTAATACTTGTGTACTATCTTGTCTATATATTGTCAAGTATTCACACACACCGGTTTAATTTTTGTTGAATTCGTTCTTACCATGTCTCTGAATTGAAACAATATTTTTCGATGGTAAGACACCCCGTTTGTTGTTCAAAGTTTGAGCGTGATTTCATTTCTAAACGTTCTTTCAAGAATGTCTATACTCTTGTTTCGTATAGATAATATCAATTTTTTTATGACCTAAGCCTTAATCGATAAATCATTTCGATATTGATCTTTTCAAACAAGTTTCTTGTATTCATTTCATTCATTCAATTATCTTTTTTGAAAAGTCTTCAATGTTTACAATGCTCAAATCTTCATGATTATATCTATGAGCATACATACATCTGACATGTATTTCATACTTTGTGCTTTAACTGACAAAGTTAAACTGTTTGAGCAACATGTTCTTTTAGGAAAATATGGGTTCATTGTGTAGGACTTAAATGAAACTTCTATGGATTCACGTTAACCAGTGTTTCCTACCCAAGAAGTTAATCCTTAGTGATCGAGTTTGAGGAGTCAAAGAGAAATGAGTGTGGGTGTTGGGAACTGAAGATATGACCAAGTCATTAACGCTGCTAGTTCAGAGTTAGTACTGCCAGAGGATCTTAAAGTTAATACTGCTAGGTATTACTACTTCTAGTAGAATTAATACTGCTAGTCAAAGTTAGTGCTGCTTGAACAAAGTTAGTACTGCTTAGCTAGTTAGTACTGCTAGTGGTTAGTGCTCCTTAGTAGTTAATACTGCCAAGACTCAGTTAATGCTTCCAAGGTGATTAATGCTGCTTCTGAGATAATTTGAAGATAATGTTGAAGAGATCGCGTCTAGAGATAAACATGGAAAGCTTGAAGATAATTATGAAGATTATTTTGAAGATCTTTTTATGTTTAGTAATTATCTTTTATTATTCAATGATGTATAGAATAGAATAGAATTGAAAAGATACAATTGAATAATTCTGAGTTTTTGTTCTAGAGAGAGAATCAACCTCAAGGCATCGTTCCTAATTCTAGAGAAGTAGAATTCGTCTTGAAAGAGCTTGTTCTTCAAGATTGAGGTTGTGAGTGAAAAGCTTGTAACTTGAATCATTAAGTAAAGTTTGCAAGTTGTGATTCATACTGTTTTTCTGTTTATTGAATATTAAAGTGTTTTTCCGCAACTTCTTTAATATTGTTTCTGAGTGTTCAATAATTCTTGTTGAGAATTCGATCCTGACAAGTGGTATCAGAGCCTGTTCTCTCAGAAACATTCATTCATTCATCATGGAAAAGTTTGCAGAATCAAACAGTACTCTTGTCTCTAAGGTTCCAATGCTCAAACCCAATGAGTTTGACATGTGGAAGATCAGAATCAGGCAATACATTCTCCTCACTGACTACTCAATGTGGGATGTCATTGAGAATGGCCCCTCTACTGAAGGTCAGATTGGACCAGATGGGAAAAGACCTCCACCAAAGACAGATGGTGAGAGGAAGATCAGGCAGACAGAGATGAAGGCCTTGAGCACTCTGCTCTTGGCCATCCCCAATGAATATCAGCATCAATTCTGCAACTGCACTGATGCTCAGATTCTCTGGAATGCTCTAGAGAAAAGATTTGCTGGAACTAACAGCACCAAAAGAAATCAAAGGGATGTTCTGAAGCAGCAATATGAGAACTTCACTTCTTCAAAGAATGAGTCTATGACTCAAACTTTTGACAGGTTCAACAAGCTTATTGGTGAACTGGCTACTGTTGGAGTGAAGATGGAGCAAGATGATATCAACAAGAAGTTCCTCAGATCTCTTGGGGATGAATGGACTATGTACACGGTCTCATATAGACAGAGTGAAAATCTGGAAGAGAAGGAACTAGATGATCTGTATAATGATCTAAGAGTTTTTGAATATGAGGTAGAAGCTAAGAAGAAGCCCACTGGGTATATTCATAATGTTGCACTTCTATCAGCATCCACTGATACTACTGCCAACCCTGAAGCAGTTAGTGCTGCTAGTGGAGTGAATTCAGAAAAAGGCACTGAAACTGTCTTTGAAGCCTTTTTGTCCAGTCACAGCAACAAATCCCTGATTAATGATGATCTGGAACAACTTCACCCTGATGATCTGGAGGAGATGGACATTAAATGGCAGATGGCCATGTTATCTATGAGGGTGAAGAGGTTTATTAAAAGAACTGGGAGGAACAACTTCTCTCAAAGAAGAGAAGATGGAGCTGGTTTTGACATGACAAAGGTGGAACGCTATAAGTGCCACATGAAGGGACACTTTTCTAGAGAGTGCAGAAGTGGTGTGCCAAATAACAACCACCAACAAGCTCAGAATGAAGGCTACAATCAAAACAAGAACTCTGCTCAAGCCCTTGTTTCTCAACAAGGAATGGGGTTTGACTGGAGTGACCAAGCTGAGGAAGCCATTCAGAATCAAGCTCTTATGGCAGAGGTGTTTGATCTCCCCTCTGAGGTAATTTCTAATCTTTGTACTCAATCTTGCATAGACACTGTCAAAAGGTACAGGGATCACAACCAAAACATGTGTGATGACCTCAAAAGATTAGAAAAGGACAGAAGAGATTATGTGTTGATAGTTGAGAGGTTTGAAGAACAAATCAAAGGCTTCCAAGCCAATGAACTTCAACACTCTTATGACACAAACTACTGGAAGTGGGAAAAGAATGAGTTAGAGACCAAACTGTCTAAGTCCAAAGAAGAGAATGATAAGTTGAAAGAAAAACTAGATAAGGTTAAGCTTGATGTAGAAAAGTTTTCATATGCTTCAAAAGAAATGGACTCTCTTCTAAAGGCTCAGATTCATGATAAGATGAAGCCTGGTGTTGGATACAACAACACACCCCCTCCTTACAACAACAACTACATCCCTCCTACATCAAACTTGTTAGAGACCAAGGAGAAAGAGGACTTGTCTAAGGAAGCCTTTAAGATAGATCCTTTGGATGAGGTGGTTGTTGAGGATATGACTGAGAAAGAAGCCAGTGAGAATAGGAACAATGCTGTGAGTAAAGAGATACCCTTAGAAATCAACATTGTTACCAATGAGGGTGGTGGAAGGATCTGGGTCAAGTCTAAAGAGATAGAGAAGACCAAAGGAAAGGCCAACAAGGTCCATTACAAACAGACCACTGTTGTGAATCCTGGCCCTTGTAAACAGTGTGCTTGCAATAAAACTGAGAGCCTAAATTCTGGTACAAAGAGAGGTAATCAAAGAAACTGGAATAATCAATGGGCTCAGAAACAAGGAGTTGATCTGAGTAAAATAATCAGACCAAAACCTTGTTTCATATGTGGCAAGTTGAATCATTTGGCTAAGCACTGTTTCTTTAACCCTATTAACCAAAAGATGAACTTTCAAAGATTTGTGCAAAAACCTGTTGGTTATAGGAAGGCTGGAAAGAAACATGTGGCTAAGAAATCTGTTGAAACCAAAGGCCACATGAAGTAAAAGGTTTTAAAAGAGAGTATTAAAATGTGGGTGCCTAGAAGCACTAAAACTGTTAGTACTGCTACATCAAATAGTACTGCTGACAGGGATAGTGCTGCCAGAAGCAATACTGCTGCTACCAGTGTTAGTACTGCTGAGAATATTAATGCTTCTAACACTCTAAAGTACTTCTTCAAAGGTTACTACTGCTAACACAGTTACTGTTGTTGACACAGTTACTACTTCTAACAAGGTTAGTACTGCTAAGCATGCAAGTGCTGCTAATGCAGTTAGTACTTCTAAAACCAGTACTGCTTCTAGCAAATGTGTATCCAAACCCATTATTGTGACAAAGTACTCCAGCAATGAGGAGTCAAAGTTTAAAAATCTTGTCAAGAAGGAATGTAAATATTTTGATGAGAAAGGGGTACCCAAGACCACTTTGGCTTAGGTTCCTAGTCAATACTAACTGATTTATCTTATGTGCAGGGCAACCAATAGCTCAAGGGGAAGAGCATCTGGCATGTTGATAGTGGTTGCTCTAGGCACATGACAGGCAACATGTCATGCCTTCAGGATTTCAAGCATATCAATGGAGGACATGTTGCATTTGGGGACAATCTTGCAGGTGGAAAAATAAGTGGAAAAGGTAATGTTACAAAAGGTAAGATGACATTTGAGGATGTCTACTATGTTGATCAGTTAAAGTACAACCTGTTAAGTGTATCACAGGTTTGTGACAAACAACATAGTATATTATTTACCAATACAGAATATATGATCCTTGCTCCAGGATTCAAGGTAGTTGATGAAAGCATGATACTACTTAGAACTCCAAGAAAGGACAATGTTTATTGTCTCGATATGGACAATGTTTCAAGTGATTCATCCCTGAACTGTCTTGTTTCAAAAGCTTATGTGGATGAATCCTCTATTTGGCACAGAAGGATGTGTCACATGAACTCCAAGACAATGAGATTTTGTTAGACTCTTCCAAAAATGGTACTTTGAGAGACTTTCTGATGATCTCAATGAACTTCAAAGAATCTACCTCAACATCATATCCTGTATAAGGAACAGCACCAACTCTAACATCTCCTTTGAACGTCACCCTCCCCATATTGCTGATTTCATAAGAGATGATCTATTCTGCTTGCATTGTTTCAAGTTCTGGACCATGAGCTTTTGAGAATTCTTCCACTTCCATAGGAGTAACAAAAACAGGATTTGGCTTTAATTGTATAGAGGTTTCAGCTGCACTTAAAATCTTTGGACTATCTGGGTTTCGAATGTAAGGAAGTGCACTGTCTTTGACTTTGGTTGCTTCTTCTTCTTTTCTTAATTCAGTTTTTGCTTCACGGACTATCTGTCTTTCCTCTTTTTCTCTTTGCTTTCTTTCTTTGTACATCTTATTCCGGAAGTCTTGTATATCAATAATGATTGGCCTTTCTTCTTTAAGATCTTTTGGTTTGGGCTTTGAGGTAGGAATTCTTGATCTTTTTGACTTTCTAGGCTTATCAGCTTTTGGTTTCTGCTTGGTTTGATCAGCTGGTTGTTCAGAATCAAAATCTTCAGGCAAAGGAAGAGCAACTCTTGGTTCTGAAGCATCAAGGTTTTCAGGGACAGAGAAGTTTCTTGTGGGAGGGACAATAGGAATAGCAGTCAATGTTTCATCTTCATCAAACAGTCTGTAGGTTGGTGGAGTATAATCAATTGTACTAGCAATATATTCAACCTCCACAACTTCAACTTCTTGAACTTGAAAAGTTTGATTATGATCTGTAATCTCTTCATCTTGACTATTAAGATCGTCAAAATTCTCATCTAGATTTTCTCCAAACAAATCATCTAGCACATTCTCACTATGACTCAGATTTCCTCGAGCAATTGAAAAATGTACAAATTCTTCAAATGTAACTGAATTCTCAGGATCTAGTCCATCACTTTGAATATTATGCTCAATAACATCCATTCCCTCCTGCTTTACTTCCCAATAACTGTCATACCTAGCAGCAGCCTGTTCATCATCATCACTTTCATAATCATCTAGGTTGACAAAGTTTTCAGCAGTAACTCCCAACATCTCCATAACTTCCTCAATTGTGGCAATCGCAGGCTTTTCAACCCTTGATTCTGTATTGTCATATATCATCAACTCTACTTAAGCTTCTGGAACATTCTCATCCAACTGTTCCTTTTCTGACTGTTCTCCATGTGTAGTTTCAGCTACTTTAGTCCCCTGCTCCTCAACAGTAACAATAACAGTATCTTCTGCAGTTTTCTGTCATATTATCTCTGATTAAATGTTTCTAACTCTCAGGTATGTTTTCTTATTCTCTATCACTGAATCCTATTCAGTAAAACCCCTTCAAAACTCCAAAACTTTAATCACTAAATTTCTTCAAGTGGTTAAAAGCTTTTTAATAAACAAATGTTATCACTGATATTTCTCGTCAGTGATTCTTTGAAAATAAAATTTATCTCTGAATTTCTATCAGGGATACTTTCTAAAAACGAAACATTTTCTCTCTCCTATGACGTCATTCTAAACGATAATCCATGGCACGCCTTTTTTCTGGCACGTTCGTCCGTTGCACTTCATGTCCAATCAACTTCGTGGGACATGTCCGTGTCATGATGACCTCCTCTTCCCGCCTCAAATTCCTTCTCACTCATATAAAAGGAATGCCATTTCTTTCTTTGTCTTTTATCTTCTCAAAAACTTCTAAGGAAAGAAAAGTACTCTCAGCGTTCAAGCAAACAAGAAAATTCCTTAATCTTCAACTCCTCAAGACTTGCAGTGTTTTGTTCTTCATCTTTTTCTTAATAAAAACACGTGTTTGATTCTAAAAACTTCTATTGTTTTTTATTCAAAGTGTTTTTCATTCTTAAAATCATTTTCTTTATGATTTTATTATATGCAAAGACTTTGGTTTTTAAGATTGTTCCTCTTCTTTCTTTTCATTAAGAACATTATTCGAATCTAAAAACAAACTTATTTTCAAGTTTCTTCCCTCAAAAGAAAACTGGTAAAATCCTCAATAATGTTTTTAGACTCTAAACTTTCTATTCCATTCTACTCTTTTCTATTCCATAAATGGCCCAATCTACTCTTGTTGCTTCTAAGAATGTCAAATTCGCCATCGCTGACTCTGAAATTGCCAAGAACAACCATCTGGAAAGGTTGACTTTTGATGCTGAAAAATTCCCTCATCTGGTTGAAGCTGCCAACTTTCTGAAGCAATCCTGCCTCTCCTATGCACTGCAAGTAGATCCCAAGCCCAGCAAGGCTCTTCTTAAGCAATTCTGTGTCACTGCTGACAAGAGATTTGTGGTCAACAAGAAAGGTGAACTCATCCCTGCCATCTCCTTCACAACTCAACATGACCCAGGGAACATCACTACACTGGATGTTCGCATAGCACTACAATTCCCTTCCAAGACTCCAAAAGGCTTCGACCCTCTACCCTCTGACGCTGAACTGATTCAGTTTCTGGATCACATGAAGTATCAGTGGGACAATAAGCCTCGCACGACCATTCCAAACAAGAAGCTAACAAAGATCCTAAAGGCGAACATGCCTTCAGAGATGGACTACATCTTCACTCACATTATTCAAAGCATGAGTGGAAAGATTGGATCGCTGGACCAAGCTAGCAAAGTCCAACTTCAGATGGGCTACTCGGTGTTGGCTGCAAGCACTTCAACTACGCTGGAGCTATCTTTGATGATCTAATGTCAAAGATTAAGAAACCTGAATAGGACACTAAGATTCCCTACGTCCAGTTCATCTCTGCTATTCTTCACTTCCTCCATATAAAGAAGTACCCCACTAAAGGTGGCTGCAACTTCTCAAAAGTTGGTCCCCATGTTCTTGAAATGAAGCCTGCTGAAAATGTGGTAAGTCTTCAGACCTTACGCCTCCGTCTCTCCTCCACATCTTCTACTTCAGTGATCATGTTGATGGTTCATTCATCAGCTAACCCTACCACTACCACCCCTCTCAAAAGACAGTCATCAGCTCTTCCTGGCTTCTCTAAAAAGGCTAAGAAGAATAAGGAGTCAACCCCCTCGCTGAAGGAACCTGAGGTGGTCTCTCAATAGACTACCTTGGATGATTTTGTTGGTCACTCCTCCACATCAACAACCACCACAAATGTACCAGTCACTACAATCACTCTTACACCACCGGTGATCCATCCAACTCCTCCAGTTTCTCAAACAGCTGAGGTAATTACTATAATCACCAGTGCTTCTCCATATATTCTCATTAATTCTCCTTCTATTTCTTTGGTCCCTAACCCTTCATTTTTACGGCAGCCAGCTTCTGTCGCTGCTAATATAGGACCTATTGTTGTTCAAACATCCCAGCCCTTCTCTCAATTTGAGGGGGACTTAAACTTTTTCAACATGTTTGACACCTCAGGTAAACCCAAAACCATATACACTTCTCCCACCTCTCTAAATAAGCCTGAGCATAATTTCGATCAACTACGAACTTCTTTTTCAGGTCCTAATTTGGGTACAGTTGACGCCCACGTCAACAAGCTTGCTGAAAAGGTAGACAGTCTCCTTGCCTCTCTCAACACCAACACCACTGCTATCAATCAGGCCAAAGGCTTTATCCTCAGCAACTGCTACCAAAGCTGATGTTGCTCAACTGAACTCACTTCAACAAGAGGTCAACCAACTGAAGGACAACATGGCATGCAATACAACTCAACTTCAGTTTCTCACAGGCCATGTTGATCACTTGACGGGTGAAGTCAGGAACCTCACTAGCAAACTTGAAACTGCCAAAGAGATCCTCTCATAAATTCTATCAACCATGAAGGAACCAGCTCCCGCTCCCACTCCCTCATTTACAGAGAATGACCGAGTGTCTTTGAATGTCGCTATCGAATTCATTCATGAGGTGAAGACCCCTCTCTTTGGTTTTCAGCAACATCAGCACCTCAGACCAAAGGCGTTGTCATCAATGAAGCAGGGGGAGACAATAGGTTAGTGCTCCAGTTTCCTCGTCTCAAGGTAAGAAGAAGGGGATCGTTGCCGATGGAAACTTGAAGTTATTATCACCATCTGAGGGGAAGCAACCCTCTCAGGTATGCCTCTCCATTGTCCCTCTCTCCTTTTATTCCTACCAATCACCCCTTCATTCTAAACCTTTATCTTTATCTTCCTATATTATACACTAACTCCCTGATATTTTTGCTCAGACAGTTCTCTCCCCTGCTTAAGGGAACCAAATCTTTGCAAATAATCCCAACTATCATAGCTGATGAACAAATAATCCCAACCTCCTTCAATGAGGTTGATGAACAAGAGAAAGAAAAAGATGAATCCCTGAACCATCCAAAAAGGCCCTCTCGACCACTTCAATAGTCAGAGGATGAGCTAAAAAGAAGAACAGAGATGATTTCTCGTCTAGAGAGTCAACGATTAACGATCCCTCCTCAGTCTCTACCAGAAGAACTCAACTTTCTCTCTAAAGTTGAATATGAAGAATTTTTCAGAACTGAAAATATGCTCCTTGAATGCCGAAAAGATGTTGACTTAACTCTCAAGGTACATGCGTCCATGTTTAAAGACGACAAGATGAAAGAGAATGCAGTTGTAGTTCAAGCTTCTATACTGAAAGAGATTGAAGAGGAGCGTTCAAAAGAAAAAGATGTCAGCGATAAAAGTCTAGACTGGTGCAAACAAAAGATAGACTATCGCTCTGACCGAATGAAGATCGTCGATGTTACTATCTCTGGGAGAAAGAAGAAGGACTGAACATTAGTTACTATGGAGATAATCAGAGAGGAACGAAGCTCAAAAGCAATGTTCGTATCAAGGATTGAACACTTTAGTTACGTTGAATGACTAGAGTTCAAGGAAGCACTGAAGAAATTGAAGTCAACGTATAAAGGCTATGTTGAAGGTCTCGCTGGAACTCTAATTAATAGAGTCGCTGCAATATTGAAAGTACCTTCAGCTCTTCCACCAAAGCCAAAGCAAATCAAAAGAAAGCTTGCCTCCTCCTCTTTTGATAATGTCGCAGTGATCAAGAACGATACCTCCATAAAATTCTCAAAAGAAGCACTGTTCGGGCCTCCTCCTGATCTCTCAGTTCTTGATCTATCTCTGCCTCCTGGTGGTCCATTCATCCCAGGGCAAGTTTTGAAGAACCCTTTTGGAATCTTCTTCAGAGATGATGAAGATCAACTCAGGTTCCAAAGAGTCTCTGCAATTCCCCTCTGCCTTCTAAATCATCTCAAGGACCTTCTATACTTTTGGTGTACTTATTCTTCCTCAGTTGAACCGATCAAAACTCTCATTCGACAAGAATCAGCTAATCGAAGACAAAAAGGAGAAGAAGTACCAGATTATATGATCAAGGTTCTGAAGTCTTGTTTAGATAACTGATAAATTCTCTTTTTCTTGTAATTTGTTAGTTAGACTTACAGTAGTTAGATCTTCACTCGTACTTATAATTTTCATATCTCTTCTTGTAATTCTTTCCTTGAATTAATGAAAATTTCAGTGAAGTACTTAACTCTATCAGTACTGTAAAAGATCCCTCAAAATAGTAATTGGAACGTGTATGTTATGAGTCCTGATTATCCTTTATTTTGACTTAAGTAATTTTCTTCATAATTGTTTTGTCATCATCAAATAGGGGGAGATTGTTGATCCAACTCTCTCAGTGATTTGATAATGACCCTTTATAATACTTAGTGAAAATTATGTTTAAATTATGTATGTATAAGTGTTTCACCATCAACGATTAAATACTGAGTATGTTCAGTATCGCTAATGATCTCTCATGTAAACAGTTAGACGTAATCCCTGAAGACAAGTTTCGTGACAAAAGATGTTCACTACGGAATCGAAGACAAATTTGTTGAACAAAGGACAAGTCTACTCATGACCTGATGCGGATATCAGCGAAAACAAGACAAGTCTACTCACACGCAAAGACACCTGAGGAAAAGCTTCAGCGATAGCTGAACTTATTTCTATCTCTGAGAAGGATGAGATATTCAGCGGTCGATGATCACTTTGCTTATACCTCAAGTCTCTTTTGTCTTATCTATGCACACATAGTACGAATGTCAGAAAAAGACATACCTCTGCAACAATTCGTACAACAACTCTGATATCTACAATGTTCATCATACGGCCAAAAGCAAGTCTCCAAAATTCAGACTCATGCAACCAACCAGAAAAGGACACGTGTAAAGTACCATGTCATGCATTTAATGCATAGGGTATAAATAGAAAGATCACAACTCTATCTGAGAGTTGCCTTAAGCCTTCAGCCTTCAATCTTTAGAAACGCTTGTTTTCTATATTATCATAATCCACATTCTCTAATTCTTGTGCAACCATCTTAGTGTTTCTTAAGTTTGTTTAGATTAGGTTCTTACTTAATCTTATTCCGCAATAGACTTGTAAATTGTATTTTGATTTATCAATAAACAATTTATTAAACTTATAAATTTGTGTTTGTATTCAATCCCCCCCCCCTTATACAAACTTGTTAAGCACCTTCGGGACCAACATGATGGTTAGTTGCCTTGGCTTTGAAGCTATTAAACCGAGGATTGGTGTGTGTCCCAATAATCAATCATTCAATCAAGTAAACAAATATTCAACACAATTATGCAAACCTGGTATTGATTAATCGAATGATTCAACAGATTACAAGCTTGAATGATGAACTTCTTTCCTTGTCTCTTTCACGCAGCCTCTCTCTCTTTCTCTCTGATTTCACAGTGTATGGCTCACAAAATTAACAATAAAACCTCTAACCTAGTTAACACTAAATAAAACTAATTTATACTTAGGCTTATAACCAAATGGGCTTGGCATAGGCCCAACAAACTAAAACAAAACTACTAACTAAAATATAAATCCTAATAAATAAAATACGGAAACATACTTTTGACAAATTATTACAAAAGGACCCCTAGACTATTTGTTGAGACAACTTTATCAGCTTTGACTTCAGTTTTCCATCTTCAGATAATTATGATCTTGAATCCAATAAATATGTGCTTTAACAATCTCCCCCTTTGGATCAATATCATTCTTTAAGCTCGGAAAATACAATCTTCCTCTTTGTCTTCAGAATGTAGCAATCTCCTCAAACGATGAAATATCTCTTGGAAAGAAATTATCTCCAGTTTCAGCTCGGAATGCTTTAGCAAATCATCTTCAAGGAAAAAAATTTCATTTCACCATATCTTCAGAATATCTTCCATTTCTTGATTGACGCTTCTCCCCCTTTTTGATGAAAAAAAAAGAGTTCATCAAAACGTGTCTTCAAGAAATTTCTTCCACCATTGATCTTGCAAACAGAACCACTGATTATCCGTCAATTCATTAAGATGTTCATCCAGATCTTTGCAAATCTAGACAATTTAGAAAATGAAGTGTAACACCTGAATCAACAAATGAATCAGTTAAAATTGCCTGTCAGTAACACAAAGTCACTGTGTGTAACGAATACACAATATAAAGGAGCTTTTATGATGTTCACTCCCCCAGGGCTTCCATTCAATCATCGAAAAACCACAAAGGTAATTTCTATGAACGTTATGACAAAGAAACAAATTCTTTGTGTGTTCGTGCAAGTGATAGAAAGAAATAAAGCATATGATGTTTGCTTATAAGGCTAAAAAGTGTAAACCACTGAGACAAGTAGTTAAACACAGACTCAATGTGCATGAATGAAGTGTGAAGGTGGGGCAGACTTCCTTCTTTTCAATATCCAGATTTTCCAAATGAAAATCAGATAACATATGTGTTGCGTCCCCTTTGAAAATGAAACATTTTCTTGTTGAGAAGAAAATGAGTAGCTGGTGGGGTAATGTCAAGAGTTGGCATAGGCTAGGTACCTGTTTCAATAATGTTCACCAAAAAAATGTGAAGCATTAGAAATGTGTCTTCCCGGCTCAGAAAGTAGTTGGTGCAGAGTTTGAAAATTCTTTTACTCTGATCTCACACCCTCTTTCTTTTAATCTTTAAGCTCACAGCTAACCAAACTCTCTTTTGACATATTCTCTCATCACACATCCCACACTCATTTCTTTTGACTCCTCACATGAAATCACTAAAGGATTAACTTCTTGGGTAGGAAACACAGGTTAACATGAATCCATAGAAGTTTGTTTTAAGTCCTAGCACACTGATCCCATGTTTTCCTATGAAGCATATGATGCTCAGGTGATTTAACTTGATCAGTTAAAGCTCAATGATGAAGCAGAAAACATTTAAAATCACACTTCCAAATCAAGAAATTTGTTTGAGAATCAGGAAGTGGTTTGAACATTTAAGAACATGTTTTCTTATGATTGAAAGTTGTCCTTCTTTCAACCATAGATGAGATGAAGATAAGGAATTATACCTTTTGAGTGCAGTCTTACATCTCACGAAGTCAAGCTTAAAGTAATAAAATTATGATCATTGAAGCATCTCTCAACCTACAAAGGTCTAAAAGTCTAGCCAAAGAAACTTTATTCACTGAAATTGAAATGACATAAAGCAGTAAAACAATTAATGTACGAGTTCTGATAAGAAATAATCAGAAGTCATTGCCTTTACTCCCCCTGAAATTATACATCAGAAACCTTATCAGTGAAAAATATAAAGATTGACTCCCCCTCAAATGTTGATTATCATATCTGACAGATACATAAAATTTTAGAAAAGTATGTACTCCCCCTTGACGGTTGATTTCCTCATTGAAGTATTGGAGTACAATCTCTTATCAGCACAAGAGTAAGGCCTTTTGATCACTGAAGTACGAGTCCTAAACTGTTGTTTTTAGAAGTCAAACTTCGTTGAAGTACGGGTCCTAAGCTGATTTGCTTAGAAGCCTCCGTTCTCTTACTCCCCCTTGACAGTAGGTGCCTGCAACACAGATTCATCCTTTTTCTTTGGTACCCACTGGTATTTGGGTCCATGTTTGTTAGTTGCAGTTCTTATGGGAGTAACTGAGTAAGAACCATACCAGAAATGATTACTTGCTTTATGAACAAGATCATGTGTACCACAATAAGAGCAATAGAATTGATTACCTGACAATCTGATTAATTGATCTCTTGTGTAGATATGATCAAGTTTACCTTTACGTGCATTGATCTTCTTGGCATTATGTTTATGTACACATGACTTCTTTCCTTTCTCATCTTTCTTCTCATTTTCAACTGGTTTCTTCTTCCAGACCAGTTCTTCTTCTTCGTATCTTCTCCTTCTTCTTCTTCTGTTGTATGTATCTGAACAATCTACATTGTCATCAAAGAAAATGTTAGTAGTACAAATATGATCAAATGAATTGACTAACCTTCTTGAAGAAACAGATTTCAAATGTGAGCTTGAGGCTGTCTTTTTGAAGTCGGCTGAATTATTCCAAGGTATGTGGAATTGTGACTCTAGAGTCGTATGCTCAGTCACCACCACCTTTGAAACAATCTTTTCCATCTCTTTAATCTTTGAAGCAAAGTTGTCTCTTTCTTTAACAAGTTGGTCAATCTCTTTCTTGAATTCAGACTTCGCTTTTTGATCTTTCAAGGCACTTTCAGATAAGTCAGATAGCTTCACAGTCAGCTTTCTAATCTCAGTTTCAAAGAAATTTCTCTCTTCTTCAAATCCCTTCTCAGCATCATTTCTCTGGCCGGATATTTCTTTAAAGAATCCAGCGTTCTTTTGTTTAATGGCCTTCTTGTCTTTGGCAAACTTTTCCCTTTCCAAAATAATTACTTTCTCAAATTCAGAAGTCTTTTGAGAAAGCTTTAAACATTTCAGCTCAACCGCCTTCTTTTCGTCTGCACATTTGTTTGATAAATCTGAAAACTTCTTTACAAAAGCTTTCTTTTCAATCTCAAAAACAGATCTCTCTTTGGCCATCTTTTTCTCCAGATCAGATATCTTCTTTTGAAGATCAGTATTTGCACTCTCCAAATCATTAACTTTCTCATTATTCTCAACAGAATCTAGTTTCTGGATTTGAGCTTCCAAGGCAGAAATCTTTTCTTTTAGTTTAGTGTTCTTAAATTCCAGAAACTTTACTCTTGAAGACAACTTTGGTGTTGTCTCAATCTTCTCAATATGTTTCCATAATAGCTTTCCTGTAGCCTTTTTACTGTCTAATGTAAAAAAGATCTCTTTTGAAATCTCTTCTGATATTCCTTTCATTAGGAAAGATGGAGCTAAACTGTCAGCTTCAAATCTTTTTCTTTGCTTGTCTGAGTACATATCAAGTGGTAATGGAAGCTCTTTTTCTTCACTTTCTCCATTATCCTTTATAAGATTAACAACTTTCTTTGGAGCTGTCATGCTACCTTCCCTCAGAGATATTCTAATAAGATCCCTTAATGCATGTTTGTCAATGAAATATATGAACTAATTTTTCCATGCATCATACTCTCCTTTGAAAAGTACTGATGGATTCTCATCCATACTGATTGAAGGAGCTTTGCTGGAAGTCATTCTTATTTGATAAGATATGCAATAAGAAACCGGTATTGATCGTTAGTCCAGATAAAATCAAACAATACTGAAAATCTTAGAATGAAATTCAGAAATTTTTGATCACGAACAGACCTTTGTCCCCTTCGCAGACTTAGCACGGGGGTCCCGCTAGAGAAAAAAAATATGACAATTAAAGACCCTATTGAAGTTTTGAAAAATTCTAAGAAAAAAAAAGAATTCTAAGAATGGAACAGTGATTGGCGCAAAAAGTGGAGTGCTCGACCGGTATTGACCGGAGGTATGTTCGACCGGACTCCTACTGGACCGATAGAGTGGACGACCGACCGGTACTAGTAAAATAGAACGTCGACCGGTATGTTGGACCGGTAGAGAGTTAACCGATAATGGCTTGGACTGATATGATGCTTTGACCGGTATGAACTTGGACCGGTATTGGTCTGGACAGGTAGAATGTAAGAACAGGTAAAGTTAGTTCGACCGGGGTGGACTCTGTGTGTACCGGTCGACCGATAATGTGTGTTCGACCGATAGTGAATGGACCGATAAAGATATTCGGCCGATAGTTTGCTTGAAGCTTCGACCGGTATTGGCTTGTATAAGTATAAGGCTTCGACCGATAGAGTGTAGAACCGATAGTGGTCTTCGAACGATATTATTTTGGACCGATAGAGGTCTTCGACCGGAATTGGTCTTTGACCGGTAAGAAAGACCGATAAAACACAAAGACCGATATGTTCTTGAAACTGTATCGACCCAGAAACCAAAATCAACCCAGAAAACACTCGATATCTCGAATTAAACAACCAAACTTCGCTAAAACGTTTAAATAACCAACTAGAACAGATTCCAATCAATTAATTTCAATAAAACCCACTTTAAGAAGAATTCGATTGATGACACAGTGTAGACTCGTGAACGAACCCAGAACAACAAATTCAACAAATTGATAATAAAAAACGATGCAATATTCAAATCAAACAGTACCCAATCACGATAATAGGTAAAACAAACACAATCAAACCAAAAGCAACTTGAATGAACAATCACACAATAAAAAATATGAATCTTTTCCAGAAAAACAGAACCGAACAAAAAATATTCAATTCAATCTGTAACTAGCACTGATACCAATTGTGTGTCCCAATAATCAATCATTCAATCAAGTAAACAAATATTCAACACAACTATACAAACCTGGTATTGATTAATCGAATGATTCAACAGATTACAAGCTTGAATGATGAACTTCTCTCCTTGTCTCTTTCACGCAACCTCTCTCTCTTTCTCTCTGATTTCACAATGTACGGCTCACAAAATTAACGATAAAACCTCTAACCTAATTAACACTAAATAAAACTAATTTATACTTAGGCTTATAACCAAATGGGCCTGGCATAGGCCCAACAAACTAAAACAAAACTACTAACTAAAATATAAAGCCTAATAAATAAAATACGGAAACATACTTTTGACTAATTATTACAAAAGGACCCTAGACTATTTGTTGAGACGACTTTATCAGCTTTGACTTCAGTTTTCCATCTTCAGATAATTATGATCTTGAATCCAACAAATATGTGCTTTAACAATTGGGGATGCTATAAGTAACTTACCAATTATTAACATACCTTGGATGGACAAAGTCACTCTTTCCACGGTGAGTGCAACAGATCTTTTGTCGGCTTACACTGATCAACTTTGCTGTAGAATAGACATAAGTAGGTGAATCAGTCTTGGAAACAGATGATTATGTATCAACTACAAGAGAATCGTTAGGATTGTTTCCATCACTACTTTTTGTAGTTGGTTTCTTTCGCCAAATCATTTTGATTTTTCGAAACACTTGATTATTTGAAGGGCGAATCCGATCTTTTGAAAATTCATTTGCTTTGAGAAAACTCATCGAGTAAATAGTTGTAGAAGTTGAACTGGAAGAATAAGGAGACTGAACAACAGTATCGGGACTGCCTTGTTCAAATAAATCGGCTTTAGGATTTATTTCTTCAAGTTTCTTGACTTTTGCGGATAAAACATTTCTTTCTTTTAGAATCAAGTCAAATTGTTTTTGTAAATAGGATTTTACCTTCTGTTTTTTCAAAATCTATGTTGCTAATCCAGATAATTTCCTTGAAAGCTTATGAATCTCAGTTTCAAAAATCTTTCTTTCACTTTCAAAATCCTTTTCTATACTGTTGCGTTTATCAGATATCTCTTTAAAAACCGCAACATTCTTCTTTTCAAGCATTTTCTTTTCACTCTCAAAGCTTGTTCGCTCTTTCTCAAAAGAATCTCTCTCAATTATCAAAACATTTTCAAAATCAGAAATCTGTTATGAAAGTTTCGCATTTTGAGCCTCAAAAACCTTTCTTTCATCGAAAACTTTCTTTGAAAGCTCGAGAATCTTTCTTTCAATATTCTTCCTTTCATTTGAGAAATCGACTTTTTCTTGTCAAAAATAAAATGTCTTTTCTTCAGGTCGAGATTTTCACTCTCCAACATGTTTCCTCTTTCTTCAAGCGCCAACTTCTTCTCTTCTTTGGCTTCAAAATTTGCAACTTTTCGTTCAAGTTCAGATATTTTCTTTGAATTTTCATGTAGATACATTTTCTTTATATCAACTTCTCTTTCAAGATCTGAAATCTCTTTGTTAAGAGGCTCTATTTGGACACGATACATAGTGTAATATTCACAATTTTCTGTTGCGTGTTCAAGTTCAGAATTCCTACGTTTGAGCCTGTCATTGATTCTCTGTAACCAACAAATTTGTTGATACGATTCCCTTTCTGATTTCACATTGTTCAACTGTACCTAAAGACCTGCTTTCTCATCAAGCAGTTCGTCAACAGTCTTTAACCTATTCTCAAATTTCGTTTCGAGAGCTGCAATCTTTGATTTGTATTCAGAAATGGGTACATAAGGCATTGTTACTTGCAAAGGGACAAAATATATGAAAGATTCAAAGTGCAAGGACCAAAATGACAAGTGCAACTTGAAAGTTTAGGGTCACAATTAACAAACTTTGAAGTACGGAGACTGAAAGTGACAAAAACTAAAACTAAAATGACTAGAAATGACAGAAATCAAAACTTAAAACTAGAAGGACTAAAAATGACATATATTGAAACTACAAACTAGAGGGATTAAAAGTGTAAAACTTGAAACTTCTAACGGATTAAACTGAAAACTAACGGAAAAGGGACTACAAATGAAATAAAACTAACCAATCTACCTAACTAACGAACACTAACTAGACTAACGGAAAAAGGACCAAAATGTAAAGAATTCAACCATCACTTAACGGAAACACTATTCATAGTCTTCCCCGATGAGACGCACCTGCAAAACTTCGAATGGGTTAAAAATATTCAATGCAAAATGATCGTTAATGTTACCTGATCACTCCTTAACAGATTAAAACTCAAATGGTCAACCCACGATCACAAACAAATTAAACGAAAACTTTTCAAAAAATGATCGAAAACTTAGAAACTCGATATGGGTTAAAACTTTTCGACCAAAATAGATTATTTATGTTCCCTTACGTTCCCTCAACTGATTAGAACTCGAAACAATCTCTCAAACTCTCGAACGAAGCAACCGAAAGTTAATCGAAAACCGAACGAAAACTTAAAAACTCGATATGGGTTGAAGTTTTTTCGATAAAAAATGTTCGTTTAGACTTTGTAAGCAATCCTTAACAGTTTAAAATTGAAAAACATAGTCCCAATTGCTACCGAATCAACCACGAAATTTTGAAAATCGATCGAAAACTCGAAATACTTATTGATCACTCCAAACCTCCTTCGATATTCATTAACTTGATAGTCTAAATCCAAGTTTGATTCAACATTGACCCACAGTAGCAATCCGTCACCACAAAGATGAAAGAACCGGTGATAATCTGGGTGTTTTGTCACTCAAATGATAGGCTACAAATTGTTTTGTTCAATGTTCAAACCATACGATAAACCTTGAAGTCAGCAGGTAAGTATCAATCATGCAATTTAAAGCAATTTATCTTGAAGTCAGGGGGAGAATTCCTTAAAGACCGATACCATATAAAAGGCCGAATCCGGTAAGCACTCCAACCAAACGTCTTGGGAGATTTAAAGACCGAGAACCAAAGGTCCCGGGAGATGCACCCACCCGGGAAATGCTTGGAACTGGAAACCGAGGTACCGGGAAAACCATGTACCGTGACCGGGAAACTAGACCCGGGAGTTTCGAAAATATGGGTTTCTTACTGTTATTCGATAAAGTCGGCGATAACTCAAAACAATCGATCAAAAACATCCTTTTAAATCACAAATTAATTGATAAGTTTGTTTATCAATCACAAACCAGATTTAATTTTGACAGAAAAAACAACTAAAACCTCAAAATAAGAACTTGATTTTGATGAACACCAAAAGCAACCGTATAATCCCAAAGTCAATAAATAGAAAAATTGATAGAAGAGGGTTTTAGAAAAACCTTTTGGATCGTATCGAATAAAAATTAATTTGATCCTGCTCTGATACCAATTGTAGATCCCATAAACATTGCAATCAATAGATAATAATCAACAATAATGAAAGATTGAATCACAACTGCTGTTCATATGATTTAATTGATCAATAAAGGGTTTAAGGTTTACAAATATAATTTCTGATGCGTGTATGTAAACCTAAATGACCATTCCCACTCCTCTAATCTCACTAAACAAACCATTAAATACATAGGGTTAAAACCCTAAAGGACCAAGGCCCATTAATCAAGACAAGCATATTAACAATTACAGGCTTTTACAACACATTAAATAATAATAGTTAAACTCTATAAATGCGTTATATAACATTCAACGCACTAGGACTTTCAGTCTTAACACAGGTCATGGTGGTACTTAATGGTCATTTTTGTCTAAATTGTATAATGAATCTTATTCTCATCAATGAGTCTATGTGGGTCATGATCGGTCTAAATGGTCATAATCAATCTAAATATATCCCTTAATGAGGTATAAAGGGTCATTGAGGTACTTAACTAAGTTTAGTGGGTCGTTTTTTACTAGGTGGGTATAATGGATCTTATTATCCTTGCGATGGATTTTTGACTGATTTAAAAAATTGAAGCAATTATTTTTTATGAAATAAAATAAATCATTTTATAAATAAATCCATTGTTAAAAGATATTTATTAATGATCTGAATAATATTCGATGGATTTTCGACGGATATAAATTGTATTTTGCAATAGATTTTCGACGAATTTCTTAAAAAATATTTATTAAATAATGATCTTAATATTATTCGACGGATTTTTGACGGATAATAATGGTATTTTGCGACATATTTTGATCAGAATAGGAAAAATAGTAATTTTTATTTATCTGAAAAATATTCTACGGAAATTATGTCAAATACTTCTATAATATCTTCGACGGAATATCGATGGACCATATACCGTCTAAAATCTGTCTAAAATCCATCGATAATTTTAGAAAATTTCTTTTTTCAATTTCTGTCGAAATTCCTTCTAAAATCCGTCGAAAATTCCCGTTGAAGATATTCAGTTTTCTATTATTGTTTTTTTATCTAATAGTTGTTCACTACAAAAAAGAGGCCTATCACCGACGGAAAATTCCGTCGGTAATCCGTCGGTGAAGGTCATATCCGTCGGTGAATGGCCCTCGAAAATTCAGTGGTCAAAGTTAATATTTCCAACGGATCACCGACGGATCACTGACGGCTACATTTTCCAACGGATCACTGACGGTGTGGGTTATTTCTGACGGATCATCGACGGTCTCCATTTACCGACGGATATTTTCTGTAACGTCCTAAAATTCAGAGTAATTTAAAACTTCATAAATAATGCAATATGACATATGTATTGCTAAAAACTTCTCAAAAAGTGTATATGTCCTTAAGACTTTAGAAAAACCTGTACGGATTTAGAATTCATCAACAAACTAATCTAAACATAACTATCTAGATTACACCAGTTGACAATCCAAAATTCATCAAAAGAATGGGACTTAACAATGCCCAACTATCAACACTTTAGTCATCTCAAAACCCAGTGCATCCCACCGCTAATGGAAACCTGTTATACATATCATTTGAGAAAAAGTGTCAGACTTAAAGTCTGGTGAGAACATACAGTTTATAAAGCTCAAAAGATATAAACATTTGTATCATAAGATAATATTTTCAAAGAGGTTTAATCTTACAATTGAAACCTTTGCCACAACCGGGCTTTTTCGTTATAAACATGTTATCAAATGACCAACGATAAAACATTTTACCAAGGATTGTGGTGTAACACAAAGTAAGCCAAAATCCGAGTTATGAGCTAAACAATTGGAATCCAAGGATACGAACACATAAGTCCGTGCTACAACGTGAGATCTATCCCCAAGCAAAACCAATGTATACTCCTTCACTAGGATCACTATGAACCATGGCTAGTATCCGGTCTCACATAACCGTACCAAGTTGCCCCCGAGGATCATATGCATCCATAGCTACAAAATGGGGAATGTGACATCCCAACAATACAGTCGACTCAAAACCTAGGGATCCGCTAGTAGTGGTACAGACTCGTCACAACAACATATGTGACCAACCATAAATAAACATATGGTATAAACACATTTTATAAACAAAATGTCATTTCCAGTTCAACTTCTGATAAGAATGAAAATCATTAAAATGAGTTCTTAAACATTCTTTTCATATATCCACATAATGTACAAGTAAAAAATCATTTTACTACATTAAGATAAGATCCATCATTTTAGTAAACACAATGATCGGGAACCCTAAAATCTCCCAAAACTCAAGTTATATCAAATATGTAGAAAACTTAAATCTGAAACCATTGAGATATATAGGAGTTCCAAAAGGTAACTTTTGATATGTATAAAGTTTAACATGATAATAGGAACTCACCAGTAGGTTTTAGGATAAAACCCGGAAAACCAGATAACGATCACGACGTAGAGGTGAAGCTTAAAACACCGAAACCTCGGATCGAACACCAAATATTAACTACCAAACTCTAGAGAGAGAGAAACGATTTAGAGAGAGAGGAGTGAGAGATTTTGAAATTGAGAGAATGAGAGAATGAGATATTTGGGAAACTAAAACCCTTAAGTCCGCCAGGGTCTTTCGCGGGTTATGCCGCGACCTCAACTCACGGCATAACTCGCCCGTGCCATAAAACCCTAAAACCAACAGAGGCTTTCGCGACTAATGCCGTGACTACCCCTCTCATGCAAGTCGCGAAGCTCGTAAACCCATAATCAACAGTGGACATCGCGACTTATGCCACGACTCCAAGTCGCGAGCAAGTCGCGAAACTCACTCGAAGTTCACATTTTCACTGAAAACCACGCATGCGAACGATAAACTAATAACGGTGATAACGACAAGAGTTAGACACAAGATTTACAATGATACATATAATGAAAATCCTGGGTGTTACAATCCTCCCCAACTTGGGAATGATTTCGTCCCCGAAATCCCAACTATACAAAAAGATGAGGATATCTTCGCTTCATATCCTCTTCGGATTCCCACGTCACATTTGCTCCTCGGTGATGCTTCCACTGCACCTTGACTAATGTGACTTCTTTGTGACGCAACTTCTTAGATTTACTTTCTAAGATCGCGTCAGCCTCTTCTACACAACGGTTTCCTTCGTCTGCTGTCAACTCGGAGAGAGGAATAACGCTTTCCTCTTCCGCCAAACACTTCCGAAGGTAAAAAATATGAAACGTGTTGTGGATTCTGCTCAACTCTGGCAGTAGTTCCAATTGGTAAGCTTGCAACCCTACTCGCTTGAGCACTTTGAAAGGTCCGAGGAAACGGGGACTCAGCTTCCCACGCTTTCCGAACCGTATAATACCTTTCCACGGCGATACCTTAAGCAACACACGATCGCCTACTTGGAATTCCATCGACCGCTTCTTCTTATTGGCATAACTCTTCTGCCGATCCTGAGCCTCTTTCAATCTTTCACGAATACATTTGACCTTATTGGTCATCTCCTTCACGATTTCAGGTCCGGCGAACTACTTTTCTCCCGCTTCAAGCCAACACATGGGAGTTCGGCACTTTCGCCCGTACAATGCTTCAAAAGGTGTCATTACAATACTCGAGTGGTAGCTATTGTTGTAGGCGAACTCCACCAAAGGTAAGTGAGAGTCCCAGCTACCCCCGAAATCGATGACACAAGACCTCAACATGTCTTCCAATGTCTGGATCGTTCTCTCACTTTGCCTGTCGGTTTGTGGATGGTAAGCCGTACTCAACTTAACTCGTGTACCAAGATCTTTCTGAAACCCATCCCAAAAGTTCGAAGTGAACCGACTGTCGCGATCCGACATGATTGACAATGGTATGTCCTGCGTCGAGACCACCACATCGATGTACAGTTTCGCTAGTTTGTCCATCGGTAATGTCTCGCACATGGCCAAGAAGTGAGCGCTCTTTGTCAATCTATCAACTATCACCCAAATGGTATCGTGACCTCGAAGAGTTTTAGGTAACTTTGTCACGAAGTCCATAGTGATATGCTCCCACTTCCACTCGGGAATCTCTAGAGACTAAAGACTCCCATACGGTCGCTGATGTTCGGCCTTAACTTGCGAACACGTCACACAACGCTCAACGTAACGCGCCACGTCAAGTTTCATTATCGGCCACCAATAGTGCAGTTTCAAGTCCCTGTACATCTTTGTACTCCCCGGATGAATGGAATACTTGGACTTGTGTGCATCTTCAAGCAACAAATCACGGTTACCCCCAAGCTTGGGTACCCACACGCGACCGTTGAACAATTTTACCCCACGGCTATCTTCCGTTAAGAGAAAACGATGCTTTGTCATTACTTCCTCTTTGAGATTCTCTTCTAACAGTGCTTCAACTTGTGATGCTTTGATCTTTTCAACAAGACTAGACACCAACTCGATTCTCGAATGGGTAGCCCGAATACAACCGCTATAGTCCTTTCGACTCAACGCATCGGCTACCACGTTTGCCTTACTAGGATAGTAAAGCAACTCACAGTCGTAATCTTTAAGCAACTCGAGCCACCGCCGTTGTCTCATATTCAACTCTTTCTGATCAAAGACATACTTCAGGCTCTTATGATCTGTGTAGAGTATACACTTCGTGCCGTAGAGATAATGTCACCAAAGCTTCAAAGCGAACACTACTGCTGCTAACTCCAAATCGTGGGTAGGATAGTTCTTCTCGTGTATTTTAAGTTGCCTCGAGGTGTAAGCGATTACTTTTCCCCGTTGCATCAACACACAACCTAAACCCATTTTCGAAGCGTCGCTATAGACCACAAAGTCTTCTGACCCTTCAGGTAACGATAAGATCGAAGCTTCACATAACTTCTTTTGAAGGATACGGAAAGCCTTCTCTTGTGTTTCGGTCCATTCGAACTTCACATTCTTCCGAGTCAAAACTGTCAAGGAAGAAGCGATTTTCGAAAAGTCTTGGATAAATCTCCGGTAGTACCCTGCCAGACCCAAGAAACTTCGGATCTCTGACGGACTCTTGGGAGATTCCCAATTCATCATAGCTTCAATCTTGGAGGGATCCACTTTCACTCCGTCTCGCATGACAACGTGACCCAGAAATTGTACCTCTTTAAGCCAAAAGTCACACTTGGAAAACTTGGCGTACAATCTTTCCTTTCTCAACACTTCAAGAACTTCCCGCAGATGTTGTTCGTGTTCTGACTCGCTCTTGGAGTACACGAGTATGTCATCAATGAATACAATGACCGAATGGTCGAGGAATGGTCGGCACACTCTATTTATCAAGTCCATAAATATCGCCGGTGCGTTCGTTAGACCAAAAGGCATTACAAGAAACTCGTAATGGCCGTAACGCGTTCTGAAAGCTGTTTTCGGAACATCTTCTTCACTCACCTTCACTTGGTGATAACCCGATCGTAAGTCGATTTTGGAAAAACAACCCGCGCCTTGAAGTTGATCGAACAAGTCGTCTATTTCGGAAGCGGATATTTGTTCTTTACTGTAGCTTTGTTCAACTCACGATAGTCAATGCGCATTCTCATCGTTCCATCTTTCTTCTTTACAAACAAGACCGGAGCTCCCCAGGGTGACGAACTCGGTCTTATAAAGGCCATCTCCAAAAGCTCTTGGAGTTGTGCCATCATTTCTTGCAACTCTGACGGCGCTAAACGGTAAGGAGCTTTAGCAATTGGTGCTGCTCCAGGCACAAGATCAATCCGAAACTCTAACTGACGATCGGGTGGTACCCCGGGCAAGTCGTCCGGAAAGACATCTGGAAACTCACGCTCAATCTTCACATCTTCTAGCTTTGATTTCTCTAACTTGGCATCGATCATATAGGCTAGGAAAGACGAACATCTTTTTACTAAACACTTGCGTGCCTTTGCCATTGTGATTATTGCCACTTCACCTTTTCTCTTTTCACCATATATGACAATGACTTCACCAGAGGGGTTGGGAAGTCGAATCAACTTCTTGGAACATACGATCTCGGCGCGATTATTTGACAACCAATACATGCCGACCACAACATCAAAACCCCCGATTAACATCGGCAGTAGATCGATCGAGAATTCTCTCCCTTCGATACTAAGAGTACACTGCTTCAGAACATCGTAGATCAGAACTTGACTACCATCGGCTATTTCTACTACTAATGCATCCTCAAGACTAGTAGTGGGCATACAAATCTTCTGACAGAACAAATCAGATACGAAAGAGAAACTGACACCTTTATCGAATAAAATACGAGCAGGTACAGATTTTATAAGAAAAGTACCTGATACCACATCAGCGGATGCCTTGGCCTCATCGGCCGTTATCTGAAATGCTCGCCCCGGAACCCTAGGAGGGTTCTACTTCCTTACTGGCGTGCTACCCGACACAAGCTTCGGGCAATCTCTTTTCACGTGCCCCGGTGCCTTGCACTCATAACAGACAAGTCCTCTGACCGGGCAATCTCTGATAGTGTGACCAGGCTTCCCACACTTATAACAAGTTTGAGAAGTGGTGTTACAGTCACCGTGGTGTTTAGTTCGACACTTGTGGCACCACCTAGCTTCCTGCTGATTGCTGAAGTTTCGGTTTCCGCCAAAAGGTCGTGATCTCATGGGATGAGCAGAATTGCTCTCCCACTTTCTCTTATCAGCCACCACTACAGCTTTCTCAGCTTTGTTCCTTGCGAACATCTCTTCCATGTACTGAGCTTCTTCAACCATCTCGCGGAGGTTAGAAGCTTTAGAATTATGGACCATAGATTACATGTCCGCGGGTAGGCCATTCAGATAGGACTTCATCTTATCCTTCTCTGTCGGGGCAGCGTGCCCCACCAGATAAAGCTTCTCCATTAACTGACGGGTGTACTCCCTCACCGTCAGGCTTCCCTTTACCAGAGACCGGAATTCTTTCTCGATTCGGTCCAGTGTTCTTTCATTGCAGAATTCTTCTAACAGCTTTTTCTTGAATTCGGCCCAAGACAACTGAGCCAACACAGCAGGAGGTAGGGTGGATTGAATGACATTCCACCAAATGAGCGCAGTATCCCTCAGCAGTTGGGTACCGAACCGCACTCTCTGATCATATCCGCATTCGGAAGAGCCAAAAGCTTGCTCGACCGCTCGAATCCACTTCACACACATGATTGGGACGTCGGAACAAGATAACTCTGGCAGTCCGCAACCCAGAAAGGACTTGCAGGAACAATTTTTCCTATTTCCCGGAGCACCAACAATCCCATGCTCCTCAGCCCTGACCCCTGCACCAGCGCCTACAGGACCCGCTACAATGTTTTCCACAACCGTCTCACTCCTCCAATTGTTCACATCACGGTCCTCAATCACTTTCAACAGAAATTCTTGCTGCTTTGCCATCTCTTCCCTCATTCCAACATCATGTTGGCCATCATCTCAGACGGGGAATTAGCATCCTTGATGACTTGGTGGGACGAAGCCTCTACTCGCGGAATGAACTCTGGCCCCCCACCTAGCCCTTGCTGAACAGGTGGTCGCACAACAACTTCAACTCCCTCCGGCTGACCAGCGGTGGAGGCTGTCGCTTCCAAACCATCAACACGCGTACGCGGTCTACCACGCGTATTCACCTTGCTAAACTGCCTCACAGAACAGGAAAAGAGATAAGAGAGAGTTGGAATAAACATAAAGTAAACGTACTACCACATTACCAATCGTCATAGCAATAGAAATTCAAGTACATTACGTACGATATCCTCATAATAACATTAGCTAAGTGAGATTATAAACATATAACACATAAAGGTTCTTGTCACGATCGCCACAACACCTGATAAACGCACTTTCCGTTGACTCTAAGACTAACCCATCTTAGAAGCTCTACCCAATCTCACGGATCAATTCTTATCATACTCGGTCTAAATCTAGACATCTTACATTCATGTCTAGTTCACTTAAACTAGAGCTCTGATACCAACTTGTAACGTCCTAAAATTCAGAGTAATTTAAAACTTCATAAATAAGGCAATATGACATCTGTATTGCTATAAACTTCTCAAAAAGTGTATCAGTCCTTAGGAGTTTACAAAAACCTGTACGAATTTAGAATTCATCAACAAACTAATCTAAACATAACTATCTAGATTACACCAGTTGACAATCCAAAATTCATCAAAAGAATGGGACTTAACAATGCGCAACTATCAACACTTTAGTCATCTCAAAATGCCTCGAGACCCAACTCGTCTCTCAAAACCCAGTGCATCCCACCGCTAATGGAAACCTGTTATACATATCATTTGAGAAAAAGTGTCAGACTTAAAGCCTGGTGAGAACATACAGTTTATAAAGCTCAAAAGATATAAACATTTGTATCATAAGATAATATTTTCAAAGAGGTTTAATCTTACAATTGAAACCTTTGCCACAACCGGGCTTTTTCGTTATAAACATGTTATCAAATGACCAACGATAAAACATTTTACCAAGGATTGTGGCGTAACACAAAGTAAGCCAAAATCTGAGTTATGAGCTAAACAATTGGAATCCAAGGATACGAACACATAAGTCCGTGCTACAACGTGAAATCTAGCCCCAAGCAAAACCAATGTATACTCCTTCACTAGGATCACTATGAACCATGGCTAGTATCCGGCCTCACATAACCGTACCAAGTTGCCCCCGAGGATCATATGCATCCATAACTACAAAATGGGGAATGTGACATCCCAACAATACAGTCGACTCAAAACCTAGGGATCCGCTAGTAATGGTACAAACTCGTCACAACAACATATGTGACCAACCATAAATAAACATATGGTATAAACACATTTTATAAACAAAATATCATTTCCAGTTCAACTTCTGGTAAGAATGAAAATCATTAAAATAAGTTCTTAAACATTCTTTTCATATATATACATAATATACAAGTAAAACATCATTTTACTACATTAAGATAAGATCCAACATTTTACTAAACACAGTGATCGGGAACCCTAAAATCTCCCAAAACTCAAGTTATATCAAATATGTAGAAAACTTAAATCTGAAACCATTGAGATATATAGGAGTTCCAAAAGGTAACTTTTGATATGTATAAAGTTTAAAATGATAGTAGGAACTCACCAGTAGGTTTTAGGATAAAACCCGGAAAACCATATAACGATCATGACGTAAAGGTGAAGCTTAAAACACCGAAACCTCGGATCGAACACCAAATATTAACTACCAAACGCTAGAGAGAGAGAGAGAGACACGATTTAGAGAGAGAGGAGAGAGAGATTTTGAGATTGAGAGAATGAGATCTTTGGGAAACTGAAACCCTTAAGTCGGACAGGGTCTTTTGCGGGTTATGTCGCGACCTCAACTCGCGGCATAACTCGCCCGTGCGATAAAACTCTAAAACCAACAGAGGCTTTCGCGACTAATGCCGCGACTACCCCTCTCATGCAAGTCGTGAAGCTCGTAAACCCATAATCAACAGTGGACATCGCGACTTATGTCGCGACTCCAAGTCGCGAGCAAGTCGCGAGCAAGTCGCGAAACTCACTGGAAGTTCACATTTTCACCGAAAATCACGCATGCGAACGATAAACTAATAACGGTGATAACGACAAGAGTTAAACACAAGATTTACAACGATACATATAATGAAAATCCAGGGTGTTACATTTTCCGACGGAATTAGCGACGGATTTCCTACGGATTATTAATAAATAAAAATTAAATTAAAATACATTTACCGACGGATAATTAAAAATTAATAAATGCCAGTTTATGACCTGTAAATAAACCTGCCAACTTTTCATTTAAAATCCAGTTTAAAACTGTACAAAACCTGCCCATTTTTCATTTAATATCTAGAAATTAAAACATAATATCTAAAAATTAAAACGTAATACAAACTATCCTACATCGGGGGAAGGGGTGATCTTGAAACTTCTTCATGAACGCCTCAAACTGGTCAAGTCGCTCCTGCATCCGGATCCTCTCTGATTCCTCTCTCTCTAGTCGCTCCTGTATCTGGATCCTCTCTGCTTCTTCTCTCTCTAGCCTCTGTATCAGCTCATCCAACAGAAATTCAACATTTGACAAACATATATATAACAATGTTAGACAACATTTAACAAACATATAATTAACAATGTTAAACAACATTTGACAAATATACCTCCTCATCACAACGGTCGGTCGCGCGAGCTCCCGCTCGTACTGGCACCTGAATGACTGGTCATAGCATAATAGGGATCCTGACTGGTCCCCCGTCCAAAAATATGGCCTTTACGTCGTCCTCCGACACTGCGCTCCCACAACTCGGCGTCATTGGGAGGTACAGTGCCAGGAGGTAAGTCTGGGTACTCCTCCTCCCTAATCTGATGGTAGTTATCCTACAGTTTACCAAATTAGACATTGTCAAGTCAACTAACCTATAGAAAATTTGGCAAAATTTCAACTGTAATTTGAACACATATATATCCATGACCTGCTTTTATCAAAACAATCATATCGTCTGCCCAACAATGGCGGCCCAAACTAAGTTTGCTATAATTTCTATCTAACTTATAAAACAAACAAAAATCTAGACATACATAATTAAACTTACCTCCATACGAGCCACCTTTGGGTAAACGTAGATCGGGGGATCTATGGGCGGACCATTCGCACCCGAAACAAGCTTCCTGTTGGTACAGTATGTAGCCTCCCAAACCTCGTCGCTAGTAGGCTCACGGCCCCATACATCTCTCTACAATAGACAACTTAAATTGTTAGTAGCTAACAAAATCATCTATATATATATATATATTTATTTATTTATTTATCAATTATATACATTTAGTCTAGTGGATGATAAATTATCATGCGGTCCCGATGCATAGCGTATATACATGATATACATATATATGTATTGTATACATACAAGCAATACATGTATACATACTAGTACAAAAAAGATCTTTAGTGACGGTTAAAAATCATTACCATAGGTATTCCGTAACGGTTTTCATGGACATAAAAATCGTCACCTTATCTGTCGTCACTTTTGGTACACTTTTGGTTACGTTTAAAAAATGTTACCAAATCACATAAAAAACCGTTACCATAAGCTAAAACTGTCACCTTAGGTGTATAAAAAACCAATTTTTTTTCTAAAACCGTCACCTTAGCATGACATACGGCAATATTTATTTGTTAAAACCGTCACCGTAGCATGACATACGAAGACTTTAGTTTTCAAAAACCGTCACCATAGCATGACATATAGTGACTTTATTTTTCAAAAATCGTCACCTTGGGATGACATACGGTGACATTTATTATTCAAAATCATCACCGTAGCATGATATACAGTGACGTATATTATTCAAAATCGTCAACGTAGCATGACATACAATGATGTTTATTTTTCAAAATCGTTGTCGCAGCATGACATACAATTACGTTTATTTTTCAAAACAGTCACAGTATCATTACATTCGGTTACGTTTATTTGTCAAAATCATCACCATAGCATAATATACAACGACGTTAATTTGTTAAAACTGTCACCACAACATGACATATGGTCACGTTAATTTTTCAAAACTGTCATCATAACATGCATACGGTGACGTTTATTTTTCGAAATCGTCACCGTAGCATGACATTCGGTGACGTATATTTGTCAAAACCGTCACCAAAACATGACATACGGTGACATTTATCTTTCAAAATGTCACTGTAGAATGACATACGATGACGTTTAAATATTCAAACTGTCACTGTAGCATGATACAAAGTGACATTTATATATTCAAAACTAGGGATGGCAGAAAACCCCGAACCCGACGGGGAAACCCGAAACCCGACTAAGTTCGGGTCGGGTCGGGTTAAACAATTTCGGACCGGGTCGGGTAACGGGGATTTTATCGGGTTCGGGGACGGGGCAAGGTATCCCCGCCCCGCCCCGATATATATATTTATATTATGAAAAATAAAATTATATATATATTATAATAAAATTATATATATATTATATAAAAATTATATATATTATATAAAATTATATATATTATATATAAAATTATTTATATATATCATATATAAAATTATTTATATATATATTATATAAAATTATATATATTATGAAATTATATATATAATTATATAAATAAAATATTAAATTATCGGGTCGGGTTCGGGGATTCCCCATCGGGTCGGGTTCGGGGACGGGACATAAAAAATCCCCGACGGGGAACGGGGCGGGGACGGGGATGGGTTTCGGTTTCGGGGACGGGGACGGGGGACGGCAAACCCGCCCCGTTGCCATTCCTATTCAAAACCATTATCGTAGCATCACATATAATGACATTTATTTTCCAAAACCGTCACTGTAGTATTACATATGGTGATATTTATTCAAACCCATCATCATAGAATGACATAAAATAACATTAATTTTTCAAAACCGTCACTGAATAATAGCTTATGATGACGCTTTCTTTTAAAATCGTCACAATAACATGTCATACAATCACATTTATTTTGAAAACCGTCATATTAGCTAAACAAATGGTGACGTTTATTTTCTCAAAACTGTCATCATAATTTGACATACTGGGACGTTAAATATCAAATTAAACCGTTGCCATAAAGCATAAACAATCTTTTGGTGACGGTTTTTATCATTAAAAGGAAAATGAATTCAAAAACTCAGAATATGAACCAAATGATTAATGAACAATAGGGTAATAATTACATTATAAGAATGATGTATGAGAACACTAATTAGAGAAGTACTATATATCTGAAATAAATATTTTTCTTATCTAAGCTATACTCCCATGCTTCCATCTCTTCACCATCCCGTTAATAATTGCATTTGTTATTTCCATTTATAACCTTTTGCTTTTAGCCCTTATGATTAGAAATTGTTTGCGGTACCTGCAAATAAATAAGAAAACAACTGATAAATACAACAAATTACGAGAGAGTGACGAAATTTTTACATATGATTAAAGAAAACATAATATGAAACAAGTTCAGACTTCTAAACATTAAAGCTAAAACTTTAGGGAAGAACAATGGCTTGTCCATAACAAGAAACCCAATAAATTGGTTTAAAAGTCGATCACCCAAAATTTGGCGATCGACAAGTTACAGGAAATGTATATGTAGATAAAGAGAGAGAAAGATGAGAAAGCATAATCGCATAAAATAACATACAAATTTCACAAAACTGCATAAATAAAACACCACCGTAAACACAAAAATATATCCATATAATATATAACATTCAAAAATTAATATATAGACCATACATATATGTAAGATGTAAACTAACTAAAAGCCAAAAGTCAAAATCGAGTATACAGGCACAAATCGTACGAAATTCATAAATACATAACTCAAGATATAAGGAATTTGTACATGATAAAGGTGGTGGAATCTACGACTTGGAAAATAATCAAAACAAAAATATAATTGGTTTGGTCAAGTCAACATCCGTCCAAGTAAGCCTAGACCGGTCTTTATCAAGCTAATCACAGACTGATTAAGGACCGACAGTTAGAATTGGAATGGTCTAAGCTTTAACATATCAGGTCTAATCAAGTGTAATTTGATCTGATATTTTCTACTTAAAAATATTACCACTCTTGAATTATTTCACTTATCATGTACCAAAATAACGTACCAACGAGACCACGTTGAATAAGCATATACTACTGTCGCTAATTCATGCCTCCAAATGTAAACTTATAACACAACAAATGGAGCTAATGTATTCATCTAGATGCCAACTTTTCAACCATTTTTTCTTCGAGCGATGATGAACTTCGATAATTGTTGTCATAATTACCACAAAAATTATCGTTTTGAAACTGATCGTTTTGGTAGTAATTGCCAGAATAATCTTAACTTGGAAAACTAGGCTGACTTGAGTAACTTTCATATTGACATTCCCAAGAGAAGTCTGGTCGTTCTTGCCATCCAGGGTTATAAGAATCAAAAGACATGTCTTCATTATAATTTGTGAACCCTTGGGCTTTATTGACACAACCATCATGAAAGCTTGTACACTCATTTATAGAATGCTTTGGTTCACCACAATAAATGCATAAATTTTGACTATTAACCCTCTCATAATAAAATTCAGAACAACTATCTATAGAATGTAAGGGATCCCCACAATAATTGCATGAACTTTGGATCTGATGCATCTCACTATCTCCCCCAATCAACCCACCTGAAAGCATGTCTAGTATCTTTGAAAGCTCACTGATATCATCCCTAAACTCTCGCCTCAACTCATCCATCTCCGCATTAACCATACTATCAAACGACATATTTTCAAATCAAAGCTTAGATCTAAGATGATGGTAACTCATGCAATAACAATAATAATAAAAAATGACGCTTAAAATAAAGCCTAAACTAAAAAAACTAAAAACGCCAAAGAAAAAATTTTTGTTTTTGATTTAATAAAAAAAACTAACACTAAGCAAATAAAAGAAAGCACACTAAAAAAAAATAAAATAAAATAAAAACGAGAAGATTTACCTGACCTGCGGGAGATCAAGCAACCAAACTGTAAAACATTATTAGAAGGTATCGAGTGGCAATCTAACCAAAAGATAATGCAAACAGATAAAATTAACACAAACCAATTAACCTAAGTGCACAACTCCCCGACAACGGTGCCAAAAACTTGATGCATGCGTCGTTAAAACGCACAACAAGGTTTAAATTTATAAACCTAACTCAAACCTAGTGATAGGGTAAGTAGGGTATCGTTCTTCTCAGAGAGTCAGTGGTTAAATTAACGATTTGTATTAAAACCGAATGCACGTGTGTCACAAAAATATGGTACTCAATTTATATTAAGCTCAAAATAATCTAACAAAAAAAACGAAATCTAATTGTTACAAATAACACTACTTCAAAAGGTTTGGATTGAGAGTTGAATTAAACGAATAAAAATTTAAACTTTATAACAAACAAAATAACGTGAATACGAAATCATTCAAAACAAACAATACCTGTCACATATCTTTCGTAATGAAAAATTCGTAGAAACATTATTAAAAACTAAAAAAATCAATATCACCTCAATCTAGGATTAACCATTCAACGATCTTAATTATAAATAAAAAAATAAATAACTACAAAATCTAATCGAGAAATCAATCCAATACTAACAATAACCAACAGTAGCAAACACTGAATTCTAAAACCGAATTAAAATTTATAAATATGAATTACTATAAAAAAATAACCTTGGGAAAAACCTCAAACCTCTTTTGCGCCTCCAATTAAATCATCAAACTCGGACTTTGATCATTAAGAGCCTTCAATCATCAAACTTTCTTTGAATCTTCCATCTTCGTTACCAATAAACTTGCATTAAAAAATTATGAGAAAAAACTGCTCCGTCGATTCCTCTTACGTACGGCTACCCTTCGAATTCCTCAAAACCTCTAAAACTAAAAAATATACTTTTTCAATAAGTCAGATATTGTGTTTCCTCCAATTCCACCTCTTTTCTTTTTAAAGTTAGAATTCTAACCTAATAATGGACCCTCATATTTGTTACCAAATCTGATGCCAAATGGACTGGACCGATTGATTGACTTTGGGCCGAGTTTGGTCCTTTAATTAAAAATAAAGAGCACACTGCAAGGTGGACTCGATCTTGAGACTTCAGCCACATAAGACAGGACCCTTGCCACTCTACCAAACTGCGATTTTGGTTTATATTCGCACCATTTGTCTTTTATTCCTTTTCCGGTCTAGCTTTGTTCCCCCAACTTTTGCGCCTGTTTCGGTCCAGATCTACTCTGAGTTGCCAAAAACTCAAAACACGAACATTGTATATCTGTGTGTTAGGTTTTCAAATCATCTTGAATCGCTAAAATCCGAGCTCGGATGAGTGAGATATGCTCAAAACGGCAAAGTCGGCCAAATCTGTCAAAAATCGTCCTTTTGTTCTATTTCGCTCCAAATTATTCCGAACCTATCAAAATATAAAAACAAATTAATATCGTTTGGTTTTATCATTTTAGCACATTAATTGAGGGTGATTGACGAGAAAATAAAGTACAATTTAACGATCGATCACACGTGCGCTCTAAAACCCTCCACTTTACTTATAGAATATAGATATAGAGGCTCATTCATTTGCTAACCACGACATTGGTGCTAACCGTGCTAACCAATCTCAACCATAGATTGATGAAATCAATGGTCCACAATTAATTGCTTTTTTATTAAATTAAAATATTAAAAACGGTTAAAAAAATACAATGCATGTATACACAGGGGTATTTCGGTCAAAATACAATTCTTTTTAATTTGTGGAGCATGGGCCTACCAAATTAAAAACCCAAATAATTAGGGATTTCATCCCATAAAAAACACCAACTTCCCAATCCCACCGCCGTCATCACCTTCACTTGAAAACCCACATCCACCATTCTTCCCACTACCACTCGCCACACCTCCGCCGCCTCCATCACCACGCGTCATCGGAACTGCTTCAGTGCCTTTCACACCCACCGCCGACGTCTTTTTCTTTTTTATTTTCAAAAAAATTGTTAATAATGCAACCAAGATGCATAATAACAAAACCCCAACAACGGAAACGGCGATTATGAGAATCTTGATTTTCCAGCGATGGTTCGATTTCTTGGCGGCGGCGGTGGGTGGGGTTGGGTTCGCCGGAGAAAAAGAGGGAGAATGGAGTTGAATTGAACCAAGATAGGGTTTGCCGGAATTTGGCCGGAAAGTTGGTTAAAACGATTTCCAAGATTTGAAGAAATCGATTTTCAGGATAGTGCATATGTGCACACTTGCATACAGTGCATATATGCATATGTTTGCTGAAATATTATATGCATATATGCACACTGATATCTAATATGCATATGTGCATATTGAGTATATGCATATGTGCACATTAAACATATGCATATCTGCACACTGGTATCTAATATGCATATGTGCACATTGAGTATTGTGAATATGTACATGTTGTATATGTGCATATGTGCATATTAGCTTATCTATTCTGCATTGGTTGAGATACACACTGACATCTAGACATGCATATATGCACACTCGAAATATGGAAATACATTAAATATTAAATATTGTATTTAATATTTAGATAACTACCATATTAATAACTCCTTGAAATATGAAAATACATTAAATATTATATTTAATATTTAGATAACTACCATATTAATAACTCCTTTAAATATGGAAATACATTAAATAGACGTGGATTATGAAATGTCCATATTACCCTTTGAGGACATAAACTCTAGGATGATTCTGATTGTTTGAAAATTGGTTAGCACCAATGCCGTGGTTAACAAATTACTTGGTTTGCAAAAGAAACGCACCTTATATATATATATATATATATATATATATATATATATATATATATATATATAAGGTGCGTTTCTTTTGCAAACCAAGTAATTTGTACAAACTATGCAAACTACTATATTAGGAAACAATAGATATATTTATGGATAATGATTATGATTCATTAATAATGATTGTGATATATATGGAAAATGTTAAGTTTATTCATTATAATCATGATTTTAAATTAGGAAATATTAAGTTTATTCATTATAATCATGATTTTAAATTAGGAAACATAATAAAATAATATATTCATTAGACTTGATGAACGACTAAGATTGGTTTGCATAGTTTGTACAAATTGCTTGGTTTACAAAAGAAACGCACCCTATATATATATATATAAGTATTTTACAAATGACAACTACAAAAAAATTATAAACCAGTGACACTTGATATAAAATAGAATTGATCAGAAACACTTTGTTGCTATTACATTTTATTGGTAAAACCAAATAAATCTTACAAAACTGAATAGAGTCCAATAAAACCCAATAGAAGTCTTTAAATCTCAGTAAAACCCATTAAAGCTCGATTGGATCCATTAAAGCCTGATTAGATACATTTAAGCCAAATTGGATCCGTTAAAGCCCTAGTAGATCCGTTAAAGCTCAATTGATCCATTGAAGCACAACCGATCCATTAAAGACTAAGTGGATCCATAAAAGCCCGAACCGATCCATAAATGCCCATTTGGAACCGTTAAAGCCCAACTGATCCATTAAAGGCCAATTTGTTTCATTAAAGCCTAAATGAATCCGTTAAAGCCCCAATTGATCCGGTAAAACTCAATCGATCCATTGAAGTACAACCGATCCATTAGAGCCTAAGTGGATCCATTAAAGCCTGAACCGATCTATAAATGCCCATTTGGATCCTTTAAAGCCCAACCGATCCATTAAAGCTTAATTTATTCCATTAAAGCCTAAATGGATCTGTTAAAGCTCAATCGATCCATTAAAGCACAACCGATCCATTAACGCCTAAGTGGATCTATTAAATCCCGAACCAATCCATAAATGTCCATTTGGATCCTTTAAAGCCTAACCGATCCATTAAAGTCCAATTTGTTCAATCGAAGCCCAAATGGGTCCATTAAAGCTCAATCGATCCATTAATGCCCAAGTGGATCCATTAAAGCCCAATCAATCCATAAACGCCCATGTGGATCCATTAAAGTCGAACTGATCCATTAAAGCCTCCATTTGGATCCATTAAATCCCAACCGATTCATTAAAGCCCAAATGAATCCATTAGAGCCCAAGTGGATCCATTAAAGCCCAAATAGGTCTATTAAAACCTAGTGGATCCATTAAAGCCTAATTTGATTAAAGCTCAAGTGGATCTATTAAAGCCCAACCAATACATTAAAACCCAAATGGGTCTATTAAAGCCTAACAGATCCATTAAAGTCCAAATGGATCCATTAAAGTCCAAATAGATCATTAAATCCCAATCGATGCATTAAAGCCCAAGTGGTTCCATTAAAGCTCAGCCGATCTATAAGCGCCTACGTGGATCCTTTAAAGCCCAACAGATCCATTAAAGCCCAAATGGATCCAATAAAGCCCACTCGATCCATTAAAGCTCAACCCATCCCTTAAAGCGCAATTGGATACATTAAAGCCCAAACGGGTCAATTAAAGCCCAAACGGGTCCATTAAAATCCAAATGGATCCATTAAAACCCAAATGGGTCCATTGGAGTCGTTTGGTTTTCTGTCGCCGATAATGTCTATCCGTCGGAAATCCGCCGGTAATTCATTTTTTATTATTATAATATTATTATTATTATATTTTTATATTATTATTATAATATTATTATGTTATTATAATATTATTATTATTATATTTTTATATTATTATATTATTGTTATATTATCCATTAAATCCCGTTACGGTTATTTAAAACCCAACACGGTCCATTAAAGCTCAATAAGGTCCATTAAACCTGAACATGTCCATTAAAGCTCAAAGCGGTCTATTAAAGCCGAACAAAACTCATCAAAGCCCAATTGGATCAATTAAAACCCAATCGATCTATTAAACTCCAAATGAATCAATTAAATCCCGACAGGTGTATATATATATATATATATATATATATATATATATATATATATATATTTAAATTTGTTTATAAGAAAAAGTAAAAAAATTAATTAAATATTTTTGGCTGATTTATATATTTTTTATTTTTTTAAAAATATAAATCCGTCGGAAATATACTTTGAAATTTTCCGGCGGATTCCCGGTAGATTTATATAATTTTTTAAATTGTTTATTTTTTCAGAGAAAAAGTAAAAAAAAAAATGTTAATAAAAAGTTTCCGACGGATTTTCACTTGATTTTAATTAATTAATTTCCGCCAGAAATCCCCCGAAAATGCTTAATTAATTTTCTCTAAAATAAATAATTAAAAAAAGTTATATTTTGTTGGAAATCCGCCGAAAAAACATAATTTAAAAAAAATATATATATTTTGGCGGATTTACGACGAAAGTCAACGAGATTTGACTACTTTGGCAGCCGACGGAAATTAGTGGTCAGGTCCTTCTATCAGAGCAAATGTCAAACTTTGAGGACCAAAACTTGAATTATAAAACCACAGATCCCTCTTTCAAAAAAATCACCAAACATTAAAGACCAAAATTGGAGTTTACTCTTAATTTATTTAAATAATTAAGCCTGTAAGGTGAAAATTGATGATTTGAGCTTTAAGTTTATATGGATATGATTTCCCCTATATATGAATACTCTTTAAAGAATTTTATACATGTTTAATAGTTAGTTGACCGTTTGTCATTATGCCCATCATTGTAAATAAAAAAGTATAGAAAATCCTATTTTATTACCCACTTATTTTTTTTGAAATGTTAACGAGATATATTGTGATTTATAATTTTTTTTAATTATTGTTATATTATTGAATAGAGTAAATTACAAAATTTTGCCCATGGGGTTATATGTACTTTTGGATTGGGTCCTCAAATACTCAACTATCACTGTATCATGACAACCGATGAGGTAAATTTCTCAAAACCGTCATTGAATCATGACATTCGGTGACGTAACTTTATCAAAACTGTCATTATAAAATGACATATGGTGACATTTATCATTCAAAACCGTCACCGTAACATTAGATATCGTGAGTAAATTTCTCAAATTCATCTCTACATGACATACGTTGACATAAATTTATCAAAACGTCACCATAACATGACATACGGTGATGTTAATAAATCAAAACTCACTTTATCCTTCCACACCGCCACTCTAGTATGACAAATGGTGAAGTTTATTTTTCAAAACCTTCACAGTAATTTGACATATAGTGATGTTTATTATTCAAAATTGTCATCTTAGCATAACTTATAGTGACATTTATTATTCAGAAGCATCACCATAACTTAACATACGGTGACATAAATTTATCAAAATTGTCACTGCATTATGATGTACGGTGACATAACTTTATCAATATTGTCACTGTAACATGACATATTCATCATTCAAAACTGTCACTGTAACATCAACATACTGTGACGTTTTCCATTCAACACCGTTATCATAACATGACATATGGTAGCATTTAGATTTCAAGACTGTCACAGTAGAATGACATAGGGCAACGTTTATTTTTCAAACCCATCGCCATAGGATAACATACGATGACGTTCATTATTTAAAATCATCATTTTAACATGACATACATCGATGTTTATTATTTGAAAACGTCACAATAGCATGACATAGGGTGACTCATTTTTTTTTGTCAAAATTGTCACCCTTGCATAACATATGATAACGTTTATGTTTCAAAACCGTCACTATAACATGACGTATATTGACATTTATTTTTCTAAACTGTCACCGTAGCATAACAAAGGTGATGTAATTTTTTCGAAACCGTCATTGTAGCATGACATGCAGTGACCATTATTTTTTTCAAAACTTTCACCGTAGCATGAGATACATTGTCGTTTATCTTTCATAATCGTCATTGTAACATACGATGACATTTATTGTTCAAAATCGTCACTGTAGGATGACGTACACTGATGTTTATTATTTAAAATTATCACCATAACATTCCATGTGGTCACATTTATTATACAAAATCGTCATCGTAGCATGACTTACGTGAACGTTCATTATTATAACCGTCACCATATCAAGATATATAATAACATTTATTATACGAAACCATCACCATTGAGACATATAATATTTTAAAATCGTCACCATAGCATAACATATGGTGACATTTATTTTTCAAATCGTTACCGTAGATCGTAGAATGACATATGATAACATACTCAAAACCGTCACCATAACATGACATATTGTGACTTAATTATTAGAAACCATCAATGTAACTTGAGATATTGTGATGTAAATGTGTTATTGCCGTTACCAAAGCATGACATATGATGACGTAATTTTTTTCAAAAACCCTTGTCATACACCAACTTTTGGTGACAAAAATTTTGCAAAACCGTTGCCATAGAACTTGGTGACTTTTGGAAACTGTTTTTAAATAAGCGTTGCTATACATATTTTTGTTTTCCGTAAAGCTTTTTTAAAACCGTTACGACATAAAGCAACGATTTAGATATAAACCGTTACTAAAAGATCTTATATGCCAACGGTTTTTAAAAACCGTCACAACATAAAGCAACGATTTTACGAAACCGTCTGAAACCGTTACGTTAGGGAACATTTTATTACGTTTTTATCTAAAACGTTGCTTTACGTTTCTATGTTTTTTGTAATAGTAACGTTTCTTTATTAAAACAGTTACTAAAACAATTCTCTAACTTTTTATGTGACATTTTGTAATGTTTTTTTATCAAACCGTTACAAACCTATTTTTCAAAACCGTCACAAAAAGTCATTTTTGTACTAATTATATATATATATATATATATATATATATATATATATATATATATATATATACTATACACACACACTAATATGCATACGACACACATACATGCATACGCATATATACATACATAACATATATACATGATATACATATATATGTACTATATACATACAAGCAATACATGTATACATATATATACTATATATACATAACATATATATACTATATATACATACGTACATGCTATATACACACACTCTAATATGCATACGACACACATACATGCATACAAATACATACATACATACATGATTTTGGAAAATATAAATAAGTAAGTTTCCGACGGATTTCCTAACGGCCGTCGGAAATCCGTCGGTAATTTGCGACGGATTACCGACGGAATGCAAATAAAATAATTATTAATTAAATTATTAAATTTACCAACGTATTACCGATGGATTGCTATATTTAAAAATATCAAAAATAAAATAATTTTCTGTCCGTCGGTGATCCGTCGGAAATGATTATATTTACCGACGGAAAGTGTATCCGTCGCAAATATTTTATTTCCGTCGGTGTTCCGTCTGAAATTACCGACGGATGAGGGTCGTCGGCAATATCTGGATGGTATTAAGCATTTTTCTGGTAGTGGTTTCAAACAAAATTTATGACCCAAATAATGAAAAACCATTGAGCTAATTCTTATAGTTGAACTAAATTACGGCCTTGTGGAAGAACAACTCTATGAAATATATCATGAAAGTCTTTGTACAAAAGCCTCATAATTATGTTGGTAAAAGACAACTTCCCTTAAACCATGTATATTATTTGACCATTTACTAGATTATGACTATATATGTATTCTGTTTTGGCACAATTGTTACAAATATGCTAAACAAAACACAATAAAGCTTACTAGAACAAGGCATGGTTGACATTTTGCAAAAAGAACCATGTACGATGATTTGTAAATCCAATCACTTTTTTCTCCACCTATCACATCTTCGTACCATTTTGAAAACATTAATCACGAAAAATAAAGATATCAGCCATACCTTTGGTACTTTGATTTCAATTGTAAATAAAATCAGCCTGATGAAATCATCAGCTTCATCTGAAAAAGAAAAGTGTACACAAGAAAACAAGGGTTTTAGAAACGACTTTTGTTATCGCTGAAAGTCCATTTATCTTCATAAATGGTTTATTGAGACGACATGTCGTCGCTATAGATTGTGGATGAAAGATATCGTCGCTAGAGACGAGTCGTTGAAGCTCACTTTTCTTGTAGTTAGAATATAACTTGTTTTGAGACTCACTCAAACCAAAAAAAGGGGGGAGGGGGGAATCAAGTTATTAAGAAATGAAAAAAATTAATATTTGTTCTATTTAGGTACTACCTCCATGTAAGCCACATAAGAACCTTAAGAATATGAAGCATAAGAAAACTTATATACCAGGTTGTACAGTCAAAACTCAACAAACCAACCACAAACCTAAGGGTTTATATAGGTTCACAATCCATTTTGCACTGACAAAATACTTGCTTGTCGGAATAGAAATCATGCACTTGCCCTTAAAAAGAACCTGATCTAGATTTAACATATCTATATCTATATCTATACTATATTATAAAGCACGAAAAAAAACTCTTAAATACAAATTATTAGGCACAATGTATCATCATTTTATGCAAGATTTTAAAAATATCTTAATTTACAATTATTAAAGCACAAGAGACATATTACTACTGCAGGCTTATAACACCCACCAATTTGGTATGTGCAGGGTCTTCCTTTTTGTAGATCCCAGTACAGTGCAATCACAGCAAATAATATCAAAGATGAATAAGATTTAAGCCACAACTACTAGTCATATGATTAATATGAAATCAAAGGGTTACAGGTTTACGGAAAGGATTTATGATCATAGAGAGAGTAAACCTATTGACTAGTAATCTGAAATTACGAGACTTAAACTTTAAACTGTCTAACAACTGTCCAACCTAATAAATGAACTAATAATGCCTTTATATACTTAGGCTTACAAGGCCTAATGGGCTTATAGGCTTGGGCCCATCTAACTATTAAACTATTAAGTAATTACATTATGCACCCTTATAAATACTTTATTCCACTTTCAACACATAGGACTTTTACTCCTAACAATCTCCCCCTAAAGTTGAATAAAGCATTTAACAACTTGAAAAACTTCAGGCCTTGATCTTCTATCCCTCTTGAATCTTTGAAGAACTTTGGTGTTGCATGTCTTCATGACTTTCCACGCTCCCCCTTGAATAAAGCTCTTCATCTTCATAGTATCAACTTTGTAACCAGATTCAATGTACAGTAGCCTCGACTGAATGCACTATCAAGCAGCTTTCAGCTGTAAAAATTCAATCACATCGGATCAGCACACAAGATAGATAACGAGAGAGTTACTTGACTTTCCACGGTGCATCTTCAGTTTAAAACAAAGAATCTGTCTTTGAACCGCGAGTTGAATAAGCTTTCATTTTAAGAACTTGTTTCAATCAGCGCGTAGGAGGAATGAGAAACAAACTTATAGCAGACACCACATGATACGGAAAGAATCAATACAATCTTTGAAATCTCTTTGAAAAATTGAAACATCATCTTCATCTCTTTGATCTCTAGATTGTCTTCAGAAATAACTTTCTTTCTTTAAAACTTTGAAATTGAACTTTTTCTCCCCCTTTTTGATGATTGTGAGCATCATGATCATCAAAACTTCTTCAATTTCAGCACTTTCTTTGATCTCCCCTTTTATGATAATTTGACTTTCTCCCACCTGTGATCTGAGTATCCGTCAATTCATGAAATATATATATCCGAATCTTTTCAAATTCAGACATAATGAACAAGGTAACCCTGATCCAACAGATGAAACAGTTAGTAGGCCTGTAAGTAGCACTGAGCCACTTTGTACAACTGATTTACTTTGGAAAGGATCTTTTGTGATGTTCACTCCTCCAGGGCTTCCATTCAATCATTGAAAAACCACAAAGGAATTTTCTATGAATGTTATGACAAGAAAACTCATTCCTTGTGTGCTCGTGCAAGTGTAGAAATGATTGAAGCTACTTAGCTTGATCAGGCTCAAATTGTGTAAACTGTTGAGACAACAACAGATATTACACAGACTCAATGTGCATGAAAGAGGTGCGAAGGTGGGGAAACTTTCCTTCTTTTTCAATATCTAAATCTCCCGAGTGAAGACTAGATAGTAGATATGCTGCGTCCCCAAAGAAAATGAAACATTTCTTTGTTAAGAAAGAAACGAGTGGCTGGTAGGGTTAAGGCAAGAGTTGGCATGGGCTAGGTGCCTTTTCAATGATTGTCACCAAAGAATGTGAACCAATCAGAAAATGTGGTTGCCCGGCTCTGAAAGTGGTTGGTGCAGAGTTCTGATATTATTTTAACTCTGTTCTCAGACCCTCTTTCTTTTTAACATTAAAGCTCACTTCTAACCAAACTCCCTTTTTCATTTTTTCGCTCATCACAATGAGAAAAACTCAACCGGATGAATTATCTCCCCCACTCTTTGATTTAAGACCCCTCACCCCTCCAACACTCAAGGATAACTTTCGGGGTAGGAAATACTGGTTTTTCCGCTCATCACAATAGAAGTTCTGTTTAAGCTCACACATGAATCCCATGTAAGTCCTAAAAAAATAGTTGCTCAACAGTTTAACTGAACAGTTAAGTACAAAATGTATGATAACATTGTCAAAATGTATGCTCATGAGATTTGAGCAATTGAACTTTGAAGATTTCTCAAAACAAAGATATTGAATGAATGAAAGGAAATCAAAAGAATTGTTTTGAGAATCTGACAATGTATCAATCAGATCAAATAAAAAGGTTAGAGTATCAAAGAACTGGATATTTTGTTTATATGAACAAATATAAAAAATGTAGCAATGAAAGCACATATGATGATTGATGCTCAACAATATTGAATTGCAAATGGGGGTATTACCATAGAAAACTTGGTTCGTTATGAGACATGGTAATAACAATTTCAAATAAGTACTGACCCGGTGTGTGTGAATACTTGACAGTATATAGACAAGATAATACACATGTATTGATCTTTAGAAACACACGGTCAGTTAAACATTATCGCTCAAAAATTGAAAAACATTTAAAATCACACTTCTAAATTCATGAAATCTTTTGGGAATAGAGAAGTGGTTTGAACATTTAAGAAAACGTTTTTCATGTTCGAAAGTTGTTCTTCTTTCAAACAATCAGAGATCTAGATCAGAAGATATTTACCTTTAAGCTCCCCCTCAAATCATGATATAATGATTTAGGTCTTTTAAGCTCCCCCTGGATATTTGTAAACTATCCAGGTCTTAACGTTGAAGAACGGGTCCCGATCTGTCATGTGATCAGAAGCCAAACTTCGTTGAAGTCCGGGTTCTAAGCTGATTTACTTAGAAGCCATTGTTCTTCTACTCCCCCTTGACAGTAGGTGCCTGCAACAAAGAATCAATTTTCGGCTTTGGTACCCACTGGTATTTGGGTCCATGAATGTTAGTTGCAGTTCTTATGGGGGTAATAGAATAAGAACCATACCAGAAATGATCACTGGTTTTGTGAATATGATCATGTGTACGACAATAAGAACAGTGGTATTTCTTACCTGACAACTTGAGTAATTGATCTCTCGAGTAGATATGATCAGGTTTACCTTTACTCGCTTTGTTCTTCTTGGCATTAGACGCATGTACACACGATCCTCTTTCTTTCTGCTCATCTTCAACTGGTTTCTTCTTCCAGACTACTTCCAAATCTTTGTATCTCCTTCTTCTTTGATGTGTACCTGAACCATCTATATTTCTCTCATAGAAAAGGTTAGTTTTACGAATCTGATCAAAAGATTTAACCGACCTTTGTGAAGAGACAAATTTTTGATTTGAACTTGATACAGTCTTTTCAAGCACTTTAATCGTCGAAGCAAAGTTGTCTCTTTCTTTAACAAGTAGGCCAATCTTCTTCGTGAACTCAGACTTCGTTTTCTGCTCTTTTAGTGCCTTCTCAGATAGTTTAGATAACTTTGCAGTAAGCTTTTTGATCTCAGTCTCAAACATGCTTCTCTCTTCTTCAAATCCCTGCTCAGCATCATTTCGTTGGTCGGATATTTCTTTGAAGACACCAACATTCTTTTTTTCAATGGCCTTCTTCTTTTTGGCAAACTTCTCTCTTTCAAGAATGATTACTTTCTGAAAATCAGAAACTTGCTGAGAAAGTTTTATGCATTTCAGCTCAACTTCGTTCTTCTCGTCAGCACATTTTCTCGAAAAATCTGAGAACTTCTTTGCGAACGATTTCTCAAACTCGGATTTGTCTCGAGCATGCTTTTGCTCCAAATCAGATATTTGCTTTTAAAGCTCAGCATTTGTATCTTTCAGATGCTCAATCTGCTCCTCAGAACTTTCAACAGATGTTGCTTGTTGGATTTGGACAATTTGAACTTCCAGATCAGAAATCTATCTTTTTAGTTCAGAGTTCTCAGTTTCCAAAAACTTTACTTTTGAAGACATCTTTGGTCCTGTCATTATCTTCTCAAGATGTTCCCACAGCTGTTTTCCTGTAGCCTTTTTACTGTCTAAACTTACAGAAATCTCTTTTGAAATCTCCTCGGAAATTCCTTGCAAGATAAAAGCTTTAGTCAATTTATCATCTTCAAATCTCTTTCTTTGCTCATCTGTGTATTCCTGAAATGGTAGTGGGTACATTTCGTGTTCCGTTCTTCCATTTTCTCCCATAAAATAACAAATCTTTGTCGGAGTTTCCATTCTTCCTTTCCTTAGAGATAATCTGATATAATCACCCAAGTCAAGTTTATCAATGAAGTCTAAGAACTGAATCTTCCATTGGTCATATTCTCCTCTGTAAAGAACAGGTGGCATCTCATCCATACTTATTGAAAGAGCTTCACTTGAAGGCATTCCTTTTGATATACAGGGACTGAACTTGACAAGAGGTGGTACTCTAAAGTGCAAGGACCAAAAGTGACAGAGTGTGAAACTTGAAAGTTTAGGGTCACAAATGACAAGCTACTGAAACCTTGAAGTACGGGGGCTAAAAGAAATGCACTGCAAAATGATCGTGAGACAAAAAATTTGACCCTTTTTTTTTCAAACCCGGTCGAGCAAGGGTCCGGTCGAAGCAAAGACCCGGTCGATCAGGGGTCCGGTCGAACAGAGGATACCGGTCAAAAGGGTACCGGTCCACAAATAATATCGGTCGACAACACACCGGTCGAGACTAAGTACCGGTTGAAACGAGGTACCGGTCGAGTCTCAAGACCGATAAACAAATCACCGGTCGAATCTAAGTACCGGTCAAAGCAATGTACCAGTTGAACAAAGGACCGGTAAAGACAATGTACCGGTCGAACCAAAGGACCGCACAATGTACCGGTCAAGCAAAGGACCGGTAAAGACAATGTATCGGTCGAACCAAAGGACCGGTAAAGACAATGTACCAGTCAAGCAAACTATCGGTCAACAACTATCGGTCGATAACAGATTGTTAACAAATTAGCAGATAGACCGATAAAACCAACAAATAAGCCCGATAAAATCGAAGAACAATAATCGATAAACACGAAGAATCTGGAATTCGATGAAGTTCAAACCCAGAAAATCGATAAAGCACGTATGAAGATTTGCAGATTTGAAGATCAAAAAACAAATTTAATCAATCAAAACTCAAATCAACAGATCGATAACATAGAAAAATCAATGAACACAGATGGACCGATAAACTCAATCAAACAAGATAATAGACCGATAAACTCAGACCAATATCGATCGACTTGGCAGATCCATAAAACCCAGATCGAACAAAAAAACTTAGCAGATTAAACAGATAAAACAGATAATCGATTAGGTATTTTAGACAAACCTTTTCTGGATCAAACCTTCAGTCTCTTTGCTCTGATACCAATTGTAGATCCCAGTACAGTGCAATCACAGCAAATAATATCAAAGATGAATAAGATTTAAGCCACAACTACTAGTCATATGATTAATATGAAATCAAAGGGTTACAGGTTTACAGAAAGGATTTCTGATCAGAGAGAGTAAACCTATTGACTAGTAATCTGAAATTATGAGACTTAAACTTTAAACTGTCTAACAACTGTCCAACCTAATAAATGAACTAATAATGCCTTTATATACTTAGGCTTACAAGGCCTAATGGGCTTATGGGCTTGGGCCCATCTAACTATTAAACTATTAAGTAATTACATTATGCACCCTTATAAATACTTTATTCCACTTTCAACACATAGGACTTTTAGTCCTAACAATCTCCCCCTAAAGTTGAATAAAACATTTAACAACTTGAAAAACTTCAGGCCTTGATCTTCTTTCCCTCTTGAATCTTTGAAGAACTTTGGTGTTGCATGTCTTCATGACTTTCCACGCTCCCCCTTGAATAAAGCTTATGGGCTTGGGCACGTCTAACTATTAAACTATTAAATAATTACATTATGCACCCTTATAATTACATTATTCCACTTTCAACACATAGGACTTTTAGTCCTAACACTTTTATGCAGACTTTTCCATGTATCACTATTAATTAATATATTATATAACTATAATTTTCTTTTAATTATATTATTAAATATGTAATTGGTTATTTTTTCTAGATGTCATTAAAATGTATAAGATAATCATTGAATTCTAACAAAATACTTAATTTTTTTATATAAAAAACATTATATTATTAAGCATAAATTAAACAAATTTAAAAAAAAACATTATCACTTTCTCAAAACCATCCAAAATCGTACTGTAAATCGACAAAAAAATAAAATGAAACATTAAAATCATGATGTATCTCGCTGCATTGCGCAAGTACGCTTTGGAAGTACCTTGAGAAAGTGAGGCCCCTTCGGTAACACTTTCAAAAAGTGTTCCCCAAATTGGATTGGGAGAGGAGATGAAAGAGATCATACCTGGGGTGAGGGGAGCGTCGGTAGGCTAGATCGTCTTAAAAATTGTTTGCTTGCTTATTTGAGAATTAGGCAAGTCAAACGTAATCGTCGGCTCAGGTAGTGCTGCATCGGCACGTTGTTGAGCAGAGAGCTTGTGGTTGATGATCAGAGAGATAAAACGGGGAAGAGCCACGTTGTGAGTTCGTGGTGGCGAGATGGCAGTGATCAAAGAGTCGAAAATTGCCAATGCGAAATCAATGCGCCTCATATGAGAGATATTTCGGTAAGAAGTGTATTAAAGATACCAAATAGGGAAAGTGTTAGGGAAACAATTCGGTACGTAAGAGGAATACCGAAGATATGAAGTACCGAAGTATGAGAGATACTTCGGTAATCGATATACCGAAAGAAGATATTTACCGATATGAGAGAAGTGTTGGTAATCAAGAGATACTATAAAGGAGAAATACCAAAGGAATGAAGTACCGAAGTATGAGAGATACTTCGGCAAGATGAATATCGAAAGAATTTCAGTAGAAAAGAGAGAGATTTTTTTTAACAAAAATTTAACATACCTAAGGATCCCACAAGGAAGTTGAATCGTGCCTCATCCAGTGGTTTTGTAAAGAGGTCTGCAAGTTGAAGATATGTAGAAATGAAGTGATGTTCAATATCACCCTTAGAGATATGATCTCTTATAAAGTGATACCGAATATCAATATGTTAAGATCAAGAGTGCAGCACTGGATTGTTGGCAATGGCTATAGCACTGGAATTGTCACATAGAATCGGTATATGAGAATAGAACTTGTCATAATCTTGTAGTTGATTTTTCATCCACAAGATCTAAGCACAACAACTTCCAGCTGCAACATATTCAGCTTCGACAGTAGAGGTAGATACCAAATTCTGCTTCTTACTGGACCAACTGACCAAGTTTCCACCTAGTAATTGACAGCTGCCAATTGTACTCTTTCTATCGACTTTAGACCCTACAAAGTCAGAATATGAATAGCCAATTAGATCAAAACCTGAGTCTTTGGGATACCAAAGACCCAGATTCATAGTACCTTTTAGGTACCTAAAAATACGTTTCACAGCCGCCAAGTGAGATTCCTTGGGATTGGCTTGATAACGAGCACAAAGATACGTAGCATACATGATGTCAGGTCTACTAGCAGTTAGATAAAAAAAACCCTATCATCCCTCTATAATTCGTGATATCAACCGACTTGCCAGCTGAATCAGCATGAATATTAAGAGGAGGTGCCATTGGAGTTTTCATGGTAGAGCAATTTTCAAAATCAAAATTTTTCAAAAGATCACGAATATATTTACTTTGATTTATGAAAATAACTTTAGAAGATTGTTTAATTTGAAGACCAAGAAAGAAAGTAAGCTCACCCATCATACTCATCTCATATTTACTTTTCATGAGATAAGCAAATTCCTGACAAAGAGTTTCATCAGTGGCATCGAAAATGATATCATCCACATAGATTTGAACAAGAATGATATTACCTTTAGTTTCTTGAGAAAAATAGTATTATCAATTTTACCTCTGGTATATCGGTTGGAGAGGAGGAATTCAGATAAAGTGTCATACCAAGCACGATGAGCTTGTTTCAGACCATAGAGAGCCTTATCAAGTATGAACACATGATAAGGATGAGCTGGATCTTCAAAACCAGGAGGTTGTTTCACATAGACTTCTTCAGCAAGTTCTCCATTGAGAAAAGCACTCTTTACATCCATTTGAAAGACCCGAAAGTTTTTATGTGCAGCATGAGCGAGAAATATTCTTATTGCTTCAAGTATAGCAACAGGAGCAAACGTTTCATCATAATCGATACCTTCCTCCTGCCTATATCCTTGAGCAACAAGCCTGGCTTTGTTCCGGATAATAGTACCCACTTCATCCATTTTATTTCGGAAAATCCACTTAGTACCGATAATGGTCTTTCTGAAAGGTCGAGGCACAAGTCTCCAGACTTTGTTTCTTTCGAATTGAGACAACTCTTCTTACATGGCAGTGACCCAACAAGAATCTGCTAGAGCTTCCTCAATTTTCTTGGGCTCAACAATAGAGAGAATATTCACATAGAGACAAATATTTCCAACACCTCTTCTACTTTGGACACCTGCTAGTTGATCACTGATAATTTGATTTATTGGATGATCTTTGGTCCATTTAAGAGCTGGGGGAAGAGGTGCAGGAAATGTGTTTGGAGAGTATGAAGGTGAAGGATAGGTGGGTATAGGATGAGTGTGATGAAAATATGAAGTATGTAGGGTAGGTTCGGTGGGAGATATGGATTCGGTAGGAGCTGTGGGTTCGGTAGCAGGAGAGGGATCTGCCGAACCATGATGGAGGGAAGTAGATGGTACCGAGAATGGAACATATGGAGGTCCTGAAGACAGAATATTTAGAGAATCTTCTCCAACACAAGAAATAATCCATTCATGAGCTCAGTATCATCACAAGATAAGGAGGGCGTCTTGTGATCATCGAACTTCACATGTATTGACTCATCAATACATTTTATCCTTAGATTGTATACTCTGTAGGCTTTAGAAGAGAGAGAATAACCCACAAATATACCTTCATCAGCCTTGGGATCAAATTTCCCAAGATGATCTCGATCATTCAAGATAGAACACAAGCAGCCGAAAACATGAAGAAAACCAATGTTTGGTTTTCGGCCATAAAAGATTCATAGGAAGTCTTCTTGTGCCTTTTCACAATAATAGATCGATTTTGAGTAAAACAAGTTGTATTGACAGCCTCAGCTCAAAAATAGGTTGGTAGATTTGATTCACTTTGCATGGACCTTGCAGCTTCACATAGTGTACGATTCTTCCTTTCCACAACACCATTTTGTTGTGGAGTTCTTACTGCTGCAAAGTTTTGAGAGATACCTTTGTCACAGAGAATGGCATCCAAGGTAGCATTTCTGAATTCGGTCCCATTGTCACTTCTGATAGATCTGACTAGTTGACCGTTGAGAACTTCAGATTTCTTGATAAAATTGATGATTTCTTCAGGTGTAACACTTTTGTACCTGAGAAAGAATACCCAAGAGTAACGAGTGTATTCATCAATAATGAAAAGAATGTACCTTTTTCCACCTAGGCTGAGTGTGCTGACAGACCCACAAAGATCCATATGCAGCATCTGGAGAGGCGTAGAGATTGAGAAACATTGTTTTGACTTGAAAGAAGATTTTGTCAGTTTGCCTTTCTCACAAGCAGCACATATCTTTTCTTTCGAGAAAGAGATTTTCGGTAAGCCAACAACAAGTTCTTTGTTGGAGAGAGCATTCAACGTCTTGAAGTTAAGATGAGAAAGACATTTATGACAGAGCCAGTTCTTCTTTTCTGAGTCTTCAGAAATGAAGCAGATGCTTTCATCTTTAGTTGACTTGACACTCATATTGATGATGTACACATTGTCCTTTCTAAAGCTAGATAGGACAGTGTGAAAACGTTTATCAGTGATGAGACAATCATTTTCTCTGAAAATCACATAGTAACCTAAATCACATAGTTGACTAATGCTCAAAAGATTATGCATTAGACCCTCCACATAGGCAACTTTGTTAAAAGTAATGGAACCGTTAGAAAGAGTTCCATAACCTTTAGTGGAACCACGAGAGTTGTCACCAAAAGTTACGGTTGGTCCCTTTTCTTTCACAAAGTCTAGAAGAAGAGATTTGTTCCCAGTCATATGTTGTGAGCATCCACTATCAAGATACCATGTTTGATGATGCCCATAGACCTGCAGACATGAACAAATTAGTCCTTTGGAACTCGTTTTGAGGTGGGTCCTTTAGGGTTAGAAGAAGAAGAAGAAGGATTGATCTGACTATATCTTTCGATACGGTCCTTAGGACAATCTTTGGCAAGATGAAAAGTGTCACCACAATTGTAACACTTTCTGTAGATGAATCTTTTCTTCGGTTCAAAAGAGGAAGCTTTTACCTTTCCTTGAGGTTTAGATTTAAGAGGTTTAAATAAGTGAGGAGGAATAGGATACATGTACGGAACGTGAGGGTTATGGGGTACTGGTCCAAGGATTTCGTTTTCAGACGAGGAAGAAGGGTTGATTGAGATTCCTTTAGACTTCTTTATTTTTAAGGCTCTAGGTATGAAATCCGTTGAGTTCATGGGAGATTTACCTTTTGAAGAAGGTGTAATTATTCTTTTGTTGGGAAGGTCAACAACAACGGATTTTCCTTTAGAAAGAAGAGGAGCCTTTTTAGGAGAATAATAAGAAGAAGAAACCTCTTTTATTGTTAAGGACATAAAAAGATCATTTACAGGCTTGACAAACTCATTTGAGTCTTGATCTTCTTTTAAAAGAGGCTTGGAAGATTTGGCGGACACGAAAATGCCAAACTTTCTTGAATCGCGAAGATCCATGGAGTAAACCGAGTTAGAATCTTCTGAGTTAGAATCATTCCAATGAGAAGCGTATGAGGGTAGTTTAGAAGACAGAGGAAGATTATGAGTTGGAGAAGGAACATTTTCAGAAGGAGTACACACAACATCCTCTTTCTAGTAACCTAAGCCAAAAGTTTCACCAACAAATTGATCTTGAAAATTTTTCTCAAGGTTTTTAGAAAAGGTGTTCCATTTGTTTACAGTTTCTTGTTCTTTCTCAAGTTTCTTTAGAAGCTTGTTCTTCTCTTTGGCTAACACATTGTTTAAAGTCTTCAAGTCCTCTAACTCAGCTTTTAGTTTATCAAGCTGTTTTAGCTGGGATAGAGAATCCTGGAGTTGAGAGGAGAGAGACTTGACTTGAGCATTGGCTCTTTTCTTTGCATCTTTTTCATTATGAAAAACTACAGTTAGAGAGTCAAAAGACTCAATCTTCTCTTCATCAGAGAGAGAGTAGAAGGGATGTACCTGAGAAGAAGAAGAGGAGCACTCAGCTATGAGGCATGAGGCATTTACTTGAGCTGAAGTCTTTTGGTTCTTCATCAAGTTTGGCCATGAGGCATTTACTTGATACTTCCTTTTCGCTGTCGGAGGTAGGTTCGTCTGCCCAGTCAAGAATTTCTGCCATTAGGCCTTTGCCTCTTCTTTGAGAGTTGAAATTTCTTTCTTTCTCTCTTTTGTACTTGGCTTTATACTTGTCAGCTTTATCGGAGAGCTCTTTGAATGACGAGGAAGGAGAAGGTTTTCTAGGATGCGATCTACCTGTAGAAATAGATCTGAGATTTCTTCTTTTAGAAGAGTTAAAAGAATTAGATTTAGAGATCCTAGGAGGATTGCTTCTACACTCAGACGTAAAATGGCCTTTCTTACCACATGCATAAAAATCCTCCTTCGATTTGTTCAAGGAGTTTCTAGAGGAAGAAGAAAATTTTCTGTTGCTTTGAAAATTGTTAGACGAGTTCTTTCTGAACTTAGAGAAATTCGTAAGCATACTCATCTCCTCCATCAAATGATCGACAGAGGGGTCTTCTCCTTCATCATCAGCTTCACTAAGATAAGCCTCCGAGGAGTGATTTAGATTTTCATCTTTCTCTATCTTAATCATCAGAAGGATAGGTTATACGAGGAACACACATAGATTTCTTGGAGCCATCACTGATAAGAGCCATAGAGGGGGCTCTTATCTCTTTGAAAATGGTCTTCCTTTGAAGATGGGTTTGTTCGTGATTATGGAACATACCATAGAGAGAAGTGAGAGGAAGACTTTCCAAGTCCTTGGATGTCTTAATGCTCGTGGAAAGGTTATTCTAGAAATCTGGAAGACCATCCATAAATTTGCATACGACTTCCTCATTGTCATAAAGTTTTCCAACAAGTTTAAACTCGTTTAATGACTATTAAAACGGTTGTAGTAGGAGGGAAGAGATTCTCCATTTTCATGAGAAAAGAATTTGTATCTACGAACAAGAGAGATTTTCTTAGATTTCTTTACTTCATTTGTACCTTCATACAAAACACATAGGGTCGTCCACATTTCTTTTGCAGTTTTAAGACTGATAAGAGATTGATACACTTCATTTGGAAGAGATTAAGGTATAATGGCTCGTACTTTGGAGTCGAGTCCAATAGTGCGTTTATCTTCATCCGTGTATTCTTTTGTTCTTTTCAGAACATATTGACCAGTGGCTGAAGTTCTTTCCTCCTCTGACGAGTCCTCGGAAACTTGAAAAAGAGAGTCCTTTTCTTTTTCCTTATCCTTAGGGGTTTTAACAAATTTATCTCAGACTTTTGGGATTAGAGGACCTTCACTAAGTATAGTTAGATAACGACTATCAGCTCCTTCCAAGATAAGCATCATCCTACTTTTCCATAAGGAGAAGTTGTTCGAATTGAACTTAGGAGGTTTGATACTAGATCCATTGTCAGAATGAAAGGAATTTAGAGAAGAAGACTCAGGTTTTGTGGAAGGAGAAGCCATTACGGATCTGGTTTATTAAATTAAACCAACCGCTCTGATACCACTTGTTAGTCCCGAGATAGCAAAACAAGTATTGTAGAAGGGGGGTTGAATACAATACTCAAAATTTACTTAATTTTAATTCTTTTATTGATATAAAATATCAAGAATTACACAAAGAGAAATAAAAATTGTTTGCAGAAAAGAATAGCTAAGAACTACTTGTTGGTCCCGGAGGTGCTTAACAAGTTTGTACAAGAGGGGGGGGGGTTGAATACAAACACAAAAATTAAAGTTTAATAAATTGTTTATTGATAAATCAAAATACAATTTACATGTTTGTTGCGGAATAAGATTAAGACAAACTTAATCTAAACAAACTTAAGAAACACTAAGATGATTGCACAAGAAATTCAGAGAATGGGAGATTAAGAGATATAGAAAACAAGGGTTTCTATATGGGGTTCAAGGATTGAGCACACCCACAGATGGAGGGGTGAACTTCCTATTTATACCCTATGCATTAAATGCATGGCAGGGAACTTTACACGTGGTGTTCACAGATTGGCTTTGGGAGTCTGACTTTTGGGAGACATGCTTTCGGCCGGGTCATGAACAGTGTAGTTGACAGAGTTGTTGTACGTATGGTGGCAGAGACATGTCCGTTCTGACACATAGTACTAGTTTGTGCAGGGATAGACAAAAGGAAACTTGAGACATAAGCTTTGTGATCTTTTGATCGCTGAATATCTCTTCTTTCAGAGATAAAGAGGTTCAGCTATCGCTGAAGCTTTTCCTCATGTTCCTTCGCGTATATGTAGAGTTGTCTTTGCTTCACTGATATGCGCATCAGATCACTAGTAGACTTCTCTTTGTTCAGCAGCTTCGTCTTCGATTCAGCTATGAACATATGTTGACGCGAGACTTGTCTTCAGGATTTACGTTACTGTTTACATCAGAAACTATCAGTGATAACTGAACAGACTCAGCCTAATCACTGATAGTGAAACACTAATACATAGAAATGTTTATAAAGAAGACTATCAGCGATAACTAAACAGACTCAGTCTGATCGCTGATGGTGAAACACTAATACATATTAAAACGTAATTTTCACTAAGTATAGAAGAGGGTCGTTATCAAATCACTGAGAGAGTTTGGATCAACAATCTCGCCCTATTTGATAATGACAAAGTAACTAAAGAAAATTACTTTATGATTCAAAATATAGGAATAAAAAGGACTCATAGCATGCATGTCCCAGTTAATATTTTGAGGGATCTTTTACAGTACTCATAGGGTTAAGTACATCACTGCAATTTTCATTTAATTCAGGGATATAATTACAAGATATGAAAATTATAAGTACAAGTGAATAACTAACTACTGTAAGTATAACTAATAGATTACAGAAAAGGAAACTAATCTATCAGCTATTAAAAGAAGACTTAGGAGGATTGATCATATACTCAGATATTTCTTCTCCTTTCTGTCTTCGTTCCAAAGATTCTTGGCTGATAATTTTTTTGATTTTCTCAGCAGCAGGGGAGAAGTCACACCATAAGCATAAGAGGTCCTTGAGATGATTCAGAGGACATATAGGAATCTCAGAGACTCTTTGAAATCTGAGTTCCTCATCATCATCTCTGAAGAACACTCCATAAGGATCGTCTATTACTTGACCACCTTGGAAAGGACCACCAGGAGGCAGAGATAGATCCAGAACTGAAAGATCGGGAGGAGGATCAAACAGTGCATCTCTTGAAAATTTGATAGAAGTTTCATTCCTGATGATGGCGACGTCTTCAGAGGAGGAGGACCCAATTCTTCTCTTGAGTTTCAAAGATTTGGGAGGAAGAGGAGATGGCAGCTTCAGTACAGAAGTGACTCTATTTATGAGGGCTTCAAGAAGTCCTTCAACGTAGCCTCTGTATGTAGATTTGGATTTCTTCAGCGCATCCCAGAACTCTAACCATTCCGTAAATCCGAAGCTCTCAAGTTTGGATACGTACATAGCTTTTTGGGTTCCATCCTCTCTGGTAATCTCTATGGTCACTGAGAGTTGATCCTTCTTCTTGCGACCAGAGATAGTCACGGCTGATATCGGAAGAAGATCAGAACGATAATACATCTTCTGTTTGCACCAGTCGATAGACCTATCGTTGATCTCTTGTTATTTGGAGCGTTCCTCTTCAATTTCTTTCAGCAATGCAACTTGAACTTCCACAGTCTTGCTTTTCAGCTTTTTGTCCTTGACTAGAGAAGATTGAATCTTTAAAGCGAGTTGGGCATCTTGTATGCATTCAGCGATCAGCTTCTCAGCTTTGGCAGATTCTTCTCTTTCAGCTTTAGTGAGGAAGTCGAGCTCTGTGGATATTTGAAGAGGGACTTTCAGCCGTTGTCTTTCTAGTTGAGCGATCATTTCAACTCTTTTCTTCACACTTCCTCTGACCAATGAGATGGTTGAGAGGGCCTTCCTGGATGGACCAGGGAATATTCTTCTTCTTCTTCTTCTTCATCAATCTCAGCGATAGAGATTGGGATTATTTCTTCAGCGATAGTAGCTGGAATTATTTGTAGTTCAGAACCCTTAAGCAGGGGTGAGAACTGTCTGGATAGAAAATGAAGGAAAGAATGGATAAGTGTATATTTTTAGAAAAAGAGAGATAAAGGCTAGAAGGAAATAGGGGTTTGGAAAGAGTAGGAGAGTGGTACAATTGAAAGACATACCTGAGAAGGATGATCCCCCTCAGATTGTGATCCAGTCCTCAAGCATTCTTCAGCGATTGGTTGCTTGTCTTTGCTTTGCGAAGGAGCGCTTGAAGATGTATCACCTCTTACCCCTGCTTTAACAACCTCTTGCGAAGTTGTCCCTGATGCGACGTTCGGCTTGGAGAACCACATAGATTGGTCTTCTTCATCGTCGTCGTCGTCATTGGAGGGTTGATCTTTTTCTTGATCATCAAGATCTAGATCATTTTCCTCTTCATCGTCTTCTTCCTCATCATCTTCAAAGAGAAGAGAATGAATAGATGAGGATTCTTTAACCTTCTCCCCCTCAGATTGAGAGGGAGGTTTCTTTGGAGTCTTAGCTTCCCCAGCAGTAGTGATAGACGTTTCTTCAGCTTTCTCCCCCACTTTGTCATTATCAGCGGTAGAGGGTTGCTCAGCTGCCGGAGTTGCTGTTGAACCTTTCAGCACTTGTACGTCAACCTCCAGACGCTTGACCCGGTCTTCAACCGCAGGGATGTCGCACGTGGCATCATGGATGAATTCCACAGCGATGTTGAGGTTGGTCCGTTCATCTTCAGTGAAGGAGGGACGTGCAGAGGTTAACCTTTGAAGAGAGACCCCGAACTTCAGTGGTAAGAGACTCAAATCGCCCCTGAAAGAGTTGAGAGGACTCTTTGAGTTGGACGACTTGTTCTTCAACAGCTGAAAGTTGGGAGTTCTCAGCTTTAGATGAGCAGGTCGCGGTCAACCTCTTCAGCTCCTCACCAGCCTGATTGATGGCGCTGGTGGTGTCATTGATGGTGTTGGTGAGGGCGTCCACCTTTTCTCCCAGACTGTTGACATGCGTGTCAACAGACGCCAAACTAGGACCTGAAAATAATGTTAGTTCAGATACGGGCTTATTTGGAGAGGTAGGGAAAGAAGTGTTTAGGATTATATGTGTACCTGATGTATAAAACATTTTGTAGAACTGCATAGATTCCTCAAAAGTTTGATGTTCAGGTCCTATAGGTAAAGAACAGGTAGCGGGTTCAGAGACCAAATGAGTAGAAAAGGGAAGAGTTTTGGGGATAGAAGTAGGGTTGGGGTTAATCTCAGCGAATGAGATAGTAGGTGGGGTCACTGATGATGTGACAGCGATCGAAATCGCTGACACGGCAGGTTGAGTGACTGCTGGAGTTGTGGAGGAAAGACCCACAAATGCATCTAAGGTAGCTTGTTGAGAAGCTCCCTCAGGTATAGTACTAGAGGGTGTACTTTCCTTAGTCTTTTTGGCCTTCTTGGAAGGACCAATCGGACTAGCGGATGGTCGTTTAGAAGTAGTGGTAGCGACAGGGATAGCAGACGAAGGAACCGTCTGCGTGGTCGCTGAAGATGAAGAAGAATGGAGAGAGAGAGACGAGAGCGAAGGAGAGAGATACTTACCTCGTCGGCGAGTGGCTTTACCTCCAGTGATCGTTGACCTACCCTGGCAAAAGTGCCATCATCTTTGGTGGGATAGGTGTTGGGATAGAGGAACTTGATGTACGTACATATAAAACGTACGTACGAGATCTTGGGATCTCGTTCAGGCTTCTCTAATCTCGACCTCAGGTCTTCAAAGATTGCTGTAGCGTAGTCAAAGTTTTGACCAGCGATAACGGAGTAGGCCATATGCAGTTGTGTTTTGCTGGCTTGATCCAGCGAACCACTCTTCCCGCTCATGCACTGAATTATGTGCGAGAAGATAAAGTTCAGTTGTGAGGGCATCTGAGCTTTGAGAATCTTGGTGAGCTTCTTGTTGGGAATAGAAGATCTCGGTTTGTTTTCCCAACAATAGCCCATTGCGTCCAGAAATGATATCAGCTCATCATCAGTGGGGAGTGCGTCGAACCCACTCTTTGGTTTGTCAGGGAATCTTAAAGATTTCCTGAGGCTAAGAGCGGTCATGCTCCCTGGCCCCAAGTCCGTGCTGAAAGAGATAGCAGGGACTCGTTCACCTTTCTTGTTGGTGAGTTCAGTTGCATCAGCAGTGAACCAGAACTGCTGGAGTAGAGTCTTGGAAGGCTTAGGATCCACAGTGATCGCGTAAGCTAGGCACGACTGTTTGAGGAATTCAGCAGCTTCCACTAGATGAGGGTATTTGTCAGCTTTGAACTCGAGTCTTGCCAAGTGATTACATTTAGTAATCTCAACTTCAGTGAGAGCAAATCGTACATGTTTGGAAGCAACGATTGAAGAGTGTGCCATTTCTGTTATGGAAAGAAGCATAATAGAAGAAATGATTTAGACTAAAAAAATAAGATGTTTACCAGATTCCTTATTAGGAAAAAACTGGAAAAATATCGAGTTATTTTTTTTTAAGAATAGAAAAAATAGTGTTCTGGGTAGAAAGAATGAAGAACACGTTAAAAACCAAGAGGTTTTTATAAAAAAACATAAAATCAGAAAGAGTGATCTTTAGTTTTTAGAAAAAAAAACGTTTTATAAAACCCATAGAAAACGAGTAGGATTTTAAAAAGAATAAGAAGAATCATAAGAACAATGCACATAAACAATAAAAAACCTGTTTATCTTGAAGAAAAGGAGTTGCAGATTCAATGTTTTGGGTTTACTTGCTTGAGTGTTCTTGAGAGAGAAAGTGTTTCTTGCTTTGAAAGTTTTGAAAGCGTAAACCGTATTAAGGAGAGAAGAATTCCTTTTATACGAAGAGAGAGAAGAGAGAGAAGGAATGAAGCGGGAAAAGAAAGGATCATCATTACATTGACACGTTCCACGAAGTTGATTGGATAGAAGAGCAACGGATGAACGTGTCAGAAAAGGCATGTCGTGGATTGTCGGTTCAAATGACGTCATAGAAGAGAGAGAGACTATTCATTTATCCGTTTTGAAATTATCGCTGAAGAAAAGTCAGCAATAGATTTTTCTTTTTAAAAGTATCCCTGATGGAAAAGATAGGGATAGAGTTTCTTTTAAAAGGATCACTGAATAGAAATATCAGTGATTAAAGTATTTTTTTTAAAAAAAAAACTTTTAATCATTTGAAGAAAGTTCAGTGATTAAAGTATATTTTGAAAGATATCTTAACTGAGTTAAGATTCAGTTGAGAGAACATACCTGAGAGTCAGAATGTTTATCAGAGAGAACGATGAGAGGGGAACTTTTGATTACTGACACAATACATGAACGCTGAAGAATCATTCTTCGAGGTTCAGCATTCCAAGCTCACTGATGAGAAAGTTGAACCTTGTCTCATCAAGAGGTTTGGTGAATAAATCAGCAAGCTGAAAGTCAGTAGGGATAAAGTGAAGTTCAATATCACCATTCATTACATGATCTCTGATAAAGTGATATCTGATCTCTATGTGTTTTGTCTTTGAATGTAGTACTGGATTATTTGCTATAGCGATAGCACTAGTGCTGTCGCAATAGATGGGAATTTTTGACAGCTGAAGGTCATAATCTAATAGTTGATTTCTCATCCATAAGATTTGAGAACAACAGCTTCCAGCGGCTACGTATTCAGCTTCAGCTGTGGAAGTGGACACATAATTTTGCTTCTTGCTTGTCCAGCTTACCAGCTTTCCTCCCAGGAGTTGACATCCACCAGTGGTACTCTTTCTGTCGAGTTTACAGCCTGCAAAATCACTATCAGAATAACCAGTTAGATCGAACCCTGAGTCTTTGGGATACCAAAGACCGAGGTTAGGAGTTCCTTTCAGATATCTGAAAATTCGCTTTACAGCGATCAGATGGGATTCCTTGGGTTCAGATTGATAGCGTGCACATAAACAAGTAGAGTACATAATGTCAGGTCGGCTCGCTGTTAGATACAACAGGGAGCCTATCATTCATCTATAGGCAGTGACATTAACAGGTTTATCAGAAGGATCTTTGTTAAGTGTCAGGGGTGGTGCCATAGGAGTTTTCATCGCTGAAGTTTGTGTGAGATCAAACTTCTTCAGCATATCTTTAACATACTTACCTTGGCAGATAAAAGTACATTTGTCAGATTTTTTAATCTGAAGACCAAGAAAATATGTCAGCTCACCCATCATACTCATTTTATATTCTTTCTTCATTCTTTCAGCGAAGCGAGTACACAGAGATGGGTTAGTAGAACCAAATATTATGTCATCGACATATATTTGTACAAGAATTATATGACCTTTTATCTTTCTGAAAAATAACGTATTATCAATCTTGCCACGTTCAAAATTTTCAGAGATAAGAAAAGATGAGAGAGTATCATACCAAGCACGAGGGGCTTCTTTTAGACCATAGAGAGCCTTATCCAATTTATAAACATAATTTGGATACTTAGGATCATAAAACCCTGGTGGTTGTTCTACATAGACTTCTTCATTCAACTTTCCATTTAGGAACGCTGATTTTACGTCCATTTGATAAACGATGAAGTCTTTATAGACTGCATAAGCTAAGAATAGTCGAATTGCTTCGAGCCTGGCCACAGGGGCAAAGGTTTCATCATAGTCTATGCCTTCCTCTTGTCTGTATCCCTGAGCAACAAGTCGAGCCTTGTTGCGGGTTACAGTTCCATGTTCATCTAACTTGTTTCTAAACACCCATTTGGTGCCTATTACAGTTTTATCAGATGGTCTAGGAACGAGATTCCAAACTTTGTTTCGAGAAAATTCAGTCAGCTCTTCTTGCATAGCGCTGACCCAGTTTGGATCTCTGAGGGCATCATCAGTCTTCTTTGGTTCTATTAAAGAGAGAAAATTTACAAAGAGACAGATATTACCTGAGCTTCGTCGTGTCTGAATACATGTTTCGAGATCACCAAGAATTTGATCTATTGGGTGATCTTTGGTCCATCGCTGAGCAGGAGCATGATTGCTTAACTCAGAGGTTGGATCAACAATTGGAATGTTTACTGATGAGGACGTTTGAGGTTCATCAGCGATTAACTGTTGAGTAGATTCACTAGAAAGGTTTTCAGACAAAGGCAGATTTGATGGTAGTAATGTGTTTAGAGGTTCTGCTGAGACCCATGAAATGGATTCAGCGGTAGGATGTATAATGTTCGGATCATCATCAGCGGTTGGAGGATCAAAATGCTGATGGTTTGAGAAGAAAGGTTATGTTTCTCTGTAGTGAGAAAGCATCCAAGAATTTAACTCTTCATTGTCAGCGATTGGTTTGGAGTTCGCTGAGCAAGTTTCATCAAAAGTGACGTGAATTGTTTTTTCTACGGTTTGTCTTCTCTTGTTGAAAACTCTGTAGGCTTTGGAGATGGAGGAATATCCAAATCGCTTTATTATCAGCGATCTGTTTTGAGTAAAACATGCAGTGTTTACAGCTTCTGCCCAAAATTGAGTAGGGAGATGAGAATCGATGAGCATTGATCTAGCAGTTTCTATGATTGTTCTGTTTCTTCTTTCAGCGACTCCGTTTTGCTGAGGTGTTCTCACTGAAGAGAAGTTGTGAGAGATTCCCTTGTTCTCAAAGAAATTGTTCAGGGAACTGTTTTTGAATTCAGTTCCATGATCACTTCTTATTGAGCGAACAGTAAGATTTTTCAGCACTTCCATCTTTTTCACAAAAGATATTAGTTCTTCTGGAGTATCACTCTTACAGCGAAGAAAGATAACCCAGGTGTAGCGAGAATATTCATCTATAATGACAAGTGTATATTTCTTTCCAGCTATTGATTGGATGTTGACAGGGCCAAACAGATCCATATGCAAGAGCTGAAGAGGACTTGTCACTGAGGAAACTTGTTTCGACTTGAAACTAGCTTTTGTTTGTTTTCCTTTTTCACATGCAGAGCAGAGAGATTCTTTAGCATATGAGTGCTGAGGAAGACCAGAAACCAGTTCCTTAGATGAGAGAGAATTCAGGGTTTTGAAATTTAGATGAGAGAGCCTTTTATGCCATAGCCAGTTGACATCAGAAGAGGCCTTAGAGAGAAAACATAAGTTTTTAGTGATAGTAGAGTCCATATGTATTACATAGACATTTTCTCTGCGATGACCACTGAGAGAAAGTTTTCCTTTTTCATCTACCACTGAACATGCTTTCTTAGAAAAGCGAACTTCGTAGTCTTTGTCACATAGCTGACTGATGCTTAGAAGGTTGTGCTTCAGTCCATCTACATAAGCGACTCTTCGAAAGGTAGTTGTCCCATTGCTGAGGACACCAAACCCTCGGGTAAATCCTTTTCCATTTCCACCAAAGGTCACAGAGGTACCTTTCTCTTCCTTGTATTCAGTGAGCAGGTCTCTTTGTCCAATCATATGACGAGAACATCCACTATCGAGATACCAGATGCCCTTTGATCCCTGCATACATAAGGAAGATTAAGCGTTGTTTGGTACCCACTTTTCAATGGGTCCTTCAGAGTTAGTGGATAATGAAGATTCAACAGTCTTCACAGCTGATGAAGAATCAGCTTCAGTGGTAATCTTCACTTTGGTTAATTTCTTAACCTTAGTGGTATATTTCACTTTGGTTGATTTTTCAACTTTGGTGACTTTCTTGGCCTTAGAGGCATTTTTCTTCACTTTAGCTGTTTTATCAGCTTTGGTAGCATTTGGACATTTACTTGCAATATGATCAGTAAAACCACAGTGATAACATTTTCTGTATTTGAAAATGGTTTTAGGATCAGTAGAAGGTTTTGCAAGTTTAAGATGAGTAGGACCAGGTCCGAGAAGGCTTTTCTCATGAGATATGGGAGGGATTTTCATTTCTTCAGATCTCGTTGGTCTAAGGTCAATCTTTAGCTTTGGAGGACAGAGATCAAAAATTTCTATCACAGAGCTAGAGGATTGCTTAGCTGAAGGTTTAGAAGGAATTTTCAGCTTTGCTTTCCTGGTTGCCTTCTGAGGAAGGAGAATGGACTTTCCTTTATCCGTAGACTTAGTGTCTTTGGATTTTTTCTCAGTGATGGGATTTGAAGAAGAACAGGGATAGAATTGATTATAAGAAGTGTCAAAGAAAGATGTGACAAAAGTTCCAAACTTAAGCGTGGAACTTTCTTCTTTAGGATCATCCTGTGGTGCCCAAAAACCAAGACCAGTTCTATCACTTTCAGGAGTTTGAGCATTTATTCTCTCAGAGATCTTTGTTGATGATTTGCACCATTTTTCAACATGAGCCTTTTCTGCTTTTAGAGCAACGATGGCTTGTTCGCGTTCAATGCTGATGATTTCATTTATAATGACTTGATCTTTCAACTTTTCTTCTAAAAGATTTAGTTCACTGATCTTTTTGATGACATTTCTCTAGCTCTTGAGTTAAATATACATTTTTATTTTCAGCTTGAGTTTGGTCGTTTAGAGCATTATAAAGGTCAATCGTCAGCACATCAACAGCGCGGCGTCTCTCAGCTTCAGGCAGAGAGGGATTTGTAGAGATAGATACCTGAGATGATATGTAGCTCATAGAAGGTTCAGATGGTTCTTCTACTTCTTCTTTAATCTCAGCCATGAGGCAAAGATTAGCGACTTCTTCTTCATCAGAAGATGATTCTTCTGATTCAGCCCAATCATGTTCTTCAGCGATGAGACCTTTACCTTTTCGCTGATAGCTTTTCAGCTTTTGATATTTGTTCTTCAGCTTATGGCATTTGTCATCACTGCATCTTCTTGAGGTAGAAGGTTTGAAGACCTTTTTCGACCTGCACTCACTAGCAAAATGTCCAATTTTTTCACAGTTATAGCAAGTGGCAGTAGCCTTATCAACCGGAGTTGATTTTGGCTTTTCAGTAAGAGAGAGAGGTTTACTTCTTCGGAAGTTACTCTTTCTTGCAAATCTCTTAAAAGAGTTTGTCAAGAGTGCTAAGGACTCATCAAACTCTGAAAGATCAGGGTCTGATAGATCCTTAGATTCAGAATCTAACTCAGTGATGGTGAGAGTAGATCGCTGAGATGGAATTATCTCTGAAGAGACTAAAGCAACAGGAGTGCTTTTGGAGTCTTTAGAATCTTTTACAAGATTCTTCTTCAGGAGATTAGATTGCTCATAGTTGAGCAATATTCCATACAGAGTGCTTAGAGAGAGAGAGTATGTAAGTCTTTTGTCAGCTTAAGACATATTGAATAACTGTCCCAGCTTTCAGGAAGACTTTCCAAGAATTTTGTTAGGACCTCAGAATTAGAATAGGTCCTTCCAACAGTTCTTAGGTCAATGATTAGGCAGTTAAACCGCTGATGAATGTCAGAAAGAGATTCATTCTTACCAGCGATAAAACTTTCATACTGTCTTACCAAGTTAATCTTTCGAGTCTCTTGGATTTCAGTGGTTCCCTCATATTGAACACATATGGTTTCCCACATTTCTTTAGAAGTTTTCAGATGCATGATGGAATGGAAAACTTCATCAGGCAGAGCCATTGAGATAATGGTCTTTGCTCTTGCATCTATGCCTACCTTCTTTTTATCTTCATCACTCCACTGTCTTATTTCCTTAACGACATATCGTTCAGGGACAGCTTCAGTGGTGGCAGTAGCGGGAACCGCAGCTATAATTCTAACAGGTTCATAGGGTCCGTTTTCTATATATTCAGGTATAGTAGGATCCGCACCTTCAAGAAATAGCATCATTCGAAATTTCCATAGATAAAAGTTATCTCTGCTAAATCGAGGAGGTTTAGAAAGTGAACCATTATCATAGTAGTTTGTGTTTGTGTTTAGTGTCATTTTAAAATAGCAAGGAAGAGTATACAGCAAGATCTTGTTTATTAGATTAAACAAACTGCTCTGATACCACTTGTTGGTCCCGGAGGTGCTTAACAAGTTTGTAGAAGGGGGGGGGGTTGAATACAAACACATAAATTAAAGTTTAATAAATTGTTTATTGATAAATCAAAATACAATTTACAAGTTTGTTGCGGAATAAGATTAAGACAGACTTAATCTAAACAAACTTAAGAAACACTAAGATGATTGCACAAGAAATTCAGAGAATGGGAGATTAAGAGATATAGAAAACAAGGGTTTCTATATGGGGTTCAAGGATTGAGCACACCCACAGATGGAGGGGTGAACTTCCTATTTATACCCTATGCATTAAATGCATGGCAGGGCACTTTACACGTGGTGTTCACAGATTGGCTTTGGGAGTCTGACTTTTGGGAGACATGCTTTCGACCGGGTCATGAACAGTGTAGTTGACAGAGTTGTTGTACGTATGGTGGCAGAGACATGTCCGTTCTGACACATAGTACTAGTTTGTGCAGGGATAGACAAAAGGAAACTTGAGACATAAGCTTTGTGATCTTTTGATCGCTGAATAACTCTTCTTTCAGAGATAAAGAGGTTCAGCTATCGCTGAAGCTTTTCCTCATGTTCCTTCGCGTATATGTAGAGTTGTCTTTGCTTCACTGATATCCGCATCAGATCACTAGTAGACTTCTCTTTGTTCAGCAGCTTCGTCTTCGATTCAGCTATGAACATATGTTGACGCGAGACTTGTCTTCAGGAATTACGTTACTGTTTACATCAGAAACTATCAGTGATAACTGAACAGACTCAGCCTAATCACTCATAGTGAAACACTAATACATAGAAATGTTTATAAAGAAGACTATCAGCGATAACTGAACAGACTCAGTCTGATCGCTGATGGTGAAACACTAATACATATTAAAACGTAATTTTCACTAAGTATAGAAGAGGGTCGTTATCAAATCACTGAGAGAGTTTGGATCAACACTACTCAAAAACAATCTAACACTAAGGAGACTTTAAAGAACAAATAGACTAAATCTTAGAGAGAAAAAGAAAACTATCACCCTGCTTGAAATCTTGCAAATGAGAAGTCTTGAGCTGAAAGCGCGAGTAGTAAGGTGCTACCTCCATTCTTAATATAATATCCAATGTAATGAGTGCAAAGGACAAGGAACAATAAAGGCATGGGTGGTTGAGATATTGTCAATAAATTATAAGATATTTGATGTGACTTATCACAATACAAAAGGTAACTTTTGTATTATGAAAGTACAATATCTAAATAAAATATTCTTGGGAAAATATTTTTGAGATCTATTAGAAAATAAACGTCTCAATCAAATTCAAACACAAGTGTATATCTTCTCTAAGAAGGAAGTTTCCATTCCCTTTGTCAGAAGATCATTGGGAATGAGGAAGTATGTCAAATCAAGATGGTTTGACATTAAAGAGCTTACCAATAAAGGAGTAATCGGTAGAAGGGGAAACTGTCGAGGAATGGCAAGGGATGCCGAACAAGGATGGTTCAGCAGATGAGAGATCTGCCGAACAATGGGAATCGGCACAAGGGATGATCTGCCAAATAGGAAATTGGCAGACTAAGCTTAGTTCACTTTGAAGTTCATCTTCAATCCGCATAGTAGACTTTCTTCATGTTGATTTCGGTTTGTCTTCGACTCACCGATCTGTTTAACCATAACTAAGCTATTACAAAGAACCAAAACTCAAAGTACAAAGTTGAAACATCAATAAAGACTAAGGAGAGGTTATCTTTAAATCTTAGATGACCCAACAATCTCCCCCTATTTGATGATAACATCTCATAAAACAGAAAGTAAATGAATAATGCATTTTGACCTTTTTTCATACTCTTTTGGGTTCTTTTTCACATAGACCACTCTTTTTTTATTTTTTTTAAGTATAAACGACATTTACAAAAGAATAAAAGAATGATTATAGCTATACAAACAAATAAATAAATACAAAGAATAAAGAATGAGAAGAAAAAAAATATATACATATATTCAAAAGACAATTGTCGGGAATTGTTTGAACTTGAGTGGGTGGTTGCTCTCCCTTAATTCATACTCCCCCTCAACTAATGTCTAGTGGGCTTGATCACACAGTCCATGACAAAATAGGTTTTAGCAGAGTTTAAGCATGGGTGGTAAGAGGATCCCCCTCAACTCATACTCCCCCTCAACTAATTCACGGTGTCAGAAAGTAAGAAGTCAGAAAGATTTTCGGGATCCTCCGAACTTGCTTTCAGGAAATATAGATTTGTCATTGGATCGTGCAGAAACATCGGGACTGAGAATCCCGGGTGATAGGCTGTGAGGTGAAGAAGAAGTACCTTGGATTGGGGAGGAGTCCAAGTCATCCTTCTCCACTAAGGAAAAGATTAATAAGGGAATAATAGAGGTCCCCGATTTTACAATTGTATTCTTTTGGGATGATACAAAGGAGATGGCTTTAGGTTTAGTAGAATCCCCGGGCCCGGATGGGAAAATTTCAACACCTGCCGATTGTGGAGAATCGGTGGATGGAGTAGTTGGCTTGACCCTTGAAACCTTCCTCAGCCTCTTGAGAGGAGAGGGAGGGGAAGATGATGAGAGCTTCCGCTTTGGAGAGGGATACGTGACTTGGGCAACAACCGAAGGTTCTTTCGGTTGTATGGTCATTGAAGCAAGTGCGGAGCATCAACCCATTGTAGATCGGGGTTACTACAGATGAGGGAGCCTTGGACACCGGAGTGTCAATAGCATCAACCCATTGTAGATCGGGAGAATTTAGGAAGGAAAACATACCTGGGGTGAGAGCTTGATTGGTGGATAGAGAGCCCTTGTTGAGCGAAGTCTTATTGTCTTTCTAAGTGTTGGTAGGAGAGTCATCACCAAATCAATTTGTGACCCAATAATTTTTCTCCCCCTATTTGATTATGACACCAACACAAAGAAAAAAAATGGTATTGACACCCAGAAAAATTACAAGACACAAAGAACTTATAAATCCAGTGGCCCCTTTTTTTTTTTTTTTTTTTTGCGAGATAAGAAAATTGAGGGAAAAGGTAGAAACAGAGTGTTGGCCCGGAGAGGAGACCAACTCATCTTCAACCTCCAAAAGAAAAGGAGAAGAAGGGATATTGTGGGACTCCGTTTGTACAACCAAACCCTTTTGAGAGGATTTGGGGGAGGTGGGTATGGATTTTGCAGATCCCCGTGGCCTAGGAGGGGGAAGTTCAACATCTGCCGATTTTTGAGAATCGGTAGATGGACTGTGAGGATCGGCCGAAGGTTTCCTAAGCCTCTTAGAACGAGACTTAGGAGGGGATTTTGAGCCCCGTCGCTTAATAGAAGGAGAAGGAGAAATGACTGGGATAGCCACCAAAGGTTTGGTCGATGGCAAAGTCATTGAAGCAAGTGCGACGTTACCGGTGGCCTTTTTCTTTTTAGTGGCCACCGATTTGGCTCGGGAAGTTTTGGGGGCAGAAGGGTCCACCAATTTGGAAGCACCTTGAGAAAGTGAGGCCCCTTCGGTACCACTTTCAAAAAGTGTTCCCCAAATCGGATTGGGAGAGGAGATGAAAGAGATCATACCTGGGGTGAGGGGAGCGTCGGTAGGCTTGATCGTCTTAAAAATTGTTTGCTTGCTTATTTGAGAATTAGGCAAGTCAAACGTAATCGTTGGCTCAGGTAGTGCTGCATCGGCACGTAGTTGAGCAGAGAGCTTGTGGTTGATGATCGGAAAGATAAAACGGGGAAGAGCCACGTTGTGAGTTCGTGGTGGCGAGATGGCAGTGATCAAAGAGTCGAAAATTACCAATGCGAAATCAATGCACCTCATATGAGAGATATTTCGGTAAGAAGTGTATTAAAGATACCGAATCGGGAAAGTGTTAGGGAAACAATTCGGTACGTAAGAAGAATACCGAATATATGAAGTACCGAAGTATGAGAGATACTTCGGTAATCGATATACTGAAAGAAGATATTTACCGATATGAGAGAAGTGTTGGTAATCAAGAGATACCGAAACAGAGAAATACCGATGTATGAGAGATACTTCGGCAAGATGAATATCGAAAGAATTTCGGTAAAAGAGAGATAGATTTTTTTTTAACAAAAAATTAACATACCTAAGGATCCCACAAGGAAGTTGAATCGTACCTCATCCAGTGGTTTTGTAAAGAGACCTGCAAGTTGAAGATCTGTAGAAATGAAGTGAAGTTCAATATCACCCTTAGAGACATGATCTCTTATAAAGTGATACCGAATATCAATATGTTTAGATCTGGAGTGCAAGACTGGATTGTTGGCAATGGCTATAGCACTGGAATTGTCACATAGAATCGGTATATGAGAATAGAACTTTTCATAATCTTATTGGTTATTTTTCTCGATGTCATTAAAATATATAAGATAATCATTGAATTCTAACAAAATACTTAATTTTTTATATAAAAAACATTATATTATAAGCCTAAATTAAAAAAATTTATAAAAAAACATTATCACTTTCTCAAAATCATCCAAAAAAATTATTGTATATCAACGAAAAAAACAAAATAATAAAATGAAACATTAAAATCGTGATGCATTCCTCTGCAGTGCGCGAGTACGCTTCTAATTTAAAATAATAAGAGAATAATTCTAAGCCAATCATTTTATTAAATAATATCTTAAATAATTAATTCTAAAAATAAATAAATAAGGGTAAATAAATAATTTAGTTATATAAAAGTTAGAGTAAACTATGATTTTTTCTTTATGGTTTGTTGTTTATAAACATTTTCAGCCATGACTTTAAAAGTTGCTTTTTTAGTCCTTGTAGCTTGCAATTCCTTTCCATTTTCGTCTCTAAAACTAATATTCTCAGGGATTAAAAGCGAAATGAGTTGCAAACCACAAAGACCAAAAAAGCAATTTTTAAATATCAAGGACGAAAATAGTTATAAACAACAAACCATAGGAACGAAAATATTAGTTTACTCTAAAAGTTATTTTAGGTAGTTATTTAGGATTATACTTTTACCATATTTATGAATTTTATTTAATAAATTTTTTATATTTAATTAATTTAAAATAAGCGTATTTAATTTCATTTAAAGAATTCGTTTTTTTATTTGAAGGAATATTTTAAAAAAAATTATAATTTTCATCAAAATCACATCTGATTTACAATGAATTAATTTTTTTTCCAAAATATTTCCTAATCATATGTGATTTAAAATTTGAAAATTAATAATTCAAATTAAAATTGAAAAAGAAAAATAATGAAAAAAAATCATATGTGATTTTTAGCAAAACACATTTAAAATGTATAAGATCATATGTATTTCAAAATGTAATTCATATTTTTTCAAAAAAATCACATTTGATTCATGCATAGTGAATTAATTTTTTTCAAAATATTTTTCTAATCACACGTGATTTAAAATTTGAAAAATAATTATTCAAATTAAAATTCAAAAGGAAAAGTAATTAAACAAAAATCATATGTGATTTTTAGCAAAACACATTTAAAATGTATAAGATCATATGTATTTCAAAACGTAATTCATAATTTTTCAAAAAAATCGCATGTGATTCACAATGATGTAAAAATAATAAGTAAATAAATTAAAAATTAATCATGAATAAATACCTTAATTAAATTTATTACCTAATCTATATAGAAATAAATTGGTTTCCATATATAATATGTATACAACAAATAACACATATACCCTTTAGGGTGATTTTTAAGAAAGTTTATTTAAAGTATTATTTAATGAAATGATTGATTAAGAATTATTCTCTTATTCTTTTAAATGTGTATCATTCTCGTTTGAACCCGACTTTTAGTTGGTAAAACCTTTTTAATAAAGTGACTAGAAAAGACGAAGAACTCGGTAAGTGGCATACAAACATCTGGGATGGACGGATGATCTGGAGATTATTAAAGAATACGTATTTGAATTCTTCAAAGGTAAATTCTCCTCCCAATATGAAAATGGCCCGACGTTAAACGCAAATCTAATCTCTAAAATTTCGGCGGAAGATGCAATTGACTTGGAGAGACCTTTTGAGGAAGATGAAATTTGGCGTGCGGTTAAGAGTTGCGGGAGTAATAAATCCCCGGGCCCGGACGGCTTCACTTTTGGGTTTTTGAAAAAATATTGGGAGGTGGTAAAAAATGATTTAACCCGGGCGGTGACGTGGTTTTGGGAGAAAGGTGAAATTAGTGGAGGATGTAACTCCACATTTTTAACCTTAATCCCGAAGGTTGATACTCCTATAAACCTTGGAGACTTTCGACCAATAAGTCTTATCGGCATATTTTACAAAACAATTGCAAAGATTTTGGCGGCGCGATTGAAAAGTGTGATGGGGAAAATCATTAGCAACACCCAAAGTGCGTTCATAAAAGGCCGCTTTATCTTGGATGGAGTCTTGGTGGCCAATGAAATCATCGATCATGTCCGGAAGAAAAAGAGAAGTGGTCTAATTTTGAAAGTAGACATCGAAAAAGCATACGATAGCATTGAGTGGCCATTCCTACTTGATTGTTTAAAGAAGATGGGTTTCGGTCAAAGATGGGTAAAGTGGATCGAGTCATGTCTAAAAACTGCATCCTTGTCGGTTTTGGTAAACAGGACTCCAACCAAGGAATTTCTAATGCGGAAAGGATTGAGGCAAGGTGACCCTTTAGCCCCTTTCCTCTTCCTTATTGCTTCCGAGAGCCTCCATATACTAATGAACGAAGCGGAGAAAAAAGGGCTCTTTGTTGGTATTAAAGTAGGCAAACTCGAAATGTCGGGTTCTCATTTACAATATGCGGACGATGTGATTTTCTTTGGAAAATGGAGCATCTCGAATCTTAAAAATCTCTTGAAGATCCTATCTTGTTTTCAAAAAATGTCCGGCTTGATGATAAACTTGGGGAAGAGTAAAATCTTTGGTGTGGGAGTATCGGAGGAGGAGATATCAAATTGGGCGAGAAGTGTAGGACGCGGTCATGGTATGATGTTGTTCATATACCTAGGGCTACCGGTCGGTGTCTCTATGAAGAGATTGGATCATTGGAGACCGGCAATTAATAAAATAAAGAAAAGATTAGCGTCATGGAAAGTGAGACTTGTGTCGTTCGGTGGGAGACTCACCTTAGTCAAATCGGTGTTGGGGAGTATTCCGCTATACTTTTTCTCGCTGTTTCGAGCCCCGAGTGGTGTGGTGAGGGAGTGTGAGAGAGTAAGATGTAGATTTTTTTTTTGGGGGGGGGGGGGGGGGTAGACGATAACATAAAAAAAGGAAAGGTGTGGGTCAAATGGGAAAATACTCTAAAAAACTTCGAGAATGGGGGTCTCAACATTGGGTCATTAGCCTCAATTAATAGGGGACTTGTGGGCAAATGGTGGTGGCGTTTCCTTGCCAATAGGAATGCCTTTTTGGGTTCGGGTAATAAAAAGCCTCTATGGGGAATGGGGGGGACCTTTGGGGTAACTCGTTTGGCTTTGATGGTGCAGGTAACACGTGGTCGAACATAATACGAATCGGTGCATATTTGGTCAACAAGGGGCTGAACTTTTCAAGCTCTTTCGATAAGAATATTGGTGACGGAAAGAACACACAACTATGGAAGGAGAGATGGTGCGGCCCCATGGCTCTCCAAGAGAAGTACCCACAGTTATTTCGATTGGAGGAAGAGAAGGATATGACTATCTCCGAAAGAGGTGAATGGCATTGGAAATGGAAATGGAGACACACACCATTCGGTAGAGAAAACGGCGAGCTAGAGGATCTCACGACTTGGTTGAACGGCATTACACTAGTACATGATATGGTGGATAAGGTGGAATGATTGCTAGACGAAACGAAGGAATATAACGTCAAAAGGTTACGGAAATTCCTAGAAGAGACCATGGAGAATCCAAACGTCAACCCGATCCGAACAAAGTGGGTAAACATAATCCCAAAGAAAGTTTGTATCTTTATATGGAGGGTACGTATGGGTCGTATTACATGTAGGTATACTTTAGATAATATGGGTATAGACGTGGACACGACACTTTGCCCAAGATGTGATGATACGGTGGAGACTTTGGATCATGCTTTGGTCGCGTGCCCGGACGTGAAGAAAATTTGGATGCTTACGGGTAGATGGTGGAAAAAAGACCTTGACAGGGTGGAGGCTATACAAGATATCCTACAAGAAAACGAAAGCGGAGAGGTAAATGTGAATCGAGAGACGATCTGGACGGGGACCAAATGGGCGTTACTGTAATTCATTTGGTCTCATAGAAATAAGCTTGTCTTTAGAAAAGAAACCGGTAAGATCACGGAGTTTTTCTTTGAATTCCAACGCAAAATCTTTGAATGGATCAGTAAAAGAGCAAAGAAATCGTTAGGAGATTGGAAGGAATGGCTCGTGGATCCTTCAACGAAACAACTTTTGGAAACAGACAAGCTAGGGACGGCACCATCAGCAGCTGTAGGGTGCTGCCCGCAAACAGTCGCAGCCTGGAAGGATTTTCTTAGTGCTATTTCGAGTCTGGTTCAGGTACGGGGCAACGTGGGTCGATACTCGAGTAGAGATTTCAAGCATTCAGAACTGTGTGGACGTAATCGTTCCGAGAATTGGTTGATTCAGGGTTGACGGCTTGAACCTCGCAAGCCGCTTCAACTCTGTTTCTGGTATAGGCTCTTTGATATTCACATAGTCTGGTTGTTGGTTGTACTTCGGTTCTTTGGTCGTGCTCTCTGTATACGTTTTAAACTGTTTTTTTATGGTATAAAAGTTCTTTTTCTGCTGCTAAAAAAAAATTACAATGATAAATTTATATAAAATATATCAATGACTGTAATATAAAATAAATACAATAAATTAAAAGAGTGTAACTAAAAATTGTTTAAATAGTTGTACGGTTGAAAGCTATAAAAGTGTTTAACCCTATTAACACCCTATTTTCGTAAAACAAATTCAAACACCCATTTTACAAATGAAAGTTAAAAACACCCTAGTTTTGCGAAAACCCCATGCAAGAGGGTTGAATGAGTGGCTAAGATTCAAAATATGATAATTTGAAATTAATGAAGTAAATTTCTAATCTTTGTTAGTGAATAAATATAATTTATTACGTTGTTGAAGGCATAATCTGAGGATTTTTTGTTAGTAATCTACCATTCAATCTTTGTGAATAAACGAAAATGCATTGACCATTCCCATCCCTACAGTTCCTCCTCTTCAGTCGCTCCAAAAATCCTCTTTGGTTCCTGTACAGTTTAATCCCTTTTTGCAATCTCTCTCCACCTTTCTCTCTCCCTTTGTTTGTTTGTTTGTTTCTCTCTCTCTCTCTCTATCTCTGTTAATTTCTTTCTTTCGCCTTGTGTTGATCTTACTAACTCTCTCTCTCTCTCTCTAAAACCTTTTATTTTGTTCAACCTCCCAAAACCCTGTTATCCCTTTTATTGTTCCCATCGACGGGCGACACCCTCGCATCATTCAATGGGGAACTGTTGTTCCCAAAAAGAACCTGAAACAGCTGATGGTGCTGGAAAATCCTCAGAAAATGCACAAAATTCCCAGAATGATCCTTCAGGAAGCACCCCTCCAATCGCATCCCCGTCTCCCAGAACAAAATCCGGCAGACCATCTCCTATCGGCACCGTCTTGGGGCGACCGATGGAAGATGTCCGCACGCTTTACACAATCGGCAAAGAGCTCGGGCGGGGCCAGTTTGGTGTCACCCATTTGTGCACCAACAAACAAACCGGAGAACAATTCGCATGCAAAACAATAGCCAAACGAAAACTTGTAAACAAGGAAGATACCGAGGATGTGAGGAGAGAAGTACAGATTATGCATCATCTAACCGGCCAACCAAATATTGTGGACCTAAAAGGGGCGTTTGAGGACAAGCAATCGGTACATTTGGTGATGGAGTTGTGTGCCGGTGGAGAGTTGTTTGATCGGATTATTGCCAAGGGTTATTATACCGAGAGGGGTGCTGCATCATTGCTTAGGACCATCGTCCAAATCGTTCATACTTGCCATTCTATGGGAGTTATTCATAGAGATTTAAAGCCTGAAAACTTTCTTCTTTTGAATAAAGACGAGGATGCTCCCCTCAAGGCTACGGATTTCGGCCTCTCCGTGTTTTACAAGCAAGGTGACAAATATACATCTATCTCCATTTATATTCAAAATGTGTTCCCTTTTTCCCACCACTAAATGGAAGCCAAGAAACTGTATAAAACAAAAGGGTTTTGCCATGAAAAAATCCATCTGTAATCCGCCAGAAAAAGCCATTACCGGCGGAGGTGTCCATATCTGCCGGTAATCCGTGATTCACCATTTTTTCGGAGGAAAAATTCATAGGTGAAGCCGGTTTGGTAGTATATAGCGCAGTAACATTCATATGCATGACATGAAGCAATTTTAACAATTTAATGCAGGCGAGGTGTTTAGCGATATTGTTGGAAGTGCATATTATATCGCACCTGAGGTCTTGAAAAGAAAATATGGACCAGAGGTTGATATATGGAGCATCGGTGTGATGTTATATATTCTTCTGTGCGGAGTTCCTCCCTTCTGGGCAGGTATATATCTTTATATATATATATATCTTTATATATATATATATCTTTATATATATATATATATATATATATATATATATTATATGGTAGAGATTCATTACCACACAAAATGAATAACTATGCATTCATCAAATTAATATTGAACAAATAATTAACCATGAATTAAAATATTGTGTTACAAACACCAGTTTTCTTTTCGCTTGAAACAAAATTGTATGAAACTGAGAAGAAACAAAAAGGATTACAAGCACTAAAACTGAAGAAAATTTTGTGATATTACAGAATCGGAGCATGGGATATTTAACGCAATCTTGCGTGGGCACGTTGATTTTACAAGTGACCCTTGGCCTTCAATATCTCCGCAGGCCAAGGATCTTGTTAGGAAGATGTTGAATTCAGATCCCAAACAGCGGTTGACGGCATATCAAGTGCTTTGTAAGTTGCAAAAGAGCATGAATCCATCAATATGTTTTATCTTTTGAGTTAAATGAAAGGACTTTTAGGACATAAATCCTTGAAATCATTGTGGATTTTTTTTCTCCAGCTCATCCATGGATTAAAGAAGATGGTGAAGCGCCCGATAAACCACTTGACAACGCTGTTATGGGCAGGCTAAAGCAATTTAGAGCCATGAACAATTTCAAGAAAGTTGCTCTCCGGGTATCAACTAGATCCAATTAATAAAAGTATTTATGTTTCCATCATATATAATTCATTCAAGTTGAAAAAGGCCAAATTAAGCTCTATGTTTTGTAGCTTCAGCAATAAGGGGAAGTTGGTATCTAATTTCCGAATGAATAGGTTATTGCTGGATGCCTCTCGGAGGAAGAAATCATGGGATTGAAAGAAATGTTCAGAGGCATGGATACCGATAACAGTGGAACAATAACCCTCGAGGAGCTAAAGCATGGACTTTCCAAGCAAGGAACAAAGCTATCCGAAAGTGAAGTCAGACAACTGATTGAAGCTGTAAGATATATAACAAACCCATAAAGATTTTCTTGATTATTTGATTTCTTATATATTACTAGGAAACTGACATGTAAAAACTCATTGCCCGTTTAAATATATATATATATATATATATATATATATCTATATATATAACAGGCAGATGCAGATGGGAATGGAACCATAGACTACGACGAGTTCATAACAGCAACAATGCATATGAACAGAATAGATAGAGAAGAGCATCTTTACACAGCATTTCAATACTTCGATAAAGATAACAGTGGGTGAGTAAACATTTTGTATTCACTATATCAAGGTCGGGTGAATTATACATAGGACCTAAATTTCTTAGACCAAAAAATAAAGTTTCTTATCTGATAATAAGTTTATACGGCGATTTTGACATCGAAACAAGCTAATAAAGTGTCCTATTAACTATTTTATAGAACATTTTGACAAGTCTCTTATAAACCCATTTTTTTTATACAACTCGTGTTTATAGGACATTTTTTCAAATAATATCTATAAATTAACTAATACGATACTTTATTATAAAAAGATTCTAAAAAGCTAGTTTATTATGATGCCCAAAGACGTCGTATAAACTTACAATAACACTTTTAGATAAGACGAATTATTTTTGCTCATATAAACTTATGTCCCATAAGACACTCACATTTAAACGATTTATACGTCCTACAAACTCAATTTTGTTGTAGTGATTCCTAGAAAGAGAGAATGGTTTGTAAAATTTGATCTTTTCAATGATGTCAGGTACATTACTATGGAAGAAATGGAGCAAGCTATTCGTGAATACGGGATGAATGACGGAAGGGAAATAAAAGAAATAGTATCCGAGATTGATACTGATAACGTAAGTAACCAAATAAAAAACAGGCTAAAAAGTCCTTATTGATTAAGACATCATGTGGCATGTAATTAATCAATGGCAATACATTATGCAGGATGGTCGGATCAACTATGATGAATTTGTAGCGATGATGCGAAAAGGCAACAAAGAAACTAGTGTAAATCCCAAGAGGCGAAGAGATTCGTTTGTTCCAGTAATATAAGTTGGCTCACCTCATTGCTTGCAGCACTGCGAGTACAATTAGCACTTCAGCATCTTCCAAACACAAAAATGAGAAGGTTGTTCATAATATTACTGGGAACTTGTTGTATAGTACATGTTACCTCTGCTGAAGTAAGGATGATTGATGAATTTTTGTCAATGATCTGCTGAGAATTACATCGGGTGGGGATATGAGTTTGTGGCAACAAACTCAGCGGAAAACTTAGTCATGTGTATAGTTGTAATACTAAGAACAAAAAGATTAAACCCACTTGCAACTAAGCTACTCCTGGGTTTGGTTGGTTTTCCATTAAGTATTAATTGTGTGGATTAATCTATCTATATAGATCGGAAAGGTTTTTGTTTGGGGTGGTTTTTTCATTGATGGAAAACGTGTGCTTTGTATTTAAGAGGTGCAAGTTTGGAAAAAACTTGACTTTTACTACTAAAGAATCATGTATTGTTGAACGAATAAGTAGTGAGTTTCATTAAACTTATTAAGTTGTTAACAAATAGGCCTTAACCTTAAGCCCATTCTATGTGTCTATGCTCAAAAAATACCGTGACACGGTTCCAACTGAGCTACTTGTGATGTTAGTATTTTAATAATACATATAATTTACAACGAATGTAACAAACTACGAAATCAACGAATGATTAATAATAATAATACGAATACACATAAATTAGATGGAATGGATTAAACGAAGTTGAGGCTCGTGTGTGACACGATTCCCTTAAAAAGATTCGCTGGAAAAGCAGTTCAACTGGTGGAGATGACCACTTGCTTGAAAATTTTGCCGGAAAGAAGCTTATGTAATAGAAATATCAAAGAGTTGTGTATACGTATCGATGTATAGAATGAAACCGGACTCCACTTTTTATACTCGAAATTAAAACCGGGCCACTAGATTAAAACAAAAATTTGCAAAAACCAACCTGCGCGAACACATGATTTCGGAGCGGCATTCGTGACCACAGGTCGCGTCCATGCACAAATTCGCTGATTTTAGCCTCAAAATCTAGAAAATTTGATAGAAAATCTAGAGTTCTTATTTATTAAGTTCTGCATCGGAAATTGTGTTGTCTTTTAGTAACGGTATGGAGTAGGTGGTACATGATAATCCAATTCTAGCAATGCCATTGAGTTTGTAATGTATCAACTAAGAAACAAAAACATTAAGATGTAAAAACTAATTGCTTGAATGAAAGTTTAAGTTAGAAAAAAAAGGTTTCTTCATGTGTCAAGTTTACTCTCCAACAAAGTGGTATGAAAACTAAGCTCAGGTGATGGCATTGGTTTACATAATCCTTATTATGTCATGTGGTTCCAGCTTTGACTTATCTCCCACATCTAAAACAAAAAACTTTAATTTTGATCATACTAATTCGAGTTCAAGCAAAGTTGTTTGTTCCGTAATCAAGTCCAATTTAATAAGAAAGAAAACACGAGATCAAGATTGAGAAACACCTTTAGTCATATCACTATTTGAAATGTTTACCCCAGTGAATCTCTCTCAATAAGCTCTCAATAAGCTCTCAATATTTCTCTCTCTAAATTTGATCTCTCTCAAGTTATTTATAAAAATAAGCTTCTAAAAGCTATTTATACTTAGTAAAGTCAACACTTTGACTTTACAAGCACTTTACAAGAATTACACAATAAGTCCTTGAAATCTTGAATACAATTCCTATTTGTACCTAACAATCTCTCACTTTGGATTCAAGATTTAAAAAAAATTATAGCAGTTTTTTGCAGCTTTTTTTTCTTCAAAACGTTAGATCTTTCTTCAATAATTCTTCGACTTTTAGCAATTTTCCATTTTTTGCTTGAAATAAAAATATCTTCAACTATTAATCTTCTGAATAAGCTCTGAAAGATCTTTAGCAATCTCTCCAAATAACAACCTTAACATATCTTCGAACCAACAATTTCCTTTAAGAAATCATTTTCAGAAACAGGTTTGGAAGAATCTTCAAACAAATTTGAAACGAGATTTATCTTCTCTTTTGAATTTGTTGCTTTGACAATCTTCAAATTTACTTTTTGACTGCTTTGAAATGAGTAATTCAACAAACTTTGATCTCTATGAACTTTGTATCTTCTCTTTGATTTATCTCCCCGATATCACTATCTTTCTTTCTTTAAAACCAAACAATTATCAACTCATCTTGAATTATCTCCTACATCGACTAACTTCTTTGACTTAATATATCTCCCCCTTTTTTATGATTGTGAGCATTATGATCATCAAAACCACTTTTAATGTCAGCATCGACTTTGTGTAACATGTAAAAATCTCCACATTTGATCTGAGTATCTATCAATTCCAAAATATGTATTCATATCTTTTCAAATTCAGATAAATTGAAAGTTGTAACCTTGAATCAACAGATGAAACAGTTAAAAATGCTTGTAAGTAGCATGGAGCCACTTAATACAACAGATGTACTTTGGAAAGGAGTTTTGTGATGTTCACTCCACTAGGGCTTCAATTCAATCATTGAAAGCACATATTCCTTGTGTATATGTCCATGTGTAAGAAAGAATTTAAGCAGTTTATGCTTTATCAGGCTTAAAATGTGTAAATTGTTGAGACGCAACAAGTTTTTCACGGACTCAATGTGCATGATTGAAGTGTGAAGATGGGGCAAAGTTCTTTCTTTTTCAATATCCAATTCTTTCGAATGAAGACTAGATAGATTATATGTTGCACCCCCATGAAAAATTGAAACATTTCCTTTTTAAGAAAGAAAGAGTTGGCATGGGTTCATTGCCTTTTTCATTGATGGTCACCAAAGAGTTGTGAACCAATTAGTAGATGTGGATGCTCGGCTAAGAAGAGGTTGGTGCAGAGTTCTCTTATTCTTTTAACTCTGTTCTCACACCCTTTATCTGTTTTTAATCAACTCCCTTCTAACCACACTCATTTACATTTTACCTCTCAGCATTATGAGATTAGTCAAACATTTAAGTTATCTCCCCCACTCTTTGATGTATGACCCCTCACCTCTCAATCACTCTAGGATTAGTTCTTTTGTAGGTGTTGATCCAAACTCTCTCAGTGATTTGATGATGATCCTTATACTTAATGAAAATTACTTTAACTATTTTTGAATTAATAGTTCCAGCTTCAGTGATCAAACACTGAGCCTATTCAATGATTGATGAACATTACTTTAAATAGTTTATATAAGTAATACCTGAAGACAAGCCTCGCGCTGAAAGAAACTCTCAGTAGAAGTTGAAGACCAAACTGATGATAAAGACAAGTATGCTTATGATCTGAAGTGGCATTCAGTGAAACCAAGACAAGTCTACAAAACCTGAAAAATCTGATCAAGATTCTACGATAGCTGAAGATGTTCCTCAGTGATAGCTGAAAACACTCATTAGCGATAATTGATCAAGAATTGTGTTCTAGAAGATCTTTTTGTCTAATCCTCTTGCACAAATAGTACAAAGGTACAAAAGCAAACTTGCTTTTGTCTATCTCCATACAAACCCTCATATGATGTCCTATTCATGTTAATTTCCAGAATATCAAATTCTAATTACAAACACAATTACAAACAAGATTATCACAGTTTGATTACTCAACCTGTTTCAATTTCCAATTCAAGGATTCATACAAGAGTTCTCTCTGTGAAACTTTCTCTCTATAAACAAAATGCATACAACTCAACTTTTAACAGTTCTAGTTACAAGCTTACCAAGACAACTACTAACCATATATGAATTAAAGGAAAAACAAAATACACGCGCTAAACACTATTTACAAAACAAGACTTTGACTTTCACTTGAGAGTTGACTTTGAGCTTTTGACTTGGTTGACTTTCAGTTTCAGTAATCATGATCTTGTATCCAACAAATATGTGCACTAACAATCTCCCCCTTTAGATTCAAGATCATCTTTAAAAGATTTTGCAATACAATCTCCCCCTTTCATTGCATTGAAGAACTTTAAGAATTTATCTCCCCTTTAAGCTCAATCTGTGTAATCTCCCTCTTTGCTTAGCAATCTTCAAACATTCTGTCATCAGAAAAACCTTTGTAATCTCTCCAAAGTATGTCTTCAAGAAAAGTAACAATCTCATCCAAGGTTGTAAAACCTCTTTCAGACATCGGAAAGAAATTATCTTCAGGTTTCGCTCAATCTGCTTCAGCAAAATGTCTTCAAAGAAAATTTCAACAAATTCTGCTCGACTTCAGAAATCATTGAACTTTCTATTTCAGCTTCCAACAATCTTCAACAAAATAATCTGTGTTGAATAATTTTCTTCTCGATCACTTCACACATTTCTTGATCACCTCTCCCATAGTCATTTCTGAACCAAACATTTCTTGAATTCTTCTCCCCTTTTTGATGATTAGAACATGAAATCATCAAAACTTTACAAGAAATGTCCTTGAAATTCTAAACTCACCACAGATCTTTTATCACTGAGCCACTGACTATTCATTGATCCAAAAAGATATTAATCCGATTTTTTGCAAATTCAGACAAATTATGAGTGTAACACCTGAAATCAACAAATGAATCAGTTAAAGCGTGTGTCAGAAACATAAAGTCACTGTGTGTAACGAATACACATTGTAAAGGAGCTTTTGAGATGTTCACTCCCCCAAGTCTTCCATTCAATCATCGAATAACACAAGTTTATTCTATGAACGTTTTGACAAAAAAACAAATTCTCTGTGTACGTGCTTGTGTTTGAAAGAATGAAGCACAGATGATTGCTTTTTATAGGCTCAAAATTGTGTAAACCATTGAGACAACAACAGTTAAACACAAACTCAATTGTGCATGATTGAAGTGCGAAGGTGGGGCAGACTTCCTTCTTTTCAATATCCAGATTTTCCAAATGAAAACCAGATAGATTATGTGTTACGTACCCTTTAAAATATGAAACATTTTCTTGTTGAGAAAAAAATGAGTAGCTGGTGGGGTTTTTATCAAGAGTTGGCATGGGCTAGTTGCCTGTTTCAATGATGTTCACCAAAGAATTGTGAAATAATCAGCAATGTGGCTCCCCGGCTCAGAAAAATTTAGTGCAGAGTTTGATATTCTTTTACTCTGATCTCTCACCCTCTTTCTTTTAATCAATTAAGCTCGCTTCTAACCAAACTCTTATTTCCATTTTAACTCATCACACAACCCACACTTAGTATTTTGACTCCTCACTCTTCGATCACTCAAGGATAAACTTCTTGGGTACGAAACACTGGTTAACGTGAATCCATAGAAGTGTCAATTAAGTCCTTACACAATGAACCCATGTAATCCTATAAGAACATGTTGCTCAAATATGGTTTAACTTTTCAGTTAAAGCACGAAAATATACAAGTCAGATGTTTGTATGCTCAATGAGATAATCATGAAGAGTTGAGAATTTTAAAACATTGAAGATATTTCAAACAAGTATATTGAATAAATGAAACGAATACAAGTAACTTGTTTGAAAATCTAACATTGTATGAAAAAGATCAATATCTGAATGATTTATCAATTAAGGCTTTGGTCAGTAAAATTGGATATTGTCTATAGGAATCAAGATATAGACATTCTTGAAAGAAATGTTTCGAAATGAAATCACGCTCAAACTTTGAATATCAATCGGGGTGTATCACCATCAAAAAATTTGGTTCAATATTAGACATGGTGATAACATATCCAACAAAAATTAAACCGGTGTGTGTGAATACTTGAAAGTATATAGAAAAGATAATACGCAAGTATTAAGATTTGGAAACACACGGTTTATGAAATATTTAAGCACATATATCATGAAATTATTTAAAAATCACACTTCGATATTCATGAAATCGTTTAAGAATCAGAAGTGGTTTGAACATTTAAGAAAATGTTTTCATATCTGAAAGTTGTCCTTCTTTCAGACACGTATGAGAATAAGATTAGAAATAAACCTTTTGCTCAATCTTAAATCTCATCAAATCAGCTCTAAGTCATATATGGTATGATCGTTTAAGTTCTCTCTCAGTTCTACAAAAAAAAAATCAAAAGTCGACAAAGTACAAAGCTTTATTCACAAATTTTATGAAAAGTAAATGACATAAAGCAGTAAAACTTTTAAATGTACGAGTTCTTATCAGATGTAATAAGAAATCATATTTAGTACTCCTTATCTCTTACTCCCCCTGCAATTATGCATCATAAAATTGATCAGTGATAAACATATGCAAAAATATGAACTCCCCCTCAAATGTATGTATATCATCTTTTCATCTTCTCACACTCCCCCTGTGTAGATCCCAGTACAGTGCAATCAGTAACAAATATTATCAAAGATGAACAATTATATGGCCACAACTACTAGTCATATGATTAATATGAAATCAAAGGGTTACAGGTTTACAGAAAGAATTTCTGATCTGAGAGAGTAAACCTATAGACTAGTGTTATGAAAATAATGAGACTCGAACTTTCTGACCTGACAAATGAACTAAATAATAACTTTAAATACTTAGGCGCGCAGGCCTAATGGGCTTATGGGCTTGGGCCCATCTAACAAAATAACTTTCAATTAATTACAAATCAAACCCTTATAAATATTTTATTCCACTTCCAACACTCAGGACTTTCAGTCCTAACAATCTCCCCCTAAAGTTGAATAAAGCATTTATCTTCTTGAAATCTTCAAACATTGATCTTCTTTCCCTCTTGAATCTTTGAAGAACTTTGATGTTGCTTGACTTCATGTCTTTCCACGCTCCCCCTTGAATAAAGCTCTTGGTCTTCATAGTTTCAATTTTGTAACCAAATTCAATGTACAGTAGCCTCGACTGAACACACTATCAAGCAGCTTTCAGCTGTAAAAACTCAATCACATCGGATCATCACACAAGAAAGATAATGTGAGAGTTACTTGACATTCCACGGTGCATCTTCAGTTTAAAACAAAGAATCTGTCTTTGAACCGCGAGTTGAATATGCTTTCAGCTTAAGAACTTGTTTCAATCAGCTCGTAGGAGGAATAATAAACAAACTTGTAGCAAATACCACATGATACGGGATAGAAGAAATAAAATCTTTTAAAAAAATCTTCATCTTTGAAAATTGAGTTGCATTAAACTCATATCTTCATCTCTTTGATAAATGAAATAGCATCTTCATCTCTTTGATCTCTAGACTGTCTTCAGAAATAACTTTCTTTCTTACTTTAAAACTTTGAAATTGAACTTTTTCTCTCCCTTTTTGATGATTGTGAGCATCATGATCATCAAAACTTCTTCAATTTCAGCACTTTCTTTGATCTCCCATTTATGATAAATTAACACTCTCCCACCTGTGATCTGAGTATCCGTCAATTCATGAAATGTATATATCCGAATCTTTTAAAATTTAGATATATTAGGAATGGTAAACCTGAATCAATAAATGATACAGTTAGTATGCTTGTAAGTAGCACGGAGCCACTTTGTACAACAGATGTACTTTTGGAAAGGAGTTTTTGTGATGATCACTCCCCCAGGGCTTCCATTCAATCATTGAAAAACCACAAAGGAATTTTCTATGAATGTTATGACAAGAAAACTCATTCCTTGTGTGCTCGTGCAAGTGTAGAAATGATTGAAGCTACTTAGCTTGATCAGGCTCAAATTGTGTAAACTGTTGAGACAGCAACAGATATTACACAGACTCAATATGCATGAAAGAGGTACGAAGGTGGGGGCAACTGTCCTTCTTTTTCAATATCTAAATCTTCCGAGTGAAGACTAGATAGCAGATATGCTGCATCCCTAAAGAAAATAAAACATTTCTTTGTTAAGAAAGAAACGAGTGGCTGGTGGGGTTATAGCAAGAGTTGGCATGGGCTCAATGGCTGTTTCAATGGTGGTCACCGAAGAATGTGAACCAATCAGAAAATGTGGCTTCCCGACTCAGAAAGTGGTTGGTGTAGAGTTTTCATATTCTTTTAACTCTGTTCTCACACCCTCTTTCTTTTTATCATTAAAGCTCACTTCTAACCAAACTCTCTTTTCAATTTTTTCGCTCCACACAATGAGAAAAACTCAATCCGATGAGTTATCTCCCCCACTCTTTGATTTATGACCCCTCATCCCTCAAATCACTCTAGGATACCTTCCGGGGTAGGAAACACTAGTTAACGTGAATCCATGGAAGTTTTGTTTAAGTTCTCACACAAATCCCATGTATGTCCTAAAAAGAATGGTTGCTCAACAGTTTAACTTGAACAGTTAAGCACAAAATGTATGATAACACTGTCAAAATGTATGCTCATAAGATTTGAGCAATTGAACTTTGAAGATTTCTCAAAACAAAGATATTGAATGAAATCAAAAGAATTGTTTTGAAAAATCTGACAATGTATCAATCAGATCAAATGAAATGGTTAGGGTACCAAAGAATTGGATATTTTGTTTATATGAACAAATATAAACAATTTAGCAATGAAAGCACAAATTTGGAAATAATGATAGATGCTCAACAACATATGAAATCAAACGGGAGTATTACCTTCGAAAAATTGTTTAGTTATGAGACATGGTAATAACAAATTCAAATAAAGTACTGAACCTATGTGTGTGAATACGTTACAGTATAAAGACAAGATAATACTCAAGTATTGATCTTTGGAAACACACGGTCAGTTAAACATTAATGCTCAAAAATGAAAAACATTTAAATTCACACTTCTAGATTCATGAAATCTTTTGATAATCAGAAGTGGTTTGAACATATCAGAAACTGTTTTTCATGCTTGAAAGTTGTTGTTCTTTCAAACAATCAGATATCTAGAGTTAGAAGATATTTACCTTTTAAGCTCCCCCTCAAATCATGATAGAATGATCTATTTATTTTAAGCTCCCCCTGGATATTTGCAAAATATCCAGGTCTAAACGTTGAAGAACGGGTCCTGATCTGTCATGTGATCAGAAGCCAAACTTCGTTGAAGTCCGGGTTCTATGCTGATTTACTTAGAAGCCATTGTTCTCTTACTCCCCCTTGACTTAAGGTGCCTGCAACACATAATCAGTTTTCGGCTTTGGTACCCACTGGTATTTGGGTCCTCGAATGTTAGTTGCAGTTCTTGTGGGGGAAATAGAATAAGAACCATACCAGAAGTGATCACTAGTTTTGTGAATGTGATCATGTGAACGACAATAAGAACAATGGTATTTCTTACCTGACAACCTGAGTAATTGATCTCTCGAGTAGATATGATCAGGTTTAACTTTATTCGCTTTGTTCTTCTTGGCATTAGACGCATGTACACATGATTCTCTTTCTTTCAACTCATCTTCAACTGGTTTCTTCTTCCAGACCAGTTCCTCATCTTTGTATCTCCTTTTTCTTTGATGTGTACCTGAACCATGTATATTGCTATCATAGAAAAGGTTAGTTTTACGAATCTGATCAAACGATTTAACTGACCTTTGTGAAGAGACCGATTTCTGATTTGAACTTGATGCAGTCTGTTCAAGCACTTTAATCGTCGAAGCAAAGTTGTCTCTTTCTTGAACAAGCAGGTCAATCTTCTTCGTGAACTCAGACTTCGTTTTCTGCTCTTTTAGTGCCTTCTCAGATAGTTCAGACAACTTGGCAGTAAGCCTTTTGATCTCCATCTCAAACATGCTTCGTTCTTCTTCAAATCCCTTCTCAGCATCATTTCTTTGGCCGAATATGTTGGGAACTGAAGTTAATGCTGCTGATCAAGATTAATGCTGCTAGTCAAAGATTAATACTGCTGGATGAAGTTACTATTGCTAAGCAATTTTAGTACTGCTAGTAGTTAGTACTGCTGAACTTAATACTGCTCAAAGTATTAATGCTGCTGAAGACTTAATGCTGCTTAAGAGATTATCAAGATTCGTGCAGATCAAGATTAAAGATATTCATGGAAGTTGGAGATAAAGATGGAAGTTTATATTGAAGATCTTTTATTATTTTGTAATTATCTTTATCTTCAGTATATGTATAGAATAGTTTGTTTCTTTAGGAAGATGAATTAATTCTGAGTTTTAGTTTTAACAGAGAGAATTAACCTCAAGGTTAGAACTCTAATTCTAGAGAAGTAGAATTCGTATTGGTGAGCCTGTTCATCAATATTGAGGTTGTTTTTAAAAGCTTGTGACTTTCAATCATTCAATAAAGTTTACAAGTTGTTTATCAGATTTACTGTGTTGGTTACTGTGTTATTGAATATCAAAGTGTTATTCCGCAAACTTCTTTGATATTGTTTTCTGAAGGTTTATTCTTGTTTAGAATTAAGATCCTAACAAGTGGTATCAAAGCCTGTATTCTCAGAAATCTTATTCATCATGGAAAACATTGTTGAAACAAACAGTACCCTGGTCTCAAAGGTTCTAATGCTCAGACCCAAAGAATTCGACATGTGGAAGATCAGAATCAAGCAATACATACTTCTCACTGATTATTCTATGTGGGACATCATTGAGAATGGCCCATCTGAAGCAGGAAGGATTGGTGCTGATGGAAAGAGGACACCACCAAAAACTGATGCAGAAAGAAAGACTAGACAGACAGAGATGAAAGCCTTGAGCACTTTGCTCTTGGCTATTCCCAATGAATATCAACATCAATTCTGTAATTGCACTGATGCACAGTTGCTCTGGAATGCTCTAGAGAAAAGATTCTTTGGTACCAAAAGTACCAAGAGAAATAAGAAGGCCATACTGAAACAACAGTATGAGAACTTTATCTCAACCAAGAATGAGTCCATGACTCAAACTTTTGACAGGTTCAACAAGCTAATTGGTGAACTAGCTACAGTTGGAGTACAAATTGATCAAGATGATCTAAACAGGAAGTTCTTAAGGTCCTTGGGTGATGAATGGACCATATATACTGTCTCTTTCAGACAGAATGATCAACTGGAAGAAAAGGAACTTGATGATCTATACAATGATCTAAGAGTTTTTGAATCTGAGGTAGAGGCTAAGAAGAAGCCTTCTGGGTATGTTCACAATGCTGCACTACTATCAGCATCAATTGATTCTACTTCTAATTCTGAATCAGTTAGTGCTGTTAATGGAGCAAATCAAGAGAAAGGCACTGATTCTGTGTTTGAAGCCTTTATATCCAGTCATGGAAAGTCTTCTTTAATTAATGATGACTTGGAACAACTCCATCCAGATGATCTTGAAGAGATGGACATTAAATGGCAGATGGCCATGCTCTCTATGAGAGTCAAAAAGTTTATCAAGAGAACTGGGAGGAACAACTTCTCCCAAAGAAGAGAAGATGAAGCAGGTTTTGACAAGTCAAAGGTAGAATGCTATAAATGTCACCAGAAGGGACACTTTGCTAGGGAATGCAGAAGTGGAGTGTCTCACAACAACAACCACCAACAAGCACAACCTGAAAGCTTCAATAATAACAAAAACTCTGCACAAGCCCTAGTCTCTCAACAAGGTATGGGGTTTGATTGGAGTGATCAAGCTGAAGAAGCTATACAAAACCAAGCTCTAATGGCAGAAGTGTATGATCTCCCAACAGAGGTAACTTCTAATCTTTGTACTCAAAATTGCATTAATACTGTTAAAAGGTACAATGATCACAACCAGAACATGAGTGATGACCTTAAGAGATTAGAAAAGTACATAAAAGATTATGTGAGAATTGTTGAGAGGTTTGAAGAGCAGATTAAGAGTTTTCAAGCCAATGAGCTTCAACATTCTTATGACACAAACTACTGGAAGTGGGAGAAAAATGACCTAGAACTCCAACTAACCAAATCCAAAGAGGAGAGTGAAAAGTTAAGAGGAGAGCTAGCTAAAGTCAAGCTAGATGTAGAAAAGTTTACCAATGCTTCAAAAGCAATGGACTCTCTTCTACAAACTCAGATTCATGATAGACTGAGAAGAAGAATAGAGTACAATACCACACCACCACCCTACAACAACAACTACATCCCTCCTAGTTCAGACTTGTTAGAAACAAAGGATAGGAAGGACCTACCTGAGGGAGCCACTGAGATAGATCCCTTAGATGAAGTAGTTGTTGAGGATAAAACTGAGAAAGAAACTGTCAAGAATAAGGGCAGTACTATGAGTGGTGAGATTCCTATAGAAAACCACATAATTACCAATGAGGGATGTGGAAAGCGTTGGATCAAGTCCAAAGAGATAGAGAAGACTGAGGGAAAGAATAATAAGGTTCATTATAAACAGACCACTGTCGTGAACCCTGTCCCCTGCAACAAGTGTTCGTGCAATAAATTTGAGCTCCAACAACATGATAAAAGGAGGGGTAATCAGAGAAACTGGAATAAAATGTGGGCACAAAAACAAGGGATTGATCTGAGTAAAATCAATAGACCAAAACCCTGTTTTATTTGTGGAAAGCTTAATCACATTGCCAAATATTGCTATTTCAATCCCATGAACCAAAGGATGAATTTTCAAAGACCTACTCAAAAACTCTTTGGTTATAGGAAGGAAGAAAAGAACCATGTGGCTAAGAAAGTTGTCAAATCTAATAGCCACATGAAGAAAAAGAATGGGAAAGACAGTGTCAAGATCTGGATACCTAAAAGCACTAAAGCTGTTAGTACTTCTACCACAAATAGTGATGTTGACAGTGATAGTGCTGCTAGAAGCAATACTACTGCTACTAATGTTAGTGCTGCTAACATTGTTAGTACTTCTGTAAATGTTAATACTGCTAACTCTGTTCGTACTGTCAACAAGGTTAATACTGCCAAACCTGTTAGTACTGCTAACTCTGTTAGTACTTCTAATGATAGTACTGCTTCTAGTACTAGTGCTGCTAGACCAATAATCTTGACAAAGTACTCAAATACTAAGTGTTCTGACTTTAAAAACCTCATAAAAAAGGAATGTAAGTATTTTGATGAGAAAGGGAGACCCAAGACCACTTTGTCTTGGGTTCCCAATCAATACTAATTGTCTAATCTTATGTGCAGGGCAACCAACAGCTCAAAGTGAAGAGCATCTAGCATGTTGATAGTGGTTGCTCTAGGCACATGACAGGGAACATGTCTTGCCTCAATAACTTCAAGAAGATTGATGGTGGGCATGTTGCTTTTGGGAATACTCCAGATGGAGGTAAAATCAGCGGTAAAGGTGATGTGACCAAAGGTAAAATGACCTTTGAAGATGTTTTCTATGTTGAACAATTAAGGTATGACCTGTTAAGTGTATCATAGGTGTGTGATAAACAACATAGTATTCTGTTTACAGATTCTGAATGTATTATCCTTGCTCCTGGATTCAAGGTAGTTGATGAAAAAATGATACTACTAAGAACCCCCAGAAAGGACAATGTATATTGTTTAGATATGGAAAGTGTTTCATCTGATTCATCCCTAAACTGCCTGGTTTCAAAAGCTTCTTTGGATGAATCATCACTTCGGCACAGAAGGATGTGTCACATGAACTTTAAAATAATAAATAAGCTTGTTAAAAACAACCTTGTAAGAGGTTTGCCTTCTAAAGTATATTCATGTGATGATCATTGTGTTGCTTGTCTCAAAGGTAAACAACACAAAACTTCTCATAAGTCCAAAGAGGTGAACACAATCTCTAATTCTTTTCATTTATTGCATATGGATCTGTTTGGCCCTACAAATGTTATGAGTATTGGTAAGAAGTCATACTGTCTAGTTATTGTTGATGATTACTCTAGATTTACTTGGGTATATTTTCTAAGGACTAAGGATGAGACAAGTGGACTGATCAAATCCTTTATTCTAAGAATTGAAAACCAAACCAATCAAAAAGTAAAAATCATTAGGTCAGATAATGGTACTGAGTTTTAAAATATTGACCTAAACACCTTTTGTGAGGAAAAAGGAATTGAGAGACAATACAGTGCTCCTAGGACTCCACAACAAAATGGTGTTGCTGAGAAAAGGAATAGGACACTGATTGAGGCTGCTAGATCTCTGTTAGCTGACTCTAAACTTCCAATAACTTTCTGGGCAGAAGCAGTTAATACTGCTTGCTATGTCCAAAACAGAGTACTAGTAGTCAAGCCTAAAAACAAGACACCTTATGAGATTTTAAATAAAAGAAAACCCTTTATTGGATTTTTCAAACCTTTTGGGTGTCCTTGTACAATTCTCAATACAAAATCTCACTTAGGAAAGTTTGATAGCAAGGCAGATGATGGTTTTCTTGTTGGTTACTCATCTCAGAGTAAGGCCTACAGAGTTTTTAATACTTCATCTAGAATAATTGAGAAAAGTGACAATGTCAAATGCAATGAGAGCACACCAAATTCTATTGGGTCTGGTCCTTAGTGGCTGTTTGACATTGATTCACTAACTAACTCTTTTGGTTTCAGTAGTGACAATTATGCAGGTTCAGGAAATGAAGGATCAGGGGCTACACAAGTTCAAGACATTATAGCACAGTCTGTGATCTTTCCTATGCCTATAAAAGAACCTGTTGAATTCTGTGAAAAAGAAACTCTATCTGAGCCAAGTCAGAGTGAAGAAGAAAGAAGAGATGAGGAGAATCAAGTGAATGAAGTTCAAGAAGTAGCTGATGAGATCCCCTCAGCTGACTTAAATGATTTCAATCTAGAGGTGGGACTTAATGAAGAACCTAGTTTTCAGACTAGAACACAAAAGAATCATCCTCCAGAGCTGGTAATAGGAGACATCTCTTCTCCTATCATTACAAGGAATCAAAGCAGACTTCAAGAGCTACAGGATCAACAACACACAGTACTCTCCTGCTTTCTATCCCAGATTGAGCCTAAGAAGGCTTATGATGCAATGAAAGATTCAAGTTGGATAGAATCCATGCAAGAAGAGTTACTTCAATTCAAGCTACAGGATGTTTGGGACTTGGTGGACCTTCCAAAAGGTCATAGAGCTATAGGAACCAAGTGGATTTTTAGGAACAAAAAGGATGAGAGAGGTATTGTGATCAGGAACAAAGCAAGGCTTGTGGCATAAGGGTACACTCAAGAAGAGGGCATAGATTATGATGAAGTGTTTGCCCCAGTGGCAAGGGTAGAGGCAATTAGGCTGTTCTTAGCCTATGCCTAATACATGAAGTTCAAGGTCTTTCAAATGGATGTAAAAAGTGTCTTTCTATATGGTACAATTGATGAGGAAGTATATGTCTGTCAACCTCCTGGTTTTGAAAATCCTTCATATCCTAACAGAGTATACAAGCTGAAGAAAGCACTCTATGGTCTACATCAAGCCCCAAGAGCATGGTATGACACTCTGTCTACCTATCTCTTGGAGAATGGGTTTGAAAGGGGCATCATTGACAAGAGCCTTTTCATTAAAAGAAGTAAAAAGGACATCCTACTAGTTCATATCTATGTGGATGATATCATCTTTGGATCCACAAAAGATCAGATGTGTAAAGACTTTGAAGAGTTGATGCACAAGAGCTTTAAAATGAGTTCAATGGGTGAACTTACCTTCTTCCTTGGGCTTCAGGTGAAACAGCAGTCAGATGGAATCTTCATTAGTCAATCAAAATTTGTGCAAGACATCCTGGACAAATATGGTTTAAAAGACTCAAAGCCAGCAAGCACACCAATGGAAACTCACAAACAGATCACTGCTGATCTTGAGGGGGAGGATGTTGATATCCATCTATACAGATCAATGATTGGATCTCTCATGTATCTCACAGCCTGAAGACCATACATCATGTTTCCAGTGTGTGTATGTGCCAAATTCCAAGTCAAGCCTAAACAATCACATCTTCAAGCTGTGAAGAGGATTTTCAGATACTTATGATGGCAACCTAGATTAGGTCTTTGGTATCCACATGAATCTTCATTTGACTTGATTGTTTATTCAGATAGTGACTTGGGTGGTGCCAACATGGACAGAAAGTCTACTTCAGGGGGATGTCAACTTTTAGGTGCAACACTAGTATCTTGGCAGTGTAAGAAACAAACCACAGTGTCCTTATCAACAACAGAAGCTGAGTATATTGCTGCTGCAAGTTGTTGCTCTCAAGTTCTATGGATTCAAAATCAGATGCTGGACTATGGGGTAACATTTCTTCACACTCCAATCTTTATTGACAATATCAGTGCTATAAGCATTGTTAACAATCCTGTCAAGCACTCCAAAAAAAAACATATTGAGATCAGGTATCACTTTATCAGAGATTGCAATGAAAAGAAGCTCATTCAAGTTGCCAAAGTTCATACTGACAATCAGTTTGCAGATCTATTCACTAAAGCCTTTGATGTGGGTAGATTCACTTTCTTGGTCTCAAGTGTGGGCATGATCAACTCTGAATGAGCTCATGTTTTTAAAAGTGGTTATATACGTGCTATTTTGGTTATTTGTGTGCCGCTAATCATCTTTTACAGGTAGTTATTGTCTTGATCAGCCTTCATAAGCTTCAAAAAGAGTAAGTATAGTTAATGTTGCCTTTGCAGTTTTAATACTGCTAGTGGTTAATACTGCTCTCAGTTAATACTGCTAGTTCGTTAATACTGCCAGTGGTTAATATTGCTCTCAGTTAATACTGCTAGTTAGTTAATACTGCTCTTAGTTAATACTGCTAGTTAGTTAATACTGCTAGTAGTTAATACTGCTCTCAGTCAATACTGCTAGTTCGTTAATACTGCTAGTCGTTAATACTGCTCTTAGTTAATATTGCTAGTTAGTTAATACTGCTAGTAGTTAATACTGCTCTCAGTTAATACTGCTAGTTAGTTCATACTGCTATTCGTTAATACTACTCTAGGTTAATACTGCTTATATCCCATACACTATAAAAACCCTTTGCCCGCCTAAAAGTTCATAACGACTCTTTGCTTTCTATTCATCTACTCTCTAACCTTTTCTCTCAAGAATCAACTGTTCCAGTACAGATTATTCAAGCTCAATGGCGTCTATGGCATTTATGGACGAGCACAATGAAATCGCAATGCTTCAAAAGCCAAAGCAAGCTGCAGGATTTCATCAGATAGTGGATTTTCTGAAGTCTAGCCATATCGCCTATGCTCTAACAGTTTCTCCATCAATCTATATCGCGCACCAACAACAATTTTAGGCTCATGCCACCATTGTTACTGAGAATGGTGTGCAAGTGATCAAGACAAGGGTGTGTGGCAAACCCTTGACAGTTACTGAAGAGGTAATTCGCATCAGTCTACGTCTAGACGATGCCTCTGGTATCTCATTTATCTCTAATGATGAACTGTTTTCTACTCTTACAAGAATGGGGTATGGAGGCCCATTGGGTGTGTTCAAGTTCTCAAAAGCTAAATTTTCACCCCAATGGCGTTTCTTTGTCCATACCCTTATGCATTGTATCTCTAAAAAGACTACTGGATGGAGTGAGTTCAGCAGCACCATTGTTTATGCTTTGGTCTGTCTGGCCACTGCCAGAAGGTACAATTTTTCTAAAATGATTTTCAGTGATCTTGTCTCAAACCTGGGAAGTAAAAAGAGCTTTTATATGTACCCCAGGTTTGTACAAGAAGTTATAACTCATGAATTGACGGATATGCCTCACTTTGATGAGGTATATGTACCAAAAATTCCCAAAGGTAAGGTCTTTTCAAACATGAAGAGATCCCCTTTGGACTCGAAAGGAGTTGACACCCCATTGTTCTCTACAATGATGGTGGTGTCCCACACTGAAGAAGGTATGGCAGCAGGGTCAAGGCCCTCATTAGACCATCCCACTGCTAGCCAATCCCAACCTTCCCACTCTATATCTATTCCCCAGTCTCTACTTCATAAGCCAACTTCACCAATCACCCAAACATATATAAGGAAAAAGGTCAAGAAGACTCCTTCCCTTCTTGTATCCTCACCCACTGAGCCTTTAAGTAAAAGATATAGAAGAACTGAAAATGATAGTTCTGTCCCAGCAAGAACAGATTGTCAAGTTAAAGCAAATGGTGACAAGGTTGGTGCAACAGAAGAGAGAGAAACAGTTTGTTTTGAAGAAGGGGTCAACTGACAAAGATGCTTCCAACAAGGGGGAGAAAGAGGTTGTAACAGAGAAAGAAAGTACAACTAATGGGCATTTGAGGTTGAGGGGGAGAAAGAGGCTGAAACAGAAAAAGGAACAGAATTTGTTGAACCAGCAGAAACTGTTAATGTTGCTGAAACAGCAGAAACAGTTAATACTGCTGAAGTAAAAGAAGCAACAGTAATAGGGATCTCTGTAGAAGAAATGGATATTGCAGAGACTTTGGTAAAAGCCAAGCATGACACTCCTGAGGCTTGTAAAAAGACCAAAGGAGTGGTCATCAATGAAGGAGGTATCTCAAGTAAAAGCAAAGTAACAAGTAAGGAAAGTCTACAGGTTGCTAAGGGATAAGGAAAGATGGTTGAACCTGAACAACAACCTTTAAAGAAGAAAAGCCAGATTGAGATAGATGAAGAGTTAGCAAAGCAGCTTCAAGAAGAGTAGAAAAGTAGGAACAACTCCAAACTGAAACAGATAGAGAGCTTGCAAGGATAATGGCCAGAAAACTCAATGCAGAGTATCAAAAGAGCTTAAAAGCAGCAGTTGAGGCCAAGAAACTTCCAGTCAAAAGAATGCCACTCAAAAAGCAGAAGAGACAACCCTCCAAGACCTTTTTGGCCAATCAGGAAAGAAGAAAAAGCATAAATTTCCTGAAAGGTTCAATTAGTGTCAAAGGGGAAATGTTTAATAATATGGCATACAGTCAAGTTGAGAAGTTGTATAAGAAAGAGATGGCTAAGCTGCAAGGGGACTCCTCACAAAGAGAAGAGGCTGAAAGAAGAATGAAGGAGAGATATGATCTAAACATTCAGCAACCATTCCCTGAGGAAGTCACACCTACAAAAGAGCATAAGGAAGACTCAGAGAATGTTGGTATAGAGGTTAAATCTGCAAAGAGGGTGAAGACTATAGCCTCCAAGAAGCAGATCAAAAGGCCAAGAGTTGAAGAAACAGCAGAAACAACAGAACCTTCAGTTACTCCTACAACTGAATCTGTGCAGAACCCAGAACAGTCCAATAAGCAATATAACCTTGATCTTTATATGACTACAACAGCTGATGAACTAGTTCAAGCTGATCCCATTTCTATGAAAGCACCAGAAGTCATCTTTTGGGATATTTTGGAAGATCAAAGGAAGAAATACTTCAGGCTTAAGAGAGTGGGAGATCTATATGAAGTGTACTCTACTTGGGGTAGACTCATCAGAAGTTGTTCAAGATCAGATTTAGAAGAGATGTCTAACGTTGGATTGGAGATATATGAAAAGGAGCTGAAAGGAGAAGGAATGAGCTTAATCAGATTAGCCATGGAGTACTTATGCATGATGTTTGATCCAAGCAAAGTTCAACATGTGATCAGAGATTTGCATCTACAGAATAAATTCCAAAGAATAGAAAACTGGATGATATTTTAAAGGTGTGGAGTCTATGTCATCACTGTGGACAGAGCTTATCATGAGTACTATTTGGTTGATAAAATCTATAATCACAGCAAGGCTAAATTACAAGCAATGTTCAATGCCAAGCTTACATGTTCAAAAGATTCAGAAATGGCAAAGATTGTGGTTAGCAAAATCATTAATCAAAGTTTGGGTTTGGATCCTAATCTAGGAGTGTGAAATGAAGTGTTGAAAGCATCTGAAGAACTTAACTTCTCTTTCTAAAAGTCAAGTTAAGGGGAGATTGATGGGAACTGAAGTTAATGCTGTTGAACAAGATTAATGTTGCTAGTCAAAGATTAATACTGCTGGATGAAGTTACTACTGCTAAGCAATTTTAGTACTACTAGTAGTTAGTACTGCTGAACTTAATACTGCTCAAAGTATTAATGCTGCTGAAGACTTAATGCTGCTTAAGAGATTATCAAGATTCGTGCAGATCAAGATTAAAGATATTCATGGAAGTTGGAGATAAAGATAGAAGTTTATATTGAAGATCTTTTATTATTTTGTAATTATCTTTATCTTCAGTATATGTATAGAATAGTTTGTTTCTTTAGGAAGATGAATTAATTCTGAGTTTTAGTTTTAACAGAGAGAATTAACCTCAAGGTTAGAACCCTAATTCTAGAGAAGTAGAATTCGTATTGGTGAGCCTGTTCATCAATATTGAGGTTGTTTGTAAAAGCTTGTGACTTTCAACCATTCAATAAAGTTTACAAGTTGTTTATCAGATTTACTGTGTTGGTTACTGTGTTATTGAATATCAAAGTGTTATTCCGCAAACTTCTTTGATATTGTTTTCTGAGAGTTTATTCTTGTTTAGAATTAAGATCCTGACAGAATATTTCTTTGAAGAATCCCACATTCTTTTGTTCAATGACCTTCTTTTCTTTTTCAAACTTTTCTCTTTCAAGAATGATTACTTTCTGAAAATCAGAAACTTGCTGAGAAAGTTTTATGCATTTCAGCTCAACTTCTTTCTTCTCGTCAGCACATTTTCTCAAGAATTCTGAGAACTTCTTTGCGAAAGATTTCTCAAACTCGGATTTATCTTGAGCATGCTTTTGCTCCAAATCAGATATTTGCTTTTGAAGCTCAGCATTTGTATCTTTCCGATGCTCAATCTGCTCCTCAGAACTTTCAACAGATGCTGCTTGCTGGATTTGGACAATTTGAACTTCCAGATCAGAAATCCGTCTTTTTAGTTCAGTGTTCTCCGTTTCCAAAAACTTTACTCTTGAAGACATCTTTGGTCCTGTCATTATCTTTTCAAGATGTTCCCACAGCTGTTTTCCTGTAGCCTTTTTACTGTCTAAACTTACAGAAATCTCTTTTGAAATATCCTCAGAAATTCCTTGCAAGATAAAAGCTTGAGTCAATTTATCAGCTTCAAATCTCTTTCTTTGCTCATATGTGTAATCCTTAAATGGTAGTGTGTACACCTCGTGTTCCGTTCTTCCATTTTCTCCCATAAAACAACAAATATTTGTCGGAGTTTCCATTCTTCCTTCCCTCAGAGATAATCTGATATAATCACCCAAGTCAAGTTTATCAATGAAGTCTAAGAACTGAATCCTCCATTTGTCATATTCTCCTCTGTAAAGAACCGATGGCATCTCATCCATACTTATTGAAAGAGCTTCGCTTGAAGGCATTCCTTTTGATATACAGGAACTGAACTTGACAAGAGATGGTACTCTAAAGTGCAAGGACCAAAAGTGACAAATTGTGAAACTTGAAAGTTTAGGGTCACTAATGACAAGCTACTGAAACCTTGATGTACGGGGCCTAAAAGAAATGCACTGCAAAATGATCGTGAGACAAAAAAATTTTGACCCTTTTTTTTTTTAACAAACCCGGTCGAGCAGGGTACCGATCAAGCAAAGGACCGGTATAGACAAAGGACCGGTATAGACAGCGTACCGGTGAAACAAGAGGACTGATAAACCAATGTATCGGTCAAAGGGAGGTATCGGTCAAACCAATATACCGGTCGAACTAATATCGGTCAAGCGAATTGACCGGTAATGCAGAGTACCGGTCGAAGCTAGGTGTCAGTCGAACAAAGGACTGTACCGGTCGAACAAACGACCGATAATGACAAAGCACCGATCGAATGAAAGACCGATAATAACAATATTCCGGTCGAACAAAGGTTTTCGACAAAGCATCGGTCGAACCAAACTATCGGTCGATAACTGATTTTTAACAAAATAAGAGATAGAACGATAAAATCAACACACTGATAAACAGATAAGCCCGATAAAATCGAAGAACACCCGAAGAACACGATGAACACAGACCGATATTGATAACCAAGATATTCAATCGAGCCCATAAATTGACTTCGATGAGCAAATAATCAGATTCAAACACATATGCAGAAATCGACCGATAAATAGAAAATCAACAGTAAACTTAAACCCAGTAAGCTTAGACCGATAAAAACTTTTTCCAGAAAACAATAGACCGATAAAACTTAAAAAATCAACCCAGATCGATATAAAACTTAGACCGATATTATGCACATAAACAGTAATCGATAAACAAAAATATTAATCGATCCAGATCAACCAAAAACTTAGCAGATTAAGCAGATAATCGAATAGGGTTTTTAGACAAACCTTTTTCTGGATCAAACCTTTAGTCTCTTTGCTTTGATACCAATTGTAGATCCCAGTACAGTGCAATCAACAACAAATATTATCAAAGATGAACAATTATATGGCCACAACTACTAGTCATATGATTAATATGAAATCAAAGGGTTACAGGTTTACAGAAAGAATTTCTGATCTGAGAGAGTAAACCTATAGACTAGTGTTATGAAAATAATGAGACTCAAACTTTCTGACCTGACAAATGAACTAAAGAATAACTTTAAACAGTTAGGCGTGCATGCCTAATGGGCTTATGGGCTTGGCCCCATCTAACAAAATAACTTTCAATTAATTACAAATCAAACCCTTATAAATATTTTATTCCACTTAAGTGCAGATATCTTTCAGAACAACCTTAAGTGCAGAGAACAACCTTAAGTGCAGATATCTTAAGTGCAGATATCTTTCAGAATAAAAATAAAGAAATGAAGAAAAATAACAATAACGAAAACTTTAGTAGGTAACCACTGATTAAGTCTTGAGATTTAACATACCAAGTTTAGAAACGAGAAAATTAAATCTCTTTTCGTCGAGAGGTTTGGTAAATAAATCTGCAAGTTGGTAATCAGTGTGTACAAAATAAAGTTCGATTGTACCTTTTTCTACATTATCTTTGATGAAGTGATATCGTACATCCATGTGTTTGGTCTTTGTATGTTAAACAGGATTCGCAGATATAGCAATCGTACTATTTGAATCACGGTATATCGGGATCTTGTTGTATTGAAAGCCATAATCTCGGAGTTGTGTTCTCATCCACAACACTTGAGAACAGCAGCTCGCCGCAACGACATACTCTGCCTCAGCTGTTGATGTGGAAACACAGAGTTGTTTCTTTAAATCCCAACTCAGGAGTTTATCACCCAGAAATTGTATATGACCCGACGTACTTTTCCTGTCAAGCATACAACCTGCATGGTCTGCATCTGAATATGCTGTCAGTTTAAAACCTGTATTTTTAGGATACCACAAACCAAGATCTGCAGTGCTCTTCAGATATCTAAAGATTCTTTTGACCGCAGACAAATGGGATTCTTTTGGATTAGCCTGATATCGAGCACATAAACATGTATAAAACACTATATCTGGCCTACTAAAAGTTAAATAATCAAAGAACCAATCATCCCTCTGTAGGTTCTAACATCGACAGCTTTTCCCGAAGGATTAGTGTCAATCTTAGTTCCTGGTGCCATCGAGGTTCCAATAGGTGTACAATTTTCCATTTTAAATTTTCTAAGAATATCAAAAATGTACTTTGATTGATTAATAAAAATCCCCGTTGAAAATTGTTTGACTTGTAATGCAAGAAATAAATTCATATCTCCCATCATACTCATCTGAAATCTGGACACCATGAGGTTAGAAAAATTCTTAGAATATTTTGGATTTGTTGAGCCAAATATGATGTCATCCACATAAATCTGAATTAATATGATATCGGCCTTTTCCTTTTTGATAAACAAAGTAGTATCGATCTTACCTTTAGAGAAGCCAGACTTGACTAGGAATTTAGATAACACTTCGTACCAGGCTCGAGGGGCTTGCTTCAGACCGTAAAGAGCTTTGTCCAGAATATAAACATGATTCGGCTTTACTGGATTGACAAAGCCTTCAGGCTGAGAAACGTAGACTTCCTCCTTGAGAATGTCGTCTAGAAAGGCAGTCTTCACGTCCATTTGATAGACGGTGAAGTTCTTGTGAGCGACATATGCAAGAAACATTCGAATAGCTTCGATGCGCCATTGGAGCATAATTCTCATCATATGGATTGGCTAAGAATAGTTCAAGCGGCCTCGACTAGCGTTCGGTTTCATCTCTCTACTACTCCATTCTGTTCTGGCATTCTGGCAGCAGAATATTGATGTGTTATCCTGACCGATTCGAGATAATCTTCTACAATGGTATTCTTGAATTCGGTATCGTTATCCGTTCGTAGAAGCTTGACTGGATTTTGCAGATTCACTTGGGTAGTTTTTAAGAAATTGATTATGACTTCGGGTGTCTCATCCTTTGTTCTCAGAAATTTTACCCATGTGTATCATGAATAATCCTCCACAATAACTAACACGTATTTCTTGTCGTTAATGCTTTGTATATGCATAGGACCACATAGATCCATATGCAACAACTCAAGTAGAGAACTTGTACTAGGCTCAAGCTTTGGCTTATGAGCAACTCTCTTTATTTTACATTTCTCGCACGCTGCGCACAGATGTTCTTTCTCGTATTTAAGATCAGGAAGTCCTTTAACTAATTTGCCCATGACCAGTTTGTTGATGTAACGAAAATTCAGGTGAGAAAGCCTTCGGTGCCATAACCAACTTTGTTGAAGCGAGGCTTTTGATAGTAGACAAACCTCATTGTCAGTCTGGACTTTTGACAGATTAATCGTGCAGAGGTTAGACTTTCTCATGACAACCAAGAGTTCCTTACTGTCTTCAGTACGCACAGAACATCTCTTGGCCTTGAAATTTACCTCTAGGTCTTTGTCACAGAACTATCCAATGCTGAATAGATTATGTCCTAATCCTTCCATGTAGCTCACCTTCGTAATCGTCACGTTGTCTTGAATCACGTCACCGTAGCCCAAAATCAGTGAAAACTGATCATTTCCAAATCACACGTTCCCACAGTATTTTTCTGTATAATTAGACAAAATATCTTTCTGCTCAGTCATATGCTTGGAGCAACCAGAATCCAAGTACCACATATGACGAGTCTGCACAGGAGAAATCAGGGAACAATAACTTTAGGTACCCATTTAAAAGTGGGTCCTTTCAGATTAGTGCAAGATTTTAGCATCCATTTGTATATGGACCCTCTGATCTTTTGAAAAAACTTTGAAGTATATGACTTATAAGAATAGACATGATAAGTACCAAACCAATCATCAGAATATCGGTGAGAAACAAAATCATTCCGTCTATAGTTAGATGACTTAGTAGCAGACCGAGATAATTGGAATAATTGTTTTATTGTATATCTCTTGTAAGGAATTACAAGTTTTTGTTTATTAGAAACAACTTTACAAACTACATCAGAACTAGTATCAGTCGATCTATTACAAGCACTATCAGGACATGATTCTAAACTCTCATCAATCTTCCGTTTTGGTCGCCATTCAGTTCTTTCTTCCTACCTTTTCTTTTTCAAATCTGAAATAAAAAATTTAGATTTGTTAGGAAAAAACAGATTTCTGAGGTTGTCTTTTCTTAAGCTTACCAGTGTTAGTCCGTTTCTGTGAGCGCTGTTTCTTTTGCTTCTTACCTTTCTCATAGTAATCAGTACTCACAGAAACTGATTCACCAACCTTAGTCGATGATTCACCAACTTCATATACACTAGGTAAAGCTTCAAAATTAATGATAAAAGCAGAATGATCTGGAAGTTTAGCATTAAAGTCAAACATACCAACACTTTCATCAACACACCCATCATCTGAATTTAGAAAATCATTTGCAGACGCAAATAAGTCATCAAAATCAACTTCTGAAGTTTGAGGTGCCTTAGAAGATTTTGAACACTCATTGGATTTAGTTTTAAAAACGTTGTTCTTTATTACAATAGAAAATACACTTTGTTCAATGTCACCCAAAATTCTTTCATCGGATAAAACATTTTCAAGTTCCATTATTTTTTGCTTTCTAACACAAGTGAAGAAATGTAAATTTTAGCTTCAATCGGTTTTGTCTCCATCTCTTGTGTAGAATAACTTGCAAAATAATCATTTGAAAGAAACTTTGGTTTTTCTGAAAGTTAACTATCATTCAGCTTTTGATAGAAGAATAGTAGTTGCATTTTCTTTGTATTCTTTCTATTTTCATCTTCTTTGGCCTCTACCTCATCAGGTGATTTCGTAACGAATTTGGGTTTTAAATGAGGATATTTACCGGTCGCAAATAAAAAATCAAAGTTATATAAAGCTTGCTGTTTTCTGATGGCTTTCTTTAAGTAGTGGGGGTTATCGTAACCGAGTCCCCACTTCCCTTTCACATCAGTTTCCTCATTAGGTGTGTTTAAGAAAATGGTTTGATCTGTTTGTCCTCTAGCATATAATTTTGCTTCCAAACCATTTACCTTTTTCTCTAAGCTCTTGTTTTCAACCTGCAATTTGTGAGCTTTTAGTACACATTCTTGCTTTTCAAGACCAGACTTTGAAAGTTTTGAAACAAAATCAGAATTCTTCTTTTCAAAACAATCTTTTTGCATTTTAAAATCAGAAGCAGATTTGTTCAGAGAGTTAATTAGACTTTTGTTCCCAACAAGTTTCTTGTTGAGTTCAAAAATCTTTTGACGTTTCTTAGCAACTCTGCTCTTTTCCTTTTTCAGTTTAGATTAAAGGTCTTGAAGCTCGATCATCATGGCTTCCATTTTGGTTACAAAATTAGATTTAGAAAAGTTAAGTACCTCATCAGATGTCTCTTCATCAGATTCATCAAACTTCACCTCCTTTCCCATCAGGCACATATGTGTTGTTTCTTCCTTTTCATCCTCGTCGGAAAGTTCAAGCCAGAACTCGGCCTCAGCCATTAGATCTTTTCCGGCTTATTTCTGTTTAGCTAAGAGCATCTTCAGTTTGTAGTAATCAGAATTTCTTACGGTAGGCTTTCGGCAGTCTTTGGCAAAATGACCCAGCTTTCCACAATTGTAGAACTTAACCATATCCTCGGTCTTCTTCTCAGTACCATAATCATTTACAAACCTTTTTTTCTCTTCCGGCTTTCTTTCTCCAAACCTCTTATCCTCGTACCTTCTTCCTTCTATCCGTTCTCTGTGCTCATGATTCTTTGATCCTGACGAGTATCTCTAAGAATTTGAACTCGGCTTATTGTAGAACATCTTTTGAAATGCACGGGTCAGCAGTAGCATCGCTTGCTTGAGATTCTCTCCGTCATCACTGTCAGAATCAAAATCAACAGAATCATCTGAACTTGGAAGCACAACATTCTTCTTCTTCTTCTTTTCTTTCTTCTCCTTCTCTTTCTGACCAGCTACCAAAAAAATTGGGTCAACTATTTTCTCATCTTTCTTCTTCTCATTTCTTTTCTCTTCAACCTCTTCCTCATTTTGTCTCAATATCTCATAGACTTCATGGAGTGGGATATCACTGAGGTCTTTCATTTGCTTCATTCTCCTGGTGTGTTTCTTCCATTCAGGTTGGAGAATGCTAAGGAATTTGACGTTGTTCTCGATTTGCTTCTTTTTAACTTTATTCTTCGAAAGCTCATTTAGAAGAAGAACAAAACGCCCGTATGTATCCTCCAGACTCTCATTATTTTTTGCTTTAAACTCTTTTTAGTTGTGTGTCCCAATATGTAATCATTCAATCAAGTAAATCAATAAACAACACAATAATCCAAACCTGATATTGATTAATCAAACGGTTACAATTGTTCTTGACAAGAAATCGACCTTTCTCTCTGCTTTTCTTCTGTAAACGGCGCACCACCACCACACTAATTCTCTCAATAATTAATTTTTCAATTAAGATCCTTAACCTTATTAACCACTAACCTAAAACTATTTATACCTAGGCTTAGCTAAATGGGTTTGGCATGGCTTGGGCCCAAAAGCTAAAACTATTAACTAAATTATATAAAAACAAAAAGACTAATAAGAAAATACATAAAACAAACTTTGACTATTATTACAAAGTGACCCTAGACTATTTGTTGAGACGACTTTATCAGCTTTGACTTCAGATTTCCATCATCAGATAATTATGATCTTGAATCCAATAAATATGTGCTTTAACAATCTCCCGCTTTGGATCAAGGTCATTCTTTAAGCCCAGAATATGTAATCTTCCTCTTTGTCTTCAGAATGTAACAATCTCCCCAATAGATGAGAATAAATCTCTTGGAAAGAAATTATCTCCAGTTTCAGCTCGGAATGCTTTAGCAAATCATCTTCAAAGAAAATTTCTTCAGAATATCTTCCATTTCTTGATTGACGCTTCTCCCCCTTTTTGATGAAAAGAGCAAAGAGTTCATCAAAATTTGTCTTCAATAAATGTCTTCCACCACTTATCTTGCAAACATAGAACCACTGATTATCCGTCAATTCATAAAGATGTGCAACCAGATCTTTGCAAATCCAGACAAAATAGAAAAAGAAGTGTAACACCTTAATCAACAAATGAATCAGTTAAAATTGTCTGTCAGTAACACAAAGTCATTGTGTGTAACGAATACACAATATAAAGGAGCTTTTGTGATGTTCACTACCCCAGGGCTTCCATTAAATCATCGAAACACCACAAAGGCAATTTCTATGAACGTTATGACAAAGAAACAAATTCTTTATGTGTTCGTGCAAGTGATAGAATAAATTAAGCATATGATGATTGCTTATAAGGCTCAAAAAACTGTAAACCACTGATACAAGTAGTTAAACACAAACTCAATGTGCATGAACGAAGTGCGAAGGTGGGGCAGACTTCCTTCTTTTCAATATCCAGATTTTCCAAATGAAAATCAGATAGCATATGTGTTGCATCCCCTTTGAAAATGAAACATTTTCATGTTGAGAAGAAAATGAGTAGCTGGTGGGGTAATGTCAAGAGTTGGCATGGGCTAGTTACCTGTTTCAATAATGTTCACCAAAGAAATGTGAAGCATTAGAAATGTGGCTGCCCGACTCAGAAAGTAGTTGGTGCAGAGTTTACAAATTTTTTTACTCTGATCTCACACCCTCTTTCTTTTATCATTCAACTCACAGCTAACCGAACTCTCTTTTACAATATTTCTCATCACACATCCCACACTCATTTCTTGTGACTTCTCACACTCACTCACTAAGTGATTAACTTCTTGAGTAGGAAACACTGGTTAACGTGAATCCATAGAAGTTTCTTTTAATTCCTAGCACACTGATCCCATGTTTTCCTATAAAGCATATGATGATCAGATAGTTTAACTTTATCAGTTAAAGCTCAATGATGAATCAGAAAACATTTTAAAATCACACTTCCAATTCGAGAAATCTGTTTGAGAATCGGGAAGTGGTTTGAACATTTAAGAACATGTTTTCTTATGATTGAAAGTTGTCCTTCTTTCAACCATAGATGAGATGAAGATTAAGAATTATACCTTTTGAGTACATGTTGATCCAAACTCTCTCAGTGATTTGATAACGACCCTCTTTTATACTTAGTGAAAATTACGTTATTATATGTATTAATGTTTCATCATCAGCGATCAGACTGAGTCTGTTCAGTTATCGCTGATGACCTTTCTGTAAACATTAATATGTATGTGTTTCACTTTCAGCGATCAAACTGAGTCTGTTCAGTCATCACTGATCGTTTCCTATGTAACACAGTTAACGTAATCCCTGAAGACAAGTCTCGCGTCAACATAGTTCATAGCTGAATCGAAGACGAAGCCACTGAACAATAGATAAGTCTACTAGTGACCTGATGCGGATATCAGCGAAGACCAGACGAATCTACTTACGTGAAGAAGCCTGAGGAAAAGCTTCAGCGATAGCTGAACTTCTTTATCTCTGGAAGAAGAGATACTCAGCGATCAACGATCACAAAGCTTATGCCTCAAGTTTTCTTTTGTCTTACCTTGCACAACCAGTACAATGTGTCAGAACGGACACGTCTCTGCCACAAATCGTACACCAACTCTGTCAACTACACTGTTCATAAAGCGGCCAAAAGCATGTCTCCAAAAGTGAGACTACCAAAGCCAATCTATGAATGCCACGTGTAAAGTACCCTGCCATGCATTTAATGCATAGGGTATAAATAGGAAGCTCACTCCTTCATCTGAAGGTGTGCTCAATCCTTGAACTCCAAAATAGAAACCCTTGTTTTCTATCTCTCTAAAAATCCCCCATTCTCTGAATTTCTTGTGCAACCATCTTAGTGTTTCTTAAGTTTGTTTAGATTGAGTCTGTCTTAATCTTATTCCGCAACAAACTTGTAAATTGTATTTTGATTTATCAATAAACAATTTATTAAACTTTAATTTCTGTGTTTGTATTCAACCCCCCCCCCTCTACAAACTTGTTAAGCACCTTCGGGACCAACAAGTGGTATCAAAGCAGTTTGTTTAATCTAATAAACAAGATCTTGCTGTATACTCTTCCTTGCTATTCTAAAATGGCACTAAACACAAACACAAACTACTATGATAATGGTTCACTTTCTAAACCTCCTCGATTTAGCAGAGATAACTTTTCTCTATGGAAAAATCGAATGATGCTATTTCTTGAAGGTGCGGATCCTACTATACCTGAATATATAGAAAACGGACCCTATGAACCTGTTAGAATTATAGCTGCAGTTCCCGCTACTGCCACCACTGAAGCTGTCCCTGAACGATATGTCGTTAAGGAAATAAGATAGTGGATTGATGAAGATAAAAAGAAGGTAGGCATAGATGCAAGAGCAAAGACCATTATATCAATGGCTCTGCCTGATGAAGTTTTCCATTCCATCATGCATCTAAAAACTTCTAAAGAAATATGGGAAACCATATGTGTTCAATATGAGGGCACCACTGAAATCCAAGAGACCCGAAAGATTAACTTGGTAAGACAGTATGAAAGTTTTATCGCTGGTAAGAATGAATCTCTTTCTGACATTCATCAGCGGTTTAACTGCCTGATCATTGACCTAAGAACTGTTGGAAGGACCTATTCTAATTCTGAGGTCCTAACAAAATTCTTGGAAAGTCTTCCTGAAAGCTGGGACAGTTATTCAATATGTCTTAAGCTGACAAAGGACTTACATACTCTCTCTCTAAGCACTCTGTATGGAATATTGCTCAACTATGAGCAATCTAATCTCCTGAAGAAGAATCTTGTAAAAGATTCTAAAGACTCTAAAAGCACTGCTGTTGCTTTAGTCTCATCAGAGATAATTCCATCCCAGCGATCTACTCTCACCATCACTGAGTTAGATTCTGAATCTGAGGATTTATCAGACCCTGATCTTTCAGAGTTTAATGAGTCCTTAGCACTCTTGACAAACTCTTTTAAGAGATTTGCAAGAAAGAGTAACTTCCGAAGAAGTAAACCTCTCTCTCTTACTGAAAAGCCAAAATCAACTCCGGTTGATAAGGCTACAGCCACTTGCTATAACTGGGAAAAAATTGGACATTTTGCTAGTGAGTGCAGGTCTAAAAAGGTCTTCAAACCTTCTACCTCAAGAAGATCCAGTGATGACAAATACCATAAGCTGAAAAACAAATATCAAAAGCTGAAAAGCTATCAGCAAAAAGGTAAAGGTCTCATCGCTGAAGAACATGACTGGGCTGAATCAGAAGAATCATCTTCTGAAGAAGAAGAAGTCGCTAATCTTTGCCTCATGGATGAGATTAAAGAAGAAGTAGAAGAACCATCTGAACCTTCTATGAGCTACATATCATCTCAGGTATCTATCTCAACAAATCCCTCTCTGCCTGAAGCTGAGAGAAGTCGCGCTGTTGATGTGCTGACGATTGACCTTTATAATGCTCTAAACGACAAAACTCAAGCTGAAAATAAAAATGTTTATTTAACACAAGAGCTAGAGAAATGTCATGAAAAGATCAGTGAACTAAATCTTTTAGAAGAAAAGCTAAAAGATCAAGTCATTATAAATGAAATCATCAGCATTGAACGCGAACAAGCCATCGCTGCTCTAAAAGCAGAAAAGGCTCATGTTGAAAAATGGTGCAAATCATCAACAAAGATCTCTGAGATAATAAATGCTCAAACTCCTGAAAGTGATAAAACTGGTCTTGGTTTTTGGACACCACAGGATGATCCTAAAGAAGAAAGTTCCTCGCTTAAGTTTGGACCTTTGTCACATCTTTCTTTGACACTTCTTATAATCAATTCTATCTCTGTTCTTCTTCTAATCCCATCCCTGAGGAGATATCTGCAAAATCTAAGCCTGCAGATAAAGGAAAGTCTATTCTCCCTCAGAAGGCTTCCAAGAAAACCAAACTGAAAGTTCCCTCCAAACCTTCAGTGGATAAACCTTCTAGCTCAGTGACATAAATCTTTGATATTTGTCCTCCAAAGATGAAGGTTGATCTAAAGCCCGTGAAATCTGAAGAAATAAAAATTCCTCCCAGATCTCGTGCTAAAGGCATTCTTGGAGCTGGACCTGCTCATCTTAAGTTTTCAAAACCTTTTGGTTATAAAACCACCATCAGATATAGAAAATGTTATCACTGTGGATTCACTGACCATATTGCGAGCAAGTGTCCAAATACCACCGAAGCTGATAAAACAGCCAAAGTGAAGAAAAATGCCTCTAAGGCAAATAAAGTCACCAAAGTGAAAAATACCACTAAGGTTAAGAAATTAACCAAAGTGAAGATTACCACTGAAGCTGAATCTTCATCAGCAGTGAAGACTGCTGAATCTTCCTTATCCACTAACTCTGAAGGACCCATTGAAAAGTGGGTACCAAACAAAGCTTAATCTTCCTTATGTATGCAGGGATCAAAGGGCATCTGGTATCTCGATAGCGGATGTTCTCGTCATATGACTGGACAAAGAGACCTGCTCACTGAATACAAGGAAGAGAAAGGTCCCTCTGTGACCTTTGGTGGAAATGGAAAAGGATTTACCCGTGGGTTTGGTGTCCTCAGCAATGGGACAACTACCTTTCGAAGAGTCGCTTATGTAGATGGACTGAAGCACAATCTTCTAAGCATCAGTCAGCTATGTGACAAAGACTACGAAGTTCGCTTTTCTAAGAAAGCATGTTCAGTGGTAGATGAAAAAGGAAAACTTGCTCTCAGTGGTTATAGAAGAGAAAATGTCTATGTAATAGATATGGACTCTACTATCACTGATAACTTATGTTTTCTCTCTAAGGCCTCTTCTGATGTCAACTGGCTATGGCATAAAAGGCTCTCTCATCTAAACTTCAAAATCCTGAATTCTCTCTCATCTAAGGAACTGGTTTCTGGTCTTCCTCAGCACTCATATGCTAAAGAATCTCTCTGCTCAGCATGTGAAAAAGGAAAACAAATAAAAGCTAGTTTCAAGTCGAAACAAGTTTCCTCAGTAACAAGTCCTCTTCAGCTCTTGCATATGGATCTATTTGGCCCTGTCAATATCCAATCAATAGCTGGAAAGAAATATACGCTTGTCATTGTAGATGAATATTCTCGCTACACCTGGGTTATTTTTCTTCGCTGTAAGAATGATACTCCAGAAGAACTAATATCTTTTGTCAAAAAGATGGAAGTGCTGAATAATCTTACTGTTCGATCAATAAGGAGTGATCATGGAACTGAATTCAAAAATAGTTCCCTGAACAATTTCTTTGAGAACAAGGGTATCTCTCACAACTTCTCCTCAGTAAGAACACCTCAGCAAAATGGAGTCGCTGAAAGAAGAAACAGAACGATCATAGAAGCTGCTAGATCAATGCTCAGCGATTCTCACCTCCCTACTCAATTTTGGGCAGAAGCTGTAAACACTGCATGTTTTACTCAAAACAGATCGCTGATAATAAAGCGATTTGGGAAGACAGCTTATGAACTCTTTCTTGGAAGGAAGCCTTCTATCAGCTTTCTTCATATCTTTGGTTGTCAGTGCTTTATCTTAAACAACAAAGATCAACTTGGAAAGTTCGACCCAAAAGCCGATGATGGAATATTTTTAGGATATTCCTCCATCTCCAAAGCCTACAGAGTTTTCAACAAAAGAAGACAAACCGTAGAAGAAACCATTCATGTCACGTTTGATGAAACGCGCTCAGCGAACTCTAAACCAATCGCTGACAATGAAGAACTGAATACTTGGATGATCTCTCACTATAGAGGAACTGAACCTTTATTCTCAAACCAACAGCACACTGAAACTCCAGCTGCTGATGAAGAACCAAGTATCATACCTCCCACCGCTGAATCCAACTCATGGATTTCAGCTGAACCTCTAAACACACTTCTACCATCAAATCCATCTACGTCTGAAAACCCTTCTGAAAGCATTGGTGTATCTAATGTTCAACAATTACTAGCTGATGAACCTCAAGCATCTTCATCAGCGACTGCTCCTATTGTTGATCCTATCGCTGAAATAAGAAATCTTGCTCCTGCTCAGCGATGGACCAGAGATCACCCCATAGATCAAATTCTTGGTGATCCAGATGCAGGTATTCAGACACGACGAAGCTCAGGTAATATCTGTCTCTTTGTAAACTTTCTCTCCTTAATAGAACCAAAGAAGACTGATGATGCCCTCAGAGATCCAAACTGGGTCAGCGCTATGCAAGAAGAGCTGACTGAATTCTCTCGAAACAAAGTTTAGAATCTCGTTCCTAGACCATCTGATAAAACTGTAATAGGCACCAAATGGGTGTTTAGAAACAAGTTAGATGAACATGGAACTGTAACCCGCAACAAGGCTCGACTTGTTGCTCAGGGATACAGACAAGAGGAAGGCATAGACTATGATGAAACCTTTGCCCCTGTGGCCAGGCTCGAAGCAATTCGACTATTCTTAGCTTATGCAGTCTATAAAGACTTCATCGTTTATCAAATGGACGTAAAATCAGCTTTTCTGAATGGAAAGCTGAATGAAGAAGTTTATGTACAACAACCACCAGGGTTCTATGACCCTAAGCATCCAAATTATGTTTATAAATTGGATAAGGCTCTCTATGGTCTAAAACAAGCCCCTCGTGCTTGGTATGACACTCTCTCATCTTTTCTTATCTCTGAAAATTTTGAACGTGGCAAGATTGATAACACGTTATTTTTCAGGAAGATAAAAGGTCATATAATTCTTGTACAAATATATGTCGATGACATAATATTTGGTTCTACTAACCCATCTCTATGTACTCGCTTCGCTGAAAGAATGAAGAAAGAATATAAAATGAGTATGATGGGTGAGCTGACATATTTTCTTGGTCTTCAGATTAAACAATCTGACAAAGGTACTTTTATCTGCCAAGGTAAGTATGTTAAAGATATGCTAAAGAAGTTTGAACTCACACAAACTTCAGCGATGAAAACTCCTATGGCACCACCGCTGATACTTAACAAGGATCCATCTGGAAAACCTGTTAATGTCACTGCCTATAGAGGAATGATAGGCTCATTGCTGTATCTTACAGCAAGCCGACCTGACATCATGTACTCCACTTGTTTATGTGCACGCTATCAATCTGAACCCAAGGAATCCCATCTGATCGCTGTAAAGCGAATTTTCAGATATCTGAAAGGAACTCCTAACCTCGGTCTTTGGTATCCCAAAGACTCAGGGTTCGATCTAACTGGTTATTCTGATAGTGATTTTGCAGGCTGTAAACTTGACAGAAAAAGTACCACTGGTGGATGTCAACTCTTGGGAGGAAAGTTGGTAAGCTGGACAAGCAAGAAGCAAAATTCTGTGTCCACTTCCACAGCTGAAGCTGAATACGTAGCCGCTGGAAGCTGTTGTTCACAAATCTTATGGATGAGAAATCAACTATTAGATTATGACCTTCAGCTGTCAAAGATTCCTATCTATTGCGACAGCACTAGTGCTATCGCTATAGCAAATAATCCAGTGCTACATTCAAAGACAAAACACATAGAGATCAGATATCACTTTATCATAGATCATGTGATGAATGGTGATATTGAACTTCACTTTATCCCTACTGACTTTCAACTTGCTGATATATTCACCAAACCTCTTGATGAGACAAGGTTCAACTTTCTCATCAGTGAGCTTGGAATGCTGAACCTCGAAGAATAATTCTTCAGCGTTCATGTATTATGTTAGTAATCAAAAGTTCCCCTCATCATTCTCTCTGATAAACATTCTGACTCTCAGGTATGTTTTCTCCTTTCCCTCAAATTTTTTTTAAAAAACTTTAATCACTGAACTTTCTTCAAATGATTAAAAGCTTTTTTGAAAAATACATTAATCACTGATATTTCTAGTCAGTGATCCTTTAAAAGGAAAAACTCTTATCTTTTCTAAAAGGGATACTTTTAAAAAGAAAAATCTATCGCTGACTTTTCTTCAGTGATCATTTCAACGGACAAATGTACAGTCTCTCTCCTCTATGACGTCATTTGAACCGACAATCCACGACATGCCTTTTCTGACACGTTCGTCCGTTGCCCTTCTATCCAATCAACTTCGTGGAACGTGTCAATGTCATGATGATTTTTTTTCTTTCTTTTCCCGCTTCATTCTCTCTCTTCTCTCTCTTCTATCTCATCGTATAAAAGGTATTCTTCTCTCCTTTATACGGTTTACGCTTTCAAAACTTTCAAAGCAAGAAGCATTCTCTCAAGAACACTCAAGCAAGTAAACCCAGAATATTGAATCTGCAACTCTTTTTCTTCAAGATACACAGGTTTATTTCATGTTTATATGCTTTGTTCGTACGTTTTTATTCTTTTTAAAATCCTACTCGATTTCTATGGATTTTATTAAACGTTTTTTAAAAAAAAAAAAAACTAAAGATCATTCTTTCTGATTTTATGTTTTTAAAGTGTTCTTCATTCTTTCTACCCAGAACACTATTTTTCTCCTAAAAATAACTTGATAGTTTTCCAGTTTCCCTTCTTCTATGGAAACTGGTAATCATATTATTTTTAATCTAAATCATTTCTTCTATTATGCCTCTTTCCATAACAGAAATGACACAATCTTCAATCGTTGCTTCCAAGCATGTACGATTCGCTCTCACTGAAGTTGAGACTAAATGTAATCATTTGGCCAGACTCGACTTCAAAGCTGACAAATACCCACATCTGGTGGAAGCTGCTGAATTCCTCAAGCAGTCATGCATAGCTTACGCGATCACTGTGGATCCTAAGCCCTCCAAGACTCTACTTCAGCAGTTCTGGTTCACTGCTGATGCAACTGAACTTACCAACAGGAAAGGCGAACGAGTCCCTGCTATCTCGTTCAGCACGGAATTAGGGCCAGGGAGCATGACCGCTCTTAGCCTCAGGAAATCTTTAAGATTCCCTGACAAACCAAAGAGTGGGTTCGACGCACTCCCCACTGATGATGAGCTGATATCCTTCCTGGACGCAATGGGCTATTGTTGGGAAAACAAACCAAGATCTTCTATTCCTAACAACAAGCTCACCAAGATCCTAAAAGCTCAGATGCCATCACAACTGAACTTTATCTTCTCGCACATAATTCAGTGCATGAGTGGGAAGAGTGGTTCGCTGGATCAAGCCAGCAAAACACAACTGCAGATGGCCTACTCCGTTATCGCTGGTCAAAACTTTGACTACGCCACAGCCATCTTTGAAGATCTGAGGTCGAGATTAGAGAAGCCTGAACGAAATCCCAAGATCTCATACGTACGTTTCATATGTACGTATATCAAGTTCCTCTATCCCAACACCTATCCCACCAAAGATGATGGAACCTTTGCCAGGTTAGGTCAACGATCACTGGAGGTCAAGCCACTCGCCGACGAGGTAAGTATCTCTCTCCTTCGCTCTCGTCTCTCTCTCCATTCTTCTTCATCTTCAGCGACCACGCAGACGGTTCCTTCGTCTGCTATCCCTGTCGCTACCACTACTTCTAAACGACCATCAGCTAGTCCGATTGGTCCTTCCAAAAAGGCCAAAAAGACTAAGGAAAGTACACCCTCTAGTACTATACCTGAGGGAGCTTCTCAACAAGCTACCTTAGATGCATTTGTGGGTCTTTCCTCCACAACTTCAGCAGTCACTCATACTGCCGTGTCAGCGATCTCACTCGCTGTCACATCATCAGTAACCCCACCTACTATCTCATTCCCTGAGATTAACCCCATCCCTACTTCTATCCCCAAAACTCTTCCCTTCTCTCCTCACTTGGTCTCTGAACCCGCCACCTCTTCTTTCCTTATAGGACCTGAGCATCAAACTTTTGAGGAATCTATGCAGTTCTACAAAATGTTTGATACGTCAGGTACACCTATAATCCTAAACACTTCTCTCCCCCCCTCTCCAAATAAGCCCATATCTGAACTAACACTATTTTCAGGTCCTAGCTTGGCGTCTGTTGACACGCATGTCAACAGTCTAGGAGAGAAGGTGGACGCACTCACCAACACCATCAATGAAACCACCAGCGCCGTAAATCAGGCTGGTGAGGAGCTGAAGAAGTTGACCGCCACTTGCTCATCTAAAGCTGAGAACTCTCAACTTTCAGCTGTTGAAGAACAAGTCGTCCAACTCAGAGAGTCCTCTCGACTCTTTCAAGGGCGATTTGAGTCTCTTACCGCTGAAGTTCAGGGTCTCTCTTCAAAGGTTGACCTCTGCACGTCCCTTCTTCAGCAAATTCTACAAAAAGTGAATGCACCAGCTCCAGCGCTGCCTCCCTCCTTCACTGAAGATGATCGTACCAACCTCAACATCGCTGTGGAATTCATTCATGATGCCACATGCGACATCCCTGCGGTTGAAGACCGGGTTAAGCGTCTGGAGGCTGACGTTCAAGTGCTAAAAGCTTCAACAGCTACTCCAGCAGCTGAACAATCCCCTACCGCTGATAATGACAAAGTGGGGGAGAAAACTGAAGAAACTTCTATTGCTGCTGGGGAAGCTAAGACTCCAAAGGAACCTCCCTCTCAATCTGAGGGGGAGAAGGCAAAAGAATCCTCATCAATTCACTCAATTCTCTTTGAAGAGGATGAGGAAGAAGACGATGAAGAGGAAGATGATCTAGATCTTGATGATCAAGAAAAGGATCAGCCCTCCGATGACGACGACGACGATGAAGACCAATCTATGTGGTTCTCTAAGCCGAACGTCGTATCAGGGACAACTTCGCAAGAGGTTGTCAAAACAGGGGTGAGAGGTGATACATCAAGTGTTCCTTCGCAAAGCAAAGACAAGCAACCAATCGCTGAAGAATGCTTGAGGACTGGATCACAATCTGAGGGGGAGCATCCTTCTCAGACAGTTCTCACCCCTGCTTAAGGGTTCTGAACTACAAATAATTCCAGCTGCTATCGCTGAAGAAATAATCCCAATCTCTATCGCTGAGATTGATGAAGAAGAAGAAGAAGATTCCCTGGTCCATCCAGGAAGGCCCTCTCGACCATCTCATTGGTCAGAGGAAGTGGTGAAGAAAAGAGTTGAAATGATCGCTCAACTAGAAAGTCAACGGCTGAAAATCCCTCTTCAAACATCCACAGAGCTCGACTTCCTCACTGAAGCTGAAAGAGAAGAATCTGCCAAAGCTGAGAAGCTGATCGCTGAATGCAAACGAGATGCCCAACTCGCTTTAAAGATTCAATCCTCTCAAGATAGGGACAAAAAGCTGAAAAGCAAACCTGTGGAAGTTCAAGCAGCACTACTCAAAGAAATTGAAGAGGAACGCTTCAAAGAACAAGAGATCAACGATAAGTCTATCGAATGGTGCAAACAAAAGATGGATTATCGTTCTGATCTTCTTCCAATATCAGCCGTGACTATCTCTGGTCGCAAGAAGAAAGATCAACTATCAGTGACCATGGAGATTACCAGAGAGGATGGAACCCAAAAAGCAATGTACGTATCAAAACTTGAAAGCTTCGGATTTACGGAATGGTTAGAGTTCTGGGATGCGCTGAAGAAATCCAAATCTACATACAGAGGCTACGTTGAAGGACTCCTTGAAGCCCTCATAAATAGAGTCGTTTCTGTACTAAAGCTGCCATCTCCTCTTCCTCCCAAATCTTTGAAACTCAAGAGAAAAATTGGGTCCTCCTCCTCTGAAGATGTCGCCATCATCAGGAATGAAACTTCTATCAAATTTTCAAGAGATGCACTGTTTGGTCCTCCTCCTGATCTTTCAGTTCTGGACTTATCTCTGCCTCCTGGTGGTCTTTTCCAAGCTGGTCAAGTAATCGACAATCCTTATGGAATATTCTTCAGAGATGATGATGAGGAACTCAGATTTCAAAGAATCTCTGAGATTCCTATCTGTCCTCTGAATCATCTCAAGGATCTCTTATGCTTATGGTGTGACTTCTTCCCTGCTGCTGAAAAAATTAAAGAAATTATCAGTCAAGAATCTTTGGAACGAAGACAGAAAGGAGAAGAAATACCTGAGTATATGATCAATCCTCCTAAATCTTCTTTTAATAGCTGATAGATTAGTTTTCTTCTCTGTAATCTGTTAGTTGTACTTACAGTAGTTAGTTACTCACTTGTAATGTTTTTCACTTGTAATTCCATCCCTGAATTAAATGAAAATAGCAGTGATGTACTTAACCCTATCAGTACTGTAAAAGATCCCTGAAAATAGTAATTGGGACATGCATTCTATGAGTCCTTTTTATTCTTATATTTTGAATCAAAGTAATTTTCTTTTGTTACTTTGTCATTATCAAATAGGGGGAGATTGTTGATCCAAACTCTCTCAGTGATTTGATAACGACCCTCTTTTATACTTAGTGAAAATTACGTTATTATATGTATTAATGTTTCATCATCAGCGATCAGACTGAGTCTGTTCAGTTATCGCTGATGACCTTTCTGTAAACATTAATATGTATGTGTTTCACTTTCAGCGATCAAACTGAGTCTGTTCAGTCATCACTGATCGTTTCCTATGTAACACAGTTAACGTAATCCCTGAAGACAAGTCTCGCGTCAACATAGTTCATAGCTGAATCGAAGACGAAGCCACTGAACAATAGATAAGTCTACTAGTGACCTGATGCGGATATCAGCGAAGACCAGACGAATCTACTTACGCGAAGAAGCCTGAGGAAAAGCTTCAGCGATAGCTGAACTTCTTTATCTCTGGAAGAAGAGATACTCAGCGATCAATGATCACAAAGCTTATGCCTCAAGTTTTCTTTTGTCTTACCTTGCACAACCAGTACAATGTGTCAGAACGGACACGTCTCTGCCACAAATCGTACACCAACTCTGTCAACTACACTGTTCATAAAGCGGCCAAAAGCATGTCTCCAAAAGTGAGACTACCAAAGCCAATCTATGAATGCCACGTGTAAAGTACCCTGCCATGCATTTAATGCATAGGGTATAAATAGGAAGCTCACTCCTTCATCTGAAGGTGTGCTCAATCCTTGAACTCCAAAATAGAAACCCTTGTTTTCTATCTCTCTAAAAATCCCCCATTCTCTGAATTTCTTGTGCAACCATCTTAGTGTTTCTTAAGTTTGTTTAGATTGAGTCTGTCGTAATCTTATTCCGCAACAAACTTGTAAATTGTATTTTGATTTATCAATAAACAATTTATTAAACTTTAATTTCTGTGTTTGTATTCAACCCCCCCCCCTTCTACAAACTTGTTAAGCACCTTCGGGACCAACAGTACAGTCTTACATCTCACGAAGTCAAGCTTAAAGTCATAAAGATATGATCTTTGAAGCATCTCTCAACCTACAAAAGTCTTAAGGTCTAGTCAAAGTTACGTTATTCACTGAAATTGAAATGACATTAAGCAGTAAAACAATTGATGTACGAGTTCTGATCAGAAATAATCAGAAGTCATAGCCACACTCTTTACTTGTACATTCCCCCTAAAATCATGCATTACTAACAAATTGATCAGTAAGTACAATGCATTCAGTATTGCTCCCCCTCAAGTTAACATTGATACTTCTCACACTCCCCCTGAGATCATTAACAAACTATTGAAGAGCAGGTATCATGCGGAAATAGTAATAAAGAAATGATAAAGAAATACAATAAGAAACTTTAATAGGTAACCACCGCTTAGGTCTTAAGATTTAGCATACCAAGTCTAGACACAAGAAAATTAAATCTCTTTTCGTCAAAAGGTTTGGTAAACAAATCTGCAAGCTGAAATCGGTTTTTACAAAGTAAAGTTCAATTGTTCCCTTTTCTACATTATCTTTTATAAAATGATACCTGACATCTATGTGTTTGGTCTTAGTATGTTGAACAGGGTTAGCGGTAATCGCAATAGCGCTCTTGGAATTACAATAGATCGGGCTTCTATTGAATTGAAATCCATAGTCTCGCAGTTGTGTTCTCATCCACAAGACTTGAGAACAGCAGCTAGCAGCAGCTACATATTCCGCTTCGGCCGTTGATGTGGATACACATAATTGCTTCTTCGAAGCCCAACTAACGAGTTTATCTCCGAGGAATTGTATATGACCCGAGGTGTTTTTCCTGTCTAACATGCAACCAGCATGATCTGCGTCTGAATAAGATGTTAGTTCAAAGCTTGTATCCTTAGGATACCACAGACCAAGATATGCGGTCCCCTTTAGATACCTGAAAATCCGCTTTACAGCAGACAAATGGGATTCTTTAGGATTGGCCTGATATCTAGCACATAAGCATGTAGAAAACATTATATCCGGCCTACTAGAAGTAAGGTATATTAAGGAACCTATCATCCTTCTATAAGTCCTAACATCAACAGCCTTTCCCGAAAGATCGGTGCCAATCTTAGTACCAGGTGCCATTGGGGTACCAATCGGTTTACAATTTTCCTATTTGAACTTCCGAAGAATATCCAGAATGTATTTAGATTTATTGATAAAAATCCCCGTTGAAAATTGTTTGACTTGCAATCCGAGAAAAAAATTCATCTCTCCTATCATGCTCATCTGAAAACGTGACACCATGAGGTTTGCAAAGTTCTTACAGTACTTAGGATTTGTAGAACCAAAAATAATATCATCCACATATATTTGAATAAGAGTGATATCGCCTTTATCCTTTTTAATAAAAAGAGTGGTATCAACCGTACCTTTTGTAAAACCTGACTTGACCAAGAATTGAGATAGAATATCATACCAGGCGCGAGAAGCTTGTTTCTGTCCAAAAAAGAGCTTTATCCAAGATGTAGACATGGTTCGGCTTATCTGGATTTACAAACCCTTCTGGCTGTGAGACGTAGACTTCTTCCTTGAGTACTCCATTCAGAAAAGTTGTTTTCACATCCATTTGATAGACGGTGAAGTTCTTGTGGGCTGCGTAGGCTAAGAACATCCGAATCGCCTCTATACATGCCACTAGAGCATAAGTCTCATCGTAGTCTATCCCTTCTTCAGACTCAGATGCTATCACCTTCTTCTTCTTGGACTTTTTCTTGACAACAAGAGCATCCACTTCTTCCTCATTCTGTTTGAGGATTTCATAAACTTCATGAAGTGGAATGTCATTCAGATCTTTCAACTGCCTCATCTGTCTTGTGAATCTTTTCCATTCTGGATGAAGGTTGCTGAGAAATTTCACATTCAGCTCAACTTGAGATTTGTTGATCTTATTCTTGCTGAGCTCATTGAGCAATGTGACAAATCTGTCATAAGTGGCTTCAAGTGATTCTCCAGCTTTGGCTTTGAGTTATTCATAATTATTCAAGCAGTTGGAAACTTTAAGCTGATTGCCGAATTTTTATCCAATCATCATCTTCTCCAATTGATCCCACATTTGCTTGCCGGTAGCATTGTAGCTATCAATTTTGACATATATTTCGTTCGGTTTGCCTTGGAGAATAAATGATCTTTCCAGCTTGTCACCCTTGTGTCTCTTCAGCTGATCTTCCGTATATTCACCAATCGATAACTTATACTCAGTCTCTTCTTCTTCACCATTTTCTCCGGCTACAGTGAGAACCTTGGTTGGAGGTGTCATGATTCCTTCTTTCAGAGATTTTCTGATATAATCTCCCAAATCATGTCGATCGATGAAGTCCAAGAATCTCTCCTTCCACTGCTCGTACTCCCCTTTGAAGAGTACTGGAGGCTTCACATCTGTTCCAATAGCAAGAGCTTCCCGAGACATCTTTACTTTTATGATTAGAAATCAAACTTATCTGATATGAAACAATCAACTGGATGAGATTGTTAGAAGTCAAGATAAAATCACACAATACTGAAAATCTTAGAATGAAATTCAGAAAAAATCTGATCACGAACAGAACTTTGTCCCCCTTCTAAGATAGGAACATTGATTGGCGCAAACAGTGGAGTGCTCGACCGGTATACTTGTTCGACCGGGGAAGTGCAAAGACCGGTAGAATGTTAGACCGATAGTGTGCTTAGACTGATAGTGCTTAGACCGATAGTGTGCCTAGACCGATAGTTCGTACACCGATAGTGCTTAGATCGATAGAATGCTTAGACCGGGGTGGACTGTGTGTACCGGTCGACCGATAAGGTGTGGTCGACCGATAGTGAAAGACCGATAAAAGGAGAGATATTCGACCAATAAAGTTCGACCGATATAGGCTTAGACCGATATGTTCTTAATACTTATCGACCCACAAACACATAAATCAACCCAGAAACTAATCAATACATAAAATTGAACAACCAAACTTTGCAAAAACGATCGATTAAACGATTAGAACTGATTGCTACCAATTAATTTCAACAAAAATTACTCTACGTGAGACTTGGTTGATTAACCAGTGTCGACTCGTGAACGCATCCAGACCAGCAAAAATCATCAAATAATAAAATTAAAACGATGCAATACTCAAATCAAATAGTACCCAATCAACATAAAAAACAAACCGATCACACAATAATAAAATTTTGAATCTTTGACAGATAACAGAACCGAAAAACAAATATTTCAATTCAATCTGTACTGAGCTCTGATAGCAATTGTGTGTCCCAATATGTAATAATTCAATCAAGTAAATCAATAAAAAACACAATAATGCAAACCTGATATTGATTAATCAAACAATTACAATTGTTCTTGACAAGAAATCGACCTTTCTCTCTGCTTTTCTTCTGTAAACGGCGCACCACCACCACACTAATTCTCTCAATAATTAATTTTGCAATTAAGATCCTTAACCTTATTAACCACTAACCTAAAACTATTTATACTTAGGCTTAGCTAAATGGGCTTGGCATGGCTTGGGCCTAAAAGCTAAAACTATTAACTAAATTATATAAAAACAAAAAGACTAATAAAAAAATACATAAAACAAACTTTGACTATTATTACAAAGTGACCCTAGACTATTTGTTGAGACGACTTTATCAGCTTTGACTTCAGATTTTCATCTTCAGATAATTATGATCTTGAATCCAATAAATATGTGCTTTAACAGTAGTTGTTAATGCATTTTGCTACTTTCATCTTATTTCCGATTTATGACTCCATCATCATCTTCTGGAGTTGATCCCACATCTTTTTAGCATTGGTTTTGTAGTTGTCGATCTTAATGTAGATCTCATTCGGAATGCTCTGTAAGAGTAGAGATCTGACTTGCTTATCGGCCTTGTGTCTGCTCTTCTGTTCCTCTATGTACTGTTAAATATCTTTAGGAACAGTATTTGTCTTTCTAACTCTATCTTCATCTCCATCTTCACTATTGGATGCTTCTTCATCAGGTATTTCCATAGTAGGAGGAACCATTGGACCCTCCGGGATAGATAAGAGAATGTTCTCTCTGTTTGCATGCTCGTCAACAAAATCAAGGAACCTATCCTATCATTGCTCACACTCCCCTTTGAATAGAACCGGGGGTTTGACATCAATACCAATGGAAAGTGCGTCCTTTGAAGTCATCCTGTTTCAAAAGTTTACAATAAGAAATTGAAAATGACCATTTGTCCAAGTGAAATCAAGTAATACAGAAAAACTTAGAAAGAATTTCAGAAATGAAATTTCCAAAAGTTACAAGTATGGAATTCGCAAGATATAGTGAAGTACACTGAATTCGTTAAAACAATTCGCACAACTACAGAATTCGCACACTACTCACACCAACCTTAGAATTCGCATGCAACCAGAATTCGCATGAAGTGTTATGCGAGTTCTAGGAATTCGTATACCACTCTATGCGAGTTCTAGACTTAGAAAAAATTTTGAAAGTCAAACTTTTCGCACACATACTTTTCGCATAAAAAACTTTTCGCACAACATGATTAAACGAATTCTATACTTGAGAAAAAATTTCAAACAAAGCAATTCGCATACACGCTTATGTGAATTCAAAGAATTCGTATGTCACACAGATGCGAAACCTTTACTTTTCGCACAATACTCAGATGCGAATTATGTCCTTTGAAAATTTCACAAAAGCTTTTCGCAGAAATGACTTATGCGAATTCTATCCTTGACATTTTTCACAAAACAAATTATGCGAATTCTGATGATTTCTTAATACACACACATGCGAAATCTATGCAATTCGCACAATACCATCTGCGAATTCTACACTTGAATAGTTTCAGAATAAAAAATTATGCGAAAACAATAAATCTGCGAATTCTAGATGCGAAATCTTAGAATTCTACGCGAGTTCTTCGAGATATGCGAGTTCTTGAATATTCTGCAAATTTTTCAAATCTTCGAACAAAATACACACTGATTCACTCAAAATCCCTTCTATACTTCGAATTTCGATTTGTAACTTCACCAAAATGACCACTAACACATCTAGAAATAATTACAATCAAGGATTTTCGATAAAGAACACTTAAAAATGCAAACTAATATTGAACAGTGCTTTTCAAACTCGTGAACTCTGAAAATGCAAAATGTCAAAATTGAAGATCAATTACAGTGCAAAACATTAACAAACCTATACAAGATTGATCTAGATCATAAAACGAACTCAATGAGACCAATTACAACTCCAAATTTGCAAAATAATTCAAAATTCGACCTACGACTCAAAACACAGTACGAATACCCATATTTTTCTTGATGTCAACTTGGATTTGCTCTGATACCAATTGTTAATTCCCAGATTATCAAGCTCTAATTACAAACAAGATTATCACAGTTTGATTACTCAACCTATTTCAATTTCCAATTCAAGGATTCCTACAAGAGTTCTCTCTGTGAAACTTTCTCTCTCTAAACAGAATGCATACAACTCAACTTCTAACAGTTCTAGTTATAAGCTTACCAAGACAACTACTAACCATATATCAATTAAAGGAAAAACAAAATACACGCGCTAAACACTATTAACAAAACAAGACTTTCGCTTTCACTTGAGAGTTGACTTTGAGCTTTTGATTTGGTTGACTTTCAGCTTCAGTAATCATGATCTTGTATCCAACAAATATATGCACTAACAATTCACAAATACGGCCAAAAGCATGGTTTGTATGAAGTCAAATGCATCCAACCTACACTTTGTGGACACATGAAAAGTACCTTCCGACTTGCATTAATTGCATAGGGTATAAATAGGAGTAAAGACCATCCTCACCAAGGATACCTCTCTTCTGCATCTTTGAAGAAATCTTTTCTTCAAAATCTCTTCTTTCTTATTCTTATTTTCTTGTGCAAGGAACTTAGTGATTCTTAAAGATTGTTTACATTAGATTTACCTTATCTATTTCCACAACAATCTGTAAATTCTGTTTTTGATTTATCAATAATCAATAAACAAATTTAAACAGTAAATTGTGTGTTTGTATTCATCCTCGCTTCTACAAATTTAAACTCTTGTAAAACCCTTATTGGAACCAACAAGTGGTATCAGAGCAGAATATTTAATATCATAAACAAGATCTTGCTTAATCTCTTCCTTGCTATTCTAAAACATGGCACTAAACACAAACTTAAACTCTACTATGGCAATGATTCCCTTGATAAACCTCCACGATTTAGTTGAGATAGCTTTGTTCTATGGAAAAATCGTATGATCCTCTTTATTGAAGGTGTGGTCCCACTATTCCTGAATATGTGGAAAATGGACCCTATGTTCCGTACGTCATTGCACCTGGTGTCCCTGCACTACCACTACTGAGGCCATCCTTGAGAGAGAAGTAGCCAAACAAGTCCGTCAATGAATTTATGAAGATAAGTAGGAAGTGGCCTTAGATGCTAAAGCAAGGACCATCATTGCAATGCCACTCCCTGATGAGGTATATCATCTATTATGCACGTCAAGACCTCAAAAGATATGTGGGACACGATCTGTGTCTAATATGAAGGTACTACTGAAGTACAAGAAACCAGAAAGATAAATCTGGTAAGACAATATGAAAGTTTCATTTATGGTAAGAATGAATCTTCGTCTGAGGTACACCAATGCTTTAACTGCTTATTAATTGATTTAAGGACTGTTGGTCAGGAATATTCCAACTTTGAAACTCTGACAAAGTTTCTGCAATGTCTCCCAGAAAGCTGGAGCATTTATTCAATAGGTCTTAAGTTGACCAAAGACCTTAAAACTCTCTCTCTCTCTCTCTCTATCTCTCTCTCTCTCTCTCTCTCTCTAAGTACTCTTTATGGTATTCTACTCAACCATGAGTAATCTTGTCAATTGAAGTAGATCCTTGTTAAAAATTCCAAATACTCCAAATGCAATGTTGTTGCTTTAGTGTCTTCAGAGATTATCCCATCTCAGTACTCCTCCACTCTCACTATCACTAAGTTAGATACTAACTCTAAGGACTTGTCAAACGCTGACCTTTCAGAGTTTGATGAGTCTCTATCACTCTTGACAAACTCTCTTAGGAGATTTGCAAGAAAGTGCAATTTCAGAATAACCAAGCCTCTTGCCATCGCTGACAAGCCATAACCAACCTTGGTTAATGAAGCTTTAGTGACATGTTATAACTGTGATCGAAAAGGATACTTTGCCAAGTGAATGCAGGTCGAAGAAAGCTGTTAAACCTTCTTCATCATCTAAACCCAGAGACGACAAATACCTGAGGCATAAGGAAAAATAACAAGAGGTGAAAATTTACCAACAGAAAGTTAAATGTCTCGTTGCTGGAGAACACGATTGAGATGATTCTGAAGAAGAATTAACTTCAGATGAAGAAGATGAGGCTAACATCTGTATGATCACTAAGATTCAAGAAGTAGAGGATGAAGCATTTGGATCTTCATCCTCCTCTACTCAAACTAGGGGTGGCAATGGGTCAGGTTGGGTTCGGGTTCAACCCAATTACTACTTGGGTTGAAAATCTTAACCCAACCCAACCTGTTTAATTAAATGGGTTGAAATTTCCAACCCAACCCAACCTTTTACTTAAATGGGTTGGTAGCAAGTTGACCTGTTTATGATTCCTTCAAGCCAACCTATTAAATAAATGGGTTGAACCCATTTAGTTTTAAAATTTTAAATAAAATAAAAATGATTAAACTACTTAATTTCATGGCAGATTACAATAGAACATGGATGAAATGAAAACAATAGAGTATGGATAGATTGCAATAGAATATGGACATATTATAGAGTATAAAACACATAAATAGAGTATGAACAGAATAAAATCAAGTGATATAGGAAATGTATGAATACAAATTACAAATCAGTGCAATATAAGAAGAATGATAAGAAACGTATGGAAGACAAACCGTGGAAGTCGTCGTGGAAGGGCTTCACGGAAGAATGACAGAAAAGGTATATAAGTCAACCGTTGAGGTTGTTTAACAACGGTCGTCGTGGAAGGTTGTTGGCCCATCGACGGTCGTGGAAGGGCTTCGCGGCATCGGGCCGTCGGTAGTTGTGGAAGGGTGTCGGGTCGTCGGTGGTCTTGGAAGGGCGTCAGACGTCGGTGGTCGGCTAGGGTTTTGAGGAGTCGACGAGTCTTGTGAATGAAAGAGAAAGAATTTGGTTTCGTCAATGTGTCAAATTGTCAATGTGTCACCGGATGTAATTAGGATATAAGAGGCATATTTATTTTTTCTATTACTTTCTTAATTATTAAACATATATTAAAATATTAATTATAATTAAATAATGATAATTAATTAGAAATAAAATAAAATTGCGTAGTATTATAAAAGGGTTGAAAACAGGTTGCAAACGGGTTAAAAACAGTTAGACAATGGGTTGAAATTAGGTTGAAACAAGTCGGATATTTCAACCCAACCCAACTCATTTACATAAATGGGTTAGACGGATTAACCTATTTAACTTAAATGGGTTGAAAAGCTCAACCCAACCTGCTAATTTTGGGTTGGGTCACTTTTTGGCACCCGTAACTAAAACCTCATCTACTTCTCAGGTATCAATCTTTACTGATCTGGTTCTCATCGAAGCTGATAGACGTCATGCTATCGATATGATGACTGTTGACTTTTACAATGCCTTAAATGGTAAAATGAAGTTGAAAAACAAAATATGGATTTAACTGAACAACTTGAAAAATGTCATTTAAGGATCCAAAACTAACTAATATAGAAGAAAGTTTAAAGGATCAGGTTATTGTGAACGAACTAATCAACATAGAACGCGAACAAGCTATCAATGAGTTGAAAGCTAAAAAACCCACTGTTGAAGGATGGTGCAAATCCTCAACAAAGATAACTGAGATAATAGGTGCTTAAATATCTACTCAAGTTAAGAGTTGTCTTGGATATGAATCTGAAAAAGGCAATCCCAACAAAGATTGTTCCATGCTTAAGTTTGGAATGTTCGTCTCTTCTATCCCTGACACCTCTTCTAGGGGTACTCAAATTTTCGACCAACCCGACTAACCCAACCCGAAATACACACAAAAAAAACTCAAACCGAGGTAACCTGATACATAATCGATACAAATTTTGCCCAAACTACATCTATTAGGTTGTAAACGGGTTATGTCCAAGGTAGCCTGACCCACCCGTTAACCCGACTAACGTGCCGTTTGTTTTTTAAGTGGTCTAAAGTCTGAAGTCTTATTTTAGTTATGATTAATAAAAGGTGGTGTATAAAAACGTCTGAATGATTCAGACTTAAGAGTCATTAAGAGGTTTTTAAAAAAAAACAAACAACCCCTAAAACTTGTATCAGTTGTATGATCTTAGTTATATATTTAGTTATGGTTTTAGAATTTTAGCGGTTCTTCTTTCTCTCAATTCTCAAGTATTACTTTATTATTAATTTTTCAAAGATAATAATCAAGGTAAAAGATGGATTTTCCCTCATGTAAGAAGCACAATTATATATTTATTGGAACTTGTTTAACGGTGTTAACTCGATGGACAATTGGTGCAAGGAAAATGAAAAGGAAGAGACTTTCAATGTCATTAATTCGTTCGATCATCAAATCCAAATTTTGAGAAAACCACATAGACCAATTGTGTAACTCAATCTTTCCTTTTAATTATTTTTCAATATATTTAGTCAACAAAAAAACAAATATAACAATTAAAAAATCTTTTTGTAAGTTACTAAAAATAAAACTGAATTATGGTTTTTATTTCATAAATAATAAAACTTCCATAAATAATATCATTACTAGAAAAACAGGAATCATCGACGGATAGACCACCAATCCTGTCCATCGCTAATTCATCATTAATCTGTCGCTAATTATAGACAGCTCTGCTGTAATTCAGTAATTTCTAAACAAAAAATAAAACGAAAATGAAAATCCACGTGTATGTCGCTAATCCGTCGCTAATTAGTGACGGATTAGCGATGGACATATGGAATTTCTTATTAAAATATAAGTAAAAATAAAAATTCACGTGATGGTAACGTGGCATCCGTCTTCTTTTCTAATTTTTATGTGTTATAGGTTTATGTGTATGTGTTATATTTGTACATGTGTATATTTATATGCATTCCTCGGTACGCGTTGGTTGCTAACCGCAATTGAATCTATTTGTTTATATGTGTTATATATATATATATATATATATATATGCAACCCCTCTACATGGTGCAACCCATGCAACCCCTTTATCCACCACACATTTTACTTTTAGCTTTTTTCCTTTTTTTTAATTACATAAAATGTGTGGTGGATAGAGGGGTTGCAAAGGTTGCACCATTTAAATGGGTTGCATTTGAACACCCCTCTCTCTCTCTCTATATATATATATATATATATATATATATATGTGTGTGTGTGTGTGTGCATATATGTGTTTATACCCACGTATGTTTGTGAATGTATTGATAAATGTGTTTGTGTGTTGTTTGGTAACTGTGAATGATGTACATGTGCTTGTGTTGGTAAATGCATTGTATGTGTGAATGTTTAAATAAGGTGTATGGGTGGGGTGTGTGTGTGTGTTAAGTTGTTTGGTGATTAACCACTCACATACAAATAGTTGATAAGTCACCATTGTTGTTATTGATTCAAAATCATTCATAATTTTAGTTAGGACAACATTGTGCTATAATGGATCTTAGTGGGTCTTACTGAGACACAGTTGGTCTTAGTGGTCTTATCGAGCCCCAATTGACACCACATGTATATATGAAGCACACATTTGCATATAATCATGTATTAAGTCAACAAGGATCATAAATGGGTCTTATTGGGTTTTAATAGATTTTAATGGACTTTGTGGGTTCTATTGGGCTTTAAACGGTTTCATTGGGCTTTTACAAGACAAAAGAGAACAAAACAGTGATCGTTGTTCCATGTTTGGTAGAACTTTTATGTGGAACAGACCGGAACAAATTGGAACAAGCTTGTTCCAGTCCACTCCTATGGAACTAGGTGGAACAGACTTGTATTTTGCTAATATAACCTAAAAATAAAACCTAATTTTCTTCTAAAATATCAAATACACACCCCTTTTTATATTTTATTCTTCATTTGACACTACAAGAAAAGCGAGTTTAAGTGACGCACATTTAGCCACGAAAATTTTCATTCACAAGCTATAGCGACGACATGTCGTCTCTATAAATGATTTGCGGGGCTAAATGGATTTTTAGCGACGACGAAAGTCATTGATAAAACCTATTTTTCTTGTGGTGTGAACTTTATTCGCTATTTAAATTTTATTTATTTTATTTTATGTTATTTAAACTTTCACTTATTGTCCTCAAAATATTATTTTTAAATGGTTTTTGTATTTGGGTTAATTTATGTAAGTAATTTATTAAATATTAATAATAAAAAATAAAAAATAATATAGAAAAGGTACAAAACAAATTGGAAACTACATAAACTTTTTATTTTAGTGTCATTTTAATCGTCTTGACGTAAACTTTTAATGACATATTTTTGTTATAAAAATATTTATTTTATTATAATTAAATAAAGAGTAAATTATGTTTTTAGTCACTATGGATTGTTAAAAATTTTGAATTTCATCCTTGTGCTTTTGACATTCCAGTTTTCATCCTTATGGTTTGTAATTCCTTTCTATTTTCGTCTCCGAGGTCAAAATACTACTTTAAGTATGAAGGACTAAAATAGAAATGAATTGCAAACCATTGGGATGAAAAAAAGAATAAAAGTTAATCATAAAGATGAAAAAGGTAATGAATTATAAAATATAAGGATGAAAATAATTTCAAAACCTTAAGGACGAAAATAGAAATTCTCAGCAAACAACAAGGATTAAAAACGTAATTTACTCTTAAATAAATTACATAAATAAATCAAGGAGAGAATTACGCTTTTGGTCCCTAAGGTTTGGTGATTTCTTTGAAAGTGGGACCTGAACTTCAATAAGTCAAGTTTTGGTCCACCAGGTTTGGATTTTGCTTTGAAAATGAGACCTCATCACTAACCCCGTTAAAAATAGCCGTTAAAACTAGGGTTATTTTCATCCAACTTTGTTTTGTGCCTTTTTTTTGCAATTCTTTTTTGTTTTTTCTTACTTTCACAAAAACCATCAAACTTTAGGGACGTAATTAAACATAAGAAAACCATAGACCGGTCATCTTCTCTAGTGGCCTTCCGGTCATCTTCTCCGGTGACCTCATCGGAAAATCTCACCAGAAATTGTCCAATTCAAACTGTAACACCCGTGATTTCGGTATGTCCCCATCAAGTACTCTTTCATTTAGAATAATCCCTAATTTGATCATAAGTCTTGTTATAGAAACCAGAGTTGAGATCGGAAATTCTTCGGGTCAAAAACGGGAGAAAACGGTCTTCGGTACGCCGGGGGCGACTGTACCCGCGATTGTGACAGGGGTCACTCTCGCGGGGCACAATCGCATGTATTGTACCGCGAAGGGGATAGCGGGGGCGACAATGCCCGCGAGAATGACATGTGTCACTCTCGCAGGGCAAAGTGACCGAGAATGTACCGAGAGGTACTAAGCTCGATCGATAATGCCATGCGAGAATCACCATGTCAATCTCGCAAGGCATAGTGGCGGTCGTGGTCAGACCCATTTAATGCATAAATCTGACCACTTTACTTCATTCTATCAATTTTGCTTGGTTTGGGTGGATATTTGGAGAGAAAAGGTATGACATCTCTCTCTCTTCATTCAATATCCTTGAAGAAAGCCTTATGTGATGATTAATATGGTTGGTGTAGGATTATTGGCTTACATTAAGAGAACCTAGTGATTCAAGGCTTCAAGCAACCTCTTCTTTCTTTCTCTAATTCATCCAATATCTAGGGTTTGTGTACAAATTAACCTTGTAAGGTGAGTTCATATACTCTTTTAAACTCTAATTTATGAGTATACTCATGTATTTGAGTCCTCTACACTTTTCCAACCTAAGTGATGATTGATTTAACAAATCTCAACCTAAAACCTAAATTTTGGGGTTTTAGGGTTTGGTGGTAACAAATGTGATTTATAATAGAGATTTATAAAGGATTGATGTGTACTTATGTTTTCTACACATATTGTCTTACCCTTGCATTTATGGGGATTAATCTACCCCAACTAAATTAGGGTTTTATCTAGATTTAACCTTTTAGGGTCAAAGTTCATGAATGGAGATTATTATTGTGTAAACAATTATTATGATGATATTTGGTTAGATTTGCGCTAAATGATTTCCTCCAAGATAATCGGGGTCAAGACTTCAAAGTATGGAGTTTTATGAATATAACTTGACATCAATTTTAAGGTGTACATTTAATTGTGGGTATTACTAGTTGTGTTTTGGTTTTAGTATTAGTGGAATGGATCCATAGACACGGTACTCCTATGTCCCGGTTTGGACATTAGATTCACCACTTTGGCACGGAATAGGCATTGGGTCCCCATGGTAAGGTGTGGACCAATATGGTCGGGCAGGGTCCCATGGGTAGTAAGATGTAATTCCCTTGTGCTTGAGTTTCCATTTTGGAACTCTCAATAATAGACCTAGAGGAGTTGACTTGATGTTTTCGAGCAATATACTTAGGGGAGTTGAGCTCACTATGTGATTGGTGTTATTTGTACCATATTTTGATCACTAATGGTTTATTTGATTGCTTGATTTAGCTCATGGCTATATCCACCGTGCGACTTCAAATGGGTTTAGTATTTCCATTTAAATTGATTTGTTCTCACTGGGCTTTAGCCTAACGCTTGTTCTTTTGTTGTCGTGTATGACAGGTCATCTTAGCGGTGGGACTCGATGGGATTGAGTGGACAACCTTGGGGTCTAGAGTGGTCTTTTTGGAAGATTTATTGACCGAAGAAACTGATTTTGAGGAATACATTTGGGAAGGTTAGCGACACCCGACTATAATCTATTGGCCGAATTTAGATTATTAGGTTGTCGATTTTATTCTTCATTTTAATTGCATCTGTATATGCTACACTTCGATTTCCTCATTTGGGATGATACACCTTAGTTTGTTATGTCTCTACCGTAACATTCAGGTTTCATTGATCCCCTATTTTAGGGTGGACAGGTTTCCTCCATTTATAGATGTTATATTGCCGAATTTACGAATTTTTATTTCACACTAAATTTTAGGATGTTACAAGTTGGTATCAGAGCTTTAGTTTAAGTGAACTATGTATGAATGTAAGATGCCTAGACTTAGACTGAGATTATTAAGCTACGATTTGTGAGATGGGGTAGAACTCTTAATATAGGATGGTCTTAGAGTCGATGGAATTTACACAAATTGAAAGTTGTGGTAATGGTAACAAGAATTCTTACGTATCATATGTTCATAATTTCACTTAGCTAACGTTATTATGAAGGTGTTATGTGAGCGTGTTTGATCTACTGTTTTTGTAACAATTGATGAATGTAATAGTACGTTTCCTTGTGTTAATTCCTGTAATCCATCTCTTACTCCATTTTTTGCTTCTGTGTGGCAGTCTATATGGTTAACACCCGGAATAGACCGGAAGGTCACGAAGCCAGGACATCCACGGCCGACCAACCGCGGGTGACTGTGGCGGATGTGCCTACCCATTTGAACAATGTATTGGGTGGGGGAATCGAACAAATTCCCTAACGCAATTTGGAGGCGTCGGAACCTGTCATGGAAGAGGTGACGACGGAAACCCTAATAATGATGGCCAAAAATAAGGCTATGGAACAACAACAAGAGCTATTTCTGAAGCTTATAGAGGACAATGACACAAACAACCATAGGTATGAGACGGTTGCGGAAACGTTGTGATCGCGGGATCCGGGGGTACCGGAAATGAAATCCCTACTGAAGGTCCCGTGACCTTGGACACCAGATCAGAGACAAAGACTTGTTCCTTTAAGTCGTTCCTAAGTTGTCGACCACCCGAATTCAAAGGTGGGGATAATCCAATTTTGTGCATGAACTGGATCCAAGAAATTAAACAAGCCTTCCGAACTAGCGAGTGCGGTGATAACCAAAAGGCTAAGTTTGGCTCTCAGATGTTGAGGGGCGCGACCCTCACTTGGTGGAACGTATACTCCGCTTCCGTCGAGGCCACTGTCTTGGACAAACTAACTTGGGCGACCTTCAAAGAGAAATTTCTAGAAGAATATTGCAATGAAAGATCCATGGACTGAATTGAAGAAGATTTTCAGAAATTGAAGAAGGGAAACTTGTCGGTAAAAGAGTACAACCCGCTATTCATGGATAAATTGGGGTTGGTGAGACACCTCGTCCCGACTGAAGAGTAGAAGATCATCGCTTATATCAAAAGTCTTCCATCGGACAAGATTTCAATGGTCCGAGTGGCAAAGGCCTCCACTCTTCGGGAGGTGATTGAAGAGGCCCAACTGATGGATGATGCCTACAACCGGGGGAAAGAAGAAGGTAGCCGTCAAGTAGGGAAGAGGAAGTGGGAGGGAAACTCTATTGCCTCCAATATACCGAGATTCTTCAACAAGAATCAACGTGAAGCCGATCCTAGGCGTGATGCTAGGTGGTGTTCCAAGAAAGCATTTTGGCCCATGGAATTTTGTTCCCGGAACTTGTTACAAGTGTGGAAAATCGGGGCATGGGTTTAGATATTGTTCTGTTAAGGGGTAAATTTGTTTCGAGTGCAAGGATTCGGGGCACGTTAGGGCGGAATGCGGAATGCCCGAAGTTGAAGACCGGAGGAACCGGTGGGAACAAAGTGGTCCCTCTGAGAGCGCCCGGAAGAGGTTTACAGATGACGACGGACGAAGCAAAGGCATCCACCGATGTGGTATCGGGTACGTTTCTCCTAAACTCCGTACCTATACGTGTATTGTTTGACTTGGGTGGCATCTTCTCTTTCATATCCGATACTTGTTGTCAAAAGCTTGTCATGCCTATGAGTATTTCAGAAGATTCTATAGTGGTAGAAATAGCTAATGGTGTCCAGGTAGTGATTTGTGAGGTGTTAAGGGGTTGCACTCTTGAGATCGAGGGAAAGAGATTTCCTATCGATCTAATGCCTATGCAAATAGGCAAATTCGATGCGGTGGTTTATTGGGTCTGAAATATGCCAAGGATGGATACTACTGTTGAATGTGTTAATACTGCTAGTTCAACATGGTTACTACTTCTGAAGTTAATGCTGCTAGAAGAACTTGGTTAATACTTCTGAGGTTAATACTTCTGAAATTAATACTAATTAATACTTCTGAGGTTAATACTTCTGTGGTTAATGTTGCTGGAACAAAGTGAATGTTGCTGGAACAAAGTTAATGTTGCTGGAACAAAGTTAATGTTGCTGGAACAAAGTTAATGCTGCTAGAAGAAAACAGTTAATACTTCTAGTTAGTACTTCTGTTATTAATGCTGCTAGTTGATGATTAATGTTGCTCAACAAGATTAGTACTGCTAGTTCAAAGTTAGTACTGCTTGAAGAGATTAATGCTGCTGAGCATGGTTAGTACTGCTAGAGTTAATACTGCTAAGAGTATTAATGTTGCTTATGATTAATACTGCTTATAAGATGGAGATCTGTATGGAAAGGATGACAGCTGGATAAACTGAAGATATTCATGGAAGCTTAGAGATAATGATGGAAGATATTCTGGAGATATTGTATAAATTGTAATTATCTTTTATCTTCAGTATATATATTGTATTGTTTAGAATAGTGAGATAACTTTTGATATTATCATTCATTCTAAGTTTTAGTTCTAGAGAGAGAATCAACCTCAAGGCATAGTTCCTAATTCTAGAGAAGTAGAATTCGTCTTGAAAGAGCTTGTTCTTCAAGATTGAGGTTGAGTGTGTAATCTTGTGATTTTAATACAAGTTTGCAAAGTGTTTATCATATACTGTTTGTTTACTGTTTTATTGAATATCAAAGTGTTATTCCGCAACTTCTTTGATATTGTTTCTGAGATTTTATTCTTGTTAAGAATTAGATCCTGACAAGTGGTATCAGAGCAAGTATTCTCAGAAACCTGCAATCATCATTCTTCCTTGAAATCAGAAATCATCAATGGCTAAAGTTTCAGATTCTTCAAGCACAGAAATCCCCACAGAGGTAATGTCTAATCTTTGCTCTAAAACTTGTATGGAAACTGTTAAAAGGTACAGGGATCACAACCAGACAATGAGTGATGACCTTAAAATATTAGAGAGAGATATAAAAGACTATGTAAGAATTGTTGAGAGTTTTGAGGAACAGATCAAAGTTTTCCAAACCAATGAACTTCAACATTCTTATGATACAAATTACTGGAAGTGGGAGAAGAATGACCTAGAACTTCAGCTGAAAAAGTCTAAAGAGGAGAATGAGAAGATAAAGAGTGAGTTTGAGAAAGCCAAGCTGGATATTGAGAAATTTTCCAATGCTTCTAAAGCAATGGACTCTTTGCTCCAAACTCAAATCCATGACAAACTCAGAAGAGGAATAGGCTATAACACCACACCACCACCATACAACAACAATTACATCCCTCCTATATCAGACTTGCTAGAGACCAAGAATAGGAAGGAATTGTCTGATGAAGCCACTAAGGTAGATCCATTAGACAAAGTGGTGGTTGAAACAGACTCTGAAGAAGAGAACTCTAATGATAAGAGTAAGGAGAACACTGTAGGTGGTGAGATTCCTCTAGAAAATCACATTATCACCAATGAGGGATGTGGAAAGACTTGGGTCAAATCTAAGGACATAGAGAAGACAGAGGAAAAGTCTGGTAAGGTCCACTACAAACAGACAACAGTTGTGAATCCTGTCCCTTGCAAACAGTGTACTTGCAATAAATCTGAGCCCCAAAAACATGATAAAAGGAGGGGAAATCAAAGAAACTGGAATAAACAGTGGGCACAAAAACAAGGGGTTGATCTGAGTAAAATCAATAGACCAAAACCTTGTTTTATCTGTGGAAAGCTTAATCATGTTGCCAAATACTGTTATTACAATCCTATCAACCAAAGAGTTAATTTTCAAAGACAAACTCAAAACTCCTTTGGTTATAGGAAGCAAGGAAGGAATCAAATGGCTAAGAACAGAGCACCTAAAAAGTCTCATGTTCAAAATAAGTTTGCTAAACCAAAGAAACATACTCCAAATAAGCCAAGGAGTAATTTAAAGACAAAGAAAGCAAACAACTTTGTTCAAGTTTGGGTTCCAATTGCAAAGAAACCTGTTAGTACTGCTATCCCAGATAGTACTGCTAACAAGAATAGTGCTGCTAACTTGATTAGTACTGCTAACCAAGTTAGTACTGCTAACAAGGCTAGTGCTGCTTCTAGTAGTAAAGCAGCCAAGCCTATAATCTTGACAAAATACTCCAGTCATGAGATTCCTAAACAACTCATTCAGACCAAACTGACAGATTATATTAATGAGAAAGGTCAACCCAAGACCACTTTGGCTTGGGTTCCATCAAAGACTAACTGATTTATCAAGTGTGCAGGGCAACCAAAAGCTCAAGAGGAAGAGCATTTGGAATGAAGATAATGGTTGCTCTTGGCACATAACAAGGAACATGGACTGCCTTCAAATTCTTTAAAAGATTTGATGGAGGACATGTTACTTTTGATCCAGCAGAAGGTAAGAAAAGTGAAAAAGGTATAGTTTCAAAAGATAAAGTAACTTTTGAAAATTTTATGGTATATGGTACTACTAACCTTGTGTCTGTAAGTGTTTCAGGTTGCTAATACTGAAAGGTAGTTAGTACTTCTAGTTCAGTGAATACTGTCAGACTGTGTTAATGCTGCTGGTATGTGTTACTACTGCCAGTTTGTGTTAATGCTGCTGATAAGTGTTACTACTGCTAATGTAAGTTTTCTATACCTAAAAATGATCTTCAATGATTTAATGTCAAACCTGGATATCAATCAAAAAGCTTTTATTTGTATCCAAGGTTTGTACAAGAAGTACTTAATAATGAATTGACGGACATACTTCACTTTGATGAGGTATATGTACCTAAACCCCCTAAAGGCAAGGTTTTCTCAAACATGAGAAGATCTGCTAGGGACTCTGAAGGAGTTGACACCCCATTGTTCTCAACAATGATGGTGGTGTCCCAACCACAAGAAGGTATGGCAGCAGGGTCAAGGCCCTCATTAGACATTCCCACTGCTAGCCAAACCCAACCTTCCCACTCTATATCAATTCCCCAGTCTCTACTTCATAAGCCAACTTCACCAATAAAACAGGTAAAGAAGGCTTCTTACCTTCTTGTACCTTCACCCACTAAGCCTTTAAGCCCTCTATTGGAGCATTCTCCAATAGAGAATATCCAAAGGGAATCCAATAGGGTGTCTCCCAACCTCAAGAAGGTGCTCAATAAGGAGATGCAAGAGCATATGGGTTGTAAGGCTCACACTACTGACTTTGCACAAAGTGCAGGACAGGACAGTGTGAACATTACTAAGACCTTCCCCATGGCAACTTTAGATGAGTAATTATCTAAAGGTCCCAGGTGCCAAGAAACCAAGGGAGTAGAAGGTGCTTCTGCTAGGCAGAAGATCTCTACTAAAAGATCCAAGGATCCTTCAAGGGTGGTAAACACACCTAAAGGAGGTGAGGACAGTTTAACTACAAAGAATTGATGGATACACTTGGTACAATTAGTCTGAAAGTTCACAATCAAATTATGGAGATAAAAGAGATGAAAAGGTGATCACTTCTTATCACTAGCAGATAGATCATATCAAGAAGTTGGTACTGAAAAAGAAGAAAATTAAAGTTTGTATTGATATGAAATCTTATTTTGAGGGGGAGATAAGTGAAGAAGCTGAAATAAAGCAGTAACTACATCAGAAACAGAAAAGAAGATAACAGCAGAAACTGAATCAAGAAGAACTAGTAATTGCAGAAAAGTTTTGAAATTATCATAAAGACCTTATGTTGAAGAACTTAACTTCTCAGTTTTGAAAATTTAAGTTAGGGGGAGATTGTTGGGTCTGAAATATGCCAAGGATGGATACTACTGCTGAATGTGTTAATACTGCTAGTTCAACATGGTTACTACTTCTGAAGTTAATGCTGCTAGAAGAACTTGGTTAATACTTCTGAGGTTAATACTTCTGAAATTAATACTAATTAATACTTCTGAGGTTAATAATTCTGTGGTTAATGTTGCTGGAACGAAGTGAATGTTGCTGGAACAAAGTTAATGTTGCTGGAACAAAGTTAATGTTGCTGGAACAAAGTTAATGTTGCTGGAACAAAGTTAATGTTGCTGGAACAAAGTTAATGCTGCCAGAAGAAAACAGTTAATACTTCTAGTTAGTACTTCTGTTATTAATGCTGCTAGTTGATGATTAATGTTGCTCAACAAGATTAGTACTGCTAGTTCAAAGTTAGTACTGCTTGAAGAGATTAATGCTGCTGAGCATGGTTAGTACTGCTAGAGTTAATACTGTTCAGAGTATTAATGTTGCTTATGATTAATACTGCTTATAAGATGGAGATCTGTATGGAAAGGATGACAGTCGGATAAACTGAAGATATTCATGGATGCTTAGAGATAATGATGGAAGATATTCTGGAGATATTGTATAAATTGTAATTATCTTTTATCTTCAGTATATATATTGTATTGTTTAGAATAGTGAGATAACTTTTGATATTATCATTCATTCTAAGTTTTAGTTCTAGAGAGAGAATCAACCTCAAGGCATAGTTCCTAATTCTAGAGAAGTAGAATTCGTCTTGAAAGAGCTTGTTCTTCAAGATTGAGGTTGAGTGTGTAATCTTGTGATTTTAATACAAGTTTGCAAAGTGTTTATCATATACTGTTTGTTTACTATTTTATTGAATATCAAAGTGTTATTTCGCAACTTCTTTGATATTGTTTCTGAGATTTTATTCTTGTTAAGAATTAGATCCTGACATGGTTGGAATGGATTGGTTAGCCAAGAACCGAGCCGAGATTGTGTGTTCCAAGAAGATGATTCGACTACCCATTACGGATGATGAGACAGTAATCATCTATGGTGAAAGAAGGAAAGGCTAAGTGGCGATTATCTCAATGATTAAAGCACGAAGGTGTTTAGCGAAAGGATGTTCTTCCTTCTTGGCGTATGCGATCAATACCAAACTCAAGAAGAGGAAGCTTGAAGATGTTAGGATGGTACGCGAGTTTTCCGACATTTTCTTGGATGACTTGCCCGGCTTGCCACCCGATCGCCAAGTGAAGTTCCGGATTGACCTTATTCCGGGGGCGGCTCCGATTGCTCGAGCTCCTTATCGGTTAGCTCCCTCCGAGATGCAAGAGATGATGACTCAACTCCAAGACCTTATTGAGAAGGGTTTTATAAGACCGATCTCGTCTCCTTGGGAAGCTCCGGTCTTGTTCATCAAGAAGAAAGATGGCTCAATGAGGATGTGCATCGACTACAGAGAACTAAACAAGGTGACGGTGAATAACAAGTATCCACTTCCGAGGATCGACGACTTGTTTGATCAACTTCAAGGCACGGGTTTCTTCTTAAAGATCGATCTCCGTTCGGGATATCATCAAGTGAAGGAGAAGAATGATTACATTCCAAAGACGGCGTTTAGGACGCGATACGGCCATTACGAATTCCTAGTGATGTCTTTCGGCTTAACCAACACACCGACAATATTTATGGACTTGATAAACTGAGTGTGCCAACCATTCCTTGATAAGTCGGTAATAGTGTTCATCGACGACATTCTAGTGTACTGCAAGGACGAAGTGGATCATGAGCAACATCTCCAAGAAGTCCTAGAAGTGCTAAGGCGAAAAAAGCTCTACACAAAGTTTTCAAAGTCTGACTTTTGGCTTCGGGAAGTGCAGTTTTTCGGTCATGTAGTCACGAAGGAAGGAATGAAGGTGTACCCCACGAAGATCGAGGAAATAATGAATTGGGAACCTCCCAAGAGTCCGTCAGAAATTCGAAGCTTTCTAGGATTAGCGGGATACTACCGGAGATTCATCCAATATTTTTCCAAGATAGCTTCACCATTGATGGCCATAACCCGAAAGAACGTGAAGTTTGCATGGACCAAGAAGCAAGAGAAGGCGTTTTGGACTCTCCAAAGGAAGCTTTGCGAAGCTCCAATCCTATCTCTACCCGAAGGGTCGGAAGACTTTGTGGTATATAGTGATTCGTCGAAAATGGGTTTGGGTTGTGTTCTAATGCAAAGGGGCAAGGTGATTGCTTATGCATCAAGGCAACTCAAGTTACATGAAGTCAGTTACCCTACCCATGATTTAGAATTAGCGGCAGTAGTGTTTGACTTGAAGTTATGGTGACACTACCTTTACGGTACGAAGTGCACTATATATACGGATCACAAAATTTTGAAGCACATATTCGACCAAAAGAAACTGAATATGAGACAAAGGAGGTGGTTGGAGTTACTAAAGGATGACAAATGCGATTTGCTTTACCATCCGGGTAAGGCAAAAGTCGTCGTGGATACTTTGATTCGAAAAGACTGTGAGGGAAGTTCTCGAGCCACCTTTTCACGAATTAAGTTGGTGTTCACGCTCGTTGAGCAGATCAAGTCGTCACAAGCCGAAGTCGTGCTAGAAGAGAACCCCAAGGTGGAAATTATGTCAAAGCAACATCTACTCTTGATGGAAGACAGTCGGGGTGTAAAACTATTCAACGGACGTGTTTGGGTGCCTAAGATCGAGGACTATCGATAAATTCTTTTCGAGGATGCCCACAAGTCAAAATATTTGATCCATCCAGGAGGTACAAAGATGTATCGAGATTTGAAATTGCATTATTGGTGGCCGGTCATGAAACTTGATATGGCGTGCTACATGGAGTGATGTGTGACTTGTTTACAAGTGAAGGTCGAGCACCAATAACCATATAGGAGCCTTCAATATTTGGAAATTTTGGAGTGGAAGTGGGAACATATTACTATGGACTTCATAACGAAACTGCCGAAAACCTTAAGGGGTCATAACACTATTTGGTTGATAGTGGACCACTTGACCAAGAGCACCCATTTCTTGGCCATGCGGGAGACTTTACCTATGAACAAGCTAGCAAAATTGTACATTGATGAAGTGATATCTCGCCATGGCGTGCCACTATCTATTGTCTTGGATCGCGATAGTTGGTTCACGTCACACTTTTGGGATGGTTTACAAAAGGAATTGGGTGCGCGAGTGAAGTTGAGCATGACCTATCATCCTCAAACCAATGGCCAAAGTGAAAGGACGATTCAGACGCTTGAAGATATGTTAAGGTCTTGTGTGATCGACTTGGGGGGTAGTTGGGACTCACACCTACCTTTGGTAGAGTTTGCCTATAACAATAGCAACCACTCGAGTATTGGAATGGCGTTGTTTGAAGTCTTGTATGGTCGCAAGTGCCGAACTCCCGTATGTTAGCTTGAAGCGGGGGAGAAGCAATTTGCCTGACCCAAAATCGTTTGATGAGACGGCGGACAAAGTCAAGGGTATTCGCGAACGTTTAAAGGTGTCTCAAGACCAACAAAAAAGTAATGCCGACAAGAAGAGACAACCAATAGAGTTCCAAGTGGGAGATTGGGTTGTGCTAAAGGTATCCCCTTGGAAGAAAATACTCAGGTTTGCAAAGCGCAGGAACTTGAGTCCCTGTTTCCTTGGACCATTCAGCGTGATTAAGCGTGTAGGCCTTCTAGCCTACAAATTGGAACTCCCTCTGGAAATGTGTGGAATCCACAACACATTTCATATGTGCTACCTTCGTAAATGTCTCACGGAGGAGGAGAGTGTTATCACACTCTCCGAGATTAGAGTTGATGAGGCAAACCGTTGTATCGAGGAACCCGACGCGATTTTGGAGAAGAAGATGAAGAAGTTTTGTCACAAAGAGGTCACTATGGTAAAGGTTCAATGGAAACACCATCACGATGCTAATGTGACCTGGGAAGCCTAAGAGGATATGAAGCGGAGATATCCTCACCTATTCCTCTAGCTTAGATTTCGAGGACGAAATCTTCTCCAAGTTGGGGAGGATTGTAACACCCGTGATTTCGGTACGTCCCTATCATGTACTCTTTCATTTAGAATAATCCCTAATCTGATCGTAAGTCTTGTTATCAAAACCAGAGTTGAGATCGGAAGTTCTTCTGGTCGAAAACGGGCTTCGGTATTCTCAGGGCGACTGTGTCCGCGATTGTGACAGGGGTCACTCTCGTGGGACACAATCACATGGATTGTACCACGAAGGGGAGAGCGGGGGAGACAATGCCCGCGAGAATGACATGTGTCACTCTCGCAGGGTAAAGTCATCAAGAATCTACCAAGAGGTACTAAGCTCGGGCGATAATGCCAAGCGAGAATGACTATGTCAATCTCGCGAGGCATAGTCGTGGTCGGGCTCATACCCATTTAATGCATAAATCTGACCTATTTACTTCATTATATCAATTTTGCTTGGTTTGGGTCGATATTTGGAGAGAAAAGGTAAGACATCTCTCTCTCTCTCTCTCTCTTCATTCAATATCCTTGGAGAAAGACTTATGTTATGATTAATATGGTTGGTGTAGGATTATTGGCTTACATTAAAAGAACCTAGTGATTCAAGGCTTCAAGCAACCTCCTCTTTCTTTCTCTAATCCATCCAATATCTAGGGTTTGTGTACAAACCTTGTAAGGTAAGTTGATATACTCTCTTAAACTCTTGTGTATGATTATACTCTTGTATTTGGGTCCTCTACACTTTTCTAACCTAAGTGATGGTTGATTTAACAAATCTCAACCTAAAACCTAAATTTTGGGATTTTAGGGATTGGTGGTAGCAAATGTGATTTCTAATAGAGATTTATAAGGGATTGATGTTTACTTATGTTTTCTACAAATATTATTGTCTTACCCTTGCATTTATGGGGATTAATATACCCCAACTAAATTAGGGTTCTATCTAGATTTAACCTTTTCGGGTCAAAGTTCATGAATGGAGATTATTATTGTGTAAACAATTATTATGATGATATTTGGTGAGATTTGCGCTAAATGATTTCCTCCAAGATAATGGGGGTCAAGACTTCAAAGTATAGAGTTTTATGAATATAACTTGACATCAATTTTAAGGTGTACATTTAATTATGGGTATTACTAGTTGTGTTTTGGTTTTAGTATTAGTGAAATGGATCCATAGGCACGGTGCTCCTATGTCCCGTTTTGGACATTAGGTTCACCACTTTGGCACAGAATAGGCATCGGTGTAACACCCTCAAATCCACAAATAGAAACTAATTTAAAATTTTCTAAATACATCGATAATTGATTCATCTACAACCACAATTTAAGGTTTGAATTCGATACACACATTTCATTCTATGTGTACTGTCACACCCCGCTAAAGCGGAAACACGGAACATGACAGTTCGATAGACATAGCTTTAGGATACAGAAAGAAATACCACCATACATTCAACCATTGTTTACAATATGTTCCAAAAGTTTACAATCCTATTACATCATCGAAAGTTGAAGTACAAAAATCTCTATTATAAAAGTATTGCATGCGGTTTACACAAGAGATAAACTTTAATCGTTTCCATGAACCTTCTTGTTCCCTGAAAAGCATGTTCAAAATATGGTCAACTACGAGAGTTGGTGAGTTCACAGGTTTTTAAATATGCACAAGTCAAGTTATATGCAAGCTGTCTTTGAAAATCATACGCATAATCCAAACTTCAATCCATTGATTCATGAGTATCATAATTTAGCTTATATGACAAAAGGTATGCATTGATATAACCACGTTGAGCCACTACTAAACCTTTCCGGACCAAATCAACGCCCCATGATCTACCTCAGAGGTGGGCTTTAACCACATGTGTAGTCATATTTCTCTAGTACAGTGCACCCCTACTCGTCAGTATAAGGTGGGCTTGTCAGACCAAATAGCGCTATCCACTAATACTATAGGCCCATTTCTGGGTTAACTAGTAGTGTACCCGAGGACTTAACATATTTTTCAATTAAAACTCAACATATCATTGGCATACATGTCATATAACTTCTACACCAACCGCTTTACAACAAAGCCTCATAAATTTCAATACTTAACGCTTTATAACAAAGCCTCATGAATCTTTAAATATTCAATTTTAACATGCTTTTCACCCCAAGTTCAATCAAAACAATAAAAGTGGGGTTGTGAATACTCACCTTAAATGATGATAATGCTAAATAACGCAACAACGCGAATCTCTCGACCGGAGTCTTTACTTCCCTAGTGTTTGCATCAATGAACACCAAAAGTCAACATCCATCAATAATCCTAACTTAACCATTCCTATATCTCAACATATGCCTTTATGTTTAATTTATTGTCTAAAATAGAATATAGGATTAAAATACCAATAATAATCACTAAAACATACCCTTTTTAGTTTTAAAATCAATCTTCTGGATTTAGCACTTGCTGTCCAGAATTTGTGATCACAAAATGTGCTCCAAAATAACACTTCCAAAATATCAAAAATAACCAAATTTTTATAGGAGCTTATATACTGAGTTAAGAACATTTAGTCAAAATTTCATAATTTTTGGAGTTGTTTTGATGTTCCAAAGAATTTCCACAAACCAGAAGGTCACTGAGTTTTGCATCAGTTACACACTTCTTTTGTATCATGCATTTGGGATACCAAAACTAAAAACTACGAAATGAGACATATATGGTTGCAAAGATAACTCAAAAACGTAACATGTGGAAAAAGATTCACTCAATTTGGAAGAATAATGAAAGAGTTATGGCCTTTGGAAGTTGAGTGTACCAATCTGTCATTTCTGGACAGATTACACTACCTTCTTCTAAATTACAAATGAGTGACCAAAACTCCATAATTTTGAGTGATTCTTGATGCTATAAGCCACTAACACCTTAAATTGAAGTTTTGAAGCAAAAATACCAAATTTTTAGGGAATATAAACCGACTTATAAAGCTTGAAAGTTGATACAAAGTCCATGACAGCAAGCTGTTGGTAAGAGGAGGTTTATATTAACATGAAATGATGATCATTTGCCATGGTTTTCATTAATAATTCATGGCCTCTCATCCTAAGTCACTATGAAAAGGTTCTAATAACACAAATATGCATCATGAATTCATAGCAACTAAAGTGCTCATCCAATCCCATGCATGACATCAAAATCACTAAATAAGTGATATTACACTACTTTAGATGCTCTTAATCATATAAGATTTGAACAATCTCATCCTAAGAGTTTCTTTACACTCAAAATTGTTGTAAATACAAGGTTTTCAATACAATAACATCAAAATTTTCCTACAACAAAGTGTATCATGCTATAAACACTTGGTTTAACATGAAAACTCAAAATTTTTGTCTCATACTAGTGGTTTATCATAGAAGATCATCATATGACATCATTTCTTTGGATGATTTAACCATTATTGATGTCCATTCACTTCTAAAACCAAATATGGAGTATCTCCATATATGCATGAGTTATTTCATGAAATTACAACTTCAATCTTGCCAAAAATGTAAAGAATTGGAGAAATGGATTTGTACCTTGAATAGTTGATGATGAAAACTTGATAATCTTGTAATGGAGATGACTTTAATCTTGCTAAATGCTTAAGTTTTCTGAAATTTTTTTGGAATGTAGGTGTGTGTGTGTGTGTGGCCGAATTCAAAGAGAGAGAGAGGAGATGAGGGGTTTTCTTGGAAGTGAAATTATGAAAATTCAAATTTGAGTTTAGTGTTTTAAAAAAAAATTAAGAGAGTAAGAGGGAGAGGGAGGAGGGCCGGCCTTGGCCTCCTCCAAACCCATTTCCAAAAATATTTTTTTTTTAAAAGAATTACAACATAAGTTTTCAAATAAAACAGATAAATTGAGAACCGACAATTTATAAATTCTCAATTCTCTCTAAATTGAGTAAATTTTTACAAATAGATATATTTTTACCTAAATAATATAAACCTCATTATTTTAGGTATTTTAGACATGTGACATAATATTTGGCATTTTATGGGACGTTTTAGTCAGTTACTGATCCGAACCGGGCTTTCTAAACGACTATTGAAATATAAAAAAAAAATTATAATCTAACCAATCTAATTAGATTCCAGAGAAGTAAATTCTATGAACTATTCTCTAATATATTAAAGGATTCTAACCTTGAAGATTTTAATTTCTGACGGATGTCACATGTACGGTTTATAAAAGAGACGGGTGCTACTAAAACCTGAAAATGTAAAATCCTAGATTAAAGCACAAACATTCAAGATTTGACAATTAAGAATGAAGTCTGGAGAGAGAGAGTAGAGAGAGAATTCACAAGTCGTATTATTATGAAAGACAATGTTACAAGTCTCTTAGAACTCTCATGACAAGACTATTTAAACACTCATACAACTAAACCTTCTAAGACTTCTCTCACAACACTATAATAAAGGTTTTGTTACAGAGTTGACTTACAAAACTTGACAAGACTTTGACTTTGTACATTAAATCTTGGATACAACAAATACACTAACATTCTCCCCCTTTGTATTCAAGATTTAAAAAAAAATTGACAGTCATCTTCAGCTCTTGATTCTTCAAACTTTGTATTTGACAGCATTAAATGTTGAGGCTCTTACAATCTTCAAACACTTTGCTTTTGAAGAATCTTGAGAAGTCTTTCACAATGTCTTTGAGCATTCATCAAGTCTTGATCAACAAATTTGAAACCTTGAAACTTCTTTGATTTTTGAAACTTCGGGAATCTTTGAACTTTGAGGAATCTTTGAATGCTTGGAATCTTCATATCTTTGATCCCTGGACTGTCTTTGGAAAAACAAACTTTCTTGAGTCATCTTGATTTGTCTTTGAATCATTTCTGAATAATTTCTTTTCATCAGACTTGATTGAATTGAACATTCAAAAATTCTCCAGAACTCTTTTCCACGTCGACATCTCTTTATGGCTTTGAAATTTTGAATTTTAAATTGAACTTTTAGAATATCTCCCCCTTTTTTATGATTAGGATTTATTAAAATCATCAAAACTTATTTCAAAGTCATCTCGGTCTTTGAAACTTCTCCCCCCATTAATCAATGTAGAACAATCTTCATGATCTCTTTTGGTAAAGTATGAACCTTTTTCCCCAATTGATCATGATAATGAGTCGTCAATTCATGAATGTATTTATCCGAATCTTTTCAAATTCAAGCAAATTATGAGTTGTAACCCTGAATCAATAGATAAAACAGTTAGGAATGTCTGTCAGTAACACAAAGTTACTGTGTACAACGAATGTACAATGGAAGGAGCTTGAGATGACGTTCACTCCCTAGGACTTCCATTCAATCATTGAAAAACACAAGTTATTTTCTATAAATGTTCTGATAGAAAAACAGATTTTCTGTGTGCTCGTGCTTGTGTTATGAAAGAATTAGCAAAATGATTGTTGTTTAGGCTCAAAATTATGTAAACCAATGAGACAACAAAGGTTATACATAGACTCAATGTGTATGAAAAAGGGTCGAAGGTGGGGTAACTTTCCTTCTTTTTCAATATCAGTATCTTCCAAGTGAAGAACCAATAGAGTATGTGTTGTTTCCCCAGAAAATGTGAAACATTCTCTTTTTAAGAAAAGAATGAGTAGCTGGTGGGGTTGTATGCAAGAGATGGCATGGGCTAGTTGCCTTTTTCATTGAAGGTCACGAATAAATGTGAACCAATAGTTTATGTGGCTGCCCGGCTCAGAAAGATTTGGTGCAGAGTTTGATATTCTTTTACTCTGTTCTCACACACTCTTTCTTTTAATCTTTTAAGCTCACTTCTAACCAATCTCTCTTTTCCATTTTACCTCATCACACACCAACACTCAATCTTTTTACCCCTCTCCCCTCAATCACTCAAAGGATTACTTCCGGGGTAGGAAACACTGGTTTACGTGAATCCATGGAAGTCATTTAAGATCACACATTGAATCCCATGTATTTATCCTAAAATAATGTGTTGCTCAATGATTTTCTTGACATTTAAGTACAAGAAATCATTTGTCAGTATATGTATGCTCATTAAAGATAAGAATGAAATTTGAGCATATTAAGTATTTAAGATTTCTCAAAACTTTGTATGAATGAATAATCATGAAAGAATAGAAATGTTTTGAGAATTTGACAATGATTAAGATTAGATCAAAATTCATGAAGAATAATATTTTGGGAAATCAAAGACGTAAGATATTTATATGAACAATATATAAACATATTAACAATGAAAGCACATGTAATAATGAAATAATGTCTGATTCAAACAACAATGAATAAGAAACGGGAGTATTACCATAGAAAGATTAAACTTTTGATATATGGTAATAACAAAATCAATATGAAGTACTGAACTGGTGTGTATGAATACTTGGCAGTATATAGATAAGATAATACACAAGTATTGATCTTTGGAAACACACGGTCAGTTAAACATTATCGCAATAATGAAAAACATTTAAAAATCACACTTCTAAATTCATGAAATCTTTTAAGAACCAGAAGTGGCTTGAACATTTAAGAAAATATTTTTCATGCTTGAAAGTTGTTCTTCTTTCAAACAATCAGAGATTTAGATCAGAAGATACTTACCATTTAGCTCCCCCTCAAATCATGATAAAATGATTTAGTTTCAGATAAGCTCCCCCTGGATATTTGCATAATATCCTTATCCTTAAACATTGAAGACCGAGTCCTAAACTGGTGTGTTTAGAAGTCATAGTCATTTACCATTGTAGTTTGAGTTCTAAGTTGTAGTACTTAGAAGTCAATATCTTTGACACTAAATTCTGAGTTCTGATATGTTGTAATCAGAAGCCTTTGTTCTTTCTCCCCCTTAAACCTTGGGTGCCTGCAACACAGATTTAGCTTTTCGTACCCACTGGTATTTGGGTCCTGATGTGTTAGTTGCAGTTCTTTTGGGGGTAACATAATAAGAACCATACCAGTAATCAACAAAGTTATTACTTACAAAGTCATTTGCTCCACAGTAAGAACAACATATTTTCTTTTCAGCCAACTTGATAAGATGATTAGTAGAGTAAATTGTATCAGGTTTACCAAAAGATTTATCTTTATGAGCTCTGTTCTTTTTGGCATTGGATGTGGATGCAAATGCTTTGTCATTCTTCTTCTCATCAGGAGAAACCTTCACTTTCCAGACCATCTGTCCTTTCTTTGAATTCTTTCCAAGAGATTTGACATAAAAGCTTGTTGGACTATCAACAGACTTATCATTGAACATATTAGATGGACGAATCTGATTTTATTTAACAATGTTTGGTTTGACATTTTTCTTTTTGAAAACATTTTTCTCATGAATGGAACTTGAAGCAGTTTTGAATGAACAAACCGATTATGTTGAATTGTCAAGAGGTGATTGATTAATCACATCAGTAGAAAGTTTATCTAACAATTCAACATTTGCAGCTTCTAAGTCCTTTATCTTTTTGAATAGAATGTTTCTTTCATCAGAAGTAGTATCAAACTTTTGCTTCAAATCAGATTTTGCCAACTGTTCTTTAAAAATGTCTGATGATAGAACAGTTATCTTGGATGTGAGCTTAGATATTTCGTTTTTAAAAATTTGATGCTCTTGCTCAAAATCTTTTTCCAAGTTCTTGTTCTTTTTAGAAATATCTTTGAAAATCCCAACATTTCTCTTTTCAGCATTTTTCTTTTCAACATCATAAGACTTTTTTTTCTCTTGAAAAGATTTTCTTTCTTTTTCAAGTAAGTCTTGCAATGTAGAAATCTGTTTGGGAAGTTCAATTGTTTTTTCTTCAAGAACTTTTTTCTCTTTAGCAAATGTGTCTCTTTCTGTAATTAAGATTTTTTCAAACTCAGACATTTGCTTCGAGAGTTTCAAACATCTTAACTCCAAATCTCTATTCTCTTGGATAGCTTTCTTTGAAAAGTCAGACAGCTTTTGAGAAGAATCTTTCTCCAGATTTGCTTTTTCATTATCTGTTTGGAGGCTTTTTATCAGATCAACATTCTATGTCTACAAAGCAGATTTCTTTTCATCAAAAGCCTTAAACTTTTGTTGAAGATCAATTGATTCAGCTTTCAGTTCCGATGATTTTTGGTCAGTTGTCTTTAGTTGATTTTGAAGATTTATTATCTTTTTCTCTTTTTGCATGATTATTTTCTCTTTAACCTCTATAATTTTTTCTTTCATTCCAATTTCTTGCTCTTTCTCTTTAATCTCTTTCTCTCTTGCCTTGATGATACCTGTAAAATCAGATTGATAATCATTAGTACATTTTACACATTCAGAAGTTTTATCAGAATTTAACAATTTAGCTTTAAACTCCTGAATCTGATTAAGAAGCTTTGAATTTTGAATCTTCAGTTTATCCCGTTCAGCTTCTATGGCAGGTATCTCAGGCATATACATGATAGCACAATCTCTCCCTGATAAAACATTAGACATCTTGAAATGTTTGAAAAATATTTACCTCAAAATGATTGTCAAAAATCAGAAAATTATGATCACTATCAGAAATATGTCCCCCTCCGCAGACTTAGCACGGGGGTCCCGCTAAGTATGCTTGAAATGATCATTCCCAAAATATTCAGATAAAATTTGACTTGAAAATCAAACTTGAACAACACTTGAAAATTTTTCTAAGGCACAAACTCGCAGACCAAAGAAACTCTCAAAACACTGTTCACTTCACTTCGCGCTAACACGCATGTGCGCGTTCCTGGTTCGCGCAAAACAAAGGATGCGCGTTTGAACTTCTCGCATATAAGGTCGTGCGCGTTTTGGCTTCTCGCAAATGTCTACGTGCGCGTTCTTGAGCGTGCGCGTTCTATACTTAGAAAGTTTTCGACACTTTAAGTTCGTGCAAAATGTAAACTCGCAAAAAACAATAGAACTCGCATATCACTGTGGCAATCACTTCGCGCAAGTAGGCTCGTGCTCGTTTCCACTTCGCGCAGACAACTACGTGCGTGTTCTTCGCTGCTTTGCGCGTTTAGTGACGTACGCGTTCTTCAGATGAATGTTGCGTGAAGTATGGATCTTGCGTGTTCTTCGGTTTTGTTAACGGATTCGACCCAAAATCTTCAAAATCTGCAATTAACACATGACAATACACATATATGGTCGAAATAACAACTAGAACATATTTCTAATGAAAGATTTTGATTAAAAACATCAAAGATTGAGAAAATCGATCAATCACAGTTCAACATTTTCAAAAACCGAAAACTACAAAAATTCGAAATTGGATGTGATTTGGTTTGAATTTCGTGATACGATCTATACAAGAAATGTTCTAAAACACAAATAGAACACTATGGTTCCATTTTCTTTCATCAAAAATGATTTTAAAAAAAATTTGAATGAAAAGTAAAATCTCAATGCGTGTTCTTTATGAAATCAAAAATCGATCAAATTCAAGTTTTTCAAATCATCTGAATAGTTTTGGTCTGCTCTGATACCAATTGAAAATGTAAAATCCTAGATTAAAGCACAAACATTCAAGATTTTACAATTAAGAATGAAGTCTAGAGAGAGAGCAGAGAGAGAAATCACAAGTCGTATTATTATGAAAGACAATGTTACAAGTCTCTTAGAACTCTCATGACAAAACTATTTAAACACTCATACAACTAAACCTTCTAAGACTTCTCTCACAACACTATAACAAAGGCTTTTTTACAGAGTTGACTTACAAAACTTGACAAGACTTTGACCATACAGACTTTGACTTTGTACATTAAATCTTGGATACAACAAATACACTAACAAATCCCAATAACAGTCACTATCTCCAATCTGCGGAAGACTTCACCAACTACTTAACCTTGCGTAAGACTAAGACTCATCTCTTCATAGAACTGCTAGAACCACTTCCCCAACTGAACCTTATGCACATGCCGAAAAATAAAAGGTTAGGCTTAACGCCTAGTGAGCTCAAGAGTTTTCCTTAGATATATATAAAGCAGTAACTTTAAGAATGTTATTTAAATCATGATTTCCAAAATGAGATACTTTTAGTTTGAAAGCAACCAAGATGAAATACATGAAGTCTGAAAACAATCTCTTTTTCAACAATCCCCCTTTTCGTGATTAAAATCATAAAACAAAACACCTCTTTGATTTAAATCCAAAACCCAAAACTCACGTAAAGCATATCTGACATTTTTATAATCAAATACTGAAAACATAGATAAAATCTATCATCCAAAGTATTCGAAAAACATGCATAGAGTTCAGTATGCAAAACTCAAGAACATGGATAATAATCCATACCCAAAACATCACTGAAAACATGGATTATAAAACTCCATAACCAAAACAACACCTTGCGGTGACGGGGGAGACCCGATTATATAGTATGTAGCGGAACACAAAAGTAGGTCATATAACTATGAAGGAAACCAAAACATATGGGTTATACCCATAAAACTTACCGAGCTCAACTCCTCTAAGTCTATTGCTCAAAAACATCAAGTCAACCCCTCTAGGTCTATTCTTGAGAGTTCCAAAACGGGGAACCCAGTTCCAAAACGGGAACTTATGCACAAGGGAATGACACCTTACTGCTCATGGGACGCTGCCCGACCATATAGGTCCAAACCTTACTTACCATGGTGACCCGATGCCTATTCCGTGCCAAAGTGGTGAACTTGTCCAAAACGGGACATAAGTACACCGTGCCTATGGATCCATTGCACTAACTAAAACATTACATGACCCAAAACGAATGAACTAACACATTCAAAACATGTAATTCTCAAATAAGATGCAGTAAATGCAAATCATAACCAAACGCTCTACATTGAGCTATTAAAATCGGATAAGTGTCCCCAAGACCCAACAATAAAAGGTTAGGCTTAACGCCTAGTCGCACCACCCCTGCCGAAGTCCAAAAATCTCGTTTTTCGAGCATGAGTGATGTTTTTAAGATGAGGGAGGTCTAAGAGTTTACTTAAAATTACGGATGTTACAATCGGGTCCCCATGGTAAGTAAGGTGTGGACCTATATGGTCGGGTAGCGTCCCATTGGCAGTAAGATGTAACTCCCTTGTGCTTGAGTTCCCGTTTTGGAACTCTCAATAATAGACCTAGAGGAGTTAACTTGATGTTTTCGAGCAATATAGTTAGGGGAGTTGAGCTCACTATGTGATTGGTGTTATTTGTACCATATTTTGATCACTAATGGTTTATTTGATTGCTTGACTTAGCTCATGGCTATATCCACCGTGCGACTTCAAATGGGTTTAGTATTTCCATTTAAATTGATTTGTTGTCACTGGGCTTTAGCCTAACGCGTGTTCTTTTGTTGTCGTGTGTGACAGGTCATCTTAGCGGTGGGACTGGACAGGATTGATTGGACGACCTTGGGGTCGAGAGTGGTCCTTTTGGAAGAATACATTTCGGAAGGATAGAGACACCCAACTATAATCTATTGGCCGAATTTAGATTATTAGGTTGTCGATTTTATTATTCATTTTAATTGCGTTTGTATATGCCACACTTTGATTTCCTCGTTTTGGGATGATACACCTTAGTTTGTTATGTCTCTACCGTAACATTCAGGTTTCATTGATCCCCTATTTTAGGGTGGACAGGTTTCCTCCATTTATAGACGTTATATTTTCGAATTTTCGAATTTTTATTTCACCCTAAATTTTAGGATGTTACACAAACCAAGATTTATACAAAACTAAATCGTCCATACACACACAATACAAATTTAAACATTAGACAAATCTCAAGAACATCAACATAAGTCTGAAGCAATGGTTTCTCAACCATGGAAACAAATATGGAAACAAACACAGGATGAACAACGGTGGGTTTCCATACCACCATACACCCATTAGTAATCAATTTAAACACAAGACAAATATCAAGAACATCAATATACAATCATAAATTTTTAACAAAACCAACAATTTTCTGTAAATTCATATTACAGTTGTGATACAAATCCTAAAACCTAAATTTAATAATCCAATTCAAACCCTAAATTATACATCAAAATAAAAGGTGTAAATCTTGATCGAGATGGACAAGCAGATCCAGGTAGAAAGAATGAACCCAGACCCCCCGATATGGACATGAACCATTGAAAACATCCTCAGGAGCACTTTCAATGATATATTGGTGGTGCAAAAGTCGTCTTTAATGACGAGAAGTCATTAGGAGTGGCAATGGGTCAGGTTGGGTTAGGTTCGGGTTCAACCATTTATTAATTGGGTTGAAAATCTCAACCCAACCCAACCTATTTAATTAAATGGGTTGAGATTTTCAACCCAACCCAACCTGTTACTTAAATAGGTTGGTAGAGGGTTGGCCTGATTATGATTCTCTCAACCCAACCTGTTAAATAAATGGGTTGAGTTGTTCAAAGTTTCAATAAAACACAACCATAAAGTCAAATAAAATTTTCAAAGTTTCAATAAAACACAACCATAAAGTCAAATAAACTGTTCAAAGTTTCAAACCGTGGAAGTTGTCGTGGGAGAATGACAAGAAATGTATGGAAGTCAAACCATGGAAGTTGTTTGACAACGTTCATCGTGGAAGGGCGACGAGCCGTCAGCGGTCGGCTAGGGTTTTCGATGAGTCGATGAGTATTGTGAACGAAAGAGAAATAATTTGGTTTTGTCAACCTGTCAAATTATCCATGTGCCGCTGGATGTAATTAGAATTTAGGAAGCATATTTTTTTCTATTAATTTTTTAATTATTAAAAAGATATTAAATTATTAACTATAATTAAGTAATAATAATTAATTAATAATAAATAAAATTATGTAGTATTATAAATGAGTTGAAAACAGGTTGAAATTACAACACAACCTAACCTATTTACAAAAATGGGTTGGACGGGTTGACCCATTTAACTTAAATGGGTTGAAAATCTCAGCCCAACCTGCTAATTTTGGATTGGGTTCGGGTTGTGTTGGCGGTTTAGGTTACTTTTTGCCACCCCTAGGAGTCATAGGTGGTGAAGGGTGATGAAGATTTCGCCGGTCAAAAGACACAAGGACCAAATCTTGACTTATTGATGTTTATGAACCACTTTCAAAGAAATCACCAAACCTTAGGGACCAAAAGTGTAATTCTCTCTATAAAAAAGATATAAACTTATTAGGGGTAAATTGGTCATTTCATATGTTCTGTCATGTCCAGTTCTGTCTTATCAAACGCTGGACAGTTGTTTTGTACTGTCCTGTTTGGATACCAAACGCACCCTAATGGATCTTAGTGGGTCTTACTGAGCCACAGTTGGTCTTAGTGGTCTTGTCGAGCCCCAATAGAGACCACATGTATATATAAAGCACACATTTGCATACAATCATGTAATAAATCAACAAGGATCATAAATGAGTCTTATTTAATATATTTTAGTGGACTTTAATGAGTTATATTGAGCTTTAAACGTTTCATTGGGCTTTTATGTGCCTATTAAGCATTATTCGGTTTCAGTGACCTATAATCGGTTTTATTGCGATTTAGACGATTTCATTGGCCTTTATTCGATTTTATTGGCTATAATGTCATCTATTGGGATTTATTCGATTTATTGGGTTTTAATCGATAATTATATTAGGCTTTATTCGGTCTTATTGGACTTTAAGGGATCTTTTAGGATTTAATGAGTTTATTCGCTTTCATTGGGCTATAATTAGTTTTATTGGGTTTTAACGACGGAGTGATATGGTCAATTTTTGTAGTGTATAAGTTAATATATATTGTTTATTTTACTAATAAAAAAACAAGTACATCTTTCTTATCATAAAATAATGTACGTATTTAAACTATCTAAGGGGGTGTTTGGGATTGCTTATTTGAGGTGCTTATTAACTTATTGCGTTTTCAGACGGCAAATAAGTTGTTTTGAGTGTTTGGATTGGAAACTGCTTATGACTTCTCCACTCCGCTAATAAGCAGTTTTTGATAAGTCATTCTCATCTAACTTATTTGAAACTCCTTATTAACTTATTTAACCAAATTACATATTTGCCCATTCTTTCTATAAGTTAATAAGCACTTTTGCAAATAAGCATAAGTTGTTTTAAATAAGCAATCCCAAACACCCCCTAAATTTTTTTAGGGAAAATGGTTAATATAACACATTTTCTCAAAAAATTTGATAAAATATAATTTTTTTTTAAATTGCCAAAATAACAACTATTTACGCCTTTGGATTACTCAATCCGCTGGCGTAAACCATAAGTGAGCCCCACAACTGACAACCCAATAAAAAGATGACACGTATCATCTTTGTCCCCCCTTTTTTAGACCAAACCCTCTCCCCCTCCCCTTGTGGGCCCGACGTAATCCCCCCTAACCCAGCGTAAATACCAATTTCTTTCCAAAAAATATTCCTAATTTCCAATATATCATGATTCGACAAAACACTGAAAATAAATATCAGATAAATTTTGACCAAAAAAATCTTCCTATTTTCCCAAAAAATTCTTACCTTCCCAAGATATATATCGATTTGACAACACAATGACAATAATCAGATATATTTTGACCAACTTTATACCCGATTTTTTAACCAATACCCATTTTTTGTTATTTTACCTTCATGGTGACATAGATACCAATTTCTCCCAAAAAATCTTCCTAATTTCCAATATGTCATGATTCGACAAAACACTGAAAATAAATATCAGATAAATTTTGACCAAAAAATTCTTCCTACTTTCCCAAAAAAATTCTTACCTTCCCAAGATATATATCGATTTGACAACACAATGACAATAATCAGATATATTTTGACCAACTTTATACCCTATTTTAAAAATTAGAATCTCCTAAACTATTGTTATTACGTATAATTTTTCTAAATTTTATAATTAATCAGTTATCTAAATTATTATCCTTGTCATTTTTATTATTTTGCAAAACAAATAATATTATGTGGTCCAAACATAATATTATGGTCCAAAGCCAAATATTATGCCGTCAATTACTTGAATAACAATAGAAGTATTTTGTTGATTATAATGAAACAATATTTGATTAAAATAAATCTATGAAATATAATAATTATCATTAATGTGTTGTATATGTATTTCACTTCAATAAACTTTATTTTTAAATAAGATTTATGTTAATTTGGCGTAATTCAGTCATTTAAATTCAAATATCGATTTAAAAAATATATAAAATATTACATAAATTAGTGATGCTTCAATATGATTAAAATGCGTTACATAAAATATTGATACTTCAATTAGTTTTTTTGAAACCAAAATGTGTGTTTTTAGGTATATTTTTTTACAATACTTTATGTAACGGTTTGTTTCAGGGAAAAACTTATTTGACGTTGAGGGGCCAAATGAATGTGCTTAAGAAAATAAAGCAGAAAATACAGTCAAATGACGGTCGTCTCATTCTTTTTAGACAATCGTGTTTCAAGAATTGGTTAGACCTGCAACATTTTCATGGAGATCCTATGTTAATCCATACAATTCTCCGATATCAGGTCCGTTCAGAAAAAGAAAGGGAATAAATTTTATTTTCTGTAGGAGGTTTTATGTTACGTTTTTGCATATCAAATTTTTGTTTAATTATCGGCCTTCGATTTGGGCCCGAGTTACGGCCACCAAGTAACACACATGTGGCTATTAGACATAGATTGTTTTCTCACATATCTCCGTCCATAGAGATTAAGGTTTCTGATTTTTTTTACTTTATTTGATAACGAAGAATTGTTCGACGCCTTATCAGACGTTGATGCTATTCGTGTCTGTCTTCAGTTAGTACTTGATAAAGTATTTCTTGAAAAACATAAAGACTACGCGGTTCATGATTGGTATCTAGTGTTGCTTGACGATTTAAATGAATGGAATCATTACCCGTGGGGTTCGCACATATGGGCTAAAACATTTAATCAACTTTATAAATCCCTTTTAAATAGAAAAGAAAAGAACCCGCCGCTCGAAAGGTACACACTATCGGGATTTATATACGCTTTCAAGGTCCGCCATCATTACTTATTTGGTTACTCTTATTATTTACCTTGTAGTATGTATATTTTAGCGATGTTATTTTTGACGTCACTTATATGGATCTTCGAGACGTTTCCACAGTCGTTAAACTATGCCAGGTATAGTCCCACCATCCCAAGGGCCTATGGGTGGCGTAGAACGAAAAACGTCTCTATCGATGAATGTCTGAAATTCCTTAATTTTTTACCGGTATGTGTTGTGTTGTAATTAACCATTGATTCTTTTAACAAAATTATTATTTAAGATAATTGTACCTAACAGTTTTATTTCTATTTTTTAAGACTGTCTTGCCCAAGTTATCGTTGTCACCAACTTTGGCGGTGTCAAGTAGTGAGTGGTGGATTATAAGCCAGCAGTTTTTGGCCATCAGAACGGTATATCCAAATTTCCATCACGGTCTTTGTGCCCGACATCTGCTCGTTAACTTGAAACTGACCTCAAAAAAAGAGAAAGCAAGGAAGTGGATGTTCTGGGAGGCATGCAAAGCGTACCGTCGATCAGACTTTGAGAGTACAATGGAGTTAATGCATCATAGTCTACCGAGCGCGGCTGCATATCTTCAGGAGGATGGTTACGAGAGATGGGCACGATTAATGTTTCATCTCCTGCGGTACAACGCAATGACTTCGAACAGTGTGGAGTCCGTGAACGCGTTGAGTCGATTTGCGCGTTACCTGCCGATTACAATGTTGGTCGAGTTTTACTGTTCGACGTTGCAGCAATGGTATTACAAGCGCGACCACGATGGAGGTATATTTATATACACAACTACGTATTCCCAATTGAACATTTGTTAATTTAGTGTAACGTTTTATCGTTTTTCCTACAACGCAAATCCAAAATGTAGTGACAAAGTGGGCAGAGGCAAAGATCGAGAAAAGAATCAACGCGAGCACAAGATGGAGGGTGTATCCCATTTCAGAAAGAGAATACGAAGTTCATGACTGGTATAAGAATGGCAGAGTTGATTTGCAGTCTCGGACATGTACATGCATGCAATGGCAACTGTCTGGCATCCCATGTGGTCATCTGATAGCGGTTACTCGACAACTCTGTCATACAGATTGCAACCAATGGACTTCAAAATGGTTCACATTGCAAGCTTATCGGGAAACATATGACGAGCAAGTGAACCCTCTTCCACCGCCATCTGAATATGTGTGGCTTGAACAACGTATGACATGCCTCCCACCTCTCATGAACATACGAAAAGCCGGAAGACCACGAAACTGCGACCGTATCCCCTCACGAGACAAGGAACCGATCGTCAAAACCTGAAGTCGTTGTGGCGAAAAGGGACATTTTTGCTACAACTATACAAGTCCGATGCCAGCCCCTTCACGTACAACGGGAGCGTCTAGTAGTCGTAGGAAACCCAAGCCTCGTACCACCCAGTATCATCCACAACAGGATGATACACAAGACTATGTTCAACCAACTTATGATATAGGCTTGTAAATAATGTATTTTTTTTTTTTTTTTTTTTTTGCGTTTGTTGTAAGACATTTATGATGTTAATTTAGTATTCTAACTTATTCTGTTAGTCGTCACAACTTAGAATGTGACGGCATAAGTTTTATATGATTTAATGTGATATAACAATTATTTTGACCAATTCATAATTATTTTGACGGCATAATGATGGAGGTTAAAAAAAAATTATTTTGACCAATTCATAATTATTTTTAAACGAGTTTAAAAGTTGAATACAAAACATTTCGATCGTAATTTTGTAAAAGCAAAACATATTGCATGAACAAGAGTAACATTGACATACATGAAACGAAACCAACAACATTAATTTAGATTACATATTTCATGATGCAAAACAAACATTACAGACCGAAAATAACATATGTAACACCCGGTTTTTTGTAAAGCAAGTTCCATCCTTCGTTGGTTATCTCTCCGCCTTCCGTCTATCTTTTGAGTGGTAAATGTTGTGCTTTCGAACCTTGAGTCGACCCATGCGAGAATCTTGAGTTTTGACCTTTTTCGGAGCTCGGTACGTGTGGCGCGATTGTGACTCGCGATAGTGACATGTGTCACTATCGCGTGGCACAATCGCCGGGGGTGTACCACCCGCGGTACATTCCCCGCGATAGTGCCCTCGTGATAGTGACAATGTTACTATCGCGTGGCAAGGTCGCCCGCGGCCCCTGTCTCCTAAAATGTCCGAATTCTCACCCTTTCTCCTCATTTCTCACTTCCATCTTCTTCTCTTTTCTCTCCCAAACACTAAAACCGAACCCTAACCCATTTTGATGGTTTTCCCCCTTGAACCACATGATTCTTCATCATCTAACTAGTTGGAACCTTGAACCACAAAACCTCCATCTTCATCTTCCTCATCAAGTTCATCGGTTGGGAGCTCGGGTTGAAGTGTTGGATTGGGTGTTCTCGGAAGTCTCTTTGTCTTCAAAGGTAAGTTTTCTTGTATTAAGGATTATAAATGCTCCATTGATGGTTTCTTAAGGTTCGATATCTCAAATCTCAGATTTGGTAAATTTTGGAGAAAACTAGGGTTTTGATCTCGTTTGAGGTTTTGGTATATTGTTTGGGGACAATGCTTCTAAATGATCGAGTATAGGTATTTATGGTTTGAAATGTTTGGATCTAGGTTTTGGAAGTTTCCGGCTTGAGGATTTGAGCGGCCTTCAAAAGAGCTCGTTGGGTAAAATCTAGATTTAGCCTAAATCTAGCAAGGTGGGTTCAAGTTGATTTGTGAAAACGTTGTACATGCCAAAATGTTTATTTTAAAGTATCTATGTGTTTTATATGAAATTATCAACTGTTGAGTTGTTTGGTAACTTTGATTATTTGAAGTGTTTAGCTTATTAAACTTTGTAAAACACCACATTTAGGATGTGTCACAAAGGAATGTGACTTGGTGATTTATTGCATAAATGGGTATTTGGTCAAAAATGCACTTTTAAGTGTTTGTCGGGTTTTATGCATCATTCATGAAATGAGATACTTTGAAAAGTACGAAGGTGTGAGTCCTTTGGTTTTGGGTCGATCCCGACCTTGGGAACGCTTCAGAAAATGATAATCCTTTTTGGGTTTTGGTCCGAAGGCCAAATGTGACTTGAGAAACAAATTTTTGGGAAAGATGTATTTCGGTTTATGTAACCACTTTGGCTCTCGTATTTTAGCCGACCGTACATTATGCCTTTTGGGACTTGGTTTGCACTCAAATGAGTCTTTGGAACAATTGTTCAGTTTTGGTAGCCTGTTAAGGAGCCTTGTCGTATGGTGTAGCTAGTTGCATTTCATTTGTGAGTTACGTGTATTGGAGGCGTTAGTTCATCCGTTGGAGTCATGTAACGTGTTAGGTTGTAATGCAATGGATCCATAGGCATAGAGGTTGGTTTTTATCGTGTAAATGGGATAAGATTCCTGTGTTTTAATCTGGAAATAGGCGTTGATAATACGATGTAAGTCCTACATAATCAAGTGTGTCAAGGATGGAGAGATCCCAAGGTAAAGATCTGGATAGGATTGAACTTGGTGATTATTATAACTAAAGACCCAAAGAGGGTTGATGTCTATTATGACTAAAGACCCAGAGAGGGTTGATGTCTATTATGACTAAAGACCCAGAGAGGGTTGATGTCTATCTGTACTAAAGACCTGGATAGGGTTGATGTCTACCGTGACTAAAGACCTGGATAGGGTTGATGTCTACCGTAACTAAAGACGTAGATAGGGTTGATGTCAATGGTTGTTTATCCTTGAAGATACACTTATAACATACATCTGTGGTTTAACTTTGTGTACCTGCCACATTCAATGGAATCGGGTCTTCCCCGTCACCGAAAGGTGTTGTTTTGGGTACTGAGTCTTGTGTCCACGTTTTCGGTGACATATTACATATGAGATTTATTAACCATGATTTATGGGTTGAGAGTTATGCCCCACTCGTGCTTTGGGTGCTTTGGGATGTGAAGTGTTATTCACGGTATCGTAATTGGGAGTCGACTTATATTCACGTTTTGAGTGAGTTTTGGATCACATCATTTTATAAAGAATGGTTGTTTTGGAACGTTGTCTTTAATGGTGTAAACTGTGGAAAACGGGTCGTCTCTATTTCTAAAGTAAATTAGTTTGAAAGATCTTGATTTGAACTGATTTCCTTTCTTTTAAAGATATACCTATTCGTCTTAAAACTCTTGAACTCACTAGGCGTTAGCCTAACCTTTTATTTGTCGGCATGTGCATCAGGTTCCAAGTGGGGGTTGGTCCTAGCAATTCTATGAAGAGATGTGCTTAGTCTTTCGCGAGCGTAAGTTTTTGGTGAAGTATTCCGCAGTTTAGAGATAGTGACTTCTTTTGGGTTTTAGTAGCACCCGTCCGTATTATAGACTTTATGTATAGAATGCATGTGTGTATTGAGGTTAAATCGTAGATTGTGATTGCAGATGAATCAATTATTGATGTATTTAGAAAATTTTAAATTAGTTGCTATTTCTAATTTTGAGGGTGTTACAACATAAAATAAAGCCGGTGATAACAAGTTCAACAAATAACTACAGTCCCTCTTGATACAGTGCCTTACACCTCAGGATCCAATCAGCCTTTTCGTTGATCATATCCTCCAGACCGGGATAGTTTTCTTTGATATTTTTAACAATTTTCTTTTCTTCCCTGATCTCTCTTTGTATTCCCTTCACCCAGTGCTTCTTTCCCTCGATAACCTTCTCAATCGCTAGCTGCTCAGCCCTATTATTCCCCCATAGTGCTTTGAGCTCGTCGATCTCTATCTCCGCTTGCCGTATGGATTCCCTCATCATCGTTGGCATATACAGAGAAGGCGTAGGGTTTGAAGGCCTGGCAGGAGATTTACAACAGGGGGGCCGTTCGTAATTATGAGTCTCCAAATACAAGTCATATGCCTCATCCCAAGCCTCTTCCTCCTCCTCTGTAATTGCATAATCGGCCGAAGTTTTTCCAAATATTTTCCACTCCTCCGTTTTGGGTGGTTTCCAACTCCTCCTGGAACTTTCGTCCATCAATGGTTGTTTTGAAGCAAATCGGGAGGTTCCAGCCATAGTGGTGGAAGTGGATGGTGGAAGGAGGGAGATGATGAATAAGTGACGGTAATTGTGATGTTGGTATGGTTCCCCCCCCCCCTTTATATATATGATTAAGAAGTACAAAAAACCGGGTATTTGGTAAAAAAAAATACCAAAAAAGTTAAATTGTTAAAAAATCGGGTATTTGCTAAAAATGACCGGGTATTTGGTAAAAAAAGACAAAAAAAGGGTTTTTATTACAACAACAAAAAAAAAGTACAAAAATAATGGCGTAAAAAAATACCAAAAAAGTCAAATCGCTAAAAAAACCGGGTATTTGTTAAAAATAATCGGGTATTTTGTACAAAATACAAAAAAAGAGGTTTTTATTACAACAAAAAAAAGTAAAAAAACAAAATGATGTAAAAAACGTAAAAAATAAACAAAAAATAAAATAAAAAACAAATTAGGGTTGATGTCAGTCCTAGAATATAATGTTAAATCGTAATTATTATAAAAAACAAAATGGAATAAGATGTTAAATCTTGGGGGGGGGGGGTTGTAAAGAAAATGTCTTGTTGGGAGGGGACAAGGAAGGACACGTGTCAATTTCTGAATGCGTCGTCAGAGAATGTTGCCGACATGCCCATTATGCCTGTCATCGGCGTAATGTCTTGGCGTAACAAGGTATTATTTTGGCAATTTAAAAAAAATGTTATTTTATCAATTTTATTGAAAAAAATGTGCTATATTAGCCATTTTCCCATTTTTTAATTAATATTCAATTAAAATATTTGAGCTAATAAATAATAAGACATATTCAAAAACTATTGAATGAAAAAAACAATCAAATTTTAGAAAAAATTACTAAAAAAAAATTGTCGCCAAAAATCAACTACGTTTTAAAAAGAAAATCACATAAATTTAAGAGTAAACTACTATTTTCGTCCCTATGGTTTGTAGCTTATAACTATTTTCGTCCTTGGTATTTAAAATTTGTTTTTTTAGTCATTGTGGTTTTTATTTTGTTTCTCTTTTAGTCCTTGAGGTTAACTCTGTTAAATTCAGCTGCTAGCTTAGGGGCACTTTAGTCTTTGCACAATTTTAATAAATCATTTGTTAAATATGATAACAATATATATATATATATATATATATGCTTTACACACATATGTACATCTTCCTTCACCCTTGAAACCCCGTCCCCGTCCTCTCCCTCCGGCGACCGAGATCGAGATTGAGGGGAAGAAACCAAAGGGTCGAAGCTCTGGTGAAGAAACCCGAACGGCCAACATCTTTCAGTTTCTTAGATGGTCCTTAATACTAAGTCCCTGGTTTTTTTATGGTAGTCGTTTTATCCAGCAAAAGAAAGAAAGAAGAAGAGGGGCAGTGGCTTATAATGAACTAAAGATCTCTCTTCATGATGGTAAATCTGTGTGTGTGAAAATTATAACCAACCCTTTTTTGTATGTGTGTGTATAAATTATTTATTGATTACACAAATGTAGCGATAGCATGCACTACAAGAAAAATGACCTTCAGAGAAGGTTTTGTTTTGTATTTAAAAGTTTGAAAAACTTCTCTAAAGGTTTTAGAGAAGCTTTTCACTTCCGTCAATAACCTTCTCTATATAACGGTAGCTAAATGTTTTAGGGAGGGTTTTCAAAGGGTACATTTACGTTAACCTTTAGAGAAGCTTTTTTGGGGTTTAGATACGCTTTCAAACCTTATCTAAAGGTTGACCGATTTATTTTAAAAAGCTTCTCTAAAAGTATGTTTTTAGTGACGGTTTTTAAGCATTAGTGACGGTTTTCAAACGTCACTAAAAGATACCTTTAGAGAAGGTTTTTGAAAAAGCTTCTCTAAAGATATCCTTTAGTTACACTTTCCTCAACCTTCTCTAATTGTCATCTTTAGATACACATAACCAAAACCTTCTCTAGAAGTATATGTTTTAGTTACACTTTTTTGTAAACCTTCTCTAAAGTCATCCTTTAGTTACACTTTAAAAAAATCATTTCCTTCTCTAAAGGTGTCTATATGTACACACACAAATATATATATATATATATATATATATATATATATATATAAGGAGAGGTTCATTTGAGAAATGGTAAATATATGAGAAATAGAGAAGTAATCTTAGCCATTCATCTGGTCAACATTTGCGGCTTTGACCGCGAAGCACCGGATAATTCCTTGTGTGGTCTATAGAAGGTAGAGGGGTAATTTCGTAAAATACATGAAATGAGTTTATATATGAATCTGTATGAATCACAAAGATTCATATATTCATATATGAATCTGTTAATTAGTTCAACTGATTCATATATGAATCTTTGTGATTCATACAGATTCATATATGAATCTTTGTGATTCATAAAGGTTCATATATGAATCTTTGTGATTCATACAGATTCATATATGAATCACAAAGGTTCATATATGAATCTGTTAGTTAGTTCAACTGATTCATATATGAATCACAAAGGTTCATATATGAATCAGTTAAAAGAGTTCAGTTGTGAATTGCACTGATTCATATATGAACATATAGTTCATATGTGAATTATACATGTTCATATATGAACACAACTCGTATGTTTTGTAAAATTTACGAAATTGTCCTTCTATTTTTGGGATAGCCGCAACTTTTGACCAGTCAAAGCCGCAACTTTTGACCGGTCAAAACCGCAATATTTGACTAGTCAAATCCGATCTTGACCATATGAATGGCTAGGATTACTTCTCTATTTCACATATATTTACCATTTCTCAAATGAACCAAACACTATATATATATATATATATATATGTAGTATATATTTCAGCTATATATATTATAATAAAATAAATAACAATACTAAACAATAAAAACAACATCAAAATCCTAAAACATTTTTTTTTATATATTTGTCATATAAGACAAGAACTTTTCAAAACAAACTATATGTTTCAATAAATCCACACATATGTTCAAATTTATCAAAAAAAAAAAAAAAATATATATATATATATATATATATATATATATATATATATATATATATATAAAGGGAAAAACACCTAGAATCATAATACAACCATCCAAGATCTTCAATTTGCCAATTCCTCTCTTTTACCTGCAACAAGTCAATAGGACATCAAAACAACTTCATGTCAGACTTGATAAACCAAAAAAACAGTTTTTAGTCAGAGGCTACAAAGGCAAAAGTAATGACAGAAACACAAACTAAAGTATGCAAGTGTATGGGAGGAAACACTGAATCAGCAATATTAATTGTCATCTAGCTACATCATATAATATGTGACAATGTTTAACAACCAAATATTGTAAGTTATGATATTATTGCAACCATCAAATTAAAAATACTAGAAGTTGCATACCTTGCTTCAGTTAAACTGTTGTAGTTGAGCAACACACCGCTATAAGCATCAACGTTGAGCCAAGGATTTTTCACCTACAAATTCCAGATCAAATTTAATGAAATGACCGTCCTCATAATAATTATACTTCTGCAATATCTCGATGTAGTTCTATTGCAAGATTATATTATATAAAAAATGATATTTAGTGTGCTCCTAATTTGCCTGTACACCCCTTGGGCTCTGGATTCATGGTTTTCCGTAAGAGAGAACTAAAAAAGTAACAAACATGAAAAAGCAAAAATAAACAAAAAGGCCACAGATAATAAATATGTATACCTCAGAGTTATCACATATAGGACAGAGGTAAAATTCAAAATAATGGGCATGCTATGTTTTCTAAAGATGTTAGATTATCAGTCTATGCATATAATTAAAATAGCAATAGTTCAAATAAAATGGGATGTTAACTCCTCGATGAAAGGCAATTCATTTGCTAGTGGGATGTTCTAGATTTACAAACCTTAATATTTAAATAGTTACCCTCACAGTTTTAACCCAATCTTGTGCAGCCTGTTAACGATGAATCCTAGCCCTCTTTTGGCCGTCTCAGCATGGATCAACAAAAAATGATTAAAATGTCAATACGAAGTAAGAAGCCTAGAAAAATTCAAGACATTCTGAAATTTTTTGCCTCTGGTGTGTCTTCTTGGGGTGGATTATTATAAGCCAAGGTTCGTATCAAAAGCCTTGAGGCTCTAACACCATGAAATAACTAAATAATGGGCTTAATTTATTAACAAGAGGGGGAAACTCAACATTCCTAAACTTGAAGAGGCTAATTATGTGGCTACAAGTACTTCCGATAACTATACCTTGATACTGAGAGAAGGAGATTCAGCCAAACCTCTAACAGTAAGTTGGTCTTGTTCTTCAATAATCCACCTGCAAGAAGCAAACATGACAAAGAAAATAATTAATTAGTAAGAATTCGTCTTGGTCTTGTTCTTCAATAGGCATCCACCTGCAAGAATCAAACATGACAAAGAAAATAATTAATTATTAAGAATTTGTGGGTTAAAAACATTTGTTTCTTTAAAACAGTTAAGATTAAAAGAGAATGTAATTAAATTAGAAGGTCAATTAACCTTGTCTTCCTTTTCTGGTTTGCCCTTCTTTCTTGCAACTACTAACCCATAAATATGCTTCATATCTTCCAGTCCACCTATGCCTAACCATACCAAAATCAACAATGGGTTTAAAGGTTGTTTTTAGGAAACCAACTCATAAGTGAACATATAGTTGAAAAGTTAGCAGTTGATTAACAACTAATTTAATTGTTAGCTTATAAACTAATCATCTTTGATCAAATTAGATAACAAACGTAAAATAAATAAAACATGGTGAAAAATTTATTGGGAACATATTAGGACGTAAATGCAAAAAGAAAAAAAAAACCTTCACTTTTTAAAACGCTACTTAAAATGGTTATTAAAAAAACTAGTTATGGTTGCCAAATATGCGTAAAACCCAACATTCTAATATACGTTAACGTTGTTTACTTTCTATTTCTTGAAAATGTCTTGGCAAGTAATATGAAATATAAAAAAAATTGAAATAATAAATGAATTAATTACATGGTGACATGTCTAAACTGAGAGGTTCTTTGACCAAGTGTCTAGTGATTTTCTGTGACAACCTGCTTTTGAGCTACTCTACTGGAGTCTCTCTTCTTTGTTTCCACTGTTAAACATTGATTTGTTCTTTCAGTTACACACCTTGACTGAGAACCAGGGCTCATGGACAATCTAAGTGATTGTACATCACTATTAATACCACCACCTTCATTATCATAATTAGCATAAGGGCTTTGTGATCGGTACTGTGGTGGTGTGGTGGTGTGGTGGTACTGGTGGAGAAACTATCCAGTTGTGTTTGGCAGCAATTGCTTCTTCTTCATGATACGTGTTTTAAGAGTATTATTTGGTAAAGGAGTTTATCACTAAGGTTTCCAGACTCGAACATATACCTGTCGGTGAAAGTATATACCAACTGTCTCAATTACAAAGATGCAACCCATTGTCTGCAAAAACTGAATCACCAAAGAGACAACATAACCTTCCATTAGGCACAAACATTGAAGTTGAATGTAGTCCAAACTTCAAATAAATATAAATCATTGGTAACAACTTCAAATAAATATAAATGCTACTTGAATTAATTCCAGCAGAAAGGCCTTAGATGTAGTTGAATTACAAGGACATAACGTCCTTCCGTCTGAACCTAATCTCAAGAGAGGAAAACAAATAATTAGATCCACTAATTGAATGTTTTATCCCAATTAAAAACAATTTTCTGAACTTCCTTAAATTATGATCTACAACTTTGTTGCCTTGACCTTTTTTCTAAAATGAAACAAAACAAACAAAAAGGAGTTACTTTGTAGATGCCATAGATCTCATCCAAAATTATAAAGTTATAAATCCATCACAACAGAACATCTAAATATTTAAAAATCTTTTAGATGCCAAAACCAAAATCACTCCACCTGCTCCAAATCATCATCATCATAAAAAGGGGAGATTATTCGATTAACTCAAAAAATTGAAACTGGTGCAATGTTCGTGCCATATAAGGAGTTCCATTAAGATTTATCACATACTTCAATGGATGGTCTATTAATCTTAAGCAAAATCTTTGTCCACTCCTATTTTGAAAAGAACCCAACTAACCACAATCTAAGCAAATGTAAAAATATTTTTTCAGAAAGGAGGGATTAAAGTTATGTAAGTTTAGAAGAATACATAGTTTAGAATGAAACTATGTATCAGCAGTTTATTCTTTTAAAAGGTGCTCAACTCTGAAGTATTATTACAGATCAAGAAAATGCGGTCCGTAAAATGGAGTAAACATACTCGTTCAGCCAAACTATGGCTATCGGTAGCTTGACCTCGACGAGCTCGAACATGAATATAATCTTGTTTTTTAGCTTCTGTAATCTTTGGTTTATCTTTTGATGAAGTTTCTGTTGAATCTCCTTCTGAACACCCTTTTATCTCCTTCTCTTTGACACTATTTTCTTCAGAAACCACCTGAAAATTTGAGCACCCAAATGAGATTTGAGAAAGATTTTTTAAGAAAAAAAAATGGATAAAAAAAGATTCAACCATTGGCTTTTGAATCACTTGGGCTTTTCTTTTCTTGGGTGATAATGAGACTAAACTTGAGTTTTTCTGCAAGATTGTTTGATCCCCCATTAATGGCGGCTGTCGGCAACTTGTGATCATTCTTGAATGCGTGTTTTGATTCATGTGATCAAACCCAGACCCGTAACCCAATTGATGATTACCGTAACTGAAATCTGGATACCCGTTTTCAATACCCGGGTCGGGTTTAATTGCAAAGTTTCTGATCAAACCCGAATGTTGCATAGAAGATAACATGTTAGGAACCTGATGATCATTCCCATTAAAAACCATCTGCTGTTGTTGTTGCCACTTTATTCTTGCTTGTTGTCTTTCGAACACACTCACGTCGCCGCCGCCGTTGACGGTGGTGGTATTGCTGTGACATTGTAGCATCTCCGGCGAAGCTCCGTTCATTCTGTAATCAATTTTTTTCCTTTTCAAAATGGGTACAGACAGAGCATAGTCCGATGCATATTTTGGAAAGTTCGAAGCACAAGCTGAAAATAACTCATAAGAAAACCAATTCTAGAAAAAAAGAAAAAGAAACATAACTAGAAAGCACAACGATAGGCCACAAAGAATTGTGCTATAAAGAAAGCATTCATATTTTACCTAACCATGATCATGGAAGCTATGGTTTCAATAAATGACTAGTGCAGGGGTAGTTTGTAAATTGCTCTCTCAATTCTCCATCCAAAGGATTTCAATAACATCCATTTTGGTAAGTTTGATATTTGTTAGAATGTCCTCCATTCAACATGTTTTCAAACTAAAATTGCCAATTTCGTAATCATTGCAAAATAATTCAGTTATAAATTTTGGTCCTCAAGATTACCTCTATTTCACTCAATCCCTTTAAAACATCTGAAACTGTATGTGGTCAAACTTTGCAATTTTGAGTGACAAACTTTACAATCAAGATTCTTGTTTCTTTATATTACAAAGCCGTGGTCATCGTGTGAAAAGGGTGTTGCGACAAAAATGCACAATCATTTCTTATAATCCGTGATGCATAAACAATATTACAAAATACTTATTTGATGAATACTCTTCAAAAACCTGCACATCTCATCATATACAATTCCATCTCTCTCTATACCCTATGGGGTTGCCAAAACTTCGTTAATGGCACCAACAATCGAAACATCCGATATGTGATGATTTGAGGTTTTTTGTACAAACCAACAATTGTTCTCTGTGACTATTCATCTTTTAGAACCAAATAACAAAAATAAGCAAATGAACAACAAAGGCAACAACTATGATTTGCTCAACTACTCCTTATTGTGAAGAATGGTTTTCGTTTTATTTTATGCAGACTCTGAAAATTTCTCTATTCAATGTTGTTATAATGTCATAGAAACCAGAAATTCCACCTACAACTGAACACAAAATCTTTCCAGAAACAACAATCTGTAAAACGTCAAATAGGCAACAACATACATATCATTTGAAATCAACAAACGAACAACAACTAAAAAGGCACTTTAAGGCAGCAAGTTCAATAGAGAAGTCAAATCAAATTCACAAGTTCAATAGACATGATAACAAATAAATTCATTAGGATTTAAGGGCAACAACACAAGTCTTACACAAGGCAAATCGAGACAACAAAATATGTACTCCATAATCATAAATCAATCATAGTGTATTAGAAACAGGGGACTAAACTCTAATTTTCGAGAAAATAAAAGCAGAACCAGTAATCGTGAAAAAAAAACTAATCAAATCTACCAGAAAACATACCTGGAAACGGAAACTCATTGTCCACTTGGATAAGCAACAGTAAAAACGATCTAAAAGCTTAAATGAACAAAAAAATCAACCAATTTGAAGAACCGAGAAACGAAAATCAACCAATTTGAATATAAATTGCTTACCTGTTCGAGTTGAGAACTGCAACGTAGGTGAGAAACGATTTGAGGGACAATTTCATGGACAACGAATTAGAGGGACTACGAATTTGAGGGACGGTGATTTAGGATTTCGTTTGAACGATTAGTGAGCGATCAGGATCTTGGTTTGGAACGATCGGCAAAAACTCTAGGGTTCTGACTTTGATTAATTTTAATTTGAGTGAATCTGTAATTAGTTGTTGTTATATAATTTTGATTTTAATTTTATAAATAATCTTTTTAGATACGCTTGTCAAAACATATCAACATATTTATAAAAATATTAAAAATTATAAAAAGAAAACCTTGTTTTAAGAGACGTTTAGTAATCCGTCCCTAAAACAACGTTCCACATTTTTAGAGAGGTTTTTGGTTAAAAGCCTCTCTAATGATTTTAGAGACATTTTTCATTCAGTATATTTTTCCTGGAAATCATTCTCTAAAACTCATCCTACCTTCAGCTACCCTTAATATTTTTGTCATCCAATTCCTTCTCTAAAACATACCTTCAGATACACTTCCAAAACCTTCTCTGAAGGTTCCTTCTCTAAAGCCCATTTCTCTTGTAGTGTAGCCAGATGCTTCCTTATCCTGTTCTTCCTTGTTTCTTAGTGCAATTTTCATATACCTACATCCTCCTCTTTGGCTCTCTCCCTTTCTTTTCTATTCTATTTATTAACTGTTGGAAAATTCAGAAATGCACAAGTACAGTTAATGCTGCTAGAAGAACTTGATTACTACTTCTGAAGTTAATGTTGCTGAACAAGATTAATGCTGCTAAGTCAAAGATTAATACTGCTAGAGGAGATTACTACTGCTAAGCAATTTTAGTACTGCTAGTAGTTAGTACTGCTGAACATTAATACTGCTCAAAGTATTAATGCTGCTGAAGACTTAGTACTGCTTAAGAGATAATCAAGATTCGTGCAGATCAAGTTTGAAGATTATGGAAAGCTTGGAGATTAAGATGGAAGATTATTTTGAAGATCTTTTATTATTTGTAATTATATTTTATCTTCAGTATATATAAAATAGTTTGTAATTGATAGAGAATTACTTTTTTTTGAATTTTTGTTTTCATAGAGAGAATCAACCTCAAGGTTTGTAATCCTAATTCTAGAGAAGTAGAATTCGTATTGGTGAGCCTGTTCATCAATATTGAGGTTGAGTGTTGAATCTTGTAGCTTTACAATCATTCAATAAAGTTTACAAGTTGTTATTCAGATTCACTGTTTTCACTGTTTCATTGAATATTAAAGTGTTATTCCGGAAACTCCTTTAATATTGTTTCTGAGTGTTTATTCTTGTTAAGAATTAAGATCCTGACAAGTGGTATCAGAGCAAGTATTCTCAGAAATCTTATTCATCATGGAAAACACAGTTGAATCAAACAGTACTCTGGTCTCAAAGGTTCCAATGCTCAGATCCAATAAATTTGACATGTGGAAGATTAGAATCAAGCAATACATTCTCCTCACAGATTACTCCATGTGGGACATCATTGAGAATGGCCCATCTGATGCAGGAAAGATTGGTGAAGATGGAAAGAGAACCCCACCAAAGACGGATGCAGAAAGAAAGACAAGGCAGACAGAGATGAAAGCCTTGAGCACACTGCTCTTGGCCATTCCCAATGAGTATCAACACCAATTCTATAATTGCACTGATGCACAAATGCTCTGGAATGCTCTAGAGAAGAGATTCTCTGGTACCAAAAGTACCAAGAGAAATCAGAAGGCAATATTGAAACAACAGTATGAAAACTTTATGTCAACTAAGAATGAGTCCATGACTCAAACTTTTGACAGGTTCAACAAACTGATTGGTGAACTAGCTACTATGGGAGTACATATTGATCAAGATGATGTAAACAGAAAGTTCTTAAGGTCCCTTGGAGATGAATGGACCATGTACACTGTTTCATTCAGACAGAATGAACAATTGGAAGAGAAAGAACTTGATGATCTGTACAATGATCTTAGAGTATTTGAAGTTGAGGTGGAGGCAAAGAAGAAACCCTCTGGATATATTCATAATGCTGCACTCCTATCAGCATCAATTGATTCTACTGCTAACCCTGAATCAGTTAATGCTGCTAATGGAGCAAATCAAGGAAAAGGCACTGATTCTGTGTTTGAAGCCTTTATCTCCAGCCATGGAAACTCTTCTCTAATTAATGATGATTTGGAACAACTTCATCCTGATGATCTTGAAGAGATGGATATTAAATGGCAGATGGCCATGCTTTCCATGAGGGTGAAGAAGTTCATCAAGAGAACTGGGAGGAACAACTTCTCCCAAAGAAGAGAAGATGGTGCAGGGTTTGATAAATCAAAGGTGGAGTGCTATAAATGCCATCTGAAGGGACACTTTGCCAGGGAATGCAGAAGTAGAGTGTCTCACAACAACAACCACCAACAAGTACAGTCTGGAAACCTCAACCATAACAGAAACTCTGCTCAAGCCCTTGTTTCTCAACAAGGAATGGGGTTTGACTGGAGTGATCAAGTAGAAGAGGCTATCCAAAATCAAGCACTTATGGCTGAAGTATCTGATCTCCCAACTGAGGTAAGTTCTAATCTCTGTTCTAAAACTTGCATAGACACTGTTAAAAGGTACAGGGATCACAACCAGAAGATGAGTGATGACCTTAAGAGATTAGAAAATGATATAAAAGACTATGTGAGAATTGTTGAGAGGTTTGAGGAACAGATTAAAGGCTTTCAAGCCAATGAACTCCAACACTCATATGACACCAATTACTGGAAGTGGGAGAAAAAGGATCTAGAACTTAAACTGACCAAATCTAAAGAGGAGAGTGAAAAGTTGAGAGAGGAGCTAACCAAGGTCAAGCTTGATGTGGAAAAGTTTTCCAATGCTTCTAAAGCAATAGACTCTTTACTACAAACCCATATTCATGACAATTGAGAAGAGGAATTGGGTACCATGCCACACCTCCACCATATAACAACAACTACATTCCTCCTACTTCAGACTTACTAGAAACCAAAGATAGGAAGGACTTGCCTGAGGGAGCCACTGAGATAGATCCCTTAGATGAGGTAGTTGTTGAGGATAAGACTGAGAAAGAGGTTGGTAAGAGTAAGGAGAACAATGTGAGTGGTGAGATTCCTCTAGAGAATAACATTATCACCAATGAGGACTGTGGAAGGGCTTGGATCAAATCCAAAGACATAGAGAAGACAGAGGGAAAGTCTAGTAAGGTCCATTACAAACAGACCACAGTTGTGAATCCAGGTCCTTGCAAACAGTGTGCTTGTAAGAAGAATGAGCCCCTAAAACATGATAAAAAGAGAGAAAATCAAAGAAACTGGAATAATCTTTGGGCACAAAAACAAGGGGTTGATGTGAGTAAAATCAATAGACCAAAACTTTGTTTTATTTGTGGCAAATTGAATCATCTTGCCAAAGACTGTTATTTCAATCCTATGAACCAAAGGATGAACTTTCAAAGATCTATGCAAAAACCCCTTGGTTATAGGAAGATTGAAAGGAACCATGTGGCTAAGAAATCTGTCAAATCTAAAAGCGACATGAAGAAAAAGATTGTTAAAGAAAGTGTCAATATGTGGGTTCCTAAATGCACTAAAACTGTTAGTACTGCTACCCTAAATAGTACTGCTGACAATGATAGTGCTGCTAGAAGTAATACTACTGTTATCAAAGTTAATACTGCTAACTCTGTTAGTGTTGCTAACAAGGTTAGTATTGCTGAACTTGTTAGTACTGCTAACTCTGTTAGTACTTCCAAAGTTAGTACTTCTTCTAGTGTTTATGCTGCTAAGCCAATCATATTGACAAAGTAATCCAATAAAGAGTGTACTGATTTTAAAAACCTCATCAAAAAGGAATGTAAATACTTTGATGAGAAAGGGAGACCAAGACCACTTTGGCTTGGGTCCCCAATCAATACTAATTGTTTAATCTTATGTGCAGGGCAACCAGCAGCTCAAGGGAAAGAGCATCTGGCATGTTGATAGTGGTTGTTATAGGCACATGACAGGGAACATGTCATGCCTCAAGAATTTCAAGAAAATTGATGGTGGGCATGTTGCCTTTGGTAATACTCCAGATGGAGGTAAGATTAGTGGTAAGGGGGTTGAAACCAAAGGTAAAATGACCTTTGAAGATGTATTTTATGTTGAGCAGTTAAGGTACAATCTGTTAAGTGTATCACAGGTTTGTGACAAACAGCATAGTATATTATTTACAGATTCTAAATGCATTATCCTTGCTCCTGGATTCAAGGTAGTTGATGAAAAGATGATACTACTAAGAACTCCCAGAAAGGATAATGTTTATTGCTTAGGTATGGAAAGTGTTTCAACTGATTCATCCCTAAACTGTCTTGTTTCAAAAGCTTCTTTGGATGAATCATCACTTTGGCACAAGAGGATGTGTCACATGAACTTTAAAACAATGAATAAACTTGTTAAAAACAACCTTGTAAGAGGTTTACCTTCCAAAGTCTTTTCATGTGATGATCATTGTGTTGCCTGTCTCAAAGGCAAACAACACAAAACTTCTCATAAGTCCAAAGAGTTGAACACAATCTCTAATTCTCTTCAGTTGTTGCATATGGATCTGTTTGGTCCTACAAATGTTATGAGTATAGGTAAGAAATCATACTGCCTGGTTATTGTTGATGATTACTCTAGATTTACTTGAGTATATTTTCTAAGGACTAAGGATGAGACAAGTGGACTGATCAAATCCTTTATTCTAAGAATTGAAAACCAAACAAATCAAAAGGTAAAAGTCATTAGGTCAGACAATGGTACTGAATTTAAAAATCATGACCTAAACACCTTTTGTGAGGAAAAAGGAATTGAGAGGCAATACAGTGCTCCTAGGACTCCACAACAAAATGGTGTTGCTGAGAGAAGGAATAGGACACTGATTGAGGCTGCTTGATCTCTGTTGGCAGATTCAAAACTTCCAATTACTTTCTGGGCTGAAGCAGTTAATACTGCTTGCTATGTCCAAAACAGAGTTCTAGTAGTCAAGCTTAAAAACAAGACAATATATGAGCTTTTAAATAAAAGAAAACCATTTATTGGATTTTTCAAACCTTTTGAGTGTCCTTGTACCATTCTCAATACCAAAACTCACTTAGGAAAGTTTGATAGCAAGGCAGATGATGGTTTTCTTGTTGGTTACTCATCTCAGAGTAAGGCTTACAGGGTTTTTAATACTTCTTCTAGAATAATTGAGGAAAGTGACAATGTCAAATGCAATGAGAACACACCAAATCCTATTGGGTCTGGTCCTTAGTGGTTATTTGACATTGATTCACTAACTAACTCTTTGGATTTCAGTAGTGATTATCATGCAGGTTCAGGAAGTGGAGGATCAGGGGATGACAAAGTACAAGTACAAGACATTATTCCTCAGTCTGTGATTTTTCCCATACCTACAATAGAGCCTGTTGATGTATGTGCAAAGAAAACTATGACTGAACCAAATCAGAGTGAAGAAGAAGGAAGAGATGTGGAGAATCAAGTGCATGAAGAGCCAGAAGCAGCTGATGAGATCCCCTCAGCTGACTTAAATGATTCCAATCTGGATGTGGGAATCAATGAAGAACCTACTCATCAGACTAGAACTCAAAAGAATCATCCTCTAGAGCTGGTCATAGGAGACATCTCTTCTCCTATGATAACAAGGAATCAAAGCAGACTTCAAGAGCTGCAGGATAAGCAACACACAGTACTCTCTTGCTTTCTATCTCAGATTAAGCCTAAGAAGGTTTATGATGCAATGAAAGATTCCATTTAGATAGAAGCTATGCAAGAAGAGTTACTGCAGTTCAAATTGCAAGAAGTTTGGGACTTGGTGGACCTTCCAAAAGGTCATAGAGCTATTGGCACCAAGTGGATTTTCAGGAATAAAAAGGATGAGAGAGGCATTGTGATCAGAAACAAAGCAAGGCTTGTGGCACAAGGGTACACTGAAGAAGAAGGCATTGACTATGAAGAAGTGTTTGCTCCAGTGGCAAGGGTAGAGGCAATTAGGCTATTTCTAGCCTATGCCTCATACATGAAGTTCAAGGTATACCAAATGGATGTGAAGAGTGCCTTTCTTTATGGTACAATTGATGAAGAAGTATATGTCTGTCAGCCCCCTGGATTTGAAAATCCATCATATCCTGACAGAGTATACAAACTGAAGAAAGCACTTTATGGTCTTCATCAAGCCCCAAGAGCATGGTATGATACACTGTCTACCTATCTCTTGGTGAATGGGTTTGAAAGAGGAATAATTGATAAGACCCTCTTCATTAAAAGAAGTAAGAAGGACATCCTACTTGTTCAGATTTATGTGGATGACATCATCTTTGGATCCACAAAAGATCAGATGTGTAGAGACTTTGAAAAGTTGATGGACAAGAGCTTTAAAATGAGTTCAATGGATGAACTTACTTTCTTCCTTGGGCTTCAAGTGAAACAGAAGAAAGATGGGATCTTCATAAGCCAATCAAAATATGTGAAAGACATCCTGGAAAAATATGGTTTAACAGACTCAAAGCCAGCAAGCACACCTATGGAGACTCATAAACATATCACTGCTGATCTTGAGGGGGAGGATGTTGATGTCCATCTATATAGATCAATGATTGGATCTCTCATGTATCTCACAGCCTTAAGACCAGACATCATGTTTCCAGTGTGTTTGTGTGCCAGATTCCAAGTCAAGCCAAAGCAATCACATCTTCAAGCTATTAAAAGGATTTTCAGATACTTAAGAGGGCAACCTAGATTAGGTCTTTGGTATCCGTATGAATCCAACTTTGACTTGATTGCATATTCAAATAGTGACTTGGGAGGTGCTAACATGGACAAAAAGTCTACTTCAGGTGGATGTCAACTTTTGGGTGCAAGACTAGTATCTTGGCAGTGTAAGAAACAAACCACAGTGTCCTTATCAACAACAGAAGCTGAGTATATTGCTGCTGCAAGTTGCTGCTCTCAGGTTCTATGGATTCAGAATAAGATGCTGGACTATGGGGTAACCTTTCTTCACACTCCAATCTTCATTGACAATAGAAGTGCTTTAAGCATTATTAACAATCCTGTCAAGCACTCCAAAACAAAGCACATTGAGATCAGGTATCACTTTATCAGAGATTGTAATGAAAAGAAGCTAATTCAAGTTGCTAAACTTCATACTGACAACCAGTTTGCTGATCTATTCACTAAAGCTTTTGATGTAGGTAGATTCACATTCTTGGTCACAAGTGTGGGCATGATCAACTCTGAATGATCTCATGTCTTAAAAAGTGTTTTCATACCTGTTATTGGTTTATTCTTTGGTGCTACTAACATCTTTCTCAGGAAGTTATTACCTTGCTCAGAGTACCTCAAGCTTCAAAAAGTGTAAGTATAGTTAATACTGCTAGTGGTTAATACTGCTCTTAGTTAATACTGCTAGTTAGTTAATACTGCTAGTGGTTAATACTTCTCTCAGTTAATACTGCTAGTTAGTTAATACTGCTAGTGGTTAATTCTGCTCTCAGTTAAGACTGCTAGTTAGTTAATACTGCTAGGAGTTAATACTGCTTATGTCCCGAATCGTATAAATACCCTTTTTGTCCGCCCAAAATTTCATAACGACTCTTTGCTTTCTATTCATCTGCTCTCTAACCCTTTTCTCTCAAGCACCAAGTGTTGCAGTCCAGAATACTCAAGCACAATGGCATCCATTGCATTCATTGATGAGCACAACGAGATTGCGATGCTTCAGAAGCCAAAACAAGTTGTTGGATTTCACCAGATTATGGATTTTCTCAAGTCCAGCCACATTGCCCATGCTCTCACTGTGTCGGCAACAATATACATAGAGCATCAAAGACAGTTCTGGGCGAATGCCACCGTAGTCACAGAGAATGGTGTGCAGATAATCAAGACAAGGGTGTGTGACAAACCCTTGTCAGTTTCAGAAGAAGTGATACACATCTGTCTACGTCTAGACGATGTTGCAGGTATTACTTCTATTCCAAATGAGGACTTGTTCTCAAATTTGTCAAGAATCGGGTATGGAGGCCAATTGGGTGGTTTCAAATTCTCAAAAGCAAAATTTTATACCCAATGGCGTTTTCTTGTCCATACCCTGTTGCACTGCATTTCCAAAAAGACTACTGGATGGAGTGAGTTTAGCAGTACCATTGCTTATGCTTTGGTCTGCTTAGCCACTGCCAGAAAGTACAATTTCTCAAAAATGTTTTTCAGTGATCTTGTATCAAACTTGGGAAGCAAAAAGAGTTTTTACATGTGCCCAAGGTTTGTACAAGAAGTTATAACCCATGAATTGACGAATATGACTCACTTTGATTAGGTATATGTACCAAAAATCCTCAAAGGTAAGGTCTTTTCAAACATGAAAAGATCTCCATTGGACTCGGAAGGAGTTGACACCCCATTGTTCTCTACAATGATGGTGGTGTCCCACACTGAAGAAGGTATGGCTTCAGGGTCAAGGCCCTCATTAGACCAACCCACTGAAAGCCAATCCCAACCTTCCATCACCATATCAATCCCTCAGTCTCTTGTTTAAAAACCAATTGCACCAATAACCAATACATATATCAGGAAAGAGGTAAAGAAGGCTCCTTCCCTTCTTGTACCTTCACCTACAGAGCCTTTAAGCCCTCTAATGGAGAATTCTCCATTAGAGAATATCTACAGGGAAACCACAGGGGTGTCTCCCAACCCCAAGGAGGTGCTCAATAAGGAGATGAATGAGCATATGGGTGCAAAGGCTGCCACTACTCCTGCTAGCACAGAGGAGGTCAGTGGTAACATAAATAAGACCTTCCCCATGGAAACTTTAGGTGAGCAATCATCCAAAGGTCCCAGGTGCCAAGAAACCATGGGGATAGCAGGTGCTTCTGCTAGGCAGAAGACCTCTACTACAAAAAGATCCCATGATCCTTCAAAAGGGGGTCACACTCCTGGAGAAGGTGAGGACATGTATAACTACTATGAATTGATGGAAACAATGGGCAACATCAACATGGATGTGATCAAACAAGGAAAAGACATAGAAGAGCTGAAACTGATCATTCTGTCTCAACAAGAAGAAATTGTCAACCTGATGAATATGGTGAAGAGATTAGTCCAGAAAAGGAAGAATAAACAGTATGTGCTCAAAAGAAGGGAACCAGTGACTGATGCTCCCAAAAAGGGGGAGTCAGAAGCTGATGTGAATTTGGAAGATGCCAAAGATAAGGGGGAGCAAGAGAAAGTTAATTTTGAGGGGGAGCAACAAGCAGTGGAAACTGAAACAGAGTTTGTTCAAGCAGCAGAAAAAGAGAAAGCAGCAGTAACAGAAAAAGAACAAGCAGCAGTAACAGTTAATACTGCTGAATCAAGCAAAGTAGCAGAAACTGTTAGTACTGCTGAATTAAATGAAGCTGCAGAAATAGTGCAAGAAGTACTAACAGATCTTGAGATAGCAGAGACCTTAATCAAAGCCAAACATGATACTCCCAAGGTCACCTCAAAGGCCAAAGGAGTTGTCATCAAAGAACAAGGTGAAGTGATCAAGAAAACAAGTGTTGAGAAGGTGGTGAGCAAAGATAAAGGCAAAGCAAAGCTAGTGGAATCTGATCAACCAATCAAAAAGCAAAAGTTAGTTGAGTCAGATGAAGCATTGGCCAGAAAGATGCAAGCTGATCTTGAGCAAGAAGAAAGGGTTCAACTTGAAAAAGACAGGGAAATGGCTAAGGCTCTGGCTGCAGAATTAAATGAAGCTTATCAACAAAGTCTGGCAACTGAAATGGCACAGAAGAAATCTAAAAACCTGAAGAAATCTGTTTTGTTCAAAAGTGCTGCAAAGAAGAGACAACCCTCAAAGACATTTCTTGGTACTCAAGAGAGAAACAAGATGATTACATTTCTCAAAGGTGTTGTAGGCGTCAGAAAGGAGATGTTCTCAAAGATGACTTTTGAGCAGATTAAGGAGTTGTACAATACAGAAATGACCAAGATTCAAAGGAATGAAACTGCCAGGGTGGAAATGGAGAAGAGAATGAAAGAAAGCAATGACTTTCTGATAGAAAAGCCTTTTCCAGATGAGCAAGAAACACCTAAGAAAGAAGCCACTCTAGGTGAAAGTCTGAGGACTTTAAAAAGAACTAAGATGATGGCCAGAAGAAAATCTGTCAAGAAGCCTAGAGTAGCTGAAGTAGAAACAGAGAAGGTTGCTGAAAAAGAAGGGACACCTAAGCCAACTGAACAGAAAGAACCATCAAGCATTGATGATGTGAATCTGTACATGGTAGTGATGGACAAAGTGTCTGAACCAATTTCAGCTGAACCTGTTGGAGTTAAGCCTCCTGAGGTCATTCTTTGGGATACAATGAAGGTGGATGGAAAAGAGTACATCAGGCTCAAAAGAAAAGATGATAAGTATGAAGTGTATAATACTTGGGCAAAGATTGTCAGAACATGCTCCAGGTCAGATATAGAAGAGATGTTTGAGATAGGAATGAAGTTGTATGCAGATCAACTGAAAGCTCCAGAGATTTCAATTACAAAACTTGTGATGGAGTATCTGTGTATGATGTTCAAACCTGAAGAAGTGGAGCATATGATTAGAAATGTGTTTAAAACTGACAACAATTGGACTCTATATGAAACTAGTGGAGTATATGCACTAACTATGGACATAAATCACATAGAGTACTTCCTAGTGGATAGAGTGTACAACCACAGTAGACTGAAGCTTCATGCAATGTTGAAGAAGAAACTTGGATGTGTTCCAGATTCAGAGATGGCAAAGTATTTGATTCAAAGAACAATCAATCAGAGTTTGGGGTTGGATGCAAATACAGGTGTTTGAGCTATTATGTTTTGGGAGCATCTTAAAGATCATCTGAAGAACTTGACTTCTCTTCCTAAAAGTCAAGTTAGGGGGAGATTGTTGGGAAATTCAGAAATGCACAAGTACAGTTAATGCTGCTAGAAGAACTTGATTACTACTTCTGAAGTTAATGCTGCTGAACAAGATTAATGCTGCTAAGTCAATGATTAATACTGCTAGAGGAGATTACTACTGCTAAGCAATTTTAGTACTGCTAGTAGTTAGTACTGCTGAAAATTAATACTGCTCAAAGTATTAATGCTGCTGAAGACTTAGTACTGCTTAAGAGATAATCAAAATTCGTGCAAATCAAGTTTGAAGATTATGGAATGCTTGGAGATAAAGATGGAAGATTATTTTGAAGATCTTTTATTATTTGTAATTATCTTTTATCTTCAGTATATATAAAATAGTTTGTAATTGATAGAGAATTACTTTTTTTTGAATTTTTGTTTTCATAGAGAGAATCAACCTCAAGGTTTGTAATCCTAATTCTAGAGAAGTAGAATTCGTATTGGTGAGCCTGTTCATCAATATTGAGGTTGAGTGTTGAATCTTGTAGCTTTACAATCATTCAATAAAGTTTACAAGTTGTTATTCAGATTCACTTTTTTCACTGTTTCATTGAATATTAAAGTGTTATTCCGCAAACTCCTTTAATATTGTTTCTGAGTGTTTATTATTGTTAAGAATTAAGATCCTGATATTAACTCACCCATCAATTTCAAAACCTAGTTAGTAAGAAAATAATACCCTGTGTCCATAACACTCTCTTAGATCTGAAGGGTTATTGAAGAGACGCAACATTAAAGATGAGAAATTTGAGTTGGTTTATCTTATGTTTTCTCTGTGGTGGGGCTGGTGATGATGGTGTTTGGCATAGAGGTATTTTATGGGGTGGAAGGATGAAATGGCTTGGTGGGTTGGGGTTGTAAGAAGGATGAAATTAAAATGGTTTGATCGACGTCGAAATTTTGTTGATCGGAGTGAAATGAGGTGGGGGGGGGGGTTTGTTTGTGTATATTATAACATATAATAAAAAATTAATCTAAATGAATGTAAAGACTAAAATATCCTTGATTTGATAATTTTTTTAACAGAGTTAGTCTGAGGGACGAAAATGGTAACCAATTATAAACCATAATTATGAAAAAAACAATTTTAAAAAACCAGGGACGGAAATAGTTATAAATAACAAACCATGAGGACGAAAACTGTAGTTTACTCTAAACTTAATCATACCGGAAAGGAAATTGCTGATACAATATAACTAAGGGGGCGTTAATTTGGTTGGGGGTATTAGAAGATTAGGAATGAGAATGATATTGATTGTAGGTGTTTGGTTCACATAGGGAATATAAAAGGAATGAATATGGTTGTTTGGTTGTGAGTTATATAATTAATGATTATATTAGAAGTGCCTAAAATCCATACCCCCCAAATTTGGGGGGAATAGAAAATCTGACGCATCTTTTTCTTTTTTAACCTAATCATGAATCCCTTTACCCCTCTCCTTTCTTTGTAGCCAAATCTCGCCGACGAAGAAAACATAAAACCCTAGTGCCACCATGAACATCCACCGACGGAGAGATGCGGCAGCGAGGGGCGATGGTGTGTCGACGTCCTTCCATCTCCGGCAGCCCACCACCGGCGTCCAGTGCCACCATGAACATCCACCAAACAAAAAAGCTTCCCTGAAGAACCTGCAATCGTTTTCGTTCTTGTGTTTTTTCTCTGTAACTCACCCATTCGGTTGATTTGGCTGCAAGATGGATTATGACTTTGATTACAGGCTATACAACAGGTGATGATCTGTTTTCTTGATGAATGAATGGTTTTTATTTGCAGGTGGGTGTGAGTGTTTGTCGGTGACGGAGAGGGTGGGCGGAGAAATCATGAATAAGGTGGAGAGAGTTGAAAGGGGGGTGTAGGGAGTTTGACACAACCATTTTTTTTCATGTCCAAACACCAACAATGTAAAGGAATGTGCATCAATGGAATACAATATAATTAAAGTACTGATTCCTATTCCATACTATATTCATTTCCATTTCCATTCCCATTCCTTAAAACGAACCAAAAGCCCCCTAACTTTATTGTAATTAACTTTTATGATGACACTTTAATATATATATATATATATATATATATATATATATATAGAGAGAGAGAGAGAGAGAGAGAAAAGTTCAAACGAGAACGCTGACTATTTTAGAAAATAATAAATCATGTAAAAAATCATATGTAATTTTACATTAAAATACGGACGTGGATGACTTTGGCCGCGACCTAACGCCGTGGGCAAAATCGCGTAAATCATATATGATTTTATACGTGAATCATATATTATTTTGTATATACCCGTTGTTCTCGTGTTTTTCTTAAATATATTCTATTCTCGTATGCACCCACCTCCCTCTATATATATAACTTTACTTGACATAAAATTTTAAAATCTTCTTTACATATATATAAGAAAATATGGAATTGTTTATGTGGCACAGTATTCTTAATTTCCTTTTTCTCAAGTCTTTGAATTTTAGTTGTCTTTAAACTATTTAATTTTACTTAATGAATTTATAATGTAATTTATTTATTAAGGTGAATCTCATTTATTAAGTCATAAATGTGTCAAACCTTTTATATTTCATTTGTTTTTTTTATTTAGGGTGTTCTCGGTGTAGTTTGAGGCTAAACCGTAAACCGCATCGCATATGTAGTTTGAGCATGTTTTTAAACCGTAAACCGCACAACATAAACTGCAAACCAAAATTATAAGTTTAAAAATACATTATAAATTAAATCAACGATAAAGTGATAGTAGTCCAAAAAATAAAGAGTTTCAATCCATCCAATTCCCAAATACATATTGTATAATTAAAAATAGTATAAATAATTAAATAAAGTATAAATAATTAAATACTTTTTCTTTCATCTCGATCCTTAAGCCCCGACTCCCAATTTAAATAAAGTATAAATAATTAAATACTAAATTATTCTCTCTCTCCCTCTCTCTCTCTCTCTATATATATATGTTATATACAAAACTAAAAACTAAAAAATATACAAAATATGCGGTGTGGTACAGTTTGAACCGTGGTTTGATAACTCAAACCGCAAACCGTACCACATAGTGCGGTTTGGTAAAAATGCAAACAGCAAACCGCACCGCGAAAGTTCTAAAATGCGCTTTGCGGTGCGGTGTGGACAGTTTATGTGGTTTAGCAGTTTGAATGAACACCCCTATTTATATTCGTATGCTATAAATTTTTCATCTTTTCTCAACTAAATCGTTTATATGATACATGAATTAGATGCACCATCAAAATGGAATCAACAATTTTTATGTTTTATTTTATATTTTATTGTGTTTCTATACTTTTTATTCTTTCTGTTCTGTAGAATTTCTTTACCATAGGTACCATTCTTCATCATCCATAAATTTTCTAAGTAATACCTTTTATAAGAAAAACCATCAATAATAAGGTTACATTTTTCTAAGCATCCAAATCCCAATTTTTCCTTTTTATAAAATTTTGTCTTTTTTTTTATTGATGCAATTTTTAGTAAAACATTAATTAATTACACTATTCATCTTCTTTGGTTACACTCAATTTTCTTTATTTCTTTTATTCCACGTCAGTACTTGACTCTATTTTTTTTATTTACATAACAATTAATGAATATATATATATATATATATATATGTAATCAAAATATTTATAAATGCATTATATCAATGAAAATTACAATCAATATGTATATCTTTATTTACATGACGCTTGAATATAATAATATGTATATTTTTATTTACATTTTTTTAAATTTTTTCCATTTATATTAATGTAGTTATTATAATTAATTTAATTAATTACGATCAATATGTATAATTATATTTACACAACAATTAATATATATATATATATATGTAAAACTCATCATACAAATAAAATTACGATCAATATGTATAATTATATTTACATGAAATTCGAATATAATAATATTTGTCTTTACATAATAATAAACTAATATAATTAATATAAATAATTTAAATGAAGGTGGCGATTAATCAGATCAATATAATATCTTATGATCATTATCAATTATATTATCTACATAACCCTCTATATATATTAAAAAATTATTTGCTAAACGACCACATGTACAAGTTTCAATCATATATATATATATATATATATATTAATTTATACTATTGTCAGTTACAGTTAAATATCTACAACTTGAATTAATATATAAAATTAAAAACTTATTATCATTTAAAATCTAATTAAAATCAATATATAAATATAAATGAAATTAGAACTAATATATAATTAGATACTAATTATAACCTTTCTTTTAATAAATGAAATACTTATTACATTTAATATCAATTATTAGAATCAATATATATAATTAAAATTATAATCAAAACTAAAAATTTATTAGAATCAATATAGCAATATGTATAAAAGAAAACGATAGAAGCAATATAAAAAAAATTAAATTAGATTAACCAAATATATAAAATTAAAAAGAATAGCATACTTCTCATTTTTTTAATTAAAGTTAATATCAAACTATCTATAAAAATGAAATTATAATCGATATAATATTTTTCATTATACATAAAATGAATAAAACCTCTTTTCTTTTCGTAATTCTCTACCGAGAAAGAAGACTATGACAAAAAAAAAAGTCTCAAACACAGAAAAAAAGTCGAACATGTCAAATGAAAAATTAACAATTCAATTAAATTTGCCTATAGTTGAAGTGGTCACATATTGGCAACTACTTTAAGTCTTTACTCTTTGTGCAATCGTGAGTTGGGGAATGGGGGGTTTCGCGGAAGGTTTTCTGCCAAAGTTGCAAACGAGTACATAACAACAAATATAACCAAATTACAAATTTTCCTGCAATTATAGAAAACTAGGTAACACTACCATGTTTGCATGGTGAATATAGATATTCTATGGGAATATATCTAGGGTAGAAATTGATACATTATGATATTAACTAACATAAACTTCTTTCACTGTGTTTGGTTCACATGTATTTGTTTCACAAGGTGAACTTTTTTATCCTGTTTGTGAAATAAAAGTTATATATAAAAAAGTTTCACAATGTGAACCAAACAATTTGTGAAATATATATATATATACATATATATATATATATATATGTTTATTAATAAATTAAAATATTAAGGAAATGTATAATCATCCAATCTTATGTCCAAGTTGTTCATTTTTTTCTTTTCAATTCCTAGTGTCACAATAAACCCAACTACTTCAATACAAATATCAAATATTTGGTTTGATAATTGTCGCCTAATTAAATAAATAACATGAACATCGGCAGGCCTACTAGATGACCAAGTGGGTATGCATGCATGCATCATGCACACACTAAAGGTCTGTTTTTTAGCAGCTTAACGAGCTTAATGAGACTCACAACTTATTCGGTCAGCTATACATGACTGTTTGGTAGTGGCTTAATGATATAGAAAGTGGTTTATTCAGTTTGCTTCTATGGGGGAGCTTTATGCAGAAATCCAAGTTTTTTCCAAACTTGACCCTCCTAATTAAAAAACACGATCCTTCCATCTATGAAAAAACCCTCCTAAACAAAAATCTTCTCAATTTATACAGACAGATTAATCCACACAGACAACTTTATCCATACATGACTTAATGGAAAATCAACCAAACAATCCCTTAGGATTTAAAATCACAATTAAAAATAGTTAACAAAAATTCTTATGTTATACATTTATGACTTCATAAAATCAAGGATTTAAACAATGGGAATTAGGTTTTCTGTGGGCCAAAAGCACAACATCCACTTGTCATTGGGAGCATTTTATAGACTAGTTTTGTGTCCTATATACAACTAATAACTGCACCGATTCAAAAGCTTCCTTTTTTTTTCCACATGTTTTCACAATTTTATAAATAAACGAGTCCATTCTTCAATGTGTTCACAATGTAAATATCATTTTCTCCGACAATCAATTAAATAGGGTTTTTATCTTTCCTTTTGTCCTAGACGACTTTGTAAAGCATTACAAGATATGAAAGAATCAAATCATGGAAACTAGGTGTCATAATCTATACTATATTATAAAAACGATATAAAAAACTCTTAATTATAATATTTTAAGCACAAATTATAACTAATTAAAGTCAATTACCTAATTTATAATTTTTTAATGCTTTGTTACAAGCTTTTCAAGCACAGTATCTCACATAATCATCTATTTGTGGAATTTATATTCATTTATTAATATAACTATTTATTTTTTTGGTGGAGGATTTTATAAAATAAATTTTATATTAGCATAATCTATTTTAAATGTAGATTTTACATTTAAATCTATATTGATGCGATGTAATATAAAATCTTTTTTCTTCCGTATTTTTTATATTACATCTCATAATGATTTTTCCATATTTTATTTTATAAAATCTTTTTTCATATTTTATTTTATAAAATCTTTTTACATTATGAGATGTAATATAAACTATTTTTTCTTCCGTATTTTTTTTGCTAATATAAAATCTATTTTATTTTATAAAATCTACACGTATTTTATATTAGCATAATATAAAATCTACATGTATTTTTTTTTGATAATATAAAATCTACACGTATTTTTTTTTTCACGAGCATTAAAAGAAAAAAAAAGGTTGATATGAGTTAAAAATAAAAAATAACGAGATACACTAATAAATTATCGTATTCTTTAAAATAAAAATATTCCGCAATACTTTCCAAATTAACCAAGTGTAAAGAAAATAAAATAGAAACGATGTAGATATAAAAATATTCTTCTATATTTTTAATATATTTACATTTAAATGTAAAATCGAAAATAAAAATAAAAGATTTTAAAATATTCTCTACATTCACTATAAATATATATAGTTTCTCTATGTATCATCCGAGTACAAGAAGAAGACGAACGGTCGGGTGTCAATGGCGGAACCTGCAACTGAACAAAATGTATTCCACTGTATTTTTGTTTCTTTGAAAAACTATTTTTTTATATTTTATTTTATTTACTGAGGATTTGTTTATATTTTTCAAAACCCACAATCATATTTTTCGAAGTAGGGGAATAAGATATATATATACATATCTTTATTTTTATCGACTAATACTATGAGGTCTTGAAGTCAATAGTAAGATAAATATGTTGTGAGACATGTCGTTTGAGTTTTAAATAATATAATACAAAACTATTATCAATATTATTGCACAAAGTCATAACAACAAACGACTAAGAATATATATGCAAGTTAACCACTTATGAAAATACATTCGTTTTTTCACATTGTATTTCATTAACTGTTAACACAGAAATTACGTTTCATTTTAACTCGGTTCAATGTTCCAACAAAAATTTTATCCTCCCGTGCAATGCACGGGCCCAACACCAGTATAAATAAAATAAAACAAAAGTAAATAGACATAGGAATCCACTATTCTCATAATTTTATATAAGCCTTTTAAATTGGGACGACTTACAAGTAGATAACTATAAAATATCTCAATTCTAATCTATCACTAATACATCGAACTCTATATATTGTCATTATCCATTAGATGATGGCACAACTATCCTTTGAGACTCTCCTTCTGTCGAATCAAAGGAGTAATGGTGCACAATTGTTGTCTCGTTAAAAACCTTAGTATTAACTGTTGGATTGTGATAGTTTTTGATTAAAAAAAACATAAACATAAACAGCGGAAGCAAACATAACCGAAAATCACAATCTTCCAGAGATCTGGTTACAATCCGATACAAGTAACAAAACAAAATAAAGAGAGGGATTAGAAAAACTTTTCAGATGGAGTTCAAGAACCCAGTAGCAGGATCCTCTCTATCGTGTTCACACCCCAAAACTTCAATCGTGTAAACAGCAAGATCTCTTTTCTTCCCGTGTAATAGCCAAAACACCACACTTTTGTGTATTATGTGTATGTTTATTACTAGGTTTGGCCACCCCACAAGGAGAGGTTGTGGGCGCCGATTTCAAGAAGAAAAGAGGGAGGGAGGCCGAAATTAGATTAGATCTAGGGTTTAGGAGATAAGCATCATATATATATGACCTATCTCTATAAACTCTAATCCAAACAGGCCAAGGCCCATAATTAATAAGGGCCAAAAAAATGTTAGACTAATAGCCAATTAGTCCCTCTAGTAATTAATTAACACATTTAATTAATTACCCATTAAACTCTCTAATATTATTTTCTTGCCTTTACATTAATGAAACTTTGTGTGCGACCCAATAGGCTTATGCTGTTAACTATTTTGTTGTGTCTATGGGCATATCTTCAACAGACTCCCACTTGCACATATCACAACAATTGAACAGCTTACGTTAGCATGAGGTAAGCCATCCAAGACTCGATTTTGCATTAAGTAGTCCTATAGGTAAGTGTTCAAGTATCCATTTGTTACAGATATCCGTGTGAATGTGAGACATGGAACATAGTCAATCTACACATCGTTCACTATTATGTTTCTCGATAAATATTTGTGGTGACCTAAAACAGACTACAAGATTAATCCATTATTAATCCAGTCTGAGTATGCATACATTCATCGTCAGTACCAAATCATCGAGGGGCCTATGGATATCGCTTTTATCATAAGATAAAAGGAACAAAATATTATTGACTTCACAAATCCCCTACCCACTAATCATGTTACACCCAACGTTTCTCTTTATACCGCCTGTTACGGACAACGTTGGAGAAACATCCAAGCATAATAGACTTTGTGTCAGGAATCTCATGTATCTATACTTGGGGATAAAATATATCACCATCTTAGAATTGCCTGTGACATGTTCCTTGAGGCAATATCTAAGTGTGGGTCGTTCAAATACTTGATCTCTATCAAGTATATGTGAGTGTATAGTCGCATCTCTATGCTATATCCATGTCTTATGGATAATCAACTAACACTCCACATCAGTCTTTATTCACTACTCTCATCCAATGGAGAACGACCAACTGTGGAAGATTTTGAACGAAATGTTCCAGGAAGTTAATAAACATGCAAATTAGAACATTTGTAATAAACCAAATGATAGTAAGCGCTCCAAGCATATATTAAGATCTTAATCAAAATATTGATACATCATGCTTATAATGCCTATAAACCTAGTATGAGCATCATGCTTGGTCTGCGACAAGGGCTTGGTAATTGGATCAACTAAGTTCCCATCTGTGCCAAATCTACTAACGATGATGTCTCCGACCTCGACAACCTTCCGGATATAGTGAAACTTCCTGAGTATATGTTGTGTGCGCTTATGTGACTTGGGTTCTTTAGCCAAGATGACTACATCCTTGTTGTCATAGAAGATCTCTATAGCGAAGTGGTGTTTGCGTAATCAGTTTCTTACGCAAAGTGAAGTTCAAAGCGTGGTTTGCGCAAGCTACACGTTACGCAAAGTCTCGTTTGCGCAAGCTGCACGTCACACAAAGTCTTGGTTTGCGCAAGACGCCCGTCGCGCAAAGTCTATTTTGCGTTACAAGTGCAAAACGAAAACTTGTCCTTGAGCTTCAATTGTTTCTCACATTCTGTGTTTTTTTATACTTAGACAAATTTTTTAAAATAGTAATATGGCCTTGTATAGCGGGACCCCCGTGCTAAGTCTGCAAAGGGGGACAAAATTCTGATTGTGATCAAAATTCCTGAATTTCTATTTCAAAGATTTCTTGTATTTTTGTGATTTCATATTTTGGACTAACGATCAGTTCTAGTTTATTATTGCATATATTTTTCAAACAGGTTTAATCAAGATGACTTCCAAAGACGCTCTTTCCATCGGCACTGATGTCAAGCCTCCAGTTCTTTTTAAAGAAGAGTACGAACAGTGGAAGGATCGATTCCTTGATTTCGTGGACAGGCACACAAATGGAGAAAGTATTCTTCTGTCCATTACAGAAGGTCCTATGGTACCAATCACAATTCAAATACCTGATAATGACTCATCTGATAGTGAAGATGGTACTGAGGAAAGAAAACAGAAGATGAAAACAGTTCCAGTAGAGTATAGTCAATATTCAGAGGAACAGAAAAGCCGATATAAAGCAAACAAGCAAGCAAGATCTCTTCTTCTTCAAAGTATCCCGAATGACATCTACGTCAAAATAGACAGTTACAAGGCAAATGCTAAGAATATCTACGCCAATATTCGTAGCGATTGATGCAGTTGGCTACTTTCATCTGATTCCCGACCTTGGATCCCATCATCATCTTTTCCAATTGATCCCACATCTTTTTAGCATCATGCTTGTAGCTATCAATCTTGATGTAGATGTCATTAGGAATGCTTTGGAGTAGAAGAGATCTTGCATGCTTGTCAGCTTTATACCGACTCTTCTGTTCTTCAGAATACTGAGATAAATCCACTTTAACTAGTTCTGTCTTTTCTTCTCTTTCCTCATCATCATGTACATTATCAGATTCATCATTAACAGGTACTTGAACCATGATTGGTGCCATAAGACCATTTGTAATTGACTCCAGAATATTCTCCCCATTTGCATGTCGATCTATGAAATCTTGGAATCGATCATTCCATTGTTCATACTCTCCTTTGAACAGTATAGGAGGCTTGACATCAAATATGAAAATAAGAGCTTCTGTTCGTAAAATTTGTGCCTTTGAAGTCATCTTGAAAAACCTGTTTTGAAAAATATTAGCAATAAGAAACTAGAATTGATCGTTAGTCCAAATGAAACAATCAAGAAAATAATGAAAACTTGAAATATAAAATCAGAAATTTTGATCACAATCAGAATTTTGTCCCCTTCCGCAGACTTAGCACGGGGTTCCCGCTACCCGGTTAGTGGGTGAGGTCAAGGGGCAACGCTCTTGCGGGGTCGAGTACATATTACAGTTTTGAAAAAATTTGACTAAGTACAAAAACTCGCAAGTCACTGTTAAAGCTTAAAACTCGCAGGCGCTGAAACTCGCAAACCACTATTCAAAGTGAAACTCGCAGACTTAAGCATGCGTGTTTATAAAACTCGCAGAACAAATGGACTCCCTGAAACTCGTAGATAGCAGCGTGCGCGTTTCCTGAACTCGCAAGTGCCTAAACACGCAGATCACTATTCACGATGAAACTCGCTAACTGAGGCGTGCACGTTTCCAAAACTCGCTCGTCAAAGCTTGCGCGTTTTGAACAAACTCGCTAGCTTTACTTGCGCGTTTCCAACACTTAGAACTTTTTCCTGATATTTCAAACTCGCACGTCGAAAGAACTCGCAGAACACTGTTCCTCTCCAAACTCGCACCCTTCGATTAACGCGTTTGTAGAACTCGCTAACCACTATGTGCGCGTTCTGGTCATTAGAATATTTTTCTCACTTTTCCAAACTCGCAGACTTCGATCAGCGAGTTTCTAGAACTCGCAGATAACCCCTTGCGCGTTTGAGACCAAAAACAATCCTTTGACTTGTGCGTTCTTGCGGATGAATCTTGCGCGTTTGTTCGATGAACTTGCGCGTTCTGAAGATCTAGCGCGTTCTTGAAGTTTTTCGAACAAAACTTTATTTTCACTTCAAATTCGATTCAAATCTCCATCAAATGATCTGAAACTTTGCAGACTTCTTCTTAATCATGATTCGAACCAATTACAATGCAAAGATTACAAACAAAAACATCAAAAATACAAGATTGATCTATGTGACAGTGCTCTAAAACTCGTGAACTAAAACTCAATAAAATCCAAAAATTCATGAAAATTACAGTGCATTTCGTGAAATTATCTATACAAACTCAATCTATTACATTCATCGATCACTAATAAACCAATTACAACTCAAAAATCCCACTAACAATCAAAAACACATCTGAACTTTGAAAAACACAGTGACGATGAACAGTATCTTGATTTCTTGATCTGATTTCAATTTTTGATCTGCTCTGATACCAATTGTTGTTCCGTAGATTCTAGTTTCCAATCACAAACAAGTAATCAAACAAACAATTCAATTCAATTACCTGTTTTGATTAATCTTCTCAATTCAACAATTACACTTTCTCTCTCTAAAACTCTATCTCTCTCTCTCTACGAATCTCTCTCTCTCTCTCAGATATTACAATCTAACTTCTTAACTCTGTTCACTACAATTTACAAAGGAAAGAAAACTATTTATACCTACAACTAAAATAACAAGGAAACAAAAACTAATACAAATGTTGACTTTGACTTTTATTACAAAGACTTTGACTTTCACTTGAGAGTTGACTTTCTTCAGCTTTGACTTTCTTAAACTTTGACCTTCAGTCTTCTTGATCTTGTATCCAACATATTTATGCCCTAATAGATCCAAAGTAGGGAATCAGATGAAAGTGGCTAACTGCATCAATAGCTACGAGGAATTCAAAGCCAAAGAGAATGAGAGCTTAGAAGATACCTATGAACGGTTTGTCTTGCTGTTAAATGAATTATCAAAGAACAAAGTGAAAAAGAAGCAGCTTGAGAACAATGTCAAATTTCTGAGTATCCTACAACCAGAATGGAATAAGCATACGCGTAGGATGAAGCTGATGAAGGATCTAAATGACATACCGTTACATGAGGTTTATGAGACTCTGAGGCAAAATGAAGAAGAAGTGGAAGAGAAAAGAGCTGAGAAAAAGAAGGCAGAAAAAATTCCTGATCCTATTGCATTGGTAGCCAGAGAGAAAAAGAAAGAAAAAAAAGAGAAGAAGAAAAAGAAGAAAGTGCTTACAAGTTCTTAGTCTGAATCTGAATCAGATGGTGATGATGGAGAAAGTCTGAAACAAGCAATGCTGTTACTGACTCGAGCTTTTCAAAAGAAATTCTACAAGAAGCCGGAATCCAACTCTCAAAGATATTCTTCATCAAGTTCCAAGAATCATGAGCACCGAGAAAGAGTGGAAGGAAAGCGACATGAAGAGAACCGGTATATGGAAAGGAAGCCGGAAGAAAGGAAGAAGTTCGTGAATGATTACACCGTTGCTGAAAAGCTAACAAATGATCCAATTAAATGCTACAACTGTGGCAAGATTGGACATTTTGCTAAAGATTGTCGAAAGCCAAAGGTTCGAAACTCTCAGTATTATCAGAACAAACTGCTATTGGCCAAACAACAAGAAGCAGGCATAGCATTAATGGCTGAGGACGAATTTTGGTTGGATCATTCTGATCAAGAGGATGACAAAGAGAAGGAAGAAACTTCTCATCTTTGTCTAATGGGAAAAGAGGTCAAGTATGATGAGTCATGGTGGTTAAGCTTCAAGATTTACAAAATAAACTGAAAAAGGAAAAAGAAAGAGTTGCTAAAAGGAACAAGAAGATCTTTGACCTTAATTCGTCTGTTATTGGGAACAAAGATCTGATTGATTCTTTACGCAAGTCTGCTTCTGATTCTAAATCACAAGTAGATTGTTTTGAAAAGAAGATTTCTGAGTTTGAAGTTAAAATTTCTAAATATGAGTTTGAGAAGAGAGAATCTGCACTAACTATTCATAAATTGCAGGTTGAAAACAAGCTTTTGAATAAGAAGGTAAATGGTTTGGAAGCCAAACTTTACGCAAGAGGCCAAACAGATCAAACCATTTTTCTCAATGCACCTAACGAAGAGGCTGGTGTTAAAGAAAAATGGGGACTTGGTTTTGAAAACCCCCATTACTTAAAGAAAGGCATCAGAAAACAACCGGCACTTTATAATTTTGATTTTCTTGCTTGTGCTGGTAAACATACTCATTTAAAACCCAAATTTGTTACCAAATTACCGGAAGAAGTTGAGGCAAAAGAAACTGAAAATAGAAAGAATGTAAATAAAATGCAACTACCATTTAACTATGCAAAGTTGAATGATAGTTATCTTTCAGAAACACCAAAAGTTCTTTCAAATGATTATTTTGCTAGCTATTCTGTTTCTGAGATGAAGGCAAAACCTGCAATTGCAAAGGTTTATGTTCCTCCAGTCATTCTTGAAAGCAAAATAGTTGAGTTGGAAAATGTTTTATCTGATGAAAAACTTTTGGTTGATATTCAACAAAGTGTATTTTCTACATTTTTAAAGAACATTGTTTTTCAATCTACATCTATAAAGTGTTCTAAAGTTTCTGAGGCACCTCAAACTTTGTCTGATAATTTTGATGACTTATTTGAGTCTTCAAATGACTTTCTTAATTCTGATGATGTGTGTATAGAAGAAGTTGATATGTTTGACTTCAATGCTCCTCTTCCTGATCATTCTACTTGTCTTATAAATGGAAAAGTGTTACCAAGCGTTCTTAAATCTGATGAGTCATCAACTAAGGTTGGTGAATCAGTTTCTGTAACTGATGATTACTATGCTCAAGGTAAGAAACAAAAGAAACAGCGATTACAGAAACAAAAATACACTGGTACACAAAAGAAAAATCAATCTCAAAAATCTGCTTTTCCTAATAAATCTAAATCTTTTGTTTCAGATATAAGCAAGAAAAAGTCGAAAGCTCGAACCGAATGGCGATCAAAAAGGAAAGATGATGAGATAGCTGAATCAGTTTCTGATAACTATTGTAATAGATCAGTTAGTAGTGATAATGATGTAATTGATCAGCTTCACATAATCAAAACCTTGTAACTTCTTACAAGCGATATTCAATAAAGCAATTGATTCAATTATCTCCTATTACCACTAAATCTTATCATTATCGGAGAAATGATTTTGCTTATTCTCATAATTCTTCTGATTGGTTTGGATCTTATCATGTTTATTCTTCAAGAACAAATATTTTTAAAGGTTTTCAAAAGAACAGAGGGTCCATTTTCAAATGGGTACCAAAATCTTGTGCTAATCTGTTAGGACCCGTTTTTAAATGGGTACCTAAATCTATTGTTTCCTGATTTCTCTTGCAGACCCGGCATATGTGGTACTTAGACAGTGTATGTTCCAAGCATATGACTGGGCAAAAAGCTTTATTGTCTAATTATACAGAGAAATTCAGTGGAAATGTCAGATTTGGAAACGATCAGCTTTCACCAATCTTAGGATATGGTGACATCATTCAAGACAACATAACGATCAGTAAGGTGAGTTATGTCGAAGGCTTAGGGCACAACCTATTTAGCATTGGTCAATTCTGCGATAAAGGGTTAGAGGTCAACTTCAAATCTAAGAGTTGCTCAGTTCGTACTGAAGATGGCACAAAACTCTTAGGTGGACTTCGAAAGACAAATCTCTATACCATCAACCTGTCCAAAGTTCAGATTGACAATCAAGTTTGCTTAATGACAAAAGCTTCAATGCAGCAAAGTTGGCTCTGGCACAGACGTTTATCACACTTGAACTTTCGTTATATCAACAAGCTGGTCAAAGATAAGTTGGTTAAAGGACTTCCTAAGCTGAAATACGAGAAAGAACACTTATGTGCTGCATGTGAGAAGGGTAAGATGAAGAGAGCTCCGCATAAACCGAAGCCTGAACCAAGCACTAGTTCTCCATTAGAATTGTTACATATGGATTTGTGTCGTCTAATGAGAACTCAGAGTTTGGGTGGATAGAAATACGTGTTGGTTATTGTGGACGAATACTCAAGATACACATGGGTCAAATTTCTTCGATCAAAAGATGAGACGCCCGAAGTTCTCATTACTTTCTTAAAGACGACCCAAGTGAATATGCAAAGACACGTCAAGTTTCTTCGAACGGACAACGACACAGAGTTAAAAAACAAGATAGTTGAAGAATATCTCGAATCGGTCGGGATATCACATCAGTACTCTGCTGCTCGTACGCCTGAAAAAAATGGAGTAGTCGAAAGGCGAAATCGGATGCTAGTCGAGGCCGCTCGTACTATTCTTAGCCAATCCGATCTACCTCTATTTTTGTGGGCAGAAGCTGTGTTGACTGCATGTCATACTCAAAATCGGTCCATGATACACCGCCGTTTTCAAAAGACTCCATATGAGCTGATCAACAACAGAACACAAACAATCAAGTATTTTCACATTTTTGGGTGTAAATGTTTTGTGCTTAACGACAGAGAGAGTCTGAATAAATTCAGTGCTAAGGCGGACGAGGGTATCTTCATTGGTTATTCTTCAACATCAGCAACATATCGTGTTTATCTGAAGAAGTCAAAGACAGTTGTCGAGAGCGTGAATGTAACATTCTATGAAGAGATGGCTTCTGAACAACTCAGTTCAGAACCCGTTATCACTGGAGTATTAGCTTCTGGGTAGATCAGTCTAGAACCTGCTTCTACAGTGAATAATTCGAAGAACGCTTCTACTTCTATTTCACATTTATCTGATTTAGATTTGTTATTTGAATTCTTTTATGATGAGTTTCTAGGTTCTAATGTATCTAAATCTGCTGTGACTGACAGGTCTGAAGACACAAGTTGCAATCATCCAGTCACTTCAGAAGTCATAACTGAACAAGAATCCCCCGTTCAGTCAGAAACTCACATTCCTACAATTACTCCTACAGTTGAAGATATACAAGAAATTGATGAGTCAGAAGTAACTGTTTCAGTTGGTTGTCATACATTGTCTACTCAACAGCCAGATTCTGCTGTTCCAACTGATACTTCTGCACCTGAAACTTCAACTGCAAACCTCCCTCCTATTATTCAAACAGAAGAGTCTGATAGTGGATTTCTAGATGATGATCATGTTCAATCAGTATCTACTCCACTCCCTCATGAGCATCGCTGGACCAAAGACCATACTTTACATCAAGTAGTTGGAGATCTTAACAAGCTTGTACAAACGAGGTCAGCGACTCTTAATCAATGTATGCATGACTCAATCCTCAGTAAGATTGAGCCAACGCGAGTATGAGAGGCTCTTGCTGATTTGGACTGGATATTTGCTATGCAAGAAGATATCAATCAGTTTGAAGCCCTAAAGGTTTGGAGATTAGTTCCAAAACCAGAAGGTAAAACCGTGATAGGAACTAAATGGGTATTCAAGTATAAAAAGGATGAAGATGGTATCGTCATAAGGAACAAAGCTAGACTTGTTGCCAAAGGTTACCGGCAAGAGGAAGGCATAGACTATGATGAGATGTATGCTCCAATAGCGCGTATAGAAGCAATCCGCATGTTTCTAGCCTACGCAGCTCATAAGAATTTCACAGTCTTTCAGATGGATGTGAAAACAACCTTTCTGAATGGCATTCTTAAAGAGGAAGTGTACGTGCTCAACCAGAAGGGTTCGTCAATCCAGAGAAGCCAGATCACGTCTACATGTTGGACAAAGCCCTGTATGGTTTAAAACAAGCCCCTCGAGCATGGTATGACGTTTTATCTAAATTTTTGGTCAAGTCCGGTTTTTCTAAAGGTAAGGTTGATACCACTTTATTCATCAAAAAGGAAAAATCCGATATCATTCTTATTCAAATATATGTTGATGATATAATATTTGGTTCTACAAATCCAAAATTTTGCAAAAACTTTTCTAACCTCATGGTGTCACGTTTTCAAATGAGTATATGATAGGAGAGATGAATTTCTTTCTCGGATTACAAGTTAAACAATTTTCTACGGGGATTTTCATTAACCAATCTAAGTACATTTTGGACGTTCTTCGGAAGTACAAAATGGAAAATTGTAAACCAATTGGAACCCCGATGGCACCAGGTACTAAGATTAACACTGATCCTTCGGGTAAAAGTGTTAATGTTAGAACTTATAGAGGTATGATAGGATCGTTAATGTATCTTACATCTAGTAGACCAGATATTATGTTTTCAACATGTTTATGTTCTAGATATCAAGCTGCTCCCAAAGAATCCCATTTGGCTGCTGTCAAACGGATTTTTAGATATCTAAAGGGGAATGTAGATCTTGGTCTGTGGTATCCTAAGGATACTGGGTTTCAACTGACTGCCTATTCAGATGCAGATCATGCAGGTTGCATGTTGGACAGAAAGAGTACTTCTGGTCACATTCAATTTCTTGGAGACAAGTTTGTTAGTTGGGCATCAAAGAAACAATTATGCGTTTCCACATCGACTGCTGAAGCAGAATACGTAGCTGTTGCCAGTTGCTGCTCTCAAGTCTTGTGGATGCGAACACAGCTACGAGACTATGGATTCAAGTTTGACAAAATTCCAATCTATTGTGACTCGAAGAGTGCAATCGCAATATCTGCTAATCCTGTCCAACATACGAAAACCAAACATATTGACGTCAGGTATCATTTTATGAAAGATAATGTAGAAAAAGGAACAATTGAACTTTATTTTGTAAAAACAGATTATCAGCTTGCAGATTTATTTACCAAACCATTAGATGAAAAGAGATTTAATTTTCTTATCTCTAAGCTTGGTATGTTAAATCTGAAGACATAATCAGTTGTTACCCAATATAGTTATGTATTGTTATTTTTCATCATTTTCTTTATTATTATTTCTGAAGGATATCTGCACTTTAACATGTTGTTCATGATCTCAGGGGGAGTAAGAGAAGATTAAATATGATCTACATTATTTTGAGGGGGAGCATAACTAATTTCTGCATTTTATTTCACTGACAAAATTTTTGTGATGCATGATTTTAGGGGGAGCATATAAGTCAAGTCAAAAGGAGTAAGACTATGATTTCTGATTAGTTCAAATCAGAACTCGTACTTTAAATTGTTTTACTGTTTTATGTCTTTTACGTTTCAATAAATGTTGTGAATAAAAGTTGCTTTGACTAGACTTTGAGACTTATGCAGGATGAGAGAGGATGACACGATCATATCATTTTGACTTAAGCATGACTTCATGAGATTTAAGACAAAGCTAAAAGGTAAATTTCTTATCTTAATCTCAAATATATCTGAAAGAAGGACAACTTTCAGATATAGAAAACATGTTCTGAAATGTTCAAACCACTTCCGATTCTTAAACAGATTTCATGAATTGGAAGTGTGATTTTTAATGTTTTCATTTTTATTTTTGAGCTTAAATGTTTTTACAAACCGTGTGTTTCCAAAGATAAATACTTGCGTATTGTCTTTTCGATATACTTTCAAGTATTCACACACATCGGTTTGACTTTGTTCAACATGTTCTTACCATGTCTCTAAATTGAAACAATTTTTTTTCGATGGTAAGACACCCCGCTTGTACTTCAAAGAATTTTGAGCGATATTTCATTTCGAAACGTCATTTCAAGAATGTCTATATTTTTTTTCGTATGGACAATATCCGTTGTTTTTGATCATAAGCCTTGATTGCTATATCATTCATTTCTGATCATTTTCATACAATGTCAGATTTTCAAACAAGTCTTTTGCATTCATATTCATTCATTCAATATACTTGTTTGAAAATACTTCAATGTTTTAAAATGCTCATATCTTTATGATTATATTCTGAGCATACATTCATCTGACATTTTTATTTGTGCTTTAACTGATAAAGTTAAATCATTTTGAGCAACATTATGCTTTCATAGGATTACATGGGTTCTTTGTGCTAGGACTTAAATGAACTTCTATGGAATCACGTTAACCAGTGATTTCTACCCAAGAAGTTAATCCATAGAGATTGAGTGTGAGGAGTCAAAAATAAATGAGTGTGGGTGTGATGAGGTAAAATGGAAAAGAGAGTTTGGTTAGTAGTGCGCTTAATGATTAAAAAGAAAGATGGTGTGAGATCAGAGTAAAAGAATATCAAACTCTGCACTAACTACTTTCTGAGTCGGGCAGCCACATTACTAATGCTTCACAATTTTTTCGTGAACATTATTGAAACAGGAAAATAACCCATGCCAACTCTTGATTATAACCCCACCAACCACTCATTTTCTTCTCAAAAAGAAAATATTTCATATTTTCTGGGAACGCAACATATTATCTATCTGGTTTTCATTTGGAAAATCTGGATATTGAAAAAGAAGGAAGTCTGTCCCACCTTCGCACTTCAATCATGCACATTGAGTCTGTGTTTATCTACTGTTGTCTCAGTGGTTTACACAACTTTGAGCCTTATTGAAAAGTAATCATCGTGCTTAATTCTTTCTACACATGCACGAACCCACAAGGAATTTGTTTCTTTGTCATAACATTCATAGAAATTGCCTTTGTGGTGTTTCGATGATTGGATGGAAGCCGTAGGGGAGTGAACATCAAAAAGCTCCTTTATATTGTGTATTCGTTACACACAGTGACTTCGTGTTACTGACAGACATTTTAACTGATTCATTTGTTGATTAAGGAGTTACATGTTCTTATTTTGTCTGGATTTGCAAAGATCTAGATGAAGATTTGGTTATGGATCACAGAATCAGAGGCCCAGTTTGACAAATCAGAATGGTTAAAGACATTTCTTGGAAGTAAAGTTTTGATGATATAGATGCTCAAATCATCAAAAAGGGGGAGATGGTATCAAGAAATGATAATGTTTTGGAGAGATGATTTTCAGAAATGTCCAAGTCAGAAGATTCAAAGTAAAGATTTGAATAAGATCAAAGAATTTCTGAAGATGTGTGGATTTCACTGAAATTTTCTTTGAAGATTATTTGCTAAAGCAATCCGAGCTGATTCTGAAGATAATTTCTTTCCAAAGTCTGAAAGTATTATTGTGAAAGTTTTGGGGAGATTGTTAATCGTTTGAAGACAGTTTTTGGAAAGAATACAGTCAAAGGAAAATGGGAGATTGTACTGACAGAGCTTACAATTGTAGATTGAATTGTTAGATCTTTCAACAGTGATCTTGAATCCAAAGGGGGAGATTGTTAGAGCATAAATATGTTGGATACAAGATCAAGAAGACTGAAGGTCAAAGTTCAAGAAAGTCAAAGCTGAAATAAAGTCAACTCTCATCAAAGTCAAAGTCTTTTGTAATAAAAGTCATTGTATTTGTATTTGTTTTTTCTTGTTTTAGTTGTAGATATAAATAGTCTTGTATTTCTGTAGTTGTATTCAGTTGTACGAAGAAGTCATTGAGAGAGAGAAAGTTCGTTTGAGAGAGATCTGTAGAGAGAGAGAGAGTTCTTGAGAGAGAAAGTTGTAATTGTGAAATTTGAAAGTGAAATCAAACAGGTAATTGATTCTTAATTGTGTCTTTGTTTGATTAATTGTAGTTAGAAACTAGAATCTAGGAATAACACATCCACACGACTTCTTTTTCAGCCCTGTTGAGTGCAATGTACTCAGGTTCTGTTGTCGAATCTTCTACGGTGCTCTGCTTGGAACTTCTCCAAGAGACTACTCTACCTTTCAACAAGAACACGAATCTCGATTCCGAGCAAGAGTCATCCATATCGATTTGGAAACTAGCATCAGTGGTCATTGCCAGGATTGGCCTGATATCGGCTCATCATGCTTAAAGCACATGACACATCAGGTCCAGTACATATCATGGCATACATGATCGATCCTATAGCCGAGGCATAAAGGACCCGACTCATTCTTTCTAGTTCTGAACTAGAATTTGGACACTGAGACTTGCTCAATGCCATACCATGTTGCATATGAATGAACCCCTTCTTGGAGTCCTACATGTTGAATTTCTTCAACACTTTGTCTATGTAGGTACTTTGGCTTAGACCAATAAGACGCCTGGATCTATCTCTATAGATTTTGATGCCTAGTATGTATGCTGCATCTCCCATGTCCTTCATAGAAAAACATTTCCCTATCCAACTTTTCATACTTTATAAGGTAGGGATATCCTTTCCGATAAGGAGTATGTCATCTACATACAACACAAGGAAGACAACATTACTCCCACTAGTTCTGACATATACGCATGGTTCATCTTCACTTCTTATGAATCAAAATTCTTTAACTTTCTCATCGAAACAGATGTTCTAGCTGTGAGAAGCTTAATTAAGTCCATAAATGGACTTCTGAAGCTTAAACACTCAATCGGCATGCTCAGACTGTACAAAAACCTCAGGTTGTGTCATAAACACATCCTCAAATAGCTTACCATTAAGGAGAGCGGTTTTTACATCCATCTGCCATATTTCATAGTCATGAAACGCTGCTATGGCAATGAGTATCCTGGTGGATTTTAATATAGACACCGGTAAGATGGTTTTATCATAATCTACACCATGAGTTTGCGTGTAGCCCTTCGTCACCAGTTTGGCTTTCTATTTTGCCATCCATGTCGGTCTTCTTCTTGAAGATCCATTTACACTCTACTGTCTTTTGACCGGGTGTCTGATCAACCAAGTCCTAGACTTGATTACCATACATGGATTGCATCTCTCTTTCCATAGACTCCTTTCATTTAACGGCCTCAGGGCCCGCCATGGCTTCCTGATAGCTGGTAGGTTCATCAAGATGTACATGTCTATCATCACTGTCAGATATGAGTAAATTATATCTTTCTAGTGCACGAAACACTCTATCAGACCTGCGAACAGGTGGTGGTTGGATGTCAAATTCCACAGTAACTCTTTCCTGAGGCTCAACAACTACAGGTTCTACAACATGTTGCTGAGAACTAGTGCCAACTTCAGATTCCATGTTGGTTGTCTCTTGAATATCTTCAAGATCAATTTGGCTCCCACTGGCCCTTTTGGACATCAGTTCCCTTTCAAGAAATACCGCCCTTCGAGCAACAAATACTTTGTTCTCCGAAGGTTTATAGAATAAATATCCAAAAAAACCAGTTGGGTATCCAACAAAATAACACATCTCTGATCTGGATTCTAGTTTGTCTTGAGCTTCACGATGTACGTAAGCCTCACAACCCCAGATTTTTAAATATGCATGTGTAGGAACTTTTACACTCCATATTTCAGAAAACCTTCTTTGTTGGTACAAGATTTAGGACCCTTGCAGCAGTTTTTAAGGCATAGCCCCAAAAACTTATTGGAAGCGCAGTTCGGCTCATCATGGACCGAACCATATCAAGCAATGATCAGTTTTTCCTCTCAACTACACCAATATCTTGTGGTGTTCTGGCTGGAGTAAGTTGTGCGATTATACCACAACTCCTTAGATGATATTGGAACTTTTGACTAAGATACTCACCACCCCTATCAGATATGAGAATCTTAATCTTCTTGTTTAGTTGATTCTCTACCTCATTTTGGAATGCTCAGAACACCTTGAAGGTTTCAGCTTTATGTTTAATCAAATAAAATATCCATACCTACTGAAGTCATTAGTGAAGGTAACGAAGTATCTCTCGTTGTGTCTAGTGACTGATCTAAACGACCCACATGCATAAGTATGTACTATGTCCAACAGATCCTTGCCCGATCATAAGTTCCCGTAAACGGTGTCTTTGTCATCTTTCCCATAAGACAAGATTCACATTCATCATTCGACGTATGGTCAAACGATTCCAATATCCCATATGACTGGAGTTTGGTGATGTGTTTCTTGCTATTGTGACCAAGATGACAGTGCCATAGATACGACTTATCCAAACCATGTTTAGATTGAGTCGATTTAACATTATAGATTGAACTTCTAGTATCTCTTGTACTTATATTGGTTTCATAAATACCATGACATGGGTTAACCTTAAAATAAAGCATTTCGTCTTTATAAACAAGGATAGATCCATTATCAAACCCAAAATCAAAACCATCTTTATATAAAGCGTAAAAGGAAATGATGTTTCTAGCCATATCGGCTGAGTACCAACAATCAATTAAGACCATAGATAATCCAGATGTAAAAGAAAACTTATAGTTTCCTGTCGTGCCAACATCAACAATCTGCTTGTTACCCATGATCAGGTCCAACTCTACACGTCTCACCTTCCTACTTCTTTTTAGTCCCTATACATCAGTACATATGTAAGTACCACATCCTGTGTCCAGTACCTAGAAATTAGAAACAGAAGTACTATGGAGTTTAATCATATACGTACCTGAAGTTCCTACTCCATTAGCTTTGAGATTTTTAAGCTCCTCCAGATACTTAGGACAGGTATGCCTCCAATGTCCTACCTCCTTGCAGTGAAAGCATACAACATCCTCAGAAGTCTTTGATTGAGGTATATCAGATTGGGTTTTTCCCTTTACCTGCCTTGGGATTGGGGTTGGGCTGAACAACCTTTCCTTTTCCTTTGCCTTTTATAGGAGCAACCTTCTTCTTCTTTATACCTCCCTCCCAGATGGTCAGTGCTGGAGCAACGGGATTGGTCTTGTCCATGATAGACTCTATAATCTTAAGCATGCCATGGAGCTCCATAATGGTTTTCTCTAAGTTGTTCATATTATAGTTCAGAACGAACGATTCATATGAACTAGTCAACGAGTTTAGGATAAATTCCATGGCAAGCTCCTGACTTATGGGAAAACCTAGTCGCTCAAGTTGATCAATGTACGATTTCATTTTCAAAACATGTACACTAACGAAGTTGCTTTCTAGGCCCATTTTTCAACCGACCAGAGACTTCACAGTGTCAAATTGCTCTGGCCTAGCCTGCTGTTGGAACATGTCCTTTAGCTGGTTATTCATGTCGTACTCCCTAAGACTTTCCATACCCTTTTGTAGTTCTGGAATCTTGGTCTCCAACATTAGGCAAGCGACCTCGTTAGATTCGGTTCAGGCGTTTTTCATAGTCATCCCGAATCGCCCGAGTTGCTTTGACAGCGGGTGCCTAAGGGAGTGGTTCCTCTATGGCCCTTTGCTTCTTTTCCATCCTGAGAACTATTCTCAGGTTTTGAAGCCAGTCCATATAGTTCAAGCCTGTGAGCTTGTCCTTTTCGAGGAGACCCTTCAAGCAAAAGCTTGAAATTGATGAATTTGCGTTGTTTGACATTTATCAATATAACAACCCAAACATTACCAAACAAGCATATCAATATAAAATATGTCTTACGCCAAACACGACTCCAAGGTAACAATAAGTCTTAAGGTTTGCAGCAAGGCAACCTATTACACAACTGAGATTTCGAAGAAGTAAACTAAAAAATGATGGTCTTCTAGTCGCACACGAGCGGGATCGCCCGGGTCACCCAGTCGCACACGAGCGGGATCGCCCGGGTCCCCCTCCCCGCCCGGGGTCACCCGACACCCCAGCGCTCGGGGCCGACCAGGATTCCTCCTCCCGGGGTCGCCCAAGGTATTTCCTCCCCGGGGTCACCCGGTCCCCCAATCCCCAGGGTCGCCCGGTGGGAACAAGCCCGGGGTCCCCCGGTCTCTGCATCAAACCAACGCCGAACTAAAACTCGTCGATCGCGATTCACGAAACCAAAACCCAACACCGATTGGGATTACATTCCAATCCAATAATAAAACTCTAACCTTCCCTAAGGTCGATTAACAAATAACAATGTTAATAACGTGCCCCACCACAACCGATTTCAATCAAACCCCAAACTAATACTTCCAGTAGGGATTTCAAGGATTTCTCAATAACATTAATACTTTAAATAGCTAGCCAGATCCCATTAACCTAAAATAAAATTAAAGGGAAAACAAGGGACATACCTTCACGATGATGACAAGGGATTCCTTTCCTCCTTCAAGCTTTTCTCCACACCAAGAACACACACACAGATGCTCTCAAGTATTATGCTATTTTACCCAAAAATGGCAAATGACGACAAGGGTGAAAATACTTAACCCTATTTCCCTTATTTTACATCTAGCCCCTCCATAAAGAAACTTTGACCCAAAACACCCCCACTCCTTTATAAAATCACATGGTCGTTACAATATCCCCCCCCCCCCAACCAAAAGAATTCCGTCCCCGGAATTCCTTCGTTGAACAAACTGGGATATTGAGTTCTCATATTCGACTCTAGATCCCAAGTCGCTTCCCGTCCTTTGTGAAATTGCCACTGAACTATCACAAGTTGGATTTCCTTATTCCTCAATTTCTTCACTTTACGGTCCAAAATGGCCTCCGGTTCCTCAACATAGCTTAGTTTCTCATCTATTCGAATATCGTCCAATGGCACCATCACATCCACTTTTGCTAAACACTTCTTCAAATTAGACACATGGAATGTGGGTTGAATTCCTCGTAGGTCCACGGGTAATTCCATCTTGTACGCCACCTCCCCAACGCGTTCCACGATAGCAAACGGTCCAAAGAATCTTGGTCTCAACTTACCCTTCTTTCCGAAACGGACTACCCCCTTCCAAGGCGAGACTTTTAGCATAACAAAATCCCCCACTTGGAACTCGATTGGCTTCCTTCTCTTATTCACGTACATTTTCTGACGGTCTTGCTCTGCCTTCAGCGTTTTCCGAATCTGATCCACCTTATCGGCGGTTATTTGTACTATCTCAGGACCCGCCAAATATCGTTCTCCTACCTCGTTCCAACACAAGGGTGTTCTACATTTGCACCCAAATAAGGCCTCGAACGGCGCTGCCTGAATGCTGGCATGATAACTGTTGTTATAGGAGAACTCTATCAACGACAGATGAAGTTCTCACGAACCCTTAAAGTCGATAACACATGCTCGAAGCATGTCCTCCAATGTTTGGATGGTCCTCTCACTCTGGCCATCCGTCTGAGGGTGATAATTTGTACTCAACTTGAGTTGGGTGCCCAACTCTCTTTGTAGGCTCCTCCAAAACGATGACATGAAACGACCATCCCGGTCCAACACTATAGCCGACGGTACTCCGTGCCTGGACAAAATTTCGTCTATATACAACTTAGCCAACTTCTTTAACGGATATGTCTCCTTAATCGGCAGGAAATGAGCCAATTTTGTGAGTCGATCCACTATCACCCAAATCGCATCGTGACCCTGATCCAGTTCTTGTTTTATTTCCCCCCAATATTGCCCCTTTCCCTTATCGGCAAAAGCGATGGCTATCTACGCAAGCAAAACTTTGTAGCGCCCCTTTATAAAAATGATATTCTTCTCAACTGAGTCACTTTAGAATCTAAAATCTCTTTGATAAAACAACGTTCGACTTGCATGTGAAAATCCATCGCAATTTCATCCCACTTCCATACCGGTATTTCCAACAGTTGAAGTTCTCCATACGGTCTTTGATTCTCTGCTTTCACCTTCAAACACGTTAGACATCGCTCAACGAAGTAAGCTATATATTTCTTTAAACCCGGACACTAGTAACTTTGCTTTAGGTCTCGATACATTTTATTGGTTCCCGGATGAACAGAATAACGAGACTTATGCGCTTCATCCAACACTTTCTTTCAAAGGTCACCCCGTTTCGGAATCCACACATGGCCACCAAAACATTTCACTCCATGAGCGTCTACCGTTAGCGTACTTACATTCTCGACTATTCTCTTGCTCTTTAAGTTCTCTTCCAAGAATGCTTCTTTTTGTAGACTCTTGACTTCCTCCAAGAAAGTGGAAGTTACCTCAACCCGAAACGCCATTACCTTCGCTGTATCGCCATGCTCCTTCCAACATAAGGCATCGGCCACTACATTGGCTTTTCCCGGATGGTAATGGATCTCACAGTCATAATCACTTAACAGCTCCATCCACCTACGCTGTCTCATATTGAGTTCTTTCTGGTTGAATAGATGTTGAAGGCTCTTGTAATTAGTATAGATTTGACACTTACTTCTGCCAGCTCTAGATCATGCGTCAGGTAGTTCTTCTCGTTCTCTTTCAACTGGCGAGACACGTAGGCGATCACTTTGCCGTCTTGCATTAATACACACCCCGGATCCAACTTTGAAGCATCGTTGTAGATCACGAATCCTTCAGTCCCGTTAGGTAGGGACAAGACTGGTGCACTACTCACGCTCTCCTTCAATTTACTGAATGCGTTCTCTTGAGCTTCTGTCCACACAAAGTTAACGTTTTTCTTAGTTAAAGCAGTCAATGGGGTGGCTATCTGTGAGAAGTCCTGAATGAACTTCCGATAGTATCCTGCCAACCCAAGAAAACACCTCACTTCCGACGGCGATTTAGGCGCTTCCCAACCTTTAATTGCCTCATTCTTTGTTGGGTCGACCTTTATTCCCTCTTTTGACACCACATGTCCTAAGACTTGCACCTCTCTCAGCCATAATTCATATTTAGAGAATTTGGCGTACAATTTCTCCTGCTTAAGCAACTCCAACACTGACCGCATATGTGCTTCATGTTCCCCCATGGATCGTGAGTAAATTAGTATGTCGTCAATGAAGACGATCACACACTTGTCCAAGAGTGGATTACACACTCTATTCATCAGGTCCATGAACACTGCGGGAGCGTTATTCAAACCAAAGGGCATGACTAAAAACTCATAGTGTCCATATCTCGTGTGAAAAGCCGTCTTGGTAACATCTTCCTCTGTCACCTTTATCTGATGATATACTGAGCGCATATCTATCTTCGAAAAGTAGCTCGCTCCATGCAATTGATCGAAAAGATCATCAATCCTGGGTAACGGGTACTTATTCTTGACTGTTATCTTGTTAAGCTCGCGGTAGTCTATGCACATTCGCATCGACCCATCCTTCTTCTTACCAAACAACACTGGCGCTCCCCACAGAGACGTGCTAGGACGAATAAACCCCTAATCGAGTAGTTCTTGTAATTGAGTCATCATCTCCTTCATTTCGGCTGGCGCCAAACGATAGGGTGCTCTTGCGATTGGTGCCGCTCCAGGTACCAAATCTATTCGGAACTCCACTTGCCGATCAAGAGGCAAGGTCATCAAGTCCTCCGGAAACACCTCCGAGTATTCACTTACTACCGGAACCGACTCCAACCCCCTCTTCTCTTTCTTAGCGTCTAATACATACGCTAAGAATCCCACACACCCTTTCACTAAGCATCGTCTGGCCTTGATCATAGAGATCAAACACGTCTTCCTATCCCGACGATCCCCATACACTACTACCTCATCCTTACCCGGTAATGCTATGTGGATCAATTTCTTATTGCACGCTATATGAGCATAATTAGACGCCAACCAATCCATCCCCACGATGATATCAAATTCCCCCATATCCATCGGGTACAGACGCAACGGAAAAGAATGATCGTCGATATCAATATTACACCCTTCATATACTTCCCTCACCCAGACTCGACTATCGTTCGCCACTTCTACCTCAAACCCAAGACTAAGCTTTTTGGGTTTTACACGCAAATTATGAACAAAGTTTGGTGACACAAACGAACGGTTTGCGCCTAAATAAAACAACACTTTAGCATAAGTCGAGTCTATAGGGAAAGTACCTGTCACTACATCCGGCGTTTTCACCGCCTTTTCCGCTGTCATGTTAAACTCCCTTGCTCTTGCTCGGGTGGGTTCCACCTTTCTTTCTCCGCCTCTTCCCCCATGACTTCCGATAGCTCCCTTCTTCAGTTGAGGACAGTCTGCTTTGATGTGGTCTGGCGAACCACATTGATAACAAGTTCTTGGTCCCTGGAAATCCCACTCCGTGTGTCCCGTCTTCCTGCACTTGAAATACCCTTCCTTATCTATCAAGCACTCTCCCCTGTGCATCCGGTTACATTTACTGCACGACTTATACTCAACCCGTGCATTGCTCGCTGTTTAGGTCTTGCATATTTTGCCTTCTTAACATCACGCACAGATCCTTCCCACTTCCTCTTTTTCGTACTTCTTTCAGACAACTAACGATTCTTGTCCTTTTCCATCATCTCAGCTGCATTGACGACCGCTTGGAAGGTAACGGGTTCTCTTGCAGCTTCCATCTCTCTAATGTTGCTCCTTAGCCCAAACAAATACCTGTCTATCCGCCGTTCTTCATTGGGTACATAAATCTCAGCAAAACGTGCCTTTTCCAGGAATTTGGTCGTATACTCTATGACTGTCGTTTCCCCCTGCTCCAAATTAAGAAATTCATCTTCTAACTTCTTCACCGCTGCCAATGGAAAAAACTGTTACTTGAACCTGGCGATAAAATTCTCCCAAGCCATACCCTTAGCTGCCTTTGAACCCTTTCCCGGTCTCGGCCTCCCACCAAAACACGATATCGTCCCTCAGCATGGACAATGCAAACACTACCTTGTCTTCTTCCACGCACTTACTGGTGTCGAAAGGTAGCTCCATCTCTCTAATCCACTTAATCACTAATACAGTATCACATTCTCCCTTGAAAATAGGAGGTTAGCACGGCGCAAATGACTTGTAACTGCATCCCTTTTCTGAGACTGCCTTAGCTTCTACTATCTGAGTTGACTGAGTGTGTCTACCCACCATAGTCATTGGCGAGTTAGCCATTTCATTCGTCTCCCTCTCCTCGCTCCTACCCCTGCTTCCTCATGCTTCCTTAGTCTGATGTGCCAGAAGTGCCTGCAACGTCTCCTGAAGTTTCCCCATCTCAGTAGCAAAAGTCTCTTGCGTTACAAAAGCCTGGGCCCGACCTCCTCTACGGTTCCTTGTCGGTCCCCTTCCCCTCATAGTAGCTAAACTCTCCTGATGGGAGGATTCTTGTTCAGCCATTACTTCCACACTCTTGGCTCGACGGGCAACCCGCACCGTCCTCTTTCCTTGAAACCTTACTTCTGGCCCTTCCACCTGAGTGGACGCCTTTCGAGTTGTCTTTCCTTTCCCTTTGCGTGTAACCCTTCGCCACCAGTCTGGCTTTGTACTTTGCCATCCATGTCGGTCTTCTTCTTGAAGATCCATTTACACCCTACTGTCTTTTGACCAGGTGTCTGATCAACCAAGTCCTAGACTTGATTACCATACATGGATTGCATCTCGCTTTCCATAACCTCCTTTCATTTAAAAGCCTCAGGGCCCGCCATGGATTCCTGATAGCTGGTAGGTTCATCAAGATCTACATGTCTATCATCACCGTTAGATATAAGTAAATTATATCTTTCTAGTGCACGACACACTCTATCAGACCTGCGAACAAGTGGTGGTTGGATGTCAAATTCCTCAGTAACTCTTTGTTGAGGCTCAACAACTACAGGTTCTACAACATGTTGCTGAGAACTAGTGCCAACTTCAAATTCCATGTTGGTTGTCTCTTGAATTTCTTCAAGATCAATTTGGCTCCCATTGGCCCTCTTCGACATCAGTTCCCTTTCAAGGAATACTGCCCTTCGAGCAACAAATACTTTGTTCTCCGAAGGTTTATATAATAAATATCCAAAAAAATCAGTTGTGTATCCAACAAAATAACCCCTCTCTAAACTAGATTCTAGTTTGTCTTGAGCTTCACGATGTACGTAAGCCTCACAACCCCAGATTATTAAATATGCATGTGTACGAAGTTTTCCACTCCGTATTTTAGAAAACCTTCTTTGTTGGTACAAGATTTAGGACCCTTGCAGCAATTTTTCAGGCGTAGCCCCAAAAACTTATTGGAAGCGCAGTTCAACTCATCATGGACCGAACCATATCAAGCAATGATCTGTTTTTCTTCTCAACTACACCATTATCTTGTGATGTCCTGGCTGGAGTAAGTTGTGTGATTATACCACAAATCCTTAGATGATCTTGGAACTCTTGACTAAGATACTCACCACCCCTATCGGATCTGAGAATCTTAATCTTCTTGTTTAGTTGATTCTCTTCCTCATTTTGTAATGCTCAGAACACCTCGAAGGTTTCAGCTTTATGTTTAATCAAATAAAATATCCATACCTAATGAAGTCATTAGTGAAGGTAATGAAGTATCTCTCGTCGTGTCTAGTGACTGATCTGAACGGCCCACATACATAAGTATGTACTATGTTCAACAGCTCCTTGCCCCGCTCACAAGTTCCCGTAAATGGTGTCTTTGTCATCTTTCCCATAAGACAAGATTCACATTCATCATTCGAGGTATGGTCAAACGATTCCAATATCCCATCCGACTGGAGTTTGGTGATATGTTTCTTGCTAATGTGACCAAGATGACAGTGCCACATATACGACTTATCCAAACCATCTTTGGATTGAATCGATTCAACATTATAGATTGAACTTCTATTATCTCTTATACTTATATTGGTTTCATAAATACCATGACATGGGTTAGCCTTAAAATAAAGCATTCCGTCCTTATAAACAAGGATAAATCCATTATCAAACCCAAAATCAAAACCATCTTTATATAAAGCGTAAAAGGAAATGATGTTTCTAGCCATAACGGCTGAGTAGCAACAATCAATTAAGACCATAGATAATCTAGATGTAAAAGAAAGCTCATAGTTTCCTATCGTGTCAACATCAACAATCTGCTTGTTACCCATGATCAGGTCCAACTCCCCACGTCTTAGCTTCCTACTTCTTTTTAGTCCCTATACATCAGTACATATATAAGTACCACATCTTGTGTCCAATACCCAGGAATTAGAAACAAAAGTAATATGATGTTTAATCATATACGTACCTGGAGTTCCTGATCCATTAGCTTTGAGCTTTTTAAGCTCCTCCAGATGCATAAGACAATTATGCCTCCAATGTCCTACCTCCTTGCAGTGAACGCATACAACATCCTCAGAAGTCTTTGATTGAGGTATATCAGATTGGGTTTTTCCCTTTACCTGCCTTGAGATTGGGGTTGGGCTTGATAATGTCCCTAAATCAAGTTCTTACTACAATTATCAAACACAATCAAGATGATAAATCAAATTCGTAATCATATGTCATTGATTAAACTTCACAGATTACAAGTCACGCTGTCTCTACTTTATCTCTCTAGAATATACATTCAAAACTCTTCTCTAATATGCTCCACTTCTATTCTTGTTGATACAAGATTACTTACAATCTTACAACAAAGACAAGGACAATGACTATATATACCAACCAACAACAATAAGGAAACAAAACACAAACTTTGACTTTGACATTTATTACAAAGACTTTGAGTTTCTTGCTTTAGAGTTGACTCTGAGCATTTTTGACTTGCTTCACTTTGATCTTCAATCTTTATGATCTTGTATCCAACAAATATGTGCACTAACATTCTCCCCCTTTGGATCAAGAATATCTCTAAAAGATTTTGCAATTCAATATTTCTTTATATCACAAAATTTACAAACTCCCCCTTTGATTAAATCTATCTCCCCCTTTGTAGAATATCAACAGAATAAACAATGAAGCTCAGTCTTGTCTTTATGCACAAAACATTCTTCCCTTTCTTTGACAAAACTGTCTTCAAAACTTTTGAATTCTCCCCAAAGTATGTCTTCAAACATAGTAACAATCTCCCCAAAGGTTGTAAAAACCTCTTTCAGACACAACTCTGATTGCTTCTAAAAGTCCAAGAATCTACTAAATCGTAGAGAGAGAAAGTAGGAGCGCCAAATGTAACAGTTCTATTCAAAATGATCTCCAAAGTTACAAAGCAAAGGCAACAAGGGGACTTAAATACCCCAAGCCTTAACAATACAGATAAGCACTCTAAACACAGATAAGACTAAGGAAAATAAATACAGATTACTACAAAATCAGTCTTAACAATCTCCCCTTAGTAATCATTGGCGCTCTTCTCTTTGACGAAGACGATTTAAACCAAGCAAAACTTCCAAGCGTCTTAGAGTTGAGCGAAACATCAATCTCTCACCAATTGTATTCATAGTATTCTTGAGAAGTCTAATCTCATCATTATCAATTTGATACAAATTTATTCTTGTCTCCAAAAATCTTCTTTGAGCATCCTTTAAACGCTGTTCCAACTGTAGCTTAATCATCTTCAACGTTCCATCAGAGTAATGGTTAATCTCTTCGAATCTGAGGAAGCATTTCTGACTAGAAGCATTCCTGTATATAACTCCATATGGATTCTGAAGAATAGTGAATAAGGAATATGAGTCAATGTTCGACAAGCTACGGTCAGGTCTTTGAAGATTTACCACTGGTTGAAAACTTTCAGCAGCCATTTGAAAATCAAAAACTCTGTAGAATCTGATTTGGCGCCGAATAAACCTTTTGATCACAAACAGTGCTTGAGAGATATCTTGAGTTCTATGATAAAGATCCCTGAAATGATTATATAGAAACTCAATGTCATCAATAGATAGATCATTAAAGTCTGCCTCCGAGAAAGTGTATACCTTGCAATCTCTTCTTTCCACTCTAAAATCCGGATACCAGATATTGACAAACATATTTATCGTGACGCTGATAACTCGGACAATCAGATGTGGAGAAGAAACGAGATTCTTTCCACGACACTGGCAATTGATGAACATTAAGTACTCATACTGATATTCGTCTGACTCTTTTTCTACACCAAGAATTGCATGAATGTTGATCGGTCTTCTTCTAGAAACAAAAATATTACTCTGAGAGTCTTCTAGAAAAGCCGATCTTAGCCTTGAGGCCATATGCCGTTGTTGCAAACTTCTTAGTCTCTGCTGTCTAGACAAAGCTGGTCCTTCTTCTAGGATAGACGGTGGAATCACAGGTTCAGAAGGAGGAACATCAGCTTGTGCTCTGGACGACTGACCAACTTCAAATGTACCTGAAGGAGCAGTGGTAGTCGGAGCTGTATCAACAGCAGGAATAGAAGTAGATGGAGCAGCTTCAGGAATCTCTTCTTGTGATGGAAGGTCTTCGTACAACGTGTTTGAAATTTCTTCATCTTTTGCATCCATGAAAACAGAATCATCTTCAGTGTCAGATATCACAACTATATCCTCATACTCTTCTTCTTTAACCTTGCAAAGCTTCTCGTATCTGATGTTATCATCATCGTCTGAGTTGATCTCAATGTAGTTTGCAAAGAAGGATCTCATGTCATTCGCAATCTCAGAATCATCCAGTACCACTAACTTTGATGCAGAATCTGGATCTTCATATACAACAATTTGCATGTTGTTCTCAATATTCTGCTCAAAAATATTTAGCACATTTGACATGGAAGATAAATCAGCACTTTCTATCATAACATTCACAAGATCTTCAATACTGCAATCTTGAACATTTTCAGCACTCTTTTATTTGTCAACTGCCTCTTCTTGAGTTTGATCTTCTCTAACTGAAGACCTTTCCACTCTTTGTCTCTTAGTCATCTCCCCCTCATGACCTTGATGATCGGGATCATCTTGGTCATGTCGCCTTTTATGAGACGGACCTGCTTCAGTTCTGCAATTATGTTCATGAAGATCAAACTTGTTAGATAGTTCAGAGAAGGCTTGAGTCATGAAAGATTTGAGATCAGCAAAATTTGTTCGAACTTCAGATCTGAAAGAATTGAACTCTTCAGATAATGCATAAATCCTATCAGAATCAGACGTAGGAGCTGGAGGCGGAGTTGGCTGGAAAGTCCGCATCAGAGAAATCAAGTCCTAGTTTTGTTGATCAGGCGGAGACATAGAAATAAGGCGAGCATAGAGCAAATCTGATAACTCTGTAATCGGAAGATCTTGAACATGAGTACTTGAAGAAGATACTGGAGGACGTGTAGAAACAGATACACCAACTGATTGAGTAAACGGTGGAGGAAGTGGAATGGATGCTATCGCAGGAGCAGTAGTAGAAACAGTAGAAGACGATTCACGGATAACTACCCCAGATGGTCGTCTAAACGGAATCTCCGGCGGAATCATAGAAGTATCAATCTCTGGCATCTTACCCTTGAAAAGAGTCTTTAATTTCTGAACTTGTGCCTCTTTCTCAGCATCAAAACGATCAGTCATTTGACGAATGATGTCATTCAAAGTCATAAACTTTGCAGTTGATTCTCGATCTTGAACCAAAGAAGGCTCAACAACTGAAGTGACAGTAGCCGAAGAATGAATAGCCGAGAGAGAAGTTGTTGGACCTTGACTCTGAAACTGAGTTGTAGCATTAGCAAAGGCTAAGTCTAACTCGTCGACCTGAAAATCAGCAACTGCAGGATTGATAGACACAGATTCGTCTTCAGACATAACGTCTTCTTGAACATGTACTTCTGGTTCCTTGAACTTCCTTTCATAAACAAGAACACCAAGCTGGTCACCATCATTACCATCATTACCATCAGTGTCATTATTATCATCACCTTCATCTCCAACAATATTATTACCAGTATCTGCATCTCTATCTCCATCTCCATCAGTAGTATCATTAGCAGTAGCAAAATCATCATGGACAGCAGGTGTAGTGACAATAGCGGCAAGAACATCATCTATTTGTTGATCGGCAACAACTGCTTCAACCTCTTGTTCCGCAACAACTACTTCAACCTCTTGATCAGCATGAACAGATGCAACTTGTTCATCATGAGACGGTTCAGCTTGATCACCTGCCAAAGAAAGATCATTCTCCAGACAATATTGAATTAAGCTGTCATCAGATGGATCAGCATAATTCATAATGAGATCTTAAGGAATCGACATGGAATAATTAAAAGACTGCTTCGGTTTCTGAATATATGTCATCTCAGTATCAGGAACCTGAGGCCAAGATAGACGACGAGGGATAGCAGGATTACTTCTGAGCATATTTCGAACAATCAGCTTCATATATCGGATAAACGAAATGAACTTGCGCTTCTTATGAGTAAGCTTGTCTTGCACCCTCTCCGAAAGTTCGGTCCAAAAGATGTACGTATAGTCGACATGCAAGTCATAAACGACTGCATGGAACAACCAAAGATAATGCAGACTTCCATTGTCCGTGCCAGAATGTTTCGATGTAAGACACCTGTTGAGAACGGAGAACAATGCATACCATACATGAGGTAGATTAGACTTGTCAAAGTCACTTACCCTATTCAAGGCACCAACATATCCCAGATTCCAAATACCGTTAAGAACATCCAATTCAGAAGGAAACTGGTCGTAAGAAGTGCGGCCCGGTCGTGAATCAGGTTCAGGGAGTTCTAAAATCAGCCGAAGACGCTTGTATGATAGAAAAGAGTCATACTGGTCAATTTGAAGATTGAATCGATGAGGTCGTACAAGATCATTCTTTGATATTGAATGCCATGCCTGCTGAAGATATACTTCAGGAACATCAGCACAGGAGGTAAGAGCTGGAGCAAGCGGATGACCTTTGAGAATGGCACGAATGACTGGATGAATTTTGATTCTGTCAAAATCCATGAAGTAATTGTTCGGCTTGTATGGCAAAATGAACATCATAATCGGAAATACGTCATCCGGTGTTCGACGTGACGCAGAAAGATTTGCCCCGACAGAAGGAACATACGACATAGGCGTCTCATGTGAAGCACGGTCAGAAGGGTCATCGAGAATAACATTCTCATCTTGGATTACTGGATCAGTGTTGGTTTGAGAAGTCATTGTATTACCTGGAAAACAGAAACAAAGAAAAATTAGACAAGGTAAGAAAACACAAAAATGAAATTTTTTCCTAAGTCTGGTTTGCGTGACAAGTGAGAAACGCAAACTGAGGTTTGCGCGATGCACTAGAGACGCAAAGGAAGGTTTGTGTGTCAAGCAAGAGACGCAAACTGAGAGTTGCGTATACATTTCATAACGCAAAACAAGGTTTGCGTGATTCACTTGTGAAGAAAACTTGACCTGGAACAAATTTTCATTAACACAGGTTTGCGTGACATATAGGTAACGCAAAGGTAACTTTTCGTGACCAAATGATCACGCAAAGTAAGATTTGCGCGATCAACATGTTGCGCAAACTACACTTAAAAGAAAATGCACACAAAACACAAAGTTTGCGTGTCAAGAAGGTAACGCAAAGTAAACTTTGCGTGACCAACTGGTAACGCAAACTTAACTTTGCGTGACCTAGTTGGTAGCGCAAACCTAACTTTGCGTGACCAGCAGGAAACACAAACTTAAGTTTGCGTGACCATCTTGATACGCAAAAACCCTAGAACACTTAAAGATTTTCGCGAGTTGATCTCTGATATTTCAAAACTTCAAAGAAATCAAGTATAAAACAAGAGAAATGATCGAAATGCATTAAAGAAAGATTAAAAACAAATTTCGACTACTTTAAGACTGATTAAAATCAGTAATCAACTCAAAAAAGTGAAAAATTGAAAACCCAAAGATGAACAGTCGCGAAAACATAAAAAAAAACCAAAATCAAAGCAACTAAACAACAAAATAAAGGTTAAAAACACATACCTGATTATCGAATTAGGTAAAGAAAACAAACCCAACAATTGATTTGAGTAAAAAACTCTCGATTCTGATGTTGAAGACGAGGAACAGTAGAATAACCAAAAAACGCACAATAAGAATAACGGAAAAGGAAATCAAAATCAAATAGGATCAATGTTATATTAAACATACTACAAATCAAGTACAAAAATAAGATGGGCCACATACCTGATCGATGAACAAAAACTGAAAGCAAAAAAAAAAAAAATGAAATCGGCGCAGAGATAGAGAGGGAAGATGAACAGTGAAAAAGTTCAAATAAGAAAGAGAGTGAGAAAAAGAAAAATAAACATAGCAAACACTATTTATACTAAACTAAAAAAATAAAAAACACTAGAAAAAAAATAACATTCTTAAAAAAAATAAAAGAACATCTAATTGAAATTTTTACATGCCAAGCTTCTTTACTCCCCCTATACAAATGCACGAAATTTAACAAATTAGATTAGCATTTGAATAAAAGTATCAGAAAAACTTACCTGATGAACTTCTGATCTGGTCTTTAAGCACATTATCAGATAAGAACCTGATCAATTTATTTACTCCCCCTAAAAAACAGAATGTATCAGCTTTTATCATTCAGATTACCACTCCCCCTCGAAAAATGCACATACCATTTGACAAAGATATGGATACACAAATATAAAGACATCAGTGTAAAAACAAAATTATACTGAATATAAATTTTGAAACAACTGAACATATAAAATTTTAAACACTAAACAAGTTAAATTCTACTCAGTAAAATATCACAAATTTATCAATCAGTTGAAATCAAGCGTGTGTTGTTGGATACAAATACAAGTTTCATTGCATATCAAGTTAAGACATGTTCAGTTTCAAAAACTTCAAGCTATATTTTCAGTGTGCTCGCATGCCAACTTCGATTAGCTTCAAGAAAAATGCAATTCTAAAAATATAATAGAGAACTTTGCATGTACTCGCACTAAGACATCAAGAATTAAGACTTTCACAAATTTACAGGTTTATCGCAACTCAAACATATTACCAAGTATCATGAGATGTGTGCTCATTGGCATCTTTTAGCATTGTGCACATTGGCATCTTCACATGAGTGTGCTCTTTGGCATCGTTTAAGCTTGTGCACTTTGGCATCTTTTAATCAACAAGTTCGGTAAGTAAAGAACATGCCGTAAACATAACTTTCTATCTGACCCTATTGCAGGATTTGGGTCAGCCTCTCCCAGACCAGTTGGCCTTAGGGGACTAGGTGTCAAGCACCCCTTGAAACTTACTCTCCCAGATCAGAAAGGCTACATCGACACATCCTAAACCCATTCATACCAGTAGAACATGACTTTCGATCTGGTTCTATAGAAGGATTTGGGTTCGATCACTCCCAGACCAATTGACCTTAGGGGACCAGATGACAAGCATCCCACGGAACTTACTTTCCTAAACCAGAAAGGCCACAGGTACAAACTTTTAAACTTAGAGATATCTGTATTTTATATATAGAATTATTCATCTCAATCACTCAGTTCTACATCTAGGTGCTTAGCCCATATTTTCATTACGATCCATAATTCAGACTTTTTAGGATTTCCAAACATTGTAAACTATAAATATCCCGAATCACATATCTTTAAAGCAGTATCAAAAGCTTCAAACATGTTGCTGACTTTTCGACTTTTGTAAGACTTGAAAGTTGAACATATAAAACTTCGATATAAACAAAGCAACTTGAAAATTTATCTTTGACACACATTTTATTTAAAAGAAAGAAAAACTGTAAAGCTTTTACTTTATAGAATAAAATTTGTAAAGATTTAAACTTTTTAATTCAATATGCCGAGTTTGGAAAGCAGAAAATTAAAACGTTTTTCATCTAAAGCTTTTGTAAAAATATCAGCAAGTTGATATTCAGTTGGGACAAAATATAATTCAATAGTACCTTCTTCCACATGATGTTTTAGGAAATGGTACCGCATATCTATGTGTTTGGTCTTTGTGTGCTGGACCGGATTTACTGATATCGCGATCGCGGATTTGCTGTCACAATATATAGGAATGGTTTTGTACCGCATCCCGTAATCAGAAAGTTGTGTCTTCATCCAAAGAACTTGAGCGCAACAACTAGCTGCGGCGACGTATTCTGCCTCGACAGTTGAGATAGAAACACAGTTCTGCTTTTTCGACGCACAACTTATCAGTCTGTCACCCAGGAATTGAAGGTGACCTGATGTGCTTTTCCGGTCTAACTGATTTCCACCAAAATCTGCATCAGAATAAGCAATTAGTTTATAGTCAGAACTCTTAGGATACCACAAACCTAAGTATGAAGTTCCTTTGATGTATCAAAATATGCGCTTGACTGCCAACAGATGCGATTCCTTTGGTTTGGCTTGAAATCTGGCACATAAGCAAGTAAAGAACATTATATCCGGGCGACTTGCTGTTAAGTACATGAGTGATCCGATCATCCCTCGATAAGTCTTGACGTCCACAGCTTTTCCATCTGGATCTAATCCAATTTTGGCACCATGAGCCATTGGTGTATCTATTGAAGAGGATTTGTCCATCTTGAATTTCTTCAAAATGTCAAACACGTACTTCGACTGGTTGATAAAAATTCCATCTGGAAGCTGTTTCACTTGTAAGCCAAGAAAAAAATTGATTTCTCCCATCATGCTCATCTGAAATGTTGAGGTCATAAGATCAGAAAACCAAGTACATAATGATTGATTAGTCGCACCAAAAATAATATCATCTACGTAAATTTGAACTAAGCAAATATCCAAGTTAGAACGATATATAAAAAGAGTAGTATCAATAGATCCTTTGGTAAACCCGGATTTGATCAAGAAGGCTGAGAACTCATCATACCACGCCCTCGGTGCTTGTTTCAGACCATACAATGCTTTATCGAGAAAATAGACATGATTAGGACGTTCTTTGTCAACAAACCCCTCTGGTTGAGAAACGTAGACTTCTTCTTTCAGTTTCCCGTTCAGAAAGGTTGTTTTCACATCCATCTGATATACTGTAAAGTTCCGATAAGCAGCGAAATCCAGAAACATACGGATAGCTTCTAATCGAGCGACCGACGCGAAAGTTTCATCGTAGTCAATTCCTTCTTCTTGTCGATACCCCTTGGCTACCAATCTATCTTTGTTATGAATGACGATGCCATCTTTGTCTTTCTTGTTCTTGAATATTCACTTTGTGCCAATAATGCTCTTTCCTTTTGGCCGTGGTACAAGTCTCCAAACTTTTAGTGTGTCAAATTGATTGAGCTCCTCTTGCATTGCTATAATCCAATCTGGATCCTCCAACGCTTCAGATAATTTGGTTGGTTCAATCTTGCTTAGAAAGCAAGTGAAAAGACATTCGTTGGGAGTAGCCGTCTTAAAACGTGTAGACACACTTGCTTGAGGATCACCAAAAATTTGATAAATAAGATGAGATCTTGTCCATTTGGTAGTATGAGGGAGAGGATCTATAACTTCTTGAACAACTTCTAACTGTTGAGAAGGAGGTTCAGAAGATTCTATGTCAGAAGAAGAAACATCAACAATTTCAACTAGAGGAGGTGGTAGTTCAACAACTTCAGAATCATACTCTGGAAGTGTTGATGGAATATCAGCATCTTGTTCTGCTTCTTGAACTGGTTCTGCTTGTACAGATGTTTCTTGAACAGATGCTTCTTGCTCAGATTCAGTATTCACATGCTCAGATTCTGATTGATCTTGAGAAAGTTCAGAAATAACTTGAACAGCGTCAGTGTCAGAGATAAATGCAGCGTAATTAGAAGTAGATGCGTTCACAGTTTTCTGATTCACAGAAGAAGCATTTTCAGAATTAGATTTAGGTATATCATCATAAAAATTCTCAAAAAGAAAATCAAGATCAGAAAGATTAAGCAAGGAAGAAGAAGGATCCTGATTTGACGGTTGTATTGCAGGTTCTGAACTGACTTGTTCAGAAGCTAAATTTCCTGTAGGTGCAGGTTCTGAGCTTGATTAACCAGAAACCAAATCTGCAGCTTCGTCAAATTTTACATTGACACTCTCTATCACTTTTCTTGCGGAAGTAAGAAAGACTCCGTAAGCCGCAGAATTAGAAGAATAGCCCAAAAATGCACCCTCATCCGCCTTTGGACTAAACTTGTTGAGATTGTCTCTGTCATTCAGAACATAACATTTACACCCAAATGACTTAAAATATTTGACATTCGGGTTGATACCGTTCATAAGCTCATATGGTGTTTTGTTGAATCGGTGATGCAGAATTGATTTGTTCTGAGTATGACAGGCAGTTGAGACAACTTCAGCCCAATGAGACAAAGGAAGACCAGAATAAGCAAGCATTGATCTGGCAGCCTCGACAAGCGTTCTGTTTCTTCGTTCAACAACCCATTCTGTTGCGTTATTCGAGCAGCAGAAAACTGTTGTTGAATTCCTTGATCCTCGTAGAAAGCTTGAAGAGTGTTGTTCTTGAATTCAGTACCATTATATGATTTGACAACTTTAACAGCTTTTTGCTTGTTCGTCTGAATTATTTTGATGAGGTTGATGAGAATGTCAGGATTTTTATCTTTAGACTTGAGAAACTTAACCCATGTATACCGTGAGTAATCATCAACAACCATCAAGACATATCTTTTCTTTCCGATACTCTTTGTCTTCATCGGTCCGCATAAATCAACATGAAGTAAATCAAGAATATCCGTAGTGCAGGGTTCAGGCTTTGGCTTATGAGGAGCTTTCTTCATCTTATTTTTCTCACAATCTTGACAGAGATGGTCTTTCTGAAAACGAAGTGCTGGGAAACCTCTCACTGAATCAGTCTTGACAAGGCGATCCATGTATTTAAAGTTGAGATGAGCTAGTCGTCGGTGCCATATCCAACATTCATGAAAAGAGGCTATAGATAACAAATAGGTGTCTGATGGAATTTTAACCTTGGAAAGATCAATTGTATACAAATTGGATCTTCTCTTTCCAACCAGTAAATCCCTGCCACTGTCATTCTTTACAGCTACTCATTTAGATTTGAAGCTGACTTCAAGATCTTTATCACAAAACTGTCCTATGCTGAATAAGTTGTGACTAAGTTCTTCGACGTAAATGACTCTTTTGACAGTTATATTACCTTGAACAAGATCACCATAACCTAGAATGGCAGCAGTCTCGCAGTTTCCAAACTTAACACGACCGCAACATTTTTCTTTAAAATTTGAAAGCAGAGATTTGTTGCCCGTCATGTGTTTGGAACCCCACGAATCCAGATACCATAAATGACTAAGCTGCACATACAGACACTACACAGATTTAGGTACCCATATGCTTATAGGTCCCTTCTTGTTAGATTTGTGTATTTTATTTTTCGAACATTTTTTTTAAGAAAATCATGAATGCAATCATCAATAGAGGAAGAAACATATTCATCAGAATCAGAACTAGAAGAAGAATATGAGACATTCTTTGCAATGTGAATCATTTGCGGAATTGAATATTTTGTATGTTTATTATAAAAGGCAAATGTATCAGTATGACAAAGATTCTCTACACATTTATCCTCTAACAGTTCATATTCTATTGATTTCTGCTTAACCCTCCATATCAGCTTAGTTGACCTCTTCACAGTCCCATCTGAAACAGAAAAATCAGAAGAATTAGAATTTTCAGACAAGACATTATCTTGTTTCCTTGACTTCTTTGATCTTCTTCTTTTACACTTTGGTTTATAATACTGATCATTTAGCATAAAAGAATCATCAACAATTGAATTAGAAGAAGGAATTTTATCTAAGAAATCAGACTGAGCATTCAACACATTTGAACTTACCTTGGAGTGAGATCTTTCAGAAAAACACAAGTCTGTAAGAGGTTTGCGCGGCCCTTTGGTGGCGCAAACTGAACTTTGCGCGACCAACGTCTGGCGCAAGTTGTCAGTTTGCGCTACCAATGGTTGGCGCAAATGCTCACTTTTCTTAACATTTTGAGTATTTTCCTTTGAATCGACAAAAAATCCAGAAGTAATTTTGTCTTCAAAACTTGTTTTCATTATAAAAAGAAATAAATGGTTTTCTAAATCAGTTTGAAAACATTGTTCTTCCAATTTATCTTCAAGATCAACTATTTTACCCTGTAACACTAATGGGGGAATATATCTCCTAGAATCATAAGAAACAGGAGATACATTTTCCTTATTAGTATTATTGGCATATATATCAACAAAATCAGTTGATAATGAAGATTTATTGGAAGAATTGACATTTAAAACATTTTTGGATTTTCTGGACTTCTTTGATTGATCAGGAAAATACTTAGCATTTTCACTCGTATAAACAAATGGCATTTCCATTTCCTGTTGTTCATTCTATTCTAATTTTCAATTTCTAATTCTTGCTTTGCATTCATCCACTCAATTTTAAATTGAGGAGCATAATGTGCAAGACTTAGATAATCAAAATTATACAAAGTGGGGGTTTTTGTGATAACATTGTTTAAACAATGTGGATTTTCAAAACCAAGTCCCACTCTTTCTTTTATTGCCTCTTCACTCCTTGGTTTATTCATATAAATTGTTTGCTCAGTTTGTTCTCTTTTATATAATTTTCCTTCTAAAATAATTATTTTATCAGAAAGATTTTGATTAAAATTAGACAATTCAGTCAAAGAATCACGATAAGTCTGATTTGAATTTTCTAACTCATTCAATTTCTTTTGAAACGTCTCTTTTGTATCTATTAAAATAGATTTTTCATCTTATAGAGAAATTTGCAACTTTTGAATCAAAACAGACTTTTCTTTATTATCATGCTTTTCAGAAGTGAACTTTGAACGTAAATCATGTAAAGCATTGATAATAACGTTCATTTGAGATGAAATAAAATTGTAATCAAACTCAGAAGGTACCTCAGATTCATCAGTGGAGGTTTCGTCTTCTTCATCATCACTCTTGTCATCCCCAATAAAGCACATAGTTGTTGTCTCCTCGTTCTCAGCTTCATTATCAGAATGGTCAAGCCAGTATTCTTCCTCAGCAAGAAGAATAGTTCCGTTCTCTCTTTTCTCTGCCAGTTCTAACTTCTTCCTGTAGAAAGCAGAATCTTTGATCACCTTCACACGACACTCCTTAGATTTGTGTCCCGGTTTTCCACAATTAAAGCAGTTCATAACCTTCTTCTCTTCCTTTTTCGGCTCGGTCACTTTAACAACTTAATACTTTGGAGTATATGGCTTTGATGGAGCACCGGGATCCACCTTCTTTGAACCGGATGTGAAGCGAAGATTATTTGATCCAAATCTGTGTTGGAACTTTTTCTGATAATGTTGAGTGAGAAGTATCATAGCTTTTTCCAAGGCCTCGCCATCATCGTCAGTTGATCCATCATCGTCAGTTGATCCATCATAAGCACTTTCCGATAAAGCTTGTTCTGCCAGCTGACATGCCAGAAGAGCAATCGGATCAATAGTCTGTGGCTTATTCTTCTTGTCAATCTTAGCTTTCTTTTCCATCACCATGTTCTCATAAGTCATCAAGATTTCATACAATTCTTGAATTGGCATTGTGGAAATTCTGACATCATTCCTCATCCTATGACAAGATTTACTCCATTCTGGTTGAAGAGCATTCAGAAACTTCATATTGCTTCTAGTTCTGTCTTTGTCACCTTTATCTTGTACATATCATTTATTACTGCCCAAAATCTATCAAATACACTTTTCAAACTTTCTCCATCTTTCGCCTTAAATTCCTCAAAATTGTTCATGTATCTGGTCTGACGAAGTTGAGTAGCCACAGCTGATCCAAGCATTATCTTTTCCAATTGAGTCCACATGAGCATAGGATTCTGCTTAAAACAGTCAATTATGTTGTAGATTGAATTGGGTAGAGCAAGAATCAGATTAGACTTTGCTTGACTATCAGCTTGATATCGCAAAAGCTCGTCAACATCATACTCTCTTATAGGCTTTTCAACTCTTGTAGCCAGAGTAGTTGCAGCAGCTGGTATTTCTTTCATGAGCCTCTCCATAGGACCTTCAGTCAGAGACTTCATCATATTGTCACCAGTTGGTTGTCTCTCTATGAAGTTAATATTGCTGAAATTCGTTCTCATTTACAAGAAATGGAGGGCGAGTATCAGATCCTAAAGACATCATTATGTCGTTCTTGTAAATCTGTGCTTGTAGAGACATCTTGATAAAGTCAGAAAAAATTTCAAGTCTGGAAACAGTAATATGCAAACTAAAAGTTTGCGTGAGTAACCAGAGACGCAAACTTAGATTTGCGTGAGCAGTATGAGACGCAAACTAGCTTTGCGTGAGCCGAGGAAGACACAAACTATCTTTGCGTGAGCTGAAGAAGGCGCAAACCAAACTTTTAGTGAGGCGAATAAAGCGCAAACCAAGCTTTTCATGAGGAGCTAGAGACACGAATGTAACTTTGCGTGAGACTCTTAATGCGCAAACTCGTAAATGCAACTGGACTGAACTTCTCGTGAGCTGAGAAATACGCAAACTGTACTTTGCACGAACAGAAAGAAATGCAAACTGATCTTTTCTTGATGCATGGGAGACGTAAACTATACTTCTCTTGATGCACGGGAGACGCAATCTTCACTTTGCGTGATGAATACAAAGCGAAAAGCTGAACTGATCGAGAAAACAACATGAAGACATAGATGCACTGGATGACCTCGCGCAATCCAGATGAACTCGCGCAAACCTGAGATGAATTAGCGCAAAGTTCAGATCTGGCGCAAACCGCTGAAAATCAAGAAAAACTTGCAAAAAACGATTATAACCATGAAATTAATGAAACTAATTCACACAGAGTTGATCGAAAATAAGTTTATAACATTTTTCAAACAAAACTTTCGATTATAAACCACAACATCAAGATTTCGAGAATGGAACAGTACACAAAACATGAGTATTCGGTAAAACGAAATTTCTCAAAGTTGATGATCTAAAACTGTTTTTCTTGCAAAAAGATGTGAATCAACAATGTTTCTCTATCAAAAACGAATCCAACAAACCAATTTGCAACAAAATTTACTCAAAAACAGTCCGAATTTGATGAAAAAGCAAAAAAACGAGATTTTCTTGAAAAATAAAGAAAATCGATCAAATTTCATGCTTTAATTCACAAATTCAGAAACAAAAACAGTTTCTCTCAATCCTTTCAGATTCAGAAATGCTCTGATACCAATTGAAAGTCCAAGAATCTACTAAATCGTAGAGAGAGAGAGTAAGGAGAGAAAGTTGGAGCGCCAAATGTAACAGTTCTATTCAAAATGATCTCCAAAGTTACAAAGCGAAGGCAACAAGGGGACTTAAATACCCCAAGCCTTAACAATACAGATAAGCACTCTAAACACAGATAAGACTAAGGAAAATAAATACAATGATTACTACAAAATAAGTCTTAACAGCTTCAACAAATTATTCCCAAATAAAATTTCAGTAAAATCCTCAACAATCTTTCTTCATCTTTCTTTCACAATCAAATCTTGAACATTTATCCCATCTTTAACATCTCTTACATTAACATTTCTTTAACTCTTCTCCCCCTTTTTGATGATTGGAGCATGATATCATCAAAACTTTGCAAGAAATGTCTGTCACAATTCTAATCTGACCACTGATCTTTTACTAGAACCTCTGATTATCTATCGATCCAAAGAATATATTTATCCGAGTCTTTTCAAATTCAGACAAATTATGAGTGTAACACCTGAATCAACGAATGAATCAGTTAGAAGTGTCTGTCAGTAACACGAAGTCACTGTGTGTAACGAATACACATTGGAAAGGAGCTTTTGATGTTCACTCCCCCAGGTCTTCCATTTAATCATCGAAACACCATAAAGGAATTTCTATGAACGTTATGACAAGAAAACGTATTCCTTGTGTGCTCGTGCATGTGTTTGAAAGAATTAAGGACAGATGATTGTTTTTATTAGGCTCAAAATTTGTAAACCATTGAGACAACAACAGTATAACACAGACTCTATTGTGCATGATCGAAGTACGAAGGTGGGGCATACTTCCTTCTTTTTCAATATCCAGATTTACCAAAGGAAAACCAGATAGATTATGTGTTGCGTCCCCTTTAAAATATGAAACATTTTCTTGTTGAGAAGAAAATGAGTAGCTGGTGGGGTTTTTATCAAGAGTTGGCATGGAGTAGTTGTGTGTTTCAATAATGTTCACGAAAAATTGTGAAACACTAGTAATATGGTTGCCCGACTCAGAAAAAGTTGGTGCAAAGTCTGATATTCTTTTACTTTGTTCTCACACCCTCTTTCTTTCTAAACATTAAGCTCACATCTAACCAAACTATCTTTTTCATTTTACCTCCTCACTCAACCCACACTCAGTTTTTGACTCCTCACTCTTCCATCACTGAAGGATTAACTTCTTGGGTAGGAAACACGAGGCTAGGGTATTTAAGTCCCCTTGTAGCCTTTGTTTTGTAAGTTTGGAGATCATATTGAATATTCAGTTTACATTTGGCGCTCCTACTCTCTCTCTACTTTCTCTCTCTATGATTTAGTAGATTCTTGGACTTTCAATTGATATAAGAGCAATATGAATCTTGAGAGGATTGAGAGAATCTGTTTTTGTTTCTGAATTTGTGGATTAAAGCAAGAAATTTGATCGATTTTCTTGATTTTTTCAAGAAAATCTCAATTTTTTGCTTTTACATCAAATTCGGATTGTTGTGTGATTGAATTTTGTTGATAATTGTTTCTTTGAACTCTTTTTTGATTGTAGAACATAATTGATTCATATCATTTTGCAAGAAAAACGGTTTTTGATCATCAATTTTGAAATATTTCGATTTTCTGGAAAACTCGTTTTTGCGTACTTTGCTATTGTCAAATTCTTGATTTTGTAGTTTTTAATCGAAATGTTTGTTTAAAAAGTGTTATAATCTTGTTTTCGATCACTTCTGTGTGCTTTAGATTCATTAATTTCATGGATATAATCATGTTTTGCAAGTTTTTCTTGATTTTCAGAGGTTTGCGCTAGATCTGAACTTTGCGCTAGTTATTCTCAGGTTTGCGCGAGTTCATCTGGTTTGCGCAAGTTCATCCAGTGCATTTGCGTCTTCAGGGTGTTTTCCCGAGAAGTTCAACTTTTCGCTTTGTGTTCATCACGCAAAGTGAACTTTGCGTCTCCCATACATCAAGCAAAGTATAGTTTGCGTCTCATTCAGCTCACGCAAAGCTACTTTGCGTATTCCTCAACTCACGAGAAGTTCGGTTTGCGTCACAAGCTTCTAACACAGAGTTCAGTTTGCATCTTTTTCGCATAACGCAAAGTTCATTTTGCGTCTTCTTCGCATAACGCAAAGCTCAGTTTGCGTCTTCTTCGTATCACGCAAAGTTGTTGGGTCTGAAATGAACTAAGTCTGGTTAGTGCTGCTCTGTATTGAAGGATTACTACTGCTGATTACATTACTACTGCTGAATACATTAATACTGCTACTTGAAAGAATTACTACTGCTAGTAGTATTACTACTACTTGAAGAGTTAGTACTACTATAAGAATAGTTAGTACTGCTTGGAGAGTTAGTATTGCTAGTAGTTAGTACTGTTTGAAGATTAATGCTACTGAATGATTAATACTGCTTATGATGATGATGTTGATAATGATGACTTGGAATGAAAGACTAGGAGCTGAAGATAATGATGAAGATAATTATGGAATGGATACTGAAGATCAATATTTCTTTAGTAATTATCTTGTAATCAGTTCTGTATATATAGTCTAGTAGTTTTTGATAGAAAAACAAGTTTTTACACAAGTTATACGCATATACATTTGTTTTAGAGAGAATTAACCTCAAGATTAGTTTTAATCCTTTCTTTAGAGAAGTATAGAACGTCTGTTGAGCCTGTTCAACAAATTGAGGTTTTGTTTGTAATCATTAAGTTAATTCAATATAACTTGTGATTTGATCCATATATTGTTTGATTGATTTATTGTTAAAGTGTTATTCCGCGACTTCTTTAACATAGTTTCTGAGTGTTTAGTTTAAATTCTTGTTTCGAATTTCGATCCTGACAAGTGGTATCAGAGCTTAAGGAACTCATAAATCAATAATCATCATGGACGGATCACATGACAGTGTTCTTGTTTCAAAGGTCCCCATGCTCAAACCCAATGAGATTGTCATGTGGAAAATCAGATTCAGGCAGTACATTCTTCTCACAGACTACTCAATGTGGGACATCATTGAGAATGGTCCCTCTAATGAAGGAAAGATGGGAGTAGATGGCAAGAGACCTCCACAAAAGACTGATGGAGAAAGAAAGATGAGGCAGACTGAGATAAAAGCCTTGAGCACTCTGCTCTTGGCAATTCCTAATGAATACCAACATCTGTTTTGCAACTGTTCTGATGTTCAAGTCTTGTGGAATGCATTGGAGAAGAGATTTTCAGGAACTAAAAGCACTAAGAGAAATCAGAAAGCAATTCTCAAGAAACAATATGAAAACTTTATGTCTACAAAGAATGAGTCTATGACTCAAACCTTTGATAGATTCAACAAGTTGATTGGAGAATTGGCCACTGTTGGTGTCAAGATGGACCAGAATGATGTCAACAGACAGTTTCTAAGGTCTCTTGGTGAAGAATGGGTCATGTATACAGTATCATTCAGACAGAATGATAATCTGGAGGATAAGGAACTTGATGATCTCTACAATGATCTTAGGGTGTTTGAAGCAGAAATTGAATCTAAGAGGAAGCCATCTGGATACTCTCACAATGCTGCTCTCTTATCATCTACTACTGATTCTTCTGCTAATACAGAATCAGTTAGTGCTACATATGGCTCAAAACAGGATGGACCTAATGATTATGGTTTGGAAGCATTCCTTGCTAGTCATGCTAAATCTGCTCTTATTAACGATGATCTGGAGCAGATCAATGTTGATGACCTTGAAGAGATGGATATCAAGTGGCAAATGGCAATGCTCACCATGAGAGTCAAAAGATTCATCAAAAGAACAGGAAGAAACACCTTTGCCATGAGAAGAGAAGATGGGGCTGGATTTGACAAATCCAAGGTAGAATGCTACAAGTGTCATAAGCTGGGGCACTTTGCAAGAGAATGCAGAGGAGGAATATCTCAACAACATCGAAGCAACTATCAACAATCAAAGTCCTCTAACTATAACAGGAATCAATCTCAAGCACTTATCTCACAAGATGGAATGGGATTTGATTGGAGTGATCAAGTAGAAGAAGCAATCCAAAATCAAGCATTGATGGCTGAGGTTTCAGAGTCCTCAAGAACTTCAATCCCCACAGAGGTAAAATCTAACCTTTGCTTTAAAGCATGTCTTGAAACTGTTAAAAAGTACAGGGATCACAATCAGAGCATGTATGATGACCTTAAAAGGTTGGAGAAAGATAGAAGAGAGTATAGTTTGATCATTGAGAATTTTGAAGAACAAATTAAGTCATACCAGGCCAATGAACTTGAACATTCATATGATCACAACTATTGGAAGTGGGAGAAGAAAGAGTTAGTGATAAAGCTAGAAAAGTCTAGAGAGGAATGTGAGAAAGTAAGGAGTGAATTTGAGAAGGCAAAATTAGACATTGACAAATTTTCCAATGCTTCTAAAGCAATGGACAGTTTACTCAAAATTCAAGTTCATGATAAACTAAGGAGAGGTATAGGCTTCAACAACACCCCTCCAGCTTACAATAATAACTACATTCCACCCACCTCAGGCCTCTTAGAAAGACAAGATAAGAAGGAATTACCTGAAGGAGCCACTGAAGTACATCCACTAGATACAGTAGTGGTTGAGACAGAGTCTGAAGAAGAGAATACTGAGGGTAAGAACAAGGAAGACCATAAAGAAACTCCCTTAGAAAACCATATTATTACAAATGAAAGAGGGGGTAAACCATTTGTCAAGAGTGATAAAGTGGAGATGTCCAAGACAGAGAAAGAGAATGGTAAGAGTGAGAAAGCTGAGACCTCTAGGAAAGGAAAGGAAAAGGTACAGGGAAATCATTATATGCAAACTACTGTTGTAAATCCCTGTACTTGTCAACAGAACAAGCCCCATAAACATGATAAAATAAGAGGAAATCAGAGAAACACATATAATCAGTGGGCTCAAAAACAGGGAATTGATCTAAGCAAAATCAAAAGACCAAAGCCTTGTTTTATTTGTGGCAAATTGAATCATTTAGCCAAACACTGTTATTTCAATCCTATTAACCAAAGATTTACTTTTCAAAGACAAACGCAAAATTCTTTTGGTTATAGGAAGAAATCAAAAAGGAACCACATGGCTAAGAATGTGAAAACAACACCTTTGAAATCTCATATTCAGAATAAGTTTGCTAAATCAAAAGAAAACACTCCAAGCAAATCAATGAGTAACTCACAGAATAAGAAAGCAAACAAATTTGTCAAGATTTGGGTTCCAAAAGTCAAGAAACCCGTTAGTACTGCTACTTCAAATAGTACTGCTAACAGAAATAATATTGCTGATAGCAATACTACTGCTAACCAAATTAGTACTGCTAACAAGAATAGTGCTGCTAACAGTGTTAATACTGCCAAGCCTATAATTTTGACAAAGTATTCTAGCCATGAAATTCCTAACTCTGATCATCTCATCCAGACTAAGAGTACTGATTATGAATATGTTGATGAGAAAGGGCAACCCAGGACCACTTTCGCTTGGTTTCCCTCTAAAAACTAACTGTTTTATCTTATGTGCAGGGCAACCAACTGTTATCCCAGTTTAATCTAGTTGATTAACACACAAACAGAAAAATATCAAGAGATAATAATATTAACAAAACGTACCAATCCCTTGAATAAACAATGAAACCCTTGTGTGTTCTTGATACCCTTGAATACAGAGAAAATAGGATTGCCTCACAAATATGATAATTATCAAAGGTTCTAACCTAAAATCTAATTAAACAAAACTTTAAATACCTAGGTCATATGGGCTTTAACCTTAATGGGCTTTCTAATAGGCTTTAGGCCCATTTACAAATAACTATTTACTTATTATATAATAAACCCTCTAAATAACTTTGACACAATTGCAGTTTAAACCCTGAACTTTAACTTTAATCCTTAATACAATTATTTGATCCAACAATCTCCCCCTTTGGATTCAAGATTAAAAAAATTTGGCAATTGTCTTCAGGTGTTCACTTTTCTTCAGATATCTTAAGATATGACGTTGATAACATCAAAACTTCAAAACTTGATATCTTTAAATAATCTTCAAATCTTTAAAATCTTTGAAAATTTGAAAATCTTCAGATCTTCAGATTGTATTCTCCCTTTTTGTATTTTCTCCCCCTTTTTGGTGAGTGGTGAGAATCATCATCATCAAAACGTTGCAAAACAATCTCTCCCTTTTCAAGACAATCTCGCCCATTGTGTATGATCACGTAAGCACAGTCTTCATGTATGGAGCCCTGGAAATAAGAGCAGACTCTCCAAATGGAGAAAGTGATTATTTCAATCTTTTCAGATTAAAATAGAAAGTAGTAACCATTCGAATCTTTTCAAATTCAAACAGTTAATAGGTGTAACCCTGAATCAACAAATGACTCAGTTAGAATGCCTGTCAATGACACAAAGTCACTGAGTAACACAAAGTTACTATATAAGGATCTAGTTTGATGTTGGCTCCCCAGGTCTTCCATTCAATCATTGAATAACACATGGTTATCTATGAACGTTCTGACAGAAAACAAAATTCTGTGTGCTCGTGCATGTGTATGAAAGAATTAAGCATAGATGATTGATTTTCATATAGGCTAAAAGTATGTATACTTGTTGAGACATCAACAAATTATACAAAGATTCAATGTGCATGAGAAAGGGTTCGAAGGTAGGGCAACTTTCCTTCTTTTTCAATATTAGTATCTTCCAAATGAAGAACCAATAAAATATATGCTCCGTCCCCAGAAAATGTGAAACATTCTCTTTTTGAGAAAAGAATGAGTAGCTGGTGGGGTTAAAGCAAGAGATGGCATAGGCTAGTTGCCTATTTCAATGATGGTCACCAAAGAATGTGAACCAATCAGATTATGTGGTTGCCCGACTCAGAAAGAATTTGGTGCAGAGTTTAATATTCTTTTACTCTGATCGCTCACCCTCTTTCTTTTAATTCTCACTTCTAACCAATCTCTCTTTTCCATTTTATCTCGTCACACACCATCACTCCAATCTTTTTACCCCTCTCCCCTAAATCACTCACGGTATACTTCATGGGTAGGAAACACTGGTTATCGTGAATCCATGGAAGTTCTGTTAAACTCTCACACTGAATCCCATGTAGTTTCCTAATAACATGTTGTTCAACAGGCTTTTTGTACATCTAAGCACAAATACCACTTGTTACATGAAAAATATAATATTCGGAGATGTCAAAACAGAAGATGTTTGACGATGCAATTGTCCCCCTCAAACTAGAAAAAGATTGACAATTAAGCTCATATCAATTTGTCATGAAGAATAATATGTTGGAGAATCAAAAACGAATTTTGTTTATATGAACAATATATAAACATATTTTCAATGAAAGCACATGAAATGACGTTTGATTCAATCAACAGTGAATACAAAGAACGTGAGTATTACCATAGAAAGATTTTACTTTTGATACATGGTAATAACAAAGTCAAATAGAATGTTCTGAACCGTTATGTGTATGAATACTGGACAGGTATATTGACAAGATAAAACACAAGTATTTATCTTTAAGAACACACGGTCAGATAAGCATTTAAGTATCCAAAAATCTGTTAATATCACAGATATTCTTCCCCTTAACTGAATGTAATTTTTTTTTAACATAAATCAGAAAAATAAGGCACTGAAGTGCGGGTTCTAATCCGATGTGATTAGAAGCCATAATCTGTTGAGGTACGGGTTCTAAGCTGATTTACTTAGAAGCCTTTGTTCTTTCTCCCCCTTAAACCTTGGGTGCCTGCAACACAGATGTAGCTTTTAGTACCCACTAGTATTTGGGTCCTAATGGGTTAGTTGCAGTTCTAGTGGGAGATATGAAGTAAGAACCATACCAGTTATTCACATAATCTTTTCTTAGAAAATCATTTGAGCCACAGTAGGAACAACTAATTTTCTTTTGTGCTAACCTAATCAATTGATGGATTGTGTAAACCAGATTAGGTTTGCCAAAAGTTTTACCTTTTGTAGCATAGTTCCATTTAGCATTTGATGTATGCACAAATGATTCTTCTTTCTTCTTTTCCTCCGAGGATCCTTTAACACTCCAGATCCAGTTTCCTCTTTCTTTCTCATCATGCCTTCTCCAGAAGCTTTTCTTTTGAGACTTAGTCTTCTTGAAGTTACCTGAACCATCAACATTTTTGTCATAGAAAAGGTTAGAATGAAGAATTTTATCAGTAGATTTAGAAGTAAGACAATCATCTAAATCATAGAAAGGATTATAGAAAACATTTGAAAAATGTGAACTTGAATCTGTTTTTAATGAACTATCAGAATCAACTAGATCATCTCTTGGTGATTGAGCTATTGACTCTGGCGTCTTGTGCTCAGTAAGCTTCACCTTGAACACGATCTCTTCAAGCTTCTTTATTTTTGAAGACAAACTGTTTCTTTCCTTTTCGATCAGATCTAACTTCTTGTGTAGCTCAGATTTCGCATTCTGCTCCTTCATTATGTTTGTTGACAATTCAGATAGCTTTCTTGTCAGCTTGGCTATCTCGGTCTCAAATATCTTCTTTTCTTCCGAAAAGTCTGTATTTGCTTTCTTCAGCTCATCTTTCTTCTTCTCATTCTCAACCTTTTCTCTTTCAATGATGATAACCTTCTCAAAGTCTGAAACTTGTTGAGAAAGTTTAACACATCTAAGTTCTAAAGATTTCTTCTCTTCAAAGGCTTTTCTGGAGAAGTCAGAGAATTTCTTGGCAAATTCTTTTCTCTCTTTCTCAATCTTCAACATTTCATCTTCAGCTATTATATTGTCTCTGTCTTGAGTTGCCTTTTCTTTCAACGTTTTAATCTCAACCTCAAGACTGAGAACTTTATCTTTCAATTTATCTCTTTCAGCAAAGACTTGAGAATTTATCTTTTTTAGTCCTTCACTAGTATCTCTTGCAACACTTGTACTTCTTCTAAGATCCTCAAGTTCTCTTTGCATTGCATCCTTTTTAGACCATGTAGAGTTTGATTCAGATCTTTTCAACTTTGCTTGAAGATCCAAGATCTCTTTTTCTTTAGACTCAATTATTCCTGCAAAGTCAATTAAAGAATCAGAATCTTTTGAATTTTCTTTTAAAGCATTGATCTGAATAAGAAGAGATGAGTTATGAATGTTTAGATTTTCAATCTCAGCTTCAAGAGGTAACATCTCGGATTTGAGCTTTGTAATCTCCCTTTCACAATCATCAGCCCTGTCTGTATATCTTGACAACTGTCTAGCAAGATGTTTAGCCTTTTCTTTTACTTCAGAAAGAGTCATGTTGCTAAAATCAAGGTTGTAACCTTTAGACATATTTAGGTTATTCGACATCCTGGCTGAATGGTTAGTAATCAAACTTTTTTGTACCAAGACAACCAACTAGATGAGATCGTTAGAATCAAAATAAAAACCATACTAAAAACTTTTCAGAAAAATAAATTTCCAAAAAATAATTAAGTGCAAAATTTGCACAGTATAAAACACAGAGAAATAATACTGAAGAATGAAATTAGGAAAAATTTTTTCAAGCACAAAACTTTTGTCCCCTTCGCAGACTTAGCACGGGGGTCCCACTACCCGGTTAGCGGGTGGGGTCAAGAGGCAACGCCCTTGCGGGTATATGGGGGTAGCGCCCCTAGACAAAAAAATTTAGGCTTTTAAAGGTCTTATTACAGTTTGCAAAAATCGACCGAGGATGTGCTTCGACCGGTATTGAGTCGACCGGGGTCTTGCTTGGACCGGTACCTTGTTTGACCGGTAAGATGTAACAACCGGTCTTATGCTCGACCGGTAAACGACTATGACCGGTATAGAGAGTTCGACCGGTAAGTTACTTGTACCGGTACTTTACTCGACCAGGAATATAGTTGACCGATATTGTTGCTTCGACCGGTAAAAGACTAAGACCGGAAAAAAAATATGGACCGATATACCTTTCGACCGGTATAGTGTGAGGACCGACATTGTGCAAGATCGGAAGGAATCGACCGGTATTGATGTGAGTGTGCCGGTCGACTGGTATAAACCGATATGAATCAATCAACCGGTATTGGTTTTGACCGACAAGCCTTTGACCGATATGGAATGTGTGTATCGGGCGACCGGAAAAATGTGAGTACCGGTGAATATAATGACCGATATGTTCTTAATGCTTTCGACCGATATGTTCTTAAGTCGACCCAGAACGATGAAGATTTCCCCAGAAAACACAATAAACACATAAATTGAATCCAAATATCAACCTTTTGCACCAAGTAACATATATCGAACACAACGCAATCAAACTTGAAGATTAAAATCAGCTTTTAAGAATTCAATTTGAAGAACACAGTGCGACTTGTATACAAACCCAGTAAACATAAATCAACCAAAAAACCAATCGATTTGAGATTTTAAATGCAATTAACTAATTAGATAACTTTCAGCAGCATAAAACTCATCAAATCATATCAATTCCCATCCTAAAAACAAGTTAATTCATGAGGTTGATTTTCACAGATTTAAATATATCGAAGAACACAGTAATAAACCGATAAAAACAGATTTAATCCAATTAACTTGATTCTTTAGGCTCTGATACCAATTGTTATCCCAGTTTAATCTAGTTGATTAACACACAAACACAATAATATCAAGAGATAAAAAGATTAACAAAACGTACCAATCCCTTGAATAAACAATGAAACCCTTGTGTGTTCTTGATACCCTTGAATACAGAGAATATAGGATTGCCTCTCAAATATGATAATTATCAAAGGTTCTAACCTAAAATCTAATTAAACAAAACTTTAAATACCTAGGTCATATGGGCTTTAACCTTAATGGGCTTTCTAATAGGCTTTAGGCCCATTTACAAATAACTATTTACTTATTACATAATAAACCCTCTAAATAACTTTGACACAAATGCAGTTTAAACCCTGAACTTTAACTTTAATCTTGAATACAATTATTTGATCCAACACCAACAACTCAAGAAGAAGAGCATTTGGCATGTAGATAGTGGTTGCTCTAGGCACATGACAGGTAACATGGTCTGCCTTCAAAACTTCAAAAAGATTGATGGAGGACATGTTGCTTTTGGTGACAATCCAGCAGGAGGTAAGATCAGTGGAAAAGGTATGGTTTCAAAAGGTAAGATGACTTTTGAAGATGTTTACTATGTTGAGCAATTGAGATACAACCTGTTAAGTGTATCACAGGTCTGTGACAAGAAACATAGTATATTATTTACCGATACTGAATGTATTATGCTTGCTCCAGGATTCAAGGTAGTTGATGAAAATATGATACTACTTAGAACTCCTAGAAAGGATAATGTTTATTGTTTGGACATAGAGAATGTTTCATCTGATTCATCATTAAACTGTTTGTTTTCAAAAGCTTATTTATATGAATCATCTCTTTGGCATAGAAGGATGTGTCACATGAATTTTAAAACAATGAACATTCTTGTGAAAAACAACCTTGTAAAAGGTTTACCTCAAAAAGTGTTTTCATGTGATGAACATTGTGTTGCTTGTCTTAAAGGCAAGTAGCACAAAACTTCTCATAAGTCCAAAGAAATAAATTCAATCTTTTCACGTCTTCAATTATTACATATGGATCTCTTTGGTCGTACTAATGTGATGAGTGTTGGTAAGAAATCATACTGCTTAGTCATTGTTGATGACTTCTCTAGATTCACTTGGGTATATTTTCTAAGGACTAAGGATGAGACAAGTGGACTGATCAAATCCTTTGTTCTTAGGGTTGAAAACCAAACAAATCAAAGAGTTAAAGTCATCAGATCTGATAATGGAACTGAATTTAAAAACAGTGACTTAAACAACTTTTGTGAGACTAAAGGTATTGAGAGACAATTCAGTGCTCCGAGAACTCCTCAACAGAATGGTGTTGCTGAGAGGAGAAATAAGACACTAATTGAGGCTGCTAGATCTCCGTTGGCAGATTCAAAATTACCAATTACTTTTTGGGCAGAAGCAGTTAATACTGCTTGTTATGTCCAAAATAGAGTTCTAGTAGTCAAATCCCAAGGAAAAACACCTTATGAACTTTTTAACAAGAAGAAACCTTTTATTGGATTTTTCAAACCTTTTGGGTGTCCTTGCACAATTCTCAACACCAAATCTCACTTAGGCAAGTTTGAAAGCAAAGCTGAGGATGGATTTCTTGTTGGATACTCCTCTCAGAGTAAGGCATATAGAGTATTAAATAGTTCTTCAAGGATTATAGAGGAAAGTGACAATGTCAAAAGCAATGACAACACACCAAATCAAATTGGTACAGGTCCTGATTGGTTGTTTGACATTGACTCACTAACTAATGCTTAGGGTTTTAGTAATGTGCAAACTGCAGGAACAAATTTAGAACAGGTACAAGCATAGAAACAAGAGTTTGTGCTGTTCCCCATACCTACTGTTGATCCTGTTTAATTTTGCCAACAAGATAAGAAAGATGATTCAGACACAGGTGACTCTGAATCAGAACAAGATGCAGCTGATAAAGGTGATGAAGAGAATAAGAGTTATAAATAGGATGCTCATCATTTAGGAAACACAGGTCCTGAGATGCCCATACTGTCCGAAGATGATACTGATGAAGCAAATTCTTCACTATTTGGTGGAAGCACTCCTGAGAAGAATGACTCTAATCTGGATGCAAATATCAATGAGGAGGCTGCACATCAAACAAGAACTCAGAAAAATTATCCTCCACAGATGGTGATTGGTGACATCAATTCTCCTAGGATCACAAGGAATCAAAGTAAGATAGGAGGATTGAAAGACATGCAGTCAGGGTTGTTATCTTGTTTTCTATCTCAGATTGAACCCAAGAAGGCTTATGATGGAATGAAAGAACCAAGTTGGATAGAAGCAATGCAAGAGGAACTGCTGCAATTTGAGCTGCAAAATGTGTGGGATCTGGTTGATCTTCCACAAGGACAAAGGGCAATTGGTACTAAATGGGTTTTCAGGAATAAGAAAGACGAGAGAGGAATTGTGATAAAGAATAAGTCCAGGCTTGTGGCACAAGGGTATACACAAGAAGAGGGGATAGATTATGAAGAAGTATTTGCACCAGTAGCCAGATTTAAGGCAATTACGCTGTTTCTAGCCTATGCTTCTTTCATGCAGTTCAGAGTATTTCAGATGGATGTCAAGAGTGCATTTCTATATGGGAAAATTGATGAAGAAGTGTATGTTTTTCAGCCTCCAGGGTTTGATAATCCTACCTTTCCTGATAAAGTATACAAACTAAAGAAGACACTCTAGGGGCTACATCAAGCACCAAGAGCATGGTATGACACTCTATCTACCTATCTCTTGGAAAATGGTTTTGAAAGAGGAATATTTGACAAGACTCTGTTCATCAAAAGGAAGAAGAAGGACATCCTGTTTGTGCAAATCTATGTGGATGACATCATCTTTGGATCCACAAAAGATTATATGTGCAAGGAGTTTGAGGAGCTGATGCACAAAAGATTCAAGATGAGCTCTATGGGTGAACTTACATTCTTCCTTGGGCTACAGGTTAAACAGAAGAAAAATGGTATCTTCATTAGCCAATCCAAGTATGTGCAGGATATACTTACAAAGTTTGGATTTTCAGATTCAAAGCTTGCAAGCACACCTATGGAAACACACAAACAGATCACTGCAGATCTTGAGGGGGAGGATGTAGATGTTCATCATTATAGATCTATGATAGGCTCCCTCGTGTATCTAACAGCTTCAAGGCCAGATATTATGTTTGATGTCTGTGTCTGTGCATATTTCAAGTAAGACCTAAGCAATCTGATTTTCAAGCAGTCAAGAGGATATTTAGCTATCTCAAAGGACAACCTAGTTTGGGTATTTGGTATCCTCATGACTCACCATTTGATCTACTTGCATATTCTGATAGTGATTTGGGTGGTGCAAACTTGGATTGAAAGTCTACATCAGGAGGATGTCAGTTTTTCGGTGCAAGACTAGTTTCATGGAAGTGTAAAAAGCAAACCACAGTGTCCACCTCTACAACAGAAGCATAGTACATTGTTGCAAGCTGCTCTTCACAGGTGCTATGGATTCTGAATCAGATGTTGGACTGTGGTGTTACTTTTCTTCACACTCCAATCTTCATTGATAACAACAGTGCTATAAGTATTGTTAACAATCCAGTCAAGCACTCTAAAACCAAGCATATAGAAATCAGGTACCATTTTATTAGAGATTGCAATGAAAAGAAGTTAATTCAGGTTTTGAAAGTACACACAAGTAACCAATTTGCTGATCTATTCACCAAAACTTTTGATGTCGGCAGATTCACATTCTTGGTCACAAGTGTAGGCATGATAAACACTGAATAAGCCTCTTTTGATTTTCTTTATGTACCATTTCTATATAGATTCCTTCCTGCTTACTTTCTCATATTGTATTATGCATGGTGCTGCTAACTATGTGTGTTCAAGTGTTTCAGATTACCTTACTGATTAGAAACTTAGTACCTCTGGTTAAGTTAATACTGCTCTCACTATTAATCCGACTAACAGTTCAAATATGGTTAAGTGTGGTTAATACTGCTTGGTGGTTTATACTGCCAGTGCAAAGTTACTACTGCTTACCTTATTTCTACTGCCAGACAGTGTTAATACTGCTGGTATTTGTTAATACTCCTAGTCTGTGTTAATGCTGCTGGTGTGTGTTACTACTGCTAGTCTGTGTTAATATTGCTAGTCTGTGTTAATGCTGCTGGTATGTATTTCTACTGCTTATATGGGTTAGTGTTGCGGGCTTGTTAATGCTGCTAAGGTACGTAGTACTGCTTCTAACTAAAACCCTCCACCTATAAATACCCTCTCTGACCGCCAAAATCCAAACGGCTCTTTGAATTTCCTACGAGTGTTCTTTCTCTCTCTCTCTCTCTCTCTCTCTCTCTCGAATTCTTGTTTTCCAGTGCATAAACCCTAGTATTGCTTCGATCCCAAGAACGATGGCAGGAATGGAATTTGTGGACGATCACAATGAACTCGCGATGCTGCAGAAACCCAAACAAGTAGTGGGTTTTGAAGAAATTGTGGATTTCCTGAAAGCATCCCACATTGCCTATGCACTCACAGTCAATCCCACAATCTATGTGGAACATCTGCGTCAATTCTGGAGTAATGCCTCCGTTCAGACTATCAATGGCAATCAGGTCATTCACTCCAGGGTTTGTGATAAACCCATCACAATCACAGAGGGATGCATACACACTCATCTAGGTCTAGATTATGCCACAGGTATATCTTCTCTCCCAAAGGAAGACTTATTTCTTGAAATTGGTCGAATGGGGTATGAAGGTCCCACTGAGGTGTATAAGTTCTGTTAATCATAAAATCCCAATCGCACCAAGCAATTACTCAAGATATAAACATTAAGATCAAGAACTAGAGAGAGAAAGTCGAGGGAGAGAAAGTAGATCTTGAATATCACAACTCTAGATTTACAATATGCAAATGCCTAGTTCGTTACTACAAGCTTACAACCACAAACCTATTTATACTACACAACTAATATAAAGCCTTAAAGGCTAAGGAAACTAAAACATTATAAAACTAACTATTACAAGGTCAATGTTGACTTTTACACATTTGACTTTCCTAATAAATCTTGGATTCAATATTTAGACTTAACAATCTCCCCCTTTGTATTCAAGATTTAATAAAAATTTGATGCAGATCTTCAGCTCTTGATTCTTCATCTTTCATCTCTTGAAGCTTTCAAAAACTTTGCTCTTTTGCAACTTTTGAAGAATCTTGGAAAGTCTTTTTAAACATTTAAGCTCTGAAAGTCAACAAGCCTTGAACAAAACAGGAAATTCTTGAATCTTCTATGAAACTTGAAACTTCATTTCTGAAAAATCTTCATCTTCAAACAAAATTGTATCTTCATCACTTTGATCACTGAATCGTTTTCGGAAGAACAAATCTTCTTGAAACTTGAAATTCTTTATCAGAAACTTTTGACTTTGAATCAGTCTTTGAAACAGCAGCGGAAACATTTTGAATTTAAGGATTGAACTTTGAACTCGAACTCTGAAATTGAATCTTTATATCGTTCTCCCCTTTTTTGATGATGTGAGCATCAGATCATCAAAATTTCTTCAATTTCAGCTCAGACTTTGATAACCCCTTTGAAACAATCTCCCCTTTGATAAATGTTGTGCTTTGATCTGAAGAGCCGAATCATGAACTGTTTATATCCGAATCTTTGCAAATTCAGACATAATGAGCGTGTAACCCTGATTCAACAAATGAAACAGTTAGAAAGGTCTGTCAGTAACACGAAGTTACTGTGTACAACGGATGTACAATGTAAGGAGCTGGTTTGATGTTGACTCCCCAAGACTTCCATTCAATCATTGAAAGACACAAGGTAATTCTATGAATGTTCTGACAGAAAAACATATTCTCTGTGTGCTCAAAAAAAATGATTGTGTTTCATAAAGTCTCAAAATATGTAAATCACTGAGACAGCAATGATTGTACATGGACTCAATGTGCATGAGAAAGGGTCGAAGGTGGGGCAACTTTCCTTCTTTTTCAATACCAGTATCTTCCAAAAGAAGATCCGATAGATTATGTGCTGCTTCCCCAGAAAATGTGAAACATTCTCTTTTTAAGAAAAGAATGAGTAGCTGGTGGGGTTGTATGCAAGAGATGGCATGGGCTATTTGCCTATTTCAATGATGGTCACCAAAGAAATGTGAACCAATCAGTAATGTGGCTGCCCGACTCAGAAAGTGGTAGGTGCAGAGTTCTGATATTCTTTTAACTCTGTTCTCACACCCTCTTTCTTTTAAACATATAAGCTCACATCTAACCAATCTCTCATTTCCATTTTACCTCTGCTCATTCCCACACTCAATTCTTTTAGACCCCTCTCCCCTCAATCACTCAAAGGATTTCTTCTGGGGTAGGAAACACTGGTTATCGTGAATCCATGGAAGATCTATTAAGCACTCACACTGAATCCCATGTTCCTAAAAAATACATGTTTATCAATGATTTTCTTGACATGTAAAGCAAAAGAAATCATATGTCAGTGTATGTATGCTCATTTAAAAATATGAATGGAATTTGAGCATTTGATCTTTGAAGATTTCTCAAAACAAGGATATTGAATGAATGAATATGAAGTCAAGAGAATTGGTTTGAGAATCTGACAATGAATCAATCAGATCAAATCAAATGGTTAGGGTATCAAAGAATTGGTAATTTTGTTTATATGAACGAATATGAACAATTTTTCAAAGAAAGCACAAATATGAAAAAGATGTATGATACTCAACAATTTTGAGACATGGTAATAACATTTTCAAATAAAATACTGAACCGGTGTGTATGAATACTTGACAGTATATGGACAAGATAATACACAAGTATTGATCTTTGGAAACACACGGTCAGTTAAACAATAAAGCACGAAAAATTGAAAAAACATTTAAAAGTCACACTTCTGAATTCATGAAATCTTTTGAGAATAAGAAGTGGTTTGAACATTTCAGAAATTGTTTTTCATGTTCGAAAGTTGTCCTTCTTTCAAACAATCTTAGATCTAGATCAGAAGATTTTTACCTTTTCAGCTCCCCCTCAAATCAAGATATAAAGATTTTAATCTTTTAAGCTCCCCCTGGATATTAGCACAATATCCGTCTTTGATCATTGATGAACGGGTGCTGATCTGTCATGTGATCAGAAGCCATCACCTTTACTCCCCCTTAAATTAAGCATCGGAAATATTACAAGTAAAACAGGATAGAGATCAAACACTCCCTTTTGAATTGTTAGACCATCAATATCAGAAAAATCTAGCAAAGAAAACGTATAGTATAGAGATCAGATCAATTCTCTTGGGATGAAGACCATCAATATCCATCGGATGCAAGCATACAGGAGTAAGGTCTTTTTGATCACTGAGGTCTGAGTCCTAAACTGTTGTGTTTAGAAGTCAAACTCCTTCGAAGAACGGGTCCTAAGTTGATGTGCTTGGAAGCCATAATCTTGACATTGAAGTTCGGGTTTTGAACTGCTGTGTTCAAAAGCCATTTTGACATTGAAGTCCGGGTCTTGAGCTGATTTACTCAAGAGCCATTTTGTATTTCTTACTCCCCCTTGGATTGAGGGTGCCTGCAACATAGATTCAGGTTTCGGTTTTGGTACCCACTGGTATTTGGGTCCAGAAATGTTAGTTGCAGTGCGTGTGGGGGACACAGAGTAAGAACCATACCAGTAATGATCATTTGTTTTGTGAAAATAATCATGTGTACAACAAATAGAACAATAATATTTCTTACCTTTAGGTGCTTTGTTCTTCATTGCTTTCTGTATATGTACACATGAATTCTTCTCTTTCAGCTCATCAGTCTTGTCATCTTTGACTGATTTCTTCATCCAGACCAGTTTCTCGTTCTTGAATCTTTTTCTCCTTGGATAAGAATCTGAACCATCTAAATATTCATCAAAGAAAAGGTTAGTGCGACGAATCTGATTAAATGATTTGACTGACCTGTTTGAAGAGATGAATTTATGATTTGAACTTGAAACAGATTTTTCAAGTTCTTTGATTTTTGACGCAAAATTATCTCTTTCTTTCACCAGCTGGTCAATCTTTGTTGTGAATTCAGACTTCGTCCTTTGCTCTTTCAGCGAAGCTGCAGACAGTTCAGACAACTTAGAAGTTAGCTTCTTGATTTCAGATTCAAAAATGGATCTTTCTTCCTCAAATCCTTTTTCTGACTCTGTTCTCTGTCCAGATAATTCTTGAAAGAACCCTACATTCTTCTTTTCTATGGCCTTCTTCTCTTTATCAAACTTCTCTCTTTCCAATATCAGTACTTTCTCAAAATCTGAAATTTGTTGAGAAAGTTTAAGACATTTAAGCTCCACTGACTTCTTTTCATCAAAACAGTTCTTTGAGAAATTTGAGAACTTCTTTAAAAAAAAATTATTTTCAATTTCAAAATCAGCTTTATTTGCAACAAGCTGTTTTTCTAAATCAGATAAATTCTTTCTAAGCTCAACGTTCTCAGATTCCAATCTCTTTATCTTCTCTTCATTCTGCCCAACACTGATATTCTTTAAGGTACTGAGTTCTTCTTTCAGTGATATGACTTCAGTAAAATACTCTCTTGACTTTTGTGAATGAAAGTCAACTGCAAGAGACAGATTAATGTTCTCTAGTTTCAGCTTGCTATTCTTCTCTTCAAGATCTGAAATAAATCCCATGATTAATGAGTAATTGGCTTAATATGAATGATCGTTCCAAACTATGTATCAGAAAATCAGAAAACAGATTGAATTGAAATCTTAAAAAAAATATTTCATGAAAATTGAAATTTGAACAATATTAGTTATTTCGCAGTGTAAAAAAAAATATTTCCAAAGATGACCAAAAAAATTTTCCAGACTTTTTTTTTTAATCTAAGTCTGGAGCAAGCGCAAAGTGAGGTTTGCGGGTCAGCCTTGAAGCGCAAAGGAAGGTTTTCGGGTCCTGTTTGAAACGTAAAGTATGGTTTTCGGGTCCTGCTTGAAACGCAAAGTAAACTTTGCGGGTTGAACTTGATGCGCGAAGAAGAGCTTTGCGGTTCCAACTTGAACCGAAAACCTGAAATTTATGCAAAATTTATGAATGACCCGCAAAATAACATGAATGACACGCAAAGTTTTATGATGAACACGCAAAGTTTTATGAAGGACACGCAAATCGTGATGAATGAAATGCAAAGTCGAGTTCTTGACAGATTCAAACTTAAATCGATCGAAACCTGCACAATTGATCTCAAGAACCTGTTAGCATCATCGAAAAACAGTTCTAAACACACAAACACAATCAATTTTCGATTAAAACAACAAATCAAAGGAATTCAATCAAGAACAGCGGTCAAACTAGTTTTCAAGAAAAACTCAAAAAATCGAAAATTGACATCGAATTAGAACGAATTACGAAATGGAATCAAAACAAAAATCAATCACTACAACAAATCGAACACAATGATTCCAAATTCTTTCATTAAAAACAATTTTCACTCAAAATTCGTATGAAACAGTAAAAAACCGTTTTCTTGAAATTTTTTCTGAAAATAACGAATTTTTAATGCAAATCACACAAATTTCAATTCAAACTCATGATAAAATCTTTTCTGAAAAGTTTGGTTCAACTTTGATACCAATTGTTAATCATAAAATCTTAATCACAACAAGCAATTACTCAAGATATGAACATTAAGATCAAGAACTAGAGAGAGAAAGTCTAGAGAGAGAAAGTAGATCTTGAATATCACAACTCTAGATTTACAATATGCAAATGGCTAGTTCGTTACTACAAGCTTACAACCACAAACCTATTTATACTACACAACTAATACAAAGCCTTAAAGGCTAAGGAAACTAAAACATTATAAAACTAACTATTACAAGGTCAATGTTGACTTTTACACATTTGACTTTCCTAATAAATCTTGGACACAATATTTAGACTTAACAAGTTCTTTAAAAGCAAATTTTCACCTCAATGGCGATTTTTTGTTCATACCCTTCAGCATTGTATTTCTCGCAAAACAACTGGATGGAGTGAGTTCAGCAGTACCATAGCTTATGCTCTGGTCTGCTTAGCAACCGCCAGAAAGTTTAATTTTTCACAAATGCTTTTAAATGATTTACTATCAAACCTGGATACCAAAACCAAAACAAAGAGATTTTACATGTATCCAAGGTTTGTACAAGAAGTACTAAACAATGAATTGAGGAATTTACCCTCTTTTCAAGAGGTGTATTTATCTAAACCTCCCAAAGGGAAGGTGTTCTCTAACATGAAAAGGCCTAGTAAGGACTTTTCTAGACAAGACACTCCATTGTTCTCTACGATGATGGGTGTGTCTCATTCCCATGGTGTGGCATCAGGGTCAAAGCGCACATCTGACCACCCAACTGATGACCTACCCACACCATTCAGTTCAATTAATACTTCTCAGATCCCTGTTGTCAAGCCAAAATCCCCCATCACAAAAATATATATAAGGAAAAAGGTATAGAAGGTTCCTTCCCTTCTTGTATCTTCACCCCAACAGCCTGCAATACCTCTAATGGAGCATTCTCCATTAAAGAATATCCAAAGGGAAACCATAAGGGTGTCTCCCAACCCCAAGAAGGTGGTCTCTAAGGAGAAGGAAGAGCATGTGGGCAGTAAGGTCCACACTACTGATTCTGCACAAGGTGTGGATCAGGACAGTGTGAACAACTCTAAGACCTTCCCCGCGGCAACTTTAGATGAGAAATCATCTAAAGGTCCCAGGTGCCAAGAAACCATGGGGGTAGAAGGTGCTTCTGCTAGGCAGAAGGCCTCTACTAAATGATCCAAGGATCTTTCAAGGGTGGTAAAAACACCTAAAGGAGGTGAGGACAGAATATAACTATGAAGAATTGATGGATACTCTTGGTACAATAAGTCTGGAAGTTCATAATCAAGATTTGGAGATAAAAGAGATGAAAAAGGTGATCACTTCTCAACAAGTGCAGATTACCAAACTCAAAAAGATGGTACTCAAATTGTTGCACAAAAAGAAGAAAACCTAATTTGTTTTGAAGAAGAGGATCATTGATCATGATTCTTCCAAAAAGGGGGAGACTCAAGAGGATGAAAGTGAAAAGAAAAGCCCTGTTGTCATGGAATCAATTTCAGGGGGAGATTGGTGCTGAAACAGAGAAAGAAGCAGTAGAAACTGCCCATGCAGCAGAAACTGAACAAGTAGCAGAAACAGCAAAAGCAGTAGAAACTGAGAAAGAAGTAGAAACAGAACAAGCAGCAGAAACTTTTGTGAAAACAACAGAAATTGGTAAAGCAGGAGTAACTGAGTCAACAACAGAAACTGTAGAACCAGCAGTAGAAACAGAGAAGGTAGCAGCAGAAACTGGTTTGTCTGTAGAGGAAATAGAAATTGCAGAGACTCTGGTGAGGGCAAAGACTGACACTCCCAAGGACACTCAAAAGGCTAAGGGAGTGGTGATAAAAGAAGGAGGATCAGACAAGAAAAGGAAAGAGGTTAGTGAGGCAGAGGCCAAAAGGAAAGGGAAAGAAAAAGTGGTTGAACCTGTGAAACCATCAAAGAAACCCTCACAAATAGAACTGGATGAAGAGATAGCTAAGAATATGCAATAAGAGATTGAAAAGGAGGAAGAAATCCAAACAGCTAAAGACAGACAAGTTGCCTTAGATTTATCTACAAAGCTAAATGAAGAATATCAGAATAGTTTAAAGCTTGTTGCTAAGAAAGTTACCATGAAAGCATCTAGGGAAAGGCAGCCATCAAAGACAAGACAAAGACAACCTTCTAATACCTTTCTGAAAGGGTCCATTGGAGTCCCTGAAGGAATGTTTCCTAACATGTCCTTCAGCAGAATAGAGGAGTTGTACAAGAAGGAGATGGCCAAGCTTCAAGGAGACTTCAGTCAGAGGGTTGAGTTTGAAAGAAAGGCATGATCTGAATATTCAACAACCTTTCCCTGACAGTGAAGAAGGTACTCCTACAAAAGAAAGGGCAGAAGTCAAGAAAGAAGAAACACTAGCCTAGAAGATTAGAGCTATTAAGAGAATGAAGTCTATTGCTTCAAAGAAACAGGCAAAGAGGCCAAGAACTGAAGAAATTGAGAAAGAAAAGGAAAGAAAGGAAGCTGAACCTTCTGTTGCACCTCCTGCAGAGCATGTTGAAACTGAGCACAATCGACAATTTGCAGAACAACCAAGACAATCTGAGGTGCAGTTTGATTTATATATGACAGTAACAGATGATGAACCTTTGAAATCTGATCCTATCTCAATACAATCCCCATAAATCATTCATTGGGATATTCTAGTGGATCAAGCAAAGAATAATTCAGGATTAATAGAATGGGGGACAGGTATGAGGTCTACTCAACCTGGGGAAAGATTATCAGAAGTTGTTCTAGATCTGATTTGGAAGAAATGTACAAAGTTGGGATGAATTTGTATGGTGAATTGCTGAAACAAGCAAGGATGAGCCTAACAAAGATAGCTATGGAATTCTTATGCATGATGTTTGATCCAGATAGAGTGAAGCATATTATCAAAGACTTGCATCATGAGAATGGATTTAAAAAGGTTGATCACTGGATGCTGTTTGAAAATTGTGGAGTCTTTGTGATAACCATTGATAAGAGCTATCATGAATACTACTTGGTGGATAAGGTGTATGACCACAGCAACGCAAAGCTGCAAGGGATGTTGAGAGCAAAGCTGGTCTGCCCTAAATGTTTAGAAATGGCCAGAATTGCGATCAGAAGAACTATCAATCAAAGTCTAGGTCTGGATCCTAATCTTGGAAATTGAGCTGGAGTTTTGAAAGCATCATGAAGACCATATTTTGAAGAACTAAACTTCTTGTTTTGAAAAGTTAAGTTAGGGGGAGATTGTTGGGTCTGAAATGAACTAAGTCTGTGTAGTGCTTCTCTGTATTGAAGGATTACTACTGCTGATTTCATTACTACTGCTGAATACATTAATACTACTACTTGAAAGAATTACTACTGCTAGTAGTATTACTACTACTTGAAGAGTTTGTACTGCTATAAGAATATTTAGTACTGCTTGGAGAGTTAGTACTGCTAGTAGTTAGTACTGCTTGAAGATTAATACTGCTGGATGATTAATACTGCTTATGATGATGATATTGATAATGATGACTTGGAACGAAAGACTAGGAGCTGAAGATAATGATGAAGATAATTATGGAATGGATGCTGAAGATCAATATTTCTTTAGTAATTATCTTGTAATCAGTTCTGTATATATAGTCTAGTAGTTTTTGATAGAAAAACAAGTTTTTACACAAGTTATACGCATATACATTTGTTTTAGAGAGAATTAACCTCAAGATTAGTTTTAATCCTTTCTTTAGAGAAGTATAGAACGTCTGTTGAGCCTGTTCAACACATTGAGGTTTTGTTTGTAATCATTAAGTTAATTCAATATAACTTGTGATTTGATCCATATATTGTTTGATTGATTTATTGTTAAAGTGTTATTCCGCGACTTCTTTAACATAGTTTCTGAGTGTTTAGTTTAAATTCTTGTTTCGAATTTTGATCCTGACAAAAGTTTAGTTTGCGTCTTCAACCGGTCACGAAAAGCATGGTTTGCGTCTTCAACGCTTCACGCAAAGTTCGTTTTGCGTCTTTCTCGGCTCACGCAAACCTCATTTACGTCTTTCACTACTCACGCAAACTTCTGTTTGCGCCAGTTCTCCTGTGTTTTAGACATGGAAATTTCAATCTTTCTGAATTTTTCAAGATGTCTCTACAAGCACAGATTTATAAGAACGAACTGATGATGTCTTTAGGATCCGATACTCGTCCTCCAGTTCTGATAAATGAGAATGAGTTTCAGCAATGGCAGGACAAATTTATCACCTTCATAGAGAGACAACCAAATGGTGACAATATGATGAAGTCTCTGACTGAGGGTCCTATGGAGAGGCTTATGAAAGAAATACCAGCTACTGCAACTACTCGGGCTACAAGAGTTGAAAAGTCTATAAGAGAGTACGGTGCTGACGAGCTCTTAAGATATAAAGCTGATAGTCAAGCGAAGTCAAATCTGATTCTTGCTCTACCCAATTCAATCTACAACAGAATTGACTGTTTCAAGCAAAATCCTATTCTCATGTGGACTCAATTGGAAAAGATAATGCTTGGATCAGCTGTGGCTACTCAACTTCGTCAGACCAGATACATGAACAATTTTGAGGAATTTAAGGCGAAAGATGGAGAAAGTCTAAAAAGTGTATTTGATAGATTTTGGACAGTGATCAATGATCTGTATAAGAAAAAGGTGACAAAGACAGAACTAGAAGCCAATCTTCAACCAGAATGGAGCAAATCATGTCATAGGATGAGGAATGATGTAAGGATTTCCACAATGGCAATTCAAGAATTGTATGAAATCCTGATGACTAATGAGAACATGGTAATGGAAAAAAAAGCTAAGATTGACAAGAAAAATAAGCCAAAGACTGTTGATCTGATTGCTCTTCTGGCCAGTCAATTGGCAGAACAAGCGTTAACTGAAAGTGCATATGATGGGTCAACGAATGATGATGGTGAGGCATTGGAAAAACCTATGATACTTCTTACTCACCATTATCAGAAGAAGTTCCAACACAGATCTGGATCAAACAATCTTCGCTTCACATCCGGTTCAAAGAAGGTGGTTTCCGGTGTTCCATCAAACCCATATACTCCCAAATATGAACATGTTAAAGTGACTGAGCCGAAAAAGGAAGAGAAGAAGGTTATGAATTGCTTTAACTGTGGAAAACCGGGACACATTGCTAAGGAGTGTCGTGTGAAGGTGGTCAAAGATTCAACGTTCTACAGAAAGAAGATCGAATTGGCAGAGAAGAGAGAAAATGGAACTATTCTACTTGCTGAGGAAGAATATTGGCTTGATCATTCTGGCAACGAAGCTAAGAATGAGGAAACAGCTGCCATGTCCTTCATTGGGGATGATAAGAGCGATGATGAAGAAGAGGATACCTCAATAGATGAATCTGAGGTAATTTCTGAGTTTGATTATAATTTCATTTCATCTCAAATGAACGTTATTATCAATGCTTTACATGATTTACGTTCAAAGTTCACATCTGAAAAGCTTGATAATCAAGAAAATTATGTTTTGATTGAAAAACTGCGAATTTCTCTAAAAGATGAAAAATCTATTTTAATAGATACAAAAGAGAAATTTCGAAAGCACTCAGATGATTTAGAAAATTCAAATCAGACTTATCGTGATTCTTTGACTGAACTGGCCTCTTTAAATCAAAATCTTTCTCATAAAATAATTGTTTTAGAAGGAAAATTATATAAGGGAGAACAAACTGAGCAAACCATTTATATGAATAAACCAAGCAGTGATGATTCTATAAAGGAAATGTGGGGACTCGGTTTTGAAAACCGCATTTTTTAAATATCGCTAAAACAGAAGTTCCTACTTTATATGAATATGATCATCTATGTCTTGCAAGATATGCACCTCAGTTTAAATTCTTTTGGACTAGTGAAAAGCAAATTTCAGAAGATGAAAATGAGAAAAGAATGAAAAACAAGAGGATGGAAATGCCATTTGTCTATACTACTGAAAATGCCAAGTATTTTCTTGACCAATCAAATAAATCCAGAAAATCCAAAAATGTTTTAAATATCAATTCTTCCAATAAATGTTCATTACCAACTGAATTTATTGATATATATGCAAATAACACTAATAAGGAAAATGTATCTCTGGTGTCTTATGATTCTAAGAGATACATTCCCCCATTAGTGTTAGAAGGTAAGATAGTTGATCTTGAAGATAAATTGGAAGAACAAAGTCTTCAAACTGGTTTAGAAAACAATTTATTTCTTTTTATAATGAAAACAAGTTTTGAAGACAAAATTACTTCTATATTTTCTAACGATTCCAAGAAAAATATTCAAAATCTTCAAAACAGTGTGCATTTGTGCCACCAGTTGGTAACGCAAACTGATAGCTTGCACCAGCCGTTGATCGCGCAAAGTTCAATTTGTGCCACCAAAGGGTCGCACAAACCTCCTCCTGACTTGTGCATTTTTGAAAATTCTGACTCCAAGGCTAGTTCTACAAAGTCGAATGCTCAGTCTGATTTCTTAGATAAAGTTTCTTCTTCTAATTCAATTGTTGATGATTCTTTGACGCTAAATGATCAGTATTATAAAATAAAGTGTAAAAGAAGAAGGTCAAAGAAGTCAAGGAAACAGGATAATGTCTTGTCTGAAAATTCAAATTCTTCTGATTGTTCTGTTTCAGATCGGATTGTGAAGAAGTCCCCAAAGCTAATATGGAGGGTTAAGCAGCAATCAACAGAGTCTGAATTGTTAGGAGATAAATTTGTAGAGAATCATTGTCATTCGGATACATTTGCCTTTTGTAATAAAAACACAAAATATTCAATTTAGCAAATGATTCACATTGCAAAGAATGTCTCATATTCTTCTTCTAATTCTAATTCTCATTCTGATGATTATGTTTCTTCTTATATTGATGATTGCATTCATGAGTGTTTAAAAAATAAACTTTTGAAAAATAAAAGACACAAATCTAATAAGAAGAGACCCATAAGCATATGGGTACCTAAATCTGTGTAGTTTCTGTATGTGCAGCTTAGTCATTTATGGTATCTGGATTCCGGGTGCTCCAAAAACATGACGGGAAACAAATCACTGCTTTCCAATTTTAAATAAAAATGTTGCGGTCGTGTTAAGTTTGGAAACTGCGAGACTACTCCCATTCTAGGTTATGGTGATCTTGTTCAAGGTAATACAACTGTCAAGAGAGTCAGCTACGTCGAAGGCCTTAGTCATAACTTATTCAACATCGAGCAATTTTGTGATAAAGATCTTGAAGTCAGCTTCAAATCTAAACGAGTAGCTGTGAAGAATGACAGTGGCAGGGATTTACTGGTTGGAAAGAGAATATCTAATTTGTATACAATTGATCTTTCCAAGGTTAAAATTCCATCAGACATCTATTTGTTATCTAAAGCCTCTGTTCATGAAAACTGGATATGGCATCGACGACTAGCTCATCTCAACTTTAAATACATGGACCGCCTTGTCAAGACTGATTCAGTGAGAGGTCTCCCAGTACTTCGTTTTCAGAAAGACCATCTCTGCCAAGATTGTGAGAAAGGAAATATGAAGAAAGCTCCTCATAAGCCAAAGCCTGAACCTTGCACTTCGGACATTCTTGATCCACTTCACGTTGATTTATGCGGACCGACGAAGACTGATCCTATTCAAGAAGAATTTGTTCAAGAACAATCTGTTCAAGAAGAATCAGTTTAGGAAGAAGAACAAATTGCTGTTAGTCAAACAACTCTTCCAGAATCTAATCCAGATATTGTTGAGTTACCTCCTCCTCGAGTTGAAACTATTTCTATCTCTTCAACTGACATAGAAGCTCCTGAACCTCTCTCTCATCAATTACAAGTGGTTCAAGATATTATTGATCCTCTCCCTCACACCACCAAATGGACAAGATCTCATCCTATTCATCAAATTATTGGTGATCCTCGAGCAAGTGTGTCTACACGTTCTAAGACGGCAACTTCCATTGAATGTCTCTTCACTTGCTTTCTAAGCAAGATTGAACCAACCAAAGTATCTGAAGCGTTGGAAGATCCGGATTGGATTATAGTAATGCAAGAGGAGCTCAATCAATTTGACGCGCTAAAAGCTTAGAGACTTGTACCACGGCCAAAAGGAAGGAGTATTATTGGCACAAGGTGGATATTCAAGAACAAGAAAGACAAAGATGGTATCGTCATTCGTAACAAAGATAGATTGGTAGCCAAGGGATATCGAAAAGAAGAAGGAATTGACTACGATGAAACTTTCGCGCCGGTTGCTCGCTTAGAAGCTATCCGTATGTTTCTGGCTTTCGCTGCTTATCGAAACTTTACAGTTTATCAGATGGATGTGAAGACAACTTTTCTGAACGGGAAACTGAAAGAAGAAGTCTACGGTTCTCAACCAGAGGGGTTTGTTAACAAAGACCATTCAGATCATGTCTACTTTCTCGATAAAGCACTGCATGGCCTAAAACAAGGGCGTGGTATGATGAGTTGTCAGCTTTCTTGGTCAAATCCGGGTTTACCAAAGGATCTATAAATACCACTCTTTTCATCTTTCATTCTAACTTGAATATTTGCTTAGTTCAGATGAGCATGATGGGAGAAGTTAATTTCTTCCTCGGCTTACAAGTGAAGCAACTTTCAGATGGTATTTTTATCAATCAATCGAAGTACGTGTTTGACATATTGAAGAAATTCAAGATGGACAAATCTACTTCAATAGGCACGCCGATGGCTCACGGTGCCAAAATTGGATTAGACACAAATGGAAAAGTTGGGGACGTCAAGACTTATCGAGGAATGATCGGATCACTGTTGTACCTCACAGCAAGTCGCCCAGATATAATGTTCTCTACTTGCCTATGTGCCAGATTTCAAGCCAAACCAAAGGAATCGCATCTGTTGGCAGTCAAGCGCATATTTCGCTACATCAAAGGAACTCCATACTTAGGTTTGTGGTATCCTAAGAGTTCTGACTATAAACTGAATGCTTATTCTGATGTAGATTTTGGTGAAAATCAGTTAGACCGGAAAAGCACATCAGGTCACCTTTAATTTTTGGGTGATAGACTGATAAGTTGGGCGTCGAAGAAGCAGAATTGTGTGTCTATCTCAACTACAGAGGCAAAATACGTTGTCGCAGCTAGTTGTGGCGCTCAAGTGCTTTGGATGAAGACACACCTTCGGGAATACGGGATGCTGTACAAAACCGTGCCTATCTATTGCGACAGCAAATCCGCGATCGCGATATCAGTCAATCCGGTCCAGCACACTAAGACCAAACACATAGATATGAGGTACCATTTCATAAAGCATCATGTGGAAGAAGGTACTATTGAATTATATTTTGTCCCAACTGAATATCAACTTGCAGACATCTTTACAAAATCTTTAGATGAAAAACGTTTTAATTTTCTGCTTTCAAAACTCGGCATGTTGAATTTAAAAGTTTAAATCTTTACAAATATTATTCTATAAAGTAAAGTTTACAAATTTTCTTTCTTTTGAATAAAATGTGTGTCTAGGATCTTTTTCAAGTTGTTTGTTTATATTGAAGTTTTATATGTTCAACTTTCAAGTCTTACAAAAGTCGAAAAGTCAGCAACATGTTTGAAGCTTTTGATATTGCTTTAAAGATATGTGAGTCAGAATATTTATAGTTTACTTTGCTTTGACAACCTAACTGATCAGAATTATAGATTGTAATGAAAATATGGGCTAAGCAATTTCATGTAGACCTGAGTGATTGAGATGAATAATTATATTATATAAAATACAGAAATCTCTAAGTTTAAAAGTTTGTACCTGTGGCCTTTCTGGTTTGGGAAAGTAAGTTTCGTGGGATGCTTGTCATCTGGTCCACTAAGGTCAATTGGTCTGGGAGTGATCGAACCCAAATCCTTCTATAGAACCAGATCGAAAGTCATGTTCTACTGGTATGAATGGGTTTAGGATGTGTCGATATAGCCTTTCTGATCTGGGAGAGTAAGTTCCAAGGGGTGCTTGACACCTAGTCCCGTAAGGCCATCTGGTCATATAGAAAGTTACGTTTACGGCATGTTCTTTACTTACCAAAATTTTTGATTACAAAGATGCCAAAGTGCATAGGCTTAAAAGATGCCAAATAGCACACTCATGTGAAGATGCCAATGTGCACACTACTAAAAGAAGCCAATGAGCACACATCTCATGATACTTGGTGATATGTTTGAGTTGCAATAAACCTGTAAATTTGTGAAAGTCTTAATTTTTGATGGCTTAGTGTAAGTACATGCAAAGTTCTCTATAATATTTTTAGAATTGCATTTTTCTTGAAGCTAATCGAAGTTCGCATGCGAGCACACTAAATAGATTGCTGGAAGGTTTTGAAACTGAACATGTCTTAACTTGATATGCAATAAAACTTGTCTCTGTATCCAACAACATATGCTTGATTTCAACTGATTGATAAATATGTGATATTTTACTGAGTAGAATTTAATTTGTTTAGTGTTTAAAATTTTATATGTTCAGTTGTTTCAAAATTTACATTCAGTATAATTTTCTTTTTACACTGATGTCTTAATGTTTGTGTATCCATATTTTTATCACCGAAGCATCAAACGAAGTTGAGGACAAAGAAGATGAGAAAAGAATGAACTTAAATAAAATGCAACTACCATTCTATTATGAAAGAATGAATGATAGCTATCTTTCTAAAACACCAAAATTTCTTTCAAATGATTATTTTGCTAGTTATTCTTCGACTGAGATGGAGGCAAAACCTATTCAAACTAAAATTTATGTACCTCCACTAGTCTTAGAAAATAAAATAATTGAATTAGAAAATATTTTATCTGATGAAATAATTTTGAGTGATATAACACAAAATGTGTTTTGTACAGTGTTAAAGAACACAGGTTTTCATGTTAAATCTAAAATGTGTTCTCCATCTTCTAAAGTTCTTCCAACTTCTGGGACTGATTTTGATGATTTATTTGAATCTGCAAATGATTTTCTAAATTATGATGAAGGGTGTATTGAGGAAATTGATATGTTTGACTTTGATGCTCAACTTCCACATCATTCTACTTTTGTGATAAATGAAAAAGCTTTACCTAGTGTTCATGAATAGGGTGAATCATCAACTAAGTTTGGAAAACAGTTTATGGGAATGCTGATTATTATACTAATGTTAAGAAACATAAAAAACAGCATTGACAGAAAAAGAATAACACTGGTAAATGCAAGAAAAATCAATTTCAGAAATCTGACTTTCCTAATAAATCTAAATCTTTTGTTTCAGATATAAGAAAGAAAAGGTCGAAAGCAAGATCTGAATGGCGACCAAAAATAAAGAATGATGAGACAGCTGAATCAGTTTCTGATAACTCATGTAATAGATCTGATAGTAGTGATAATGATGTAGTTGGTCAACTTGCTTCTTCTAAACAAAACCTTGTAACTTCTTACAAGCGTTATTCAATAAAGCAATTGATTCAATTATCTTCTACTACTACTAAATCTTATCATTATCAGAGAAATGATTTTGCTTGTTGTCATAATTTTAATGATTGGTTTGGATCTTATCATGTTTATTCTTCAAGATCAAATGTTTTTAGAGGTTTTCAAAAGAAAAGAGGATCCATATTCAAATGGATACCAAAATCTTGTGCTAATCTGTTAGGACCCGTTTTTAAATGGGTACCTAAAATTGTTATGTCCTAATTTCTCTTGTAGACCCGGCATATGTGGTACTTGGATAGTGGTTGTTCCAAGCATATGACCGGATATAATGCTTTATTGTCTAATTATACAAAGAAATTCAGCGGCAATGTACGTTTTGGGAACGATCAACTTTCACCAATCTTAGGACATGGTGACATCATTCAAGATAACATAACGATTAAGAAGGTGAGCTATGTCGAAGGCTTAGGGTACAACTTGTTTAGCGTCGGTCAATTCTGTGACAGAGGGTTAGACGTTAATTTTAAAGCTAAGAGATGTTCGGTTCGTACTGAAGACGGCAATGAACTCTTAGTCGGCAATCGAAAGACAAACCTCTACACCATCAATCTTTCAAAGGTTCAGAATGACAATCAGGTTTGCTTACTGACAAAAGCCTCGATGCAGCAAAGTTGGCTTTGGCATCGACGACTATCACACCTGAACTTTCGTTACATAAACAAGTTGGTCAAAGGACGATTAGTGAATGGACTTCCAGAACTTAAATATGAGAAAGAACACTTATCTGCAGCATGTGAAAAAGAAAAGATGAAGAGAGCTCCACATAAACCGAAGCCTGAATCAAGTACCAGCTCTCCGTTAGAGTTGTTGCATATGGATTTTTGTGGTCCAATGTGAACGCAAAGCTTGGGTGGAAAGAAATACGTGTTGGTTATTGTGGACGACTTTTCGCGATACACATGGGTTAAATTTCTACGATCAAAAGATAAGACGCCTGAAGTTCTCATTACATTTCTAAAGACGACCTAGGTGAATTTGTAGAAACCAGTCAAGCTTCTTAGAACCGACAACAACACAGAGTTCAAAAACAAAATTGTTGAAGAATATCTTGAATCGGTCGGGATATCACATCAATACTCTGCTGCTCGTACGCCTGAACAAAATGGAATAGTTGAAAGGCGAAATCGAACGCAAGTCGAGGCCGCTCGTACTATGCTTAGCCAATCTGACCTACCTCTATTCTTGTGGGCAGAAGCTATTTCGACTACGCTTCATACTCAGAATCGGTCCATGATACACTGTCGTTTTCAAAAGACTCCGTATGAGTTGATCAACAACAGAACACCAACAATCAAATATTTTCACTTATTTGGGTGTAAGTGTTTCGTGATTAACGACATAGAGAGTCTGAATAAGTTCAATGCTAAGGCAGATGAGGGTATCTTCATTGGTTATTCTTCGACATCTAATGCATATCGTGTTTATCTAACGAAGTCAAAGACAGTAATCGAGAGCATAAACGTCACATTTGATGAAGAAATGGCTTCTAAACAACTCAGTTCAGAACCCGTGATAACTGGAGTATTAGCTTCTGGGCAGATCAGTCCAGAACCTGTTTCTACAGAGAACAATTCGAATAACGCTTCTACTTCACTTTCACATTTATCTGATTTAGATTTGTTATTTGAATTATTTTATGATGAGTTTCTAAGATCTAATTTGCCTAAATCTGATGTGACTGACAGGTCTGAACACACAAGTTGCACTCATCAAGTCATTTCAGAAGTCATAACTGAATCTGAATCCCCCGTTCAGTCAGAAACTCACATTCCATCGAATACTCCTACAGTTGAAGATTCACAAGTAACTGTTGAGCCAGAAGTAACTGTATCAGTTGGGTGTAATACATTGTCTACTCAAAAGCCAGAGTCTGTTGTTCCAACTGATGCTTCTGCATCTGAAACTTCAACTGCAAACCCCCCTCCAACTATTCAAACTGAAGAGCCTGATAGTGGATTTTTAGATGATAACAATGATCAATCTTCATCTACTCCACTTCCTCATGAGCATCGGTGGACCAAAGAGCACCCTTTACTCCAAGTAATTGGAGATCTTAACAAGCCAGTGCAAACTAGGTCAGCAACACTTAATCAATGTATGTATGACTCATTCCTCAGCAAAATAGAGCCTACTCGCGTATTAGAAGCTCTTGTTGATTCGGATTGGGTGTCTGCTATGCAAGACGAGTTAAATCAGTTTGAAGCCCTGAAGGTCTGTAGATTAGTTCCAAAACCAGAAGGAAAGACCGTAATAGGAACTAAATGGGTATTCAAAAACAAAAAGAACGAAGATGGTATTTGTTAATACTGATTTTGTAGTAATCATTGTAATTATTTTCCTAGTCTATACTGTGCTTAGAGTGTTTATCTGTGTTGTTAAGGCTAGGGGTATTTAAGTCCACGTGGGCCTTTGTTTTTGTAACTTTGCTCTCATTTTGAATAGAACGTACACATTTGGAGCTCTCTACTTTCTCTCTCTAGAGATTTAGTGATTCTTGGACATTCAATTGGTATCAGAGCATTCTGAATCTTGAGAGGACTGAGAGATTGTGTTTCATATTTTGAATTTGTGGATTAAAGAAGAAAATTGATCGATTTTCTTGATTTTTTCAAGAAAATCTCGTGTTTTGCTTTTTCATCAAATTTGGATAGGTTTCTGGACTATTTGTGTTGAATTTGGATTCATTTTATTCGGTTTTAGTAATCGATCTTAATTGCTTCACATAATGTTATATGAAATTCAGTATTTGATCTTCGATTTTGTGATTTTGTGATTTTCTTGAAAACCCGTTTTCACGTACTGTTTCATCATCGAATTTGAGATTTTGTGGTTTTTAATCAAAATTCTTGTTGAAAATGTGTTAAAAAGTTGTTTTCGATAATTAGTGTGTGATTTTCTTGGTTTATTTTCATTGTCATAATCGATCTTGCGATTTTTATTCGACTTTTTACTGTTTGCGCAAGTTTTTATTGGTTTGCGCGAGATTCATACTATTTTGCGCGAGTTCATATAGTACTAATCCTTGTGCTAGTGTATTTCAGGTTTGCGCATTGGTCTACTCACGCAAAGTATACTTTGCGTATCCAGTGCTTTCCGAAAAGCTCAGTTTTCGTATCATCCAGCTCTCACAAAACAACTTTTCGTATCTCAGTTCAAGAAGTCTAGTTCGCGTTTCAAGCTTATTACACAAAGTATCGTTTGAGTATCCTTCTGCTTGAGAGAACTTCTGTTTGCGTATCAAGTGTCTTACGCAAAGTTCATTTTGTACATCTCTTGGCTTACGCAAAGCTCACTTTACGCAACCTTCTTGTCCTGAAAAGTTCAGTTCTCGTATCACTTGAGTTACGCAAAGTTCTGTTAGCGGATCATTTGGCTTACGCAAAGTTCAATTTGCGGATCTCACTACTTACGCAAACCATCTGTTTTCATGTGTTCCACACTTAGCATTTTTTTTCGAACTTCTGATTTTCTCAAAATGTCTTTGCAAGCTCAAGTTTACAAGAATGACCTGATGATGTCATTGGGGTCTGACACTCGACCTTCCGTATTGATTAACGAGAATGAATTTGAACAGTGGCAGTACCGATTCATTAACTTCATAGAACGACAACCGAATGGGGATAACATGATGAAATCTCTGATTAAGGGTCCTATGGAGAGGCTGATAAAAGTTATAACAGCTACTGCAACTACTTTGCATTCAACTATTGAGAAGTCTCTGAGAGAATATGATGCTGATGAAATTTTGAGATATCAAGCTGACAGTCAGGCAAAGTCTAATCTGATTCTTGCACTACCCAATTCGATCTACAACATAATTGACTGTTTCAAATAGAATCCTATGCTTATGTGGACTCAATAGGAAAAGATCATGCTTGGTACAGCTGTGTCAACTCAACTGCGTCAGAATCGGTATATGAACAATTTTGAGGAGTTCAAAGCTAAGGATGGAGAAAGTCTGAAAAGCATATTTGATAGATTTTGGGCAGTCATCAATGATCTGTACAAGATCAAGGTGACAAAGACTGAGTTAGAAGCCAATCTGAAGTTTCTGAATGCACTACAACCAGAGTGGAGTAATTCATGTCACAGGATGAGGAATGATGTCAGAATCTCCACTATGTCAATTCAAGGATTATATGAAATCTTGATGACTGATGAGAACATGGTTATGGAGAAAAAAGCAAAGTTGGATAAAAAGAAAAAACCAAAGACCATGGATCCAATTGCACTCTTAGCAAGTCAGTTAGCCGAACAAGCCTGGACAGATGATGCTTATGATGGTTCCACAAAAGATGATGGTGAAGCCTTGGAGAAAGCAATGATACTTCTCTCGCAACACTATCAGAAAAAGTTTCAGCGTAGAACTGGATCCAACAATCTTCGTTTCACTTCCGGCTCAAAGATAGTTGAACCTGGTGCACCATCAAAGGCATACACTTCAAAGTATGAACCGGTTAAGGTAACTGAACCGAAAAAGAAAGAGAAAAAGGTGATGAACTGCCTCAATTGTGGCAAATCGGGTCATATAGAAAAGGATTGTAGAGTGAAGGTTGTTAAGGACTCAACTTTCTATAGAAAGAAGATGGAACTGGCTGAGAAGAGAGAAAACAGAACTATTCTGCTGGTTGAAGAGGAGTACTGGTTGGATCATTCTGATAATGAGGCTGAGAATGAAGAGACTGCTGCAATGTGCTTCATTGGAGATGACAAGAGTGATGATGAAGAAGATGATACCTCCACTTATGATTATGAGGTAATTTCTGAGTTTCATGTTAACTTTTTTCTTCTCAATTGAATGTTATTGTCAATGCTTTACATGATTTTCGTTCCAAGTTCATATCTGAAAAGCTTGATAATCAAGAAAAGTATGTATTGATTGAAAAGTTGAAAATCTCTTTGAAAGATGAAAAGACTATTTTAACTGACACAAAAGAGAAATTTCAAAAACAGTTGGATGATTTAGAAAATTCAAATCAGACTTATCGTGATTCTTTGAATGAAATGACTTCTTCGAATCAAAATCTTTCTGATAAAATAATTGTGTTAGAAAGGAAATTATATAAGAGAGAACAATCTGAGCAAACCATATATATGAACAAACCAAGGAGTGATGAATCTATGAAGGAAAAGTGGGGACTCGGTTTTGAAAATCCGCATTTTTTAAATCTTGCTAAAACTGAAGTTCCTACTTTATTTGAATATGATCATCTTGGCCTTGCAAGATATGCACCTCAGTTTAAATTCTTTTGGACTAGTGAAAAACAAATTTCTGAAGATGAAAATGAGAAAAGAATGAAAAACAAGAGGATGGAAATGCCATTTGTTTATACTTCTGAAAATGCCAAGTATTTTTCTGATCAATCAAAGAAATCCAGAAAATCTCAAAATGTTTTAAATGTCAAGTCTTCCAATAAATCTTCATTGCCAACTGAATTTGTTGATATATATGCTAACACTGATAAGGAAAATGTATCCCCAGTTTCTTATGATACTAAGAGATACATTCCCCCATTAGTGTTAGAAGGTAAGATAGTTGCTCTTGAAGATAAATTGGAAGAACAAAGTCTTCAAACTGATTTAGAAAACGATTTATTTCTCTTTATAATGAAAACAAGTTTTGAAGACAAAATTTCTTCTGGATTTTCTAAAGATTCTAAGGAAAATACACAAGTTCTTAAAAATAGTGTGCATTTACGCAATCAGTTGGTAACGCAAACCGACACTTTGCGCAAGCCGTTGATCGCGCAAAGTTCAGTTTGTGCAACCAATGCTTTGCGCAAACCTCCTCCTGACTTGTGCATTTTTCAAAATTCTCACTCCAAGTCTAGTTCTTCAATATCGAATGCTCAGGATGATTTCTTAGATAAAGTTTCTTCTTCTGATTCAATTATTGATGATTCTTTAACGCTAAATGTTCGATATTATAAAAAGAAGCGTAAAAGAAGAAGATCAAAGAAGTCAAGGAAACATGATAATGTCTTGTCTGAAAATTCTAATTCTTCTGATTTATCTGTTTCAGATTGGACTGTGAAGAAATCTCCAAAGCTGATATGGAGGGTTAAACAACAAACACCAGAATCTGACCTGTTAGGAGATAAATGTGTAGAAAATCTTTGTGATATTGATACATTTGCTTCTTGTAATAAAACCTCAAAATATTCAATTCAGCAAATGATTCACATAGCAAAGAATGTCTCATATGCTTCTTCTAGTTCTAGTTCTGATTCTGATGATTGTGTTTCTTCCTCTATTGATGATTGCTTTCATGATTGTTTGCATAATAAATCTGTGAAAAATAAAAGACACAAATTTAACAAGAAGGGACCCATAAGCATATGGGTACCTAAATCTGTGTAGTTTATGTTTGTGCAACTTAGTCATTTATGGTATCTGGATTTGGGGTGTTCCAAACACATGACGGGCAACAAATCACTTCTCTCAAATTTTAAAGAAAAATGTTGCGGTCGTGTTAAGTTTGGAAATTGTGAGACGGCTCCAATTCTTGGTTATGGTGATCTTGTTCAAGGTAATATAACTGTCAAGAGAGTCAGCTACGTCGAAGGTCTAAGCCACAACTTATTCAGCATCGGACAGTTCTGTGATAAAGATCTTGAAGTTAGCTTCAAATCTAAAAGAGTTGCTGTGAAAAATGATAGTGGCCGAGATCTACTGGTTGGAAAGAGAAGATCCAATCTGTATACTATTGATCTTTCCAAAGTCAACATCCCATCAGACATCTGTCTACTTTCTAAAGCTTCTGTTCATGAAAGTTGGATTTGGCATCGTCGACTAGCTCATCTCAACTTTAAGTACATGGATCGCTTGGTAAAGAATGATTCAGTGAGAGGTCTTCCAGTACTTCGTTTTCAGAAAGACCATCTCTGTCAGGATTGTGAGAAAGGAAAGATGAAGAAAGCTCCTCACAAGCCAAATCCTGAACCCTACACTTCAGACATACTTGATTTACTACATGTTGATTTATGCGGACCGATGAAGACAAAGATTATTGGTAAGAAAAGGTATGTATTGGTGGTTGTTGATGATTACTCAAGATATACATGGGTGAAGTTTCTCAAATCCAAAGATGAAACCCCAGACATTCTCATCAACCTCATCAAAACAATTCAGACCAACAAGCAAAAGAAAGTCAAGGTTGTCAGATCAGACAATGGTACTGAATTCAAGAACAGTACTCTTCAAGCTTTTTACGAGGATCAACGAATTCAACAACAGTTTTCTGCTGCTAGAACACCGCAACAGAATGGGGTTGTTGAACGTCGCAATAGAACGCTTGTTGAGGCTGCAAGATCTATGCTTGTTTATTCTGGTCTTCCTTTGACTCATTGGGCTGAAGCTGTTTCAAATGCGTGTCATACTCAGAACCGATCGATTCTACATCGCCGATTAAACAAAACACCATATGAGCTGATGAACAGTATCAAATCGAATGTCAAATATTTCAAGTCTTTTTGGTGTAAGTGTTACGTTCTGAATGACAGGGATAATTTGAACAAGTTTAGTCCGAAGGCAGATGAGGTTATTTTTCTGGGTTATTCTTCTAACTCTGCAGCTTACAGAGTCTTTCTTATCTCAGCAAGAAAAGTGATAGAGAGTGTAAATGTCAAACTTGACGAAGCTGCTGATTTGGTTTCTGGTCAACCAAGCTCAAAGCCCGTTCTTGCAGGGAATTCAACTTCTGCACAACACAGTTCAGAACCTTCGCCACAACCAACAAATCATGATTCTTCTACTTCTTCACTTAATATTTCTGATCTTGATTTTCTGTTTGAAAATTTTTATGATGATGTGCCTAGATCTAACTCTGAAAATATTTCAAATATTTTGAATCAGGAAACTGTGAGCACATCTGCTACAAATTCCGCTGCATCTATCTCTGAACCTGATGCTGCTCTAGTTCCTCCTATTGGTCAGACACAATCAGAATCTGAGCCTATTCAAGAAGAATCTGTACAAGAACAACCTGTTCAAGAGGAATCAGTTCAGGAAGAAGATCAAACTGTTATTATTCAACCAACTCTTCCAGAATCTGATTCAGAGATTGTTGAGCTACCTCCTCCTCCAGTTGAAACTGTTTCTATCTCTTCAACTGACTTAGAAGCTCTTGAACCTCCCTCTCAGCAATTAGAAGTGGTTCAAGATGTAATTGATCCTCTCCATCATACCACAAAATGGACAAGATATCATCCAATTCATCAAATTATTGCAGATCCTCAAGCCAGTGTGTCTACAAGTTCCAGGACGGCTACTTCCAACGAATGTCTCTTCACTTGCTTTCTAAGCAAGATTGAACCAACCAAAATTTCTGAAGCGTTGGAGGATCCGGATTGGATTATAGCTATGCAAGAGGAGCTTAATCAATTTGACGCACTGAAAGTTTAAAGACTTGTACCACGGCCGAAAGGAAAAAGCATAATTAGAACAAAGTGGATATTCAAGAACAAGAAAGACAAAGATGGTATCATTAATCGGAACAAAGCTAGATTGGTAGCCAAGGGATATCGACAAGAAGAAGGAATTGACTACGATGAAACTTTCGCGCCAGTTGCAAGATTAGAAGCTATCCGCATGTTTCTCGCCTTTGCTGCTTATCGCGACTTTACCGTGTATCAGATGGATGTCAAGACAGCCTTCCTCAACGTGAAGTTGAAAGAAGAAGTCTATGTATTTCAACCAGAGGGGTTTGTTGAAAAAGACCGTCCTGATCACGCATACTTTCTCGATAAAGTATTGTATGGCCTGAAACAAGCACCGAGGGCATGGTATGATGAGCTGTCAGCCTTCTTGATCAAATCTGGCTTCACCAAAGGATCCATCGATACCACTCTTTTCATATATAGATCAAACTTGGATATCTGCTTAGTTCAAATATATGTAGATGATATTATTTTTGGTGCGACTAATAAATCTTTGTGTACTTGGTTTTCTGATCTTAAGACTTCTAGATTTCAAATGAGCAAGATGGGAGAAATCAATTTCTTCCTCGGCTTACAAGTGAAGCAGCTTCCAGATGGCATTTTTATCAACCAGTCGAAGTACGTGTTTGACATATTGAAGAAAATCAAGATGGACAAGCCGTCTTCAATTGGTACGCCTATCGCACATGGAGCGAAAATCGGACTTAATCCAGATGGAAAAGTTGTGGATCAAACGACATATAGAGGGATGATCGTATCGTTGATGTATCTAACTGCCAGTCGCCCGGACATACTATTCTCTACGTGCTTGTGTGCCAGATTCCAAGCCAAGCCTAAAGAATCTCATCTATTAGCAGTCAAGCGCATTTTTAGATACATTAAAGGGACTCCTTATTTAGGTTTATGGTATCCTAAAAGTTCTGACAATAAGTTGATTGCTTATTCTGATGCATATTTTGGTGGTAATCAATTGGACCGAAAGAGTACTTCAGGTCACCTTCAATTTTTGGGTGACAGACTGATATGTTGGGCGTCAAAAAAGCAAAACTGCGTGTCTATATCAACATTAGAAGCTGAATACATCGATGCAGCTAGTTGCTGTGCTCAAGTGCTTTGGATGAAAACGCAACTTCGCGATTACAGGATGCTATACAAGACAGTGCCAATCTATTGTGACAGCAAATCCGCGATCGCGATATCAGTCAATCCGGTCCAGCACACTAAGACCAAGCACATAGATATGCGGTACCATTTCATAAAGGATCATGTGGAAGAAGGTACTATTGAATTATATTTTGTACCAACTGAATATCAACTTGCTGATATCTTTACAAAAGCGTTAGATGAAAAACGTTTTAACTTTCTGCTTTCAAAAATTGGCATGTTCAATTTAAAAGTTTAAATCATTACAAATTTTATTCTATAAAGTAGAATTTTACAGATTTTCTTTCTTTTGAATAAATTGTGTGTCTAGGATCTTTTACAAGTTCTTTGTTTATATTGAAGTTTTATATGTTCAACTTTCAAGTCTTACAAAAGTCGAAAAGTCAGCAACATGTTTGTAGCTTTTGATACTGCTTTAAAGATATGTGAGTCAGAATTTTTATAGTTTACTTTGCATAGACTACCTAAATAATCAGAATTATAGATCGGAATGAAAATATGGGTTAAGCACTTAGATGTTGATCTGAGTGATTGAGATGAATTATAATTTCATAAAATACAGAAATCTCTGAGTTTAAAAGTTTGTACCTGTGACCTTTCTGGTTTGGGAAAGTAAGTTCCGTGGGATGCTTGTCATATGGTCCCCTAAGGTCATTTGGTCTGGGAGTGATCGAACCCAAATCTTTCTATAGAACTAGATCGAAAGTCATGTCCTACTGGTATGAATGGGTTTAGGATGTGTCGATGTAGCCTTTATGATATGGGAAAGTAAGTTCCAAGGGGTGCTTGACACCTAGTTCCCTAAGGCCAACTGGTCTGGGAGCGGCTGACCCAAATCCAGCAATAGGGTCAGATAGAAAGTTACGTTTACGACATGTTTTTTACTTACCGAACTTTTTGATTAAAAGATGCCAAAGTGCACACGCTTAAAAGATTCCAAAGAGCACACTCATGTGAAGATGCCAATGTGCACAATGCTAAAAGATGCCAATGAGCACACATCTCATGATACTTGTTGATATGTTTGAGTTGCGATAAACCTGTAAATTTGTGAATGTCTTAATTTTTGATGGCTTAGTGTTAGTACATGCAAAGTTCTCTATAATATTTTTAGAATTGCATTTTTCTTGAAGCTAATCGAAGTTCGCATGTGAGCACACTGAATAGATAGCTGGAAATTTTTGAAACTGGACATGTCTTAACTTGATATGCAATGAAACATGTTCTTGTATCCAACAACATACGCTTGATTTCAACTGATTGATAAATCTGTGAAATTTTACTGAGTAGACTTTAATTTATTTAGTGTTTAAAATTTTATATGTTCAGTTGTTTCAAAATTTATATTCAGTATCATTTTCTTTTTACACTGATGTCTTAATGTTTGTGTATCATATTTTTGTCAAATCTGGTTTGTGCAATTTTCGAGGGGGAGAGAACTTCTAACTGCCAATTTGAACAACAATATATTTTTGAGGGGGAGTGAAAATAGCTGATAATTAATTCACATGCTGAACAGAAATTCTTCAGGTAAGTATTTTCTGAAATTTCTATGCAAATGTTGATCTGATTTGATAAATTTTGTGCATTTGTGTAGGGGGAGTAAAAGAGCTTGACAGGTATGTGTCTCATTTTTTTTTATATAGTATTAAGTTTTCTAATTTTTTTTTGAGTAATTTTTTTTAGAGTAAATTTTTTTTAGAGTAATTTTTTTTTAAGTTTAGTATATATAGGGTTAGAGATGTGTCTTTCTATTTTTTTTTTCGCTCCATCTCTTTTTTGAAACCTCTCTCAACTGTTCATCTTCTTCTCTCTCTCTGTGCGCCAATTTCCTCTTGTGATCTCAGTGTTGTGCTTTGATTTCAGGTTTGTATTTCTTTATAGATTTGTTGATTGTTTTGTAGTTAATGTTTAGGTTAGCATTGTTCTTTTGTTGCGCTTGATTTCAATATATCGTTCCTTTACTGTGCCATTTACGTTCTTTGTACTGTTCATTGTCTTCTACCTCAGATTCGAGTTGTTTTTGTTTAAATCGAGTCTTGGGTTTCGTTTAGGCTTGTTTTTCGATCCTCATATATATTTCCTTTCACTCTGATTTAGTGTTTATAGCTTTAATTTTTGTGTTTTGTGTTTTTCGGTTAAGAACTCACGAAAACCCTAGTTTTCGTATCAAGGATGGTTTACGCAAAGTTAAGTTTGCGTAACCAACAGGACACACAAAGTCCAGTTTGCGTATCCCGTTGGTCACGCAAAGTGTACTTTGCGTAACATACTTGATACGCAAACCTCGTCGTTTTTGTATTAGTTTTTTGTTGAGTAGTTTGCGTAACACGTTGATTACGCAAAATCTACTTTGCGTAACCTGTTGCTCACGCAAAGTCTACTTTGCGTAACCTACGTGACCCGCAAACCTTTTGTTGTGTGTATGTTTGTTTGAAGTTTAGTTTGCGTAACACTTAAGTCACGCAAAGTCTACTTTGCGTAACCTAAGTGTCCTGCCAACTTTGTGTTTAGTGTTGTATTTTCAGGTCAAGTTTTCGTAACAAGTTCATCACGCAAACCTTAGTTTGTGTTATGCACTGAATACGCAAACTTCAGTTTGCGTATCATGCATGTTCCGCAAACTGTCCTTTGCATATCACGTACATTGCGCAAACCTCACTTTGCGTTTCCAACTAGTTGCGCAAACCAGACATAGAAATTTTTTTTTTCATTTTTTTCAGTTTTCTTACTTTGTCTAATTCTTCTTCGTTTTTGTTTTCCAGGTCTATAAATGTCTTCTAAAACCCATACTGATCCCATGATCCAAGACGAGAATGTCATTCTCGATGATCCGTCTGATCAAGCTTCACACAAGACGCCGATGCCGTCTGTTCCTTCAGTAGGGGCCAATCTATCTGCATCTCGCGGAACGCCGAACGATGTTTTTTCGATTATGCTGTACCTTCTGCCATACAAGCCGAACAATTACTTTGTGGATTTTGACATAATCAAGACACATCCGGTGATTCGAGCGATTCTCAGAGGTCATCCACTTGCACAGGCTCTTACTTCATGTGCTGACGTTCCGGAAGTCTATATTCAGCAAGCCTGGCATACAATTACAAAGAATGAGCTTGCTCGTTCGTACAGATTTGATATGCAGATTGATCAATACGATTCATTTCTTTCATACAAGTGTCTACGTCTCATTCTGGAGCTTCCTGAGCCTAACTCCAGACCAGGCAGAACTTCTTATGATAGCTTTCCTTCTAAGGAGGATGTTATTGACGGAATTAGAAATCTTGGATATACTGGCAGATTGAACAGAGTTAGTGATTTTGACAAGTCACATCTTCCTCCAGTTTGGTATGCTCTCTTCTTAGTTCTCATCAGATGTCTTACGGCAAAACATTCTGGAACGGACAGTGCTAGTCTTCTGTATCTCCGATTGTTCCATCCAGTCATCTATGACTTCCATGTCGACTATACTTATATATTCTGGACTGAACTCTCGGAGAGGGTACAAGACAAGCTTACAAACAAGAAGCGCAAATTTATTCCATATATCAGATTCTTGAAGTTGATCATTCGAAGTGTGCTCAGAAGCAATTCAGCTATTCCACGTAGATTATCTTGGCCACAGGTTCCGGATATAGAAATGCTCTACATTCATAAACAGAAGCAGTCGTTCAACTACTCCATGACCATTTGTTAATCATAAAATCCCAATCACAACAAGCAATTACTCAAGATATGGACATTAAGATCAAGAACTAGAGAGAGAGTCTAAAGAGAGAAAATAGATCTTGCATTCCAATCACATGTCTCTGAATGTTATAAGTATGAGTAGCTCTCTAGATCCGTTACTAAAAGATTACAAGACACACCCTATTTATACCATCTATCTAATACAAAGCCTTAACGGCTAAGGAAACTAAACATCCTTTGACTAAGAGATTGTTGACTTTAACATCATTGACTTTCCTATTAAATCTTGGATACAATATTTAGACTTAACAATCTCCCCCTTTGTATTTAAGATTAAATAAAAATTTGATACTGAAATTCAGCTCTTGATTCTTCAGCATTTGTCTCTTTGAACCTTTCACAATCTGAACTCTTTCAGCCTTTTGAAGAATCTTGAAAAGTGTTTTTAATCCTTGAAGCTTTGGAAAGTCAACATGCCTTGAACATGGATCAGAAATTCTTGAAACAACTTTTAAACAAACTTTTGAAATCTTTGAAAAATCTCTGAAATTGTATCTCCATCACTTTGATCTCAGAACCATCTTTGGAAGAACAAACTTTCACGAATCATCTTGAATTAACTTTGAACATTTTTTATCAGACTTGAAAAATAAAACAGTGGAAGCAAATTGAATTTCTGACTTGAACTTTGAACCTGAACTTTGAAATTGATCTTTGTATAATTCTCCCCCTTTTTGATTATTGAGAGCATCATAACCATCAAAACTTCGTCAATTTCGGCACAAACTTTGATTTCCCCCGTTTTGATCAACTAACAATCTCCCCTTTTACATTTGCCATACTTTGATCTGAAGAGCCGAATCATGAACTGTATATATCCGAATCTTTTCAAATTCAGACATAAGTAACGTGTAACCCTGATTCAACAAATGAAACAATTAGTAATGCCTGTCAGTAACACAAAGTTACTGTGTACAACGAATGTCCCCAGGACTTCCATTCAATCATTGAAAAACACAAAGTAATTCTATGAATGTTCTGACAGAAAAACAAATTTTCTGTGTACTCGTGCTTGTGTTTGGAAGAATTTAGCACAATGATTTTGTTTCATAAAGGCTCAAAGTATGTAAATCACTGAGACAACAATGATTATACATGGACTCAATGTGCATGAGAAAGGGTCGAAGGTGGGGCAACTTTCCTTCTTTTTCAATATCAGTATCTTCCAAAAGAAGATCCGATAGATTATATGCTGCTTCCCCAGAAAATGTGAAACATTCTCTTTTTAAGAAAAGAATGAGTAGCTGGTGGGGTTGTATACAAAAGATGGCATGGGCTATTTGCCTATTTTAATGATGGTCACCAAAGAAATGTGAACCAATCAGTAATGTGGATGCCCGGCTCAGAAAGATGTTTGGTGCAGAGTTCTGATATTATTTTAACTCTGTTCTCACACCCTCTTTCTTTTAAACATATAAGCTCACATCTAACCAAACTCTCATTTTCATTTTACCTCTGCTCACTCCCACACTCAATTCTTTTAGACCCCTCTCCCCTCAATCACTCAAAGGATTTCTTCCGGGTTAGGAAACACTGGTTATCGTGAATCCATAGAAGATCTATTAAACACTCACATTGAATCCCATGTTCCTAAAAGTACATGCTGGTCAATGATTTTCTTGACATGTAAATCACAAGAAATCATATGTTAGTGTATGTATGCTCATCAAAAATCAGAAATGAAATTTGAGCATTTGAACTTTGAAGATTTCTCAAAACAAAATATTGAATGAATGAAATGAAATCAAGAGAATTGTTTTGAGAATCTGACAATGACTCAATCAGATCAAATCAAATGTTTAGGGTATCAAAGAATGGGATATTTGTTTATATGAACAAATATAAACAATTTATCAAAGAATGAAAGCACAAATATGAAAAAGATAAATGATGCTCAACAACTTTGAATTTCAAACGGGGGTATTACCATCGAAAAATTGTTTCAATTTGAGACATGGTAATAACAATTTCAAATAAAATACTGAACCGGTGTGTATGAATACTTGACAGTATATGGAAAAGATAATACACAAGTATTGATCTTTGGAAACACACGTTCAGTTAAACAATAAGCTCAAAAATTTTAGAAAAACATTTAAAAGCACACTTCTAAATTCATAAACATTTGAGAATAAGAAGTGGTTTGAACATTTCAAAAATTGTTTTTCATGTTCGAAAGTTGTTCTTCTTTCAAACAATCCGAGATCTAGGATCAGAAGATATTTACCTTTAAGCTCCCCCTCAAATCATGATTAAATGATTTATATCTTTTAAGCTCCCCCTGGATATTAGCATAATATCCTTCTTTGATCGTTGAAAAACGGGTCTTGATCTGTCATGTGATCAGAAGCCACTTTATTCACATTTTTTATTCAAAAAATAAAAGACAGAAAGCAGTAAAACAATTTATAGTTTGAGTTCTGATCTGAAATAATCAGAAGTCATCACCTTTACTCTCCCTTAAATTAAGCATCTGAAATATATCAGTTATAACAGGATAGAGATCAAACACTCCCTTTTGAATTGTTAGACCATCAATATCAGAAAAATCTAGCAAAGAAAAAGTATAGGATAGAGATCAGATCAATTCTCTTGGGATGGAGACCATCAATATCCATCGGATGCAAAAATACAAGAGTAAGGTCTTTTTATCGCTGAGGTCCGAGTCCTTAACTGGTGTGTTTAGAAGTCAAACTCCTTTGAAGACCGGGTCCTAAGCTGATGTGCTTAGAAGCCATAATCTTGACATTGAAGTTCGGGTTTTGAACTGTTGTGTTCAAAATCCATTGTTCTCTTACTTCCCCTTGACTTGAGGTGCCTGCAACACAGAATCAGTTTTCTTCTTTGGTACCCACTGGTATTTGGGTCCAGAAAAGTTAATTGCAGTATATGTGGGAGTAATAGAGTAAGAACCATACCAGAAATGATCACTCATTTTATGAATATGATCATGTGTACAACAAATAGAACAATAATATTTCTTAGCGTTAGGTGCTTTGTTCTTCTTTTCTTTGTGTACAGATCCACATGATTTCTTTTCTTTCAGCTCTTTTTCCTTATCATCTTTGATTGGTTTCTTTTTCCAAACCAAATTCTCTTTCTTGAAACTTTTTCTCCGTGGATAAGTATCTGAACCATCTACATATTCATCTTAGAAAAGGTTCGTGCGACGAATCTGATTAAACGATTTGACTGACCTTTGTGAAAAGATAGATTTCTGATTTGAACTTGAAACAGAATTTTCAAGTTTTTTGATCTTTCATGCAAAGATGCCTCTTTCTATCACAAGCTGGTCAAACTTTGTCTTGAATTCAGACTTCGTTCTTTGCTCTTTCAGCGCATTGGCAGATTGTTCAGATAACTTCAAAGTCAGTTTCTTGATTTCAGTTTCAAAGATTAATCTTTCTTCTTCAAATCCTTTCTCTGACACATTTCTCTGGCCGGATAATTTTTTAAAGAATCCCACATTTTTCTGTTTTATGGCCTTCTTTTACTGAGCAAACTTCTCTCTTTCCAATATCAGTACTTTCTCAAAATCAGAGATTTGTTGAGAAAGCTTGATGCATTTAAGCTCCACTGACTTCTTTTCTTCATTGCACTTTTTAGAAAAATCTGAGAACTTCTTTAAAAAACCTTTCGTTTCACTCTCAAAAATAGCTTAATCCTGAGAAAGCTTTTGCTCCAAATCAAATATATTCTTTTTAAGTTCAACATTCTCAGATTCCAATCCCTTCATTTTCTCTTTGAAATTCTCCAACGTGTTTTGAAGTTCAACTGATTCTGCTTTTAGCTCAGGAGATTTCTGATCAGTTGTTTTCAGTTGGTTTTGAAGATTCATAATCTCTCTTTCTTTCTCTTTTATCTCTTTATCCTTTTCATAAAGAATATCTGCAAAATTAGATCTATTTTTAGTACAATTTATACATTCAGGAGTTTTAATACAATTGAACAATTTAAGTTGCAACTCCTGATTCCTTTTGAGATATTCTGAATTTTTCAATTTAAGATCATTTCGTTCAGCTTCAATAACAGATATATCAGATTTGTATAGAAAAGACATCTTGAAAAAGTAATCAGCTTAAAGTGAATGACCGTTCCAAACTATATATCAGAAAATCAAAAATCAGATTGAATAGAAAATTTTCGAAAAATATTAAAAATTGAAAATTTGAACAACACTTGTTATGACACAAAGTTTAAAAAAAAATATAGATGAATCCTTCTGAGATATTCTGAATTTTTTTTTAAATCAGAAAGATAAGGCACAAATTAGAGTTTCTCGTATGCAAAGTGAAACGCAAAGTGAGTTTCTCGTAACCACTGAGATACGCAAACTCAGGTTCTCGGAATCAGAAGGATACGCAAAGTAGGTTTGCGTATCTTCCTTGATGCGTAAAGAATGGTTCTCGTATGCTGAATGATACGCAAATGTGACTTTGCGTATTTGTCTTGATACGCAAAGTAGGTTGAGTCTTGATACGCGAAATACACTTTGCGTATTGGCAATGATGCACAAGATGAGCTTTGCGTATTAGACTAGATGCGCAAAGTTGAGCTTTTCGGAACCCGAGAGATACGCAAAGTATGTTTGCGTATGAGCCTTGATATGCAAAGAAGACAAACTCCTATGAATGTTGCGCAAAGCTTATGAATGTTGCGCAAACTGTGTTCTTTTCTGATTCTTTCTCAAATCGATTCAAACCCGCAAAATTGATCTCAAAAACTTATCAGCAACATCGACAATCAATTCGATTAAAAACACCAATTCGTATATTTTCAATCAAGAACAGTATACGAACTCGTTTTCAAGAAAAACATCAGAAATCGAAAATTGACATCGATTTAGATAAAATTACGATATGGAATCAACATAAAACGAACTCATTGATTCCATTTTCTTGCTTTAAAAACGATTTTTCACAAATAATTCGATGAAACAGTAAAGAACACGATTTCTTGAAAAACTTTCGAAAAAATTCAAATTTTTGATCCAAAACACACAGATATCAATTCAAATCATGATCAAATCTTTTTCTGAAAAGTTTGGTTCAACTCTGATAGCAATTGTTAATCATAAAATCCCAATCACAACAAGCAATTACTCAAGATATGGACATTAAGATCAAGAACTAGAGAGAGAGTCTAGACAGAGAAAATAGATCTTGCATTCCAATCACATGTCTCTGAATGTTACAAGTATGAGTAGATCTCTAGATCCGTTACTACAAGATTACAAGACACACCCTATTTATACCATCTATCTAATACAAAGCCTTAACGGCTAAGGAAACTAAACATCCTTTGACTAAGACATTGTCGACTTTAACATCATTGACTTTTCTATTAAATCTTGGATACAATATTTAGACTTAACACCATTCCATATGCTTTAATCGCCAACTACTCTGATATGACCGATGATAGCGTCATTGAGTACTGCATGGAGAATGAATTCGTGGAAGCTGCACAAGATGAGCCATCTCATGACACACATGTTGCTGCTGTTCCAGAGGTTGAAGTTGAAAAAGTTGTTGCTGAAAAAGAGATTGAAATTGGAACAGTTGTTGAGCAAGAAGCTGAAGTATCTGCAGAACAAGAAGCAGTTGCAACTCAACAAGTTGATGATGATCTTCCTGATCTTGATCCTAAAGCTAGTACTGCTGCTACTACTGACATTGAGGATGATGATGATGATAATGTTGATACTGCTGTTGATGCTGATGTTATTGCTGATGAAGATTAAAATAGAGATGCTGATGATGATATTCATGATGATATTCCTGGCAGTGAAGATGATGGTAATGATGATCATGATGATGATGATGCTGATCAACCGAGTCTTCGGGTTTATACAAGACAATCCAAGGAACCAGAAGTTGGTATTTCAACAGAAGTTGTATCAGAAGATGAATCTGTTCCTGTTAATCCTTCAGTTGCTCGTATTCAAGTAGATGAGTTGGATATAGCATTTGCTCAAGCCTCAACTCCGGTATAGAGTCAAGCTCCAACAACTTCTCTTGCGGCTATTCAGTCTACAACCGTTTTAGCTGTAGAGATTTCTTCTGTTCAAGCTCGGGTTTCTTCTGATAAATTCTCTACTCTGAATGAGATGATTCAAAAGATGAATGAGCAGTTTGAAGAACACAAGCAAGAGGAAATTCAGAAATTGGGTGCTTTCTTCAAGGGTAAAATGCCAGAAATTCATACATCTTCTATCCCTGAAGTAATTCCTTTCAGACGCCCAGCTGGGTTGTTATTAGAGATCCGTCTTCTGCTGTTCAAACATCTGCTCCTACAATCATGTCTATTCCTCTACCTCCACCGTTCATGCAATATGTTGGTGTGTCTTCTTCAGTTCCTCCTGTATCGACTTCAAGTACTCAAGTATCCGATCTTTCGATATCCGAGTTATCAGATATGTTGTACGCTCGACTTCAGTCTATGTCGTCGCCTGCTCAACAAGACAAAGACTTGCTTTCTCTTTTACGGACTTTTCAACCCACTCCAACTCCGACTCTGATTCCAGCTTCTACGTCTACTTCTGCTCCTGACAGAGTCTCTGCATTTTACGAAGAATTCACTTCTTTTCGGACTGAAGCTCGGACGAATTTCTCGGTGATCAAGGAAGGCATTTCTCTATTGACTCAAGCTCTTACCCTTCTTTCTGACCGCTTTGATCATCATGAACAAAATTGCAGAACTGAAGTCGGTTCGTCTCTTAAACGTCGACATGACTAGGATGATCCCGATCCTCAAGGTCATGAGGGGGAGATGCATAAGAGATAGAGGATGGAGGGTTCGTCTGCTAGAGAGGATCAGTCACAAGAAGAGGCTACTAGTACATAAAAGAATGTGGACAATGTACAAGATTCTAGCATTGATGATCTTGTGAATGTGATGATTCAAAGTGTAGATTTATCTTCCATGGCAAATGTCTTGAATATTTCTGAACAAGATATTCAGAATAACATGCAGATTGTTGTTTACGAGGATCCAGACTCTGCTGTAAGAGCTCATGAGATAGATGATTCAGAGATTGCTAATGATATGAGGAACTTATTTGCAAACTTTATTGAGATAAACTCAGATGACGACGATGATGTCAGATACGAGAAGCTTTGTAAGGTGAAAGAAGAGGATTGTGATGACATAGTCATTATCTCTGATATTGAACATGATTCTGTGTTTTTGGATGCTAAGGATGAAGAGATTACAGATATGTTGTATAGAGATCTTCCTTCTCAAGAAGTGATTCCTGAAAAGCTTACTTCTCCAAGCACTGATGCTACTCAAGTTCCAGAATCTGTTCCAATTACTTCTTCTCCTCTTGCTGATGACACTGCTCCGACTACCACTACTCCTTCAAGCACAGTTGAAGCTGGTCAGTCGTCTAGAGCACAAGCTGATGTTCTTCCTTCTGAACCTGTGATTCCATCGTCTAATCTAGAAGAAGGCCGATCAACATTTATGCTATCCTTGGTGATGAAAATGAAGCAGAGGCATATCAATATGAATATTTGATGCTCATCAAGTTCCAGTGCCGTAGAGACAATAGCGTTTCTTCTCCACATCTGATTGTCCGAGTTATCAGCGTCACAATAAACAAGTTAGTTAATATCTAGTATCCGGAATTCGTACTGGAAAGAAGAGATTGCAACCGATATACCTTCTTAGAGGAAGATTTTTCTGATCTTTCTATTGATAATATTGAATTTTTATATGATAATTTCAGAAATCTTTATCATAGAACACAGGATGTTTCTCAAGCGCTTTTTGTCATCAAAAGATTCATTCGACGACAAATCAGATTCTTCAGAGTGTTTGTGTTGGGAACTGAAGATGTGAACAAGTCTTTAATGCTGCTAGTTCAAAATTACTACTGCCAGAGGACTTCAAAAGTTAATACTACTGAGTATTACTACTTCTAGTAGAATTAATACTGCTAGTCATAGTTAGTGCTGCTTGAACAAAGTTAGTACTGCTTAGCTAGTTAGTACTGCTAGAGGTTAGTGCTGCTTAGTAGTTAATACTGCCAGGACTAAGTTAATGCTGCTTCTGAGATAATGTGAAGATAATGCTGAAGAGATCGTGATTGAAGATATTCATGGAAGATATACTGAAGATATTTTATTTATTGTATTTATCTTTTATTCAGTATATGTATAGAATTGATAGAATAGTTTAGAATAATCAATTCATTCTAAGTTTTTGTTTTAAAGAGAGAATCAACCTCAAGGTTAGATCCTAATTCTAGAGAAGTAGAATTCGTCTTGAAAGAGCTTGTTCTTCAAGATTGAGGTTGAGTGTGTAATCTTGTGATTTAAAGCATTCAATACAAGTTTACAAATTATTAATCATATACTGTTTTGATTACTGTTACATTGAATATCAAAGTGTTATTCCGCAACTTCTTTGATATTGTTTCTGAGACTTTATTCTTGTTAAGAAATTCGATCCTGACAAGTGGTATCAGAGCCTGTTCTCTCAGAAACATCTATTCATTCATCATGGAAAAGTTTGCAGAATCAAAGAGTACTCTGGTCTCAAAGGTTCCAATGCTCAGACCCAATGAATTCGATATGTGGAAGATCAGAATCAAGCAGTACATACTCCTCACTGACTATTCTATGTGGGACATCATTGAGAATGGCCCTTCTGAAGCAGGAAAGATTGGTGCAGATGGAAAGAGAACTGCACCAAAAACTGATGCTGAAACAAAGATTAGACAGATAGAGATGAAAGCCTTGAGCACCTTGCTCTTGGCTATTCCCAATGAATATCAACATCAGTTCTGCAACTGCACTGATGCAGAGATGCTCTGGAATGCTCTAGAGAAGAGATTCTCAGGTACCAAAAGTACCAAGAGAAATCAGAAAGCTATTCTGAAGCAAAAATATGAGAACTTTATGTCAACCAAGAATGAGTCTATGACTCAAACTTTTGTCAGGTTCAACAAGCTTATTGGTGAACTAGCTACAGTGGGAGTACAAATTGATCAAGATGATCTGAACAGAAAGTTTCTAAGGTCCCTGAGTGATGAATGGACCATGTATACTGTGTCTTTCAGACAGAATGATCAACTCGAAGAAAAGGAACTTGATGATCTATATAATGATCTAAGAGTTTTTGAATCTAAGGTAGAGGCTAAGAAGAGGCCTTCTAGATATGTTCACAATGCTGCACTCCTTTCAGCATCAATTGATTCTACTTCCAATCCTGAATCAGTTAGTGCTGCCAATGGAGCAAATCAAGAGAAAGGCACTGAAACTGTATTTGAAGCCTTTCTGGCCAGTCATGGAAACTCTTCTCTTATTAATGATGACTTGGAACAACTCCATCCAGATGATCTTGAAGAGATAGACATTAAATGGCAGATGGCCATGCTCTCTATGAGAGTTAAGAAGTTCATCAAAAGAACTGGGAGGAACAACTTCTCCCAAAGAAGAGAAGATGGAGCAGGATTTGACAAGTCTAAGGTGGAATGCTATAAATGCCATCAAAAGGGACACTTTGCTAGGGAATGCAGAAGTGGAGTGTCTCACAACAACCACCAGCAGACACAGTCTGGAAGCTTCAATAATAACAGAAACTCTGCACAAGCCCTAGTCTCTCAACAGGGTATGGGGTTTGATTGGAGTGATCAAGCTGAAGACGCCATCCAAAACCAAGCTCTTATGGCAGAGGTGTCTGATCTCCCAACAGAGGTAACTTCCAATATTTGTTCTCCAAATTGCATTAACACTGTTAAAAGGTATAGGGATCACAATTAGAACATGAGTGATGACCTTAAGAGATTGGAAAAGAACATAAAAGATTATGTGAGGATTGTTGAGAGATTTGAAGAGCAGATTAAGGGTTTTCAAGCAAATGAGCTTCAACACTCTTATGACACAAACTACTGGAAGTGGGAGAAGAATGACTTAGAACTTCAACTGACCAGATCCAAAGAAGAGAGTGAAAAGCTAAGAGGAGAGCTAGCTAAAGTAAAAATAGATGTAGAAAAGTTCTCCAATGCTTCCAAAGCAATGGATTCTTTGCTACAAACTCAGATTCATGATAAACTGAGAAGAGGAATAGGGTACCAGACCATACCACCACCCTATAACAACAACTACATCCCTCCTAGTTCAGATTTGTTAGAAACAAAGGATAGGAAGGACCTACCTAAGGGAGCCACTAAGATAGATCCCTTAGATGAAGTAGTTGTCAAGGATAAAACTGAGAAAGAAGTTGTCAAGGATAAGGACAACACTGTGAGTGGTGAGATTCCTATAGAAAACCACATAATCACCAATGAGGGATGTGGAAAGCATTGGGTAAAGTCCAATGAGATAGAGAATACTGAGGGAAAGAACAAGAAGGTTCACTATAAGCAGACCACTGTTGTGAATCCTATCCCTTGCAAGCAGTGTGCATGCAATAAATCTGAGCCCCAAAAACATGATAAACCAAGGGAAATCAGAGAAACTGGAACAATCAATGGGCACAAAAACAAGGTATTGATTTGAGTAAAATCAATAGACCAAAACCTTGTTTCATATGTGGAAAGTTAAACCATTTGGCTAAGCACTGTTTCTTTAATCCTATTAACCAACAGATGAACTTTCAAAGATTTGTGCAAAAACCTGTTGGTTATAGGAAGGCTGGAAAGAAACATGTGGGGAAGAAATCTGTTGAAACCAAAGGCCCCATGAAGAAAAAGTTTTAAAAGAAAGTATCAAAATATGGGTGCCTAGAAGCACTAAAATTGTTAGTACTGCTGACAGAGATAGTGCTGCTAGAAGCATTACTGCTGCTACCAGTGTTAGTACTACTGAAAATTTTAATACTGCTAACACAGTTACTACTTCTAACAAGGTTTGTACTGCTAAGCATGCAAGTGCTTCTAATGCAGTTAGTACTTCTAAAACCAGTATTGCTTCTAGCAAATGTGTTTCTAAACCCATCATTGTGACAAAGTACTCCAGAAATGAGGAGTCAAAGTTTAAAAATCTTGTCAAGAAAGAATGTAAGTATTTTGATGAGAAAGGGGTACCCAAGACCACTTTGGCTTGGGTTCCTAATTCATACTAACTGATTTATCTTATGTGCAGGGCAACCAACAGCTCAAGGGAAAGAGCTTATGGCATGTTGATAGTGGTTGCTCTAGGCACATGACAGGCAACATGTCATGCCTTCAGGATTTCAAGCATATCAATGGAGGACATGTTGCATTTGGAGATAATCTTACTGGTGGTAAAATAAGTGGAAAAGGTAATGTTAGAAAAGGTAAGATGACATTTGAGGATGTCTAATATGTTGATCAATTGAAGTATAACCTGTTAAGTGTATCACAGGTGTGTGACAAACAACATAGCATATTATTTACTAATACAGAGTGTATGATCCTTGCTCCAGGGTTCAAAGTAGTTGATGAAAGCATGATACTACTTAGAACTCCAAGAAAGGACAATGTTTACTGTCTAGATATGGACAATGTTTCTAGTGATTCATCCCTGAACTGTCTTCTTTCAAAAGCTTTTGTGGATGAATCCTCCCTATGGCACAGAAGGATGTGTCACATGAACTTCAAGACTATGAACAAACTTGTTAAAAACAACCTTGTAAGAGGTTTACCTTCAAAAGTCTTCTCATGTGATGATCATTGTGTTGCTTGTCTTAAAGGCAAACAGCACAAAACTTCTCATAAGACCAAAGAGCTAAATACAATTTCTTCTTGTCTCCAGTTATTACATATAGATCTGTTTGGTCCTACAAATGTTATGAGTATGGGCAAGAAATCTTACTGCTTGGTTATTGTTGATGATTACTCCAGATTTACTTGGGTATATTTTCTAAGGACCAAGGATGAGACAAGTGGACTGATCAAATCCTTTATCCTAAGAATTGAAAACCAAACTAATCAAAAAGTAAAAGTCATTAGATCAGCCAATGGGACTGAATTTAAAAATCTTGATCTAAACACCTTTTGTGAGGAAAAAGGAATTGAGAGACAATATAGTGCCCCTAGGACTCCTCAACAGAATGGAGTTGCTGAGAGGAGAAATAGGACACTAATAGAGGCTGCTAGATCTCTGTTAGCTGATTCAAAACTGCCAATTACCTTCTGGGCTGAAGCAGTTAATACTGCTTGTTATGTCCAAAATAGAGTTCTAGTGGTCAAGCCAAAGAACAAGACCCCTTATGAGCTTTTTAATAAAAGAAAACCTTTCATTGGATTTTTCAAAGCTTTTGGGTGTCCTTGTACAATTCTCAATACCAAATCTCACTTAGGTAAGTTTGATAGCAAAGCAGATGATGGATTTCTTGTTGGTTACTCATCTCAGAGTAAGGCTTACAGAGTTTTTAACTCTTCTTCTATAATAATTGAAGAAAGTGACAATACAGTGCCCTGGAGCATAGTAATAATTACCTTCTTCTATAAGAGAGATGAAAGAGGCATAGTAATAAGGAATAAAGCAAGGTTGGTGGCTCAAGGGTATACACAAGAAGAGGGAATAGATTATGAAGAAGTCTTTGCACCTGTAGCCAGGATAGAAGCAATTAGATTATTCCTGGCTTATGCTTCTTATATGAAATTCAAAATCTATCAAAGGGATGTCAAAAGTGCATTTCTATATGGCTCAATTGAAGAAGAAGTATATGTCTGTCAACCACCAGGGTTTGAAAACCCAAGCTATCCAGACAGGGTATACAAATTGAAGAAAGCACTTTATGGACTGCATCAAGCTCCAAGAGCATGGTATGACACTCTGTCATCCTATCTCTTGGAAAATGGCTTTGAAAGAGGAGTCATTGATAAGACTCTATTCATCAAGAGAAAGAAGAAGGATATCTTGCTGGTCCAAATCTATGTTTATGATATTATCTTTGGATCCACATGAGCCATCATGTGCAAGGAGTTTGAGGAACTAATGCATCAAAGGTTCAAGATGAGTTCCATGGGGGAACTTAATTTCTTCCTTGGACTCCAAGTTCAACAGAAGTCAGATGGAATCTTTATCTGTCAGTCCAAGTATGTGCAGGATATTCTAACCAAGTTTGGTTTCTCAGATTCAAAACCTGCCAGCACACCTATGGAAACACACAAGCAGATAACAACAGATCATGAGGGGGAGGATATGGATGTTCCTCATTATAGGTCCATGATTGGCTCTCTCATGTATCTTACAGCTTCTAGGCCAGATATAATGTTTCCAGTCTGTGTATGTGCAAGATTCCAAGTAAGGCCAAAACAATCTCACTATCAAGCTGTTAAGAGGATATTCAGATATCTCAAAGGGCAACCCAGATTGGGACTTTGGTATCCTCATGACTCACCATTTGACCTACTTGCATACTCAGATAGTGATCTAGGTGAAGCAAACTTGGACAGAAAATCTACTTCTGGAGGATGTCAGTTTTTGGGTGCAAAACTAGTTTCATGGCAGTGCAAGAAACAAACCACAGTGTCCACATCTACAACAGAGGCAGAGTACATAGCAGCTGCAAGTTGCTGTTCTCAAGTCTTATGGATTCAGAATCAAATGCTGGACTATGGGGTAACCTTTCTACACACTCCAATTTTTATTGATAGTAGCAGTGCTATTAGCATTGTGAATAATCCTGTCAAGCACTCAAAGACAAAGCACATTGAGATCAGGTATCACTTCACAAGAGACTGTAATGAAAAGAAACTTATTCAAGTTGTAAAAGTTCATACTGATAACCAGTTTGCTGATCTATTCACCAAAGCCTTTGATGTGGGTAGATTCACTTTCTTGGTAACAAGTGTGGGAATGATCAACTCTGAATAAGTCCCTTCTCAAAAAGTGGTTAAATACCTGTATATTGTTTTTGTTTGGTGTTCTAATCTTCTTTTTCAGGATATATATAGCAGTACTTAGTGTATCACAAGCTTAAAAGAGTAAGTATGGTTAATACTGCCAGTACAGGTTTAATACTGCCAGTGCACAGTTAATACTGCTAGTGGTTAATACTACTCTCAGTGAATACTGCTAGTTAGTTAATACTGCTAGTGTTTAATACTGCTCTCAGTTCATACTGCTCTAAGTTAATACTGCTTGTTAGTTAATACTGCTAGTAGTTAATACTGCTCGCCGTTAATACTGCATGTTAGTTAATACTGCTCTCAATTAATACTGCTAGTTAGTTAATACTGCTCGTGGTTAATACTGCTCTCAGTTAATATTGCTAGTTAGTTAATACTGCTAGTAGTTAATACTGCTCGCCGTTAATACTGCTTGTTAGTTAATACTGCTAGTAGTTAATACTGCTCGCCGTTAATACTGCTTGATTAGTTAATACTGCTCTAGGTTAATACTGCTTATGTCCTGAATACTATAAATACCCTTTGCCCGCCTAAAAAGTTCATAACGACTCTTTGCATACTGTTCACTTGCGCTCTAAACCCTTTCTCTCTCAAGTATCAAGTTTTCAGGCAAGAACTTTCAAAGACCAATGGGATCAATGGCATTCATCGACGAGCACAATGAAATCGCGATGCTACATAAGCCCAAACAGGCCGCTGGTTTCCACCAGATTGTGTATTTCCTCAAGACAACCCATATTGCCCATGCTCTCACTGTATCACCATCAATCTATATCGAGCATCAAAGGCAATTCTGGGCAAATGCCACCATTGTTACTGAGAATGGTGTGCAAATGATCAAGACAAAGGTGTGTGGCAAGCCTTTGACAGTTACTGAAGAGGTAATTCGCATCAGTCTACGTCTAGACGATGTCTCTGGTATAACTTCTATCTCTAATGATGAATTGTTTTCTACTCTTACAAGAATGGGGTATGGAGGCCCATTAGGTGTGTTCAAGTTCTCAAAAGCCAAATTTTCACCCCAATGGCGTTTCTTTGTCCATACCCTTATGTACTGTATCTCTAAAAAGACTACTGGATGGAGTGAGTTCAGTTGCACCATTGCTTATGCTTTGGTGTGCTTACATGGAAGAAGCTACAGAAAAGGGGGAGCTTAATGGGATAGAATATGGTGGTGAAGGGGAGAGATTTGATGTTGAGGGGGAGCAAGAAGCAGAAACAGAAAGAGAATCAGTGCAAGCAGAGATAAAAGAACAAGCAGCAGTAATAGAGCAAGAAACAGAAACCATTAATGCTGCTAGTTCAAGTAAAGCAGCAGAAATGGTTAGTACTGCTGAAATAAGCAAAGCAGCAGAAATTTTGAAAGAAGTTTTAACAGAGCTAGAGATTGCAGAAACCTTACTTAAACCCAAGCATGATACTCCCAAGGTCACTTCAAAGGCCAAAGGAGTTGTTATCAAAGAAAGGGGTGATGCTGCAAAGAAATCTAGTTCTGAGAAGGTGATAAGCAAAGAAAAGGGTAAGGCAAAGCTAGTTGAATCTGATCAACCAAAGAAAAAGCAGAAGTTGATTGAATCAGATGAAGCTCTAGCTAGGAAGATTCAGCTTGAACTTGAACAAGCAGAATCTGAGCAAGTAGCAAAGGATAGAGAAATAGCTAAAGTAATGGCTGCAGAGTTAAACAAAGCCTACCAACAGAGTTTAGCAACTAAGCAAGCCAAACAGAAAACCATATTTTTGAAGAAGCCTACCAAGATCAAAATGGCTGCAAGAAAAAGACAACCTTCAAAGACATACCTTGGTGCTCAAGAGAGAAAGAAAATTATTACTTTCCTCAAGGGTGCAGTAGGTGTCAAGGTGGATATGTTTTCTAAAATGTCTTTTGAGAACCTCAAGAAGATGTATGAAGCTGAGATGACAAAGCGCCAAGGGGATGATATTGCAAGGGTTGAAATGGAGAAAAGAATGAAAGAGAGCAATGATTCCTTACAAAAACCATTCCCTGATGAGCAAGAAACTCTAGAAAAGGAAGCAAGAATTGGTGAAAGTTTAAGATCTTTGAGAAGAACAAAGACGATTGCCAAGAGAAAGACTACAAAGAAGCCTAGAATAGTGGAAGATCAGGCTGAAAAGGTTGCTGAAAATGAAGGGGCACCTGAGTCATCTAAAATGCAAGAACCTGCAAGTACTGAGGATGTCAAAATTTACATGGTAGTGATGGACAAAGTGCCTGAACCAATTTCAGCTGAACCTGTAGGGGTTAAACCTCCTGAAGTCATTCACTGGGATATCATGGAGGTGGATGGCAAGGAGTACATCAGACTGAAGAGAAAAGATGAGAAATATGAAGTGTACAGCACTTGGAGTAAGATTGTCAGAACCTGTTCAAGGTCTGATATTGAAGAAATGTTTGCAATAGGGATGAAGTTATATGCAGATGAACTGAAAGCTCCAGTGATTTCAATTAAAAAGCTGGTAATGGAGTATCTGTGTATGATGTTCAAACCTGATGAAGTAGAGGAGGTAATAAGAAATGTCTTTCAAACAGTGAACAATTGGACTCTATATAAAACTAGTGGAGTATATGTAGTGACTTTGGATTTATATCATACTGAGTACTTCATAGTGGATAGGGTGTACAACCATAGCAGATTGAAGCTTCATGCCATGCTGAAGAAGAAGCTAAGGTGTATTTCAGATTCAGAAATGGCTAAATATTTGATCCAAAGAACAATTAATCAGAATTTGGGGTTGGATGCAAATACTGGAATTTAGGCCATTATGGAGTTTTGGGAGCATTTTGAAGAAGATTTGAAGAACTTGACTTCTCTTTCTAAAAGTCAAGTTAGGGGGAGATTGTTGGGAACTGAAGATGTGAACAAGTCTTTAATGCTGCTAGTTCAGAATTACTACTGCCAGAGGAATTCAAAAGTTAATACTGCTGAGTATTACTACTTCTAGTAGAATTAATACTGCTAGTCAAAGTTAGTGCTGCTTGAACAAAGTTAGTACTGCTTAGCTAGTTAGTACTGCTAGAGGTTAGTGTTGCTTAGTAGTTAATACTGCCAGGACTAAGTTAATGCTGCTTCTGAGATAATGTGAAGATAATGATGAAGAGATCGTGATTGGAGATATTCATGGAAGATATACTGAAGATATTTTATTTATTGTAATTATCTTTTATTCAGTATATGTATAGAATTGATAGAATAGTTTAGAATAATCAATTCTTTCTAAGTTTTTGTTTTAAAGAGAGAATCAACCTCAAGGTTAGATCCTAATTCTAGAGAAGTAGAATTCGTCTTGAAAGAGCTTGTTCTTCAAGATTGAGGATGAGTGTGTAATCTTGTGATTTAAAGCATTCAATACAAGTATACAAATTATTAATTGTCAGGATCGAATTCTCAACAAGAATAAATTCTCAGAAACAATATCAAAGAAGTTGCGGAATAACACTTTGATATTCAATAAAACAGTAAACCAAAACAGTATATAATCAACAACTTGTAAACTTGTATTGAATGCTTAAAGTTACAAGATTAAACACACAACCTCAATATTGATGAACAGACTCACCAATACGAATTCTACTTCTCTAGAATTAGGATCTATGCCTTGAGGTTGATTTTCTCTCTAGAACTTAGAATAATTTTCTCCCTTTGTAAACTATTCTATATATTCTATTCATATACTAATCAAAAGATAATTACAATAAATAAACATATCTTCAGTATATCTTCCATCATTATCTTCAAGCCTTCCATGAATATCTTTATTCTTTCCAGCTGTCATCCTTTTCATTCGGATCTTCAAGTCATAAGCAGCACTAACTATGCTCAGCAGGATTAACTTCTTCTAGCAGCATTAACTTCTAAGCAGCACTAACCACTAGCAGTACTAACTAGCTAAGCAGTACTAACTTTGTTCAAGCAGTACTAACTTTGACTAGCAGTATTAATTCTACTAGCAGTAGTAATACTCAACAGTATTAACTTTGAAGTCTTCTAGCAGTAGTAATTCTGAACTAGCAGCATTAACCGTACTTAAGCTTTTTTTCAGTTCCCAACAATCTCCCCCTAACTTGACTTTTAGGAAAAGAAGTCAAGTTCTTCAGATGCTCTTCAAGATGCTCCCAAAACTTCATAATGGCCTAAATTCCAGTATTTGCATCCAATCCCAAGCTCTGATTGATGGTTCTTTGGATCAAATATTTAGCCATCTCTGACTCTGGAATACATCTTAGCTTTTTCTTCAGCATGGCATGAAGCTTCAATCTGCTATGATTGTACACTCTATCCACTAGAAAGTATTCAGTGTGATTTAAATCCAAAGTCACTGTATATACTCCACTAGTTTCATATAGAGTCCAACTGTTGACTGACTTGAATACATTCTTGATCACATGCTCTACTTCTTCAGGTTTGAACATCATACACAGATACTCCATTACCAGTTTTGTAATTGAAATCTCTGGAGCCTTCAGTATATCTGCATACAACTTCATTCCTATCTCAAACATCTTTTCAAGATCTGACCTAGAGCATGTTCTTACAATCTTTGCCCAAGTATTGAACACCTCATACTTTTCATCCTTCCTTTTTAGCCTTATGTATTCCTTTCCATCCACTGTCAATGTATCCCAGAGAATGACCTCAGGAGGCTTAACTCCTACAGGTTCTGCTGAAATTGGTTCAGGTACTTTGTCCATCACTACCATTTACAAATTTACATCATCTGTGTTTGATGGATCTTTCTGTTTAGATGACTCAGGTGCCCCTTCTTCTTCAGCAACTTTCTCATCCTCTCCTTCAGATACTCTAGGCTTCTTAGTTGACTTTCTCCTTGCCATCATCTTGGTTCTCTTTAAAGTCCTTAGACTTTAACCCAGAGTGGCTTCATTCTTTGATGGTGTTTCCTGCTCATCTGGAAATGGCTTTTGTATCAGAAGGTCATTACTTTCTTTCATCCTCTTCTCCATCTCCACCCTTGCAGTTTCATTCCCCTGAAGCATTAACATTTCTGAATCATACAACTCTTTAATCTTCTCAAAAGACATTTTGGAGAACATCTCCTTTTTGACTCCTACAGCACCTTTGAGAAATATAATCATATTGTTTCTCTCTTGGGTACCTAGGAATGTCTTTGAGGGTTTTCTCTTCTTTGCAGCTGTTTTTACCACCACTGATTTCTTCAGAATTGCAGCTTTCTTCTGTGCAATTTCAGTTGTCAGGCTTTGTTGATAAGCTTCATTTAGTTCAGCAGCTATATCCTTTGCCATCTCCCTGTCCTTTTCAACCTGAACTCTTTCTTCCTTTTCAATGTCATCCTGCATCTTCCTGGCTAAGGCTTCATCTGATTCAACCAACCTTTGCTTCTTGACTGGTTGATCAGATTCCACCATCTTTGCTTTTCCTTTGTCTTTGTTCATTGCCTTCTTACTGTTATCTTTCTTGATCACTTCACCTTGTTCTTTGATGATTACTCCTTTGGTCTTTGAAATGACCTTGGGATTATCATTCTTGGCTTTAAGTAAGGTTTCTGCAATCTCAAGATCTGTTAATACTTCTTTTGTTGTTTCTGCTGCTTTACTTGAACTGGCAGTATTAATGGTTTCTACTGCTTGCTCTGTTGTTACTGCTGCTTCTTGTGTTTCTATTTGCACTGATTCTCTTTCTGTTTCTGCTTCCTGCTCCCCCTCAACATCAAATCTCTCCCCCTCATCACCATATTTCATCCCATCAAGCTCCCTCTTTTCTGTAGGTTCTTCCTTGTTGATCTCCCCCTTTTTGGGAGCATCATTCCCAGATTTCCTTCTCCTTAGCACAAATTGTCTTTTCTTCTTTTTCTGTACTAGTTTCATCACCAATTTCTTGAGTTTGGTAATCTGCACTTGTTGGGACAAGATTACCAATTTCATTTCTTCAAGTTCTTTTCCTTGTTTGAGAACATCTAGGTTGATGTTGCCCATTGTTTCCATCAATTCATAGTAAGAATATCTGTCCTCACCCTCTCCAGAAGTGTTACCTTCTTTGGAAGGATCATTGGATCTTTTTGTAGTGAAAGTCTTCTGCCTAGCAGAAGCACTGTCCACCCCCTTGGTTTCTTGGCACCAGGGACCTTTGAATGATTGCTCATTCAAAGTTGCCATGGGGGAGGTCTTATTTATGTTACCACTGTCCTTCTCTGTGCTAGCAGAAGTAGTGGCAACCTCAGTACCCATATGCTCAACCTCCTCCTCAGAGAGCACCTCCTTGGGGTTGGTAGACACCCCTGTGGTTTCCCTATGGATATTCTCTAAGGGATAATTCTCCCTTAGAGGGCAAGTAGGCTTAGTGGTTGATGGGACAAGAAGGGAAGGAGCCTTCTTCACCTGTTTCCTTTTGTAAGTATGGGTGATTGGTGAAGTTGGTTTTTCAAGAAGAGACTGGGGAATTGATTTAGAGTGGGAAGGTTGGGATTAGCTAGCAGTGGGTTGGTCTAATGGGGGCCTTGACCCTGCTGCCATACCTTCATCAGTTTGGGACACCACCATCATTGTAGAGAACAATGGGGTGTCAACTCCTTCCGAGTCCGAAAGGGATATTTTCATGTTTGAAAAGACCTTACCTTTGGGAATTTTTGGTACATATACCCCATCAAAATGAGGTATATCCGTCAATTCATGGTTAATTACTTCTTGGACAAACCTGGGATACATATAAAAGCTCTTTTTGTTTCCCATGTTTGAGACAAGATCATTGAAAATCGTTTGTGAAAAATTGTACTTTCTGGCAGTGGCTAAGCATACCAAAGCATAAGCGATGGTGCTACTGAACTCACTCCATCCGGTAGTCTTTTTGGATAAACAGTGCATCAAGGTATGAACAAGAAAACGTCATTGGGGTGAGAATTTAGCTTTTGAGAATAACTTCTTCAGTAACATCGCGTAGACTGATGCGAATAACTTCTTCAGTAACTGTCAAGGGTTTGTCACACACCCTTGTCTTGATCATTTGCACACCATTCTCAGTGATAATGGTGGCATTTGCCCAGAATTGCCTTTGATGCTCGATATAGATTGGAGGCGATACAGTAAGAGCATGGGCAATATGGCTTGACTTGAGGAAATCCACAATCTGATGGAACCCAGCGGCCTGTTTGGGCTTCTGTAGCATCGCGATTTCATTGTGGTCATCTATGAATGCCATTGATGTCATTGACCTTGAAGATTCTTGCCTGAAGACTTTGAACTTGAGAGAGAAAGGGTTTAGAGCGCACGTGAATAGTATGCAAAGAGTCGTTATGAGCTTTTGGGCGGGCAAAGAGTATTTATAATATTCGGGACATAAGCAGTATTAACCTAGAGCAGTATTAACTGAGAGCAGTATTAACTACTAGCAGTATTAACTGAAAGCAGTATTAACTACTAGTAGTATTAACTACTAGCAGTATTAACTGAAAGCAGTATTAACTACTAGCAGTATTAACTAACTAGCATTATTAACTGAAAGCAGTATTAACTACTGGCAATATTAACTAACTAGAAGTATTAACCAACTAGCAGTATTAACTAACTAGCAGTATTAACTAACTAGCAGTATTAACTACTAGCAGTAGTAACTGTGCACTGGCAGTATTAACTATACGTACTCCTTTAATCTCTGGAAACACTGAGTACTGCTATACCTATCCTGAAAAGGAAGATTAGTAACACCAAGAATAGACAAGATACAGGTATAGAACCACTGCTAGTTAATGCTAGAAGAAAAGCTTAAGTATGGTTAATGCTGCTAGTTCAGAATTACTACTACTAGAAGACTTCAAAGTTAATACTGCTGAGTATTACTACTGCTAGTAGAATTAATACTGCTAGTCAAAGTTAGTACTGCTTGAACAAAGTTAGTACTGCTTAGCTAGTTAGTACTGCTAGTGGTTAGTGTTGCTTAGAAGTTAATGCTGCAAGAAGAAGTTAATGCTGCTGAGCATAGTTAGTGCTGCTTATGACTTGAAGATCCGAATGAAAAGGATGACAGCTGGAAAGAATAAAGATATTCATGGAAGGCTTGAAGATAATGATGGAAGATATACTGAAGATATGTTTATTTATTGTAATTATCTTTTGATTAGTATATGAATAGAATATATCGAATAGTTTACAGAGGGAGAAAATTATTCTAAGTGCTAGAGAGAAAATCAACCTCAAGGCATAGATCCTAATTCTAGAGAAGTAGAATTCGTATTGGTGAGTCTGTTCATCAATATTGAGGTTGTGTGTTTAATCTTGTAACTTTAAGCATTCAATACAAGTTTACAAGTTGTTGATTATATACTGTTTTGGTTTACTGTTTTATTGAATATCAAAGTGTTATTCCGCAACTTCTTTGATATTGTTTCTGAGAATTTATTCTTGTTGAGAATTTAATCCTGACAAGTGGTATCAGAGCCAGACTCTCTCAGAAATATCTATTCATTCACGATGGAAAACCTTACAGATTCAAACAGTACTCTGGTCTCTAAGGTACCAATGCTCAAACCTAGTGAGTTTGACATGTGGAAGATCAGAATTAGACAATACATTCTTCTCACTGATTACTCAATGTGGGATATCATTGAGAATGGTCCTTCTGAAGCAGGAAAGATAGGACCAGATGGGAAAAGACCTCCACCAAAGACAAATGGTGAGAGGAAGATAAGACAGACAGAGATTAAGGCCTTGAGCACTTTGCTCTTGGCCATCCCCAATGAATACCAGCATCAATTTTGCAACTGCACAGATGCTCAGATTCTCTGGAATGCTTTAGAGAAAAGATTTGCTGGCACTAAAAGCATCAAAAGAAATCAAAGAGATGTTCTAAAACAGCAGTATGAGAACTACACTTCTTCAAAGAATGAGTCCATGACTCAAACTTTTGATAGGTTCAACAAACTCATTGGTGAACTGGCTACTGTAGGAGTGAAGATGGAGCAAGATGATATCAACAGAAAATTCCTCAGATCTCTTGGGGATGAATGGACTATGTACACTGTCTCATATAGACAGAGTGATAATCTGGAAGAGAAGGAACTTGATGATCTATATAATGATCTAAGAGTTTTTGAAACTGAGGTAGAATCCAAGAAAAAGCCCACTGGATATATTCACAATGCTGCACTTCTTTCAACATCTACTGATACTACTGCCAATCCTGAAGCAGTTAGTACTGCCAGTGGAGTAAATTCAGAAAAAGGCACTGGAACTATCTTTGAAGCCTTTTTGTCCAGTCATAGCAACAGTTCATTGATTAATGATGATCTGGATCAACTTCACCCTGATGACCTGGAGGAGATGGACATTAAATGGCAGATGGCCATGTTATCTATGAGAGTGAGGAAGTTCATTAAAAGAACAGGAAGGAACAACTTCTCTCAAAGAAGAGAAGATGGAGCAGGCTTTGACAAGACTAAGGTGGAGTGCTATAAGTGTCATATGAAAGGACATTTTTCTAGAGAGTGCAGGAGTGCTGGTCCAAACAACAACCACCAACAAGCTCAGGATGGAGGCAACAATCAAAACAAAAATCCTGCTCAAGCCCTTGTTTCTCAACAAGGAATGGGATTTGACTGGAGTGATCAAGCTGAGGAAGCCATTCAGAACCAAGCTCTTATGGCAGAAGTGTCTGATCTCCCCTCTGAGGTAATTTCTAATCTCTGCTCTAAATCTTGCATAGACACTGTCAAAAGATACAGGGATCACAATCAAAGTATGTGTGATGACCTCAAAAGATTGGAAAAGGACAGAAGAGATTATGTGTTGATAGTAGAGAGATTTGAAGAGCAAATCAAAGGCTTTCAAGCTAATGAACTTCAACACTCTTATGACACAAACTATTGGAAGTGGGAAAAGAATGAGTTAGAGACCAAACTGTCTAAGTCCTTAGAAGAGAATGATAGGCTGAAAGAGGAACTGTCTAAAGTTAAGATTGACATAGAAAAGTTTTCGTATGCTTCAAAAGCAATGGATTCTCTTCTAAAGGCTCAGATTCATGATAAGATGAAGCCTGGTATTGGATACAACAATACACCTCCTCCTTACAACAACAACTATATCTCTCCTACTTCAGACTTGTTGGAAACCAAGGAGAAAAAGGACTTGTCTGAGGAAGCTTTTAAGATAGATCCTTTGGATGAGGTAGTAGTTAAGGATTTGACTGAGAAAGAAGCCAGTGAGAATAGGGATAATACTGTGAGTAAAAAGATACCATTAGAAAACAACATTATCACCAATGAGGGATGTGGGAAAATCTGGGTCAAGTCCAAGGAGATAGAGAAGACCAAAGGAAAGGATAACAAGGTCCATTACAAACAAACCACGGTTGTGAATCCTGGACCTTGTAAACAGTGTGCTTGCAATAAAGCAAAGAGCCTAAATTCTGGTATAAAAAGAGGTAATCAAAGAAACTGGAATAATCAATGGGCTCAGAAACAAGGAGTTGATCTGAATAAATTCAATAGACCAAAACCTTGTTTCATATGTGGCAAGATGAATCATTTGGCTAAGTATTGCTTCTTTAACCCTATTAATCAACAGATAAACTTTCAAAGAATTGTGCAAAAACCTGTTGGTTATATGAAGGCTGGAAAGAAACATGTGATAAAGAAATATATTGAAAGAAAAGGCCCTATGAAAAATAAGGTTTTAAAAGAAAGTGTTTTAATATGGGTACCTAGAAGTACTAACAGTGTTAGTACTGCTGAAAATATTAGTGCTGCTAACACAGTTACTACTGCTAACAGTGTTAGTACTGCTGAAAATATTAATGCTGCTAACACAGTTACTACTGCTAACAAGGTTAGTACTGCTAAGCATGCAAGTGCTGCTAAGGCAGTCAGTACTTCTAAAACCAGTATTGATTCTAGAAAACATGTTTCCAAGCCTATTATTGTGACAAAGTACTCCAAGAATGAGGAGTCTAAGTTTAAAAATCTTGTAAAGAAAGAATGCAAGTATTTTGATGAGAAAGGGGTACCCAAGACCATTTTGGCTTGGGTTCCTATTTCAAACTAACTGATTTATCCTATGTGCAGGGCAACCAACAGCTCAAGGGAAAGAGTATTTGGCATGTTGATAGTGGTTGCTCTAAGCACATGACAGGTAACATGTCATGCCTTAAGGATTTCAAGCATATCAATGGAGGACATGTTGCTTTTGGAAATGATCATAGTGGAGGTAAAATAAGTGGCAAAGGTAATGTCACAAAAGGTAAGATGACATTTGAGGATGTCTACTATGTTGACCAGTTGAAGTACAACCTGTTAAGTGTATCACAGGTTTGTGACAAACAACATAGTATATTATTTACAAATACTGAGTGTATGATCCTTGCTCCAGGGTTTAAGGTAGTTGATGAAAGCATGATACTACTTAGAACTCCAAGAAAGGACAATGTTTATTGTCTAGATTTGGAAAATGTTGATAGTGATTCATCCCTGAACTGTCTTGTTTCAAAAGCTTCTTTGGATGAATCCTCTCTTTGGCACAAAAGGATGTGTCATATGAATTTTAAGACTATGAACAAACTTGTTAAAAACAACCTTGTAAGAGGTTTGCCTTCAAAAGTCTTTTCATGTGATGATCATTGTGTGGCTTGTCTTAAAGGCAAACAGCACAAAACTTCTCATAAGGCCAAAGAATTAAATTCTATTTCTTCTTGTCTCCAGTTATTGCATATGGATCTGTTTGGTCCTACAAATCTTATGAGTATAGGCAAGAAATCTTACTGCTTGGTTATTGTTGATGATTACTCAAGATTTACTTGGGTATATTTTCTAAGGACTAAGGATGAGACAAGTGGACTGCTCAAATCCTTTATTCTAAGAATTGAAAACCAAACAAATCAAAAAGTAAAAGTCATTAGATCAGATAATGGGACTGAGTTTAAAAATCTTGATCTAAACACCTTTTGTGAAGAGAAAGGCATTGAGAGACAATACAGTGCCCCTAGGACTCCTCAACAGAATGGAGTTGCTGAGAGGAGAAATAGGACACTAATAGAGGCTGCCAGATCTCTGTTGGCTGATTCAAAATTGCCAATTTCCTTCTGGGCTGAAGCAGTTAATACTGCTTGTTATGTCCAAAACAGAGTTCTAGTAGTCAAGCCAAAGAACAAGACCCCATATGAGCTTTTGAATAAAAGAAAACCATTTATTGGATTTTTCAAACCTTTTGGGTGTCCTTGTACTATTCTAAATACCAAATCTCACTTAGGTAAGTTTGATAGCAAAGCAGATGATGGTTTTCTTGTTGGTTACTCATCTCAGAGTAAGGCTTACAGAGTCTTTAACTCTTCTTCTAGAATAATTGAAGAAAGTGACAATGCAAATGCAATGAGAACACACCAAATCCAATTGGGTCTGGTCCTCAGTGGCTATTTGACATTGATTCACTAACTAACTCTTTTGGTTTCAGTAGTGATGATTATGCAGGATCAGGGAATGGAGGATCATGAACGACACAAGTTCAAGACAGTTTATCTCAATCTGTGATCTTTCCCATACCCACAGCAGATCCTGTTGAAGACTGTGAAAAGGAATCATCTATTGATCCAAGTCAGAGTGAAGAAGAATGTAGAAATGAGAAGAATCAAGTTAATAAGGAATCAGAAGTAGCTGCTGAAAACTTCTCAGTTGAGGTGAATGACTCAAATCTAGAAGTGTTACTCAATGAAGAACCTTTTTATCACACCAGAATTCAAAAGAATCATCCTCCACAACTGGTAATAGGAGATATATCCTCTCCTATGATGACTAGAAATCAAAGCAGGCTACAAGAATTGCAAGATCAACAACATAAAGTGCTTTCTTGTTTTTTATCCCAGCTTGAGCCTAAGAAGGCACATGATGCTATGAAAGAATCTAGTTGGATAGAAGCAATGCAAGAAGAGCTATTGCAATTCAAACTGCAAGATGTTTGGGATCTGGTAGACCTTTCTAAAGGCCAAAGAGCAATAGGAACAAAATGGGTCTTCAGGAATAAGAGAGATGAAAGAGGTATTGTGATAAGAAATAAAGCAAGGCTGGTGGCTCAAGGGTATACACAAGAAGAGGGAATAGACTATGATGAAGTATTTGCACCTGTGGCCAGGATAGAAGCAATTAGATTATTCCTGGCTTATGCTTCTTATATGAAATTCAAAGTCTATCAAATGGATGTGAAAAGTGCATTTCTTTATGGCTCAATTGAAGAAGAAGTATATGTCTGTCAACCACCAGGGTTTGAAAACCCAAGCTATCCAGACAGGGTATACAAATTGAAGAAAGCACTTTATGGACTACATCAAGCTCCAAGAGCATGGTATGACACTCTGTCATCCTATCTCTTGGAAAATGGCTTTGAAAGAGGAGTCATTGATAAGACTCTATTCATCAAGAGAAAGAAGAAGGATATCTTGTTGGTCCAAATCTATGTTGATGATATTGTTTCTGAGAATTTATTCTTGTTGAGAATTCGATCCTGACATTAATCATATACTGTTTTGATTACTGTTACATTGAATATCAAAGTGTTATTCCGCAACTTCTTTGATATTGTTTCTGAGACTTTATTCTTGTTAAGAAATTCGATCCTGACAGTTTGATTTTCAGATGGCTGTTGAAAGCTTTCAGCCAGTGGTAAATCTTCTGAGGCCCAATCGAAGCTTGCCAGACTTAGATTCTTATCCTTTATTCATCATAGTTCAATATCCATATGGATTTGTCTACAAGAATGGCTCAAGTCGAAAATGCTTTCTCAGATATAAAGAAATTAGTCATTACTCAGATGGAACTTTGAAGGTGATCAAGCTTTTGTCGGAACAACGTCTGAAAGAAGCTCAAAGAAGATTTTTGGAAACAAGAAGTAAAGCTTTTCTGGTTCATAATGACGAGATTCAACTTCTCAAGAGGACATTGAATACAATTCATGAGAGATTGAACCTCCACTCAACTCTAAGACGACTGGAAGTTTTAGTTGGATTGAATAGACTTCGTCAAAGAGAAAAGCGTCAATGATTCTCCAAAGTCGCTTAGTCGGTCAATGCTGATTCAGAAGATTATTTTTGAAGACCACTTCGCCAATGATTACTAAGGGGGAGATTGTTAATACTGATTTTGTAGTAATCATTGTAATTATTTTCCTAGTCTATATTGTGCTTAGAGTGCTTATTTGTGTTGTTAAGGCTAGGGGTATTTAAGTCCCCATGGGACTTTGTTTTTGTAACTTTGCTCTCATTTTGAATAGAACGTACACATTTGGAGCTCTTTACTTTCTCTTTCTAGAGATTTAGTTATTCTTGGACTTTCAGTATTTTCATAAGGAATAAATCTAGACTTGTTGCCAAAGGTTACCGGCAAGAGGAAGGCATAGACTACGACGAGACGTATGCTCCAGTAGCGCGTATAGAAGCAATCCGTATGTTTCTAGCTTACGCAGCTCACAAGAATTTCACAGTCTATCAGATGGACGTGAAAACGGCCTTTCTGAATGGCATTCTTAAAGAGGAAGTATACGTGTCTCAACCAGAAGGGTTCGTAAATCCAGATAAACCAGATCACGTCTACATTTTGGATAAAGCCCTGTATGGTTTGAAACAAGCCCCTCGCGCATGGTATGATTTTCTTTCTAAATTTTTGGTCAAGTCAGGTTTTTCCAAAGGTAAAGTCGATACCACTTTGTTTATCAAAAAGGAAAAAGCCGATATCATCCTTATTCAGATATATGTTGATGATATAATATTTGGCTCTACAAATCCTAAATACTGCAAAAACTTTTCTAACCTCATGGTGTCACGTTTTTAAATGAGTATGATGGGAGAGATGAACTTCTTTCTCGGATTACGAGTAAAACAGTTTTCCACGGGGATTTTCATTAACCAATCTAAGTACATTTTGGATATTCTTCGGAAGTACAAAATGGAAAATTGCAAACCAATTGGAACTCTGTCAGGATCGAATTCTCAACAAGAATAAAGTCTCAGAAACAATATCAAAGAAGTTGCGGAATAACACTTTGATATTCAATGTAACAGTAAACAAACAGTATATGATTAACAACTTGTAAACTTGTATTCAATTATCAAATCACAAGATTACACACTCAACCTCAATCTTGAAGAACAGACTTTTTCAAGACGAATTCTACTTCTCTAGAATTAGGATCTATACCTTGAGGTTGATTTTTTCTAAAACTTAGAATGAATGATTAATTATAAACTATTCTATCAATTCTATACATATACTGAATAAAAGATAATTACATTAAATAAAATATCTTCAGTATATCTTCCATGAATATCTTCAGCTTTCCATGTTTATCTTTAACCACGATCACTTCATCATTATCTTCATATTATATTAGAAGCAGCATTAACTGAGTCTTGGCAGCATTAACTACTAAGCAGCACTAACCACTAGCAGTACTAACTAGCTAAGTAGTACTAACTTTGTTCAAGCAGCACTAACTTTGACTAGCATTATTAATTTTACTAGCAGTAGTAATACTCAGCAGTATTAACTTTGAAGTCTTCTAGCAGTAGTAAATCTGAACTAGCAGCATTAATCATACTTAAGCTTTTCCTCAGTTCCCAACAATCTCCCCCTAACTTGACTTTTAAGGAAAGAAGTCAAGTTCTTTAGATTTTCTTCAAGATGCTTTCAACACTTCAGGTTCAGTTTCCCAAATTTGGATTTAGCCCCAGACTTTGATTTACAGTTCTTCTCACCACAATTTTAGCCATATCTGAATGCTTTGAGCATACCAGTGTAGCTTTAAGCATCCCTTCTAGATTCTCCACAGTTTTTGTAGCTTTAAGCATCCTTTGAGCATACCAATGCTATGCTTATAAATTTTGTCCACTAGATAGTATTCATGATAACAATTTTCAATAGTAATCATGTATACCCCACAGTTTTCAAAAAGTATCCATTTATCAATCTTCTTGAATATAAACTCATGATGATGATCTTTAATCCTATAAGCCACTCTTTCTGGATCAAACATCATGCACAAGTATTCCATTGCTATCTTGAGAAGATTCTCTTCAGTACCTTTCAACACAGGCTCATAGAGTTTTATCCCCACTTTGTATAATTCTTCTATATCAGCTCTTGAACAACTTCTGATAACTCTCCCCCATGTTGAATATGCTTCAAATGAACCATCAGCTCTTTTGATTCTGAAGAAATCCTTTCCATTATCTCTTAGAATGTCCCAAAAGGTAATCTCAGGAGCTTTCATGGAGATTGGAACAGCCTTCATAGGTTCTACTATGGTCATATACAAATCCATACTCTCAACAGTTTGCTTATTGGACTGCTCTGGACTTTGCACTGATTCTGCTAAAGGTACATCTGAAGGTTCTGCTGCAGTTTCTGCTGTTTCTTCCATTCTAGGCCTTTTAGACTGCTTTTTGGAAGCAATTGTCTTCACCCTCTTTCCAGATTTGGCTTCTATACCAACACTCTCTTGTTCTTCCTTCATCTCTTCAGCTTTGTCTTTTGAAGGTGTGGTCTCCTCAGGGAATGGTTTTTGAATATTAAGATCATACCTCTCCTTCATTCTTCTCTCAGCCTCTTCCCTTTTAGATGAATCCCCTTGAAGTTTATCCATCTCTTTCTTGTACAACTCTTCAACCTGATTGTATGCCATGTTTGTGAACATCTCCCCCTTGACTCCAATTACACCTTTCAGGAAATTTATCATTTTTCTTCTTTCCTGATTGGCCAAAAAGGTCTTGGAGGGTTGTCTCCTTTGCTTTTTGAGTGGCATCTTCTTGACTTGAAGTTTCTTGGCTTGAGCTGCTTCTTTGATGTTTTTCTAATATTCTGCATTCAACTTTCTGGCCATGATCTTTGCAAGCTCTCTGTCTTTCTCAGATTGTAGCAGTTCCTCTTTTTCCATCTCAGCTTGAAGCTCTTTTGCCACTTATTCATCTAACTCAATCTGGCTTTTCTTCTTTAAAGGTTGTTCAGGTTCAACCATCTTTCCTTTTCCTTTTGTATCCTTCAAACCTGCCTCACTTCTTTCTTTTTTCTTCTTTTGAAGACCTCCTTCATCTATGACCACTCCCTTGGCCTTTTGAGAAGCCTTAGGAGTGTCATTCTTGGCTTTTACCAACGTTTCTGCAATTTCCAATTCTTCTACAGAAAGCCCTGTTAGTACTGCTTCTTTGACCTTAGCAGCATTAACAGTTTCTGTTGCTTGGGAAAATTCTGTTTCTTTCTCTATTTCTGCTTCTTTGTTGGGAACTGAAGAATTCATCAAGTATGGTTAATGCTGCTAGTTCAAAATTACTACTGCTAGAAGACTTAAAGGTTAATACTGCTGAGTGTTACTACTGCTAGTATTATTAATACTGCTAGTCAAAGTTAGTGCTGCTTGAACAAAGTTAGTACTGCTTAGCTAGTTAGTACTGCTAGTGGTTAGTACTGCTTAGTAGTTAATGCTGCTAGAAGGAAGTTAATGCTGCTGAAGATTAATACTGCTTATATGATAAAGATTCGTATGAAAGGATATACATGGAAGCTTAGAGATATACATAGAAGATATACTGAAGATATTTTATTTATTGTAATTATCTTTGTATTCAGTATATATATTGTATAGTTTAGAATAATAAGTTAACTTTTGTTTTCTTCATTCTATTAGAGAGAAAATCAACCTCAAGGCATAGATCCTAATTCTAGAGAAGTAGAATTCGTATTGGTGAGCCTGTTCATCAATATTGAGGTTGAGTGAGTAATCTTGTAACTTCAAAGCAATCAATACAAGTTTACAGTTTGTTCTTCATATTTACTGTTTTGGCTTACTGTTTTATTGAATATCAAAGTGTTATTCCGCAAACTTCTTTGATATTGTTTCTGAGAATTAATTCTTGTTGAGAATTCGATCCTGACAAGTGGTATCAGAGCTAGTATTCTCAGAAACCTGCAATCATCATTCTTCCTTGAAATCAGAAATCATCAATGGCTAAAGTTTCAGATTCTTCAAGCACAGAAATCCCCACAGAGGTAATGTCTAATCTTTGCTCTAAAACTTGTATGGAAACTGTTAAAAGGTACAGGGATCACAACCAGACAATGAGTGATGACCTTAAAAGATTAGAGAGAGATATAAAAGACTATGTAAGAATTGTTGAGAGTTTTGAGGAACAGATCAAGAGTTTCCAAGCCAATGAACTTCAACACTCTTATGACTCAAACTACTGGAAGTGGGAGAAAGATCAGTATGAGTCTAAGCTTAAACAGAAAGAAGAGGAGAATGAGAAGATAAAAAGTGAGTTTGAGAAAGCCAAGCTGGATATTGAGAAATTTTCCAATGCTTCTAAAGCAATGGACTCTTTGCTCCAAACTCAAATCCATGACAAACTTAGAAGAGGAATAGGCTATAACACCACACCACCACCATATAACAACAATTACATCCCTCCTATATCAGACTTGCTAGAGACCAAGAATAGGAAGGAATTGTCTGATGAAGCCACTAAGGTAGATCCATTAGACAAAGTGGTGGTTGAAACAGACTCTGAAGAAGAGAACTCTAATGATAAGAGTAAGAAGAACACTGTGAGTGGTGAGATTCTTCTAGAAAATCACATTATCACCAATGAGGGATGTGGAAAGGCTTGGATCAAGTCTAAGGACATAGAAAAGACTGAGGGAAAGTCTGAGAAGATCCATTATAAGCAAACCACAGTTGTGAATCCTGTCCCTTGTAAACAGTGTTCTTGTAATAAATCTGAGCCCCAAAAACATGATAAACCAAGGGGAAATCAGAGAAACTGGAATAATCAGTGGGCACAAAAACAAGGGGTTGATCTGAGTAAAATCAATAGACCAAAACCTTGTTTTATCTGTGGAAAGCTTAATCATGTTGCCAAATACTGTTATTTCAATCCTATCAACCAAAGAGTTAATTTTCAAAGACAAACTCAAAACTCCTTTGGCTATAGGAAGCAAGGAAGGAATCAAATGACTGAGAACAGAGCACCTAAAAAGTCTCATGTTCAAAACAAGTTTGCTAAAACTAAGAAAAATACTTCAAATAAACAAAGGAGTAACTTAAAGACAAAGAAAGCAAACAACCTTGTTCAAGTTTGGGTTCCAATTGCAAAGAAACCTGTTAGTACTGCTATCCCAGATAAAACTGCTAACAAGAATAGTGCTGCTAACTTGATTAGTACTGCTAACCAAGTTAGTGCTGCTAACAAGGCTAGTGCTGCTTCTAGTAGTAATGCAGCCAAACCTATAATCTTGACAAAGTATTCCAGTCATGAGATTCCTAAACATCTCATCCAGACTAAACTAACAGATTATATTGATGAGAAAGGACAACCCAAGACCACTTTGGCTTGGGTTCCCACCAAGACTAACTGATTTATCAAGTGTGCAGGGCAATCAAAAGCTCAAGAGGAAGAGCATTCTGAATGAAGAAAATGGTTGCTCTTGGCACATAACAAAGAACATGGACTGCCTTAAAATTCCTTAAAAGATTTGATGAAGGACATGTTACTTTTGATCCAGCAGAAGGTTAAAGTTAGAAATACTCCAGAGGGAATAATGATCATGAAGGATCAAGAAGAAAAGGATCAGGGGATGAACAAAGTAGTAAGAGAAAAAGGATGGTGTCAAAAAGTGTAAGAGTAGTTAATACTGCTAGTAGTTAATACTGCTTTCAGTTAATACTGCTAGTAGTTAATACTACTTTCAGGTAATACTGCTAGTGGTTAATACTGCTTTCAATTAATACTGCTAGTGGTTAATACTGCTAGTGGTTAATACTGCTTTCAGTTAATACTGCTAGTAGTTAATACTGCTTTCAGTTAATACTGCTAGTGGTTAATACTGCTTTCAGTTAATACTGCTAGTGGTTAATACTGCTTTCAGTTAATACTGCTAGTGGTTAATACTGCTTTCAGTTAATACTGCTAGTGGTTAATACTGCTTTCAGTTAATACTACTAGTAGTTAATACTGCTAGTAGTTAATACTGCTTTCAGTTAATACTGCTTTCAGTTAATACTGCTAGTAGTTAATACTGCTCTAGGTTAATACTGCTTATGTTCCGAATACTATAAATACTCTTTGCCCGCCTAAAAGCTTATAACGACTCTCTGCATACTATTCACCTGCGCTCTAAACCCTTTCTCTCTCAAAGTTCAAAGTTTTCAGGCAAGAATCTTCAAGGTCAATGGCATCAATGGCGTTCATTGACGAGCACAATGAAATCGCAATGCTCCAAAAGCCAAAACAAGCAGAAGGCTTTCATCAGATAGTCGACTTTCTGAAGACTAGCCACATTGCCCATGCTATCACTATGTCTCCAACTATCTTTATAGAGCATCAGAGGCAATTCTGGGCACATGCCACCATTGTTACTGAGAATGGTGTGCGAATGATCAAGACGACAGTATGTGGCAATCCATTGACAGTTAATGAAGAGATAGTTCGCATCAGTCTACGTCTAGACGATGCCTCTGGTATAACTTCAATCCCTAATGATGAACTGTTTTCTACTCTGACAAGAATGGGGTATGGAGGCCCATTGGGTGTTTTTAAGTTCTCAAAAGCTAAATTCTCACCTCAATGGCGTTTTCTTGTTCATACCTTGATGCACTGCATTTCTAAAAAGACTACTGGATGGAGTGAGTTCAGCAGTCCCATTGCTTATGCTTTGGTCTGTTTGGCCACTGCCAGAAGGTACAATTTTTCACAAATGATTTTCAATGATCTTGTCTCAAACATGGGAAACAAAAAGAGCTTTTATATGTATCCCAGGTTTGTTCAAGCAGTTATCAACCATGAATTGACGGATATTCCTCATTCTGATGGAATTTATGTACCAAAACCCCCTAAAGGCAAGGTTTTCTCAAATATGAGAAGATCTGCTGGGGACTCTGAAGTAGTTGACACCCCATTGTTCTCTACAATGATGGTGGTGTCCCAAACCAATGAAGGTATGGCAGCAGGGTCAAGGCCCCCATTAGACCAACCCACTGCTAGCCAAGCCCAACCTTCCCTCTCAAAATCAATTCCCCAGTCCCTTCTTGAAAAACCAACCTCTCCTATCACCCAAACTTACAAGAGAAAACAGGTAAAGAAGGCTCCTTCCCTTCTTGTACCAATACCCACTAAGCCTTTAAGCCTTCTATTGGAGCATTCTCCAGTAGAGAATATTCAAAGGGAATCCACAAGGGTGTCTCCCAACCCAAAGGAGGTGCTCTCTGAGGAGGAGGTAGAGCATATGGGTGATGAGGCTGCCACTACTCCTGCTAGCACAGAGGAGGAAAGTGGTAACATCAATAAGACCTCCCCCATGGCAACTTTGAATGAGCAATCATTTGAAGGTCCCTGGTGCCAAGAAACCAAGGGGGTGGATAGTGCTTCTGCTAGGCAGAAGACTTCCACTGCAAAAAGATCCAATGATCCTTCAAAAGAGGGTAACACTTCTGGAGAGGGTGAGGACAGATATACTTACTATGAATTGATGGAAACAATGGGGAACATCAACCAAGATGTTCTCAACCAAGGAAAATAAATTGAAGAAATGAAGATGGTCATCCTGTCACAACAAATCCATATTGCCAAATTAAAGAAAATGGTGACAAGGTTGGTGCAAAAGCAGAGGAGAAAACAATTTGTTTTAAAGAAGAGGTCAAATAAGAACAATGCTTCCAAAAAAGGGGGAGAATTCTAGCTCAGCACAGATAGATCAACAGTTTGAGGGGGAGTTTGTTGAAGAAAGGGCTGAATTTGTTGAAGAAAAAGCAGCAGCAGAAACAACCCCAGCAGCAGAAACTGTTACTACTGCTAAGCCAAAACAAGCAGCAGAAACTGTTACTACTGCTAAGCCAAAACAAGCAGCAAAAACTGTTAGTGCTGCTGAAACTTCACAAGCAGCAGTACCAGAGTTAACACCAACAGAGGTTGAAGTAGCAGAGATGCTGGTAAAAGCAAAGAATGACACTCCCAAAGCAAAGGGAGTGGTCATAAATGAAGGGGGAGACAAGAAATCAGAACAGAAAGACATGGCTGCAGATGTAAAAAGAAAAGGGAAAGAAAAGATGATAGAATCTGATGAACCATCTAAAAAGCAAAAGATGATTGAGTCAGATGAAGAATTAGCAAAGAAACTGCAACAAGAGTTAGATCAAGCAGAGAAAGAACAGGTTGAGAAAGACAGAGAGATATCCAGAGCACTAGCCAATGAACTAAATGAAGCATTTCAGAAAGGGTTGGAAACAGAGAAAGCCAAGCAAAGAGCAATAACCTTGAGAAAGGCTATGATGGCCAGATCAAGTGCAAAGAAGAGAAGACCTTCACAAACATACCTTGCCACTCAGGAAAGAAACAAAATGATAACTTTCTTGAGAAGTGCAATTGGGGTAAAGAATGAAATGTTTGTGAAAATGAATTTTGATCAAATCAAGGATCTATATGAGAAAGAAATGGAGAAGCTGAAGAGCAATGAAAAGGATAGAGTGGAGTTTGAAAAGAAGGCAAAGGAGAGACATGATGTGAATATGCATCAACCATTCCCTGAAAGTGAAGAGGGAACTCCTATCAAAGAAAAGGCAGAGAACAAGGAAGAAAAGAAGAAGGAAGCTACTTTAGTGCAGGTTCAAAAGACTCTGAAAAGAACCAAAATGATGGCTAAAAGAAAGAAAAGTGTAAAGAAGCCTAGAGTAGAAGAAGAGCAAAAGGTTACTGAAGAAGAAGAGGCACCTCTGAATGAAGCTAAAACTCAGGAAGAAATACCACAGAGTTCAGATGTAAACATGTACATGGTGGTAATGGATAAAATTCCAAAGCCTATTTCAGTTGAACCTGTTGGATTTAAACCTCCTGAAGTTATCCATTGGGATATTATGGAGGTGGATGGCAAAGAATACATCAGATTGAAAAGAAATGATGAGAAGTATGAAGTATACAGCACCTGGAACAAAATTGTCAGAGAGTGTTCAAGATCTGATTTGGAAGAAATGTTTGAAGTGGGGATGAAAATTTATGCAGATCAGTTGACAGCTCCAGGGTTACCTATAGTGAAGCTGGTCATGGAATACTTGTGCATGTTATTCAATCCAGAAGCAGTGAAGCACTTAATCAGAGATGTGTTCAAAGCTGTTAGAGGATGGACTCTCTATGAAAGGAGTGGAGTCTATGAACTAGCATTGGATACTTTCCACATGGAGTACTACTTGGTGGATAGGGTCTACAAGCATACAAATCTTAAGCTTCATGCCATGTTAAACAAGAAGTTGAGTTGTGCACCAAATTCAGAAATGGCAAAGTATTTAATTCAAAGAACTATTAATCAGAGCATGGGACTGAATCCTAACATTGGAGTAGATCAATGAAGATTTTGGAAACATTTGAGGAACTTGACTTCTCTTCCTAAAAGTCAAGTTAGGGGGAGATTGTTGGGAACTGAAGAATTCATCAAGTATGGTTAATGCTGCTAGTTCAAAATTACTACTGCTAGAAGACTTAAAGGTTAATACTGCTAGTCAAAGTTAGTGCTGCTTGAACAAAGTTAGTACTGCTTAGCTAGTTAGTACTGCTTAGTAGTTAATGCTGCTAGAAGGAAGTTAATGCTGCTGAAGATTAATACTGCTTATATGATAAAGATTCGTATGAAAGGATATACATGGAAGCTTAGAGATATACATAGAAGATATATTGAAGATATTTTATTTATTGTAATTATCTTTGTATTCAGTATATATATTGTATAGTTTAGAATAATAAGTTAACTTTTGTTTTCTTCATTCTATTAGAGAGAAAATCAACCTCAAGGCATAGATCCTAATTCTAGAGAAGTAGAATTCGTATTGGTGAGCCTGTTCATCAATATTGAGGTTGAGTGAGTAATCTTGTAACTTCAAAGCAATCAATACAAGTTTACAGTTTGTTCTTCATATTTACTGTTTTGGCTTACTGTTTTATTGAATATCAAAGTGTTATTCCGCAAACTTCTTTGATATTGTTTCTGAGAATTAATTCTTGTTGAGAATTCGATCCTGACATTCTTTCTCCCCCTCAACATCAAATCCCATCTCAGATTTGCTTTCCTTCTCTGTTTCATTCTCTTGATTCCCCCCCTTGTTGGAAGCATCTTGAGAACTGTCCCTCTTCTTTAACACAAATTGCTTTCTTCTCCTTTTCTGGACCAATCTTGTCACCAATTTCTTCAGTTTGGTAATCTGTACTTGTTGAGACAGAATGACCAGTTTCAGCTCATCAATATCTTTCCCCTGCTTGATGACATCCCTGTTGATGTTGGCCATTGTGTCCATCAATTCAAGATAGTCATATTTGTCCTCACCTTCTCCAGGAGTGTTACCCCCTTTTGAAGGATCATGGGATCTTTTAGAAGTGGAAGCCTTCTGCCTAGCAGAAGCACTATCCACCCCCATGGTTTTTGGCACCGGGGACCTTTGAATGATTGCTCATTCAAAGTTGCCATGGGAGAGGTCTTATGTATGTTACCACTGTCCTCCTCTGTGCTAGCAGGAGTAGTGGCAGCCTCAGGACCCATATGCTCAACCTCCTCCTCAGAGAGCACCTCCTTTGGGTTGGGAGACACCCTTGTGGTTTCCCTGTAGATATTCTCTAAGGAAGAATCCTCCCTTAGAGGGCTTAAAGGCTTAGGGGTTGTTGGTACAAGAAGGGAAGGATCCTTCTTTACCTGTTTCCTTTTGTATGTTTGGGTGATTGGTAAAGTTGGTTTATCAAGAAGACACTGGGGAATTGATTTAGAGTGGGAAGGTTGGGATTGGCTAGCAGTGGGGTGGTCTAATAGGGGCCTTGACCCTGCTGCCATACCTTCATCAGTGTGGGACACCACCATCATTGTAGAGAATAATGGGGTGTCAACTCCTTCCGAGTCCCCAGCAGATCTTCTCATATTTGAGAAAACCTTGCCTTTAAGGGGTTTAGGTACATATATCCCATCAAAATGAGGCATATCCGTCAATTCGTGGGTGATAACTACTTGGACAAACCTGGGGTACATATAAAAACTCTTTTTGTTTCCCACGTTTGAGACAAGATCATTGAAAATCATTTTAGAAAAATTGTACTTTATGGCAGTGGCCAAGCACACCAAAGTATAAGCAATGGTGCTACTGAACTCACTCCATCTAGTAGTCTTTTTAGAAATGCAGTGCATCAGGGTATGAACAAGAAAACGCGATTGGGGTGAGAATTTAGATTTTGAGAACTTAAAAACACCCAATGGGCCTCCATACCCCATCCTTGAAAGAGTGGAAAACAGTTCATCATTAGAGATAGATGAGATACCAGAGGCATCGTCTAGACGTAGACTGATGCGAATTACATCTTCAGTGACTGTCAAAGGTTTTTCACAGACCCTTGTCTTGATCATTTGCACACCATTCTCAGCAACAATGGTGGCATTAGCCCAGAACTGCCTTTGATGCTCGATATAGATTGATGGAGACACTGTCAGAGCATAGGCGATATGGCTAGTTTTCAGAAAATCCACTATCTGATGAAATCCTGCAGCTTGCTTTGGCTTTTGGAGCATCGCGATTTCATTGTGCTCGTCGATGAATGTCATGGATGCCATTGAACTGGGATGTTCTTGCCTGAAAAACTTGGTACTTGAGAGAAAAGGGTTAGAGCGCAAGTGAACAGTATGCAAAGAGTCGTTATGAACTTTTAGGCGGGCAAAGAGTATTTATAGTATTCGGGACATAAGCAGTATTAACCTAGTGCAGTATTAACTGAAAGCAGTATTAACTGAAAGCAGTATTAACTGAAAGCAGTATTAACTGAAAGCAGTATTAACTGAAAGCAGTATTAATGGAAAGCAGTATTAACTTAAAGCAGTATTAACTGAAAGCAGTATTAACTGAAAGCAATATTAACCACTAGCAGTATTAACTAACTAGCAGTATTAACTGAGAGCAGTATTAACCACTAGCAGTATTAACTAGCTAGCAGTATTAACTACTAGCAGTATTAACCACTAGCAGTATTAACTACTAGCAGTATTAACCATACTTACTCTTTTAAGCTTTTGATACACTGAGTACTGCTATATATATCCTGAAAAAGAAGATTAGTTACACCAAGAATAAACAATATACAGGTATATAACTACTTTTTGAGAAGGGGTTTATTCAGAGTTGATCATTCCCACACTTGTTACCAAGAAAGTGAATCTACCCACATCAAAAGCTTTAGTGAATAGATCGGCAAACTGGTTATCAGTGTGAACTTTTACAACTTGAATAAGTTTCTTTTCATTACAGTCTCTTATGAAGTGATACCTGATCTCAATGTGCTTTGTCTTTGAGTGCTTGACAGGATTATTCACAATGCCAATAGCACTGCTATTATCAATAAAAATTAGAGTGTGTAGAAAGGTTACCCCATAATCCAGCATTTGATTCTGAATCCATAAGACTTGAGAACAGCAACTTGCAGCTGCTATGTACTCTGCCTCTGTTGTAGATGTGGATACTGTGGTTTGTTTCTTGCACTGCCATGAAACTAGTCTTGCACCCAAAAACTGACATCCTCCAGAAGTATATTTTCTGTCCAAGTTTGCTCCACCTAGATCACTATCTGAGTATGCAAGCAGGTCAAAGGATGAGTCATGAGGATACCAAAGTCCCAATTTGGATTGCCCTTTGAGATATCTGAATATCCTTTTAACAGCTTGATAGTGAGATTGCTTTGGCCTAACTTGGAATCTTGCACATACACAGACTGGAAACATTATATCTGGCCTAGAGGCTGTAAGATACATGAGAGAGCCAATCATGGATCTATAATGATGAACATCCATATCCTCCCCCTCAAGATCTGCTGTTATCTGCTTGTGTGTCTCCATAGGTGTGCTGGCAGGTTTTGAATCTGAGAAACCAAACTTGGTTAGAATGTCCTGCACATACTTGGACTGACAGATGAAGATTCCATCTGACTTCTGTTGAACTTGGAGTCCAAGGAACAAAGTAAGTTCCCCCATGGAACTCATCTTGAACCTTTGATGCATTAGTTCCTCAAACTCCTTGCACATGTTGTCTCTTGTTGATCCAAAGATAATATCATCAACATAGATTTGGACCAGCAAGATATCCTTCTTCTTTCTCTTGATGAATAGAGTCTTATCAATGACTCCTCTTTCAAATCCATTTTCCAAGAGATAGGATGACAGAGTGTCATACCATGCTCTTGAAGCTTGATGTAGTCTATAAAGTGCTTTCTTCAATTTGTATACCTTGTCTGGATAGCTTGGGTTTTCAAACCCTGGTGGTTGACAGACATATACTTCTTCTTCAATTGAGCCATAAAGAAATGCACTTTTGACATCCATTTGATAGACTTTGAATTTCATATAAGAAGCATAAGCTAGGAATAATCTAATTGCTTCTATCCTAGCCACAGGTGCAAATACTTCTTCATAGTCTATTCCTTCTTCTTGTGTATATCCTTGAGCCACCAACCTTGCTTTGTTTCTTATGACTATTCCTCTTTCATCTCTCTTATTCCTGGAGACCCATTTTGTTCCTATTGCTCTTTGGCCTTTAGGAAGGTCTACCAGATCCCAAACATCTTGCAGCTTGAACTGCAGTAGCTCTTCTTGCATGGGTTCTATCCAACTGGATTCTTTCATAGCATCATGTGCCTTTTTAGGCTCAAGCTGGGATAAAAAGCAAGAAAGCACTGTATGTTGTTGATCTTGCATTTCTTGAAGCCTACTTTGATTTCTAGTCATCATAGGAGAAGATATATCCCCTATTACCAACTGTGGAGGATGATTCTTTTGAATTATGTTGTGATTATTAGGATCTTCATTAAGTTCCACCTCTAGATTAGAGTCATTCAACTCAACTGAAGTGTTTTCAGTAGCTACTTCTGGTTCTTTATTTTCCTGAGTCTCCTCATCTCTACTTTCTTCTTCACTTTGACTTGGTCCAGTAGATGGTTCCTTTTCACAGTCTTCAACAGGATCCACTGTGGGTATGGGAAAGATCACAGATTGAGATATACTTTCTTGAACTTGTGTAGTCCCTGATCCTCCACTCCCTGAACCTGCATAATCATCACTACTGAAACCAAAAGAGTTAGTTAGTGAGTCAATGTCAAATAGCCACTGAGGACCAGACCCAATTGGATTTGGTGTGTTCTCATTGCATTTGACATTGTCACTTTCTACAATTATTCTAGAAGAAGAGGTAAAAACTCTGTAAGCCTTACTCTGAGATGAGTAACCAACAAGAAATCCATCATCTGCTTTGCTATCAAACTTACCTAAGTGAGATTTGGTATTGAGAATTGTACAAGGACACACAAAAGGTTTGAAAAATCCAATGAAAGGTTTTCTTTTATTTAAAAGCTCATAAAGGGTCTTGTCCTTTGGCTTGACCACTAGAACTCTGTTTTGGACATAACAAGCAGTATTAACTGCTTCAGCCCAGAAGGTAATTGGCAGTTTTGAATCAGCCAACAGAGATCTAGCAGCCTCTATTAGTGTCCTATTTCTCCTCTCAGCAACTCCATTTTGTTGAGGAGTCCTAGGGGCACTGTTGATCCAAACTCTCTCAGTGATTTGATAACGACCCTTTTTTATACTTAGTGAAAATTACGTTATTATATGTATTGTGTTTCATCATCAGCGATCAGACTGAGTCTGTTCAGTTATCGCTGATGACCATTCTGTAAACATTTAATATGTATGTGTTTTACTTTCAGCGATCAAACTGAGTCTGTTCAGTTATCACTGATAGTTTCCTATGTAACACAGTTAACGTAATCCCTGAAGACAAGTCTCGCGTCAACATAGTTCATAGCTGAATCGAAGACGAAGCCACTGAACAATAGATAAGTCTACTAGTGACCTGATGCGGATATCAGCGAAGACCAGACAAATCTACTTACGCGAAGAAGCCTGAGGAAAAGCTTCAGCGATAGCTGAACTTCTTTATCTCTGGAAGAAGAGATACTCAGCGATCAACGATCACAAAGCTTATGCCTCAAGTTTTCTTTTGTCTTACCTTGCACAACCAGTACGATGTGTCAGAACGGACAAGTCTCTGCCACAAATCGTACACCAACTCTGTCAACTACACTGTTCATAAAGTGGCCAAAAGCATGTCTCCAAAAGTGAGACTACCAAAGCCAATCTATGAATGCCATGTGTAAAGTACCCTGCCATGCATTTAATGCATAGGGTATAAATAGGAAGCTCACTCCTTCATCTGAAGGTGTGCTCAATCCTTGAACTCCAAAATAGAAACCCTTGTTTTCTATCTCTCTAAAATCCTCCATTCTCTGAATTTCTTGTGCAACCATCTTAGTGTTTCTTAAGTTTGTTTAGATTGAGTCTGTCTTAATTTTATTCCGCAACAAACTTGTAAATTGTATTTTGATTTATCAATAAACAATTTATTAAACTTTAATTTCTGTGTTTGTATTCAACCCCCCCCCCCCTTCTACAAACTTGTTAAGCACCTTCGGGACCAACAAGTGGTATCAGAGCAGTTTGTTTAAACTAATAAACAAGATCTTGCTGTATACTCTTCCTTGCTATTCTAAAATGGCACTAAACACAAACACAAACTACTATGATAATGGTTCACTTTCTAAACCTCCTCGATTTAGCAGAGATAACTTTTCTCTATGGAAAAATCGAATGATGCTATTTCTTGAAGGTGCGGATCCTACTATACCTGAATATATAGAAAACGGACCCTATGAACCTGTTAGAATTATAGCTGCGGTTCCCGCTACTGCCACCACTGAAGCTGTCCCTGAACGATATGTCGTTAAGGAAATAAGACAGTGGAGTGATGAAGATAAAAAGAAGGTAGGCATAAATGCAAGAGCAAAGACCATTATATCAATGGCTCTGCCTGATGAAGTTTTCCATTCCATCATGCATCTAAAAACTTCTAAAGAAATGTGGGAAACCATATGTGTTCAATATGAGGGCACCACTGAAATCCAAGAGACCCGAAAGATTAACTTGGTAAGACAGTATGAAAGTTTTATCGTTGGTAAGAATGAATCTCTTTCTGACATTCATCAGCGGTTTAACTGCCTGATCATTGACCTAAGAACTGTTGGAAGGACCTATTCTAATTCTGAGGTCCTAAAAAAATTCTTGGAAAGTCTTCCTAAAAGCTGGGACAGTTATTCAATATGTCTTAAGCTGACAAAGGACTTACATACTCTCTCTCTAAGCACTCTGTATGGAATATTGCTCAACTATGAGCAATCTAATCTCCTGAAGAAGAATCTTGTAAAAGATTCTAAAGACTCCAAAAGCACTGCTGTTGCTTTAGTCTCATCAGAGATAATTCCATCCCAGCGATCTACTCTCACCATCACTGAGTTAGATTCTGAATCTGAGGATTTATCAGACCCTGATCTTTCAGAGTTTAATGAGTCCTTAGCACTCTTGACAAACTCTTTTAAGAGATTTGCAAGAAAGAGTAACTTCCGAAGAAGTAAACCTCTCTCTCTTACTGAAAAGCCAAAATCAACTCCGGTTGATAAGGCTACAGCCACTTGCTATAACTGCGAAAAAATTGGACATTTTGCTAGTGAGTGCAGGTCTAAAAAGGTCTTCAAACCTTCTACCTCAAGAAGATCCAGTGATGACAAATACCATAAGCTGAAAAACAAATATCAAAAGCTGAAAAGCTATCAGCAAAAAGGTAAAGGTCTCATCGCTGAAGAACATGACTGGGCTGAATCAGAAGAATCATCTTCTGATGAAGAAGAAGTCGCTAATCTTTGCCTCATGGCTGAGATTAAAGAAGAAGTAGAAGAACCATCTGAACCTTCTATGAGCTACATATCATCTCAGGTATCTATCTCTACAAATCCCTCTCTGCCTGAAGCTGAGAGAAGTCGCGCTGTTGATGTGCTGACGATTGACCTTTATAATGCTCTAAACGACAAAACTCAAGCTGAAAATAAAAATGTTTATTTAACACAAGAGCTAGAGAAATGTCATGAAAAGATCAGTGAACTAAATCTTTTAGAAGAAAAGCTAAAAGATCAAGTCATTATAAATGAAATCATCAGCATTGAACGCGAACAAGCCATCGCTGCTCTAAAAGCAGAAAAGGCTCATGTTGAAAAATGGTGCAAATCATCAACAAAGATCTCTGAGATAATAAATGATCAAACTCCTGAAAGTGATAAAACTGGTCTTGGTTTTTGGACACCATAGGATGATCCTAAAGAAGAAAGTTCCTCGCTTAAGTTTGGAACTTTTGTCACATCTTTCTTTGACACTTCTTATAATCAATTCTATCCCTGTTCTTCTTCTAATCCCATCCCTGAGGAGATATCTGCAAAATCTAAGCCTGCAGATAAAGGAAAGTCTATTCTCTCTCAGAAGGCTTCCAAGAAAACCAAACTGAAAGTTCCCTCCAAACCTTCAGTGGATAAACCTTTTAGCTCAGTGACAGAAATCTTTGATATCTGTCCTCCAAAGCTGAAGGTTGATCTAAAGCCCGTGAAATCTGAAGAAATAAAAATTCCTCCCAGATCTCGTGCTAAAGGCATTCTTGGAGCTGGACCTGCTCATCTTAAGTTTTGAAAACCTTTTGGTTATAAATCCACCATCAGATATAGAAAATGTTATCACTGTGGATTCACTGACCATATTGCGAGCAAGTGTCCAAATACCACCGAAGCTGATAAAACAGCCAGAGTGAAGAAAAATGCCTCTAAGGCAAATAAAGTCACCAAAGTGAAAAATACCACTAAGGTTAAGAAATTAACCAAAGTGAAGATTACCACTGAAGCTGAATCTTCCTTATCCACTAACTCTGAAGGACCCATTGAAAAGTGGGTACCAAACAAAGCTTAATCTTCCTTATGTATGCAGGGATCAAAGGGCATCTGGTATCTCGATAGCGGATGTTCTCGTCATATGACTGGACAAAGAGACCTGCTCACTGAATACAAGGAAGAGAAAGGTCCCTCTGTGACCTTTGGTGGAAATGGAAAAGGATTTACCCGAGGGTTTGGTGTCCTCAGCAATGGGACAACTACCTTTCGAAGAGTCGCTTATGTAGATGGACTGAAGCACAATCTTCTAAGCATCAGTCAGCTATGTGACAAAGACTACGAAGTTCGCTTTTCTAAGAAAGCATGTTCAGTGGTAGATGAAAAAGGAAAACTTGCTCTCAGTGGTTATAGAAGAGAAAATGTCTATGTAATAGATATGGACTCTACTATCACTGATAACTTATGTTTTCTCTCTAAGGCCTCTTCTGATGTCAACTGGCTATGGCATAAAAGGCTCTCTCATCTAAACTTCAAAACCCTGAATTCTCTCTCATCTAAGGAACTGGTTTCTGGTCTTCCTCAGCACTCATATGCTAAAGAATCTCTCTGCTCAGCATGTGAAAAAGGAAAACAAACAAGAGCTAGTTTCAAGTCGAAACAAGTTTCCTCAGTAACAAGTCCTCTTCAGCTCTTGCATATGGATCTATTTGGCCCTGTCAATATCCAAGCAATAGCTGGAAAGAAATATACGCTTGTCATTGTAGATGAATATTCTCGCTACACCTGGGTTATTTTTCTTCGCTGTAAGAATGATACTCCAGAAGAACTAATATCTTTTGTCAAAAAGATGGAAGTGCTGAATAATCTTACTGTTCGATCAATAAGGAGTGATCATGGAACTGAATTCAAAAATAGTTCCCTGAACAATTTCTTTGAGAACAAGGGAATCTCTCACAACTTCTCTTCAGTAAGAACACCTCAGCAAAATGGAGTCGCTGAAAGAAGAAACAGAACGATCATAGAAGCTGCTAGATCAATGCTCAGCGATTCTCACCTCCCTACTCAATTTTGGGCAGAAGCTGTAAACACTGCATGTTTTACTCAAAACAGATCGCTGATAATAAATCGATTTGGGAAGACAGCTTATGAACTCTTTCTTGGAAGGAAGCCTTCTATCAGCTTTCTTCATATCTTTGGTTGTCAGTGCTTTATCTTAAACAACAAAGATCAACTTGGAAAGTTCGACCCAAAAGCCGATGATGGAATATTTTTAGGATATTCCTCCATCTCAAAAGCCTACAGAGTTTTCAACAAAAGAAGACAAACCGTAGAAGAAACCATTCATGTCACGTTTGATGAAACGCGCTCAGCGAACTCTAAACCAATCGCTGACAATGAAGAACTGAATACTTGGATGATCTCTCACTATAAAGGAACTGAACCTTTCTTCTCAAACCAACAGCACACTGAAACTCCAGCTGCTGATGAAGAACCAAGTATCATACCTCCCACCGCTGAATCCAACTCATGGATTCCAGCTGAACCTCTAAACACACTTCTACCATCAAATCCATCTACGTCTGAAAACCCTTCTGAAAGTATTGGTGTATCTAATGTTCAACAATTACTAGCTGATGAACCTCAAGCATCTTCATCAGTGACTGCTCCTATTGTTGATCCTATCGCTGAAATAAGCAATCTTGCTCCTGCTCAGCGATGGACCAGAGATCACCCCATAGATCAAATTCTTGGTAATCCAGATGCAGGTATTCAGACACGACGAAGCTCAGGTAATATCTGTCTCTTTGTAAACTTTCTCTCCTTAATAGAACCAAAGAAGACTGATGATGCCCTCAGAGATCCAAACTGGGTCAGCGCTATGCAAGAAGAGCTGACTGATAAAGTTTGGAATCTCGTTCCTAGACCATCTGATAAAACTGTAATAGGCACCAAATGGGTGTTTAGAAACAAGTTAGATGAACATGGAATTGTAACCCGCAACAAGGCTCGACTTGTTGCTCAGGGATACAGACAAGAGGAAGGCATAGACTATGATGAAACCTTTGCCCCTGTGGCCAGGCTCGAAGCAATTCGACTATTCTTAGCTTATGCAGTCTATAAAGACTTCATCGTTTATCAAATGGACGTAAAATCAGCTTTTCTGAATGGAAAACTGAATGAAGAAGTTTATGTAGAACAACCACCAGGGTTCTATGACCCTAAGCATCCAAATTATGTTTATAAATTGGATAAGGCTCTCTATGGTTTAAAACAAGCCCCTCGTGCTTGGTATGACACTCTCTCATCTTTTCTTATCTCTGAAAATTTTGAACGTGGCAAGATTGATAATACGTTATTTTTCAGGAAGATAAAAGGTCATATAATTCTTGTACAAATATATGTCGATGACATAATATTTGGTTCTACTAACCCATCTCTATGTACTCGCTTCGCTGAAAGAATGAAGAAAGAATATAAAATGAGTATGATGGGTGAGCTGACATATTTTCTTGGTCTTCAGATTAAACAATCTGACAAAGGTACTTTTATCTGCCAAGGTAAGTATGTTAAAGACATGCTGAAGAAGTTTGATTTAACACAAACTTCAGCGATGAAAACTCCTATGGCACCACCACTGACACTTAACAAGGATCCATCTGGAAAACCTGTTAATGTCACTGCCTATAGAGGAATGATAGGCTCATTGCTGTATCTTACAGCAAGCCGACCTGACATCATGTACTCTACTTGTTTATGTGCACGCTATCAATCTGAACCCAAGGAATCCCATCTGATCGCTGTAAAGCGAATTTTCAGATATCTGAAAGGAACTCCTAACCTCGGTCTTCGGTATCCCAAAGACTCAGGGTTCGATCTAACTGGTTATTCTGATAGTGATTTTGCAGGCTGTAAACTTGACAGAAAAAGTACCACTGGTGGATGTCAACTCTTGGGAGGAAAGCTGGTAAGCTGGACAAGCAAGAAGCAAAATTCTGTGTCCACTTCCACAGCTGAAGCTGAATACGTAGCCGCTGGAAGCTGTTGTTCACAAATCCTATGGATGAGAAATCAACTATTAGATTATGACCTTCAGCTGTCAAAGATTCCTATCTATTGCGACAGCACTAGTGCTATCGCTATAGCAAATAATCCAGTGCTACATTCAAAGACAAAACACATAGAGATCAGATATCACTTTATCAGAGATCATGTGATGAATGGTGATATTGAACTTCACTTTATCCCTACTGACTTTCAGCTTGCTGATATATTCACCAAACCTCTTGATGAGACAAGGTTCAACTTTCTCATCAGTGAGCTTGGAATGCTGAACCTCGAAGAATAATTCTTCAGCGTTCATGTATTGTGTCAGTAATCAAAAGTTTCCCTCATCATTCTCTCTGATAAACATTCTGACTCTCAGGTATGTTCTCTCTCCCTCAAAGATGTTTTTCTTCAAAATATAAACTTTAATCACTGAACTTTCTTCAAATGATTAAAAGCTTTTTTTTGAAAAATACATTAATCACTGATATTTCCAGTCAGTGATCTTTTAAAAGGAAAATCTATCCCTATCTTTACAATCAGGGATACTTTTAAAAAGGAAAATCTATCGCTGACTTTTCTTCAGTGATCATTTCAACGGACAAATGAACAGTCTCTCTCCTCTATGACGTCATTTGAACCGACAATCCACGACATGCCTTTTCTGACACGTTCGTCCGTTACCCTCCTATCCAATCAACTTCGTGGAACGTGTCAATGTCATGATGATTTCTTTTCCCGCTTCATTCTCTCTCTTATCTCTCTTCTCTCTCTTCGTATAAAAGGAATTCTTCTCTCCTTTATACGGTTTACGCTTTCAAAACTTTCAAAGCAAGAAACATTCTCTCAAGAACACTCAAGCAAGTAAACCCAGAATATTGAATCTGCAACTCTTTTTCTTCAAGATACACAGGTTTATTTCATGTTTATATGCTTTGTTCATATGCTTTTTATTCTTTTAAAATCCTACTCGCTTTCTATGGATTTTATAAAACGTTTTTTTTGTAAAAACTAAAGATCATTCCTTCTGATTTTATGTTTTTAAATAAAAACCTTTTGGTTTTAAAGTGTTCTTCATTCTTTCTACCCAGAACACTATTTTTCTCCTAAAAATAACTTGATAATTTTCCAGTTTCCCTTCTTCTATGGAAACTGGTAATCATATTATTTTTAATCTAAATCATTTCTTCTATTATGCCTCTTTCCATAACAGAAATGACACAGTCTTCAATCGTTGCTTCCAAGCATGTACGATTCGCTCTCACTGAAGTTGAGATTACTAAATGTAATCATTTGGCCAGACTCGACTTCAAAGCTGACAAATACCCACATCTAGTGGAAGCTGCTGATTTCCTCAAGCAGTCATGCATAGCTTACGCGATCACTGTGGATCCTAAGCCCTCCAAGACTCTACTTCAGCAGTTCTGGTTCACTGCTGATGCAACTGAACTTACCAACAGGAAAGGCGAACGAGTCCCTGCTATCTCGTTCAGCACGGAATTAGGGCCAGGGAGCATGACCGCTCTTAGCCTCAGGAAATCTTTAAGATTCCCTGACAAACCAAAGAGTGGATTCGACGCACTCCCCACTGATGATGAGCTGATATCCTTCCTGGACGCAATGGGCTATTGTTGGGAAAACAAACCAAGATCTTCTATTCCTAACAAGAAGCTCACCAAGATTCTTAAAGCTCAGATGCCATCACAACTGAACTTTATCTTCTCGCACATAATTCAGTGCATGAGTGGGAAGAGTGGTTCGCTGGATCAAGCCAGCAAAACACAACTGCAGATGGCATACTCCGTTATCGCTGGTCAAAACTTTGACTACGCCACAGCCATCTTTGAAGATCTGAGGTCGAGATTAGAGAAGCCTGAACGAGATCCCAAGATCTCATATGTACGTTTCATATGTACGTATATCAAGTTCCTCTATCCCAACACCTATCCCACCAAAGATGATGGCACCTTTGCCAGGGTTGGTCAACGATCACTAGAGGTCAAGCCACTCGCCGACGAGGTAAGTATCTCTCTCCTTCGCTCTCGTCTCTCTCTCCATTCTTCTTCATCTTCAGCGACCACGCAGACGGTTCCTTCGTCTGCTATCCCTGTCGCTACCACTACTTCTAAAAGACCATCAGCTAGTCCGATTGGTCCTTCCAAAAAGGCCAAAAAGACTAAGGAAAGTACACCTTCTAGTACTATACCTGAGAGAGCTTCTCAACAAGCTACCTTAGATGCTTTTGTGGGTCTTTCCTCCACAACTTCAGCAGTCACTCATACTGCCGTGTCAGCGATCTCACTCGCTGTCACATCATCAGTAACCCCACCTACTATCTCATTCCCTGAGATTAACCCCATCCCTACTTCTATCCCCAAAACTCTTCCCTTCTCTCCTCATTTGGTCTCTAAACCTGCCACCTCTTCTTTCCCTATAGGACCTGAGCATCAAACTTTTGAGGAATCTATGCAGTTCTACAAAATGTTTGATACGTCAGGTACACCTATACTCCTAAACACTTCTCTCCCCCCCTCTCCAAATAAGCCCATATCTGAACTAACATTATTTTCAGGTCCTAGTTTGGCGACTGTTGACACGCATGTCAACAGTCTAGGAGAAAAGGTGGATGCTCTCACCAACACCATCAATGAAACCACCAACGCCGTAAATCAGGCTGGTGAGGAGCTGAAGAAGTTGACCGCCACTTGCTCATCTAAAGCTGAGAACTCTCAACTTTCAGCTCTTGAAGAACAAGTCGTCCAACTCAGAGAGTCCTCTCGACTCTTTCAAGGACGATTTGAGTCTCTTACAGCTGAAGTTCAGGGTCTCTCTTCCAAGGTTGACCTCTGCACGTCCCTTCTTCAGCAAGTTATACAGAAAGTGAATGAACCAGCTCCAGCGCTGCCTCCCTCCTTCACTGAAGATGATCGTACCAACCTCAACATCGCTGTGGAATTCATTCATGATGCCACATGCGACATACCTGCGGTTGAAGACCGAGTTAAGCGTCTGGAGGCTGACGTTCAAGTGCTAAAAGCTTCAACAGCTACTCCAGCAGCTGAACAATCCCCTACCACTGATAATGACAAAGTGGGGGAGAAAACTGAAGAAACCTCTATTGCTGCTGGGGAAGCTAAGGAACCTCCCTCTCAATCTGAGGGGGAGAAGGCAAAAGAATCCTCATCGATTCACTCCATTCTCTTTGAAGAGGATGAGGAAGAAGATGATGAAGAGGAAGATGATCTAGATCTTGTTGATCAAGAAAAGGATCAGCCCTCCGATGACGACGACGACGATGAAGACCAATCTATGTGGTTCTCTAAGCCGAACGTCGTATCAGGGACAACTTCGCAAGAGGTTGTCAAAACAGGGGTGAGAGGTGATACATCTTCAAGTGTTCCTTCGCAAAGCAAAGACAAGCAACCAATCGCTGAAGAATGCTTGAGGACTGGATCACAATCTGAGGGGGAGCATCCTTCTCAGGTATGTCTTTCAATTGTACCACTTTTCTACTCTTTCCAAACCCCTATGTCTTTCTAGCATTTATCTCTCTCGTTCTAAAAATACACTTATCCCTTCTTTCCTTCTTTTTCTAACCAGACAGTGATCACCCCTGCTTAAGGGTTCTGAACTACAAATAATACCAGCGGCTATCGCTGAAGAAATAATCCCAATCTCTATCGCTGAGATTGATGAAGAAGAAGAAGATTCCCTGGTCCATCCAGGAAGGCCCTCTCGACCATCTCATTGGTCAGAGGAAGTGGTGAAGAAAAGAGTTGAAATGATCGCTCAACTAGAAAGTCAACGGCTGAAAATCCCTCTTCAAATATCCACAGAGCTCGACTTCCTTACTGAAGCTGAAAGAGAAGAATCTGCCAAAGCTGAGAAGCTGATCGCTGAATGCAAACGAGATGCCCAACTCGCTTTAAAGATTCAATCCTCTCAAGTTAGGGACAAAAAGCTAAAAAGCAAACCTGTGGAAGTTCAAGCAGCACTACAGAAAGAAATTGAAGAGGAACGCTTCAAAGAACAAGAGATCAACGATAAGTCTATCGAATGGTGCAAACAAAAGATGGATTATCGTTCTGATCTTCTTCCAATATCAGTCGTGACTATCTCTGGTCGCAAGAAGAAAGATCAACTCTCAGTGACCACGGAGATTACCAGAGAGGATGGAACCCAAAAAGCAATGTACGTATCAAAACTTGAAAGCTTCGGATTTACGGAATGGTTAGAGTTCTGGGATGCGCTGAAGAAATCCAAATCTACATACAGAGGCTACGTTGAAAGACTCCTTGAAGCCCTCATAAATAGAGTCGTTTCTGTACTAAAGCTGCCATCTCCTCTTCCTCCCAAATCTTTGAAACTCAAGAGAAAAATTGGGTCCTCCTCCTCTGAAGATGTCGCCATCATCAGGAATGAAACTTCTATCAAATTTTCAAGAGATGCACTGTTTGGTCCTCCTCCTGATCTTTCAGTTCTGGACTTATCTCTGTCTCCTGGTGGTCCCTTCCAAGCTGGTCAAGTAATCGACAAGCCTTATGGAATATTCTTCAGAGATGATGATGAGGAACTCAGATTTCAAAGAATCTCTGAGATTCCTATCTGTCCTCTGAATCATCTCAAGGATCTCTTATGCTTATGGTGTGACTTCTTCCCTGCTGCTGAAAAAATTAAAGAAATTATCAGTCAAGAATCTTTGGAACGAAGACAGAAAGGAGAAGAAATACCTGAGTATATGATCAATCCTCCCAAATCTTCTTATAGCTGATAGATTAGTTTTCTTATCTGTAATCTGTTAGTTATACTTACAGTAGTTAGTTAGTCACTTGTACTTATGATTTTCATATCTTGTAATTCTATCCCTGAATTAAATGAAAATTACAGTGATGTACTTAACCCTATCAGTACTGTAAAAGATCCCTCAAAATAGTAATTGGGACATGCATTCTATGAGTCCTTTTTATTCCTATATTTTGAATTAAAAAGTAATTTTCTTTTGTTACTTTGTCATTATCAAATAGGGGGAGATTGTTGATCCAAACTCTCTCAGTGATTTGATAACGACCCTCTTTTATACTTAGTGAAAATTACGTTATTATATGTATTGTGTTTCATCATCAGCGATCAGACTGAGTCTGTTCAGTTATCGCTGATGACCATTCTGTAAACATTTAATATGTATGTGTTTTACTTTCAGCGATCAAACTGAGTCTGTTCAGTTATCACTGATAGTTTCCTATGTAACACAGTTAACGTAATCCCTGAAGACAAGTCTCGCTTCAACATAGTTCATAGCTGAATCGAAGACGAAGCCACTGAACAATAGATAAGTCTACTAGTGACCTGATGCGGATATCAGCGAAGACCAGACAAATCTACTTACGCGAAGAAGCCTGAGGAAAAGCTTCAGCGATAGCTGAACTTCTTTATCTCTGGAAGAAGAGATACTCCGCGATCAACGATCACAAAGCTTATGCCTCAAGTTTTCTTTTGTCTTACCTTGCACAACCAGTACGATGTGTCAGAACGGACAAGTCTCTGCCACAAATCGTACACCAACTCTGTCAACTACACTGTTCATAAAGTGGCCAAAAGCATGTCTCCAAAAGTGAGACTACCAAAGCCAATCTATGAATGCCACGTGTAAAGTACCCTGCCATGCATTTAATGCATAGGGTATAAATAGGAAGCTCACTCCTTCATCTGAAGGTGTGCTCAATCCTTGAACTCCAAAATAGAAACCCTTGTTTTCTATCTCTCTAAAATCCTCCATTCTCTGAATTTCTTGTGCAACCATCTTAGTGTTTCTTAAGTTTGTTTAGATTGAGTCTGTCTTAATCTTATTCCGCAACAAACTTGTAAATTGTATTTTGATTTATCAATAAACAATTTACTAAACTTTAATTTCTGTGTTTGTATTCAACCCCCCCCCCCTTCTACAAACTTGTTAAGCACCTTCGGGACCAACAGGCACTATATTGTCTCTCAATGCCTTTCTCTTCACAGAAGGTGTTTAGATCAAAATTTTTAAACTCAGTCCCATTATCTGATCTAATGACTTTTAATTTTTGATTAGTTTGGTTTTCAATTCTTAGGATAAAGATTTGATCAGTCCACTTGTCTCATCCTTAGTCCTTAGAAAATATACCCAGGTAAATCTAGAGTAATCATCAACAATAACCAAGCAGTAAGATTTCTTGCCTATACTCATAACATTTGTAGGACCAAACAGATCCATATGCAATAACTGGAGACAAGAAGAAATTGTGTTTAACTCTTTGGTCTTATGAGAAGTTTTGTGTTGTTTGCCTTTAAGACATGCAACACAATGATCATCACATGAAAATACTTTTGAAGGTAAACCTCTTACAAGGTTGTTTTTAACAAGTTTGTTCATAGTCTTGAAGTTCATGTGACACATCCTTCTGTGCCAAAGAGAGGATTCATCCACATAAGCTTTTGAAACAAGACAGTTCAGGGATGAATCACTATCAACATTGTCCATATCAAGACAATAAACATTGTCCTTTATTAGAGTTCTAAGTAGGATCATGCTTTCATCAACTACCTTGAACCCTGGAGCAAAGATCATACACTCAGTATTTGTAAATAATATGCTATGTTGTTTGTCACAAACCTGTGATACACTTAACAGGTTGTATTTCAATTGATCAACATAGTAGACATCCTCAAATGTCATCTTACCTTTGGTAACATTACCTTTTCCACTTATTTTACCACCAGTAAGATTATCTCCAAATACAACATGTCCTCCATTGATATGCTTGAAATCCTGAAGGCATGACATGTTACATGTCATGTGCCTAGAGCAACCACTATCAACATGCCATATGCTATTTCCTTTGAGCTGTTGGTTGCCCTGCACATAATATAAATCAGTTAGTATGAATTAGGAACCCAAGCCAAAGTGGTCTTGGGTACCCCTTTCTCATCAAAATACTTGCATTCTTTCTTGACAAGATTATTAAACTTTGACTCCTCATTTTTGGAGTACTTTGTCACAATGATAGGCTTGGAAACATATTTGCTAGAAGCAGTACTAGTTTAAGAAGTACTAACAGCATGAGCAGTACTTGCATGCTTAGCAGTACTAACCTTGTTAGCAGTAGTAACTGTGTTAGCAGCATTAATATTTTCAGCAGTACTAACACTGTTAGCAGTAGTAACTGTGTTAGCAGCATTAATATTTTCAGCAGTACTAACACTGTTAGTGCTTCTAGGCACCCATATTAAAACACTTTCTTTTAAAACCTTATTTTTCATAGGGCCTTTGGTTTCAACAGATTTCTTTGGTTTCCTATAACCAACAGGTTTTTACACAAATCTTTGAAAGTTCATCTGTTGGTTAATAGGGTTGAAGAAACAATACTTAGCCAAATGATTCATCTTGCCACATATGAAACAAGGTTTTGGTCTATTGATTTTATTCAGATCAACTCCTTGTTTCTGAGCCCATTGATTATTCCAGTTTCTTTGGTTACCTCTTTTTATACCAGAATTTAGGCTCTTAGCTTTATTGCAAGCACACTCTTTACAAGGTCCAGGATTCACAACCGTGGTTTGTTTGTAATGGACCTTGTTATCCTTTCCTTTGGTCTTCTCTATCTCCTTAGACTTGACCCAGATTTTCCCACATCCCTCATTGGTGATAATGTTGTTTTCTAATGGTATCTCTTTACTCACAGCATTATCCCTATTCTCACTAGCTTTTTTCTCAGTCAAATCCTTAACTACTACCTCATCCAAAGGATCTATCTTAAAAGCTTCCTCAGAGAAGTCATTTTTCTCCTTGGTCTCTAACAAGTCTGAAGTAGGAGAGATATAGTTATTGTTGTAAGGAGGGGTGTATTGTTGTATCCAATACCAGGCTTCATCTTATCATGAATCTGAGCCTTTAGAAGAGAATCCATTGCTTTTAAAGCATATGAAAACTTTTCTATGTCAAGCTTAACTTTAGATAGTTCCTCTTTCAGCCTATCATTCTCTTCTAGGGACTTAGACAGTTTGGTCTCTAATTCATTATTTTCCCACTTCCAATAGTTTGTGTCATAAGAGTGTTGAAGTTCATTAGCTTGAAAGCCTTTGATTTGCTCTTCAAATCTCTCTACTATCAACACATAGTCTCTTCTGTCCTTTTCTAATCATTTGAGGTCATCACACATGCTTTGGTTGTGATCCCTGTACCTTTTGACAGTGTCTGTGCAAGATTGAGTGCAAAGATTAGAAATTACCTCAGAGGGGAGATCAGACACTTCTGCCATAAGAGCTTGATTCTGAATGGCTTCCTCAGCTTGATCACTCCAGTCAAACCCCATTCCTTGTTGAGAAACAAGGGCTTGAGCAGGATTCTTGTTTTGATTGTAGCCTCCATTCTGAGCTTGTTGGTGGTTGTGGTTTGGAACACCACTTCTGCATTCTCTAGCAAAGTGTCCTTTCATGTGGCACTTATAGCATTCCACCTTTGTCTTGTCAAAACCAGCTCCATCTTCTCTTCTTTGAGAGAAGTTGTTCATTCCTGTTCTTTTGATAAACTTCTTCACCCTCATAGATAACATGGACATCTGCCATTTAATGTCCATCTCCTCCAGGTCATCAGGGTGAAGTTGATCCAGATCATCATTAGTCAATGAATTGTTGCTGTGACTGGACAAAAAGGCTTCAAAGATAGTTTCAGTTCCTTTTTCTGAATTCACTCCACTGGCAGTACTAACTGCTTCAGGGTTGGCAGTAGTATCAGTAGATGCTGATAGAAGTGCAGCATTGTGGATATAACGAGTGGGCTTCTTCTTGGTTTCTACCTCAGTTTCAAAAACTCTTAGACCATTATATAGATCATCAAGTTCCTTCTCTTCCAGATTGTCACTCTGCCTATATGAGACAATGTACATAGTCCATTCATCCCCAAGAAATCTGAGAAACATTCTGTTGATATCATCTTGCTCCATCTTCACTCCTACAGTAGCCAGTTCACCAATGAGCTTGTTGAACCTATCAAAAGTTTGAGTCATAGACTCATTCTTTGAAGAAGTGAAGTTCTCATACTGCTGCTTTAGAACATCTCTTTGATTTCTTTTGATGCTTTTAGTTCCAGCAAATCTTTTCTCTAGAGCATTCCAGAGAATCTGAGCATCAGTGCAGTTACAAAAGTGATGCTGATATTCATTGGGGATAGCCAAGAGCAGAGTGCTCAAGGCCTTCATCTCTGTCTGTCTGATCTTCCTCTCACCATCTGTCTTTGGTGGAGGTATTTTCCCATCTGGTCCAATCTTTCCTGCTTCAGAAGGACCATTCTCAATGATATCCCACATTGAGTAGTCAGTGAGAAGAATGTATTGTCTAATTCTGATCTTCCACATGTCAAACTCATTGGGTTTGAGCATTGGAACCTTAGAGACCAGAGTACTGTTTGATTCTGCAAGGTTTTCCATGATGAATGAATAGATGTTCCTGAGAGAGTTAGGCTCTGATACCACTTGTCAGGATCGAATTCTCAACAAGAATAAAGTCTCAGAAACAATATCAAAGAAGTTGCGGAATAACACTTTGATATTCAATGTAACAGTAAACAAACAGTATATGATTAACAACTTGTAAACTTGTATTCAATTATCAAATCACAAGATTACACACTCAACCTCAATCTTGAAGAACAGACTCTTTCAAGACGAATTCTACTTTTCTAGAATTAGGATCTATGCCTTGAGGTTGATTTTTTCTAAAACTTAGAATGAATGATTAATTATAAACTATTCTATCAATTCTATACATATACTGAATAAAATATAATTACAATAAATAAAATATCTTCATTATATCTTCCATGAATATCTTCAGCTTTCCATGTTTATCTTTAACCACGATCTCTTCATCATTATCTTCATATTATATTAGAAGTAGCATTAACTGAGTCTTGGCAGCATTAACTACTAAGCAGCACTAACCACTAGCAGTACTAACTAGCTAAGCAGTACTAACTTTGTTCAAGCAACACTAACTTTGACTAGCAGTATTAATTCTACTAGCAGTAGTAATACTCAGCAGTATTAACTTTGAAGTCTTCTAGCAGTAGTAAATCTGAACTAGCAGCATTAATCATACTTGAGCTTTTCTTCAGTTCCCAACAAACTCCGTTGGCACCAGGTACTAAGATTAGCATTAATCTTTTGGGTAAAAGTGTTGATGTTAGGACTTATAGAGGTATGATAGGTTGTTTAATGTATATTACTTCAAGTAGGCCAGATATTATGTTTTTAACATGCTTATGGTCAAACAGATCTTTAGATATCTGAAGGGGAATGCAGATATTGGTCTGTGGTATCCTAAAGATATTGGGTTTCAACTGGCTGCTTATTTAGATGCAGATCATGCAGGTTGCATGTGGGACAGAAAGAGCACTCCAGATCACATTCAATTTCTTGGAGACAAGCTCGTTAGCAGGGCATCAAAAAACAATTATGCGTTTCCACATCGACTGTTGAAGCATAGTATGTAGATGCTGCCAGTTGCTGCTCTCAAGTCCTGTGGAAGCGAACACAGCTGCGAGACTATGGATTCAAGTTTGAGAAAATACCGATCTATTGTGACTCGAAGAGTGCAATCGCGATATCTGCTAATCCTGTCCAGCATACTAAAACCAAACACATTGACGTCAGGTATCATTTTATCAATGATAATGTAGAAAAAGGAACAACTGAACTTTATTTTGTAAAAATTGATTATCCGCTTGCAGATTTATTTACCAAACCTTTAGATGAAAAGAGATTTAATTTTCTTGTCTCTAAGCTTGGTATGTTAAATCTTAAGACATAATCGGTAGTTACCTAATAAAGTTAAGTATTGTTATTTTTCATCATTTTCTTTATCATTATTTCTGAAGGATATCTGCACTTTAATAGTTTGTTCATATTCTCAGGGGGAGAGTGAGATGCACTTTAAGATGATCTACATTCTTTTGAGGGGGAGCATATTTAATTTCTACATTTTACTTAACTGACAAATTTTTGTGATGCATGATTTTAGGGGGAGCATATACGTCATATCAAAATGAGTAAAACTATGATTTCTGATTGTTTCAGATCAGAACTCGTACTTTAATCGTTTTACTGCTTTATGTCATTTACATTTGAATAAACTTTGTGAATAAAAGTTGCTTTGACATGACTTTGAGACTTGTGCAGAATGAGAGGAAGCTATCAAGATCATATCTTTATGACTTCGGCTGACTTCATGAGATTTAAGCCTGCATAGAAAGGTTAAATTTCTTATCTTAATCTCATATATGGTTGAAAGAAGGACGACTTTCAATCATAAGAAAACATATTCTTAAATGTTCAAATCATTTCCCAATTCTTAAACAGATTTCATGAATTGGAAGTGTGATTTTAAATGTTTTCATTTTTCATTTTGAGCTTCAATGATTAAAAAACCGTGTGTTTCCAAAGATAAATACTTGCGTATTGTCTTTTCTACATACTTTCAAGTATTCACACACATCGGTTTAATTTGTGATCAAATTGTTCTTACCATGTCTCATATTGAAACCTATTTTCGATGGTAAGACACTCCGCTTGTACTTCAAAGACTTTATTTAGCGTCATTTCATTCCGAAGCGTTTCATTCAAGAATGTCTATATTTTGTTTCATATAGACAATATCCATTATTCTTGACGATAAGCCTTGGTTGATATATCATATCATTTCTGATCATTTTTCATATAGTGTCAGATTTTCAAACAAGTCTCTTGCATTCATATTCATTCATTCAATTCACTTTTTTGAAAATATTTCCATGTTTAAAAATGCTCATATCTTCATGATTATATTCTGAGCATATATACATCTGACTTGTATTTGAGCTTTAACTGTTCAAGTTAAACCATTTTGAGCAATCTATGCTTTATAGGAAATATGGGTTCTTTGTGCTAGGATTTAACTGAACTTCTATGGAATCACGTTAACCAGTGTTTCCTACCCAAGAAGTTAATCCTTAGTGATTGAGTGTGAGGAGTCAAAAAGAAATGAGTGTGGGATGAGTGTTGAGGTAAAATGGAAAAGAGAGTTTGGTTAGATGTGAGCTTAATGATTAAAAGAAAGAGGGTGTGAGATCAGAGTAAAAGAATATCAAACTCTGCACCAACTACTTTCTGAGTCGGGCAGCCACATTATTAATGTTTCATAATTTTTTTTCGTGAAAATTATTGAAACATGCAAATAGCCCATGCCAACTCTTGGTTATAACCCCACCAACCACTCATTTTCTTCTCAAAAAAAAATGTTTTATATTTTCTAGGGACGCAACATATAATCTATCTAGTTTTCATTTGGAAAATCTGGATATTGAAAAAGAAGGAAGTCTGCCCCACCTTCGCATTTCAATCATGCCCATTGAGTCTGTGTTTATCTACTGTTGTCTAAGTGGTTTACACAATGTTGAGCCTTTATAAGCAATCACTAATGCTTAATTCTTTCTATCACTTACACGAACACACAAGGAATTTGTTTTCTTGTCATAACATTCATAGAAATTGCCTTTGTGGTGTTTCGATGATTGGATGGAAGTCCTGGGGGAGTGACCATCATAAAAGCTCCTTTATATTGTGTATTCATTACACACAGTGACTTAGTGTTACTGACAGGCATGTTAACTGATTCATTTGTTGATTCAAGTGTTACACATTTCTAACTTGTCTGTATTTGAAAAGATCTAGATAAATACATGATTACGGATCAATGAATCAGAGGCTCAGTTTGACAGATCAGATTGGTCAATGACATTTCTTGGAGAAAGTTTTGATGATATCGATGCTCAAATCATCAAAAAGGGGGAGATGATTTTAAAGAAATGTCTATGTCAGAAGATTCAAAGTAAAGACTTGAAGAGGATCAAAGAATTTTTGAAGATGTGCTGATTTTGAGGAAATTTTCTTTGAAGATTATTTGCTAAAGCAATCCGAGCTGAATCTGATGATAATTTCTTTCCGAAAGTCAAAGCTGAAAGTCAACTCTCATTAAAGTCAAAGTCTTTGTAATAAATTGTCAAAGTCAAAGTTTTCTTGTATTTGTTATTTTCCTTGTATTTTAGTTGTAGGTATAAATAGGATTGTTTTTCTTTTATTTGTAAGTAATTATGTTGAGAAGTTTTACGTACCAAGATCCAGAGAGAGATTTGTAGAGAGATAGAGAGAGTTCTAGATAGAGAATGTTGTAATCGTTTGAATTTGAAAGTGAAATCAAACAGGTAATTGGATTAAATTTCTTGTTTGTTGATTAATTGTGATTAAAAACTAGATTCAAGAAAGACAATAATCTTGTTTTTGAGAAACTAATTTTTCTTCAAAACTTGACGTCATGAAAGAAAGATTTACATCTGTTTCAATTTCTCTTTGAATATTTTGTTTTTCCATCTTTATCTTCAAGATCAATGATTTTGCTTTCTAACACTAATGGAGAAATATATCTCTTAGAATCATAAGAAACTGGAGATATATTTTCTTTATCAGTATTAGTGGCACATATATTAAAATAATCATCAGACAATGAAGATTTAATGGGAGATATGACATTCAAACTGTTTCTGCTCTTCTTTGATTTTTTGGGAAAATATTTGGCATTTTCACGCGTGTAAACAAAAGGAATTTCCTTTTTCGTGTTGTTCATTCTATTCTCATTTTCAGTTTCTAAAACTTGCTTTTCACTTGTCCAATGAAATTTGAACTGAGGAGCATATCTTGCAAGATTTAGATAATCGTATTCATACAAAGTGGGAACTTATGTTTTAGCTTTATGTAAAAAATGCGGATTTTCAAAACCGAGTCCCCATTTTTCTTTGATAGATTCATAACTCCGTGGTTTATTCAAGTAAATAGTTTGTTCAGTTTGATTCCGTAGATATAATTTTTCTTCGAACTTGTTTATTTTATCCGAAAAACTTTCTTTTTGTTTGGTCATTTCTGTCAAAGAAATCAAGATAAGTCATATTTGATTTTTCTAAATCATCCAATATCTTTTGAAAGATTTATTTTGTATGAGTCAAAATAGATTTTTCATCTTTCAAAGAAATTTTTAATTTTTCAATGAAATTTCACTTTTCTAGATTTAATTCTTTTTCAGATAATAGCTTTGAGCGAAGATCATGTAAAGGAGTTATAATGATGTTCATTTGTGAGGATATAAATTTGAAATCGAATTCAGAAGGTACCTCAGATTCATCAGTTGAATCATCATCATCATCATCACTCTGATCATCTCCTATGAAATACGTATGAGCAGTTTCCAAATTATCAGCTTCATTGTCGGAGTGATCTAGCCAGTATTCTTCTTCAACTAGTAGAGCAGTTCCATTCTCTCTCTTTTTGGCTAGTTCCAATTTCTTCCGGTAATAAAACGAATCCCGAACCACCTTTGCTCGACACTCCTTTGAAATGTGACCCGACTTTCCACAATTAAAGCATGCAGCAGCGTTCTTAGCCTTGGGCACTTTGACATTCGTAGACCCAGAAGTGAAGGTAAGGTTGTTAGAACCCGAACGATGTTGGAACTTCTTATTGTAGTGCTGAGAGAAAAGAATCATCGCTTTCTGTAACGCTTCACCATCGTCATTAGTGGCCCCCTCATAAGCATTATCAGGCAATGCTTGTTCAGCCAATTTACTTGTGAGGAGTGCTATCGGGTCCACTGTCTTTTTGTTCTTCTTATCAAGTTTAGCCTTCTTTTCCTTGACAATGCTCTCATCTGTCATCAAAATCTCATAAAGCTCTTGAATTTGCATTGAAGATATCCGGACATCATTCCTCAATCGATGGCAAGATTTATTCCATTCCGGTTGAAGAGCGTTGAGGAACTTCAAATTAGTTTCTAACTCTGTCTTGGTCACTTTTATCTTTTGCAAATCATTTATCACAGCACATAATCTGTAAAATACACTTTTCAGAGACTCATCATCTTTGGCTTTGAACTCTTCAAAGTTGTTCATGTAGCGTGTTGGCCGAAGTTGTGTTGCAATCGTTAAACCAAGCATAATCTTTTCTAACTGAGTCCACATCATCATCGGATCGTGCTTGAAACAATCAATTCGATTGTAGATAGAATTAGGCAATGCTACATTAGATTAGACTTTGCTTCACGATCGGCTTTTTCTCGTGTAATCTCATCGGCAGACAAAGGAATATCGTTCTTAGGTTTGATGAACGGTCCTTCAGTAAATGATTTCATCATGTTCTCTCCGTTTGCTTGACGCTCGATAAAATTAATGAATCGATCTTGCCATTGAGTGAATTCATTCTCATTGATCAAAACTAGAGGACGAGTATCCGTTCCCAATGACATCGTAATGTCGTTCTTGTAAAACTGAGCTTGAAAAGGGAATTTTGACATATCCATATTTGTAGAAAATCTGAGAAAAATGCCAAGTCTTGATTCAGAGAAAATTTGGCGCAAACTAGGAGATTTGCGCTAACAGTGGATGGCGCACACTTGAGTTTTGCGCTAATAAAAGATGACGAAAACAAGTTTTGCGCGAACAGAGAATGGCGCAAACTGTACTTTGCGCGAGACGTTGGTGACGTAAATTTAACTTTACGCGATACAAAGGAGGCGCAAAAATAACTTGCACAATGAACCGAACTTTTCGTGAGATAAAGGTGGTGCAAACTTTACTTTGCGCTCGTGAGATAAAGGTGGTGCAAACTTTACTTTGCGCGAGATGTAGGTGGCGCAAAAGTAACTTGCGTGAGACTGAGATGGCGCAAATATGTTTTGCGCGAAACTAAGGTGGCGCAAACTTTCACTTTGCGCGATGAACTGACGAATCCTGAACTTGGGGAAAACTCAGATCTAGATGAACTGGCGCAAATCCCTGATGAACTGGCGCAAAACTCAGATCTGACGCAAGACACAGAAAATCAAGAAACAACTTCTAAAATCGATTACAGAATCGAAATTGATGATTTTTTCTCACACAGAAAATCAAGAAACAGTTTTCTAACAACTTTAAAACAATTAATTCGATCAAATTTTGTAAAAACGAGAAATTGTAAATCTTCCAGTTCGCTTTTGGCGAACAGAACAAAACCTCAAAAATCTTAAAATTGAACGTGAAGATGAGAATTTCTTGCAAATCGATGTGAATCAAAAATGTTCTTCTATTAAAATCGGATCCAACGAACCAAAATACAAGACAATTCGATCTGATTTCACCAAGAATTTGTGAAAAATTCAGATAATGAGATTTTCTTGATAAAAATTAAGAGAATCGATCAAATTCTCTGAATTGTTTACGAATTCAGATTGAAAAATGATTCTCTCTAATCTCTAAGATTAAGATTAGGATCTGATACCAATTGATAATCCAAGATCACTCTAAATCTAGTGAGAGAAAGTAGAGAGAGAAAGTGTAAAGCGCCAAAGTATGTTCTATTCAATGTATGTGTTCCAGAGTTACAAACACAAAGGCCCCAAGGGACTTAAATACCCTTGGCCAATACAAAGATATTACAAGCTCTAAGAACCAGTATTAGACAAAGTCTATAAATACAATGATTAGTATAAAATCTGACTTAACAAAACTTATTCAAAATCCTTTTATTATACGAAATCCAATGGGATGCGAAATCCTCATGCGAGTTCTCGATGCGAGTTCTTCAGTACCATGAAAATTCTTGAGATCTCGATGAAAATATCATCTGATCTGCTAAAAAACATATGAAATCTTCGATTTTCATATTGTAACTTCAACAATTTGTTCCCTAATACATCTAGAAACAAATTCGACCAACGAATTTTAACATGAATCACCCAAACTTATACATTGATCATTTCACAATGTTCGAATCCGTGGACTCAAAAATTCGACAAAATCATCAAATTGATGAAAAATTACAGTGCAACTCACCAACAAACCTATACAAGATCCATCTGCTACACTATTTGAACACAATCCAATCAATTACAACTCGAATTACAAACAAAAATTTAAAAATTGACCCAAACTCTACGAAACAGTGTCGAACTCCATTTCTTGACAAAATTTCTTGATTTCACTTGAACTTCTGCTATGATACCAATTGATAATGTCCCTAAATCATGTTCTTACTACAATTATCAAACACAGTCAAGATGAGAAATCAAATTCGTAATCATATGTCATTGATTAAACTTCACAGATTTGTTGGGAACTGAAGAAAAACTTAAGTATGGTTAATGCTGCTGGTTCAGAGTTAATACTGCTAGAAGACTTTAAGGTTAATACTGATGAGTATTACTACTGCTAGTAATTAATACTGCTAGTCAAAGTTAGTACTGCTTGAACAAAGTTAGTACTGCTTAGCTAGTTAGTACTGCTAGTAGTTAGTGCTGCTTAGTAGTTAATGCTGCTAGAAGAAGTTAATGCTGCTGAGCATGGTTAGTGTTGCTTAAGAGATTCAGATGGAAAGAATGACAGCTAGATAATCTGAAGATTATGGAAGCTTAGAGATATAAATGGAAGATATACTGAAGATTTGTTTATTTATTGTAATTATCTTTTGATTAGTATATGTATAGAATGTATAGAATAGATAGAGAATATTTTTTTTTGGATATAATCATTTATTCTAAGTTTTAGAGAAAATCAACCTCAAGGCATAGATCCTAATTCTAGAGAAGTAGAATTCGTATTGGTGAGCCTGTTCATCAATATTGAGGTTGAGTGTGTAATCTTGTAACTTCAAAGCATTCAATACAAGTTTACAGTTTGTTCTTCATATTTTCTGTGTTGATTTACTGTTTCATTAAATATCAAAGTGTTATTCCGCAAACTTCTTTGATATTGTTTCTGAGAATTAATTCTTGTTGAGAATTCGATCCTGACAAGTGGTATCAGAGCCAAACTCTCTCAAAAACAGCTATTCATCATGGAAAATCTTACAGAATCAAGCAGTACTTTGGTCTCTAAGGTTCCAATGCTCAAATCCAGTGAGTTTGACATGTGGAAGATCAGAATCAGACAATATATTCTTCTCACTGACTACTCAATGTGGGATATTATTGAGAATGGTCCTTCTGAAGCTGGTAGGATAGGACCAGATGGGAAAAGACCTCCACCAAAGACAGATGGTGAGAGAAAGATCAGACAGACAGAGATGAAGGCCTTGAGCACTCTGCTCCTGGCCATCCCCAATGAATATCAGCATCAGTTTTGCAACTGCACTGATGCTCAGATTCTCTGGAATGCTCTAGAGAAAAGATTTGCTGGAACTAAGAGCATTAAAAGAAATCAAAGAGATGTTCTAAAGCAGCAATATGAGAACTTTACCTCCTCAAAGAATGAGTCTATGACTCAAACTTTTGATAGGTTCAACAAGCTCATTGGTGAACTGGCTACTGTAGGAGTGAAGATGGATCAAGATGACATCAACAGAAAGTTCCTCAGATCTCTTGGGGATGAATGGACTATGTACACTGTCTCATATAGAAAGAGTGACAATCTGGAAGAGAAAGAACTTGATGATCTATACAATGATCTAAGAGTTTTTGAAACTGAAGTAGAAACCAAGAAGAAGCCCACTGGTTATGTCCACAATGTTGCACTTCTTTCAGCATCCACTGATACTACTGCCAACCCTGAAGCAGTTAGTACTGCCAGTGGAGTAAGTTCAGAAAAAGGCACTGAAACTATCTTTGAAGCCTTTTTGTCCAGTCAAAGCAACAATTCATTGATTAATGATGATCTGGATCAACTTCACCCTGATGACCTGGAGGAGATGGATATTAAATGGCAGATGGCCATGTTATCCATGAGGGTGAAGAAGTTCATTAAAAGAACAGGAAGGAATAACTTCTCTCAAAGAAGAGAAGATGGAGCTGGTTTTGACAAGACCAAGGTGGAATGTTATAAGTGTCACATGAAAGGACACTTTGCTAGAGAATGCAGGAGTGCTGTTCCAAACAACAACCACCAACAAGCTCAGAATGGAAGCTACAATCAGAACAAGAATCCTGCTCAAGCCCTTGTTTCTCAACAAGGAATGGGATTTGACTGGAGTGATCAAGCTGAGGAAGTCATCCAGAATCAAGCTCTAATGGCAGAAGTGTATGATCTCCCCTCTGAGGTAATTTCTAATCTCTGCTCTAAATCTTGCATAGATACTGTCAAAAGATACAGGGATCACAATCAAAGTATGTGTGATGATCTCAAAAGATTGGAAAAGGACAGAAGAGATTATGTGTTGATAGTAGAGAGATTTGAAGAGCAAATCAAAGGCTTTCAAGCTAATGAACTTCAACACTCTTATGACACAAACTATTGGAAGTGGGAAAAGAATGAGATAGAGACCAAACTGTCTAAGTCCTTAGAAGAGAATGATAGGCTGAAAGAGGAATTGTCTAAAGTCAAGCTTGACATAGAAAAGTTTTCATATGCTTCAAAAGCAATGGATTCTCTTCTAAAGGCTCAGATTCATGATAAGATGAAGCCTGGTATTGGATACAACAATACACCTCCTCCGTACAACAACAACTATATCTCTCCTACTTCAGAACTATTGGAAACCAAAGAGAAAAAGGACTTGTCTGAAGAAGCTTTTAAGATAGATCCTTTGGATGAGGTAGTAGTTAAGGATTTGACTGAGAAAGAAGCCAGTGAGAATAGGGATAAAACTGTGAGTAAAAAGATACCATTAGAAAACAACATTATCACCAATGAGGGATGTGGGAAAATCTGGGTCAAGTCCAAGGAGATAGAGAAGACCAAAGGAAAAGATAACAAGGTCCATTACAAACAAACCACGGTTGTGAATCCTGGATCTTGTAAACAGTGTACTTGCAGCAAAGCAAAGAGCCTAAATTCTGTTTTAAAAAGAGGAAATCAAAGAAACTGGAATAATCAATGGGCTCAGAAGCAAGGAGTTGATCTGAGTAAAATCAATAGACCAAAACCTTGCTTCATATGTGGTAAGTTAAATCATCTGGCTAAATATTGCTTCTTTAACCCTATTAATCAACAGATGACCTTTCAAAGACTTGTGCAAAAACCTGTTGGTTATAGGAAGGCTGGAAAGAAACATGGTGAAAAGAAAGGCCCCATGAAGAAAAAGATTTTAAAAGAAAGTATTAAAATATGGGTGCCCAAAAGCACTAAAACTGTTAGTACTGCTGACAGGGTTAGTGCTGCTGGAAGTATTACTGCTGCTACCTGTGTTAGTACTACTCAAAATATTAGTACTGCTAACACAGTTACTACTGCTAACAGTGTTAGTACTGCTAAAAATATTAGTACTGCTAACACAGTTACTACTGCTAACAAGGTTAGTACTTCTAAGCATGCAAGTGCTGCTAAGGTAGTTAGTACTTCCAAAATCAGTATTTCTTCTAGCAAAAATGTTTCCAACCCTATTATTGTGACAAAATACTCCAAGCATGAGGAGTCTAAGTTTAAAAATCTTGTCAAGAAAGAATGCAAGTATTTTGATGAAAAAGGGGTACCCAAGACCACTTTGGCTTGGGTTCCTAATTCCAACTAACTGATTTATCATATGTGCAGGGCAACCAACAGCTCAAGGGAAAGAGCATTTGGCATGTTGATAGTGGTTGCTCTAGGCACATGACAGGTAACATGTCATGCCTTCAGGATTTCAAGCATATCAATGGAGGACATGTTGCTTTTGGAAATGATCTTACTGGAGGTAAAATAAGTGGCAAAGGTAATGTCACAAAAGGTAAGATGACATTTGAGGATGTCTACTATGTTGAACAGTTAAAGTACAACCTGTTAAGTGTATCACAGGTTTGTGACAAACAACATAGTATATTATTTACAAATACTGAGTGTATGATCCTTGCTCCAGGGTTCAAGGTAGTTGATGAAAGCATGATACTACTTAGAACTCCAAGAAAGGACAATGTCTACTGTCTAGATATGGACAATGTTGACAGTGATTCATCTCTAAATTGTCTTGTTTCAAAAGCTTTTGTAGATGAATCCTCTCTTTGGCACAGAAGGATGTGTCATATGAATTTTAAGACTATGAACAAACTTGTTAAAAACAACCTTGTAAGAGGTTTACCTTCAAAAGTCTTTTCATGTGATGATCATTGTGTGGCTTGTCTTAAAGGCAAACAGCACAGAACTTCTCATAAGACCAAAGCATTAAATTCTATTTCTTCTTGTCTCCAGTTATTGCACATGGATCTGTTTGGTCCTACAAATGTTATGAGTATAGGCAAGAAATCTTACTGTTTGGTTATTGTTGATGATTACTCTAGATTTACCTGGGTATATTTTATAAGGACTAAGGATGAGACAAGTGGACTGATCAAATCATTTATCCTAAGAATTGAAAACCAAACTAATCAAAAAGTAAAAGTCATCAGATCAGATAATGGATCTGAATTCAAAAATCTGGATTTAAACACCTTTTGTGAAGAAAATGGCATTGAGAGACAATATAGTGCTCCTAGGACTCCTCAACAGAATGGTGTTGCTGAAAGGAGAAATAGGACACTAATAGAGGCTGCTAGATCTCTGTTGGCTGATTCAAAACTGCCAATTACCTTCTGGGCTGAAGCAGTTAATACTGCCTGTTATGTCCAAAACAGAGTTCTAGTAGTTAAGCCAAAGAACAAGACACCATATGAGCTTTTAAATAAAAGAAAACCTTTCATTGGATTTTTCAAACCTTTTGGGTGTCCTTGTACAATTCTCAATACAAAATCTCACTTAGGTAAGTTTGATAGCAAAGCAGATGATGGATTTCTTGTTGGGTGTCCTTGTACCTTTTGGGTGTCCTACAGAGTTTTTAACACATCTTCTAGAATAATTGAAGAAAGTGACAATGTCAAATGCAATGAGAACACACCAAATCCTATTGGGTCTGGTCCTCAGTGGCTATTTGACATTGATTCACTAACTAACTCCTTTGGTTTCAGTAGTGATGATTATGCAGGTTCAGAATGGGGAGGATCAGGGACAATGCAGGTTCAAGAAAGTATATCTAAATCAGTGATCTTTCCCATACCCACAGTGAATTCCTTTGAAGACTGTGAAAAGGAACCATCTACTGGACCAAGTCAGAGTGAAGAAGTAAGTAGAAATGAGGAGACTCAAGAAGATAAAGAATCAGAAGTAGCTGCTGAAAACACTTCAGTTGAGTTAAATGACTCTAATCTAGAGGCTGGACTTAATGAAGAACCTAGTCATAACACCAGAATTCAAAAGAATCATCCTCCACAGCTGGTAATAGGAGATATATCCTCTCTTATGATGACTAGACACCAAAGCAGGCTTCAAGAAATGCAAGATCAACAGCATACAGTGCTTTCTTGTTTTCTATCTCAGCTTGAGCCTAAAAAGGCACATGAAGCTATGAAAGAATCCAGTTGGATAGAAGCAATGCAAGAAGAACTGTTGCAGTTCAAACTACAAGATGTATGGGATCTAGTAGACCTTCCTAAAGGTCACAGAGCAATTGGCACAAAGTGGATTTTTAGGAACAAGAGAGATGAAAGAGGTATTGTCATAAGGAACAAAGCAAGGCTAGTAGCTCAAGGGTATACTCAAGAAGAGGGTATAGATTATGAAGAAGTTTTTGCACCAGTGGCTAGGATAGAAGCAATAAGACTATTCCTAGCCTATGCTTCTTACATGAACTTCAAAGTCTATCAAATGGATGTAAAAAGTGCTTTTCTCTATGGCTCAATTGAAGAAGAAGTATATGTCTGTCAACCACCAGGGTTTGAAAACCCAAGCTATCCAGACAGAGTATACAAATTGAAGAAAGCTCTTTATGGACTGCATCAAGCTCCAAGAGCATGGTATGACACTCTGTCATCCTATCTCTTGGAAAATGGCTTTGAAAGAGGAGTCATTGATAAGACTCTTTTTATCAAGAGAAAGAAGAAGGAGATCTTGCTGGTCCAAATCTATGTTGATGATATTATCTTTGGATCTACAAAAGACAGCATGTGCAAGGAGTTTGAGGAACTAATGCATCAAAGGTTCAAAATGAGTTCCATGGGGGAACTTACTTTCTTCCTTGGACTCCAAGTTCAACAGAAGTCAGATGGTATCTTCATCTGTCAATCCAAGTATGTGCAGGACATTCTAACCAAGTTTGGTTTCTCAGAATCAAAACCTGCCAGCACACCTATGGAGACACACAAGCCGATAACAGCAGACCTTGAGGGGGAGGATATGGATGTGCATCATTATAGATCCATGATTGGCTCTCTCATGTATCTCACAGCATCAAGGCCAGATATAATGTTTCCAGTCTGTGTGTGTGCAAGATTCCAAGTTAGGCCAAAGCAATCTCACTTTCAAGTTGTTAAGAGGATATTCAGATATCTCAAAGGGCAACCCAGATTAGGACTTTGGTATCCTCATGACTCACCCTTTGACCTAATAGCATACTCAGACAGTGATCTAGGTGGGGCAAACTTGGACAGAAAATCTACTTCTGGAGGATGTCAGTTTTTGGGTGCTAGACTAGTTTCTTGGCAGTGCAAGAAACAAACCACAGTGTCCACATCCACAACAGAGGCAGAGTATATAGCAGCTGCAAGTTGCTGCTCTCAAGTCTTATGGATTCAAAATCAAATGTTGGACTATGGGGTAACCTTTCTACACACTCCAATTTTTATTGATAACAGCAGTGCTATCAGCATTGTGAATAATCCTGTCAAGCACTCAAAGACAAAGCACATTGAGATCAGGTATCACTTTATAAGAGACTGCAATGAAAAGAAACTTATTCAAGTTGTAAAAGTTCATACTGACAACCAGTTTGCTGATCTATTCACCAAAGCTTTTGATGTGGGTAGATTCACTCTCTTGGTAACAAGTGTGGGAATGATCAACTCTGAATAAGCATCTTCTCAAAAAGTGGTTAAAAACCTGAATTTTATAGATTCTTGGTGTTATTAATCTTCCTTTACAGGGCATACATAGCAGTACTCAATTCAGCCTAAGTTTCAAAGAGTAAGTTCAGTTAATACTGCTAGTAGTTAAAACTCCCAGTGGTTAATACTGCTTGTAGTTAATACTGCTTGTGGTTAATACTGCTTGTGATTAATACTGCTTGTGGTTAATACTGCTTGTGGTTAATACTGCTTGTAGTTAATACTGCTTGTGGTTAATACTGCTAGTGGTTAATACTGTTTGTGGTTAATACTGCTTGTAGTTAATACTGCTTGTAGTTAATACTGCTTGTAGTTAATACTGCTTGTGGTTATTACTGCTAGTGGTTAATACTGCTTTCAGTTAATACTGCTCTCAGTTAATACTGCTAGTGGTTAATACTTCTTTCAGTTAATACTGCTCGCGGTTTATACTGCTTGTCAGTTAATACTGCTCTAGGTTAATACTGCTTATATCCCAAATACTATAAATACTCTTTGCCCGCCTAAAAGTTCATAACGACTCTTTGCATAATGTTCCCTTGCGCTCTAAACCCTTTCTCTTTCAAAGATTCAAAAGTTTCAGGCCAGCTTTTCGCAAAGATCAATGGCATCCATGGCATTCATCGATGAACACAATGAGATCGCGATGCTACAAAAGCCAAAGCGAGCTGCAGAATTTCACCAGATTGTGGATTTCCTCCAGTCAAGTCATATTGCTCATGCTCTTACTGTTGCTCCTACAATCTATATCGAGCATCAAAGGCAGTTCTGGGCTAATGCCACCATCGTTGCTGAGAATGGTGTGCAGATGATCAAGACAAGGGTGTGTGATCAACCCTTAACTGTTACTGAAGAAGTTATTCGCATCAGTCTACGTCTAGACGATGCCTCTGGTATAACTTCTATCCCAAATGATGAACTGTTCTCTTCCCTTACAAGAATGGGGTATGGAGGCCCATTGGGTGTTTTCAAATTCTCTAAAGCCAAATTTTCACCCCAATGGCGTTTCTTTGTCCATACTCTTATGCACTGTATCTCCAAAAAGACTACTGGATGGAGTGAGTTCTGCAGCACTATTGCTTATGCTTTGGTGTGCTTGGCCACTGCCAGAAAGTATAACTTTTCTAAAATGATTTTCCATGATCTTGTATCAAACATGGGAAACAAAAAGAGCTTCTTTATGTACCCCAGGTTTGTTCAAGAAGTTATTACTCATGAATTGACGGATATACCTCAACCTGTTGGGGTATATGTACCTAAACCCCCCAAAGGCAAGGTTTTCTCAAATATGAGAAGATCTGCTAGGGACTCTGAAGGAGTTGACACCCCATTGTTCTCTACAATGATGGTGGTGTCCCAAACCAATGAAGGTATGGCAGCAGGGTCAAGGCCCCCATTAGACCATCCTAATGCTAGCCAATCCCAACCTTCCCTCTCAAAATCTATCCCTCAGTCCCTTCTTGAAAAACCAACCTCTCCTATTACCCAAACATACAAGAGGAAACAGCTAAAGAAGGCTCCTTCCCTTCTTGTACCATCAACCCCAAAGCCTTTAAGCCCTCTAAAGGAGAATTCTTCTTTAGAGAATATCCAAAGGGAAACCACAGGGGTGTCTCCCAACCCCAAGGAGGTGCTCACTGAGGAGGAGGAAGAGCATATGGGTGATGAGGCTGCCACTACTCCTGCTAGCACAGAGGAGGAAAGTGGTAACATCAATAAGACCTCCCCCATGGCAACTTTGAATGAGTCATCATTTGAAGGTCCTTGGTGCCAAGAAACCACGGGGGTGGACAGTGCTTCTGCTAGGCATAAGACTTCCACTAATAGAAGATCCCATGATCCTTCAATAGGGGGTAACACTCCTGGAGAAGGTGAGGACAAATATAACTATGATGAATTGATGGAGACAATGGGTAACATCAACCTAGATGTTATGAAACAAGGAAAAGAAATAGAGGAGATGAAGCTGGTGATCCTGTCACAACAAGTCCAGATTGTAAAACTAAAGAAGATGGTGATCAGGCTAGTTCAAAAGAAGAAAAGGAAACAGTTTGTGCTAAAGAGAAGGGAACCAGTGTCTGATGCTCCCAAAAAGGGGGAGTCAGAGGCTGAAGTAAACCTGGATGAGGAAAAAGAAAAAGTTGAGGGGGGGCATGATGGGGAGAAGAACAGTATTGAGGGGGAGTTAGAAGCAGAAACTGTTAGTACTACTGAAACTTCACAAGCAGTAGTAACAAAGTTATCTCCAACAGAAATAGAAGTAGCTGAAATGCTCATCAAAGCAAAGAATGACACTCCCAAAACAAAGGGAGTGGTCATAAATGAAGGGGGAGAAAAAGGAGAAGTGAGCAAGAAAGATAACAGTAAGAAAGCAATGAACAAAGACAAAGGAAAAGCAAAGATGGTGGAATCTGATCAACCAGTTAAGAAGCAAAGGTTGGTTGAATCAGATGAAGCTTTAGCCAGGAAGATGCAGGAGGATATTGAAAAAGAAGAAAGAGTTCAGGTTGAAAAAGACAGGGAGATGGCAAAGGCTCTAGCTGCTGAATTAAATGAAGCTTATCAGAAAGGGCTTGAAATAGAGAAAGCTAAGCAAAGGGCAATAAGCTTGAGAAAGGCCATGATAGCCAAATCTAGTGCAAAGAAAAGAAGACCTTCACAAACTTACCTTGCCACTCAGGAAAGAAACAAAATGATAACTTTCTTGAGGAGTGCAATTGGGGTAAAGAAATAAATGTTTGTGAAGATGAATTTTGATCAAATCAGGGATCTCTATGAGAAAGAAATGGGGAAGCTGAAAAATAATGAAAAGGATAGAGTGGAGTTTGAAAAGAAGGCCAATGAGAGACATGATGTGAATATGCATCAACCATTCCCTGAAAGTGAAGAGGGAACTCCTATCAAAGAAAAGGCAGAGAACAAGGAAGAAAAGAAGAAGGAAGCTACTTTAGTGCAGGTTCAAAAGACTCTGAAAAGAACCAAAATGATGGCTAAAAGAAAGAAAAGTGTAAAGAAGCCTAGAGTAGAAGAAGAGCAAAAGGTTGCAGAAGAAGAAGAGGCACCTCAGAATGAAGATAAATCTCAGAAAGTACCACAGAGTTCAAATGTAAACATGTACATGGTGGTAATGGATAAAATTCCAAAGCCTATCTCAGCTGAATCTGTTGGATTCAAACCTCCTGAAGTTATCCTCTGGGATACTGTAGAGGTGGATGGTAAAGAGTACATCAGATTGAAAAGAAAGGATGAGAGGTATGAAGTTTATAGCACCTGGAACAAAATTGTCAGAGAGTGTTCAAGATCTGATTTGGAAGAAATGTTTGAAGTAGGGATGAAAATTTATGCAGATAAGTTGTCAGCTCCAGGGATACCTATAGTGAAGCTGGTCATGGAATACTTGTGCATGTTATTCAATCCAAAGGTAGTGAAGCACTTAATCAGAGATGTGTTCAAAACTATTAGAGGATGGACTCTCTATGAAAGGAGTGGAGTCTATGAACTAGCATTGGATACTTTCCACATGGAGTACTACTTGGTGGATAGGGTCTACAAGCACACAAATCTAAAGCTTCATGCCATGTTGAATAAGAAGTTGGGTTGTGCACCAAATTCAGAAATGGCCAAGTATCTAATTCAGAGGACTATCAATCAGAGTATGGGACTGGATCCTAATATTGGATTAGATCAATGAATATTTTGGGAGCATCTGAAGAACTTGACTTCTTTTCCTAAAAGTCAAGTTAGGGGGAGATTGTTGGGAACTGAAGAAAAACTTAAGTATGGTAAATGCTTCTGCTTCAGAGTTAATACTGCTAGAAGACTTTAAGGTTAATACTGCTGAGTATTACTACTGCTAGTAATTAATACTGCTAGTCAAAGTTAGTACTGCTTGAACAAAGTTAGTACTGCTTAGCTAGTTAATACTTCTAGTAGTTAGTGCTGCTTAGTAGTTAATGCTGCTAGAAAAAGTTAATGCTGCTGAGCATGGTTAGTGCTGCTTAAGAGATTCAGATGGAAAGAATGACAGCTAGATAATCTGAAGATTATGGAAGCTTAGAGATATACATGGAAGATATACTGAAGATTTGTTTATTTATTATAATTATCTTTTGATTAGTATATGTATAGAATGTATAGAATAGATAGAGAATATTTTTTTTTGGATATAATCATTCATTCTAAGTTTTAGAGAAAATCAACCTCAAGGCATAGATCCTAATTCTAGAGAAGTAGAATTCGTATTGGTGAGCCTGTTCATCAATATTGAGGTTGAGTGTGTAATCTTGTAACTTCAAAGCATTCAATACAAGTTTACAGTTTGTTCTTCATATTTTCTGTGTTGATTTACTGTTTCATTAAATATCAAAGTGTTATTCCGCAAACTTCTTTGATATTGTTTCTGAGAATTAATTCTTGTTGAGAATTCGATCCTGACAAGATTACAAGTCACTCTCTCTCTAGTTTCTCTCTCTAGAATATACATTCTAAACTCTTCTCTAATCTGCTCCAATTCTATTCTTGTTGATACACGCTTACTTACAATCTTACAACAAAGACAAGGACAATGACTATTTATACATACCAACAACAAAAAGGAATCAAAACACAAACTTTGACTTTGACATTTATTACAAAGACTTTGACTTTCTTGCTTGAGAGTTGACTCTGAGCATTTTTGACTTGCTTGACTTTGATCTTCAATCCTTATGATCTTTTATCCAACAAATATGTGCACTAACAGGGCTGAACAACCTTTCCTTTTCCTTTTCCTTTTTCCTTTTACAGGAGCAACCTTCTTCTTCTTTATACCTCCCTCCCAGATGGCCAGTAATGAAGCAACGGGATTGGTCTTGGCCATGTTAGACTCTATTGTCTTATGCATGCCATGGAGATCCATAATGGTTTTCTCTAAGTTGTTCATATTATAGTTCAGAACGAACGATTCATATGAACTAGTCAATGAGTTTAGGATAAAATCTGTGGCAAGCTCCTGACTTATGGGAAAACCTAGTCGCTCAAGTTGATCAATGTATGATTTCATTTTCAAAACATGTACACTGACGACACTGCTTCCTAGGGCCATTTTACCAGAGACTTCACAGTGTCAAATTGCTCTTCTCTAGTGTGCTGTTAGAACATGTCCTTTAGTTGGTTATTCATGGCGTACGCCCTAAGACTTTCCATACCCTTTTGGAGTTCTGGAATCATGGTCGCCAACATTATTCAAGCGACCTCGTTTGATTCGGTCAGACGTTTTTCATAGTCATCCCGAATCGCCCGAGTTGCTCCGACAACGGGTGCCTCAGGGAGTGGTTCCTCTATGGCCCTTTGCTTCTTTTCCATCCTGAGAACTATTCTCAGGTTTTGAAGGAAGTCCATATAGTTCAAGCCTGTGATATTGTCCTTTTCGAGGAGACCCTTCAAGCAAAAGCTTGAAATTGATGAATTTGCGTTGTTTGACATCTATCAATATAACAACCCAAACATTTCCAAACAAGCATAGCAATATAAAATAAGTCTTACGCCAAAAACGACTCCAAGGTAACAATAAGTCTTAAGGTTTTCAGCAAGGCAACCTATTACACAACTGAGATTTCGAAGAAGTAAACTAAAAAATGACGGCCTTCTAGCCAACTCCCACTACACCTTCTCTTTGCCCTTATCAGCTCTTCCTAGCTCACGCCTGCCTGAAAAGGGTTTTTAGATTTGAAAGAGCGAGGGTTAGACCAACAGTCTAGTGAGTCCCCTCTAACAACAGTTTTAACTCAACAGACGTTCAAAATATTTATCAATAAATAAACCATTTTCAGATTTAAAGAAACAGTTACACTTTCAATAAACTTCTCAGCTCATACTACCGCCACCCTAAGGTGACAGCGTGTCTGTGGCTCACACTGCCTTATTGGGACACACTTCTAATGACATAAACGGAACACACCCTCCAATATGAGCACAGGCGGGACACCCCCTCCCCCCCCCCCCCCCGACTTTGAGCATAACACACTTATGACTATGTATGCATACATATCCACTTAAGCAACAATAACAGAAATATCTTGAACATTTAAATAAATCTTTCATGTAATTAGTAAACAACAAGAATTCAAAACTTGAAGATAACCTTATAAACATAACTTATTCATCATGAAAGACTTTAGTTTAGAAAACTCACCTGATGTCACGATCAAGGCCTCTCACTTGAGATCGTCCAGATCACAGATTCCTAAGGCACAAATGTGTCGTTTGGTAATCTCACGGTTAGTCCCAAAACAAGTGAAATCTATAAATCAAAGCTACTAGAGAAAAGTCAGATTAAATTTGGGAAACTCTCGATCCCTAAAACTACCCAGAGGATGACCAGGGTCACGCAGTCACTCACGACCGAGATCGCTCGGGTCCCCCCCCCCCCCGGGGTCGCCCGACACCCTAGCGCCAGAGGCCGACTGGGATTCCTCCTCTCGGGGTCGCCCAAGGTATTCCCTCCCTGGGGTCACCCGGTCCCCCAATCCCTGGGGTCGCCCGATGGTAACAAGCCCGGGATCCTCCGGTCTCTGCATCAAACCAACGCCAAACTAAAACTCGTCGATCGTGATTCACGAAACCACAACCCAACACCGATTGGGATTACATTCCAATCCAATAATAAAAATCTAACCTTCCCTAAGGTCGATTTACAAATAACAGTGTTAATAACGCCCCCCACCACAACCGATTTCAATCAAACCCCAAGATAATACTACCAGTAGGGATTTCAAGGATTTCTCAATAACATTAATACTTTAAATAGCTAGCCCGATCCCATTAACCCAAAATAACATTAGAGAGAAAACAAGGGACATACCTTCACGATGATGACAAGGGATTCCTTTCCTCCTTCAAGCTTTTCTCCATACTAAGAACACACACACAGATGCTCTCAAGTATTATGCTATTCTTACCCAAAAATGGCTAATGACGGCTAGGGTGAAAAGACTTAACCCTATTTCCCTTATTTTACATATAGCCCCTCCATAAAGAAACTTTGACCCAAAACACCCCCACTTCTTTATAAAATTACACGATCGTTACAATCAAAATAGAAAGACATTATTTTAGTGATTTGACTTGATAATCCCGGTTTAAAATAATTAGCCAAAAAATTAATTTAACAAGGCTAAGATCCACATTTCACTCCCACCTACGACGGGTTCGCCGCAAATCGCAACTGGAAGCTATTTAGGTTGGTAACCATTTTACCAATTCCATCTCTATGAAACTCTTAGATCCTTGCGGGATTGATTGACATCCATTATGTCATTTGGCATATTTAATCCCTTCCACGCTTATACTTTCTTGTGATGGGTTTGCCGTGGATCACGAGTCCAAATTTGTAAATCCACCATACTAAGACGCATGACATCCGACCCAAGACTCTCTGGTATCGCGAATGCCACAAACAATATTCCTAAAATCTAATTGACGTGTTGGCTTTAGACCCTCCCCACACCAAAAGACTATTAGTTCAATTGTGTGTCTTACATGGGTAGCATGCGATTTACGTAAAAAAACGGGTTTTTGTTTTTTTTAGTTAAAATATTTTTGACCATTTCATTTTAGCAAACTTCGCTTTAACCATTTTAAAACCTTATCATAAAACTCATTTTATTAATTTTCCAAAATACACTTGCAAGTTTTATTAACCCTTTAAAAGGAGTTGGTTGTGTTTCAAATTATATCAAAAAATTATCTAGGATGCAACACTTAGACAAAATATAAAATAATAAACACAATCACATGCAAGTAACGGTAACAATTGTCTCTGTTAAGTCAGATTTTATAGTAATCATTGTATTTATAGGTTTGGTCTAATAATGTGTTTAGTGTAATATACTGTGTAGTTTTGGCCAGGTTATTTAAGTCTCTTGTGGCTTAGTTGGTTGTAAGAAACCTAACGCATACTCAATACAGATTCTACTTTGCGCTTTCAATCTCTCTCTCTCTACTTTCTCTCTCTAAAGATTTTGGGATTTTGGGATTATCAATTGGTATCAGAGCTATTCTAAATCTGAGAGAATTGAGAGAAATGTTTTTCAAATTCTGAATTTGTGTTGAATCAGAAAATTTGATTGATTTTCTTGAATTTTTTCAAGAAAATCTCATTTTTTGATTTTTCATCAAATTCGGTCTGTTTAGTGAACGAATTTTCTTGATTTTTGGTTCGTTGGATCCGGTTTTACTAGGAGAATACTTTTGATTCACATCAAATTGAAAGAAAAACAGTTTTTGATCACCAATTTTAAGATTTTTCGAGTTTTTGAAATTTCGTTGAAACGTATTGTTCTTATTTCGATATCACGATTTTGTGGTTTTTAATCGTATTGGTTGTTTGAAAGTGTTAGAAAACTATTGTCGAACGTGTTTGTGTAAAAAAAATTTCATCAATTTCAAGTTTGTAATCGAATTAATAGAAGTTTCTTGATTTTCTCACGTTTTGCGCCAGATCCAAAGTTTGCGCGAGTTCATCGAACTTTGCGCGAGTTCATCTTATCGAGTTCAGGGTTCGACAGTTCTTCACGCAAAACAAGCTATGTGTCTTATCATTCTCGTGCAAATCTAAGTTGTGCGCCACCTACTTTTCATGCAAAGAAAGGTTCTCTCTATCTGCAGTTCATGCAAAGTAAAGTTTGCGCTATCTTTATCTCACGAGAAGTTCGGTTCAGAGTGAGTAAGTGATCTTTTGCGCCCTCTCAGTCTCACGCAAAGTTAAATTTGCGCCATTAACCTCTCACGCAAAGAGTGGTTCTCGCCATATTCTTGTCACGCAAAGTCAAGTTTTCACTAGTCACAGTTCGCGCAATTCTCAGTTTGCGCTAGTCATTGCTCCCGCAAAACCTAGTTTCCGCCACTTACTGTTAGCGCGAATCATAGTTTGTGCCAGTTTTTCTATGTTCAAGACTTAGCATTTTCTGAACTTTCTGATTTCATGGATTCTGAAAAGTTTGCGTTTCAAGCTCAGTTCTACAAAAGTAATCTCATGATGTCATTGGGCATAGAATCTCGTCCTCCTGTTCTAGTTGATGAAAATGAGTTTACTCAGTGGCAAGATCGGTTTCTGAATTTCATCGAGCGTCAAAAGAATGGAGATGACATGATGAAGATTTTATCTGAAGGATCTTTTGTACAACCCACTATGGCTTCTGGATTATCAAAGCCTACCAAAGAGTATACACCCGATGAGTTGGTGCAATATAAAGCCGATCGTGATATAAAGGCAAACCTGATGCTAGCCTTGCCAAATTCTATCTACAACAGGATTGATTGCTTCAAAAACAATCCTACATTAATGTGGGCACAACTAGAAAAAATTATGCTTGGGTCTTCAGTTGCAACTCAACTTCGGCATACACGTTACATGAACAACTTTGAAGAATTCAAAGCCAATGATGGGGAGTCACTGAAAACTGTTTATGACAGATTATGTGCGGTAATAACTGATCTGAGGAAAATGAAAGTGGAAAAGACTGAGTTGGAAACCAATCTGAAGTTCCTCATTGCTTTGTAACCAGAATGGAATAAATCTTGCCATCGCTTGAGGAATGATGTTCGGATATCTTCTATGCAAATCCAAGAGATGTACGAGATTTTGCTGACAGATGAGTGCATAGTCACAGAGAAGAAGGCCAAAATTGAAAAGAAAAACAAGAAGACAGTGGACACAGTTGCACTTCTTTCAACTAAACTGTCTGAAGAAGCATTATCCGAAAATGCTTATGATGGTGAAACTGATGATGATGTGAGGCACTTCAGAAAGATATGATCCTTCTCTCTCAACACTATCAGAAGAAGTTCCAACCTCATTCGAGTTTCAACACTATTCGCTTCACTTCTTGGTCCAAGAATGTTCAAGTGCCCGAGGCTAAGAAACATGATGCATGCTTCAACTGTGGAATGTCGGGTCACATTTGTCGAGTGAAGAAGGTTCGGGATTCGGCATATTATCAGAAAAAATTGGAACTTGCCGAAAAGAGAGAGAATGGAACCGTTCTACTTGCTGAAGAAGAATTTTGGCTGGATCACTCCGATGATGAAGCTGATAATGTTGAGACTGCTCATATGTGCTTCATTGGAGATGATCAAAGTGATGAAGATTCCACTACTGATGAAGATGTGTTTGATTACAAATTCATTTTTTCACAAATGAACATAATTATAACTGCTTTACATGATTTACGCTCGAAGTTATTATCTAAAAAACATTTAAATTCAGGAAAGTCAAATTTGATTGATAAATTACAAATTTCTTTGAAAGATGAAAAATCTATTTTGAATCATACAAAAGACATCTTTCAAAAGAAATTGGATGATTTGGAAAAATCAAATATGACTTATCTTCATTCTTTGACTGAAATGACCAAATTAAAAGATGATTTTTCGGATAAAATAAATGAGTTGGAAGAAAAATTATATCGAAGGAATCAATCTGAACAAATTATTTATTTGAACAAACCGCGGAGTTATGAGTCTATAAAACAAAAATGGGGACGTGGTTTTGAAAATCCATATTGTTTAAACAATGCGATAGAAAAATCCCCTACTTTATATAAATACGATTATCTAACACTCGCTAAATATGCTCCTCAATTTAAAATTGATTGGATGAATGAAAAGCAAATGTTAGAAATCGAAAATGAGAAAAGGATGAAAAACAAGAAAAAGGAAATTTCTTTTGTTTACACGTGCGAAAATGCCAAATATTTTCCCGAAAAATCAAGGAAGAACAGAACAGTTTAAATTACATATCTCTCATCAAGTCTTCAGTATCTGATGATTATGTTGATATATATGCCAATAATTCTGATAAGGAAAATATCTCTCCAATCTTTTATGATTCTAAGAGATATACTCCTCCATTAGTTTTAGAAGGCAAAATCATTGACCTTGAAGATAAAATGGAAGATCAAAATTTTCAAAGAGAAATTGAAACAGATGTAATTCTATCATTCTTGACTTCTAGTCTTGAAGAAAAATTAATTTCTCATAAACAAGATTTACTTTCTGTTTCTGGTCTTTCTTTTGATTTCCAGGTAAACAAAAAGGAATTTCTAAAATCTGAAAAAATTTCTCAACATTTTTCTGACTCCGAGGTAAGTTCAGATTTATTGGTTGATCAGTTGGGTTTCTTAGGTAAAATTGCTTCTTCTGATTCAAATCTTAAAGAAGACGGTCAAAGAAGTCAAAGAAACAAGATAAAGTCATTTCTGACAATTTTAATTCTTGTGATTCAAATTTTTCAGATAGGACTTTGAGCACATATTCAAGGCATATATGGAGAGTCAAGTGGACATCAGATGATTCTACGACTGATGAGGATAGATATGTAGACAAACACTATAAAAGTGATTCATTTGCTTCTTGTAATAAAATTTCAAAATACTCAATAAAGCAAATGATTCAAATTTCCAAAAATGTGTCATATTCTTCTTCTGATTCTAGTTCAGATGATTATGCTTTCTCTTCTACTGATTCTTACGTTCATTATTATGATAATCTTTCTCGTGCTTTTCGTGTAAAATCTAACAAATATTTTCCCACACGAACTGCAACTAATTTTCATGGACCCAAATACAAGTGGGTACCAAAGTCAAAGATTGATTCTAAGTTGCAGGCATCTAATGTCAAGGTGGAGTAAGAGAAAGATGGCTTCTGAGTAATTCAGCTCAGAACCCGTACTTCAATGGACTACGACTTCTAAACATGTCAGTTTAGGACTCGTTCTTCAACGCATTAAGCTTCTAACTAATGAGAAACTGTGAGAGCATCTACTTAATTCCGCTGAATTTATATCTGATAATGATGTTGTTCCAGTTTTCTCATGTTTTTCAAGAATCTGAGCAAGTTCAACCTAAACTTGAATTTGTACAACCCAAATCTTTCAGTTGAGACACAAATTCTTTATACATTATGTGGAAGATAATATTATTGAATTTTATTTTGTTTCGACTAAATATCAATTTTCCGAATTCTTTACATTTGTCTTAAATGAAAATTTTTCAAACTTGGCATATTGAATTTAAATGTTTAAATCTTTACAAATTTTATTCCTTAAAGTAAAAGTTTATAGTTTTTCTTTCGTTTCAATAAAATGTGTGTCTAGGATAATTTTTCAAGTTGCTTTGTTAATATTGAAGTTTTATATGTTCAACTTTCAAGTCTTACAAAAGTCGAAAAGTCAGCAACGTGTTTGAAACTTTTGATATTGCTTTAAAGTTATGACATTCGGAATATTTATAGTTTACAATGTTTGGAAATCCTAGAAAGTCTGAATTATGGATCGTAATGAAAATATGGGCTAAGCACTTAGATGTAAAACTTAGTGATTGAGTTGAAAATTATATATATATAATACAGAAATCCCTAAGTTTAAAAGTTTGTACCTGTGACCTTTCTAGTTTGGGAAAGTAAGTTCCGTGGGATGCTTGTCATCTGGTCCCCTAAGGTCAATTGATCCGGGAGTGATCGAACCCAAATCCTTCTATAGAACTAGATCAAAAGTCATGTTCTACTGGTATGAATGGGTTTATGATGTGTCGATGTAGCTTTTCTGATCCAGGAGAGTAAGTTCCAAGGGGTGCTTAACACCTAGTCCCCTAAGGCCAACTGGTCTGGGAGCGGCTGACCCAAATCCTGCAATAGGGTCAGATAGAAAGTTACGTTTACGGCATGTTCTTTACTTACTAAAATTTTTCATTAAAAGATGCCAAAGTGCACAAGCTTAAAAGATGCCAAAGAGCACACTCATGTGAAGATGCCAATGTTCACAATGTTAAAAGATGCCAATGACCACACATCTCATGATACTTGGTGATAAGTTTGAGTTGCAATAAACCTATAAATTTGTGAAAATCTTAAATTTTGATGGCTTAGTGTGAGTACATGCAAAGTTTTCTATTATATTTTTAGAATTGCATTTTCTTGAAGATAATCGAAGTTCGCATGCGAGCATACTGAATAGATTGATGAAAGTTTTCGAAACTGAACATTTCTTAACTTGATATGCAATGAAACTTGTATATGTATCCAACAACATATATTTGATTTCATTTGATGGATAAATCTGTGATATTTTACTGAGTAGAATTTAATTTGTTTAGTATTTAAAATTTTATATATTTAGTTGTTTCAAAATACATATTCAGTATATTTTTCTTTCTACGTTGATGTTTCAATTTTTGTGTTCTCATATATCTTTGTAAATGGGTTTGTGCATTATTCAAGGGGGAGTGAATAAGGAGATTTTTCTGAAAAATCATATCTCGTTTCGAGGGGGAGTATCTGATTCTTTATATGAATGATAACTTGAATTGTCATATTTAGTGCATTTGTGTAGGGGAAGTCAAACAGCTTAACAGGTGAAATTATTCAGATTCCAAGTCATATTTGCGCCAACAGTTTCTAGCGTAAAGCAAGCTTTGCGCATCCTTCAGATAGCGCAAAACTTACTTTGCGCTTTCTTCTGCTATTGCAAAACTAAGTTTGCGCCACCAACATGTAGCGCAAGACTTTCCTATTTCTCCTTTACTCTGATTTTGCAGATCTTAAGTTGTCTCGTCTCCAACATTTGCATTACCAAGTTGATCCATATCATCAAGCTTATGAGGGGGAGAAGTTAAGAAGAAGTTAAAGAGACAAAGAGTTCAAACGTTTTTCTGCTGATCAAGATTCGCTCAAGATTCTATTCTCTCAGCTAATAATTCTTTTGCTGTTCCAGCTCCGATCACCACAGTTCATTCAAGTATATTTGAAAGAGGTGTTTCGTTTAGAGCACAAGCTGATGAACCGATTGTTCTTTCAAGTTTATTACATACTGGTCCAGTCTTGTCAAGACAACAAAGATTGAAAGATGCTGAGAAGATTTTTTTTTTTAGTCAACAAAGAAGCTTCGCTAAGTCGCTTAGATGGTCTGTGTTGATTTAGAAGATGATTTTTGAACACCACAGTGCCAATGATTACTATGGGGGAGATTGTTAAGTCAGATTTTATATTAATCATTGTATTTATAGGCTTGTTCTAATACTGTGTTTAGTGGATTATACTGTATAGTTTTGGCTAGGGTATTTAAGTCTCTTGTGGCTTAGTTGGTTGTAGGAAAACTAATGCATACTCAATACAGATTCTACTTTGCGCTTTCTATCTCTCTCTCTACTTTCTCTCTCTAAAGATTTTGGGATTTTGGGATTATCAGTCTCAACCTATGTTGTTTTCCCGTGAGTCACCACGAGAAAAAATTGGTCTTACTAAGGGACTAACAATCCACAGTAAACTATCGAAGCCGATGTGCCAACTCCCACTAAAACCGCCATTTCTTCAATGCTAGGGTGGGTCCACGCCAAAACTTCAGTCTTCATGAATCTTGTCGGTTGCCTTGGTCTTCTTTTACATTTTGTAATAATAAAAACTTCCTATCCTGTTCTACACTATTATACAAATACATAGAATAAAAGGTAATGACTCGCAGGTCGAGCAAAAATTACAACCATAAAAGAACAACCATAAAAACAACCAAGCACACATCGCAACACATAGGTCTAAAAGAGGCAAACTGTTACCGGATCCATACAGGCACAATTTTGTATAACAATGCAATGGAGTGCCAAATCGATGCAAGTGTCAACACCTTGATAAAGATTGATTATAACATACAATTTCGGCACTTAAAAGAATCAATCTTTGCTTGTGTATAACAAACACACTTTATATTTATGTAAGTATGGTTTTCATGCCAAAACCATCTAAACATAACTATATAAGTGAATCAAAGGTTCGGGAAAACACCAGAAAAAAAAAACTTCAACAATTGAAAAGAAAATCATTTTCACGGGTTTTCATGAAATTTTGAAAACCTAAATTTTCTCAAAACCCTAGAATTCGAAATCTTTTAGTTTTAAATATTCTATGTTTGAAAATACAACCCTTCCCAAAAGGGAGACTTTAATTTTTCAAAACTTCAAATTTAAGGTTCAAAACCCTAAATCTCAAAACTTTGAGATCTATGTTTTTAAAGAACCCTAAATCGGAAAAAGGTCAAAAAAAACTTTAACTTTCAACTTAAAACCTTTTATACATAACTATATAAAACTACTAGAAAAACCTTATAATCTTTGCGTGTATTTTATACATTCAATTTTTCCATTTGAATGTACAACAACACATCCAAAACAATTCAATAAAAGAAAAAAACGATTTCACAAGTACTTGTATATTGTAACCGTGTGGCTCTGATACCACTGTTGAATTGTGATAGATTTCGAAAATAAAAAAACATAAACATAAACAGTGGAAGCAAACATAACCAAAAATCACAATCTTCTAGAGATTTGGTTACAATACGATACAAGTAACAAAACAAAATAAAGAGAGGGATTAGAAAAACCTTTGAGATAGTGTCAGGATCGAATTCTCAACAAGAATTAATTCTCAGAAACAATATCAAAGAAGTTTGCGGAATAACACTTTGATATTTAATCAAACAGGAAATCAAAACAGAATATAATTAACAAACTGTAAACTTTTATTGAATGCTTTGAAGTTACAAGATTACTCACTCAACCTCAATATTGATGAACAGGCTCACCAATACGAATTCTACTTCTCTAGAATTAGGATCTATGCCTTGAGGTTGATTTTCTCTCTAAAAGAATGAAAACAAAAGTTTCAATCTAAACTATTCTATCAAATCTATACATATACTGAATAAAAAGATAATTACAATAAATAAAATATCTTCAGTATATCTTCCATCATTATCTTCAAGCTTCCATGTATATCTCTAAGCTTCCATGTATATCTTCAGTTTATCCAGCTGTCATCCTTTCCATACAGATCTCCATCTTATAAGCAGTATTAATCATAAGCAGCATTAATACTTTGAGCAGTATTAACTCTAGCAGCACTAACCATGCTCAGCAGCATTAATCTCTTCAAGCAGTACTAACTTTGAACTAGCAGTACTAATCTTGTTGAGCAACATTAACCATCAACTAGCAGCATTGAAGAATATAAGTACTAACTAGAAGTATTAACTGTTTTCTTCTAGCAGCATTAACTAGAAGTATTAACTAGAAGTATTAATTATTTTCTTCTAGCAGCATTAACTAGAAGTATTAACTGTTTTCTTCTAGCAGCATTAACTTTGTTCCAGCAGCATTAACTACAACTAGCAACATTAACCACAGAAGTAGTAACCATGATGAATATTAACTTCAGAAGTAGTAACCATGATGAACTAGAAGTAGTAACCATGTTGAACCATCCTTGGCATATTTCAGACCCAACAATCTCCCCCTAACTTAACTTTTCAAAACTGAGAAGTTAAGTTCTTCAACATAGGGTCTTTATGATAATTTCAAAACTTTCTGCAACTTCTAGTTCTTCTTGATTCAGTTTCTGCTGTTATCTTCTTTTCTGTTTCTGCTGTAGTTAATGCTTTATTTCAGCTTCTTCACTTATCTCCCCCTCAAAATAAGATTTCATATCAACTTGATTCTCCTTCTCATGTCTTCTCAAGTTCAGTTGTTTAAGTCTCCCCCTTTTTGAAATAATCATGATCTGTGCTCCTTTTCATCTCTTTTATCTCCATAATTTGATTGTGAACTTTCAGACTAATTGTACCAAGTGTATCCATCAATTCTTTGTAGTTAAATCTGTCCTCACCTCCTTTAGGTGTGTTTACCACCTTTGAAGGATCCTTGGATCTTTTAGTAGAGATCTTCTGCCTAGCAGAAGCACCTTCTACTCCCTTGGTTTCTTGGCACCTGGGACCTTTAGATAATTACTCATCTAAAGTTGCCATGGGGAAGGTCTTAGATATGTTCACACTGTCCTGTCCTGCACTTTGAGCAAAGTCAGTAGTGTGAGCCTTACAACCCATATGCTCTTGCATCTCCTTATTGAGCACCTTCTTGAGGTTGGGAGACACCCCTATGGTTTCCCTTTGGATATTCTCTGATGAAAAATGCTCCATCAGAGGGCTTGTAGGTTTTGATGTTGAAGATACAAGAAAGGAAGGAACCTTCTGTATCTTTTCCTTATATAGTATGGTAATTGGGAATGTTGGTTTGACAAAAGGAATCTGAAGATTTATGCTTGGTAGTGGAAGGTGTGGATAGGTCATCAGTGGGTTGGTCTAATGAGGGCTTTGACCCTGATGCCTTACCTTCTTGATTGTGGGACATCACCATCATTGTAGAGAACAATGGTATATCAACTCCTTCCGAGTCCCTTGCAGATCTTCTCATGTTTGAGAAAACCTTGTCTTTAGGGGGTTTAGGTACATATATCTCATTAAAATGAGGTTAATCCGTCAATTCCTTATTAAGTACTTCTTGTACAAACCTTGGATACAGATAAAAGCTTTTTGATTGATATCCAGGTTTGACATTAAATCATTGAAGATCATTTTTAGGTATAGAAAACTTACATTAGCAGTAGTAACACTTATCAGCAGCATTAACACAAACTGGCAGTAGTAACACATACCAGCAGCATTAACACAGTCTGACAGTTTTCACTGAACTAGAAGTACTAACTACCTTTCAGTATTAGCAACCTGAAACACTTACAGACACAAGGTTAGTAGTACCATATACCATAAAATTTTCAAAAGTTACTTTATCTTTTGAAACTATACCTTTTTCACTTTTCTTACCTTCTGCTGGATCAAAAGTAACATGTCCTCCATCAAATCTTTTAAAGAATTTGAAGGCAGTCCATGTTCCTTGTTATGTGCCAAGAGCAACCATTATCTTCATTCCAAATGCTCTTCCTCTTGAGCTTTTGGTTGCCCTGCACACTTGATAAATCAGTTAGTCTTTGATGGAACCCAAGCCAAAGTGGTCTTGGGTTGACCTTTCTCATTTATATAATCTGTCAGTTTTGTCTGGATGATTTGTTTAGGAATCTCATGGCTGGAATACTTTGTCAAGATTATAGGCTTTGCAACATTAATACTAGTAGAAGCACTATCCTTGTTAGCACTAGTATTGGTTGCAGCAACACTATTTCTGTTAGCAGTACTATCTGGGATAGCAGTACTAACAGGTTTCTTTACAATTGGAACCCAAACTTGAACAAAGTTGTTTGCTTTCTTTGTCTTTAAATTACTCTTTGGCTTATTTGGAGCATTTTTCTTTGTATTAGCAAACTTGTTCTGAGCATGAGACTTTAAAGGTGCTATTTTCTCAGCCAATTGATTCCTTCTTTTATTCCTATAACCAAAAGAGTTTTGTGGTTTTCTTTGAAAAGTGACTCTTTGGTTGATAGGGTTGAAATAACAGTGTTTGGGAAGATGATTCAATTTGCCACAGATAAAACAAGGTTTTGGTCTATTGATTTTACTCAAATCAACCCCTTGTTTTTGTGCCCACTGATTATTCCAGTTTCTCTGATTTCCCCTTGGTTTATCATGTTTTTGGGGCTCAGATTTATTGCAAGAACACTGTTTACAAGGGACAGGATTCACAACTGTGGTTTGCTTATAATGGACCTTCTCAGACTTTCCCTCAGTCTTTTCTATGTCCTTAGACTTGATCCAAGCCTTTCCACATCCCTCATTGGTGATAATGTTATTTTCTAGAGGAATCTCACCACTCACAGTGTTCTCCTTACTCTTATTATTAGAGTACTCTTATTCAGAGACTGTTTCAACCACCACTTTGTCTAATGGATCTACCTTAGTGGCTTCATCAGACAATTCCTTCCTATTCTTGGTCTCTAGCAAGTCTGATATAGGAGGGATGTAATTGTTGTTGTATGGTGGTGGTGTGGTGTTATAACCTATTCCTCTTCTAAGTTTGTCATGGATTTGAGTTTGGAGCAAAGAGTCCATTGCTTTAGAAGCATTGGAAAATTTCTCAATATCCATCTTTGCTTTTTCAAAATCACTCTTTATCTTCTCATTCTCCTCTTCTTTCTGTTTAAGCTTAGACTCATACTGATCTTTCTCCCACTTCCAGTAGTTTGAGTCATAAGAGTGTTGAAGCTCATTGGCTTGGAAACTCTTGATCTGTTCCTCAAAACTCTCAACAATTCTTACATAGTCTTTTATATCTCTCTCTAATCTTTTAAGGTCATCACTCATTGTCTGGTTGTGATCCCTGTACCTTTTAACAGTTTCCATACAAGTTTTAGAGCAAAGATTAGACATTACCTCTGTGGGGATTTCTGTGCTTGAAGAATCTGAAACTTTAGCCATTGATGATTTCTGATTTCAAGGAAGAATGATGATTGCAGGTTTCTGAGAATACTGGCTCTGATACCACTTGTCAGGATCGAATTCTCAACAAGAATTAATTCTCAGAAACAATATCAAAGAAGTTTGCGGAATAACACTTTGATATTTAATCAAACAGGAAATCAAAACAGAATATAATTAACAAACTGTAAACTTGTATTGAATGCTTTGAAGTTACAAGATTACTCACTCAACCTCAATATTGATGAACAGGCTCACCAATACGAATTCTACTTCTCTAGAATTAGGATCTATGCCTTGAGGTTGATTTTCTCTCTAAAAGAATGAAAACAAAAGTTTCAATCTAAACTATTCTATCAAATCTATACATATACTGAATAAAAAGATAATTACAATAAATAAAATATCTTCAGTATATCTTCCATCATTATCTTCAAGCTTCCATGTATATCTCTAAGCTTCCATGTATATCTTCAGTTTATCCAGCTGTCATCCTTTCCATACAGATCTCCATCTTATAAGCAGTATTAATCATAAGCAGCATTAATACTTTGAGCAGTATTAACTCTAGCAGCACTAACCATGCTCAGCAGCATTAATCTCTTCAAGCAGTACTAACTTTGAACTAGCAGTACTAATCTTGTTGAGCAACATTAACCATCAACTAGCAGCATTGAAGAACATAAGTACTAACTAGAAGTATTAACTGTTTTCTTCTTGCAGCATTAACTAGAAGTATTAACTAGAAGTATTAACTAGAAGTATTAACTAGAAGTATTATCTATTTTCTTCTAGCAGCATTAACTAGAAGTATTAACTGTTTTCTTCTAGCAGCATTAACTTTGTTCCAGCAGCATTAACTACAACTAGCAACATTAACCACAGAAGTAGTAACCATGATGAATATTAACTTCAGAAGTAGTAACCATGATGAACTAGAAGTAGTAACCATGTTGAACCATCCTTGGCATATTTCAGACCCAACAATCTCCCCCTAACTTAACTTTTCAAAACTGAGAAGTTAAGTTCTTCAACATAGGGTCTTTATGATAATTTCAAAACTTTCTGCAACTTCTAGTTCTTCTTGATTCAGTTTCTGCTGTTATCTTCTTTTCTGTTTCTGCTGTAGTTAATGCTTTATTTCAGCTTCTTCACTTATCTCCCCCTCAAAATAAGATTTCATATCAACTTGATTCTCCTTCTCATGTCTTCTCAAGTTCAGTTGTTTAAGTCTCCCCCTTTTTGAAATAATCATGATCTGTGCTCCTTTTCATCTCTTTTATCTCCATAATTTGATTGTGAACTTTCAGACTAATTGTACCAAGTGTATCCATCAATTCTTTGTAGTTAAATCTGTCCTCACCTCCTTTAGGTGTGTTTACCACCTTTGAAGGATCCTTGGATCTTTTAGTAGAGATCTTCTGCCTAGCAGAAGCACCTTCTACTCCCTTGGTTTCTTGGCACCTGGGACCTTTAGATAATTACTCATCTAAAGTTGCCATGGGGAAGGTCTTAGATATGTTCACACTGTCCTGTCCTGCACTTTGAGCAAAGTCAGTAGTGTGAGCCTTACAACCCATATGCTCTTGCATCTCCTTATTGAGCACCTTCTTGAGGTTGGGAGACACCCCTATGGTTTCCCTTTGGATATTCTCTGATGAAAAATGCTCCATCAGAGGGCTTGTAGGTTTTGATGTTGAAGATACAAGAAAGGAAGGAACCTTCTGTATCTTTTCCTTATATAGTATGGTAATTGGGAATGTTGGTTTGACAAAAGGAATCTGAAGATTTATGCTTGGTAGTGGAAGGTGTGGATAGGTCATCAGTGGGTTGGTCTAATGAGGGCTTTGACCCTGATGCCTTACCTTCTTGATTGTGGGACATCACCATCATTGTAGAGAACAATGGTATATCAACTCCTTCCGAGTCCCTTGCAGATCTTCTCATGTTTGAGAAAACCTTGTCTTTAGGGGGTTTAGGTACATATATCTCATTAAAATGAGGTTAATCCGTCAATTCCTTATTAAGTACTTCTTGTACAAACCTTGGATACAGATAAAAGCTTTTTGATTGATATCCAGGTTTGACATTAAATCATTGAAGATCATTTTTAGGTATAGAAAACTTACATTAGCAGTAGTAACACTTATCAGCAGCATTAACACAAACTGGCAGTAGTAACACATACCAGCAGCATTAACACAGTCTGACAGTTTTCACTGAACTAGAAGTACTAACTACCTTTCAGTATTAGCAACCTGAAACACTTACAGACACAAGGTTAGTAGTACCATATACCATAAAATTTTCAAAAGTTACTTTATCTTTTGAAACTATACCTTTTTCACTTTTCTTACCTTCTGCTGGATCAAAAGTAACATGTCCTCCATCAAATCTTTTAAAGAATTTGAAGGCAGTCCATGTTCCTTGTTATGTGCCAAGAGCAACCATTATCTTCATTCCAAATGCTCTTCCTCTTGAGCTTTTGGTTGCCCTGCACACTTGATAAATCAGTTAGTCTTTGATGGAACCCAAGCCAAAGTGGTCTTGGGTTGACCTTTCTCATTTATATAATCTGTCAGTTTTGTCTGGATGATTTGTTTAGGAATCTCATGGCTGGAATACTTTGTCAAGATTATAGGCTTTGCAACATTAATACTAGTAGAAGCACTATCCTTGTTAGCACTAGTATTGGTTGCAGCAACACTATTTCTGTTAGCAGTACTATCTGGGATAGCAGTACTAACAGGTTTCTTTACAATTGGAACCCAAACTTGAACAAAGTTGTTTGCTTTCTTTGTCTTTAAATTACTCTTTGGCTTATTTGGAGCATTTTTCTTTGTATTAGCAAACTTGTTCTGAGCATGAGACTTTAAAGGTGCTATTTTCTCAGCCAATTGATTCCTTCTTTTATTCCTATAACCAAAAGAGTTTTGTGGTTTTCTTTGAAAAGTGACTCTTTGGTTGATAGGGTTGAAATAACAGTGTTTGGGAAGATGATTCAATTTGCCACAGATAAAACAAGGTTTTGGTCTATTGATTTTACTCAAATCAACCCCTTGTTTTTGTGCCCACTGATTATTCCAGTTTCTCTGATTTCCCCTTGGTTTATCATGTTTTTGGGGCTCAGATTTATTGCAAGAACACTGTTTACAAGGGACAGGATTCACAACTGTGGTTTGCTTATAATGGACCTTCTCAGACTTTCCCTCAGTCTTTTCTATGTCCTTAGACTTGATCCAAGCCTTTCCACATCCCTCATTGGTGATAATGTTATTTTCTAGAGGAATCTCACCACTCACAGTGTTCTCCTTACTCTTATTATTAGAGTACTCTTATTTAGAGACTGTTTCAACCACCACTTTGTCTAATGGATCTACCTTAGTGGCTTCATCAGACAATTCCTTCCTATTCTTGGTCTCTAGCAAGTCTGATATAGGAGGGATGTAATTGTTGTTGTATGGTGGTGGTGTGGTGTTATAACCTATTCCTCTTCTAAGTTTGTCATGGATTTGAGTTTGGAGCAAAGAGTCCATTGCTTTAGAAGCATTGGAAAATTTCTCAATATCCATCTTTGCTTTTTCAAAATCACTCTTTATCTTCTCATTCTCCTCTTCTTTCTGTTTAAGCTTAGACTCATACTGATCTTTCTCCCACTTCCAGTAGTTTGAGTCATAAGAGTGTTGAAGCTCATTGGCTTGGAAACTCTTGATCTGTTCCTCAAAACTCTCAACAATTCTTACATAGTCTTTTATATCTCTCTCTAATCTTTTAAGGTCATCACTCATTGTCTGGTTGTGATCCCTGTACCTTTTAACAGTTTCCATACAAGTTTTAGAGCAAAGATTAGACATTACCTCTGTGGGGATTTCTGTGCTTGAAGAATCTGAAACTTTAGCCATTGATGATTTCTGATTTCAAGGAAGAATGATGATTGCAGGTTTCTGAGAATACTGGCTCTGATACCACTTGTCAGGATCGAATTATCAACAAGAATTAATTCTCAGAAACAATATCAAAGAAGTTTGCGGAATAACACTTTGATATTTAATCAAACAGGAAATCAAAACAGAATATAATTAACAAACTGTAAACTTGTATTGAATGCTTTGAAGTTACAAGATTACTCACTCAACCTCAATATTGATGAACAGGCTCACCAATACGAATTCTACTTCTCTAGAATTAGGATCTATGCCTTGAGGTTGATTTTCTCTCTAAAAGAATGAAAACAAAAGTTTCAATCTAAACTATTCTATCAAATCTATACATATACTGAATAAAAAGATAATTACAATAAATAAAATATCTTCAGTATATCTTCCATCATTATCTTCAAGCTTCCATGTATATCTCTAAGCTTCCATGTATATCTTCAGTTTATCCATCTGTCATCCTTTCCATACAGATCTCCATCTTATAAGCAGTATTAATCATAAGCAGCATTAAAACTTTGAGCAGTATTAACTCTAGCAGCACTAACCATGCTCAGCAGCATTAATCTCTTCAAGCAGTACTAACTTTGAACTAGCAGTACTAATCTTGTTGAGCAACATTAACCATCAACTAGCAGCATTGAAGAACATAAGTACTAACTAGAAGTATTAACTGTTTTCTTCTAGCAGCATTAACTAGAAGTATTAACTAGAAGTATTAACTATTTTCTTCTAGCAGCATTAACTAGAAGTATTAACTGTTTTCTTCTAGCAGCATTAACTTTGTTCCAGCAGCATTAACTACAACTAGCAACATTAACCACAGAAGTAGTAACCATGATGAATATTAACTTCAGAATTAGTAACCATGATGAACTAGAAGTAGTAACCATGTTGAACCATCCTTGGCATATTTCAGACCCAACAGATAGTGTTCAAGAACCCAGTAGCAGGATCCTCTCTATCGTGTTCACACCCCAAAACCTCAATCGTGTAAACAACAAGATATCTTTTCTTCTCGTGTAATCGCCAAAACACCAAACTTTTGTGTATTATGTATGTGTTTATTACTAGGTTCGGCAACCCCACAAGGAGAGGTTGTGGGCGCCGATTTCAAGAAGAAAAGAGGGAGGGAGGCCGAAATTAGATTAGATCTAGGGTTTAGGAGATAAGCATCATATATATATGGCCAATCTCTATAAACTCTAATCCAAACAGTCCAAGGCCCATAATTAATAAGGCCCAAAAAAAGGTTAGACTAATAGCCAATTAGTCCCTCTAGTAATTAATTAACACATTTAATTAATTACCCATTAAACCCTCTAATATTATTTTCTTGCTTTTATATTGATGGAACTTTGTGTGCGACCCAATAGGCTTATGTTCTTAACTATTTTGTTGTGTCTATGGGCATATCTCCAACATTAATGATATATCTCACAATTTATGATAGGAACATTTTGTTGCCTAAAGTTTAATATAGACATTCATTATTGTTATCCTTTCCATATTTTTTGTATATTCATGTATTATATATACTCAATGAAATATCATCCAAAGTGTGGTAATTTTTATGAAACCTTACATGATATCAGCCTAACCTACGATCCTACCCTTATATTCTCATTCCCACCGCCTATCTCTTCCTTCATGGCTGCCGGGGAAACTTCAGATTCTCCCCTCCCTCTCTCGACTCTTCTGCACATGCTCACAATAAAACTTTCTTCATCTAACTACCTCCTATGGCATAACCAATTCCTTCCTCTTCTTTCCTATCAAAAATTGAATGGTTATATTGATGGTTCTATTGTTCCACCACCTTCTACCACTGCCATTAAAAATAAACTTTCTCCCACTCCTGCGTTTCTTTCATGGAAAGAAAACGATCAACGCATTTTTATTCTTTTTCAGCCCTCTCTCTCTGAAGAGGCCATGGCCAAAAGGTTGGCTTCAAGACCGCTCATGATGTATGGCGTACTCTTGAAAACACCTATAGCCATAATTCCATTGAACACATGCAAAACCTCCGTGATTCGTTAAGCCAACTTCAAAAAGGCACCATGTTCATCTTTGATTATGGCCGCTAATTAAAATATTTTTGCCATCAACTTGCCACTATTGGTCAACCTGTTAATGATCTCGATAAAACACACTCTTTATTGTGAAGTCTTGGTCCCTCCTTTAAGACATTCTTAACCGCCCAACATGTTGTTAAACCGCACCTTTCCTTTTGTGATCTTCTTTCTCAATCTAAGGCCATGAGTTGTTCCTTAAATTGATGCATGGTACGACAGTTCCGTAAGCCACCTTTGTTTCCCAACAAAATCGTGGCCCCAACTATTCCTCTAACCGTGGTTCCTATTCCAGCAGTCGTGGCCGTAAAACCAACATCCGTGGTGGTTTTTTGGGAGGTTCATTGCCAGTTATGCTGGAAGGATGGTCAATATGGTAATCATTACCCTGATCTTGCCTCTTTTGCCACCCTTACTCCGTCTATTGACGCTAATCTTGCTACTATTTTTCACTCCTAGTGTCACGTCACCGACAATTGTCCCGACTGGTATGTTGACTCCTGGGCCACTACACTTATGACACTGTCCACTTCGAGTCTTGATTCGGCTAAAATTTATTCCGGTAAAGATCATGTTGCCTTTGGTAACGGTAACACCCTTCCTATTTCTCATATTGGACACTCCTCCTTTTCTAATAATTTTCATCATTTTGATGTTTAGGTTGTCCCGCATATATATCACAAAAGATCTTCTTTCCATTATAAATTAACCAAAGAACATCTTGTTGACATTCTATTTTCTGATTCTTTCTTTGTTATTCAGAATCGTCTCACCAAAATCTAGCTATGGGTCAGGTTGATCATGGTCCTTATGTTCTCGAGCAAGGACAAAATGCGCTATTGGCAAACCTGCCTTCCAGACAGCTTCATGCCACTTTTGAACTTTGGCACTCTCATTTGGGACATGTTTAGTTTTATGTTATTTCTTTCATATCTAAATTAGGACATTTGTCGGTCACTTCGCTTTTACCAACGCCTCATATTTGTTCTTTTTGTCAACTTTCTAAGAGTAAGCGTTTACCATTTGAAATAAATTCTAAACGTTCTTTACATGTCTTAGATTTAATTCATTGTGATTTTTGGGGGCCTTCTCCGGTTATGTCAACTGATGGTTACCATTATTACATTATTTTCGTTTATGATTTTTCCCGGTTCACTTGGTTTTACCCCCATAAACCAAATCAGATGTTGCTATTGTTTTACCGACTTTCTTGAGTTTTGTTCAAACTCAAGTCTCTTTTAAAGTAAAATATTTTCAAAATTATGGTGGTACGGAATTTCTCAATAATAAAATACGGACTCTCTTAATGGAAAATCGTACCCACTACTGTCTCTCATGCTCGTATACGCCTCAATAAAAAGGGCGGGCCAAAAACACCGCCTCTAACCGAAACGGGACTTGACATTCTGTTTAATGCCCATGCACTGGCCTCTTTAGGTTGATGCTTTCACATCGGCCACCTATATTGTGAATCGCTTACCCTCTGAAGTTCTTCAACAAAAGAGTCCGCTCGAGTTGCTATTTGTCTCTTCGCCTAACTACGACACCTTTCATACATTCGGGTGTCGGGTGTTTCCTTACCTACGAGATTATTCATCACATAAACTAGAACCACAAAGTATCTCTTGTGTTTTTATTGGCTACAACTCTCATTACAAAGGTTTCCAGCGCTTGGATCTATCTACCTCTCGTATTTATGCGACCCGTCATGCTATGTTTGATGAGTCATATTTTCTCTTCACACGAAAAATGAATAAAGTGGATTTACCTTCATTGGTTTTTTTACATCTACTATGAACCGCAATCATCCAATAAGCTGCCGACCGATTTACCACCCTACAGCGACCCACTGCCTTCGCCGCCTCCCACACCACCTGCACCTCAAACGCCTAGCCCGATCTGCGACCACCCCACCCCTTCACCTAATGTCCAATAAACCATCACGCTGCTACACCTCCTGTTCAATGTTGATCCTAAAATAAGATGTTCTTAACTTGATAAACTTTTCACTACACACAAACTAATAAACAAGAGTGCGGAAGCGTTTTAGTATGTAGAGAAAGTAGAACATGCTAGGTAGTAGACACACAAACAAACAATGAACAGAAACGTAAAATGCAACAAGATAATTATTGAGGAAACCGTTTCATTGAATTGCTCAAAGGAACACCAAGAACACGCACTGGTATGTGCAAATATGCTCTCAGAAAATACACGGTGCTATCTGAATTGTGTGTGCTCGCACATTACAAACAAAGGCGGTGCTCCTATAATATACAAGGAGGATGCACCCCGTGGCCCGTAGTACAAGGCAAAGGTTGACATTACATAAACCTAATGCCACCTGGAACGGTAAACAATCGTGCGTTGCGTAAATGATCTGGAGAATCTTCGTACAGCAGGCTTCACTTGTTCAACATGTGACCTTATCTTGAACTGTAGCCATGAAATATTAGAACTTTAGTTCCAGAGGTTAGCCGTCACAGAGGCTCTGTGAGTGATCACAGAGGCTTTGTGATCTGAAAATCATCTTCAGGTTACGAGTCCTCTGGCAGAGAGTCGACAGAGTCTTCTGAGCATATGGCTTCTGTGGTGAGCTTGTTCGTTCTGAGCAGGCTTCAGCAGCTCCTATACTTAGCCTATTTTTCAATACTTCTATACATGAAAGTTGGAGCTAATAATCTCCCCCTAAGTATTGAAAAATAAAGATTTGGAATGTTGAATGTTTGGCTAAGTTAGAAACTAAGAGAGGTGAAAGGAACTCAACCTCTGAAGACAAGATTTTCATTCAAAAGAAATTCTAGAAGGCAATTACATTGAAATTCATGTACAAGAATGAAAATCTATTCTATTACAAGGATTATTTGGGAAAATCATCTATCTCATTGGTGAAGCTTTCAGCAAGGGTCTTCTTCATCGACAGAATGAGTTCCCTGTTCTTGATCTAAGCATCTATGTCTTGGATCATTCTCTCTTCAGGCCCCTCTTGCACAGTCTCTGAACCCCTTTTCCTCATAATTGTGTACTTGATCTTCAACAGACTTTTGTTCGAATACTTATGACTTTGATTTGGCCTGAACATCTTCTTTAGCCCATCATCGTCTCTATAAACAAACCCGAACTCAGGCTTTGTGTGATTAGAGAATTTGAAGGTACATCTTCGATTCCGGGGAACTCGCGCATGACCTCTTTGATCCTGCCATTTGCTATCATATACTCCTTCCTCTTTTCAAGTCTTTGTTCAGTGAAGGCATGTAGTTGAGGAAGATCATAGGCGCAGAGGTTCTTCATATCAGCTTCTGTGAAGGTCACTATCCGCCCATTCTTTCTCTCGACTAAGTACTTGGCGTACATTATGGACTTGTTAGCGAAGGAATGCAGAGAGATCCTCATCACAGTTTTTATGTCCTCTGTAGAAAACACATCCTTTTCTTGGGCAGTTTGCTCGAAACGTCTTCTGATGTCTTCTTTGATTAAAGGATGTAGATTGGGTGCCATGAAGACGGTCTCGGGCTCTGCATTATAGAGGTAAGTGTAAATGTTCTCGTGGAATTTGATTTCTTTCGGTGGAGGTCTTGGGATGGGATTCCTCATGGCATCCATCGATTAAACAATTTGTTTTACCCTGTCCTCTTGTTCTTTGGCTCAGAGGGTTTCTTCACAGGGCTCTGTGGATGGGTCTCTGCTATCTCTGAGGCATTCACTAGATCGAGAGACTGATATTGAACTTTGGGGATCGGTGCAGTGGGCATCAACTCATGGCTGGAAGGTTCTACGTATCTTGCAAGTCCTTCTGCGATTTCCTCAGAGCCAACACTCACCTTTCCCTTCTGAGGTTCTATAGAAGTAGTTCCTTTAACAAAAGTATCACCTTTGTGTAGTTCCTCAGAGGCACATGAATTGAGACTCTGAGTGTTGTGTGCCTCTGAGGTTTTGTGCAGAGCCTATGATTATCGATTTGGCCTTCTCCCTCTCATGATGGCCAGAGCCAGATGCATCTAGGTCCTGCTCATCATGGTTGCCCTCTTCTGCGCTGCCTCTGCCTGGCAAGACGCAGGTGCCTTTCTCTTCCTTCTACAGAGGTGTGTGTCAGTATGCTTCATGATTTTGGTCATCACGTCCTCTGCAGCAAGGCCAAGTTTGTTTACTTCATAGTCGAACTTGAACTTGATTGTCGCGACCATTTTCTTTAGATCCTGTGCCACTGTCTTCCCTTCTTTGGTGATATCTTTCCCCATAATGTTCAGGGTCCTCAGAAGAATCCGACCCATGGCTTGTATATCTTCTTTTGTGGCCAAGTCGGATGTGTTGGTGGCAGAGGGGGGTGGAGTTGCAGAGGTTGAGGTTTTTGGCTGAACAGGGACCATGAAACTACGAGTCATGTCCTTTATCTCCTTTTTCAATTTGGTTAAATCATCCACCCCTGATGTAGTGACCGTGGCTGCAAACTTTCTTATTTCTTCCATGCAGATATCCCCAAGAGCCTTGATGGCGTCTGTTTGGATATTGATGGATTGGGCATAGTTGTTGAAGTCAGTTTTGGTGACATGTGAAGATGAAGACTCTAATAAACTTTTTATGTCGAGAGCATTCTGATTAGAGATTTCTTGGAGTGCCTTCAGAGCTTCTGTTTGAGCTTCGACGACTTTGATTAGTTTGCTGAAGTCATCCCTGGCCACAGAGGATTCCTTTAACTTCGATACTTCCAGAGCAGTCACCAAGAATACGTTGCTTGAGGTTTTGCTATCGTCACTAATCCCAAGGATAGTCTTTAAAGGAATATCAGGGATATTATCAGCCAAGTCATCAATTTTTTCGCACATTTGGTTAAAAATGATTTAAACTCCTCCTTTGTGACGTAAGTGCCTGGGGTAACCTCTGGATCAACACATGATCCAGATTTAGCCAAGGAGTCTTTGGCACCATCAGAGCCTGTAGGTATGATGAGCTTTGGAGGATTTCCTTCTAATCTTCGATGTTCCACAAAAGAATCATCTATAGAAGTTGTGCCGATTGAAATCTGTGGATGTTCTAGATCCACAGAAGTATCATGCATTCTCACTGCCAACTCTGAAGCAGTTTGGTGGTCACTCGTGTGAGTGACAGAGGCAACAAATGCCTCTGTGTGTGGTGGTGTCGTGTCCTGGGGCAAGAGGACACTAATATATGCACCTTCATCCTTTTGAGAGGATGAGGCGGATTTGGTTTCCCCAGTTAAGAGTGGTACAGAGGATGAAGGAATATCCTCTGTCCGGTTGGTAGGGTTAGAGTTCGGACCATGTCGTCCTGTTTCAATACCTTGCTGCACTAGAACTGCAGAGGTAGAAATGTGGGTTGCACAGGGAGTTGGTTTGGGTTGTGTGCCTAAGGCATCTTTTTCCCCCGTCTCCTCCTTCGATTTTCTCTTCTTCTCTTCATCCTCTTCATCACCAGAACTAGAGAGCCCTGTTATGTCCTTAATTTCAACCTCCACAGTTTCCCCTATGCCCCCAAAGTATAGCGATGTTACTTCTTTCGCTATCTCTATGGCCACCTTAAACGAACTGGGGGGTTTTTCTTCAGATCTCTCAATTATTTGGTTTTTTCTCTTTCTCCTCTACAGAGGTTCTTCTGACACCACTGCAGGTCCTTCCATTTCATGTTGCACTATTTGTTCAAAAGTTATCGCCTTGGTTAGTCTTTTCTTTTTAGGCTTCTATAGGACTTCTGTAGTTGTAGCCTCTGTTGCTTTAGTCACAACTCCCTCATAGCCCTTTTTGGCTTTCTTCTTCTTCGTCTTGGAAGCTTTTGTAGGTGATTTTAGAGCCTCTTCCACTTCGACTCTCTTTTTGGATTTTCTTTTCTTTTTCTCCGGTTTGGCACTCACCCCATCCCACTCTCAGGTTCATGAAGCTCTGTCCTCACTTGGGCTTCTTCAGACTCCTCCACTTCTGCTCTCTCAGCTATCTCAAGTCTAAGATAAATCACAATCTCTCCCACTTAGAATCCTAGATGTGGGGGGTTGCAGGACTCGGTGTAGGAGTCCTATGCCCACAAATGTAAGTCCTAACCCCTTCTTCACTACCCAAATAAGTTAGGATACGGGCCGACAGAGGTCTTGCCACAGGATAACCAGTCTTCAGTACTATGGGTTTGTGCGTCTTCATGTCGTATATCTTGATTGTATTGCCCTCTACAGGTAGTTTTCCTTCACCTAGCAGAGCATCCCCTAGAAGAATGGCGAAGAATCTGTTGAACACCAGATTCTTGGGCTTAGTGCTTCTGGCTAGATCTACTTGCTTAGCAATAACCGCATTTCGAATTTCTCTGAAGACGATTCCAGCATAGTCCATAGGCAAATCATAGTACATACCATACATGATTGCGAGTATGGTATGGCTAGATTGATCTGGACTTCCAGCTTTGCAGGTCAGGCATCGGTTAAGGATTGAAAAGAGAACATTCCATAGAGGTGGAAGGTTTTGGCATCTGAATTCAGTTCTCTTGGTAATTGGTGTTGCATACCCAATGAATTTGAGAAATTCCACAACTTCATCATTAGTTGGTTCGTCTGAGAATCTCTCCAGGTTGAGTTGGGTCTTAGTTGGGAGTACAAGAGCCTCTGAGACTTTCCTTCTGTTTATGCCTAGATCTAGTATTTTGGTAGTTGAAGCATGGGTGGCATAACCCATGACACAATACCCATATTTGGCAAATTTTCCGTGCCTAACAATCAACCAGAATTGGTGAATGTAGGTTTCAGGTATGTCAGTCCTTTTTAGGGTTAGGGCTTGGGTTAGAAAATGGTTTTTCAGGATTTGGATTAGTGGAGCATCTTCTTCAAGGTAATCCTTTGGATCCAAGATGACGTAATGGTTGTTTGGTTTTAAGTGGAGTTGCTTGGAGTGGTAGTCATGGTGGGTGAATGAAAGCATCCTGCTGGTTAGGGGTTGTTCTTGTTCATAGACATGGAATCATCCTTTTTAGCAGCTGAGTGCATGGACTTGTTTGAAGCAGATGATCCCTTAGAGTTCTTTAAAGATGCAGAGTGAGACGCCATTGAAATAAAAGGAAGAAGAAAAGGGTATTTCTGCTGGAGAGTTCTTGAGAGAGAGAGAGTGTATAAGTAAAAAAAGGAATTTAGAGAAAAAGGTTTATTTAGTGAGAGGGAGGTGAAAGTTTAGGCGGTAATAAATAAAATATTGAAATTCGTAATCAGTAAAAACGGATAAGGAGCCGTTTCTGAAAAAAACGACGGTACAAATACGGACCAATGAAGTTTTGCCACGTCAGGATGGGCGGTGCACGATCGAGTACGTGCGCCTCCCCCTATTATCACGCGCGTGGCATTTACTATTTGCACATGACAGTGATTTTCAAAAAAATAACCCGCATTGAATGACCATATTAAAATTTCAAGAGATGAAAATGGTAAAAGCTCTGTGAGTTTAGAGCTTCTGAGATCATAAGCAAGGTTCTGAACACCAAGATGACCTAAACAGTTTCGAAAGAACTATGAGATGATCAATCACAAACCAATTGTCATACTCAGTAGATGAGACCCCTTTTTGTGAGGTAGAGAGGCTCTATGATGGGTCATAGAGGCTCTGTGGACGACCTCACATGCTCTGAGATCCAAAATTTCTAAAATAGCAAATATTTGGAGGTATTGATCACTCAAGGGTTTGAGAAAATTTGAAAAGGGCAATGAGAGACATATTTGGAGTGTCATGTCGAGCTCCCCCTAGAATTGTCAAGGTCATTTATTTTAGCTCACCCTTGATCTGTGCTTGGGTCTTTTAGAAATAGGAATTTGACAAGACACAGAGCAAGAGAGTTTTGAAGAAATTTACAAGAAAGGAACTGTACAGAGAATATGTACAATAGAGGCTCTGCGCAAGGGTACAGAGGCTCTGTGAGTCAATTCATGTTAAGCATACCAATCTTGCCAACAAGAAAAACAAATATTTTCTCATCCAAAGCCTTTGTGAAAAGGTCAGCAAGCTGGTAATCTGTGGGAACAAAGTACATTTCTATGGTCCCATGCTCCACATGATGTTTCAGAAAGTGGTACCTGATATCGATGTGTTTGGTCTTAGAGTGCTGAACAGGGTTGGCTGAGATCGCAATGGCGCTTTTGGAGTCACAGAGGATGGGGATTTTCTCAATGTCAAATCCATAGTCTCTGAGTTGGGTTCTCATCCACAGAACCTGTGAACAACAACTAGCGGCAGCAACGTATTCAGCTTCTGCCGTAGATGTCGAGACACAGTTCTGTTTCTTAGAAGTCCAACTTACTAGTTTGCCTCCAAGGAATTGACAACTCCCAGATGTACTCTTTCTGTCTAGCTTGCATCCTCCATAATCTAGATTTGTATAAGCCACAAGATCAAAGCCAGAGTTCTCTGGATACCAGAGACCAAGATTTTTGGTCCCTTCTGAGTATCTAAAGATCCTCTTAACATCATGAAGATGAGATTCTTTGGGGTTAGCTTGAAATCTTGCACAGAGGCATGTGGCAAACATTATATCAGGTCGACTTGTAGTTAAGTATATTAGGTCGAATTGTATTAGTGAAGAGTCAGAGAGTTTGTATTTTTCAAGTATGTCAGAGACATATTTTGATTGGTTTAAGAAAATGCCTTCTTTGGTTTGTTTGACTTGCAATCCTAGGAAGAATATGAGTTCTCCCATCATGCTCATCTCAAACTCACTCTTCATCAATGACTCGAACTTTTTACAATATGACTCATTTGTGGACCCAAAAATAATGTCGTCAACATAAATCTGCACAAGCAGAATCTCACCTTTTCTTTTCTTATAGAATAGGGTAGTATCAGTTGTATCTCTTTCGAAACCATTTGCAAGAAGGAAGTTTGAAAGTTTGTCGTACCAGGCTCTAGGGGCTTGCTATAGTCCGTACAGAGCCATGGCCAAGAAGTAAACTTGATTAGGGTAATTAGAGCTTTCAAGCCCTGGTGGCTGTTGGACATATACTTCTTCTTGAATCTGCCCATTTAAGAAGGCTGACTTTACATGCATCTGGAACACCTTAAAACCTCTATGGGTTGCGAAGGCAAGAAATATTCTTATTGCCTCTAGCCTTGCCACAGGGGCAAAGGTTTCTTCATAGTCGATTCCTTCTTCTTGGCAGTATCCCTTGGCTACCAGTCTTGCTTTGTTCTTGATCACCACACCGTCCTCATCTTTCTTGTTCCTGAAGACCCATTTGGTCCCTATTGCAGTTTTGCCTTTCGACAGAGACACTAGGGTCTATACTTCGTTTCTTTCAAACTGCAGAAGCTCCTCTTGCATTGCTTCTACCTAGTTTGGGTCTTCAATAGATTCAGATATCGTTTTAGGCTAGATGATACTTACAAAATTTGTATAGTAACAAAAATTTGCAGTACTGGATCGAGTCTGCACTTTGTCAGAGGGGTCACCTATGATTTGGCTCTGTGGGTGACTTCTGGTCCATTTTGTCATGCGAGGTAGAGCATGTTCATCTTGATGTTGATCACCCTCTATTGGAGAGAGATGATCATTTATACTTGCCACAGGGCTTGATTGATCATTGTGAGTTGATGTGATGATTTATGTGGTTCCTTTTTCAGAGTTCTCTGATTGTTCTGGTGTTGACCCTTCAGAAGTTTCTTGGAGCCTTGTTCAGTGTTGTCCTCTGTGTGCTCCCCCTCGATGTTTGCACCTACCAAAGTAGTGGAAGGGGGTGAAGTATTGCTTTGACCAGTCAAGGAAGTACCTGTTTGGTCTTCAGAGGCTTCAGCTCCAGAGGATCTGTGGTCATCCTCAGAGGGTCCATCATTATTGAACATCTCTTCAAACAGGTGATGAAGATCATTTGCTCTAGATGAATCACCATATTCTTTATCATGGAGTTTGAGTCCTGAGCTGATTTGCTCAAAAGTCATCTGAAAAGCGTTATCAAAGGAAACATTTATGCTTTCAAGTATATGTTTTGATTTCAGTACGTAGACTCTGTATGCCTTGGAGTTTGATGAATAACCAACGAATTTGGCTTCATCAGCTTTAGGGCTGAATTTCCCTATTTGCTCTCTATCGTTCAACACGAAACATTTGTAGCCGAAGACGTGAAAGTACTTGATATTTCGCTTTCTCTGGTTGAGCAGGTGCTAAGGGGTCTTTGCATGCCTCTTTACTATCAGAGATCGATTCTGAGTGAAACATGCAGTTGAAATGGCTTCTGCCCAAAAGGAAATCGGGAATCTTGAGGCAGTGAGCATAGTTATGGCGGCTTCCATTAGTGTTCTGTTCTTGCGTTCAACAACAACATTTTGTTGTGGAGTCCTTGCAGTAGAGAAGTTCTGTGAGATGCCCTCTGTCGTAAGATAGGCTTTGATGGTTGAGTTTTTGAACTTTGTGCCATTGTCACTTCGTACTCTCAGAACCCTTCAATCATGAAGAACTTGTATTATCTTAAGGAGATTGATTAGTACCTCAGTAACATCTGATTTCTTTTGAACAAATTCAACCCAAGTATATCTAGAAAATTCATCTATGAGTACAAGGATGTACTTCTTGCCACCTAGACTCTACACAGATATAGGACCACGGAGGTCTACATGAAGCATTTGCAGAGGTCTAGTGCAAGATATATCTGATTTTGTCTTATGGGCAGCCTTTTTAAGTTTGCCCATCTCACATGCAGAGCATAGATGATCTCTGTCAAACCTTATACTTGGTAGCCTACTTACCAGGTTTAATTTAACAAGTTTGCTTAAAGTGTGAAAATTTAAGTGATAAAACCTGTTATGCCAGAGCCAAGCTACCTCATTCTTTCTTGAGACCAGACAAAGCTTTTCATTTTTGTTGATCGACTTGAAATCCATGAGGTAAAAGTCACCTCGTCTTTTGGCTTGCAGAAGTTCTGTGGTTGTATCTTCTTTCAACAGAGAACAATATTTCTTTTTAAACATTACATCTAGTCCATTATCAAAGAGTTGGCTAACACTTAGTAGGTTGTGCTTAAGGCCATCTACATAAGCCACTTTGTTGACATCGTTGTCTCCATTGGCAATGACTCCATAGCCTTTGATTTGACCCTTCTTGTTGTCTCCGAAGGTCACAGAACCACCTCCATGTTTTTCTTTGTAAGAGGATAGCAACCCTCTGTCGCCAGTCATGTGCCTTGAACAACCGGAGTCTAGGTACCAAATGGGCACATGTTGTTTCTTCTGCGGACAGATTAAGAGGATTTAGGTACCCATTTCCAAATGGGTCCAGGCTTGTTAGAAGTCTTTAAAGATGCCTTAGCACCTTTGAGTTTGCCTTTATCCTCTTTAACAGAGGTACCACTTTGTCCTTTCTCACCCTTGAATATGGCATTCTTGGATTTTGGGTGAGATATAAGACAGGAAGGCCTTGAAAAATATTGATTAAGAGCATGCATAAGATCAAAACATTTATAGTGAGAGACTTCAGAAGCAAACTTCTTAAACATTTCATTAAACTTGTCAAAGGAGTGTACAGAGCATTTTTTTACAACAACCCATTTTAGATTTGGGTTTCTTTTCACAGAAAACTTTGTCTAATCTAGGTTGAGTTTTGTCAAAAACTCCTCTTGGATGGCTCTTTGATTGTACTCTCCCTTGATGACCTACTTTTCGATAATTCACTGCCACAGAAGCATTAAATTTATCAAATTTGGGCGATTTTCCCTTCTGTTGCCAAGTGAGCTTTTCTTGAAATGGCTTTATGGGCTTTGGAAGCTTGAGAGATCTTAATCTTTTCGTTGTTTAATTTTTCAAGCTCAAGAGAAGTCTTTGCTTGCAGACACATATCCAAAAAGTCAGAGCAGATGGGTATGCCTGTGGTTCCCCTTTTGGGAGCTACTATTCTGTTAAGAATACCAGAGGGAAACTCATTTTCCTCTGGACTACAGGGGACTATCTCAAGTTCCACAGAACTTGTCTCAATATCGATAGAGGAGGACTCAGACTCTGACTCATAATCTGAATCGAGAAAGTCTCTGTGATTGAGAACATGACCTTCTGGAAGTGCATTGCTTTGTCTTTTGGAAGTGTCCATGGGAAAATTTAGATCTTTTGAAATGCATGGGATCACCATAGGAACACTTAGAAAATTGAGAAGATCTTGCTCAAAGATTTCTCCTACTTCAGAGGCTACATCAGGATGACTAAGAAATTGATTTTCATAGGATTTTCTCAAGTCACTTTCCAAAAATCTTTTGAACAACTTTTCTTCCACAAAGGCTAGAAAAAACTCTGGTGCATCAGAGGACAGTTCCTTTTCAGGAATCATCATGCACATAAAAGCCATTAGAGTTTGTGTTTTTGGATGACCAAATCTGAAGACCCCTATCTGTTTTTGAGACAAATATTTCTTTGGAATAGATTTTCTCTTTGATGAGAGTGCAGATGGTAAATTACTGTTTTCATACCATACATTTGCCATCTGCAGAGGTTTCCTCAGATGTGGTCCTTCAGAGGTTTTGTGCCTCTTGAATGTGGATGATATGTTTGGAAGACTTGATTTTAGAAATTGTCCAGGGCAGAAAATGTTTGCTAAAGATTTGTTTCTTTTATTCCCAGTATAGGGGTCTATGTCGTCAAACCCTATACCTCTTCTGCCAATCTGGGTATTAACTTTCTCATGAACTTTTTGAGCATCCTGATATCTCTTAATCAGAAGATCTCTGTCGAGTAGATCTTGATGAAGTACTTCTCTTTCTTTTTGAATTTTTTTTTCAAAGATGTTAGAGCATAAATCTGTTGGATACAAGATCAAGAATACTGAAGGTCAAAGTTGAGGAAGTCAAAGCTGCTAAAGTCAAATCTCATTAAAAGTCAAAGTCTATTTTGTAATAAGTCAAACTTAGTTGTATTTGTATTTGTTGTTTCCTTTGTATTAGGTGTTAGTATAAATACATTTTCTTCTTGTATTTTCAGTAGTTACAAGTGTCAGAGTTCAGTTGTACATTTAAGAGAAGTCAGATTGTAGAGAGAGAGAGAGTTCTAGAGAGAGAAAGTGTAAAGATTGAATTTGAAAGAAATCAAACAGGTAATCGATTTGTTTTATCTTGTTTGTTTGATTGTTTGATTAGAAACTAGAATCTGGAACAATCAATTGGTATCAAAGCAGATCCAAAAGCTGAAATCAGATCAAGAAAATCAAGAAAAGAGTTACTGTTCATCATCTCTGTGGTCGTTACTGTTCAGAATCAAATTTTGATTTTGAATGTGTTTTTGGAGCAGATTTTGATTAGGATTTGTTATAAAAGTGTATTAGATCGAGTTCTTGTAATTCAATTTCAGTTTCGCACTATAAATCACACGAATTTAGTGATTTTGGATGAGTTTTTGTTAACGAGTCGTTTTTACTGTTACATCGATTCTTTTGATTTGTAAGTGTTTCTTTGTAAGTTTCTTGAGTTGTAATTCGTTCTAGTGTTGTAATCGAGCAACAATCCAGAGTTTCAGATCATTTGGACCACATTTGGATCGTTTTTCAGATGAAAAATAGTTTTTGGGCCGAGAGAAGGAAGAACGCGCTAGATCCCTCAAACGCGCAAGTTCTTCGTGAAACGCGCTAGTTCATCATCTAGAACGCGCTAGTTTATCAGCTAGAACGCGCAAGCTGAAGGAATCAATTTTGGTCAAAACGCGCAAGCTAAAGGAATCAATTTTAAAAACGCGCTAGTTGATGTCTGCGAGTTTGGCGAAAAGCGCACGTAGTGATCTGCGAGTTCACCAAACGCGCTAATCGAAGCTAGCGAGTTTGGCGAGGAACAGTGGTTAGCGTGTTCTTCGACGTGCGAGTTTTGTAAACGCGCAAGCCTCTATTAGCGAGTTTTAGCGTGAACAGTTGTTAGCGAGTTTAGGCACTTGCGAGTTTCTTCGATCTGCGAGTTTGCTTGCGAGTTCATCTGCGAGTTTGATCTGCGAGTTTGCCTGCGAGTTTGCTTGTGAGCTTGTCTGCGAGTTTGCTTAAGAGTTTATAAAACGCGCAAGTCTGGATCTGCGTGTTTCTCAGTCTGCGAGTTTTAGGGCTTGCGAGTTCAATAGTGACTTGCGAGTTCTGATACTTAGTCAATTTTTTTTTTTTCGAATTTTTCAAAACTGTAATATGGCCTTGGGGGACATAGTTCTTTCTGTGATCAAAATATCTGAATTTATTTTCAAGATTTTTTCTTGTGATTTCACATTTTGGACTAACGATCAATTCTAGTTTCTTATTTGATATATTTTTCAAACAGGTTTAAAGAAGATGACTTCCAAAGATGCACTTTCAATCGGCACTGATGTAAAGCCTCCGGTATTGTTCAAAGGTGAATATGAACAATGGAAGGACAGATTTTTGGACTTCATAGACAGGCACTCAAATGGAGAGAATATACTTCTGTCTATCACCGAAGGTCCCATGAAACCAATCATAATTCATGTACCTGCTGATGATGTTGATGGTAATGATATTGATGGTGATGATGAAGATGTGGAAAAAGAAATAAAGACAAAACCAGTTAAAGTTGACTGCTCTCAGTACTCAGAAGAACAGAAGAGTAGATTTAAAGCTGAAAAACAAGCGAGATCTCTTTTACTCCAAAGCATTCCAAATGACATCTACATCAAGATAGATAGCTTCAAACATGATGCTAAACAGATGTGGAATCAATTGGAAAAGATGATGATGGGATCAAAGATAGGGCATCAGATAAAGGTGGCCAACTGCATCAATAACTATGAGGAATTCAAGGCTAAGGAGAATGAGAGTCTTGAAGACACTTATGAAAGATTTACATTGCTTCTAAATAAGCTGACTAAGAACAAAGTCAAGAAGAAGCAGTTGGAAAACAATGTGAAATTTTTGAGCATCCTTCGTCCTGAATGGAAAAAGCACACAAGAAGGATGAAGCAAATGAAAGATTTGAATGAAATCCCTCTTCATGAAGTTTATGAGACCCTAAAACAGAATGAAGAAGAGGTTGAAGAGAAAAGAGCTGAGAAGAAGAAGTCAATACAAGTTCCTGATCCTATAGCTTTGGTTGTTGGTGAAAAGAAGAAAGAAAAGAAAGAGAATATTGAGAAGAAGAAGAAAAAGATAGTACGTTCAAGTTCATAGTCTGGTTCTGTATCAGATAGTGATGATGGCGAAAGTTTGAAACAAGCTATGATATTGCTGACCCGTGCATTTCAAAAGAAATTTTATAAGAAGTCGGGATCAAATTCTCAACGCTATTCGTCATCAAGTTCAAAGAACCACGAGCACCGAGAGAGGGTAGAAGGCAAGAGATTTGAAGAGAATAGGTATGGTGATAAGAAACCGGATGAGAAGAAGAAGTTTGCAAATGACTACACTGCTGTTGAGAATCCAACAACTGATTCAATTAAATGCTACAATTGCGGTAAGTTGGGTCATTATGCCAAAGATTGCAGAAAGCCGAAAGTTCGCAACTGTCAGTACTATCAGAACAAGTTGCTTTTGGCAAGACAACAAGAAGTTGGTGTTGCTTTAATGGCCGAGGATGAGTTTTGGTTAGATCATTCTGAGGATGAAATTGATGAGAAAGAAGAAAATGCTCATATATGTCTCATGGGAAAAGAAGAAAAGGATGATGAGTCAGATGATGAGGCAGTTAATGAGGTATTAAACTTAACTCCAAAAGATTTCATTACCATGTTGGAAACCATGGTGGTTGAGCTTCAAAATTTACAAAATAATTTGAAAAATGAAAAGGAAAAGGTTGCTAAAAAGAACAAGAAGATCTTTGAACTTAATACTTCTGTTATTTCAAACAAAGATCTGATTGATTCTTTACGCAAATCTGATTCTGATTCTAAATCTAAAGTAGATGATTTTGAAAAGAAGATTTCTGAGTTTGAAGGTAAAGTAAATAAATATGGGTTTGAAAAGAATGAATCTGCACTAACTGTTTATAAATTGCAGGTTGAAAACAAGAATTTGAACAAGAAGGTAAATGATCTGGAAGTTAAACTTTATAAAATAGGTCAAACAGATCAAACCATTTTTCTTAATGCTCCTAATGAAGAGGTTGATGTTAAGCAAAGATGGGGACTTGGTTTTAACAACCCCCATTATCTTAAGAAAGCCATAAGAAAACAGCCGACACTTTGTAACTATGATTTTCTTGCTTGTGCTGGTAAACATACTCATTTAAAACCCAAATTTGTTACCAAATTGTCAGACGAAGATGAGGCCAAAGAAACTGAAAATAGAAAGAATAAAAATAAAATGCAACTACCATTTAACTATGTAAAGTTAAATGATAGTTATCTTTCCGAAACACCAAAAGTTCTTTCAAATGACTATTTTGTTAGTTATTCTGCTTCTGAGATGAAGGCAAAACCTGCGATTGCAAAGGTTTATGTTCCTACATCTATTCTTGAAAGCAAAATAGTAGATCTTGAAAATGTTTTATCTGATGAAAAACTTTTGGGTGATATACAACAAATTGTGTTTTCTACAGTTCTAAAGAACACTGTTTTTCAATCTAAATATACAAAGTGTTCTACAGTTTCTAAGGCTTCTCAATCTTCATCTGATAATTCTGATGACTTATTTGAGTCTGCGAATGATTCTTTTAATTCTGATGATGGGAGCATGGAAGAATCTGATATGTTTGATATTCATTCTAAACTTCCTGATCATTCTACTTGTCTTAAAAATGACAAAGTGTTACCAAGTGCTGTTCATATTGGTGAAACATCAACTAAGGTTGGTGATTCCGTTTCTGTAACTGCTGATTACTATGCTCATGGTAAGAAACATAAAAAACAGCGATTACAGAAACAGAAATACACTGGTATACATCAGAAAACTCAATCTAGGAAATCTGCTTTTCCTAATAAATCTAAATCTTATGTTTCAGAGTTAAAGAAGAAAAAGTCGAAAGCTCAATCTAAATGGAGACCAAAAAGGAGGGATGATGAGATAGTGGAATCAGTTACTGATAATTCTTGTACTAAAACTGATAGTAGTGATTCTGATATAGTTGATCAATGTGCTTCTCATAAACAAAACCTTGTAACTTCTTACAAGCGTTACTCAATAAAGCAGTTGATTCAATTATCTCCTATTACTACTAAATTTCATAATGATTATCGGAAAACTGACTTTGCTTATTCTCATGATTCTTCTGATTGGTATGGATCTTATCATGTATATTCTTCTAGATCAAATGATTTTAAAGGTTTTCAAATGAACAGAGGATCCATTTTCAAGTGGATACCAAAATCTTGTGCTAATCCGTTAGGGCCCGTTCTTAAATGGGTACCTAAAATTGTTATTGCCTGATTTCTCTTGCAGACCCGGCATATGTGGTACTTGGACAGTGGATGTTCCAAGCATATGACTGGGCAAAAAGCTTTATTGTCTAACTATAAAGAGAAATTCAGCGGAAATGTCAGATTTGGAAACGATCAGCTTTCACCTATCTTAGGATATGGTGACATTATACAAGACAACATAACAATCAGTAAAGTGAGTTATGTCGAAGGCTTGGGGCACAACTTATTCAACATAGGTCAATTCTACGATAAAGGGTTAGAGGTCAACTTCAAGTCTAAGAGTTGCTCAGTTCGTACTGAAGACGGAACAGAACTCTTGGGTGGACATAGAAAGACAAACCTCTACACCATCAACTTGTCCAAAGTTCAGATTGACAATCAGGTATGCTTGTTGACAAAAGCTACACAGCAACAAAGTTGGCTCTGGCATAGACGGTTATCTCACTTGAACTTTCGTTACATCAACACGCTGGTTCGTGGGAAGTTGGTAAAGGGACTTCCTGAGCTGAAATACGAACGAGAACACTTATGCGCAACATGTGAGAAGGGTAAGATGAAGAGAGCCGCACACAAACCGAAGCCTGAACCAAGCACTAGTTTTCCGTTAGAACTGATACACATGGATTTATGTGGACCAATGAGAACTCAGAGTTTGGGTGGTCAGAAATATGTGCTGGTAATTGTGGACGATTACTCCAGATACACGTGGGTCAAATTTCTACGTTCAAAAGATGAGACACCGGAAGTTCTCATTTCATTCTTAAAGAAGACCCAGGTGAAACTGCAGCGACAAGTCAAGTTCCTTCGAACTGACAATGGCACAGAATTCAAGAACAAGATTGTTGATGAATATCTCGATTCAGTTGGGATTTCACATCAGTATTCTGCTGCTAGAACCCCTCAACAAAATGGAGTAGTAGAAAGACGTAATAGGACGCTAGTCGAGGCCGCTCGGACTATGCTTAGGCAATCGGATCTACCTCTATTCTTGTGGGCGGAAGCTGTGTCGACTGCATCCCATACGCAAAATCGTTCCATGATTCACCGTCGATTTCAAAAGACTCCATATGAGCTGATCAACAACAGAACACCTACCATCAAATACTTTCATATATTTGGGTGTAAATGTTTTGTGCTTAACGATAGAGAGAGTCTGAATAAATTCAGTGTTAAGGCGGACGAAGGCTTCTTTATCGGTTATTCTTCAACATCTGCTGCATATCGGGTTTATCTAAAGAAGTTAAAGACAGTTGTGGAGAGCGTCAATGTCACATTTGATGAAGATATGGCTTCTGATCATCTCAGTTCATAACCCGTTATCACTGGTGTATTAGCTTCTGGGCAGATCTGTCCAGAACCCACATCCATAGCGTCAAATTCGGATAACGCTTCTACATCCACTTCACATTTAACTGATTTAGATTTGTTATTTGAATTATTTTATGATGAGTTTCTTGGAACTAATGTATCTAAATCTGCTGTGACTGACAGGTCTGAAGATACAAGTTGTAATCATCAAGTCACTTCAGAGGTCATTACTGAACAAGCATCCCCAGTTCAGACAGAAACTCATATTCCTATTGTTACTCCTACAGTTGACGATGCACAAGCAAATATTGAGCCAGAAGTAACTGTTTCAGTTGGGTGTAATACTTTGTCTACTCAACAGCCTGAATCTGCTGTTCCCACTGATAATTCTGCACATGAAACTTCAACTGACAACTCCTCTCCTGTAATTCAAACTGAAGATTTTGAAAGTGGATTTCAAGATGATGATCATGTTCAGAATTCATCTATTCCACTCCCACATGAGCATCACTGGACCAAGGACCATCCATTACATCAAGTAATTGGAGATGTTGACAAGCCTGTTCAGACAAGGTCAATGACTCTTAATCAGTGTATGCATGACTCGTTCCTCAGCAAGATTGAGCCAACTCGAGTATCTGAGGCTCTTGCTGATTCGGACTGGGTATCTACGATGCAAGAAGAGATCAATCAGTTTGAAGCCCTAAAGGTTTGGAGATTAGTTCCTAAACCAGAAGGATAGACCATGATAGGAACTAAATGGGTATTCAAGAATAAGAAGGATGAAGATGGTATCGTCGTCAGAAACAAAGCTAGACTTGTTGCTAAAGGCTACCGGCAAGAGGAAGGCATTGATTATGACGAGACGTATACTCCAGTAGCGCGCATAGAGGCAATCAGAATGTTTCTCGCCTACGCCGCTCATAAGAACTTCACAGTCTTTCAGATGGACGTGAAAACAACCTTTCTGAACGGCATTCTTAAAGAAGAAGTGTACGTGTCTCAACCAGAAGGATTCGTTAATCCAGATAAGCCAAATCATGTCTACATATTGGACAAAGCCCTTTATGGATTAAAACAAGCCCCTCAAGCCTGGTATGATGTCTTATCCAAATTCTTGGTCAAGTCGGGTTTCTCTAAAGGTAAGATCGATACCACTTTATTCATAAAGAAGGAAAAAGCTGATATTATTCTTATTCAGATTTATGTTGATGATATAATATTTGGTTCTACTATTCCAAAATATTGCAAAAACTTTTCAAACCTTATGGTGTCACGTTTTCAAATGAGTATGATGGGAGAGATGAATTTCTTTCTCGGATTACAAGTTAAACAACTTTCTACGGGGATTTTTATCAATCAGTCTAAGTACATTTTGGACATTCTTCGGAAGTACAAAATGGAAGATTGCAAATCTATTGGCACCCCGATGGCACCAGGAACTAAGATTCACGCTGATCCTTCGGGTACAAGTGTTGATCTTAGAACATATAGAGGTATGATTGGTTTTTTGATGTATCTTACTTCCAGTAGACCAGATATTATGTTTAAACATGTCTTTGTTCTAGATATCAAGCTGCTCCCAAAGAATCCCATTTGGCCGCTGTCAAACGGATCTTTAGATATCTGAAGGGGACTGCAGACCTTGGTCTGTGGTATCCTAAGGATACAGGGTTTCAACTGACTGCATATTCAGATGCAGATCATGCAGGTTTCATGTTGGACAGAAAGAGTACTTCTGGTCACGTACAATTCCTTGGAGACAAGCTCGTTAGCTGGGCTTCAAAGAAACAGTTCTGTGTTTCCACATCGACTGCTGAAGCAGAGTATGTAGCTGCTGCCAGTTGCTGCTCTCAAGTCTTGTGGATGCGAACACAGCTACGAGACTACGGATTCAAGTATGACAAAATTCCAATCTATTGTGACTCGAAGAGTGCGATTGCCATATCTGCTAATCCTGTCCAGCATACGAAAACCAAACACATTGATGTAAGGTATCTTTTTATCAAAGATAATGTTGAAAAAGGAACAATTGAACTTTATTTTGTAAAAACAGATTATCAACTTGCAGATTTATTTACCAAACCCTTAGATGAGAAGAGATTTAATTTTCTTGTTTCTAAGCTTGGTATGTTAAATATGAAGACATAATCAGTTATTACCTACTAAAGTTACGTATTGTTATTTTTCATCATTTTCTTTATCTTTATATCTAAAGGATACCTGCACTTTAATGGTTTGCTCATGATCTCAGGGGGAGTTAGAGAAGATTTTAAATGATCTACATTCATTTGAGGGGGAGTAACACTAATTTCTGCATTTTGCTTAACAGACAAAATTTTTGCAATGCATGATTTTAGGGGGAGTTTATAAGTAACAAGGAGTAAGACAATGATTTCTGATTACTTCTGATCAGAACTCGTTCTATAATTGTTTTACTGTTTTCCGTTGTTTATTTCCGAATAAATTTTGTGAATAAATTTTGACTAGACTTTGAGACTTATACAGGATGAGAGAAGCTGACACGATCATATCTACATGACTACAACTGACTTTCTGAGATTTAAGATTGAGCGACAAGGTAAACTTCTTATCTTAATCTCACATATATCTGAAAGAAGGACAACTTTCAGGTACATAAAACATGTTCTTAAATGTTCAAACCACTTCCCAATTCTTAAACAGATTTTATAATTTGGAAGTGTGATTTTAAATGTTTTCATTTTATTTTTGTTCTTCATTGATAAACAAACCGTGTGTTTCCAAAGATAAATACTTGTGTATTGTCTTTTCTATATACTTTCAAGTATTCACACACACTGGTTTGAATTTTTCTTCAAAATGTTCTTATCACGTCTCTAAATTGAAACTATTTTTCTTCGATGATAAGACACCCCGTTTGTATTTCAAAGAATTTTGAGCGATATTTCATTTCAAAACGTTATTTCAAGAATGTCTATATTTTGTTTCGTATAGACAAATATCAATTATTCTTGACCATAAGCTTTAATTGCTATATCATTCATTTCTGATCATTTTCATACAATGTCAGATTTTCAAACAAGTCTTTTGCACTCATGTTTATTCATTCAATATACTTGTTTGAAAATACTTCAATGTTTAAAAATGCTCATATTTTCATGATTACTTTTTGAGCATACATTCATCTGATATTTGTATATGAGCTTTAACTGATAAAGTTAAACCATTTGAGGAACTCATGCTTTATAGGAAACTTGGGTTCTTTGTGCTAGGAATTAACTAAACTTCTATGGATTCATGTTAACCAGTGTTTCCTACCCAAGAAGGTAATCCTTTAGTGATTGAGTGTGAGGAGTCAAAAAGAAATGAGTGTGGGTGTGATGAGGTAAAATAGAAAAGAGAGTTTGGTTAGTCGTGAGCTTATTGATTAAAAAGAAAGAGGGTGTGAGATCAGAGTAAAAGAATATCAAACTCTGCACCAACTACTTTCTGAGCCGGGCAGCCACATTACTAGCATTTCACAATTCTTTGGTGAATGTTATTGAATCAGGCAAATAGCCCATGCCAACTCTTGCTTAAACCCCACCAACCACTCATTTTCTTCTCAAAAAGAAAATGTTTCACATTTTCAAGGGGACGCATCATATAATCTATCTGATTTTCATTTGGAAAATCTGGATATTGAAAAAGAAGGAATTCTGCCCCACCTTCGCACTTCAATCATGCACTTAGAGTCTGTGTTTATCTACTGTTGTCTCAGTGGTTTACACAATGTTGAGCCTTATTAAAATGCAATCATCGTGCTTAATTCTTTATACACTTGCACAAGCACACAAAGAATTTGTTTCTTTGTCATAACATTCATAGAATTTGCCTTTGTGGTATTTCGATGATTGGATGGAAGCCCTGGGGGAGTGAACATCAAAAAGCTCTTTTATATTGTGTATTTGTTACACACAGTGACTTTGTGTTACTGACAGGCATATTAGCTGATTCATCTGTTGATTCAGGAGTTACATGTTCTTATTTTTGTCTAGATTTGCAAAGATCTAGATGAAACCTCGGTTATGGATCACAGAATCAGGGGCTCTTGTCAGATCAGAATGGTTAATGACATTTCTTGGACGCAAAGTTTTGATGATATAGATGCTCAAATCATCAAAAAGGGGGAGATGGTTTGAAGAAATGTTAAAGTTTTTGAAGTTAAAGGGAGATGATATCAAAGAAATGACAAAGATTTAAAGTTTTGAAGACGATCAAAGAATTTCTGAAGTTTTGAGGAATTTTTCTTTGAAGATTATTTGCTAAAGCATTTGAGCTGATTCTGAAGATAATTTTTTCCAAAAGTCTGAAAGTGTTCTATGCAAGCATTGGGGAGATTGTTATTTGTTTGAAGACAGTTTTGGAAAGAAAATCATCAATGAAAAAGGGGAGTTTGCTTTGACAGAGCTTAAATTGAAGACTGAATTGCTAGATCTTTCAACAATGATCTTGAATCCAAAGGGGGAGATTGTTAGAGCATAAATCTGTTGGATACAAGATCAAGAATACTGAAGGTCAAAGTTGAGGAAGTCAAAGCTGCTAAAGTCAAATCTCATTAAAAGTCAAAGTCTATTTTGTAATAAGTCAAACTTAGTTGTATTTGTATTTGTTGTTTCCTTTGTATTAGGTGTTAGTATAAATACATTTTCTTCTTGTATTTTCAGTAGTTACAAGTGTAAGAGTTCAGTTGTACATTTAAGAGAAGTCAGATTGTAGAGAGAGAGAGAGAGTTCTAGAGAGAGAAAGTGTAAAGATTGAATTTGAAAGAAATCAAACAGGTAATCGATTTGTTTTATCTTGTTTGTTTGATTGTTTGATTAGAAACTAGAATCTGGAACAATCAAAAGAGATGGCGTTTAGGCGATCACTCTCACTGTTCTTTAGGTCCTTATCCTTTTCTTTTAAAGCTTGATCAAGTTTGGAAACTTTTTCTTTTAGACCCTTCTTTTCAAAAATATGCTCAGAGACGAGTGTTTTTCATTCAAGATACAACTTATCCTTCTCTTGGGTGAGAAGTTTTGTTTCTCTTTCAAAGAATACTAATTTCTTCTCTAGTTCTGAGCACGTGTTTTTACAGGCAAGAAACTCGTTTTGTAGTTGAAGAGTTTGTTTTCAGAGTCTATATTAGCTGAATCAGAAGTAGATACCTCACTATAGTCGTCAGAGGTGTGAACTTCTGCCATTCCACAGAAGAGTGCATTGTTGTCCCCTTCATCAGAGGATTCATCGGTCACGAGGTTTTCTTGTTCTGCCATCAGGGACCTTTGAGTGTAGTACTCTACTTTCTTTTATAGAAAGCAGCATCTCTGACAGGTTTCCCTTTGATGGTAGTTGACCTGCACTCTGCAGCAAAGTGGCCCGACATCCCGCATTTGAAGCATCCTTCATTTTGTTGAGGGGCTTTGTCTACACCTCTGTCGTCTATCTTCTGTCTACTTCTTCTTTCATCATGCCTCTGATCACCAAAATCTTCTGTCCCAAAGTTTCTCACTTCACCATACCCTCTACCTCTGTCGTCTCTTTTCTCTCTTCTTCTGTATTCTAGCTTTTTCTTAAGACCCCTGTTGAATTTTCAGGTCATAAGAGCAAGAGTTTTGGCTAGAGCAGCCATATCAATATCCTCCTCTAAGCTTTCTTCACTTTCACTCTCTGCCACTAATACCTTCTTCTTCTTCTTCTTTTTCTTCTTCTTCTTCTTCTTCTTCTTCTTCTTCTTCTTCTTCTTCTTCTTCTTCTTCTTCTTCTTCTTCTTCTTCTTCCTCTTCTTCTTTTCTGTGCATCTTCTGTCACCTTCTCCTTTCCTTTGTCTTGACCTTCTGTGGCACTTCCTACCAGGGCCGGAGGTCCACCGACAGGGGTTGTCAACTTTGAAAATTGGTTCTCTTGGCTAATTAATGTCCCAAAAATATCGGAGATAGACCAAACATCAAGATCTAGAGTTGCTTGCATGGACATTGTCAGATAAAGCCATTCGTCATTGAGACTCTGAAGAAATCTGACATTGTTCTCCTCAGAGGTTATGTGGATTCCAAACCTCTTGCATTTGTTGATCAAGGAGTTGTATCTGTTATAAGTGCTCTGAATGGATTCACCTGGCAGAGCCTTAAATGCAAAGTATTCGTTGAGGAAGTCAAAGCTGCTAAAGTCAAATCTCATTAAAAGTCAAAGTCTATTTTGTAATAAGTCAAACTTAGTTGTATTTGTATTTGTTGTTTCCTTTGTATTAGGTGTTAGTATAAATACATTTTCTTCTTGTATTTTCAGTAGTTACAAGTGTAAGAGTTCAGTTGTACATTTAAGAGAAGTCAGATTGTAGAGAGAGAGAGAGAGAGTTCTAGAGAGAGAAAGTGTAAAGATTGAATTTGAAAGAAATCAAACAGGTAATCGATTTGTTTTATCTTGTTTGTTTGATTGTTTAATTAGAAACTAGAATCTGGAACAATCAAAAGAGATGGCGTTTAGGCGATCACTCTCACTGTTCTTTAGCTCCTTATCCTTTTCTTTTAAAGCTTGATCAAGTTTGGAAACTTTTTCTTTTAGACCCTTCTTTTCAAAAATATGCTCAGAGACGAGTGTTTTTCATTCAAGATAGAACTTATCCTTCTCTTGGGTGAGAAGTTTTGTTTCTCTTTCAAAGAATACTAATTTCTTCTCTAGTTCTGAGCACGTGTTTTTACACGCAAGAAACTCGTTTTGTAGTTGAAGAGTTTGTTTTCAGAGTCTATATTAGCTGAATCAGAAGTAGATACCTCACTATAGTCGTCAGAGGTGTGAACTTCTGCCATTCCACAGAAGAGTGCATTGTTGTCCCCTTCATCAGAGGATTCATCGGTCACGAGGTTTTCTTGTTCTGCCATCAGGGACCTTTGAGTGTAGTACTCTACTTTCTTTTATAGAAAGCAGCATCTCTGACAGGTTTCCCTTTGATGGTAGTTGACCTGCACTCTGCAGCAAAGTGGCCCGACATCCCGCATTTGAAGCATCCTTCATTTTGTTGAGGGGCTTTGTCTACACCTCTGTCGTCTATCTTCTGTCTACTTCTTCTTTCATCATGCCTCTGATCACCAAAATCTTCTGTCCCAAAGTTTCTCACTTCACCATACCCTCTACCTCTGTCGTCTCTTTTCTCTCTTCTTCTGTATTCTAGCTTTTTCTTAAGACCCCTATTGAATTTTCAGGTCATAAGAGCAAGCGTTTTGGCTAGAGCAGCCATATCAATCTCCTCCTCTAAGCTTTCTTCACTTTCACTCTCTGCCACTAATACCTTCTTCTTCTTCTTCTTCTTCTTCTTCTTCTTCTTCTTCTTCTTCTTCTTCTTTTCTGTGCATCTTCTGTCACCTTCTCCTTTCCTTTGTCTTGACCTTCTGTGGCACTTCCTACCAGGGCCGGAGGTCCACCGACAGGGGTTGTTAACTTTGAAAATTGGTTCTCTTGGCTAATTAATGTCCCAAAAATATTGGAGATAGACCAAACATCAAGATCTAGAGTTGCTTGCATGGACATTGTCAGATAAAGCCATTCGTCATTGAGACTCTGAAGAAATCTGACATTGTTCTCCTCAGAGGTTATGTGGATTCCAAACCTCTTGCATTTGTTGATCAAGGAGTTGTATCTGTTATAAGTGCTCTGAATGGATTCACCTGGCAGAGCCTTAAATGCAAAGTATTCGTTGATGCATAAAGCTCTGTTGTTCTTTAGGGTTTTGGCTCCACCCTAAAGCTATTTCTTGAGCTTCAACCACATATCTTTTGATGTTTCACAGGAGTCAAGGGACTGAAAGATGTCATTTGGAATGGCCATTATGAGTAGCCTTTTGGCTTTCTTTACAAGTTCATGCACGACACTCTCTTGCTCAGTCAACTCGTTAATAGGTTTGGGATGATGGTATTCAGGTATTTCTAGAGTGTTTGCGGTAGCTGGAACACGAGGGACAGTGATCATAGGAATGTAAGGAGGATTGTGAAGAAACTCGACCAGTCCAAGTTCCATACCTTCAAGGAAGTGTACCATCCTGATTTTCCACTGAGGATATTCATCCCTCACTAAAGTACGAGGTTTTGATTGAGATCATGTACTGAAATAGTTGACTGTGTTCGCCATTTTCAGTTGGAGAGAGTAAGACAGAAAAACAGAGTATAAGATGAACTGATGAAAGGAACAAGAATATGCTCAACGATGATGAGTATTTGGTATGAGAGAGTTAATAACCAACAAATAAGCTTTGACTATGTCTTTAGCGGGTCAAACACACTTGCCTTTGAATCTATATCAAACTGGTTGAAAATAGTTTCAGAAAACAGAGTATGTTTATGAATGGAGATCAAAGTAAAGAACATCCTCAAACTACTACCAAGAACACATGAATCAAGTATAGAACAGGATCCTTTGATATTAAGAATCAATGTCTGCTCTGATACCAATTGTTGATCCCAAAATAAGATGTTCTTAACTTGATAAACTTTTGACTACACACAAACTAATAAACAAGAGTGCGGAAGCGTTTTAGTATGTAGAGAAAGTAGAACATGCTAGGTAGTAGACACACAAACAAACAATGAAAAGAAACGTAAAATGCAACAAGATAATTACTGTCAGGATCGAATTCTCAACAAGAATTATAAATACTCAGAAACAATATCAGAGAAGTTTGCGGAATAACACTTTGATATTCAATGAAACAGTAAACAAACAGTGAATATGATGAACAACTTGTAAACTTATATTGAATGCTTGAAATCACAAGATTACACACACAACCTCAATCTTGAAGAACAGGCTCTTTCAAGACGAATTCTACTTCTCTAGAATTAGGAACAATGCCTTGAGGTTGATTTTCTCTAAAACAAAAACTTAGAATGAATAATATTTAAACTATTCTATCAATTCTATACATATACTGAATAAAAGATAATTACAATTAATAAAATATCTTCAGAATATCTTCCATGAATATCTTCAGTCTATCCAGCTGTCATTCTTGTAATTCGAATCTCCATCTCATAAGCAGCACTAATCACCTTGGAAGTATTAACTGAATCTTTACAGCATTAACTACTAAGCAACACTAACCTCTAGCAATACTAACTAGCTAAGAAGTACTAACTTTATTCAAGCAGCACTAACTTTGACTAGCAGTATTAATTCTACTAGAAGTAGTAATACCTAGCAGTATTAAACTTGAATTCCTCTGGCAGTAGTAATTATGTACTAGCAGCATTAAACACTTAAGTTTTTCTTCAATTCCCAACAATCTCCTCCTAACTTGACTTTTAGGAAGAGAAGTCAAGTTCTTCAAATCTAATATTCAAGATGCTTTCAACATCACATATTCAGTTGCTCAATTTTGGATCTAGGCCCAAACTTTGATTGACAGTTCTTCTCACCATAATTTTAGCCATCTCTGAATCCTTTGTGCATACTAGCTTTGCTTTTAACATCCCTACTAGCTTCTCTTTGTTGTGATTATAAATTTTGTCCACCAGGTAATATTCATGATAACATTTATCAATGGTAATCATGTATACACCACAGTTTTCAAAGAGTATCCAATTATCAATCTTTTTGAACACATACTCATGATGAAGATCTTTAATCCTATGCATCACCTTCTCTGGATCAAACATCATACATAAGTATTCCATTGCCACTTTGAGAAGATTTTCTTCAGTACCTTTTAACACAGGATGATAGAGTTTCATCCCCACTTTATACATTTCTTCTATGTCTGCTCTTGAACAACTTCTGATCACTTTCCCCCAGGTTGAAAAAGCTTCAAATGTACCATCAGCTCTCTTGATTCTGAAGAAATCCTTTTCATTATCTCTTAGAATGTCCCAGAAGGTAATCTCAGGAGCTTTCATGGATATTGAAACAGCCTTAATGGGTTCTACAATTGTCATGTAGACATCCATATTCTCATCAGTTTGTTTATTGGACTGTTCTGGATTATGCACTGGTTCTGCTGCAGTTTCTTCTCTTTCCTCTACTCTTGGCCTTTTAGACTGCTTTTTGGAAGCAATTATCTTCACCCTCTTTCCAGATTTGTCTTCTTCATCAACATTCTCATGTTCTTTCTTCATCTCTTCAGCTTTGTCCTTTGAGGGTGTGGTCTCCTCAGGGAATGGTTGTTGAATATTAAGGTCATGCCTCTCCTTCATTCTTCTCTCAGCCTCTTCCCTTTGAGATGAATCTCCTTGAAGCTTTTCCATCTCTTTCTTATACAACTCTTCAACCTGATTGTATGCCATGTTTGTGAACATATCCCCCTTTACTCCAATTGCACCTTTCAGGAAATTTATCATTTTTCTTCTTTCCTGATTGGCCAAAAAGGTCTTGGAGGGTTGTCTTTTCTGCTTTTGAATTGGCATCTTTTTGACTTGAAGTTTCTTGGCCTGAGCTGCTTCTTTGATATTTTCTGATACTCTGCATTTAGCTTTCTGGCCATGATCATTGCAAGTTCTCTATCTGTCTCAGTTTGCAGTTGTTCCTCCTTTTCCATTTGATCTTGAAGCTGCTTTGCTATTCCCTCATCTAATTCAATCTGAGTCTTTTTCTTTCCAGACAGTTCAGCTTCAACCATCTTTTCCTTTCCTTTTCCCTCTGTATCCTTCAAAATTGCCTTTTCTTTTCCCTTCTTTGAGATCCCTCCTTCATTGATGACTACTCCCTTGGCCTTTTGACTAGCCTTAGGAGTATCATTCTTGGCTTTAACTAAAGTTTCTGCAATCTCCATTTCCTCTACAGAGAGCCCTGTTTCTGCTTCTTTTGCCTCAGCAGCATTAACTGTTTCTGCTGTTTCAGCAGCATTAACTGTTTCTGCTGTTTCAGCAGCATTAACAGTTTCTGCTTCTTGGACAAAATCTGTTTCTGCTTCTATCCCATCCTCTTTCTCCCCCTCAACTTCAACTCCCTTTTCAGAAGACCTTTCTGTCTCTTTTTCAGATTTTTTCTCCCCCTTGTTGGAAGCATATTTATCAGCTGATCTCTTCTTCAAAACATATTGTTTTCTTCTCTTCTTTTGCACTAGCTTTGACACCATTTTCTTTAGCTTTGCAATCTATTCTTGTTGAGACAAGATTATCAGCTTCATTTCATCTATCTCTTTGCCTTGTTTGAGTACATCCATGTTGATGTTTCCCATGGTTTCCATCAATTCGTCATAGTTATATTTGTCCTCACCTTCTCCAAGAGTGTTACCCCCTTTTGAGGGATCATTGGATCTTTTATTAGTGGAAGTCTTCTGCCTAGCAGAAGCACTATCCATCCCCGTGGTTTCTTGGCACCTGGGACCTTAGGATGATTGCTCACCCAAAGTTGCCATTGGCAAGGTCTTAGAGATGTTACCACTGTCCTTCTCTGTGCTAGCAGAAGTAGTGGCAGCCTTCTCATCCATATGCTCTTCCATCTCCTTAGAGAGCACCTCCTGAGGGTTGGGAGACACCCTATTGGTTTCCCTTTGGATATTCTCTAAAGGAGAATTCTCCCTTAGAGGGCTTAAAGGCTTAGTGGGTGAAGGTACAAGAAGGGAAGGAGCCTTCTTTACCTGTTTCCTTTTGTAAGTTTGGGTAATAGGAGAAGTGGGCTTATGAAGTAGGGACTGTGGGATATATATAGAGTGGGAAGGTTGGGTTTGGCTAGAAGTGGGAATGTCTAATGAGGACCTTGACCCTGCTGCCATACCTTCTTGTGGTTGGGACACCACCATCATTGTTGAGAACAATGGGGTGTCAACTCCTTCCGAGTCCCTAGCAGATCTTCTCATGTTTGAGAAAACCTTACCTTTAGGGGGTTTAGGTACATATACCCCATCAAAATGAGGTATGTCCGTCAATTCAGTAGTAATAACTGCCTGAACAAACCTGGGATACATGAAGAAACTCTTCTTGTTGTCCAGATTTGAGACAAGATCATTGAAGATCATTTGAGAAAAGTTGTATTTTCTAGCAGTGGATAAACATACCAATGCATAGGCAATTGAACTGCTAAATTGGCTCCAGCCAGTTATTTTCTTAGAAATACAATGCATCAAGGTATGAACAAAGAACCTCCATTGGGGTGAAAACTGAGCTTTGAAAAACTTGAAAATCCCCAATTGGCCTTCATACCCCATTCTGGTGAGGTTTGAAAACAAATCCTCATTTGGGATAGAAGAAATACCTGAAGCATCGTCTAGACGTAGACAGATGCGAATAGTCTCCTCAGTAACTGTCAAGGGTTTGTCACACACCCTTGTTTTGATGCACGACACTCCATTTTCAGTGCTAGTAGTGGCATTGGCCCAGAATTGCCTCTGATGCTCTATGTAGATGGTAGGGGACACGGTGAGAGCATGAGCAATATGACTTGTCCTCAGAAAGTCGACTATCTGGTAAAGCCCTTCAGCTTATTTGGGCTTTTGGAGCATCGCGATCTCATTGTGCTCATCGATGAATGCCATGGATGCCATTGAACTTGAATATTCTTGCCTGAAAACTTGGTACTTGAGAGAAAAAGGTTAGAATGCAAGTGAACAGTATGCAAAGAATCGTTATGAATTTTTAGGCGGGGAAAGGGTATTTATAATATTTGGGACATAAGCAGTATTAACCTAGAGAATTAGTGAAAGCAGTATTAACAGTGAGCAGTATTAACTGAAAGCAGTAATAACTAACTAGCAGTATTAACCACTAGCAGTATTAACTAACTAGCAGTATTAACTGAGAGCAGTATTAACCACTAACAATATTAACTAACTAGCAGTATTAACTGAGAGCAGTATTAACCACTAGCAGTATTAACTGAGAGCAGTATTAACCACTAGCAGTATTAACTAACTAAAAGTATTAACTGAGAGCAGTATTAACCACTAGCAGTATTAACTAACTAGCAGTATTAACTAAACACTGGCAGTAGTAAAATTGTACTAGCAGTACTAAAACTGTACTGGCAGTATTAACCATACTTACACTTTTAAGCTTGTGATGAACTGAGTACTGCTATACATTTCCTGAAAAAGAAGATTAGTAACAACAAGAATAAACAATATACAGGTATTTAACCACTTTTTGAGAAGGGGCTTATTTAGAGTTGATCATTCCCGCACTTATTACCAAGAAAGTGAATCTACCCACATCAAAGGCTTTGGTGAATAGATCAGCAAACTGGTTATCAGTATGAACTTTTACAACTTGAATAAGTTTCTTTTCATTGCAGTCTCTTATAAAGTGATACCTGATCTCAATGTGCTTTGTCTTTGAGTGCTTGACAGGATTATTAACAATGCTAATAGCACTGCTATTATCAATAAAGATTGGAGTGTGTAGAAAGGTTACCCCATAGTCCAGCATTTGATTCTGAATCCATAACACTTGAGAACAGCAACTTGCAGCTGCTATGTACTCTGCTTCTGTTGTAGATGTGGACACTGTGGTTTGTTTCTTGCACTGCCATGAAACTAGTCTTGCACCCAAAAACTGGCATCCTCCAGAAGTAGTTTTTCTGTCCAAATTTGCTCCACCTAAATCACTGTCTGAGTATGCAAGTAGGTCAAATGATGAGTCATGAGGATACCAAAGTCCCAATTTAGGTCGCCCTTTGAGATATCTGAATATCCTCTTAACAGCTTGAAAGTGTGATTGCTTTGGCCTAACTTGGAATCTTGCACATACACAGACTGGAAACATTATATCTGGCCTAGAAGCTGTAAGATACATGAGAGAGCCAATCATGAATCTATAAAGATGAACATCCATATCCTCCCCCTCAAGATCTGTTGTTATCTGCTTGTGTGTCTCCATAGGTGTGCTGGCAGGTTTTGAGTCTGAGAAACCAAACTTGGATAGAATGTCCTGCACATACTTGGACTGACAGATAAAAATACCATCTGTCTTTTGTTGAACTTAGAGTCCAAGGAAGAAAGTAAGTTCCCCCATGGAACTCATTTTGAATCTTTGATGCATTAGTTCCTCAAACTCCTTACACATAGTGTTTCTTGTGGATCCAAAATTAATATCATCCACATAGATTTGGACCAGCAAGATGTCCTTCTTCTTTCTCTTGATGAACAGAGTCTTATCAATGACTCCTCTTTCAAAGCCATTTTCCAAGAGATAGGATGACAGAGTGTCATACCATGCTCTTGGTGCTTGATTCAGTCCATAAAGTGCTTTCTTCAATTTGTATACTCTGTCTGGATAGCTTGGGTTTTCAAACCCTGGTGGTTGACAGACATATACTTCTTCTTCAATTGAGCCATATAGAAATGCACTTTTTATATCCATTTGGTAGACTTTGAATCTCATATAAGAAGCATATGCAAGGAATAATCTGATTGCTTCTATCCTAGCCACTGGTGCAAATACTTCTTCATAGTCTATTCCTTCTTCTTGTGTATACCCTTGTGCCACCAATCTTGCTTTGTTCCTTATAACTATTCCTCTTTCATCTCTCTTATTCCTGAAGACCCATTTTGTGCCTATTGCTCTTTGACCTTTAGGAAGGTCTACCAGATCCCAAACATCTTGCAGCTTGAATTGTAGCAGCTCTTCTTGCATAGCTTCTATCCAACTGGAATCTTTCATAGCATCATAAGCCTTCTTAGGCTCAAGCTGGGATAGAAAGCAAAAAAGCATTGTATGCTGTTGGTCTTGCATATCTTGTAGCCTGCTCTGATTTCTAGTCATCATAGGAGAAGATATATCTCCTATTACCAGCTGAGGAGGATGATTCTTTTGAGTTCTAGTGTGATGACTAGGTTCTTCATTGAGTCCCACCTCTAGATTAGAGTCATTCAACTCAACTGAGGTGATTTCAGCAGCTACTTCATATTCTTTATTTTCTTGATTCTCCTCATCTCTTCTTTGTTCTTCACTTTGATTTAGTTCAGTAGATGGCTCCTTTTCACAGAATTCAACAGGTTCCTCTATAGGCGTAGGAAAGATCACAGATTGAGGTATACTATCTTGAACTTGTGTAGTCCCTGATCCTCCACTTCCTGAACCTGCATAATCATCACTACTGAAACCAAAAGAGTTAGTTAGTGAATCAATGTCAAACATCCACTGAGGACCAGACCCAATAGGATTTGGTGTGTTCTCATTGCATTTGACATTGTCACTTTCTTCAATTATTCTAGAAGAAGAGTTAAAAACTCTGTAGGCCTTACTCTGAGATGAGTAACCAACAAGAAATCCATCATCTGCCTTGCTATCAAACTTACCTAAGTGAGATTTGGTATTGAGTATTGTACAAGGACACCCAAAACGTTTGAAAAATCCAATAAAGGGTTTTCTTTGATTTAAAAGCTCATATGGGGTCTTGTTATTTGGCTTGACTACTAGTACTTTGTTTTGGACATAACAGGCAGTATTAACTTCTTCAGCCCAGAAAGTAATTGGCAGTTTAGAATCAGCCAACAGAGATCTAGCAGCCTCTATTAGTGTCCTATTCCTTCTCTTAGCAACACCATTTTGTTGTGGAGTCCTAGGAGCACTGTATTGTCTCTCAATTCCTTTTTCTTCACAAAAGAAACATTGTCCATATCTAGACAATACACATTGTCCTTTCTTGAATCAAGACAGTTCAGGGATGAATCACTCGAAACATTGTCCATATCTAGACAATACACATTGTCCTTTCTTGGAGTTCTAAGTAGTATCATGCTTTCATCAACTACCTTGAACTCTTGAGCAAGGATCATACATTGTGTATTAGTAAATAATATGCTATGTTGTTTGTCACAAACCTGTGATACACTTAACAGGTTGTACTTTAGCTGATCAACATAGTAGACATCCTCAAATGTCATCTTACCTTTTGTAACATTACCTTTCCCACTTATTTTACCACCTGTAAGATTGTCACCAAATGCAACATGTCCTCCATTGATATGCTTGAAATCCTGAAGGCATGTCATGTTGCCTGTCATGTGCCTAGAGCAACCACTATCAACATGCCATATGCTCTTCCCCTTGAGCTGTTGGTTGCCCTGCACATAAGATACATCAGTTAGTATGGATTGGGGACCCAAGCCAAAGTGGTATTGGGTCTCCCTTTCTCATCAAAATACTTGCATTCCTTTTTAATAAGATTTTTCAAATCAGAACACTTGTTATTGGAGTACTTTGTCAAGATTATTGGTCTAGCAGCACTAATACTAGAAGCAGTACTCTCTTTAGAAGTACTAACAGAGTTAGCAGCATTCACAGGTTTGGCAGTATTAACCTTGTTGGCAGCACTAACAGAGTTAGCAGTATTAACATTTGCAGAAGTACTAACAATGTCAGCAACACTAACATTGCTAGCAGCAGTATTGCTTCTAGTAGCACTATCACTGTCAGTAGCACTATTTGCAGTAGCAGCACTAACAGTTTTAGTACTTTTAGGAATCCACATCTTGACACTGTCTTCCATATTCTGTTTCTTCATGTGGCTTTTAGATTTAACAGTTTTCTTGGCCACATGGTTCTTTTCTTTCTTCCTATAATCAAAGGGTTTTTGAGTAGGTCTCTAAAAATTCATCCTTTCGTTCATACGATTGAAATAGCAATATTTGGCAATGTGATTAAGCTTTCCACAAATAAAACAGGGTTTTGGTCTATTGATTTTACTGAGATCAACCCCTTGTTTTTGTGCCCATTGATTATTCCAGTTCCTTTGATTACCCCTCTTTTTATCATGTTTTTGGGGTTTAAATTTACTACAAGCACACTGCTTGCAAGGGACAGGGTTCACTACAGTGGTCTGCTTATAGTGAATCTCCTTGTTCTTTCCCTCGGTCTTTTCTACCTTATTTGACTTGACCCAATGCTTTCCACATCCTTCATTGGTAATTATGTGGTTTTCTATAGGAATCTCACCACTCACAGTGTTGTCCTTACTTTTGACAGTTTCTTTCTCAGTTTTATCCTTAACAGCTACTTCATCTAAGGGATCAATCTCAGTGGCTCCCTCAGGTAGGTCCTTCCTATCCTTTGAATCTAACAAGTCTGAACTAGGAGGGATGTAGTTGTTGTTATAGGGTGGTGGTGTGGTATTATATCCTATTCCTCTTCTCAATTTATCATGAATCTGAGTTTGTAGTAAAGAATCCATTGCTTTGGAAGCATTGGAAAACTTTTCTACATCTAGCTTGACTTTAGCCAGCTCTCCTCTTAACTTTTCACTCTCCTCTTTGGATTTGGTCAATTGAAGTTCTAAGTCATTCTTCTCCCACTTCCAGTAGTTTGTGTCATAAGAATGTTGAAGCTCATTGGCTTGAAAACTTTTAATCTGCTCTTCAAACCTCTCAACAATCCTAACATAATCTTTTATGTCCTTTTCTAATCTCTTCAGGTCATCACTCATTTTCTGATTGTGATCCTTGTACCTTTTAACAGTGTTAATGCAGTTTTGAGTACAAAGATTAGAAGTTACCTCTGTTGGGAGATCAGACACCTCTGCCATTAGAGCATGGTTTTGGATGGCTTCTTCAGCTTGATCACTCCAATCAAACCCCATACCTTGTTGAGAGACTAAGGCTTGTGTAGAGTTTCTGTTATTATTGAAGCTTCCAGACTGAGCTTGTTGGTGGTTGTTGTTGTGAGACACTCCACTTCTACATTCCCTAGCAAAGTGTCCCTTTTGATGGCATTTATAGCATTCCACCTTAGACTTGTCAAAACCTGCTCCATCTTCTCTTCTTTGGGAGAAGTTGTTCCTCCCAGTTCTCTTGATGAACTTCTTAACTCTCATAGAGAGCATGGCCATCTGCCATTTAATGTCCATCTCTTCAAGGTCATCTGGATGGAGTTGTTCCAAGTCATCATTAATAAGAGAAGAGTTGCCATGACTGGACAGAAAGGCTTCAAACACAGTTTCAATGCCTTTCTCTTGATTTGCTCCATTAGCAGCACTAACTGATTCAGGATTGGAAGTAGAATCAATTGATGTTGATAAGAGTGCAGCATTGTGAACATACCCAGAAGGCTTCTTCTTAGCCTCTACCTCAGATTCAAAAACTCTTAGATCATTGTATAGATCATCAAGTTCCTTTTTTTCCAGTTGATCATTCTGTCTGAAAGAGATAGTATACATGGTCCATTCATCACCCAGGGACCTTAGGAACTTCCTGTTCAGATCATCTTGATCAATTTGTACTCCAACTGTAGCTAGTTCACCAATTAGCTTGTTGAACCTGTCAAAAGTTTGAGTCATGGACTCATTCTTTGTTGACATAAAGTTCTCCTATTGTTGCTTCAGTATGGCCTTCTGATTTCTCTTGGTACTTTTGGTACCAGAGAATCTTTTCTCTAGAGCATTCCAGAGCATCTGTGCATCAGTGCAATTACAGAACTGATGTTGATATTCATTGGGAATAGCCAAGAGCAAAGTGCTCAAGGCTTTCATCTCTGTCTGTCTAGTCTTTCTCTCTGCATCAGTTTTTGGTGGTGTTCTCTTTCCATCTGCACCAATCTTCCCTGCTTCAAATGGGTCATTCTCAATGATGTCCCACATAGAATAATCAGTGAGGAGTATGAATTGCTTGATTCTGATCTTCCACATGTCGAATTCATTGGGTCTGAGCATTGGAACCTTTGAGACCAAGGTACTGTTTGATTCAATAATGTTTTCCATTATGAATAAGATTTCTGAGAATACAGGCTCTGATACCACTTGTCAGGATCGATATCTCAACAAGAATTATAAATACTCAGAAACAATATCAAAGAAGTTTGCGGAATAACACTTTGATATTCAATGAAACAGTAAATAAACAGTGAATATGATGAACAACTTGTAAACTTATATTGAATGCTTGAAATCACAAGATTACACACACAACCTCAATCTTGAAGAACAGACTCTTTCATGACGAATTCTACTTCTCTAGAATTAGGAACTATGCCTTGAGGTTGATTTTCTCTAGAACAAAAACTTAGAATGAATAATATTAAAACTATTCTATCAATTCTATACATATACTGAATAAAAGATAATTACAATTAATAAAATATCTTCAGAATATCTTCCATGAATATCTTCTATCTATCCAGTTGTCATTCTTGTAATTCGAATCTCCATCTCATAAGCAGCACTAATCACCTTGGAAGTATTAACTGAATCTTTACAGCATTAACTACTAAGCAGCACTAACCTCTAGCAGTACTAACTAGCTAAGCAGTACTAACTTTATTCAAGCAGCACTAACTTTGACTAGCAGTATTAATTCTACTAGAAGTAGTAATACATAGCAGTATTAAACTTGAATTCCTCTGGCAGTAGTAATTCTGTACTAGCAGCATTAAACACTTAAGCTTTTCTTCAGTTCCCAACAATTACTTAGGAAACTGTTTCATTGAATTGCTCAAGAACACCCGGAACACGCACTGGTATGTGCAAATATGCTCTCAGAAAATACACGGTGCTATCTGAATTGTGTGTGCTCGCACATTACAAACAAAGGTGGTGCTCCTATAATATACAGGGAGGATGCACCCCGTAGTACAAGACAAAGGTTGACATTCCATAAACCGAATGCCACCTGGAAAGGTAAACAATCGTGAGCCGCGTAAATGATTTGGAAAATCTTCGTACAGCAGGCTTCACATGTTCAGCATGTGACCTTCTCTTGAACTGTAGCCATGAAAAATTCTAAATGTAGTCTCCAGAGGTTAGCCATCACAGAGGCTCTGTGATCTGAAAATCATCTTCAGGTTACGATTCCTCTGGCAGAGAGTCAACAGAGTCTTCTGAGCATGTGGCTTCTGTGGTGAGCTTGTTCTTTCTGAGCAGTCTTCAGCAGTTCCTATACTTAGCCTATTTTTCAATAATTCTATACATGAAAGTTGGAGCTAACATTCAACAACCTCTCAAGCAGTCGCAATCCAAAAGCCTACCCAAGGCCCACGATGTATCACCCATTGCCCAACAACCTACCCACCATCCTTTAACCACTCATGTGTATCTACTGCCAACTTCTTCCGTTCACCCCATGACTACTCATGCAAAAGCGGGTATTTTCAAGCCTCGTCATATTGCTGACTTCGCTTGGCTTCAAACCAATCCACTTCACTTAGCCCTTTTTGCTAGCAAAGAACCAAAGAGTTTCAAGTTTATTGCCAAACAACCTGAGTGGCTCGCGGCTATGAATGAGGAAATGCAAGCTTTGGGAACCAACAACACTTGGATTCTTGGTCCTCGCCCCAATTCATCAAATGTTGTTGGTTCTAAATGGGTTTTCCGCACCAAATACTATTGATCGACTAAAAGCTCGCCTTGTTGCTCAAGGTTTCACTCAAATTCCCGCCCTTGACTATTGTCTTACCTATACTCTAGTTGTTAAAGCATCCACGATTCAGATAGTTCGTTCCCTTGTTGTTCTAAACAAGTGGCTACTATACTAGTTGGACGTTAAAAACACTTTCTTAAATGGGCATCTTTCCTAAACCATATTCATGGAGCAACCACCGAGATTTATTGATTTCACGTTTTCCCAATCATGTGTGTAAACAAAAGAAGGCATTTTATGGGTTAAAGCAATCCTCGTAGGAATAGTTTCAACGGCTAAGCACCTTTCTTACATGTTTGGGGTTTGTTTGTAGTCGACCCAACATCTCCCTTTTTGTCTATCAACATGGGTCTTGCACTCTTTATCTACTGTTATATGTTGATGATCTTTTTCTCATAGGAAACCATTCGGATACTATACACCGGTTCGTTGCTTCTCTCAAAAAGGAGTGTGCCTTTAATGATTTGGGCCATTTTAGCTATTTCCTTGGCCTTTGAAGTGACGTATGATGATGGAGGCTTATTATTAAGCCAAGGAAAACATGCAACTGATGTTCTTACTCGTGCTCGCTTGCTCGACTCCAAACCTGTGGCCACGCCTCTCTCTACCACTGATGCACTCTACAGTCAAGGAGTTCCTTTTGCCGATCCTATCTTGTATCATTCGTTTGTTGGGGCACTTCAATATCTCACTATTACAAGAACGGAGTTCTCTTACCTGTAAAACAAGTGAGTCAATTTCTCCATGTTCCTCCAACTGATCTTTTTCAAGCCGTAAAAAGGATTCTACATTATGTAAAAGGCACGCTCTCGTATGGTCTTTCTTTTTGGCACTCACCCGCTCCATCTTTACTTGGTTATTCTGATGTTGATTGGGCTCATTGCGTCGAGACTAGACGGTCAATATACGTCTATTCTATTTTTCTTGGAGGTAACCTTGTTTCCTAGAGTGCAAAGGAACAACCTATGGTTTCCCGATCGAGTTGTGAATCAGAATATCGAACCATGGCTAACACTGCAGCAGAAATTGTATGGGTCATTTGTCGTCTTTGTGAGCTTCATGTCTTACCACCAGTTTGCCCATATTATTATCTGCGACAACCGTAATGCTCTCTTTCTCAGTCAGAATCCTATATCACATAAACGGGCTAAGGATATTGACATTGACTATCACTTGTCCATGAGCTCGTTGCTTCTGGCAAGCTTTACACTCGCTTTGTTCCAACCAAGCTTCAACCGGGGAACATCTTCACGAAAAGCATCCCACGACCACTTTTCGAGCATTTTCGCACAAAATTACGTGTTGGTCTTCCGCCAATTCGCTTGGGGGGGTATTAAGGATATATCTCATAACTTATGATAGGGATATTTTGTTGCCTAAAGTTTAGAATAGCATTCATTATTGTTATCATATCCATATTTTTTGTATATTCATGTATTATATATACTCAATGAAATATCATCCAAAGTGTGGTGATTTTTATGAAACCCTACACTGTAACACCCTCATTTTGGAAAGAGCAACTCTTTAAAATTTTCGATATTACATCAAGTAAAAGATAAATATTCTTCCTACAAATCTAAACTCGATACACTTCCAAAATAAAATTCTATATTTAACCTCATCAATCAGAAACTCCAATCTTATACAAGGACTGAAACCTAAGTCGGTGTTACTTAACTCCAAACATAAGTTACTCTTTTCAAATAGATGCGGAATAGTTCAACAAGCTAAGCACTCCTTGAGCACATAACTAGCTCTCCTCCCTTCACAGTGTCACTAGGACTATTCCCAACCGAATTTGTTGCACATGCCGACAAATAAAAAGATTAGGCTAACGCCTAGTGAGTTCAAGAGTTTTCAGCATGAATAAATATATCGTTGAAAGGAAGGGATGCAATTAAAATCATACTCTTTCAAAATGATAAGCTTTGATTATGAAAACGACTCGTTGTCCAAAAATATGCATTTTAGGCGAAGTAACCACTAATATAAACGTTTTTTTCTATTAGCTTCTGGTTTCAAGAAAGGTACAGTCGATACAACCTTATTTCTTAAAAGGCAAGGTGAGGACTTGATTCTCATTCAGATTTATGTTGACGACATAATATTTGGGTCGACAAATCAGAAATTTTGTAAGAACTTTTCAAAAATAATGGAGACAAAGTTTGAAATGTCGATGATGGGCGAATTGAATTTCTTTCTTGGTTTACAAGTAAAGCAATTACCCGACGGCATATTTATTAATCAAGCTAAATACATAAAAGATATTTTGCAAAAGTTCAATATGTCAGATAGTTCAGTCATGAAAACACCAATGGCTACTAGTACACTCTTAGACGCAGATCCCTCCGGGAAACCTGTTGATTAAAAGGTGTATCGTAGCATGATTGGTTCTTTACCTTATCTGACTGCCAGTCGCCCAGATATAATGTTTGCCACATGCTTTTGTGCGAGATATCAGTCTAATCCTAAAGAGTCGCACTTAACTGTTGTTAAGCGAATTCTTATATATCTCAAAGGCTCTCCTAATCTAGGCCTTTGGTATCCAAAGGATTCTCGTTTTGAACTAACTACCTTTACAGATGCTGATCATGCAGGATGTAAGCTAGACCGTAAAAGCACCTTTGGGTCATGTCAATTTATAGGTGACAAACTTGTAAGTTGGACTTCAAAGAAACAAAACTGTGTTTCAACATCCACTGTCGAGGCTGAATATGTAGCTGCTGCTAGCTGTTGTTCTCAAGTCCTCTGGATGAAGACACAATTAAGGGACTTTGGATACAACTACAAGCGTGTTCCTATATATTGTGATTCCAAGAGCGCAATCGCCATAACTGCTAACCCAGTACAGTAGAAAAAGGTGACATTGAAATGCATTTTATTTAAACTGACATCCAGTTAGCTGATCTTTTCACCAAGCCATTAGATGAAAAGTGATTCCAATTTCTAATCAGCAAACTTGGTATGTTGAACATGTCTTAAACCTTACTCATGATTCAAGGGGTAGTATTCTAAATCCTAATCTTGTGATATATTCTTCAACTGTTGCTAATGATAGCGGAATCATTTTCCCAAATGATTACCATAATTTTCTTTATGCAGGTTTGTTCAAGTGACAATGGCTTCTAATCACTTCATATTAGAACCCGCATTTCAGTGCTTTATTTTTCTGCTTTATGTTTAAAAAAACAAAAAAGGGTTAAGGGGGAGAATATCTGTGATTTCAAAATATTTTTGGATACTTAAATGCTTATCTGACCGTGTGTTCTTAAAAGATAAATACTTGTGTTTTATCTTGTCAAAATACTTTGTCAAGTATTCATATACATAACGGTTCAAAACATTCTATTTGACTTTGTTATTACCATGTATTAAAAGTTAAATCTTTCTATGGTAATACTCACGTTCTTTGTATTCACTTTTGATTGAATCAAACATCATTTCATGTGCTTTCGTTGAAAATATGTTTATATATTGTTCATATAAACAACATTCGTTTTTGATGCTCCAAAATATTATTCTTCATGACAAAATGATATGAGCTTAATTGTCAAACTCTTTTAGGTTGAGGGGGAGAATTGCATCGTCAAACACAACTGTTTTGACTTTTCAATATTTTTATTTCTTCATGTAACTCTATGCTTATTTGTGCTTTCATAGCCTGTTGAACAACACGTACTTTTAGGACAATACATGGGATTCAATGTGTGAGCTTAACATAACTTCCATGGATTCATGATAACCAGTGTTTCCTACCCAGGAAGTATACCCTGAGTGATTGAGGGGAGAGGGGTAAAAAGAATTGAGTGATGGTGTGTGAAGAGGTAAAATGTAAATGAGAGATTGGTTAGAAGTGAGAATTAAAAGAAAGAGGGTGAGAGATCAGAGTAAAAGAATATTAAACTCTGCACCAAACTCTTTCTAAGCCGGGCAGCCACATAATCTGATTTGGATCACATTCACCAGCTACTCATTCTTTTCTCAAAAAGAGAATGTTTTACATTTTCTGGGGATGCAGCACATATGTTATTGGTTCTCAATTTGGAAGATACTAATATTGAAAAAGAAGGAAAGTTGCCCCACCTTCGAATCCAATGCACATTGAGTCTTTGTATATTTTGTTGTTGTCTCAACAAGTTTATATATTTTGAGCCTAAAATGAAAAGCAATCATCTATGCTTAATTATTTCATACACATGCACGAGCACACAAAAATTTGTTTTCTGTCAGAACGTTCATAGATAACCATGTGTTATTCGATAATTGAATGGAAGACCTGGGGAGTCTACATCAAACCAGCTCCTTATATAGTAACTTAGTGTTACTCAGTAACTTTGTGTTACTGACAGTCATTCTAACTGAGTCATTGGTTGATTCAGGGTTACACCTATTAACTGTTTGAATTTGAAGAGATTCGAATGGTTACTACTTTCTATTTTAATCTGAAAAGATTGAAATAATCACTCTTTCCATTTGGGAAGACTGCTCTTATTTCACACAAGGCTCATTACATGAAGACAGTGCTAAATTGATGATCATATTCAAAGGGGAAGATTGTTTTGACAAGTTTTCAAAAAGGGGGAGAATATTCAAAGAGGAAGAATATAATCTGAAGACTGCTGAAGATTTCAAAGATATCAAGTTTTGAAGTTTTGAAGTTTTGAAGCTATGAACGTCATATCTGAAGAAAAGAGAAGAAAAGTGATGATCTGAAGATTATTGTCAAAAAAAATTTAATCTTGAATCCAAAGGGGGAGATTGTTGGATCAAATAATTGTGTTCAAGATTAAAGTTAAATTAGAGGGTTTAAATTGTATTTGTTTGATAGTTACAGTTCAGGGTTTAAACTGTAATATGTTAATAGTTATTTGTAAATGGGCCTAAAGCCTGTTAGAAAGCCCATTAAGGTTAAAGCCTATATGGCCTAGGTATTTAAAGTTTTGTTTAATTAGTTTTTAGGTTTAACTCTGATAATATTCAAGTTAATAGTCGTACGTATTCTTTGTATTCAAGGGTATCAAGAACACTCAAGGTTTACATTGATTATTCAAGGGATTGGTATGTTTATCTGATCTTTAAATCTCTTGATCTATATTGTGTTTCTTGTTTGTTTATCAACTAGATTAAACTGGGATAACAAATCCAAACTATTTTAAGGGCGAAGATCCCAATATAAAACGTTCTTTTGTAACCCAAAACTCACTCCAAATGAGAATAGAATTTAAACTCCCGAGTGATGAAAAGCGGATAAAACTTTATATCCCGAAACACCCAAAACACGGGTGGGGCGTAATACTCAACCCATAATCATATATAAAATCCGTAAATGTAAAACGTCACCGAAAACATGGATACTAGACACAATACCCAAAACAACACTTTTCAGTGACGGGGGAGACCCGATTCCATAAAATGTGATGGTACACAAAGCAAGCCCCATTTTATGTTGTTAAGACTAGTCATATAAACAAGCACACGCAAGGGATGTCAGGATCGGTGGCTTTAAACTTACACCCACGGAATGTCAACTTCAACCGCGAAAGGTCCTTACGTTGAGTTCCTCATCCAATATCGTGTACTAGCACGTAGGACTTATAGCCCAATCCGATGCCTATACGTGCCTCAATGTGGAAAACTAGCGTTCCATCATTAGACATAATGATTCCAAGCGCAAAGGATGTCAGGCTCGGTAGCTTTAAACGTACACCCACGGGATATCAACTTCAACCATAAAAGGTCCTTATGTTGAGTCCCTCATCCAATATCGCAACCAAAGCTCTAAGTCGAGCTATCAAAACTGGACAAAGGTCCTAAAACCCAATCATAATAAAATACCAGGCTATAGGCTCAAACAACCAAATGACCCATTTTAAAAAAAAAATGCAATACTCGACCAACGTTCATGCAAACACGTGCTCCAAGGTACACGACCAACTCCAACACAACTTAGATTGAGACAAATTATTTTCCAAACAAAGATATACCATTGACTCTTTCAAAACGTCTCATATCACAAGAATGAACATTTCTCCAAAAGACATAGTAAGTGTATTTACACCAAAAGACCTATACCCGTAAAATAATTTGTAAGAATTGGCAATGCTTAAGATTTGCTCATAAAAATACTTGGAATGCACCTTTTCCCCAAAATCAAAAGATGTACAATTCCCGAAATATTCACAAGGCCGGGAATGACCAAAACCCAATGACTCACACGTTGATACTTTCAAAACATCTCATAACCCCAACTATGCATATTTCCAACAAACACAAAAATGCATCTTTACCAAATAATCCCCATTTATGCAATGCATTATTAAAACATTTTCCTTAATGGCTTATTTATCAAAATGCCCCAAAAGTCCCAAATGTGGGGGGAGGGGGGGTTACAAGGTTTATAAAGCCAAACACCTCAAATAATTAAACTCACCAAATAACTCGAAAAATGATAATTTCATGTAAACACATAAACAATTTAAAATAGACATTTTGGTATGTACAACGTTTTCGCAGATCAACTTGAACTCACCTTGCCAGATTTAGGCTAAATCTAGATTTTACTCCACTTAGAGCTTCCATGAAGAAACTTGAATCCACAAGCACAGTCCTTCCAAAACCTGGATCCACACATTTACAACCATAAATAATCATATTCAACCCCTTAGAATTGTTTCCCAAATATTTACAAGAACATCTCATCTTATTTCAAAACCCTAATTTTCCATACTTGAAGAAGGAGAAGATTACCTCAACCAATAACTTCAATCCCCCAACCAAAACACTTCTAGGTCACCAAAACGAACCATAAGCTTCCAATCTTCAAATGAAGAAAATGGTTGGATGAACCCCAAGAACTTGGTGATGAAGATGAAGATGGAGGGGTTATGGCTCTAGCTCCTAAATCATGCTAGATGAAGAGGAATCGTTGATTTTAGAAGGGAAACTACCAAAATTGAGTTAGGGTTCATTTGGGGAGGTGGGGATTGGTTTTGGGAAAGAAGAGGGGGAAGAGTTTTAGGGTTTTGAGAGGAAATAGGGGTGGAGGTCAGATCATTCTTTTTATAAAGTCACAGTGGTGGAACGCGGATGGCGGCGCAGTTCCACTCGTGCGGAGAGCCGCACCGGGCTCTGGAGTTGGGGCGGAAGAGAAGCCCGCGCGGATGACTGTGTGGTCCCACTCGCACTGAGAGCCACGCGGAACACTGTCGCGCTCTTTGTCATACTCTTGGCTACTTCGCTCAACATCGGATTAGGACGAAAACTCCCATAATTCGGGGTGTTACATACACTGACGCGATTACGCTAAAGTAAATCTTAATACGAAAAAATAAAAATTGGACAAATGAATAGTAAAATGCACTAGTTTATTTGCAATATGTTGGTTCTTTACTTATTCTAATATTCTCCTAGATTCGTACATTAATTATGGGAGTTAGGATATATAGCAAGATGGTGTATAAACTATTACCTCATTAAAACCTTACAACTAGGAACACAATTCAAAGGGGAAAATAAAACATTGAGTGAAGAAAAAAGCACAACATAACAATATTACAATTATATACACTTCCCCTTTTGTCTAAAACTTCCCATCTTTCATGCATTAACCAAGGTATTTGCAAAACATTCACATTTCTAATGCTTTCTTCATGTTTCTCAAATATGACATTAAGTAATGATTTCATAAACAAATATGTTACATCCTTCTCACATCTTACTTGATTTCATTGAATCATATGACGTTAACTTATGATTTCTTGGACATTTTGAAAGAAAACTTCTATAAAATATACATAAGTGTTGTAGGATAAGTGCGTCATCGTCTAAAGGATGTCAGGATAGAGATAGAGATATACATAAAGATAAACTTATTAGAGATTGTTGGGGTTGATATGTGCTAAGGATGGATACTACTGCTAAGTCTTGTTGGTTACTATTGTTGAAGATTTAGTACTGCTAGACTTAAAGAGTAATACTATTGAGGAATTTACTACTGCTTGTAGGAATACTACTGCTAGAGGTATTAATACTGCTTGAAAGTTAATACTACTAGTAGTTAGTACTGCTAATAGTTAGTACTGCTTGAAGAATTACTACTGCAAACATGGTTAGTACTGCTGAGGATGAAGTTAATATTGCTTATGAAGATAAAGATGGATTAAAGCGAAAGACTAGGAGCTGAAGATAATGATGAAGATAATTATGTAGTGGATGCTGAAGATCAATATTTCTTTAGTAATTATCTTGTCATATGTTCTGTATATATAGTCTAGATGTAAACAAGTTTTAGACATACGAAGATACAGTTTAACATAGTTTTATTCATACGAATATACGTTTAGAGAGAATTAACCTCAAGATTCTTAGAAATCCTTTCTTTAGAGAAGTATAGAACGTCTGTTGAGTCTGTTCAACAGATTGAGGTTTTGTTTGTAATCATTAAGTTAATTCAATATAACTTGTGATTTGAGTTCATACACTGTTTGATTGATTTATTGTTAAAGTGTTTTTCCGCGACTTCTTTAACATAGTTTCTGAGTGTTTAGTTTAAATTCTTGTTTAGAATTTCGATCTTGACAAGTGGTATCAGAGCATAAGGAACTCAGAAATCAATAATCATCATGGACGGATCACATGACAGTGTTCTTGTTTCAAAAGTCCCCATGCTCAAACCCAATGAGTTTGACATGTGGAAAATCATAATCAGGCAGTACATTCTTCTTACAGACTACTCAATGTGGGACATCATTGAGAATGGTCCCTCTGATGGAGGAAAGATGGACGTAGATGGCAAGAGACCTCCACTAAAGACTGATGGATAAAGAAAGATGAGGCAGACTAAAATGAAAGCCTTGAGCACTATGCTCTTGGCAATTCCTAATGAATACCAACATCAGTTTTGCAACTGTTCTGATGCTCAAATCCTGTAAAATGCATTGGAGAAAAGATTTTCAGGTACTAAAAGCACTAAGAGAAATCAGAAAGCAATTCTCAAACAACAATATGAGAATTTTATGTCTACAAAGAATGAGTCCATGACTCAAACCTTTGATAGATTCAACAAGTTGATTGGAGAGGTGGCCACTGTTGGTGTCAAGATGGACCAGGATGATGTCAACAGAAAATTTCTAAGATCTCTTTGTGAAGAATGGGTGATGTACATTGTATCCTTCAGACAGAATGATAATCTGGAGGATAAGAAGCTTGATGATCTCTATAATGATCTAAGGGTGTTTGAAGCAGAAGTTGAATCTAAGAAAAGGCCATCTGGATACTCTCATAATGCTGCCCTCCTATCATCTACTACTGATTCTACTGCTAATACAGAATCAGTTGGTACTACATATGGCTCAAAACAGGATGGACCTAATGATTCTGTTTTGGAAGCATTCCTTGCTAGTCATGTTAAATCTGCTCTTATCAATGATGATCTGGAGCAGATCAATGTTGATGACCTTGAAGAGATGGATATCAAGTGGCAAATGGCAATGCCCACCATGAAAGTCAAAAGATTCATCAAAAGAACAGGTAGAAACAATTTTGCCATGAGAAGAGAAGATGGTGCTGGAATTGATAAATCCAAAGTGGAATGCTACAAATGCCATAATCTGGGACACTTTGTAAGAGAGTGCAAAGGAGGAATTGCTCAACAGCATGGAAGCAATAATCAACAACCAAAGTCCACTAACTATAACAGGTATTCATCTCAAGCTCTTGTCTCACAAGAAGGGATGGGCTTTGATGGAAGTGATCAAGCAGAGGACGCAATTCAGAACCAAGCATTGATGGCTGAGGTTTCAGAGTCATCAAGCACTGCAATCCCCACTGAGGTAAAATCTAACCTTTGCTCTAAAGCATGTCTTGAAAATGTTAAAAAGTACAGGGATCACAATCAGAGCATGTGTGATGACCTTAAAAGGTTGGAACAAGATAGAAGTGGGTATAGTTTGATCGTTGAGAATTTTGAAGAAGAAATTAAGGCATACCAGGCCAATGAACTTCAACATTCATATGATACAAACTACTGGAAGTGGGAGAAGAATCAGTTAGAGATTAAGCTAGAAAAGTCTAAAGAGGAATGTGAGAAAATTAGGAGTGAATTTGAGAAGGTCAAACTAGACATTGAGAAATATTCCAATGCTTCTAAAGCAATGGACTCTTTACTCAAAACTCAAGTTCATGACAAACTGAGAAGAGGTATAGGCTACAACACCACCCCTCCACCTTACAACAACAACTATATTCCACCCACCTCAGACCTCTTAGAAAGACAAGACAAGAAAGAATAACCTGCAGAAGCCATAGAAGTAGATCCATTAGACAAAGTAGTGGTTGAGGAAGATTCTGAAGAAGAGAACTCTAAGGGTAAGAATAAGGAAGACCATAAAGATATTCCCTTAGAAAACCACATTCTTACAAATGAGAGAGGGGGTAAACCATTTATCAAGAGTGAGAAAGTGGAGATGTCCAAGACAGAGAAAGAGACTGTTAAGAGTGAGAAAGCTGAGACCTCCAAGAAAGGAAAAGAAATGGTACAGGGAGTTCACTACATGCAAACCTCTGTTGTAAATCCCTGTACTTGTCAACAGAACAAGCCCCATAAACATGATAAAATAAGGGGGAATCAGAGAAACAGAAATAATCAGTGGGCTCAAAAACAGGGAATTGATCTAAGCAAAGTCAATACACCAAAGCCTTGTTTTATTTGTGGCAAGTTAAATCATCTAGCCAAACAATGTTATTTCAATCCTATTAACCAAAGTTTTTCTTTTCAAAGACAAACACAAAATTCGGTTGGCTATAGGAAGCAATCAAGAAATCACATGGCTGCTAATATGAGAACAGTACCAATGAAAACTGGGACTGTAAAATCTCATATTCAGAATAAGTTTGCTAAATCAAAAGAAAATACTCCAAGCAAGTCAAGGAGTAACTCACAGAACAAGAAAGCAAACAACTTTGTCAAGATTTGGGTTCCAAAAGTCAAGAAACTTGTTAGTACTGCTATCTCAAATAGTACCGCTAACAAAAATAGTGCTACTGATAGCAATACTACTGCTGACCAAGTTAGTACTGCTAACAAAGTTAGTACTTCTAACCAAGTTAGTACTGCTAACCAAGTTAGTACTGCTAACAAGGATAGTGTTGCTACCAGTATTAATGTTGTCAAGCCTATAATTTTGACAAAGTATTCCAGCCATGAGATTCCTAAATCTGATCATCTCATCCAGACTAAGAGTACTGATTATAAATATATTGATGAGAAGGGGCAACCCAAGACCACTTTGGCTTGGGTTCCCTCTAAAAACTAACTGTTTTATCTTATGTGTAGGGCAACCAACAGCTCAAGAAGAAGGGCATTTGGCATGTAGATAGTGGTTGCTCTAGGCACATGACAGGTAACATTGCCTGCCTTCAAAACATCAAAAAGTTTGATGGAGGACATGTTGCTTTTGGTGACAATCCAGAAGGAGGTAAGATCAGTGGAAAAGGTATGGCTTCAAAAGGTAAGATGTCCTTTGAAGATGTTTACTATGTTGAGCAATTGAGATACAACCTGTTAAGTGTATCACAGGTCTGTGACAAGAAACATAGTATATTATTTACTGAGACTGAATGTATTATCCTTGCTCCAGGATTCAAGGTAATTGATGAAAATATGATACTACTTAGAACTCCTAGAAAGGATAATGTTTATTGTTTGGACTTAGAGAATGTATCATCCGATTCATCATTAAACTGTCTATTTTCAAAAGCTTCTTTAGATGAATCATCTCTTTGGCACAGAAGGATGTGTCACATGAATTTAAAAACAATGAACATTCTTGTGAAAAACAACCTTGTAAGAGGTTTACCTCAAAAAATGTTTTCATGTGATGATCATTGTGTTGCTTGTCTGAAAGGCAAGCAGCACAAAACTTCTCATAAGTCCAAAGAAATAAATACAATCTCTTCACCTCTTCAATTATTGCATATGGATCTCTTTAGTACTACTAATGTGATGAGTATTGGAAAGAAGTCCTATTGCTTAGTCATTGTTGATGACTTCTCTAGATTTACTTGGGTATATTTTCTGAGGAATAAGGATGAGACAAGTGGACTTATCAAATCCTTTGTACTCAGGATTGAAAACCAAACTAATTTAAGGGTTAAAGTCATCAGATCTGATAATGGAACAAAATTTTAAAACAATGACTTAAACAGCTTTTGTGAGACTAAAGGTATTGAGAGACAATACAGTGCTCCTAGAACTCCTCAACAGAATGGTGTTGCTGAGAGAAGAAATAGGACGCTAATTGAGGTTGCTAGATCTCTATTGGCAAATTCAAAGCTACCCATCACTTTTTGGGCAGAAGAAGTTAATATTGCTTGTTATGTCCAAAACAGGGTTCTAGTAGTCAAATTTCAAGGCAAGACACCTTATGAACTTCTTAACAAGAAGAAACCTTTTATTGGATTTTTCAAACCTTTTGGGTGTCCTTGCACAATTCTCAACACCAAATCTCACTTAGGTAAGTTTGAAAGCAAAGTTGAAGATGGATTTCTTGTTGGATACTCCTCTCAGAGTAAGGCATATAGAGTATTTAATAGTTCTTCAAGGATTATAGAGGAAAGTGACTATGTCAAATGCAATGAGAACACACCAAATCAAATTGGTACAGGTCCTGATTGGTTGTTTGACATTGATTCACTAACTAATGCATTGGGTTTTAGTATTGTGCAAAATGAAGGAACAAGCTCAGAAAAGGTACAAGCACAGAGTTCAGAATTTGTGCTGTTTCCAATACCTATAGTAGATCCTGTTGAATTTCGCTAGCAAGAAAAGAATGATGCTTCAGAATCAGAAGATTCTGATCCAGATCAGGATGAAGATGCTAAAGCAGATGAAGAGGACAAATGTGATGAAGAGAATAAGAGTGATAAAAATGATGCTCATAATTCAGGAAACTCAAGACCTGAGATGCCCATACTGTCAGAAGATGACACTGATGATGACAATTCTTCAGTGTATGGTGGAAGCACTCCAGAAAATAATGACTACAATCTTGAAGCAAATCTTAATGAGGAGGCTGTCAATCATACAAAAACTGAGAAGAATCATCCTCCTCAATTGGTGATTGGTGACATCAATTCCCCAATGATCACAAGGGAACAAAGCAAGTTAGGGGGATTGAAAGACCTACAATCAGGCTTGTTATCTCGTTTTCTATCCCAGATTGAACCTAAAAAAGGTTTATGATGCAATGAAAGACCCAAGCTGGATAGAAGCAATGCAAGAGGAGTTGTTGCAGTTTGTGCTGTAAGATGTATGGGATCTAGTTGAACTTCCACAAGGACACAGGGCTATAGGGACAAAATGAATCTTCAGGAATAAGAAAGATGAGAGAGGGATAGTAATAAAGAACAAGGCCAGACTTGTGGCACAAGGGTACACACAAGAAGAGGGAATAGATTATGAAGAAGTATTTGCTCCAGTAGCCAGAATTGAGGCAATTAGGCTGTTTCTAGCCTATGCTTCTTTCATGAAGTTCCGAATTTATCAGATGGATGTCAAGAGTGCATTCCTATATGGGACAATTGATAAAGAAGTATATGTTTGTCAGCCTCCAGGGTTTGAGAATCCTAACTTTTCTGACAGAGTATATAAATTAAAGAAGGCAATCTATGGGCTACATCAAGCACCAAGAGCATGGTATGACACTTTGTCTACCTATCTCTTGGAAAATGGTTTTGAAAGGGGAATAATTGACAAGACTCTGTTCATCAGAAGGAAGAAGAAGAACATCCTGCTTGTGCAAATCTATGTGGTTGACATCATCTTTGGATCCACAAAAGATTATATGTGCAAGAAGTTTGAGGAGTTGATGCACAAAAGATTCAAGATGTGATCTATGGGTGAACTTACATTCTTCCCTGGGCTACAGGTTAAACAGACGAATGATGGTATCTTCATCAGCCAATCCGAGTATGTGCAGGATATACTTACAAAGTTTGGATTTTCAGATTCAAAGCCTGCAAGCACACCTATGGAAACACAAACACATATCACTGTAGATCTTAAGGGGGAGGATATAGATGTTCATCATTATAGATCTATGATAGGATCCCTCATGTATCTAACAGCTTCAAGGCCAGATATTATGTTTGTTGTCTGTGTGTGTGCCAGATTTCAAGTAAGACCTAAGCAATCTCATTTTCAAGCAGTCAAGAGGATCTTCAGATATCTTAAAGGACAACCTAGGTTGGGTCTTTGGTATCCTCATAACTCACCATTTGATCTACTTGCATATTTTGATAGTGATTTGGATGGTGCAAACTTGGATAGAAAGTCTACATCAGGAGGATGTCAGTTTTTGGGTGCAAGACTAGTTTCATGGTAGTGTAAAAATCAAACCACGGTGTCCACCTCTACAATAGAAGCAGAGTATATAGCTGCTACAAGCTGCTGCTCACAAGTGCTATGGATTCAGAATCAGATGTTGGACTATGGTGTTACTTTTCTGCACACTCCAATCTTCATTGATAACAACAGTGCCATAAGCATTGTTAATAATCTAGTGAAGCACTCAAAAACCAAGCATATAGAAATAAGGTACCATTTTATTAGAGACTGCAATGAAAAGAAGCTAATTCAGGTTTTGAAAGTACACACAAGTAACCAATTTGCTGATCTATTCACCAAAGCTTTTGATGTTGGTAGATTCACATTATTGGTCACAAGTGTGGGCATGATAAGCACTGAATAAACATCTTTTGATTTTCTTTATGTACCATTTCTATATAGATTCCTTCCTGCTTACTTTCTCATATTATATTGTGCATGGTGCTGCTAACTATGTGTGTTTAAGTGTTTCAGATTACCTTACTGATTAGAAACTTAGTACCTCTGGTTAAGTTAATATTGCTCTCACTATTAATCCTACTGCCAGTTCAAATATGTTTAAGTGTGGTTAATACTGCTTGGTGGTTAATACTGCCAGTGCAAAGTTGCTACTGCTTACCTTATTTTTACTGCCAGACAGTGTTAATACTGCTAGTCTTTGTTAATGTTGCTGGTATGTGTTACTACTGCTAGTCTGTGATAATGCTGCTGGTATGTGTTACTACTGCTTATATGGGTTAGTACTGCGCGCTTGTTAATGCTGCTAGGGTACTTAGTACTGCTTCTAACTGAAACCCTCCACCTATAAATACCCTCTTTGACCGCCAAAATCCAAACGGCTCTTTGAATTTCCTACGAGTGTTCTTTCTCTCTCTTTCTCTCGAATTCTTACTTACCAGTGCGTAACCCTAGTTTCGATCAAGAAGATGGCAGGACTCGACTTCTTTGATGAACACAACAAGCTCGCCATGTTACAGAAACCCAAGCAAACTGAGGGTTTCCATGCTATAGTGGATTTCCTCAAATCGTCGCACATTTCCTACGCACTCACTGTCAATCGCACAATCTATGTGGAACACTTGCGACAGATCTGAGCAAATGCCTCAATACAGACTATGGAAGGAAACCAGGTTATTTACTCAAGAGTTTGTGACAAACCCATTACCATCACAGAGGATTGCATACGCACTCATCTATGCTTAGATGATGCCCCAGGTAATACTTCTTTACCTAAGGAAGATCTCTTCCAAGTACTTAGTCGAATGGGGTATGAAGGTCCCACTGATGTATACAAGTTTTACAAGAACAGATTTTCACCTCAGTGGAGATTCTTTGTTCATACCCTACAACACTGCATTTCACGAAAAACAACTGGCTGGAGTGAGTTCAGCAGCACAATAGCCTATGCTCTTGTCTGCCTAGCAACTTCCAGCAAGTTTAATTTCTCACAAATGATTTTAAATGATTTACTGTCAAAACTGGATACCAAAACCAAAACAAAACGATTTTATATGTATCATAGGTTTGTACAAGAGATTCTACTAAAGGAATGGATGGATCTACTCTCTTTTGAAGAGGTATATGTACCAAAACCTCCCAAAGGGAAGGTATTCTATAACATGAAAAGGCCTAGAAAGGACTTTTCTGGACAAGACATTCCATTGTTCTCTACAATGATGGGTGTGTCTCATTCCCATGGTGAGGCATCAGGGTCACAGCCCACATCTGACCACCCAACTGATGACCTACCCACACAGTTCAATTAATACTCCTCAGATCCCTATTGTCAAGCCAAAATCCCCCATCACACAAATATATATTAGGAAAAAGGTACAGAAGGTTCCTTCCCTTCTTGTATCTTCACCCCCAAAGCCTTCAAGCCCTATGATGGAGCATTCTCCATCAGAGAATATCGAAAGGGAAACCACAGGGGTGTCTCCTAACCCCAAGAAGGTGCTCTCTAAGGAGAAGGAAGAACATGTGGTCAGCAAAGCTCACACTACTGCTTCTGCACAAGGTGTAGGACAGGACCGTGTGAACATACCTAAGACCTTCCCCACGGCAACTTTAGATGAGCAATCACCTAAAGGTCCCAGGTTCCAAGAAACCACAGGGGTAAAAGGTGCTTCTGCTAGGCAAAAGGCCTCTACTACAAGATCCAAGGATCCTTCAAGGGTGGTAAAAACACCCAAAGGAGGTGAGGACAGATATAACTACGAAGAATTGATGGACACACTTGGTATAATTAGTCTGGAAGTTCACAATCAAGATATGTAAATAAAAGAGATGAAGAAGGTGATTATCTCTCAACAAGAACAGATAGTCAAATTGAAGAAAATGGTGCTCAATTTGGTGCACAAAAAGAGGAGAAAACAATTCATCCTGAAGAAGAGGGGAAGTGCACATGATGCTTCCAAAAAGGGGAAGTATCAAGAAGCAGAGGGTGAGAAGGGCATGGAATTTCAGTTTGAGGGGGAGACTGGTGCTAAAAAAGAAAAGGAGGTTGGTGCAGAAGCAGAAACAAGTGTAAAGGTAGCAATATCTAAACAAGCAGCAGAAACATTTGTGAAAGCAGCAGAAATAGGTAAAGCAGCAGTAACTGAGTCTGCAGCAGAAACTGAACAAGAAGTAGTAACTGCAGCAGAAGAAAAAGAATTATCCAGGGAAGAGATTGAAATTGCTGAAACTCTAGTAAAGGCAAAGAATGACACTCCCAAAGCTACTCCAAAGGCTAAGGGAGTGCTAATCAAAGAAGGAGGCCCAGAAAAGAAAAGAAAAGAGACTAGTGTGGCAGAGGACAAAAGGAAAGAGAAAGAAAAGGTGGAAGAGCCTGCGAAAGCTTTGAAGAAACAAAGGCAGATAGAATTGGATGAAGAAATAGCTAAGAAATTGCAAGAGGAATTGGAAAAGGAGAAAGAAATCCAATCTGCAAGAGGATTGGATTGATAGAATCCAATCTTTGGAATTGGCTACTAAGATTAATGAGGAATTTCAAAGGAGCTTGAAGATTGCTGGTGCTGCTAAGAAAGTTACAAAGAAGGCATCAACACAAAGACTGCCATTAAAGACAAGACAAAGACAGCCTTCAAAGACCTTCCTGGTCAATCAAGAAAGAAGAAAGATGATCAACTTCCTGAAAGGGTCTGTTGGAGTCATAGAAGGGATGTTTACCAACATGTCTTATGGTAGAATAGAAGAACTGAATAAGAAGAAGATGGCCAAGCTACAAGGGGATTTCTCTCAAAGGGTTGAGGTTGAAAGAAAGACATGATCTCAACATACAACAGCCCTTCCCGGACAGTGAAGAAGGCACTCCTATCAAAGAAAAGGCAGAAGTGAAGCAAGAAGAGACTTTTGCTCAAATAATTGGAGCTATTAAAAGAAACAAGTCCATAGCTACCAAGCCAAAGGAAAAAAGGCCTAGAGCTGAAGAAGGAAAGAAAAACCAGGAAAGTGAACAAATGGAAGCTGAACCTTCTGTAGAGCAACAGGAACAAACAGAAGCAGATGTTCAATCTCAAGAGCAAAGAACAGAACAAACAAGCCAACAATCTTCAGATCAGCCTAGACAATCAGATGAGCAGGTGAATTTATACATGACTGTGACTGATGAAGAACCTATGCAAGCTGACCTTATCTCAATGAAAGCACCAGAGATCATTCATTGAGATACTCTGAAGGATAATAGAAGAGAATATTTCAGAATCAAGAGAATGGGTGATCAATTTGAGGTTTGTTCAACTTGGGGAAAAGTAATCAGAAGCTATTCCAGAACTGACTTGGAAGAAATGTACAAAGTTGGGATAAAATTGTATGAGAATGTGTTAAAAGGGATAGAAATAAACTTAATCAAGATAGCCATGGAGTATCTGTGCATGATGTTTGATCCAGATAGAGTGAAGCATATTATCAAAGATCTGCATCATGAATATGGATTTAAAAAGATTGATCATTGGATGCTCATTGAAAGATGTGGAGTATATGTCATAACCATAGACAAAAGCTATCATGAGTACTTCTTGGTGGATAAGGTGTATGACCACAGCAAGGAAAAGCTGCAAGGGATGCTTAACGCAAAGTTGGTCTGCCCTACAGGTTCTGAAATGGCAAGGATTGTGGTCAGAAGAACCATTAATCAAAGTCTGGGACTGGATCCAAATCTGGGCAATTGAGCTGGAGTTTTGAAAGCATCATGAAGACCTATCCTAAAGAACTTAACTTCTCAATTTGAAAAGTTAAGTTAGGGGGAGATTGTTGGGGCTGATATGTGCTAAGGATGGATACTACTGCTAAGTCTTGTTGGTTACTACTATTGAAGATTTAGTATTGCTAGACTTAAAGAGTAATACTACTGAGGAATTTACTACTGCTTGTAGGATTACTACTGCTAGAGGTATTAATACTGCTTGAAAGTTAATACTGCTAATAGTTAGTACTGCTTGAAGAATTACTACTGCAAGCATGGTTAGTACTGTTGAGGATGAAGTTAATACTGCTTATGAAGATAAAGATGGATTAAAGCGAAAGACTAGGAGCTGAAGATAATGATGAAGATAATTATGGAATGGATGCTGAAGATCAATATTTCTTTAGTAATTATCTTGTCATATGTTCTGTATATATAGTCTAGATGTATACAAGTTTTAGACATACGAAGATACAGTTTTACCTAGTTTTATTCATAAGAATATACGTTTAGAGAGAATTAACCTCAAGATTCTTAGAAATCCTTTCTTTAGAGAAGTATAGAATGTCTGTTGAGACTGTTCAACAGATTGAGGTTTTGTTTGTAATCATTAAGTTAATTCAATATAACTTGTGATTTGAGTTCATACATTGTTTGATTGATTTATTGTTAAAATATTTTTCCGCGACTTCTTTAACATAGTTTCTGAGTGTTTAGTTTAAATTCTTGTTTAAAATTTCGATCCTGACAGAGATAGATTAGAGTTGATATATCTCATAGCTATTTATTTGTAATTCATCCCCTAGTTAAAGGGCTTTTGATTAATGAGAATCACAGATTCATTCTCTCCATCCTATTATTGTTTTATTTAGTTTTCCCTTTAACATATTATCAGCACGTAAAGCTCAATTGCGTCCCTACTGCGTTATCCCTTGCTCATTGTCACGTATGTCAAAATTTCTAGTAAGTTTTCTATCAACTTTTTCGTAAGTGAATATTATAAAATCATGTTAGAAGAAAAATGTACTTTATGATTTGATCTATAGAATACTTTCATTGTATTTTCGTTGTTGATATAAAATGAGTTGAAAAAAAAACTATAACAAAATCTAGGTCATAATTATCTTATTTATTGAAATGGTTAACTATATAGAAGTGGATATCCATGTACAAAAATTACATTAAAAGATAATCATATGAATTATTATGATATTATATTGTGATTTAAATGTAATTATCTAAATTAAATAGTTATATAATTTTTTTTAGGTTCTTTGTTGTAATAAAGAAAATAAATAGTTATATGATTTTTTTTAGTTTTCTTTGTCGTAATAAAGAAAATAAATAAATATAAACTTGTGATTTGATTGAGGATGCGGATGAGGACGGGATCTGCATCTTAAGCCTATGGGGTTTTTTCCTTTTTGATTAATTAAATAAGAATTCAATCTATTTTTTATTTAATAAATATTTATTATGTAATAAATGTTTTTAATTCATCTTATTTAGTTTTAATATAACTTTTGTTGTTTTGTACATGTTATTCTCTATTTAGACATTATTAATTTGTTACAATATTAGTATATTTATTAATTAATTATGTTAATATTATTTATTTATCAAGATCATTTATTTGATTTGGACCATTTAAATTTACTACCATACTGTTGTGAGATATGATACTCAATTATTACTTAAACGAGAAGTAAATTTATTGAACTGGTTTTGCCATTTTACTTAATTATTCAAGTCAATTACCGTTTAATTATGGATGTTACTCTTTGATTGGTTTTACCACATAATATGATTATCTTATATAAATGTTCATCTTATTCAAATGCTTATTTTAATTGTGAGTTCCTACTCATAATTTTCAACTTTATAATTATAATTTTTGGAAGTTACACTTCCAACCCCACATATTTTGGTTTTCTACCAAAAGTTCCAAAAATACTATTAAGATGTTAAAGTTTGAATTTGACTTTATGCCAAAACCAATAGTTATTTGTCTAATGGCAAAATCTCTATTAAAATACTATTAAGGTGTTAAAATATTGGCTTCATATGTCAAACTCATATTCATTTTGGTCTCATGTCAAAAGCTCTATAATTAACAATGTTATCTTCAAATTAAATAAATCGCAAGATATCGATTGGATTTTGTCAAACGGGTGTAAATAGCGATAAGGATTGTAGGGACTTAAGAAATCTACGTGATTCCCCTACTACCTGGAAATCCAATATATTGAGTGTTTTATTCTCGAAAATGGAAATACTGATAAAGTATTATCACAAAAATATGCAAACATACAAAAATCCAATAATGAAATTTCATACATAAAATAATAATTATAACCATAATCAATTGTCTTATCAAACAGACAATCATATATTATTCCTTATTTAATTTAATGATTGAAACAACACATCCGTGATTCGATGTCCTAAACTCAAAGTAACTTGAATACAAAACGAGTATACAATGTGGTTGGAAATGTACAAGAAAATACCTAAAAATCATTAACTCCCTATTGACCCTAAAACTAATCATCTAAAGGTTCAAGCAAATACCTTGAAAATTTTGACACAACACACTAGTCCTAACCTTCGGAGGAAATACCATCAACTAAAAACCCCCAAGAACCCTGGGACGTTCCAAAAGGAAATTTGGAATATTCATTACCATGTATTTTTCAAACTAATCATACAGTGGAATGAAACCCACTTACTCGATTGCAAGAAGGTAACTGATTTCAACAAAAAAGTGTTGTGTCTCAAAATGCATCTCAATCTTCATGGCAAAGAACTCACAAAAAATTTCACGATTCATAAAATTATTTCTACCTTTCATCAGTAAATATTAATGAACCAATATAAGTTGAAATGTAACCTTTAGAAAAACTCATCAACTTGCTACAAGTGGTTGAGATACAGAACAAGGTTCTTTCGAATAACAATACCACATATGTCGGGACAAAGAAAATTTCCGAGATCAATAATGAAAGCGTTAGAAGTGGAAACAACTCATAAGGATTGTGAGTTAAAAACAATTTCACACATGTGACATTTACGCACCATGTGGACGAGACCCTAGAAAGGGTCAGGGTCATGGTAAGAGATGGGAATGAGTTCTCAATACCTGGAGTAGAGATACAACCATTGCCCCATGTGATAATTAACAATCAAATAATAAATGCACTAAAGAGTGCTGCTATCGAAAATGGAACAAGTTGAAAATGAACTATATCATATTAATTTAAGATTGATTAAGCATAGGGTTTTTGTAAAGTATTAAAATTAATTTCCTTTCCTTAAGTAAAATAGAATATGTAACCATTATAGATGTAAAGAAATACAACTAAATAAATAACAAAACTATCAATATTCTCCATTCCGTTTAGGAATGTATCGAGGAGAACTTGAGTTTTTACAGAACATTCCACACAATGTAAAGATATAGACTACTATCTATTTTTTATAAATAATCCAACCAAAATACTTAGACGATGTACTGTCATTTTCTTGTTGGTACAAGATTAATAGTCACTAAATCACTATATTAATGAACACCTTGTTAAGATATTCGTATCAACTGGAGATCATATTATAATAATGGAAATGAGTATATGTACGTCAACTCTAATGATATGGAAGGAACATGTTAAGTCTAATTTTGTAGTAATCATTGTATTTATTTTCTAGTCTGACTGTGCTTAATGTTCATATCTGTATTGTAAAGGCTAGGGGTATTTAAGTCCCCTTAGAGCCTTTGTTTTGTAACTTTGGCACTCACATTTTAATACATCCGATTACTTTGCACTTCCATACTTTCTCTCTCTACTTTCTCTCTCTAAAGATTTAGAGATTCTTGGACTCTCAATTGGTATCAGAGCATACTAGATCTTGAGAGGATTGAGAGAAATCGATTTTATATACTGAATTTGTAGATTAAGCAGAAAATTTGATTGACTTTCTTGATTTTTCAAGAAAATCTCATTTTTTGCTTGATTCATCAAAATTTGGATAGGTTTCTGGTTCAATTTGTGCGAATTTGATTGGTTTAGATTCGTTTTTAGTAGTTCATCATTCTTATTGCATATATTTATGCATAAAAACCATGATTTGATTCTCGATTTTGTGATTTTGTGATTTTTCAGAAAACTCGTCATTCGTACTGCTGCATTCAAGAATTTTAGATTTAGTGGTTTTTAATCGAGTTTGATAATCAAAAGTTGTTAGAATGTTGTTTTCGAGCATTTGTGTGTGATTTTCGTGGTATTTTTTTCAAAGTTTCAATCAATCTTGCGTAATTTGTGAGTTTTTAAAGTTTGCGCTTCATTCATACAAGTTTGCGCCTCATTCATAATAGTTTGCGCTTCATTCATATATTTTGCTTAAAATTCTTTGTGGTCTAATTCATGTGTTAGTGAATTTTCAGGTTTTCGGTTTACATTGGAAACGCAAAGCTTATAGTTTCTCGGCTCTAGTTTCATACGCAAACCATCAGTTTGTGTATCACTAAGTATACGCAAAGTATACTTCGCAATTCTCTCTTCACGCGAAAAGATCTTTTTCGTGCATCAATTTTTCGCTTCTCTACACAAACGCAAAGTCTCAACCCGCAAAGTCACTGTTTGCGTATAGTACTTGCAACGCAAAGTTCACATTTGCGTATCATACTTGCAACGCAAAGTTCAACCCGCAAAGTTTCAACTCGCGTATAACACTTGGAACGCAAAACTTCTTTTGCGCGTCTCCTAGACTTAGAATTTTTTTTTCTGAAATTTCTGATTTTTTCACAAGATGTCTTTGCAAGCACAACTTTACAAGAATGACCTCATGATGTCTTTGGGGTCTGATACTCGTCCACCTGTACATATCAATGAGAACGAATTCGAACAATGGCAGGATCGGTTTATCAATTTTATTGAAAGACAACCGAATGGGGACAATATGATGAAGTCTTTGACTAAAGGTCCAATGGAAAGGCCAATGAAGGTTATTCCTGCTACTGCAACCTCTGATGCTTCAACAGTAGAAAAGGCATTAATAGAATATGATGCTGATGAGCTCCTTCGTTATCAAGCTGACAGTCAAGCTAAGTCAAATCTGATCCTTGCACTTCCCAACTCCATCTATAACAGAATCGATTGTTTCAAACATAATCCAATGTTGATGTGGACTCAACTTGAGAATATTATGCTTGGTACTGCAATGTCTACTCAGTTGCGACAGACTAGGTACATGAACAACTTTGAAAAGTTCAAGGCTAAGGATGGGGAAAGTTTGAAGAGTGTGTTTGATCGATTCTGGGCTGTCATTAACGATCTTTAAAAGATTAAAGTAATTAAGACTGAGTTGGAGGATAACTTGAGATTCCTGAACGCATTACAACCAGAGTGGAACAAGTCATGCCACAGAATGAGAAACGATGTCAGAATCTCAACCATGCCAATTCAGGAGTTATACGAAATCTTGATGACAGATGAATCTATGGTAATAGAGAAGAAGGCGAAAATGGATAAGAAGAACAAGCCTCTGTCAGTAGATCCCATTGCTCTTATAGCTAACCAACTGGCTGAGCAAGCTTTGACCGAATCGACTTATGATGGATCTACAGATGATGATGGCGAAGCTCTCGAAAAGGCCATGATTCTTCTAACTCAACATTATCAGAAACAATTCAAGCACAAATCTGGGTCGAACAACTTGCGGTTTACTTCTGGTTCTAAGAAGATAGGACCTGGTGCTCCTTCAAAGACATACACTCCAAAGTATGAACCAGCTAAGGTAGTTGACCAAAAGAAAGATTACAAAAAGGTGATGAACTGTTTTAACTATGGGAAGCCTGGAGATATGGTTAAGGATTGCAGAGTCAAAGTGGTAAAGGATGCTGCTTTTTACCGAAAGAAGTTGGCTCTAGCTGAAAAGAAGAAAAGTGGAACCATCCTGTTGGCCGAAGAAGAATACTGGTTGGATCATTCGGACAACGAGGCTGAAAATGAGGAGACTGCGGCTATGTGCTTTATTGGTGACGATAAAAGTGATGATGACGAAGAAGATACCTCATCTGATGGTTCTGAGGTAATATCTGCGTTTAACTATAATTTCTTCTTATCTCAAATGAATGTTTTTATCACTGCTTTGCATGATTTGCGCTCAAAGTTCGTTTCTGAAAAGTTTAAAAATCAAGAAAAGTCTGATTTAATCGAGAAACTGCAAATTTCTTTAAAAGATGAAAAGTCAATTTTAATTGATACAAAAGAGAAATTTCAAAAGCAGTTAGTTGATCTTGAAAATTCAAATCAGACTTATCATGATTCGTTGACTGAAGTGACTTCTTCAAATCAAAATCTTTCTGAGAAAATAATTGTTTTAGAAAAGAAATTATATAAAAGAGAACAATCTGAGCAAACCATTTACATGAACAAACCAAGGAGTGAAGAAGCTATAAAGGAAAAGTGGGGACTTGGTTTCGAAAACCCGCATTTTTTAAATGATGCTAAAAATGAAGTTCCTACTTTATATGAATATGATCATTTTACTTTTGCAAGATATGCTCCTCAGTTAAAATTCTTTTGGACAACTGAGAAACAAATTTTGGAAGATGAAAATGTGAAAAGGATGAAAAATAAGAGGATGGAAATGCCATTTGTTTACACCTCTGAAAATCCAAATTATTTTCCTGATCAATCTAAGAAATCCAGAAAATTTCAAAATATTTTAAATATCAAATCTTCCAATAAATCTTCATTATCAACAGATTTTGTTGATATTTTTGCTAACACTAATAAGGAAATTGTATCTCCGGTGTCTTATGATACTATGAAATACATTCCCCCATTAGTGTTAGAAGAAAAAATTGTTGATCTTGAAGATCGATTGGAAGAACAAAATCTTCAAACTTGTTTAGAAAACGATATATTTCTTTTAATAATAAAAACAAGTTTTGAAGATAAAATTTCTACTCAATTTTGAAAAGATTCAAAGGAAAATGCTAAAGTTTTGAAAAACAATGAGCATTTGCGTTCCATGTTGGAAACGCAAACTAAAAGTTTGCGCATGCAGTTGGACGCGCAAAGCTCAGTTTGTGCCTCCAATGGGAAGCGCAAACCTCCTCCAGACTTGTGCATTTTTGAAAATTTTCACTCCGAGACTAGTTCTTCAATATCAAATGCTAAGACTGATTTCTTTGATAACGTTTCTTCTTCTGATTCAATTATTGATGATTCTTTACTGCTAAATACTCAATTTTATAAAAAGAAGCGTAAAAGAAAACGGTCAAAGAAGTCAAAGAAACATGATACTGTTATATATGAAAATTCTAATGTTTCTGATTTTTCTTCTTCAGATCGGACTGTCAGGAAGTTACCAAGGCAGATTTGGAAGATTAAACAGCAATTACCAGAATCTAAACTGTTAGGAGTTAAATGTGTAGACACTCTTTGTGATACTGATACATTTGTTTCATATAATAAAAACCCAAAATATTCTTTTCAGCAAATGATTGATATATCAAAGAATATCTCATATGCTTCTTCTAGTTCTGATTCTGATGATTGTGTTTTATCTTCTATTGATAATTGCTTTCATTCTTGCATGAAAATTAAATCTGTGAATAATAAAAGACATAAATCTAACAAGCGACCCATAAGCATATGGGTACCTAAAAAGGTGTAGTTTCTGTGTGTGCAGCTAATTCGATTATGGTATCTGGACTCGGGTTGTTCAAAACATATGACTGGCAACAAATCACTTCTGTCTAATTTTAAAGATAAATGTTGCGGTCGTGTGAAATTTGGCAACTGTGAGACATCTCCGATTCTTGGTTATGGAGATCTAGTTCAAGGAAACATAACTGTCAAAAGAGTAAGCTATGTCGAGGGTCTAAGTCACAACCTGTTCAGCATCGGCCGATTCTACGATAAAGATCTTGAAGTCAGCTTCAAATCAAAAAGGGTTGCTGTAAAGAACGATAGTGGCAAAGACTTAATGGTTGGAAAGAGAAGATCTAATTTGTATACAATTGATCTTTCCAAAGTTAAGATCTCATCAAATATGTGTTTACTATCCAAAGCCTCTATCAATGAAAGTTGGATTTGGCATCGTCGATTGGCTCATCTTAACTTCAAGTATATGGATCGCCTGGTCAAGAATGATCCAGTGAGAGGTCTTCCAGTTCTCCGTTTCCAGAAAGACCATCTATGCCAGGATTGTGAGAAAGGAAAAATGAAGAAAGCTCCTCACAAGCCTAAACCTGAACACTACACGTCGGCTATTCTTGATCTTTTGCATGTTGATTTGTGTGGTCCGATGAAGACGAAGAGTATAGGACATAAGAAATATGTTTTGGTGATTGTTGATGACTACTCCAGATATACTTGGGTAAAATTTCTGAAGTCAAAAGACGAGACTCCTGAAGTACTCATCAACCTCATCAAGACAACTCAGACAAATAAGCAGAAACAAGTGAAAGTGGTAAGATCTGACAATGGCATTGAATTCAAAAACAGTACTCTTCAGGCATTCTATGAATCTCAAGGAATACAACAACAATTTTCTACTGCACATACTCCGCAACAGAACGGCGTTGTTGAAAGAAGAAACATAACGCTTGTTGAGTCTGCCAGATCAATACTCGCTTATTCAGGCCTATCTTTGTCGTTCTGGGCTGAAGCAGTGTCAACTGCCTGTCATATACAGAACAGATCAATTCTGCATCGTCGCTTTAACAAAACACCGTATGAACTTATGAACGGGATCAAACCGAACATCAAGTATTTCAAGTCATTCGGGTGTAAATGCTACGTTCTGAATGACAGGGAGAATCTCAACAAGTTTAGTTCAAAGGCAGACGAGGGTGTATTCGTAGGTTATTCTTCAAACTCTGCTGCTTATAGAGTTTTTCTGATCTCTGCAAGAAAGGTCATAGAGAGTGTCAATGTAAAATTTGACGAAGCTGCTGTCTTGGTTTCTAGTCACTCGGACTCAGAACCCGCTATTACTGAAAAATCAGTTTCTGAACAAATCAGTTTAGAACCTTCTCTTTCACCGGATAACCAGGATTCTTCTACTCCCTCTCCTAATCTTTCTGATCTTGATTTTTTGTTTGAAAACTTTTATGATGATGTGCCTAGATCTAATTCTGAAAATGTTTCTAATGTTTTGAATCAGGAAACTGAGAGCTCATCTATTCCAAATTCCGCTGCATCTATCTCTGACAATGATGTTGCTCCAGTCTCTCCTGTTCAACAAGAATCGGCACAACAAGATTTTGTTCAATCAGACAATGTTCAATCAGAAACTGAGCCTATTCATGAATAACATACTCAAGAAGAGTCTATTCAAGATCAACTTGTTCAAAAGGAATCACTTCAGGAAGAAGTACAGAATGATGTTATTCAACAAACTGTTCCCGAATCTGATTCATAGATTGTTGAGATACCTCCTCCTCAAGTTGAAACTATTTCTATCTCTTCATCTGATGTAGAAGTTTCTGAACCTTCCTCTCATTAATTAGAAGTGGTTCAAGACATTATTGATCATCTCCCTCATACCACAAAATGGACAAGATCTCACCCTCTACATCAAATTATTGGAGATCCTCAAGCCAGTGTTTCTACACGCTCCAAGTCGGCTACTTCCAACGAATGTCTCTTTACTTTCTTCCTAAGCAAGATTGAACCTACAAAAGTTTGTGAAGCGTTGAAGGATCCGGATTGGATTATTGCTATGCAAGAGGAACTAAATCAATTTGACGCGCTGAAAGTATGGAGACTTGTACCAAGGCCTAAAGGAAAAAACATAATTGGTACAAAGTGGATATTCAAGAATAAAAAGGATAAAGATGGTATCGTCGTACGGAACAAATCAAGGTTGGTAGCCAAAGTATATCGACAAGAAGAAGGTATTGACTACGATGAAACATTTGCACCCGTTGCCAGATTGGAAGCTATCCGAATGTTTCTTTCCTTGGCTGCTTATCGCAACTTCAAAGTATACCAAATGGACGTCAAGACGACATTTCTCAATGGCAAGCTGAAAGAAGAAGTATATGTATCTCAGCCAGAGGGATTTGTTGACAAAGATCGTCCTGATTATGTATATTTTCTCGATAAAGTTTTGTATGGTTTGAAACAAGCTCCACGGGAGTGGTATGACGAGTTGTCAGCTTTCTTGGTCAAATCCGGCTTCACCAAAGGGTCTATCGATACAACTCTTTTCATTTATAGAACTAATCTTGATATCTTCTTAGTACAAATATACGTAGATGCTATTATTTTCGGTGCGACTAACAAATCTTTGTGTACTTGGTTTTCTGATTTAATGACCTCTAGATTTCAGATGAGCATGATGGGAGAAATCAACTTCTTCCTCGGCTTACAAGTGAAGCAACTTCCAGATGGAATCTTCATCAATCAGTCAAAGTATGTTTTTGACATCTTGAAGAAATTCAAGATGGACAAATCTACTTCAATCGGCACGCCTATGGCTCACGGTGCCAAACTCGGACTTGATCCAGATGGAAAAGCTGTGGATCAAAAGACATACAAAGGGATGATCGGATCGCTGATGTATCTAACTGCCAGTCGCCCGGACATAATGTTCTCCACGTGCTTATGTGCCCGATTCCAAGCTAAACCAAAATAATCTCATCTTTTAGCAGTCAAAGGCATTTTTAGATATATTAAAGGAACTCCTTATTTAGGATTATGGTATCCTAAAAGTTCTGACTATAATTTGATTTCTTATTCAGATGTAGATTTTGGTGGCAATCAATTGGACAGGAAGAGTACTTCTGGTCATCTTCAGTTTTTAGGTGACAGACTGATAAGCTGGGCGTCGAAAAAGCAAAACTGCGTTTCAATATCAACAGCCGAATCTAAATACGTCGCTGCAGCTAGTTGTTGTGCTCAAGTGCTTTGGATGAAAACGCAACTTCGCGATTACGGGATGCTATACAAGACAGTGTCGATATATTGTGACAGCAAGTCCACAATTGTCATCTCTGTCAATCCGGTCCAGCACACTAAGACCAAGCATATAGACATGAGATACCATTTTATAAAGCATCACGTGGAAGAAGGTACTATTGAGTTATATTTTGTCCCAACTGACTATCAACTTGCTGATATTTATACAAAAGCTTTAGATGAAAAACGTTTTACTTTTTTGCTTTCTAAACTTGGCATGTTGAATTTAAAAGTTTAAATCTTTACAATTTTTATTCTATAAAGTAAAATCTTTCAGATTTTCTTTCTTTTGAATAAAATGTGTGTATAGGATCTTTTACAAGTCGCCTTGTTTATATTAAAGTTTTATATGTTCAACTTTCAAGTCTTACAAACATCGAAAAGTAAGCAACATGTTTGACGCTTTAGATTATGCTTTAAAGATATGTGAGTCGGCATATTTATGGTTTACTTTGCTTGAACAACCTAAGTGATCAGAATTGTAGATCGTAATGAAAATATGGGCTAAGCGATTCAATATAGATCTGAGTTATTGAGATGATTATTTTTTTAAGCATATAAAATACAGAAATCTCTGAGTTTAAAAGTTTGTACCTGTGGCCTTTCTGATTTGGGAAAGTAAGTTCCGTGGGATGATCGACATCTGGTCCCCTAAGGTCATTTGGTCTGGGAGTGATCGAACAGAAATCCTTCTATAGAATCAGATCGAAAGTCATGTTTTACTGGTATGAATGGGTTTAGCCTTTCTGATCCGGGAAAGTAAGTTCCAAGGGGTGCTTGGCACCTAGTCCCCTAAGGCCAACTGGCCTGGGAGCGGCTGACCCAAATCCTGCAATAAAGTTAGATAGAAAGTTACGTTTACGGCATGTTCTTTATTCACCAAACTCTTTGATTAAAATATGCCAAAGTGCACACCGCTTAAAAGATGCCAAAGAGCACACTCATGTGAAGATGCCAATGAGCACACTGCTAAAAGATGCCAATGAGCACACATCTCTTGATACTTGGTGATATGTTTTGATTTGTGATAAACTTGTAAATTTGTGAAAATCTTAATTCTTGATGACTTAGTGTCTGTACATGCAAAGTTCTCCATTTTATGTTTAGAATTGCATTTTTCTTGAAGCTAATCAAAGATCGCATGCGAGCACAATGAATGGATACCTGCAAGTGTTTGAAACTGCACATGTTTTAACTTGATATGCAATGAAACTTGTTCTGGTATCCAGCAACACATGCTTGATTTCAACTGATTGATAAATCTGGGATATTTTACTGAATAGACTTTAATTTGTTTAGTGTTTAAAAGTTTATATATTCAGTTGTTACAAAATTTATATTCAATATGATCATCTTTCATACTGATGCATTTATGATTGAGTATCTATGGTTTTGTATATGGTTTATGCATTTTTCAAGGGGGAGAGCTTATCTGAAAAAGTTATCTGATCTTTTCTGTGTTTGAGGGGGAGTAAGTAAGAAAATTATCTGTGCTGATCAGAAGTTAAACAGGTATGTATCTCAGATTTTTCTACACATTTGCTATACTAACAGTTAAATTTTTGTGCATTTGTGTAGGTGGTGTGAAAGGATTTCAGGTATATTTTACAATTTTTTTTAGAAGTATTTTTTTTTATTTTTTATTTTTTATTTTTTATTTTTTATTTTTTATGTTATGTTTTTTAGTTTTAGTTTTGTTTTAGTTTTTATTAGTATATATAGTGTGTTTTTCTTGTCATTTTCATTTTCCTGCTTACCTGTTCTTGATATCTGATTTTTCGGCTCCCGTTTTCTCTCTATCGCATACTCTGTGTTCGAACTTTCAATCTGATTTTTTTTCAGAATCTTCTTCGTGAAATCAAGGTATGTGCTTTCGATTACTTCGCATTCGTTTATCGATCTTAAGTAATGTTTCATTATGCTTATTGTTGATTCAAGTGTTCATGAACCTGATGTTTGCTTTTCTCGAACTGTTCATCTTCCAAAATCTCAGATTGTGATTTCGTGAATTTTTACTTAAATCAAGTATTGGGTTTTGCTTAGAACTGATAATCGATCATCAGTTATGCCTCTTTTATCTTTAATTTCTTGTATTCTTGCTTTAACTTTGGCTTTTGTGGTTTTCGGTTTGTTTCTCGCGAAAACTAGGTTTCTGTACAAGTATGATAGACCCGCAAAGTGAACTTTGCGCGTCTATCTAGAAACGCAAAGTGAACTTTGCGCGTCAAACTATAAACGCAAAGTGAACTTTGCGCGTCTAACTTGAAACGCAAATGTCTACTTTTCGCTTCTAACTTGTTACGCAAACTTATTGTTTTTGTTTTCTTTGTTCTTTCCAGTGTAGTTTACGTATCAACTAGGACACGCAAAGTCTACTTTGCGTCTCCTCTTTGACACGCAAACTCTCTTTGTGTTTGTATTTCTTGTTTTGGTTTTGGGTTTATATATCAGGTATGATTGTCCCGCAAAGTGTACTTTGCGCAACCAACAGGACACGCAAAGTCAAGTTTGCGTCTCCCGTTGGACACGCAAAGTGAACTTTGCGCATCACACTTGATACGCAAACCTCCCTTTTTGTTTTTGTTTGTCTTGTTTTGTTTTTCTATGTATAGTTTTCGGACCATGTTATATACACAAACTTACCTTTGCGACTCATGACTGAAACACAAACTTGGCTTTGCGTTTCACGATCAACACGCAAACCTTGGTTTGCGCTTCTAACTTGGCACGCAAACCATACTTAGAATTTTTTTTCATTTTTGTCTAATTCTTTTTCATTTTGTTTTCCAGGTCTATTATGTCTTCTAAAACAAATACAGATCCAATGATTCAATGATTCAAGACGAGAATGTCATTCTCGATGATCCGTCTGATCGAGCTTCTCATGAGACTCCCATGCCGTCTCACCCTTCTGTTGGGGACGATCTTTCTGCTTCTCGTCGTACACCAAATGATGTGTTCCCAACCATCATGTATATGCCTTACAAGCCGAACAACTATTTTGTGGACTTTGATAGAATAAAGATCCATCTGGTTATTCGATCTATTCTTCGAGGACATCCAATTGCTCAAGCTCTGTCTTCTGTTGCTGAAGTTCCGGAGGTCTACATTCAACAGGCTTGGCATTCTATAACAAAGAATGAAATGGCTCGTCCACATCACTTTGATCTTCAAATCGATCAATTTGAATCTTTCCTTTCCTACAAGCGATTGAGATTGATACTGGAGCTTCCTGAGCCGAACTCCAGACCAGGCCGTACTAACTATGACAGTTTTCCATCAGAAGAGGAAGTATTTGAGGGAATCAAACAGCTTGGATATGTTGGTCAACTGAACAAAGTTACAGACTTTGACAAGTCTAATTTACCTCCAGTATGGTATGCACTGTTCTCAGTTATCATCAGGTGCCTAACATCGAAGCATTCTGGCACAGACAGTGCAAGTCTAATGTATCTCCGATTGTTCCATGCAGTCGTCTATGACTTGCATGTTGACTACACTTTTAGTTTTTGGACCGAACTCTCGGAGGTGGTACATCACAAGTTCACCAACAAGAAACGGAAGTTCATTCCGTTCATTAGATTTCTGAAACTTATTGTTTGAAGCATGCTCCGCAGCAATCCATCCATTCCTCGCAGGTTATCTTGGCCTCATGTTCCGGACACCGAAATGACTTATATTCAGAAGCAGAAGAGGTCTTTCAACTATTCAATGACCATTCCGTATGATCTTATTGCCAACTACGCTGATGTTACAGATGAGAATGTCATAGAATATTGCATGGAGAATGAGTTTATGGAAGTTGCACAGGATGAGCCTTCTCATGACACTCAAGTTGTTGTTGAACATGAAGTTGAAGTTGAAGCAGCTGTTGATCAAGAAATTGAAACAATTGCTGAAACTGAAGTTGATATAGTTGTTGATCAGGAGGTTGAAGTATCTACCGCACAAGAAGTTGAGGAAGCTGTTGCATCTCAACAAATTGGATCTGTTATTGTTGATATTGGTATTGAAGCTACTGATGCTACTGCTTTTGATTTTGAAGATGAAGATGATTCTGCTGCTGATGCTGCTCTTTCTGGTGATAAAGATGGTGAAGATGCATATGATGATGATGATGATGATGATGATAGTGATAAACCAATTCTTAAGGTTTATGAAAGGAAGGTTAGGTCACCGGAAGTGGTTGTTTCAACAGAAGTTGTTTCTGAAGATGATTTTGTCCTGTTAATCCTTCTGTTGCTTGTCTTCAAGTAGATGAATTAGATACAACATTTGATCAAGCCTCAGCTTCGGTACAAAGTCAAGCTCCAGCAACTTCGCTTGCGGCCATTCAGTATACAACAGTTTCACCTGTAGAGCTTACTTCTGATCAAGCTCGGGTTTCTACCGACAAATTCTCTACTTTGAATGATGTCATTCGTCAGTTATCAGAGAGAATGGATGCAAAAAAGGAAACTCAAATTCTGAAGTTGAAGACTTTCTTCAAAGGCAAAATGCCTAAAATTGATACTTCAATGATTCCTCCAGAGATTCCTTTCAGACGACCAACTGGAGTAGTTCTTCGTGAAACTTCTTCTGTTGTGACTTCAACTACTTCTCCGATTGTTTCTCTTCCGTTTCCTTCGGTGGTTTCTATGTCTGCGAGACTTTCTATGTTTGCTCCTTCTGGTACATCTTCAAGGTCTTCTCTTCATGACCTTCTTATTTCTGAGTTGACTGATCTACTATATGCGCGTCTATTGTCTAGGTCACCGCCACAACATCAGGATCAAGATCTTCTTTCTTTGCTACGGAACTTCCAACCTACGCCGCCTCCAGTTCCTTCTTCTGAATCTGACCGTATTACTGCTTTATCTGATGATTTTCATGCATTCAGATCAGAAGTTCAATCAAGTTTTGCTGATCTTAAATCTTTTTTGACTCAAGATTTTTCTGATATCTCTAACAAGGTTGAATGTCTGGAACAAATTTGCAGAACTGAGGCTGGCCCGTCTCTTATGCGCCGACATGACCAAGATGATCCTGATCATCAAGGCCATGAGGGGGAGATGGCAAAGAGACCGAGAGTTGAAGGATCTTCTGAAGCTAGAGAAGATATTCAAGAAGAAGTGGTTGGTGATAAAGGAAAGACTGGTGAAACTGTTCAAGATTGCAACATTCAGGATTTAGTGAATCTTATGATAGAAAATGTTGATTTGTCTTCCTTTAACAATGAACTGAATATTTCTGAGAGTAATATTAACAATAATATGCAAATTGTTGTTTATATGGATCCAGATGTTTCTGCAAATGTTCATGAAGTTGAAGAATTTGAAGTTGCAAATGACATGAGGACATTCTTTGCTAATTTCGTAGAGATTAATTCTGATGATGATGAAGATGTCAGGTTTGAAAAGATATGTCAAGTCAATGAAGAAGACTGTGATGATATCGTTATCATATCAGATACAGAAGATGACTCAGTGTTCATGGATGCGAAAGATGAAGAAGAAGCAGAATTGTTATACAGTGATCTTCCTGCTCATGATGAGGTTCCTGAATCAGCTAAAGCCACATCCACTCATGTTGCTAATTTAGCTCTGACTACCACTATTCCTTCAAGTTCATTTGAAGTCGGTCAGTCGTCAAGAGCAGAAGTTGATGTTCCATCTTCTGATCCTGTGATTCCACCGTCTATTCTAGAAGAAGGACCAGCTTTAACTAGGCAACAAAGACAGAGAAGTTTGCAACAGAGGTACATGGCTTCAAGGCTAAGAACAGCTTTTCTAGAAGACACTCATAAAAACATCTTTGTCTCTAGAAGAAGGCCGATTAACATCTATGCAATTCTTGGAGTAGAGAAAGAGTCAGATGCCTATCAATACGAGTACTTGATGTTCATCAAGTGTCAGCGCAAAAGGAATAATACCGTTTCTTCTCCTCACTTTATTGTTCGAGTCATCAGTGTCACAATCAACAAGTTTGTGAATATCTGGTATCCTTATTTTGTAGTTAAAAGAAGAGATTGTAGGCGGTATACCTTCTCAGAGGCAGACTTTTCTGATCTTTCCATTGATGATATTGAATTCTTATATGATCACTTCAGGAATCTGTATCATAGATCACAGGATATTTCACAAGCTTTGTTCGTCATTAAAAGATTCATACGACGACAAATTCGATTCTTCCGAGTTTTTGATTTTCAGATGGCCGTCGAAAGTTTTCAGCCGGTTGTTAATCTTCTCAGGCCCAACCGAAGCTTACCGAACTTAGAGTCTTATCCTCTTCTCACCATTGTTGAAGACCCATATGGAGTTGTGTACAAGAATGGCTCTGATGAAAAATGATTTCTCAAGTTTGAAGAAATTGCTCACTACTCCGATGGAACCTTAAAGGTGATCAAGCTTCAGTTGGAGCAACGTCTGAAGGAGGCTAAAGAAGATTTTTGGAAACAAGAGCTAATGCATTTTATGTTGATAATGACGAGATTCGACTTCTCCAGAAGACTTTAGATTCAATTCAAGAGAGATTGAATCTCCGCTCAAATCTAAGACGACTGGAAGTTTTAGTTGGTTTGAATAGACTTCGTCAAAGAGAAGAGCGTCAGTGATTCTCCAAAGTCGCCTGGTTGGTCTATGCTGTTTTTGAAGATTGTTTTTGAAGACCACGGCGCCAATGATTACTAAGGGGGAGATTGTTAAGTCTAATTTTGTAGTAATCATTGTATTTATTTTCTAGTCTGACTGTGCTTAATGTTCATATATGTATTGTAAAGGCTAGGGGTATTTAAGTCCCCTTAGAGCCTTTGTTTTGTAACTTTGGCACTCACATTTTAATACATTTGATTACTTTGCGCTTCCATACTTTCTCTCTCTACTTTCTCTCTCTAAAGATTTAGAGATTCTTGGACTCTCATAACATATATTAGAGAAATTAACTTGTCAAATTAGTGGATGGTCTAGGTTACTAAATCATATTTTGTCACCAATAAAGAATTTTTGGACAATGACACATATACGTTTCGACATAACCACATAGGACACCATGGTCATGACGTAGTGATCCGTGTATTGCAAAATACACATAGACACATTCTCTTTCGAGTGAAAGGCAAAATGAGGCAAATTGCAACTATTGACTTCTGCAACATAAGAAGCAACACCATTATCATAATATGGCCTTTCGAATACCTAAAACTTTTGTATTCCCTAATCCTTAGCCAAGACATGTATGAGACCATCCTAAAGCTAAGGACATATGGCGCTAAGCTAAATCTAGCTAACAAGTTCACTAGGAAATACAATATACGGTCAAGTGTATTGTGCTAAGTACGATAATGCACATATTGTACTTAGATAGGGAATTCCAGGTCCCAAACACTTTTTCGTCACCATCCTTTAGACGAAATGGATATTTCCTTATATCCAACACTTTGACCGATTAATGGAGTGCTAACCGGATGCGTTTTGTCCATATGAAATTGCCTGATTATTTTCTAGACATATGCGATCGATGAATTAATATTTCACAAACTCGGTGTCCTGATTCAAATAGCTAGACAAAACCAAGTTTTGCCAAGATTTTCATCTCAAATTTAGATTTCAAGTAGCTTATGGTTCTCTTATTTCATCAAGAGGGCCTATTATGTTCATAACATCGACATATAAAGCTACTTTGAAAATCTAGAACTTATTTTCCTAAATAAATATGCAAGGACACAGTTCATAGTTCTTATATATCATTTCCCAATCAAGTATTCACTTAGGTGGGTATACCACATCCACATAGATTGCTTTAATCTATAAAGCGAGTGTTTCAATTTTATTTCAAACGCATTTCGTGGTTTTGAGTTACTTAATCTTGGTAATGTAATGCTATCAAGCACCTTTATATATCTCTGAATCTAGATCCCCATAGAGATATATAGTAACCATATCCATGAGTTGCATTTCTAGTCCTTCGAAACTAGGTTAACAAATTATTCGGATGTCATAAAATCCATCATGAGAGAGTAAGTCTCCTCGTGGTCAATCCTGGGCATTGTGAGAAACCTTGCACCAAAGGAGATCCTTATATATTAAGACTTCATTATTCTCGTTATGCTTTATAACAAAGACTCAGTTATGTCCTACGGGCTTTACATATGGTAGGTTAGCACCACCGAACCAAATACCCGATCCTTTGTCAAAGAATATTATTCTTTCTGGATTGTTTCTTTACATTTAGGCCAATATGCTCTTTGTTGATATTATTCAATTGATTCTGGTTCGATGTCGTCGTACTCTTTCATCTTGTGAGCCATAGTATATGCGAATAAATCATCAATGATTATTTATGATCTGTCCATCGACTCATATGTACTCTCATAGTTCATTTGAGATTTTCTTTCATCTCTAGAATCAATATTAACTTCGGAGCAAGCTCTAGTGATGATTCATGGTATAATTAGTGACAATCTCATGAGAGTTTTGTGTATTGATGATAAATGGATGTGTCTCACTAATCTCTTCCTTTAGAATAGTGTCCATCGAACCAAGTAGCTTCTAGCACTTCCATTAGGTAGCTATGACCTCAACCACACCTCCACTATATGTGATTGCAAGGCACTTTCCAATGGCGTTGTGCCCCTATTGAGGACTTTTAACCTTTCAAGTATATTTGCAACTCGTATATGTAATCTTGTCACTTTTGGAGTAACATTAAACATATCAGGTATCGATTCTGATTCGTTTGACTTTAACTTTACATTGTGATGTTTGGGGACCAATATGAGACAGAGTGGGAATATTCCATGACAGTTCCCATCGTCCCCTTGGAAAATACTTTTTTTCCTATCTCCCCTTAACGACGGGAAGACTGTCTCCTCAAAGTGACAATCCACAAATCTAGCGGTAAAGAGATCAATAGTCAAGGATTATAATTAGCAGATAATTGTTGGGGATTCATATCCAACATATACCGAATCGTCTTCTTAATGACCCATTTTGGTGCGCTGTGGGGGCGCAATTGGCACATATACTAGATAACCAACCATGCGTAAATGTAAAATATTAGGCTTATATCCAGTTACCAACTGGTACTAGTAGTGGGTCTAAAAACGAATAAATAAAGTTGCATGTAAATTTGCATAACCCTCTGTAGATGTGGGTAAATTGGTGTGCATAACCAATGCCTTAGAGACAATAAATATTCTTTTGATAACAACTTCTACGAGACCATTTTATATATACACATAGGGTATAGGAAACTTCACATTGATCCCTATACATATGCAATAATCATCAAATTCTTATGATGTAAATTCTCCAGCATTCCAAGTCATATAGACTTGATGGGATAATCTGGGTGGTGAGTCATTAAACGTATAGATAGTGCTAGGAGTGAAGAATTTCATGTGGACAATAATGCGACATGCGTTCATCGTGTCAAAACCAGAACCATAAAGTACTTTAATGGATCACATTCTGGATGTTGGAATGATATCAAGTTAATCTTTTAGAACCATTAACATGGGCTTATACTTTCCCTATAGAAAGAAAAATGAGATTGATAATGAAACTTCATACCTACTAAAAATGTAAACAACAAAAGTACTAGCTCTTATAGAAAAACACCAAAGAATGTCTTGGTATGTCTTTGCTGATATTAGGTATCTGTCTGACCCATACAAAGGATGTTCCCAAACTGGATACAAAATTACCACAGGGAACACACCGATTACTTGGAAGTATGCTAAGCAAACCCTTGTAACTACCTCTTTGAACTAATCCAAGAATATTACTCTCCATGAGATAATTAAAGAATGTATATGATTAAGGACTATCATTACATATATTAGAGGAGCTAGTAATTTTGAGTTCAACCAGTATCCTACTTGCATATATGAAAATAATGTATCGTGTATCAAATAAATGAAAAAAAGACACATAAAGGTTGATAACACAAAGCATGTTTTGTTTAAGTTTTATATAATCAGCAATAACAAAACTCTCTTCTTGATTCAAGTGAATCAAGTAAGATGTTAGGAGAACGTGACATATTTTACCAAATCATTACCTAAAACCATATTATGGGAAACATGTAGAAAGTATTAAAATACAAATGTTTTTCAAACTCCCTTGATTAATGCACAAATCAGGGGGAGTAGTAGACAAAAGGGGGAGTCTACTATAAATGTGATATTGGTATATTGTGCTCCTTCCTTCAACCAATGCTTTATTTTCTCATTGAGTTTTGTTCCTTTGTGTAAGGTTTTAGTGAGACAACAGTTTATATACCATCATGTTTTCATAACTCTCATGATTAATGTACAAATCTAAGAGAAAACTAAACTGAAGGAAAAGTCTATGTATTGCAAAGAAGTTGGTGCGTTGTACTATTTCCTTCGTCGGATTTTTGTTTTTTTCCACTAGGTTTTTATTTTGACGTAAGGTTTTAAAGAGACAATAATTATGTATCGTCACGGCATCACTCCATTAACTCGGCACAAGGGGGAGTGTTGTAGGATAAATGTGTCATCGTCTAAAGGATGTGACGATAGAGATAGATATAGTTAAAGATAAACATATCTGAGATAGATTAGAACTAATATCTCTCATAACTATTTACTTGTAACGCATCCCCTATTTAAAGGGTTTTTAATTAATGAGAGTTAAAAATTCATTATCTCCATCCTATTATTATTCTATTTAGTTTTCCCTTATTCTATAAATTTCTTTGAAGGAAGATCGAAGCAAACATAGAATAAAGACAAAAAGAAATTGCATAACTTCTTGAATTAATAAATAATTCTTATAACAAGAAAACATTTCTATAATTATACTTGCTAACTAACCACCAATCAGAAAATAACAAACTTAATGGACTGTTGATGCTCAATCTCACATGTACGAGGAGAGCGGGCTCCCGTGCGGGACCCGCTCACTCCATTAATTATTGTATGAGACAAAAATTCTACAAAGAGTGCACATGTATACATCATAGTGGTAGTGGTTGGGACACGTAGGAAAAGAAAAAAAATAATCAAAAAACTATTTTATATTATATTTTAATTTTATTAATAAGAAACCATATTAAAAATAACAACCTTTGCAAAATTCAATAATGTATATAACTAAGAGAAAAAATTTGAGATTATTGTCATTTTAAGAGTGTCTTAGTCTATACCCATACTAATCCATTGTTAATTATGACCGTGAGACATTTTTAGAATTCATTAATGAAAAATCTTACAAAACTTTATACAAAAATCAGTACATAAACCTAAATCATCTTCAAAAGATTTGAAGATGAAATAAGAACAAACTTAAAAGTTTTGAAAGAAGATGATAGAGAGAGATTTCAGAAAACGTAATCTGTAATATGAATATTTCAAATCTATTTTCAGCTCAAAAAAACATTATATATTTTCCACAAATTTCCAGAATAGTCCTCCTCCAATTTGTTTGAAAATGCTCCAACTATCAGTCATTAACCAGTTTAACCCCTCAACTCCCTGAAAATACAAAACAACAATAAGAAATTAATTATGATGACAAGATTGGTTAAAACAAATACATCTTTTAACACCCTCCCTCAATCTTGGCATCTAAACATATCTAACATGTTTAATTTAGAAATGAGATAGTTGTCCTGATTAACCCCAAGAGATTTAGTGAAAATATCAGCAGGGTTTTCTAAAGATAAAATCTTTTCTGTTTTCAATAAACCAGAAGCAATTTTATCTCTTATTTGATGAATATCAATCTCAATATGTTTAGTCCGTTCATGAAATACTGGATTATTAGCAATTTGTATCGCTGATTTATTATCACAGTTTAAGCTTACCGGAAGTAAATTTACTAATTTCAAATCAGCTAAAACACTAAGTATCCATATTATTTCACAGAGTGCAGAAGCCATAGCTGTGTACTCAGACTCTGCTGAAGAGCGAGAAACAGTTGTTTGTTTCTTACTTCTCCATGATACCATACAATTACCCAAAAATAAACAGTAACCAGTAACAGACCTTCGTGTTGATAAACACTTTCCCCAGTCAGCATCAACGAAGGCAGTCAACTTAAAATCAGAACAAGAACATGCAGAAAAATTACACCCTTACCAGGAGATGCTTTCAAATATCGCAACACACGAAGAGCTAATTTTAAGTGATACTGACGCGGTGAATGCATGAATTGACTTAGACATTGAACAGCAAAGGATATATCAGGCCTAGTAGCTAATAAGTAAATAAGTCTACCTATTAACTTTTGATACCCTGTGAAATCCTTCAATGGAGGATCCTTTTCACTAGATCCAGTATAATCTGTAACAATCAAATTCATATCCATTGGGGTATTAATCGGTTTACAACCCAAATACCCAAAATCACTTAGAAGCTCAAGACAATATTTTCTTTGAGACATGCATACACCATTATCAGTTTCCAAAAATTCAATTCCTAAGAAAAACTTTAACAAACCAAGATCTTTAATTTTGAAATTAGACTGTAAATAATTCTTAACCTTTTGAATTTTTGTATTACAATTTCCAGTAACAATTATATCATCAACATATACCAAAAGAACAATAAAAATATTATTATAACTCTTAGTAAACAAAGAATAGTCACTGAAACTTTGACAGAAACCACAACGAATAAGACAATTTGACAATTTCTCATACCACTGACGTGGAGCTTGCTTTAATCCATAGAGAGATTTGACAAGCTTACAAACACGGTTATCGTTAGGCGAAAAATATCCAGGAGGCAAGCTCATATATACATCTTCTACTAAGTCACCATATGAGAAAGCATTGTTCACATCAAGTTGATATAAAGACCAATGATTTTGAACAGCTAAGGCTACAACGCACCTTACTGTAACCATTTTCACGACAGGCGAAAAAGTTTCTTCGTAATCTAAATGTTCTCGCTGACTATAGCCTTTGGCTACAAGGCGAGCTTTATATCTTTCAATTTCACCATTGGATTTATATTTAATTTTGTAAATCCATTTACACCCTATGGGTTTTCTACCGGGAGGTAATTCAGTTAGAGCCCAAGTACCATTTCTATACAGGGCTTCCATTTCAAGATTCATGGCATCTACCCAATTTTGATCCTTACTAGCTTCAAAGAAATTTTCAGGTTCAAAAGACTTGTTTAATGAAGAAGTGAAACATACATTATTAGCACTAAGAAACGAATAGTTTACTACCTTTTCTAATCCATACTTAACTTTGCCCTCAACAACATAATCATCAAAACGTTTTGGTAAATTAGAGGGACGACTAGATTTACGAATGGATGAAACATTTTGTTCAGAAACATTTTGTTCAGAAACATTTTCCTCAGAAAGAGATCCCAAATGTTCATCATTAAGACGTTCAATATTGGATTGTCGAACACTCAATCTGGGAAAGTCAGCAACTCGTGATTCAGTGGCAGCCACAGTACTACCAGGATCATTTGATCCGGCAGCCCTGATTAAATCACTGGAAGCAGTGCTACCAGAGTCCATAGACCCGGCAACTCTGATTTGACTACCAAGATTGTCACGGTTACTATTATCATTCAAGGGACCAGAATCATTTTCATTTGAAGGATTCACCCTAACTTCATCATCCGACACACCAGAAACCAAATCATCAGATTGCAAAATAACAGAATCAAAGAAATTCAAGGAATTTATACCACTGGAATCAATTGAAGACTGATCTGAACTCATCTTAAAAGGAAATATGTTTTCGTAAAACTTAACATCTCTAGAGACAATTATTTGTTTCGAGTCTAAACTATATAGTCTATAACCTTTTTTTGAATTTGAATATCCCAACAAAACACATTTTTCAGAACGTGAAGAAAACTTATCAGTGATATTAGGTTTTACAGCAAAACATAAACAACCAAAATTTCTAAGATGAGTCAAAACAGGAGAAAATCCAAAAACTAACTCATATGGACATTTTCCATTTAAAACTGAAGAAGGAGTACGATTAATAAGATAAGTGGCTGTTAAGATGCACTCATTCCACATGTTTAAAGGAAGATTTCCTTGAAACATTAAAGATCTAGAAACATTTAAAAGATGTCGATGCTTGCGTTCAACTACCCCATTTTGTTGGGGAGTGTAAACACAAGTGGTTTGATGTAAAATTGCTTTAGACTTAAAGAACTCACCTAGTTTGATATTAACGAATTCAGTACCATTATCACTCCTGAATATTTTTACATGTTTCCCGAACTGAGTAATCAGCAAACTGTGAAAAGCAAGAATGTTGTCAAAAACTTCATCTTTACTTTTCATCAAGTATACCCAAACAGACTTAGTGTAGGCATCTATAATAGTTAGAAAATATCTATATCCCTCTTTACTGGGAACACGATAAGGTCCCCAGAGGTCTAAATGAACTAATTCACCAAGGACCTGAGAGGTATGATTACTACTAATGAATTTATCCCGGGTTTGTTTAGCTTTATGACAAATGTCACACGGAATAGAACTATGTTCATTTTCAAGATTGAGAGTTTCTTTTAAAACTCCTAGCACTTGATCAGCTGGATGACTTAGCCGACTATGCCACAACTGACGAGATATACAACAAGTAATAGACATATTTACAAATTTTCTACTAGCACCTTGAGAATTAAACTGGTCAAACAAATAGAGACCCCCTTGCTCACTACCAGTCACTACAATTCTCTTTTGAAGAGAACCTTGAAGAAGATAACACTTACACTCGTCAAATCCAACAAAAATTTTACTATCTCTAGCAATTTTATGAACAGATAACAAATTAACACGAAAGTCAGGAACAACAAGCACATCAAACAAAACCACTCTATCATTTAATCTGAAATTCCCAATTTGATTGATTTTAGCTTCTTCTCCATTAGGTTGAGTTACCCTAAGATTTAAGTCAGAAATATCAAGAATATTTTCAAGAAGAGAAGAGGAACACGTCATATGCTGATTTGCTCCTGAATCAATAATCCAACCGGAACTAGAAGAGTTAACCATATTTACAGATAACATACCTGGCATATTGACAGAAATGTTTTCTGTTTGCCTTTGATCAAGAAGAGCAAGTAACTTGTTTATTTGATCTTCAGACAGAGAGGTAGAAACATTCTGACCACAACCAGAAGTATCTGTGATAGAGACATTACTAGAAGATGGCTTAAAACCTTGATTAGTTTTGTTCTTGGTAAATTGGAAATCTTTAGGAAAACCTATCAACTTATAGCAACGCTCTATGGTATGTCCAGTTAGGCCGCAATGTTTACAAACAAGGGGAGATTTCCCCGATTTTTTCTTGTCACTAGTTTTTCCAAAAAAAGCAGTATGTTGCCCTCCCTTGGTATCTGATGATCGGATCACACCTCTGTGTGATTCCTCCCTAGATACCAAAGAAAAAGCAGTCTTAACTGAAGGTAAAGGATCAGTTGTCAAAATATTACTTCTAATATGAGCATAAGTATCGTCCAGTCCCATTAAAAACTGCATAAGCTTTAACAATTGATTGTGTTTCGAAAAATCATGGGCAGCATTACAAGTGCATGAAGGCAATTTGACCAAAGCGTCAAATTGCTTCCACAAGGCATTTAACTTGTGATAATAGTCGGAAACAGAGGATCCATTTTGAGAAAGAGAATTTATTTTCTGATGTAGATTAAAAGTCACAGATCCATCAATTTTATCATATGTTTCCTTTAGTTCAAGCCATACCTTAGAGGCTACTCTAGAGAAAACTTGACTAGCAAAAAGATCTTCAGAAATAGAATTTAAAATCCAAGATAACACAACAGAATTGCACCTATCCCATTGTTTGCCCAACACATCATTGTCAGCAGATCGAACAACGGTACCATCAATGAACCCAAGTTTATTTTTAGTTTCCAGAGCCAAAATCATAGCACAAGACCAGACTTTATAGTTATCCGTACCAGTAAGCTTCAATGTCAAAATTGAAGCTCCTGAAGTGTCACTGGGATGGAGGTAAAGCGGATCTCCAAAGTCCAGCTTCGCGATCAGAGATCGGTGATCTGGCTCTTTGGATGCTTCAGGTCTAGTCATAGTGACAACAAAACAAAAAAACACACAGACAATAAACCTAAGAGGCTTCCAGGCAGGGTTCCTTGCCACTCGAGAGGTGGTAGGTCAAGCCAACCTCTTAATTGTCAAACAACAAAAAAAAAACACACACACACGAAGGAAAGGAAAGACAGAACTTACAGTGCTATATAGAGCTGAGGAAAGGAAAGAGAGTACTTACAGTGCTATATGGAGCAGAGAGACAGAGCAAACTTACTGAACAACCTTACCAGCAGTCACAGCGGAAGAAAAGAGGTGAAGCAGATCTGATACAGAAATAACAGATCGAAGAGAAAAAATACTCCACAGAAGAGACGCAGGAATAACCTGAACAAAAGAGACTGAGATCGATGGAAGACTCCACAGACACTCAGATCCACAAAGGTAGAAACCAGAAGTGACCACAACCGGTCAGATCTGACTCTTTGGCAACAAAAAGAAGATGAAAAAAAAAAACACAGTAAACAAAGAACCAGAAATGTCCCTCGATGAACTCGTACTCAGGTACGATTGAGCTCAAAATCAAGAAATCAAGCCAAATCATTCACATTGTAGAAAACATTTAAAGAAACATTTTAAAACCTAACACTTAAGAGGAGTAAATGATTCTTCAGTGAATCTTAAAAGGAGATGAGATGCAAAGATCAAATCTGTGATTCACGTCCCTAAAATCACTCCTCGGTGAGAGAAAGAAAAAAACCAGCAACGATAATAAAACGAAATCACTCAGACAAAGTTTGTATAACACTAGATGTACAAACAAACCGATAGTAAAACACACAACCAGGTCTTAACTCGATACAGTTCTGAAGAACAGTTCTGTATCTTTCATTCAGATCCAACAAACTGATCGCATACGATACAAATCTAAGATAACACAAAGGATCGATGACAATTTTGGGACATGATCTGATAAGATCAGATCTAAAACAGGTGTAGGAATGAAAGAAAGAAAAAGAGAAGAGAGATTTATGACGGAAGCTGTTGGACAAGTCCTAACAAGAACATATCCAAACAGTAATCGTCAAATATAAGAGAGATGAGATCTTATGAAACTCAAAGGGCTGAGGACATTGAAAAAGTCACAGTCCTTTTAACAAAACACACACAACCTCTGAACCAGATGTAGAAACTTCAGATCCAGAGATTTGAATGTCGAAAAAAAACTTTTGAAACTAAAAGAAAACAAGATCTCAATGAACAAAGAACTATGACAACTCAAAAAAAAAAACATAAAGGATTCTAAACGAAGAAGACAACGAAGAACAAGAAACGATACCTTTCGTCGCCGATGAAACTCTCAGATGCAACTCAAGCAAACCATAGCTATGATACCATTTTAGAATTCATTAATGAAAAATCTTACAAAACTTTATACAAAAATCAGTACATAAACCTAAATCATCTTCGAAAGATTTGAAGATGAAATAAGAACAAACTTAAAAGTTTTGAAAGAAGATGATAGAGAGAGATTTCAGAAAACGTAATCTGTAAAATGAATATTTCTAATCTATTTTCAGCTGAAAAAAAACATTATATATTTTCCACAAATTTCCAGAATAGTCCTCCTCCAATTTGTTTGAAAATGCTCCAACTATCAGTCATTAACCAGTTTAACCTCTCAACTCCCTGAAAATACAAAACAACAATAAGAAATTAATTATGATGACAAGATTGGTTAAAACAAATACATCTTTTAACAGACATCAGTCTTGATTGAAATTCGGTAGTCATAATTGTTATATACGTCTGAATTCAAACTTTGGACAGATGAAATATTTCACCACATCCTCAAACGCATTAACCAGTACGTCACAACCATTATAGTTATTATTGTTTGATCTTGAAACTCGTGATTGAAAGAGACTGAAAGAGAATCTAAGTAAAAACAAAACCTCATACAGCATTTTTATTCCTCTTCAATTTCGACAAAATATCACACATCATATCAAAATACATTAATAGAACTTCAAACCTTGCGAAATATCAAGATATATCATTACGTATTGCAGCTGATATATATGTATACATCTTTAGGAGAAATCAAACAAATACATTGGCGTCGATCATATATCCGCATACAAGTTCTTGACCGCGAGCCTTTGGGCAAGCATCGTAACTCCCATGTACCTTCCAAGCATCATGAGGCTCGCTTGCGGATTAGTTCCTGGACAGTTGAGTAAAGTGGATGCGTCCATGACTCGAAGACCATCGACACCAATAACCTTATATTCATCATCAACTACTTGGCCAATTTGACACCCACCATGATAATGCCACATAGTGCCTACAGTCGCCTTGCAATATTCTTCCAAAGAGGAACTTGTATTAGCATGAACAATTTGGTTATATGGTAGTTTCATGTTAAGATCAAGAATCTCTTGGGCAGTCAAATTGGCATACGTATAGTTCGAGAATGCTTCTGATTCGATAACTGCTAGAATGGTTTCAATTCCTTTAACACATTTCTGCAAGTCTTCGGGTTCCTTGAAGTAGTTGAATGTTACAGATGGGTTGTCGAATGGATTACGGTTTTCAATCTTTAGTTCACCCGTTGATATAGGGCCATTAATTTTCTCAAGTACAAATCCACCCCTCTGCAAACAACATAAATATCGATCGTAATCGCTATATATAAATATCTGTTGAATTCAATTAGGAATTTGATGTGTATAACTTAATTAGATATATACCTGATAGTCATACCCCTGATAGTCTGCAATATTTGCAAAGACAAGATTAATGCCACCAGATTCTTCGATGTAGCTACCAAACTCGGTAATACCGACAACTTGGACTATTGATTGCTCAACGACAATGGGAGAAGGGATGAAGATTCCGTTTCGTGGGTTATCCGACATATTTTTGCCAACTAAAGGTTGTTGAAGCACGCTTTTGATATTATGGCCATCGAGTTGCTCTTTTGGACCTATGCCACTCAATATCAAAAGTTGTGGGCTACCAAGAGCTCCAGCACACACTATGATTTCATCATTCTCTCCACCTTTTAGAAATGCCTTATGCATATTCCCAAATGAATCTTCAAACGCAACTCCATAAGCCACTGGCCTTGATCCTCCAGCTATAAATTAAATAATTACAAGTATGATGATTTAGTAATTAAAAACATACAACTTATTTGGCATAACACATTTAGTAACTATATATATATATATATATATATATATATATATACCTTTGGTCTTAAATAAGATTTTGTGAACAGCTGCGTGTAGAAGAACAGACAAGCTCTCTGGGTTTGCATACTGCAGCAAATCTGCAGCTGAATGTCTTACCCCATTTGCATCAAAGATACTACCACCAGTTTTAGTACCAATGACATGATCATAGCTATAACCATTGTCCGGTGTGACCCCAGCTTCCACCAGTCCTGCTCGGAGTGCAGTCTGCCACCCGCCTAGAAGCGGCTCAAAAACCATTACTTTTTCTACCCATTGGTAAGAATCTTCGATCAACGTTTCATCCGTTAATCTAGCCTCGATGTTAAATTGTTCTTCACCACGAGAGTAGAATCCCGCATTAATTGATGTACCACCACCCAAGATACGAGAACGTGCATTCACAACACCCTCCGTAACAAACTGTTGAGAAGGAGAATTTGGCGATGTGTCAAAGAAGTAGGTACCGAAGTTTGCTACATCGGTGATGTTGGGATTTCCGTAAGGTGAGCCACCACGTTCAAGTAATAGAACCGAGGCGTTCGCAGATAGGGTGGTCGCCAATGGGATTCCGGTGGTACCTCCTCCAATAACAATGTAGTCGTAGAATGAAACCCTAGGAGCTTTTGTTGCTTCATGCACGAAGGTATAGTTTGGAGCTGTAGAAACAGAAAAAAGAAATAACCCTTTTAAGTTTCTATCTTCTTTATCACAAACAAGTAAAAATACAAATCAATACAAGTAAGTAATAGACAGATGATTAAGATCGGCATATTAGGAACTTGAGAACCGCCCACAGCGCAAGTCGTGCATATTCCTAATAACACTTTCATATTCGTCACGAATATATTATTCATAATGAATATTCATCCTGAGGAGAGACACATAGTGAGTTGTGAGTGGTTCCCGAGTTACTAACCTAACTTCCCTCTATTAACATGGTGTAAATAGTTGTAGATATATATAAAAACTATTATGGGTATTGTAGCTTCATTAGCAAGATAGAATGGGCTTACGTAATTCTGCGACACCAAAATCAAGTAAGAAAACAATGGTAACGAGGGCAACTGCAATCATCCTCCATGACATAGAAACCATCGATTATATATGCTAATGATATATATATATATATGTGTGTATATGTATATATATATGAAGAACTTGAGATGTTCTTAACTTAATTCTGGGTGATTTGTGAGACCCTAAGATATGGAAAAGAGATGAAAACTGAAGGTATTTATATGAACTTTGGCCGCCATGCATCAAGAGATGGTAGATTATAAAACAATGAGCGGTATTACTATAAAATCTATTAGATATCAAATAGATAGGTTCCTACTACATTAAAGAAACTAATATTCATTTGTTAATTACCTCAACAGGTCCACATGCGTAGGTTCCTTCAAAGCCATCACAAAAGTGTATCATTCTTTAATGTCCACTCACATAGCTTTTTTTGATGCCATCAGCAAGTCCTATGTGTAGAAAGAGTTCATCATGATTCCAATAAAAATAAGCAAACTTGCAGGTATTTAATTATGGAATAAAAATCTCATGTCCTAAATTCCCATATCCAAATCCTGTCCGACCAATGAAATTAAGACACATAAAATTTTATATATTTTTTATTTTATTTAATTCAAGTTTATATTCTCTTTTCGATGACGTATATTAATGTGATTGATGGACATGAATGAGACATGATAATATATTACAAGAGATTTTTATTCTTAATTATGTACTACATATCATCAATATCTAATCCACAAATATCTAAATTCGAAAACAAATCTGGCCCTATAAGTTTTTTCACTTATATAGTTATATTTATAAACAAAGTTGGATTTATAAGACAAGTGTCCTAATAAAGTGTCTTAGGGTGTTTGTTTTCGACTTAATGAGTTTAATGGGTGCTTAGCTTAATTGGTTAAGTTATATTGAGGTGTTTGCTTTTAACTTAATACTAAGAGGTTTATTTAACATGTTAAGTTAACTTATTCTATCTTAATGCATTAAGTTAGAATTTTTCCAAAATTACCCTTGTTCTATAATTTTTCATCACACATCTCATTAAAAATAAATAGTTCACCAACATGCATAAATTAAAAAACATGTAATCAAATATTAATACGTTATTGTTTTAAATATATAATAAGTTATTAAGTATTGTTTTAAACTAATGAATTCATATTATTTATGTTAATTTAAATAATTCATATTATTTTAATTTTTTTGTCATTTTAAGTATTTATCAAATAATTTTTTTTATTCCAACACTTATGTAGATATAAGGTTAAAATGGTAATTTTTTGTGTTCAAACTATTATTCAGGAGAAAAAGTAAACAACAACTCATCTTAATTTATCCGGATAAATTAATGCCTATAGATAACTTAATAGATTCAGAGGTTAATAGATAAAAAATCAAGCAGTCCCTTAAAGTACTTAACTTTATAGGATGAATAAATAAAATATACTATCTAAAAGTGTTACAACAAGATAGAGCCCACTCGCGTATCAGAAGCTCTAGCTGACTCGGATTGGGTAACTGTCATGTAAGAGGAGCTGAACCAGTTCGAAGTTTTAAAAGTCTGAAGACTTGTGCCAAGACCTGAAGGTAAATCAATAATTGGTACAAAATGGGTATTCAAGAACAAAAAGGACAAAGATGGTATCATAATCAGAAACAAAGCACGTCTTGTCGCAAAAAGCTATCGGCAAGAGGAATGCATTGATTACGACGAGACTTACGTGGCACGCATTGATGCAATCATAATGTTTCTTGTATATGTTGCCCACAAGAACTTCACAGTCTATCAGATGGATGTGAAGACTGCCTTTCTAAATGGCATACTCAAGGAGGAAGTCTATGTCTCACAACCTGAAGGCTTTGTGAATCCAGACAAACCAGATCATGTATACATTCTCGACAAAGCACTTTACGGTCTTAAACAAGCGCCTCGAGCCTGGTACGAAGTATTATCAAAGTTTTTGGTCAAGTCAGACTTCACTAAAGGTAAAATCGATACTACTTTGTTTATTAAAAAAGAAAAGGCCGATATCATCTTAATTCAAATATATGTGGATGACATCATATTTGGGTCAACAAATCCTAAATAATGTAAGAATTTTTCAAACCTCATGGTGTCAAGATTTCAGACGAGTATGATGGGAGACATGAACTTCTTTCTCGGATTACAAGCCAAACAATTTTCAGCGGGGATTTTCATAAATCAATCAAAGTACATTTTTAATATTCTGAGAAAATTCAAAATGGAAAATTGTACAACTATCGGAACCCCGATGGCACCGGGAACTAAGATCGACATGGATCCTTCGGGAAAAGCTGTCGATGTTAGAACCTATCGAGGGATGATTGGTTCTTTGATTTTTTAACTTCAAGTAGGCCAGATATTATGTTTTCTACATGTTTATGTGCTAGATATCAGGCGAATCCCAAAGAATCCCATATGTCGGCAGTTAAGCGCATATTTAGATATCTGAAGGGCACTGCAAATCTTGGTCTGTGGTATGCTAAAGATACTAGTTTTGAACTGACAGCCTACTCAGATGCAGATCATGCAGGTTGTATGTTAGACAGGAAGAGTACATCGGGTCATATATAGTTTCTTGGAGATAAACTCGTAAGTTGGGCATCAAAGAAACAACTGTGTGTTTCCACATCAACGGCTGAGGCAGAGTATGTTGCTGCTGCAAGCTACTGCTCTCAAGTCTTGTGGATGAGAACACAACTGCGAGATTATGGTTTTAAATTCGACAAGATCCTGATATACTGTGACTCAAAGAGTGCCATTGCAATATCAGCAAATCATGTACAACATACAAAGACCAAACACATAGATGTACGATATCATTTTATCAAAGATAATGTGGAAAAAGGTACAATAGAACTTTATTTTGTAAACACTGATTATCAGCTTGCAGATTTATTTACCAAGCCTCTCGACGAAAAGAGATTTAATTTTCTTGTTTCTAAACTTGGTATGTTAAATCTCAAGACGTAATTGGTGATTACCTACTAAAGTTTTTCTTATTGTTATTTTTTTTTTCATTTCTTTATTATTATTCTGAAAAGATATCTACACTGAAAGGTATTCATGGTTTTAGGGGGAGTTTGAGAAGATAATTAGATGATCTACATTCATTTGAGGGGGAGTTTATGAATTTTACTTATGTTAATCACTGATGATTTTCTGATGCACAAATGTAGGGGGAGTTAGAGTTAGAAGATAAGGAGTATGAATTATGACTTCTGATTACTTCAGTTTATTCACAATTTTATTGAAAAATAAAAGACATAAAGCAGTAAAACATTGAATGTATGAGTTCTGATTACTTCAGATCAGAACTCATACATTCAATGTTTTACTGCTTTATGTCTTTTATTTTTCAATAAAATTGTGAATAAATTTTACACTTTGACGACTTTGTGACTGTTGTAGATTGAGATGATGCTTACAAGATCATATCTTATATGACTTACAACTTGACTTCATGAGATTTAAGACTGAACGAAAAGATGTATTTATAATCTTAATCTCATAAATATATCTGAAAGAAGGACAACTTTCAGGTATGAAAACATGTTCTTAAATATTCAAACCACTTCTGATTCTTAAACGATTTCATGGATATAGAAGTGTGATTTTAAATGTTTTCATGATTAATTGTGCTTACATGTTTATAAACCATGATAATCCCAAAATCAACTAAATCTTGGAGAGGGAAAGTAGAGAGAGAGATGTAAGCGCAAAGTAAGATATATTCCAAGTATGCGTGAGAGTTCCTTTCAAAGACCAAAGCCACAAGGGACTTAAATACCCTGGCCAATACTACAGAAAATATGCACTCTAAACACAATATTAGACCAAGCCTATAAATACAATGATTACTATAAAATCTGACTTAACAATCTCCCCCTTAGTAATCATTGGCGCTGTGATCTTCAAAATTCATCTTCAAAATCAACACAGACCATCTAAGCGACTTAGCGAAGCTTCTTGACTTTTAAAAAAAAATTCTTCATAGCATCTTTCAGATTGTGTTGCCTTTGCTGCTTTGACAAGACTAGACCAATATATAATAATCTTGAAAGAACAGTCGGTTCATCAGCTTGTGCTCTAGACAATGCACGTCTTTCAAATATACTCGAATGAACATAGTGGTCGGAGCTGGAACAACAAAAAACTAGTATAGCTGAGAAAAATAGAATCTTGAAAAAATCTTGAGCAACAGTTAAACATTTGAACTCTCTGTCTCTTTAACTTCTCCTTGACTTCTCCCCCTCATGACCTTGATGATCTGGATCAACTTGGTCATGCAAATGTTGGAGACGAGACAACTTAAGATCTGCAAAATCAGAATAAAGGAGAAAGAGGGAAGTTTTGCACTACATGTTGGTGGCGCAAACTTAGTTTTGCGCTAGATGAAGGTGGCGCAAAGTTGAGTTTTGCGCTACCAACTGTTGGCGCAAATCTGACTTGAAGTCTGAAAAAATTTCACTTTTAAGCTCTTTGACTCCCCCTACACAAATGCACAAAATATGACAATTCAAATTAACATTTGTATAGAAAATCAGATACATTTCACTTTTAAGCTCTTTCAAATATGTTGGATGCAAGATCATAGAAGACTAAAGATCAAAGTTCAAGAATGTCAATGCTGAAAGTCAATTCTCATGTAAAAGTCAAAGTCTTGTAATAAGTCAAAGTCTTAGTTGTAGTTTACTTTTTGTATGCGTGTGTAGTTAGTTTTTCTTTTAATAGACTTGTGGTTAGAAGTTAGTAGTAGCATCACTTGTAACAAGAGAATATTCGCAGAGCTTTAGAGAGAGAAAGCTAGAGAGAGAAAGTTTGTATACGAATTGTGTAATCAGAATTGAATTAACAGGTTGAGTTTTAATCTGGTAAATCCTCTTGTTTGTTTGTGTTGATTAGTAAGAACTTGAATCAGGGACATTATCACTTGTTACTCTACTTGCATAAAATTAAAGTTAAGCTACAGACATGCCCACAGTAGGAAGTCGTTGACAAGAATTAAAATACGAGAAATTAAATGCTTAAAAGTAAAAGACAACTTTCTCAACTCTTTAACTCTTCCAAGGAGAGAGTTCTTGGAGTTGGAGATTGTTGATGACTTAAATGCCTTGAGACCCTCCTATTTGTAATGAAAAGCTCTCCTTTTACCCAATGGGTAATACCCAAAATTTAAGGATAATGACCAATGGGTAAAAGAGTACAATGATTGCAAAGATTCCTCTAAGTGAATTCCAGCTAGCATCCACCTTCTGTATTCCAGCTAATTTATATCAATTTTGTTCCAATACCCACTAACTAAAAATACATAGCTTTAATACCGAATGGGTCTTCTGCTGCCCGCAGTGGGCAGACAGGGCCCACAGTCCCACAAAAACGCTATTTTCTTGACAATTCTGCATCTTTTAGTATTTTTCATCTTATTTGCAAACTTTAAGGACCAAACGAAGTAGATGGAAACAAAAGTTGTTAGAAAGTGAAATAAAATGAAGGAAATAGTAACAAATAACACTAAAAAATGAGGGTTATCAGATAGTATGCCATATTTTTTCGTCTTATAAAATTAAATCCTATAAGATCATCTCCAACCTCGACACAAAAAAAAGCACAAAAAACACCACATTTGGTGGGCCTATTAACCAAAAAAAAAATCAACTTCAACCACACTTTAAAAAAAACTCTAAATTTGTGGACCCCATATTAGAATAACATATTTTATTTATTGTTAACCTATTTTTAATAGCAATAACAATAATTTGTAAATACATATTATAATAATAAATAATTAGTAATTAATTTATTTGATGAAGACTTGTAAACAAGAAAAACCACAAATTTTTAATTAATAAATTTTACATTAAAAAAATTGCATTAATTCAAATAACACAAATTAAAAACATAATTTAATAACAGTAATTCTCCGAGTTACCATACTCGTCCCATAAATGATCAATTAATGTATTTCGAAGTTCAAAGTGAGTCTCTTTCTCATTGATCATCTTATTTTATTCATTGATCTAACTTCTATCCTAATCCCGTGTTTTTATGACTCCATAAAAAATGAAAAAACCGAATAATAAGAAAGTAAACATAAGAATATCGGGTTGATACGTATGGACAAGGATCAAGATATACGGTACTATATATGTATGTTTAATTTTGTTATGAATTTGTTAATAAAAAAATTTCTTCACTTTTAAATATAAACAATAAAAAAATTAATTATTAAACACAATATGTATTTAAGTATATATTACTTTAGGCCATATTAAATGAAAACCAACAAAATGTTACAAACCATACAAACCAATCTCAACCGTCAATCTAGTCTAACAAATATCTAGTTTCATAAATACATCAATTGTTTCCTAATATTAAGTATTAATCACAATTAATGAACTATAATATTCTTTCTGAAATATTCAAATCATGATAAATGGATATTCATTATTTCTATAAATATCTTAATTGATTAGTTTGTATGGTTTGCAACCTTTGCATAATTTGTATTTGATTTGCCCTCTATATTACTTATTGAAAGAATATGTATTTAAAAATTAAACTAGTGTTGGGCCTGTGCATTGCACGGGAGGATAAATTTTTTGTTGGAATATTGAACCGAGTTAAAATGAAACGTAATTTATCTGTTAACAGTTAATGAAATACAATGTGAAAAACGAATATATTTTCATAAGTGGTTAACTTGCATATATTATTAATCGTTTGTTGTTATGAGTTTGTGCAATAATATTGGTAATAGTTTTGTATTATATTATTTAAAACTCAAACGATATGTCTCACAACATATCACTATTATTGTAATAATTATAAATATACAAATTAATTGTTCAACTTGCAAGACAGATCCCATTAAAAATCCCAATATCAAGCTATTATAGTAATTTTTTCCTATAAAAATATGATTAATATTAACTCTATAATTTGTCATAAATGCATCGTTCATCTTAAGCTATTATAGTAACTGTTACCGCATAAAAAAAATAAGATTATCAACTCTATAAGTTATGACAAATGCATTATTTTCTCATATATATATATATATATATATATATATATTCACATCTTTCTTTCAATTTAACATTTTCTTATCAACTCCGATAACCAAAACCAATGTCATAGTATTAGTAGATAAAAATAAAGATATGTGTAGCTTTTATAAAATACGGAAGAAACAAATATTTATAAAATCCATTCCACAAATAGATGATTATGTGAGATTTGCACTTGGTTAATTTGAAAAGTATTGCAGAATATTTTTATTTTAAAAAATACGATAATTTATTAGTGTATCTCGTTATTTTTTATTTTTAATTCATATCAAACTTCTTTTTTCTTCTTTTAATGCTCGTGAAAAAAATACGTGTACATTTTATATTATGCTAATATAAAATACGTGTAGCTTTTATAAAATAAAATAGATTTTATATTAGCAAAAAAATACGGAAGAAAAAAGATTTTATATTATATCTCATTATGTAAAAAGATTTTATAAAATAAAATATGGAAAAAGATTTTATAAAATAAAATATGGAAAAATCATTATGAGATATAATATAAAAAAATACGGAAGAAAAAAGATTTTATATTACATCTCATTAATATAGATTTAAATGTAAAATCTACATTTAAAATAGATTATGCTAATATAAAATTTATTTTATGCTAATACGGAAGAAAAAAGATTTTATATTACATCTTATTAATATAGATTTAAATATAAAATCTACATTTAAAATAGATTATGCTAATATAAAGTCTATTTTATAAAATCCTCCACCAAAAAAACAAATATTTATATTAATAAATGAGTATCCATTCCATAAATAGATGATTATGTGAGATATTGTGCTTGCAAAGATTGTACCAAAGCATTAAGGAATTGTAAATTAAGTAATTGACTTTAATTAGTTGTAACTTGTGCTTAAAATATTGTAATTAAGAGTTTTCTATGTCGTTTTTATAATATAGTATAGATAAATAACCAAATCAAAGATAAATGGTGAGCTTAGGATATTTCTGAAATTTGCCGGAGGAAATAGTATCCCTCCAAATATGGAGGTCGCCTCACTTTCGCTCTCTATCACGGGCAAAAAATTTGCCGTTTTACTATGGAGAAGGTAAGCCGGCAAATTTATGTTTTTGCCGTGCGATTCAAGATTCTCTAAGGCACTCTAGCTATTAGGACACTTAAATACAGGCATCCTATAAACTTGTTTTTTTTTAGTAGTGATTACTTATTAAATCAAAAATAAATTGTTAAAGTATGAAAGTATTAAAATAGCTATAATTAAACACTATTTAAATAAAAAAAAAATTAACATGACCTTTACATTGTTAAATTAATCCTCATAAATCTCATGATTAATTTATTGATAAGAATAAAAAGTTAATTAATAATTAACAAAAATATAGTAATTGATCGGTCGTTAAATTTCACTTTATTTTCTTGTCAATCATCTATTATTAATGCATTAAAATGGTGAAACCGAACTACATTAATGTGTTTTTATATTTTGATAGGTTATGGACAAGTTGGAACGAAAAAGAACAAAAACAATAATTTTTGACAGATTTGCGCGTGTGTGGCGTTTCGTCCGTATATCACTCGTCCGAGCTCCGATTTAAGCGATTCAAGATGATCTGGAAACCTAACACACAGATATACAATGTTCATGTTTAGAGTTTTTGGAAATTTGGAGTGAATCTGGGCCGAATATGATGTTAAAGTTGGAAATACAAAGCTGGACAGAAAAGGAATAAAAGGATTAAAGGTGTTACTTAAAAAAAATCCATTGTGGTGGCATGGGGCATGCAGCTGAATAGTGCATTATTTAGGATCTTAGGGCAAGCACTCTTGTTATTATTATTATTATTTTTAACTGATATAACCTCCTTCAAGCCCAACAACATGAACTCTAAGCCCAAAGTTGATTCTAAGCCCAACATGTGTTCAGAGCCCAATTAGGGTGAAATTAGTATTATAAAAATAGAAACAAGAGGTATATTTTTTAGTTTTCAAAGGTTTTGAGGAAAACCGAAGATGGTTGAATTTATTGGTTGAAGTCTTGAAGATTGAAGATCCGAGTTGATACAAGAGAGGTTTGAGGTTTCTTTCAATTTTAGCAATTCATATTTATTAATTTTAGTTCCGTTTTAGAATTCCGTTTTTGATATTGTTGGTAATTTGAAGTACTGGATTAGATATTCTTGGATAAAGTTTGTGGCTTTTTATTATAATTGACGACGTTAAATGGTTGGTGATTGTGATGATCTAGATGTTCTAGTTGTTAATAAAGTTTCTACGAATTTTTCATTGCGAACGATATGTGACAAGTATTGTTAGCTTTGAATGATTTCGTATTTGCTTTATTTCGTCAGTCATAAAGTTTTAATTTTATGTGTTTAATAGTTTAATTTAATTCTCAATCCAAACCTTTTGAAGTAGTGTTATTTGTAATAATTAGATTTCGGTTTTTAGTTAGATTATATTGAGCTTAATCGATAAATTGAGTAGTCAATCTTGGTGACACACGTGCAAATCAGTTTAACACAATTAATTGGCTTAACCACTGACTCTCTGAGAAGAACGATACCCGACTTACCATCTTTACTAATATAATTTAGGTTTATAAATTTAAACTTTGTTGTGCGTTTAACGATGCGTGCAACAAGTTTTTGCGCCGTTGCCGGGGAGTTGTGCGCTTAGGTTAATTAGTTAGTGTTAATTTTTTCTGTTTGCATTATATTTTGAATAGATTGCTACTCGATACATGCTAAGAGTGTTTTGCAGATTGCTTGTTTGATCTCTCGTGGGTCAGGTAATTCTTATTTTCTTTGTTTTCAGTATTTCTTTAATGTGTTTTCTTTTTTGTTTGCTTAGAATTAGTATTTTCTTTATAAAAAACAAAAAAAGGAAAAAACAAAAAAAAAATTCTTTGGCGTGTTTTTTTTAGTTTAGCCTTTGCTTTAAGCGTCATTTTTTATTATTGTTATTGCATGAGTTGCCATCACCTTAGATCTAAGCTTTGATTTGAAAATATGGCATTTGATAGTATGTTTAATGCGGAGATGAATGAGTTGAGGCGAGAGATTAATGGTGATATCGCTGAGGTTTCAAAGAGATTAGACATGCTTTTAGGTGGATTGATTGTGGGAGAGAGTGAGGGGAATCATATCCAAAATTCATGCAATTATTGTGGGGATCCCGTACATTCTTTGGATTGTTGTCCCGAATTCTATTATGAGAGGGTTAATGGTTAAAATTAATGCACTTATTATTATGGTGACCCATGTCATTCTATAAATGAGTGTGCAATCTTTCATGATGGTCATGTCAATAAATCCCAAGGGTTCACAAATTATAAAGAAGACATGTCTTCTGATTCTTATAACCCTGGATGGCAAGAACGACCAAACTTCTCTTGGGAATGTCAATATGAAAGTGACTCAAGTCAGCCTAGTTTTCGAAGTCAATATCATTCAGGCAATTACCACCAAAACGATCAGTTTCAAAACAATAATTTTTGTGGTAATAATAACAAAAATAATCAAAGTTCATCATCGTTTGAAGAACAAATGCAAAACATGATGGCGATGATTAAGGAGCAAATGAAATATGCGAATAATGTGGCCCAATCTGTTGTTACCCTTGAAGCAAAAGTTAGTGTAAGTCCAAGTTTTCAAGCAATTAAATCAAGATGTACAAATTTGACAATTATGATCAAAGTCTAGAGAGAGAGTAGAGAGAGAAACTTGAAGTTGTATATCTAACAATGTTACAAATGTTACAAGCTTACAAATAACTCGTACACAACTATACTCATATGCCTAGCAACCTCTCTACATACTCTTAACAAACACTTACCCTACATGTATTGAAACAAGGTTGACTTATACAAGACTTGACAAGACTTTGACCATACAGACTTTGACTTTTCTATACTTAAATCTTGGATACAACAATGCACTAACAATCTCCCCCTTTGTATTCAAGAATTAACAAAAATTTGACAATAATCTTCAACTCTTGATTCTTCAAAAAACTTTTACTCTGACAGCTTTAAACTTTGAAGCTTTGACAACCTTCAATCTTTGATGCTTTGAAAAATCTAGAAAAGTCTTTCACATTGCTTTGTAAAGTCATTAAGTCTTGAACAAAATTTTGAAATTGAATTTGAAATTCTTGAAACTTCTTTGATTCTCTTTAAACATTGAGAAATCTTTCAACTATGAGGAATCTTTCAATTCTCGTATCTTCATCTCTTGTGATCTCTAAACTGTCTTTAAGCAAACAAACTTTTTTGAATCATCTGCCTGTCTTGAAATTTGACATGAAATTCCAGAAATGTCTCCTACATTTTGATAATCTTTCATTTGACATTACAACATTCGTCTGGCTTGAAACTTTCATATTATCTTCTCCTTTTTCATCAGAAAATCTCTCAAACTTTACTGAAGCTTTTATATTTGACTTCAAAATTCTGAATATCTCCCCCTTTTTGATGAATTGTGAGCAACAAAATCATCAAAACCTTTTCAAGTCATCACTGTCATTGAAAATTAATCTCCCCTTTATGATACACTAACATTTTCCCTCTTTTTAAAATGACAATATTCGCTCTTTTGATCTGTGTATCTGTCAATTCATAAGAAATCTATATACCCGAATCTTTTCAAATCCAGATATAATAAACGTAACTCTGAATCAACATATGATATAGTTAGTATACCTGTAAGTAGCACATAGCCACTTTGTACAACAAATGTACATTGGAAAGGAGCTTCCATTCAATCATTGAAAAACCACAAAGGAATTTTCTATGAATGTTATGATAAGAAAACATATTCCTTGTGTGTACGTGAAAGTGTAGGAATGATTGAAGCTACTCAATCTTTTTCAGGCTCAAAGTGTGTAAACTGTTGAGACAACAACAAGTTTTACACGGACTCAATGTGCATGAAAGAGGTGCGAAGGTGGGGCAAACTTCCTTCTTTTTCAATATCTAAATCTTCCGAGTGAAGATCAGATAACATATGTGCTACGTCCCCAAAGAAAATGAAACATTTCTTTGTTAAGAAAGAAACGAGTGGTTGGTGGGGTAAACGCAAGAGTTGGCATGGGCTACTGCCTATTTCAATGATGGTCACCAAAGAATGTGAACCAATCAGAGGATGTGGCTGCCCGACTCAGAAAGTGGTTGGTGCAGAGTTATCATATTCTTTTAACTCTGATATCACACCCTCTTTCTTTTTAACATTTAAGCTCACTTCTAACCAATCTCTCTTTAACATTTTTCCGCTCCATACACTGAGAAAAACTCAATCGGATGAGTTATCTCCCCCACTCTTTTATAATGACCCCTCACCCCTCAATCACTCTAGGATTACTTCCGGGGTAGGAAACACTGGTTAATGTGAATCCATGGAAGTTCTGTTTAAGCTCTCACACTGATCCCATGTAATTTGTCCTAAAAAGAAAAGTTGCTCAACAGTTTAAATTAAACAGTTAAGCACAAATATGATAACTGTTGATCCCAGTTGTGATGTTCTTTAACTTGATTTAACCTTTTACTACACACAGATTAAATAAATAGAGTGCGGAAGCGTTTAATACGTGTAGAAAAGATTGAACATGCAAGGTAGTAAACACACAAGTAATTAAAGAACAAGAAGTAAAGTATCACAAGAAAGTTGCTCAAAGAACTGTTTCATTAATTACTCAAGAACACCAAGAACACGCACTGGTATGTGCAAAATGTGCTCAAGGATTATACAGACTTCTATTTTCGTGTGTGCTCACTACTTTTAGTTCTAAGGTGGTGCTCCTTAATATAGTAGAAGGATGCACCCCTTAGTACAAGACAAAAACTGACATTCCATAAACGGAATGCCACCTGTAAAGTAAACATCGTGGGACGCCCATTACATTGATCTCGAGGATCTTCGTACAGCAGGTCTCACGTGCTTGGCACGTGGTCTTATCTTGAACTCTTAGGAAAAGCTTCAACATAGATCTACAGAGGTTAGCCTTCATAGAGGCTCTGTGAGTGATCACAGAGGCTCTGTGATCTGAGAGTCATTCAGGTTTGACTTCTGGTAGATCTTCTGCGGAGTAACCTCTGAGCTTTGCACCTTCTGTGGTGAACTTGAGTGTTCAGCAGCAGGCTTCTGTAATTCCTATACTTAGCCTATTTTTCAATACTTCTATACAATGTGAGTGGAGCCAACAATAACATTGTCAAAATGTATGCTCACCAAATATATGAATGTGATGCCCAGATACTAGCATATAATCATACAACACAGATTTAAGAACACAATTATTAAGATCAATTCATATTATTCTATTAATCACAGATCTTACAACGTGCCACAGATCTCACTTGTATGTGTTCTCAGTGTGTGTATGTTCTTACCAACCTTTAATGTGTGCATATCTAATAAGCGTGCCTACAAGTTTACAAAGAACCAAAACTATTTATACTAAGTCAATTTTCATTGACTTTACAACATAACCCTCAAACTAACAAACTATTACAAACTAGACTCTCACTTTTAATCTTGAATACAATATCCGTCTAACAGAATGAAATTTGAGAATTTGAACAATGAAGATCTCTCAAAACAAGAAAATTGAATGAATGAAATCAAGAAAATTGTTTTGAGAATCTAACAATGTATCAATCAGAACAAATATCATAAGATATGAACATGAAATGGTTGGGGTATCAAAGAACTTGATAGTTTGTTTATATGAACGAATATAAACAATTTAGAAATGAACGCTCAAAGATTGAAATGATAATTGATGCTCAACAACATTGAAATCAAACGAGGGTATTACCATCGAAAAATTGTTTCTTTATGAGACATGGTAATAACAAATTCAAATGAAGTACTAAACCCGTGTGTATGAATACTTGACAGTATATAATCAAGATAATACACAAGTATTGATCTTTGGAAACACACGGTCAGTTAAACATTAACGCTCTATTATGAAAAACAATTAAAAATCACACTTCTAAATTCATGAAATCTTTTAAGAATAAGAAGTTATTTGAACATTTAAGGAAATATTTTTTGTAACACCAAGATCAATCCGATTCTAGTGAGAGAAAGTAGAGAGAGAGAGTTTGTATCATGGATCTCACTTCTTATTCATAGAATGCTCTCAAAGAGAATGTTTACAATGACACGCTTTTTCACAATTACAAAGCTAAAACCTATTTATACCACTAAGCTATTAGAAAGACTTAATCACAAAGTAAACTAAACAAGACTTAAACAACTTTGACTATTCTTGACTTTGACCTTGTTGACTTTACAAAATTGACTTTCCTATTAAATCTTGGATACAATATTTTGACTTAAAAATCTCCCCCTTTGTATTCAAGATTTAATAAAAATTTGACACTAGTCTTCAGCTCTTGATTCTTCAGCTTTTGTCTCTGGCACTTTGAACTTTGAAGCTTTAACAGTCTTCAGTCTTTCAGCCTTAGAAGAATCTTGAAAAGTCTTTAATACTTTTTAGCTTTGAAAGTCAACATGTCTTGAACACAAATCAGAACTTTTGAAACTCCTTTGAAACTTTGAACTTTGAAACATCTTTTGAAAATTTCATCTTTGAACTTTGATACAGCATTGAGGAATCTTTCACAACTGTATATTCATCACACTGATCTCTTGACTGTCTTCAGAAAAACAAACTTTCTCGAGTCATCTATCTTTGAAACATTTTAAAATCTTTGACGGAACTTTCAGAATTCCTTTCCAAGTCTATCTTCACTTTGATATCTTCTTGATGGCTTTGAAATTGATCTTTCAGAAATTTCTCTTCAATTTTGACATCTCGGCTATGAAATTGAACTTTGTAAAAATTCTCCCCCTTTTTGATGATTGTGAGCATCACGATCATCAAAACTTCATCAATTTCAGCACTTTCTTTGATTTCCCCCTTTGTAATGATTAACAATCTCCCCTTCATAATGATTTGACATTCTCCGCCCTTTGATCTGAATAGACGTCAATTCATGAAATGTATTTATCCGAATCTTTTCAAATTTAGACATAATGAACATGGTAACCCTGAATCAACAGATGAAACAGTTAAAATGCCTATAAGTAGCACGGAGCCACTTTGTACAACGGATGTACATTGGAAAGGAGCTTTTGTAATGATCACTCCCCCAGGGCTTGCATTCAATCATCGAAAAAACCACAAAGGAATTTTCTATGAATGTTATGACAAGAAAACTTATTCCTTGTGTGCTCGTGCAAGTGTAGAAATGATTAAAGCTACTTAGCTTTATCAGGCTCAAATTGTGTAAACTGTTGAGACAACAACAAATATTACATGAAATCAATGTGCATGAAAGAGGTGCGAAGGTGGGGCAACTTTCCTTCTTTTTCAATATCTAAATCTTCCGAGTGAAGACCAAATAGCATATGTGCTGCGTCCCCAATGAAAATGAAACATTTTTTATCAAGAAATAAACGAGTGGTTGGTGGGGTAATTGCAAGAGTTGGCATAGGCTCACTGCCTTTTTCAATGATGGTCACTAAAGAATGTGAACCAATCAGAAGATGTGGCTGCCCGGCTCAGAAAGTGGTTGGTGCAGAGTTCTGATATTCTTTTAACTCTGTTCTCACACCCTCTTTCTTTTTATCATTATGCTCACTTCTAACCAAACTCTCATTTCCATTTTACGCTCCACACAATGAGAAAAACTCAACCGGATGAGTTATCTCCCGCACTCTTTGATTTTGACCCCTCACCCCTCAATCACTCAAGGATAACTTCCTGGGTAGGAAACACTGGTTGACGTGAATCCATGGAAGTTCTGTTTAAGCTCACACACGAATCCCATGTAATTCCTAAGAAGAATCGTTGCTCAACAGTTTAACTAGAACAGTTAAGCTCAAAAAGATAACAGTGTCAGAATGTACGCTCATTTAAAATTATGAATGAAATTTGAGCATTTGAACTTTGAAGATTTCTCAAAACAAGAATATTGAATGAATGAAATGAAATCAAGAGAATTGTTTTGAGAATCTGACAATGTAACAATCAGATCAAATCAAATGGTTAGGGTATCAAAGAATTGGATATTTTGTTTATATGAACGAATATAAACAATTTTGCAATGAAAGCACAAGATTAGAAAAAGATGATGGATGCTCCACAACAATGAGTTTCAAACGAGGGTATTACCATCGAAAGATTGGTTCGTTATGAGACATGGTAATAACAAATGCAAATGAAGTACTGAACCGATGTGTATGAATACTTTACAGTATAAAGACAAGATAATACGCAAGTATTGATCTTTAGAAACACACGGTCAGTTAAACATTAAAGCTCAAAATTTGAAAAATATTTAAAATCACACTTCTTATTTACCTTTTAAGCTCCCCCTCAAATCATGATAGAATGATTTAGGTCATTTAAGCTCCCCCTGGATATTAGCAAAATATCCAAACTTCTGAACTTTGAAGAACAGGTCCTGATCTGTTATGTGATCAGAAGCCATCACCTGTACTCCCCCTATAAATTATGCAACAGTAGGTTTATCAATGAAAACAAGATAGAGATCCACAATTCCTTCTGGAATGTAGTCCGTCATATCAGTAAGATCTATCAATGAAAAAGTACAGGATAGAGATCCACAATTCCTTCTGGAATGTAGTTCGTCATATCTCTCTAATGCATATATCAGAAAAGAATGTACCCCCCTTGATGGTTGATTTCCTCATTTGAGTATTGGAGTACAATCCTCATATCATGATAGGAGTAAAGGTCTTTAATCATTGAGGTACGGGTCCTAAACTGTTGTGTTTAGAAGTCAAAATCTTGACATTGAGGTGCGGGTCTTGAACTGTGTTATTCAAGAGCCATAATCTTGACATTGAAGTCCGGGTTTTGAACTGTTGTGTTCAAAAGCCATTGTTCTTTTACTCCCCCTTAACTTGAGGTGCCTGCAATACATAATCAATTTTTGACTTTGGTACCCACTGGTATTTGGGTCCATGAATGTTAGTTGCAGTTCTTGTGGGGGAAATGGAGTAATAATCATACCGGCAATTGACAAAGTTTTTACTTACAAAGTCATGTGCTCCACAGTAAGAACAACATATTTTCTTCTGAGCAATCCTGATAAGATGATTAGTAGAATAAAGAGTATCAGAATTACCAAAAGATTTACCTTTATGCTCGCTGTTCTTTTTGGCATTGGTTGTGGATGCAGATGCTTTGTCTTTGTTTTTCTCTTCATCTGAAGAACCCTTCTCTCTCCAAACCATCTGATTTTTCCTAGAAATCTTTCCAAGAGATTTTACATAGAAGCTTGCTGAACCATCAACAGATTTGTCATAAAATAGATTAGATGGTCTGATTTGATTTGATTTGACAGTTTGAGATTTGACACATTTCTTTTTCAAAACATTTTTGTCATTAATAGAACTTGAAGTTGTTTTGAAAGAACAGACTGATTCTGTTGAATTTTCAACAGGTGATTGATTAATCACATCAGCTGTAATCTTTTCTGACATTTCAATGTTTGCAGCTTCTAAGTCTTTTATCTGTTTGGTCAAAATGTTTATTTCATTTGAAAGTGTGTCAAACTTCTGTTTCAAATCAGACCGGGCCTTTTGTTCTTTTTGGACATCTGAAGATAGAACAGTTATTTTGGATTTGAGCTTAGATATTTCAGATTCAAAATATGAACGTTCTTGTTCAAAATCATTTTGTAAGTTCTTGGTTTTGTCAGAAATTTCATTCAAAATCCCAACATATCTCTTTTCAGATTTCTTCTTTTCAATCTCCAAAGACTTTTTCATTTCTTGAAAAGTTTTTCTTTCTTTATCAAGTAAGTCTTGTAGAATAGAGACCTGTTCGGGAAGTTCAGTTGATTTATCCTCAAGAACTTTTCTTTCCTTCGCAAACGTGTCTCTTTCGTTAATAAGAATCTTCTCAAACTCAGACACTTGCTTGGAAAGTTTTCTGCATCTATGCTCCAAATCCTTTTTCTCTTGAAGAGTTTTCTTGGAAATTTCAGACATCTGTTGAAAAGAAGATGTCTCCAGTTTTGTTTTAGCTTTATCTGCTTTGATGCTTTTAACCAGATCAGCATTCTCTAACAATAATGCAGATATCCTCTTTTGAAGATCAGCATTTGAACTTTTTAAGGCAGATATATTCTCTTCGAAAGCCTTCAACTTGTTTTGTTGCTCAACTGATTCTGCTCGTAGCTCAGGTGATTTTTGTTCAGTTGACTTTGAAGATTTATAATCTCTCTCTCTCTTTCTCTTTTATCTCATTCTCCTTTACATAGATGATACCTGAAAAATTAGAGATAGTATTAGTACACTTTATACATTCAGTAGTTTTAACACAGTTGAACAATTGAAGTTGCAACTCCTGAATCCTTTTGAGATATTATGAATTCTTAATTTGCAGAGAACTTCGTTCAGCTTCTATAACAGATATCTCAGACTTGTACAAAATTGACATCTTGAATGAGAAAACAGCTTGATAAAAAATGATCATTCCCAAACAATTCAGAAATTTTGACTAAAAGTAAAAACGAGAAACGACAAAAAAATACTAAGACTCGACGAAAAACCAGAACTCAAAATGACAAAAAAAAACACAAAATATAAAATCTAGGGGCTAAAAACGTAAAAACACACAACTTATAAAACTAGAAGGACTAAAAATGACAAAAGAACAAACTAAATACTAAAGGGACTGAAAATGTAAAAACCTAAAAGATAAAAACTACAGGGGCTAAAGGTGACAACTTGTCAAAGTTAGAACTTGAGGGACCAGATTTGTCAAACCACTAAACTAATACTACAGGGACTAAATCCGCGAAAACTAAAAACTAGTTAACAAAACTAACAAATCTAACGTAAAAAGACTAAAAATGTAACACATTTAACAGAAGACCTAACAAAGTTATCTATAGGGACCGAAAAAGACAAACTTTAAAAGATACTAAATAGACTAACACTACTAACTGAGAAATGGACTAAAAATGTAATGAAAACTAACGAAACTAACAATCTAGGACCAAAATGTCAGATTTCTAATGGAGAAAACGAGCTACTAACAGACTTCGTCAAATCACTATTCATCTTCTTCCAAAAACAAACTGTGAATTTCAATCGTCGATATCTTTTTCGCTTCTCAACGAAAATCGATGAAACAAGTTGGAAAATACTCCTTGTTCACTCCAAAATCGATTCCATAAAAAAATATTTGAACATGCAGTGATTTACGGGCTGTGGAACGCGACAAAGTTACTCCGGCGAGATGATTTTTCGGTGAGATCTTTCGTGATTTTAAACCTTTTAAACACCTGGAAATCGATAGAAATCAACTAACACACACGATTAGAAGATAATATGTCGAAAACATTGCTCACAAATTCAGAAACGTCATTTACCGGCGAATCCCGTTTTTCCGGCGAGTTTTCCGGCGAAACTTCAAACACTCGTATCTCACTCGTTTCTTAACAAAAATCGAATCCGAAACTTGTTCTGGAATCCTTGTGACAAGTAGAACAATTTAGGACCAATTAAATCGATCAAAAACACCTTATACCAAGACCCATTTCGTGAAGATTGAACGATGAAGTTTTCGTAAGTAGACTGGATTGCGTGAGAGGTTTGCGTGAGAAGGTTTGCGTAAGAAGTGCTTTGCGAGAATCTGTGGTTTGCGTAAGAAATGATTTACGAGAACCTGTGGTTTGCGTAAGAAAAGCTTTGCGTGAAGTATGGTTTGCGTAAGAAATGCCTTGCGTGAAGTATGGGTTGCGTAAGACAACAGAAACGCAAATCTGTGGTTTTTCATTTTAGGTTTGCGTGAGGTTTGGTTTGCGCAAACCTAGTTTGTGCAAGTGCTTCATCCCACTTGAATCTGCAGTCAATTGAAATTGATTTCACCATATTAACCTTTGAAGATTTTGGCTAAATCACCATTGAACCACTAACAACTTCATCCAAATTTGCATCCACTATTGAAAAACAAACCAATCACATTTAAGAAGCAAATTAAAGATCACGCAAAGTTTACAAACAAATTTTTATAACAACTCCACAAAAAATTTGGATCAAAATCCCAGACTTATTTAAAAAAATACTTGAAGATCTTCAAGAACACCAAGAACTCCAAAATTTCAAACATGAGAATTAGACATTAAAACTTGAAATCTTTGAAGAATTCATGTCCAAAAACACTTTGTAAAAAAAAAAATTGTACAAGCACTGATCAAATCATCCACTAAGTCTCAAAATTAAAAATCAAGAATTTCACAGATTCATTTTTCTTCAAGAACACCAATATTCAAAAATCTTCAAATTTGTCAAATCTTGATGAAATTTTGTGAAATTGAAAATGAAAATGTAAAATATAACAATGTAGAAACGATTTTCAGTCAAAAATAAACACAATAACAACCAAGAACTATCAAACCCATTTCGAACAGAGATGTCGTGACTCAAGAACTCGAAATCTGTAGATCCACAAATTGAAGTCCAAATCGAGTTTTTCTTGCAATTCGGCATGAATCAAAAAAAATCTAAATCAAAAGTCGGATCCAACGAGCCAATCTGCGAAGAAAATTGTCCACAAACAAGATCAAAATCAAGAAAAATCAGAAATTTTGAATTTTTCTTGAAAAATCAAGAAAATCACGACATTTTCTGATTTAAATCTCGAAATCAGCGTGAAGAACGATAATCTCTCAATCTCTCGAACCGAATCCCGCTCTGATACCAATTGTAACTCTAAGATCACTCCGATTCTAGCGAGAGAAAGTAGAGAGAGAGAGTTTGTATCATGGATCTCACTTCTTATTCATAGAATGCTCTCAAAGAGAATGTTTACAATGACACACTTTTTCACATTACAAAGCTAAAACCTATTTATACCACTAAGCTATTAGAAAGACTTAATCACAAAGTAAACTAAACAAGACTTAAACAACTTTGACTATTCTTGACTTTGACCTTGTTGACTTTACAAAATTGACTTTCCTATTAAATCTTGGATACAATATTTTGACTTAACATTTTTCATGTTCAAAAGTTGTTCTTCTTTCAAAAAATCAGAGATCTAGATAAGAATATACATACATTTAAGCTCCCCCTCAAATCATGATAAAATGATTTAAATTCTGATAAGCTCCCCCTGGATATTTACATAATATCCTTGTCTTTAAACATTGAAGACCGAGTCCTAAACTAATGTGTTTAGAAGTCTAAGTCTTTTAATCATTAAAGACCGGGTCCTGATCTGTTGTAATTAGAAACCATTACTCTTTAACATGAAAGTACGGGTCTTGAACTGAAATATTCAAGAGCTAATAATCTTGCTCCCCCTAAACCTATGGTACCTGCAAAACATATTTGACAGGTTTTGGTACCCACTGGTATTTGGGTCCTGTTAGGTTAGATTTAGGAATCCATGTTGTTAGGACTGAAAGTCCTGAGTGTTGAAAGTGGAATAAAGTATTTATAAGGGTTCGAAATGTAATTCTTTAATAGTTAATTTGTTAGATGGGCCCAAGCCCATAAAGCCCAATTGCTTGATAGCCTAAGTATATAAAGGTTATTTTAGTTCATAATTAGCTGAGAACAGATTAGGAAGAACAATTGAGAGTTTCATTATTCAGTTTACTAGTTGTTAGGTTTACATATTATTATCAGAAATTCTCTCTGTAAACCTTAGCCCTTTGAAGTTTATATTAATCATATGACTAGTTGCTGTGGCCTATAATCTGTTCATCATTGTTTTTATATCTGTTGATTGCACTGAAACTGGGATCTACAATTGGTATCAGAGCAGATAGGCAAAAAGGTTTGATCCAGTAAAAAGGTTTGTCTGAAACCCTAAGATCAATTTTATTGTGTTAGTTGCTTTATTTGCTTGAATTGATTGTTAGTATTTGCGTTATATGTTTATCTGATTAATCTGATTCTGCAAAGTTAAAGTTTTTTTTTGTATGTTCGATCGATTCTATTCTGGTATATGAAAAGTTTATTTTTCTTCTTCGATCGAATCTGAGGAATTTTTTTTTTACTTTGATTGCTATCGGTCTTAGGGTTAGCCATTGTTTTTTATCGATCTTGTTGATAATATCGCATCCGGTTGAATCTTTTGGTTGTTTATCTGGGCTTTATTCGATCGAAGATCGAAGGTTCTGGGGTTGGCTTCGGTTGAATCCCAGAAATTCATCGAGTTCTTCGGTGGTTTCTTCTTGTTCTTCGGTCATTTGGTATCTTCGACCTTATCTGTTTTTTTTTTGTGTTTATCGGTTAATTTGTCTTTCGACCTGAGCCCTTCGACCGGATACGTGTTACCCGGTCTTGTCCCTTCGACCGAATAACCTTCGACCGGATACGTGTTACCCGGTCTTGTCCCTTCGACCGAATAACCTTCGACCGGATACGTGTTACCCGGTCTTGTCCCTTCGACCGAATAAGAGTACTCCGGTTTTGTCCCTTCGACCGAATAGGAGTGCTCCGGTCTTGTCCCTTCGACCGATTTAGAGTTCCTCCGGTCGTGTCCTTCGACCGGATACGCGTGTCCCCGGTCGTATCATTCGACCGGATAAGTGTATCCCCGGTCATATCATTCGACCGGATACCTGCTTCCTCCGGGCATACCTTCGACCGATATCTTGCATACTTTGGTCTTTGCTTAGACCGAGTATAAAAGGTCAAATTTTTTTTGTCTCACGATCTTTTTGCAGTGCATTTATTTTAGCCTCCGTACTTCAAGGATTCAGTGTGTCGTTTGTGACCCTAAACTTTCAAGTTTCACATTTTGTCACTTTTGGTCCCTGCACTTTCAAGTTTCATCTCTCTTCAAAGCCGGAGCGAATACATTCTATTCGAAACGATCAAAATGGTGTACCCACCAAGGCTGCGGTCCAAAGGAGAATATGAAAGGTGGAAAACTGATTTTCTGGATTTTGTTGACGAACATGAGGTGGGCCCCTATATCAGATTATCATTGACTGAAGGAGAGAACCAATCCCAAATTCCGACAGAAGCTTCTCCTGTGGAAAAGGAACAAAGAGAGAGGGCCAATAATAATGCTCAAAATTATATGAAACATAGTATTTCGTGTGCATTTATTAGTGACATATTTAATGAACTTATTGGTCAAATAAATTCTAACAAAATGACAGGAAAAGAGCGGTGGGATTGTACTGAATGGTTGGTGTTAGGGACAAAGGGTTTATTAACAGGAAGAGAATTGGAAGCTGAGAACTCTGAGCTAAAAGGAAAGATCTCTATTTTGGAAGCTAAAACTCAGCAAACAGTCTCTGTTAAAAGTTCTGAGGAAAAGATTTCTGAACTGAAAGATGCAAATGCAGATCTTCAAAAGCGTTTATCTGATTTGGAGCAACTGCTTGCTAAACACAAATCTGATTTTGAGACTAAAGAGAAATCTTTCGCAAAGAAGTTCTCAGAATTCTCGAGAAAATGTGCTGATGAGAAGAAAGAAGTTGAGCTGAAGTGCATAAAACTTTCTCAGCAAGTTTCTGATTTTCAGAAAGTAATCATTCTTGAAAGAGAGAAGTTTGCAACAGAAAAGAAGGCCATTGAACAAAAGAATGTTAGCGTCTTCAAAGAAATATTCGGCCAAAGAAATGATGCTGAGAAGGGATTTGAAGAAGAACGAAGCTTCTTTGAGATGGAGATCAAAAGGCTTACTGCCAAGTTGTCTGAACTATCTGAGAAGGCACTAAAAGAGCAGAAAACGAAGTCAGAGTTCACGAAGAAGATTGACCTGCTTGTTCAAGAAAGAGACAACTTCGCTTCAATGATTAAAGTGCTTGACAAGTCTGTATCAAGCTCAAATTAGAAATCTGTCTCTACACAAAGAAGAAAGAGATACATAGATGAGGAACTGGTCTGGAAGAAGAAACCAGTTGAAGATGAGCTGAAAGAAAAAGAATCATGTGTACATGCGGTAAATGCCAAGAAGAACAAAGCGACTAAAAGTAAACCTGATCATATCTACTCGAGAGATCAATTACTCAGGTTATCAGGTAAGAAATACCACTGTTCTTATTGTCATACACATGATCACATTCACAAAACCAGTGATCATTTCTGGTATGGTTCTTATTCTATATCCCCCACAAGAACTGCAACTAACATTCGAGGACCCAAATACCAGTGGGTACCAAAACCGAAAACTGATTCTTTGTTGCAGGCACCTACTGTCAAGGGGGAGTAGAAGAACGATGGTTTCTAAGTAAATCAGCTTAGAACTCGGACTTCAACGAAGTTTGGCTTCTGATCACATGACAGATCAGGACCCGTTCTTCAACTTTCAGACTTGGATATTTTGCATATATCCAGGGGGATCTTAACATACATAATACATTCTATCATGTTTTGAGGGGGAGCTTAAAAGGTAAATATCTTCTAATCCTAGATCTCTAATTGTTTGAAAGAAGAACAACTTTCAAGCATGAAAAACGGTTTCTGAAATGTTCAAACCACTTCTGATTCTCAAAAGATTTTATGAATTTAGAAGTGTGATTTTAAATGTTTTTCATTTTTGAGATATAATGTTTAACTGACTGTGTGTTTCTAAAGATCAATACTTGTGTATTATCTTGTCTTTATACTGTCACGTATTCACACACACAGGTTCAGTACTTCATTTGTATTTGTTATTACCATGTCTCATAACGAAACAATATTTCGATGGTAATACCCCCGTTTGATATTCAATATCGTTGAGCATAAATCATTATTTTTAATATTGTGCTTTCATTGCTAAATTGTTTATATTTGTTCATATAAACAAAATATCAAATTCTTTGATACCCTAACCAGTTTATTTGATCTGATTGATACATTGTCAGATTCTTACAACAATTCTTTTGATTTCCTTTCATTCATTCAATATCTTTGTTTTGAGAAATCTTCAAAGTTCAATTGCTCAAATCTTATGAACATACATTTTGACAGTAGTATCATACATTCTGTGCTTAATTGTTCAAGTTAAACTGTGAGCTACTATTCTTTTTAGGACTTATATGGGATTTGTGTGAGAACTTAAACATAACTTCCCTGGATTCACGTTAACCAGTGTTTCCTACCCCGGAAGTTATCCTAGAGTGATTGAGGGGTGAGGGGTCTTAAATCAAAGAGTGGGGGAGATAACTCATCGGATTGAGTTTTTCTCATTGTGCTGAGTGAAAAAATTGAAAAGAGAGTTTGGTTAGAAGTGAGCATAATGCTAAAAAGAAAGAGGGTGTGAGAACAGAGTTAAAAGAATATCAGAACTCTGCACCAACCACTTTCTGAGCCGGGCAGCCACATATTCTGATTGGTTCACATTCTTTGGTGACCATCATTGAAACAGGCAGTGAGCCCATGCCAACTCTTACTATAACTCCACCAACCACTCGTTTCTTTCTTAACAAAGAAATGTTTCATTTTCTTTGGGGACGCAACGTATCTGCTATCTAATCTTCACTCGGAAGATTTAGATATTGAAAAAGAAGGAAAGTTGCCCCACCTTCGCACCTCTTTCATGCACATTGAGTTCGTGTAATATTTGTTGCTGTCTCAACAGTTTACACATTTTTGAGCCTGCTATAACTAAGTAGCTTCAATCGTTATACACTTGCACGTACACACAAGGAATGAGTTTTCTTGTCATAACATTCATAGAAAATTCCTTTGTGGTTTTTCGATGATTGAATGGAAGCCCTGGGGGAGTGAACATCACAAAAGCTCCTTTCCAACATACATCTGTTGTACAAAGTGGCTTCGTGCTACTTACAGGCATACTAACTGTATCATTTGTTGATTCAGGTTCACAATTCCTATTATATCAGAATTTGAAAAGATTCGGATATATACATTTCATGAATTGACGGATACTCAGATCACAGGTGGGAGAAAGTCAGATTATCATAAAAGGGGAGATCAAAGAAAGTGCTGAACTTGAAGAAGTTTTGCTGATTATGATGCTCACAATCATCAAAAAGGGGGAGAAAAAGTTCAATTTCAAAGTTTTAAAGAAAGAAAGTTATTTCTGAAGACAGTCTAGAGATCAAAGTGATGAAGATGATGTTTCAATTTTTCAAAGAGATTTCAAAGATTGTATTGATTCTTTCCGTATCATGTGGTGTTTGCTACAAATTTGTTTATCATTCCTCCTACGAGCTGATTGAAATAAGTTCTTAAGCTGAAAGTCTATTCAACTCGCGGTTCAAAGACAGATTCTGTGTTTTAAATTGAAGAAGCAACGTGGAATGTCAAGTAACTCTCACATTAATTTTCTTGTGTGTTGATCCGATGTGATTGAGTTTCTACAGTTAAAAGCTGCTTGATAGTGTGTTCAGTCGAGGCTACTGTACATTGAATCTGGTTACAAAGTTGATACTATGAAGACCAAGAGCTTTATTCAAGGGGGAGAGTTGAAAGACATGAAGACATGCAACACCAAAGTTCTTCAAAAGATTCTAGAGGGAAAGAAGATCAAGGCCTGAAGTTTTTCAAGTTGTTAAAAGCTTTATTCAACTTAGGGGGAGATTGTTAGGACTGAAAGTCCTGAGTGTTGAAAGTGGAATAAAGTATTTATAAGGGTTCGAAATGTAATTCTTTAATAGTTAATTTGTTAGATGGGCCCAAGCCCATAAAGCCCAATTGCTTGATAGCCTAAGTATATAAAGGTTATTTTAGTTCATAATTAGCTGAGAACAGATTAGGAAGAACAATTGAGAGTTTCATTATTCAGTTTACTAGTTGTTAGGTTTACATATTATTATCAGAAATTCTCTCTGTAAACCTTAGCCCTTTGAAGTTTATATTAATCATATGACTAGTTGCTGTGGCCTATAATCTGTTCATCATTGTTTTTATATCTGTTGATTGCACTGAAACTGGGATCTACACATGTCGGTCCAACAATACTTATCAAGTTTATAGAATAACAACACAATAACGATTACCAACCTGTATTGAATATATCAAACGATTAAAAGGTTGATCGATTAAGCTCTTGATGTGTTCTCTATGTTTTCTCTCTTTTACACCTTCAAGTGTGTGTTTGTATGTGTTGAAGTTTGATCTGATCTTGAGAGACTAGAGAGACACCTAAAATCTAGCAAGTGTGTTGAACACACTATCAAGATTAATATCTACATATTAAATCTAGATATTATATCTAATATAAACTAGAAACCAAATAACTAACTAAGTTACCTTTAACTAACTAATACAATACTTTAACTTAGATATATAGATCTAAGTAAACTAAAACATATTACATTAAATTACATTGACATTTATTACAAATAGACATAGACTTTAACATTGAGAGTCGACGTTCCGGCATTAGCTTCAGATTGCGATCTTCAGTTTGGATGATCTTGAATCCAATGAGACTGTGGTCTAACAATCTCCCCCTTTGGATCAAGATCATTTAATAAAAAAAATTTATCCAATTCAGTCTTCTTGTTCAGCTCAGAAGATGCAATCTCTTTCTCTGAATTCAGCATGTCTTCAATCTAACAATCTTCCCTTTTGAAGAGTAGACGTGATTCTTGAAACATGTGATCTTTGCCACTTCTTTTGTAGTCATTCTCCCCCTTTTTGATGTTAAGTGAAACGACTTCATCAAAATTTGTGGTAAGAAATGTCAATCTTGCGGTTAGAGCCCCTGATTCGTCAATTCATAAGAGATTCATCTAGATCTTTGCAAATCCATACAAATGTAGTGTAACACCTGAATCAACTAATGAATCAGTTAACATGTCTGTCAGTAACACTAAGTCACTGAGTGTAACGAATACACATAGGAAAGGAGTTGTTTTGATGTTGACTCCCCCAGGGCTTCCATGTAATCATCGAAACACCACAAAGGTAATTTCTATAAACGTTATGACAAAGAAACTAATTCCTTGTGTGTTCGTGCTTGTGTTTGAAAGAATTAAGCACGGATGATTGCTTATTGGCTCAAAATTGTGTAAACCACTGAGACAACAGTAAGTTAAACACAGACTCAATGTGCATGATTGAAGTGCGAAGGTAGGGCAGACTTCCTTCGTTTCAATATCTAGATTTTCCGAATGAAAATCAGATAGCATATGTGCTGCATCCCCTTTGAAAATGAAACATTTTCTTTTTGAGAAGAAAATGAGTAGATGGTGAGGTTTGATCAAGAATTGGCATGGGTTAATTGTCTGTTTCAATAATGATCACCAAAGAATTGTGAATCACTAGAATTTTGGCTACCCGACTCAGAAAAAGTTGGTGCAGAGTTGTGATATTCTTTTAACTCTGTTCTCACACGCTCTTTCTTTTAAACTTTTTGCTTTCTCTAATCACACTCATTTCTTTTCGCTTGCACACTCAAACACTAAGGATTTAACTTCATGGGTAGAAATCACTGGTTAATGTGATTCCATTGAAGTTGTGTTAATTCCTAGCACAATGATTCTTTGTTTTCCTAGATGCACGTGATGCTCAGATTGGTTTAACTATTTCAGTTAAAGCACAATTTAGATCATGAAAACATTTAAAATACACTCCCAAAATATAAAATTTGATGAAAAATCGGGAAGTGGTTTGAACATTAAAAACAATGTTTTCTATGATTGAAAGTTGTCCTTCTTTCAACCATATATGAGATGAAGATATAGAATTATACCTTAACGAGTGATCTTTCATCTCATGAAGCTAAGCTTTAAGTCATAGAAATATGAACTTGTAAGCTTCTCTCAAAAATTCTGCAAAAGTCTAATGTCAAGTCAAAGTAATAATTATTCACTTATATTGAAAAGACAAAAAACAGTAAAACTTTTAAAGTACGAGTTCTGATCAGAAGTAATCAGAAGTCATATCCGTACTCCCTTTTTGACTTGAATAGCTCCCCCTAAAATCTTGCATTACAAAAAAAATTAGCATTAAAAGGTACATGCAATATTTTATGAGCTCCCCCTCGAAGTAATATTGACCAGATGTCAATTTCTTCTCATAATCCTCCTTGGATCATGAACATATGATAGAATGGCAGATATCAATCAGAGTTAAGAATGAAAAAATGATGAATAAGTATACAATTAGAAAACTTTTATAGGTAATTACTGGTTATACTTTGAGATTTAGCATACCAAGCTTCGAGACTAGAAAGGTAAACCTCTTTTCGTCTAAAGGTTTGGTGAACAAATCAGCAAGTTGAAACTCATTCTTTACAAAGAAAAGTTCAATTGTTCCTTTCTCTACATTATCCTTGATAAAATGATACCTGACGTCTATATGCTTTGTCTTCGTGTGTTGAACAGGATTCGCCGTTATTGCGATGGCGCTCTTGGAATCACAGTATATCGGGATCTTATTGAAGTGGAAACCGTAGTCGCGCAATTGACTTCGCATCCATAAGACCTGAGAACAGCAGCTAGCAGCAGCTACATATTCTGCTTCGGCCGTAGAAGTTGAAACACAAAGTTGCTTCTTTGATCCCCAACTTACTAATTTGTCACCGAGGAACTGCACATGTCCTGACGTGCTCTTCCTGTCTAACATACAACCTGCATGATCTGCATCTGTGTAGGCTGTTAGTTCAAAACTAGTATCTTTAGGATACCACAGACCAAGATCTGCAGTGCCCTTCAGATACCTAAAGATGCGCTTCACAGCAGACAAATGGATTTCTTTAGGATTGGCCTGATATCTTGCACATAAGCATGTTGAAAACATTATATCTGGCCTACTCGACGTAAGATACATTAAAGAACCTATCATCCCTCGATAAGTCCTAATATCAACAGCCTTTCCCGAAGGATCGCTGCCAATCTTAGTACCTGGTGCCATTGGGGTACCAATCGGTTTTGAATTTTCCATTTGGAACTTCCGAAGAATATCCCTAATGTACTTTGATTGATTGATAAAGATACCCGTAGAAAACTGTTTGACTTGCAATCCGAGAAAGAAATTCATCTCTCCTATCATGTTCATCTGAAATCTAGACACCATAAGGTTTGCGAAATTCTTACAGTACTTAGTATTTGTAGAACCAAAGATAATATCATCTACATAGATTTGAATTAAAATGATATCGCCTTTTTTCTTTTTAATAAACAAAGTGGTATCCACCGTACCTTTTGAAAACCCAGACTTGACTAGAAAATTAGAAAGGACATCATACCAGGCTCGAGGTGCTTGTTTCAGACCGTAGAGTGCTTTGTCGAGAATGTAAACGTGATTTGCTTCTCTTGATTGACAAATCCCTCTGGCTGAGAGACGTAGACTTCCTCCTTCAGAATTCCATTGAGGAATGCTGTCTTCACGTCCATTTGAAAGACCGTGAAGTTCTTGTGGGCTGCGTAGGCTAAAAACATTCTGATTGCCTCTAATCGCGCCACAAGAGCATATGTTTCGTCATAGTCTATTCCTTCCTCTTGTCTGTATCCTTTGGCTACTAGTCGTGCCTTGTTTCTGATGACAGTTCCATCTTCGTCTTTCTTTATTTTGAACACCCATTTCGTACCTATTATGGTTTTACCTTGAGGTTTCGGTACGAGTCTCCAGACTTTAAGTGCATCGAACTGATTCAACTCTTCTTGCATTAAGATCACCCATTCTGGATCTGCAAGTGCTTCCGATACGCGTGTTGGCTCGAACTTTCTTAGAAAGGATTCATGCATGCACAGGTTCATTGATGCTGACCTAGTTTGCACCGGTTTTGATGGATCGCCAATTATCTGGCTTATCGGATGCTCTTTGGTCCATTTTTGTTCATGAGGTAGTGGACTAGATGATTGTATGTCAGTTGTATCATCTACAAATCCACTTGTACCTTCTTCTGTTTGTTCATGAGGAGTGATTTCAGTTGAAGTGGCAGGTTCAGAAGGCTCAGCAGGTACAGCTTGTTCTGGCTGTAGATTGATCTGTACAGAACATCCAACTGTTTCAGCTACTTCTGTCTCGTTCTGATTTGTCACTTCTTCAACTGTTGGAGTCGGCATTTGAATTGTTATCTCTTGTTGAATCGGGGCGTTTGATTCAATTGGAACATCTGAACTTGTTGGATGAGTAGTCGTTAAGTCTTCCATCCTGTCAACCACAACATATTTCTTTACATTAGATCCGAGATATTCATCATAATACAATTCAAATAATAAATCTAAATCAGATAAATGGTTAGTAGAAGTTGACGCTTCATCTGGTTTATTCTATTGAGACATAGATTCTGGACTGAGTTGCCCAGAAGCTAGTATTCCTGTTATTGCGGGTTCTGAACTGTGTTGTTCGGAAGCCATTTCTTCATCAAAGGTGACGTTGACGCTTTCAATCACCGTCTTTGTATTCTTTAGATAGACACGATATGCAGTTGAAGTCGAGGAATATCCAATGAAGATTCCTTCATCTGCCTTAGCGCTGAATTTGTTGAGATTCTCCCTATCGTTTAATACGAAACACTTACATCCAAATATATGGAAATATTTGATTGTCGGTGTTCTATTGTTGATTAACGCGTAAGGAGTCTTCTTGAATCTCCGATGTATCATGGATCGATTCTGTGTGTAGCACGCAGTCGAAACAGCTTCTGCCCACAAAAATAGAGGTAAGTTGGAATGACTTAGCATAGTACGAGCAGCCTCGACTAGCGTTCGGTTTCTTCTTTCAACTACTCCATTTTGTTGAGGCGTTCGAGCAGCAGAGTATTGATGTGAAATCTCGACAGATTCGAGATATTCTTCAACTTTGTTGTTCTTGAACTCTGTGCCGTTGTCTGTTCTTAGAATCTTGACCGATTTCTGCAGATTCACCTGGGTCGTTTTCAAGAATGTAATGAGAACATCAGGTGTCTCATCCTTTGAACGAAGAAACTTGACCCATGTGTATCGCGAATAGTCGTCCACGATCACGAGTATGTACTTCTTGCCGCCTAAGCTTTGAGTGCGCATTGGACCGCATAGATCCATGTGCAATAACTCTAAAGGAGCTTTTGTACTTGGTTCAGGCTTCGGTTTATGAGGTGCCCTCTTCATCTTCCCCTTTTCACAAGCTGCGCATAGATGTTCTCTTTCATATTTCAGCTCTGGAAGTCCTTTGACGAGCTTTCCATTGACCAGATCGTTGATGTACCGAAAGTTGAGGTGCGAAAGACGTCGATGCCTTAACCAACTTTGTTTCATCGAAGCTTTCGATAGTAGACAAACTTGCTTGTCAGTCTGGACATCTGATAAATTGATTGTGTAGAGGTCTGATTCTCGTTTACCGACCAAAAGTTCTTCACCTTCTTCATTGCGAACGGAACATCTTTTGGCTTTGAAGTTGACCTCTAAGTCTTTGTCGCAGAACTGGCCTATACTGAACAAGTTGTGTCCTAAGCCTTCTACATAGCTCACCTTCTTGATAGTGACATTGTCATGTTGTACATCACCGTATCCCATGATTGGAGAAAACTGGTCGTTGCCGAATCTTACTGTTCCACAAAATTTGTCTTTAAAGTTGGACAGTATCTCTTTTTGCCCTGTCATGTGCTTTGAACATCCGCTGTCCAAGAACCATGTATGACAAGTCTGCATAAGAGAAAATAACATAATTTAGATTTTTGTATGACAACATTGGAATTTACACTTTGATTCTCGAAGTGTGGGTCTTGAACTGATTTGTTTAAAAGCCTATTTCGACTTTGATGTTCAGGTTTTGAACTGCATTATCCAAAAACCTATTTTGACATTGAAGAACGAGTCTTGATCTGTACATAATCAGAATTCTCTTTCTCTTTATGCTTTGTGTGCCTGCAACACAAATTTAGCCTTAGGTACCCACTGGAATTTGGGTCCTGCTGTGTTAGCACAAGTTTTTGGTATCCATTTCAAATTGGATCCTTTGTTCTTTTGAAAATCATGAGAGTTGGTATGAGATGAATGCACATGGTAATTTCCAAACCAATCTCCAGAATCTTGACAAGTAATAGAAACATGTTTATTATAGATAGAGGACTTTCCAGCAGATAAAGATAACTGAAATAATTGCTTCATTGTATATTGTTTACGAGAAACAACAAGTTTTGGATTCAAAACAGCAATTTCAGCAATCACAACATCTTTAGTAAGTGAAGTCTTATTACAATTAACACTACTAGACGATAAAACGGCCTTGTCAAGCTTCCGTTTTGGTTGCCATTGAGAATGGGCTTCAGGTCTTGACTTGCTCATATCTGAAACATGTAAAACTGGTGAGTTAGACCTTTGAGAAACAACTGAATGCTTCTTCTTAGAATTACCAGTAGTGGTTGGTTTCTGTGAATGTTGAGATATTTTCTTACCTTTAGCACTCTTAGCATTCATAGAGACTGATTTATCAACGAAAGCTTTCGTTGATTTTGCAATGAACACAGGCAAACTGGTTTTTCTTGAAGTTTTCTTAACAAAAGATGCATGGTTAGGAAGTTTCGCATTAAAATCAATTTGTTCAAAACAACCATCTAAACCACCGTCAGAATTAAGAAAATTAAACTCTTCGTTTGATGAACCAAACATGTCATCAGAAGTAGAAGCCTTTGTAAAAACAACATTTTTCATAACAGTTGAAAAAACCTTTTGTTGAATCTCAATCATAAGTTTTTCATCTGATAAAGAGTTCTCAAGTTGTGAAATTTTACTTTCTAGCACGAGAGAAGGGACATAAATTTTACCTATAACAGGCTTTGCCTCCATTTCTTTTTCAGAATAACTTTGAAAGTAGTCAGTTGAAAGAGATTTCTTTTCATCATTTGGATAGTCATAACTATTATTCAACTTTGCATAATAAAATGGAGCGTGAACTTTAGTTGACTTCATCCGTTTTTCAAATTCATTAGCTTCATCACCTGTTAGATCTGTATAAGAGAGTGCAACTCTTGCTTCTTGAGTTCCTACTGCTGGCTCCCTATACTGTGTTTCCATTAGGCCTTCTTCTAGGGATTGTATAATGAAATTACCCAAATCCTGTCTTTCAATGAAGTTTAGAAACCTATCCTTCCACTGTTCGTATTCCCCTCGAAAGAGAACTAGTGGCTTGGTGTCGGTTCCTATAGCGAGAGCTTCTTTGGATGTCATCCTGTATTGATATAAGAGAAAGCTTGAAAGATATGATCGTTAATCCAAATAAAATTTGATCACACAAGAAATTTTGTCCCCTAGGCAGACTTAGCACGGGGGTCCCGCTACCCGGTTAGCGGGTGGTGTCAAGGGGCAACGCCCTTGCGGGGGTATGGGGGCAGCGCCCCTAGAGAAAAAATTTATGACTATTAAAGACCCTATTACAGTTTCGAAAAATTCTCAGAAAAAAAATATTCTAAGTCTGGATTGGAGCTTTGTGTTTGAGAAGGTTTGCGTTTCAAACGAGGAGCGCACAAGGAGAAATGCGGGTCTGAGGTATGCGGGTCTGAGGTATGCGGGTCTTTGAGGAATGCGGGTCCTTTGAGAACCGAAAAGTTCAGCTTTGCGGGTGCTTTGGGACCCGAGTTTTGAGGATTGCGGGTCCTTTGAGAGCCGCAAAGTAAGGAATGCGGGTTATGTTGGAACCGCAAAGTAAGAAATGCGGGTCTAGTGAGGAACGCACACTTGAGGTATGCGGGTCACTTGAGACACGCACAATAGACTTATGCGATTGTAGTTGGACCCGCAAAGTTGAGAAATGTGGGTTATTCAACCTCTGGAATGCGGGTGTTCGTCCTGTTCTTCTGAAAATCGTATGAATCTTGTTCCTGAAACGATTTAGCAACACCAAACTCTACCAATATGTCTAGAATTACTTCTAGAACAGAATGTAAGCACTCGATCTCTCTAAAACACTCTTTTTCGAAATAAATTTGATAGCACAATATGTTTTTCCAGTCGACTATTTTCACTTATAATCTACAGATTGGAACTCGATAGAAGCTTTAAAGTGAAATTAAATAGCAACAACTCGATCTAGCATGTAGTACGATCACAACCTGATCGATTCTAACACCTAAAACACTCAAAATCACAAAATCGAATTTTGTTCAAGAACACAGAGTCGTTTTTCTCATAAACTTGTTTTTGATCTTAATCAGGCTCTGATACCAATTGTCGGTCCAACAATACTTATCAAGTTTATAGAATAACAACACAATAACAATTACCAACCTGTATTGAATATATCAAACGATTACAAGGTTGATCGATTAAGCTCTTGATTTGTTCTCTGTGTTTTCTCTCTTTTACACCTTCAAGTGTGTGTTTGTATGTGTTGAAGTTTGATCTGATCTTGAGAGACTAGAGAGACACCTAAAATCTAGCAAGTGTGTTGAACACACTATCAAGATTAATATCTAGATATTATATCTAATATAAAGTAGAAACTAAATAACTAACTATGTTACCTTTAACTAACTATTACAATACTTTAACTTAGATATATAGATCTAAGTAAACTAAAACATATTACATTAAATTACATTGACATTTATTACAAATAGACATAGACTTTAACATTGTGAGTCGACGTTCCGGCATTAGCTTCAGATTGCGATCTTCAGTTTGGATGATCTTGAATCCAATGAGACTGTGGTCTAACAATCCACTTCTCATTAGATTTAACATTTTTAAGTTTACTATTCTGAGAAGTAATTATGTAAGTTCTGTACCAGTGATGAGCATATTTTCTCTTAAAATAATCATTCTCTCCACAGTAAGAACAACATATTTTCTTTTGAGTAATCTTGATCAAATGATTAGCAGAGTAAAACATATCAGGGTTAGCAAAATATTTACCTTTAGGTGCTCTGTTCTTCTTGGCTTTGGATGTGGATGTTGATGATTTGTCATTCTTCTTTTCATCTGGAGAACCTTTCTGTAGATCCCAGTGCAGTGCAAAACAGACTAACAGCAATCAAAGATGAACAAATTATAGATCACAGCAACTAGTCATATGATTGATAATACTTCAAGGGGTTAAGGTTTACATAGATAATTTCTGATAAGGGTATGTAAACCTAATGACTAGAAAACTGAATAATGAATTTCTAACCTTACAAAACTGTTCAACCCTAATTATGAGATAAATAAGCCTTTATATACTTAGGCTTTACAAGCAATTGGGCTTATGGGCTTGGGCCCATCTTAATAAAATAACTTTCAAATATTTACAATTCAAACCCTTATAAATACTTTATTCCACTTCCAACACATAGGACTTTCAGTCCTAACAATCTCCCCCTAAAGTTGAATAAAGCATTTATCTTCTTGAAATCTTCAAACATTGATCTTCTTTTCCTCTTGAATCTTTGAAGAACTTTGGTGTTGCATATCTTCATATATTTCCAAGCTCCCCCTTGAATAAAGCTCTTGGTCTTCATAGTTTCAACTGTGTAACCAGACTCAATGTACAGTAGCCTCGACTGTACGCACTATCAAGCAGCTTTTAACAGTAGAAACTCAATCACATCAGATCAACACACAAGAAAGATAATGTGAGAGTTACTTGACATTCCACGACGCTTCTTCAGTTTAAAACACAGAATCTGTCTTTGAACCGCGAGTTGAATAGACTTTCAGCTTAAGAACTTGTTTCAATCAGCTCGTAGGAGGAATGATAACCAAATTTGTAGCAGACACCACATGATACGGGAAAGAATCAATACAGACTTTGAAATCTTCAATCTTTGAAATCTTCACTGTCTTCAGACAAACAAATTTAGCATTAAAATCATATATTCATCTCCTTGATCTCTAGACTGTCTTCAGAACTGACTTTCTTTCTTTAATACTTGGAAATTGAACATTGTAAACATTTCTCCCCCTTTTTGATGATTTTGAACATCATGATCATCAAAACTTATTCAATTTCAGCACTTTGATCTCCCCTCTATGAAAATTTGGCATTCTCCGCCCGTTGATCTGATTATCCGTCAATTCATGAAATGTATATATCCGAATCTTTTCAAATTCAGACATAATGAACAATGTAACCCTGATTCAACAGATGAAACAGTTAGTATGTCTGTAAGTAGCACGGAGCCACTTTGTACAACGGATGTACTTTGGAAAGGAGATTTTCTAATGTTCACTCCCCCATGGCTTCCATTCAATCATCGAAAAACCACAAAGTAATTTTCTATGAATGTTATGACAAGAAAACTCATTTCTTGTGTGCTCGTGCAAGTGTAGAAATGATTGAAGCTACTTAGCTTGATCAGGCTAAAAAATGTGTAAACTGTTGAGACAGCAACAGATATTACACGGACTCAATGTGCATGAAAGAGGTGCGAAGGTGGGGCAACTTTCCTTCTTTTTCAATATCTAAACCTTTCGAGTGAAGACTAGATAGTAGATATGCTGCGTCCCCAAAGAAAATGAAACATTTCTTTGTTAAGAAAGAAACGAGTGGTTGGTGGGGTTAATGCAAGAGTTGACATGGGCTAGGTGCCTTTTTCAATGATGGTCACCAAAGAATGTGAACCAATCAGAATTTGTGGTTGCCCGGCTCAGAAAGTGGTTGGTGCAGAGTTCTGATATTCTTTTAACTCTGTTCTCACACCCTCTTTCTTTTTAACATTAAAGCTCACTTCTAACCAAACTCTCTTTTTCATTTTTCCGCTCAGCACAATGAGAAAAACTCAATCCGATGAGTTATCTCCCCCACTCTTTGACTTAAGACCCCTCACCCCTCAATCACTCAAGGATAACTTCCGGGGTGGGAAAACACTGGTTAACGTGAATCCATGGAAGTTCTGTTTAAGTTCTCACAGAAATCCCATGTAAGTCCTAAAAAGAATAGTAGCTCAACAGTTTACCTTGAACATTTAAGCTTCAAATAAGATAACACTGTCAAAAAGTATGCTCAGGAGATTTGAGCAATTGATCTTTGACAATGTATCAATCAGATCAACTAAACTGGTTAGGGTATCAAAGAATTGGATATTTTATTTATATGAACAAATATAAACAATTTAGCAATGAAAGCACACATTTAGAAATAATGATATATGCTCAACAACAATGAATTTCAAGCGGGGGTATTACCATCGAAAAATTTTTCGGTATGAGACATGGTAATAACAAGTACAAATGAAGTACTGAACCTGTGTGTGTGAATACATTACAGTATAAAGACAAGATAATACACAAGTATTAATCTTTAGAAACACACAGTCAGTTAAACATTACAGCTCAAAAAATGTGAAAAACATTTAAAAATCGCAGTTCTAAATTCATGAAACCTTTTGAGAATCAGAAGTGGTTTGAACGTTTCAGAAACTATTTTCATGCTTGAAAGTTGTTCTTATTTCAAACAATCAGAGATATAGATCAAAAGAAATTTACCTTTAAGCTCCCCCTCAAATCATGATATAATGATTTAGGTCTTTTAAGCTCCCCCTGGATATTTGCAAAATATCCAGGTCTGAACGTTGAAGAACGGGTCCTGATCTGTCATGTGATCAGAATCCATACTTTTTTGAAGTACGGGTTCTAAGTTATTTTACTTAGAAGCCTTCGTTCTTCTACTCCCCCTTGACAGTAGGTGCCTGCAACAAAGAATCGGTTTTCGGCTTTGGTACCCACTCGTATTTGGGTCCATGAATGTTAGTTGCAGTTCTTGTGGGGGAAATAGAATAAGAACCATACCAGAAATGATCACTGGTTTTGTGAATGTGATCATGTGTATGACAATAAGAACAGTGGTATTTCTTATCTGATAACCTGAGTAATTGATCTCTCGAGTAGATATGATCAGGTTTACCTTTATGCACTTTGTTCTTCTTGGCATTGACCGCATGTACACACGATTCTCTTTCTTTCAGCTCATCTTCAACTGGTTTCTTCTTCCAGACCAGTTCCTCATCTTTGTATCTCCTTCTTCTAGAGCGTGTACCTGAACCATCTATATTGCTATCATCGAAAAGGTTAGTTTTACGAATCTGATCAAAGGATTTAACTGACCTTTGTGTAGAGATAGATTTCTTATTTGAGCTTGATACAGTCTGTTCAAGCACTTTAAACGTTGAAGCGAAGTTGTCTCTTTCTTGAACAAGCAGGTCAATCTTCTTCGTGAACTCAGACTTCGTTTTCTGCTCTTTTAGTGCCTTCTCAGATAGTTCAGACAACTTGGCAGTAAGCCTTTTGATCTTCGTCTCAAACATGCTTCGTTCTTCTTCAAATCCCTTCTCAGCATCATTTCTTTGTCCGGATATTTCTTTGAAGACGCTAACATTCTTTTGTTCAATGGCCTTCTTTTCTGTTGCAAACTTCTCTCTTTCAATAATGATTACTTTCTGAAAATCAGAAACTTGCTGAGAAAGTTTTATGCATTTCAGCTCAACTTCTTTCTTCTCGTTAGCACATTTTCTCGAAAAATCTGAGAACTTCTTTGCGAACGATTTCTCAAACTCGGATTTATCTTGATCATGCTTTTGCTCCAAATCAGATATTTGCTTTTGAAGCTCAGCATTTGTATCTTTCAGATGCTCAATCTGCTCCTCAGAACTTTCAACAGATGTTGCTTGTTGGATTTGGACAATTCGAACTTCCAGATGAGAAGTCTGTCTTTTTAGTTCAGAGTTCTCAGTTTCCAAAAACTTTACTCTTAAAGACATCTTTGTTCCTGTCATTATCTTTTCAAGATGTTCCCACAGCTGTTTTCCTGTAGCCTTTTTACTGTCTAAACTTACAGAAATCTCTTTTGAAATCACCTCGGAAATTCCTTGCAAGATAAAAGCTTTAGATAATTTATCAGCTTCAAATCTCTTTCTTTGCTCATCTGTGTAATCCTTAAATGGTATTGTGTACACTAAGTGTTCCGTTCTTCCATTTTCTCCCATATAATAACAAATATCTGTCGGAGTTTCCATTTTTCCTTCCCTCAGAGATAATCTGATATAATCACCCAAGTCATGTTTATCAATGAAGTCTAAGAACTGAATCCTCCATTTGTCATATTCTCCTCTGTAAAGAACCGGTGGCATCTGATCCATACTTATTGAAAGAGCTTCGCTTGAAAGCATTCCTTTTGATATACAGTGACTGAACTTTTCAAAGAGATGGTACGCTAAAGTGCAAGGACCAAAAGTGACAACTTGTGAAACTTGAAAGTTTAGGGTCACAAATGACACGCTGAATCCTTGAAGTACGGGGGCTAAAATAAATGCACTGCAAAATGACCGTGAGACAAAAAATTTGACCTTTTTTAGTCTTTTTTTTTTTTTTCTTAAACCGGTCAAAACAAGGTCCGGTCGAGCTGAGTATCGGTCAAGCAAAAGACCGATATAGACAATGTACCGGTCAAGCAAAGGACCGGTATATGCAAGGTATCGGTCGAACCAAAGGACCGGTATCATCAAAGTACCGGTCGAATCTTATTACCGGTCAAGGCGAATCCGGTCGAATCAAAGGACCGGAAGAGACAATATATATCGGTCAAAGGACAAAGATCGGTAATCAGGGTACCGATCGAATCAGTGTATCGATCGAACAAAAAATCGATATCAACAATACACCGGTCAAACGAAAGACCGATAATGCCAAAGCACCGGTGAGTACTATCGGTCGAATGCAGATACTTACCAAACAACAGATAAACACATCGATACTAATAGATAAGACCGATAGTCTCGAAGAACATACCGATGAACTCGATGATTTCTGGAACTCGATCGAGATCAAACCCAGAAATTGAAACCGATAAACCAAATATACCAATATGCAGATTGAAGATTCAGACGACCGATAATCAGTTAATCACACACAAATCGACCGAAGAACACTTCAAACACAACCCATATCAAAAATATTGAAACTTCGACCGATAAGCAATTTAACCCAGAAGAACCGATAAACTCAATTAAACAAGATATTAGACCGATAAACAATCAACCCAGATCGACAAAAATTACACAGATCGATAAAACACATAAACAAATAATCAATTAAGGCACATATATGCGATTAACACATAAAAAATTGATTATAGGGTTTTAGACAAACCTTTTTCTGGATCAAACCTTTTGTCTTTTTGCTCTGATACCAATTGTAGATCTCAGTGCATTGCAAAACAGACTAACAACAATCAAAGATGAACAGATTATAGATCACAGCAACTAGTCATATGATTGATAATACTTCAAAGGGTTAAGGTTTACAGAGAGAATTTCTGATAAGGGTATGTAAACCTAATGACTAGAAAACTGAATAATGAATTTCTAACCTTACAAAACTGTTCAACCCTAATTATGAGATAAATAAACCTTTATATACTTAGGCTTTACAAGCAATTGGGCTTATGGGCTTGGGCCCATCTTAATAAAATAACTTTCAAATAATTACAAATCAACCCTTATAAATACTTTATTCCACTTCTAACACATAGGACTTTCAGTCCTAACACTTTCACTCTCCACATCATCTGTCCTTTCTTAGAAAAGTTCATCTCAAGAGATTTAACATAAAACATCGCTTGACTATCAACAGACTTGTCATAAAACAGATTAGATGGTCGAATCTGATTTGATATGACAATTTTAGATTTGACACTTGACCTTGTTGAAACATTTTCTTGAATTGAACTTGAAGCAGTTTTGAAAGAACAAACTGATTCTGTTGAATTATCAAAAGGTGATTGACTAAACACATCAGCAGAAACTTTATTTGACAATTCAACATTTGTAGCTTCCAAGTCCTTTATCATTTTAAACAAAATGTTTCTTTCATCAGAAAGTGTGTCAAACTTCTTTTTCAAATCAGATTTGGCCATCTGTTTTTTTAAATGTCTGAAGATAGAACAAATATTTTGGATGTGAGCTTAGATATTTCAGATTCAAATATTTGACATTCTTGCTCAAAATCCTTTTCCAAGTTCTTGTTTTTCTCAGATAGTTCTTTGAAAATCCCAACATTTTTTTTTCAAAACTTTTCTTTTCCGAATCAAAAGACTTTTTCTTCTCTTCAAAGATTTGTCTTTCCTTTTCAAGTAAGTCTTGTAGTGTAGAAATTTGCTTAGGAAGTTCACTATTTTTGTTTTCAAGAACTTTTCTCTCTTTTTCAAATGTATCCCTTTAAGTTATAATAATCTTTACAAATTCGGATACTTGCTTTGAGAGTTTTATGAATCTCAGCTCTAAATCCTTATTCTCTATAGAAACTTTCTTTGAAAAGTTAGATAACTTTTGAGTAGAAGCATTCTCCAGATTTGCTTTGTCTTTATCTACTTGGAGGCTTTTCATCAAATCAACATTTTTGGCTTCCAATGCATAAATTTGATCTTCAGAAGCTTTAAACTTGATGTATAGATCAACTGAATAAGATTTAAGTTCTAATGTCTGTTGTTCAGTTGTCTTCAGCTTGCTTTGAAGATTGGTATTATTCCCAAATTCAAGTTCTAAATACAATTTTTAATCATAATAACAAGATGAGAACAATCAAATACTCAACCTGTTTTCAATTTCAATTCAAAGAATTCGTATACAGACTCTGTGGAACTTTCTCTCTCTAGAACTCTCATGCGTACTTCTTACAAGACTTAGAAATCTAACTTCTTACAACTACACTCCTTCTAGTCATATCCCTATTTAACACACACGCACAATACAAAAACACAACTAAATAATACAAGACTTTAACTTTGACATTTATTACAAAGAGACTTTGACTTTACATGAGAATTGACTTAAGCTTTGACTTGGCTTGACTTCCAGTCCTCAGTCTTCATGATCTTGTATCCAACAAATATGTTCACTAACATTCTCCCATTTGGATCAAGATCATCTTCAAAAAGATTTTGCAATTCAATCTACCCCTTTGACATTTCTTACAGCAAATCAGCATTGAAACACAAAATTACAATCTCCCCCAAGGTTGTAAAAACCTCTTTCCAGACTTCAAAAAGAAATTATCTTCAGGTTTAGCTCTCTTTGCTTCAACAAATTATCTTCAAAGAAAATTTCAGTAAAATCTGCTCGCATTCAAAAATCTTTGAATTTGCTCTTTCAAACTTGTACAATCTTCACACAAAACTTGCAATCTTTGACAAATATTATCAACAACCTTTCTTTAACAACTTTCTTTGATCAATTCTCACATTTCTTGATCATCTCTCCCACTTTTTGATGATTGTGGCATTGAAATCATCAAAACTTTCACAAAAAATGTACTTAACGTTCTGATCTGACTATTTATCGATCCAAAAGATATTCATCCAAATCTTTGCAAATTCAGACAAATTATGAATGTAACACCGGAATCAACAAATGAATCTGTTAAAAATGACTGTCAGTAACACGAAGTCTCTGTGTGTAACGAATACACATTGGAAAGGAGTTTCTTGACGTTCACTCCCCCAGGTCTTCCATTCAATCATCGAATAACACAAGTTTATTCTATGAACGTTTAGACAAAAAAACGAATTTTCTGTGTGTACATGCTTGGGTTAGAAAGAATTAAACACTGATGATTACTTTTGTTAGGCTCAAAATTGTGTAAACCATTGAGACAACAAAAGTATAACACAGACTCAATTGTGCATGATCAAAGTGCGAAGGTGGGTAGACTTACTTCTTTTTCAATATCCAGACTTTCCAAATGAAAATCAGATAGCATATGTGTTGCATCCCTAGAAAATATAAAACATCTTCTTGTTGAGAAGAAGATGAGTGGCTTGTGAGGTTAAGTCAAGAGTTGGCATGGGCTAGTTGCCTTGTTCAATGATGTTCACCAAAGAATTGTGAAATAATCAGAAATGTGGCTGTCCGACATAGAAAAAGTTGGTGCAAAGTTTGATATTCTTTTACTCGGTTCTCTCACCCTCTTTCTTTTTATCTTTAAGCTCGTTTTTAACCAAACTCTCCTTTTCATTTTACCTCATCACACCCACACTCATATATTTTTACTCCTCACTCTTCGATCACTCAAGGATTAACTTCTTGGGAAGGAAACACTGGTTAACGTGAATCCATAGAAGTTCTGTTAAGTTCTCACACAATGAACCCATGTTTTCTTAAAAGCATATGTTGCTTAAACGGTTGAACTTTGCAGTTAAAGCACAAAAATACATGTCAGATGTCTGTATGCTCATGAAGATAATCATGAAGATTTGAACATATTAACCATTGAAGATAATTCAAAACAAGTATATTGAATGAATGAAAGGAATACAAGAAACTTGTTTGAAAATCTAACAGTGTATGAAAATATCAAATATTAATGATTTATCATCAAAAGCTTAGGTCAAGAAAAAATTGGAATTTGTCCATACGAATCAAAATATAGACAAGTTTTGAAAGAAACTTTTCGAATGAAATCATGTTCAAACGTTGAATATCAAGCGGGGTGTCTTACCATAAAAAATATGTTTCAATTTTGAGACATGGTAAGAACTTGATCAACAAAATAGTAAACCAGTGTGTGTGAATACTTGAAAGTATATAGAAAAGATAATACACAAGTATTTATCTTTGGAAACACACGATTTATGAACACTTAAGCACATGTAAATGAAAACATTTAAAATCACACTTCTAAATTCATGAAATCGTTTTGAGAATAAGAAGTGGTTTGAACATTTAAGAACATGTTTTCATATCTGAAAGTTGTCCTTCTTTCAGACACATATGAGATTAAGATTAGAACGAACCTTAGCCCATCTTCAATCTCACAAAGTGTTATTGTATTCCAGATTCAATTATCAAGCAATCAAACCAATCTCAATCAGATTATATGTGACAGTGATCAAGAACTAGAGAGAGATTAGAATGTAGAGAGAGAACGTATCCAAGTCTGTATTTCTCTAAACCAAATGTAACAATGTAAGCTCTTACATAATAACAAGTAACAAACCTATTTTTATAGACTATTAAACTCTCAAGTAATCGAACTAAACTCTCAAGTAACTTGAATAAGTATCCACACAAACTCTCAAGTACTTCAACACCTCTAAAACTAATGTCGACTTCTCACTATTTGACTTCCATTGACTACTCAAAATACAAGACTTTTTACAAGGCTTTCCTAATTAAATATTGTATACAATTAATGCACTAACATTCTCCCCCTTTGTATTCAAGATTTAAAAAAAAATTGACACTTGTCTTCAGCGCTTGATTCTTCAACTTTTATCTCTGACATCTTTAAAACTTTGAAGCTTTTAACAATCTTCAGCCTTTGAAGAATCTTTGAAAAGTCTTTTGCACTTTGCATCTTTGTAAATCAACTTGTCTTGAATGAATCTTTGAAATCTTTGATAACTTCTTTGAAACTTTGCAAACTTCGAGGAGTTTTTGAAATTCATGTATCTTCATCACTGGAATCTCTGATCAGTCTTCAGAAAAACAAACTTTCACGAATTATCTGAATTTTCATCTGGCTTGAACTTTCAGAATTATCTTTAGAATTATCTTTAGAAAGTCTCTTTTCTTCAAATCAGCTTTGAAATTTGAATCTTTCAGAAATTTCTCCAACTTTCAGACTTTGAAATTGATCTTTGTAGATGTCTCCCCCTTTTTGATGATTGTGAGCATCATACTCATCAAAACATCTTCAATTTCAACATTCTCTTTGATAATCCCCTTTGTATTCAACGAACAATCTCCTTCTTTATGATAATTTGACATTTTCCATCCTTTGATCTGAGTATCTGAATCATGAACTGTATATACCCGAATCTTTTCAAATTCAGACATAATGAACTTGGTAACCCTGATTCAACAAATGAAACAGTTAGGAGTGCCTATCAGTAACACGGAGTTACTGTGTACAACGAATGTACAATTTAAAGAGCTGCTTTGATGATGACTCCCCAGGACTTCCATTCAATCATTGAAAAAAAAAGGTTTATCTATGAATGTTCTCACAGAAAAACAAATTTTCTGTGTGCTCGTGCTTGTGTATGAAAGAATTTCGCACAATGATTGTGTTTCATAAGGCTCAAATTGTGTAAACTGTTGAGACAACAACAAGTATTACACAGACTCAATGTGCATGAAAGAGGTGCGAAGGTGGGGCAACTTTCCTTCTTTTTCAATATCTAAATATTCCAAGTTCTTTTTCCAAGTCTTTTTCCAAGTTCTTGGTTTTCTCTGAAATATCCTTGAAAATCCCAGTATTTCTCTTTTCTGCATTTTTCTTTTCAAGCTCATAAGACCTCTTGTTTTCTTTAAAACATTTTCTTTCTTTCTCAGGTAGGTCTTGTAAAGTGGAAATCTGGTTGGGAAGTTCAGTAATTTTGGTTTCAAGAACTTGTTTTTCTTTCGCAAAAATGTCTCTTTCAGTTATTATTATCTTTTCAAAATCCGACACTTGCTTTGAAAGTTTAATGCATCTCAGCTCCAAATCATTTTTCTCTTGGAGAGTTTTCTTGGAAATTTCAGATATCTGTTGAGTAAAAGATTTTTCCAGATCTGATTTTTCTTTATCTGCTGGGATGCTTTTTATCAATTCTGCATTTTTGATTTCCAAGGCAGATATTTTGTCTTCAAAAGCCTTAAACTTGTTTTGAAGCTCAACTGATTCATCTTTCAGCTCTGATGATTTCTGTTCAGTTTTCTTCAGTTGGCTTTGAAGTTTTTCAATCTTTTTCTCTTTCAATTTTAATTCTTTTTCACATGTGACATTTGTTTTTTCTTTTAGAACAATGATTTTCTCTCTTTCTTTAATCTCTATCTCTTTTGCACTGATGATACCTTCAAAATTATATTTATCCATATTAGTACACTTTTTACAGTCAGGAGTTTTATTAGAATTTGACAAATTTAATTTCAACTCCTGAATCTGCTTGATAAAGGCTGCATTCTGAATTCTCAGTTTGTCTCGTTCAGCCTCTATAACAGGTATCTCAGGCATGTACAATATAGCACAATCTCTGGCTGATAAAACAGTGTTTCCTCTCTCGTCTGTAATAGGCATCTTGATGTACTGTCAAAATACTGTCAAAAAAACGAAACACAGAAATCAGAAAAAATATCAAAAATATTACCTAATAGAGTGATCGTCAAGAGAAACTTCGATTAGAAGTTGAGTTATGTGCACACTCTTAAAAATATATGAATAAAAAGATTAAAGTCAGAAATATTTTCAGAAAATTAAAATCTGAAAAACAAAGTGTAAATTTGTCTTCCAAAAATTAATTCTCAAAAAATTAGTGCGAAAACTTGACTTGTAATCTTCAATCTGCAAAAAAATGTGAAAAATATATCAGTTATGCTCAGAAGCAGAGAAAACAGCAAAAACCAACACTAAAATGACTAAAAATGAAAATGAAATGAAAAACAGGGACTAAACACGACACAAACGAAAAATCAATAAAAAAATTTACTGAAAACGAGCAAAAAATAATGACTAAAATATAAAGAAAATACGAAAATAGGGACTAAAATCAACAAAATACTAAACTAATACGAAAAACGAGGACAAAAAGTAAAAAAAAAATACTAAGACTCGACGAAAAACGAGAACTAAAACGACAACACAAAAAAAATAAACTCTAGTGACTAAAAACGTAAAAACAAGGACCAAAAATGACAAAGAATGAAACTACAACTATAGAGACTAAAATTGTCAAAATGAAAAACCATTTAACAAAACTAACAAAATTAACAAAAAGGATTAAAATTGAAAGCAATTTAACCAAAATTCTAACAAATCTAACTAAAGGGACCAAAAATGACACAAACTAAAAGATAGTAACTAATCTAACACTCATAACGAAAAAATGGACTTAAAATGTAAAGGAATTAACGGAAGTAACGAACAAGGACCAAAATGTCACAAAATTAACGGTATTAACGGAGAACCATAAAAGCCATAAAAGATATGATCTTGTAAGCTCCCCCTCAATTCTGCAAAAGTCAAAAAGTTTGTTAAAGTACAAAGTTTTATTCACAAAACGTTATGGAAAAGTAAAGACATAAAGCAATAAAACATGTTAAGAACGAGTTCTGATCAGATGTAATCAGAAGTCATATACTCCCCCTGAAATATTGCATTCACAATATTTAAAGATGAAAAATAAGTACTCCCCCTTGAAGGTTGATCATCTCATTTATGCATCGGAGTACAATCTCATATATGCACTGGAGTATATTCTCTTTTGATCGTTGAAGTACGAGTCCTAAATTGTTGTGTTTAGAAGTCAAACTCTTAATCTTTGAGGAACGGGTCCTGAACTGTAGTATTCAGAAGCATTTATTCTCTTACTCCCTCTTGACTTGAGGTGCCTGCAACACAGATTCATCTTTTGGCTTTGGTACCCACTGGTATTTGGGTCCATGTTTGTTAGTTGCAGTTCTATTAGGAGTAATATAATAAGAACCATACCAGTAATGATCACTTGTTTTATGAACAAAATCATATGTACGACAATAAGAACAATAATTCTTCTTATAAGCTAACCTGAGTATTAGAGCATAAATATGTTGGATGCAAGATCATATAGGATTGAAGGTCAAAGTTCAAGAAAGTTAAAGGTGGAAGTCAACTCTCATATGGTAGGCAAAGTAAAATGTCAATGTCAATGTCTTAGTTTGTAAGTCGTTGGTTTGTAAGCGTTTGTAGTTTTGTTTTATTAGTCTTGTGTTTTAGAGTTGTGGTAGAGTACTTGTAATTAGAACTGAAGAATACACATTTTGTACAAAGAGAAAGTTAGAGAGCGAAAGTGTATTGTGAAGATTGTATACAGATTCATCATTTGGAATTGAAATAGGTTTAATAATCATTCTGTTTGTTTGTGATTGAATTTTTGTTGTAATAACTTAATTAGATTGGGACTATCAATTGGTATTAGAGCAAATCCAAGTGAAAATCGATCGACAGAAATGGAGTCGCGCTAAGTTCTTGAGTGTTGAATCGAATTTTTGATTTTTTTTGTGCAAGATTCAGATTGTAATTGATTAGAATGAGTTCGTTTAATGGTTTAGATTGAGTTTGTATAGGTTAATTCTAGTTTTTCACTGTAATTGAGATCGAATTTAAAGTTTGTACGTATTTTTGCATTCACGAGTTCGACGCACTGTAATTGAATCAATGTGTATGATTGTGTGAATCTATTTGAAATTCATTTTTTTAGATTTTGACTCTAGAAGTATAGGAGATTGATTTGTCAAAGTTTTGGATCGAAATTCGAAGTAGAGATGAGTTTTTGATCAAATCAGAGTGGTTTTTCTTCAAAGATCTGAAGAACTCGCAAGAAGATCTCGTAGAGTTGATGAATTTTCGCAGATCTGTAGTTTTCGCAGATCTTTAATTTTCACAGATTGTGTTCTTTGAAATCTTTAAGTGTAGAATTCGCAAGTGTGCATATTGCGAATTGTATAGGATTCGCAAGCTTATGTGTTACGAATTCTTCAGGTTTTGTATTGTCCTATCTGTGAATTGCCAAGAATTCGTAGAAGTCTAGTTTGTGAAAAGTTTTGAGAATTTTTTTGAGAAGGATAGAATTCGCAGATATCCTTTGTGCGAAAAGTTATTTTTAATTTTTTTTATTAAGGACAGGATTCGCAGTCTTGTTACTTGCGAAAAGTGAAGATTTTGTACATAGTTTGATACGAATTCCTCATGATTCGTAGATACATGTGTTGCGATTTTTGGTCTACCAATTCTGAGACCTTTCTTGTCTGCGAATCCTTGAATTGTTATTGTTTACGAATTCTTGATTTCATTTCTTGCGAATTCCATTGCTTGGGAATTCTGAAGTGTGTTTTATACGAAATCTGTGTGTGTCTCAGTGTTTTGCGAATTCCTTGTAATTCTCTATTGCCTGCGAATTTTATACTCAGAGATTTTTGGAAATTTATATTTTTGATTTTTTTTTATTTCTGGTTTTTACTTGCACTAACGACCATTTTCAAGTTCTTATTGAATATTTCTTAAAAACAGGACGACTTCAAAGGACGCTATTTCAATTGGCACTGATGTCAGGCCTCCTGTTCTATTCAAGAGAGAATATGAACAGTGGAAGGACATGTTCTTAGACTTTTTTGATTGGCACGCAAACGGGGAAAACATTTTGATTTCAATAACTGATGGTCCAATGGTACCACCAACTGTGGAGATACCAGATGGCGAATCATCTGATAGTGAGGATGGAGATGAGGACAGAGTGAGAAAGATGAAAACAATTCCGAAGGAGTATGCACAATACTCAGATGAGCAGAAAAGTCATTTCAAAGCTGATGAACAAGCAAGATCTCTTCTGTTACAAAGTATCCCGAATGAGATTTATATCATGATCGACAGCTACAAAGCGAATGCGAAAAAGATGTGGGATCAGTTGCAAAAGATGATGATGGGCTCCAAGGCTGGAAATCAGATGAAAGTGGCCAACAATATAAACAGCTATGAAGAGTTTAAGGCCAAAGAAAATGAATGCCTCGAGGAAACGTATGAGAGATTCGTGCTTCTTCTGAACGAACTTTCAAAGAACAAAGTCAAGAAAAAGCAGATCGAGAACAATGTCAAGTTCCTCATCATTCTGCAGCCGGAGTGGAAGAAGCACACTCGCAGAAAGAAACAGATGAAGGATCTAAGTGACATTCCACTACACGAGGATTATGAGACTTTATGCCAAAATGAAGAAGAGGTTGAAGAGAAAAGAGCTGAGAAGAAGAAATCTGTGAAAATAGTTGACCATATTGCTTCAGTAGCTGGCCAGAAGGAGACAAAAGAAAGAAAATAAGAAAGTAGCCCCAGTTCTGATTCTGATTCTGAGTCGGACAGTGATGATGGTAAAAACGTAAAGCAAGCAATGCTTTTATTGACCTGTGCTTTTCAAAAGAAGTTCTATAAGAAACCGGGTTTTAACTCTCAGAGGTATTCGTCTGGTTCAAAGAATCATGAACATCGAGAAAGAATTGAAGGTAAAAGATTTGAGGAGAAAAGATATGTGGATTGAAAGCCGAAAGAGAAGAAAAAGTATCTGAATGATTATACTGGTTTTGAAAAGAAGACAGATGAGCTGATCAAATGCTACAACTGTGGTAAGGTCGGTCACTACGCAAAGGACTGTCAGAAGCCCAAAGTTTGAAATTCAGAATATTACAAGAACAAGATGCTCTTGGCCAAGCAACAAGAGGCTGGCAAGGCACTCATGGCTGAAGATGAGTTCTGGTTAGATCATTCAGATGACGAAGAAGAGAAGGAAGAAACAACCCATATGTGTTTAATGGGAGATACGGTGAAATATGATGACCGTGATGAAGAGACAGGTGATGAGGTACTTAATCTTTCCAAATCTGATTTTATGACCAAAATGGAAGCCATGATGGTCGAACTTCAAGATCTTCTAAATAAGCTGAAAAAGGAAAAAAGCAAAGTTGCAAAAAAAAAATCAATAGATCTTTGATTTTAACAAAGCAGTTGTTGGGAACAAATATTTAATTTATTCTCTAAACAAATCTATCTCTAATCTTAAACAATAAAAAGAATGTTTTGAAAGTAAGATTTCTAATTTTGTTTCTAAGATTTCTAAGTGTGATTCAGAGAAACAAGAATGTATTCTAAAAGCTTTTAAATTGCAGGTAGAAAACCATAACTTAGAGAAGAAGGTAAATGGTTTGGAAGCGAAATTATATGCACGAGGCCAAACGGATCAAACCATTTTCCTAAACACTCCTAATGAAGAGGGTGATTTTAAAGAGAAATGGGGACTCGGTTACGATAACCCCCATTACTTAAAGAAAGCCATCAGAAAACAACCAACACTGCATAATTTTGATTTTCTTTTTGCTCCTGGTAAATATCATAATTTAAAACCCAAATTTGTTACCAAATCATCGGATGAGGTTGAGGTTAAAGAAGATGAGAAAAGAAAGGATTTGAAGAAAATGCAACTACCATTCTGCTATCAATAGCTGAATGATAGTTATCTTTCTGAAAAACTAAAGGTTATTTCAAACGATTATTTTGCTAGCTATTCTACTTATGAGATGGAGGCAAAACCGGTTAAATCTAAAATTTATGTTCCTCCACTTATTTTAGAAAAAAAAATTGAACTTGAAAACGCTTTAATTGATGAAAGACTCTTAATTGATATAGAACAAAATGTGTTTTCTACTGTTTTAAAGAACACTTTTTTAAAGGTGAATCCCAAAAGTGTTCTAATTCTTCTAAAGCACCTCAAACCTCGGAACCTGATTTTGATGACTTATTTGCATCTGCAAATGATTTTTTAAATTTTGATGAAGGGTGTGTTGATGTGATTGATTCGTTTGGCATTAATGATAAACTTCCAGATCATTCTACTTTTGTTATAAATGGTCAAGCTTTACCAAGTGTGCATGAAATTGGTGAATCATCAACTAAAGTTGGTGAACCAGTTTCTGTGAATGCTGATTACTATGCAAAAGGTAAGAAGCAAAAGAAATGGGGCTGTCGGTCCACAATATATATTAAGTTCTTATCGACTCATACACATAAACGATTACCAACCTGTTTAATTAATAACAATGGTTATAAGGTTGATCGTTTGAAGCTTTTCTGTGTGTTCTCTCTATTTTACACTTTGAGTGTGTGTGTGTTGGGAACTGAAGAAAAACTCAAGTATGGTTAATGCTGCTGGTTCAGAGTTAATATTGCTAGAAGACTTAAAGGTTAATACTGCTAAGTGTTACTACTGCTAGTACTATTAATACTGCTAGTCAAAGTTAGTGCTGCTTGAACAAAGTTAGTACTGCTTAGCTAGTTAGTACTGCTAGTGGTTAGTACTGCTTAGTAGTTAATGCTGCTAGAAGAAGTTAATGCTGCTGAGCATGGTTAGTGCTGCTTAAGAGATTCGGATGGAAAGAATGACAGCTGGATAATCTGAAGATTATGGAAGCTTTGAGATATACATGGAAGATATACTGAAGATATTTTATTTATTGTAATTATCTTTGTATTCAGTATATATATTGTATAGTTTAGAATAGATTAAAAAAAAAAAATTTTTTTTAGTAATTTCATTCTTTTAGAGAGAAAATCAACCTCAAGACTTAGATCCTAATTCTAGAGAAGTAGAATTCGTATTGGTGAGCCTGTTCATCAATATTGAGGTTGTGTGTGTAATCTTGTAACTTCAAAGCATTCAATACAAGTTTACAGTTTGTTGATTATATTCTGTTTTGATTTTCTGTTTAATTAAATATCAAAGTGTTATTCCGCAAACTTCTTTGATATTGTTTATGAGAATTAATTCTTGTTGAGAATTCGATCCTGACAAGTGGTATCAGAGCCTAACTCTCTCAGAAACAGTTATTCATCATGGAAAATCTTACAAAATCAAGTAGTACTTTGGTTTCTAAGGTTCCAATGCTCAAACCAAGTGAGTTTGACATGTGGAAGATCAGAATCAGACAATATATTCTTCTCACTGACTACTCAATGTGGGATATCATTGAGAATGGTCCTTCTGAAGCTGGAAGGATAGGACCAGATGGGAAAAGACCTCCACCAAAGACAGATGGTGAGAGGAAGATCAGACAGACAGAGATGAAGGCCTTGAGCACTCTGCTCTTGGCTATTCCCAGTGAATATCAGCATCAATTTTGCAACTGCACTGATGCTCAGATTCTCTGGAATGCTCTAGACAAAAAAAAAATGCTGGAACTAAGAGCATCAAAAGAAATCAAAGAGATGTTCTAAAGCAGCAGTATGAGAACTTCACTTCCACAAAGAATGAGTCTATGACTCAAACTTTTGATAGGTTCAATAAACTCATAGGTGAACTGGCTACTATAGGGGTGAAGATGGAACAAGATGATATCAACAGAAAGTTCCTCAGATCTCTTGGGGATGAATGGACTATGTACACTGTCTCATATAGACAGAGTGACAATCTGGAAGAGAAAGAACTTGATGATCTATACAATGATCTAAGAGTTTTTGAAACAGAAGTAGAAACCAAGAAGAAGCCCTCTGGTTATATTCACAATGTTGCACTTCTTTCAGCATCCACTAATACTACTGCCAACCCTGAGGCAGTTAGTACTGCCAGTGGAGTAAGTTCAGAAAAAGGCATTGAAACTATCTTTGAAGCCTTTTTGTGCAGTCATAGCAGCAATTCTCTGATTAATGATGATCTTGATCAAATTCACCCTGATGATCTAGAGGAGATGGATATTAAATGGCAGATGGCCATGTTATCCATGAGGGTGAAAAAGTTCATTAAAAGAACTGGAAGAAATAACTTCTCTCAAAGAAGAGAAGATGGAGCTGGTTTTGACAAAACCAAGGTGGAATGTTATAAGTGTCACAAGAAAGGACACTTTGCTAGAGAATGCAGGAGTGCTGTTCCAAACAACAACCATAAACAAGCTCAGAATGGAGGATACAATCTGAACAAGAATCCTGCTCAAGCCCTTGTTTCTCAACAAGGAATGGGATTTGACTGGAGTGATCAAGCTGAGGAAGCCATTCAGAACCAAGCTCTTATGGCAGAAGTGTCTGATCTCCCCACTGAGGTAAGTTCTAATCTTTGCACTAAATCTTGCATTGACACTTTTACAAGATACAGGGATCACAATCAAAGTATGTGTGATGACCTCAAAAGATTAGAAAAGGACAAAAGAGATTATGTGTTGATAGTAGAGAGATTTGAAGAGCAAATCAAAGGCTTTCAAGCTAATGAACTTCAACACTCTTATGACACAAACTATTGGAAGTGGGAAAAGAATGAGTTAGAAACCAAACTGTCTAAGTCCTTAGAAGAGAATGATAGACTGAAAGAGGAACTGTCAAAAGTTAAGCTTGACATAGACAAGTTTTCTTATGCTTCGAAAGCAATGGACTCTCTTCTAAAGGCTCAGATACATGATAAGATGAAGCCTGGTATTGGATACAACAATACACCCCCTCCTTACAATAACAACTATATTTCTCCTACATCAGACTTGTTAGAAACTAAGGAGAAAAAGGACTTGTCTGAAGAAACTTTTAAGATAGATCCTTTGGATGAGGTAGTAGTTAAGGATTTGACTGAGAAAGGAGCCAGTGAGAACAGGGATAATAATGTAAGTAAAAAGATACCATTAGAAAACAATATTATCACCAATGAGGGATGTGGGAAAATCTGGGTCAAGTCCAAGGAGATAGAGAAGACTAAAGAAAATGATAACAAGGTCCATTACAAACAAACCACAGTTGTGAATCCTGGATCTTGTAAACAGTGTGTTTGCAATAAAGGCAAGAGCCTAAATTCTGGTTTAAAAAGAGGAAATCAAAGAAACTGGAATAATCAATGGGCTCAGAAACAAGGAGTTGATCTGAATAAAATCAATAGACCAAAACCTTGTTTTATATGTGGCAAGTTGAATCATTTGGCTAAGTATTGTTACTTTAACCCTATTAACCAACAAATGAACTTTCAAAGATTTGTGCAAAAATCTGTTGGTTATAGGAAGGCTGGAAAGAAACATGTGATAAAGAAATCTATTGAAAGTAAAGGCACTTTAAAGAAAAAGATTTTAAAAGAAAGTGTCAAAATGTGGGTACCTAGAAGTACTAACAGTGTTAGTACTGCTAACAATATTAGTAGTGCTAACACAGTTACTACTGCTAACAGTGTTAGTACTGCTGAAAATATTAATGCTGTTAATATTGTTAATACCTCTTCAAAGGTTAATACTGCCAACACAGTTACTGCTGCTAACACAGTTACTACTGCTAACAAGGTTAGTACTGCTAAGCATGCAAGTGCTGCCAAGGCAGTTAGTAATTCTAAAACTAGTACTGATTCTAGCAAACATATTTCCAAGCCTATTATTGTAACAAAGTACTCCAAGAATGAGGAGTTAAAGTTCAAAAATCTTGTCAAGAAAGAATGCAACTATTTTGATGAGAAAGGGGTACCCAAGACCACTCTGGCTTGGGTTCCTAATTCATACTAATTGATTTATCTAATGTGCAGGGCAACCAACAGCTCAAGGGAAAGAGCATTTGGCATGTTGATAGTGGTTGCTCTAGGCACATGACAGGCAACATGTCATGCCTTCAGGATTTCAAGCATATCAATGGAGAACATGTTGCATTTGGAGATAATCTTACTGGTGGTAAGATAACTGGAAAAGGTAATGTCACCAAAGGTAAGATGACATTTGAGGATGTCTACTATGTTGATCAATTAAAGTACAACCTGTTAAGTGTATCACAGGTTTGTGACAAACAACATAGTATATTATTTACTAATAATAAGTGTTTGATCCTTCCTCCAGGGTTCAAGGTAGTTGATGAAAGCATGATACTACTTAGAACTCCAAGAAAGGACAATGTTTACTGTCTTGATATGGACAATGTTGATAGTGATTCATCTCTGAATTGTCTTGTTTCAAAAGCTTCTGTAGATGAATCCTCTCTATGGCACAGAAGGATGTGTCACATGAATTTCAAGACTATGAACAATCTTGTCAAAAACAACCTTGTAAGAGGTATACCTTCAAAAGTCTTTTCATGTGATGATCATTGTGTTGCTTGTCTTAAAGGCAAACAACACAAAACTTCTCATAAGACCAAAGAGTTAAATTCTGTTTCTTCTTGTCTCCAGTTACTGCATATGGATCTGTTTGGTCCTACAAATGTTATGAGTATAGGCAAGAAATCTTACTGCTTGGTTATTGTTGATGATTACTCCAGATTTACTTGGGTATATTTTCTAAGGACTAAGGATGAAACAAGTGGTCTTATCAAATCCTTTATTCTAAGAATTGAAAACCAAACTGATCAAAGAGTAAAAGTCATTAGATCAGATAATGGAACTGAGTTTAAAAATCATGATCTAAACACCTTTTGTGAAGAAAAAGGTATTGAGAGGCAATATAGTGCTCCTAGGACTCCTCAACAGAATGGTGTTGCTGAAAGGAGAAATAGAACACTAATAGAGGCTGCTAGATCTCTGTTGGCTGATTGAAAATTGCCAATTATCTTCTGGGCTGAAGCAGTTAATACTGCTTTTTATGTCCAAAACAGAGTTCTAGTGGTCAAGCAAAAGAACAAGACCCCATATGAGCTTTTAAATAAAAGAAAACCTTTCATTGGTTTCTTCAAACCTTTTGGGTGTCCTTGTACAATTCTAAATACCAAATCTCACTTAGGTAAGTTTGATAGCAAAGCAGATGATGGATTTCTTGTTGGATATTCATCTCAGAGTAAGGCCTACAGAGTATTTAACTCATCTTCTAGAATAATTGAAGAAAGTGACAATGTCAAATGCAATGAGAACACACCAAATCCTGTTGGGTCTGGACCTCAGTGGCTATTTGACATTGATTCACTAACTAACTCTTTTGGTTTCAGTAATGAGAATGCAGGTTCAGGAATTGGAGGATCAGGGATCCCACAAGTTCAGGAAAGTATATCTAAATCTGTGATTTTTCCCATACCCACAGTCAATTCTGTTAAAGACTGTGAAAAGGAATCATTTACTGGACCAAGTCAGAGTGAAGAAGAAACTAGAGATGAGGAGACTCAAGAAAATAATGAAGTGGCATCTGAAAACACTTCAGTTGAGTTGCATGACTCTAATCTAGAGGCTGGACTGAATGAAGAACCTAGTCATAACACCAGAGTTCAAAAGAATCATCCACCACAGCTGGTAATAGGAGATATCTCTTCTCCTATAATGACTAGACATCAGAGCAGGCTTCAGGAAATGCAAGATCAACAGCATACAGTGCTTTCTTGTTTTCTATCGCAGCTTGAGCCTAAAAAGGCACATGATGCTATGAAAGAATCTAGCTGGATAGAAGCAATGCAAGAGGAACTGTTACAGTTCAAGCTACAAGATGTATGGGATCTAGTAGACCTTCCTAAAGGTCACAGAGCAATTGGCACAAAGTGGATTTTCAGAAACAAGAGAGATGAAAGAGGTATTGTCATAAGTAACAAAGCAAGGCTGGTGGCTCAAGGATATACTCAAGAAGAGGGTATAGATTATGAAGAAGTTTTTGCACCTGTGGCTAGAATAGAAGCAATCAGACTATTTCTAGCCTATGCTTCTTACATGAATTTCAAAGTCTATCAAATGGATGTAAAAAGTGCTTTTCTCTATGGGGCAATTGAAGAAGAAGTATATGTCTGTCAACCACATGGGTTTGAAAACCCAAGCTATCCAGACAGGGTATACAAATTGAAGAAAGCACTTTATGGACTACATCAAGCTCCAAGAGCATGGTATGACACTCTGTCATCCTATCTCTTGGAACATGGCTTTGAAAGAGGAGTCATTGATAAAACTCTATTCATCAAGAAAAAGAAGAAGGATATCTTGTTGGTCCAAATCTATGTTGATGATATTATCTTTGGATCAACAAGAGACATCATGTGCAAGGAGTTTGAAGATCTAATGCACCAGAGGTTCAAGATGAGTTCCATGGGGGAACTTACTTTCTTCCTTGGACTCCAAGTTCAACAGAAGTCAGATGGCATCTTCATCTGTCAATCCAAGTATGTGCAGGACATTCTAACCAAGTTTGGTTTCTCAGAATCAAAACCTGCCAGCACACCTATGGAAACACACAAGCAGATCACAGCAGATCTTGAGGGGGAGGATATGGATGTGCATCATTATAGATCCATGATTGGCTCTCTCATGTATCTCACAGCATCAAGGCCATATATAATGTTTCCAGTCTGTGTATGTGCTAGATTCCAAGTTAGGCCAAAGCAATCTCACTTTCAAGCTGTTAAGAGGATATTCAGATATCTCAAAGGGCAACCCAGATTGGGACTTTGGTATCCTCATAACTCACCTTTTGACCTAATAGCATACTCAGACAGTGATCTAGGTGGGGCAAACTTGGACAGAAAATCTACTTCTGGAGGATGTCAGTTTTTGGGTGCTAGACTAGTCTCATGGCAGTGCAAGAAACAAACCACAGTATCCACATCTACAACAGAGGCAGAGTACATAACAGCTGCAAGTTGCTGTTCTCAAGTCTTATGGATTCAGAATCAAATGTTGGATTATGGGGTAACCTTTCTACACTCTCCAATCATTATTGACAACAGCAGTGCTATTAGCATTGTGAATAATCCAGTCAAGCACTCAAAAACAAAGCACATTGAGATCAGGTATCACTTTATAAGAGATTGTAATGAAAAGAAACTTATTCAAGTTGTCAATGTTCACACTGATAATCAGTTTGCTGATCTATTCACTAAAGCTTTTGATGTGGGTAGATTCACTTTCTTGGTAACAAGTATGGGAATGATCAACTCTGAATAAACCCCTTCTCAAAAAGTGGTTTTTTTACCTGTATATTATTCTTGGAGTTACTAATCTTCTTTTTCAGGATATGCATAGCAGTACTTAGTGGTTAATACTGCTTTCAGTTAATACTGCTAGTGGTTAATACTGCTTTCAGTGGTTAATACTGCTAGTGGTTAATACTGCTTTCAGTTAATACTGCTAGTAGTTAATACTGCTTTCAGTTAATACTGCTAGTAGTTAATACTTCTAGTAGTTAATACTGCTTTCAGTTAATACTGCTAGTGGTTAATACTGCTTTCAGTGGTTAATACTGCTAGTGGTTAATACTGCTTTCAGTTAATACTGCTAGTAGTTAATACTGCTCTAGGTTAATACTGCTTATGTTCCGAATACTATAAATACTCTTTGCCCGCCTAAAAGTTCATAACGACTCTTTGCATACTGTTCTCCTGTTCTCTAAACCTTTTCTCTCTCAAGTTCGAAGTCTTCAGGCAAGCTTTTTCACTAAGAACAATGGCATCAATGACTTTCATTGACGAGCACAATGAGATTGCGATGCTACAAAAACCAAAGCAAGTTGCAGGATTTCATCCGATTGTGGATTTCCTCAAGTCAAGCCACATTGCTCATGCTCTTATTGTATCCCCTACAATCTATATCGAGCATCAAAGGCAGTTCTGGGCTAATGCAACCATTGTTGTTGAGAATGGTGTGCAGATGATCAAGACAAGAATCTGTGATCAATCACTAACGGTTACTGAAGAGGTTATTCGCATCAGTCTACGTCTAGATGATGCCTCTGGTATAACCTCTATCCCAAACGATGAACTGTTTCAAATCTTACAAGAATGGGGTATGGAGGCCCATTGGGAGTTTTCAAATTCTCTAAAGCAAAATTTTCACCCCAATGGCGTTTCTTTGTCCATACTCTTATGCATTGTATCTCCAAAAAGACTACTGGATGGAGTGAGTTCAGCAGCACTATTGCTTATGCTTTGGTGTGCTTGGCCACTGCCAGAAAGTATAATTTTTCTAAAATGATTTTCAGTGATCTTGTCTCAAACATGGGAAACAAAAAGAGCTTCTTTATGTATCCCAGGTTTGTTCAAGAAGTTATTACTCATGAATTGACGGATATACCACAACCTGTTGGGGTATATGTACCTAAACCCCCAAAGGCAAGGTTTTCTCAAATATGAGAAGATCTGCTGGGGACTCTGAAGGAGTTGACACCCCATTGTTCTCTACAATGATGGTGGTGTCCCAAACCAATGAAGGTATGGCAGCAGGGTCAAGGCTCCCATTAGACCAACCCACTGCTAGCCAAGCCCAACCTTCCCTCTCAAAATCAATTCCCCAGTCCCTTCTTGAAAAACCAACCTGTCCTATCACCCAAACTTACAAGAGGAAACAGGTAAAGAATGCTCCTTCCCTTCTTGTACCATTACCCACTCAGCCTTTAAGCCCTCTAAGGGAGAATTCTCCCCTAGAGAATATCCAATGGGAAACCACAAGGGTGTCTCCCAACCCAAAGGAGGTGCTCTCTGAGGAGGAGGAAGAGCATATGGGTGATGAGGCTGCCACTACTCCTGCTAGCACAGAGGAGGAAAGTGGTAATATAAATAAGACCTCCCCCATGGCAACTTTAAATGAGCAATCATTTGAAGGTCCCTGGTGCCAAGAAACCACAGGGGTGGATAGTGCTTCTGCTAGGCAGAAGACTTCCACTAATACAAGATCCCATGATCCTTCAATAGGGGGTAACACTCCTGGAGAAGGTGAGGACAGATATACCTATGATGAATTGATGGAGGCAATGGGTAACATCAACCTAGATGTTCTGAAACAAGGAAAAGAAATACAGGAGATGAAGCTGGTGATCCTGTCACAACAAGTCCAGGTTGAAAAATTGAAGAAGATGGTGACTAGGCTGGTTCAAAAGAAAAGAAGGAAACAGTTTGTACTCAAAAAGAGGGACATAGTTCAAGATTCTTTCAACAAGGGGAAGAAACATGAAGGGGAAACTGTTGAAAAGAAATCTGAAGTTGAGGGGGAGACAGAGGAAGAGATGGAAACAGAAACAGTTACTGCTGCTGAAGTAAAAGTAGCAGCAGAAACTGAAGCAGCAGAAATAGGGCTCTCTGTGGAAGAAATAGAGATAGCAGAGACTTTAGTAAAAGCAAAGAATGACACTCTTAAGCCTACTCAAAAGGCCAAAGGAGTGATCATCAATGAAGGAGAACCTCAAAAGAAGAAAATGAAGGAGGATATAAAAGCAAAAGGAAAGATGATTGAACCTGAACAACCTTCAAAGAAGAGGAGTCAGATTGAAATGGATGAGGAGATGGCAAAGCAGCTTCAAGAGCAAATGGAAAAAGAGGAGCAATTTCAAACAGAAACTGATAGAGAGCTTGCAAGGATAATGGCCAAGAAGTTAAATGCAGAATACCAAAAGAGTTTGAAAGAAGCAGCTCAGTCAGCAACTCAGGTCAAGAAACTCCAAGTTAAAAAGATGCCAATTCAGAAACAAAAGCAGAAAAGACAACCCTCCAAGACATTTTTGGCCAATCAGGAAAGAAGAAAAACGATAAACTTCCTGAAAGGTGCAATTGGTGTTAAGGGGGAGATGTTTACTCACATGACATTCTCTCAGATTGAAGAGTTGTATAACAAGGAAATGGCCAAGCTTCAAGGGGATTCAGCACAAAGGGAGGAGGCTGAGAGAAGGATGAAAGAGAGACATGATCTCAACATCCAACAACCATTCCCTGAGGAAACTACACCTTCCAAAGAAGAAGCAGAAGAGAAGAAGGAAGAACCTGGAAATGTTGGTATAGAAGCCAAGTCTGGAAAAAGAGTGAAATCAATTGCTCCAAAAAGGCAGTTGAAAAGGCCTAGGGTGGAAGAAACTGAAAAGGAAGTAGAACGTTCAGTCACATCCCCAACAGAGCCAGTACAGAGTCCAGAGCAGGTCACCAAGCAAACAGATGAAAGTATGGATCCGTACATGACAATAGTGGAACCTTTGAAAGCTGTTCCAATCTCTATGCAAGCTCCAGAGATCATCTTCTGGGATATTCTGAGAGACAATGGAAAGAATTTCTTTAGAATCAAGAGAGCTGATGGTTCATTTGAAGCTTATTCAACATGGGGGAAAGTCATCAGAAGTTGTTCAAGAGCTGATATGGAAGAACTATATAAAGTTGGGATGAAACTTTATGAACCTGTGTTGAAAGGTACTGAAGAGAATTTTCTCAAAGTGACATTGGAATACTTGTGCATGATGTTTGAGCCTGAAAGAGTGCACCATAGGATTAAAGATCATATGCATGAGTTCATATTCAAGAAGATTGACAAATGGATACTGTTTGAAAACTGTGGAGTATACATGATTACTATTGACAATTGTTATCATGAATACTACCTGGTGGACAAAATCTATGAGCATAGCAAGGAGAAGTTAGAAGGGATGCTTAAAGCTACACTGGTTTGTACAAAGGATTCAGAGATGGCCAAGATTGTGGTGAGAAGAACTGTAAATCAAAGCTTGGGCCTAGATCCAAATTTGGGAAATTGAATCAGAGGTGTTGAAAGCATCTTGAAGATTAATTCTGAAGAACTTGACTTCTTTTCCTAAAAGTCAAGTTAGGGGGAGATTGTTGGGAACTGAAGAAAAACTCAAGTATGGTTAATGCTGCTGGTTCAGAGTTAATACTGCTAGAAGACTTAAAGGTTAATACTGCTAAATGTTACTACTGCTAGTACTATTAATACTGCTAGTCAAAGTTAGTGCTGCTTGAACAAAGTTAGTACTGCTTAGCTAGTTAGTACTGCTAGTGGTTAGTACTGCTTAGTAGTTAATGCTGCTAGAAGAAGTTAATGCTGCTGAGCATGGTTAGTGCTGCTTAAGAGATTCAGATGGAAAGAATGACAGCTGGATAATCTGAAGATTTTGGAAGCTTTGAGATATACATGGAAGATATACTGAAGATATTTTATTTATTGTAATTATCTTTGTATTCAGTATATATATTGTATAGTTTAGAATAGATTAAAAAAAAAATAATTTTTTTAGTAATTTCATTCTTTTAGAGAGAAAATCAACCTCAAGACTTAGATCCTAATTCTAGAGAAGTAGAATTCGTATTGGTGAGCCTGTTCATCAATATTGAGGTTGTGTGTGTAATCTTGTAACTTCAAAGCATTCAATACAAGTTTACAGTTTGTTGATTATATTCTGTTTTGATTTTCTGTTTGATTAAATATCAAAGTGTTATTCCGCAAACTTCTTTGATATTGTTTCTGAGAATTTATTCTTGTTGAGAATTCGATCCTGACAGTGTGTATATGATCTGATTGTTTTAGAGTTGTTGTACGATTCTTAGCTTCTCAAACACACTACTCTAATATCTAAAACTAACTAAAACTAATATCTAGATATTATAATTAAACTAATATAATATCTAACATAGATATTAACTAACTAATATCTAACTAACTTAGATATTTAAACTAAGTTAAAGTAAATACTAAATTACAATAAATAATAATTAACTTCGACTTTTTATTACAAACGACATTAGACTTAATATCGAGAGTTGACTTTCCGGCATTAGCTTCAGATTGGATCTTCAGATTGAATGATCTTGAATCCAATAGATATGTGATCTAACAATCTCCCCCTTTGGATCAAGATCATTACAAAAATGATTTAGCAATTTGGTCTTCTCTTTCAGCTCAGAAGATGCAATCTCTTTTTCTAGCTCAGAATGCTTTAGCAAAGTATCTTCAAAGAAAATTTATCTGAAATCAGCATGTCTTCAGAATACTTTGATCTCGCATTTCTTGATTAGCTTTTCTCTTCTCTAATGTCTTGTGAATGTAATGGACTGGACATTTCTTCAAGCTCTAGATTCTCCCCATTTTTGAGGAAAAGACCAACGCTTTCATCAAAACTGGTAGGAAGAAATGTATGTGATATGGATTATCTGATTCGTCAATTCCAAAGATATTCATCCAAATCTTTGCAAATCCATACAAAATAGTCGTGTAACACCTGAATAAACTAATGAATCAGTTAACATGCCTGTGAGTAACACTAAGTCACTGTGTGTAATGAATACACATTGTAAAGGAGCTGTTTGATGTTGACTCCCCCAGGGCTTCCATTTAATCATCGAAACACCACAAAGGTAATTTCTATAAACTTTATGACAAAGAAACAAATTCCTTGTGTGTTCGTGCTTGTGATAGAAAGAATTAAGCACGGATGATTTCTTATAGGCTAAAAATTGTGTAAACCACTGAGACAACAGTAAGTTAAACACGGACTCAAATTGCATGAGTGAAGTGCGAAGGTGGGGAAAACTTCCTTCTTTTCAATATCCATATTTTCCAAATAAAAATCAGATAGCAAATGTGCTTCTTCCCGTTTGAAAATGTTAAACACTTTCTTGTGTCAGGATCGATTTCTTAACAAGAATAAAGTCTCAGAAACAATATCAAAGAAGTTGCAGAATAACACTTTGATATTCAATGTAACAGTAATCAAAACAGTATATTATTAATAACTTGCAAACTTGTATTAAAATCACAAGATTACACACACAACCTCAATCTTGAAGAACAAGCTCTTTCAAGACGAATTTTACTTCTCTAGAACTATGATCTATGCTTTGAGGTTGATTCTCTCTGAAAACAAAAAAAACTTAGAAATGAATTAAAATTTAAACTATTCTATCAATTCTATACATATATTGAATAAAAGATAATTACAATAAATAAAATATCTTCAGTATATCTTCCATGAATATCTTCAGCTTTCCATGTTTATCTTTAAACACGATCTCTTCAGCATTATCTTCACATTATCTCTGAAGCAGCATTAACTTGGTCTTAGCAGCATTAACTACTAAGCAGCACTAACCACTAGCAGTACTAACTAGCTAAGCAGTACTAACTTTGTTCAAGCAGCACTAACTTTGAACTAGCAGCATTAACTTCTTCTAGCAGTAGTAATACTCAGCAGTATTAACTTTGAAGTCCTCTGGCAGTAGTAATTCTGAACTAGCAGCATTAAAGACTTGTTCACATCTTCAGTTCCCAACAATCTCCCCCTAACTTGACTTTTAGAAAGAGAAGTCAAGTTCTTCAAATGCTTCCAAAATCTTCATTGATCTACTCCAATATTAGGATCCAGTCCCATACTTTGATTGATAGTTCTCTGAATTAGATACTTAGCCATTTCTGAATTTGATGCACAACCCAACTTCTTATTTAACATGGCATGAAGCTTCAGACGTGTGTGGTTGTATATCCTATCCACCAAGTAATACTCCATGTGAAAAGTATCCAAGGCTAATTCATAAACTCCACTCCTTTCATACAGAGTCCATCCTCTAACAGTTTTGAACACATCTCTGATTAAATGCTTCACTGCTTCTGGATTGAACAACATGCACAAGTATTCCATGACCAGCTTCACTATTGGTAACCCTGGAGCTTTCAACTGATCTGCATGTACTCTCATACTTTTATTCCATCTCTCCATTTTCCATAATTCTTTTACCACTTGTCTTACCTTTGAACTTACCTCCATCTGGAGTATCATTCAAAGAGCAACATGTCCTCCATCAAACCTTTTGAATCTTTGAAGGCAGTCCATGTTACTTGATATGTGCCAAGAGCAACCACTATCTACATGCCAAATGCTCTTCCTCTTGAGCTGTTGGTTGCCCTGCACACTTGATAAATCAGTTAGTCTTGGATGGAACCCAAGCCAAAGTGGTCTTGGGTTGTCCTTTCTCATTTATATAATCTGTCATTTTGGTCTGTATGAGTTGTTTAGGAACCTCATGGCTGGAATACTTTGTTAAGATTATAGGCTTGGCTGTATTACTACTAGAAGCAACACTAGCCTTGTTAGCAGCACTAACTTGGTTAGCAGTACTAATCAAGTTAGCAGCACTATTCTTGTTAGCAGTACTATCTGGGATAGCAGTACTAACAGGTTTCTTTGCAATTTGAACCCAAACTTGACCAAAGTTGTTTGCTTTATTTGTCTTTAAAGTACTCCTTGGCTTATTTGGAGTATTTTTCTTTGTTTTAGCAAACTTGTTTTGAACATGAGACTTTTTAGGTGCTCTGTTCTCAGCCATTTGATTCCTTCCTTGCTTCCTATAACCAAAGGAGTTTTGAGTTTATCTTTGAAAATTAACTCTTTGGTTGATGGGATTGAAATAACAGTATTTGGCAACATGATTAAGCTTTCCACAGATAAAACAAGGTTTTGGTCTATTGATTTTACTCAGATCAACCCCTTGTTTTTGTGCCCACTGATTATTCCAATTTCTCTGATTTCCCCTTGGTTTATCATGTTTTTGGGGCTCAGATTTATTGCAAGCACACTGTTTGCAAGGGACAGGATTCACAACTGTGGTTTGCTTATAATGGACTTTCTCAAACTTTCCCTCAGTCTTCTCTATGTCCTTAGATTTGACCCAAGTCTTTCCACATCCCTCATTGGTGATAATGTGATTTTCTAGAGGAATCTCACCACTCCCAATGTTCTCCTTACTCTTTTCACTAGAGTTCTCTTCTTCAGAGTCTGTTTCAACCACCACTTTGTCTAAAGGATCTACCTTAGTGGCTCCAACAGGCAATTCCTTCCTATCCTTGGTCTCTAGCAAGTCTGATATAGGAGGGATGTAATTGTTGTTGTATGGTGGTGGTGTGGTGTTATAGCCTATTCCTCTTTTAAGTTTGTCATGGATTTGAGTTTAGAGCAAAGAGTCCATTGCTTTAGAAGCATTGGAAAATTTCTCAATATCCAGCTTGGCTTTCTCAAACTCACTCTTTATCTTTTCATTCTCCTCTTTAGACTTTTTCAGCTGAAGTTCTAAGTCATTCTTCTCCCACTTCCAGCAGTTTGTGTCATAAGAGTGTTGAAGCTCATTGGCTTGGAAAACTTTGATCTGTTCCTCAAAACTCTCAACAATTCTTACATAGTCTTTTATATCACACATACCCTGATTGTGATCCCTGTACCTTTGAACAGTTTCAATACAGGATTTAGAGCAAAGCTTAGACATTACCTCTGTGGGGATTTCTGTGCTTGAAGAATCTGAAATTTTAGCCATTGATGATTTCTGATTTTAAGGAAGAATGATGATTGCAGGTTTCTGAGAATACTTGCTCTGATACCACTTGTCAAGATCGATTTCTTAACAAGAATAAAGTCTCAGAAACAATATCAAAGAAGTTGCGGAATAACACTTTGATATTCAATGTAACAGTAATCAAAACAGTATATGATTAATAACTTGCAAACTTGTATTAAAATCACAAGATTACACACACAACCTCAATCTTGAAGAACAAGCTCTTTCAAGACGAATTCTACTTCTCTAGAACTAGGATCTATGCCTTGAGTTTGATTCTCTCTGAAAACAAAAAAAACTTAGAAATGAATTAAAATTTAAACTATTCTATCAATTCTATACATATACTGAATAAAAGATAATTACAATAAATAAAATATCTTCAGTATATCTTCCATGAATATCTTCAGCTTTCCATGTTTATCTTTAAACACGATCTCTTCAGCATTATCTTCACATTATCTCTGAAGCAGCATTAACTTGGTCTTAGCAGCATTAACTACTAAGCAGCACTAACCACTAGCAGTACTAACTTTGTTCAAGCAGCACTAACTTTGATCTAGCAGCATTAACTTCTTCTAGCAGTAGTAATACTCAGCAGTATTAACTTTGAAGTCCTCTGGCAGTAGTAATTCTGAACTAGCAGCATTAAAGACTTGTTCACATCTTCAGTTCCCAACAATCTCCCCCTAACTTGACTTTTAGAAAGAGAAGTCAAGTGCTTCAAATGCTTCCAAAATCTTCATTGATCTACTCCAATATTAGGATCCAGTCCCATACTTTGATTGATAGTTCTCTGAATTAGATACTTAGCCAGTTCTGAATTTGATGCACAACCCAACTTCTTATTTAACATGGCATGAAGCTTCAGACGTGTGTGGTTGTATATCCTATCCACCAAGTAATACTCCATGTGAAAAGTATCCAAGGCTAATTCATAAACTCCACTCCTTTCATACAGAGTCCATCCTCTAACAATTTTGAACACATCTCTGATTAAATGCTTCACTGCTTCTGGATTGAACAACATGCACAAGTATTCCATGACCAGCTTCACTATTGGTAAACCTGGAGCTTTCAACTGATCTGCATGTACTTTCATACCCACTTCAAACATTTCTTCCAAATCAGATCTTGAACACTCTCTGACAATTTTGTTCCAAGTGTTGTAGACTTCATACTTGTCATCCTTTCTTTTCAATCTAATATACTCTTTGCCATCCACCATCATAATATCCCAGTGGATAACTTCAGGAGGTTTGAATCCAACAGGTTCAACTGAGATAGGCTTTGGAATTTTATCCATTACCACCATGTACATATTTACATCTGAACTCTGTGGTACTTCCTTCGATTCAGCTTCATTCTTAGGTGCCTCTTCTTCTTCAGCAACCTTTTTCTCTTCTTCTACTCTAGGCTTCTTTACAATCTTCTTTCTTTTGGCCATTATCTTAGTTCTCTTCAGAGTCTTTTGAACTTGTCCTATAGTAGTTTCCTTCTTCTTTTCTTCCCTTTTCTCTGCCTTTTCTTTGATAAGAGTTCCCTCTTCACTTTCAGGGAATGGTTGATTAATATTCACATCATGTCTCTCCTTGGCCTTCTTTTCAAACTCCACTCTATCCTTTTCATTGCTCTTCAGCTTCCCCATTTCTTTCTCATAGAGATCCTTGATTTGATCAAAAGTCATCTTCACAAGCATTTCTTTCTTTACACCAATTGCACTCCTCAAGAAAGTTATCATTTTGTTTCTTTCCTGAGTTGCAAGGTAAGTTTGTGAAGGTCTTTTCTTCTTAGCACTTGTTCTGACCATCATATCCTTTCTCAAGCTCATTGCTCTTTGCTTTGCCTTCTCTGTTTCCAACCCTTTCTGGAATGCTTCATTTAACTCATTTGCAAGTGCTCTGGCCATTTCTCTGTCTTTTTCAACCCGCTCCTTTTCTGCTTGATCTAACTCTTCTTGCACTTTCTTTGCTAATGCTTCATCTGACTCAATCATCCTTTGCTTTTTAGATGGTTGATCAGATTCTATCATCTTTGCTTTTCCCTTTTTCCTTGCATCTGCAGCCATTTCTTTCTTCTCTATTTTCTTTGCTCCCCCTTCATTTATGACCACTCCCTTTGCTTTGGGAGTGTCATTCTTTGATTTGACAAGCATTTCTGCTACTTCAATTTCTGTTGGTGTTAACTCTGTTACTGCTGCTTGTTTTGGCTCAACAGTAGTAACCATTTCTGCTTCTGGGGTTGTAACTGATGCTGGTGTTGTTTCTGCAGATTTCTTTTCTTCAACAAACTCCCCCTCAATCTATTGATCTGACTTTTCTGAGCTTGAATTCTCCCCCTTTTTGGAAGCATTCTCATTTTCCTTGTTGGTTGCCCTCTTTCTCTTTCTTAGAACAAACTGACATCTTCTTCTCTTAGCCATGAGCTTTCCTACCAATTGCTTGAGTTTGGAAATCTGCTGTTGTTGGGAGATGACTACTTGTTGCAAGGCTTTGATTTCTTTTCCTCGATTGACCACATCAACATTGATGTTGGCTATGGTTTCCATCAATTCTAAATAAGTATAGCTATTCTCACCTTCTTTAGGTGTTTTTCCCACCCTTGAAGGATCATTGGAATCTTTTTCCATCAATTCATTAGTTTCAGATCTGTCCTCACCCTTTTTGGATGTTTTTCCCATCCTTGAGGGATCCTTGGATCTTGTAGTAGTAGCCTTCTGCCTAGCAGAAGCACCAACTACCCCCTTGGTTTCTTGGCACCGGGGTCCTTTGGTTGATTTCTCAGCCAAAGTTGCCATGGGGAAGGTCTTAGAGATGTTACCACTGTCCTTCTCTGTGCTAGCAGAAGTAGTGGCAGCCTTCTTTCCCATATGCTCATCCATCTCCTTAGAGAGCACCTCCTTAGGGTTGGGAGACACCCTATTGGTTTCCCTGTAGATATTCTCTAAGGGAGAATCCTCCCTTAGAGGGCTTAAAGGCTGAGTGGGTGAAGGTACAAGAAGGGAAGGAGCCTTCTTTACCTGTTTCCTTTTGTATGTTTGGGTGATTGATGAAGTTGGTTTTTCAAGGAGAGACAGGGGAATTGATATAGAGTGGGAAGGTTGGGATTAGCTAGCAGTGGGTTGGTCTAATAGGGGCCTTGACCCTGCTGCCATACCTTCATCAGTGTGGGATACCACCATCATTGTAGAGAACAATGGGGTGTCTACTCCTTCCGAGTCCCCAGCAGATATTCTCATATTTGAGAAAACCTTGCCTTTAGGGGGTTTAGGTACATATATCCCATCAAAATGAGGCATATCCGTCAATTCGTGGGTGATAACTGCTTGAACAAACCTGGGGCACATATAAAAGCTCTTTTTGCTTCCCAAGTTTGAGACAAGATCATTGAAAATCATTTTAGAAAAATTATACTTTCTGGCAGTGGCCAAGCACACCAAAGCATAAGCAATGGTGCTACTGAACTCACTCCATCCAGTAGTCTTTTTAGAGATGCAGTGCATAAGGGTATGGACAAAGAAACGCCATTGGGGTGAAAATTTGGCTTTTGAGAACTTGAACACACCCAATGGGCCTCCATACCCCATTCTTGTAAGAGTAGAAAACAGTTCATCATTAGAGATAGAAGTTATACCAGAGGCATCGTCTAGACGTAGACTGATGCGAATTACCTCTTCAGTAACTGTCAATGGCTTGCCACACACCTTTGTCTTGATCATTTGCACACCCTTCTCAGTAACAATGGTGGCATGTGCCCAGAATTGCCTCTGATGCTCTATGAAGATGGTAGGAGATATAGTGAGAGCATGGGCAATATGGCTTGCCTTGAGGAAATCCACGATCTGGTGGAAACCAGCGGCCTGTTTGGGCTTCTGTAGCGTCGCGATTTCATTGTGCTCTTCTATGAATGCCATTGATGCCATTGATCTTGAAGGTTCTTGCCTGAAAACTTTGAACTTGAGAGAGAAAGGGTTTAGAGCGCAAGTGAACAGTATGCAAAGAGTCGTTATGAACTTTTAGGCGGGCAAAGGGTATTTATAGTATTCGGGACATAAGCAGTATTAACCTAGAGTAGTATTAACTAACAAGCAGTACTAACGGCGAGCAGTATTAACTACTAGCAGTATTAACTAACAAGCAGTTTTAACGGCGAGCAGTATTAACTACTAGCAGTATTAACTAACAAGCAGTATTAACTGAGAGCAGTATTAACCACTAGCAGTATTAACTGAGAGCAGTATTAACCACTGACAGTATTAACTGAACTAGCAGTTTTAACTGAGAGCAGTATTAACCACCAGCAGTATTAACTGAGAGCAGTATTAACCACTAGCAGTATTAACTGAACTAGCAGTATTAACTGTGCACTGGCAGTAGTAAAACTGCACTGGCAACATTAACTGCACTTACACCTTTTAAGCTTTTGTTGTCCATAACCTTTCATTTGTACCTCACATAATCTTTTATGTCCTTTTCCAAAACAGTAATCAAAACAGTATATGATTAATAACTTGCAAACTTGTATTAAAATCACAAGATTACACACACAACCTCAATCTTGAAGAACAAGCTCTTTCATTACGAATTCTACTTTTCTAGAACTAGGATCTATGCCTTGAGGTTGATTCTCTCTGAAAACAAAAAAACTTAGAAATGAATTAAAATTTAAACTATTCTATCAATTCTATACATATACTGAATAAAAGATAATTACAATAAATAAAATATCTTCAGTATATCTTCCATGAATATCTTCAGCTTTCCATGTTTATCTTTAAACACGATCTCTTCAGCATTATCTTCACATTATCTCTGAAGCAGCATTAACTTGGTCTTAGCAGCATTAACTACTAAGCAGCACTAACCACTAGCAGTACTAACTTTGTTCAAGCAGCACTAACTTTGAACTAGCAGCATTAACTTCTTCTAGCAGTAGTAATACTCAGCAGTATTAACTTTGAAGTCCTCTGGCAGTAGTAATTCTGAACTAGCAACATTAAAGACTTGTTCACATCTTCAGTTCCCAACATCTTGTTAAGAAGAAAATGAGTAGTTGGTGAGGTTTGATCAAGAATTGGCATGGGCTAGTTGCCTGTTTCAATAATGATCACCAAAGAATTGTGAAACATTAGAATTGTGGTTGCCCGACTCAGAAAAAGTTGGTGTAGAGTTGTGATATTCTTTTAACACTGTTCTCACACACTCTTTCTTTTAAACATTTAGCTTACTCTAACCAAACTCTCTTTCTTTGTTTGACACACTCATTTCTTTTGACTTCTCACACTCAATCACTATGGATTAACTTCTTGGGTACAAATCATTGGTTAAGGTGATTCCATGGAAGTTGTGTTACTTCCTAGCACAATGAAATCATGTTTTCCTATGATGAATATGATGCTCAAATTGGTTTAACTAAAGTAGATAAAGTACAAAATTGATCTTGAAAACATTTAAAGTCACACTTCGAAATGATGAAATCAGTTTAAGATTCGGGAAGTGGTTTGGAAGATTTAGAACAATGTTTTCTATGATTGAAAGTTGTCCAGCTTCCAACCATATATGAGATTAAGATTAAGGAGTATACCTTGACGAGCGATATTACATCTCATGAAGCTAATCTTAAAGTCATAAAGATATGATCTTGTAAGCATCTCTCAAAAATTCTACAAAAGTCTTATGTCAAGTCAAAGTAAAATTTATTCACTTAAATTGAAAAGACAAAAAGCAGTAAAACTTTTAAAATACTAGTTCTGATCAGAAATAATCAGAAGTCATATCCGTACTCCTTTGACTTGAAGAGCTCCCCCTAAAATCTTGCATTACAAAAATTTGGCATAAAAGGTAAATGCAGAAATCTTATGAGCTCCCCCCTCAAAATAATATTGACCACTTGTCAATTTCTTCTCATACTCCCCCATGGATCATGAACGGATTGTGAATGTGCAGATATCAATCGGAAATAAGAATTAAGAAATGTGGAAAAAGTATACAATTAGAAAACTTTGATAGGTAACTACTGATTATATCTTAAGATTTAGCATACCAAGCTTAGAGACAAGAAAGGTAAACCTCTTTTCGTCTAAAGGTTTGGTAAACAAATCGGCAAGCTGATAATTAGTTTTTACAAAGAAAAGTTCAATTTTTCCTTTCTCGACATTATCTTTGATAAAATGATACCTGACATCTATGTGTTTTGTCTTGGTGTGCTGAACAGGATTCGCTGTTATTGCGATGGCGCTCTTGGAGTCACAGTATATCGGGATTTTGTTGAAGTGGAAACCATAGTCGCACAATTGTGTTCTCATCCATAAGACCTGAGAACAGTAGCTAGCAGCAGCTACATATTCTGCTTCGGCCGTGGAAGTTGAAACACAAAGTTGCTTCTTTGACGCCCAACTTACGAGTATATCATCGAGGAACTGTACATGTCCTGACGTGCTCTTCCTGTCTAACATACAACCAACATGATCTCCATCTGTGTAAGATGTTAGTTCAAAACTAGTATCTTTAGGACACCACAGACCAAGATCTACAGTCCCCTTTAGATACCTAAATATACGCTTAACTACAGACATATGGATTTTCTTTAGGATTGGCCTGATATCTTGCACATAAGCATGTTGAAAACATTATATCTGGCCTAATAGAAGTAAAATACATTAAAGAACCTATCATCCCTCTGTAAGTCCTAACATCAATAGCTTTTCCCGAAGGATCGGTGCCAATCTTAGTACCTGGTGCCATTGGGGTACCAATTGGTTTTGAATTTTCCATTTTGAATTTCCGAAGAATTTCAAGAATGTATTTTGATTGATTGATAAAAATACCCGATGAAAATTGTTTGAATTGTAATCCGAGAAAGAAATTCATCTCTCCCATCATATTCATCTGAAATCTTGACACCATAAGGTTTGAAAAATTCTTACAATACTTAGGATTTGTAGAGCTAAAAATAATATCATCTACATAGATTTGTATTAAAATGATATCGGCTTTTTCCTTTTTGATAAACAAAGTGGTATCTACCGTACCTTTTGAAAAGCCAGACTTGACTAGAAATTGTGAAAGGAGATCATACCAGGCGCAAGGAGCTTGTTTCAGACCATAGAGTGCTTTGTTGAGAATGTAGACATGATTCGGCTTCTCTTGATTGACAAAACCTTCTGGCTGAGAGACGTAGACTTCGTCCTTTAGAATTCCATTCAGAAAGGCAGTCTTCACGTCCATTTGAAAGACCGTGAAGTTCTTGTGGGCTGCGTAGGCTAGAAACATTCTAATTGCCTCTAAACGCGCCACAGGAACATATGTCTCATCATAGTCGATTCCTTTCTCTTGTTTGTATCCTTTGGCTACAAGTCTTTCCTTGTTTCGGATAACGGTACCATCTTAGTCTTTCTTTATCTTGAAAACCTATTTCGTACCTATTATTTTTTACCTTGAGGTTTTGGTACGAGTCTCCAGACTTGAAGTGCGTCGAACTGATTCAACTCTTCTTGCATTGAAATCACCCATTCTGGATCAGCAAGTGCCTCTGATACGCGAGTTGGTTCAAACTTGCTCAGAAAGGAGTCATGCATACACATGTTCGTTAACGCTGACCTAGTTTGCACCGATTTTGTTGGATCGCCAATAATCTGGCTTATCGGGTGCTCTTTGGTCCATTTATGTTCATGAGGCAGTGGATTATATGAATGTACATCAAATGTTTCATCTATAAATCCACTTGTACCTTCTTCAGTTTGTTCTGGAGAAATGATGATTGCAGTTGAAGTGGGAGGTGCAGAAGGCTCAGCAGGTACAACTTGTTCTGGCTCTAGATTGATCTGTAAAGAACAACCTACTGTTTCAGGTACTTCTGTCTCCTCTTGATTTGTCACAACTTCAACTGTTGGAGTCGACATTAGAACTGGAATTTCTTGTTGAATCGGGGTGTTGGATTCAATAGGAATATCTGAACTGGTTGGATGAGTAGTCGTTGAGTCTTTCATCCTGTCAACCACAACAAATTTCTTTACATTAGATCCAAGAAATTCATCATAAAAAAGTTCAAATAATAAATCTAAATCAGATAAATGATTAATTGACATTGATGCTTCATCTGATTTATTCTGTTGAGACACAGGTTCTGGACTGATTTGCCTAGAAGCTAGTACTCCGGTTATAACGGGTTCTGAACTGTGTTGTTCGGAAGACATCTCTTCATCAAATGTGACATTGATGCTTTCAATAACCATCTTTGATTTTTTCAGATATACACGGTATGCAGTTGATGTCGAGGAATAACCAATGAAGATGCATTCGTCTGCCTTGGCACTGAACTTGTTCAGACTCTCTCTATCGTTTAGAACGAAACACTTACACCCAAATATATGGAAATATTTGATTTTTGGTATTCGGTTGTTGATTAACGCATAAGGAGTCTTCTTGAATCTACGATGTATCATGGATCGATTCTGTGTGTAGCAGGCAGTCGATACAGCTTCAGCCCACAAAAATAGAGGTAAGTCTGATTGACTTAGCATAGTACGAGCAGCCTCGAATAGCGTATGATTTCTTCTTTCGACCACTCCATTTTGTTGAGGCGTACGAGCAACAGAGTATTGATGTGAAATCCCGACAGATTCGAGATATTCTTCAACCTTTTTGTTCTTGAACTCTGTGCCGTTGTTTGTTTGTAGAAGCTTGACCGATTTCTGCAGATTCATCTAGGTCGTCTTCAGGAAAGTAATGAGAACATCTGGTGTCTCATCTTTTGAACGCAGAAACTTGACCCAACTGTATCTCGAGTAATCGTCCACGATAACTAGTATGTACTTCTTTCCGCCTAGACTTTGTGTTCGCATCGGACCGCATAAGTCCATATGCAAAAATTCTAATGGAGCGCTTGTACTCGGTTCAGGCTTTGGTTTATGTGGAGCGCTCTTCATCTTTCCCTTTTCACATGCTGCACAAAGATGTTCTTTTTCATACTTCAGCTCTGGAAGTCCTTTGACTAGTTTTCCACTGACCAGATTGTTGATGTACCGAAAGTTGAAGTGAGAAAGCGATCGATGCCATAACCAACTTTGTTGCATCAAAGCTTTCGATAGTAGACAAACCTGCTTGTCAGTCTGGACATTTGACAAATTGATTGTGTAGAGGTCTGATTCTCGAGTACCAACCAAAAGTTCCTCGCATTCTTCAGTGCGAACTGAACACCTCTTGGTTTTGAAGTTGGCCTCTAAGTCTTTGTCACAGAACTGGCCTATACTGAACAAGATGTGTCTTAAGCCTTCAACATAGCTCACCTTCTTGATCGTGACATTGTTGTGTACCATATCACCATAACCCATTATTGGTGAATGCTGGTCGTTGCCGAATCTAACTGTTCCACAATATTTATCTTTCTTTTTCTTTAAGTTACTCCTTGGCTTATTTGGAGTATTTTTCTTTGAATTAGCAAACTTATTTTGAACATGAGATTTTATAGGTGCACTTCTCACATTCTCAGCCATATGATTCCTTATTTGCTTCCTGTAACCAACAGGATTTTGTATATTTCTTTGAAAAGTGATCATTTGGTTAATAGGATTGAAATAACAGCGTTTGGCTAGATGATTTAACTTGCCACAAATAAAACAAGGCTTTGGTCTGTTAATTTTTCTCAGATCAATTCCTTGTTTTAATGCCCACTTATTATTTCTATTTCCTTGATTTCCCCTTGTTTTATCATGTTGTTGGGGCTGATTCTGTTTAAAAGTACAGGGATTAATAACCGTGGTTTGTATGTAATGGACTCCCTGTACCTTTCCCTTCCCTCTCTTAGAGGTCTCAGCTTTTTCATTCTTAACAGTCTCTTCCCCAGACTTCACTTTCTCACTTTTGACAAAAGGTTTACCCCACCTTTCATTTGTCAGTATGTGGTTTTCTAAGGGAATGTCTTTATGGTCTTCCTCATTCTTACTCTTAGAGTCCTCTTCTTCAGAATCTGATTCAACCACAACTTTTGTTGGGAACTGAAGAATTGTTCAAGTATGGTTAATGCTGCTAGCACAACTTGGTTACTACTTTTGAGACAAGTTACTACTGCTGAGCCAGATTAATACTGCTTGAAGAAGTTACTACTGCTGAACAAAGTTAGTACTGCTGATAAAGATTAGTACTGCTCAGTGTGATTAATGCTGCTACAACTTAATATTGCTTATGAGATAATCAAGATACGTGCAAATCAAGTTTGAAGATAATCATGGAAAGTTTTGAAGATAATTATGGAACAATTCTAAAGATCTTTTATGTTTTATAATTATCTTGTATTCAATCTTTGTGTATATAATATAGAATAGTTTGACAGAAGAAATAATTCTGAATTTTTTGTTTTCATAGAGAGAATTAACCTCAAGGTTTAGAACCCTAATTCTAGAGAAGTAGAATTCGTATTGGTGAGCCTGTTCATCAATATAGAGGTTTTGTTTGAAATCTTGTAACTTTAATCATTCAATAAAGTTTACAAGTTGTGATTTCTGATTCACTGTTACATTGATTGTTGCATATTAAAGTGTTATTCTGCAACTTATTTAATATTTTTTCTGAGTTCATTATTCTTGTTAAGAATTAGATCCTGACAAGTGGTATCAGAGCAAGTATTCTCAGAAACCATCTTTCATCATGGAAAACACAGTTGAATCAAACAGTACTCTTGTCTCAAAGGTTCCAATGCTCAGATCTAATGAGTTTGACATGTGGAAGATTAGGATCAAACAATACATTCTTCTCACAGATTACTCCATGTGGGACATCATTAAGAATGGCCCATCTGATGAAGGAAAGATTGGTGCAGATGGAAAAAGAATCCCACCAAAGACAGATGTAGAAAGGAAGACAAGGCAGACAGAGATGAAAGCCTTGAGCACACTTCTCTTGGCTATTCCCAATGAGTATCAACACCAATTCTGCAATTGCACACATGCACAGATGCTTTGGAATGCTCTAGAGAAGAGATTCTCTGGTACCAAAAGTACCAAGAGAAATCAGAAGGCAATATTGAAGCAACTGTATGAACTGTATGAAAACTTTATGTCAACTAAGAATGAGTCCATGACTCAAACTTTTGACAGGTTTAACAAGCTGATTGGTGAACTAGCTACTATGGGAGTACAAATTGATCAAAATGATGTAAACAGAAAGTTTTAAGGTCCATTGGAGATGAATGGACTATGCATACTATTTCATTCAGACATAATGAACAATTGGAAGAAAAGGAACTGGATGATCTGTACAATGATTTGAGAGTGTTTGAATCTGAGGTGGAAGCAAAGAAGAAGCCTACTGGATATGTTCATAATGTTGCACTCCTATCAGCATCAATTGATTCTACTGCTAACCCTGAATCAGTTAATGCTGCTAATGAGGTAAATCATGAAAAAGACACTGAATCTGTTTTTGAAGCCTTTCTTTCCAGCCATGGAAACTCCTCTTTAATCAATGATGACTTGGAACAACTTCATCCTGATGATCTTGAAGAGATGGATATTAAATGGCAGATGGCCATGCTTTCTATGAGGGTGAAGAAGTTCATCAAAAGGATTGGGAGGAACAACTTCTCCCAAAGAAGAGAAGATGGTGCAGGCTTTGATAAGTCAAAGGTGGAGTGCTATAAATGTCATATGAAGGGACACTTTGCCAGAGAATGCAGAAGTTGAGTATCTCACAATCACCAACAAAATCAGACTGGAAGCTTCAACTAGAACAAAAACTCTACTCAATCTCTTGTTTCTCAACAAGGAATGGGGTTTGACTGGAGTGATCAAGCAGAAGAGGCTATTCAAAATCAAGCTCTCGTGGCAGAGGTATCTGATCTTCCAACTTAGGGCAACCAACAGCTCAAGGGGAAGAGCATTTGGCATGTTGATAGTGGTTGCTCTAGGCATATGACAGGAAACATGGCTTGCCTCAAGAATTTCAAGAAAATTGATGGAGGGCAAGAGGGCATGTTGCCTTTGGTAATACTCCAGATGGATGTAAGATCAGTGGTAAGGGAGATGTAACAAAAGGTAAAATGACCTTTGAAGATGTTTTCTATGTTGAGCAGTTAAGGTACAACCTGTTAAGTGTATCACAGGTTTGTGACAAAAAGCATAGTATAATACTGCTAGTTAGTTAATACTGCTAGTGGTTAATACTGCTCTCAGTTAATACTGCTCTCAGTTAATACTGCTAGTTAGTTAATACTGCTAGTGGTTAATACTGCTCTTAGTTAATACTGCTACTTAGTTAATACTGCTAGTGGTTAATACTGCTTTTTTCCCGAATCATATAAATACCCTCTTTGCCCGCCTACAAGCTCATAACGACTCTTTGCATACTGTTTATCTTCTCTCTAATATTTTTCTCTCAAGCACCTAGTGAGTTCAGTCAAGACTACTCAAGCTCGATGGCGGCAATGGCGTTTATTGATGAACACAATAAAATCTCAATGCTTCAAAAGCCAAAGCAAGCTGCTGGATTCCATCAAATAGTGGATTTTCTCAAATCCAGCCATATCGCTCATGCTCTTACAGTGTCACCATCAATCTACATTGAGCACCAGAAGCAATTTTGGGCCAATGCCAATGCTATTACTGAAAATGGTGTGAAGGTTATCAAGACAAGGGTGTATGACAAACCCTTGACAGTTTCTGAAGAGGTAATTTGAATCATTTTACGTCTAGACGATGCCTCAGGTATCTCATCTATCTCTATTGATGATCTGTTTTCCACTCTCACTAGAATGGGGTATGGAGTCCCATTGGGTGTTTTCAAGTTCTCTAAAGCTAAATTTTCTCCCCAATGTCGTTTCTTTGTCCATACCCTTATGCATTGCATTTCTAGAAAAACTACTGGATGGATGGAGTTCAGTAGTACCATTACTTATGCTTTGGTCTGCTTGGCCACTACCAGAAAGTATAATTTTTCAAAAATGATTTTCAATGATCTTATGTCAAACTTGGGAAATAAAAAGAGTTTCTATATGTACCCAAGATTTGTCCAGGCAGTTATAACCACTGAATTGACGGATATGCCTCAATTTGATGAGGTATATGTACCTAAAATCCCCAAGGGCAAGGTCTTTTCAAATATGAAGAGATCTGCCATGGACTCGGAAGGAGTTGACACCCCATTGTTCTTTACAATGATGGTGGTGTCCCACAATCAAGAAGGTATGGCTTCAGGGTCAAGGCCCTCACTAGACCATCCCACTGAAAGACAATCCCAACCTTCAATCAGTACATCAATCCCTCAGTCCCTTCTTCAAAAACCAACTTCACCAATCACCAATACTTACATAAGGAAAAAGGTAAAGAAGGCTCCTTCCCTTCTTGTACCTTCACCCTCAAAACCTTCAAGCCCTCTAATGGAGAATTCTCCATTAGAGAATATCTATAGGGAAACCACAGGGGTGTCTCCCAACCCCAAGGAGGTGCTCACTGAGGAGATGCATGAGCATATGGGTGCAAAGGCTGCCACTACTCCTGCTAGCACAGAGGAGGCCAGTGGTAACATCAATAAGACCATCCCCATGGCAACTTTGGGTGAGCAATCATCCAAAGGTCCTAGGTGCCAAGAATCCAAGGGGGTGGAGGGTGCTTCTGCTAGGCAGAAGACTTCCACTACTAAATGTTCCAATGATCCTTCAAAAGGGGGTAACACTCCTGGAGAAGGTGAGGATAGATATAACTACCAAGAATTGATGGATACAATGGGCAACATTAATCTGGATGTTAGCAAACAATGAGCAGACATAGAGGAGATGAAAATGGTGATTCTGTCTCAACAGGTACAAATTACCAAATTAAAGAAGATGGTGAGGAGATTGATGCAGAAAAAGAAGAGAAAGCAATATGTTCTGAAGAAAAGGAAATATGCTTTCAACAAGGGGGAGAAACAAAGTGAAGGGAAGAAACAAAGTCCCATTGGTATGGAAGCACAGTTTGAGGGGGAGTGGAACAGGGAAACAGTAACCAAAGAAGCAGAAACTGTTAACCTAGCAGCAGAAAGTAGTAAGGCAGCAGAAACTGAAAAGGTAGCAGCAGTAACAGGGCTATCTGTTGAAGAATTAGAGATTGCAGAAACACTGGTCAAAGCCAAGAATGACACTCCTAAGGCTACTCAAAAGGCCAAGGGAGTGGTCATTAAAGAAGGAGGTCTTGATCAGAAAACAAGCAAAGAGATCAGTGAGGGAGATTTGAAAAAGAAAGGAAAAGCTAAGATGGTTGAACCTGAACAATTTGTAAAGAAGAAGACACAGATAGAATTAGATGCAGAAGTGGCAAAGCAGCTTCAAGCTGAGATGGAAAAGGAAGAACAACTACAATCTGAAAAAGACAGAGAGCTTGCACTGGAGATGGCCAAAAAAGCTAAATGAAGAGTATCTAAATAGCATGCAAACTGTAGCTGAGGCCAAGAAGAGATCAGTGACAGTATCCAAGCAAAGAATGCCAGTCCAGAAGCAGAAAAGACAACCTTCTAAGACCTTTTTGGCCAATCAAGAAAGGAGAAAAATGATCAACTTTCTGAAAGGCTCAATTGGCATACAGCAGGGTTGAGGAGCTATACAAGAAGGAAATGGCTAAGCTTCAAGGGGACTCCTCTCAAAGGGAAGAAGCTGAAAGAAGGATGAAAGAGAGGCATGATCTCAACATCCAACAACCCTTCCCTGAGGAAGCCACTCCTACAAAAGAAAAGGCTGAAGACACTAAAGAAGATAATGCTACTGTGGAAGCAAAATCTGCAAAAAGAGTAAAGACCATAGCCTCCAAGAAACAATCCAAGAAGCCAAGGATTGAAGAAGCAGAAAAAGAGGCAGAATCTTCTGTTCCACCTTCAGCAGAACCAGAGCAGAATCCAGAACCATCCAATCTACAATCAAATGAGTAGGTTGATTTGTTCATGACTGTAATAGAACTAGTACAGGTTGTTCCCATTTCTGTGAAAGCACCAGAAGTCATCTTTTAGGATATTCTGAGGGACAACAGAAAGGAGTACTTAAGACTCAAAAGAGTTGGTGATGTGTTTGAAGTCTACTCAACTTGGGGCAAAGTGATCAGAAGTTGTTCCAGGGCTGATTTAGAAGAAATGCATAAAGTGGGAATGAAGTTATATGAGCCTGTTTTGAAAGGAACTTAAGAAAGTCTAGTCAAGATTGCAATGGAATACTTGTGTATGATGTTTGAACCAGAAAAAAGTGTTGTACATGATAAAGGATCTACATCATGATTATGTGTTTAAGAAGATTGATAAGTGGATATTATTTGAAAACTGTGGTGTCTACATGATCACCATAGACAATTGCTATCATGAGTATTTTCTAGTGGACAAAGTGTATGATCACAGCAAGGAGAAGCTAGAAGGAATGCTGAAAGCTAAGCTAGTGTGTGCAAGGGAATCAGAAATGGCCATAATTGTGGTAAGAAGGACAATCAATCAAAGTCTGGGCCTGGATCCAAATTTGGGCAACTAGGCTGAAGTGTTGAAAGCATCTTGAAGACCACATATGAAGAACTTGACTTCTCTTTCTAAAAGTCAAGTTAGCGGGAGATTGTTGGGAACTGAAGAATTGTTCAAGTATGGTTAATGTTGCTAGCACAACTTGGTTACTACTTCTGAGACAAGTTACTACTGCTGAGCCAGATTAATACTGCTTGAAGAAGTTACTACTGCTGAACAAAGTTAGTACTGCTGATAAAGATTAGTACTGCTCAGTGTGATTAATGCTGCTACAACTTAATACTACTTATGAGATAATCAAGATACGTGCAGATCAAGTTTGAAGATAATCATGGAAAGTTCTGAAGATAATTATGGAAGAATTCTAAAGATCTTTTATGTTTTATAATTATCTTGTATTCAATCTTTGTGTATATAATATAGAATAGTTTGACAGAAGAAAATAATTCTGAATTTTTGTTTTCATAGAGAGAATTAACCTCAAGGTTTAGAACCCTAGTTCTAGAGAACTAGAATTGGTATTGGTGAGCCTATTCATCAATATTGAGGTTTTGTTTGAAATCTTGTAACTTTAATCATTCAATAAAGTTTACAAGTTGTGATTTCTGATTCACTGTTACATTGATTGTTGAATATTAAAGTGTTATTCCGCAACTTCTTTAATATTGTTTCTGAGTTCATTATTCTTGTTAAGAATTAGATCCTGACAACTTTGTCTAAAGGATCTACTTCAGTCGCTTTCTCAGGTAATTCCTTCTTGTCCTGTCTTTCTAAGAGATCTGAGGTGGGAGGAATATAATTATTGTTGTATGGTTGAGGGGTGGTGTTATAGCCTATTCCTCTTCTCAACTTGTCATGAACTTGAGTTTTTAGAAGTGAGTCCATTGCTTTAGAAGCACTGGAATATTTCTCAATATCTAGCTTGGCTTTCTCAAAATCACTCCTTATCTTCTCACATTCCTCTTCAGACTTTTTAAGCTTAACCTTTAACTGATTCTTCTCCCACTTCCAGTAGTTTGTATCATCAGAGTGTTGAAGTTCATTAGCCTGGTATGACTTAATTTGTTCTTCAAACCTCTCAACAATCAAAACATACTCTCTTCTATCTTTCTCTAACCTTTTAAGGTCATCACACATACTCTTATTGTGATCCCTGTACTTTTTAACAGTATCAATACAGGTTTTAGAGCAAAGATTAGATGTTACCTCTGTGGGAATATCAGTGCTTGCTTGTAGATCCCAGTACAGTGCAATCAGCAGCAAATAATATCAAAGATGAAGAATATATGAGTCACAGCAACTAGTCATATGATTGATATGAAATCAAAGGGTTACAGGTTTACAGAAAGAATTTCTGATCAGAGGGAGTAAACCTATAGACTAGTGTTATGAAAATAATGAGACTAAAACTTTCTAACCTGAATAATGAACTAATAAAGCCTTTATATACTTAGGCGTGCAGGCCTAATGGGCTTATGGGCTTGGGCCCATCTAATTAATCAACTATTAATAAATTACATTATGCACCCTTATAAATACTTTATTCCACTTTCAACACATAGGACTTTCAGTCCTAACAATCTCCCCCTAAAGTTGAATAAAGCATTTAACAACTTGAAAAACTTCAGGCTTTGATCTTCTTTCCCTCTTGAATCTTTGACGAACTTTGGTGTTGCAAACTTTCCACGCTCCCCCTTGAATAAAGCTCTTGATCTTCATAGTATCAACTTTGTAACCAAATTCAATGTACAGTAGCCTCAACTGAATGCACTATCACGCAGTTTTTAACTGTAGAAACTCAATCACATCGGATCAGCACACAAGAAAGATAATGTGAGAGTAACGTGACTTTCCACGGTGCATCTTCAGTTTAAAACAAAGAATTTGTCTTTGAACCGCGAGTTGAATAGACTTTCAGCTTAAGAACTTGTTTCAATCAGCTCGTAGGAGGAATGATAAACAAACTTGTAGCAAACACCACATGATACGGGATAGAAGAAATACTAATCTTTTGAAATCCTCATCTTTGAAAATTGAAACAAAATCTTCATCTCTTTGATCTCTAAACTGTCTTCAGAAATAACTTTCTTTCTTTAAAACATTGAAATTGAACTTTTTCTCCCCTTTTTTGATGATTGTGAGCATCATGATCATCAAAACTTCATCAATTTCAGCACTTTCTTTGGTCTCCCCTTTATGATAAGTTGACATTCTCCCACCTGTGATCTGAGTATCCGTCAATTCATGAAATGTATATATCCGAATCTTTTCAAATTCAGATATAATAGGAATTGGAAACCTGAGTCAACAGATGATATAGTTAGTATGCCTGTAAGTAGCACGGAGCCACTTTGTACAACTGATGTACTTTGGAAAGGAGCTTTTGTGAAGTTCACTCCCCCAGGGCTTCCATTCAATCATCGAAAAACCACAAAGGAATTTTCTATGAATGCTATGACAAGAATACTCATTCCTTGTGTGCTCGTGCAAGTGTAGAAATGATTGAAGCTACTTAGCTTGATCAGGCTCAAATTGTGTACACTGTTGAGACAACAACAGATATTACACGGACTCAATGTGCATGAAAGAGGTGGGAAGGTGGGGCAACTTTCCTTCTTTTTCAATATCTAAAACTTCCGAGTGAAGACTAGATAGAAGATATGTTGCGTCCCCAAAGAAAATGAAACATTTCTTTGTTAAGAAAGAAACGAGTGGTTGGTGGGGTTAATGCAAGAGTTGGCATGGGCTAGGTGCCTTTTCAATGATGGTCACCAATGAATGTGAACTAATCAGAATATGTGGCTGCCCGACTCAGAAAGTGGTTGGTGTAGAGTTCTGATATTCTTTTAACTCTGTTCTCACACTTAACATTAAAGCTCACTTCAAACCAAACTCTCTTTTCCATTTTTCCGCTCAGCATAATGAGAAAAACTCAACCCGATGAGTTATCTCCCCCACTCTTTGATTTAAGACCCCTCACCCCTCAATCACTCAAGGATAACTTCCGGGGTAGGAAACACTGGTTAACGTGAATCCATGGAAGTTCTGTTTAAGATCTCACACAAATTCCATGTAAGTCCTAAAAAGAATGGTTGCTCAACAGTTTAACTTGAACAGTTAAGCACAAAATGTATGATAACATTGTCAAAAAATATGCTCAGGAGATTTGAGCAATTGAACTTTGAAAATCCGACAATGTATCAATCAGATCAACTAAACTGGTTAGGGTATCAAAGAATTGGATATTTTGTTTATATGAACAAATATAAACAATTTTGAAATGAACGCACAAAGATTAAAAAAAATGATTGATGCTCAACAACATTGAATTCCAAACGGGGGTATTACCATCGAAAAATTGTTTCGTTATGAGACATGGTAATAACAAATACAAAAGAAGTACTGACCCGGTGTGTGTGAATACTTGACAGTATATAGACAAGATAATACACAAGTATTGATCTTTAGAAACACACGGTCAGTTAATCATTAAAGCTCAAAATTGAAAAACATTTAAATTCACACTTCTAGATTCATGAAACCTTTTTAAAATCAAAAGTGGTTTGAACATTTCAGAAACTGTTTTTCATGCTTGAAAGTTGTTCTTCTTTCAAAAAATCAGAGATCTAGATCAGAATATATTTTCCTTTTAAGCTCCCCCTCAAATCATGATACAATGATTTAGGTCTTTTAAGCTCCCTCTGGATATTTGCAAAATATCCAAGTCTGAACGTTGAAGAACGGGTCCTGATCTGTCATGTGATCAGAAGCCAAAATCCGTTGAAGTACGGGTTCTAAGCTGATTTACTTAGAAGCCATTGTTCTTCTACTCCCCCTTGACAGTAGGTGCCTACAACAAAGAATCAGTTTTCGGCTTTGGTACTGTCGGTCCAACAATACTTATCAAGTTTATAGAATAACAACACAATAACGATTACCAACCTGTATTGAATATATCAAACGATTACAAGGTTGATCGATTAAGCTCTTGATGTGTTCTCTATGTTTTCTCTCTTTTACACCTTCAAGTGTGTGTTTGTATGTGTTGAAGTTATCTGATCTCTTAGAGAGAGTTGTTAGAGATACACAATCTAACAAGTGTGTTGAACACACTAACTAGATAATATCTAGATATTAAATCTAGATATTATTTCTAACAAACTAGAAACTAACTTAGAAACAAACTAAGTTACCTTTTACAATATTTATAACTTAGATAATTAATCTAAGTAAACTAATATAATAAACAAACAATTACATTAAATTACATTGACATTTATTACACACGACATAGACTTTATTATCGAGAGTCGATGTTCCGGCTTTAGCTTCAGATTGCGATCTTCAGTTTGGATGATCTGGAATCCAATGAGACTGTGGTCTAACAATCTCCCCCTTTGGATCAAGATCATTTAATAAAAAGATTTATCCAATTCAGTCTTCTTGTTCAGCTCAGAAGATGCAATCTCTTTCTCTGAAATCAACATGTCTTCAATCTACTTTCTTTAGAATAATTCAGTCTTTGAAGTGATTCTTGAAACATGTGATCTTTGCCATTTCTTGTGTAGTCATTCTCCCCCTTTTTGATGTTAAGTGCAACGACTTCATCAAAATTTGTTGTAAGAAATGTCAATCTTGCGGTTAGAGCCCCTGATTCGTCAATTCATAAGAGATTCATCCAGATCTTTGCAAATCCAGACAAATTAGATATGTAACACTTGAAATCAACTAATGAATCAGTTATCATGCCTGTCAGTAACACTAAGTCACTTAGTGTAACGAATACACATTGGAAAGGAGCTGTTTTGATGTTGACTCCCCCAGGGCTTCCATTTAATCATCGAAACACCACAAAGGTAATTTCTATAAACGTTATGACAAAGAAACTAATTCCTTGTGTGTTCGTGCTTGTGTTTGAAAGAATTAAGCACGGATTATTGCTTATTGGCTCAAAATTATGTAAACCACTGAGACAACAGTAAGTTAAACACAAACTCAATGTGCATGATTGAAGTGCGAAGGTGGGGCAGACTTCCTTCTTTTCAATATCCAGATTTTCCAAATGAAAATCAGATAGCGAATGTGTTGCATCCCCTTTGAAAATGTGAAACACTTTCATGTTGAGAAGAAAATGAGTAGATGGTGAGGTTTGATCAAGAGTTGGCATGGGTTAGTTGCCTGTTTCAATAATGATCACCAAAGAATTTGGAATCACTAGAATGGTGGCTACCCGACTCAGAAAAAGTTGGTGCAGAGTTGTCATATTCTTTTAACTCTGTTCTCACACGCTCTTTCTTTTAAACTTTTTGCTTTCTCTAATCACACTCATTTCTTGTCTATTTTCACACTCAAACACTAAGGATTAACTTCTTGGGTAGAAATCACTGGTTAAGGTGATTCCATAGAAGTTGTGTTAATACCTAGCACAATGATTCGTTGTTTTCCTATGATGCATGTGATGCTCAAATTGGTTTAACTATTTCAGTTAAAGCACAATTTAGATCATGAAAACATTTAAAATACACTCCCAAAATATAAAATTTGTTGAAAATCGGGAAGTGGTTTGAACATTAAAAACAATGTTTTCGATGATTGAAAGTTGTCCTTCTTTCAACCATATATGAGATGAAGATAAAGGTTTATACCTTAACGAGTGATCTTTCATCTCATGAAGCTAAGCTTTAAGTCATAGAAATATGAACTTGTAAGCTTCTCTCAAAAATTCTGCAAAAGTCTAATGTCAAGTCAAAGTAATAACTATTCACTTATATTGAAAAGACAAAAAGCAGTAAAACTTTTAAAGTACGAGTTCTGATCAGAAGTAATCAGAAGTCATATCCGTACTCTCTTTTTGACTTGAATAGCTCCCCCTAAAATCTTGCATTACAAAAAAAAAATTGACATTAAAAGGTACATGCAATATTTTATGAGCTCCCCCTCGAAGTAATATTGACCAGATGTCAATTTCTTCTCATACTCCCCCTTGGATCATGAACATATGATAGAATGGCAGATATCAATCAGAGTTAAGAATGAAGAAATGATGAATAAGTATACAATTAGAAAACTTTTATAGGTAATTACTAGTTATACTTTGAGATTTAGCATACCAAGCTTCGAGACTATAAAGGTAAACCTCTTTTCGTCTAAAGGTTTGGTGAACAAATCCGCAAGTTGATACTCAGTCTTTACAAAGAAAAGTTCAATTGTTCCTTTCTCTACATTATCCTTGATAAAATGATACCTGACGTCTATATGCTTTGTCTTCGTGTGTTGAACAGGATTCGTCGTTATTGCGATGGCGCTCTTGGAATCACAGTATATCGGGATCTTATTGAAGTGGAAACCGTAGTCGCGCAATTGAGTTCGCATCCATAAGACCTAAGAACAGCAGCTAGCAGCAGCTACATATTCTGCTTCGGCCGTAGAAGTTGAAACACAAAGTTGCCTCTTTGATCCCCAACTTACTAATTTGTCACCGAGGAACTGCACATGTCCTGACGTGCTCTTCCTATCTAACATACAACCTGCATGATCTGCATCTGTGTAGGCTGTTAGTTCAAAACTAGTATCTTTAGGATACCACAGACCAAGATCTGCAGTGCCCTTCAGATACCTAAAGATGCGCTTCACAGCAGACAAATGGAATTCTTTAGGATTGGCCTGATATCTTGCACATAAGCATGTTGAAAACATTATATCTGGCCTACTCGACGTAAGATACATTAAAGAACCTATCATCCCTCGATAAGTCCTAATATCAACAGCCTTTCCCGAAGGATCGCTGCCAATCTTAGTACCTGGTGCCATTGGGGTACCAATCGGTTTTGAATTTTCCATTTGGAACTTCCGAAGAATATCCCTAATGTACTTTGATTGATTGATAAAAATACCCGATGAAATTTTTTTTACTTGTAAACCGAGAAAGAAATTCATCTCTCCCATCAAATTCATCTGAAATCTAGACACCATAAGGTTTGCAAAATTCTTACAGTACTTAGTATTTGTAGAACCAAAGATAATATCATCTACATAGATTTGAATTAAAATGATATCGCCTTTTTCCTTTTTGATAAACAAAGTGGTATCAACCGTACCTTTGGAAAACCCAGACTTGACTAGAAAATTAGAAAGGACATCATACCAGGCTCGAGGTGCTTGTTTCAGACCGTAGAGTGCTTTGTCGAGAATGTAAACGTGATTTGGCTTCTCTTGATTGACAAATCCCTCTGGCTGAGAGACGTAGACTTCCTCCTTCAGAATTCCATTGAGGAATGCTGTCTTCACGTCCATTTGAAAGACCGTGAAGTTTTTGTGGGCTGCGTAGGCTAAAAACATTCTGATTGCCTCTAATCGCGCCACAGGAGCATATGTTTCGTCATAGTCTATTCCTTCCTCTTGTCTGTATCCTTTGGCTACTAGTCGTGCCTTGTTTCTGATGACAGTTCCATCTTCGTCTTTCTTTATTTTGAACACCCATTTCGTACCTATTATGGTTTTACCTTGAGGTTTCGGTACGAGTCTCCAGACTTTAAGTGCATCGAACTGATTCAGCTCTTCTTGCATTGAGATCACCCATTCTGGATCTGCAAGTGCTTCCGATACGCGTGTTGGCTCGAACTTGCTTAGAAAGGAGTCATGCATGCACAGGTTCATTGATGCTGACCTAGTTTGCACCGGTCTTGATGGATCGCCAATTATCTGGCTTATCGAATGCTCTTTGGTCCATTTTTGTTCATAAGCCAGTGGACTAGATGATTGTATGTCAGTTGTATCATCTACAAATCCACTTGTACCTTCTTCTGTTTGTTCATGAGGAGTGATTTCAGTTGAAGTGGCAGGTTCAGAAGGCTCAGCAGGTACAACTTGTTCTGGCTGTAGATTGATCTGTACAGAACATCCTACTGTTTCAGCTACTTCTGTCTCGTTCTGATTTGTCACTTCTTCAACTTTTGGAGTCGGCATTTGAATTGTTATCTCTTGTTGAATCGGGGCGTTTGATTCAATTGGAACATCTGAACTGGTTGGATGAGTAGTCGTTAAGTCTTCCATCCTGTCAACCACAACAGATTTCTTTACATTAGATCCGAGATATTCATCATAAAACAATTCAAATAATAAATCTAAATCAGATAAATGGTTAGTAGAAGTTGACGCTTCATCTGATTTATTCTATTGAGACATAGGTTCTAGACTGAGTTGCCCAGAAGCTAGTATTCCTGTTATTGCGGGTTCTGAACTGTGTTGTTCGGAAGCCATTTCTTCATTAAAGGTGACGTTGACGCTTTCAATCACCGTCTTTGTCTTCTTTAGATAGACACGATATGGAGTTGAAGTCGAGGAATATCCAATGAAGATTCCTTCATTTGCCTTAGCGCTGAATTTGTTGAGATTCTCCCTATCGTTTAATACGAAACACTTACATCCAAATATATGGAAATATTTGATTGTCGGTGTTCTGTTGTTGATTAACGCGTAAGGAGTCTTCTTGAATCTCCGATGTATCATGGATCGATTCTGTGTGTAGCATGCGGTCGAAACAGCTTCTGCCCACAAAAATAGAGGTAAGTTGGAATGACTTAGCATAGTACGAGCAGCCTCGACTAGCGTTCGGTTTCTTCTTTCGACCACTCCATTTTGTTAAGGCGTTCGAGCAGCAGAGTATTGATGTGAAATCCCGACAGATTCGAGATATTCTTCAACTTTATTGTTCTTGAACTATGTGCCGTTATCTGTTCTTAGAAACTTGACCGGTTTCTGCAGATTCACCTGGGTCGTCTTCAGGAATGTAATGATAACATTTGGTGTTTCATCCTTTGTACATAGAAACTTGACCCATGTGTAACGCGAATAATCATCCACGATCACGAGTATGTAGTTCTTGCCGCCTAAGCTTTGAGTGCGCATTGGACCGTATAGATCCATGTGCAATAACTCTAAAGGAGCTTTTGTACTTGGTTCAGGCTTCGGTTTATGAGGTGCCCTCTTCATCTTCCCTTTTTCACAAGCTGCGCATATATGTTCTCTTTCATATTTCAGCTCTGGAAGTCCTTTGACGAGCTTTCCATTGACCAGATCGTTGATGTACCGAAAGTTGAGGTGCGAAAGACGTCGATGCCATAACCAACTTTGTTTTATCGAAGCTTTCGATAGTAGACAAACTTGCTTGTCAGTCTGGACATCTGATAAACTGATTGTGTAGAGGTCTGATTCTCGTTTACCGACCAAAAGTTCTTCGCCTTCTTCATTGCGAACGGAACATCTTTTGGCTTTGATGTTAACCTCTAAGTCTTTGTCACAGAACTGGCCTATGCTGAACAAGTTGTGTCGTAAGCCTTCTACATAGCTCACCTTCTTGATAGTGACATTGTCATGTTGTACATCACCATATCCCATGATTGGAGAAAACTGCTCGTTTCCGAATCTTACTGTTCCATAAAATTTGTCTTTAAAGTTGGACAGTATCTCTTTTTGCCCTGTCATGTGCTTTGAACATCCGCTGTCCAAGAACCATGTATGACAAGTCTGCATAAGAGAAATTGGAAATTTAGATATTTATACGACAACTTTGGAATATTCACTTTGATTATCGAAGTGCGGGTCTTGAACTGATTTGTTCAAAAGCCTATTTCGCATTTGATGTTCGGATTTTGAACTGCGTTATCCAAAAACCTATTTTGACTTTGAAGAACGAGTCCTGATCTGTACATAATCAGAAGTCGCTTTCTCTTTAATCATTGTGTGCCTGCAACACAGATTTAGCCTTAGGTACCCACTGGAATTTGGGTTCTGCTGTGTTAGCACAAGATTTTGGTATCCATTTCAAGTTGGATCCTTTGTTCTTTTGAAAAGCATGAGAGTTGTTATGAGATGAATGCACATGGTAATTTCCAAACCAATCTCCAGAATCTTGACAAGTAATAGAAACATGTTTATTATAGATAGAGGACTTTCCAGCAGATAAAGATAACTGAAATAATTGCTTCATTGTATATTGTTTACGAGAAACAACAAGTTTTGGATTCAAAACAGCAATTTCAGCAATCACAACATCTTTAGTAAGTGAAGTCTTATTACAATTAACACTACTAGACGATAAAACGACCTTGTCAAGCTTCCGTTTTGGTTGCCATTGAGACTGGGCTTCAGGTCTTGACTTGCTCATATCTGAAACATGTAAAACTGGTGAGTTAGACCTTTGAGCAACAACTGAATGCTTTTTCTTAGAATTACCAGTAGTGGTTGGTTTCTTTGAATGCTGAGATATTTTCTTACCTTTAGCACTCTTAGCGTTCACAGAGACTGATTTATCAACGAAAGCTTTCGTTGATTTTGCAATGAACACAGGCAAACTGGTTTTTCTTGAAGTTTTCTTAACAAAAGATGCATGGTTAGGAAGTTTAGCATTAAAATCAATTTGTTCAAAACAACCCTCTAAACCACCGTCAGAATTAAGAAAATTAAACTCTTCGTTTGATGAACCAAACATGTCATCAGAAGTAGAAGCCTTTGTAAAAACAACATTTTTCATAACAGTTGAAAAAACCTTTTGTTGAATCTCAATCATAAGTTTTTCATCTGATAAAGAGTTCTCGAGTTGAGAAATTTTACTTTCTAGCACGAGAGAAGGGACATAAATTTTACCTATAACAGGCTTTGCCTCCATTTCTTTTTCAGAATAACTTTGAAAGTAGTCAGTTGAAAGAGATTTCTTTTCATCATTTGGATAGTCATAACTATTATTCAACTTTGCATAATAAAATGGAGTGTGAACTTTAGTTGACTTCATCCGTTTTTCAAATTCATTAGCTTCATCCTCTTCTGATAGTTTAGTATTAAAAACTTTAAATGAGATGATTCGGTGAGAAACAAGCATAGAGGTATAGTCATAAAGTGCAGACACTTCTCTTATACCCTTTTGAAGACGTTGAGGTTTCACATAACCGATTCCCCAATTTTCTTTGTTCTTTTTCGGTTTGTTAAGATGAATGGTTTGCTCACTTTGACCTAATGAGTATAGCTTCTTTTCCAAAACATCTAATTTAGCAATTAAGGTCTTGTTTTCTTTAGTATATAAAGAATGCACTTCAGTAAGCTTATAAAAATGAATCTCACTTTTTGTCAATTTAGACTTGAGCTCACTATTCTCTTTTAGAATTATAGTCTGTTCTTTTGCGTTGGTGTCAGCGTTTGTATGTAAAACCTCAACTAATACTTTCTTCTCAGCAATTTCATCGCTAAGTTTCTGTATCAATTGGTTTTTATTAATAATAACACCATTTTCTCCCTTAAGATTAGATTCTAACTCTTCTTGTTTTAAAACCATAGCATGCATTTTATTCATTAAATCTTTATACGATAAATCACATACCTCCTCTTCTTCATTTTCTGAATCAGCTTCAGTATGTGATTCGATTTTGCCATAAAGCACATATTAACGGCTTCATCCTTTTCTTCTTCATCTGAGTGATCCAGCCAGTATTCATCTTCAGCCATCAGTGCCTTGCCTGCCTCCTGTTGCTTTGCAAGAAGCATCTTGTTCTTGTAGAAGTCAGAGTTTCTAACCTTTGATATTCGGCAATCCTTGGCAAAGTGACCGGTTTTGCACAGTTGTAGCACATCGGTGGTCCTGACTGACTTGATCCTTCAGCTTTGTACTTCCTTTCTTCCGGTTTTTTCTCTTCCAATCTGTTTCCTTCTGTCTGATATCTTCTCTCATCAGATTTCTTCTCCTCTTGTCTCTTCCCTTCAAATCTCTTCCCTTCAAATATTTTCCCTTCATACCTATTTCCTTCATATCTGCTTCCGTCAATTCTTTCCTTGTGAGCATAGTTGTTGGGTCCAGAAGAGTACCTCCACCTGTTTGACGTTGGATTTTTGTAGAACTTTTTCTGAAATGCATTTGTTAGAAACTGCATTGCTTGCTGCATTTGTTCATTTTCATCCGAGTCAGAGACAACATCAGCTTCAGCTTCTTCTGATTCATACACAATCGTCTTGTTCTTCTTCTTCTTCACAACAAGAGCGACTGTGTCTTCAACTGTCTTTCCTTTTCTCTTTTCTGCTAGAATTTCATCCACCTCATCTTCATTTTGTCGGAGTGTTTCATAGACCTCGTGAAGTGGAATCTCATTCAGGTCTTTTATCTGCCTCATCTGCCTGGCAAAACTTTTCCATTCTGGTTGTAGAATACTCAGGAATTTGATATTCAGCTCGATTTGAGATTTGTTGACCTTGTTCTTGCTCAATTTGTTTAGCAATGTCACAAACCTATCATATGTTCCTTCTAGAGTTTCTCCAGTTCTGCCTTTGAATTCTTCAAAACTGTGCAGGCAGTTAGAGATTTTCAGTTGGTTCCCAATCTTTGAACCCAACATCATTTTCTCTAGTTGATCCCACATTTGTTTGGCTGAGGCTTTGTAGCTGTCAATCTTTACATAGATTTCATTTGTAATCCCTTGTAGAATGTATGACTTGGCTAACCTGTCACCTTTTGCTCTTAGCTTAGCATCACCTGTTAGATCTGTATAAGAGAGCGCAACTCTTGCTTCTTGAGTTCCTGCTGCTGGCTCCCTATATTGTGTTTCCATTAGGCCTTCTTCTAGGGATTGTATAATGAAATTACCCAAATCCTGTCTTTCAATGAAGTTTAGAAACCTATCCTTCCACTGTTCGTATTCCCCTCGAAAGAGAACTGGTGGCTTGGTGTCGGTTTCTATTGCGAGAGCTTCTCTGGATGTCATCCTGTTTGATATAAGAGAAAGCTTGAAAGATATGATCGTTAATCCAAATAAAATTTGATCACACAAGAAATTTTGTCCCCCTAGGCAGACTTAGCACCGGTTAGCGGGTGGGGTCAAGGGGCAACGCCCTTGCGGGGGTATGGGGACACCGCCCCTAGAGAAAAAATTTATGACTATTAAAGACCCTATTACAGTTTCAAAAAATTCTCAGAAAAAAAATATTCTAAGTCTGGATTGGAGCTTTGTGTTTGAGAAGGTTTGCGTTTCGAACGAGGAGCGCACAAGGAGAAATGCGGGTCTGAGGTATGCGGGTCTGAGGTATGCGGGTGTTTGAGGAATGCGGGTCCTTTGAGAACCGAAAAGTTCAGCTTTGCGGGTGCTTTGGGACCCGAGTTTTGAGGATTGCGGGTCCTTTGAGAGCCGCAAAGTAAGGAATGCGGGTTATGTTGGAACCGCAAAGTAAGAAATGCGGGTGCTTGAGACACGCAAAGTTTAGGTATGCGGGTCACTTGAGACACGCAAAGTAGAGAAATGCGTATGTAGTTGGACCCGCAAAGTTGAGAAATGCTGGTTATTCAATCTCTGGAATGTGGGTGTTCGACCTGTTCTTCTGAAAATCGTATGAATCTTGTTCCTGAAACGATTTAGCAACACCAAACTCTACCAATATGTCTAGAATTACTTCTAGAACAGAATGTAAGCACTCGATCTTTCTAAAACACTCTTTTTCGAAATAAAATCAATGACACAGTAAGTTTTTGTTCTTCGACTTTCAGACCACTTAATCACCAAATTGGAACTCGATATAAGCTTTAAAGAGAAATTAAATAGCAACAATTCGATCTAGCATGTAGTACGATCACAACCTGATCGATTCTAACACCTAAAACACTCAAAATCACAAAATCGAATTTTGTTCAAAAACCCAGAGTCGTTTTTCCCATAAACTTGTTTTTGATCTTAATCAGGCTCTGATACCAGGTACCCACTGGAATTTGGGTCCATGAATGTTAGTTGCAGTTCTTATGGGGGAAATAGAATAAGAACCATACCAGAAATGATCACTGGTTTTTTGAATGTGATCATGTGTGCGACAATAAGAACAATAATTTTTCTTACCTGATAACCTGATTAATTGATCTCTCGTATAGATATGATCAGGTTTCCTTTTACACACATTGTTCCTGTTGGCATTAAATGCATGTAGACATGATTCTCTTTCTTTCATCTCATCTTCAACTGGTTTCTTCTTCCAGACCAATTCCTCTTCTTTGTATCTCCTTCTTCTTTGATGTTTATCTAAACCATCTATATTGCTATCATAGAAAAGGTTAGTTTTACGAATCTAATCAAACGATTTAACTGACCTTTGTGAAGAGATCGATTTCTGATTTGAAATTGATGCAGTCTGTTCAAGCACTTTAATCGTCGAAGCAAAGTTGTCTCTTTATTTAACAAGCAGATCAATCTTCTTCGTGAACTCAGACTTCGTTTTCTGCTCTTTTAGTGCCTTCTCAGATAGTTCAGGTAGCTTCTTGGTAAGCTTTTTGATCTCAGCCTCAAATGTGCATCTTTCTTCTTCAAATCCCTTCTCGGCATGCTTTCTTTGGCCAGAAATTTCTTTGAAGAAACCTACGTTCTTCTGTTCAATGGCCTTCTTCTCTTTGGCCAACTTTTCTCTTTCAAGGATGATTAGTTTCTCAAAGTCAAAAACTTGCTGAGAAAGTTTTATGCATTTCAGCTCAACTTCTTTCTTCTTGTCAGCACATTTTCTTGAAAAATCTGAGAACTTCTTTGCGAACGATTTCTCAAACTCGGATTTATCTTGAGCATGCTTTTGCTCCAAATCAGATATTTGCTTTTGAAGATCGCCATTTGCATCTTTTAGTTCAAAGATATTTTCCTCATAACTTTCAACGGATGCTTTCTGGATCTGGATAATCTGATCTTCCAAGTTCAAGATTTTTCTTGTTAGCTCTTTGTTCTCAGTTTCCAAAAACTTTACTCTTGAAGACATCTTTGGTCCTGTCATTATCTTCTGAAGATGTTCCCACAACTGTTTTCCTGTAGCCTTTTTACTGTCTAAACTGACAGAAATCCCTTTTGAAATCTCCTCGGAAATTCCTTGCAAGATAAAGGCTTTAGTTAATTTATCAGCTTCAAATATCTTTCTTTGCTCAACTGTGTATTCCTGAAATGGTAGTGTGTATATTTCGTGTTCCGTTCTTCCATTTTCTCCCATAAAATAACAAATATTTATCGGAGTTTTCATTCTCTTCTTCCCTCAGAGATAATCTGATATAATCACCCAATTCATGTTTATCAATGAAGTCTAAGAACTGAATCCTCCATTGGTCATATTTTCCTCTGTAAAGAACAGGTGGCATCTCATCCATACTTATTGAAAGAGCTTCGCTTGAAGGCATTCCTTTTGATATACAGGGACTGAACTTGACAATAGATGGAATTTGAAAGTGTAGGGACCAAAAGTGACAAAGTGTGAAACTTGAAAGTTTAGGGTCACTAATGACAAACTACTGAAACCTTGAAGTATGGGGGCTAAAAGAAATGCACTGCAAAATGATCGTGAGACAAAAAATTTGACCCTTTTTACTCTTTTTTTTTTTTAAAACAAGTCGAGTAGGGTACCGGTCAAGCAAAAGACCGGTAAAGGCAATGTAACGGTCAAGCAAAGGACCGATATTGATAGAGTATCGGTCAAACAAAGGACCGGTGTTGACAATGTACCGGTCAAGCAAAGGACCGGTATTGACAACGTATCGGTCGAACCAAAAGGACCGGTATTAACAACGTACCGGTCTAATCTTATTATCGGTCAAAACAAATCCGGTCGAACCAAAGGACCGGAAGAGACAATATATCGGTCAAAGGACAAAGACCGGTAATTAGGGTACCGATCGAATCAGTGTCGAACAAAGGATCGATATCAACAATACAATGGTCAAATGAAAGACCGATAATGTCAAAGCACCGGTCGAGTACTATCGGTCGATTACAGAAACTTAACAAACAGCAGATAAACCCAAAACAAACAATAGATAAGACCGATAAACTCGAAGAACCCACCGATGAACTCGATGATTTCTGGAACTCGATGGAGATCAAACCCAGAAATTTAAATCGATAAATCAAGTATAACAATATGCAGATGAGAAGACCGGTAACCAGATTCAATCACACACAAGTCGACCGAATAACACTTTTTTTGGATCAAACCTTTAGTCTCTTTGCTCTGATACCAATTGTAGATCCCAGTACAGTGCAATCAGTAGCAAATAATATCAAATATGAACAATATATGAGTCACAGCAACTAGTCATATGATTGATATGAAATCAAAGGGTTACAGGTTTACAGAAAAAATTTCTGATCAGAGAGAGTAAACCTATAGACTAGTGTTATGAAAATATTGAGACTAAAACTTTCTAACCTGAATAATGAACTAATAAAGCCTTTATATACTTAGGTGCGCAGGCCTAATGGGCTTATGGGCTTGGGCCCATCTAATTAATCAACTATTAATAAATTATATTATGCACCCTTATAAATACTTTATTCCACTTTCAACACATAGGACTTTCAGTCCTAACATTGCTGACTCTGAAACTTTAGCCATTTAAGCTTGATTCTGAACTGCTTCTTCTGCTTGGTCACTCCAATCAAATCCCATTCCTTCTTGGGAAACAAGAGCTTGAGAAGAGTTCCTGTTGTTGAAGCTAGTGGACTGTGATGGTTCATGGTTGCTAGTATGCTGTTGAGGCATACCACTTCTGCATTCTCTTGCAAAGTGCCCCAACTTGTGACACTTGTAACATTCAACCTTGGATTTATCAAATCGAACCCCATCTTCTCTTTTCTGAGCAAAGTTGTTCCTTCCAGTCCTTTTGATGAATCTTTTTACCCTCATAGTCAGCATAGCCATCTGCCACATGATATCCATCTCTTCCACATCATCAGCATTTATCTGTTCCAAGTCATCATGAATTAGAGTGGAATTAGCATGACTAGCTAGAAAACTTCTAAAATAGAGTCATTGGATCCATCTTGTTTTGATCCATGGGCAACACTAACTGATTCTGTATTAGCAGCAGAATCAGTATAGGATGATAAAAGAGCAGCATTGTATGAGTATCCAGAGGGCCTCTTCTTTGCTTCTACCTCTGTTTCAAACACCCTAAGGTCATTATAAAGGTCATCCAGTTCCTTGTCCTCCAGTTGATCATTCTGTCTAAATTAGATAGTGTACATAGTCCATTCATCACCAAGAGATCTTAAAAATTTTCTGTTGACATCATCTTGATCTATATGGACACCAACAATAGCCAATTCACCAATTAGATTATTAAATCTATCAAAAGTTTGAGTCATGGACTCATTCTTTGTAGACATGAAGTTTTCATATTGCTGTTTCAGGATGGCCTTTTGATTTCTCTTGGTACTTTTGGTACCAGAAAATATTTTCTCTAGTGAATTCCATAGAATTTATGCATCAGAACAATTGCAGAATTGGTGATGGTACTCATTAGGTATAGCCAAGAGCAGAGTGCTCAAGGCTTTCATCTCTCTCTGCCTCAACTTCATCTCTCCATCAGTCTTTTGTGGAGGTCTCTTTCCATCTGCATCCATCTTTCCTCCATCAGAGGGACCATTATCAATGATGTTCCACATTGAGAAGTCTGTAAGAAGAATGTACTGCTTGATTCTGATCTTCCACATGTCAAACTCATTGGGTTTGAGCAAGGGAACCTTTGATACTAAAACACTGTCGCTTGAACTGTCCATGATTAAAGGTTTCTGAGTTTACTAGCTCTGATACCACTTATCAAGATCGAAAATTCTTAAACAAGAATTTAATAAACTCAGAAACAATGTTAAAGAAGTCGCGGAATAACACTTTAACAATTTAATCAAAAACGCAGAATATGAACACAAATCATAAGTTTATATTGCATAAAACTTAATGATTACAAACACAACCTCAATCTGTTGAACAGACTCAACAGACGTTCTATACTTCTCTATAGAAAGAATCAATACTAGTCTTGAGGTTAATTCTCTCTAAAAACAAACTTATGAATCATCTTCTTCTATAAAAGAAATTTATACAATATATACAGAGTTGATTACAAGATAATTATCAAAATAAGATTGATCTTCAACATCAATACCATTATTATCTTCAGCATTATCTCCAACTCCTATTCTTTCGTTCCAAGTCATTATCTTCAATATGAGCAGCATTAATCTTCTTTCTTATCTAGCAGCATTAATCATTCTCATCAATATTTAGCAGCATTAACTTCATCTGGCAGTATTAACTTCAAGCAGTACTAACTACTAGCAGTACTAACTCTCCAAGCAGTACTAACTATTCAAGTAGCAGCACCAACTCTTCAAACAATATTAATTCTACTAGCAGTAGTAATCTTTTTCATCTAGCAGTACTAACCAGACTTAGTTATTTTTGACCCAACATTAGACAATATATCCTTTTGACCATTCATATGCTTGGAACTCCCGCTATCCAAGTACCACATATGACGGGTTTGTATAAGAGAAATCAGGGAATAAAATATTTAGGTACCCATTTAAAAACGAGTCCTTTCAGTTTTGTTAGGTCTGATTTTATAGTAGCCATTGTATTTATAGGCTTGGTCTAATACAGTGTTTTGTGTCGTATACTGTGTTGTATTGACCAGGGTATTTAAGTCCCTTTGGTCTTTGTGTCTTGTAAGGATTCACGCATATTTAATACAGAATTACACTTTGCGCTTTCATTTGTCTCTCTCTCTTTACTTTATCTCTCTAAGATTAGAGGATCTTGGATTCACAATTGGTATAGAGCCAATCTAAATCTGAGAGAATTGCGAGAATTTGATCGATTTTGTTGAATTTCTCAAGAAAATCTCGTTTTTGGATTTTTCATCAAATTCGGACTTGTTTGTATTCAAATTTCTTTGTGAATTGGTTTGTTGGATCCGTTTTTGATTGAAAAACTCTTTTGATTCACATCGATTTGCAAGAAATCCAATCTTTGTTGTTCAATTTTAAGAATTTTCAAGTTTCTGGAAATCTCGTTTTAACGTACTGTTTAATTCTGAATTCATCAATTTTGTTGTTTTTAATCGATTTGTTTGCTTAAAAGTTGTTACAAATCAGTTTTCGATCATATCTGTGGAAGAAATCGTCTGTAATTTCTAATATGTAATCGATTTTGATGATTTTTCTTCATTTTCAGCGGTTTGCGTCAGATCCACACTTTGCGCGAGTTCATCTTGATTTGCGCAATTTCATCAGACTTCATCTAGAGCTTTGCGCCAGTCCATTTTTTGTTTGCTTCTGATTCATCAAGCAAGTCAGGTTCTCGCTACCTTTGTTTCACGCAAAGCTAAGTTTGCGCCATCTCAGCATCGCAAAAAGATCAGTTCTCGCCAATAACAGCACACGCAAATCATAATTTGCGTCTCCAACTACTCACGCAAACATTCTTTTGTGTTATCATCACTTCGCGAAAAGGGCAAGTTCTCTTCATCAGTCTCTTGCGCAAAGTCACATTTACGTCATCAACATCTCACACGAAGTTCGCTTTGCGTCATCCTCAGTTTAAGAGAAGTACATTTGCGCCATATACAGTTCACGCAAAGTAACATTTGCGTCTCTAACTTCTCACGCAAAGTGTGGTTTGTGTCATCATCGCCTCACGCAAAGTTTATTTACGCCATCAACTACTCACGGGAATCTTCATTTGCGTCATCTACTGTTCACGCAAACCATCAGTTTGCGCCATCTTATCTGTTTCAGACTTAGCATTTTCTGATAATATGGATTCTGCAAAGTTTGCGTTTCAAGCTCAGTTCTACAAGAATGATCTTATGATGCAATTGGGCACAAAAAATCGTCCTCCGGTTCTGATTGACGAAAACGAATTCACTCAATGGCAAGATCGGTTCCTGAACTTCATCGAACGTCAAGTGAATGGAGATAACATGATGAAGTCTCTCATGAAGGACCTTTCGTAAAGCCTAATAAAGAGACTCCTGCAACAACTGAAGAGGCTTCGTGAATGAAAGTTGATCGAGAATTAAAAGCTAACCTGATGCTAGCCTTACCAAACTCTGTCTACAACCGTGTTGATCCTTGCAAGGATTATCCAAATCTGGTGTGGGCTCAATTGGAAAAGATTATGCTTTCTTCATCAGTCGCAACTCAACTCCAACATACACGTTATATGAACAATTTTGAGGAGTTTAAAGCCAAAGAATCTGAGTCACTAAAGAGTGTTTTCGACAGATTTTGCACAGTACTAAATGATATGCGGAAGATAAAAGTTGAAAAGACTGAGCTGGAAACCAATCTGAAGTTCCTCATTGCACTTTAACCGGAATGGAACAAATCTTGCCATCGCTTGAGGAATGATGTCAGAATATCTTCTATGCAAATCCAAAAGATGTACGAGATTCTCCTGACAGATGAATGCATAGTCAATGATAAGAAGGCCAAACTTGAAAAGAAGAATAATAAGTCAGTGGAACCAATTGCTCTTCTAGCAAATCAACTGGCAGAACAAGCTTTATCAGAAAATGCACATGATGGGTCGACTGATGATGATGGAGAGGTGCTCGAGAAATCTATGATCCTTCTCTCAGCATTATTAGAAAAAGTTCCAACCTCGGTCGGGTTCTAACAATCTTCGCTTCACTTCTGGGTCAAAGAATTTTCAAGTGCCCGAGGCTAAGAAAGCGGCTGCTTGCTACAACTGTGGAAAGCTCGGTCACATCGCTAAGGAGTGTAGAGTGAAGAAGGTTCGTGATTCGGCATACTATCGGAAGAAAATGGAACTTGCCTAGAAAAGAGAGAACGGAACAACTTTGCTCGTAGAAGAGGAGTACTGGCTTGATCACTCCGATGATGAAGCTGACAATGTGGAAATTGCTCAAATGTGCTTAATCGGAGATGATCAGTCAGATGATGATGATGATACTGATGAAGATGAGGTAATTTCTGAGTTTGATTACAACTTCATTTCTTCTCAGATGACCATTATTATAACTGCTTTATCTGATCTTCGCTCGAAGTTAATATCTGAAAAGATTTTAAATTCAGAAAAGTCAGATTTGATTGACAAGTTGAAAATTTCTTTGAAAGATGAAAAATCTATTTTGGTTCATACTAAAGAAATCTTTCAAAAGAAATTGGATGATTTGGAAAATTCAAATAAGACTTATCTTGAGTCTTTGACTGAAATGACCAAATTAAAAGATGATTTTTCGGATAAAATAAATAAGTTAGAAGAAAAGTTATATCGAAGGAATCAATCTAAGCAAACAATTTTCATGAATAAACCAAGGAGTGATGAGGCTTTAAAAGAAAAAATGGGGACTTGGTTTTGAAAATCCTCATTGTTTAAACAATGCGATAGAAAAATCCCCTACTTTATATAAATACGATTATCTAACTCTTGCTAAATATGCTCCTCAGTTTAAAATTGATTGGATGAATGAAAAGCAAGTGTTAGAAATCGAAAATGAGAAAATAATGAAAAACACGCACAAAGAATTTCCTTTTGTTTATACGAGCGAAAATGCCAAATATTTTCCTGACAAATGAAAGAGAGGCAGAAAAGGTTTAAATGAAATATCTCCTGTCAAATCTTCAGTGTCTGATGATTTTGTTGATATTTTTGCCACTAAATCTGATAAGGAAAATATCTCTCCAATCTTTTATAATACTATGAGATATACTCCTCCTTTAGTATTAGAAGGAAAAATCATTGATCTTGAAGATAAAATGGAAGATCAAAATATTCAAAAAGAAATTGAATCTGATGTTATTTTTCTTTCATGACGACAAGTCTTGAAGAAAAATTATTTTCTCAAAAACAAGATTCATTTTCTATTTCTAGCCTTTCTTCTGATTGTCTTGTAAACAAAAAGGAATTTCTAAATTCTGAACACTTTTCTCAAAAAAATTCTAACTCCGAGGTAAGTTCAGATATATTGGTTGATCAGTTGGGTGTCTTAGGTACAATTGCTTCTTCTGATTCAAATATTAATTTTAAAATTTTTCATGAATCTTTTACGCTCAATGATGATCATTACAAACCAAAGCGTAAAAGAAGAAGGTCAAAGAAGTCAAAGAAACAAGATAAAGTCATTTCTGACAATTCAAATTCTTCTGATTCAACTTTTTCAGATAGGACTTTGAGCAAGTCTACAAAGCAGCTATGGAGAGTCAAGCGGACATCTAATGAACCTGCTTCTAATGAGGATAGATATGTAGACAAACTTTATAAAAGTGATTCATTTGTTGTGTGTAATAAAATTTCCAAATATTCAATAAAGCAAATGATTCAAATTTCAAAACGTGTTTCACATTCTTCTTCTGATTCTAACTGACCGTGTGTTTCTCATAGATCAATACTTGTGTATTATCTTGTCTATATACTATCAAGTATTCTTACACGCATCGGTTTAGTACATTTTTATTGACTTTGTTATTACCATGTCTCAAAAGATAAATATTTCGATGGTAATACTCCCGTTTGTATTCTAAATTGTTTGAAATCAGACATCATTTTTTTATAATTGTGCTTTCATTGTCAAATTGTTTATATCTTGTTCATATAGGCAAATATTCGGTCTTTGATATCCCGATATTTTTTCTTCATTATATTTGATCTGATCGTATCATTGTCAGATTCTCAAAACACTTCGCTTGAATTTGTTTCATTCATTCAATTTCATTGTTTTGAGAAATCTTAAATGGTCAAAATGCTCAAATTTCATTCTTATCTTTAATGAGCATACATTTTCTGATAATGATATCTTGTGCTTAAATGTCAAGATAATTGTTGAGCAACATATTCTTTTTAGGAAAAACTACATGGGATTCAATATGAGTGCTTAAAACACTTCCATGGATTCATGATAAGTAGTGTTTCCTACCCCAGAAGTAATCCTTAAGTGATTGAGGGGAGAGGGCTCAAAAGAATAGAGAGTGGGTGTGTGCTGAGGTAAAATGATAAAGAGACATTGGTCAGAAGTGAGCTTAAATTTTCAAAAGAAAGAGGGTGAAAGATCAAAGTAAAAGAATATCAAACTCTGCACCAAACTTTTTCTGAGTCGGGCGGCCACAAAATTTGTCGTTTCACAATTTTTGGTGAACTTCATTAAAAAAGGCAACTAGCCCATGCCAACTCTTGCATAAAGCATCACCTGCTACTCATTCTTTTCGCAACAAAAGATTGTTTTATATTTTAAAGGGGAAGCAACACATAATCTATCGAATCTTCATTTGGAAGATGTTGATATTGAAAAAGAAGGAAAGTTTCCCCACCTTTGACCTTTTCTCATGCACATTGACTCTATGTAATATCTGTTGTTGTCTCAACGATTTACATACTTTGAGCCTGTTTAAGCTTTAAATGCTTCAATCATTGCTACACTTGCACGAGCACACAAGGAATAAGTTTTCTTGTCAAAACATTCATAGAAAATTCCTTTGTGGTTTTTTAATGATTGAATGGAAGCCCTGGGGGAGTGAACATCAAAAATCTCCTTTCCCATGTACATTCGTTGTACACAGTGGCTCAATGCTACTGACAAACATACTAACTGATCATTTGTTGTTTCAGGGTTACCAATCCTAATTTGTCTGAATTTGAAAAGATTTGGATGAATTCATTTATGAATTGACGACAGAATTTTCATATCAGATCAGACGGAGTTCATATTTTCTTTGGCGAAGATTGTTCATATTTTTCCAAAAGGAGAATAATGTCTTAATCTCATTAAGACTGTGCTTATATGAGTATAAAGAGGGAGAAATTTGAAAGACAGATCTGACGTAAAGAGGGAGATATTTGAAATGTTTTAATGATTCTGATTCTCATAATTCATCAAAAAGGGGGAGAAATTTCAAGATTTCAAAGTCAGATTATTGTTTACTATAAAAAGGGGGAGAAATTTTGAAAGAGTTGATTCAAAGAAAGAAGCAAAGTCAAGTGAAAGTCGTGAAGCTGATGAAATTCAAATTTCAAATTTCAAATCTGAGTAAAGATTGATGATTACAGTGTTGAATAGATTTTATGAAAGCATGTTGCATTTTGTAACAAGTGGAGGAGATAGTTGAAGATGATAAAGTTTTGAAGATTTCAATGTTTTCTGAAGAAAGATAAAGTTGTTCAAAATTTGGAGTTGTTAAAGATTTCAAGTTGATGTTTTTGCATCGAGAAGAAGACCTTATGATTAGTGTCAAATTTTTTTAATCATGAATCCAAAGTGGGAGAATGTTGAGTCAAAATTGTATTAAAGATTAAAAGGTCATTGTTGTAATTGTTTGTAATTATCAAAGTTTGCCAAAGTCAATGTTGTAAAGTCAACAATAGTTAAAGTTGTTTAAGTTAGAAAGTCAAAGTGTAGTTAGATTAATGCCTTGTAATCTTAGAGTATAAATAGGTTCTGTTATGCTTGTAATTATGTTAGATTCTTTGATATTGTCGTATCCTTTGAGAGAGAGATTCAAGAGAGAGAAAATTTGTAGAGAGAGAAACATTCAAGATCATGAAATAAACATTAGATTTGTGATTCAAATCTTATTGTGTGGACCAATCAAGTGGTATCAGAGCAAAATTCGACAAAATTCAACAAAAATGACTTTGCACTATGAGTTTCTATTTTTCGATTGATTTTTGAGTTTTAGACTGTAATTGTGTGTCAAATTGATTATATGAGTATCTATTGATGTTTTAGAATCAAATTGTATAGGTTAAAAACTCAATTGCACTGTAATTTTCATTAAATTTTGAGTTTTTGTGTTGTTTGTGACTTTTGATCAAGAACTCGCAAGGACCCCTTTTGAATCTGTTTTCTAAAACTTAGAAAATTTTCTAAGTATAGAACTTGCAGGGTGCCCTTTGCCACAAGTAAGAACTCGCAAGACACTTGTTGCGACTTCTTGATGATAATTTTATTTGATCTGCGCCAGTTTTCTGCAACAAGTTCATTCTCTGCGACAAGTTTTTGGTGAAAACTTTTCTAAGTGAAGAACTCGCAGACGCATTGCGATAAGTGATCTTGAGTTTTTTCGAAATTGGCTAAGTACAGAACTCGCAGGTTGTTATCTCTGGCTTCATAGAACTCGCATGTTGCTATTTGTGACTTCTCAGAACTCGCAGGCTTGCTATTTGTGACTTCTCAGAACTCGCAGGCTATTATTTGCGACAAGTGCGAACTCTTAAGCTTTGGTTTGCGACTTCTGAAGCTTTGCGACTTCATCACTTAGAACTTTTTTATGAGTTTTTATGAGTTTGACCAAGGTTGACTTTCAGAGTCAAATTATATCAGAATTCTTTGGGCGATCATTTTCAAGTTGATCAAAATGGCAAACAGGATGCTAGGAGAGAATGTGCAATTGCATACATGACTGAGATACCTGTTATAGAAGTTGAACGAGATAAATTTTAGATTCAGAATTCAAGCCTTCTAGATCAGATCAAGGGGTTGAAAGCTAAATCTGTACTTTTTTTTGAAAACTCTTGAATGTGCAAATTGTATTACTAATTCTAAATCTGATCTTCAAGGTATTATGGAAACAAGAGAGATAACAAATCTTCAAAGCAAACTGAAGACAACTGAAAAGAGATCATCAGAACTTAAAGCTAAAGCAGTTGATCTTCAACTAAAGTTTAAAGCTTGTGAAGAAAAAATATATGCATTGGAAGCAAGGAATGATGATTTAATGAAGATATTTAAAGAGAAATCATCAAGTTTGAAAACTGATAGAGATGATCTTCAATAAGTTCCATACAGATAAAATTGATCTGGAGAAAGTTTACACACAGAAACTGTCTGATTTTTCAAAGAAAGTTTTTCAAGAGAAGAAAGATCTTGACCTTAGGTGCATAAAACTCTCAAAGCAAGTGGCAGAATTTGAAAAGATTTTAATAACTGAAAGAGACACATTTGCTAAAGAGAGAAAAGTTCTTGAAGATAAGACTATTGAACTTCCCAAGCAAATTTCTACACTACAAGACTTACTTGAAAATGAAAGAATTTTTTTTCAAGAAAAGAAAAAGTCTTTTGATATTGAAAAGAAAATTTTTGAAACCAAAAATGCTCGGATTTTCAAGTAAATTTCAAATAAAAAAAAAGTACTTAGAAAAAGACTTTAAGCAAGAGCGTCAAATCTTTGAAAGTGAAATATCTAAGCTCACAAAGAAGTTATCTGTTCTATCATCAGATATTCTAAAAGAACAGTTGGTGAAGTATGATTTACAAAAGAAGATTGACAAAATTTTTGAAGAAAGGAACATTTTAACTGAAAAGGTAAAACAATTGGAAGTTGTAAATGTTGAATTATCAAATAAGACTTCTGCAGATGTGATTAATCAATCAGTATATGATTATTCAACTGAATCAGATTGTTCATTGCAAAGTGCTTCCAGTTCTATAAACGAATTTGGTTCCAAAATCAAAAATATCAACTCAAAGACTTCCAATAATCCTTTGTTTTATAATTCAGATTCTAAGTCAAAAAATCAGATTCGTCCTACTAATCTGTTTTATGATAAATCTGTTGATGGCTCAGCTAGATCATATAATAAATCTCTTAGAAAGCAAGTTTCTAAGACAGATCAGATGGTTTGGGTTGTCAAAGGTTCCACTGATGACAAAGTTGTTCAAAAATCATCTGCATATACTTAGAAAGCCAAGAAAAGCAAAAGCACGTAAAGGTAAATCTTTTGCTAAGCCTGATTTTACTTATTCTGTAAATCATTTAATTAGGCTAGCATAAAAGAAATTATGTTGTTCTTATTGTTGTGCAAATGACTTTGTTCAAAAAGAATTTGCTCATCACTGGTATGGAACATACATAATCACTTCCTATAAAACTGATTTCAACAAATCTGAATCCAATCTCAAGTGGATTCCAAAATCTAATCAGTCTGGACCCAAATAACAGTGGGTACCAAAACCTATTAAAATTGTTTTTCAGGATTCACAGGAGTAGGGGGAGTGAAGAGAATGACGTTTGAACAAAGCAGTTCAAAAACCGATCTTTAAAGGATTTAGACTTCTAAACACCTCAGTTTAGGAATCGTTCTTCAATGTTAAAGAATATTGATTTATGAATACGAAAGTTCAGAACCCGGTCTTAAATGTCAAAGAATATTTTGGTCAAATAAGAATATTTTGTAAATATCAAGGGGGAGCTTATCAGAATCTAAATCAGTTTATCATGATTTGAGGGGGAGCTCAAATGTTTGTAACTATCTTCTGATCTAGATAACTGATTGTTTGAATGAAGAACAACTTTCGAACATAAAAAATGTTTTCTTAAATGTTCAAACCACTTCTGGTTCTCAAATGATTTCATGAATTTAGAAGTGTGATTTTAAATACTTTTCATAATTTAGCATTAATGTTTAACTGACCGTGTGGTTCCAAAGATTAATACTTGTGTATTATCTTGTCTATATAATGTCAAGTATTCATACACACCGGTTCAAAACTTCTTATTGACTTTGTTATTACCATGTCTCAAAGGAATAAATTTTTTGATGGTAATACCCTCGTTTGATTTCACTATTGTTGAGCATCGGTCAACATTTCAATCTTAATGCGTTCATTGCTAAATTGTTTATATTTGTTCATATAAACAAACTATCAAGTTCTTTGATAAACCAACCATTTCATGTCCATACTCATGATATTTGATCTTATTGATACATTGTCAGATTCTCAAAACAATTCTGTTGATTTCATTTCATTCATTCAATATCCTTGTTTTGAGAGATCTTTAGCGTTCAAATGCTCAATTATCATTCATATTCTTGATGAGCATACATTTGATTGAAAATGTTATCATATTTTGAGATTTATTTGTTCAAGCTAAACTGTTGGACATCACATCATTTTAGGATATATTTCCGTGGGATCAGTGTGAGAGCCAAAACAAAACTTCCATGGATTCACGTTAACTTGTGTTTCCTACACCGAAAGTTATCCTAAAGTGATTGAGGGGTGAGGGATCATAAGTCAAATAGTGGGGGAGATAACTCATCTGTTGAGTTTTTCTCATTGTGCTTAGCGGAAAAATGGAAATGAGAGTTTGGCTAGAAGTGAGCTTACATGTTAAAAAGAAAGAGGGTGTGAGAATAGGATTAAAAGAATACAAGCATTCTGCACCAACTTTTTCTGAGTCGGGCAACGACGTTACTGTTGTATCACAATTCTTTGGTGAACTTCATTGAAACAGGCACTAGCCCATGCCAACTCTTGCAATTACCCCACCAACTACTCGTTTCTTTCTTAATGAAGAAATGTTTCAATTTTCTTGGAGACGCAACATATCTGCTATTTGGTCTTCATTTGGAAGATTTAGATATTGAAAAAGAAGGGAAGTTGTCCCACCTTCGCACCTCTTTCATGAACATTGAGTCCGTGTAATACTTGTTGTTGTCTCAATAGTTTACACTTTTTGAGCCTGTTCAAGCTTAAGTAGCTTCAATCATTCTACACTTTCACGAGCACACAAGGAATATGTTTTCTTGTGATAACATTCATAGAAAATTCCTTAGTGGTTTTTCAATGACTGAATGGAAGCCCTGTGGAGTGAACATCACAAAAGCTCCTTTCCAAAGTACGTCCGTTGTACAAAGTGGCTCTATGCTACTTACAGGCATACTAATTGTATCATTTGTTGATTCAGGGTTATAACTCTTATTATATGTGAATTTGGAAGGATTCGGGTATATACATTTTATGAATTGACGGATACTCAGATCAAAAGGGCGGAGATTGTCATTTTATCATAAAGGGGAGATTAATGTTCAAACACAATGATGACTTGAAATAGTTTTGATGATTTTCCTGTTGACAACTCATCAAAAAGGGGGAGATAATCTGGAATTTTCAAGTCAAATGAATATTTTCAAGCCAGATGAATGTTTTGAAAGTTATTTCAAGATAAGTTATGAAAAAGAGATGTAATATTGAAAAAAGGAAGTTTTAAAAATTTCCAAAGAAAGAAGAAGACCTTCTAAAGTAGAGAAGCTCGAGAATATATGTCAAAGTTTTATAGAGATTGTTCGAGAAAGTTCGTTTTTCAAAGTCTGTTCAGAGATCAAAGACTGAAGTTACAAGCTATCCAAATGTCCCTCAAATATGCAAAGTTTAAAGATCAAAGTTTCAAAGATTTCAAAATCAAGTTCAGGACTTTTCAAAGCAAAAGTGAATGGCTTTTCAAGATTCTTCAAAGCATCAGAGTTTAAAGATTGTCAGAGCTTCAACGTTTAAAGCCGTCAGAGATAAAGTTTTGAAGAATAAAGAGATGAAGACTGTTATCAAAAAAAATTTCAATCTTGAATCCGAAGGTGGAGATTGTTAGGACATTATTGTATTTAAGATTTTTAAGTATAAAAGTCTTTGTAATTAGAAAGTCAAAAGTCAAGTAGTTTACTTTGTATGGTCAATGTTTTTGTAATGTGTTAGGTTTATAGTGTGTTTGCTTGGTCATTAAGCATTAGGTATTTTAGTGAAGAGTTTTTATATTAGTGAGAGAAGCATGTGAGTAAATGTAACCTTGTGACTTAAAGAGATATATGACATATCCTTTCTCTCTCTAGAAGTTCTCTCATTGTGTGCTTAATCTTGTGATCTAACTTGTCATGATTTGCTTGAATATTGGACTAACACTTTTCTTCAACCACAATGGGTTCCTCAGCCACAACATTCAATTGGGTTGGTTCCTTGATGAATTCCGATCCATCATCATCATCATTTACCTCTCCCCCTCAGTTTTTTTCTTCTCATCAACAATTTTCTACCCCTTAATAGTAGGTACTATCTCCCCCTCTTTGTCATCATTCGTGGAGGAAGGACATACCGCTGCTTCAAAATTTCGCTGAGAAGACTATTCTGAGTGTCCACTTTTGAGTTTAGATCAGCGACAAAGGTGAGAGTGTTTAGGGTGGCAGTGTTTGCTTGGACGTCAGTCTTTAACTGGTTTACCTCCTCTTGTAGATAGAAGATCTGAGAAGCATCATCCTTTGAGGTGATAGATGTGATGAGAGCCATTAGTGATTCATCAGCAGCGGAGATTGTTGATGGTGATCCCTATGGATAAAGAGGAGATGGTAGTGTTGATGATCTTGATGTAGTTGTCATGGCCTCCGGTTTAGGACCTGAAATAGTAAAAGTTAATTGAGCAAACTTGTGCTTTGGATTAGTAGCTGAACGAATGAGGGGTATGGATGATGGAGTACTTTAGGGGTCAGAAGTGGATCCAAATGATTTCCACCAAAGAAATCTGACATGTCTGGCTTGAAAGGAGTCAAGACAGGTTGTTGCTGAGAAATATCAAGAGGAGCTCCCTCAAGTCTAGTAATGAAGTTGCGAGGTAGCAATTCTTGCAACAAGTCGCCTTGAATATTAGCGAGGACATGTGTTGATGCTGGCAGTGCAGAAGTGTTGACCAAAGATGGAAAGGCGACAACATCAGGGAAGATAGCAGTGCAATGTCGAAGAAGGGCACTGACAGTGCCTAAAGATACACCTGAAGTGGTTTGATTGGGTGGTAAAGATGCCAACTCTGCTTCAGCGGGATGAGTCATCGCTGAAGTGTTTTGGTTTGGTGCAACATATGTCGTGGAGCGGAAGATGAACCGGTCTAGCGAGGATTGAGAGTCCATCACTGACGTTTGGGTTTTCTCTGTTGGTAGATTCTTGGCTTTCATTGAAATGCCAAAAGGGGCTTCAAATTGTCTTCTCTTGGTTTTAGTAGAAGGTATTGTGATAATCCAAGAATCCTCTAAATCTTATAGAGAGAAAGTAGAGAGAGAGAGTAAGCGCAAAGATCAATTGTATAGATTGTGCGTGTGAAATCTTACAAAGTCTAAAGCCCAAATGGACTTAAATACCCTTGTCTTATAAAACACTGTATGTGATTCTAAACACAGTATAAGACCAATCCTATAAATACAATGATTACTATAAAATCAGACTTAACAATATCCCCCTTAGTAATCATTGGCGTTGTGGTCTTCAAAATCAAACATCTAAATCAGCACTGACCATCTAATAGACTTTGCAAAGCTTTCGGACTTTAAAAAAAAATTCTTCTCAGCATCTTTCAGTTTGAGTAATCTTTGTTGCCTTGACAAGACTGGACCATTTTGGAATAAACTTGAAAGAACAGTTGATTCACCAGCTTGTGCTCTAGACGATTCACCTCTTTCAAATAAACTTGAATGAACTGTGGTGATCGGAGCTGGAACAACAAAAGACAAATATAGCTGAGAAAAATTGAATCTTGAGCAAATCTTGAGCAAATCTTGATCAACAGATAAACGTTGGAGCTCTTTGTCTTTTTAAGTTCTCCTTAACTTCTCCCGCTCATGACCTTGATGATATGGATCAACTTGGTCATGCAAATGTGGAAGACGAGACAGCTTAAAATCTGCAAAATCAGAGTAAGGGAGAGAAAGGAGAGGGTTTGCGGTACACGTTGGTGGCGCAAAGTGAAGTTTGCGCTAGACGAAGGTGTCGCAAAGTGTGGTTTTCGCTACCAACTGTTGGCGCAAAACTGACTTAAACTCTGGAAATTTTACCTGATAAGCTCTTTGACTCCCCCTACACAAATGCACTAAAATGTGACAATTCAAGTTAGCATTTGTATAGAGAATCAGATACTCCCTCTAGAAAACAGATATTATCTTTTCAGAAATTTATCCTTATTCACTCCCCCTTGAATAATGAACAAACCCATTTAAAAGATACGAGAACACAAAAATTGAAACATCAATGTAGAAAGAAAAATATACTAAATATATAAAAAATTTAACACTAAACAAATAAAATTCTAATCAGTAAAACATCACAAATTTATCAATCAGTTGAAATCAAATGTATGTTGTTGGATATAGAAACAAGTTTTAATGCATATCAAGTTGAGACATGTTCAGTTTCAAAAACTTTCATCAATCTATTAAGTGTGCTCGCATGTGAACTTTTATTTAGCTTAAAGAAAATGCAATTCTAAAAATATAATAGAAAATTTTGCAAATAATCACACTAAGCCATCTTAAATTAAGACTTTCACCAATTTACAAGTTTATCGCAACTCAGAAATATCACCAAGTATCATGAGATGTGTGCTCATTGGTATCTTTTAGCATTGTGCACATTGGCATCTTCACATGAGTGTGCTTTTTGGCATCTTTTAAGCTTGTGCACTTTGGCATCTTTTAATCAAAAAGTTCAGTAAGTAAATAACATGTCGTAAACGTAACTTTCTATCTGATTTTATTGCAGGATTTGGGTCAGCCGCTCCCAGACCAGTTGGCCTTAGGGGACTAGGTGTCAAGTACCCCTTGGAACTTTCTCTCCTAGATCAAAAGGCTACATCGACACATCCTAAACCAATTCATACCAGTAGAACATGACTTTCGATCTGATTCTATAGAAGGATTTGGGTTCGATCACTCCTAGATCAAATGACCATAGGGGATCAGATGACAAGCATCCCACAGAACTTACTTTCCCAAACCAGAAAGGTCACAGGTACAAACTTTTAAACTTAGAGATTTCTGATTTATAAGAATTTAATAATCATCTCAATCACAAGGTTTTACATCTAAGTGCTTAGCCCATATTTTCATTCCGATCGAAAATTCTGACTTTTTAGGTTTTCTAAGCATTGTAGACTATAAATATTCCGAATCACACAACTTTAAAACATATCAAAAGCTACAAACATGTTGCTCACTTTTCGACTTTTGTTAGACTTGAAATTTGAACATATAAAAACTTTAATATAAACAAAGCAACTTGAAAATTTATCCTAGACACACATTTAATTCAAAAGAAAGAAAAATTGTAAAACTTTTACTTTAGAGAATAAAATTTGTGAAGGTTTAAACTTTTAAATTCAACATGCCGAGATTTGAAAATAGAAACATTTGATAAAAAAGAATCGGCAAGTTTATATTCAGTTGAAACAAAATATAATTCAAAAATATCATCTTCCACATAATGTAAAATGAAATTTGTGTCTCTTTTGAAAAATTTTGGGTTGAACAAAATCAGGGTTTGAATAAGATTGCTCAGATTCTTTAAAAAAAATATGAGAAAATTGGAACAACATCATTATCAGAGATAAATGCAGCGGAATATAGTAGATGCACTCACAGTTTCTCATTAGTCAGAAGCTGAAAAATATTGAATAACGAGTCCTAGACTGACCTGTCTAGAAGTCAATGTCTTTGAAGCACGGGTTCTGAGCTGAATTACTCAGAAGCCAAATTTCTCTTACTCCCCCTTGACATTAGATGCCTGCAACTTAGAAGCAATTTAAGATTTTGGTACCCACATGAATTTGGGCCTATGTTTGTTAGTTGCAGTTCTTATGGGGATAAACTTGATAGATTTAACATATAAAGCACGAGAGAGATAATCACAAGAATGAACAGAAGAATCAAAGAAGAGAAAGCATAATCATCTGAACTAGAATCAAAAGAAGAATATTAGATATGTTTTGAAATTCGAATCATTTGCTTTATAGAATATTTTGAACTTTTATTACAAGTAGCAAATGAATCACTTTTATAAAGTTTGTCTACACATCCATCCTCATACTCGTAGAATCATCTGATGTCCGCTTCACTCTCCATATTTTCTTTGAAGACTTGTTCAAAGTCCGATCTGAAAATTTTGAATCCGAAGAATTAGAATTATCAGAAATGACTGACTCTTGTTCCTTTGACTTCTTTGACAGTCTTCTTTTACGCTTAGGTTTATAATAATCATCATTTAGCGTAAAAGAATCATCAAGAATTTTCGTTTTCAGATTGGAATCAGAAGAAACAATTTTACCTAAGGCACCCAACTGATCAACCAATAAATCTGAACTAACCTCGGAGTTAGAAAAATTATGAGAAAGGTTTTCAGATTTTGGAAATTCCTTTTTGTTTTCTTGAAGAACAGAAGAAAGGCTAGAAATAGAATCTTGATTTTGAGAAAATAAATTTTCTTCAAGACTTGAAGTCATGAAAAAAAGAAAGATATCAGATTCAATTTCTTTTAGAATATTTTGATCTTACATTTTATCTTCAAGGTCAATGATTTTGCCTTCTAATACTAAAGGGTGAATATATCTCCTAGAATCATAAGAAACCGGAGATACATTTTCTTATCAGAATTATTGGCAAAAATATCAACAAAATCATCAGACACCGAAGACTTGACGGGAGATATTTCATTTAAACCTTTTCTGCCTCTCCTTGATTTTTCAGGAAAATATTTTGCATTTTCATGCGTATAAACAAAAGAAATTTCCTTTTTCTTATTATTCATCCTTTTCTCATTTTCGATTTCTAACACTTGTTTTTCATTCATCCAATCAATTTTAAACTGAGGAGCATATTGAGCAAGAGTTAGATAATCGTATTTATATAAAGTAGGGGATTTTTCTATCGCATTGTTTAAACAATGAGGATTTTCAAAACCAAGTCCCCATTTTTATTTTAAAGCTTCATCACTCCTTGGTTTATTCATGAAAATTGTTTGTTCAGATTGGTTCCTTCGATATAACTTTTCTTCTAACTTATTTATTTTATCCGAAAAACTGTCTTTTAAAATTGTCATTTCAGACAAAGACTCAAGATAAATCTTAGTTGAATTTTCCAAATTATCCAATTTCTTTTGAAAGAAATCTTTAGTATGAATCAAAATAGATTTTTCATCTTTCAAAGAAATTTTCAATTTGTCAATCAAATCTGACTTTTCAGAATTTAAATTCTTTTCAGATAAGAGATGTGAACGAAGATCATGTAAAGCAGAAATCATAATATTCAACTGTGAAGAAATAAAATTGTAATCAAACTCAGTTATTACCTCATCTTCATCAGCATCAGAATCATCATCATTTGATTGATCATCTCCGATAAAACACATGTGAGCGGTCTCAACAGTATCAGCTTCATCATCGGAGTAATCAAGCTAGTACTCCTCTTCCACAAGTTAAGTAGTTCCATTATCTCTTTTCTCAGCGAGTTCCAGTTTCTTCCTATAATATGCCGAATCCCGAACCTTCTTCATTCTACACTCCTTTGAAAAATGACCCAGCTTTCCACAATTGTAACATGCGGCATCTTTCATAGCCTCGGGCACTTGGACATTCTTTGACCCAGACGTGAAGCGCAGAAAGTTGGAACCCGACTGAGGTTGGAACTTTTTTTTATAATGTTGTGAGAGAAGGATCATTGCTTTCTCAAGCGCCTCGCCATCATCATCAGTGGCCCCGTCGTAAGCATTATCAGACAATGCTTGATTTTCCAGATGACTCGTTAGAAGTGCAACTGGGTCCACTGACTTCTTGTTCTTCTTCTCCAGTTTGGCCTTCTTCTCTATGACAATGCACTCATCTGTCAGCAAGATCTCAAACACCTCTTGGATTTTCATTGTAGAAATTCTGACATCATTCCTCAAGCGATGGCAAGATTTATTTCATTCTGGTTGAAGTGCATTGAGGAATTTCAGATTTGTCTCAAGCTCAGTCTTTCGCACTTTTATTTTTCTCAAATCATTTATCACGGCATATAATCTGTCATACACAGTTTTCAATAAATCCCCATCCTTGGCTTTGAATTCTTCAATGTTGTTCATGTAACGAGTATGTCGGAGTTGAGTAGCAACTGAAGAACCAAGCATAATCTTTTCTAGATGTTTCCACATAAGATTAGGATGATTTTTGAAATAATCAATCCTGTTGTAGATAGAGTTTCGCAATGCTAGCATCAGATTTGCCTTTATATCACGATCAGCTTGATACTGCGATAATTCATCAGGTGTATATTCTTTGGTAGGCTTATATAATCCAGAAGCCAACTTGGGTTTTTCAAAAGGTCCTTCAGATATAATGTTCATCATGTCATTTCCATTCTTTTGACGCTCTATAAAATTCAGAAACCTATCTTGCCACGGAGTAAACTCGTTTTCATCAATCAGAACCGGAGGACGATTTCTGTACCCAATGACATCATGAGATCATTTTTGTAAAACTGATCTTGATATGCAAACTTTGCAGAATCCATATCGTCAGAAAAATTCTATGTCTGAAACACGGAAGAGATGGCGCAAACTGGATGTTTGCGTGAGAAGTATGTTACGCAAACTGAGGTTGTGGCGAGTTGTATAAGACGCAAACTAGATTTGCGTGAGCTGAAGAAGACGCAAACTAAGCTTTGCGTGAAGAGCTAGAGACGCAAACTGAACTTTTCGTGAACACTGACTGGCGCAAACTTTCTGTGGCGTGATGAGAAGATGACGCAAAGGTAACTTCCGCTAGAAAGAGATGACGCAAAACAACCTTTTCGTGAGGCGTTGGAGACACAAATCAAGCTTTGCGTGAGGTAAAGAAGACGAGAACTTCTCTTGCGTAAGACTAGGATGGCGAGAACTTTACTTTTCACTAATCACTGAAAACGCAAACTTAGCTTTGCGTGAATCAAAGGAAGCGAGAACCTACTTTCTGCAAACAATGGACTTGAGCAAAGCTCAAGATGAACTTGCGCAAAGCAAGATGAACTCGTGCAAACCACTATGAACTCGCGCAAAGTTGAGATCTGGCGCAAAGTGATGAAAAAACTTAGAAATCTTCTAAAACTGATTACAAAAATGATTTTAAAGAAAATCTCTCACACATTTCTATCAAACTTTTTGATTAAAGAACACAAAAACAGAAATTTGTGAAATCAACAGTACGTGAAAACCGTTTTCCAGAAACTTGAAAAATCTAGAAATTGAAGATCAAAACTTGATTTTCTTGCAAATTGATGTGAATTAAAATTGTTTTACAATCAAAATCGAATCCAACAAACCAGATTACATAGAAATTCAGTCAAAAACAAGCCCGAATTTGATGATTTATCCAAAAACGAGATTTTCTTGAAAAATTAAAGAAAATCGATCAAATTTTTAGATTAATTCACAAATTCAGAATTCGAAAACAGTTCTCTCAAATCTATCAGATTTAGATTGGCTCTGATACCAATTGATAATCCAAGAATCCTCTAAATCTTAGAGAGAGAAAGTAGAGAGAGAGAGAGTAAGCGCAAAGTATATTTCTATTGAATGTGTGTGAGAATCTTACAAAGACAAAGACCGAAGGGACTTAAATACCCTTGTCTTATACAACACTGTACGTGACTCTAAACACAATATAAGACCAAGCCTATAAATACAATGATTACTATAAAATCAGATTTAACATATTGTTAATGCGTTTTAGTGTTGGAATCAATGTCTTGTTATGTTAAGTCAATGTTTGATAAGGTCAATATATTTACTTTTTAAGCTTTTATTGTGGTCAAGGATGTTTGACCATATAACTAGTGTTCTTTGCTTTTGTAATCTTGTAACTAGAAGTAACACTTTATTGTGAGATCTTTGTGACTTTGTGAGACATTTGACATTGTTAGAGCATAGATTTGTTGGATGCAATATCATTAATACTGAAGATAAAAGTCAAGCAAGTCAAAGCCTCAAAGTCAACTCTCAAGCATCAAAGTAAAAGTCTATGTGTAATAAGTCAAAGTCAAAGTGTAATTGTTTTATTTTCTTGTCTGATTTTGTAGTAATCATTGTATTTATTTTCCTTAGTCTTATATGTGTTTAGAGTGCTTATCTGTTTTGTTATGGCTTGGGGTATTTATGTCCCCTTGTAGGCTTTGTTTTGTAACTTTGGAACTTCATATTGAATATCAGTTTACATTTGGCGCTCTCTACTTTCTCTCTCTACAATTTAGTAGATTCTTGGACTTTCAATTGGTATCAGAGCAATCTGAATCTTGAGAGGATTGAGATAAAATGATTTTCGTTTATGAATTTGTGGATTAAAGCAGAAAATTTAATCGATTTTCTTGAATTTTTTAAGAAAATCTCGTTTTTTGCTTTTTCATCGAATTCGGACTGTTTTCTGGTCGAATTTTTTAGCAAATAGTTTCGTTGGATTCGTTTTTGATAAAGGAACATTGTTAATTTACATCATTTTGGAAGAAAAATGGTTTTTGATCATCAATTTTGAGAAATTTCAATTTTTCTGAAAACTTGTTTTTCACATACTGTTCCATTCTCAAAATCTTGATTTTGTGGTTTTTAATCGAAATTTTTGTTTGAAAAGTGTTATAAACTTGTTTTCGATCAATTCTGTGTGATTTAGTTTCATTAATTTCATGGCTATAATCGATTTTTGCAAGTTTTTCTTGATTTTCAGCGGTTTACGCCAAATCTGAACTTTGCGCTAGTTCATCTCAGGTTTGCGCGAGTTCATCTTGTTTGCGCGAGGTCTTCCAGTGCATTTGCGTCTTCAGGGTGATTTCTCGAAAAGTTCAGTTTTTCGCTCTGTGTTCATCACGCAAAGTGAACTTTGCGTCTCCCGTGCATCAAGAGAAGTATAGTTTGCGTCTCCCGTGCATCAAGAAAAGATCAGTTTGCGTTTCTTTCTGTTCACGCATAGTACAGTTTGTGTATTCCTCAGCTCACGAGAAGTTCAGTCCAATTGCATTTCCGAGTTTGCGCATTAGGAGTCTCACGCAAAGTTACATTTGTGTCTCTAGCTCCTCACGCAAAGCTTGGTTTGCGCTTTATTCGCCTCACGAAAAGTTTGTTTTGCGCCTTCTTCAGCTCACGTAAAGCTAGTTTGCGTCTTCCTCAGCTCATGCAAAGCTAGTTTGCGTCTCATACTACTCACGTAAATCTAAGTTTGCGTCTCTAGTTACTTACAGTTTCAAGACTTGATTTTTTTCTGACTTTATCAAGATGTCTCTACAAGCACAAATTTACATGAACGACATAATGATGTCTTTGGGATCTGATACTCGTCCTCCAGTTCTGATAAATGAGAATGAATTTCAGCAATGGCAGGCCAGATTAATCAACTTCATAGAGAGACAACCAAATGGTGACAATATGATGAAGTCTCTGACTGAGGGTCCTATGGAGATGCTTATGAAAGAAATACCAGCTACTGCAACTACTCGGGCTACAAGAGTTGAAAAGTCTATAAGAGAGTATGATGCTGATGAGCTCTTAAGATATCAAGCTGATAGTCAAGCAAAGTCAAATCTGATTCTTGCTCTACCCAATTCAATCTACAACAGAATTGACTGTTTCAAGCAAAATCCTGTCAGGATCAAAATTCTAAACAAGATTTTAATCTAAACACTCATAAACTATGTTAAAGAAGTCGCGGAATAACACTTTAACAGTAAATCAATCAAACAGTATATAAATATCAGAGACAGGATCATAGGCTCTGATATAAATATCAGAGACAAGATCAGAGGCTCTCATATAAATATCAGAGACAAGATCAGAGGCTCTGATATAAATATCAGAGAAGATCACTTTCTCCCCCTTGAAAGATGAAAGAGTCTTTGTCTCCCCCTTGACCAAAGAATGAAGTCTTTTATGTTCTCCCCCTTTACACATGCTTGGAGATACAAAGGAGTGATTTTTACCATTTGTGAATCGCAATCATCTTTCCAGCAAGAACAAAATCAACATTCTTCTTGATACATCAGAACAATACAACAGTTGCTGAGATTTCTGTCCTATCTGTCGTGAAATTAGTGCAGCAAAAGATCACTTGAAAAAATGCCATGAGTTCTTATGATCCATCTCTTATGAAGACAGAATTGAAGAAACATGCTCAAAATTGACAGATCTGCTGAGTTCAATCCAGATTTGAAGATTGTCCAGAAAACCGTTCTTAAGCGCAGAGCCTCTTTTGGCTCACCAGGAACCACGCAGAGGCTGCAGCAGAGGTTGATCAAACAAACGCAAAGGCTGTCGTGCAAATGCTACTGCAGAAAATGTCGTTCATTTGATCGAATTTGATAGCAACATAATGGAAACTTTACAAGTCTAAGTTGTGTTCTATACTTCAGTATTCAATCGTCTGCTGTCAAGTGTTGTCTAGAAAGTTATGCGCAGCTGCTGTCCAAATTGATTCGTTTGTTACTATCATGATTTCAGCCCATAATCAGTTTCAAAATCGCAGAGTTGCTGTCATATTTGCATAGCTGTATAATTTTAATAATATCTCTCTCATTATAGCTCCAAATTTCATGATTCTAGATGCGTTGGAAATCTAAGATACAGATGAACAACTTTCATGTTTTGAGTTTTCTCAAAATAAAGATGCTTATATGTCAAAAACTGTATTGAATTCGAGTGATAGTTGTTGGACAAAAGGTTATTTGTTGTTGTTTGCTGCTGTTTGTTGCTGTCCATGTTAACACAAATTGTTTCGAAATATATTGAGGAACTGTGTTATGCCATGGCAGAAGCATGCTAATCATAAACAAGTAAAAAATTCAAAGAGGTTCTGATCACGCTTACCCACAGAGGCTGCAACAGAGTTTTTTTTTCGTCCAGCTGATGTTTAGATATGGTGGTATCAAAACAAGCAATTCTCTTATTTGTTTGACATCAGAAGTTGTCCAGAACTTATGCGTGTGATCAATTGTTGTCCAGTCCAGAGGTTGGTCAATGAAGCTATCTATATGGTATACAGAACTGGTGCAGAAGGAGAACACATAAGTTAATTCACAAAGGCTATGCATAAGAGCTCTGCAATCAATCTGTTTGTGCAGAGCCTCTGACGCAGTTCACAGAGCCTCTGTGACAAATCACAAAACCTTTCTATTCAGATTTTGATCAACCAGCAGAACATATAGAAGCATGCTTAGAGCCTCTGAACTCATGCAGAGGCTGCCCAGAACTAGATCAAAGTCTGCGCAGCGCTTGATCAAACTGTGCAGAATGTTTCTGCAGAAGCTGTCTATAATCAGAGGCAGATCACAGAGCCTCTGTGGACCAAAAACTCTGATGAGCAGAGACCAGAAGGGAGGCCAGAGGTAGACATAAAAATACATATCAGAGGTCGTTGGTCCAGAGGTCGCAGTCAGCCAAGAGCCCGAAGCCCGAATTTTTTGAATTTTTTGACAGCATTGCGCTGTTTCAGAAACACGCGCACAAATTTTTACTCGAAGCTCTGATTTTCATGAGTCCAGTTGCGTTGGATTGCTAAAACATAGACGTATGACTTTGATGTTTTGAGTTTTCTCAAATTCCATGAGCTGATATGCCAGAATTTGTTTCAAAGTCTGCGTTAGAGTGTTGGACCGAAAGCATCGCATTTCACTCGCGCTCTTTCCGCTTTCAAGAACGGTGTTCTCTCGACGTTTCATCATGGTTTCAAGATGCTATTGTGAAACATAATTTTTCACTCCCTCCTCCGTTATTCAAGTTTATGGTCGGTGCTGAACGCTTACTCAACGGGATCTTAAGAGTCAAATTTTCTGTTTTGACGACTGTTATGCGCAGCTGTGGGAAAACTTGCAAAACTCACTTATTTTTCATCCATAATGGATGAATCAAAGTTCGTTGGAAATATAAGAGGCTGGATTTCAATGTGCATGTTTTATGTTTTCTCTCAATCAGGCTCCTTGATGGTCAAAAACAACGGTGAAGTTGAAACATGAAAGCTGGACAAATTGGGATAATTCGTCTAAGTCTTTCAAGAATATGAGCCTACATTTGATGGGGAGCTTATGATGCTTTGAAGAATCGAAGAACGACAAACGAAAGCTTCTAAAGAAAGCAAGGGGGAGACTATATGATGATGTTTTCTTTATAAAACATTAGGGGGAGATTGTTAGCTTAAATTAGCCCCCAATTTAATTGAATGTTTTATAAAGAATTGTATTTTGGGCATATTAATTAGTTGTATGGGCATGAGCCTTTTTATTGTAAATGGGCCCTATTAATAGGTGCACATGGCTCATTTGGTCTTTTAGGTTTTGGAGAGAACACTTTTCACACACAGATCAGGTGAATTTCATGAGAGTCGCTTAAAATGTTTAGTGTGATGTTCTCCCATTTTCTCCTCCATTGTTAATCAATCTAAGCATATGAGATGTGATTTTGATGAATATTGTTCTTCATTTCTCTCTTGTATCTTCTATTATATGGAGTTCTTCATTTGTTGTCTGTATTGGGATCTAACAGTGAGCTTTAGAGAATTCTTCCACTTCCATAGGAGTGACAAAAATAGGATTTGGCTTTAAATGAATAAAGGTTTCACATGCGCCTAAAATCTTTGGACTATCTGGGTTTCGAATGTAAGGAAGGGCACTTTCTTTGGCTTTGGTTGCTTCTGTTTCTTCTTTTCTCAAATCAGCTTTTGCTTTCCTGATTATCTGCCTTTCCTCCTTTTCCCTTTGTTTTCTTTCTTTGTACAGCTTGTTCCTGAAGTCTTGGATATCAACAATAATTGGCCTTTCTTCTTCAAGATCTTTTGGTTTGGGCTTTGAGGTAGGAATTCTTGATCTTTTTGACTTCCTGGGTTTGTCAGCTTTTGGTTTCGGCTTGGAAAGATCAGCTGGTTGTTCAGAGTCAAAATCTTCAGGCAAAGGAAGAGCAAATCTTGGTTCAGAATCATCAATGGTTTCAGGGACAGAGAAGTTTCTTGTGGGAGAAACAATAGGAATAGCCGTCAAGATTGCATCTTCATCAAACAATCTGTAAGATGGTGGAGTATAATCAATGGTACCAGCAAACTGTGCAACCTCCATAACTTCGGCTTGTTGAACTGGAAACGTTTGATCAAAATCTACAATCTCTTCATCTTCACCTTCAAGATCATCAAAATTTTCATCTAAAGTTTCTCCAAATAAATCATCAAACACATTCTCTCTTTGACTCAGGTATCCTTGTGCAATAGAATTTTGTACAAATTCTTCAATAGTAACTGAATTCTCTGGATCAGGTCCATCACTTTCAATATTATTCTCAATAACGTTCATTCCTTCCTCCTTAACTTTCCAGTAACTGTCATACCTAGCAGCAGCCTGTTCATCATCATCACTTTCATAGTCATCTAGGTTGACAAAGTTATCAGCATTAACTCCTAACATCTGCATTACTTCCTCAACAGTGGCAATCGCAGGCTTTTCAACCCTTGATTCCGTATTGTCATAGATCATCAATTCAACTTCAGCCTCTGGAACATTCTCTTCCATTTGTTCATTTTCTGACTGTTCTACATGAATAGTTTCAGCTACTTCAGTCCCCTATTCCTCAACAGTAATAATAACAGTATCTTCCGCAGTTTTCAGACTTTTGTTCATCTCCCCCCCATGATCTTGATCAGAATCGCGATCATGTCTTTTCTTTAAAACTGCATCAGATTGAGCCTTGCAAGAAAGTTGAACTGCTATGGTTAGATCCTGTAAGTGATTCTCTACCGAATTTTTGAACAGGTTGAACTGAGACTGTGTGACATAATCTACTGGAACCTGAGGAACAATTGGTTGGGATTGTTGCCTCAGTAAACTAATAAGATCTGTTTCGGCTTGATCTGCTGGAGCTTCTGATAACAGTTGGGCTAGAAGTAGAGATTTCAGCTCAGAAACTGATTGAACTGGTGGTGGTTGTGGAATAGATGATGGTGGAACTGTTTGCTCAGGCTCCTCAACAACTGGATTTTTTCCTTTTAGCATCCTCAACACCTTTCCAATCTCCTCCTCAAACTTTGTTGTTGCTTTACTCATATCCAACTGAAATTTCTGCGATAAAGAGGTTTCAACGACCTTTAGGGCGTCATTGAGAAATTCCCTTGAAACGAATTCGGGTAACGTAACCCCGGGGCTACTCAAGCTTCCCGTTAACACAGTTGTTGAAGATACAACATTGTGGCCTGTGCTCAAAGCTGACATGACGTTAGCAATGACAGGACTTCCACTTGATCCTCGTAGTCCGGATTGCGGATCTACTACAGATGTTCCGACCGGGTCACTAAGACGACCGGTGATAGCAGATATGATTGGTTGTGTCCTAGGAATGAAAATAGATGTAACAATTGGTTCTAGACTCAATGATGCACTGAAAGAAATCAAACTCGGGGGCAACTGAGTTCTTGTTTCAATACCTGCCATTTTCGAGTGAAAGGCAGATAGAGTATGTGCTAAGTCCCCATGAAAAGTTGAGACTATAGCCTATTGAGAGGCAATAGAATGGCTGGCTGAGGTGTGCATATGCATTAGTGGACGACTAATGTTTGTTTCAATACCTCTTGCTCGCAACACATGCGGTGAGGTAGTGGATGTGGCAACCCTTCTAGAATGATAAGTTCGGATACACACACTCTCACCATGTTCTTTTTCTACATTCACACTAGTCCTCACATTTTTTGGATTTTCAACTATTACTCCCTCTTCTTGCCTTATAACTCCAGAGTCAGAAACAATATTCCTGATTATTGAATCAACACCTTCCAAGTCAGGATCTCTTGCAGTAGAACCAAGACTGTGGTGTAAAGAAACATTTTCCAAAAATGCAAAACTATGACCCAAGTTATCATCAGAATTAACATTTTGATCATTTCCTTGATCTGCTGCATCCTGTGCTGATGTTGCTGAAGGTACCGAAGTACTAGACGAACTTGCTTGTCCAACCGATATTGTTTTCTCAGAGTTCTGAATTTCATTGGAATTCTCTTCCTGAGTGCCCAATTGAGGAATGATGGCAATCTCAAGTTGAGATGTAGGAATCACTAAATACGTGGCAGATTGTGCCTGTGTTCCCACACCCTCCAGTACAGAAGTCCGACCCACTCCTGAACCCCTCTATATATTTTCTATCTGCTCACTTTCCCGTTCAACTACTCCCGTAGTATGTTGAACCCTCACTGACTCCGCTCGACTAACAGGTTCTGAGTCCTGGGTAGGGATATCTGGCTCTGGCAATCCCATGGACTCCCTATATTGCCTAACACTCGGAGCATTCTGATCGGCATAAGCAAGTAGTGCAGCAGGGACTGGAATCTCAAAAGAGAAGGATTGCTTCTGCTTTTGAAGATGAGTCATTTCATTTTCTGGGGCACTTTCATGATGTGATCTCTTTGGAACATTTCGGTTGGATCTCAAAATGCCTCGGACAATAATTTGTAAAAATCTCTGATAAGGGACATATTTTGGCTTCTTTGTATGTCTCTTGCTCAGAACTTTCTCATACAGTTTCATCCAGATGGCCACAACATAATCAACATGCAGATCATAAATGATGGCATGGAACAGTCTTAGACTATGAATATTTGTATTGTCGTGCCCAGAGTGTCGTGAAGTCAAGCACTTGTTGATCACTGAGAAAAACTGATAGTAGAATGGTGGCAAGTTTGACTTCCGAAAGTCACTCATCTTTGTAAGATTTCCAACATAACCAAGAGCACAAATACCAGCAAACATTTCATGATCAGACGGATAAGGATCAAAAGTTGTCTTTCCTTCTCTGGAATCTGGCAAAGGTAGATCAAGAAGCAAACGAAGTCTTTGAAAGGTCAGGATGGATGTGAAATTGTCAATGTGAATGGTGAAATGCTTTCTGTTGCCTTGCACTACATGCTCAATGGTTCTCCATGCTTATTTTAAATAGATCATTGGCACAGTAGCAGTTGTAGTTAAAGCAGTACAGATTGGATGGTTTTTCAGTATCTCCTTTATCGCTGGCTTGACCATGAGATTTTCAAATATTACAAGATGATTATTTGGTGACAAAGAAAGATATTCTTGAGGATTGATCAATTGAAGATCAGGATTAGCATCAACTTCAGAAAAATGAGATCGGGAAGAAGGCATGGGCATTTCCCGTGAAACATTTGGATCATGTTCATCCATCTGTACACTTTGGTCATGAAAATTTTCCTCCGCCATTGATTTCCTGTAAAATCATAAAATGTATTGGATAAAATCCAATATGTCAGTATAGCTCCAAAAACCTGTTTTTAAAAAAAATTGAAGTACAAAACAATGTACTTGAGATCTTGCAATGAAAGCACAGTAAGTTGCATAAAACAAATTGCAACTTTGAATGAACAAACTTACACAACAACACACAAAAAAAAACATAAAAAAATTGACACTAACACTTTATATTTCGAATTTGTTCTGTCAAATTAATGTTGTATTTAAAAAAAAAATCATACTGATTTTGCAAAGGTAACAAAAACTTTCAACTCTTTATTTGAATTTTTTTTGAAATGAATTTCAACAACACCCAAACTTTGCCAAAAAAAAACTTTTTATTTGAAAATTTTGAAATTCAAATTCAAATTTGACTTTCAAAATTCAAACTTTTCACCTTATTATTAAAAAAATTGCTTTTAAGCTTCTTTTAATCTTGAACAAGATGAATAAGGATTATGAATTAATGTGTTCATCCTTTAAGTCTAGAAAGTCCAGATTAGTTTTCTTCATAATAGCAATACAATTCCAGAGTATGGGTTGAATTCTGTTCAGTCCAAAAACAGTGTACAGTTCGGTTCAAACTAATCCAATAGTTATGGAAACCTGCAAACAAAATCAGTATATAGAGCAATCCCAGATTCTATCAAATATGATTTTCAATACTAACATTAGTTTGAAAGAACAAATCCAACATTTGAGTGTTCTGTAAAAAAAAAATTGAACAGTGAAGAACATGAATCGACAAAACTGAAAAATCAAACCCTAGAATCTATAAAACTAAAAACAAACAACCAAATAAAGTGAAAAACAACCACCTGCACTTAAATCTTCGAAGAAAAGATCTGAAAAGTCGAAAGTCGCAAGAAAATGAGAGAGAAAAAAAATCGCTAAGTGAAAAAAAACTCGCAAGTGAAAAAAAATAACTCGACAAAACTAAACACATATATATATACTCGACAAAACTCGCTAGTCAAATAACTCGCAAGTCACTATTCATTCACAGAACTCGCAAGTCAAAGAACTCGCTAGATACTGTTCATTCATAGAACTCGCTAGTCACATAACTCGCTTGCCACTGTTCATTTGAATAAAATTCGCACACAACGCACGATTTGAGTTTTTTTTTCTCTCTCTTATCAACAAAAACAAGGTATTTGTCTCAAAAATCGACAAATAGGTGTGTGATTTTCACTTAAGAAACAATTTAAGTGAAAAATTTTGTGAAACTCGCAAGCCTAAGGAATAAGAATGATGAAACTCCCAGACTGAAGGAACTTTCTCTCTCAAACTCGCAAATAATGCCTTGCGCGTTTTTGAAACTCGCACGCCTCTATCAGTGCGTTTAAAGCAAACTCGCTAGCTTTACCATGTGTGTTTTCCAAAGTCGCTAGCTTCAGCTTGCGCGTTTTCCAAACTCGCTAGCAATGCCTTGCGTGTTTAAGCTATGCATAGTGTTTTGCGCGTTTCCTTACTTAGAAAAATTTTGAGAAAATTTTTCAGAAAATGAAATCTTTCCAAAAATGTAAAAGTTGACTTTCCCAAAATAGCCTCTTTTCAAAATTTGACTTTTTAGCACAAAATGAGTATTTTTCTCAAGAAAAACTTTTCAAACTTTTCAGAACTTTCAAACTTACATACAAACTTACAGACTTTTCATTAAGCTCCCCCTTGAAGTATGCACACATCTTTATTTCTCCCCCTTGAATTTTTGCTGTCAAGCACAAATCATGATGTATGAGTCCTGATCTGATTTGATCAGAAGTCATAGTCCAGTACAAATCCTGGAAAACAGATAAAACTTTTGGTACTCTTTGAGCATGAGTCTTGGTTTGTTAAAAGTATCCAGCTTCTTGAAATTGAGAATATGTATTACACTAGCATACCAGATGTAAATGAAATGCTCCCCCTTAGAAATATAAAGAATGATGTAACTATTCGTTAAGGTTCAACATACCAAGTTTGTTGATTACAAAATTGAATCTCTTTTCATCAAGAGATTTTGTAAATAAATCAGCAACCTCTAGGTCAGTTGAAACAAAATGCATTTCTACATCACCTTTTTCAACATGGTCTTTTATAAAGTGATACCTGATATCTATGTGTTTCGTCTTTGAGTGTTGTACAGGATTTGATGTGATGGCTATTGCACTCTTAGAATCATAGTAGATTGGTACCTTATGGAATGTGTATCCATAATCTCTCAACTGGGTTCTCATCCATAGAACCTGTAAGCAACAACATGCAGCCACGACGTATTCCGCTTCAGCTGTAGATGTGGATACACAATTCTGTTTCTTTGATGACCAGCTGACCAGTTTATCTCCTAGATAATGACATGCTCCAGATGTGCTTTTCCTATCTAATTTATTCCCTGCATGATCTGCGTCAGTGTATGCAATTAATTCAAACTTGGAATCTTTTGGATACCAAAGGCCCAAATTCGGAGTGCCTTTCAGATACCTCAAGATTCTTTTGACAGCAGACAAATGTGTCTCTTTAGGATTCGCCTGATACCTTGCACAAAAACATGTTGCAAACATAATATCTGGCCTACTTGCTGTCAAATAAAGAAGAGATCCAATCATGCTTCTGTAGATATGTTGATCTACTGATTTTTCGAAGATATCAGCATCTAATAAACTACCGGCTTGCATGGGAGTCTTCATAGGTGAAGTAGAGTTCATGTCAAATTTCTTCAACATGTCTCCGATATATTTAGCTTATTTATAAAAATCCCTTCCGGGGTTTGCTTAACTTGCAGGCCTAAGAAAAATTTGAGTTCACCCATCATTGACATTTGAAAACGCTTTTTCATGATATTTTCAAATTCTACGCACAATTCTTGTGAAGTTGAGCCAAAAATTATATCGTCAACATAAATTTGTACAAGTATTAAATCCTTACCTTTCTTTTTGAGAAAAAGAGTAGTGTCGATTGTACCATTCCGAAAACCTGACTCAGTTAGATAGACTGGAAGCGTTTCATACCATGCAGTGCATTATCAAGAACATAGACATGATCTGGAAATTTCGGATCCACAAAGCCTTCAGGTTGACTCACATAGACTTCTTCATGAAGAATGTCGTTGAGAAAAGCAGACTTCACATCCATTTGATAGACTTTGATATTCTTGTGAGCCGCATAAGCAAGAAATATCCTTATGGCGTCAATCCGAGCAACTGGTGCATAGGTTTCGTCATAATCAATCCCTTCTTGTTGATAGTACCCTTTTGCAACCAGCCTTTCTTTGTTTCTTATGATAATTCCAGCCTCGTCCTTTTTGTTTCGGAAGACCCACTTTGTTCCAACAATTGATTTGTCTTTGGGTCTTGGTATCAGTCTCCACACTTTGTTTCTTTTGAACTCATTCAACTCATCCTGAATTGTATTTATCCAATTTGGATCCTTTAAAGCTTATGACGGCTTCTTTGGTTCACTGTTGCTCAGAAAACTTGAAAACATGCAGAAATTAGTTGTTGCCGGTGGAAAAGCAGATCTGGTAGTCACTCTAGCAGACGGATCACCAATTATGTTTTCTGGAGGATGATCCCTTGTCCATCTGTGTGAGCTTGGTAATACATCAACCTCTGTTTGATTATTAGAAGAATCAAACTCATCTTCTATTGCTGGTTCTTCAGAAGTTGAATTAATTTGAATTTCTGATTCTTCTGAAGAAGATATAATTGGACTTGATGTGTGTTGCAATGGAACAGCTTCTGCAGTGGGAGTTTCCAACACATTTCCTTCAGATGTAGATGGAATATCTTCACTGTTTGTTGAAGTTGTGTTGTCTGAAACTTCTTGTACTTGAGATGTAGAAGCTTCTCCATTATCTTCAAAGGGTCCGGATATATCTGCAGTGGTAGTGGATGTATCAGTGATAGGTATGTCATTTTGATCTTGTATGTTCTGAAATTCATCAAAAGCATCATAAAACAGTAAATCTAAATCTGAATCAGTCAAAGATTTAGAAATCTCAGTCTGTTTTGAAGCAGGTTCCACACTGGATGATGTGGAAGCTTTGTCTTTTTCTTTAGATTCGAGTTCTGAACTGTTTTGTTCAGAAGTCCTTGTCTGTCTTTCATCAAAGGTTACATTTGCACTTTCGATCACCGTCTTCGTTCGAGTATTGTAGATTTTGTATGTCTTGGACTGAAGAGAATACCGAATGAATATCCCCTCATCTGCTTTTGGTTGAAATTTGGATAAGTTCTCTCGATCATTAAGAACATAGCATCTGCATCCAAACACACAAAGAAATTTAACATTAGGCTTACGACCATTAATCAATTCATAAAAAGTTTTATTAAAACGTTTATTGATAATAGTCCTGTTTTGTGTGAAGCATGCAGTTGCTACAACCTCAGCCCATAGAAACATTGGTAGCTCTAAATATGCCAACATTGTCCGTGCAGCCTCAACCAAAGTTCTATTCTTACGTTCAACAACTCCATTTTGTTGAGGTGTCATCATAGCAGAAAAATTATGTGATATGCCAACAGATTCTAGAAATGTTTGCAAGGTAGCATTCTTGAATTCTGTTCCATTATCACTCCTCAGTTGCTTTACAGGGCTTTGCATCAGAACTTGAATCTTCTTGATGAACTTGATGATTAGATCAGGAGCCTCAGATTTCTGTCTTAGAAACTCTAGCCAAGTATACCGAGAAAATTCATCCACCATCACTAATATGTATTTCTTTCCGTTGATGGATTGAGTTCTCATAGGTCCACACAAGTCCATGTGAATTAGCTCGAGACACTTATTACAGTTTGATAACATCTTTAATTTGTGTGAACTTCTCTTCATCTTTCCTTTTGCACAGGCTGAACAAAGTATGTCTTGTTCAATCTTCAATTCAGGAAGTCCAGTCACTAACTGTTGTGTCCTCAGCTTGTTCAAATCACGAGAATGTTGATGAGAAAGTCTCCGATGCCACAACCAACTTTCCTCTGTTGATGTCTTTGAGATTAGACATACAGGCTTTGAAGCTTTCAGTGTTGGAAAGTGAACACCATATAACAATCCCATTCTACCAGCTTTAATCAGTTCTGCTCCACTTTGATCCTTAATGTAGCAAAAATCCGCATCAAATTATATCTTGCATTTCTTTTCTGCAAATTGGCTTATGGAGAATAAATTGTAAGCTAAGCCTTCCACATACAGAACCTTTGATATTGTGATCAAACTATTCTTGATAGTCCCATAATCTCTGACGTATCCTTTCATCTCATTCCCAAAACTTACTGTACCTACGTAATGATCTACATAGTCGAACAGCAGGTGTTTATGCGATGTCATGTGTCTTGAAGCTCCAGAATCAATGATCCACACATGACACGCCTGAAATCAAAAATCACTTAACTTTAGGTACCCATATGAATATGGGTCCTTTATTGTTAGTACTCTTAACAGTATTTAAAGTCGCTGATGACCCTTTAATTTTCCATTCAAATCTTGGTCCTTTTGGTAGAGTTTGTGTGTTTAGCTTAGCTTTTGGAATCCATTTCCACACAAACTTCACATCAGCAAGTTTATTAACATGAAAATCATTATTTTTCTTTTTTAAAGGATAAATCTCAGCATTGTTGGCTTTAAAATGATTAAGAGATTTTATGTTCTTTAATTATATATGTTTATTTTTCTTTGAAGACTTTTGTTTCCAAGAAAATGAACTACTAAGACAGTATGAACATTGCAATTTAGTAGTAGCTTGCGTCAACAACTCTTTTCGGGAAAAGATATTCGTTTTATTGAAATTTTGTTGTTTGACAGAAGAACAAGAATTATCTACTCTACTACATTGACATTTATCCATTTCATTCACAGTCGTTTCCACTACAGTCTTCTTTTCCTCCAAACAGTCTTTCTTCACAGTTTCTGTCAGGATCGAATTCTCAACAAGAATAAAGTCTCAGAAACAATATCAAAGAAGTTGCGGAATAACACTTTGATATTCAATGTAACGGTAATCAAACAATATATGATTAACAACTTGTAAACTTGTATTGAATGCTTAAAGTTACAAGATTAAACACACAACCTCAATATTGATGAACAAACTCACCAATACGAATTCTACTTCTCTAGAATTAGGAACTATGCCTTGAGGTCGATTCTCTCTTAAAACAAAAACTTAGAAGTAACTCTATATCAAAACTATTATGTCAAATCTATATATATACTGAAGATAAAAGTTAATTACAATTAATAAAATATCTTCAGAATATCTTCCATCATTATCTCCAAGCTTTCCATAATCTTCAGTCCATCCAGCTGTCATCCTCTCCATATGGATCTTCATCTCATAAGAAGTATTAATCATAAGCAGCATTAATCAGCTTGGCAGTATTAACTACTAAGCAGCACTAACCTCTAGCAATACTAACTAGCTAAGCAGTACTAACTTTGTTCAAGCAGTACTAACTTTGACTAGCAGTATTAATTCTACTAGCAGTAGTAATACTCAGCAGTATTAACCATACTTGATAAATTCTTCAGTTCCCAACAATCTCCCCCTAACTTGACTTTTAGAAAGAGAAGTCAAGTTCTTCAGATCTGATCTTCAAGATGCTTTCAACACCTCACATTCAGTTGCCCAAATTTGGATCTAGCCCCAGACTTTGATTTACAGTTCTTCTCACCACAATTTTAGCCATCTCTGAATCCTTTGTGCATACCAATGTAGCTTTAAGCATCCCTTCTAGCTTCTTCGTGCTATGCTCATAGATTTTGTCCACCAGGTAGTATTCATGATAACATTTGTCAATAGTAATCATGTATACTCCACAGTTTTCAAATAGTATCCATTTATCAATCTTCTTGAATATAAACTCATGATTATGATCTTTAATCCTATAAGCCACTCTTTCTGGATTAAACATTGTTGGGAACTGAAGATGTGAACAAGTCTTTAATGCTGCTAGTTCAGAATTACTACTGCCAGAGGACTTCAAAAGTTAATACTGCTGAGTATTACTACTTCTAGTAGAATTAATACTGCTAGTCAAAGTTAGTGCTGCTTGAACAAAGTTAGTACTGCTTAGCTAGTTAGTACTGCTAGAGGTTAGTGCTGCTTAGTAGTTAATACTACCAGGACTAAGTTAATGCTGCTTCTGAGATAATGTGAAGATAATGCTGAAGAGATCGTGATTAAAGATAAACATGGAAAGCTGAAGATATTCATGGAAGATATACTGAAGATATTTTATTTATTGTAATTATCTTTTATTCAGTATATGTATAGAATTGATAGAATAGTTTAGAATAATCAATTCATTCTAAGTTTTTGTTTTAGAGAGAGAATCAACCTCAAGGTTAGATCCTAATTCTAGAGAAGTAGAATTCGTCTTGAAAGAGCTTGTTCTTCAAGATTGAGGTTGAGTGTGTAATCTTGTGATTTGATTATTGAATACAAGTTTACAAATTATTAATCATATACTGTTTTGATTACTGTTACATTGAATATCAAAGTGTTATTCCGCAACTTCTTTGGTATTGTTTCTGAGTATTCATAATTCTTGTTGAGAATTCGATCCTAACAAGTGGTATCAGAGCCTGTTCTCTCAGAAACATCTATTCATTCATCATGGAAAACTTTGCAAAATCAAACAGTACTCTGGTCTCAAAGGTTCCAATGCTCAGACCCAATGAATTCGATATGTGGAAGATCAGAATCAAGCAGTACATACTCCTCACTGACTATTCTATGTGGGACATCATTGAGAATGGCCCTTCTGAAGCAGGAAAGATTGGTGCAGATGGAAAGAGAACTCCACCAAAAACTGATGCTGAAAGAAAGATTAGACAGACAGAGATGAAAGCCTTGAGCACCTTGCTCTTGGCTATTCCCAATGAATATCAACATCAGTTCTGCAACTGCACTGATGCAGAGATGCTCTGGAATGCTCTAGAGAAGAGATTCTCAGGTACCAAAAGTACCAAGAGAAATCAGAAAGCTATTCTAAAGCAACAATATGAGAACTTTATGTCAACCAAGAATGAGTCTATGACTCAAACTTTTGACAGGTTCAACAAGCTTATTGGTGAACTAGCTACAGTGGGAGTACAAATTGATCAAGATGATTTGAACAGAAAGTTTCTAAGGTCCCTGAGTGATGAATGGACCATGTATACTGTGTCTTTCAGACAGAATGATCAACTGGAAGAAAAGGAAATTGATGATCTATATAATGATCTAAGAGTTTTTGAATCTGAGGTAGAGGCTAAGAAGAGGCCTTCTGGATATGTTCACAATGCTGCACTCCTTTCAGCATCAATTGATTCTACTTCCAATCCTGAATCAGTTAGTGCTGCCAATGGAGCAAATCAAGAGAAAGGCACTGAAACTATATTTGAAGCCTTTCTGGCCAGTCATGGAAACTCTTCTCTTATTAATGATGACTTGTAACAACTCCATCCAAATGATCTTGAAGAGATGGACATTAAATGGCAGATGGCCATGCTCTCTATGAGAGTTAAGAAGTTCATCAAAAGAACTGGGAGGAACAACTTCTCCCAAAGAGAGAAGATGGAGCAGGATTTGACAAGTCAAAGGTGGAATGCTACAAATGCCATCAAAAGGGACACTTTGCTAGAGAATGCAGAAGTGGAATGTCTCAAAATAACAACCACCAACAAGCTCAATCTGGAAGCTTAAATAATAACAGAAACTCTGCACAAGCCCTTGTCTCTCAACAAGGTATGGGGTTTGATTGTAGTGATCAAGCTGAAGAAGCCATCTAAAACCAAGCTCTAATGGCAGAGGTGTTTGATCTCCCAACAGAGGTAACTTCCAATCTTTGTTCTCAAAATTGCATTAACACTGTTAAAAGGTATAGGGATCACAACCAGAACATGAGTGATGACCTTAAGAGATTGGAAAAGGACATAAAAGATTATGTGAGGATTGTTGAGAGATTTGAAGAGCAGATTAAGGGTTTTCAAGCCAATAAGCTTCAACACTCTTATGACACAAACTACTGGAAGTGGGAGAAGAATGACTTAGAACTTCAACTGACCAGATCCAAAGAGAAAAGTGAAAAGTTAAGATGAGAGCTAGCTAAAGTCAAACTAGATGTAGAAAAGTTTTCAAATGCTTCCAAAGCAATGGATTCTTTGCTACAAACTCAGATTCATGATAAACTGAGAAAAGGAATAGGGTACAATACCACACCACCACCCTATAACAACAACTACATCCCTCTTAGTTCAGATTTGTTAGAAACAAAGGATAGAAAGGACCTACCCAAGGGAGCCACTGAAATTGATCGCTTAGATGAAGTAGTTGTTAAGGATAAATCTGAGAAAGAAGTTATCAAGAATAAGAACAACACTGTGAGTGGAGAGATTCCTATAGAAAACCACATAATCACCAATGAGGGATGTGGAAAGCATTGGGTAAAGTCCAATGAGATAGAGAAGACTGAGGGAAAGAACAAGAAGGTTCACTATAAGCATACCACTGTTATGAATCCTATCCCTTGCAAGCAGTGTGCATGCAATAAATCTGAGCCCCAAAAACATGATAAACCAAGGGGAAATCAGAGAAACTGGAACAATCAATGGGCACAAAAACAAGGTATTGATCTGAGTAAAATCAATAGACCAAAACCTTGTTTCATATGTGGAAAGTTAAACCATTTGGCTAAGCACTGTTTCTTTAATCCTATTAACCAAGAGATGAACTTTCAAAGATTTGTGCAAAAACCTGTTGGTTATAGGAAGGCTGGAAAGAAACATGTGGGGAAGAAATCTGTTGAAACCAAAGGCCCCATGAAGAAAAAGGTTTTAAAAGAAAGTATCAAAATATGGGTGCCTAGAAGCACTAAAATTGTTAGTACTGCTGACAGAGATAGTGCTGCTAGAAGCATTACTGCTGCTACCAGTGTTAGTACTACTGAAAATTTTAATACTGCTAACACAGTTACTACTTCTAACAAGGTTAGTACTGCTAAGAATGCAAGTGCTGCTAATGCAGTTAGTACTTCTAAAACCAGTATTGCTTCTAGAAAATGTGTTTCTAAACCCATCATTGTGACAAAGTACTCCAGAAATGAGGAGTCAAAGTTTAAAAAGCTTGTCAAGAAAGAATGTAAGTATTTTGATGAGAAAGGGGTACCCAAGACCACTTTGGATTGGGTTCCTAATTCATACTAACTGATTTATCTTATGTGAAGGGCAACCAAAAGCTCAAGGGAAAGAGCATATGGCATGTTGATAGTGGTTGTTCTAGGCACATGACAGGCAACATGTCATGCCTTCAGGATTTCAAGCATATCAATGGAGGACATGTTGCATTTGGAGATAATCTTACTGGTGGTAAAATAAGTGGAAAAGGTAATGTTACAAAAGGTAAGATGACATTTGAGGATGTCTACTATGTTGATCAATTGAAGTACAACCTGTTAAGTGTATCACAGGTGTGTGACAAACAACATAGCATATTATTTACTAATACAGAGTGTATGATCCTTGCTCCAGGGTTCAAAGTAGTTGATGAAAGCATGATACTACTTAGAACTCCAAGAAAGGACAATGTTTACTGTCTAGATATGGACAATGTTTCTAGTGATTCATCCCTGAACTCTCTTGTTTCAAAAGCTTCTGTGGATGAATCCTCTCTATGGCACAGAAGGATGTGTCACATGAACTTCAAGACTATGAACAAACTTGTTAAAAACAACCTTGTAAGAGGTTTACCTTCAAAAGTCGTCTCATGTGATGATCATTGTGTTGCTTGTCTTAAAGGCAAACAGCACAAAACTTCTCATAAGACCAAAGAGCTAAATACAATTTCTTCTTGTCTCCAGTTATTACATATGGATCTGTTTGGTCCTACAAATGTTATGAGTATGGGCACGAAATCTTACTGCTTGGTTATTGTTGATGATTACTCCAGATTTACTTGGGTATATTTTCTAAGGACCAAGGATGAGACAAGTGGACTGATCAAATCCTTTATCCTAAGAATTGAAAATCAAACTAATCAAAAAGTAAAAGTCAATAGATCAGACAATGGGACTGAATTTAAAAATCTTGATCTAAACACCTTTTGTGAGGAAAAAGGAATTGAGAGACAATATAGTGCCCTAGGACTCCTCAACAGAATGGAGTTGCTGAGAGGAGAAATAGGACACTAATAGAGGCCGTTAGATCTCTGTTAGCTGATTCAAAACTGCCAATTACCTTCTGGGCTGAAGCAGTTAATACTGCTTGTTATGTCCAAAACAGAGTTCTAGTGGTCAAGCCAAAGAACAAGACCCCTTATGAGCTTTTAAATAAAAGAAAACCTTTCATTGGATTTTTCAAACCTTTTGGGTGTCCTTGTACAATTCTCAATACCAAATCTCACTTAGGTAAGTTTGATAGCAAAGCAGATGATGGATTTCTTGTTGGTTACTCATCTCAGAGTAAGGCTTACAGAGTTTTTAACTCTTCTTCTAGAATAATTGAAGAAAGTGACAATGTCAAATGCAATGAGAACACACCAAATCCTATTGGGTCTGGTCCTCAGTGGCTATTTGACATTGATTCACTAACTAACTCTTTTGGTTTCAGTAGTTATGATTATGCAGGTTCAGGGTGTGGAAGATCAGGGACTACACAAGTTCAAGATAGTATATCTCAATCTGTGATCTTTCCCATACCTACAGTGGATTCTGTTGAAGACTGTGAAAAGGAACCATCTACTGGACCAAATCAGAGTGAAGAAGAAAGTAGAGATGAGGATAATCAAGAAAATCAAGAACCAGAAGTAGCTGCTGAAAACACCTCAGTCGAGTTGAATGACTCAAATCTAGAGGTGGGACTTAATGAAGAACCTAGTCATCACACCATAATTCAAAAGAATCATCCTCCTCAGCTGGTAATAGAAGATATATCTTCTCCTATGATGACTAGAAATCAAAGTAGGCTGCAAGAAATGCAAGACCAACAGCATACAGTGCTTTCTTGCTTTCTATCCCAGCTTGAGCCTAAAAAGGCACATGATGCTATGAAAGAGTCCAGTTGGATAGAAGCCATGCAAGAAGAGCTACTTCAGTTCAAGCTGCAAGATGTTTGGGATCTGGTAGACCTTCCTAAAGGCCAAAGAGCAATAGGAACAAAATGGGTCTTCAGGGATAAGAGAGATGAAAGAGGCATAGTAATAAGGAATAAAGCAAGGTTGGTGGCTCAAGGGTATACACAAGAAGAGGGAATAGATTATGAAGAAGTCTTTGCATCTGTAGCCAGGATAGAAGCAATTAGATTATTCCTGGCTTATGCTTCTTATATGAAATTCAAAGTCTATCAAATGGATGTCAAAAGTGCATTTCTATATGGCTCAATTGAAGAAGAAGTATATGTCTGTCAACCACAAGGGTTTGAAAACCCAAGCTATCCAGACAGGGTATACAAATTGAAGAAAGCACTTTATGGACTGCATCAAGCTCCAAGAGCATGGTATGACACTCTGTCATCCTATCTCTTGGAAAATGGCTTTGAAAGAGGAGTCATTGATAAGACTCTATTCATCAAGAGAAAGAAGAAGGATATCTTGCTGGTCCAAATCTATGTTGATGATATTATCTTTGGATCCACAAGAGCCATCATGTGCAAGGAGTTTGAGGAACTAATGCATCAAAGGTTCAAGATGAGTTCCATGGGGGAACTTACTTTCTTCCTTGGACTCCAAGTTCAACAGAAGTCAGATGGAATCTTTATCTGTCAGTCCAAGTATGTGCAGGACATTCTAACCAAGTTTGGTTACTCAGATTCAAAACCTGCCAGCACACCTATGGAAACACACAAGCAGATAACAACAGATCTTGAGGGGGAGGATATGGATGTTCATCATTATAGGTCCATGATTGGCTCTCTCATGTATCTTACAGCCTCTAGGCCAGATATAATGTTTCCAGTTTGTGTATGTGCAAGATTCCAAGTGAGGCCAAAGCAATCTCACTATCAAGCTGTTAAGAGGATATTCAGATATCTCAAAGGGCAACCCAGATTGGGACTTTGGTATCCTCATGACTCACCATTTGACCTACTTGCATACTCAGACAGTGATCTAGGTGGAGCAAACTTGGACAGAAAATCTACTTCTGGAGGATGTCAGTTATTGGGTGCAAGACTAGTTTCATGGCAGTGCAAGAAACAAACCACAGTGTCCACATCTACAACAGAGGCAGAGTACATAGCAGCTGCAAGTTGCTGTTCTCAAGTCTTATGGATTCAGAATCAAATGCTGGACTATGGGGTAACCTTTCTACACACTCCAATTCTTATTGATAAAAGCAGTGCTATTAGCATTGTGAATAATCCTGTCAAGAACTCAAAGACAAAGCACATTGAGATCAGGTATCACTTTATAAGAGACTGTAATGAAAAGAAACTTATTCAAGTTGTAAAAGTTCATACTGATAACCAGTTTGCTGATCTATTCACCAAAGCCTTTGATGTGGGTAGATTCACTTTCTTGGTAACAAGTGTGGGAATGATCAACTCTGAATAAGTCCCTTCTCAAAAAGTGGTTAAATACCTGTATATTGTTTTTGTTTGGTGTTCTAATCTTCTTATTCAGGATATATATAGCAGTACTCAGTGTATCACAAGCTTAAAAGAGTAAGTATGGTTAATACTGCCAGTACAGTTTTAATACTGCCAGTGCACAGTTAATACTGCTAGTGGTTAATACTGCTAGTGGTTAATACTGCTAGTTAGTTAATACTGCTAGTGGTTAATACTGCTCTCAGCTAATACTGCATGTTAGTTAATACTGCTCTCAGTTAATACTACTAGTTAGTTAATACTGCTCGTCGTTAATACTGCTAGTTAGTTAATACTTCTAGTAGTTAATATTGCTCGCCGTTAATACTGCTTGTTAGTTAATACTGCTCTAGGTTAATACTGCTTATGTCCCGAATACTATAAATACCCTTTTCCCGCCTAAAAAGTTCATAACGACTCTTTGAATACTGTTCACTTGCGCTATAAACCCTTTCTCTCTCAAGTATCAAGTTTTCAGGAAAGAACATTCAAAGACCAATGGCATCAATGGCATTCATCGACGAGCACAATGAAATCGCGATGCTACAGAAGCCCAAACAGGCCGCTGGTTTCCACCAGATTGTGGATTTCCTCAAGACAACCCATATTGCCCATGCTCTCACTGTATCGCCATCAATCTATATCGAGCATCAAAGGCAATTATGGGCAAATGCCACCATTGTTACTGAGAATGGTGTGCAAATGATCAAGACAAAGGTGTGTGGAAAGCCTTTGACAGTTACTGAAGAGGTAATTCGCATCAGTCTATGTCTAGACGATGCCTCTGGTATAACTTCTATCTCTAATGATGAACTGTTTTCTACTCTTACAAGAATGGGGTATGGAGGCCCATTAGGTGTGTTCAAGTTCTCAAAAGCCAAATTTTCACCCCAATGGCGTTTCTTTGTCCATACCCTTATGCACTGTATCTCTAAAAAGACTACTGGATGGAGTGAGTTCTAGCACCATTGCTTATGCTTTGGTGTGCTTGGCCACTGCCAGAAAGTACAATTTTGCTAAAATGATTTTCAGTGATCTTGTCTCAAACTTGGGAAGCAAAAAGAGCTTTTTTATGTACCCCAGGTTTGTCCAAGAAGTTATCACCCACGAATTGACGGATATGCCTCATTTTGATGGGGTATATGTACCTAAACCCCCTAAAGGCAAGGTTTTCTCAAATATGAGAAGATCTGTTGGGGACTCGGAAGGAGTAGACACCCCATTGTTCTCTACAATGATGGCGGTGTCCCACACTGATGAAGGTATGGCAGCAGGGTCAAGGCCCCCATTAGACCATCCCACTGCTAGCCAATCCCAACCTTCCCACTCTAAATCAATTCCCAGTCTCTTCTTGATAAACCAACCTCACCAATCACCCAAACATACAAAAGAAAACAGGTAAAGAAGGCTCCTTCCCTTCTTGTACCTTCACCTACTCAGCCTTTAAGCCCTCTAAGGGAGAATTCTCCTTTAGAGAATATCAATAGGGAAACTAAAGGGGTGTCTCCCAACCCCAAGGAGGTGCTCTCTGAGGAGGAGGAAGAGCATATGGGTGAGAAGGCTGCTACTACTTCTGCTAACACGGAGAAGGTCAGTGGTAACATTTCTAAGACCTTCCCCATGGAAACTTTGAATGAGCAATCATTCAAAGGTCCCAGGTGCCAAGAAACCACGGGGGTGGATAGTGCTTCTGCCAGGCAGAAGACTTCCACTACTAAAAGATCCCATGATCCTTCAATAGGGGGTAACACTCCTGGAGAGGGTGAGGACATATATGACTATCTTGAATTGATGGACACAATGGCCAACATCAACAGGGATGTGATCAAACAGGGCCAAGATATAGAAGAATTGAAGTTGATAGTTCTGTCACAACAAGAGCAGATCCTCAACTTAAAGCAAATGGTCAGAAAATTGATTCTCCAAAAGAAGAAAAAGCAATTTGTGCTTAGAAGGAGGAACCCTTTGAATAATGCTCCCAAAAAGGGGGAGATCAACATGAAAGAAGCTACAGAAAAAGGGGAGCTTGATGGGATGAAATATGGTGGTGAGGGGGAGAGATTTGATGTTGAGGGGGATCAAGAAGCAGAAACAAAAAGAGAATCAGTGCAAGCAGAGATAAAAGAACAAGCAGCAGTAACAGAGCAAGAAACAGAAACCATTAATGCTGTAGTTCAAGTAAAGCAGCAGAAATGGTTAGTACTGCTGAAATAAGTAAAGCAGCAGAAATGGTTAGTACTGCTGAAATAAGCAAAGAAGCAGAAATTGTGAAAGAAGTTTTAACAGAGCTGGAGATTGCAGAAACCTTACTTAAAGCCAAGCATGATACTCCCAAGGTCACTTCAAAGGCCAAAGGAGTTGTTATCAAAGAAAGAGGTGATGCTGCAAAGAAATCTAGTTCTGAGAAGGTGATAAGCAAAGAAAAGGGTAAGGCAAAGCTAGTTGAATCTGATCAACCAAAGAAAAAGCAGAAGTTGATTGAATCAGATGAAGCTCTAGCTAGGAAGATTCAGCTTGAACTTGAACAAGCAGAATCTGAGCAAGTAGCAAAGGATAGAGAAATAGCTAAAGCAATGGCTGCAGAGTTAAACAAAGCCTACCAACAGAGTTTAGCAACTGAGCAAGCCAAACAGAAAGCCACATTTTTGAAGAAGCCTACCAAGATCAAAATGGCTGCAAGAAAAAGACAACCTTCAAAGACATACCTTGGTGCTCAAGAGAGAAAGAAAATGATTACTTTCCTCAAGGGTGCAGTAGGTGTCAAGGTGGTGATGTTTTCTAAAATGTCTTTTGAGAACCTCAAGAAGATGTATGAAGCTAAGATGACAAAGCTCCAAGGGGATGATATTGCAAGGGTTGAAATGGAGAAAAGAATGAAAGAGAGCAATGATTTCTTACAAAAACCATTCCCTGATGAGCAAGAAACTCCAGAAAAGGAAGCAACAATTGGTGAAAGTTTAAGATCTTTGAAAAGAACAAAGATGATTGCCAAGAGAAAGACTACAAAGAAGCCTAGAATAGTGGAAGATCAGGCTGAAAAGGTTGCTGAAAATGAAGGGGCACCTGAGTCATCTAAAATGCAAGAACCTGCAAGTACTGAGGATGTCAAAATGTACATGGTAGTGATGGACAAAGTTCCTGAACCAATATCAGCTGAACCTGTAGGGGTTAAACCTCCTGAAGTCATTCACTGGGATATCATGGAGGTGGATGGCAAGGAGTACATCAAACTGAAGAGAAAAGATGAGAAATATGAAGTGTACAGCACTTGGAGTAAGATTGTCAAAACCTGTTCAAGGTCTGATATTGAAGAAATGTTTGCAATAGGGATGAAGTTATATGCAGATGAACTGAAAGCTCCAGTGATTTCAATTTAAAAGTTGGTAATGGAGTATCTGTGTATGATGTTCAAACCTGATGAAGTAGAGGAGGTAATAAGAAATGTCTTTCAAACAGTGAACAATTGGACTCTATATGAAACTAGTGGAGTATATGCAGTGACTTTGGATTTAAATCATACTGAGTACTTCCTAGTGGATAGGGTGTACAACCATAGCAGATTGAAGCTTCATGCCATGCTGAAGAAGAAGTTAAGGTGTATTCCAGATTCAGAAATGGCTAAATATTTGATCCAAAGAACAATTAATCAGAGTTTGGGGTTGGATGCAAATACTGGAATTTAGGCCATTATGGAGTTTTGGGAGCATTTTGAAGAAGATTTGAAGAACTTGACTTCTCTTTCTAAAACTCAAGTTAGGGGGAGATTGTTGGGAACTGAAGATGTGAACAAGTCTTTAATGCGGCTAGTTCAGAATTACTACTGCCAGAGGACTTCTAAAGTTAATACTGCTGAGTATTACTACTTCTAGTAGAATTAATACTGCTAGTCAAAGTTAGTGCTGCTTGAACAAAGTTAGTACTGCTTAGCTAGTTAGTACTGCTAGAGGTTAGTGCTGCTTAGTAGTTAATACTGCCAGGACTAAGTTAATGCTGCTTCTGAGATAATGTGAAGATAATGCTGAAGAGATCGTGATTAAAGATAAACATGGAAAGCTGAAGATATTCATGGAAGATATACTGAAGATATTTTATTTATTGTAATTATCTTTTATTCAATATATGTATAGAATTGATAGAATAGTTTAGAATAATCAATTCATTCTAAGTTTTTGTTTTAGAGAGAGAATCAACCTCAAGGTTAGATCCTAATTCTAGAGAAGTAGAATTCGTCTTGAAAGAGCTTGTTCTTCAAGATTGAGGTTGAGTGTGTAATCTTGTGATTTGATTATTGAATACAAGTTTACAAATTATTAATCATATACTGTTTTGATTACTGTTACATTGAATATCAAAGTGTTATTCCGCAACTTCTTTGGTATTGTTTCTGAGTATTCATAATTCTTGTTGAGAATTCGATCCTAACAAACATCATGCACAAGTATTCCATTGCTATCTTAAGAAGATTCTCTTCAGTACCTTTCAACACAGGCTCATAGAGTTTCATCCCCACTTTGTACAATTCTTCTATATCAGCTCTTGAACAACCTCTGATAACTCTCCCCCATGTTGAATATGCTTCCAATGAACCATCAGCTCTCTTGATTCCGAAGAAACTCTTTCCACTATCTCTTAGAATGTCCCAGAAAATGAATTCTGGAGCTTGCATAGAGATTGGAACAGTCTGTATAGGTTTTACTATAGTCATGTACATCCCCATATGCTCATCCGGTTGCTCTTTGGACTGTTCTAGGCTATGCACAGGTTCTGTTGGAGGTGTGACTGAAGGTTCTGCTTCCTTTTCAGTTTCTTCCACCCTTGGCCTTTTCAACTGCCTTCTTGAAGCAATTGTTATCACTCTCTTTGCAGATTTTGCCTTTACACTTACAAACTCAGGCTCTTCCTTCTTTTCTTTTGTAGGTGTAACTTCCTCAGGAAATGGTTGATGAATGTTTAGATCATGTCTCTCCTTCATTCATCTTTCAGCCTCTTCCCTTTGTGAGGAGTCCCCTTGAAGCTTAGCCATCTCTTTCTTGTACAGATCCTCAACCTGACAGTATGCCATATTGGTAAACATTTTCCCTTTGACACCAATTGCACCTCTCAGGAAGTTAATCATTCTTCTTCTTTCCTGATTGGACAAAAAGGTCTTAGAAGGTTGTATTTTCTGCTTTTGAATTGACATTCTTTTGACAGGTAACTTCTTGGCCTCAGCTGCTTCTTTTAAACTCTTTTGATATTCTGCATTTAGCTTTCTGGCCATTATCTTTGCAAGTTCTCTGTCTGATTCTGTTTCCAACTGTTCCTCCTTTTCCATTAGGTCTTGAAGCTGCTTTGCTATTGCCTCATCCATTTCAATTTGGGACTTCTTCTTTGCAGGCAGTTCAGCTTCAACCATCTTCTCCTTTCCTTTTCCTTTTGACCCCTTTGCCTTTTCTGTTTCCTTCTGTTGAATTCCTCCTTCATTGATGGCTACTCCCTTGGCCTCTTGAGTAGCCTTAGGAGTGTCATTTTTGTCTTTAGCTAGTGTTTCTGCAATCTCCAGTTCTTCCATAGAAAGCCCTGCTGTTTCTTTTATCTTAGTAGCATTAACTGTTTCTGCTGCTTAAGCAGTATTAACAGTTTCTGCTGCTGCTTGTTCTATTTCAGTTCTTGCTTCTTGCTCCCCCTCAACTGTTTCTTTATCCCCTTCACATCAAATCTCTCCTCAGAATGTCTTTCCTTCTCTGTTTCATTCTCTTTATTCTCCCCCTTGTTGGAAGCATCTTTTTCAGGTTTTCTCTGCCTCAACACATATTGTTTTCTCTGCTTCTTCTGTACAAGCTTTGTCACCATCTTCTTTAATTTGGCAATCTGAACTTGTTGTGACAAGATTACTAGTTTCATCTCTTCAATTTCTTTCCCTTGTTTAAGAACATCTTGGTTGATGTTGCCCATTGTTTCCATCAATTCATAGTAGTTATATCTGTCCTCACCTTCTCCAGAAGTGTTACCCTCTATTGAAGGATCATGGGATCTTTTAGTAGTGGAGGTCTTCTGCCTAGCAGTAGCACTATCCACCCCCGTGGTTTCTTGGCACCTTGGACCTTTGAATGATTGCTCATTCAAAGTTGCCATGGGGGAGGTCTTATTTATGTTACCACTGTCCTTCTCTGTGCTAGCAAAAGTAGTGGCAGTCTGCTCACCCATATGCTCTTCCTCCTCCTCAAAGAGCACCTCCTTGGGGTTGGGAGACACCCCTGTGGTTTCCCTATCGATATTCTCTAAAGGACAATTCTCCCTTAGAGGGCTTAAAGGCTGAATGGGTGAAGGTACAAGAAGGGAAGGAGCCTTCTTAACCTGTTTCCTTTTGTATGTTTGGGTGATTGGTGAAGTTGGTTTATCAAGAAGAGACTGAGGAATGAATTTAGAGTGGGAAGGTTGGGATTGGCTAGCAGTGGGATGGTCTAATGAGGGCCTTGACCCTGCTGCCATACCTTCATCAGTGTGGGACACCACCATCATTGTAGAGAACAATGTGGTGTCAACTCCTTCCGAGTCCCCAGCAGATCTTCTCATATTTGAGAAAACCTTGCCTTTAGGGGGTTTAGGTACATATATCCCATCAAAATGAGGCATATCCGTCAATTCGTGGGTGATAACTGCTTGGACAAACCTGGGGTACATATAAAAACTCTTTTTGTTTCCCAAGTTTGAGACAAGATCATTGAAAATCATTTTAGAAAAATTGAACTTTCTGGCAGTGGCCAAGCACACCAAGGCATAAGCAATGGTGCTACCGAACTCACTCCATCTAGTAGTCTTTTTAGAGATACAGTGCATAAGGGTATGGACAAAGAAACACCATTGGGGTGAAAATTTGGCTTTTGAGAACTTGAACACTCCCAATGGGCCTCCATACCCCATTCTTGTAAAAGTAGAAAACAGTTCATCATTAGAGATAGAAGTTATACCAGAGGCATCGTCTAGACGTAGACTGATGCGAATTACCTCTTCAGTAACTGTCAAGAGCTTGCCATATACCTTTGTCTTGATCATTTGCACACCATTCTCAGTAACAACGGTGGCATTTGCCCAGAATTGCCTTTGATGCTCGATGTAGATTGATGGCGAGACAGTGAGAGCATGGGCAATATGAGTTGTCTTGAGAAAATCCACAATCTGGTGGAAACCAGCGGATTGTTTGGGCTTCAGTAGCATCGCGATTTCATTGTGCTCATCTATGAAAGCCATTGATGCCATTGATCTTGGACGTTCTTGCCTGAAAACTTTGAACTTGATTGAGAAAGGGTTTAGAGCGCAAGTGAACAGTATGCAAAGAGTTGATATGAACTTTTTAGGCAGGCAAAGAGTATTTATAGTATTCGGGACATAAGCAGTATTAACCTAGAGCAGTATTAACCACTAGCAGTATTAACTGAGAGCAGTATTAACTGAGAGCAGTATTAACCACTAGTAGTATTAACTAACTAGCAGTATTAACTGAGAGCAGTATTAACTGAGAGCAGTATTAACCACTAGCAGTATTAACTGAGAGCAATATTAACCACTAGCAGTATTAACTGAGAGCAATATTAACCACTAGCAGTATTAACTGAACTTACTCTTTTAAGCTTGTGAAACACTGAGTACTGCTATACATATCCTGAAAAAGAAGATTAGTAACACCAAGAATAAACAATATACAGGTATGTAACCACTTTTTGAGAAGGGGCTTATTCAGAGTTCATTATTCCCACACTTGTTACCAAGAAAGTAAATCTACCCACATCAAAAGCTTTGGTGAATAGATCAGCAAACTGGTTATCAGTATGAACTTTTACAACTTAAATAAGTTTCTTTTCATTACAGTCTCTTATAAAGTGATACCTGATCTCAATGTGCTTTGTCTTTGAGTGCTTGACAGGATTATTAACAATGCTAATAGCACTGCTATTATCAATAAAGATTGGACTGTGTAGAAAAGTTACCCCATAGTCCAGCATTTGATTCTGAATCCATAAGACTTGAGAACAGCAACTTGCAGCTGCTATGTACTCTGCTTCTGTTGTAGATGTGGACACTGTGGTTTGTTTCTTGCACTGCCATGACACTAGTCTTGCACCCAAGAACTGACATCCTCCAGAAGTAGATTTCATGTCCAAGTTTGCTCCACCTAGATCACTATCTGAGTATGCAAGTAGGTCAAATGGTGAGTCATGAGGATACCAAAGTCCCAATCTGGGTTTCCCTTTGATGTATCTGAATATCCACTTAACAGCTTGATAGTGAGATTGCTTTGGCCTAACTTGGAATCTTGCACATACACAGACTAGAAACATTATATCTGGCCTAGAGGCTGTAAGATACTTGAGAGAGCCAATCATGGACCTATAATGATGAACATCCATATCCTCCCCCTCAAGATCTGCTGTTATCTGCTTGTGTGTCTCCATAGGTGTGCTGGCAGGTTTTGAATCTGAGAACCCAAACTTGGTTAGAATGTCCTGCACATACTTGGACTGACAGATAAAGATTCCATCTGACTTCTGTTGAACTTGGAGTCCAAGGAAAAAAGTAAGTTCCCCCATGGAACTCATTTTGAACCTTTGATGCATTAGTTCCTCAAATCCTTGCACATGTTGTCTCTTGTAGATCCAAAGATGATATCATCAACATAGATTTGGACCAGCAAGATATCCTTCTTCTTTCTCTTGATGAATAGGGTCTTATCAATAACTCCTCTTTCAAAGCCATTTTCCAAGAGATAGGATGACAGAGTGTCATACCATGCTCTTGGAGCTTGATGCAGTCCATAAAGTGCTTTCTTCAACTTATATACCCTGTCTGGATAGCTTGGGTTTTCAAACCCTTGTGGTTGACAGACATATACTTCTTCTTCAATTGAGCCATATAGAAATGCACTTTTGACATCCAATTGATAGACTTTGAATTTCATAAAAGAAGCATAAGCCAGGAATAATCTAATTGCTTCTATCCTGGCTACAGATGCAAAGACTTCTTCATAATCTATTCCCTCTTCTTGTGTATACCCTTGAGCCACCAACCTTGCTTTATTCCTTATTACTATGCCTCTTTCATCTCTCTTATTCCTGAAGACCCATTTTGTTCTTATTGCTCTTTGGCCTTTAGGAAGGTCTACCAGATCCCAAACATCTTGAAGTTTGAATTGCAGTCGCTCTTCTTGCATGGCTTCTATCCAACTGGACTCTTTCATAGCATCATGTGCTTTCTTAGGCTCAAGCTGGGATAAAAAACAGGAGATCCTTATGAATTCTGGTGTGATGACTAGGTTCTTCATTAATTCCCACCTCTAGATTTGAGTTATTCAACTCAACTAGGGTGCTTTCAGCAGCTACTTCTGGTTCTTTATTTTCTTGAGTCTCCTCATCTCTACTTTCTTCTTCACTCTGATTTGGTCCAGTAGATGGTTCCTTTTCACAGTCTTCAACAGAATCCACTTTAGGTATAGGAAATATCACAGATTGAGATATAATGTCTTGAACTTGTGTAGTTCCTAATCCTCCACTCCCTGAACCTGCATAATCATCACTACTGAAACCAAAAGAGTTAGTTAGTGAATCAATGTCAAGCAGCCACTGAGGACCAGACCCAATGGTATTTGGTGTGTTCTCATTGCATTTGACATTGTCACTTTCTTCAATTATTCTAGAAGAAGAGTTAAAAACTTTGTAAGCCTTACTCTGAGATGAATACCCAACAAGAAATCCATCATCTGCCTTGCTATCAAACTTACCTAAGTGAGATTTGGTATTGAGAATTGTACAAGGACACCCAAAAGGTTTGAAAAATCCAATGAAAGGTTTTCTTTTATTTAAAAGCTCATAAGGGGTGTTGTTCTTTGGCTTGACCACTAGAACTCTGTTTTGGACATAACAGGCAGTATTAACTACTTCAGCCCAGAAGGTAATTGGCAGTTTTGAATCAGCCAACAGAGATCTAGCAACCTCTATTAGTGTCCTATTCCTCCTCTCAGCAACTCCATTCTGTTGAGGAGTCCTAGGGGCACTATATTGTCTCTCAATTTCTTTTTCTTCACAAAAGGTGTTTATATCAAGATTTATAAATTCAGTCTCATTGTCTTATCTAATGACTTTTACTCTTTGATTAGTTTGGTTTTCAATTCTTAGGATAAAGGATTTGATCAGTCCACTTGTCTCATCCTTAGTCCTTAGAAAATATACCCAAGTAAATATGGAGTAATCATCAACAATAACTAAGTAGTAAGATTTCTTGCCTATACTCATAACATTTGTAGGACCAAACAGATCCATATGTAATACCTGGAGACAAGAAGAAATTGTATTTAACTCTTTGGTCTTATGAGAAGTTTTGTGCTGTTTGCCTTTAAGACATGCAACACAATGATCATCACATGAAAAGACTTTTGAAGGTAACCTCTTACAAGGTTGTTTTTAAAAAGTTTGTTCATTGTCTTGAAATTCATGTGACACATCCTTCTGTGCCATAGAGAGGATTCATCCACAGAAGCTTTGTGCCATAGAGACAATTCAGAGATGAATCACTAGAAACATTGTCCATATCTAGACAATAAATATTGTCCTTTCTTGGAGTTCTAAGTAGTATCATGCTTTCATCAACTACCTTGAATCCTGGGGCAAGGATCATACACTCTGTATTAGTAAATAATATGCTATGTTGTTTGTCACAAACCTGTGATACACTTAACAGGTTGTACTTCAACTGATCAACATAGTAGACATCCTCAAATGTCATCTTACCTTTTGTAACATTACCTTTTCCACTTATTTTACCACCAGTAAGATTATCTCCAAATGCAACATGTCCTCCATTAATATGCTTGAAATTCTGAAGGCATGACATGTTGCCTGTCATGTGCCTAGAGCAACCACTATCAACATGCCATATGCTCTTTCCCTTGAGCTGTTGGTTGCCCTGCACATATAATAAATCAGTTAGTATGAATTAGGAACCCAAGCCAAAGTGGTCTTGGGTACCCCTTTCTCATCAAAATACTTACATTCTTTCTTGACAAGATTTTTAAACTTTGCCTCCTCATTTCTGGAGTACTTTGTTACAATGATGGGTTTGGAAACACATTTGCTAGAAGCAGTACTGTTTTTAGAAGTACTAACTGCATTAGCAGCACTTGCATGCTTAGCAGTATTAAAATTTTCAGCAGTACTAACACTGGTAGCAGCAGTAATGCTTCTAGCAGCACTATCTCTGTCAGCAGTACTAGCAGTTTTAGTGCTTCTAGGCACCCATATTTTGATACTTTCTTTTAAAACCTTTTTCTTCATGGGGCCTTTGGTTTCAACAGATTTTTTCCCCACATGTTTCTTTTCAGCCTTCCTATAACCAACAGGTTTTTGCACAAATCTTTGAAAGTTCATCTGTTGGTTAATAGGATTAAAGAAACAGTGCTTATCCAAATGATTCATCTTGCCACATATGAAACAGGGTTTTGGTCTGATTATTTTATTCAGATCAACACCTTGTTTCTGAGCCCATTTATTATTCCAGTTTCTTTGGTTACCTCTTTTTATACCGGAATTTAGGCTCTTAGATTTATTGCAAGCACACTGTTTACAAGGTCCAGGATTCACAACAGTGGTTTGTTTGTAATGGACCTTGTTATCCTTTCCTTTGGTCTTCTCTATCTCCTTAGACTTGACCCAGATTTTTCCACATCCCTCATTGGTGATAATGTTGTTTTCTAATGGTATGTCTTTACTCATAGCATTATTCCTATTCTCACTGGCTTCTTTCTCAGTCAAATCCTTAACAACTACCTCATCCAAAGGATCTATCTTAAAATCTTCCTCAGACAAGTCCTTTTTCTCCTTGGTCTCTAACAAGTCTGAAGTAGGAGAGATATAGTTGTTGTTGTAAGGAGGGGGTGTATTGTTGTATCCAATACCAGGCTTCATCTTATCATGAATCTGAGCCTTTAGAAGAGAATCCATTGCTTTTGAAGCATATGAAAACTTTTCTATGTCAAGCTTAACCTTAGATAGTTCCTCTTTCAGCCTATCATTCTCTTCTAAGGACTTAGACAGTTTGGTCTCTAACTCATTCTTTTCCCACTTCCAGTAGTTTGTGTCATAAGAGTGTTGAAGTTCATTAGCTTGAAAGCCTTTGATTTGTTCTTCAAATCTCTATACTATCAACACATAGTCTCTTTTGTCCTTTTCTAATCTTTTGAGGTCATCACACATGCTTTGGTTGTGATCCCTGTACCTTTTGACAGTGTCTATGCAAGATTGAGTGCAAAGATTAGAAATTACCTCAGAGGGGAGATCAGACACTTCTTCCATAAGAGATTGATTCTGAATGGCTTCCTCAGCTTGGTCACTCCAGTCAAACCCCATTCCTTGTTGAGAAACAAGAGCTTGAGCAGGGTTCTTGTTTTGATTGTAGCCTCCACTCTGAGCTTGTTGGTGGTTGTTGTTTGGAACACCACTTCTGCATTCTCTAGCAAAGTGTCCTTTCATGTGGCACTTATAACATTCCACCTTTGTCTTGTCAAACCCAACTCCATCTTCTCTTCTTTGAGAGAAGTTGTTCCTCCCTGTTCTTTTGATAAACTTCTTCACCCTCAGAGATAACATGGCCATCTGCCATTTAATGTCCATCTCCTCCAGGTCATCAGGGTGAAGTTGTTCCTGTTAGTGTATTATTGTATCCAAGATTTAATAGGAAAAGTCAAGTCAAGATAAGTCAACAAAGTTAAAGTCTAGTCTAAGTCAATGTGAGTTTACTTAATTGTTAAGCTTGTGATTTAGACTTTGGTATAAATACCTTTTGTCTTTGTAATCTTGTAGTTAGTTAAGTTCATTGTATCACATTGTCAGACATATGAATGAATACACTTTCTCTCTCTACACTCTCTCTCTAGAATATTGACATTGTTATATCTTGTTTAGAGATAGATTGCTTGGGATTTACAATAACAATTGGTATCAGAGCAAACCAAACATTTTTCAGAAGTGATTGGATTTATCAAACTGATTGATTTTCTGAATTTTTTTTTCAAGAACTCGTTTGTGAAAAAGTTACTGTTTGATCCGAAATTTCATTATTTTTGTACAATTAAATCAAGAAATTGATTTGATTGTATACGTTTTATTAATTGGATCATATCTTATTCAGATCACAGAGTCAAATTCGAACTTTAGATCAATCAATTTGATCAAATTGAATTTTTCGAAAAAGTTGAAGTCGAACACTGTTTCTTGAATCAATTCGTTGATTTTTATGGTTTTAATGGAAATTTTGTGATAGAAAAGTGTTCTAATATGCAAATCGATGATATTGTTGCAAGTTTATGTTTCAATTTGCAGGTTTAAGTTGTTTTGAATCGATTTTATGAACTGAAGTGTCGAAACGCGCAAGATCCAGAAAACGCGCAAGTTCTTCGTAGAACGCGCAAGCTTCAAGTCGTTAGAACGCGCAAGTCGCTAGAACGCGCAAGTTGAAGATTTGGTCTCAAACACGCTAGTCGAAGTTAGCGAGTTTCTAAAATGCGCTAGTCGAAGTTAGCGAGTTTCTAAAACGCGCAAGTCAAAGTCAGCGAGTTTTAGTGTGAATAGTGTTTAGCGAGTTTGTCTGCGAGTTCATCTGCGAGTTCATTTGCGAGTTTGCTTGCGTGTTTGCCTACGAGTTTGCCTGCGCGTTTGTCTACAAGTTATCATCTGCGAGTTTGCTTGCGAGTTTGGATAAAAAGCGCAGATAGAGTTAAGTGAGTTTGAGAAACACGCAAGGTGAAGCGTGCGAGTTTGGTCGAAACGCGTTAAAGAGACGTGCGAGTTTCAGAAACGCGCAAGTGCTTGCCAGCGAGTTTTAGTGTGAACAGTGTCTAGCGAGTACAGTGATCTGCGAGTTTTAAGACTTAGATTTTTTTTTCGAAAATTAAATTTTTTTTTGTGATCCAAGTTTGACTTTTTAAGTCAATATTTCTGATTTGTTTGGGAACGATCATTTTTTTTCAAGCATTTCTTTCTAGAGATCATTTTTTTTAAGCTAACTTTTTTCTTTCAAGATGCCAAAGACAGACGAGAGAGGAAATACTGTTTTATCTGCAAGAGATATGGCTGTTTTATACATGCCAGAAATACCAAAGATGGAAGCTGAATTAGACAAGCTGAAAAATCAAAATTCAAAGCTTCTAAATCAAATTCAGGAGATCAAATCTAAATTGTCAAATTCTGATAAAATTCCTGATTGTATAAAATGTGCTAATCTTGATAAATTTGATTTTGCAGATATCATGAAGGAAAGAGAGAAAGAGATTAAAGATAAAGATAATCAAATTGAAATGAAAGAAAAGATCATAGGAGTTAAAGAGAAGATTATCATGCAGAAAGAGAGAAAGATTTCAAATCTTCAGAGCCAACTGAAGACGACTGAACAGAAGTCATCAGAATCACAAGATGAATCAGTCAAGCTTCAACAGAAGTTTAAGGCTTTTGAAGATCATATATCTGTTCTAGAAAAGAAAAATGTTGAATTGATAAAAAGCATTAAAGAAGATAAAGTCAAAGAGAATCTTCAAAGTCAACTGAAGACGACTGAAAAGAAATCATCTGAGCTGAAAGATGAGTCAGTCAAGCTTCAACAAAAGATTAAGGCTTTTGAAGAGAAGATATCTGCTTTGGAGAAAAAGAATGTTGAACTCCAAACAAGTCTTGAAGCAGAAAAAGAAAAAGCAAATGTGAAGACATCTTCAACTCAACAATCATCTGAGAATTCTAAGAAAGCTGACCAAGAGAAGAAAAATCTTGAGTTTAGATGTATTAAACTTTCAAAGCAAGTGTCTGATTTTGAAAAGGTTTTAATCACTGAAAGAGACACTTTTGCCAAAGAAAGACAAGTTCTTGAAGCTAAAAATACTGAACTTCCTAAGCAGATTTCTACTTTACAAGACCTGCTTGAAAAAGAAAGAAATATTTTCAAAGAAAAGAAGCAGTCTTTTGAGCAAGAAAAGAAATTATTTGAAAAGAAAAATGCTAGGATTTTCAAGGATATTTCTGAGAAAAACAAGAACTTGGAAACAGACTTTGAGCAAGAACGTTCATATTTTGAATCTGAAATATCTAAGCTCACATCCAAATTATCTGTTCTATCATCAGAAATTCTAAAAGAACAGATGGCTAGATCTGATTTGAAAAAGAAGTTTGACACACTTATTTCTGAAAGAAATATTTTATCTGAAAAGATAAAGAACTTAGAAGCTGCAAACGTCAATTTATCAGAAAAGATTTCAGCTGATGTGATTAATCAATCACCTGTTGATATTTCAACAGAATTAGTCTGTTCTTTCAAAACAGCTTCTAGTTCAATTCTTGACAAAAATGTTTTCAAAAAGAAAAGTGTCAAACCAATCATTGTCAAATCAAGTCAGATCAGACCATCAAATCTATTTTATGATAAATCTGTTGATGGATCAGCGAGCTTTTACGTTAAATCTCTTGGAAAGTCTTCTCAGAAAAGTCAGATGGTCTGGAGAGTTAAAGAGACAAAGCATTCGCATCCACATCCAAAGACAAAAAGAACAGAGCGCATAAAGGTAAATCCTTTGTTTATCCTGATATGTTTTACTCAACTAATCATCTGATCAGGATTGCTCAAAGGAAGATCTGTTGTTCTTAATGTGGAGAGAATGACTTCATTCAAAAAGAATTTGCTCATAACTGGTACGGTTCTTACAGAATAACTTCTCAGAATTATGGATTTAAAAGATATACATCTAATGAGAAGTGGATTCTTAAATCTAACATACCAAGACCCAAATACAAGTGGGTACCAAAGCCTGTTAAATTTGTTTCGCAGGTACCACAGGTATAGGGAGAGCATGATGTTTGACTTCTGATCATGTACAGATCAGGACTCGTACTTCAAAGTACAAGTGTTTGACTTCTGAGTAAATCAACTCAGGACTCGGACTTCAAAGTCAAAGAGTATGGCTCTTGGATAATTCAGTTCAAGACCCGTACTTCAAAGTTAAAAGACTGTGGCTTCTGATCACATGACAGATCAGGACCCATTCTTCAATGTTCAGACATGGATATTATGCTAATATCCAGGGGGAGCTTAATAGACCTAAATCATTCTATAATGATTTGAGGGGGAGCTTAAATGTAAGTATCTTCTAATCTTACATCTCTGATTGTTTGAAAGAAGAACAACTTTCGAACATGAAAAACGTTTTCTGAAATGTTCAAACCACTTCTGGTTCTCAAAAGATGTCATGAATTAAGAAGTGTGATTTTAAATGTTTTTCATTATTGAGCTTTCATGTTTAACTGACCGTGTGTTTCCAAAGATCAATACTTGCGTATTATCTTGTCTATATACTGTCAAGTATTCATACACACATCGGTTCAGTACTTCATTTAATTTTGTTATTACCATGTCTTATAACGACCAAATTTTTCGATGGTAATACCCTCGTTTGCTTTCAAATGTTGTTGAGCATCATTCATCATTTCAAATTTACGCTTTCATTGCTAAATTGTTTATATTTGTTCATATAAACAAAATATCTAGTTTTTTGATACCCTAACCATTTCATTTGATCTGATTGATACATTGTCAGATTCTCAAAACAATTCTCTTGATTTCATTTCATTCATTCAATATCTTTGTTTTGAGAAATCTTCAAAGTTCAAATGCTCAAATTTCATTCATATTTTTCATGAGCATACATTTTGACAATGTCATCATACATTTTTGAGCCTAACTGTTAAAGTTAAACTGTTGAACAACTATTCTTTTAGGACAACTTACATGGGATTCGTGTGAGAATTTATAAGAACTTCCATGGATTCACGTTAACCAGTGTTTCCTACCCAGGAAGTTATCCTTGAGTGATTGAGGGGTGAGGGGTCAAAATCAAAGAGTGGGGGAGATAACTCATCCGGTTGAGTTTTTCTCATTGAGCTGAGGTAAAATGAAAAAGAGAGATTGGTTAGAAGTGAGCTTTAATGTTAAAAAGAAAGAGGGTGTGAGAACAGAGTTAAAAGAATATCAGAACTCTGCACCAACCACTTTCTGAGCCGGGCAGCCACATCTACTGATTGGTTCACATTCTTTGGTGACCATCATTGAAAAAGGCAGTGAGCCCATGCCAACTCTTGCAATTACCCCACCTGCCACTCGTTTCTTTCTTAACAAAGAAATGTTTCATTTTCTTTGGGGACGCAACACATCTGCTATCTAATCTTCACTCAGAAGATTTAGATATTGAAAAAGAAGGAAAGTTGCCCCACCTTCGTACCTCTTTCATGCACATTGAGTCCGTGTAATATCTGTTGCTGTCTCAACAGTTTACACAATTTGAACCTTATGAAACACCATCATTGTGCTAAATTCTTTCATTCACAAGCACGAGTACACTGAAAATTTGTTTTTCTGTCAGAACATTCATAGATAAACCTTGTGTTTTTCAATGATTGAATGGAAGTCCTGGGGAGTCATCATCAAACCAACTCCTTATATTGTACATTCGTTGTACACAGTAACTCCGTGTTATTGACAGGCACTTCTAACTGTTTCATTTGTTGAATCAGGGTTACCATGTTCATTATATCTGGATTTGAAAAGATTCAGGTATATACAGTTCATGATTCAGTGCAAATCAAAAAGGAGGAGAATGTATTTTCAAGGGGGAGAATCAAAGATTATGTTGAAATTGAAGATGTTTTGATGATTATGAAGCTCACAATAATCAAAAAGGGGGAGAAATATACATAGTTCAATTTCAAAATTTCAAAGTTCTGAAGAATATTTCAAAGTTAAGACTTGTGAAGAATTTTCTGAAAGATCAAATCAGATGAAAAGAAAAATCATTCTCAAAGATTTCTGAAGACAAGTCCAAGTTCAAGATGATTTGTGAAAGTTTGTTTTTCTGATGACGGTCAGAGATTGCAGAAATAAAGATACAAAGATCAGAGATCCCTCGAAGTTCCAAAGTTTCAAAAGAAGTTTCAAGTTTAAAGAATTTTAAAGTTCAAATTGTTACAAGACTTCAAATGTTTCGTTTTTAAAGACTTGATGACTTTCCAAAGCTGCAAAGTGTTGAAGACTTTTCAAGATTCTTCAACAACTTCAGAAAGAGCTTCAAAGTTCAAGACTGTCAGAGACAAAAGATTGAAGAATCAAGTGCTGAAGATTTATGTCAAATTTTTATTAAATCTTGAATACAAAGGGGGAGATTGTTAGTGTATTATTGTATCCAAGATTTAATAGGAAAAGTCAAGTCAAGATAAGTCAACAAAGTTAAAGTCTAGTCTAAGTCAATATGAGTTTACTTAATTGTTAAGCTTGTGATTTAGACTTTGGTATAAATACCTTTTGTCTTTGTAATCTTGTAGTTAGTTAAGTTCATTGTATCACATTGTCATACATATGAATGAGTACGCTTTCTCTCTCTACACTCTCTCTCTAGAATATTGACATTGTTATATCTTGTTTAGAGATAGATTGCTTGATTTGTGATTGGGATTTACAATAACAGTTCCAGATCATCATTAATCAAAGAGTTGTTGCTGTGACTGGACAAAAAGGCTTCAAAGATAGTTTCAATGCCATTTTCTGAATTCACTCCACTGGCAGCACTAACTGCTTCAGGGTTGGCAGTAGTATCAGTAGATGCTGAAAGAAGTGAAGCATTGTGAATATACCCAGTGGGCTTCTTCTTGGTTTCTACCTCAGTTTCAAAAACTCTTAGATCATTATATAGATCATCAAGTTCCTTCTCTTCCAGATTGTCACTATGTCTATATGAGACAGTGTACATAGTCCATTCATCCCCAAGAGATCTGAGGAACATTCTGTTGATATCATCTTGCTCCATCTTCACTCCTACAGTAGCCAGTTCACCAATGAGCTTGTTGAACCTATCAAAATTTTGAGTCATAGACTCATTCTTTGAAGAAGTGAAGTTCTCATATTGCTGCTTTAGAACATCTCTTTGATTTCTTTTGATGCTTTTAGTTCCAGCAAATCTTTTCTCTAGAGCATTCCAGAGAATCTGAGCATCAGTGCAGTTGTAAAATTGATGCTGATATTCATTGGGGATGGCCAAGAGCAGAGTGCTCAAGGCCTTCATCTCTGTCTGTCTGATCTTCCTCTCACCATCTGTCTTTGGTGGAGGTCTTTTCCCATCTGGTCCAATCTTTCCTTCTTCAGAAGGACCATTCTCAATGATAACCCACATTGAGTAGTCAGTGAGAAGAATGTATTGCCTAATTCTGATCTTCCACATGTCAAGCTCACTGGGTTTGAGCATTGGAACCTTAGAGACCAGAGTGCTGTTTGATTCTGTAAAGTTTTCCATGATGAATGAATAGATGTTTCTGAGAGAACAGGCTCTGATACCACTTGTCAGGATCGAATTCTCAACAAGAATAAAGTCTCAGAAACAATATCAAAGAAGTTGCGGAATAACACTTTGATATTCAATGTAACAGTAATCAAACAGCATATGATTAACAACTTGTAAACTTGTATTGAATGCTTAAAGTTACAAGATTAAACACACAACCTCAATATTGATGAACAGACTCACCAATACGAATTCTACTTCTCTACAATTAGGAACTATGCCTTGAGGTTGATTCTCTCTTAAAACAAAAACTTAGAATTAACTCTATATCAAAACTATTCTGTCAAATCTATATATATACTGAAGATAAAAGCTAATTACAATTAATAAAATATCTTCAGAATATCTTCCATCATTATCTCCAAGCTTTCCATAATCTTCAGTCCATCCAGCTGTCATTCTCTCCATATGGATCTTCATCTCATAAGAAGTATTAATCATAAGCAGCATTAATCAGCTTGGCAGTATTAACTACTAAGCAGCACTAACCTCTAGCAGTACTAACTAGCTAAGCAGTACTAACTTTGACTAGCAGTATTAATTCTACTAGCAGTAGTAATACTCAGCAGTATTAACCATACTTGATAAATTCTTCAGTTCCCAACAGTCTCATCTGAAATAGAAACAGATTCAGAAATGTTAACAGATGGTACAGAAAGATATCCAGATTCAGATGAAGACTCACATTTGATCACAGAAATTGGAATATCTTTATCAACAATAACCTTTTTGCCTTTTGATAATTTGAAAATTTGAGATTCTAGACTTCTGATTTCTTTTTGCAAAGATTCATTTTGATTAAAGCTTGAGTCTAGTTCCATCCCAAAATTTTCATTTGCGTCTTCCAATTCAACAATTGTGTTGTTGAGATGGGAGATTTGCCTTTGTAAAACTTCAATTTTATCCAAGGCTTGTTGATATTCAAGATCAGAAAATTTAGAAGTACAAACAGAATTAGACTTATCAGAAATGACACTTTCATTTTTATCTTCTAAGATTGAGCAGGTCAAGAAAATTTCAGAATTTTCAGAATCAGAATTGTCAGAATTTGAATTAGATCTTGAAGACTCAGGTTTTTCTTTAAAGATATTTTCATATTCTACAAACGAATCCTTGTTACTTTTGTAAGAAGTATTCAGTTCATCATATGAAAATTTAACAGATTTAAAATACTGAGTTTCTGATTCAGTTTCAATTTCTGTCTTTTCTTCTACTGTCTCTTCCTTTTCTGTCTTAGGAAATTTAGGCTCAGGATTCTCAGGTTTTACAAATGTTTCTATGATGTGTGGAATTAAAACAATTGGTTCATCACCCGACTTTTTAAAATTATAAAGATTTTCGGGTGCCTTTTTCAACACATCCACATCAGAGATACCTAAACCTGGTTTTGCTTTATAGAAACGAGTGTCTTTCTGATTGTTGGTTAGAATTTTAAGAGTCTGTTCCGTTTGACCTCTTTTGTAATTTAGATCTTCCAATTCCTTGATCTTTGTGTAAGCTTCCGTCCTGTCTTTCAAAACAATATCATACTAAATTGTTAGATCAAGATTTTTATCTTTTAAAGACATGATTTCTTTTTGTTGTTCAGAAATTCTTGTTTGAAGTTTGATTATATCCAATTTCAGAACATTTTTCTCTTCTTCTTTTTCTTCAGCCAAGATTTTGTAGATGTAAGCCTGATCTTGATGTCCTTGTATTGTACTCCTTTGTTGTTTGAAATCTTTCTTTAATTTCAAAAACTTAGATTTCAACTGATTAAGCTCGGATATCAAGTTCATTGCTTCATCATCATCATTTAAGAATTCAGAATTATCAGAAAAATTAGAATGAGAATTTACCTCAGAATCTGACTCATCATTCAAATGTGCCATTAAGTTGTAATGGACTTGAGTCAGATTTGCTTTAGCAACCTCAGTCTCTTCATCATCGTCGGAGTAGCCAAGCCATATCTCATCTTCTGCCTTTAAAGTTGTGCCCTTTTCGAAAGCTTTCGCCAATTGAGCCTTTTTCTTGTAATTCTCGTAATTCTTGACACGCTTCTCTGAACAGTCCTTGATAAAGTGACCGGGCTTTCCACAGTTAAAACATTTATCCGACTTTTCTTTCTTTTCTTTCTTTTCTTCTTTTCTCTCCTCTTTCTTCTCTTTCTCTTTCTTTTCTTCAAATCTGTCTTTATGCTTGTTGTACTTGTAGGAATCGAACTTCGGCTTGTTATAAAATTTATTCCGACCAAACCTTTTATGGAAGCTAGAAGTCAGAAGTGCAAGCTTTTCTGCAAATTCGTTCAATTCATCATCAGAATCATCTGAAGCATCATTCTCTGAACTGTCTGAACTGTTGACCATGCTGGTGATCAGTGCTTTTTTTTTCAAACTTTTTCCCGAACCAAAACTTGATTTAACTGTCTTTCCCTTGTCTTGAGCAATTAGAGCCAAAGAGTCTTCTACCTTCTTTTGTTTGTCCTTTAACTGAAGTAACTCTTTGTTCACAGAAGCTTTCTCCTTTATCTTGTCCTCATGTTGGTTTAAAGCACAGAAAAGATCATTCAGCTTTTCTTCATCCATGTCTTTATTTATCTGCATTTGAATAGTGTAGACATCCCACTCTGGCTGAAGATTCTTGATAAACTTGAAGTTTATTTCAGATTCAGACTTTTGAACTCCGTTTCTTCTTAAATCATTTAGAATGATGTTGTAGCGATCATATGCTTCCCTCAGATATTCTCCTTCTTTTGCCTTGAATCCTTCATAAACATTTATACTCTGATTCCTTTTAGTCCTGACAGATTTTGCTGATCCCATGAACTATTTTTCTAGCTCATCCCAAATGTCCTTAGCAGATTCCCGGCTATCAACACGGTTGAAAATATCATTAGGGATGGCCATAATCAGATATGTCAACGCAGTTGCATCCCTTTCCACTAACTCCCTATCAGTGTCACTGTATTGAATAGGATCTCTAGCTACAATCCTTTCAGGAATTTCAGGATTATTACCAGTAGCAGGAATTCTTGCAACTGTTACATGTGGAAAATGTGGACCATTTAGAATCGAATCCATTAATTTCTTATCTTGATTATTGAAGAAATTAATCATCCTTATCCTCCACTGTGGATATTCATCAACTTGAAGAACTGGTGGCTTGGATTTCAAACCCATACTGAGTAGACCTCTAGACATGATTGTAACAGAAATATGATTTGAAATGATCGTTCAAGAAGTGCAGATTACACTTGGTGTGTAAAATTGAAGACTGATCAAATTTGAAACAACGGACGAAAAATGACTAAGTACTCAAACTCGCAACCTGCTAAAACTCGAACAACACTGTTTCGAGAAAACTCGCAGACGAAGAAACTCACAGAGCACTGTTTCGAAGAAACTCGCTGGCTGAACAGTGCGCATTTAAGAAACTCGCAGATGATAACTTGTAGACAAACGCGCAGGAAAACTCGCAGGCAAACTCGCAGCTGTACGGTATGACTTGCGCGTTATGAAAACTCGCTAACTTCGACTAGCGCGTTATGGAAACTCGCTAACTTCGACTAGCGCGTTATGGAAACTCGCTAACTTCACTAGCGCGTTATGGAAACTCGCTAACTTCGACTAGCGCGTTTGAGGACGAATCTCCAACTTGCGTTCTAGCGATGAACGTGCGCGTTTCACGAAATCTGCGTGTTCTTGGGAAGAACTTGCGCGTTTTATGGATCTAGCGCGTTCTTGGGTTTCCTTGCGAGTTCTTCACTGTTAGATCAAAAATCGAGTAAAACTTGATTTTTGATTCTGCAAAACACACAATTAGTCTACGATAACAACCTGAACAAGATTACAACAATGAATTTTCAAAAGAAACCAAAAATTACAGTGTTTCGACCGAATTACAGTGTTCGACTATACTATTCACAAAACTAACAATTTGATCAAATTGACCAAACTAGAGTGTGAGTTTGGCTATGTGATCTGAATAAAACTTGTTCCTATGTATAAAACGTACACAAACTAATCAATTTTCTTGATTAAATTGTGCACAAAAATGAAAAATTCAAAATCAAACAGTGACAAGAACTAGTCCGCCAAAAAGATATTCAAAAACGTATCAAATTTGATCCAAATCTGCTTCTTCTTGTTTGCTCTGATACCAAATGACAAAGTCCAATCAAATCATTATAAGAACACAATCAAGAATAATGAAAATCAAAGAGGAAATCACAAGTGTATTGATATCACAAGTGAAAGGGTTACAAGGTTTCTCTCAAAGGATTCTCTCACAGATTACAAAATGGCTAGTTACCTTCTAAACAAAGCAAGGAAGACCTATTTATAGCTCAAACAAGAAATAAAGATAAGCTAACAAAAGTCAACACAAATGATCTAAATTAAAATACAGTAACAATTTCTTTGATAGTTTCACTGTTTCAACCACTTTTTCTTTCCCTTTCCTTCTGGCCTCTACCTCACTGACTTCTTTTCTTTTCTTCTCTGAGCCACCTTATTTGATTACCACTGCCTTAGCCTTTTTAGTAGCCTTGGGAGTGTCAGTCTTTGCCCTCACCAGAGTTTCAGCAATCTCTATCTCCTCTACAGACAAACCATTTTCTGCTGCTAACTTCTCTGTTTCTACTGCTAGTTCTTCAGTTTCTGCTGCTGACTCAGTTACTGCTGCTTTCCCAATTTCTGTTGCTTTCACAAAAGTTTCTGCTGCTTGTTCTGTTTCTGCTTCTTTCTCAGTTTCAGCACCAATCTCCCCCTCAAATTGAGATTCCATGCCAACAAGGCTTTTCTTTTCACTTTCATTCTCTTGAGTCTCCCCCTTTTCGGAAACATCATCATCAATGCTCCTCTTCTTCAGAACAAATTGGGTTTTCTTATTTTTGTGCACCAATTTGAGGACCATCTTTTTGAGTTTGGTAATCTGCACTTGTTGCGAAGTGATCACCTTTTTCATCTCTTTTATCTCCAAATCTTGATTGTGAACTACCAGACTTATTGTACCAAGAGTATCCATCAATTCATCATAAGTATATCTGTCCTCACCTCCTTTAGGTGTTTTTACCAGCCTTGAAGGATCCTTGGATCTTTTAGTAGAGGACTTCTGCCTAGCAGAAGCACCTTCTACCCCCGTGGTTTCTTGGCACCTGGGACCTTTAGATGATTTCTCATCTAACGTTGCCGTGGGGAAGGTCTTAGAGATGTTCACATTGTCCTGATTCACACCTTATGCAGAATCAGTAGTGTGAGCCTTACTGCCCACATGCTCTTCCTTCTCCTTAGAGAGAACCTTCTTGGGGTTGGGAGACACCCCTGTGGTTTCCCTTTCGATATTCTCTGATGGAGAATGCTCCATCAGAGGGCTTGTAGGCTTTGGGGGTGAAGATACTAGAAGGGAAGGAACCTTCTGTACCTTTTTCCTTATATATGTTTTGGTGATGGGGGATTTTGATTTCACAATAGGGATCTAAGGAGTATCAATTGAAGTGAATGGTGTGGGTAGGTCATGAGTTGGGTGGTCAGATGTGGGCTTTGACCCTGATGCCTCACCATGGGAATGAGACATAACCATCATTGTAGAGAACAATGGTGTCTCTTGTCAAGAAAAATCCTTACTTTGGGAGGTTTTGGTACATACACCTCATTAAAAGAGGGTAAATCCGTCAATTCATTATTTAGTACTCCTTGCACAAACCTTGGATACATATAAAAGCTTTTGGTTTTGGTATCCAGGTTTGATATTAAATCATTGAAAATCATTTGAAAAAAATTAAACTTTCTAGAGGTAGCTAAGCAGACTAGAGCATAAGCTAAGGTACTACTGAACTCACTCCATCCAGTTGTTTTTCTAGAAATACAATGTTGCAGAGTATGAACCAAAAATCTCCACTGAGGTGCAAATCTGTTTTTGAAAAACTTATAGACCTCAGCTGGACCTTCATACCCCATTCGACCAATTACTTGGAAGAGATCTTCCTTGAAAAGAGAGGTAATACCTGAGGCATCATCTAGTTGTAGATGAATGCAAATACAACCTTCTGTGATGGTTAGAGGTTTATCACAAACCCTTGATTTGATGATCTGATTGCCATCGTCAGTGTGAATGGAAGCATTGGCCCATAATTGTCGCATATGTTCCACATAGATTGTGGGATTGACAGTTAATGCGTAGGCGATGTGTGAGGATTTTAGGAAATCCAAAATCTGATGAAAACCCTCTGCTTGTTTGGGTTTCTATAGTATTGCCAACTCATTGTGATCATCAACAAACACTATTCCTGCCATCGTTCTTGGATTGAATCACTACTACGGTTTATGCACTGGGAAGAAAGAATGAGAGAGAGAGAAAGAACACTCGTAGGAAATTCAAAGAGCCGTTTGGATTTTGGCGGTCAGAGAGGGTATTTATAGGTGAAGGGTTTCAGTTAAAGGAAGTACGAAGTACTTTAGCAGCATTAACACATACCCGAAGTATTAACTCATATTAGCAGTAGTAACGCATACTGGCAGTATAAACACAGACTATCAGTATTAACACATACCAGCAGTATTAACTCATATTAGCAGTAGTAATGCATACTGCAGTATGAACACAGACTAGCAGTATTAACACATACCAGCAGTAGTAACACTGATTAGCAGTAGAAATAAGGCAAGAAGTAGTAACTTTGCACTGGCAGTATAAACCACCTAGCAGTAGTAACCATACTTTACCATATTTGAACTGTTAGAAAGAGTAATTGTGAGAGCAGTATTAACTGAACTAGAAGTAATAAGTATCCAATTCAGCAAGGTAATCTGAAACATTTAAACACACATAGTTAGCAGCACCATGCACAATACATTATGAGAAAGTAAGCAGGAAGGAATTTATTCAGAAATGGTACATAAAGAAAATCAAAAGAGGCTTATTCAGTGTTTATCATGCCTACACTTGTGACCAAGAATGTGAATTTGCCTACATAAAAAAACTTTGGTGAATAGATCAGCAAATTGGTTACTTGTGTGTACATTCAAAACCTGAATTAACTTCTTTTCATTGCAATCTCTAATAAAATGGTACCTGATTTCTATATGCTTGGTTTTAGAGTGCTTGACTGGATTGTTAACAATGCTTATAGCACTGTTCTTATCAATGAAGATTGGAGTGTGAAGAAAAGTAACACCATAGTCCAACATCTGATTCTGAATCTATAGCACCTGTGAGCAGTAGCTTGCAGCAGCTATATACTCTGCTTCTGTTGTAGAGGTCGACACTGTGGTTTGTTTTTTACACTGCCAAGAAACTAGTCTTGCACCCAAAAACTGACATCCTCCAGATGTAGACTTTCTATCCAAGTTTGCACCACCCAAATCACTATCAGAATATGCAAGTAGATCAAATGGTGATTCATGAGGATACCAAAGACCCAACCTAGGTTGTCCTTTGAGATATCTGAAGATCCTCTTGACTGCTTAAAAATGAGATTGCTTAGGTCTTACTTGAAATATGGCACACACACAGACAATAAACATGATATCTGGCCTTGAAGCTGTTAGATACATGAGGGAGCCTATCATAGATCTATAATGATGAACATCTACATCCTCCCCCTCTAGATCTGCAGTGATCTGTTTGTGTGTTTCCATAGGTGTGCTTGCAGGCTTTGAATCTGAAAATCCAAACTTTGTAAGTATATCATGCACATACTTGGATTGGCTGATGAAGATACCATCTTTCTTCTGTTTAACCTGTAGCCGAAGGAAGAATGTAAGTTCACCCAATGATCTCATCTTGAATCTTTTGTGCATCAACTCCTCAAACTTCTTGCACATATAATCTTTTGTGGATCTAAAGATGATGTCATCCACATAGATTTGCACAAGCAGGATGTCCTTCTTCTTCCTTTTGATGAACAGAGTCTTGTCAATTATTCCCCTTTGAAAACCATTTTCCAAGAGATAGGTAGACAGAGTGTCATACCATGCTCTTGGTGCTTGATGTAGCCCATAGAGTGCCTTCTTTAGTTTGTATACTTTATCAGGAAAGGTAGGATTCTCAAACCCTGGAGGCTGACAAACATACACTTCTTCATCAATTTTCCCATATAGAAATTCACTCTTGACATCCATCTAAAATACTCTGAACTGCATGAAAGAAGCATAGGCTAGAAATAGCCTAATTGCCTCAATTCTGGCTACTGGTACAAATACTTCTTCATAATCTATCCCCTCTTCTTGTGTATACCCTTGTGCCACAAGCCTGGACTTATTCTTTATCACAATTCCTCTCTCATCATTCTTATTCCTGAAAACCCATTTAGTACCAATTGCCCTTTGTCCTTGTGGAAGATCAACAAATCCCACACATTTTGCAACTCAAACTGCAGCAGCTCCTCTTGCATTGCTTTTATCCAGTTTGGTTCTTTCATTGCATCATAGCCTTTCTTGGGTTCAATCTAAGATAGAAAACAAGATAACAACCCTGACTGCAAGTCTTTCAATCCTCCTATTTTACTTTGATGCCTTGGGATCCTAGGAGAATTGATGTCACCAATCATCAACTAAGGAGGATGATTTTTCTGAGTTCTTGTTTGATGTGCAACCTCCTCATTGATATTTGCATCTAGATTAGAGTCATTCTTCTCAGGAGTGCTTCCACCAAATACTGAAGAATTTTCTTCATCAGTATCATCTTCTGACAGTATGGGCATCTCAGGACCTGTGTTTCCTGAATTATGAGCATCCTCTTTATCACTCTTATTCTCTTCATCACCTTTATCCTCTTCATTCTGTTCTGGTTCAGACTCCTCATTTTCTGAATCATCTTTCTTTTCTTGCTGGCAAAATTCAACAGGATCCACTGTAGGTATAGGAAACAACACAAACTCTAGACTCTGTGCTTGTACCTTCTCTGAGCCTGTTCCTGCAATTTGCACATTACTAAAACCCAAAGCATTAGTTAGTGAATCAATGTCAAACAACCAATCAGGATTTGTACCAATTGGATTTGGTGTGTTCTCATTGCATTTGACATTGTCACTTTCCTCTACAATCCTTGAAGAACTATTAAATACTTTATATGCCTTACTCTGAGAGGAGTATCCAACAAGAAATCCATCCTCAGCTTTGCTTTCAAACTTGCCTAAGTGAGATTTGGTGTTGAAAATAGTGCAAGGACACCCAAAAGGTTTGAAAAATCCAATAAAAGGTTTCTTCTTGTTAAAAAGTTCATAAGGTGTTTTTCCTTGGGATTTGACTACTAGAACTCTGTTTTGGACATAACAAGCAGTATTAACTGCTTCTGCCCAAAAATTAATAGGTAATTTTGAATCTGCCAACAGAGATCTAGCAGCCTCAATCAGTGTCCTATTTCTCCTCTCAGCAACAACATTCTGTTGAGGAGTTCTAGGAGCACTGAATTATCTCTCAATACCTTTAGTCTCACAAAAGTTGTTTAAGTCACTGTTTTTAAATTCAGTTCCATTATCAGATCTGATGACTTTAACTCTTTGATTTGTTTGGTTTTCAACCCTAAGAACAAAGGATTTGATCAGTCCACTTGTCTCATCCTTAGTCCTTAGAAAATATACCCAAGTGAATCTAGAGAAGTCATCAACAATGACTAAGCAATAGGATTTCTTACCAATACTCATCACATTAGTAGGACCAAAGAGATCCATATGCAATAATTGAAGAGGTGAAGAGATTGTATTTATTTCTTTGGACTTATGAGACGTTTTGTGTTGCTTGCCTTTAAGACAAGCAACACAATGATCATCACATGAAAACACTTTTTGAGGTAAACCTCTTACAAGGTTGTTTTTCACAAGAATGTTCATTCTTTTAAAATTCATGTAACACATCCTTCTGTGCCAAAGAGATGATTCATATAACGAAGCTTTTGAAAACAAACAGTTTCATGATGAATCAGATGAAACATTCTCTAAGTCCAAGCAATAAACATTATCCTTTCTAGGAGTTCTAAATAGTATCATATTTTCATCAACTACCTTGAATCCTAGGGCAAGGATATTACATTTAGTCTCAGTAAATAATATACTATGTTTCTTGTCACAGACCTGTGATACACTTAACAGGTTGTATCTCAATTGCTCAACATAGTAAACATCTTCAAAATACATTTTACCTTTTGAAGCCATACCTTTTCCACTGATCTTACCTCTTGCTGGATTATCACCAAAAGCAACATGTCCTCCATCAAAAATTTTGAAGTTTTGAAGGCAGGCCATGTTACCTGTCATGTGCCTAGAGCAAGCACTATCTACATGCCAAATGCTCTTTGTTATCCTAGTTTAATCTAGTTGATAACTAAACACACAAACACATATAGATCAAGCGATAATTAGATCAGAATAACATACCAATCCTTTGAATAAACAATGAAACCCTTGTGTGTTCTTGATACCCTTGAATACAGAGAAAATAGCTACCTCACTGTAGGATTATAATTATGAACATGAAGATTAAACCTAAAACCTAATAAATCAAAACATTAAATACCCAAGCCTAATGCCTAATGGGCTTTGCTAAATGATAAGTGGGCTTGAGGCCCAATAACTAATAACTATTAGCTTATTACACAATAAACTCTCTAACTTTAACTATCAAATAAATACGGTTTAGACCCATTAATCTTGAATACAATTATTTGATCCAACAATCTCCCCCTTTGGATTCAAGATTAAAAAAAATTTGACAATAATCTTCAGGTCTTCACTTGTCTTCTCTTTTCTTGAAAAACTTCAGATATGACTGTTAGGTCTGATTTTATAGTAATCGTTGTATTTATAGGGCTTGGTCAAATACTGTGTTTAGAGCTTATCTGTGTTGTATCTGACCAAGGGTATTTAAGTCTCTTTGGTCTTTGTCTTGTGTAAGAAACACACGCACTATTCATTCAATACATTGTTTGCGCTCCATTGTTACTCTCTCTCTACTTTATCTCTCTAAGGAATCAGTGATCTTAGAACTCACAATTGGTATCAGAGCCAACTGAATCTTGAGAGGATTGAGAGATTGCATTTTCATAGTCTGAATTGTTGATTGAAATCGAAAATTTGATCGATTTTTCTTGAATTTTCCAAGAAAATCTCGTTTTCTTGATTTCTCATAAAATTGGATCTGTTTGTGATCGAATTGGATTGATTTTGGGCTCATTAGAATCGTTTTTAGTAATCGATCATTGTTGTTTCCTATAATTTTGCATAATAACATTGATTTGATCTTCGATTTTGCAAAATTGTGATTTTCTGAAAAAACGGGTTTCGATACTGTTACATTCTTGATTTTGAGTTTTAATGTGTTTTAATCGAAATTGTTTGATAAAATGTGTTAGAAAGTAGTTTTCGAAGTTTAGTGTGTGATTTTCTTGGTCAATTTTCAAAGTTATAGTTGATCTTGCGTGAATTGGTAGTATTTTTGAACTTTGCGTTTCATTCATGCACTTTGCGTTTCATTCATATCAGTTTGCGCGTCATTCAAGTTGTTTTGTGCATGTTCATATCTTGTTTTTTTGGTTTTCGCGTCAAGCCTCAAACGCAAAGTCTAAGTTTGCGCTTCTCACATCATCCGAAAAGCTCTACTTTGCGTTTCTAACTTCACCCGCAAAGCTCAACTTTGCGTTTCCTTCTACACCCTCAAAGCTTTACTTTGCGTTTCACGAAGCACCCGTAAAACTCCACTTTGCGTTCCTCTCTGCACCCGCAAAGTTTACTTTGCGTTTCCCTTTTCACACGCAAAGCTAACTTTGCGCTCCCTTCTTCACCCGCAAACCTCTAGTTTGCGTTTCTCAGTTCAATAGAAACCTTCTCTTTGCGCGTCTCCCTGACTTAGCTTTAAAAAAAATACTTTTTAAACTTTGTGTCATCTATATTTTTTTTAAACTTTGTGCCATCACAAGTGTTTTTCAAATTTACAATTTTTAATATTTTTCGATTTTTTTTTCAATTCAATCTGATTTTTATTTTTTAGATTTACATCAGCAATGGATTCTACCAAATTTGCTCTCCAAGCTAGGTTCTACTCCAATGATCTGATGATGCAATTAGGAACCGATACTCGTCCACCAGTCTTAATCAACGAAGAAGAGTTTACACAGTGGCAAGATAGGTTCATAAATTTCTTTGAGCGTCAGACAAATGGAGAAAATATGATGAAGTCGTTTACCGAAGGACCATTCATCAAGCCAAAAGATGACATTCCTTTGACTGCTGATGAAATCAACCGCGAAAAAGCCGATAGAGAAGCAAAGTCCAATTTGATGCTAGCTCTGCCTAACACGATCTACAATCGAATTGACTATTTCAAACATAATCCGAATATGATGTGGACTCAATTAGAAAAGATCATGCTTGGGTCATCAGTTGCTACTCAGATATGCCAGACACGCTTCATGAACAACTTTGAGGAATTTAAGGCGAAGGACAATGAATCTCTGAAGGCTATCATTGACCGGTTTTGCGCTGTGATTAATGATCTTAGAAAGATTAAAATGGAAAAGACTGACCTGGAGACGAATCTGAAGTTCCTTAATTCTCTTCAGCCTGAGTGGAATAAATTGTGCCATAGTTTGAGGAATGATGTCAGGATCTCAACAACGCAGATTCAAGAGTTGTTCGAGATTTGCTAACTGATGAAAGCTTGGTTTTAGAGAAAAAGGTCAAGATGGACAAAAAGAATAAGAAGACAGTTGATCCGGTTGCTCTCCTCATGAAGCAACTAGCTGAAAAGGCGTTGTCTGATAACGCTTACACCGGGACAACTGATGATGATGGTGAAGCTTTACAGAAAGCTATGATCCTTCTCTCTCAACATTACCAGAAGAAGTTCCAACCTAGATCTGGTTCCAACACCTCTCGCTTCACTTCTGTGCCTAAAGCCAAAGTACCCGAGCCAAAGACTGCTGCTTGCTATAATGGTGGAAAGGCGGGTCACATGTCAAAAGTGTGTAGAGCAAAGGTGGTTAGGGACTCCTCATACTACGAAAGAAAATGGAATTAGCTGAAAAGAGAGAGAACGGAACTGCTTTGTTGGCCGAGGAAGAATTCTGGCTGGATTATTCCGATGATGAAGCTTCAAACGTAGAGATCGCTCGGATGCGCTTAGTTGGAGATGACCAGTCAGACGATTCTGATTCTGACACAGATGAGGATGAGGTATATTCTGAATTTGACTACCAATTTATTACCTCTCAGATGGATATCATGATTAATGCTTTGTCTGATTTGCGCTCTAAAATTTTATCTGAAAAAGTTTTAAACTCCGAAAAGTCAGATTTAATTGAAAAGCTGAAAATTTCTTTGAAGGATGAAAAATCTATTTTAGAAAATACTAAAGACATCTTTCAAAAGAAATTGGATGCTTTGGAAAATTCTAACAAGACTTATCTTGAATCTTTGACATCAATGACTACTTTAAAAGATGAGTTTTCAGATAAAATAATTAAGTTAGAAGAAAAGTTTTATCGAAGAGACCAATCTGAACAAACAATCTATATGAACAAGCCGAGGAGTGAAGAGGCTTTAAAAGAGAGATGGGGACTTGGTTTTGAAAATCCTCATTGTTTAAACAATGTAATTGAAAAATCCCCAACTTTATATAAATACGATTATCTGACTCTTGCTCATTATGCTCCTCAATTTAAAATTGATTGGATGAATGAGAAGCAAGTGTTAGAAATCGAAAATGAGAAAAGGATAAATAATAAGAAAAATGAAATTCCTTTTGTTTATACGTCTGAAAATGCAAAATATTTTCCTGAAAAATCAAGAAGAGGAAGAAGAGTTTTAAATGATATATCTTCTGTTAAATCTTCAGTGTCTAATGATTTTATTCCTTCTTATGCCCCTGATTCTGATAAGGAAATATTTCTCCAATCATTTATGATTCGAAGAAATATACTCCTCCGTTAGTATTAGAAGGAAAAATCATAGATCTTGAAGATCAGATAGAAGATCAAAATATTTTGAAGAAAATTGAATCTAATATTATTCTTTCTTTCATGACATCTAGTCTTGAAGAAAATTTATTTTCTCAAAAATCAGATTCTATTTCTAGTCTTTCTTCTGATTCTAAGGAAAACAAAAAGGAAGTTTCCAATTTTAAAATCTTTTCTCAAAATAATTCAGACTCCGAGGCAAGTTCAGATTTATTAGTTGATCAGATTGGTTGCTTGGATAAATTTATTTCTTCTGATTTAAATATTTCGTCTAAAATTCTTGATAATTCTTTTACGCTCAATGATCAATTTTATAAACCTAAGCGTAAAAGAAGAAGGTCAAAGAAGTCGAAGAAACGAGATACAGTTCTTTCTGACAGTTCTAATTCTTCCGATTCTATTCTTTCAGATAGGACTGTGAGCAAGTTAAAGAAGCAAATCTAGAGAGCGAGGTCGACATCTGATGAACATACTTTTAATGGGGATAGAAATGGAGACAAACTTTATTACAGTGATTCATTTGCTAAATTTAATAAAATTTCAAAATACTCTATAAAGCAAATGATTTAAATTTCAAAACATGTCTCATGTTCTTCCTCTGATTCTAGTTCAGATGATTATGCTTTCTCTTCTGATGATTGTGCATATTTTTCTGATGATATTCCTCGTTCTTTAAATGTTAAATCTAACAAATATTTCCCCATAAGAACTGCAGCTAACAAACATGGGCCCAAATTCAAGTGGGTACCTAAATCGTTATCTTATTCAAAGTTGCAGGCATCACATGTTAAGGGGGAGTAAGAGGATATTGGCTTCTGAGTAATTCAGCTCAGGACCCGTACTTCATAGACATCGACTTCTAAACACAACAGTTTAGAACTCGTTTTTCAATGATTAAGCTTCTTACTTAATGAGATACTGTGAGTACATCAATTTTAATTCCGCTGCATTTATCTCTGATAATGATGTTATTCCAGTTTTTCTCAATGTTTCAAGAATCTGAGCTTGTTTATCGATCTCATGAATTTGTATTACCCAAAATTTTCTTTTAATATGAGACACAAATTTATTATCTTCAATGTAAAAGATGAAATAGTTGAATTTTATTTTGTTCCAACTAAATATCTATTAAAAGTTTAAATCTTTACAAATTTTATTCTATAAAGTAAAGTTTTACATTTTTTCTTTCCTTTGAATAAAATATGTGTCTAGGATAAATTTTCAAGTTCTTTTGCTTATATTAAAGTTTTTATATGGTCAAATTTCAAGTCTTACAAAAGTTGAAAAGTCAGCAACATGTTTGAAACTTTTATTAATGCTTTAAAGATATGTGAGTCGGAATTTTTATAGTTTACTTTGCTTAGACTACCTAAATGATCAGAATTATAGATCGGAATGAAAATATGGGCTAAGCATTTAGATGTTGATCTGGGTGATTGAGATGAATATTAAATTCTTAAAATACAGAAATCTCTAAGTTTAAAAGTTTGTACCTGTGACCTTTCTGGTTTGGGAAAGTAAGTTCCTCCGGATGCTTGTCATCTGGTCCCCTAAGGTCATTTGGTTTGGGAGTGATCGAACAGAAATCCTTCTATAGAACCAGATCGAAAGTCATGTTCTACTGGTATGAATGGGTTTAGGATATGTCGATGTAGCCTTTCTGATATGGGAGAGTAAGTTCCAAGGGGTGCTTCACACCCCTAAGGCCAACTGGTCTGGGAGGGGCTGACCCAAATCCTGCAATAAGGTCAGATAGAAAGTTACGTTTACGGCATGTTCTTTACTTACTAAACTTGTTGATTCAAAAGATGCCAAAGTGCACGAGCTTAAAAGATGCCAAAGAGCACACTCATGTTAAGATGCCAATGTGCACATTGCTAAAAGATGCCAATGAGCACACATCTCATGATACTTGGTGATATGTTTGAGTTGCGATAAATCTGTAAATTTATGAATATCTTAATTCTTGATGGCTTCGTGTTAGTACATGCAAAGTTCTCTATAATATTTTTAGAATTGCATTTTCTTGAAGCTAATCGAAGATTCGCATGTGAGCACACTGAATAGATTGCTGGAAGTTTTGAAACTGAACATGTTTTAACTTGATATGCAATTAAACTCGTTCTTTTATCTTACAACATATGTTTGATTTCAAATGATTGAAAAATTTGTGATATTTTACTCTGTATAATTTAATTTGTTTAGTGTTTAAAATTTTATATGTTTAGTATTTTCAAAATTTACATTCAGTATATTTTTCTTTCTACATTAATATTTGATCATTTTGTTCTCATAAATATATTTTAATGGGTTTATGCAATATTCAAGGGGGAGTAAACAAAGAGAATGTATTTCAAAGATTATATTTGTTTTTGAGGGGGAGTATCTGATTTTCCCTTATGAATGCTAACTTGAATTGTCATATCTACTGCATTTATGTAGGGGGAGTCAAAGAGCTTAAAATTGTAAAAAAAAATTCCAAGGCAGATTTGCGCCTCCCACATGACACGCAAACCTTTCTTTGCGCGTCCCATGTGGAACGCAAACCCTGTTTTGCGCTTCCTTCATGAAAGGCAAACCTTGGTTTGCGCCTCCAACATGAAGCGCAAACTTCCTCTGTTTTCTCTGTTTCTTTGATTTTGCAGATCTTACGCTGTCTCGTCTCCAACATTTGCATGACCAAGTTCATCAAGATCATCAAGGTCATGAGGGGGAGAAGTCTAGGAGAAGTTTAAGAGACAAAGAGCTCAAATGTTTATCTGCTGATCAAGATTTGCTCAAAGATTCTATTCTCTCAGCTACAACAAATTCTTTTGCTGTTCCTGCTCCGAACACCACAGTTCATTCAAGATCATTCAAAAGAGGTGTATCGTCTTGAGCTTAAGCAGCAAAGAAAATTTCAATCTGCAAGATGCTGAGAAGAAATTTTCTTAAAAAGTCAGAAAGCTTCACCAAGTCGCTTTAATGGTCCGTGCTGTTATAGAAGATGATTTTTGAAGATCAAAGCGCCAATGATTATTAAGGGGGAGATTGTTAGGTCTGATTTTATAGTAATCATTGTATTTATAGGGCTTGGTCAAATACTGTGTTTAGAGTATTATAAGTGTTGTATCTGACCAAGGGTATTTAAGTCCCTTTGGTCTTTGTGTCTTGTAAGTTTGACACGCACTATTCAATAGATTTCTTACTTTGCGCTCCAAAGTTCTCTCTCTCTACTTTCTCTCTCTAGGATTCATAAGATCGTGGACTCTCAAAGACGTTGATAGCTTCAAAACTTGATATCTTTAAATAGTCTTCAAATATTCAATTCTTTGATATCTTTGAAAATCTTCAGCAGTCTTCGGATTATATTCTCCCCCTTATTATATTCTCCCTTTGTATAATCTCCCCCTTTTTGATGAATGGTGAGAATCATCATCATCAAAACATGGCAAACACAATCTCCCCCATTGAATATGGTCATCAGTTTAGCACTGTCTTCATGTAATGAGCCCTGTGTGAAATAAGAGCAGTCTCTCCAGATGGAAAAAGTGATTATTTCAATATTTTCAGATTAAAATAAAAAGTAGTAACCATTCGAATCTTTTCAAATTCAAACAGTTTAATAGGTGTAACCCTGAATCAACAAATGACTCAGTTAGAATGCCTGTCAGTAACACAAAGTTACTATATAAGGAGTTGGTTTGATGTTGACTCCCCAGGACTTCCATTCAATCATCGAATAACACATGGTTATCTATGAACGTTCTGACATAAAACAAATTTTTGTGTGTTCGTGCATGTGTATGAAAGAATTAAGCACCGATGATTGCTTTTTAATGTAGGCTCAAAGTGTGTAAACTTGTTGAGACATCAACAAATTATACAAAGACTCAATGTGCATGAGAAAGGGTTCGAAGGTGGGGCAACTTTACTTCTTTTTCAATATTAGTATCTTCCAAATGAAGAACCAATAGCGTATGTTTTGCGTCCCCAGAAAATGTGAAACATTCTCTTTTTGAGAAAAGAATGAGTAGCTGGTGGGGTTGTATGCAAGAGATGGCATGGGCTATGTGCCTTTTTCAATGATGGTCACCAAAGAATGTGAACCAATCAGATTTTGTGGCTTCCTGGCTCAGAAAGAAGTTTGGTGCAGAGTTTGATATTCTTTTACTCTATTCTCTCACCCTCTTTCTTTTAATGCTCACTTCTAACCAATATCACTTTTCCATTTTACCTCTTCACACACCATCACTCAATTCTTTTGACCCCTCTCCCCTCAATCACTCAGGGAATACTTCCTGGGTAGGAAACACTGGTTATCGTGAATCCATGGAAGTTCTGTTAAGCTCTCATACTGAATCCCATGTATTTTCCTAAAATAACATATTGTTCAACAGTCTTTTGTACATATAAGCACAAATAAGCACAGAGTTATATGAAGAATAAAAATTTGGAGAAGTCAAAACAGTTATTTTTGACGATGCAATTCTCCCCTCAAACTAAAAGAGTTTGACAATTAAGCTCTTTGACAAGTAAGTATTCAAAAATCATTTAAAATCACACTTCACAATTCATGAAAATCTTTGAAGAATAGGAAGTGGTTTGAACATTTAAGAAAACATTTTTCACTAGTGAAAGTTGTTCTTCTTTCAACAAGTGATAGAGTGTAAAGATTAGAAAGATATACCTGTAAATCAAAATCCTTAACTCCCTTGATACCTGTAAAAAGTCAGTTAAATCAGAAAAGTATATTAGTAGAAATATTAAGCATGTAAGTTCCCCTTAATAACTGCATTCAGATATCAAACGCTTTGTCATTGACGTCCGAGTCCTAAGTTGTTGTACTTAGAAGTCATCTTTTTGACAATGAAGCACGGGTTCTAAGTTGATTTACTTAGAAGCCTTCTTTTTGACGATGAAGTCCGGGTTTTGAACTGTTTTGTTCAAAAGCCATTGTTCTTTCTCCCCCTTAAACCTTGGGTGCCTGCAACACAGATTTAGCTTTTGGTACCCACTGGTATTTGGGTCCTAATGGGTTAGTTGCAGTTCTAGTGGGAGATATGAAGTAAGAAGTGTTAGAGCATAAATCTGTTGGTTACAAGATCAAGAAGACTGAAGGTCAAAGTTTTGAAGAAATGTTAAAGTTTTGAAGTTTGGAAGAGATGATATTAAGATCTGATAAAGTTTTGTGAAGTTGATTTTCTGAAATGTTCAAGTCAGAAAGTTCAAAGGGAAGATTTGAAGACAATCAAAGAATTTCTGAAGTTTTGAGGAAATTTTTCTTTGAAGATTATTTGTTAAAGCAAGGTGAGCTGAATCTAAAGATAATTTTCTTTTCAAAGTCTGAAAGTACTCTATGAAAATTTTGGGGAGATTGTTAATCGTCTGAAGATAATTTTGGAAAGAAGACTGTTAAAGAAAAAGGGGAGATTGTACTGACAGAGTTTAAACTGAAGACTGAATTGCTAGATCTTTTAAAAGTGATCTTGAATCCAAAGGGGGAGATTGTTAGAGCATAAATCTGTTGGACACAAGATCAAGAAGACTGAAGGTCAAAGTTGAGAAAGTCAAAGCTGAAGAAAGTCAAATCTCATTAAAAGTCAAAGTCTCTTAATAAAAGTCAATTGTATTTGTTTTTGTATTAGTTTAGTTTTTCCTTGTATTTGTGGTAGTATAATTACTTTTTCTCTTTGTTTTTCAAGGAGAAGTGATCAGATTGTAATATCAGAGAGAGAATACGTAGAGAGAGAGAGAGTTCTAGAGAGAGAAAGTGTAAATTGAGAATTAAAGAGTAATCAAACAGGTAATCTTTGAATTGAATCTTGTTTGTTTGATTGTTTTTGTAGTAGAAACTAGAATCTGGAACACACAATTGGTATCAGAGCAGATCCAAAGTGAAATCAAATCAAGAAAATCAAAGTTTTGGATTGTTCATCACTGTTCATTCAAGAAAAATCGAATTTTGGATTTTTGAGTGTTTTTGGAGCAGATTTTGATTAGGAAGTGTTCGAAAAGTTTAATAGATCGAGTCTGTGTACTTTAATTTTAGTATTGCATTGTAATTCTCACGATTTTTGAAATTTTTGTTGAGTTTTATTCATGAGTCGTTTTTCACTGTTTCATCGATTTTTTTGAATTGTAAGTGTTTGTTTGTAAATTTCTTGAATTGTAATTCGTTCTAGTACTGTAATCGAGCATCATTTCAAAGTTTCATGGCATTTGGACAAAGTTCAGATCGATTTCAGATGGAAAAATCAGTTTTTGGGTCGAAAGAAGGAAGAACGCGCTAGATCTCTAAAACGCGCTAGTTCATCGTCAAAACGCGCAAGTTCGTCGTGAAACGTGCAAGGTTCATCATTTAGAACGCGCAAGTCGAAAGAAGAATTTTGGTCTGAAACGCGCAAGGACTATCTGCGAGTTCTAAGAAACGCGCTAGTAGTGGCCAGCGAGTTCTACAAACTCGCTAATCAAAGCTAGCGAGTTTCAGGAGGAATAGTGATTAGCGAGTTCTTCGACGTGCGAGTTTGGTGGTTTGCGAGTTATTCGACGTTCGAGTTTAGTAAATGCGCAAGCCTCTGTTAGTGAGTTTTAGCGTGAACAGTTGTTAGCGAGTTTAGGCACTTGCGAGTTTCATCATCTGCGAGTTTGATCTGCGAGTTTGATCTGAGAGTTTGATTGCGAGTTTGTCTGCGAGTTTGCTTGCGAGTTTGTCTGCGAGTTTGCTTGAGAGTTTATCAAACGCGCAAGTGTCGATCTGCGAGTTTCACTTTGAATAGTGACTTGCGAGTTTCTATACTTAGAAATTTTTTTCTGAGAAATTTTCAAAACTGTAATATATTTTGAATAGTGACTTGCAAGTCTCGACCCCGCAAGGGCGTTGCCCCTTGACCCCACCCGCTAGGGACCCCCGTGCTAAGTCTGCCTAGGGGGACATAGTTTTTTTTTTTTTTTGTGATCAAAATCTCTGAAGTTTTATTTCAAGTTTTTCTATATTTTTTTTAGATTTCATTTGGACTAACGATCAGTTCTAGTTTCTTATTGATATATTTTTCAAACAGGTTTAAAGAAGATGACTTCCAAAGATGCACTTTCGATTGGTACTGATGTTAAACCTCCAGTTCTATTCAAAGGCGAGTATGAACAATGGAAGGACAGATTCTTGGATTTCATAGATCGGCATTCAAATGGAGAGAATATTCTTCTGTCTATCACTGAAGGTCCAATGGCTCCAATAACAGTTCAAGTACCTGATGTTGATTCTTCTGATAGTGAAGATGGGACTGAGGAAAGAGAGGAAAAGATGAAAACAGTGACAGTGGATATTTCTCAATATTCTGAAGAACAGAAAAGCCGATACAAAGAAGATAAACAAGCAAGATCCTTACTTCTTCAGAGTATTCCGAATGAGATCTACATCAAGATTGATAGTTACAAAGGCAATGCTAAGAAGATGTGGGATCAGTTGCAAAAGATGATGATGGGATCCAAGATTGGAAATCAAATGAAAGTGGCAAACTGCATCAATAGTTATGAGGAATTCAAAGCTAAGGAGAATGAAAGTCTGGAAGATACATATGAGAGGTTTGTATTGCTTCTGAATGAGCTGACAAAGAATAAAGTCAAAAAGAAGCAGCTGGAAAACAATGTCAAATTTCTGAGTATCCTACGCCCCGAATGGAAGAAGCATACAAGAAGAATGAAGCAAATGAAGGATTTGAATGAAATTCCTTTACATGAGGTATTTGAGACTTTGAAACAGAATGAAGAAGAGGTTGAAGAGAAAAGAGGTGAGAAGAAGAAGGCAGCACAAGTTCCTGATCCTATTGCCTTAGTAGCTGGAGAGAAGGTGAAAGAAAAGAAAGAGAAGAAAGAGAAGAAAAAGAAGAAAGTTCTTATCAGTTCTGAGTCAGATTCTGTTTCAGATAGTGATGATGGAGAGAATTTGAAACAAGCCATGCTGCTGCTGACCCGTGCATTTCAGAAGAAATTTTACAAGAAGCCGGGATCAAATTCTCAACGCTATTCTTCATCAAGTTCAAAGAACCACGAGCACCGACAAAAAGTGGAAGGTAAGAGGTATGAAGAAGATAGATATGTGGAGAAGAAATCAGATGAGAAGAAGAAATTTATGAATGACTACACCGCTGTTGAAAAGCCAGCAACTGATTCAATCAAGTGCTACAATTGCGGCAAGATGAGTCATTTTGCAAAAGATTGTCCAAAGCCGAAAGTTCGCAACTCTCAGTACTATCAGAACAAGTTGCTTTTGGCAAGACAACAAGAAGCGGGTGTTGCTCTAATGGCTGAAGATGAGTTTTGGTTGGATTACTCAGAAGGAGAAGAGAATGACAAGAAAGAAGAAACAACTCAGATCTGTCTCATCGGCAAAGAAGTTAAGGATGACGAGTCAGATGATAAGGCAGTTGATGAGGTATTAAACTTAACTGAAAAAGATTTTATTACCAAAATGGAAACCATGGTGGTTGAGCTTCAAAATTTACAAAATAATTTGAAAAAGGAAAAGGAAAGGGTTGCTAAAAAGAACAAAAAGATCTTTGAACTTAGTACGTCTGTTATTTCTAACAAAGATCTGATTGATTCTTTACTCAAATCTGATCTGATTCTAAATCTAAAGTAGATGATTTTGAAAAGAAGATTTCTGATTTTGAAGGTAAGATTTCTAAATATGAGTTTGAGAAAAATGAATCTGCACTAACTGTTTATAAATTGCAGATTGAAAACAAGAATTTGAACAAGAAGGTAAATGATCTGGAAGTTAAACTTTATAAAAGAGGTCAAACAGATCAAACCATTTTTCTTAATGCTCCGGATGAAGAAACTGATGTTAAGCAAAGATGGGGACTTGGTTTTAACAACCCCCATTATCTTAAGAAAGCCATTAGAAAACAGCCGGCACTTTATAACTATGATTTTCTTTCTTGTGCTGATAAACATACTCATTTAAAACCCAAATTTGTTACTAAATTGTCAGAAGAAGTTGAGGACCAAGAAACTGAAAATAGAAAGAATAAAAAGAAAATGCAACTACCGTTTAACTATGAAAAGTTAAATGATAGTTACCTTTCAAAAACACCAAAAGTTCTTTCAACTGATTATTTTGTTAGTTATTCCGCTTCTGAGATGAAGGAAAAACCTGCAATTGCAAAGGTTTATGTTCCTACATCTATTCTTGAAAGCAAAATAGTCGAGCTTGAAAATGTTTTATATGATGAAAAACTTTTGGTTGATATAGAACAAAATGTATTTTCTACAGTTTTAAAGAACACTGTTTTTCAAGTTAAATCAACAAAGTGTTCTACAGTTTCAAAGGCACCTCAAACTTTCTCTGATAATTTTGATGACTTATTTGAGTCTGCAAATGATTCTTTTAATTCTGATGATGGGTGCATGGAAGAATCTGATATGTTTGATGTCCATTCTAAACTTCCTGATCATTCTACTTGTCTTAAAAATGAAAGAGTGTTACAAAGTGATGTTCATATTGGTGAAACATCAACTAAGGTTGGTGATTCAGTTCCTGTAACTGCTGATTACTATGCTCACGGTAAGAAACATAAGAAACAGCGATTACAGAAACAGAAATACACTGGTACACAAGAGAAAACTCAATCCCGGAAATCTACTTTTCCTAATAAATCTATATCTTATGTTTCAGATTTAAGGAAGAAAAAGATAAAAGCTCAATCCGAATGGAGACCAAAACAGAAGGATGCTGAGATAGCTAAATCAGTTACTGATAATTCTTGTACTAAATCTGTTAGTAGTGATTCTGATATACTTGGTCAATGTGCTTCTCATAAACAAAACCTTGTAACTTCTTACAAGCGTTACTCAATAAAGCAATTGATTCAATTATCTTCTATTCCTACTACATTTTATTCTAGTTATCGGAGAACTGATTTTGCTTATTCTCATAATTCTTCTGATTGGTATGGATCTTATTATGTTAATTCTTCGAGATCAAATGTTTTTCAAAGTTTTCAAAAGAACAGAGGATCCATTTTCAAGTGGATACCAAAATCTTGTACTAATCCGTTAGGGCCCGTATTTAAATGGGTACCTAAAATTGTTATTGCCTGATTTCTCTTGCAGACCCGGCATATGTGGTACTTGGATAGTGGATCTTCCAAGCATATGACTGGGCAAAAAGCTTTATTGTCTAACTATACAGAGAAATTCAGTGGAAATGTCAGATTTGGAAACGATCAACTTTCACCTATCTTAGGATATGGTGACATCATTCAAGATAACATAACGATAAGTAAGGTGAGTTATGTCGAAGGCTTGGGGCACAACTTATTTAGCATCGGTCAATTCTGTGATAAAGGGTTAGAGGTCAACTTCAAGTCTAAGAGTTGCTCAGTTCGTACTGAAGATGGAACAGAACTCTTATCTGCAAATCGAAAGACAAACCTCTACACCATCAATTTGTCCAAAGTTCAGATTGACAGTCAAGTATGCTTATTGTCAAACGCTTCAACGCAGCAAAGTTGGCTCTGGCACAAACGTTTATCTCATTTGAACTTTCGTTACATCAACAAGCTGGTTCGTGGGAAATTGGTTAAAGGACTTCTTGAGCTGAAATATGAAAGACAACACTTATGCGCAGCTTGTGAGAAGGGTAAGATAAAGAGAGCCGCACATAAACCGAAGCTTGAACCAAGCACTAGTTCTCCGTTAGAATTGCTACACATGGATTTATGTGGTCCAATGAGAACTCAAAGTTTGGGAGGAAAGAAATACGTGTTGGTTATTGTGGACGATTATTCAAGATACACGTGGGTCAAATTTCTTTGTTCAAAAGATGAGACACCGGAAGTACTCATTACTTTCTTACAGACGACCCAGGTGAAAATGCAGCGACCAGTTAAGTTTCTTCGTACTGACAATGTCACAGAATTCAAGAACAAGATTGTTGATGAATATCTCGACTCAGTTGGGATTTCACATCAGTATTCTGCTGCTAGAACGCCTGAACGAAATGGAGTAGTCGAAAGGCGAAATCGAATGCTAGTCGAGGTCGCTCGGACTATGCTTAGCCAATCGGATTTACCTCTATTATTGTGGGCAAAAGCTGTGTCGACTGCATGTCATACTCAAAATCGTTCCATGATACACCGCCGATTTCAGAAGACTCCATATGAGCTAATCAACAACAGAACACCAACTATCAAATATTTTCACGTATTTGGGTGTACATGTTTTGTGCTTAACGACAGAGAGAGTCTGAATAAATTCAGTCCTAAGGCGGACGAAGGCATCTTTATCGGTTATTCTTCAACATCTGCTGCATATCGTGTTTATCTGAAGAAGTCAAAGACAGTTGTTGAGAGCGTTAATGTCACATTCGATGAAGAGATGGCTTCTGATCATATCAGTTCAGAACCCGTTATCACAGGAGTATTAGCTTCTGGGCAGATCAGTCCAGAACCTGTTTCTACAACGAAAAATTCGGATAACGTTCTACATCTACTTCACATTTAACTGATTTAGATTTGTTATTTGAATTCTTTTATGATGAGTTTCTTGGAACTAATGTATCTAAATCTGCTGTGACTTACAGGTCTGAAGATACAAGTTGCAATCATCCAGTCACTTCAGATGTCATAACTGAACAAGCATCCCCCGTTCAGTCAGAAACTCACATTCCTGATGTTACTCCTACAGTTGAAGATGCACAAGAAAATGTTGAGCCAGAAGTAATCATTTCAGTTGGGTGTAATACATTGTCTACTCAACAGCCTGAATCTGTTGTTCCAACTGATACTTCTGCACATGAAACTTCAACTGACAAACCCCCTCCTGTAATTCAAACTGAAGATTTTGAAAGTGGATTTCAAGATGATGATCATGTTCAGAATTCATCTACTCCACTCCCTCATGAGCATCGCTGGACCAAAGAGCATCCATTACATCAAGTAATTGGAGATCTCAACAATCCTGTACAGACTAGGTCAGCGACACTTAACCAATGTATGCATGACTCGTTCCTCAGCAAGATTGAGCCAACACGAGTATCTGAGGCTCTTGCTGATTCGGACTGGGTATCTGCAATGCAAGAAGAGATCAATCAGTTTGAAGCACTAAAGGTTTGGAGACTTGTTACTAAGTCGGAAGGTAAAACCGTGATCGACACTAAATGGGTATTCAAGAATAAAAAGGATGAAGATGGTATCGTCATAAGAAACAAAGCTAGACTTGTTGCTAAAGGCTACCGGAAAGAGGAAGGCATCGATTATGATGAGACGTATGCTCCAGTAGCTCGTATAGAAGCAATCTGCATGTTTCTAGCATATGCAGCTCATAAGAATTTCATAGTCTATCAGATGGATGTGAAAACAGCCTTTCTGAATGGCATTCTTAAAGAGGAAGTGTACGTGTCTCAACCAGAAGGGTTCGTCAATTCAGATAAGCCAGATCATGTCTACATATTGGACAAAGCCCTTTATGGATTAAAACAAGCCCCTCGAGCATGGTATGAAGTTTTATCCAAATTCTTGGTCAAGTCTGGTTTCTCTAAAGGTAAGATTGATACTACTTTATTCATCAAGAAGGAAAAAGCTGATATTATTCTTATTCAGATTTATGTTGATGATATAATATTTGCTTCTACTAATCCAAAATATTGTAAAAACTTTTCTACCCTCATGGTGTCACGTTTTCAAATGAGTATGATGGGAGAGATGAATTTCTTTCTCGGATTACAAGTTAAACAGTTTTCTACGGGGATTTTTATAAATCAATCTAAGTACATTTTCGATATTCTTCGGAAGTACAAAATGGAAAATTGTAAACCAATTGGAACCCCGATGGCACCAGGTACTAAGATCCACACTGATCATTCGGGTAAAAGTGTTGATGTTAGAACATATAGAGGTATGATAGGATCGTTAATGTATCTTACATCCAGTAGACCAGATATTATGTTTTCAACATGTTTATGTTCTAGATATCAAGCTGATCCCAAAGAATCCCATTTGGCTGCTGTCAAACGGATTTTTAGATATCTGAAAGGGACTGCAGACCTTGGTTTGTGGTATCCTAAAGATACTGGGTTTCAACTGACTGCATATTCAGATGCAGATCATGCAGGTTGCATGTTGGACAGAAAGAGTACTTCTGGTCACGTTCAATTTCTTGGAGACAAGCTCGTTAGCTGGGCATCAAAGAAAAAGTTATGCGTTTCCACATCGACTGCTGAAGCGGAGTATGTAGCTGCTGCAAGTTGCTGCTCCCAAGTCTTGTGGATGCGAAAACAGCTACGAGACTATGGATTCAAATTTGATAAAATTCCAATATATTGTGACTCGAAGAGTGCAATTGCCATATCTGCTAATCCTGTCCAACATACGAAAACCAAACACATTGATGTCAGGTATCATTTTATAAAAGATGATGTAGAAAAAGGAACAATTGAACTTTATTTTGTAAAAACAGATTATCAACTTGCAGATTTATTTACCAAACCCTTAGATGAAAAGAGATTTAATTTTCTTGTCTCTAAGCTTGGTATGTTAAATCTTAAGACGTAATTGGTTGTTACCTACTAAAGTTACAAATGGTTATTTTTCATCATTTTCTTTATCTTTATTTCTGAAAGATATCTGCACTTTAATTGTTTGCTCATGATCTCAGGGGGAGTTAGAGAAGATTTTAGATGATCTACATTAATTTGAGGGGGAGCAATACTAATTTCTGCATTTTACTTAATTGATAAATTTTTGTGATGCATGATTTTAGAGGGAGCTTATTAAAAAAAATGGGTAAGACTATGATTTCTGATTATTTCAGATCAGAACTCGTATTTTAAAAGTTTTATTGCTTTATGTCATTTACTTTTTGAATAAATTTTGTGAATAAATTTTGACTAGACTTTGAGACTTATGCAGGATGAGAGAAGCTGACAAGATCATCTCTAAATGACTATAGCTTGACTTTCTGAGATTTAAGATTGCTCAAAAAGGTAAATTTCTTATCTTAATCTCAAATGTATCTGAAAGAAGAACAACTTTCAGGTATAGAAAACATGTTTTTAAATGTTCAAACCACTTCCTGATTTTTAAACAGATTTTATAATTTGGAAGTGTGATTTTAAATGTTTTCATTTTTTTTTTGTGATTAATTGATAAACAAACCATGTGTATCCAAAGATAAATACTTGCGTATTGTCTTTTCTATATACTTTCAGTTATTCAAACACACCGGTTTGACTTTATTCAACATGTTCTTACCATGTCTCTAAATTGGAACAATTTTTCTTCGATGGTAAGACACTCCGCTTGTATTCAATGAATTTTGAGCAATATTTCATTTCGAAACGGTCATTTCAAGAATGTCTATATTTTGTTTCGTATAGACAAATATCAATTATTCTTGACCATAAGCTTTAATTGCTATATCATTCATTTCTGATCATTTTCTTACAATGTCAGATTTTCAAACAAGTCTTTTGCATTCATGTTCATTCATCCAATATACTTGTTTGAAAATACTTCAATGTTTTAAAAATGCTCAAATCTTTATGATTATATCATCTGAGCATTCATTTATCTGACTTGTATTTTGAGATTTAACTGATAAAGTTAAACCATATTGAGCAACACGTTCTTTTAGGATTACTGGGTTCTTTGTGCTAGGAATTAACTAAACTTCTATGGATTCACGTTAACTAGTGTTTCCTACCCATGAAGTTAATCCTTTAGTGATTGAGTGTGAGGAGTCTAAAAGAAATGAGTGTGGGTGTGATGAGGTAAAATGGAAAAGAGAGTTTGGTTAGTAGTGAGCTTAATGATTAAAAGAAAGAGGGTGTGAGATCAGAGTAAAAGAATATCAAACTCTGCACCAACTACTTTCTAAGCCGGGCAGCCACATTACTAATGTTTCACAATTCTTTCGTGAACATTATTGAAGCAGGCAAATAGCCCATGCCAACTCTTGCTTAAACCCCACCAACCACTCATTTTCTTCTCAAAAAGAAGATGTTTCACATTTTCAAGGGGACGCAACATATTATCTATCTGGTTTTCATTTGGAAAATCTGGATATTGAAACAAAAGGAAGTCTGCCCCACCTTCGTATTTCAATCATGCACTTAGAGTCTGTGTTTATCTACTGTTGTCTCAGTGGTTTACACTATGTTGAGCCTTATTAAAAGCAATCATTCGTGCTTAATTCTTTCTACACATGCACGAACACACAAAGAATTTGTTTCTTTGTCATAACATTCATAGAAATTGCCTTTGTGGTATTTCGATGATTGGATGGAAGCCCTGGGGGAGTGAACATCACAAAAGCTCTTTTATATTGTGTATTCGTTACACACAGTGACTTTGTGTTACTGACAGGCATTTTAACTGATTCATCTGTTGATTCAGGAGTTACCTGTTCTTATTTTTGTCTGGATTTGAAAAGATCTAGATGAATACTTGCTTATGGATCACCGAATCAGAGGCTCGGTATGACAGATCAGAATGGTCAAAGACATTTCTTGGACGAAAAGTTTTGATGATATAGATGCTCAACTCATCAAAAAGGGGGAGATGATATGAAGAAATGTTAAAGTTTTGAAGTTTGGAAGAGATTATATTAAGATCTGATAAAGTTTTGTGAAGTTGATTTTCTGAAATGTTCAAGTCAGAAAGTTCAAAGGGAAGATTTGAAGACAATCAAAGAATTTCTGAAGTTTTGAGGAAATTTTTCTTTGAAGATTATTTGTTAAAGCAAGGTGAGCTGAATCTGAAGATAATTTTCTTTCCAAAGTCTGAAAGTACTCTATGAAAATTTTGGGGAGATTGTTAATCGTCTGAAGATAATTTTGGAAAGAAGACTGTTAAAGAAAAAGGGGAGATTGTACTGACAGAGTTTAAACTGAAGACTGAATTGCTAGATCTTTTAAAAGTGATCTTGAATCCAAAGGGGGAGATTGTTAGAGCATAAATCTGTTGGATACAAGATCAAGAAGACTGAAGGTCAAAGTTGAGAAAGTTAAAGCTGAAGAAAGTCAAATCTCATTAAAAGTCAAAGTCTCTTAATAAAAGTCAATTGTATTTGTTTTTGTATTAGTTTAGTTTTTCCTTGTATTTGTGGTAGTATAAATACTTTTTCTCTTTGTTTTTCAAGGAGAAGTGATCAGATTGTAATATCAGAGAGAGAATACGTAGAGAGAGAGAGAGAGTTCTAGAGAGAGAAAGTGTAAATTGAGAATTAAAGAGTAATCAAACAGGTAATCTTTGAATTGAATCTTGTTTGTTTGATTGTTTTTGTAGTAGAAACTAGAATCTGGAACACACAAGAAGCATACCAGTTATTCACATAATCTTTTCTTACAAAATCATTTGAGCCACAGTAGGAACAACTAATTTTCTTTTGTGCTAACCTGATCAATTGATGGATTGTGTAAACCAGATCAGGTTTGCCAAAAGTTTTACCTTTTGTAGCATAGTTCCATTTAGCATTTGATGTATGCACAAATGATTCTTCTTTCTTCTTCTCCTCCGAGGATCCTTTAACTCTCCAGATCCAGTTTCCTCTTTCTTTCTCATCATCCCTTCTCCAAAAGCTTTTCTTTTGAGACTTAGTCTTCTTGAAGTTACCTGAACCATCAACATTTTTGTCATAGAAAAGGTTAGAAGGACGAATCTGATCAGTAGATTTAGAAGTAAGACAATCATCTAAATCATAGAAAGGATTATAGTAAACATTTGAAAAATGTGAACTTCAAGCTGTTTTTAATGAATTATCTGAATCAGCTTGATCATCTCTTGGTGATTGAGCTATTGACTCTGGCGTCTTGTGCTCTGTCAGCTTCACCTTGAATACGATCTCTTCAAGTTCCTTTATCTTTGAAGACAAACTGTTTCTTTCCTTTTCAATCAGATCAAACTTCTTATGCAACTCAGATTTTGCATTCTTCTCCTTCATGATGTTTGTTGACAATTCATATAGCTTTCCTGTCAGCTTGGCTATCTTGGCCTCAAATATTTTCTTTTCTTCAGAAAAGTCTTTATTTATATCCTTCAGCTCAACTTTCTTCTTTTCATTCTCAGCCTTTTCTCTCTCTAGAATGATAACCTTCTCAAAGTCTGAAACTTGTTGAGAAAGCTTAACACATCTAACCTCTACAGATTTATTCTCTTCAAAGGCTTTTATGGAGAAATCAGAGAATTTCTTGGCAAAGTCTTTTCTTTCTTTCTCTATCATCATCAATTCATCTTAGACTTTTGTATTGTCTCTGTCTTGGGTTGCCTTTTCTTTCAGCTTTTCAATCTCAATCTCAAGACTGAGAACTTAATCTTTAAACTTATCTCTGTCCGCACAGCTTTGAGAGATGATATCTAGGATTTGAACATTTTTTCCTCTATGTCATACTCATTAACCATGTGAGGAGATATTAATAGCTGTCCAGCAAGACATTTAGCCTTTGCTTTTACTTCAAAAAGAGTCATGATGTTAAAATCAAGGTTGTAACCTTCAAACATCTTTAGCTGTATGGTTAGAAATCAAACTAATCTGTACCAAGAGAATCAACTAGAACAGATCCTTAGAATCAAGAGTTGAATAAAATCTACACTTAAAAATTTTCAAAAAAATAAATTTCCAAAAATAATTTAAATGTAGATATCGCAAAATAGTATATAAAATCAAACAGAGTAATACTGAAAATAAGAAAATTTTGATCCCGAATAGAACTTTGTTCCCCTTCGCAGACTTTGTACGGGTTCTGGAGTTTTGCGCGAGATGTGGGTCGCGCAAAGTGAAGTTTGCGCGATCCTCGGGTTGCACAAAGGTGATTGACCGGTAACTTTCTTGGACCGATAACTTGCTTGGACCGGTAAGTTGTAACGACCGGTATTATGCTCGACCGGTAAACATGTATGGACCGATAAAGTGTAGACCGATAAACTATTCGACCGGTATTGTCAATTCGACCTATAATAAGTGATACGACCGATAATGATTGGACCGGTAAGTTGTAACGACCGGTATTATGCTCGACCGGTAAACATGTATGGACCGATAAAGTGTAGACCGATAAACTATTCGACCGGTATTGTCAATTCGACCGATAATAAGTGATACGACCGATAATGATTGTGAGTGGGCTGACCGGTAAGTGATTAAGACCGATAATGTTATGGACCGGTATAGTGAGTTCGACCGGTATTGGTCTTGACCGATAGACTTCCTTAGACCGGTAACGGTCTTGTACCGATGTGGACTGTGTGTGTACCGAGCGACTGATAAGGTGTGGTCGACCGATATGTTCTTGACAGAGGTCGACCCAGATAACAATAATTAACCCAGAACACACCACAAACACAGAAATTGAATGCGAAAAATAGACTTTCGAACCCACAAAATACAACGATCAGTATGCAATCAAAACCAATGATTAAAATCAACTTTCCAACTTCAATTTGATGAACACAATGTCGATATTCATGCGAACCCAGATTCGAAAAATCATCAAGCAGCCAATTAATCTGAGATCTTGAGTGCAATTAACCTATCAGATCACTTTCAATACTATAAACTCATCTAATCATATTGATTTTAAGCATGAAAGCATGTAAATTCAATAAATCGATTTTCAACCAATGAACAGTCGATGAACAGTAATACGATGAGTAGTGAAATCGCAAAACACAGATTTAATCCTAAAACTTGATTCTTTAGGCACTGATACCACTTGTTATCCCAGTTTAATCTAGTTGATAATTAAACACACAAACACATATAGATCAAGAGATAATAAGATCAGAATAACATACCAATCCCTTGAATAAACAATGAAACCCTTGTGTGTTCTTGATACCCTTGAATACAGAGAAAACATCTACCTCACTATAGGATTATAATTATGAATATGAGGATTAAACCTAAAACCTAATAAATCAAAACATTAAATACCCAGGCCTAATGCCTAATGGGCTTTGCTAAATGTTAAGCGGGCTTGAGGCCCAATAACTAATAACTATTAACTTATTACACAATAAACCCTCTAACTTTAACTATCAAATAAATATGGTTTAGACCCTTTAATCTTGAATACAATTATTTGATCCAACACTCTTTTTCTTGAGCTGTTGGTTGCCCTACACATAAGATAAAACAGTTAGTTTTTAGAGGGAACCCAAGACAAAGTGGTCTTGGGTTGCCCTTTCTCATCAACATATTCATAATCAGTAATCTTAGTCTGGATGAGATGATCAGAGTTAGGAATCTCATGGCTGGAATACTTTGTCAAAATTATAGGCTTGACAGTATTAACACTGGTAGCAGTACTAACTTGGTTAGCAGTACTAACTTGGTTAGCAGTGCTAACTTGGTCAGAAGTAGTATTGCTATCAACAGTATTATTTCTGTTAGCAGTACTATTTGAAGTAGCAGTACTAACAGGTTTCTTGACTTTTGGAACCCAAATCTTGACAAAGTTGTTTGCTTTCTTATTCTGTGAGTTACTCCTTGATTTGCTTGGAGTGTTTTCTTTTGATTTAGCAAACTTAGTCCTAATATGAGATTTCAAAAGTGTTGTTTTCACATTCTCAGCCATGTGGTTCCTTTTTTATTTCTTCCTATAACCAAAAGAATTTTGTGTTTGTCTTTGAAATGTAAATCTTTGGTTGATAGGATTGAAATAACAGTGTTTGGCTAAATGATTCAATTTGCCACAAATAAAACAAGGCTTTGGTCTATTGATTTTGCTTAGATCAATTCCCTGTTTTTGAGCCCACTGATTATTTCTGTTTCTCTGATTTCCCCTTATTTTATCATGTTGTTGGGGCTTTTTCTATTGACAAGTACAGGGATTTACAACAGTAGTTTGCATATAATGATTTCCCTGTACCTTTTCCTTTCCTTTCATAGAGGTCTCAACTTTCTCACTCTTACCATTCTCTTTCTCTGTCTTGCACATATCCACTTTATCACTCTTGACAAATGGTTTACCCCCCCTCTCATTTGTAAGAATGTGGTTTTCTAAGGGAGTTTCTTTATGGTCTTCCTTATTCTTACGCTCAGTATTCTCTTCTTCAGACTCTGTCTCAACCACTACTGTATCTAGTGGATCTACTTCAGTGGCTCCTTCAGGTAATTCCTTCTTATCCTGTCTTTCTAAGAGGTCTGAGGTGGGTGGAATGTAGTTATTATTGTAAGGTGGAGGGGTGTTGTTGTAGCCTATTCCTCTTCTTAGTTTGTCATGAACTTGAGTTTTGACTAAAGAGTCCATTGCTTTAGAAGCATTGGAATATTTCTCAATGTCTAGTTTGGCGTTCTGAAATTCACTCCTAATTTTCTCACATTCTTCTCTAGACTTTTCTAGCATAATCTCTAACTGATTCTTCTACCACTTCCAGTAGTTGGTATCATATGAATGTTGAAGTTCATTGGCCTGGTTAGACTTAATTTGTTCTTTAAAATTCTCAATGATCAAACTATACTCTCTTATATCTTTCTCCAACCTTTTAAGGTCATCACACATGCTCTGATTGTGTTCCCTGTGCTTTTTAACAATTTAAAGACATGTTTTAGAGTAAAGGTTATATTTTACCTCTGTGGGAATTTCAGTGCTTGATGACTCTGAAACCTCAGCCATCAATGCTTGGTTCTGAATTGCCTCCTCTGCTTGATCACTCCAATCAAAGCCCATTCCTTCTTGTGAGACAAGAGCTTGAGATGGATTCCTGCTATAGTTAGTGGACTTTGATTGTTGATTATTGCTTCCATGTTGTTGAGCAATTCCTCCTCTGCATTCTCTTGCAAAGTGTCCCAGATTATGGCATTTGTAGCATTCCACCTTGGATTTATCAAATCCAACACCATCTTCTCTTCACATGGCAAAGTTGTTTCTACCTGTTCTTTTAATGAATCTTTTGACTCTCATGGTGAGCATTGCCATTTGCCACTTGATATCCATCTCTTCAAGGTCATCAACATTGATCTGCTCCAGATCATCATTGATAAGAGCAGATTTAGCATGACTAGCAAGGAAGGCTTCCAAAACAGAATCATTAGGTCCATCCTGTTTTGTGCCATATGTAGCACTAATTGATTATGTATTAGCAGAAGAATCAGTAGTAGATGACAAGAGAGCAGCATTGTGAGAGTATCCAGATGGTTTCTTTTTAGATTCAACTTCTGCTTCAAACACCCTGAGAGATCATCAAGTTCCTTATACTCCAGATTATCATTATGTCTGAATGATACTGTATACATGACCCATTCTTCACCAAGAGACCTTAGAAAGTTTCTGTTGACATCATCCTGGTCCATCTTGACACCAACAGTGGCCAATTCTCCAATCAACTTTTTGAATCTATCAAAGGTTTGAGTCATAGACTCATTCTTTGTAGACATAAAGTTTTCATATTGTTGTTTGAGAATTGCTTTCTGATTTCTCTTAGTGCTTTTAGTACCTGAAAATCTCTTCTCCAATGCATTCCACAGGATTTGAGCATCAGAACAATTGCAAAACTGATGTTGGTAGTCATTAGGAATTGCCAAGAGCAAAGTGCTCAAGGCTTTTATCTTAGTCTACCTCATCATTCTTTCTCCATCAGTCTTTGGTGGAGGTCTCTTGCCATCTGCTCCCATCTTTCCTTCATTGGAGGGACCATTCTCAATGATGTCCCACATTGAGAAGTCTGTGAGAAGAATGTACTCCCTGATTCTGATTTTCCACATGTCAAACTTATTGGGTTTGAGCATGGGAACTTTTGAAACAAGAACGCTGTCATGTGATCCGTCCATGATGATTATTGATTTTTGAGTTCCTTAAGCTCTGATACCACTTGTCAGGATCGAAATTCTAAACAAGATTTTAAACTAAACACTCAGAAACTATGTTAAAGAAGTCTCGGAATAACACTTTAACAGTAAATCAATCAAACAGTGTATGAACTCAAATCACAAGTTATATTGAATTAACTTAATGATTACAAACAAAATCTCAATCTCTTGAACAGACTCAACAGACGTTCTATACTTCTCTAAAGAAAGGATTAAAACTAATCTTGAGGTTAATTCTCTCTAAACGTATATGCAAAACTTGTTAAACTTGTTTATCTAACAAAAACTACTATACTATATATACAGAACTGATTACAAGATAATTACTAAAGAAATATTGATCTTCAGCATCCATTCCATGATTATCTTCATCATTATCTTCAGCTCCTAATCTTTCGTTCAAAGTCATCATTATCAACATCATCTTCATAAGCAATATTAATCATCCAACAACATTAATCTTCAAGCAGTACTAACTACTAGCAGTACTAACTATTCTTCTAGCAGCACTAACTCTTCAAACAGTAGTAATTCTACTAGCAGTTGTAATCTTTCAAATAGCAGTAGTAAAATCTTCAGCAGTATTAATCTTTAACACTTCAGCAGTATTATCCATACTTAGATCATATCTGACCCAACAAATCCTATGCTCATGTGGACTCAATTGGAAAAGATAATGCTTGGATCAGCTGTGGTTACTCAACTTCGTCAAACCAGATACATGAACAATTTTGAGGAAATTAAGGCAAAAGATGGAGAAAGTCTAAAAAGTGTATTGATAGATTTTGGGCAGTGATCAATGATCTGTGTAAAATCAAAGTGACAAAGACTAAATTGGAAGTAAATCTGAAGTTCTTAAACGCTCTCCAACCCGAATGAAGCAAATCCTGTCATCGAATGAGGAATGATATCAGGATTTCAACAATGCCAATTTAGGAACTGTATGAAATCCTGATGACTGATGAGAACATGGTTCTGGAAAAGAAAGCAAAGATTGATAAGAAGAATAAGCCAAAAACTGTGGATCTGATTGCTCTTCTAGCAAGTCAGTTGGCTGAACAAGCTTTGTTAGAGAATGCATATGATGGTTCAACTGAAAATGATGGCGAGGCCTTGGAAAAATCTATGATACTTCTCACTCAACATTATCAGAAGAAGTTCCAACACAGATCTGGATCAAACAATCTTCGCTTCACATCCGGTTCCAAGAAGGTGAATCCCGATGCTCCATCAAAGCCATATACTCCAAAGTATGAACCTGTTAAAGTGACAGAGCTGAAAAAGGAAGAGAAGAAGGTAATGAACTGCTTTAATTATGGGAAACCGGGACACATAACTAAGGAGTGTCGTGTGAAGGTGATCAAAGATTCTGCTTTCTACAGGAAGAAGTTAGAACTGGCAGAGAAAAGAGAGAACAGAACTATTCTTCTTGCTGAGGAAGAATACTGGCATGACCATTCTGATAATGAAGCTGAGAACGAGGAGGCAACAACTATGTGCTTCATTGGAGATGACAAGAGTGATGATGAAGAAGAGGATACTTCAACAGATGAATCTGAGGTATTTTCTGAGTTTGATTACAATTTTATATCGTCTCAAATGAACGTTATTATCAATGCTTTACATGATTTACGTTCAAAGTTCACATCTGAAAAGCATGATAATCAAGAAAGTCTATTTTGATTGAAAAGTTGCAAATTTCTCTAAAAGATGAAAAATCTATTTTAATAGATACAAAAGAGAAGTTTCAAAAGAAATTGAATGAGTTAGAAAATTCAAATCAGACTTATCGTGATTTTTTTGACTGAATTTTCTACTTTAAATCAGAATCTTTCTGATAAAATAATTGTTTAGAAGGAAAATTATATAAAAGGGAACAAACTGAGCAAACAATTTATATGAATAAACCAAGGAGTGAAGAGGCAATAAAAGAAAGATGGGGACTTCATTTTGAAAATCCACATTGTTTAAACAATGTTATCACAAAAACCCCCACTTTGTATAACTTTGATTATCTAAGTCTTGCACATTATGCTCCTCAATTTAAAATTGAGTGGATGAATGCAAAGCAAGAATTAGAAATTGAAAATCAGAAAAGAATGACCAACAAGAAAATGGAAATGCCATTTATTTATACGAGTGAAAATGCTAAGTATTTTCTTGATCAATCAAAGAAGTCCAGAAAATCCAAAAATGTTTTAAATGTCAATTCTTCCAATAAATCTTCATTATCAACGGATTTTGTTGATATATATGCCAACAATACTAATAAGGAAAATGTATCTCCTGTTTCTTATGATTCTAGGAGATATATTCCCCCATTAGTGTTAGAGGGTAAAATAGTTGATCTTGAAGATAAATTGGAAGAACAATGTCTTCAAACTGATTTAGAAAACGATTTATTTCTTTTTATAATGAAAACAAGTTTTGAAGATAAAATTACTTCTGGATTTTTTGTCGATTCCAAGGAAAATACTCCAAATGTTAAGAAAAGTGAGCATTTACGCCAACCATTGGTAGCGCAAACTGACAACTTGCGCCAGACGTTGGTCGCGCAAAGTTCAGTTTGCGGCACCAAAGGGTCGCGCAAACCTCTTCCAGACTTCTGTTTTTCTGAAAGCTCTTACTCCAAGGCAAGTTCTAACATGTTGAATGCTCAGTCTGATTTCTTAGATAAAATTTCTTCTTCTAATTCAATTGTTGTCAGGATCGAATTCTCAACAAGAATAAATTCCCAGAAACTAATATCAAAGGAGTTTGCGGAATAACACTTTGATATTCAATAAAATAGTAAACAAAACAGTAAATCTGGTGAATAACTAGCAACCTTGTATTGAATGATTGAAGTTACAAGATTACACACACAACCTCAATCTTGAAGAACAGGATCTTTCAAGACGAATTCTACTTCTCTAGAATTTGGAACTATGCCTTGAGGTTGATTCTCTCTTTATATCAAAAACACAGAATTAATAATAATAAAACTACTCTATCAATTCTATACATATACTGAACAAAAGATAATTACAATTAATAAAATATCTTCAGAATATCTTCCATGAATATCTTCAGTCTATCCAACTGTCATTCTTGTTATTCGGATCTCCATCTCATAAGTAGTATTAATCTCTTAGCAGTAGTAACTCCAGCAATACTAATCTTGAAAAGTAGCATTAATCATGTTCCAGCAGCATTAACTTCAACTGGCAGCATTAACTCAGAAGTACTAATTGTTGAGCTAGCAGCATTAACCATACTTAGCATTTCTTCAGTTCCCAACAATCTCCCCCTAACTTGACTTTTAGGAAGAGAAGTCAAGTTCTTCAGATCTGATCTTCAAGATGCTTTCAACACCTCAGGTTCAGTTGCCCAAATTTGGATCTAGGCCCAGACTTTGATTGATAGTTCTTCTCACCACTATTCTGGCCATTTCTGAATCCTTTGTGCATACTAGCTTAGCTTTGAGCATACCTGTTAGCTTCTCCTTGCTGTGATTATAAATTTTGTCCACTAGGTAGTATTCATGATAACATTTGTCAATAGTAATCATGTATACACCACAGTTTTCAAATAGCATCCAGTAATCAATCTTCTTAAATAAATACTCATGATTATGATCTTTAATCCTGTATGCTACCCTCTCTGGATCAAACATCATACACAAGTATTCCATTGTTACTTTGAGAAGATTTTCTTCATTACTTGTCAACACAGGTTCATAGAGTTTCATTCCCACCTTGTACATTTCTTCTATGTCTGCTCTTGAACAACTTCTGATCACTTTCCCTCAGGTTGAAAATGCTTCAAATGTACCATCAGCTCTTTTGATTCTGAAGAAATCCTTTCCATTATCTCTTAGAATGTCCCAAAAGGTGATCTCAGGAGCTTTCATGGAGATTGGAACAACCTTTATAGGTTCTACTATAGTCATGTAGACATCCATATTCTCATCAGTTTGCTTATGGGACTGTTCTGGATTATGCACTGATTCTGCTTCAGTTTCTGCTGCAGTTTCTGCTTTTTCTTCCACTCTTAGCCTTTTGAAAACCCTTTTTGCAGCAATGGTATTTACCCTTTTTGCAGACTTAACTTCTACACCAACATTTTCAGATTCTTCCTTCTTTTCTTCAGCTTTGTCTTCTGAGGGTGTGGTCTCCTCAGGGAATGGTTGTTGAATATTGAGGTCATGCCTCTCCTTCATTCTTCTTTCAGCTTCTTCCCTTTGAGATAAGTCCCCTTGAAGTTTGGCCATTTCCTTCTTGTACAGCTCCTCAACCTTGTTGTATGCCATATTGGTAAACATCTCTCCCTTGACCCCAATTGCACCTTTCAGGAAATTTATCATTTTTCTCCTTTCCTGATTGGCCAAAAAGGTCTTGGAAGGTTGTTTTTTCTGCTTTTGACTTGCTATTCTTTTGACTTGAAGTTTCTTGGCCAGAGCTGCTTCTTGTATACTCTTCTAATACTCTGCATTTAGCTTTCTGGCCATAATCTTTGCAAGTTCTCTATCAGTTTCGGTTTGGAGTTGTTCCTCCTTTTCCATCTGTTCTTGAAGCTTCTTTGCAATTTCCTCATCCAATTCAATCTGAATCTTTCTCTTTGAAGGCATTTCAGATTCAATAATCTTCTCCTTTCCTTTTCCCTTTGTATCTGCAGCCTTATGTTTCTTTTCTGTCTTTTTTACTCCCCCTTCATTTATGACCACTCCCTTTGCTTTGGGAGTGTCATTCTTGGCTTTAACCAGTGTTTCTGCAATTTCTAGTTCTTCTACAGAAAGCCCTGTTACTGTTTCCTCTGTTTCTACTGCCTCTGTTGCAGCAGCATTAACAGTTTCTGCTGCTTGAGCAAAATCTGTTTCTGCTTCTATCCCATCCTCTTTCTCTTTTTCAGACTCTTTCTCCCCCTTGTTGGAATCATCTTTAATGGTTGATCTCTTCTTCAAAACATATTGTTTTCTCCTCTTCTTTTGCACTAGCCTTGACACCATTTTCTTTAGCTTGGCAATCTGTGCTTGTTGAGACAAGATTACCAGCTTCATTTCATCTATCTCTTTGCCCTGTTTAAGAATATCCATGTTGATGTTTCCCATGGTTTCCATCAATTCGTCATAGTTATATCTGTCCTCACCTTCTCCAGGAGTGTTACCCCCTTTTGAATGATCAATGGATCTTTTAGTAGTGGAAGCCTTCTGCCTAGCAGAAGCACTATCCACCCCCTTGGTTTCTTGGAACCTGGGACCTTTGGATGATTGCTCACCCAAAGTTGCCATGGGGAAGGTCTTAGAGATGTTACCACTGTCCTTCTCTGTGCTAGCAGAAGTAGTGGCAGCCTTCTCACCCATATGCTCTTCCATCTCCTTAGAGAGCACCTCCTGAGGGTTGGGAGACACCCTATTGGTTTCCCTTTGGATATTCTCTAAAGGAGAATCCTCCCTTAGAGGGCTTAAAGGCTTAGTGGGTGAAGATACAAGAAGAGAAGGAGCCTTCTTTACCTGTTTTCTTTTATAGGTTTGGGTAATTGGGGATATGGGCTTATGAAGCAGAGACTGGGGAATAGATATAGAGTGGGAAGGTTGGGATTGGCTAGCAGTGGGATGGTCTAATGGGGGCCTTGACCCTGCTGCCATACCTTCTTGTTGTTGGGACACCACCATCATTGTTGAGAATAATGGGGTGTCAACTCCTTCTGAGTCCCTAGCAGATCTTCTCATGTTTGAGAAGACTTTGCCTTTAGGGGGTTTAGGTACATATACCTCATCAAAGTAAGGTATATCCGTCAATTCATTGGTAATAACTGTCTGAACAAACCTGGGATACATGAAGAAACTCTTCTTGTTGTCCAGGTTTGAGACAAGATCATTGAAGATCATCAGAGAAAAATTGTATTTTCTAGCTGTGGATAAACATACCAATGCATAGGCAATTGGACTGCTAAATTGGCTCCAGCCAGTAGTTTTCTTTGAAATACAATGCATCAGGGTATGAACAAAGAACCTCCATTGGGGTGAAAATTTAGCTTTGAAAAATTTGAAAATCCCCATTTGGCCTTCACACCCCATTCGTGAAAAAGTTGAGAATAGTTCCTCATTAGGGATAGAGGTTATACCTGCAGCATCGTCTAGATGTAGACAGATGCGTAGTACCTCTTCAGTAACTGTTAGGGATTTTTCACACACCCTAGTCTTTATCATTTGCACACCATTCTCAGTAACAATGGTGGCATTAGCCCAGAATTGCCTCTGATGCTCTATGAAGATGGTAGGAGACACAGTGAGAGCATGAGCGATGTGACTTGTCCTCAGAAAGTCGACTATCTGGTGAAAACTTTCGGCTTGTTTTGGCTTTTGGAGCATCGCGATTTCATTGTGCTCGTCGATGAATGCCATGGATGCCATTGAACTTGAATGTTCTTGCCTGAAAACTTGGTACTTGAGAGAAAAGGGTTAGAGCGCAAGTGAACAGTATGCAAAGAGTCGTTATGAACTTTTTAGGCGGGCAAAGGGTATTTATAGTATTCGGGACATAAGCAGTATTAACCTAGAGCAGTATTAGCTAACTAGCAGTATTAACTGAGAGCAGTATTAACTTAGAGCAGTATTAACCACTAGCAGTATTAAAACTGTACTGGCAGTAGTAACTATACTTACACTTTTAAGCTTGTGAAGAACATAGTACTGCTATACATTTCCTGAAATAGAAGATTAGTAACACGAAGCATAAACTATATACAGGTAGTGAACCACTTTTTAAGAAGGGGCTTACTCAGAGTTGATCATTCCCACACTTGTTACCAAGAAAGTGAATCTACCCACATCAAAGGCTTTGATGAATAGATTAGCATACTGGTTATCAGTATGAACCTTTACAACTTGAATAATCTTCTTTTCATTGCAATCTCTTATAAAGTGATACCTGATCTCAATGTGCTTTGTCTTTGAGTGCTTGACAGGATTGTTAACAATGCTAATAGCACTGCTATTATCAATAAAGATTGGAGTGTGTAGAAAGGTTACCCCATAGTCCAACATTTGATTCTGAGTCCATAAGACTTGAGAACAGCAACTTGCAGCTGCTATGTACTCTGCTTCTGTTGTAGATGTGGACACTGTGGTTTGTTTCTTACACTGCCATGATACTAGTCTTGCACCCAAAAACTGGCATCCTCCAGAAGTAGATTTTCTGTCCAAGTTTTCTCCACCTAGGTCACTGTCTGAGTATTCAAGTAGGTCAAATGATGAGTCATGAGGATACCAAAGTCCCAATCTAGGTTGCCCTTTGAGATATCTGAATATCCTTTTAACAGCTTGATAGTGTGATTGCTTTGGCCTAACTTGAAATCTTGCACACACACAGACTGTAAACATTATATCTGGCCTAGAGGCTGTAAGGTACATGAGAGAGCCAATCATGGATCTATAGTGATGCACATCCATATCCTCCCCCTCAAGATCTGCTGTTATCTGCTTGTGTGTCTCCATAGGTGTGCTGGCGGGCTTTGAATCTGAGAAACCAAACTTGGTTAGAATGTCCTGCACATACTTGGACTGACAGATAAAAATATCATCTGACTTCTGTTGGACTTGGAGTCCAAGGAAAAAGGTAAGTTCCCCCATGGAACTCATTTTGAATCTTTGATGCATTAGTTCCTCAAACTCCCTGCACATACTTTCTCTTGTGGATCCAAAGATGATATCATCCACATAGATTTGGACCAGCAAGATGTCCTTCTTCTTTCTCTTGATGAACAAAGTCTTATCAATGACTCCTCTTTCAAAGCCATTTTCCAATAGATAGGATGACAGAGTGTCATACCATGCTCTTGGTGCTTGATGCAGTCCATAAAGTGCTTTCTTAAGTTTGTATACTCTGTCTGGATAGCTTGGGTTTTCAAACCCTGGTGGTTGACAGACATATACTTCTTCTTCAATTGAGCCATATAGAAATGCACTTTTACATCCATTTGGTAGACTTTGAACTTCATATAAGAAGCATAGGCCAGGAACAATCTGATTGCTTCTATCCTAGCCACTGGTGCAAATACTTCTTCATAATTTATTCCTTCTTCTTGTGTGTACCCTTGTGCCACCAACCTTGCTTTGTTCTTTATTACTATCCCTCTTTCATCTCTCTTATTCCTGAAGACCCATTTTGTGCCTATAGCTCTTTGACCTTTAGGAAGGTCTACTAGATCCCAAACATCTTGCAGCTTGAATTGTAGCAGTTCTTCTTGCATGGCTTCTATCCAACTGGACTCTTTCATAGCATCGTAAGCCTTTTTCGGCTCGAGCTGGGATAGAAAGCAAGAAAGCACTGTATGTTGTTGGTCTTGCATAGGAGAAGAAATATCTCCTATTACCAGCTGAGGAGGATGATTTTTTAGTGTTCTTGTTTGATGACTAGGTTCTTCATTGAGTTCCACCTCTAGATTGGAGTCATTCAACTCAAATGAGGTGATTTCAGCAGCTACTTCAGGTTCTTTATTTGCTTGACTCTCCTCATCTCTTCTTTCTTCTTCACTCTGATTTGGTTCAGTAGATGGCTCCTTTTCACAGTCTTCAACAGGATCCACTTTAGGTATGGGAAAAATCACAGACTGAGGTATGCTTTCTTGAACTTGTGTAGTCCCTGATCATCTACTTCCCGAACCTGCATAATCATTACTACTGAAACCAAAGGAGTTAGTTAGTGAATCAATGTCAAACATCCACTGAGGATCAGACCCAATATGATTTGGTGTGTTCTCATTGCATTTGACATTGTCACTTTCTTCAATTATTCTAGAAGAAGAATTAAATACCCTGTAAGCCTTACTCTGAGATGAGTAACCAACAAGAAATCCATCATCTGCCTTGCTATCAAACTTACCTAAGTGAGATTTGGTATTGAGAATTGTACAAGGACACCCAAAAGGTTTGAAAAATCCAATAAAGGGTTTTCTTTTATTTAAAAGCTCATATGGGGTCTTGTTCTTTGGCTTGACTACTAGTACTCTGTTTTGGACATAACAGGCAGTATTAACTGCTTCAGCCCAGAAAGTAATTGGCAATTTAGAATTAGCCAACAGAGATCTAGCAGCCTCTATTAGTGTCCTATTCCTTCTCTCAGCAACACCATTTTGTTGTGGAGTCCTAGGAGCATTATATTGTCTCTCAATTCCTTTTTCTTCACAAAAGGTGTTTAGGTCAATATTTTTAAATTCAGTTCCATTATCAGACCTAATGACTTCTACTTTTTGATTAGTTTGGTTTTCAATTCTTAGAATAAAGGATTTGATCAGTCCACTTGTCTCATCCTTAGTCCTTAGAAAATATACCCAAGTAAATCTAGAGTAATCATCAACAATAACTAAGCAGTATGATTTCTTCCCTATGCTCATAACATTTGTAGGGCCAAACAGATCCATATGCAATAACTGGAGACAAGAAGAAATTGTATTTAACTCCTTAGACTTATGAGAAGTTTTGTGTTGTTTGCCTTTAAGACAAGCCATACAATGATCATCACATGAAAAGACCTTTGATGGTAAACCTCTTACAAGGTTGTTTTTAACAAGTTTGTTCATTGTCTTGAAATTCATGTGACACATCCTTCTGTGCCAAAGAGAGGATTCATCCACATAAGCTTTTGAAACAAGACAGTTCAGGGATGAATCACTTGAAACATTGTCCATATCTAGACAATACACATTGTCTTTTCTTGGAGTTCTAAGTAGTATCATGCTTTCATCAACTACCTTGAACCCTGGAGCAAGGATCATACATTCTGTATTAGTAAATAATATACTATGTTGTTTGTCACAAACCTGTGATACACTTAACAGGTTGTACTTTAGCTGATCAACATAGTAGACATCCTCAAATGTCATCTTACCTTTTGTAACATTACCTTTCCCACTTATTTTACCACCTGTGAGATTGTCTCCAAATAAAACATGTCCTCCATTCATATGCTTGAAATCCTGAAGGCATGACATGTTGCCTGTCATGTGCCTAGAGCAACCACTGTCAACATGCTAGATACTCTTTCCCTTGAGCTGTTGGTTGCCCTGCACATAAGATAAATCAGTTAGTATTGACTAGGAACCCAAGCCAAAGTGGTCTTGGGTACCCCTTTCTCAACAAAATATTTGCATTATTTCTTGACAAGATTTTTAAACTTTGACTCCTCATTACTGGAGTACTTTGTTATAATAATGGGTTTGGATGCATATTTGCTAGAAGCAGTACTGTTTTTAGAAGAACTAACTGCATTAGCAGCACTTGCATGCTTATCAGTACTAACCTTGTTAGAAGTATTAACTGTGTCAGCAGCAGTAACTGTGTTAGCAGTAGTAACCTTTGAAGAAGTACTAACAGTGTTAGAAGCATTAAAATTCTCAACAGTACTAACACTGGTAGCAGCAGTATTGCTATTAGCAGCACTATCCCTGTTAGCAGCACTAACAGTTTTAGTGCTTCTAGGCACCCACATTTTAATACTTTCAATTAAAACCTTTTTCTGCATGTGGCCTTTGGTTTCAACAGATTTCTTAGCCACATGTTTCTTTCCAGCCTTCCTATAACCAACAGGTTTTTGCACAAATCTTTGAAAGTTCATCCTTTGGTTAATAGGATTAAAGAAACAGTGCTTGGCCAAATGATTCAGCTTGCCACATATGAAACAAGGTTTTGGTCTTATTATCTTACTCAGATCAACTCCTTGTTTCTGAGCCCATTGATTATTCCAGTTTCTTTGATTACCTCTTTTTGTACCAGAATTTAGGCTCTCAGTTTTATTGCAAGCACACTGTTTACAAGGGCCAGGATTCACAACTGTGGTCTGTTATTTGGCACACCACTTCTGCACTCTCTAGCAAAGTGTCCCTTCATGTGGCACTTGTAACATTCCACCTTTGTTTTGTCAAAACCAGCTCCATCTTCTCTTCTTCGAGAGAAGTTGTTCCTCCCTGTTCTTTTAATAAACTTCTTTACCCTCATAGATAACATGGCCATCTGCCATTTAATGTCCATCTCCTCCAGATCATCAGGGTGAAGTTGGTCCAGATCATCATTAATCAAAGAGTTGTAGCTGTGAGTGGACAAAAAGGCTTCAAAGACAGTTTCAGTGCCTTTTTCTGAATTCACTCCACTGGCAGCACTAACGGCTTCAGGGTTAGCAGTAGTATCAGTAGATGCTGATAGAAGTGCAACATTGTGAATGTACCCAGTGGGCTTCTTCTTAGCTTCTACCTCAGTTTCAAAAACTCTTAGATCATTATACAGATCATCAAGTTCCTTCTCTTCCAGATTGTCACTCTGTCTATATGAGACAGTGTACATAGTCCATTCATCCCCAAGAGATCTGAGGAACTTCCTGTTGATATCATCTTGCTCCATCGTCACTCCAACAGTAGCCAGTACACCAATAAGCTTGTTGAACCTGTCAAAGGTTTGAGTCATAGACTCATTCTTTGAAGAAGTGAAGTTCTCATACTGCGGCTTCAGAACATCTCTTTTATTTCTTTTAATGCTTTTAGTTCCAGCAAATCTTTTCTCCAGAGCATTCCAGAGAATCTGAGCATCAGTGCAGTTGCAAAATTGATGCTGATATTCATTGGGAATGGCCAAGAGCAGAGTGCTCAAGGCCTTCATCTCTGTCTGCCTGATTTTCCTCTCACCATCTGTCTTTGGTGGAGGTCTTTTCCCATCTGGTCCAATCTTTCCTGCTTCAGAGGGGCCATTCTCAATGATGTCCCATATTGAGTAGTCCGTGAGAAGAATGTATTGCCTGATTCTGATCTTCCACATGTCAAACTCACTGGGTTTGAGCAGTGGGACCTTAGAGACCAGAGTACTGTTTAATTCTGCAAAGTTTTCCATGATGAATGAATAGATGTTTCTGAGAGAACAGGCTCTGATACCACTTGTCAGGATCGAATTCTCAACAAGAATAAATTCCCAGAAACTAATATCAAAGGAGTTTGCGGAATGACACTTTGATATTCAATAAAACAGTAAACAAAACAGTAAATCTGATGAATAACTAGCAACCTTGTATTGAATGATTGAAGTTACAAGATTACACACACAACCTCAATCTTGAAGAACGGGCTCTTTCAAGACGAATTCTACTTCTCTAGAATTTGGAACTATGCCTTGAGGTTGATTCTCTCTTTATATCAAAAACACAGAATTAATAATAATAAAACTACTCTATCAATTCTATACATATACTGAACAAAAGATAATTACAATTAATAAAATATCTTTAGAATATCTTCCATGAATATCTTCAGTCTATCCAGCTGTCATTCTTGTAATTCGGATCTCCATCTCATAAGCAGCACTAATCAAGATCAGCAGTATTAATCTCTTAGCAGTAGTAACTCCAGCAGTACTAATCTTGAAGAGCAGCATTAATCATGTTCCAACAGCATTAACTTCAACTGGCAGCATTAACTCAGAAGTACTAATTGTTGAGCTAGCAGCATTAACCATACTTAGCATTTCTTCAGTTCCCAACAACTGTTGATGATTCTTTTATGCTAAATGATCAGTATTATAAACCAAAGCGTAAAAGAAGAACATCAAATAAGTAAAGGAAACAAGATAATGTCTTGTTTGAAATTTCTAATTCTTCTGATTTTTCTGTTTCAGATCGGACTGTGAAGAGGTCAACTAAGCTGATATGGAGGGTTAAGCAGAAATCAATAGAATCTGAACTGTTAGAGGATTCATGTGAAGAGAATCTTTGTCATACTGATACATTTTCTTTTTGTAATAAACAAAAATGATTCCGCAAATGATTCACATTTGCTTTTTTCAATTCGGACAATCTTGATTTACTTCATGTTGATTTATGCGGACCGATGAAGACAAAGAGTATCGGAAAAAAAAGATATGTCTTGGTGGTGGTTGATGATTACTCACGGTATACATGGGTTAAGTTTCTCAATTCTAAAGATGAAACTCCTGACATTCTCATCAACCTCATCAAAACTATTCAGACCAACAAGCAAAAAGCAGTCAAAGTTGTCAGATCAGACAATGGTACTGAATTCAAGAACAGCACTCTTCAAGCTTTCTACGAGGATCAAGAAATTCAACAACAGTTTTCTGCTACCCGAACACCGCAACAGAATGGGGTTGTTGAACGAAGAAACAGAACGCTTGTCGAGGCTGCCAGATCGATTCTTGCTTATTCTGGTCTTCCTTTGTCTCATTAGGCTGAAGCTGTCTCATCTGCTTGTCATACTCAAAACAGATCAATTATGCATCGCCGATTCAACAAAACACCATATGATCTTATGAACGGTATCAAACCGAATGTCAAATATTTCAAATCATTTGGGTGTAAATGTTATGTTCTGAATGACAGAAACAATCTCAACAAGTTTAGTCCAAAGGCAGATGAGGGTATTTTTCTTGGGTATTCTTCTACTTCTGCGGCTTACAGAGTCTTTCTCACTTCCGCAAGAAAAGTGATAGAGAGTGTCAATGTAAAATTTGATGAAGCTGCAGATTTGGTTTCTGGTCAATCAGGCTCAGAACCCGCACTTATAGGGAATTTAGCTTCTGAACAAGTGAATTCAGAACCTTCAATACAACCGTCAAATCAGGATTCTTCTTCTTCCTTGCTTAATCTTTCTGATCATGATTTTCTTTTTGAGAATTTTTATGATGATGTACCTAAATCTAATTATGAAAATGCTTCTTCTGCGAATCAGGAAACTGTAAACCATCTACTTCTAATTTCGTTGCATCTATCTCTGACACTGATGTTGTTCAAGTTATTTCTGAACTTTCTTAAGATCAATCAGAATCTGAGCATGTGAATACTGAATTTGTGCAAGAAGCATCTGTGCAAGAAGCATCTGTTCAAGAAACATCTGTACAAGCAGAACCAGTTCAAGAAGCAGAACAAGATGTTGATATTCCATCAACACTTCTAGAGTCTGATTCTGAAGTTGTTGAACTACCTCCTCCTCTAGTTGAAACTGTTGATGTTTCTTCTTCTGACATAGAAGCTTCTGAACCTCCTTCTCAACAATTAGAAGTTGTACAAGAAAGTATTAATCCTCTCCTTCATACCACCAAATGGACAAGATCTCATCCTATTCATCAAATTATTGGTGATCCTCAAGCAAGTGTGTCTACACGTTCCAAGATGGCTACTCCCAACGAATGTCTTTTCACTTGCTTTCTAAGAAAGATTGAACCAACCAAAGTATCTGAAGCGTTGGAGGATCCGGATTGGATTATAGCAATGCAAGAGGATCTCAATCAATTTGACGTGCTAAAAGTTTGGAGACTTGTACCATGGCCAAAAGGAAAGAGCATTATTGGCACAAAGTGGATATTCAAGACCAAGAAAGTCAAAGATGGTATCGTCATTCGTAACAAAGCTAGATTGGTAGCCAAGAGGTATCGATTAGAAGCTATCCGTATGTTTCTGGCTTTCGCTGCTTATCGGAACTTTACAGTATATCAGATGGATGTGAAAACAGCCTTTCTGAACGGGAAACTGAAAGAAGAAGTCTACGTTTCTCAACCAGAGGGGTTTGTTGACAAAGAACGTCCTGATCATGTATATTTTCTCGATAAAGCATTGTATGGTCTGAAACAAGCACCGAGGGCATGGTATGATGAGTTGTCAACCTTCTTGATCAAATCCGGGTTTACCAAAGGATCTATCGATACTACTCTTTTTATATATCGTTCTAACTTGGATATTTGCTTAGTTCAAGTTTACGTAGATGATATTATTTTTGGAGCGACTAATCAATCATTATGTACTTGGTTTTCTGATCTTATGACCTCTAGATTTCATATGAGCATGATGGGAGAAATCAATTTCTTTCTTGGCTTACAAGTGAAGCAGCCTCCAGATGGAATTTTTATCAACCAGTCGAAGTACGTGTTTGACATTTTGAAGAAATTCAAGATGGACAAATCCTCTTCAATTGGTACACCAATGGCTCATGGTGCTAAAATTGGATTAGATCCAGATGGAAAAGTTGTGGACGTCAAGACTTATCGAGGGATGATCGGATCACTCATGTATCTAACTGCAAGTCGACCAGACATAATGTTCTCCACCTGCTTATGTGCCAGATTTCAAGCCAAACCAAAGGAATCGCATCTGTTGGCAGTCAAGCGCATATTTCGATACATCAAAGGAAATCCATACTTAGGTTTGTGGTATCCTAAGAGTTCTGACTATAAACTAATTGCTTATTCTGATGCACATTTTGGTGGAAATCAGTTAGACCGGAAAAGCACATCATGTCACCTTCAATTCCTAGGTGACAGACTGATAAGTTGGGCATCGAAGAAGCAGAACTGTGTTTCTATCTTAACTGCAGAGGCAGAATACGTCGCCACAGCTAGTTGTTGCGCTCAAGTGCTTTAGATGAAGATACAACTTCGTGATTACGGGATGCTGTACAAAACCGTTCCTATCTATTGTGACAGCAAATCCGCGATTGCGATATCAGTAAATCCGGTCCAGCACACAAAGACCAAACACATAGATATGCGGTACCATTTCATAAAGCATCATGTGGAAGAAGGTACTATTGAATTATATTTTGTACCAACTGAATATCAACTTGCTGATATCTTTACAAAAGCTTTAGATGAAAAATGTTTATTTTTCTGCTTTCCAAACTCGGCATGTTGAATTTAAAAGTTTAAATCTTTACAAATTTTATTCTATAAAGTAAAATGTGTGTCAATGAGAAATTTTCAAGTTGCTTTGTTTATATCGAAATTTTATATGTTCAACTTTCAAGTCTTACAAAAGTCGAAAAGTAAGCAACATGTTTGAAGCTTTTGAAAATGGTTTAAAGATATGTGATTCGGGATATTTATAGTTTACAATGCTTGGAAATCCTAAAAAGTCTGAATTATGGATCGTAATGAAAATATGGGCTAAGCACTTAGATGTAGAACTGAGTGATTGAGATTAATAATTCTATATATAAAATTCAGATATCTCTAAGTTTAAAAATTGTACCTGTGACCTTTCTGGTTTGGGAAAGTAAGTTCCGTGGGATGCTTGTCATCTGGTCCCCTAAGGTCAATTGGTCTGGGAGTTATCGAACCCAAATCCTTTTATAGAACCAGATCGAAAGTCATGTTCTACTGGTATGAATGGGTTTAGGATGTGTCGATGTAGCCTTTCTGATCTGGGAGAGTAAGTTCCAAGGGGTGCTTGACACCTAGTCCTCTAAGGACAACTGGTCTGGGAGCGGCTGACCCAAATCCTGCAATAGGGTCAGATAGAAAGTTACGTTTACGGCATGTTCTTACTTACCGAACTTGTTGATTAAAAGCTGCCAAAGTGCACAAGCTTAAAAGATGCCAAAGAGCACACTCATGTGAAAATGCCAATGTGCACAATGCTAAAAGATGCCAATAATCACACATCTCATGATACTTGGTAATATGTTTGAGTTGCGATAAACCTGTAAATTTGTGAAAGTCTTAATTTTTGAAGGATTAGTGTACGTACATGCAAAGTTTTCTATTATATTTTTAGAATTGCATTTTCTTGAAGTTAATCGAAGTTCGCATGCGAGCACACTGAATAGATTGCTGGAAGTTTTTGAAACTAAACATGTCTTAACTTGATATGCAATGAAACTTGTCTTTGTATCCAACAACACATGCTTGATTTCAACTGATTGATAAATATGTGATATTTTACTGAGTAGAATTTAATTTGTTTAGTGTTTAAAATTTTATATGTTCAGTTGTTTCAAAATTTATATTCAGTATAATTTTTCTTTTTACACTGATGTATTTACATTTGTGTATCCATATCTTTGTCAAGTGGTATGTGCATTTTTCGAGGGGGAGTGGTAATCTGAATGATAAAAGCTGATACATTCTGTTTTTGAGGGGGAGTAAATAAACTAATCAGGTCCTTATCTGATAATGTGCTTAAAGACCAGATCAGAAGTTCATCAGGTAAGTTTTCTGATACTTTTATGCAAATGCTAATCTGATGTGTTAAATTTCGTGCATTTGTACAGGGGGAGTAAAGAAGCTTGGCAGGTAAAATTTTCAATTAGATGTTCTTTTATTTTTATTAAGAATGTTGGGTCTGAAATGTGCCAAGGATGGTTAATACTGCTAGACATGACTATTACTACTGCCTGAGGAAGTTAGTACTGCCAGATCAAAATTACTACTGCTTGAAGGAGTTAATGCTGCTGAGACAAAATTAATACTGCTTGCTGAGATTAATATTGCTAGTTCAGAATTAATACTGCTCATGAAGATAGTGCTGCTTATGAGATGAAGACTCCGTATGAGAATGAAGACAGCTGTATAGATTGAAGCTAAAGTAAAGGAGATAATTATGGTATTGATATTAAAGATCAATTTTATTTTGATAATTATCTTGTAATCAGTTTTTGTTTATATAGTATAGAAGTCTTTGATAGAATCAATGATTATGATTCATAAGTTTTGTTTTAGAGAGAATAAACCTCAAGACTAGTTTAGATCCTTTCTATAGAGAAGTATAGAACATCTGTTGAGCCTGTTCAACAGATTGAGGTTTTGTGTGTAATCATCAAGTTGAATCAATATAAACTTGTGATTTAAGTGAAACTTCTTTAGCATTAAATTCTTGTTTGAATTTCGATCCTGACAAGTGGTATCAGGGCTTTGTTAAACTCAGAAAAACAACAATCATCATGGACGGTTCAAGTGATAGCGTTCTGGTCTAAAAGGTTCCAATGCTTAGATCTAATGAGTTTGACATGTGGAAGATTAGGATCTGGCAATACATCCTTCTCACAGATTACTCTATGTGGGACATCATTGAGAATGGCCAATCTAATGAAGGAAAGATTGGAGCAGATGGAAAAAGAATCCCACCAAAGACGGATGGAGAGAGGAAGATAAGGCAGACAGAGATGAAAGCCTTGAGCACACTGCTCTTGGCTATTCCTAATGAGTATCAACACCAATTCTGCAACTGCACTGATGCCCAGATGCTTTGGAATGCTCTAGAGAAGAGATTCTCTGGTACCAAAAGTACCAAGAGAAATCAGAAGGCAATATTGAAGCAACTGTATGAAAACTTCATGTCAACTAAGAATGAGTCCATGACTCAAACTTTTGACAGGTTTAACAAGATGATTGGTGAACTAGCTACTGTTGGAGTGCAGATTGATCAAGATGATGTAAACAGAAAGTTCTTAAGGTCCCTTGGAGATGAATGGACCATGTATACTGTCTTCTTCAGACAGAATGACAAGCTGGAGGACAAAGAACTAGACGATCTTTATAATGACTTAAGGGTGTTTGAGGCTGAAGTTGAAGCCAAGAAAAGACCATCTGGATACACTCATAATGCAGCTTTTTTATCATCTTCTTCTTCTACTGATTCTGCTGCTAATACAGAATCAGTTAGTACTGCTTATGTATCTAAGCAGGATGTATCTAATGACTCTGTATTAGAAACTTTTCTTGCTAGTCATGCTAATTCTGGTTTAATTAATGATGATCTTGAACAAATTAATGCAGATGACCTTGAGGAGATGGATATAAAGTGGCAGATGGCCATGCTAACTATGAGGGTCAAAAGATTCATAAAGAGGACTGGAAGGAACAACTTTTCTCAGAGGGGAGAGGATGGTGCTGGGTTTGACAAGTCAAAGGTGGAGTGCTACAAGTGTTACAAGATGGGACACTTTGTAAAAGAATGCAGAGGAGGAACTCCTCAACAATATGGCAGCAACCACCAGCAAGCACATTCCTCAAGCTTCCAAAACAACAGAAACTCCACTCAAGCTCTTGTTTCTCAAGAAGGAATGGAATTTGATTGGAGTGATCAAGCAGAAGAAGCTGTTCAGAATCAAGCCTTGATGGCAGAAGTCTCAGAATCTTCAAGCACATATATTCCAACAGAGGTAAAAACTAAACTGTGCACTGAAGAGTGTCTTCATACTGTTAAAAAGTACAGGGATCATAACCAAAGCATGTGTGACGACCTTAAAAGGTTAAAAAGAGATATAAGAAAGTATAAAGTGATTGTTGAGAAGTTTGAAGATCAAATCAAGGCTTACAAGGCCAATAAACTTCAGCATTACTATGACACAAATTACTTGAAGTGGGAGAAAGATCAATTTGAGATTCAAATAGAAAAATCTAAAGAGGAGTGTGAGAAGATAAAGAGTGAGTATGAGAAAGCTAAGCTTGACATTGAGAAGTTTTCTTATGCTTCCAAAGCAATGGACTCTTTGCTTAAAGCTCAAGTTCATGTTAAGATCAAGAGTGGTATAGGATACAATGCAACACCTCCACCTTATAACAATAATTACATCCCTCCCTCTTCAGATCTCTTAGAGAACCAAAATAAGGAGGACTTACCTATAAGAGCAACAGAAGTAGATCCTATAGATAGTGTGGTGGTTGAAGAAGAGAATGAGAAAGAGAATTCTGAGAATAAGAATGCAGAAGAGATTCCTGTAGAAAATCATATCCTTACTAATGAAGGAGGGGGTAAACCATTCATCAAGAGTGAAAAGGTGGATAGCTCAAAGAGAGAAAAGGGAAAGGTACAGGGAGTCCACTATATGCAGACCACAGTTCTGAATCCCTGTACATGTAAACAGCATCAGCCCCAAAAACATGATAAAACAAGGGGTAATCAAAGAAACTGGAATAATCAGTGGGCACAAAAACTAGGGGTTGATCTGAGTAAAATCAATAGACCAAAACCTTGTTTTATTTGTGGAAAGCTTAACCATATTGCCAAATACTGTTATTTCAATCCTATGAACCAGAGGATAAATTTTCAAAGACATATACAAAATCCTGTTGGTTATAGGAATCAAAGAAGGAATCATATGGCTGAAAATGTAAAAAGAGCACCTTTAAAAGCTCATGTTCAAAACAAGTTTGCAAAATCAAAGAAAAATACTCCAAATAAGCCAAGGAGTACATTAAAGACAAAGAAAGCAAACAACTTTGTTCAGGTATGGGTTCCAAAAATAAAGAAAGTTGTTAATACTGCTATTCAAATAGTACTGCTGACATAAATAATGTTGCTGTAAGCAATACTACTGCTAACTCAGATAGTACTGCTAACAAAGTTAGTACTGCTAACCCAATTAGTACTGCTAATGATGTTAGTACTGCTAACAAAGTTAGTACTGCCAATCAAGTTAGTACTGCTTCCAGTGTTAGTACTTCAAGACCTATAATCATGACAAAATACTCAAGCCATAAGATTCCCCAGTCTGAAAAGCTCATCAAAACTGATTATGAATATGTTGATGAGAATGGGAAACCCAAGACCACTTTGGCTTGGGTTCCTATTAAAAACTAACTGTTCCACTTTATGTGCAAGGCAACCAACAGCAAAAAGGGAAGAGCATTTGGCATGTTGATAGTGGTTGCTCTAGGCACATGACAGGCAACAAGTCCTTCCTACAAAACTTCAAAAGAATTGATGGAGGACATGTTGCATTTGGTGATAATCCATCTGGAGGAAAGATTAGTGGAAAAGGTAATGTGTCAAAGGGTAAGATGACCTTTGAGGATGTCTACTATGTTGAGCAATTGAGATACAACCTGTTAAGTATATCACAGGTTTGTGACAAGAAACATAGTATATTGTTTACTGATAGTGAATGTATTATCCTTGCTAAAGGGTTCAAGGTAGTTGATAAAAGTATGATACTACTGAGAACACCAAGAAAGGACAATGTTAATTTCTTAGATTTAGAGAATGTATCTAATGATTCATCATTTAATTGTCTATTTTCAAAAGCTTCAGTTGATGAATCATCTCTTTGGCACAGAAGGATGTGTCACATGAACTTTAAAACAATGAATAATCTTGTGAAAAACAACCTTGTAAAAGGTTTACCACAAAAGGTATTTTCATGTGATGATCATTGTGTTGCATGTCTTAAAGGCAAACAGCACAAAACTTCTCATAAGTCCAAAGAGATAAATACAATCTCTTCACCTCTTACTTTATTGCATATGGATCTGTTTGGCCCTACAAATGTGATGAGTATTGGCAAGAAATCTTACTGCTTAGTTATTGTTGATGATTTCTCTAGATTCACTTGGGTTTATTTTCTAAGGACAAAGGATGAGACAAATGGACTGATTAAATCCTTTATTCTCAGAGTTGAAAACCAAACAAATCAAAGAGTTAAAATCATCAGGTCTGATAATGGAACTGAATTTAAAAACCATGATCTAAACAGCTTCTGTGAGGAAAAAGGTATGGAGAGACAATACAGTGCTCCTAGGACCCCTCAACAGAATGGAGTTGCTGAGAAGAGAAATAGAACACTGATTGAAGCTGCAAGATCCTTGTTGGCAGATTCAAAACTGCCAGTTACATTTTGGGCAGAAGCAGTTAATACTGTTTGTTATGTTCAAAACAGGGTTCTAATAGTTAAATCTCAAGGCAAGACACCATATGAACTTTTTAACAAGAAGAAACCTTTTATTGGATTTTTCAAACCATTTGGGGGTCCTTGCACAATTCTTAATACCAAAACTCACTTAGGCAAGTTTGATAGCAAAGCAGATGATGGATTTCTGGTTGGTTACTCATCCCAAAGTAAGGCCTAGAGAGTATTTAATACATCTTCTAGAATAATTGAGGAAAGTGACAATGTCAAATGCAATGAGAGCACACCAAATAAACTTGGTACAGGCCCTGATTGGCTTTTTGACATTGATTCACTAACTAATTCTTTGGGTTTCAGTTATGAGAATAATGCAGGAACAGGGATAGAATCAGTACAAGACAAAAGACAAGAGTTTGTGCTGTTCCCAATCTCTACAACAGATTCTATTGAACTTTGTGTTCAAGAGAAGAAATATGCTTCAGATTCAAAGGATACTGAAACTGCTCAGAATGAAGAGGAGAGAGGTGAAAAGGAGGATCAACTTTTGAATTCAGAACATCTAGAACCTGAGATGCCTGCATTGGCAGAAGATGATACTGATGATGAGAATTCCTCAGTGTTTGGTGGCAGCTCTCCTGAAAAGAATGACTCTAATCTATATGCAGAGATTAATGAAGAGGCTATTCATTAAACAAAAGTGCATAAAGATCATCCTCCTCAGTTGGTGATTGGTGACATCAATTCTCCAATCATCACAAGGAATCAGAGTAAGTTGGGAGGATTAAAAGACATACAATCAGGCTTACTATCGTGCTTTCTATCTCAAGTTGAGCCCAAAAAGGCACATGATGCAATGAAAGATCCAAGCTGAATAGAAGAAATGCAAGAGGAGCTGCTGCAGTTTGTACTGCAAAATGTATGGGAATTGGTAGAACTGCCTAAAGGACACAGAGTTATAGGGACAAAATGGATTTTCAGAAACAAGAAGGATGAGAGAGGGATAGTGATCAAGAACAAGGCTAGATTGGTAGCACATGGGTACACTCAAGAAGAAGGAATTGATTATGAAGAGGTTTTTGCACCAGTGGCTAGGATTGAGGCAATTAGGCTGTTTTTAGCCTATGCTTCTTTCATGAAGTTCAAAGTCTACCAAATGGATGTGAAAAGTGCTTTTCTATATGGCAAAATTGAAGAAGAAGTATATGTATGTCAGCCTTCAGGGTTTGAAAATCCCAAGTACCCTGACAGAGTATACAAATTGAAGAAAGCACTGTATGGACTACATCAAGCACCAAGAGCTTGGGATGACACCTTGTCTACCTATCTCTTGGAAAATGGTTTTGAGAGAGGAATCATTGACAAGACTCTGTTCATTCAAAGGAAGAAGAAGGACATCCTGTTAGTGCAAATCTATGTGGATGACATCATCTTTGGATCCACAAAAGATCAATTGTGCAGAGATTTTGAAGAATTAATGCATAAGAGATTCAAGATGAGTTATATGGGTGAACTTACTTTCTTCCTTGGGCTACAAGTTAAGCATAAACAAGATGGAATCTTCATAAGCCAAACCAAGTATGTGCAGGACATTTTAACCAAGTTTGGGTTCTCAGATTCCAAGCCTGCAAGCACACCCATGGAGACACACAAACAGATAACTGCAAATCTTGAGGGGGAGGATGTGGATGTTCATTATTACAGATCCATGATTGGCTCTCTCATGTATCTCACAGCTTCTAGGCCAGGTATCATGTTCCCGGTTTGTGTGTGTGCAAGATTTCAAGTTAGGCCAAAGCAATCACATTTTCAAGCAGTCAAGAGGATATTCAGATATCTCAAAGGTCAACCCAGATTAGGACTTTGGTATCCTCATGACTCACCATTTGACCTACTTGCATATTCAGATAGTGATTTGGGTGGAGCTAACTTGGACAGAAAGTCTACAACTGGAGGATGTCAGTTTTTGGGTGCAAGACTAGTATCATGGCAGTGTAAGAAGAAAACCACAGTGTCCACTTCAACAACAGAAGCAGAATACATAGCTGCTGCAAGCTGCTGCTCACAAGTGCTATGGATTCAGAATCAAATGATGGACTATGGTATGACATTTCTTCACACTCCTATTTTCATAGACAACAGCAGTGCTATTAGCATTGTTAATAATCCTGTCAAGCATTCAAAAACAAAGCATATAGAAATAAGGTACCATTTTATCAGAGACTGTAATGAGAAGAAGCTAATTCAGGTTCAGAAAGTACACACTAGTAACCAGTTTGCTGATCTATTCACAAAAGCTTTTGATGTAGGTAGATTCACATTCTTGGTCACAAGTGTGGGCATGATGAACAATGAATAAATATATTCTCATTCTCTTTATGTACCTATATAGATTCCTCCTTATTTACTTTCATTACATTGGTGCTATTAACCCTTGTGTGCTTAAGTGTTTCAGGATGAAAGGCCAAACAAAAGTGAAGTACAGTTAATACTGCTAGTCTGTATTACCACTGCTAGTCTGTGTTACTACTGCTGGTTAGTTTTACTACTGCCAGTCTGTGTTAATGCTGCTAGTCTGTGTTAATACTGCTAGTATGTATTACTACTGCTAGTATGTATTACTACTGCTAGTATGTATTACTTCTGCTAGTTAGTGTTACTACTGCTAGTAAGTAATACTACTGCGGGGGTCAGTTACTACTGCTAATGTAAATTAGTACTGCTCTTAAACGTTTCACTGATTGTATAAATACCCCCTTAGTCCGCCAAAAATCAAAACGGCTCTTTGAATTTCTTGCAGTTATTTATCTTCTTTCTCTCTCGTTCTCGCTAACGTTCTTGCTATTCAAGCTCTTAAACCTAGTCCGCAGTCGAATCTCTCTCAAATGGCAGGTCTTGTATTTGTTGGTGACCACAATGAGTTGGCAATGCTGAATAAGCCCAACCAAGCCAAAGGATTTCATCAGATTGTGGACTTCCTAAAATCCACACATATCGCCCACGCTTTAACGGTCAATCCCACAATCTATGTGGAGCATCAAAGACAGTTCTGGGCAAATGCCACCATCCATAATGAAGAGGGTACTCAGGTTATCAAGTCAAGGGTTTGTGATAAACCCCTGACCATCTCGGAGGAGACCATTCGCATTCATCTACTTTTAGATGATGCCTCAGGTATAACATCTCTACCCAAGGAAGATCTTTTTGAAAATCTAAGCAGAATGGGATATGAAGGTCCCACTGAGATTTTTAAGTTCTTTAAGAACAAATTCTCACCTCCGTGGAGATTTTTTGTTCATACCCTCCAGCACTGCATTTCAAATAAAATAACTGGCTTGAGTGAGTTCAGCAGTACCCTTGCTTATGCTATTGTCCGCTTAGCCACCTCCAGGAAGTTCAATTTTTTGCGTCAAACCTGGATACCAAACAAAATCTTTTTATATGTATCCCAGGTTTGTGCAAGCTTTACTGAATAAGGAATTGACGGATTTACCTCATTTTAATGAGGTATATGTACCTAAGGTCCCGAAAGGGAAGGTGTTTTCAAATATGAGGAGGACTTATAAGGTCCTCTCAGATATTGACACACCATTGTTCTCAACAATGATGGTTGTGCCTCCTTCCCATGGTGAGGCATCAATGTCAAAGCCCTCATCTGACAACCAAACTGATGACCTACCAATACCACTCATTTATATTAACATCCCTCAGTCCCTTCTTAAAAAGCCAACATCTCCCATCACTCACACTTATATAAGGAAAAAGGTAAAGAAGGTTCCTTCCCTTCTTGTACCTTCACCCACAAAGCCTTCAAGCCCTCTAATGAAGCATTCTCCATTAGAGAATATCCAAAGGGAAACCACAGGGGTGTCTCCCAACCCCAAGAAGGTGCTCAATAAGGAGAAGGAAGAGCATATGGGTTGTAAGGCTCACACTACTGACTTTGCATAAAGTGTAGGGCAGGACAGTGTGAACATATCTAAGACCTTCCCCATGGAAACTTTGGTGAGCAATCATCCAGAGGTCCCCGGTGCCAAGAAACCAAGGGGGTAGAAGGTGCCTCTGCTAGGCAGAGGACCCCTACTAAAAGTTCCAGTGATCCTCCAAGGGTGGTAAACACACCTAAATGTGGTGAGGATAGATATACATACGATGAATTGATGGAAACTATTGCCAATATAAATAATGATGTTCTATCTCAGGGCAAACTTATTAAGAAACTGCAACAAGTGATCTTATCCCAACAAGTCCAGATTTCCAACCTCAAGAAATGGTCCTCAAGCATGTGCAAAAGAAGAAGAGGACCAAATTCATATTGAAGAAGAGGAGCATTCCTCATGATGCTTCCAAAGAGGGGCAGAATTGAGCTGAATCTGAGAAGCAAAGTCCTGTTGGAATGGAATCTACTTTTGAGGGGGAGAAGGGAAAAGAAGCAAAAATCAGTACAGCAGTAGAAACAGAGCCAGCAGTAGAAACGTTCAAGAAAGCAGCATCAATTGGCCTAGCAGCAGAAACAGAGGCAGCAGCAGTAACAGGGCTTTCTGTTGAAGAAATAGAGATAGCATAAACCCTTCTAAAGGCCAAAACAGACACTCCCAAAGCCACTGAAAAGGCTAAGGGAGTGGAAATCAAAGAGGGAGGCCCTGAGCTAAAAAGGAAAGAAATTAGTGAGGCTGAACTGAAGAGGAAAGGAAAGGCAAACTTGGATGAATCTGCAAAGCCACCAAAGAAGCTAAAACAGATTGAAATAGATGAGGAACTCGCAAAGAAGTTGTAGGCTGAGCTAGAACAAGAAGAAGAGACTCAAAAGGCCAAAGATAGGCAGATTGCTCTAGATCTGTCCATTAAGCTGAATGAGGTATATCAAAAGAGCTTGAAAGCTGCAGCTGAGGCCAAGTACAGTGAAAGCATCCAAGCACAGACTGCCAGCAAAGAAGCAGAAAAGACAACCTTCTAAAACTTACCTGGCCAATCAAGAAAGAAGAAAGATGATTAACTTTCTGAATGGCCACGTGGGGGTTAAGGAAGAAATGTTTACTGATATGTCCTACTCAAGAGTTAAAGATCTATACAAGAAGGAAATGGCAAAGCTTCAAGGGGACTTCACTCAAAGGATAGAATTTGAAAGACAAATGAAAGAGAGACATGATCTCAATATTCAACAACCCTTCCCTAAGAGTGAGGAAACCACCCCTTCAAAAGAAAAGGCTGAAGAAAAGAAGGAAGAACATGTTTCTGTGGAAGTCATATCTGCCAAGAGAGTGAAAACAATAGCTTCCAAGAAACTGTCTAAGAAGCCAAGGATTGCAGAAGCTGAGAAAGAAACAGAACCATCTGTTACAGGTCAAGCTGAGCAATCAAGTCAAAGTGCACATCCAAGTCAATCTGATGTGCATTTTGAACTTTACATGACTGTAACAGATAATGATCCAGTGAAGGCAGATCCCATTTTAGTCCAAGCTCCTGAAATCATCCACTGGGATATTCTTGAAGATCAAGGCAAAGAATATTTCAGAATCAAAAGAATGGGTGATCACTTTGAAGTCTACTATACTTGGGGGAAGATAGTCAGATGTTCTTCCAGGTCAGACTTGGAAGAAATGTTGAAAGTGGGAATGAATCTGTATGGGGATGTGCTGAAGACTCCAGGGATGAACATCAAGAAACTAGCAATGGAGTATTTATGCATGATGTTCAGTCCAGATCTTGTCAAGCATGTCATCAAAGATGTCTTCAAGTCTATGGACAACTGGATGCTCATAGAAAGGTGTGGGGTATATATCTTAACCATTGACAAAAGTTTTCATGAATATTATCTGGTGGATAAGATATATGACCACAGCCTAGCCAAGCTACATGGGATGCTGAAAGTCAAGCTAATCTGTCCTCAAGGCTCAGAAATGGCAAGGATTGTGGTTAGCAGGATCATGAATCAAAGCTTGGGTTTGGATCCTAATCTAGGGGTGTTAACTTAGGTTTTGAAAGCATCATGAAGACCAGTTTTGAAGAACTTAACTTCTCAATTTGAAAATTTAAGTTAGGGGGATATTGTTGGGTCTGAAATGTGCCAAGGATGGTTAATACTGCTAGACATGACTATTACTACTGGCTGAGGAAGTTAGTACTGCCAGATCAAAATTACTACTGCTTGAAGGAGTTAATGCTGCTGAGACAAAATTAATACTACTTGATGAGATTAATACTGCTAGTTCAGAATTAATACTACTCATGAAGATAGTGCTGCTTATGAGATGAAGACTCCGTATGAGAATGAAGACAGTTGTATAGATTGAAGCTAAAGTAACGGAGATAATTACGGTATTGATATTAAAGATCAATTTTATTTTGATAATTATCTTGTAATCAGTTTTTGTTTATATTGTATAGAAGTCTTTGATAGAATCAATGATTATGATTCATAAGTTTTGTTTTAGAGAGAATAAACCTCAAGACTAGTTTAGATCCTTTCTATAGATAAGTATAGAACGTTTGTTGAGATTGTTCAACAGATTAAGGTTTTGTGTGTAATCATCAAGTTGAATCAATATAAACTGGTGATTTAAGTGCATATACTGTTTCATTGAATGTTAGTGTTAAAGTGTTTTTCCGCAAATTCTTTAGCATTGATTCTGAGTGTGTGTGAATTAAATTCTTGTTTGAATTTCGATCCTGACAAAGAATGTTTTTTTAGAGTGTTATTTTTTTTAGTGTTCTTTATTTTTTTTTTAATTTAGTATAAATAGTGTTTTCTATGTTCTTTTTTCTTTTTCTAGCTCTCTTTCTCATTTGAACTTTTTCACTGTTCATCTTCCCTCTCTATCTCTGTGCCGAATTCATTTTCTTGTTTTCAGATTTTGTTCATCGGTCAGGTATGTGTTCCATCTTATTTTATATTTGATTTGTAGTATGTTTAGTATAACATTGCTCATATTTTATTTTGATTTCATTTTCCGTTATTCTTACTGTGCGATTTCTGTTTTTCTACTGTTCATCTTCTTCGATCAGAATCGAGCTTATTTGCTCAAATCGATTGTTGGGTTTGTTTTCTTTACCATTTTCGAACCTCAGGCTTGTAATTTCATCCTTTGTTTTTGTGTTTAGTTCATTTGATTTTGGTGTTTACGGTTTGGCGAATGTTTATTTATGTTCTTGTCAAAAATACAAAATTTTTGTTTCCAACTGATTTTAATCAATCATATAGTGCTCGAAATCTGATTGCTTTTGTGTCTATATGTATTTCGTACAACTAGTTTATATTTTCATTCGATTTATTTGGAAATTTTTGACTAACAGATATGAACTCGCACAAATCGTCGTTTGTGTTTCTAGGGTTTTGCATTTTATGTTGGTTACGCAAAGTGTAGTTTGCGTTATCTTCAGGTGACGCAAAGTGTAGTTTGCGTTACCTTTAGGTTACGCAAAATATAGTTTGCGTTACCTTCTTGACACGCAAACCTTGTGTTTTGTGTTTTTTTTGTTTGAAGTGTAGTTTGCGCAACAAGTAGATCGCGCAAAGTTTACTTTGCGTTACCTGTTGGTCACGCAAAGTTACCTTTGCGTTACCTATATGTCACGCAAACCTGTGTTAATGAAATTTTTTTCCAGGTCAAGTTTTCTTCACAAGTGAATCACGCAAACCTTGTTTTGCGTTATGAACTGTATACGCAAACCACAGTTTGCGTCTCATGCTTGACACGCAAACCTTCCTTTGCGTCTCTAGTGCATCGCGCAAACCTCAGTTTGCATTTCCCACTTGTCACGCAAACCAGACATAGAAAATTTTTTCATTTTTGTGTTTTTCTTACCTTGTCTAATTTTTTCTTCGTTTATGTTTTCCAGGTAATACAATGGCTTCTCAAACCAACACTGATCCAGTAATCCAAGATGAGAATGTTTTTCTCGATGGCCCTTCTGATCGTGCTTCACATGAGACGCCTATGCCGTCTGTTCCTTCTGTCGGAGAAAATCTTTCTGCGTCACGTCAAACACCGAATGACGTGTTTCCGATTATGATGTTCATTTTGCCATACAATCCGAACAACTATTTCGTGGATTTTGACAGGATCAAAATTCATCCAGTAATTCGTGCCATTCTCAAGGGTCATCCGCTAGCTCCAGCTCTTACCTCCTGTGCTGATGTTTCTGAAGTATATCTTCAGCTGGCCTGGCATTCGATCTCAAATAATGAGCTTGTACGACCTCAAATATGTAATCTACAGATTGATCAGTTTGACTCGTTTCTATCTTACAATCGTCTTCGGCTGATTTTAGAACTTCTTGAACCAAATTCACGATCGGGCCGCACTTCTTACGACCAGTTTCCTTCTGAAGAAGATGTTCTCGAAGGTATTCGCAATTTGGGATATCTTGGTGCTTTGAATAGGGTAAGTGACTTTGACAAGTCCAATCTACCTCCAGTTTGGTATGCATTGTTCTCCATTCTCAACAGGTGCCTTATATCGAAGCATTCTCGCACTGATAATGCAAGTCTGCATTATCTTCGGTTGTTCCATGCAGTTGTCTATGACTTGCATGTCGACTATACGTATATCTTTTGGACCGAATTGTCGGAGAGAGTGCAAGACAAACTTACGCATAAGAAGCGCAAGTTTATTCCTTTTGCCCGATATATGAAGCTAATCGTTCGCAGTATGCTCAGAAGTAATCCTGCTATTCCTCGACGAATGAATTGGCCTCAAGTTCCGGATACAGAGATAACTTATATTCAGAAACCGAAGCTGTCTTTTAAATATTCCATGCCGATTCCTCGAGATCTCATTATGAATTATGCTGATCCATCTGATGACAGCATAATTCAATATTGTCTGGAGAATGATCTTTCTTTGGCAGATCATCAAGCTGAACCGTCTCATGATGAACAAGCTACATCTGTTCATGTTGAACAAGAGGTTTAAGCAGCTGTTGTCGATCAACAAATAGATGATGTTCTTGCCGCTATTGACACTACACCTGTTGTCCATGATGATTCTGCTACTGCTGATGATACTTCTGATGGAGATGGAGATAGAGATGCAGATGTTGGTAATAATACTGTTGAAGATGAAGATGATGATAATGATGAAACTGATGGTAATGATGGTAATAATGGTGACCATCCTGGTGTTCTTGTTTAATAAAGGAAGTTCAAGGAACCAGAAGTGCATGTTCTAGAAGACGTTATGTCTGAAGACGAATTTGTGTCTATCAATCCTGCAGTTGCTGATTTTCAGGTTGACGAGTTAGACTTAGCCTTTGCTAGTGCTACAGCTCAGTTGCAGAGTCAAGGTCCAGCAACTTCTCTCTCGGCTATTCATTCTTCGGCTCCTGTCACTTCAGTTGTTGAGCCTTCTTTCGTTCAAGCATGAGAATCAACTGCAAAGTTTACGACTTTGAATGACATCATTCGTCAAATGACTGATCGTTTTGATGTTGAGAAAGAGGCACAAGTTCAGAAATTAAAGACTTTTTTCAAGGGTAAGATGCCAGAGATTGATACTTCTATGATTCCTCCGGAGATTCCTTTCAGACGCCCATCTGGGGTAGTTATCCGAGAACTGTCTTCTGCTGTCACTTCTAATGTTCCTGCAATCGTATCTATTCCACTTCCTCCACCGTTTACTCAATCAGTTAGTGTATCTGCTTCTACACGTCCTACAGTATCTTCTTCAAGTACTCATGTTCAAGATCTTCCGATTACAGAGTTATCAGATTTGCTTTATGCTCTCCTTATTTCTATGTCTCCGCCTGATCAACAAAACCAGGACTTGATTCCTCTACTGCAGACATTCCAGCCAACTCCGCATCCAGCTTCTACGTCTAATTCTGATAGGATTTCTGCATTATCTGAAGAGTTCAATTCTTTCAGATCTGAAGTTCGAACAAATTTTGCTGATCTCAAATCTTTCATGACTCAAGCCTTTTCTGAACTATCTAACAGGTTTGATCTTCATGAACAGAATTGCAGAACTGAAGCAGATCCGTCTCATAAAAGGACACATGACCAAGATGATCCCGATCATCAAGGTCATGAGGGGGAGATGACCAAGAGACAAAGAGTGGAAAGGTCTTCAGCTAGAGAAGATCATACTCAAGAAGAGGCAGCTGACAAAGAAAAGAGTGCTGAAAATGTTCAAGATTGCAGTATTGAAGATCTTGTGAATGTTATGATAGAAACTGCTGATTTATCTTCCATGTCAAATGTGCTGAATAATTCTGAGCATAATATTGAGAACAACATGCAAATTTTTGTATATGAAGATCCAGATTCTGCACCAAAGTCAGTGATACTGGATGATTCTAAGATTGCGAATGACATGAGATCCTTCTTTGCAAACTTCATTGAGATCAACTCAGACGATGATGATAACATTAGATACGAGAAGCTTTGCAAGGTTAAAGAAGAAGAGTATGAGGATATAGTTGTGATATCTGACACTAAAGAAGATTCTGTTTTCATGGATGTTAAAGATGAAGAAATTGCAGACTTGCTGTACAGAGATCTTCCTTCTCAAGAAGAGATTCCTGAAGCCGCTCCATCTACTTCTATTCCTGTTGCTGATACAGCTCCGACTACCACTGCTCCTTCAGGTAAATTTGAAGTTGGTCAGTCGTCCAGAGCACAAGCTGATGTTCCTCCTTCTGAACCTGTGATTCCACCGTCTATCCTAGAAGAAGGACCAACTTTGTCTAGACAGCAGAGACTAAGAAGTTTGCAACAACTTCATATGGCTTCAAGGCTAAGATCGGCTTTTCTAGAAGACTCTCAGAGTAATATTTTTGTTTCTAGAAGAAAACCGATCAACATTCATGCAATTCTTGGTGTAGAAAAGGATTCAGACGAATATCAGTATGAGTACTTAATGTTCATCAAGTGCCAGCGCCGTGGAAAGAATCTCGTTTCTTCTCCACATCTGATTGTCCGAGTTATCAGCGTCATGATAAATAAGTTTGTCAATATTTGGTATCCGGATTTTAAAGTGGAAAGAAGAGATTGCAAGCTATACACTTTCTAAGAGGCAGACTTTAATGATCTATCTATTGATGACATTGAGTTTTTTATAATCATTTCAGGGATCTTTATCATAGAACTCAAGATATCTCCCAAGCACTGTTTGTGATCAAAAGGTTTATTCAGCGCCAAATCAGATTCTACAGAGTTTTTGATTTTCAAATGGCTGCTGAATGTTTTCAACCAGTGGTAAATCTTCAAAGACCTGACCGTAGCTTGCCAAACATTGACTCATATTCCTTATTCACTATTCTTCAGAATCCATATGGAGTTATATACAGGAATGCTTCTAGTCAGAAATGCTTCCTCAGATTTGAAGAGATTAACCATTACTCTGATGGAGCGTTGAAGGTGATCAAGCTACAGTTGGAACAGTGTTTAAAGGATGCTCAAAGAAGATTTTTGGAGAAAAGAAGAAGTTTGTATCAAATTGATAATGATGAGATTACACTTCTCAAGAATACTTTGAATACAATTGGTGAGAGGTTGATGTTTCGCTCAACTCTAAGAAGCTTGGAAGTTTTGCTTGGTTTAAATCGTCTTCGTCAAAGAGAAGAGCGCCAATGATTACTAAGGGGCGGATTGTTAAGACTGATTTTGTAGTAATCATTGTATTTATTTTCCTTAGTCTTATCTGTGTTTAGAGTGCTTATCTGTTTTGTTAAGGCTTGGGGTAATTAAGTCCCCTTGTAGCCTTTGTTTTGTAACTTTGGAACTTCATATTGAATATCAGTTTACACTTGGCGCTCCTACTTTCTCTCTCTACTTTCTCTCTCTACTTTCTTTCTCTACTTTCTCTCTCTATAATTTAGTAGATTCTTGGACTTTCAGGTTCCTTGTCTTTGTAATGTGTAGTAACATTCAGATTGTAGATATGAGCAGATTAGAGAAGAATCGTATATTCATATCATTCTAGAGAGAGAGAGTGAATGTAGAGAGAGAAAGTGAGGAATTGTAATATTTGTTTGATAATCAAAGACTTGTGATTACGATTTATTCATCTTGATTGATTTGTTAGATTAGAACTTGAATTCTGGGGTTAACAATTGGTATCAGAGGAGATCCAGATTGAAATCAAATCGAGAAATGGAGTCGACACTATTACATCGAGTTTGTAGATCAATTCTGAATTTGTAATTGTTTTTCGAGTTGTATTTGATCAGTATATGTGTGTATAGTGTTTTGGATCTAATTTGTATAGTTTTAATCGACTATTGCACTGTAATCAATCATAAATTGTTGAATTTGTCTAGTTTGAGTTTCACGAGTTCGTCAAAGCACTTTAATGGATCAATGTGTACTTCTTGATGTACTTTTGTTGAAATTCTTTGGTAGGATTCAGTTCTAGGTGTTTAGGTGATCGAGTTGTCAAAGTTTGAGTTCAAAATTTGATGTCTAGATAGGTTTTTGAGGATTTCAGAGAGTTTTTCATTCCAGATCCCAAGAACTCGCAAGATCATCTCAAGAACTCGCAGAGTTTAAAGAACTCGTAGAAATCTTGAATTATTCGCAGATGTCATCAGATTTCGCATATTTGTGAATTTTTCAAAATCACAAGCACAAAATTCGCAGACCTGAGTGTTGCGAAAAGCAGAGAATTCTCTTTTGTGTTTCTTGCGAGTTTTGTAGATTGAACAAAGAGTTAATCCGGAAAAGTTTTAAGTACATAATTCGCAGAAGCCTTGTTTGTTTAGAATTCGTATATCTGTTATTTGCGAAAAGTTTTTCTTAGAATATTATCAAGGACAGATTTCGCAGACTAGTATTTTGCGAAAAACTAGGATTTCGCAGGTGTGAATTATACGATTTCCATGTATTCGCATGAGTGTGACTGCGAATTGCTAACGTTTAAAATTTTTTCTAAGTGTAGAATTCGCTAGTGTGTGTATCGCGAAAACTTTAGGATTCGTAGGTGTGTGACTTGCGAATTCTGAATTTTTTGCTTACAAATTCTGAGTTTACGAATTTTGACTTTGTTCTAAAGTGTTTCTGTTGCTTGCGAATTTTGTGTCTATTTCTGTGTGTTGTGAATTCTTTGTGTCTCTGTATAGCTTGCGAATTCTATACTTGGAGAATTTTTTGGAATTTCATTTCTGAATTCTATTTCAAGTTTTCTGTATTTTTGAGATTTGATTTGGATTAACAATCAAATTCAAGTTCTTTCTGTAACAGGGTAATTCAAGATGAGTTTTTCTGATGATGAAGAAAAGATTACAAAGATTCAGATGGAACTTAAAAAGATTGTTTCATCAGCTGAATATTATTCGAAGCAGTCAAAGAAATATCATGATGAAAAGAAGGTATTGAAAGAAGAAGTCTTTTCTTTGAAAAAGATCAATGAAGATCTTCTAAAACAAATCTCTGACTCTCAACATTTGAAAGATGGTGAAAGCATTGAAGAAAAGGAACAAAGTCTGATAACTGAAAACACTGAGTTAAAGAGCAAAATCTCAGACTTAGAAGATCTAATTGTTAAGTTTCAGCAAACAGGGTGTGCTAAAGAAAAGAAGATCTTTGAGTTAGAATTGCAAATTGTTGAAGAAAGATCAGATTTTGATAAGGAAAAGAAAGAGTTTGCTAAGAAATTCTCATAGTTCTCTAGGAAAAGTTTTGAAGATAAGAAGAAGGTTGAGCTTAAATGTTCTAAGTTTTCTTAACAAGTTTCTGATTTTGAGAAAGAGATAATTTTAGAAAGAGATAATTTTAGAAAGAGAAAAGTTTGCAAAAGAAAAGAAGGTCATTGAACAAAAGAATGTTGGATTCTTTAAAGAAATATTTGTTGAAAGAAAGAATGTTGAAAATGATTTTGAAGAAGAAAGACAACTGTTTGAGGCAAAGATTAAGAAGCTTACTGAGAAGCTATCTGAACTATCTGAAAGTGCACTAAAAGAGAAAAAAGAAAAGTCTGAATTCAGGAAAGAGATTGATCAACTTGTTAAAGAAAGAGACAGTTTATCTTCAAAGATTAAAGAGCTTGAAGATATTATTTCCAAGGTGGTGATGACTGAGCAAACGACTCCAGAGTCACAAATCCACACACCAAGAAATAGTTCAGTTGTTTATAACAAGACTGCTTCAAGTTCACATCTAAAAATTGTTTCTTCAAGAAGGTCAGTTAAATCATATGATCCGATTCAGGGTTACAATTCCTATTTTGTTTGAATTTGAAAAGATTCAAATGAATACATTCATGAATTGAGGGCTTATTCAGATCAGATGAACGATTTTCTCATATAATTCATTGGGGGAGATTGATAATTTCCCTATATGGGGAAATTGATCATTTATCGTCAAAGGGAGAGATTGTTCCCATTTTATCAAAAGGGAAGATCATGAAGACTGTGCTTATTTGATTATTTGGGGGAGATCGTTCAAAAACCGAGCTGACCTTGAACAATTTTAATGATTTTGATTCTCACAAATCATTAAAAAGGGGGAGATAAATCAGAGTTCAAATTCAGATGATTAAAGTTTGTATCAAGAAAGGGGGAAAGATTATTTTCAAAGTCATATTTCAGAAGATGTAATGAAAGGTGAAGACAAAGTTTGAAAGTTCTGAAGTCAGTCAAAGTTTGAAGACTTGAATGAATGAGAAGATTATAGCAAAGTTTGTTGAGCTAAAGAGATATGATATTGTTGTAAACAAATGGGGAGATTGAAAAACATGTCAAAGTTGTTTGAAAAGTCAAAGATAGAGATTTACTTTAAGTTGAAGAATGTCAAAGTTTCAAAGTTTGCTGAAGATGTTAAAGTTTTCAAGTTGTCAAAGTTGAAAAAGATTCAAAGCTGAAGATATTTGTGAAGATAAGAAGACCTGAAGATTATTGTAAAAAAAAAATTAATCTTGAATCCAAAGGGGGAGATTGTTAGACTAATATTGTATTCAAGATTAAAAGTGAGGGTCTGTTGTGTAAATGTTGTATAGTTCAGGGGTTTGGTTGTAAAGTAAACAAATGTTGACTTAGTATAAGTACTTGGTGTCTTTGTAATCTGTAAGTACGTACGCACAATTGAGAATCAGAGTTGGTAAGAACTCGTATGCACACACAGTAAATACGTGAGACATGTGATTAATTGTTAGACCTATGACTTCGATGTAATATGTGATTAAATCAATAAAATTGTATTCATAATCTGTGTTGTGTATTGTATGCTAGTAAATCTGGGTCATAGACATCAATACACTTGTGACTTTTTCTCTCTACATTCTGTCTATACGCTTCATTGATTTATGATCTTGATTGATTATGATTGTATTTCATGTTAATTACTTGAAATATGGAACAACATTTGGTATCATAGCAAACCGATTAAATCAGAATGATGAAGATTTGATCAGTTTTGTGCAATTTTGGAAAGAATCGAAGAAATCGCAGACAAATCTGGAAAGTAGCTATTGGGTTTGAATTTTCACAATATGTGGAAATTTGGATTCAAGATTGGTTGTTTTGGATTCGTTTTTGTTAATAGAACACTTCTTGTATTGATTACTAGATCCATTTCACATTTTTTAATGATGAAATTTGTGTTTGAATGTTCTTGAAGTCGAGAGTTTCAAGAAATTGATTTTGGATCGATTCTTGTAATCTAGTGTATTTTGGACAAAATTGTGTGTTTCAAAAGTGTTCGGAATCAAAAATCGAGCAACCCTGTCAATTTTCAGATTCAATTTTGCAGATTTGAAGATTTTATGGAAAAAATGATGAATTTCGAGAAAGAAATCGTAAGATCTGGAGAATCCGCAAGCTTCATAGGAGAATTCACAAGCTTTATGTGTTGGTTTCCATGTTCAGAATTCTCACGTCAGAGTATAAGGATTTGTGGTTCTCGCTAACCAAAGCCTACGAATTCTTGGTTTTCGCAAGTCATTCTCTACGGATTGTTCAGTATTCGTATCATGTGCTTTGCGGACTGTGGGTTCCTGAGATCAGATTATTTGTTCAAGTTCAGAATTCGTACATTGTTACCTACGGATTGTTATTTCTCGCAAGCTATTGCTTACGAGTTGTTACTTTATGTGTCCCTTGGTTTACAAAAAGTGATCCTTTGGTTATTCTGAATTTGTTAAGTATAGAATTCGTAATCTACCTGTTGAGACAAGCTCAGAATCCGCAAACCACATCTTATGGAAAGTTACTTTTCGCACGCCGTTGTCTGTGGAAGTGTAAATCCTTATCCTTCAGCTTTCGGATTCTTAGTTTTCATACATTGTGTTATGTGAATTCTTATTCTATGGATAGTGTTTTCTTCAGTCTGCGACTTCTCTCTGCAAATAGTGTTCACAGTGCTCTACGGATTCAAGATGAAATGTCCAATCCAAGCTCAATGAACACATACTGATTTAGTAGAAATCATTCTTTGATTGATATAACATCTATTACAATGATTTCTTTGTGCCACATATCTCACAGTGCTACAAGTCTATTACTATGCATGTTTGTTAGAGCATAAATATGTTGGATACAAGATCAAGAAGACTGAAGGTCAAAGTTCAAGAAAGTCAAAGCTGAGAAAGTCAACTTTCATCAAAGTCAAAGTCTTTTGTAATAAAAGTCAATGTCTTTGTATTTGTTTGTTTCCTTGTAATAGTTGTAGATATAAATAGTCTTGTATTCTTTGTTTTTCGTAAGTAAGCAACAAACAGAAGTGATATTTTTCAGTTATTTTAGAGAGAAATCTGTAAAAAGGGAGAGGGAGTTCTAGAGAGAGAAAGTTTGTAATCTTGAATTTGAAAATGAAATCAAACAGGTAATTGATTATTGTTTGTGTTTTGTTTGTTTAATTGTGATTAGAAACTAGATTCAGGGACACACAATTGGTATCAGAGCAGATCCAAATCGAAAAATCAAGAAATACGAATGTTCGTACTGTGTTCTTCAAGTCCAGATCGATTCTGAGTTTTAGTGAGTTTTTGGAGTTGTAACCGATTAGGTTTTATTAGGAAAGTGAAATTGATTGAGTTTGTATAGAAAGATTTGTCAATTGCACTGTAATCAATTCGAATTTTCGAATTTTTGTGATTTTTGTGTTCACGAGTTCTTGACACTGTGTCTGCATCAAATTTGTAATTTTTGTATATTTGATCGAAATTCTGTGTTAATTTTGTGTTTTAGATGTTTAGACGAGTGAATTATTGAAGTTTAGTGTTGAAATTTTAGGTTTAGATGAGTGTTTGGTGAATTTGATCGATTTTCAAGGTTTGCGGGTGTTCTTCAAAGTTTGTGTTTCATTCAAAAAGGTTTGCGTTTGATTCATCGAGGTTTGCGTTTCATTCATCAAGAAGTGAAGGTTTGCATTTCTTTTGAGAAACGAGAAGCTAAAGTTTGCGTTTCCCTTGAGAAACGAGAAGTGGGTTTTGCGGGCTTAATGACAAACGCAAAGTAGAGGGATTTGAGCTCAGAGACGAGTAGTGGTTTGCGTTTGTATCTAGAAACGCAAAGTATATCTTGCGTTTGTAACGTGAAACGCAAAGTTTATCATTTGAGCCTGAGTCATGACACGCAAAGTCTGATTTGCGTCTGCTTCTCGACACGCAAAGTATATATTGTATAAGTAAAGTGAAACGCAAAGTATATATTGTATAAGTAAAGTGACGAGTAGCGGGACCCCCGTGCTAAGTCTGCGAAGGGGGACATATTTCTGGTTGTGATCAAAATTTCTGATTGTATATTTCAAGTTTTCTGTATTTTCTTGATTGTTTCATTTGGATTAACGATCAGTTTCTAGTTTCTTATTGCATATATTTTTCAAACAGGTTTAAACAAGATGACTTCCAAAGATGCTCTTTCCATTGGCACTAATGTCAAGCCTCCTGTTCTGTTCAAAGGAGAGTACGAACAGTGGAAAGACAGATTCCTTGATTTTATAGACAGACATGTAAATGGAGAGAATATTATGTTGTCAAACATAGAAGGTCCTATGGTACCAATCATCGTACAAATACTAGATGATGACTCTTCTGATAGTGAAGATGGTACTGAGGAAAGAGATCAAAAGATGAAAACAGTGGCAGTTGATATCTCTCAGTATTCTGAAGAACAGAAAAGACGATACAAAGCAGATAAACAAGCAAGATCTTTACTTCTTCAGAGCATTCCGAATGAGATCTACATCAAGATTGATAGTTACAAAGCAAATGCCAAGAAGATGTGGGATCAATTACAAAAGATGATGATGGGATCCAAGGTCGGAAATCAGATGAAAGTGGCTAATTGCATCAATAGGTACGAGGAATTCAAAGCTAAAGAGAATGAGAGCCTGGAAGATACCTATGAACGGTTTGTTTTGCTTCTAAATGAGTTGACAAAGAACAAAGTGAAAAAGAAGCAGCTGGAAAACAATGTCAAATTCTTAAGTATCCTACGACCTGAATGGAAGAAGCATACACGTAGGATAAAGCAGATGAAGGATTTAAATGAAATTCCGTTACATGAGGTGTTTGAGACCTTGAGGCAGAATGAAAAAGAAGTGGAAGAGAAAAGAGCTGAGAAGAAGAAGGCAGAAAAGATTCCTGATCCTATTGCACTTGTAGTCGGAGAGAAGAAGAAAAAAAAGAAAGAGAAGAAGAATAAGAAGAAAGTTCTTACAAGTTCTGAGTCAGAATCTGTAACAGAGAGTGATGATGGAGAAAGTCTGAAACAAGCCATGATATTACTGACTCGTGCCTTTCAAAAGAAATTTTATAAGAAGCCGGGATCAAATTCTCAAAGATATTCTTCATCGAGTTCTAAGAACCATGAGCACCGAGAGAGAGTGGAAGGAAAGCGATACGAAGAGAACAAATATGTTGAGAAGAAACCTGATGAAAGGAAGAAGTTCGTGAATGACTACACTGTTGCTGAAAAGCCAGCAAATGATTCAGTCAAATGCTACAACTGTGGCAAGATGGGTCATTTTGCAAAAGATTGTAGAAAGCTAAAAATTCGTAACTCTCAGTACTATCAAAACAAGTTTCTATTGGCAAAACAACAAGAAGCGGGTGTAGCTTTAATGGCTGAGGACAAATTTTGGCTCGATCATTCCGAATGTGAAGATGAAGAGAAAGAAGAAACAACTCATCTCTGTCTCATGGGAAATGAACTAAAGAATGACGATTCTGATGATGAAACATCTGATGAGGTATTAAACTTAACTTCAAAAGATTTCATTACCAAAATGGAAACCATGGTGATTGAGCTTCAAGAATTACAAAATAAACTGAAAAAGGAAAAAGAAAGAGTTGCTAAAAGGAACAAGAAGATCTTTGAGCTTAATACGTCTGTTATTTCAAACAAAGATCTGATTGATTCTTTACGTAAGTCTACTTCTGATTCTAAATCTCAAGTAGATTGTTTTGAAAAGAATATTTCTGAGTTTGAAGTTAAAGTTTCAAAATATGAGTTTGAGAGGAAAGAATATGCACTAACTTTTCATAAACTGCAGGTTGAAAACAAGCATTTGAATAAGAAGGTAAATGGTCTGGAAGCAAAACTTTATGCGAGAGGTCAAACAGATCAAACCATTTTTCTCAATGCACCAAATGAAGAAGCTGATGTTTAAGAGAAATGGGGACATGGTTATGAAAACCCCCATTATCTTAAGAAAGCCATCAGAAAACAACCAGCTCTTTATAACTATGATTTTCTTGCTTGTGCTGGTAAACATACTCATTTAAAACCCAAATTTGGTACCAAATTTCCAGAAGAAGTTGAGGCCAAAGAAATTGAAAATAGAAAGAATAAAAAGAAAATGCAACTACCATTTAACTATGTAAAGTTAAATGATAGTTATCTTTCAGAAACACCAAAATTTCTTTCAAACGACTATTTTGTTAGTTATTCTGCTTCTGAGATGAAGGAAAAATCTGCTATTGCAAAGGTTTATGTTCCTACATCTATTCTTGAAAGTAAAATAGTCGAGCTTGAAAATGTTTTATCTGATGAAAAACTTTTGGCTGATATTCAACAAAGTGTATTTTCTACAGTTATAAAGAACACTGTTTTTCAATCTAAATCTACAAAGTGTTCTAAAGTTTCTAAGGCACCTCAATCTTCATCTGATAATTTTGATGACTTATTTGAGTCTGCAAATGATTTTCTAAATTCTGATGATGGGTGCATGGAAGAATTTGATATGTTTGATGTCTACTCTACACTTCCTGATCATTCTACTTGTCTTCAAAATGAAAAGGTGTTACCAAGTGTTTCTAAAACTGCTAAATCAGTTTCTGTAACTGCTAATTACTATGCTCATGGTAAGAAACATAAGAAACAGCGATTACAGAAACAAAAATACACTGGTACACGTAAGTATACTCAGTCTCGGAAATCTGCTTTTCCTAATAAATCTAATTCTTGTGTTTCAGATTTAAAGAAGAAAAAGTTGAAAGTTCAATCTGAATGGAGACCAAAACGGAAGGAGGATGAGATAGTCGGATCAGTTTCTGATAATTCTTTTACTAGACCAGTTAGTAGTGATATTGATGTAATTGATCAATTTGTTTCAAATAAACAAAACCTTGTAACTTTTTACAAGAAATAATCAATAAAGCAATTGATACAATTATCTCCTATTCCTACTACATTTTATTCTAATTATCGGAGAACTGATTTTGCTTATTCTCATAATTCTTCTGATTGGTATGGATCTTATCATGTTAATACTTCGAGATCAAATGTTTTTCAAAGAAAAGGAGGATCCATATTTAAATGGATACCAAAATCTTGTGCTAATCTTTTAGGGCCCGTTTTTAAATGGGTACCTAAATCTATTGTTGCCTGATTTCTCTTGCAGACCCGGCATATGTGGTACTTGGACAGTGGATGTTCCTAGCATATGACTGGGCAAAAAGCTTTATTGTCTAACTATACAGAGAAATTCAGTGGAAATGTCAGATTTGGAAACGATCAGCTTTCACCTATCTTAGGATACGGTGAGATTATTCAAGACAACATAACGATAAGTAAGGTGAGTTATGTCGAAGGCTTGGGGCACAACTTATTCAGCATTGGTCAATTCTGCGATAAAGGGTTAGAGGTCAACTTCAAGTCTAAAAGTTGCTCAGTTCGTACTGAAGACGGCACGGAACTCTTAGGTGGACATCGAAAGACAAACCTCTATACCATCAATCTTTCCAAAGTACAGATTGACAATCAAGTATGCTTGATGACAAAAGCCTCAACGCAACAAAGTTGGCTCTGGCATAGACGTTTATCTCATTTGAACTTTCGTTATATCAACAAGCTGGTTCATGGGAAATTGGTCAAAGGACTTCCTGAACTGAAATATGAACGAGAACACTTATGCGCAGCATGTGAAAAGGGTAAGATGAAGAAATCCGCACATAAACCAAAGCCTGAACCAAGCACTAGCTCTCCGTTAGAATTGTTACACATGGATTTGTGTGGTCCAATGAGAACTCAGAGTTTGGGTGGAAAGAAATACGTGTTGGTTATTATGGATGATTACTCAAGATACACGTGGGTCAAATTTCTTCGATCAAAAGATGAGACGCCGGAAGTTCTCATTACTTTCTTAAAGACGACCCAGGTGAAAATGCAGCGACAAGTCAAGTTTCTTCGAAATGACAACGGCACAGAATTCAAGAACAAGATTGTTGATGAATATCTTGAATCAGTCGGAATTTCACATCAGTATTCTGCTGCTCGAACCCCTGAACAAAACGGAGTAGTCGAAAGGAGAAATCGGACGCTAGTCGAGGCCGCTCGTACTATGCTCAGCCAATCCGATCTACCCCTATTCTTGTGGGCAGAAGTTGTGTCGACTGCATGCCATACTCAAAATCGTTCCATGATACACCGTCGTTTTCAAAAGACTCCATATGAGCTGATCAACAACAGAACACCAACAATCAAGTATTTTCACATATTTGGGTGTAAATGTTTTGTGCTTAATGACAGAGAGAGTCTAAATAAATTCAGTGCTAAGGCGGAAGAGGGTATCTTCATTGGTTATTCTTCAACATCGGCTGCATATCGTGTTTATCTGACGAAGTCAAAGACAGTTGTCGAGAGCGTTAATGTAACATTCGATGAAGATATGGCTTATGAACAACTCAGTTCAGAACCCGTTATCACTGGAGTATTAGCTTCTGGGCAGATCAGTCCAGAACCTGTTTCTACAGAGAAAAATTCGGATAACGCTTCTACTTCAGTTTCACATTTATCTGATTTAGATTTGTTATTTGAATTATTTTATGATGAGTTTCTAGGATCTAATTTGCCTAAATCTGCTGTGACTAACAGGTCTGAAGACACAAGCTGCAATCATCCAGTCACTTCAGAAGTTTTAACTGAACTTGTATCCCCCGTTCAGTCAGAAACTCACATTCCAACAATTACTCCTACAGTTGAAGATGTACAAGTAAATGATGAGCCAGAAGTAAATGTTTCAGTTGCGTGTGATACAATATCTACTCAACAGCCAGAGTCTGATGTTCCAACTGATGCTTCTGCTCCTGAAACTTCAACTGCAAACCCCCCTCCTGTTATTCAAACTGAAGAGTCTGATAGTGGATTTCTAGATGATGATCATATTCAATCAGTATCTACTCCACTTCCTCATGAGCATCGCAGGACCAAAGAGCATCCATTACATCAAGTAATTGGAGATATTAACAAGCCTGTACAAACTAGGTCAGCGACTCTTAATCAATGTATGCATGACTCATTCCTCAGTAAGAATGAGCCCAAGCGAGTATCAGAGGCTCTTGCTGATTCGGACTGGGTATCTGCAATGCAAGAAGAGATCAATCAGTTTGAAGCCCTAAAGGTTTGGAAATTAGTTCCAAAACCAGAAGGTAAAACCGTGATAGGAACTAAGTGGGTATTCAAGAATAAAAAGGATGAAGATGGTATCGTCATAAGGAACAAAGCTAGACTTGTTGCCAAAGGTTACCGGCAAGAGGAAGGCATAGACTACGATGAGACGTATGCTCCAGTAGCGCGTATAGAAGCAATCCGCATGTTTCTAGCCTACGCAGCTCATAAGAATTTCACAGTCTTTCAGATGGATGTGAAAACAGCCTTTCTAAATGGCATTCTTAAAGAGGAAGTGTACGTGTCTCAACCAGAAGGGTTCGTCAATCCAGATAAGCCAGATCATGTCTACATCTTGGACAAAGCCCTCTATGGTTTAAAACAAGCCCCTCGAGCATGGTATGATGTTCTATCTAAATTCTTGGTCAAGTCCCGTTTTCTAAAGGTAAGATTGATACTACTTTATTCATCAAAAAGGAAAAAGCTGATATTATTCTTATTCAGATTTATGTTGATGATATAATATTTGGTTCTACAAATCCAAAATTTTGCAAAAACTATTCTAACCTCATGGTGTCACGTTTTCAAATGAGTATGATGGGAAAGATGAATTTCTTTCTCAGATTACAAGTTAAGCAGTTTTCTACGGGGATTTTCATTAACCAATCTAAGTACATTTTGGATATTCTTCGAAAATACAAAATGGAAAATTGTAAACCTATTGGAACCCCGATGGCACCAGGTACTAAGATTAAGACTGATCCTTCGGGTAAAAGTGTTGATGTTAGGACTTATAGAGGTATGATAGGATCGTTAATGTATCTTACATCTAGTAGACCAGATATTATGTTTTCAACATGTTTATGTTCTAGATATCAGGCTACTCCTAAAGAATCCCATTTGGCTGTTGTCAAACGGATTTTTAGATATCTGAAGGGGACTGCAGACCTTGGTCTGTGGTATCCTAAGGATACTGGGTATCAACTGACTACCTATTCAGATGCAGATAATGCAGGTTGCATGTTGGATAGAAAGAGTACTTCTGGTCATGTTCAATTTCTTGGCGACAAGCTCGTTAGCTGGGCATCAAAGAAACAATTATGCGTTTCCACATCGACTGCTGAAGTCAAGTACGTAGCTGCTGCCAGTTGCTGCTCTCAAGTCTTGTGGATGCGAACACATCTACGAGACTATGGATTCATGTATGACAAAATTCCAATCTACTGTGACTCGAAAAGTGCGATTGCAATATCTGCTAATCCTGTCCAGCATACGAAAACCAAACACATTGATGTAAGGTATCATTTTATTAAAGATAATGTAGAAAAAGGAACAATTGAACTTTATTTTGTAAAAACAGATTATCAACTTGCAGATTTATTTACCAAACCCTTAGATGAAAAGAGATTTAATTTTCTTGTCTCTAAGCTTGGTATGTCAAATGGTTACAATGGTATGCGCTTAATACTCTCAGTTACATGGTTCTCTCAAATAACTAAACTATTTATATGAATCTAGAAACACTCACATGCTTAAACTCTCAAAGACAAGAAACTCTCAAAGACTTGACAAAGTCAAAGTCAAACATTACAAAAATCAAATGATTGATCTAAACAATTACATTAACAATCTCCCCTTTTTAGATCAAGCATTTATGATAGGCCTGCCCCAACGAGAATAACTTTCTTGTCTGATCCCGAGCAATGATTCAAAAATCCTTATACCCCGTCTGAAATGAGGTTTATCGTGTAAAGCATCCAACACTCAGATCAGAGCAAGTCTATCAAATTTACCAAGACCTTTCTCTCTTTATTGACTTTTTCTTCATTCTCTTTAAACTTCCGGTTAAGGTGGAGTTTAACAACCTTTATTGTTCCATCTGAAAACTTTGATAACTCTGATATCCTCATGAACCTTTTCTTGTTCTCACCATTCTTGTATACAACTCCAAGCTCAAGATGATCAATGACTGTGAATAGATCATACTTCTCCAAGTCTTCATAATCCAAGTTAGGCTTTGTCATGTTCACCCTCTTTTGATTAGTTTCCATGGCAAGCTGGAAATCATAACAGTATGTGTAATTAACATGCCTTCTCATGAATCTTTTAACGGCTTCCAAGGCAAAAACAATGTTCTCTGGACGTATTGTCATTTTTCTGAACAGATGGTAAAGGTATTCAATATCGTCTACATTCAGATGAGAAAAATCAGCTTCAGAAAATTCACAGTGAGAAAGATCCCTTCTTTGAACATAGAACACCGGGTACAAGATCTTCCTATGAAACTTTCGCATTCTGACTTGTTTAACTATGACAATCCCTGATTTGTTCTTTACGTACTTCTCAACCTTTCTTTCCCAAGTGATCAATCTTGCATATTCTTCCTGAACATCCCATGGTCAAAAATTTGTGAATGTCTAACTCCCTGACCCTGTGCACAAAGATTTTCTTTTTAAACTCTTCCAGAAAAGGTACTCTCAGAGCATTCCACATATGTTTGATTTCAACATCAGTAGGTATAAGAGATGCTTCAGGAATGTCTGAGGGGACAGCTTGGGCATCAACTGGGTTAGAAGGAAAATAGGCTTCAGATTTGGCTTTAGGATTAGTTTCAGGATTAGTTTCAGGGTTGGTTTCAGGTATTGGGCTTGGGATTCTGTTTGGGCTTGGAAGATTTATAGGGCTAGGTATTCTGTTTGGGCTAGGGATATTTTCTGGGCTAGGATTAGGTTAGTTAATTGGGCTAGGAATGTTTTCTAGGCTAGGGATATTTGTTGGTTCTTCAGTAGATTCAGAAAGGCTAATTTCTTTGAAGGAAGGTATTTTAGGTGGGGTTCGGGTGGTTTCTGGAATTTTATGGTGCATAGGACTCAACTGGATGTCATCTGGTGTGCCCGTCAGGATATCAAGGATGTTCTCATTATCCTTTTCATCTGAATCAATCAAACCTTCTCTTTCTTCCTCCTTCAACCTCCAAAATTTATCATATTTCTCATTTGTCGTCTCTTCATCATCAGATGAAAGATCAATTATATCAATATCCAACATCCCAGTCAGCATCAATATCTCATCCATTGTAGAAACCTTAGGATTTTCAACCCTTGGTTCTACCTCCTCATTTACATACAACACTATCTCATTCCTTTCACCTTCATCAACTTTCTCATCACCTCTAACATCTGTCATCACCACATCATCTCCATCTTGAGTTTCAACCTGAGCAGCTTCAGTGTCAGTGGCAGTTCTTTGTCTCTTACTTATCTCCCCCTCATGATCTTGATCAGAATCACGATCATGTCTTCTTCTGGTAAATGCCTGAACTTTGCAAGATTTCTGAATTGCTCTGGTAAGATCTTGAAGATGTTGTATCACTTCACACTTGAAAGCTTGAAATTCTGAAACTGAAACTGTGTCTGAAGGTACAAGAACATGTTCAGATCTGAGCAACCCAACCAAATCAACATCCGTATCATCAGCTGGAGCCTGAGATAATAACTTGGCATATAGTAAGGTTTTCAGCTCCTCCACAGATTGATCAACACGCTGTACTGGTGGTGGTGGAGGTGGCTGAACAGGCATCTCGACAGCTGGTCCTTTTCCATTCAATAAGTTTTTCACTTTCCCCAGCTCCTCCTCAAATTTAGCAGACAAACGATCTTCAACAGCCTTTAAGGCGTCGTTGATAAACTCCTTAGACACAAAGTCTGGGAAAGTAACACCGGGGTCACTTAGACTTCTCGTTAACACAACAGTTAAAGATTCAACTATGTGGCCTTTGTTCAAAGTTGGCATCGTGGTAGCAATGACAGGACTTCCACTTGATCCTCGTAGTCCAGATTACGGAGCTACTATTAGTGTTTTAATCAGGTCACTAAGACAACCGATGGTAGCAGATGATTGTATGAGTGTCATAGGAATGGATGTTGATAAAGCAAGTGGCGCTAGACTTGATTGTGCACTGAATGGCATTGAGCTTTGGGGAACCTGAGCGCTGTTTTCAATACCCAAACTTTCCAAGTGAAAGCTGGATAGAGTATGTGTTATATCCCTGTGCAAAGATGAGACTAAAGCCTGTTGAGAGGCTATAGAATGGATGGCAGAGGTGTGCAAGTGCATAAGTGGGATACTTATGGCTTGTACATCCGAACGCAACACATGCGACGGAGTACTAGATGTGGTTGCACTTTTGGATCTGTAGGTTAGGTTACACACTCTCTCACCATATTATTTTTCTACATTCGCACTTTGCCTCACATTATCTGTATTTTCAACTTCAACTCCCTCATATCTCCTTATATCTCCCAAGACATTATGTATGTCAGTAGCAGCTGTATCAAATTCCATGTCTTCCAGATGTAAAAAAACATCATCTAGAAAACCAAAATTGTGTTGTAGATTTTCATCTATTCTCCACTTGTTGTTCTGAAGTAGCAGAAGGAATAGTATCTGTAGAACTTGCCTGCTGATCTGACTCCGTTTCAGAGTTCTCACCTTCATTAGCAATCTCTTCCTGAGGACTTGATTGACGAATGAGAGTCCTTTCAGGTTGAGATGTGGAAACTTCTAGACGATTGACAACTTGTGCCGAAGTCCTCACAGCTTCAGGTTAAGAATGCTGACCCCCGCCTGTACCCCTCTCGGTATTTTCTCTCAACTCTCCCCGTTCCAGGAATCCCGTAGTCACAGGAACCCTTACTGACTCCACTCGTCTAAGGTTGGAGTCTTGGGTAGGGATTGTCGGTTCTGGCATTCCCATAGACTCTCTTTAGTCCTTAACACACTCCAAGTGTGGATCAACATAGGAAAGTAAAGCTGCTGGAATAGGCATGGAGTAAGCAAAGGTCATTTTCTGCTTCTGAAGATACCGCATTTCAAATTCAGGAGCAAGCTCATGATGAGACCTCTTTGGGATATCTCTATTTAAGCGGATCATGCTTCGAACAATCAATTAAAGAAACCACTAGTATGGAACATATAGTGGTTCCTTGGATGTTCTCTTGCTGATGACCTTTTCATATAATTATGTCCAGAAGGCTACTGAATAATCTACGTGCAGATCGTAGACGATAACATGAAAGAGTCGCAGTGTATGCATGTTTGTATTGTCAAGACCTAAGTGCCTGGAGGTCAAACAGCGATTGATGACGGAGAACATTTGGTAATAAAAGGGTGGTAGATTTGTCTTCTTAAACTCGTTGATCTTTGTCAATGAACCCACATACCCTAAGGCTCGGATGCCTTTAAATTCTTCAGAATCAACTGTGTATGAGTCAAAACTGGTTTTGCCCTCTCTGGAATCTGCCTCAGGTAAATCCAGGATAAGTCTGAGTCTTTGGTAAGTCAGAACTAAACTAAATCCAGGATTTGTTCGTGTTGCTCTCCACCACATACTCGAAAGTCTTCCAGGCCTGCTGCATGTATAGCAAAGGAATTGATGTAGTGTCTGTCAAGGCCTTGTTGATTGGATGACCCTTCAGAATTTCAATGACAAGTGGATTGACATTTAGAACGTCAAAATCCACGTGGTGGTTGTTCGGATAGAGCAACAGATACTCAGAAGGATGAATTAGAGCAAGATCAGGATCTACACCGACAACTGACTGAAAATGTGATCTGGAAGATGGCATAGGAGTCTCCTTGGACACATTAGGATCATTCTCATCCATCTGAACAATTGGATCATGAGAAATTTCCTCTGTCATTTTATACCTGAAATGGAATGAAAGTATTGGATATGATCCAATATATTAGCAATAAGCACAAAAACTTGTTTTTAGAAAAAGATTTTGATACACACAGTATCAAAGTATAGAGAGATTGTACTTTTAAGATCACAAGATAAGCACATAGTGTTGCAAGATCCAAAATGCAACATCATACTGAAAACAAATGACCAACAATGACCAAAACACTTGATGTTTTGATTTTGTGCTCAAAAATGCAGTAGTAGTGCATGAACTAACAAGCATCTGAAAGGTTTTTTTTTAACTTGAAAACACATAAAATTTTCTAAGTCCAGAACTCTCATGACACTGAGAGGGACTAGAAACTCGCATGACATACATAATGCTCAAGAACTCGCATGATACTATGATAGACCATGAACTCGCATAGAGTAAAGTGTGACCATTGAACTCGCATGGAACTCAGTTCCAGGGACAAACTCGCAAGACACTAAGTTCATACCAAGAACACTCACGATCTTGTGCTCTAAGTCAAGAACACACAAGAACCGTTCCCTTCAAAAATTCTAAATTTTGAACTTTTAATCCAAAATTTATGTTTTAATCTGAATTTTTTGTTCAAGATATAAGCATTTAGGTTTTAATTCCAGATTAATTAGAGTCCAAAAATACAGTTCTTAAGTTCGATTCAGTTCCAGATAGTTCAACGGTTCAAGAAAAAATTTCAACAACTCGAGTTCAAGAATTTCAAATCCAAATCCAGTGTCAAGGTACCCTGCAATAGAAAATCAAACAAGAACCCAGATGCTATTTGGAGTATAAACATACATATACAACATTTCTTGAGAACAAATTCAAAAGCTCAAGTATTTTCTGCCAAGAACTTGAATCGACACAAAATAGATTTGAAAAAAAATAAACCCTAAAAAAATTGAAAAATCAAACATGCAAAGACGAAAAGAACATACACGAAGTAATGACAATGAAGAAACAAACAATATACAATCAAAACCTACACTGATTCGATGAGAAAGATCAAGAAACTCGAAAGTCGCATGTTGAAAGTTTGAGAGAAAAATCTATAAGTGTAAAACTCGCAAGAATGTAATATGAGTGAAGTGAGTCATAAAAAGGAAAACATTTGAATTTATACTCTGAGAGTAAACTGACACGTGGCACGAATTGATTCGATGACTCACTTCGCGCAGACCAAAGAAGAAATGAACTTTCCGCACAACAAAGGCAAGTGTGTGTGCACTTCGCGCATGAAGCGATGTGCGCGAAGTGTTGTGAACATGAGAAACTCGCATGCAATGATATGCGGGAAGTAGGAACACGCATGACATAGTGTGCGCGTTTTGGACTTCGCGCAACCTTTGCTATGCACGAAGTGAGAACTCGCACGACACTATGTGCACGTTCTACACTTTGTGCATGCAATGGCGTGTGCGTTCTTAGAACTCACACGCAACTATGTGCGTGTTTTTTACTTAGAAAATTTTTGAGAAACTTCCAAAAATGGAAAGTTTCTAAAAATATTTTGTCCCATTTTCTAAAAATAGCTAGTTTATAAAAATCTCTTTTAAGCTCAAAAATGCAACTTTTTCTCTTTAAAAATTCTTTCTGATTTCAAAAAAACTTTAACACAGACTCACACACCCACTTACAGACGTTACAATTCTGCTCCCCCTAGAAGTGTGCATTGTCTGTTTACTCCCCCTTGATATGTGCATTCTGCTCAGCATATTGAAGCAACAGTCCTTATCTGACTTGATCAAAAGTCAAATTCTTGAAATTTAAAACCTGGTTCTGATCTGATATAATAAGAAGCCATCTTGCATGCTCCCCCTAAACCTGTGTATCCTGCAAAACAGATTTCACAGGTTTTGGTACCCATATATACTTGGGTCCTGGTTTGTTAGGTTTACGAATCCACTTGTCAATAGGTTTATGCCTTTTAACTACACTATTCTGAGAAGTTATTCGGTAAGTACTATACCAGTTATGAGCAGACTCTTTTTGCACAAAATCATTCTCGCCACAAAAAGAACATCATATCCTCTTTTCAGCTAACCTGATAATATGATTAGTAGAATAATACATATCAGGTGAAGCAAAAGATTTACCTTTTCGAGCTCTGTTCTAGTTAACATTGGATGTGGATGGAAATGATTTCTGAACTACTTTTCCATCTGAAGAGCCTTTAACAACCCAAACCATCTGATTTGTCCTTGATTGCTTTCCAAGAAATTTATTTTTAGATCTAGCTGTTCCATCAACAGAATGATTATAAAACAGATTGGTAGGACGGATCTGACTTGTATCAACAACTTTTGTTTTGACACTGTTCTTTCTTGAAACTTTTTCTGACATAAAACTGGAAGCAGTTTCAAAGGAGCAAACTGATTCAATTGACTTGTCAAGAGATGATTGATCAATCACTTCTGCAGAAATCTTTTCTGACAAATCAATGTTTGCAACTTCCAGATCTTTTATCTTTTTAGATAAAAGATTCTTTTCTTCAAGAACTGTATCAAATTTCATCTAGAAATCAAATCCGAGCTTCTATTCATTTAATATGTCTGATTATAAAACAGTTAGTCTTTCAGAGAGATTAGAAATTCCTTTTCCAAGTTCTTGTTCTTTGCAGAAATTTCATTGAATATCCCAACATTTCTCTTTTCAGATTTTTTCTTTTCAATTTCAAATGACTTTTTCTTTTCTTGAAAAACTTTCTTTTCTTTCTCAAATAAGTCTTGTAAAATAGAGATCTGTTTGGGAAATTCAGTAACCTTTTCATCAAGAACTTTTCTTTCCTTTGCAAACGTGTCTCTTTCAGTAATTAAGATTTTTTCAAATTCAGACACTTGCCTGGAAAGTTTCAGACATCAATGCTCTAAATCTTTCTTTTCTTGTATAGCTTTCTTGGAAAAATCAGAAAATTTTTGGTTGTAAATTTTCTCCAGATTAGCTTTCTCTTCAGCTTTCTCTTTTTCTGCTGGAAGACTTTTCAGTAACTCAACATTCTTTGCTTCCAAGGCAGAAATCTTCTCTTCAAACTCTTTCACCTTGTTGAGTAGACCAAGTGATTCAACTTTAATTTTTGAAGAATTCTTCATCTTTAATTTGGTTTGAAGAAGATTTATCTCTTTCTTTCAATTTAATTTGTTTCTCTTTAGTACTGAGAATACCTACAAAATCAGATTGAGAATTATCAGTACATTTAGCACAAACAGAAGCTTTGTCAGAATTTAACAATTTAGATTTAAAATCCTGAATCTATTTTAGTAGGGCTGAATTCTGATTCTTCAGTTTATCACGTTCAACCTCTATTGCAGGTATTTCAGGCATGTATATGACTGCAACATCTCTTGATGACAATACAGTATTCCCTTTTTCATCTGTAGTAGGCATCTTGAATGGAAAATTAGCTTGAAATGATCGTTCCCAAACAATTCAGATAAGTTGACTGAAAAGTCAAACTCAGATCACCACTTGAAAACAATCTCAAAAAAATTCTAACTTCAAAACTCGCAGAACAAATAAACTCGCAGAACAAATAAACTCGCAGACCACTAAACACGTAGAATACTGTTCACTAAACTTCTCGCTAAACGCTTTGTGCGCGTTTTCAGAACTCGCACACAACTACTTGCGCGTTTACAGAATTCACAGGCCTCGACGTGCGTGAAGTAACTTCTCGTAAGATACTTTGTGCATGTTTTGTCCTTAGAAAATTTTGATCAACTAGAATTTCTCGTAAATGAACACAAACTCGCAGATCACCTAAAACTCGCACGAGATTTTGCGTGTTCCATACTTAGATAAAAACCAACAAGATAGAAACTCGCTAAATGTGAACTCCCAAAGCAATGAAACTCGAAGAGGAATTATGCACGTTCCACACTTAGAAATTTTCACGAAAATAGGAACTCGCAGAATCCAAACTCGCAGGGCTCAATAAACTTGCAAAATGAATACAAAAACTCGCACCCTTTGACAAGCGCGTTTTCCCTTCTCGCAAGACACTCTATGCGCGAACCGGAAACAAACTCGCAGAAATCATGATTTTCATCATCGTGCGTGTTCTTCAGAGTGGGTGTGTTCTTCCTTAGCGCGAACTATGGATCTAGCACGTTCTTCACTTAGAGTTACGGATTCGACCAAAAATCCAATAAACCTGCAATTAGATTTCAAGAATTGTACCACGATAATCGAAATGATGATTAGAACATTTTTCTATCAAACTAAAATGGCTAAAAACACAAAGTTACAGTGCAATTCATTGAAATACAGTGTTAGAGTTCTTTTTTCAAGAAAACCAAACAAATCCAAAATTCAATCTGATACAGTGATTAAATTGTGAATTTGTGTGAACAAGAATGAATCTATGACATAATACGAATCCTATTGAACCATTTTTCAATCAAAGAATTACAATCCAACAAGAATTCAATTCAACAGTGAAACTGATAACACGTTCTGCGTGTTCTTGAAATTTCAAGATTTCGATCCAAACCAAGTGATGTATCCCTTCTGAATTTGATTGGGTATGCTCTGATACCAACTGTAAGTTCACAATTCAAACAATCAAACAAGATAATCAAGATTTGACAATTTAAGATCAATATCTAGATAAGAGTGTAGAGAGAGAAAGCTCCAAAGTCGTATATCTATGATTCAATTACAATGAATAATACAAGGAACTCTCATATCACTATTCTCTCATATACCTATATCTACTACTTCTAATACAAACACTCACATTACATGTAAGTTGACTTTACAACATTTGACATTCTTTGACTTCATTTACAAAGACTTTTACAATTAAATCTTGAATACAATAAATGCACTAACTAGCGAACATAATCCTTCTCGACACCATCAAAGCTATGGGGCTCGACAAGTCGGAGATCGTTCGACACTCGACGACCCTGGTAGGTTTTAACGGAGATGCGACAAGCACCTTTGGAGAGATCATTCTGCCAGTCTACGCCAAAGGAATCAATAAGCAGACTAGGTTCAGCGTCATCAATTGCTCATCAGCATACAACATCATCCTTGGTCGACCCTGGATCCACGATATGAAAGCAGCCCCCTCGACGTACCACCAGACGATGAAATTTCCCATGCCATGGGGAATCCAAGAGATCAAGAGTGAACCAAAAGTTGCTCGAGACTATGACAAGACAATGATGAAACCACGAAAGTAGCCCATCTAGCAATTACAGAACCAGGATGCTCTCGATACTATCGATGACTATCGTTTGGAGGAAGTCATCCTGGACCAAAGCAATCCAAACCAAGTCGTCTTCAGAGGTTCGTCCCTCGATCCCTCCATTAAGAAAGAACTAATCTCTTTTTTGCAGGAACATGTTGACTGTTTTGCTTGGATGCACGAAGACATGGTTGGCATCGACCCTGACATCATTTCACACAAGTTGAATGTGGATCCATCATTCAAACCCATTAAACAGAAACATCGAAAGTTCGCTCCAGGACGGAACAAGGTTATCAACGACGAAGTCGGCAACCTCCTTAAGACCAAGAAGAATCGAGAAGTGAATTACCCCGATTGGTTAGCCTATGTCATGGTCCTACAAAAGAAAATCGGCAAATGGAGGGTGTGCATTGATTTTACAGATTTAAACAAAGTGTCTCCAAAGGATCCATTTCCTTTGCCACATATTGACGCTCTAGTCGATGCGACTGCTGGACATGAACTCTTGACGTTCACGGATGCATACTCAGGCTACAATCAGATACTCATGCACGTCGACGATCAAGAAAAGACATCCTTCATGACAGATCGAGGAATTTATTGTTATAAGGTTATGCCTTTTGGTTTGAAAAATGCAGGTTCCACGTACCAGCGATTGGTTAACAAAATGTTCAAGGATCGACTAGGCGATACCATGGAAGTGTACATCGACGACATGCTCGTCAAGTCACGACAAGCTATTGACCACGTCGAACATCAGCAACAATTGGTCGACATTCTCAGAAATACCACATGAAGCTTAACCCGACGAAATGTTCCTTCGGAGTAAGTGCCAAAAATTTTCTAGGATATATGGTGATAAGACGAGGGATTGAAGCTAATCCCGACCAGATCAAAGCCATTATCGGGATCAAGTCACCGCGAAATTTCAAAGAAGTTCAACGTTTTACTGGTCGTGTGGCAGCCTTAAATTGGTTTATCTCATGATCGTCGGACAAAAGAAATTTGTTTTACAACGTCCTACGAAAGAACAAGGGCTTCTGGTGGACGAGCGACCACGAGCAAGCATTGCAAAAATTGAAAGAATACATGCTGTCACCTCCACTGTTATCAAAACCCAAGGACAACGAAGTCTTGCAATTATACTTAGTCGTTACTCCTAATGCAGTAAGTGTGGTCCTGGTAACAGAGGACAACAAACGTCAACTGCCTATCTATTATGTGAGTAAATCTCTACTTGATGCAAAAATGAGGTATTCATCGATGGAAAAGTTATTATTGTCATTAGTTATAGCAACTAAAAAACTGCGACATTACTTTGAATCACATCCTATAACTGTCGTTACTAACTTTCCACTCAAGTCCCTCTTGAGAAAACTAGAATTGACAGGTCGACTAGTGAAATGGAGTATATATATTAGCAGTTATGACATCGACTTCAAACCCAAGACCGCGATCAAATCGCATGTCCTAGAAGATTTTGTCGCTGACTTTAGTCCTGAACTAGAGAAAGAATCATAAGAAAAAGCTTATTCTGTGGCGACTCACGACGACAAACCCTGGACTCTATATGTCGATGGATCGTCCAATGCTAGAGGTATAGGACTGGGAATCGTCTTAAAGTCACCACGGGGAGGCAAGATGGTGTACTCCATACGATGTGACTTCAAAGCAACCAACAACGAAGCAGAGTATGAAGCCCTGATCGTGGGCATGAACATGGTGCTCGACTTAGGGGAAAAAGGGTTGCACGTCAAGAGCGACTCCCTCCTTGTCGTGAACCAAATGAATGGTGAGTTTGCGGCAAAAGACTCGAAAATGACATCATATCTCAGAGTAGCCAAGGAAAAATTTGAAAAATTTAAGCCTCTCTAGATCGAACAAATTTCAAGAGATCTAAATACTCAAGTTGATGCCTTAGCCAGTCTTGGATCGGCACTTAGTAAACCACTATTCGACACGATACCCATGGTACACCTCATGACATCATCCATCGATCACGACGACATCGTCCAGATCGACAGTAACGAAGAAAATTGGTCAAGCGATATAATGAACTATTTAACACACGACCAACTCCCTGAAGACAGAATGGAAGACCGAAAGATCATATTCAAGCATCCAGATATGTCATAACACAAGGTAGACTCTATTGACGATCATCTACCGGACTCAATTTACGATGTGTTGTTAGCAAAACGCAAGTCCAGAAGATCCTTCAAGAAATGCACGACTGTGAATGTGGCAACCATTTAGGTGGTCGTAGTCTAGCCAATCGAGTATCACGACAGGGATACTACTGGCGAACGCTACGACAAGACGCCATTAGGTATGTACAGAATTGTGATACATGTCAACGACATTTAGGTACGATGCATAAACCCTCTGAACCTTTACACTCGACACTAGTTCCGTGGCCCTTCATGAGGCGGGGAATGGACATCGTCGGTAAATTACCACCTTCCCCTAGGCAAAAAAGTATTTTTACTCGTTCTTACAGATTATTTCTCTAAATGGATAATGGCAACCGCTTTTTCCCAAGTTCGGGACAAAAAGGTCATATCCTTTATCCTGGCTAACATTATATGCTGGTTTGGAATACCATTCGAAATTGTTTGCGACAATGGGTCCCAGTTTATAAGCGAAAGAACTCAGCAATTTTGTGAGGATCGTGGCATAAAACTCACAACCTCGACACCATGATACCCTCAGTCAAATGGACTTGCAAAATTGAGCAATAAGACTATTATAAATTTGATCATGAAACGTTTGAAAGAAGCAAAGGGAAGATGGGTCAAAGAACTTCCTTCAGTCCTATGGGAAAATCGTACGACTCCACGTACATCCATTGGACAAACCCCATTCTCCTTGGTCTATGGTTGTGAGGCAGTTTTACCCATCGAGATCCATTTGCCAACATCGAGGCATACCTCGGTTGATCATAACTTAGTCGATCTAAGTTACGATCTCGACGCCCTTGAAGAAAAGAGAGAACCAATGTTGATTCAAATAGCGTCCCAGAAACAATCAGTCAAGCGATATTTCAACAAAAAACGTAAAGACCAAAATCTTCCCAGAAGGTGACCAAGTCTTACGTCGAGTGTTTCAAAACACTCAAGAGCCAAACACAGGTAAGCTTTCCATCACATGGGAAAGTCCTTATCGCATATCTACAATCGTGGGAAAAGGTGCCTACAGGCTCTAAACTCTCGACGACCAAGATATCCCTCGTAGGTGGAATGCAACACACCTCAAAAGGTATTTTTTTATAAGTTCCTGATAGGTGTTAATTTATTAACCCTAAAACATCACTTTTTGTGTCATTTAGGAGTATTTTATTTGCCCAAATTATGAATTGAGTCTTTATTTATTTTATTTTACACTATTTTAAGATATTCTTAGATTTTGTTTATTTATTAATGATTTGTTGAATTTTAGTCTAGTTTCTTACGTTTATTTTTAGAATTTTCGAGATTCCGGAGAAGCCATCGAGAAGAAAAAATTGGCTTAAAGTAGGCTTGCTCTTGGACTTTTGTTGGAAGACTTTTGGGCCTCAAGACTTGAATTGTTGTTTGATCAAATTGGGCCGTATGTTTGGGCTCTCTTCTTGGCCGAAAAAATGGAAGGAAGAAAGGGGCTTTGGCCCATGTGCATGATACTTGGATTTAGCTACCTTGAAGACTAAGTTTAGTTTTTGAATAAATAGGTTGCAAGTGTTGTGTTTTAAAAAATCTCACGATCATATGATCTCCTTCTCTCTACAAAATTGTAATTGGTAACATTAGAATTCTCTCCATTTTCCTACTTGTGGTTTGGTGAATTTCTATACAAGTCTTGTTCAAGTATTTTGAAGTAATACAAGTAGGTTGGTTTATAATTCCATCTTTTGTTACAAGTGTTAGTGGTTCATTCTCAATTGTTTCTTGGTTTACTATAAATCGCTTTCAAGTTCTAAATCATCCTCTTAAGGTCGTGGCCTTGCTTGTGATCTCCCAACGATTTCTAAAGTGTTCGGTCACCTTTGTTTTGATACAAATTGTTTACATAAGAATTGTTACTTGGTTCAATTTTGTTTTCTTCGTTAAGCTAGTCTTTAAAATCGTGACTTACATTGGAATTATTTTCTTTTGTAACACGTGGCTAGTATTAATTAGTTGAAACAAACCCCAAGTAATTTCTAGTGTATTCAAAGTTCTTTTGCTTTATATCTTTTGGTTACTTTCGATTTTACTTTTAGAACTAAGTCGTCGCATTTGGTGTTCTTTTGGATTAAATTCCTTCTGTGTCAAACGGTGAATTTTCTAAGTAGTAAAATTATTGTTTCCAAGTTTTTGCAAATGTTCTAGTTTTCAAACGAAACTTCCTGCGCAAGTTACCAAATCCGGCAGCACTCACAGCACATTTACTTTCTGCAATTTACTGCTTTATTTACTTTTTCAGTATTTTAATTTTCAGCATTTTATGTTTCCTACAATTACTTTCCAGTTATTAAATTATCTGCAATTTAATTTTCCGTCTACACTTCAGATTCCAATAACTTGCGCGACAAGTTTTCTTTTTAAACTTCAATATTTGCACCTTGTTTTCTCAATTTTTGATTTCAAGTATTTGGTTTTTTTTAGTATTTATTTCTTTTGTGAGAAAAAACAAGCAATGATAGGCTAAAACCTTAGCTTGGGGTGTAAGGCAGAGTTAGGACTGAGACCGATGAAAAAGTAAAAAGGTGTTAAAAATATAGTTTAAAGTCTCGTTGAACATATTTCATGTAATTAAAAATTACAAATAATTAATTGACGACTAATTAAATGTATGAAAATGTGTAATACCTAAAAAGATTATATTAAATGTTAATTCTGGGATAAATGAGACTGATATAATATCTTTTTACCAGATCGTTTGTTTCTGTCTTAATGAACCTTTGCACCCTTTGCCTTTTCTCACAACTGAACTTTCCTAGTGTTAACTTAGAACCGTTAAAAGATTTCTTCGAATTCGCCATCTGAAATTGACTTTTACAAACTGGATTTTTCTGATTGAACTTTCACAGACGTCCCTGAGGATCGATATCCGGTACTTTGTACCACTATTACTTGTTAAGAGACGATAGTAGGATAAAGTGTAATATTTTTGTTTAGACAGGAACGCTGAATCCAGAAATGAAATATTTTTGTTTAGACAAATGGATAATGAAGCAACACCTGATGCATGGGATAGGTACAAAGAGTTGTTGAGAAAATGCCCTTACCATGGCATTCCTTACTGTATTCAGCTAGAGACATTTTACAATGGTTTAACAACCGTTGCTAAACAAAGACTTGATGTTACTGCAAGAGAAGCTTTCACAGCTTGAACTTATAATGATGGGTATGACATACATGAGAAAATTCACAAATAATAATGGATATTGGGCGGATCCACATCCATTGATACAAAATCATACAGTTGGGATACATGAAACCGTTGCATATAATGCACTCATAACACACCTCTCGTCTATGCCCGACATGATTAAAAATATGAATGTTAGCCCAAATGTACGAACTGTTACTGCAACATCGTATCCTACTGTCAGTTCTATACCATGTGTGTTATGTGGGGGAGGCCATCTATTTAATCAATGTGCATCTAACCCAGAGTCAATTAATTTTTTTGGAAACCAAAACAGGGGTTGTACTGATTTTCAAGCTTATAATGCAGGGTGGCAACAACAACCAAATTTTATTTGGAATGCTCCAACCTTGAATGAACCTATTGGTTTTCAACAGCAACATCAAAATAGTTCTTACAACCACCAGCCGAACTTGTACCACCAACATCCTACCCAATCGATTTTCCACCAAAAAACATGTTTTCAACCACAAAGTCATCAACCCTCTTTCCAAACCAAGTTAAACCAGTCTGTCGAATCATCTACTTCCTTGGAAGCAATGATGAAAGAGTTCATAACCCAAACTCAAGCTTCAATCAGAAACCTTGAAACACAGGTTGGACAAGTGGCTTTGGAAATGAGACAAAGACCAGTAGTATCTCTACCTAGCGATATAGAGACCCCTCATAGGGTTAGAAAATAACATGTCAAGGTTGTGACTTTGAGGAATGAAAAGAATCTGTTAGAAAATACCCAAAAAGAACCAGAAAAACTGGCCAAAACAGAACCTGTAAAGAGTTTTGTAGCACCAACTTCTACTGCTACAATACATCTGAACCAGTCTTGTATTACCACTGGGCCAGAAAATAAAGGCAAACCTACTGATATAACAACCATTCCTAAAAGATCAGATTATCCATTACTATTCCCCAATGAACCTAAGGAAGTCCAGAAACCTCAAGAATGTATTGTAACTTATGTGCCACAATCTATAACATCTTTTGACACTAGTTCTACATTACCTTATAGGACAAAATAAAAACTCATCATTCAAGCACTTCCAGATCCTGGCCCTCAACAGAAGATAGTCATTGCTCCAGTTCCACCCAATATGGCTTACCTTCAAAAGCTGAAAAATCAAAAACATGAGTTGCCATTCAAAGAGTTCCCTTATGTGTTCAAAAAGTTGCATGCTAATTTTCCTTTGGTAGAAGCCATAAATCAAATGCCAATTTATGCAAAGTTCCCTAAGGACGTTTTGAGTGAGAAGAAAATTTTAACTGAGTTTGAGACTACAACATTGGCTGAAGGATGTAGTGCCCTCCTTTCTAACAAAACTCACCCTAAGCATAAAGATCCAGAGATTTTTACAATTCCTTATTCAATAGGTGAGAATTAGATAGGAAAAGCATTTTGTGATTCAACTTCTGCTATCAAACTTATGCCCTTGTCTATATTTAATACTTTAGACATAGGAAAGGCTAGACCAACCACCGTGACCCTTCAGTTAATCGACAAGCACATGTTATGCCGAATAGAAAAGATTGAGGATATGGTGGTACTAGTTGATAAGTTCACTTTGCCTGATAAATTTATTATTCTTGATTTTAAAACTAATAAAGAAATTTCAATCATTTTTGGAAGACCCTTTCTAGAAACAGGAAGAACTTTAACTGATGATCAGAAAGAAGAACTACCAACAAGAATGCATGATCAAGAAGACGCCTTCGATGTACTTCGTGGAATGAAATACCCTGATGAGAGTGACTCCCCGATTTGTGCCATTAAATCCTCGGCTCATGAGAAAGGAGTAGATGATGTGACGAGGAAAGTATTGAAGCATAAATGGAAAGAGAAATATTCTGACAAGTTGCTCCAACTACCTTGTTCACCAAAACTGAAGCAAAAACAGACACAACCCCTACTCCGTTGGAGTAGGCTAGGTTTAATTTCATGTTTTTAGCTCCATTTTCCATTTCATTTCCCTTAGTCATTTCAGTCCTTATTTTTTATGTTTAGTTTGTTAAGTAATTGAGTCAATATCCTTGTTTCTGTTTAGTTTTAGTTCATTGAGTCGGTTGCTATTTAATTAGTTTAATTGAGTCATTGAGTCATTTGTTGTTATGATTTTTCTAATTTGTGTCTTAGTGTGTTGAGGCAGTCCTTCTATTTTAGTTGGATTAAATCAATTTATTTTTCTTAAATTGTTAAGTGTTTGAGTCTTTTATTCCTTATTATTAGTTGTCAATATTTTTTTTACTGATTTTAGTAAGTTATAGAGTCTTTGTGTCTTAGTCTTAATTTCTCATCTTTGCCTTTTCGTTTCTTAGTTTGGGAACTGATTTTATGCACCTTTTCACTTCTAGCCATGTAAGCAAAAACACAATAACACACAATTGTTCTTAGACTATTTGATTTGATGTTATAGCCATAATAACCCATAGTTCACTCATTTAGTTTTTTCTTGAGTCTCTAGAACTTGCCAACCATTTTTTTGGGCTTCATATTTAACTTGATTCATTTGGGCCTTCATTTCATTTGGCCAATCTTGTGGCCTTCACTTTCATTCAATGGGGACATTGAATCCCTCAAGTTTGGGGGAGGGTCCTTAGACACAAACACAATGTGGAAGACATGAAGAATATATGCAAAAAAAAATATATCAAAAACAAAGTTCTATGTCTTTTGCATGAAAGAGTATCAATGAACACCAAAGCTTGAAAAGGACCAAAGTGTCCCAAAAGTACCTCAATATGAGAAGCATAGCAGAAAAAATTGTGTTATGGAGTGAAAGTGAGACATGAGATAAAAGGCAAAGCATTACAAAGAAAGAAAAAGTCAAATGTCAAACCTTTCAAAGTCCCAAAACCTTAATGAATCTAGTTCAACAAGGAAAAATATAAGCTAGCTTATGGTTTGACAGTTTTAGAAATTCAAGTTTGGGGAAACTTAGTTTATGAAGGGCTATGTATATCATATGATAGTAGGATAAGAACACTTCTAAAAAAAACTTATACATTGGCAATTTTGTGAACAAGTTCAATTTTTTTTTTTGGTTGTTAGTTTTTTTTTTTTTCATTTTAGTTGTTTGGGGACAAACAACAATTTAAGTTTGGGGGTGTGATAGGTATTAATTTATTAACCCTAAAACAACACTTTTTGTGTCATTTAGGAGTATTTTATTTGCCCAAATTAGGAATTGAGTCTTTATTTATTTTATTTTACACCCATTTAGGATATTCTTAGGTTTTGTTTATTTATTAATGATTTGCTGAATTTTAGTCTAGTTTCTTACGTTTATTTTTATCTTTTTATTTTTAGAATTTTCGAGATTCCGAAAAAGCCATCGAGAAGAGAAAATTGGCTTAAAGTAGGCTTGCTCTTGGACTTTTGTTGGAAGACTTTTGGGCCTCAAGACTTGAATTGTTGTTTGATCAAATTGGGCCGTATGTTTGGGCTCTTTTCTTGGCCGAAAAAATGGAAGGAAGAAAGGGTCTTTGGCCCATGTGCATGATACTTGGATTTACATACCTTGAAGACTAAGCTTAGTTTTTGTTTAAATAGGTTGCAAGTGTTGTGTTTTAAAAAATCTCATGATCATATGATCTCATTCTCTCTAGAAAATTGTAATTGGTAACATTAGAATTCTCTCCATTTTGCTAATTGTGGTTTGGTGAATTTCTATACAAGTCTTGTTCAAGTATTTTGAAGTAATACAAGTAGGTTGGTTTATAATTCCATCTTTTGTTACAAGTGTTAGTGGTTCATTCTCAATTGTTTCTTGGTTTACTATAAATCGCTTTCAACTTCTAAATCATCCTATTAAGGTCGTGGCCTTGCTTGTGATCTCCCAACGATTTCTAAAGTGTTCGGTCACCTTTGTTTTGATACAAATTGTTTACATAAGAATTGTTACTTGGTTCAATTTTGTTTTTCTTCGTTAAGCTAGTCTTTAAAATCGTGACTTACATTGGAATTATTTTCTTTTGTAACATGTGGCTAGTATTAATTAGTTGAAACAAACCCCAAGTAATTTCTAGTGTATTCAAAGTTCTTTTGCTTTATTTCTTTTGGTTACTTTCGATTTTACTGTTAGAACTAAGCCGTCGCATTTGGTGTTCTTTTGGATTAAATTCCTTCTGTCTCAAACGGTGAATTTTCTAAGTAGTAAAATTATTGTTTCCAAGTTTTTGCAAATGTTCTAGTTTTCAAACGAAACTTCCCGCGCAAGTTACTAAATCCGGCAGCACTCACAGCACATTTACTTTCTGCAATTTACTGCTTTATTTACTTTCCCAGTATTTGAATTTCCAGCATTTTATATTTCCTGCAATTACTTTCCAATTATTTACATTTTCTGCAATTTAATTTTCTGTCTACACTTCAGATTCCAATAAGTTGCGCGACAAGTTTTCTTTTTAAACTTCAATATTTGCACCTTGTTTTCTCAATTTTCGATTTCAAGTATTTGGTTTTTTTTAGTATTTATTTCTTTTGTGAGAAAAAACAAGCAATGATAGGCTAAAACCTTAGCTTGGGGTGTAAGGCAGAGTTAGGACAGAGACCGATGAAAAAGTAAAAAGGTCTTAAAAATATAGTTTAAAGTCTCGTTGAACATATTTCAGATAATTAAAGATTACAAATAATTAATTGACGACTAATTAAATGTATGAAAATGTGTAATCCCTAAAAAGATTATATTAAATGTTAATTCTGGGATAAATGAGACTGCTATAATATCTTTTTACCGGATCATTTGTTTCTGTCTTAATGAACCTTTGCACCCTTTGCCTTTTCTCACAACTGAACTTTCCTAGTGTTAACTTAGAACCGTTAAAAGATTTCTTCGAATTCGCCATCTGAAATTGACTTTTACTAACTGGACTTTTCTGATTGAACTTTCACAGTCTTCCCTGAAGATCGATATCCGATACTTTGTACCACTATTACTTGTTAAGAGACGATAGTAGGATAAAGTGTATACTTGCACTAAATTTTATTTTAAGTGAATCTCAAAAAGGATTGCAATAATCTTTACAACAATTCCTTATTCTCTTTTTCCTTACGATTATTCTCATAACCAGTACTGACTTAAGCATCGGAGGGTCGTTGATTAGCCAACGACCAACCTCTGACATTGTTTTAGGGTTTAGGATCGCACGACATAAGACCGTAAGTCTTTCGCACGACTTAGTCTTGTAAAATGCCAAAGATGTATAATCTAAGTTCTTAACTTAGAAAATTTTTCACTGTGAATGAAACCCTTTGTCGCAAGAATCTTTAAATTGCCTGAATTTCCTTAGTCGCAAGTATCCTTGGGTGAAGTTGTTCGATATGCCTCAATCGCGAGTACCCTTAGATTGTTTGCGTCGTGAATTTCTATGGATTGAATGCCTTATGTTTTAATTGATTGATTGCACGACTTTTGAATACGAAAGGTTCTGACTACTTTTTGACTTATGTTATTATCGTGTGTTATCGCATGTATCATTACATAGTACTCGATAGATAAGATAAAAACCATTTGTATTATAATCAAAATTAATGGTTACAATTGGAAGACTCGACCACCAACGGTCGACCATGGAAAATATAAAAAGGCAACAAAAGATATAAAAAACAAAAAACTCAAGATACAGGAGCGTCTACTATTGGCTGTGACGTAGAAACATCACCAACTGGAGTTTCGTCCACCTTGGCTTCTTCCTCATCGACCTCGACTACCTCGACGTCCTTCTCATCCTCGGAGTCCAGGTCGTTCTCGTTCCCGACGTCCGCAAGATAAATCTTGAGGTCTGCAGCAGCATTGGCCAGGGGATTCTTTCCCGTAAGATGTCGTCTCATGATCGTTGCCTTCATCATCCATCGAGTACAAGCCTCGATGGACTTGAGCTCTTCTTCCAGCTCCTCCAGTTTGGCCTTTTGCTCGGCTTCCCTAGCCATCATGACCCCAATCTCTTTTTCATTCTCGACCAGCGTCACTTGGGCCAGTTCCTCCCGGGTCCCCTTCAGGATCTCGCACGACACATGAAGACGTGTCTGCAGATCAGCCGTCTGGAGACCTGAGACCTCTAAGACCTTGTGAGATTCTTCAAGACTCACGGTCAAGATTCCACCTTGGACATCGCCTCATTCTCCCTGGCTAGAGCAGCTTTCTCTCTTTCCAATGCCATTTTCTCTCTTTCGAGAGTAGTAGGCAAGAGACGTCAGATTCTCTCCATCTCCCCGTAGAGACCAAGAGAGGATTGGAACGTTTACAAAAATAATACACGATGTTAGTACCCGAAGTTAAAAGCAACATATACAGAAGAAAAATAGGTAAGTGTCGACCCTTACCATGAAGGCGAGACCGGAGACATGGGATCCTACATCATCGATCGTCATCTCCTTGAACTTCCCCTTGAAGTGCGGAAGAAGATACTTCCCTAGATGGGTAAATATCCTCGCCCGATCGAGGACATCATCAGCCATAAAGTCTAATGGCAACGTAAAGTTGACCGCCTGGACGTCGGCAGGTCTCTTCCCCTTGTCGGACGTGGGGACAGAACCGGAGGCCTGAGTCGCCTTCTCCAGAGGTGGTTGCTCGACGTTCGACACCTCCGGATGATCCACCGTCGGAGGTGCAATGCTAATGGGGACCGCAGGAACTAGGTTGCCAGTCTTCGTCTTCTCGTGGGAAGAAACGCTCGACGCGTCTCCATCCCTCAATGACGGTTCCCTCGGAACCGCCATCCGCGTATGCTTAGGCAGGATCGACCCAGTAGTCGCAGCCGCCTTTCTTTTCTCTTTGCCCTTTTGGGCCAACTCCAGCTAGGCCTTCCTTCGGTCGGCCGCAGTGGAGGTCTCCGCAGGTGAACCGCCTAAAAATGCAAGAAGCGCACGACAAGTTAAATACAAAGAAAGAGATAAAGGAAATTAAGGGAATAGGTAAAGGATACCGACAAGTTACCTGCCATGTCCTCCTCTTTCTCTTCCTCTTCTTCTTCCTCCTTCTCCTCCTCCTCGTCCTCCACGACCTCGGAGGGTTCGACGATTGGGAGAGTTAGGTCTATAGATTACAACCTAATCAATGTAAAAGGATAAACAAAGATGAATTAGGAGGGAAACATATTGTTTATTCACACATCTAGAGAGAGCAAAATGTTTCTTTCTCTAGAACACTTAGAACACGTACATACTACATTGTGAAAATGAACATTACTTCTAACAGTTACAACATATGTCCCTATTTATACCTTACCACCTTTGTTTACAAATAAGCCTAAACCCAATGCTAAATACAAGGCCCAAAATAAAACTTAATGATAACTTTACAAAACTTCTAAACAAAGAACATTTTATGTTCTAACATTCTCCCCCTAAGTTTTGTAAAGGAATCATCTTCTTTAGCTTCAACTTTTCTCCCCCTTGATTTCTTTAGAAAACTTAGTGTTGCTTAAACTTCAAAACAACTCCGGCTCTCCCTTGAAAATAACTCTTATCCTTGGAGTTTTAACTTTAATATCAGATCTGATGTAGACAATAACCTCGGCTGAGTGCACAAAAAGACAACTTTTATCTCTTGTAAATTCAACACATTCGTTATGCCTACAAGAAAGAAATGTGTGAATTATGACGTGACAACCAAAGTGCATCTTCAGTTTATATAACACGGGATCTGTCTTTAAACCACGAGTTAAATAGGAATTTAGCTTAAGAACTTAATCTGATCAGCTTGCAGGAGGAAGCATCTTGTAGCAAACACTACTATGCAAGGGTTAGAAGAAAAATTCTGATATTTGTTCAACAACTGATGAAAGACGCTCATTTTCTAACTGCTTTTCATAACACTAAACGAACGAACTCAGAACTCCTTTCTTCACGAATCTGCTGGATGATTATAAGCACTCAAGATTCTGAATCACAACCAAAGCATCAGAACAATGATTGCAGTCACTCACACTTCTAATTGATCAAGTAAGAAGAATGATTAAGATCACTCAAAGGTCTAACATCATAGAGAAAAACTCTAGACTGATGATTACAAATACTCAGGCTGCTAATCCAATCCAATCAGAGATTAAATCCAAGCATCCAGTATCTTAAAGTCTTGACTGGCATGTGCACTCGTGAAAATTTAGATCAGTTGCTAAAAATATGTGACCAACAGAAGATAGGAATGATGTCACATATGCATTACGAGGAAAATCTCGGGAATAAGGCTAACTTGTAGCAAAATGGGATCAGAACAGCAACTTTTCGCATAACAAACAAAAAATTTTCGTATATCAAACAATTCGCAGACCATTGATCTTTTAAGTGCACAATTCGCATGAGGCATGAGCCGAAACCTCAACTTTTCGCATAGGCTTGCATGCGAATTCCTACATTTCGCATACGCCTATATGCGAATTCCTCGCATTTCGCATATAACTTCATGTGAATTCTGAACTTCTCGCATACTCTTTCATGCGAATTCCTCACTTTTCGCACAATGTAGCTTGTGAATTCTCTACTTTTCGCATAAAGCTACTTGCGAATTCCTGACTTAGAAAAATTTGTTGTGTCCAAGGATGATGTTCATGCGAATTATTCAATGTTTCACCATGTGAATTCTTCATGTGAGTTCTTCATGCGAGTTCTTCAAATTCATGCGAATTTTGTAGATCTACGAATGTTTTCGACTTATACATCCAAAAATCTTCGAATTCTCCTTCAATTCTTTGAATTTTGAGGCCAAACTTTGTATGCATGTTCGAAATCAACATATGTGTACATTTGTAGTTGATGATCTTCAACAAAAATAGCTCTATAATCGAAATTGATCCCAATACAGTGTAAAACAATATTTTGAACCAAAATCCTCAAAATCAAACAATTAATCCACATCTGTTGAAATTGAAACATGTAATTGAGTCTCTGTGATTCGACTTTTATCTCTGAATCAAATTAGTATCAAATCTCAACCAAATTAAAAACAAATCAAATAATTCGACAATTTCAAGAACATTTTTCATGCGAAGTTACTGTTCCATCGATAAAACTGTGATCTTGATCGAATCGATGATAAATTCTTCGATTTAGGCTCTGATACCACTTGTTAGGTCCATATATCACAATATAATCAATGTAAAAGGATAAACAAAGATGAATTGGGAGGGAAACATATTGTTTATTCACACATCTAGAGAGAGCAGAATGTTTCTCTCTCTAGAACACTTATAACACGTACATACTACATTGTGAAAATGAACATTACTTCTAACAATTACAACATATGTCCCTATTTATACCCTATCACCTTTGTTTACAAATAAGCCCAAACCTAATGCTAAATACAAGGCCCAAAATACAACTTAATGACGACTTTACAAAACTTCTAAACAAAGAACATTTTATGTTCTAACAGAGGAGAATACGATCGGTCGACCACGCTATAACCCAAAAAGCGGGTTATTTTGTACACCGAATCGTTGTTCGGTTTCACCTCATCGAACTTGATAGCTGCAATCAATAGAACAAAAGAAAAAACATTAGATGCAAACCTATAGAAAACATATAACAAATATAAAAAAAAAAAAAATATCTTACTCGATGTATTCCAGAACGTCTCTAGCACATCGCTGTCTGGACCAGTGACGCCGAACGCACGAATGCGTATCTAGATTTCCACCCACGGTCGTTAACCGCGGTGTTAAGTAACAAGGTGCGATCACCTCGATACTTAGAAAAAAGACTGTAACAGTGAAAACCGTCAGTCGTCACGACGTACGCTGTGAGAAGGTCATTCACTTTGAACAGAGACCCCCACTCCCTTGTTAGTCGCTCGATCACCGAGATGACCTTCCAGAACTGGGGCATGAGTTACCACGGCGGGAGGTTGAATGTATGCATAAACAACCTCGATAGTGGCGAGTAAGGCCACTTGAACCCAATCTTGAAAGGGTATTCGTATATCACGAAATACCCCTCCGGGAACATGTCAGGGCGAACCTGACCCAGAGAATTTATGGTGACCTGAACAGGAATTTGTGCTAAGCGACTGAGGTCGTCCAGGTCATCTTGACTCTGGATTGAACTCGTTGGTTCACTCGACATCGATAAGCCACTCAAGTTAATTTTTAACTCGCTTAAGCCTAATATATCCCAGTCACGCCTACGTTTCCTAGCCTGGGTTTTGAATCACATATAAAAAGTTAAGCTGAAATCGTACCTTAAATAGTTGCTCTAAACCACGATCGAAAGCTAAAACGGGCAAGGATCAGGTAAGGGTTTTTGGCAAGGATTCGCAAAAGCAGTCTCTCTCTAAAATATTTTGAAAATGTAAAAAGAAAATATCCTGGATATCTTCTATTTATATGCGAAATTCGTATCAAGCAGAATCGCACGATGATCGACACGTGTCGATCGACTTTTCATGAGTATCGCAAGCTCTTCGACACTTGTCACACACAACTGTCACGTGTGTTCCCCGCGCCTCCATGACGTCACGCGTGTCAGTTAGACCATCATGGGTCTAGTTAGAATTGAACCGCTTCGGTTCCACCGCGACGAGAGCCTCTCACCAAGTGACAGGTGGCAACCGCCAAAATTTTCGATAAACTTAAAATTTAAAATTCAAAATTGCCACTTAATTTCAAATTTTTGGGAGCAAACTGTTTAGGTAAAAATCCACGACCACTATAGAAGGTATTATTTCACACGATTGGTCTTGCATTAAGATAAGGTCATGTCGACCAAACACATATGCAACACCCATCGACACTTTCTCCGAAGTCGGTCGAGCATCGCACGACCAACAGAAGGAAGTTCTCGACCACGATCATACTAATGTACGACCCAACGTTCCTCTCTTGTTTATTTAATGCAGGTTTAATGTTCTTAAAGACCAACGACTATAACCGATCAAAGCCATTAAAGTCATTATGAAGGATCGACCGTTACAAAGACACATTTATGAATATCCGAGACTATAAATATCAAATATACACATTTCAGGGGGACGACTGATTGGGTGAGTTCACAAGCTATACGAAGAACAACCACAATCTTTCTCTGATTTTACACATTAGAAGCATTATTCGCACGACAGAAGCATTTTACTCACACTTACATTCGTTATTTGCTTTTACCCTCGTTTAACATATTTATCTTGTGTAAACATTGTAATACATAAGGACGTCGCCACTGTTTGGTGATCATAGTGCTCGACGACCTCTCACTGTCGTCCGCGATTTTTTCCTCGTTGAGGTTTTTTCGCGTCACCAAATCCCTTGTCTCATTATGTCGTTTATTGTTGCACAAATTGTCGCCTGGTTACTTGCTTTAGTTGGATAAAGCTCCACACCAACCTTAAATCTTCCTTTGGGCGATTTGTGGCATTAACAACAACATAAAGCGTCCTATATTATAGTCTATTAGGATACTTTTTAGTATTACTTAATCAATTTTATAAGAGTAGGGAATTGGTATCATAATCTTAGAACTTATTAGGACACTCAAATTCATCCTACTAACCTAATACAACGCCTTTAGAGGGGACACACATTCTTTTTGTCATATAAACTTAAAGGTCCTATTAAGTACCCTATTAGGACACTAATGAGGATCCTATAAACTCCCTTTTGTTATAGTGTATCACCCACCACCTTTTCACCGACGGACTTTCAGTGACGGATTAGCGACGAAAATTACTTTCAATGACGGATCAGGGACGGAATTTTCCGTCACTGATAGGGTCAATTTTTGTAGCGCAATTTGGGCTTCGAAACATGAAATTTAGACCACCAATGTACTTTACGAATTATAATGATGACAATCAAAAAGCAACTATAAATGAGGGACCAAAAATGTAATTCACTCTCTTTTTTTATTATTATATACTCAAATGAGAAAATCTCTGTAGATCACATATTTATATTCTTCTTAAAGTATTCAAACTTTTGTTTTTACCTTGTGAAATAAAATTTATATTTAGTTTATTTTCATTAAGTTAAAGGTAGAATATAATAAGTCAAATGGATACAATTATGAAAGTATATTTGTACATCTGATAATAGAAATTTTGTATATATAATTGAAAAGGTTGTGAAAATATAATAATGGTTTCATTTTTTTTACTTTTGAAAGAAATTAATACTTGTGTTGTCAAAGAAAGTAATGACGGGGTGTTTGGGATTGCTTATTTGAGGGACTTTTTAGCTTATTGTGATTTGACACCGGAGATAAGTCTTTTTGAGTGTTTGGATGGAAAGAAAAGAAAAGAGCTTATAGCGGTGCCAAACCGCTGAAAACCCATTTTTGATAAGTCATTTTGTTTTAACTTATCAACTTATTTCAAAGGTGCTTATGACTTTTTTGGTTCTTTTATATATATAAGCAATCCCAAACACTTTTAAATAACAACTTAATACCTTATTACGTTTTGGCACCACAATAAGCTAATCCAAACACTTTTTAGAAAACTCCAGTTTGACACCACATAAGTTGATAAGCACTTTTCAAAATAACCAAAAGTTGTTTTAAATAAGCAATCCCAAATTCCCAAATTCTTTTTAAAGAAAATGTATATGAATCTACACAAATTTTATTTCAAATGATGAGTCAAGCATATATATATATATATATATATATATATATATATATGTGTGTGTGTGTGTGTGTTAAATGGATCTTCATACAAATTCTTTTTATATTAATTAAAATGAGATCTTATTTTTTCATTTTTAAAATATTAGTTTGAACCGTTCATTTAGCAAAATGATTTTGAATAAGATTCTTCTAAATGATGATGGTTTGAAAAATATACTTAAATTGAGGTGGGGGAGGGTGATGGCCGATGGCTAATGTGCTGATGGCTGATGAATAAAATACAGAAATGCAGGGAGAAGGTGGGGAGAAGAAATGAGATAGGCGTAGGTGGGCAAGAGTGGGGTGGTTGAGGGAGAAACAAATTTTAATTAATAAAAAACTGATTAAGTTTAATTAAAGAAAATCATATAGCCGCCATGTAATTGGAACCATTAACAAATATAAGAGTAGGGGAGCGTTATTTATATTAAAATTATGTCAAAATCAGGTCAATTAATGCGTTGGGAATGTAATTAATACATTGGAAATATAAAAAGCAGATGTTGATGTTGATGTGTGTGAGGAGAAAAATAATTATGATGGTGCACTTAGCAAAATCATGGGTGCAATTAGCCTCTCCCATAAGAGTAATTGAGTAAACTACGATGTTAGTCCTTCCAGTTTGATGTTTATAATAATTTTCGTCTCTAGTTTCTAAAAATTGATTTTTTTACCCTTATGGTTTTCATATTGTTTTCAAAAAAGTGAATTACATTTTTGGTCCCTAATTTATTGTGGTTTTTTAGTTTTCGTTTTCATAATTAGTAGAGTATATTAGTGTTCTAAATTTCATGATTCCGAGCCCAAACTGGTCTCTCTATTTTACACTGTTACTAATGCTCTATTAAGTGTATCATATGCCCCTCACGTGAAGGGTATTTTTGTCTTTTTACACTTTTTCATTCTCCATTATGTACATATTTTTCAAGTTGATGTACAAATGATTAAAACATTTCAAAAAATAAATAAAATAAAAATTAATGCTCAAGATTATTCATCATCAACAAATACATGCTTCTTAAATTATGAAGAACATAAAAAGTAATACAAAGAAAATCTATGAACAATGTATCGTCAAGAACATTTTTTTCCCAAAATAAATATACAGAACCATAAATCAAAAGCATCGCACTTTAAAGTTGAAACTTTAAACTACAAAACCTTAAACGAAGAACAACATTAGGACCATGAAGAACATTAGAACTATAAATTACAAAACTCTAAATAAAGAGTGGGAGACGAAACACAACCAAATGATGAATTGAGATGCCTTGATTTTGAAACACAACTGGATCGGATCTTGAAACACAACCGTAAACATCAGAACCTTGTAGAATTCGATTTTAATCTCACCTTAAAATCGAGATATTGTGATCTGAAAGCCAAAAAAAATCTTTCCTGTTAGGGGTTCATTTGTGGAAGATGGTTACGACGAGAAAGATGGTTAGGGGTTTGTTTCTGGAACGCAAAATACTGTGTTCTTGCATCTTGGATCTCTCTTCATGTTTGTGTTCAAAGGACGACGATGGTCGGGGTTCATCACCGAGAATGGGAGGGAGAAGGAGGGTTCACCAGAAGACGGAAAACATGAAGGGGTCATCAGTGATCTCTTGATGAATGAAGAAGAAGATCATTGTTGTGTATTAAACAAGAAGGGAAAGGTTTTGGGGTGATGGTCATGACTGCTTGTGAAATTGTGGAAGGGTTTCATTCTTGAACAATAAAGCATCGAAAAAGGGGTTGGATATAATATTAAGAAATATTAATAAAAAGACGGTTTTGCCCCTCAAATGAGGGAGACATGATACACTTAACAGACCTTTAGTAATGGTTTTAAGTAGGGGGACAGTTTGGGCTCTGAAACATGAAATGTGGACCACCAATGTACTTTATTAATTGTAGGGACGAAAACCGAAATAAGAGCCATAGACGAAGGACCAAAATGTAATCCACTCTAAAAAAGAAAAGTTCAGAAAAATCAAACGAACTATCCTATTTTGAATGATTAAGTCCCTAAACTATTTTTTGAATGAAAAAACATTAAACTTTCTCATTTTAAATTATTAGGTTTGTGAACTATTTTTTTGAATGAAAAATCATTACACTTTCTCCTTTTGAATGATGAAGACCCTGAACATTTTTTTCAAAAAATATACCAATTTTTAGAAATTAGTTACTTACATCTTTTTTAACCCAAAAAAAGTTACATGTAACTGACTAGACAAGTTTTAAAGTAAAAAAGAAACCTAGCCATTCAAATCCTTCACAAACAACGGTATCACTCCTTTTTACCACATCGTTGTATGTTCTCCATATCGCCTATCACGTTCTTGGCCCTGCCATCGATCTTCCCAACTCCCCCCCCCCCTTTTTTTTATCTATTTTGTATCTATCAAAAAGGAAGAATCAAAAGATTAAAACAAATCAAAAAGAGGGAGATCGATGACGGGGACCAACAACATGATAGGAGATATTTTTTTATGGAATGGCTAGGGGAGTGATATCAGTGTTTGCCTGGGGTTTGAATGACAAAATTTGGGAACGGTAAAACTGATTTAGGTTTCTCTTCACTTTAAAACCATCCAAGTCATTACAAGTAGTTTTTTTTTTGGTTAAAAATGATGTAAATAACTAATTTCTAAAAATCTGATGGTTTATCTTATCGAGAAGCTTCATCTAGAGCTAGGCGTTCAAACGTGTAGGGAGACTTAACCTTCTTGTTCTCACTGAGCGGGTTTTTTTATATCTTATGCTATTATTGAACGGCTACCGAACAACCTTTACTCAGGTAACCACTCTTTAGTGACTAAATAATCCAAAATGAAAATGTTTAATTATTTTTTCATTCAAAAAAATAGTTTAAAAACTTTAATCATTCAGAATGAGATAGTGCATTAGTTTTTTTTTTAACTTTTCACTAAAAGAGTATACCAAACATATTCTTAAATAATTAGCCACTTTTTCACATTAAGAATTATCGCATAGATCAAGGATTTGCAACTTGTGTAGTATAATTATGTTTTTTTAGAGTGGATTACAATAACAATTTTTTTGTCATTTTATAATACAAACTTTCTTCTTTTTGAGTATTCACATGCATATCCATTTGTCACTACTAGGTCTAGTAGGCCGCCATATTCATGCTAGGGATGTATAAAACTGAAGTAATTCGATGTCTAATTAAGTTATAAAATCTTCAAATTGTATGTATTAGGTTGAGATTAAGATCAGTTTCTTCATGTTAGGGATGCACAAAAGTTCGATTAACCCTATCAATTTAACCCAACTCAACTCGAAATAATTTAAATCTGAAGCAACACGATTTCTAATCAAGTTGTAAAATCTTCAAACTGCAAGTATTAGGTTGGGATTAGGAATATTTAAACCCAACTCAACCTGATGAACCTGATATCCTTTATAACTCATTATATTTATTCTATTCAATGGATTTAATTTGATTGTTAAGTCCCTTATTAATATGTACATTAGACAATTATGCTATCAACCATCTTCATACATATACATATAGTTTAAATCTCTATGTAATTCTTTCGTATATATGTGCAGTAAGTGTGAACATATATATGCAAATTAAGAAAAGTAGTTAAATATGATCTACTTAAGAATAAGTATGGATACGTTGTATCTATTGATTGATGATTAAAAAAAATTATGAGAAAACAACATATTCAAGATAAACCAATATATGGGAATATTTTGATGTATCAAAGTATTAACACGACTAACCAGACTAATTAATCCAACCTAACTCATACGGTTCGGGTTGGGTTGTATTCTGGTTTGGGTTAAGTTGGATTGAGATTTTTCAAATTAGCCGCAAACATTACATTAGGTTTGTTGGGAACTGAAGAAATGCTTAAGTATGGTTAATGCTGCTACAACAGAATTACTACTGCCAGTACATTGTGATTACTACTGCTAGGAGATTTTAATATTGTTTGACAAGTTAGTACTGCTACTTCAATAGTTAGTATTGCTTGAAGAGTTAGTACTGCTAGTAGTTAGTACTGCTGGAGTTAATACTGCTCAGAGTATTAATGCTGCTAAAGATTAATGCTGCTTATAAGATGAGGACTTCGCATGGAAGGATGTCAGCTGGATGGAATGAAGATATTCATGGAAGTTGGAGATAAAGAGGGAAGTTTATATTGAAGATCTTTTATTATTTTGTAATTATCATTATCTTCAGTATATGTATAGAATTGTTTAGAATAGTTTAATATAATTATTCATTCTGAGTTTTAGCTTTTGATAGAGAGAATCAACCTCAAGATTTGTAATCCTAATTCTAGAGAAGTAGAATTCGTATTGGTGAGCCTGTTCATCAATATTGAGGTTGTGTGTTTAATCTTGTAACTTCAATCTGTCAATACAAGTTTACAAGTTGTGATTTTGATTCACTATTACATTGTTTGTTTGAATATTAAAGTGCTTTTCCGCAGCTTCTTTAATATTGTTTTCTGAGAGTTTATTCTTATTTAGAATTAAGATCCTGACAAGTGGTATCAGAGCCTGTATTCTCAGAAATCTTATTCATAATGGAAAACGCAGTTGAATCAAACAGTACCTTGGTCTCAAAGGTTCCAATGCTCAGACCCAATGAATTCGACATGTGGAAGATCAGAATCAAGCAATACATACTCCTCACTGATTATTCTATGTGAGACATCATTGAGAATGGCCCATCTGAAGCAGGGAAGATTGGTGCAGATGGAAAGAGAACACCACCAAAAACTGATGCAGAAAGAAAGACTAGACAGACAGAGATGAAAGCCTTGAGCACTTTGCTCTTGGTTATTCCCAATGAATATCAACATCAATTCTGCAATTGCACTGATGCAGAGATGCTCTGGAATGCTCTAGAGAAGAGATTCTCAGGTACCAAAAGTACCAAGAGAAATCAGAAAGCCATTCTGAAGCAACAGTATGAGAACTTTATGTCAACCAAGAATGAGTCCATGACTCAAACTTTTGACAGGTTCAACAAGCTAATTGGTGAACTAGCTACAGTGGGAGTACAAATTGATCAAGATGATCTAAACAGGAAGTTCCTAAGGTCCCTGAGTGATGAATGGACCATGTATACTGTGTCTTTCAGACAGAATGATCAACTGGAAGAAAAGGAACTTGATGATCTATACAATGATCTAAGAGTTTTTGAATCTGAGGTAGAGGCTAAGAAGAAGCCTTCTGGGTACGTTCACAATGCTGCACTCCTATCAGCATCAATTGATTCTACTTCCAACCCTGAATCAGTTAGTGCTGCTAATGGAGCAAATCAAGAGAAAGGCACTGAAACTGTGTTTGAAGCCTTTCTGTCCAGTCATGGAAACTCTTCTCTAATTAATGATGACTTGGAACAACTCCATCCAGATGATCTTGAAGAGATGGACATTAAATGGAAGATGGCCATGCTCTCTATGAGAGTTAAGAAGTTCATCAAAAGAACTAGGAGGAACAATTTCTCCCAAAGAAGAGAAGATGAAGCAGGATTTGACAAGTTAAAGGTGGGATGCTATAAATGTCATCAGAAGGGACACTTTGTTAGAGAATGCAGAAGTGGAGTGTCTCACAACAACAACCACCAACAAGCACAGTCTGGAAGCTTCAATAATAACAGAAACTCTGCACAAGCCCTAGTCTCTCAACAAGGTATGGGGTTTGATTGGAGTGATCAAGCTGAAGAGGTCATCCAAAACCAAGCTCTAATGGCAGAGGTGTCTGATCTCCCAACAGAGGTAAATTCTAATCTTTGTTCTCAAAATTGCATTAACACTGTTAAAAGGTATAGAGATCACAACCATAACATGAGTGATGACCTTAAGAGATTAGAAAAGGACATAAAAGATTATGTGAGGATTGTTGAGAGGTTTGAAGAGCAGATTAGGGGTTTTCAAGCCAATGAGCTTCAACATTCTTATGACACAAACTACTGAAGGGAGAAGAATGACTTAGAACTTCAACTGACCAAATCTAAAGAAGAGAGTGAAAAACTAAGAGGAGAGTTAGCTAAAGTCAAGCTTGATGTAGAAAAGTTTTCCAATGCCTCTAAAGTAATGGACTCTTTACTACAATCTCATATTCATGATAAACTGAGAAGAGGAATAGGGTACAATACCACACCACCACCTTACAACAACAACTACATTCCTCCTAGTTCAGACTTGTTAGAGACAAAGGATAGGAAGGACCTGCCTAAGGGAGCCACTGAGATTGATCCCTTAGATGAAGTAGTTGTTAAGGATAAATCTGAGAAAGAAGTTGTCAAGGATAAGAACAACACTGTGAGTGGTGAGATTCCTATAGAAAACCACATAATTACCAATGAGGGATGTGGAAAGCATTGGGTCAAGTCCAATGAGATAGAGAAGACTGAGGGAAAGAACAAGAAGGTTCACTATAAGCAGACCACTGTTGTGAACCCTATCCCTTGCAAGCAGTGTGCATGCAATAAATCTAAGCCCCAAAAACATGATAAACCAAGGGGAAATCAGAGAAACTGGAATAATCAATGGGCACAAAAACAAGGGATTGATCTGAGTAAAATCAATAGACCAAAACCCTGTTTTATTTGTGGAAAGCTTAATCACATTGCCAAATATTGCTATTTCAATCCTATGAACCAAAGGTTTAACTTTCAAAGACCTAATCAAAAACCCTTTAGTTATAAGAAGAAAGAAAAGAACTATGTGGCTAAGAAGGTTGTTAAATCTAAAAGCCACATGAAGAAAAAGAAAGTGGTAGACAGTGTCAAGATCTGGATACCTAAAAGCACTAAAGTTGTTAGTACTGCTACCACAAATAGTACTGCTGACAGTGATAGTGCTGCTAGAAGCAATACTACTGCTACCAATGTTAGTGCTGCTAACATTGTTAGTACTTCTGCAAATGTTAATACTGCTAACTCTGTTAGTGCTGCCAACAAGGTTAATACTGCCAAACCTGTTAGTACTGCTAACTCTGTTAGTACTTCTAAAGATAGTACTGCTTCTAGTATTAGTGCTGCTAGACCAATAATCTTGACAAAGTACTCAAATACTAAGTGTTCTAATTTTAAAAACCTCATAAAAAAGGAATGTAAGTATTTTGATGAGAAAGGGAGACCCAAGACCACTTTGGCTTGGGTTCCCAATCAATAATAATTGTCTATTCTTATGTGCAGGGCAACCAACAGCTCAAGGGGAAGAGCATCTGGCATGTTGATAGTGGTTGCTCTAGGCACATGACAGGGAACATGTCTTGCCTCAAGAACTTCAAGAAGATTGATGGTGGACATGTTGCTTTTGGGAATACTCCAGATGGAGGTAAAATCAGTGGTAAAGGTGATGTAACCAAAGGTAAAATGACCTTTGAAGATGTATTCTATGTTGAACAGTTAAGGTACAACCTGTTAAGTGTATCACAGGTTTGTGACAAACAACATAGTATATTGTTTACAGATTCTGAATGTATTATCCTTGCTCCTGGATTCAAGGTAGTTGATGAAAAGATGATACTACTAAGAACCCCCAGAAAGGACAATGTATATTGTTTAGATATGGAAAGTGTTTCATCTGATTCATCCCTAAATTGTCTTGTTTCAAAAGCTTCTCTGGATGAATCATCACTTTGGCACAGAAGGATGTGTCACATGAATTTTAAAACAATAAATAAACTTGTTAAAAACAACCTTGTAAGAGGTTTGCCTTCTAAAGTATATTCATGTGATGATCATTGTGTTGCTTGTCTAAAAGGCAAACAACACAAAACTTCTCATAAGTCCAAAGAGGTGAACACTATCTCTTCTTCTCTTCATTTATTGCATATGGATCTGTTTGGCCCTACAAATGTTATGAGTATTGGTAAGAAATCATATTGCCTAGTTATTGTTGATGATTACTCTAGATTTACTTGGGTATATTTTCTAAGGACTAAGGATGAGACAAGTGGACTGATCAAATCCTTTGTTCTAAGAATTGAAAACCAAACCAATCAAAAAGTAAAAATCATTAGGTCAGACAATGGTACTGAATTTAAAAATATTGACCTAAACACCTTTTGTGAAGAAAAAGGAATTGAGAGACAATACAGTGCTCCTAGGACTCCACAACAAAATGGTGTTCCTGAGAGAAGGAATAGGACACTGATTGAGGCTGCTAGATCTCTGTTAGCTGATTCTAAACTTCCAATAACTTTCTGGGCAGAAGCAGTTAACATTGCTTGCTATGTCCAAAACAGAGTACTAGTAGTCAAGCCTAAAAACAAGACACCTTATGAGCTTTTAAATAAAATAAAACCCTTTATTGGTTTTTTCAAACCTTTTGGGTGTCCTTGTACAATTCTCAATACCAAATCTCACTTAGGAAAGTTTGATAGCAAAGCAGATGATGGATTTCTTGTTGGTTACTCATCTCAGAGTAAGGCATATAGAGTTTTTAATACTTCTTCTAGAATAATTGAGGAAAGTGACAATGTCAAATGCAATGAGAACACACCAAATCCTATTGGGTCTGGTCCTCAGTGGCTGTTTGACATTGATTCACTAACTAACTCTTTTGGTTTCAGTAGTGATGATTATGCAGGTTCAGGAAGTGAAGGATCAGGGGACACACAAGTTCAAGACATTATTCCTCAGTCTGTGATCTTTCCTATGCCTACAAAAGAACCTGTTGAAGTATGTGAAAAGGAAACTACATCTGAGCCAATTCAGAGTGAAGAAGAAAGAAGTGAAGAAGAAACTTCAGTGCATAAAGAACTAGAAGTAGTTGAGGTGATCCCCTCAGCTGACTTAAATGATTCCAATCTAGAAGTGGGAATTCATGAAGAACCTAGTCTTCAGACTAGAACTCAAAAGCATCATCCTCTAGAACTGATCATAGGAGACATCTCTTCTCCTATGATAACAAGGAATCAAAGCAGACTTCAAGAGCTGCAGGATCAACAACACACAGTACTCTCCTGCTTTCTATCCCAGATTGAGCCTAAGAAGGCCCATGATGCAATGAATGATTCAAGTTGGATAGAAGCTATGCAAGAAGAGTTACTTCAATTCAAACTACAGGATGTTTGGGACTTGGTGGACCTTCCAAAAGGTCATAGAGCTATAGGCACCAAGTGGATTTTCAGGAACAAAAAGGATGAGAGAGGTATTGTGATCAGAAACAAAGCAAGGCTTGTGGCACAAGGGTACACTCAAGAAGAGGGCATAGATTATGATGAAGTGTTTGCTCCAGTGGCAAGAGTAGAGGCAATTAGGCTGTTCCTAGCCTATGCCTCCTACATTAAGTTCAAGATCTATCAAATGGATGTAAAGAGTGCATTTCTATATCGTACAATTGATGAAGAAGTATATGTCTGTCAGCCACCTGGTTTTGAAAATCCTTCATATCCTGACAGAGTATACAAGCTGAAGAACGCACTCTATGGTCTACATCAGGCCCCAAGAGCATGGTAGGACACTCTGTCTACCTATCTCTTGCAGAATGGGTTTGAAAGGGGCATAATTGACAAGACCCTGTTCATTAAAAGAAGTAAGAAGGACATCCTACTAGTTCAGATCTATGTGGATGATATCATTTTTGGATCCACAAAAGATCAAATGTGTAGAGACTTTGAAGAGTTGATGCACAAGAGCTTTAAAATGAGTTCAATGGGTGAACTTAACTTCTTCCTTGGACTTCAGGTGCAACAGCAGACAGATGGGATCTTCATTAGTCAATCAAAGTATGTGCAAGACATCCTGGAGAAATATGGTTTAAAAGACTCAAAGCCAGCAAGCACACCAATGGAAACTCACAAACAGATCACTGCTGATCTTGAGGGGGAGGATGTTGATGTCCATCTATACAGATCAATGATTGGATATCTAATGTATCTCACCGCCTTAAGACCAGACATCATGTTTCCAGTATGTGTATGTGCCAGATTCCAAGTCAAGCCAAAACAATCACATCTTCAAGCTGTGAAGAGGATTTTCAGATACCTAAGAGGGCAACCTAGATTAGGTCTTTGGTATCCACATGAATCTTCATTTGACTTGATTGCTTATTCAGATAGTGACTTGGGTGGTGCTAACGTGGACAAAAAGTCTACTTCAGGGGGATGTCAACTTTTGGGTGCAAGACTAGTGTCTTGGCAGTGTAAGAAACAAACCACAATGTCCTTATCAACAACAGAAGTTGAGCATATTGCTATTGCAAGTTGCTGCTCTCAGGTTCTATGGATTCAAAATCAGATGCTGGACTGTGGGGTAACATTTCTTCACGCTCCAATCTTTATTGACAATAGCAGTGCTATAAGCATTGTTAACAATCCAGTCAAGCACTCCAAAACAAAGCACATTGAGATCAGGTATCACTTTATCAGAGATTGCAATGAAAACAAACTCATTCAAGTTGCTAAAGTCCATACTGACAACCAGTTTGCAGATCTATTCACTAAAGCTTTTGATGTGGGTAGATTCACTTTCTTGGTCTCAAGTGTGGGCATGATCAACTCTGAATGAGCTCATGTTTTAAAAAGTGTTTCTATACCTGCTATTTTGGTTATTTGTGTGCTGCTAATCATCTTTCACAGGAAGTTATTGCCTTGATCAGACCTTCATAAGCTTCAAAAAGAGTAAGTATGGTTAATACTGCCAGTGCAGTTTTAATACTGCCAGTGCACAGTTAATACTGCTAGTAGTTAATACTGCTCTCAGTTAATACTACTAGTTAGTAAATACTGCTAGTGGTTAATACTGATCTCAGTTAATACTGCTAGTTAGTTAATACTGCTAGTGGTTAATACTGCTCTCAGTTAATACTGCTAGTCAGTTAATACTGCTCTAGGTTAATACTGCTTATGTCCCGTATACTATAAATACCCTTTGCCCGCCTAAAAATATCATAACGACTCTTTGAATACTGTTCATTGTCTCTCTAATTCTTTCTCTCTCAAGCTCCTTAGTAAGTTTCAGGCAAGAACTCTCAAGAATCAATGGCATCCATGTCATTCGTAGATGAGCATAACGAGATTGCAATGCTACAGAAGCCCAAACAGACCGCTGGATTCCACCAGATTGTGGATTTTCTCAAGACAAGCCACATTGCCCATGCTCTCACTGTATCGCCAACTATCTACATAGAGCATCAAAGGCAATTTTGGGCTAATGCCATCATTGTTACTGAGAATGGTGTGCAAATGATCAAGACAAGGGTGTGTGAAAAACCCCTAACAGTTACTGAAGAGGTGATACGCATCTGTCTACGTCTAGATGATGCTGCAGGTATAACCTCTATTCCTAATGAGGAATTATTCTCAACTTTGTCAACAATGGGGTATGGAGGCCAGTTGGGTGGTTTTAAATTCTCAAAGGCTAAATTTTATACCCAATGGCGTTTTCTTGTTCATACCTTAATGCATTGTATCTCTAAAAAGACTACTGGATGGAGTGAGTTCAGTAGCACCATTGCTTATGCTTTGGTGTGCTTGGCCACTGCCAGAAAGTACAATTTTTCTCAAATGCTTTTTAATGATTTTGTCTCAAACCTGGGAAGTAAAAGAGTTTTTATATGTACGCCAGGTTTGTACAAAAAGTAATAACCCATGAATTGACGGATATACCTCATTTTGATGAGGTATATATACCAAAAATCCCCAAAGGTAAGGTCTTTTCAAACATGAAAAGATCCCCTATGGACTCGGAAGGAGTTGACACCCCATTGTTCTCTACAATGATGGTGGTGTCCCACACTGAAGAAGGTATGGCAGCAGGGTCAAGGCCCTCATTAGACCATCCCACTGCTAGCCAATCCCAACCTTCCCACTCTATATCAATCCCACAGTCCCTACTTCATAAGCCCACTTCTCCAATCACCCAAACTTATACAAGGAAACAGGTAAAGAAGGTTCCTTCCCTTCTTGTACCATCACCCACTGAGCCTTCAAGCCCTCTAAGGGAGAATTCTCCTTTAGAGAATATCTACAGGGAAACCACAGGGGTGTCTCCCAACCCCAAGGAGGTGCTCACTGAGGTGGAGGTTGAGCATATGGGTGCTAAGGCTGCCACTACTCCTGCTAGCACAGAGGAGGTCAGTGGTAAAATAACTAAGACCTTCCCCATGGCAACTTTGGGTGAGCAATCATCCAAAGGTCCCAGGTGCCAAGAAACCAAGGGTGTGAATAGTGCTTCTGCTAGGCAAAAGACTTCCACTACAAAAAGATCCAATGATCCTTCAAAAGAGGGTAACACTTCTGGATAAGGTGAGGACAGGTATAACTATTTTGAATTGATGGAAACCATGGGAAACATCAACATGGATGTAATCAAACAGGGCAAAGATATAGAAGAGCTTAAAATGATAGTTCTGTCACAACAAGAACAGATTGTCAACTTGAAGCAGATGGTGAGGAACTTGATTTTGCAAAAGAAGAAGAGACAATTTGTGCTAAGGAGAAGGAAATCAGGGGATGATGCTCCCAAAAAGGGGGAGTTCAAGATGAAAGAAGTCACAGATAAGGGGGATCTTGATGGGGAAAAACATGATGTTGAGGGGGAGCATGAAGAAGAAGTAGTAACAGAATCAATAGCAGCAAAAACAGTTAATGTTGCTCAAGCAAATAAAGCAGCAGAAACTGTTAATGCTGTTGAACCAAGTGAAGCAGCAGAAACAGTGAAAGAAGTACTTACAGATCTTGAGATTGCAGAAACTCTAATCAAAGCCAAGCATGATACTCCCAAGGTCATCTCAAAGGCCAAAGGAGTTGTCATAAAAGAAAGAGGTGATGCTGCAAAGAAATCAAGCACTGAGAAGGTAATGAGTAAAGAGAAAGGCAAGGCAAAGCTAGTTGAATCTGGTCAACCAATGAAAAAGCAGAAGCTGATTGAGTCAGATGAAGCTCTAGCTAGAAAGATACAAGCTGGACTTGAAGAGGCAGAAAATGTGCAAGTGGAAAAAGATAGAGAGATAGCTAAAGCTATGGCTGCAGAACTGAATAAAGCCTATCAACAGAGTCTTGCAACTGAAATAGCCAAGCAGAAAGCCATATCTCTGAGGAAGCCTGGAAAGATCAAAATGGCTGCAAAGAAAAGACAACCTTCAAAGACATACCTTGGTGCTCAAGAGAGAAAGAAAATGATTACTTTCCTCAAGGGTGTTGTAGGTGTCAAAATAGAAATGTTCTCAAAGATGTCTTTTGAGAAAATCAAAGGGTTGTATGATGCAGAGATGACAAAGCTTCAAGGAAATGAAACTGCCAGGGTGGAGATGGAAAAGAGAATGAAAGAAAGCAATGATTTCATAGAAAAACCTTTTCCAAATGAACAAGAAACTCCAAAGAAAGAAGCCACTATTGGTGAAAGTCTAAGGACTTTAAAAAGAACAAAGATGATTGCAAGGAGAAGGTCAACAAAGAAGCCTAGAATAGATGAAACAGAGGCAGAGAAGGTTGCTGAAGAAGAAGAAGCACCTGAGTCATCTGAAAAGAAAGATCCTTCAAGCTCTGAGGATGTAAAGATATACATGGTAGTGATGGACAAAGTGCCTGAACCAATTTCAGCTGAACCTGTAGGAGTTAAACCTCCTGAAGTCATTCACTGGGATGTACTGGAGGTAGATGGAAAGGAGTACATAAGGTTGAAGAGGAAAGATGAAAAGTATGAAGTTTACAGTACTTGGGCAAAGATTGTTTGAACATGCTCAAGGTCAGATATTGAAGAAATGTTTGATATAGGGATGAAGTTGTATGCAGATCAGTTGAAAGCTCCAGGGATTTCAATTAAAAAACTGGTAATGGAGTATCTGTGTATGATGTTCAAACCTGATCAAGTGGATGAGATCATAAGGAATGTTTTTCCCAGTCAACAATTGGACTCTATATGAAACTAGTGGAGTATATGCAGTGACTTTGGATTTAAATCACACAGAGTACTTCCTAGTGGATAGAGTGTACAACCATAGCAGACTGAAGCTTCATGCAATGCTGAAGAAGAAGCTAGGATGTGTTCCAGATTCAGAGATGGCTAAGTATTTGATCCAAAGAACAATCAATCAAAGTTTGGGGTTGGATGCAAATACTGGAATATAAGCCATGATGAAGTTTTGGGAGCATCTAAGAAGATCAGATGAAGAACTTGACTTCTCTTCCTAAAAAGTCAAGTTAGGGGGAGATTGTTGGGAACTGAAGAAATGCTTAAGTATGGTTAATGCTGCTACAACAGAATTACTACTGCCAGTACATTGTGATTACTACTGCTAGGAGATTTTAATATTGTTTGACAAGTTAGTACTGCTACTTCAATAGTTAGTATTGCTTGAAGAGTTAGTACTGCTAGTAGTTAGTACTGCTGGAGTTAATACTACTCAGAGTATTAATGCTGCTAAAGATTAATGTTGCTTATAAGATGAGGACTTCGCATGGAAGGATGTCAGCTGGATGGAATGAAGATATTCATGGAAGTTGGAGATAAAGATGGAAGTTTATATTGAAGATCTTTTATTATTTTGTAATTATCTTTATCTTCAGTATATGTATAGAATTGTTTAGAATAGTTTAATATAATTATTCATTCTGAGTTTTAGCTTTTGATAGAGAGAATCAACCTCAAGATTTGTAATCCTAATTCTAGAGAAGTAGAATTCGTATTGGTGAGTCTGTTCATCAATATTGAGGTTGTGTGTTTAATCTTGTAACTTCAATCTGTCAATACAAGTTTACAAGTTGTGATTTTGATTCACTATTACATTGTATGTTTGAATATTAAAGTGCTTTTCCGCAGCTTCTTTAATATTGCTTTCTGAGAGTTTATTCTTGTTTAGAATTAAGATCCTGACAAGGTTGTTCAACTGCCTTTAACCCAATCAACCCAACCCATATGCACCCCTAATTTTTTTTTTTTCGCGTTTGCATTTGAAAATTGAAGATATTTTGCATATTTAAAGGTTGTTTGTCAAAAAGTATAATAAATTTGTATGGGCAGTTTACTTGTTTAACTATATTTGTCGTTTATTTTTGCTTTGATAATAAGTTTAGCTTAATTGATACAATCATTCCCTCTAATAAAATGCTTTAAAGCTATATTTCGCAAACTACTTTATGGCTTATAAGTTAGTTGATAAACTAATTACATTTCATAAAAAAATGTCTGATAAGTTAGATAAAAAATGTAAAAAACAAAAAAGACATTTTGAAAAATTACAACATTTCATAATAAATTTAAAACAAATCACCAATAATATATAATATGTTAATTAGTATAAACAAGGTTGTAAAGAAAAATTAAATAATATATATAGAGTAAATTACATGATTAATCCCTGTGGTTTACACAAAATCACATTGTGCGTCCCTAAATCAAAATAATCATGGAAAACGTCCATGTGGTTTACATTTTCACATTCCATTGATCCCTGTGCCCTAACACCATTAAAATTATTTGTTAACTAGACTAACTTAGAGGGTATTTTAGTCATTTTACCTATTCATTTGTCTTTTATTAAAAAGTAAAAATATACTTTTTATATTTAGATATATACATGTATGCATATATTAGAACAAGACAAACAAACACAGAGGCGTGAATGCTCTCCTCCGGTCATCTTCCTCCTCTTCGGCCGACCATCATCTCCGACTTCTCCCCCTACCACCAAAACACCATAAACCCCTTTTTTCCATCCTCATTGTGCTTCTAGTTAGCACATAGCCCACTGGGTCATAACTTTTTCTGTAGTTCATAGTTGAATGCTTCAAGCTTGGGATATTGGACTTCATAAATCGAACATGGACTAGTGATGGAAATCAAAAGCAAAACCCCTAAACTCAATATTTCTCATAAATCTTCCCAAAAATCAGGTCCATTTTCTAGATATGGCGGATTTGGGTTTCAAACATGCTGCTTTTATGCTTCATGAGTTTGTTTGGATAAACTTGGTTTAGATGGATTTTCTCCTAGGACAGTCAATATCGTCTCAGTGTTAGGGAAAGGGGTGTGGGAGAATGTTGCTGGAGTGATGGAGGTTTGGGGAGTGATGTGGTTTAGGGGAGATGCTGATCGAGACCCGCCTCCATATCAAACCAACAAGGAGATCCACCTTCATTTTCGCCCAACACCGAGATCCGCCTTTCGCTCGCTGTCGATGAGTACCCCTTTGTGCCCCATTCTGCCCAACATCACCAACCCATGGTTGTTCTGTGTTATCGATTTTGGGTACAAAAGTCAGAGTCTGTGAACCAGATCTAGAAGAAACTTCATCAAAACCCGGTAGTTGTGGGGGTGTAGGAGTTGAGAAGATGTCTTCCAAGGGTGGTTTAGACGGAGTTGAGAAGGGAACAAGGTCATGATGGTGGTCTCACCGATGAAGAGAATGAGGCCATGCTGGTGGTGAGGGGAGCAGGTGGTCGTCGATTGCAGCTTCGGGGGTTCTTTATCGGAAAACAGAGAAATTAGGACGGCGAGGTTATATATATATATATATATATATATATATATATATATATATATATATATATATATATATATATATAATATAGTAATATATTTGTTAAACCTTTAATAGAAAATGATTGAAATGACTAGAATACATTCTAGGTTAACCTAGTTAACAAATAATTTTAACGGTGTTGGGGCCTAGGGGTTAAAGGCGTGTGAAAATATTAACCACATGGACGTTTTCCATAGTTATTTTGATTTAGGGACGCACATTATGATTTTATGTAAACCATAGGAACCAATCATGTAATTTACTCTACAAGATATTAATTAAAAGCACAATAAATTGACTATATATATATTATAAAATTTGAATTTGTTAAAACAAATTTTAGAAAAAAAAATTACATTAATTTATGATTTTAAATAACAATTACATAAAATATGAACAAAAGTAAAATTGTTGAACCTCACATATCCTAATTAATTAATAATTTCTCAAAAAAATATATTTTTAATTAAATTAAATACTTTATAAAAATTATTTATCACTATTTTGTTATCTATGAGACAAAATTAAAAATATAACTTTCATTATGTAACTTACATAAATATTTATAGAATTATTATATTTATTTTTTGATAACAAAACATTGAATTATGTTTCAAAAAATAACAATATATAATTAATATGATTTATAATAATTATAAATAATTAATAATTTATATTAATGTATAATGCATAATTAATTAATAATTTTTAATTAATATTAGTAATAGGTAATTTTTATTAATATTTATTAATAATTAATAATTATTTATAATTAATAGTCATAAAAAAAATTACTTAAAAAAGTAATAAATAACAATTAATATTAGTCAGGATAATAATTGGAAAAAGTGTCAAAAGATCCTAAAATACTAGTACAAGTAGTCTTTCAATAAGTTACTTTATGTTTGTCATAGCCATAGTCATGGCCTTTCCAACTTCAGACTTTTACTCGATACAATTTGAGATTAATTTTCGGAAAAAAAAAACAAAAACAAAATATAAGATCACTTGCTATATTAGAGTTTTACAGTAATGTAATATATTTTTAATTCTTAAAATAATGATAATAACGACATTTATATTGGATTATCATATGATTTTAGGTTTCATAATATATTTAGACTGGTCATTATTTAAACTGGTAATTAAGTAACTTTATTACATCATCTATTAAATTAAAATTTGTATTATTCTACAATGTTTATTAAAAACTCTATAGTCCATTCTTGTATTCAACCATGCTATTCTTTTGGTAAATTCGAATATCACAATAAAACATTCATTGATTGATGTTACCTTTTGGTTCTAAAAGAAAATCATAGGGTGCTTGAGAAACTCAAACAACTATGGAAGTTGCTTAAAATGCTACATTTTCTCTCTGTATTTTCTTCATTTTGATTACATGTTTGGTGAATGGATTGGACACTATTTCACTTAAATAACTCAAAAAACTCAATTTTACATTGTTATAGCAAATATGTTGAAAATAACTTTAAACCGATAGTTGGATGGTTACACATTGTTTAAAAGGCAGTTCACCTTTTGAAATATTACATAATAAGTTCATTCTGGTAAATAAAGTTCAAATATGAAATTTAAAGTTTTGTCATAGTTGGAGGGTCAGAAGTGTAACTTGAAGGCTAAATGGTTGAATCCTTATTTCCAATTCAGTTAAACGACTTCTCTAAAGGTGTCTGTGTGTGCCTTTGTGCGCACACTCTTGCCATGAGAGAGTTTTTGGGTAGAGAAGAGCATTGCTTGGATATTAAAGAAGATAAAAGGGTTGGAGTCTCCATTTTCAGGTGTTATAAAGATTTTATGTTTTGTAAATCATTTAAATTTCAAGTTGGCATAGTTATTTAGTCTTGTACTTGAAAAACCTTAAACTCTCTAGATCTATAGATATAAACCCTTTAGGGAAGATGTTGTATTTGAGGACTAAGAGGGTCAAAGAGGATTGAAACATCGGATGACCCGACTTTTTAGTTGGTTTTGAATCTTAGGATTTCATCTTGAGAATTTGATGCATGTGTGAAGTTGAGGTATTAGATTTATATGACATCTTGGTTATTAAAGAAGAAGTCCTTGTCGTTTGGTATCTACGAGCTAAAATTTTTATGTGAATATTTGCCTTTGGGTCGATTGGCATTAAAGGTCGACCCGGTTGACATCATGTTGTATGTTAGTGGCGTTCCTTCTTGGTGGGTCTTCCTGAATGGAGAAGATTTTGTGGTTCTTTTATTAGGGTTGTGTAGTTTTGCGATTCTAGTTCCCATTTTAGGTGTCAACTTTAAGTCGATACTGGGATTAACACAATGCAAGCCAAGGAGGTGGTATTGGTTGGTGTACCCACAATTATGGTATGTTCATTCCAGGATATTAGGTATCGACATTTGATTTTGGAGGTCAATGACCATTGGAGTACTTGTGAGTATTTCCCATGAGTTCTAAGAAACACTTGCAATATAAGTGATAACTCTAAAGAGATTAGATGGTGATAAATAAGTATTGATGGTTAAAGAATTTTTTTATTGGTAAGGATTTTATCGATTGGTGATGGTCGATACTTGAATGTATTATGGGAGTTGTGCAATCGATGATTTTGGGATAGTCGACTATTTATAGAGTCTATTGGTATGTTCCAAGATGGAACATTAAGCCAATAGCAAGAATGGTTATCGTGCATTATGACAGTTTGGAGTAAATATTTTGAGATGTAGTCAATAAGGATTTCTTCAAGGGGATGGTAATAATCTTTTAGGGTAGTGACTCTTAAGAAAAGCCATGATCAGGAATATTTATCGTTATTTCTCATGGGATTGTTGTTCGGATATTAGAAGATTTGAAATGATGGAGTTTAGTTGAATTTCTTAGGTAGACCTTAAGTGGAAATCTTTTTATTGAGGAGGCTTTGATTGGCCGAGGTTAAAGTATTGATGCAGTACTGACATCAGATAATCTATTCAAGAATGCTTAGGTGGGTCCTTTACCACCTAGGTAAAGACGACATGGTAGTGAGTACCTGATTCGAAAAGAATGTGACTGCTGATAATCGAATCAGTTTTCTTGAGAAAATTATTGAAGTGTTGAATGCAAGGGAGAAACGTATATCAATTTGATAAAGGTTGTTAGAGAAAAATTTAAGAGTAAATTCACTTTGGACAAACATTTGTGGATAAGTAGTTGAGGTCATAATCTTCCCTTGAAGTAGTATGAGACACCTATGGTTGGGAGGTAACAGAGATTATGTTGTTGATGATCGCTATAATTAGGTTCATTGTCCACCCCAGTGGTGGTGTTATGTATCACCGGTTTAGATTGGGTTCGGTGTTATTTATCGTGAGGATCGACATAACAACGTTGACTAAAAGATAATTTGGTCCTGGTATGAGGACAAATTATGTTGAGACATTCCCTTGGAAGAGGAGTTAATTGGTGGTCAAATTGAGAGTAAGTGCATTCTCGGGTCGTTAACCTTTTGGCGAACGTTGATTGGCAACCCATCTTTAAGACTTGCACCACATGTTTTGTGCCTTTCTTGAAGCATTTCATGCGCCTCTCATGGTTCATATATTTTCCAGAAAAAATTGTAACACCCTCAAATTTGAAAATAACAACTAATTTAAAATTTTCTAAATACATCAATAATTGAATTACCTAAAATAACAATTTAAGGTTTAACTTCAATAGGCACAACTCAAACCTTATACGAGTTCTATAATAAGAACGGATGTTACTAAAACCCAATAACATTCGCTATCTCCAAAAGCGGAAGACGTCATCAAATAGCTAGAACCTTTTCGCACATCTAGTTGCTCTCGACTTTTCACTGTGTCGCTAGTACCATAACCCCATCAAGGACCTGATGCACATGCCGACAAATAAAAAAGTTAGGCTTAGCACCTAGTGAGTTCAAGAGTTTTCAACAATTATATGAAACGGTAATCGGAAGAATGCTTTTTAAATCACGGTTTGTAAAAAGGAATGTACAAAAATATAAAAGTAACACCTTTCCTAAAACCCACTATTTGGTGATGAAAACCCCAATACAAAACATTCTTTCAAAAATGAATTCAAATCCAAATACTCACACAAAACGTGAATAACGATAAATGCGAAAATATTGATACTCGGATAAAAAATTATTACCCAAACTACCGAAATATGAGAAAGACCCAAGCCCCAAAATTATAACTTATGGAGAACACCCCATACTCAAAACGTCATCGAAAAACATGGATAAAACTAAATACCTAATAACAACACCTTTCGGTGATGGGGGAGACCCGATTTCCATGGTTAGTGGAGGAACACAAAAGTAGGTCACTTTCCAAGTTATTGAGCTCATCATACTAGAACCCATGGCCATGAGCTCACCGAATCGTACTAAGATGTGGATGAGGGCACCTGAGGATCCTAATCATACTCATTTACTAGGATTACATTTACGGCCCTAGGCTAGTATCCGACTCCACATAACCGTACCACGTTGCCTTCGAGGACCTAATGTCTCAACTAGTTACAAATGTGAAATAAATATCCCATAAAAATAGACTCAAAAATTATGTCACAGGGCCAATGGAAGATGTTTGACTCCAGGAGCCTGCACCATAAGGTCTTCGATGACCCCATGACTAATACTGGTTCCAACATGGAAACAACCGCCCTTTTTGAATAATAAAGACCGACTCATATGCCTAGGGATCCATTACGTTACAGTTTATAACATTAGATGACTCCAATTGAATGACCACGCATTCAAAACATGTAATTCTCAAATGATACGCAATAAACCCAATCATACTCAAAACTCCACAACGACTATTAAAACCGGACAAATGTCCTCAAGACTCATCTTATTCAAAACCGAGCTAAAAACTCAACAATTTACTTTATTATACAATTAAAGCAGTGTAAACAATAGAACACATTTAACCAATGATTATGCAAACACAATGACCAAAATTATGATTAACCCAAAACTCATCAAATGTAACCGAGTTAATATTTCGAGTTCTAAATCCGAAGAAGAGGAGGAGGAAGAAAAACCTTTAAACCTAAGAGAAACTGAGAACGATTATCGTATGAAAGCAGACATTCCGTTTTTCTACGGAACCATGGGAGTACAAGAATTTTTAATTTAGAAAATCGGAGTCCAGCGATTCATTGACGTTATAGAGGTTCCCAAAAACAAGTTGATAAAGTTGGGTGGTTTCCGTCTAAAGAGCATCGTGCCTTGTTGTGATATAAACTGGTTGAGAAAGACAATTACACCGAAAGGAACTAGTTTGATCTTGGAAGAGGATGAAACAACTTATGATGATACGATTCTCATCGAAAGATTATGAACATATCATCCACAAGATGTACCTTGAATGCAGACAAGATATGCGAGCCATCACTGAATACACTATGGACTTTCTATGCCTTTCTGAATGCAATGAGATTGGAGAGATCGAGGGGCAACAAGTGGCACGTTACATTAGTGGGTTGAAAGGCTCGATTCACGATAATATTGGATTTGAAATTGTGTGGATCGTAACTGAAACCTCAAGCCTAGCCATGAAAGCAGAACTAATGGAACGATCAACTCGCACTCCATCACTTTCTTCCCAAAGGAAGGCGGAAACCATAGGTGTTGAGTTCAATACAGGTAAAAATCCTTCCGAAGCCATAGAAAGACCGTGGTAGTCAAGATTCCAACCTGCTACCAAGGAACATGGGAAACTCTAGTGAAACGATATTCAGGAAGAAGACACCCAATCTGTATGCAAAACCAATGGGACTCAAGTGCTATCGTTGTGGTCAGCCTGTCCATAGATCAAATGAATGCACAAATTGAAAGACAATCGGCCTGGTGGAAGGTGGAGACAATGAACGGAATGATGATTATGAAGGAGTTGAATTCGCAGAGGAATATTTTTCAGAAAAAATCAACATTATGCTCTAACAAGTCTTGCTATTATCAAAAGAGGATGGGCAACACAATAATATCTTCAGATCTTATTGTTCTATCAGCAACAAGGTATGTGGTCTAATCGTGGATAATGGTAGTTGTGAGAACTTAGTGCCATAAAAATTGATGGATTGCTTGAAACCATCAATACAACCTCTTAACACACCTTATTCTCTTGGTTCGGTGAAATGAGATCCAAAAGTTGAAGTAACCCAAACTTGCAAGGTGCCTATCTCCATTAGGAAGCACTATAAGGAAGAAATAATCGGTGACATGCTTGTCATGAATACGTGTCACATCCTACTTGGCTGACTTTGGTAATATGACAATCATGTCCTGTATAAAGGATGAGATAATGTGATGTTATTTCGCTAGGGTGAGCATAAAATTACCATGAAGCCTGATTTGCACTTTGAGAGAGACATAAAGAAGAAAAAGTAAAATTTCCTGATGATTGCCATGAACAATCATCCGGAGGAAGAAGTCAAATTCAGATCAAGGAAAGTCAATGTTCACAACAAACCACAACCTTTGAAGCAAGGGCAATTCAAGGTTCCTGATACGAGTGGTTACCAAAAAGATGCAAACCGAACTCATTCTTTTAGTATGAACTCGGGTCGAGTTCTTCAAAAGTGGAGGAGACTGGTATAGAAAGGTTGGCTAGCAGAATCATGATGCAAATCAGATGAGGAACAAAACCCAAACAAGGCCACCCACGACCCTTTACGCGATTTAAGTCGCCTGGCGAGCCGCATAACCCACTGGATGTTTTTGGCAGAAACTCCCACAACCAACCCTACCGCTTAAACTGCATGTCTAGTCGCCCATGTCCTCTCAAGCGAGTCCACATCCGTCGATCATATTTCCTCTTTTATTTAATGTTTATCTTAAATAATTATTTTATTAGTTACATAATTAATTTATGATTTATCTTTAGTTATTATCTTTATTTAGTTTCCTAATTAGTTTATGGTTTTACATTCCATAGTTATCTTTTAGCCTAGCTTATAAATAGCATTCTTTATTTTCATAGTTAATCATTTTATTAATTGATAAAAGTTCATCGTTCATAGAGTATTATCTTAATTTTTGAGTTTTACGTTTGTAATTCTCATTTATCAAAAGGGTTTAGACGATTGTCGACTTCTCCGCAACTTCCCGCTGCATCACAAGCATAACACTTGTGTACCAACAAAAATTTCATGTGTATCATCATACAAAACCGTTCTTTAGCACTTGGGGGCCAATTTTATATTGTTTAGAGTATTTAATCAACGAATATAAAACTACAATCCACCTTAGTGTCTCACTAATTTATATCAGAAAACAAAAATAATATATCGTATCATTGCCTCGGTAATTTGTATATATGTATATTTGTTATCTCATTTTGCATTGTAATCGAAAGATTTAGGTGTAATAGGACCTCCAAAAAGATTGGAATGTCATCATACATAAAAACTGTTCAAGTGTTGTAAGGTCATTGTTGATTTTCCTGACTGTTCTTCAGGATCCTTGGGATTAGTCGAACTGCATGCAAGTGGTCCGACATCCATGATTAACAAAAACAAAATTGTCCATGCATGGCATATATATATATATATATATATATATATATATATATATATATATATATATATATATATATATATATATATTCATAGCATGACATTACCATGGCATATTTATGTAAATTCATGAATGTAAACACATAGTACGTAAACATATATCTTAATTTTCATACAATTCATGAAAACTCATGTGACTTGTTATATAAGCTGGCTACAATGTATTTGTATCTTTTCAACTAAGAGGTTGTTTGTTTACCTCTTAATGGTTCTATTAAGAGGCAACATTTGAATCGCTAAGAGGTAAATCATGTTATTGTTCGTTAGTCAAAATTCCAAATGTCTAATTAATTTCGTGTTTGATCCAAGAGTTACATTAATAGTTTGAAAAAGTCAAGATGCTTGTAAAGTCTCCATCACAATTATAATTAAAAAATCATTCACAAAAATGCCTAAATTTGAATGTGCCCAAAAATTATAAAGCCTAAATTTGAAAACGTCCAAAGAATTATAATGCCTAAATCTAAATATGTCCGAAAATTTATAATGCCTACTTTTGAATATGTACAGAAATGAACATTAATAATGAAATACATTTTAATTATTATACATGGTTGATTAATTAATTAGTGATGGAAATATCTTTTTTCTTTGTAAATTAATAAAACAATATCTGTAATTTTCGTATAATAAGGTTAACCAAATGTTGACCATATCACCATATTTATCAATATATTATAGCATAATTATGATTATTTTATACATTTCATCATAATACTAGAATTGTACTCGCACAATGCAGCGAGATACATCACGATTTTAATGTTTCATTTTATTTATAATTTTGTCGATTTACAGTACGATTTTGGATGGTTTTGAGAAAGAGATAATGTTTTTTTTATAAACTTGTTTAATTTAGGTTTAATAATATAATGTTATTTATATAAAAAAATTAAGTATTTTGTTAGAATTCAATGATTATCTTATATATTTTAATGACATCTAGAAAAAATAACCAATTACATATTTAATAATATAATTAAAACAAAATTATAGTAATATAATATATTAATTAATAGTGATACATAGAAAAGTCTGCATAAAAGGAAGACCTTGCACATACCAAATTGGTGGGTGTTAGAAGTTTGCAGTAGTAATATGTATCTTGTGCTTTGATACTTGTAAATTAAGAAAATTTTAAAATCTTGCATAAAATGATGGTACATTGTGCCTAATAATTTGTATTTAATAGTTTTTTATTCGTGCTTTATAATATAGTATAGATATAGATTAAATAATTGAAATGTGATAATAATATCGTAGTTTAATTAAACCATAGCCTAATTAAAAAATTCAATGAGATATTAACTCAATCGTGACAATTTAAATTTTTTGGTTAAAATTACAAATCGTTGCTAAAATGTTATTTTAAGAAACTTAAAGAATCATAAATATATTTTGGACAAAGGACTATATTGATAACTTTAATAAGAGACGAAAGGAATTGCCAGAAAATGGCTAGGATTTTCATTAAAAGATAAATATTACAAAAGATACAACAACTATATATAAGGAGACAATAAACCCCAAAATAACTAAAAAATATAAAAGAACAAAACAGGCCCTATACTATTTTACAAACTTCATAAACTTATGGGGCAAAACATTGATTTTAAAACATATAAAATTGAAATCATCAAAAAATATATGTTTTGAAGTAAAATTCGTTGCATTTTAATGAATTCCTGATTAAATGTTTAAAATATTAGAGTAAGCTCTAAATTTGGTCCTTGTGGTTTACTGATAATTTTGAAAGTGGGACCTGAACTTTAATAAGTCTGAAAACCATCCTTGTGGTTTTTATTTTGATCTGAAAATGGTCCCTGACCAATAACTCCGTTAAGTTTTTTCGTTAGAAGAAGGGGTATTTTTGTCTTTTACAATTATTACCTATTTTTATTTTAAAACAATAAATAAGTCTTAATGGGATTGTTTATGGCGACATCCCACCAGTCCACCACCACGATTTGCTTACGGCGATCACTCCCCTCCCCCTTATTTGCTTACGCCGACCACTCCCCTCCCCTCTATTTGCTTACGGTGACCACTCTAGGCATGGAAATAGGCCCCGACCCGTCGGGGAACCCGGTCCACCCGCCCCGATCGGGGATGGGGATTCCCCGCTAAATCGGGGATGGGGATGGGGACGGGGATCCCCGTTTGTCTCAAACCGGGGATGGGGACGGGGACGGGTATCGCACTCCCCGCCCCACCCCGTCCCCGTTTTATATTTTAATTAATATTTGATATATATTTATTTAAACTAAATTGGTAATTCATAATTTCCTATTTCCTAACTAGGTTTATAATATAAAATTGTTATTTTTTAGATGTTAGTATGTATTTTGGATGTCAATCAAAATACAATTACTCGATATGGTTTTGAATCTTACTCGATATCTTTTGGTACGTTTGAAGTTAAGTTTTTTTTTTCCCCGAATTCGGTTGAATTTATTTTGGTTTTAAGTTATTAATTATTATATGATGTTGTGATTTTTATACTAAATTAAATTTCTTTCGATTTTAGGTTTATTGGAAATATGTGATATTTAAACATGTGTGGTGTCTCATATATTTAATTTAAATAACTTACATAAACGGAAAAAGAAAATCCCCGTTTCCCCGTTGGGGATCCCCGTTCCCCGTTGGGGATGGGGATGGGGATGTGATCATATTCCCCGACGGGGACGGGGATGAAGATGAAGATGAGGGATTGGGGACGGGGATGGGGATTGAGGTCCCCGCCCCAACCCCGCCCCATTTCCATGCCTAGACCACTCCCCTCCTCCCGATTTGCTTATGGCGACCACTCCCCCCCCCCTCGATTTGCTTACGGCGACATCCCACCACCAACGATTTCCACCATCGCTATCGCCCTCTAGTTTCCGGCGACCCTCCTTCTTCTGTGTTTGCGGCCTCTTTCTTCTATGTTTCCGGTGACCCAAACAATTAAGAACCCCCATCATCATCTGTTTCCTTGTTGTAACCTCCCCTCACCAGTCACCACTGTTGTAAAACACACCCTCCGACGCCCCCTCATCAAAGTTGTTGATAAACTCAATATGTTTCATCTTACTCTTTGGAAGCTCCGACAAAATAGATCTCCCCGTTTCCTCGTTTGTTTTGTCTCCTGCAACTCCCCCTCCTCTAATGAACCACGCCCTCCATCTTAATTTCGAGCTCCACCTAGATCCACACCTACCATAGAAAAAGTCGCCTCCCTTTTAAGCATCATACCAGCATTCACACTTTAGAAAGTTGTGAGGATATGGCTGAATTTCATTGAAACTTTGAGAATATGAGTTCATGTTCTCTTGTACACATCAAATTGGAGGAACCAAATCAAGGAAGCATAAAAAACAGAGGGAGACGATGGTGATGGGATGATTTCAACAACCAAATCGAAGAACACGATGGTGATGGCGTTGTGTCAAAAACCAGATGGAAGAAGACAATGGTGATGGTTTCAGATCTGTCTCCAACTTGCTTGGGGAACCGATTATGGGAGACGGTGTATCTTTTAGCAGAGGAAGAAGGCGGTGGTGGCATGAAGAAAGTGTTGGTGTTTTGACGTTGACGGTGGCCATTGAAGTTCACTGTGTAAATATACATACATATATGTGTCTACGTATATATATATATATAAATAAGTATATGTTATAGGATAAGTGTGCCATCGTCTAAAGGATATGACGATAGAGATAGAGATAGTGATAGAGATAGAAATAAAATATATCAGAGTTAGATTAGAACTAGAATATCTAGTTATATACCTGTAATCCATCCCTATATAAAGGGTTTATGATTAATGAGAATTTACTAACTTTTCTATTCTGTCTATATTCATTGAGCTTCATCTTCTTTTCTTTTCTTTTTTTCTTTCCCTTCTGGATTTGAAAGATATTTTTTTTACTTTTCTGTCAAAAAAATAAATAAATAAATAAAGGCCAGATTTTTACCATGTATGACTAGATTTTATATATATATATATTAAAAAAAAAAGATTTATATTAATTTATTTATCTATTTAATAAATATATAAGTCTTGAGTTTTGTATTACGATTTAGATAAGGTTTTTTTTTTAGAAATTTTTTTTTTGTAAAATTAGAAATCGCATCCTCTCGACTTTCGATATTTATCGTCTATGCCCTTATTTCATTTAAGTGGTTTTAATTATTCTACCATGTTATATTTATGCTTGTTGGTTCATACAATATTTTATATGGATAATTATTATATTCTCCTATTGTTTATAAACTTTTTTCTTTCTTCCGTTTTTCTTGTTCAATATTTTTTTATATATGTGTGTTTATTTAATGTTTTAAGCATATTATTATCATGAAGATAGCTTACTCTTTTAATTAATCTTTGAATTTGATTGCTAAAATTACGTTTCGTGAATATCTGTTTTGTGAATATCTTATTACTGATATAAATATTATTTCATATATATAATTTTGCTATAAATCAAATATTAAATATGAGAATAATATATGGTTTGCCCCAAAAGACCTGTGGTTTGTTTGGTTGATTTTTTTTTTTGGGAAAATTAAAATGTATTAATTGCAAAGGGTTGTAATTTTATTTTTTTTAGATAGGGACAATTGTAAATAGAATAGATATTGTCAATTTTCTATTAAAAAAAAATGTAATCATCCGAAGACGGAGTTCCAAGAAATCAATAAGGAGTCTTTGGAGTTCAGCAAAATGGCGAAGTCGGTGGAAGCTTCAAGATGTCGTTAGACTGACCGTGGTGGTTGTCTCACAACACCACTTTAGGGGGGCAAAACCATATATTATCAATTGTTGTGGTTGTTTATTCTGTGTTTGTTTTTTTTTATTGCTTTTATTATGTTATGATAAATGCAAACGATTTTAAAATAAAAGCAAACGAAAAAAAATAATTTTTTTATTCGATAACTAATGATGTTTTAAAATTTTGATATGCTTATCAAAATCCAACTGTTTTTTGAATAAAACTTTTTTTCCCAAACATTATTAAAAGAAAATTAATGTTTTCTAAAACTTCAAACATTTCACAAAAGTTATTCATGTATTTCATAAACGAAAATAATCGCATTGCATTGAAAGATTTTGTCAAAACGGGTGTAAATAGCCTAAAGGTTTGCAGGGATTTAAGTAATCCACGTGATTCCCCTCCTTACCTGGAAATCCAAAAGTGTTTTTGCGATTTATTTTTGAATATTGAGATGCTTAGATAACATTTTCAGCAAAAGAAATGTTTGAAATACAATCTTATATTGCCATGATAATGAAATTTCATGTGCATCCTATTTTTTTCCCTCATAAAATAAGAATACCTTATCTCTTGTTTATGTAGATGGCTGAACCTACTCGCCCCGAATTTGATATCCTGGATTCAGAAGGACTTGAATACCACAGATGGGTATCCGATGTAGAAACCACCTTCATTGGCAAGGACTATAGCTACACAATCAACCCCCCTACTAACCCTAAAAACAAACCGTCAGAAAAGGTACAAGCAAATGCCTTAATGTTCTTGAGACGACACATTGATCCCAGTCTTCGATGGGAGTACCTTCAACTGAAAACCCCCAAAGAACTGTGGGACGCACTGAAAGGAAGATTCGGGAATATTCATGACTCTTTACTTCCTGAACTAATCGTACAGTGGAATGAAATCCGCCTACTCGATTACAAAAAGGTAAATGATTTCAACAAAGAAATGTTGCGTCTCAAAGCACGTTTAAACTTTTGTGGAAAAGAACTCACAAAAGATGACATGATTCAGAAAACACTTTCCACTTTCCCTACATCAGCAATCATACTAATGAATCAGTATCGATTGGAGTATGATAGTAAAAGAATCACAACCTTTAACAAACTTATCAACCTACTGCAAGTGGCTGAAAGACACAATGAAGTTCTTTTGAATAACAACGCTAGACCTGTCGGGACAAAGAAACTTCCTGAATCTAATCATGCAAGCGTTAGAGGTGGAAAGAACTCCAAAGGACGGGGAGTTAAAAATATTGAATCACACGCGCGTGGAAACTATTCATCACGTGGGCGTGGGCGTGGACAGGGTCATAAGCAGGGCCATGGGCGTGGCCGTGGACAAGGGTGCGGCAATAGTCGTGGTGGATTTTCCAATTCATGGCACAGAGATGCAACTGCTGGACCAAGTAATCAAGGTCACTCTAAAGGAAAAGCACCAATGGTCGATTCTGCCAAAAGAGCAAGAGAAGGAAATGAACCTTGCTATAGATGTGGCATCATTGGGCACTGGTATAAGAATTGTCGAGCAAGCGACAACATAGCCGCCACCTACAAGAGATATAGGGAATCCAAAGAAAAGGAATCTCACTACCTTGAAGAAACAAATGATCTCCCAGAAGCCAACTTAACAGTTGCAGATTTCACCAATAACAAAAGCAATAATTCATCGCTAGAACTCCCAGATTTTGACTAATTTTCCCACCTTTTTCATTTATAGTTATTGAAACACTATTTGGTATTATTATTATTATTATTTAGCGAACTTAATTTATTGTTTGAATTGATGATTAAATAAATTTTATTTTGTGTCTATCTAAACCATTGATGTAAAGGAATACGTCAAAGCAATTAAATATTCTCCGTTCCTTGTAGGAATGTATCGAGGAGAACTGGAGTGCTTAGTTGACTGTGGGACTACCCACACAATACTAAGAAACATATTACTATTCACTGAAATAAGTGATTATAAATCCTCAATGTCCACAATGATTGGATCATCCAACTTAATACTTGGTCGAGGAACTGCCATTTTCTTGTTACCTAATGGCACTAAAATGACAATCACAGAAGCACTCTATGCCCCTAAAGCTAAACGAACCTTGTTAAGTTTCACAGATATACGCTCGAACGACTATCATATTGAAACACACCGTGAGAATGGAAATGAATATATGTACATCACCTCTAATGAATACGGAAGGAAACGTATATTAGAGAAATTAATATGTCAAGATAGTGGGTTATATCTTACCACAATTCGGGTTATTGAATCATATTATGTCATCAATAATGGAATTTGGAATAGTGACATATACAAGCTCTGGCATGACCGCCTGGGGCACCCTGGCCGTGATATGATGATACGTGTGTTGAAAAACACACATGGACACCCTTTCTTTTGAATGAAAGGAAAGATGAAGCAATTACTTGAATCAACGAAATTGCAATCGTTGTCTTCTGAAGCACAAGAAGCAACAATATCATCACAATATGCCTCCTTGAATAACCCTAGCTTTTGCAAAGCATGTTCCTTAGCTAAAACAGGATCGAGACCATCCTATGCTAAAGACACAAAGCAAAACATTCCATTTTTACAACGTATACAAGGTGATATTTGTGGACCTATACATCCAGAGTGCGGGCCATTCAAGTATTTTATGGTTCTGGTTGATGCTTCGACACAATGGACGCATGTCGCACTATTGTCCACACGAAACGCTGCATTTGCAAAACTCCTAGCACAAATTATACGTCTGAGGGCTCACCACCCTGATTATCCTATCAAGTCTATACGACTTGATAATGCTGGAGAATTTACATCACAAGCATTTGATGATTATTGCATGTCTATTGGGATCGATGTAGAGTATCCCGTACCCCATGTGCATACACAAAATGGTCTCGCAGAAGCTACCATCAAAAGGATACAGATGATGGCCAGGGCATTGGTTATGCGCACCAATTTACCCACTTCTGCATGGGGTTATGCAATATTACATGCAACTTTACTTATTCGTTTTAGGCCCACTACTAGCCAACCATTTTCTGCGTACCAGTTGGTAACTGGATATGAGCCTGATATTTCACATTTACGCATATTTGGTTGTGCAGTATATGTGCCAATTGCGCCCCCACAGCGCACCAAAATAGGTCCTCAAAGACGATTAAGTATATATGTTGGATATGAATCTCCAACAATTATCCGCTATTTAGAACCCTTGACGGGTGATCTATTTACCGCAAGATTTGCGGATTGTCACTTTGATGAGACAGTCTTCCCGTCGTTAGGGGGAGATAGGAAAAAGGATTTTCCAAGGGAACGACAGGAATTGTCATGGAATGTTCCCACCCTGTCTCATTTTGATCCCCGCACTTCACAATGTGAAAGTGAAGTCAAACGAATACTAGATCTTCAAAACGTAGCAGACTCGATACCTGATGCGTTCACTGATATTGCAAAAGTGACAAGATCACATATACCGGCTGCAAATGTACCCGCAAGGTTAGAAGTCCCCAAACAGGGGCACAACACCATCGGAAATAGTGTTGCAACCACACACTGTGGAAGTGTGGTTGAGGTCGTGGCTCCCAAAAGGAAAAGGGGGAGGCCACTTGGTTCGATAGATACTCATCCAAGAAAGAAAAGGGAGAGTAAGGCACAATCTGACCCACTTATCATCAATACTGAAAACCCTTCTCATGAGATTGTCTCTGATTACAGTTATGTCCATGAATCATTACTGGAGGACGCTCCGAAGTCAATATTGATTCCAGAGAACAAAGAAATCTCAATGAATTATGAGAATGCACACGAGTTGATGGAAAGATCATCCATACTCATTGATGATATATTTGCATATACTGTTGCTCATGAGATCATAGAGCACGATGACATCGAACCACGCTCAGTTGAAGAATGTCAACAAAGAGCAGACTGGCCTAAATGGAAAGAAGCAATCTAGGCAGAACTAGATTCTTTGGCAAAGAGACAGGTATTTGGTCCGGTAGTGCTAACCCCACCAAGTGTAAAGCCTGTAGGACATAAATGGGTCTTTGTCAGAAAGCGTAATGAGAAAAATGAAGTCATAAGATATAAGGCTCGTCTTGTGGCGCAAGGTTTCTCACAACGCCCTGGGATTGACTATGAGGAGACATACTCCCCTGTAATGGACGTAATAACGTTCCGCTATCTAATTAGCCTAGTAGTTTCCGAAGGACTGGAAATGCAGCTTATGGATGTGGTTACTGCATATCTCTATGGGGATCTGGATTCAGAGATATACATGAAAGTGCCAAATGGCCTTCCACTACCTGATTCGAGTAAGCCACGAAGTGCGTTTGCAATTAAACTAAGGCGTTCACTCTATGGATTAAAACAATCCGGACGGATGTGGTATAACCGTCTGAGTGAATACTTGATTGGAAAGGGATATAAGAACGATGAACTGTGCCCCTGCGTTTTTATAAAGAAGACAAGTTCTGGATTTTCAATCATAGCTGTGTATGTTGATGATATGAACATAATAGGTACTCTTGAAGAAATAAGAGATACTGCAAGCTATTTGAAATCTGAATTTGAGATGAAAGATCTTGGGAAAACTCGGTTTTGTCTAGGTATAGAACTAGAACACCGAGCTTGTGGAATTCTAATCCACCAATCCGCTTACATCCAAAAAATGCTCAGGCGATTTAATATGGATAAAGCGCATCCGGCTAGCACTCCCATGATAGGTCGAAGTTTGGACATAATGAAAGATCCATTTCGTCCAAAGGATGATGATGAAGAAGTGTTGGGAGCTGAAATTCCCTATCTAAGTGCAATAGGCGCATTATTGTACTTAGCACAATGTACTCGACCTGATATTGCATTCTCAGTGAACTTGTTAGCTAGATTTAGCTCGGAGCCAACGCAACGTCATTGGAATGGTATCAAAAATATATTTCGATACCTAAAAGGAACCATCGACATGGGCTTATTCTTTCCCTACAGTGAAACCCCAAATGATATATTAGTAGGCTTTGCTGATGCTGGGTACCTCTCTGACCCACACAAAGGTCATTCCCAAACAGGATATGTTTTTACAATTGGGAACACGGCGATTTCTTGGAAATCTACCAAGCAAACCCTTGTAGCTACCTCGTCGAACCATTCAGAAATTATTGCTTTACATGAGGCGGTTCGAGAGTGTATATGGCTAAGATCTGTCATTACACATATTAGAGGAGCAAGTGGTTTAAGTTCAACCACTAAAAATCCTAATGCATATATGAAGATAATGCAACCTGTATTGAACAAATGAAAGTAGGATATATCAAGGGTGATAATACAAAACATATTTCGCCAAAGTTTTTCTATAATCAGCAACAACAGACTCTCCTTAAGATTCAAGTGAATCAAGTAAGATCTGAGGAGAATGTGGCTGATTTGTTTACCAAATCATTGCCTAAGGCTACATTTGAAAAACATGTGGAAAGCATTGGAATGCGGAGACTTTCTAAACTCTCTTGATTAACGTACTCATCAGGGGAAGTAGTAGAAAAAAGGGGGAGTCTACTATACATGTGATATTAGTATGTTGTGCTCTTTCCTTCACCCAAGGTTTTATTTTTCCCAATGGGTTTTGTTCCTTGGTGTAAGGTTTTAGTGAGGCAACAGTTTATATTACTCCCATGATTGATGTATAAATCTGATGGAATAATAGACTAAAGGAATAGTCTATACACAGGTGCGTTGTACTCTTTCCTTCGTTTTTTTTCCCATTGGGTTTTTATTTTGACGCAAGGTTTTAACGAGGCAACGATATTGCACCATCACTCCTTTGACTCGGCACAAGGGGGAGTGTTATAGGATAAGTGTGCCATCGTCTAAAGGATATGACGATAGAGATAGAGATAGTGATAGAGATAGAAATAAAATATATCAGAGTTAGATTAGAACTAGAATATCTAGTTATCTACCTATAATCCATCCCTATATAAAGGGTTTATGATTAATGAGAATTTACAACTTTTCTATTCTGTCTATATTCATTGTTCTACAACAGTATATATATATTTTAAAAACAAAATTAAGAAAATAGCTTAAAAGACAAAATCGTCCCTCACTCTAACAAAGATTATTAACGTAGTTAGTGACGAGGGACTACTTTCATATCAAAATGCAAACCACAAGGATGATTTTTAGACTTATCAAAGTTCATGTCCCACTTTCAGACTTTTCATTAAACCTCAAGGACCAAAATTAGAGTTTACTCAAAATATTATATATAAAATATCAAAATAAAATATATATTTTTTTACATAAAATAAAATTAGAACAAAATAACATTACATTTTCATGTATATTGTTTAAAGGTGCCATAGTTTATGAGATTTCAGCTCTTATTCATGATTATGTTTTAAACACAATCACATGAATGATTATAAATATTAGAGTAAACTACACTTTTGGTCTTTGTGGTTTTCCAAAAGTAACACCTTTCGTCACTACAGTTTTAAAAATACAGTTTCACCATCGTGGTATGCAAAAACGACCGGATTTGGTCCCTGTCTCTAACGGCCGTTAAATAATCTCGTTAGATGAGGGGTATTTTCGTCTTTTTAACTTTTTTTAATTATTGTTTTATTTTCTATTTAAAATAGAAAATCCTTTGTAAGGATATCTCATTGGCACCGACATACCCTCGACCATCGTCTCCGATGAACTTTCCTATCATCTTCTCCGATGAACTTTCTGATCATCTTCTCCGTTCAACTCCAAACCCAAACCTCAAATGTTCCTCTGTCATTCCTATGTGTTTCTGATAAGCTTTAAAGTTCAAATCAAACACAATCCTCTGTTTTTCATCTTCTTTCTCAAATTTCTGTTTTTTTGAACCAATTGTAGGTCAAGAACTATTGCATATTTTAAGTTTTCAAAAACATGATTCAACTTCATACCCCACTGCAAACATTTCTTGGAGTATATGTCACCACCCTCAACCATCCACCACTCACCACCATCATCATCATATAAAGCATATTATGGTTATGGTGTTGAGAAAAATTGTAGAATGAACAAAAATCCAAAATCAAGAACATCAAATATATCAAGAACATCAAAAGAACAAATCTATGAGTTCATTAAAAATTTGTGATACATAAGTGAGATCCCTAAAATAAAAAATCTAGGTAGAAATCTCAATGAAACACAAAAATAGACTTGAATCGGGATTCATCTCCACCTCCACCCCACCTTATCTGCATCAACCTTTACCAAAACCTATTTGAAGTTCTTGTATCAAACCCTAAAAACAAGTGAATCAGAACCAAAAAATCAACCTCCATCCCCACCTGAATCTGCATATTTTAGTTCCAGTTTGTTGTTGCTTGGATATGATAAAATAAAGCAATAGCTTCGAGGAAGCTGGAGATCGAAGGCCGGAAAACTCCGATTTTGTCCTTACCGGAGTGCAGAGATGAAGATCAATGATGAGAGCTTTGGGGACAATGGATATCAATGACCAGAGAGGTAGATTTGCAGGCATGGGGATGCGCCAGAGATGTCACCGGTGTTGGATTTGGAGATGGTCGCCGATTTTGGGTGGGGGTTCATCTGAAGAGGCACCGGAGAAGGCAATCAGGAAAGTGGAGGGGGTAAAGGGTGGGACGTTTTCTAATCAGGTATGTATATATATATATATACATATTATATAAATAAACTAAGTTACAATTTTAGTCTCTGTAATTTATATATTTGTTTATTTATTAAAGAAAAATGTAATAAAAGTTAAAAGGATGAAAATGCCCCTCATCTAACGAGATTATTTAACGGCCGTTAGAGACATGGACCAAATCCGGTCGTTTTTGCATACCACGATGGCGAAACTGTATTTTTGAAACTGTAAGGACAAAAGGTGTTACTTTCGGGAAACCACAGGGACCAAAAGTATAGTTTACTCTAAATATTACCAAGTATAATAAGCACTTCAAAATAAAATATTACACATTACTATAACAATATGAGTATGTTATGACACTTATCGGTCTTAAAAAGACAGTAAAATTTTTAAAGTTATATGACTAAGAATCGTGCTTTTTAATTATACAAAGATGTTACAATTAATAAATTATCTACACGAAGTTAGCAAACTAATTTTTCAGATGAAATTTGAAAACTTAACATGACTCAAAGAACATATATAATTATTTTATTAGATTTTTAATTTTTTATAGGATAGGTTTTAAAATATTTTTCATTAGACAATTCTTGAAAGTAAAAAAAAAGAACAATATAACGTAATTATTAAGGTTTATTATTATGTCCAATATCGTCGTGGTAATTAATTAACGATCTAATTTAATAGCTAGGTTAGCTAATCTCATTCTAACACTTTATTTCAATATACAATTATTAGTTTTATATATAAAAATCTTCATAAATATTTTTATTCAAAAATTTAGAATGGCTGAGCGTCCAAATAAATCCATCATAATCATAAGGGGCGTTTGGTTCACAGAATGAAATTTGATGGAATTGTAATCCATCGAAAGAATTTAACTTTGAAGAAATTGGAATGGAATTTGACCATGCGTTTGGTTGGTAGGAATTCAATTCCTTCACTTAAACCAAGGAATGAAGAATTCCTTAAATCGTGGAATTCAATGGAATTGAAAGGATTTCATCGCTTTCATTCCGTGAACCAAACATGAGCTTGAAATTTGATCAATGGAATTGGTCATTCCAATTCCTTCAAATTCCATGAACCCAACACTCCCTAAGGGCGCGTTTGGTTTGTGGGATTGGAATGGATTTGGAAGGATTTGAATTTCAAATCCATTTCAATCCTGCGTTTGGTTTGCAGGAATTGATTTCGTTGACCGGATTTCAAATCCGTTGACCATTTTAAAATCCCTCATATGATGGATTTGGAAATCCATGGCATTGGGTCTGGATTTGAAATCCAAAACCGATGGATTCTAAAACGTGATCCAGACTTCAAATTGTATCGATTCAAATCCGACGTTTACCAATAAAAATAAATTCTTTATAAAACAAAAAAAATAAAACTCAATCCAAATCCAAATCCTACAAACCAAATCCGACGTTTACCAATAAAAATAAATTCTTTATTAAAAAAAAACTCAATCCAAATCCAAATCCAAATCCTACAAACCAAACATATGAAGGGATTTCAAATCCCCCCAAATCCAAATCCCTCCAAATTCAAATCTCTCTTTGAAATCCAATCCATTCCATTCCAATCCCGCAAACCAAACGCACCATAAGGGTCATGGACCTCGTGGTAACATGCATGGTGGATAGAAACAAGATGATAAGTTAAAAGATTTGTTTCAAAGCATGCGACAAATGAGAGATTTACTTTAGGGTCATACATTAAATTTATAGTCGTGATTTGACATGAAATTAATGTGAACAAATTTTAAGATATCACTTATTTCCAAAAATGAAAAACAAATCCATCTTGCTTATATTATTATTATTATAATTATTGATAGTGAAAATTAATAATAATAATAATTACTTTTCTTGCTATTATTATATAATATAATTAATTTTCTTAACAATTAATTTATTATATGACGATGAATGCTTTAATTAAAATTAACTCAAGCGACTCGTGATAATAAATTACTTGTATTTACAATAATCTCATTATGAATTAAAACCGGTAATGCCTTAAAGCATTTTTCGTTATTAAAATTAATTAGCTCCATTTTAAAAACTATGTCAAAATGATGACCACTTTATTTTATTTGTTTTTTAATCATAAAAGTTTATTATAGTAAAGTAGTGTTGTTTTAGATTTTTGTGTGAGACAATATATATATATATATATATATATGTATATATATATATATATATGCATATGGTCTCCACTAAGATAGACTTTTAATTGTCGGAAAAAAAAGAAAGAAAAAGATAGGCTTTAATTTTTCTTCCATAGATAGCTTTAAAAGCGTGACCAAGTCCTTGTCTGTTTTTTGAAAATAAGCATTTAAAATACCCTTATCACTTTTTCGGTCAGAAGTACATCAATTAAGTGGGTTTGTTTTTTCCATCAATTCAGACCCACTTAACACTTTATTTCCATTGACCGAAAAAGTGATAACCTTGTCACTTTTTTTCCACTTATCTCCCCATCGCTCTTTTCTCCAAATCAAACGAACTCCAAATCGAAGTACAAATCAAACGATATCCAAATCGAACTCCAAGATCGTGATTAATCGAAACCTGGGACAATCACATCGTTTAATCGAAGTCTGGGACAATCGTTTTTCTCCAAATCGAACGAAGTCCTCCTCTTCTCATCTCCAAATCGACAGCTTCAACTCCAAATCGGGACTTGCAGGTTCGAATTTATGGATTGATTTTAGGTTATGTTCGATTTTATGTTTCGATTTGTGGTTGTGTCGAATTCATCTCAGTTTTAACTTTTGTTCGATTTTTCCAAGAATCGATTTTAACTCCAAATCGACAAAAGGATTTTTCCAAGAATCGATTTCATCTCTGTTCGATTTTAGGTTTCTATCGATTTGTGCTTCTGTCAATTACATATACTGGGTTTGATCTAAAAAATGATTTTTTCAAGATTGATTTTTGCTCTATATATGTAAATAAAATGGAATGCTTCAAACAACATATAGCAGCACTCAAATCTATAATATGTATATATACTTTGAGTTTTTCTTTATGGTGAATGATCACCAAAATTATTGGCAAGGAGTTTAGTACTATTCATGTTGTGAAGATCATTCTGGTGATCATTCTGGCAAGGAGTTTAGTACTCTGATCTCTCGTATCCTTGTTTGCTCAATATCAGCCTGCCCATACAATTTTGGCTACTTTATGAATGATCATCACATGAGGAATCACTTAATGGTTATGGTGCATGAATCATGACAGTAGAGGCCAGACAAACTAGACTATATGAGAACTTTGTATTGTTGATGGAATAATCTACTATCTACTGCCCCAACTACGTTGAAATGCACGATTTATCTGTGCTGTAAATCTAATAGCATATAGAATTCACTAAGAACATATAATTTCTCAAGTATTTCTTCCTGTAGTCTATTGCCATGTTTATTTTATTTTAATCAACCTGTAGCATTTTCCTCAAGCAAACTTTTTGGACCCCATTTGATGAAGATCTTTTGTAGCCATTTTGTTGTGAGATGATAAAAATTTCAAAGTATGACCATTTTAAGAAGACAATTTTTAAAAACATCAGAATCATTCTGACTTCTTGATATTCGATGTTTGAATCAAGTACAAAAGAAAAGGCTACAACCCACGGATCTCATATGTTGTATGTTGAAGGAAGTATATGCAACATACTTTCCTGCTAAACTCCTTGCCAGAATGATCACCAGAGAATTTGAGGCTGCTACTATTCCTGTTTTGAAGATCATTATGGTGATCAGAGTACCATATTTAAGGTGAATGATCACCAGAATTTGAGGCTGCTACTGTTCCTGTTTTGAAGATCATTCTGGTGATCAGAGTACCATATTTAAGGTGAATGATCACCATAATTTGAGGCTACTACTATTCCTGTTTTGAAGAGTCCAACTTATGGGGTATTCTTCTATTCCTGTTATCTTCGAACTCAAGTATGGTAAATTAATTATTTTGCTTCTTGCAATAGTATAAGATACACGGTTTGTATACCAATTTCATATTGTTATTTCACTGGCATTTGATTGTTTTGGGAATATAAAAATCAAATGGGATGTGATCTTTTGGACTGCAGATGGCTATGTGGTGAGCTTCTTGTACCAAATTTAACTTAAATGAGATTTGACAGCAGTGTGACGAATTACATTTATTGCAGGAGACCATGACAATTAACAATTTCCAAATGTATAGGCATATCATGAATCCTGGATGGCCCTGGGATGGAATTGGGCTAAAAAAGAAGTGTTTTGGTCAATGGTGGGAGCCTAAACCACTGAACAAGGAGATTGTTCCAAGTTCAAAGAAGGAAACCAACCACATTGTTGCAAGAGAAACCTGGTGGTGGTCGATCTGTTATTCATGGATTTGGATTTGGATTTGTACGAAATATGTAGTAGTGAACTTGTGTCAATTCATTCTTTGAAAGGCTATAGATTGTGAAAACATGTTGTATGATGGAAATGGATTGGTCTCCTGACCCTAATTTAGATCGAGAAACCAGTAATTCACAAATGTATGAAAGTTGAAAGGGTATCAATTGGACTTCAATATGAATGAACTTGCTATCACTCTTTTGTGGAAATGATAAAGATCCTTTGTGCTTGTTTTGATGTAATCTATGGTTTCGGACCTATGTATTTGTAAATACGATAATTTTGGTAGTATAATTTAATAAATTCGATAGTATCACATTTTCAGGGATAAAATAGACAATAGTATGTATTCGGAGTTTTCAGCTTACAAAACCAAACACTCTTTTTATTCAAATTTCAGATTTCAGCACAATCACTTGAAAAACAAACAGTCTTTTTTATTCAGATTTTAGACTTCAGCACCACCACTTAAAAATCAGAAGTGAAATCAAACTTCAGACTTCAGCACCACTTAAAAAACAAACGTCACCCAAGTGTTTATATCTTCAAAATTTAATTTGACAAACGTTTCTAAGGTTTTTTTTGGCTAAATATATTCTTAAGATATACATTATAACAATTGGGTTTAATTATATGACTTGGTAAGCGTCCTAACTAATTGTTTTAGGAAAAAATTATAATGATTAAAAAATAAAATGTCTTACTTAAATACGTTATAATAAGTTTATATAATTTGGATATCTTAACAATATTTTTAGAACACATCTGATTCAAAGCGTCGTGTTAACTATTTTATAGGATACTTTTGGAAGTATCCTATAAACCCATCTTTTTATAAGACACTTGTTTTTATTAAATTTTTAAATAGTGTCATATAAAATAAATAATACAAAATAGATAATACAATGTGTTTTTTATTTCTTTATAAAAATGTCCTAAAAGAATTGTTACGACGCCCAAAAAACGTCTTATAAACTTATTACAACGCGTTTAGATATGACACATTATTTTTTTAGGGGTTGTTTGGCAGTTACTGAATGGTTTGGTGCAGAATGATTAAGAGGTCAGAATGATTAAGATACTTTTATGATATAGTGTGAAATGAAATATGATTATTTGCTAATTGTTAAGAATAAAATCAGGGCTCTAAATGGTTAAGACAAGGTCAAGATACAAAATCATTCAGAAGATTTTGGAACCATTAAGAGACAAACATTTATTTTGTCAAACAATATTTACCTCTTAACGATTCAGAGATAACCTCTTAGTGTAACCATTAAGAGGTAAACAAACAACCCCTTAGTCTTATAGATTAAGGGGTTGTTTTTTTTTTTTAAAAACCTCTTAATGACTCTTAAGTCTGAATCGTTCAGACATTTTTACACACCACCTCTTATTAATCATAATTAAAATAAGATTTCAGACTTTAGAACTCTTAAAAAACAAACGGCACCTAAGCCTTTCAAAGCGGTCTATTAGAACGCTTAGATATTTTTGGGATCTCATAAACTTAATTTTATTGTAATAATCACTGAATTTCATGTTAACAAAAATGATAGATGTTTTATTATCTCCTTAAATAAAGTTGTTGAATTTATTTTAAATAACCAAAAATAAATATTAATTATTATTATTCAAGTTTGCATGTACATGACATATATTTTCACTTTTCAGTACATTTTTATTTGATAACACTATTTTGAATTCAAAGTGTTACGCTTTATCTATACTACTATATAAAAATTCTAAAATGATTATTGTATAATTTTTTGTACAATAACATTTATCACCCTTACAATGTTACATTTACCACCCTTACAATTACTTATTTAATTTATTTTATATCCCTTACTTTTTCATTTTTCATTTTACACCATTATCATATTAATACAAATAATTGTATATTAACAATAATTCAATGAAAAAAATACCTTTCTTTTTATACAAATTATACCATTATAATCGTCTCGTCAATATCTTTAAAACGAGCCAAATATTGAATATTTTTTAATTTAACCGTACTATTAAATATCATGAATACCTACGAATTAAATTGTTTTATATCCATACGTTTTATTTTTTTTCTCCGTTAGCACATTAAAAATACATAATCTTAAAATATATTAAAAATACGTTTCATTCTTATTATAAATTACATCACTATAATCTCTACTATATTATAAAAATTCTAATACAGTTTTTTACAATTCATTGAAAATCCAAAATTTTCTCCCCTATGTTCCACTTCCTAATTCAATTAAATGTTACGTTTATCACCCTTACATAGTGTTATATACTATGGCTTCAATTTGAATGAACCAGCTCATATTATCAAGTAATAAATATCAATAATTAACAACTGTGTTGGTTTTTTGAATGTAATAGGAACCTAAGAAAGACAACTTTAATGACATACATATATACCTGCTCATATACAGTATTATTATATCATCCATTTGCAGATGCAATGGGCGTCCAAACTTTGTATAAATAGCTTCAGATTTCATCTCTTTTCCATATATATCATACGGTCTCATAAATCACCATCTCAACTTCTTAAACCTGATATATATATTTATATATATATATATATATATATAATCATCAATTGTCAGCAAAACCCTGATGGTTTCTAGGTCATGGAGGATGATAGCGGCTGCTATCGTTACCATTATTTTCTTACTTGATTTTGGAGTCTCCGATATGCGTAAGCAGATTCTATCGTTCTGAATATAAAGCCAAAAAAACAAAAGGCTTGTGGTGTAGCAGTAATCACCTGGGGAGTTCATAGCGCTCAACCCGGGTTTGATTCCCTGCATTCACAACTTTGTGACCACTGGGTATAACCTCAGGGCTGCATACTTTAGCAGTCGGTTTCATTGACAAGGGATTAGTCTAGGCCAAAGGCCCAGGACACCCATTCCAAAATATATATATATATATATATAAAGCCACAATATCCCGAAGATATAGTTTTTATATATCCACAAATATTTATTCATTCATATATGTTAATTACTTTTATATATGGAATAATCGACTAAACTTGTGTCTTGATTGATGCTTTTTTTTTCTGTTTATATAGCTCCAAACTATACGTTCATGCGTGAAGCAACAGAAGCACCTAAGGTTTCCTTCTACGACTACATCGTTGTTGGAGGCGGCACCACCGGCATCCCGGTGGCCGCCACCCTCTCCGAGAACTCCTCCGTTCTATTGCTTGAGCGTGGTGGATCACCCTACCCCAATCCCAACGTCACCCTGAGTGCCAACTTTGGTACCTACTTCTTGGACTCGTCGCCCGAATCTCCCTCTCAACAGTTTGTTGTAGAGGGTGTTGTAAATGCTCGTCCTCGTGTCTTGGGTGGCGGTACTTGTATTAATGCAGGATTCTACACTCGTGCTGAAGACAGATTCTACACAGAAGCTGGATTAACCGATGCAAATTTGATCGAAGAATCCTACCAATATGCAGAAAAAGTAATGGTTTTTGAGCCGGTTCTCGGGGGTTGGCAGACTGCGCTTCGAGCAGCAATGCTTGAAGCTGGGGTCACACCCGACAATGGCTATACCTTTGACCATCTCAATGGTACTAAAACCGGTGGTAGTATTTTTGATCCAGATGGGGTGCGGCATACTGCTGCAGATTTGCTGCAATATGCCGACCCAGAGGGGTTGTCTCTTCTTCTACACGCGTCTGTTCACAAGATCTTATTTAGGACCAAAGGTACCATGAGAAACTTGGTTTAGGAACCAAAAATATTTAGAGAACCAATAATTAATGAATTATTCACAATGAGGGTATCTATATATCACGATCATCATCACGAATAATTAATGAGTAGTTGCTTCTCAAAATATTTATGGTTCTGAAATGAACCTAGATTTTATTTATGTCAAAGTAATTGCATGTATACATTAGATCAAGCTTAATTACTTGTTATTCTTGTACAGGAAGATCAAAGCCGTTAGCTTATGGAGTCGTGTTTGAAGATTCACTCGGTAAAATGCATCGGGCATATCTAAAAAGTGGAAAGAAAAATGAAATTATAGTGTCTGCTGGAGCTCTTGGTAGTCCACAACTTTTGATATTGAGTGGGATAGGTCCAAAAGAGCAACTCGATGCCCTTAAGATCAAAGTCGTGGTTGAGCAACCTTTGGTTGGTCAATACATGGCTGATAACCCGCTAAACGGATTTTTCATCCCCGCTCTCGTGCCTGTTGAGCGATCCCTAGTACAAACCGTTGGTATTACCGAGTTCGGTAGCTATATTGAGGAATCTGGTGGTATTAATTTTCTCTTGGCAGATAATGCTACATATTTGGGGTATAACTATGAGGTATATATATACAAAATTAGAAACGTACTAGCTAGCGATGATTTATGAGTCGATAAAGTTGACAACTGGTGTGTAATTATATATATATTGTTTGCAGATGGGCGGATTTATATTCGAGAAAACCGATGGCCCTCTATCTATGGGTAACCTAACAGTAGTAAACCGTAATCCAGGTGACAACCCAAACGTGACATTCAACTACTTCAAGGAACCCGAAGACTTGGAGAAATGCGTTAGGGGACTCGAAGTCATGCTAGCAGCAATTGAATCAGACGCGTTCTCGAACTACAGATATCCGAATATGACTGCCCAAGATATTCTTGATCTTAACATCCAATATCCATATAACCAAAATGAAAATAGTAAAACATTTTCCACCCTAGAACAATATTGCAAGGACACCAAAGGCACCATATGGCATTATCATGGTGGGTGTCGAATTGGCAAAGTTCTTGACGACGAATATAAGGTTCTTGGTGTCGATGGTCTTCGAGTCATGGATGGATCCACTTTTGTCAACTCTCCGGGAACTAATCCGCAAGCTAGCCTCATGATGCTCGGAAGATACATGGGAGTTACGATGCTGGCACAAAGATGCGCTGCCGACAAGCCATATGCGGATATGTGATTGCCATCGGACGCGTTTTTTTTTCTGGAGATATCGATATTGATTTTCGTTAATAAACGTTGATATCTAATTGTATGAAATTTTTATGTTATTTGGACGATTGTTTGTCAAGATTGAAGAAGAATAAAAACGGTGTGAATTTTTGTCTTCATTAGTTTCTCTTTGGGCAAATAAAAGTTGATTACCACTGATCCGATCCCACACGGAATACGACTCCAAGGACATCAATAAGAAAGAGCCATTTTCGGCTCACTCACCGGCTGAGGATAGCCCGTTGAGGGAGGGGCGAGCCGGATCGAACATGGGAGATATCCTGGTAAAAGTCGACCCCCTTTGCCAATTACGCTAGAAACCCAAGACTTTTCATTCCTCTTATTATTCAGAAGATCGGAGTCTCAACAACGACGATTTAAAAAAATACGAGGTTAAGAAATCTAATTAAGAAGCCTCGTTAGAAACCATGATACATGCATCATGTTTAAATACGTGTTGAATATATAAGTATTACTAATCTTCCACTCAATTTCGATTTTATTCACCCAAGTCTGCTTTTTCTCATTTAAACTACACCAATTCAGTGATGGGGTGTTTGGGATTGCTTATTTAAAACAACTTATGCTTATTTTGAAAAGTGCTTATCAACTTATGTGGTGTTAAACCAGAATTTTCTAAAAAGTGTTTGGATTAGCTTATTGTTGTACCAAATCGTAATAAGCTAATAAGTTGTTATTTAAAGATGTTTAGGATTGCTTATACATATAAAAGAACCCAAAAAGTCATAAGCACTTTTGAAATAAGTTGATAAGTTACAATAAAATGACTTATCAAAAATGACTTTTAAGCGGTTTGGCACCGCTATAAGCTCTTTTCTTTTCTTTTCTTTCCATCCAAACACTCAAAAGGGCTTATCTCCGATGCCAAATCACAATAAGCTAAAAAGCCCCTCAAATAAGCAATCCCAAACACCCCCTAAAGTTTGTTATTTTTGAAAAAAAAGGTGGAAAATGAATTTTATGTGGACTAAGATCGAGTTAAAATAAACAACATAGAGATTTTATTCTTTATTTTGATCTAAAAAATCTCTATTATTGTTTTCTAGAATAGAGAAAATATAAAACAATTTAAGTTTTGAGAAATCTCTAAAATTTAATACGGAGAAATGAATTTTTCTATCATTTTCCATCAATAAGATTGAGTTATTATTATTCTATATAATTTCTTTCATAAAATGCATTAAATAACATTATAGAATATTTTAATTAGATAATTAATGTTAAAATCTCCTAAATTATAAGAGATACTCTTACTTGGCTGCTCATTTGATTATTTTAAATTAAATTGAACAGTGAACTTATATATTTTGCTTTACTTCATACTAATGTGTGGCATCACACGTTGAGTAGTGATGAAATTGGTCTTCTCAAGTAATATACAACCAAATTAATTAAGATTAAATGTAATTTGTTAATTGACAATTGGTAAAATATGGTATTATATTCATTTAAGATGAAATGAAACCAAATTAGGATGAACATTTCCGGGTGTTTAAGTTTAAATTATTTTTATTGATTAGTTTTATAAATAAGAAATTTGTTGTGCTTTTTAATTACATTGGCGTAGATCATATAAGGCTAAAAGCTAAAAATAAAAGAAATTTTCTTTTGTCCCAATGTGGTTCGAACCGCTAACAAATGTATATGAGCTATTAGACATTATGGTTGGCGTATATAAAAGTTAACTTTTCCAAATTTTCTTGTAACCTTGTTTTGCAACTAAACTTATTGAAACAATGTGCATATATCTATATTCCCATACCTGCTCCCTCTCCCCAAAAATCTCTCCTTATCAAAATATTTTTATATATCCAAGCAAGCCTTAAAATATTTTGATCTTGGTTTAAAGTATGCTCTGTTACGTCTGATTTGGTAATATGTTTTTGTCGCATTGATATAACCTTCTAATGCATACTCATATGAAATGACATTATACCATCTTGGTTAAGCTAAGCTAGGTACCTACTCTTAACATTCTTAAATTTCAAGCCCAAACGACAATCATAGAAATAAATTTATTAATTGTTAGAATTGAACCAATTAAGTGATTCCAAAAACTATAATTCTAAAATAGATAAATTAAAATAAAATATTTTTGCGAGAAATACTTTATTGCATACGGGAATTTCAAAGAACTTGCTTAGATTGACGAAGAACTAATGCTAGAATCCAATATGCTTTAGACCGTGACGTGTGAGCCTCTATTGTAGCATTAATATCATTAATTGCCTTGGTATAACATTTCAAGGCTTTTTTTTGCCACAAGTCACACATGCAATTGCGGCATTTCTTCTTCCGTTACCAAATTTTTAGTTGGTTTTTGGTTCAAGGGCTTCAAAAATATCTCGATGAACTTTTCTTAATTTTACCTACTTGATTTTTTTCAAAATGCTTTGTTTCACTCTTTTCCTAGCAATTACTTGAACAACAAAAGGACCGACATAAATTAGGAAAAAGAAAACAAATTACTTGTGGCATTATGATCAAAAGAACATAGCTTAGGTATGTTATATGTATAAAAGTCAAAAGAAGCATCAAGTCTAATCGAAAGACAATCATACAGGCCCTGAAAGAAGATTCAGTTGAATCACATACTGAACTTGAAGACTTCAAATCTTCACGACTTGATAAAAATTAAACCATAAAACGAACATATATAAATTTATAACACAGTCCAATAGTGTAATTAAGATCATAAAACGGACAAAAAGAAAATAATATTGCGATGAAAATCGCGAATCATACAATCCTTACCTTAGATAAAAACAAAAAAAACCCACAACGTGAAAACTTTAACAGCTCTAATACGCACACAAATTAAACGGTTTTTTAGAGATAACCAAACAAAATCGTTGCCGCATTTAAAATAACCAAACAAACTTACATAAAATTAGTTTGCGACCAAAATCATGAAATGAACATAGATAAAGTTACAATGCAATCAAATCAGTAAACGATTACAACGCAAAAACACTAACTACTCTGAATAAAAATTAAACGAAATATGGAGAGATAACCCAACAAAATCCTTACCGCATTCAAAATAAGAAACAAACATACATAAAACCATAATGCGATCAAAATCTCGAAAAGTATATAAAACCTTATCTTAGATCATAACCACAAAATTCCACAATTTATAAAACTTAACAACTCGAATACACCGACTAATTAAACGAAACCTGTTAAGATAACCCAACAAAATCCTAGCATAAGTAGAAACAAAACTTATCAAGAACATCAAAACTAAAACCAAAGAGAAAGGAAAGAAAAGATAAAGGGAGAAATTGAGACATTGATAGAGCAAAGCTTCTAGAGGGCATTAAAGATGGATTAAATGAGAATTCAAAAGGGCATACCACTACAAGGCAGAGGAGTTTTGCCGACGGACAAATCCGTCAGAAAAGGGACTTACTAGCGGATCCGCCGGTCGGATAACCTTTGGCCCCCAGATGGTAATTACCAGCGGAATTATCGGCGGATTCCAATTTTCCGGACAGATTTACGTCACTATTTTTTTTTGCCTCTTATAAATACTTTCAACTTCATGGTTTAGGTTAATTACAGTAATTAAATTACCGGTGAATTTCCGACAGAATATCCATCGGTAATTTAATTATTTTCTTTCTATATTCAATATGAAATTGATTTTTTATTTAAAAAATAATAATTACTGACGGATTATCCGTTGGAAATCCCCCGGTAATGATCCACCGGTAATTTATTTAATTTTTTAATGTTTTTCCAGATTTTCTAAATTATATTTTTTAATAAAATCACTGGCGGATATGTCACAGGAAATCCGCTGGAAATTTAATAGTTCAGGAAAAAATTTAAAAATATGGAAATCAAACCTGTAAACATTAAAAAAAACAACATTAAAAACTGAAAATCAAATACCATATATTAGTTAAAGCCCATCAACGATTGTTCGGGTGAAATAAATATAAATTGTTTTGAAAAAACTTGTTCATACAAGAAAAGTGAGTTTCAGCGACGTGCCTTTAGCGACAAAATGTTTCAGCCATAAGCTATAGCGACGACATGTCGTCTTTATGAACCGTTTCTGACGATAAATGGATTTTTAGTGACAACAAAAATCGTTGCTAAAACCTCTATTTCTTGTTTCATACAACCAAAAGATCAAAACTCTGGTGGCAGGGGAGGCGGTAACTACGACGGAAACTGTTGACTTAGGGTAAACTGCCTCACCAAGGCCATGATCTCCTCATGATGCTTCCTGCGGACCTCTTCTAATTGGCACATCTCCCCATGCTCCCTCTTGCGGGCCTTTCTGCTTCCAGCAGTCGGCGCTCTAATTCTTGATACTACCAAAAAAACAAGAAACGTTAAGTTTTTTAATAAGAATTATAAACGAAATAGAAAAACATCAAAGGAATAGCAGGTACACACCCGAGCATCAAAAGAAGATGTAGCACTCGGAATTCCATATGCGGGTTCCCTGGTAAAGACCACATTGGGACCACTAACATTGTTCCTGAAGCTGAATAGTCGACCTTTCTTGCTTCCCCAAGCGCATGCTACCACAACTTTGTATCTACTATGGGATAAGAGTCGGCTTCATCGCCGTACTTTTGGGTGAGATTTGTTGCATATTCACCCTATTAAAAAAATACTATAAGTCAATTTCGATAGCATAGCGACTGTAAATAGAACGGTTCCAAACAAAACAATCCTAACATTTGCCCAACAAATGACAACCCAAACTCGATAGAAGTATATATACGAGCATTCTTGTTAGAACCAATGTTATTGAACCACGAGAATCCAGAAAATCATGTATATTTATTGTGCAAAATATACAATAATTTGAATAAAAACATAAAATTGTATATATATATATAGATATATCGAAATTCTTAACAAGATTAACAGAAATACTAACTTGAAATCGACGATTAGATCGATGATCGATAGAGGCCTGCAAAGTAGTGTCCTTAAACAGAATTTCGCCCCTACTCGTGCGTAGTCCGAGCGTCCGTTCGAGGATACAACTATCAATTCACGTTCTTGCACGAGAACGTGAATCTGTCGTGGGAAATAATGATTATCTTGTTTTTGGAGGGAAACAACCGAATTTTCACGAATCTGCACAATCCCGCGGATTCAGATCAAGAGACCCAAGGCCCAATCTTTGACCATTTAAATATTTATGTGCCAAGCTATAAATCCAACCCAAACCCCATTAGATGGGCTTTGATCCAATTTGATAAGGCATATGGAACTAGCCATATAAGCCTATCAAAATTTCCTTGTCCTTCCTATGTGGGATCAAATACAAGGCAAATTCCCAACAATACCCCACATTTTCTATTCAAACACTAACAATACCCCACATTTGAATAGAAAATAAGTAATATTCAAATAGTTTTCTATTCCATGAAATAAGATATGACATACATTTGAAAAGGTGTCTTTTGGACTTGAACCTTTCATAGTGAGTACAAATCGGATCTACTTTGTGGGTAGTGAACAAAGTCTTGAACTAACCACATTGTGTAGTAAATCTAGACAATAAGAATCATATACATCATATCTAGCACATAATGTAACTCTTACGGTTGTGTTCATTTCGGTCTTGAACGTATCCTTTCTTCATGAGATTCTTAGAGAACTTAGCCATCTCGGTCCTCATAGATGCGACCACACATCAATCTCACATAGGTAATGCCAATCAAGAACAGTCCGTATTGTTCCACTGTCAAAGCTATTAGCATTATTAAGAATCAATATTCAACCCTTTATCGTCAACGGAAACACACAAAGATTATCATAGGAATGTGCATACCTTAGTGTGTGTGTTGTCATACGTCTTGAGTTTTCCCCAACTAGTTTGCCTGTTGAACCTAGACCATGGGATCTCCAATGTTGCTAGGTTAGGTTTCCGCCGGGTAATAACTCATTGAGTTGGCTTTAAGCCCATTCCCCTCGATGTATATATGACTTGCTCCCTGTTTAGCCCTTTCGTCAAAGGATCGACTATATTTTCCTTTGACTTCACATAATCAATAGATATTATCCATTCTTGAGCAAATCCCAAATTGTGTTATGGCGACGCCTGATGTAGGGGTGTTTGAGGTCCGGTTTGGGCGGTTTAACCCCTCAAACCACAAACCAAACCGCTAGTAGCGGTTTGTTGATTTTTCAAACCAAGCGGTTTGACATCAAGTGCCCAGATCGGTTAAGTCGGACCGCGGTTTAGGCGGTTTGGTCGACCGGTTTAGGCGGTTTGAGCCTTTTAGTGGACTTTAAAGTTTAAACATAAAAAACATATAAAAATTTGAACTTTAAAGGTTCATTAGCTTGAGTTCATTTGAAATAAATAAAAGTCTACAACAATGTTAGCAAAGTCCACAAATGTTAACAAAATATCCCAAGACAAAACACTAAAAAAAGTAATATGCAAAGTGCAAATAAAATCCACGGCGATTTAAAATTATCTTTGGGCCTTTTTGTATATATTTAAGTCTAAAGATAAATTGGATATTTGGGCTAAATAATAGATGATATAGAGATGTATATAAAAAAATTAAAAAATATATATAGGTATATTTGGCGGTCGGTTTGGTCCAAACCGCCCAAAAAAACCTCCAAACCGTAGACCGGACCAGACCGCCCGGTTTGGTGATTTTTCAGACCAAACCAGACCGCCAGACCGCCTAAACCGCCAATAACGGTCCGGTTTGACTTGGTTCGACCGGTTTGAACGGTCCAACGGTTTTTTTGAACACCCCTAGCCTGATGTGTCTCGACTTACCATTGTATATTTGATTCTTTGCCCTTGTAAGAGCTGCCATGCTATCACAATGAATAAAAATGGTTGGTACTGGTTTTGGCCACAAGGGAATCCCTTCCAAAAAGTTTTTAAGCCATTCGGCTTCTTCAGCCGTTTTGTCTAGAGCCACAAATTCTGCTTCCATTGTGGATCGTGTATTCACTGTTTGTTTTGATGATTTCCAAGACACTGCTGCTCCACCAAGTGTAAATACATACCCACTTGTGGACTTATTTTCTGAATTGTTGGAAATCCAATTGGTGTCACAATATCCTTCCATGACAGGAGGATATTTCGTGTAATTCAATCCATAGTTCAATGTATATTTGAGATATCGCAACACTCTTCCTAGTGCAAACCAATGTTCTCTTCCAGGATTGTGTGAATAGCGACTTAGTCTACTCATTGAATATGCTAGATCAGGTCTAGTACAATTCATAATATACATTAAACTGCCAAGCACTTGAGTATATTCAAGTTGAGAGACACTATCACCTTGATTTTTCTTCAAGTGACTAGATGGGTCAAATGGAGTGACCACTGGTCTATCATCATAGTGTCCATATTTTCTGAGAACTTTCTCAATATAGTAGGATTGAGATAGGATGTATCCATTAGAATTTCTTTGAATTCTATTCCCAAGGATAACGTCGGCTACTCCCATATCATTCATATCAAATGAGGAGTGTAGCATCTTCTTGGTTTGATTTATTACATCCAAGTTAGTTCCCATGATAAGCATATCATCGACATATAAACATATAATAACATACACATTTTTGCATTGTTTAACATATACACATTTATCACATTCATTGATTTGGAAGCCATTTGATAACAATGTGTTATCAAACTTTTCATGCCATTTCTTTAGTGCTTGTTTAAGTCCATAGAGGGACTTCACCAATTTGCAGACCTTATGTTCTTGAACTTTGACAACAAACCCTTCAGGTTGTTGCATATAGATCTCTTCATCTAACTCGCCGTTTAAGAAAGCAGTTTTCACATCCATTTGGTGAATTTCCAGATTGTGAATTGCTGCTATTGCAATCAAAGTCCTAATGGAAGTGATTCTAGTAATTGGCGAATAGGTATCAAAGAAATCTTGACCTTCCTTTTGACGATACCCTTTGGCTACTAATCTAGCCTTATATTTTTCTATGGTACCATCTGGTCTAAGTTTCCTTTTAAAGATCCATTTATGGCCAATAGGTTTGTGTCCCGGAGGTAGATCAACCAATTTCCAGGTGTTGTTTTGGATGATTGAATCTATCTCACTATTAATAGCCTCTTCCCAATAAGGTGCGTCGGAAGATTCCATGGCGGCTTTATAGGATAAAGGTTCACCTTCCACATTGAAGGTCATATAGTCGGGACCAAGGTCTTTGGCTATCCTTCCGCGTTTGCTTCTTCTAGGTTTCATATCTTGTTGGACCTTAGAAGCATCATCTTGAATGTTTTGTGCATGTTGATCTAATACATCATGACTCATTTCTTCACATGCCCTTTTCCTTGGATTAGAGGATTGTCCCTCTTTGTCCTTATAAGGAAAAATATCTTCAAAGAATTCTGCTTCCGCAGATTCCAGAATAGTATTGACATGTATGTCATCGACATTTGACTTGTGAACTTGAAACCTATAGGCTGCACTATTCTTGGCTGGACCAAGATAGATGCAATCTATGGTTTTGGGTCCAAGTTTCGTTCTTTTAGGCAAAGGTACTTGAACCTTAGCCAAGCAACCCCACACTTTCATTCTTTTGAAGGTAGGTAACCTTCCTTTCCATAATTCATAAGGACATTTATTACTCTTTTTGTGAGGAATCCTATTCAATATCATATTTGCGGTGAGGCAAGCCTCTCCCCATAAGCTATGTGGTGCTCCCGATGTGATCAACATAGAGTTAATCATATTTTTCAATGTCCGGTTGTTCCTTTCGACTACTCCATTTTGTTGAGGAGTATAGGGAGCTGTTGTTTGGTGTACAATACCATGAGAGGATCAAAATTCAGCAAAGTCATTAGACTCATATTCTCCTCCTCTATCGGATCTTAGGATTTTGATCCGTTTATCAAGATGGTGATTTGGAGTTCCTCGACTTGTTTGATGATTGATTTCGAATCACTCATCTTGTAGTGTAGGAATTTTCCTACCACAAATCGTTTGGAGTAAGCATCTTCAGTTTTATATTTTCTCTCCAACGACTCCCATATCTCTCTCGCGGTTTTAAAAGTCGAGTAGATATCATAAAGGGAGTCATCTAGAGCATTGAGTATATAGTTTCAAAAATTATACTCGTTGTTTCTCCAACTTTCCACCGCCTTTTGAAATTGTTGCGTTTGGGCGGCGGTAGGAACATTTTGTCCATGACTCACGGGTGGATTCGTGGGTTCGTCATCCGTCAAAACGTTGGAAACATGAAGAGTTGTTAGGTAAAACAACATCTTTTGTTGCCATCGTCGAAAATCCGTCCCCTTGAATTTTTTCGGCTTCTCCACATGGTTCTTTATCATGGATGATGGATCCATCACAAAATTCTGTTTAAGATTGTTAGAACCAATGTTATTGAACCACGAGAATCCAGAAAATCGTGTATATTTATTGTGCAAAATATACAATAATTTGAATAAAAAAATAAAATTGTATATATATATAGATATATCGAAATTCTTAACAAGATTAACAGAAATACTAACTTGAAATCGACGATTAGATCGATGATCGATAGAGGCCTGCAAAGCAGTGTCCTTAAATAGAATTTCGCCCCTACTCGTGCGTAGTCCGAGCGTCCATTCGAGGATACAACTATCAATTCACGTTCTTGCACGAGAACGAGAATCTGTCGAGTTTCTTATGCGTTCATGGATCGTATTTAGAGAGAAACCAGAGGAAAAACGTGGGAAATAATGATTGTCTTGTTTTTGGAGGGAAACAATCGGATATATATAGGTTTGGCAGTTAATTTGGTTGTTTAACCGAATTTTCACGAATCTGCACAATCCCGCGGTTTGGCTCGCGGCTTCAGGTCGCGGCGTAAGCCGCGCAAGTCACTGTGTTGTATACAAACAGAGAGTTACGCGGGAAGCCACGCGACTTCTAACCCGCAAGACATCTGATGATGTCTAAAAAATCGGATTCAGATCAAGAGACCCCAAGAGCCCCAAGGCCTAAGGCCCAATCTTTGACCATTTAAATATTCATGTGCCAAGCTATAAATTCAACCCAAACCCCATTAGATGGCCTTTGATCCAATTTGATAAGGCATATGGAACTAGCCATATAAGCCTATCAAAATTTCCTTGTCCTTCCTATGTGGGATCAAATACAAGGCAAATTTCCAACAATTCTAAATAAAACAATCTTAATGTTTGCTCAACAAATGGAAACTGATACTAACTTGAAGATATATATATATACCAACATTTAAACTAAAACAATCCTAATGTTTGCCCCAAATGGAAACCCAAGCTATATATATATATATATATATATATATATATATTTATATATACACACTAAGGTTTTAACTTAAACAATCCTAGCGTTTGCCCAACAAATGGAAACCCGGATAGAGATTTTGAATTAAAGGTAAACAACTATAACGTAATACGCATTTGACAATTACCATATCCCGACAACATCTCGAATTCACGTAATCCCCTAGTGACCCTCTATCCTAAGAGGATGACTCTGCAATCCACCTCTTCCTATGCGTATGATTGAACAGGTCCACACAAGTCGGTGGCACGCCTTTACATGCTCTCGTCTACAAAGGTAAAAAAATCTTACCAACATGTGCTAATTGTAATGTACATATCATTTGTCAAGCTACTAAAGTAATCTATTTTAAGGACCTCCTAGGCGAGCACCATGCATAAAGAACGAGATCAATCAACCTGTTTGGATATTTCACCATCCACCTTAGACATCCGGTTTTCTGCTGCCACCTTGGATACGCCCTTCCAATGGTCATTGTTCCAGTGATCGATTATCTTGTCCTAGACACGTGGAGAGAGTCAAGGAGGAGGGAAGTCCTTCTGTAGATTCATATCCCTATTTGGGTCGCTTTCTCGGTAGGGCATGGGAACATGCGGCCTTCTCACGTGATATTTTCCTGGCTGCACTCATACCATCATTATAGATCTTCATGCTTTTGGCCTCCCAAATTTGTAGAATCCAGTTGTTAAACTCCGAATCGCAATAATAGAACCGCTATACGTAAAATGTTAGTTGATTTTTTAAGTTCAAAACTTTAACATGTTAAATACATACTACAAACCTAAATTGCTCCCACATATGGACACTAACTTCCCTAGGGGTCTGTGTACAAGTACACCATGGATGACACGGGATTTTAAATATGCTTAACCATTGGTCGGAAGACTCATATTTGGGGGCAAAATTCTGAGGCTCATGGTTTAGCCGCGTCTCTACCCTTGGTTCAAAATATAACGATCAATAGGTAGATAGTTCGTTAAGAAAATATGCCTCCACAATCGACCCTTCTACCCTTGCTTTATTTCTCTTAGTCTATTTCAAGGATCTTATACGTATCTCATAGAGATACATCCATCTGTATTGAACCAACCCCCTAACTAGTGCCTCACGTGCCAGATGTACCACAAGGTGTTCCATGGAATTAAAGAACCTCGGTGGAAAGACTCTTTCCAACACGAAGATAGTTTCAACTATACTTGTTTGCAATTGCCACAAGTCGTCAACGTGTAACACCTTCGAGAATATTTCACGAAAAAATGCGCACAACTCAGTTTTGGCATACCATATCTGGGTGGGTACCATCCCTTTAACAAAAATAGGTAGTAGTCTTTACATAACGTGACAATCATTACTCTTAAATCCATAGAAACAACCATCCTCAAGGTTCCCTAATGACCCTATGTTGGAAGCATAGCCATTTGGAAATTTCAACTTCATCAACCAATCACAAACTTTTCTTACTTGCTCTTTTTTTTTGGTAACCGTGGGTTTCCGGGCCAGCTTACGCGTACCGGCTAATCCCCGGGCAACCACGAATGGCTTGGAGTCATCGCAGGTGAACCTCCATGGCCACATGGGCTTTGGCAGCGCCTCTTTGTTCAATGCGTAGGAAGCTTTCGGCTTAAATATTTTATTTCATACCTCCCTTATATGCAACTCCTGTCGGTTGTAGTATTCTTCTCTGTCTTTCCTTGCTTGGATGTTGTCCTTTGATTTTGGTGTGTCCATGATCATGTGAAACAAATATCAAACACATTCTTCTCAATATGCATACATCCATGTTGTGACAGATCAATAAAGTGTGTCAATACGATAGCTCCTAGAAAATGCTCCACTTTACCTAATTGTGTGTTATGCCAAAACCCACAGGCTTTCTACAATGCCTTGAACCGTGTGGGACACCATCATAAACCGTAGAAAGGCTATAAACTTGTGTCCATATTTGATCTCCGGTTGGCAGTGGGGTGGATGAGCTTTTTCGGTATGCCCGAGACGAAATCGGACCCTATCACGCCAAAACGTGTGTCTCAATGATAGAAACTTGCGGTGATAGTCAAACCAACATGACTTGCTCTGCTTCATAACTGGAATGCACATATATTACCCATGCAATATGAACAAGATAACTTTGCATGCTTACTCCAACCAGAAAGCATGGCATAAGCAGGCAAATCACTAACCATCCACAAAAATATGACTCTCGTTGTGAAGTTTGTCCTACAATAAGCATCAGAGGTATAGATACCCTCGAAGAATAACGTCCTCAACTCGTTGATCAAGGGTCAAAGAAATACATCCAAATTGTGTCCAAGAATAAGCAAAGCTAAGTGGACGTAACACTCTTTCATGTACATCCAAGGAGGTAGATGTAGATTATAAGAAAGACAGGACAGAGTGAATACTGATTTGAGTTCGAGTTTCTATACCACCAAACGGACCAACATGATATAAAAATCAATATATTTTAATCCAAACCCAATAGAATATGTTTAAGCCCATAAAATACTTGAGACTCTCCTTGTTCCATTTTCTTCGTCTTGATACTTAAAGAACTTGTACCTTGGATGAGTTTCTGCTATGTTGACTTGTACCTCTCTGTCCAGCACACCATTTCTGACTTCGATGTCAATTTCAGCCCAGATTCGTTCCGAATTTGCAAAAACTCAAAACTACAAAGTCGTAAGTCTGTTTGTTAGCTTTACATATCATCTTGAATCGCTTAAATCCGAGCTCGGGCGAGCGAGATATGGTTGAACTCAACAGTCGCGCAAATCTATAAAAAAAATCATTCTTTTGCTCTTTTTTATCTCCAAAGTGTTCTGAACCTATCAAAATATAAAAACACTGTCAGGATCGAATTCTCAACAAGAATTAATTATCAGAAACAATATCAAAGAAGTTTGCGGAATAACACTTTGATATTTAATCAAAACAGTAAATCAACACAGTAGATATGAAGAACAAACTGTAAACTTGTATTGAATGCTTTGAAGTTTACAAGATTACACACTCAACCTCAATATTGATGAACAGGCTCACCAATACGAATTCTACTTCTCTAGAATTAGGATCTATGCCTTGAGGTTGATTTTCTCTCTAATAGAATGAAGAAAACAAAAGTTAACTCACTATTCTAAACTATACAATATATATACTGAATACAAAGATAATTACAATAAATAAAATATCTTCAGTATATCTTCCATGTATATCTCTAAGCTTCCATGTATATCCTTTCATGCGAATCTTCATCATATAAGCAGTATTAATCTTCAGCAGCATTAAATTCCTTCTAGCAGCATTAACTACTAAGCAGCACTAACCACTAGCAGTACTAACTAGCTAAGCAGTACTAACTTTGTTCAAGCAGCACTAACTTTGACTAGCAGTATTAATAGTACTAGCAGTAGTAACACTCAGCAGTATTAACCTTTAAGTCTTCTAGCAGTAGTAACTTTGAACCAGCAGCATTAACCATACTTGATGAATTCTTCAGTTCCCAACAATCTCCCCCTAACTTGACTTTTAGGAAGAGAAGTCAAGTTCTTCAAATTTTCTTCAAGATGCTCCCAAAACTCTATCATGGCCTAAATTCCAGTGTTTGCATCCAATCCCAAACTCTGATTGATGGTTCTTTGAATCAAGTATTTAGCCATTTCTGAATCTGGAACACACCTTAACTTTTTCTTCAGCATGACATGTAGCTTCAATCTGCTATGATTATACACTCTATCCACTAGGAAGTATTCAGTGTGATTTAAATCCAAAGTCACTGTATATACTCCACCAATTTCATATAGAGTCCAACTGTTTACTGATTTGAAGACATCCTTGATCAAATGCTCTACTTCTTCAGGTTTGAACATCATACACAGATACTCCATTACCAGTTTTGTAATTGAAATCCATGGAGCCTTTAGAATATCTGCATACAACTTCATTCCTATCTCAAACATCTCTTCAATATCTGATCTAGAGCATGTTCTGACAATTTTTGCCCATGTGTTGAACACTTCATACTTTTCATCCTTTCTTTTCAGCCTTATGAATTCCTTTCCATCCACTGTCAATGTATCCCAGTGAATGACCTCAGGGGGCTTAACTCCTACAGGTTCTGCTGAAATTGGTTCAGGTACTTTGTCCATCACTACCATATACAAATTTACATCATCAGTGTTTGATGGCTCTTTCTGTTTAGATGACTCAGGTGCCCCTTCTTCTTCAACAACCTTCTCAGCCTCTTCTTCAGATACTCTAGGCTTCTTGATTGGCTTTCTTCTTGCCATCATCTTTGTTCTCTTTAAAGTCCTTAGACTTTCTCCCAGAGTGGACTCTTTCTTAGGAGGTGTTTCTTGCTCATCTGGAAATGGCTTTTGACAATCAAAGTCATTACTTTCTTTTATCCTCTTCTCCATCTCCACCCTAGCAGTTTCATTTCCCTGAAGCTTCAACATCTCTGAATCATACAGCTCTTTGATCTTCTCAAAAGACATTTTGGAGAACATCTCCTTTTTGACTCCTACAGCACCTTTGAGAAATATAATCATCTTGTTTCTCTCTTGGGTACCTAGGAATGTCTTTGAGGGTTTTCTCTTCTTTGCAACTGTTTTCACCACTGATTTCTTCATACTTGCAGCTTTCTTCTGTGCAATTTCAGTTGCCATACTCAGTTGATAAGCTTCATTCAGTTCAGCAGCTAGAGCTTTTGCCATTTCCCTGTCCTTTTCCATCTGAACTCTTTCTTCCTTTTCAATGTCATCTTGCATCTTTCTAGCTAGAGCTTCATCTGATTCAACCAACCTTTGCTTTTTGATTGGTTGATCAGATTCCACCATCTTTGCTTTTCCTTTGTCTTTGCTCATTGCCTTCTTACTGTTATCTTTCTTGATCACTTCACCTTGTTCTTTGATGATTACTCCTTTGGTCTTTGAAGTGACCTTGGGAGTATCATTCTTGGCTTTAAGTAAGGTTTCTGCAATCTCAAGATCTGTTAAAACTTCTTTCACAGTTTCTGCTGCTTTATTAATGTCTGCAGTAGTAACTGTTTCTGCTTGTTGCTCCCCCTCAACATCAAGTTTCTCTCCATCAAGCTCCCCCTTTCTTGTGGCTTCTTCCATGTTGATCTCCCCCTTTTTGGGAGCATCATTCTCAGTGGTCCTTCTCCTTAGTTGGAATTGCTTTCTCTTCTTCCTCTGTACCAGACTTAGCACCCTCTTCTTCAGCTTAGCAATCTGTACTTGTTGGGACAGAATGACCAGCTTCATCTCCTCTATTTCTTTTCCTTGTTTCATAACATCTAGGTTGATGTTTCCCATGGTTTCCATCAATTCCTGGTAACTATATTTGTCCTCACCTTCTCTAGAAGTGTTACCCTCCTTTGAAGGATCATTGGATCTTTTAGTAGTGGAAGTCTTCTGCCTAGCAGAAGCACTATCCACCCCTGTGGTTTCTTGGCACCAGGGACCTTCAAATGATTGCTCATTCAAAGTTGCCATGGGGGAGGTCTTATTGATGTTACCACTTTCCTCCTCCGTGCTAGCAGGAGTAGTGGCAGCCTCATCACCCATATGCTCTACCTCCTCAGAGAGCACCTCCTTTGGGTTGGGAGACACCCTTGTGGATTCCCTTTGAATATTCTCTACTGGAGAATGCTCCAATAGAGGGCTTAAAGGCTTGGGGGATGATGGTACAAGAAGGGAAGGAGCCTTCTTTACCTGTTTCCTCTTGTAAGTTTGGGTGATAGAAGAGGTTGGTTTTTCAAGAAGGGACTGGGGAATAGATTTTGAGAGGGAAGGTTGGGCTTGGCTAGCAGTGGGTTGGTCTAATGGGGGCCTTGACCCTGCTGCCATACCCTCATTGGTTTGGGACACCACCATCATTGTAGAGAACAATGGGGTGTCAACTCCTTCAGAGTCCCCAGCAGATCTTCTCATATTTGAGAAAACCTTGCCTTTGGGGGGTTTAGGTACATATACCCCAACAGGTTGAGGTATATCCGTCAATTCATGAGTAATAACTTCTTGAACAAACCTGGGATACATAAAGAAGCTCTTTTTGTTTCCCATGTTTGAGATAAGATCACTGAAAATCATTTTAGAAAAATTATACTTTCTGGCAGTGGCCAAGCATACCAAAGCATAAGCAATAGTGCTGCTGAACTCACTCCATCCAGTAGTCTTTTTGGAGATACAATGCATAAGAGTATGGACAAAGAAACGCCATTGGGGTGAAAATTTGGCTTTAGAGAATTTGAAAACACCCAATGGGCCTCCATACCCCATTCTTGTAAGATTGGAAAACAGTTCATCGTTTGGGATAGAAGTTATACCAGAGGCATCGTCTAGACGTAGACTGATGCGAATAACCTCTTCAGTAACTGTTAGTGATTGATCACAGATTCTTGTCTTGATCATTTGCACACCATTCTCAACAACAATGGTGGCATTAGCCCAGAACTGCCTTTGATGCTCGATATAGATTGTAGGGGATACAATAAGAGCATGAGCAATATGGCTTGACTTGAGGAAATCCACAATCTGATGAAATCCTGCAGCTTGCTTTGGCTTTTGTAGCATCGCAATCTCATTGTGCTCGTCGATGAATGTCATGGATGCCATTGATCTTAGTGAAAAGCTTTCCTGAAAACTTCGAACTTAAGAGAGAAAAGGTTTAGAGCGCAAGAGAACAGTATGCAAAGAGTCGTTATGAACTTTTAGGCGGGCAAAGAGTATTTATAGTATTCGGAACATAAGCAGTATTAACCTAGAGCAGTATTAACTACTAGCAGTATTAACTGAAAGCAGTATTAACCACTAGCAGTATTAACTGAAAGCAGTATTAACCACTAGCAGTATTAACTGAAAGCAGTATTAACCACTAGCAGTATTAACTGAAAGCAGTATTAACCACTAGCAGTATTAACTGAAAGCAGTATTAACCAACTTACTCCTTTAAACTTGCTAAACACTGAGTACTGCTATGCATATCCTGAAAAAGAAGATTAGTAACACCAAGAATAAATAATATACAGGTATAAAACCACTTTTTGAGAAGGGGATTATTCAGAGTTGATCATTCCCACACTTGTTACCAAGAAAGTGAATCTACCCACATCAAAAGCTTTAGTGAATAGATCAGCAAACTGATTATCAGTGTGAACTTTGACAACTTGAATAAGTTTCTTTTCATTAAAATCTCTTATAAAGTGATACCTGATCTCAATGTGCTTTGTCTTTGAGTGCTTGACTGGATTATTCACAATGCTAATAGCACTGCTGTTGTCAATAAAAATTGGAGTGTGTAGAAAGGTTACCCCATAATCCAACATTTGATTCTGAATCCATAAGACTTGAGAACAGCAACTTGCAGCTGCTATGTACTCTGCCTCTGTTGTAGATGTGGATACTGTGGTTTGTTTCTTGCACTGCCATGAGACTAGTCTAGCACCCAAAAACTGACATCCTCCAGAAGTAGATTTTCTGTCCAAGTTTACCCCACCTAGATCACTGTCTGAGTATGCTATTAGGTCAAAGGGTGAGTCATGAGGATACCAAAGTCCCAATCTGGGTTGCCCTTTGAGATATCTGAATATCCTCTTAACAGCTTGAAAGTGAGATTGCTTTGGCCTAATTTGGAATCTTGCACATACACAGACTGGAAACATTATATCTGGCCTTGATGCTGTGAGATACATGAGAGAGCCAATCATGGATCTGTAATGATGCACATCTATATCCTCCCCCTCAAGATCTGCTGTTATTTGCTTGTGTGTTTCCATAGGTGTGCTGGCAGGTTTTGACTCTGAGAAACCAAACTTGGTTAGAATGTCCTGCACATACTTGGATTGACAGATGAAGATTCCATCTGACTTCTGTTGAACTTGGAGTCCAAGGAAGAAAGTAAGTTCCCCCATGGAACTCATTTTGAACCTTTGATGCATTAAATCCTCAAACTCCTTGCACATGTTGTTTCTTGTAGATCCAAAGATAATGTCATCAACATAGATTTGGACCAGCAAGATATCCTTCTTCTTTCTCTTGATAAATAGAGTCTTATCAATGACTCCTCTTTCAAAGTCATTTTCCAAGAGATAGGATGACAGAGTGTCATACCATGCTCTTGGAGCTTGATGTAGTCCATAAAGTGCTTTCTTTAATTTGTATACCCTGTCTGGATAGCTTGGGTTTTCAAACCCTGGTGGTTGACAGACATATACTTCTTCTTCAATTGAGCCATAGAGAAAAGCACTTTTTACATCCATTTGATAGACTTTGAAATTCATGTAAGAAGCATAGGCTAGGAATAGTCTGATTGCTTCTATCCTAGCCACAAGTGCAAAAACTTCTTCATAATCTATACCCTCTTCTTGAGTATATTCCTGAGCCACCAGCCTTGCTTTGTTTCTTATGACAATACCTCTTTCATCTCTCTTGTTTCTGAAAATCCATTTTGTGCCAATTGCTCTGTGACCTTTAGGAAGGTCTACTAGATCCCATACATCTTGTAGCTTGAACTGTAATAGTTCTTCTTGCATTGCTTCTATCCAGCTAGATTCTTTCATAGCATCATGTGCCTTTTTAGGCTCAAGCTGAGATAGAAAACAAGAAAGCACTGTATGCTGTTGATCTTGCATTTCCTGAAGCCTGCTTTGATGTCTAGTCATCATAGGAGAAGAGATATCTCCTATTACCAGCTGTGGAGGATGATTCTTTTGAACTCTGGTGTTATGACTAGGTTCTTCATGCAACTCAACTGAAGTGTTTTCAGAGGCCACTTCATTATTTTCTTGAGTCTCCTCATCTCTAGTTTCTTCTTCACTCTGACTTGGTCCAGTAAATGATTCCTTTTCACAGTCTTCAACAGAATTTACTGTGGGAATGGGAAAAATCACAGATTTAGATATACTTTCTTGAACTTGTGTGATCCCTGATCCTCCACTTCCTGAACCTGCATTCTCATTACTGAAACCAAAAGAGTTAGTTAGTGAATCAATGTCAAATAGCCACTGAGGTCCAGACCCAACAGGATTTGGTGTGTTCTCATTGCATTTGACATTGTCACTTTCTTCAATTATTCTAGAAGATGAGTTAAAAACTCTGTAGGCCTTACTCTGAGATGAATATCCAACAAGAAATCCATCATCTGCTTTGCTATCAAACTTACCTAAGTGAAATTTAGTATTTAGAATTGTACAAGGACACCCAAAAGGTTTGAAGAAACCAATGAAAGGTTTTCTTTTATTTAAAAGCTCATATGGGGTCTTGTTCTTTTGCTTGACCACTAGAACTCTGTTTTGGACATAACAAGCAGTATTAACTGCTTCAGCCCAGAAGGTAATTGGCAATTTTGAATCAGCCAACAGAGATCTAGCAGCCTCTATTAGTGTTCTATTTCTCCTTTCAGCAACACCATTCTGTTGAGGAGTTCTAGGAGCACTATATTGCCTCTCAATACCTTTTTCTTCACAAAAGGTGTTTAGATCATGATTTTTAAACTCAGTTCCATTATCTGATCTAATGACTTTTACTCTTTGATTAGTTTGGTTTTCAATTCTTAGAATAAAGGATTTGATAAGTCCACTTGTCTCATCCTTAGTCCTTAGAAAATATACCCAAGTAAATCTGGAGTAATCATCAACAATAACCAAGCAGTAAGATTTCTTGCCTATACTCATAACATTTGTAGGACCAAACAGATCCATATGTAGTAACTGGAGACAAGAAGAAACAGAATTTAACTCTTTGGTCTTATGAGAAGTTTTGTGTTGTTTGCCTTTAAGACAAGCAACACAATGATCATCACATGAAAAGACTTTTGTAGGTAAACCTCTTACAAGGTTGTTTTTAACAAGATTGTTCATAGTTTTGAAATTCATGTGACACATCCTTCTGTGCCATAGAGAGGATTCATCTACAGAGGCTTTTGAAACAAGACAATTTAGAGATGAATCACTATCAACATTGTCCATATCCAGACAGTAAACATTGTCCTTTCTTGGAGTTCTAAGTAGTATCATGCTTTCATCAACTACCTTGAACTCTGGAGCAAGGATCATACACTCATTATTAGTAAATAATATACTATGTTGTTTGTCACAAACCTGTGATACACTTAACAGGTTGTACTTTAATTGATCAACATAGTAGACATCCTCAAATGTCATCTTACCTTTGGTGACATTACCTTTTCCACTTATCTTACCACCAGTAAGATTATCTCCAAATGCAACATGTCCTCCATTGATATGCTTGAAATCTTGAAGGCATGACATGTTGCCTGTCATGTGCCTAGAGCAACCACTATCAACATGCCAAATGCTCTTTCCCTTGAGCTGTTGGTTGCCCTGCACATTAGATAAATCAATTAGTATGAATTAGGAACCCAAGCCAAAGTGGTCTTGGGTACCCCTTTCTCATCAAAATACTTGCATTCTTTCTTGACAAGATTTTTGAACTTTAACTCCTCATTCTTGGAGTACTTTGTTACAATAATAGGCTTGGAAATATTTTTGCTAGAATCAGTACTGGTTTTAGAAGTACTAACTGCCTTGGCAGCACTTGCATGCTTAGCAGTACTAACCTTGGTAGCAGTAGTAACTGTGTTAGCAGCAGTAACTGTGTTGGCAGTATTAACCTTTGAAGAGGTATTAACAGTGTTAGCAGCATTAATATTTTCAGCAGTACTAACACTGTTAGCAGTAGTAACTGTGTTAGCAGTACTAATATTGTTAGCAGTACTAACACTGTTAGTACTTCTAGGTACCCACATTTTGACACTTTCTTTTAAAATCTTTTTCTTTAAAGTGCCTTTACTTTCCACATATTTCTTTATCACATGTTTCTTTCCAGCCTTCCTATAACCAACAGGTTTTTGCACAAATCTTTGAAAGTTCATCTGTTGGTTAATAGGGTTAAAGTAACAATACTTAGCCAAATGATTCAACTTGCCACATATAAAACAAGGTTTTGGTCTATTGATTTTATTCAGATCAACTCCTTGTTTCTGAGCCCATTGATTATTCCAGTTTCTTTGATTTCCTCTTTTTAAACCAGAATTTAGGCTCTTGGCTTTATTGCAATCACACTGTTTACAAGATCCAGGATTCACAATTGTGGTTTGTTTGTAATGGACCTTGTTATCCTTTCCTTTAGTCTTCTCTATCTCCTTGGACTTGACCCAGATTTTCCCACATCCCTCATTGGTGATAATATTGTTTTCTAATGGTATCTTTTTACTCACAGTATTATCCCTGTTCTCACTGGCTTCTTTCTCAGTCAAATCCTTAACTACTACCTCATCCAAATGATCTATCTTAAAAGCTTCTTCAGACAAGTCCTTTTTCTCCTTAGTTTCTAACAAGTCTGATGTAAGAGAAATATAGTTGTTATTGTAAGGAGGAGGTGTATTGTTGTATCCAATACCAGGCTTCATCTTATCATGTATCTGAGCCTTTAGAAGAGAATCCATTGCTTTTGAAGCATAAGAAAACTTTTCTTTGTCAAGCTTAACTTTTGACAGTTCCTCTTTCAGCCTATCATTCTCTTCTAATGACTTAGACAGTTTGGTTTCTAACTCATTCTTTTCCCACTTCCAATAGTTTGTGTCATAAGAGTGTTGAAGTTCATTAGCTTGAAAGCCTTTGATTTGCTCTTCAAATCTCTCTACTATCAACACATAATCTCTTCTGTCCTTTTCTAATCTTTTGAGGTCATCACACATACTTTGATTGTGATCCCTGTATCTTGTAACAGTGTCAATGCAAGATTTAGTGCAAAGATTAGAACTTACCTCAGTGGGGAGATCAGATACTTCTGCCATAAGAGCTTGGTTCTGAATGGCTTCCTCAGCTTGATCACTCCAGTCAAATCCCATTCCTTGTTGAGAAACAAGGGCTTGAGCAGAATTCTTGTTCAGATTGTATCCTCCAGTCTGAGCTTGTTGATGGTTGTTGTTTGGAACATCACTCCTGCATTCTCTAGCAAAGTTTCCTTTCTTGTGACACTTATAACATTCCACCTTGGTTTTGTCAAAACCAGCTCCATCTTCTCTTCTTTGAGAGAAGTTATTTCTTCCAGTTCTTTTAATGAACTTTTTCACCCTCATGGATAACATGGCCATTTGCCATTTAATATCCATCTCCTCCAGATCATCAGGGTGAATTTGATCCAGATCATCATTAATCAAAGAATTGCTGCTATGACTAGACAAAAAGGCTTCAAAGATAGTTTCAGTGCCTTTTTCTGAACTTACTCCACTGGCAGTACTAACTGCTTCAGGGTTGGCAGTAGTATCAGTGGATGCTGAAAGAAGTGCAGCATTGTGAATATAACCAGAGGGCTTCTTCTTGGTTTCTACCTCAGTTTCAAAAACTCTTAGATCATTGTATAGATCATCAAGTTCTTTCTCTTCCAGATTGTCACTCTGTCTATATGAGACAGTGTACATAGTCCATTCATCCCCAAGAGATCTGAGGAACTTTCTGTTGATATCATCTTGTTCCATCTTCACCCCTACAGTAGCCAGTTCACCTATGAGTTTGTTGAACCTATCAAAAGTTTGAGTCATAGACTCATTCTTTGTGGAAGTGAAGTTCTCATACTGCTGCTTTAGAACATCTCTTTGATTTCTTTTGATGCTCTCAGTTCCATCAAATCTTTTCTCTAGAGCATTCCAGAGAATCTGAGCATCAGTGCAGTTGCAAAATTGATGCTGGTATTCATTGGGAATGGCCAAGAGCGGAGTGCTCAAGGCCTTCATCTCTGTTTGTCTGATCTTCCTCTCACCATCTGTCTTTGGTGGAGGTCTTTTCCCATCTGGTCCTATCCTTCCAGCTTCAGAAGGACCATTCTCAATGATATCCCACATTGAGTAGTCAGTGAGAAGAATATATTGTCTGATTCTTATCTTCCACATGTCAAACTCACTTGGTTTGAGCATTGGAACCTTAGAAACCAAAGTACTGCTTGATTCTGTAAGATTTTCCATGATGAATAACTGTTTCTGAGAGAGTTTGGCTCTGATACCACTTGTCAGGATCGAATTCTCAACAAGAATTAATTATCAGAAACAATATCAAAGAAGTTTGCGGAATAACACTTTGATATTTAATCAAAACAGTAAATCAACACAGTAGATATGAAGAACAAACTGTAAACTTGTATTGAATGCTTTGAAGTTTACAAGATTACACACTCAACCTCAATATTGATGAACAGGCTCACCAATACGAATTCTACTTCTCTAGAATTAGGATCTATGCCTTGAGGTTGATTTTCTCTCTAATAGAATGAAGAAAACAAAATTTAACTCACTATTCTAAACTATACAATATACATACTGAATACAAAGATAATTACAATAAATAAAATATCTTCAGTATATCTTCCATGTATATCTCTAAGCTTCCATGTATATCCTTTCATGCGAATCTTCATCATATAAGCAGTATTAATCTTCAGCAGCATTAAATTCCTTCTAGCAGCATTAACTACTAAGCAGCACTAACCACTAGCAGTACTAACTAGCTAAGCAGTACTAACTTTGTTCAAGCAGCACTAACTTTGACTAGCAGTATTAATAGTACTAGCAGTAGTAACACTCAGCAGTATTAACCTTTAAGTCTTCTAGCAGTAGTAACTTTGAACCAGCAACATTAACCATACTTGATGAATTCTTCAGTTCCCAACAAACACCTTAATATAGTTCGGTTTTATCATTTTTGCACATTAAAGAGGGATGATTTTCAAGATAATAAAGTAAAATTTAGCGACCGATCAAGATTCAAGAAAATCAATAATTCAGACTATTTTTCTAGGAAGATGCAAATGGAAAGGAAAAGGAAGAGGGTCAATGCTTGATGGCAGAGGAGCAAAATTGGTTGGATGAATCAAATATATGAATCAACAGATGAATAAGAAGTTTCACACTTCTCAAAGCTTTTAAATATTTTCCTCATGGGAATTATAGATCAAGATTACAACTCTAGATTTCCCAAGCCAATTCTGATGTTGAATCTAAGGTATCTCATTCTCTTGAATTTGAATTTTAAAGTCATATTGAATTTATGTCTTCTGGATTTGTTGATCTGAAAAAGAGACTTAAAGGTGAAAGAATTTTTGTCAACAAGTTCAAAGAAGGGAAGGAAATCTTCAGAATTATGTGTGAAGATTCAGAGAAAGAAAGAGGCTGTTTTTAAAAATGAGAAAACTGATTTAACAGAAAAGATTTTTGTAATAGAAAAGACTTTCGACAAAGTAGAAGATCAATATAGAGATTTAGAAATTAAATATAATTTTCTTTCTAAGGAAAGAGTTGATTTATATAGAAGGATTAAGTAATTTGAGGACTCAAATCTCAAGAGGGGACAAACCGAACAAACTTTTGAATCTATTGACAAGTAATCCTAAGGATACGAGATTTTACAATTCAGAAATGGGTTTGGCTTAAGTAAAAATTCTATATTGAAAAATGCTCCAACAGTTTATATGATTTTTCAATACGATGCTGAATGTTCAAGTTTAAATTTGTAAATGAAAATCTTGTTGAGGTTTATCTAAAGTTTTTGTTAAATCTGAAGCCTCAATCTTTTCTTTTCCTTTACTTTCTGAACTTGATGGAGGTTCGTTTTTTCAATATAGAATTTTTAGATAAACTAAAGATTGATGAAGGTTCGGTTTTTAAAGAGAAAATTAATATTTCTGAGGAAAACATTCAAACTTGTTAAAGTAGTTGTAAATCAAAATATAATAAAGTGGCTTTTGATTATACAAATCTAAATCAAAGTTACAATCATAAAAATCCATATTATTCATATAAGGATTATGATTACATATTTCCAAAAGAAAATATTGATCACAAGTTTTAAAATGTTAAACGTGAAGATATGTGTTCAAACTCTGAAACTTGTATTTAGAATTCTGAACAAGTCATTCAGAATTCTACGCAAGCTATTCAGAATTTTGAGTACAAATCTGAAGAAATTATACTAATTTTTGAACATACATCAAATAATTCTAATTCTAAAATTCAGAATCATGATGATAATAGAAGTTCATAATCTACATCTAACGGCCTTGAAAGTCAAGAATCTGAAGAATTGTCAGAATTCATTGAAAATATGTTTGATGATATGATAAATGCTTCAGATTCAGATTATGACACTAATGTAGAAGATTAGGTTACTTATTTTGTTATTGAGAAGAATGATCATCTTGTTTATAAATCAAAAGAAAGCATGGTTGATGGTGATATTTTAAAATTTGATATAAAATTGCCTGATGAAGAATTTGTTGTCGTTTTCTTAAAAACTGATCAAACTCAAGGTTCATATTCAGAAGGTAGTTCAAAACCATTATACTAAAATATCTGGAAAAATTCATTCAATTCCAAAATTTAATAAACAAGAAAATAAGTAAAAAAAAAAATAATGATTCTTACCAAATATGAATTTAAGTCCAAAGTTAGTGTTTTTGAAAGAGGTGAAACTTCAGAAACTACATCTGACATATCTTCTAGAAGTTCTACTAAATCTAAAAGGTCAAAACCTCTTAAATAGTCTGCTAACTCAATTTTTTTACCTTCTATAGAAGTCAAAAGCAAACAAAGTTTAGTCTGGATAGAAAAGGGTTCAAGACTGAAGAATAGCTTAATTTTTCAAAGAAAAAGTCTGTACTTGATAGGAATGTGTTGTAAACAATGATTGTATGAATAAAAAGTCAAAATTTGTGACTAAAGTTCATGTTCAAACAATTAAGCACTTTGTTAAACATAAATCTGTTAAATGTTTGTGTTCTGATTGCTTCAGTCCAAAAGCATTTACATTGAAATCATTATGGACTACATGATTTCAGACTAAATTTTGAATTGTTTAAATGGAATATAAAAGATTGGTATACAATAATGTATTACTCTCAAAAGTCTGATTCTAATTCTAAAAGATATTCCAAGGACTATAAGGAGTTCAAATTTAAAGAAAAAGTTTGTATCTAGTCCTTCATCACCTGTTAAAGATAAATATGTGATGAAATGGAAATTTAAATGAAAGTATGAAGTTTATAGTATAAATCTTATTCTGAACTTGTCTGGAAACCAAAGAACATATTTTTAAAATAATGTTCTTCTAGTAACAAGAGAGGACCAATTTAAAAATGGATACCTAAAGCAAAGTAAATTTGTTTCTGCAGGAAATTCATGTGTGGCACTTAGATTCTAGATGCTCAAGACACATGACTGGTTTCAAACACTTTTGACAAATTATAAAGATAAACCAAGATGAGTAGTGAATTTTGGAAATAATAGCAAAGGTTATGTAAGAGGACATGGAGTACTAACCAACGGATCTGTCACAATACTCAAAATATATTATGTTGAGGGATTAATGTAACACCCCAAATTTCGAAAGGTATCTTTTCAAGCTAATGCGGAAATCAGTATTTTAAGGGGAAAAATAAGATATATGATCTTGGACTTGAATTCTAGATTTTATAGTCTTAATGGATAAAGAATTCAATTACGATTCCAACGGTTCTTTCTGGAGCGAAAACGGAGCTAAAACGAAGAAGTTATGGCCAAAACAACGGTCGGTACAAGCTTGGCTAAAGTGCCTAGCGAAAGTGACATCTGTCACTTTAGCTTGGCACTATCGCTGAGAGTCTAAAAAACCCTCGGTACATTTGGCGCGAGAGTGCCTCACGAAACTGACATATGTCACTTTAGCCAGACACTTTAGCGGAGCGAGTCTGGAAGTTAAAAATCCGATTTTTGGGGGTTTTCTTCATTTGCTCATTTCTCCTTCACCATAACTCCGTTTTGGGCGATTCAAAATGCTATGGTTTCGATTTTGAGAGATTTTCAAGGTTAGATTGTTAGTTTTTGGTAAATTCAAGAGTATTTGGTGGTGGAGTGGAAGCTAGGATCAAGAGTTCATCATCATCACCTCCATCTTCAAGAAATTTGGGTTTTCTAGGTTTTCATCAAAACCTAAGTCGTAAGTGTATCCCTTCCATTTCTAAACCTTGATATAAGTTATAAATGCTCCATTGATGGTTCCCTAGTGTTTGCTTTCTCTAATTTCGGTTTGGAAGTATTTTGGGAGTTTTGGGTTAAAATTAGGGTTTTACCCAAAGTGGAGATTTTGATGATAAGTATTTGGGGAGTGGTTCTATATGGTTGATTATGGTTATTTACGGTTGGATACTTGTGGATCTAGGTTATGGAAGTTTTGACCTTGAAGATTCAAGTTTCTTCAAAGGAGCTCAAAGCGAGGTAAAATCTAGATTTAGCCCAAATCTAGCGAGGTGAGTTCAAGTTGATTTGTGAAAACGGTGTAAATGCAAAATGGTTATTTTAAAGTGTTTATACGAAATGGTTAACTGCTGATAAGTTTGGAATATTTTGAAGTAAATTATGTTTTACTTGGTTATTTGTCAAAGGATGAGTATTTTGATAAGTTTTCATATTTGGTGAACTTGGGTTGTGTTAATCTCATAAAGTACTCATATTTGGGTTGAATGTTCTAACGAGTAAATAGCATGGTTTTCACATTCATGGTGATTTTATACAAATGAAGTCTATTTCATGTTATACGTATTTCGGGTACATTTGCATTCATAAACCCTTTGGTAAATCTTTGGTCCCAATACATGTTGAGTTTTGGGTTAAATACGTCCTTATAGTATGTGTCTTCATAAACATTATTTTAAAGACATTTCATTTATTTGGAGGACCGATAATTATTGGTCAAATGGATTGTGAGCATCTTAGCTCGGTGTTGGCTTAAAATGAGTTGTGTGGACATTGTCCGGATTTATAACCGTCATGGTTTTGAGTATGATGACGCTTAATTTGTGTCATTGGTGAGTTACATGCTTTAGGTCTTTGGTCATTCATTTGGAGTCATGTAATGTTTGACAGTGTCGTAATGGATCCATAGGCACGTAAGTCTGTCGGTTATGTAAGGCCTGAGGTTTTGGGTTACTTTTAGTGACCGCTCGGGTTTGCTAGCGAGTGGACAACGAGTGGTACGAGCTGCGGAGGGGGAAACTCGTCTAGATTGGATAGGCACCCACGTATGTAAGTCCTTGAGGTGGAACTCGACGGAGTATGGCCAGAGGCATTAAACGGTCCGAGGATTGTGATGTCGGTGGTGGCATGGGAACTAGGATGTCGGGATGTGTGGTGAAATCCAATAACATCGCGGGTGGCCCCATTCACGTGTTCTCGCCACCCAAGATGGAAACGTTTAGATGACATGCAAGGAAGTCACGTGAACGGCCTACTTGCGTGTTACTCTATTCTCAATGTATACGGATCTCTTCATCGTTGATTCGTGGTAGTTTTTTTAAAGGGTAATGTTGTATTTGACCAAATTGGGTTTTTAAGTGGTCGACAGTAAATGATGGCTTTAATATGGGGTTCTTACCAAGTATATTAAAGTTTGAATGGAATGTGTCGTTTTCACGTGTCGGTTTTTATTTTAGTCCATTACATGGTCGTGTGAGTTTTGGGTCTAATGTCGTATTCATGGCGATATTAATTATATAGATTTCACCTATGATTTACGGGTTGTGTGTCACGTTTCACCCGTGTTGGGTATTTCAAGTTACAATGTGTTAACCGTGTTTTATAAAATTGGGAGTCCGTCCTCTATCTTACCTTTCAGCAAGCTCCAGTTTATAATACATAAGTGCGTCTCATATTAAGATTCTCGTCTTTAAAATAGTTTGGTTTGGTTAACAATTAACTCGGTGTCTCTTTCGTACAAAATGCATAGTTATTGATAAACGAGTCGTTTTCATAAGTGAAACATATCATTTTGAAAGATTATGATTTTATTCGCATCCTTCCTTTCTAAATGATTAAATTATATGTGTTGAAAACTCTTGAATTCACTAGGCGTTAAGCCTAACCCTTTTTATTTGTCGGCATGTGCATCAGGTTCCAGTTGGAAGTTGGGTTCTAGCAGTTCTATGAAGCGTAGAGCCTTAACTAGACACTAAAGTAAGTAATTGGTGAAGTCTTCCGCAAGTTGGAGATAGTGACTATTATTGGGTTTTAGTAGCACCCGTCCTTTTATAGTTTATATGTAAAGATTGAATGTTTGTGTATTGAAGTTGAATCTAATTGTGGTTGTAGATGATTCAATTATTGATGTATTTAGAAAATTTTAAATAAGTTGTTATTTCCAGATTTTAGGGTGTTACAATTAAAGCACAATCTTTTCAACATAAACCATTTCTGTGATAAAAGGTTTGATATCAGATTCTTCATAACAGGCTGTGCTATTATAGATACTAATGGAGTTGAAATTCTTAGAGCTAAGAGAAATGATGATCTCTAGACTGTGAACTTTCCAACTTTAAGTGCCTTTACAGGTGTCTGTTTGAATCCAAGGCTACAAAAGAAGATAGTTGGATTGGCATAAAAGATTATCTTATTTGAATTTCAATGATATCAACATGTTGGTAGTAAAGATCTTGTCAAAGGCTTACCTGCAATGAGATTGGAAAAAGATTCATTGTGTTCTGTGTGTGAGATGGGCAAAATGACAAAAAAAGTTCTCACAACGCCAAAATGGAATCTTCTTGTAAATCTCCACTTGAACTTATTCATATGAATCTGTCTGGACCTATAGAGTTCAGAGTATTAATGGCAAGAAATATATATTGGTAATGGTTGATGAATATTTAAGGTATACATGGGTGGAATTTCTGAGGACTAAGATTGAAGCTCCAAAGATAATAATTGCTTTTATCAAGAGAATTCAAGTATATCTTCAGCTTCCAGCTCAGAAATTAGGAAGTGACGATGGAACATAATTTAAAAATGAGACTCTTAAGAGTTATCTTATTTCTGTAGGAATCTCACACAACTTCTCAGCTGTCAGAACTCCTCAACAAAATGGAGTTGTTGACTAAAGGAATAGAACTCTGGTTGAAGCAGCAAGAACCATCCTTGCATATTCAGGCTTGGGAAAACGTTTCAAATAATGTATTAATTAGTGTGGATACGGTTTTTAGGGGTCTTAAGGGTTAGAAACGACCATTCTTGAGGGGATTTCGTCCAAGAACAATCAAAGGAGCAAGGAGGCGACTTTTGGAATCTTTAGGTGATGTTTCCTTCAATTAATTAGGTATATATCTTAGTGTAGGTTTAATATTTGCTTTTATAGTTAACCTTTTACCATTAAGCAATAAGATCGTAACTATTTGATGCTTGGATTTGTGTTGAAGTAGCTTCCACTATAAATAGGTATCCTTTCATCTTCCATATTTGTTAATCTTCGTTGAACATATTCATCATTGTTTGGTTGTTTAATTTGATATGGCACTTTGATTTATGTAACCTCACATTGAATTGATAATTAAAATTGGGGATCCCTAAATGTTTTTACTTTTTATAAAGTGGTGGTTAACACTTCGAACTAATGGCCACGATATATATTATATTTTAATTTAAATGATTGGATGTATAATCATCAATTAGTATTGATGTTTATCTCGTTATTAATACAATTAGTAGATCAACTTCTATGTTTGTTTTAACTAATTAGGTACTTGTTCATAAACAAATTCATGATAGTCTATTCATAAGAATACACAGAGTGTTCTATGTTATCGACACTTATGGGCGAGTCTAGAGTGTTGATCAATAACATGTATTTGAGAAGTCGATGATACATGGACTTTATTTGAATTATAACTCATTGTTGGAAGCTTTCTTTTTATTGTTCAACATCTTTAATTATTTGTATGTTTAGTTTAAGATCTCGATCCAACCCTCTGTAATGACCCGGTTTCCAAAATAACCACAATTACCCAAAATCATCCAAATACGATTCGAAATGAAACGACTAAAATAATCTTCCCAAAATCACATCAATTACAACGACGGTAAGAAATAATTCTAACCGCAATAATAAATTCTAACCTGTGATTTAGATCCTATCGATCTATGATCACCCAACTAATAACAGAATATAAACAAACCGATCAATACTAGCGAACCGGTAATTGAATCCACTCTCAACTACCTTTTTCCCCAAGCTAGCAATCCCAATACAAAGTTCACCTGAAATGCATATTTTGAAAACAAAATGAGGGTTAGACCATACGGTCTAGTGAGTAAATCCCTGTCAGATAATAATTCAGTAAAATCACTTTGACATAATGTCATAAATAAATCATTTGATCATAAAGTAGGCTCTCAGGCACTACGAACCAATTTTAATCATAAATTAACACTCAGTCACAATATCTCACCCAGGTAACTAACCACAACAGTCGCCACAATTTAACCGCACACACCCCGGTAAGATCGCAATCAATACCGGTTGTGGCCCACCACACGAAACAAATTCGTGGGCACTATATATACATAACCCTTGCTCGGACCATCACAATCCTAACACACCCGACTTCTGTTGTGAAAGTCCCTTTATCCCAAAAATTTATAATCCAACCACATGTGTTAATAATAAACAACATGTAATAATAACCATTCTATCACAGTTAACGGTAATAATTCAAACATACCAATCTGGTATAACATCAAAATAATAACCGTTTTATAATATATGCATTTTAGTTCGAAAATGGTTAAATGAAAAACTCACCTCAGTCTAAATATTTCATCCGAGATTAAAACTGCTCAAACCAAACACCTTCCACAAAAATCGCTTAAAAACCATCGGTTTAGAACCATGGCTTTTCTCCCAAAGATTTTCCTCCAAGAACAGGGTCGTGCCTGAGGGAGGGCGGGCCGGGCGTACGCCCAGGGCCCATGAGAAATAGGGGCCCAATTTTTTAGTATATATTATATAATAGTAGTAAAAAATAGTAAATAAAATAGACAAGTTCTTTTATCATCTAATAGGACCCAAAGAATTTCTTATTATATTAGGGCCCAAACATATATTAATTAATTACATTGGAAAAGAAAATATTTTAAAAGTGAATTGGTTGCACAATTTATAGTATTGTTTATTATTTATTTAAGTCTTTTATTATATATTCTCCATCATTCATCTCCCACTTGTTGTATTAGAAATCCAAAGTCTAATGAAATCCAAAGAATTTGTATTATATTAAGGGCCCAAACATATATTAATTAATTACATTGAAAACAAAAATATGTAAAAAGTTAATTGGTTGTTCATTTTATAATATTGTTTATTGTTTCTCTAAGTTTTTTTTCTATCTAGTATCAGAGTCTAAAACTACTTACCTAGAAAATATTTTGATATGTTATCAATCGACCATCATTCATCTCCTACTGACTCTTTTAAGTATCTCATCCGCATGAATTTTATATTTGTATTAGAATATAACAGATTTTTGTTATTAACTAAGATAGCACGACCCTACATTTTGAAATAAATTACCAACCATATGAGATATGAGACGGTTTTAACTTAATTTTTTTTAACAACGAGAAGAGGATCACATTATTAAACAAAGAATGTGTAGCAAAGAATTCCAATCGGAATGTGTTTTTCGTATTTTCATTCACTAAAAACAAGAGGTACATATATAGGACTACATACAACAGAAACCCCACGAATTAAGGAGCTATACAAGGAATGAATATGACTAACAAATACACCCAATACTTTCTATGGTTATCTGATCTTCTTAATAATTTCCATAGTTAGTTTTTCTTCTCCGAAATCTGCTCTCGTCAACACTCCCCCTCAAGGTGGAGAATGTATGTTTGTCATTCCCAGCTTGTCTAGAGAGCTGTGGAAGGTGTTCTTACATACCGCTTTGGTTAGCATATCCGCTAACTGATTTTCGGAATTCACAAATGGCAGCTTAATTGTTTTCTTCTCCAAATGGTCCTTTATAAAATGACGATCAATCTCTACGTGCTTCGTTCTGTCATGTTGTACGGGATTGTTTGCAATCTTAACGGCAGCTTGATTATCACAAAATAAACTCATTGGCTCATTTACTTTAAATCCAAGATCCCTTAGAATCCTTTTGATCCACAATAGTTCGCATACCCCATGTACCATACCCCGAAACTCAGCTTCAGCACTTGACCTGGCCACCACCTTTTGCTTCTTACTTCTCCATGTAACCAAATTACCCCACACATATGTGAAGTAACCCGAGGTAGACTTTCCGTCTGACTTATCTCCGGCCCAATCTCGGTCCGTATACCCGTGAACACCTTGACTATCACTCTTTCCAAAAAATAATCCCTTTCCAGGACACGCTTTAAGATAACGAAGAATTCTATATACCGCCTTCATGTGATCTTCATTAGGTGCATGCATGAATCTGCTTACGATACTCACCGCATATGCTATGTCTGGACGTGTGTGAGCTAAGTAGATTAATTTTCCTACTAGCTTTTGGTATCTTTCTTTATTTGCGGGTATTTGACTGGTTTGTAAGGTTAAACCATGGTTCACTTCAATCGGGGTTTCTACTGGCTGACAGTCAAGCATGCCGGTCTCTGTTAGTAGATCTAGTACATACTTTCGTTGACACAAAGTGATACCACGTTCTGATCTTGCAACTTCAATACCCAAGAAATATCTCAACTGACCAAGATCCTTCAGCTCAAACTCAGTGGCTAAAACCGTCTGTAGCCTTTTCATTTCATCAGGATCGTTGCCAGTTACTACCATATCATCTACATATACTATTAAAGCTGTCGTTTTTTCTCCCTGTACCTTCACAAAGAGTGTGTGGTCTGCATCGCTTTGTTTGTACCCCACGGTCTTCATGAAGTTAGAAAATCGACCAAACCAGGCCCGGGGGGATTGTTTCAGACCGTACAATGCTTTCTTTAATTTGCATACTTTATCTCCACAATTTATTCCAGGTGGTAGATCCATATACACTTCCTCCTCTAGCGTGCCATTTAAGAATGCGTTTTTTACATCAAACTGACGCAATGGCCAGTTCTTATTAGCGGCAATTGATATGAGAATTCGAATAGTATTAATTTTCGCCACCGGAGTGAACGTATCACCATAGTCTACCCCATATTTCTGCGTATAACCTTTCGCGACAAGCCTTGCTTTATACCGTTCAATCTTTCCTTCGGAATTCACTTTAACTGTGAAGATCCACCGGCACCCTACCATTTTTTTTCCTTAGGGTCTCGAGACTACATCCCACGTACCACTCCGTTGCAATGCGTCCATCTCTTCGTTTACGGCCTTCCTCCACCTCGAGTCTTTTAAAGCTTCATGTATATTCTTTGGAATAACCACTGTTGACAGCTCTTCTACCATGGTTCTTTGTGGTTTCGCTAGCTTATGGGAGGAGACGTAATTATTAATAGGGTACTTGGACCCTGACTTAAGTTCTGGCTGGTACTGTTTCTTGGGGACCCCGCGATTTTTTCTTACGGGGTACCCCGCTTCGATAGTTTCTTCCTGTGCAATAACAAGGTCAGGAGTAACAGATATAGGAGTAGGTGAGCTACCTTGCGACGGATTCGGATCTGGCTCCACGGTTGTTGGGATCTGGTCTGATGTACTATCTTGAGGTGAGTTCACATATTCGTCAGTTTCTTCATCCGTGTTCCCGTTATCAACTTCCGTATTCACATCTTCGTCAGTTTCTTCATCCCTGTTCCCGTTATCGTTATCAACTTCCGTAACGCTTTCAGTTTCATTTTCTATTCCCAATTCACGGATGCTTCCATCATTAGACATCTTCATCTCCCCCTGAGGGAAACAGCCGGGTTCAAAAAAGGGTACATTTTCGTGGAACTTAACGTCCCGGGTGACATACATCTTCTTCTCTTTTGGATCATAACACCGATAGCCCTTCTTGAACTCCGCATATCCAAGAAAGACACACCGGATTGCTCGTGGTTCAAGTTTCCCGGTATTTTGATGCACATAAGTCGTACACCCAAAGACGCGTGGCTCGAGATTCGGAATCAATGGAACGTTCATTATTTCATGCAACTGTTGTAGGGGAGTTTTAAAATCGATAACTCTTGATGGAGTTCGATTCATGATGTAAGCAGCAGCCCGAACCGCCTCACCCCAGTATTGTCTTGGAACTTGCATGTCGAACAAGGACGCCCGAACAATCTCCAAAATTTGTTTATTTCTTCGTTCCGCTAAGCCGTTTTGTTGAGGTGTACGTGTGCATGAAGTTTGGTGCCTAATCAACTTTTCCTTGCAAAATCTCTCCATGTCTTGATTTATGTACTCGCCTCCGTTATCGGATTGGAGCACCATAATGTTACTTTGATATTGTGATTTTACCAACCCATATAGTTCTTGAAATGCGTGACATACTTCTCCTTTGTGTTTTAAGAGAGAGATCCAAGTCATACGAGTACATTCGTCAATAAAGGTAACAAAGTACCGAGAACCATTAGGGGTAGGTATTTTTTTGGGGCCCCAAACATCGCTATGTACTACCATGAATGGAACAGTGGCCTTTTTTTCACTGGGCAAATATGAAACCCGATGGCTTTTGGCCATCTCACACACACCACAATTAAATTCAAATTGTTTTCTATTAAAAAAAATATCCGGTTTCAATTTTTTCAAATAAGTAAACGATAAATGCCCTAATCTCCGATGCCATAACCAAGGCAGTGATTTCTTTTCTTGCGTTGCTTCTGTATTGTGAGTTGCGACCTGTTTCTCTTCCTCAAGATAGTACAAGTTTCCCCTTCTAATACCATAGCCAATTATCCGATCCGTCGCTATATCCTGAAACATACATTTGGTTGGCCAGAAAGTTACATAGCAGTTTAATTGGTCTATAATTTGGCTAATAGACAGGAGGTTTGATGATAAGGAGGGGACGACGAGAACAGTGTCAAGGTTCATTGTTTTAGATACTTGAGCAGATCCTTCATATGTAACATCTGCAACTCCTCCATTTGCAGTTTTGATCATGGACTGTTTCGGAAGGGATCGAGTTGTGAGTTTCAGCGGATCGTTGGTCATATGATCTGTCTCCCCTGTGTCAATAATCCAAGAATTATTCGTAATTTTAGAGCAGTTTGACATACCATGATTGCCGTGTGATTCCGTGTGGGCTGCAATTGACGTGGTCTCGTCGTTTTTTGTGGTAGCTACAGAGGCTTGACCTACCTTCTTTCGTGGTTTTTTTGTGAAATCCCACCATTCCGGGTAGCCTATGATCTCATAGCATCTTTGTTTTGAGTGCCCTTCTTCTCCACAATGAGCACATACGAGATTTGAGTTTTTGTTGTTCGGGTTTTTTTTTCCTTTCACGGGTCGGCTTCGAGTTGCAAGGTTGACCATACTATCCGGTTCGTGTTTACCTTCATCCATGGCGGATCTCTGGCTTTGGTCCTTTCGTACGAATGCATAACATGCTTCAAGATCAAGAGGTGGGTCTTTCCTCAGTATCTCACCCCTCGCTTGATTGAATTCCACATCAAGGCCTGCAAGAAAAATATGCACACGAAGACGCCCTAGAAATTTGTTTAGGGATACTACCTGAGTTACGTTATCTTCTTGGATACTCAACCGCGTATCGATCTCCTGGAAGATACCGATAAGTTCATTGTAGTATGCGGCAAGGGGCCGGCCATTCTGTCGGGTGCTGAATGATCTCCGGTTTAGTTCAAACAGTTGGGTCTCGTCAGTCCCATCATAAAAAGTCTTCGCAACTGCATCCCATATCTCCTTTGCAGTCTTCAATCGAATGAACCTTGGAATCAACGTCGGGTTCATTGAGTCGATGAGCCAGCTCTTGACTTTGTTATTGTCCACGAGCCAGCTCTCAATTTGTTTCTCGCCGGTCTCTGGTTTTGTGGAGGATCCGGTGAGGAACCCTAATTTGTTACGTGCCGCAATTCGCATTTCCATCAACTGTGACCACAGTTGATAGTTCGAGTCATCCAAGATAATCCCTGTTGGGAATGGAGCGTCTTGAACGATCAGTCGGGTTTCTGGGGTGGGGGTTTCTTTGTCGGACATGTTTTCAGGGTTTACGATTCGAGGGTTTCTATGCGGTATGCTCTGATACCATGTAGCAAAGAATTCCAATCGGAATGTGTTTTTCGTATTTTCATTCACTAAAAACAAGAGGTACATATATAGGACTACATACAACAGAAACCCCACGAATTAAGGAGCTATACAAGGAATGAATATGACTAACAAATACACCCAATACTTTCTATGGTTATCTGATCTTCTTAATAATTTCCATAGTTAGTTTTTCTTCTCCGAAATCTGCTCTCGTCAACAGAATGGGCCTAGCGAGGGACTAGGACACCAGGAGAGACAAAAATTACAAGATACCCACCCACACATCTCTCGGATTACTATACCAAGAATCACAGCTTAAAACCTGCCCCGATTTAGATCTAGAACAAAACCATTGGAAGGAACAAACTTGGACGTTTTTAACTATAAAACAGTGATGAACAACATATAACCTAAAATGAGATGGAAACCCAATTGATTGATATTGATTTACATATATTATTACTCCGAATAGTAACGATTTTGACCCAAAATTATGTCATTTTATATATTAAATGTACATCATAAGGATGTTTTTGACGGTGAAACAAATTAACGATGCTATGTAAAATTGATATGGCAGAAAATATTAATTCAGAAGTAATTATTGATTGATTTTGCGCCTAAGCATACTCGAAAAAATGATTTTAGATGAATTATTAATATTTCTTGAATTGAATTTTATTTCTTACGATAAAAACAATATATCTACGATTTTCTTTTTCATAATTATCGAGGGCCCTTTTTCTACATCTCGCCCAGGGCCTATAAAATATCAGGAACGGGCCTGTCCAAGAATATATTTACATAGATGAAATATAAGGAGAAAAGAATAAGAATGGAAAGAGGCGGCAGAAATTATGGATGAGGAAGAAAAAGAAATTATGGATAAGGAAGAAAAAAAACCATTCTTGTACTCTCATAATTACGCAAATGATCCCTTACAATTGACAAATTATAAAATAACCTCTGAACTTTCTTTATTGCCAAACATCACATCTTGCGTTATTACACCCTCCCCCACCCCACAAAAAAACTGTAGAAGTCAGATACTTTTCGCATTTGTATATATTAAAATTTAATTAATAAAAATCTCATAATTAATTCGCCACGCGAGTTGATCGGATCTTCGTCAACATATTGTTTATCTAGTTTTTTCTTTCTGTAAAATTGATCAATAGTGGGTTAGGTGTTCCTCGATTGAAATTTAATAAATTTATTAATTTAATTATTTATGAGATGTTGAATTTTGGTAATTAATTTAATTTAGTCGATTATTATATTGGATTAGTTTTATTCATAGAGGAAGCATAACCAAGTCAAGGATACGGATCAATCCCTTTTTTTTGCGTCAAAGTAGGAGTGCTCATGGGTTGGATTGATCGGGTTGAGGGCGTTTCAACAATCCAACCCAATGTTGGCGGTTTGAGAATTTTCAACCCAACCCAAACAAAAGTCGGGTTGTCTTTAAACAAAGTAAAAGCAATATTGAAAACATAAAAATAAAGAAGTTTTTCTTTGAAATACGATACATCATTCAAAAGAATATACGGGTTCGTCATATATATTTAGGTATTACATATAACCTTCCAATAATGTCCTCTTATGAGTTCTATTGCTCATTATTGCAGAGTTGTTTTGGTAACTTATACATATTAAAGAGAAATATAAATAATTTTAGAGAAGTCGCTAAAACGTTTATCGGGTTATCGGGTTGGCCGGATTACTTTTTGCCTAACCCAATATCAACTCAATAGCTTCGGGTTGTCCTAATTTTGTATCGATTATATGTCGGGCTACCTCGGGTTGATTTTTTTCTTGGTTGGTCGGTTTTTTGAGCACCCCTACGTCAAAGATCTTATCATTTCCGAATGAACACGAGTTTCATCTCTTTTCCATTTTCATTTAAGATTTCTCATATAAAATAAATCATTTGTTGTTACTTGGACCATAATTGGATTGTATAAGTTCAATTTTATTGGATTTTGAATCGACATTGAACAACAAACATATCTGATTTAAATATTGAAATTTTGAATCCGATCAAATACAATTTTGATAGATCGATTGTAATTGGATCGAATAAGCCGGAGACGAAGGGAGAATCACAAATTCAGACCCTTTTTATTCATCTTCAATCTTGACATAACAATCTTCCAATTGTGTTCAAAAGAAAAAAAAAACAATCGTCCAAATGCCATAAAATTTCACACAATTCGATATCAGCATTTATTAGCATTTATAAGTATTGCGATATCTTTTAGGAAAAAACGAGTACGATGAACTCAGATATCGGCATATGCCTTCTCGACTGCAAATCTTTGTGCTAGCATCGTAACTCCCATGTACCTTCCGAGCATCATGAGGCTAGCTTGGGGATTAGTTCCGGGAGAGTTGAGGAAAGTGGAGCCATCCATGACTCGAAGACCATCGACACCAATAACCTTATGTTCATAGTCAACAACTTTGCCCACTTGACACCCACCATGATAATGCCATATAGTCGTTACACTGTCCTTGCAATATTGTTCGAAGGACGAAAATGTTCGATTGTTTGGATTCTGGTTATATGGTAGTTTTGCGTTAAGATCAAGAATATCTTGGGTCGTCATATTGGGATACTTGTAGTTCGCGAATGCTTCTGTTTGAATAGCTCTTAGAATGATTTGGAGTCCGTTAACACATTTCTCTATGTCTTCGGGTGCACTGAAGTAGTTGAATGTTACGTTCGGGTTGTCGGCTGGATCACGGTTCTCTATCTTGAGTTCACCCACAGATACAGGGCCATTGGTTTTCTCGTATATAAATCCACCCCTCTGCAAACAACATAAGTCCAAGGATATTGAGTCATATATGGTTATGAATTTTTCTGTCAGAAAATGTATTAAAGAGCCAATGAGTAGAGAAGATATATATATATATATATAGGGTGCGTTTCTTTTGCAAACCAAACAATTTGTACAAACTATGTAAACCAATCTTAGCCGTTCATCAAGAGTAATGAATATATAATTTTATTATATTTCCTAATTTAAAATCATGATTATAATGAATAAAAATAACATTTCCTGATATAAAATCATGATTATAATAAATAAACTTAACATTTTCCATATATATCACAATCATTATTAATGAATCATAATCATTATTCATAAATATATCTATTGTTTCCTAATATAGTGGTTTGCATAGTTTGTACAAATTGTTTGGTTTGCAAAAGAAACGCACCCTATATATATATATAGAGAGAGAGAGAGAGAGAGGGTCGGTTCAAATGAAAACAGGTTTTCGGTTTTGAACCAAGGGACAAAGAAGAGTGCGCCATATGTCCACACCTTCATGAGTCATTCATGTATTACTCATGGTGAATAATGTACCATTCAAGGTGAATAATACATGGATCATGAATTCGAGTAATATTCACCATGAATGTTGTATTATTTATCATGAATAGTGCATCAACGTTCATGTTGTTATTCATACTGAATATGGACACCGAAGACACGTGTCGCACTCTTCTTTGTTCCTCGGTTCACAACGGAAAATCGTTTTTCAATTGAACTTTTCTCTCTCTCTCTCTATATATATATATATATATATTTGGCTGATGTAGGACTCCAACAATTTTTAAACATTCGGATTAGGAATTTGATATAAGCGTATAATGGAGATAGATATATATACCTTATAGTCATAGCCCAAATATGTTGAACTATTTGCTAACAGTAAATTAATGCCCCCGGATTCTTCGATGTAGCTACCAAAGTCCGTAATACCAACATTTTGGACTAGGGATGCCTCAACTTCAACGAGAGCCGGGACAAAGAATCCGTTTAGAGGGTTATCTGACATGTTTTTACCAACTAAAGGTTGGTCAAGCACGACTTTGATTTTAAGTGCTTCGAGTTGCTCTCTTGGTCCTATACCACTCAACATCAAAAGTTGTGGGCTACCAAGAGCTCCAGCAGATACTATGATTTCATCTTTCTCTCCACCTTTTAAAAATGCCCTATGCATATTCCCAAATGAATCTTCAAAGGCAACTCCAAAAGCCACTGGGGTTGATTCTCCTGCTGTAAAAGTTGAGAATAACAAGTAAGCTTTAATAAAAATTAACTTTGGCCCAACATATGTAGTGTACAACCTCAAAAAAGTAATGGTTTATAGGACATCTAAAATGTAATGTTTATAGGACAAAACACTTGTGTGTGCTACCTAAGGTGTTATAATAAGTTTGTGATGTTTTTGGACGTATTCACAAGTTTTTTAGGATACTTTTAAAAGAAAGTGTTGTATTAGCAATTTTATAAATAAAAAATACCAATAAAACGATGTGTTTATAAAGAGTCCAGTAAAAAAAAGCTAATAGAACATTTTGTTTCAAAAGTGTTCTAAAATCTTGTTAAGACACCTAAAAACATTTTATAAACTTATTACAACATTTTTAAATGGGAGACACAAAGTTTAGTCCTATAAACTTAAGTCATATATATAGAGGTAGTCTATTAGGACACCTAAAGACTTGTGACATTCTATAAACTCCATTTTTTTGTGGTGTACCTATGTCTATATGTCTATATATATATATATGTATGTATCTATATATATATACCTTTGGTCTTAAATAAGATTTTGTGAACAGATGCGTGTAAAAGAACAGATAGCCCCTCCGGGTTTGCATACTGCAGTAGATCTGCGGCTGTATGTCGTGTTCCATTTGGATCAAAAATAATACCACCGGTTTTGGTACCAACGAGATGTTGAAAGGTATAACCATTGTCGGGTGTGACCCCAGCTTCGACCAGTGATGCTCGAAGCGCAGTCTGCCAACCCCCGAGAACGGGCCGAAAAACCATTACGCTTTCTGCAAATTGGTAAGATTCTTCGATCAAGTCTGCATCGGTTAATCCAGCCTCTATGTGGAATTGTTCTTCACCACGAGAGTAGAAGCCCGCATTAATTGCAGTACCACCGCCCAAGACACGAGGACGTGCATTTATAACACCCTCTACGACAAATCGTTGAGAGGGAGAATCCGGTGATGTATCAAAGAAGTAGGTACCGAAATTGGCTTCTTGTGTGACATTGATATTGGTATAGGGTGAGCCACCACGTTCGAGTAATAGAACCGTGGTGTTTGCAGATAGGGTGGTGGCCAATGGGATTCCGGTGGTGCCGCCTCCAATAACGATGTAGTCGTAGAATGAAATCCTAGGAGCATCTGTTGCTTCATGCACGAATGTATAGTTTGGAGCTATAGAAACAGAACAATTTACCTTGTAAGTTTCTATCTTCTATTATCACATAACAGTAAAAACCCAAATCCATACAAGTTACTAAGAGATAAAGATTATGTTGGTGTAAATAGTTATATATATATATATATAAAAGTAGACCGAGGATCAAACGAGAAGTTGATACCAAGATCATATATGATTACATGTAATAAGAAACGCTTAATTATATATGATTAAGCACATCTCGAAGGGACGCGGACCAGTACTTAGATTTGTGCCGGTCATGCAACATTGTGTTCAATCATATATGAAATTAAGCGAGCATATTACGTGTAATTAATCATATATGATTTTGGAACTTCTGAAAAATTGACCAACTTCTCATTTAAACCTGACCTATAAAAGTATTCTGCTAATTGTAGCTATATTAGCAAGATATATAGAATGTGCTTACGTAATTCTGTGACACCAAAATCAAGTAGGAACGTAATGGTAATGAGCGCAACCGCGATCATCCTCCACGGCCTATAAACCATCAGGTTATGCTGTGATTATATATCTATCCCTATATATATATATATATATATATATATCAAGAACTTGAGAAAGTTCTCAGCTTCTTGGTGATTTGTGAGACAGTATGGTATGGAAAAGAGATAAAACTCAAGCTGTTTATATAAACTTTGGACAGGCATTGCATCAGCAGATAGAAGATGAACCATGTCATAAGAGTTGACTTTCAGAGGTTCCTACTACGTTTAAAAAACATGTATTAATTACCTGCTTGATCATATCCATTAGTTAAAGTATATCATTCTTTAATAGTTTGATCAGGTCCATGTACATAGCTTCATTTGATGCCATAAGCAACTTCTACGTATGTATGTATAATCTGATAAAAATATATACTTACGTACGTAGATCACTTGCATAAATGTATGTACAACGATCTATATCATCAATACCCTCGTACGCAGGCCCGTTCCTGATATTTTATAGGCCCTGGACGAGATGTAGAAAAAGGGCCCTCGATAATTATGAAAAAGAAAATCGTAGATATATTGTTTTTATCGTAAGAAATAAAATTCAATTCAAGAAATATTAATAATTCATATAAAATCATTTTTTCGAGTATGCTTAGGCGCAAAATCAATCAATAATTACTTCTGAATTAATATTTTCTGCCATATCAATTTTACATAGCATCGTTAATTTGTTTCACCGTCAAAAACATCCTTATGATGTACATTTAATATATAAAATGACATAATTTTGGGTCAAAATCGTTACTATTCGGAGTAATAATATATGTAAATCAATATCAATCAATTGGGTTTCCATCTCATTTTAGGTTATATGTTGTTCATCACTGTTTTATAGTTAAAAACGTCCAACTTTGTTCCTTCCAATGGTTTTGTTCTAGATCTAAATCGGGGCAGGTTTTAAGCTGTGATTCTTGGTATAGTAATCCGAGAGATGTGTGGGTGGGTATCTTGTAATTTTTGTTTCTCCTGGTGTCCTAGTCCCTCGCTAGGCCCATTCTTTGTTTAATAATGTGATCCTCTTCTCGTTGTTAAAAAAAATTAAGTTAAAACCGTCTCATATCTCATATGGTTGGTAATTTATTTCAAAATGTAGGGTCGTGCTATCTTAGTTAATAACAAAAATCTGTTATATTCTAATACAAATATAAAATTCATGCGGATGAAATACTTAAAAGAGTCAGTAGGAGATGAATGATGGTCGATTGATAACATATCAAAATATTTTCTAGGTAAGTAGTTTTAGACTCTGATACTAGGTAGAAAAAAAACTTAGAGAAATAATAAACAATATTATAAAATGAACAACCAATTAACTTTTTACATATTTTTGTTTTCAATGTAATTAATTAATATATGTTTGGGCCCTTAATATAATACAAATTCTTTGGATTTCATTAGACTTTGGATTTCTAATACAACAAGTGGGAGATGAATGATGGAGAATATATAATAAAAGACTTAAATAAATAATAAACAATACTATAAATTGTGCAACCAATTCACTTTTAAAATATATTTTTTTCCAATGTAATTAATTAATATATGTTTGGGCTCTAATATAATAAGAAATTCTTTGGGTCCTATTAGATGATAAAAGAACTTGTCTCTTTTATTTACTATTTTTTACTACTATTATATAATATATACTAAAAAATTGGGGCCCTATTTCTCATGGGCCCTGGGCGTACGCCCGGCCCGCCCTCCCTCAGGCACGACCCTGCTCGTACGTACCAAATGTCTAAATTCGCAAGAGTATCAATTGAAAAATAGAAGATTCGATCATTTTCCAAGTGATAATGTCAGTACAACAACATTAGGTTTATATATAGAACCCTAAAATGTTTAAGTCTTCTAATAGAATACTTTATAAAACTTAAGTTTATTGGACTAATATTTAAAAGTGTCACCATAAGATTATAGATAGTTTTTTAGCGTTTTAACAAGTTTTTTATGACGTTTTTAATATAAAGTGTTGTGTCAGTTATTTATACGACACTATTTGAAAAAATGTCCAATAAACACAAGTACCCTATATATGGGTATAAGACTTTTTTCAAAATATATTGTCTTATAAAATAGCTAATATTGCACTTTATTTTAAAAGTGTCGTAAAAAACTTGTTGCTTTATAGTTTGGTCCTATGAACTTATGTTTATAAAGTATTTTACTATGACGCTTAGAAACTCGAGACGTTTTGTAATGCCAATTTTCTTCTAGTGCTTGATCATACCTTGATCCACCAGCATTATACCCTTTGCGTGATTATAATACTATGGCTTACAGAATTGGATTGTTGGTGGATAAAACATCGCATTTTGACCTAAATAGGTAGCAAAATTCAGCCAACAAATACAAGAGCTTTTTGTAGTTCTGTGTATAAGACCACTGAACAATCACTAGATCCATGTGCAATTCAACGACCTTCTAGAACTAAAAAAAAACAATTTCGAGCCTCTTCCGGTACTAGTCACATGAACATGTTATATCCTTTCCACCACCTACGCCCTCATCATCTAGAAATGCCATGTCTACACGCAAACAACTACCTAATAAACCAACCACAAGGTTGTGGCATTATGGTAAGAGCCTGGGGACTTCATAGCAGTTGCTCGGGTTCGAGTCTCACTCGCAGCATTGTGGCCACGGGATGAATGCCCGTGGGCCATAGGCCTGTTTTTCAGGAGATTAGTCCGGGCCCAAAGTGGTGTCGGATACTCCTTTACCAAAAAAAAAACTACCTAATAAACCAAAGGCCTAATTCTAAATGAAATGTAAATTAACTCGACTTTCATTCGACGAAACATACTTTACAATATATATCCCAAACTCCAAACTGGAAGTATGTATTATCAATCAACTCCTAACACATTATTGTTTTATTTGTTATGATTTGAAGTAGATTTAGTTGACCATTGATAACCATTGATGATTGAAGAACTTAATTGGAGATTAAACTTGAACCCTAATGCTTCTCTCATATATTCTATGAAGTAAAATACGTACAAAAGAAGAACAGAAAAACAATATATACAAAGGCAAGAATAACTAAAAGATATTACTGGCCTTTAACTATGATAAATCACAAAAGACAAAAATAAACTCTAACCAAAAAAATAAAAAATAAAGATGGGGAAGAATAAAAAAATCAAGAAGTAAAAGTTGGGAAAATCAGCCTTAATAATGTTACGCATGGCCAAGACATGTGGTCGTGCCTAAAGACCCAAAAGTTTATGTTTCACGAAATAACACTACGCCTGCCCGTGCTTGATCATAAAGTGCAGCCTTATCAAAACACCCATGACTTTCCTGTTTCATTACAACCAAAACTTTATGTTTTCAAAGTTTCATTACACGCGCCAATGCGTGAATATATGGTGCGTCCATGTCAGAAACTTTACAACTTTTTCTTTTACATTTCCATGCTTTGTATCACAATTTTCAACATAAAATCAATACTCCTCACAAATCCATGTCGAACTAAAGGACCTACGAAGCAATGAGATCCTTCAGAATGGATGTTCGCTACTGCTTCTTCAACACATCTTCCCATCTCTCATCGATGCGGCTATCCCATTGATACATTCCATGCACATACATCATTTAATAAATTATATGTATCACTATAAAACACTTGTTAGTTTATAAACCTAAAAATAACTACTTTTGCCGGAGGAAAATGTAGATGTTGAGTTACCCAACTTTCTGTTTCTTGAAAAATGAGTATGTTTCTCATTTTTTCCCTTTTATTCCACCCTTTTCACCTATATAGGACGACAATACAAGAACCAGTGTAGGTTATCAGGTTTGTTTTCTGCTTTCTGTCGCTTCTTCAACCCATGCATTGGAATCATGAAAAGGTTAAAATGATAAAACGTGTTCTGATTTCTTTGTATAAACAAAACCTTGACTTTGCTTCTTGTCGCATGTTCTTTTAGGAGAAAGAAATGGTATCAAGAACATAATTAGTTAGGCGAAAAAGGTAAAGGAAAGAAAATAAAATGTTGTAACACCCGCAATTTTCGGTAAGTAGTTGTCAACCGGACGTTTCTGTGACTTCTAAACAGTAGGGTTTTGTTGGGAAATGTATTGTTTAAAGTCCCTCGGAGTATCGGGAGTATCGGCAGTGAAAAATTCGAGTTTTAGGGCTCCGGAATGGTCCCGCGTCAATGTCCGGCGACTATGACAAGTCACAGTCGCACATGGCACAGTCGCAGAAGTGAAGCAGAAGCTGAGGGGCTTCATGCGACATTGACCAATGTCGCCCAGTGGGTGCAAGGGCTGTTAAATTCAGGAAACCATCCTTCTTTCTCATTTTTCCTTCTCCAAACTCTCCCCTTTCTCTCCCAAAACGTTTTCCCTCTTCTTCCTTCAAACCATAACTTTTATTTGGCCCAAACCCTTGTATTTTATGAAGATGAATCACCATCAAGTGATAAAATGGAAAGTTTTGGTCAAAGATTCACCATCTCCATCTTCTTCTTCAACCTTAAACTCATTGTTGGGTTTTCTAGGTTTTCGTTAAAACCTAAGTGGCAAGTGTATCCCTTCCATTTTTAAACCCTAATATAAGATATAAATGCTCCATTGATGATTTCCTAAGTAGTATTTTCTCCATTTTAGGTTTGGAAGATTTTGGAGGAGTTAGGTCAAAATTAGGGTTTTGGGTATAAGATGAGGTTTTGATGTAAAATGTTTGGGGAATTGTGAGTCCGTGTGATTGAACACGATCGTTTACCAGATAATCAAACAACAAACAAGATACGATTTACCAACCTGTTTAGATTACAAACGCGGATTACAAAGGTTGATATTGTTTCTCTGTTTAAGCTCTCACTGTTTCTCTCTATGAACAGTGTTTGATCTGATTTCTTTGTTAGCTTGTCTAACACACTTGCTACATAATATCTAAAGAAAGATATTATATCTAAACTAAATAATATCTAACTAATATCTAATAACTTAGATATTTAGAAACAATAATAAAATACTAAAAACTAAACTTTGACATTTTATTACAAACGATATTAGACTTATATTAAGAGATGACTTTCCAGCATTAGCTTCAGATTGGATCTTCAGATTGGATGATCTTGAATCCAACAGATCTGTGCGCTAACAATCTCCCCCTTTTGATCAAGATCATTACTAAAAAGATTTTAGCAATTCAGTCTTCTTTTTCAGCTCAGAAGATGCAATCTCCTTCTCTGTCTTCCATATGTAATAATCTCCAGGTTTTAGCTCAGAATGCTTTAGCAAAGTATCTTCAAAGAAAATTTCTCTAAAATCAGCATGTCTTCAAAATACTTTGATCTCTCGCATTTCTTTGTTAGCTCTTCTCTTTTCCAATCTTGTAATGTAATGGACATTTCTTCAAGCTTCAGGTTTTTCAGCATTAGCTTCAGATTCCAATCTTCAGATTGGATGATCTTGAATCCAATAAATCTGTGATTTAACAATCTCCCCCTTTGGATCAAGATCATTACTAAACGGATTTAGCAATTCAGTCTTCTCTTTCAGCTCAGAAGATGGAATCTCTTTCGTTCTCTTCAATATGTAATAATCTCCAGGCAAAGTATCTTCAAAGAAAATTTCTCTGAAATCAGCATGTCTTCAGAATACTTTGATCTCTCGCATTTCTTGGTTTGCTCTTCTCTTCATCAATGTCTCTTGAGACACAAGTTGTAATGGACATTTCTTCAGTCTTTAGGTTCTCCCCCTTTTTGATGAAAAAAACAACGCTTTCATCAAAACTGGCAGCAAGAAATGTCTTTCATTTGGAGCTTCTGATCCATCAAATCAAAAGATATTCATCCAGATCTTTTCAAATCCAGACAAAATAGTCGTGTAACAACTGAATTAACAAATGAATCAGTAAAAATGCCTGTCAGTAACACTAAGTCACTGTGTGTAACGAATACACATTGGAAATGAGCTTTTATGATGTTCACTCCCCTAGGGCTTCCATTCAATCATTGAAACACCACAAAGGCAATTTCTATGAACGTTATGACAAATAAACAAATTCCTTGTGTGTTCGTGCTAGTGATAGAAAGAATTAAGCACTCAAAATTGTATAAACCACTGAGACAACAGTAAGTATAAACACAAACTCAATGTGTATGATTGAAGTGCGAAGGTGGGGCAGACTTCCTTCTTTTCAATATCCAGATTTTCCAAATGAAAATCAGATAGCAAATGTGTTGCGTCCCCTTTGAAAATGTGAAACACTTTCCTTTTAAGAAGAAAATGAGTAGTTGGTGAGGTTTGATCAAGAGTTGGCATGGGCTAGTTGCCTGTTTCAATAATGATCACCAATGAGTTGTGAAACATTAGTAATGTGGCTGCCCAGCTCAGAAAGTAGTTGGTGCAGAGTTCTGATATTCTTTTAACTCTGTTTTCACACCCTCTTTCTTTTAAACATTAAGCTCACTCTAACTACACTCATTTCTTTTGATTTCTCACACTCAATCACTATGGATTAACTTCGTGGGTAGAAATCACTGGTTAAGGTGATTCCATAGAAGTTGTGTTAAGTCCTAGCACAATGAAATCCGATGTTTTCCTAGAAAGCATGTGATGCTCAATTTGGTTTAACTATTCCAGTTAAAGCACAAATTAGATCTTGAAAATATTTAAAATCACACTTCCAATTCATGTAATCGGTTTGAGATTCAGGAAGTGGTTTGAACTTTTAAGAACAATGTTTTCTATGATTGAAAGTTGTCCTTCTTTCAACCATATATGAGATTAAGATAAAGGATTATACTTTTACGTGCGATCTTACATCTCATGAAGCTAAGCTTAAAGTCATAAAGATATGAACATGTAAGCATCTCTTAAAAACTGCAAAAGTCTTATGTCATAGTCAAAGCTAATTTATTCACTTAAATTAAAATGACAAAAAGCAGTAAAACAATGAAAGTACGAGTTCTGATCAGAAATAATCAGAAGTCATAAGTCTTTTACTCCCCCTGAAATTATGCATCCAAAAATATGTCAGTTAAAAAGATATGCATTAAAATTTCAGACAAATATGTACTCCCCCTTGATGGTTGATTTCCTCATTGGAGTATCGGAGTACAATTTCATTCTGCACAGGAGTAAGTTCTTTTGATCATTGAAGTACGAGTCCTAAATTGTTGTGTTTAGAAGTCAATCTTAGTTGAAGTACGGGTCCTAAGTTGATTTACTTAGAAGCCTCTTTTACTTTGATGTCCGGGTCTTGAGCTGATTTACTCAAGAACCATTGTTGACATTGATGTCCGGGTCTTGAGCTGATTTACTCAAGAACCATTGTTGACATTGATGTCCGGGTCTTGATCTGATTTACTCAAGAACCATTGTTGACATTGATGTCCGGGTCTTGAGCTGATCTACTCAAGAACCATCATTCTTTTACTCCCCCTTGACAGTAGGTACCTGTAACACAGAATCGTCCCTTTTCTTTGGTACCCACTGGTATTTGGGTCCATGAGTGTTTGTTGCAGTTCTTATGGGGGTAACTGAATAAGAACCATACCAGTAATGGTCACTCGTTTTATGAACAGGATCATGTGTACGACAATAAGAACAATAGAATTTCTTACCTGACAAACTGATTAATTTATCTCTCGTGTACACAAAATCAGGTTTACCTTTATGCGCATTGTTCTTCTTGGCATTAGGCGTATGTACACATGAGTTTTTACATTTCAGCTCATATTTCTTCTTTTCTTCAACTGGTTTTCTGTTCCAGACCAGTTCAGCTTCTTTGTAGGTACTTCTCCTTCTTTGATGTGTACCTGAACCATCTGTATTTATATCAAAGAAAAGGTTAGAATTACGAATCTGATTAGAAGATTTAACTGACCTTTTTGAAGAAACGGGTTTGAATGTTGAACTTGCAGCTGACTTGAATGAGCATTCTGAATCAGCTGAATCAACTCTAGGTGAGTGGACAATTGACTCTGGAGTCTTGTGCTCAGTCACCACCACCATTGAAATAATCTTTTCAAGCTCATTAATCTTTGAAGAATAACTATCTCTTTCTTTGACAAGAAGGTCAATCTTCGTCTCAAGCTCACACTTCTTTTTCTTCTCTTTCTGTGCATACTTAGAAAGTTCAGATAGCTTTGCATTAAGCTTTCTAATTGCAGCTTCAAAGGTGCTTCTCTCTTTTTCAAATTCCTTCTTTACACCCTTTCTTCCATCTGATATTTCTTTTAAGAATCCAACATTCTTCTGATCAAATGCCTTTTTCTCCTTGGCAAACTGATCTCTTTCCAAAATGATTACTTTCTTAAGGTTAGAAATTTGTTGAGAAAGCTTTAAACATTTAAGCTCAAGCACCTTCTTCTCCTCAATACTCTTCTTGGAAAGATCTGAGAACTTCTTCTCAAACTCTTTCTTATCTTTAATGCTTTCACCATTTGTCAAATGCTGAGAGTCGGAAATTTGCTTCCGAAGATCCTCATTGATCTTTTTCAATGCATTGACTTTTTCTTTCAGTACCTTCTTTTCATCACGATAGTTCTTTGACTTCTCCGAACAATTTGCAGCTGAATAAGCAAACTTCTGAAGTTCTAATTTGAGCATTTCAATCTTATCATCATCATCAGAAAAATATTCCATCTTCAATATCTGATTTGATTTGATTTGCAATAAGAACTTGTACTGAAAGTTAGTCCAGAAAAAATCAGATAAATACTGAAAAATTTGACTAAGTCTGGAACTGGCGCAAAAAGCTTAATTTGCGCTACTTGAAGGTGGCGCAAAAGTCAACTTTGCGTGAGAAGCGGGTCGCGAGAACAGAAGGTTTGCGCTATTAGAGGGTGGCGCAAAACAAAGTTTGCGTGTTAAGTCGGTCGCGCGAACTGAGGTTTGCGTGAGCAGTTGGTCGTGCGAAAGAAACTTTGCGCGAAACGTTGGTCGCGCGAATTTGAGTTTTGCGCGAGTCGTTATTGGCGCAAAAGATGAAGTCGACCGGTATGATGTTCGACCGGAGATTGCTTCGACCGGACCTTTAACCGACCGGTATCCTGACGACCGGATTGATGTAACAACCGGACTCTTGGTTTGACCGGTGTCCTGACCGGAGAAATGTCGACCGGACTCTTGCTTCAATTCAAAGGAGTGTTGACCGGATTGATGACTTTGACCGAACTGTTGCTTGCGACCGGGAATGTGGTCGACCGGGCTGTTGACCGAATTGGACAGTGTCGACCGGATCAAACGACCGGTATGTGTCTTCGACCAGGACCGGGGTTATCGACCGGAGTTCCTTGGACCAGTATGGATTTCGACCGGTGTTCGATCTACTTCGTTAAATCGGCCCTGTAAATTCCAAATTGACCTATCTGTTTGTCGAATTACAACACCAAATTTTGACACAATGATCGACTAATCAACTACAACACCTTACAACCTATTGATTTCGAAAACAACCACTGTTTGATGATTTTGATCGATGACAAAGTGTTCTTGAAGAAATGAAGAACACAGAGAGTTTGATAATTTGATTTTGAATCTGGTGATAGCTCTGATACCAATTGTGAGTCCGTGTGATTGAACACGATCGTTTACCAGATAATCAAACAACAAACAAGATACGATTTACCAACCTGTTTAGATTACAAACGCGGATTACAAAGGTTGATATTGTTTCTCTGTTTAAGCTCTCACTGTTTCTCTCTGTGAACAGTGGTTGATCGATTTCTAAGATCTTGATATTGTTAGATATATTTTCTAATATCTCACCTATCAACTACTAACAAAATAATATCTAACTAAGATATTATCAAAACATAATATCTAAACTAATATCTAGATATTTAAACTAATATCCTAATATCTAATAAAAGATATTTAGGACAAACATAAAATACAATAAACAACTTTGACATTTTATTACAAACTAACATTAGACTTAATATCGAAAGCGACTTTTCAGCTTTAGTTTCAGATTCCAGTCTTCAGATTGGATGATCTTGAATCCAATAAATCTGTGATCTAACAATCTCCCCCTTTGGATCAAGATCATTACTAAAATGATTTAGCAATTCAGTCTTCTTTTTTAGCTCAGAAGATGCAATCTCCTTCTCTGTCTTCCATATGTAATAATCTCCAGGTTTTAGCTCAGAATGCTTTAGCAAAGTATCTTCAAAGAAAATTTCTCTAAAATCAGCATGTCGTCAGAATACTTTGATCTCTCACATTTCTTGGTTAGCTCTTCTCTTTTCCAATCTTGTAATGTAATGGACATTTTTTCAAGCTTTAGGTTTTTCAGCATTAGCTTCAGATTTCAGTCTTAAGATTGGATGATCTTGAATCCAATAAATCTGTGATTTAACAGGAATGTTTCTATATGGTTGAATATGGTTATTTATGGTTGAAAATGCTTGGATCTAGGTTTTGGCTTGGAGGATTCAAGTTTCGTCAAGGAAGCTCAAAGTGGGGTAAAATCTAGATTTAGCCTAAATCTAGCAAGGTGAGTTCAAGTTGATTTGTGAAAATGATGTGCATGTCAAAATGTTTATTTTAAAGTGTTTATGTTTTACACTAAATCGTTAACTGCTGATAAGTTTTGGTATTTGGAAATGTTAACTTTATAAACTTATATAACCCATATCTTTGGGACTTTTGGGTATGTTGATAAATAAATCATTTTGATATGTTTCTTTGATAATATAGTATGTAAATGAAGGTCATTTTATATAATTGTCCATTTGGTGCATACGATTTTATAAACCATGGGAAAATGCATATCATTGTGTTAAGAGTCATTTTGGAAACATGAAGGGAATGAGTCCATTTGGAAAACGTTTTGTTTCAACCTGAGAAGTTCTGGGTTAATTACTCTTGGGTTGTAGTGTTTACAAAATTGTTGGTCAAACACGTTTCGATGTTTATACTGGCTTCCATTGAAGATTTACGTAAATTGTTGGGTCTTTAGCTCGGTTTTCGACTTTGTCGGGTCTTGGGGACTTTTGTCCGGTTTAATAACCTCAGTGAAGCTTTGGGTGTGAGTTGCATTTATTTCATTTCATTTTGGAGAGTAAATGTTTTGGGTGCGTATGTCATTCATTTGAAGTTATGCATTTAGACTGTATTGCATTAGATCCATAGGCATGTAACTCAGTCGTGTTTAATGGTGAGGACTCTTGGGATTCTCACTTTGAGAAATAATGTCGCATTGGCATTTGTGTCGTCCCGATTGTTTGGCGAAGAGGGACCTTTATAGGTTGTACTTCGGGACCATGGGTCTGGTGTTTGGATGTCTAATTCTTGTGCACGAGTGTTAGTCATCATGGGTTATCAAGTAAGGAGTTGAGAGTCCTATCTTGAATGCTAGTGAGTAGACACTAAAGGTCGAACGGGAACCTTGAGGTTGGAACTCTACTAGAGAGCGAATGGGCACTAAGATCGGGTATCCTTGAGGTGACGCCCGCTAAGGGGTGTGCACTAAAGGTACCATGTCCTTGAGGTGACGCCCGCTAAGTGGTGTGCACTAAAGGTGTTGGGGAATTGAGGTGACGCTTAAGTTAGTGTGCACTAAAGTCAATGATCTGAGGTGCAGTTCGATAACATAGATATGTGGCATACTTTTGTGTTCCCGCCACGTTCAATGGAATCGAGTCTCCCCCGTCACCGAAAGGTGTTGTTTTGGGTATTAAGTTTTATTATCCAAGTTTTCGGTGACGTTATGTATATATGGATTTCTATCCATGATTTATGGGTTGGGTATTAGGCCCCACCCGTGTTTTGGGTGTTTCGGGTTGTAAAGTTTTATTTCGTAGTATTATAAATTGGAAGGTTTGCTTACTATTCACGTTTTGGGTGAGTTTGGGGTTAGAGTGCTTTTACAAAAGAAGGTTCATGTGGGTTCCTCATTTCAAAGGTGTACTTTTGGAAAATGGTGTCGTTTGAATATTAAAAATAAATTTTTCTGAAGGTCTGTGATTTAAACTACTTTCTCTCCCTTTTTGCAAATGTATTTATCTCATGATGTAAACTCTTGAACTCACTAGGCATTAGCCTAACCTTTTTATTTTGTTGGCATGTGCATCAGGTTCCAGATGGGGGTTTGGTTCTAGCAGTACTATGAAGAGATGTGCTTAGTTTCTCACGAGTGTAAGTATTTGGTGAAGTCTTCCGTAGTTTGATGATAATGACTTTTATTGGGTTTTAGTAGCACCCATTCTTATTATAGACTGTATGTATAGAATGAATGGGTGTATTGAGGTTAAAACTTAATTTGTGATTATAGATAAATCATTTATTGGTGTATTTAGAAAAATTTAAATTAGTTGTTATTTCTAGATTTGAGGGTGTTGCAAATTGGTATCAGAGCTTAAGTTTGAGAGATTTAGGTGTTGATTTCTGATGCCTAGACTCAAACTAGCGTTCTTCTAAGTATGAGAAAGTGATATTGCACTACTAGACACTCTAAGATAAGATATTTTAAAGTTGATGGAGCCATTAGAATCAGAAATCATGATGAAGGTAGCAAGGATAATCATGTACGGTACGTTCATAACTGTGTCTGGCCAGCATCGTAGTGAGCCTACATGTTACATGTGTGTGCTTGAACCGCCCTTGTGTGAGGATCAATGGGGTAGTGGATAAGTTTTCGAGGAATTGTGGCTCGAAGAAGTTAATATTTATAGCGTTGTCACTTGTAGTGACAGTTAAGACATGATGAATGCTGAAAGTTGACCATTGTGGGTCAGGATTATGGGTTGGAGTAGAACCTTAGACTTATAGAATTGACGTTATCCGAGGAGAAATTATTAGGTGAACCGATGAAATACTCGAGTATTGCTTTAAGATGTTGAGTATCCGGATGATAATAGTATGAATTTGAGGAGCGTGGTTTCACGATTTTAAGTGCCGACCAATTTCATGCATGAAATTTATTTCTAAATAAGTTTGCATAAATTGTTTCTCATGTTTTCAAGGTATAAAGTGAGTTACGTCACAAAGTCTTAGTAAAACATTTAGCACTCATCAGATTTTAAACCGTGAGCTTAAGCATGCATGGAATTGTTTTGTTGCATGTGATTGCAAGTTTATATAGAAAATCTCTCCGTTCCCGTTTTATGTTTAACGCTATTTTTGGATATCACAAAATCTGTGTTTTAATGCCATATGGAGTATTGGGCATGTAACTGTAGAATTTTTAACCTTGACATTGGACCTCCTCCACGTATGTTAAGGTTTAAAAAGAGGAGTTATTCCCATGTTTTTGAGTTGGGATTTTCTTAGGAATTTTAATATGTACGTGTCGTGTTGGATTTCATGGAGTATTATTTTGCGACGTTTTGGGGCGCGTGAGTATACTTTGAGATGTGTGAGTTTTGATTTTATTGTGTGTAAATTTATGAGCTTTTTGGGTGTCGTATCTCATGAAAGTTTTGTTGAAAAGGGTCACTTTATCGTACGTTATGGTGTTGGAATTTTAACATTTTTAGACTTATCGTCGTCTTATGTTTTTTATGTTGAGAAATGAAAATTTTGATACCGCTTGATTTTAGCGTTAATGGGCTTCATGAAAATTCATTTGAGTTCCATGGTGTCTTGTCTTACGACATTTTGCATCGCGTAGAAGAATTTTGGAACGTGTATACACGCATTATTGTGTGCGTTAATTTATAAGTTTGGTTAACAGAGGTCATCCCACGTATTGTATTTGGTTAAATCATATTGTTGGTGTGAGTAAACTTATAAAATATTTATGTTGTTTTAGATAGAGTTGTTGATCTAAACGTACTTCAATTGTTGACTTTGTTGTCACAAGTTTTCCGCAATGCATGAAATGAATTTTCGGCTTGCATGTCGTTGTAGTTACTGTTTTGGTCAAATGTATTTTTATCTGTGTGGCTCAAACCTTTAATCCCGATTTGAAAATTTATTTGCGTTCCCATCGTTCTAATGAGTTTTGGGGAATAAACCGATGCATTTGGGGCTTGTTGAAAATTTTATGCCACGACGTCTTGCGGTTAAAGAGGAAGAATTTTTAAGTTAAAATTGTGAAGTTCTCTCTTGGAGTTGTACAAACATTTATTACATGTGTTGTGGTGCAAGAATTTATTTTCATGTTTATAGTGTAACTATTGCTACACATCTTTTGTTACCGTTTTATCAACGTAAATACTGACCAAACGAATTTTGGAAATGGTTTTATATGTGTAGCGTCGGTGATCAACTTTCAACCTACCGAGTAATCGGTAGTAGATTTTACCGCACGATTAATTGTTATAAAGCTTATGTATTTGAAAATTTTATAAAGGTTTAAATTGGCGTATTGGTTGAAAACCTTGAACTCATTAGGCCTATAGATTTAAACCCATGTTGTGGAAGGAGTTGTAATTAAAGGACTAGAGAAGTCCTTGGGAGTTGAAGCATTAGAGGGTCTGACTTGTAGTCAATCTGGAATTTGGGTTTAAATTTTGATTCGGTTCACGTTTGAATAGTTGAGGTAATAGATTCATGTCTTCCCAGTTAACTAAGGGGTGATCTTTGTGCTTTGGCAAATCTGCGGGATGAGGTCTTGTATGATTTTAGGTAAGGTTGGATTGGATTTGTCAGGCCGATGAACCGTTAGACATCATGTTATACGTTGCTAGTATGTCGTCTTGACGGGCTTGCATGAGCAAGGGAATATTGTGGTCCGTTGGTTAGAAATGTAATATTGGGAATCTTAGTACCCTATTAGGTGTCAACTTTAACGCGATAATACCTTCGTAGTGAAATACCAAACGGGATGCCTACGTTTTCGTTATCACTGTTTGGTTTTAGGCATCGACTTGTTTTCTTGAGGTCCATGAAGCGGGGGGAATGCTTGGAAGTACCCTGTGGGGTCTTGGGAATGTTGACCTCTCTGAGGTGGAACTTAGCAAAAGGTTAGATGTTGTTATTTATGCACCGATGTGTATAAGTTTTCCCTGTGATAAAGGTCTTACTAAGGGGAAAGTTTTGAGGTTGGGGTTGGATCAGAGTTGAGAGATAGCCGGATCTGTGATTAGCCGGTTACCTAAAGGACGCGTTGGTGCGCCTTGAAAGGCATCTTTATCAATATTAAGGATGAGCAGTAGGAATCTGAGGATTCATGGGAGCTTGGTGTCGATCTTTGGCTTTGGGTTCAGAATCATGTAGATCTAAAGTGATTGAGAAATTGAGATCGCAAATTGCTCTTGAAGTAGTAAGTGTCACCCAAGGTTGGGAGGCAACTGTGGTTTTGTGGGTAAAGACTGCTTAGTGAGTTAAGTGTGCACTTGGATATAAGTGTAATATGCCCAAGGAGGCTGATGTGGGGAGTATCAGCATAAGAAATTATGGCAGTGGTTTTGGAAAGTGGAATAGGGACAATCTATCCTGCGGGCAGCAATCCATTGGAATTCAGATTTCGAGGACGAAATCTCCTTTAAGGTTGGGAGGATTGTAACACCCGCAATTTTCGGTAAGTAGTTGTCAACCGGACGTTTCTGTTACTTCTAAACAGTGGGGTTTTGTTGGGAAATGTATTGTCTAAAGTCTCTTGGAGTATCGGGAGTATCGGCAGTGAAAAAGTCGAGTTTCAGGGCTCCGGAATGGTCCCGCGACAATGTATGACGACTATGACAAGTCACAGTCGCACATGGCACAATCGCAGAAGTGAAGCATAAGCTGAGGGGCTTCATGAGATATTGACCAGCGACAATGCCCAGGGCATTGTCGCATGGCAATGTCGCCCAGTGGGTGCAGGGGCTGTTAAATTCGGGAAACTAGCCTTCTTTCTCATTTTTCCTTCTCCAAACTCTCCCTTTTTTCTCCCAAAAAGTTTTCCCTCTTCTTCCTTCAAGCCCTAACTCTTATTTGGCCCAAACCCTTGTACTTTATGAAGATGAATCACCATCAAGTGATAAAATGGAAAGTTTTGGTCAAAGATTCACCATCTCCATCTTCTTCTTCAACCTTAAACTCATTGTTGGGTTTTCTAGGTTTTCGTCAAAACCTAAGTGGTAAGTGTATTCCTTCCATTTTTAAACCCTAATATAAGATATAAATGATCCATTAATGATTTCCTAAGTAGTATGTTCTCCATTTTCGGTTTGGAAGATTTTGGAGGAGTTAGGTCAAAATTAGGGTTTTAGGTATAAGTTGAGGTTTTGATGTAAAATGTTTGGGGAATGTTTCTATATGGTTGAATATGGTTATTTATGGTTGAAAATGCTTGGATCTAGGTTTTGCACTACAAAACAGAGGCTTATCACCGACGGATGAATCCGTCGGTGATCCATCGGTAAAATGGAAATCCGTCGGTGATCCGTCGATAAATCTCCGTCGGTATAAAGGTGGTCGGCGTTCAGATCACCGACGGATCACCGACGGTTCTATTTTCCGACGGTTACCGACGGCGTGGTTATTTCCGATGGATCACCGACGGTTGACTTTAAGCGACGGATTACCGATGGCTATTTACCGACGGATTATTTCTGACGGATTTAGCGACGGATTTCGGACAGATATTTATTAAATAAAAATTAAATTAAAAAAGATCTTTCTGACGGATTACCGACGGATAATCCGTTGGTAATTTAAATTTTTTTTAAAATAATTAAAAATTAAAATTTTCCAGTTTTTTATCCTGTACAAAACCTGCCAATTTTTAAATATTACTAATTCTTAAAGTGTAGAAAATATCTATAAATACATAAACATAATCCTACGGAGGGGGAAAGGGGGGAAAGGGGTGCTGACTGTTAAACTTGATCATGAACGCGTCAAACTGAGCCATTTCGTTCTCGCATCTGTCTATTCTCTACTTCATCTCTATCCATTTGCTCCTGAATCTGGATCATCTCTGCTTCTTCTCTCTGTAGTCGCTCCTGCAACTGGATCCTCTCTGCTTCCTCTCTCTCTAACCTCTGCCTCAGCTCCTCAAATTGAAATTCAACATTTGACAAACATATATAGAAAAATGCCAGACAACATTTAACAAACATATGATTAACAATGTTAAACAGCATTTGACAAGCATACCTCCTCATCGCGACGGTCGCGCATGCTCCCGCTCGAACTGACACCTGAATCACCGGTCATAGCATAATAGGGATCCTGACAGGTCCCCCATCCAAAAATACGGCCCTTACTCCATCCTCCGACACTACGCTCCCACAACTCGGCGTCATTGGGAGGTATAGTGCCGGGAGGTAAGTCCGGGTACTCCTCCTCCCTATTCCGATGGTAGGCATCCTACAGTTTACCAAATTAGACATTGTCAAGTCAACTAACCTATAGAAAATTCGACACCATTTCAACTGTGATTTGAACATATATCCATGACCTGCTTTTATCAAAACAATCCTATCGTCTGCCCAACAATGGCAGCCCAAACTAAGTTTGCTATAATTTCTATCTTACTTATAAAACAAACAAATATCTAGTCATGCATAATTGAACTTACAATCATATGAGCCGCCTTTGGATAAACGTAGATCGGAGGATCCGTAGACGGACCAGTCGCACCCGGAACAAGCTTCTTGTTGGTGCAGTGTGTAGCCTCCTAAACCTCGTCGTTGGTAGGCTCACGGCCCCATGCATCTCTCTACAATACACAACTTAAATTGTTAGTAGGTAATAAAATCATGTATATAGTACATATATTCATCAATTATATACATTTAGTCTAGTGTATGATAAATTACCATGCGGTCCCGATGTATAGCGGTACTAATAGATCCAGTACAGTGTCTGGATGTCATCCCCTCATACTCGGTGGCCCGATTGGCCGTATTGGCCGCAACTACACGCCAGAACGCGTCGGTGTTCCATACCTGTTAAAAAGAAGACATAAATCAATATAAATCCTAGTACAACCAGATACAATTATTCAAAACAAAACAAACCTGCTCAATCATCTGGACCCAAAACTCACTCTGGATCCACTCTAAAGGGTGTGGCACAAGAATCCTGTAGTCATGTCCGTCGAACTGGACACCATCAATGGCTAAAACCCTTTCCTCGGCGAAGATACGTGCATCTCTCATCATGTCGGCGTACCTATTATTTAGGTGACGCCGGAATGCAGCTACTACGTCGGCGTCCATCTCAGAAGGCCAACTATAATACAACTGCAAACACATTGTTTGGATTAAGTAAAAATAAATCCACTCAATAAGTTAAATAGAGTAAAATACCTACCCAAAATCGATCCAGCAACCGTGGATAGTGCTCATTAGGGACATCCCTAAAATGAGCCCAATGACCATCGAACATGGACTTAAAGACGGCAATGGCCCTCCGGACTGCCGACTTGTCCTTAAACCTTCACAATTGTAAAATATACAACATAAAAAACATTAGGATCGGTTTATTATGTACTAGAATAAATAATATATCACATCTACTTACCCGCCCGCTTCAGACAACAAAAGTGGCGGTTGCTAACTCGGTTGGGGCGTCTGTGATGCCACATTCGGACCTCTAACCCTCGAGCCCGCTGCTCTGTCATCGGACTGGATCTGATCTAGTGCATCACCGGTGAACTCATCGGCCTGGGGGTCACCACACCCAGCGGAGATGCTACTGCCCCTACCCCTATAACTCCTACTACCCCTAGAAGGGCGTCCAGACATCTAAAAATAGAGAATGGTTAACATAAAATGATATAAGTGTACATAAATCATAAGACCCAAAAATGTCTACATAAGAACAGCAAAATAGAGAATGTTTAACACGAAAAATGTCTATTGAAAAGTCACACCGTAGGTTTAGATGAGCTTTGGATGACTTTAAAACCCTACGTGTAATGGTTTAACTATTTAAAACCGTAGGTGTCAACGAAGTTAGAAGTCTAATGAACACTACATGTAATGGTCTGCCTTCTTGAAAGTCAAACCATAGGTTTAGAGGAGTTTTGGATGACTCTAAAACTCTAAGTGTAATGGTTTGACTATTGGAAAATCAAACCGTATGTTACAATCAAAGAAAGATGTTTTGGAAAGTTTAAAAACCCTACGTGTAATGGTTTGACTATTTAAAAGGCAAACCGTAGGTGTCAATGAAATTAGAAGTCTAATTAACACTACATGTAATGGTTTGCCTTCTTGAAAGTCAAACCATAGGTTTCGAGGAGTTTTGGATGACTCTAAAACTCTAAGTGTAATGGTTTGACTATTGGAAAGTCAAACCGTAGGTTACAATCAAAGAAAGGTGTTTTGGAAAGTTTAAAAACCCTACGTGTAATGGTTTGACTATTTAAAAGTCAAACCATAGGTGTCAACGAAGTTAGAAGTCTAGTGAACACTACAGGTAATGGTTTGCCTTCTTTAAAGTCAAACCATAGGTTTAGAGGAGTTTTGGATGACTCTAAAACTCTAAGTGTAATGGTTTGACTATTGGAAAGTCAAACCGTAGGTTACAATCAAAGAAAGGTGTTTTGGAAAGTTTAAAAACCCTACGTGTAATGGTTTGACTATTTAAAAGTCAAACTGTAGGTGTCAACGAAGTTAAAAGTCTATTGAACACTACATGTAATGGTTTGCCTTCTTGAAAGTCAAACCATAGGTTTAGAGGAGTTTTGGATGACTCTAAAAATCTAAATGTAATGGTTTGATTATTGGAAAGTCAAACATATGTTTTTTTAAAATTTCGGCGGCATAACGGCTATAAAATGAATATTTCCATATATCAACCTAATGTTTGCCCAACAATTGGCAACCCAACTAAAATAAATAAATAAAATCAAGTATATAATCAAATCTTAAATCATACCAAATGTCTCAATTTATCAACCTAATGTTTTTCCAATAAATGACAACCCAGCTAATTAATATCACAAGTTTATCAAACCAAATCATACCAAAACATTTTCACAAAAACCAAATCATAAGCTAAACTCATACAAAAACATTATCACAAGTTTATCAAACCAAAAATGGCGTTTTCATAAGCTAAAACAACTCATATCAATTTGAATATACAATATGCTCATATCAATTTCAATCTACAATACATACATACATACATACATACATACATACATACATACATACATACATACATACATACATACATACATACATACATACATACATACATACATACATACATACATACATACATACATACATACATACATACATACATACATACATACATACATACATACATACATACATACATACATACATACATACATACATACACTTTGTTCATTTTGACGTGTAGTCATAGCCCTATAAACACAACAATTGAGTTATAAACAATAAACCATTTGGACACATACACACACAGAGATTTTCTTTCCATACTTATAAACTTATCAATAATCACATACATTTGATCCATATTTGTTCATTGAGTTATAAACTTATCAAAAATCACATATTTGATCCATATTTATAAACTTATCAATAAACCATTTGCACACATACACACACAAAGATTCCTACTTAGATGCAAACAAACTCAACATCACAGCCTTTTGATCGAAAATAGTTATAAACAATAAACCAACATCGATGAAAATCATAGTTTACTCTTTAAAAAATCATACTTGATCGAGGTCAGAAACGAGAGGAGACGAGGGAGGCTGTGGAGGTCGTCGTCACCGGTGTGGAGGTCGACGTCGGTCGAGAGTGAGACTGAGAGCGAGAGTGACAGGGACGAGATGAGAGTGAGACTGAGAGCGAGCGTGACAGATCGAGATTGAGAGTGAGATGGAGGTCGAGAGAGGGAGACGAGAGGGAGAGACGAGATGGAGATGGAGGTCGAGAGAGGGAGACGAGAGGGAAAGATCAAGAGCGAGAGTGTGAGATGGAGGTCGAGAGAGGGAAATCGGCAGATTAGGGCTTTAAGCCAGATATTTTTTTTAAGAATTTTCAGAAATTCACCGACGGATTTCCGACGGAAATTCCGTCGGTATTTACCGACGGATAATTGTTTTTTATTAAATAAATTACTTTTAAATTAAAATTATATTTAAAATTATAATTATTAATTAATATATTATTTAATATTAAAATTAATAAATAAATTATTAATTAATTAATTTATCAAATTATATTTAAAATTATTAATTAATTTATCAAATTGTATTTAAATTGACTAAAATACCCCTGAAGTAATTGGGCTCTAAACGAATCCGGTTAGATCAGGAACCAAATGTGATCAGTTAGGTTTTAACGTACCCAGTTGGGCTTTAAACGAATCCGGTTGGGCTTTAATGGATCTGGTTGGGCTTTAATGGATTTAGTTGGGCTTTAACGTTACTAGTTGGCCTTTAACAGATCCAGTTGGGCTTTAATGGATTCAGTGGGGCTTTAACGTTCCCAGTTGGGCTTTAACGTATCCAATTGGGCTTTAACGTACACAGTTGGGCTTTAATGAATCCAGTTGGGCTTTAATGGACCCGGTTGGGCTTTAATATATCCAATTGCTTTTAATGGATCCAGTTAGGCTTTAACGTACCCAGTTGGGCTTTAAACGAATCCGGTTGGGCTTTAATGGATTTAGTTGGGCTTTAACAGATCGAGTTGGGCTTCAATGGATTCAGTGGGGCTTTAACGTTCCCAGTTGGGCTTTAACGTATCCAATTGGGATTTAACGTACACAGTTGGGCTTTAATGAATCCAGTTGGGCTTTAATGGATCCGGTTGGGCTTTAATATATCCAGTTGCTTTTAATTGATCAAGTTAGGATTTAACGTACCCAGTTGGGCTTTAAACGAATCCGGTTGGGCTTTAATGGATTTAGTTGGGCTTTAACGTTACCAGTTGGGCTTTAACAGATCCAGTTGGGCATCGTCATTAGGGATAAAGAAGGCTTCATAATGTACTTTTGTTGGTTCACCAATTCTTAACCTTTTAACGATTTTTTTGATAAATTTGAACACATGTGTGAGTTCATCGAAACATTATAGTTTGTTTTGAAAAATTCTTGTTTTTTACAACAATTATATAGAAAATTATGTTTTAGGATTTTGATGTTGTTTTTATTGTCCAGTATTGCTATTTATTTTATTATAATATATATAGCTGAAATATGGACTATGTATATATATATATATATATATATATATATATACACAGAGAGAGAGAGATAGAGACGCCCTTTAGAGAAAGAAATGATTATTTTTAAAGTGTAAATAAATTATGCCTTTAGAGAAGGTTTACAAGAAAGTGTAACTAAAAGATATACTTTTAGAGAAGGTTTTGATTATGTGTATCAAAAGATGATAATTAGAGAAGGTTGAGGAAAGCGTAACTAAAGGATACCTTTAGAGAAGCTTTACATAAAGCGTCACTAAAGCATATACCTACAGAGAAGCTTTTCCAAAAACCTTCTCTGAAGGTAACTTTTAGCGACATTTGAAAACTGTCATTGATGCTCAAAAACGTCACTAAAAACATACTTTTAGATAAGCTTTTGAAAATAAATCGGTCAACCTTTAGATAAGGTTTGAAAGCGTATCTAAAGCCCAAAAAAGCTTCTCTAAAGGTTAATATAAATTTACCCTTCGAAAACTCTCCCGGAAACCTTTAGCTACCGTTATATAGGGATGGTTATTGACGAAAGTGAAAAGCTTCTCTAAAACCTTTAGAGAAGTTTTTCAAACTTTAAAATACAAAAAAAAAAAACTTTCTCTGAAGGTCATTTTTCTTGTAGTGATCCATCTAAGATTTCAATAATAATCAAATTATTAATAAAATGCAAATTACAAAATACAAACAAATCAAGAGGAAAAAAAACTTATATTTTCAGGGAAACTTAATTATCAACAACAAGATAATTTACAAGAAGGTGTGAGGATGTGGTTAATAAACAAAACGTGAGGAAACAAAATTTTGGGATTAATAGAGTATTTAATGTAATTTAAGAGCGTTTGTGAAAGTGATTTATGATTGATATGATTGAAAAAGATAAGAATGAGATTTAACGATCGAAAAAAATAAGAGTGACAATGAAAGTTATTGACTCTCAACCAAAGTAGGCGCCTTTGTTAACCAAAATTAGTTTCAAAATATTTGAGGGCACTCTAAAAATCAAGTGAGTGCATTTTCATGACACATAATTTTTATTTTTCTTATCGTAATTAAGTGAGTGGATGCATGAGATCCCGCTCGATCCTTTGTAGATCTGGCCCAGATGATATGCAATAAAAAAAAAATTGGTACACAAGTGACGTTTTAGTGGAGCCAGTTTCATGTGAAGCAGTCACAGTCACCTCTACTGCTCTACACATGGAAAGTCACCTCTACACATGGAAAATATACGAATCATTTATATATCAGCACAGTAAAAGATGCATAAAACATAAGAAAAGAATTTTAGAGTATCTCCAACCCACTGTCATCTTCGTCCCTGTTGTTGGATCTCCAACCCACAAACCACCAAAATTTGTTTAGATGTGGGGGTTGTAGACCCACAAATATCGGAGATCTATTTAGGGTGCGTTTGGTTTGCGGGATTGGAATGGATTTGGAGGGATTTGGATTTTAAATCCATTCCAATCCTACGTTTGGTTTGCATGAAAGGATTTCGTTGACCGGATTTCAAATCCGTTGACCATTTTAAAATCCCTCATATGATGGATTTGGAAATCCTTGGGATTAGGCCTGGATTTGAAATCCAAATCCGGAAGGATTCTAAAGCGCAATGTTTTAAAAACCGTTTTTTTTTGTTGACCCGGTGTGGTGACCGGTCACGGTTCAACCCGGTTTCAAGAATTTTTTTGTAATTTTCATTTTCCTACATATATATATATATAACCAAAAATTTGATGACACAAGTTAAAATATTAAAAATACACATAACAACAAGTTTTACATCAATTCAAAAACATCAAAACGAAACATAACGATTAAACCAAATCATGGATCTTGAGACATTGGAGTGTTGGTTTTTAATGCTAATACGTATTGCCTATTGGACTATTGGTTTTTAACTTTTGTTACCGGGTCAACCGGTTCGATACCGGTTCGTTATGACCGGTTCAAGCGGTTTTTTAATAGAACCGTCCGGTTCAATCCGGGTCATAAAATGACATCAACCCGATCGCAATTGACCCAGTCTCTTCACCGGTTCCCGGTTCAACCGGTTCGACCCGGTTTTTAAAACATAGCTAAAGCGTGATCTAGACTTCAAATTGATGATTAAATATATAATTTTAGAAAAATCGATAAAAAATTTTAATTTACCAATAAAAATGAATTCTTTATAAAACAAACAAATAATAAATAAAAAAAACTCAATCCAAATCCAAATCCTACAAACCAAACACATGAAGGGATTTCAAAACCCCCCAAATCCAAATCCCTCCTTGAAATCCAATTCATTCTATTCCATTCCAATCCTAATCCTAATCATGCAAACCAAACGCGCCCTTAGGGTTTAAGGGTAGAGGAGATGGATGTCTGGAAGAAGATATTACGATAAGAAAATACAAAATATAAAATACAATATTATTTTATGTTATTTAAAAAAAATAAAGATTTTGATAAAGAGACATAAACGCCCCTTTTTTTAATAGAGAAAATAAACGAAGTTAATGACCAAAGATCATTTTTAAAGCAAAATAAAAACTACAAGGATGTTTTCTAGACTTATAAACCTTAGGTCCCATTTTTAAACTTTTTACTAAACCCCAAGGACCAAAATTAGAGTTTACTCTAGAAAAAATGAGATTTTAGACACGATTTTTGGTCTAATGGGTTCTTCAAAATGGAAACAGTAAAAAAGAGAATGTAAAATTCTCCAAATTGAGAAAACTCCACAAAAATTATTAGGGGTGTAAATGATGCGAGTCGAGTTCGAGTATTATTATACTCGACTCGAACTCAAAACTCGATTATCAAGCTCGAACTCGACTCGAAAACTCGCGAGTAGTGAAAATACAAACTCGACTCGAACTCGATAACCAATTTCCAAACTCAAACTCGAACTCGAGCTCGTTTCAAGCTCGAATCACAACTCGAACTTAAGCTCGAAAACTCGAATCAAGCTCGAACTCGAGCTCGAAAACTCGAATCAAGCTCGAACTCGGATCAAGCTCGAACTCGTTTAATACATAAAAGAACTCAAGGTGAACAAATAGCTTAAAAGAACTCAAGGTGAACCCACTTTTAAAGGGTACTCCTATTAAAACAAGCACATAGGCTCAAGCCCTTAGGCTCAAGCCATTTAGCAAAAACAAAGAATGTAAAAGCAAGGGAGGGAAAGGTCAGTATATAGTGGAGTTCTAAGCTTTGTGTTCTATATTCCACCAATGTGGGATGGATTAGAGACACACCCTATATTTTTTACACTATTATTTTCCATTTTTTTAAAAGCTTGAGTTTATTATTATTATTATTATTATTATTATTATTATTATTATTATCATCATCATCAATTAAATTAAAATAATATTACTAATTATTATTATTATTACTTTGCTTATATATCGAGTATCTCACGAGCTTATCGAGTCGAGTATGAGGTTGTTCGACTCGAGTCGTTAGTATATCGAGTCGAGCTCGAGTTCGAGTTAAGCCTATTCGAGTCGAGTGTTGACCGAGTCGATCTCGAGTAGCTCGCGAGTTATCTCGTCTCATTTACACCCCTAAAAATTATTACAGCAAGAAAGAAATATTTTTTCAATATATTCCCACTAATATGAAACTTTGAAACTAAATTTTAAGAGAGATAAATAAATTTCATTAGATGAATGTGATAGCAATCAAACATAATTGATTTGATTAATTTTAGAATTTATTTTGAATTATTATCTTTCCTTGTATATAGGTATCTTTGCTGTAATTGTCCTCTTGTATTTTGCCTATATAATGATCAATTGTTTCCTCACCAAACACAAGGTGAGATTTATTCACATTTAACATGGTATCAGCATTTTAGGTGTTGAACCCTTCCCTCCTCTTTTTTCTTTTGTTTTCCTTCTTTTCTTCCATGGCAGGTGCATCCTCCAGTGATGTTCTTCCTTTCTCCACATTGATTCACATGATCACCGTTAAATTGTCCTCTACCAACTACTTGTTATGGCGAAATCAAGTGGAACCCTTACTGATCGGCCAAGATTTGTTTGGATAACATTTACAGAATGAAATATTTTAATAATATAATAACATCAAAATCTCTAAAATGGATAATTTGTTGGAGTTCAATGTATTTTATTTTAGTGATTTTAAAGTTCTATTCTCTATTACAAAGAAAATTTTATCTGTTAGAGATGCCCGTATAATATGCATTATTTCCAACAATAAATTTTCTAATACATGATGAAAATTAAATTATGTTGGTATTTTTGGTAAAACAAAATAAAATTCCTAAATTAAAAATTAAGGGGAAGCATGTTAGATGTTATATCCACATCCTTTTATGTCTTTGAGCTAAGAGGTAACCTCTTAATGGTTCAATTAAGAGGCAATCTCTGAATGATTTTGTATCCTGACTCTCCCTTAACAATTAAGTGCCCCGATTTCATTATGAAGAATTAGTAAACAACCATATTTCATTTTACACTATATATCATGAAAATCTCTTAATCGTTCAGACCACTAAATCATTCAGCAACTGTTAAACAGTCCCTAAATCATGCAAGTAATTTAGGAGTAATAGAAAGGTTAATGTATGTATATTTTACTAAAACAAAAACTAATTATAGTAATGTTTTATTCTAATTGGTCAAATAACTAAAACATAAAAAAAAGATAGTCTAAAAAACAAATCAAACGACCAGAAAGTCGTCAAATTATATTTAAATGTTTATAGCTTTCTAAAATCATTTTATAAACATTATATTATTATTATTATTATTATTATATAGTTTTTTTTTAGTGGGGCTCGAACCCGGGTTGAGCGCTATGAACTCCCCAAGCCTTTACCACCACACCACAGCCCTTGTGGTTAAGACACTTGTGTTTATAAGACGTTTTATTTTTCAAATTGTGGTATAAAAAGCTAATACGACAATTATGAAAAAGTGCCCTAAAAGCTTGTTGAAACATCAAAAAACGTTCTATATACCTATTGTAACACTTTTACATAAAAATCTTTTGTTTAGTCTAGAAACTTAAATCCTATAAAACATTATTATAATACTTGGATCCTAATATTGTTATAATATAACTCAACCCAAATCCAAATCCAAACCCAAACCCAAACCCAAACCCATCGATCCCATTTTGACGTGTAGTGAAAAGTATATATTGATTTTGATCCTATACTAGATCTACATCCATGCATCCACATTTCATGTCTCAGTTTAGTCCTAATTTATTTTATTACTTAAAAAATAGGAGGAAGAGTATTCATTTCGTACCTTTCACATTTTCTTGGTCTCCTAGGAAAAGTCCAAGTGTTTTATTTAATGAATTTTTTAATGGCTCCAAGTTGTACATTTGGTGTTTTTTAACCATATCACCTTAAAAAACAAAACAATTGGATTCAAGTCTTTTGTTTGATATTTTTCACAACTAATTAATATATATATATATATATATAATCGGGTCCGTTTCTTTTGCAAACCAAGCAATTCCAACAAACTTTACAAACTAAAATCTACCAATCACGTAATTTCTTTTTTTAATTCATTTAATTCATAGAGGGCATTTTGGGAATTTTAACATGTTTTTTTATTTCACTTTTTTAGATATATTATTTTTTTTGTAACTGATCATCATCGGAGAAACAAGATCATCATGAAACCAACAAATATAGAAACCAAAATCATGCACGAGATCATCATGAAACTCATAAACATAAACTAAAATCATAAATTTTTTTCATGAAAATGCTTACTAAATAAGAACTAAAATCATGAAACCCAGAAAAAAAAAACATGAAGATGGAAGAAAAAAACTCAGAAAATCGAAAAAAAAAAACAACCCTGATAACCACCGATTCACAGAATCACTGTCGATTCACCCTATCGCCGCCGATTCATGAAACCCAGATCACCGCCGATTCGGACCTGCAGAAACAAAAACCAGATCTAGAAAAAACCAAAAAACGGATCTGAAGAATAGATACCCGACCTGCAAAATACAGTTTCTCCAGAAAGAGTTTAAGAGGGGCGCAGAAGAGAGAGAGAGAGAGAGAGAGAGAAGGATAAGCACGACATGAATCACCGACAAGCAAATGGCGACTATATATCGACCTTCGAGCACCAATTGTAATCCTGCATGGATCGTTGAAATAAAATACGGGATTATCGGGAAAAACAGACTGATAAACGCAAGAACGGTTGACAGATACAAGAAATGGATGTCAAATAGACTAAAGAAAAGGATTGTTTTTGGATTGAGGGCTGGCAGAGAAGGGACCAAATACCATTGGAGATGGCGGCTTGAAACCCTAGGTCTTTGATGGGTTGTTGTAGTTGCATAGAAGAGAGAGAGAGAAAACTTATTTTTTTATACCTAATATACCCTCAAACGTCTATCAAATCTATAAAATAAAATTAAAATATTCACTTAATTACATTGATGCCACTACTTTTCTTTTAACCGTAGATCAAATGAGTTAATGGCTTACATTGAGTTTGTAAAGTTTACACAAATTAACTGGTTTGCAAAAGATACGTCCCCTAATATAATATGTGTATATAGGATCGATGGTTTATATTTTCTTTTGAAAGATAACTTAATAAATAGCATGAGTTAACGTGGCGGTGATAAGGTAGGTATACATAGGCATTAGAGATAGGTATCACGGATTGGACCGGATAAAATTGGACCATATATGATGTTGTCAATGCGAACCATACCTAATCGTTGATCCTTTTACAAACAACTTTTGTTGTGTCGAACGGGTAGAGAATGATCATGTTTTTTAATTCTTTTAGTTCGTTATTTCATATTCTTTTTTCTTTAAACAAATTGTTGGTGATTTTAGTGTCACCGGCCATTTAGGTATAATTAGAAGTAACACGAGTGCTAATGAGGTTTCAAACTGTGTTCTAATACAAGTCGGGATGTGCGGAGTGCACACTTGTATATAAGGTAAGTTTGATCCCGGACATGACGAAATGACCGGGGGGTCAAGGGGGACGTGCCCCCTACAGGGTACAAGGGGCAAAGCCCTTGGCAGTGGTCCTGCTGACTGATAGGCGGGCGAGATCAAGGGGCAGAGCCCCCACAGGGTTTGGGGCATCGTTCCAAAACCTCTACAGAAATTTTGACTTGGAATGTAGTGGAAAAATGTGATCAAAATGAAGAAAAACTACAGTTCTGATCAGTTTTGAGTTTAAGATCAAGTGGTATGTTTTCAGACGTAGTTTTTGAAAACATGGACCAGAGACTTTGGTTGGTCAGACTAGGGGCTCTGATTGGTCGGACCAACGGGACTATCTCTGGTCACACGAGTGAGGTACCTTTCAATGACCAGAGGCTCTGGTTGGTCAGACCAGAGGCTCTGGTTGACTAATTCTGGTCCCGTGTAATCAGAGCTCTGAACCTGCATATCCAGAACTCTAGTGCAGTTATTGTCAACTCATGATCTTAGCTAAAAATGGTTGTAACCGCTGGAACTGCTATTAATTTGCAATGATTGTCATTTCAATTATTTTTCCTCCTTTTCCGGATGGAGCTAGGATATATATGATATACTTACGTTTTTGGTACTCACGAATTTGAACAACCTTCTAAATATTCTCGTGTAATTTTGATCTCGATTTTGTGCCTAAAATCGATAGTGTTCTTAAGTCTTATCCCAGATTGAATTTCATGAAACCCAAACATAGGGTCGAAATATCAATTCAGAAAGTGAACTCACACGATTCTCAAGTGATCCGGCTATTCGATCGATCTTTTACCCTATTTTCTTCTACCCACAGACCGCAACAAAAGCTTGGACTAAACAGATCAAACCAAACATTTTTTGGATCAAGGAAAACCGTCAAATCGGATCAGACATGTCTTAGTTCAAGCTAGACTATCGATGTTTTGACCAAATCTAGCTAGCTTGGCTTTGTCTTTTCTCTTGTCTTCTTTTCCAAAATGAGGTTTCAATTTAGTAAATTTGATTAAATTTAGACCAAAATCGAACAACTAATATGACCATAAATGTAAATACCTTATTGACAAAAAAGAAATACTAGAAACTAAAATTATGTTTTTATCTATTTGTTGAAGTAATAGTTTTTTTTTCGTCTATAGAAAATAATTCACATGTTTTCTTCAAAATGTTTCCTTTTTAACCTCAAATTGATGTTTCAATCGGAATACCTAAAACAGGTGATAGTTATGGAAAATTTAGACTAACGGATAGGTGAGAGAGTGTTCGAGGTTGTTTGGTTGGTTTTCGATATAACAAAATTGGTTTTATACGATGTCTAGAATGTCTAAACATTGTAATATAATACTTTATATAATTTAAGTTTATAGGACCAAACTATAAAGTGTCATATCTAAAAATGTTACAATAGATTTATATGACGCTTTTGGACGTTTTAACAGGGTTTTTCAACACACTTTTAAAATAAACTATTGTATAAGCTATTTTATACAAAGTTTTACGACACTTTTGTTAAATGTCCTGTAAAAATATCTTTTTATAGGACATTCATGTTAATAGGACACTTTTTCAAATAGTGTCATATAAAATAGGTAATAGGACAATCTATTTTAAAAGCGTCCTAAATAACTTGTTGAAATGTCTAAAAACGTTCTATAATCCTATCATAACACTTTAGATATATCACTTTTTGATTTGGTCATATAAACTTAATTAATACCTATAAAGTATATTATTAGGGCGCTTAAACATTTTATAGACGTCCTTCAAATCAATTTTCTTTTAGTGTTTTCATTAAATATTCCTGTATGGATAAAGTTGTCTATGGAGATTAATTTGTCTGTATAGATTGGAAAGATTCTTTTTTAGAGGATTTTCGTGAATGGAAAGAATGTGTTTAATAATTGGGAATGGTAAGTTAACTTAGAGCAAGTTTGGCTTTTTACATAAGGCTTTTCCCTATAAACTTACTGAATAAGTCACTTTTTATATTATTAAGTCATTATTAAATAATTATGTATAATTGATCGAATAAATTATAAGTTTAATTAAACTCGTTAAATTGTTAATAAATAGACAAAATTCATAAGAAATGAACAGAAGTGGGTTTGTTGGGACCGATGGGGTTGTTGGGATGACAAGGAAAAATACAAAACATTATTAATTAAAAAATTAAATAATATCATTGATTTTGATTTAAAAACTTATATAAGTCGTCGGATTATGCTACACGTTATAAATGGATTAAAAAATAATATTATTTTATAATAATGAAATTTTCCTTCACTTAAAATGCTTTTATATATAATAATATCAATAAAAAAATGATGGTGACAGTGATGATGATGACAATAATAACGACGACAATGACGGTAATTGAGAAAAAAAAAAGGAGTAAACTATAATTTTGGTCCTTATGGTTTACGTATTTCTTCAAAAACTGTCCCTAGGTTTTAATAACTACAATTATCATCCCTATTGTTTACATTTTGTTTTGAAAATCATCCTGGGACTTAACTTTGTTAATTTTTTTCCGTTAAGCTAGGGGAATTTTTGTTTGTTTACTTTTACAAGGCAAGTTGTACAATTTTGTTTAACCCAGAGGGACCAAAATGTAATTTATTCTAATTTAAACCAGAGGGACCAAATTGTAACTTAAGCTAATGTCTTTTTAATACACTGTAACACCTCAAAAATTCGAGTAAGAAGTTCCTTTAATCGTATATCCAATCTGTGGTGTTTTGTCATCATTGTATCCATTTTTATACTAGGAACAACCTCTTGGCTATCGATAGTTGATTTGGAGTCGAGACGAACCGAACCAAGGATTTTAGGGGGTTCGGTACCCTGGGTGCGACTATGTCCGACGATAGTACCCAAGGCATAGTCACCAGTCACTATCGCAGAGGGGCTTCAGCCCTCGGTACATCTGTCGCGACTTTGCCTGACGATAATGTCCATGACATAGTCGCCAATGCCACAATTGTGCCCATGGGACTGGCCACGGTACAATCCGCGTGATAGTGCCCTGCGATTGTGTCGTGGCATTGTCGCGAAGGCATAGTCGTCGATGGGCTGTGACTTCCTATTTATGGCAGATTCGATTTTTGAAGAGACCATCTTATTTGCCTAGTTTCGGCTCTCGATTTCTCTCCATACATCTGGCGACAAAAAAAGTTAACGACCGTTAGGATGAGAGATTAAAATTATTGCGAAATGGCAAACATGAAGGACAAATTCGAGAAAATGCAATCGAGGGACGAAAACCATTGAAATTATCAAATGTTAAGGACCAAAAGTGAACTTTACTCTTATAATAGTAATAAACAGCATCAAGTTGACAAATACCGCAGAATAAGGTACTATTATTTATTTGGTTTTTTTAATGGTTTATTTATTAACATTTTTATGAGCTTAATAGGACTCATATTTTATTCGATCAACTGTACATTACTATTTGATTGTGACTTAATGATATTGAAAGTGACTTATTCAGTAAGTTTCCAACTAGAGGGAGTTTTATACAAAAAGTCAAGTTTTTCCAAACATGTCTCTCCCAATTAAAAAAACGCTCTTTCCATCTATGAAAAATTTCTTCAAAACAAAAAGTCTACCAATCCTTACAGAAAGATTAATCTCTTTTAATTAGTTATATGTGAAATAAGTTAACTTGGATACACAAATAGTTCAAAATGAGGTACGACAATTTAATTTGGTTTGTATTTTAGGTTTTAGTTACCGGTGAAATACGTTAACATTGGTACACAATATATATACATATATACATAGAGAGAGATATGTTCATATAGGAACAACATCTATTTAAGAAAACACGAAAACAATCGAGTACATACAAAATCATATATGATTCACATACAAAATCATATATGATTCACGCGACTTTAAGGGAAAGAGATTCCAACGTTAAATTGATGCTCGACGACGCAAGAGTTTATCCATTTTGTCTTCAAGCTAAGTTAGAGCAATTGTACATTTTGAAGGTTAAATAGAGGACCGAAGACTTTATTATACATGTAGCAAAACTATATTGATTGGGTTAGTGATGGCCATCTTGGCCCGGCCCGATCGGTTAACCGAGCCCGACCCGCCTGAAAGCCCGACCCGGCCCGATGCCAAACCGGTTTGTAGCCCGAAATCATGGACCGGTTTGGGTTTTTGGCATTTTTGGCGGCCCGGCCCGGCTCGGCCCGAGCCCGGTTCCCGGCCCGGTTTTTGGCCCGGCCCGGCCCGATTCGTACTTTAAAAAAAAAGACGTTATGTTACCGTTTATATATGTTTTTTTGACATTTTTTTGTATTTTTTACCCCCCAAACCCCTATAAATACTTGTATTGTAAGTTTGTAACTTAAAATTATATATAAAACCTATTTTTAAAGTGTATTTTAATGATTTATTATAAATAAAACGTATTTTTAAAGTGTATTTTAGTGATCCATTATATAAATAAATTATTTTTAAAAAAAATACGAAAAAATCATTGGCCCAATCACGGCCCGGTTTGGGCCCGACACAGTTTTTATATAACCGGTTTACTCCCACCTTAAACGGGCTGAACATTTTTGGGTGAAGCCCGGCCCGGCCCGAAGCCCGACTGGCCCGGTTTTTAAAATCACTGTTTGGGCCCGAAGCCGTTCTGGCCCAGCCCAACCCGACCCGAGCCCGATTTTTGGCCATCACTAGATTGGGTAGGTGCGTGTATTTAAAACAAAATATAGAAGTTCATATCATATATATATAGAGGCTCATTCATTTGTTAACCGTGACATTGGTGCTAACCGTGCTAACCAATCTCAACCGTAGATTGATGAGATCAATGGTCCACAATTAATTGATTTTTTATTAAAATAAAATATAAAAAACGGTTTATAAAAATAAAATGCATGTATGCACAAGGGTATTTCGGTCAAAATACATTTCCTTTTATATTTTAATTGAAATTTATTTTAATTAATTTTGAAAATAATCACGGCATGAAATCAGGGAGAATCTTAAATTTAAATTAGAGTGAATTGTGGATTTGGTCCCTATGGTTTTGTGATTTCTTTGATCATGATCCTCATTCTATGTTTATTGTGGATATAGTCCCTATGGTATGCAATATATTGTGGCTATAGTCCCTAAAACTAACACTATTAACTTTTAAGGGTTAAAGGCCTCATGTGCCTTGCACACTATGGGCATAAAAGTCATTTTCTTTTTCTCTTTTAATTTATTTTATACATCTTTAAAACAAAATACTAAATTGTGGATTTGGTCCCTATGCATCACTCATCATTTTAAAACACATTTATCATTTCTCTTAATTTTTTTTCATCATATCTTCATTGTCAAAGTACAAGAAAATTTAATTTATTAAAGTGCAAAAAAACATTACTTGCAATTGTTTAAACCCAACATTACATCCCAAAAAAGACAACCTATCAAAATAACAATTGTTTAAACCAATATTACATTCCATTATGTAATTTTATCGGCAACACCATATAGATGACAAAATGTGGGTATGAGCTATAAAAAGTTTATGGGCCAAGATTTTATAGAAGTGGACACCTATTGAGTTTTATTAGTTCAAAATCAATAAAGCAAAGAGATACAAGTTGCTTACTGTTCAACAAACAAGAATTCAAGAAAAATATTGTCAGTCAATCTCATCACCTTATTATCACCATAAAGAGGACCATAAATAAGAGAGACTTGATATATATTCATAAATAAAACAGAGGTATGTGAAGTAACATTCAAAAACTTAACACCACCATCACAAAAGCAAGTGTACTATATATATATATATATATATAAAACCATCAAAGAAAAGTAAACAATAGTGAAATCACAGTTGAGAGCTTCTTTAATCTATTTTATTTACTTTTTGATGTAGATTTATTTGGTGTGTGTTTGAAGGTGATTTAGTTGCAAATTGATTGGTGTGATGATTTATTTACCCATCTATTTTGATAGGTTGTGTTTTTTAAGATGTAGTGTTGGATTCAAACAATTGTTATTTTTAAATGCAAGTAATTTTTTTGCACTTTAACAAATAAAATTTTCTTGTACTTTGACAATGAAGATAGGATGAAATTTTTTTTAAGAGAGATGATAAATGTGTTTTAAAGATGATGAGTGATGCATAGGGACCAAATCCACAATTTAGCATTTTTTGTTTTAAAGATGTATAGAATAAATTAAAAGGGAAAAGGAAAATGACTATTATGCCCATAGTGTGCAAGGCACATGAGGCCTTTAATCCTTAAAAGTTAAGGGTGTTAGTTTTAGGGACCCTAGCCACAATATATTGCATACCATATGGACTATATCCACAATAAACATAGAATGAGGATCATGGTTAAAAAAATCACAAAACCACAAGGACCAAATCCACAATTCACTATTTAAATTATGCAGTTAGTTATTTTTTGGAGTTATCTTTTTAATTTGAAATTATCCTTTTTAATTTTAATTTTAATTTCATCATCATCTCCATAAAACTCTCCGTCTCTAACATTGCCGCCGTCTACCACCTTTGTCTCCGCCCTGCAGTCACCTTACATATCTCCGAGAGCCACCCGAGATGACCCGAGTCCGCCCTCGACCACCACCACCACACCGACTTCATTTACACCATCGACTCCGGTATCCTACTGTGGGTCCCCCAACGACGATATCTCGAGCACTTCCTACACTCCCACGTCGGAAATATGCGATTTTTTCGACAATACGAAGCTGAAAATCGTCAACTGTGTTCCTCTACCGTCTTCCGATAGCACCGCGTATCTCGTTTTCGTTTCCGGTACCTCGAATTTCTTTCGCGAAAGGGTCAATATCGCCTGCGAATGCGAAACTCAGGAGCTACTATGTTTACGTAGGATATCACGGCCAAAACCTGAACTTGATACAGTTCTGTAAATGGCTGAAATCTGAGCTCGAGGTTCAGGGGATTGCTTGCTTTGTAGCGAATAGAACGAGATACGCAGATTCGCAGAGCCACGCGGTTGCCGATTGGGTCATTTAGAACAGTGAATCTGTGCATATATACATATGCAACTTGTGCATATATGCATATGCAACCTGTGCATATATGCAGTCTGTGCATATATGCAGTTCGATTTAAATTGTATATTCATATATGCAACCTGTGCATATATGCATTTGTGCATCTTTTAAGATTGCATATGTGCATATGGTCATATGTTAAGTTTCAAACTTTAATGTTTAAAATGTTTTTGTTTTCTCTGCATGTGTGCATTGTTCAAATTATTAAGCCTTGATGTGCATATATGTATTTTGAATACGCCAGAAACAATAAATTATTATATTCCAAAATAAAGATAACTACCAATTTAAAAAAATCTTTGGACTATGGAAACAAGATAAATGTGGCGTGAATTAGGAAATTACCAAGTTTAATTTAAAAATATTATATTTAATATTAAGATAACTACCAAATTAAAAACCTCCTTAAAATATGGAGAAAATTTAAATGGCCAAAAATTTAAAAATATTATATTTAAAAATTGGATAATTAACTACCGATTTTAAAATTTTAAAATATTACCATTTAAAAATATGGAAAAATTTAAAAATATTATCATTTAAAAATATTATATTTAAAAATTGGATAACTACCAATTTTTAAAATTTAAAAATGTTATATTTAAATGGTCGAAAATTTAAAAATATTATATTTAAAAATTGGATAACTACCAAATTAAAAATCTTCTTAAAATATGGAAAAAATTTAAATGGCCGAAAATTGTAAAATTTCAATAATATCCTTTGAGATTTAATAGCATCGAGTAAATGACATAAACTCTAGGAAGCTTTTGATTGGTCGAAAATTGGTTAGCACGGTTAACACCAATGCCGTGGTTAGCAAATGAAGGAGACCATATATATATATATATATATATATATATATATATATATATATATATATATAGGGTGCGTTTCATTTGAAAACCAATCAATTCGTGGAAACTTTGCAAACCACTATTTTAGGAAACATTTTGTTAAGTTTCCTAATCTAAAGTCATGATTATAATAAATGAATCTTATCATCTTCCATATATATCACAATCATTATTAATGAATCATAATAGTTTTCCATAAATATATATATTGTTTCCTAAAACAATGGTTTGCAGAGTTTCCACGAATTGATTGGTTTTTAAATGAAACGCACCCTATATATATATTACTTCAAACTTGGAACGAACATGAAAGTTATTGAAACTTCTTCATCTTTTGAGCCATTTTGGGCTAAGGCTAAAATAGGTATAAGTGGGTCCCTAAAATTTTGACGGTCTATTCAATATTTCATATTCGTACATCCTCGAGTAGAGCCCTAGTTAAAAGTTTGACTTCTTTAAGCATCTTTAGAAATCCAATAATGCATGTAGTACAAGACACCAATGGTAGAAGGCAAAAATGGATCTAGAAAAATTTCTAGGTGCTTGCATCTACAATAAAAAGTAAGGTGCCGTTTGTTTTCTAAGAGGTCTAAAGTCTGAAATCTTAATTTACTTATTATTAATAATAGGTGATGTATAAAAAGGTCTGAACGATTCAGACTTAAGAGTTATTAAAAGTTTTTTTTTAAAACAAACAACACTTAAGAGTATTTGCACTACGTAAGAATATTTTTATGGTGGTATGGGACCCACTAAGGGATACATGAAACCGTCCGTAGAAGAAGGTATGATATAATTAACACTACAACAAAAACGGGTTTATAGGAGACCACAAATATCTAAGTGTCCTGATAGACTACTTTATAGGACTTAAGATATAGAACAAAATAGATGTGAGAGTGTTGCAATAGGTTTAAATAGAACGTTTTTAGACATCATAAATAAGTTTATAAGACGCTTTTAAAATAAAGCGTCATATTTAAAGTTTTATACGACATTATTTGAAAAACCGTCACATAAACATAAGCATCATATATATATATATATATATATATATATATATATATATATATATATATATATATATATATATATATATATATATATATATATATATATACGGAGGTTCAAAGGAAAACCTCAAATAAATGAAAAACTAAAAAACATCTTAACAGTTAAATTAGGTGATCTGATGGATATGATTAAACAGACTGTTACAACAATATTTTTTAAATTAAAAAAAATCCTCCACCCCCTATTTTTTATTCGAAAAAATACGAAAAATGAACAAAATTCGAGTGAAATAAATTACACCAAATAAACGATCATATTTTTCTCGTTAATTTGACATCCATATTCATATATTTTTTCATTTGTTTTTTCGTGGTTTTTCGGTTTTCCATTTATTTAGAGTGTTTTTATGTCTAAAAATTATTTATGACACTAAAATCTTATAAACTTATTGCAATACTCTTACATAGGATATATCTCCATTATTTTTTTCCTGTGAAATTTCTATTAAGTAATTTATTATGATAATTATATAATTTAACGTCATATAAATATGATTTTATTGTACTGTAAGCCACCGAATATTTCAAGATGCAAGTGAAAATTATTAACAATCAATATAAAAAGAATGTAGGCATACGAGAGTTTGGATGAACCATGTGTGGAATGGGAGAAATAAGAAATAACATCCTTTTGGCTTATCGTCGAAACCACATCGTTGATGGAGATCTGTATGATCGATATCACATCCAATGTGACTATAAATGATTGTTGCTAAGAATCGGTATAACATCTGATGTGACCACAACTTTGCAAAGTCATTTAGCAACTATACATTTAATTTTTGGGCAATGCTAATGGCATCCTTTTTTAAGGGTGTTAAATGTCTTAGAAATTGTGCCAATCATTTTTAAGGAATAATCTATCATATCTCTTGACATATATATTATTATTATTATTTGTTTATATATATATATATATGATATATGATATATATATCTATATATATGTTTTGATTTTTTAAAATTGTTTATAAATTTATAAAATTTGTAACTTTTGATTTTATTTGATTTTATAAATTTGTAACTTTTGATTTTATTATAACTTTGTAAAATATATATTTCTTTATGTTAGTCAAATTTAATTAAATACAAAAAATAAGATTACCCAGAAATATAAATAAAAGTGATAATTTTTTTATTAAATATATAATATTAAAAAGAAAATTTGCATTTATTTTTGATTTGTTAAGTTTTAGGGTTTAAACAGAGATGATTGAAGTTTGGTTTGTTAAAAGTTTGTGGATAAAGGTCCCTTCAATGGTTGATTTTAAAATAATTTTCATTTGATTGAGTAAATTATCGTTGGTGGTATTCATATTTTCTAGTAGATGGTGTTTTTGTACAATGATTATATATATCTTGTATAATATTATGAATTGAAATTGTACCTCATGTTGATCCGTCTGTTGCAACTCATGTTGATCCGTCTATTGCAACTCATGTTGACCCGTCTTTTACAAGTGAAAGACCCCTTAGACGTAGTAGTTCGAACGCGTCTAGATTTGTTGACTTGGAAAAAATGAGCCACCAAGAACCAACGAGACACATTTCTTTCATGTTCAAAAATTATAATGCACAACCATACATCAATCAATTTCCAGAAATGTTTCACCCTTACATCAGGCAGATACATGATGTGAGAGGTGTTGGAAATTGTGGATTCCGAGCAATAGTTGTCTCTCTAGGTCTTTATGAAGATGTATGGCCCACAATTCGGTTTAACTTGATGGAAGAGTTAGATACACACAAGACATGGTACATCTACACTTTTGGAGGTGAACATTGGAATATTACTTACAACACTTTAAATTTCTTTCGATCTGATCAAGGTGCACCAGTTGAACACTGGATGACGATGCTTGAAATAGGTGTCTTGATTGCTTCAAAATATAATGTGATATTACACGTTATAAGTATGACCGGCAATGGGACGTACTTGCCGCTTAGGTCCACTCCGCCAGCGTAATATTAACATGTTGTTTTTACAATTGGGTACGTTAATGGTAACCATTATGTGAAATTAGATATGGCTGAAGGATATACGTTTCCGGAAATTATAGCACATTTTTTCCATTACAGTTATCCGTGTGCTGCTAGATGGGCTACCCCGTATTCAGAGCGAATACAGAAGTACATGTGGCGTTTACGTGTTAATTGTACTACGGATAATGTTATTCTAGAACAATAAAATGTAATATAGATTATTTTATGTTCTATTTATATGTTAAATCGCAATGTTTATGTTTTATATTTATAATTATATAATTATAAAAAGTTAGTAATATTTATATTTATAAATATTTATTTATTTTTAAATAAAACCAAAAAGTAAAAGAAAAAAAACATCAACTAAAATTATTAATACAAATAAATAAAATAGAAAAAGAAATATATATAATATATATATATAATATATATATATATAATATTATATATGTATATTATATATATATATATATATATATTATATAGGGGATTGATCAAATGGAAACCACTTTTATTTTGCAAACTGTGGAAATCGTCGATTTTATTGGTTAAGTTAATGAAATTGTTTAATTAGATGAAATTGTTTCATATAATTCTTTTATTGATGAAACTGTTGCATATATTTGTGTTTTTTATGTAAAAATGAAAAAGTTTCATCAGACTGCGAAGATACATGAAACAGTTTCATCAAAATGAGAAAAAAATACATGAAACTACATAAAAAACACAAATATATGAAACAATTTCATTAACAAAAGAAATATATGAAACAATTTTCTCATATTGAACAACTTTATGAACCAATTTCATTAATTTAACCAATGAAATCGACAGTTTCCATGGTTTTCAAAATTAAAATGGTTTCCAATTGAAACTACCCATATATATATACCCATATATATAGGCCGATAATCAAATGAAAACCAAAAATATGTTACAATCCTTTGAGAACCGATATAAAAATATTTTTTTACATGATTTTTTTTCATCAAAACCTATGATTTAAGATATTGTTTCATATATGTTTTTGTTCACCTTGTGAAAAGATTACACGTGAAAAATAAAATTTGATTCACCTAGTGAAATGAAAAATACAGGTAAAAAATATTCATGTGGTGAAACAAATACATGTAAAACTATCATATTATGAAACAAATATATGGGAAGAAATATATTAAATCCAAGCATTTGGTGAAAATATATCATGTGAAAAAATATTTTTATATTGGCTCTCACATGTTTGTAACATATTTGTGGTTTTCATTTGATTTAGCCCATATATATATATATATATAGGGTTAGGTTCACGTGAGACCAACCTGTTTTCGTGAGACTGGTGAAACCAAAAAATAACACTAAAACTTCACAACGATTCATTGTGAAGGTATGAAAAACAACGAACCTTCACAACAAAAAACACTGTGAAGGTTTACCTTTACAATACCTTCATAGACTTTTGCTGTGAAGGTTTAGTGTTATTTTCCTGGTGATAACTCTCGTTTTTTAGAGTTATTTATCACTCTTTTTCTAGGTTTTTGTATCATTTTTATACACACTTTGCTTCTATTCTTTTCATTTGGTCTAAGAATGTGATAAAGAGGTGATGAGTTATCAAAAGTTTACTTTTTTGGAAAAACTGCACTGTTGTGGGCAACTGTGGGCAGGTGTTGTGCCCACTGTGAGCACTAACGATCCACTTGAAGAAACTACCGGGCACTGCGTTTTTCCGGGCAATAAGGAGCAGATTAAAATACATTTGTTGGAGCATGCTTACCTGCAGCAATCTCTGGAAAAATCTTTTTGGCATGGGTTGTAAAGTGAATTGGGTCTTACCCTTTGTGCCTTTGAAGAAGAATCCTTTGGATCTTGTGCTTTTTGGAGGCTATATAAAGAGGGAATAACTTGTATTTATTTCATCAACCCATCATCTATCACAAGACATTCACCAACAATTCTCTAGCTTTAGTCATCTTCAAGTTACTTGTTAACTTGAAGATAGTAGTTTTAATTTATAGTCCTTTACTTTTCTAGCACTTTACATTTCTAGTCTTTTATTTTTCTAGAACTTTACATTTCTAGTACTTTACTTTTCCTTGTAATTTAATTTCCGTAATTTAAATTTATGCAAGTAGTTCTTAATTATTTCTCATATTCTATTATGTCTTTCTTTTTAGTCATGAGCTAAGCACCTTATTGGGTGTGGGTGTGAGTGAACTTGAGACTAGTAAGATACACTTGGGTGTGTCCATAATTACTTGTTCTTGAGTTTGGTCACTTGAGTCGGGACATAAATCAATGCGGATAAGCCGATCACTTTGAAGTGTTAATATTAGATCTTAGACCTCGAGAGGGGCAGATCCGAAATACGACTTAAGTGATGCACAAAGATTTGAGAAAGTCTTTGATAACCACACAGAGATGCGGAATTTGTATGATTTACTAAGGTTTAAACGTCGGTCGGAATTTATATCACAAAGAGATTTGGATATAAATCCCCATACCGGTAGAACTAGACGCTTAGAGTCAAACTTAGATAAATCGGCAAACTCAAGTACAATAATTATGGGCACTTTATATGCACTTTTGGGCATAGTTTATAAAAATTCGTTTTCGAGAAATCGGAATTTTTGTACATGGTTCTAGGCACTTAAGCGCCTAACCATCTGGTAACTAAAATTATCTCAAGGAAACTTACACCCATACCCAATCCTTAACTCATTGTTAAATTTCTTAATTATTTTTGATATTTCACCACCAAAACGACAAATTTTTCTCACAACCAAAACGTGTGCAAGAAGTTCATGAAACTCTATGATTCTCAGTAAACCAGTTGTTGGTCCCGAAGGTGCTTAACAAGTTTGTAGAAGGGGGGGGGGGGTTGAATACAAACACAGAAATTAAGGTTTAATAAATTGTTTATTGATAAATCAAATACAATTTACAAGTTTGTTGCGGAATAAGATTAAGACAGACTAAATCTAAACAAATTTAAGAAACACTAAGATGATTGCACAAGAAATTCAGAGAATGGGGGATTAAGAGAGATAGAAAACAAGGGTTTCTATATGGAGTTCAAGGATTTAGCACACTCTCAGATGGAGAGGTAATCTTTCTATTTATACCCTATGCATTAAATGCATGGCAGAGCACTTTACACGTGACGTTCAGTGATTGGCTTTGGGAGTCTGACTTTGGGAGACATGCTTTCGGCCGTATCATGAACAGTGTAGTTGACAGAGTTGTTGTACGATTTGTGGCAGAGACGTGTCCGTTCTGACACATCGTACTGGTTGTGCAAGGTAAGACAAAAGGAGACTTGAGGCATAAGCTACGTGATCTTTTGATCGCTGAATATATCTTCCTTCAGAGATATAAAGTTCAGCTATCGCTGAAGCTTTTCCTCATGTTCCTTCGCGTATAAGTAGAGTCGTCTTTGCTTCACTGATATCCGCATCAGGTCACTAGTAGACTTGTCTTTGTTCAGTGGCTTCGTCTTTGATTCAGCTATGAACATATGTTGACGCGAGATGTCTTTTGGGATTACGTTGCTGTTTACATCAGAGACTACCAGCGATAACTGAACAGACTCAGTTTGATCGCTGATAGTGAAACTAATACATATGAAATGTTTACAAGAAAGGTTATCAGCGATAACTGAACAGACTCAGTCTGATCGCTGATGGTGAAACACTAATACATATTAAAACGTAATTTTCACTAAGTATAGAAGAGGGTCGTTTATCAAATCACTGAGAGAGTTTGGATCAACAATCTCCCCCTATTTGATAATGACAAAGTAACTGAAGAAAATTACTTTATAGTTCAAAATGATGGAATAATCAGGACTCATAACATACATGTCCCAATTACTATTTTGAGGGATCTTTTACAGCACTGATGGAGTTAAGTACTTCACTGAAATTTTCATTAATCCAATAAAAGATTTACAAGGAATGAAAATTACAAGTACAAGTGATGTACTAACTACTGTAAGTTAAACTAATAGATTACAAGAAAGAAAACTAATTTATCAGCTATCTAAAGAGGGTTTAGGAGGATTGATCAAATACTCAGGTATTTCTTCTCCTTTTTGCCTTCGCTCTAAAGATTCTTTGCAGATAATCGCTATGATTGGCTCAGCAGTAGGAGAGAGAGTACACCATAGGCACATGAGATCCTTGAGAAGAGCGAGGGGACAGATAGGGATTTCAGAGACCCTTTGAAATCTGAGTTGTTCCTCGTCATCTCTGAAGAAGATTCCAAAAGGTTCTTCAAGAACTTGTCCTGCAGCATATGGTCCGCCAGGAGGCAAAGAGAGATCCAGAACTGAAAGATCAGGAGGAGGACCGAACAGAGCTTCTCTGGAGAATTTTATGGAGGTTTCATTCCTTATCATTGTGACATTATCAGACGAGGAGGAGACGGGCTTTCTCTTGACTTGCATGGATTTTGAGGGAAGAGTAGATGGCACCTTTAGTATTGCAGCGACTTTGTTGATGAGAGCATCATTCACCCTTTCAACGTAGCCTCTGTATGTTGACTTTGATTTCTTCAGCGCATCTTTGAACTCAAGCCACTCCATGTAGCCGAAGTCTTACAGCTTTGAAATGAACATAGCCTTGCAGCTTCCATCCTCTCTGGTAATTTCCATGGTGACAGAGAGCTTATCCTTCTTCTTTCTTCCAGAGATAGCAACCGCTACGATCTTCAGTGGGTCAGAGCGATAGTCGATTTTGTGCTTGCACCAATCGATTGTATTATCGCTGACCACTTTTTCTTTGGAGCGTTCCTTTTCAATCTCTTTCAACAGAGCTGCCTGGACTTCTACTGGTTTGCGTTTCAGCTTCTTGTCTTTGACTTGAGAAGAATGAATTTTGAGAGCCAGAGAGGCATCTCTTTGACAGTCAGCAATCAGCTTCTCAGCCCTGACGGATTCTTCAATTTCAGCTTCAGTCAGGAATTGCAGTTCTGATGATTGAGAAGGGACCTTTCGTCGTTGACTCTCCAGATGAGAGATCATCTCTATTCTTTTCTTTCTCTCTTCCTCAGACCAGTGAAACGGTCTTGAGGGCCTTCCATGATGTTGCAGGGACTCTTCTTCTTCTTCATCCTCTTCATCAATCTCTCTGACAGAGACTGGGATTATTTGGTCATCAACTTCAGCGGCTGAGATTATTTGGAGCTCTTTACCCTTAAGCAGGGGAGAGAACTGTCTGGTCAGAAAAATGAAAAAGGTTAGATTTATTTAGGAAAGGAGAGAGATAAAGGCTAGAAAGAAACAGGGGTGGGATTTTTATAGAAGGAAAAAGGAACAAGAGTAAGGCATACCTGAGAAGGATTCTCCTCAGGTAGTGAGATCATCTTCAGGGTTCCCTCAGCAGATGCACCTTTGCTTTGGGAAGGGGTTCCTGAAGGTGTCTCTTGTCTCCCCCCTGCTTGGATAACTTCTTTCGAAGCTATCAACACCAGAGAGATTGATCTTCTTCATCGTCATCATCATCATCTTGATGAGAATCATCCTCTTGATCTTCAAGATCAAGGTCTTCATCATCGTCTTCTTCCTCCTCTTCATCATCGACTATATCAGCGATGGTGGGAGGGGCTTTGTCAGCAGCTATCTCCCCTCAACCTGAGAGGGAGTTTCCTTTAGTTGTTCAGCAGTGACTTCAACCTCCGTATTTTCTTCAGCGGTCTTCTCCCCCTCTTTGTCATTATCACCAAGGGAGAGATCTTGAATAGGAGATGAAGGTTTTGCGTGAGCCAACTTCTGGACTTCAGCCTCCAGTCCTGTGAGCCGATCTTCAAGTACAGGGATGTCGGACGTAGCTTGTTGAATAAAATCCACAGCTACGCATAGAGCAGTTCTATCGTCATCTGTAAATGGAGCAGGAGTTGGAGCTGGTTCATTCAGCTTGTTGAGGACTTGCTGAAGAGTAGCAGTGCAGGAGTTGATCTTTGCAGACAGGTCATCATACTGCTGCTTGGATTCTTCCCTGATTTTGGCAATCTCTTCCTGAAGAGTAGCGATTTGAGAGATATCAGCTTTAGAGGCGCAGGTGGCAGTCAGCGTCTTCAGCGCTTCACCAGCTGATTGAACAGCGTTGGTGGTGGTGTTGAGAGAAGCAGTCAGGGATTCCACCTTTGCACTCAGATTGTTGACATTGTTGTCAACAGTCGCCAAGCTAGGACCTGAAAGATAAGTTAGTGTTTCAGAACCAGGCTTATATGGTGAGTTGGGAGAAGTGTTTAAGGTTATAGGGATACCTGAATTATCAAACATTTTGTAGAATTGCATGGATTCCTCAAAAGAATGATGTTCAGGTCCTATGGGTCCAAACTGAGGAGTAGGGATAGAAGGAGGGTTAGAGACCAAAGAAATAGAAGGACTAGAGATGGGGATAGAAGATGTAGGGATAGGGGTAGTTACCTTAGGTTGTTGAGCTAAGATCGTAGGTTGTGTCACTGTTGTTGTGACAGCGACCGAGATCGCTGGCACGGTTGAAGTGGTTGGAGCTGAGGATGTGGAGGAGAGACCCACGAAAGCATCCAAGGAAGTTTGTAGAGAAACATCCTTAGGTATAGAGCTAGAAGTAGCTTTCTCCTTGGTCACCTTGGCCTTCTTCGAAGGACCAAGGGAGCCAGTTGATGGTCGTTTGGAAGGGGTAGCGGCAGGGATAGCAGAAGAAGGAACCTCCTGCGTGGCCGCTGAAGACGAAGAAGTGAGGAGAGAGAGACGGGAGCGAAGTGCAAAAATACTTACCTCGTTGGGGAGCGGCTTGACTTCCAAGGATCGCTGACCCACTTTCGGTAAAGATGCATCCGAGTTGGTGGGGTAAGTGGTAGGGTAGAGAAACTTCAGGTACACGCAGATGAAGCGCGTACATAGGGAACTTTGGGATCCCTCTCGGTCTTCTCTATCTTTGACTTCAGGTCGTCAAAGATAGCTTTTGCGTAGTCGAAATTGCGTCCAGCTATCACTGAGTAAGCCATCTGGACCTGAACCTTGCTGGCTTGGTCCAGTGACCCACTCTTCCCACTCATGCACTGAATGAAGTGTGAGAAGATGTAGTTTAGCTGGGAAGGCATCAGTGCCTTCTTCACAAGAGTCAGCTTCTTATTGGGAATCGTAGTTCTTGGTTTGGGTTCCCAAGCGTATTCCATGGCATCCAGGAATTGGATGAGTTCAGCGTCAGTTGGCAAGGCGTCGAATTCATTCCTGGGTTTGTCGGGAAAACGTAGAGCTTTCCTCAGGCCTAGGGCAGTCATCATCCCTGAGCCCAGTTGAGTGCTGAAGGAGATAGCAGGAACCTGTTCACCCTTTTTGTTGGTGATAGAGGTTTCATCAGCAGTAAACCAGAATTGCTGGAGAAGAGCTTTGGAGGGTGTTGGATCCACAGTGATAGCGTAAGCAATGCAGGATTGCTTCAGAAACATTGCGGCCTCCTTCAGATGAGGATATTTGACACCATCAAAGTCGAGGCGAGCAAGATGGTTGTTTTTTGGGAGCTCAGAGTCAGAAATTGCGAATTTGACGTTCTTTGAGGCGATAAGTGCAGATTGAGTCATTCTGTTGATCTTTGAGGTTGAAGATGCAAATGCTTGAGAATTTCTAGAATGCTTGAGAGTATTCTTGCTTTGAAAGTATTTGCCGAAGGCGTAAAAATGATAAGAATGGAAAAACATTCTTTTTATACGTGAGAGAGAGGAGAGAGAGTGTGAGAGAAGCGGGAAAAACAAATGCTCATCATGACATGGACACGTCCCACGAAGTTGATTGGATAGAAGAGCAACGGACGAACGTGTCAGAAAAGGCATGTCGTGGATTGTCGGTTCAAATGACGTCATAGTTAAGAGAGAGACTACTCATTTGTCCGTTTTGAAATTATCACTGAAGAAAAAATCAGCGATTGATTTTCTATTTGAAAATATCCCTGATAGTAAAGATGGGGATAGATTTTTTTTTTTAAAAGGATCACTGACAAGAAATATCAGTGATTAAAGTTTATATTTTAAAAAAACATCTCAACTGAATGAAGATTCAGTTGTAGGGATTGAGAAAACATACCTGAGGGTCAGAAAATTTATCAGAGAATGATGAAAGGGGAACTTTTGATTACTGACACAATACATGAACGCTGAAGAATTATTCTTCAAGGTTCAGCATTCCAAGCTCACTGATGAGAAAGTTGAACCTTGTCTCATCAAGAGGTTTGGTGAATATATCAGCAAGCTGAAAGTTAGTAGGGATAAAGTGAATTTCAATATCACCATTCATCACATGATCTCTGATAAAGTGATATCTGATCTCTATGTGTTTTGTCTTTGAATGTAGCACTGGATTATTTGCTATAGCGATAGCACTAGTGCTGTCGCAATAGATAGGAATCTTTGACAGCTGAAGGTCATAATCTAATAGTTGATTTCTCATCCACAAGATTTGAGAACAACAGCTTCCAGCGGCTACGTATTCAGCTTCAGCTGTGGAAGTGGACACATAATTTTGCTTCTTGCTTGTCCAGCTTACCAACTTTCCTCCCAGGAGTTGACATCCACCAGTGGTACTCTTTCTGTCGAGTTTACAGCCTGCAAAATCACTATCAGAATAACCAGTTAGATCGAACCCTGAGTCTTTGGGATACCAAAGACCGAGGTTAGGAGTTCCTTTCAGATATCTGAAAATTCGCTTTACAGCGATCAGATGGGATTCCTTGGGTTCAGATTGATAACGTGCACATAAACAAGTAGAGTACATGATGTCAGGTCGGCTCGCTGTGAGATACAGCAGGGAGCCTATCATTCCTCTATAGGCAGTGACATTAACAGGTTTTCCAGAAGGATCTTTGTTAAGTGTCAGGGGTGGTGCCATAGGAGTTTTCATCGCTGAAGTTTGTGTGAGATCAAACTTCTTCAACATATCTTTAACATACTTACCTTGGCAGATAAAAGTACCTTTGTCAGATTGTTTAATCTGAAGACCAAGAAAATATGTCAGCTCACCCATCATACTCATTTTATATTCTTTCTTCATTCTTTCAGCGAAGCGAGTACACAGAGATGGGTTAGTAGAACCAAATATTATGTCATCAACATATATTTGTACAAGAATTATATGACCTTTTATCTTTCTGAAAAATAACGTATTATCAATCTTGCCACGTTCAAAATTTTCAGAGATAAGAAAAGATGAGAGAGTGTCATACCAAGCACGAGGGGCTTGTTTTAGACCATAGAGAGCCTTATCCAATTTATAAACATAATTTGGATGCTTAGGGTCATAGAACCCTGGTGGTTGTTCTACATAGACTTCTTCATTCAGCTTTCCATTCAGAAATGCTGATTTTACATCCATTTGATAAACGATGAAGTCTTTATAGACTGCATAAGCTAAGAATAGTCGAATTGCTTCGAGCCTGGCCACAGGGGCAAAGGTTTCATCATAGTCTATGCCTTCCTCTTGTCTGTATCCCTGAGCAACAAGTCGAGCCTTGTTGCGGGTTACAGTTCCATGTTCATCTAACTTGTTTCTAAACACCCATTTGGTGCCTATTACAGTTTTATCAGATGGTCTAGGAACAAGATTCCAAACTTTGTTTCGAGAAAATTCAGTCAGCTCTTCTTGCATAGCGCTGACCCAGTTTGGATCTCTGAGGGCATCATCAGTCTTCTTTGGTTCTATTAAAGAGAGAAAGTTTACAAAGAGACAGATATTACCTGAGCTTCGTCGTGTCTGAATACCTGCATCTGGATCACCGAGAATTTGATCTATTGGGTGATCTCTGGTCCATCGCTGAGCAGGAGCATGATCGCTTAACTCAGAGGTTGGATCAACAATTGGGATGTTTACTGATGAGGACGTTTGAGGTTCATCAGCAATTAACTGTTGAGTAGGTTCACCAGAGAGTTTTCCAGACGCAGGCAGATTTGATGGTAGTAATGTGTTTAGAGGTTCAGCTGAAACCCATGAGGTGGATTCAGCGGTAGGATGTATAATGTTTGGATCATCATCAGCGGCTGAAGGATCAGAATGATGATGGTTTGAGAAGAAGGGTTCTGTTTCTCTGTAGTGAGAAAGCATCCAAGCATTTAACTCTTCATTGTCAGCGATTGGTTTAGAGTTCGCTGAGCGAGTTTCATCAAAAGTGACGTGAATTGTTTCTTCTACGGTTTGTCTTCTCTTGTTGAAAACTCTGTAGGCTTTGGAGATGGAGGAATATCCTAGAAATATTCCATCATCTGCTTTTGGGTCGAACTTTCCAAGTTGATCTCTGTTGTTTAAGATAAAGCACTGACAACCAAAGATATGAAGAAAGCTGATAGAAGGCTTCCTTCCAAGAAAAAGTTCATAAGCTGTCTTCCCAAATCGCTTTATTATCAGAGATCTGTTTTGAGTAAAACATGCAGTGTTTACAGCTTCTGCCCAAAATTGAGTAGGGAGATGAGAATCGCTGAGCATTGATCTAGCAGCTTCTATGATCGTTCTGTTTCTTCTTTCAGCGACTCCGTTTTGCTGAGGTGGTCTTACTGAAGAGAAGTTGTGAGAGATTCCCTTGTTCTCAAAGAAATTTTTCAGGGAACTGTTTTTGAATTCAGTTCCATGATCACTTCTTATTGAACGAACCAGTAAGATTGTTCAGCACTTCCATCTTTTTGACAAAAGATATTAGTTCTTCTAGATTATCACTCTTACAGCGAAGAAAGATAACCCAGGTGTAGCGAGAATATTCATCTACAATGACAAGTGTATATTTCTTTCCAGCTATTGATTGGATGTTGACAGGGCCAAACAGATCCATATGCAAGAGCTGAAGAGGACTTGTTACTGAGGAAACTTGTTTTGACTTGAAACTAGCTTTTGTTTGTTTTCCTTTTTCACATGCTGAGCAGAGAGATTCTTTAGCATATGAGTGCTGAGGAAGACCAGAAACCAGTTCCTTAGATGAGAGAGAATTCAGGGTTTTGAAGTTTAGATGAGAGAGCCTTTTATGCCATAGCCAGTTGACATCAGAAGAGGCCTTAGAGAGAAAACATAAGTTTTCAGTGATAGTAGAGTCCATATCTATTACATAGACATTTTCTCTTCGATAACCACTGAGAGCAAGTTTTCCCTTTTCATCTACCACTGAACATGCTTTCTTAGAAAAGCGAACTTCGTAGTCTTTGTCACATAGCTGACTGATGCTTAGAAGATTGTGCTTCAGTCCATCTACATAAGCGACTTTTCGAAAGGTAGTTGTCCCATTGCTGAGGACACCAAACCCTCGGGTAAATCCTTTTCCATTTCCACCAAAGGTCACAGAGGGACCTTTCTCTTCCTTGTATTCGGTGAGCAGGTCTCTTTGTCCAGTCATATGACGAGAACATCCACTATCGAGATACCAGATGCCCTTTGATCCCTGCATACATAAGGAAGATTAAGCGTTGTTTGGTACCCACTTTTCAATGGGTCCTTCAGAGTTAGTGGATAAGGAAGATTCAACAGTCTTCACAGCTGATGAAGATTCAGCTTCAGTGGTAATCTTCACTTTGGTTAATTTCTTAACCTTAGTGGTATATTTCACTTTGGTTGATTTTTCAACTTTGGTGACTTTCTTTGCCTTGGAGGCATTTTTCTTCACTTTAGCTGTTTTATCAGCTTTGGTGGTATTTGGACATTTACTTGCAATATGATCAGTAAAACCACAGTGATAACATTTTATGTATTTGAAAATGGTTTTAGGATCAGTAGAAGGTTTTGCAAGTTTAAGATGAGCAGGACCAGGTCCGAGAAGGCTTTTCTCATGAGATATGGGAGGGATTTTCATTTCTTCAGATCTCGTTGGTCTAAGGTCAATCTTTAGCTTTGGAGGACAGAGATCAAAAATTTCTATCACAGAGCTAGAGGATTGCTTAGCTGAAGGTTTAGAAGGAATTTCAGCTTTGCTTTCCTGGTTGTCTTCTGAGGAAGGAGAATGGACTTTCCTTTATCCGTAGACTTAGTGTCTTTGGATTTTTCCTCAGAGATGGGATTTGAAGAAGAACAGGGATAGAATTGATTATAAGAAGTGTCAAAGAAAGATGTGACAAAAGTTCCAAACTTAAGCGAGAAACTTTCTTCTTTAGGATCATCCTGAGGTGTCCAAAAACCAAGACCAGTTTTATCACTTTCAGGAGTTTGAGCATTTATTATCTCAGAGATCTTTGTTGATGATTTGCACCATTTTTCAACATGAGCCTTTTCTGCTTTTAGAGCAGCGATGGCTTGTTCGCGTTCAATGCTGATGATTTCATTTATAATGACTTGATCTTTCAACTTTTCTTCTAAAAGATTTAGTTCACTGATCTTTTCATGACATTTCTCTAGCTCTTGAGTTAAATACACATTTTTATTTTCAGCTTGAGTTTTGTCGTTTAGAGCATTATAAAGGTCAATCGTCAGCACATCAACAGCGCGACTTCTCTCAGCTTCAGGCAGAGAGGGATTTGTAGAGATAGATACCTGAGATGATATGTAGCTCATAGAAGGTTCAGATGGTTCTTCTACTTCTTCTTTAATCTCAGCCATGAGGCAAAGATTAGCGACTTCTTCTTCATCAGAAGATGATTCTTCTGATTCAGCCCAGTCATGTTCTTCAGCGATGAGACCTTTACCTTTTCGCTGATAGCTTTTCAGCTTTTGATATTTGTTCTTCAGCTTATGGTATTTGTCATCACTGGATCTTCTTGAGGTAGAAGGTTTGAAGACCTTTTTCGACCTGCACTCACTAGCAAAATGTCCAATTTTTTCGCAGTTATAGCAAGTGGCTGTAGCCTTATCAACCGGAGTTGATTTTGGCTTTTCAGTAAGAGAGAGAGGTTTACTTCTTCGGAAGTTACTCTTTCTTGCAAATCTCTTAAAAGAGTTTGTCAAGAGTGCTAAGGACTCATTAAACTCTGAAAGATCAGGGTCTGATAGATCCTCAGATTCAGAATCTAACTCAGGGATGGTGAGAGTAGATCGCTGAGATGGAATTATCTCTGACGAGACTAAAGCAACAGGAGTGCTTTTGGAGTCTTTAGAATATTTTACAAGATTCTTCTTCAGGAGATTAGATTGCTCATAGTTGAGCAATATTCCATACAAAGTGCTTAGAGAGAGAGAGTATGTAAGTCTTTTGTCAGCTTAAGACATATTGAATAACTGTCCCAGCTTTCAGGAAGACTTTCCAAGAATTTTGTTAGGACCTCAGAATTAGAATAGGTCCTACCAACAGTTCTTAGGTCAATGATTAGGCAGTTAAACCGCTGATGAACGTAAGAAAGAGATTCATTCTTACCAGCTATAAAACTTTCATACTGTCTTACCAAGTTAATCTTTCGAGTCTCTTGGATTTCAGTGGTGCCCTCATATTGAACACATATGGTTTCCCACATTTCTTTAGAAGTTTTTAGATGCATGATGGAATGGAAAACTTCATCAGGCAGAGCCATTGATATAATGGTCTTTGCACTTGCATCTATGCCTACCTTCTTTTTATCTTCATCACTCCACTGTCTTATTTCCTTAACGACATATCGTTCAGGGACAGCTTCAGTGGTGGCAGTAGCGGGAACCGCAACTATAATTCTAACAGGTTCATAGGGTCCGTTTTCTATATATTCAGGTATAGTAGGATCCGCACCTTCAAGAAATAGCATCATTCGATTTTTCCATAGAGAAAAGTTATCTCTGCTAAATCGAGGAGGTTTAGAAAGTGAACCATTATCATAGTAGTTTGTGTTTGTGTTTAGTGCCATTTTAGAATAGCAAGGAAGAGTATACAACAAGATCTTGTTTATTAAATTAAACAAACTGCTCTGATACCACTTGTTGGTCCCGAAGGTGCTTAACAAGTTTGTAGAAGGGGGGGGGGTTGAATACAAACACAGAAATTAAGGTTTAATAAATTATTTATTGATAAATCAAATACAATTTACAAGTTTGTTGCGGAATAAGATTAAGACAGACTCAATCTAAACAAACTTAAGAAACACTAAGATGATTGCACAAGAAATTCAGAGAATGGGGGATTAAGAGAGATAGAAAACAAGGGTTTCTATATGGAGTTCAAGGATTGAGCACACTCTCAGATGGAGAGGTAATCTTTCTATTTATACCCTATGCATTAAATGCATGGCAGGGCACTTTACACGTGGCGTTCAGTGATTGGCTTTGGGAGTCTGACTTTGGGAGACATGCTTTCGGCCGTATCATGAACAGTGTAGTTGACAGAGTTGTTGTACGATTTGTGGCAGAGACGTGTCCGTTCTGACACATCGTACTGGTTTTGCAAGGTAAGACAAAAGGAGACTTGAGGCATAAGCTACGTGATCTTTTGATCGCTGAATATCTCTTCCTTCAGAGATATAAAGTTCAGCTATCGCTGAAGCTTTTCCTCATGTTCCTTCGCGTATAAGTAGAGTCGTCTTTGCTTCACTGATATCCACATCAGGTCACTAGTAGACTTGTCTTTGTTCAGTGGCTTCGTCTTTGATTCAGCTATGAACATATGTTGACGCGAGATGTCTTTTGGGATTACGTTGCTGTTTACATCAGAGACTACCAGCGATAACTGAACAGACTCAGTTTGATCGCTGATAGTGAAACTAATACATATGAAATGTTTATAAGAAAGGTTATCAGCGATAACTGAACAGACTCAGTCTGATCGCTGATGGTGAAACACTAATACATATTAAAACGTAATTTTCACTAAGTATAGAAGAGGGTCGTTTGTCAAATCACTGAGAGAGTTTGGATCAACACCAGTCCCTATGGAAACGATATTCGGTATACTTACCATTTTATTACTTATAGCGATCATAGTTGAGGTGTATACTTGCGCCCCCACTGTGGGAACACTGTAGCCACTATGTGGAACTATACGGTTTTCCGCCATCCATGGCCAACCAAAAACATCTCGTATCACGACCTTCACTACCTCTACGGCGGTCTCTCCGTCGCCGGAACACCGTCGCACCATCATCACCTCCAGCGCTGGTCGACAATACCACCAGGGCCACAAACATTGAAGCACTTGCAACCACCACCGCATCGGCCTCTACACTTTCGTCGACCGCCTTCGCCGCTGAGCAGACCACCATAGCCGCCGCTCACACCGTCGTGCAACCACCACAGACCAACGCAACATAACCGACTTCATCTGTCTCAAGTACTCATGGCATTTTTACCACTGGTGGGTCGCCGACGATCCCCTCTTTTGATGCTCCGACGCCATCGTCGCCGGTATTTCTCCACTAATTTGCAAAAAGTCACGAAATCCTCACATTGGTACCCTTTATTCCCTCATCTTCTTGTCAAAATCCTCCAAATACTCCTACTTCTCTACCTTTTTTTCTCTCTTAATAACCCTTCTATAAGAACCCCACCCTTCCCTCCTACTGATTTAACCTTACCAAATCCTTTTCTCACAAAACCCCTTTCCCTAACAACCACCATTACCAACACCACCACTTTATTTAGCCCTAATCCACATCACTTTACCCTTATCCCCGATCCCCTGTTCACCCTCCTGGACTCACCACCGCCATCCACCCCTAAACACCAACCAAACCCCTTGCACCAAACTTTCGATCTCAACCAAGATTTTGTGGGAGATAGCATGGATGACTCCTATATGTTTGATTTCTAGGATGGACAACACCCTGAATACGAGGGGTTATTTCCATTTGAGAGATCATGTGGTCCCGAGAACCAAGCCCCTAAATCACCAGACCAGCCATCCATACCAACAACAGTCCCTGTCGGCACTCACAGTGAGCAATCTGTGCCCACTGTGGGCACTATTCGAACCGTCCACATACACCAATAGGAATTGTTCAAAGACACTACTGCTACGGATGTTGCTGAACACAAAATGTCTTCAGTCTCTGCTACTGGGTCTGAATCCTCGAGTGAAACAGTCTCGACCTCTTCTTAGAAATCCTTATCACCACCACCCAAGACTAGCACGAGGCGCACGAAGGATTCGAACGGTGACTATGAGGCCGAGTTGAGGGCAGATGTGAATGGCAAGGGAAAAATGGTGGAAAGACAGACTCATTCATCAAAGAGACAGAGGACTGAAAATACCGATGATGATCCTAAAATCCAAGAGATGTATGACCAAATCAAGCACAATAAGATTCTCATGGAACGTGCTTTTGCTCCTGAATTTATTGCATCTCTGACACATGTGGAGCACCACCTTACGGCAATGCGATGGGACAAAATTATTTATGTCCCATGCAAAGCCAATGTCACATGGGTCACTGAATTTTTTGCGGCAATTGCCGTCACAAAAAAGAATCCGGTGTTTATTAGGGGCAAGTGGGTAGACTGGTCGGGTCCGCAAATCAATAAGATTTTAAAGCTGAAAGTCCCCTTTGTTTGTTCATTCAATCAAATTTCAAAAAAATTACTTGAGGTATCGGACGACCAAATAGCGAACTTATTGCTTTCACCGGGAAGGGGATGGTCTTTAGATAACCACAGATTGATGATCCAAGCTAATAGCCTCACGGAGGAAGCTGTGGTATGGTTTCAGTTTTTGTGTCACAATGTTAATCCCACGGTGCACGATTGCACTCTAGCTAGGGACCAATGTGTGTTACTTTACTGTATTTTGAAAGAGTGTCCCGTTGATCTTGGCCCTATTGCTTGTTCGGCTATTGAAACTGCCTCTCGGAGTAAAAATTTCAGGTTGATTTTCCCAGCTTTGATTACAAAGTTGTGCACTTTCGCCAAAGTGCCAACTTATGACACATATGAGATTGTTTCTGGTGCGGTCCCCATTGATAAGGATACCCTTGAGAGTCGTAAGCGCTCCTCCAAAAACCCAACTGTTTTGCAGGTACACAATCGGCCACGGTACAGCCCCAGGTTCAGTCACCCTCTGTTCCCAAGTCGAAACAGCCCCAACAAGAAAATGCTTCAACTCCTTTTGGCTATGGGACAGCCGAGTGGGTTTCGGCATCGGTTATGCAACAGTAGGAAACCAATATGACTCTAAAGGCCATTCTTGCAGCGCATACTGAGTTGCAGAACCGTGTATCTAGCTTGGAGGCTCGACGCAACACAACAAACCCGGTTGTTAATGATGGGGTTGATCCCACTGTGGCCACTGGTTCCCACAGTGGGCAGAAGGATCCGAAAAACTAACTTTTGTTTTTTCATCACAACTCTTTTGAACAATATCTCTGTTATGTCTTTTGGGTATCTGTAAACTATCAACTTATTCCTCCCGCCTTTTGTGTATGTTATTCGGGTATTGATTATGTTGCTTTATATTATCGTTTATGCTTGATATTTTTGGTCTCCTTTATGTTTTACAATCTCTTTCAGGTACAAATTCTTTGGATGACTTTTTGGATGGTCAAAATTGAAAGGACGTAGGCCCTTTATTGTTGGCCTAAACACAATTCCCCTCGAGCCTTACCCTAGCTCTTAGATTCGATAATGGGGACATTGTCCGTTTTAAAGTTTGGGGGTGGGGAGAGAAAAATATATATGTGATCTTTGCATATATGATGAAAAAAAAGGAAAGCGGAGAAAACAAAAGAAAAAATTTATATATTTATAATAAAAAGTCTTCGAAAAATTGGAAGACGACCTTCGAAAAGTTGGAAGGCAATTTAAAACCCAAGGATCGTGCAACAAATTGGAATATCACAAAACTTTGGGTTTTGAAAATCTTGAACTCAAAAGGAAAGTCAAGAAAAGAAATATCTTACACCCTTTTGTAGTTGAGTTCAAGTTTGGGGGAAGATTTTTTTTGAAAAGCCGCAAACACTAACCCGAGAAAGCCCTACCGATCAATTCCAACATCAAAGAAGTCTTTCAAGGAAGTTGGACAATTCTCGACTAAAGGAGACATTCAATCAATTATTTTTGTAGGTTTCGTTCCTTCTCTCCTCTCGTAAAATTTCTTTTTAGTTCATTTTTTTTTACTTGAGGACAAGTAAAACCTCAAGTTTGGGGGTGTGATAACTCTTGTTTTTTAGAGTTATTTATCACTCTTTTTCTAGGTTTTTGTATCGTTTTTATACCCACTTTGCTTCTATTATTTTCATTTGGTCTAAAAATGTGATAAAGAGGTGATGAGTTATCAAAAGTTTATTTTTTTGGAAAAACTGCACTGTTGTGGACAACTATGGGCAGGTGTTGTGCCGACTGTGAGCACTGACGAACCACTTGAAGAAACTACCGGATACTGCGTTTATCCGGGCAATAAGGAGCAGGTTAAAATACATTTGTTGGAGTTAAAATACATTTGTTAGAGCATGCTTACCTGCAGCAATCTCTGGAAAAATCTTTTTGGCATGGGTTGTAAAGTGAATTGGGTCTTACCCTTTGTGCCTTTGAAGAAGAATCCTTTGGATCTTGTGCTTTTTGGAGGCTATATAAAGAGGGAATGACTTGCATTTATTTCATCAACCCATCATCTATCACAAGACATTCACCAACAATTCTCTAGCTTTATTCATCTTCAAGTTACTTGTTAACTTGAAGATAGTAGTTTTAATTTCTAGTCCTTTACTTTTCTAGCACTTTACATTTCTAGTATTTTATTTTTCTAGAACTTTACATTTCTAGTACTTTACTTTTCCTTGTAATTTAATTTCCGTAATTTAAATTTATGCAAGTAGTTCTTAATTATTTCTCATCTTCTATTATGTCTTTCTTTTTAGTCATGAGCTAAGCACCTTATTGGGTGCGAGTGTGAGTGAACTTGAGACTAGTAAGATACACTTGGGTGTGTCCATAATTACTTGTTCTTGAGTTTGGTCACTTGAGTTGGGACATAACTCAATGCGGATAAGCGATCACTTTGAAGTATTAATATTAGATCTTAGACCTCGAGAGGGACGGATCCGAAATACGGCTTAAGTGATGCATAAAGATTTAAGAAAGTCTTTGATAACCACGCAGAGATGCGGGTTTTGTATGATTTACTAAGGTTCAAACGTCGGTTGGAATTTATATCACAAAGAGATTTGGGTATAAATCCCTGTTAGATCTCAGATTTATTGGATTCAAGATCATCCAATCTGAAGACTGGAATATGAAGCTAAAGCTGAAAAGCCACTCTCAATATAAGTCTAATGTTAGTTTGTAATAATTGTCAAAGTTTGTTTTATTGTATTTTAGAATATTCCTAAATATCTAGTTTTAGATATTTTAGGATATTATTAGTATTAGATATTTTGTGTTTAGATATTATGTTAGGTATTTTTGAGAGATATTAGATATCTCATATCTGATCTCTCACACAACTCATCAAGATCAAGCACTATTCATCCAAGAGAGAAAAATAGTGTGAGCTTCAAAGAACATATCAGATCAATCTGTAATCCGTGGTTATTAATCAAACAGGTTGGTTTATCGTTTATGTTTGTATTGTTTTGATCATCTGGTAAGATCGTGTTCAAATATACAGGACCGACAATTGGTATCAGAGCTTAGACCAGATTCAATTCAAAAAAAAAAATATCGCACTGTGTTCTTCATCTTAAAATCATTTTTAAGTTTTAGAGTGTTATTGGTGTTGAAACCGATCAGGTTATATTAGAAAAGTGTTTTAGATCGATTGGGTATTGTTTAATTTCACTATAACACTTTAATCGATTCAAATTTTGTGATTTTTGTGTCTAAACTCTTCATGAGTTTATGGTCATTGTTCCATCGATCATATTTTCAAAAAGTGATTGTTTTCTAGATCAAAAACTTGCAATATGTTCCTAGAAGTGTTAGTGGTCAATTTGTCAAAAATTGGGACTGCTAATCGAAGTCTAGATAGGTTAATTTGTGAATCAAAGTTGATTTTCGAAGCTGCAGGGAAGAACTCGCAAGATTGGGCAAGAACTCGCAAAAGGTAAAAGGTTTCGCAGAATGCTATTTGAAGGATTCACAGATCCTTTGAATCAGGATCCGCAGGCTTATAGTTCTGAAATTGCTTAAGTGTACAATTCGCAGGCTTATTGTCTGCGAAAGGTACAAGTTTCGCAGGATACTTAATTGAGAATCCTTAAGATTCGCAGGCGTGTGGTTTGCGAAAACTGAATCATTCGCATGTTTGTGGTTTGCAAAAACTGAAGCATTCGCAGGTTTGTGGTTTGCGAAAACTGAAGAATTCGCAGGTGTGAGGTTTGCGAAATCCTTAGAATTCGTAGAATGTGTTGCGAATTCTGAGTGCTTGCGAATTATTTATCTGAATTGCTTGCGAATTGTGTTGCGAATTCTAGTTGCTTACGAATTCTGAGTGCTTGTGAATTGTTTGCGAATTCTAAGTGCTTACGAATTCTGTGTGTTGCGAATTCTAATTGCTTATGAATTCTGAGTGCTTGTGAATTGTTTGCGAATTCTAATTGCTTACGAATTCTGTGTGCTTATCTGAGTGTTTGCGAATTCTGTGTGATTATCTGAATTATTTGCGAATTTCGTACTTCTTGTTATTGTTTGCGAATCCTTGACTTAAGAATTTTGGAAATTTCATTTTCTGATTTTCCTTTCAAGTTTTTCTGATTTGTTTGATTTTATCTGAACTAACGATCAAGTACATGTTCTTATTGCTCATTAATCAAACAGGATGATATCAAGAGAAGCTCTAGCTATCGGAACTGACACAAAACCACCAGTACTCTTCAGGGGAGAGTATGAGCAGTGGAAAGATCGGTTCATGGACTTCATAGAAAGACATGATTTGGGTGCATTAATCAGGAAATCTTTAGAAGAAGGAGTTATGCCACCTGCTATGGAGACTCGCACGGATGGTACTAAGGAGATAGAATATCAACTTAAGTTTGATGAACTCGAAGGTGATGAACTAAAGAGAGCAAGATCTGATAGATTAGCAAAGTCTTTCATTCTTCAAGTTATTACTAATGAAATATATGTGAAGATAGACAACTACAAAGCCACAGGTAAACAGATGTGAGATCAACTGGAGAAAATGATGCTTGGTTCAAAAGTTGGGAACCAGCTCAAGATATCCAACTGCCTTAACAACTATGAAGAATTCAAAGGCAGAGTTGGAGAATCTCTAGCAGAAACATATGACAGATTTGTGACCTTGCTGAATGAGTTAAGCAAGAACAAGGTCAATAAATCACAGATAGAGCTGAATGTCAAATTCCTTAGCATCCTTCAGTCTGAATGGAAAAGATTTACAAGACAAATGAAACAAATAAAAGATCTGAACGATATTCCACTTCACGAGGTATATGAAACCCTCAAGCAGAATGAGGAAGAGGTGGATGAGATCATGGATGAAAAGAGAAAGGGTGAGAAGACAGTTGATGATTCAATTTCTCTTGTTGTGAAGAAGAAGAAGAAGAAGATGATGATTATGTATGAATCAGATGAGGATGAAAATGAAGCGAACTCTGACTCTGACGACTGTGAACAACTAAAGCAGGCTATGCTTATGTTGACCAAGGCTTTTCAAAAGAAGTTCTACAAAAATCCTAACTCGAACAGTCAGAGGTATTCCTCTGGTCCAAGTAACTATGTTCACAAGGAGAGATTTGAAGGAAAGAGGTTAGAGGAAAGGAAGCCAGAAGAGAAAAGGTACAACGCTGAAGAGACCAATCAGCAAGAACCTCCAAAGTGCTACAACTGTGGTAGACTTGGACATTTTGCCAGAGACTTACGAAGACCCAAAGTCCGGAACTCCGACTACTACAAGAACAAAATGCTTCTATCCAAGCAGAAGGAAGCTGGAAAGGCATTGATGGCAGAAGATGAGTTCTGGCTAGATCAGTCAGATCAAGAAGATGAAAATGAAGAGAAGGATGAGACAACACATCTATGATTTATGGGAAAGCTGGAAATAGAAGATGAAGGTGTTTCCGATGAAGAGGACAACGAAGAGGTATGTGATTTAACTGAATTAGATTTCTTAAATCAAATACATGCCATGATGATAAAACTCCAAGGATTAGAGTCGAAACTCAAGCGTGAAACGGGTGTTATTACTGACAAAGACCAGTCAATACAGAAACTTAGCAATGACCTTGCTGAGAAGAAAGTATTGATTGAGGTTTTACTTGCAAAATTAAATGCTTTGGAAAAGAAGTTATACTCATTGGGTCAAACTGAACAAGCCATTCATCTAAACAAACCCAAAGAAAATAAAGAAAGTTGGGGAATTGGTTATGAGAATCCTCACTACCTTAAAAATGGTATATCTGAAGTGTCTACACTTTATGATTTTACATTTTTGAAACTAGCTCGAAGATACCCAAACCTTAAAGTTTTAGGGACTGGACTGTCTAAAGAGGATGAAGCCAAGGAAACCGAAAAACAAAAGAACACATCTAATGTTCAACTTCCATTTCGTTATGCGAAGTTGAATAATAGTTATAATGATGTTCAATCAAAATCTCTTTCAAATGAATTCTTTGAGAGTTATTCTGTAAAAGAAATGGAGGCTTAGCCTGTTGAAGGTAAACTTTACGTCCCTCCTCTCATTTTGGAAAGTAAAATTTTTGAACTTGAGACATCTTTAGCGGATGAAAGACTTTTGATTGAAGTTGAACAAAAAGTGTTTTCAACTGTGCTTAAGAATATGGAACTTTCTAAATCATCTAAGGCTTCAAAATCTGATGATATGTTTCGTTTAACTGAAGGAGGGTTTGATTTTCTAAACTCTAATGGTGTTTTAGATGATTGTATTGATCAATTTGATTTTAGTGCCAAACTTCCTAATCATTCGTCTTTTGTTGTGAATTCCTTTGGATTATCCAGTACGTTTAAGAAAGGTGCAACATCATCGAAAGTTGATAAATCAGTTTTTATGAAAACTAAGAATGCTAAAGGTAAGAAGAAATCTCAGCATTCACAGAAACCGATCACTACTGGTAACCCAAAGAAGAAACATTCGTTTGATTCTCAAAAATATAACTCAAACGTTTCAAATATTTCAGATCTGAGCAAGAAAAATCTAGGAGTTAAATCTGAATGGCAACCAAAACAGGAGATTGACGAGACTGTTAAAACTTTTTCAAGTGTTGATTGTAATAAGACTACGACTAGTAAAGATGTTTTGAATGCGAATGTTGCTTTTATAAAACCAAATCTTGTCATTTCACGCAAGAAATATTCTATGAAGCAATTATTCCAGTTACGCCTGTCTGCTAGAAAGTCTTCATATTATGATAAACTTGTTTATGCCTCTTGTCAAGATTCTGATGTTTGGTATGGCACATATCATGTACACTCTCATCATTATAATTCTTCATTTGATTCTCAAAAGAAAAGAGGACCCAAATTTCAATGGGTACCAAAATCATGTACTAACACCTTAGGTCCCATTTATAAGTGGGTACCTAAATCTCTTGTTTCGTAATTTCTCTTGTGTAGACCCGTCATATGTGGTACTTAGATAGCGGGTGTTCCAAGCATATGACCGGGCAGAAAGGTATGTTGACCAACTATACAGAGAAGTACTGCGGAACAGTTCGATTCGGTAATGATCAATTTTCACCAATTCTAGGGTATGGTGATATGGTACACGACAAAGTCACGATTAAGAAGGTGAGCTATGTTGAAGGCTTAGGACACAACCTTTTCAGTATAGGCCAGTTCTGTGACAAAGGCTTAAAGGTAAATTTCAAGGCTAAGAGGTGTTCTGTTCGCACTGAAGAAGGCAAGGAACTCTTGGTCGGCACTCGAAAGTCCAACCTCTACACAATAAATTTGTCAAACGTCCAGACTGACAAGCAAGTATGTCTACTCTCAAAAGCATCGATGCAACAAAGCTAGTTATGGACTGGTCAGTGGAAAGTTAGTGAACGGACTTCCTGAGCTAAAGTATGTCAAAGAACATCTGTGTGCAGCGTGTGAAAAAGAAAATATGAAGATAGCTCTGCACAAACCAAAGCCTGAACCGAGTACAAGCGCTCCTTTAGAGTTGTTGCATATGGATCTCTGTGGTCCGATGCGAACGCAAAGCTTAGGTGGAAAGAAGTACATATTAGTTATCGTGGACGATTATTCGCGATACACGTGGGTCAAATTTCTACGTTCAAAAGATGAGACGCCTAACGTTCTCATTACATTCCTGAAGACGACCCAGGTGAATCTGCAGAAACCAATCAAGCTTCTCAAAACTGACAATGGCACAAAGTTCAAGAACAAAACAGTTGCAGAATATCTCGAATCAGTCGGGATTTCACATCAATACTCTGCTGCACGTACGCCTCAACAGAATGGAGTTGTCGAAAGGCGAAATCGTACGCTAGTCGAGGCCGCTCGAACTATGCTAAGCCAATCTGACTTACCTCTATTTCTATGGGCCGAAGCTGTTTCGAATGCGTGCTACACTCAGAATCGTTCCATGATACACCGCAGATTTAAGAAGACTCCGTATTCGTTAATCAACAACCAAACACCGACAATCAAATATTTTCATATATTTGGGTGTAAGTGTTATGTTCTAAACGACAGAGAGAGTCTGAACAAGTTCAGTGCTAAAGTGGATGAGGGTATCTTTATTGGCTATTCATCTACATCTACTGCATACCGTGTATACTTGAAGAAGTCAAAGAATGTTGTTGAAAGCGTCAACGTTACATTTGATGAAGAGATGGCTTCTGAACACGTCTGTTCAGAACCCGTGATAACATGAGTACTAGCTTCTGGGCAAATCAGTCCAGAACCTGTGTCTCAAGCGAACAAATCAGATGGGGCATCAACATCTACTAATCATTTATCTGATTTAGATTTATTATTTGAACTATTTTATGATGAATTTCTTGGATCTAAAATAACTAATTCTGTTGTGGTTGACAGGATGGAAGACTCAATGACTACTCATCCAACCATTTCAGATATCTCGATTCAACAAGAAGTTCAAGTTCAAAAACCTACTCCGACAGTTGAAGTTGTGATCAATAATGAAGAGACAGAAGTTGCTGAACAAGCTATACCTACTGAGACTTCTGCACCTACTACTTCAACTGTACCCCCCATTCCTACTGAACCACCTGTAGAAGATGACAGTGGATTCATATATGATGATATTGATCTAACTACATATAATCCACTCCCTCATGAACACAAATGGACCAAAGCGCACCCGATAAGTCAAATCATTAGAGATCCAACAAAACTAGTGCAAACTAGGTCTTCTTCTATGAATATGTGTATGCATGAATCCTTTCTGATCAAGATCGAGCCTACTCGCATATCTGAGGCCCTTGCTGATTCCAATTGGGTGACTGCAATGCATGAAGAGCTGAATCCGTTTGAAGCACTTAAAGTCCGGAGACTCGTACCCAAACCTCAAGGTAAACCATAATTGGTACGAAATGGGTTTTCAAAATCAAGAAAGATGAAGATGGTACTGTTATCAGAAATAAAGCAAGACTTGTTGCCAAAGGATATAGGCAATAGGAAGGAATAGATTACAACGAGACTTATGCTCCAGTGGCGCGTTTAGAGGCAATTCAGATGTTTCTAGCCTACGCAGCCCACAAGAACTTCACGGTCTTTCAAATAGACGTGAAGACAACATTTCTGAATGACATTCTCAAGGAGGAAGTCTACGTCTCGCAGCCAGAAGGTTTTGTCAATCAAGAGAAACCGAATCATGTATACGTTCTCGACAAATCTCTTTATGGACTGAAACAAGCTCCTCGCGCCTGGTATGATGTTTTATCTAAGTTTTTGGTCAAGTCAGGTTTTACAAAAGGTACGGTCGATACCACTTTATTCCTTAAATGGAAGAAAGCCGATATCTTTCTAATTCAAATATATGTGGATGATATTATTTTTGGCTCTACAAATCCTAAATACTGTAAGAATTTTTCAAACCTTATGGTGTCACGTTTTCAGATGAATATGATGGGAGAGATGAATTTCTTTCTCGGATTATAAGTCAAACAATTTTCATCGGGGATTTTCATCAATCAATCTAAGTACATTTTTTATATTCTTCGGAAGTTCAAAATGGAAAATTGTAAACCGATTGGTACCTCAATGGCACCTGGTACTAAGATTGGCACCGATCATTCGGGAAAGGCTGTTGATGTTACGACTTATAGAGGGATGATAGGTTCTTTAATGTATCTCACTTCAAGTTGGCCGGATATAATGTTTTCTACATGTTTATGTTCAAGATATCAGGCTAATCCTAAAGAATCCCATGTGTCTGCAGTAAAGCGCATTTTTAGGTATCTGAAGGGGACTGCAAATCTTGGTTTGTGGTATCCTAAAGATACTAGTTTTGAACTAACAGCATATACAGACGTAGATCATGCTGGTTGCATGCTAGACAGGAAGAGCACGTCAGGTCATATACAGTTCCTCGGTGATAAACTCGTCAGTTGGGCATCAAAGAAGCAATTATGTGTCTCAACTTGAACTGCCGAAGCAGAATATGTAGCTGCTGCTAGCTACTGTTCTCAGTTCTTGTGGATAAGAACACAACTGCGAGACTACGGTTTTCAATTCAACAAAATCCCGATCTACTGTGACTCGAAGAGCGCTATAGCGATAACAACTAATCCTGTTCAGCATACAAAGACCAAACACATCGATGTCAGGTATCATTTTATAAAAGATAATGTTGAAAAAGAAATAATTGAACTGTACTTTGTAAAAACTGATTATGAGCTTGCAGATTTGTTTACCAAACCCTTGGACGAAAAGAGATTCAATTTTCTTGTCTCTGAGCTTGGTATGCTAAATCTTAAGACCTAATCGGTGGTTACCTATTGAAGTTTCTTATTGTAAATTTTTCATCATTTCTTTTCCATTATTTCCGCAAGATATCTGCACTTTAACAGTCTGTTCATGATCCTAAAGAGAGTGTGAGAAGCAATTCCTGAATGTTCAATGTTATTTTGAGGGGGAGCATACCTAATTCCTACATTTACCTTTTATGTCAAATTTTTGTAATGCATGATTTTAGGGGGAGCTCTAAAAGTCAAAGGAGTATGGAAATGACTTCGGATTATTTCTGACCAGAACTCGTACTTTCATTGTTTTACTGCTTTTTGTCTTTTTAATTTAAGTGAATAAATTTGCTTTGACTATGACATAAGACTTTTGCAGTTTGAGAAATGCTTACAAGATAATATCTTTATGACTTTAAGCTTGACTTGATGAGATGTAAGATTGCACATCAAGGTATAATTCTTTATCTTAATCTCATATATGGTTGAAAGAAGGACAACTTTCAATCATTGAAAACATGTTCTCAAAAGTTCAAACCACTTCCCGATTCTCAAACCGATTTCATGAATTGGAAGTGTAATTTTAAATGTTTTCTAGATCTACTTTGTGCTTTAACTGATATAGTTAAACCATTTTGAGCATCATATGCTTTCTAGGAAAACATGATTTCTTTGTGCTAGTACTTAAGACAACTTCTACGGATACACGTTAACCAGTTTTTCCTATCCAAGAGGTTAATCCATAAGTGATTGAGTGTGAGAAGTAAAAAAGAAATGAGTGTGGAATGTGTGATGAGATATACAGAAAAAGAGAGTTTGGTTAGAGTGCGCTTAATGTTTAAAAGAAAGAGGGTGTGAGAACAGAGTTAAAAGAATATCATAACTCTACACCAACTTTTTCTGAGCCGGGCAACCACAATTCTAATGTTTCACAACTCTTTGGTGAACATTATTGAAACAGGCAACTATCCCATGCCAACTCTTGATCAAACCTTACCAGCCACTCATTTTCTACTCAAATAGAAAGTGTTTCACATTTTCAAAGGGGAACCAACAAATTTTCATTTGGAAAATCTGGATATTGAAAAGAAGGAAGTATGCCCCACCTTCGTACTTCAATCATGCACATTGAGTCTGTGTTTAACTTACTGTTGTCTCAGTGGTTTACACAAATTTTGAGCCTATAAGCAATCATCGGTGCTAAATTCTTTCTATCACTTGCACGAACACACAAGGAATTTGTTTCTTTGTCATAACGTTCATAGAATTTACCTTTGTGGTGTTTCGATGATTGAATGGAAGCCGTGGGGGAGTGACCATCAAAAATCTCATTTCCAATGTGTATTCGTTACACACAGTGACTTAGTGTTATTGACAGACATTTTAATTGATTCATTTGTTGATTCAGGTGTTACACGATTATTTTGTCTGGATTTGCAAAGATCTAGATGAATATCTTTTGAATTGATGGATCAGAGGCTCCGTATGAAAGACATTTCTTACTTAAAGTTTTGATGAAATCGTTGCTTTTTCCATCAAAAAAGGGGAGAAGAGCTAATCAAGAAATAGGAGAAGAAATGGAAGAGATCAAATGTCCAAGATCGAATTCTTCAAATCAAAGTATTTTGAAGATATGATGATTTTAGAGAAATTTTCTTTGAAGATACTTTGCTAAAACATTCTGAGCTAAAACTGGAGATTATTACATTTTAAAGACAAAGAAAGAGATTGCATCTTCTGAGCTGAAAGAGGAGACTAAATTGATAAATCATTTTTAGTAATGATCTTGATCCAAAGGGGGAGATTGTTAGATCTCAGATTTATTGGATTCAAGATCATCCAATCTGAAGACTGGAATCTGAAGCTTAAGCTGAAAAGCCACTCTCAATATAAGTCTAATGTTAGTTTGTAATAATTGTCAAAGTTTGTTTTATTGTATTTTAGAATATTCCTAAATATCTAGTTTTAGATATTTTAGGATATTATTAGTATTAGATATTTTGTGTTTAGATATTATGTTAGGTAGTTTTGAGAGATATTAGATATCTCATATCTGATCTCTCACACAACACACAACTCATCAAGATGAAGCACTATTCATCCAAGAGAGAAAACAGTGTGAGCTTCAAAGAACATATCAGATCAATCTGTAGTCCGTGGTTATTAATCAAACAGGTTGGTTTATCGTTTATGTTTGTATTGTTTTGATCATCTGGTAAGATCATGTTCAAATATACAGGACCGACAATCCCCATACCGGTAGAACTAGACGCTTAGAGTCAAACTTAGATAAATCGACAAACTCAAGTACAATAATTATGGGCACTTTATATGCACTTTTGGGCATAGTTTATAAAAATTCATTTTCGAGAGATCGGAATTTTTATACATGGTTCAATGCACTTAAGCGCCTAACCATCTGGTAACTACAATTATCTCAAAGAAACTTACACCCATACCCAATCCTTAACTCATTGTTAATTTTCTTAATTATTTTCGATATTTCACCACCAAAACGACAAATTTTTCTCACAACCAAAGCGTGTGCAAGAAGTTCATGAAACTCTCTGATTCTCAGTAGACCAGTCCCTGTGGAAACGAAATTCGGTATACTTAGCATTTTATTACTTATAGCGATCATAGTTGAGGTGTATACTTGCGCCCCCATTGTGGGAACACTGTGGCCATTGTGTGGAACTATTCGGTTTTCTGCTATCACCTGGTCTCACGGGTCTCACGAAAATAGTCTGGTCTCACATGATCTCAAGTCTATATATATATATATATATATATAGACTTAAGTTTGCGTGAGACCAAACAGTTTCCGTGAGACCCGTGAGACTAAGCTTTAAAGTATGAAACTTCACACCAAAAACTGTGAATGTAAAAAAATTGAACTTTTCATAGGGAAAACACCGTAAATGTTACGTTCACGGTGTTTTTCGCTATGAATGTTCGTTTTTTTTACCTTCACAGCGTCTTCACTGTGAAGGTTCAGATATACCTTCACAGTCTTTTATCTGTGAATGTTTGATTTTTTTAAACTTGGTTTAGGTTTTTTTACCTTCATAGTGTGATTACATTATGAAGGTTCGAATGTTTTTTACCTTTACAGTGTTTCCGTGTGAAGTTTCATGTTTTAAGGCTTGGTCTCACGCAGTCTCACGGAAACAACTTGGTCTCACGTGAACCTGACCCTATATATATATATATATATATATATATATATATATATATATAGAGGCACCTTCATTTGCAAACCTTCTAAAGGTTACAAACAATACAAACCAGGGCATTTATGTCTTTTTACAAATTTCGTAATTTTAGGAAAAAATTAAATTATTTAATTATCTCTCCATCTCTCTCTCTCTCTCTCTCTCACACACACACACACACACACACTCACGATCCACCGTCACCATCCGCTTTCGGTGACCTCCTCCTACTTCCGGTGACCTCCTCCCACTCCGGCGACCTCTCCATTTCCGGCAAGTTTCATAATTTTTTCGACTTTCATATATAAATTGTTTTTTCGAAAGTTTCATGTTTTTTTGGTTTCATAAAATGTTTTTTTGAAAATTTCACGTCTAATCATCTGATCATTCATATTGGATAAATGTATGAAACTTAAAAATCTTATTATTCATATAGGAGAAAAATATATGAAACTTAAAAAATATATGATTATTTCGAAAAAATCTGAATATTCATATGCGAGAAAATTATATGAAACTTTAAAATATGATTATTCATATGGAGAAAAATATATGAAACCGTTTATGAAAATATATGAAACTATAAAATTTAAAAAAAAAATAGTTTATGAAACTATAACATTGTATGAACTTGAAATTTCATAAAGTCGTCGGAGATTCGGGGGAGGAGGTCACGATACGTGGGGTGGCGAAGGAGGCTCCTGGCGGATGGCGGCGGCGCACGACAGTCGTCGGATGGAGTAGTGGAGAACTGCAGTGGTTCTCGGTCGCCGGCGTAGTGATGACGATGGAGATGATGGTGGTGGTGATCGGATTATTTTTTAGATAGAATGAAAGATAAATATGGAGAAAATTAAGAATATCTTGTAACCATAATTAGATAATTCAAATTAATTAATAAAATTTAAATTTAAAATAACTAAAACTATTCCTAAACTACCCTTTCCCTATTTTCTCCCTATTTTTAAATTAATTTAAGTCCTAAAATTTCTCAACCGTTGATCAATAATTTGGATGACTTAGATGGGTTTGTATAGTTTGTAACATCTAGAAGGTTTCTAAATGATTATCCCGCTATATATATATATATATATATATATATATATATATGAAAAGACAACAAAAATACAAGAAATGAAAGAAAAAACGCAAAAAAACCTTAATGATGGTTTTATACTAGAGAGTGCCATTAGCCTCCCCTAATTTTTATGTACAACAAATAAGTTAGCAATTAATCAACCGTTTAATTATAATATTATATATATATATATATATATATATATATATATATATATCTCAATTCTTTTATTAACCATTCTATCAGTGTTAATCGTGTTAAAAAGATCCTAACCAATCAAATTCCATCAAAGATTTATGTCCATTTTATGTCTAGTAATTTTGTAAAGGTATTTTTGGTATTTTAATTGATTATAATATTGATTAAATAGTTTCCATAATTTTCTTATATTTAAATTTGATAGTTATCTAATTATATTATATTATAATTATCTTTTTTCTTGATATGTTAATAGGTCAATATCAAACACAAAATTTATCAAACCTGCCTTTGACTTTTCATAACTGAAAGCGAATAACATATGTGTTTTTCTGGAATCGAAAAATATAAAATTTGTGTTTATCTTGATTTTCGAAATCTATTTTATTTAAAATAATTTTTTAATATCATAGAAGATATCGTTCAACATATATGTTTTAACTGATTAATACATTTTTTTAAATTCAAATACACATGTGCACATATACACACAAATGCACGTATGCACAAATTCACAAATGCTTAACCATCTAACTATGTTTAATGTCTGCTTTTGAATTTGTTCATGTATGCACAAGTTCAAGATTATCTCTATGTATTGTTTTCATATTTTTCTTTTTTCTTTTTTAAAATTTGGTAGTTATTTCATTTGAATTTGTTTATGTATGTACAAATTATATAAATGGTTTAATGTTTGTTTTTGAACTTGTGCATGTATGCACAAATTAAGTTTTGATATTATGCATTAATTTATTTTTTTATTTACAAATTTCAAGTAATGGTTTAATGTCTGGTTTTGAATTTGTTCATGTATGTACAAATTCAAGATCCCCTCCATTTATTGTTTCCATATTTTTCTCTTTTTTTAATTGGGAAAGTCTAATAAAACCCAAGGGACTTTATTGTTTAGAATGATTAAGTCATTCGACAAATTTTTGGAACAAATAAGTCACTGGACTTTTTAAAACCTATTAAATAAATCCTTAGAGTTTTTAAACATGTCAAGTAAATCCTTACAATTAACATGTAACCTATATAGCAGGTAAAAGTATAAATTTAAAATTAAAAAAAAACCTAAAACTATAATCAGAACGACACTTCAATCTTCTTCTAACCATTGGCCCATCATATCTCCATCATGCCAGACCGTCGTAGACTACTGTTCCCGTCGCCGTCGCCCACTGTTCCTGTAGCCACCGCCGTCGCCCACTGTTCCCGTCGTTGCCACACACCACAGACCCGTCGTAGACCGCCAGTCCCGTCGCCCATCGTCTTCATCAATTGTTGCAGGTTCTGTTTGAGACGATAAAAATTTTCTTAATTTTTATGCAAACTGATTCCTCTGTTTTGATACGACAACTGATTCCACCAGTTCGATTTTCTTAGTTTTTTAATTTTCTTAATCAGTAAAATTTTAGGGTAACTGATTCCTCTGTTTTGATATAATCCCAAACACCATTTAGTTGTTTTTGAAGACTAACGAAGCTACATCCAAGGTTTTGATACAATCCCAAACACCCTTTAGTTTCTGAGATGTCATTGAATCCAAAAACTAAAGGAGCTGTTGTAGTTTCTTATGTTAATGGTGGACACGTGCTAAAACATAGTGGTTTTGTAGCTTTTTAATGTTATTGAAGTTAAGCTAAACACAATAGCTTTATAAATTCATCTTGCAGTAGATTATTAGATGTGATTGATCAATGTTGATCATGTGTGTAAAAATCTTTCTATCTTGATCGAATTTGATGTGATTGATCAATGTTGATCATGTGTGTAGCGTGTACTAATATACACCGTGTACATTGAATTAAAGGTTATATGCAGATAGGACTGATTCACATAATAACGGATTCCTCTATTTTATGACTTTTTTAAGTTTTTCAAACTTTTTTACACAGTCTATATGTATAATTGTATATTTTTGCATAAAATGGTGACATTTTATAATTGTATATGTGAATCGTGATGAGGTCATGTTATTCTTATTTATAGGATGACATCCGATTATAGTGATGATGCAAGTGATGATCTTAGCTATGATATAAGTGATTGTTCAAGTAAATGTATGTCAGATGTCAGATTCCTTATCATTGGACCTTAAAGATGAAGATGATATAACCAACTTAAACAAAACAGTTGATGATCGGTTTTTAAATAAGTTTTGTAGTGTAAAGACGATTAACAATGTTGAGTTATACGTGGACTTAGAGGATGATGATGTTGGAGATCAGGCTGTACAAAAAGTTGTCCAATATCCGATACATGATCCTAATATTCCATGGAAGATGATAAAGCCCATACTTGGTGAGAGGTATGAGAATCCTGATCAACTAAAGGAGTGTTTGACAAACTATGCCGTGGCAAATGGCTACCAACTAGAGTATGTGAAAAATGATTCAGAGGGGCTACTTGTTACATGTGGAAAAGGTCAGAAAGAGCGCACATGTCCTTTTAGATTATAGGCATCTTGGATGCAAGAAGAAAGGTCATTTCAAATTAAAACCATTAATCGTAAGCACATATGTAGTAGAGACTATAGTTTTGGATCCTTAGTGACACCAAATTGGATTGCAAAACATTATGTCAGGGAACTCATCGAAAGGCCATTCATAAAAATTAAAGATATGCAAGATGATATTTTGAAGAAGTTCATGGTCAAAGTTAGCAAGGGCCAATGCATCTGAGCCAAGTCTAGGGTACTTCTTGAAATTGAAGGCTCTTTGACATAACATTATGGAAAGCTTTGGGATTATGGACATGAAATTAAGAGGGCCAATCTAGGATCTACAGTTAAGATGGATGTAAATTTAATGGCAGATGGAAGTAATGAATTTAGGAGATTTTATGTATGTTTCAAAGCACTAATAGGTGGGTGGATTAGTGGATGTAGGAAGATTATTGGACTAGACGGTTGTTTTTTTTAAAGGGGGTGTGCAAAGGAGAGTTAATATTGGCTATTGGTCAAGACGGAAATAATCAAATTTACCCTATAGGTATGTACAGCTAAACTATGTTTGTTATATTAAGGTCGACTGTTTTTATTATTTGCTTAACTACTTACAATGTTGAATGATTATGTAGCTTGGGCTGTAGTAGACGTCGAGAACAAAGAGAATTGGAAGTGGTTCATTTAACTATTAATAGAAGATATTGGTGTTATCGAAGGAGCAGGGCTTACCATCATGTATGATTAACACAAGGTATGTTTTAATGTAACACCCCGAATTTTAGACCTCGTTTGATGATCATCAGTTATGATTTTATAATTAAAGGCTCTGAAACTAATATGGTGATTTTAGTATTGAATGGATCAAGTTTTTTGCGTCGTTTCGGGATCGGTCAGCGGCTGGGGTGTGGCCGGTGATTGTGCCCCGCGACTGTGCCACTGGCATTGTCGCCAGGGCAATATCGCGCGGGGTGTACCACCCGCAGTACATTTGCTGCGATTGTGCCCCGCGATTGTGTCACTGGCACTATCGCCATTGCACTGTCGCGCGAAGGGGCCAGACTGGTGTTTTTCTTTTAATGCGATATTTGAGGGTTTTGTGTCTTGTTTTGGGATTTTCAGTCTAGAAGTCGAGCACACACACTCAAGGTGCGATTTTCACACACTCTTTCCCCCTCCTCTCTTCATTTAATGTTTGGTAGTTGAATCATTAAGGTTTGGTGATTATTAGGGTTCTAAGGTTGTAGAAACATTACTCCTCAAAGATTTCAAGGATCCAAGTCTAAATACCATCCATTTTCCTCATTTCTAGGGCTTTCTCTATTCTAGGGTTTTACTCTACAATTCTATTGGTGAGTCTCCTAAAGCCTAACTATTTCTATTTGTGTTATTATGTGCTAAAATGAATATTACAAAGTGTTCAAGTAAACTAAAACTAGGGTTTATGTATTTGCCATGTATGGAGGTTTGTTATTGGAGAAATCATTTAATGTGGTGAAGGTTATTATATGTATGATATGATATATCAATAAATGTTATGGAGATGATTATGTGGGTATGGAAAATGTGTAGAACTATTCTTATCAGCAGTTAGACCTATGTCCATGAATGTAGTTATTACAATGTCACTTTAGTAGCCAAGTAATTAATGTACATGAGAATGCTTTATTATGCTTTAAATGGTACATGATTACTGCATGAAAGATGTCACTTATATGCATATGTGCAAGATTCAAATATGAAGGTTATGTCTAATCCTTTGTGCACAAGGAATTAGATGGTTCTTGAATGAAATGCAATTGTTGACCGTTGGGTCTTTAGCGAGTAGGCAATAGGTGACGCAAGTCTCCGAGTTGTAACTCGTCTACTTTGGATAGGCATCCATGTCCATAAGTCCTTAGAGCGTAACTCGACGGAGTAAGCATTAGAGGCATAAACGGTCCAAGGATTGTGATGTCCGGTGTGGCGTGGCATGGGAACTAGGACCGGGATATGTGGTGAAATCCAATTTAACATCACGGGTGACTCCAATCACGTGTTCTCGTCACCCAAGATGGAACGGGTTTTCCCCGTTATTTGGAGTTATCTCTGGTGATTCGTACAGGTTGTATTTGATTATCCCAAAACGGGATGATGGCGAATTTAATCTAAAGGCGTATCGGTAACATTTACTTGCTTTACTTGTACTCCTTGATAAATGTGAACATCTTATGTATCCTTCTTGACTTCAACCTAACACTTGTGCATGTGTTCTTTGACTCACAGGTTCAGTTAGCGGTGTGTCTAGGGCATCTTGATCCTCCAAAAGCACGCCTAGGAGCACCCATGGTTCGGGCATCATTTTTGGAGTTTTGAGAGAAGAGCGATTTTTGGAGACATAGCAACACCCGCATTTAATCTAGTTAATTAAATTGTTCTAGATTAATTAGGTTGTTGTGTATTATGTTTCATTTTTACCGCTACACTTGGTTGTACAAACTAACCCGTGTCTTTGGGTTTTAGTTTTTCATCACTACATGTTCTAAATCCTTACTTTTAGCTGTCACGTTGCCGAAATGGTAAATACTCGGAGTCGACCACCGATTGAAGGAGAAATGGACGAGGATAGTTTATCCAATCCGAATCCAGTAGTTCGAGTGGCGACTGTTGTTCCCCCTAACATGCCGCCGATATTCACCGGAATAAAGGAGCACATACCTAGAGTGGAGTTGGCATCCACAAATCCGGTCATTCAGGAGGCAAACCCGCATACTGATATGATGACTAGTGTTATGCAAATGGTGACATCGGCCATGGAAAAGCAACAAGAAGCATTTCTGAAGATGTTAGAAGACAGAGATGCCAGTCTCCGGAGGCCAGAAGTGGTTGCGGAGAATGCGGTAGCCGGTTCGGGTGGTACCGGAGGCGAGAACCGTACTGATGGACTGGTAATCCTAGAGACAAGACAAGCAGGGAAGGGTTGTTCGTATAAATCCTTCATAGGTTGCAAGCCGCCAGAGTTTTTCGGGGCCGAAGATCCTATGACTTGCATGAAATGGTTGAGGGAAATCGAGCAAGCCTTTAGGCATTGCGGCTGCGATGAGAGCCAGAAGGTGAATTTTGGTTCTCAAATGCTTTGGGGTGCAGCCTTAATCTGGTGGGATGTCCATACCGCGACTATAGGGGAAACTATTTTGGCAAAGATGTCATGGGCTACGTTTAAGGAGAAAGTTTTAGAGGAATATTGTAATGAGAAAGAAATGGACCTGATCTAAGAAGAATTCCGGGCGTTAACAAAAGGGGATTTGACGGTGAAGGAGTACACCCGTCTCTTTATGGAAAAATTAAACCTTCTGGGGCATGTGGCCCCAACTGAAAACGAGAAGATAAAGGCCTATCTGAGGGGTCTACCCGCGGATATGGGAAATAGAGTCTACAACTCGAAGGCTACAAATCTACGAGAGATCATTGAGGAAACCAAAATAATGGAAAGAGTGTACGCGAAAGACAAGGAAGAGAAGTCAAAGGTCGTGGAAAAGAGGAAGTGGGAGAGCCCACCGAGTTCGTTCAAGAAACCGAAATACCAACCCAACGTAAGAATCGTTGATAATCGCCGGGAGGCGAATTGGTGTTCCAAGTGAAAACGCAAGCACTTTGGTTCTTGCAACCCCCACTCCAACCCTCTTTTGTGCTACAAGTGTAGCAAGTCGGGTCACACTAGTCTTAATTGCCCACTCCAAGGGCCGATATGTTTTGAGTGCCAGGAAGCGGGCCATGTCAAGAGAGATTGCCCCAAGCTAAGGGGTGGAGCTAGAAGAGGAAATCCACCAATTCAAACGAAGAAGGAAGCCTGTTAAGCCCAGGTATTAGTTGATAATCAATCACACAACACAATAAGAATAAGACATGAATAGAAATCAAATCAATATGTCATAAATCTCTTGTAGCCGTCATAAGCACTATGTGTGTGTTCTTGGTGAAAAATACTCAATACCTTTTGTGCGTGTAAAACAATTTTGTGGCACACTGAATTCTAGAGAAAGATTGCCTTTTATATATAGGTCAACATGACCTACGAAAAACTAGACATCTACCAAAACACCCCCTAAGAAAATAAACATTATTACAAATGAGACCCTTTTTACATTTTAATCTTGAAGACAATAACTAATCCAACAATCTCCCCCTTTGGATTCAAGATTAAAAAAATTGGTAAAAACTTCGGGTCTTGACATCTTTAGAAAACAGTATCAGATGTCTTCATTTTTCTGCTGAAATCTGAATGGAGTGTCCTTCTGACGATCATCTTCAGTCAGACTTTTGATAGATCAGATAGGTTCAGACACTTTGTTATCTTTGAAAAACTTTGAATTCTTCAGTAGTCTTCAACAACCTTACTTTCTTGAACAAACAAACAAACTCAGATCTAACATTTGAACTTCTTGTATTCTCCCCCTTTTTGATGAGTGGTGAGAATCAACATCATCAAAACATTTTGGAAATCAACTTCCCCAGCAAACAATTAAGCTCAGGCTTCATGTATAAGAACAATCTCCCACAGATAGAGAGAGAGGAATTGTTTGAATCTTTGAAAATTCAAACAATATAGGAGTGGTAACCCTGAATCAACAAATGACTCAGTCAAAGTGCCTGTCAGTAACACACAGTTACTGAGTAACACGAAGTTACTATATAAGGAGCTGGTTGTGATATAGACTCCCCATGACTTCCATTCAATCATCGAGTAACACAAGGTTATCTATGAATGTTCTGACAAAAAACAAATTTATGTGTGCTCATGCATGTGTAGGAAAGGATTAAGCATAGATGATTGCTTTTGAAAAATAGCTCAAATATGTAAACTTGTTGGTACAACAACAAATTATACAAGGACTCAATGTGCATGAGAAAAGGGTCGAAGGTGAGGAAACTTTCCTTCTTTTTCAATATTAGTATCTTCCAAGTGAAGAACCAATAGCTTATGTGTTGCGTCCCCAGAAAATGTGAAACATTCTCTTTTTAAGAAAAGAATGAGTAGTTGGTGGGGTTGTATGCAAGAGATGGCATGAGCTAGGTGCCTTTTTCAATGTCGTTCACGAAGAAATGTGAAGCAACAGTTTATGTGGTTGCCCGACTCAGAAAGATGTTTGGTGTAGAGTTTAATATTCATTTACTCTGTTCTCTCACCCTCTTTCTTTTAAGCATTTGAGCTCACGACTAACCCATCTCTCATTTCCATTTTACCTCTTCACACACCAACACTCAATCTTTTTACCCCTCTCCCCTCAATCACTCAGGGAATACTTCCTGGGTAGGAAACACTGGTTATCATGAATCCATGGAAGTTCTGTTAAGCTCACACATCAAATCCCATGTATTGTCCTAAAAAAACGTGTTGTTCAACAGTCTTGTATACATGAAAGCACAAAGGAGCACAGTTATACATGAAGAATAAAGATTTGGATAGATCAAAGATATAAGGTGTTTAACAAAGCAATTATCCCCCTCAAAACAACAGTGTTTGACAGTTAAACTCCCCCTGTTTGAAGAAAATCTTTGAAGTACGGGTTCTAATCGGATATGATTAGAAGCCATAGTTCTTGACATTGAAGATCGAGTCCTAAGCTGTTGTACTTAGAAGTCAACGTTCTTTCTCCCCCTTAAACCTTAGGTTCCTGCAACACAAATTTAGCTTTTGGTACCCACTGGTATTTGGGTCTTGGTGTGTTAGTTGCTGTTCTAGTAGGAGAGATAAAGTAAGAACCATACCAGTTATTCACATAATCTTTTCTTACAAAATCATTTGTACCATAATAGGAACAACTAATTTTCTTCTGTGCTAACCTGATCAATTGATTGATAGTGTAAACCAGATCAGGTTTGCCAAAAGTTTTACCTTTAGAAGCACTGTTCCTTTTATCATTCGATGTATGTTCAAATGATTTTTGTTCCTTCTTCTCCTTAGAGGAACCTTTCACAATCAAAATCCACTTTTCTTTATATTTCTCATTTATTCTTCTCCAGAATCTTTTCTTCTGAGACTTGCTCTTCTTGATGTTACCTGAACCATCAACATTTTTGTCATAGAAAAGATTAGAAGGACGAATTTGATCTTTAGATTTAGAAGTAAGACTATCATCTGAATCAAATAAAGGATTATTAGAAACATTTGAAAAATGTGAACTTGAAGCTGTTTTGAATGAACATTCTGAATCAACTTGATCATCTCTTGGTGATTGGACAATTGATTCTGAACACTTTGACTCAGTCAGCTTCACCCTGAACATGATCTCTTCAAGTTCTTTTATCTTTGATGACAAATAGTTTCTTTCCTTTGACATCAGATCAAACTTCTTATGCAACTCAGATTTTGCATTCTTCTCCTTCAAGATGTTTGTTGACAACTCAGAAAACTTCCTTGTCAGCTTAGCAATCTCAGTCTCAAATACTTTCTTTTCTTCAGTAAAATCTTTCTCTGAACTCTTTTTCTCAACTATCTTCTTCTTTTCTTTCTCAAATTTATTTCTTTCAAGAATGATAACTTTCTCGAAATCTATCACTTGTTGAGAAAGCTTTATGCATTTAAGCTCTAATGATTTCTTCTCTTCAAAAGATTTTCTGGAGAATTCAGAAAACTTCTTAGCAAATTCTTTTCTTTCTTTCTCACTCTTCTCTTCATCTTGGGCTTTTGTGTTGTCTCTGTTTTGAGTTGTTTTTTCTTTCATCATATTAATCTCAACCTCAAGACTGAAGACTTTGTCTTTCAAAGAATTTCTTTCAGCAAATATTTGAGAATTCATTTTTCTCAGCCCTTCACATGTTTCACCTGAAATGTTTGCTCTTCTTCTAAGTTCATCTAGCTCTCTTTGCATTGATTCCTTCTTTGACCAGATTGAGCTAGAATTAAAACTTTCAGACTTCTTCAGCTTTGCTTGAAGATTTAAGATCTCTTTTTCTTTAGAATCAATTATTCCTTCAAAATTAATCTTTGAGTTAGAGATACATTCTGAGCAAAGTCTTTCTTTAAGTCTTTATCATTTTTCAATCTATCAATCTGTTCTAGAAGAGATGAGTTATGAATCTTCAGATCTTTATTCTCAGCTTCCAGTGTGCTGGAATCTCTGGCATGTACGCTAAAGCACAATCTCTGTTTTAAGCACCAGATTTCCTTTTTCATCTGTATAAGGCATCTTTGGAAGATGGATTAGTAAGCAAACTTATCTGTACAAATTAAATCAACTAATTAGATCTTTGAATCAAGAATTGGATTATAATCTACACTAAAAAATTTCCAGAAAAGAATTTCCAAAAATACTCAAGTGCAGAATTCACAATTAGCAAGGAACACAAAGAGAGATTCGCAAACACAGAGAAAGCTTTCAGAATTCGCAAACAGGAATGGATAGAATTCGCAGACTAGTGAAATTCGCAACCTGGATTTTAGTGAAACTTAGAATTCGCAAACAGACACCTGCGAAACCTAAACAATTCGCAAGACAGCACCCAACGAATCCTGTCCTTAGAGAAATTCACGAAGCATTAACTTTCGCACACAGCTTTAGTAAGCAAGAATTCGCAGACCAAAGATTCACGAATCCTAGACTTAGAAAACTTTAAACTTTTCTTTTCGTAACCTGAAAGGTGTTATAATTATAAGCAACTGCGAATCCTTTACTCGGTAAAATAAATTTGGAATTATTATGGACAAGGATTCGTAAACACTACACGTGAATCTCAGGGAATTCGAAATCTATCAACCTGCGAGTTCTTCAGAATTCGTAGATAAGGAGTCTGCGAAACTTACACTTAATTTTTTTTTTCAAGAATTAAGAACCCTGCGAATCCTAAACGTTCGTAAACAATGAACTTGCGAATCCTGAGGTTTCGCTACACAAACACATGCGAATCTTGTACTTAGGCTAATTTAGCACCCTGCGATATTTAGTGGTGCTTTGCGAGTTCTTCAAAGAAATCGTCCCTGTACATCGACTTTGGGTCCAAAAACACAGTAGTTGATTAAAATGCAATGAAAAACTTACACAATACATTCACCAACATATATCGACTATACCCTAATCAAAATAGACCCATAACAACAAGTCACGTGCATTGAATCTAATGGAACAATACTTGACAGTTTCATGAACAAAACCTTCAAAAATCATCAAAATACCATTCGATTTGTGCTTTTAAATGCAATAGAGCAATCTAATGATGTTCAATAACAGTAAACGCACCTATTCCAATGATTTTTAGCCTAAAAAACACAATAAACTTTGAAATTGATTTTCACACAGTGAAGGTTTTCGAAAAACACTTTTTCAATCCAAAAACTTGATTCTTTGGCTCTGATACCACTTGTTAAGCCCAGGTATTAGTTGATAATCAATCACACAACAAAATAAGAATAAGAGATGAATAGAAATCAAATCAATATGTCATAAATCTCTTGTAGCCGTCGTAAGCACTATGTGTGTGTTCTTGGTGAAAACTACTCAATACCTTTTGTGCGTGTAAAACAATTTTATGGCACACTGAATTCTAGAGAAAGATTGCCTTTTATATGTAGGTCAACATGACCTAGGCAAAACTAGACATGTACCAAAACACCCCCTAAGAAAATAAACATTATTACAAATGAGACCCTTTTTATATTTTAATCTTGAAGACAGTAACTGATCCAACAAAGCCATCCCTAGAGCTCAAGGGAGGGCCTTCCAAATGTCGAGAGAGGAAGCGAAGGAGACCACCGACGTGGTGTCGAGTACGTTCTTACTCAACTCCTTTGCTGCTAAGGAGCTATTTGATTCAGGTGCAAATTTCTCTTTCGCATCTCTTGCTTTTTGCAAAGACTTAAATGTGCCTTCTAGTATTCTTAGCGATGCTTTGGTAGTAGAGATAGTGAATGGGGAACAAGTGATCTTGCGTGAAGTTTTGGAAAAGTGCCATCTAGATATAAGTGGGGAGTTATTTGAGGTGGAACTACTTCCCATGGCGATCGGGAATTTCGATGTGGTGATCGGAATGGACTGGTTGTCACGACACAAGGCGGAGATCTTATGTTCAAAGAAGCTGACCCGATTACCGAATTCAAGCGGGGGTTTTGTCTTTGTCTACGGGGAGAAACGTAAGGGGGAGGTGGCTATTATTTCCTCCATCAAAGCAAGTAAGTGTCTCGTGAAGAATTGCTCGTCATTCCTTGCCTACGTGTTAGATGCCAAAGCGGAGAAGAGAAAGATTGAAGACGTTCGGGTCGTTACCGATTATCCGGGTGTTTTCCCCGACGATCTACCGGGCTTACTGCCCGACCGCCAAGTGGAGTTTAGAATTGATCTAGTCCCAGGAGCAGCGCCGATTGCCCGTGCACCTTACCGTCTTGCTCCGACTGAAATGCAAGAAATGATGTCTCAACTCCAAGAGTTATTGGATAAGGGATTCGTGAGACCGAGTTCCTCGCCTTGGGGAGCTCCGGTACTCTTCGTCAAAAAGAAAGACGGGTCGATGAGGATGTGCATCGACTATCGATAATTGAACAAGGTAACCGTAAAGAACAAGTATCCTCTACCCCGAATTGATGATCTCTTCGACCAATTACAAGGAGCCGAATGTTTCTCGAAGATCGATCTCCGATCGGGCTACCATCAAGTGAAGGTTAGAGAAGAAGACATTTCCAAAACCGCGTTAAGAACCCGTTATGGTCAATAGAAGTTCTTAGTTATGCCTTTTGGGCTGACTAACGCGCCAACAATATTTATGATTTGATGAACCGAGTTTTCCGACCCTTTTTAGATAAGTCGGTCATAGTGTTCATCGATGATATCTTGGTGTACTCGAAGAATGATGAAGAGCACGAACGACACATCAGAGAAGTGTTAGAAGTGTTGAGGGATGAGAAACTCTCTGCCAAATTTCCCAAGTGTGAGTTTTGGGTAAGAGAAGTCCAGTTTTTGGGTCACGTGGTGACAAGTGAAGGAGTAAAGGTGAACCCGTCAAAGATTGAGGCCATGATGAGTTGGGAACCGCCAAAAAGTCCCACGGAAATTCGGAGCTTCTTGGGTCTAGACGGTTACTATAGAAGGTTCATTCAAGATTTTTCCAAGGTCGCCTCACCACTGATGTCGCTGACAAGGAAGAATGTGAAGTTCCTTTGGACCGAGAGTCAAGAGCAAGCCTTTCGGACCCTACAAAGGAAGTTGTGTGAAGCGCCGATATTATCCCTACCCGAGGGAACAGAAGATTTCGTGGTATACAGTGACGCATCTAAAATGGGTTTGGGATGTGTCTTGATGCAAAGGGGTAAGGTTATAGCTTATGCATCAAGGCAATTGAAGGAACATGAGAAGAATTACCCGACCCACGATCTCGAGCTAACGGTTGTGGTGTTCGCTTTGAAGTTATGGCGGCAATACCTATACGGTACGAAGTGTACCCTTTTTACCGACCATAAAAGCCTGAAGTATGTCTTCGATCAGAAAGAATTAAATATGCGGCAAAGGAGATGGCTTGAATTACTCAAAGATTATGATTGTGAGCTTCAATACCATCCTGGAAAGGCAAATGTGGTCGCAGATGCTTTGATCCGGAAGGAGTATGGTAAAGGCGTTCAAGCCACCTTTGCAAGAGTGGAAGTGGTCTCAAGTTTAATTGACAAAATCAAGGTGTCACAGTCAGAGGCACTTCTTGAGGCAAATCTCAAAAGTGAAATTATGGTGAAGCAACATCTCCAATTGACCGAAGATGGAAGAAGTTTGAAGCTATACCAAGGCCGGGTCTGGGTGCCAAAGATTGGAGGATGTTGGGACTTGTTATTGGAAGACGCGCATAGGTCCAAGTACTCAATTCATCCGAGAAGCACTAAGATGTATCGGGACTTAAAGCTCAACTATTGGTGGTCGGTGATGAAACTAGATGTGGCTAGTTATGTGGAACAATGCATAACCTGCCTACAAGTGAAGGCGGAGCACCAACGACCATACGGTTGTCTTCAATCCTTGGAAATACCGGAGTGGAAGTGGGAACACATCACCATGGACTTCGTAACCAAGCTACCGAAGACTGTAAGAAATCATGATACCATTTGGGTGATAGTGGACCGCTTGACCAAGAGCGCGCATTTCTTGTCAATGCGGGAGACCCTACCGATGGACAAGTTGGCCAAGTTATAAATAGATGAAGTGGTCTCGAGGAATGGAGTGCCACTTTCTATTGTATCCGACTGGGATAGCCGTTTCACATCGCATTTTTGGGATAGTTTGCAAAAGGAGTTGGGCACAAGAATTAAGTTGAGTACCGCTTATCACCCTCAGACAGACGGTCGGAGCGAAAGAACCATCTAAACCCTCGACGATATGTTGAGGTTGTGCGTCATTGATTTTGGGGGAAGTTGGGATACACACCTGCCGTTAGTGGAATTCGCCTACAACAACAGTTATCACTCAAGTATTGGCATGGCGCCATTCGAGGTACTATATGGGAGGAAGTGTAGAACACCCGTTTGTTAGCTAGAAGCGGGTAAGAAGCAGTTTGCCGGCCCAGAGATTGTGCAAGCAACGACCGACAAGATTAAGATCATCCATGAGCGTATGAAGGTGGCTCAAGACCGACAAAAGAGCTACGCGGACAAAAAGAGAAGGCCGGTCGAGTTCCAAGTGGGGGAGCGGGTAATGCAGAAAGTGTCGCGATGGAAAAGTGTTGATAAGGTTCGGAAAGTGTGGGAAGCTCAGTCCTTGTTTCCTTGGACCTTTCACTATCATCGAGCGTATTGGACTGCAAGCCTACAAGATGGGTCTTTCGCCTGAGATGGACGGAATCCACCCCACATTCCACGTTTGTTACTTGCGGAAATGCCTAGCCGAAAAAGAGAAAGAGAGCGTCATACCCCTATCAGAAATTAGAGTGGATAACAATCGATGCGTAGAGGAACCCGGATCTATCCTCGAAAGAAACACAAAGAAGCTACGACACAAAGAAGTGGTTATGGTGAATGTGCAATGGAAACACAACCACGGTACCAATGTAACTTGGGAATCAGAAGAAGACATGAGGAGGCGATACCCTCATTTGTTTGGTTAGTTAGGATTTCGAGGGTGAAATCCATTCTAAGGGGTGGAGGATTGTAACACCCCGAATTTTAGACCTCGTTTGATGATTATCAATTATGATTTTATAATTAAAGGCTCCGAAACTAATCAGGTGATTTTAGTATTGATCGGATCAAGTTTTTCGCGTCGTTTCGGGATCGGTCAGCGGCTGGGGTGTGGCCGGCGATTGTGCCCCGCGACTGTGCCACTGGCACTGTCACCAGGGCAATATCACGCGGGGTGTACCACCCGCGGTACATTTTCCGCGATTGTGCCCCACGATTATGCCACTGGCACTATCGCCAGGGCACTGTTGCGCGAAGGGGCCAGGCGGGTGTTTTTCTTTTAATGCGATTTTTGAGGGTTTTGTGTCTTGTTTTGGGATTTTCAGTCTAGAAGTCGAGCACACACACTCAAGGTGCGATTTTCACACACTCTTTCCCCCTTCTTTCTTCATTTAATGTTTGATAGTTGAATCATTAAGGTTTGGTGATTATTAGGGTTCTAAGGTTGTAGAAGCATTACTCCTCAAAGCTAGGGCTTTCTCTATTCTAGGGTTTTCTCTATTCTAGGGTTTTACTCTACAATCCTATTGGTGAGTCTACTAAAGCCTAACTATTTCTATTTGTGTTATTATGTGCTAAAATGAATATTACAAAGTGTTCAAGTAAACTAAAACTAGGGTTTATGTATTTGCCATGTATGGAGGTTTGTTATTGGAGAAATCATTTAATGTGGTGAAGGTTATTATATGTATGATATGATATATCAATAAATGTTATGGAGATGATTATATGGGTATGGAAAATGTGTAGAACTATTCTTATCAGTAGTTGGACCTATGTCCATCAATGTAGTTATTACAATGTCACTCTAGTAGCCAAGTAATTAATATACATGAGAATGCTTTATTATGCTTTAAATGGTACATGATCAGTGCATGAAATATGTCACTTATATGCATATGTGGAAGATTCAAATATGGAGGTTATGTCTAATCCCTTGTGCACGAGGAATTAGATGGTTCTTGAATGAAATGCAATTGTTGACCGTTGGGTCTTTAACGAGTAGCCAATAGGTGACACGAGTCTCCAAGTTGTAACTCGTCTACTTTGGATAGGTATCTATGTCCATAAGTCCTTGGAGCGTAACTCGACGGAGTAAGCGTTAGAGGCATAAACGGTCCGAGGATTGTGATGTCCGGTGTGGCATGGGAACTAGGACCGGGATATGTGGTGAAATCCAATTTAACATCACGGGTGACTCCACTCACGTGTTCTCGTCACCCAAGATGGAACGGGTTTTCCCCGTTATTTGGAGTTTTCTCTGGTGATTCGTACAGGTTGTATTTGATTATCCCAAAACGGGATGATGGCGAATTTAATCTAAAGGCGTATCGGTAACATTTACTTGCTTTACTTGTACTCCTTGATAAATGTGAACTTCTTATGTATCCTTCTTGACTTCAACCTAACACTTGTGCATGTGTTCTTTGACTCACAGGTTCAGTTAGTGGTGTGTCTAGGGCATCTTGATCCGCCAAAAGCACACCTAGGAGCACCCATGGTTCGGGCATCATTTTTGGGGCTTTGAGAGAAGAGCGATTTTTGGAGACATAGCAACACCCACATTTAATCTAGTTAATTAAATTGTTCTAGATTAATTAGGTTGTTGTGTATTATGTTTCATTTTTACCGCTACACTTGGTTGTACAAACTAACCCGTGTCTTGGGGGTTTTAGTTGTTCATCACTACAGGTTCTAAATCCTTACTTTTAGCTGTCATGTTGCCGAAATTTTTAGTTTTATCTTACGTAAATTTTTAGGGTGTTACATTTAACATTAACAATTGTATGTTTTATATCAATGTACAAGTTTATGCACAAGTATTATTTTTATGCAACAGGGGATTGTCGAAGCTGTAAAAGAATTGGCACCATATGCAGAGCATAGACAATGTGCAAGACACGTATATGCTAATTTCCATAAAAGGTTTAATGGTGTTGAGTACAGGAACATTTTTTGGGCCGCAGCTACATCCACTTTTGAAGAAGATTTCATGTCACACATGGAAAAATTTAGGACACTAAGGGGTTGTTTGTTTTTTTTTAAAAAACCACTTAATGGCTCTTAAGTCTGAATCGTTCAGACCTTTTTACACACCACCTCTTATTATTCATTACTAAAATAAGACTTCAGACTTTAAACCTCTTAAAAAACAAACGACACCTAAATGTTGATGCATACAATCACTTGATAGAAATAGACCCTAATACCTAGTGTAGAGCATTTTTTCCACCCGATAGAGCTTGTGAAGCTGTAGAAAATGGGATTTGCGAGTCATTCAATTCAATAATTGTTGATGCAAGAAGAAGTGCCATAATCACAATGTTAGAGGAGATAAATATATTTGTTATGGAGAGGCATTACAGAATGTTAAGCAAATCACAAGAATGGGAATCAGTTGTTTGTCCGGCCATAAGGAAAAAGTTAAAAAAATGGGGAGTGAGTCACTGGTATATTTATCTATGATGGTGATTTTATTATGTATGCTTGTCTATGATGGTAATATGGCTTTGTGCTAATTTATTATCTTTATATGTAGATATTGGTATGTTATCACTAGTGGTGGGAATATGTTTGAAACACGAAATGGTTATAAAGCAATGGTGGTGGATTTAGATGCTAGAAGATGCAGTTGTAGACTGTGGGACATAGGTATTCCCTGTGTACATTCCATAGTTGCCATACACTTTATCAATAAGGATCCAAAGGATTATGTTAGTAAATGGTTTACTAAGGATCTCTTCAAAATGGCTTTTGAGAATACCATAAGACCATTTAATGGGAGAAACATATGGACTCCAACACTTGACATCGAACCAAACCCACCTAAGGAGAGAAGAATGCCTCGTAGACCATCTATAAAAAGAAAAATATCAGAATCTGAGAGCTAAAGTACAAGAGTGACTCAATCTGGGAAGGCAATGACATGTAGCAATTGCTTAGAAATGGGGCATAATGCCAAGACTTGTAAGAATGAGAAAAGGGACCCACCACCTAAACCTGTTAAGCCAAAAGGTAGACCAAGAGTCAACATTCCAAAACCGACTACAACAAGAAGAGGCAATAGAGGTGGGAGGATACCATCTTATATAGGTGTTTCTTATATCCAATCACCGAACAAATAATGATTGGGGTAAGTAATTATTTATTTTTCATATTCAAACAACATTTTTTAATGACTATTGCTTACATTTTATCTTCATCATTAAAGACATCATCGGGTGTGCCACAACCAGCATGGCCCGAAGACGTCCTATCGTATTCAATTTCAAATAAGGTTGTTGTAAACAATGAAAACCACGATGAAGATGAGACTGCTATTGTTGGATATCAAGAAGTGTTACAAGAAAGTCAAACGGTTGTATCTCCACCAGAAATGAATGATGTGATTTAATCATGCCACGACCTTAACATAAATTTTTTGGTGTTACTTTGGTATATTTTAACGTAACTTTGGTATATTTGGGCGCAATTTTTGGTATATTTAGGCGCAATTTGTGGAATATTTGGCGCAACTGTTGGTATTTTTGGCTCACTTTTTGATATATTTTTATTCAACTTTTGGTAAATTATGCCCAACTTTTGTATACATCTATTTATGCTTTTGGTACAACTTTTGTATGTTTTGGGAAGAGTAGCAAAAGTGGTATATTCGTTTCATTTTATAAATGCAAGTTTTTTTTTTCAAAAAATGTCTAGGGAGTTAATTGTTCAAAATATGAAAGTCTGTTAGGTTTTTTCGGACTTTTTCCATTATTTTACCACATTAACCGGGTTTAGCGGTCATAAGGATGTATCTAACAGGTTTTAGAAAGTCTAAGGATTTATTTAATAGGTTTTGAAAAGTCCAGTGACTTATTTGTTCCAAAAATTTGTCCAGGGACTTAATCATTCCAAAAAGAAAAGTCCATTGGATTTTTTTGGACTTTTCCCTTTTAAATTTGGTAGTTATTTTATTTGAATTTGTTCATGCATGCACAATAATTGTTTTGGGAACCAGTTACCGTAGATAACACTTGTCATGTTTATGATTCTTGTGTTTTGACAAAATTACCCCTATGTGCATATGCACAAAGTGCAAAACGCATGTAACTTACCAAAATTACCCTTATTAATCCTAGTCATTGATATGATCCATCTACGGTTGTGTTAACCTATGTGGTTGGTTAACACAGTTAGTAGCTAGTACCAATGGGGTGGTTAACAAAATAAGGGGACCATATATATATATATATATATATATATATATATATATATATATAGAGAGAGAGAGAGAGAGAGAGAGAGAGAGGGAGAGAGGGGGGGTCGGTTCAAACAAGAACAACATCTATTTACGAAAACACGAAAACGACTGAGTACTAACAAAATCATATATGATTTAGTACAAAATCGTATATAATTCACGCGACTATGCGCACGACCTGTGAGTCGCGGTTGACATCGCATGCGTTCGAATTTTTTGGGTAGTGCAAAGTCACATATGATTTTGTACACGATCTACTGGTTTTTGCCTTTTTCTTGTTTTCCTAGATAGTTAACGTTCTCGTTTGGATCTTCCTCTCTCTCTGTTAGTGTATTAATTGTATCCAAGATTTAATTAGAAAAGTCAAGTCTAGCAAAGTCAACAAGGTCAAAGTTTCTAAGTCAAAGTCTAGATAAGTCAATATGAGATTATCTTGTTTAGCATTGTAGTTTAAGCATTTGGTTTTAGTCCTCATATAAATAGTGTTTGCTTTGTAATCTTGTAACTAAGAACTAGAAGCATTGTACGCATATTGTTAAATCTATGACAAAGAAGCTTTCTCTCTCTACTCTCTCTCTAGAATAAACATTGTCAAATCTTGAATTGAGATTGCTTGATAGATTGGGAATACATTTTCAATTGGTATCAGAGCGAGACCAAACATATTCAGAAAGATCACTGTATCAAATTTGGATTGATTTTAAAGATTTTGGTCTTCACGAATTCGTTTTTGGACGTTCACTGTTTGATCGAAAATTTTAGTGATTTGTGGAAATTAGTGTGTTTTCTTGTGATCATTGTGATCGATTTGTGTTAGAAATCAGGATGTAATCACACACAAACACCAATTGATCATTTGTTTGATGTAATTTTGATTTTCTTGAAGTTTTGTTTCACGAACTGCACAGACACTGTAATTCACTCTAATCACTGTAATTTTCAATTGCTTTTGTAGTTTCAGTGTTGTAATCCTGTTTCATATTGGTTCGTGGATTAATTGTGAAATTTTCAGATTCAAAAATCAAGATTTACTTGATTTTTGATCGAACAACTCAAGAACACGCAAAGAAAGTCAAGAACGCGCTAGATTTGTCAAACACGCAAGCTTCATCAAGTGAAGAACGCGCTAGTGACTGAAGAACACACAAAGATTCTGAAGAACGCGTAAACGTCTTCTGCGAGTTCATCATCAAACGTGCAAACTTCAGTCTACGAGTTCTCAAAACACGCAAACCGAAGCCTGCGAGTTCTAAAAATCGTCAAATTTTTAAGGACAAAACGCGCAAAGGCCAGAAACGCGCAAAGCATTATTTGCGAGTTTTTGAAACGCGCAAATCAAAGCCTGCGTATTTAGTTCTTTAGTCTGCGAGTTCTACAAACGTGCATGCTACGGTCTACGAGTTCATCAGGAACAGTGTTTTGCGCATTAAAGCGTCTGCGAGTTTTAGTGTTTTGCGAGTTTCAGAGTTGAAATTTTTTTTGAGAAAATTTTATTTTCAAGTGGTGATCTGTTTTTGACTTTAAGTCAAAATTTCTGAATTGTTTGGGAACGATCATATCAATTCTAGCTAATAATTCAAGATGCCAAAGACTGATGATAAGGGAAATATTGTTCTATCAGCAAGAGATATGGCAGTCTTGTACATGCCTGAGATACCTGTAATAGAGGCTAAACGAGACAAACTGAGAATTAAGAATACAACCTTTGTCAAACAGATTCAGGAGTTGAAGCTAAATTTGTCAAATTCTGATAAAATTTCTATTTGTACAAAATGTACTAATAATGCTAAAGCTGATTTTGCAGGTATCATCAACGCAAGAGAGAAGAAAATTAGAGAAAAAGAGATAGAAATTAAATATGGAGAGAAAATGATCAAAATAAAAGAATATGCCATTCAGTCTCTTGAGAGAGCAATCAAGGTTAAAGAGTCCATAATTACAAATCTTCGAAGCCAACTGAAGACGACTGAACAGAAATCATCAGAATTGCAAGATGAATCAGTCAAGCTTCAAAACAAGTTTAAGGCTTTCGAAGAGAAGATATCTGCCTTGGAAATACAGAATGCTGAACTGTCAAAAAGCATCCAAGCAGATAAAGAAAAATCAAAACTGGGGACATATTCACCTCAACAGACATCTGAACTTTCCAAGAAAACTTTACAAGAGAAAAAGGATTTGGAGCTGAGATGTTTAAAACTTTCTAAGCAAGTGTCTGAATTCGAAAAGATAATAATAACTGAAAGAGACACTTTTGCCAAAGAAAGAGAAGTTCTTGAAGATAAAAATTCTGAATTTCCCAAACAAATTTCTATTCTACAAGACTTACTTGAGAAAGAAAGAAAGGTTTTCAAGAAAACAAAAAGTCTTTGGTGATTGAAAAGAAGAAATATGAAAAGAGAAATGTTGGGATCTTCAATGAAATTTCTGATAAAACCAAGAACTTACAAAAAGATTTTGAGCTTGAACGTTTACATTTTGAATTTGAAATATCGAAGCTCACATCCAAAATAACTGTTCTATCTTCAGATGTCCAAAAAAAAGAAGGCCAGATCTGATTTGAATCAAAAGTTTGACACATTAACTTCTGAAAGAAATATTTTATCTGAAAAGATAAAGAACTTAGAAGCTGCAAATGTTGATTTGTCAGAAAAAGTTTGTGCTGATGTGATCCATCAATCACCAGTTGACAATTCAACCGAATCAGTTTGCTCATTTAAAACTGCTTCAAGTTCTATTCATGATAAAAATATTTTGAAAAAAAAGTGTCAAATCACAAACTGTCAAATCAAATCAGACCAGACCATCAAATCTATTTTATGACAAATCTGTTGAGGGTTCAGTGAGCTATTACATTAAATCTCCTGGGAAGCAATCAAAGAAAAATCAGATGGTCTGGAGAGTAAAAGATTATGATGAAGAGAAGAAGAATGACAAATCATTCAAATCCACAACAAATGCCAAAAAGAACAGTGTGCATAAAGGTAAATCTTTTGGTAATTCTAATATATATTACTCGACTAATCATCTGATCAGGATTGCTCAAAGGAAGATCTGTTGTTATTACTGTGGAAAGAATGACTTCGTTCAGAAAGAATTTGCTCATAACTGGTACAGTTCTTACAGAATAACTTCTCAGAATTCTGGATTTAAAAGATATATATCTAATGAGAAGTGGATTCCTAAATCTAACATACCTGGACCCAGATACCAGTGGGTACCAAAACCTGTTAAATCTGTTTCGCAGGTACCACAGGTTTAGGGGGAGCAAGATGTTTGAGTTCTGAGTAAATCAACTCAGGACTCGGACTTCAAAGTCATGATGTTTGACTTCTAGACAAATCTGTCTAGGACTCGTTCTTCAAAGTTTAAAGAACACTGCTTTTGAACAAAACAGTTCAAAACCCGAACTTTAATGTAAAAGACTGTGGCTTCTGATCACATGACAAATCAGGACCCGTTCTTCAATGTTCAGACTTGGATATTTTTCAAATATCCAGGGGGATCTTAATAGACCTAAATCATTCTATCATGATTTGAGGGAGAGCTTAAAGGTAAATATCTTCTGATCTAGATCTCTGATTGTTTGAAAGAAGAACAACTTTCGAACATGAAAAACGCTTTCTTAAATGTTCAAACCACTTCTGGTTCTCAAAAGATTCTATGAATTTATAAGTGTGATTTTAAATGTTTTCATAATTGAGCTTCAATATTTAACTGACCGTGTGTTTCCAAAGATCAATACTCGCGTATTATCTTGTCTATATACTGTAAAGTATTCACACACATCGGTTCAGTACTTCATTTGAAATTGTTATTACCATGTCTCATAATGAAACAATTTTTTGATGGTAATACTCCCGTTTGCTTTCAAATGTTGTTGAGCATCATTCATCATTTTCAAATTTGTGCTTTCATTGCAAAATTATTTATATTCATTCATATAAAAAAAATATCAAGTTATTTGATACCCAAACCATTTCATTTGATCTGATTGATACATTGTCAGATTCTCAAAACAATTCTCTTGATTTCATTTCATTCATTCAATATCCTTGTTTTGAGAGATCTTCACTGTTCAAATGCTCAAATCTCATTCATATATTTGATGAGCATACATTTTGACAATGTTATAATACATTCTGTGCTTAACTGTTCAGTTAAACTGTTGAGCAACTATTCTTTATAAGACTTACATGGGATTCATGTGTGAGCTTATAAGAACTTCCATGGATTCACGTTTACCAGTGTTTCCTACCCAGGAAGTTATCCTTGAGTGATTGAGGGGTGAGGGTTCAAAATCAAAGAGTGGGGGAGATAACTCATCTGGTTGAGTTTTTCTCATTGTGTGGAGCGGTAAAATGGAAATGAGAGTTTGATTAGAAGTGAGCTAAATGCTAAAAAGAAAGAGGGTGTGAGAACAGAGTCAAAAGAATATGAAAACTCTGCACCAACTACTTTCTGAGCCGGGCAGTCACATCTTCTGTTGGTTCACATTCTTTGGTGACCATCATTGAAAAAGGCAGTGAGCCCATGCCAACTCTTGCAATTAACCCCACCAACCACTCATTTCTTTCCCGACAAAGAAATGTTTCAATTTTTCTTGGGGACGCAACACATATGCTATCTGATCTTCACTCGGAAGATTTAGATATTGAAAAAGAAGGAAAGTTGCCCCACCTTCGCACCTCTTTCAAGCACATTGAGTCTGTGTAATACTTGTTGTTGTCTCAATAGTTTACACAATTTGAGCCTTATGAAACACAATCATTGTGCTAAATTCTTTCATACACAAGCACGAGCACACATAAAATTTGTTTTTCTGTCAGAACATTCATAGATAAACCTTGTGTTTTTCAATGATTGAATGGAAGTCCTGGGGAGTCATCATCAAACTAGCTCTTTAAATTGTACATTCGTTGTACACAGTAACTTTGTGTTACTGACAGGCATTCCTAACTGTTTCATTTGTTGAATCAGGGTTACAACGTTCATTATATCTGAATTTGAAAAGATTCGGGTATATACAGTTCATGATTCAGCTATTCAGATCAAAGGGCAGAGAATGTCAAATGTATCTCAATGGGGGAGAATATTTGTAAAATGGGGAGATTCAAAGAAAGTGTTGAAATTGAGAAAGTTTTGATGATTATGACGTTCACAATAATAAAAAAAGGGGGAGAAATCTTCAGAGATCAATTTCAAAAAAATTCAGAGTTATAAAGTCAAGACTTGTGGAGAATTTCTGAAAGTTCAAATCAGATGAAAAGAATCATTCTCAAAAGATTTTGAATACTAGTCCAAATTAAGATGATTCGAGAAAGTTTCTTTTTCCGAAGACGGACAAGAGATCAAAGAGATGAAGATACAAAGTTCAAAGATTCCTCAAAGTTTCAAAAGTTTCTCGAAGTTCAAAAGTTTTTCAAAGTTTTCAAAGGTTTGATCAAGACTTGTTGACTCTTTAAAGATACAAAGTGTTAAAGACTTTTCAAGATTCTTCAACAACTTCAGAAAGAGCTTCAAAGTTCAAAGCCGTCAGAATTAAAGATTGAAGAATCAAGCGCTGAAGACTTGTGTCAAATTTTTTATTAAATCTTGAATACAAAGGGGGAGATTGTTAGTGTATTAATTGTATCCAAGATTTAATTAGAAAAGTCAAGTCTAGCAAAGTCAACAAGGTTAAAGTTTCTAAGTCAAAGTCTAGATAAGCAATATGAGATTATCTTGTTTAGCATTGTAGTTTAAGCATTTGGTTTTAGTCCTCATATAAATAGTGTTTGCTTTGTAATCTTGTAACTAAGAACTAGAAGCATTGTATGCATATTGTAAGATCTATGACAAAGAAACTTTCTCTCTCTACTCTCTCTCTCTCTAGAATAAACATTGTCAAATCTTGAATTGAGATTGCTTGATAGATTGGGAATACATTTTCACTCTCTCTCTGTATATATATATATATATATATATATATATATATATATATATATATATATATATATATATATATATATATATATATATATATAGGGCAAATCAAATAAAAACCTTCTATATGTTGCACCCCTTACAAACCAATCTCAACCCTTGATCTATAATTATTATTTTTGTTTTTTATTTGTTTTAAAATAATAAAGAGGGTAATGTTATAGTTGTATTAATTTATTTTTAAATCAAGGATAATCTTGTAACTGCCATATTTATCCAATTTTGTTGCTTGATTTGTACATTCATCATTTTATCTCTAATCTTATGCATGTGGACGTTTTGAAAGCGATCAACATTTAGTTGTACATTACTAGCTTGTTCGTATAGAAGAAGATATATATACAGGAAGATAATGTTAAACAAAATACATGTCAACGATGATGTGGATGTAGATATTTAGGAAGACAACATGTCAACGAAGATGCATATGTAGATATGTGCATGTATGCTGAGTTTAAGTGTAATAGGACTTTTTGTGCATAGTTGATAAAAATACATATTCGTATATGCACATGTAGAAAAACATGGCATATTCATATATGCATATGTGAAAGGGTATTCACTTTGAAATTGGGTCATATATGCAACTTATCCAGGTGCGGGTTTTGGATTTTTTAATCTAATAGTTATATTATTGTTTTGTTATTATGAAGAAGATATGCAGGGTCTGTATATATGCCAATTCATATATGAAATCCTATCAAAACACAAATATACTTCTTCGTTACCAATGTCATGCATATATGCCACTTTATCACATTGTCTATTAAGTATTGTTCTAAAAAACTCGCTGCACAACCGCCATGGCGCGTCATGGCACAAGGCTTGTGTCTCACGCCACATTAAGACTATGGAACGCCATGGCCTGATGCGCAGTTTTCGTAGTGCGATATTTGATTTTTTTAACGTTTTTGATGTCTTATTTGCTAGTTTTGAATATATATCCTAAATTAACTTGCTTATTACCCCATTGACTTATCGAGTAACACTACAAAACAAATGTTTTTATATATAATATTATATATGAATTAGAATTTGATGTCATAAGTCACGCCTTGAAAACTCCATGGCTTCACCGTAGCTCTTAAGGCTTGAGGCTTGGCCTCGCCGCCACTCCGCGTCTCACGCATATGCATATGTGGCAAAATATCAATTGAGGATTAACATGGACTTGTATATATGCAATTTTTAAAATTTCACTAATTTTCTGCATCTACTTTATAGTCCAACAACAATTGCATATGTGCACAACATTCTCGTTGTGGAATCCTAGAATCGGGGAAGGGGTGACTAATCTGGTGAAGATATAGTTTTCTATTTTGAATTCATAAGTGATTTTCCTAGATTTCCCTTCCCGTGTATTTTTTCAGGTTTGGTAAGTTTTTTTCATTTAATTGCAATTTGCACCCTTGTTAATCTAGACCATTGGATTAGATAATGGAAGGATAGGATTGGCTTGTAAGGGGTGCAACAAATGCAAGGTTTGTTGTTCTCGTGTTTTCTTAAATAGATGTTGTTCTCGTATGATCCCACCTCTCTCTCTCTCTCTCTTTATATATATATATATATATATATATATATATTGTTAAAGCACATATTTATTGGATTCAAGATCATAATTATTTGAAGATAGAAGACTGAAGTTAAAGCTGATAAAGTTGTCTCAACAAATAGTCTAGGGTCCTTTTGTAATAAATAGTTAAAGTATGTTTCCGTATTTTGTTTATTAGTATTTAGTTATTAGTTTTTTTTGTTTTTGGGCCAAGCCTTGTCAAGCCCATTAGGCTTAGTTAGCCTAAGTATAAATTAGTTATGTTTAGGTTAATTAGGTTAAGGGGAGCTTAATTAGAGAAAATAATTATAGAGTGTGGTGGTGGTGGTGCGCTGTTTACAGAAGAAAAGCAGAGAGAAGGGTCGATTTCTTGTCATGAACAATTGTAACCGTTTGATTAATCAATATCAGGTTTGCATTATTGTGTTGTTTATTGATTTACTTGATTGAATGATTACTTATTGGGACACACAATTGGTATCAGAGCTAAACAGATTGAATTGAATAAGTTTTTGTTCGGTTCTATTTTTCTGTCAAAGATTCATAATTTTTATTGTGTAATCGTTCATTCAAGTTGTTTTTGGTTGGATTGTGTTTGTTTTGTCTATTATCGTGTTTGGGTATTGGTTGATTTGAATATTGCATCGATTTTGATTATCAAAGTGATGATTTTTGTTTTCTGGGTTTGTTCACGAGTTTGACACTGCTTTAGAAATCGAATCCTTCATAGAGTGTTTATTATTGAAATTAATTGTTGCAATCTGTTCTAGTTGGTTAATCTATCGAATTGGCAAAATTTGGTAGTGTAATTTTGAGTTTTCGATTGCTTTCTGGACTGAATTTTGGTTTCTGGGTCGAAGAACTTCAAGAACATATCGGTCTTTATTATTTTCGGTCTTTGCATTTTATCGGTCTAAGCACACTACCGGTCTAAGCGAATATCGGTCTAAGACCAATTCCGGTCGAAGACCATTATCGGTCGAACTATATCGGTCCTTACTCTTCCGGTCGAATATTTTTTATCGGTCGATAGCATTCGACCGGTACACACACTGTCAACCCCGGTCTAAGAGTATATCGGTCGAATATCATCAATATTGGTCTAAGCGTTTACCGGTCGAACTCGATACCGGTCTTTACAAGTTCCCGGTCGAAGCAAGTTCCGGTCGACTTCTGCTTTGCGTAACACGCTACTCACGAAAACCACGGTTTGCGCAACGGCCTTGACGCGCAAACTTCACTTTGCGCAACGGCCTTGACGCGCAAACCTCCACTTTGCGCAACCCAAGTGACGCGCAAACCTCACTTTGCACAAGCACTGTTTACAGAAGAAAAGCAGAGAGAAAGGTCGATTTCTTGTCAAGAACAATTGTAACCGTTTGATTAATCAATATCAGGTTTGCATTATTGTGTTGTTTATTGATTTACTTGATTGAATGATTACTTATTGGGACACACATATACATAGAGAGAGAGAGACTTGGGATCACATGAGACCATCATGTTTTCGTGAGACCCGTGAGACCACGTTTTTACACTTGAAACTTCACAACAAAACACTGTGACGGTTCAGATTTTTTTTACCTTCACAGTGTTTTGCTGTGAAGTTTCAAATGTAAAATCATGGTCTCACGGATCTCACGAAAAAAAAAGTTTACTTTTTAATTAACACTACAAAGCAAAGAGGTTTCACTGACCAATTTTTCCGCAGGTAATTTTTGACGGAATTATGCTGATCATTGGCGGATTGACTATCACTGACGAATTACTAATGGATTTTTCTGTCGGTGATTGAAAATCCGTCGGAAGTCATAATTACTGGTCACATTTTTCCGACAATAAGACCTGTCGGTAATCCGCAGTGATGAATTTCTCTGACGGATTCTCTCGTCAGTAAAGCCTCTTTGTTTTTGTTAGGTCTGATTTTATAGTAATCATTATATTTATAGGGCTTGGTCAAATACTGTGTTTTGTGTCATACTGTGTTGTATTGACCAAGAGTATTTAAGTCCCTTTGGTCTTTGTGTCTTGTAAGAAACATACGCACAATTTAATACATTCTCTGTTTTGCGCTCCATTGTTTTCTCTCTCTACTTTCTCTCTCTAAAGAATCAGTGATCTTGGACTCACATTTGGTATCAGAGCCAAATGAATCTTGAGAGGATTGAGAGATTGTTTTTCTATATCTGAATTTGTGATTGAAATCGAAAAATTGATCGATTTTCTTGAATTTTTTCAAAAAAATCTCGTTTTCTTGATTTCTCATAAAATTTGGATCTGTTTGTGATCGAATTGTGTTGTTTTTGATTTCATTAGTTTCGTTTTTGATAATCGATCACATTTGTTTCAGGTTGTTTTTCAAGAAAAACTGATTTAGATTATCGATTTTGTGAAATTGAAATTTTCTGGAAAAACGAGTTCACGTACTGTTTCATCGAAGATTTTGAGTTTTAGTGTTTTTTAATCGAAATTGTTGTTTGAATTGTGTTAAAAAGGTGTTTTCGATAATCAGTGTGTGTTTTTCATGCATAAATTTCTTGTTTTCATTCGATTTTACATGTTATATTCGAGTTTCTGTGGTTTGCGCTTCATTCATATGGTTTGCGCATTATTCATATTGATTTGCGCTAGTTCACTGTTCGACTAATCTCGGTGTTAGTGAATTTTCAGGTTTTCGGTTCACGTTGAAAACGCAAAGCTACTTTTGCGTATCACTCAGTATACGAGAAGTTCTTATTTGCGCATCTCACTTCACACGAAAAGCTCTACTTCGCGCTTCAAGTTCAACCCGCAAAGTCTACTTTGCGCTTCCTTCTTCAAACGCAAAGTTCTAGTTTGCGCATCTGCTTACACACGTAAAGCATTCTTTGCGCTTCAGTTTTTCCACGCAAAACATAGTTTGCGTTTCAGTCTTCACACGTAAAGCCGTGTCTTAACACGCAAAGTCTTCTCACGTAAAGCTTCATTTTGCGTTTCTCTAAGCAAACGCAAAGTTCAGTTCGCGGTTCTCTCTTGAAACGCAAACCTATAGTTTGCGCATCTCCCTGACTTAGTTTAAAAAAAAAAAAGAGTCTGGGAATTTTTTTTTGTCATCTATGGATTCTGCCAAGATTGCTTTCCAAGCTCAGTTCTACAAAAATGACATTATTATGTCATTGGGTACAGAAAATCGTCCACCGATACTAATCGATGAAAACGAGTTTACACAGTGGCAAGATCGGTTCCTGAACTTTATTGAACGACAAAATAATGGAAATGACATGATGACCATTTTATCTGAAGGACCGTTCGACAGACCCAAATTGGTTTCTGGATTATACAAGCCTACTAAAGAGTACACACATGAAGAGTTGTCTGCTTATCAAGCTGATAGGGATATTAAAGCAAATCTAATGCTGGCCTTGCCAAACTCTGTATACAACAGGATTGACTGTTTCAAAACTCATCCTAATCTGATGTGGCAACAGCTTGAGAAGATTATGCTTGGTTCTTCAGTAGCTACTCAACTCAGGCATACGCGCTACATGAATAATTTTGAAGAATTCATAGCCAAGGACGGGGAGCCACTAAAGACTGTATTTGATCGTTTCTGTGCCGTCATCAATGATCTTCGAAATATAAAGGTTGAAAAGACTGAGCTTGAATTAAATCTGAAGTTCCTCAACACATTGCAACCTGAATGGAATAAATCATGCCACGGATTGAGGAACGATGTCAGAATATCCACTATGCAAATCCAAGAATTATATGAGATTCTGATGACTGATGAAAGGCTGGTGATAGAAAAGAAGGCCAAACTAGAGAAAAAGAACAAGAAGACAGTTGATCCGGTTGCTCTCCTCACGAAGCAACTGGCTGAAAAAGCGTTGTCTGATAACGCTTACACCGGGTCAACTGAAGATGATGGCGAGGCATTACAGAAAGCTATGATTCTTCTTTCTCAGCATTTCCAGAAAAAGTTCCAACCAAGGTCGAGTTCCAACACTTCTTGCTTCACTTCTGGTCCTAAAGCAAAAGTACCCGAGCCAAAGACTGCTGCTTGCTACAACTGTGGGAAGCCGGGTCACATGTCAAAGGAGTGTAGAGCAAAGGTGGTCAGGGATTCAGCTTATTATAGAAAGAAAATGGAACTAGCTGAAAAGAGAGAGAACGGATCTGCTCTGCTGGCCGAGGAAGAATTCTGGCTGGATTATTCCGATGATGAAGCTTCAAACGTCGAGATCGCTCAGATGTGCTTAATCGATGATGATCAGTCAGATGATTCCGAAACAGATGAGGTATATTCTGAGTTTGATTTTAACATCATTACCTCTCAGTTGAATATCATGATAACTGTTTTATCTGATCTACGTTCAAAACTCTTATCTGAAAAGAATTTAAATTTCGAAAAGTCAGATTTGATTGACAAATTGAAAATTTCTTTGAAAGATGAAAAATCTATTTTAGAAAATACTAAAGACATCTTTCAAAAGAAATTGGATGATTTGGAAAATTCAAATAAGACTTATCTTGAATCTTTGTCGGCTATGACTAATTTAAAAGATGAATTTTTAGATAAAATAAATAAGTTAGAAGAAAAACTTTATCGAAGAGACCAATCTGAACAAACAATTTATATGAACAAACCGAGGAGTGAAGAGGCTTTAAAACAAAGATGGGGACTTGGTTTTGACAATCCTCATTGTTTAAACAATGCGATTGAAAAATCCCCAACTTTATATAAATACGATTATCTGACTCTTGCTCATTATGCTCCTCAATTTAAAATTGATTGGATGAATGAGAAGCAAGTGTTAGAAATCGAACATGAGAAAAGGACAAATAACAAGAAAAATGAAATTCCTTTTGTTTATACAAGTGAAAATGCAAAATATTTTCCTGAAAAATCAAGAAGAGTAAGAAGAGTTTTAAATGATATATCTTCTATCAAATCTTCAATTTCTGATGATTTTGTTTCTTCTTATGCCCCTAATTCTGATAAGGAAAATATTTCTCCAATCATTTATGATTCGAAGAAATATACTCCTCCGTTAGTTTTAGAAGGCAAAATCATCAATCTTGAAGATAAGATAGAAGATCAAAATACTTTGAAGAAAATTGAATCTGATATTATTCTTTCTTTCATGACGTCTAGTCTTGAAGAAAAATTATTTTCTCCAAAATCATATTCTATTTCTAGCCTTTCTTCTAATTCTAAGGAAAACGAAAAGGAAGTTTCAAATTTTAAAATCTTTTCTCCCAATCATTCAGACTCCAAGGGAAATTCAGATTTATTAGTTGATCAGATTGGTTGCTTAGATAAATTTATTTCTTCTGATTTAAATATTAAGTCTAAAATTCTTGATGATTCTTTTACGCTCAGTGATCAATATTATAAACCTAAGCGTAAAAGAAGACGGTCAAAGAAGTCAAAGAAACGAGATACATTTCTTTCTGACAGTTCTAATTCTTCCGATTCAATTCCTACAGATAGGACTTTGAGCGCTCAGTCAAAGAAGCAGATATGGAGAGCGAAGCGGACATCTGATGAACATATTTCTGATGAGGATAAATGTGTAGACAAACTTTACAATAGTGATTCATTTTCTATATGTAATAAAATTTCAAAATACTCTATAAAGCAAATGATTCGAATTTCAAAACATGTCTCATGTTCTTCCTCAGATTCTAGTTCTGATGATTATGCTTTCTCTTTTGATGATTGTGATTATTTGTCTGATCATATTCTTCTTGCTTTAAATGTTAAGTCTGACAAATATTTCCCCACAAGAACTGCAACTAACAAACACGGGCCCACTTTATTTGATTTTACTCCCCCTTAACATGTGATGCCTGCTAGGTGAGGGATTAAAAAAATTCATAGTATACAATTAGTTCTTTGGTTTAAATATTGTTTGAAGTTCTCACATAAGGGTTGGGTTCATGTGAGACCACCCATTTCCCGTGAGATTCGTGAGACTACCTCTTAGCCATTAGATCTCCTTGATCTCATGAACCTTTATCTTTTATCTCAAATAGTGGCCTCGCATAATCTTGCTACTCCACCACTATGCCCAATCTTCAACAACCCCTATGCAACCTGGTCCCACTCTACTTCACCCCTACCCCCTACCACCCCCCACCAAAACCCCATGCAACACCATCTACCATCCATCAATCACCACCATACCCTAACCTACCGCCCCTCCACCCAACCACCACCCCCGTCTCATCCAACACTAACCCTATTAGTACCCCACCCACTACATCACCAACACCATCCAAACTCACCACTATCTACCACCGTACCCCACACTCCACCACTCTCACCCACCCATCCCAACACTACCCACTACATCTTCCCACCCTACCACCCCTTCATCCAACCACCACCTTACCCCTACTAGTGCTAAAAACCACTACCCACCATCTCCACCCCAACTACCACTCACCACCCACAAGGTAGTGGGTATGGGTATGGTAGGTGGTGTCATAGTGTATAGGTGGTTGAAGTAAAGTGAGGTGGGTGGGCCGATGGGGGTGGGGGTGGAAGTAGGTTAGGGTGATAAATAGGAATAAATTGGGGTGGAGTGAAAGGCGATGAAATGTAGGTCGGTGGTGGCTCGTTGGTGGTGATGGTTGGGTGTGGGTAAAGGAAGAGTGAGTGTGGGCGTGGAGATGAGGGTGGGGTTTGGGTTGATGAGTGGGCATAAGGTGGGGTGGAGTGGGAGTGATGGCGTATGAGTCAGGTGGGGCGGTGGTATGAGTGGAGCGGGGTGGTGGGGTGGTTGGGTTTGGGGTGGTTGATAGTGGTAGATTTGGATGGGGTTGGTGGTGTAGTAATGAGGGTGGTGGTGCTTCGGGGTGGTCTTGGGTGGGGGCGGTAATGGGGTGGGTATGGGTGGAGGTGGGACGTGGTTGGTGTTTCTTTGGGTGCTGGTGCTTGGGTGGGTTGCATTGGGGTTACGTAGGAGTTGTTGATGCTTAGGCATGGTGATGCAATGGTAAGATCATATGAAACGACTATTTGGGATAAAAGATGAAGATTTATATGATCAAGGAGATCTAATGGCTAGGGGTGGTCTCACGGAAAAAGGTAGTCTCACATGAACCTAAAGTCTCACATAACCTTCAATTGATGAATGACTCTTTGATATGCGTGTAGAGAGACAATAAAGAAGATGATGGTTAGAGGAATTAAAAACGGCGCCTCACATATATATATATATATAGCCTTAGGTTTATTTGAGAAACTGTATATGTATAAGAAATAGAGAAGTAATCCTAGCCTTTTATATGGTCAAAATCATATTTGACTGATCAAATATTGCGTATTTGACTGATCAAATATTGCGTATTTGACTGGTCAAAAGTTGTGGCTATTCCAAAAATAGAAGGACAGTTTTGTAATTTTTACACATACACGGGACGAGTTCATATGAGTTCATATATGAATCTGTATGATTCACATATGAATTACATGTTCATATGTGAACCAATATAATTCACATATGATCTCTTTTAACTGATTCATATATGAACCTTTGTGATTCATATATGAACTACTGAACTGATTCATATGTGAACTAATTAACTGTAGGTTCATATGTGAATCAGTTAAACTAATTAGCAGATTCACATATGAACCTTTGTGATTCACATATGAACTAATTAACTGATTCTCATATAAAATAATTAATTGATTCACATATGAACGTATTGTTCATATGTGAATCACATAGGTTCACATATGAACTCGTCCCGCCTATTTTACGAAACTACGTACCCCTCTATCTTATAAAGAGCACACAAGGAATTATCTAGTGCTTCACGGTCAAAGCCGCAAATGTTGAGCCTTTAATCTGGACAGTAAACACTTGTGCATACATGTAAATTATGTTGTTTTTTTATGTTTTAATGCACAAGTGCATTATGCACTTGTGCTTATGCACATGTGCATGTTACAAATTACTTATATGCACAAATGCGTATTGTCCAGATGAATGACTACCAGGGTGTTTTTCAGTTGTCCATTTTTCCATTTTTTTGAGGTTTTACTCTGAACCTGACCATATATATATATATAAGTAAACTCTTGATTTATTAAAGCTTTTTCATACATGTTTATGAGAGAAACCATTTAAAAAGTTTTCCTGACCTTTTTACACGGTTATTTCCAAAACCCATGTAAAATGGCATAAGCATTTTACATGGTTAAAGGAAAAACTGTGTAAAAAGGTGGGTATTCAAACGTTTTTATACGGTTCTCTTACCAAAAACACATTGTAAAAAGGCCTTAAAGAACACAAGAATTTTTTACGGTATTTTTTATAAGACATTTTAAAAATGAACGTGTAAAAAAGTCATTATTATAATAATGTCCATTCCCTGTTCACCACTGCTTTATATGTTCATAGAGTTTCTTCATAGTGGTTCTACATTGCAATTTGCAAATATATATATATATATATATATATATACTTTAATTTACAATTGTCAGTGATTTGTTTTTGTATTAAAATCTCTACTTGTCACCTATTTTTTTTAATTTGCTAATCTATGGAGACTTCAATAGTTTGGGGATTGAAGCGAGACAATGCAAATAGAGAATTTTATTTATGTCAAAAGAACAAATATGCTAGATGTATTCTTTTAAGTTTGGGTTGATAGGTTGCAAGCCTGTAGAGCCATCGATGGCTATAAACATAAATTATAACTTCTAAAACATTCATACAACTAACCCGTGTGTAGTAAAGCTTTTTTTTTATTACTTTATCCTTACACATTCAAATATCTTGTAATCTTGAGTGTAATTAATTATTCATCCTCATCAAATTATAGGCATCTAAAGGGTTTTCAAGAGAGAAATGATTTCATTTCTAACTTGAACTATTGTATTACTAGTATGTTTCATTGTGCATTGAATGGTGACGAAATATGTTTTAATATGAAATACGTAATGAAGTTAAGATGAAAGTTAATTTGTTAACTGATAATCCATGCTATGCAATCTCCTCTATCCCGTGTGGTTTGAACAACCAATATCTTATAGTCAAATGGATACATACCGAGCCATTGTGCAAGATCTTTACCTCAATATCAAATCTACTTTTGAATATAAGTTATTTCTTATTCATAATTTCATTCTATATTGTCCTGATTAACAAAAAAATTTCCGTATGTTCTTTTATATTTTCGTTACAATAATAATGTGCTCATGTTGAAGTTAAAATTTACCAAAATGGTTAGTAATATTAAACATTATGGTGAGCGTATGCAAAATTAATCTTCCAATTTAGCTTATAAGAATTGTTTTAATTTATATAATAAGCCGATGCAATTAAGTGGATGCCAAATAGGTGTATCATATGTACATGATTTTTTTAAATTTAATGACCACTATTTATCGAGTTCGTAACATCCGTTTCATATCATGCTGCTTACAAATGTAGCTATTGATATAGATATAATCATGGAACAAAAAGAAAACCTTTTCCTACGAGGAAATAGTTAAGAAACAATGCCTTAAAATTACCAACCACTTCAAATAAAAAAGGAAATCGTAAACCAAGTATTAAAAAACCAAAAATCATAAAAAAATACAATAAATCTCATTATTCAAAGTTCAGCTCAAACTACATCAGATTGATATAACTCAAGAGGTGGAATTCCAAAAAAATCCAACACAAGTAAAAAAAATCCTTAGCAAAAATATCAATAAAAAACTTTAGGTACATGTTGATGAAGAAGATGGAAGTAATGAAGTATAGCCAAGCTTTGTAGCAGTTGAGTTTAACTTAGGAAAGAAGAAACATAAATTAATTAAGATATATGGGTTTTTTAAATGAAATTTACGAGATGCACAACAATATTTGAAAAATGTTTGACTACTAAATGTTCGAAAATCAAAAGAAAAAAGACTGTATTCAAACAATATTTTCTTATCTTTAATCAACTGTGAACTTTTGAGCAACCAATAGATAACCCACCAAGATCCCAACAAAAGGAAAAATAACCTATCATGAACATAAAAAGCAGAATCAATATAGAGGAAGAAATTGAGAGATGGAGAGAACAATAATTCGAGAGGACGTACCAAGAGAAGTTGGATAGGTTGTAGATTAACCCTATAAGTAGGGGTATTCCAAAAACTGTTGGACCGCTCAAACCGGTCAAACCATGTTAAACCATATCTCTTTTGATGGTTTGAGTGGTCTGACTGTCTGGTCTGGTTTGAAAAATAGCCAAACTTCTCGACCTGTGTAACACTCGCAATTTCGAGAAAACGGTCCGAGAACGGCCGAGAAAATGGCCAGTGAATGCACAGGGAAATGGTTAGAGAACAACTGGGAAAATGGTCAACAAAGAAAATGGTCGGTGAATGACTAAGAAAATGATTGGAGAACGACCAGGAAAACGGTCAAGGAATGATCGAGAAAAACGGTCAGGGAAAGGTGGGCATGAGGTATGGCGTGGCACGACATAGGAACACGGTGCGACACACATAACATGGCCCGCGACTTAAGCCGCGGGAATGTCTGTTTAGGACGTTTTTAGGCACGAGCAGCCTGGCTCGTGACTTAGGTCGTGGGAAGCGTGTGGAGGTCGTAAAAAGTCTGATTTTTAGGTTTTTTCTTCATTTGGCCATAAATTCTTCATTTCTTATCTGATTTGGGTGATTCTTGAGGCTATCGACTCTATTTTTTAATCTTTTCAAGGGGAGATTGATGAAGATTGAAGTTTCGTGCTGATTTGAGATTCCTAGGAGTTTAAGGTAAAGCCTTTTCATTTCTCCACTCTAAAAACTAGGGTTTTGGATGTTTTTCATCCCCTCTCATTTTCTTCCATCTTTTCCTTAAGGTTGTGGGTCTTTGGGGGGTGGAAGAGGCCTTTGGGAGTGTATTTTCTAGTTGATTTCAAGTATTCACCCAAGAACCTCAAGATTTAGGGTAAAAAAACTTAGATTTAACATAAATTTAGCAGGTGAGTTCAAGTTGTTTTGTTAAAACTTTGTATATGCCAAAAAATGTTTGTTTTGGAGTCTTAGAATGTTTTCTTTGAGGTTTATTAAATGTGAATGATTTCTTGAGAATATTACATTTTTGCACATTTGATCTTATAAAGTATTGAGAAATGTTTATATTTGAGACTTTTGGACATTTTAATAAATAAATTATGACTGGTATGGTTTTGATGATTTATTGTATTAATGAGATTTGTTTGATGTTAATACATTTATGATGTATTTTAGAAGTATAAATGACTTGGTTCTTATTTGGAGACGAATTAACCCAATAATGATGGATTTTAATCAAATCATATTTTTGAGCATAAGTTGCATAAACTTTAATTTGGGTAAATGCATATTTTGACTTTTGTTGACCTTATTGAGTAGTCACGTAGATGTGGAGTCTAATGGCTTGATTTTGGTTTAAATGAGTTTTGGTGACTTTTGGCTGGTTTAAATTACTCAATGTTGAGTTTTGGACGTGTATTGCATTTATTGCATATTTATTTGGAAATTACAAGTTTTGAGTGCGCTGATCAATCATTTGGAGTCATGGAATTTAGAATGTAATGCAACGGATCCATAGGCATGTAAGTTAGTCGTCTGATGAGTGATATGTTTTGATGTCCTAATTCTGAGAGAATCTGAGAGAGATTACCTTAGGTCATGCGGTCTCAATGTCAGCTTTTAAGGCTGCTATGAGAAAGGCTTCATCATCAGTGGGGGACAATCACTGACGGTTCACTAGCCCATGTAGTAGAGACCAAAGATGGAGATGCGAGAATGATTGTTGAGGAGAAGGGGGCTATGCAATCGTGCTTAAGAGGGGCAATGGAGATGCCTGAATTCATACGCTCAGTGATTTGAGTCACTAAGGTGGTTTGAGTAGATTGCACTAAAGCTTCAACAACAGAAGAAACTACTGAAGTGCTAGCCGGGGTTGCAGATGCCTTGGAGGAGCTTAGGACAAATTCAATGATCTTGGGTTATCGAGAACCCTTGATCAACTTTGAGGTTTTCTCCTTCTTGGATTTCTTAGTCTTCTTTGAAGGACTTAGAGGGATTCAGAGAGTTTCCTCTTTTATGAGGATTTAGGTTGGGTGACATGGTAGACTTGGGGGTTGAGCCACAATCATTTTCACTAAAGAAGTAGAATAAGTGGATGGAGTAGTGGGAGCAGGATCAATTCAGCAGAGCTCTATATCAAATTAGATTTAGACTTTGAATATGAAAATTCAGAATCAGAACCCTCTCAAGCATTCTGGATTTGAGTTAATGCATACACAGATGCAGACCATGCATGATGCAAACTTGATAGAAATAACACGTTTGGGAGTTGTCAGCTAGTTGGTGACAATCTAGTGAGTTGGACCTCGAAGAAGCAGAACTGTGTGTCAACTTCTACAGCAAAGGCATAATATGTTGCTGTTGCTTGTTGTTGCTCACAAGTCATCTAGATGAAAACTCAACTCAACTCAAAGACTATGGTCTATAGTTTGACAAAATTCCTATCCTTTGTGACTCCAAAAGTGCTATTACCATCTCTGCAAACCCGGTGCAACATTCTAAGACCAAGTATACGATGTAAGGTACCACTTTCTCAAAGATCATGTAGAGAGAGGAAATATAGAAATGTGCTTTGTTTCAACTGATTTCCAACTTGCTGATATTTTTACTAAAGCTCTTGATGATAAAATATTTAACTTATTGATCAACAAGTTAGGCATGCTCGATATGCCTACTTGATCTCATTACTTGACCAGAACTTCTGAGTATAAAGTCCAGAGCCTCTAGAACCATTTTTAGAGGTCTTTGAGAGTATATACCTCAAGTGTCATAAAGTAGCATAATTTTCCCAAGACATAGCATTTGGTTGTATAGACCAGAGGTTCCGTACACATTTCTGAGCATGAATTTCTACATGTTCATCTACTGTGACAAACCAGAGCCTCTGGTTGTTTAGTCAAGAGCCTCTGTTAATCATTAAATTATGTTCTTTGCAAATCTTATCCTAATTTGATCCAAGCACAATTCAAGGGGGAGCAGATGAGTCATAAATCAGAGGGGGAACTTGTAATGCTTTGAAGACTTGAAGAGAAGCACACTAAAGTTCTTAAATAAATCAAGGGGAAGTTTATTTGAAGATGCTTTCTTTATAAAACTTTAGGGGGAGATTGCTAGACCTAATTAGCTCCTAATTGATGAAAGTTTTATGAAACATCTTATATTTTGAGCTTTTGGGAGTTTTATGTGCTTGGGCTTATTATTTGTAGATGGACCCTTTAAATAGGTGTCTAGGTCTTTTTTGATCAGTGTGTGAGAATAGAGACATTAGAAATTACACACATAAACACAAGGTAAGCTTATGAGAGTCAATCAATTCCTTGTGTGTTATTTTTTTATCCCCCCCCCCATTGTAATCCAAGCATATGAGATGAGATTATCAATTCAATTATTCTTCGTGCTATCTTTTCTCTAATTTATATGGAGTTTCTTCATTTGTTACTAAATTTGGGATCTAAATTTGGTATCAGATCCAACTGAAGTTAATCTACTTTAATCAGGGATCTACGAAAACAATTGAAAATGTGAAGATTGATTTTATTATTTGGATACTTAGATTGATTCAATCACATGAGCTAAAACTCAATATATCAATTCTGTGATTTTTTTTGTTTGAAGGTTATTTTGAATTTTATGGGATTCAAATTTTGATTTAGATGATTTATGGACAAGTTTTGAGGATAGATGTTACTGATTCTTTACATAATCTGTTTCTGCACTCCATATGCTCGATGTAATATTCGAGAAAGATTTAATTCTGAATTTTCATGTTTAAAGTCGGATCTGGAAATATTTTAGATCTTTAAGTGCTTATAATCATTTTTTGAAGTGATCAATTAGAGACCTGAGTATTTAGAATCTTTTTTCTAAAAGTATTATGGATTTCGACTTAATCTCTTAAGCATTTGATTTGATTGATGATTATCACACAATGATAATCATGGGAAGCTGTTATGAATTGGAGGATTTCACAGTGAAAGAAATATGGACAATGTTTGTGTCTGTCAACATTGTTCATTTGGTACCTGGAGATAAAACAATCAAAAATCAGTTCACATTTGGAAGTTATTCAAATCCAAAGACTCGGAAGCCAAAAAAAGTCAAATCTGTCAAAACAGAAGGCCTAAAAGAAAACACCAAAAACTAACAAGAAATGACATATTATGAGATGGGTACCAAAATCTCCTTGATAAGTCTTGTAGAACAAGCATGTACAAGTTTGATACTTAAATTCTGGATGTTCAAGGCACATGACTGTAGACAAAAGATTATTTACCTCATTCAAAGAAAAGATAGGAGGTTTTGTAACTTTTAGAGACAATAACAAGGGAACAATCATGGGATATGGTGTACATTCTGAAGAAAAACTTTTTTTGTCAAAAGTTTCTTATGTAGAAGGGCTAAAACACAATATTCTTAGCATAAGTCATCTATGTGACAATGGTTTTGATATCAAGTTTCAGAAGAAGTATTGTCACTTGTTAGTAATTCTGGTCAAGAGATACTAAGAGCAGACAGAGAAGGAAACCTATATATGATGAACTTTCCTTCTTTAACAAGTCCATAGAATTTGTATCTTGTCTCAAAGAAGAATAAAGAATCTTGGTTGTGGCACAATAGGTTTTCTCATCTGAATTTCTTCAATTTTGATAAACTAGCTAAGCAGAATCTTGTCAAAAGATTGTCATCTCTGAAATTTGAAAAAGATCATATTTGTCCTGCTTGTGAAATGGGTAAGCTCATGAGAGTTTCACACAAGACAAAGACTGAAACCTCATGCTCCATAGTTTTGGAAATGCTTCATGTGGATCTCTATGGTTTAATATCTACTCAAATCCTATATTGAATGAAGTATATTCTAGTACTCATTGATGAATGAGTTCATAAAGAAGAAGTCTGAAGTCCTAGAGATACTAATTATGCTTCTAAAGATGTTCCAAGTACTATTCTAGAGTAATGTTCAGAAGCTGAGAAGTGGTAATGGTACCGAATTCAAGAATGCCAAAATTAATGCATACTTGATCAATGAATCCATCTCTCAAAACTTCTCTACAACAAGTACACCTTAATAGAATGGTGTTGTGGAAAGAAGAAACAAAACCTTAATTGAAGTTTCAAGGACCACACTTGCATCATTTGATTTTCCTATCTCATTCTAGGCAGAAGCAATATCAGTAGTCTGTTTTATCCCAAATAGATCCATCATAAACAAAAGATTTCAAAAGAATTATTTTGAACTTATCAACAATAAAAGGCCTAATGTAAATTTCTTTCATGTTTTTGATTGTAGATGCTACATTCTCAATTACATAGACCATACTGGAAAGTTTGACAAGAAGGAAGATGAAGGCATATTCCTTGGTTACCTTTTGAACTCTAAAGCCTTCAGAGTCTTCAACAAGAGAACAAAGATGGTTCTTGAAAGCATCAATGTAAGTTTTTATGATAAGGCCTCAATGACTTCTGAATACTCCAGTTCATAACTCAAGAATAACCGAGTGGCTTCTGATTCCTCATGTTCAAATTCCAAAGAATCAGAACTCAATATACTATTTGAAGACATTTTTTTGTAAAGAGGGTATCTCTGACAACTCATCCAGAGATATTACTCAACATGTCTCTGAACTTATATTTAAGAGGATTCACAAACTACAGATATTACACCCTCTGAACCCTTTGTCATTTCACCTCCTAATATATCTGTTTTAATAGGTCTAAAACAACTTCTACGCATGGACATCAATTTGAGGGGAAAGCATACTCTACCACTTCTGAACTTCAATGATGAATTACCTCATGATCAACAAGATAGAGTGATTCAGAATGCTCCAGAACCTGAACCTCCAATGACTAGATGGAAAAAATCATCTTCTGTACCAAGTAATTAGTGATTTTTCTATTGGTGTTCAAAATGATCTGCCATTGCCAATGAATGATTCTATGTGAACTTTCCAAGCATGGAAGAATCTTAACTTGTCACTCACACATATAAAAATAACAAAGAAAGAAACTATTTATATCTATTACAAAAATCAAGGAAACAAATACAAATACAATGACTTTGACTTTGACATTTTATTACAAAGACTTTGACTTTTTGATAAAAGTTAACTTTCTCAGCTTTAACTTTCTTAAACTTTGACATTAGTCTTCATTTCTGATACTTTGACATTAGTCTTCATTTTTGATAAAAGTTGTAACTCTGAATTTTCTGATACTGACATTTCTTTAAAATAATCTCCCCCTTTTTGATGAAATGAGCATTGATATCATCAAAACTTTCTCCAAGAAATGTCATTTACTATTCTGATCTGTCAAACTGAGCCTCTGATTCGTTGATCCGTAACCAAGTATTTATCTAGATCTTTTCAAATCCAGACAAGTTAGAAATGTGTAACACCTGAATCAACAAATGAATCAGTTAATACGTCTGTCAGTAACACAAAGTTACTGTGTGTAACGAATACACATTATAAAGGAGCTTTTGTTATGTTCACTCTCCCAGGGCTTCCATTCAATCATCGAAAACACCACAAAAGCAATTTCTATGAACGTTATGACAAAGAAACGAATTCCTTGTGTGTTCGTGCTTGTGATAGAAAGAATTAAGCACTTGATGATTGCTTTTTAAGGCTCAACATTGTGTAAACCACTGAGACAACAGTAGAGAAACACAGACTCAATGTGCATGATTGAAGTGCGAAGGTGGGGTAGACTTCCTTCTTTTTCAATATCCAGATTTTCCAAATGAAAATCAGATAACATATGTGTTGCGTCCCCTTAAAAATATGAAACATTTTCTTTTTGAGAAGAAAATGAGTGGCTGGTGGAGTTTTTAACAAGAGTTGGCATAGGCTAGTTGCCTGTTTCAATAATGTTCACCAAAGAATTGTGAAACATTAGTAATGTGGTTGCCCGACTCAGAAAAAGTTGGTGCAGAGTTTGATATTCTTTTACTCTTATCTCACACCCTCTTTCTTTTTAATCATCAAGCTCACATCTAACCAAACTCTCTTTTCCATTATACCTCAACGCACAACCCACACTCATTTCTTTTTGACTCCTCACACTCAATCACTATGAGGTAACTTCTTGGTAGGAGACACTGGAATCGTGAATCCATAGAAGTTCATTTAAGTCCTAGCACAAAGAACCCATGTAATCCTATAAGGCATAATGTTGCTCAATATAGTTTAACTTGAAATAGTTAAAGCTCAAATACAAGTCAGATATGTGTATGCTTAAAATATAATCATGAAGATATGAGCATTTTAAACATTAAAGTATTTTCAAACAAGTATATTGAATGAATGAACATGAATGCAAAAGACTTGTTTGAAAATCTGACATTGTATTAAAATGATCAGAAATGAATGATATAACAATCAAAGCTTATGGTCAAGAATAATGGATATTGTCTATATGAACCAAAAATATATACATTCTTAAAAGAAATGCGTCGAAATGAAATAACGCTCAAAATTCATTGAAATACAGGCAGGGTGTCTTACAATCGAAATTATGTTTCAATATGAGACATGGTAAGAACAATTTGAACAAAAATTAAACCGATGTGTGTGAATACTTAAAAGTATGTAGAAAAGACAATACATAAGTATTTATCTTTGGAAATACACGGTTTGTAATCAAGTAAGCACAAATAAATTTTGAAAAACATTTTAAAAATCACACTTCCAATTCATGAAATCTGTTTAAGAATCGGGAAGTGGTTTGAACGTTTAAGAATATGTTTTTATATGATTAAAAGTTTTCCTTCTTTCAACCATATATGAGATTAAGATAAGAAATTTAACCATATACGCTCCCACAACCAGGTCTCTTGCATCTCATATCTCTGCTAACTTCCATGTAATTGCTCTCATCCATATTTATTCTAGTATCATCGATGATTAGGATTAATGTATAGGTAACTAAATACGATGCCATTTTGAAATTGTTTTGAAGAAGATATAGGCCCGTTCATGTATGGAGTTTGGTCAAATTTGGGAAGCCATTGGAGGGGGGAGAGAGAGAGAGAGAGGTTCCTGATTCTTTGGTGAAATATTGTCGAGCCACCTACTAAATTGCCTCATCTAAACTCAAAGTGCAACACCTTTTGTTCCATGAGGGTATCAATTATCCCCTCAAGTCTTGGGAGGTTGAAGATGATAGAGTTTGAAGAGTTTGTAATCGATAAAAGTTGAAGACTATGTTGACGGCGGCGGACATAGGGCAAATTAGGGTTTGAAGAAATTATATAATAAAAGAAATTAAAACCAATTTTATATATTTTACAAACTTTTAATGAAAAAAATATTTCAAATTTTAAAGATAGAGACATGAATCTTTAAAATACTAACATGATTTTTCTTTTTTGCTTACTAAAGAAATGTTACAATTTTAAAAAGACGTTGACAAATGAACCTTTTTTTCTTAATTAGGAAATACAGACTTGAGGGGTATAATTGTTGTTTCTGACATTCAGATTGTTTATGCAACATAACTATCGAACTACAATTTATCTTATATCAAACAGACAACTGTATCAATACAACCATCTTTATCCATACATGACTTAATAGAAAACGAAACGAACAACCCCTAAGTGTGATGCTCCCAAATCTAACCGTTCCTGCCAAAAGTTTGTAAGTGCACTTTACACGTGGATTCACCCCATTGGATAGTGCATTGATTTACCCAGATTTAGGCTATATATGGGAGATTATATCTTTTGTAATCGTATAAGTTGAAATAACTTTATGAGTTTACTTTGTAATCTTTTCATATATTTGTATGAACTTGAGATAGATAGATAGAGAGAGAGAGAGAGGGAGGGAGGGAGCTTTGTGAGATCATTACACACTTACTGTGTAAGTACATTGATGATCATTCAAGTGTAATGAATTATCAATCAATACATATGGCGGATGGTGTTTTAAACAACCTAGTGATATCATTCTTACTCATCGTCTTACTGTTCTTGCCTATTTCATCTAAATTTGCTTCTGTTCACAGTCTTAAAGTAGATAATTATATTTAGAATCTAGGATCTTACATCTTCAATTGTCGTACTTTCTTCTTCAATACTGTAATTTTGAAAATTTAGTGAAATGAATGTCATTAAAGTACTTCACCTTTTCTAACTGATTAAAAGATCCCTGAAAACAGTAAATGAGATACTGAATCTATGAGTAGGGATGACAAAAAGGCTCGTACCCGACCGGGAACCTGATACCCGACCCCGGTTTGACCGGGGAATCCCCAAGTTGACCGGCGATGAGGATGGGGAATCCCCAAATTTATATACTGAGGATTGGGTCGGGAATGGGGATACCATTCATCGCCGATCCCAAATCCGACCCCAAGTTATTAGTTATACATTTCTATGTATATATATATATACACACTAAGTATAATAATATAGTGAGAAACCCAATTGTCATATATAATGTATAAATATAATAAATATTTCATGATGAAAACTTGTAAAAAAATTACATTATTGATTTGGTTGTTCATGCAAAACTTTTATTGTTGTAACGACATGATAATATAAAACTTAAATTGTTAACTATTGTAACTAATATATTTGTGTTTGAACTACGTTTTTTATGTTACCCTTATAGAAATGCAACAATTAAAATTTGGGTAATTAATATTTTTAGCATTATATGTCATTTAAACGTAAAATTGGTATTTATAAATATAATATATAAAAACATTATGTAAAAAGATAAATTGTATAGACGGGGAAAAATCCCCGATTCCCCGATGGGGATCCCCGCTCCCTCATGGGGATAAGGATGGGGATGAAATCTTATTCCCCGATGGGAATGGGGATGGGGATTGCGATCCTCGATACCCTTGACCCCATTGCGATCTATATCTATGAATTATAGTTACTTTATGTTTTTACTTAGTGTTTCAATACATATGACACTGTTATCATCAAATAAGTTATTTCTCAGCACTCGTTCCTGGTTTACATCCATTTTCTTTTCCACAAAACCACAACCATATTCCAGTAAAGTTCAGAAAATGGAGCAGCAGCAGTAAGTCCCGATAATGTAACACCCTCAAATTTGGTAAGAGCAACTAATTTAAAATTTCGATATAACATCAAGTGAGGAACAAAACTTCCTCCTACAAATCAAAACTCAAAATACCTTAAGGTAAAATTCTATAATTAACCTCAACAATTATAAACTCCATTAACATACAAGGACTAAACCGAAGTCCGGTGTTACTTAATCCAAATACAAATTGCTCTTCCCAATACAAAAGTGGAAGACTTCAACAAGCTATTCACTCATCTAGCACACAACTAGCACTCTTCTCTTCATAGTATTACTATAACTATTCCCAGCAGGACCTGTTGCACATGCCGACAAATAAAAAAGGTTAGGCTAATGCCAAGTGAGTTCAAGAGTTTTACATGAATGAACATATTTATAAAAGGAATAAACTCCACTTAAAATCATAACCTTTCAAAAGATTTACTTTAAAACCGGAGACGACTCCTTTCCAATATCATGCATTTTCAAAGATGAACACCTCATTACAAAGCATTATTTATAAAATGATGCAACCCGAAAACTCACTCGAAACGAGAGCGGAGATTGACTCCCAATTTAAGAGATGTGGGTAAAACGTTGTATCCCAAAACACCCAAGCACGGGTGGGGTAAAATACTCGACCCGTAAATCATAGTTAATAACTCACCAATACGATAGGTCACCGAAAAACATGGACACTATACCTAATACTCACTCAACCATAAAATAGAGGGAAACCAAATACCAAAACATGGGAATGACGCATTTCATTCAAACCTTAATATACGCGGGGGAAACCTAATATTAAGGTCATCATTTACCGTCGACCACACAAATCCAACGATAGTAAGATACGACGTTAACATTTAAAATACTAATTGTCGACGACGGGGGAGACCTGTATAAGTTAAGAGTGGAGGAACACACAAGTAGGCCGCCCATACGACGTTACTCGCATGACAACTGAACGTTTCCAATTTGGGTGACAAGAATACGTGAATGGGGTCACCCGTGATGTTATTGGATTTCGCCACAAATCCTGGTTCTAGTTCCCATGCCATAACAGACATCACAATCCTCCAACCATTTATGCCTGTAGTGCTTACTTCGTCGAGTTACACCTCAAGGTCTTACAAACATGGGTGCCTATCCAATCTAGACGAGTTACACCTCAAGGACTTGCGACCCCTATTACCTACTCGCTAGTGACCCAAACGGTCAACAGTTATAACCAAATATCTCTTTCCCTCCAAAACAGACTGACTTACATGCCTATGGATCCAATGCAACACAGTCTAACTTTACATGACTATATCGAAATGACCAACGCACTCTAGCATGTACTCAACCTCAATATGCAACACAGTGTATTAGTATGTAAATCATAACCAGGCTCTACATTGAGCCATTAAAATCGGACAATTGTCCCCAAGACTCTTTTAAGTCAACACCGAGCTAAAATGTTCAAAATCCTTTTTGACTAACAATTAACGTTCTCCAAATAAAAACACACTCGACCCACATCATGAAAACACATGCTCTAAAAATACTTGGATAAACTCCAATACTGTTTAGGTTGGGACAAATAGTTTTCCAAATAGATCTATACTCTTTATCCTTTCAAAACGTCCCATAATACAAAATCGAACCCTTTTTTTTTCAAACAAACACTAAAAGTGTCTTTTTACCAAATAACTTCCATTTATGCAATAAATCATCAAAACACTTTAAAATGATTTATTTTTCAAGATATCCAAAAATCCCAAATGTGTGGGCTTATACAAGATTTTTAAAGCCAAACACCTCGAACGATCAAAACCCACCAAATAACTCAACAAGTAATAATTTCATGATAAATAGGTAAATACTTTAAAATAAACATTTTGACATGTACAACATTTTCGCAAATCAACTTGAACTCATCTTGCTAGATTTAGGCTAAATCTAGATTTTACCCCAACTTGATCTCCCTTGAAGAAACTTGAATCCACAAGCAAAACCTTCCAAAACCTATATTCACAAGTTTCCAACCATGAATATACTCATTCAACCATTAAGAATCGATTCCCAAACATTTTACATCAAAATACCCAACTTTACCAAAACCCTAATCTTTAACCTAATTTCTCCAAACATTCAAACCCGAATTTAGAGAAACCGAACACTAGGAAATCATTAAGAGAGAATTATATCTCATATTAAGGTTTAGAAATGAAAAGGGTAAACTTACCACTTAGGTTTTGGTGAAAACCTAGAAAACTCTACCATGGAGCTTGAGGTTGAAGATGACAATGGAGTTTCTTGATCCTAGCTTCCAATACTTATTGGGTGGTGGTGAAACACTTGGAACACGTTATATTTGGTGCCTTGGATGCATAAAATTCGAAGTTAGGGTTTGAGGGTCGATTTTAGAGAGAAGAAGGTGAAAGGGGTTGTAAGAATGAGGAGTGGCTTCTCAAAATTAGGCTTTAAAGTGACCAGGGGGCTGCCGGCGATTGTGCCTAGGGAACTCTAGCCAGGGCACTATCGCTTAATCTGTACTGCGGGCACAACCCCGTGGGCGATTGTGCCCAGGGCACTATCGCCAGGGCACTATCGCCCAGAGTTTCCCGAGCCCCATTTTCTTCCATTTCTCAACCGGAGCACCCACGACGCGATAAGGCTTATCAGGTAAGACGTAAGGGATGAAATTCTACGATAAGAAAGAAGGATTTCTCAAAGGGTTGGCTTTCACAGATAGGAATTTACGGGTGTTACAGATAAAGTTCATAAGATATACTAGTCCAAAAGATGAGGAAGATACATTTGAGATGAGAGGAGTGGTGAAGGGATTAAAGGAGCGGAGTGCGGCGGAAGGACCACGCCTGAACTTGCGCATCTGTTTCTTCTTAAGAAAGTTGAAATGAGCGACAACCACCAGATCCCTATCGATGACGTGGGCAACAACAGTAGCAGAAGGATCAACAAGTTTCTTGTTTTTTTAGGTGTTGTCCTGGATCCACCGAAATTGATTCCGAGTCCGATATCGAAACAACCAAATGCCACAGTAGCAGGAACCGGTAAAGTTCAGAAGATGAAGCTTAGATAAACGACAACTTCGCTTCTCATCATATCTGAAACCATGGATTCAAAAACACAAAAGTCGTCATCTTCGTTTGTAAGGGGTCGATCTTGGTACCACCAACAAGAGGAAAAGGTTATTGTACTGTCTAGTTCAAATCTTTCTGGTTTCTTGATTTTCGATCATCAAATCTTTTTTTTTGTGATACCCATGAGATTTGTTGTACGTCACTACCGTTTCTATCGACAAGGCTCCAATTTGAACCTCAGTTTTATCATTCTTTCAGTGGTATCACAATCGGTGTCATAATGGTATCGCAGTTGGTATCCTACTGGTATCCCGATGGGTATCACAGTTGGTATCATAATCGGTATCACGTGAGTCGGTATCACAACCGATACCACAATAAATATCACAGTTGGAATCACTCTTGTATCACAGTTGGTATCACAGTCGGTATCACATGAGTGGGTATCATAATAAGTATGAGAGTTGGAATCACACTGGTACCACAATTGGTATCTGAAGCCCGGAGATAGGAACCCGAAGAGAGGAGAGAAAATATTTTTAATATACCTAAAACACCCTTTAATTAAAAATGTAACTCAAACTACCAAAATTGTTTATTTCATAATTTATCCTTTGATTTGTGGTTGAGATTGGATCTCACGGTTATCATAAATAACCGAGTTTCCCTTCAATGGTCCCATATTCAAATTAGGTGTGCTCAAAAAACCGACTAACCCGCCCAACCCGATAAACCCAACCCGACCAACCCGGGAAAAAAATCATCCCGAGGTAACCCGACATATAATCGATACAAAATTAGGATAACCCGAAGTTATTGGGTTGATATTGGGTTAGGCTCAAAGTAACTCGACCAACCCGATAAACGTTTTAGCGATTTCTCTAAAATTATTTATATTTACCTTTAATATGTATAAGTTACCACAAAAAATTCGGCAATAACGAGCAATGAAACTCCTAAGAAGACATTATTAGAACGTTATATGTAATACCTAAATATATGATGCCTCATATATATTCTTTTGAATGATGGATCGTATTTCAGAGAAAAATTTCATTATTTTTATGTTTTTACATTGTTTAAACACAACCTGACCAACCCGAATGGGTTGGGTTGGATTGGGTTGCACGTTTGTTTGGGTTGGGTTGAGTTGAAAATTCTCAAAACGCCAACATTAGGTTGGGTTGTTGAAATGTCTTCAACCTGATCAACTCAACCCGTGATCACCCCTAATTCAAATACATGATTCTTATTAAACTCTATAAAAAACAAGATAATACTTTATTATTATTTGTATAAGGAACAAAAAGGCATCGTTAAATCTAAAAATAATTACATCTTTATGTTTAAATTAAAATATTTGTATATAATAAAATTTTGAATTAAATATCTTATATTATAAAATAAGAACTTTTTATTTTATAATTGTAATGCAAATATTATTTATATCTAGTTTTTTTTATCAAAATTTTAAATTAGCAAAACACGTTTAACCACTAATTACAATTTCAATTTTACACAAACATAAATTTTGGATTTCCATTTCTAGAAAGAAATTACATTAATATTTTATTCTCGATTTACATCAAACTCTTGCATACCACTACATTGTTGGGAAACACAACTAACATGCATTTAACTATCCAACCCTTCGTAAAATGGTTACCAAATTGAAATAAACTTTGCGTTCCTTTATATTTTAAGAAATTAAGGGTGCGTTTGGTTTGCGGGAATTAGGGTTGTTCAAAAAAACCGTTGGACCGCTCAAACCGGTCGAACCAAGTCGGACCGGACCGTTTTTGGCGGCTTAGGCGGTCTGGCGGTCCGGTCTGGTCTGAAAAAACGCCAAACGGGGCGGTCCGGTCTGGTCTGCGGTTTGGATGATTTTTTGGGCGGTTTGGACCAAACCGACTATACATGTTTATAGTTATAACTTATAAGTATAGCCCAGTTTATTATTAAATTAAAAGGCCCAACATGTTTAATGCCTAGCCCAAATCCAATACTTTGAAAATTGAAAATTTGAAATCCCTAATTGACGTTTCCAATCGGCCAATCCATTCCAAAATCAAAATCGATAGCTTCCAATCGGCCAATCCATTCCAAAATCAAAATCGACGTTTCCTTCTCCACGGTCCAACGCGGGAACACGCCCAAAAAACACATCGATAATCGATTCTACAGTGTTCTCTTCTGTAAGTTCTGTTTAAGTGTTTATCGATTTTGCTCTGTTTATCGATTTCAATACTGAATACACATCGATTCTCTTATGTTCTGTTCAAATCGATTCCAATACACATCGATTCTTCTTCTGTTATGTTCAGATCATTTCCAATATATACATCGATTATTATTCTTCTGTTCTACATCGATTCTTCTCTTCCAATGCTTCACGTCCACGACTTCACGGCTTCATCAAGTTAACTGACCTGTTAATAGCTTCTGTTCTTCAAGGTTAGTGACTTATAAATCTTTTGTATCTTTATAGTTTTGCTAGTATTGTGTTTAAGTGTTTATTTCCAGATTTGTATCTCATTCTTAACTATTAACTTATTAAGTATGTGTCTTCATTTGTGATTAAAAAATATTTTGTATCTTTATAGTTATGTCATATATGATTAAGAAATTTCCTTTATAGTAATGTGATTAAGAAACCCCTTTTTTGCTAGTATTGTGTTTAGGTGTTTATTTCCAGATTTGTATCTTATTCTTAACTCTTAAGTCTTAAGTATGTGTCTTCAATCTTCATTTTTGTTTATGTTTAACTGTTCAATTTTAGATTTGTATCTTTATTTTTTATTTTTTTCGTATGTGTGTTTATTTTTTTAGATGGAAATACCCTATCAAAGTATCAACTCAAACTCAACCGGTGCTTCTAAACCTCTTTTAAACTTTAAAGCCCACTAAAAGGCCCAAACCGCCTAAACCGGTCGACCAAACCGCCTAAACCGCGGTCCGACTTGACCGGTCTGAGCACTTGATGTCAAACCGCTCGGTTTGAAAAATTAACAAACCGCCACTATCGGTTTGGTCTGTGGTTTGAGGGGTTAAACCGCCCAAACCGGACCGCGAACACCTCTAGCGGGAATGGATTGAAATTGATTGGATTTCAAGTAAGGATTTGGATTTGGAGGGATTTGGATTTAGGGGAATTTGAAATCCCATCCCATTGCAAAGGATTTTCAAATACATCAAGTTAAGAATTTAAAGAGGTCAAAGGATTTCAAATCCGATCATCAAATTCCTTTCCTGTAAACCAAACAAAGGATTGGAATGGATTTGAAATCCAAATCCCTCCAAATCCATTCTAATCCCGCAAACCAAACGGACCCTAAATGTCAAAACTTTCGTTTTGGCAACCAATTTCCGAAACTTCTTAATTACTTGATATGGTAACCAAACTAATGTTTCACAAAATACACGCGAAAAACAAAGTTAGTTTCATTTTAATTCATAAAATGATAAGTATTAAAAGTTGGTCTCTTCAAAATAAGAACAAAGACTAGGTTGGCTTTATTTTGATGTCTTTTCCCTCTTTTTAATTATAACTAATACAATATATATATATATATATATATTATTTGTAATTTTCAAGAAAAATGTTGATGAGTCAACATAGCAACCGGATTTGTCCCTTTTTGACATGCAGTAAGATATAAGGGCCGTTACTAAATACTTAATGGATAAAATCTTACCAAGTCACCTACCTTATATATTAGATTAATATAATAACGACCGAAAGTCTTGCCCGATAAGGTTAATTAGCGAGAGTGTTGACTCTTATCTATAACTGTTTACCCGGTAAACATTTTGGTAAAATGACGCCTAAATTTCTTATTTTGGCAAATCATTTTGATACGTTAAGGTTTTCCCACTTCAATTTTGTCTTACTTTTTATTCATCTTGCTAAAAAAAAAAAGAGGGAACTATATACATTTCGTCCTTCATATATATTTTCTTGGTCTTCATATAGAAATTTCAAGTTCCCATGAAACCCTTCAAAGTTTAGCTAGTTTCTAGAAATTATGAGAGAAAAAAAAAAGCTCAAATGGGTTCATCAAAGTGGTTAGATAAGTTTATTATAATATAAATGTTTGAATATTATGTTTATCTATACTATATTATAAAAACAAAATAAAAACTCTTAATTACAACATTTTAAACACAAGATACAATTAATTAAAGTCAATTACTTAATTTATAATTTTTTAATGCTTTGGTACAACATTTCCAAGCACAGTATCTCACATAATCATCTATTTGTGGAATAGATACTCATTTATTAATATAAATATTTGTTTTTTTGGTAGAGAATTTTATAAAATAGATTTTATATTAGCATAATCTATTTTAAATGTAGATTTTACATTTAAATCTATATTAATCAGATGTAATATAAAATCTTTTTTCTTCCGTATTTTTTTATATTACATCTCATAATGATTTTTCCATATTTTATTTTATAAAATCTTTTTACATAATGAGATGTAATATAAACTCTTTTTTCTTCCGTATTTTTTTTGCTAATATAAAATCTATTTTATTTTATAAAATCTACATGTATTTTATATTAGCATAATATAAAATCTACACGTATTTTTTTTGCTAATATAAAATCTACATGTATTTTTTTTCACAAGCATTAAAAGAAGAAAAAATGAGGTTGATATGAATTAAAAATAAAAAATAACGAGATACATTAATAAATTATCGTATTCTTTAAAATAAAAATATTCCGCAGTACTTTCCAAATTAACCAAGTGTAAATAAAAATAAAATAGAAACGATGTAGATATAAAAATATTCTTCCATATTTTTAATATATTTACATTTAAATGTAAAATCGAAAATGAAAATAAAAGATTTTAAAATATTCTCTACATTCACTATAAATATATATAACTTCTCTATGTATCATCCGAGTACAAGAAATAGACGAACGGTCGGGTGTCAATGGCGGAACCTACAACTGAACAAAAGGTATTCCACTATATTTTTTTTTCTTTGAAAAACTACTTTTTTATAATTTATTTTATTTACTAAGGATTTGTTTATATTTTTCAAAACCCACAATCATATTTTTCGAAGTAGGGGAATAAGATATATATACATATCGTTATTTTTATCGACTAATACTATTAGGTCTTGAAATCAATATTCAGATAAATTTTCAAATGGTACTGAGTGAATTTGAACTATACCAGTTGAGTTGTCGGTTACAAAAGATAGAAATCATTTATTTTCTTTGTCATATTTGATGTGGGTTGAATGTTGTTAATTAATCTACAGATTTATACGTTCAAAGTGATTGTCAAGTGTTGTCGAGGAGGTTTCAGAAAAATTGCAAAATCTGTAAAAACGTATGTTCATATTTATAATTATTTCAATAATATTGATATGTTGTTAGACATGTCGTTTGAGTTTTAAATAATATAATACAAAACTATTACCAATATTATTGTACAAACTCATAACAACAAACGATTAAGAATATATATGCAAGTTAACCACTTATGAAAATACATTTGTTTTTCACATTGTATTTCATTAACTGTTAACAGAGAAATTACGTTTTATTTTAACTCGGTTCAATATTCCAACAAAAAATTTATCCTCCCATGTAATGCACGGTTCCAACACTAGTGTTTATCTAATTAATAAATGATGTTTAATTAAACGGTCAACTATATATGGCCGGGTCTAAGTCATCCATATATGGTATTTTTCAAATCCCAGTGGCAATTAGGTCTAAGTCGTTTGTTTGATATTTGTCTGACTCGTGATGTAAGATGGTTTGTATTTTTCTTTCAAATAAAACTTCATAAAATATCATGAACAAATGATCGGTTAGGACCATATTCAATGAATGTACTATTTTTACATTATACCTATTTTTTATATTAAATCTTTTCATATAAATATACATTATTTTAATATAATGAATAATAAAATTAATACCAGATTTACTGTAAATACAATTATTCATCAACACTATTTGTTTTATTTAAAATTTTTATATTTACAAAATGGTCATCGTTTAACTTTAAGATTTATGTATTTTTGTTTCATCTTATTGTCTAGAGTGAATTGTGGATTTGGTCCCTGTGTTTTGATAGTTTTTTTGACTAGGGTCCTTATACTATGTTTATTGTGGATTTGGTCGTTATGGTATTCAATTTGTTTTGATCATGATTCCTCTGACTAACACTTCCGTTAACTCTGTTAAATCAATGACCATTTTAGCCATTTTGCATAACTTTTGTCTTTTTTCTATAAAAATGTAAAAACAATATTTTACACACACACACACACATATATATATACATATATATATATATATATATATATATATATATATATATATATATATATATCGATATCAAAATAAATAAAATAAGATATTATTATATGATTTGATTTGTTTAAAATTTTTAAACAATTAATTATATTAAATACGATTTAATTTTATCGTTTTATTGTAGTTGTGGAAAAAGATAGAGTTTTATTGCTTAAATGTTATTAAAATCTTAATTTAAACAAATTAAATCATAAAACTATATCTTTTTTTTTTAATTAGAGCAAATAAAATAAGACATGGTTTTATGATTTAATTTGTTTAAATTAAAAAAAATTATTATGTTAAGAATGATTTAATTGTATTGTTCTTTTTCTATCATTACAATAAATAAATTTATTATCAATATTTTAACACCAAAATAATTGAAAACCACTAAGAAAATGAACTCCAATTTTATCATCAAAAAATTAGGGGTTCCGTTTTCCATATTGCTTTCATTCAAAAACTTAAAATCAACTATTTAAATTATAACCAAATGGCAAGTTCATATATACTATTATCTTTGTAACTTAAAATTGAATAAATCCCTGTATAAATTTCAGCTAGGTTTTCACACCCAAATAGGTAAAAATACTAAAACCAAAAAGTTAAATCGAATTTAATATAATTGATTTTTAATTTAAACAAATCAAATCATACAATAATGTCTTATTTTATTTATTTTGTTATCGTTATATATATATATATATATATGTGTGTGTATATATATATATATATATATAAATTATTGTTTTTACTTTTTCATAGGAAAAAAGGACAAAAGTTAAGCAAAATGGCTAAAATGGTCCTTGAGTTAACAGAGTTAATGAAGGTGTTAGTTAGAGGGACCATGACCAAAACAAATTAAATACCACAAGAATCAAATCCACAATAAACATAGTATAGAGACCATAGTCAAAAAAATCATCAAAACACAAGAACCAAATCCACAATTCACTCTATTGTCTATTAACATTTCAATAAATTAGATTTATAATAACTTTCAAGGGTTAATATATTTTAATTTTAATTTAATTATTCAACTAAGTTTACAAAAGGTATCAATTTTTAATAAATTACGACATATATAATAACATATGTAACATTGTTATTAAATAAAATTTTGTTTTAAATAATTTATTTTGGATATAATTACAAACTATAATTTGGTCCAATTAATATGATAATAAAGGTTGGGTCAAGTTAAGGAAAAAACCTTAAAAAATGAAAAATTGAGGAACATTCTGGTAGTGTTGGTCTCAAATAGCAGTAAGTAAATAAAAAAGTATTGTAGAAGAGGGGGGGGGGGGGTTGAATACAATACTCACAATTTTTCACTTAATTTAATTCTTATTGATTTGAAATCAAGAATTACACATAGAAAACTTTTGATTGTTGCGGAAGAGAATAGATGCAATCTATTCAAACAATCTTACATAAAGAGAAATGAAGAACAATTGTAAAACACTTAGAAAACAATAAGAACTTCTTAGAGAGAGAATGCCAGTGCACTTAGAGAGCTTGAATGCTTGAGAGCTGGTGATCTTGCATGTTGAGCCATCCTTCATATTTATAGTGCCTCATGCATTAAATGCATGGGACACCTGTTGAGCAAGGGATGGACACAGGTCTTCAGCAAGGTACATGATGTACCTTTTGTCTTGAGGTGTTTTGGCTTGAAGTGTTGACCTGCAGAGAGGATGGTAGAGACCTTTCCTTAAAATGGTGTAGTAGACAAAACTTACTTTATCTGATCTCCAGATGAGGTCCACGTCAATGCAAGATATCACAATATACTTTGTCAGAAAAGTACAATGTGTTTGAAAGAATTCCTCAAGCATAGACTGCCGAAGACTTGAAAGATCTTCGACTCCTGAAGATGTGAGAACACCTTCATACTCTAAGGAGAGATGAGATCATCGGCTGCCAAAGACCTGAGAGATCTTCGGCTCCTGAAGATGTGAGAACACCTTCATACTCCTGAGAGATATGTGATTGACACCATCCTGGCCGATGGTGTTGATCACTTGGGCATGCTTGGCTTTAGGCTGAGGAAACTATCTTCAATCCGCTTTGAGAGATGTACTCCTTCTTTGCCTTCTTCGGCTGATCTTCGACTTCACCGAACATTTGTATAGAAATCAAGCTGCTAAAAAAACCTCAGACATATTCTAAGTAGGATGATATAAGATGGAAGATCAGGAGGTCATCTTCAAATCTTCAGATGACCCAACAATCTCCCCCTATTTGATGATGACATCCATACTAAAGAATGAAACAAAGAGTATACTGAATAAATTCATTTTGACCCATCTTTACTCTTTTTGGGTTCTTTTCACATAGTTTTTTTTTTGTATAAGGATTTATAAAGTGTTGGTACCGAAGGTGCTTAACAAGTTTGTAGAAGGGGGGGGGGGTTGAATACAAACACAGAAATTAAAGTTTAATAAATTGTTTATTGATAAATCAAAATACAATTTACAAGTTTGTTGCGGAATAAGATTAAGACAGACTCAATCTAAACAAACTTAAGAAACACTAAGATGGTTGCACAAGAAATTCAGAGAATGGGGGATTTTTAGAGAGATAGAAAACAAGGGTTTCTATTTTGGAGTTCAAGGATTGAGCACACCTTCAGATGAAGGAGTGAGCTTCCTATTTATACCCTATGCATTAAATGCATGGCAGGGTACTTTACACGTGGCATTCATAGATTGGCTTTGGTAGTCTCACTTTTGGAGACATGCTTTTGGCCACTTTATGAACAGTGTAGTTGACAGAGTTGGTGTACGATTTGTGGCAGAGACTTGTCCGTTCTGACACATCGTACTGGTTGTGCAAGGTAAGACAAAAGAAAACTTGAGGCATAAGCTTTGTGATCGTTGATCGCTGAGTATCTCTTCTTCCAGAGATAAAGAAGTTCAGCTATCGCTGAAGCTTTTCCTCAGGCTTCTTCGCGTAAGTAGATTTGTCTGGTCTTCGCTGATATCCGCATCAGGTCACTAGTAGACTTATCTATTGTTCAGTGGCTTCGTCTTTGATTCAGCTATGAACTATGTTGACGCGAGACTTGTCTTCAGGGATTACGTTAACTGTGTTACATAGGAAACTATCAGTGATAACTGAACAGACTCAGTTTGATCGCTGAAAGTGGAACACATACATATTAAATGTCTACAGAAAGGTCATCAGCGATAACTGAACAGACTCAGTCTGATCGCTGATGATGAAACACTAATACATATAATAACGTAATTTTCACTAAGTATAAAAGAGGGTCGTTATCAAATCACTGAGAGAGTTTGGATCAACAAAGTTCTTCAAACTTTCTTCAAGATGCTTTCAACACCTCTCATTCAGTTGCCCAAATTTGGATCTAGGCCCAGACTTTGATTGATAGTTCTTCTCACCACAATTCTGGCCATTTCTGAATCCTTAGTACATACTAGCTTAGCTTTCAGCATCCCTTCAAGTTTCTGCTTGCTATGATCATATATTTTGTCAACTAGGTAGTATTCATGATAACATTTATCAATTGTAATCATGTACACACCACAGTTTTCAAAGAGTATCCAATGATCAATCTTTTTGAACACATACTCATGATGAAGATCTTTAATCCTATGCACCACCTTCTCTGGATCAAACATCATACATAAGTATTCCATTGCCACTTTGAGAAGATTTTCTTCAGTACCTTTCAACACAGGCTCATAGAGTTTCATTCCCACTTTGTACATTTCCTCTATGTCTGCTCTTGAACAACCTCTGATTACTCTCCCCCAGGTTGAATATGCTTCAAATGCACCACCAACTCTTTTAAGTCTGAAGAAATCCTTTCCATTATCTCTTAGAATGTCCCAAAAGATAATCTCTGGAGCCTTCATGGAGATTGGAACAGCCTGTACAGGTTTTACTATAGTCATATACAGCCCCACATGCTCATCTGATTGCTCTTTGGACTGTTCTGAGTTCTGCACAGGTTCTGCTGAAGGTGTGACTGAAGATTCTGCTTTAGTTTCTGCTCTTTCTTCCACTCTTGGCCTTTTAGACTGCTTTTTGGAAGCAATTGTCTTCACCCTCTTTGCAGATTTGATTTCTATACCAGCATTCTCTTGTTTTTCCTTCATTTCTTCAGCATTATCCTTTGAAGGTGTGGTCTCCTCAGGGAATGGTTGTTGAATATTTAGGTCATACCTCTTCTTCATTCTTCTTTCAGCCTCTTCCCTTTGAGATGAGTCCTCTTGGAGTTTAGCCATTTCTTTCTTGTACAATTCCTCAACCTGACTGTATGCCATATTGGTAAACATTTCCCCTTTGACACCAATTGCACCTCTCAGGAAGTTAATCATTCTTCTTCTTTCCTGATTGGCCAAAAAGGTCTTAGAAGGTTGTCTTTTCTGCTTCATTACTGGCATTCTTTGCTTAGACACTTTCACAGAGCTTTTCTTGGCTTCAGCTGCTGCTTTTAAACTTTCTTGATACTCTGCATTTAGTTTTCTGGCCATTATCTTTGCAAGCTCTCTATCTGTTTCTGTTTGAATCTGTTCCTCCTTTTCCATTTGCTCTTGAAGCTGCTTTGCCATTTCCTCATCCATTTCAATCTGACTCCTTTTCTTTGAAGGCAATTCAGTTTCAATAAGCTTTTCCTTTCCCTTTCCCTTTGTATCTTTCACAATTGCTTTACTTGATTCTTTTCTTTTCTTTGATCCTCCTCCTTCATTAATGATCACTCCCTTGGCCTTTTGACTAGCCTTAGGAGTGTCATTCTTGGCTTTAACCAATGTCTCTGCAATCTCCAGTTCCTCTACAGAGAGCCCTGTTACTGCTTCTTCTGTTTCAACAACATTAACTGTTTCTGCTGTTTCAGCAGCATTAACAGTTGCTGCTGTTTGAGCAACTTCTGTTTCTGCCTCTATTGCATCCTCTGTCTCCCCCTCAACTTCAACTCTCTTTTCAGCTGAACTTTCTTTTTCTGTTTCCCTTTCTTGCTTCTCCCCCTTGTTGGAAGCATCTTGAGCATTGTGCCTCTTCTTTAGTACAAACTGCTTTCTCCTCTTCTTTTGCAATAAACTTTTCACCATTTTCTTTAGCTTGGCAATCTGTACTTGTTGGGACAGAACTATGAGTTTGAGTTCTTCTATATCTTTGCCCTGTTTGAGTACATCCATGTTGATGTTTCCCATGGTTTCCATCAATTCATAATAGTTATATCTGTCCTCACCTTCTCCAGAAGTGTTACCCTCTGTTGATGGATCATTGGATCTTTTTGTAGTGGAAGTCTTCTGCCTAGCAGAAGCACTATCCACCCCCTTGGTTTCTTGGCACCTGGGACCTTTGGATGATTGCTCACCCAAAGTTGCCATGGGGAAGGTCTTATGTATGTTACCACTGACCTCCTCTGTGCTAGCAGGAGTAGTGGCAGCCTTATCACCCATATGCTCAACCTCCACCTCAGTGAGCACCTCCTTGGGGTTGGGAGACACCCCTATGGTTTCCCTTTGGATATTCTGTAAAGGAGAATTCTCCCTTAGAGGGCTTAAAGGCTTAGTGGATGATGGTACAAGAAGGGAAGGAGCCTTCTTTACCTGTTTCCTTGTATAAGTTTGGGTAATTGGAGAAGTGGGCTTATTAAGTAGGGACTGTGGGATAGAAATAGAGTGGGAAGGTTGGGCTTGGCTAGCAGTGGATTGATCTAATGGGGGCCTTGACCCTGCAGCCATACCTTCATTGGGTTGGGACACCACCATCATTGTAGAGAACAATGGGGTGTCAACTCCTTCAGAGTCCCCAGCAGATCTTCTCATATTTGAGAAAACCTTGCCTTTGGGGGGTTTAGGTACATATACCCCAACAGGTTGAGGTATATCCGTCAATTCATGAGTAATGACTTCTTGAACAAACCTGGGATACATAAAGAAGCTCTTTTTGTTTCCCATGTTTGAGACAAGATCACAGAAAATCATTTTAGAAAAATTATACTTTCTGGCAGTGGCCAAGCACACCAAAGCATAAGCAATAGTGCTGCTGAACTCACTCCATCCAGTCGTCTTTTTGGAGATACAATGCATAAGAGTATGGACAAGGAAACGCCATTGGGGTGAGAATTTTGCTTTAGAAAATTTGAAAACTCTCAATGGGCCTCCATACCCCATTCTTGAAAGATTTGAAAACAGTTCATCGTTTGGGATAGAGGTTATACCAGAGGCATCGTCCAGACGTAGACTGATGCGAATAACCTCTTCAGAAACTGTTAGTGATTGATCACAGATTCTTGTCTTGATCATCTGCACACCATTCTCAACAACAATGGTTGCATTGGCCCAGAACTGCCTTTGATGCTCGATATAGATTGTAGGGGATACACTAAGAGCATGAGCAATGTGGCTTGACTTGAGGAAATCCACAATCTGATGAAATCCTGCAGCTTGCTTTGGCTTTTGTAGCATCGCAATCTCATTGTGCTCGTCGATGAAAGTCATAGATGCCATTGGTCTTAGTGAAAAGCTTGCCTGAAAACTTCGAACTTGAGAGAGAAAAGGTTTTGAGTGCAAGAGATCAGTATGCAAAGAGTCGTTATGAACTTTTAGGCGGGCAAAGAGTATTTATAGTATTTGGAACATAAGCAGTATTAACCTAGAGCAGTATTAACTAACTAGCAGTATTAACTACGAGCAGTATTAACTAACTAGCAGTATTAACTACGAGCAGTATTAACTAACTAGCAGTATTAACTACGAGCAGTATTAACTAACTAGCAGTATTAACTGAAAGCAGTATTAACCACTAGCAGTATTAACTGAAAGCAGTATTAACCACTAGCAGTATTAACTGAAAGCAGTATTAACTACTAGCAGTATTAACTGAAAGCAGTATTAACCACTAGCAGTATTAACTTCCTTACTCCTTTTAAACTTGCTAATCACTGAGTACTGCTATGCATATCCTAAAAAAAAGAAGATTAGTAACTCCAAGGATAATAAACAGGTATAAAACCACTTTTTGAGAAGGGGATTATTCAGAGTTGGTCATTCCCACACTTGTTACCAAGAAAGTGAATCTACCCACATCAAATGCTTTAGTGAATAGATCAGCAAACTGATTATCAGTGTGAACTTTGACAACTTGAATAAGTTTCTTTTCATTACAATCTCTGATAAAGTGATACCTGATCTCAATGTGCTTTGTTTTTGAGTGCTTGACTGGATTATTCACAATGCTAATAGCACTGCTGTTGTCAATAAAAATTGGAGTGTGTAGAAAGGTTACCCCATAATCCAACATTTGATTCTGAATCCATAAGACTTGAGAGCAGCAACTTGCAGCTGCTATGTACTCTGCCTCTGTTGTAGATGTGGATACTGTGGTTTGTTTCTTGCACTGCCATGATACTAGTCTTGCACCCAAAAACTGACATCCTCCAGAAGTAGATTTTCTGTCCAAGTTTGCTCCACCTAGGTCACTGTCTGAGTATGCTATTAGGTCAAAGGGTGAGTCATGAGGATACCAAAGTCCCAATCTGGGTTGCCCTTTGAGATATCTGAATATCCTCTTAACAGCTTGAAAGTGAGATTGCTTTGGCCTAACTTGGAATCTTGCACATACACAGACTGGAAACATTATATCTGGCCTTGATGCTGTGAGATACATGAGAGAGCCAATCATGGATCTATACTGATGCACATCCATATCCTCCCCCTCAAGATCTGCTGTGATCTGCTTGTGTGTTTCCATAGGTGTGCTGGCAGGTTTTGATTCTGAGAAACCAAACTTGGTTAGAATATCCTGCACATACTTGGATTGACAGATGAAAATACCATCTGACTTCTGTTGAACTTGGAGGCCAAGGAAGAAAGTAAGTTCCCCCATGGAACTCATTTTGAACCTTTGATGCATTAAATCCTCAAACTCCTTGCACATGTTGTTTCTTGTAGAACCAAAAATAATGTCATCAACATATATTTGGACCAGCAAGATATCCTTCTTCTTTCTTTTGATAAATAGAGTCTTATCAATGACTCCTCTTTCAAAGTCATTTTCCAAGAGATAGGATGACAGAGTGTCATACCATGCTCTTGGGGCTTGATGTAGTCCATAAAGTGCTTTCTTTAATTTGTATACCCTGTCTGGATAGCTTGGGTTTTGAAACCCTGGTGGTTGACAGACATATACTTCTTCTTCAATTGATCCATAGAGAAAAGCACTTTTTACATCCATTTGGTAGACTTTGAAGTTCATGTAAGAAGCATAGGCTAGGAATAGTCTGATTGCTTCTATCCTAGCTACAGGTGCAAAAACTTCTTCATAATCTATACCCTCTTCTTGAGTATAGCCTTGAGCCACCAGCCTTGCTTTGTTTCTTATAACAATACCTCTTTCATCTCTCTTGTTTCTGAAGATCCATTTTGTGCCAATTGCTCTGTGACCTTTAGAAAGGTCTACTAGATCCCACACATCTTGTAGCTTGAACTGTAACAGTTCCTCTTGCATTGCTTCTATCCAGCTGGATTCTTTCATAGCATCATGTGCCTTTTTAGGCTCAAGCTGTGATAGAAAACAAGAAAGCACTGTATGCTGTTGATCTTGCATTTCCTGAAGTCTGCTTTGATGTCTAGTCATCATAGGAGAAGAGATATCTCCTATTATCAACTGTGGAGGATGATTCTTTTGAACTCTGGTGTTGTAACTAGGTTCTTCATTCAATCCAGCCTCAAGATTAGATTCATGCAACTCAACTGAAGTGTTTTCAGATGCCACTTCATTATTTTCTTGAGTCTCCTCATCTCTAGTGTCTTCTTCACTCTGACTTGGTTCAGTAAATGATTCCTTTTCACAGTCTTCAACAGAATTTACTGTGGGTATGGGAAAAATCACAGATTTAGATATACTTTCTTGAACTTGTGTGATCTCTGATTCTCCATTACCTGTTCCTGAATACTCATTACTGAAACCAAAAGAGTTAGTTAGTGAATCAATGTCAAATAGCCACTAAGGCCCAGACCCAACAGGATTTGGTGTGTTCTCATTGCATTTGACATTGTCACTTTCTTCAATTATTCTAGTAGAAGAGTTAAAAACTCTGTAGGCCTTACTATGAGATGAATATCCAACAAGAAATCCATCATCTGCTTTGCTATCAAACTTACCTAAGTGAGATTTGGTATTTAGAATTGTACAAGGACACCCAAAAGGTTTGAAGAAACCAATAAAAGGTTTTCTTTGATTTAAAAGCTCATATGGGGTCTTGTTCTTTTGCTTGACCACTAGAACTCTGTTTTGGACATAACAGGCAGTATTAACTGCTTCAGCCCAGAAGGTAATTGGCAATTTTGAATCAGCCAACAGAGATCTAGCAGCCTCTATTAGTGTTCTATTTCTCCTTTCAGCAACACCATTCTGTTGAGGAGTCCTAGGAGCACTAAATTGCCTCTCAATACCTTTTTCTTCACAAAAGGTGTTTAGATCATGATTTTTAAACTCAGTTCCATTATCTGATCTAATGACTTTTACTCTTTGATTAGTTTGGTTTTCAATTCTTAGAATAAAGGATTTGATAAGATCACTAGTTTCATCCTTAGTTCTTAGAAAATATACCCAAGTAAATCTGGAGTAATCATCAACAATAACCAAGCAGTAAGATTTATTGCCTATACTCATAACATTTGTAGGACCAAACAGATCCATATGCAGTAACTGGAGACACGAAGAAACAGAATTTAACTCTTTGGTCTTATGAGAAGTTTTGTGTTGTTTGCCTTTAAGACAAGCAACACACTGATCATCACATGAAAAGACTTTTGAAGGTAAACCTCTTACAAGGTTATTTTTAACAAGATTGTTCATAGTCTTGAAATTCATGTGACACATCCTTCTGTGCCAAAGGGAGGATTCATCTACAGAAGCTTTTGAAACAAGACAATTTAGAGATGAATCACTATCAACATTGTCCAAATCAAGACAGTAAACATTGTCCTTTCTTGGAGTTCTAAGTAGTATCATGCTTTCATCAACTACCTTGAACCCTGGAGCAAGAATCATACACTCAGTATTAGTAAATAATATATTATGTTGTTTGTCACAAACCTGTGATACACTTAACAGGTTGTACTTTAATTGATCAACATAGTAGACATCCTCAAATGTCATCTTACCTTTGGTGACATTACCTTTTCCACTTATCTTACCACCAGTAAGATTGTCTCCAAATGCAACATGTCCTCCATTAATATGCTTGAAATCCTGAAGGCATGACATGTTGCCTGTCATGTGCCTAGAGCAACCACTATCAACATGCCAAATGCTCTTTCCCTTGAGTTGTTGGTTGCCCTGCACATTAAATAAATCAATTAGTATGATTGGGGACCCAAGCAAAAGTGGTCTTGGGTCTCCCTTTCTCATCAAAGTATTTACATTCCTTTTTAATGAGGTTTTTAAACTCAGAGCACTCTTTATTAGAGTACTTTGTCAATATGATTGGCTTAGCAGAACCAACACTGGAAGCAGTACTAACCTTAGAAGTACTAACAGAGTTAGCAGTACTAACCTTGTTAGCAGCATTAACATTGTTAGCAGTAGTATTACTTCTAGCAGCACTATCATTGTCAGCAACACTATTTGTGGTAGCAGTACTAACAGTTTTAGTGCTTTTAGGAATCCACATATTGACACTTTCTTTAACAGACTTTTTCTTCATGTGGCTTTTAGTTTTAACAGTTTTCTTAGCCACATGGTTCTTTTCAATTTTCTTATAACCAAAGGGTTTTTGCATGGATCTTTGGAAATTCATCCTTTGTTTCATAGGATTGAAATAACAGAATTTTGCAAGATGATTCAATTTGCCACAGATAAAACAAGGTTTTGGTCTATTGATTTTACTCAGATCAACCCCTTGTTTTTGTGCCCACTGATTATTCCAGTTTCTTTGATTTCCCCTCTTTTTGTCCTGTTTTTGGGGCTCATTCTTCTTACATGCACACTGTTTGCAAGGACCTGGATTCACAACTGTGGTCTGTTTGTAATGGACCTTACCAGACTTTCCCTCTGTCTTCTCTATGTCCTTGGATTTGATCCAAGCCCTTCCACAATCCTCATTGGTGATAATGTTATTCTCTAGAGGAATCTCACCACTCACCTTGTTCTCCTTACTCTTGCCAACCTCTTTCTCAGTCTTATCCTCAACAACTACCTCATCTAAGGGATCTATTTCAGTGGCTCCCTCAGGCAAGTCCTTCCTATATTTGGTGTCTAACAGGTCTGAAGTAGGAGGAATGTAATTGTTGTTATATGGTGGAGGTGTGGCATTGTACCCAATTCTTCTTCTCAGCTTATCATGAATCTGATTTTGTAGTAAGGAGTCCATTGCTTTAGAAGCATTGGAAAACTTTTCTACATCAAGCTTAACCTTGGTTAGCTCCTCTTTCAGTTTTTCACTCTCCTCTTTAGATTTGGTCAGTTTAAGTTCTAAATCCTTTTTCTCCCACTGCCAGTAATTGGTGTCATATGAGTGTTGGAGTTCATTGGCTTGAAAACCTTTGATCTGATCTTCAAATCTCTCTACAATCCTTACATAGTCTTTTATATCTTTTTCTAATCTCTTAAGGTCATCACTCATCTTCTGATTGTGATCCCTGTACCTTTTAACAGTGTCTATGCAAGTTTTAGAACAGAGATTAGAACTTACCTCAGATGGGAGATCAGATACTTTAGCCATAAGAGCTTGATTCTGAATAGTTTCTTCTGCTTGATCACTCCAATCAAACCCCATTCCTTGTTGAGAAACAAGGGCTTGAGCAGAGTTTCTGTTGTTATTGAAGCTTCCAGATTGAGCTTGTTGGTGGTTGTTGTTGTGAGACACTCCACTTCTGCATTCTCTAGCAAAATGTCCCTTCAGATGGCATTTGTAGCATTCCACCTTTGATTTATCAAACCCTGCTCCATCTTCTCTTCTTTGGGAGAAGTTGTTTCTCCCAGTCCTCTTTATAAACTTCTTAACCCTCATGGAGAGCATGGCCATCTGCCATTTAATATCCATCTCTTCCAGATCATCGGGATGAAGTTGTTCTAAGTCATCATTAATCAAAGAGGAATTTCCATGATTGGAAAGAAAAGCTTCAAACACAGAATCAGTGCCTTTATCTTGATTTGTTCCATTAGCAGCATTAACTGATTCAGGGCTAGCAGTAGAATCAATTGATGCTGATAGGAGTGCAGCATTATGAATATATCCAGAAGGCTTCTTCTTTGCCTCCACCTCAGCTTCAAATACTCTAAGATCATTGTACAGATCATCAAGTTCTTTTTCTTCCAACTGATCATTCTGTCTGAATGACACAGTGTACATGGTCCATTCATCTCCAAGGGACCTTAAGAACTTTCTGTTCACATCATCTTGATCAATCTGTACTCCCATAGTAGCTAGTTCACCAATTAGTTTATTAAACCTGTGAAAAGTTTGAGTCATGGACTCATTCTTAGTTGAGATGAAGTTTTCATACTGTTGCTTTAAGATTGCCTTTTGATTTCTCTTGGTACTTTTGGTACCTGAGAATCTCTTCTCTAGAGCATTCCAGAGCATCTGTGCATCAGTACAATTGCAGAATTGGTGTTGATACTCATTTGGAATGGCCAAGAGCAGTGTGCTCAAGGCTTTCATCTCTGTCTGCCTTGTCTTCCTGTCTGCATCTGTCTTTGGAGGGGTTCTTTTGCCATCTTCACCAATCTTTCCTTCATCAGATAGGCCATTCTCAATGATGTCCCACATAGAGTAATCGGTGAGGAGAATATATTGCTTGATTCTGATCTTCCACATGTCAAATTCATTGGATCTGAGCATTGGGACTTTTGAGACCAAAGTACTGCTTGATTATGTAAGATTTTCCATGATGAATAACTGTTTCTGAGATTTGCTCTGATACCACTTGTCAGGATCGAATTCTCAACAAGAATTAATTCTCAGAAACAATATCAAAGAAGTTTGCGGAATAACACTTTGATATTCAATGAAACAGTAAATCAATACAGAAAATATGAAGAACAAACTGTAAACTTGTATTGAATGCTTTGAAGTTACAAGATTACACACTCAACCTCAATATTGATGAACAGGCTCACCAATACAAATTCTACTTCTAGAATTAGGATCTATGCCTTGAGGTTAATTTTCTCTCTAAAAGAATGAATTAAGTTCCGTATCTTAAACTATTCTAAACTATACAATATATATACTGAATACAAAAGATAAATACAATAAAATATCTTCAGTATATCTTCCATGTATATCTCTAAGCTTCCATGTATATCCTTTCATACGAATCTTCATCATATAAGCAGTATTAATCTTCAGCAGCATTAACTTCCTTCTAGCAGCATTAACTACTAAGCAGTACTAACTACTAGCAGTACTAACTAGCTAAGCAGTACTAACTTTGTTCAAGCAGCACTAACTTTGACTAGCAGTATTAATAGTACTAGCAGTAGTAACACTCAGCAGTATTAACCTTTAAGTCTTCTAGCAGTAGTAACATTGAACCAGCAGCATTAACCATACTTGATGAATTCTTCAGTTCCCAACAATGGTATTTGTCATCACTGGATCTTCTTGAGGTAGAAGGTTTGAAGACCTTTTTAGACCTGCACTCACTAGCAAAATGTCCAATTTTTTCGCAGTTATAGCAAGTGGCTGTAGCCTTATCAACCGGAGTTGATTTTGGCTTTTCAGTAAGAGAGAGAGGTTTACTTCTTCGGAAGTTACTCTTTCTTGCAAATCTCTTAAAAGAGTTTGTCAAGAGTGCTAAGGACTCATTAAACTCTGAAAGATCAGGGTCTGATAAATCCTCAGATTCAGAATCTAACTCAGTGATGGTGAGAGTAGATAGCTGGGATGGAATTATCTCTGATGAGACTAAAGCAACAACAGTGCTTTTGGAGTCTTTAGAATCTTTTACAAGATTCTTCTTCAGGAGATTAGATTGCTCATAGTTAAGCAATATTCCATACAGAGTGCTTAGAGAGAGAGTATGTAAGTCTTTTGTCAGCTTAAGACATATTGAATAACTGTCCCAGCTTTCAGGAACACTTTCCAAGAATTTTGTTAGGACCTCAGAATTAGAATAGGTCCTTCCAACAGTTCTTAGGTCAATGATCAGGCAGTTAAACCGCTGATGAATGTCAGAAGAGATTCATTCTTACCAGCGATAAAACTTTCATACTGTCTTACCAAGTTAATCTTTCGGGTCTCTTGGATTTCAGTGGTGCCCTCATATTGAACACATATGGTTTCCCACATTTCTTTAGAAGTTTTTAGATGCATGATGGAATGGAAAACTTCATCAGGCAGAGCCATTGATATAATGGTCTTTGCTCTTGCATCTATGCCTACCTTCTTTTTATCTTCATCACTCCACTGTCTTATTTCCTTAACGACATATCGTTCAGGGACAGCTTCAGTGGTGGCAGTAGCGGGAACCGCAGCTATAATTCTAACAGGTTCATAGGGTCCGTTTTCTATATATTCAGGTATAGTAGGATCCGCACCTTCAAGAAATAGCATCATTCGATTTTTCCATAGAGAAAAGTTATCTCTGCTAAATCGAGGAGGTTTAGAAAGTGAACCATTATCATAGTAGTTTGTGTTTGTGTTTAGTGCCATTTTAGAATAGCAAGGAAGAGTATACAGCAAGATCTTGTTTATTAGATTAAACAAACTGCTCTGATACCACTTGTTGGTCCCGAAGGTGCTTAACAAGTTTGTAGAAGGGGGGGGGGGTTGAATACAAACACAGAAATTAAAGTTTAATAAATTGTTTATTAATAAATCAAAATACAATTTACAAGTTTGTTGCAGAATAAGATTAAGACAGACTCAATCTAAACAAACTTAAGAAACACTAAGATGGTTGCACAAGAAATTCAGAGAATGGGGGATTTTTAGAGAGATAGAAAACAAGGGTGTCTATTTTGGAGTTCAAGGATTGAGCACACCTTCAGATGAAGGAGTGAGCTTCCTATTTATACCCTATGCATTAAATGCATGGCAGGGTACTTTACACGTGGCATTCATAGATTGGCTTTGGTAGTCTCACTTTTGGAGACATGCTTTTGGCCGCTTTATGAACAGTGTAGTTGACAGAGTTGGTGTACGATTTGTGGCAGAGACGTGTCCGTTCTGACACATCGTACTGGTTGTGCAAGGTAAGACAAAAGAAAACTTGAGGCATAAGCTTTGTGATCGTTGATCGCTGAGTATCTCTTCTTCCAGAGATAAAGAAGTTCAGCTATCGCTGAAGCTTTTCCTCAGGCTTCTTCGCGTAAGTAGATGTCTGATCTTCGCTGATATCCGCATCAGGTCACTAGTAGACTTATCTATTGTTCAGTGGCTTCGTCTTCGATTCAGCTATGAACTATGTTGACGCGAGACTTGTCTTCAGGGATTACGTTAACTGTGTTACATAGGAAACGATCAGTGATGACTGAACAGACTCAGTTTGATCGCTGAAAGTGAAACACATACATATTAATGTTTACAAAAAGGTCATCAGCGATAACTGAACAGACTCAGTCTGATCGCTGATGATGAAACACTAATACATATAATAACGTAATTTTCACTAAGTATAAAAGAGGGTCGTTATGAAATCACTGAGAGAGTTTGGATCAACATAAAGTATATCCGACATTTACAAAAGAATGAAGTATATATGTACAAACTAAGTAAGAGAAAATGCACTTGTATTAAACATGATGTCTTAACAAAACACGGTTACAAGTACATAAGAAAGATAGAGAGATTTAGAGAAGAACCTCTATCATTTTTCGGTCTTTTGTGAAGCTCAGGAATAATATCACTACGAATGAGAGAGGCTTCAGAACTTACAGGGATAAGAGATAGGATAGCAACCAGAAATTTGATGTCAACAATGGATATCTCCTCATGTCCGAAGAACATGAGAGTTTCCTTTTCATCGAAGAAATAGACTACTTTGGTTGGCCTAGACACTACAATACCAATACTTGAAAAACGGATTGGACACGGACCGCCTGGAGTCTTCAGATTTAGATTCTTCATATCAGGGATTAATCCCTTGGCAGCCATATCTTTGAATAGATTTTGATTGACAGAAGAGGAGAGTTGTGGAGAGGAGGAGATGCACATCTTTTTGAGATACTGAACTTGAGCTTCTTCTTCAGGAGAATGCTTGTAATCTCTTGCAAAGTCTTTCATTTTTTCAAGTAGACCATTGATGGTCTTTTTGGCCAAAGCCATGTGACGACTAAATGATTTAGATAAGAGTTCAGATATTTCGTACCATTCAGAGAGTCCATAATCTTCAAGGTCGCTGAATTTGATATATTGACGAGTTTTGTCTTCCCTGATGATAACCATCCGCACCTCTGTATGTGAACCTTTGGTGGTGCCAAGCTTTATTTCATCAATTTTAGACTTCAACTTTCTTCCCATTAAAGTCTTTCGGTACCAAAGGATGTCATGAGAATCAAACTTGGCTTTAGAAAAGCCAAAGTCAGAGGTGACCTTGTTTGGTTGTTGAATCTTGAGTCTATCAGCTTCAGAAACAAAAGCCTTTAGAGCAGCAGACTTTTGTTGATGGGATAAGAAGGCCTCTTCGTCAGGAGATAGCTTTGTCTTTCCTTTGTCTCCTCCTTGTCTTGAAATCTCCCCCTCAGTTGGATCATCGGTGGAAATGGGAGTGGGACCCTGACGGCCGCTGTCAAAAGAGATTGGAACCGCCTGTTTCTCCCCCTCAGCGGCTGTCCGGGGAGCAACCTTCATAGAATCAACCTTCTGATGAAGATACTTCAAGGACTCAAGAATCTGAGCAGTGAGGGCCTGATGAGACTCGGAAGCCGCTTGTAGACGACGAACCTCCTCATCACGAGCATTGGAGGCTTCCTGAAGAGCAGTGACTAAGGTAGTGAGGTGATGATGAGAGGACTCAAGAGACATCAGCTTGTCACAAGAGACCTTGACAAAAGAGCATGTGCCAGTTGTCACAAGAGACCTTGACAAAAGCATGTGCCAGTTGGGTGATGGAAGAGGGAGATTGATCATGTCCACTAGTCTTCTTGCTAAGACATAAAATAACATGAGAGAAGAAGAAATTCCAGATACCTCTCATGTTTTTGCGAAGCAGCGTGCCCGGACTCCTGTCATGTTCTCCACGGATGTAGTTCAGAGCCGCAACAACCTCCTCATGCTCATTGCCAAGTCGAAATTTTTCATAGGGTGAGTAGATAGGAAGATGAAGTGCCGAACGAACATCTTCAACCCCGAAAGTGAGATCCGGTGAAGCGGGGTGGGAGAGAATGGAAGCCGACACCTTCTTGGAAGTAGCGTCATAGACACAAGTAAGCCAAAAATTGCCAATGAGCAATTTGCTTATTTTTGGTGGATTGTATGTCAAGGCATAGTGAAGAGGAGACTTCATGAGGAAGGAAGCAATCGGGTCAAACTCACTATGCTTGGGATCACTTTCCAATCGTGCAACATGATTGCATGGGTTGAAAATTAGATCGGAATGAGAGGTGGGGGAGGTGAACACATTTTTCTTGACAAGGTTGGGGGAAGAGGAGGAAGCCATGAAAAAAAAAATAGAAGGAGGAAGAAAGGTGGTGAGTGAGAGGAAGAGGAGATGGGTGTTTGTTGTGGTGGTGGTGAAAAATGAAGAAGGAAGGGTGATATTTATAGTGAAAATAGGAGGGAAATAGAAAAGGAAGGGATTTCAAATGGGTAGGCTAAATAGGGAGAAGATAATAGTGAGAGATGTGTAAGTATGGTAAGTATGGGAAAGGTAATATAGAGTAGGAGGAGATGTATGGGTAAAGGAGAGGATTGTAAGAAAAAGGGAGATATGGAAGGAAGAAGGGAAAGGTAGGATGGTAGGATGGGAAGGGAAGTAGGAGGTGTAAGAAAGGGGGAATGGGATGGATAGGTTAGTCTTGGGAAAGTAAAGATAAAAAAAAGGGAGGAGGTTAGGGGGTAGGAAAAAGACAAAATAAATGGAGGGTGGGTGGGGAAGTGGGTCGGCCGAAAGGGGGTGGTAGGGGGGATTTCGGTTTGGAAAAAAAAAATTTAAGAGAGGTGGGGGAGTGAGGTACCGAAAAAAAAATATGGAGTCGACGGAGGGGGAGTTCGTCTAAGGGGATGGTTGGGGTGGGAGGGTGTTTGGTCGAAAGAAAATAAATGGGAGGGTGTTTGGTTCGGTTATCGAGAAAAAAAAGGGGGGAGGGGGATTAGGTGGCCGAAAATGAAAGAAGTAGGGGGTGGTGTGATTGATTTCGGTGGAGTGATAAGGGGGGATGTGGTTCGGTTGGGCCTCAGCGTGGGTGTGTGGTCGGGTGGGGGAGGGATCGGCTAGGGGGTTGTTCGGTTGGAGGGGTGGGGTCGGCTAGGGAGATATAAGGGGGTGTTGTGGTTTGGTGGTATAAAGGGAGGAGAGGGGCTGAGAGAGAGGGAGCCGAAGAGAGGAGAGGGGCCGAGAGAGAGGGAGCCGAAGAGAGGAGAGGGGCCGAGAGAGAGGGAACCGAAGAGGAGAGGGAGCCGAAGGGAGAGATAGGGCCGAAGGAGAAGAGGGGGAGAGGGGGAAAGGGAGAGGGAGTGGGTTCGGTGAGAAGAGGGTACCGAAGGGGGAAGGGAGGGGATGGTGGCTTCGGCTACCGAAGTGGGTAAGGGAAAGAGAGAGAGATCGGCGAGGGGAGAGGAGGCCGAAGAGGGAGAGGCCGAAGGGGGGGGGGAGTTCGGCTAGGAAAGCTAGAGAGAAAGAGAGAGAGAGTCGAAAGAGGGAGAGAGAAAGGGAATGTGTGTGAGATAAGGAGAAAGGAAGAAAAAAAATACTGATTTTTTTTTGATTTCTTTTCTTTTCTTTCTCTCATTTTTTTTTGAACAAAAGAAAAATTAAATATCGGCATTTAACATACCGAGTTCTCCGATTAGGAACTTGAACCGAGCTTCGTCAAGAGGCTTGGTGAAGAGATCCGCCAGTTGGAGGTCGGTAGGGATAAAATGTAACTCGATATCACCCTTAGAGATGTGATCCCGAATGAAGTGATATCGGATGTCGATGTGCTTGGAACAAGAGTGTAGCACCGGATTGTTTGCGATGGCTATCGCACTATAGTTGTCACACAGAATCGGGATGTGAGAGTACAGCTGATTGTAGTCTCTAAGTTGGTTCTTCATCAAGAGGATTTGAGCACAACAACTTTCAGCAGCTACATACTCAGCCTCAGCAGTAGAGGTGGAGACTGAGTTCTGCTTCTTGCTAGACCAACTAACAAGCTTGCCACCAAGGAGTTGATAGTTGCCAGTGGTGCTTTTCCTATCAATCTTAAATCCTGCAAAATCAGAATCTGAATACCCTATTAGATCAAAACCTGAGTCTTTTGGATACCAAAGACCCAGATTCATGGTACCTTTCAGATACCGAAAAATGCGTTTAACCGCAACCAAGTGAGATTCCTTCGGATTGGCATGGTAACGCGCACACAGTCAAGTATCAAACATAATATCTGGTCTACTAGCAGTAAGATAAAGAAGAGAGCCGATCATGCCTCGGTAGCTGGTGATATCCACAGATACACCATCCGGATCAGCATGGAGTTTCAAAGGTGGTGCCATGGGAGTTTTCATGGGGGAGGAGTTTTCAAAATTGAACTTCTTCAGAAGGTCACGAATGTATTTACTTTGATTTATAAAGATTCCTTCTGAAGATTGTTTAACTTGAAGTCCTAAGAAAAAGGTAAGCTCCCCCATCATATTGTCTTTTCATGAGAGAGGCAAACTCATCACATAGTGACTCATCAGTGGCACCAAAAATGATATCATCCACATAAATTTGAACAATAATAAGATTACCTGAGGTTTTCTTGATGAACAAAGTGTTGTCAATTTTACCTCTTGTATACTTGTTCTTCAGGAGAAAGTCAGCAAGAGTGTCATACCAGGCACGAGGAGCCTGCTTTAAACCATAGAGAGCTTTGTCCAATCTGTACACATAGTCAGGGTGGACTGGATCTTCAAAGCCAGGGGGTTGTTTTACATAGACTTCTTCAGCTAGCTCCCCATTTAGAAAGGCACTCTTGACATCCATCTGGAAGACTCTGAAGTTTTTGTAGGCAGCATGAGCAAGGAAAATTCTGATGGCTTCAAGTCTTGCAAGAGGAGAAAATGTTTCATCATAGTTAATTCCTTCCTCTTGCCTATAGCCTTGTGCAACCAGTCGGGCCTTCTTTCTGATCATCGTGCCTTCTTCATCCATTTTGTTCCGAAAGACCCACTTGGTTCCTATGATGGTTTTTCTGGAAGGATGAGGAACCAATCTCCAGACTTTGTTCCTTTTGAACTGAGAAAGTTCTTCTTGCATGGCAGTGATCCAACATGGATCAGCTAGAGCTTCGTCAACTTTCTTTGGTTCAATGAGAGAAAGGAAGTTCACATAGAGACAGATGTTACCAACACCTCTTCGAGTCTGTACATGTTGAATCCCAGATTTAATCTCACAACAATGATATAAACAATAAGAGTAATAACAGCGGAAGCAGTATAGTTTAATATCAAAGGAGATTCAAATATCACCGTTCATAAAGCAAATAATAGATAAACAAGATATTCTTTGAATAAAATATTCAACTTATATTATCAGTTATAAGACTTCTTAAGCACACTTTGAACAATAAGGTGATGGTCCTATTTATAGGACCATAAAGTAAACAGTATACTTATCTGACAAATAGAAGCATGGCTTGAACAGTATCTTACCTAAGAGGTAAGATCAAGACATGCTTGAACAGTGACCTACTCTAGAAAGTAAATCTTATCACAAGTTGACGTGTCATCTGTTCTTCTTTGTCAAGAAATTTAGAGTGAACATCTTCAGAGCTCTGAATTAGGATCTCTGATGAGGGGCTCTCTGATGTCTTTCTGTGAGACTGTCTCTGAACTGACTTCAGAGACAAACATACTTTCTCCGAGACTGACTTCAGAGACAGACTTTCTTTCTTCAAACTGACTCTGAATTGACTTCAGAGACATACTTGCTTTCTTCAGACTGACTCTGAATTGACTTCAGAGACATACTTGTTGATGTCCTGCGAAAGTCTTTAGATGAAGACTTAGTTATTTTCAATACTTTCATTGGTTCAGATTTGGGGCTAACAATCTCCCCCTAAGTACTGAAAATAAATAAAGAACACATAGAACATTTAACTAGAAAGCGTAGAGGAGAAAGTCATCTTCTGTAAATATTACTTCTCATAAAAATTTGGAATTACAAGAGAATAATATTAAAAAAAAATCAGAACCTATCACTAGAACATATCCTATGAAACTTCATGATTAGCTCTCTGAAGTTAATCATTGAGCCAATTTTCAAGTCTAGTTTCGCCAGTAGGTCTGCTCTGTGTCGTTCTTGCTTTACATGAATCATCTTTTGTACGCCTTTCAAGGTTTCATCAGAATACTTCGCTACTTGCGAAGCTAGAAAGATTTTCTTCTCCTGGTTCACTCTGTAGATAAAACCCAGAGGTTCTTCAATGATTGATCCAGTCTTCTGTTTGTCCAGGTTTTCGATGGTTTCCACTGGTTCAGTCACTCCGAGCTTTTCTTCACCCAAGTTCAGAGCAATCTTAAAGTCACGTTTGGCTCTGTGTTTGATGTAAGCTTCCATTGCCCGTCTTACTTCAACCATGCCCATTCTTATCTCCCTTCTTCCTGAATTGTATCTCGCAGAGCAATAGGCATAGAGATGAGTGAGATCATACGGATTTAGATTTACAAGATCATTATCATTGAACTCGTAAATCTTCTGATCAGATCGAGTCACCACATAATGCCTATATATGATTTTGTTGAAGGCGAATGTCTTTTCAGTGATTTTCTCAACTTTTATTATTGGAGCATCGTTGAGAACCGCCTTTCTTGGTGATGTCTTTGCCTGTATGAATCTTCGTTCGTAGTATGGCATATCCTCTTGTTAGGGCTAATTGTATGTTAAATAGAAGTTCAGGGTATAAACTGTCAATTATTCAAAGTTGTAAGCTTGTTGGGCCTAAAAGCCCATAAGCCCGTCAGGCCTGTGTGCCTAAGTAGTTAAAGTTGTTTTCTATTTCATTTGTAAGGTTAGAAGTTCATAATTTCATTATTCAGTTTTCTAGTCATTAGGTTTACAAACCCTGATCAGAAATTCTCTCTGTAAACGTAAACCTTTGAAGTATTATCAATCATATGACTCGTTGTTGTGGCCTATAAACTGTTCATCTTTGATCATATTTACTTGTGATTGCACTGCACTGGGATCTACAATTGGTATCAGAGCAGAAAGGCAAAAAGGTTTGATCCTCAAAAAGGTTTGTCTAAAACCCTATAATCGATTATTGATATTAATTTCTTTATATGCTTATTGTGATTATCTGATTATTTGTTTAATCTACTTCTGCAATGTTAAAGTTTTTTCTGTGTTCGATCGATTATTTTTTTCTGGAAAATTAAAGTTCTTATAGATCGAATCTGGGAAATTGTTTTTTTTCTTTGTTTGCTATCGGTCTAAGGGTTCGCTTACTGTGTTTATCGATCTGTATGATCTTATCGCTTTCGGTCTATTTTTTTTCTGAAAAAGGTGTTTCCGATCGATTAGTTGTTGATTATATGTGTTACCTTCGATCGAAGGATCGAAGTCTATGTGTGGTTTTTGATCGCATCGATCGAATTGCTTTCTGTTGAATTTATCGTGTTCTTCGGTCGATTGAAGTTTCTGCGTTTGATCTTGGTCGAATCTCAGAAATTCATCGTGTTCTTCGGTCAATTCTTAGTGTTTATCGGCCCTATTAGTTATTCGATCTTATCAGTTTATCGTATTTGATTGTCATTCGACCTGAGCCTTCGACCGGATACTTGTATTCCCCGGTCTTGCACCTTCGACCGGGTACTTGCTCAATCCGGTCTTACCATTCGACCGGGTACTTGTTACTCCGGTCTTACCATTCGACCGGGTACTTGCTACTCCGATCTTACCCTTCGACCGGGTACTTGCTTACTCCGGTCTTTCCTTCGACCGGTATCTTGCATATTCCGGTCTTTGCTTCGACCGGTACGGTTCATTCTCCGGTCTTACGTTTGACCGATATCCTGTTAGACCGTGTCCGTGTGTTTCTGTGTTTCTTCAATTTATTAGTATATTTGGATCATCCTGCTTGCCTAACGATCATTACAGTGCTCTTAAGTTAAGAAGTAAAGATGAACTCAAGGGAAGCTTTAGCCATCGGTTCTGACCAAAAGCCCCCGGTGCTCTTTCGGGGAGAGTACCCTCAGTGGCATGACCGATTTATGAACTTCATAGAAGCAAAATCCACCTATGAAGCAATATACAAATGCCTGACTGAGGGTCCACCAGATTGGCCAATGAAAGTGGTACCAGGAAACCCAACTGAAGGAAGGCAAGAGCGACAGATTCGGAAATCTCTTGGTGATTTTACTAAGGAAGAAAAGGATATGTACGATGCAGAAAAGCTAGCAAAATCGTACCTTCTTCAAAGTCTACCAAATGACATCTATGCTTGTATAGATAGCTTTAAGGATTCATCGAAAAAGATGTGGGACCAAATAGAGAAGATGATGATGGGAAGCCACATCAACAACCAGCTAAAGGTGACCAACTGTATCACCAGATATGATGGGTTTAAAGCAAGAAAAGGTGAAACGCTGACGGAAACCTACGAGAGGTTTAATATGCTTCTGAATGATCTTCAGAAGAATAAGATCACAAAGACGAACACGGAAAACAATATAAAGTTTATGAACAACTTACAGCCTGAGTGGAAACCGTTCGTCTCCCATATACGCCACACTCAGACCCTGGAGAAGCTGTACCTTCACGAACTCTATGAAATGCTGCTCCAGGACGAAGAGGAAGTGATGGAGCTTATTGGGAATCAGAAAGCAGAGGAAAAGCCAGCAGCTGGTCCATTAGCACTCGTATCTGAGAGAAGAGGCAAGTCCGTCAGCCGATCATCTGGAAAAGAGCCCGTGCTGAGTGATTCTGAACCTGAAGATCCCGATAGTGACTCGGATCCAGAACTTACCAAGATGAAAGAAGCGATGTTGTTTCTCACTCAAGCACTTCAGAAGAGGAAGTTTTTTAACAAGTCCTCAAACAAGCAAAGATTCTCTACTCGTCGTGATCATCGAGAAAAGTCTGAAGGTAAGAGACGCTTTGAAGATGGTAAGAAGTCTGACAAGAGAAATGAAGAAAAGCCGAAAGACGAGCCGATCAAATGCTACAACTGTGGTCGGTTAGGTCATTTCGCCAAGGATTGTCGCAAACCAGTTGTGCGCAACGCCGACTACTACCGAGCCAAGCTGCTTCTTTCCAAAGAAAGGGAAGCCGGTAAAGCTCTAATGGCTGAAGACGATTACTGGTTGCAAGTGTCGGATGAAGAACCTGAAGATGCTGAAGCTCATTTGTGTTTCATGGGCAAACATTCATCACCGTCTGACACTGATGATGAAGATCGCAATGCTCCATGCCAGGTATGTGCCCCTTATCAAGAAGCTTTACTTGATCAGATGCAACTTTCAATGCACAAACTTGACTCTTACAAGATACTCTTAAAAGAAAAAGAACAACTTCTCTCATTTCTAGAAAACCGTGTCACTAAACAGTCTGAATTTATGGAAAAACAAAGCTTAGAAATTTCTAGCTACCTGTGCACGATTTCTAATTTATGAGAAGAGAATGAGAGTTGTTCAACAGTCACAAAAACTAAAGACCAAAGTAGATGACCTGACCGATGAGCTACGTATGTCTGAGACCGAGAAAATTGATTTGATAACTCAAAACGTGGCTTACAAAAATGAGAACATAAGGTTATCTAATCAGTTAGAAGAGCTTGAAAAGAAACTCTATAAATTTGGTCAATCTGATCAAACACTAAAGCTAATCGCACCGAAAGAACCCAAGTATGGAAATGTGGGTATCGGTTACGATAACCCTAATTATTTGAACAAGGCTTTAACCAAAGTTCCTACTTTATATGCATCTGAATTCTTTGGATTAGACAAAATCTTTCCAGAATATAAAATACAATGGGCCATACCCACTGAGGAGGAAGACTTGGAAGATAAGTTGAGAAGGGAAAACTCCGTTCTTACTAAAAGGACAGTTCCTTTTGTTTATGATTCTTTGAATGCTACTCCTGTTCTCTGTCATCCGATTATTTTCACAGTTACTCTCAAGCTGAACTAGATGCTAAAACTGTTAAAACTGAGGAGGAACCTCTAGCTCACAAAGTTTATGTTCCAACTCTGATTTTAGAAAAGAAACTTGTTCAACTAGAAGAATCGTTTGCACTAGAGAGGGAAAATTTTCAAAAGGAAAAACAAGTTATTTTATCCCAAATTGAGTGTCTCAGTTCCAACAAAAAGGAAACTATGTCTGATGAGGAAAAAGAATATTTCCAGACAGAAATAAAGAAGTTAAACTCACAACTGGCTGCTATGGCAGCAGATCATCTGAAAGAGCAACTTCACAAGGTTGACCCTCAAGATCAGCCTTCCATTCTCCAAAGTGAGAAATCTCATCTGTCTGAAAACTCTTATCCTTCCTCTGACACATCTTCCTGCAAAGCTTTTATGGGTGACTCGTCACCAATCATTTCAAATAAAGGAAAAGAGCCTCAAGTTTTTGAATCGGATCAGTGTTCTGATTGTAAAAATGCTTCCGCATATGATCTGCTCTCAACAAACTCTTCCGCTGTCCTGAAATCCTCAAGTGATAAGGTCCTTTCAGATGAGGAACTAGAATTTTCCGCATTCTTGAATTCTGAGGTGTGTTTAGATAGTGATTTGAGTCAATTTGATTTTAATCCTTCTCTACCTAGCCATGTTGATTTTATAAATGAGTCCTGTGAGTCTCCGGTTAAATTTTATAAGGGTGAATGTTCTACATCTGCCCCAAAAAAACCTTCTGTGAACAATTCTTCAAAATCTTCAAAGTCTAAATCTAAAAAGCGTTCACAGAAGAAGAAAAAGACCGGTCGCTCTCAAAGGTCACAATCTTCAATTTTCAAATCCTCTGACTATGGGTTTAACAGCATTTCAGATACGTGTGGTCGGCGGAAAGAAGTTAAATATGCTTGGGTAGCTAAGAAGTCAAAAGAGAGCACAACAACATCAGAATTAGTTGATCTTGTCTTAAAGTCTAGAAAGAACAATAACAATCATGATGTTTTTATTTCTAAACCTTTAGTTGAATGCAATGGAACTCTTCCTTTAAAAGTTTATTCAATTCCGCAATTACTTCAACTGTCTCATGATTTTCTGTGTTGCTCTTATTGTGGATCAAATGATTTTGTTGATAGTCGTTATGCATCTGATTGGTTTGGCTCATATCATATTGCTCATAATCATTCTCATTGTGATGTTTCCCATGATAGACAAAGACCCAAATCTAAACGGGTCTCTAAGTCGGGTGTTAAATCTAACCCCAAAGGACCCATTTACGAATGGGTACCTAAAAAGAAATAACCTGTTTTGCAGGACGGTCATGTGTGGTATCTAGATTCAGGCTGCTCCAAGCACATGACCGGATGAAGGGAGCTTCTCACAAACTTCACCGAGAGGTTTTGTGGGAATGTATGGTTCGGGAATGATCACTACTCTCCCATTAGGAGTTACGGGGATATTGTCAAAGATAACATCACGATCAAGAAAGTCTCCTATGTCGAAGGTCTTGGTCACAATATCTTCAGTATCGATCAATTATGCGACAAGGATCTCGAGGTTACTTTCAAGGCTAAAAGGTGCAGCGTTCGGGCTGAAGATGGAAAAGAAATCCTTGCTGGAACGCGACGCACTAACCTCTATACAATTGACCTCTCATCCTTGAAACCCGACAAAGATGTCTGTTTGTTGTCCAAAGCATCTGCTGAACAAAGCTGGCTATGGCATCGTTGTCTCTTGCACTTGAACTTCAAGAATATCAACAAGTTGGTGCTCGGTGAACATGTCAAGGGTATGCCAGATCTAAAGTTTGCAAAAGATCATCTGTACGATGCCTGCGAAAAGGGCAAGATGAAGAAGGCGTCCCACAAGCCTAAAGCCGGTCCTAGTACTTCTCGGTCCCTTGAGCTAATCCACATGGACTTATGTGGACCGATGCGCGTTCAAAGCATTAATCACAAGAAGTATGTCCTGGTGATGGTTGACGATTTTTCTCGTTACACTTGGGTCCGATTTCTCCGTTCAAAGGACAAAACTCCCGAGTTGATAATCTCACTTCTGAAGAGCATTCAAGTCAGTCTCAACCAAGTAGTTCAGACCATCAGGACGGACAACGACACTGAGTTCAAGAATCAAATGCTCACCGGTTATCTCACTTCACTGGGTATCTCACATACTTTCTCAGCTGCTCGTACTCCTCAGCAGAACGGGGGAGGTAGAGCATCGGAACAGAACTCTTGTTGAAGAAGCGCGCACGATGTTATCTCACTCCAAGCTACCACTATTTCTTTGGGCAGAAGCCGTTGCTACCACTTGCTACACTCAAAATCGGTCTATCATCAACAAGCGGTTCAACAAGACACCGTACGAGATCATCAACAAGCGCGTCCCGAACATCAACTACTTTCATGCTTTCGGATGCACCTGCTTTGTCTTAAATGATAAGGATGATCTTGGAAAATTCAGCCCCAAAGTGGATGAAGGAGTGTTTATCGGCTACTCCCAGCAAGCCAAAGCCTACCGTGTCTACAACAAAAGGACGAAGACCGTCGTTGAGAGCGTAAACGTGACTTTTGACGAGGCTGCTGATATGGCTTCTGAACATCTCAGTTCAGAACTCGCGCTTACTGGTGTGTTAGCTTCTGGACAATTCCGTTCAGAAGCTACACAATCTACAGTCGATCCAAATCACGCGTCCACGTCAAGAGCACATCTTTCTGATTTGGATTTGCTGTTTGAATTCTTTTATGATGATTTGTTCAACTCTAAGCCTAATGCTTCACTTTGCAACGGGGATGTTGTTCAAGCACCAGAAGTGACACAGGTCACTGGTCCTTCCGTCGATGGTGGACCATCTTCTTCTGAAGTTCCCCCCTCAACTGCAAATGAACCAGAATTACAAAGTTCGAGTGATCCTTCTACGATCGAGAATGTACCTGCTTCTTCACCGGAACAAGTAGGATCTTTTGAAGTGACCCCTGCTGACGGTGCCCCTGAAGTTCCCGATCCGGCAGTCCCGGATCCTTCTACGCCTGCTTCATCTACTGAGTCGACCTCTGCTTCTATCTCGACTCCAACCAAGGAACTCACACCTCATAGGCCGTCATCACTCGAAGCAGTTCAAGACCTACCCCCCCGGTGGTTATGTGGATGCTGACACTTCTCACCAGACATATCAACCTCATCCTCACACCACCAAGTGGACTCGAGCTCACCCCCTTCATCAGATCATCGGTGATCCCTCCACACCAGTTCAGACTCGATCCGCCACCGCGAACGACTGCTTATTTTCCTCGTTCCTCAGCCGTATCGAACCTTCCACCGTCTCTGAAGCCCTGAATGATCCAGACTGGGTAATCGCTATGCAAGAGGAACTCAACCAATTTGAGAGCCTCAAAGTATGGCGCCTAGTTCCCCGACCTAAGAACAAGACGGTGATAGGGATAAAATGGATTTTTAAGAACAAGAAGGACGAAAACGGCATTATTGTTAGGAACAAAGCGCGTCTAGTGGCTAAATGATATCGCCAGCAAGAAGGAATTGATTACGATGAGACGTTCGCACCGGTTGCCCGCATTGAAGCGATCCACATGTTCGTCGCCTACGCCGCTCACAAGAATTTCATCGTCTTCCAAATGGACGTGAAATCCGCGTTCCTCAACGGCGTTCTCAAGGAGGAAGTGTATGTCTCGCAACCCGAAGGCTTCGTGAGTTCTGAAAATCCGCATTACGTCTATTTTCTTGACAAGGCCCTATACGGTCTTAAGCAAGCGCCACGAGCCTGGTATGATGCACTCTCATCCTTCTTAGTTAAGTCTGGCTTCTCTAAAGGTAAAATTGACACTACTTTATTCATTAAAAGAGTGAAGAAAGATATCATTGTTGTACAAATTTTTGTTGATGATATAATCTTTGGCTCCACAAACCCCAAGTATTGTCAGAACTTTTCTGCCTTAATGAGTAAACATTTTCAAATGAGCATGATGGGGCAAATAAATTTTTTCCTGGGTCTTCAAGTAAAACAATTACAAACAGGAATTTTCATTAATCAATCTAAGTACATCTCGGATATTCTTCGGAAATACCAGATGGAAAAATCTTCACCTATGAAACCCCCCATGTCCACTACTCTCAAGCTTCACTCCGATCCTGACGGTAAGGAAGTGAATGCTACTATTTATAGAGGCATGATTGGCTCTCTGATGTACTTGACGGCTAGTCGTCCTGACATTATGTTCTCAACATTCTTGTGTGCAAGATTTCAGTAAAAACCTAAAGAGTCTCACTTAGCTGCGGTTAAGCGAATTTTTCGATATTTAAAAGGTACTGCTGATCTTGGTTTGTGGTACCCAAAAGAGACAGGTTTTGAATTGACAGCCTACTCGGACGCTGACCATGCTGGAAACATGCTGGACCGGAAGAGCACGTCCGGTCATGTTCAGTTTTTGGGTGATCGTCTTGTAAGCTAGGCTTCCAAGAAGCAAAACTGCGTGTTCACCTCCACCGCCGAGGCGGAGTATGTAGCAGCCGCCAGTTGCTGCTCACAAGTCATCTGGATGCGCACCCAGCTCAAAGACTATGGTTTTAACTACTCAAGGATCCCCATCTACTGCGACTTGAAGAGCGCGATAGCCATATCAAGCAATCCCGTCCAGCACACGAAGATGAAGCATATTGATGTGTGTTACCATTTTATAAAAGATCACGTCGAAAAAGGTACTATCGAACTCTATTTTGTTAATTCAGAGCATCAGTTAGCAGACCTGTTTACCAAAGCCTTGGACGAAAAACAATTTAATTACCTTGTGTCCAAGCTAGGTATGCTAAATCTGAAAGTTTGATCCGTTCGCAGCTCTCTACGAGTTTCTTTCAATAACGAATGACTGTGACAACTGCACCAGTGACTTGTCTCTGGTTGCTATTATCCACACTCCTTGGTTATTGCATTTTACTCGTTTAGTTCTGTGTCAGTTACGAACTTCTGTATCAACAAAGTAGATTTCGTGTGTTTCTCGTTTCTCTTGTGTTCTGTTTTTTTTGTTTTCGTGGTGTTTTTCGTGAGTTTTGTGCAGTTCATACGGATGTTCCCTGAAAGGAGTCCGTGGTTTGTGATGGATCTTCACACCGATAATGTGTTCAGGGGGAGCACTATTGTCAGATGGTTGGTAAGTTTCACGAGTCCTCCATTCGAGGGAGAGAAAGTAAGTGGATTCTGTGTTTGGACCTCCTCATGGTAATCATTCGAGGGGGAGTTAAGTCTCGTGCGTATTTCAAATTTTTGAGGGGGAGCTTTTATTTTTTTTTCCTTCGTTTTTTTTATTCCATAGGTTTCTTAATTTTTTTTTCCCTTAGGATTTTTTTTAGGTTTATTTTATTATCGAAAAGTTCAAAAATATTTTGTCATTTGTTTCATAAATTAAAAATACAAAAATATTTCTTTTTCTTAAAGTTTTTTTGTTGATTTGATTTGATTTGTTTTTTGTTTGGTCCCGGCCCAAAGTTACCCCGGCCCACTCTCGCCCGGCCCCGGCCCAAGCCCAAGCCTAATTCGGGGGTTTAAATACCCCAATCGAAACCACGTCCCTCATTTACCACTTCGATCGATTCCATCTCTCTCTCTCACCTTCGACCGCATCGCTATCCTTTTGACCGACTCATCTCCAATTCGACCGAACTCGAGTTTATCGACGTCTTCTTCAATCAACCAGGTAGTTTTTCATCGATTATTGGGTATTTCCATCGTCTATCGATCGAGTTTCCATCGATTATAGCCGATTTTGTGTCCATCGGCGTCGACTCCGACATCTGTGTGTCCTCGGGGTTTGAGTAGTTGACGGTTCGTCGTCTGCGGGGGTTTCCTCCGATCTAGGGTTACTCCCTGGTCGAAAGAAACTCCGGTCGAATGATTCAACCGGTCGAATGCTTAATCCGGTCGAATGACTTCCGGTCATATGGCTTATCCGATCGTACTTTATCCGGTCTTAGGTGACCTCCGGTCGCAGACCATAACCGGTCGAACTCTTATCCGGTGGTTTAACCACCGGTCGAATACTTCATCCGGTCGAATGTGTATCGGTCAAATGTCTTTCTCCGGTCGAATGTTCTCACCGGTCGAATGGTAACCCCGGTCGAAGACCACATCCGGTCTCACCGGTCGAAGACCACATTCGCTCTTTCATCAATTTCTGAAAGAGCTCTGGTGGTTATGCAAGAAGAAATTGATGAAATCCTGCATCCAGATGACCAGTCTTCTGCCGTAGTTCCATTGTTGACTTATCCGGCTAATCACCCTGACTTCTCTTCTACAGTGTTTCCCGAGAGATCTCCTCCAGCTTCACCAGTTAGAGAACCAGTACGTACTCCTCCAGTTCGTCCATCCAAGTGGGAAAGAGTCAGAATAAAAGTTCCTTTCCTCAAAGAAATCCAGAAGAAGATCTTTGCCCACTGGATCAGAAAGTATGATGAAGTTGTTCTCCATAGTCTACAGTCAGTGAAAAACATAGAAAAACAGCGTGAGCTTGTGTTCGTGTACAGAAAGTTCCAGCGCAAGTACTCCAAGACGAAGCTCAGGATTGTATCAGTTGATAGGATTATACCTGCCTACTTCATGAAGGTTAAGTATACGGACTTCATGGTTACAAGAGAAGATGGTCAACAGTACTGTTTTCTGATGCTGATTTTCCATGTCTGGAGCCACAAGATATGCTGTTCATACTACGTGACTTAAAGACCAGAACCGTCAGACCCGGGGAAGTCATTGATGCACTTGAAACCGTGAAGAGATACATGAAGTGCGCAATGAAACTTGCTTCGGTGGAAGATTTTCAGATTGGGTTAGAAAGCGATCAGCCGAAGATTAATCTGCTCAATCCTGATCTGAGTGTTCCGTCTGATGCTCTAAGCGTACCTGCATTCACAGTTATAAAGATTCCAGAGTTTGGTATGTCATACGTGAACAACAAAGGTATTCTACGATTTATCCGATTCGATCAGATTGCCAGATTCTGTGATGGTACATTGATGCTGCTAAAAGACAAGTTGAAGCGTGCGCTGAGTCAAGATGAAAAAGGAGTTCAGGTACTGGATTCTACATACAAATCGCTTGTTCTTAAAGCACTGAGAGTTATCGAAGAACGACTGGAGTACAGAACGCAAATCAGATATTTCGAGATCAGTTTTGGGTTTCGGAAGATATATGTTCCTAACTGGCACGAGTTTCAACTTCTATTTAAAGGGGGAGATTGTTAGGGCTAATTGTATGTTAAATAGAAGTTCAGGGTATAAACTATCAATTATTCAAAGTTGTAAGCTTGTTGGGCCTAAAAGCCCATAAGCCCGTCAGGCCTGCGTGCCTAAGTATTTAAAGTTGTTTTCTATTTCATTTGTAAGGTTAGAAGTTCATAATTTCATTATTCAGTTTTCTAGTCATTAGGTTTACAAACCCTGATCAGAAATTCTCTCTGTAAACCTAAACCTTTGAAGTATTATCAATCATATGACAAGTTGCTGTGGCCTATAAACTATTCATCTTTGATCATATTTACTTGTGATTGCACTGCACTGGGATCTACACCTCTCTGATTCTTGGATTCAGAGGGATTACTTGAGTGTCTTCCATATTGAACTCACAGTATATATGCCTAAAGTGATCTTCTATCGATGCTTCAGGAGTGGATTCTAAGAATGTGGGAGGATGAGTGAAGACCTTGGCTGGTAAACCGATGCTTGTTTTCTGAACAAGATTCTCTTGAGGATCCTGTTCATCAACAACCATGGTTTCTTTGTCCTTGAGCTGTGACTGAGTTATCTCTGAAGGCTGTTCAGAGATATATCCATCTATCTCTGGAGATTCTCTTAATTCCGAAGCTGTTGAGATATGATGAGGTTGAGCGTTTTTGAAAACATACTCTTAGACATCAATTACTTCGATCTCATCTCCAACAGCTTCTTCCTCTCTGTCAGAATCTTTCTGTTCTTTCTCAGACTCTGAGTCAAAGGCATCTCTCATCACCATTGGTTGTCTTTCGGGTGATGAGAATGCATCTTCAGAGGATGTAGAAAAATCTACTAATTATTCGTTTTCTTCCTCTTCCAGAGCTCCAATTTTCTCTGGAGTTGCATCGGTAACTGGAGTGATTGGAACACCTGGTGTTGATGAGGCGAAAAGTATTACCGGTGTTGTGAATGTTTGCAACGTTCTGTTTTCATCAGAAGAGGTGGTGTTCCTCTCTGGTTCCTTCTTTTGAACTTGTGCAGAGGGAGCAGCTTTGTAGGTGTGCGCGGTTGTATCTCTGATCTCCCTATCTTGTGATTCAGAGTTGTCATCATCATCTGAATCCTCAGAATCATCAAATCTGGCTTTCTTCACTGCATCACTACAAGTCCCACCAGAAAACTTGCGTTTGTATTTGGGAGAGTTAGGTTCAGCGATTCCTTTTCCTTTGGGATCCAGAAGTGTCTTCTGAATGGATTCGATTGCCTTTGAAGCCGCAGTTCTGATTTCAGCAATCTGGTCCTCTGATTTATAGTTATGAAGTTCCAGAGTAGCTTTGACCTGCTTCTGAGCAACGGTAGAGATCTTGGAAGAACAAGTCAGTATTCTACTCATGATTGCGGATTTGAAAGAGGCCAGATCACTTTTGGTGATGAGGTCTTCAGAAGTTCGGGGTGGCGGCTGTGGTGTTGCTGATGGTGCGCTGATTTCTGGTACAGAGGCTTGAATTTTAGTTTTGATGAGGTCAGAGATAGAGGCCATTTGATCTGTTGAGAGTGAAGATGATCTGGTGGCTACTACCTTGTCCCTTAGTTCTTATAGAGCCTTCTGAACATCGATGGTTGTAGATGCTTGATTTTGAAGAGACGCATTCTGAGCTTTAAGATTTGCTATCTCCAGAGATGATTGAGCCTTCTGTATGAACAGTTCTTGTTCCAACTCTTGGATTCTTTTAGAGGAGTCCAATAGTTGGGTCTTCAGAGTGGAAACCTCTGCTCTGAGGTTGGTGTTTTCAGAGTGAAGAGCAGAGGTCTCTGAACCGTCAATTCTCTGAAAGTTATGCTCATTCATGGAGCCTCTGACTTATTCCCAGAATCTTTGGAACTCAGATTTTGTGAGAAGTTCAGAGAGGGGTACATTGGTTACAACACATGTAGCCAATTTTTCCTCGAGTTCAGAGGAGCCTTCGTTCAGAGCTGTTTTGATGTTGTCTCTGGAAGGACTTCCACTCAATCCTTGATGTTCCAGAGAATCATCTCTGAGTGTTCTTTTCTCAATCAAGTCCTCCTCCTCAGATTCAGAGGACTGGAAGTGAATGTGGGAGTTAAGCTTGCGATCCAGGCAAGTCAATCCTTGTGCTTGTAGGTCAAGCCATTGTCCCTGAGTTGGACAACTACTTCTGGATATCCTAAATGGTGAGAGATGAGCCACAGAGGCATCATTATGTGTAGGATTTCTGGATGTACTCTGAGGCAACTGAGTACTTAAAGTATTGGCTAAGTCTTGTGAAGAGGGCTTATCCAGAATTTGAGTTACCTCAGTTATGTGAACTTCAGAGGTGGAAAATGGTACCTCTGAAGTGGTTGGCTGGTTTGGGTTCGAGGTGTGCACCTCTGATTCAATAACAATTACCTCTAGATCAGGTATGTTAGATTGTGTGGTTGCACTGGGAGATGGGGTTGTTGTCCTAAAATATATGTGCCTTGAGGCATCTTTTTGTATGGAAGGGGAAGAACTCTCAGGTTTCTCCAAGTCCTTAGAAGACTTGCTCTCTTCTCTCTGAGAATCTTCAGAGCTAGTCTCTGAAGATTCATCCTCACTTTCCTCAGAGCTAGTCGAGCTATCCTCTACACTAGCAGATGAGGTTTCTTCCATTACTTCCTCATTGACAGCCCTTTCAAGTGCTCTGTCATCTCTCTCAACTTCGGTTTCTCTAGCAAGAGTACCCTCTGGTTCACTCTTGTGAGAGCTCTGTACTTCAGGGTCCTTAGATCCTTCTGAAATCGAGATGCTCTTACTCTCCATTCCAAGTTCAGGACCTAAGTGTGTTGGGGTCCCCAGAACTGGTTCTAGTCCTTGGGCAACACTGAGATAAGAAGCTAAGGCTACAGATTGAGGATTTACCTGATTCAGCATGTGGTGAGGGATCCTCCTTGCTTCTGGATAGCCTTCAAATAGAATCGTCGGTTTGAAGCTGTTCATTATGTAGAAAGGAGTTTTGGGTTGTTCAGTGGCGATCAAAATATGAAGCTTCTCGATCGCCGCATGGATGATTAAAGACATAAATCTTGGGAATGTTGTTGAAGGAACTATGGATGATTGGGTCGTTTGTTCAGGGTCCTTTGCCAAGCATTTGTTCTTCTTCTCTATTGATGTCAGAATCATATCAAAGATTATGCCGACCATGTCCAAGTTGCGATTGAAGAATAGCGCATACATGATTGACATAATTTCTGGTGTTGCTTGATCCATGCTCCCTAGTTTGCAGGTGAGAGTGCGGTTTAGGACAGAGAACATGAAGTTCCAGATTGGTGGTAGGTGTTGTCGTCGGAAGTTGCTCAATCTGGTGATTTCTGTGTTGTAACCTAGCATTCGAATGAATTGAAGTAGGGTTTCAGAAGTTGGGCGTTTTTCAAAACGCGTGATTTGAAGTTCCTCAGTTGTTAGGAGTGGGAGAACTTCTCTTAGAACAGTAGGATTGATGAGTATCCGACATTTTACGACTTGAGATATGTCGAACTCGCCGATTATTCCGTTATGTGCATCGCTGTAGTGACTTGAAGAATACCATTCTTGAACAAACGAGAGTGGACATTCATTGGAGAATAACTCGCAGATTATTCCGTATTGTTCCTCAAATTTGGGAGAATAAAGTTGAATCATGTGATTGTTGTCTTTGATTGGAAAACGATACAGTCTTGAAGGTTCGCCAGATTTGGGAAAAAGCTTGCACCAGTCATTTGAAGACGCCATTGTTGAGTTGTAGTGAAGAAGATGAAGTTCAAATTCTTTTCGGAGAGAGAGAGTAAGTTCTCGAGAGTAATTTGTAAAAATGAATAATCGGATGTAAAATTGTTTTTGTATCCAAATTTAGAAAAAGATGCACTTGAGTGCATAAGGTGAAACGGCAGTGATTTGACCCTTTGGATAAAGCTGTTTGGCCTTTCACTCATCCCTTTTTGTGACACGTGGCCTTGAAAATTGTTGTACCTACGAATGTAGGTTCCAAGAAAATAGGAAAGGGGCGTCATTTTTCAATAAAAAATTGAATAACTTCTTTGTGCTGACTAGACAAACCTTTCGCCTTAAGAAGTAATTTAAGATATTACTTGAAATAATAAGGTTCAGTTAAACTGAAATTTTAATTTCAAATGATATCAAAAATTGCTTATTAATTGAAAAGTTCTTGTTTGAGGAATGACTTGGTCTGAAAGTTGTTGACTCCCTCTTGACAGATGATTTGTGAAAAAAAATCCTCAATTTCAGAGACTCTGAGATTAATTTCAAAGACTCTGAGAAGACTACAGAGACCATTTTCAGAAACTCTGAGATAAATTTAATTTGATTCAGAGACAAAATTCAGAGATTCTGAGTTGATATTTGAAAAATTCTTTTTCTAAATTTCAGAGACTCTGAGATGAAATTCAGAGACTCTGAGATGTCTTCTGAAAAGTTATTTTTCTCAATTTCAGAGACTCTGAGATGTCTTCTGAAAAGTTCTTTTTCTCAATTTCAGAGACTCTGAGATGAAATTCAGAGACTCTGAGATGTCTTCTGAAAAGTTCTTTTTCTCCCCCTTGACAAAAGACCAACTTTTTATTTTTCTCCCCTTGTTGTGTTTGGAGAACATTCATAGACTGATATTGATATATGCTACTTGGTTTAGAGGCTCTGATTATTTGATCAAGAGACTCTGAGTTTCTTCCTTGTTAGGTAGACATATTCAACATTCCTAACTTGCTAATTAAAAAATTGAACCTTCGTTCATCTAAAGCTTTTGTGAAAATATCAGCAAGTTGGAGATTAGTTGGTACAAAATACATTTCTATTGTTCCCCTTTCAACATGATCTTTTAAGAAATGATACCTTACATCAATGTGCTTTGTCTTTGAATACTGTATTGGATTGGCAGAGATGGCTATGGCACTTTTTGAGTCACACAGAATGGGTATTCTTTCATATTGTTGGCCATAATCTCTGAGTTGAGTTTTCATCCATATTACTTGAGAGCAACAACTAGCAGCAGCAACATATTCTGCCTCTGCAGTTGAAGTTGAAACACAGTTTTGTTTCTTGGATGACCAACTTACCAGCTTATTGCCCAGTAACTGACAGCACCCAGAGGTACATTTTCTGTCAAGCTTACATCCTGCATGATCTGCATCAGTGTAAGCTGTTAGATCAAAACTAGAAAGTTTTGGATACCAGAGGCCTAAAGATGGTGACCTTCTTAGGTATCTGAAAATTCTTTTGATAGCAGATAAATGAGATTCTTTTGGATTTGCTGGATATCTAGCACAAAGACATGTTGCAAACATTATGTCAGGCCTATCATGCCTCTGTAGGTTTTTATTTCCACAGATTGTCCTGAAGGATCAGAGTCAAGTTTGACTCTGGTGGCTAGAGGCGTTTTCATAGAAGTTGAATCATTGAGTTTGTATTTGTTTAAAATTTCAGAGACATATTTAGTTTAAATTATGAAAGTGCCTTCTGAAGTTTGTTTTACTTGTAAGCCCAGAAAGAAAGTTAATTCTCCCATGAGGCTCATCTCAAATTCACTCTTCATCAACTATGAAAACTTGTCACAATACTTTTGATTTGTAGAGCCAAATATAATGTCATCCACATAAATTTGTACTAATAGCATCTCATTTTTGTACCTTTTGATGAATAATGTTGTATCAATTGTGCCTTTGTCAAATCCATTTTTAATCAGAAAAGTGGACAGAGTTGCATACCAAGCTCTTGGAGCTTGTTTAAGTCCATACATAGCCTTATCCAAATAATAAACATGATTAGGAAACTCTATACTTTCATTTAATTTACCATGTAGAAAGGCAGATTTAACATCCATTTGATAAACTTTGAATCCTTTGTGTGTAGCATAGGCTAAGAAGATTCTGATTGCTTCTAGCCTAACTACAGGTGCAAAGGTTTCATCATAATCAATACCTTCTTCTTGGCAATATCCTATAGCAACCAACCTGGCTTTGTTCCTGATTATGATTCCATCCTCATCCTTTTTGTTTCTGAAAACCCATTTTGTTCTAATTGCAAATTTTCCTTTGGGAAGGGGAACTAGGGTCCAGAATTTGTTTCTTACAAACTCTTGAAGTTCATCCTGCATTGCAAAAATCCAATGAGGATCTTCAAGAGCTTCTTTTACCTTCTTTGGTTCAATAATGCTCAAAACATTTACGTAGAAGCATTCATTGATTGTTGCAGATCTTGTTTTAACTCCTTCTGATGAGGATCCAATTATTTGATCAATTGGATGATCTTTTGTCCATCTTGAGATTGGAGCAAAAACTTGGGGTGGAGTTTGAACTTCAGAGATGACAGTTGGTGATATCTCTGTTGTGCTGTTAAGAGGCTCTGAAGTTGTTTCCCGAGATGGTGAAGTAGATTCTTGAATTTCTTCACTATTTGTTTCTGGAGTTACTTCAGACACTCCTTGATCATCTTCTTTTTGAACTTCAGCTTCTTCTGATTCACTTTGCTGATCTGAATTTGGTGAAACAGAAGGCGTTAATTCAGAGGGTCCAGAAAGGGTTGTACCTGTTTCTTGGGGTCCTTCCGAATTTTCTCTTGGTCTATCTCTGAAGATTACTTCTGGGTTATCTTCATCAAAGAAATCTTCAAATATTCTGTTTAATTCAGTTTCTCTTGATGATTTAGAGATAGGTGTTGAGAGACATTCTTGTTGTTCAGAGCTTTTATTGTCATCAAAAGTGACATTGATGCTCTCTTGGATGGTCCTTGTTCTAAGATTGAACACTCTGAAAGCTTTTGAGGCTAAAGAATAGCCAATGAATTTGCCCTCATCAGCTTTCGTGTCAAACTTTCCAAGAGGTTCTCTATCGTTCAGAATGTAACACCTGCATCCAAAAACATGAAAATATTTAACATTAGGTTTCCTATTGTTAATGAGTTCATAGGATGTTTTCTAAAATCTCTTGACAATTGTAGCTCTATTCTGAGTAAAGCAGGCTGATGCCACTGCTTCTGCCCAAAAATTTGTTGAAAGATCAGATCCAGCTAGCATTGTTCTTGCAACTTCAACAAGTGTTCTGTTATTCCTTTCAACTACTCCATTTTGCTGAGGGGTTCTTGCTGCAGAAAAGTTAGGAGTAATGCCTTCTTCTGATAGATATGAATTGATTTTGGCATTTTTGAACTCGGTTTCATTATCACTTCTTAGTTTCTGAACTTTGCTGCTAAATAGAACCTGTAATCTTTTCAACAATCTTATCAAAATATCAGGTACTTCAGATTTGGCTCTGATGAATTCTATCCATGTGAATCTGGAAAATTCATCAATCAGAACCAGAACGTATTTCTTACCTCCTAGACTTTGTACAGAGATAGGACCACAGAGGTCCACATGTAGCATGTGCAGAGGTCTAGGATAGTTGTTTTCATTTTTGGTTTTATGGGAAGATCTTTTCATTTTTCCCATCTCACAGGCAGAACAAAGATGATCTTTGTTAAACTTCAGAGATGGTAATCCCTTAACCAAATTAAGTTTAACTAATTTATCAAGTGAGGAAAAGTTTACATGTGAAAACTTTTTATGCCAGAGCCAGACTTCCTCACTATTCAGAGATACAAGACAAAGTTTCTCTGAATCAGTGTCATTTATTTTGGTAAAATTCATTCTGTAGAGGTTACCTTTTCTGTCTGCTCTGAGTAATTCTTGACCTGATTCTGAGTGGAGAAATGAACAATATTTTCTTTGAAATTTCACATCAAAACCATGATCACAAAGTTGACTTATGCTGATCAGATTGTGTTTTAATCCCTCCACATAAGCAACCTTTGATACTAAAACATTTCCTCTTGACAACTCACCATATCCTTTAATCTGTCCTTGCACATTGTCTCCAAAAGTAACTGCTCCTCCAGATTTTGCTTTGAATGAGGATAGCAGTTCCTTATTTCCAGTCATATGCCTTGAACATCCAGAATCTAGGTACCAGATTGGCATTGGCTGATTCTGCAAGACAGATTATTGATTCTTAGGTACCCATCTCATTATGGGTCCTTTTATGTTAGACTTTGGTGGATTTGTATGACTTTTTGGCATGTCATCTTTTGATGTCTTGCCGTTTGTTGTCTTCTGTTGAAAATTTTTCTCTGAGATATTTTTCAGAGATTGATTCAGAAGACAATGTGATCCTCTGAAATGATTTTTCAGTTTGATCAAGAGATGAATGCAGTTGCAATTAATAGAAGAAGAAGAAGTAGGAGCAAAGTTTTTCTTTTTATTAAAAGCATTTGTTACATTTTGACTTCTTTTGAAACTAGCATTAGGAATATTACATGTATCCCTAACTACTTCTTTCCTTTTTGCTTGAAAGACAGTCTTCTTTTCAAGTTGCTTTTTTTTGATCAAAAACATATTCTTTTCTTTGCTGCTTACTGCACAAACAGGATCAATATGGTTAATTTTTGTCCATTTGCCTTTTTGTTCAGAAGAGAATTTTATTGTTTTATAGGTGTAAGATTCATAAGTGTTTGTTTTATTCTTTGCCTTTTCTTGTAATTCTTTTTCAAGTTCCAGAGACGTTTTAGCTTGTAAACACATATTTGCAAAATCAGGACTTATTGGTATTCTGGTTTTGGTTTTCAAAATTGAAATTGGAACATTCAAAATACCAGACCCAATAGTTTCTATCTTTTTGTGAATTACATTCTCTGGTTTACTAAAAATCTGTTCATCAATCTCTTAATCAGATTCTGAATCAGAATCAAGAAAGTCTCTCTTAGTTTTAATAGAGATAGCTACCTCTATTGGTTTTTCAAATTTTTTCGTTCTAGAGACTTTAATGATCCGTTTCATGCTTTCTTTTCTTTTTAAGTCTTCCATGACATTTTCTTTCCATATATTTTTAACATCATCTTCAAATGTAGTTCTGATGTTTTCATCTGACTTTGGTTAATAGAGAGGGGCATACGGATTAAGTGAACTCTGAGATTCATTTTCAGAAGTACTTGTATCATAGGTGCTTGGTTCAGATGTCTCTGATTCATTTGAGATGAAAGCATCAAATTTGAAAATTTCTTTGGGATCATTGCTTTGAGGTTTTGTGAAGAGTACCTCTGAAGTTTCTCTTTTTATCTGTAACACAGACTTTTGAAAGTTTTTTACTTCAGAGTATGTAATATTTGTGAAAATCAAAGCTCTTGTTTTTGATCCCTCTGATGATTTCATTCTTTTGAAATTGTTCAGAGATGTATCCTTAAAGCTTTGTACCTTTCCCATATGGAAAGTGGAAGAAAGTGAAGTTTTCTCCAATCCAATGAATGAATTCAACTCATTGAATCCCAACCCTTGAGAGTCCATTTGAGTTTTTATTTTGTGGAAAACACTTTGTGCATTAACATAGCTTTTGATTCGAAGATTTTTTCTATCTAGAGATTGATGTAGGATTTCTCTTTCCTTTTGAAAAAATTTGGTTAAGGCAATAGAATTGAGCCTTTCATACTCTGATTTCTTTACTTCTTCTTCTTTTCCTTTTAATACTTTCTCAATTTTCCTTATTTCTTCTGAAAATGATTTTTCTTTTTGCTTGTGAGTTTCTTCAAGTTTGGTTTTTTCAAGAAAAAATTCTTTCTTTTATGTTTCCAGAAGATTCTTTTCTCTTTTGAAAAAAATGAGCTCTTTTGTCACTTTCTCTCTTTTCTTTTTCTCTTCAAGAAACTTTTGCTCTAGATTCTGAAGTTCATTAATTAGTTTAAAAGCATCTATTTCAGGATCACTATCAGAGGTGTAAAGAGAGTTTACCTTTTCAGAGTTGTCTTCTGATGCTCCATCAGTTTGATTTCCATCTGAAAAAGCCATACCACAGAGATTGGTAGGTTCTTCCTCGCCGTCACTTGTTGAGTCTGATAGCTAGTCTTCCATTTCTGCTACAAGAACTCTTTCTTTTACGTTGTACTTGTATTTGTTCTTGTAGTAATCTTGATCTTTGACAAGTTTTCCTCTACAGTTTGCAGAGAAATGGCCTATTTTTCCACATCTGAAACATCTTCCATCATTTTGATTTGTTGGAAGAGTGGCAGTACTTGTCTCTGGCTTCTGTTCTTGAAGTTTGAAATATCTCTGTGGTTGTGGATACCTTGGTTGAAATGATTGTTGAGGTCTTGATTGTTGAGTTGCATCATTGTTGTTGAAGTTTGTACCCTTTTGATCACTATATGGAGTGAATCTGGGCTCTTGTTGAAATCTTCTTTCAGGATTTCTTCTTTCTTCATTCTCTCTCCTTCCTTCAAATACTTTCTTGACAAATTTCTTGTTAAATTGATGAGTGATTAATGCAAGAGATTTGGCGAAGGCATTGATATCATCTTCTGAGTCTGAATCTGAATGATTTTCTTCTGCCATTAGGACCTTTTTGGATCTTCTTTTTGTTTCCAAACTTTTTTGTGTCTCTTCACAGTTGTTTTCTTTCGAAATTTGTTTTGAAACAAGTGCAAGGGGTCCACCTAAAGACAGTTTTGATTTTTGCTTCATAACTTCCTTTTCATGTGCAACAAGAGTGCCATAAATGTCAGTTAATGACCATGACTCAAGATCTTGATTGGCTTGTATAGACATGGATAGTTGTGACCATTCTTCATTTAAGCTTTTCAAGAAAAGAACATTGTTTTCCTCTTTTGTTCTTATCACTCCAAACTTTCTGCATTTGTTGATAAGAATGTTGAATCTTGAGTAAGTTTGGTGTAATATTTCTTCTGGTAGAGCATGAAAATCATGATATTCATTGATGCATAGATTTCTTCTATTTTTCTGGGTTTGTAGGCCTCCTTCAAGTTGATTTAACAACTGATCCCATATCTCTTTTGCAGTTTTACAAGAATCAAGTTCTTGAAAGATATCATTGGGAATGGCCATTATAAGTAATCTAACAGCTTTTGAGTCATTATCCATCATATTAGCTTCTTCATCAGTGAAGTTTGTGGTTTTCTTTTCATAATATGCAGGGATTTCAGCAGTATCTGCTGTTGCAGGAACTCTTGGAACCAACACCATTGGAATGTGAGGTCCAACGTTCACTGATCTAAAAAGATCCTTGTCCATACCTTCTAAGAAATTTACCATCCTTATCTTCCGTTGGGGATATTCACCCCTTAAAAGTGTAGGAGGTTTTGTTATTGACCCAGCTGTATAAATGCCACTTATGCTCGAGTTTGCCATTTTTGAAAAAAAGATGAAGATTTGAAGAACAGATGCTTTTTGTATTGAACAGTGATTTACTATCAAATCTTGAGCATATGGTGTTCTTTAATAAACCAGGTTTATTTGAACATGCACAGATATTGAAAGTTTAGAATCAATGAGATGTAAATCTATCCGAGTATGCAGATGCGATTTTACTTTGTTTAGAAAACAAAGAAGTCTCTGATACCAATTGTTGGATCCCAGATTTAATCTCACAACAATGATATAAACAATAAGAGTAATAACAGTGGAAGCAGTATAGTTTAATATCAAAGGAGATTCAAATATCACAGTTCATAAAGCAAATAATAGATAAACAAGATATTCTTTGAATAAAATATTCAACTTATATTATCAGTTATAAGACTTCTTAAGCACACTTTGAACAATAAGGTGATGGTCCTATTTATAGGACCATAAAGTAAACAGTGTACTTATCTGACAAATAGAAGCATGGCTTGAACAATATCTTACCTAAGAGGTAAGATCAAGACATGCTTGAATAGTGACCTACTCTAGAAAGTAAATCTTATTACAAGTTGACGTGTCATCTGTTCTTATTTGTCAAGAAATTTAGAGTGAACATCTTCAGAGCTCTGAATTAGGATCTCTGATGAGGGGCTCTCTGATGTCTTTCTGTGAGACTGTCTCTAGACTGACTTCAGAGACAGACATACTTTCTCCGAGACTGACTCTGAACTGACTTCAGAGACAGACTTTCTTTCTTCAGACTGACTCTGAATTGACTTCAGAGACATACTTGCTTTCTTCAGACTGACTCTGAATTGACTTCAGAGACATACTTGTTGATGTCCTGTGAAAGTCTTTAGATGAAGACTTAGTTATTTTCAATAATTTCATTGGTTCAGATTTGGGGCTAACAGTACACCAACTTGTTGATCACCAATGATTTGATCAATGGGGTGATCTTTTGTCCACTTTAGGGCAGGAGGTAAAGGAGGAGGGTAAGAGATTTGTAGAGGAGAGTTGGAAGGGAAATTTCGAGGAGAGATGGATGGAAGATAGGCTTGTATAGGTGAGGAATGAATGTCAGATTGAGAGACTGGGATGATTTGGAGTATATGTTGCGGTTGGGTAGGCTGAGGATCATCCTCTTGATGAGAGGAGGGGTTGTGAGATGTAGAGGGTTCATTGTTTTGGTAGAGAGAAGTGGGAACTATGTAGGGAATGTCTGATGATGTTGGAAGAGGACCATCACCAACACAGGAGGATATCCATCTGTTCAATTCTTCATCATCACAAGAGAGTGATGATATCTTGAGGTCATCAAAATTGACATGGATGGATTCATCAATACACTTTCTTCGGAGGTTGTAGACTCTGAAAGCTTTGGAAGTGAGAGAATATCCCACGAAGATTCCTTCATCAGCTTTGGGATCAAATTTTCACAAATTTTCTCTATCATTGAGAATGTAGCAGATACACCCAAAGACATGAAGAAAACCAATGTTGGGTTTTCTACCATAAAAGACTTCATAAGGAGTTTTATTGTGTCTTTTCACAATGATGGACCTATTTTGGGTAAAGCATGCAGTGTTGATTGCTTCGGCCCAAAAGTAGATAGGGAGGTGAGATTCACTCAGCATGGATCGGGCAGCTTCACATAGCGTTCTGTTCTTTCTCTCCACTACACCGTTCTGTTGTGGAGTTCTGACGGTAGAGAAGTTCTGAGAGATGCCTTTTTCATTGAAAAAGTCATCCAACATACTGTTCTTGAATTCTGTTCCATTGTCACTTCTTACAGATCTTACCAGCTGCCCATTCAACACTTAAGACTTTTTGATGAACTTTATGATTTCTTCAGTAGTGTCACTTTTATACCTGAGAAAAAATACCCAAGTGTAACGAGTGAATTCATCAATAATAACCAGAATGTACCTTCTACCACCAAGGCTTGGGGTACTGACTGGTCCACACAGATCCATGTGGAGCATTTGAAGAGGCTGAGTGATGGAGAAGCATTGCTTGGACTTGAAGGAAGATTTTGTGAGTTTCCCTTTCTCACATGCAGCACACAACTTTTCTTTCACAAAGGACAACTTTGGCATGCCCGTGACAAGATCCTGGTTTGAAAGGACATTCAAAGTCTTGAAGTTGAGGTGAGAGAGACACTTGTGCCAGAGCCAACATCTTTTGGCAGTTTTTTCAGAGACAAAGCAAATGTTTGTTCTGAAGGATGAGCTATGTCCCATGTCTATTACATAGACATTTTCTTTGCGGTAGCCAGAGAGTACGGTTTCCATCTTTTTGTTGAAATTATGCATGAAGATAATTCAAACATCACTTTGTAGCCCAGATCACATAGTTCGCTTATGCTTAGGAGATTGTGCATCAAGCCTTCGACATAAGATACTTTATTAAAGGTGATGGAACCATTTAAGAGTGTTCCATAACCTTTAGTACTTCCTTTGGAGTTATCACCAAAGGTGACAGAAGGACCTTTGGTAGGCACTAAGTCTACAAGAAGAGATTTGTTGCCGGTCATATGACGTGAGCACCCGCTGTCAAGATACCAGATTTTTTGGTTCCCTAGACCCTGCAATCACAAGAAAATCAGTTCTTTGGTACCCATTTGGAGATGGGTCCTTTTGAGTTAGAAGGAGAAGAAGTATCCTTGGAAGCATTTTTATCAATTCTCTCCAGAGGACAATCCTTAGCAAGATGAAAGGTATTACCACAGTTATAACAATTTTCTATATATAAAGACCTTTTTAGAGCTTTGATCAGCTTTCTTGTGATGATTGGTCACATTGACTTTCATGGCCTTAGAGGTTAGAGGATAGTCAAGAGGCTTAGAACCTAAGATACCTTTGTCAGAGTCAGTTGAAGGAATAGAAGAAGGTGTCTTGGAATAAAGCTCTTTCAACATCAGAGGTCTAGGGATATGAAGAGAAGATGGTTTCTTTGAGTTTTTCTTGGGAAGTTTCCTTTTGGGAGGAATATCGGTAACTACTGATTTTCCTTTTTCAGAAGAAGAAAATTTTCTTGAAGAAAGTTCTCTGGTTGGGATCTTAGGGTGTTGAGGAACCCTCATTTATTTTCAAGGAAGACATAGACTCAGCAATGGGTTTAGAAGGGTCATTTGAGTCTTGGGCTTCCTCACTCTCATGAGGTGAGTGAATGCTCTTAGCTTTGATAAACTTTCCAAACTTGAGATCTCTAGGGAGATCAGAGGAGTCCAGAGGTTCAGAGTCATCATAGTTCTCTTCAGAGGATTCATAGAATGAGGGAAGAGAGAAAGGAGCATGGGTGTAAGAAGGAGGTTCAAGGTCATATTTCCCGAAGCCTAGTCCAGATTTTTCATCACAAGATATTTGATCCTGAAAAATCTTTTCTATGTTCTTGGAGGAACTTGTCCACTTATTCACAATTTCTTGCTCTTTTTTGAATCTTTTCAAAAGTTTATTTTTCTCTTTAGCAAGAGTAAAATTTATAGTTTTCAAATCTTCAAGCTCAACCTTGATTTTGTCAAAGTGTTTTAGTTGAGAAAGACAAATTTGCAACTGAGAAGAAAGAGATTTTATCTGAGCATTTGCCTTCTTCTTTGCATACTTGGCTTCATAGAAGTCAATGGTCAAAGAGTCAAATGCTTCAATTTTCTCAGCATCAGAGAGAGAGAAAAATGGATGTACGTGATTAGATGAGGTAGAGCACTCAGTGGACACAAGAGCCATGGAAGTGGAAGAGGTTTCACCGTCATCAGCATCATCTATTTTAGCCATAAAGCAAAGGTTGGCCATGTCCTTGTCACTTTCGGAAGTTGGTTCATCTGCCCAATCATGAGATATGGCAAGAAGACCTTTTCCTTTATTGGCTAGAAGAGCATTCCTTTCCTTCTCTCTCTTGTATTTTGCCTTGTACTTTTCAGCACGGTCAGAGTTTGAAGGAACAGAAGTTCTTTACTTTTGAAAAAGGGGTTGGTAGGAATCAGACTTGGTTCTGACAGACCTAGAGGATGTACGGTTAGAGGAGGGCAGTCTAGACTTATCAGAGGACCTGCTTCTGCATTCAGAAGCAAAGTGTCCCTTCCTCCCACACCTGTAGCATTCCTCATTTGATTTGTCAAAGGAAGCATTTTTAGAAAGAGTAGAGGAGGGTTTTCTAGAAAACCTGGATTTTCCAGAAGAGAAGCGAGGTTTGCCTTTAGAAAATCCTGCCAACATAGCAACACCGTCTGACAGCTGATCCACAGAGGTCTCCTCTCCTTCATCATCAGCCTCACTGATATAGGCTTCTGAAGGGTCATTGGGGTCCTCTTGACTATTGTTGTCAGAATCAGAGGGATAGGTGATCCTAGGGACACACACAGTACTTTTGGAAGATTCACCGACAAGAGCTAGAGAAGAGCCTTTGATGTCTTTTGTGATTGACTTCCTAAGCAGTTTAGTCTGCTCATAGTTGAAGAGAGTGACATACAAGGCAGTGAGAGGCATGGAATCAAGATCGTTGGTAGACTTGATACAAGTACAGATGTTTTCCCAAAACTCAGGAAGGCAATCCATAAACTTGCACAAGACTTCCTCATTATGATAGATGCGACCCACAAGTTTAAGATCATTGAGTAGACTGTTAAAACGATTATAGTAGTCTGAGAGAGACTCACCCTCCTCATGAGAGAAGAGTTCATACTTTCTTACAAGAGCAATCTTTTTGCTCTTTTTCACCTCAGACGTACCTTCATAAAGAACACACAGAGTGGACCACATTTCTTTTGTAGTAGAAAGGTTAACAAGAGAATGGTAGACCTCATCAAGCAGAGAGAGGGCAATGATGGCTCTGACTTTAGTATCAAGAGCTATAAGACGTCTGTCTTCATCATTGTATTTACTGGGGTCCTTTACAATATATCTCCCAGTAGCTGGAGTTCTTTCTTCCTCAGAAGAGTCCTCATCAGCTTTTGCCTTGTCTGCATTGTAACGGTCCCAAACTCTAGGAATAAAAGGACCTTCATGTAAGATAGTAAGATATCTGCTGTCAACTCCTTCTAAGAAGAGTATCATACGACTTTTCCACAGGAAGAAGGTATTGGGGTTAAACTTTGGTGGTTTGGCTATAGAGCCATTGTCGTATGAAACAGCAGTGGTGTTTTGAGAAGAAACATTTTTCAAAGAAGAAGAAGAAGAGGTTGCCATCACGGATCTAGTTTATTGAGTTAAACTAAACCACTCTGATACCACTTGTTGGTCCCAAATAGCAGTAAGTAAATAAGAAAAGTATTGTAGAAGGGGGGGGGTTGAATATAATACTCACAAATTTTCACTTAATTTAATTCTTATTGATTTGAAATCAAGAATTATACATAGAAAAGTTTTGATTGTTGCAGAAGAGAATAGATGCAATCTATTCAAACAATCTTACACAAAGAGAAATGAAGAACAATTGTAAAACACTTAGAAAACAATAAGAACTTCTTAGAGAGAGAATGCCAGTGCACTTAGAGAGCTTGAATGCTTGAGAGCTGGTGATCTTGCATGTTGAGCCATCCTTCATATTTATAGTGCCTCATGCATTAAATGCATGGGACACCTGTTGAGCAAAGGATGGACACAGGTCTTCAACAAGGTACAAGATGTACCTTTTGTCTTGAGGTGTTTTGGCTTGAAGTGTTGACCTGCAGAGAGGATGGTAGAGACCTTTCCTTAAAATGGTGTAGTAGACAAAACTTACTTTATCTGATCTCCAGATGAGGTCCACGTAAATGCAAGATATCATAATATACTTTGTCAGAAAAATACAATGTGTTTGAAAGAATTCCTTAAGCATAGACTGCCGAAGACTTGAAAGATCTTCGGCTCCTGAAGATGTGAGAACACCTTCATACTCTAAGGAAAGATGAGATCATTGGCTGTCGAAGACCTGAGAGATCTTAGACTCCTGAAGATGTGAGACCACCTTCATACTCCTGAGAGATATCTGCTTGACACCATCCTGGCCGATCGTGTTGATCACTTGGGCATGCTTGGCTTTAGGCTGAGGAGACTATCTTCAATCCGCTTTGAGAGATGTACTCCTTCTTTATCTTCTTCGGCTGATCTTCGACTTCACCGAACATTTGTATAGAAACCGAGCTGCTAAAAGAACCTCAGACATATTCTAAGTAGGATGATATAATATGGAAGATCAGGAGGTCATCTTCAAATCTTCAGATGACCCAACAGGTAGCCCTCCACCCTGGGAAGCAATCAAACATCCCACTTTGGTATTTTGGAAAATGATTTAGGCCATTCTTTCTTAAACACCGGTCGCACAAATATCATTTGCACCCATTAAGCTATAACCATTTGATGTTCTCAATAAGGACATTGACCACTTCAAGTGTGGGGGAAGGATTAGGTAGAGTCATGAGCATATAAGAAAGTCCATCGAGCAGAAGAAAATTTCTCCAAGAAAATATAAATGAGTCACATAAATTCAAGTCAAAGCAGAAAAGATAAAATATGCATAATATTTATACACTGCTATAATGTTACAAAGAGTTCTTGAAATCTTGAAGAAAGAATACCCTATGCTTAAGAGAACAAAACCACCAAAAAGCCCTAATGATTCTAATTTCTAACTAGTGGTTGATGCCTAACAATAGGAAATGTGTATTTGGCCTATGAAATCAAGTGAAAGAATTGAATAAGCACCATATTATGCTAGGCTATGGTCCTGTTATGATTCTCAATCTCATTAGTGTTAATTTTTCATTTCATCCTTCAATTTTTTCTTTACCTTTTCTGTGTGAGTCATCCTAAGTTGTCATTTAGTTGCTTGGGGACAAGCAACGATTTAATTGTGGGGGTGTGATAAGTGTGTAAAAGTATACACTCTAGCACCCAATTAGGACCTCATTTCACTTCATTTTACATATTTCTCAATCCTATATTGAGTCTTTTAGTCTTATTTTATGATTTTAGTTTGATTGGAGCTAGGATGTTGGGTCTGAAATATGCTAAGTCTGGATAGTGCTGCTGAGTCTTGAAGAGATTACTGCTGCTAGTAGTATTAGTACTACTTGAAGGGTTAGTACTGCTAGAAGAATAGTTAGTACTGATTGGAGAGTTAGTACTGCCAGTTGGAAGTTACTACTGCTAGGATGTTAGTACTGCTGATGATAAGAAGATATTGCTAGAAGAATTAATGTTGCTGATTGTTATTCCCTGTTTTTCTAGTTTCTAATCACAAACAAATCAACAAACAAGATTCAATCAAATTACTTGTTTGATTCAAACTCCAAATCTCAAGATTACAAACTTTCTCTCTCTAGAACTCTCTCTCTCTCTACAGATCTCTCTCTGAAAACGTACAACTGAACACTACTCTATCTGTTAGTTACAATTCTTATGAAATACAAAGACAAGAAGGTATTTATACCTCCAAACAATAACAAGGAAACAAAATACAAAATATTGACTTTGACTTTTATTACAAATAGACTTTGACATTAATGAGAGTTGACTTTTCCAGCTTTGACTTCTTGTACTTTGACCTTCAGTATTCTTGATCATGTATCCAACAGATTTATGCTCTAACAATCTCCCCCTTTGGATTCAAGATCATTATTGAAAGATCTAGCAAATCAGTCTTCACTTTTAAGCTCTGTCAGTACAATCTCCCCTTTTCCTTTTACGCTATTCTTTCCAAAACTGTCTTCAAACGATTAACAATATCCCCAAAACATTCACAAGAAACTTTTAGACTTTGGAAAGAAATTATCTTCAGAATCAGCTCGGATTGCTTTAGCAAATAATCTTCAAAGAAAATTTCCTCAAATCTTCAGAAATTCTTTGATCTTCTTCATATCTTCAAATCGTTACTTTGAACTTTTCTGACTTGGACATTTCTGAAAATCATCTCTCAAAACTTTATCATTTCTTGATACCATCTCCCCCTTTTTGATGATTTGAACATCTATATCATCAAAACTTTTCGTCCAAGAAATGTCTTTGACCATTCTGATATGTCAAACTGAGCCTCTGATTCTGTGATCCATAACCAAGTATTCATCTAGATCTTTGCAAATCCAGACAAAATAAGAACATGTAACTCCTGAATCAACAAATTAAACAGTTAAAATGGCTGTCAGTAACACGAAGTCACTGTGTGTAACGAATACACAATATAAAGGAGCTTTTTGATGTTCACTCCCCCAGGGCTTCCATCCAATCATCGAAATACCACAAAGGCAATTTCTATGAATGTTATGACAAAGAAACAAATTCCTTGTGTGTTCGTGCAAGTGTAGAAAGAATTAAGTCATCAAATGCTTATAAAGGCTCAACATTGTGTAAACCACTGAGACAACAGTAGATAAACACAGACTCAATGTGCATGATTGAAGTGCGAAGGTAGGGCAGACTTCCTTCTTTTTCAATATCCAGATTTTCCAAATGAAAACCAGATAGATTATATGTTGCGTCCCCAGAAAAATGTGAAACATTTTCTTTTTGAGAAGAAAATGAGTGGTTGGTGGGGTATTAAGCAAGAGTTGGCATGGGCTATTTGCCTGTTTCAATAATGTTCACGAAGAATTGTGAAACATTAGTAATGTGGCTGCCTGGCTCAGAAAGTAGTTGGTGCAGAGTTTGATATTCTTTTACTCTGTTCTCACACCCTCTTTCTTTTAATCATTAAACTCACATCTAACCAAACTCTCTTTTCCATTTTACCTCATCACACATCCCACACTCATTTCTTTTAGACTACTCACACTCAATTACTAAGGGATTAACTTCTTGGGTAGAAATCACTGGTTAACGTGATTTCATAGAAGTTCATGTAAGTCCTAGCACAAAGAACCCATATAATCCTATGAAAGCATAATGTTGCTCAAATGGTTTAACTTTATTAGTTAAAGCTCATATACAAATGTCAGATATGAATATGCTCAGAGATATAATCATGAAAATATGAGCATTTTTAAACATTGAAGTATTTTCAAACAAGTATATTGAATGAATGAACACGAATGCAAAAGGCTTGTTTGAAAATCTGACATTGTATGAAAATAATCAGAAATGAATGATATAACAATCAAAGCTTAAGGTCAAGAATAATGGATATTGTCTATACGAAACAAAAATATAGACATTCTTGAAATGACGTTTCGTAATGAAATATCGCTCAAAATTCTTGAAAGTACAAGCGGGGTGTCTTACCATCGAAAAATTGTTTCTATTTAGAGACATGGTAAGAACAATTTGATCAAAATTAAACCGATGTGTGTGAATACTTAAAAGTATGTAGAAAAGACAATACACAAGTATTTATCTTTGGAAACACACGGTTTGTTTTTCAATTAAGCACAAAAATAAAATGAAAACATTTAAAATCACACTTCCAAATTATAAAATCTGTTTAAGAATCGGGAAGTGGTTTGAACATTTCAGAACATGTTTTCTATATCTGAAAGTTGTCCTTCTTTCAGATATATTGGAGATTAAGATAAGAAATTTACCTTTTCGCGCAATCTTAAATCTTATGAAGTCAAGCTGAAGTCATTAAGATATGATCTTGTCAGTTTCTCTCATCCTGCATAAGTCTCAAAGACTAGTCAAAACAACTTTATTCACAAATTTATTCGAATGTAAAAGACATAAACCAGTAAAACGATTAAAGTACGAGTTCTGATTTGAAATAATCAGAAATCATAGTCTTACTCCTTTTGGTATGACATATATGCTCCCCCTAAAATCATGCATTACAAAAATTGTCATTTGAGTAAAATGCAAAAATTAGTTATGCTCCCCCTCAAAATAATGTAGATCATCTAAAATCTTCTCTTACTCCCCTGAGATCATGGGCAAACAATTAAAGTGCAGATATTCTTCAAACATAATGATAAAGAAAATGATTAAAAATAACAATACGTAACTTTATGAGGTAACAACCGATTATGTCTTAAGATTTAACATAACAAGCTTAGAGACAAGGAAATTAAATCTGTTTTCATCTAAGGGTTTGGTAAATAAATCTGCAAGTTGATAATCTGTTTTTACAAAATAATGTTCAATTGTTCCTTTTTCTACATTATCTTTTATAAAATGATACCTGACGTCAATGTGTTTGGTTTTCGTATGCTGGACAGGATTAGCAGATATCGCGATTGCACTCTTCGAGTCACAATATATTGGAATTTTATCAATCTTGAATCCGTAGTCTCGTAGCTGTGTTCGCATCCACAACACTTGAGAGCAGCAACTGGCAGCAACTACGTACTCTGCTTCAGCAGTTGATGTGGAAACACATAATTGTTTCTTTGATGCCCATCTAACGGGCTTGTCTCCAAGGAATTGAATGTGACCTGAAGTACTCTTTCTGTCCAACATGCAACATGCATGATCTGCATCTGAATAGGCAGTCAGTTGAAAACCAGTATCCTTAGGATACCACAGACCAAGATCTGCAGTCCCCTTAAGATACCTAAAAATCCTTTTGACATCAGCCAAATGGGATTCTTTAGGAGAAGCCTGATATCTAGAACATAAGCATGTTGAAAACATAATATCTGGTCTACTAGATATAAGATACATTAACGATCCTATCATACCTCTATAAGTTCTAACATCAACACTTATACCCGAAGGATCAGTGCTAATCTTAGTACCTGGTGCCATCGGGGTTCCAATTGGTTTTGCAATTTTCCATTTTAAACTTCCGAAGAATATCCAAAATGTACTTAGATTGATTAATGAAAATCCCCATTGAAAACTGTTTAACTTGTAATCCGAGAAAGAAATTCATCTCTCCCATCATACTCATTTGAAAACGTGACACCATAAGGTTAGAAAAGTTTTTGCAAAATTTAGGATTAGTAGAACCAAATATTATATCATCAACATATATTTGAATAAGAATAATATCAGCTTTTTCCTTTTTGATGAATAAAGTGGTATCAATTTTACCTTTGGAAAAACTAGACTTGACCAAGAATTTAGATAGAACATCATACCATGCTCGAGGGGCTTGTTTCAAACCATACAGGGCTTTATCCAAAATGTAGACATGATTTGGCTTATCTGGATTGACGAACCCTTCTGGTTGAGACAAGTATACTTCCTCCTTAAGAATGCCATTTAGAAATGATGTTTTCACGTCCATCTGATAGACTGTGAAATTCATGTGAGCTGCGTAGGCTAGAAACATGCGGATTGCCTCTATACCCGCTACTGGAGCATATGTCTCATCATAGTCTATGCCTTCCTCTTGCCGATAACCTTTGGCAACAAGTCTAGCTTTATTCCTTATGACGATACCATCTTCATCCTTCTTGTTTTTGAATACCCATTTAGTGCCAATCACGGATTTACCTTCCGGCTTTGGAACTAATCTCCAGACCTTCAGGGCTTCAAACTGATTTAATTCTTCTTGCATAGCAGATACCCAATCCGAATCAGCTAAAGCCTCTGATACTCGCGTGGGCTCTATATTGCTGAGGAATGAGTCATGCATACATTGATTAAGAGTCGCTGACCTAGTTTGTACAGGCTTGTTGAGATCTCTAATTACTTGATGTAATGGATGCTCTTTGGTCCAGCGATGCTCATGAGGGAGTGGAGTAGATATTGATTGAACATGATCATCATATTGAAATCCACTATCAGACTCTTCAGTTTGATTAATAGGAGGGAGGTTTGCAGTTGAAGTTTCAGGTGCAGAAGCAACGGTTGGAACAACAGACTCTGGCTGTTGAGTAGACAGTATATCACACCCAACTGATATAGTTACTTCTAGCACGACAGTTAATTGTATATCTTCAACTGTAGGAGTAGGTAATTGAATGTAAGTTTCTGACTGAACGGGGGTTTGAAGTTCATTTATGACTTCTGAAGTGACTGGATGATTGGAACTTGTGTCCTCTGACCTGTCAGTCACAACAGGTTTAGATACATTAGATCCTCGAAACTCATCATAAAAGAATTCAAATAACAAATCTAAGTCAGATAAATGTGAAATTGAAATATAAGCGTTATTCGAGTTCTTCGCTGTAAAAACAGGTTCTGGACTGATCTGCCCAGAAGCTAATACTCCAGTGATAACGGGTTCTGAACTGAGTTGTTCAGAAGCCATTTCTTCATCAAATGTAACATTAACGATCTCGAAAACTGTCTTTGACTTCTTTAGATAAACACGATATGCTGCAGATGTTGAAGAATAACCAATGAAGATGCCTTCGTCCGCCTTAGCACTGAATTTATTCATACTCTCTCTGTCGTTAAGCATGAAACACTTACACCCAAATATATGAAAATACTTGATTGTCGGTGTTCTGTTTTTGATCAGCTCATATGGAGTCTTTTGAAAACGGCGGTGTATCATGGATCGATTTTGAGTATGACATGCAGTTGACACAACTTCTGCCCACAGAAATACAGGGAAGTCCGATTGGCTAAGCATAGTACGAGCGGCCTCGACTAGCGTTCGATTTCGCCTTTCGACTAATCCATTATGTTCAGGTGTACGTGCAGCAGAGTATTGATGTGATATCCCGACCGATTCGAGATATTCTTCAACAATCTTGTTTTTGAACTCTGTGCCGTTGTCTGTTCGAAGAAACTTGACTTGTCTCTGCATATTCACCTGGGTCGTCTTTAAGAAAGTAATGAGAACTTCGGGTGTCTCATCTTTTGATCGAAGAAATTTGACCCACGTGTATCTTGAATTATCGTCCACAATGAACAACACGTATTTCTTTCCTTCTAAGCTTTGTGTTCTCATCGGACCGCAGAGATCCATATGTAACAACTCTAGTAGAGAACTGGTGCTTGGTTCAGGCTTCGGTTTATGTGCGGCTCTCTTCATCTTACCCTTCTCACATGCAACACTTAAGTGTTCTTTCTCATATTTCAGCTCAGGAAGTCCTTTTACCAACTTATCTTTGACCAACTTGTTGATATAATGAAAATTCAGATGTGATAGTCGTCGGTGCCAAAGCCAACTTTGTTGCATCGAAGCTTTTGATAATAAGCAAACATGACTGTCATTCTGGACCTTTGAAAGATTGATGGTGTAGAGATTTGTCTTTCGCTTGCCTGCTAAGTGTTCTGTGCCGTCTTCAGAACGAACCGAACATCTCTTAGCTTTGAAGTTGACCTCTAACCCTTTGTCGCAGAATTTACCGATGCTAAACAAGTTGTGCTCTAAAGCTTCGACATAACTCACCTTCCTAATCGTTATGTTGTCTTGAATAATGTCACCATATCCTAAGATTGATGAAAGTTGATCGTTTCCAAATCTGCCATTTCCACTGAATTTCTCTGTATAATTAGACAATAAAGCTTTTTGCCCAGTCATATGCTTGGAACATCCACTGTCCAAGTACCACATATGCCGGGTCTGCAAGAGAAATTAGGAAACAATAGATTTAGGTACCCACTTAAAAACGGGTCCTAACAGATTAGCACAAGATTTTGGTATCCATTTGAAAATGGTCCCTCCTTTTCGTTGAAAACTTTTAAAAACATTTGATCTTGAAGAATAAACATGATAAGATCCAAACCAATCAATAGAATTATGAAAATAAGCAAAATCATTTCTCCGATAATGATAAGATTTAGTTGTAATAGGAGATAATTGAATCAATTGCTTTATTGAATACCGCTTGTAAGAAGTTACAAGGTTTTGTTTAGATGAAGCAAGTTGATCAACTACATCATTATCACTACTAACTGATCTATTACACGAGTTATCAGAAACTGATTCAGCTATCTCATCATTCTTCCTCTTTTGTCACCATTCAGATCTTGCTTTCGACCTTTTCTTCCTTAAATTTGAAACATAAGATTTAGATTTATTAGGAAAATCAGATTTCTGAGATTGAGTTTTCTTTTGTGTACCAGTGTATTTCTGTTTCTGTAATCGCTGTTTCTTATGTTTCATACCTTGAGCATAGTAATCAGTAGTTACAGAAACTGATTCACCAACCTTAGCTGATGATTCATCAATATAAAAACCACTTGGTAACACTTTTTCAGTTATAAGACAAGTAGAATGATCAGTAAGAGAAACATTGAAGTCAAACATATCAATTTCTTCTATGCACCCATCATAAGAATTAAGAAAGTCATTTGCAGACTCAAGTAAGTCATCAAAATTATCAGACGAAGTTTGAGGTGCCTTTGAAACTGTAGAACACTTTGTAGATTTAGATTGAAAAGCAGTATTCTTTAAAACTGTAGAAAACACACTTTGTTCAATATCTACCAAAATTCTTTCATCAGAAACAACATTTTCAAGATCAACTATTTTGCTTTCAAGAATGAGTGGAGGAACATAAACCCTTGCAGTTTCAGGTTTTGCCTTCATCTCAGAAACAAAATAACTAGCAAAATATTCATTTGAAAGAACTTTTGGTGTTTCTGACAGATAACTATCATTTAACTTTGCATAGTTAAATGGTAGTTGCATTTTCTTTACATTCTTTCTATTTTCAGTTTCTTTGGCCTCAACTTCTTCTGGTAATTTGGTAACAAATTTGGGTTTTAAATGAGTATGTTTACCAGCACAAGCAAGAAAATCAAAATTATATAATGCTGGTTGTTTTCTGATGGCTTTCTTTAAGTAATGGGGGTTTTAAAAACCAAGACCCTATTTTTATTTAACATCAGCCTCTTCGTTAGGTGCATTAAGAAAAATGGTTTGATCTGTTTGTCCTCTTGCATAAAGTTTGGCTTCCAGACCATTTACCTTCTTATTCAAAAGCTTGTTCTCAACTTGCAATTTATGAATAGTTAGTGCATATTCTTTCTTCTCAAACTCAGACTTAGAAATTTTAACTTCAAAATCAGAAATCTTCTTTTCAAAACAATCTATTTGAAGTTTAGAATCAGAAGCAGACTTGTGTAAAGAATCAATTAGATCTTTGTTCCCAATAACAGACTTATTAAGCTCAAAGATCTTGTTGTTTCTTTTAGCAACCCTGTCCTTTTCTTTCTTCAATTTTATTTGAAGATCATTAAGCTCAACCATCATAGCTTCCATTTTGGTTATGAAATCTTTTTCAGTTAAGTGCATTACCTCATTAGCAGCTTCATCATCTGACTAGTCATATTTCACTGCTTTGCCCATTAAGCAGATATGAGCAACTTCTTCTTTCTCTTCCTCTTCGTCATCTGAATGATCCAACCAAAATTCGTCTTCAGCCATTAATGCTATGCCCGCTTCTTGCTGTTTGGCTAATAGCAGTTTGTTCTGATAATACTGGGAGTTTCGAACCTTTGGCTTTCTACAATCTTTAGCAAAATGTCCAATCTTGCCACAGTTGTAGCATTTGATTGGATCATTTGTTGGCTTTTCAGCAACAGTGTAATCATTCACAAACTTCTTCTTTTCTTCCGGCTTCCTTTCCATATACCGGTTCTCTTCATATCGCTTTCCTTCAACTCTTTCTCGATGCTCATGATTCTTGGAGCTTGATGAAGAATATCTTTTTGAATTTGATCCCGGCTTCTTGTAGAATTTCTTTTGTAAAGCTCGGGTCAATAATAGCATGGCTTGTTTAAGACTTTCTCCATCATATCCATCTGATTCAGATTCTGACTCAGAACTTGTAAGCACTTTCTTCTTTTTCTTCTTCTCTTTCTTTTCTTTCTTTTTCTCTCCGGCTACCAATGCAATAGGTTCAGGAACTGTCTTTGCCTTCTTTTTCTTAGCTCTTTTCTCTTCCACTTCCTCTTCATTTTGCTTCAGAGTCTCATAAACCTCATGTAACGGAATGTCATTGAGATCCTTCATTTGTTTCATCCTACGAGTATGCTTTTTCCACTCTGGTTGTAGGATGCTCAGGAATTTGACATTGTTCTCAAGTTGCTTCTTTTTCACCTTATTCTTGGACAACTCATTCAGAATCAAGACAAACCGTCATAGGTGTCTATCATCACCATCTGATTCAGATTCTGACTCAGAACTCGTAAGCACTTTCTTCTTTTTCTTCTTCTCTGCCTTTTCTTTCTTTTCTTTCTTCTTCTCTCCAACAACCAAAGCAATCGGATCAGGAACCTTTTCAGCCTTCTTCTTTTCAGCTCTTTTCTCCTCAACTTCCTCTTCATTTTTCCTCAGAGTCTCATAGACTTCGTGAAGAGGTATTTCACTCAAGTCTTTCATCTGCTTCATCCTACGTGTATGTTTCTTCCATTCAGGTCGTTGGATACTCAGAAATTTGACATTGCTTCCAGTTGCTTCTTTGTCACTTTGTTCTTCGTCATTTCATTCAAAAGCAAAGTAAACCGTTCATATGTGTCTTCCAAACTCTCATTCTCTTTGGCTTTGAATTCTTCATAGCTATTGATGCAGTTATCCACTTTCATCTGATTCCCGACCTTGGAACCCATCATCATTTTCTGCAACTGATCCCACATCTTCTTAGCATTTGCCTTGTAGCTGTCTATTTTGATGTAGATGTCATTCGGGATACTTTGAAGAAGAAGAGATCTTGGTTTCTTGTCTGCTTTATATCGGCTTTTCTGTTCCTTTGAATATTGACTATACTCTACTGGAACTGTTTTCATCTTCTGTTCTCTTTCCTCAGTACCGTCTTCACTATCAGATGAATCATCATCAGGTATTTGAACTGTGATTGGTACCATAGGACCTTCCATGATGTACAGAATAATATTTTCTCCATTTGTGTGCCGGTCCACTGATCATATTCTCCTTTGAACAGTACTGGAGGTTTGACATCAGTGCCGATAGAAGGAACGTCTTTAGAAGTCATCTTGAATGAACCTGTTTGAAAAATATATGCAATAAGAAACTAGAACTGATCGTTAGTCCAAAATATGAAATCACAAAAATACAAGAAATCTTGAAATAGAAATTCAGGAATTTTGATCACAATCAGAATTTTGTCCCCCTCCGTAGACTCGCAAAGCACTGTAAAACTCGTAAGTCACTATTTAGAAAGAAACACGCAGACTAAAGCTTGCACGTTTCTGAAACTCGCACGCAAAGACTTGCGTGTTCTGAGAAACTCGCTAGTCGCTGAAACTCGCTAGACGTAGAAACTCGCAAGAGACTGATCTCGAAGAAACTCGCTAACGCTTAAACCAGCAGATCACTATTCACTGATAAACACGCAAGCTACGACGTGCGTGTTTAAGAAACTCGCTAGCCACTACTAGCGCGTTTTGACCAAACTCGCAGATCAACTAAACTCGCAGATCGACCAAACTCACAGATTGACCAAACTCGCAGACCGACCAAACTCGCAGATCATTGTTCCTGCTCAAACTCGCACCCTTCGATTAGCGCGTTTGTAGAACTCGCTAACCACTATGTGCGCGTTCTGGTCCTTAGAAAAATTTCCCAACTTTTAAAACTCGTAGACTTCGATCAGCGAGTTTCTAGAACTCGCTAACAATGCCTTGAGCGTTTTGACCAAAACTGAGATTCTTCAGCTTGCGCGTTCTAACGAAGAACTTGCGCGTTTTGTAGATCTAGTGCATTCTTCAGATTACTTGCGTGTTCTTCAGTATATCGACCAAAAACTTCACTTTTTCATCTGATTTCGATCCAATACTTCTTCAATTAAGTCGAAACTTTGCAGAACTTCTCGAAATCAACTTTAGAACAGATTACTATACATGAATTTCGAAAACACACATTCAAATTACAAAACAAATGATGATACAGTGCTTTTTGAACTCGTGAACAAACTTTGAACAAAATTCAAAATTATCAAACAATTACAATGCAAATATCCAATTAAAACATACATACTCGATCAAATACACTCTACGATCATAACCTGATAAAAAACAACATCTAATTCGCACAAAAACTCAGAATATGATTTTACGGCTCAAGAACATAGTTTCGAACATTTTCTTGATTTGATTTCGATTTGGATCTGCTCTGATACCAATTGTTATTCCCTGTTTTTCTAGTTTCTAATCACAAACAAATCAACAACCAAGATTCAATCAAATTACCTATTTGATTCAAACTCCAAATCTCAAGATTACAAACTTTCTCTCTCTAGAACTCTCTCTCTCTCTCTACAGATCTCTCTCTGGAAAACGTACAACCGAATACTACTCTATCTGTTAGTTACAATTCTTATGAAATACAAAGACAAGAAGGTATTTATACCTCCAAACAATAACAAGGAAACAAAATACAAAATATTGACTTTGACTTTTATTACAAATAGACTTTGACATTAATGAGAGTCGACTTTTCCATCTTTGACTTCTTGTACTTTGACCTTCAGTATTCTTGATCTTGTATCCAACAGATTTATGCTCTAACACTGATGTTGATAAGGATGATTTGTTACTTGAAGCGAAAGACAAGGAGTTGAAGATAATTATGGAATGGATGCTGAAGATCAACGTTACTTTCATAATTATCTTGTAATCCGTTTTGTAAATATAGTCTAGAAGTCTTAGATTATTGGACATATACGTATTTTGTGTTTTAGAGAGAATTAGCCTCAAGATTCTTAGTGATCCTTTCATTAGAGAAGTTTTGAACGTCTGTTGAGCCTGTTCAACAGATTGAGGCTTTGTTTGCAATCATCAAGTTAATTCAATACAACTTGTGATTTGAATTCATAAACTGTTTCATTGATTTCTTGTTAAAGTGTTTTTCCGCAACTTCTTTAACAAAGTTTCTGAGTGTTTATTTAAATTCTTGTTTTGAATTTCGATCCTGACAAGTGGTATCAGAGCCAAGGAACTCAGAAATCAATAACCATCATGGACGGATCAAACGACAGTGTTCTTGTTTCAAAGGTTCCCATGCTCAAACCTAATGAGTTTGACATGTGGAAAATCAGGATCAAGCAGTATATACTTCTTACAGACTACTCAATGTGGGACATGATTGAGAATGGTCCCTCCAGTGAAGGAGATATGGGAGCAGATGGCAAGAGACCTCCACCAAAGACTAATGGAGAACGAAAGATGAGGCAGACTGAGATGAAAGCCTTGAGCACTCTGCTCTTGGCAATTCCTAATGAATATCAACATCAGTTTTGCAACTGTGCTGATGCCAAAATCTTGTGGAATGCCTTGGAGAAGAGGTTTTCAGGTACCAAAAGCACTAAGAGAAATCAGAAAGCAATTCTCAAGCAAAAATATGAAAATTTTATGTCTACAAAGAATGAGTCTATGACTCAAACCTTTGATAGGTTCAACAAGTTGATTGGAGAATTGACCACTGTTGGTGTCAAGATGGACCAGGATGATGTCAACAGAAAGCTTCTAAGATCTCTTGGTGAAGAATGGATGATGTATACAGTATCCTTCAGGCAGAATGATAATCTGGAGGATACGGAACTTGATGACCTCTACAATGATCTCAGGGTGTTTGAAGTAGAGGTTGAATCACAGAAGAAACCATCTGGATATTCTCACAATGCTGCTCTCCTATCATCTACTACTGATTCTTCTGCTAATACATAATCAGTTAGTGCTGCTTATGGCTCAAAACAGGATGGACCCAATGATTCTGTTTTGGAAGCTTTCCTTTTTAGCAATGCTAAATCTTCTCTTATCAATGATGATTTGGAGCAAATCAATGTTGATGATCTTGAAGAGATGGACATCAAGTGGCAAATGACAATGCTCACCATGAGAATCAAAAGATTCATTAAAAGAACAGGAAGAAACAACTTTGCCATGAGAAGAGAAGATGGTGCTGGATTTGACAAATCCAAGGTGGAATGCTACAAGTGTCATAAACTGGGGCACTTTGCAAGAGAATGCAGAGGAGGAAATTCTCAATAGCATGAGAGCAACAATCAACAATCAAAGTCCACAAACTACAACAACAACAGGAACTCATCTCAAGCACTTGTCTCACAAGAAGGAATGGGATTTGATTGGAGTGATCAAGCAGATGAGGCAATCCAGAATCAAGCATTGATGGCTGAGGTTTCAGAGTCTTCAAGCATAGCAATCCCCACAGAGGTAAAATCTAAACTTTGCTCTAAAGCATGTCTTGAAACTGTTAGAAAGTACAGGGATCACAATCAGAGCATGTGTGATGATCTTAAATGGTTGGAGAAACATAGAAGAGAGTCTAGTTTGATCATTGTGAATTTTGAAGAACAGATCAAGGCATATCGGGCCAATGAACTTCAACATTCATATGATCACAACTATTGGAAGTGGGAGAAGAAGGAGTTAGAGATTAAGCTAGAGAAGGTTAGAGAGGAATGTGAGAAAGTTAGGAGTGAATTTGAGAAGGCCAAATAAGACATTGAGAAAATTTCCAATGCTTCTAAAGCAATGGACACTTTACTCAAATCTCAAGTTCATGACAAACTGAAGAGAGGTATAGGCTACAACAACACCCCTCCACCTTACAATAACAACTATATTCCACCCACCTCAGACCTCTTAGAAAGACAAGATAAGAAGGACTTACCTGCAGGAGCCACAAAAGTAGATACACTAGACAAAGTAGTGGTTGAGGTAGAGTCTGAAGAAGAGAACACTGAGGATAAGAATAAGGAAGACCAGAAAGAAATTCCCCTAGAAAAACAGATTCTTACAAATGAGAGGGGGGGTAAACCGTTTGTCAAGAGTGAGAAAGTGGAGATGTCTAAGATAGGGAAAGAGAATGTTAAGAGTGAGAAAGCTGAGACCTCTAGGAAAGAGAAAAAGAGTAAGAATGTAGAAACTTCCAGGAAAGGGAAGGAAAAGGTACAGGGAGTTCACTATATGCAAACTACTGTTGTAAATCCCTGTACTTGTCAACAGATCAAGCCCCATCAACATGAAAAAATAAGGGGATATCAAAGAAACATAAATAACCAGTGGGCTCAAAAACAAGGAATTGATCTAAGCAATATCAATAGACCAAAGCCTTGTTTTATTTGTGGCAAGTTGAATCATTTAGCCAAACACTGTTATTTAAATCCTGTTAACCAAAGAATTACTTTTCAAAGACAAACACGAAATTCTGTTGGTTATAGGAAGCAATCAAGACAATCAAGGAACCATATGGCTGATATGTGAGAGCAACACCAATGAAAACTGGCACTGCAAAATCTCATATTCAGAATAAGTTTGCTAAAGCAAAAGAAAATACTCCAAGCAAATCAAGGAGTAACTTAAAGAATAGGAAAGCAAACTACTTTGTCAAAATTTGGGTTCCAAAAGGCACTAAATCTGTTAGTACTGCTACCTCAAATAGCACTGCTAACAGAAATAGTGCCGTTGATAGCAATACTACTGCTGACCCAGTTAGTACTGCTAATAAGGATAGTACTGCTACCAGTGTTAATACTGTCAAGCCTATAATTATGAAAAAGTATTCCAGCCATGAGATTCCTAATTCTGATCATCTCATCAAGACTAAGCTTACTGAGTATGAGTATGTTGATGAGAAAGGGAAACCGAAGACCAGTTTGGCTTGGGTTCCCTCAAGACACTAACTGTTTTATCTTATGTGCAGGGCAACCAACAGCTCAAGATGAAGAGCATTTGGCATGTAGATAGTGGTTGATCTAGGCACATGACAAGTAACATGACCTGCCTTCAAAATTTCAAAAGGTTTGATGGAGGATGTGTTGTTTTTGGTGAGAATCCAGCAGGAGGTAAGATAAGTCGTAAAGGTATGGTTTCAAAAGGTAAGATGACTTTTGATTATGTTTACTATGTTGAGCAATTGAGATACAACCTGTTAAGTGTATCACAGGTTTGTGACAAGAAACCTAATATATTATTTAATGATACTGAATGTATTATCCTTGCTCTAGGATTCAAGGTCGCTGATGAAAATATGATACTACTTAGAACTCCTAGAAAGGATAATGTTTATTGTTTGGATTTAGAGAATGTTTCATCTGATTCATCACTTAATTGTCTGTTTTCAAAAGCTTCTGTAGATGAACCATCTCTTTGTCACAGAAGGATGTGTCACATGAATTTTAAAACTATGAACAAACTTGTGAAAAACAACCTTGTTAGAGGTTTGCCTCAAAAAGTGTTTTCATGTGATGATCATTGTGTTGCATGTCGTAAAGGCAAGCAACACAAAACTTCTCATAAGTCCAAAGAAATAAACACAATCTTTTAACCCCTTCAGTTATTGCATATGGATCTTTTTGGTCCTACAAATGTGATGAGTATTGGTAAGAAATCCTATTGCTTAGTCATTGTTGATGACTTCTCTAGATTTACTTGGGTATATTTTCTGAGGACTAAGGATGAGACAAGTGGACTGATCAAATCATTTATCCTTAGGATTGAAAACCAAACAAATCTAAGAGTTAAAGTCATCAGATCTGATAATGGAACTGAGTTTAAAAATAGTGACTTAAATGGTTTTTGTGAGACTAAAGGTATTGAGAGACAATTTAGTGCTCCTAGGACTCCTCAACAGAATGGTGTTGCTGAGAGGAGAAATAGGACATTGATTGAGGCTGCTAGATCTCTGTTGGCAGATTCAAAGCTACCCATTACTTTTTGGGCAGAAGCAGTTAATACTGCTTGTTATGTACAAAACAGAGTTCTATTAGTCAAATCCCAAGGAAAGACACCTTATGAACTTTTCAAAAAGAAGAAACCTTTTATTGGATTTTTCAAACCTTTTGGGTGTCCTTGCACAATTATCAACACCAAATCTCATTTTGGCAAGTTTGAAAGCAAAGCTGAGGATGGATTTCTTGTTGGATACTCCTCTCAGAGCAAGGCATACAGAGTATTCAACAGTTCTTCCAGGATTATAGAGGAAAGTGACAATGTCAAATGCAATGAGAACACACCAAATTAGATTGGTACAGGTCCTGATTGGCTGTTTGACATTGATTCACTCACTAATTCTTTGGGTTTTAGTAATGAGCAAATTGCAAGAACAAGTTCAGAAAAGGTACAAGAACAAAGATAAGAGTTTGTGTTGTTCCCTATACCAAAAGTTGATCCTGTTGAATTTTGTCAACAAGAAAAGAAAGATGATTCAGAAACAGAGGATTCTGAACCAGAACAAGATGAAGATGATAAAGGTGATGAAGAGGATAAGGGTGAAAAAGAGGATGCTCATCCTTCAGGTTCAGGAAACACAGGTCCTGAAATGCCCACATTGTCAGACGATGATACTGATGATGAAAATTCTTCAGTTTTTGGTGGAAACACTCCTGAAAAGAATGACTCCAATCTTGATGCAAATATTAATGAAGAGGCTGTCCATCAAACAAGAACTCAGAAGAATCATCCTCCTCAGTTGGTGATTGGTGATATCAATTCCCCCATGATCACAAGGCATCAAAGTAAGTTAGGAGGATTGAAAGACTTACAGTCAGGTTTGTTGTCTTGTTTTCTATCCCAGATTGAACCCAAGAAGGCTTATGATGCAATGAAAGATCCAAGCTGGATATAAGCAATGCAAGAGGAGTTGCTGCAGTTTGTGCTGCAACATGTGTGGGATCTGGTTGACCTTCCACAAGGACACAGGGCAATTGGAACTAAATGGATTTTCAGGAATAAGAAAAATGAGAGAGGGATAGTGATAAAGAATAAGGCTAGACTTGTGGCACAAGGGTGAAGAGGGGATAGACTATGAAGAAGTGTTTGCACCAGTAGCCAGAATTGAGGCAATTAGGATGTTTCTAGCCTATGCTTTTTTCATGAAGTTCAGAGTATATCAGATGGATGTTAAGAGTGCATTCCTATATGGGAAAATTGATGAAGAAGTGTATGTTTGTCAGCCTCCAGGGTTTGGGAATCCTAACTTTCCTGACAAAGTATACAAATTAAAGAAGGCACCAAGAGCATGGTATGACACTCTGTCTACCTATCTCTTGGAAAATGATTTTGAAAGGGGAATCATTGACAAGACCCTTTTCATTCAAAGAAAGAAGAAAGACATCCTGCTTGTACAAATCTATGTGGATGATATCATCTTTGGATCCATAAAAGATTATATGTGCAAAGAGTTTGAGGAGTTGATGCACAAAAGATTCAAGATGAGCTCTATAGGTGAACTCACATTCTTCCTTGGGCTACAGGTTAAACAGGAGAAAGAGGGAATTTTCATAAGTCAATCCAAGTATGTGCAGGATATACTTACAAAGTTTGGATTTTTAGAAGCAAAGCCTGCAAGCACACCTATGGAAACACACAAACAAATCACTGCAGATCTTGAGGGGGAGGATGTGGATGTTCGTCATTATAGATCCATGATAGGATCCCTCATGTATCTAACATCTTCAAGACCAGACATTATGTTTGTTGCATGTGTGTGTGCCAGATTTCAAGTGAGGCCTAAGCAATATTACTTTCAAGCAGTCAAAAGGATCTTCAGATATCTCAAAGTACAACCTAGGTTGGGTCTTTGGTATCCTCATGACTCACCATTTGATCTTCTTGCATATTCTGATAGTGATTTGGGTGGTGCAAACTTGGATAGAAAGTCTACATCAGGAGGATGTCAGTTTTTGGGTGCAAGGCTAGTTTCATGGCAGTGTAAAAAGCAGACCACAGTGTCCACCTCTACAACAGAAGCAAAGTATATAGCTGTTGCAAGCTGTTGCTCACAAGTGCTATGGATTCAGAATCAAATGTTGGACTATGGTATTACTTTTCCTCACACTCCCATCTTCATTGATAACATCAGTGCTATAAGCATTGTTCATAATCCAGTGAAGCACTCAAAAACCAAGCATATAGAAATCAGGTACCATTTTATTAGAGATTGTAATGAAAAGAAGTTAATTCAGGTTTTGAGAGTACACACTAGTAACCAATTTGCTGATCTATTCACCAAAGCTTTTGATGTGGGTAGATTCACATTCTTGGTCACAAGTGTGGGCATGATAAACACTGAATAAGCCTCTTTTGATTTTCTTCATGTACCATTTCTGTATAGATTCTTCAATGTTTACTTTCTCATATTTCATTGTGCATGGTGCTGCTAACCATTTGTGTTTAAGTGTTTCAGATTGCTTTGCTGATTAGATACTTGGTACTTCTGGTTAAGTATTATAACAGTTCAAATATGGTTAAGTATGGTTACTACTGCTAGGTGGTTTATATTGCCAGTGCAAAGTTACTACTGCTTTCCTTATTTCTACTGCCAGACAGTGTCAATACTGTTGGTATGTGTTAATACTGCTAGTATGTTTTAATACTGCTGGTATGTGTTACTACTGCTGATATGGGTTAATACTGCGGGTATGTGTTAATACTGCTAGGGTACTTAGTACTGCTTTAAACTGAATCCCTTACCCTATAAATACCCTCTCCAACCGCCAAAACCCTAACGGCTCTTTGAATGTCCATTGAGTTTTCATCCTCTCTCTCTCTCTCTAGAATTCTTGAGTACCTAGTTTTGATTTGAACCCTAGACTCGATCAGAAAGATGGCAGACCTTGATTTCTTTGATGACCACAATGAGCTTGCAATGTTACAAAAACCCAAACAAGCTGAAGGTTTTCATGAAATTGTGGATTTCTTAACATCATCACATATTGCAAATGCGCTAACTGTAAATCCTACCATCTATGTGGAACATATGCGACAGTTCTGGACAAATGCATCCATTCAGACTATTGATGGCAATCAGTTCATTCAATCAAGGGTCTGTGATAAACCTATCACAATCACAGAAGGTTGCATATGCACTCATCTTCATCTAGATGATGCCTCAGGTATTTCTACTCTCTCAAAGGAAGATCTATTTCAAGAAATTGGTAGAATGGGGTATGAAGGTACTACTGAGGTTTACACGTTTTACAAAAGCAAATTTTCAACTCAGTGGAGATTCTTTGTTCATACTCTTCAACACGGTATATCTCACAAGACAACTGGATGGAGTGAGTTTAGCAGTACAATAGATTATGCTCTTGTATGCTTAGCTACCTCTAGAAAGTTCAATTTTTCCCAAATGATTTTAAATGATTTGCTATCAAACTTGGATACCAAAACCAAAACCAAAAGATTTTATATGTATCCATGGTTTGTACAAGAGGTACTAAACATGGAATTGACGGATTTACCCTCTTTTGAAGAGGTATATGTACCTAAACCTCCCAAAGGGAAGGTATTTTCCAATATAAGAAGGCCTAGTAAGGACTTTTCTGGAAAAGACACACCATTGTTCTCTACAATGATGGTTGTGTCCCACCCACATGGTGAGGCATCAGGGTCACAGCGCATATATGACCAACCCACTGATGACCTACGCACACCATTCACTTCAAATGTTCTTCCTCAGATCCTTGTTGATAAGCCAATTCCCCCAATCACTCAAAAATATACAAAGAAAAAGGTATAGAAGGTTCTTCCCTTCATGTATCTACACCCCAAAAGCCTACAAGCCCTCTGATGGAGCATTCTCCATCAGAGAATATCCAAAGGGAATCCACAGGGGTGTCTCCCAACCCCGAGAAGGTGCTCTCTCAAGAGAAGGATGAGCATGTGGGCAGCAAGGCTCACACTACTAATTCTGCACAAGGTGTGGGTTAGGATAGTGTGAATATGGCGAAGACCTTCCCCACGACAACTTTGGATGAAAAATCATCTAAGGGACCTAGGTGCCAAGAAACCAAGGGGGTAGTAGGTGCTTCTGTTAGGAAGAAGGCCTCTACTAAAAGATCCCATGATCCTTCAAGGGTGGTAAACACAATGCAACATTGAAAGAAATCAACAAGGCAAAGACAGTCTTCAAAGACATTTCTAGCTACACAGGAAAGAAGAAAGATGATAAACTTATTGAAAAGATTTGTTGGAGTTCCTGAAGGGATGTTTACTAAAATGTCTTTTAGCAGGATAGAAGATTTGTACAAAAAGGAGATGGCAAAGCTGCAAGGAGATTTCAATCAGAGGGTTGAAGTTGAAAGAAAGATGAAAGAAAGATGAAAGAAAGACATGATCTAAACATTCAACAGCCTTTTCCTGAAAGTGAAGAAAGCACTCCGACTAAAGAAAAGGTAGAAGTTAAGAAGGAAGAGACTCTATCTCAGAAGATTGGAGTTGTCAAGAGAAAGAAGTCAATTGCTACAAAGACAAAGGCAAAAAGGCCAAGAACTGAGGAAGATGAGAAAGAGCAGGGCAGTGAAAGAATGGAATTTGAATCATCAAGAACTATAGATGCACCTCCTGTGCCTGCTACTTCAGTCAGTTCAATGCTTCCAAAGATTATATTTTAGGATGTATGTGTGGAGAAAGACAAGCACTTTCTCAGGATCAAAAGAGCAAATAACAGATTTCAGATCTATACAAGTTTTCATCAGTTCATGCAAAAGTGCTCAAGAAGTGACTTGGAAGAAATGTATTCTGTTGGGATGAAGTTGTATGAAGACAGGATTCAGCAAGGAGCACGGGATGATACAAGGATGATCATGGACTGGATATGTCTTATGTTTGAACCTGACATAATACAACTTGAAAATCAGAATGTGTTAAGATGGTGTTTGCTTAAGCAATGTGGAGTTTATACTTTGTTTATGTCAAAGGCAAAGATAGAGTATTATCTGGTGGAAAAGCAGTATAAGCATGATGTGATCAGATTGAAAGGTATGCTGTAATTAAAGCTGAGTGGTGGAAGAGGATCATAAATGGAGAAGGATCTAATCCAGTTACTCAAAGAGAAGAATCAACAAGAGCAGCATAAACCACAAGAGCAGCAGAAACAAGCAGAGTATGTTGAAACTCAAGAGTAGAGTCAAGAGCAATCAAGTCAACAACCTCCAGAACAACAAAGTCAATCTGATGAGCAGTTTGATTTGTATTTAACAGTGACAGATGAAGAACCATTGAAAATTGATCCTATCTCAGTGAGAGCTCCAGAAATCATTCATTGGGATACTGTGGCGGATAAAGGCATAGAATTCTACAGGATCAAGAGAATGGGTGACAAGTATGAGGTATATTCAACTTGGTATAAGATCATCAGAAGTTGTACCAGATTTGATTTGGAAGAAATGTACAGGGATGGATTGGAATTGTATGGTGACTTGTTGAGAGGAGAAAGGATGAGCTTAACAAAGATGGCTCTGAGTATTTGTGTATGATGTTTGACCCTGATAAAGTTGAATATCTTATCAAAGACTTGCATCGCAGAGAAGGATTTAACAGCATATATCATTGGGTGCTTGTTGAAAAATCTGGAGTATATGTCGTAACTATTGATAACAACTTTCATGAGTACTATCTAGTTGATAAGGTGTATGATCACAGCAGAGAAAAGTTGCAGGGGATGCTAAAATCTACGTTGGTCTGCACTACAGGTTTAGTGATGGCAAGAATTTTGATTAGAAGAACAATCAATCAATGTGCAGGATTGGATCCTGATCTGGGAAGTTGAGCAAAAATTTTGAAAGCATCATGAAGACCTTATTCTGAAGAACTTAACTTCTTGATTTCAAAAGTTAAGTTAGGGGGAGATTGTTGGGTCTAAAATAAGCTAAGTCTGGATAGTGCTGCTGAGACTTGAATAGATTACTACTGCTAGTAGTATTAGTAGTACTTGAAGGGTTAGTACTGATAGAAGAATAGTTAGTACTGATTGGAGAGTTAGTACTGCCAGTTGGAAGTTGCTACTGCTAGGATGTTAGTACTGCTGATGATAAGAAGATACTGCTAGAAGAATTAATGTTGCTGATGTTGATAAGGATGGTTTGTTACTTGAAGCGAAAGGCAAGGAGTTGAAGATAGTTATGGAATGGATGTTGAAGATCAACGTTACTTTCATAATTATCTTGTAATCTGTTTTGTAAATATAGTCTAGAAGTCTTAGATTATTGGATATATACGTCTTTTATGTTTTAGAGAGAATTAGCCTCAAGATTCTTAGTGATCCTTTCATTAGAGAAGTTTTGAATGTCTGTTGAGCCTGTTCAACAGATTGAGGCTTTGTTTGCAATCATCAAGTTAATTCAATACAACTTGTGATTTGATTTCATACACTGTTTCATTGATTTCTTGTTAAAGTGTTATTCCGCAACTTCTTTAACAAAGTTTCTGAGTGTTTATTTAAATTCTTGTTTTGAATTTCGATCCTGACAGATGTAGAAAGTGGTACTATTTTATGAATTTGGTGAAAAATTCGCTGACTTAAGCATTGCTTCAGCATGTGTTGCTACAACATTGTGTATTGGCATAACCGGCTCAATCATGGGGTAGATATTTGGGATTCTACATTTTGGAGGGAGACATCTTCAAGTATTGTTGGTAACTGGTATATGATGGAAGATATTGCTGAAGATGCCTTGCCTTTGTCCCTTAAGCATCTTTTATTTTACTTTGACTTATTTTTGGTTAATAACCTTTGAACAATTTACTTTTGTTGGTCCCGAAGGTGATATACAAGTTTGTAGAAGGGGGGGGGGGTTTGAATATGTCAGGATCAAATTCTTAACAAGAATAAAGTCTCAGAAACAATATCAAAGAAGTTGCGGAATAACACTTTGATATTCAATGGAACAGTAAATAAACAGTATATAATAAACACTTTGCAAACTTGTATTAAAATCACAAGATTACACTCACAACCTCAATCTTGAAGAACAAGCTTTTTCAAGACGAATTCTACTTCTCTAGAATTAGGAACTATGCCTTGAGGTTGATTCTCTCTAGAACAAAAAAACTTTAGAATTAAATCTGTAAAACTATTTCTAAACAATTCTGTCAAATCTATACATATACTAAACAAAAAGATAATTACAAATAAATAAAATATCTTCAGTATATCTTCCATAAATATCTTCAGAATATCCTTGTTTATCACGATCTCTTCATCATTATCTTCACATTACCTTATAAGCAGCATTAAGTCTTGGCATCATTAACTACTAAGCAGCACTAACCACTAGCAGTACTAACTAGCTAAGCAGTACTAACTTTGTTCAAGCAACACTAACTTTGACTAGCAGTATTAATTCTACTAGCAGTAGTAATACTCAGTAGTATTAACTTTGGAGTCTTCTAGCAGTAGTAATTCTGAACTAGCAGCATTAAAGACTTGAGTTATTTCTCAGTTCCCAACAATCTCCCCCTAACTTGACTTTTAGGAAGAGAAGTCAAGTTCTTCAGATTTTCTTCAAGATGCTCCCAAAACTCTATCATGGCCTAAATTCCAGTGTTTGCATCCAACCCCAAACTCTGATTAATTGTTCTTTGGATCAAATATTTAGCCATTTCTGAATCTGGAACACATCCTAGCTTCTTCTTCAGCATGGCATGAAGCTTTAATCTGCTATGGTTATATACTCTATCCACTAGAAAGTATTCAGTGTGATTTAAATCCAAAGTCACTGCATATACTCCACTAGTTTCATATAGAGTCCACTTGTTGACTGATTTGAACACATTCTTGATCACATGCTTTACTTCATCAGGCTTGAACATCATATACAGATACTCCATCACCAGTTTTGTAATTGAAATCCCTGAAGCCTTCAGTATATCTGCATACAACTTCATTCCTATCTCAAACATTTCTTCAAGATCTGACCTAGAGCATGTTCTGACAATCTTGACCCAAGTGTTGAATACCTCATACTTATCATCCTTCCTCTTGAGTCTAATGTACTCCTTTCCATCTAATGTCAATGTATCCCAGTGAATAACTTCAGGAGGCTTTATACCAACAGGTTCTGCTGAAATTGGTTCAGGAACTTTGTCCATCACTACCATGTACATCTTTAAATCATCAGTACTTGAAGATTCTTTCTTTTCAGATGACTCAGGCGCCCCTTCTTCTTCAGCAACCTTATCAGCCTCTGCTTCAGCTATTCTAAGCTTCTTGATTGACTTTCTCCTTGCCATCATCTTGGTTCTCTTTAAAGTCCTTAGACTTTCACCCAGAGTGGCTTCTTTCTTTGATGGTGTTTCCTGTTCATCTGGGAAGGGCTTTTGTATCAGAAAGTCATTGCTTTCTTTCATCCTCTTCTCTATCTCCACCCTTGCAGTTTCATTCCCCTGAAGTTTTAACAACTCTGAATCATACAACTCTTTAATCTTCTCAAAAGACATCTTGGAGAACATCTCCTTTCTAACTCCTACAACACCTTTGAAAAATATAATCATCTTGTTTCTCTCTTGGGTACCTAGGAATGTCTTTGAGGGTTTTCTCTTCTTTGCAGTTGTTTTTACTACCACTGATTTCTTCAGAATTTCAGCTTTCTTCTGTGCAATTTGAGTTGCCAGGCTTTGTTGATAGGCTTCATTTAGTTCAGCAGCTAGAGCCTTTGCTATCTCCCTATCCTTTTCAACCTGAAGTCTTTCTTCCTTTTCAATGTCATCCTGCATCTTCCTGGCTAAGGCTTCATCTAATTCAACCAACCTTTGATTTTTGACTGGTTGATCAGATTCCACCATCTTTGCTTTTCCTTTGTCTTTGTTCATTGCCTTCTTACTGTTATCTTTCTTGATCACTTCACCTTGTTCTTTGATGATTACTCCTTTGGTCTTTGAAGTGACCTTGGGAGTATCATTCTTGGCTTTAAGTAAGGTTTCTGCAATCTCAAGATCTGTTAATACTTCTTTCACTGTTTCTGCTGCTTTACTTGAACTAGCAGTATTAATGGTTTCTACTGCTTGCTCTGTTGCTACTGCTGCTTCTTGTGTTTCTATTTGCACTGATTCTCTTTCTGTTTCTGCTTCCTGCTCCCCCTCAACATCAAATTTCTCCCCCTCACTACCATATTTCATGTTGATCTCCCCCTTTTTGGGAGCATCATTCTCAGACTTCCTTCTCCTTAGCACAAATTATCTCTTCTTCTTTTTCTGTACTAGCTTCATCACCAATTTCTTGAGTTTGGTAATCTGCACTTGTTGGGACAAGATTACCAATTTCATTTCTTCAATTTCTTTCCCTTGTTTGAGAACATCTAGATTGATGTTGCCCATTGTTTCCATCAATTCATAGTAAGAATATCTGTCCTCACCCTCTCTAGAAGTGTTACCTTCTTTTGAAGGATCATTGGATCTTTTTGTAGTGGAAGTCTTCTGCCTAGCAGAAGCACTGTCCACCCCCTTGTTTTCTTGGCACCAGGGACCTTTGAATGATTGCTCATTCAAAGTTGCCATGGGGGAGGTCTTATTTATGTTACCACTGTCCTTCTCTATGCTAGCAGAAGTAGTGGCAGCCTCAGTACCCATATGCTCAACCTCCTTCTCAGAGAGAACCTCCTTGGGGTTGGGAGACACCCCTGTGGTTTCCCTATGGATATTCGCTAAGGGAGAATTCTCCCTTAGAGGGCTAGTAGGCTTAGTTATTGTTGGTACAAGAAGGGAAGGAGCCTTCTTTACCTGTTTCCTTTTGTAAGTATGGGTGATTGGTGAAGTTGGTTTTTCAAGAAGAGACTGGGGAATTGATTTAGAGTGGGAAGGTTGGGATTGGATAGCAGTGGGTTGGTCTAATGGGGGTCTTGACCCTGCTGCCATACCTTCATCAGTTTGGGACACCACCATCATTGTCGAGAACAATGGGTTGTCAACTCCTTCCGAGTCCATAGGGGATCTTTTCATGTTTGAAAAGACCTTACCTTTGGGAATTTTGGGTACATATACCCCATCAAAATGAGGTATATCCGTCAATTCATGGTTAATAACTTCTTGGACAAACCTGGGGTACATATAAAAGCTCTTTTTGCTTCCCAGGTTTGAGACAAGATCAGTAAAAATCATTTGTGAAAAATTATACTTTCTGGCAGTGGCTAAGCATACCAAAGCATAAGCAATGGTGCTACTGAACTCACTCCATCCAGTAGTCTTTTTGGATATACAGTGCATGAGGATATGGACAAAGAAACGCCATTGGGGTGAAAATTTGGCTTTTGAGAACTTGAACACCCCCAATGGGCCTCCATACCCCATTCTTGTAAGAGTAGAAAACAGTTCATAATTAGAGATAGAAGTTATACCGGAGGCATCGTCTAGACGTAGACTAATGCGAAGTACCTCTTCAGTAACTGTCAAGGGTTTGTCACACACCCTTGTTTTGATCATTTGCGCACCATTCTCAGTAACAATGGTGGCATTTGCCCAGAATTGCCTCTGATACTCTATGAAGATGGTAGGAGATAGAGTGAGAGCATGGGCAATATGGCTTGACTTCTGAAAGTCGACTATCTGGTGAAAACCTTCAGCTTGTTTTGGCTTTTGGAGCATCGCTATTTCATTGTGTTCGTCTATGAACGCCATGGAGGCCATTGACCTTGAAGATTCTTGCCTGAAAACTTTGAACTTGAGAGAGAAAGGGTTTAGAGCGCAAGTGAACAGTATGCAAAGAGTCGTTATGCGCTTTTAGGCGGGCAAAGAGTATTTATAGTATTCGGGACATAAGCAGTATTAACCTAGAGCAGTATTGACTACTAGCAGTATTAACTGAAAGCAATATTAACCACTAGCAGTATTAACTGAAAGCAGTATGAACTACTAGCAGTATTAACCACTAGCAGTATTAACTGAAAGCAGTATTAACTACTAGCAGTAATAACTGAAAGCAGTATTAACCACTAGCAGTACTAACTGAAAACAGTATTAACTACTAGCAGTATTAACTGAAAGGAGTATTAACCACTAGCAGTATTAACTGAAAGCAGTATTAACTGAAAGCAGTATTAACTACTAGCAGTATTAACTGAAAGCAGTATTAACTACTAGCAGTATTAACTGAAAGCAGTATTAACTACTAGAAGTATTAACTGAAAGCAATATTAACTACTAGCAGTATTAACTGAAAGCAGTATTAACTACTAGCAATATTAACTACTAGCAGTATTAACTACACACTGGTAGTATTAAGAATACACTGGCAGTATTAATAATACACTAGCAGTATTAATAATACACTGGCAGTATTAATAAGGCACTGGCAGTATTAATAATACTTACTCTTTTCAACTTATGATGAACTGAGGACTGCTATGAAGTCCCTGAAAATAAAGATTAGGATCACCAAGAATACAAAATATACAGGTATTGAATCACTTTTTGAGAAGGAGTTTATTCAGAGTTGATCATTCCCACACTTGTTACCAAGAAAGTGAATCTACCCACATCAAAGGCTTTGGTGAATAGATCAGCAAACTGGTTGTCAGTATGAACCTTTGCAACTTGAATAAGTTTCTTTTCATTACAGTCTCTTATGAAGTGATACCTGATTTCAATGTGCTTTGTCTTTGAGTGCTTGACAGGATTATTCACAATGCTAATAGCACTGCTGTTATCTATAAAAATTGGAGTGTGTAGAAAGGTTACCCATAGTCCAGCATTTGATTTTGAATCCATAAGACTTGAGAACAGCAACTTGCAGCTGCTATGTACTCTGCCTCTATTATAGATGTGGACACTGTGGTTTGTTTCTTGCACTGCCAAGACACTAGTCTTGCACCCAAAAACTGACATCCTCCAGAAGTAGATTTTCTGTCCAAGTTTGCTCCACCTAGATCACTATCTGAGTATGCAAGTAGGTCAAAGGATGAGTCACGAGGATACCAAAGTCCCAATCTGGGTTGCCCTTTGAGATATCTGAATATCCTCTTTACAGCTTGATAGTGAGATTGCTTTGGCCTAACTTGGAATCTTGCACATACACAGACTGGAAACATTATATCTGGCCTAGAGGCTGTAAGATACATGAGAGAGCCAATCATAGATCTATAATGATGAACATCCATATCATCCCCCTCAAGATCTGCTGTTATCTGCTTGTGTGTCTCCATAGGTGTGCTGGCAGGTTTTGAATCTGAGAAACCAAACTTGGTTAGAATGTCCTGCACATACTTGGACTGACAGATAAAGATTCCATCTGACTTCTGTTGAACTTGGAGTCCAAGGAAAAAGGTAAGTTCCCCCATGGAACTCATTTTGAACCTTTGATGCATTAGTTCCTCAAACTCCTAGCACATGTTGCCTCTTGTGGATCCAAAAATGATATCATCAACATAGATTTGGACCAACAAGATATCCTTCTTCTTTCTTTTGATAAATAGAGTCTTATCAATGACTCCTCTTTCAAAACCATTTTCCAAGAGATAGGATTACAGAGTGTCATACCATGCTCTTGGAGCTTGATGCAATCCATAAAGTACTTTATTCAATTTGTATACTCTGTCTGGATAGCTTGGGTTTTCAAACCCTGGTGGTTGACAGACATATACTTCTTCTTCAATTGAGCCATAAAGAAATGCACTTTTCACATCCATTTGATAGACTTTGAATTTCATATAAGAAGCATAAGCCAGGAATAATCTAATTGCTTCTATCCTGGCCACAGGTGCAAATACTTCATCATAGTCTATACCCTCTTCTTGTGTATACCCTTGAGCCACCAACCTTGCTTTATTCTTTATCACAATACCTCTTTCATCTCTCTTATTCCTGAAGACCCATTTTGTTCCTATTGCTCTTTGGCCTTTAGGAAGGTCTACCAGATCCCAAACATCTTGCAGCTTGAATTGCAGTAGCTCTTCTTGCATTGCTTCTATCCAACTGGATTCTTTCATAGCATCATGTGCCTTCTTAGGCTCAAGCTGGGATAAAAAGCAAGAAATCACAGTATGCTGTTGATCTTGCAATTCTTGCAGCTTGTTTTGATTTCTAGTCATCATAGGAGAGGATATATCTCCTATTACCAGTTGTGGAGGATGATTCTTTTGAAATCTAGTGTGATGATTAGGTTCTTCATTAAGTCCCACCTCTAGATTTGAGTCATTTAACTCAACTGAGGTGTTTTCAGCAGCTATTTCTGATTCCTTATTGACTTAGGTCTCCTCATCTCTACTTTCTTCTTCACTCTAACTTGGTTCAGTAGATGGTTCCTTTTCACAGTCTTCAACAGGATCCACTGTGGGTATGGGAAAGATCACAGACTGAGAGAAACTGTTTTGAACTTCTGTAGTTCCTGATCCTCCACTCCCTGATCCTGCATAATCATCACTACTGACACCAAAAGAGTTAGTTAGTGAATCAATGTCAAATAGCCACTGAGGACCAGACTCAATTGGATTTGGTGTGTTCTCATTGCATTTGACATTGTCACTTTCTTCAATTATTCTAGAAGAAGAGTTAAAGACTCTGTAAGCCTTACTCTGAGATGAGTAACCAACAAGAAATCCATCATCTGCTTTGCTATCAAACTTACCTAAGTGAGATTTGGTATTGAGAATAGTACAAGGACACCCAAAAGGTTTGAAAAATCCAATAAATGGTTTTCTTTTATTTAAAAGCTCATATGGAGTCTTGTTCTTTGGATTGACTACTAGAACTCTGTTTTGGACATAACAAGCAGTATTAACAGCTTCAGCCCAGAAGGTAATTGGCAATTTTGAGTCAGCCGACAGAGAACTAGCAGCCTCTATTAGTGTCCTATTTCTCCTCTCAGCAACTCCATTCTGTTGAGGAGTCCTAGGGGGACTATATTGTCTCTCAATGCCTTTCTCTTCACAAAAGGTGTTTAGATCAAGATTTTTAAATTCAGTCCCATTATCTGATCTAATGACTTTTACTTTTTGATTAGTTTGGTTTTCAATTCTTAGGATAAAGGATTTGATCAGTCCACTTGTCTCATCCTTAGTCCTTAGAAAATATACCCAAGTAAATCTGGAGTAATCATCAACAATAACCAAGCAGTAAGATTTCTTGCCTATACTCATAACATTTGTAGGACCAAACAGATCCATATGCAGTAATTGGAGACAAGAAGAAATAGAATTTAACTCTTTGGTCTTATGAGAAGTTTTGTGCTGTTTGCCTTTAAGACAAGCAACACAATGATCATCACATGAAAAGACTTTTGAAGGTAAACCTCTTACAAGGTTATTTTTAACAAGTTTTTTCATAGTCTTGAAATTCATGTGACACATCCTTCTGTGCCATAGAGAGGATTCATCCATAGAAGCTTTTGAAACAAGACAGTTCAGGGATGAATCACTATCAACATTGTCCATATCTAGACAATAAACATTGTCCTTTCTTGGAGTTCTAAGTAGTATCATGCTTTCATCAACTACTTTGAACCCTGGAGCAAGGATCATACACTCTGTGTTTGTAAATAATATGCTATGTTGTTTGTCAAAAACCTGTGATACACTTAACAGGTTGTACTTCAATTGATCAACATAGTAGACATCCTCAAATGTCATCTTACCTTTTGTGACATTACCTTTGCCACTTATTTTACCACCAGTAAGATCATTTCCAAAAGCAACATGTCCTCCATTGATATGCTTGAAATCCTGAAGGCATGACATGTTGCCTGTCATGTGCCTAGAGCAACCACTATCAACATGCCAAATGCTCTTTCCCTTGAGCTGTTGGTTGCCCTGCACATTAGATAAATCAGTTAGTTTGAATTAGGAACCCAAGCCAAAGTGGTCTTGGGTACCCCTTTCTCATCAAAATATTTGCGTTCTTTCTTGACAAGATTTTTAAATTTTGATTCCTCATTTCTGGAGTACTTTGTCACAATGATAGGCTTGGAAACACATTTGCTAGAAGTAGTACTGGTTTTAGAAGTACTAACTACATTAGCAGCACTTGCATGCTTAGCAGTACTAACCTTATTAGAAGTAGTAACTGTTTTAGCAGCAGTAACTGTGTTAGCAGTATTCATCTTTGAGAAAGTACTAACAGTATTAGCAGTATTAAAATTTTCAGCAGTACTAACACTGGTAGCAGCAGTAATGCTTCTAGCAGCACTATCTCTGTCAGCAACACTAACAGTTTTAGTACTTTTAGGCACCCACATTTTAATACTTTCAATCAAAACCTTTTTCTTCATGGGGCCTTTGTTTTCAACAGGTTTCTTCACCACATGTTTCTTTCCAGCCTTCCTATAACCAACAGGTTTTTGCACAAATCTTTGAAAGTTCATTTGTTGGTTAATAGGGTTAAAGTAACAGTACTTAGCCAAGTGGTTTAACTTTCCACATATGAAACAAGGCTTTGGTCTATTGATTTTACTTAGATCAATGCCTTGTTTTTGTGCCCATTGGTTGTTCCAGTTTCTTTGATTTCCCCTTGGTTTATCATGCTTTTGGGGCTTAGAAGTATTGCATGCACACTGCTTGCAAGGGATAGGGTTCACAACAGTAGTCTGCTTATAATAAACCTTCTTATTCTTTCCCTCAGTCTTCTCTATCTCATTGGACTTGATCCATTGCTTTCCACATCCCTCGTTTGTGATTATGTGATTTTCTATAGAAATCTCACCACTCACAGTGTTGTCTTTATCCTTGACACCTTCTTTCTCAGTTTTATCCTTAACAACTACTTCATCTAAGGGATCTATCTCAGTGGCTCCCTTAGGTAGGTCCTTCCTATCCTTTGTTTCTAACAAATCTGAACTAGGAGGGATGTAGTTGTTGTTATAGGGTGGTGGTGTGGTATTGTATTCTATTCCTCTTCTAAGTTTGTCATGGATTTGAGTTTGGAGCAAATAGTCCATTTCTTTAGAAGCATTGGAAAATTTCTCAATATCCAGCTTGGCTTTTTCAAACTCTCTCTTTATCTTCTCATTCTCTTCTTTGGATCTGGTCAGTTGAAGTTCTAAGTCATTCTTCTCCCACTTCCAGTAGTTTGTGTCATAAGAGTGTTGAAGCTCATTGGCTTGAAAACCCTTAATCTGCTCTTCAAATCTCTCAACTATCTTGACATAATCTTTTATGTCCTTTTCCAATCTCTTAAGGTTATCACTCATGTTCTGATTGTGATCCCTATACCTCTTAACAGTGTTAATGCAATTTTGAGAACAAAGATTGGAAGTTACCTCTGTTGGGAGATCAAACACCTCTACCATTAGGGCTTGGTTCTGGATGGCCTCTTCAGCTTGATCACTCCAATCAAACCCCATGCCTTGTTGAGAGACAAGGGCTTGAGCAGAGTTTCTGTTACTATTGAAGCTTCCAGATTGAGCTTGTTGGTGGTTATTGTTTTGAGGCATTCCACTTCTGCATTCTCTAGCAAAGTGTCCCTTCTGATGACATTTATAGCATTCCACCTTTGACTTGTCAAAACCTGCTCCATCTTCTCTTCTTTGTGAGAAGTTGTTCCTTCCAGTTCTTTTGATGAACTTCTTAACTCTCATAGAGAGCATAGCCATCTGCCATTTAATGTCCATCTCTTCAAGATCATCTGGATAGAGTTGTTCCAAGTCATCATTAATGAGAGAAGAGTTTCCATGACTTGCTAGAAAGGCTTCAAATACAGTTTCATTGCCTTTCTCTAGATTTGCTCCATTAGCAGCACTAACTGATTCAGAGTTGGAAGTAGAATCAGTTGATGCTGAAAGGAGTGCAGCATTGTGAACATACCCAGAAGGCCTTTTCTTAGCCTCTACCTCAGATTCAAAAACTCTTAGATCATTATATAGATCATCAAGTTCCTTTTCTTCCAGTTGATCATTCTGTCTGAAAGCCACAGTATACATGGTCCATTCATCACTCAGGGACCTTAGAAACTTTCTGTTCAAATCATCTTGATCAATTTGTACTCCCACTGTAGCAAGTTCACCAATAAGCTTGTTGAACCTGTCAAAAGTTTGAGTCATGGACTCATTCTTGGTTGACATAAAGTTCTCATATTGTTGCTTCAGAATGGCTTTCTGATTTCTCTTGGTACTTTTGGTACCTGAGAATCTCTTCTCTAGAGCATTCCAGAGCATCTTTGCATCAGTGCAGTTGCAGAACTGATGTTGATATTCATTGGGGATGGCCAAGAGCAAAGTGCTCAAGGCTTTCATCTCTGTCTGTCTAGCCTTTCTTTCTGCATCAGTTTTTGGTGGAGTTCTCTTTCCATCTGCACACCAATCTTACCTGCTTCAGAAGGACCATTCTCTATGATATCCCACATAGAATAGTCAGTGAGGAGTATGTACTGCTTGATTCTAATCTTCCACATATCAAATTCATTGGGTCTGAGCACTGGTACCTTTGAAACCAGAGTACTGTTTGATTCTGCAACGCTTTCCATGATGAAAGAATAGATGTTTCTGAGAGAACAGGCTCTGATACCACTTGTCAAGATCAAATTCTTAACAAGAATAAAGTCTCAGAAACAATATCAAAGAAGTTGCGGAATAACTTTGATATTCAATGGAACAGTAAATAAACAGTATATAATAAACACTTTGCAAACTTGTATTAAAATCACAAGATTACACTCACAACCTCAATCTTGAAGAACAAGCTCTTTCAAGACGAATTCTACTTCTCTAGAATTAGGAACTATGCCTTGAGGTTGATTCTCTCTAGAACAAAAAAACTTTAGAATTAAATCTGTAAAACTATTTCTAAACAATTCTGTCAAATCTATACATATACTAAACAAAAAGATAATTACAAATAAATAAAATATCTTCAGTATATCTTCCATAAATATCTTCAGAATATCCTTGTTTATCACGATCTCTTCATCATTATCTTCACATTACCTTATAAGCAGCATTAAGTCTTGGCAGCATTAACTACTAAGTAGCACTAACCACTAGCAGTACTAACTAGCTAAGCAGTACTAACTTTGTTCAAGCAGCACTAACTTTGACTAGCAATATTAATTCTACTAGCAGTAGTAATACTCAGCAGTATTAACTTTGGAGTCTTCTAGCAGTAGTAATTCTGAACTAGCAGCATTAAAGACTTGAGTTATTTCTCAGTTCCCAACAGAATATGAACATAAATTATAAGTTTAATAAATTTTTATTGATAAATTAAAATACAATTTACAGTTTGTTGCGAAATAAGATTAAGTAAACCTAATCTAAACAAACTTGAAAAACACTAAGGGGTTGTTTGTTTTTTTTTTAAAAACTTCTTAATGGCTATTAAGTCTGAATCGTTCAGACCGTTTTACACACCACCTCTTATTAATCATAACTAAAATAAGACTTTAGACTATAGACCTATTAAAAAACAAACGACACCTAAGTGGATTGCACAAGAACAAGAGAAAGAAAGGTTGAGGGACTTATAGAAATCAAGGTTTTCTATAAGATACAATGAGAGATAGGAGATAGGAGATAGAAGGCAACACTTCAAAACGAAGTAAAACCTTTCTATGTATACCTAATGCATTTAATGCATGGCAGAGGTACTTTACACGTGTCATCACTTGATTGGGTACATGCTTCTGACTTTTAGCAACATGCTCCTAGCCGTATGGTGAACAGTGTAGTCTTTAGAGTTGTTGTACGATCTTGGAAAAAGTATGTCTCTTCTAACACATCGTACTATTTGTGCAAGGATAAGTAAAACGAACCTTGGAGTGTAAGCTTCATCATCAGTGATCGCTGATGAAGTCCTTTATTCAAAGATACTGAATAAAAGTCGGTTATCGCTGAAGCTTCTCTTCTTGATTCGTAGCGTGTGTGGAATTGTCTTTGTTTCACTGATATCCGCATCAGATCATGAGTAGATTCATCACCAGTTCATCGGATTTGTCTTCGATGTCAGCGATGAACGTCTTTGTCGCGAAACTTGTGTTCGGAGATTACATTTAACAAATACATCAGAGATCATTAGCGATACTGAACATACTCAATATATAATCGTTGATGGTGAAACACTAATACATACAGATGCTAAAAAGTAATTTTCACTAAGTATTTTTAAGGGTCATCATCAAATCACCGAGAGAATTTAGATTAACAATCTCCCCTTATTTGATGATGACAAAGCAATATGAGAAAATTACTTTAAGTTCAAAATATAAGGTTAATCAGGACTCATAACAGACATGTCCTAATTACTATTTTGAGGGATCTTTTACAGTACTGATAGAGTAAAATACTTCACTGAAAATTTCCATTCATTCGTAAAAAGATTACACCGGGAATATGAAAATTTTAAATATAAGTGAAGTCCTAAACAAGAACTTTAAGTATAACTAATAGATTACAAGAAGAAAAGATAATCTATCAGCTAAGATGGTTATTCCTTAACATGGAATTCTTCTTCATCGATCATATGATCAGGTATCTCTTCTTCTCTTTGTCTTTGGTTGGCTGCCTCTTTTCAAATGAGAGATTTGATGAGGGTCCATGATGTTGAATTGTCGCACCAACAGTAAAGAAGATCCTTCAGATGTACATGAGGGAAGAGAGGAATCTCCGAGACTCGTTGCAATCTAATGAAGTCACCATCGTCCAGGAAGATTATTCCATAGGTATTGCTTATCACCTGCCCACGTTCAAAGGGTCCACCAAGGGGCAGTGATAAGTTTAGAGCAGATATATCGGGTGACTGCATCTCTGGAGAATTTGATATTTGTTTCATTTCTGATCACTGCATCGTTGTCAGAGGTAGAGGTGTGCTTCTTTTTTCTAGCTGTCGTTGGCTTCTGAAGTAGAGAGGAAGGAACGTCAACCTTAGCAGTGACCCTGTTGATGAGGAGTTTGAGCAGCGAATCAACATGGCCCTTGTACTTAGACTTTGACTTCTTCAGAGCTTCCTTCAACTCTAACCGTTCGTAGAACCCGAAGTTTTTAAACATTTACAGGTACATTGTCTTTACACTGCTATCTACTATGAAGATCTCTATTGTCACCGTCAATGATTTATTCTTGCTCTTCCCTGATATGGTCATGGATGAAATTTTGTATGGGTCAACTCTGTGAGCAAGCTTCTTTTTGATTTAGGAAAGCTCACAATCGCTGACCTATTTAGATTTTTGTACTTCCTTCTCAATTTCTTTCAGTAGTGCTTTTTGGACTCTGATCGGATTCTTTTTCAGCTTTTATCAGTGATCAAGTTGCATGATACCTTAAGGGCCAGATTAGCATCCTTTTGGCATGTAGCTAACAGCTTCTCGGCCCTGATAGACTCTCCTCTTTCTTTCGGAGTCAAGAAGTAAAGCTCTTCAGTTTGAGGAGGGATCTTTAGCCGTTGTCTCTCTATTTGTTGAATCATCGCTGATCTTTTCTGAATTTCATCCTCAAACCTTTTGATAAGTCTTGATGGTTTGTTAGGGTGACTCAGCGACTCTACTTCTTCTTCTTCTTCTTCTTCTTCATCATCATCATCATCATCATCAGTCTCTAGAACAGAGACTGAGATTATTAATTGGTCTTCAGCTGGGGTCGTTGGGATTATTTGTTGACAGACTTGTCTTTCAAGCAAAGGAGAGAACTAGCTGAACGAAAAAGAAGGAAAAAGTTAGTTTCATTGGAAGAAGAAAGATAAAGGTTTAGAAATGAAGTAGGGGTTTAAGGTGAGAAAAGGAGTTCGAAGAAGAAACTATGGAGGGGCATACCTGAGAAGGTTGCTCCCCACAAATGTAGAAAAGATCTTCAAATTTCCATCGAAATTAAGACCTCCTCTTTTAAAGCTGTTAGCTGAGAATTTTCAGCTTTTGAAGAGAGGGAGGAGGTGAGCTCCTTCAACGCTTAACCAGCGGATTTAACCGTTGCAGTATTGTTGGCAATGGTGGTGGAGAAAGAATCCACCTTGCCTTTCAATACTGCATGCAACTTGTAAACTTTCACTCAAAATCATTCCTTCAACAAAACTAATTTTGGTACTTAGATTTGATTAATTTTACACATTTTATATTCAAGAAACTTCTTAGCTATGACATCCTTAGTTATGTATTTGTTTCTCAAGAGAATCTCACAATTCTTTAGCCATCTTAATTGCACTATACACATTATGTAGTGCGTTGACAAGACCATTCGACACATAGTTTCTATACAAAAATTCCAAGTGTTTCCTGCTATTACAACACTTACCAATTGGATATTAGTCTCATCTTGGGTGACAACAGAAGCCTCTTCAGTTAAGAAACATGCAAGAATTAGAGTGGTTGAATAGAAAAACATTTAATAGTTGTCACCTCTTACAATGCAAACCAAAAAAAAATTGTTTCTCAACAGGTTGACCACATGTTTTTCACATGGCCAAGCCCTCCTATCCTAACGAGATGCACAATAAAAGCAACAACCACATTTTGGTTCACAATGGCATCGTCAATCATAGTTGGGTTCCCGTTTTGGTCCATTTCGTCTCTGAAAATTCTGCAGTTCACTAAGAAAAAAACAAAATTTTTAACTAAGAAAATCCATACACCAAACACAATTTGGTAAAACGCAAACAACCAAAATCAGAAATCGTTTTCCTGATTATGGTGCAACAATGATTATGGTGCAATAACGATTATGGTGCAACAAATAGGAAAGGAAAATGATTTTCTTTCCCGTCTTATGATTTGTCAAATAGTAAACGGCCAAAATCAGAAATTGTTTTCCAAATTTGTTCCAACAAAAAAAATTACGATTCTTTAAATATTAAACGACCAAAAATATAAATCATTTTTCTAATTTGATGCAATTCACAAACAAGAAAAGAAAAAAAAACACTTTCATGCGTCGAACTGTTTAAGCAATAAACTATAAACGACCCAAAGCAGAAATTGATTTCGTAATTTACGTGCAACAAGAACATGAAAATTATGCCATGTTGCAGTTCGTTAAACAATAAAAGACCAAAACAGATATTGATTTTTTTATTTGAGTGCAACAATTGATAAAACCAAACACAAACAAATCACTTTCTGTAGTACTAAATCTTCATAAACGTACGAAAAACAAAAAAGAAGAAGCTCGGAAACATAAATTGATATACGGTTTTGGGCGCAATAACATATACGATGGAACCAAACACGAGCAAAAATCAATTACAAGTCGTGCCACGATTTCGTATATTATAATTGAATACAAAAACAAAAGCATAATCTATTTTAAGTGCTACATGTATTATATTCAAATAAAGAAGTAAAATGAGTGAGCTAAGGCCCATGTTTGATAATTGACATGGAGTCCTTAAAAAAGATTCACCCCAAACGATGTGTTCGTTTTCCAAGATACAACTTGAACAAATTGAGCACAAACCGCGAACGTAAAGTACGTCTGACGATTATCTTTGATCAATTTGCCGGAAAATATTGAAAGTGAGAGGAAAATGAGAGATTTTTGACGTCTTATAATGAGGCAACGAAATAGTCCATGACTATATATTCTTTCAACTCGACCCCCTTATGAAGGAAAATATCTTAGTACCGTACTTACACAATGAAATCACGAAGAAAAAGGAAGTGATGGGTTGTTATTTTGGAATATATTTCGAATTTTGAAATCTTCAAAATCATTCTTGAAATTTGTGAATGATTTTCAAACAAAAAAAAAATCGAAGAAAAGTGTTATCTCCAATAGTCATTCATAGAAGTATTGAAAAATAGGTTAAGTACAAGAACCACATAAGACATCTGTCGCTTACACCAAGACTCTCCAGAAGCACAAGATCAGAGCCTCTATCGACTACTGTCCGAGAAGAACTTAACCTGAAGCTCATCATCTGACCATAGAGCCTCTATGCTGGCAACTTCTAGAAGTAGAAGACTAAGGCAATTCTTGAAGGTTAAAGATGATGTGCCTTTCATGTGCCCTTGTTGTACAAAGATTCTCAAGATCAAAATAGTACACCACAATGGATTACTTTCCAGGTGTCATTCCTTTTATGGAATGGCAACCTTTGTTTAGTACTATTGTGTGCTCGATGTTTTGTATAAGTAGGGAGCATATCCTGCCATTGTTGGCACCACCAAACACCACCACTATTGCAACACAAATTTAATACATGCTTGATCTTAGAGAAAGAAATCTGTTAAGAGCTTTTACACACACTAGTATGTGTTTTTGGTGTAATATACAAGTTTATGAAGATAATTTGTTGAGATTTCATTCCCATTTTTACTATTATCTTTGTTACTTGTGTATGTTTCAACCAAGTTTTTCAAACTTTGTATACATTAAAACGCTTCCACACCTATTAATTTGTTCTTGCATATTTTGGTTTCATCTTTGTTGAGCAAACTGTGTTCCAACAATTGGTATCGGAGCAAACTTTGATGTTCAATATCAAAGGATCATCTCTACAGTGATTCCAATACATTTGGTAGAATACTTGAACTAATTTTAGTCTTGTTCTTCATTCCTAAAGAACAATCCATGTTTTTGTGGTGTTTTCAACTTGTTTGGATATGACACATTCATAGGAGTTGTTACTTATTCTAAATCATTCAAGTGTGTGCTGCAGATATATTAGAACTATTTTCTTTCGGTTCAAGCCTAATCTCTTTTTCCATTTCGTCCTCAAACCATCCTGTTTTCTTCTTCACTGTTCATACTCTGTGTTCCTAGAAAACTCTTCATCTTTCTAAAATGGCTAATGCAAACTTCTTTACTGCTAGATCCCAAACCAAACCTCCTACTCTATTGAGGGACGAATATCCTCAATGGAAGATCCGAATGATCCATTTTCTGGAGGGGGTAGACAAAGAACTTGTTGAATATCTCCAGAATCCATCATGTGTGTCAATGGTTACTATTCCAAGGGTACCTGCAATTGCAACCACCCTTGAGGTTCCCTAATACCAAAAACCAAAGCTTTTCATTGAATGGCGCGCTCAAGCTTGGGAAAAATATGAGTTGGGAAAAAAGCCAAACGGTTACTCATCATGGCTATCCCAAATGATCTACTTCAGTCTCTTGATGCATGTGATTCTGCCAAAGATCTATGGGTAGACCTCGAGAAGCAGTTAGAAGGTGGAGCAAAGACCCAGAAGAACAGAAGAGCTAAGTGCATAAACGAATATTATGCATTACCTACCATCTGAATCTCTATAGAGCACATACGATAGATTTAACTCCCTGATCAGCGAATGCAAGAAGTTTGGTATCAATAGAACCTCTGAAGAGAATAATGTTGTTTTCCTAAAGAGTTTGAATGATGAATGGCTTGACTTAACCATGTCTTTGCAAACAACTCAAGATCTAGACACATGGACTTTAACTGATCTCTTCGGCACTCTGGCTGCCCAAGAAAGCTACGTAGTCTAGACCAAACCCTAAGTGGGTGGACCTCTGGAACTTGTAGGAAAGGTCTCAAAGGGTCAAGAGAAGCCACATAAGGTGAAATCTCTGGAAGAAGGTTCAAAGAAGATGAAGATGAAGATGAAGAAAGTGTTAATGGATGGCAGTGAGGAAGAGGAAGGATCTGATGAAGAGGAAGGATCTGATGAAGATGAAGTGAGTATGGCTTCAATAGACAAGTCCCTGGATTTATTCACCAAGGAGTTCAATCATGGACTCAAGAAAAACCCTGCATTCCACAGAGGGACGGAAGAGAGAGAAGGAAGAAGTGGTCGATTCTAAGGCCATGGGCCACAAATGGACAGAGCCTACCATGACCCAAGACCATTTGGACCACCACAAGGATATGAGCCAAGAAGACATGGAAGATAAGAGTACTCCGATAAACAGTGGTTGTTTGAGTAAAAAATAAATTAGAAGATGATGGGTGAATACCAGCAAAGACTGGTCGAGTACCCATAGAGGGGTGCATAAAGGGATGTCCAAAATGGAGTTTCAAATGCGGCAAGCCCAGACATTTTGCTGCAGAATGCCGAAGCCAACCCCACATGGGCCAACATGTTTGAGACTTTGCTTTCTACAAAAATAAAGTTGAGTATTATGCTTAAAGATCATTCATGGCATAACAAGACAACTAGATCTCTGATGAATCATCAAACGAAGGGGACAAAAACGCTATGTTATGTGGCATGACAGAGGTCAAAAACTTAGAAAATGATAGTGAGGTATCCACTTCTGACCCTTGCTCAAATGAAACTGAGATCAAATTGCTTAAACTTACAGAGGAATTTCATGCTTTTGAAAAGGCATCTTCTGATTTGCAAAATAAATTTGCCTTTTATGAGAGAGAATCCAGACTTCTTAATCAAGAAAAGGACAAAAGTTTCCTAGAAAAGAGAAGTCTTGAAACCCAACACTTCATAGAGTTGAAATCTTTGAAAGAAAAGGTTATTTGCCTTGATTTAGCTTTGAAAACAAGATCAACGAACTTAAAGATAATGAGAGTGACAGAATGAACATCTTAGCTCTCAAAAAAAATTTCAAAAAAAAAGAGAACTCCTCCATCAAGACTTGTTTGACAAAGATCTTCCGATTAGGAAATATCAGGATGCACAAAAAGTGCATGAAAAAGTAAACACCCAGGTTGGCCGAAGAGGAATTGGGTTATGTGGTGTAGATCCTTATACTGGAAGCAAAAGACACCAATCTCTATTCCCTATTTTTGGCCCTGGGAGAATTCAAAAGTCAGGTTTCCCTAACTTAACTTCTTTATTTAAGAGGCGAAAAACCTCTAGAGAACTACATGAGAGGAGTCCATTGAAGATGACCAATGTATGGTATCAAAACAGAGATTTACCGTCTTCAACCTCTGTCAAAAGAAAATCTAAACCAAAGAAATATATGAAAACTAAAGATTAGATAGGACTCTTCAAATTTGGCTATCCAGAAACTCAAGCTCACGTGGCCTTTGTATGCAAGATAATCGACGAAAAGGAATTGTCCTCTGAGGCATCTGAGTTCATTCACTCTTCTAAAGAAGAAAAGTTATTGGAATCTTTTGAAAATGATTTAAAGGATAAATATGAAAACAACCTTTTTCGAACAAGATTTGATGGAAGTCTTTAAAGTTCTTGAAGTTGTCCCATGCATTTCAAAAGATTTACCCATTTTCATGGACATAAATGGAAAAGACTATGACATATGTGCAACAAGTCATGCCTCTGTTCACAGAGATTTTCTTGATTCAGACTCAGAGCCTGAGGATGACTCAACCTCTGTCGTCTTAGAGACTAGTTCTGTCGAACCAGAGATAGTGCCTTACAGACTAGAGGGATTTAAATTACCATATGGCATTCTTAATAGAACTATTCCTACCAAGGAAAACTCTGCAAGGATCCCTATCTACCATGAATTCCTAGACATGTGTTTACAAGACAAAACTTCCCTTGAGCTTGAAAAACTAAACAAACAAAAGGAGATGTCATCTCTGATCCAAAAGCTCTAAGACTTTTAAAGCCAAATCATGATAAATACACTTGGAAACAAAAGCAGAAATGGATTAATAATGACAAATATTTTGCTTATGTGGCAGTGAAACCAAGAGAAGGTTACCACAGAATGTGGGTACAACCGAAGATGCATCCGGATAGGAGTTTTAATAAAACCAAATCTAGCGTACATAGGTCTTTCTGTAAAAAGAAGACTGATGCTAGGAGAGATTGTAATAAAAAATCCTCTATACCCATCTTACATGAATTCAATGAAAAGTTTAAGCAAGTTGCTGCAAATGTTCATTATTGTGACTGTTTCAAACTTATGCATCAATTAAGTCAACATTTCTCTAGTCCACACTATTTCCTCTCAAAACCCAAAGCAAAGAATGCCAAATTCAAGGGTCAGAAGAAACAAAATGTTATTTTGTTAAAGAAGTTAAAGTCAAACCTAAGGATGCTAAGGCAACCTTAAAAACTCCTAACAAAAGTGGACCCATTTGGAAATGGGTACCTAAATCTCCTTAATCTGTGTAGCAGAAGTAGCATGTTCCCATATGGTACCTAGACTCCAGGTGCTCTAGAAACATGACTGGAGACAGAAGGTTACTCTCCTCATACAAAGTAAAATCTGGATGAGGCTTTGTAACCTTTGGAGACAACAAGAAATGACAAATCAAAGGTTGTGTAGTCATTGCCAAGGAGGATGTTGATGTTTGGAGAGTTGCATATGTGGATGGCCTTAAACACAACCTACAAAGTGTAAGCCAACTCTGTGACAATGGATTTGAGGTCATGTTCCAAAAGAAATATTGCTCTCTGCTAAGTGAAGGAACATGCACAAAGCTTCTAAGGGCTGACAGAAGAGGTGATCTATACCTCATGAGCTTCAAAGCAACAAACAAAGTTGAAAAACATTGTCTTGTGTCCAACAAAAATGAAGAAGGTTGGCTCTAGCATAACAGGTTTTCTCATTCAAATTTCCATACCCTTGACAAGTTGGTTAAGCTAAATTTGGTGAGTGGTCTTCCAAACTTGAAGTTCAACAGAGACCATCTATGCTCTGCTTGTGAAATCGAAAAACTCAAAAGAGCTTCCCACATAACCAAGTCAGACATACCTTGCATTAAGCCTCTGTATATGCTATACGTTGATCTCTGTGGTCCAATATCAGTAAAGAGCTTGGGTGGCAAGAAGTACATTCTTGTGCTAATAGATGAGTTCTCTAGGTTTACATGGGTTGAGTTTGTCCGAAAGAAGTCAGATGTTTCTTAGGTACTAATCACTCTAATAAGAAAAATTCAGGTTCTCTATGATAGCAAAGTGCATAAACTGAGGAGTGACAATGGAGCTGAATTCAAGAATTCAACCATTGATGCTTATCTTGCAAAAGAAGACATTTCACAGAACTTCCCTGCCGGATGAACTCCATGACAGAATGGTGTTGTAGAAAGAAGAAATTGAACACTTGTGGAGGCTTCCAGAACCATGTTGAATGCATATGGACTACCACTTTCTTTTTGGGCAAAAGCCATCTCAACAACATGCTTCACTCAAAATAGATCTTTGATCGTGAAGAGGCACACGAAGACCCCATATCACCTAATCAACCAGAGGAAGCCAAATATTAAGTTCTTTCATGTGTCTGGATGCAGATGCTTTGTCCTGAATGATAGAGAGCATATTGGAAAATTTACCGAAAATCCGATGAAGCCAAATTCATTGGTTATTCTTCAACCTTCAAAGCTTACAGAGTCTACGTATTAAAGAAAAAGTTGATACTGGAAAGTATCAATGTATCTTTTGATGACTCCTTCCATATGACTTCTGAGCAAATCAGCTCAGGACTCAGACAACAAATGCAAGTCTCTGGCGAAACATCTACTCGAGCAACTGGGTTAAATCAATTATTTGAGGAAATGTTCGATGATGGTAATCCCTGTGAAGATGATCATATAACCACTGGAGTCGAACCCTTTGCTGACTAAGCACCACAAGGTACATCTCTTACTGGTCCTGATAATACTTCACCCTCTTCCTCTACATGTGCGGGGACAACCTTTGAGGGGGAGTAAGCAAAGAACTCAAACAATCAAGACTCTATGCCCAATCAAGTAGAAGATCATACTCCTACAACCTCAGAGGACACATCTCTAGAGTAAGTAGAAGTCTCACCTCAAGGCAACACTTCTACACCTGTGATGAGCTCAAACGATCAACCTTCCACAACAGAAACTGCTCAAATAATTGATGATTCATCCATAGAAGTGCGGCGCAGTGTAACTAATGACCATCTTCCAAGGATGACTAGATGGACGAAAAGTCATCCATAGAGCCAAATAATAGGTGATCTTACTGAGACTGTAAAGACTCGATCAGCAACTGCCAATTTTTGTTTTTATACTTGTTTTTGTCAGTATGATTGAACCAAAGAAAGTTTCGAAGTCCTTGGATGATCTAAACTGGATAGAGGCTATGCACGATGAGCTTCTGCAGTTTAAGGGTAACAAGGTATGGTCCCTAGTACCTCTGCCAAAAGGCAAAACTACTATTGGGACCAAATGGGTCTTCAGAAACAAGAAGGATGAAGATGGAGTGGTCATTAGGAACAAGGCAATATTGGTGGCTAAGGAATATTGCAAAGAAGAAGGGATAGACTATGAAGAAACCTTTGCCCCTGTCGCCCGACTAGAAACAATTAGGATATTCCTAGCATTTACAACCCAAAGAGGATGTAAGAAATACCAAATGGATGTAAATGCATCTTTTCTGAGTGGTCAAATTCAAGAAGTATATGTCCAACAACCACCTGTCTTTGAGAGTTCAAAATATCCAGATCATGTCTATTTTCTGGACAAGGCCTTGTATGGACTCAAACAGGCCCCCAGATCATGGTATGATCGACTCTCAAATTTCCTGCTTTCCAATAAATTTGAAAGAGGTATGTTGGGTCTGAAATATACTAAGTCTGGATAGTGCTGCTGAGTCTGAAAGATTACTACTACTGAAGACATTTGTACTGCTACTTAAAGAGATTACTACTGCTAGTGGTATTAGTACCGCTTGGAGAGTTAGTACTGCCAACAGAGTTACTACTGCTAGCGTGTTAGTACTGCTGATGATAAGAAGATGCTGCTAGAGGAATTAATGTTGTTTATATTGATAAGGATGGTTGTTACTTAAAGCAAAAGACAAGGAGTTGAAGATAATTATGGAATGAATGCTGAAGATAATTGTTATTTTAATAATTATGTTGTAATCTGTTTTGTATATATAGTCTAGAAGTATTAGATTATAGATACATACATCTTTTGTTTTCAAAGAGAGAATTAGCCTCAAGATTCTTAGTGATCATTGCATTAGAGAAGTATTGAACGTCTGTTGAGCATGTTCAACAGATTGAGGCTTTGGTTGTAATCATTAAGTTAATTCAATATAACTTGTGATTTGATTTTATATATTGTTTCATTGATTTCTTGTTGAAGTGTTATTCCGCAACTTCTTTAACAAAGTTTCTGAGTGTCTATTTAAATTCTTGTTTTGAATTTCGATCCTGACAAGTGGTATCAGAGCCAAGGAACTCAGAAATCAATAATCATCATGGACGGATCACACGAAAGTGTTCTTGTTTCAAAGGTCCCCATGCTCAAACCTAATGAGTTTGACATGTGGAAAATCAGGATCAGGCAGTATATACTTCTTACAGACTACTTAATGTGGGACATAATTGAGAATGGTCCCTCTAATGTAGGAGAGATTGGAGTAGATGGCAAGAGACCTCCACCAAAGACTGAAGGAGAAAGAAAGATGAGGCAGACTGAGATGAAAGCCTTGAGCACTCTGCTATTGGCAATTCCTAATGAATACCAACATCAGTTTTGCAACTCTGTTGATGCCAAAATCTTGTGGAATGCTTTGGAAAAGAGATTTTCAGGTACCAAAAGCACTAAGAGAAATCAGAAAGCAATTCTCAAGCAACAATATGAAAATTTTATGTCTACAAAGAATGAATCTATGACTCAAACCATTGATAGATTCAACAAGTTGATTGGAGAATTGGCCACCGTTGGAGTCAAGATGGACCAGGATGATGTCAACAGAAAGTTTCTAAGATCTCTTGGTGAAGAATGGATAATATCCTTCAGGCAGAATGATAATCTGGAGAATAAGGAACTTGATAACCTCTACAATGATCTCAGGGTGTTTGAAGCAGAGGTTGAATCAAAGAAGAAGCCATCTGGATATTCTCACAATGTTGCTCTCTTATCATCTACTACTGATTCTTCTGCTAATACAGAATCAATTAGAGTTGCTTATGGCTCAAAACAGGATGGACCCAATGATTCTGTTTTGGAAGCCTTTATTGCTAGTCATGCTAAATCTTCTCTTATCAATGATGATCTGGACTAGATTAATGTTGATGATCTTGAAGAGATGGACATCAAATGGAAAATGGAAATGCTCACAATGAGAATCAAAAGATTCATTAAAAGAACAGGAAGAAACAACTTTGCCATGAGAAGAGAAGATGGTGCTGGATTTGACAAATCCAAGGTGGAATGGTACAAGTATCATAAACTGGGGCACTTTGCAAGAGAATGCAGAGGAGAAATCTCTCAACAGCATGGGAGCAACAATCAACAATCAAAGTCCACAAACTACAACAACAACAGGAACTCATCTCAAGCACTTGTCTCACAAGATGGAATGGGATTTGATTGGAGTGATCAAGAAGATGAGGCAATCCAGAATCAAGTATTGATGGCTGAGGTTTCAGAGTCATCAAGCACAGCAATCCCCACAGAGGTAAAATCTAAACTTTGCTCTAAAGCCTATCTTGAAACTGTTAGAAAGTACAGGGATCACAATCAGAGCATGTGTGATGATCTTAAAAGGTTGGAGAAACATAGGAGAGAGTCTAAATTGATCATTGTGAATTTTGAAGAACAAATTAAGGCATATCAGGGCAATGAACTTCAATATTCATATGATCACAACTATTGGAAGTGTGAGAAGAAAGAGTTAGAGATTAAGCTAGAGAAGGCTAGAGAAGAATGTGAGAAAGTTAGGAGTGAATTTGAGAAGGCCAAATTAGACATTGAGAAATTTTCCAATGCTTCTAAAGCAATGAACACTTTACTCAAATATCAAGTTCATGATAAACTGAAGAGAGGTATAGGCTACAACAACACCCTCCACCTTACAATAACAACTATATTCCACCAACCTCAGACCTCTTAGAATGGCAAGATAAGAATGACTTACCTGTAGGAGCCACATAAGTAGATCCACTAGACAATGTAGTGGTTGAAGTAGAGTCTGAAGAAGAGAACACTGAGGATAAGAATAAGGAAGACCAGAAAGAAATTCCCTTAGAATACCATATTCTTACAAATGAGAAGGGGGTAAACCATTTGTCAAGAGTGAGAAAGCTGAGACCTCTTAGACAGAGAAGGAAAAGGTACATGGAGTTCATTATATGCAAACTACTGTTGTAAATCCCTGTACTTGTAAACAGAACAAGCCCAATCAACATGATAAAATTAGGGGTAATCAGAGAAACAGATATAACCAGTGGGCTCAAAAACAAGGAATTGATCTAAGCAAGATCAATATACCAAAGCCTTGTTTTATTTGTGGCAAGTTGAATCATTTAGCCAAACATTGTTATTTCAATCCTGTTAACCAAAGAATTACTTTTCAAAGACAAACACAAAAATTCTGTTGGTTATAGAAAGCAATCAAGGAACCACATGGCTGATAATGTGAGAACAACACCAATGAAAACTGGCACTGCAAAATCTCATATTCAGAATAAGTTTGCTAAAGCAAAAGAAAATACTCCAAGCAATTCAAAGAGTAACTCAAAAAATAGGAAAACAAACAACTTTGTCAAAATTTTGGTTCCAAAAGACACTAAACCTGTTAGTACTACTACCTGAAATAGTACTGCTAACAGCAATAGTGCTGCTGATAGCAATACTACTGGTGACCAAGTTAGTACTGCTAATAAGGTTAGTACTGCTAACAAAGTTAGTACTGCTGACCAAGTTAATACTGCTAACAAGGATAGTACTGCTATCAGTGTTAATACTGACAAGACTATAATTAAGACAAAGTATTCCAGCCATGAGATTCCTAACTCTGATCATCTCATCAAGACTAAGCTTAATGAATATGAGTATGTTGATGAGAAAGGGAAACCCAAGACCACTTTGGTTTGGGTTCCCTCAAGACACTAACTGTTTTATCTTATGTGCAGGGCAACCAACAGCTCAAGGGGAAGAGCATTTGGCATGTAGATAGTGGTTGCTCTAGGCACATGACAGGTAACATGTCCTGCCTTCAAAATTTCAAAAGGTTTGATGGAGGATGTGTTGATTTTGGTGACAATCCAGCAGGAGGTAAGATAAGTGGTAAAGGTATGGTTTCAAAAGGTAAGATGACTTTTGAAGATGTTTACTATGTTGAGCAATTGAGATACAACCTTTTAGTGATACTGAATTTGTTATCCTTGCTCTAGGATTCACGGTAGTTGATGAAAATATGATACTACTTAGAACTCCTAGAAAGGATAATGTTTATTGTTTAGACTTAGAGAGTGTTTCATCTGATTCATCACTAAACTGTCTGTTTTCAAAAGCTTCTTTAGATGAATCATCTCTTTGGCATAGATGGATGTGTTACATGAATTTTAAAACTATGAACAAACTTGTGAAAAACAACCTTGTGAGAGGTTTGCCTCAAAAAGTGTTTTCATGTGATGATCATTGTGTTCCATGTCTTAAAGGCAAGCAGCACAAAACCTCTCATAACTCCAAAGAAATAAAAACAATCTCTTCATCCCTTCAGTTATTGCATATGGATCTTTTTGGTCCTACAAAGGTGATGAGTATTGGTAAGAAATCCTATTGCTTAGTCATTGTTGATGACTTCTCTAGATTTAGTTGGGTATTTTTTATGAGGACTAAGGATGAGACAAGTGGACTGATCAAATCCTTTGTCCTTAGGATTGAAAACCAAACAAATCTAAGAGTTAAAGTCATCAGATCTGATAATGGAACTGAGTTTAAAAATAGTGATTTAAACAGCTTTTGTGAGACTAAAGGTATTGAGAGACAATTCAGTGCTCCTAGGACTCCTCAACAAAATGGTGTTGCTGAGAGGATAAATAGAACATTGATTGAGGCTGCTAGATCTCTGTTGGCAGATTCAAAGATACTCATTACTTTCTGGGTAGAAGCAGTTAATACTGCTTGTTATGTCCAAAACAGAGTTCTAGTAGTTAAAACCCAAGGAAAGACACCTTATGAACTTTTCAACAAAAGAAACCTTTTATTGGATTTTTCAAACCTTTTGGGTGTCCTTGCACAATCCTCAACACCAAATCTCATTTAAGAAAGTTTGAAAGCAAAGCTGAAGACGAATTTCTTGTTGGATACTCCTCTCAGAGCAAGGCATACAGAGTATTCAACTGTTCTTCCAGGATTATAGAGGAAAGTTGCAATGTCAAATGCAATGAGAACACACCAAATCAAATTGGCACAGGTCCTGATTGCCTGTTTGACATTGATTCACTCACTAATTCTTTGGGTTTTAGTAATATGCAAATTGCAGGAACAAGTTCAGCAATGGTACAAGCACATAGACAAGAGTTTGTGCTGTTCCCTATACCTACAGTTGATCCTGTTGAATGTTGTCATAAAGAAAAGAAGGATGTTTCAGGAACAGAGGATTCTGAATCAGAACAAGTTAAGATACTAAAGGTGATGAAAAGGATAAAGGTGGAAAAGAGGCTGCTCATCCTTCAGGTTCAGGAAACACAGGTCCTGAAATGCCCACATTGTCAGAGGATGATACTGATGATGAAAATTCTTCAGTTTTTGGTGGAAACATTCCTGAAAAGAATGACTCCAATCTTGATGAAAATATTAATGAGGAGGTTGTTCATCAAACAAGAACTCAGAAGAATCATCCTCCTCAGTTGGTGATTGGTGATATCAATTCTCCCAGGATCACAAGGCATCAAAGTAAGTTAGGAGGATTGAAAGACTTCCAGTCAGGTTTGTTGTCTTGTTTTCTATCCCAGATTGAACCCAAGAAGGCTTATGATGCAATGAAAGACCCAAGATGGATAGAAGCAATGCAAGAGGAGCTGTTACAATTTGAGCTGCAAAATGTGTGGGATCTGGTTGATCTTCCACAAGGACACAGGGCAATTGGAACTAAATGGATTTTCAGGAATAAGAAAAATAAGAGAGGAATAGTTATAACGAATAAGGCCAGACTTGTGGCACAAGGGTACACACAAGAATAGGGGATAGACTATGAAGAAGTGTTTGCACCAGTAGCCAGAATTGAGGCAATTAGACTGTTTCTAGCCTATGCTTCTTTCATGAAGTTCAGAGTATTTCAGATGGATGTTAAGAGTGCATTTCTAAATGGGAAAATTGAGGAAGAAGTTTATGTTTGTCAGCCTCCAGGGATTGAGAATCCTAACTTTCCTGACAAAGTATACAAATTAAAAAAGGCACTCTATGGGCTACATCAAGCACCAAGAGCATGGTATGACACTCTGTCTACCTATCTCTTGGAAAATGGTTTTGAAAGGGGAATCATTGACAACACCCTTTTCATTAAAAAGAAGAAGAAGGACATCTTGCTTGTTCAAATCTATGTGGATGATATCATCTTTGGATCCGCAAAAGATTATATATGCAAAGAGTTTGAGGAGTTGATGCACAAAAGATTCAAGATGAGCTCTATAGGTGAACTCACATTCTTCCTTAGGCTACAGGTTAAACAGAAGGAAGATGGCATTTTCATACGTCAATCCAAGTATGTGCAGGATATACTTACAAAGCCTACAAGGACACCTATGGAAACACACAAACAGATCACTGCAGATCTTGAGGGAGAGGATGTGGATGTTCATCATTACAGATCCATGATAGGCTCCCTCATGTATCTAACAGCTTCAAGACCAGACATTATGTTTGCTGTATGTGTGTGTGCCAGATTTCAAGTGAGGCCTAAGTAATCCCACTTTCAAGCAGTAAAAAGGATCTTCAGATATCTCAAAGGACAACCTAGATTGGGTCTTTGGTATCCTCATGACTCACCATTTGATCTGCTTGCATATTTTGATAGTGATTTGGGTGGTGCAAACTTGGATAGAAAGTATACATCAGGAGGATGTCAATTTTTGGGTGCAAGGCTAGTTTCATGGCAGTGTAAAAAGCAAACCATAGTGTCCACCTCTACAACAGAAGCAGAGTATATAGCTGCTGCAAGCTGTTGCTTACAAGTGTTATGGATTCAGAATCAGATGTTGGACTATGGCATTACTTTTCTTCACACTCCCATCTTCATTGATAACAACAGTGCTATAAGCATAGTTAATAATCCAGTGAAGCACTCAAAAACCAAGCATATGGAAATCAGGTACCATTTTATTAGAGATTGCAATGAAAAGAAGTTAATTCAGGTTTTGAAAGTACACACAAGTAACCAATTTTCTGATCTATTCACCAAAGCTTTTGATGTAGGTAGATTCACATTCTTGGTAACAAGTGTAGGCATGATAAACACTGAATAAGCCTCTTTTGATTTTCTTTATGTACCATTTCTGTATAAATTCTTTAATGCTTACTTTCTCATATTTCATTGTGCATGGTGTTGCTAACCATTTGTGTTTAAGTGTTTCAGATTGCTTTGCTGATTAGATACTTGGTACTTCTGGTTAAGTTAATAATGCTCTCACTATTACTCTTACTGACAGTTCAAATATGGTTACGAATGGTTACTACTGCTAGGTAGTTTATACTGCCAGTGCAAAGTTACTATTGCTTTCCTTATTTCTACTGCCAGGCATTGTTAATACTGCTGGTATGTGTTAATACTGTTAGTCTGTGTTAATACTGCTGGTATGTGTTACTACTGCTTATATGGGTTAATACTGTGAGTATGTGTTAATGCTTCTAGGGTACTTAGTACTGTTTTTAACTGTAACCCTTAACCTATAAATACCCTCTCTGACCGCCAAAAGCCAAACGGCTCTTTGAATTTCCATTAAGTTCTCATCCTCTCTCCTTCTCTCTAGAATTCTTGATTACCAGTGTGTAAACCCTAGTTGTGTTTCGAACCCTAGAATCGATCAGAAAGATGGTAGAACTTGATTTCGTTGATGACCACCATGAGCTCGCAATGTTACAAAAACCCAAACAAGCTGAGGGTTTTCATGAAATTGTGGAGTTCTTATCCCAATCACATATTGCTTATGCGCTAACGGTAAATCCTCCCATCTATGTGGAACATATGCCACAGTTCTGGGACAATGCATCCATTCAGACTGTTGATGGCAATCAGGTCATTCAATCAAGGGTCTTTGATAAACCTATCACAATCACAGAAGGCTGAATTCACACTCATCTACATCTAGATGATGCCTCAGGTATTTCTACTCTTTCAAAAGAAGATCTATTTCAAGAAATTGGTAGAATGGGGTATGAAGGTCCAACTGATGTTTACATGTTTAACAAAAGCAAATTTTCAACTCAGTGGAGATTCTTTGTTCATACTCTTCAACACTGTATATATCTCGCAAGACAACTGGATGGAGTGAGTTTTGCAGTACAATAGCTTATGCTCTTGTATGCTTAGCTACCTCCAGAAAGTTCAATTTTTCACAAATGATCTTAAATGATTTGCTGTCAAACGTAAATACTAACACCAAAACCAAAAGATTTTATATGTATCCAAGGTTTGTACAAGAAGTATTAAATATGGAATTGACGGATTTACCCTCTTCTAAAGAGGTATATGTACCTAAACCTCCCAAAGGGAACGTATTTTCCAATATGAAAAGGCCTAGTAAGGACTTTTCTGGAAAATACACACCATTGTTCTCTACAGTGATGGTTGTGTCCCACCCACATGGTGAGGCATCAGGGTCACAACCCATATCTGACTAACCCACTGATGACCTAACCACACCATTCACTTCAAATATTCATCCTCAGCTCCCTGTTAATAAGACAATTCCCCCAATCACTCAAAAATACTCAAGGAAAAAGGTACAGAAGGTTCTTTCCCTTCATGTATCTACACCCCATAAGCTTACAAGCCCTCTGCTGGAGCATTCTCCATCAGAGAATATCCAAAGGGAATCCACAAGGGTCTCTCCCAACCCCGAGAAGGTGCTCTCTAAGGAGAAGGATGAGCATGTGGGCAACAAGGCTCACACTACTGATTCAGCACAAGGTGTGGATCAGGACAGTTTGAACATGACTAAGACCTTCTCCACGACAACTTTGGATGAGAAATCATCTAAGGGACCCAAGTGCCAAGAAACCAAGGGGGTAGTAGGTGCTTCTGCTAGGCAGAAGGCCTCTACTAAAAGATCCCATGATCCTTCACGGGTGGTAAACACACCTAAAGGAGGCGAGGACAAATATAACTATGATGAATTGATGGAAACCATTGGTAATGTGAACCTGGATGTCCTCAATCAGGGTTCAGAGATAAAGGCGCTGCAAAAGGTGATCATTTCTCAACAAGTCCAGATAGACAAACTCAAGAAGTTGGTGTTGAATTTGGTGCATAAAAAGAAGAGAAAGCAATTTATCTTGAAGAAAAGAGGAAGTGCTAATGATGCTTCCAAAAAGGGGGAGAATCAAGAAGCTGAAGTTGAGAAGGAAAGTATGGAATTCCAATTTCGGGGGAGATTGGTGGAGAAGCTGAAAAGAATGTTGAGGAGAAGAAGAAGGAAGGTGTGAAAGCAGCAGAAACTGAAGTAGCAACAGTAACTACTGAACCAGCAGTAGAAACTGCTTAACAGTAGAAACAGAGAAAGCAACAGCAGAAACTGGAATGTCTATAGAAGAAATAGAGATTGCTGAGACTTTGGTGAAGGCAAAGAATGACACTTCTAAGGCCACTCAAAAGGCTAAGGGAGTGGTGATTAAAGAAGGAGGCTTAGAGAAGAAAAAGGAAGAGGTCTGTGTGTCAGAGGCCAAGAAGAAAGGGAAAGAGAAGATGGTTGATCCTGTGAAACCATTAAAGAAGCAGCAACAAATAGATTTGGATGCAGAATTAGCAAAGGAGTTAAATGCACAGTATAAAAAGGAGTTTGAAAAGGAGGATGATATTCAAAAGGCCAAAGATAGAAAGATTGCAAGAGAGTTGGCAACAAGGCTAAATGAAGAATAGCAGAAGAGTTTGAAGACTGCTACAAAGAGGATTACAATTAAAGAAACCAGACAAAGGTAGCCTTCAAAGACCTTTCTAGCTGCACAGGAGAGAAGAAAGATGATAAACTTCTTGAAAGGATCTGCTGGAATTCCTGAAGGGATGTTTACAAAAATGTCTTTTAGTAGGATAGAAGACTTATACAAAAAGGAGATGGCCAAGCTGCAAGGAGACTTCAATCAGAGGTTTGAATTTGAAAGAAAGATGAAGGAAAGACATGATCTGAACATTCAACAGCCTTTTCCTGACAGTGAAGAAGGCACTCCAACTAAAGAAAAGGTAGAAGTGAAGAAAGAAGAGACACTAGCTCAGAAGATTGGAGCTACCAAGAAAATGAAATCAATTGCTACAAAGAGAAAGTCAAAAAGGCCTAGAACTGAGGAAGGTGAGAAAGTGCAGAAACAACAAGAGCAACATAAACAACAAGAGCAGCAGAAACAAGCAGAGCATGTTCAACCTCAAGAGCAGAGTCAAGAGCAATCAGTTCAGAATAGTCAAGACAATCTGATGAGAAGTTTGATTTGTATATGACACTGACAGATGAAGAAACATTGAAAGTTGATCCTATCTCAGTGAAAGCCCCAGAAATCATTCATTGGGATACTATGATGGATAAAGGCACAGAATACTTCAGAATCAAAAGAATGGGTGACAAGTATGAGGTCTATTCAACTTGGGGTAAGATCATAAGAAGTTATACCAGAGTTGATTTGGAAGAAATGTACAAGGTTGGATTGAACTTGCATTGTGACTTGTTGAACGGAGCAAGGATGAACTTAACAAATATGGCTCTGGAGTATTTGTGTATGATATTCAACCCTGATAAAGATGAATATCTTATCAAAGACTTGCATCAAAGAGAAGGATTTAAAAGCATTGATCACTGGATGCTTATTGAAAGATCTGGAGTATATGTCATAACCATTGATAAAACCTTTCATGAGTACTATCTGGTTGATAAGGTGTATGACCACAGCAAAGTAAAGTTGCAAGGGATGCTGAAAGCTAAGTTGGTCTGTTCTACAGGTTTAGAAATGGCCAGAATTGTGATTAGAAGAACAATCAATCAAAGTGTAGGTTTGGATCCTAATCTAGGAAGTTGAGCAGTAGTTTTGAAAGCATCATGAAGTTCCTATTTTGAAGAACTTAACTCCTTGATTTCAAAAGTTAAGTTAGGGGGAGATTGTTTGGTCTGAAATATATTAAGTCTGGATAGTGCTGCTGAGTCTGAAAGATTACTACTGCTGAAGACATTTGTATTGCTACTTAAAGAGATTACTGCTGCTAGTATTAGTACTGCTTGGAGACTTGTACTGCCAACAGAGTTACTACTGCTAGCATGTTAGTAATGCTGATGATAAGAAGATGCTGCTAGAGGAATTAATGTTGTTTATATTGATAAGGATGGTTGGTTACTTAAAGCAAAAGACAAGGAGCTGAAGATAATTATGGAATGGATGCTGAAGATCATTGTTATTTTAATAATTATCTTGTAATCTATTTTATATATATAGTCTAGAAGTATTAGATTATAGATACATACATCTTTTGTTTTCAAAGACAGAATTAGCCTCAAGATTTATAGTGATCCTTTAATTAGAGAAGTACTGAACGTCTGTTGAGCCTGTTCAACAGATTGAGGCTTTGGTTGTAATCATTATGTTAATTCAATATAACTTGTGATTTGATTTTATATACTATTTCATTGATTTCTGGTTAAAGTGTTATTCCACAACTTCTATAACAAAGTTTTTGAGTGTCTATTAAAATTTTTGTTTTGAATTTCGATCCTGACAACATACCACTGATACTACTTTATTTTATAAAAGAAGAAAGGGTGAGATTTTTTTTGTCCTGATATATGTGGACGACATTATATTTGTGTAACACCCTAAAATAGGGATAACAAAAATCCGAAAAAAAAAACGGACATGAGGTATACTAAAAATTGCCAAAGCAAGAGCCTCCTTAAATGGGGAAAATACACAAACCTGTTTAAATACAGTCGTAATTAAACGGACGATAAATAACAAGCAACTAATCTAATTTCCATAACTAGAAAAGAGATTACAAATAAGGGTGTCATTTATAAATCCAAAGGTTCTCCTACCAAAAGTAAGTCCAAATGCAATATCCCTCAATCTCTCACCCAAGCATCTATGCCAGCTTAGAACCAGAGCCGCTATGACCTGAGATACACATCGACACCAAGAAAGTGTTAGGCCAAAAAGCCTAGTGAGTTGAACAATAATAAGCATGCATGAGCAGTTACAATTCTTATCAGCAGTTAACCAGAGTTCAACAATGTGGAGTCAATAGGGGAGACCCATAGCACCAATCAGTTCCACCCAAAGAGACAATGTACCTTAGTGCCAACTACTAAGAGAGACACCCAAAGGCCCGGTACACCCGAGGACTACAACCATGGCATTACCCCGAATGGCAGAGGTCTAGGCACATACCCACACGCTGGCGCCCAAGACTACATCCTCCTAGTGTCTACCGACTTGTTTTGTCCAACATAATATATATAGGAGGTCTTTAGGTATATATCTACCAATGAATTTCAATACCAACCATTGGTACTATGCTACCATCCTCACATAAGTCCAATGTGAGACTTAAATTCCAACATATTCAATGTTCAATAATTAAATCGTCAAGAAGGCATTCCAAGTAGAATTTATCATCTGCTATACCACATATAATCCATATCATGCCAAAATGCCAACAATGTACATTCATGGAGGAAGTCCCAAATATCCGACCAATAGAGCAAATCATGGCAAATACTCATAAAAGATAACCCAAAATACCCATTGTGGGTGTACATAATGAAGACCCCAAATACTTCCACAAAATAAAGTAAATCATGGGATGATACTTGTTAAAACATATTTCTCATATAGTCTCATGAAAACACCATCAAATACTTAAACCCGTAAAGATGAACATTTTGAGCAAATATGTGATAATAACAACAAATAAGCAAACATGATGTGTATCCAGTTTTAACAAAAGTTTAGTAAACTCACCTTGCTAGATTTAGACTAAATCTAGATTTTACCCACTTAGAACTTTCCTTGAAGATCTTGATTCTTCAAATAAAATCTTCCAAAACCTAGATCCACAAGGTTCCAACCATAAATATACATATTCTACCATAAACAATCATTTCCCAAACCATATACATGGATACCTCAACTAATACCGAAACCCTAACTTCCATAACCGAAGAGAATAGAATATTACCTTAACCCAAGCTTGAATTCACCAACCAAAACACTTCTAGTTCACCAAAATTATCACAAACCTTCAATCTATGAAAGGGAGAACAAGGGGTGGATGAAACCCTAGAATATTTTGGGGAAGAAGATGAATAAGGAGAGATGAGAAGCTTACCACCACAAAATGCTCTAGTATACTTCAATATAATTCCAATCTCTTGCTAGATCCTTGAAAAGCTCTCAAAACCGAAACCGTAGCACTTTGAATCACCCAAATCGGAGCTAGGATGAAGGAGATATGAAGGAATGAAGTTTGGGGCTGAAAATCGCGATTTAAGCTCGATCCAGTGGATTTTGGGACTTGTGCCGTGACCTTAAGTCGCGGCATAAGTCGCCCGCTTCCCTGGTTTTCTTCTCGATACTGTTTTGGCCATAACTTCTTCGTTATAGCTCCGTTTTTGCTTCGGAAAGAATCGTTGGACTCGTAATTGAATCCTTCATCCATCTAGACTATAAAATGAAGGATTCAAGTCCAAAATCAAAAATCTTATTTTTCCTTAATATCTCGGTTTCTGTATTAACTTGGATCGATATCTTTCAAAAATCGGGGTGTTACAATCCTCCTAACCTTAAAAGAGATTTCGTCCTCGAAATCTGGAACCACCAAGCACCCAATATCACACTTGGAAATATTGATCGATTTATTATCCAAAAGGAATACCTTCATGAGACTTCACCTCATATACGACCCGATTGCATCCCGGTTTAGGTTGTCGTTGTGTTTCTCATACCGTGCCATTACAAACTAAATCTTAACGTTCAATATATTTTGCCGATGTCAGGATGAACATTGAGTCCCTGATTAATCATTTTCTCAATCAATAAATCTTGGTTGCCTCCCAACCTTAGATTGCTCGTATTACCCCAAGAGTAACCTACGACCTTATTCAATTATTTCCACCAAAAATACCCCAAATCAAACATTTCGCTTAGATACCTCTAACTACGACGTATCAAGGTCTCCTTGATAATCGATTTGTACTTAAAATCCACCTCGACGTTCTCACCAAATGTATCCAGTAAACATTACCACCAACTTCCACCATGCTATCAAGCATCGATTTCCAAATCAACGAAAGTACTCACAATTATCAAAATACCAATGGTTGATTTCTTACTGATCCACATCTAATTTCCTTAAGTTTACCGCTCGTCCTACAGACGCACCAGATCTAACGGAAATACATTGAAGCACACCAACAATTATTGTCCTCAAAATAGAGTGTCGACACCTATCCTCAGAATGACCATTCTACAACCATGGGTATACTACCAAATATTTCCTTCCCGATTATCAATGTCGATTCAAAGTTGACACCTACTCTTGGAAGTAGTCACCCAAATCTAATATCCTTACCAGTCAACCATAACATCATCATTATTCACGAATACCCAACAATATAGTACACCGCCGACACATAGAAGGTCGTCGTATCAAATTCCCATAATTCCAAAACCAACCATACCCGAGCAACCGAACACGATGTTAATCCGTAGGTTTAACGAAGCATAAAGATCGTACTTAACTAACTGGGAGAAAGCACAAGCCTAACGCCTCAAACTCCGAGGACTCTTTTAATCCTTAATATCGACTTCTAACACGAGGGGGCTTACACCTATAGCCCAATGAGTTCAAGGTTTTTCACACTACTATGCCAATTGAAATTTATAAAGCTCTCAAATACATAAGTTTTATAACAATTAAACGTGTGTGAAAATACAATATCGTGCATTCGATAGGTTTCAAGATTTGGTCACCAATGCCACACACATAAAACCATTTTCAAAACTCATTTGAGCAGTACTTACGATAGTAAAACGATAACGAAAGATGCGTAACAAAATTTTCAAAAGAACTACCAGGGTCTTAGTATGCCTCAATTTATGCCATGCATGTGAAAATAATTTTCTGTCCCATAATGTATGTAATAAAAGTTTGTACCACTCCCCAAAAGAGGATTTCACCACTTCAACTTTAAAACCTTTTACTTTAACACAAAACATCGGAAGATAAAATTTCCAACAAGGCCTATATACGTCCAATCATTTCTCAAATGTAACAACACAATAGGAAGGTAAATATATATATATATTATACGCGTTTCAAATTTAGGCCGCACCGATAAAACGTATATACCCAAAATTGTAATTACAACAACGTGCAACCGAAAATTCATTTCATGCATTGCAGAAAACTCCTATCAGTAAAATCAATAACTGAAATATGTTCTGGGCAAAAGTTCTATCCGAAATACCATAAATCTTTTATACAATTACTCACACCAACAGTATAATTTATGTAAAGAACGAGAAATAGTTTCATGTACTAAAACAGTGCATGACAAGACTTTCATACAAAACTACAGAAAGGAAATTCACGAAATCGAACCCCAAAATTTCTGCAAATGAACCATGAAATATCATTAAATAAAACTTCCCATTGTGACTCGCATACATCGGTTTATTCCCCAAAATTTAGTAACGACATATGCATGCGATTTGAGAAATTGTAAGAGTAATTTAGTTTAATTCCAAACTGTATAAATAAAATGTTTGCAAAACCCAAGACCACATGCTCAATATCAAACTCTTAAAGTTTTCTCTCTTTTAGTCACAATGCGACACGAAATAAGATTTCACAACAAAACTTGCATGTGACCGTTTATTTCACAAAGCTAGTAGATTGATATGCGTATGCACCCGGTTAAAACATGAAATAATTTATGTCGGTTTCGAGTTCAAAGCCAAATATAAACATGCTGTCATCGTTCTAAAACATTGGCTGAAATACCATGATGGAAATTTCCATTAAAAATATGCATACATGATATGTGCAACTGAACAGTTCCCACTAAACTCAAAGGGAAATAATACCATTGGATGCCAACAGAATTTCCACCACTGTTTTTAAACCAGACAAATTTCCTCAAGACTCCATTTGGTTAAAACCGAGTCAACCACCCAATAGTTTACATAAATACCCAATGAAAGCCAGTAGAGACATCGAAACACATTTGACCAACTATTATGCAAACACGACCCAAAAGTATAAATAATAAAATCTCATCGCTGGTTGAGACGAACCATTTTTTTCAAAGGAACTCATATTCTTATGTTTTTAAAATGCCTCATAACACAATAATATGTATTTTCTGAAAAAGGTTTATAAGATCAAATACACGAAATGACACTTACGTCAATTGAAATCCAATTATATATGTAAAATCATCGAGGAAACATCTCAACATGATTTATTTACCAAAATCCCCAAAGATTCCAAAATGGACGACTCAACATGTTCATAAAACTAAACATTTCAAATAATCAAAACTTCCCATTGGTTGCAACAAAATGTTTTCCAAATGAACTCTTTCTCTTCATGTTTTCCAAACGACTCTTAGTTCAATGACATGAAATTTCCAACGGTTTATAAAATCGTATGAACCAAATGGACAATTAAATATCAAAATACAGCGACCAATAACGGGGATACCCGTATCCGTTGAGAGCGGAAGAGCACGAAGTATGCTACTCCTACAACGTTCATCGTATGACACCTAACGACATGAAAGCCCAAGTGTCCCTACGAATCCTTGACAAGTTCCACCCAAGGGACGAGATACCTTGATGCCATAAAGGACACCCGAAAGGCCGGGCACGTCCGAGGACTACTACTGAGGAAATTCTCCTATGGCGGAGATCTAGACGAATACCCACACAGTGTCGCCCAAGACTACCTCATCCTAGTGCCTACTTGTCAAGCTTCGGTCATAAAATATGAGTCCCGGAGTCCAACCCCGTACTACCCAATTGACCATCCAATAAGACTGACTCACGTGCCTATGGATCCAATGCAACACAGCCAAAAAAATATACGCGACTACACATGAATGACAAAAGAACTTGAGCGTGTAACGATTATGCATATGCAATGAAATGCATTAAGAAGTACGTCATAAATTGGATTCTACATCGATCCATTAAAACCGGACAAATGTCCACAAGACTCTTTTAAGCTAACACCGAGCTAAAATGCTCAAAATCCTTTTGACCAATAATTATCGGTCCCCCAAATAATGAAATGTCTTTAAGCGACGTTTATAAAGACACATGCCTCAAAGACGTGATTAACCCGAAACTCAACACGTATTGGGACCAGAGAGTTTCAAAAGGGTTTATGAATGCAAATTCACAAAAATGGATACAACATGTAATAGACTTCATTTGTACCAAAATTACCAAGATGCTTAAGTCATGAAATGGACTCTATTTGTACAAAATCCCAAAATGCTATAATCATGCTACTACTTATCAAGATGTCCAAATTCCAAATATGAGTATTTTATGGAACTAAAATAAGCCAAGTATATCAAATATGAAAACTTATTAAAATACTCACACTTTGACAAATACCAAGTAAAATACATTTTTACTTCAAAATACTCAAAACTTACCGGTAGTTAACCATTTCATGTAAAACACTTTAAAATAACCATTTTGGCATGTGCACCGTTTTAACAAGTCAACTTGAACTCACGCTCCTCGATTTCTACAGATACACTATCGTCATTCAGATGCTCAACATCTTCCGGCAGATATCACAGACTTCATAGGTTCACCTCACAATTTCTCATTGAATACATCGATTCAAAAAGTCCATGGTTCTAATCCAACCAATTAATCTGACTCGAACTGATCACTTAATGCAATCACCATACTTATCGTCACTCCAAGTAACGAATAACAAAATCATCAACCTTTTCTAATAGTTACCCATTCAGAAATTTTCATATTACCCCAACGGTCGACATACCAAGGCAGTTCGTACAAGCACGGGGATGAATAAAAAAGAAATTAACAAAATTGAACACGAAGGAAATGTACTACTACGTCTACCAATTATCATAACATTAGAAAACCAAACACAAGAGAACGTACTACTACCTTACCAATTGTCACAGTAACGGCATTTCAAGCACCATCATGTATAAATATCCTCATAATAACATTAGCTAGGTGAGATTATGAACATATAATACATAAAGATTCTCATTACCATCGCCACAACGCCTGATAACCATAGTTTCCGTCGACCCTAAGACTAACCCATCTTAGAAATTCTACCCATCTCGCAAATCATTGCCTAACGTACTCAGTCTAAGTCTAGACATCTTACATTCATGCCTAGTTCACTTAAACTAGAGCTCTGATACCAACTTGTAACACCCTAAAAATAGGGATAACAAAAATCCGAAAAAAAAACGGACATGAGGTATACTAAAAATTGCCAAAGCAAATGCCTCCTTAAATGGGGAAAATACACAAACCTGTTTAAATACAGTCGTAATTAAACGGACGATAAATAACAACCAACTAATCTAATTTCCATAACTAGAAAAGAGATTACAAATAAGGGTGTCATTTATAAACCCAAAGGTTCTCCTACCAAAAGTAAGTCCAAATGCAATATCCCTCAATCTCTCACCCAAGCATCTATGCCAGCTTAGAACCAGCGCCGCTATGACCTGAGATACACATCGACACCAAGCAAGTGTTAGGCCAAAAAGCCTAGTGAGTTGAACAATAATAAGCATGCATGAGCAGTTACAATTCTTATCAGCAGTTAACCAGAGTTCAACAATGTGGATTCAATAGGGGAGACCCATAGCACCAATCAGTTCCACCCAAAGAGACAATATACCATAGTGACAACTACTAAAAGTGACACCCAAAGGCCTGGCACACCCGAGGACTACAACCATGGAATTACCCCGAATGGCGAAGGTCTAGGCACATACCCACACGGTGGCGCCCAAGACTACATCCTCCTAGTGTCTACCGATTTGGTTCGTCCAAAATACCCAAAATACCCATTGTGGGTGTACATAATGAAGACCCCAAATTCTTCCACAAAATAAAGTAAATCATGGGATGATACTTGTTAAAACATATTTCTCATATAGTCTCATGAAAACACCATCAAATACTTAAACCCGTAAAGATGAACATTTTGAGCAAATATGTGATAATAACAACAAATAAGCAAACATGATGTGTATCCAGTTTTAACAAAAGTTTAGTAAACTCACCTTGCTAGATTTAGACTAAATCTAGATTTTACCCACTTAGAACTTTCCTTGAAGATCTTGATTCTTCAAATCAAATCTTCCAAAACCTAGATCCACAAGGTTTCAACCATAAATCTACATATTCTACCATAAACAATCATTTCCCAAACCATATACATGGATACCTCAACTAATATCGAAACCCTAACTTCCATAATCGAAGAGAATAGAAGATTACCTTAATCCAAGCTTGAATTCACCAACCAAAACACTTCTAGTTCACCAAAATTATCACAAACCTTCAATCTATGAAAGGGAGAACAAGGGGTGGATGAAACCCTAGAATATTTTGGGGAAGAAGATGAATAGGGAGAGATGAGAAGCTTATCACCACAAAATTCTCTAGTATATTTCAATAGACTTCCAATCTCTTGCTAGATCCTTGAAATTCTCTCAAAAACGAAACCGTAGCACTTTGAATCACCCAAATCGGAGCTAGGATGAAAGAGATATGAAGGAATGAAGTTTGGGGCTGAAAATCGTGATTTAAGCTCGATCCAGTGGATTTCGCGACTTGTGCCACGACCTTAAGTCGCGGCATAAATCGCCCGCTTCCCTGGTTTTCTTCTCGATACTGTTTTGGCCATAACTTCTTTGTTATAGCTTCGTTTTTGCTCCGGAAAGAACCGTTGGACTCGTAATTGAATCTTTCGTCCATCTAGACTATAAAATCAAGGATTCAAGTCCAAAATCAAAAATCTTATTTTTCCTTAATATCTCGGTTTCTGTATTAACTTGGATCGATATCTTTCAAAAATCGGGGTGTTACAATTTGGGTCTACAAATGAAAGTTATTGCAAAATGTTCGAGACATTAATGAAGAATGAGTTTGAAATGAGCATGATGGGAGAATTAAATTTCTACCTCGGCCTTCAAGTCAAACAAACCACAGAGGGAATTTTTGTGAATCAGTCAAAATATGTATCTGACATACTTTCAAAATTTAAGCTCTTTGACTCTTCTGCAATGAAAACCCCTATGGCCTTTGGATCTAAGCTTCACTCGGATCCAGAGGGCAAATCTGTTGAGTGAAAACTCTACAGAGGCATGATAGGGTCTCTCTTATACTTAACGGAAAGTAGACCGGATATCATGTTTGCCAAATGTCTCTATGCAAGATTTCAAGCAAATTCAAAGGAATCACACCTTTATGATATAAAGAGGATCTTTAGATACCTTAAGGGAACCAAAAATCTTGGCTTCTGGTATCCAATGAACTCTGGCTTTGATCTAATGGCTTATACAGACTCAGACTATTGAGGATGCAAGTTAGCCCATAAGAGCACTTCTGGAAGTTGTCAATTTCTAGGAGGAAAACTAGTAAGTTGGACCTCTAAGAAGCAGAATTGTGTGTCCACGTCTACGACAGAAGCTGAATATGTTACCACCGCTAGTTGTTGTTCACAAGTTCTATGGATGAGAACACAACTAAGAGACTATGGTCTGGACATCGAGAAGATTTCCATATTCTGCTACTCAAAGAGTGTCATTGCGATCTCTGCCAACCCTGTACAACAATCCAAGACAAAACATATTGATATCAGGTATCACTTTCTAAAGCATCATGTGGAACAAGGTACGATTGAAATGTATTTAGTGCCCACAGACTATTAACTTGCTGACTTGTTCACCAAAGCATTAGACGAGAAGAGATTCTCATTCTTAGTTGACAAGTTAGGCATGTTAAACTTGATTTGATCCACAGAGCCTCTGCACCCTGGTACAGATCTCCTGGTGTATATAGTCTTGTCTTTGTATGTATAGTTTCTTTTCTTTTGCATGTATAGTTGTTCTCTTCAATTATTTGTTCCATTTTTTGGTTCCTTGATCTATGTCTTGTGCATTACTTATCATACTTGACCCAATCATAGTTCAAGGGGGAGCAGAAGGAGACCTTGATTCAAGGGGGAGTAGAAGGAGTCATTATATCGAGCAGATTGCTGAGGAAGCTAAGTTTCTCGCATAAATCCAATGTCAAAAAGACTTTTCTCAGACACAAACTTTCAAATATGTCCAAAGTTACCCCTGGAAACATGTCAAAACTTTGAATGGTCAAAATCACTTGAGGTGTTTCCTTAATTTGAAATTTTTGGTCATAGAGCCTCTACGACTTCTCACATAACCTATACGAGATGTAACAGAACCTCTAAGCCTAAAAAGGCCTTTTTGATAATGTCATTGGTTCTCAACCACTTTGGGTAAAGAAAAGTTGTTATCTTGTGAAAGTTCATGCCAACCCCCAGACCATAGAAGCCCTTTCAACCACAGAGTTTTTAGTATTCTTAACACTTGTGTAATTTTTTAATTTTTTCTGCGGTGCAGGTTCTTTTAAGAGTCACAGCCATATGGGTTTAGCAAACGCCACGCACGTGAGAATAGTTGGAGGCACACGTCCTTAATCATGCATCGCCATTAATGACATGGAAACATATGATTGGAGGCTGATCTGTACCGTCGTTTTTGAAAGTTTTCATTCAAATGGCTTTGTACTGATTGCGGATTCCAAATTTTTATATTTTACTGCTCAATTTGTTCACCCTCTCTCACCATAAATACCTAAACCCTTTTACCCTTTTACCTTTTACCTACACTTCATCTCTCTCAAGAACTCCGGCAAGAAAAACCAGCAACTTCTTTCTTCTACTACTTTCTGATATGGCTTCTCAATTTGTTTGCGGCAAAAACTCCAACTTCTCTGCACCCAAGAAGTAATGACAATCAATCTGATAGTGTCTACCAAGAACCATCTTCAAGTCGAATCGTATCCTTTGCCAAACACCCATTCCATCTGAACATTCTTCCCCTGAAACCGAACAACCATTATGTGGTTTTGGACACTAAGGAATTTGCTAAGGAGTATGAACCCATGATCCTAATATTGAAAACCACTTCATCTCCAATGCTCTAACTATGGCTTGTATTGATATTCCTGAATCATACATACAACAGTTTTGGCAACGATGCAAGTATGAAAAGAGTGAAATGTTTGGACATGCCATTGTTAAGTTTGCAACCAGTCCCTCCTCTGACAAAATTTCGGAACTGGACATAAACAAAAAGATATTCTCCACCAATTTCCATCTCCCAACTAAAACTCAACTGAACCTCATCAAATACTCTGAAGAACACTATGATAAGGAGTTGGTGGAATTCCTCATTTTCCTTGGGTTTGGAAAAGCAATAACCAAAAGGACAGACTTCAGAAGGCAATTTCTTCCACCCATTTGGAATGTGCTCTTCTCCATTCTCAACATAACCTTGACTGGGAAGATTGGAAGCCCAGATCAAACAAGACACAACATTCTGGCTATAATATATGGGATCTACTTCGACTTGCCTCCAAACTATGCCCAATTGATACTGATAAAAATGATTGGAGCCGTGGTAAAGAAGAACGATGAGCAATCCAGAGGCAAGGCTCTGCCATCCCTCATCTTCCATCGATTCGTCGCAGTGCTTCTGGGGGATGCCATGATAGGACAAGACAAGACTCCTCGCAGAAGCCAAGTTGATCAAGCTCCACGCAATGAACACCCATAAACCAACGATAATCCACTCTGGGTAACCCAATGCTCGATCCATCCCCAAGAAATTGCTCACATATTTGGGTAGAGAAGATAGGCAGGAATACAGATGTGGAAACAGGACTCCAGAACCAAGTCCTGCAACCCCTCCACGCATAGGAGCAAATCCTGGTGAGATTGTAATTTTTGTTAGGCCAAATACACCAGAGGGAGAGCAAGGGGGAGTACAGAGGGAAAATAGAGTAGAACGTGTGGAAAGAAAAGAGAGTGGGGAGGGAAGTGAGAAAAGAGAAACGGAGAAAAAGAAAACAAAACCAGAGAATCGTAGAAGAAGAGAATCCAATTCCCATCCCTACCTAAGTCATAGAGGTCGTAGAACCTCAAAAGAAAAGAAAAATGGACTCAGAAAGAGGGTCGAGGTGGAAGAAACCCCAGAGCAACAGGCCTATGTACCAACACCAGAGGTACAAGCCAACATTCTAGAGAATGGACCTGTAGAGGAGGAAGAACAGCCTCTGCAGTGGAGGAGGAGGATGAGAAAATCAAAGAAGATAGTCATAGAGGAGCCTTAAAATACAGAGTTTGAGGAAAGGGCAAATGAACCTCAGAGCCCTCTAGCCCTGGAAACACAAATAGCTAAAGACATCGTGGACAGACTAAGTCCATTGGCCACAGAGGACCAATCTCATAACCCTCAACCGAAGGCATTGGATCACCTAGCCACCATGTACGATGACATTCCAACACCACCAGATCCCTCTCCACTGAAGGAGAAAACCACATAAGAAGAAGAGGTGGTGGTGGAGGAGGTCAACGAAGAAGAAGAGAGTGAAAAAGAATAGAGAAGGAGACTGAGGGTGTAAAAGATGTCCTTCATGGTACACCATCCAACCCACCCCCATGTGTAACCCACAAATCTATCCCTGCCATTCTAGTGCAGAAGGATATTAAAGAAGGAGTGCACACTCCGATCCCAACCCCAACCCCAACCAGCCGTACAGATGAGCCTTTTTCTTCCTCTGTTCCACTTATAGCCAGGGAACCCCAATCCACCAAATCCTCTCAAAAGAATGTTGGTGTAGACATAAGTGTTCAGTTACCCCAGAACACGCCAGCAACCAACATAGAGGCATTTGTTGCCTCTGTCACACATGAGGGTCAACCCCAAGGTTGTTCAGAGAAACCGATGAGCACGCACAAAGACATTGAGGCTCTAGACCAACCTCAGAGTCCACTCATCGTCAATCAAGTGGAAGACTCTAAATCTCTACTTGGTCATGATGATGACAAAACTTCTATAGATGACTCTTCTTCTGAAGAACATCGAGGATCAAAAGGAAATCCTAAGGAGCCTAACGTCAAAACAAGCTCCATAAGTGCCAAAAAAACATTGGCTCAATCAGGAGGACCATGTGTTGGTCCAGAGGCTGACCCCTCTACACCCATAACAAGGGTTGAGTTTCGGGCCTTTGTTGAAGTGGTGTACACCAATTTGGGCGAGTTGAAAAGCATCGCCCCAACTGTAACTCTCCACACCCTGATCAGAAAGAGGGACAAAGTCTCAGAGGCAGTAGACTCAATAAATGCTACCTCTGAGACAAACTCCAAAGAAGTCCAGAAGTTGATCGACGCCTCTGCCAATGCAGTCACCAAGGAAGATTTCAACAAACTGGCAAAGGTGGTGAAGGCCAACACTGAGGCTCTGAAGCCCCTTCTCGTACTTCAACCTCTATAGAAGAAGTCCTCAAGACTCTGCGAGCTGAGATTAAGGACATGGTTCACAGTGCCATGGTCGCAACAACATCCTTTTCCCAACCGCAGAATGAAATGAGTTTCCCTTCCAACATAGCAACCAAGTATAAGCTCCACAAAATGGGAGAGAATCTGCTCAACCGAGTGAATAAGATCGGGGATGATTTCATTTCAAAGGCCAACACTACAGCAGAAGCAGTAAAGAAGAATGTTGCTAAGATGAAGTTTATCACCGACTATGAAGTTAATAAGGCCACCATGGCAACAGAGGACATAGTCTCCATGATCGAGCATTAGGTGAAAACCAATCTTAAACATGCCAGCCAAAAGGAGAAGAGAAAGGAACACTCTTCCTGCCAAGCATAGGCAAATATCAAGAAGAGGAAGCATGATGACCAAAGACCAGATGCCTCTAGTCCTTCTGCTCATCATGAGGAGGAGGCTCTGCCAGGACCAAATGCAAAACAATTATCAGCAACTCCCATAACTTCAGTACCCATGAGCTCAGAGGTTAACCAACGAAAGAAAACAAAAATAGCCACCTCTACATCTCATTCTCCCATCAAATTCCAAGAGTCCAAACTTAACGCAGAAGACCCGAAACCAAACCCTCAGTTGAAGACAAAGGAAAAGCAATGGCAACAGAAAGAATTCAAAGCCAAAATCCCAACCCAATACAGAAAAATTAATGAAGAGTGCTTTTGACTCTTTCATTACACCAAAACCAGAAGAAGAGGATTGGGCTTTTGGCTTAGAACCTCTATCAACCCTTCCATCCCTTGACCCTTCTGTGAAAACCTCCCAGAATTGTGTTGCCTAAATTATACAAGGAATAGATGCTCTGAGAAAACCAGTTCCACCCCCTCTGCCAAAGAAGGACATTAAAGAGGTTATCTATAAGTATCTTTATAGTCAATACATCAACGATCCACTACCAGATCCTACACTAAAACCGATTTCAGAGCTTACAATGGAGTTATATAAAGATAAGGCACGGAAGAAGAAGAAAGTCTTCTCAATGTCCAACATTAAAGAGGTTATGGGGATAAAGCTTCTGTACACTCAGTGCAAGAACTTATGGTACAACCAATATTTTGTTCATAGGGAAGATGGGACGGAGATGAAGTTTACTGATGTAGATCTCAGAAACCTTCACGCCTACGACCTTTCAGAGCTCTTTACGTGAACATAAGAATGATTTGGCTGGAGGCAAGAGAATCAGAGGGCACACTTAACTGTTAGAAATTTCATGCGGGAGAAGCTACTATGTTAAGACACAGTCTCATTGGATTCAAGATCATCCAATCTGAAGATCGCAATCTGAAGCTAAAGCCGGAACGTCGACTCTCGATATTAAAGTCAATGTTGTTTGTAATAAATGTCAAAGTAGTCAATGTAATTGTTTGTTATTGTATTAGTTAAGTTAATATCTAGTTTGTTAGATATTAGTTAACTTAGTTAGTTATTAGATTTAGTTTAGTTAGTTATATTATTTAGTTAGAAATAATATCTAGATATTAAATCTAGATATTACGGTAGTGTGTTAGATACACTTTAGTTTTAGATAGTGTGTATCTCTCAACAACTCAAAAAGATTAGATATTATCAAGAACAAAAAACACACACATAAAGGTGTAATACAGAGAGAACACATCCAAGCTTAAATCGATCAACCTTGTAACCTTTGTTATATATCAATACAAGTTGGTAATCGTTATTGTTGTTTAATCTAAGAACTTGATATAAACATTGTGTAGACCGACAATTGGTATCAGAGCCTGATTTAAGATCAAAATCAAGTTTTAAGAAAAACGTCTCTGTGTTCTGTTTTGAAAATCGATTTTTGAGATTAAAGGTGTTATAGGTATTAAAATCGATCAGGTTGTGATCGATTAGCATGCTAGATCGAGTTGTTGTTGTTTGATTTCACTATAGAGCTTTTATCGAGTTCCATTTTGGTGATTTAGTGGTCTAACAGTTGAGTTTAGAAAGTTACTGTGCCATCAAATTGTTTTTCAAAAAGTGTGTTTTATCGAGATCGAGTGTTAGCATTCAGTTCTAGAAGTGTTTTTAGACTTTTTGGTAAAGTTTGGTACTGCTAATTGTCGAAGAATACAGTTTTTAGTTGATTTTCGAAGTACAGGACGAACTTGCGCAAACCTGAAGACGAACATATGCAAAGTCCAACTTTGGCATCTAACGTGATACGCAAACTTCAATTTGCACATCACGCCTGATACGCAAACCCTACTTTGCGCATCTCAAGCAATCCGCAAACCTCACTTATCGGATCTTAAAGCATACGCAAACCTCGAATTCACTTCTCGCATCAAGAAGGATACGCAAAACTCAGTTTACGCAACCCTCACAAATACGCAAACCTCAGTTCAAGTGATAGTCTCTTCACGAAAAGATCAAGTCTACTTTGCACATCCCGTTAGATACGCAAACCTCACTTTGCGCATCCCGTTTGATACACAAACCTCACTTTGCGCACTGTGCTTGATACGCAAACCTCAATTTGCACAATCAATCTCATACGCAAATCTTCTCAATACGCAAATCTTCTCAATACGCAAAGTTATTCCATACTTAGAATATTTTTCCTGAGGATTTTTCAAAACTGTAATAGGGTCTTTAATTGTCATAAATTTTTTCTCTAGGGGCGCTGCCCCCATACCCCCGTAAGGACGTTGCCCCTTCACCCCCGTGCTAAGTCATAAATTTTTTCTCTAGCGGGACCCTCGTGCTAAGTCTGCCTAGGGGGACAAAATTTCTTGTGTGATCAAATTTTATTTGGATTAACGATCATATCTGTCAAGTTTTCTCTTATTCAATACAGGATGACATCCAGAGAAGCCCTTGCAATCAGAACTGACACCAAGCCACCAGTTCTCTTTAAAGGAGAATACGAACAGTGGAAGGATCGGTTTCTGAACTTTGTTTACAGACATGAGCTGGGTGATTTCATCAGGAAATCTATAGAAGAAGGGGTTATGAAACCAGTCATGACAACTCGTTTAGTTGGAATTGTGCCGACTCAAGTTGAACTTAAGTTTCATGAGCTAGGAGATGATAACCTCAGAAGAGCCAAAGGCGAAAGATTAGCTAAGTCATACATTTTACAAGGAATTCCAAATGAAATATATGTAAAGATTGACAGCTACAAGGCCTCCGGCAAAGAAATGTGGGATCGGCTCGAAAGATGATGCTGGGTTCAAAGGTTGGGAATAAGCTGAAAATCTCAAACTGGCTAAATAATTACGAAGAATTTAGAGGCAGAGTGGGAGAGAATTTAAAAGAAACCTATGACAGGTTTGTGACTTTGCTGAACGAACTTAGCAAGAACAAAGTCCACAAATCTCAAATTGATTTGAACGTCAAATTCCTGAGTATTCTTCAACCGGAATGGAAAAGATTTGCTAGGCAGATGAAGCAGATCAAAGATTTGAATGAGATTCCACTTCATGAGGTGTATGAAACCCTCAGACAAAATGAAGAAGAGGTGGATGAAATTCTAGATGAAAAGAGGCAGAAAGAAAGACAGTTGATGACACAGTTGCTCTTGTTGTCAGGAAGAAGAAGAACAAGACAATTGTGTACGAATCAGAAGAAGATGAAGGTTATGCAAACTCTGACATGGATGAAAATGAACAACTGAAGCAAGCAATTATTCTGCTGTCAAATGCTTTTCAGAAAAAGTTCTACACGAAGCCAAGTTCAAACAGTCAGAGATATTTTTCTGGTCCAAACAACTACATCCACAAGCAAAGGGTTGAAGGAAGTAGATATGAAGGAAAGAGATTTGAAGGGAAAAGAACAAAGGAGAGGAAACGTGAAGAGAGAAGATTTCAGTCTGAAGGAAAGAGATTAGAGGAGAGGAAACCAGAAGAAAGAAAGTTCAAAGCTGAAGGTTCCAGTCAGCCAGAACCACCAACGTTCTACAACTGTGGCAAAACAAGTCACTTTGCCAAGGACTCCCGAAAGCCAAAAGTCAGAAACTCTGATTATTACAAGAACAAGATGCTTCTTGCAAAGAAACAGGAGGCTGGTAAGGCACTGATGGCTGAAGATGAATACTGGCTTGATCATTCAGATGATGAAGAAGAGGATGACGAGAGAGATGAAGCAGTCAACATGTGCTTGATGGGAAAGATAGAATCAGATGCTGATGCTGATTCAGATAATGAAGACGAGGAGGTATGTAATTTATCAGATTCAGATTTCATGAATAAAATGCATGCCATGAGTTTATAACAAAAAGAGTTAGAATCTAATCTTGAGTGAGAAAATGGTGTTAATACTGACAAAACCCAATTGATACAGAAACTTAGCAATGAAATTGCCGAGAAGAAAGTATTGGTTGAGGTTTTACATAAAGATAATGACACCAACGCAAAGGAAATGACAATAATTCTTAAAGAGAATTCTGATCTCAAGTCTAAACTACTAAAAAGTGAGATTGATAAATATGGGCTTAAAGGATTGCATTCTTCATGTATCAAAGAAAACTTTTCTTTACTTGGAAAATTAAAAGGTTTGGAAGAGAAGTTATATAAAATGGGTCAAACTGAACACACTATTCATCTGAATAAACCCAAAGAGGAAATAGAGAGATGGGGAATCGGTTATAAGAATCCTCACTGTCTACAAAAAGGGATGTCTGAAGTGCCAGGACTTTATTATCAACTTTCTATGCAATTAGCTCGCAGAATTCCTGAGTTTAAAACTTTCTAGACTAAACTATCTGAAAAGGATGAAGCCAACGAAACTGAAAAACGTTTGAAATCATCTAAAGTTCATCTTCCATTTTATTATGCGAAATTGAATAATAGTTATGATGAAAATCCAATATATCAAAAGAAGAAAACTCTTTCAAGTGATTTCTTTCAAAGTTATACTGAAAAGGAAATGGAGGCGAAGCCTATTCTAGGTAAACTATATGTCCCTCCTCTCGTTTTAGAAAGTAAAATTTCTGAACTCGAGAATTCTTTATCAGATGATAGACTTTTGATGAATATTGAGCAAAAAGTTTTTTCAACTGTGTTTTCAAATTCTGTTATTTCTAAAGCTTCAAACTCTGAGGACATGTCTGGTCTAGCTAATAAAGAGCTTGATTTTCTGAACTCTAACGATGGTTTAGATGATTGTTCTGAAGAATTTGATTTTAACGCAAAACTTCCTAACCATTCATCTTTTGTTAAGAAATCTTTGAACAAAACCAGTATTCCTGTTAATAGTGCAAAATCAACGAAAGTTGATAACTCAGTCTCTGTGAAAGCTAAAACTGCTAAAGGTAAGAATATATCTCAGCATTTACAGAAACCGAACACTACTGGTAATCCGAAGAAGAAGCAATCGCTTGTTGCTCAAAGGTCTAACTCACCAGTTTCACATGTTTCAGATCTGAGCAAGCAAAGGCCAGAAGTAAATTCTCAATGGCAACCCAAACGGAAGCTTTACAAGACTGTTAAGTCGTTTAGTAGTGTTAATTGTAGTAAGACTTCGCCTAGTAAAGATGTCTTAATTGTTGATGTTGCTTTTTTGAACTCAAAACTTGCTGTTTCTCGTAAACAATATACAATGAAGCAATTATGTCAGTTATCTTTATCTGCTAGAAAGTCTTCTATTTATCAAAAACATGTTTCTATCTCTTGTCAAGATTCTGGAGATTGGTTTGGCAATTTTCATGTGCATTCATCTCATACTAATTCTTCCAATACATTTCAAAAGAAAAGAGGACCCAATTTGAAATGGGTACCAAAATCTTTTGCTAACACAGTAGGACCCAAATTCCAGTGGGTACCTAAGGCTAAATCTGTGTTGCAGGAACACAAAGCTTAAAGCGAATTCGACTTCTGATTATGTACAGATCAGGTCTCGTTCTTCAATGTCAAAATAGGTTTTTGGATAATGCAGTTCAAAACCCGAACATCAAAATCAAAATAGGCTTTTGAACAAATCAGTTCAAGACCCGCACTTCAATAATCAAAGTGAATATTCCAATGTTGTCGTATGAAGATCTAAATTTTTAATTTCTCTTATACATACTAGTCATACATGGTTCTTGGACAACGGATGTTCCAAGCACATGAAAGGGCAAAAAGAGACAATGTCAGATTCGGCAACGACCAGATTTCTTCAATCATGGGATATGGTGATGTAAAACATGACAATGTCACGATCAAGAAGATGAGCTATGTAGAAGGCTTACGACACAACTTATTCAGCATAAGCCAGTTCTGTGACAAAGACTTAGAGGTCAAATTCAAAGCCAAGAGATGTTCAGTTCGCAATGAAGAAGGCGAAGAACTCTTGGTCGGTACTCGAGAATCAGTCCTCTACACAATCAATTTATCAAATGTCCAGACTGACAAGAAAGTTTGTCTACTAACGAATGTCTCGATGCAACAAAGTTGGTTATGGCATCGAAGGCTCTCTCACCTCAACTTCAGGTACATCAACAATCTGGTTAGTGGAAAGCTCGTCAAAGGACTTCCAGAGCTCAAATATGAAAGAGAACATCTTTGTGCAGCATGTGAAAAGGGAAAGATGAAGAGGGCTCCACATAAACCAAAACCTGAACCAAGTACAAGCGCTCCGTTAGAGTTATTGCATATGGACTTATGCGGTCTGATGCGAACTCAGAGTCTAGGCGAAAAGAAGTACATACTCGTGATCGTGGACGATTACTCGCGATACATATGGGTCAAGTTTCCACGTACAAAGGATGAGACACCAGATGTCCTCATCGCATTCCTAAAGATGACCCAGGTGAATCTTCAGAAACCGGTCAAGTTTCTACGAATAGACAACGGCACAGAGTTCAAGAACAATAAAGTTGAAGAATATCTCGAATCTGTCGGGATTTCACATCAATACTCTGTTGCTCGTATGCCTCAACAAAATGGAGTGGTCGAAAGAAGAAATGGAACATTAGTCGAGGTTGCTCGTACTATGCTAAGTCAATCAGACTTACCTCTATTTTTGTGGACAGAAGTTGTATGACCGCGTGCTACACACAGAATCACTCCATGGTACATCGAAGATTCAAGAAGACTCCTTATGCGTTAATCAACAGCCGAACACCGACAATCAAATATTTCCATATATTTGGGTGTAAGTGTTTCGTTCTAAACGATAGGGAGAGTCTAAATAAGTTCAGTGCTAAGGCGGATGAAGGAATCTTCATTGGCTATTCATCGACATCAACTGCATTCCGTGTTTTTCTAAAGAAGTCAAAAGACGGTGATTGAAAGCATCAACGTCTCGTTTGATGAAGAAATGGCTTCCGAACAACAACGTTCAGAACCCGTTATAACAGGAATACTAGCTTATGGGCAACTCAGTCCAGAACCTGTGTCTCAACAGAATAAATCAGATGAAGCATCAACTTCTACTAACCATTTATCTGATTTAGATTTATTATTTGAATTGTTTTATGATGAATTTCTTGGATCTAATGTAAAGAAATCTGTTGTGGTTTATGGGATGGAAGATTTAACGACTACTCATCCAACCAGTTTAGATGTTCCTATTGAATCCAACGCCCCGATTCAACAAGAGATTCCAATTCAAATGCCGACTCCAACAGTTGAAGAAGTGACAAATGATAAAGAGACAAAAGTAGCTAAAACAGTAGGAGATACTATTCAGATCAATCTACAGCCAGATCAAGCTGTACCTGCTGAGCCTTCTGAACCTGCCCCTTCAACTGAAATTATAATTCCTCCTGAACAAACAGAAGAAGGTACAAGTGGATTTGTAGATGATACAACTGACATACATTCATCTAATCCACTGCCTCATGAAAATAAAGGGACCAAAGAGCACCCGTTAAGCCAGATTATTGGCGATCCATCAAAACCAGTGCAAACTAGGTCAGCATCAATGAACATGTGCATGCATGACTCCTTTATGAGCAAGTTCGAGCCAACACGTGTATCAAAGGCACTTGCTGATCCAGAATGGGTGATCTCAATGCAAAAAGAGCTGAATCAGTTTCATGCACTTCAAGTCTGGAGACTCGTACCAAAGCCTCAAGGTAAAACCATAATAGGTACGAAGTGGGTTTTCAAGATAAAGAAAGACGAAGAGGGTACCGTTATCCGAAACAAGGAAAGGCTAGTAGCCAAAGGATATAGACAAGAGGAAGGAATCGACTACGACGAGACATATGCTTTTGTGGCACGATTAGAGGCAATCAGAATGTTTCTAGCCTACGCAACCCACAAGAACTTCACGGTCTTTCAAATGGATGTGAAGACAACTTTCCTGAATGGAATTCTGAAGGAGGAAGTCTACGTCTCTCAGCCAGAGGGTTTTGTCAATCAAGAGAAGCCGAATCACATTTACATTCTCGACAAAGCACTCTACGGACTGAAACAAGCACCTCGAGCCTGGTATGATGTCCTTTCCACTTTTCTAGTCAAGTCTGGGTTTTCAAAAGGAACGGTGGATACCACTTTGTTTATCAAAAAGGAAAAAGCCGATATCATTTTAATTCAAATCTATGTAGATGATATTATCTTTGGGTCTACAAATCCGAAGTACTGTAAGAATTTTGCAAACCTTATGGTGTCTAGATTTCAGATGAACTTGATGGGAGAGATGAATTTCTTTCTCGGTTTACAAGTAAAACAATTTTCATCGGGTATTTTTATCAATCAATCAAAATACATTAGGGATATTCTTCGAAAGTTCCAAATGGAAAATTCAAAACCGATTGGTACCCCAATGGCACCAGGTACTAAGATTGGCACCGATTCTTCGGGAAAGGCTGTTGATGTTAGGACTTATCGAGGGATGATAGGTTCTTTAATGTATCTTACTTCCAGTAGGATAGATATAATGTTCTCAACATGCTTATGTGCAAGATATCAGGTCAATCCTAAAGAAATCCATATGTCTGCTGTGAAGCACATATTTAGGTATCTAAAGGGCACTGCAGATCTTGGTCTGTGGTATCCTAAAGATACTAGTTTTGAACTAACAACCTACACAGATGCAGATCATGCAGGTTGTATGTTAGACAGGAAGAGCACATCGGGAAATGTACAGTTCCTCGGTGACAAGCTAGTCAGTTGGGCATCGAAGAAGCAACTTTGTGTTTCAACTTCCACGGCCGAAGAAGAATATGTAGCTGCTGCTAGCTGCTGTTCTCAGGTCTTATGGATGAGAACTCAATTGGGCAACTACGGTTTCCACTTCAACAAAATCCCGATATACTGTGACTCCAAGAGCGCCATCGCAATAACAGCGAATCCTGTTCAGCACACCAAGACTAAGCACATAGACGTTAGGTATCATTTCATTAAAGATCATGTTGAAAAAGGAACTATTGAACTTTTCTTTGTAAAAACTGATTATCATCTTGCCGATTTGTTTACCAAACCTTTAGACGAAAAGAGGTTTAACTTTCTTGTCTCTAAGCTTGGTATGCTAAATCTAAAGATTTAATCAGTAGTTACCTATCAAAGTTTTCTAATTGTATACTTTTTCATCATTCCTTCATTTTCGCAAGATATCTGCACTTCTATATACTGTTCGTGATCCAAGGGGGAGTATGAGAAGAAATTGACATGTGGTCAATCTTATTTTGAGGGGGAGCTCCTAAGATTTCTGCATTTACCTTTTATGTCAAATTTTTGTAATGCAAGATTTTAAGGGGAGCTCTTCAGGTCAAAGGAGTTTGGATATGACTTCTGATTATTTCTGATCAGAACTCGTACTTTAAAAAGATTTACTGCTTTTTGTCTTTTCAATTTAAGTGAATAAATTTTACTTTGACTTTGACTTAAGACTTTTGCAGAATTTTTGAGAGAAACTTACAAGTTCATATGTTTATGACTTAAAGCTTAGCTTCATGAGTTGAAAGATCGTACGTAAAGGTATAATTCTAAATCTTCATCTCATATATGGTTGAAAGGACAACTTTCAATCATTGGAAAACATTGTTTTTTTATGTTCAAACCACTTCTCGATTTTTCAACAAATTTTATATTTTGGGAGTGTATTTTAAATGTTTTCATAATCTAAATTGTTCTTTAACTGAAATAGTTAAACCAATCTGAGCATCACGTGCATCACAGGAAAACAAGACTTTAATTATGCTAGGAATTAAAACAACTTCTATGGAATCACCTTAACCAGTGATTTCTACCCAAGAAGTAAATCCTTAGTTATTGAGTGTGCAAATCGAAAAGAAATGAGTGTGATTAGAGAAAGAAAAACGTTTAAAAGAAAGAGCTTGTGAGAACAGAGTTAAAAGAATATCACAACTTTGCACCAACTTTTTCTGAGCCGAGTAGCCACCATTCTAGTGATTCACAATTCTTTGGTGATCATTATTGAAACAGGCAACTAGCCCATGCCAACTCTTGATCAAACTTCACCATCTACTCATTTTCTTCTCAAATAGAAAGTGTTTCACATTTTCAAAGGGGATGCAGCACATTTTCTATCTGATTTTCATTCGGAAAATCTGGATATTGAAAAGAAGGAAGTCTGCCCCACCTTCGCACTTCACTCATGCACATCGAGTCTGTGTTTAACTTACTGTTGTCTCAGTGGTTTACACAAATTTTGAGCCAAATAAGCAATCATCAAGTGCTTAATTCTTTCTATCACAAGCACGAACACACAAGGAATTTGTTTCTTTGTCATAACGTTTATAGAAATAACCTTTGTGGTGTTTCGATGATTAAATGGAAGCCCTGGGGGAGTCAACATCAAACAACTCCTTTTCATTGTGTATTTGTTACACACAGTGACTTAGTGTTACTGACAGGCATGTTAACTGATTCATTAGTTGATTCAGGTGTTACACGACTAATTTGTCTGGATTTGCAAAGATCTAGATGAATATCTTATGAATTGAAGAATCAGAGGCTCTAACTGAAGGACATTTCTTAGAAAAAGCTTTGATGAAGTCGTTGCACTTATCATCAAAAAGGGGGAATTGCAACGACCGGTAAGATGATTAGACCGGTACTTTGCTCGACCGATATAAGAGATATTCGACCGATAAATTGTATGAACCGGTATTAGCTTAGACCGATAGAGGTCTTCGACCGGTAAACTTCCTTAGACCGGTATTCAAATAGACCGATATACACTTAGACAGAGAGAGGTCTTTGACCGGTAATGGTCTTCGACCGAACTTGGTCTTTGACCGGTAAGAAAGACCGATAGAATGCGGTCGACCGATAAAACACAAAGACCAATATGCTCTTAGACCGGGGTGGACTTTGTGTGTACCGGTCGACCGATAAGGTGTGGTCGACCGATAGTGAAAGACCGATAAAGTTCGATCGATATTGTTCGACCGATATAGGCTTAGACCGATATGTTCTTGATACTTATCGACCCAGAAACACAGAAATCAACCCAGAAACTAATCAATACTCAAAATTGAACAACCAAACTTTGCAAAAACGATCGATTAAACGATTAGAACTGATTGCTACCAATTAATTTCACTAATAACCACTCTATGAAAACTCAAAGATTTAGACAGTGTTGTGCTCATGACGACCAAACAGATCCAAATTCACCAAATAAGCAATCAAATTCAATTCAATACTCAAATCAAACATTACCCAAACGAGATAATAAGCAAACCGATCACTAAGCAATAAAAAATACTCGATTAACAATCACACAATGCAAAAAAAATTGAATCTTTGATAGATAACAGAACAAAAAAAATATTCAATTCAATCTGTACTAGCTCTGATACCAATTGTGTGTCCCAATAACAAACGATTCAATCAAATAATAGGAATAAACAGAAACGATTATGCAAACCTGATACGATTATACCAAAGAATCAAAGGATTACAAGCTTGAAGATCAACCTCTCTGTTTTCTCTCTATCGCAACCTCTATCTCTCTCTCTGTATCTCACGGCGCACACACATACACACACTTAATCTCAATAATTTACACTTTTACCTAATTAACCATTAAGATTAACTATTTAAGCAAGGGCTTTTAGCCAAATGGGCTTGGCAAGGTTTAGGCCCAACAACTAAAACTAAACTTATTTAATAATAAAATACGGAAAATAAACTTTGACTATTATTACAAAAAGAACCCTAGACTATTTGTTGAGACGACTTTTCCAGCTTTGACTTCAGATTTCCATCTTCAGTATTTGATGATCTTGAATCCAATAAAACTGTGCTTTAACACAATCCAAATCTCTCCAATTCTAAAACCTTCAACGAAATCTAAATCCTTTAAAACCATTCTATTAAACCAAAACTACTCTACATGTATTTTTGTTAATCATAAAATCCCAAACAATCAAGCAATTACTAAAGAATATGATCAAGAACTAGAGAGAGAATCTAGAGAGAGAAAGTAGATCTTGAATCCATTAGTCACAAGTCTAAATCTTACAATATGTGCTTACTACAATCCCTACAAACTTACTTACAAGATAACAAAGCAAACCCTATTTATACCAAAAAACTAACAAAGACTTAGTCACTAAGTAAACTAAACACCTTTGACTAACTATTACAAAGACAATGTTGACTTTTACATCTTTGACTTTTCTTATTAAATCTTGGATACAATATTTGGACTTAACAATCTCCCCCTTTGTATTCAAGATTTAATAAAAAATTGACACTAGTTTTCAGCACTTGATTGTTCAGCTTTTGTCTTTGACAACTTTGAAATTTGAGGCTTTAACAATCTTCAGTCTTTCAGCCTTTGAAGAATCGTGAAAAGTCTTTTACACTTTGAATCTTTGAAATTCAACATGTCTTGAATACGAATCTGAATTCTTGAAACTCCTTTGAAACTTTGAACTCTTTGAAACTTCTTTGAAAACTGTCTTTGAACATTGAAACAACTTTGGAAAACTTTAGAATTTTGAGGGATCTTTGATAAATTGTATCTTCATATCTTGTGATCTCTGGACTGTTATCAAAAAAGCAAACTTTCACGAACTTTGAACTCTTTGAATCATATGAAGCATCTGAATTGACTTGAACTTTCAGAATTTCTTCACCAGTCTTTTCACTTTGACATCTCTTTATGATATTGAAATTGAATCTTTGTAAAAGTCTCCCCCTTTTTGATGATTGTGAGCATCATGATCATCAAAACATCTTCAATTTCGACACAATCTTTGATTACCCCCTTTTGAAACAATCTCCCCTTTCAATGATTTGACATTCGCCTCCCTTTGATCTGATTAGCCGTCAATTCATGAAATGTATATATTCGAATCTTTTCAAATTCAGACATAATGAACAGTGTAACCCTGATTCAACAGATGAAACAGTTAGCATGCCTGTAAGTAGCACGGAGCCATATTATACAACGGATGTACATTAGAAAGGAGCTTTTGTGATGATCACTCCTCCAGGGCTTCCATTCAATCATCGAAAAACCACAAAGGAATTTTCTATGAATGTTATGACAAGAAAACATATTCCTTGTGTGCTCATGCAATTGTAGAATGATTGAAGCTACATAGGCTTTTTCAGGATCAAATTGTGTAAACTATAGAGACAGCAACAGATATTACACGAACTCAATGTGCATGAAAGAGGTGCGAAGGTGGGGAAACTTTCATTCTTTTTCAATATCTAAATCTTCCGAGTGAAGACCAGATAGCAGATGTGTTGCGTCCCCAATGAAAATGAAACATTTATTTGTTAAGAAAGAAATGAGTGGTTGGTGGGGTAATTGCAAGAGTTGGCATGGGCTCACTGCCTTTTTCAATGATGGTCACCAAAGAATGTGAACCAATCAGTAGATATGGCTGCCCGACTCAGAAAGAAGTTGGTGCAGAGTCCTAATATTCTTTTAACTCTGTTCTTACATCCTCTTTCTTTTTATCATTATGCTCACTTCTAACCAAACTCTCATTTCCATTTTACCGCTCCACATAATGAGAATAACTCAACCGGATGAGTTATCTCCCCCACTCTTTGATTTTGATCCCTCACCCCTCAATCACTCAAGGATAACTTCCTGGTTAGGAAACACTGGTTTACGTGAATCCATGGAAGTTCTGTTTTAGCTCACACACAAATCCCATGTAAGTCCTATAAAGAATGATTGTTCAACAGATTAACTTGAACATTTAATCTCAAATAAGATAACACTGTCAATATGTATGCTCATTTAAAATTATGAATGAAATTTGAGCATTTGAACTTTGAAGATTTCTCAAAACAAAGATATTGAATGAATGAAATGAAATCAAGAGAATTGTTTTGAGAATCTGACAATGTATCAATCAGATCAAATGAAATGGATAGGGTATCAAAGAACTGGATATTTTGTTTATATGAACGAATATAAACAATTTAGCAATAAACGCGCAATGAATGAAATGATAATTGATGCTCAACAACAATGAAAGCAAACGAGGGTATTACCATCGAAAAATATGTTCGTTATGAGACATGGTAATAACAAATCAAATAAAATACTGAACCGATGTGTATGAATACTTTACAATATATGGATAAGATAATACGCAAGTATTAATCTTGAGAAACACATGGTCAGTTAAACATTAAGCTCAAAAAATATGAAAAACATTTAAAAGCTCACTTCTGAATTCATGAAATCTTTTGAGAATAGAGAAGTGGTTTGAACATTTAAGAAATTGTTTTTCATGCTTGAAAGTTGTTCTTCTTTCAAACAATCAGAGATCTAGAACAGAAAATAGTTACCTTTAAGCTCCCCCTCAAATCATGATAGAATGATTTAAGTCTTTTAAGCCCCCCCCCCTCGATATTAGCATAATATCCTTCTTTGATCATTGAAAAACGGGTCCTGATCTGTCATGTGATCAGAAGCCACTTTATTCACGTCATTTATTCAAAAATAAAATGACAGAAAGCAGTAAAACATTTTATAGAATGAGTTCTGATCTGAAATAATCAGAAGTCATCACCTTTACTCCCTCTTAAATTAGGCATCTGAAATATGTCAGTTAAAATAGAATAGAGATCACACACTCCCTTTTAAATTGTAGACCATCATATCAGTAAAATCTATCCGTGAAAAAGTACAGGATAGAGATCAGATCAATTCTCTTGGGATGTAGACCATCATATCCATCGGATGCAAAAACAGGAGTAAGGTCTTTTGATCGCTGAGGTCCGAGTCCTAAACTGTTGTGTTTAGAAGTCAAACTCCTTTGAAGAACGGGTCCTAAGCTGTGTACGTAGAAGCCATAATCTTGACATTGAGGTGCGGGTCTTGAACTGTGTTATTCAAGAGATATTGTTCTCTTACTCCCCCTTTACTTGAGGTGCCTGCAACACAGAATCAGTTTTCTTCTTTGGTACCCACTGGTATTTGGGTCTATGAATGTTAGTTGCAGTTCGTGTGGGGTTATAGAGTAAGAACCATACCAATAATGATCACTTGTCTTGTGGATATGATCATGTGTACAGCAGTAAGAACAATAATATTTATTACCTGAAAACCTGAATAATTGATCTCTTGAATATATATGATTAGGTTTACCTTTATGCTTTTTGTTCTTCTTGGCTTTGTGAATATTTACACATGATGTCTTTCCTTTCAACGCATCTGTCTTGTCATTTTTGACTGATTTCTTCTGCCAGACCAGTTTCTCTTTCTTGTAACTACTTCTCCTCGGATATGTATCTGAATCATCTAAATATCCATCATAGAAAATGTTAGTTCGACGAATCTGATCAAAAGATTTAACTGACCTTTGTGAAGAGACAGATTTCTGATTTGAACTTGAAACAGACTTTTCAAGCTTTTTGATCTTTGAAACAAAGGTGTCTCTTTCTTTCACAAGCAGGTCAATCTTTGTCTTGAATTCAGACTTCGTTTTCTTCTCTTTAAGCACAGTAGCAGATAGTTCAGATAACTTTGAAGTCAGTCTTTTGATTTCAGTCTCAAAGATGGATCGTTTTTCTTCAAATCCTTTCTCTGAATTGTTTCTCTGGCCTGATAATTCTTTCAAGAATCCCACATTCTTCTGTTCTATGGCCTTCTTTTCTTTAGCAAACTTCTCTCTTCCCAAAATAAGTACTTTCTCAAAATCAGAAATTTGTTGAGAAAGTTTTATGCATTTAAGATCCACTGACTTTTTCTCTTGAAAACACTTCTTAGAGAAATCTGAGAACTTCTTTGAAAAACTTTTCTTTTCAGTATCAAAATCAGCTTTATGTTCAGCAAGCTGTTGTTCTAAAACCGATATATTCTTTCTAAGCTCCGCATTCTCAGATTCCAATCCCTGAATCATCTCATCATTTAGCCCAGAAGATCTTTTCAGAAGATCTTCATTGAGAGTCTTTAAAGTACTAATTTCTTCTTTTAGTCTTATGCTTTCCTCATAATACTCTTTTGACTTTTGAGAATTAAAGTCAACAGCATAACCCATATTCACTTTCTCTAATTCAAGCTTTCTATTCTTCTCTTCAAGCTCAGCAAAATATCCCATATTGAATGAGTACATCATCTTGATATGAAAGATCGTTCCAAACTGTATATCAGAAAATCAAAAATCAGATCAAATTGAAATCGTTCACAAAAATTAAAAATTTAACACTTGATATGCGCTAAGAGTTGGTGGCGCAAGATTAAGTTTTGTGTGTAGTGCAGGTAGCGCAAATCAAACTTCTCGTGATCAGCGAATGAAGCAAAGTATGGTTCTCGTGAACCGTGGAAGACGCAAAGTAGGATTTATGTGATAGACTTGAAGCGCAAATGAGACTTTGCGTGATAGTCTTCAAGCGCTTAAACTTTGCGTGATAGTCTTGAAGCGCAAAGTGAAGTTCTCTTGATCCTCGTATGGTGCAAAGTAAGTTTGCGTGAGACGTTGCTTTGCGTGAACAACTAGATACGCAACACATCGGATCAGCACACAAGAAAGATAATGTGCGAGTTACTTGACATTCCACGGTGCATCTTCAGTTTAATAACAAAGAATTTGTCTTTGAACCGCGAGTTGAATAAACTTTCATCTTAAGAACTTGTTTCAATCAGCTCGTAGGAGGAATGAACTTGTAGCAGACAGCAGACACCACATGATACGGGATAGAAGAAATACAATCTTTGAAATCTTCAACTTTGAAAATCGAAACAGCATTGAACTCATATCTTCATCTATTTGAACTCCAGACTGTCTTCAGAAAAGCAAACTTTCACGAATCATCTTCATTCAGAAATTGAATCATTATGGAATGATTTCTTTTTACCAATCTTGAAAAACTTGAACTTTCACAGAACTTTCTTTCTTTATAACTTTCAAATTGAACTTTGTAAAATCTCTCCCCCTTTTTGATGATTGTGAACATCATGATCATCAAAACTTCTTCAATTTCAGCACTTTCTTTGATTTCCCCCTTTGTAAAGACTAACAATCTCCCGTTCATAATAACTTGACATTCTCCGCTCGTTGATCTGAGTATCCGTAAATTCATGAAATGTATATATCTGAATCTTTTCAAATTCAGATATAATAGGAATTGTAAACCTGAATCAACAAATGATACAGTTAGTAGGCCTGTAAGTAGCACAGGGCCACTTTGTACAACAGATGTACTTTGGAAAGGAGCTTTTGTGATATTCACTCCCCAAGGCTTCCATTCAATCATCGAAAAACCACAAAAGGAATTTTCTATGAATGTTATGACAAGAAAACTCATTCCTTGTGTGTACGTGCAAGTGTAGAATGATTGAAGCTACTTAGCTTTCTCAGGCTCAAAAATGTGTAAACTGTTGAGACATCAACAGATATTACACGGACTCAATGTGCATGAAAGAGGTGCGAAGGTGGGGCAACTTTCCTTCTTTTTCAATATCTAAATCTTCCGATTGAAGACTAGATAGCATATGTGGTGCGTCCCCAATGAAAATGAAACATTTCTTTTTCAGGAAAAAAATGAGTGGCTGGTGGGGTTATAGCAAGAGTTGGCATGGGCTCACTACCTGTTTCAATGATGGTCACCAAAGAATGTAAACCAATCAGTAGATGTGGTTGACCGGCTCAGAAAGTGGTTGGTGCAGAGTTTTCATATTCTTTTAACTCTGTCCTCACACCCTCTTTCTTTTTGTCATTAAAGCTCACTTCTAACCAAACTCTCATTTACATGTTACCGCTCGGCACAATGAGAAAAACTCAACCGGATGAGTTATCTCCCCCACTCTTTGATTTAAGACCCCTCACCCCTCAATCACTTAAGGATAACTTCCGGGGTAGGAAACACTGGTTAACGTGAATCCATGGAAGTTTTGTTTAAGTTCTCACACAAATCCCATGTAAGTCCTAAAAATAATAGTTGCTCAACAGTTTAACTGAACAGTTAAGTACAAAATGTATGATAACATTGTCAAAATGTATGTTCATGAGATTTGAGCAATTGAACTTTGAAGATTTCTCAAAACAAAGATATTGAATGAATGAAATGAAATCAAGAGAATTGTTTTGAAAATATGACAATGTATCAATCAGATCAAATAAAATGGTTAGGGTATCAAAGAAATGGATATTTTGTTTATATGAACAAATATAAACAATTTAGCAATGAAAGCACAAATTTGAAATGATGATTGATGATCAACAATATTTGAAAGCAAACGGGAGTATTACCATCGAAAAATTGGTTCGTTATGAGACATGGTAATAACAATTTCAAATAAAATACTGAACTGGTGTGTATGAATACTTGATAGTATATGGACAAGATAATACGCAAGTATTGATCTTTGGAAACACACGGTCAGTTAAACATTAAAGCTCAAAATTTGAAAAACAGTTAAAAGACACACTTCTAAATTCTTAAAATCTTTTGAGAACCAGAAGTGGTTTGAACATTTCAGAAAACGTTTTTCTTGTTCGAAAGTTGTTCTTCTTTCAAACAATCAGAGTTCTAGATCAGAAGATATTATCCTTAAGTTCCTCCTCACATCATGATGTAATGATTTATACTCTGATAAGCACCCCCTGGATATTTGCAATATATCCATACTTATTAACTTTGAAAAAGTCAGCTGCAGAAAAACAGTTAAAAATCCGAGTGCTGATTTGAATTAATCAGAAGTCATAATAAATTTACTTCCCCTGAAATTATGCATCAGTAAATCTATTAGTGTAAAGGTACAGGATAGAGATCCACAATTCTTTCTGGAATGTAGTCCATCATAACTCTCTAATGCATATTTCAGAATATATAAGTACTCCCCCTTGAATGTTGATCTTCTCATTTCAGCTCGGGAGTATCTTTTCTTTAAGCATTGAAACACGGGTCCTGATCTGTCATGTGATCAGAAGCCAAACTTCGTTGAAGTCCGGGTTCTAAGCTGATTTACTTAGAAGCCATAATTCTTCTACTCCCCCTTGACAGTAGGTGCCTGCAACACAGAATCAATTTTAGGCTTTGGTACCCAATGGTATTTGGGTCCATGGATATTAGTTGCAGTTCGAATGGGAGTAATGGAATAAGAACCATACCAGTAATGATCACTAGTCTTGTGAATAGGATCATGTGTACGACAACAAGAACAATAGTATTTCTTACCTGACAGCCTGATATGATCAGGTTTACCTTTACACGCATTGTTATTTTTGGCTTTGTGTGTATGTACACGTGGTGTCTTTCCTTTCAGCTCTTTCTTCTCATCTTCAACTTGTTTCTTCTTCCAGACCAGTTTCTCTTCCTTGTATCTCCTTCTTCATCGATGTGTACCTGAACCATCTATATTTCTATCATAGAAAAGGTTAGGACTACGAATATGATCAAAATATTTAACTGACCACTTGGAAGAAACAGTTTTCTGATGTGAACTTGATGCTGTCTTTTCAAGCTCTTTAATCTTTGAAGCAAATATGTCTCTCTCTTTGACAAGAAGGTCAATCTTTGTCTCACATTCAGACTTCGTTTTCTTCTCTTTCAGCACACTTTCAGATAGTTCAGATAACTTCTCAGTAAGCTTTTTGATCTCAACCTCAAATATGCTTCTTTCTTCTTCAAATCCCTCCTCATCATCCTTTCTTTGGACGGATATTTCTTTAAAGAATCCAACATTCTTCTTTTCAATCTCCTTCTTCTCTTTGATAAACTTCTCTTTCCAAGATTATTACTTTCTCAAAATCAGAAACTTTCTGAGAAAGCTTGATGCATTTCAGCTCAACTGCTTTCATCTCTATAGCACACATTTTCTTGAAAAATCTGAGAACGTCTTTGCAAATGATTTATCTTTAGTCTCAAAATCGGATTTGTCTTTTGCAATCTTTTGCTCCAAATCAGATATTTTCTTTTGAAGCTTAGCATTAGTATCCTCCAGACTCTCAGTCTTCTCATCATACTTTTCAACAGATACTGCTTGCTGAATTTGCACAATCTGATATTCAACCTCAGAGATCTTTCTTTTCAGCTCAGAGTTCTCAGATTCCAATTATCTTCCTTTTAATACTACCTTTGGCCCTAACATGAACCATTCCGTACAATCCTACAACTCTTTTCCTATCAATTTGTAAGTATATATTTGACCAGAAATTTCACAAAAAATGTCATGGAAAAGTTCACAAGAAATACTATCTGTCATAAAATTTCGAGCTATATTATTAGCCCTCTGTCTTTTCTCCTGTTCCTCAATAGAAGCTTATGTTGGAATTTGGGATTGCATCTCTCCTTCAGTCAATGATAATCTGATATAGTAACCCAACTCATGTTCATCCAGAAAAGTCAAAAAATTAACTTTCCACTCTTCATATTTTCCTTTGAAGAGCAATAGTGCCTTCATCCTTTTTGATCGTATCGAATAGAATTAATTCGATCCGGCTCTGAAAATCTTGATATCCAGGGACTGAACTTGATAAACTTTAGTCTTAATTGCACTGTAGCGATCGTGAGACAAACAAATTGATCCAAAAACAATAAATAAATAAAAAACAGGACAGGACAAGGACCGGTCGAGGCAAGGACCCGGTCGGAGTATAGTTTGCACTACAAGAGGGTGGCGCAAACAAGGTTTGCGCTTCGAACGGGTGGCGCAAAGTGAGGCAAGGGTCCGGTCGAAAAATCAGAAGAGGGTGGCACAAGGAGAGGTTTTGCGCGAGATATGGGTCGCGACAAGTGAGTTTTGCGCGAACAATAGGTGGCGCAAAGTAAAACTTTGCGCGAAGAGAAGGTAGCACAAAGTTAGGTTTGCGCGAATAGGCAATGGCGCAAAATTGAGATTTTCGCTAGTGACTGATGGCGCAAAAGTGAGTCCGGTCGAAGCAAGGGTCCGGTTGACAAGGCACCGGGCGAAAAGCACCGGTCAACTGGGAACCGGTCGCTGAGTATCGATCGAGTCACAAAGTACCGGTCAACAAGTGTCGGTCGCTGAGTACCGATCGACAAGGGTCCGGTCGAGCAGGGTACCGGTGAAGACAGATATCGGTCGAACAATGTACCGGTCAATAAATCAACAGTCGCCAAAGCGATCCGGTCGGTCGAGTCAATGTATCGGTCAAGACGGGTACCGGCCAACACAAGACACCGGTCCCCAGCAAGGATCCGGTCGCAGTACACCGGTCAAGAGACCGGTCGAAATTGATAACAGATAAACACAAAACGATAACAGATAAAATTAACTACCGATAAAATCGATGAATCTGAATCGATCGAAATCAAACAATCAACCCAGAAAATCAATCGACTAAGCAACAATTTTGCAGAACGATTAGTAAATCCAGAAAACTCAAACCAAAAAGTTTGATATTCAATAACACAGAACCCTTCGAACTAATGATTTTCCAGAAAGTAATCAACCGAACTTTAACCCAGAAACAATTATGTAATCGATTTCACTGAACTTAACCAAACTTGAATCGACCGATCTTAAAAAAATTTGATTTTGAAAATCGATAAAGCAGAAAACAGATTAATCAAATTGTTTTGCAGATAATCAGATCAAACCTGAATTGATGGACCGAACTCAAAAAATTATGAACCCATAAAAAAACAATTTTCAGCAACACAGATCACTCAAATCTTCGCAGATAAACAGATAAGAACGATTAAAACAAATAATCGATTAAAGGGTTTTAAACAAACCTTTTTAGATCAAACCTTCATTGTCATTGCTCTGATACCAATTGTAGATCCCAATACAGTGCAATCACGAACAAATCAACAATAATTAATCAATGATAAACAATATATGAGCCACAACTGCTAGTCATATGATTAAATGTAACAATCAAAGGAATAGGTTTACAGAGAGAATATCTGATCAGAGAATGTAAACCTAATGACTAGCAATCTAATAATGATTTGTCTAACCTGAAATATGAGGTAAAACATGCCTTATATATGGCGCTTACAAGCCTAATGGGCTTTATGGGCTTTGGGCCCAACAAATAAATAACTATCAAATAATTACAAAACAATCCCTTATAAATGCTTTAATCAACTTTCAACGCACAAGACTTTCAGTCCTAACAAAACGCGATGCCATACGACGTTGAAGAAAGTGTTGAAGAAGATGATGTCGAGTTACATACATACGGTGTCGAGGTAGTTGTACAAACTTGAACGTACATAAATATTCATAATGAATATAACATATATATAGCATTTCACGTAAAAACTGTTAAAACGGCAAAAAAAAAAATATCGAGATGGATGTCATATCGAAGAGCACGAAATTCTCGTTTTTTTATGTAATTTGTTTGATTAAAATATTAGTAATTTTTAAGACAATTTATTTTAAACTTTAATTGGATAAAAGTTTTTAATTAAAAAAATAAAAAGTCAAATATGGTAGGCGTGACTTTAAATTATCTTCCATTTTTATCCCCGGTCATCTTAAATTTAAAAATTCTATTTAATATGAGTTGTTGCATCAAAAGAGATGGAATGACTGAGATTTGTACTCACGTGCACAATAAAAGGTGAGTTTTCATTTGAATTTTCCTCTCTCTCTCTCTCTCTCTATATATATATATATATATAGAGAGAGAGAGAGAGAGAAGTCCGGAAAAACCCTAAATAAGTGAAAACCTCAAAAAATACTTAAAATATGATTTTTTTTCTTAATCTAAAGTCACGGTCATAATAAACGAACTTTATCATCATCCATATATATTTCAATTCTAATTAATGAATTGTGATAATTATCCATAAATATCTCAATTGTTTCCTAATATAAGCATTGATCATGGTTTGTAAGAATTACACAGTTTATATTTGAAACCGCTCATATATATATATATATATATATATATATATATATATATATATATATATATATATATATATAGTGTTTGTTTCATTTGAGAAATGATAAATATATGAGAAATAGAGAAGTAATCCTAGCCATTCATATGGTCAAGATCGGATTTGACTAGTCAAATATTGCGGCTTTGACCGGTCAAAAGTTGCGGCTTTGACTGGTCAAAAGTTGCAGCTATCAAAAAAATAGAAGGACAATTTCGTAAATTTTAGAAAACACACGGGTTGTGTTCATATATGAATATGTATAATTCACATATGAACAATATGTTCATATATGAACCAGTGCAATTCACAACTGAACTCTTTTAACTGATTCATATATGAACCTTTGTGATTCATATATGAATCAGTTGAACTAACTAACAGATTCATATATGAACCTTTGTGATTCATATATGAATCTGTATGAATCACAAAGATTCATATATGAATATGTATGAATCACAAAGATTCATATATGAACCTTTGTGAATCACGAAGATTCATATATGAATCAGTTAAACTAATTAACAGATTCATATACGAATCTTTGTGATTCATACAGATTCATATATGAACTCATCGCGTGTATTTTACGAAATTACCCATCTACCTTCTATAGACCACACATGGAATTATATGGTGCTTTGCGGTCAAAGTCGCAAATATTGACCAGATGAATGGCTAAGATTACTTCTCTATTTCTCATATATTCATATATTTACCATTTCTCAAATGAACCTCTCCCTATATATATATAGGGTCAGGTTCACGTGAGACCAAGCTGTTTCCGTGAGACTGCGTGAGACCAAGCCTTAAAACATGAAACTTCACACCGAAACACTGTGAAGGTAAAAAACATTCGAATCTTCATTATGTAATCACACTATGAAGGTAAAAAAACCTAAACCAAGTTAAAAAAAAATCAAACCTTCACAAATAAAAGACTGTGAAGGTATATCCGAACCTTCACAGTGAAGACGCTGTGAAGGTAAAAAAAAACGAACATTCACAGCGAAAAACACCGTGAACGTAACATTTACGGTGTTTTCCCTATGAAAAGTTCGATTTTTTTTACATTCACGGTTTTTTGGTGTGAAGTTCATATTTAAAGCTTGGTCTCACCGGTCTCACGGAAACTGTTTGGTCTCACGCGAACTTAAGTCTATATATATATATATATATTATATATATATATAGGGTGCGTTTCTTTTGCAAACCAAACAATTTATACAAACTATGCAAACCAATTTTAGCCGTTCATCAAGTCTAATGAATATATGATTTTATTATGTTTCCTAATTTAAAATCATGATTATAATAAATAAACTTAACATTTCCTAATTTAAAATCATGATTATAATGAATAAACTTAACATTTTCCATATATATCACAATCATTATTAATGAATTATAATCATTATCCATAAATATATCTATTGTTTCCTAATATATTGGTTTGCATAGTTTGTACAAATTGTTTGGTTGGCAAAAGAAACGCACCCTATATATATATATATATATATAGGGTCAGGTTCACGTGAGACCAAGCTGTTTCCGTGAGAACTCGTGAGACCAAGCCTTAAAACATGAAACTTCACACCGAAACACTGTGAAGGTAAAAAAAATTCGAACCTTCATAATGTAATCACACTATGAAGGTAAAAAAACCTAAACCAAGTTAAAAAAAATCAAACCTTCACAGATAAAAGACTGTGAAGGTATATCCGAACCTTCACAGTGAAGACGTTGTGAAGGTAAAAAAAACGAACATTCACAGCGAAAAACACCGTGAACGTAACATTTACGGTGTTTTCCCTATGAAAAGTTCGATTTTTTTTACATTCACAGTTTTTTGGTGTGAAGTTTCATACTTTAAAGCTTGATCTCACCGGTCTCACAGAAACTGTTTGGTCTCACACGAACTTAAGTATATATATATATATATATATATATATATATATATATATATATATATATAGGGGTCCATTCTTGTGTTAACAAGGTAATTAGTACTAACCTTGTTAACCGATCTTAACCGTTGATCAATTAAATCAATGGCTGTAAATTATTCACATTTATTGATTTTTTAATTCATATTAAATACATAATATGGACGCCTGTATAATGGGTCATAAGTGAACAGGGGCAAAAATATCATAACCACTCTCTATCTAATAAGGAAATTATACTAGTTCCCAAGTTAATCGACTCTTAGAATGGGAAGTGATCTAAACCGATTGACCTATCTCCACTCCAATCAATCTCTGATTGCACAAGATAATCATCAAATTCGGTTCCTTCGCTTATGATTTACAAAAACAGAGAAGATAATGGCGCAGATTCAAGGCGGGAATGATTTCGTAAGAGGTAATTTTTGAAAATTTTAGTTTTTATAAATTGCTTGACGATTTAGGTTTCTAATAACACGATTTGTTGCAGTTAGGAGAAAAAGTGAGCGGATTGCGATCAATACGTCGTTTTCCAGGTTCAAAAACAAAATGGAAAATCCAGTTGAATGCGATATTGATGAGCAACATACACTATCGAAGTTAGTAACAAAAGTGGCAAAAAGCGTTGATTTGGGGTCGAATATTGATGAGTGGATAATTTATCACATTTTCCATCACTTTTTATTAGGATTTTCTAGTAATTTTATTTTCCCAATCACCATATTTTAGTCTTTTATTCTACTTTTCACTATTTATTGATTTGGGAGCTAAGTTTGAGAAATTGACCTTACTTATGTGCTTTTTGTTAACTTACTAGAGAATGATGTTGCATCAGGAGTCACAGCAGGAGGACTGCAGTCATGGACTAAGCTTCATAATCTTTTTGGTTAGTGTAACTAAGCTCATTGAAGAGAACTTGGAGATATTCGGTGGGAGAAGACAAGGTGTAGAGCATATATGCTCTTTTGACATTTTCTTGTGTCCTTAAAAGATGCTAATTGTACTCTAAATTGACATTTGATTTCTTGTTAGTGGTGGGGACCATGTCCTTTGTACCTTTGATTCCCTTTTTGATGCTTTCTTAGTTGTTAAGCTTTAGGAGCTCCTCTAGTATAAATAGAGGGCTCATATTCAGTAGTTAAATGTATCTCATTGTATTGGGTACCACCGGCAAGATAGCTCACATAGCTATCTTAGCCTTTTTAATATTAAGTCTTTAATTCCAGTATGCTACTGTTCAGTGTCACAACACCGTTCACAACACCTTTACATTTCCTTGTCATTTACAATTCGGCTTTACATTTATGCTTTACATTTCTGTTCTTTACAATTACGCTGTCCAATTCCAGTCATTTACTTTCATGCATTTGCTCTTTATCTTTCCAATAATGTCGCACACCATATGTCAAGCGATGATGGGGTAAGTCCTTAGCTTGGGTGTAAGTGATGGTTGGGAGATAAAAGCCTATGTAACTATGGATTAATGTTTTGCTACTATCTATCAATTTCACTATTCACTCCTTGTTTCTGAGTTTTGACCAAGTACTTCTTGATGAGGTGACGTACATTGTTTCACTTGGGTGAGCGGCTTGTTTGCAAGCTAGCATATTCTTCAGAAAACTGAAGTGTTGTAGGGGTTGTAACAAACCCTCTCAATCTTCATTGATTGTAAACTATACGGGGATCATAATAATATCTGTGCGGAACCGGTTGGATCGCCTAATTAGTCGATGTCGGTAAACCTATTCTAATATGAATCTTGCAAAAGGGTTTTTTGAACCGATAGTGAAGTTGAGAACCTAGTGCTACAACATCTGCTGCAACATCAGTCCTATTATTTAGTTGCTTAGAACTCCAGTCGGATCTTGCACCCTTGCTTTCTTTTAATCTGTTTTAAGCACTTTAATTTACTGTCAACAACACTCAAAGATCATTCCTTCAAATTCACCATCTGAAATCTTACTTTAACTTTGACTTGTTAGAAATCCTTACTTTCCTGTCCATGTGGATCGATATCCGGTACTTTGTACCACTTTATTACTTGTTTCAAACGATAGTGGTTTAACATGTATACTTGCGTGTTATTCCAGTTGTAATTTTCGGGTTACAGAATCCAAGAACCAAATATGAAGAAACAAAAGCACAAAAATGTTGCTGATGAAGGTACTACATTAAACCGCTGTCGATTATTAATTGTTAGAGTTTTGTTTTATTAACAATTCCTTGATTATTGAACTTTCTGAATCTGTTGATTTTGTGGATGTGTATTTTTTCGTTGTGGATGGAACATGTTGATCCAAACTCTCTCAGTGATTTGATAACGACCCTTTTCTATACTTAGTGAAAATTACGTTTATTAATATGTATTAGTGTTTCACCATCACCGATCAGACTGAGCCTATTCAGTTATCACTGATGATCTTTCTTATAAACGCTCATATGTATTAGTGTTTCACTATCAGCGATCAGACTGAGTCTGTTCAGTTATCACTGACGTTCTCTGATGTAAACGTAATCCCTGAAGACAAGTTTCGCGTCAACAGATGTTCATAGTTGAATCGAAGACGAAGCTGCTGAACAAAGACAAGTCTACTAGTGACCTGATGCGGATATCAGTGAAGCAAAGAAGACTATACTCATACACGAAAAAACCTGAGGAAAAGCTTCAGCGATAGCTGAACCTCTTTATATCTCTGAAGGAAGAGATATTCAGTGATCGATGATCACTTAGCTTATGCCTCAAGTCTTTTTTGTCTTTCCCTGCACAACCAGTAATATGTGTCAGAACGGACATACCTCTGTCACAATTCGTACAACAACTCTGTCAACTACACTGTTTATGATACGGCCGAAAGCGTGTCTCCCAAAGTCAGACCCTCTCAGCCAATCAATGAAGGACACGTGTAAAGTGACATGCCATACATTTAATGCATAGGTTATAAATAGAAAGATTACCTCTCCATTTGAAGAATGCGCTCCCCTCTAGCCTTCATCTTTCTATAATATAGAAACCCTTGTTTTCTATATTCTCTAATCCCCATTCTCTATATTCTTGTGCAACCATCTTAGTGTTTTCTTAAGTTTGTTTAGATTGAGTTCTACTTAATCTTATTCCGCAACAGACATGTAAATTGTGTTTGATTTATCAATAAACAATTTATTATACTTTAAATTATGTGTTTGTATTCAACCCCCCCTTCTACAAACTTGTTAAGCACCTCCGGGACCAACAAGTGGTATCAGAGCAGACTGTTTAATCTGATAAACAAGATCTTTCTTTATTCTCTTCCTTGCTATTCTAATATGGCACTTAACACAAACACAAACTACTATGATAATGGTTCACTTTCTAAACCTCCTCGATTTAGCAGAGATAACTTCTCTCTCTGGAAGAATCGAATGATGCTATTTCTTGAAGGTGCAGATCCCACTATACCTGGGTACGTAGCAAATGGACCCTATGAACCTATTCAAATCATAGCTGTTGTTCCAGCTACTGCCACCACTCCTTTTGTTCCTGAACGCTATGTTGTTAAGGAAATCAGACAATGGAGTGATGAAGACAAAAAGAAGGTTGGTATTGATGCAAGGGCAAAGACCATTATCTCTATGGATCTACCTAATGAAGTTTTCCATTCCATCATGCATCTTAAAACTTCTAAAGAAATGTGGGAAACCATATGTGTTCAATATGAAGGCACCATTGAAATCCAAGAGACTCGAAAGATTAACTTGGTAAGACAGTATGAAAGTTTTATCGCTAGTAAGAATGAATCTCTCTCTGATGTTCATCAGCGGTTTAACTGCTTAATCATTTATCTAAGAACCGTTGGTTGGACCTATTCTAATTCTGAGGTCCTAACCAAATTCTTAGAATGTCTTCCTGATTGCTGGGACAGTTATTCAATATGTCTCAAGCTGACAAAAGACTTAAATTCTTTTTCTCTCAGCACCTTGTATGGAATATTGCCCAACTATGAGCATTCAAATCTCTTGAAGAAGAATCTTATAAAAGATTCTAAAGACTCCAAAAGAACCCCTGTTGCTATAGTCTCTTCAGAGATAATTCCATCTCAGCGATCTACTCTTACCATCACTGAGTTAGATTCTGATTCTGAGGATCTATCAGACACTGGTATTTCAGAGTTTGATGAGTCCTTAGCACTCTTGACAAACTCTTTTAAGAGATTTGAAAGAAAGAGCAATTTCCAAAGAAATAAGCCTCTCTCCCTCACTAACAAGCCAAAATCAACCCCTGTTGATAAGGCTACTGCTACTTGCTTTAACTGTGAAAGATTGGACACTTTGCAAGTGAGTGCAGGTCGAAGAAAGTCTTCAAACCTTCTACCTCAAGAAGATCCAGCGATGACAAATACCTTAAGCTGAAAGAGAAATATCAAAAGTTGATAAACTACAAGCGAAAAGGTAAAGGTCTCATCGCTGAAGAACATGACTGGACTGAATCAGAAGAATCAAGTTCTGATGAAGAAGAAGTCGCTAATCTCTGCCTCATGGCTGAGATTAAAGAAGAAGTGGAAGAACCAACTGAAACTTCTATGAGCTATATATCATCTCAGGTATCTATCTCTACTAATCCCTCTCTACCTGAAGAAGAGAGAAGTCACGTTGTTGACGTGCTGACGATTGATCTGTACAATGCTCTAAACGGCAAAACTATAGCTGAGAACAAAAACATTGATTTAACTGAACAGGTAGAGAAATGTCATGAAAAGATCAGAGAACTGACTCTTTTAGAGGAAAGTTTGAAAGATCAAGTCATTGTTAATGAAATTATTAGCATTGAACGCAAATAATCCATCGCTGCTCTAAAAGCAGAGAAGGCTGCTGTTGAAGGTTGGTGCAAATCTTCAACAAAGATCACTGAGATTATAAGTGCTCAGATTCCTTCCAGTGATAAAACTGGTCTTGGTTTTTGGAAATCACAGGATGAACCTAAAGAAGACAGTTTCATGCTTAAGTTTGGAACGTTTGTTTCTTCTATCCTTGACACTTCTCAAGCTCAATGCTCTTCATCATCTTCTTCTAATCCCATCCCTGAGGAAATATACAAAGGCTCTAAGTCTGTGGATAAAGGAAAATCCATTCTTCATCCTCATAAGGCTTCCAACAAAGCAAAGCTGAAAGTTCCTTCTAAACCTTCAGCGAATCAATCGTCTAGCTCTGTGATAGAAATCTTTGATCTCTGTCCTCCAAATTTAAAGATTGATCTTAAGCCTAAGAGATCTGAAGAAATGAAAGTTCCTCCCATATCTCATGATAAAAGCATTCTTGGAGCTGGACCTTCTCATCTTAAATTCTCAAAACCTTTTACTCATGGTCCTAAAACCACTTTCAAATATAGAAAATGCTATCACCATGGATTTACTGACCATATTGCAAGCAAATGTCCAACTGCCACTAAAGCTGATAAATCAGCTAAAGTGAAGATGAATGCCTCCAAGGCTGAGAAGGTCACCAAAGCTGAAAAATCTACCAAGGTGAAAAATACCACTAAGGTTAAGAAATTAACCAAGGTGAAGGTTACCACTAAAGCTGAATCTTCATCTGTTGTGAATATTGCTGAACCTTCCATCTTCACTAACCTTAAAGGACCCATTGAAAAGTGGGTACTAAACAAAGCTTAATCTTCCTTATGTTTGCAGGGATCAAAGGGCATCTGGTATCTTGATAGTGGATGCTCTCGTCATATGACAGGACAAAAAGACATGCTCACTGAATACAAGGAAGAGAAAGGTCCCTCTGTGACCTTTGGTGGAAATGGAAAAGAATATACCAGAGGGTTTGGTGTCCTCAGCAATGGGAAAACTACCTTGAGAAGAGTCTCTTATGTAAATGGACTGAAGCACAACCTTCTGAGCATCAGTCAGCTATATGACAAAGACTATGAAGTTCGTTTTTCCAAGAAAGCATATTTAGTGGTGAATGAAAAAGGAAAACTTTCTCTCAGTGGTTATCGTAAAGAAAATGTCTATGTAATAGATATGGACTCTACCACCACTGAAAACATATGTTTTCTCTCTAAAGCCTCTTCTGATGTCAACTAGCTATGGCACAAAAGGCCCTCTCATCTAAACTTGAAAACCCTGAATTCTCTCTCATCTAAGGAACTGGTTTTTGGTCTTCCTTAGCATTCGTATGCTAAAGAATCTCTCTGCTCATCACGTGAAAAAGGAAAACAGACGAAAGCTAGTTTCAAGTCTAAACAAGCTTCCTCAGTGACAAGTCCTCTTCAACTCTTGCATATGGATCTGTTTGGCCCTGTCAACATCCAATCAATAGCTGGAAAGAAATACACACTTGTCATTGTAGATGAATACTCTCGCTACACTTGGGTTATCTTTCTTCACTGCAAGAGTGATACTCCAGAAGAACTAATATCTTTTGTTAAAAAGATGGAAGTGCTGAATAATCTTACTGTTCGTTCAATAAGAAGTGATCATGGAACTGAATTCAAAAACAGTTCTCTGAACAATTTCTTTGAGAGCAAGGGAATTTCTCATAACTTCTCTTCAGTAAGAACACCTCAGCAAATCGGAGTCGCTGAAAGAAGAAACAGAACGATCATTGAAGCTGCTAGATCAATGCTCAGCGATTCTCACCTCCCTACTCAATTTTGGGTTGAAGCTGTAAACACTAGATGTTTTACTCAAAACAGATCGCTGATAGTAAAGCGATTTGGAAAGACAACTTATGAACTTTTTCATGGAAGAAAACCTTCTATCAGTTTTCTTCATATCTTTGGTTGTCAGTGCTTTATTTTAAACAACAAAGATCAACTTGGAAAGTTCGACCCAAAAGCGGATGATGGAATATTTCTTGGATATTCCTCTATCTCCAAAGCCTACAGAATTTTCAACAAAAGAAGACAATCTATGGAAGAAACAACTCATGTCACCTTTGATGAAACTCGCTCAGCGAACTCTAAACCAATCGCTGACAATGAAGAGTTAAATGCTTGGATGTTTTCTCATTACAGAGAAACAGAACCTTTCTTCTCAAACCATCAGCATTCATATCCTCCTCCAACTGTTGATGATGATCCAAAACATCATACCTCCGAACGCTGAATTCATCTCATGGGTTTCAGTTGAGCCTCTAAACACACTTCTTCCATATGATCCATCTTCGTCTGAACTTCTCTCAGAAAACACTGGTTTGTCTGACTCTCAACAATTAATAGCTGATGAACCTCAGGCTTCTTCACCAGTGAACATTCCTATTGTTGATCCAATCTCTGAAATGAGCGATCATGTTCATGCTCAGCGATAGACCAGAGATTACCCCATAGATCAAATTCTTGGTGATCCCGATGCAGGTATTCAGACACGACGAAGTTCAGGTAATATTTGTCTCTTTGTCAACTTTATTTCTTTAATAGAGCCAAAGAAGGCTGATGATGCCTTTAGAGATACAAACTGGGTCAACGCTATGCAAGAAGAGATAACTGAGTTCTTTCGCAACAAAGTTTGGAATCTCGTTGCTAGACCATCTGATAAAACTATTATAGGCACCAAATGGGTGTTTAGAAACAAGTTAGATGAACATGGAAGTGTAACCCGCAACAAGGCTCGACTTGTTGCTCAGGGATACATACAAGAGGAAGGCATAGACTATGATGAAACATTTGCCCCTGTGGCTAGGCTCGAAGCAATTCGACTATTCTTAGCTTATGCAGTTTACAAAGACTTCATTGTGTATCAAATCGATGTAAAATCAGCGTTCCTAAATGGAAAGCTGAATGAAGAAGTCTATGTAGAACAACCTCCAAAGTTTTATGACCCTAAGCATCCAAATTATGTTTATAAATTGGATAAGGCTCTCTATGGTCTAAAACAAGCCCCTCGTGCTTGGTATGACACTCTCTCATCATTTCTTATCTCTGAAAATTTTGAACGTGGCAAAATTGATAATACATTATTTTTTAAAAAGATAAAAGGTCATATTATTCTTGTACAAATATATGTCGATGACATCATATTTGGTTCTACTAACCCATCTCTATGTACTCGCTTCACTGAAAGAATGAAGAAAGAATACAAAATGAGTATGATGGGTAAGCTGACATATTTTCTTGGTCTTCAGATTAAACAATCTGACAAAGGTACTTTTATCAGCCAAGGTAAGAATGTTAAAGATATGTTGAAGAAGTTTGATCTAACACAAACTTCAGTGATGAAAACTCCTATGGCACCTCCTCTAACACTTAACAAAGATCCATCTGGAAAACCTGTTAACGTCACTGCCTATAGAGGAATGATAGGCTCCCTGTTGTATCTTACAGCGAGCCGACCTAACATCATGTACTCTACTTGTTTATGTGCACGCTATCAATCTGAATCCAAGGAATATCATCTGATCATTGTTAAGCGAATTTTCAGATATCTGAAAGGAACTCCTAACCTCAGTCTTTGGTATCCCAAAGACTCAAGGTTCGATCTAACAGGATATTCTGATAGTGATTTTGCAGGTTGTAAACTCGATAGAAAAAGTACCAGTGGTGGATGTCAACTCCTAGGAGGAAAGCTGGTAAGCTGGACAAGCAAAAAGCAAAATTCAGTGTCCACTTCCACTTCCACAGCTGAAGCTGAATATGTAGCCGCTGGAAGTTGTTGTGCTCAGGTCTTATGGATGAGAAATCAACTATTAGACTATGACCTTCAGCTATCTAAGATTCCAATCTATTGCGACAGTACTAGTGCTATCGCTATAGCAAACAATCCAGTACTACATTCAAGGACAAAACACATAGAGATCAGATATCATTTTATCAGAGATCATGTGATGAATGGTGATATTGAACTTCACTTTATCCCCACTGACTATCAGCTAGCTAATTTGTTTACCAAGCCTCTTGATGAGACAAGGTTCAACTTTCTCATTAGTGAGCTTGGAATGCTGAATCTTGAAGAATAACTCTTCATCTTCCAGCATTATGTCAGTGATTCTAAGTTCCCCTTTATCACTCTATCTCTGAATAAAATTCTGACTCTCCAGTATGTTCTCTTATTCTCCATCACTGAATATTCATTTAGCAAGTTGGTTTTTCAAAAATAAAAATAATCATTTTCATTCTTCAAATGAGTAAAAGTTTTTTGATAAACAAAATCTATCACTGACATTTCTCTTCAGTGGTCCTTCTGAAATGAAAAATCAATCTCTGAATTTCTATCAGGGATTCTTTCAAAATGAAAACCTATCTCCGACTTTTCTTCAGAGATAATTTCAAAAAAGGACAAATGAAACGTTTCTCTCTCTCCTCATGACGTCATTTGAACCGACAATCCACGACATGCCTTTTTCTGACACGTTCGTCCGTTGCCCTTCTATCCAATCAACTTCTTGGAACGTGTCCATGTCATGATGAACATTTGTTTTCCCGCCTCATTCTCTCTCACACTCTCTAACGTATAAAAAGAATGTTTTTTCATTCCTATCTCTTTACGCCTTCTGGAAATCTTTTCAAGCAAGAATCTCTCTCAAGCATTTGCAATCAACTCTTTCAAGCATTTGCATCTTCTTCCTTAAGGATCGACATGTTATTTTGATATTCTTTGTCTTAAATCTTGTTACTAAATCTTATCTATGTTCCATCATTATGAGTTTTCACAAGATTTTTGTTCACTAAAATCATTTTTTTGATTTTATTCATTCAAAACCTTTGGTTTTCTCATTGTTCTTCCTTCTTCGACTAAGAACGCTGTTTTAACCTTCAAATATTTTTTTTCTACGTTTCCTTCTCCAAATAGAAACTGGTAAAAAAACTTATTTATTTTTAGACTATAATCCTTTCTTTCTATTCTCATTCTTTCCATATTCGGAAATGGCACAATCCACTCTCATTGCTTCCAAGAGTGTCAAGTTTGCTCTATCTAAATCTGAAATTCCCAAGAACAATCATCTTGCTCGATTGGACTTCGATGGTGTCAAATACCCACACCTGGTGGAAGCAGCTAGGTTCCTAAAGCAGTCGTGTATTGCTTATACAATCACTGTGGATCCTCAACCATCCAAAACTCTTCTTCAACAGTTTCGGTTCACTGCTGAAGAAACCTCCATCCCAAACAAGAAAGGTGACCAGTTTCCTACTATCTCTTTCAGCACTGATATAGGCTCAGGCATGAAGACTGTATACAACCTGAGGAAGGCACTCCGATTCCCTGACAAACCCAAAAGTGGATTTGATGCCCTTCCAACTGATGTTGAACTCATCCAGTTTTTGGATGATATGGAATACTGTTTGGACAACAAGCCTCGTTCAACCATTCCCAACAAGAAGCTGACAAAGATCCTGAAGGCAAACATGCCTTCCCAACTGAACTATATCTTCTCACACATCATTCAATGTATGAGTGGGAAGAGTGGGTCACTGGATCAGGCAAGCAAAGTTCAACTCCAGATGGATTACTCTGTGATCGTTGGAAAGAACTTCGACTATGCCACCGTTATCTTTGACGATCTCAAGTCAAAGATAGAGAAGACGGAGAGGGATCTCAAGATCCCATATGTATGGTTCATCTGTGCATACCTGAAGTTTCTCTACCCCACTACTCAAGATGGTACTTTCGCCAATGTGGGTCAGTGATCGTTGGAGGTCAAACCGGTCGACAACGAGGTAAGTATCTCTACTCTTCGCTCCCGACTCTCTCTCCACACTTCATCTACTTCAGTGGCCACGTAGGAGGTTCTTTCTTCTGCTAGCCCTGCCGCTACCACCGCTTCAAAACGACCATCAGCTAGTCTTTCTGGTCCTTCGAAGAAGGCCAAATTGACTAAGGAGTTTATCGCCTCTAGCTCAAGGCCTGAGGTAGTTTCTTAACAAACTACCTTAGATGGTTTTGTGGGACTCTCCTCCACATCTGCAGCTGTCATCACATCAATCGTGCCAGCGATCTCGGTCGCTGTCACAACATCAGTGACGCCACCGAACATCTCACTTCAAACAACTGAGGTAACTACCCAACTCCAAACTTCTTCTATCCCTGTTACCTGTCCTCCCATCTCTTTGGTCTCTAACCCTCCTTTCATGCAGCAACCTCAAGTTGCATTTATAAAACCTGATGCTCAAACCTTTGAAAGAGACATGCAATTTTTCAATATGTTTGAACCATCAGGTATACCTAAACCCACAGATAAAACTCCCATCTCTCCATATAAGCCTGTTACTCAGAAGCTAACTTTTCTTTCAGGTCCTACTATGGCAACTGTTGACTCTCATGTCAACAGTTTAGGTTTGAAGGTGGATTCTCTCACCACCTCCAACAACGAAACCACCAGCGCTATCAATACCGTTGGTGAAGAGTTGAAGAAACTCACGGCTATTTGCCCGTCCAAAGCTAAAGCCTCCCAAATCACAACTCTTCAGGGAGAACTTATCATAGTAAATGAGGATTCTCAACTCCTTTAGGGACGTGTCGATACTCTAAGCAACGATGTCCAGGGGTTATCTGCAAAGATCGATTCCTGCACCTCAATCCTACAGCAAGTCCTTGAAAAGCTGAATGCACCAGCTCCGACGCCCACTCCTTCTTTCACAGAGGCTGACCGCACCTCTATGAATATAGCTGTTGAATTTATTCATCAAGCTACTTCAGGCATCCCTGTGATTGAAGAATGTCTAGAGCGTCTGGAGGCTGAAGTCCGGTCCCTGACATCAACAAAAGTTGCTCCTTCCATTTCTGGCCTCCCCCGTTCTGATAATGAAAAAGAGGGGGAGAAAGAGCGTACTGAAGAAAATCTTGAGGAGGATGCTACTGCTGCTGATGTTCAGACGGAAGAACCTCCCTCTCAGGTTGAGGGGGAGAAAGTTGCTAACAAAGCCCCTCCATCTTTGCTCGATCAAGGTTTATTAGAAGACGAAGATAAGGAGGAAGAAGAAGACGATGAAGATCTTGATCTCCAGGATCAAGATAAAGAGCAACATCATGATGATGATGATGACGATGAAGAAGACCAATCTCTATGGTTTTCTGGAGCGAACACTTCATCAACGACATCTTCGAAAGAAGTTATCACAGTAGGGGGGAGAAGTGGAACTTCTTCAGGAACCCCTTCCCAAAGAAAACCAAAGGGTTCAGTTGCTGAGGGAATCCTGGAAAATATTTCACCATCTGAGGGGAGAATCCTTCTCAGGTATGCCTCTCACTTGTCCCTATATCATTCTATAAATCCCCAACCCCTGTTTCTTTCTAGCCTTTATCACTCTTCTTCCCAAAACATACACCAATTATTTTCATCTATTTTATCACCAGAGAGTTCTCTCCCCTGCTTAAGGGAAAGGAACTACAAATAATCCCAGCTTTCATAGTTGATGACTCAATAATCCCAATCTCCTTAAATGAGATTGATGAAGAAGATGAAGAAGAAGAAGATGCCCTGCACCATCCAGAAAGGCCCTCTAGACCATTTCACTGGTCAGAGGAAGAGATGAAGAGAAGAATAGAGATGATCTCGCAACTAGAGAGTCAACGGCTGAAGGTACCTCTTCAAATAACATCTACAGAACTAGATTTCCTGACTGAAGCTAAAATTGATGAATTTGTCAGGGCTGAGAAACTGATTGGCGATTATCAAAGAGATGCCTCTCTAGCTCTCAAGGTTCAGTCTTCTCAAGTCAAAGACAAGAAGCTGAAAAAGAATCCAGTGGAAGTCCAGGATGCTCTACTAAAGGAAATTTAAGAGGAGCGCTCAAAACAACAAGAGGTCAGCGATAACACTGTCGAATAGTGCAAACATAAAGTCGACTATCGCTCTGACTCAATAAAGATATCAGCTGTTGTCATCTCTGGTAAAAGGAAGAAGGACCGAATTTCTATAACGATGGAGATAACCAGAGAGGATGGAAGCTCGAAGGCTATGTTTGTTTCAAGTCTTGAAAGCTTCGGCTACATGGAATGGCTAGAGTTCAAAGATGCGCTGAAGAAATCCAAATCAACCTACATAGGCTATGTCGAAGGAATTCTAGAAGCCCTCATCAATAGAGTCACTATTGTGTTAAGGGTACCATCTGCTATTCCTTCCAAGACAAGGAAACTCAAAAGAAAGCATGTCTCCTCCTTATCTGAGAATGATGTTGCAATAAGAAACGAAACCTCCATCAAGTTCTCAAAAGAAGCTTTGTTTGTTCCTCCTCCTGATCTCTCAGTACTTGATCTATCCCTGCCCCTGGTGGACGATATATTGTAGGGCAAGTACTCAAAGAGCCTTTTGGAATCTTCTCCAGAGATGATGAGGAACAGCTCAGATTCCAAAGAGTCTCTGAAATTCCTATCTGTCCCCTCAGCCATCTCAAGGATCTCCTATGTTTATGGTGTGACTTCTCTCCTTTAGCTGAACCGATCAAGGCAATCATTAGTCAAGAATCTTTAGATCGAAGGCAAAGAGGAGAAGAAATACCTGACTATATGGTTAATCCTCCAAAGTCTTCTTTAGATAGCTGATAGATTAGTTTTCTATTTCTTGTAATCTATTAGTTAAACTTACAGTAGTTAGTTCCTCACTTGTATTTATAATTTTCATATCTTGTAATTCTATCTTTGAATTAATGAAAATTTCAGTGAAGTACTTAACCCTATCAGTACTGTAAAAGATCCCTCAAAATAGTAATTGGGACATGTATGTTATGAGTCCTGATTATTCCATTATTTTGAACTATAAAGTAATTTTTCTTCAGTTACTTTGTCATTATTAAATAGGGGGAGATTGTTGATCCAAACTCTCTCAGTGATTTGATAATGACCTTTTTCTATACATAGTGAAAATTACGTTTATTAATATGTATTAGTGTTTCACCATCAGCGATCAGACTGAATCTGTTCAGTTATCACTGATGATCTTTCTTATAAACGCCTATATGTATTAGTGTTTCACTATCAGCGATCAGACTGAGTCTGTTCAGTTATCGCTGACGTTCTCTGATGTAAACGTAATCCCTGAAGACAAGTTACGCGTCAACAGATGTTCATAGCTGAATCGAAGACGAAGCTGCTGAACAAAGTCAAGTCTACTAGTGATCTGATGCGGATATCAGTGAAGCAAAGACGACTCTACTCATACGCGAAAAAACCTGAGGAAAAGCTTCAGCGATAGCTGAACCTCTTTATATCTCTAAAGGAAGAGATATTCAGTGATCGATGATCACTTATCTTATGCCTCAAGTCTCTTTTGTCTTTCCCTGCACAACCAGTACGATGTGTCAGAATGGACATACCTCTGTCACAATTCGTACAACAACTTTGTTAACTACACTGTTCATGATACGGCCGAAAGCATGTCTCCCAAAGTCAGACCCTCTCAGCCAATCAATGAAGGACACGTGTAAAGTGACCTGCCATGCATATAATGCATAGGGTATAAATAGAAATATTACCTCTCCATCTGAAGAATGCGCTCCCCTCTAGCCTTCATCTTTTTATAATATATAAACCCTTGTTTTCTATATTCTCCAATCCCCATTCTCTATATTCTTGTGCAACCATCTTAGTGTTTTCTTAAGTTTGTTTAGATTGAGTTCTACTTAATCTTTTTCCACAACAGACTTGTAGATTGTGTTTGATTTATCAATAAACAATTTATTAAACTTTAAATTCTGTGTTTATATTCAACCCCCCCCCCCCCTTCTACAAACTTGTTAAGCACCTCCGGGACATTGTTCATATATGTGAAAACAATAGTGAATAACATGGTTTTGTGTGGATTTTAGCATTGAAATATGTTCATATGTGTGTAAAATAAGGGAAATCTTTGATATAAAGTAATTAAAAAACAAATGGTGAATGTTCATATATGTGATAACATATGTGATCAACGATGGTGTTGTGTGTATTTCTTCATTGTTCATATTTGGGCATATATGCACAATTCCATTTACATGTGTGTGTACTTCGTTATTGTTCATATGGGTGCATATATGCACAATTGCATACCAATGAACATAGTGTGTTTCGATCATGTGATCCCAATTTACTAGCATATAACAATCACAGATTATCAAAATGTCATGTGTATTCAATCCACATGATTACAACGAAGTCACAAGTCTAGATGTCACAGATCTCTATGCGAACTCTCTTTGTGTTCTCTCTATGTGTACAGGACTTGTGTTCTCTGATTTAAGCGTGTCCACAAATCTAACACAAAGACTCACTATTTATACTTGTTAGATCTGTTTTTATAGTAATCATTGTGTTTATTTCCTAGTCTAAACTGGTCTTAATGTTGTAATCTGTTTTGTTAAGGCTAGGGGTATTTAAGTCCCCTTAGAGCCTTTGTTTTGTATCTTTTGAACTCATTTTGAATATCATATTACATTTTCGAGCGTATTGACTTTCTCTCTCTACTTTCTCTCTCTAAAGATTTAGAGATTCTTGGACTTTCAATTGGTATCAGAGCACACTAGATCTTGAGAGATCAGAGAGAATTCGTAATTGATACTGAATTTGTGAATCAAAGCAAGAAATTCGATCGATTTTCTTGAATTTTTTCAAGAAAATCTCATTTTTTGCTTTTTCATCAAATTCGGTTTGGTTTATGGTTCAACTTGTTTGAATTATGATTGTCTGAATTCGTTTTTGATAAGAGATCATTTGTAATTCACATCATTTTTCAAAATAATCATGATTTGAAGTATGATTTTGTGAAATTGTATTTTTCTGAAAAACGTTTGTTCACGTTCTGTTGATCTTTTGAAAAACTCAATTTGTGGTGTTTAATCGTTTCTGTTAATTGAAATGTGTTAGAATTGTGTTTTCGTTTAATATTGTGCATATTTGTTGATTTGATTTCATGAATATAAACGTTGTTACGGAAATTTTCTTCATTTTTTGAACTTTGCGCGAGATCTAAACTTTGCGCTAGTTCTTCACAGGTTTGCGCTAGACTCATCTACTTTGCGTCATTATCATCCAAGGAATTCTACAAAGTTCGCAACAAATTCTGTTCTGATCACTTTGCGTCTCCAGTTTATAGCGAAAACGTGTAACGCAAAGTCAGTTTGCGTCTTTAGCGAGTAACGCAAAGTCAGTTTGCGTCTTCAGCGAGTAACGTAAAGTCAGTTTGCGTCTTCAGCGAGTAACGCAAAGTCAGTTTGCGTCTTCCGCGAGTAACGCAAAGTCAGTTTGCGTCTTCAGCGTGTAACGCAAAGATCATCTTGCGTTTCCTTCAGCTCGCGCAAAGTCCACTTTGCGCCACCATCGTTTCACGCAAACCTCAAGTTTGCGCCAGTGTGTATCTTTAAGTCTTGGATTTTTTCAGATCAAGTTTGTGTTAAAAATGTCTCTGCAAGCACAAATTTACAAGAATGACCTCATGATGTCATTGGGGTTTGATACACGCCATCCAGTACTGATTAATGAGAATGAATTTGAACCGTGGCAGGATCGGTTTATTAACTTCATTGAAAGACAACCAAATGGGGAGAACATGATGAAATCACTGACTCGGGGTCCTATGGAAACACCAAGGAAAGCTGTTCCAGCTACTGCAACTACTGCTGCTACCACTGTTGAGAAAGCTTTACGGGAATATGATGCTGATGAGATGTTACGACATCAAGCTGATAGCCAGGCCAAATCAAATCTGATCCTTGCTCTTCCCAACTCCATTTATAACATAATCGATTGCTTCAAACAGAATCCTATGCTGATGTGGACTCAACTTGAAAAGATTATGCTTGGTACTGCAATGTCAACTCAGTTGCGTCAGACTAGGTATATGAACAATTTTGAAAAGTTCAAGGCTAAGGATGGAGAAAGCTTGAAGAATGTATTTGACCGATTTTGGGCTGTCATCAACGATTTATACAAGATTAAAGTTAAGAAGACTGAATTGGAGGTTAATTTGAAATTTCTGAATGCTTTACAACCAGAATGGAACAAGTCATGCCACAGAATGAGAAACGATATCAGAATCTCAACCATGCCAATTCAGGAGTTATACGAAATCTTGATGACTGATGAATCTATGGTAATGGAGAAGAAGGCAAAAATGGATAAGAAGAACAAACCTCTATCAGTAGATCCCATTGCTCTTATAGCTAGCCAACTGGCTGAGCAAGCTTTGACCGAATCAGCTTATGATGGATCTACAGATGATGATGGTGAAGCACTCGAAAAGGCCATGATACTTTTGACTTAACACTATCAGAAGAGATTCAAGCACAGATCTGGTTCAAACAACCTGCGGTTTACTTCTGGTTCTAAAAAGATAGAACATGGTGCTCCTTCAAAGACATACACTCCAAAGTATGAACCAGCTAAGGTGGTTGAACAGAAGAAGGATGACAAAAAGGTGATAAACTGTTTTAACTGTGGGAAGCTTGGACATATGGTTAAGGATTGAAGAGTCAAAGTGGTAAAGGATGCTGCTTTTTACCGAAAGAAGTTGGCTCTAGCTGAAAAGAAGGAAAGTGGAACCATCCTGTTGGCCGAAGAAAAATACTGGTTGGATCATTAGGACAACGAGGCTGAAAATGAAGAAACTGCGGCCATGTGCTTTATAGGTGATGACAAATCTGATGATGAGGAAGAGGATACCTCATCTGATGTTTCTGAGGTAATATCTGCGTTTAACTATAATTTCTTCTTATCTCAAATGAATGTTTTTATCACTGCTTTGCATGATTTGCGCTCAAAGTTCGTATCTGAAAAGTTTAAAAATCAAGAAAAGTCAGATTTAATTGATAAACTGCAAATTTCTTGTCAGGATCGAATTCTCAACAAGAATTAATTCTCAGAAACAATATCAAAGAAGTTTGCGGAATAACACTTTGATATTCAATGAAACAGTAAATCAACACAGTAAATATGAATAACAAACTGTAAGCTTTTATTTGATGCTTTGCAGTTACAAGATTACTCACTCAACCTCAATATTGATGAACAGGCTCACCAATACGAATTCTACTTCTCTAGAATTAGGATCTATGCCTTGAGGTTGATTTTCTCTAGAAGAATGAAAACTGAAAGTTAAAAGTTATCATCCTATTCTAAACAATACTATATATATATACTGAATACAAAGATAATTACAATGAATAAAATATCTTCAGTATATCTTCTATGTATATCTCTAAGCTTCCATGTATATCCTTTCATACGAATCTTCATCATATAAGCAGTATTAATCTTCAGCAGCATTAACTTCCTTCTAGCAGCATTAACTACTAAACAGTACTAACCACTAGCAGTACTAACTAGCTAAGCAGTACTAACTTTGTTCAAGCAGTACTAACTTTGACTAGCAGTATTAATTAACACTAGCAGTAGTAACACTCAGCAGTACTAACCTTTATGTCTTCTAGCAGCATTAATATTGAACCAGCAGCATTAACCACACTTGATGAATTCTTCAGTTCCCAACAATCTCCCCCTAACTTGACTTTTAGGAAAAGAAGTCAAGTTCTTCAGATCTCTTTCAAGATGATTTCAACACCTCTGATTCAATTTCCCAAATTTGGATCTAGGCCTAAACTTTGATTTACAGTTCTTCTCACCACAATCTTGGCCATTTCTGAATCCTTTGTACAAACCAGTGTAGCTTTAAGCATCCCTTCTAACTTCTCCTTGCTATGCTCATATATTTTGTCCACCAAGTAGTATTCATGATAACAATTGTCAATAGTAATCATGTATACTCCACAGTTTTCAAACAGTATCCATTTGTCAATCTTCTTGAATATGAACTCATGCATATGATCTTTAATCCTATGGTGCACTCTTGCAGGATCAAACATCATGCACAAGTATTCCAATGTCACTTTGAGAAGATTCTCTTCAGTACCTTTCAACACAGGTTCATAAAGTTTCATCCCAACTTTATATAGTTCTTCCATATCAGCTCTTGAGCAACTTCTGATGACTTTCCCCCATGTTGAATAAGCTTCAAATGAACCATCAGCTCTTTTGATTCTGAAGAAATTCTTTCCATTGTCTCTCAGAATATCCCAGAAGATGATCTCTGGAGCTTGCATAGAGATTGGAACAGCTTTCAAAGGTTCCACTATTGTCATGTACGGATCCATACTTTCATCAGTTTGCTTAGTGATCTGCTCTGGACTCTGTACTGGCTCTGTTGGGGATGTGACTGAAGGTTCTGCTTCCTTTTCAGGTTCTTCCACCCTAGGCCTTTTCAACTGCCTTTTTGGAGCAATTGTTTTTACTCTTTTTCCAGACTTGGCTTCTCTACCAACATTTCCAGGTTCTTCCTTCTTCTCTTCTGCTTCTTCTTTGGAAGGTGTGGTTTTCTCAGGGAATGGTTGTTGGATGTTGAGATCATGTCTCTCTTTCATCCTTCTTTCTGCTTCTTCTTTGGAAGGTGTGGTTTTCTCAGGGAATGGTTGTTGGATGTTGAGATCATGTCTCTCTTTCATCCTTCTTTCTGCTTCTTCCCTTTGAGAGGAATCCCCTTGGAGCTTTGTCATTTCCTTCCTGTATAGCTCTTCAACCTGAGAGTATGCCATATGAGTAAACATCTCCCCCTTAACACCAATTGCACCTTTCAGGAAGTTTATCATCTTTTTTCTTTCCTGATTGGCCAAAAAGGTCTTGGATGGTTGTCTTTTCTGCTTTTTGAATGACATTCTTTTTACTTGTACTTGCTTGGCCTGAGCTGCTGTTTTCATGCCCTTCTGATACTCTTCATTTAGTTTTCTGGCCATATTCAGTGCAAGCTCTCTATCCTTCTCAGATTGAAGTTGTTCCTCCCTTTCCATTTCTGCCTGAAGCTGCTTTGCCACTTCTTCATCCAGTTCTATCTGAATTTTCTTCTTTGCAGGTTGTTCAGGTTCAATTATCTTAGCCATACCCTTTGTATCCTTCAACCCTGCCTCACTTCTTTCTTGTGTCTTCTTTTCAAGGTCTCCTTCATTGATGACTACTCCCTTAGCCTTTTGAGTAGCCTTAGGAGTGTCATTCTTTGCTTTTACTAAGGTTTCAGCTATTTCCAATTCTTCAACAGATAGCCCTGTTGCTGCTTGAACATTATATGTTTCTACTTCTTGTGCTTCTGTTTCTGCAGCTTTCTCCCCCTTAACATCAAATCCCATCTCAGAAATACTTTCTTTTTCTGCTTCAGCCTCTGAATTCTCCCCCTTGTTGAAATCATCTTCAACACTTGTCCTCCTCTTTAGCACAAACTGCTTCCTTCTCCTTTTTTGTAACAATCTTGTCACCATTTTCTTCAGTTTGGTGATCTGAACTTGTTGAGATAGAATAATCAGCTTCATCTCCTCTATTTCTTTTCCTTGCTTGATGACATCCTTGTTGATATTTCCCATGGTCTCCATCAATTCATCATAGTTATATCTGTCCTCACCTTCTCCAGGAGTGTTACCCCCTATTGAAGGATCATTGGATCTTTTATTAGTAGATGTCTTCTGCCTCGCACAAACACTATCCACCCCTGTGGTTTCTTGGCACCAGGGTCCTTCAAATGATTGCTCATTCAAAGTTGCCATGGGGGAGGTCTTATTGATGTTACCACTTTCCTCCTCTGTGCTAGCAGGAGTAGTGGCAGCCTCATCACCCATATGCTCTACCTCCTCCTCAGAGAGCACCTCCTTTGGGTTGGGAGACACCCTTGTGGTTTCCCTTTGGATATTCTCTAGGGGAGAATTCTCCCTTAGAGGGCTTAAAGGCTGAGTGGGTGATGGTACAAGAAGGGAAGGAGCCTTCTTTACCTGTTTTCTTTGATAAGTTTGGGTAATTGGAGAAGTGGGCTTATTTAGTAGGGACTGTGGGATAGATATAGAGTGGGAAGGTTGGGCTTGGCTCGCAGTGGATTGATCTAATGGGGGCCTTGACCCTGCTGCCATACCTTCATTGGGTTGGGACACCACCATCATTGTAGAGAACAATGGGGTGTCAACTCCTTCAGAGTCCCCAGCAGATCTTCTCATATTTGAGAAAACCTTGCCTTTGGGGGGTTTTGGTACATAAATTCCATCAGAATGAGGAATATCCGTCAATTCATGGTTGATAACTGCTTGAACAAACCTGGGATACATATAAAAGCTCTTTTTGTTTCCCATGTTTGAGACAAGATCATTGAAAATCATTTGTGAAAAATTGTACCTTCTGGAAGTGGCCAAACAGACCAAAGCATAAGCAATGGTACTGCTGAACTCACTCCATCCAGTAGTCTTTTTAGAAATGCAGTGCATCAAGGTATGAACAAGAAAACGCCATTGGGGTGAAAATTTAGCTTTTGAGAACTTAAAAATACCCAGTGGGCCTCCATACCCCATTCTTGTCAGAGTAGAAAACAGTTCATCATTAGGGATAGAAGTTATACCAGAGGTATCGTCTAGACGTAGACTGATGCGAACTATCTCTTCAGTAACTGTCAATGGATTGCCACATACTGTCGTCTTGATCATTCGCACACCATCCTCATTAACAATGGTGGCATGTGCCCAGAATTGCCTCTGATGCTCTATAAAGATAGTTGGAGACATAGTGAGAGCATGGGCAATGTGACTAGTCTTCAGAAAGTCGACTATCTGATGAAAGCCATCTGCTTGTTTTGGCTTTTGGAGCATTGCGATTTCATTGTGCTCGTCAATAAACGCCATTGATGCCATTTATCTTAGTGAAGACTTGCCTGAAAACTTCGAACTTGAGAGAGAAAGGGTTTAGAGCGCAAGTGAATAGTATGCAAAGAGTCGTTATAAGCTTTTAGGCGGGCAAAGAGTATTTATAGTATTCGGAATAGAAGCAGTATTAACCTATAGCAGTATTAACTACTGGCAGTATTAACTGCGAGCAGTAGTAACTAACTAGCAGTATTAACTAACTAGCAGTATTAACTAAAAGCAGTATTAACTGAAAGCAGTATTAACTAACTAGCAGTATTAACTACTAGCAGTATTAACTGCGAGCAGTATTAACTAACTAGCAGTATTAACTGCTAGCAGTATTAACTGAAAGCAGTATTAACTAACTAGCAGTATTAACTACTAGCAGTATTAACTGAAAGCAGTATTAACTAACTAGCAGTATTAACTACTAGCAGTATTAACTGAAAGCAGTATTAACTTACTAGCAGTATTAACTACTAGCAGTATTAACTGAAAGCAGTATTAACTAACTAGCAGTATTAACTACTAGCAGTATTAACTGAAAGCAGTATTAACTAACTAGCAGTATTAACTACTAGTAGTATTAACTGCACTTGTTCCTTTTAAGCTTGCTAATCACTGAGAACTGCTATGCATGTCCTGAAAAAGAATATTAGTAACACCAAGAATAACAAAATACAGGTATAAAACCACTTTTTGAGAAGAAGATTATTCAGAGTTTATCATTCCCACACTTGTTACCAAGAAAGTGAATCTACCCACATCAAAAGCTTTAGTGAATAAATCAGCAAACTGATTATCAGTGTGAACTTTGACAACTTGAATAAGTTTCTTTTCATTACAATCTCTTATAAAGTGAAACCTGATTTCAATGTGCTTTGTCTTTGAGTGCTTGACTGGATTATTTACAATCTTGATAGCACTGTTGTTGTCAATAAAGATTGGAGTGTGTAGAAAGGTTACCCCGTAATCCAACATTTGATTCTGAATCCATAAGACTTGAGAACAGCAACTTGCAGCTGCTATGTACTCTGCCTCTGTTGTAGATGTGGATACTGTGGTTTGTTTCTTGCACTGCCATGAGACTAGTCTTGCACCCAAAAACTGACATCCTCCAGTAGTAGATTTTCTGTCCAAGTTTGCCCCACCTAGATCACTATCTGAGTATGCTATTAGGTCAAAAGGTGAGTTATGAGGATACCAAAGTCCCAATCTGGGTTGCCCTTTGAGATATCTGAATATCCTCTTAACAGCTTGAAAGTGAGATTGCTTTGGCCTAACTTGAAATCTGGCACATACACAGACTAGAAACATAATATCTGGCCTTGATGCTGTGAGATACATGAGAGAGCCAATCATGGATCTATAATGATGCACATCCATATCCTCCCCCTCAAGATCTGCTGTGATCTGCTTGTGTGTTTCCATAGGTGTGCTGGCAGGTTTTGAGTCTGAGAAACCAAACTTGGTTAGAATATCCTGCACATACTTGGATTGACATATGAAAATGCCATCTGACTTCTGTAGAACTTGAAGTCCAAGGAAGAAAGTAAGTTCCCCCATGGAACTCATTTTGAACCTTTGATGCATTAAATCCTCAAACTCCTTGCACATGTTGTTTCTTGTAGAACCAAAAATAATGTCATCAACATATATTTGGACCAGCAAGATATCCTTCTTCTTTCTTTTGATAAATAGAGTCTTATCAATGACTCCTCTTTCAAAGTCATTTTCCAAGAGATAGGATGACAGGGTGTCATACCATGCTCTTGGGGCTTGATGTAGTCCATAAAGTGCTTTCTTTAATTTGTATACTCTGTCTGGATAGCTTGGGTTTTCAAACCCTGGTGGTTGACAGACATATACTTCTTCTTCAATTGACCCATAGAGAAAAGCACTTTTTACATCCATTTGGTAGACTTTGAAGTTCATGTAAGAAGCATAGGCTAGGAATAGTCTGATTGCTTCTATCCTAGCTACAGGTGCAAAAACTTCTTCATAATCTATGCCCTCTTCTTGAGTATAGCCTTGAGCCACCAGCCTTGCTTTGTTTCTTATAACAATACCTCTTTCATCTCTCTTGTTTCTGAAGATCCATTTTGTGCCAATTGCTCTGTGACCTTTAGGAAGGTCTACTAGATCCCACACATCTTGTAGCTTGAACTATAACAATTCTTCTTGCATTGCTTCTATCCAGCTAGATTCTTTCATAGCATCATGTGCCTTTTTAGGCTCAAGCTGGGATAGGAAACAAGAAAGCACCGTATGCTGTTGATCTTGCATTTCCTGAAGTCTGCTTTGATGTCTAGTCATCATAGGAGAAGATATATCTCCTATTATCAACTGTGGAGGATGATTCTTCTGAACTCTGGTGTTGTGACTAGGTTCTTCATTTAATCCAGCCTCAAGATTAGATTCATGCAACTCATCTGAAGTATTTTCAGGTGCTACTTCATTGTTTTCTTGAGTCTCCTCATCTCTAGTGTCTTTTTCAATCTGACTTGATTCAGAAAATGATTCCTTTTCACAGTCTTCAACTGAATTTACTGTGGGTATGGGAAAAATCACAGATTTAGATATACTTTCTTGAACTTGTGTGATCTCTGATTCCCCACCACCTGTTCCTGTATACTCATTACTGAAACCAAAAGAGTTAGTTAGTGAATCAATGTCAAATAGCCACTGAGGTCCAGACCCAACAGGATTTGGTGTGTTCTCATTGCATTTGACATTGTCACTTTCTTCAATTATTCTAGAAGAAGAGTTAAAAACTCTGTAGGCCTTACTCTGAGATGAATATCCAACAAGAAATCCATCATCTGCTTTGCTATCAAATTTACCTAAGTGAGATTTGGTATTTAGAATTGTACAAGGACACCCAAAAGGTTTAAAGAAACCAATAAAAGGTTTTCTTTTATTTAAAAGCTCATATGGGGTCTTGTTCTTTTGCTTGACTATTAGGACTCTGTTTTGGACATAACAAGCAGTATTAACTGCTTCAGCCCAGAAGGTAATTGGCAATTTTGAATCAGCCAACAGAGATCTAGCAGCCTCTATTAGTGTCCTATTTCTCCTTTCAGCAACACCATTCTGTTGAGGAGTCCTAGGAGCACTATATTGTCTCTCAATACCTTTCTCTTCACAAAAGGTGTTTAGATCATGATTTTTAAACTCAGTTCCATTATCTGATCTAATGACTTTTACTCTTTGATTAGTTTGGTTTTCAATTCTTAGAATAAAGGATTTGATAAGACCACTTGTTTCATCCTTAGTCCTTAGAAAATATACCCAAGTAAATCTGGAGTAATCATCAACAATAACCAAGCAGTAAGATTTCTTGCCTATACTCATAACATTTGTAGGACCAAACAGATCCATATGCAATAACTGGAGATAAGAAGAAACAGAATTTAACTCTTTGGTCTTATGAGAAGTTTTGTGTTGTTTGCCTTTAAGACAAGCAACACAATGATCATCACATGAAAAGACTTTTGATGGTAAACCTCTTACAAGGTTATTTTTAACAAGATTGTTCATAGTCTTGAAATTCATGTGACACATCCTTCTGTGCCAAAGGGAGGATTCATCTATAGAAGCTTTTGAAACAAGACAATTTAAAGATGAATCACTATCAACATTGTCCAAATCAAGACAGTAAACATTGTCCTTCCTTGGAGTTCTAAGTAGTATCATGCTTTCATCAACTACCTTGAACCCTGGAGCAAGAATCATACACTCAGTATTAGTAAATAATATACTATGTTGTTTGTCACAAACCTGTGATACACTTAACAGGTTGTACTTTAATTGATCAACATAGTAGACATCCTCAAATGTCATCTTACCTTTGGTGACATTACCTTTTCCACTTATCTTACCACCAGTAAGATTGTCTCCAAATGCAACATGTCCTCCATTAATTTGCTTGAAATCCTGAAGGCATGACATGTTGCCAGTCATGTGCCTAGAGCAACCACTATCAACATGCCATATGCTCTTTCCCTTGAGCTGTTGGTTGCCCTGCACATTAAATAAATCAATTAGTATGATTGGGGACCCAAGCCAAAGTGATCTTGGGTCTTCCTTTCTCATCAAAGTATTTACATTCCTTTTTAATGAGGTTTCTAAACTCAGAGTACTCTTTATTAGAGTACTTTGTCAATATGATTGGCTTAGCAGAATCAACACTAGAAGCAGTATTAACCTTAGAAGTACTAACAGAGTTAGCAGTACTAACAGGTTTAGCAGTACTAACCTTGTTAGCAGCATTAACATTGTTAGCAGTAGTATTACTTCTAGCAGCACTATCATTGTCAGCAGCACTATTTGTGGTAGCAGTACTAACAGTTTTAGTGCTTTTAGGAATCCACATATTGACACTTTCTTTAACAGAATACTTTTTCTTCATGTGGCTTTTAGTTTTAACAGTTTTCTTAGCCACATGGTTCTTTTCAATTTTCTTATAAGCAAAGGGTTTTTGCATGGATCTTTGGAAATTCATTCTTTGGTTCATAGGATTGAAATAACAGAATTTTGCAAGATGATTCAATTTGCCACAGATAAAACAAGGTTTTGGTCTATTGATTTTACTCAGATCAACCCCTTGTTTATGTGCCCATTGATTATTCCAGTTTCTTTGATTTCCCCTCTTTTTGTCCTGTTTTTGGAGCTCATTTTTCTTACAAGCACACTGTTTGCAAGGACCTGGATTCACAACTGTGGTCTGTTTATAATGGACCTTACCAGACTTTTCCTCTGTCTTCTCTATGTTCTTGGATTTGATCCAAGCCCTTCCACAATCCTCATTGGTGATAATGTTGTTTTCTATAGAAATCTCACCACTCACCTTGTTCTTCTTACTCTTGCCAACCTCTTTCTCAGTCTTATCCTCAACAATTACCTCATCTAAGGGATCTATTTCAGTGGCTCCCTCAGGCAAGTCCTTCCTATCTTTGGTGTCTAACAGGTCTGAAGTAGGAGAAATGTAATTGTTGTTATATGGTGGAGGTGTAGCATTATACCCAATTCCTCTTCTCAACTTATCATGAATCTGATTTTTCAGTAAGGAGTCCATTGCTTTAGAAGCATTGGAAAACTTTTCTACATCAAGCTTAACCTTGGTTAACTCCTCTTTCAGTTTTTCACTCTCCTCTTTAGATTTGGTCAGTTTAAGTTCTAAATCCTTTTTCTCCCACTGCCAGTAATTGGTGTCATATGAGTGTTGAAGTTCATTGGCTTGAAAACCTTTGATCTGATCTTCAAATCTCTCTACAATCCTTATATAGTCTTTGATATCTTTTTCTAATCTCTTAAGGTCATCACTCATCTTCTGATTGTGATCCCTGTACCTTTTAACAGTGTCTATGCAAGTTTTAGAACAGAGATTAGAACTTACCTCAGATGGGAGATCAGATACTTTAGCCATAAGAGCTTGATTCTGAATAGCTTCTTCTGCTTGATCACTCCAATCAAACCCCATTCCTTGTTGAGAAACAAGGGCTTGAGCAGAGTTTCTGTTGTTATTGAAGCTTCCAGATTGAGTTTGTTGGTGATTGTTGTGAGACACTTCACTTCTGCATTCTCTAGCAAAATGTCCCTTCAGATGGCATTTGTAGCATTCCACCTTTGATTTATCAAACCCCGCTCCATCTTCTTTTCTTTGGGAAAAGTTGTTTCTCCCAGTCCTCTTTATAAACTTCTTAACCCTCATGGAGAGCATGGCCATCTGCCATTTAATATCCATCTCTTCCAGATCATCTGGATGAAGTTGTTCTAAGTCATCATTAATCAAAGAGGAATTTCCATGATTGGAAAGAAAAGCTTCAAACACAGAATCAGTGCTTTTATCTTGATTTGTTCCAGTAGCAGCATTAACTAATTCAGGGTTAGCAGTAGAATCAATTGATGCTGATAAGAGTGCAGCATTATGAATATATCCAGAAGGCTTCTTCTTTGCCTCCACCTCAACTTCAAATACTCTAAGATCATTGTACAGATCATCAAGTTCTTTTTCTTCCAACTGATCATTCTGTCTGAATGACACAGTGTACATGGTCCATTCATCTCCAAGGGACCTTAAGAACTTTCTGTTCACATCATCTTGATCAATCTGTACTCCCATAGTAGCTAGTTCACCAATTAGTTTATTAAACCTGTCAAAAGTTTGAGTCATTGACTCATTCTTAGTTGAGATGAAGTTTTCATACTGTTGTTTTAAGATTGCCTTTTGATTTCTCTTGGTACTTTTAGTACCTGAGAATCTCTTCTCTAGAGCATTCCAGAGCATTTGTGCATCAGTACAATTGCAGAATTGGTGTTGATACTCATTTGGAATGGCCAAGAGCAGTGTTCTCAAGGCTTTCATCTCTATCTGCCTTGTCTTCCTGTCTGCATCTGTCTTTGGAGGGGTTCTTTTGCCATCTTCACCAATCTTTCCTGCATCAGATGGGCCATTCTCAATGATGTCTCACATAGAGTAATATGTGAGGAGAATATATTGCTTGATTCTGATTTTCCACATGTCAAATTCATTGGATCTGAGCATTGGAACTTTTGATACCAAAGTACTGCTTGATTCTGTAAGATTTTCCATGATGAATAGTTTGTTTCTGAGAAATCAGGCTCTGATACCACTTGTCAGGATCGAATTCTCAACAAGAATTAATTCTCAGAAACAATATCAAAGAAGTTTGCGGAATAACACTTTGATATTCAATGAAACAGTAAATCAACACAGTAAATATGAATAACAAACTGTAAGCTTTTATTTGATGCTTTGCAGTTACAAGATTACTCACTCAACCTCAATATTGATGAACAGGCTCACCAATACGAATTCTACTTCTCTAGAATTAGGATCTATGCCTTGAGGTTGATTTTCTCTAGAAGAATGAAAACTGAAAGTTAAAAGTTATCATCCTATTCTAAACAATACTATATATATATACTGAATACAAAGATAATTACAATGAATAAAATATCTTCAGTATATCTTCTATGTATATCTCTAAGCTTCCATGTATATCCTTTCATACGAATCTTCATCATATAAGCAGTATTAATCTTCAGCAGCATTAACTTCCTTCTAGCAGCATTAACTACTAAGCAGTACTAACCACTAGCAGTACTAACTAGCTAAGCAGTACTAACTTTGTTCAAGCAGTACTAACTTTGACTAGCAGTATTAATTAACACTAGCAGTAGTAACACTCAGCAGTACTAACCTTTATGTCTTCTAGCAACATTAATATTGAACCAGCAGCATTAACCACACTTGATGAATTCTTCAGTTCCCAACATTTCTTTAAAAGATGAAAAATCAATTTTAATTGATACAAAAGAGAAATTTCAAAAGCAGTTACTTGATCTAGAAAATTCAAATCAGACTTATCGTGATTCGTTAACTGAAATGACTTCTTCAAATCAAAATCTTTCTGAGAAAATAATTGTTTTAGAAAGGAAATTATATAAAAGAGAACAATCTGAGCAAACTATTTACATGAACAAACCAAGGAGTGAAGAAGCTATAAAGGAAAAGTGGCGACTTGGTTTCGAAAATCCGCATTTTTTAAATCATGCTAAAAATGAAGTTCCTACTTTATACGAATATGATCATTTTACTCTTGCAAGATATGCTTTCTCAGTTTAAATTCTTTTGGACAACTGAGAAACAAATTTTGGAAGAAGAAAATTTGAATAGAATGAAAAACAAGAGGATGGAAATGCCATTTGTTTACACCTCTGAAAATGCAAAGTATTTTCCTGATCAATCTAAAAAATACAGAAAATTTCAAAATATGTTAAATATCAAATCTTCCAATAAATCTTCATTTTCAACAGATTTTGATGATATTTTTACTAACACTGATAAGGAAAATGTATCTCCGGTGTCTTATGATACTAAGAAATACATCCCCCATTAGTGTTAGAAGGTAAGATTGTTGATCTTGAAGATAGATTGGAAGAACAAAATCTTCAAACTTGTTTAGAAAACGATTTATTTCTTTTTATAATGAAAACAAGTTTTGAAGATAAAATTTCTTCTGGATTGTCAAAAGATTCTAAGGAAAATTCTAAAGTTTTACAAAATAATGGCCATTTGCGTTCCACGTTGGAAACGCAAACTGATGATTTGCGCATGCAGTTGGACGCGCAAAGCTCAGTTTGCGCCTCCAATGTAAAACGCAAACCTCCTCCAGACTTGCGCAATTTTGAAAATATTCACTCCGAGGCTAGTTCTTCAATGTCAAATGCTAAGACTGATTTCTTTGATAAAGTTTCTTTTTCTGATTCAATTATTGATGATTCTTTACTGCTAAATGCTCAATTTTATAAAAAGAAGCGTAAAAGAAGAAGATCAAAGAAGTCAAAGAAACATGATGCTGTCTTATCTGAAAATTCTAATGTTTCTGATCTTTCTTCTTCAGATCGGACTGTGAGGAAGTCATCAAGGCAGATTTGGAGGATGAAACAACAAATTTTAGAATCTGAACTGCTAGGAGTTAACTGTGTAGACACTCTTTGTGATTCTGATACATTTGCTTCATGTAATAAAAACCCAAAATATTCTTTTCAGTAAATGTTTGATATATCAAAGAATATCTCATATGCTTCTTCTAGTTCTGATTCTGATAATTGTGTTTTATCTTCTATTGATAACTGCTTTCATTCTTGCATGAAAAATAAATCTGTGAAAAATAAAAGACATAAATCTAACAAGGGACCCATAAGCATATGGGTACCTAAAAAGGTGTAGTTTCTGTGTGTGCAGCTAAGTCAATTATGGTATCTGGACTCGGGATGTTCAAAACATATGACTGGCAACAAATCTCTTCTGTCTAATTTTAAAGATAAATGTTGCGGTCGTGTGAAATTTGGTAACTGTGAGACAGCTCCGATTCTTGGTTATGGTGATCTAGTTCAGGGTAACATAACAGTAAAAAGAGTAAGCTACGTCGAGGGTCTAAGTCACAACCTTTTCAGCATAGGACAGTTCTGCGATAAAGACCTTGAAGTCAGCTTCAAATCCAAAAGAGTTGCAGTGAAGAATGATAATGGCAAGGATCTTCTGGTGGGAAAAAGACACTCAAATTTGTATACCATTGATCTTTCCAAGATCAAAATTCCTTCAGATATTTGCTTTCTTTCTAAAGCTTCAGTTCAAGAAAGTTGGATTTGGCACAGATGTTTAGCTCACCTCAACTTTAAGTATATGGATCGCCTGGTCAAGAATGATTCAGTGAGAGGTCTTCCAGTTCTCCGTTTCCAGAAAGACCATCTATGCCAGGATTGTGAGAAAGGAAAAATTAAGAAAGCTCCTCACAAGCCTAAACCTGAACACTGCACGTCAGCTATTCTTGATCTTTTGCATGTTGATTTGTGTGGTCCAATGAAGACGAAGAGTTTAGGACATAAGAAATATGTTTTGGTGATTGTTGATGATTACTCCAGATATACTTGGGTAAAATTTCTGAAGTCAAAAGACGAGACTCCTGAAGTACTCATCAACCTTATCAAGACAACTCACACAAATAAGCAGAAGCAAGTGAAAGTGGAAAGATCTGACAATGGCACTGAATTCAAAAACAGTACTCTTCAGGCATTCTATGAATCTCAAGGAATACAACAACAATTTTTTGTTGCACGAACTCCCCAACAGAACGGTGTTGTTGAAAGAAGAAACAGAACGCTTGTTGAGTCCGCCAGATCAATGCTCGCTTATTCAGGTCTACCTTTGTCTTATTGGGCTAAAGCAGTGTCAACTGCCTATCATACACAGAACAGATCAATTCTGCATCGTCGTTTCAACAAAACACCGTATGAACTTATGAACGGCATCAAACCGAACATCAAGTATTTCAAGTCATTCGGGTGTAAATGCTACGTTCTGAATGACAGGGAGAATCTCAACAAGTTTAGTCCAAAGGCAGACGAGAGTGTATTCGTGGGTTATTCTTCAAACTCTGTTGCTTATAGAGTTTTTCTGATCTCTGTAAGAAAGGTCATAGAGAGTGTCAATGTAAAATTTGACGAAGCTGCTGATTTGGTTTCTAGTCACTTAGGCTCAGAACCCGCTTTTACTGGCAATTCAGTTTCTGAACAAATCAATTCAGAACCTGCTCTTTCACCAAATAACCAGGATTCTTCTACTCCCTCTCCTAATCTTTCTGATCTTGATTTTCTGTTTGAAATTTTTTATGATGATGTGCCTAGATCTAACTCTGAACATGTTTCTATTGTTTTGAATCAGGAAACTGAGAGCTCATCTATTACAAATTCCGCTGCATCAATCTCTGACAATGATGCTGCTCCAGTCTCTCCTGTTAAACAAGAACTGGCACAACAAGATTTTGTTCATTAAGACAATGTTCAATCAGAAACTGAGCCTATTCATGAAGAACATACTCCAGAAGAGTCTATTCAAGATCAACCTGTTCAAGAGGAATCACTTCAGGAAGAGTACAGAATGATGTTATTCAACAAACTGTTCCCGAATCTGATTCTTCATCTAATGTAGAAGTTTCTGAACCTCCCTCTCTTCAATTAGAAGTGGTTCAAGTTGTAATTGATCCTCTCCCCCATACAACAAAATGGACAAGATCTCATCCAATTCATCAAATTATTGGAGATCCTCAAGCCAGTGTTTCTACACGCTCCAAGTAGGCTACTTCCAACGAATGTCTCTTCACTTGTTTCCTAAGCAAGATTGAACCTACAAAAGTTTCTGAAGCGTTGGAGGACCCGGATTGGATTATTGCTATGCAAGAGGAACTTAATCAATTTGATGCGCTCAAAGTGTGGAGACTTGTACCAAGGCCGAAAGGAAAAAGTGTTATTGGCACTAAGTGGACTTTCAAGAACAAAAAGGATAAATATGGTATCATCGTGCGAAACAAAGAAAGGTTGGTAGCCAAAGGATATCGACAAGAAGAAGGTATTGACTACGACGAAACATTTGCACCCGTTGCCAGATTGGAAGCTATCCGAATGTTTCTTGCCTTCGCTGCTTATCGCAATTTCACAGTATATCAAATGGACGTCAAGACTGCATTTCTAAATGGCAAGCTGAAAGAAGAAGTATATGTATCTCAGCCAGAGGGATTTGTTGATAAAGATCGTCCAGATTACGTATATTTTCTCGATAAAGCATTGTACGGCTTGAAACAAGCTCCACGGGCGTGGTATGACGAGTTGTCAGCTTTCTTAATCAAATCCGGCTTCACCAAAGGCTCGATCGATACTACTCTTTCTATATATCATTCGAACTTGGATATTTGCTTAGTACAAATTTATGTTGATGATATTATTTTCGGTGCTACTAACAAATCTTTGTGTACATGGTTTTCTGATCTTATGACCTCTAGATTCCAGATGATCATGATGGGAGAAATCAATTTCTTCCTTGGCTTACAAGTGAAGCAGCTTCCTAATGGTATCTTCATCAACCAGTCAAAGTATGTATTTGACATCTTGAAGAAATTCAAGATGGACAAATCTACTTCAATCGGAACACCGATGGCTCATGGTGCCAAAATCGGACTCGATCCAGATGGAAAAGCTGTAGATCAAAAAACATATAGAGGAATGATCGGATCACTGATGTATCTAACTGCAAGTCTCCCGGACATAATGTTTTCGACATGTTTGTGTGCCAGATTCCAAGCCAAGCCTAAAGAATCTCATCTACTAGCAGTCAAGCGTATTTTTAGATATATTAAAGGAACTCCTTATTTAGGTTTATGGTATCCTAAAAGTTCTGACTATAAATTGATTGCTTATTCAGATGCAGATTATGGCGGTAATCAATTGGACCGGAAGAGCACCTCAGGTCATCTTCAGTTTTTAGGTGACAGACTGATAAGTTGGGCGTCGAAAAAGCAAAATTGCGTTTCTATATCAACAGTCGAAGATGAATACGTCGTTGCAGCTAGTTGCTGTGCTCAAGTGCTCTAGATGAAAACGCAACTTCATGATTACGGAATGCTATACAAGACAGTGCCAATATATTGTGACAGCAAGTCCGCAATTGCCATATCAGTCAATCCGGTTCAGCATACCAAGACCAAGCACATGGATATGCGGTACCATTTCATAAAGCATCATGTGGAAGAAGGTACTATTGAATTATATTTTGTACCAACTGAATATCAATTTGTTGATATCTTTACAAAAGCCTTAGATGAAAAACGTTTCAATTTTTTGCTTTCAAAATTAGACATGTTGAATTTAAAAGTTTAAATCTTTACAAATTTTATTCTATAAAATAAAATTTTACAGATTTTATTTCTTTTGAATAAAATGTATGTCTATGATCTTTTACAAGCTATTTGTTTATATTAAAGTTTTATATGTTCAAATTTCAAGTCTTACAAAAGTCGAAAAGTCAACAACATGTTTGTAGCTTTTGATACTGCTTTAAAGATATGTGAGTCGGAATTTTTATAGTTTACTTTGCTTAGACTATCTAAATCATCAGAATTATAGATCGGAATGAAAATATGGGCTAAGCATTTAGACATTGATCTAAGTGATTGAGATGAATTATAAATTCTTAAAATACAGAAATTTCTGAGTTTAAAAGTTTGTACCTGTGACCTTTCTGGTTTGGGAAAGTAAATTTCGTGGGATGCTTGTCATCTGGTCCCCTAAGGTCAATTAATCTGGGAGTGATCGAACCCAAATCCTTCTATAGAACCAGATCGAAAGTCATGTTTTACTGGTATGAATGGGTTTAGAATATGTCGATGTAGCCTTTCTGATCCGGGAAAGTAAGTTCCAAGGGGTGCTTGACACCTAGTCCCCTAAGGCCAACTGGTCTGGGAGTGGCTGACCCAAATCCTGCAATAGGGTCAGATAGAAAGTTACGTTTACGGCATGTTCTTTACTTAATTAACTCTCTGATTAAAAGATGCCAAAGTGCACATCACTTTAAAGATGCCAAAGAGCACACTCATGTGAAGATGCCAATGTGCACAATGCTAAAAGATGCCAATGAGCACACATCTCATGATACTTGGTGATATGTTTGAGTTGCGATAAACCTGTAAATTTGTGAAAGTCTTAATTTTTGATGGCTTAGTGTTAGTATTTTTAGAATTGCATTTTTCTTGAAGCTAATCGAAGTTCGCATGCGAGCACACTGAATAGATAGCTGGAAGTTTTTGAAACTGAACATGTCTTAACTTGATATGCAATGAAACTTGTTTTTTGTATCCAACAACATATGCTCGATTTCAACTGATTGATAAATCTGTGATATTTTACTTAGTAGACTTTAATTTGTTTAGTCTTTAAAATTTTATATGTTCAGTTGTTTCAAAATTTATATTCAGTTTGATTTTCTTTTTACACTGATGTCTTAATGTTTGTGTATCCATATTTTTGTACAATGGTTTGTGCATTTTTCGAGGGGGAGAGAAATTCTGACTGCAAATTTGGCAAATATTCTGTTTTTGAGGGGGAGTGAATCTACCTGCTAAAATACTTCACGTGCTGATCAAAATTTAATCAGGTAAGTATTTCTGATAATTTTATGCAAATGTTGATCTGATTTGTTAAATCCTGTGCATTTGTGTAGGGGGGAGTAAAAGGGATATTCAGGTAAATTTTCAATTTTATGTACTTTTATTTTTTTAGAGTGTTATTTTTTTTAGGTGTTCTTTATTTTTTTTAAAGTGTAGTATAAATAGTGTTGGGTATGTTCATTTTTTTTCCCTTTCTCGCTCCAATTCACATTTTGAATCAAATCAACTGTTCATCTTCTCTCTCACTTCACTGTGCGCCGTTTCTTTGTCATTGTTTCAGATTGCTAATCTTTCGATCAGGTTTGTGTTCCATTTTAGTTTTATTGTGTATTTGTAGTTATGAATAGTTTAGCATTGCCTTTATTTGATTTTTATTTCATTATATTCACTGTGCGATTTTCTTTTACTGTTCATCGTCTTCAACATCAGTTCGCGCTCTTCATAATTAAATCCACTTTTGGGTTTGATTTAGTTCTCATTTTCTTTCGAACCTCAGGTAAGTGTTCTTACTATATAATTTGTTGTTTTGTTGTTTTAATTTTCGTGACTGTTCATCTGGGTTTTTTCAAGTTTTCAAATATTTTGGGTTGAAAACTGATTTTAATCAGTATATCTTTGCTCGAAATTGGTATATAATTGTTTGTATATATTTTTCGAATCACCAATTTCAGTTTCAAACCGATTTATTTGCATTTTTGAAATATTAAAGATGAACTCGCGAAAACCTGTGTTCTAGGGTTTCTTTGGATATTTTGAACATGACTCAGCTTTGCGTATCACGTTGGTCACGCAAACCTAAGTTTGCGTTACCCGTTGGTCATGCAAACCTAAGTTTGCGTTACCAGTTAGTCACGCAAACCTGATTTGCGTTATGTTCTTGATACGCAAACCGTGTTTGTGTTGTGTGCTTTTTTTTTGTTTGAAGTATAGTTTGCGTATCAAGTAAGTCACGCAAAGCTTACTTTGTGTTTCTAACGAAATACGCAAAGTTTACTTTACGTGATCAACTTGAAACGCAAACCCTCTTTTCTTGTGTTGTTCTGTCAAGTGTAGTTTGCGTATCACATTGGTTGCACAAAGTTTACTTTGCGTTACAAGTTGGTCACGCAAAGTTTACTTTGCGTCACCTATGTGTCACGCAAACCTTGTTTTGTTTTGTTTGTTGTTGAAAATTTTTCTAAGTATAGTTTTCATCACAAGGTTCTCATGCAAAGTCTACTTTGCGTTATGCACTGGTTACGCAAACCTTAGTTTGCGTTTCAAGCTTGTCACGCAAACTTCTCTTTGCGTTTCTAGTTCATCACGCAAACCTTCTTTGCGTTTCCTTCTTGTCACGCAAACCATACTTAGAAATTTTTTCATCTTTGTGTTTTTCTTCTTTTGTCTTATTTTTCTTCATTTATGTTTTCCAGGTTATTCAATGGCTTCTCAAACCAACATTGATCCAGTAATTCAGGATGAGAATGTTATTCTCGATGATCCTTCTGATCGGGCTTCTCATTAGACGCCTATGCCGTCTGTTCCTTCTGTTGGAGCAAATCTGACCATTTCTAGACGTTCACCAAATGATGTTTTTCCAACGATCATGTACATGCCGTACAAGTCGAACAACTACCACGTAGATTTTGATCGAATCAAGATTCATCTGGGGATACGCTCAATTCTAAAAGGTCATCCACTTGCTCCTGCTCTCTCTTACTGTGCAGATGTTCCTGAAGTTTATCTACAGTAGGCGTGGCATACCATTACAAAGAATGATCTTGCTCGACCTCATCGATTCGATTTACAGATTGATCAATTTGATTCGTTCTTATCATACAAGCGTCTGCGGCTTATATTAGAACTTCCAGAACCGAACTCTCGACAAGGGCGCACTTCTTACGATCAGTTTCCTTCTGAAGAGGATGTTCTTGAAGGAATCAGAAATCTGGGTTATCTGGGCAATCTGACTCGGGTCAGTGACTTTGATAAGTCAAATCTTCCTCTTGTCTGGTATGCATTGTTCTCAGTTCTCAACAGATGCTTGACTTCTAAGCATTTTGGCACTGACAATGCCAGTCTACACTAACGGAGGTTATTCCATGTAGTTGTCTATGACTTGCATGTCGACTATACCTACATCTTCTGGACTGAGTTATCAGAGAGACTTCAAGACAAGAAGACAAACAAGAAAAGAAAATTCATTCCTTTTGCCAGATACATGAAGCTAATTGTTCGTAGCATGCTAAGAAGTAATTCAGTCATTCCTCATCGCTTGAATTTGCCTCAGATCCTTGATTCTGAAATGACATATATTCAGAAACAGAAGCAATCGTTCAACTTTTCGATGACTATTCCGTATGTGCTTATCGCACAGTATGCTGTCATGACAGATGACGATGTTATTCAGTACTGTATGGAGAACGAATTTTTGGAAGCAGATCAGGAAGAGCTGATTCGTGATGACCAAGCAGAACAGTCACATGCTGAACATGAAGTTGAAGTATCTATTTCCAATCAAGAGGTTCAAGCAGTTGCTACTCATCAAATTGGTGATGTTCTTGCTTCTATTGCTACTGAATCTGATGTTCATGATACTTCTTCTGCTGCTGCTGATGCATTTACTGATGATAGAGATAGAGATGTTAATGATGGTGCTGTTATTGCTAGTGATAAAGATGAGGATGAAAGTGATTCTGATGATGATGATAGTGATCATGCTGATCAACCGAGTATTCAAGTTTATGAAAGGAAGACCAGGACACCGGAAGTGATTGTTCAAGAGGATATTCTTTCTGAAGCTGAATCTGTTCCCATCAATCCAAGAGTTGCTGATATACATGTCGATGAACTTGATTTAGCATTTGCTAATGTTTCAACACATCATCGGGTTCTAGATACTGTTGTTTCTCCGTCTTCTCTCGAGCCTTCTTCTAGGGTCGAAACTTCTTCAGTCGAGGTACGGGATTCAATAGCGAAATTTTCTACTATGAATGATGTGATTCGACAGATGAATGAGTAGTTTGAAGAACACAAGAATTCGGAAATTCAGAAGTTACGTGCTTTCTTAAAGGGTAAGATGCCAGAGATTGATACATCCTCAATACTTGAAGTAATTCCTTTCAGACGCCCATCTGGGGTGGTTATTAGAGACTCGTCTACCGCTGTTCAATCATCTGCTCCAACAATCATGACTATTCCTCAACCTCCACCGTTTTTACAGTCTGTTGGTGTTTCTACTTCTACAAGTCCTCCTGTCTCGACTTCAAGAACTCCAGTCTCCGATCTTCCAATTTTAGAGTTGACATATTTGCTCTATGCTCGACTTCTCTCTATGTCGCCGCCTGAACATCAAGATCAAGATCTTATCTCTCTTTTATGGAATTTCCAACCTAATCCGCCTCCAGTTTCCACTTCTGATTCTGACAGGATTTCTGTGCTATCTGACGAGTTCCATGCTTTTAGATCTGAAGTTCGAACAAGTTTTTCTGATCTGAAAACTTTTATGTCTCAAGCCTTCTCTGATTTATCTAACAGGCTTGATCTTCATGAACAAAGTTGCAGATCTGAAACCGATCCGTCTCTGAAACGAAGACATGACCAGGATGATCCAGATCATCAAGGTCATGAGGGGGAGATGAGTAAGAGACAAAGAGTGGAAGGGTTGTCAGCAAGAGAAGATCAGACACAAGAAGAGGCTTCTGACAAAGGAAAGAGCACTGATAATGTCCAGGATTGCAGTGTTCAAGATCTAATGGATGTTATGCTTGATAATATTGATTTATCTTCAATGTCAAATGTTATGAACTTTTCTGAACAAAATATTGAAAATAACATGCAAATTGTTGTGTATGTTGATCCTGATTTTTCTCAACAGCCAATTGATATAGAGGATTCAGAAGCTGCAAATGACATGAGGTCATATTTTGCAAACTTCATTGAGATAAATTCTGATGATGATGATGATGTCAGATTTGAGAAGATCTTCCAAATTAAAGAAGAGGATTGTGATGACATAGTCATTATTTCTGATACTGAAGATGACTCTATGTTTATGTATGCTAAGGATAAAGAAGAAGTAGACATGTTGTATAGAGATCTTCCATCTCAAGATGAGGTTCCTGAAACTATTCCTGTAGCTTCTCAAGTTCCTGAATCTGCTCTAGTTATTTCTATTCCTGTTGTTAGTTCTGCTCCGACTACCTCTGCTCCTTCAGATACATTTGAAGTAGGCCAGTCGTCTAGAGCACAAGTTGATGATCTTTCTTCTGAACCTGTGGCTCCTCAGAATATTCAAGAAGAAGGACCAGACTTGTCCAGACAACAGAGGCAAAGAAATCTTCAACATCAATATATGGCATCAAGACTGAGAACTGCTTTTCTAGAAGACACTCAGAGAAATATCTTCGTTTCTAGAAGAAGGGCAATCAACATTTATGCTATTCTTGGTGTTGAAAAGGAGGAAGAAGCTTATCAGTATGAATATTTGATGCTAATCAAGTGCCAACGCCGTAGAAACGATGGTGTTTCTTCTCCACATCTGATTGTTCGAGTTATCAGCGTCACAATAAACAAGCTAGTTAATATCTGGTATCCGGAATTTGTTGTGGAAAGAAGAGATTGCAATCGATACACCTTCTCTGAGGAAGATTTTTCTGATCTTTCTATGGATGATATTGAGTTTCTATATGACCATTTCAAGAATCGTTATCACAAAACTCAAGATATTTCTCAAGCTCTGTTTGCTATCAAAAGGTTTATTCGACGGCAAATCCGTTTCTTCAGAGTGTTTGATTTCTAGATGGGCGTTGAAAGCTTTCAACCAGTTGTAAATTTTCTGAGGCCCAATCAAAGCTTGCCAGACTTAGCCTCTTATCTTTTATTCACTGTAGTTCAAGATCCATATGGAGTGGTCTAAAAAAATGGCTCAAATCAGAAATGTTTTCTCAGATTTGAAGAAATTGCTCATTACTCAGATGGAACTTTAAAGATAATCAAGCTTCAGTTGGAACAACGTCTGAAAGATGCTCAAAGAAGATTTTTGGAGTCAAGAAGCAAAGATTTTCTGGTTGATAATGACGAGATTCGTCTTCTTAAAAGGACTCTGAATACAATTCATGAGAGATTGAATCTCCGCTCAACTCTAAGACGACTGGAAGTTTTAGTTGGTTTGAATAGACTTCGTCAAAGAGAAGAGCGTCAAAGATTTTTCCAAAGTCGTCTTGTTGGTCAATGCCATTTTAGAAGATTTTTTAAGACCACGACGCCAATGATTACTAATGGGGAGATTGTTAGATCTGTTTTTATAGTAATCATTGTGTTTATTTCCTAGTCTAAACTGGTCTTAATGTTGTAATCTGTTTTGTTAAGGCTAGGGGTATTTAAGTCCCCTTAGAGCCTTTGTTTTGTATATTTTGAACTCATTTTGAATATCATATTACATTTTGGAGCGTATTGACTTTCTCTCTCTACTTTCTCTCTCTAAAGATTTAGAGATTATTGGACTTTCAATACTAAGTCAACATAGTTGACTTTACAACTCAAAACCTTGGACTAATAAACTATTACAACTTTAGACCCTCTCTTTAATCTTGAATACAATTCTAGTCTAACAATCTCCCCCTTTAGATTCAAGATTAAAATTTTTTTGACAATTATCTTCAAGTCTTCTTATCTTCATAATAATCTTCATCATAAATCTTTTTCATCTTTAAACCTTGAAATCTTTGATGTGTTGAAAATTCTTTGAAACCTCTTTAAATGAATCTCCCCCATTGGATTAGCTTTTAGAAGCTCTAAATAGTCAACCTTTTTTTCAATCTCTGACTTTCATCAAACTAAGACTTTGATAAATTCTTTACTATCATTGAAGTCTTCAAACTTTGACTAACTTCAAAACTTTCAAACTTTGTCATTCTTCAAACGTTCTTTCTTTTCTCAGCTTTTTCAAACAGCTTGTAACTGTCTTGAACTTTGAACAACTGAAACTTTGTAATTCTCCCCCTTCTTAACAATATCCACTTTAATCTGACTTTGAAAACTTGATATATCTCCCCCTTTTTGATTAATTGTGGGAATCAGAATCATTAAAAAAAATTCAATGTCAGCATAGTCTTTGAAAGATCTCCCTCAAATCATCTGATAAGCACAATCTTCATGATTAACAATCTCCCCCTTGTGGTGAAATATGAACAATCTTTCCCTTATGAAAGAATCTTTTGTCTGATCTGAATGAGCAGTCAATTCATGAATATATTTATCTGAATCTTTTCAAATTCAGACAAATTATGAGTTGTAACCCTGAATGAACAAATGAAACAGTTAGGAATGCCTGTCAGTAGCACAAAGCCACTGTGTACAACAAATGTACAAGATAAGGAGCTTGAGATGATGTTCACTCCCCAGGACTTCCATTCAATCATTGAAAAACACAAGGTATTTTCTATGAATGTTTTGACAGAAAAACATATTTTTTGTGTGCTCGTGCTTGTGTTATGAAAGAATTAGCACAATGATTATTGTTTAGGCTCAAAATTATGTAAACTAATGAGACAACAAAGGTTCTACATAGACTCAAATGTGCATGAAAAAGGGTCTAAGGTGGGGCAACTTTCTTTCTGTTTTAATATTAGTATCTTCCAAGTGAAGAACCAATAGCATATGAGTTGCTTCCCCATATAATGTAAAACATTCTCTTTTTAAGAAAAGAATTAGCTGGTGAGGTTGTATGCAAGAGATGGCATGGGCTAGTTGCCTGTTTCAATGTTGTTCACGAAGAAATGTGAAACAACAGTGTATGCAGTTGCCCGGCTCAGAAAGAAGTTTGGTGCAGAGTTTAATATTCTTTTACTCTGTTCTTTCACCCTCTTTCTTTTAAACATTGAAGCTCACTTCTAACCAATCTCTCATTTCCATTTTACCTCTTCACACACCAACACTCAAATCTTTTGACCCCTCTCCCCTCAATCACTCAAGGAATACTTCTTGGGTAGGAAACACTGGTTATCGTGAATCCATGGAAGTTCTGTTAAGCTCACACACTGAATCCCATGTATTTGTCCTAAAAGAATGTATTGCCTCAATAATTTTCTTGTCATGAAAGCACAAGAAATCAATGCCAGTGTATGTATGCTCATCAAAAATCATAATGAAATTTGAGAATTTTAAGCATTTAAGATTTCTCAAAACTTTGTATGAATGAATAATCATGAAAGAATAGAAATGTTTTGAGAATCTGACAATGATTAAAATCAGATCAAAATTCATGTAGAGTAATATTTTGAGAAATCAAAGACGTAAGATGTTTGTATGAACAAAATATAAACATGTAAACAATGAAAGCACATATAATGATGAAACGGCATCTGATCTAAAAAAAGTGGAGTACAAATGGGAGTATTACCATAGAAAGATTAAACTTTTGATACATGGTAATAACAAAATCAAGAAATGTACTGAATCGATGTGTGTATGAATACTTGACAAAGTATATGAAAAGAAAATACACAAGTATTTTTCTTTAAGAACACACGGTCAGATAAGCATCAAAGTATCCAAAAACCATTTAAAAATTGCACTTCTCAATTCATGAAAACATTTTAAGAATAGGAAGTGGTTTTAAAATTTAAAAAACCATTTTGCACAAGTGAAAGTTGTTCATCTTTCAACAAGTGATAGAATTTGAGATATAGAAGATATACCTGTAGTATATAATATCTCAACAACCCCTCGAATGAATATCATCGATTAAGTATCCTTTACAAAACATCAGATATCCTCCATCTTAATATCTGTAAAAATTCAAGTTATTAGAAAAATAGAATAATGAAAGTACAGTTAACTATTATCTCCTCCACCTAAAAGATATAGCAGTTAATTCGCCCTCAAATTAAAAAACTTCTAGAAAAGATGTTATCATTTAAGCATCCTTCAGAAGAAAAACAGTTGAGTACGGGTTCTGAACTGAAATATTTAGAAGCCATGATTACTTATTCTCTAGTGAGAATAATAATGTACAATTTACCAATGAAGATCAGGTCCTGATCTGATGTAATCAGAAACCATTGTCACTTGAAACATTGAGGAACGGGTCTTGAAATGTTTTATCCAAGAGCCATAGTCCTTTCTCCCCCTTAAACCTTGGGTGCCTGCAATACAGATTTAGCTTTTGGTACCCACTGGTATTTGGGTCCTGATTTGTTAGTTGCAGTTTTAGTAGGAGAGATAAAGTAAGAACCATACCATCTATTTTCATAATTTTTGTTAACAGAATCATTTGAGCCACAATAGGAACAACTGATCTTCTTTTGAGCTAACCTGATCAGTTGATTGACAGTGTAAACCAGATCAGGTTTGCCAAAAGTTTTACCTTTCGAAGCACAGTTCCTTTCAGCTTTGAATGAATGCACAAATGATTCTTCTTTCATCTTTTCCTCTGAAGATCCTTTAACTCTCCAAATCCAATTTTCTTTATCTTTCTCATCTATTCTTCTCCAATTCATTTTCTGCTTAGCCTTGTTCTTCTTGATATTACCTGAACCATCAACAATTTTGTCATAGAAAAGATTAGAAGGACGAATATGATCTTTAGATTTAGAAGTATGACTATCATCAGAATCAAATAAAGGATTATTAGAAACATTTGTAAAACGTGAACTCGAAGTTGTTTTGAATGAGCATTCTGAATCAGCTTCATCATCTCTCGGTAATTGGACAATTGATTCTGGAGTCTTTGACTCAGTCAGCTTCACCTTGAACATGATCTATTCAAGTTCCTTAATCTATGTAGACAAACTGTTTCTTTCCTTTGAGAGTACGTCATACTTTTTGTGCAATTCAGATTTTGCATTCTTCTCCTTTATAATAGTAGTTGACAGTTCTGATAACTTTCTTGTCAGCTTAGAAATCTCAGTTTCAAAAGCTTTCTTTTCTTCATCAAAGTCTTTCTTTACATTCTTTGTTTTTTTAATCTTCTTCTTCTCCTTCTCAAACTTATCTCTCTCAAGAATTATAACTTTCTCGAAGTCTGACACTTGTTGAGAAAGCTTCATGCATTTAAGCTCTACTGATTTCTTTTCTTCAAATGCTTTTCTTGAGAATTCCGAAAACTTTTGAGCAAAAGATTTTCTTTCTTTCTCAAATTCAACTCTTTCTTTCTTCTCTTTATCCATTTGAGCTCCTAATTCAGAAATTTTCTTCTTCAACTCAACATTATCTTTCTCCAATTCCTTTCTTTTCTTCTCAACCTTCTTCACATCCTCTTTGTCTCTTGAGTTGTCCTTTTCTTTCATCACACTCTATTTAAAGGATTAGACATTGTTCATATATGTGAAACCAATAGTGAATAACATGGTTTTGTGTAGACTTGAGCATTGAAATATGTTCATATGTGTGTAAATAAGGGAAATCCTTGATATAAAGTAATTAAAAAACAAATGGTTAATGTTCATATATGTCACAACATATGTGATCAACGATGATGTTGTGTGTATTTCTACATTGTTCATATTTGTGCATGAACACATTGTGTTTTGATTTACACTTATTAAAAAAATACTGATTGTTCACATATGTGAAAACATAAGTGAACAACATGGTCTTGTGTGTATTTTCGAATTGAAATGTGTTCATATGGGTGCACATATGGGAAATTTCTGATATAAAGTAACTATAAAAGGAATAGTGCTTGTTCACATATGTGACAATATATGTGATCATCGATTGTGTTGTTTGTATTTCTTCATTGATCATATAGGTGCATATATGCACAATTGCATATACATGAACACATTGTGTTTTGAATAACAATCTAAAAAAATATTGAATGAAAACATAAGTGAACAAAATGGTCTTGTGTGTATTTTCGCATTGAAATGTGTTCATATGGGTGCACATATGGGAAATTCTTGATAGCAAGTAATTATAAAACTAATAGTTATTGTTCATATATGTGACAACATATGTGATCAACGATGGTGTTGTGTGTATTTATTCATTGTTCATATGGTTGCATATATGCACAAGTGCATATACATGAAGGAATAGTGATTGTTTACATATGTTAACAACCATGGTCTTGGGTGTATTTTGGCATTGAAATATGTTAATATGGGTGCAGATATGGGAAATCCTTGATAGCAAGTAATTATAAAACTAATAGTTATTATTCATATATGTGACAACATATGTGATCAACGATGGTGTTGTGTGTATTACTTCATTGTTCATATGGGTGCATATATGCACAAGTGCATATACATGAACACATTGTGTTTTGATTTACATTCAATAAAAAAATAGTGATTGTTCACATATATGCACACATACACGATTGCACATACAAGAGCACATGGTTTTTTTATTTGAACTGTATAAAAGGATAGTGAAAGTTGTTAGTTGTTCAAACATATGAGAACAACCATGTTGTGTGTTTGTCTTTGCATCGAAATCATTCATATGTGTGCATATAATAACATATGTGAACATCAATTATAACCGGTATCTATCTTTTCGATGAATTTTACAGTAAATACCCCAGTATCGGATGCAAATAGAAAGCGAAAAGAAGTTGAGGTCAATGCATCCGATTCGGGTATTGGCAAAGTAAGTCACGAAGTTTTTTTGACACAAGCCATGCGAGAAAGGAAAGAAAAAAGAGGGTTAAAAAAAGGTATGAAGTTGAATAAAATTATATAAATTTGGTTTAGATACTTGATGAACAAACTACTTAGATTTGTGAACTTTATTTTGGGATTATATAAGTTAAAGATAGAAATGAGACATTAAAATATCCTTACAGTTAAAACATCAATGGGGATGGAGAAAACATGCAAAACCGTTATGGCTGAAACTACCTTTGAGGATCAACGGGTAACAAGATCAAACAACGTGGATCATGGTAGTGATGTTGATCGCAGTAAGACGAAGCATCATCAAGGTAAAACATATCGCTTAAAACGTAAATTTTAGCCGGTTGTCAAAAAAAGGTTGTACAAAATTGGTTTCTAAACAATTTATTTTATAATAGGTTATCCTTCAGATAGTGATTTTGAGGATGAACCAATGAGGGACGTACCTGTGAAAGCTAAAAATCCATCTCCTAACATGAAGAACACTGTGAATAAGAAGGAAGCCCGGAAAGTTGTAGGGTTAAGAACCAGAACTTCTCCAAAGACTTTATTTGATACAGTGAAAGTCTTAAATGAAGACCAACGTAATGCTGTAATGGAAATGGGATTTGGTTCAGTGTTGGGTTTAACTATCGGCAGGATCCCATCAAAGCTTGGTTATTACGTTGTAGACAACTTGAACACTAGCCGTATGCAATTAAAGTTGCGTAATAGTGTAATCCAAATCACACTCCAATCTATCCATGATCTACTAGGACTGCCACGTGGGGATATAGATCTGAGTTCTGTAGAGCCAGCGAAAGGACAAGATGACATAACTTTGTTGTGGAAGAAACAATTCACTAAAGATCGAATGAGACCAAAGGATGCTTTAATGTCATTAGAAAATAAAGTGATCATGGAATTAAGTTCAAATTGTACTTTCTGTTCATTGTGATGAGCACATTAGCTGAATGTAGTCGTGTCGGGGTTTGCAACATAGGCTTATTCTCACGCCTGGATAGTGTTGACATGATATCAAAGACGGACTGGTGCAAATATGTATATGACTACTCATTAGTTAGTAAGAGGAATTGGAGAAGGGACAACTACTTGTCTTTCTACGCTAGATCGTTGACCTATCTTGCGGTAACCACCAAACTTTGTTTACATTAATTAATCCACTGCATGTATTTAACACAACTGATTATTTATTTAAGTTATTTATGTAGTTGCTATATGTTGAATCAACAAGATGTGATGGAATACGAGCGGACAATAATTGTCATGCTTTGAGCAAGTGGACTAAAGATCGACTTAGAGAAAGGAAGGATTTAGAGTTGAAGAAAAGAGGACTTAGATACGCACCATTGCGAACTATAACAAGAAAAGATGATCGTAGAGAAGATATACTTGGTGAGACAAGCATAAGGCAGATTTCAGACCAGGAACAAAATGAGATAGACAAACAGGTCACATATATCTGACCAAATTTTATACGGATATATTAAAAATTATAAATGTGATTCAGTTGCCTTTATTAAAAACGAAAATGTAATATAATAAATGCAACTATGTTGTTGAACATCGTCTTAAATCTAATGGAACCATATCAAATAATGTTATTGTATCGTTTACTGTATTGTGAAAAATGTTATTGTAGGAGTGCATGAGAATGATAGACAACAGGATTATAGTTCTAGCGACATCAAGATGGGAAACTGATATGGAAATAGTCAAGGCAATGAAACGATTCCCAGGAGACAAAGACTTCGATAGGTTCAAATTAGAGATGGCAAGTATGTTCAAAAATAGTCGATGGGAGATGCCAGATGAACAGTTGGAAGAAAATGACCCACCTGTACGAGACTTTGACGGAACGAAAGATCCATCCACAATGGCACCTTCACAGGTGGAACCAGAAGCTAGTGTTCAAAGAAAAGTTGTAGTTTTACCGTCCTCGGACCCGGTACCGTTGTGCTTTGCAGACATCGCGACACCAATTTCTCATGACTGGAATAGTCCCACAGTAGGGAAACAAGTGGACATCGCATCCACAAAGAAATATGATGTTGGTCATAGCGACAAGGTAATGGATGAAAGCCTTAAAGAAAATGATGCAACTTTTTGTGCAAGACAAATTGACAAAGGAAAACAAGTTCTAGCTGATATGATGGAAGAAACTATAAGAGATGGTGCGCATGAATCAAACAAGGATCATAGTTCAAACAAACGAGATGATAATGTGACGTGTATGACTACCTTTGCATATTTTGCCGTACCTAGCTACGACATGGGGATAAGCCCGCAAAAGAGCCAATTTGATGCAAGACCAGATTCAAAACAGAAAGATGAGAAGGGAAAGAACATTGAGAAAGGTAGGAGGAAAAATTTGGGGAAGGATCTACGTTCACCGTATGTGCCAAGGTGTGTATCTTTTGATGTAACACATGACGAAAGAGTTGTACAAGACTGGGTTCTGAATGGAATCGGTGGGATCCTGTAAGTATGCTTTCTTATTCATTTTTAGTTTAAATAATGTTAAATGTTATGTAATCCTACAAATGTGAAACATCTTAATTCCAAAACAGTGAAATATTGTTCATGTCAAATATGTTGATAAGTATATGCTACAAGGCAATGCAGAGCCACGCCGGGGATTCAGTTATTTGCAGCAACGTAATTGATGGATGGACGGATGTACTTAATGATGATGAGAAACACCGTAGCACTGATTTTCTGCGTAGACACTTTTTAAGTACTGAAGTTTCGGTAAGTGTATTATGTATTTGGAGAAGTAATATATGTGGTTGTTCATTTATAAAGGAAAATATAAGTATCTACACAATATATGTTAATTCATATATGAACTACATACGTAGGGCCTAAAATATATTTAGAGCTACACAAATTGTTGTACTTCACATATATGTGGTTGTTCATTTATGAAGGAACATATATGTATCTACGCAATACATGTTAATTAATATATGAACTACTATATTACCCAACATATTTGTTAAGTCTGATTTTATAGTAATCATTGTATTTATAGGCTTGGTCAAATGCTGTGTTTAGAGTCTTATTCTGTGTTGTATTGGACCAGGGTATTTAAGTCCCTTTGGTGTTTGTGTCCTTGTAAGAACTTTCACGCATATTCAATACAATCTAAACTTTACACTTTGAATGCTCTCTCTCTCTACTATCTCTTTTTAGAGATTTACTGATCTTGGACTTACAATTGGTATCACAACTGTTCTAGATCTTGAGAGAATTGAGAGATTGATTTTTCGATTCTGAATTTGTGGATTAAATCGAAAATTTGATCGATTTTCTTGAATTTTTCAAGAAAATCTCGTTTTCAGATTTTTCATCAAATTCGGCTTTGTTTTTTATCTAATTTCTTTGAAAATCAGTTTGTTGAATTCGATTTTCATATTCATATCATCTTTCAAGAATTTCATGGTTTGAAGGTTAATTTTGAAAATTTTCGAATTTTCTGAAAACGGGCTTTCACGAACTGTTCTATTTTCGAAATCGTGATTTTGGTGTTTTTGATCGAGTTTATTCATTAAAATGTGTTAGAAAAATGTTTTTGTTCATATTGAGTGTGAAAAGTTTCATTATTTTCATGTCTGCATTCGATTTCTGCAATGTTTTCTTGATTTTGTGAACATTGCACTAGATCTAAAGTTTGCGCGAGTTCATATCAGTTTGCATTAGTTTCATTGTTCTAATCGTTGTGCTAGTGTTTCAGGTTATCGTATTGGATTACTCACGCAAAGCTCAAACTTGGCGTCTCTCTCCAATCACACAAAGCTAACTTTGCGTCTCCAGTTCTTCAAGAAAAGTAACGTTTGCGTATCATACAACTCACGCAAAGCTTACTTTGTGTCTTAAACGACTAACGCAAAGCTCAGTTTGCGTCTCCCACTACTCACGCAAAGTTGGTTTGCGTTTCCAACAGCTGACGAGAAGTTAAGTTCTCGTCTCGGTCTGCTCACGCAAAGTCAATTTGCGTCTTCTATTTGTCACGCAAAGAACACTTTGCGTCTTAAGTGCCTCATGTAAACCTAAGTTTGTGTCTTCCCTTGCTTACGAGAATCATAGTTTGCGCTTCAGTCTTATCACGCAAAGCTCAGTTTGCGCTTTCTGACTCTCACGCAAACATCAACTTTGCGTCAGTTTCAGACTTGGAATTTTTCTGGATTCTCTGAAACATGGATTTTGACAAATTTGCTTATCAAGCTCAATTCTACAAAAGTGATCTTATGATGTCTTTGGGTACTGAAAATCGTCCACCAATTCTGATTGATGAAAATGAGTTTACACAGTGGCAAGATCGGTTCCTGAACTTCATTGAACGTCAAAAGAATGGTAACGACATATTGATCATTCTATCTGAAGGACCATTTGAAAAACCCAAATTGGCTTCTGGATTATATAAGCCCACTAAAGAATATTCATCTGAAGAGTTGTCGTCATATCAAGATGATCGTGATATTAAAGCAAATCTGATGCTAGCCTTGCCAAACTCTATATACAACAGGATTGATTGCTTCAAAACTCATCCTAATCTGATGTGGCAACAGCTTGAGAAGATTATGCTTGGTTCTTCGGTCGTAACTCAACTCAGGCATACGCGCTACATGAATAACTTTGAAGAATTCAAAGCCAAGGAAGGGGAGCCACTGAAAATTGTGTATGACCGATTTTGTGTCGTGATCAATGATCTTAGGAAGATTAAAGTTGAAAAGACCGAGCTTGAGACAAATCTGAAGTTCCTCAACACATTGCAACCAGAATGGAATAAAACATGCCATAGACTGAGGAACGATGTCATAATCTCCACTATGCAAATCCAAGAACTTTATGAAATTCTGATGACTGGTGAGAGCTTGGTGCTTGAGAAAAAGGCCAAACTGGATAAGAAGAACAAGAAATCAGTATACCCGGTTTCACTCCTCACGAGCCAACTGGCTGAAAAAGCGTTGTCTGATAACGCTTACAACGGGTCAACTGATGATGATGGTGAGGCTCTGCAGAAAGCGATGATCCTTCTCTCTCAGAATTATCAGAAAAAGTTCCAACCAAGATCGGGTTCCAACACTTCTTGCTTCACTTATGGTTCTAAAGTCAAAGTGCCCGAGCCAAAGACTGCTGCCTGCTATAACTGTGGAAAGTCGGTCCACTTCTCAAAGGAGTGTCGAGTGAAGAAGGTTAGGGACTCAGCTTATTACAGAAAGAAACTGGAATTGGCTGAAAAGAGAGAGAACGAAACTGCTCTTCTTGCTGAAGAAGAATTCTGGCTGGATCATTCTGACTGGATCATTCTGAAGATGAAGCTGCAAACGTAGAGATCGCTCAGATGTGCTTGGTTGGAGATGATCAGTCAGACGATTCTGATACTGATGAAGATGAGGTATATTCAGAATTTGATTACAATTTCATTACTTCTCAGATGAATATCATGATATCTGCTTTGTCTGATTTGCGTTCAAAACTTTTATCTGAAAACAATTTAAATTCTGAAAAGTCAGATTTGATTGTCAAACTGAAAATTTCTTTGAAAGATGAAAAATATATTTTGGAAAATACAAATAAGACATATCTTGAGTCTTTGACTGACATGACCAATTTAAAAGATAAATTTTCAGATAAAATAACAGAGTAAGAACAAAAGTTATACCGAAGGGATCAAACTGATCAAACAATTTTTATGAACAAACCGAGGAGTGAAGAAGCTTTAAAACAAAGGTAGGGACTTGGTTTTGACAATCCTCATTGTTTAAACAAAGTGATAAACGAAGTTCCTACTTTATATAAATACGATTATCTAACTCTTGAACATTATGCTCCTCAGTTCAAATTTCATTGGACTAGTGAAAAGCAAGTGTTAGAACTCGAAAATGAGAAAAGGACAAATAACAAGAAAAAGGAAATTCCTTTTGTTTACACAAGCGAAAATGCAAAATATTTTCCTGAAAAATCAAGGAGAGGCAGAAGAATTTTAAATGATATATCTACTGTCAAATCTTCAATATCTGATGATTTTATTGATCCTTATGCTTTTAATTCTGATAAGGAAAATATTTCTCCAATCATTTATGATTCTAAGAAATATACTCCTCCATTAGTATTAGAGAGTACAATCATCGATCTTGAAGATAAGATAGAAGATCAAAATATTTTAAAGGAAATTGAATCTGATATTATTCTTATTTTCATGACTTCTAGTCTTGAAGAAATTTTATATTCTCAAAAACAAGATTCAGTTTCTATTTTTGACCTTTATTCTGATTCTAAGGAAAATAAAAAGGAAGTTTCAAATTTTAAAATTTTTTCTCAAAATTCTTCAAACTCCGATGTAAATTCAGATTTATTAGTTGATCAGATTGGTTGCTTGGATAAAATTATTTATTCTGATTTAAATATTTCGTCTAAAATTCTTGATGATTCTTTTACACTCAATGATCAGTATTATAAACCTAAGCGTAAAAGAAGACGGTCAAAGAAGTCAAAGAAACAAGATAAAGTTATTTCAGACAATTCTAATTCTTCTGATTCAATTCTTACAGATAGGACTTTGAGAGCTCGATCAAAGAAGCAGATATGGAGAGCAAAGCGGACATCTACTGATTCTATGACTGACGAGGATAAATGTGTAGATAGACTTTATAAAAGTGATTCATTTGCTACATGTAATAAAATTTCAAAATATTCTATAAAGCAAATGATTCGAATTTCAAAACATGTCTCATGTTCTTCCTCGGATTCTAGTTCGAATGATTATGCTTTCTCTTCCTCTGATGATTCTGTTCATTCGTGTGATTATATCTCTCGTGCTTTAATTGTTAAATCTAACAAAATTTTCCCCATACGAACTGCAACTAACAAATACGGGCCCAAATTCAAGTGCGTACCCAAGTTTAAATCTGATTCTAAGTTGCAGGCACCTCATGTTAAAGGGGAGTAAGAGAAAGAATGACTTTTGAACACAACAATTCAAAACCCGGTCTTAAATGTCAAGACTTTGGCTTCTGAGTAATTCAGCTCAGAACTCGTGCTTCAAAGAATATGACTTCTAGACATATTAGTCTAGGACTCGTTATTCAATGCTTTAAGCTTCTGACTAATGAGAAACTGTGAGTACATCTACTTAATTTCTGCTGCATTTTTCTCTGATTATGATGTTGTTCCAGTTTTCTCAAATGTTTTAAAAGAATCTGAGCTTTTCAATTCAACTCCTGAATTTGTTCAACCCAAATTTTTTCAAATGAGACACAAGTTTTTTTTTACATTGTGTGAAAGATAATATTATTGAATTATATTTTGTTTCAACTAAATATAAATTTGCTGATCAAATATTTTTTTTTAAATCTCGGCATGTTGTTTTAAAAGTTTAAACTTTTACAAATTTTATTCTATAAAGTAAAAGTTTTTACAAGTTTTCTTTCTTTTGAATAAAATGTGTGTCTAGGATAAATTTTCATGTTGTTTTGTTTATATTAAAGTTCTTATATGTTCAAATTTCAGTTCTAACAAAAGTTGAAAAGTCAGCAACATGTTTGTAACTTTTGATATTGCTTTAAAGTTGTGTGATTCGGAATATTTATAGTTTACAATGCTTAGAAAACCTAAAAAGTCGGAAATTCGAATCGTAATGAAAATATGGGCTAAGCACTTAGACGTAAAACCTTGTGTTTGAGATGATTATTAAATTATTATAAATCAGAAATCTCTAAGTTTAAAAGTTTGTACTTGTGACCTTTCTGGTTTAGGAAAGTAAGTTCTGTGGGATGCTTGTCATCTGGTCCCCTAAGGTCATTTGATATGGGAGTGATCGAACCCAAATCCTTCTATAGAATCAGATAGAAAGTCATGTTCTACTGGTATGAATGGGTTTAGGATGTGACGATGTAGCCTTTCTGATCTGGGAAAGTAAGTTCCAAGGGGTGCTTGACACCTAGTCCCCTAAGGTCAACTGATCTGGGAGCGGCTGACTCAAATCCTGCAATAGGATCAGATAGAAAGTTACGTTTACGGCATGTTCTTTACTTAATAAAATTTTTGATTAAAAGATGCCAAAGAGCACACTCATATAAAGATGCCATATAGCACAATGCTAAAAGATGCCAATGAGCACACATCTCATAATACTTGGTGATATGTTTGAGTTGCAATAAACCTGTAAATTTGTGAAAGTCTGAATTCTTGGTGGATTAGTGTGATTACATGCAAAGTTCTCTATTATATTTTTAGAATTTCATTTTCTTGAAGCTAGTCGAAGTTCACATGCGAGCACACTGAATAGATTGATGAAAGTTTTTGAAACTGAACATGTCTTAATTTGATGTTTACATTCATTGTGTTCTCATATGTCTTTACAAAGGGTTTGAGCATTATTCAAAGGGGAGTGAAATAGGAGAATTTTTCTTAATGATCATATCTGTTTTTGAGGGGGAGTATCTGATTCTCTATATGAATGCTAACTTGAATTGTCAAGTTTAGTGCATTTATGTAGGGGGACTCAAAGAGCTCAACAGAAGAAAAAAAATCAGACTTCAAGTCAAATTTGCACCACCTTGGTGTAACGCAAACCTCACTTTGCGCAACCTTGGTGTAACGCAAACCTCACTTTGCGCAACCTTGGTGTAACGCAAACCTCACTTTGCGCCACCTTGGTGTAACGCAAACTTCACTTTGCCCAACATTGGTGTAACGCAAACCTTGCATTGTGCCACCTGCGTGTCGCGCAAACCTCTCCTGTTTTCTCCGTTTCTTTGATTTTGCAGATCTTAAGCTGTCTCGTCTCCAACATATGCATGACCAAGTTGATCCAGATCATCAAGGTCATGAGGGGGAGAAGTTAAAAGAAGTTAAGGAGATGATAAAGAGACAAAGAGCTCAAAAGTTTATTTGCTGATCAAGATTCACTCAAAGATTCAAAATTTCTTCAACTTTACTTGTCTTTCGTTGTTCCTGCTCCGACCACCACAGTTCATTCAAGATCATTTAAAAGAGGTGTGTTGTCTAGAGCACAAGCTGATGAGCCGACTGTTCTTTCAAGTTTATTTCAAACTGGTCCAGTCTTGTCAAGGCAGTAAAGACAACAGAGCCTAAAAGATGATAAGAAGAAATTTCTTCAAAAAGTCAGAATGCTTCGCAAAGTCACTTAGTTGGTCCGTGCTGATTTAGAAGATGAATTTTGAAGACCAAAGCGCCAATGATTACTAAGGGGGAGATTGTTAAGTCTGATTTTATAGTAATCATTGTATTTATAGGCTTGGTCAAATACTGTGTTTAGAGTCTTATTCTGTGTTGTATTGGACCATGGTATTTAAGTCCCTTTGGTCTTTGTGTCCTTGTAAGAACTTTCACGCATATTCAATACAATCTGAACTTTACTCTTTGAATGCTCTCTCTCTACTTTCTCTCTCTAGAGATTTAGTGATCTTGGACTGTTGGATCCCAGATTTAATCTTATAACAATAATGATATAAACAACAAGAGTATAAACAGTGGAAGCAATATAGTTTAATATCAAAAGCAGATTCAAATATCACAGTTCATATATAAAGCAAGTAGAAAGAACAAGATCTTCGTGAGATATATTCAATTGATTCTTCTTTTACAAGATATCAAAAAGCACACTTTTGTCAAAGGAGTGATGGTCCTATTTATAGGACCATAAAGTAAACAGTGTACTATTCTGACAAATAGAAGCATGCTTGAACAGTGTCTTACCTAATAGGTAAGCTCAAGACATGCTTTAACAGTAACCTACTCTATAAAGTAAATCTTATCACTAAGTGATTGGTTATCTATTCTGATACTTCAGGAAAGTCTTCAGCGCCATCTTCAGAGAGAATGTCTTCAGAGCTCTGACGTTGTCTTCAGAGCCTCTGATGAATCCATCTCTGATGTCTTCTGCTGAAAGTTGCAATCTCTGATAAGTACTTCAGAGGCAAGTTTGTCCTCTGAAGTCTTCGTCATCTGAAGTCTATGTTTGGAAGTCCTCTGAAATAGGACTTGGGTATTTTCAACACTTTAACAAACAGAAGATTTGGGGCTAACAACCTCCCCCTAAGTTTTGAAAATAAAAGATACAATAATAGGAGAGAATAGAAGATTTAAACTAGAAAGCGTAGAGGAGAAGATCATCCTCTTAAATATTACTTCTTAAACATTTTGAAGTTTAATACAGAGAAAGTAATATTCAAAAATAAAGAAACAAACAAAAATTTGTCACTTGAACAGATTCCATGGAACTTCATGATCAGAGCTCTGAAGTTGATCATCGAGTCAATCTCTAAGTCAAGCTTTGCAAGTAAATCTACTCTGTTCCTTTCTTCCTTCACAAGGATCATTTTCTTTATACCTCTCAAGGTTTCATCAGAGTACTTCGAAACTTCCGAAGCGAGAAAGATCTTCTTTACTTGGTTTACTTTATAGACGAAACCCAGAGGTTCTGCAATGATTGATCTATTCATCTTTGTCTCAAGATTAACGATCGACTCCACAGGTTCAGTTACGTCTAGCTTTTCTTCCCCCAGGTTCAGAGCAATTTGGAAGTCACATTTTGCTCTGTGTTTGACATAGGCTTCCATTGCCTGTCTGACTTCAACCATTCCCATACTGATTTCCCTTCTTCCCTGATCATATCTGGCAGAGCAATAGGCATATAAATGAGGTAAATCATATGGATTTAGATTTACGAGATCATTGTCATTGAACTCGTAAATCTTCTTATCACATCGACTTACCACATAATGCCTATAGATGATCTTGTTGTAAGAAAAGGATTTCTTTGAGATTTTGTTGATTTTGATGATTGGATCATCAAAGAGGACTTGTACTCTGGGTGAGGTTTTATCTCTGACAAATCTTCGCTCATAGTCCGACATGTTCTCTTTGATCCTTGGATTCAGAGGAATGACTAGAGTGTATGCCATATTGAACGCACAGTAGATGTATCTGAAGTGGTCTTTTATGGAAGCTTCGGGATTGGATGCATGGAATGTAGGAGGTTGAGTAAACACTTTGGCTGGTAAACCAATGCTTGCCTTCTGAACAGGATTCTCTGCAGGAGCCTGTTCATCAGCAACCATGGTCTCTGGTTCTTTTGTCTGTGGAGGATCTTCTGTTGTAGGTTCAGAGATGTAGCCATCTATCTCTGGTGAATCCCTCAGCTTTGTTGCTGTTGAAGTATGATGTGGTTGAGCATTCTTGAATACATATTCTTCAACATCAATTACTTCAATCTGTTTTTCAGCAGCTTCTTTTTCAGAATCTGATTTTTCTTTTTTTTTTTCAGATTATGGTTCTGCTCTTTCGGCCTCTGATTCGTAAGCATCTCTCATCACATAAGTTGGTCTTTCTGTTGATGAGAATGTATCTTCTGATGTAGAGAAGTCTACTAGCTGTTCGTCTTCATCTTCTTCCAGAGCTCCAATAGTTTCTGGAGTTGCAGCTATTATTGGAACTATTGGAGCACTCGAAGTAGATGGTGCTAGAAAGATAACAGGTACTGGCGACTTTAGAGTGGCATGGTTATCTTCAGCAGAGGTTGAACGTCTCTCTGTTCCTTTTTCCTTGCTTTGGTTTGATTTAGAGGGAGTGGACTCCTTTTGTGTTCCAACAGTTTTTGGTATAGGAGTCTTCTACCCTTATGAAGATGGGATGACCCCTGAGGTTGGTCATCATGGTCATCAGAGTCTTCATACCTGGCCTTCTTTCGGGCTTCCTCAGAGCATGCGACCTCTGGTTCCTTCCGCTTCAATGATCCCTCTGAAGATTTGACATTATGCAGAAGGTCTTCAATCATTTTGTTCTGCTGAGTGGTCTTGGAGACGAACTTGCTGGAGATATTCATTACATTGCTGGTGATGTTTTTGGAGAAGTTGGTGAGGTCAGCCTATGTAACAAATTCGGATGTAGAAGGAGCAGCAGCAGAGGAGGTAGGGATCTTTGCAATCACCTCTGCCAAAGAACGCAAGAATTCCTCTTTGAATTGAGAAAAGTATGCATGGGTTGGAGTGGGGACAGAGGGAGTTGGAATCGCCTTGAGGAGCTATGTGGTGGAGTTCTGAATTTCTCTGGATAGAACATAGTCATTTTTGATGACCAGGCTTTCCAGAACATCCAGTTTATCGTTCTGAGAGATAATGGTCGTGCGCAACTCAGAGACCTCTGAAGTGAGCTTTGCAACTTCATAGTGAGAGACAGAGGCCTCTGAGGTCTTCTCTATTTGAAGTTTAATCTCCTTCAGAGATTCTCTGATTTCATCACCAAATATTCTGAACTCCTCTTTGGTAACGTAATCAGAGGGGGTGACCTTAGGATCAACACATGATTCTAAGTTTCCCTCGAGTTCAGAGAGGCCTTCTTTCGGAGTTGGCTTGATATTGACTCCGGAAGGACTTTCCATTAATCCTTGGGGACCCTTTTTCAAGGATTTCCCTATAATGGTTCCGATTGGTCTCTGATCATCAGAGTCAGAATCTGATGATGAGAAACGAATGTGGGTGGAAACCTTGCTGTCCAGTCTAAGAAGTCCATGTGCAAGAAGGTCGTGCCATTCTTTTTCTGACAGGCAATCCGTACGAGAGATCTTAGGTCTCTCCTGATCTAAGGGACGGTCCATCTTTTTATGAGCCACAAAGGCATCATATGTGTGAGGAGGTGACATACTCTGGGGTGAATGAGTATTTTTATCTTTGTCTAAGTCCTGTTGGGAGGACATAGCCGTATAAGAGGTTTCCCCTTTGGTGTGTGCTTCAGAGACAGAAGTAGATGCCTCTGAGCGGCTAGGATGGGAAGGGTTCGAGGGGTGCACCTCTGTTTCAATGTCCACTGATGTTGGACCACCTTGGACAGTAGATGTGTTTGCACAGGAATTTGGGCTTTGGAATCGCTCATGTGTGCCAACAAGGACATCTTTTTCTACCTCGCCGCCCTCGGATTCTAAGTTTAGAAACTCACCCTCTGGAATTATCTCTTCCTTACCTTCCTCTGCTCTGACAGAGTTATTCTCTTCGTCAGAGGGAGGGTTCTCATGTTTTCTCTTCCTTACTCTCTCAGAGCCACCCTCTGGTTGCGCTCTGTTAACGTTTTAAGCAGTATCAGAGATATCACTCTCTGATTTAGGCTCAGGCTCAGAACCTAAGTGTGTTGGGGATCCCATCATCGGTTCTGATGATTGGGCAACACGACTAAGTAGAAGGTGGGTAGTAGTGTCAGCAGGAATTACCTCAATCATGGTATGTGGGAAACATCGATCATTTGGATAAGGAGGAACCTCTGTAGCTTTGAACGAGTTCATCATAAACAGAGGTGTCCTTGTGCCCTCCTCAGTAATGGAGAATTTCTCCATTGCTCGTTGAATGAACACAGAGATGAATCTGGGAAACAGTACCGAAATTGGTTGTTTTCCTTTGGCCAAGTCTTTGTTCTTCTTGTCCACCGCCGTCAGCATCTCACAGAAGAGAATGTGAGCCATATTTATGCTTCTGTTGAAGAAGAGAGCATACATTATGGCTAGAATCGCTGGATGGGTCTGATCCTGGCTTCCAATCTTGCAGGTAATTATTCGGTTGAGAACACTAAACATAAAGTTCCACTTGGGAGGCAGGTACTGACGTCTGAATTGACTTAGGCGTGTGATCTCCCTGTTGTAGCCTAAGTGGTGGAGGAACTAAAGAAGGACTACTTGATTTGGAAGTTTCTCAAAGGGTTCTATTTGAAGATCAGTTTTTGTGAGCAGGTTGAATCGGCGAGTTAGGGTTTGTGGGGTGATTCTTATGTTCATGCTTTGATCACCTAGGTCAATGTACCCAACCAGTCCTTCCTTTTCATCATCGTATTCACTTGAACACCACCATTGTTGGACAAAGTGTAGAGGAATATCTGAAGCATGTTTGGTGAGGACATCGTTGAGTTCGCAGTTGGTCAAAAAATCTAGTATTGGGCGAAACTTCTCATCGTATTTGGTAGGGGTGAGGTCCAGAAAGTAGTTGTTACCTTTTACTGGAACATCAAACTGTGCCATATTCAAGCTTGGAACAAGTTTGTTGGAGTTATCTGAGGTTTGGGAATGAGTCGCCATTGTTGCAGGTTTTTGAGAAAGATGAGAGCTTAGAAAGAGAGATTTGGGATATTGGATTCTGAGAGCGTAAAGAATAATGAGAAGAGAAAAAGGGTTTTTATGGACAGAAAAAAAAATTAGAGGGAGAGGTTATGGAAACGGCGATTGAGAGTTCCAATGTCAGAAAGGACGTTCCATCATCCCCTAATTAATAGGTGACACGTTGAGGTGTGTAGGGGAGAGCCGCTTGGTGTCAGAAAACCGCCAGTTGAGTTTTTGAAAAGAAACGAATGGTTATCCAAAATATTTAAAAGAATTTCCTGGAATATTCGTTTAATGAGAAAAGATCAGGGGCTTTGATATAAATATCGAAGACAAGATCAGAGACTTTGATATAAATATCAGAGACAAGATCAGAGGCTCTGATATAAATATCAGAGACAAGATCAGAGGCTCTGATATGAGTATCAGAGAAGCTCACTTTCTCCCCCTTGAAAGATGAAAGGTTCTTTGTCTCCCCCTTGACCAAAGAATAATGTCTTTATCTTCTCCCCCTTGACACATGCTTGGATATACAAAAGAATGATTTTTACCATTTGTGAAAAAGTCCAGAGGCTCTGAAATTAGTTTCAGAAGTTCTGGTTGAACATGCTACGCATGTCACAGGCTCTGATGAATGGATCAGAGACTCTGATGTTTTCCTATGTTAGGCAGACATGTTCAACATACCTAACTTGCTAATTAAGAAATTGAACCTTCGTTCATCTAAAGCTTTTGTGAAAATATCAGCAAGTTGAAGTTCAGTTGGTACAAAATACATCTCTATTGTTCCCTTTTCAACATGATCTTTCAGAAAGTGGTACCTTAAATCAATGTGCTTTGTTTTGGAGTGCTGTACTGGATTGGTAGAGATGGCTATGGCACTTTTTGAATCACACAAAATTGGAATTCTATCATATTGTAAGCCATAGTCTCGGAGCTGAGTTTGCATCCATATGACTTGAGAGCAACAACTAGCAGCAGCAACATATTCTGCCTCTGCTGTGGAAGTTGAAACACAGTTTTGCTTCTTGGATGTCCAACTTACCAGCTTATTGCCCAATAACTGACAGCACCCAGAGGTACTTTTTCTGTCAAGCTTGCATCCTGCATGACTGCATCAGTGTAAGTTGTTAAATCAAAACTAGAATGTTTTGGATACCAGAGGCCTAATGAGGGTGACCCTCTCAGGTATCTGAAAATTCTTTTGACAGCAGATAAATGAGATTCTTTTGGATTTGCTTGATATCTAGCACAAAGACATGTTGCAAACATTATGTCAGGCCTACTTGCAGTTAAGTATAATAGTGAACCTATCATTCCTCTGTAGGTTTTGACATCTACAGATTTTCCCGAAAGATCAGAGTCAATCTTGACTCCTGTGGCAATAGGGGTTTTCATAGAGGTTGAATCATTGAGTCTGTATTTTTTTAAAATTTCAGCGACATACTTAGATTGAGTTATAAAAGTGCCCTCTGATGTTTGCTTTACTTGTAAGCCTAGAAAGAATGTTAATTCTCCCATAAGACTCATCTCAAATTTACTCTTCATCAACTCTGAAAACTTATCACAATACTTTTGATTTATAGAGCCAAATATAATGTCATCAACATATATCTGTACTAAAAGCATCTCATTTTTGTACCTTTTTATGAACAAGGTTGTATCTATTGTACCTTTTTCAAAACCATTATTTATCAGAAATGTGTACAGAGTAGCATACCATGCTCTTGGAAGTTGTTTAAGTCCGTATAGAGCTTTATCAAGATAATAAACATGGTTTGGAAACTCTGTATTCTCAAAACCAGGTGGTTGCTGGACATAAACCTCTTCATTTAATTTACCATTCAGAAAGGCAGATTTAACATCCATCTGATATACTTTGAACCCTTTGTGTGCAGCATAGGCTAAGAAGATTCTAATTGCTTCTAGCCTAGCCACAGGTGCAAAGGTTTCATCATAATCAATGCCCTCTTCTTGGCAATATCCCTTAGCAACCAACCTAGCTTTGTTTCTGATTATAATGCCATCCTCATCCTTTTTATTTCTGAAGACCCATTTAGTTCCAATTGCAAATTTTCCTTTAGGAAGGGGAACTAAGGTCCAGACTTTGTTTCTTTCAAACTCTTGAAGCTCATTCTGCATTGCAGAGATCCAATGAGGATCTTCAAGAGCTTCATTTACCTTCTTTGGTTCAATGATGCTTAAAAAATTTACAAAAAATCATTCATTGATTGTGGATGATCTGGTTTTGACACCCTTGTGAGTGGAGCATAAACATGAGGTGGAGTTTGAGCTTCAGAGATGACAGTTGGAGACATCTCTGTTGATTCCAGAGGCTCTGAAGTTGATTCCAGAGGCTCTGAAGTTGATTCATTCCTTGGACCTGCATTCAAGGAAGCAGAAGTTGTAACTTCAGAGGGACCAGAGAGATTTGTACCTGACGTTTGTGGTTCCTCTGAAGTTGCTCTATGAATATCTCTGAAAAGAAACTCTGAGTTTTCATCATCAAAGAAATCTTCGAATATTTTGTTGAGTTCAAATTCTCTTATCTTTGATGAGTCAGAGATATTTTGGCAATTTGATTGATATCTTTGTTGGCCAGACTTTTGTCATCATCAAAAGACACATTGATACTCTCTTGGATTGTTCGGGTTCTTTGATTGAATACTCTGAAAGCTTTTGAGGCTAATGAATAGCCAATGAATTTGCCTTCATCTGCTTTCTTGTCAAACTCTCCAATAGACTCTCTATCATTTAGAATAAAACATCTGCATCCAAAAACATGGAAATATTTAACATTAGGTTTTCTATTGTTAATAAGTTCATAAGATGTTTTCTTGAATCTTTTGACAATTGTAGCTCTGTTTTGCGTGAAACAGGCTGTTACCACTGCCTCTACCCAAAAGTTTGTGGGAAGATCTGATCCTGCAAGCATAGTTCTGGCAGCTTCAACTAGTGTTCTGTTTTTCCTTTCAACAACACCATTTTGTTGAGGGGTTCTAGCTGCAGAGAAGTTCGGAGTTATGCCTTCCTCTGAAAGATATGAGTTGATTTTTGCATTTCTGAACTCTGTTCCATTATCACTTATCAGCTTCTGAACTTTGGTATCAAACAGAACCTGCAATCTTTTTAACAATCTTATTAAAATATCAGGGACATCAGACTTGGCTCTGATGAATTCTCTCCAAGTATATCTAGAGTATTCATCAATCAAAACGAGGATATACTTTTTACCTGACAAGCTCTGGATAGAGATAGGACCACAAAGGTCCACATGAAGCATATACAGAGGTTTTGGACAATTATTATCACTTTTGGTCTTGTGGGAAGATCTTTTCATTTTTCCCATTTCACAAGCAGAACAAAGATGATCTTTGTTAAACTTCAGATATGGTAATCCCTTAACCAGTTTTAGTTTGACCAATTTATCAAGTGAAGAAAAGTTCAGATGTGAGAACTTTTTATGCTAGAGCCAAACATCTTCACTGTTCAGAGATACTAGACAGAGTTTCTCTGAGTCAGTTTTTATGTGTTTGGAAAAATTCATTCTGTATAAATTTCCCTTTCTGTCAGCTCTAAGCATTTCTTGACCTGTTTTTGAGTGAAGTAGTGAACAATGTTTTTCTTGAAATTTCACATCAAAACCATGGTCACAAAGTTGACTTATGCTGATCAAGTTATGCTTTAACCGATCAACATAAGCAACCTTTGATACTGAAACATTACCTCTTGTAAGCTCACCATAACCCTTAATTTGTCCTTGCATATTGTCTCCAAAAGTTACTGCTCCCCCAGATTTAACTTTGAAAGAGGATAGTAACTTTTTATCTCCAGTCATATGCCTTGAACATCCAGAATCTAAGTACCAGATCGGCATAGACTGTTTCTGCAAGACAGATTAGATTTTCTTAGGTACCCATCTCATTATGGGTCCTATTTTGTTAGACTTCTGATTATCTCTTTGAAATTTTGCCTTCTTATCTTTTGATGTTTTGGCAGAATTATCCTTTTCCTTTTGAGGCTTTGTCTTTGAATTTTTATTCAGAGAGTGATTAAGAAAACAGTGAGAACCTTTGAAGTGATTTTTTAGTTTCATCAAGAGTTGGATGCAATTGCACTTTACAGAACAAGAAGAAGTAGAAGCAAAGGATTTCATTTCATTAAATGCATTCGATACATTATGATTCCTTTTTGAATTAGTACTAGGAATATTACAAGTATTCCTAACTACTTCTTTTCTTTTATCTTGAGAGACAACCTTCTCTTGTTCAGAAACATCCTCTTCTCTTTGTTGCTCACTGCACAAACAGGATTAGAATGGTTAATTTCTTGCCATTTTCCTTTTTGTCCAGGAGTAAACTTGATTGGTTTATAAGTGTAGAGTTGAGAAGTGATAGTTTTATTCTTTGCCTTTTCTTGTAATTCCTTTTCAAGTTCCAGAGAAGTTTTTGCTTGAAGACACATTTCTGCAAAGTCAGGGCATATTGGTATTCTGGGTTTATTTTTTAAAACAGAAATAGGAATGTTCAAAATTCCAGAACCAACGGTATCTATCTTTTTATGAATTACTTTCTCTGGTTTGTAGAAAATATGTTCATCTACCTCTGGATCAGATTCAGAATCAGAGTCAAGAAAGTCTCGTTCAGTCTTACCAGAGATAACTACTTCTAATGGTTTCTCAATTTTCTTAGGTCTTGAGACTTTGATGATTCTTTTCATGCTTTCTTTCTTTTTTAAATCAGCTATGATATTTTCTTGATTTATTCTCTTGATGTCATCCGCAAATGTAGTTCTGATGCATTCATCAGAGATTGGTGAATACAGAGGGGCATCTGTATTAAGTGAACTCTGAGGTTCATCTTCATAAGTACTTGCTTCAGAGGTACTTTGTTCAGATGTCTCTGATTCATCTTTGATGAATGCATTAAACTAAAAAATCTCTTTAGGATCATTGCTCTGAGGTTTTGTGAAAAATACCTCTGAAGTTTCCTTTTCTATTTTTAAGATGGACTTTGGAAAGCTTTGTACTTCAGAGTATGCTACATTTTTAAAGTTCAGAGCCCTTATTTTTGATCTCTCTGAGGTTTTTATTGTCTTGAAATTGTTCAGTGATGGACAGTCAGAGCTCTGGACCTTTCCTTTACAGAAAGTGGAAGAAAGTGAAGTTTTCTTCAATCCAGTGAATGGATCCAATTCATTGAATCCAAGCCCTTCAGTATCCATTTGAGACTTTATCTTTATATGAACATCCTGAGCATCAAGATAACTTTTGATTTGAAGTTCTTTCCTTCCCAGAGATTGATGTAGGATTTCTCTTTCTTTTTGGGAAAAATTGGTTAAGGCAACATAATTGAGTCCTTCATACTCAGATTTTTTTACTTCTTCTTCTTTAACTTTTAAAACTTTCTCAAGTTCTTTGAATTTTTCTGAAAATGATTTTTCCTTTTGTTTCTGAGCTTTTTCAAGATCAGATTTTTCAACAAAAATATCTCTCTTTTCTGATTCAAGAGGATCTTTTTCCCTTTTGTAAAAATTAAGATCTTTTGTCATTTGTTTTGCTTTTTCTTTTTCCTCAACAAGTTTTTGCTTTAGGATTTGAAATTCATCTGTTAGTTTAATAACATCCAATTCAATATCACTTTCAGAGGTGGAAGGATATTTTGCCTTTTCAGAGTAGTCCTCTGATGATCCGTCACTTTGATCATCTGTGAACGCCATACCACAGAGATTGGTGGGTTCTTCCTCTCCATCGCTTGTTGAGTCTGACAGCCAGTCTTCCATCTCTGCTACAAGTACTCTTTCTTTGACATTGTACTTGTACTTGTTTTTGTAGTAGTCTTCATCCTTGATGAGTCTACCTCTGCAGTTGGCGGAGTAATGGCCTGGCTTTCCACATCTAAAACATCTTACATCGTTTTGGTTTGATGGAAGTGCAGTATCTGATTCTGTCTTCTGTGCTTGTACTTATGGTTGTGGCTTGAAGTACCTCTGAGGTTGAGGATACCTTGGCTGAAATGATTGTTGAGATCTTGATTGTTGAGTAGAATCATGATTGGTGAAATGAACGCCCTTTTGATCACTATGCAGAGTAGATCTGGGCTCTTGTTGATATTCAGTTTTCTGAAATCTTCTTTCTGGATTTCCTCTTCTTTCTTCATTATCTCTTCTTCCTTCAAAGACTTTCTTGCCAAATTTCTTGTTAAATTGATGGGTGATTAATGCAAGAGATTTGGCTAAGGCATTGATGTCATCATCTGAGTCAGAATCTGAGTGTTCAACTTCTTCAGACATCATAACCTTCTTGTATTTTCTTTTAGATTCCCTTTTTGAACAATTGTCTTTTTCTGCATTTCGGCATTCTTGTGATACACCCTTCTGTTTTGACATGAGTGCAAGTGGACCACCTAAAGAGGTTTTTGATTTTTGTTTAACAACTTCTTTTTCCTGTGCTACCAAGGTACCATAAATGTCAGTCAATGACCATGATTCAAGATTTTGATTGGCTTGTATCGACATTGACAGTTGTGACCATTCTTCATTTAGACTTTTAAGAAAGAGAACATTGTTTTTTTCTTTTGTTCTCATGACCCCAAATTTTCTGCATTTGTTGATGAGTATGTTAAACCTTGAGTATGTTAGATGTAAGGTTTCTTCGGGTAATGCATGAAAATCATGATATTCATTGATACAAAGATTTCTCATGTTCTTTTGAGTTTGTAGGCCTCCTTCAAGTTGATTTAACAACTGATCCCATATCTCTTTTGCAGTTACACAAGAATCAAGTTCTTGGAAGATATCATTGGGAATGGCCATTATAAGTAATCTAACAGCTTTTGAATCATTATCCATCATGTTAGTTTCTTCATCCGTAAAGTTTGAAGTTTTCTTTTCATAGTAAGCAGGGATTTCAGCAGTATCTGCTGTTGCTGGAACTCTTGGTACCAACACCATTGGTTAGTGAGGTCCATCGTTCGCTGATCTTAACAGATCCTTGTCCATGCCTTCTAAGAAATTTACCATCCTTATCTTCCATTGAGGATATTCATCCCTTAGAAGTGTAGGAGGTTTGGTTAATGATCCGGCTGTATAAATGGCACTTATGCTTGAGTTTGCCATTTTTGTGAAGAAAAGATGAAGATTTGAAGAACAGATGCTTTTCTATGAAGATCTTTCTATTAAATGATGTAACTGTGATTTACTTTTAAATCTGGAGCATATGAAGTTTAATAAACCAGGGTTTACATAAACATGCAAAGATAATAAAAGCTTGAATCAGTAAGAGTTAAATCTATCCGAGTATGCAGATATGATCTTTCTTTGTTTTAGAAAACAAAGGAGGCTCTGATACCAATTGTTGGATCCCAGATTTAATCTTATAACAATAATGATATAAACAACAAGAGTATAAACAGCGGAAGTAATATAGTTTAATATCAAAAGCAGATTCAAATATCACAGTTCATATATAAAGCAAGTAGAAAGAACAAGATCTTCGTGAGATATATTCAATTGATTCTTCTTTTACAAGATATCAAAAAGCACACTTTTGTCAAATGAGTGATGGTCCTATTTATAGGACCATAAAGTAAACAGTGTACTATTCTGACAAATAGAAGCATGCTTGAACAGTATCTTACCTAATAGGTAAGCTCAAGACATGCTTTAACAGTAACCTACTCTATAAAGTAAATCTTATCACTAAGTGATTGGTTATCTGTTCTGATACTTCAGGAAAGTATTCAGCGCCATCTTCAGAGACAATGTCTTCAGAGCTCTGACGTTGTCTTCAGAGCCTCTGATGAAGCCATCTCTGATGTCTTCTGCTGAAAGTTGCAATCTCTGATAAGTACTTCAGAGGCAGGTTTGTCCTCTGAAGTCTTCGTCCTCTGAAGTCTATGTTTGGAAGTCCTCTGAAATAGGACTTGGGTATTTTCAACACATTAACAAACAGAAAATTTGGGGCTAACATGGACTCACAATATTAATAGTAGTTAACATATTACTAGTACTTCCCATTTTGTTTTGGGTTATTTATAATTCAGTTACAGTTGTGAAAGTTCATATAGTAAGATATGTGAATTCATCATATATATGCAGAGGGACCCCCTCATTACTAATCCTGAAGTGAGTGAAGAACAGAAGTATGAAAGTTTCCGAAAACACATCGAGCGATCAGCAAAGAACGACAAAGAACTCATAAGCATGCGTAATATTGATTTGGTAAGTATAACTTCACCAACTGTTGTAAAAAATATTGTGATTGATTAGTTGAGAATAACATTACATTGACAACACATATTCATCATTTTTAGGTGTTCTTTCCACATGTTGAACCATCATACTTCTATGTATTGGTATTCAATCTAAAGCACCCCCCCCCCCAAATAGTACTCATTGACAGTCAGAACAGGGAGGGATTGGTTGATGAATTGTATGAATTGAACTCATATGCCTTGGTAAGTTTTATAGTCCTCAACAAGTACATATGGTTTCGTGATATATGATTTAAAATGACTTGTTATATACTTAATTTTTTCACAACAAACATTGATGATACGACATCTGAAAATGGAGGGGCATGTCGGTTGGAGCGCTTTCCGATTACTTGACCATGAACACATGAGTATGAGATGGCAAGCGAAGAAAAATTCTGTAGACCAAGGTGTTATACTGGTGCGTAACTTGGAAACATATATGGGAGAGGACGCAAAAAATGGGATAACGGATTGTACAAGGAAATCACAAAACAGAAGAAACAGTTAAAACAACTCCGGACAAAATATGTTTCGAAGATTCTTACAAACGATGTGAACATTCGCAAATTCTCAATCATTTCAGATGTTGAAGGGTTTATCACCATGGATACAACCAAGAAACACATGAAGATTCGTGGCTAACATTACCGGATAGATGGTTATGAAGAAATAGTCATGAGTTGATGTTAGTAGTCGTTTATTAAATATCCTAGTTTAGTCTCAGAGTCTGCTTTTGATACAATTTCTTTTGGTGTGTTGGATTTCCTAGTATGACTTTTGCTATGTTTTAAATTTCTTAAAATGGTACTTTATTTTGGTATGTTATATTTCCAAATCTAAATTTTGATGTTATAAATGTTGAATATGGTAGAACTAAAAAAATGTCAATTAACCATTGGCATTTTCGTTTGCCAAAATTATGAGTCAAGTGTTATTACACAAAATATAGTTGTTGTTGTTGTGTTTTGTGCAATTGAGATAGATATCTTAACATTCATAGTATAACATACATGAACTAGCTTCTATACTCAATTGAAAATCAAAGGTAATATGTAAAATTCCCTTGGTTAAATGAATCAAAGGTAATATGTAAAAATCACCTGGTTAAATGTAATAATTCCATCTTCAATATTGGCATTCATATACTAACTGTCTTCTATAAAGGATTATATTCGAGGTTGTTCATTTAAGGACGAAGATATATGAATTTACCCCATTATATGTAGATTCATATATGAACCAAATACATAGGAACTAATGTATGCTTAGTACACTACATATTATTGTCCAACATACATCAACTGTTGTTAATTACACCGACATATTACTATCAGTTCACCTATTGACTACTACTTCCTATATGAACTACATACATAAACGAATGTAATACTTAAATTGGGTAACATTTGGTATTTTTTTAGTTTGAACATTCAATATTTGACAAATATGTTAACATATGTGTAGGTTTTTTATAAGATAAAAAAAATCATATTCAAATACAAGTAATAAAGAAAACACAAAAACCCAACTGTTTAAAAAAAAAGCAAGAACCAAAACATTCCACATGACCATAAATCAAGTAAATGATAGATAAAATTTAATGTTACGTTCTTATCAAAAAATAACATCTCTGATTATCCTAAATACAATGGAATAAGCACTTAAAATTCACTTGAACGATACATAATTCATTGAACACGAAGGGACGGGCAGTTTCTCTAGTCATGTCCAGTACACTGACCACATCGCTTACATTTACGTTTCAGCTTTTTGCTCTTTAACTGAATCTTCTAAGAAACACTTACCAGTATTTTACCGATACCACATCCCTTGTTCCTAAGACCAGTCGGAGGTTATATGTCCACTTCAATTGGAACCGAAACACCAAGGTATTCTTCAATTACATCCATCTTCTGTTGTGATGGATCTTCATACGGTAATTGCGTTTCTAGATCTTTTTTATATTCATCAAGCATATCGGTCAACTTGCTTAATTGAGGTTTATCATTACGAGCACGGCTAACAATATCATCAATCCTGGAAAAAAACACCATTTATCAAACTCTCCTTCTCATAATCGACCTCGTCGTATCTTACCTTCGCAGACTGAATCTACACAGGTACCAATTCTCGAGTCCATGGCCTAACAATATATTTATCTGGAATGTAGTCCACCTCATGATTAATCATGACCCTCAATGCATGCCGACATAAAAACCCGTTGCGAACAAAGAAGTTGCATTCACATTCAAAAGTATTATTGACATAACTATGCATCACCTGCAGTCACAAATTAAACTAATAAGATACTTGAATGAAAAAAAAGGTGATACATTTGATACAATACTGTTGAATAAAATATTACCTTATAGTGCACCTTTGAAGCATTCAACTTGTTCTTGTATCTAATTATATAACTTTTCCTATCAAGAAAATCTTCGACGCCGTCGATAATGCAAGAATACATGGATTTCTTTAACTCTTTCTGAAATTCATTAAATATGGTACGTGTATACAACTTCCTAACATGAGCTTCAATTTGAAACAGACAAACCAAATGCGGATACATGGTCCTCGTAACATTTTCATTGATGGATTGATTATCACGTTGGGTCTCGATGGCAAAATCATAATTGTTAAGAAACGCAACAAGATCAAACGAAAATTCCACGTATATATTGAACAATGCATTCGCACTTTCTGATCTTGATGTCGTCTTCATAAGGCCAGACATCGGGGTATCTTTATAAAATGCGGGTATCCATGAATGTCGAATATCATACATCTCAGAAAACCATGGATCACCAACCAGATTGTATTCCTCAATCATGTTGTGCCACTGGCTCTCGAATTCTTCTGGACTTATATGCACATTCCACACCAATTTGTTTATAACACGATTAAATTCGGGGTCCTGGTTTAATGCGACACTAACCTAAAATTTGGTAACACATAGACTATAAAATTTTAGTATAAAAGCTTAACACTCAAACAACTAAATGTTACGACATAATTAAATACATAAAAATAACCTTGGAAGGAACTTTCTTCATTATGTGCCACATACATAAACGGTGTCTTGATTCTGTTAACACGAATGGAACAGCTTGCTTCATAGTAGAACATTGGTGTCAGGATCGAATTCTCAACAAGAATTAATTCTCAGAAACAATATCAAAGAAGTTTGCGGAATAACACTTTGATATTCAATGAAACAGTAAATCAATACAGAAAATATGAAGAACAAACTGTAAGCTTGTATTGAATGCTTTGAAGTTACAAGATTACACACTCAACCTCAATATTGATGAACAGGCTCACCAATACGAATTCTACTTCTCTAGAATTAGGATCTATGCCTTGAGGTTAATTTTTTTCTAAAAGAATGAATTAAGTTCTGTATCTTAAACTATTCTAAACTATACAATATATATACTGAATACAAAAGATAAATACAATAAAATATCTTCAGTATATCTTCCATGTATATCTCTAAGCTTCCATGTATATCCTTTCATACGAATCTTCATCATGTAAGCAGTATTAATTTTCAGCAGCATTAACTACTAAGCAGTACTAACTACTAGCAGTACTAACTAGCTAAGCAGTACTAACTTTGTTCAAGCAACACTAACTTTGACTAGCAGTATTAATAGTACTAGCAGTAGTAACACTCAGCAGTATTAACCTTTAAGTCTTCTAGCAGTAGTAACATTGAACCAGCAGCATTAACCATACTTGATGAATTCTTCAGTTCCCAACAATCTCCCCCTAACTTGACTTTTTGGAAGAGAAGTCAAGTTCTTCAAATTTTCTTCAAGATGCTCCCAAAACTCTATTATGGTCTAAATTCCTGTGTTTGCATCCAATCCCAAACTCTGATTGATGTTTCTTTGAATCAAGTATTTAGCCATTTCTGAATCTGGAACACACCTTAACTTTTTCTTCAGCATGGCATGTAGCTTCAATCTGCTATGATTATACACTCTATCTACTAGGAAGTATTCAGTGTGATTTAAATCCAAAGTCACTGTATATACTCCACTAATTTCATATAGAGTCCAACTGTTTACTAATTTGAAGACATCCTTGATCAAGTGCTTTACTTCTTCAGGTTTGAACATCATACACAGATACTCCATTACCAGTTTTGTAATTGAAATCCCTGGAGCCTTTAGAAGATCTGCATACAACTTCATTCCTATCTCAAACATCTCTTCAATATCTGATCTAGAGCTTGTTCTGACAATTTTAGCCCATGTGTTAAACACTTCATACTTTTCATCCTTTCTTTTCAGCCTTATGTATTCCTTTCCATCCACTGTCAATGTATCCCAGAGAATCACCTCAGGAAGCTTAACTCCTACAGGCTCTGCTGAAATTGGTTCAGGCACTTTGTCCATCACTACCATATACAAATTAACATCATCAGTGTTAGATGGCTCTGTCTGTTTAGATAACTCAGGTGCCCCTTCTTCTTCAGCTACTCTAGGCTTTTTAATTGGCTTTCTCCTTGCCATCATTTTTGTTCTCTTTAAAGTCCTTAGACTTTCTCCCAAGGTGGACTCTTTCTTAGGAGGTGTTTCTTGCTCATCTGGAAATGGCTTTTGACAATCAAAGTCATTACTTTCTTTCATTCTCTTTCAATATCCTCCTGCATCTTTTTAGCTAGGGCTTCATCTGATTCAACCAACCTTTGCTTTTTGATTGGTTGATCAGATTCTACCATCTTTGCTTTTCCTTTGTCTTTTCTCATATCCTTCTTACTGTTATCTTTCTTGATCACTTCACCTTGTTCTTTTATGATTACACCTTTGATCTTTGAAGTGACCTTGGGAGTATCATTCTTGGCTTTTAGTAAGGTTTCTGCAATCTCAAGATCTGTTAACACTTCTTTCACAGTTTCTGTTGCTTTATTAATGTCAGCAGTAGTAACTGTTTCTGCTTGCTTCTCCCCCTCAGCATCAACTTTCTCTCTATCAAGCTCCCCCTTTCTTGTGGCTTCTTCCATGTTGATCTCCCCCTTTTTGGGAGCATCATCCTCAGTGGTCCTTCTCCTTAATTGGAATTTCTTTCTCTTCTTCCTTTGTACCAGACTAACCACCATCCTTTTCAGCTTAGCAATCTGTTCTTGTTGAGACAGAATTACTAGCTTCATTTCTTCAATTTCTTTGCCTTGTTTGAGAACATCTTGATTGATGTTCCCCATTGTTTCCATCAATTCATCGTACGTATATCTGTCCTCACCCTCTCCAGAAGTGTTACCCTCCTTTGAAGGATCATTGGATCTTTTATTTGTGGAAGTCTTCTGCCTTGCAGAGGCACTATCCACCCCTGTGGTTTCTTGGCACCAGGGACCTTCAAATTATTGCTCATTCAAAGTTGCCATGGAGAAGGTCTTATTAATGTTACCACTTTCCTCCTCTGTACTAGCAGGAGTAGTGGCAGTCTCATCACCCATATGCTCTACCTCCTCCTCAGAGAGCACCTCCTTTGGGTTGGGAGACACCCTTGTGGTTTCCCTTTGGATATTCTCTAGGGGAGAATTCTCCCTTAGAGGGCTTATAGGCTTAGTGGGTAATGGTACAAGAAGGGAAGGAGCCTTCTTGACCTGTTTTCTCTTGTAAGTTTGGGTGATGGGAGATGTTGGTTTTTCAAGAAGGGACTGGGGAATGGATTTTGAGAGGGAAGGTTGGGCTTGGCTAGCAGTGGATTGGTCTAATGGGGGCCTTGACCCTGCTGCCATACCTTCAGTGGTTTGGGACACCACCATCATTGTAGAGAACAATGGGGTTTCAACTCCTTCAGAGTCCCCAGCAGATCTTCTCATATTTGAGAAAACCTTGCCTTTAGGGGGTTTAGGTACATATACCCCAATAAGTTGAGGTATATCCGTCAATTCATGAGTAATGACTTCTTGGACAAACCTGGGGTACATAAAGAAGCTCTTTTTAGAAAAATTATACTTTCTGGCAGTGGCCAAGCACACCAAAGCATAAGCAATAGTGCTGCTGAACTCACTCCATCCAGTAGTCTTTTTGGAGATACAGTGCATAAGAGTATGGACAAAGAAACGCCATTGGGGTGAGAATTTTGCTTTAGAAAATTTGAAAACTCCCAATGGGCCTCCATACCCCATTCTTGTAAGGTTTGAAAAGAGTTCATCATTTGGGATAGAGGTTATACCAGAGGCATCGTCTAGACGTAGACAGATGCGAATAACCTCTTCAGTAACCGTGAGTGATTGATCACAGATTCTTTTCTTGATCATCTGCACACCATTCTCAACAACAATGGTTGCATTGGCCCAGAACTGCCTTTGATGCTCGATATAGATTGTAGGGGATACACTAAGAGCATGAGCAATGTGGCTTGACTTGAGGAAATCCACAATCTGATGAAATCCTGCAGCTTGCTTTGGCTTTTGTAGCATCGCAATCTCATTGTGCTCGTCGATGAAAGTCATGGATGCCATTGGTCTTAGTGAAAAGCTTGCCTGAAAACTTCGAACTTGAGAGAGAAAAGGTTTTGAGAGCAAGAGATTAGTATGCAAAGAGTCGTTATGAACTTTTAGGCGGGCAAAGAGTATTTATAGTATTTGGAACATAAGCAGTATTAACCTAGAGCAGTATTAACTAACTAGCAGTATTAACTACGAGCAGTATTAACCACTAGCAGTATTAACTGAAAGCAGTATTAACTACTAGCAGTATTAACTACGAGCAGTATTAACCACTAGCAGTATTAACTGAAAGCAGTATTAACCACTAGCAGTATTAACTGAAAGCAGTATTAACCACTAGCAGTATTAACTGAAAGCAGTATTAACTACTAGCAGTATTAACTGAAAGCAGTATTAACCACTAGCAGTATTAACGGAAAGCAGTATTAACTACTAGCAGTATTAACCACTAGCAGTATTAACTACTTTACTCCTTTTAAACTTGCTAATCACTGAGTACTGCTATGCATATCCTGAAAAAAAGAAGATTAGTAACTCCAAGGATAATAAACAGGTATAAAACCACTTTTTGAGAAGGGGATTTATTCGGAGTTGGTCATTCCCACACTTGTTACCAAGAAAGTGAATCTACCCACATCAAATGCTTTAGTGAATAGATCAGCAAACTGATTATCAGTGTGAACTTTGACAACTTGAATAAGTTTCTTTTCATTACAATCTCTGATAAAGTGATACCTGATCTCAATGTGCTTTGTTTTTGAGTGCTTGACTGGATTATTCACAATGCTAATAGCACTGTTGTTATCAATAAAAATTGGAGTGTGTAGAAAGGTTACCCCATAATCCAACATTTGATTCTGAATCCATAAGACTTGAGAGCAGCAACTTGCAGTTGCTATGTACTCTGCCTCTGTTGTAGATGTGGATACTGTGGTTTGTTTCTTGCACTGCCATGAGACTAGTCTTGCACCCAAAAACTGACATCCTCCAGAAGTAGATTTTCTGTCCAAGTTTGCTCCACCTAGGTCACTGTCTGAGTATGCTATTAGGTCAAAGGGTGAGTCATGAGGATACCAAAGTCCCAATTTGGGTTGCCCTTTGAGATATCTGAATATCCTCTTAACAGCTTGAAAGTGAGATTGCTTTGGCCTAACTTGGAATCTTGCACATACACAGACTGGAAACATTATATCTGGCCTTGATGTTGTGAGATACATGAGAGAGCCAATCATGGATCTATAATGATGCACATCCATATCCTCCCCCTCAAGATCTGCTGTGATCTGCTTGTGTGTTTCCATAGGTGTGCTGGCAGGTTTTGATTCTGAGAAACCAAACTTGGTTAGAATATCCTGCACATACTTGGATTGACAGATGAAAATACCATCTGACTTCTGTTGAACTTGGAGGCCAAGGAAGAAAGTAAGTTCCCCCATGGAACTCATTTTGAACCTTTGATGCATTAAATCCTCAAACTCCTTGCACATGTTGTTTCTTGTAGAGCCAAAAATAATGTCATCAACATAGATTTGGACCAGCAAGATATCCTTCTTCTTTCTTTTGATAAATAGAGTCTTATCAATGACTCCTCTTTCAAAGTCATTTTCCAAGAGATAGGATGACAGAGTGTCATACCATGCTCTTGGGGCTTGATGTAGTCCATAAAGTGCTTTCTTTAATTTGTATACCCTGTCTGGATAGCTTGGATTTTCAAACCCTGGTGGTTGACAGAAATATACTTCTTCTTCAATTGATTCATAGAGAAAAGCACTTTTTACATCCATTTGGTAGACTTTGAAGTTCATGTAAGAAGCATAGGCTAGGAATAGTCTGATTGCTTCTATCCTAGCTACAGGTGCAAAAACTTCTTCATAATCTATACCCTCTTCTTGAGTATAGCCTTGAGCCACCAGCCTTGCTTTGTTTCTTATAACAATACCTCTTTCATCTCTCTTGTTTTTGAAGATCCATTTTGTGCCAATTGCTCTGTGACCTTTAGGAAGGTCTACTAGATCCCACACATCTTGTAGCTTGAACTGTAACAGTTCCTCTTGCATTGCTTCTATCCAGCTGGATTCTTTCATAGCATCATGTGCCTTTTTAGGCTCAAGTTGTGATAGAAAACAAGAAAGCACTGTATGCTGTTGATCTTGCATTTCCTGAAGTCTGCTTTGATGTCTAGTCATCATAGGAGAAGAGATATCTCCTATTATCAACTGTGGAGGATGATTCTTTTGAACTCTGGTGTTGTAACTAGGTTCTTCATTTAATCCAGCCTCAAGATTAGATTCATGCAACTCAACTGAAGTGTTTTCAGATGCCACTTCATTGTTTTCTTGAGTCTCCTCATCTCTAGTGTCTTCTTCACTCTGACTTGGTTCAGTAAATGATTCCTTTTCACAGTCTTCAACTGAATTTACTGTATGTATGGGAAAAATCACAGATTTAGATATACTTTCTTGAACTTGTGTGATCTCTGATTCTCCACTACCTGTTCCTGTATACTCATTACTGAAACCAAAAGAGTTAGTTAGTGAATCAATGTCAAATAGCCACTAAGGCCCAGACCCAACAGGATTTGGTGTGTTCTCATTGCATTTGACATTGTCACTTTCTTCAATTATTCTAGTAGAAGAGTTAAAAACTCTGTAGGCCTTACTCTGAGATGAATATCCAACAAGAAATCCATCATCTGCTTTGCTATCAAACTTACCTAAGTGAGATTTGGTATTTAGAATTGTACAAGGACACCCAAAAGGTTTGAAGAAACCAATAAAAGGTTTTCTTTGATTTAAAAGCTCATATGGGGTCTTGTTCTTTTGCTTGACCACTAGAACTCTGTTTTGGACATAACAGACAGTATTAACTGCTTCAGCCCAGAAGGTAATTGGCAATTTTGAATCAGCCAACAGAGATCTAGCAGCCTCTATTAGTGTTCTATTTCTCCTTTCAGCAACACCATTCTGTTGAGGAGTCCTAGGAGCACTAAATTGCCTCTCAATACCTTTTTCTTCACAAAAGGTGTTTAGATCATGATTTTTAAACTCAGTTCCATTATCTGATCTAATGACTTTTACTCTTTGATTAGTTTGGTTTTCAATTCTTAGAATAAAGGATTTGATAAAATCACTAGTTTCATCCTTAGTTCTTAGAAAATATACCCAAGTAAATCTGGAGTAATCATCAACAATAACCAAGCAGTAAGATTTCTTGCCTATACTCATAACATTTGTAGGACCAAACAGATCCATATGCAGTAACTGGAGACAAGAAGAAACACTCTTTGGTCTTATGAGAAGTTTTGTGTTGTTTGCCTTTAAGACAAGCAACACAATGATCATCACATGAAAAGACTTTTGAAGGTAAACCTCTTACAAGGTTATTTTTAACAAGATTGTTCATAGTCTTGAAATTCATGTGACACATCCTTCTGTGCCAAAGGGAGGATTCATCTACAGAAGCTTTTGAAACAAGACAATTTAGAGATGAATCACTATCAACATTGTCCAAATCAAGACAGTAAACATTGTCCTTTCTTGGAGTTCTAAGTAGTATCATGCTTTCATCAACTACCTTGAACCCTGGAGCAAGAATCATACACTCAGTATTAGTAAATAATATACTATGTTGTTTGTCACAAACCTGTGATACACTTAACAGGTTGTACTTTAATTGATCAACATAGTAGACATCCTCAAATGTCATCTTACCTTTGGTGACATTACCTTTTCCACTTATCTTACCACCAGTAAGATTGTCTCCAAATGCAACATGTCCTCCATTAATATGCTTGAAATCCTGAAGGCATGACATGTTGCCAGTCATGTGCCTAGAGCAACCACTATCAACATGCCAAATGCTCTTTCCCTTGAGCTGTTGGTTGCCCTGCACATTAAATAAATCAATTAGTATGATTGGGGACCCAAGCAAAAGTGGTCTTGGGTCTCCCTTTCTCATCAAAGTATTTACATTCCTTTTTAATGAGGTTTTTAAACTCAGAGCACTCTTTATTAGAGTACTTTGTCAATATGATTGGCTTAGCAGAACCAACACTAGAAGCAGTACTAACCTTAGAAGTACTAACAGAGTTAGCAGTACTAACAGGTTTAGCAGTACTAACCTTGTTAGCAGCATTAACATTGTTAGCAGTAGTATTACTTCTAGCAGCACTATCATTGTCAGCAACACTATTTGTGGTAGCAGTACTAACAGTTTTAGTGCTTTTAGGAATCCACATATTGACACTTTCTTTAACAGACTTTTTCTTCATGTGGCTTTTAGTTTTAACAGTTTTCTTAGCCACATGGTTCTTTTCAATTTTCTTATAACCAAAGGGTTTTTGCATGGATCTTTGGAAATTCATCCTTTGTTTCATAGGATTGAAATAACAGAATTTTGCAAGATGATTCAATTTGCCACAGATAAAACAAGGTTTTGGTCTATTGATTTTACTCAGATCAACCCCTTGTTTTTGTGCCCACTGATTATTCCAGTTTCTTTGATTTCCCCTCTTTTTGTTCTGTTTTTGGGGCTCATTCTTTTTACATGCACACTGTTTGCAAGGACCTGAATTCACAACTGTGGTATGTTTGTAATGGACCTACCAGACTTTCCCTCTGTCTTCTCTATGTCCTTGGATTTGTTCCAAGCCCTTCCACAATCATCATTCGTGATATTGTTATTCTCTAGAGGAATCTCACCACTCACCTTGTTCTCCTTACTCTTGCCAACCTCTTTCTCAGTCTTATCCTCAACAACTACCTCATCTAAGGGATCTATTTCAGTGGCTCCCTCAGGCAAGTCCTTCCTATCTTTGGTGTCTAACAGGTCTGAAGTAGGAGGAATGTAATTGTTGTTATATGGTGGAGGTGTGGCATTGTACCCAATTCCTCTTCTCAGCTTATCATGAATCTGATTTTGTAGTAAAGAGTCCATTGCTTTAGAAGCATTGGAAAACTTTTCTACATCAAGCTTAACCTTGGTTAGCTCCTCTTTCAGTTTTTCACTCTCCTCTTTAGATTTGTTCAGTTTAAGTTCTAAATCCTTTTTCTCCCACTGCCAGTAATTTGTGTCATATGAGTGTTGGAGTTCATTGGCTTGAAAACCTTTGATCTGATCTTCAAATCTCTCTACAATCCTTACATAGTCTTTTATATCTTTTTCTAATCTCTTAAGGTCATCACTCATCTTCTGATTGTGATCCCTGTACCTTTTAACAGTGTCTATGCAAGTTTTAGAACAGAGATTAGAACTTACCTCAGATGGGAGATCAGATACTTTAGCCATAAGAGCTTGATTCTGAATAGTTTCTTCTGCTTGATCACTCCAATCAAACCCCATTCCTTGTTGAGAAACAAGGGCTTGAGTAGAGTTTCTGTTGTTATTGAAGCTTCCAGATTGAGCTTGTTGATGGTTGTTGTTGTGAGACATTTCACTTCTGCATTCTCTAGCAAAATGTCCCTTCAGATGACATTTGTAGCATTCTACCTTTGATTTATCAAACCCTGCTCCATCTTCTCTTCTTTGGGAGAAGTTGTTTCTCCCAGTCCTCTTTATAAACTTCTTAACCCTCATGGAGAGCATGGCCATATGCCATTTAATATCCATCTCTTCCAGATCATTGGGATGGAGTTGTTCTAAGTCATCATTAATCAAAGAGGAATTTCCATGATTAGAAAGAAAAGCTTCAAACACAGAATCAGTGCCTTTATCTTGATTTGTTCCATTAGCAGCATTAACTGATTCAGGGTTAGCAGTAGAATCAATTGATGCTGATAGGAGTGCAGCATTATGAATATATCCAGAAGGCTTCTTCTTTGCCTCCACCTCAGCTTCAAATACTCTAAGATCATTGTACAGATCATCAAGTTCTTTTTCTTCCAACTGATCATTCTGTCTGAATGACACAGTGTACATGGTCCATTCATCTCCAAGGGACCTTAAGAACTTTCTGTTCACATCATCTTGATCAATCTGTACTCCCATAGTAGCTAGTTCACCAATTAGTTTATTAAACCTGTCAAAAGTTTGAGTCATGGACTCATTCTTAGTTGAGATGAAGTTTTCATACTGTTGCTTTAAAATTGCCTTTTGATTTCTCTTGGTACTTTTGGTACCTGAGAATCTCTTCTCTAGAGCATTCCAGAGCATCTGTGCATCAGTGCAATTGCAGAATTGGTGTTGATACTCATTTGGAATGGCCAAGAGCAGTGTGCTCAAGGCTTTCAACTCTGTCTGCCTTGTCTTCCTGTCTGCATCTGTCTTTGGAGGGGTTCTTTTGCCATCTTCACCAATCTTTCCTTCATCAGATGGGCCATTCTCAATGATGTCCCACATAGAGTAATCTGTGAGGAGAATATATTGCTTGATTCTGATCTTCCACATGTCAAATTCATTGGATCTGAGCATTGGAACTTTTGAGACCAAAGTACTGCTTGATTCTGTAAGATTTTCCATGATGAATAACTGTTTCTGAGAGAGTTTGGCTCTGATACCACTTGTCAGAATCGAATTCTCAACAAGAATTAATTCTCAGAAACAATATCAAAGAAGTTTGCGGAATAACACTTTGATATTCAATGAAACAGTAAATCAATACAGAAAATATGAAGAACAAACTGTAAGCTTGTATTGAATGCTTTGAAGTTACAAGATTACACACTCAACCTCAATATTGATGAACAGGCTCACCAATACGAATTCTACTTCTCTAGAATTAGGATCTATGCCTTGAGGTTAATTTTTTTCTAAAAGAATGAATTAAGTTTTGTATCTTAAACTATTCTAAACTATACAATATATATACTGAATACAAAATATAAATACAATAAAATATCTTCAGTATATCTTCCATGTATATCTCTAAGCTTCCATGTATATCCTTTCATACGAATCTTGATCATGTAAGCAGTATTAATCTTCAGCAACATTAACTACTAAGCAGTACTAACTACTAGCAGTACTAACTACTAGCAGTACTAACTAGCTAAGCAGTACTAACTTTGTTCAAGCAGCACTAACTTTGACTAGCAGTATTAATAGTACTAGCAGTAGTAACACTCAGCAGTATTAACCTTTAAGTCTTCTAGCAGTAGTAACATTGAACCAGCAGCATTAACCATACTTGATGAATTCTTCAGTTCCCAACAATTGGTCAGTGATCACAACCATTGGTTGTTTCTCATAACAACGCAAAAAATCCCTCAACACCCACTTAAACTTCTCAATTGTCTCGCCACCAATCAGAGCAGATCCCACAACCACCGAACATATATGATTGTCAATGGCCAAAAAAGGGACAAATACCAACGCATGCCTAGAAACATATAACAACATCAGAAAATTAAAAAATATAATCAATACAACAATTTTTAAAAAGTACTCACTCATTGGTCCTGTAAGTAGCATCAAACGATATAACATCTCCAAATTCCTGATAATTACGACGACAAACTTCGTCAGCCCAGAAAATTGCGTGTAACTTGCGTTCGTTGCACTTATACTCGAAAAAAAAATGTTGTTAGTATCTTTTCTACTTGTCAATTTAATAATCAACATCTTCGCATCCTTGTTACCAACAACCAAATCAACATCTCTCTTAAAACTTTGGTAATCAACTACGGTGCACCGATTATTTTCAACTCCACCCTTCAAAGCAGATTGAATTCGATGTGCTCTTGTTGGTCCAACTTTATAAGTAGAGTTGTTCAGGACGTTCCTAAAATCGGTATACTGCATCTGTCTATTTTTGCGGGAGAAACGCCGATCATTACTATTAAACATAACATGGTTATGAGCTTCAATAAATTCATACAACTCATATCGAGACTTGTCCTTCATCAAATGGAATTTAACACAAGCATTACAACCTGATCGTTTTACATTGGAGTTTCGATATCGCCTGTCACCGGGTCGAATTTCAAGCGAATCAAAGTTCTTCTTCTTCGGAATACCCTCTTTACTACAAACAAACCACCTTGTCTGAATGGAACCGTATTTGTTTGTCTTCTTTGCATCCAACCTAACGTCGAAACCAGCCTTATCCGCATATTTCCAATACATTGCCTCCGCCTCCAAAATCGACGCAAACTGTTGCTTCAACCACGGTTTGATCTCATCAGGAACCTTAGGTATAAAATACTTTGTTCCATCAGACGACTCAACAATGTGTTCTTGCACATCATTAACTGACAACAACCACTAAATTAGCAAACAAAACGCAAATATTGTTATCCTACAAAAACAAAAAAATTGATGATTATTGATGAACGGAAATTCATGTTCCACAATCTCATTCTGAAAAGCAAAACATTAATGATGCATTTCATATGTTGTTCATCTCATAAAAAAATGTAGATATGTTGTTCATCTATGAACACTAATATGATCAACTTGCATTTCCAACTCTACATTAGAATGCCTATGTATTTCATATATGAACATCTACGTCTCTGAACACACGTCACTACCAACAACGAAAAAACAAAAAACCAGATGACATACATTCCTCACCAAAAAAAATAAATCGACATAGTACTATGAAATAAAATAGAAACAAAATAAAAACAACTTACTACTCAAATGTTGTACAGATGTATCTTCACGAACATGATCAAAACCGGATTCATCATTCAATATATCTGTTATTCCCAGATTCTAGTTTCTAATCAAGATTAATCAAACAAACAAGATTAACAATCAAATTACCTGTTTGATTTCAATTCAATTCCAACATTACACTTTCTCTCTCTACAATCTCTCTCTAACGAACTCTCTTTCTCTCTGATATTTCTCTCTCTAAAATACAACTGAATATCACTTCTGTTTGTTTCTGTTGACTTACTAATTATAAAGGAAATGAAACTATTTATATCAACAACTAAAACAACAAGAAAACAAAACTAATACAAATGTTGACTTTGACTTTTATTACAAAAACTTTGACTTTAATGAGAGTTGACTTTCTTTCATCTTTGACTTTCTTGAACTTTGACCTTCAGTCTTCTTGATCTTGTATCCAACAGGTTTATGCTCTAACAATCTCCCCCTTTGGATTCAAGATCACTTGTTGAAAGATCTAGCAAATCAGTCTTCACTTTAAGCTCTGTCAGTACAATCTCCTCTTTTTCTTTGACGCTATTCTTTCCAAAACTGTCTTCAAACAATTAACAATCTCCCCAAAACATTCACAACACACTTTAAGATTTTGGAAAGAAATTATCTTCAGAATCAGCTCGGATTGCTTTAGCAAGTAATCTTTAAAGAAAATTTCCCCAAATCTTCATAAATTCTTTGATCTTCTTCGAATCTTTACTTTGAATCTTCTGACTAAGACATTTCGGAAAATATTCTCTCAAAACTTTATCATTTCTTGATACCATCCCCTCCAAACTACAAAACTTTAACATTTCTTGATATCATATCCCCCTTTTTGATGATTTGAGCATCTATATCATCAAAACTTTTCTCCTAAGAAATGTCTTTAACCATTCTGATCTGTCAAACTGAGCCTCTGATTTTGTGATCCATAACCAAGTAATCATCCAGATCTTTGCAAATCCAGACAAAATAAGAACATGTAACTCCTGAATCAACAGATGAAACAATTAAAATGTCTGTCAGTAACACAAAGTCACTTTGTGTAACGAATACACAATATAAAGGAGATTTTTGATGTTCACTCCCCCAGGGCTTCCATCCAATCATCGAAACACCACAAAGGCAATTTCTATGAATGTTATGACAAAGAAACGAATTCTTTGTGTGTTCGTGCATGTGTAGAAAGACTTAAGCACGATGATTGCTTTTCAATAAGGCTCAACATAGTGTAAACCACTGAGATAACAGTAGATAAACACAGATTCAATGTGCATGATTGAAGTGCGAAGGTGGGGCAAACTTCCTTCTTTTTCAATATCCAGATTTTCCAAATGAAAACCAGATAGATAATATGCTGCATCCCCTTAAAATGTGAAACATTTTCTTTTTTAGAAGAAAATGAGTGGCTGGTGGGGTTTTTAACAAGAGTTGGCATGGGCTATTTGCCTGTTTCAATAACGGTCACCAAAGAGTTGTGAAACGCTAGTAATTTGGCTGCCCGACTCAGAAAGTAGTTGGTGTAGAGTTTGATATTCTTTTACTCTGATCTCACACCCTCTTTCTTTTAATCATTAAGATCACTACTAACCAAAATCTCTTTTCCATTTTACCTCATCACACCCACACTCATTTCTTTTAGACTCCTCACACTCAATCACTATTGGATTAACTTCTTGGGTAGGAAACACTGGTTAACGTGATTCCATAGAAGTTCAGTTAATTCCTTGCACAAAGAACCCATGTAGTCCTAGAAAGCATTTATTGCTCAACTGGTTTAACTATAGCAGTTAAAGCTCATATACAAATGTCAGATGTAAATATGCTCAGAAATATAATCATGAATATATGAGCATTTTTTAAAACATTGAAGATATTTCAAACAAGTTAATTGAATGAATGAACATGAATGCAATAAACTTGTTTGAAAATCTGACATTGTATGAAAATGATCAGAAATGAATGATATAACAATCAAAGCTTATGGTCAAGAATAACGGTATAGTCTATATGAAACAAAAATATAGACATTCTTGAATGAAATGCTTCAAAATGAAATATTGCTAAAAAATCTTTGAAATACAAGCGGGGTGTCTTACCATCGAAAAAATATGTTTCAATATGAGACATGGTAAGAACATTTAGAACAAAAAGTCAAACCGGTGTGTGTAAATACTTGAAAGTATATAGAAAAGACAATACGCAAGTATTTATCTTTGGAAACACACGGTTTGTTTATCAAATAAGCACAAAAATAAAATGAAAACATTTAAAATCACATTTCCAAATTATAAAATCTGTTTAAGAATCGGGAAGTGGTTTGAACATTTAAGAACATGTTTTCTATATCTGAAAGTTGTCCTTCTTTCAAATATATTTGAGATTTAGATAAGAAATTTACCTTTTTACTAAATCTTAATTCTCATGAAGTCATGCTTAAGTCAAAATGATATGATCTTGTCATCCTCTCTCATCCTGCATAAGTCTCAAAGTCTAGTCAAAAATTTATTCACAAAATTTATTCAAAAATTAAAAATGACATAAAACGATAAAACGATTAAAGAACGAGTTCTGATCAGAAATAATCAGAAATCATAGTCTTACTCCTTTTGACTTGACTTATATGCTCCCCCTAAAATCATGCATAAAAAAAATTGTCAGTTAAGTAAAATGCAGAAATTAGTTATGCTCCCCCTCAAAATAATGTAGATCATCTAAAATCTTCTTTTACTCCCCCTGAGATCATGAGCAAACAATTAAAGTGCAGATATCCTTCAGACATAAAGATAAAGAAAAATGATGAAAAATAACAATACGTAACTTTATTAGGTAACAACCGATTATGTCTTAAGATTTAACATACCAAGCTTAGAGACAAGAAAATTAAATCTCTTTTCATCTAAGGGTTTGGTAAATAAATCTGCAAGTTGATAATCTGTTTTTACAAAATAAAGTTCAATTGTTCCTTTTTCTACATTATCTTTAATAAAATGATACCTGACATCAATGTGTTTGGTTTTCGTATGCTGAACAGGATTAGCAGATATCGCGATTGCACTCTTCGAGTCACATTAGATTGGAATTTTATCAAACTTGAATCCATAGTCTCGCAGTTGTGTTCGCATCCACAAGACTTGAGAGCAGCAACTGGCAGCAGCTACATACTCTGCTTTAGCAGTCGATGTGGAAACGCATAATTGTTTCTTTGATGCCCAGCTTACGAGCTTGTCTCCAAGGAATTGAACGTGACCTGAAGTACTCTTTCTGTCCAACATGCAACCTGGATGATCTGCATCTGAATAAGCAGTCAGTTGAAACCCAGTATCCTTAGGATACCACAGACCAAGGTCTGCAGTCCCCTTCAGATACCTAAAAATCCTTTTGACAGCAGCCAAATGGGATTCTTTGGGAGCAGCCTGATATCTAGAACATAAGCATGTTGAAAACATAATATCTGGTCTACTAGATGTAAGATACATTAACGATCATATCATACCTCTATAAGTTCTAACATCAACACTTTTACCCGAAGGATCAGTGCTAATTTTAGTACCTGGTGCCATCGGGGTTCCAATTAATTTACAATTTTCCATTTTGTACTTCCGAAGAATGTCCAAAATGTACTTAGATTGGTTAATGAAAATCCCCGTAGAAAATTGTTTAACTTGTAATCCGAGAAAGAAATTCATCTCTCCCATCATACTCATTTGAAAACGTGACACCATGAGGTTAGAAAAGTTTTTACAAAATTTTGGATTTGTAGAACTAAATATTATATCATCAACATATATTTGAATAAGGATAATATCAGCTTTTTCCTTTTTGATGAATAAAGTGGTATCAACCTTACCTTTAGAAAAACCGAACTTGACCAAGAATTTAGATAAAACGTCATACCATGCTCAAGGGGCTTATTTTAAACCATAGAGGGCTTTGTCCAAGATATAAACATGATCTGGCTTCTCTGGATTGACGAACCCTTCTGGTTGAGACACGTACACTTCCTCTTTAAGAATGCCATTCAGAAAGGTTGTTTTCACATCCATCTGAAAGACTGTAAAATTCTTATGAGCTACGTAGGCTAGAAACATGTGGATTGCTTCTATACGCGTTACTGGAGCATACGTCTCATCGTAATCTATGCCTTCCTCTTGTCGGTAACCTTTGGCAACAAGTCTAGCTTTGTTCCTTATGACGATACCATCTTCATCCTTTTTATTCTTGAATACCCATTTAGTGCCTATCACGGTCTTTCCTTCCGGTTTTGGAACTAATCTCCAAACCTTTAGGGCTTCAAACTGATTGATCTCTTCTTGCATAGTAGATACCCAGTCTGAATCAGCAAGAGTCGCTGACCTCGTTTCTACAGGCTTGTCAAAATCTCCAATTACTTGATGTAATGGATGATCTTTAGTCCAGCGATGCTCATGAGGGAGTGGAGTAGATATTGATTGAACATGATCATCATATAGAAATCCACTATCAGAATCTTCAGTTTGAATAACAGGAGGGGGGTTTGCAGTTGAAGTTTCAGGTGCAGAAGCATCAGTTGGAACAACAGACTCTAGCTGTTGAGTAGACATTGTATTACACCCAACTGAAACATTTACTTCTGGCTCAGCATTTGTTTGTGCATCTTCAACTGTAGGAGTAACAGTAGGAATGTGAGTTTCTGACTGAACGGGGGATACAAGTTCAGTTATAACTTCTGAAGTGACTGGATTATTGCAACCTGTGTCTTCAGACCTGTCAGTCACAGCAGATTTATGTATATTAGATCCTAGAAACTCATCATAAAAGAATTCAAATAACAAATCTAAATCAGATAAATGTGAAACTGAAGTAGAGGCGTTATCCGAATTTTTCTCTATAGAAACAGGTTTTGGACTGATCTGCCTAGAAGCTAATACTCCAGTGATGACGGGTTCTGAATTGAGTTGTTCAGAAGCCATATCTTCATCGAATGTTACATTAACGCTCCCGACAACTGTCTTTGACTTCTTCAGATAAACACGATAAGCTGCAGATGTTGAATAATAACCAATGAAGATACCCTCGTCCGCCTTAGCACTGAATTTATTCAGACTCTCTCTGTCGTTAAGCACGAAACACTTACACCCAAATATGTGAAAATATTTGATTGTCGGTGTTCTGTTGTTGATCAGCTCATATGGAGTCTTTTGAAAACAGCGGTGTATCATGGATCGATTTTGAGTATGGCATGCAGTCGACACAGCTTCTGCCCACAAGAATAGAGGTAAGTCCGATTGGCTAAACATAGTCCGAGCGGCCTCGACTAGCGTCCGATTTCGCCTTTCGACTACTCCATTTTTTTCAGGCATTCGAGCAGCAGAGTACTGATGTGATATCCCGACCAATTCGAGATATTCTTCAACTATCTTGTTTTTGAACTCTGTGCCGTTATCCGTTCGAAGAAACTTGACTTGTCGCTGCATTTTCACCTGGGTCGTCTTTAAGAAAGTAATGAGAACTTCCAGCGTCTCATATTTTGATCGAAGAAATATGACCCACGTAATTCTTGAGTAATCGTCCATAATAACCAACACGTATTTCTTTGCACCCAAACTCTGAGTTCTCATTGAACCACACAAATCCATATGTAATAATTCTAACGGAGAACTAGTGCTTAGTTCAGGCTTCGATTTATGCGGAACTCTCTTCATCTTACCCTTCTCACATGCAACACATAAGTGTTCTTTCTCGTATTTCAGCTCAGGAAGTCCTTTTACCAATTTCCCACTAACCAGCTTATTGATATAACGAAAGTTCAAGTGAGATAAACGTCTGTGCCAGAGGCAACTTTGCTGCAATGAAGCTTTTGTCATTAAACAAACTTTATTGTCATTTTGTACCTTTGAAAGATTGATGGTATAGAGGTTCGTCTTTCGATTTCCGACTAAGAGTTCATTGCCATCTCCCGTACGAACCGAACATCTCTTAGCTTTGAAGTTGACATCTAACCCTTTATCACAGAATTGACCAATGCTGAATAAGTTGAGCCCCAAGCCTTCGACATAACTCACTTTACTGATCGTTATGTTGTCTTGAATAATGTCACCATATCCTAAGATACGTAAAAGTTGATCGTTTCCAAATCTGACATTTCCACTGAATTTCTCTGTATAGTTAGACAATAAAGCTTTTTGCCCAGTCATATGCTTGGAACATCCACTGTCCAAGTACCACATATGTCGGGTCTGCAAGAGAAATCAGTAAACAAAAGATTTAGGTACCCATTTAAAAACGGGTCCTAACAGATTAGCACAAGATTTTGGTATCCATTTGAAAATGGACCCTCTGTTCTTCTGAAAACCTTTAAAAATATTTGACCTTGAAGAATGAACATGATAAGATTCGAACCAATCAGAAAAATTATGAGAGTAAGCAAAATCATTTCTCCGATAATGATAAGATGTAGTAGAAATAGGAGATAATTGAATCAATTGCTTTATTGAATATCGCTTGTAAGAAGTTACAAGGTTTTGTTTATGTGAAGCAAGTTGATCAATTACATCATTATCACTACTAACTGATCTAGTACAAGAATTATCAGAAACTGATTCATCTATCTCATCATCCTTCCTTTTTGGTCGCCATTCAGTTCGAGCTTTCAACTTTTTCATCCTTAAATCTGAAACATAAGATATAGATTTATTAGGAAAAGCATATTTCTGAAACTGAGTTTTCTTTTGTGTACCAGTGTGTTTCTGTTTCTGTAATCGCTGTTTCTTTTGTTTCTTACCTTGAGAATAAAAATCAGCAGTTACAGAAACTGATTCATCAACCTTAGTTAATGATTTAACAGTTTTAAGAACACTTGGTAACACCTTTTCATTTGTAAGACAAGTAGAATGATCAGGAAGAGGAGCATTGAAGTCAAACATATCAATTTCGTCTATGCACTCACCATCAGAGTTTAAAAAATCATTTGCAGACTCAAATAAGTCATCAAAGTTATCAGTTGAAGTTTGAGGTGCCTTTGAAACTGTAGAACACTTTGTAGATTTAAATTGTAAAACAGTGTTCTTTAAAACTGTAGAAAACACACTTTGTTCAATATCTATCAAAATTTTTTCATCAGATAAAGCATTTTCTAGCTCAATTATTTTGCTTTCAAGAATGAGTGGAGGAACATAAACTTTTGCAATTGCAGTTTTTGCCTTCATCTCAGAAACAGAATAACTAGCAAAATAATCGTTTGAAAGAACTTTTGATGTTTCTGAAAGATAACTATCATTTAACTTTGCATAGTTAAATGGTAGTTGCATTTTCTTTACATTCTTTCTATTTTCAGTTTCTTTGGCCTCAACTTCTTCCAGTAATTTGGTAACAAATTTGGGTTTTAAATGAGTATGTTTACCAGCACATGCAAGAAAATCAAAATTATATAATGCTGGTTGTTTTCTGATGGCTTTCTTTAAGTAATGGGGGTTTTTAAAACCAAGTCCCCATTTTTCCTTAATATCAGCCTCTTCATCAGGTGCATTAAGAAAAATGGTTTGATATGTTTGGCCTCTTGCGTAAAGTTTGGCTTCCAGACCATTTACCTTCTTATTCAAAAGCTTGTTCTCAACCTGCAGTTTATGAACAATTAGTGCAGATTCTTTCTTCTCAAACTCATACTTAGAAACTTTAACTTCAAAATCAGAAATCGTTTTTTCAAAACAATCTACTTGAGATTTAGAATCAGAAGCAAACTTGCGTAAAGAATCAATCAGATCTTTGTTCCCAATAACCGACTTATTGAGTTCAAATATCTTATTGTTTCTTTTAGCAACTCTGTCTTTTTCTTTCTTCAGTTTTAATTGAAGATCATTAAGCTCAACCATCATAACTTCCATTTTGGTTACAAAATCTTTTTCAGTTAAGTTTAATACCTCATCAGTTGTCTCGTCATCTGACTCATCATACTTCACTTCTTTTCCCATGAGACAGAGATGAGCAGTTTCTTCCTTCTCTTCCTCCTCACCTTCTGAATGATCCAGCCAAAATTCGTCTTCATCCATTAAAGCGATGCCTGCTTCTTGTTGTTTGGCTAATAACAACTTTTTCTGATAATACTGAGAATTACGAACTTTTGGCTTTCTACAATCTTTTGCAAAATGACCAATCTTGCCACAGTTGTAGCATTTGACTGGATCACTTGTTGGCTTTACGGCAACAGTGTAGTCATTCATGAACTTCTTCCTTTCATCAGGTTTCTTCTCAACATATTTGTTCTCTTCATATCTCCTTCCTTCCACCCTTTCTCGGTGCTCATGATTCTTGGAACTTGATGAAGAGTACCTCTGTGAGTTAGATCCCGACTTCTTGTAAAACTTTTTCTGGAATGCACGGGTCAATAACAACATAGCCTGTTTGAGGCTTTCTCCATCATCACCATCTGATTCAGATTCAGACTCAGAACTGGTAATCACTTTCTTCTTTTTCTTCTTCTCTTTCTTTTCTTTCTTTTTCTCTCCAGCTACCAATGCAATCGGATCAGGAACCTTTTCAGCCTTCTTTTTCTCAGCTCTTTTCTCTTCCACTTCTTCTTCATTCTGCCTAAAAGTCTCATATACCTCATGTAATGGAATGTCATTCAGATCCTTCATTTGCTTCATCCTACGTGAATGCTTCTTCCATTCAGGTTGTAGGATGCTCAGGAATTTGACATTGTTCTCAAGTTGCTTCTTTTTCACCTTATTCTTGGACAACTCATTCAGAAGCAAGACAAACCGTTCATAAGTATCTTCTAAGCTTTCATTCTCTTTGGCTTTGAATTCCTCATAACTGTTGATGCAATTAGCCACTTTCATCTGATTCCCGACCTTGGATCCCATCATCATCTTTTGCAATTGATCCCACATCTTTTTAGCATTTCCCTTGTAACTATCAATCTTGATGTAGATCTCATTTGGAATGCTCTGAAGAAGTAAGGATCTTGCTTGTTTATCTGCTTTGTATCGGCTTTTCTGTTCTTCAGAATACTGAGAGATATCCACTGCCACTGTTTTCATCTTTTGATCTCTTTCCTCAGTACCATCTTCACTATCAGAAGAGTCATCATCTGGTATTTATACCATGATTGGTACCATAGGACCTTCTATGATTGACAGTATAATATTCTCTCCATTTGCATGTCTGTCTATAAAATCAAGGAATCTGTCTTTCCACTGTTCATACTCTCCTTCGAACAGTACAGGTGGCTTGACATCAGTGCCAATTGAAAGAGCATCTTTGCAAGTCATCTTGTTTAAACCTGTTTGAGAAATATATGCAATAAGAAACTAGAAACTGATCGTTAGTCCAAATGAAACAATCAAGAAAATACAGAAAACTTTGAAATATAACATCAGAAATTTTAATCACAACCAGAAATATGTCCCCCTTCGCAGACTTAGCACGGGGGTCCCGCTACCCGGTTAGCGGGTGGAGTCAAGGGGCAACGCCCTTGCGGGATCGAGGGGCAGCGCCCCTAGAGAAAAAAATTTCACTATTAAAGGGCATATTATAGTTTTGAAAAATTTCTCTAAGTCCTCCACACTTTGCGCTTCAAGAGGCAAACGCAAACCTTTACTTTGCGGTTCATGTGGGAAACGCAAACCCTTACTTTGCGGTTCATGAGGGAAACGCAAACCAATACTTTGCGGTTCAAGAGGGAAACGCAAACAACCACTTTGCGGTTCAAGAGAGAAACGTAAACCACTACTTTGCGGTTCAAGAGGGAAATGCAAACCACCACTTTGCGGTTCTAGAGGGAAATGCAAACCACCACTTTGCGGTTCAAGAGGGAAACGTAAACCACCACTTTACGTTTCTCGTTACAAACGCAAGATACACTTTGTGTCTCTAGTTGCAAGCGCAAACCACACTTTGTCTCTAATCCCAAACACTTCTACTTTGCGTTTTTCACTTTGCGTTTGTTTAAAAATGCAACTCTTACTTCTCGATTCTTGATTGAAACGCAAACCTGTACTTCTCGATTCTCAAATGAAACGCAAACTTGAACTTCTCGATTCTTAAATGAAACGCAAACTTAAACTTCTCGATTCTCAACTCTCAATGAAGGAAACGCAAACTTTTATGAACACACGCAAACCTGATGAATGACCCGCAAACCTGATGAATGACCCGCAAACCTCTAAAATCGAACAAAATTGCACCAAAAACTCATTTAGACCTAGAAATTCAACACTATACTTCGACAATTCACTCGTCTAACTAATTCGAACACAAAACTAACACAAAAAATCGATCAAATAAGCAAACGATACAAATTTGATACACATATAGTGTCAAGAACTCGTGAACAGAAAAACCACAAAAATTCGAAAATTTGAATTGATTACAGTGCAATTGACAAATCTTTCTATACAAACTCGATCGATTACACTATTCTAACAAAATCTTATCAAAAACAACTCGAAAAATACACTAATACTCAAAAACAGATCTGAACATGAAGAACACAGTGTCGAACATTCTGTTTTTCTTGATTTTCGATTTGGATCTGCTCTGATACCAATTGTTATTCCCCGATTCTAGTTTCTAATCAAGATTAATCAAACAAACAAGATTAACAATCAAATTACCTGTTTGATTTTAATTCAATTCCAAGATTACACTTTCTCTCTCTACAATCTCTCTCTAACGAACTCTCTTTCTCTCTGATATTTCTCTCTCTAAAATACAACTGAATATCACTTCTGTTTGTTTCTGTTGACTTACTAATTATAAAGGAAAGGAAACTATTTATATCAACAACTAAAACAACAAGAAAACAAAACTAATACAAATGTTGACTTTGACTTTTATTACAAAAACTTTGACTTTGATGAGAGTTGACTTTCTTTCAGCTTTGACTTTCTTGAACTCTGACCTTCAGTCTTCTTGATCTTGTATCCAACAGGTTTATGCTCTAACAATATCATCAAGACTCGATTCATCAATCAATGTATTATTTTCGTTCCTGGCGTCCATTTGATCAAACACATGGGAATCGATCAGTTCTTCATTCTCTGATGTGTTTATCCGTCTCGATAAATTGATTTCTGCAGAAATCTCGTTCATGTTGCTTGCTTCCTCCATGTTGCTTGCTTCCATAACACTGAAATTATTTTCCTCCATTTCTGTTATGTAAACCGTAACAGAATCGAACCTGATAATTATCATCAAATTGAATACCAAAAAAAATTATCAATAATTTTTATAAAATATTGAATTCCATAATTATAGAGATATTTAAGGGCCCTTAATATATGGAATCTCTCTCTATCTCTACGCCTAGAATCTCTCTCTCTCTCAACGCCTATCTTGAAAACTCTCTCTCTCTCTCTCTCTCTCAACGCTTATCTTGAATTACACTTATACCATTAATTAATAAATCAAGAATGTATCTAAACCAATTAAGAAGATTGAATATGATTGGTTGAATTTGGTTAATAAAGTTTGGACTCTTTTGTTGGTTAACAAAAGAAGGTCCCTATATATATATATATATATATATATAGAGAGAGAGAGAGAGAGAGAGATTTCATATATTGCTTCCCTTAAATATCTCCTTGATAATTATGGAATTGGTTTTACATTTAATTTTATAATAATTATTCAAAAAAAAATTTGGTTTCAATTTGATAATAATTATCAAAAACTGTTATCGGCTTACACTTTAACATTCATGGAGCAAAATAATTGCAATGGTGTAGAAGAAAGCGATATGGAGGAGATTTATGCAGAAAATAATTTAAAAAGACTGATAAACACATCAAAAATTGACGAACCTATCAATTCCCATGGGCTTGATCACATAAACGTCATAAACGAGAATCATATATTGATTGATGAATCGGATCTTGATCATGTTCATGAAGATACATCTGTACAACAATTTAATTTATCTAAACATCGATCTTCTTGTTATGTGGTCGAACAATTGAGTAGTAAGTTTTTTATTTAATTTTTCTATATTATATCATAGTATTGTATCGATTGAATGATATGTGGAAGAATGTTTGTGTTTTGGTTTTTTGTTTTGCATTGTTGGTGGTGATGTGTGTACAGAGACGTAGATGTTCATGTATGAAATGCATAGGAATTTTGTTCATGTATGAATTGTTACAGGAATTATGTTCATATATGTTGCATTAAAAAACATTAAGAACATATTATGTTTTCACATATGTTCATATATGTTACATTACCATAGATTAAGAACATAATTTGTGTTCACATATATTCATATATGTTAATAGACAATCAAGCAAAAACAATGAATTGTGTTCACATGTGTTAATGTATGGATCATGTTACAAATTTCTTATTCATGTATGAAGTTGTTTGTTCATTTGTTCATGTATGTTAATAGACAACCAAGCAAAAATAGTGAACAGTGACAAAGTTGTGTTGTTCATGTATGAGTTGTTACAAATCTGTTTCTCATACGTAATTTCATCATGTAATTTCACATCCCATGTTGTTCATGTATGTATTTTCATACTCTAAATTTTCCCCAAAAGTAACACCAGTAAATGAACAAAGAAAACCTAATTACGTTCATAAGTCTTACATTTGCTTATGAAAACATGTTTATATTGTCAAATTATATGGTCATATTACCATAGATAATCACATTACCTTATAACAATTCTTTCCTAATTATATTTTAGGAATGGATTGACAGTTATACCCTTGTTCATAAGGGAAACCTATCTAATTCTTTGATTTTTAATTTAATAATATTAAATAAATCTGATTAATTAAAAGCCATATATTTAGTTGATGAATGGTGGAGATTGGTTCATAAAGTTAACACTCTTTTGTTGTTTAACAAAAGGAGACCCTATATATATATATATATAGGTAAAGGATCGTGTGAGAAGTTGAGTTAACGGGGAGAAACGTGAGAAGTGGATCAGAACCGTTGATCCCTTTTAATCTCAAGCTCTCCCGTGAATTACGGCTTAGAAAGGAATTGATGTGGTGTGTCTCGATTAATCTTATCTCGGTGCATCTCATCCTAATGTACATCCATTTCTCATCCAACGGTTGATAACCACTTCTCACACTTCTCACTGTTAACTCAACTTCTCACCGAAACTCAACCCTATATATATATGTGTGTGTGTGTGACAATAATTAAATGTGAACCGTAAAAAGGTTGAGGATCGTGGGGACTAATCTCAATCATTAAAAAGTTTTAATCAAATGTTATTGAACATGATAACATTTTTGTAATACTAGTGAAACTTGTTTCTTATTCATATCTAACTAGTATGTGACACCGCACGTTGTGCGGTGACGAAATTTATTTTGTTAGGAAATACGTAATTAAGTTAAGATGAAACGTAATTTTATAATAAATTGTAATATAAAATGATGATTGTATTGGGTGTTTTTGATGCAAATTAATTTCATTTATATTTTTTCCTTTAACTAAATAACTGCATACATTTTTATATTTTTTGGATGCAAAATAATGATTCGATATTAAGTTCAATTTGTATAAACATTATTAGCCGCGGAGTATCCTTAACATTAAGCATTATGGTAGCGTATGTATGCGAAATTAATATTTTCAATTTAGCATTTTGGCTAAATAACGGTATTGTGCATAAATAAAAATAATAATAATAAAAATATTGATTTATAATTATTGTTATCTTACTTTAACAAATAAAATTATTTGTAACCAATGATTAAGTTGTTGATATAAAAGTAAATAAAAATACATGTTTAATTAATAATATCAAAGTTAATAAAAGTAATAGTTATATTTTATTAGTTTTTACAAAAAAAAAGGTTAGATTCATATAACTCAAGTCTTAATTTATAATTATTCTTAGTTTACCAATAATTTTTTGATTATATTAAAAAAGGAAAAAATTAAATTTAAATGTATGTTTGAATATAATAATAATAATAAAGTAAATAAAAACAAAATGAATATATTTATTAATTGTTATCCAAAAATTTAAATTAAATAATATAAATTTGTATTTTATAATCTATTTTATCTTACCAATAATTTTTTGATTGTGTACAAAAAAGGAAAAAATTAAAATATATGTTTTAATAATAATAAAGAAGTAAATAAAAATAAAACTAATATATTAATTAACTATTATTAAAAAAATGTAAGATAAATAATGTTGTTATTTGTAGAAAAATGTATGTAATAATTGTTAAGTAAAAATAAAATCGAAAAAGTGGTTAAATAAAAATGTGATTCATTTGATGAGTCATTTAATTGAAAATAAATCAAAATTATAACACAATAGATAAACAAAAATGAAGGTTTCTCATTGATTTGATAGATCTTTCTTTATATATATTCTAATATTAATGTTCGACATCGAGCATTGCGAGATTGCCAAAAATCATGTTGAAAAAATGTATAAGTTTTTTTATTCATTGTTTTTATAAATGTAGACAATGCTGCAAAACAATATTGATGAACTTGAGTGTCAATGAACATTATTTTTTTCTCAATTTAGCATACAAAGATTGGTTATGAGCATATTTAATTAATATTATTATAAAGTATATTAGATGTGTAATGAAATTATTAATAACAACAATAGTTTAAACATCTATTATATAACATAAAATTTAATTAAAATAAATTAATACAAAAATGACATAGAATTGAAGCCATACTTAAAAATCGAAACTAAAAATGTAGTTTGATAGTAACAATGTCATATCATGATAAACAAAATCAACATGTTTTATTAGCATTGTAGTGACTCTTTTGGAATACAAAATAGAGATAAGAATTAGATAATAATAAATCATGAAATTACAAAACAGACAAAATCAATTTTAAATTGAGATTGGAGTAATGGTAGACTGAATGACTTACATTTCATAATATATGTGTATATTGTCCATGAAGCTTTCATGTTATTCGATATGTTCAACGATCTTCACAACTTATTTAGACAATATCTCATTTGTTTTACCTTTTATTTGTATACTTTCTACAAAAAAAAAACATATAAAGTACATATAACACCATATAACTTAACAATAGACATTAGTTCATACCTTAGATGATCAAATATAGTGAGAGAAAAGTTGTTTGACAACAAACCCAACCATTAGGTAGACAACTAAAAAATGAAGACGACAAAGTTAAATAAATAAGGGAAAATGAATAATTAATTAACATAAAGAAGGGAAAATGAATAGTTATCTAACTTATAGTACAAAAACCCCTAATACATTTAATGAAAATATAACTTACATATATGGACATAAAAGTCTTTAACATAATAAACAATTTTTAAAATCAAAATTTTGAAAAAATTTATAAGCCTCATTCCTACCCTCTAAGAGTGCGAAGTCTTCAACATCGTGCGTTGTGCGATGATCAAAATACATGTCAAATAAGATATAAAAATGTTATGATGTTACATCAACCAAAACATGATAATACTAAATTATCGTCGTACATTTGTCAATATCCTTATAATATATCAAGACATCTCTCCTTCTTTCATATATTCATCAATATGGGATAAACAAAACTCAACTACAATTCATTATTTGAGAAAATACAAAATTCTCATTGTATCATGTCAATTCTTTCTAGCCAACATTTTTTTTTCATATTGATATTTATTGTATTCATATTTATATTCATGATTGTAATGATTCAATTATAATGAACATTTTACATTTAATGAAATCAGAAATGAAAGTTGTTATTTTTTAAATAAAAATATTTTTAGCACATGACTTCAAAATTGTCATTTAATCCAAATGGCAAGTCTCACATTTTTAGTCAGCCAACTTTTTTAATCTTCAAGACATAACCCCTCATTTCATATACAATCTCTTTTGGATATTTTTATCATTTGATGATGCCATGCGCTAGAAATATATGAAGTGTATGGCTAACCAAATAAAAAATAATATAAAATAATTGTTGATGTATTTATGTTGTGCAAATAAAAATAATATATAAAATAATAAAGAAAAGAGTAAACTTCACTTTTGGTCCTTAATGTTTGTCAATTTTAACGGATATTGTCCCTAAACTATTGAAACTCGGATTTGGTCCCTCACCTTTGTCAATTCACTTTGGCTTTGGTCCCTCCCACTAACGGAAGTTAATTAATTAACTTCCGTTAACTCCAATTAAATAAGGGGTATTATGGTCATTTTCCATATTTTTAGTTTCCTATTAAAGTTTAATATATATTATATAATATAAATCCAAAATCACCACCAACCATCCACCACCGTTGACCAACATTGACCACCGTCCACCACCGTGGACCACCATCTACCACAATCACAAATCCAAACACAAAAAATAGGTATTCAATGTTGTAATTGAAACATATGTCCAAGCTCAAAAATCTTAATAAAACCGAAAATAGCTCATTCAAAGAGATACAAAATCTAAATTAAATCAATACCATAAAACCCTTAACCTAAATTGATCCCAAATCAAAACCCAAAACCATAAATCAAACAAAAACTAAATCAAATGGAGATGGAGATGGAGATGGAGATGGAGATGGAGATGGAGATGGAGATGGAGATGGAGATGGAGATAGAGATAGAGATAGAGATGAAAATGAGATGTATACAAACCATATAACATAAATCAAATTGTAAGATCATAACCTGAATAATAAACTTTAGAATCAAAAATCTAGTTAGGCACATATCTGGGTTCAAGCTATTCATGGATGTGATTACATCACATATCTGGTTCATTCACATCAGAGATAAGGGAAAGAGATTATGGTTGAAGGGGGAGCCAGAGACCGATGTGTGGCAGCACCACAAATCCAAGGTGGAGGTACTGAGAAACGTGGCAGCGATGGTGGGAGTCTGATTGTAGATCTAGTGGTGGTGGCCTCGTGATGGAAAGAGGAGTCATCTTAGGAAATGACTTAACTTAAAAGACAGACGACGACCCAGCTTGAGTAGGAGTTCGATGCAAATCCGATGGTGGCGTTGTGTCGTGGTGGGATGCAGATTTGCTCACTTGGTCAATGGAAAAAGGTAACGATCTTTAGTGGGAGGGATCAAAACGAAAGGGAAATGACAAACGTGAGGGACCAAATCCGAGTTTCGATAGTTTAGGGACGATATCCGTTAAAATTGACAAAGTTAGGAACCTAAAGTGAAGTTTACTCTAAACAAAATGAAAGGTTAAAACTCATTTAATGATAAACTTTTTATTTAAAGAAATTCAAAATTATAAGAAATGAGAAAAATATGAATGAAGCTTTCTCATTATGCCACCTAAGGTGTAATAACCGCATTAAAATGATCAAAGATGGAAGTTTGGTGGAGTTTTATCAATTTTACTAAGTTCGAGGGGCCTAAGTGAAATTTTGGTAAAAGAGGGTGTTAACCCTAGACCTCCACCTCTATCTCCTTGGCGGCTTCCATTTTTACGCAGAGAGAGAGAAGAAAGCAATTTGGGCGATTTTGGGAGAAAGCACCAGGGAAGGAACCAAGTGAGGATTCTAGGTGGAGATTCATCATATTCAAGGTAAGGTTTCCTTTTATATTCCACTTTATCAATAGAAAATGTTAGGATTTAATCTCTGTTGTGTTGTTTGAGGTTTGAGGTTTGAAGTATGAAATAGTTGGAAAATCCCCCATTTCTTCTTAATAATCATGTTAATAGTTTTAGATGATTTGGAAAATTTTAATTGGGTTAATGTTTTCAATAATCCCTGAGTACATTAGAGTTTTTTTTATTGGTAATCTGTGTGTATGGTGGGATTTGGAGTTCGAGGTCGGGGTTTTACCACCCGGGCGATCGCCTCAAACCTAGGAGACCGAATTGTACCGGGGATCGGGGGATCCCGGTCCACTTGATACCGGGGGATGAGATCCCGGGGTGAAGGGGAGTAGGGCCCCGGGCCGTGACCCCGGGAGTCGGGGGAGCCCGAGGGCGGCTTGAAAGGATGGAGCCGGGAGTCGGCGAGACCCCGGTTGGGTCCGGGCGCGGGGGACCGGGAGGGTCCGGGCAAGGGGGAAACCGGGAGGGTCCGGTCGAGGATGACCCGGTCGCTGTAAGGGGATTTTAGTCCAGGGGCTTTGGGATTTATAAACTTTAAGTGTTTTTCCTTTATCTTGTTATAGGTTTGGTATGAAGTCGTACAAGGAGGATGTTTCGCAAGGGCCAGGTGAGTTTTCTTTAAACCAAGATTTTATATGAGACCGATACCAACTGTTCTTGCATGCATGTTTAAGTAAAGCTTTATGAACGTTTGTGTTGTATACATCTGATATGTGAGAATTGTTAAAAATGCCTATGATGTTGTATTTTGTTAAATTTAGTAGAAATGTATGCATACATTGTTTTATTTGCATTATGCTAAAAGTCGGGGGGGTGTTCCGCCTGTGCTCATACCGGGGGGTGTGTTCCGTTTATGCCATTGGGGGGTGTTATTCCTAAATCTATCAAATTCTAATTGTAAAACAGAAATCTAATCATGAATCGAAGCTACATGTCATTGATTCAATCACAAGAATTACAAATCACAACTTTCTCTCACTACTCTCTCACTAGAATGATATTCTAAATCTGTTCTTCTCTAATACGCTCTCTCTCTCTCTCTCTCAAATGACTTACTTCCACTTACTTGTTACAACTGAATTCTTACAAAGACTTCAAAGGTATTTATACCTCCATACAAATACAAAGAAACAAACAAATACAATATGTTGACTTTGACTTTTATTACAAAATGACTTTGACTTTCCATGAGAGTTGACTTTCTCAGCTTTGACTTCTTGTACTTTGACCTTCAGTCTTCATGATCTTGTATCCAACATATTTCTTCTCTAACAATCTCCCCCTTTGGATTCAAGATCATCACAAAAAGATTTAGCAAAACAATATCCCCCTTTAGTCGCATTGAAGAAGTTTAAATCTCCCTGATGAGCCAAGATCACAAGATCGTAGAGAGAGAATCTAGAGAGAGAAAGTGCGCTCCAAATGTCACAGTAACTTGTATTCAAACAGTGTACGGTTCTTACAAAACTAACAAGCCAAGGGGACTTAAATACCACAAGGCACTAACAAAATAGATAACACTACTGAAAGCAGTAAAATAAAATACAATGATTACTATAAAATCAGATCTAACAATCTCCCCTTAGTAATCATTGGCGCCAAGGTCTTAAAAAAATCTTCAAAAACAACATTGACCATCTAGGCGACTTTGAAGGATCATTGACGTTCTTCTCGTTGACGTAGTCTGTTCAGCCCAACTAACACTTCCAATCGTCGCAGAGTTGAACGGAGATTCAGTCTGTCTTGAATAATGTCCAAAGATCTACGGATTAGACGAATTTCATCGTTTTCAAACAGATATGACTCTTTTCTTGTTTCCAAAAACTTTCTTCTAGCCTCTTGCAGACGATGCTCCAACTGAAGTTTGATCACCTTTAGAGTTCCATCAGAGTAATATCCAACTTCATCAAATCGTAGAAAGCATTTTTCACTTGAGTTGTTCTTGTAAACTACTCTGTATGGATCTTTGATAATGGTGAATAACTGATAAGATTCTATATTCTGCAAACTCCGGTTGGGTCTTTCAAGATTAACCACAGGCTGAAAACTTTCGACGGCCATCTGGAAGTCAAAAACACGATAAAATCGGATCTGTCGTCGAATGAATCGTTTAAGAACAAAAAGAGTTTGAGAAACATCCTGAGTCCGGTGATAAAGATTCCTGAAGTGATCATATAGGAATTCAATATCATCAATTGAAAGATCAACGAAATCAGCCTCTGAAAAGATGTACCGCTTGCAGTCTCTTCTTTCTACTTCAAGATTTTGATACCAAATGTTCATAAACTTACAAATTGTGACACTGAGAACTCGAACTATTAGATGAGGAGAAGCAACAGTGTTATTCTTTTTGCGTTGGCATTTGATAAACGCTAAGTACTCACGCTGATAAGCTTCTGATTCTTTCTCTACTCGAAGAATGGCATATAAATTGAGTGTTCTTCTTCTAGAAACAAAGATGTTGCTTTGGATATCTTCAAGAAAAGCAGTTCTGAGTCTAGAAGCCATATATCTTTGCTGTAGATTTCTCTGTCTTTGCTGTCTAGATAAAGCTTCTCCTTCTTCTAGAAGAGATGGAGGAATTACCGGTTCGGAAGAAGGAATAACTGCTTGAGCTCTAGACGACTCACCAACTTCAAATGCACTTGACGGAACATTGGTTGTCGGAGCAGAACTAGTTACTGGAGTAGACGAAGATTGATCAACTTCTGGAATCTCACCTTGACTAGGAAGATCAGCATATAACAATTCAGCCTCTTTTGTATCTGATGCATCCATGAAAACAGTATCATCCTCTGTATCAGATAAGATGATGATATTGTTGCACTCTTCTTCTTTAACTTGAGCAACTTTCTCAAATCTAACTTCTTCATCATCATCTGAATTTATCTCATATCATTTGCTGCTTCTGACTCTTCAACCTCATGAGCTCTACCTGAGACATCTGGATCCACATAAACTACAATCTGCATATTATTAAAATTTGCTTCAGACAAATTAAATTCATTAATTAAAATTTGTAATGATACCAATTGATGAGCCAAGATCACAAGATCGTAGAGAGAGAATCTAGAGAGAGAAAGTGCGCTCCAAATGTCACAGTAACTTGTATTCAAACAGTGTACGGTTCTTACAAAACTAACAAGCCAAGGCAAGGGGACTTAAATACCCCAAGGCACTAACAAAACAGATAACACTACTGAAAGCAGTAAAATAAAATACAATGATTACTATAAAATCAGATCTAACACTCCCCTTTAAGCTCAATCTGAATACAATCTTCTTCTTTTGGTTGATCTTTAACTTTAATCTCCCCAAAGTCTATCTTCAAGAAATACCAACAATCTTTCCCAAATATGATAGAAACAATCTTCAATAATCTCACCATATTCATCACAATACTCTTTCAGACTTCGGAAAGAAATTATCTTCAGATTTAGCTCAACTTGCTTCAGCAAATAATCTTCAATGAAAATTTCAAAAAATCAGTACATCTTCAGAATTTCTTTGTCTTTGCTTGAACAATCTTTCAATCTTTGAAACTCTGAACTTTGTCTTCTTCAACTTTTTATCCAAACTTTCAAACTTTTGAAATTTCTGATCCGGACATTTCTGTAAATCATCTCCCCCTTTTTGATGAATAGAGCATCTGGTTCATCAAAACTTCCACCAAGAAATGTCTTTGACCAATCTGACCACTGATCTAGCCAAGAGCCTCCGTTTCGTTGCCAATTCGAACAATGTATTTATCCAGATCTTTTCAAATCCAGACAAAATAGGAATGGAACACCTTAATCAACAAATGAATCAGTTAAGATGCCTGTCAGTAACACTAAGTCACTGTGTGTAACTGATACACATAGGAAATGAACTTTTTGATGTTCACTCCCCCGGGGCTCCCATCCAATCATCGAAACACCACAAAGGAAATTTCTATTAATGTTATGACAAGAAAACAAATTCCTTGTGTGTTCGTGCTAGTGTAGAAAGAATTAAGCATATGATGATTGCTTTTAATAAGGCTCAACATTGTGTAAACCACTGAGACAACAGTAGATAAACACAGACTCAATGTGCATGATTGAAGTGCGAAGGTGGGGCAGACTTCCTTCTTTTTCAATATCCAGATTTTCCAAATGAAAATCAGATAGATTATGTGTTGCGTCCCCTTTAAAAATATGAAACACTTTCTTTTTAAGAAGAAAATGAGTGGCTGGTGGGGATTTAACAAGAGTTGGCATGGGCTAGTTGCCTGTTTCAATAATGTTCACCAAGAATTGTGAAACATTAGTAATGTGGTTGCCCGACTCAGAAAGTAGTTGGTGTAGAGTTTGATATTCTTTTACTCTGATCTCACACCCTCTTTCTTTTAATTATTAACCTCACATCTAACCAAACTCTCTTTTCCATTTTACCTTGTCACACATCCCACACTCATTTCTTTTGACTCCTCACACTCAATCACTATAGATTAACTTCTTGGATAGGAAATACTGGATAACGTGAATCCATAGAAGTTCATTTAAGTCCTAGCACAAAGAACCCATATTGTCCTATAAAGCATATGTTGCTCAAAATGGTTTAATTTGAACAGTGAAAACTCAAATACAAGTCAGATAGGTATATGCTCAGAATATAATCGTGAAGATTTGAGCATTTTTAAACATGGAAGTATTTTCAAACAAGTATATTGAATGAATGAATATGAATGCAAAAGACTTGTTTGAAAATCTGACATTGTATGAAAAATGATCAGATAAGAAATGATATAACAGTTAAGGCTTATGGTCAAGAATAATGGATAGTGTCCATATGAAACAAAAATATAGACATTCTTGAAATGAACGTTTCGAAATGAAATTACGCTCAAAATTCTTTGAAGTACAAGCGGGGTGTCTTATCATCGAAAAATAAGTTTCAAATTTGAGACATGGTAAGAACATTTTGGAACAACAAGTCAAACCGGTGTGTGTGAATATTTGAAAGTATATAGAAAAGACAATACACAAGTATATATCTTTGGAAACACACGGTTTGTAAACATGTATGCACAAGTAAAACGAAAACATTTAAAAAATCAGACTTCCAATTCATGAAATCTATTTAAGAATCGGGAAGTGGTTTGAACATTTAAGAACATGTTTTCTTATGAATGAAAGTTGTCCTTCTTTCAACCATATATGACATTAAGATAAGAAATTAACCTTTATCGCTTTGTCTTAAATCTCATAAAATCATGCTTAAGTCAGAAAGATATGATCTTGTAAGCATCTCTCATCCTGCACAAGTCTCAAAGTCATGTCAAAGCAACTTTATTCACAAAATTTATTCAAATGTAAAAGACATAAAGCAGTAAAACAATTATAGTACGAGTTCTGATCTTAAATAATCAGAAATCATGATTCTTTACTCTTCCTGAAAATATGCATCTGAAATTTGTCAGTAAAAGGCACACGATAGAGATCTACAACTCCTCCTGAAGTGTAGTTCGTCATATCTTCCGAATACATATTTCCAGAAAAACTTATGTACTCCCCGTTGAAGGTTGATTTCCTCTTCTGAATATCTGAGTACAATCTCTTATCAGCTCGGGAGTAGCATCTCTTTTTCATCATTGAAGTACGAGTCCTAAACTGTTATGTTTAGAAGTCAAACTTCGTTGAAGTACGAGTCCTAAGTTGATATACTTAGAAGCCTTGGTTCTCTTACTCCCCCTTGACAGTAGGTGCCTGCAACACATAATCAGTCTTTGGTTTTGGTACCCACTCGTATTTGGGTCCATATATGTTAGTTGCAGTTTGAATAGGAGTAACTGAGTAAGAACCATACCAGTAATGATAACTTGTTTTATGAACATGATCATGTGTACAACAATAAGAACAATAGTATTTCTTACCTGACAACCTGATTAATTGATCTTTCGAGTAGACATGATCAGGTTTACCTTTTCGCACATTGTTCTTCTTGGCTTTATGTGTATGTACACATGAATTCTTTCCTTTCTGCTCATGTTTCTTCTCATCTTTCTTTTCATCTTCATGTGGCCCAAGAATTACTAGCATAAACACATACATATTTACACAAAACACTTTTATTTATTTAATCACACATATTACATCAAGTCAGATACCTATTTGTGATAATCCTTTCAAAACAGAGTGTTTATGTGTGTGTTCTCACAGTGTGCAACTATGTGTTCTTTCTCAACAATTACAACCACAACTACTACAATGACTACAACTTCTACAAGAAACCAACACAAAGACTTGCTTATATATAGGTCAACATGACCAAGCAAGGTCAAACCTTCTAAGCACATTTACAAGACACACACTCACACTTACAACAAATACAATAAAGACCCTCATTTAATCTTGAATACAATTTCAGTCTAACAATCTCCCCCTTTGGATTCAAGATTAAAAAAAAATTGGCAATAATCTTCAGGTCTTCTTTTCTTCAGAAATGTCTTCAGCTTTCAGCTTTTGCTCATTCAACTTTGATATCTTCAAGTCTTTTTACACTTAGTATGATCTTTGACAATTCTTCAAACTTGTCTTTCCCTTTGGATTAAATTTTGAATATTCTGAATAGTCACCTTTACTTTCAAACTCTGACTTTCTTTCACTATCTCCTTTTTTTCTTCAGAAATGTCTTCAGCTTTCAGCTTTTGCTCATTCAACTTTGATATCTTCAATGTCTTTTTACACTTAGTATGATCTTTGACAATTCTTCAAACTTGTCTTTCCCTTTGGATTAACTTTTGAATATTCTGAATAGTAACCTTTACTTTCAAACTCTGACTTTCTTTCACTATCTCTTTGACAAGCTTTCTTTAACCTTTGACTTTGATCATCTGAAAAATATTTATCTCTCCTGAAATCTTTAAAACTTCAATCTGATCTTGAACTTTGATTAATCTCCCCCTTTTTAATGATTTGTAAGAATCAAAATCATTAAAACATTTCAAGGTCAGATATGTCGTTGAATAATCTCCCCTATATAACCAATGAGTACAGTCTTCATGAGCTTTCATCTCCCCCTTATGATAATATGAGAACAATTTCCCCCTTTGTGAAGAAATAGACAATCTGACATCTGATCTGGATTGGCCTTTGATTCACGAATGTATTCATCTGAATCTTTTCAAATTCAAATAAATATGAGTTGTAACCCTGAATCAACAAATGAAACAGTTAGAAATGCCTGTCAGTAACACGAAGTTACTGTGTACAACGAATGTACAATTTAAGGAGTTGGTTTAATGTTGACTCCCCAGGACTTCCATTCAATCATTGAAAAACACAAGGTAATTCTATGAATGTTCTGACAGAAAAACAAATTCTCTGTGTGCTCGGGCTTGTGTTTGAAAGAATTAGCACATTGATTGTGTTTCATAAGGCTTGAAGTATGTAAATCACTGAGACAGCAATGATTGTACATGGACTCAATGTGCATGAGAAAGGATCGAAGGTGGGGCAACTTTCCTTCTTTTTCAATACCAGTATCTTCCAAGTGAAGAACCAATAAATTATGTGTTGCTTCCCCAGAAAATGTGAAACATTCTCTTTTTAAGAAAAGAATGAGTAGCTGGTGAGGTTGTATGCAAGAGATGGCATGGGCTATTTGCCTATTTCAATGATGGTCACCAAAGAAATGTGAACCAATCAGTAATGTGGTTGCCCAGCTCAGAAAGATGTTTGGTGTAGAGTTCTGATATTCTTTTAACTCTGTTCTCACACCCTCTTTATTTTAAACATATAAGCTCACATCTAACCAATCTCTCATTTCCATTATACCTCAGCTCACTCCCACACTCAATTATTTTAGACCCCTCTCCCCTCAATCACTCAAATGATTTCTTCCGGGGTAGGAAACACTGGTTATTGTGAATCCATGGAAGATCAATTAAGCACTCACACTTAATCCCATGTTCCTAAAAGTACATGATGGTCAATGATTTTCTTGATATGTAAAGCACAAGAAATCATATGTCAGTGTATGTATGCTCATCAAAAATCAGAAATAAAATTTGATCATTTTTAAACATTTAAGATTTCTCAAAACTTTATATGAATGAATAATCAAGAAAGAATAGAAATGTTTTGAGAATCTGACAATGATTAAGATCAGATCAAATTAGCATGAAGAAAAAAATATTTGGGAATTCAAAGACGTATGTTGTTTATATGAACAATATATAAACATATTATCAATGAAAGCACATTAAAAAAAATGAAATGACATTTGATTCAAACAACAGTGAATAGCAAACAACGGGAGTATTACCATAGAAAGATATAACTTTTGATACATGGTAATAACAAAGTCAAAAGAATGTACTGAACCAGTGTGTGTATGAATACTTGACAAAGTATATAGAAAAGAAAATACACAAGTATTATTCTTTAAAGAACACACGGTCAGATAGACAGTTAAGTATCCAAAAATCATTTAAAACTCACACTTCTCAAGTCATAAAGAACAGTTTAAGAATGTGAAGTGGTTTGAACATTTTAAAACCATTTTTCACAAGTGAAAGTTGTTCTTCTTTCACAAGTGTTAGAGTATAAGGATTAGAATAATATACCTGTAGATCAGAATCCTTAACTCCCTCTAGAATGAATATAGCAGTTAAAGCATCCTAGTGAAACAATAGATATCCTCCCCCTTGATATCTGAAACAGTCAACTTATCAGAAAAATATAACAATATAATTTCTAAACTTCCTTTCAAACGAAAAACTTCCTGAAAAGATATAATCATGAAAGCATCCTTCAGAAGAAAACATTTGAATACGGGTTTTGAACTGAATTGTCCAAAATCCATTGTCACATAAAATATCCTGCAAGAAAAAGATTTTGGTAATCATTATAAAAATGATTCCGCTTTAGTCAGTCAGCATTTGATGAAATATCCAAGATATATTCAAATAAAGCATAAGATATAAAAACTCCCCCTAGAATCATGAAGTGGAGTTTAACATACCAAGTTTGCTAACTAAAAAGTTAAACCTCTTCTCATCCAACGGCTTGGTGAAAAGGTTAGCCAACTAGTAGTCTGTAGTCACGAAGTGCATCTCGATATCGCCCTTCTCTACATGATCCTTTATAAAATGATAACGCACGTCGATGTGTTTCGTCTTGGAATGTTGCACTGGATTAGCTGTTATCGCAATTTCACTCTTGGAGTCACAGTAGATAGGGACTCATTGGTAAGTATATCCGAAATCTTTTAACTATGTTCTCATCCAGAGGACTTGTGAACAGCAGCTTGCGGCAGCTACATATTCAACCTCGGCAATGGATGTAGAAACACAATTTTGTTTCTTAGACGTCCAGCTAACCAACTTATCACCTAAGAATTGACATGAACCAGAGGTGCTCTTTCTATCCAGCTTACATCCTGCGTGATCAGCATCTGTATAGGCGGTTAGATCAAAAGACGAACCATTAGGATACCAAAGGCCTAATTTGGTAGTACCTTTAAGATACCTAAGAATCCATTTAACAGCGACGAGGTGTGATTCCTTCGGGTTGGCCTGATATCTAGCACAGAAACATGTAGCAAACATAATATCCGGTCTACTCGCACTTAAGTACAACAGTGAACCAATCATGCGGTACACTTTTTGATCTACTGATTTGCCAGAAAGATCTGCATCCAAAAGTGTGCCCGTTGCCATCGGTGTTTTCATCACTGAACTGTCAGTCATGTTAAATTTATTTAAAATATCTCGAATATATTTTGATTGATTAATGAAAATGCCTTCGGGTAACTGTTTCACTTGAAGACCAAGGAAAAAATCAGTTCTCCCATCATTGACATTTCAAAGCGAGATTCCATTATTCTTGAAAAGTTTTTACAAAACTTTGGATTTGTAGAACCGAAAATTATGTCATCTACATAGATCTGTATTAGAATCATATCATCACCTTGCTTTTTCAGAAAGAGAGTAGTATCAATTGTACCTTTCTTGAATCCTGAAGCAAGTAAGAATTGTGTTAGAGTATCGTACCAAGCTCTTGGTGCCTGTTTGAGTCCATATAAGGCTTTTTCTAAGACATAGACATGATCAGGGTTCTTTGGATCAACGAATCCTTCTGGTTGAGCAACGTATACTTCTTCATGAAATATCCCATTCAAAAATGCAGATTTTACGTCCATTTTAAAGACCGTAAAATTTTTGTGAGTTGCATATGACAAGAAGATTCGTATAGCTTCCAGTCGTGCCACACGAGCAAAAGTTTCTTCATAATCAATCCCCTCCTGTTGACAATAACCCTTTACAACAAGACGAGCTTTGTTTCGAACTACAACTCCAGATTCATCTCTCTTATTTCTGAAACCAACTTTGTTCCGATAACGGATTTTCCTTCTGGAAGTGGTATGAGTCGCCAAACTTTGTTCCTCTCAAATTGCAGAAGTTCATCTTGCATCGCCAGTATCCAATCTGGATCACGCAAGGCTTCTGAAGCTTTCTTCGGCTCAAGAGAACTTAAAAAACTTGAATATAAACAAAAATTAGCAGATGTTGCCCTCGTTTATACACCAGACTGTGCATTACCAATAATATTATGAAGTGGGGGAGCTCGTGTCCATCTCATTGTACTTGGAAGTGGATGAACATCAGCTTGAGTATTATCTTCCTCATATTCATCATAGACTGCAGGTAAATCTTGATCAACCCCAGATGTGCTCGGGACATCTTGTACAACCTCTTCTGAAGTAAAAATTTCCGGAGCAATAGAAGAAGTGCTCGGGACTTCTGTTCCAGAATTTGGATCTGCAGGCACAGATTCAACATTAGTATCTTCAGAATTTATATGTGTAGATGTACCTGATGAGGTTGATATCGTGACATTTTCAAAAGGTCCTGAAATTTCTTATATTATAATTGGAATCTCTGAAGTTGATGCGGATATGCTTGATTTTTCAAAATCTGCACAGATATCCATAAAAGCATCAAAAAATAATAAGTCTAATTCAGATGTAACTTTATTTGAATCATAAGACTTAGTCTGTTTGTTTGTGGGTTCTATTCCGTGTTGAATAGAAACCTTCTAGTTAAGCTTGACTTCTGAACTTTTGTGTTCAGAAGTCAACTTTGATGATTCATCGAAAGACACATTAATGCTCTCCATGATCATCTTGGTTCGTCTATTGTAGACCCGATAGGCTTTAGACAATAACGAATAACCAATGAAGTATCCTTCGTCAGCCTTCTTGTCAAATTTTCCAAGACTGTCGCGATCATTGAGAATATAACACCTGCAACCAAAAGTGCGAAAAAATTTAATATTCGGTTTTCGACGATTAATAAGTTCATACGCTGTCTTTCTATGTCTTTTGATGACAATCGTGCGGTTTTGTGTAAAACACACAGTGGCTACGGCTTCAGCCCACAGAAACATTGGCAACTCAGAATAGGCTAACATTGTCCTCGCAGCCTCCACCAGTGTTCGATTCTTCTTTTCAACTACGCCATTTTGCTGAGAAGTGTAGGCAGCAGAAAAGTTGTGAGAGATCCCAACAGATATGAGATAACTCTGAAGCTTTTCATTCTTGAATTCCGTGCCATTGTTACTTCTCAAAGATTGAACCGGCAATTGTAGTCGAACCTGGATTTTCTTGATGAACGCAATGATCAACTCTGTTGCATCTGATTTGTTCCTTAGAAATTCCAGCCAAGTATATCTGCAGTACTCATCTATCATGACCAAAATATATCTCTTGTCGTTGATAGACTGAGTCCTTATCGGGCCGTAAAGGTCCATATGTATCAATTCAAGAGGTGTTGAGGATGAGAATTATGTCTTTGCTTTATGAGAGCTTCGCTTCATCTTTCCCATTTCACAAGCGGGGCAAAGAGAATTTTTCTCAAACCTTAGATCAGGTAGACCTTTGACAATACCATGTCTTGCCAACTGATTTATCGCATCAAAGTTTTGATGAGACAGACGCCGATGCCATATCCAACGTTTAGCTCGTGAAGCTTTTGAAATCAGACAAATAGGTCGTGATGCAGAAAGAGTTGGAAAATTCAGAGAATAAAGATTTGCATTCCGCTTAGCTTTAAAAACTGCACGACCATCTTTACCTTCAATATAACAACATTTATCAGTAAACCGAACATAGAATTGACTATCATGGAACTGACTTGTGCTGAAAAGATTATGATCAAGTCCTTCTACGTATAGTACTCTCTTGATCGTCACGAATATGTCCACTAAGCTCAGAATTTGCATAACTTACAGTACCGGCAGGTTCCTCAAAATAATTGTGAAGTAGATGCTTAAATCCTGTCATATGACGCGAGCATCCTGAATCTATATACCATGTATGTGAGGCCTGCAAAAAGAGCAAATTATTTCTGCTTAGGTACCCATATGCAGATGGGTCCTTTCTTGTTAGATTTTTGCAATTTATCAACATCATTTACCTTAGCCTTAATTCGCCACTCATAGCGAGACTTAGGTACCCATTTCCATGTCATTTTCACATTAAGCTCATGAAATTTTTGATTTTTAGAAAAATGATCAATCTTAGCATGAAAATGCATCATCATGACAAGAGATGTTTGTTTGGCAACTTTAGATGTAGAATGAATGGAAGAAATGATAAATGCATCATCATGACAGTGTTTGCAGATAAAATTCTTACGTGCAAATGTCAAAAACTTAGATTTACCCAATGAAGTACAAGCATTCATACAACTTTGACATTTGGAAACGTTTGAATTTTTACAAATCAAACTATCACTATCACTGATAATACATTTATTTTTAGCAACTTTATTTTCCTTCACATTCTTCATCCATTCCCCTTTATCATTCTGCCTTTTTATATCTGAAACAGGAAACAGAATCTTGTTAGCTTTCTTTGTAGAAGATGATTTTCGTTTTGAAGTGCAAGAAGTTTCTCCCTTTTCAAAAATACTCGGAGGATATTCAGGAGTAGTAGTATAATCAACTAAACTTTTAGAATTAATAGTTTCAAACTCTGGATTAGAATGAACATTCCAGTTTGGAGACTCAAACATCTTTTTCTCTTATAGATTTTGTTTAAACAAATCATCTTTTAAAACAGTTAACTCTCCAGAGAGTTCTTTGTTTTCTTCAGAAGACTTGTCAAGTTTGAATTTGAGATCAATGTTCTCATCTTCTAACTCTTCAATCGTCTTTTGAAGATCTGTGATTTGTTTCTCAAAGATAGATGTTTGATTCGCCTCAGAGTTTGATTCCATATTTTCTATTATAGGTATAGGATCTAAAGCATTCATCATTTCTGTAAAGATCTCCTCAGTCATAATTTTTGAAAAATCAGAATTAAGGTTTTGATTCATGATATTTTCCGCTTTTGATTCTTTTGAGGAATTAGAAGTGAATGAATCAGATAAAGGAATTTGATTCTCAACATCAGTTTCTGAATCAGATTCATCATACTGACACTGAGATTCAGTACTATTTGCTTCAACCTTAGCTGACTCTGTTTGTAAACAAGGAGAAAATAGTGATGAAAATTCACTAAATTCTGGCCTTATTATTTTGTAACTTTCGTTCAAATCTTTATAAGTAAAACCAACAGATTTAAAACTTGAAATTGAATCAGCACAAGATGAAGTGTCATCATCATTCACGACTTTACCTTTAAGGAAAGTAACAAAAGTATCACGAATATCATGTTTTGTAGAAGTAGAGCCCATCTTATCAAAATTATCTAATTTTCTGGTGCTCTTTTCAAAACATTATTTGCTTCAAAACCTAAACCCTTTTGACATCATAAAATCGGACATCTTAGAGTTTGTTTGTTAAAAGATTTAATGTTTGCTCAGTCTGTCCTCTTTTCAGATTTAAATCCTCCAGTTGTGTCAGGATCTGATTCTTAACAAGAATAATGAACTCAGAAACAATATTAAAGGAGTTTGCGGAATAACACTTTAATATTTAGAATATCAATGAAACAGTGAATCAGAAATCACAAATTGTAAACTTTATTGAATGATTTAAAGCTACAAGATTTCACACACAACCTCAATATTGATGAACAGGCTCACCAATACGAATTCTACTTCTCTAGAATTAGGATTATAAACCTTGAGGTTGATTCTCTCTATGAAAGCAAAAATTCAGAATATTGTCTAACTTCGTATCCTAAACTATTCACAATAATTCTATACATATACTAAAGATAAAAGATAATTATAAAATATAAAAGATCTTTAATATAATCTTCCATAGTTATCTCCAAGCTTTCCATGATTATCTTCATTCTTGATCTGCACGTATCTTGATTATCTCTTAAGCAGCATTAAGTTGTAGCAGTATTAACACTCTGAGCAGTATTAATCTTCTCCAGCAGTAGTAACTGTGCTCAGCAGTATTAACTTTGATCTGGCAGTACTAACTTCATCAAGCAGTAGTAATCTTGGTTAGCAGTATTAACCATACTTGTGCAATTCTGAATTCCCAACAATCTCCCCCTAACTTGACTTTTAGGAAGAGAAGTCAAGTTCTTCAGATGCTCCCAAAACTCCATTATTCATAGCCCTGTATCAGCATTCAACCCCAAACTTTGATTAATTGTTCTTTGGATCAAATACCTTGCCATTTCTGAATCTGGTGCACAACCAAGCTTTTTCTTCAACATGGCATGCAGCTTCAATCTGCTGTGGTTGTAAACTCTATCCACTAGGAAGTATTCTATGTGATTTGTATCCATAGTCAGTGAATATACTCCACTAGTTTCATATAGAGTCCAGTTGTTAACTTTTTGAAACACATTTCTGATAATATCCTTCACTTCTTCTGGCTTGAACAACATACATAGATACTCCATCACAAGTTTTGTGATTGATATCCCTGGAGCTTTCAGTTGATCAGCATACAATTCCATTCCTACTTCAAACATCTCCTCTATATAAGATCTGGAACATGTTCTTACTATCTTTGCCCAAGTAGGATACACTTCAAATTTATCATCCTTCCTCTTCAGCCTGATGTACTCCTTTCCATCAACCTCCATAGTATCCCAGTGAATGATCTCTGGAGGATTAACACCAACTGGTTCAACTGTTATAGGCTCAGGCACTTTGTCCATCACTACCATGTACAGATTCATATCAGCAGTACTTGATGGTTCTTCCTGTTCAACAGACTTAGATGCTCCTTCTTCTTCAGCTTCTTTCTGTTCTTTCTCAGCTTCTTCCACTCTAGGTTTCTTGGATGGTGTTCTTCTTGCCATCATTTTAGTTCTTTTCAACTTCCTCAAACTGTCACCCAGAGTAGCTTCCTTCCTTGGTGATTCTTGCTCATCAGGGAAAGGTTTTTGAATTTGAAGATCATGTCTTTCTTTCATCTTCTTTTCTGCTTCAACTCTTGCTCTGTCATTTCCTTGTAACTTGGTCATCTCAGCTTCATACAAACCTTTGATTTGTTCAGAAGACATCTTTGTGAACATTTCATTTTTAACTCCCACAGCACCTTTGAGAAAAGTAATCATCTTGTTTCTCTCTTGAGTGCCAAGGAAGGTCTGTGAAGGTTGTCTCTTCTTTGTACCCATTCTGATCATTCCAGGCTTCTTTAGAGTTGTAGCTTTCTTCTTTGCTATCTCATTTTCCAAACTCTGTTGATAAACTTCATTTAACTCTACAGTTAGAGCCTTAGCCATCTCTCTGTCTTTTTCCACTTGAACCTTTTCTTCGTGCTCAAGTTCAGCCTGAATCTTCTTGGCCAATGCTTCATCTGACTCAACCAACTTTTGCTTTTTAATTGGTTGATCAGATTGCACCATCTTAGCTTTGCCTTTGTCCTTGCTGTTTGCTTTATCAGCACTAACTTTCTTGATAACTTCAACATTGTCTTTGATGACAACTCCTTTGGTCTTTGAAGTGACCTTATGAGTATCATGTTTAGCTTTGATTAATGCTTCAGCTGTCTGAAGTTCTTGCACATTGCTGCTAAGAAGGTCTGTTAATACCTTTTGAACCATTTCTGCTGCTTCATTCAATTCAGCAATATTAACAGTTTCTGTTGCTTTGCTTGTTTCAGCAGCATTAACTGTTACTGTTGCTTGTTCTGTTTCAGCTGCTTGTACTGTTTCAGCTGCTTGTACCTCCTCAAAATCAAATTTCTCCCCCTTATCATTAGCATCTTCCATGTTTTCATCAGCTTCTGACTCCCCCTTTTTGGGAGCATCATCCACTGGTTTCCTTTTTCTGAGCACAAACTGTTTCCTTTTCTTTTTCTGAACCAATCTCTTCACCATTTTCTTCAAGTTGGTAATTTGTACTTGTTGAGACAGAATCACCATTTTCATCTCTTCTATGTCTTTGCCTTGCTTGATTACATCCAGATTGATGTTGCCCATAGTTTCCATCAATTCATTATAGTCATATCTGTCCTCACCTTCTCCAGGAGTGTTACCCCCTTTTGAAGGATCATGGGATCTTTTAGTAGTGGAAGTCTTCTGCCTAGCAGAAGCACCCTCCACCCCCTTGGTTTCTTGGCACCTGGGACCTTTGAATGATTGCTCATTCAAAGTTGCCATGGGGGAGGTGTTATTGATGTTACCATTGTCCTTCTTTGTGCTAGCAGGAGTAGTGGCAACCTGCTCACCCATATGCTCATACATCTCCTCATTGAGCACCTCCTTGGGGTTGGGAGACACCCCTGTGGTTTCCCTATAGATATTCTCTAATGGATAATTCTCCATTAGAGGGCTTAAAGGCTTTGTGGGTGAAGGTACAAGAAGGGAAGGAGCCTTCTTTACCTTTTTCCTGATGTAGGTATTGGTGATTGGAGAAGTTGGTTTTTGAATAATGGACTGTGGGATTGATATGTTGATTGAAGGTTGGGATCGGCTTTCAGTGGGATGGTGTAATGAGGGCCTTGACCCTGAAGCCATACCTTCTTCATTGTGGGACACCACCATCATTGTAGAGAACAATGGGGTGTCAACTCCTTCCGAGTCCAATGGAGATCTCTTCATATTTGAAAAGACCTTGCCTTTGGGGATTTTGGGTACATATACCTCATCAAATTGAGGCATATCCGTCAATTCATTGGTTATAACTACCTGTACAAATCTTGGGTACATATAAAACTTCTTTTTGTTTCCCAAGTTTGACACAAGATCAGTAAAAATCATTTTTGAAAAATTGTACTTTCTGGCAATGGCCAAGCAGACCAAAGCATAGGCAATAGTACTACTAAACTCACTCCAGCCAGTAGTCTTTTTGGAAATACAATGTATAAGGGTATGAACAAGAAAACGCCATTGGGTATAAAGTTTAGCTTTTGAGAATTTGAAAACACCCAATTGGCCTCCATACCCCATTCTTGAAAGATTGGAGAACAAGTCCTCATTAGGAATAGAGGTAATACCTGCAGCATCGTCTAGTCGTAGACAGATGCGAATCACCTCTTCAGAAACTGACAAGGGTTTGTCACACACCCTTGTCTTGATAACTTGCACACCATTTTCAGTAACAATGGTGGCATTTGCCCAGAATTGTCTCTGATGCTCTATGTAGATTGTTGGAGACGCTGTAAGAGCATACGTAATATGGCTTGTCTTGAGAAAATCGACTATCTGGTGAAATCCATCAGTCTGCTTTGGCTTTTGAAGCATCGCGATTTCGTTGTGCTCATCAATGAACGCCATGGATGCCATTGAGCTTGAGAGTTCTTGCCTGAAACTTACTATGAGCTTGAGAGAAAAAGGGTTAGAGAGCAGATGAATAGTAATCAAAGAGTCGTTATGAACTTTTAGGAGGGCAAAAAGGGTATTTATACGATTCGGGACATAAGCAGTATTAACCACTAGCAGTATTAACTGAGAGCAGTATTAACTACTAGCAGTATTAACTACTAGCAGTATTAACTAACTAGCAGTATTAACTAAGAGCAGTATTAACTACTAGCAGTATTAACTACTAGTAGTATTAACTAACTAGCAGTATAACTAAGAGCAGTATTAACTACTAGCAGTATTAACTAACTAGCAGTATTAACTAAGAGCAGTATTAACCACTAGCAGTATTAACCCTGCAATGGCAGCATTAACTGCACTTACACTTTTTGAAGCTTGTGAAGGTCTGAACAAGACAACATACTTCCTGAGAAAGATGATTAGTAACAACCAAAAACAACCAAATAACAGGTATACAATCACTTTTTAAACATGAGCTCATTCAGAATTGATCATGCCCACACTTGTGACCATAAAGTGCTTTCTTCAGTTTGTATACTCTGTCAGGATATGATGGATTTTCAAATCCAGGGGGCTAACAGACATATACTTCTTCATCAATTGTACCATATAGAAAGGCACTCTTTACATCCATTTGATATACCTTGAACTTCATGTACGAGGCATAGGCTAGAAATAGCCTAATTGCCTCTACCCTTGCAACTGGGGCAAACACTTCTTCATAATCTATGCCTTCTTCCTGAGTGTACCCTTGTGCCACTAGCCTTGATTTGTTTCTGATCACAATTCCTCTCTCATCCTTTTTATTCCTGAAAATCCATTTGGTGCCAATAGCTCTATGACCTTTGGAAGGTCTACCAAGTCCCAAACTTCTTGCAATTTGAACTGCAGTAACTCTTCTTGCATAGCTTCTATCCAACTGGAGTCTTTCATTGCATCAAAAACCTTCTTAGGCTCAATCTGAGATAGAAAGCAAGAGAGTAATGTGTGTTGCTGATCCTGCAGCTCTTGAAGTCTGCTTTGATTTCTTGTTATCATAGGAGAAGAGATGTCTCCTATGACCAGCTCTGGAGGATGGTTCTTTTGAGTTCTAGTCTGATGACTAGGTTCTTCATTGATTCCAACTTCTAAATTTGACTCATTTAATTCAGCTGAGGTGATCTCATCAGCTGCTTCTGGCTCTTCATGCACTTGATTCTCCTCATCTCTTCTTTCTTCTTCACTCTGAATTGGTTCAGTCATAGTCTCTTTTTCATATAAATCAACAGGTTCCATTATAGGAATGGGAAAGATCACAGACTGAGGAATAATGTCTTGTACTTGTACTTGTTCATCCCTTGATCCTCCACTTCCTGAACCTGCATGATTATCACTACTGAAACCCAAAGAGTTAGTTAGTGAATCAATGTTAAACAACCATTGAGGACCTGAACCAATAGGATTTGGTGTGTTCTCATTGCATTTGACATTGTCACTTTCCTCAATTATTCTAGAAGAAGAATTAAACACTCTATAAGCCTTACTCTGAGATGAGTAACTAACAAGAAAACCATCATCTGCCTTGCTATCAAACTTTCCTAAGTGAGTTTTGGTATTCAGAATGGTACAAGGACACCCAAAAGGTTTGAAAAATCCAATAAATGGTTTTATTTTATTTAAAAGCTCATAAGGTGTCTTGTTTTTAGGCTTGACTACTAGAACTCTGTTTTGGACATAGCAAGCAGTATTGACTGCTTCAGCCCAAAAAGTAATTGGTAGTTTTGAATCAGCTAACAGAGATCTAGCAGCTTCAATCTGTGTTCTATTCCTTCTCTCAGCAACACCATTTTGTTGTGGAGTCCTAGGAGCACTGTATTGCCTCTCAATTCCTTTTTCCTCACAAAAGATGTTTAGGTCATGATTTTTAAATTCAGTACCATTGTTTGACCTAATGACTTTTACCTTTTGATTTGTTTGGTTTTCAATTCTTAGAATAAAGGATTTGATCAGTCCACTTGTCTCATCCTTAGTCCTTAGAAAATATACCCAAGTAAATCTAGAGTAATCATCAACAATAACTAAGCAGTATGATTTCTTGCCTATACTCATAACATTTGTAGGACCAAACAGATCCATATGCAACAACTGAAGAGAATTAGAGATAGTGTTCAACTCTTTGGACTTATGAGAAGTTTTGTGTTATTTGCCTTTGAGACAGGCAACATAATGATCATCACATGAAAAGACTTTTGAAGGCAAACCTCTTACAAGGTTATTTTTAACAAGTTTATTCATAGTTTTAAAGTTCATGTGACACATCCTTCTGTGCCAAAGTGATGATTCATCCAAAGATGCTTTTGAAACAAGACAGTTTAGGGATGAATCAGTTGAGACACTTTCCATATCTAAACAATAAACATTATCCTTTCTGGGAGTTCTTAGTAGTATCATCTTTTCATCAACTACCTTGAATCCAGGAGCAAGGATAATGCATTCAGAATCTGTAAATAATATACTATGCTTTCTGTCACAAACCTGTGATACACATAACAGGTTGTACTTTAATTGCTCAACATAGAATACATCTTCAAAGGTCATTTTACCTTTGGTTACATCACCCTTACCACTGATCTTACCTCCATCTGGAGTATTACCAAAAGCAACATGCCCACCATCAATTTTCTTGAAATTCTTGAGGCAAGACATGTTCCCTGTCATGTGCCTAGAGCAACCACTATCAACATGCCAGATGCTCTTCCCCTTGAGGTGCTGGTTGCCCTGCACATAAGATAAAACAATTAGTATTGATTGGGAACCCAAGCCAAAGTGGTCTTGGGTCTCCCTTTCTCATCAAAGTATTTACATTCCTTTTTGATGAGATTTTTAAACTCTGAGCACTCTTTACTAGAGTACTTTGTCAAGATGATTGGCTTAGCAGCACAAACATTAGAATTAGAAGCAGTACTAACCTTAGAAGTACTAACAGAGTTAGCAACACTAACAAGTTTAGCAGTACTAACCTTGTTAGAATTACTAACAGAGTTAGCAGTATTAACATTAGAAGAAGTACTAACAATGTTAGTTTTAGCAGTACTAATACTCTTAGCAGCACTAACATTTGTAGCAGTAGTATTGCTTCTAGCAACACTATCATTGTCAGCAGTACTATTTGTGGTAGCAGTACTAACAGTTTTAGTGCTTTTAGGAATCCACATCTTGACACTTTCCACAACAGTCTTTTTCTTCATGTGGCTTTTAGATTTAACAGATTTCTTAGCCACATGGTTCCTTTCATTCTTCCTATAACCAAAGGGTTTTTGCACAGATCTTTGAAAACGCATCCTTTGGTCTATAGGATTGAAATAACAGTATTTAGCAATATGATTGAGCTTTCCACAAATAAAACAAGGTTTTGTTCTATTGATTTTACTTAGATCAACCCCTTGTTTTTATGCCCACTGATTATTCCATTTTCTTTTATTACCCCTCCTTTTATCATGTTTTAGGGACTCAGATTTAGTACAAGCATACTGTTTGCAAGGAACAGGATTCACAACTATGGTCTGCTTGTAATGGACCTTACTAGACTTTCCCTCAGTCTTCTCTATGTCCTTAGATTTTACCCAAATATTTCCACACCCCTCATTGGTAACAATGTGGTTTTCTAGAGGAATCTCATCACTCACAGTGTTCTCCTTACTCTTACCAACCTCTTTCTCAGTCTTGTCCTCAACAACTACCTCATCTAAGGGATCTATCTCAGTGTCTCCCTTAGGCAAGTCCTTCCTATCTTTGGTTTCTAGCAAGTCTGATATAGGAGGAATGTAGTTGTTGTTGTATGGTGGTGGTGTGGTATTGTACCTAATTCCTCTTCTCAGCTTGTCATGAGTCTCAGTTTGTAGTAAAGAGTCCATTGCTTTAGAAGCATTGGAAAACTTTTCTACATCTAGCTTAACTTTGGCTAGCTCTCCTCTCAACTTTTCACTCTCCTCTTTAGACTTTGTCAGTTGAAGTTCTATATCCTTTTTCTACCACTTCCAGTAGTTTGTGTCATATGAGTGTTGAAGTTCATTGGCTTGAAAACCTTTAATTTGTTCCTCAAACCTCTCAACAATTCTCACATAGTCTTTTATATATTTTGCTAACCTTTTAAGGCCATCACTCATATTTTGGTTGTGATCCCTGTACCTTTTAACAGTGTCTATGCAAGTTTGAGAATAGAGATTAGAACTTACCTCAGTTGGGAGATCAGATACCTCTGCCATGAGAGCTTGATTTTGAATAGCCTCTTCTGCTTGATCACTCCAGTCAAACCCCATTCCTTGTTGAGAAACAAGGGCTTGAGCAGAGTTTCTGTTCTGGTTGAAGCTACCAGTTTGAGCTTGTTGGTGGTTATTGTGAGGCACTCCACTTCTGCATTCCCTGGCAAAGTGTCCCTTCATATGACATTTATAGCATTCTACCTTTGACTTGTCAAAACCTGCTCCATCTTCTCTTCTTTGGGAGAAGTTATTCCTCCCAGTCCTCTTGATGAACTTCTTTACCCTCATGGAAAGCATGGCCATCTGCCATTTAATATCCATCTCTTCAAGATCATCAGGATGAAGTTGTTCCAAGTCATCATTGATTAAAGAAGAGTTTCCATGGCTGGACAGAAAGGATTCAAAAACAGATTCAGTGCCTTTTTCTTGATTTGCTCCATTGGCAGCATTAACTGATTCAGGGTTTGCAGTAGAATCAATTGATGCTGATAGGAGTGCAGCATTATGAACATATCCAGAAGGCTTCTTCTTTGCCTCCACCTCAGCTTCAAATACTCTAAGGTCATTGTACAGATCATCAAGTTCTTCTTCTTCCAATTGTTCATTCTGTCTGAATGAAACAGTATACATGGTCCATTCATCTCCAAGGGACCTTAAAAACTTTCTGTTTACATCATCTTGATCAATCTGTACTCCCATAGTAGCTAGTTCACCAATCAGCTTGTTAAACCTGTCAAAAGTTTGAGTCATGGACTCATTCTTAGTTGACATAAAGTTTTCATACAATTGCTTCAGTATTGCCTTCTGATTTCTCTTGGTACTTTTGGTACCAGAGAATCTTTTCTCTAGAGCATTCCAAAGCATTTGTGCATCAGTGCAATTGCAGAATTGGTGTTGATATTCATTGGGAATAGCCAAGAGCAACGTACTCAAAGCTTTCATCTCTATCTGCCTTATCTTCTTTTCTTCATCAGTCTTTGGTGGAGTTCTTTTTCCATCTGCACCAATTTTTCCTTCATCAGATGGGCCATTCTCAATGATGTCCCACATAGAGTAATCTGTGATGAGAATGTATTGCTTGATCCTTATCTTCCACATGTCATACTCATTAGATCTGAGCATTGACACCTTTGAGACAAGAGTACTGTTTGATTCAACTGTGTTTTCCATGATGAATGAAGGTTTCTGAGAAAAGATGCTCTGATACCACTTGTCAGGATCTGATTCTTAACAAGAATAATGAACTCAGAAACAATATTAAAGGAGTTTTCGGAATAACACTTTAATATTCAGAATATCAATGAAACAGTGAATCACAAATCACAAATTGTAAACTTTATTGAATGATTTAAAGCTACAAGATTTCACACACAACCTCAATATTGATGAACAGGCTTACCAATACGAATTCTACTTCTCTAGAATTAGGATTATAAACCTTGAGGTTGATTCTCTCTATGAAAGCAAAAACTCAGAATATTGTCTAACTTCGTATCCTAAACAATTCACAATAATTCTATACATATACTAAAGATAAAAGATAATTATAAAATATAAAAGATCTGTAGTATAATCTTCCATAGTTATCTCTTAAGCAGTATTAAGTTGTAGCAGTATTAACACTCTGAGCAGTATTAATCTTCTCCAGCAGTAGTAACTGTGCTCAGCAGTATTAACTTTGATCTGGCAGTACTAACTTCATCAAGCAGTAGTAATCTTGGTTAGCAGTATTAACCATACTTGTGCAATTCTGAATTCCCAACAAGTTGTTTGATTTTACAATATGCCTCGTTTCTTTCTTGAAAACATGCTTCAAACTTGATTTTAAATTCACCTTTTTCAGCATTTAAATTTACAAGATCTCTTTCAAGCTCAGATATTTTTGATTTTAATACATCTTTGTCCTTTTCAAAATCTCTTTCTCAAATTCTTTCTCCTTAACAACATCTTTCAACATTGCATTTTCATCGCGAAAATTCAACATTGTTTGTCTTTCATGACTAAGTTTGACTTTCAAATTTTCAAACTCTTCTTTCATGAATTAGACCTGAGCTTTTAAAGATTGAATAAGTTCATTGTTAAACAAAGTACGTACCTCAGAACCACAGTCGGAATGATTAGAAGATGATTCAGTGTCCTCATCCACTTTGGCCATCATACACACCTGAGTAAAGTGTGTCGTTTCATCATCAGAACTCTTGTAGAACCAATTTTCCTCTTCTGCCATTAAGTTTTGACCATCTTCCATCTTCTTTGCAATCAGTGATTTCCTAGCATAGTATTCTGAATTTGTCAGGATCTAATTCTTAACAAGAATAATGAACTCAGAAACAATATTAAAGAAGTTGCGGAATAACACTTTAATATTCAATACTCAATGTAACAGTGAATCAGAAATCACAATCTTGTAAACTTTATAGAATGATTAAAGTTACAAGATTTCAAACAAAACCTCAATATTGATGAACAGGCTCACCAATACAAATTCTACTTCTCTAGAACTAGGGTTCTAAACCTTGAGGTTAATTCTCTCTGAAAACAAAAACTCAGAATAATCTGCTAACTTGATATCCCTAAACTATTCTCAACAGGTCTATACATATACTGAAAATAAAAGATAATTACAAAAAATAAAAGATCTTCAGTATATTCTTCTATCATTATCTTCAAACCTTCCATGATTATCTTCAGTCTTGATCTGCACGAATCTTGATTATCTCTTAAGCAGTATTAAGTTGTGGCAGCATTAACACTCTGAGCAGTACTAATTTCACCAGCAGTAGTAACAGTACTCAACAGTATTAATTTTGAACTGGCAGTACTAACTTCATCAGTACTAACTACTAGCAGTAGTAAACAGTTGTACTAACAGCATTAACCAAACTTAAGCAATTCTTTAATTCCCAACAATCTCCCCCTAACTTGACTTTTAGGAAGAGAAGTCAAGTTCTTCAATTATGTTCTTCAAGATGCTTTCAACACTACAGCTTAGTTGCCCAAATTTGGATCCAGACCCAGACTTTGATTTATTGTCCTTCTTACTACAATTCTGGCCATTTCTGAGTCCTTTGCACACACTAGCTTAGCTTTCAGCATCCCATTCAGCTTCTCCTTGTTATGGTCATATACTTTGTCCACCAGGTAATATTCATGATAACAGTTATCTATGGTGATCATGTATACACCACAGTTTTCAAAAAGTATCCACTTATCAATCTTCTTAAATACATACTCATGATGCAAATCTTTTATCCTGTGCCCCACCTTTTCTGGTTCAAACATCATACATAAGTATTCCAGTGCAATATTGAGTAGATTTTCTTCAGTTCCTTTCAAAACATGCTCATAAAGCTTCATTCCCACCTTATGCATTTCTTCTAGGTCAGCCCTGGAGCAACTTCTGATTACTTTCCCCCAAGTTGAATATACTTCAAATACATCCCCAACTCTTTTCAGTTTGAAGTAATCCTTTATGTTGTCTCTCAGAATGTCCCAAAAGATGATTTCTGGTGCTTTTACAGAAATGGGAACAGCCTGTACTGGTTCAATTACAGTCATATAAAGACCCACAAATTCTGGGTTCTGCACAAATTCTGCTGAAGGTGTAACTGAAGGTTCTTCCTCTTTTTCTGCTTCTTTAATCCTAGGCTTCTTGAATTGTTTCTTGGAGGCTATGGTCTTTACTCTTTTTGCAGATTTGGCTTCCACAGCAACATTTTCTTCTTTAGTGTCTTCATCCTTTTCTTTAGTAGAAGTGACTTCCTCAGGGAATGGTTGTTGGATGTTGAGATCATGTCTCTCCTTCATCCTTCTTTCAGCTTCTTCCCTTTGAGAAGAGTCCCCTTGAAGCTTTGTCATTTCATTCTTATACAGCTCCTCAGCCTTGCTGTATGCCATATTGGTGAACATCTCTCCTTTGACACCAATTGAGCCTTTCAGGAAGTTTATCATTTTTCTCCTTTCCTGATTGGCCAAAAAAGTCTTAGAAGGTTGTCTTTTCTGCTTCTTGACTGACATTCTTTACTTGAAAACTGTCACTGATCTCTTCTTGGCCTCAGCTGCAGTTTGCATGCTCTTTTGATACTCTTCATTTAGACTTTTAGCCATCTCCAGTGCAACTTCTTTGTCCTTTTCAGATTGGAGTTGTTCCTCCTTTTCCATCTCTGCTTGAAGCTGCTTTGCTACTTCTGCATCTAATTCTATCTGGTTCTTCTTCTTTAAGGGTTGTTCAGATTCAACCATCTTAGTTTTTCCTTTCCTTTTCAACTCTTCCTCACTGATCTCTTTGCTTGTCTTCTTTTCAATACCTCCTTCCTTAATGACCACTCCCTTGGCCTTTTGAGTAGCCTTGGGAGTGTCATTCTTGGCTTTTACCAAAGTTTCTGCAATTTCCAGTTCTTCAACAGATAACCCTGTTACTGCTGCTACCTATTCTGTTACTGTTGTTGCTTGAACCTCGTTTGTTTCTGCTACTTGTGGTTCTGTTTCTGCTTCTTTATCCCCCTCAAAATCAAATCCCATACCAGATGTACTTTCCTTTTCTGCTTCAGCCTCTTGATTCTCCCCCTTGTTGAAAGCATCATTAGCATTTTTCCTCTTCTTCAACACAAATTGCCTTCTCCTCTTCTTGTGCACCAATCTTGTCACCATTTTCTTCAATTTGTTAATCTGTACTTGTTGAGAAAGAATTACCAATTTCATCTCTTCTATGTCTTTGCCTTGTTTGATAACATCCATATTAATGTTGCCCATAGTTTCCATCAATTCATTATAGTCATATCTGTCCTCACCTCCTTTTGGTGTGTTTACCACCTTTGGAGGATCATTGGATCTTTTTGTAGTGGAGGTCTTCTGCCTAGCAGAGGCACCCTCCACCCCCTTGGTTTCTTGGCACCTGGGACCTTTGGATGATTGCTCACCCAAAGTTTCCATGGGGAAGGTCTTATTGATGTTACCACTGGCCTCCTTTGTGCTAGCAGGAGTAGTAGCAGCCTTTGCACCCATATGCTCATGCATCTCCTCAGTGAGCACCTCCTTGGGGTTGGGAGACACCCTTATGGTTTCCCTATAGATATTCTCTAATGGAGAATTCTCCATTAGAGGGCTTAAAGGCTCTGTGGGTGAAGTTACAAGAAAGGAAGGAGCCTTCTTTACCTTTTTCCTCATGTATGTATTGGTGATTGGTGAAGTTGGTTTTTGAAGAAGGGACTGTGGGATTGATATATTGATTGAAGGGTGGGATTGGCTTTCAGTGGGATGGTCTAATGAGGGCCTTGACCCTGAATCCATACCTTCTTGATTGTGGGACACCACCATCATTGTAGAGAACAATGGGGTGTCAACTCCTTCCGAGTCCAAGGCAGATCTCTTCATATTTGAAAAGACCTTACCCTTGGGAATTTTTGGTACATATACCTCATCAAATTGAGGCATATCCGTCAGTTCATTGGTTATAACTGCCTGGACAAATCTTGGGTACATATAAAAACTCTTTTTGTTTCCCAAGTTTGACACAAGGTCATTGAAAATCATTTTAGAAAAATTGTACTTTCTGGCAGTGGCCAAGCAGACCAAAGCATAAGCAATGGTACTACTGAACTCACTCCATCCAGTAGTCTTTCTGGAAATATAGTGCATCAGGGTATGGACAAAGAAACGCCATTGGGGAGAAAATTTGGCTTTTGAGAACTTGAAAACACCCAATGGGCCTCCATACCCCATTCTAGTTAGAGTGGAAAAAGTTCATCATTAGAGATAGATGAGGTACCTGCAGCATCGTCTAGTCGTAGACAGATGCGAATCACCTCTTCAGAAACTGACAAGGGTTTGTCACACACCCTTGTCTTGATAACTTGCACACCATTTTCAGTAACAATGGTGGCATTTGCCCAGAATTGTCTCTGATGCTCTATGTAGATTGTTGGAGACGCTGTAAGAGCATACGTAATATGGCTTGTCTTGAGAAAATCGACTATCTGGTGAAATCCATCAGTCTGCTTTGGCTTTTGAAGCATCGCGATTTCGTTGTGCTCATCAATGAACGCCATGGATGCCATTGAGCTTGAGAGTTCTTGCCTGAAACTTACTAGGTGCTTGAGAGAAAAAGGGTTAGAGAGAAGATGAATAGTATTCGAAGAGTCGTTATGAGCTTTTAGGCGGGCAAACGGGTATATATATGATGCGGGAAAGAAGTAGTATTAACCACTAGCAGTATTAACTAACTAGCAGTATTAACTGAGAGCAGTATTAACCACTAGCAATATTACCTAACTAGCAGTATTAATTGAGAGCAGTATTAACTAACTAACAGTATTAACTGAGAGCAGTATTAACCAATAGCAGTATTAACTAACTAGAAGTATTAACTGTGAGCAGTATTAACCACTAGCAGTATTAACTAATTAGCAGTATTAACTGTGAGCAGTATTAACTCACTAGCAGTATTAACTCCTTTTAATTAGCAGTATTAACATGAGCTCATTCAGAATTGATCATGCCCACACTTGTGACCATAAAGTGCTTTCTTCAGTTTGTATACTCTGTCAGGATATGATGGATTTTCAAATCCAGGGGGCTAACAGACATATACTTCTTCATCAATTGTACCATATAGAAAGGCACCCTTCACATCCATTTGATATACCTTGAACTTCATGTATGAGGCATAGGCTAGAAATAGCCTAATTGCCTCTACCCTTGCAACTGGGGCAAACACTTCTTCATAATCTATGCCTTCTTCCTGAGTGTACCCTTGTGCCACTAGCCTTGCTTTGTTTCTGATCACAATTCCTCTCTCATCCTTTTTATTCCTGAAACTCCACTTGGTGCCAATAGCTCTATGACCTTTTGGAAGGTCCACCAAGTCCCAAACATCTTGTAACTTAAACTGTAGCAACTCTTCTTGCATGGCTTCTATCTAACTTGAATCTTTCATTGCATCATAGGCCTTCTTAGGCTCATTCTGAGATAGAAAGCAAGAGAGTACTGTATGTTGCTGATCCTACATCTCTTGTAGTCTGCTTTGATTCCTAGTTACCGTAGGAGAAGAGATGTCTCCTATTACCAGCTCTGGAGGATGGTTCTTTTGTGTTCTAGTCTGATGACTAGGTTCTTCATTGATTCCTACTTCTAGATTGGAATCATTTAAGTCAGCTGAGGGGATCTCATCAGCTACTTCTGGCTCTTCATGCTCTGACTTCTCCTTATCTCTTCTTTCTTCTTCACTCTGAATTGGTTCAGTAATAGTCTCATTTTCATAGATTTCAACAAGTTCCATTGTAGGTATGGAAAAGATCACAGACTGAGGAATAAAGTCTTGTACTTGTACATCCCCTGATCCTCCACTTCCTGAACCTGCATGATCATCACTACTGAAACCCAAAGAGTTAGTTAGTGAGTCAATGTCAAACAACCACTGAGGACCTGAACCAATAGGATTTGGTGTGTTCTCATTGCATTTGACATTGTCACTTTCCTCAATTATTCTAGAAGAAGAATTAAATACTCTATAGGCCTTACTCTGAGATGAGTAACCAACAAGAAAACCATCATCTGCCTTGCTATCAAACTTTCCTAAGTGAGTTTTGGTATTGAGAATGGTACAAGGACACCCAAAAGGTTTGAAAAATCCAATAAATGGTTTTCTTTTATTTAAAAGCTCATAAGGTGTCTCGTTTTTAGGCTTGACCACTAGAACTCTGTTTTGGACATAACAAGCAGTATTAACTGCTTCAGCCCAGAAAGTAATTGGAAGTTTCGAATCAGCTAACAGACATCTAGCAGCTTCAATCAGTGTCCTATTCCTTCTCTCAGCAACACCATTTTGTTGTGGAGTCCTAGGAGCACTGTATTGCTTCTCCATTCCTTTTTCCTCACAAAAGGTGTTTAGGTCATGATTTTTAAATTCAGTACCATTGTCTGACCTAATGACTTTTACTTTTTGATTTGTTTGGTTTTCAATTCTTAGAATAAAGGTTTTGATCAGTCCACATGTCTCAACCTTAGTCCTTAGAAAATATACCCAAGTAAATCTAGAGTAATCATGTTTGCCTTTAAGACAGGCAACACAATGATCATCACATGAAAAGACTTTTGAAGGCAAACCTCTTACAAGGTTGTTTTTAACAAGTTTATTCATTGTTTTAAAATTCATGTGATACATCCTTCTGTGCCAAAGTGATGATTCATCCAAAGATGCTTTTGAAACAAGACAGTTTAGGGATGAATCAGTTGAAACATTTTCCCTGTCCAAACAATAGACATTATCCTTTCTGGGAGTTCTTAGTAGTATCATCTTTTCATCAACCACCTTGAATCCAGGAGCAAGGATAATGCATTCAGAATCAGTAAATAATATATTATGCTTTTTGTCACAAACCTGTGATACACTTAACAGGTTGTACCTTAACTGCTCAACATAGAAAACGTCTTCAAAGCTCATTTTACCTTTAGTTACAACACCCTTACCACTGATCTTACCTCCATCTAGAGTATTACCAAAGGCAACATGTCCTCCATCAATTTTCTTGAAATTCTTGAGGCAAGCCATGTTCCCTGTCATGTGCCTAGAGCAACCACTATCAACATGCCAGATGCTCTTTCCTTTGAGCTGCTGGTTGCCCTGCACATAGAATAAAACAATTAGTATTGATTGGGAACCCAAGCCAAAGTGGTCTTGGGTCTCCCTTTCTCATCAAAGTATTTACATTCCTTTTTGATGAGATTTTTAAAATCAGAGCACTCATTACTGGAGTACTTTGTCAAGATAATAGGCCTAGCAGCACAACCACTAGAAGCAGTACTAATTATAGAAGTACTAACAGAGTTAGCAGTATTAACAGGTTTAGCAGTACTAACCTTGTTAGGAGCACTAACAGAGTTAGCAGTATTAACATTTGAAGAAGTACTAACAATGTCAGCAACACTAACATTGATAGCAGTAGTATTGCTTCTAGAAGCACTAACTTTGTCAGTAGCACTATTTGTGGTAGCATTACTAACAGTTTTAGTTCTTTTGGGAATCCACATCTTGACACTTTCTTTCACAGTCTTTTTCTTCATGTGGCTTTTAGATTTAACAGGTTTCTTAGCCACATGGTTCCTTTCATCCATCCTATAACCAAAGGGTTTTTGCATAGCTCTTTGAAAATTTGTCCTTTGGTTAATAGGATTATAGTAACAGTGCTTGGCAAGATGATTCAATTTGCCACATATGAAACAAGTTTTGGTCTAATGATTCTACTCAGATCAACTCCTTGTTTCTGAGCCCATTGATTATTCCAATTTCTTTGATTTCCTCTTCTTTTATCATGTTTTAGGGGCTCAGACTCCTTACAAGCACACTGTTTGCAAGAAACAAGATTCACAACTGTGGTCTTCTTGTAGTGGACCTTCTTAGACTTTCCCTCAGTCTTCTCTATGTCCTTAGATTTTACCCAAATCTTTCCACAACCCTCATTGGTAATAATGTGATTCTCTAGAGGAATCTCACCACTCACATTGTTCTGCTTACTCTTACCAGCTTCTTTCACAGTCTTGTCCTCAACAACTACTCCATCTAAGGGATCTATATCAGTGGCTCCCTCAGGCAAGTCCTTCCTATCCTTGGTCTCTAGCAAGTCTAATATAAGAGGAATGTAGTTGTTGTTATATGGTGGTGGTGTGATATTATACCCAATTCCTCTTCTCAGTTTGTCATGAAACTGAGTTTGTAGTAAAGAGTCCATTGCTTTAGAAGCATTGGAAAACATTTCCATATCTAGCTTAACTTTGGCTAGCTCCCCTCTCAACTTTTGATTCTCCTCCTTGGACTTTGTCAGTTGGATTTCTAGATCATTCTTCTCCCACTTCCAGTAATTGGTATCATATGTGTGTTGAAGTTCATTGGCTTGGAAACCTTTAATCTGTTCCTCAAACCTCTCAACAATTCTCACATAGTCTTTTATATCTTTTTCTAATCTCTTAAGGTCATCACTCATATTCTGGTTGTGATCCCTGTACCTTTTAACAGTGTCAATGCAAGTTTGAGAACAGAGATTAGAAAGTACCTCGGTTGAGAGATCAGATACCTCTGCCATGAGAGCTTGATTTTGAATAGCCTTTTCTGCTTGATCACTCCAGTCAAACCCCATTCCTTGTTGAGAAACAAGGGCTTGAGTAGAGTTTCTGTTCTGGTTGAAGATTCCAGTCTGAGCTTGTTGGTGGTTATTGTGAGACACTCCACTTCTGCATTCCCTGGCAAAGTGTCCCTTTTGATGACACTTATAGCACTCCACCTTTAACTTGTCAAATCCTGCTCCATCTTCTCTTCTTTAGGAGAAGTTGTTCCTCCCAGTCCTCTTGATGAACTTCTTCACCCTCATAGAAAGCATGGCCATCTGCCATTTAATATCCATCTCTTCAAGATCATCAGGATGAAGTTGTTCCAAGTCATCATTGATTAAAGAGGAGTTTCCATGGCTGGAAAGAAAGGCTTCAAAAACAGATTCAGTGCCTTTTTCTTGATTTACTCCGTTAGTAGCATTAACTGATTCAGGGTTAGCAGTAGAATCAATTGATGCTGATAGGAGTGCAGCATTATGAACATACCCAGTAGGCTTCTTCTTTGCCTTCACCTCAGACTCAAACACTCTCAGATCATTGTACAGATCATCCAGTTCCTTTTCTTCCAATTGTTCATTCTGTCTGAATGAAACAGTATACATGGTCCATTCATCTCCAAGGGACCTTACGAACTTTCTGTTTACATCATCTTGATCAATCTGTACTCCCACAGTAGCTAGTTCACCAATCAGCTTATTAAACCTGTCAAAAATTTGAGTCATGGACTCATTCTTAGTTGACATAAAGTTTTCATACTGTTGTTTCAATATTGCCTTCTGATTTCTCTTGTTACTTTTGGTACCAGAGAATCTCTTCTCTAGGGCATTCCAAAGAATCTGTGCATCAGTACAATTGCAGAATTGGTGTTGATACTCATTTGGAATAGCCAAGAGAAGTATACTCAAGGCTTTCATCTTTGTCTGCCTTGTCTTCCTTTCTGCACCCGTCTTTGGTGGGATTCTTTTTCCATCTGCACCAATCTTTCCTTCATCAGATGGGCCATTCTCAATGATGTCCCACATAGAGTAATTTGTGAGGAGAATGTATTGCTTGATTATAATCTTCCACATGTCAAACTCTTTAGATCTGAGCATTGGAACCTTTGAGACAAGAGTACTGTTTGATTCAACTGTGTTTTCCATGATGAATGAAGGTTTCTAAGAATACTTGCTTTGATACCACTTGTCAGGATCTAATTCTTAACAAGAATAATGAACTCAGAAACAATATTAAAGAAGTTGCGGAATAACACTTTAATATTCAATACTCAATGTAACAGTGAATCAGAAATCACAATCTTGTAAACTTTATAGAATGATTAAAGTTACAAGATTTCAAACAAAACCTCAATATTGATGAACAGGCTCACCAATACGAATTCTACTTCTCTAGAACTAGAGTTCTAAACCTTGAGGTTAATTCTCTGTGAAAACAAAAACTCAGAATAATCTGCTAACTTGATATCCCTAAACTATTCTCAACAGGTCTATACATATACCGAAAATAAAAGATAATTACAAAAAATAAAAGATCTTCAGTATATTCTTCTATCATTATCTTCAAACCTTCCATGATTATCTTCAGTCTTGATCTGCACGAATCTTGATTATCTCTTAAGAAGTATTAAGTTGTGGCAGCATTAACACTCTGAGCAGTACTAATATCAACAGCAGTAGTAACAGTACTCAGCAGTATTAATTTTGATCTGGCAGTACTAACTACTAGCAGTAGTAAACAGTTGTACTAGCAGCATTAACCAAACTTAAGCAATTCTTTAATTCCCAACAGAATTCTTTGTTCTCTTGAACTTGCAGTCTTTTGAAAAATGACCTGGTTTTCCACAGTTATAGCATCGTCCATATTTCGGCTCAGACTCTTGTTTCTTTACTTCTCTCTTCTCTTCTCTTTTCTCTTCTATATTTTCATCTCTTTTCTCTCCTCTTTTCTCAAACTTCTTTTCAGACCTTGGTTTGTACTTGTCTTTCTTGTAACTCTCATATTCCGACTTTGAGAATATGTTCTTACCAAAGATTTTCTGAAACTGCTTTGTTAGGAGAGCCAGGTTTTCAGCAAATCATTGAATATCCTCATCTGAATTTTCTTCAACTTCAGTAGAAGATTCATCAGTACTTGAATCAGTGATTTCAGTGAGGATAGTTTTGGATTTCCTTGACTTTGTCTTATAAGAAGAACTGGACTTGAAACTTGACCCTTTCTTTCGTTCAAACATTAAGGCTAGAGAATCCTTGACCATCTTCTTTTCAGCATTCAACTGTTTTACTTCATCCTTATGCTGAGACAAAGTTGTGAAGATATCATTGACTTCTTCTTGAGCCATGTCCTTAGTCATCTGAATGTTCATAGCATAGCTTTTCCACTTTGGGTTCAAGTTCTTAATGAACTTATAATTGATCTCTGATACTGACTTGTTCATTCCATTTCTCCTTAGATCATTCAGAATCACATTGAAACGTGTGTATGTCTCCAACAAAGTCTCTCCTTCTTTTGCATGGAAGCCTTCATACGCATTTATACTTTGATTCAGCTTTGTCTGAATTGACTTCTTTGTTCCCTGAAACTGTCTCTCCAGTTCATCCCATAATGCTTTTGCGGATTCCCTACTGTCTACGTGATTGTAGATGTCATTAGGAATTTCCATGGTGAGATAGATAAGTGCCTCTTCATCTATCTTATGTCTTGCCTTTTCTGTTTCACTGAATTATTCATATGGCTTTGGCACATATCTGTCAGGAATTTCTGGAGATGTAGCTGAAGTTGCTTGTCCAGGTACATACGTTTTTGGTACAGTTGGACCATTTATGATAGAATCCGTATAATCTCTGTTCTTAAGATTCAAGAACTGAGTCATCCTTTTCTTCCATTGTGAGTATTCTCCTATAGACAAGACCGGAGGCTTCATATGGGATCCCATAGAGAGTAAGTCATTCGACATGATTGAAAGATGTATAAACCTACACAAAATGAAAAATATTAGCTAGTGAAGATCTTTAAATCCAACAAATCAAGAAAACTAAAAAAAATCAAGTATAACACTGTGTCTGGCGCAAGATTGAAGATTGCGTGAACAGGCTGTAGCGCAAACTACACTTCTCGCAAGAAGGGTATAGGAGCAAACCTGTCTTTGCGTGACCCATGTGAGACGCAAACCTGACTTTGCGTAACCCGTGTGTGACGCAAATCTTACTTTGCGTAACCCGTGTGTGACGCAAACCTACTTTGCGTGATATGTTACTGACGCAAAGCTAACTTTGCGTGACAAGTGTAAGGTGCAAACACCAACTTCTCGTTAACTACTGATAACGCAAACACCACTTTTCGTTAAACTTTGTTGGCACAGAGTACACTTCAGTATACTCTTTATCACTGACGCAAACCAGGGTTTTCGCTACTCATTAAAGACGCAAAGCTCAACATGCATTTGTTGTTGAAGACGCAAAGATCACTTTGCGTTTCTCGTTGAATACGCAAAGCTCAGAACAATCACTTGGTAAAATTCTCGATGAACTGACGCAAACTGAGATGAACTCGCGCAAACTTATGAAGAACTTGCGCAAACTTTAGATCTCATGCAAACCTTTAAACTCGAACAAATTCGCACTGAAAATCACTTTAGACCTCGAATTTCAATTTGAAAACTTGACAATTCACTCACCTACACATCTATAATCTAATTCTGACAAGAAATTTCGATTAAAAACACACAAATTGACAATTTGATTCAAGAACAGTTCGATGAACTTGTGAAATACAAACTTGACCAAAATCAAAATTCAGACTCGATTACTGTGCAATTCACAAATCAAAATACCAAGACTTGATCAAAAATGTTAAACGAACACAAATCAATCAATTACAACTCGAAATTTTCACTTAAAATTCAAATTTGATTCTGACTTTGGTGAACAGTGACGATGAACAGTGCCGACTCAAAAATTTCTTGATTTTAAAATGGATTTGTCTTTGATACCAATTGTGGCCCAAGAATTACTAGCATAAACACATACAGATTTACACAAAACACTTTTGTTTATTTAATCACACAGATTACATCAAGCCATATACCTATTTGTGATAATCCTTTCAAAACAGAGTGTTTATGTGTGTGTTCTCACAGTGTGCAACTATGTGTTCTTTCTCAACAATTACAACCACAACTACTACAATGACTACAACTTCTACAAGAAACCAACACAAAGACTTGATTATATATAGGTCAACATGACCAAGCAAGGTCAAACCTTCTAAGCACATTTACAAGACACACACTCACACTTACAACAAATACAATAAAGACCCTCATTTAATCTTGAATACAATCTCAGTCTAACACTTCAACTGGTTTCTTTTTCCAGACCAGTTTTTCTTCTTTGTATCTCCTTCTTCTTCGATGTGTACCTGAACCATCTATATTTCTATCATAGAAAAGGTTAGTACTACGAATCTGATTAGAAGATTTAACTGACCTTTTAGAAGAAACAGTCTTATGATATGAGCTTGCAGCTCTCTTGATTGAGCATTCCGAATCAGCTAAATCATCTCTAGGTGTGTGGATAATAGACTCCGGAGTCTTGTACTCAGTCACCACCACCATCTTAGAAATGATACCTTCAAGCTCTTTTATCTTTGAATCAAAACTATCTCTTTCTTTGGCAAGAATGTCAATCTTCGTCTCAAACTCAGACTTCATTTTCTTCTCTTTCAGTGCACACTTAGATAGTTTAGATAACTTCTCAGTAAGCTCTCTAATCTCAGCCTCAAACATGTCTCTTTCTTCTTCAAATCCTTTTTCAGCATTGTTTCTCTGCCCGGATATTTCTTTGAAGAATCCAACATTCTTTTGTTCAATGGCCTTCTTTTCCTTGGCAAACTTTTCTCTTTCCAAGATTATTACTTTCTCAAAATCAGAAACTTGCTGAGAAAGATTTATTCACTTAAGCTCAAGAGTCTTCTTTTCTTCAATACTCTTCTTGGAAAGTTCTGAAAACTTCTTTTCAAACTCATCTTTGTCCTTAGCCATTTTTATCTCCAAATATGATATTTTCTTCTGAAGCTCAGTGTTCTCAGTTATCAGACTCTGTTCCTTGTCTTCAATACTTTCATCATTAATGACAAAAGGAGAATGATCTAGAAGTGAAGCATTGAAGTCAAACATATCAATTTTCTTAACACACCCATCATCAGAATTAAGAAAATCATTTTCAGACTCAAATAAATCATCAAAATTAGTCTCAGAAGTTTGAGGTGCTTGTGAAGATGAAGAACACACTTTAGATTCAATATGAAAATTTTTGTTCTTTAACACTGTAGAAAATACAACTTGTTCTATATCAACCAAAGTTCTTTCTTCAGATAAAACAATTTCAAGCTCAACTATTTTGCTTTCTAGAATGAGTGGAGGAACATAAATTTTTGCAGTTGCAGGTTTTGCCTCCATCTCAGTAATAGAATAGCTAACAAAATAGTCATCTGAAATAACTTTTGGTGTTTCAAAACGGTAACTATCATTTAGTCTTTCATAACAGAATGGTAGTTGCATTTTCTTTAAATTCATTCTTTTCTCATCTTCTTGTGATGCTTTGGTAATAAATTTGGGTTTCAAATGAGGATGTTCATTAGCAGCATACATATAATTTGCATTATATATACCTGCATGTTTTCTGATAGCTTTTTCTAGGTAATGAGGATTATCATAACCTAGTCCCCATTTTTCTTTAAAATCAGTTTCTTCATTAGGTGTATTTAAGAAAATCGTTTGATCTGTTTGGCCTCTAATATATAGTTTTGCTTCCAGACCATTTACCTTTTTCTCTAAAGTCTTGTTCTCAACCTGCAGTTTAAACGATTTTAGAACACATTCTTGTTTTTCAGAATCAGACTTAGACAATTGTTTTTGCAATTCAGAAATCTTACTTTCAAAACAATCCTTTTCATTTTTAAAAACAGAAGCAGATTTGCGTAGAGAATCAATTAAATCTTTGTTCCCAATAACTGACTTATGAAGCTCAAAGATCTGTTGATTTCTCCTAGCAACTCTGTCTTTTTACTTTTTCAATTTATTCTGAAGATCTTCAACTTCAACCATCATATCTTCCATTTTGATCATGAAGTCATTTTCAATGAAATCCGTTACCTCCTTAGCTGAAAAACTCATCTTGAATATCTGTTACAAAAAGAACTTGACAAAAATGATCATTAGAAATTCAGAAACAGTAGATCACAATCAGAATTTTGTCCCCCTCCGCAGACTTAGCACGGGGGTCCCGCTACCCGGTTAGCTCCCCGAGAGAAAATTTTTTGACAATTAAAGACCATATTACAGTTTTGAAAAAATCTCAGAAAATATTCTAAGGACAAAACTCGCACATCACTAAAGAAATATTGAAACTCGCAGACGCCTAAACTCGCAGATCACTATTCACTGATAAACTCACAGGCTGAGGCGTGCGCGTTTGAGAAACTTGCAAACATAGGGTTGCGTGTTTTGAGAACTCGCAGACCGAATGAACTCGCAGACTACTATTCCGCTGGAACTCGCAAACAAAGTGTTGCGCGTTTTGAAAACTCGCAAAGGTCTACTTGCGCGTTTTAACAAACTCGCAAGATGAAACACGCAATGGTTGCGTGTTTCAACACTTAGAAAAAATTTCGAAGATTTCAAACTCGCAGACTTCGAATTGAGCGTTTCACGAACTCGCAGATAAACCTCTGCGCGTTTCTGGCCAAAATCAATATCCTTCGGCTTGCGCGTTCTTCCAGATGAAGCTTGCGCGTTTCACAGATCTTGCGTGTTCTTGAGATCTTCGAACAAAAATTCAAACTTTCACACTGAAATCCATCGAAACCTTTGAATTTGATCTCGAAACTTTGTCAATTTGCTCTATTCCATATCTCGATCAGGTTACAATACAAGAATTACAAAAACAAACACAAATCGTAGCAATTTGCTTCGATTTACAGTGCAGTGAACTTGTTCGAACAAAAAATCTATAAAATCCAAAATTCACCCTTAATCCGTGTGAATTAGCCTAAGTAATCTGAAGTGAACTTGTTTAAAGCACCAATTCGATTCTATTACAAGCAAATTTATATCCAAAATACCACCAAATCGAAGAATTCACTTGTAACAGTCCATATTACGAGTTCGTGAAAAAATCGGTCTAAAATTCAAGAATTGGTCCAGGTTTCTCTGAATTTCTCTGCTCTGATACCAATTGTAATTCCCAAATCTATCAGATTCTAATTGTAAAACAGAAATCTAATCATGAATCGAAGCTACATGCCATTGATTCAATCACAAGAATTACAAATCACAACTTTCTCTCACTACTCTCTCACTAGAATGATATTCTAAATCTGTTCTTCTCTAATACGCTCTCTCTCTCTCTCTAAAATGACTTACTTCCACTTACTTGTTATAACTGAATTCTTACAAAGACTTCAAAGGTATTATACCTCCATACAAATACAAAGAAACAAACAAATACAATATGTTGACTTTGACTTTCCATGAGAGTTGACTTTCTCATCTTTGACTTCTTGTACTTTGACCTTCAGTCTTCATGATCTTGTATCCAACATATTTCTGCTCTAACAGGGGGTGTGTCCCAAACAAGGCAGTGTGAGCCAGACACACCGTTACTCGCAGGTGACGGTAGTGTGAGCCAAAACGCATATCGAAAGAAAGTGTGAAATTTTTAGTAAAGATGAACTGAATTATTTTATCACATATCTATTTCCTGATCTCTTGAAATTTGAAGCGTTGTTAGAGGGGACTTACTAGACCGTTGGTCTATCCCTCGCTCTTTAAATATTTAAAAACCCTTTTCAGGTGGGTGTGAAGTAGGTGGATCGGGTATAGGCAAAAACAAGGTTTAAGCAGCTCCGCACATAGAAGGCTTCCTTATAGAAATTTCAAGTTTACTCTCAGTTGTGTAATAGGTTGTTGTATCGCAAACCTCGAATTTTAAATATTATTTTGGGGTCGTTTAGGCATGAAGTTTGATATTCTTGTTTATGTTTAAAATTTGGTATTTTGGGTTGTTTTAATTTGTTGGGAACTGAAGAATTTATCAAGTATGGTTAATGCTGCTGGTTCAATGTTACTACTGCTAGAAGACTTAAAGGTTAATACTGATGAGTGTTACTACTGCTAGTACTATTAATACTGCTAGTTATTGTTAGTGCTGCTTGAACAAAGTTAGTACTGCTTAGCTAGTTAGTACTGCTAGTGGTTAGTGCTGCTTAGTAGTTAATGCTGCTAGAAGGAATTTAATGCTGCTGAAGATTAATACTGCTTATATGATGAAGATTCATATGAAAGGATATACATGGAAGCTTAGAGATATACATGGAAGATATATTGAAGATATTTTATTTATTGTAATTATCTTTGTATTCAGTATATATATTGTATAGTTTAGAATAGAGAGTTAACTTTTGGTTTTCATTCTATTAGAGAGAAAATCAACCTTAAGGCATAGATCCTAATTCTAGAGAAGTAGAATTCGTATTGGTGAGCGTGTTCATCAATATTGAGGTTGAGTGTGTAATCTTGTAACTTCAAAGCATTCAATACAAGTTTACAGTTTGTTCTTCATATTTACTGTGTTGATTTACTGTTTCATTGAATATCAAAGTGTTATTCCGCAAACTTCTTTGATATTGTTTCTGAGAATTAATTCTTGTTAAGAATTCGATCCTGACATAATTGGTATCAAAGTCATAGTTTAAGGGATCTAGGTGACCGGAGGGGCCTAGACTTAAACGTAGAAGGTAGAACACAACTGAGAGATAGGATGACTATGGGGAAACCAGTGATATGGTAGTGAGGACTAACATGTAAGGTAAATTTGGGATTACATCTGGCCAGTGTAATTGAAAATTTACAGTTACGTGTGTGTGCTTAACTCGCCTTGTTGCATTGAACCTACCGTATTGAATCTTGTATGTTTATGTCCTGGCAGTATCATGTCGGAGCGGATAACAAGGAGTCGATCGATGCCCATAGTTGAGACCGCACCGGTGAATGAAATTGTTGAGGGTGGACCAATCGTTCCTCCCCGAGCTGCTGCCACGCGAGGAAAAGGACGTGGAAGACCTAAAGGAAAGACAACCCAAAAGGCGATCACACAAGTGGAGGAACCAGAAGTGAGAGCTCAGGGAAGAGAACAGTACGTACTGCCCGATGAGCTAGAAGTGTAGAGGTAATGGCTGAACAAGAACCCTCTCTTCAAGAGAGTTCACCTACCGCGAGGGGAAGGAGGCCAGTGAGGAATCGTAGGGGAGGTCGGGCCCAAGCTTTTGTGACACAAGAGACTTTCGCTACCGAAATGGGGAAACTGCAGGAAACCTTGCAAGCTTTATTGGCTAATCAAACTGGTGAGTTGCGTTAAATCAAGAAAGAAGTGAGGAGAGAGAGACAACTGAGATGGCCAACTCACCAATAACTGTGGTGGGCAGTCACTCACAGTTGACACCAAGTTTGGAAGTCAAGACAGCAACTGAGAAGGATTGTAGCTACAAAACGCTCACCACTTGCAAATGCCCTACCTTCAAAGGTGAATGTGATCCAGTGGTAGTGGTCAAGTGGATCAGAAACATAGAGCTAGCATTTGACACTTGCAAGTGTGCCGAAGAGGATAAAGTCGTGTTTTCATTGTCAATGCTGAGGGATGATACTGTCTTCTCGTAGGAGGCGAAAACTGGGGGTAAGGGTTCAAGAGCAGCAAGAGGGATGGATTGGGAGACTTTTGTCGCAAAATTCAAACGACAGTTTTGTCCATTAGGAGAGGTCAAGCGGTTGGAGGAAGAATTTCTGAATTTAGAGCAAGAAGACATGACGGTTAGAGAGTACACCACAAAATTTCTTGAAAAGGCTCGTTTTGCTGAAGTTTATGTACCCAATGAGGAACGCCGAGCGGATAGGTATCTGTTCGGATTGAGGAGCAATATTCGAGAATTGGCGGTGGCACGAGAACCTACAACCTTTCAAGCGGCCGTCAACGCAGTGGAAATGACTGAGAGAGATAAGGAACGACAAATAATGGAGAGGGGCAGTGAGAAAAGGAAATGGCAAGGGCTAGTCCGTGAGCCGAAGAAATTTAAGGGTATCAAGTCGGATCAGCGAACAACTTCAAGGGTTGAGTTTAAGTCGTGCAGTAAATGCAACCGGATGCATAAAGGGGAGTGTCTAATGGAAAAGGATGGGTGCTTCAAGTGCAAGAAGGCAGGTCACATGGCTAGGGATTGCCAGAGAACCAGAACTTGTCATCAATGTGGTTCGCCAGACCAAATCAAGACTGATTGTCCGCAATTGAAGAAAGGATCGGTCGGGAACTTTGGGGGAAGAGGAGGAGATCGAAAGGTGGAACCTGCCCGAGCAAGAGCCAGAGCGTTTAACATGACATCAGAGGAGGCGGTGGAAACACCGGATGTGGTAACAGGTACTTTCCCTATCGACTCGACTTTTGCTAAGGCGTTGTTTGATTCGGGCGCAACTCGGTCGTTTGTCGTCGAACTTTGTTCATAAATTGCGTGTGAAACCCAAACGGCTTAGTCTCGGGTTTGAAGTAGAAAGTAGCAGATGATAGTCGAGTCTTAGTGGGGGAAGTATATGAAGGGTGTACTATTGATATCGACGGCCATTCATTTCCGTTGAAACTGTACCCAATGGGCATGGGGGAGTTTGATGTTATTGTGGGAATGGATTGGTTGGCTTCTAATGATGCACATATAGTGTGCAACAAGAAGTTGATTCGTATAGCAGTGCCTGGTGAGGAAGAGGTAATAGTGTATGGAGGTCGTCGGGATAGGAAATCGTGCTTGATCTCTATGATCAAGGCTAGGCGGTTTTTAGGAAAAGGGTGTGTGGGATTCTTGGCGTATATAGTGGACGCTAAGAAAGAGAAGAAGGGGATGGAATCTTTCCCGGTAGTGAGTGAATACCCGAAAGTGTTTCCGGAAGATTTGACCACTCTGCCTCTGAATCGGCAAGTGGAGTTCCGTATAGACCTAATGCCTGGAGCGACACCTATTGCAAGAGCGCCTTACCGTTTGGCACCGGCAGAAATGAAATAAATGATGACTCAGCTACAAGAGCTGCTTGACAAGGGGTTTATTCACCCGAGTTCTTCGCCATGGGGAGCGCCTGTGTTGTTCGTCAAGAAGAACGACGGGTCCATGTGGATGTGTATAGACTACCGTGAACTCAATAAAGTAAGCGTCAAGAATAAGTACTACTCCCCAGAATTAATGATCTTTTTGATCAGCTGCAAGGAGCGAGTTACTTCTCGAAGATAGACTTGCGATCAGGCTATCATCAGTTGAAGGTGAGAGAGGAGGATGTGCCTAAAACTGCTTTCCGTACAAGGTACGGACATTACGATTTCCTAGTCATGCCCTTTGGGTTGACAAACGCACCAGCAGTGTTCATGGACTTGATGAATAGAGTGTGAAGCCCACTCTTAGACAAGTTTGTTATTGTCTTTACAGACGACATACTGATATATTCTCGGCCCGTAAGTGAGCATGAATCACACTTGCAAGAAATATTGTAATTGCTTAAGCGCGAGAAATTGTACGCCAAATTTTTTAAATGCGAACTTTAGTTAAGAGAGATACAATTTATAGGTCACGTGGTATCAGATGATGGTATTAAAGTCGACCCGGCTAAGATTGAAGCCATCAAGGGGTGGGAAGTGCCAAAATCGCCGTCAGAAATAAGGAGTTTTCACGGTTTAGCGGGCTATTATCGTAAGTTCATCCAAGATTTCTCGAGGATAGCTATGCCATTAACAGTCCTAACAAGGAAGAATGCTAAATTTGAGTGGACGGAGACTCAATAGAACGCGTTCTGTAAATTGAAGGAAAGTCTGAGTAGTGCACCTATCTTATCCCTACCCAACGGGACCGAAGGATTTGTGATCTACAGCGATGCTTCAAAGTTGGGCTTGGGTGTGTGTGTTAATGCAAGAGGGCAAAGTGATCGCTTATGCGTCTCGTCAGTTGAAAGAACATGATAGGAATTACCCGACGCATGATCTAGAGCTAGCGGCAGTAATTTTCGCACTAAATATATGGAGGCATTACTTATGTGGAGTTAAGTGTCAGATTTATACGGATCACAAGATCCTTCAGCATCTGTTCAACCAAAAAGAATTGAATATGAGGCAGCGGAGATGGATGGAACAGTTAAGTGATTACGACTGCGAAATTCTTTACCATCCGGGTAAAGCTAATGTAGTGGCCGATGCTCTGAGTCGGAAAGAGTACGGCGAAACAACGAGGGTTATAGAATTTCGAGTTGAGGCAACTTCCACTTTCTTGGAGGAAGTCAAGACACTGCAAAAGGAAGCGCTGGCGGAAGGGAATCTGAAAGGTGGAAAGATTAGTTGGGTATGTGTAACACCCCGAATTTTTGTTGTATAAACTCTCTCATTTAGATTTCTAGCCTTCCTTATCTTTTAATCCTAGTTATCTCGTGTTTACCCTATCTGTGCGTATCGCGTTTTTAAGCAAGTTCGTGTGTCAAGTTTTGAGTTTTGGAAAAATGAAACAGTGGATCACGCGAGTTGCCTCGCGATTTGCAAGCCGCGGCAAAAGCCACGTAACCCACTGTCCATCTTCCATTTCAGGAACACCGGCGACTTATGCCACGAATTAAGGTCAGGACATAACCCGCGAAATTGCCCTACGCCCCAAATACGGGTTTCTTCCCCATTTTTCTCGTTTATTTCAAGTATGGAACTAGTAGGTGAGCTTGGTGCGATTTTGGATGCCCTAGGTGAGTACTCCTCATCTCTCTTTATTTAATCTCATTAAATGAAACCCTAAGCTTGTTGTTGGTGTTGCCTAGGTTTGTATAACTCTCATTGTGAAGTTCCTTCTCCATAAGCTTTTGAGTTCTAGGGTTTCATATACAACCCTACAAGGTGATTTCTTACACTTTTATAAAATTTTATACATGTCAAATGTGGACTTTAAATTCCTAAACATCTCCTTTTTCATATACTTGATCTTGGGATTTTGTACCAAGTCTAACTTTTGGGGATTTTAGGGTTTATGATGATTTTATGGAATAGAGTTTAATGAGCCTTGATAATGTTGTTATTAGCTTACTTTCACTTGGGAAATGTATTTCAAAGGATGGTTTCAATCATGTACAACTTATGGATTTGGAATAATAATTTTGTTGTTAACTGCTGATAAGTTTGTATTTTGGGATTTATCATGTTTTGGGGATGAGACTTTTAATAGTCATTGAGGTTTCAACTAATGATCTTTTGGTAAACAATGGGGATTGCCTTTGTGAAAATCACCTCTTATATTGTCCAATGCATATTATCACATGTTGGTGCATTCATTTGGCCTATGGGCATTATGTGGCTTAATTGCTTGCATTTGGGAGTCATGACCCCGTATTTGTTATATTATTTGGTCCGGTGTTAGGACGACTAGTTTTGCACGTCGAGGCACGTTTAGGCATCATATTGGGTTATAAGTCCTACGTGCTCAAGTATTACGATATTGGATGAGGATCTCAACGTAAGGACCCTTCGGGGTTGAACTTGATTTTCCGTAGGTGTAAGTTTAAAGCCACTGAGCCTAACATCCCTTGTGTGTACTTTATTTGTGTATTGGCTTTACTGACTTATCAAATAGCTTACTTTTGTGTTCCGTAATTTGTGTTAGTAAACGGACCTCCCCCGTTAACCCAAGAGGTACTTGCTACATTTCAAGAGCATTTATTATTATTATCATTGTCACAAATGAATTCCTTTTACTTACTCTTACGTCCGATTATTTTAACTACAAATGTTTGATCTCCTTAGGCTTTATCCTAACACTTTTTCTTAAAATGACATGTATAACAGTTCAGGTTTCCGGTGGGATTCGTCGGGATTGAGTGGATGGCCTTGGGGTCAAGAGTGGTCTTTTTGGGAGATGTCTAGACCGGTGTTTTTGATAGCGGACACATTTTTGGAGGAATAAGCAACACTCGATACTAATCTTTCTTATCTAAGTTAGATTATTAGGTTGTTAAGTATATTTCTCATTGATTAATTGTAAAGGCTACAACTTGGTTCCCCGTTTCTCGGGATGATACTTTGGGATTGTTTATGGCAGGTTTTGTATACCCAGGTTTATCAATTTTATAGCCGCAATAATGCGGAATTTTCAATTTTTATTTCTCTAAAATTTAGGGTGTTACATGTTGGTATCAGAGCATTAGTTTAAGTGAACTCGGTATTGGATGTTGTTATTCCCTAACAATCAAGCTTCAATCTCAAACAAGATCTAACAATGTCAAGAACTAGAGAGAGAAAGTAAAGAGAGAAACAATCGCACGTCTGAATATTACAATGAACTCTTCTTACAAATCTAACAAGGCACTAAGCCTATTTATACCACAACTAAACACAAAGACTAACTTGAAAAGAAACTAAACAACTTTGACTAAACATGACTAAGACTTTGTTGACTTTACACCTTTTACTTAACACATTAAATCTTGGATACAATATAATGCACTAACAATCTCCCCCTTTGTATTCAAGATTTAATAAAAATTTGACACTAGTCTTCAGCTCTTGATTCTTCAACTTTTGTCTCTGGTAACTCTGAACTTTGAAGCTTTAACAATCTTCAGTCTTTTAGTCTATGAAGAATCTTGAAAAGTCTTTCACAATTAACATCTTTGGAGAGTCAACAAGTCTTGAATAAAGCTTTGAAACTCTTTTGATCTTTGAAACTTCTTTGAAAACTTTGAAACTTTTGAGACTTAGAGGAATCTTTCAAAATTGTATCTTCATCACTCTGATCTCTTGACTGTCTTCGGAAAAACAAACTTTCACGAATCTTCTTCAGAAACTTCTAAATTCTTTGACAAAACTTTCATCTGATTTAAGCTTTCAAAATTATCTTCATCTTTTGTCTTTGAAATTGAATCTTCAGAATTTCTCCCCAATTTGACATCTTGACTTTGAAATTGAACTTTGTAAATATCTCCCCCTTTTTGATGATTGTGAGCATCATGATCACCAAAACTTCTTCAATTTCAGCACTTTCTTTGATTTCCCCCTTTGTAATGATTAACAATCTCCCCTTCATGATAATTTGACATTCTCCGCCCTTTGATCTGATTATCCGTCTATTCATGAAATGTATATATCCGAATCTTTTCAAATTCAGACATAATGAACAATGTAACCCTGATTCAACAGATGAAACAGTTAATATACCTGTAAGTATCACGGAGCCACTTTGTACAACAGATGTACATTGGAAAGGAGTTTTTGTAATGTTCACTCCCCTAGGGCTTCCATTCAATCATCGAAAAATCACAAAGGAATTTTCTATGAATGTTATGACAAGAAAACGTATTCCTTGTGTGTACGTGCAAGTGTAGAAATCATTGAAGCTACTCAAGCTTTTTCAGGCTCAAATTGTGTAAACTGTTGAGACAGCAACAGATATTACACGGACTCAATGTGCATGAAAGAGGTGCGAAGGTGGGGCAACTTTCCTTCTTTTTCAATATCTAAATCTTCTGAGTGAAGATTAGATAGCAGATGTGTTGCGTCCCCAATTAAAATGAAACATTTCTTATTCGGGAAAGAAATGAGTGGTTGGTGGGGTAATTGCAAGAGTTGGCATGGGCTCAATGCCTTTTTCAATGATGGTTACGAAAGAATGTGAACCAATCAGTAGATGTAGTTGTCCGGCTCAGAAAGTGGTTGGTGTAGAGTTCTGATATTCTTTTAACTCTGTTCTCACACCCTCTTTCTTTTTATCATTAAAGATCACTTCTAACCAAACTCTCTTTTCCATTTTTCCGCTCCACACACTGAGAAAAACTCAACCGGATGAGTTATCTCCCCCATTTTTTGATTTATGACCCCTCACCCCTCAATCATTCTAGGATAACTTCCGGGGTAGGAAACACAGGTTTACGTGAATCCATGGAAGTTCTGTTTAAGCTCACACATGAATCCCATGTAAGTCCTAAAAAGAATGGTTGCTCAACAGTTTAACTTGAACAGTTAAGCACAAAAAGTATGATAACATTGTCAAAATGTATGCTCATGATATTTGAGCAATTGAACTTTGAAGATTTCTCAAAACAAAGATATTGAATGAATGAAATGAAATCAAGAGAATTGTTTTGAGAATCTGACAATGTATCAATCAGATCAAATGAAATGGTTAGTGTATCAAAGAATTGGATATTTTGTTTATATGAACGAATATAAACAATTTTTCAATGAAAGCACAAATTTGGAAATGATGATTGATGCTCAACAATATTTGAAAACAAACGAGAGTATTACCATCGACAAATTGGTTTGTTATGAGACATGGTAATAACAAATTCAAATGAAGTACTGAACCTGTGTGTGTGAATACTTTACAGTATATGGACAAGATAATACGCAAGTATTGATCTTTGGAAATACACGGTCAGTTAAACATTAAAGCTCAAAATTGAAAAACATTTAAAATCACACTTCTGAATTCATGAAACCTTTTGAGAATAAGAAGTGGTTTAAACATTTAAGAAAACGTTTTTCATGCTTGAAAGTTGTTCTTCTTTCAAACAATCAGAGATCTAGGATTAGAAGATAATTACTTTTAAGCTCCCCCTCAAATCATGATAGAATGATTTAGGTCTATTTAGCTCCCCCTGGATATTAGCAAAATATCCTTATATGAATATTGAAGAACGGATCCTGATCTGTTGTAATCAGAAGCCATAATTTATTTCTCCCCCTGAAATTATGCATCTATAATTTGTCAGTGAAAAAACACATGATAGAGATCAGATACAACTCCTGTTTGAATTATAGATCGTCATATCTATCGGATGCAAAATATTTCAGAAAAGTATGTACTCCCCCTTGATGGTTGATTTCCTCATTCGAGTATTGGAGTACAATCTCTTATCAGCACAGGAGTAAGGTCTTTTGATCACTGAAGTACGAGTCCTAAATTGTTGTGTTTATAAGTTAAACTCCGTTGAATTACGGATTCTAAGCTGATTTACTTAGAAGCCTTAACTCTTTAACTTGAAGGTACGAGTTTTGAACTGTTGTGTTCAAAAGCCTAAGTTCTATGCTCCCCCTTAAACCTTGGGTGCCTGCAACACAGATTTAGCTTTTGGTACCCACTGGTATTTGGGTCCTAAAGTGTTAGTTGCAGTTCTTGTGGGGGTAACGGAATAAGAACCATACCAGTAATGATCACTGGTCTTGTGAATAGGATCATGTGTACGGCAATAAGAACAATAGTATTTCTTACCTGACAACCTGATTAATTGATCTCTCGAGTAGATATGATCAGGTTTATCTTTACGCGCATTGTTCTTCTTGACATTAGATGCATGTAAACATGACTTTTTACCCTTCAGCTCATCTTTCTTTCCATCTTTCTTCTCATCTTCAACTGGTTTCTTCTTCCAGACCAGTTCCTCTTCTTTATATCTTCTTCTTCTTTGATATGTACCTGAACCATCTATATTTCTATCATAGAAAAGGTTAGTAGTACGAATCTGATTAAATGATTTAACTGACCTTCTTGAAGAAACAGTTTTCAGATGTGAGCTTGATTCAAGCTCTTTGATCTTTAAAGAATAATTGCTCCCTTCTTTGACAAGCAAGTCAATCCTTTCTTGAAATTTAGACTTCGCTTTCTTCTCTTTCAAAACACATTCAGACAGTTCAGATAACTTCTCAGTAAGCTTCTTTATCTCTGCTTCAAACATGCTTCTTTCTTCTTCAAATCCTTTCTCAGCATCCTTTCTCTGGCCGGATATTTCTTTGAAAAATCCAACATTCTTTTGTTCAATGGCCTTCTTTTCCTTGGCAAACTTCTCTCTTTCCAAGATTATTACTTTCTCAAAATCAGAAACTTGCTGAGAAAGCTTGATACATTTTAGTTCAACTTCTTTCTTTTCTTCACAACTATTTCTGGAAAAATCTGAGAACTTCTTTGCAAAAGACTTCTTTTTAATCTCAAAATCAGATTTGTCTTTAGCAAGCTGTTGTTCCAAATCAGATATTCTCTTTCTAAGCTTAGCATTAGAATCTTCCAAACTTTTAATCTTCTCTTCATAACGTTCAACAGATGTTGCTAGATGGATTTGCTCAATCTGTTTTTCAAACTCAGAGATTTTTCTTTTCAGCTCAGAATTCACAGATTCCAAAACCTTTACTTTTTCTTTTGAAGACAACTGTGATTTAATTTCAAGTTGATCCCACATCTGTTTTGCTGTAGCATATTTGCAGTCTAATTGAATAGAAATCTCATCTGAAATTCCTTGCAAAACAAAAACTTTGGCAAATTTATCATCTTCATGTCTCTTTCTCTGTTCATCTGTATATTCGTTAAGATATATTGGAACCTCTTTTCTTTGCAGTAGTCCATAAGCTCCTGGATAAGAGGAAAGCTTTGTCGGAATTTTCATCATTCCTTCCTACAAAGATAATCTGATATAATCGCTCAACTCATGTTGGTCAATGAAGTCTAAGAAATGATCTTTCCACTATTCATATTCTCCTCTGACTAAAACAGGAGGTTTCACACAAGTTTTAGTACATAAAACTTCTTTGACAAAAGACATCTGATCTAGTTTATATTTTTCTTGAAGTTTGAAAATTTGTTGTGCCAGACTTTTCTCTCTAGGCCTTTTACAAAAATCATCATCCATGATTCCTGTAAAAAAAAATCAGAAATTAGCTTGATAAGAATGATCGTTCCCAAACAATTCAGAAAAATTTGACTGAAAGTCAAACTTAGATCACAAAAAATAATCTCAGAAAAATTCAACTCTAAAACTCGCAGATAGTGATTTGAAAGTTTTAGACCAAATGAGTTTGAAATTCTCAGATCACTTGAACTATCAGATTACTTGCAATTTTAGAAACTTGCAGAATACTTGAACTGAAATGCAAATCAACTGAATTTTGACTTGAAAAACTGTAGACCAAATGAAATGGAAACACTAGAATTTGCAGATCATATGAATTGAAAATTTGCAGAACATGTGAATAGAACTCGCAGAGACTTGATCTTTTAGAAACTTGCAGGCTCTATGATGAGAGTATTCAGAACTCGTAGATGCTTTGATCTTGAAAGTGCAAATCTTAAAAGCGCAAATCGATAGACTTGTATAGCGCAAAACAAATCACTCGAATGGCGCAAATCAAGTTAACAAGATGGCGCAGATCATTGAATTCGAAACCTGCAGATAGACCAAATTAGAACTCGCAAATCACTTGTTCTGAATGAGCAGATCAATTGATTTAGAACACGCAAATCTAATGAACTGAAACGCACAGATTTAATGATCGAATGGATTTTGAATGCGCAAATCAAATGGATTTGAAATCGCAAATCAAATAGCCTGGAAGCGAAAATTTTAATTGACACTCGCACCAAACTTAATTTCTTATGAAAAACTTGCACCAAACTTAATATGATAAATTTAATTGGCGCAAAAGATGATGATATGTGATGATGATGGCGCAAATTTATGATGATGTTGGCGCAACTGTGATGAAGTTGGCGCAAGATGATTGGAACATCAAATTGGAACCTGCAGATTTTTTTTTTATTCCACTATCTTGTAACCTCCAATCACAATTTTTCTTTTTATTCCACTAGCACAACTTTGATGATGATGGCGCAAAGTTAGATGGTGTTAAAGGATACTATTGGCACAAAATAGATGTTATTGGCGCAGAATGACATCAAGAACTAGCAGGCTGTATGATTTCTCAAATCGATCCAAATCAGTTCAATCCTGCAAATTGATTCTTGATACTACACCAATACAACCAAAATTTAAATCTAAACATATTTCTATCAAACAAAACTTGCTAAAATCAACAAATTTCAGTCCTATTTTCAGATTCACAGAGATCGATATTTTGACAACAAAAACCAAAGAAAATCGAAATCTCAATCTCAATTCAACCTGTTCAAACAATGAATTTGTGATCAAATCACAACATTTCACAATCAAAATACAACAATTCAATGAGAATTTGTGAAAAAGATCAAATTCCAGTGTTCTTGATATTTTCAAGAAGATTTCATCAGTGATCCAAAAATTCCAAAAATCGATCTAATTTTCTGTTCAAATCATTTATGAAAATGTTTGGTACGACTCTGATACCGATTGTTATTCCCTAACAATCAAGCTTCAATCTCAAACAAGATCTAACAATGTCAAGAACTAGAGAGAGAAAGTAAAGAGAGAAACAATCACACGTCTGAATATTACAATGAACTCTTCTTACAAATCTAACAAGGCACTAAGCCTATTTATACCACAACTAAACACAAAGACTAACTTGAAAATAAACTAAACAACTTTAACTAAACATGACTAAGACTTTGTTGACTTTACACCTTTGACTTAACACATTAAATCTTGGATACAATATAATGCACTAACACTTAAGCTATAACGTGAAGCTATGATTGAGTAAGATTGGGTAGAACTCCTAAGATAGGATGGTTTTAGAGTCGACGAAAACTACACAAATTGAGAGTTATGGTAATGGGAATGAAAAAATTTTTGTATCGCATGTTCATAATTTCGCCTAGCTAACGTTATTATGAGGATGTTTTACGTGATTATGCTTGTTTTCCCATTGTTATGATAATTAATGAATGTAGTAGTACGTTTCCTGTTTATAATCTGTATAGCCTTATCTCACCTATATTCTCGCGCGTGTGGCAGACTATGGTAAATACGCATAACCGGCCGGAAGGACAGGATACGGCGGCATCTATGGCTGATCAACCAAGAGTGACAAATGTGGACTTGCCCCAACCCTTTGTAAACGTTTTGGGTGGAGAACCGGAACACATACCCCAACGTGACTTAGCTGCAACCCATCCGATTATGGAAGAGGTGACTCCGGAAACAAGAATGATGGAGCGAATGATACAGGCAATGAATGCAGCAATGGCTCAACAACAAAAAGTATTTCTAAAACTGTTGGATGGCCGAGATGCTAACCACCGCAGGCATGAGACGGTTGCGGAAAATGTTGTAGTGGAGGGATCCGGAGGTACGAGACTCGTTATCCCTTTCAATGAAACCCCAAACCCAGAAGTGAGGCAAGCGTCTAAGGCTTATACTTTTAAGGCATTCCTCGGATGCCGACCACCGGAATTCAAGGGCTCAGACTTCCCAGTGGCATGCATGAACTGGATCAGAGAGATGGAGCAGGATTTCCGATCGAGCGAGTGTGGGGAAAGCTAGAAAGTCGTATTCGGGTCTCAAATGCTTAGAGGGGCGGCCCTCACATGGTGAAACATATATTTCACTTCCGTTGAGGCCACCGTGTTGGCCAAACTGAGCTTGGAGACTTTCAAGAAAAAGGTTATGGAAGAATTTTGTAACGAAAGAGCTATGGATCAAATCATCGACGAGTTTCGTGGTTTGCCAGTAAAATAGTACAACAAGTTGTTTATGGATAAATTGGGCTTAGTGGGACACCTGGTCCCAACCGAAAGAGAAAAGATCAAGGCATACATCAAAGGTTTGCCTACTGAGATGATGAATATGGTCCGAGTGTCGAAGGCCTCTACTCTTCGAGAGGCAATCGAAGAAGCGCAACTTGTGGAAGACTCCTATGGATCAAGTAAAGTGGAGAGGAGCGGGGTAGTCGAGAAAAGAAGATGGGAAGGGGGTTCCATACCCTCCAAGTGGTCAAAACACTTCAACAACAGTCAAAAGGGAAATGGTCCTAGACGTGATTCTCAGTGGTGCTCAAGGTGTCGAAGCAAACATACCGTCTCTTGCAATTCGGGGTTTGAACCGTGTTTCAAATGTGGTCAGCCCGGCCACATTTTCCGTGATTGCCCAGTCGAGGGGCGAATTTGCTTCGAGTGCAAGGAGTCGGGCCACATCAGGAGTGATTGCCCAAAGTCAAAGGCGAGCTTTAGCGGAGGCAATAAGGTGGATACTCTGAAAGCGACGGGGAGAGCCTTTCAGATGACCACCGAGGAGGCGAAGGCTTCGACGGATGTAGTGTCGGGTACGTTTCTCCTAAACTCCGTACCTACACGTGTATTATTTGACTCGGAAGTTAGTTTTTCATTTGTGTTAAGTTCGTTTTGCCCAAAACTATCCATGCCCACTACTAGTTTAGAGGATGCGTTAGTGGTAGAGCTAGCGGATGGTGATCAAGTAGTGGTTCAGGACATTATAAGAAATTGTAAGCTCAAAATCGAAGGGAGAGAATTCCCGATTGATCTAATGCCTATGGTCATAGGGGGATTCGATGTTGTTATAGGTATGGATTGGTTGTCATCAAACTAAGCAGAGATCCTGTGTGCTAAGAAGTTGATCCGAATTCCGATTTCGGATGGTGATGCGGTGATAGTGTATTGTGAGAGACGGAAGGGCGAAGTTGCAATCATTAGCATGGCGAAGGCACGAAAATGCTTATCGAAAGTATGCTTATCCTTTTTGGCATATGTTATAGATGCCAAACTCTAGAAGAAGAAGATAGAAGATGTCAAGGTAGTGAAGGAGTTCCCCGATGTGTTCCCGGACGATTTTTCTGGTTTACCACCTGACCGTCAAGTAGAGTTCAAGATTGACCTAACACCGGGAGCGGCTCCAATAGCCCGAGCTCCATACCGCTTGGCCCCGTCAAAGATGAAGGAAATGATAGGTCAATTGCAAGACCTTTTAGAGAAGGGGTTTGTAAGACCGAGTTCCTCGCCTTGGGGAGCACCGGTCTTATTTGTGAAGAAAAAAGACGGTATCATGCGAATGTGTATCGGTTATAAGGAGTTGAATAAGGTGACCATGAAGAACAAATACCCACTCCCTAGAATTGATGACTTATTCGACCAACTTCAAGGAGCGGGTTGCTTTTCGAAAATCGATCTACATTCGGGTTATCACCAAGTGAAAGTCAAAGAGGAGGACATTCCGAAAACCGCTTTTAGATCGTATTGTGGTCACTATGAGTTCTTAGTGATTCCCTTTGGGTTGACGAATGCTCCAGCGGTATTTATAGACATAATGAACCGCGTGTGGTGACCCTTCCTAGACAAGTCGGTCATCGTGTTCATTGACGACATTCTTATTTACTCAAGTGATGAAACCAAGCATACACGTCACCTTCGGGATGTCTTGGAGATATTGAGGAAGGAGAAACTTTATGCAAAGTTTTCCAAGTGTGAATTTTGGTTGAAGGAAGTGCAATTTTTGGGGCACGTAGTCACGAAGGACGGAGTGAAAGTGGATCTGGCCAAGATTGAAGCTATGATGAATTGGGAACCTCCCAAAAGCCCATTCGAGATCCAAAGCTTCCTAGGCTTGGCGGGGTATTACCGAAGGTTCATACAAGACTTTTCCAAGATTGCTTCTTCGTTGACTATGTTGACCAAGAAGAATGTAAAGTTTGTGTGGACTGAAGAGCAAGAGAGAGCATTTCGGACGTTGCAAGAGAAGTTGTGCGAGGCTCCGATCTTATCCTTGCCTGAAGGATCAGAGGATTTTGTGGTCTATAGCGATGCGTCCAAAATGGGACTTGGTTGTGTGCTCATGCAAAGAGGAAAGGTGATCGCTTATGCATCCAGACAGTTAAAGGTGCACGAGGAGAACTACCCCACTCACGACTTGGAGTTGGCGGCGGTAGTATTCACATTAAAGTTATGGAGGCATTATTTTTACGGCACAAAGTGTACCTTGTACACGGATCACAAGAGCTTGAAGTACGTCTTTGATCAGAAGGAACTTAACATGAGGCAAAGGAGATGGTTGGAACTCCTCAAGGACTACGACTGTGAACTACTCTACCACCCGGGAAAGGCGAATGTGGTGGTCGATGCTTTGAGTCGAAAGGAGTATAGTGGGAGACTTCAAGCCAAACTTACAAGGATCGAGTTAGTATCGAGCCTCATGGACAGGATTAAAGGGTCGCAAACCCAAGCATTGAAGGAAGAGAACCTCAAGGACGAAGTGATGACCAAGCAACGGTTATTATTTACCGAAGATAGCCGAGGGATAAAATGCTTCAATGGTCGAGTTTGGGTGCCAAAGTTTGGTGGTTGCCGAGAGCTACTTTTAGAGGACGCGCATAAGTCCAAATATTCTATCCACCCAGGAAGCACCAAAATGTACAGGGATTTGAAACTGCATTATTGGTGGCCGATTATGAAGTTGGACGTGGCTCATTATGTAGAGCGATGCATAACTTGTTCGCAAGTGAAGGCCGAGCATCAACGACCTTATGGGAGCCTTCAGTCGCTTGAAATACCCGACTGGAAATGGGACAAAATTACCATGGACTTCGTGACCAAACTACCGAAGACCTTGAGAGGAAACGACACTATTTGGGTTATTGTCGACCGTTTGACCAAGAGTGCGCACTTTCTAGCGATGCGGGAAACTTTACCAATGGATAAGTTGGCAAAGCTTTATATAGATGAAATAGTCTCTAGGCACGGTATACCCTTGTCGATAGTTTCTGATCGTGACAGCCGGTTTACGTCAAGATTTTGGGGAGCATTACATCAAGAGTTGGGCACGCAGGTGAATTTGAGCACGGCGTGCCATCCACAAACGGACGGACAAAGCGAAAAGACGATTCAAACTCTAGAGGACATGCTTAGGTCATGTGTGATCGACTTTGGCAGTAGTTGGGATACCCATCTACCTTTGGTGGAATTTACGTACAACAATAGTTACCATTCCAGTCTCGGGATGGCGTCATTTGAAGCTTCGTATGGGCGGAAGTGTAGAACCCCTGTGTGTTGGCTAGAGGCGGGGGAGAAACAATTTTCCGGCCCGGAAATCGTGCAAGAGACGGACGACAAAGTCAAATCAATCCGGGAGCGGTTGAAAGAGGCACAAGATCGTCAGAAATCTACGCCGACAAAAAGAGAAGACCGGTAGAGTTCCAAGTGGGGGATCATGTAATATTAAAGGTGTCTCCTTGGAAAGGCTTGATTCGGTTTGGGAAGCGTGGGAAGCTAAGACCCCGTTTCCTTGGACCGTTTATTATTCTTAAACGCATCGGGCTCCAAGCTTACAAGTTAGATTTACCACCGGAGATGGACGGGATTCACCCCACATTCCACATGTGTTATTTACGGAAGTGCTTAGCGGAAGAAGAAAGCGGTATACCTTTGTCCGAGATTCAAGTAGATGATAATCGTTGCGTGGAAGAGTCCGAGGCCATTTTAGAAAGGGTAATCAAGAAGCTCCGACACAAAGAGGTAGCGATGGTAAAGGTTCAATGGAAGCACCACCGTGGCACCAATGTGACTTGGGAGGCGGAAGAAGACATGAGGCGTAGATACCCTCATTTATTTAGTTAGTTGAATTTCAGGGACGAAATCATTCCCAAGTTGGGGAGGATTGTAACACCCCGAATTTTCGTTCTATAAACTCTCTCAATTAGATTTCTAGTCTTCCTTATCTTTTAATCCTAGTTATCTCGTGTCTACCCTATCTGTGTGTATCGCGTGTTTAACCAAGTTCGTGTGTCAAGTTTTGAGTTTTGGAACAATGAAACAGTGGATCGCGCGAGTTGCCTTGTGACTTGAAATTCGCGGCACAAGCCGCGTAACCCACTATCCATCTTCCGTTTCAGGAACACGGGCAACTTATGCCGCGACTTAAGGTTGCGACATAACCCGCGAAATTTCCCTGAGCCCCAAATACGGGTTTCTTCCCCATTTTTCTCATTTAATTCAAGTGTGGAGCTAGTAGGTGAGCTTGGTGCGATTTTGGATGCCCTAGGTGACTACTCCTTATCTCTCTTCATTTAATCTCATTAAATGAAACCCTAAGCTTGTTGCTGGTGTTGCCTAGGTTTGTATAACTCTCATAAAACTTTACACATCTCAAATGTGGACTTTAAATGCCTAAACATCTCCTTTTTCATATACTTGATTTTAGGATTTTGTACCAAGTCTAACTTTTGGGGATTTTAGGGTTTATGATGATTTTATGGAATAGAGTTTAATGAGCCTTGATAATGTTGTTATTAGCTTACTTTCACTTGGGAAATGTATTTCAAAGGATGGTTTCAATAATGTACAACTTATGGATTTGGAAATAATAATATTGTGGTTAACTGCTGATAAGTTTGTATTTTGGGATTTATCATGTTTTGGGGATGAGACTTCTAATAGTCATTGAGGTTTCAACTAATGATCTTTTGGTAAACAATGGGGATTGCCTTTGTGAAAATCACCTCTTATATTGTCCAATGCATATTATCACATGTTGGTGTATTCGTTTGGCCTATGGGCATTATGTGGCTTAATTGCTTGCATTTGGGAGTCATGACCCCGTATTTGTTATATTATTTTGTCCGGCGTTGGGATGAATAGTTTTCCACGTCGAGGTACGTTTAGGCATTAGATTGGGTTATAAGTCCTACGTTCTAAAGAATTACGATATTGGATGAGGATCTCAACGTAAGGACCCTTCGGGGTTGAACTTGATTTTCCGTGGGTGTAAGTTTAAAGCCACTGAGTCTGACATCCCTTGCGTGTACTTTATTTATGTATTGGCTTTACTGACTTATCAAATGGCTTACTTTTGTGTTCCGTCATTTATGTTAGTAAGTGGGCCTCCCCCGTTAATCCAAGAGGTACTTGCTACATTTCAAGAGCATTTTTTTATTATTAGCATTTGCACAAATGAATTCCTTTTACTTACTCTTACGTCCAATTATTTTAACTGCAAATGTTTGATCTTACTAGGCTTTAGCCTAACACTTTTTCTTAAAATGACATGTATAACAGGTCAGGTTTCCGGTGGGATTTGTCGGGATTGAGTGGATGGCCTTAGGGTCAAGAGCGGTCTTTTTAGGAGATGTCTTGACCGGTGTTTTTGATAGCGGACATATTTTTGGAGGAATAAGCAACACCCGATACTAATCTTTCTTATCTAAGTTAGATTATTAGGTTGTTAAGTATATTCCTCATTGATTAATTGTAAAAGCTACAACTTGGTTCCCCGTTTCTCGGGATGATACTTTGGGACTGTTTATGACAGGTTTTGTATACCCAGGTTTATCAATTTTATAGTCGCAAAAATGCGGAATTTTCGATTTTTATTTCTCTAAAATTTAGGGTGTTACAGTATGTTAACTCGTTAAAGACAGACAATCGAGGGGTGAAATGTTTTAAAGATAGAGTGTGGATTCCAAAACTAGGCGACCGTCGAAAGAAAGTGTTAGAGGAAGCGCATAAGTCTCGATATTCTATTCATCCGGGAACCAGCAAAATGTATCGAGACTTGAGGCAAAATTATTGGTGGCCAGTTTTGAAGAAGGATATCGCTCATTTTGTTGAATGATGCCTGACGTGTTTAAAGGTGAAAGCGGAGCATCAAAGACCGTACGGGGAGCTTCAACCATTGGAAATTCTGGTATGGAAGTGGGATGAAATCACGATGGACTTTGTCACGGGACTTCCACGAACACCTAAAGGGCACGACGCTATTTGGGTAATAGTGGATCGATTGACAAAGTCAGCTAATTTTCTACCAATCAAGGAGACGGATTCGTTGGAGAACCTGGCAAAGATTTACATAGACAAAATAGTATCTAGGTATGGAGTGCCAACGTCTATTCTATCAGATCGAGATGGACGTTTCACCTCATCGTTTTGGAGGAGTTTGTAAAGAGAGTTGGGGTCGCAAATCAAACTGAGTACAACATATCATCCCCAAATGGATGGGCAAAGCGAAAGAACCATTCAAACGTTGGAAGACATGCTTCGGGCATGTGTGATTGATTTCAAGGGCTCGTGTGTTAGATCTCAAATTTATTGGATTCAAGATCATCCAATCTGAAGACTGGAATCTGAAGTTAAAGCTGAAAAGCCACTCTCAATATTAGTCTAATGTTAGTTTGTAATAAAATGTCAAAGTTTGTTTTAGTATTTTATATTATTCCTAAAATGTCTATTTAGATATTATGTTAGATATTTAGTTTAGATATTATGTTTTTAGATATTATGTTAAGTTAGTAGATGTTAGGTGATAATCTATCATATCTGATCTGATATCACATTTACATCAAGCCAAGAACACTATTCATAAAAGAGAAAAAAACAGAGAGAGAGCTTCAAAGAGAAAAACGCAAACATCGATCTGTAATCCGTGGTTTATAATCGAAAAGGTTGGTTAATCATATTTTTTTGTGATTGTGTTTGTTTGATAACAACTTGATCATAGATAAACAGGACCATCAATTGGTATCAGAGCTATAAACTAGATTCAAATCAAAATAGAAAAGTCGACACTGTGTTCTTCAAAATTCAAAATCATTTTTGAGTTTTAGTGTGTTTTTGGTGTTGAAATCGATCAGGTTGCATTCGATTAGTGTTCTAGATCGAGTTGGTATAGTTTAATTTCAAAATAGCACTTTAATCGATTCAAATTTTGTGATTTTGGAATCTAAAAGTTCATGTCTTGAAACTCACTATTCCATCGATCAAAATCTTCAAAAATTGTTTGTTTTTTAAATCAAAAGCTTGTAATATGTTCTAGAAGTGTTAGTGGTCAATTTTTCAAATTTTGGGACTGCTAATCGAAGTCTAGATAGGTTAATTTGTGGTTTACAGTCGTTTTTCGAAGCTACAGGGAAGAACTCGCGAGAGTGCAAGATTTGCGCCAGTTCATAGTGGTTTTGTGCCACACACTGTTCGCGCAAACCTTCTTTTGCGCCAGCTTCGTCTCGCGAAAACCTTCATTTGCGCCATTCACGACACCGGTCGACACCGGTCAAATATTGACACCGGTCGACACCGGTCCATACCGGTCACAAGACCCCGGTCAAACAACCCCGGTCGACACAACACTCCGGTCGAATCAACGCCCCGGTCGAACAACACACCGGTCGAGCATACCGGTCAGTGGGAAAATCACAACTCCACTTTGCGCCATCAACTATTCGCGCAAATCTATGTTTTGCGCCACTCACTACTCGCGCAAACTTCAAATTCGCGTGACCCGCTACTCACGCAAACCTCAGTTCGCGCGACCCATTCCTCGCGCAAAGTCTACTCAAAGTGACTTTTGCGCCATCTACCTTTAGCACAAAGTCTGTTTTTGCGCCAGCCTTGCTTAGCGCAAAGTTGACTTTTGCGCCAGCCTCCTTTAGCGCAAATTTGTGCTTTTGCGCCAATTCTTGACTTAGTCTTTTTGAATCGAATTATTCAGTATTTGTCTGATTTTATCTGGGCTAACGATCATATTCAAGTTTTCTTATCAAACAGAATGACTTACTACAGCAGTAGTGTCCCAAAGTTGAATAAAGGAGAATACGAAAAGTGGAAAGTTAATTTTTTCAGCTTTGTAGATAAAGATGAGTTGGGTCACTACATTAGATTATCATTGTCTGAAGGAGCAATGGAACCCCTAAATCCTAAAGTATCTTGTATTATGGATCAGGTGCACAGAGAGAGCTGATAATAGAGCTAGAATTTATATGAAAAACAATATTTCTAAAGAAATTTCTGATTTAATGGATATTCTCAAAGCTTCAGGGAAAGAGATATGGGACTATCTTGAATTATACTCTGAATGGATTATCTCAGAGAAAAAGGTTTTAGTAAAAGAAAAAGATTTGGAAGATAAGAACTCTGAGCTAAAAAGAATAATTTCTGTTTTGGAAGCTAAAATCCAGAAGCTAGATCTTGTTGGGAGCAATGAGAAGAAATCTAAGGATTTGGAGAGTGCAGATGCTGATCTTCAAAAGAAGAAGTTCTCAGACTTTTCCAAGAAGAGTATTGAAGAGAAGAAGGTGATTGAACTTAAATGTATAAAGCTTTCTCAAAACTTTAGTAACTTTGAGAAAGTAATCATTTTAGAAAGAGATCAGTTTGCCAAAGAGAAGAAGGCAATAGAACGAAAGAATGTTGGATTCTTAAAAGAGATATCAGATGGAAGAAAGGGTGCAAAGAAGGGATTTGAAAAAGAAAGAAGCATCCTTGAAGTTGAAATTATGAAGCTTACCGAGAAGCTATCTGTACTGTCTAAGTGTGCACTGAGAGAGAAGAAAGAGAAGTCTGAGTTTGAGACAAAGTTTGACCTTCTTGTCATTGAAAGAGACAATTATTCTTCAAAGATTAATGAGCTTGAAAATGTTATCTCAATGATGGTGGTGACTGAGCACAAGACTCCAGATTCAATTGTCTACTCACCTAGAGATGATTCTTCTAATTCGGAAAACTCATTCAAGTCAGCTGCAAGTTCAACATCTAGAACTGCTTCTTCCAAAAGGTCAGTTAAAATCTTCTAATCAGATTCGTAGTACTAACCTTTTCTTTGATAGAAATATAGATGGTTCAGGTACACATCAAAGAAGGAGAAGAAGCTACAAAGAAGAAGAACTGGTCTGGAACAGGAAACCAGTTGAAGCAAAGAAGAAAGATGAGTTCAAAAGTAAGAAGTCATGTGTACATACGCAGAATGCCAAGAAGAACAATGCGCGTAAAGGTAAAGCTGATTTTGTCTACACGAGAGATCAATGAATCAGTTTGTCATGTAAGAAATTCTATTGTTCTTATTGTCGTACACATGATCCTGTTCATAAAATGAGTGACCATTACTGGTATGGTTCTTACTCAATTACTCCCATAAGAACTGCAACTAACACTCATGGATCCAAATACCAGTGGGTACCAAAGAAAAAGGATAATATCTTAGTTTTAGATATTATGTTGTGAGTTGGTAAGTAGGTGAGATATCACATATCAGATCACAACTTGATCATCATCATCGCTAACAACTTCTTCAGAGAGAAAAGAGAGAGCTTCATAGAGAAATATATCAATCATGTAATCCGTTGTTTGTAATCAAAACAGGTTGGTAAATCTTATATGTTTGTGTTTGTATTGTCTGGTAAGATCCCTGTTAAGAAATAAGGGTCCGACAATTGGTATCAGAGCCGCACCAAAGAAAAATGATGAATCTGTGTTGCAGGCACCTACTGTCAAAGGAGAGTAGGAGAACAATGGCTCTTGAATAATGCAGTTCAAGACCCACGCCTCAATGTTAAGAGAGGGGCTTCTGAATAAATTAGTTCAGAACCCGTGCTTCAATGAAACGAGACTTCTAAGTAAATCAGCTTAGAACCCGTACTTCAACGAAGTTTGATTTCTAAACACAACAGTTTAGGACTTGTACTTCAGTGATCAAAAGACCTTACTCCTGTGCTGATATAAGAGATTGCACTCCAATACTCCAATGAGGAAATCAACCATCAAGGGGGAGTACATATTTGTCTAAAATTTTAAATGCATATCTTTTACAATGATAATTTTTCTATGCATAATTTCAGGGGGAGTAAAAGAACTATGACTTCTGATTATTTCTGATCAGAACTTGTACTTTCATTGTTTTACTGCTTTTTGTCATTTTAATTTCAGTGAATAAATTTGCTTTGACTATGACATAAGACTTTTGCAGTTTTAGAGATGCTTACAAGATCCTATCTTTATGACTTTAAGATTAACTTCATGAGATATAAGATTGCACTCAAATCATATAATTCTTTATCTTAATCTCATATATGGTTGAAAGAAGGACAACTTTCAATCATTGAAAACATGTTCTCAAATGTTCAAATCACTTCCCGATTCTTCATCAGATTTTATAATTTGGAAGTGTGATTTTAAATGTTTTCTAGATCTACTTTGTTCTTTAACTGAAATACTTAAACCATTTTGAGCATTATATGCTTCATAGGAAAACATGATTTCTTTGTGCTAGGACTTAACACAACTTCTACGGATACACGTTAACAAGTGTTTCCTACCCAAGAGGTTAATCCATAGTGATTGAGTGTGAGAAGTCAAAAATAAATGAGTGTGGAATGTGTGATGAGGTATACAGAAAAAGAGAGTTTGGTTAGAGTAAGCTAAATGTTTAAAAGAAAGAGGGTGTGAGAACAGAGTTAAAAGAATATCAGAACTCTGCACCAACTTTTTCTGAGTCGGGCAGCCACAATTCTAATGTTTCACAACTCTTTGGTGATCATTATTGAAACAGGCAACTAGCCCATGCCAACTCTTGCCATTACCCCACCATCTACTCATTTTCTTCTCAAATAGAAAATGTTTCATTTTCAAAAGGGGAAGCAGCACATTTGCTATCTGATTTTCATTTGGAAAATCTGGATATTGAAAAGAAGGAAGTCTGTCCCACCTTCGAACTTCAATCATGCACATTGAGTCTATGTTTAACTTTCTTTGTCATAACGTTCATAGAATTTATCTTTGTGGTGTTTCGATGATTGAATGGAAGCCCTGGGGGAGTGAACATCAAAAAGCTCCTTTCTAATGTGTATTAGTTACAAACAGTGACTTAGTGTTACTGACAGGCATTTTAACTGATTCATTTGTTGATTCAGGTGTTACACGATTATTTTGTCTGGATTTGCAAAGATCTAGATGAATATCTTTTGAATTTACAAGATTACTCACTCAACCTCAATATTGATGAACAGGCTCACCAATACGAATTCTACTTCTCTAGAATTAGGATCTATGCCTTGAGGTTGATTGTCTCTCTAAAAGAATGAAAACTGAAAGTTAATAATTTGATCTCCATCTAAACTATTCTATCAAATCTATACATATACTGAATAAAAAGATAATTACAATAAATAAAATATCTTCAGTATATCTTCCATCATTATCTTCAAGCTTCCATGTATATCTCTAAGCTTCCATGTATATCTCTAAGCTTCCATGTATATCTCCAGATTATCCAGCTGTTATCCTTTCATGCAGATATCCATCTTATAAGCAGTATTAATCATAAGCAGCATTAATACTCTGAGCAGTATTAACTCTAGCAGTACTAACCATGCTCAGCAGCATTAATCTCTTCAAGCAGTACTAACTTTGAACTAGCAGTACTAATCTTGTTGAGCAACATTAACCATCAACTAGCAGCATTAATAACAGAAGTACTAACTAGAAGTATTAACAACTAGAAGTATTAACTGTTTTCTTCTAGCAGCATTAACTACAACTAGCAACATTAACCACAGAAGTAGTAACCGTGTTGAATATTAACTTCAGAAGTATTAACCATGTTGAACTAGAAGTAGTAACCATGTTGAACTAGAAGTAGTAACCATGTTGAACTAGAAGTAGTAACCATCCTTGGCATATTTCAGACCCAACAATCTCCCCCTAACTTAACTTTTCAAAACTGAGAAGTTAAGTTCTTCAGCATAGGGTCTTTATGATAATTTCAAAACTTTCTGCAATTACTAGTTCTTCTTGATTCAGTTTCTGCTGTTATCTTCTTTTCTGTTTCTAGAAGTAGTTACTGCATTGTTTCAGCTTCTTCACTTATCTCCCCCTCAAAATAAGATTTCATATCAACTTGATTCTCCTTCTCATGTCTTCTCAAGTTCAGTTGTTTAAGTCTCCCCCTTTTTGAAATAATCATGATATGTGCTCCTTTTCATCTCTTTTATCTCCATAATTTGATTGTGAACTTTCAGACTAATTGTACCAAGTGTATCCATCAATTCTTTGTAGTTAAATCTGTCCTCACCTCCTTTAGGTGTGTTTACCACCTTTGAAGGATCCTTGGATCTTTTAGTAGAGATCTTATGCCTAGCAGAAGCACCTTCTACTCCCTTGGTTTCTTGGCACCTGGGACCTTTAGATAATTACTCATCTAAAGTTGCCATGGGGAAGGTCTTAGATATGGTCACACTGTCCTGTCATGCACTTTGTGCAAAGTCAGTAGTGTGAGCCTTACAACCCATATGCTCTTGCATCTCCTTATTGAGCACCTTCTTGAGGTTGGGAGACACCTCTATGGTTTCCCTTTGGATATTCTCTGATGAAAAATGCTCCATCAGAGGGCTTGTAGGTTTTGAGGTTGAGGATACAAGAAGGGAAGGAACCTTCTGTATCTTTTCCTTATATAGTATGGTAATTGGGAATGTTGGTTTGACAAAAGAAATCTGAAGATTTATGCTTTGTAGTGGAAGGTATGGATAGGTCATCAGTGGGTTGGTCTAATGAGGGCTTTGACCCTGATGCCTTACCTTCTTGATTGTGGGACATCACCATCATTGTAGAGAACAATGGTATATCAACTCCTTCCGAGTCCCTAGCAGATCTTCTCATGTTTGAGAAAACCTTGCCTTTAGGGGGTTTAGGTACATATATCTCATTAAAATGAGGTTAATCCGTCAATTCCTTATTAAGTACTTCTTGTACAAACCTTGGATACAGATAAAAGCTTTTTGATTGATATCCAGGTTTGACATTAAATCATTGAAGATCATTTTTAGGTATAGAAAACTTACATTAGCAGTAGTAACACTTATCAGCAGCATTAACACAGACTGGCAGTAGTAACACATACCAGCAGCATTAACACAGTCTGACAGTTTTCACTGAACTAGAAGTACTAACTACCTTTCAGTATTAGCAACCTGAAACACTTACAGACACAAGGTTAGTAGTACCATATATCATAAGATTTTCAAAAGTTACTTTATCTTTTGAAACTATACCTTTTTCACTTTTCTTACCTTCTGCTGGATCAAAAGTAACATGTCCTCCATCAAATCTTTTTAAAGAATTTGAAGGCAATCCATGTTCCTTGTTATGTGCCAAGAGCAATCATTATCTTCATTCCAAAATGCTCTTCCTCTTGAGCTTTTGATTGCCCTGCACACTTGATAAATCAGTTAGTCTTTGAGGGAACCCAAGCCAAAGTGGTCTTGGGTTGTCCTTTCTCATTTATATAATCTGTCAGTTTGGTCTGAATGAGTTGTTTAGGAATCTCATGGCTGGAATACTTTGTCAAGATTATAGGCTTTGCAACATTAATACTAGTAGAAGCACTATCCTTGTTAGCACTAGTATTGGTTGCAACAACACTATTTCTGTTAGAAGTACTATCTGGGATAGCAGTACTAACAGGTTTCTTTACAATTCGAACCCAAACTTGAACAAAGTTGTTTGCTTTCTTTGTCTTTAAATTACTCCTTGGCTTATTTGGAGTATTTTTCTTTGGTTTAGCAAACTTATTTTGAACATGAGACTTTTTAGGTGCTCTGTTCTCAGCCATTTGATTCCTTCCTTGCTTCCTATAACCAAAGGAGTTTTGAGTTTGTCTTTGAAAATTTACTCTTTGGTTTATAGGATTGAAATAACAGTATTTGGCAATATGATTAAGCTTTCCACAAATAAAACAAGGTTTTGGTCTATTGATTTTACTTAGATCAACCCCTTGTTTTTGTGCCCACTGATTATTCCAATTTCTCTGATTTCCCCTCCTTTTATCATGTTTTTGGGGCTCAGATTTATTGCAAGTACACTGTTTGCAAGGGACAGGATTCACAACTGTTGTCTGTTTGTAGTGGACCTTACCAGACTTTCCCTCTATCTTCTCTATGTCCTTGGATTTGATCCAAGTCTTTCCACATCCCTCATTGGTGATAATGTGATTTTCTAGGGGAATCTCACCACTCACAGTGTTCTCCTTACTCTTATTATTAGAGTACTCTCCTTCAGAGTCTGTTTCAACCACCACTTTGTCTAATGGATCTACCTTAGTGGCTTCATCAGACAATTCCTTCCTATTCTTGGTCTCTAGCAAGTCTGATATAGGAGGGATGTAATTGTTGTTGTATGATGGTGGTGTGGTGTTATAGCCTATTCCTCTTCTAAGTTTGTCATGGATTTGAGTTTGGAGCAAAGAGTCCATTGCTTTAGACGCATTGGAAAATTTCTCAATATCCAGCTTGGCTTTCTCAAACTCAGTCTTTATCTTCTCATTCTCCTCTTTGGATTTGGTCAGTTGAAGTTCTAGGTCACTCTTCTCCCACTTCCAGTAGTTTGTGTCATAGGAATGTTGAAGCTCATTGGCTTGAAAACTCTTAATCTGCTCTTCAAACCTCTCAACAATCCTAACATAGTCTTTTATGTCCTTTTCTAATCTCTTCAGGTCATCACTCATTTTCTGGTTGTGATCCCTGTACCTTTTAACAGTTTCAATACATGATTTGGAACAAAGATTAGATGTTACCTCTGTAGGAATTTCTGAGATTGAAGACTCTGAACCTTTAGCCATGATGATGTGATTTTGAATGTAGGTTTCTGAGAATACTCGCTCTGATACCACTTGTCAGGATCGAATTCTTAACAAGAATTAATTCTCAGAAACAATATCAAAGAAGTTTGCGGAGTAACACTTTGATATTTAATCAAACAGAAAATAAAGATAGAATATAATCAACAAACTGTAAACTTGTATTTAATGCTTTGAAGTTACAAGATTACTCACTCAACCTCAATATTGATGAACAGGCTCACCAATACGAATTCTACTTCTCTAGAATTAGGATTTATGCCTTGAGGTTGATTGTCTCTCTAAAAGAATGAAAACTGAAAGTTAATAAATTGATCTCCATCTAAACTATTCTATCAAATCTATACATATACTGAATAAAAAGATAATTACAATAAATAAAATATCTTCAGTATATCTTCCATCATTATCTTCAAGCTTCCATGTATATCTCTAAGCTTCCATGTATATCTCTAAGCTTCCATGTATATCTCCAGATTATCCAGCTGTTATCCTTTCATGCAGATCTCCATCTTATAAGCAGTATTAATCATAAGCAGCATTAATACTCTGAGCAGTATTAACTCTAGCAGTACTAACCATGCTCAGCAGCATTAATCTCTTCAAGCAGTACTAACTTTGAACTAGCAGTACTAATCTTGTTGAGCAACATTAACCATCAACTAGCAGCATTAATAACAGAAGTACTAACTAGAAGTATTAACAACTAGAAGTATTAACTGTTTTCTTCTAGCAGCATTAACTACAACTAGCAACATTAACCACAGAAGTAGTAACCGTGTTGAATATTAACTTCAGAAGTATTAACCATGTTGAACTAGAAGTAGTAACCATGTTGAACTAGAAGTAGTAACCATGTTGAACTAGAAGTAGTAACCATCCTTGGCATATTTCAGACCCAACAGACGAATCAGATGATCCGTATGAAAGACATTTCTTACTCAAAGTTTTGATGAAATCGTTGCTCTTTTCATCAAAAAGGGGGAGAAGAGCTAATCAAGAAATAGGAGAAGAAATGGAAGAGATCAAAAGTTTAAGGAAATGCCCAAGATCGAATTCTTCAAAGACAAAGTATTCTGAAGACATGCTGATTTTAGAGAAATTTTCTTTGAAAATACTTTGCTAAAGCATTCTGAGCTAAAACTGGAGATTATTACATTTTGAAGACAAAGAATGAGATTGCATCTTCTGAGCTGAAAGAGAAGACTGAATTGCTAAATCATTTTAGTAATGATCTTGATCCAGAGGGGGAGATTGTTAGATCTCAGATTTATTGGATTCAAGATCATCCAATCTGAAGACTGGAATCTGAAGCTAAAGCTGAAAAGTCACTCTCAATATTAGTCTAATGTTAGTTTGTAATAAAATGTCAAAGTTTGTTTTAGTATTTTATATTATTCCTAAAATATCTATTTAGATATTATGTTAGATATTTAGTTTAGATATTATGTTTTTAGATATTATGTTAAGTTAGTAGATGTTAGGTGATAATCTATCATATCTGATCTGATATCACATTTACATCAAGCCAAGAACACTATTCATAAAAGAGAAAAAACAGAGAGAGAGCTTCAAAGAGAAAAATGCAAACATTGATCTGTAATCCGTGGTTTGTAATCAAAAAGGTTGGTTAATCATATTTGTTTGTGATTGTGTTTGTTTGATAACAACTTGATCATAGATAAACAGGACCGTCATCGTGGGAGATCCACTTGCCATTGATCGAATTCTCCTACAACAATAGTGTTAGTGTATTTTATTGTATCCAAGACTTAATGTGTTAAGTCAAAGTCTATAATGTCAAAGTCAATCTTAGGGGGCGTTTGGTTCGCAGAATGATTTCTGATGGAATGGAATATGTCAATGGAATTGGAATCTGGAAGGAATTGGAATGGAATGTTTTCAAGTTTGACCAACTGTTTGGTTGGCAGGAATGGAATGTAATCAGTCAAATGAATTGGAATATGTCTGTTTGGTTTGCAAAGGAATTGGAATGAAATTCTGAAAAATGACAAAAATACCCTTTCTTTTATTTTTATTTATTTATTTATATTTTTTTAAATGCCGAGAGAGAGAGAAGAGAGGAGAGAGAAGAGAAATAGAAGAGAGAGAGGAGAGGAGAGAGAGAGAAGTTAGAGAGGAGAGAGGAGAGAGATAGGAGAGAGAGTAGAGAGAGGAGAGAGGGTAGATAGAGGGTAGAGAGATGAGAGAAAGTAGAGAGAGGAGAGAGAGGGTAGAGAGAGTAGAGAGAGGAGAGGAGATAGAGGAGAGAGAGGAAAGAGAGGAGAGAGAGGATTTAGAGAGAGTTGATAGAGGAGATAGAGGGTAGAGAGAGGAGAGAGAGAGGGTAGAGAGAGAGGAGAGAGGAGAGAGAGATAGAAGAGAGATTAGAGAGGAGAGAGAGGAGAGAGAGAGGAGAGCGGGTAGAGAGAGAGGAGAGAGAGAGAGGAGAGAGAGGAGGGAGAGAGAGGAGAGAGAGGGTAGAGAGAGAGGAGAAAGAGGAGAGAGAGAGAGAGGAGAGAGAGAGGAGACCAAATCCACATCTGATGGGTTTTAATTTTGTTAAGAGGGTTTGGAGGGTATTTTTGTCATTTTGAGAAAATGCAATAGAATGGAATTCAATTCCATCCAAAATGAGAAGGAATGACCTAATCCTTGATTGAAGGATTTCATGGAATTCAATTCCATTCCTTTGGAAACCAAACAGCAGGATGGAATTTGGTCAATGGAATTGACCATTCCAATTCCATCAGATTCCGGTGGATTCCAGCGAACCAAACGCCCCCTTAGTGTCATGAGAGTTTAGTGTTGTGAGAGAAGCATATTTGAGAGAAGTGTCTTGATATAAATACCTTGTATGTTTGTTTTGTGAGAGTAGTAACAGTACGCTTTAACTGTTAGATATATGACTATGGAAATATTTCTCTCTCTACTCTCTCTACTCTCTCTACTCTCTCTCTAGAATTTCATTGTTACATATATCTTGATTTGTAGATTGTGCTTGATTGATTGGGAAATACATTTTCAAATAGTCATCACACGAGCATTCAAGCAGCCCCGTTTGAAGCTCTGTACGGACGAAAGTGCATAACGCCGTTGTGCTGGACCGAAGTGGGAGAAAGACAGCTAGTCGGTCCAGAGATTGTGCAAACAACGGCCGACAAGATCAACCAGATTCGAGAAAGGTTGAAGAAAGCTCAAGATCATCAGAAAATGTACGCTGATAAATGGCGGAAACCAATTGAATTCCAAGTGGGAGACACCGTCATGTTGAAAGTTTCGTCGTGGAAGGGAGTGGTACGCTTCGGAAAGAAGGGTAAGATAAGACCAAGATTCGTTGGATCATTTGTTATTGTTGAGCGTATTGGGGAGGTAGCTTACAAATTGGATCTACCTGAAAACCTGTGGGGAATACACCCTACATTTCATGTATCTAACTTGAAAAAGTGTTTAGCTAAAGTAGATGTAGTGGTGCCTTTGGAAGATATTCGAGTTGATGAGAAACTAAGTTATGTGGAAGAATCGGTGGCCATTTTGGACCGAAAAGTGAGAAAGTTGAGGAATAAGGAAATCCATCTTGTAAAGGTGCAGTGGCAGTTTCACAAAGGCCAAGAGGCAACTTGGGAGGTAGAAGAGGATATGAAATCCCAATACCCCGATTTATTCAGCAATGGGATTCCGGGTGTTGAGGTGGGGGTATTGTAATAACTGCATTAAAATGATCAAAGATGGAAGTTTGGTGGAGTTTTATCAATTTTACTAAGTTGGAGGGGCCTAAGTGAAAGTTTTGTAAAAGAGGGTGTTAACCCTAGACCTCCACCTCTATCTCCTTGGCGGCTTCCATTTTTACGCAGAGAGAGAGAGAGAGAGAGAAGAAAGCAATTTGGGCGATTTTGGGAGAAAGCACCAAGGAAGGAACCAAGTGAGGATTCTAAGTGGAGATTCATCATATTCAAGGTAAGGCTTCCTTTTCTATTCCACTTTATCAATAGGAAATTTTAGGATTTAATCTCTGTTGTGTTGTTTGAGGTTTGAGGTTTGAAGTATGAAATAGTTGGAAAATCCCCCATTTCTTCTTAATAATCATGTTAATAGTTTTAGATGATTTGGAAAAGTTTAATTGGGTTAATGCTTTCAATAATCCCTGAGTACATTAGTGTTTTTTTTATTGGTAATCTGTGTGCATGGTGGGATTTGGATTTCGAGGTCGGGGTTTTACCACCCGGGCGATCGCCTCGAACCTGGGCGACCGAATTGTACCGGGGATCGGGGGATCCCGGTCCACTTGATATCAGGGGATGAGACCCCGGGGTGAAGGGGAGTAGGGCCCCAGGCCGTGACCCCGGGAGTCGAGGGAGCCTGAGGGAGGCTTGACCGGATGGAGCCGGGAGTCGGTGAGACCCCGGTTGGGTCCGGGCGCGGGGGGACCGGGAAGGTCCGGGCGAGGGGGAAACCGGGAGGGTCCGGTCGATGAGGACACGGTCGCTGTAAGGGGGTTGTAGTCCAGGGGCTTTGGGATTTATAAACTTTAAGTGTTTTTCCTTTATCTTGTTATAGGTTCGGTATTAAGTCGTATAAGGAGGAAGTTTCGCAAGGGTCAGGTGAGTTTTCTTTAAACCAAGATTTTATATGAGACCGATACCAACTGTTTTTGCATGCAAGTTTAAGTAAATATTTATGAACGTTTGTGATGTATACATCTGATATGTGAGAATTGTTAAAAATGCTTATGATGTTGTATTTTGTTAAATTTAGTAGAAATGTATGCATACATTGTTTTATTTGCGTTATGCTCAAAGTTGGGGGGGGGGGTGTTCCGCCTGTGCTCATATCGGGGGATGTGTTCCGTTTATACCATTGGGGGTGTGTCCCAAACAAGGCAGTGTTAGCCAGACACACCGTTACTCGCGGGTGAAGGTAGTGTGAGCCAAAACGCATATCGAAAGAAAGTGTGAAATTTTTAGTAAAGATGAACTGAATTATTTTATCACATATCTATTTCCTAATCTCTTGAAATTTGAAGCGTTGTTAGAGGGTACTCACTAGACCGTTGGTCTAACCCTCGCTCTTTCAAAATTTAAAAACCCTTTTCAGGTGGGCGTGAAGTAGGTGGATCGGGTAGAGGCAAAGAGAAGGTTTAAGCAGCTCCGCACATAGAAGGCTTCCTTATAGAAATTTCAAGTTTACTCTCAGTTGTGTAATAGGTTGCTTTATCACAAACCCTGAATTTTAAATATTATTTTGGGGTCGTTTAGGCATGAAGTTTGATATTCTTGTTTATGTTTAAAATTTGGTGTTTTGGGTTGTTTTATAAGCAACTCCACATTTTGCTTTTATATATATATAGATATATAGATTTAAAATATGGAAGGGCATATTAGGGTTTTGGTTACAACCCACCTTTTTTTTATTTTTACTCCATCCTTGAGGGTCCCTAGAAAGTAGTTGTGAATTGAACCACTTTCTCTCTCTACTTTTTCGATGAAGCCCACCACCAAGTTCATCGTCCTCCACCCTTCTCTTCACAAGCACGCCACCAAGTTCATCGTTCTCCACCCTTACACCAGAACCAATGCCTCCCCCATTGTCGTCGCCGCTTCCACACACCCCTTACCCAAACCAATCTTCGAGGGCCTCCTGCACTACAATGTAACTGCACGAAACTCAACAAACCCATGAGAAATGTCCTTAGCAGAACTTAACACAAGCACCTTCGTCCTCCGCCGCTGCTCCTCTTGCAGCCTACTTGTTTTTGGTCTCACTCACGAAACCCTCCTTTCGCACGCCCTTAACATCAATGGTCGAACGACATTCATCGATGAGAGCACTTACTTTATCTCAAAACTCAAAGAGATACCCAAGAATCAAACCTACTTGTTTAGGAAAACATCTTCTTCACTTGCAATTAATTTGGGATTTTTGTTTCCCAAAATTGTATTTGATTTTATGGGGTGAAATAACATATAGACAAAAATTGTGTTTGATTTTCATGTTGTAAAAAAAACATATAGATGAAAATTACATTTATTTTCATGAGGTGCATGGACTATAGATGAAAATTGTGTTTGATTTTATGTGGTGAAATAACATATACATGGACATATGTTTGAATTTCATGAGGTGAAATATCATATTTATGAAAATTTTGTTCTTATTTCATGAGGTGAAATAGTATGTGTTTCATCTGGTGAATCTTTGTTACCAAAATGACGATTATGCCCTTTTCATGTGGTGAAACAGCTTTTAATAAAAACCATAAGATTAAAACCAAATTACGGCTTATAAAGATTCTCACGGTTCTCAATCTTTTTTTGGTTCTCACATGATTTAACCTCTATATATATATATATATATATATATGGTCAAATTCAAACGAGAAGTCGATAAATTTGTAAAAAGACGATATGTAATCTAAACCACATAATGGATTGAAAATGTCAAATAAAAATTGAAAATAATTTTACAAATTAGAATAATTACCACTTTGAATTGAATCACATATTCTTTTAAGGGTATAATAATAACAAAAAAGTATTTGAACCCTTAAAAATCTCATTATATCTTTTAGATTTATTTATTTTGAATTTTAATTATTTCATAATTTTTGTATCAAGTATTGTATGATTTTTTCGCTATATTTTTCACCATTTTTTTTTCTATTTTTTTGGATCCACACTTTGAATCACATGTGATTAGTTACGTTTAATATATGGTTGGTATAATATATGGTTGGTTATGTATCACACATGATCCATTATGTGAATTTTTATATATGGCACATGTAATAATATTTGCATCACAATAAAGATATATAAATTTAAATTAATATACATAATATGATTGATAAAATATCTACAATTATCACATGTTATTGATACGAGTTAATCGAACAAATTATCATATGTAATAAAAACATATAATCAAATTGTTACAAAAAAAAATTGTGATGAAATCGGTACATTGGGGATTAGTATAAATGGTTTGAAAACAAACTCAATTGCTATTTTTTAGGGATTATTCCCACTCTTACAGATAATGTTGTACACAAAATGGCAAACATACCCTTTTTAACTTAATTTAATAATGTTTTATCGAAGCCTTTGGCCTCCTAGGAGGCCAAGGGTTCAAACCTCACCAAAGGTGAGGAGAGTGTGTGAGTTTATTTGTTACATTTGTCGTATATAAATATTATATACTTCAAAAAAAAAGATACGTGGCCTATATTATTTCTCGCATGATTATCCCTATATATAAGGAAGTTCCACTGGAAACCACTCACACACGTCACATGTCCCTCTTCAAGATGAATAACCATCATGAATAACACATTCATGATGAATATGGAAGTGTTATCCATCATAATCACACATTCATCGTAAATATGGACGTGTTATCCATCATGAATGTTTTAATCACAAATTCATGATGAATATATTACAGCATTCATTATGTATAACAATTCCATATTCCTCATGAATATGCCATGTGTCGTGATGTGGACGGTTTATGGGTTACTAATCAATTTTAGGTTCCATTATATAAACATATATATAGGGGTGGGCTCAAACGAGAACGTTAATTATTTAAGAAAACACGAGAACGGTCGTTAATGTATAAAATCATACATGATTCACGTACAAAATCATATATGATTTACGAGACTTTGCCCTGCAACTTAAGTTGCGTCTAAAGTCGCCCACCTCCATTTTTTGCCATTAATATAATATCACATGTGATTTTTTACATGATTAGTTGTTTTCTTGTTTTCTTAAATAGTTAGCGTTCTCGTTTGAACATTCTTATCTCTCTCTCTATAATTAATTTTTCTGTTTTAATTATGGATAAACTTGTAACTAACATGTTAATCTATACCATTGGATGAAATTTTGGAAGGCTATGATTGGTTTGTACGGGATACAACAAATGCAAGGTTTGCACTTGATTTAGGGTCTAGTTTATTTGTTAACTTTGTTTTTGTTATTAACTTTGTGAACTAATCTAAACCATTGATTTTTTGAGATTGGATTGTTAAAATTTGATATAAATTATTAATCATTAAATGAGATTTTATTTGATAACCGGTGTGATGAACAATTGTGATGGAGGGTAATTTGAAAAAATATATCCAAATCTTTTCTAACTTATTAATCACCACATTAATTTCTCTTAGACAAAAACGAAACTGACGATTCCTTAACAAAATTACCTTAATGATACGTTATACTAGACCAATATAACATCTACCACATGACCACATGTGTTCATACCCATATGACTGGCCAAAACCAAACTTTTAACATCTGTAGAATTCAAACATACATGCATACACACATGTTCAAGGTGTGCGTCCGTTCATACATGTTCAATACCATCCATCAATGAACGCACTACATATCATTGTTCATTTTTTGGATGTTCAATGTGCAGTTGTTTCCATATGTTGATTAACACATGGATGAACACTACACAAATCCCACCTCCTCAATAAAATATACAAATATCTTTTATGTATGAACTTATGTGATCACATTGATAAACATGTTGATAAACATATGGGAACACATGGATGTTCAATATGTGCAGTTGTTCCAAAGTTATGTGTAGTTGTTCTCGTATGTTGATAAACATATGAGAACAACTAATTAAGCATTCAATGTGTGCAGTTGTTCAATATTTGACTTTTATATATGAACTTTTGTGATCAACGATGGATACACATAACTTGTGGAATGCTTAATTACTAGCTCATATGTTCATTAATGGTTGGGAATTTTTTGTTTTAATGAAAACATCATAAAACTAAATAGCCAGGACAACTCAACAACATTCAAAAACAATTACCAATACAAAATTTGTTATTTATATACCGCCGGTTTCATTTTGGTGCTCATTGTTATTGAGTTGATTTTGATTGGCCTCATCCATTGTTTTCGGAGATGAAAAATTTTCAACAATTGCATCTCCATCAACGTCATTGCAGAGCCCGGAATTCATGATGTCGGCCGACGTTGCGTTCATTATTGTAATGTTCATGCGATTTTAGAATGAAAATGAATATGGACAAAATTTTGAAAACAAATCACTAGCTACTTGAATTATTCTGATTTTCATGCGATTTTAGATTGTAAATTAATTTGGACAAATTTTTGAAAACAACCCACTAGCTAAAATCATGGCACATTAATTTCTTGTAACTCTAAAATAAATATATCAAATATTGTCCAATTTAGGATTTTCCTTTCTACCCTTGAACATTAATTATACACCCAATCAACAACACCCTAAGATGAATTCCTATTTGCTAGATTAGGTTAGCAAAGTTAATAACCTTACGATGGTTAATAACATATAGAGTTGCACATGTTTCGAATTTGACCAAATACCCTTTACATACAAATGGTATCTTCAAACTTTGTAAACATTCAACAAGGCAATCTATATAATGTATGTGTTGCATTTTTAACTTTGAGGTCAATCCTAGGATTTTGAAGATACAAGATAGATATAAAAACACCAACATTATTCTATTTACAGTGTGATGTTTGCAAAGTCTAGTGTAGTTTTAGATGGTTCCTGATTCATATTATCAGTAACCATACATCACATTTCGTGCAATTCATATGCGATTTACAGGAGCTTTAAGGGAGGCAAGGTAGTTTGCATCTGCTTTATCAATACCATGATAAAGATAATTGAAAGGAGGCATTGATATGTACCTGCCAGATCCAGGAACTACTTTCAGTTCTTCATTTTCCCATACAATCCTTCCACCGGCAATCGTTACCTCAACCTTTCCCTGACAATTTTCAGAACCAAATATTATAAATCTAACACCTCAAACCACAAATTAAAAAAAAAAAAAAAACCCAAATCAACCAAACCCAATAAATCCCACTCGAAAGTAGGGTCTGGGAGGGGTGACATGTGCGCAGACATGACCCGCGGCTTTTGCATCAGTGTGAGCAAACGGGTATCAAGAAAAAAAATTAGCATAACAAAGGAAAAACAAATTGACCCCAATGACATCCAATATTACTTGCAAACATTTATGGTGTTCTTTGGGGGTGCGTTTGGCAGACAGGATAGAACATGACAGGACGGGACAAGACAGAATAGTTGTTCAGCGTTGGGTAAAACAGAACTGGACAAAACAGATAACATGACCAATTTACCCTAATAAATTGTCTATATTATATATATATATATATATTGATTAATTATGTAATTTATTAAATTATAACGAAATAAATTTTTTTTATAACAAAATATAGTATTATAAAGTTCTCTTCAAGATAGATTAAAGTGACACCAAAATAAAAAATTTATATAGTTTCCAATTTTTATTTTTTAACCTTTTCTATAATATTTTTGCTATTAATATTTAATAATTTAAATAAATTAATCAAAAAATAGTAACTATATAAAAATAATATTTGAGTACAATAAAGTGAAAATTTAAAGAACATAAAATAAAATGAATAAAATTTAAAGAATGAATAAAATATAAAAAAGAAGGCGTATTTAATGTTGTAAAAGAGAATTAGATTTTATTTTGAGGTTATATTGGTAAAACATAAGTCTTGTTCCACCTTGTTCCATGCGGTGGGGTGGAACAGGCATGTTCCACTATATTCCTGTTTGTTCCACCTAACAGTTCTGCCAAACGCGAGACACTGATCCATATTTTGTTTTGTCCTATCCTGTTACCCTGGGAGGGTAAGATGTAAATTGATAATGTTCGAATATTTCAAATTAAAAGCATGATATGAGTTTTGACCTAAACCAACTTTAGTTTTAATATTTGCATGTTCAATACGAGAGCTCTTAATCATGCGTCCATCAAATAATAGAAGGCAACATATGATTCAACATTTACGATAAAACATTTCGCACCATGAACCTGAGATACTTGAAAACATGTAGTCTATATGGGTATGGTTGGAATCAATCGTGCAAAGGAGTTGCACAAAAACAAGGTAACTTGAAGAGAAGAAAATTCACCGAAGAATAAGTAAAAGTGGATAGAGTTGATATCATTTGGTCAGATTTAAGTTATTTGGGATCAAATTAAAAGCACAATGTAGTATGTCACTATACCTAAAATGCAACTGGAAAAAACAACTGAATTACCTTCCCCGATCTCCCCTCGTAGACATTTGTGTCTGATCTAGAATGATGAGAATTGGCACTAATCCGAAAGGTTGAATTTGGATTGAATATGATTATATCTGCATCTGATCCAGCAAGTATAGCCCCTTTTCTCGGATATATATTGAATAACTTGGCGCTGAAAAAGTCAAAAGTTTATTTCAATGATTTGAATCAGCTTCCAAACATAAAACAGCATCTTCTAGATCCTAGAAAATTATTGAATAAATAGAGATCAAAAATCAATGATACACTAGACATAGGAGGAAATTGTTTTACCATTCTGTACTTGTTATACGGACATAGTCAGTTGCAGATATTTGGCCAGATTCCTGGACGCATGAAGTAGAAATGTGAATTAGAAAACCAATTTATGTGGATATTGAACTCAATAGATCTTAACACAGTTTCAGAAATGAAGTTGACATTATCATACCACCATTGTGTCCCAAACAAGATGCATCCTTTCCTCAAGACCTGTGTAATTGTGTAAGTGCATAGCTCAGTCAACAAAATTTCATCTTTAAGCCATGAAAATAAGGAGGCGCTGAACCTGTATTTACCATTGACACCATTTGGTATTTTGCGAAAATCATCAATTCCAAGAGATTTCTGTGTAGAATTGAAAGTACAGTGATCTGTTCCTACAAGCTGCAAAAGTAAAACAGCTATGTAAATATAGAGAAACATATGTTCCAAATACATGTACTTTCCTTTCTGTGGTCACAGGTAAATTTGAAATCCAAGCAAGAATAAACCATCATGTGTATCATTGCCTTTTAAGAAAACCCAAGAAACCACACCTAAGGGAATGAAACCTTTTATACGCTGATCATTGACACACTCCTGGTTCTTCAATGGGTGAATCAAACCAAGAAGATTTTTGTATATTGAATGAATATAATAGATTACAAGGGATCTCTATATATAGAGATACTAATTACATAGAAGTACCCTCTACATTATACTAATTACACATAAGTCCATACAGTCTAATACGCCCCCACAAGCTAAGGGCGGGTAACGACCTTTAGCTTGGATCGTAAAAATAGGAATCTAGGAGTCGGCAACGGCTTCGTGAAGATATCAGCAATCTGATCTTTTGTGTAAATGAATTGTACACGAAGATCTCCTTGAGCTACCTTTTCTCTTACAAAATGAAAATCAACTTCCACATGTTTTGTTCGTGCATGAAAGACCGGGTTGGCTGAAAGATACGTGGCACCTAGATTGTCACACCATAGGATAGGAATGTCAAGTTCTCGAAGGAGAGCTTGAAGCCAGGTTAGTTCCGCAACGGTATCAGCTAGAGCTTTGTACTCGGATTCGGTAGAAGATCGAGAAATTGTACGTTGTTTGCGAGAGGTCCAAGATATAAGGTTGGAACCCAAATAGATAGCAAATCCCCCGTGGACCGACGATCATCTGGACACCCGGCCCAATCAGCTTCTCTAATCAGAGAAGGCTTCAAGAGATGAAGTAGCATCAGAGAAGGCTTGGAGAGATAAAGTAAATGCTTGACGAATGAGTAAGCCACAGTTGGCCGTCCCCCGAAGGTAGCGTAGAATCCGTTTGACCGCGGCCCAGTGGAATTGAGTAGGAGCATGAATGAACTGACATACCTTATTAACCGTAAAAGCGATATCCGGTCAAGAAAGAGTAACGTATTGAAGAGCTCCAACGACCTGTCTATATTTAACTGGGTCAGAGAAGGCAGAACTGTTGGCTAAAGATAGAGAACTGGAGGAGGACATGGGGGAAGGCATGGGCTTAGCGTCTGAGAGGCTTGCTCGTTGTAAGAGCTCCAAAACGTATCGTTTTTTAGAAAGGATGATGTTTGATCCTTGCCTCCTTGGGGGACGATTTCAATACCCAAAAAATAGTTTAGAGGGCCGAGATCCTTTATCGCAAAAGTTGAGCCGAGTTTGAGAACGATGGCGTCTACGGCAGCAGGATTGTTTCCCGTGACTATGATGTCGTCAACATACACTAAGATGTATAAAAGAGTGCCAGCATGACGGAAAATAAACAATGAAGGATCCGTCTTGGAGCCTATGAAGCCAAGGGTGCAAAGAGCCTTAGAAAGACGGTGAAATCAAGCCCGTGGGGCCTGTTTGAGGCCGTAAATTGACTTGTGGAGTAGGCAAACATGATCTGATCTTTGCGGGTTAGTGAAGCCCGGAGGCTGCTTGATATAGACTGTTTCAGTTAACTGGCCATGAAGAAAGGCATTCTGAACATCTAGTTGTCTGAGCGACCATTTTTGAGAAACCACAAGCAACAAAACAACCATGATGGTAGTTGTCTTGATAACAGGGTTGAAGGTCTCATGAAAATCAATACCATGTTGTTGCCAAAAACCTTTTGCGACGAGTCGCGCTTTGTAACGAGTAATAGCACCTGTCTTGTCCTGTTTTATCCTAAAAACCCACTTACAATCAACAGCATTAGTATTAGTAACACGAGGAACTAGTGACCATGTAGCGTTTTTAACAAGAGCGGAGTACTCTTCGGCCATAGCTTGACGCCACTCGGGTGATTTGTTGGCAATGGTAAACGAGAGCGGTTCAGTAGGTGTAGTGGAAGCGGTGGCATGATTAGCTGATGAACTATAGGGAACTCGTGGTTTGGGGTTGGGCCGGAGATTAGAAGGACGTTGTCTTGAAGGTGGAGGTGGAGGCGGAGGCAGTGGCGGTGGTGGAGGTGATGGAGTGAATGGTGACGGAGATGATCCACTTGTATCAGGATCGGGTTGTGAGGAGGAAGTGGGTGCAGGAGAGAAACTAGGGGTAAACGAGACACTAGGTGGTGAACTAGGCTGATCGGGTATGATAGGAGATGGAGCGACATGTGAGACACTAGGTGGTAAACTAGGTGGATTGTTGTCAGATACCACGTGAGGTGATACCAAGGAGGTATAGGGACAGAATGATGTTTGGTGAGGAAGGGGGAACCGAAGAAGAGGTAAAGGGAAGTGGTCTTCATTGAAGCGAACATGACGAGCAATGTATAAGCGCTCGGTGGATAGGTCAAGGCAGCGATAGCCATGATGGGAAGAGCTATAGACGCAAGGAGCCGACCGAAAATCCATTTTGTGATGGTTGTACGGCCGAAGGTGAGGAAAACATTGACAACCGAATACCCGAAGAAAGAAGTAATAGGGAGATTTGTTGAAAAGATGTTCGAATGGTGATTTGTTTGTGGAAATTTGCGAAGGCATGCGATTGATTAGGTATATAGCGGTATCGAAAGCATAATGCCAGAAACGTTGAGGGACACTGCATTGCGCAAGCAAAGTGAGACCAGTTTCGACGACATGTCGATTGTGTCGTTCTACAAAACCATTTTGCTCACTTGTGTGAGGGCAAGAGTGGCGATGAACAATCCCAAGAGATGAGAAAAAGGAAGATAGATTTCTGAATTCACCACCCCAGTCAGTTTGAACGTTTTTGACCTTTGTGGTGAATTGTCTTTCAACCATGGTAAGAAAACCTTTGATGGTGTTGTAGACATCTGATTTTTGAGCCAAATGATAGATCCACATATAACGAGAATGATGATCAACACATAACATAAAGTAACGATGACCTTCAAAAGATTGTGTTGGGTCCAAACATCACAATAAATCAAATCTAAAATTTTATTGCTTCAAAAGGAAGAAACAGGTAATGATTGTTTTGATGATTTTCCCATTTGGCAAGACGTACAAAAAGGTAATGACTTATTTGTAACAGGAATAGAAAATCTAGAAAGCATAAACTGAAAGAGACGCTGATGTGGATGACCAAGTCACCTATGCCAAATGGTAGAGGATGCACGATCAGCAGCAAAAACGATTTTAGGGATAGACTTGAATTTTGGTAGACGAACAGAATATAGACCATTCTCACTAGGGCCCGTGAGCAGGGAATTCCGTGTAGACTTGTCCTTCACAGCAAAAAGTGGAATGAAATTCAAAGAAAACATTATTATCTGAACAAAATTTCTGAACAGAGAGGATTTTTGGTGATTTCTGGGACGTGAAGAATATTAGACAGACAAAAGGTTTTATGTGGTGAGTAGATAATTGAGGAGCCAATATGAAGTATAGGAAGTCCCTTACCATTACCAACATGGAGAGCGTCATTACCATAGTACGTGTCAGAGTTATCCATGCTTGCTAAATCCGGCGTAACATGACTGTTTGCTCCTGTGTCAGGAAACCATGAAGTTGATGCAGCAGATGAGGAAGCACGGCTATTGACAAAGTTAGCTGTCTGCCGAGGACGAATGGTAGATGGGCCACGATTAGGACACTGTGATGGAAGGTGCCCAATACCACAGCGGTTGCAAGTTCCATATATTGTGTTTTGATTTGATGCCCAGTTAAATTGACGACCATCGTCGCGTCCTCGATTGTTGCCACGAGAACCTCCACGACAACGATTACCACGGTTGTAGTAGGTGTTGGACTGACGAGAGCCATAGAAAGCTTGAGGGCCTGAAGTAGTAGTAGGCAGTAATTGATAGCCAAGGGTAGAGGCAATGGAACTTATCTGAGCCGCAAGTTGTTGATGAGAGGCAGAAGACTGTAACAAAATGTGCTGATGGTGAGGAGCTGATAGAGTCACCAATGTTACCAGTTCTAGCTGTAAAAACTTGAGATACAGATTGACCAGAGACACGAGTTTTCCCGAGCATGTAGTCGTGATCACTAAGAAGGGCATGAAGTTCAGCGAAAGTCGTCGGAAATTGTCGTGCAGTGATAGTGGATTTAAAACCATTGTATTCTTCACGGAGACCAGAAACGACAAGCATAACAAGATCTTTGTCTTTGACTGGTTCGCCAATGGCTGTTAGAGCATCGGCATACTCCTGTGCACGATTGAGATAGGCCTCTGTAGTTTCATCACCTTTCATCTGAATCTTGAGAAGTTCTGTTTTTAGAGTGTATTCCCTAGAGGTTGTGTGAGGGGCATAGGCTCGTTCTAGGGCAAGCCATAGATTACGAGATGTTTCACCTTGTACATGTCGAAAAGAGGCTTCAGAGATGGTGGAGATGATTAACATGCGAACGTGAGCATCATTAGAAATCCAGATTGGATAATTAGGATTGTCTGTTGGATTGGTCGTGGTCTTTGGATCGGTGGAGGTTGTAGTAGATGGTAGATTTTTAGATGGACAAAGTATTGTTGCATCGATGTATCCGAATAGGTTGTTTGTGACAAGAAAAGGTTGAACCATTGTTTTCCAATAACCATAGTTTGTAGGGGTTAGGGTAAAAGCAAACTTATGTGAGTTGTGAGATTGTTTCTCTGCTGTTAAGAAAGAGGCGATAAGGGCCATGGTGTAGAGAAAAGGATCAGAAAAGAATGAGGGGTGTAGAGGGCGTCGATGATGAAGAACGGTAAGCAACGGCTAGGGTTTCGATGTAGGCGACGCCTAGGGTTTCGATGTAGGTGACGGCTAGGGTTTGGTTAACTTGGCTCTGATACCAAATCAAACCAAGAAGGCTTTTGTATATTGAATGAATATAACAGATTACAAGGGATCTCTATATATAGAGATACTAATTACATAGAAGTACCCTCTACATTATACTAATTACTAGGGGTGCTCAAAAAACCGACCAACCCGGAAAAAAATCAACCCGAGGTAAACCGACATATAATCGATACAAAATTAGGACAACCCGAAGCTATTGGGTTAGACTCAAAGTAACCCGACCAACCCGATAAACGTTTTAGCGACTTCTCTAAAATTATTTATATTTCTCTTTAATATGCATAAGTTACCAAAAACAACTCGGCAATAACGAGAAATAGAACTCATAAGAGGGCATTACTGGAAAGTTATAGGTAATGCCTAAATATTTGACAAACTCGTATATTCTTTTGAATGATGGATCGTATTTCAAAGAAAAAAAAATTCCTTATTTTTATGTTTTCAATATTGTTTTTACTTTGTTTAAACACAACCCGATCAATCCGACCAAACCGAACGGGTTGGATTGCACTTTTGTTTGGGTTGGGTTAGGTTGAAAATTCTCAAACCGCCAACATTGGGTTGGGTTGTTGAAACGCCTTCAACCCGATCAACCCAACCCGTGAGCATCCCTACTAATTACACATAAGTCCATACAATCTAATAGGGCGATACAGAAGTGTGAGATTCGAACTCAAATCCTCTCAGGGGATGTTTGATAGATCCATAATGATTAAAGGGACGTTTACCGAACTCTTATTACGTAAGCATTTACCCTATGTCACTTACCTTACCAAGTAAGCATGGAAAAGACCGAGAATCTTACCCGGTAAGTGAGAGAGAAACTCTTACCGGTAAGCGCTTATCGGATAAAAGACGCTTACCAACAATACATTTTGATGGCCGAGAAAATTACCCGATAAGGTAAGTGTGTGTGGTGATTCTTGCCGATAAGCGTTTAGTAAACGGCCCCTAAGTGCAAAATGATTAAGAGGTTTTGTATGAGTATGCAGAATGATTAAGAGGTTGTATATGATTTGGTGCATAATGTAACCATTTTACCCTTTCAATAGACAATTTGATAAATTTACCTATTTATACATTAATTAACATTAGTTCTAATTTATAAGTCGTATTTAATTTTCTTTTGTCAAATTAAATATTATATAATTTAAATATAAATTTTTAAAAAATATTAGTGCCCAATACGGGAAGGCTTCCTCCCAAGAATGTATTCTTGATTTTTTTAATGAATCCTAAATATTACCATTTTCCATGAATTGGGATCGTGATGCATATAGATACAAATGGTCCACTGGGAGCAAGAATTTCTAGGAATATTTGGACTCTACCTTGAAACACCCTGATGACTCTTTCTCTCTCTACTCCCATCTTCTCCAAGTTGCCAAACCAAATCCCTAACCCTAAACCTAACCCTAATAACAACTAAAGCCAGTGGCAAAGCTACAGAACAACAAGCAGTGGCAGCAAGGCGAATGAGATGATGGAGCAGTAGCTGAATAGGAAAAATGTGGAATATTGGAGCACTGAATGGGAGGCCTTCGCCTTTGGTCCCGGCTGATTCAGAGGCTTGTTGACCGATTCAAAGGTTTCTTTTACCAAACAACAGCCACATCTGACCAGATCAGCTGTGATCTGAATCAGATGATTCAGTGGCAAACAAACAGCCTCTAAATTGCCCTAAGGTAGTTCCAACCCAGTCATTGTTGACCCCATACTGACCACTGGTTCAACGAGTCACTTTCATCTATAATACATTACAAAAGTAGCTCTTAATTAAAGGCTTAGCCGCCTGACTCACTTCAGATAGAAAGATTAAACGTTCAGTTAGGCATTCACAAATTCACTTCTCTTTCATCTTATAGGCTGACTTGCTACTAGGATTTCTTGCTTGATGTCAAAGGGACAAAATATTAAACTAGACGGTCATAGGAAATCAGCCAAAGTGTGCTTATCCTGTATGTGTGTAAAAGGGAAAGCACACCACTAAGCACCATAAAAGACATTCCAATGCAGGAAACTGTAAAACATAAACATTAATCAATTGGTGTCAATAAACCTTCAGAACTCCAGTTGATAGTGCTGCTTGAAGTGCTTTCCCATGCCCTAATGCTCTTATTGGGGGGCTCATGACAAACCTAAAGGAAAACTAGGTTATTCAAATTAACAACTGAAAGAAAGATATTTCTTGAAAAGGAAACAAAAATTATAAAAGGATAATCACTTGCTTTGCTGCTGTGATGAAATCAGGATCCCAAAGGACAGAATCATCAAGAATTAATCCAGAAACCACAGGCTCTCCAATAACTTTTTGCCCTGTAGTGCAAAAGAAATAGAAAAAGTAAGATAAATGTACTCTCGCAATCTTCCTAATTGAAAATAAATAAAGCATTAAATTCATAAGAGCTGCCAGCACTTCTACAAATCAGGATGATAATCGTAGATTGGCTAGGATCCACGAGGTGAAAAGGTTAACTTTTAAACAGGTAGAGTGAAAAACTGCATACATACAACGGAAAGCATTGAAAGACCTCCATCACAAAAAGAGTTCCAATTTGATAGTTGATGTTAAACGACTAACTTCCAACTATTAATTGAGATGACATTATTAATATTGTTAGGAAAACTTCGACAAGAGATGTAGAATGTTAAAAATGGGAAGTTAAATTTATGACGATATGTACATTGATTTTGAATTTGAAGTAACAGGTTTGATTTCAAAAGTGTAAAGATGTCTCTTTTTCTAGAATAGGAGTATGCAATTCCACAAGATGATGTGCACCGCTTACTACCTAACCAACGTAATTACTTGCACACATAATTTGAATCCACGTCAAGTATTATGCATTTAAGAATTTTCTTGTTTACTTTTTGGGGCTTACGCCTCACGTACCTGCATGGAAAACGCCCTCATTTCCGTTTTTTAAACTTTGACTGCCGTAGGATATAATTAAGGAATTATTTTATGAAAAAGAAAACACGCCGCACCGTATTCTAGTCGCAGCCAACTAAGTACCTTTACCATCTGCAATACCTCCAAGAAGGCATAAAACTTTGGTAAAATCTTCTCATCTAAACATTTTCTTTAAAATTCTGTAAAATCTTGTTGGGCCTCACCGAAGCCAAGGCCTCAAAGGTATGTCTTTGATGGACCATGCATCGAGGCGTGCACTCAAGCAGACCCTTCACTAGGATGGAAGCAAGATGTTGATTCCTCTTTAGTGTAAATATCTGAGTATCAGCCCATGCAATGCATGTATGTTACAAAAGTTAACCTGTATTCGACATTTGGTTTGGGAGCTTGATGGTTTCTCATCTTCTTTAATGTAGATGGCTAGATGCAATATGAGGCTTTGAAGTGCATTTCCGAGAACCATAACTTTCATGATAAACAAAAATATTTTAGTTGATTTTCATTTGTTCATAAGATGGTCGGTACTTATTACGAGCCTCTTTCTATCGAGCCAATTCAGGTCCTCTCAAGAGACCCAATATCTTGAGTAAGCTCTTCCTTAGGGCTCAAGGTGATCCACATGTGCGATTTGGGAAGGTTTGATATTAATTCTCCCTTGAGGATCGTTAGCTATACAATTTTATACATGTTTATGCTTTCTATAGTTTTATATCTCAACCCATTGGTGCACCATCTACATTGTTCTAGTTAGCTTTACTTTTGCGTTTACAAACCTGATTTTTGAGCCCGTGCTACTTCTTCCATTGCATCAGAGCTCATGACATGAACAACATACAACGGTGTATTCACAAAAGCGGCCAAACGAATTGCTCGAGCTGTAGCCTCTCCTTCCAGCTGCAAGAACATTGACCAACGTTACCATTTGTTTCAAACCATAATAACAATGGTTAATCCCTTGGCCAGAATTTCCAAAAGAAGAATTAGTGGTTCCTGAGCAGCAATGAATCTGGTCCAGGCATAGATAATTATTGCATTACAAGATGATATTAATCAAGTAAAAGCTTCATGCTTGTGTTTCAAGAAATTGAGAAAATGAATGGCTAAAACTCATTTAAAGACAAGAAAATGCCTTGTGGAGCACATAATATACTAGTGAAGAGAATATAGAACACTATAAATTAAGGCAAGTTACAAACGATGTAAGGCTCATGGTGAATACCCAGATGGAGGGATATTGATCAAGGCCTAATAACCAATCTATTCTTACAAATACTTGAGAATGTTTGTGGGAAGTTTGATTCTAGATCGATGGAGGCACACTTAACATATGGATGTGAGACGGGCCGACGTGAATGTAGTTATCGGCCTAATCTGTAATCTCCAGTAATTTGCTTTTAGGAAAGGGAGCATACTAAAGACAGGTTGAAGTTTCGTAAACTTAATACATGGATACAGCCACATATTCTCAATTAATTTTGTTCTAGTAAAAGTCAAAATGGATATATGTCTCAATACTCCTTGACCGAACATGCATTTTCTTCTACTGCCCAACTATTTAATCACAAATTTCCAGTTTGAACCATTATTAGGATGATGGTTTAGTGATACAAGAATGGATTTTGAATATATTATCGATGTTGCATTAAGGGGTGATGATTTGGTGATAGAAGGGGTTTCATATAAGCAACAAGAAGAATTGATGATATACATGGATCTATGTTGAAAACTGTGATACCCAACTGCACATAACAATTTCTGGCATTTCAGTGCTGATTTTTCAGCATGGCTATCGTGACAGATGGCACGATTGTGCCCAAGGATTGCGAGGGAAAGTTGGGTCTCGGCACGTCTGATGGTATCTTGAGATGCTATCGTGACATGTGGCAGGATTGCAGTCACAATCACACAGGACCACCTCGGTATAAATTTAGACCTAGGGTTTTCTGTTTTGTAAGTTCTTTAGTCCTTTCTTCTCGTTGGCAATTTTGGGCAGATTTTTTGGTGCATATTTGAAGAGTTTAACCTTGTGATTCTTGATCATTGTTAAAGGCAAACTCTATTACAATCTTTCCTCCACTTGATCATTAATATACAAAGTTTCGTCTCTCCTTGTGGATGTACACTGTCTCACGATAGTGGAACCATGTTAGAATCATTGTGTTGTTTGTGATTTCCTTGCATTTATTTGTTGGATATTGATATTGTTGTGCATTATCATCTTGGTTGGTACATTTGAATACATTAGGATCCAAGTATTTCCGTATTGTTGTTGTGTCTTCACTTATAAACATTTGTTAGCATTTGATATGGGACGCATGTGTATTTGGTTTGTGAAATTATCCCCAAAAATCTATACTTCCATCCCTTTGAGACAAAGTTAGAACATTAGGTTCAATTCCGAGCAAACAAGTAATTTGTATGCAAGTGAAGTGACCACTCTACCACTGAGCTGTTGAGAAACAGTGGATGAGTTTTTAGTTGTACGATGAATGTAGATAACACCCCTATGGCTCGAATTGAGGCATGGTGTGGGGTGTTACAGTTGTTCTTCTCAAAAACCAACAGGACAGAGGAGTTAGAGCATACATTGATGCGGACTGGGGTGGTTCTATACTAAATAGGAGGTCTACGACAGGGTACTGTATATTTGTGTGGGGAAATTTAATGACAAGGAGAAGCAAAAGGTAAAATGTTGTTTCAAGGAGTAGAGCAGAGTCTGAGAGTCAAAACTGAGGAATGCACCAACTCAACTATCAACACATTCAATGTCAGCCCTGAGTCTACCCCAGATTGGGTGTTTGATTTCAAGGCTTTGCAGGGAGGATATTTCATTGGAAAAGAGAGCTGCTCGTATGAACTTCATGCATGGACTTCAGGTGGATCTTGATGGGCAGCTACATAGCCGTCTTGAGCTCTATAGCCACACCGGCACAAGCAACAACAAGTATAAACTTGGTGGAGCAGCGGGAACCACCGCCATTAGCACCACCAACAACACCAATTGTTGATGGATGTATTTGAATCTCAATTTTGGATTTTTTTTTTCACCTTGAGGACAAGGTGAAAGTTGGGAGGCGGGTATTGTTATAACATGAGTAGTGTGGTAGTCAAGAAGTCAATATAGGTGGTTGCGGTTGGGGAGTCACTGAAGGGTCAACTTAGTCAATATTTGTAGGTTATGGTAGGAAGATACAAACCATCAGTGCACTGGTACAAATGGGTAATGCAGGGGAAGTAATTCGGTCGATATCAGTATAAATAAGAGGGCTGAAGGTGAGGCAGGCGTTGACTATTCAGTTTTGTTGAAATTGGTGTGAGCCTTGGGAGAGATCTCAGCCTCTCGAAAGCTGAAAACAATTTGTAACCATCTCAAATTTAATAGTTAATATACATTTGATCACTGGTGTACATTAGATTTACTAGCCCTTGCTGCATCAGTGATAGGAGCAAAAGCAAATATTTGTTGAATGACCATGGGATGACTTAACCGTTGAGGAAGAAAATCCCACTGATCCCCGTCATTTAATTCACCCCCTATCTCCAATTTAACACAAAATTATCAAAAGGTTCTCCACGATTGAGTATGGAAGGCATATGTGACACCTGTGCACCATTATAGGCAACTAACGGATGAAGGTAATTCACTGCTAGGATCCTTTCCGTGTATTAGAATGGAATTTTCCCATCAAATGCCTCTATGCTGTACCAATGACTATGCTAACATAAACGAGTTCTCATAAATTTAACATCTTGGATACCAGGGAAGCTAATGAGTAATGACGGATCAAAAGAGAATCACGATTCCATTAAATCAACATATGAATAAAAGATATACCAACAGTAAAGCATGAAAAGAAGAAGCTGCACTACCTACATGTTTTCAAGTACTTTTGGACAGGCAAAACGCAAAAAGATAGAAACAGAATCAGCAGGCAGAGATGGAAAGTAGTACAAGGAGCATGAACCAAAATACTTTCATTTGAGGCCACACCAATAAGTAAGGGAAATTAAATGAGTAGGTAGACAGTAACTAATGTTCATTTACATACTAGAGATTTAAATGAGTAGGTAGACAGTCACTTACCACTGGAGGCCTTGATAGAGCATGTCCTTCTGGACCAGTTATACCAAGTTCAATCATTCTTTTCTGTCCTTCAAAAACAGCATCTCCATTTTCTGCATGAACCATAGCCAAGGCACCAAGAGACTTGCACTTTTTGAGGCCCTCCAACAGCAGTTCATCACTAATCATAAGAGAACCCTTATAAGCCAGGAAAAACTTAAAAGAGTTGATACCTGTAGGTTGGGAACAGGAACAACTTAGCAATTTTAGAAACAAAAATGTACTAAATATTAATGACTAAAAAATGCAAACCTTTCTCCTTAACCATAATTTCCATCTCTTTGGGAACAGTATCATCCCACTTTGTGATCGCCATATGAAAACCATAATCCATGCAAGACAACTTTGCTTTTTCAACATACGCTTCAAAACCTTTGGATAAGCTCCCATTTACCGGAATAACAAAATCAATATGCATTGTTGTCCCACCCGCTAATGCAGCCGCTTGACCACTGAAAAAATTGTCAATCGTCTCGGTACCCATGAATTCCATGGCCAAGTGTGTGTGAGGATCAATTCCTCCTGCAGAATTGCAAGCCATTATGAGTGATGTCATAATATTATATGCAATAATTTTCTGTAGGCAAGTTCAAACTATAAAGGACGATGATCATCCAACAATGACCTTAGATGAAAAGAACAAAGTAAATCAGAACCAAACAAACAAACCAACTCAGCACAAATGTATCGTCTAGGATGTACACAGACCTTACCTCTATCTCCCTTTGCTTTGTGCATGGATTCCTTCTCACGAGTTGGATTTGAACCAACACTTCTTGCATTCAAAGAACTACCACATTCTTAATTATACCCTAAAGGTAGAGAGGTTGTTTCCATGAAGACCCACGACTAGTAAAATAAAATTTAAAAGAAACAAAAGAGCAAACTACAGGTGAGAGTGTGTTCAATCAATTGACTCTACGTTGAACATACAAGGCAGCAGGGACAAACATGAAAAAAAAAAGATAGGTTGAAACACACAAGGGAACACAGAGTACAATCCTGACAACTACTACTTCAAAACAAAAACTAAGACTATTGTTCAATAGAAAGGTCACACAAGTAGATACAATAATAGACATAGGTCCAATTGTACAAGTACTTTAGCAATCATATTGTCACGGGCTGCATGGTTTGCATGAGATTGGGCCATGCTAGCAACCCACAACACACATATGGCACCTACTAGACCGCCAACAGATCATTGGTCAACAAGGCAACATGAAGACGCAATTAATCTCTAAGGACTCTGGAGTTCTCCAAAGTATTCTAGCATTTCCTTTTGTCTCTTAGTATAACTAGAACATGCAAGATTGCTCATCATGCTTGTAGAGAGTTGAATATTTTATAAGATGAATCTAGAAGTTCTTAGGCTCTAGAAGATTCTTGTACTAGGATGCTCCAAGAAAATGGAGACCCTTGTAAATAGGTGGAGTTTCCATCATTTATAAACCCATCCAAGAAAGCTAAGAAACTTACAATAGTAAAGAACACCTGCCTTGCAAACTCTCTCTACAAGCCTTTTGATGTTATTGCGTTCGTTTCACCAGCCAAGTCCCTTCTCGAGCATTTGAAGTGGCTTGGTACTTCGAAGGCATCAAGGTTATAAGGCCATGTGGGGAAAGAATCATGATTCCACTTGAGAAGGATGCAAGAATGAAGGCACACACAACCTTCATGATTCAAGTCAATGATAAATATGTAAAGTGGCGGACCCAGGATTTTTGCCGACCGGGTGCCTCTTTAAGGTAGATCAAAGGCTCGCAAAGTCGCTCGATGTGTTTTTAACCGAATTCCACTGTTTCGAGAGACTTTTAAAGTTTTTTGGTTGATTTTCAAGGTTTTATTAAGTTTTTTGGTCGATTTCGAGGAACTTCTTCGGTTTTTTTGGTTGATTTCAAGAAGCTTTTGGGTTTTTTTTGGTTGATTTCAAGATATTTTTTCGGTTGATTTCGGTACTTTTTTTTGGTTTTTTGGTTGATGTTCCTCTATTTTCTAATATCCCGAAGCACCCCTGAAGAATATAACACATTGTGTGTAATATCTTCACTCTCAGTAGTTACATACAAGTCTCTAGAACATAAAGAAAGTAAGATGTGTACGTGTCGAATGAACCAAATGTTTTTCAATACCCCTGTGAATACTCTGCCCGTATGAAAAGTTAGTAATGTTGATTTAATGCCCTGTTCTCCAATAGATTGATCTATAATAATACCTACAAATTCTCTCAATTGGACTAGGTCGTCATAGAGCAAGGCGAATGAAGCCTTGAAAACCAATATGAACAAGAAAATTTGTTCATGTATTTGTTTGTGTTCGGTTAAAATCAAAAGAACGAACATGAACAATTCCCCATTCGTGTTCATTCATATCATTTACATCCCTAAATTCTAACTATACACGGTTCCCCTCCCCACATCACATACAAAACATTGAACTATCATTGGGTTTTTGTCCATTCAAAGTAGTGTAAATGTATTCTATCAGGCGCACAAAACCATGAATGTGTAGTTACATTCTGCAGGAAAAAGATAGGAATGTGGACTTAAAGCCCTTTAAGCTGGGAAAATGTTCAAAAACAAACTAGTGTGCTAGATTTTTTAATTATTAATGAAAAACAAAGTTTACCTGGCATAACAAACTTTCCCTTGGCATCAAAAACTCTGACGCCATCAGCAACCTGCTCATAAAAAACTTGTCTTCAAATACAAAAGTTTGAAGCAACAAATTATTGTAACCACAACAGCAAAAAAGAGTTTAAAGATAAAAAAGGTCAACCAATGATGTTAGAAAATTCAAATTTCCTAGCACAACCAAAATGCTCTCATGCATGCTTTTCATGTGTTCATGCTTATCAAGGATGTGTATCCAACCAAGTTCTAGGAAGTTTGGGTGTTACCACAAGGGTTGTGGTGTGGTGGTAAAGGCTTGGGGAGTTCATAGCGCTCAACCCGGGTTCGAGCCCCACTAGCAACACTTGTGGCCACTGAGGATAAACTCAGGGCTGCACGTTTTAGCAGCTGGGCCAAAGGCCCTAATTGCCAGAGATTAGTCTGGGCCATAGGCCCAGGATACCCTTTCCAAAAAAAAAAAAAAAAAAGTTTGGGTGTTACTACTATAAGGGTTCAATCCTTGCCAAACAAACCATCCCGTAGGTCCTAAAATATCGAGATACAAATGCATTGATGAGAACCGATTTGGGAAGGTTTATTTTAGAAGAAGAAAACTAAATAAGGGTAATTGAGTCATTTTGCTACATGTCCCAAAATAGTTAGTCTATTGTTAGTCGGTTAGGGCATGGTTGTTGTTGGTTAGAAGTTGTTTTGGAGTCTATAAATAGTTTAGCAAAGAATGTAGCTAGCATGACTTTTGTAAACACTTTGTGAGGAGAGCCAACATTCTCGAATTGTTGGGAGAGTTTCCATTTTTTGTTTCAATTCAATAAAGCTCTTTGAATTGTAGCAAATAATTCTTGATGCAATTGTTTTCAACCAATTGAATTGCATCATGCATGTTCAACCATAAACAACAATGTAAAATATATTGGGTCTAGCAACAAGTAAATGGCTATCCAAGCACAATATACAAACCACAAGTTAAATCCAAGGCAATAACAAATGTATTAAAGCAAGTTAACAAGACACGAGATTTATTTGGTTCCACTACCGTTAGGTAGTGTCCCTGTTCAAAAAGGGGCGCCATGGCGTCCGCGATGGCACGATATGGCGCAAGACGTGTCTCCACCGTTACAAAAAGGCCCATAGCGTTTCTGTATGGCTTGGCTCACGCCATGGCGTCTTGAGGCGGCGCGCAGATTTTACAAGACAACTTTTTAAAAAAAATGTTTTTTAGTTATTTATTTATTGTTTTTAGCTTTTGTGTTTTTAGACTTTTAACTTTAGATTTTACACTTTTGTTAATTGTATATTTAGTGTATATTGGTCTACGGCCCATGGGCCTTGTCTAGGTGTCCTTTAGGGTTTCTGTCTTGTATATATAGAGGGTTCACCCTCCTTGTTTTATACAGAAATAAGAGTACTAGTTATTCTTACATGGTATCAGAGCCTTGCCTGAAAACCCCACCTGAAACCTAGCCGTCATCGCCGGAATCTCGCCGGAACTCCAGCTGCCGTTGCCAGAACCCTACCAAAACCTGCCTCTGTCACCGGAACCCTACCGGAATCTGCTGCCGCCGCCAGAACCATCAGTTGCCGTCGCCGGAATCCTGTCGGGATCGACCAGATCTTGCCGGAACCCTACCAGAACCTGCCTCTGTCACCGGAACCCTACCAGAATCTGTTGCCGTTGCCGGAACCACCAGCTGTCGTCGCCGGAATCCTCCAGAACCTGCCGGAAAGCTGCAAAACCTTCCGGAAACCCCTGAACCTGCTGGAAACACTGTGAAGCCTGCTGGAAGCACGCCAGAACTTGCCGTAAACACGTCAAAATCTTCCGCAACACGCCGAAACACGTCAAAACCTGTTGTAAGTGCTCGAAATTTTCCGGAACACTTCAAAATCTGTCAAGAACTGCCGCTGCCTTTGCCTTCCAGATCTGCCGCTGCCCTTGCCTTCCAGATCTACCGCTGCCGCCACCGTCCAGATTAGCCACCGTCGTCCAGATCTGATCTCCGTCGCCGGAATTTGTCTCCGGCCACCATCTGTAGTATTTTTCAGTCCCGAACCATCTGACACATCTGCCATGCATACTTCTACTGGTAGGGGTACTGGCCGAGGTTCTCATGTGTTTCCAAAGAAGGGTATTGGACGTGGAAGTGATATTCTGTGTAACTATTGCAAGGAATTCGGACACACGAAGTGGAATTGTCCGAATCGTCCTCCTGGATCTCAACCACCTCCTCGTCCCAAAGCTCAAATTGCCACTACTGGTGAGCTTGCTGATCAAACTCCAACCTACACTCTTAATGAGGAGGACTATCACCGACTCCAGCAACTCCTAGTCTCCCAGTCGATCTCCCCTACTCCGCACGCCAACTCGGCCAATTCAGGTACGTTTTCCGGTCTTGATTCATCTTGGGTTATTGAGTCTGGAGCTACTCATCACATGACTGGGAATCAAGGTATCCTTTCTAGCCTACATAAAGCTTTCCATCCACCCGTTCGTATTGCTGATGGATCTTCATGCCCAGTTCAGGGCATTGGATCCATTAACAATTCGACAAACCTACGCCTCTCCTCTATTTTGTTTGTTCCTAACTTTCATGATAATCCTTGTTCAGTAAGTCAAATTACAAAACAAAATAACTGCTCTGTAACCTTTTTTCCTACTCACTGTATTTTTCAAGAACTGGGGACGAACCGACTGATTGGCACAGGCTTTGAATCAAGAGGTCTCTACCGTTTATCCTTACCTCCACGTCCTACAGCAAACATATGTGATTCTAGTATAAGGGAGGCTCACTGCCGGCTAGGCCATCCCTCTACAGCAGTTCTGAGACAACTGAGACCGGACTTTCCACTTTCGTCTATTAATTTTCATTGTGAGTCATGTCAGCTTGGTAAACACACCAGACGTCCCTACCCCCCAGAGTGTCTAGTAGAGTCAGTTTTTCTTTTGAACTCGTGCATTCCGATGTATGGGGTCCTTGCCCTACAACGTCCACTTTGGGCTTTCAGTACTTTATTACTTTTATTGATGATTATTCTCGTGCTACTTGGGTTTATTTATTAAAATCTCGTCGTGAAGTATTTACCATTTTTCGCGAATTTCATTCATATATTCAAAACCACTTTAACTCATCAATCAAAACTTTACGATCCGATAATGCAAAGGAATACTTCTCTACTGACTTCTCTTCGTATTTGAAAACACACGGCATTGTTCATGAATCTTCGTGCGTATATACATCCCAACAAAATGGTGTTGCTGAACGCAAGAATCGCCATTTGTTGGATGTTGCTCGAACAATCATGTTTCAATCCCATGTCCCTAAACGATTCTGGGGGGACGCGATTCTTACTGTCGCGTATCTGATTAACCGCATGCCTACACCTGTCCTTCATGGTAAATCCCCCTTTTCTGTACTCTTTCCTAACGGAACTCCCTTTCCTCTTGCACCCAAAAATTTTGGATGCGTAGCCTATGTTCATGATCATCGTCCACAACTCACTAAACTTGATCCACGAGCTATTCGTTGTGTCTTTCTTGGTTACTCACGAGTCCAGAAAGGGTATCGGTGTTATAGTCCCTCTCTTCACCGCTACTTTACTACTGCCGATGTCACCTTCCATGAGTCCTGCCCTTACTTCCTCGAACATTCCCATCCCATTTCCGATCCGTTCCCTGATCTTGACATACCCGACTCTCACCTTATTCCCACCTTTCCTGTGTCCGCTGTACCCTCTGTTCCTCCGGTCTCAGACGCTCCGACTCCTGCTGCCACGGACCTACCGGCAGCACCTCCGCCGTTACTTTTCACATATGCTCGACGACATAAGGATCAAACAACAGAGCCTCTTAATTCACAACCGAACCATGACTCTGGTCCATCCTCAGTTCCACTTCCCACAAATGAGCCTGACACACCGTTACCAGATACACCCTTACCAGCAACAACCATACCTAATACCACCTCTCCTACACCTGATGTTCCTATCTATGATCCTCCTGGAGCACCATTTCCTGATATACCTATTGCCTTTCGCAAAGAACCTCGACACTACACCCGTTATCCTATTCAGGATTATGTTGCCTACTCTCACCTATCCCCCGAGTCGAAAGCCTATACCAGCACCCTGGATTCCTACCCAATTCCCAGAGATGTGACGACTGCTCTAGCTCACCCAGGATGGCGACAAGCTATGGAAGACGAGTTAGGGGCTCTCCGGGCTAATCATACCTGGGATCTTGAAACACTTCCTCTGGGGAAACGTATTGTTGGTTGTCGTTGGGTATTTACAGTTAAACTACACCCGGATGGCTCCCTACATCGCCTGAAGGCTCAGTTAGTTGCTAAAGGATATTCTCAGGCATACGGCATTGATTATGATGAAACTTTCTCACCGGTTGCTAAAATGCCGTCTGTCCGTATTTGTATTGCCCTTGCTGCCATTCATCATTGGCCGCTCCATCAGCTTGATGTCAAGAACGCCTTTCTTAATGGTGTTCTTGAGGAGGAGGTATATATGGAGCAGCCACCTGGGTTCATTGTCGAGGAGGAGGCCTCGAAAGTTTGCAGATTACGCCGTTCTTTATATGGTCTTAAGCAGTCTCCCAAGGCATGGTTTGGTCGATTTTCTAGTGTTATGGGAGAATTTGGGATGGTTCGCAGCGCATCTGATCATTCTGTGTTCTTTAGACATCAGCAGGGCAAAAGGATTATTGTAGTGGTTTATGTTGATGACATCATAATTACAGGGGATGATGAGGTCGGGATTGTCAAACTCAAACAGTTTCTTCAGTCGCAGTTTCAGATAAGCGACTTAGGTCGACTTCGGTACTTCCTTGGCATAGAGGTATCTCGCTCTCCACAAGGAATACTTCTCTCTCAACGGAAGTATGTCCTTGATTTGTTGACCGAATGTGGCTTACTGGGTTGCAAGCCCGTTGATACTCCAATGCTTCCTACAAGGAAGCTCCTTCCAGAGGACGGAAATCCGATGAAGGATCCTGAGCGCTACAGACGATTGGTCAGGAAGCTTAATTATTTAACAGTCACACGACCAGATATTTCCTTTACCGTCAGTGTCCTGAGCCAATTCATGGTTGCTCCATACACTGGACACTGGGATGCTGCTCTTCTAGTCTTGAGATATCTCAAGACCTATCTCAAGACCACACCAGGTCTTGGCATCTTATATTCTGATCAGGGGCATTGTCGTGTGGGTGCTTTTACGGAAGAAGGAGATGGTCGGATATCTGGTTTTTCAGATGCAGATTGGGCAGGTTGCCCGATCTCTCGACGATCTACTACCGGGTATTGTGTATTTGTTGGAGGAAATCTTGTATCGTGGAAGAGTAAGAAACAACACACAGTATCTAGATCTAGTGCTGAATCAGAATATAGAGCCATGGCAGATGTTACATCAGAAATGATATGGGTTCGTCGTCTTCTCATAGAGCTCGGTGTAGTTTTTAATAACTTGATGCGGTTATACTGCGATAGTCAATCAGCTATTCATATAGCAAAAAATCAAGTATTTCATGAGCGGACGAAGCACATTGAGGTTGACTGTCATCTTATCAGAGATCGAGTTGTAGGCACACAAGCAGACCCTCCATCCATTCAACCAATTCACATTAAGACAGACTTTCAGCTTGCGGACATCCTCACCAAACCTCTCCGGAAAACTCAAATAGATTTTATTTGTAACAAGTTGGGCATGATTAACATTTATGCTCCAACTTGAGGAGGAGTGTTAATTGTATATTTAGTGTATATTGGTCTACGACCCATGGGCCTTGTCTAGGTGTCCTTTAGGGTTTCTGTCTTGTATATATAGAGGGTTCACCCTCCTTGTTTTATACAGAAATAAGAGTACTAGTTATTCTTACAACTTTTATAGATTTTTATCTAATCACATGACTCACAGTTTCACAAATTTATAAACATCATAGGCTCACGATTAAAACGAAGTGGTAAAATTATCTTGTTGAGTTCTTTTTTGAATATTTAATAAAAGACTATTTTATAACTATAATCTATATGATTTTTCTTCTAATATGAATGTAAATTTTTTAATATCATTATCTAATTAAATAATATATAGAACACATATATGTATATATATAATTCTATATATGACATACAAATTTTCCGTCTTATGACACGCCTTAAAAACGCCGCATCCTTGCTGTGGCGTGTAAGGCTTGAGGCTTTACCTCGCCGCCACGCCAAGCATCACGCTATTTTGAACCTTGGGCAGTGTACATCTAAAGGGAGAGAGAGATCACTTGTATTGATAATTGTTGTGATCATAATTTTATCACATTTGATGTTGCACAAAATTAAGTTCAAGGTTTGAAGGACATTGGCTACCGAGAGTTTTTCGCTAGTTTAAAGTCACCCCAAAACTAGTGGTGGTTTCTGTTTTGAAGCTTTCAGTGCAGAGACATCCAGTGCCTACCGCGACTTTCACGCTAGTTTAAACTAGCGTGAAAGTCGCCCGATATGTTTTAGGCCGGTGACTTTGTGAGACCATGCCATCCTTTTCCTTGTTTTTGCCATACCTCATTTCCTACCCTTTGTCCTTTCTATTCTAATTTAGGTATAGAAACCTTTGCCATCCTCCATTAATAGAGATTACTTTTGCTTTCTTTACATTCTACACCAATTCTACTCTCTCTAAAAACTTTCTTTAGTATATGTGAGTTTGAGATCGTGTTCTTGGTGTATCTTGAAGATTGGTTGTTGATATTGATCTAAGGAGCATTGTACAGGCACTTGTAATCTCCTTGGTGGTAATATAACACTTGCTCTCTCTTCTGTGGTGGTTGCAGATCACATCGATAGTGGAACCACGTTAAATCCTCATGTTATGTGTTTGTGATGTTGTTATATTATATGTTTAGATCCTAGAATATATTGGTTGTTATTTACATGGTGAATGTTTTCTCTTTTGGTGCAACATCTAGATCATAGTTATCCGCATTGTTGTCTGGGTTTATTGTGCATTTGGATTTCTACAAGCATTAGACCATAGAAATCACTTGGTATTAAGTTTGACTGCACATGTTTTTCCCTACAATAATTTGATATAGCAAAGAGAGTACAAAGCAACTTACAAGAGATGATGATCGCCAAAACTAGTAGAGAGCCAAATGGAGTAAGCTCTCCTCTCTTTCTATCTAGCAATGGAAGAACGCAAGAAGTTTTTTTTTCTTCTAAAAACTTAATGAAAAAATGAAACTAAATGACTTATATATAGCAAAGGAAAGCTAGGGCCAAAATGGAAGCAAAAGTAAGCACCAAAATCTACCAAAAAAGTCACCCAAAAAGGGGCCCTCAATGGTCTATGAAATTGTGGCATGCAATCATAGCCAAAATGTCCCTATCGCGAAAATGATACCGAAAGTCTAGGCCCTAGACGCGATCTTTCCTATACGGTCGTGGTCGTGACCATGGCTAAAATGCCACTATCTACACCTATTAGTGTTTCGTTTTTTGTAACATCCAAAATCAACATCTACACCTTGTTGAATCCCCGTATGGGAGGCTTTAAGGGTGCAGTTATTCCAGGGTGCAGCAACATGCACACCCATATGGCATCACCTATATCCCTAAATTATTGACCACCATTCATAGGGCAAGAATAGGGACACGCTAGAGGATGTTTTGGTGTTCTTTTTAAATCAGAAAGAGATAAAAATTCATAATTTGCAAAAAGAATAGATATTAAGGCTAAATAGAAAATAAGCTTAAGTTCAATATTACAAAAAAGAGGAAAAACATAGTGATATAACAAGTTGCTTTTCCTCACAATGTGGACGAATATGGACATGATAAGTAAAGTTGAGGTGTAGGTTACCGTCTTAATGTGTTTTCATCTTACATATTTAATGGATGAATCATAACAATAACATTTTCCTATTATTGGTTGGATTTCATACTTATATATCCATATGCATAAACACACCCTAGTACGGTTGATCTTTTAGAATCTCCCACATATCACAGTTCTATTGCCCATACCAGTATCCTTGGAACATAAACTAAAAGCATACATAGCAAATTTGGATTCAAAACCAAGTTCCAAGTCTAATACGACCAACTCATATGTTTGGAATAGGTTGATTTTGGTTCAGTTTTTGTAAAGAGTAATCAACATGCTTCAAACAACATACATATTCTCCTATTCAACGGCTCTAATATTAGGAAGAAGCAATTTTACCTTAATATTGGGCCTAACAGCAACAATAACTCCATCCTCCACATAAACATCAGCAACCTCCTGATGATCAGCATTTACAACTGTGCCGCCCTTTATCAATATCTTTGACGGTAAGCCACTCTCCGAATTGCAATATCCAAGCCCGGAGTCACAAAACTGTAAATTTAATTTTAATTAGAATCTTTCAGGTTATTGTGGTTTTGCCAAATTTTCTAGTAACGCCCTCTAAAATAAAAAAATGAAAACAAGTCATGAGTCCATATAGCTTCCACGTTCGTCTAATTTTAATTAGAATCTTTTTCACAAGTTTAACCACTTACTATTTCAAATTCTAAGTTTACAAGCTGAAATGGAGAGAAGTCTTACAAGCAGATGGCTACTGGAATTAAGGGAGGTTAGTACTCCTGATAAAGTCAAGCCAGGCTGATTCACCAACTATATTCCTATGTTTTAGCTAATGAGTAATTTATCTCTGCACCAACTGCTACAAATAGGTGTTCATACTTCGTTTTATTCAGTCAGACAGAATTTGAATTAATTGCTATTGGAGTTTGGTCCTCTCCAAGTCCCCATAGGCCATAGGGACTGATTTATTAAAAAAATACCCTAGTTTTTTCTTCTTTTCCATCTTCATATCGCTAACATTTTCTTGGTCAAAACGTTTGCTGCTCGTCCTCACGTCCCCAATTAACCATTTATACTAGTTAATTTAATTAAATATTGAATAAAGTGAAGTAATTGATACAATCACGACATTACAAGAATCCACAGATATATGTTTGATTCTAACCTGTAACTAGAAAAAGGTATGAAAGAATCGTCTGCACATTTAACCTCCATATAACTAAGCTTGAATGAATCTAAACTTCAATAAATAATCAAAGTTGCAGGTGCTGAACGTAATAACAGTATGTGGAAAACTTCAAAGCATAAAATAGAGAACTATGAAACAAGATAAATATTGAAAAACGAAACGTCAACTACTGTAGAAACAATCAAATAAACAGCACCTGGCACAGTCCAGAGAAGGGCCACAGTGGGATTGAAAGGAGAAGAATCAGCGATCGCAAATGCACCATTTTCGAAATCAAGGATTGAATCTGTAAACAGATTTACAAAATCAAACGAAGAATAATCACAGCTCTGTGGTCAATGTGTAACAGATACAAAAAGATCATGGGTAAAATAATTACAGAAATCGTCCTTGTACTATATTTAATTGGCAAAACCGTCCAAATGGATTTTTTATTGAAGTTTAAATCTAAGTGGCCGTTTATCAAACGCTTACCCGGGTAAGCGCTTACCAAGCTTACCAAGTTATATTACATTAATTAAATATGGCAATGACCAATAATCTTACCCAGTAAGAGCGAAAACAATGGTCGAGAGTCTTACCCGAGTGAGAGTGAAGGCTCTTACCTGGTTAGCGCTTACCGGGTAAATTTTTTCATACGATACCGTTTTAATATACTAAAATATTACCCGATAAGGTAAGTAATAGCATTGAATTTAACCGATAAATGCTTATCAGGTAAGTATTTGGATAAAAGGCCCCTAACTTTGATTACCAACAATTAACAAACAAAGACTAAAATACTTGCTTTGTTGATATGCAAGTTTTAAAATATAATAATAATAAATAGTAATTTTCTATAATAAAATAATAAGATGCTTTATGATTGTAGATCTTGAATAAATCACAACTACATCAAAACAATTAAAACAACTGATAACACAAAAATCACCAGCTCAAATTTATTGAACATTAGCCCAAGGGAAACATCCCTATTAGACTTGTTCTTTTAAATGTTACTAGATTTAGCTTTTGTTTTTTTTTTTTATGCAACTAGGCTTTAAGAAAACGGTTTGAAGCCTTAAAACCCAATCATTATATATTGTACCACTCTTTATAATTTGGCAAACTAGCTTATAAGTTAGCTTATTGAAACGCTACTTTGAGTAGCATTTCAATAAGCTAGCTTATAAACTAACTTATAAGATAGCTTATGGTCATCCAAACATGTACCAAGAAAAAAACGTTAGCTTATAAGTTAGCTGATAAGCTAGCTTATAATCTAGCTTTTTTTGCCAAACATAGCCCTCATCAATAATTGCAACTTTTCTTGATTATTGAGTTAAAGTTAGAACGTAAAATTGGGAAATTGATCCAAATAGTCTCTCTTTTCTAAATTGGTCTATTAGTTATTTCTCTTCCGGTTTTACAAAAATGTCATTTCCACTACAAATGGCAACTCCTCAATTTGTGGAGGGATCAAAAAGTAAAACAAAAAACAAAAAAAGATGTTTATGAATATGTTTCGCAAGTGTATGGGCTAAATCTGTAAAATAATTTAAACATGTTTGCAACTTGCACACCAAAACTTGTGGATGTAGACAAAAATCACAGATTTGGCTCCTGGACTTGTTGACTATGTTTAGAAAAAAAATTACGTTTTGACCCCTCCACAAATTGAGGAGTTGTCACTTATGGAGGTAGTGACATTTTGATAAACTGGGAAGAGAAATGGCTAGGAGATCGATTATGGAGAAAGAAATGGCTACTTAGGTCAACTTCCCAATAAAATTTAACCCCTAGGGGTGGGTACTTGAAGTCTATACCTGAAACAGATTCCCACCTTGAAACAAATTATCTACCCTCGTTAAAGTTTGTGACTAGATGCTTCAATCAAGCACTTAATTATGATCAAGGAATGTTTAGTTGTGTTTTGCAACAAAATTGTTATTGATTCTTTCTCGTTTAATTTTTAAAATAAAATTATAAAATAATACAAGCATTGTGTATCTTAGGGGTCGTTTACCAAATGGTCATCAGGTAAGTGTTTATTGTGTGTCACTTACCTTACCAGGTAAGCCTGATAATGACCGAGAATCTTACACGATAAAAGGCATAGCAAGACTGACAATCTTACCCAATAAGCAAGAGAGAATACTTTTACCCGATTAGCACTTATAAGGTAAGTGACGCTTGCCAACAATCCATTTTGATACCGAAAATGTTACTCGATAAGGTAAGTGGGGGTGGTGACCATTGCACGTAAGCACTTACTCGGTGAACATTTGGTAAACGATTATTCGAGATTACAATGGAAGAGAAAATTGATTAATATAAAACGATCAAAATTAGATAAAAATTTAATACGAATTTTTGAAGGACTAAAATTGCAACCTAAAATATAGTCTAAGGATGATTTTATGTAATTCACACTTTAAAAAATAAAAGACTAGGTATTGTTTGTTGTTTAAAGGGTGTTGAAGTCTGAAGTCTTATTTCACTTCTGATTGATAAGAGGTGTTGCTGAAGTCTGAAATATGAACCAATAAAACTTTTTTTTTTGTAAACTGACAAATGTCTGAAGATGAACAAAGTCTCATAACCACTAAAATCAACCTTCATTTTGGATTAATAGAAAACTATTAAAGTGCTACATGCAAAATCTTGGCTATTTAGGTCAATTGAATAGAAAAGCAGCTAGAACCTTGGCTATTTCGGTTCAAAGAGAATTGATCATAATAACTCTGATCATGTTGTTGTTGATATGAGTAACCATTTTGATGATGATGTTCAGAGAAAGATGTCTTCTTTCAGTAGGTCAAATTGTTCATAGTCGGTGCATGTCTCAACCCATTATCAACAAGATACCCATAGACGAACCACCAACATAAATTTTGCAAACCTGCACAACTCCAACAGAAATGGACATAACCTCCACTTCACATTAATTGTTCATTAAAATCAGCAGCCCTTTGACTTTTGGGAGAAGGAAAAAAAACAAAAGTAATAGCAGCTCCAAAACAGCAGCTAATGTAACACCCTCAAAATTAGAAAGAGCAACTAAATTAAATTTTTCAATAAAGCCTCAAATAAAGGTAAATCCCTTACAACAAGTCTATATTTGAACTAATAATCTATAGGTTTAACCATCAACATATAAATAAAGTCTTACACAAAGATTAAATAGAGTCGGGTGTTACTAAAACCCAAATACCCGTTGCTATTCCCAAGATAAAAGCGGAAGACTTCACCAAACTACTCACCATCGTGGATGTAACTAATACTCAACTCTTTGCAACAACGCTAGTCCAATCCCCAACCGGAACCTGATGCACATGCCGACAAATAAAAAGGTTAGGCTAACGCCTAGTGAGTTCAAGAGTTTTCATTATAAATAAATACAAATTGTTAAAGGAAAGAAAGTCGTTTAAATCATTAATTTCCAAAATGATTTGCTTTAAATATGAGAATACTCATTTTCCAATAATACACGATTTTAAGACAAATACCCCGATGTAAAACATTAATTCAAGAAGTAAATTCAACTCAAGATTCGCTCAAAACGTGAACATAAAACGACTCCCAATTTATGAAAACGTGAATAAAACTTCATATCCCAAAACACCCAAACACGGATGGGACATAATACTCGACCCATAAATCGTGAATAAAACCCATACATATAAAACGTTACTAAAACTTGAATACTAAAATACAATACCCAAAACAACACCTTTCGGTGACAGGGGAGTCCCGATTCTATCGAACGTGGCGGGCACACAAAGTTAAGCCACGTATCTATGTTATAAGCATAACTTCAAGGATGGACAACCTTTGACATCAACCCTATTCATGGATCTTTAGTCAAGGAATGCATCAACCCTATTCATGGATCTTTAGCCCAAGCATCACCAAAGCATCACCAAGTTCAACCCTATTCATGGATCTTTACCTTGGGACCTCACCATCCTTGACATGCTTGTTCATTTGGAAACTTACATCGTATCACCAATGCATATCTCCAAATTACAACTCAGGGACCTTATCCCGCATTTACATGATAAACCGACCTCTATGCCTATGGATCCAGTGCATTACAGTCTAAACATTGCATGACTTAAAAGAATGACGACATTCAAAACATGTAATTTCCATCAAGACGCAATTAAACGCACCATAAAACCAAAACTCCTCTTTGGGCCCATGAAACAAGGCAAGTGCCCCCAAGACTCACTTGAGTCCCAACCGAGCCAAAAGGTCCACCCATTAACCGACCAATGATCAAAATCATAAAATGTGATAAACACAAAAAACACATTTATGCAAACTCACACTCCAAAAGTATTAGTAAACTCTATACGAAATTAGACCGAGACAAGTCATTTTCCAACGAGTACTTACCATTTTATTCTATCAAAACGTCTCATGACCCAAGAGCACATATTTCTCAAAACATGTGTTAAAAATGCATTTATTCTCAAATGACCTCATTTCATGACATAAATTATCAAAATACCATTACTTATGATTTACTCATAAAAATGTCCCAAATTCCAAATGTAGGTAATTTACAAAACTTGTAAATTTAAGCATTTCAATTATTTAAAACTCAACAATTATTCAACAATCAATAATTTCATGTAAATCATGCAAACATTTAAAAATTAACATTTTTGGCATGTACACCGTTTTCACAAATCAACTTGAACTCACCTTGCTAGATTTAGGCTAAATCTAGATTTTACCCCCAAATGAGCTTCCTTGAAAAAATTTGAATCCACCAACCGGATCATCAAAACCTAGATCCACAAATTTTCCAACCATAAATATACGTAACCAAACATTTAAAATCGATCCCCAAACATCTTATATCAAAATCCCCAAAGTGGCCAAAACCCTAATTTTGACCTAACTTTCCCAAAGTCAACCAAAGCGAAATTAGAGAAACATAGCACTAGGAAATCATCCATGGAGTGATTATAACCCATAAAGAAGCTTAGAAATGGAGGGGATGAACTTACACTTAGGTTTTTGAGCAAAACCCCAAAATTTAGGAATCTTCAAGAAGTGGTGATAAACACTTAAACCTTGCTCAAGAGGTTGAGGTTACAAGTATAGATGATGAGAGAGTACAAGGTTTTAGGCGAAACCCCCCCAAAAATGTGTTAGGGTTCAAAGGGGAGGGTGGAAAATCGTTTTGGGGAGAAAGAATGGAGGAGTATGAGAGGTGAGAAGAAGGAAATGGTTGAAATTCGAGTTTTAAAGAGGCATGTCACCCGTCGGCGAGAGTGCCCCGCGAGAATGACACTTTGTCACAATCGCGGGCACAATCGCCCGCTTCTCCCCACTCTCGGTACAAGGGCCGCGAGAGTGCCCCGCGATAGTGACACCCTGTCACAATCGCGGGCACAATCGCCCAAAACGTACCGAGATCCAATTTGTTGACCTTTCGACCTGAAGCGTCCCCGATCCAAACTTCTAACTTCACAAGGGGTTTATAATTATGGTTTTTGATTAGGAATTAGTAAGGAAGGGCAAGATAAAGGCTTAACGAAAATACGGGTGTTACAGCTAAGAACTTTAAAAACTAGAGACAACTTTCTTAATCTTATATCCGCCATAACATAAGCTTTCTAGAAGGTTGTGATCCACTGTATCCCCATTCCTCATTCCTACCATCCACCTGTTCCTACACAAATCAAACCCAAAATCTCGATTCATTATAAGAACCTAATCACAATAACTCAATTTCATACTAACCTCATTTCTTCGGTTACTATTTCTACTATGATTTTGTTCATTTTTCGACTCCCTAGACATAGTCTGTAGATTATCCGATCGATCAGTAAACAGAAATTTGAGAACAATTAACCTAATCATCGGTACTTTACTTGCACCCATGAACTGGATCGAGATCGTTCATCGATTCCATCTTCTTCAATATTTTTTATTCCATCATCAATCTCCTAATCCCCAATCAACCAAATCCTTCACTAGACCTTCCATGGGTGCAGATGAGACGAGAGTGGAGATTGATATGGTCGAGTGTAGTAGATTGGGTCGAGAGTGAAGATTGATATGATCAATCTATTCATAATTATGTTTTGGTTTATAATTGAGTATTTAGATTCAATATTTTTGGGGCTCTCTTATTACATCGCGAGCATAAAGATTACCATAGGAACCTTCATGATTTGTCCTAGTTATTGGTGGTAAAAGAATTCAATTATGTTCAAGCAGGGTTTTGGAAGTTAGAAGATATTAGGTCACCCTAGCCACTGTTTCTCACGACTTTGTATTTCTTTGTTGGTGGAAAGGGGTTGTTTTGGGTTTGAACTAAAAATTGAATCTAAGGTTATATGAGGGGGAAAGTTTATCAATATGTTTGTGATTTTATTTATGGAATTAATTGATCCGTTCAGGTCTGCTTGTGAATTTTAGTATCCTTGGCCTACCGTAACATAATCCAGGATGCAAGTGAGTTCCCTTGCACATTTTATTGAAATGAAATACGTGATTAAGGTTACGATTCCTATATAACATATTTCCGTCAAAGCATATTGATCATATGTTTAATACCATCAAATTATATACATTTGTTTTGTGGATTTATGGGAAGGTTAGCTTATACAACAGGAGTTTGGATGTGTGACTATAATGGTTCACATGAAATGGGTGATCATTGCTTCGTGAATTCGTTTCATGGAGTTCATTTCCGGCATAAATTGTGATCATGTCGGAGTGGAATTGAGTTAAATGGATTATCTATGAGTGATTGTTGTGGCTAGCTACCTTCCATGAAGGACATTATTGTGGGTTTATGATGTTATGATTTGTGATATTTTCACATTCATTTTTTACTTGTTTGTTTTCTTTTAAGGGAATTCACTAGACTTCTTGGTCTAACCCATGTTTTCAACTCTAAATGCATTTTCAGGAAAAACTTTAGTAGGAATTTCTAGCAAGGGCAAGGGTAGGATGCAGATCTGAGCTCATATAAAGATTGGACTTTAGCACTTACTTTTTTAGTAGTGAACTTACGATAATGCTTACACTTAGATGGATTGTAATAATTTCTCACTTAGTGGTTTCACTTTGACTATGAGAATATTGAGAAATAATTACTCCATTAGGACCTTACTTTTACTCTTCATTTATGAAGTTTAGATTTTGGACTATTTCTGTTAGAGCACAGTTTTATTGGATTCAAGATCATCAATATCTGAAGATGGAAATCTGAAGTCAAAGCTGATAAAGTTGACTCTCAACAAATAGTCTAGGGTCCTTTGTATTAAATAGTCAAAGTTTGTTTTTGTATTTTCGTTTTAGTCCTTTTTTATTTCCAAATAGGTTTATAGTATTTATTAGATAATTAGGTTTTGTTTAGAGGAGTTGAATAGAGCGCCATACATTGAGAGAGATTGAGAGAGAGCTGCGGCTAGAGGAAATCAGAGAGAGATAGCTTGAACGAGATTCATATTCAACATTGTAATCATTCGAATAGTTTGATAATTCAATATCAGGTTTGGTTATTCATAATTGTTTAATTGTTTGCTTGATTGAATCGTTAATCACAAGGACACACAATTGGTATCAGAGCCTAACAGATTGAATCGATTTTTTTTTCCGGTACTGTTCATCTGTCAAGATTCAAAAAAAAATTATTGTATGATTGTTCTTTCAAGCTGTTTTTGATTGGGTATTATTCGAATTGTTTATTCTATTGAATTGGAATTGATTAATTTGAGTTTTACTCTGGAATCGATTGGATTTTTGATGATTTGTTTGATACTGGGTTCGATAAGTTTATTTAACTGTTGTCTATTGCATTCGTCAAATTGAGTGATAAAAAGTGGTTTCTAATCATTGATTTTGATTGTATTTCGATCGATATATGTTTATGAGTAAGAAAGTCTGATTTTTGCATTTGATTTTAAGTTCTCGATTGGTTTCTGGGTTGATTACTATTTATCTGGGTCGAAAGCTTCAAGAACATACCGGTCGATATTCAAGTCGACGGAATACCGGTCGACCCTATTCACGCAAAACTTTATTTTGCGCCACAGTCTTCATCGGCACCATACCGGTCGACCGCATAATACCGGTCAACATACCGGTCGAGTAAACTCCGGTCATTACACCTCCCCGGTCAACTTCGATACCGGTCGCCCGGACATCTCTCAGTTCATACCGGTCACGGACTTCGGTCGATATACCGGTCGACTCAATACCGGTCCAAGCAGGACACCGGTCAAAGGGTCCGATCAAGCAATACACCGGTCGTGATATCTCTTTTGCGCCAATAGTTATTCGCGAACTCCTCAGTTTTGCGCCATTACCTGGTCGCACAAACCCTCTTTTGCGCCACCCACGGTTCACGCAAAACTCACTTTTGCGCGACCTACATCTCGCGCGAAACTCCTTTTGCGCTACCTTCTTCTCGTGCAAATCTCAAGGGTTTCAAGTTCACGAGGTCTATTTCGCGCCAGATTCTTTTAGCGCAAACCTGAACTTTGTGCCAGACACTATTAGCGCAAAATCTATTTTGCGCCACTGCCTTTTGGCGCATTTTTGTCTTTTTGCTCCAGATTCTCTTTTTCTTTATTAATCTGTATTTACTTGACTTTATCTAGACTGACGATCATTTCAAGTTTCTTATCAGTTTCTTTGCTAAATAAATATCAGTAAGAATGTCATCTCGGGAAGCTCTTGCTATCGGAACCGATGTGAAGCCACCAGTACTCTTCAAGGGGGAGTACGAGCAATGAAAGGACAGATTCTTGGATTTCATTGATCGAAATGATTTGGGAGATTACATCATAAAATCTCTGAAGGAAGGAATCATGACACCTCCGACCAAGGTTCTCACTGTAGCTGGAGAAAATGGTGAAGAAGAAGAGAAAGAGTATAAATTACCGATTGATGAATACTCGGATGAGCAGAAAAAGAGACACAAGGGTGACAAACTGGCAAGATCATTTATTCTCCAAGGCATACCGAATGAAATTTATGTCAAGATTGATAGCTATAACGCTACCGACAAGCAAATGTGGGATTAGTTGGAGAAGATGATGATCAGATCTAAAGTTGGCAACCAACTCAAAGTATCCAACTGCTTGAACAACTATGAAGAATTCAAGGCCAAAACTGGAGAATCACTAGAAGCCACTTATGACAGATTTGTCACATTGCTAAACGAGCTAAGCAAGAACAAGATCAACAAATCTCAAGTTGAGCTGAATGTGAAACTTCTCAGCAACCTTCAGCCTGAGTGGAAGAGATTCACGAGACAGATGAGGCAATTGAAAGATCTGAACGACATTCCACTTCATGAAGTTTATGAAATCCTCAGACAGAATGAGGAAGAGGTGGATGAGATCAAGGCTGAGATGAAGAAGGCTGACAAAGCAGTTGTTGATCCAGTTGCACTTGTGGTCAAGAAGAAGTCTAATAAGAAGAAGATGATAACATATGAATCAGAAGAGGCTGATAGTGAGGCGAAGTCTGACTCTGACGATTGTGAACAACTGAAGGAAGCCATGCTAATGTTAACCAAGGCTTTCCAAAAGAAGTTCTATAAAAAGCCTAGCTCCAACAGTCAGAGGTACTCGTCTGGTCCAAACAACTACAAACACAAGGAGAAAGTTGAAGAAAAGAGACCAGAAGAAAAGAAGAAGGATAGAGCCGAAGAGCCCAAGCAGGAAGAACCGATAAAGTGCTACAACTGTGGCAGACTAGGTCACTTTGCCAAGGACTGACGAAAACCTAAAGTCCGGAACTCCGATTACTACAAGAATAAGATGCTTCTAGCCAAGCAACAGGAGGCTGGAAAGGCATTAATGGCCGAGGATGAATATTGGCTCGACCATTCGGACCAAGAATCAGAGGAAGGAGAGAAGGACGAGACATCACATATGTGCTTAATGGGTAAGCACCAGTCATAAGCTGAAGCTGATTCTGATGAAGGAGATAATGAAGAGGTATGTGACTTAACTGAATCTGATTTTCTGAATCAAATGCATGCCATGATGTCTAAACTCCAAGAATTAGAGTCTAAACTTAAGCGTGAAAAAGGTGTCATAATTGAGAAAAATCAATCTATACATAAACTTAGCAATGATATTGCTGAGAAAAATGTATTAATTGAAACTTTGCACAAAAACATAGACACCAGCGTGAAAGAGAAGACTATAATTCATAAAGAGTTATTTGAAACTGTTTCAAAGTATAGAGAATGTGAGTTTAAGTCTAAAGAGCTTTCTAAAATGTACTCTTCGACTTCAAAAGAAAAGAAATCTTTAATTGAAAAGGTGAATGCTTTGGAAGAAAAATTATATACTATGGGCCAGTCAGAACAAACCATTCATCTAATCAAACCCAAAGAGGATAAAGAGAATTGGGGACTCGGTTATGAGAACCCACAATGTCTCAAAAAGGGTATATCTGAAGTGCCTGCTCTTTATGATTTTGGATTTATGAAACTGACACCTCAATACCCTGAACTTCAAGTTTTCTGGACTAAACTGTCTGAAGAGGATAAAGCCAAGGAATATGCTAAAAGAAAGAACACAACTAAAGTCCAACTTCCATTTCGTTATGAGAGGTTGAATAATAGTTATAGTTCTGATAAATCAAAATTTCTTTCAAATGACTATTTTGATATTTATTCTGTAAAAGAAATGGAGGCTAAGCCCATCGAAGGTAAGCTTTACGTCCCTCCTCTAGTTTTGGAAAGTAAAATCTCTGAACTTGAGAATTCTCTTACAGAAGAAAGAATTTTGATGGACTTAGAACAAATTGTATTTTCTACAGTGTTCAAAAATACTGAGTTTTCTAAATTCTCCAAGGCTTTAAAATCTGATGATAGATCTGGTTTACTTGATAATGAGCTTAACTTCTTAAACTCTGATGGTGTTTTTGATGAATGTGTTGCTCAGTTTGACTTTACTACCAAACTTCCTGATCATTCATCTTGTGTTGTTAATTCTTTCGGTCTACCCAGTGTGTTTGAAAAAGGTGAAACATCAACGAAAGTTGATAAATCAGTTTCTGTGAAATCGAAGAATGCAAAAGGTAAGAAAAGAAAATCTCAGCATTCACATAAACCGATCACCACGGGTAAGCCAAAGAAAAAGCATTCTTCTGATTCTCACCATTCTAACTCTAAAGTTTCAAATGTTTCAGATGTGAGAAAGCAAAGGCTTGGAGTTAAGTCAGCATGGATACCGAAACAGAAGATAGACGAGAAAGCTAAATCTAGTTCTAGTTTTAATTTGAATAAAAAGACTTCTAGTAAAGATGAATTGATTGTGAATGTTGCTACTTTTAAATCTAATCTTGTTGATTCTCGCAAGAAATATTCTATAAAGCAATTATTCAAGTTAGCTCTATCTAATAAAAAGTTTTCAAATTTTGGTAGATATGATTATGCTTCTCGTAAATATTCTGATGTTTGGCATGGCTCATATAATGTTTCCTCTAATCGTTATCGTTCTTCTTATCATGCATATGGTTTTCAAAGACAAAACGGACCCAAGCTTAAATGGGTGCCAAAATCATGTACTGACACTGTAGGTCCCATTTACAAATGGGTACCTAAATCTCTTCTTTCCTGATTTGTTTTGTGCAGACCCGTCATATGTGGTACTTGGATAGCGGGTGTTCCAAGCATATGACAGGGCAGAAGAGTATGTTGTCTAATTATACAGACAAATACTGCGGCACAGTTCATTTTGGAAATGATCAGTTTTCACCAATTCTGGGATATGGTGATGTTGTACACGAAAATGTGGCGATAAAGAAGGTGAGCTACGTTGAAGGCTTAGGACATAACCTATTCAGTATTGGCCAGTTCTGCGACAAAGACTTAGAGGTGAATTTCAAGGCCAAGACATGTTCGATACACACTGAAGACGGGAAAGAACTCTTGGTCGGTACTCGCAAGTCAAACCTCTACACTATCAATTTGTCAAAGGTCCAGACTGACAATCAGGTATGTCTATTATCAAAGGCCTCGATGCAACAAAGCTGGTTATGGCATCGACGACTCTCTCACCTCAACTTTCGGTACATCAACAAACTGGTCAGTGGAAAGCTAGTAAAAGGACTTCCTGAGCTAAAGTATGAAAAAGAACACTTGTATGAAAAAGACACCAAGAAATGGGAAGAACAAAAGTTTTTGAAAGAATTTCTGAAGATATGCTGAATTGAAGAAATTTTATTTGAAGATGATTTGCTAAAGCATTTCGAGCTGAAACAGGAGATAATTTCTTTCCAAAAGATTTTATTCTCATCATTTGGGGAGATTGCTACATTCTGAAGACAAAGAGGGAGGTTACATCTTTGTAATGATCTTGATCCAAAGGGGGAGATTGTTAGAGCACAGTTTTATTGGATTCAAGATCATCAATATCTGAAGATGGAAATCTGAAGTCAAAGCTGATAAAGTTGACTCTCAACAAATAGTCTAGGGTCCTTTGTAATAAATAGTCAAAGTTTGTTTTTGTATTTTCGTTTTAGTCCTTTTTTATTTCCAAATAGGTTTATGGTATTTATTAGATAATTAGGTTTTGTTTAGAGGAGTTGAATAGAGCGTCGTACATTGAGAGAGATTGAGAGAGAGCTGCGGCTAGAGGAAATCAGAGAGAGATAGCTTGAACGAGAATCATATTCAATAGTGTAATCATTCAAATCGTTTGATAATTCAATATCAGGTTTGGTTATTCATAATTGTTTAATTGTTTGCTTGATTGAATCGTTAATCACAGGGGCACACAATTTCTGATTTAGGTTGTTACAGTTTTTGAGCATATCCTCGATGATGCGATCAAGTTGTTGGTTTTGTTGAACAAACTTGTGATTGTCGTTCATCAAATTCGTCAATTGATTCTAGTGACGACTTTTCATTGAGAGACATTTTAGTGGGTGTTTTAGGAAATTTGTATGTATATGTCTTTGTTGAAACACAACAAATATATCAGGACAATACTCCATAGTCAGTGAGGGGCAATGGCTTGTGAACTTGAGTGAAATACACAACACATAACTGGGAGACAACGACATGTGAACTTGAGTGAAAGAGATAACACATAATTGGGAAACAATGACATGTGAATTTGAGTGAAAGAGACAAGACATTATTGGGAGACAATGACATATGAACTTGAGTGAAAGAGACAACACATTATTGGGAGACAATAACATATGAACTTGAGTGAAAGAGACAACACATAATTGGGAGAAAATGGCATGTGAACTTGAGTGAAAGAGACAACACATAATTGGGAGAAAATGGCATGTGAACTTGAGTGAAAGAGACACCACATAATTGGTCATGATTTCAACTTCACTGATTCTTGTAATGTTCAATGCACGATTTTTTCAGTCAGGAATTGAAGAAGATTGTGATGCCTTACCTTCTCCTTTTCTCTTTGTCACATCTCTACCCGTACGACACTGAACAATCGGTGATTCTTGGTTGGTTTTGACGGAATCATCTTCTTCCGTAGTTCTTGACCTTTTTGTGCTTCCACCACTTTCTTCATTACCCACTTCATATTCTAAGTAATAATGTGTTGGGTCATGCTGTAATTGAAAAGGTCACTTGGGATGTTTACATAACTTCGTTAAATACAAGTGAGTCATTAAACTTGACATCCCATAAATTGTATGAGCTTCTTTTTTAACATCTTTTATACTCATTACACTCCTTTTCTGATGATATATTGTTCTGTACGCAAAATCCACTTGTTTGCATTCCTGTTAAGTCATGCAAAACGACATTTCATTTGATTTATGTTTCTAATACCCAGAACTTGTGCATTTTCCGATCAAGTTGCATCATAATATTCTTTCCACGTGACCAAAATTTTGGTTTATTTTGGTTTTTCCCACAAGTAGGTTATTCACTAACGAAGATCCATGCTGAAATCAAAGTCATATCTTCTTTAGTTTCCCATTTATCGGTTCTTGAACTCTTTTGTGGGGTTTAGACATTTTCAGGAATAGGAACTTGATTATCATAGGAGAAAAACACAGAGTTTTCATATTGTGTGTTTGGATAATTTTAAGAGTTATCAGGATATTGAGAGTTAAATTTGGATCATGTTAGAACATATTTTATGTTCTATTTAGAAGTTTTATAAAGTAATCTACATTTATTATATTGGGCCTTGTAATGGGTTTGGGCTTAACTAGTTTGTGGCACCGTGCGTTGTGCGGTGATAAAAAATATTTTGTTGATAAATATGTAAGTTAAAATTATCTTATTTTGTTAATGATAATTACTTAATTGCAATTTAATAAAGTGATTGTATTGGCCGCATTTTAGATGTAAATTATTTTAAGCGATTAGCCCAAAAGTTTCTTCAATCAGGCGAAACTAATTTTAGTATCACACAAAACAACCACTTATAAAATGATAACAAAGATTTAATATTGCCTAAGGTGACAATATATATTAACATCATAAGTAACATTACAAATGAAACTCAAAATGTGTATTAATATATACACCATATATTGGCATAAAAAAACTATAATCAACTGATCAATAAAATATTGTCTTTTATAATGACACGACTTCCTCCCAAATGTCAATTTGATAATTAGAAATAATGTGTTGATCAAGGCGTTTTGCTCCGAAACAAATCAACGGACTCTCCCTGTAACAATCGAATAGTTTAATAAAACAATTAATTAACCAAAAGAGATGAATCATGTAAAAAGTATTGGGTTTTAGGTGAGCTTACACGGCCCACAGGGGGGGGCACTCTGTACTGTTTTGAAATTGGTTGTTTATCCAACAACCCCTTGTAAAAAAAATTCTTATTTAGGGTACTTCGAATGAAATTTACATTGATCATCATTTCTAGTATTAGGTTGTAGAAGAAAAAAACGAACACAAAAGTAAAGATATTGGTGGTTGTTCTTTTTATATATATAAAAGATAGATGATAAAATAGGGATGATTTGTAAATGAAACTACCCTTATATATATATATAGGTATGTATGTATATATTCATATAAATAAAATTTTATGTAGTTTCATGTATTTGTTGATTCTAATTTCATTCACTTTAATATATATAGTAGATTCAAATTTCTTTTATAAAAATGAAAACAAAGTTTAAATAAGTATGGAAATGAAAGGACTAACAATTAATGTAGTGATTGTATTTTAAAAATAATTCAAATTAATGAGAAAATAGATAAATAGGATGAAAAAACTCTCATTGAACAACCTTTGGTTGTTACTTTAATATATATATAATAGATTGTATACAAGGGAGTATGGGGTATAAATAGGAATCATGTAGCCTTGTTTTAGGGTTAACCTTTCATTTTGTAATTTCTGAAATCAGTAACAATGTAGTCTCATACGGCTGTGTTGCTCTCTTAGTGTAGTTTTACTTTTCTGTCTTAAATAAACTACTGATTTCTACCCTTAATCTCTTGTTTATCACTCAATAAATACCAATCATGTTCTCAATGAACCTCACAATTGGTATCAGAGCTAAACAGAGATGTATTTTTCTGCACGATCGGAGACTGATTGGTTTGATAGAACAATTATGTTGAATATTTTGATTTCTGGATTTATTGTGAAATTGATTGTTATTTGATGTTTAATTGATTCAGAAGTTATTGTAGATCATTATTGAATCATTTGCTACCATCAATTTCATTCCAGAAAATCGAATCTGTCGATTTTGAGTTTATTTTGTTCGAATTTTTTTTACTGTGGTTGAATCGATTTGATGCTTAGAGTCGAAATCTGTCTTGGTGATCAACTACAAATATGCTAAATAGTAGTTTTCGAACCTTCGTTCAAAAGCTCAACTCAAGAATCGAAGTTTTGAAGATTTTGTGAAAATCGTTCCAGATCCACGAAATTCGCAAGGTACAGATGAAGAACTCGCAAATGTTGGAAGAATTCGCAGAAATGAAGTTTTTGTTGAAGAATTCGCAAAGAACATTTGGACACAACAATTTATTTCAAGTGTAGATTTCACAAGTAGTTGTATGCGAGAAGTACAAGATTCGTAGACTACTATGCTTCTGTTGTGTGCGAATTTTAAGGATTCGCAGGCCACTAGTTATGAATTGTCAATGTTTTCGCAAGTGATATGTATGCGAAAAGTGGCTTCCATATTTCAAAAATGTTCTAAGTATAGATTTCGTAGGTGAGAAAGCTGCAAGAAGTGAAGGATTCGCAGACATGTGTCTTGCGAAAGGCGAGGATTCGCACACATGAGGCTTGCGAAAGTTGGGAATTCGCAATGCAAGCCTCTGCGAATTTTGTTTCAGGCTTATGCCATCTTGCGAATTGTGCTCAAATTGCTATAGTGATCTGCGAATTTTGATTGTTTGCGAAAGTTGATGAACTTTTTGAGAATCCTGACTGTTCTGAACCCAGTTTTATACAAGTTTACCCTGTTCCTGAGCTTTATACGCGGAATGCTTATGTGACATCTGATATCCCTCAATTTTTTGAGTTATTTGTCACTCTTTTTAACCCATTTTATAACATTTTTCCGTACCCACTTGATCTTTTCTCATTTCTTTGGTCTAAAATGTTTCAAGATTTTCTAAATAACTAATGAGATCAAAAAGTCGAATTTTCATGAAATTTTCATGCACCGCTGTGGCCACAGTGTCACCACTGTGGCAAGTACTGTTCACGTGATTTTCTGCAGATTTTGGAATGCCATTTTGGTGAAAGTTCAAGGCTTTCTTGTTGGAGTTAACACCTGACCTTGTGCAAAAGAAGAGGCAAGATAAAGACAAAAACTTTGGAGCAAAGGAATGCCATTTTGGTGAAAGTTTAAGGTTTGCTTGTTGGAGTTAACACCTGGCCTTGTGCAAAAGAAGAGGCAAGATGAAGACAAAAACATTGGAACAAAGCAACATGAGAGGTCACTCTCATGTTACTATTAACCTTCTTCTTTTTTTCCCTATAAATATCAAGGGAGTTTGGCTTTGGAGGATGATCCTTAACATCTCATATATCACAACACTTGGAATCATTAGTTGTAGAGCTTTGCATTGTATTTCTAGTTCTTGTAGTAATTTTCTTTAATTTTATTTACTTTCTGTCCACCACTGTGGTGAGCTTGTGGCCACAGTGGTAAGTTTACGCTTTATGAAATTTCAGTTTATGCACTTCTTCTTCTTCTTCTTCTTTATTATGTCTTTTAACATTATGAGTAGCTAAACCCCCCTTTGGGTGTGGGTGTAAGCCAACCCGAGAGGTTAAAATGTAACACTTGGGTGTTACCGTATTCGGCTAACTTCTCGGTTTGGTCATCCAAGTTGAAGCTTCATCTGAACGCGGACAAGTCGATCACTTGTATGTGTTAATATTAGATCTTAGACCTCGAGAGGGGCGGATCCGAATACGGCTTGGGTGATGCAAGGAGGTTTGAGAAAATCTTCAATAATCGCATAGAGATATGGATTTTTGCATAATCAAACTAAGGTCCAGATGTCGGTCGAGTTGGTGTGTCATAGAGATATGCGCATCTCTCCATACTGGCGGGGATAAGATCTTCGAGATCTACTTAGTGAGATTGGTAAACCGAAAGTTAGCAAGTGTGGTAATTTTATAATAAAACCGTTATCGCAACTGATACGACGTCGCTTCGAGAGGAGGAAATCGTGTGGGGTCCATTGCGACCGGTTTTGTTAACCATTCATGTTATTAAAACACTCTCGGGGGAAACTTACACCCGTACCCGCCTTTTATTATCTCGTTCATTTAATATTTAATATTTCGCTAAAAATCAACCCATCAATTTTATAAATCTAACTTTGCACCGGAAGTTCGTAGAAATCTCTGATTCTTAGTTAAGTCCAATCCCTGTGGATACGATATTTGGTCCTTACCATTATATTACTTGAGAAGCGAATGCAATACGTGGTGTATACTTGCGTCATTATTGTGCCACATTTTACACGTGTGCATTTTTGCCATCAAGTTTTTGGCGCCGTTGCTGGGGATTGACAAGATTTTACATCCTAAGATATTGATTTCTACTTGAGCCTGAGTCGCGAGTTTTTCTTAGCACTTTTCGATGTTGTATGCCACGGCTACACCACTCTTTCACCCGAATGGAAGGTTATAGTTGGGATGTCCCTTATTATAATACTTTCTATTATTGTGGGGAACAACATCCTAATTTTTTCACAAACTTTCAAGATGATGACACCTACACTTCAGTTGCACCTCCCTTTAAAAATTGGAATGACACGTATTTGAATACATTTGACCAATCATGGGAGAAGCAAGTTGATTATTCATGTGACTTTCAAGGGATGGATCCTTGCTATGGGTTCTCATCCTTTGTTCCCAACTACCCTTTGGACAATATTTTTGAACAACCCGGGAAATCTCACTCTTGTGAAACTATTTCCCCAAACTTAATTGAAAGTCTTACAACTTTTTTGGGAAATTTTTAATCCTCTATGGATGCCTTGAGCACTAAGATGGGACAACTAGTCGACGAGTTGAAAAATCAAAGTCAAGGCCCCCTACCAAGTGATAATGAAAAATTAATATGTGTTGGTAAGGATGAGAGTGATGTTGAGAAAGAGCCTGAGATTTTTGAGAAAAAACCCGAGCACATGAGCAAGCCATTTTTACTCCCCAATAGTGAAGATGTGCCTCAAGATGCTAAAATTTCTAATATAATGATTTTTGCTCATGTTGTGGAACCTTCTTTTGACCATAATGCTCCCAGGGTAGTCACACATCAAACCGTGGGAATAAATATTGTCATTAAAAGCTTGGAAGATTTGACTAGATCGTGTTGTAAGGTGGATGTGTCGATTATCTTGAAACCATCCCACTTTTTGAAGATGCATAAGTGGGGTGGTGAATCACATCCTTCATAAACTTGATACAATTTTTTTTCCTTACTCTCAACTCCAAATTTGTGTCTTTTATTTTTATTTTTTCCCCGTCTAGTATCAAAGTTTTTGAAAAAAAAATGTGTGATAACTCTCATTTTGAGTGTTGTTTACATTCGTTCGTGTGATTTTTTTTCTTTTAGTGTGTGTTTTTCCCCTTATGTGTTAGTGTTTCTCTTTTTTTGTTTAGTTATTTTCATTTGGAATTGTTTAAGATAAACGTTTGTGTTTTTTATTTGTGTATGTGTCATTTTGGAGTTGGTGAGTCTTTGTGGTGATTCACCAATGGGGTCACGAGGCAGAAATTCAAGCGGTCAAATTCAGGGATTTTCAAGGTTGTGGCCACAGTGTCACCACTATGGCGGGCTTGGTCCAAAGGTCCTATGGCAGCTCCAGATATTAAAATGCATGAAGGATAAGAGCTTGCCCTGAAAAAAAGCTGAGACCTTTCTGAAAAGTCAGCCTCATGTCAACTTTTTCGGTTCCCAAGCAACATTTTTGGTTCCCCATGTGATATCCCTCTTTCATGACACTTCTTGCCCAACTTTTTGTTAGTCAAGAGATAGTTTTCACCAAAACATGTGTTTGCCCTCTTTATCTTATCACCCTTCCCAAAGTCACCCTTCCCAAAGCCACCCTACACAACCTAAGCCATCACCTTTTCTATCACCTTTTCAAAAAAAGAAATATATATATATATATATATATATAATAAACCCCTCCAAAAACCAACCGGCCCCTCCCCAAAAACCACCCATCTTCTCCCTCTTTCTCTCTATCTCTTCTCCTAGAAACCACTAAACTAAAACCCTTTAAACCCTCACTTCCTAATACCACTCATAAACCTAAACCACCCACCCTTTCAAAACCCACCTTCTTCATCTCCTCGCCGGCGACACCCATGGCTCGGCAGAAAATACTCACCTCTGGCCCCTATCCTCCGCGACGCAATCTTCAGCGACCGACCACCGTCGCTTGCCGCTCGCCCACCGGCGGTGGCGACCCTTCTGCTCCTCCCACATCGATCGCCACCTCTAGCGATCGACCTCCACCCTCCTCGCCACCCACTGCCACCCCAACCACCGTCGCCGCCTTCGACCGACGCTGCTACATCGGTCCCTCCACCGCCTACTGTTGATGCTGACCACAGTGGCCAGCCCCCGCATGCGTGATCTGTTGGTTATTTTTAAACTCTTGGAACATTTATCTCGTATCTTTTGTGTTATCTTCTTTTGGGGTACATTTTGTTATTCTCTGACTGTGAACCTTATCTGATGTTATCTGCATGGTTGTTATATGTGTGTTTTATGTGCGTTCTCCCGTTTCGTTGTGCTAACAATGTTTGCAGGTGCATTTAATTTTTTTTCTTCGTATTGCGATGTTTGAAATGATGTAGGCCTTTTTTTCTCATTTTTGGCCCATACACGTCCCTTTCGTAGCCTAGCCGTTCTTTCATTGATGGCACCTTCCCGGCAATGGGGACATTGCCTATCTCTAAAGTTTGGGGAGGGGTTTTTAATCAACCCAAATAAATCCGAAAAAAAAGGATTTATATAGTTTACAATTTTAAGCCAAAGAAAAAGTTATATTAGGCAATTGTAAACTATATTTTTGGGTTCGCTTTCGACATGGAGGTTAAAATTAATCAAAGGAAGAAAAAGAAGGAAAAAGTCAAGCCCACTCAAAAAGCCGAATTATTCCTTTCGATTAACCCCACGCAAAAATATAAGTTTGGGGAATAAAAGGCAAAACCCAAGAATCGAGCGAGCATACACCCTCAAAAAGCCCTATTGATCAACGAAGCAATACGAAGACGAAAAAGGAGTGCACCGACAATTTCCAAAGGTAACGCATCGCCGTCGCAGATATTTTGTTTTTTTTTTAGCCAAAATTTCGGTCTATCTTTTGTTCTTCCATTTTTTTTACTTGAGGACAAGTAATATCTCAAGTTTGGGGAGGTTGAAATTGTATTCCCAGATACAATCAAGCAATTCTCAATTCAATATTTGACAATATCAAGATATAGAGAGAGAGTAGAGAGAGAAATTCTGTAGTCATATATCTGACAATGTAAAGCGTACAATACTTCTAGTTACAAGATTGTTACAAGACAAAGATATTTATACCAAGGACTAAATCACAAGCTTAACAACAAAGTAAACTCTAAGATTGACTAAAACTAAACTTTGACTTTGTTGACTTATCTTGACTTGACTTTTCCTTTTAAATCTTGGATACAATAATACACTAACAATCTCCCCCTTTGTATTCAAGATTTAAAAAAAATTTGATTCTAGTCTTCAGCGCTTGATTCTTCAACTTTTGTCTCTGACATTCTTGGACTTTGAAGCTCTTCATAAAGTTGTTGAAAAATCTTGAAAAGTCATTCACGATTAGCATCTTTGAATAGTCAACAAGTCTTGTAGACGAACCATTTGAAGTCTTGAAACAATACTTTGAAAACTTCTTTAAAACACTTCATCTTTGAAACATTTGAAACTTCGAGGGATCTTTGAACTTTGTATCTTCATCTCTTTGATCTCTTGACCGTCTTCGGAAAAACAAACTTTGTCAAATCATCTTAATTTGACTTTGAATGATCTCAAAATGATTTTTTTGAATCTGACTTGAACTTTCTTGAACTTTTTAGATTTCTCCACAAGTCTTTTCACTTTGAACTTTCTTCATGACTTTGAAATTGATTTGAAATTGTCCTTTGTAGATTTCTCCCCCTTTTTGATGATTGTGAGCTCCATAATCATCAAAACATCTTCAATTTCAACATTCTCTTTGATCATCACCCTTTGTATTCAACGTAACAATCTCCTCCTTTATGATAATTTGACATTTCCATCCTTTGATCTGAGAAACTGAATCATGAACTGTATATACCCGAATCTTTTCAAATTCAGATATAATGAACGGTGTAACCCTGATTCAACTGATGAAATAGTTAGTATGCCTGTAAGTAGCTTGGAGCCACTTTGTACAACGAATGTACATTAGAAATGAGCTTTTGTGATGTTCATTCCCCCAGGGCTTCCATTCAATCATCGAAAAAATCAGGAAGAATTTTCTATGAATGTTATGACAAGAAAGCTTATTCCTTGTGTGTACGTGAAAGTGTAGAAATGATTGAAGCTACTCAAGCTTTTTCAGGCTCAAATTGTGTAAACTATTGAGATAACAACAAATATTACACGAACTCAATGTGCATGAAAGAGGTACGAAGGTGGGGCAACTTTCCTTCTTTTTCAATATCTAAATCTTCCGAGTGAAGACTAGATAGCATATATGCTGCGTCCCCAAGAAAAATTGAAACATTTCTTTGTCGGGAAAGAAATGAGTGGCTGGTGGGGTTAATGCAAGAGTTGGCATGGGCTCACTGCCTGTTTCAATGATGGTCACCAAAGAATGTGAACCAATCAGAAGATGTGGCTGCCCGACTCAGAAAGTGGTTGGTGCAGAGTTTTGATATTCTTTTAACTCTGTTCTCACACCCTCTTTCTTTTAACATTTATGCTCACTTCTAACCAAACTCTCTTTTACATTTTTCCTCAGCTCAATGAGAAAAACTTGACGGATGAGTTATCTCCCCCACTCTTTGATTTTGACTCCTCACCCCTCATTCACTCAAGGATAACTTCCTGGGTAGGAAACACTGGTTAACGTGAATCCATAGAAGTTCTATTTAAGCTCACACACGAATCCCATGTAAGTCCTAAAAGAATAGTTGCTCAACAGTTTAACTGAACAGTTAAGCACAAAATGTGATAACATTGTCAAAATGTATGCTCATGAGATTTGAGCAATTGAACTTTGAAGATTTCTCAAAACAAAGATATTGAATGAATGAAATGAAATCAAGAGAATTGTTTTGAGAATCTGTTAATGTATCAATCAGATCAAATAAAATGGTTAGGGTATCAAAGAATTGGATATTTTGTTTATATGAACGAATATAAACAATTTAGCAATGAACGCACAAGATTAGAAATGATGATTGATGCTCAACAACATTTGAAAGCAAACGAGGGTATTACCATCGAAAAATTTGGTCGTTATGAGACATGGTAATAACAAATTCAAATGAAGTACTGAACCGATGTGTATGAATACTTTACAGTATAAAGACAAGATAATACGCAAGTATTGATCTTTGGAAATACACGGTCAGTTAAACATTAAAGTTCAATTATGAAAAACATTTAAAATCACACTTCTAAATTCATAAAATATTTTGAGAACCAGAAGTGGTTTGAACATTTAAGAAACTGTTTTTCATGCTTGAAAGTTGTTCTTCTTTCAAACAATCAGAGATCTAGGTAAGAAGATATTTACCTTTTAGCTCCCCCTCAAATCATGATAAAATGATTTAGGTCTATTAAGCTCCCCCTGTATATTTGCACAATATCCATATCTTTAAACATTAAAGAACAAGTTCTGATCTGTCATATGATCAGAAGCCACAATCCTTTACATTAAAGTTCGGGTTCTAAACTGAAGTGTTTAGAAGCCATAACTCTTTGACTTTAAGGCCCGGGTTTTGAACTGTTGTGCTCAAAAGCCATTATATTACTTGAGAAGCGAACGCAATACGTGGTGTATACTTGCGCCATTATTGTCCCACATTTTACACGTGTGCATTTTTGCCATCAACATCACTCTTATCATATGTTGGTCACATATCATTAGCAACTGATCTATTCTTACTCGAGCGCTCATGTCTATCAAGATTTTTAGATTATGGATTTTCAGATTTGGTTTCTGCTTGGATTGAGTTAGCTGCCTGGTAATAACAAATTCAAATGAAGTACTGAACCGATGTGTATGAATACTTTACAGTATAAATACAAGATAATTCATAAGTATTGATCTCTGGAAACACACGGTCAGTTAAACATTAAAGTTCAATTATGAAAAACATTTAAAATCACACTTCTAAATTCATAAAATCTTTTGAGAACCAGAAGTGGTTTGAACATTTAAGAAACTTTTTTTCATGCTTGAAAGTTGTTCTTCTTTCAAACAATCAGAGATCTAGGTAAGAAGATATTTACCTTTTAGCTCCCCCTCAAATCATGATAAAATGCTTTAGGTCTATTAAGCTCCCCCTGGATATTTGCACAATATCCATATCTTTACACATTAAAGAACGAGTCCTGATCTGTCATATGATCAGAAGCCACAATCCTTTACATTAAAGTTCGGGTTCTAAACTGAAGTGTTTAGAAGCCATAACTCTTTGACTTTAAGGTCCGGGTTTTGAACTGTTGTGTTCAAAAGCCTTACTCTTTGACTTTGAAGTCCGAGTCTTGAGTTGATTTACTTAGAAGTCATAACTCTTTGACTTTAAGGTCCGGGTTTTGATCTGTTGTGTTCAAAAGCCTTAGTTCTTAACATTGAAGTACGGGTCTTGAATTGTATTATCCAAGAGCCTATGTTCTATGCTCCCCCTTAAACCTTGGGTGCCTACAACACAGTTTTAGCTTTTGGTACCCACTGGTATTTTGGTCCGGATGAGTTAGTTGCAATTCTTATGGGGGTTACATAATAAGAACCATACCAGTAATTAACAAAATTATTACTTACAAAGTCATTTGCTCCACAGTAAGAACAACATATTTTCTTCTGAGCAACCCTGATCAAGTGATTAGTAGAATAAAACATATCAGGATTAACAAAAGATTTACCTTTATGTGATCTGTTCTTTTTGGCATTGGTTGTGGAAGCAAATGCTTTGTCAATCTTCTTCTCATCATCTGAAGAACTCTTCACTCTCCAGACCATCTGATTTTTCTTAGAATTCTTTCCAAGAGATTTAACATAAAAGTTTGCTGAACCATCAACAAATTTATCATAAAACAAATTTGATGGTCTGATCTGATTTGATTTGACAGTTTGTGGTTTGACACTTTTCTTTTTCAAAACATTTTTGTCATGAATGGAACTTGAAGCTGTTTTGAAAGAACAGACTGATTATGTTGAGTTATCAACAGGTGATTGACTAATCACATCAGCTGTTACTTTATCTGACAATTCAATGTTTGCATCTTCTAAGTCATTTATCTTTTTAGTTAAAATGTTTCTTTCATCTGAAAGTGTGTCAAACTTTTGTTTCAAATCAGATCTGACCTTCTTTTCATTTTGGACATCTGATGATAGAACAGTTATTCTGGATGTGAGCTTTGATATTTCAGATTCAAAATGTAAGCGTTCAAGCTCAAAATCTTTTTCCAAGTTCTTGGTTTTATCAGAAATCTCATGAAAGATTCCAACATTTCTCTTTTCAAGTTTCTTCTTTTCAATCTCCAAAGACTTTTTGTTTTCTTGAAAAGCTTTTCTTTCTTTCTCAAGTAAGTCTTGTAGAATAGAGATCTGTTTGGGAAGTTCAGTTGATTTGTCTTCAAGAACTTTTCTTTCCTTAGCAAATGTGTCTCTTTCAGTAATCAAAACTTAATCAAATTCAGACACTTGCTTTGAAAGTTTAAGGCATCTAAGCTCTAAATCCTTCTTCTCTTGGTTAGCTTTCTTGGAAAGTTCAGTCATCTTTTGAGTATAAGATTTCTCCAAATTTGATTTTTCCTTATCTGCTTGGATGCTTTTTGACAGTTCAACATTCTGTATCTCCAAGGCAGATATTTTGTTTTCAAAAGCCTTAAACTTGTTTTGAAGCTTGACTGATTCATCTTGCAATTCTAATGATTTCTGTTCAGTCGTCTTCAGTTGGCTTTGAAGATACGCTTTAGCTTTATCTTCTTTGATACTTTTCATCAAGTCAGCATTTTTTACTTTCAATGTATATGCATTTTTTCAGAGGCCATATACTTTTGTTGAAGCTTAACTGATTCATCTTGTAGTTCTGAAGATCTTTGTTCAGTTCTTTTCAATTGGCTCAGAAGACTTTCAACATAAGATTCCTTCAGCTTGATTACTTCTTCAAGAGACTGAATGGTATTATCTTTTATTCCCATAATTTTCTCTCTATCTTTAATCTCTTTCTCTTTCTCACTGATGATACCTGCAAAATGAGATTTATCCATATTAGCACACTTTTTATAGTCAGGAGTTTTATCAGAATTTGACAAATTTAATTTCAACTCCTGAATCTGCTTTTGAAGCTTTGAATTCTGATTTTTCAATTTGTCTCTTTCTGCTTCTAGAACAGATATCTCAGACATGTACAATACATCCATATCTCTTGGTGACAATACTGTATTCCCTCTCTCATCTGTTTTTGGCATCTTGAAAGATGTATGAGCTTGATTATGAAATGATCGTTCCCAAACAAATCAGAAATGTTGACTAAAAAGTCAAACTTGGATTACAAAAAAAATTTAATTTCAAAAAAAATCTCTCTTGAAACTCGCAGGTCACTAAACTCGCTAAGCACTATTCACTGAGAAACACGCTAATGGTAACGTGCGCGTTTCTAGAACTCGCAGGGCACTAGTAGCGCGTTTTGCTCAAACTCGCATGACGTTGTTAGCGCGTTTCAACACTTAGAAAAAATTTCACGAATTTCAAACTCGCAAGCTCTTCTAGCGCGTTTCGCTCAAACTCGCAAGCTTTGCCTTGCGCGTTTATGAAACTCTCTTGCCTCTGTTAGCGTGTTTTACCCAAACTCGCACGTTTTGCTTGCGCGTTCTTCACTTGACCCTTGCGCGTTCTACGGATGAACTTGAGCGTTTCGTGGATCTTGCGCGTTTTTGACACTTGTTCACGAAATCGATCCAAAAATCGAATCAATCCTGCAAAATAATTCTTGAAATTTCACTAGTATACTCGAAATGCATATTTGAACATTTTTCTATCAATCCAAAATAGCTAAAAACATGAAATTACAGTGCAATTGATCAAAATACAGTGTTCTTGAACTTTTTCAAGAAAAATTCAAAAATCTAAAAATTCAAACAATACAGTGGTTAATTCGTGTACAAGTGTGAATACAAAGTGTTTTCTAACACTAATCGATCACAACTATTACAGGAAAACACACTAATTTCCACAAATCACTAAAATTTTCGATCAAACAGTGAACGTCCAAAAACGAATTCGTGAAAACCAAAATCTTTGAAATCAATCCAAATTTGATACAGTGATCTTTACGAATATGTTTGGTCTCGCTCTGATACCAATTGAAATTGTCTTCCCAGATACAATCAAGCAATTCTCAATTCAATATTTGACAATATGAAGATATAGAGAGAGAGTAGAGAGAGAAATTCTGTAGTCATATATCTGACAATGTAAAGCGTACAATACTTCTAGTTACAAGATTGTTACAAGACAAAGATATTTATACCAAGGACTAAATCACAAGCTTAACAACAAAGTAAACTCTAAGATTGACTAAAACTAAACTTTGACTTTGTTGACTTATCTTGAATTGACTTTTCTTATTAAATTTTGGATACAATAATGCACTAACAGAGGTGATATCCCTCAATTTTTAGAATTATTTGTCACTCTTTTTAACCCATTTTATAACATTTTTCCGTACCCATTTGAGCTTTTCTCGTTTCTTTGGTCTAAAATGTTCCAAGATTTTCTAAATAACTAATGAGATCAAAAAGTCGAATTTTCGTGAAATTTTCATGCGTCGATGTGGCCACAGTGTCACCACTGTGGCAAGTACTGTTCACGTGATTTTCTACAGATTTTGGAATGCCATTTTGGTGAAAGTTCAAGGCTTGCTTGTTGGAGTTAACACCTGACCTTGTGCAAAAGAAGAGGCAAGATAAAGACAATAACTTTGGAGCAAAGGAATACCATTTTGGTGAAAGTTCAAGGTTTGCTTGTTGGAGTTAACACCTGGCCTTGTGCAAAAGAAGAGGCAAGATGAAGACAAAAACATTGGAACAAAGCAACATGAGAGGTCACTCTCATGTTACTATTAACTTTCTTCTTTTTTTCCCTATAAATATCAAGGGAGTTTGGCTTTGGAGGATGATCCTTAACATCTCATATATCACAACACTTGGAATCAGTAGTTGTAGAGCTTTGCATTGTATTTCTAGTTCTTGTAGTAATTTTCTTTAATTTTATTTACTTTCTGTCTACCACTGTGGTGAGCTTGTGGCCACAGTGGTACGTTTACGCTTTATGAAATTTCAGTTTATGCACTTTTTCTTCTTCTTTATTATGTCTTTTAAGCACAATCATCAGATGAATACAAAGCATAATCATCTGAACTAGAATCAGAGGAAGAAGATGAGACATGTTTGAAAATTCGAATTATTTGCTTTCTAGAGTATTTTGAAATTTAATTACAAGTAGCAAATGAATCACTTTTATAAAGTTTGTCTACACATCTATCCCCATCAATCTGAAATTCATCCGATATCTGCTTCGCTCTCCAAATCTGCTTCGTTGACTTGCTCCAAGTCCTATCTGAAAGATTAGAATCAGAAGAATTAGAATTGTCAGAAATGACTTGATCTTGTTTCTTCGACTTCTTTGACCGTCTTCTTTTACGCTTTGGTTTATAATACTGATCATTTAGCGTAAAAGATTCATCAAGAATTTCCGAATTAATATTTAAATCAGAAGAAATAATTTTATCTAAGCAACCAATTTGATCAGACAATAAATCTGAACTTACATCGGAGTTAGAATAATTTTGAGAAAAGATGTCAGATTTAGAAACTTCCATTTTGTTTACTTGACAATCAGAGGAAAGGCTAGAAATAGAATCTTGTTTTTGAGAAAATAATTTTTCTTCAAGACTAGAAGTCATGAAAGAAAGAATAATATCAGATTCAATTTCTTTTAAAATATTTTGATCTTCCATCTTATCTTCAAGATCAATAATTTTGTCTTCTAATATTAAAGGAGGAGTATATTTCTTAGAATCATAAATGATTGGAGAAATATTTTCCTTATCAGATTTATTGGCAAAAATATCAACAAAATCATCAGATACTGAAGACTTGACGGGAGATATTTCATTAAAACCTTTTCTGCCTTTCCTTGATTTATCAGGAAAATATTTTGCATTTTCATATGTGTAAACAAAAGGAATTTCCATTTTCTTGTTATTTGTCCTTTTCTCATTTTCGATTTCTAACACTTGCTTCTCATTTATCCAATCAATTTTAAATTGAGGAGCATATTGAGCAAGAGTTAGATAATCGTATTTATATAAAGTCGGGGATTTTTCGATCGCATTGTTTAAACAATGTGGATTTTCAAAACCAATACCCCATTTTTCTTTTAAAGCCTCATCACTCCTTGGTTTATTCATAAAAATTGTTTGCTCAGATTGGTTTCTTCGATATAACTTTTCTTCTAATTTATTTATTTTATCTGAAAAACTGTCTTTTAAATTGGTCATTTCAGTCAAAGACTCAAGATAAGTCTTATTTGAATTTTTCAAATCATCCAATTTCTTTTGAAAGACTTCTTTAGTATGAATCAAAATAGATTTTTCATCTTTCAAAGAAATTTTCAATTTGTCAATCAAATCTGACTTTTCAGAATTTAAATTCTTTTCAGATAATAACTTTAAGCGTAAATCATGTAAAGCAGTAATTACAACATCCATCTGAGAAGAAATGAAAGTGTAATCAAAATCAGAAATTACCTCGTCTTCATCAGTGTCAGAATCATCATCTGACTGATCATCTCCAACAAAGCACATCTGAGCGATCTCGACATTTGCAGCTTCATCGTCAGAGTGATCAAGCCAGAATTCTTCTACTGCAAGCAAATCAGTTCCACTCTCTCTTTTCTCAGCGAGTTCCAGTTTCTTCCGATAATAAGCCGAATCCTTAACCTTCTTTGCTCGACACTCGTTAGCTATATGGCCTGGCTTTCCACATTTGTAGCAGGCAACAGCTGTCTTTGGCTCAGGCACTTTGACTTTTGAACCAGAAGTGAAGCGAGAAGTATTGGAACTCGAACGTGGTTGGAACTTCTTTTGATAATGTTGAGAAAGAAGGATCATAGCTTTCTGCAGTGCCTCACCATCATCATCAGTTGACCCGTCATAAGCATTATCAGACAATGCTTGATTAGCCAGATGGCTCGTTAGAAGAGCAACCGGGTCCACTGATTTCTTGTTCTTCTTCTCAGTAACAATGCACTCATCTGTCAGCAAGATCTCAAACATCTCTTGAATTTGCATTGTAGAAATTCTGATATCATTCCTCAGTTTGTGATAGGATTTGTTCCATTCAGGTTGAAGCGCATTGAGGAATTTCAGATTTATCTCAAGCTCAGTCTTTTCCACTTTGATTTTCCTCAGATCATTAATCACAGCACATAATCTGTCATATACAGTTTTCAGTGGCTCCCCATCCTTGGCTTTGAATTCTTCAAAGTTATTCATGTACCGAGTATGTCGCAGTTGAGTAGCTACTGAAGAACCAAACATAATCTTTTCTAGCTGTTGCCACATAAGATTAGGATGATTTTTGAAACAATCAATCCTGTTGTAGATAGAGTTTGGCAAGGCTAGCATCAGATTCGCCTTTATATCACGATCAGCTTGATACTCCGATAACTCGTCAGGTGAATATTCTTTGGTAGACTTATATAATCCAGAAGCCAATTTGGGTTTTTCAAATGGTCCTTCAGATAGAATGTTCATCATATCATTTCCATTCTTTTGGCGTTCTATAAAGTTCAGAAACCTATCTTGCCACTGTGTAAACTCATTTTCATCAATCAGCACAGGAGGACGATTTTCTGATCCCAATGACATCATGAGATCGTTCTTGTAAAACTGAACTTGATATGCAAACTTTGCAGAATCCATATATGATAATCTTCAGAAAAATGCTAAGTCTGGACAGATTTGGCGCAAACTAGAAGTTTGCGTGAACCGTATGTAGCGCAAACTGAGGTTGTCGTGACCAGTAGAAGACGCAAACTCAGATTTGCGTGAGACATGGAAGACGCAAAGTCAGCTCTGCGTGAAGAGCTAGTGACGCAAACTGAGTGTTGCGTGAGTAACCAAAGGTGCAAACGTTGATTTGCGTGAGCAATATGAGACGCAAACGAGATTTGCGTGATACACTGCAGACGCAAGATAACTTTGCGTGAGCAGATCGTTGACGCAAATGAAGCTTTGCGTTTGAAGTGAATGGCGAGAACTTGGCTTTTCGTGACACAGAGAAAACGCAAACTGATCTTTGCGTGAGTTAGAGGAAGCGCAAATCACTCTTTGCGTGAGTAGTGGAAGACGAGAACTGAACTTTTCTCAAGCTGAATGAGACGCAAACTTGGATTTTCGCGAGTAAAGAATGACGCAAATGAGACTTTGCGTGAAGAACTTCTGGCGAAAACTTTAACTTTGCTCAACGATCACTGAACTTTGACAAACCTGAAATACACAATTGTAAGACATTAGAAAGAACTAGCGCAAACTAAGATGAACTCGCGCAAACCAAATGATGAACTCGCGCAAACTTTAAATCTAGCGCAAACATGATAGAATTTCAGAAAAACTTTCAAATTTTGATTTTAAAACAGAAATTGATTGAAATTTCTTACACAAATACGATCGAAAACTATTTTCTGACAAATTTCAAGCAAAAACTTCGATCAAAAATCACAAAAACGAAATTTCGAAAAACTAACAGTTCGTAAAATACAACTTTTTCCAGAAATCGAAATATTTCAAAATTGACAATCAAGACATGAATTTCTTGCAAATCGATGTGAATTAAAGATGGTTAGCAATCAAAACCGAATCCAACAAGCCAATTTTCACAAAAATTCATTCAAAAACACGATCAATTTTGATGAAAAATTCAAAAACGAGATTTTCTTGAAAAATTCAAGAAAATCAATCAAATTTTCGAATTAATTCACAAAATCAGATATGAAAAACAATTCTCTCAGTTCTCTCAAGATCTAGATTGGCTCTGATACCAATTGTAAGACCAAGATCTCTAAATCCTAGAGAGAGAAAGTAGAGAGAGCAAGAAAGCGCAAAGTAAGATCTTGTATTGAATGTAAGCGTGAAAGTCTTACAAGACACAAGGACTAAAGGGAATTAAATACCCTTGGCTTATACAATAGATAAAAGCTATCTAAGAACAATATAAGACCAAACCTATAAATACAATGATTACTATAAAATCAGACTTAACAATTATGAGTAGCTAAACCCCCCTTTGGGTGTGGGTGTAAGCTAACCCGAGAGGTTAAAATGTAACACTTGGGTGTTACCGCATTCGGCTAACTTCTCGGTTTGGTCATCCAAGTTAAAGCTTTATATCAATGCGGACAAGCCGATCACTTGTGTGTGTTAATATTAGATCTTAGACCTTGAGAGGGGCGCATCCGAATACGGCTTGGGTGATGCAAGGAGGTTTGAGAAAATCTTCAATAATCGCATAGAGATATGGATTTTTGCATAATCAAACTAACGTCCAGATGTCGCTCGAGTTGGTGTGTCATAGAGATATGCGCATCTCTCCATACTGGCGAGGCTAAGATCTTCGAGATCTACTTAGTGAGATTGGTAAACTGAAAGTTAGCAAGTGTGGTAATTTTATAATAAAACCGTTATCGCAACCGATACGACATCTCTTCGAGAGGAGGAAATCGTGTGGGGTCCATTGCGACCGGTTTTGTTAACCATTCAAGTTATTAAAACACTCTCGGGGGAAACTTACACCCGTACCCGCTTTTTATTATCTCGTTCATTTAATATTTAATATTTCGCTAAAAATCAACCCATCAATTTTATAAATCTAACTTTGCACCGGAAGTTCGTAGAAATCTCTGATTCTTAGTTAAGTCCAATCCCTGTGGATACGATATTTGGTCCTTACCATTATATTACTTGAGAAACGAACGCAATACGTGGTGTATACTTGCGCCATTATTGTGCCACATTTTACACGTGTGCATTTTTGCCATCAACATCACTCTTATCATATGTTGGTCACATATCATTAGCAACTGATCTATTCTTACTCGAGTGCTCATGTCTATCAAGATTTTCAGATTCTGGATTTTCAGATTTGGTTTCTGCTTGGATTGAGTTAGCTGCCTGAGCATCTGCAATCATCAGTCTGGAAAGCTTCTTTTGTGGTTAGACCGTTGAGAGCACTTTACCATTCTTCTGACTTGATCACTCAGTAGTGTGAGCGACTGCAATCATTGTTCTGCTATTTGAGTTGTAATTCAGAATTCTGAGCGCTTATAATCATCAAGTTGATTCGTGATGAAAGGAGTTATGGGTTTGATTATTCAGTTTTCTGGAAAGAGGTCAGTATGAGTATCTTCTATCAGTTGTTGAACAATTGCTTGCCTTCTAACCCTTGCCTTGTAGTGTTGCTACCGGATGCTACCGCCCGTATGCTTATCAGATGAAGTTCTTAAGCTGAATTCTAATTTCAACTCATGGTTCAAAGACAGATAAGATGTTATACACTGAAGATGCACTTGGTTGTCATTCCATAATCCATACATATCATTCTTGTGGGCGTTAAGGAATGTGTTGGGTTTACTAGAGATAAAAGCTGTCTTTATGTGCACTCAGTCGTCTACATCAGATCTGACATTTCAGTTGAAACTCCAAGGATAAGATCTACATTCTAGGGGGAGCTTAAGGATGCTTTGATGTTTATGTAGCACTAAGTTTTCTAAAGTAATCAAGGGGGAGAGGAGCTGAAGCTGGAGCTGATCAGAGAATGATTACTTTACAAAACTTAGGGGGAGAATGTTAGAACATATTTTATGTTCTATTTAGAAGTTTTATAAAGTAATCTACATTTATTGTATTGGGCCTTTTATGGGTTTGGGCTTAATTGTATACAAGGGAGTATGAGATATAAATAGGAATCATGTAGCCTTGTTTTAGGGTTAACCTTTCATTTTGTAATTTCTGAAATCAGTAACAATGTAGTCTCATACGGTTGTGTTGCTCTCTTAGTGTAGTTTTCCTTTTCTACATAATAAACTACTGATTTCTACCCTTAATCTCTTGTTTATCACTCAATCAATACCAATCATGTTCTCAATGGACCTCACAGATCCATAGCAAAAAGTTGAAAAAAATTGGAAATTTTGGAATTTGCGAGATAATAAGAGTATTCAAATGAAAAGAAAGATTGGTGTGATGAAAATATGTTAATATTGGGCTCTATTTATAGGCAATTAAAAAAAATATGAATTTTGATATATTATTAATTTTTAATCTTTTTTTTAATCGAATAAGTCTTATCCTAAAAAAATCTAAATTCAACCAATGACATGATGCCATGTGTCAATTTCATCAAAAAGGCAAACAGACAATCTTAGATCGTCGGGTGAGTTAGATTGACTTTTTTCTTTTCAAAAAGGCAAATTGGTCTTATTCACAATCCGATTGTGGGGATCATAGTTAAATATAGTCTAAACCCCTATAAATGGTTCTAACAAAGTTGACAATCATTATTGTATTCTAATTAACAAAACTAATGTGCGACCCGCGCGATGCGCGATAGTAGTTCTTTTTTAAAGAGTACTTAATCGAGTTAAAATAAAACATAGTTTTCAAGAAAAAACAATTAATGAGATATAATCTAAAACAACGAATGAGAGCATAATTGGAATAATCACAAAAAACTCCTCATAAGCTACTCCAAATAGCTTATCAAAAAGCTAGCTTATAAGCTACTCCAAGTAGCTTATGGTCATCCAAACATATACCCAGAAAATAATCTAGCTTATTTTTGCCAAACAATGCCATAATGTCAACCAAATTAAGCTAATTCCATGAGTTTCTACAAAGACCTAGCCTCCTCCTAATAAATACCCACATCATCCTTCAATTACATCATTTTCTCACCAATGTTGGATGAACAAAACACACCCCATTTCAAATTTTGAGGAATACTCAAATCTCATTAAGTTACCTCATTATCCCTTGGTTGTTCCTTTTATATATGTATATATATATATAGGAAAGTTCAAATGAAAACTCATTTTTCATTGTGCACGTGAGGACAAATCTCAGTTACTCGATCTCTTTTGATCCAACAACTCATATTAAATAGAGTTTTTAATTTTAAAATGCTTAGGGGTAAAAATGGAAGAAAATTTAAACACACGCCTACCATATTTGACTTTTTATTTTCTTTTTTAATTAAAAACTTTTTACCCAATTAAAGTTTAAAATAAATTATCTTAAAAATTACTAATATAAATTACATAAAAAAACGAGAATTTCGTGCTCTTCGATATGACATCCATCTCGATATAGTATTTTTGTTGTTTTAAGCGTTTTTTTACGTGAAATGCTATATATGTGTTATATTCATTATAAATATTTATGTACGTTCAAGTTTGTACAACGCCTCGACACCGTAAGTATGTAACTCGACACCACCTTCTTCAACACTTTCTTCAACGTCATAAGGCATCACGTTTCTTCAACACCGTAACCCAACACCCATCAAGACGAATTGAGAACCTATCGAATAATTATGTTGTGAATCGGGGAACAAAAGAGAGCACGTCACGTCTCCACATCTTCACAGGTCATTGATGTGTTATTCATCATGAATAATGTATCATTCAGGATGAATAATACAACATTCAGGGTGAATAATTCATGATTCATGAATTTGTGTATTATTCGTCATGAAAGTTGTGTAATTCATTCTGAATATTATATTATTCATCATGAATAATGAATGAACGTTCACATTTGTTATTCATACTGAATGTGGGACATCCGGGGATGCGCATACATATTCATAATGAATTAAACCAAAGTTCGGTTGTGAATTGGGAAACAAAAGAGAGTGCGCCATGTATCTACACCTTCACGGGCCATTCATATATTATTCATCATGAATAATGTATCATTCAGGATGAATAATAGAACATTCATGATGAATAATACACGATTCATGATAAATAATACATGAATCATTGATTCGTGTATTATTCATCCTGAATACTGTATTATTCATAATGAATAGTGAATGAACGTTCACCTTTATTATTCATACTGAATGTGGACACCTACTCATGCATGCATATTCATAATGAATATAACACATATATAGAATTTCACGTAAAAACGGTTAAAATGAAAAAAAATCATGAATATTGTATTATTCATCCTGCATATGGTATTATTCATCATGAATAGTGAATGAACGTTCACCTTTGTTATTCATACTGAATGTGGACATCCGAAGACGTGCATGCATATTCATAATGAATATAACACGTATATAGAATTTCACGTAAAAAACGGTTAAAACGAAAAAAAAAAACTATATCGAGATGGATGTCATATCGAAGAGCACGAAATTCTCGCTTTTTTGATGTAATTTGTTTGATTAAAATATTAGTAATTTTTCAGATAAATTATTTTAAAGTTTAAGGGGGTAAATATTTTTTTAATTAAAAATAAAAAGTCAAAGAAGGTAGACGTTGATTCAAAATTACAATTTTGTCATTAATTACTTCCCAATTAACCTTATTATGTATTAACCATTGATTAGTTTTCTATGTTTTGATTAATGGTTAAGATTTGTCCTCATGTGCACAATGAAAGATGAGTTTTCATTTGAACTCACCCCTATATATATATATATATATATATATATATAGAGAGAGAGAGAGAGGCTCATTCATTTGCTAACCGTGACATTGGTGTTAACCGTGCTAACCAATCTCAACTACACATTTCGATGATCCACGGCTCATATTAAATTGAATCCATAGGGGTTGATTTGAAACAATGCACAAGTGCACAGGGTTAATTTGATAAAATAACCATCCCACTTTATTTACGGAAACACGTGTTCAGATCATAAAATCCCTAATATTTAGGGATTTCTTCCCCTAAATTCATTAGGTAAACTTCAAAACACAAAATCTTTAAGAAATCAACAACCAAATTAGCATTGTAGCGTCGAATCCGGAGTAAGCAAAGGGAAACCGTAAGCGACATTCAGATTTATCGAAAAAACGGATTAACTAGCTAAATCTCTCGTCTCAAGGTTCCGACTCGGCTACTTTTTAATCTTCAATCCTTAATTCATGTCATGTAAGAATATTTCAATCTCTTCTTTTACTTGTTTTCTCGACTTGCAATAGATCTTTTGAATTTTTTTTTGAAATATTCTTATGAATGCAACTTGCAGTAGATCTCTTATGATTGCAATTTCATTTTTTTTCTCTTAGTTTCACTTGCTCTAACGTTGTTGTGAGCACCATCAATAATTAGGAATCTGTCAAATTCCTTACTTTAACCATTGGGTAAGGGACATGTTGCGTGCTGGAAATTGAAGTCACAATGCACAGATTTCTGTGATAGTTTAACCATTGGGTTGTATGGTATAAGGTTTTTTTTGTCCATATAGAAATTACATATGCACATTGTACATATGCATATGTGCACATTTGGGTATATCCCTACATAAACTCTAGTCACATATGTATATGTTCACATTTCTCATATATTGAAGTTGCATACTGAATGTGAGTGCATATGTCCATACTGGCATATAGACATGCATATACGCAATGTAATCGTTTTTGGTATCATAATGTGGTCAAGGTTTTCAATAATGCATTTATGCACATTGAGTATGAAGTCCATATGTACACACTACATCTATAGTTGTATGGTATAAGATTTTGTTTTTCCATAGAGAAATTACATATGCACATTGTACATATGCACATTGTACATATGCATATTGTACATATGCATATGTGCACATTTGTGTATATCCATACATAAAATGTAATAACAAACTCATATATGCACAATTCTCATATATGGAAATTGAATACCAAATCTGAAGTGCATATTTCCATACTGGTATATAGACATGCATATATGCATTGTAATTGAAAATGCATATGTGCACATTTGGGGAAATTCATACATGTACTATTATCATACATGCATATGTGTACAACTATCATATATGGATATAGACAGATTTCTCAAATGCATATATGTTCGATGAGGATCAATGTTTGTGCAGCTAGAAAGTTATAAAATTCTTAAAAAAAAGTAAAAGATAACTTCCAAAATTAATAAGATGCAAATCAAAATTTAATTTTAAATTATTATATTTAATATCTAGATAAATACCATATTAACAAACTCCTTAAAATATGGAAACATATTAAATGGGGCGAAATTTTATAAATTCCCATATTACCCTTTCAGATTTAATAGCATTCATCTCATCACATAAACTCTAGGAAGCTTCTGATTGGTCTAAATTTGGTTAGCACGGTTAGCATCAATGGAACGGTAAGGGGACCCTATATATATATATATGTATGTATGTATAGGTCTATATTGAGTCACCCATATTATTGACACAAAAACACTTACCCCTCATTTCTTATATACTCATTTCAAGCTTCAAAATTTGCATCTTCTAAACAATGCGGGATGATACAAAAATAGGGTAGGCTAGATTTAGCAAACCACATGAGTTGACACAAAATCATCCATCCATCTTTTCTTATAGTCACTTCATACTTCAAAACTTTCATCTTCTAACCAATATGGGATGATGAAACTCAACCACATTTCAAGATTTGAGGAATACTCAAACCTCATTATGCCAAGTCATTATCCTTGGTTTCTCTTTTAATATATATATATATATATATATATATATATATATATATATATTAATGATTGATATTGATATATTGGTTGGTAATGTAAAATGAGTCAACTTTATTGGTTATCACAAAGTCATTATTTTAATTATTTGTTATATATATATATATATATATATATATATATATAATTTTTTTGCTAAAATAGGGTAGGCTAAATTGAGTCACCCACATTAGTGACACAAAACACTTACCCCTCATTTCTTATATACTCGCTTCAAACTTCAAAATTTGCATCTTCTCAACAATGTGGGAGATACAAAAATAGGGTAAGCTATATTTAGCCAACCACATGAGTTGATACAAAATCATCCATCCCTCATTTCTTATAGTCTATTCCTACTTCAAAACTTTCATATTCTCACCAATGTGGGATGATGAAACTCAACCAAATTTCAAGGTTTGAGGAATACTCAAACCTCATGATGCAAGTCATTTTTCTTGATTTCTCTTTTAATATATATATATATATATTGATAAAGATTTAAGCAAATATGTTTTTTTTTGAAATAAGATGGTGGTTAAAATTTACATTTGTTAGAGCACATATTTGTTGGATTCAAGATCATAAAGATTGAAGATAAAAGTTCAAGAAGTCAAAGCTTCAAAGTCAACTCTCAAGCATCAAAGTCAAGGTCTTTGTAATTAAGTCAAAGTCAAAGTTTGTGTTTTAGTTTCCTTGATGTTGCTTAGTATAAATAGCTTTGTGCTTGTAATCTTGTAAGATAGATGTGAGTTGTCAGATTAGAAAGTTCATACGAATTAGAGAAAGAGGTTAATAGAATATCATTCTAGAGAGAGAGAGAATGTTTGTAGAGAGAGAAAGTTGAGTTTATAAATTTTGTGATTTGAATCAATGACATGTGATTTCATAGATTGTTCATCTTGATTGTTTTGTTATGATTAGAACTTGAATTTTAGGACTTAACAATTGGTATCAGAGCAGAGAAATTCAGAAGAAAATGGATTAAATTTCAAGATTTGGATCGACAGTTCAAGAACTCGCTAGTCACTGTTCAAGATTCGATTTTCGAGTTTCAGTGATGTTTTTGTTCTAATTTTGGCATCATTGTATTCGATTTTACGAATAGAACATGTTTAGTTTGTATTGTTTCGTCAAATTCACAACAAATCGTGTGAATTTTTGGATTTTTGCGTTTTTAGTTTGAGTTTTTGAAGTTCACTGTGTTTAGATCGACTTTGTAACTTTCTGTGTTTTTGATTGAAATTCTTTGAGTATAATCAGTTCGAATTATGTTCGAGATGAGATCTGCAAAGTTTCAATCAAATTTGTGAAGATTTGGTTCAAATTTGAGTGAAAAGTTGAGTTTTTGTTCGAAGAAACCCAAGAACTTGCTAGATCTCAAGAACTCACAAAAGAAGAACTAGCATCTTAAGAACTCGCAAAGGCAAGAATTCGCAGATATCAAAGAACACGCACGAGACTACGATTTGAATACATGAAGAACTCGCAAGATTTGTCGTGCGAGAAGTAGAAACTCAAAAAACCCTTCGTGCGAGTTTTTACTGTTCATATCATTTAGGGTGCGCGAGCAGTGATCTGCGAGAAGTGTAGTCTGCGAGAAGTGTGTCTAGAGAGAAGTTGTATTCTACGAGTTTCCATTTAGCGAGAAGTGAATTATTGGAAATTTTTCTAAGTCCATAACACGCAAGAGGGTTTTGCGAGAAGTAATCTTGCGCGTTTACGTTTTGCGCGAAGTAAAAAGTGTGAAATTTGTCTAAGTCCATAACGCACAAACATATTGTGTGAATTGTGTGCGCGAAGTGTCAAGAACTCGCACGTAGTTACCTGCGCGAAGCAAGAACTCGCACGAGCCTGCTTGCGCGAACATCAGAATTCGTAACATTCTTTGTGCGCGAACATAGAACTCGCACGTCTCGTTTTGCGCGAAGCTTGTTCTCATATCATTCTTTGTGCGCGAAGTTCAGAACGCGCAAGTTACTGTTTTTGCGCGAAATTCATATTCTTTGTTCTGCGAGTTTCATACTTAGATTTTTTTCTGAGTTTTCTGTAGTTTGAACAAATTTGACTTTTTGTAATATAGGTTATTTCTGAATTTCTAACGATCAAATTCAAGTTTCTTTTTGTAACATACTTTCAAGATGAGTTTTTCTGATGATGATGAAGAGAATATAGCCAAGTTCAGAATAGAGGTCAAAAATCTCTCTTCTTCACTTCTCTATTACTCAAAGCGATCAAAAAGATATTCTGATGAAAGGAAGATACTGAGGGAAGAAGTTAGTGCATTAAAGACAATTAATGAAGATCTTCTGAAATAGACTTCTGGACTGAATGATGAGAAGATACTGAGTTTGAAAGCTGAGAAAACAGAGCTGACAAGAAAAATCTTTGACTTGGAAAATCAAATGATCCAAATCCAGCAAGCATCTGTTGAAAGTTATGAGGAGAAGGTAAAGGGTCTGGAAGATGCTAATGTTGAGCTTCGAAAGAAAATATATGATTTGGAACAAAAGATGGTCAAAGATAAAGATGATTTTGAGAAAGAAAAGAAAGAATTTGCAAAGAAATTCTCAGAGTTTATAGAAAAAAGTGTTGAAGAGAAGAAAGCAGTTGAGCTCAAATGTACAAAGCTTTCTCAACAAATTTCAGATTTTGGGAAAGTCATCATTTTGGAAAGAGAAAAGTTTGCAAGGAGAAAAAGATCATAGAACAGAAGAATGTTGGATTCTTTAAAGAGATATTTGATGGAAGAAAGAATGTAGAGAAGGACTTTGAAGAAGAACGGAATATATTTGAATCAGTGATAAAGAAGCTTACTGAGAAGCTATTTGAACTATCAAAAAGTGCACTGAAAGAGCAAAAAGTGAAGTATGAATTCAAGAAAGAGATTGACCTGCTTGTCAGAGAAAGAGACAGTTTATCTTCAAAGATAAAAGAGCTTGAAGACATTGTTTCAAAGGTTGTGGTGACTGAGCAAACGACTCCAGAGTCAAAAATCCACAAACCTAGAAATAGTTTAGTTGGTTCTAACAAGACAGACGCATGCTCACATAAGAAAATTGTTTCTACAAAAAGGTCAGTTAATTCATTTGATCAGATTCGTACTACTAACATTTTCTATAATCAAAATGTAGATGGTTCAAATACATACAGAAGAAGGAGAAGAAGGAGAAAAAGGGAATATAAAGAAGAAAAACTGATCTGGAGAGTAAAACCAGCTGATGATGAAAAGCAAGATGAGAAGAGAGATGAGAAGAAGGAAGAAAAGAAAGGAAAGAAGGAAGAGAAGAAATGTAACAAATCATTTGTACATGCATCAACAGCCAAGAAGAACAAAGTGCATAAAGGTAAACCTGATCTTGCTTATTCGAGAGATCAATTGATCAGGTTGTCTAGAAAAAGGTATTGTTCTTATTTTCATACATATGATTTTGTTCATAAGTCGAGTGGTCATTACTGGTATGGTTCTTACTCTATTACTCCTAATAGAACTGCAACTCACAAATATGGACCCAAATACCAATGGGTACCAAAACGAAAGGATGATTTTGTGTTGCAGGCACCTCAAGTCAAGGGAGAGTAAGAGAACCGATGTTGAGGCTTCTGAATACTACAGTTCAGGACCCGTACTTCAATGAAAGGAGTTTGACTTCCAAACACAACAGTTTAGGACTCGCTCTTCAATGATTAAAAGAAATGATGCTCCCGTGCTGATAAGAGGTTGTACTCCAATACTCAAATGAGGAAATCAATCTTCAAGGGGGAGTATACATATATTTTTCTAGAAATATGTATTCGGAAGATATGACGATCTACAATTCAAAAGGGAGTTGTATCTGATCTCTATCATGTGCTTTTTCACTAACATATTTTAGATGCATATTTTCAAGGGGAGTATGGATTATGACTTCTGATTACTTCAGATCAGAACTCGTACATTCAAAGTTTTACTACTTTATGTAATTTTATTTTTCAATAAAGCTGTGAATAAAGTTGCTTTGACTGACTTTGTGACTGATGCGGGTTGAGAGGATACTTAATGATCATATTATTATGACTTTAAGCTGACTTCATGAGTTTAAGACAGATCGAAAAGGTTTATTTCTATTCTTAATCGCATATATGGTTGAAAGAAGGACGACTTTCAATCATAGAAAAATGTTCTTAAATGTTCAAACCACTTCTGATTCTTAAACGATTTCATGAATATAGAAGTGTGATTTTAAATGTTTTCATTTTATTTGTGCTTTCATGATCAACAAACCGTGTGTTTCCAAAGATTAATACTTGTGTATTATCTTTTCTATATACTGTAAAGTATTCACACACACCGGTTTAATATTTTGTTGAATATGTTCTTACCATGTCTCTAAATTGAACCAAATTTTTCGATGGTAAGACACCCCGATTGTTATTCAAAGTTTGAGTGTGATTTTATTTCTAAACGTTCTTTCAAGAATGTCTATATTTTTTATTCATATAGACAATATCAATTTTTGCTGACCAAAGCCTTGATTGTTATATCATTCGTATTTGATCTTTTTCATACAATGTCAGATTTTCAAACAAGTTTCTTGTATTCATTTCATTCATTCAATTATCTTGTTTGAAAAGTCTTCAATGTTTAAAAATGCTCAAATCTTCATGATTACATCTATGAGCATACATATATCTGACTTGTATTTCATATTTTGTGCTTTAACTGATAAGTTAAACCAGTTGAGCAACAATGTGCTTTAATAGGAAAATATGGGTTCATTGTGTAGGACTTAAATGAAACTTCTATGGATTCACATTAACCAGTGTTTCCTACCCAAGAAGTTAATCCTTAGTGATCGAGTGTGAGGAGTCAAAAAGAAATGAGTGTTGGTTGTGTGACGAGGTAAAATGAAAAAGAGAGTTTGGTTAGAAGCGAGCTCAATGTTTAAAAAGAAAGAAGGTGTGAGATCAGAGTAAAAGAATATCAAACTCTGCACCAATTTTTTTTGAGTCGGGCAACTACATTACTAGTGTTTCACAATTCTTCGTGAACATTATTGAAAAAAGCAACTAGCCCATGCCAACTCTTGATAAAAACCCCACCAGCCACTCATTTTCTTCTTAAAAAGAAAGTGTTTCATATTTCAAGGGGAAACAACATATACTCTATCTGGTTTTCATTTGGAAAATCTGGATATTGAAACAGAAGGAAGTCTGCCCCACCTTCGCACATCGATCATGCACAATTGAGTCGGTGTTTTATTACTGTTGTCTCAGTGGTTTACACAATGTTGAGCCTTATATAAGCAATCATCATGTGCTTAATTTTTTCTAACACTTGCACAAACACACAAGGAAATTTGTTTTTCTTGTCATAACATTCATAGAAATATCTTTGTGGTGTTTCGATGATTGAATGGAAGCCCTGGGGAGTGAACATCATAAAAGTTCCTTTCCAATGTGTATTCGTTACACACAGTAACTTTGTGTTACTGACAGGCATTTTAACTGATTCATTTGTTGATTCAGGTGTTATATTCCAATTTGTCTGAATTTGAAAAGATTCGGATAAATATATTTTGGATCGACAAAGAATCAGAGGCTCAATTCAAAAGATCAGTGGTCAGAATAGATAAAGACATTTCTTGGAGAAAGTTTTGATGATCTCAATGCCGCAATCATCAAAAAGGGGGAGAAGAGATCAAGAAATGTTGGTTGATAAGAGAAGCTATTATCAGATATGGGGAAGAGATATTCAAGATTATTCAAAGCGTTTAAAGAAATGTTCAAAGATTGATTGTTGAAAGCTGAAAGAGTTTGAAAAAGTTTTATTTGAAGATAGTTTTGCAAAAGCAAATTGTGCTAAATCTGAAGATAATTTCTTTTCAAGTCTGAAAGAGAGGTTTGTTTATAACCTTGGGGGAGAATGATATTATTTGTAACACCCGAAGTTTCAGGATGTATCCTCGACGATGTTACGGGAGTCGTTTGGCTCTTGGGTCGTAAAACTATCGGGAAATCAGGTAAATTTCATAATGGAATAATCGGGAATCGAATCAGGTGCAAAAGACACGAGAAATGGAGTTTTGGGCTGCCGCAAGTTGTGGCGCGACTTTGGGTCGCGGCACAAGTCGCGTAACTCACTGGAAGTGAGTTTTTCAGGAAACGGGCGACTTACACCGCGACTTGCAAGTTGCGGCATAAGTCGCGGGGTCTGTCTGATGGTTTTTAGTCGCGATTTTAGGGCTTCAAACCTCATTTCTCTCATATCTTCTCCTTCCTAAAGTCGTTTGGAGTGACTCTTGAACCTAGGGTTTCGTCCTTTGGAGCTTTTCAAGTAGAGAAGGAGATAGATTGAAGTTATTGGGTGAATCCAAGATTTTATAACCAAGGTAATCTACCCATCTTTCCATCTATAAAGTTAGGGTTTGGTGTTCTTCATCTTGTTTTGCATTCCTAGGGTTTGGTATAACTTTGTGAATGTTTGTGGTAGTGGATCTATAGAAAGCTTGGAGCTAGTGAAAGGATTCAAGATCTTCTCTCCTAAGGAACTCAAGTTGTGGGTAAAACCTAGATTTAGTCTAAATCTAGCAACGTGAGTTCTAGTTGCTTTGATAAACTGTATATATGTCAAAATGCACATATTTAGGGTTTTTAAAAGTATATCCATGAGTTACTTCATTTTGATAAGTTTTTGTGAATATTTGTACACTACACTTATTTGGGGATATAAATCTTTGAAAATGGGTTACGTTATTTTATAAGGTGTTGAGTCACAAAAAAGGAGATTTTGATCCACCACACTTGTTTCTTAATCATTTGAAGTATTTGGGTATTGGGTTGTTTGAGTCACTAATATGAAAGTATTTGGAGTACAAATGGTTTTAAATGGAATTTTAGTGTGGGTTGGAGATTTTAAAGAGCGGCCGTGGAAATATGGTCATTTGGGGTTTTACTCAACCTACGGGTTTATATTTGAAAACTTTGATTCATTTGACTTTAAAAGTGTGAGTTGTTAGGATGGCTACCTTTTAAATTGGGGATATTTGGAAAAGTTGTACATCGGCTTGTATAGCCATATTGGCTCTATTTGAGTACTCAAATGTTTATGAAGCCTTTCAGCTTGAATTGTACCTTAACGAGTTTTGGGACGTTGTCTGGTTTAAACGGTTGCTTTTGGAGTGTTTCATGGAAAAACAATTATTATACAAATGTTGGTCATTACATATTTTGGATGCGTTAGTTCATTCATACGGAGTCATGTAATGTTTAGACTGTAATGCATTGGATCCATAGGCATATGAGTCGTCATGTTCATCATGGAGTTTTGATATCCATGTTTGAGTCTAGTGAGTGGTCCCCAAGTCATGTTGTTTATATAAGCTTGCGGTGGTGCTCTTGGAGAACCGTATACGGAGCTAAGTCTTGCGGTGGTGCCCATGGTGAGCCGGATACGGGGACTTGTGACTTTGTGGTGAGACTCATTTAGAGGTCGAGTAGACACTAGGATCAGTGGTGTCTTGCGGTGGTAGCTCAGATGAGCCGGATACGGGGAACCATGGTCTTAAGTGGAACTCGAGAACGTTGATACGTGGCTTAACTTTGTGTGCCCACCACATTCGATGGAATCGGGTATCCCCCGTCACTGAAAGATGTTATTTGGAGTATTACCTTACCTTTACTTTCGGTGTTGAAACGTACCATTTGGTTTATACAAAGAGTCTTTTGGTGAAATACCGCGTGGGTGCGTTTTGGGGAAATTTGGATGTCGAACCACTATCTAAAATGGGTATTTGGAAATGAGAAGTGACTTGGTTTACAAATGAAGTCTCTTTATAATCAGAATTTCGGGAATGGTCTTATTTTAAGTAAAACGTTAGTTTTATATGTTTTATGAATTACGCGATGTAAACTGCTTTAACTCACTAGGCGTTAAGCCTAACACTTTTTCTTTCGACATGTATATCAGGTCTTAGATGGATCTGAGTGGCGAGTAGAGCTTGGTAGAAGTTCCGGTAGGATGACGGTAGTGATGTCATCACGTTTGGTGAAGATAGCAGCTTTGGTGGTGTTAGTAACATTCGATTAATGTTGTCCCCGTTTGTAGGACTAGATAGTTCCGTTAGAACTCTGATGCGTTGTTGTAGCGATTCTTCCTTGTAACCTTAGAGATTTGTTATTTCAATTCTATGTATTTAAGAGTTTTCGGAAGTTTTAATTTGTCTGCTATTTTCGAATTTTAGGGGTGTTACAAGTTGGTATCAGAGCTCTAGTTTAAGTGAACTAGGTATGAGATTTAGATGCCTAGACTTAAGCTGATACTTTAAGTTATGACTTGTTCGTCATGGATAGAATTGTTAAGATGGGAGTGAGTTGTTGTGGTCGTCAGGAATGCACTAATTAGGAGTCGTGGCTATGGTGACGAGGATTCTTATGTATATTATGTTCATAATTTGACTTAGCTATTGCTATTATGAATACAATGTTACGTAAGTGTGCTTGACTCTTCCATTATTACGATACTTGATGTGTGTAATAGTACGTCCTAGATGCTTATATAGTATTGGTCTAAGATTATTAATCTCATTCTCGTGTGTGTCAGAAAAGAATGGCGGATGCAAGGAGAGAAGCACAAACTCAAGAGGTGAGTCCTCAAGGTGAGTTGTTGGATGGCGTGGTACAGTTGATGAAATCGGCTATGGAACAACAAGAGGAAAGAATAATGAAGGCGTTAGAGGTCAGAGATGCCAATGACCGGAGACGTGAAGTAATTAATGAGCTTGATGTGCGGAGTCTCGGTGGCACCGAGAATTTGATCCGGATGGAGGATCTTGTTGCTGCTAATATAAAATATAGCGAGAGGGCCCGCGCATACAAGAACTTTCTGTGCAGCAAGCCGCCGGAGTTTTCGGGGACTAACAGTCCGGTGGCGTGCTTGAATTGGATACAAGAGATGGAACAAGCTTTTGACACTAGTGAGTGTGAGGAGGGACAGAAGGTGAAATTTGCCTCCCGCATGATGAAGGGACGAGCTCTTACTTGGTGGAACGTCACCAAAACCGCTATGGGGACTGCTATGGATTCATCACTAACGTGGGATGCATTCAAGAAGGAAGTGTTGAACGAATATTGCAGCGAAATGGCGATAGACAGAATAGAAGAGGAGTTCCGAGCCCTCGAGAAGGGAAATATGTCGGTAAGAGAATACTCCAATCTATTCATGGAGAAATTGGATTTAGTGGGGATGTCGTTCCGAGTGAGAAGGACAGAGTCAAGGCTTATATGAACGGACTGGCAGCCAACATGAAGGCGATTGTTCGAATTTCTAAAGCCTCCACCCTCCGGGGAGCAATCGAAGAATCATAATTCATGGAAGATATGAGCATCCGAAGTAGTAAAGAAGAAGCGGCGACTAAAGAAAAGAGAAGACGGGAGGACCAGTGGAGTCCATCCCAAGAGCGCAATGATCATGGCAAGGAAAGGGAGGTTGGCCATCGTAGGAAATCAAAGTGGTGTCAAGGGTGCCGAGTCAAGCATACAGGTAGGTGCAATCCCAACCCTATGTCATGCCTCAAGTGTGGAATGTTGGGTCACTCTCACCGTGATTGTTCCATCAAGGTCACTATCTGTTTTATGTGTGAAGATACGGACCATGTCAAGAGGGACTGCCCTCGTGCAGGGATCAGAGAAGGATCGGGAAGTGGACACAGTATGCCTAGTCTGGAGTGGCACGTCGGTGGCGACAGGTGCATTTCCCATTCGTTTCGTTTCGTCAGATAGTTAAGCTGTTGTGTTCGAGTTTTTATTAGAATGGTTTGCCGCTACCTCGTCCGGCGGGGTAGGTTGTACCACGTGTGGTAACAGATGCTAAAGAACGATGTTATTAGCATTCCTAGGAGCCCTATAGAGGACCGGTAAAGGGGCTTTGGGTGTTAAGTCATGTAGTCGAGGCTTGAATCGTTAATAGATAGGGAGTAGGAGCTTTGAGAGATAAGCGTCGGGCTTGGTGACCGATCGATGTATTTGTTTTAATTAAAAACTAACGCCGGAATTATAAAATTGAATATGTTAGTATTCGGAGTTGTATAGTATTGGAGTTAGAGGAGGTCTCTTGTTGCGAGTCAACTATCGGTTTGCTCGTATAGGCCAAGGAAATGCTTCCACCCGTAACCGTAGGAGATGTCGTAGCAAGAGACCGATAAGAACTTGGGATGTCTTTAGGAGCTAATAAGATGAACAGTAGAGGATAGTTGATCAAAGGACGCAAGGAAGATCTGTGCGTCGTTTTGGAAGACCTTGTCGGGCGGACTTTTAAGAATTAATGAGTCTAGGGGTTGGTTGACTCAAGGCTATCGCGGAATTGCAGAACCAACCGAATCCTAGACTTAAGCTTCTGGCTTATTATAAGGTATGACACCCTCTAAAATGTTAAGATAAATCAACCGTCGAGTAGTGCCGATGCTCGGCTAGGCATGACCAAGTATATAGGTTGGAGTGCAATCAACTAGGAGGCTAGTGTGGCTTTCTAGGCAAAAGGTAGAAGTAAGTTGTAAATGCCGTAAGGATTGTGGAACTTTGGAAGATTGTTGACTCTAAGAAAGGTTGGGAACCTTGGCAACCTCGTTGGTGACTCGTGTTTAGGGTTTTGCTTTTGTTTGTTAGTGATTTTACCTCTTGTAAGTGTGCTAGGTTTCCTTGCAGTTTGTTTGGGCGAGAGCAAAGTTGAGATCAGTGGTGGTCTTAGGAATGATCTCAGAGTTGGGAGTGGTATCCCTAGGCTTGGGTCCTCGTTAGAGAGCCTTGTGGCAAGGGCTATCCGTAGGGTTGCTTTTAACCCGTGCTTTAAGTTGGAGTTCTAAGTGAGTCTACCAGAAGGAGCGAATCGTTGGTACATCCTTTGAGGATGTGGGGATCGGTAGGTCGACGACTCTTCACAAAACCTCGTGGAACAAGGTATAGTTGAAGGTTTGGCGATCGGGTAACCGCCCAAGTCTTTCTGGTGAAAGACTGTGGGAAGAATCGTTTTGCTCAATAAGGTGGTGGAACAACTTCTCGTAACCCCTGTTCTGTGAGCACGAGGATGTGTTGCGAAGTAAAAAGGGTGTAGTACCCCTTAACCAATACTTGTCGTTGGTAAGAATTGCTAGTAAGAACGAGGGATATGTTTTTCAGCTATAGAGCCAAACTCTGAGTGTGGCTCATTTTGGTAAATTTTGGATTCGTTAACAATGCCCCGTACCCCGTGGAGTTTTCGGGATCTCGGGTCAAGATTTCGAGGACGAAATCATTTTCAAGGTGGGGAGGATTGTAACACCCGAAATTTCAGGATGTATCCTCGACAATGTTACGGGAGTCGTTTGGCTCTTGGGTCGTAAAAGTATCGGGAAATCAGGTAAGTTTCATAATGGAATCATCGGGAATCGAATCAGGTGCAAAAGACGCGAGAAAAGGAGTTTTGGGCTGCCGCGGGTTGTGGCGCGACTTTGGGTCGCGGAACAAGCCACGTAACTCACTGGAAGTGAGTTTTTCAGGAAACGGGCGACTTACGCCGCAACTCTCAAGTCACGGCATAAGTCGCGGGGTCTGTCTGATGGTTTTTAGTCGCGATTTTAGGGCTTCAAACCTCATTTTTGTCATATCTTCTCCTTCCTAAAGCCGTTTGGAGTGACTCTTGAACCTAGGGTTTCGTCTTTTGGAGCTTTTCAAGTAGAGAAGGAGATAGATTGAAGTTATTGGGTGAATCCAAGAGTTTATAACCAAGGTAATCTACCCATCTTTCCATCTATAAAGTTAGGGTTTGGTGTTCTTCATCTTGTTTTGCATTCCTAGGGTTTGGTATAACTTTGTGAATGTTTGTGGTAGTGGATCAATAGAAAGCTTGGAGCTAGTGAAAGGATTCAGTATCTTCTCTTCTAAGGAACTCAAGTTGTGGGTAAAACCTAGATTTAGTCTAAATCTAGCAAGGTGAGTTCTAGTTGCTTTGAAAAACTGTATACATGTCAAAATGCACATATTTAGGGTTTTTAAAAGTATATCCATGAATTACTTCATTTTGATAAGTTTTTGTGAATATTTGTACACTACACTTATTTGGGGATATAAATCTTTGAAAATGGGTTACGTTATTTTATAAGGTGTTGAGTCACAAAAAAAGGAGATTTTGATCCACCACACTTGTTTCTTGATCATTTGAAGTATTTGGGTATTGGGTTGCTTGAGTCACTAATATGAAAATATTTGGAGTACAAATGGTTTTAAATGGAATTTTAGTGTGGGTTGGAGATTTTAAAGAGCGGCCGTGGAAATATGGTCATTTGGGGTTTTACTCAACCTACGGGTTTATATTTGAAAACTTTGATTCATTTGACTTTAAAAGTGTGAGTTGTTAGGATGGCTACCTTTTAAATTGGGGATATTTGGAAAAGTTGTACATCGGATTGTATAGCCATATTGGCTCTATTTGAGTATTCAAATGTTTATGAAGCCTTTCGGCTTGAATTGTACCTTAACGAGTTTTGGGACGTTGTCCGCTTTAAACGACTCGTTATGGAGTGTTTCATGGAAAAACAATTATTATACAAATGTTGGTCATTACATATTTTGGATGCGTTAGTTCATTCATACGGAGTCATGTAATGTTTAAACTGTAATGCATTGGATCCATAGGCATATGAGTCGTCATGTTTATCATGGAGTTTTAATATCCATGTTTGAGTCTAGTGAGTGGTCCCCAAGTCATGTTGTTTATATAAGCTTGCGGTGGTGCTCTTGGAGAGCCGTATACGGAGCTAAGTCTTGCGGTGGTGCCCATGGTGAGCCGGATACGGGGACTTGTGACTTTGTGGTGAGACTCATTTAGAGGTCGAGTAGACACTAGGATCAGTGGTGTCTTGCGGTGGTAGCTCAGATGAGCCGGATACGGGGAACCATGGTCTTAAGTGGAACTCGAGAACGTTGATACATGGCTTAACTTTGTGTGCCCGCCACATTCGATGGAATCGGGTATCCCCTGTCACCGAAAGGTGTTATTTGGAGTATTACCTTACCTTTACTTTCGGTGTTGAAACGTACCATTTGGTTTATACAAATAGTCTTTTGGTGAAATACCGTGTGGGTGCGTTTTGGGGAAATTTGGACGTCGAACCACTATCTAAAATGGGTATTTGGAAATGAGAAGTGACTTGGTTTACAAATGAAGTCTCTTTATAATCAGAATTTCGGGAATGGTCTTATTTTTAGTAAAACGTTAGTTTTATATGTTTTATGAATTACGCGATGTAAACTGCTTTAACTCACTAGGCGTTAAGCCTAACACTTTTTCTTTCGACATGTATATCAGGTCTTAGATGGATCTGAGTGGCGAGTGGAGCTTGGTAGAAGTTCCGGTAGGATGACGGTAGTGATATCATCACGTTTGGTGAAGATAGCAGCTTTGGTGGTGTTAGTAACATTCGATTAATGTTGTCCCCGTTTGTGGGACTAGATAGTTCCGTTAGAACTCTGATGCGTTGTTGTAGCGATTCTTCCTTGTAACTTTAGAGATTTGTTATTTCAATGCTATGTATTTAAGAGTTTTCGGAAGTTTTAATTTGTCTGCTATTTTCGAATTTTAGGGGTGTTACATTATCCTTGGAGAACAGACTTTGGGAAAATTGTTGAAGGTTTAAAGACAAAGTTTATCAAAGAAAGGAGAGATTGTTTTAAGCAGAAATGGGGAGATTGTTTTTCATTGATTATGTTTATTTCTGAAGATGATTTGAATTGTCAAGAAATCTACAAGGTGGAGATAAAGTTGATTAAAGGTGGAGATTATATAAACTGAGTTTGAAGAGAGAAGATTGAATTGCAATATCTTTTTAGAGATGATCTTGATCTAAATGGGGAGAATGTTAGAGCACATATTTGTTGGATTCAAGATCATAAAGATTGAAGATAAAAGTTCAAGAAGTCAAAGCTTCAAAGTCAACTCTCAAATATCAAAGTCAAGGTCTTTGTAATAAAGTCAAAGTCAAAGTTTGTGTTTTAGTTTCCTTGATGTTGCTTAGTATAAATAGCTTTGTGCTAGCTTGTAATCTTGTAAGATAGATGTGAGTTGTCAGATTAGAAAGTTCATACGAATTAGAGAAAGAGGTTAATAGAATATCATTCTAGAGAGAGAGAGAATGTTTGTAGAGAGAGAAAGTTGAGTTTATAAACTTTGTGATTTGAATCAATGACATGTGATTTCATAGATTGTTCATCTTGATTGTTTTGTTATGATTAGAACTTGAATTTTAGGACTTAACAACATTTAACCAACCTAAGTATTTCACATATGGATTCATAATCTCCACCTTTTATATATTCACTAATATTTTCCAAACTTTCTCTCCTCCATCAATGTGGGACAATCAACTTAACTCACAATCCAATATTTGAGAAATAATAAATAATAATCTTGTTTTACAAAAAAAGAAAAATAGCAAAAATGAGCCAACTATATATTTTTAAACAAATGTTTTTGGAAATACGATGGTTGTTAAAGTTTACATTTAACCAATCTCAACATTTCACATTTGGATTCGTCATATCCACATTTTATATATTCACTAACATTTGCCAAACTTTATTTACTCCATCAATGTAGGACAACCAACTTAAACTCGCAATCCAAGGTTTGAAAAAATTTCAATCACATTATGCCAAATTATTCACCTTGGTTACTGTTTTGTCATTTCTTTGATATTGGTAAATATATTGATTTCAATTCATTATTTTCTCCTTTAATATACTCACTAACATTTGTTATTATAATAATAAATAATAATATTTTTTTACAAAAGAAAATAGCCGAAATGAGCCAACTATATACTTTTAAACAAATATTTTTTGGAAATATGATGGTGGTGTTGTAAGATTATGTGTCATCATCAAAAGAAAGTGATTGATATAATATTTTCCTAGTATTAGAATTTACCATAATGACTGTTTCCTTTTCTTTGTAAACTTCTCCCTATTTAAAGGGCTTATGATTAATGAGAATTACAGATTTCATTGTCTCTCTATTCTGTTGTTATTATGTTTCATTTTTCCTTTAACACGTTATCAGCACGTACGCTTAATCAACCGATTTAGTATCAGTCCTCCACAGCGATCAGGCAGGTATTTCTCGATTTTTGCGACTGTTTTCTGATTTATGCTATTGTTTTGCTATTTCTCATCTTCGGATTTCTGCTACTTATCTCAATTTGTGCATTCTGATTTTTTGATACTGGTCTCAATTTCTGATTTCTGATTTCCGAGTTCTGATTATTGATACTAGTTTCAATTTTTTGCTTTTTGTTCGAGTATTTCTGATTTGTGTTGTGCATCACACTCTTGTACCTTCCATTGCCATTGGTAATCTCCTGCAATTCGGTGCATAAAACCACTAGGTTAAATCAATTTATCCAATATTTATCTTCCTAATTTGTTATATTATTTATTTATTTGGCTTGAAAAAATGGAAAGTTTTCTGTACCTGAATTTATGGATCGACCATTTTTTTTCTTTATTCCTTCTCTATAATTCAGTGATGGATCAAAGAACTTTGATGACTGTAGTTTGGATTTTAATTAACGTAATATGAAATATAATAAAAGTTAGATTAAAGAAAAATAGAAACGAAAAACTATTTGTTTTTCTATAACTAATGAGTATATTTCTTCAGGAGCCTAAAGTTTCATCGTGGATTAAATTAGTGCAAATATTCCCATTCCATGTTTTGTGAGTGAGGAGGGGTTAGAGATAGCAACATTCTATTTGAATGAAAATATTTGAGTATTTAATTATTGTGTTTAAATGTTTATTAATTTAATTGTGTATTACTTTTTGCATTGATTTATGTATATATTATTCAAATGTTTATCCTAATTAATAATTATTATATTTCAAATGCTTATCTTGGTTATATATTCCTACTCATTAACCTCAATCTTATAAATTATCCTTGAAATTTACAATTCCAACCCCCATAACTTTTGTTATTTTGCCAAAAAAAAAAATCCAAAAATAGCATGAAAATGTTAAATTCAAACATTTATCTTGATTGTGAGTTCCTACTCATAATTTTAAACTATATAATTAATTTTTGGAAGTTACACTTATAACCCCATATATATTGGTCTTTACCAAAAGCTCCAAAAATACTATTAATGTATCAAAATATTAAAATTGGCTTCATATGCCAAACTCATAGTCATTTTGGCCTCATGACAAATGCTCTATAATTAATAATGTTATATCTAAATGAAATAAATCACAAGATATCGACTGGATTTTGTCAAACGGGTGTAAACATCCCTAAGGTTTCTAGGGACTTAAGAAATCCATATGATTCCCCTACTACTTGGAAATCCAATAGATTGAGTGATTTATTTTCGCAAATTAAAATATTGATGAATTATTATCAACAAAATATAAGCATACAAAAATCCAATATTGTTATTATAATGAAATTTCATAACCAAAATCCATTTCCTTATCAAAAATAAAATCATATATTATTCTTTATATATGTAAATGGTTGAAACAACTCATCCCAAAATCAACGTCGTAAACTCAAATGAATCTGAGTATCATAAATGAGTATATAAACCTCCTTTTGAAAAGGTACAAGAAAATACCTAAACTCCATCAACTCCCCAATTGACTCTAAAACCAACCTCTTGAAAAGGTACAAGCAAATACCCTCATGTTTTGAGACGTCATATAAATCCTAAGTTTCATAGGAATACTTTTACTAGAAACCCCAAAGAAATGTGGGATGTCCCGAAAGGGATAATCGGGAGTACTCATGAATATGTACTTCCCGAACTAATCGTACAGTGGAATGAAACCCACTTACTCGATTACAAAAAGGTAACTGGTTTCAACAAAGAAATGTTATATCCAAAACGCGTCTCAATCTCTGTGGCAAGGAACTCACAGAAGATGACATGATTCTTAACATTATTTCCACCTTTCATATATCAAAAATATTAATGAACTAATATAAGTTGGAAAGTAACATTTAGACAAACTCATCAACCTACTGCAAATGGTTGAGAGACATAACAAGATTCTTTCGAATAACAACACCACATATGTCAAGACAAAGAAAATTCTCGAGATCAATAATTAAAGCATTAAAGGTGGAAACAACTCCAAAGAACAGAGAGTTAAAAACAATTTCACACATGTGACATTTATGCAATATGTGGACGAAACCCTAAAACGGGGTCAGGGTCTTGGTAAGAGTCGGGAATGATTTTTCAACATATGGAGTAGAGATACAACTACCGTCCCAGATGAAAATGGACAGTCAAAAAAAAGTGCTCCTGTCAATTAGGGAACAGGTTAAAAATGAACTATATCATATTAATTTAAGAATGATAAAGTATAGATTTCTTTGAAATTTATTTTATAGTAGTTTAATTAATTTCTTTTGCTTAAGTAAAATCGAATATGTAACCATTATAGATGTAAAGAAATACATCAAAACAAATACAAAACTTTCAATATTCTTCGTTCCGTATAGGAATGTATCGAGGAGAACTTGATTTTTTGTAGGACATATTCCACAAAATCTAAAATGATAGACAAATACTTATTTTATAATGCATTCAACCGAAATACTTAGACGATGAACTGCCATTTTCTTGTTGGTACAAGATCAATAGGAACCTCGTAAAGATATTCGTATCAAATGAAAATTATAATGGAAATGAGCATATATACATAAGTTCTAATGAATATGAAAGTAAACATATATCATGGAAACTATGTGTCAAACTAGCTAGTAGATTATTGAGTCATCGAAACATTTTTGTCACCAATAAAGAACTTTAGGGAAATGGCACATATATGTTTCGACATGACCATGTGAGACTCCATTGTTATGACATAGTGATCCGTGTATTGCAAAATACACATAGGCACATTCTCTTTCGAGTGATAGGCAAAACGAGGCAAATTGCAACTGTTGACTTCTGCTGCATAAGAAACAACATTGCCATCATAATATGCCCTCTCGAATACCTAAAACTTTTGTATATACCTTAATCCTTAGCTAAGACAGGAATGAGATCATCCTAAAGCTAAGGACAAAATACAAAAATATTCCATTGTTACAATGAATACAAGGTGATATTTATGGACATAAACATCCAGAATGCGGACCATTAAAACTTTATGGTCCTGGTTTCGACACGATGAAAGCATGTCGTATTATTGTCCACATGAAATTGTTGGTCTCGGAGGTGCTTAACAAGTTTGTAGAAGGGGGGGGGGTTGAATACAAACACATAATTTAAAGTTTAATATACTGTTTATTGATAAATCAAATACAATTTACAAGTTTGTTGCGGAATAAGATTAAGATAGACTCAATCTAAACAAACTTAAGAAACACTAAGATGGTTGCACAAGAATATAGAGAAGGGGGGATTGAGAGTATAGAAAACAAGGATTTCTATAATGTAGAAAGATGAAGGTCAGAGGTGAGCACCCCCTCAGATGGAGAGGTAATCTTTCTATTTATACCCTATGCATTAAATGCGTGGCAGGGCACTTTACACGTGTCCTTCATTGATTGGCTGAGAGAGTCTGAGTTTGGGAGACATGCTTTCGGCCGTATCATGAACAGTGTAGTTGACAGAGTTGTTGTACGAATTGTGGCAGAGGTATGTCCGTTCTGACACATCGTACTGGTTGTGCAAGGTAAGACAAAAGGAGACTTGAGGCATAAGCTTCGTGATCGTTTGATCGCTGAATATCTCTTCCTTCAGAGATATAAAGAGGTTCAGCTATCGCTGAAGCTTTTCCTCATGTTCCTTCGCGTATAAGTAGATTCGTCTTTGCTTCACTGATATCCGCATCAGGTCATTAGTAGACTTGTCTTTGTTCAACAACTTTGTCTTCGATTCAGCTATGAACATCTGTTGACGCGAGACTTGTCTTCAGGGATTACGTTACTGTTTACATCAGAAACTATCAGCGATAACTGAACAGACTCAGTCTGATCACTGATAGTGAAACACTAATACATATAAATGTTTGTAAGAAAAGACTATCAGCGATAACTGAACAGACTCAGTATGATCGCTGATGGTGAAACACTAATACATATTAAACGTAATTTTCACTAGGTATAAAAGAGGGTCGTTATCAAATCGCTGAGAGAGTTTGGATCAACAATCTCCCCCTATTTGATAATGACAAAGTAAGTGAAGAAAATTACTTTATAGTTCAAAAATAAGGAATAATCAGGACTCATAACATACATGTCCCAATTACTATTTTGAGGGATCTTTTACAGTACTGATAGAGTTAAGTACTTCACTGAAATTTTCATAAATTCAAGAAAAGAATTACAAGGTATGAAAATTACAAGTACAAGTGCTGTATTAACTACTGTAAGTTTTACTAATAGATTACAGAAAGTCGGAAACTAATCTATCAGCTATCTAAAGACGACTTAGGAGGATTGATCATATACTCAGGTATTTCTTCTCCTTTTTGCCTTCGATCTGAAGATTCTTGAGAGATGATTACCTTGATCGGTTCAACAGCAGGAGAGAAGTCACACCATAAACATAAGAGATCCTTGAGATGACTGAGGGGATATATAGGAATTTCAGATACTCTTTGAAATCTAAGCTCTTCCTCATCATCTCTGAAGAAGATTCCAAAAGGTTCTTTGAGTACTTGCCCTGCAACATATGGTCCACCAGGGGGCAGAGATAGATTGAGAACAGAGAGATCAGGAGGAGGACCGAATAGAGCTTCTCTTGAGAACTTGATGGAGGTTTCATTTCTGATCACTGCAACATTTTCAGACGAGGAGGAGATAGACTTTCTTTTGATTTGCTTTGACTTAGAAGGAAGAGCAGATGGCACCTTTAGGACTGCAGCGACTCTGTTGATGAGAGCATCATTTATCTCTTCAACATAGTCTCTGTAGATTGACTTTGATTTCTTCAGCGCATCTTTGAACTCAATCTATTCCATGTAGCCGAAGCTTTCCAACTTTGAAATGTACATAGCCTTGCAGCTTCCATCCTCTCTGGTAATCTCCATAGTGACAGAAACTTTGTCTTTCTTCTTTCTCCCAGAGATGACAACTGCTGCGATCTTCATTGGGTCAGAACGATAATCGATTTTATGCTTGCACAAATCGACTGTGTTATCGCTGACCGCTAGTTCTTTTGAGCGCTCCTCTTCAATCTCTTTCAAGAGAGCAACCTGGACTTCAACTGGATTCTTTTTCAGCTTCTTGTCTTTGACTTGAGAGGACTGAATCTTGAGAGCAAGAGAGGCATCTCTTTGATAATCAGCTATCAGCTTCTCAGCCCTGACAGATTCTTCGATTTCAGCTTCAGTCAGGAACTCTAGATTTGATGATTGAGAGGGGACTTTCAGCCGTTGATTCTTTAGATGAGATATCATCTATGTTCGTCTCTTCATCTCTTCCTCTGACCAGTGAGGGGGTCTAGAGGGACTTCCTGGATGTTGCAGGGTTTCTTCTTCTTCTTCTTCATCAATCTCTCTTACAGAGATTGGGATTATTTCTTCATCAGCTTTGGGAGCTGGGATTATTTGTAGTTCTTTACCCTTAAGCAGGGGTGAGAACTTTCTGGTCAGAAAATAGATGAAAAGAGTTAGTGTATGTTTTGGGAAGAAGAGAGATAAAGGCTAGAAAGAAACAGGGGTTGGGAATTTATAGAAAGATATAGGGACGAGTGAGAAGCATACCTGAGAAGGATTCTCCCCCTCAGATAGTGAAACACTTTTCAGGCTTCCCTCAGCAGTTGCACCCTTCGGTTTGCTTTGGGAAGGGGTTCCTGAGGATGTTCCATGACTCCCCCCTGCTGTGAAAACTTCTTTCGAAGTTATCACTGAAGATGTGATAACTGTAGAACACCATAAGGACTGGTCTTCTTCATCGTCATCATCATCATCTTCTTGATGAGGTTGCTCTTCCTCTTGATCTTCAAGATCAAGATCTTCTTCTTCATCGTCTTCTTCTTCTTCTTCGACAAAGTCTTTGAAAGAATAAGGGGCTTGGTCAGCAACCTTCTCCTCCTCAACATGAGAAGGAGGATCTTCAAGTTGAACCTCAGCAGCTTCAGCTGTTGTCACCCCCTCTTTAATTTCTTCAGCTGCTTTCTCCCCCTCTTTGTCATTATCAGCGAGGGAGAGATCTTTGGATGGAAAGGAAGGTTGTGAAGAGGCCAACTTTCGGACTTCAACCTCCAGACTGTCTAGCCGTCCTTCAATCACCGGGATATCTGAAGTAGCCTGATGAATAAATTCAACAGCTATTTGGAGTTGGGTGCGATCGTCCGATGTGAAGGAAGGAGAAAGAGTCGGAGCTGGTGCATTCATCTTGTCAAGGACTTGCTGAAGAAGAGTTGTGCAGGAATCCACTTTGGTGGATAGAGCATCCATCTGTCGCTGAGTATCCTCCTTCACTCTGAAAATCTCTTCATGAAGAGTGGAGAATTGAGAGGCTTCAGCTTTGGTGGAGCAGGCAGCTGTCAAAGTCTTCAGTTCTTCACTAGCGGTATTGACTGCGCTGGTGGTTTCGCTTACAGCAGCGGTGAGAGAAACCACCTTTTCACCCAAACTGTTGACATTCGCGTCAACAGTTTCCAAACTAGGACCTGAAAGAAAAGTTAACTTTATGAGTAACAGGCTTAGATGGGGAGAAGGAAGGTGTGTTGGTGGGTTTAGGTATACCTGATCGTTCAAACATGTTGAAAAATTGCATGTCTTTTTCAAACATTTGAGAATCAGGTCCTAAAAATGCAACATGAGGTTGCTGCATGAGAGGAGGGTCAGAGACCAAAGAAATAGAGGGATTAGAGATGGGGATAGAAGAAGTTTGGGGTTGAGAAGGTACCTTAATTGATTGAAGAACTGAGATTTCAGGTTGAGTCACTGTTGTTGTGACAACGACCGAGGTCGCTGGCACGGTTGATGTTATTACAGCAGCAGATGTGGAGGAGAGGACCACGAAATCATCCAAGGAAGTTTGTCGAGAAACTTCCTCAGGCCTTGAACTAGAGGCGCCTGTCTCCTTAGTCACTTTGGCCTTTTTCGAAGGGCCAAAGGAACTAACTGATGGGCGTTTGGAACCAGTGGTAGCGGCAGGGTTAGCAGAAGAATGAACCTCCTGCGTGGCCGCTGAAGTAGAAGAATGGAGAGAGAGGCGAGAGCGTAGGGTAGAAATACTTACCTCGTTGTCCAGCAGTTTGACTTCTAGAGAACGCTGACCCACTTTGGCGAAGGAGCCATCAGCAGTAGTGGGATAAGCGTTGGCGTAGAGGAACTTCAGGTATGCACAGATGATTCGTACATATGGGATCTTGGGATCCCTCTCCGTCTTCTCTATATTTGACCTTAGATCGTCAAAGATAGCAGTGGCAAAGTCAAAGTTTTTGCCAGTAATTACCGAGTAGGCCATCTGGAGTTGTACCTTGCTGGCCTGATCAAGGGAATCACTTTTCCCACTCATGCATTGAATGAAGTGAGAAAAGATATAATTCAACTGAGAAGGCATGTTCGCCTTCTTGATGAGAGTCAGCTTCTTGTTGGGGATAGTAGAGTGGGACTTGTTGTCCCAGCAGTACTCCATATCATCCAGAAACCGGATGAGTTCTGCGTCAGTAGGCAGAGCTTCAAAGCCACTCTTAGGTTTGTCAGGAAACCTGAGAGCCTTTCTTAAGCTGAAAGCGGTCATCATTCCTTTGCCGATGTCAGTGCAGAAAGAAATGGTAGGGACCTGATCACCTTTCTTGTTGGTGATGGTCGATTCTTCAGCTGTGAACCAAAACTGTTGAAGTAGAGTTTTGGAGGGTTTTGGATCAACAGTGAGAGCGTAAGCAATGCAAGATTGCTTCAGGAATTTAGCAGCATCCACTAGATGTCGGTATTTGATTCCATCAAAGTCTAGGCGTCCAAGATGGTTGTTCTTGGGGACTTCAGAGTCAGTGATGGCGAACTTGACGTTCTTGGAGGAAACAAGTGTTGATTGTGCCATTGTTGAATAAGGAAAGAAATAAAGAATAGAAGGGAAGGATTAAAGTCTAAAAATAAAGAAGTTTTTACCAGATTAAGATAAAAACAAAAATATTTGAAGATTAAGACATTGTTCTTAGTTTAAGAAGGAAGAACAATGAGAAAACCAAAGGTTTTGAAAGAATAAAATCAAAAAGAATGATTTTAGCGAGTAGAAATCTTATAAAAATCCATAATGATAGAACACAAATGGATTTTAATAACAAGATTGAAATGGAAACAAGATTAAAGATTAAAATAACCTGGTGATCTTGAATGAAGATGATGCAGAAGCTTGAGAGAGAATTTCTTGCTCAAAAAGTTTTTTCAGAAAGCGTAAAAGATAAGAATGAAAAGAAACATTCCTTTTATACGTAGAGAGTAGGAGAGAGAAAGAGGCGGGAATACAAATGTTCATCATGACATGGACACGTCCCACGAAGTTGATTGAATAGAAGGGCAACGGACGAACGTGTCAGAAAACAAACATGTCGTGGATTGTCGGTTCAAATGACGTCATAGGAGAGAGAAAAACTTTTCATTTGTCCTTTTGAAATTATCTCTGAAGAGAAGTCAGAGATAGGTTTTCCTTCGAAAGAATCCCTGATGAAATTCAGAGATTGATTTTTATTTTGGAAGGATCACTGAAGAGAAAACTCAGTGATAGATTTTGTTTTTCAAAAAGCTTTTAATCATTTGAAGAAAACTTCAGTGATCAAAGTTTTATTTAAAACGTCTTACTGACTGAAGATTCAGTGATTGAAAGTAAGAGAACATACCTGAGAGTCAGAGTTTTTATCAGAGATTGAATGATAATGGGGAACTTATAATCACTGACTTAATGCATGAACGCTGAAGATTTACTCTTCGAGATTCAGCATTCCAAGCTCACTGATGAGAAAGTTGAACCTTGTCTCATCAAGAGGTTTGGTGAATAAATCAGCAAGCTGATAATCAGTAGGGATGAAATGAAGTTCAATATCACCATTCATCACATGATCTCTATGTGTTTGGTCTTTGAATGTAGCACTGGATTGTTTGCTATAGCGATAGCACTAGTGCTGTCGCAATAGATTGGAATCTTTGATAGCTGAAGGTCATAGTCTAATAGTTGATTTCTCATCCATAAGACCTGAGCACAACAACTTCCAGCAGCTACATATTCAGCTTCAGCTGTGGAAGTGGACACTGAATTTTGCTTTTTACTTGTCCATCTTACCAGCTTTCCTCCTAGGAGTTGACATCCACCAGTGGTGCTCTTTCTATCGAGCTTACAACCTGCAAAATCACTATCAGAATATCCAGTTAGATCGAACCCTGAGTCTTTAGGATACCAAAGACCTAGGTTAGGAGTCCCTTTGAGATATCTGAAAATTCGCTTAACAACGATCAGATGGGATTCCTTGGGTTCAGATTGATAGCGTGCACATAAACAAGTAGAGTACATAATGTCAGGTCGGCTCGCTGTAAGATACAACAGGGAGCCTATCATTCCTCTATAGGCCGTGACATTAACAGGTTTTCCAGACAGATCTTTGTTAAGTGTCAGGGGAGGTGCCATAGGAGTCTTTGTTGATCCAAACTCTCTCAGTGATTTGATAACGACCCTCTTTTATACTTAGTGAAAATTACGTTATTATATGTATTAGTGTTTCATCATCAGCGATCAGACTGAGTCTGTTCAGTTATCGCTGATGACCTTTCTGTAAACATTTAATATGTATGTGTTTCACTTTCAGCGATCAAACTGAGTCTGTTAAGTTATCACTGATAGTTTCCTATGTAACACAGTTAACGTAATCCCTGAAGACAAGTCTCGCGTCAACATAGTTCATAGCTGAATCGAAGACGAAGCCACTGAACAATAGATAAGTCTACTAGTGACCTGATGCGGATATCAGCGAAGACCAGACAAATCTACTTACGCGAAGAAGCCTGAGGAAAAGCTTCAGCGATAGCTGAACTTCTTTATCTCTGGAAGAAGAGATACTCAGCGATCAACGATCACAAAGCTTATGCCTCAAGTTTTCTTTTGTCTTACCTTGCACAACCAGTACGATGTGTCAGAACGGACAAGTCTCTGCCACAAATCGTACACCAACTCTGTCAACTACACTGTTCATAAAGTGGCCAAAAGCATGTCTCCAAAAGTGAGACTACCAAAGCCAATCTATGAATGCCACGTGTAAAGTACCCTGCCATGCATTTAATGCATAGGGTATAAATAGGAAGCTCACTCCTTCATCTGAAGGTGTGCTCAATCCTTGAACTCCAAAATAGAAACCCTTGTTTTCTATCTCTCTAAAAATCCCCCATTCTCTGAATTTCTTGTGCAACCATCTTAGTGTTTCTTAAGTTTGTTTAGATTGAGTCTGTCTTAATCTTATTCCGCAACAAACTTGTAAATTGTATTTTGATTTATCAATAAACAATTTATTAAACTTTAATTTCTGTGTTTGTATTCAACCCCCCCCCCCTTCTACAAACTTGTTAAGCACCTTCGGGACCAACAAGTGGTATCAGAGCGGTTTGTTTAATCTAATAAACAAGATCTTGCTGTATACTCTTCCTTGCTATTCTAAAATGGCACTAAACACAAACACAAACTACTATGATAATGGTTCACTTTCTAAACCTCCTCGATTTAGCAGAGATAACTTTTCTCTATGGAAAAATCGAATGATGCTATTTCTTGAAGGTGCGGATCCTACTATACCTGAATATATAGAAAACGGACCCTATGAACCTGTTAGAATTATAGCTGCGGTTCCTGCTACTGCCACCACTGAAGCTGTCCCTGAACGATATGTCGTTAAGGAAATAAGACAATGGAGTGATGAAGATAAAAAGAAGGTAGGCATAGATGCAAGAGCAAAGACCATTATATCAATGGCTCTGCCTGATGAAGTTTTCCATTCCATCATGCATCTAAAAACTTCTAAAGAAATGTGGGAAACCATATGTGTTCAATATGAGGGCACCACTGAAATCCAAGAGACCCGAAAGATTAACTTGGTAAGACAGTATGAAAGTTTTATCGCTGGTAAGAATGAATCTCTTTCTGACATTCATCAGCGGTTTAACTGCCTGATCATTGACCTAAGAACTGTTGGAAGGACCTATTCTAATTCTGAGGTCCTAACAAAATTCTTGGAAAGTCTTCCTGAAAGCTGGGACAGTTATTCAATATGTCTTAAGCTAACAAAGGACTTACATACTCTCTCTCTAAGCACTCTGTATGGAATATTGCTCAACTATGAGCAATCTAATCTCCTGAAGAAGAATCTTGTAAAAGATTCTAAAGACTCCAAAAGCACTGCTGTTGCTTTAGTCTCATCAGAGATAATTCCATCCCAGCGATCTACTCTCACCATCACTGAGTTAGATTCTGAATCTGAGGATTTATCAGACCCTGATCTTTCAGAGTTTAATGAGTCCTTAGCACTCTTGACAAACTCTTTTAAGAGATTTGCAAGAAAGAGTAACTTCCGAAGAAGTAAACCTCTCTCTCTTACTGAAAAGCCAAAATCAACTCCGGTTGATAAGGCTACAGCCACTTGCTATAACTGCGAAAAAATTGGACATTTTGCTAGTGAGTGCAGGTCTAAAAAGGTCTTCAAACCTTCTACCTCAAGAAGATCCAGTGATGACAAATACCATAAGCTGAAAAACAAATATCAAAAGCTGAAAAGCTATCAGCAAAAAGGTAAAGGTCTCATCGCTGAAGAACATGACTGGGCTGAATCAGAAGAATCATCTTCTGATGAAGAAGAAGTCGCTAATCTTTGCCTCATGGCTGAGATTAAAGAAGAAGTAGAAGAACCATCTGAACCTTCTATGAGCTACATATCATCTCAGGTATCCATCTCTACAAATCCCTCTCTGCCTGAAGCTGAGAGAAGTCGCGCTGTTGATGTGCTGACGATTGACCTTTATAATGCTCTAAACGACAAAACTCAAGCTGAAAATAAAAATGTTTATTTAACACAAGAGCTAGAGAAATGTCATGAAAAGATCAGTGAACTAAATCTTTTAGAAGAAAAGCTAAAAGATCAAGTCATTATAAATGAAATCATCAGCATTGAACGCGAACAAGCCATCGCTGCTCTAAAAGCAGAAAAGGCTCATGTTGAAAAATGGTGCAAATCATCAACAAAGATCTCTGAGATAATAAATGCTCAAACTCCTGAAAGTGATAAAACTGGTCTTGGTTTTTGGACACCACAGGATGATCCTAAAGAAGAAAGTTCCTCGCTTAAGTTTGGAACTTTTGTCACATCTTTCTTTGACACTTCTTATAATCAATTCTATCCCTGTTCTTCTTCTAATCCCATCCCTGAGGAGATATCTGCAAAATCTAAGCCTGCAGATAAAGGAAAGTCTATTCTCTCTCAGAAGGCTTCCAAGAAAACCAAACTGAAAGTTCCCTCCAAACCTTCAGTGGATAAACCTTTTAGCTCAGCGACAGAAATCTTTGATATCTGTCCTCCAAAGCTGAAGGTTGATCTAAAGCCCGTGAAATCTGAAGAAATAAAAATTCCTCCCAGATCTCGTGCTAAAGGCATTCTTGGAGCTGGACCTGCTCATCTTAAGTTTTCAAAACCTTTTGGTTATAAATCCACCATCAGATATAGAAAATGTTATCACTGTGGATTCACTGACCATATTGCGAGCAAGTGTCCAAATACCACCGAAGCTGATAAAACAGCCAAAGTGAAGAAAAATGCCTCTAAGGCAAATAAAGTCACCAAAGTGAAAAATACCACTAAGGTTAAGAAATTAACCAAAGTGAAGATTACCACTGAAGCTGAATCTTCCTTATCCACTAACTCTGAAGGACCCATTGAAAAGTGGGTACCAAACAAAGCTTAATCTTCCTTATGTATGCAGGGATCAAAGGGCATCTGGTATCTCGATAGCGGATGTTCTCGTCATATGACTGGACAAAGAGACCTGCTCACTGAATACAAGGAAGAGAAAGGTCCCTCTGTGACCTTTGGTGGAAATGGAAAAGGATTTACCCGTGGGTTTGGTGTCCTCAGCAATGGGACAACTACCTTTCGAAGAGTCGCTTATGTAGATGGACTGAAGCACAATCTTCTAAGCATCAGTAAGCTATGTGACAAAGACTACGAAGTTCGCTTTTCTAAGAAAGCATGTTCAGTGGTAGATGAAAAAGGAAAACTTGCTCTCAGTGGTTATAGAAGAGAAAATGTCTATGTAATAGATATGGACTCTACTATCACTGATAACTTATGTTTTCTCTCTAAGGCCTCTTCTGATGTCAACTGGCTATGGCATAAAAGGCTCTCTCATCTAAACTTCAAAACCCTGAATTCTCTCTCATCTAAGGAACTGGTTTCTGGTCTTCCTCAGCACTCATATGCTAAAGAATCTCTCTGCTCAGCATGTGAAAAAGGAAAACAAACAAGAGCTAGTTTCAAGTCGAAACAAGTTTCCTCAGTAACAAGTCCTCTTCAGCTCTTGCATATGGATCTATTTGGCCCTGTCAATATCCAATCAATAGCTGGAAAGAAATATACGCTTGTCATTGTAGATGAATATTCTCGCTACACCTGGGTTATTTTTCTTCGCTGCAAGAATGATACTCCAGAAGAACTAATATCTTTTGTCAAAAAGATGGAAGTGCTGAATAATCTTACTGTTCGATCAATAAGGAGTGATCATGGAACTGAATTCAAAAATAGTTCCCTGAACAATTTCTTTGAGAACAAGGGAATCTCTCACAACTTCTCTTCAGTAAGAACACCTCAGCAAAATGGAGTCGCTGAAAGAAGAAACAGAACGATCATAGAAGCTGCTAGATCAATGCTCAGCGATTCTCACCTCCCTACTCAATTTTGGGCAGAAGCTGTAAACACTGCATGTTTTACTCAAAACAGATCGCTGATAATAAAGCGATTTGGGAAGACAGCTTATGAACTCTTTCTTGGAAGGAAGCCTTCTATCAGCTTTCTTCATATCTTTGGTTGTCAGTGCTTTATCTTAAACAACAAAGATCAGCTTGGAAAGTTCGACCCAAAAGCCGATGATGGAATATTTTTAGGATATTCCTCCATCTCAAAAGCCTACAGAGTTTTCAACAAAAGAAGACAAACCGTAGAAGAAACCATTCATGTCACGTTTGATGAAACGCGCTCAGCGAACTCTAAACCAATCGCTGACAATGAAGAACTGAATACTTGGATGATCTCTCACTATAGAGGAACTGAACCTTTCTTCTCAAACCAACAGCACACTGAAACTCCAGCTGCTGATGAAGAACCAAGTATCATACCTCCCACCGCTGAATCCAACTCATGGATTTCAGCTGAACCTCTAAACACACTTCTACCATCAAATCCATCTACGTCTGAAAACCCTTCTGAAAGCATTGGTGTATCTAATGTTCAACAATTACTAGCTGATGAACCTCAAGCATCTTCATCAGCGACTGCTCCTATTGTTGATCCTATCACTGAAATAAGCAATCTTGCTCCTGCTCAGCGATGGACCAGAGATCACCCCATAGATCAAATTCTTGGTAATCCAGATGCAGGTATTCAGACACGACGAAGCTCAGGTAATATCTGTCTCTTTGTAAACTTTCTCTCCTTAATAGAACCAAAGAAGACTGATGATGCCCTCAGAGATCCAAACTGGGTCAGCGCTATGCAAGAAGAGCTGACTGAATTCTCTCGAAACAAAGTTTGGAATCTCGTTCCTAGACCATCTGATAAAACTGTTATAGGCACCAAATGGGTGTTTAGAAACAAGTTAGATGAACATGGAATTGTAACCCGCAACAAGGCTCGACTTGTTGCTCAGGGATACAGACAAGAGGAAGGCATAGACTATGATGAAACCTTTGCCCCTGTGGCCAGGCTCGAAGCAATTCGACTATTCTTAGCTTATGCAGTCTATAAAGACTTCATCGTTTATCAAATGGACGTAAAATCAACTTTTCTGAATGGAAAACTGAATGAAGAAGTTTATGTAGAACAACCACCAGGGTTCTATGACCCTAAGCATCCAAATTATGTTTATAAATTGGATAAGGCTCTCTATGGTCTAAAACAAGCCCCTCGTGCTTGGTATGACACTCTCTCATCTTTTCTTATCTCTGAAAATTTTGAACGTGGCAAGATTGATAATACGTTATTTTTCAGGAAGATAAAAGGTCATATAATTCTTGTACAAATATATGTCGATGACATAATATTTGGTTCTACTAACCCATCTCTATGTACTCGCTTCGCTGAAAGAATGAAGAAAGAATATAAAATGAGTATGATGGGTGAGCTGACATATTTTCTTGGTCTTCAGATTAAACAATCTGACAAAGGTACTTTTATCTGCCAAGGTAAGTATGTTAAAGACATGCTGAAGAAGTTTGATTTAACACAAACTTCAGCGATGAAAACTCCTATGGCACCACCACTGACACTTAACAAGGATCCATCTGGAAAACCTGTTAATGTCACTGCCTATAGAGGAATGATAGGCTCATTGCTGTATCTTACAGCAAGCCGACCTGACATCATGTACTCCACTTGTTTATGTGCACGCTATCAATCTGAACCCAAGGAATCCCATCTGATCGCTGTAAAGCGAATTTTCAGATATCTGAAAGGAACTCCTAACCTAGGTCTTTGGTATCCCAAAGACTCAGGGTTCGATCTAACTGGTTATTCTGATAGTGATTTTGCAGGCTGTAAACTTGACAGAAAAAGTACCACTGGTGGATGTCAACTCTTAGGAGGAAAGCTGGTAAGCTGGACAAGCAAGAAGCAAAATTCTGTGTCCACTTCCACAGCTGAAGCTGAATACGTAGCCGCTGGAAGCTGTTGTTCACAAATCTTATGGATGAGAAATCAACTATTAGATTATGACCTTCAGCTGTCAAAGATTCCTATCTATTGCGACAGCACTAGTGCTATCGCTATAGCAAATAATCCAGTGCTACATTCAAAGACAAAACACATAGAGATCAGATATCACTTTATCAGAGATCATGTGATGAATGGTGATATTGAACTTCACTTTATCCCTACTGACTTTCAGCTTGCTGATATATTCACCAAACCTCTTGATGAGACAAGGTTCAACTTTCTCATCAGTGAGCTTGGAATGCTGAACCTCGAAGAATAATTCTTCAGCGTTCATGTATTGTGTCAGTAATCAAAAGTCCCCCTCTCATCATTCTCTCTGATAAACATTCTGACTCTCAGGTATGTTCTCTCTCCCTCAAAGATGTTTTTCTTCAAAATATAAACTTTAATCACTGAACTTTCTTCAAATGATTAAAAGCTTTTTGAAAAATACATTAATCACTGATATTTCCAGTCAGTGATCTTTTAAAAGGAAAATCTATCCCTATCTTTACAATCAGGGATACTTTTAAAAAGGAAAATCTATCACTGACTTTTCTTCAGTGATCATTTGAACGGACAAATGAACAGTCTCTCTCCTCTATGATGTCATTTGAACCGACAATCCACGACATGCCTTTTCTGACACGTTCGTCCGTTGCCCTCCTATCCAATCAACTTCGTGGAACGTGTCAATATCATGATGATTTCTTTTCCCGCTTCATTCTCTCTCTTATCTCTCTTCTCTCTCTTCGTATAAAAGGAATTCTTCTCTCCTTTATACGGTTTACGCTTTCAAAACTTTCAAAGCAAGAAACATTCTCTCAAGAACACTCAAGCAAGTAAATCCTGAATATTGAATCTGCAACTCTTTTCTTCAAGATACACAGGTTTATTTCATGTTTATATGCTTTGTTCATATGCTTTTTATTCTTTTAAAATCCTAATCGCTTTCTATGGATTTTATAAAACGTTTTCTTTGTAAAAACTAAAGATCATTCCTTCTGATTTTATGTTTTTAAATAAAAACCTTTTGGTTTTAAAGTGTTCTTCATTCTTTCTACCCAGAACACTATTTTTTCTCTTAAAAATAACTTGATAATTTTCCAGTTTCCCTTCTTCTATGGAAACTGGCAATCATATTATTTTTAATCTAAATCATTTCTTCTATTATGCCTCATTCCAACAGGAAAGGCGAACGAGTCCCTGCTATCTCGTTCAGCACGGAATTAGGGCCAGGGAGCATGACCGCTCTTAGCCTCAGGAAATCTTTAAGATTCCCTGACAAACCAAAGAGTGGATTCGACGCACTCCCCACTGATGATGAGCTGATATTCTTCCTGGACGCAATGGGCTATTGTTGGGAAAACAAACCAAGATCGTCTATTCCTAACAAGAAGCTCACCAAGATTCTTAAAGCTCAGATGCCATCACAACTGAACTTTATCTTCTCACACATAATTCAGTGCATGAGTGGGAAGAGTGGTTCGCTGGATCAAGCCAGCAAAACACAACTGCAAATGGCATACTCCGTTATCGCTGGTCAAAACTTTGACTACGCCACAGCCATCTTTGAAGATCTGAGGTCGAGATTAGAGAAGCCTGAATGAGATCCCAAGATCTCATATGTACGTTTCATATGTACGTATATCAAGTTCCTCTATCCCAACAAAGATGATGGCACCTTTGCCTGGGTTGGTCAACGATCACTAGAGGTCAAGCCACTCGCCGACGAGGTAAGTATCTCTCTCCTTCGCTCTCGTCTCTCTCTCCATTCTTCTTCATCTTCAGCGACCACGCAGACGGTTCCTTCGTCTGCTATCCCTGTCGCTACCACTACTTCTAAAAGACCATCAGCTAGTCCGATTGGTCCTTCCAAAAAGGCCAAAAAGACTAAGGAAAGTACACCTTCTAGTACTATACCTGAGGGAGCTTCTCTACAAGCTACCTTAGATGCTTTTGTGGGTCTTTCCTCCACAACTTCAGCAGTCACTCATACTGCCGTGTCAGCGATCTCACTAGCTGTCACATCATCAGTAACCCCACCTACTATCTCATTCCCTGAGATTAACCCCATCCCTACTTCTATCCCCAAAACTCTTCCCTTCTCTCCTCATTTGGTCTCTGAACCTGCCACCTCTTCTTTCCCTATAGGACCTGAGCATCAAACTTTTGAGGATTCTATGCAGTTCTACAAAATGTTTGATACGTCAGGTACACCTATACTCCTAAACACTTCTCTCCCCCCCTCTCCAAATAAGCCCATATCTGAACTAACATTATTTTCAGGTCCTAGCTTGACGACTGTTGACACGCATGTCAACAGTCTAGGAGAAAAGGTGGATGCTCTCACCAACACCATCAATGAAACCACCAACGCCGTCAATCAGGCTGGTGAGGAGCTGAAGAAGTTGACCGCCACTTGCTCATCTAAAGCTGAGAACTCTCAACTTTCAGCTCTTGAAGAACAAGTCGTCCAACTCAGAGAGTCCTCTCGACTCTTTCAAGGACGATTTGAGTCTCTTACAGCTGAAGTTCAGGGTCTCTCTTCCAAAGTTGACCTCTGCACGTCCCTTCTTCAGCAAGTTCTACAGAAAGTGAATGAACCAGCTCCAGCGCTGCCTCCCTCCTTCACTGAAGATGATCGTACCAACCTCAACATCGCTGTGGAATTCATTCATGATGCCACATGCGACATACCTGCGGTTGAAGACCGAGTTAAGCGTCTGGAGGCTGACGTTCAAGTGCTAAAAGCTTCAACAGCTACTCCAGCAGCTGAACAATCCCCTACCGCTGATAATGACAAAGTGGGGGAGAAAACTGAAGAAACCTCTATTGCTGCTGGGGAAGCTAAGGAACCTCCCTCTCAATCTGAGGGGGAGAAGGCAAAAGAATCCTCATCGATTCACTCCATTCTCTTTGAAGAGGATGAGGAAGAAGACGATGAAGAGGAAGATGATCTAGATCTTGTTGATCAAGAAAAGGATCAGCCCTCCGATGACGACGACGACGATGAAGACCAATCTATGTGGTTCTCTAAGCCGAACGTCGTATCAGGGACAACTTCGCAAGAGGTTGTCAAAACAGGGGTGAGAGGTGATACATCTTCAAGTGTTCCTTCGCAAAGCAAAGACAAGCAACCAATCGCTGAAGAATGCTTGAGGACTGGATCACAATCTGAGGGGGAGCATCCTTCTCAGGTATGTCTTTCAATTGTACCACTTTTCTACTCTTTCCAAACCCCTATGTCTTTCTAGCCTTTATCTCTCTCGTTCTAAAAATACACTTATCCCTTCTTTCCTTCTTTTTCTAACCAGACAGTTCTCACCCCTGCTTAAGGGTTCTGAACTACAAATAATACCAGCGGCTATCGCTGAAGAAATAATCCCAATCTCTATCGCTGAGATTGATGAAGAAGAAGAAGAAGATTCCCTGGTCCATCCAGGAAGGCCCTCTCGACCATCTCATTGGTCAGAGGAAGTGGTGAAGAAAAGAGTTGAAATGATCGCTCAACTAGAAAGTCAACGGCTGAAAATCCCTCTTCAAATATCCACAGAGCTCGACTTCCTTACTGAAGCTGAAAGAGAAGAATCTGCCAAAGCTGAGAAGCTGATCGCTGAATGCAAACGAGATGCCCAACTCGCTTTAAAGATTCAATCCTCTCAAGTTAGGGACAAAAAGCTAAAAAGCAAACCTGTGGAAGTTCAAGCAGCACTACTGAAAGAAATTGAAGAGGAACGCTTCAAAGAACAAGAGATCAACGATAAGTCTATCGAATGGTGCAAACAAAAGATGGATTATCGTTCTGATCTTCTTCCAATATCAGCCGTGACTATCTCTGGTCGCAAGAAGAAAGATCAACTATCAGTGACCATGGAGATTACCAGAGAGGATGGAACCCAAAAAGCAATGTACGTATCAAAACTTGAAAGCTTCGGATTTACGGAATGGTTAGAGTTCTGGGATGCGCTGAAGAAATCCAAATCTACATACAGAGGCTACGTTGAAGGACTCCTTGAAGCCCTCATAAATAGAGTCGTTTCTGTACTAAAGCTGCCATCTCCTCTTCCTCCCAAATCTTTGAAACTCAAGAGAAAAATTGGGTCCTCCTCCTCTGAAGATGTCGCCATCATCAGGAATGAAACTTCTATCAAATTTTCAAGAGATGCACTGTTTGGTCCTCCTCCTGATCTTTCAGTTCTGGACTTATCTCTGCCTCCTGGTGGTCCCTTCCAAGCTGGTCAAGTAATCGACAAGCCTTATGGAATATTCTTCAGAGATGATGATGAGGAACTCAGATTTCAAAGAATCTCTGAGATTCCTATCTGTCCTCTGAATCATCTCAAGGATCTCTTATGCTTATGGTGTGACTTCTTCCCTGCTGCTGAAAAAATTAAAGAAATTATCAGTCAAGAATCTTTGGAACGAAGACAGAAAGGAGAAGAAATACCTGAGTATATGATCAATCCTCCCAAATCTTCTTATAGCTGATAGATTAGTTTTCTTATCTGTAATCTGTTAAGTTATACTTACAGTAGTTAGTTAGTCACTTGTACTTATGATTTTCATATCTTGTAATTCTATCCCTGAATTAAATGAAAATTGCAGTGATGTACTTAACCCTATCAGTACTGTAAAAGATCCCTCAAAATAGTAATTGGGACATGCATTCTATGAGTCCTTTTTATTCCTATATTTTGAATCATAAAGTAATTTTCTTTTGTTACTTTGTCATTATCAAATAGGGGGAGATTGTTGATCCAAACTCTCTCAGTGATTTGATAACGACCCTCTTTTATACTTAGTGAAAATTACGTTATTATATGTATTAGTGTTTCATCATCAGCGATCAGACTGAGTCTGTTCAGTTATCGCTGATGACCTTTCTGTAAACATTTAATATGTATGTGTTTCACTTTCAGCGATCAAACTGAGTCTGTTCAGTTATCACTGATAGTTTTCTATGTAACACAGTTAACGTAATCCCTGAAGACAAGTCTCGCGTCAACATAGTTCATAGCTGAATCGAAGACGAAGCCACTGAACAATAGATAAGTCTACTAGTGACCTGATGCGGATATCAGCGAAGACCAGACAAATCTACTTACGCGAAGAAGCCTGAGGAAAAGCTTCAGCGATAGCTGAACTTCTTTATCTCTGGAAGAAGAGATACTCAGCGATCAACGATCACAAAGCTTATGCCTCAAGTTTTCTTTTGTCTTACCTTGCACAACCAGTACGATGTGTCAGAACGGACAAGTCTCTGCCACAAATCGTACACCAACTCTGTCAACTACACTGTTCATAAAGTGGCCAAAAGCATGTCTCCAAAAGTGAGACTACCAAAGCCAATCTATGAATGCCACGTGTAAAGTACCCTGCCATGCATTTAATGCATAGGGTATAAATAGGAAGCTCACTCCTTCATCTGAAGGTGTGCTCAATCCTTGAACTCCAAAATAGAAACCCTTGTTTTCTATCTCTCTAAAAATCCCCCATTCTCTGAATTTCTTGTGCAACCATCTTAGTGTTTCTTAAGTTTGTTTAGATTGAGTCTGTCTTAATCTTATTCCGCAACAAACTTGTAAATTGTATTTTGATTTATCAATAAACAATTTATTAAACTTTAATTTCTGTGTTTGTATTCAACCCCCCCCCCTTCTACAAACTTGTTAAGCACCTTCGGGACCAACAGTCTTCATTGCTGAAGTTTGTGTTAAATCAAACTTCTTCAGCATGCCTTTAACATACTTACCTTGGCTGATAAAAGTACCTTTGTCAGATTGTTTGATCTGAAGACCAAGAAAATATGTCAGCTCACCCATCATACTCATTTTGTATTCTTTCTTCATTCTTTCAGCGAATCGAGTACACAGCGATGGGTTAGTAGAACCAAATATGATGTCATCGACATATATTTGTACAAGAATAATATGACCTTTTTTCTTTCTGAAAAATAAAGTATTATCAATTTTGCCACGTTCAAAATTTTCAGAGATAAGAAAATATGAGAGAGTGTCATACCAAGCACGAGGGGCTTGTTTGAGACCATAGAGAGCCTTATCCAATTTATAAACATAATTTGGATACTTAGGGTCATAGAACCCTGGAGGTTGTTCTACATAGACTTCTTCATTCAGCTTTCCATTTAGGAATGCTGATTTTACATCCATTTGATACACAATGAAGTCTTTGTAAACTGCATAAGCTAAGATAAGTCGAATTGCTTCGAGCCTAGCCACAGGGGCAAAGGTTTCATCATAGTCTATGCCTTCCTCTTGTCTATATCCTTGAGCAACAAGTCGAGCCTTGTTGCGGGTTACAGTTCCATGTTCATCTAACTTGTTTCTAAACACCCATTTGGTGCCTATAACAGTTTTGTCAGACAGTCTAGGAACGAGATTCCAAACTTTGTTACGAGTAAACTCAGTTAGCTCTTCTTGCATAGCGCTGACCCAGTTTGGTTCTTTGAGGGCATCATCAGCCTTCTTTGGTTCTATTAAAGAAATAAATTTAACAAAGAGACAGATATTACCTGAACTTCGTCGTGTCTGAATACCTGCATCGGGATCACCAAGGATTTGATCAATGGGGTGATCTCTGGTTCAACGCTGAGCAGGGGCATGATCGCTTACTTCAGAGATTGGATCAACAATAGGAATGTTCACTGATGAAGAAGCTTGAGGCCCATCAGCGATCAACTGTTGAGTTTCAGACATGCCATTGTTTTTTGAGAGATGTTCAGACAAAGATGGTTATGATGGTAGAAGTGTGTTTAGAGGCTCTGCTGAGATCCATGAGTTGGATTCAGCGTTAGGAGGTATGATGTTTGGATCATCATCATCAATTGGAGGATTTGAATGCTGATGGTTTGAGAAGTAGGGTTCTGTTTCTCTGTAGTGAGAAAACATCCAAGCATTTAGTTCTTCATTGTCAGCGATTGGTTTAGAGTTCGCTGAGCGAGTTTCATCAAAAGTGACATGAATTGTTTCTTCCACAGATTGTCTTCTCTTGTTGAAAACTCTGTAGGCTTTGGAGATGGAGGAATATCCTAGAAATATTCCATCATCAGCTTTTGGGTCAAACTTTCCAAGCTGATCTTTGTTGTTTAGAATAAAGCACTAACAACCAAAAATATGAAGAAAGCTGATAGAAGGCTTTCTTCCATGAAAAAGTTCATAAGCTGTCTTTCCAAATCGCTTTACGATCAGCGATCTGTTTTGAGTAAAACATGCAGTGTTTACAGCTTCAGCCCAAAATTGAGTATGAAGATGAGAATCGTTGAGCATTGACCTAGCAACTTCAATGATCGTTCTGTTTCTTCTTTCAGCGACTTCGTTTTGCTGAGGTGTTCTTACTGAAGAGAAGTTGTGAGAAATTCCCTTGTTCTCAAAGAAATTGTTCAAAGAACTGTTTTTGAATTCAGTTCCATGATCACTTCTTATTGAACGAACAGTAAGGTTATTCAGCACTTCCATCTTCTTAACGAAGGATATTAGTTCTTCTAGAGTATCACTCTTGCAGCGAAGAAAGATAACCCAGGTGTAGCGAGAGTATTCATCTATAATGATAAGCGTATATTTCTTTCCAGCTATTGATTAGATGTTGACAGGGCCAAACAGATCCATATGTAAGAGCTGAAGAGGACTTGTCACTGAGGAAACTTGTTTAGACTTGAAACTAGCTTTTGTCTGTTTTCCTTTTTCACATGCCGAACAGAGAGATTCTTTAGCATATGAGTGCTTAGGGAGACCAGAAACCAGTTCCTTAGAAGAGAGAGAATTCAGGGTTTTGAAGTTCAGATGAGAGAGCCTTTTGTGCCATAGTCAGTTGACATCAGAAGAGGCTTTAGAGAGAAAACACACATTCTCAATGGTAGTAGAGTCCATATCTATTACATAGACATTTTCTTTACGAAAACCACTGAGAGCCAGTTTTCCTTTCTCATTCACCACTGAACATGCTTTCTTAGAAAAGCGAACTTCATAGTCTTTGTCACATAGCTAACTGATGCTTAGAATATTATGCTTCAGTCCATCTACATAAGCGACTCTTCTGAAGGTAGTTGTCCCATTTCTGAGGACACCAAATCCTCGGGTATATCCTTTTGGAATTCCACCAAAGGTCACAGAGGGACCTTTCTCTTCCTTGTATTCAGTGAGCAGGTCTTTTTGTCCAATCATATGACGACAACATCCACTATCGAGATACCAGATGCCCTTTGATCCCTGCACACATAAGGAAGATTAAGCTTTGTTTGGTACCCACTTTTCAATGGGTCCTTTGGGGTTAGTAGAGATGGAAGGTTCAGTAATCTTCACAGCAGATGAAGATTCAACTTCAGTGGTAATCTTCACTTTGGTTAATTTCTTAACCTTAGTGGTATTCTTCACCTTGGTCATTTTTTCAGCTTTGATGGCCTTCTCAGCCTTGGAGGCATTCATCTTCACTTTGGCTGATTTATCAGCTTTAGTGGCAGTTGGACATTTGCTTGCAATATGGTTAGTAAATCCACAATGATAGCATTTTCTATATTTGAATGTGGTTTTAGGACCAGTAGTGAAAGGTTTTGAGAATTTAAGATGAGCAGGGCCAGGTCCAAGAATGCTTTTAGCATGAGATCTGGGAGGAATTTTGATTTCTTCAGATCTCTTAGGCTTGAGATCAATCTTTACCTTTGGAGGACAGAGATCAAAGATTTCTATCACAGAGCTAGATGATTGATTCGCTGAAGGTTTAGAGGGAACTTTCAGCCTTGCTTTCTTGGAAGCCTTCTGAGGACGAAGAATGGATTTTCCTTTATCCTCAGACTTAGTGCCTTTGGATTTTTCCTCAGGGATAGAATTAGAAGAAGAAGGATAAAACGGATTATAAGAAGTGTCAGAGATAGAAGTGACAAATGTTCCAAACTTAAGCATGGAACAGTCTTCTTTAGGCTCATCCTGTGGTTTCCAAAAACCAAGACCGGTTTTATCACCACCAGTAGTTTGAGCATTTATTATCTCAGTTATTTTTGTTGAAGAATTTCACCATTTTTCAACAGTAGCCTTTTCTGCTTTTAGAGCAGCGATGGCTTGTTCGCGTTCTATGCTGATGATGTTATTTACAACAACTTGATCTTTCAACTTTCCTCTAAAAGAGTTAGTTCTCTGATCTTTTCATAACATTTTTCCAGCTGTTCAGTTAAGTCATTGTTTTTGCTTTCAGCTAGAGATTTGCCGTTTAGAGCATTGTAAAGATCAATCGTCAGCACATCAACTGCGTGACTTCTCTCTGATTCAGGTAGAGAGGGATTAGTAGAGATAGATACCTGAGATGATATATAGCTCATAGAAGTTTCAGATTGTTCTTCCACTTCTTCTTTAATCTCAGCCATAAGGCAAAGATTAGCGACTTCTTCTTCATCAGAACTTGATTCTTCTGATTCAGCCCAGTCATGTTCTTCAGCAATGAGACCTTTACCTTTTTTCTTGTAGCTTTTCAGCTTTTGATATTTGTCTTTCAGCTTTAGGTATTTGTCATCGCTGGATCTTCTTGAGGTAGAAGGTTTGAAGACTTTCTTCGACCTGCACTCACTTGCAAAGTGTCCAATCTTTTCACAGTTAAAGCAAGTAGCAGTAGCCTTATCAACAGGGGTTGATTTTGGCTTGTCATTGAGAGAGAGAGGCTTATTTCTTCTGAAATTGCTCTTTCTTGCAAATCTCTTAAAAGAGTTTGTCAAGAGTGCTAAGGACACATCAAACTCTGAAAGATCAGTGTCTGATAGATCCTCAGATTCAGAATCTAACTCAGTGATGGTGAGAGAAGATCACTGAGATGGAATTATCTCTGAAGAGACTAAAGCAACAGGAGTGCTTTCGGAGTCTTTAGAATCTTTTATAAGATTCTTCTTCAACAGGTTTGATTGCTCATAGTTAAGCAATATTCCATACAAGGTGCTGAGAGAAAGAGAGTTTAAGTCTTTTGTCGGCTTGAGACATATTGAATAACTGTCCCAGCATTCAGGAAGACATTCCAAGAATTTTGTTAGGACCTCAGAATTAGAATAGGTCCTAACAACGGTTCTTAGATCAATGATTAAGCAGTTAAACCGCTAATGAACATCAGAGAGAGATTCACTCTTACCAACGATAAAACTTTCATACTATCTTACCAAGTTAATCTTTCGAGTAAGGGTGTAAATGAGACGAGACAACTCGCGAGCTACTCGAGATCGACTCGGTCAAAACTCGGGCAACACTCGAATCGAATAGGCTCGACTCAAACTCGAGCTCGACTCGATATATTAATGAGTCGAGTCAAGCGACCTGATACTCGACTCGATAAGCTCGTGAGATACTCGATAAACAAAATAATAATAATAATAATAATAATAATTAGTAATATTATTTTAATTTAATTGATAATAATAATAATAAACTCAAGTTTTTTGATTTTTTTTTTGAAAAATGATGGTGTAAAAGACATGGGTAAACTCTTGATGGTGTGTCTAATTCATCCCTCATTGGCGGGATATAGAACCCAATGCTTTGAACTCCACTATATATAGATCTTTATCCTTCCTTGTTTTACATCTTTTGTCTTTGCTAAATGGCTTGAGCCTATGTAGAGGTGTAAATGAGACACGACAACTCGCGAGATACTCGAGATCGACTCACTTGAGATCGACTCGGTCAAAACTCGGTCAACACTCGACTCGAATAGGCTCGACTCGAACTCGAGCTCGACTCGATATACTAACGAGTCGAGTCGAGTATAATGATACTCGAACTCGACTCGCATCATGTACACCCCTACTTTCGAGTCTCTTGGATTTCAGTGGTGCCTTCATATTGAACACATATGATTTCCCACATTTCTTTAGAAGTTTTAAGATGCATGATGGAATGGAAAACTTCATCAGGCAGAGCCATAGAGATAATGGTCTTTGCCCTTGCATCAATACGAACCTTCTTTTTGTCCTCATCACTCCATTGTCTGATTTCCTTAGCAATATAACGTTCAGAAATAAATGGAGTAGTAGCAGTAGCTGGAACGACAACCATGATTTGGACAGGTTCATATGGTCCGTTTGCTACGTATTCAGGTATAGTGGGATCTGCACCTTCAAGAAATAGCATCATTCGATTCTTCCACAGAGAGAAGTTATCTCTGCTAAATCGAGGAGGTTTGGAAAGTGAACCATTATCATAGTAGTTTGTGTTTGTGTTAAGTGCCATGTTAGAATAGCAAAGAAGAGAATAAAGCAAGATCTTGTTTATCAAATTAAACAGTCTGCTCTGATACCATTTGTTGGTCCCGGAGGTGCTTAACAAGTTTGTAGAAGAGGGGGGGGGGGATGAATACAAACACATAATTTAAAGTTTAATAAATTGTTTATTGATAAATCAAATACAATTTACAAGTTTTCTGCGGAATAAGATTAAGACAGACTCAATCTAAACAAACTTAAGAAACACTAAGATGGTTGCACAAGAATATAGAGAATGGGGGATTGAGAGTATAGAAAACAAGGATTTCTATAATGTAGAAAGATGAAGGCCAGAGGTGAGCACCCCCTCAGATGGAGAGGTAATCTTTCTATTTATACCTTATACATTAAATGTGTGGCAGAGCACTTTACACGTGTCCTTCATTGATTGGCTGAGAGATTCTGACTTTGGGAGACATGCTTTCGGCCGTATCATGAACAGTGTAGTTGACAGAGTTGTTGTACAAATTGTGGCAGAGGTATGTCCGTTCTGACACATCGTACTGGTTGTGCAAGGTAAGACAAAAGGAGACTTGAGGCATAAGCTTCGTGATCGTTTGATCGCTGAATATCTCTTCCTTCAGAGATATAAAGAGGTTCAGCTATCGCTGAAGCTTTTCCTCATGTTCCTTCGCGTATAAGTAGATTCGTCTTTGCTTCACTGATATCCGCATCAGGTCATTAGTAGACTTGTCTTTGTTCAGCAGCTTTGTCTTCGATTCAGCTATGAACATCTGTTGACACGAGACTTGTCTTCAGGGATTACGTTACTGTTTACATCAGAAACTATCAGCGATAACTGAACAGACTCAGTCTGATCACTGATAGTGAAACACTAATACATATAAATGTTTGTAAGAAAAGACTATCAGCGATAACTGAACAGTGCAGTCTGATCGCTGATGGTGAAACACTAATACATATTAAACGTAATTTTCACTAAGTATAAAAGAGGGTCGTTATCAAATCACTGAGAGAGTTTGGATCAATAGAAATACTGCACTCCTAGCACTAGCTATACGTTTAAGGGCTCACCACCCTGATTATTTCATCAAGTCTACATGACTTTGAATGCTGGAGAATTTACATCATAAGGATTTGATGTTAATTGCATATGTATGAGGATCAATGTAGAGTTTCCTATACCCCATGTGTATATATAAAATGGTCGTATAGAAGTTGTTATCAAAAGAATATGATGACATCTAGGGTATTAGTAATGCGCACCAATTTACCCACATCTACCTGGGGTTATGTAATTATTATATGCAGTTTTTTTTTCGTTTTTAGACCCACTACTAGCTAACCAGCCTCATGCGTACCAGTTGGTAACTGGATACAAGCCTGATATTTTACATTTACGCATGTTTGGTTGTGTAGTATATGTGCCAATTGCGCCTCCACAGCGCATCGAAATGGGTCCTTAAAGACGATTTGGTATATGTTGGATATGAATCCCCAACAATTATCCGCTAATTAGAGTATTTGACTAGTGATCTATTTACCGCTAGATTTGCGGGTTTTCACTTTCATGAGACAATCTTCCCGTCGTTAGGGGGAGATAGGAAAAAGGATTTTCCATGGGAACGACAGGAAGTGTCATTGAATATTCCCACTCTGTCTCATTTTTATCCCCAAAACTTCACAACATAATGTTGAAGTCAAACGAATCAGACTCGATACCTGATACGTTTAATGTTATTCCAAAAGTGACAAGATCACATATACGAGTTGCAAATATACTCGCAAGGTTAAAAAGTCCCCAACAGGGGCACAACGCCATTGGAAAGTGCATTGCAATCACACATAGTGGAGGTGTGGTTGAGGTCGTAGCTACCAAATGGAAGTGGTGGAAGCTACTTGGTTCGATGGATACTATTATAAAGGAAGAGAATAGTTAGGCACATCTATTTATCATCAATACACAAAACTCTCATGAGATTGTCTCTAATTATAATTATGTCCATGAATCATCACTAGAGGACGCTCCAAAGTTAATATTGATTTTAGAGATGAATATTAATTTCAAATGAACTATGAGAGTACATATGAGTCGATGGACAGATCATATATAATCATTGATGATTTATTCGCATATACAATGGCTCATAAGATGATCGAGCATGACAACATCGAACCAGGCTCAGTTGAATAATATCAACAAAGAGCATATTGGCCTAAATGTAAAGAAACAATCCAGAAAGAATTATATTCTTTGACAAAGGATTGGGTATTTGGTCAGGTAGTGCTAACCTACCAAGTGTAAAGCCCGTAGGACATAACTGAGTCTTTGTCATTAAACGTAACGAGAATAATGAAGTCCTAATATGTAAGGCTCTCATTTGGCGCAAGGTTTCTCACAACGCCCTGGATTGGCCACGAGGAGACTTATTCTCTCATGATGGATGTTATGACATCTGAATAGTTTGTTAGCCTAGTAGTTTCCGAATGACTGGAAATGCAGTTCATAAATGTGGTTACCACATATCTCTACGGGGATCTAGATTTAGAGATATATAAAAGTGTTTGATGATATTACATTACCAAAATCAAGTAACTCTAAACCACGAAATGCGTTTGCAATAAAATTGAAACAACCACTTTATAGATTAAAGCAAAGGATATATAAGAACTAATGGAATACTTGATTGGGAAATGATATATAAGAACGATGAATTGTTCCCTTGCGTATTTATTATGGAAAACAAGTTCCAGATTTTCAAAGTAGCTCTATATGTCAATGTTATGAACATAATAGGCACTCTTAATAAAATAAGAGGAACCACAAGCTACTTGAAATATGATTTTGAGAGGAAAGATCTTGGGAAAACTTGGTTTTGTCTAGATATTTGAGCTAGGACACCGAGTTTATGAAATATCAATTCACCGATCGCATATGTCCAGAAAATAATCAGACAATTTAATATGGACAAAGGGCATCCAGTTAGCACTCCCATGATCGGTCGAAGTATCGGACATAAGGAAAGATCTATTTCGTATAAAAGGATGATGACGAAAAATGTTGGGAGTTGGAATTCCCTATCTAAGTACAATATGCGCATTATTGTACTTAGCACAATACACTTGACCGTATATTATATTTCTCAGTGAATTTGTTAGCTAGATTTAGCTCAGCTCCAACGCAACGTCATTGGAATGATATCAAATTAATCTTTTGAAACCATTGACATAGGCTTATACTTTCCCTATAGAAAGAAAAATGGGATTGATAATGAAACTTCAATACCTACTTAGAATGTAAGCAGCAAAAGTATTAGCTCTTATAGAAAAACACTAAACAATGTCTTGGTATGTATTTGTTGATATTAGGTATATGTTTGACTCATAGAAAGGTTGTTCTCAAACTGGATAAGGAATTACCACAATGAACACCCAGATTGCTTGAAAGTAAGCTAAGCAAAGCCTTGTAACTACCTCCATGAACTATTCCAAAAATATTACTCTCCATGAGATAATTAAAGAATGTATATGATTAAGGACTATCATTACATATATTAGAGGAGCTAGTAATTTTGTGTTCAACCAGTATCCTACTTGCATATATGGAAATAATGCATCATGTATCGAAGAAATGAACATAAGATACAACAAGGGTGATAACACAAAGCATATTCTGCTTAAGTTTCTATATAGTCAGCAATAAAAGACCCTCCTTTAGATTCAAGTGAATCAAGTAAGATGTCAGGAGAACATGACACACTTTACCAAATCATTACCTAAAACCATATATTGGGAAACATGTAGAAAGCAAGTGCAAATGTTTTCCAAACTCCCTTGATTAATGCACGAATCAGGGGGAGTAATAGACAAAAGGGGGAGTCTACTATATTTGTGATATTGGTATGTTGTGCTCTTTCCTTCAACCAAGGTTTTATTTTTCCCATTGGGTTTTGTTCCTTGGTGTAAGGTTTTAGTGAGGCAACTGTTTATATACCATCATGTTTTCCTAACTCTCATGATTAATGTACGAATCTAAAAGAAAACTAGACTGAAGGAAAAGTCTATATATTGCAAAGAAACTGGTGCGTTGTACTCTTTCCTTCGTTCTATTTTTTTTATCCCACTGGGTTTTTATTTTGGCGTAAGGTTTTAACGAGACAACATATGTGCACCATCACTCATTTGACTCGGCACAAGGGGTAGTGTTGTAAGATTATGTGCCATCATCAAAAGGAAGTGATTGATATAATATTTTCCTAGTATTAGAATTTACCATAATGAATGTTTCATTTTCTTTGTAAACTTCTCCCTATTTAAAGGGCTTATGATTAATGAGAATTACAAATTTCATTGTCTTTCTATTCTGTTGTTATTCTGTTTTGTTTTTCCTTTAACAGGTGGTTGAAATTTACATTGAACCAACCTAACATTTGGATTCATTATCTCCACCTTTTATATAGTCATTAACATTTGTCAAACTTTCTTTTCTCCATAAATGTGGGACATCATTCGCCTTGATTGTTGCTTTAATATATATAAAGATAAAGATATTGACGATTGATTGATTTTATATAATAAGATTTGTTTTCTAAAAATAGTGTTATCCAAATAAGATAACTTTATGACTCAAACCCATGAGTTGACACAATAGCACTCTATTCCAATCTTTCAATCTCTCACCAATGTGAGATGTCTCAAATCAACCACAATTCACCAATACCCCAATACTCAATTCTCATGATGCCACATCATTTACCTTGGTTGTTGCTTTAATATATATAAAGATTATGTGCCATCATCAAAAGGAAGTGATTGATATAATATTTTCCTAGTATTAGAATTTACCACAATGAATGTTTCATTTTCTTTGTAAACTTCTCCCTATTTAAAGGGCTTATGATTAATGAGAATTACAAATTTCATTGTCTTTCTATTCTGTTGTTATTCTGTTTTGTTTTTCCTTTAACAGGTGGTTGAAATTTACATTGAACCAACCTAACATTTGGATTCATTATCTCCACCTTTTATATAGTCATTAACATTTGTCAAACTTTCTTTTCTCCATAAATGTGGGACATCATTCGCCTTGGTTGTTGCTTTAATATATATAAAGATAAAGATATTGACGATTGATTGATTTTATATAATAAGATTTGTTTTGTAAAAATAGTGTTATCCAAATAAGATAACTTTATGACTCAAACCCATGAGTTGACACAATAGCATCATATCCCTCTTTCTTTATACATGTCACTCTATTCCTGTTGGTCCCGAAGGTGCTTAACAAGTTTGTAGAAGGGGGGGGGGTTGAATACAAACACAGAAATTAAAGTTTAATAAATTGTTTATTGATAAATCAAAATACAATTTACAAGTTTGTTGCGGAATAAGATTAAGACAGACTCAATCTAAACAAACTTAAGAAACACTAAGATGGTTGCACAAGAAATTCAGAGAATGGGGGATTTTTAGAGAGAGAGAAAACAAGGGTTTCTATCTTTGGAGTTCAAGGATTGAGCACACCTTCAGATGAAGGAGTGAGCTTCCTATTTATACCCTATGCATTAAATGCATGGCAGGGTACTTTACACGTGGCATTCATAGATTGGCTTTGGTAGTCTCACTTTTGGAGACATGCTTTTGGCCACTTTATGAACAGTGTAGTTGACAGAGTTGGTGTACGATTTGTGGCAGAGACTTGTCCGTTCTGACACATCGTACTGGTTGTGCAAGGTAAGACAAAAGAAAACTTGAGGCATAAGCTTTGTGATCGTTGATCGCTGAGTATCTCTTCTTCCAGAGATAAAGTTCAGCTATCGCTGAAGCTTTTCCTCAGGCTTCTTCGCGTAAGTAGATTTGTCTGGTCTTCGCTGATATCCGCATCAGGTCACTAGTAGACTTATCTATTGTTCAGTGGCTTCGTCTTCGATTCAGCTATGAACTATGTTGACGCGAGACTTGTCTTCAGGGATTACGTTAACTGTGTTACATAGGAAACGATCGGTGATGACTGAACAGACTCAGTTTGATCGCTGAAAGTGAAACACTAATACATATTAATGTTTACAGAAAGGTCATCAGCGATAACTGAACAGACTCAGTCTGATCGCTGATGATGAAACACTAATACATATAATAACGTAATTTTCACTAAGTATAAAAGAGGGTCGTTATCAAATCACTGAGAGAGTTTGGATCAACAATCTCCCCCTATTTGATAATGACAAAGTAACAAAAGAAAATTACTTTTTAATTCAAAATATAGGAATAAAAAGGACTCATAGAATGCATGTCCCAATTACTATTTTGAGGGATCTTTTACAGTACTGATAGGGTTAAGTACATCACTGCAATTTTCATTTAATTCAGGGATAGAATTACAAGATATGAAAATCATAAGTACAAGTGACTAACTAACTACTGTAAGTATAACTAACAGATTGCAGATAAGAAAACTAATCTATCAGCTATAAGAAGATTTGGGAGGATTGATCATATACTCAGGTATTTCTTCTCCTTTCTGTCTTCGTTCCAAAGATTCTTGACTGATAATTTCTTTAATTTTTTCAGCAGCAGGGAAGAAGTCACACCATAAGCATAAGAGATCCTTGAGATGATTCAGAGGACAGATAGGAATCTCAGAGATTCTTTGAAATCTGAGTTCCTCATCATCATCTCTGAAGAATATTCCATAAGGCTTGTCGATTACTTGACCAGCTTGGAAGGGACCACCAGGAGGCAGAGATAAGTCCAGAACTGAAAGATCAGGAGGAGGACCAAACAGTGCATCTCTTGAAAATTTGATAGAAGTTTCATTCCTGATGATGGCGACATCTTCAGAGGAGGAGGACCCAATTTTTCTCTTGAGTTTCAAAGATTTGGGAGGAAGAGGAGATGGCAGCTTTAGTACAGAAACGACTCTATTTATGAGGGCTTCAAGGAGTCCTTCAACGTAGCCTCTGTATGTAGATTTGGATTTCTTCAGCGCATCCCAGAACTCTAACCATTCCGTAAATCCGAAGCTTTCAAGTTTTGATACGTACATTGCTTTTTGGGTTCCATCCTCTCTGGTAATCTCCATGGTCACTGAGAGTTGATCTTTCTTCTTGCGACCAGAGATAGTCACGGCTGATATTGGAAGAAGATCAGAACGATAATCCATCTTTTGTTTGCACCATTCGATAGACTTATCGTTGATCTCTTGTTCTTTGAAGCGTTCCTCTTTAATTTCTTTCAGTAGTGCTGCTTGAACTTCCACAGGTTTGCTTTTTAGCTTTTTGTCCCTAACTTGAGAGGATTGAATCTTTAAAGCGAGTTGGGCATCTCGTTTGCATTCAGCGATCAGCTTCTCAGCTTTGGCAGATTCTTCTCTTTCAGCTTCAGTAAGGAAGTCGAGCTCTGTGGATATTTGAAGAGGGATTTTCAGCCGTTGACTTTCTAGTTGAGCGATCATTTCAACTCTTTTCTTCACCACTTCCTCTGACCAATGAGATGGTCGAGAGGGCCTTCCTGGATGGACCAGGGAATCTTCTTCCTCTTCATCAATCTCAGTGATAGAGATTGGGATTATTTCTTCAGCGATAGTCGCTGGTATTATTTGTAGTTCAGAACCCTTAAGCAGGGGTGAGAACTGTCTGGTTAGAAAAAGAAGGAAAGAAGGGATAAGTGTATTTTTAGAACGAGAGAGATAAAGGCTAGAAAGACATAGGGGTTTGGAAAGAGTAGAAAAGTGGTACAATTGAAAGACATACCTGAGAAGGATGCTCCCCCTCAGATTGTGATCCAGTCCTCAAGCATTCTTCAACGATTGGTTGCTTGTCTTTGCTTTGCGAAGGAACACTTGAAGATGTATCACCTCTCACCCCTGTTTTGACAACCTCTTGCGAAGTTGTCCCTGATACGACGTTCGGCTTAGAGAACCACATAGATTGGTCTTCATCGTCGTCGTCGTCATCGGAGGGCTGATCCTTTTCTTGATCAACAAGATCTAGATCATCTTCCTCTTCATCGTCTTCTTCCTCATCCTCTTCAAAGAGAATGGAGTGAATCGATGAGGATTCTTTTGCCTTCTCCCCCTCAGATTGAGAGGGAGGTTCCTTAGCTTCCCCAGCAGCAATAGAGGTTTCTTCAGTTTTCTCCCCCACTTTGTCATTATCAGCGGTAGGGGATTGTTCAGCTGCTGGAGTAGCTGTTGAAGCTTTTAGCACTTGAACGTCAGCCTCCAGACGCTTAACTCGGTCTTCAACCGCAGGTATGTCGCATGTGGCATCATGAATGAATTCCACAGCGATGTTGAGGTTGGTACGATCATCTTCAGTGAAGGAGGGAGGCAGCGCTGGAGCTGGTTCATTCACTTTCTGTAGAACTTGCTGAAGAAGGGACGTGCAGAGGTCAACCTTGGAAGAGAGACCCTGAACTTCAGCTGTAAGAGACTCAAATCGTCCTTGAAAGAGTCGAGAGGACTCTCTGAGTTGGACGACTTGTTCTTCAAGAGCTGAAAGTTGAGAGTTCTCAGCTTTAGATGAGCAAGTGGCGGTCAACTTCTTCAGCTCCTCACCAGCCTGATTTACGGCGTTGGTGGTTTCATTGATGGTGTTGGTGAGAGCATCCACCTTTTCTCCTAGACTGTTGACATGCGTGTCAACAGTCGCCAAGCTAGGACCTGAAAATAATGTTAGTTCAGATATGGGCTTATTTGGAGAGGGGGGGAGAGAAGTGTTTAGGAGTATAGGTGTACCTGACGTATCAAACATTTTGTAGAACTGCATAGATTCCTCAAAAGTTTGATGCTCAGGTCCTATAGGGAAAGAAGAGGTGGCAGGTTCAGAGACCAAATGAGGAGAGAAGGGAAGAGTTTTGGGGATAGAAGTAGGGATGGGGTTAATCTCAGGGAATGAGATAGTAGGTGGGGTTACTGATGATGTGACAGCGAGTGAGATCGCTGACACGGCAGTATGAGTGACTGCTGAAGTTGTGAAGGAAAGACCCACAAAAGCATCTAAGGTAGCTTGTTGAGAAGCTCCCTCAGGTATAGTACTAGAAGGTGTACTTTCCTTAGTCTTTTTGGCCTTTTTGGAAGGACCAATTGGACTAGCTGATGGTCTTTTAGAAGTAGTGGTAGCGACAGGGATAGCAGACGAAGGAACCGTCTGCGTGGTCGCTGAAGATGAAGAAGAATGGAGAGAGAGACGAGAGCGAAGGAGAGAGATACTTACCTCGTCGGCGAGTGGCTTGACCTCCAGTGATCGTTGACCAACCCTGGCAAAGGTGCCATCATCTTTGGTGGGATAGGTGTTGGGATAGAGGAACTTGATGTACGTACATATGAAACGTACGTACGAGATCTTGGGATCTCGTTCAGGCTTCTCTAATCTCGACCTCAGATCTTCAAAGATGGCTGTGGCGTAGTCAAAGTTTTGACCAGCGATAACGGAGTATGCCATCTGCAGTTGTGTTTTGCTGGCTTGATCCAGCGAACCACTCTTCCCACTCATGCACTGAATTATGTGCGAGAAGATAAAGTTCAGTTGTGATGGCATCTGAGCTTTAAGAATCTTGGTGAGCTTCTTGTTAGGAATAGACGATCTTGGTTTGTTTTCCCAACAATAGCCCATTGCGTCCAGGAAGAATATCAGCTCATCATCAGTGGGGAGTGCGTCGAATCCACTCTTTGGTTTGTCAGGGAATCTTAAAGATTTCCTGAGGCTAAGAGCGGTCATGCTCCCTGGCCCTAATTCCGTGCTGAACGAGATAGCAGGGACTCGTTCGCCTTTCCTGTTTGTAAGTTCAGTTGCATCAGCAGTGAACCAGAACTGCTGAAGTAGAGTCTTGGAGGGCTTAGGATCCACAGTGATCGCGTAAGCTATGCATGACTGCTTGAGGAATTCAGCAGCTTCCACCAGATGTGGGTATTTGTCAGCTTTGAAGTCGAGTCTGGCCAAATGATTACATTTAGTAATCTCAACTTCAGTGAGAGCGAATCGTACATGCTTGGAAGCAACGATTGAAGACTGTGTCATTTCTGTTATGGAAAGAGGCATAATAGAAGAAATGATTTAGATTAAAAATAATATGATTACCAGTTTCCATAGAAGAAGGGAAACTGGAAAATTATCAAGTTATTTTTAAGAGAAAAAATAGTGTTCTGGGTAGAAAGAATGAAGAACACTTTAAAACCAAAAGGTTTTTATTTAAAAACATAAAATCAGAAGGAATGATCTTTAGTTTTAAAAAAACGTTTTATAAAATCCATAGAAAGCGAGTAGGATTTTAAAAGAATAAAAAGCATATGAACAAAGCATATAAACATGAAATAAACCTGTGTATCTTGAAGAAAAAGAGTTGCAGATTCAATATTCTGGGTTTACTTGCTTGAGTGTTCTTGAGAGAATGTTTCTTGCTTTGAAAGTTTTGAAAGCGTAAACCGTATAAAGGAGAGAAGAATTCCTTTTATACGAAGAGAGAGAAGAGAGATAAGAGAGAGAATGAAGCGGGAAAAGAAATCATCATGACATTGACACGTTCCACGAAGTTGATTGGATAGGAGGGCAACGAACGAACGTGTCAGAAAAGGCATGTCGTGGATTGTCGGTTCAAATGACGTCATAGAGGAGAGAGACTGTTCATTTGTCCGTTCAAATGATCACTGAAGAAAAGTCAGTGATAGATTTTCCTTTTTAAAAGTATCCCTGATTGTAAAGATAGGGATAGATTTTCCTTTTAAAAGATCACTGATTGGAAATATCAGTGATTAATGTATTTTTCAAAAAAAAGCTTTTAATCATTTGAAGAAAGTTCAGTGATTAAAGTTTATATTTTGAAGAAAAACATCTTTGAGGGAGAGAGAACATACCTGAGAGTCAGAATGTTTATCAGAGAGAATGATGAGGGGAACTTTTGATTACTGACACAATACATGAACGCTGAAGAATTATTCTTCGAGGTTCAGCATTCCAAGCTCACTGATGAGAAAGTTGAACCTTGTCTCATCAAGAGGTTTGGTGAAAATATCAGCAAGCTGAAAGTCAGTAGGGATAAAGTGAAGTTCAATATCACCATTCATCACATGATCTCTGATAAAATGATATCTGATCTCTATGTGTTTTGTCTTTGAATGTAGCACTGGATTATTTGCTATAGCGATAGCACTAGTGCTGTCGCAATAGATAGGAATCTTTGACAGCTGAAGGTCATAATCTAATAGTTGATTTCTCATCCATAGGATTTGTGAACAACAGCTTCCAGCGGCTACGTATTCAGCTTCAGCTGTGGAAGTGGACACAGAATTTTGCTTCTTGCTTGTCCAGCTTACTAGCTTTCCTCCCAAGAGTTGACATCCACCAGTGGTACTTTTTCTGTCAAGTTTACAGCCTGCAAAATCACTATCAGAATAACCAGTTAGATCGAACCCTGAGTCTTTGGGATACCAAAGACCGAGGTTAGGAGTTCCTTTCAGATATCTGAAAATTCGCTTTACAGCGATCAGATGGGATTCCTTGGGTTCAGATTGATAGCGTGCACATAAACAAGTAGATTACATGATGTCAGGTCGGCTTGCTGTAAGATACAACAATGAGCCTATCATTCCTCTATAGGCAGTGACATTAACAGGTTTTCCAGATGGATCCTTGTTAAGTGTCAGTGGTGGTGCCATAGGAGTTTTCATCGCTGAAGTTTGTGTTAAATCAAACTTCTTCAGCATGTCTTTAACATACTTACCTTGGCAGATAAAAGTACCTTTGTCAGATTGTTTAATCTGAAGACCAAGAAAATATGTCAGCTCACCCATCATACTCATTTTATATTCTTTCTTCATTCTTTCAGCGAAGCGAGTACATAGAGATGGGTTAGTAGAACCAAATATTATGTCATCGACATATATTTGTACAAGAATTATATGACCTTTTATCTTCCTGAAAAATAACGTATTATCAATCTTGCCACGTTCAAAATTTTCAGAGATAAGAAAAGATGAGAGAGTGTCATACCAAGCACGAGGGGCTTGTTTTAAACCATAGAGAGCCTTATCCAATTTATAAACATAATTTGGATGCTTAGGGTCATAGAACCCTGGTGGTTGTTCTACATAAACTTCTTCATTCAGTTTTCCATTCAGAAAAGCTGATTTTACGTCCATTTGATAAACGATGAAGTCTTTATAGACTGCATAAGCTAAGAATAGTCGAATTGCTTCGAGCCTGGCCACAGGGGCAAAGGTTTCATCATAGTCTATGCCTTCCTCTTGTCTGTATCCCTGAGCAACAAGTCGAGCCTTGTTGCGGGTTACAATTCCATGTTCATCTAACTTGTTTCTAAACACCCATTTGGTGCCTATTACAGTTTTATCAGATGGTCTAGGAACGAGATTCCAAACTTTGTTTCGAGAGAATTCAGTCAGCTCTTCTTGCATAGCGCTGACCCAGTTTGGATCTCTGAGGGCATCATCAGTCTTCTTTGGTTCAATTAAGGAGAGAAAGTTTACAAAGAGACAGATATTACCTGAGCTTTGTCGTGTCTGAATACCTGCATCTGGATTACCAAGAATTTGATCTATGGGGTGATCTCTGGTCCATCGCTGAGCAGGAGCAAGATTGCTTATTTCAGCGATAGGATCAACAATAGGAGCAGTCGCTGATGAAGATGCTTGAGGTTCATCAGCTAGTAATTGTTGAACATTAGATACACCAATGCTTTCAGAAGGGTTTTCAGACGTAGATGGATTTGATGGTAGAAGTGTGTTTAGAGGTTCAGCTGAAATCCATGAGTTGGATTCAGCGGTGGGAGGTATGATACTTGGTTCTTCATCAGCAGCTGGAGTTTCAGTGTGCTGTTGGTTTGAGAAGAAAGGTTCAGTTCCTTTATAGTGAGAGATCATCCAAGTATTCAGTTCTTCATTGTCAGCGATTGGTTTAGAGTTCGCTGAGCGCGTTTCATCAAACGTGACATGAATGGTTTCTTCTACGGTTTGTCTTCTTTTGTTGAAAACTCTGTAGGCTTTTGAGATGGAGGAATATCCTAAAAATATTCCATCATCGGCTTTTGGGTCGAACTTTCCAAGTTGATCTTTGTTGTTTAAGATAAAGCACTGACAACCAAAGATATGAAGAAAACTGATAGAAGGCTTCCTTCCAAGAAAGAGTTCATAAGCTGTCTTCCCAAATCGCTTTATTATCAGCGATCTGTTTTGAGTAAAACATGCAGTGTTTACAGCTTCTGCCCAAAATTGAGTAGGGAGGTGAGAATCGCTGAGCATTGATCTAGCAGCTTCTATGATCGTTCTGTTTCTTCTTTCAGCGACTCCATTTTGCTGAGGTGTTCTTACTGAAGAGAAGTTGTGAGAGATTCCCTTGTTCTCAAAGAAATTGTTCAGGGAACTATTTTTGAATTCAGTTCCATGATCACTCCTTATTGATCGAACAGTAAGATTATTCAGCACTTCCATCTTTTTGACAAAAGATATTAGTTCTTCTGGAGTATCATTCTTGCAGGGAAGAAAAATAACCCAGGTGTAGCGAGAATATTCATCTACAATGACAAGCGTATATTTCTTTCCAGCTATTGATTGGATATTGACAGGGCCAAATAGATCCATATGCAAGAGCTGAAGAGGACTTGTTACTGAGGAAACTTGTTTCGACTTGAAACTAGCTCTTGTTTGTTTTCCTTTTTCACATGCTGAGCAGAGAGATTCTTTAGCATATGAGTGCTGAGGAAGACCAGAAACCAGTTCCTTAGATGAGAGAGAATTCAGGGTTTTGAAGTTTAGATGAGAGAGCCTTTTATGCCATAGCCAGTTGACATCAGAAGAGGCCTTAGAGAGAAAACATAAGTTATCAGTGATAGTAGAGTCCATATCTATTACATAGACATTTTCTCTTCTATAACCACTGAGAGCAAGTTTTCCTTTTTCATCTACCACTGAACATGCTTTCTTAGAAAAGCGAACTTCGTAGTCTTTGTCACATAGCTGACTGATGCTTAGAAGATTGTGCTTCAGTCCATCTACATAAGCGACTCTTCGAAAGGTAGTTGTCCCATTGCTGAGGACACCAAACCCACGGGTAAATCCTTTTCCATTTCCACCAAAGGTCACAGAGGGACCTTTCTCTTCCTTGTATTCAGTGAGCAGGTCTCTTTGTCCAGTCATATGACGAGAACATCCGCTATCGAGATACCAGATGCCCTTTGATCCCTGCATACATAAGGAAGATTAAGCTTTGTTTGGTACCCACTTTTCAATGGGTCCTTCAGAGTTAGTGGATAAGGAAGATTCAGCTTCAGTGGTAATCTTCACTTTGGTTAATTTCTTAACCTTAGTGGTATTTTTCACTTTGGTGACTTTATTTGCCTTAGAGGCATTTTTCTTCACTTTGGCTGTTTTATCAGCTTCGGTGGTATTTGGACACTTGCTCGCAATATGGTCAGTGAATCCACAGTGATAACATTTTCTATATCTGATGGTGGATTTATAACCAAAAGGTTTTGAAAACTTAAGATGAGCAGGTCCAGCTCCAAGAATACCTTTAGCACGAGATCTGGGAGGAATTTTTATTTCTTCAGATTTCACGGGCTTTAGATCAACCTTCAGCTTTGGAGGACAGATATCAAAGATTTCTGTCACTGAGCTAAAAGGTTTATCCACTGAAGGTTTGGAGGGAACTTTCAGTTTGGTTTTCTTGGAAGCCTTCTGAGAGAGAATAGACTTTCCTTTATCTGCAGGCTTAGATTTTGCAGATATATCCTCAGGGTTGGGATTAGAAGAAGAACAGGGATAGAATTGATTATAAGAAGTGTCAAAGAAAGATGTGACAAAAGTTCCAAACTTAAGCGAGGAACTTTCTTCTTTAGGATCATCCTGTGGTGTCCAAAAACCAAGACCAGTTTTATCACTTTCAGGAGTTTGAGCATTTATTATCTCAGAGATCTTTGTTGATGATTTGCACCATTTTTCAACATGAGCCTTTTCTGCTTTTAGAGCAGCGATGGCTTGTTCGCGTTCAATGCTGATGATTTCATTTATAATGACTTGATCTTTTAGCTTTTCTTCTAAAAGATTTAGTTCACTGATCTTTTCATGACATTTCTCTAGCTCTTGTGTTAAATAAACATTTTTATTTTCAGCTTGAGTTTTGTCGTTTAGAGCATTATAAAGGTCAATCGTCAGCACATCAACAGCGCGACTTCTCTCAGCTTCAGGCAGAGAGGGATTTGTAGAGATGGATACCTGAGATGATATGTAGCTCATAGAAGGTTCAGATGGTTCTTCTACTTCTTCTTTAATCTCAGCCATGAGGCAAAGATTAGCGACTTCTTCTTCATCAGAAGATGATTCTTCTGATTCAGCCCAGTCATGTTCTTCAGCGATGAGACCTTTACCTTTTTGCTGATAGCTTTTCAGCTTTTGATATTTGTTTTTCAGCTTATGGTATTTGTCATCACTGGATCTTCTTGAGGTAGAAGGTTTGAAGACCTTTTTAGACCTGCACTCACTAGCAAAATGTCCAATTTTTTCGCAGTTATAGCAAGTGGCTGTAGCCTTATCAACCGGAGTTGATTTTGGCTTTTCAGTAAGAGAGAGAGGTTTACTTCTTCGGAAGTTACTCTTTCTTGCAAATCTCTTAAAAGAGTTTGTCAAGAGTGCTAAGGACTCATTAAACTCTGAAAGATCAGGGTCTGATAAATCCTCAGATTCAGAATCTAACTCAGTGATGGTGAGAGTAGATCGCTGGGATGGAATTATCTCTGATGAGACTAAAGCAACAGCAGTGCTTTTGGAGTCTTTAGAATCTTTTACAAGATTTTTCTTCAGGAGATTAGATTGCTCATAGTTGAGCAATATTCCATACAGAGTGCTTAGAGAGAGAGTATGTAAGTCCTTTGTCAGCTTAAGACATATTGAATAACTATCCCAGCTTTCAGGAAGACTTTCCAAGAATTTTGTTAGGACCTCAGAATTAGAATAGGTCCTTCCAACAGTTCTTAGGTCAATGATCAGGCAGTTAAACCGCTGATGAATGTCAGAAAGAGATTCATTCTTACCAGCGATAAAACTTTCATACTGTCTTACCAAGTTAATCTTTCGGGTCTCTTGGATTTCAGTGGTGCCCTCATATTGAACACATATGGTTTCCCACATTTCTTTAGAAGTTTTTAGATGCATGATGGAATGGAAAACTTCATCAGGCAGAGCCATTGATATAATGGTCTTTGCTCTTGCATCTATGCCTACCTTCTTTTTATCTTCATCACTCCACTGTCTTATTTCCTTAACGACATATCGTTCAGGGACAGCTTCAGTGGTGGCAGTAGCAGGAACCGCAGCTATAATTCTAACAGGTTCATAGGGTCCGTTTTCTATATATTCAGGTATAGTAGGATCCGCACCTTCAAGAAATAGCATCATTCGATTTTTCCATAGAGAAAAGTTATCTCTGCTAAATCGAGGAGGTTTAGAAAGTGAACCATTATCATAGTAGTTTGTGTTTGTGTTTAGTGCCATTTTAGAATAGCAAGGAAGAGTATACAGCAAGATCTTGTTTATTAGATTAAACAAACCGCTCTGATACCACTTGTTGGTCCCGAAGGTGCTTAACAAGTTTGTAGAAGGGGGGGGTTGAATACAAACACAGAAATTAAAGTTTAATAAATTGTTTATTGATAAATCAAAATACAATTTACAAGTTTGTTGCGGAATAAGATTAAGACAGACTCAATCTAAACAAACTTAAGAAACACTAAGATGGTTGCACAAGAAATTCAGAGAATGGGGGATTTTTAGAGAGAGAGAAAACAAGGGTTTCTATCTTTGGAGTTCAAGGATTGAGCACACCTTCAGATGAAGGAGTGAGCTTCCTATTTATACCCTATGCATTAAATGCATGGCAGGGTACTTTACACGTGGCATTCATAGATTGGCTTTGGTAGTCTCACTTTTGGAGACATGCTTTTGGCCACTTTATGAACAGTGTAGTTGACAGAGTTGGTGTACGATTTGTGGCAGAGACTTGTCCGTTCTGACACATCGTACTGGTTGTGCAAGGTAAGACAAAAGAAAACTTGAGGCATAAGCTTTGTGATCGTTGATCGCTGAGTATCTCTTCTTCCAGAGATAAAGTTCAGCTATCGCTGAAGCTTTTCCTCAGGCTTCTTCGCGTAAGTAGATTTGTCTGGTCTTCGCTGATATCCGCATCAGGTCACTAGTAGACTTATCTATTGTTCAGTGGCTTCGTCTTCGATTCAGCTATGAACTATGTTGACGCGAGACTTGTCTTCAGGGATTACGTTAACTGTGTTACATAGGAAACGATCGGTGATGACTGAACAGACTCAGTTTGATCGCTGAAAGTGAAACACTAATACATATTAATGTTTACAGAAAGGTCATCAGCGATAACTGAACAGACTCAGTCTGATCGCTGATGATGAAACACTAATACATATAATAACGTAATTTTCACTAAGTATAAAAGAGGGTCGTTATCAAATCACTGAGAGAGTTTGGATCAACAATTCCAATCTTTCAATCTCTCACCAATGTGGGATGTCTCAAATCAACCACAATTCACCAATACCCCAATACTCAATTCTCATGATGCCACATCATTTACCTTGGTTGTTGCTTTAATATATATAAAGATTTTAAAATGTCAACTTACAATCTATATTTTAAATAAATATGATTCGAGCTAGACACCTTATGTGAATAGTATACTAATTATAAAATAGTCATTTTTTAAAATATATATATTCTTTACTAACTATAATAGCTTAATTATTTTTATTTCTTTCTGTGCTTTTTGTAAGTAATCATTATTTTATTATTATTATTATTTATTTATTTTTGTTCTTTTTATTTTTTAAATAATTATTATGTTGTTATCAAGGTTCTAAAAAACGCGCTTTGGCGCCGCCATGGCGTCGAGGCGTGGCCTTGCCGCCACGCTTTATCCCTTGGCATCGAGATAAGGCGTCGAGCTCGTTATTGCACGCCATGGCTCGCCATGGCGCGTTATGGCGTTACAAATTCTCGATGTCGAGCTCGTTATGGTGTGCCATGGCACGCCATGGCCCGCCATGTCCCGCCATGGTGCGTTATGGCGTTACAAATTTGTGTACTTTCGATTCTTCGGATTTGTATACTTCGAAATTCGATTGGAATTTATCCATTAATATCGATTATAATTTAGAAATTCTTTTTTTTATCGTTTTATATGAATTTAAATTGTTAATAACTTGTTCATTATTGTTCAAGACACTGATAATAACACACACATACACATATATACATATAAATTATATACAGATTTGTCGCCTTAAGCCACACCTTGGAAAACGCCATGGCCTCGCCATAACTTGTAAGACTTGAGGTTTGACCTCGCCGCTACGCCACGCCTCACGCCATTTAGAACCTTGGTTGTTATTAATATCTTTGTTCTTTTTTATTTTCTTTAAATATGTATTATTATTATTATCATTTAAATCATTATTATTAGTAGTAATAAATTTGATTCCTTAGGGGGCGTTTGGTTCGTGGAATGGAATTCGAAGGAATTGGAATTCGTCAAGGAATTTGACTTCGATGGAATTGGAATGGAATTTGATGGAATTTGACCACGTAGTTTCGTCGCGTTTGGTTGGATGGAATTGGAATTGGAATTGGAATTGGAAATTTTTGTTTGGTTCACGGAATTCGACTTTAGAATTGGAATTGGAATTGGATTTTTTTTTTTAAAAGACTTTAGAATTGGAATTAAATATCAACAAATGACATTTTATGATTTTTCTATCATTTTCTTTAAAATTATAAATATCAGTAAAGTTATAATTCAATATGTTAAATTATATAAATTTCCGTTCATTAAATAAAAAATAAAATTTTATCATTTAATTAAATAAAACAAACATAAAATTGCGGAAATTACATAACCATAAATCAAATTACATTACTAATATCCGTAACATCTAAAACTATTCACTACATAACATCTACTAATATCTGAAGCGTACCTTGTTTCCAAAAACCAAATTGAAGTTTTTAAAATCATAAACCAAGTCAACTTTCTAAAATAAACCTTACCCACTCCTCTCGCTCACTTTCTTCCAAACTCCAAAAGATTAAAACGTTATTAGGCTCATCTGTTATCTTCTTGATTGCTCTGAACCTTTCCATTCTTGAAAGTGATTGGATTTTGGCAAGTTCAGAATTCACCATGGAAGTCTTTTTTTGTATTTCCATCTCCGTATCTACCATATTCTTCGTTGCATTTTCGAACTTCTCCCCAAGAAGGAGAGCTGCACTATGCATTCCATCAACAAGAGTATCAGCTCGGGTTTTCCTCTTTTTACTACCTCGACTTGAGCCTTCTTCACTTCGCATATCCGTAGCATTATGTACGTTGTGGCTACTTTCCGTCTCCTCCGTTTGTTCTTGTTCCTCAAGATTTACTCGACCCTCCATCTCGACAACATCCATGGCTCTACTTCCTTGAGCTCTATCTTTTCCGAAAACAATAGACAAATCTTCAAAATGTGGAAACGTTTTGTTTCTCCATTTCGCCGCCTCTTTATGTACCTATTTCATGCCATAAAAGTTAATTAGCAAGGTAACAAATAATAACTACAAATATAGCATGAAAACTGAAATGGTACCTTCAGGTAAGACTCCCAAACTGGTGCTTCGGCAGTTACACATTGTTTGACACTGTCATAACCAAACCCACTCGTATTTGTCCCGTTCACCATGTCATGTACAACTTGCCAATCTTTTTTCATTGTTTTAATTCTTGACTCAATGTGTGGTCTACCCAATATATGAGACTCGGGAACTGAATCTTTCATCACTTGTTCAAGATACTGTAAATATCCAGATTTAAAGCCGTTATCAGCTTTAAATCCTCCAGTGTTAACCATGTTAATCAAAGCCTCCACAAGTTTAGCATCTTCAGTAATTGTCCAATTTCGATAGTTTCTATTACGACTTCGATCCGCCATACCTATTGTTAAATGAATTAAATAATAAACAAATAACATGTAAACATAAACATGCAAATCATAATCATATGCAACATAATAAAAAAAACAAGTTGTAGCATTACAAATCATAACGGTACGCAACATAGATATCAAATTCATAACAAACCATAAAAAGATAAATTTGTAGCATTACAAATCATATAGCGTTCCAAGCCTCAAACATTTGTTGTGCCAAATTATTTCTAAATGTAGTCCACTCGGTTGATGTCCCAACAGAACTGACATTATCCATATCTTGGTCTCCATCATCTTCGGTTGTTTCGTCCAACCCATCATTCTCAATCGGATCATTTGGCATTTCTCGCCTGATATGATTATGAAGTAGACAACATGCCATTATGATCTTGTTTTTCAGTTCAACGTGATAGTACGAGTTATCTTTTAAAATTCCCCACCTTGCCTTCAAAATGGCAAAACATCGTTCGATGACATTTCTTGCGGAGGAATGTCTCATGTTAAATAGTTCTTTTGGCGTGGTTGGTTGGTATCCATCCCTCCAATCATTTAAGTGATATCTCTGACCTCTATATGGGGCGAGGAAACCCTCGCCATTTGTGTATCCAGCATCTACCAGGTAATAATATGGCCTTGGTACCTTTAACCCATGTGGCCTAAGAAGAGCATCTCGAAGTACTCTACCATCGGCCGCTGACCCCTCCCATCCAGGTAACACATAAATAAATTGCATATCTTGAGAACAGACCCCTAATACGTTTGTGGCAATATCATTCTTTCTCGTTCTATATCGAGCCTTGTCTTCAAGTGGCACTAAACACCTTATGTATGTTCCATCTAAAGCTCCTAGACAATTCTAAAACCAAGAAAATAGAAATGGTCATTACAGACTTTAAGTTACTTATATTTGAATACCCAAATATATATATATATATATATATTGTATACCTTGAACCACTTCCATCTTCCATCAGTAGAATCCTCTCGAACGGGTTCGGGTTTTTTAAGCAAATGTGAATGCAATCTTATCACCGCGTTGCAAACTCGAGTAAATAGTCTACTAATTGTTTCTCCCGAACGATGAAAACGACATGTGATGACTCGAACTTTAACATTATGAGCCATAATGTGAAGAAAAATGGCAACTTGTTCATCAATATTCATATTCCTACTTGCTCGTAATCCTCCTAATGTTTCCAACATATCACATAACTTCTTGAAACACCCTCTGTTTATCCTAAGTTGTGATATGCACATATTGTCACTCTCATAAGCATACCTATGCAATATTGCAACTCGACCCATATTTGACAAAGAGTATTGAATCTGTGGTCTATCCCTTTCGTAGTCGGCTATTAAAGTGCAAACCGTAACGAAAAACCAAATAATAATGGTCATAGCTTCGTGCAAAAACAATCTCATAAGCCTACGTCTGCTTGTTCTGAAACTAAGTCGGGCCATTTCCTGTTCAAAGACATACAAATTATTTTATTTCCAATGAACATAGAATGTACCTTTTTGTTTATGTTTTTAATGTACCTTTTTTTGTTAACTAAAGTTATGCACTTTCTGACCATATATATATATATATATATATATATATAACTCAAATGATTATTAAGGTAACCTCCAAAAAGGAGCTATCTATGCCTCAAATATGTTGTCGACCCTTACTAAGCTCTAAACTCAGTAGAGTTGTCACAACACCAACTTTTGCATTCTAAATCAAATAAAGTAGCTTAATGGTGTTTTGACTTGAATATAGATGGAAACTTGACAATCATGAAGTCTACCTATTATCAACTCATTAAACAGAGTGGCATGACAATAAACAAGTATAAAGTAAATATTCCAATGTATGAGAGAAACCAATACGAACTTGTTGCATATTTTCTCTCGCATACAATATTTTGGTGGTTCTTTAGTGACCACAAGTAGCTAAATTATGCACATTTTTCATGTATGTGAGTTTTGCCTCTTTGTGACCACAATATATTCACAGTTTAGGACTTACCCTGCTAGTGCGTGGTCAGAAAAGACACCAATTGCAGCTAGGATGCCCCTGTTGATTAAATACAAGATAACTACTATTAGAAGATGAACATCAAGAACAAACTTTTAAATTTAAAATGTTTCTTAGAAATAAATTTAAGAATTGTATCTGGACCCCTTTACGATAAAGTGACTAACAAGTAACAAACAAGCTATAAATGAATAAACCTTGAAGTTCCATTCATCACATTCGACAATTTATTGTAGTGGAAGGCTTACAAACTAAAATAAATATCGTACAGACTATTTCGTCCCATGGCCAAGCTAATAATTACAACATAAAATAAATAAAAATGCACTAAATTGATCTAAACCAAGTTAATGCTTATGCTTTTTTTCCTATATGCAAAGTGACCACACTTTCCTAAAGTCAAGTTCAATGGTTTCATCCACCCACCCAGCATTATGGAATTATTAAAGGAATAATCTATTTGTGTGTTGCAGTTTCTTTGTGGGAATCCAAGTAGTATAAAGTGAAAGGGTTATGATGATCAAAAGAATTTGCAGCAGGCTTTACATATTTTGTGTGATATTAATTTATATCAGGAACTTGTAAACTTGGCCCTGCTCTAAACTCAAAATTTGAAGATGTACCCTGCAGCATCGACAAGGTGGAAACATATGGAAGCAGGAAGCTGGAGGTTTGATGAAAAATAGATTAGGTATCTATCTCATAAAAACCATTTTTTATAAAAAGTTCATACCTGTGAATAATTACTTTACAGGTTCCTCAACTTCTATAAAAACCATTTTTTGCTTCTTTTTGAATCTTTTTGTGGGTATTTTTACCTTGAACAACAAAAGATCCAAATTCAATCTAACCCCAAATCCAAAACTTGATTTGGGATGGATTTATGGCCAGAGTTTCTTGCAAGCAGTTGGGGTAAAGAATTTGTGGCTGGTGGATTTGGTGGGATTGCAGGCATCATGGCTGGATACCCACAATCTGTCACTGTTAACTCTCCAAGCAGACAGTCTGTCCAAGATTCTCAGCTTTCCCATAATAGTCGGCCAAAGAAAAATAGCATGTCTTGGAGTATACATCTCAAAAAACTGGACTGGTGATTTAAACATATATCCTAAAGTTGAATTTGTATTGCCATCAAGAATTTACAAGAATTGACATCAATATAAAACTAAATACAAGTCCTTATCAAATTATTCTTGGAGTATACAACTCATCTAACTCAAATCCAAAGATTTGAGTTGGTGTGCGATTGCTTCCTATCTCTGACTTCTATCACCGATAAAAGGGGCAAAGTGTGTTGTGCTTGTGCGTATTCTTTGTGAAATTGGCGTCAGATTAGGTATCTATCTCCCATTCAATTTCATCTACAAAACCTAATTTCTGCAAGAAACTCTACTACTTCTAGCCTCCAAAAATAACAAATCGAGAAAGGAGGAAATGCACAGAAGTGATCGACACAGAAGCGATCGATTTAGAAATGGACAGAAGCTATCGAGAATGGAGAAAGCGAGAGAGAAAGAGTGTTACCAGATGTGCGATTAGGGCAAGATTCTGTCGAGAATGGAGAATGGACCGGAGAAGATGGTAGACGAGCCGCGAGAGAGAGACCGATGATTGGATTAGGGCAAGATTCCGTCGAATTCTATGGGATATCCCGTGGATTTGTGAAATCGGTCGTTTAAGGATTTGGATGGAATTTGAAGGATTCCTTTGGCTTAATTCTGTGAACCAAACATAACTAGGGAATTTGGTCAATGGAATTGGACATTCCAATTCCATCCAATTCCATCCAATTCCATGAACCAAACACACCCTTAGATTTCAAAACTTAAATAATAAAATAAAGGGTGAATTACACTAGTGGTCCTTGTGGTTTGTTCAAATTTTGGATTTGGTCCCTAAAACAAACTATCTATATTGGTGGTCCCTAACTTTTCAACTTCATAACACTTAAGGTCCCTCTAATTAATTGACGTTAAATTGGTCTGTTAAGGCTAATTAAGTTAGGGGCTTTTTAGACATTTTACCATTAATTTCATTTTATAATTTTTTATTCAAAAAAACATAAACAACAAATTGATTAAAAAATATTAAACAAAATTCCTATAAATCAAATTAAAAAAACTTTGATGTAAACAAAAAGCACTACAAAATAGAAGGGGAAAAAAACTCAAAACCACATCCACCAACCCCACCTCAATCTTATCTTCATAGTGTTTGACATAGAGAGAGACTAAGCTTGCAGTGTTATGAAGATAACATCCACTAACAACTTTTGATTAGAGAAGCCTGCAACAACCTACTCAAAGCAGGAGATCGAGAGGGTTTTTATGACAAACCAAAGAAGGAAGTATCGAGATCTGGATCCAGAGAAGGAAGAAGGAAGCAGAATGGAAACGAAAAACCAGGGAGATCTACAGACTAAGAGGGGAGGCGACGGTCTCTTCACGGTGATTCAAACAAATCAAGAGGGATTTGCAGGAGGTCATCGAGATTCAATCAATTTTGGTATGGTTTGGTGTCAGCATACGATGGTTTGATTCAAGATTCATCCGAAGGAGATCATCAAGATTCACGCAATTTTTAAGATTTCGGATGTATGTATTGATTTTTCAGATGTCAGATGAACGTATGTATCGATTTATCAGATTTCATATATATAGCTTTTATATTTTTTAATTATTTTATGGGTTTGATTTGCATCAATTGTTCTGATTTGGGTTAGATGTTCATAAATATGTTTCTAAATATATTTAAATATTGGTTCATATAACAAATCAAGGCTCTTGATTGTGGAAAATAAAGTTTGAATTGGAGAAGCCGAGGTGGGGATTAAAGTAATGGGTAATCATCATATACCTTTGTCATCAATGAATCTGATGAATCGGATTGATGACAAACCATCCTTAGGGTTTATGGAAACCAAGATTTTGAACTCTAAGGGGACGTTTGGTTCGCGGAATGATTTATGAAGGAATTGAATCTCTCAAAGGAATTGGAATCTGGAAGGAATTGGAATGGAATGTTATAAGGTTTGACCAATTGTTTGGTTAGCATGAATGGAATTTAATCAGTCAAATGAATTGGAATCTATCTGTTTGGTTTGCAAAGGAATTGGAATGGAATTCTGAAAAATGACAAAAATACCCTTTGTTTAATATATATTTTTTATTTTTTTAAGTATAGATAATAATAAAGTTCACATTTAATTACCAAAAAAAAGGCAAATTATTATTGGTAAATGAATTAATGATGGAAATTGTTTTTAATTTTGGTAATCTTTCTTCACCATCGCCGCCTCTTTTTTTTGACCTAGAATGCTAATCTTTCTTCCCCATCGCCGCCCATACACCACCCTCCTTCTTCTCTGCAAATTGAAGAACACTTCTCTGCAAATCGAAGAACAAGTTCGAACACTTCTCTGCAAATCGAAGAACAAGTTGGAACAATACTCTGCAAATCGAAGAACAAGTTGGAACAATACTCTGCAAATCGAAGAACAAGTTCGAACACTTCTCTGTAAATCGAAGAACAAGAACCCATAATCGATAGACAAATCGAACTGGAGATCAACGAACCCATAATCAAATCAAACTGGAGTTGAACTGGAGAACCATAATCGAACCCATAATCAAACCGAACCCATAGAACCAGTCTTCAATTGATAGAGACCAACGAACTGGAAAGGAGAGTTTGCAGTCTTCGATGGGTAGAGAGTTTGCAGTGTTCAATCGATGAACCATTAGCAGTAGAGAGAAAGAATGTGTGGTTAGTTTTATGTGTTAATGAGGGTATTTTTGTCTTTTTTAAAACCTTGGAAGGAATGGATTTCTATTCCATCTCATTTTTGAAGGAATGATGAAATCCACGTTTGATGGAATCTTTGGAATTCAATTCTATTCCATGGGTAACCAAACAGGAGAATGGAATTTGGTCAACAGAATTGACCATTCCAATTCCATCAAATTCCGGCGGAATTCGGCGAACCAAACGCCCCCTAATATGTCTTATTTAAGTTTTGGGAAAGGAAAACCTGTTGAAAACATGAACGATCACATGATGAAGATGAGCCCAATTTCATGGAAGATGAGAATTCTAACAAGCAACAAGTCAAGGTGGGGATGAAAATAATGGGTAAATTGACAAATATGCCCCTGATCATGTGAGGGGCACATGAACAGACTTAACGGAAACTACTTAACGGTGTTAAATTGAAGGACCATGAGTGTTATGAAAATGAGAAATTAGGGACCACCAGTATAGATAGTCTGTTTTAGGAACCAAATCCAAATTTTGAGCATACCACGGGACCACCAATGTAATTCACTCTAAAATAAATAAATTAGTAGCAAACCAAACTTTCTGAATTTTACAATTAATATAAAATTAAACGTTCCAAAATTGACATTAAATATTTAGTCATCTACAATAACATAGTCTATTGTACCTTTGGATCATATATAATAAGTGTATCGTTTTAGTCAAGTTTGTGACGGGGTTGACCATCCAATATTCCTATGTAACCATTGTGGATAAATAGTAGGCTTCTGGTACCCTCTTTTTAGCATTACTTTAACGTAACGGTTTCCATTTACGAACCCGATTGAAATATAAGAATGTTTAGTCCAATATTTGGATGTCCTCCTATAAGTGGTAAGTACAAGGAACTTCTTGTGTTGCTCAGAACATGTAGTATCTGATCATACCTTGAAGCCATTAGTACACCCATCTTAAGCACACTCAACCAATGATCACTTAGTGCAAATGCGTCTTCATAAAACCAACTCACCAATGCTTCATCTTGGGTCAAATGAAGGTTAAACATATCGTCATATTATGTCATATACATATTTAACTCTTTTAGTACTTCATCCCAAATATTGGGCCAATTATCTTCCTTGGAACCTAAGGAGATAGTGATATCGCTCGAAATCCACTATTTTCATAAGATTTTACATTTTGTACCTGCATGACATAAGGATCAAACATCATAACCTGTAAGGCATAAGGATACGCCACAAAATTTGCCATATATATCATGTTTGAAATTGTAAGACCCCAAAATTTGGTATTTTCTTTTAAATAAATAGTTATATGTGTGTGTGTGTGTGCGCACGTGTTAGTTAGGGCGAAGGAAGAAATATGTACATAAAGAAAATAGATAATCCTTTTTTTTCTTGTATATCATGTGGGTCACTAGTTTAGACTTAAGGAACGAAAGTGTAAGACGACTCGATTTTTAAGGACCTATAGTGAAAATAAAATTAAAATTTGAAAATTTTAAGATATTGATTATCTCGTTTTTATGGGATGGAAGTAGAGGGTGTTAAGCATAGTCATGCATAGATAAATTCTGGAAATTACCCATGGGTTCGACATTATCAATACCTCAAAACCTCTTTGACAGTTCGAGAAAAAAGTGAAGAGTTGAGTGAGAAAACGGTCGAAGAAGCAAGTTAAGGTTTTGTTAGTTATTTATCGTGTACTTCAAAGAGTGTGCACAATGTTTCCCAACATGAGCGCAAGTATATACCAACGTTGGGATCGCTACAAGTAATATAATGGTAGTATTACCGAATATCGTCTCCACAGGGACTTACTTACTGAGAATCAGAGAATTTCATGAACTTCTTGCACAAGTTTGGTTGTAAGAAAAGTTATCGTTTTGGTTGTGGATTAATGCTAAAAATACGAAATGTACTTTATAGTTATAGAATGGATATGGGTGTAAGTTTCCCTTGAGATGGTCGTAGTAACAATATGGTCAGTCACCTTTTTGTACGAAGTGTCTATAAAAATCCCGATCTCTTGAAAGTGAATTTTTATAGACCGGTCCTACAAAGCACCCACAAAGTGCCCACTGTCACCAACCCTTAATCTTGTCGATTTAACTAAGTTAATAAAATAATCAAGTTCTACTAGTAAAGAGATTTACACCGAAATCTTTTTGTGATATAAATCTTGACCGGCGTTTGAACTTTAACAAATCATATAAAACCCGTATCTCTACATGGTTATCAAAGGCTCTCTCAAATCTTTGTGTATTACTTAAGTCGTATTTCGAATCCGCCCCTCGAGGTCAAGATTTAATAATAACATGTCAAAGTGATTGGCTTATCCGCGTTGATTTGAAGTCCCGTCTTAAGTGACCAAGCTTAAGAGCTAGTAATGATGGCCACATCCAAGTGTTGTCTATTAGTCTCAAGTTCGACTCACACCCACACCCAACAAGGTGCTTAACTCATAATAATAATAATAAATGACATAATGTAAGAAAGGAAATACGATTTAACTACTTGCATTAATGTAAAACTAAAAGTAAAGTACAAACGAGGTAGGAAATAAAATACGGAAATTAAAGTACGAAAAGTAAATGCAAATAAATTATAACTACTATAATCTTCAAGTCTAAATTCTAACTTTGAGGAGAGAAAGTTTAGATTCTTGAAGATGTGATGATAGAAGTGATGCTCCATAGCCTTCCTAAGCCTCACATTTATTTTGGAAAAATTGGACAATACCCATTAGGTAATAATGCTATTATCCAATGGGTAAAGGACTTCATATCTTCCAAGGATCCTCCAATATTTCCCAATCATTACTAAAATCCTCCATACAACCCAAATAAACCGGGCAAAAACTTTTGTCCAATGGATCTTCGGGTGCCCACCGAGGGCACACAATGCATACTCCCAGAATAGTGACCTTTTCTAAATAAAATTAAACTTTTGGTGTTTTTATCATGACTTGCAAACATTATGGACCAAATGAAACAGAAGGAAACAAAAGTGGGCATAAAGTGAAATAAAATACTAGAAAAGAGTAACGAATAACTCTAAAAAATGAGAGTTATTACACCCCTAAACTTGAGGTATTGCTTGTCCTCAAGTGACAAAAAGTCAAAAAAAAAATGTTACGAAGAGAGGACTAAAGAAGACAAAATATAAACTTACAGAGGGAATGTTGAATTTTTCTCTAGCGGGAATGATATGCAATCTTCCATCCTTAACTTTGTTTCCGGTGAAATTAACCGGTAGGACTCTTTGGGGTAGTGTTTATGGCTAAAAAAATTCGTCACCTTTCCCCCTAAACTTGAACTATACTACAAAAGGATTTGATATGTTTCCTCATTATTCACTTTTGAGTATTTTTGTAATTACAAAACCCAAGATTTATAATTTTTGCATTTATTCTATGTCTTTGGATTTTGATTATCTTCCAATTTTCCAACTTTTCGAAGACTTTTTTTGTATGATTATAAGATTTTGATGATGATCATAATGCCCCCCCCCCTCCCCCAACTTGAAATCGACAATGCCTTCATTGATCGGAGGACCTGACATAAAAGGCTAGGGATGGCAACGAGGGTTAATATGTATAGGCCTGAATAAACAAGAGGGCCTACATTCTTTTAAGTTAACCATCCAACAAGTCAAACAAAGAAGATGCACCTAAAAAGAAGAATAGGCTAGAGAAAACCAAAATTATCAACACTTCACGACATATATATATATATATATATATATATATATATATATATGCGTTCAAATCACCCACATATAAATTTACAAAAAGCGGGGAGACAAAAGTTGATAGTTCAAACGATTCCCAACAATGAGAATGACCAAAAATAATGTTTGCAAGGGTGACAAACGCAAACCAAAAGTCTAATGTTGTAGAGGGGACTGTCGACTGTTGAACAACCATTGGTTGGTATACTAGCGGCATGACGAACTTAAAGTGTCCGTCGGTAATCCATCGGAAACCAATATTTTTACCGACGGCTTAGTGACGGATGTGTATTTTTACCGACGACGACAAAGTTTTTCGTCGCTAAAATCCAGAATCCGTCGGTATTCCATCGCTATGATGGTTTGTGTCCGTCGGAATTAACGAATTTTCTAGCAGTGGAAATCCTACAATTAACATGAACTACTTCTTATGGACAAAATCTGTTCAATACTTAAAAATCTACCGCACATATGAATTTATTCTGACAATTCAAATTCACAAATGAACAAAAATTATAATGAACATAATATATTCTTTACTTAAGCCACTTCATATGTGAATCTATTTTGTCAATTCAAATTCACTAATGAACAAAAGTTATCATTGTTATGTGATGATTAAATACTTTTTAGGTCATTAATTTGATCACTTTCTTACTGATTCCATGACATTACAAAAAATCAGCATAATCACCACTTTGATCATGATTTGTTGGCAATACATTAGCCATAATCTCGACGTTATATAAACATCATATCTTAGCTAGGTCAATACATACTCAGACCCTTAAACGAAATAATGATGAAGAAATTAGGTATCCACCCTTCAATGCACTCGTCTTTGTTCTTGAGTTCAATAACACACCTAAAATTGGGTAAAATGTGTTAATATGTACTAGTGTTATCAAAACATGAACGCCACTCATAATGGAGTCAATGACAAAAACAAATACTTTCAAAGGATAAGGTGGTTGTCGGGCCCAAAAGATGCGTAACATATATGGAAAAGGAAGGCAAGAAGATCGAAGTTGTTGCGACCAAGGGGGGAAGATCTGTATGGGCTGCACAAAAGTGACAGATTCAGGCTGCTGTCGAAGAGGGAAAGAAGTGTTAATGATCGAGTGGGGTCCAAGGAAAGGAACAGGAGAAAAGTCGAGCTGTCACGCGAAATTGGATCGAGAGAGGTCTGGTTCGAAAAGATGTACAAAGGGGATATGAGGTGCAGTTGGGACAGAGCCGGAATTAGTGTATTCACGCCAAAAACAGGGGATAAAGAGCTGCTGCTTGGCTCTGGTTTGGACAGATTCGGGATGCATCTGCAGGTAGAAAAAGGGGGCTGTTTCGGGGTCGGTTTCGAGGTAACATGCCCAGGTGATAATAGGGACCGGAGAACTGCACACTGTATTCTCCATATGTACGTCATGCGGAATGTAAGGTTTGAGAGGTCGGTGGTGCATCGAGTTTGGTCCTTTTGCTCGACCGATCATGCGCTGTAGCTGTTTACTGTTTCTGCTGCTGCTGTCCCATCTCGTTCGATTGGGTTCCATCTAGTTCGATTGGGCTCCGTCTCGTTGCTGCTGTCCCGTCTCGTTCGGCGGTTCTGTTTTGCACAGCGGTTTCGGTGCTATGTTTTAATGTTGTTGCTGTCCGGTTGCTGTTGCTATTCTGTGGTACTATCGGCGGTTTGATTAGCGGCTATCAGGCCTGCGGGCTGTCCTCTTATTACAGCGTCGGGCTGATTGTCGAGAGCTGTGATGCGTTGTGTTTTCGAGAGCTGTTGGTGGCCGCTTCGTCTTCTGTCCAGGCAAGTTTCGAAGGCGTGTATCTGCAAATAAGCTTGGGGGCTGCTTGAATGGTAGATTCGGGTCTGTCCAGGGAAGTACGCAGACTAATTGTCGGATGATTAGTCGAGTAATCCCGTCTTTTTGTGGCTGTGATAGTTTGCTGCTTGCAAACTACACTCCCTCACTACTACAAAAAGGTTTTTTTACACGGTTGTAAATGACCTTTAACCGTGTAAAAGTCCACCGTGTAAGAAAGTGCAATAGTTTTTTAAACCTTTTTACACGTTTTTTTTTAAAACCGTGTAAAAATAAGCGAGTAATAAAGTCATTTATGTAGTAGTGTCTGTCGTCGTTTCTTGTTTTTTGTTCGTGTGTTGGGCATCTTTTGTTTTCGTTCATTTGTGGTGTTTTGTTGGGTTTTGTTTTGTCCCGGTGTGTCTTTTTTCTCTTTGTTAAACTTCTCTGGTTGGTTTGGTTTTGTATATATTTTATTCGTTGTTCAAAAAAAAAAAAAGATACTTTCAAAGGAAGAGAACCCAAGGACCTTTCTATTAGATCTTTAATATATATTCTTCTCGCTTTTTCGTAACATAAAACAACCTTAATTTATAGACATACTCTTCAAAAAACCGAAAAACAAAATTTATTACAACATTATTAAGGTTGTACCTTTGGATACAAAAACTACCATAACTTTCACCATTGAAAACTAGACTTAGGGCCTGTTTGTTAGCAGCTTAATGAGTTTAATGAGACTCACAGCTTATTCAGTCAGCTATATATGATCGTTTGGTAGTGGCTTAATGATATAGAAAGTGGCTTATTCAATAAGATTTTAAGGGGGAGCTTCATACGTCATACACACGATTTGACCAACATTTGCTCCTTCAATTTTCTTGTCAAATTAGTCAACCTGAATATAAATATATCTATACATATAATAGATAAGTAACTCAAATGACACGTGTCGCCTTCTGGTGAGCCCATTTTTTCATTTTCCCGCCTAAACATGTATCTGGACGCATTTTACATTATAAGTTCATTTAGCACATCCATATTCATTTCTCCTTAAATCTTTTCTTAATTCAATTTTTTTTAATTTATACCTTATATTTACTACCCTTATAATTAGGTATGTAGTTTACTTTTAATCTCTTACTTTTTTATTTTTCATTTTAAACTCTTATCATATAAACATAAATAATATATATGAACTAAAATGCATTAAAAAAACATTTTTATTTTTTACAAAATTATACAATTGTAATTGCTTCGTCAATACCTTCGAAATGAGCCTAATATTGAATACTTTTGGATTTAGTTATATTATTAAATATCATAAATATATACGAATTAATGTGTCGTGATTAGCAGTGGCGGACCCGGGATTTTAGGTGAGTGGGTGCACAAACAAAAAACTTAAGAAATTGTTGTTGATGTGTTTTTAGCCGAATTCCCCTGTTGGGGGACTTTTTATGTTTTTGGTTGATTTTGAGGAATTTTTTAAATTTCTGTGTTGATTCGATGAGTTTTTTTTAGTTTTTTTGTGTTGATTCGAGAGATTTTTTGTGTTTTTTTTATTGATTTCAAGAGATTTTTTCGATTTTTTGGTTGATTTTGAGAGTAAATTTTGGTTTTTTTTGGGACTTGTGCACTTTTCACCCCTAAAAAACGTATATATCACGGAACACCCTATGTAGTTGAGCGGGTGCACCTTAGGTATCGAAAAAAAATTCGCCCTTACGAAATGAACTTGAGCGGGTGCACGGGACCCCCCCTTGGGAAGGGTAGGTTTGGCCCTGGTGATTAGTATGAAATTTGATACAAATAATCACTAAATTGTTGTGATTTTCTTTTTGCAATTTCATATCAATTTTAACTATGTATTTTTCCATAATTTCATTTACGTTCTATTATAAATTTTGTTTTATAAATTCTTAATATTTACTAATATTTTTTATTAATTTTCTGCAAAACATCTTTTGTGAAAACTGTCTAAAACAAGGACATTTTATAACCAACTGCAAAAAAACAATTCTGAAGTGGAAAAAAACTTGGAAAAATATCATCGTACTTTCAATGATCATTCATATCTGTAAGATAAGTTTTCTGGCATGATTTAATTTTTTAAATTACCCCGTGTAATACACGGGGTCGAACCTAGTATATATATATATATATATATATATATATATATATATATATATATATGTTTGGGTTAATTTATTCTTCAACAGTCGATACAAAAAGATCAACCATCCCCACCGGTAGGCGAAGTTCATCCTTCGGTTTCAATTGGATTCAGGTATCATCACAATATGACAAGGTCATATAATGCAATTATTGTATGTATAAGTTACAAAATAAATATGTTTAAATGCAAGTAAAAATGCGAAAATTAATTAACATGCATGTTATGTTACTTAGATGACAAGCAAAGGAGGTCCTATGAAACTTAAGATTGTATATGGGACGTACTATTTATTTACTTCATAAATGGGGGACTCCCTGGAGCATACCCTAAGCAACGACGTAGTTTCCAACTCGTTTTTCTTGCCTTTTTCATGGTTGCATACTTCACCACAACTGAGATCACTCTCCGCAAAGAACTTGACTCACTTCGGCTCTTCATGGGCTCATGATCTTTGGTCTCGGTATGAACCATTTGACTTGATTTTGATCTCTGTTCAACACTCGGTTGATCATTTCGAGCCCGTCTCAAGTACACCGACTCTCTGCCCTCCATCAACTTGGCCAGCGTCGGTCCCTTTGGTTTCAACCGGTTTAACCCTTGGTGCTCTTTGGTCCAGTCGTCGAGCCAGTGAGCCACACCGCTGGTTCTATATGCAGAATACGAATGCGACCGCCTATGCACACTCATCCTTGCCCTCGTTTCTTCACTAACCTTCTCCAAAGCAACCTGGAAAGGATCAAAATCGTCGTTCCAAGTGCAAGGCCGACCAAATGGGAATCTTATAAGTAGCGAATTCACAGATCTTGGTGACATAGAAACCGAATTCTGGAGCCTCGGAGGGAGTTTTAATGGCAAAATACAAAACGATTTTGCCCGAGCTGGTAGCCTATCCGTTTGCTGTTCGTTATCGTTTCTTTTTGTCCACCCGAAATTGGGATACGTTTGTTGAAACTCGCAGCAATTAGTAATCCTCCGGGTAGTCTCGAATTCAAACTCATCATCGTATTCGTAATCGTGTGATCTCGAGCCAACTGGTATTGGGCTCGATGGTGCGCTGTAGAACTGCAAGTTTAGAGGGAAGGAATCAGGAAGAGTTTTGATTTGTGAAGCGAAATCCATTTTTGATGGATGGAGAAGATGAAGAACAAGTGGTATAATTATGAGGGTAAAAAGGTATTTGAAAAAATGGGTTTTAATCGTTGGTGGGCAAATGGTTGGATGAAGCTAAGAATGTGCCTATTTACACGTATTGGCCACTTTGCTTCTGGTGTTGGATATAGGGCAAACTTGGTGGCATTTAACAAAAAAGTGGCATACTTTGACATGTATGGTTCAAGAAATTCTATTACAAGTTTGCATCCAAAATAGAAATGTTTAATGAAACAATTATTTTCAGTCGATTATAGTTTTTTGTTAACATTTCTTTAAAGGACAAGAAATGGAGGAAATAAAAGAAAAACTCAGTTTTTTGAAAATTTTTAGAAGAAAAGGCAAAGGAATAAAAAAAACATATATGATAAAAGTAGGGGTGTTCGCGGTGCGGTTTGGGGCAAAACCGTAAACCGCACCGCATGTGCAGTTTGAGCATTTTCCCAAACCGCAAACCGCATATACCTCAAACCGCACCACGAAATGCGGTGCGGTTTATGCGGTTTGTCCTTATCGCACTTTATGCGTACAATCCAAAAAATTATAAGTTTAAAATACATTAGAAAATCAATGATTTAGTAACCGTAGTCCAAAAAAATAAAGAGTTTGAATACATCAAACTCCAAAATGCATAATTAAAAATAGTTTAAAAAAATAAATTGTTTCAATACGATAAACGGATAAAGTGACATCTCCAACTTTTTCTTTCTTCTTCATCTTGACTCTTAATTGCCAATGTCCAATTTTTTTCATTTGTTGGGCCTTAAACTTTTAAGAAGACTTATAAATACTTAAAGTCTATAACTAAAATTTAAAAACACAAGCCCGTTTATATAAATATTAAATTAAATTATTATATATATATATATATGTGTGTGTGTTTAAAATTAAAAATTTAAAAGTAATATAAAAGGTGCGGTGCGGTTTGAACCGCGGTTTGAAAACTCAAAACCGCAAACCGCACCGCATAGTGTGGTTTGGTAAAAATTCAAACCGCAAACCGTACCGCGAAAGTCCTAAACTACGTTTTGCGGTGTGGTGCGGACGGTTTGACGATTTGGATGAACACCCCTAGATAAAAGCGTGTTTGGTTGGGGATATTTGCCGGTGGAAAATTGAAACTTTCCTCACAGAATGCGGGAACATAAAAGAAGGATATTTAAAAAATAATTAGTAAAATTACCAAATTACCAATCAGTTACTTCCTTCACCCCAAAATAAATCTACATTACTATTTTAGTTTATATTAAAATAAACATCTATTTTTTTAAAGTAAATGTCTATTTTTCTATTCTACCTTTATTATAAGATAAATAAAAATTAGTGTAAAATTATCACTTAAAAAGTATAATGATTACACATTTTTCAAACTGTGTGTCTTTTTTATTGTATACATTTATTTTGGGACAAAAGAGTACAAATTATTGGACAAAACAAAGTGTATTTGTAAAAATGGTATTTTTTATTTTTATTACTCTCATGTTGAAGAACAAAAAGATATACTTGTTTTCATTCTATTTTTCTTCTATTTCAACAAAACAAATCGATTTTTTTCCTTTCTTTTCTTTCCATTTCAAGAACATAAATAAAGCTTCACATTTCCTTTCCTTTTTTCTCTTTTTAAATTCAAGAATATAGCGTTAAAGATTGTTTATAGTTTGAGAAAGAAAGTCATTTGAAAAACTTTGAAAAGAATGTCAAATAATAGACATAAGTGGACACTTTTCACATTGACTAATTTTTTTTTTCAAACTATAGATTTTTAAACGTTCATTCTAAAAATAGGCTATCTAAAATATTCTGAAAATCTGTTATCGAAAATAGAAAATGACGAGAAAGTATATTCCTTCGACCTTGTTGCATAAGGTATATATGTTGTTCAGAATATCCGTCAAACCAATACGAAACCACAAATTAACCACATCAAGAGAAAAGATTGATTGTATAATGCAATATCGTTTGTTTCGGGTTAAAAAATGTAAATCAACACATGACTCTTGAATAATCGAGAACACTTGATAATAATCGAGCCAAGACCTAATGTTTTACGAGAACCAAACCCAATGGTTAATATCATATATATAAAGAGAGAGGATCATACGAGAATGCTTTATATTTAAAAGAATAAGAGAATAATTTTAGGCCAAACGTTTTATTAAATAATACCTTAAATAATTAATTCTAAAAATAAATAAGGGTAAAAAGGTAATTTAGTTAAATAAAAGTTATTTTAGGTATTTATATATTTAAGATTCTACTTTTACCAAATTTAATATTATTTTATTTTTTATTTAATAATTTTTTATATTTAATTTATTTAAAATAAGCTTATTTATTTTTCATTTAAATAATTCATTTTTTTAAATTTAAAACAGTATTTAAAAAAATTACAATTTTCATCAAAATCACAAGTGATTTACAATGAATTAGTTTTTTTTTTCAAAATGTTTTCCTAATCATATATGATTTAAAATTTGAAAAAGAATATTTTAAATTAAACATTGAGAAAGAAAAATAATGAAACATAATCATATGTGATGTTTAGCAAAACACATTTAAAATGTATAAGATCACGTGTATTTCAAAAAGTAATTCATAATTTTTCATCAAAATCACATATAATCCACAATGAATTAACTTTTTTCAAAATGTTTTTCTAATCATATGTGATTTAAAATTTGAAAAATAATGATTCAAATTAAAAATTGATAAAGCAAAATAATGAAATCAGAATCATATGTGATATATAGCAAAACATATTTAAATGTATAAGATCACATGAATTAACTTTTTTTCAAAATGTGTTCCTAATCATATGTGATTTAAAATTTAAAAAACAATGATTCAAATTAAAAATTGAAAAAGAAAAATAATGAAAACATGATCATATGTGATGTATAACAAAACACATTTAAATGCATAAGATCACATGTATTTCAAAATGTAATTCATAATTTACACATATAACTTGTATTGTTGTAAATAAATTACGTTCATTTTCTACTATGATCAACATCACATATGATACATTGATGAAAAATAGTGAGTTTTTTATGAAAAAAATGTCGATTAATTATGGATATCAATGTGATTTTTGACGAAAATTCTAAATTTTCTTAAATAAATTAATTCAATAAAGATAAATATTTAAAATGATAACTAAATCACTATTAAAAATATCATGAATAAATACCTTAATTAAATGTATTACATGATTTATATAGAAATAAATGAATTCCCATATATAATATGTATACATCAAATGACACATATGCTCTTTTGGGCGAATTTTAAGAAAATTTTATTTAAGGTATTATTTAGTGAAATGATTGGTCCAAAATTATTCTCTTATATATACTATATTATAAAACATCTATAAAAAAACTCTTAAAAACAATTGATAAAGCTTAATGTAACGCTATTTAATGCTAATTACTTAAAACTTAAATAAAGAATGAAACTTAAAATCTCTTCCTATTTAATCCTTATATCTAACAACTTTAATTATCCTAAAATCACTCCTCACTTCAACTTTCCTAAAATCACTCACTGCATAATTAAATACAGGATAAAAATCAAAATTTAAATATAAAAAATCTAAAATATAATTAAGAAAAAACTAACTGAATATTTAATGTTTATTTTATAAAAAAACATTATTTTATTAAAGCTAAAATAAATTACATTATTATTAAACTATCGAATAAACTCTTAAAAATAAACTTTTATGCATTAAGTATTGTTTATTGATACGCATTACTTAAAATTCAAGATTACAAGTTATGATGCATGAGTACAAATTTCTAAAGCTATATGTTTGAATTCATAACTAACCGATAAAAATAATCAAAACAAGAAAAACATCTTAATTTAAATATAAAAAATTTAAAATATATAAGATAAAAATAAAAGAAAAAACAAAAAATAAAAGAAAAAATTAAAATCCTGATGTATCTCGCTGCATTGCTCGAGTACGCTTCTAGTTCTTTTAAATAGGTATTATTTTTGTTTGAACCCGACTCTATCTCTCTCTCTCTCTCTCTCTCTATATATATATATATATATATATATATATATATATATATATATATATATATAAGGTTATTCTCTAAGGGTTGGTACATGGAAAAGAATGAGACAAGATAGAACATAAGTTTTTTGTCAGCACATCCGGTGTAAAACAAACGTGAATGGAACAAAAATGCCCAAATAAGCGGAACAAAAATTAAGAAGATGAGACAAGATTAGTGAATTACTAAGAGCATATTCAACACATATGCTATATTTTGTTGGTGATTTTAATGTCATCAATCATTTTGGTTTGATTGTGATTTAATTGAGATCGACCATAGTTGTAAGACAAACATACTTGACTTAGGAGTTGTGGATTGCACACTCACAAATGTTGCCCCTATTACCTTAGATCGTCATAAAGGAGGGGGTCAAAGGGGTCGTGCCCCCTTGCGGGGTTCCATGGGGCAGAGCCCCTTGGCGATGGTCCCTCTAACTCATTAGCGGACGGGGTTCGAAGCAATGCCCCAAGGTTGTTGGAATTTATGAAGAGTCGACCTTAGTGAAAATTTCACTAAGTATAAGTCTGAGGGTGTATATTCAAAGATTTTATCTTTCTGATCAGAGTTCTGAAGTTTCTCTGAAAATGGCTAAGTTTTAAGTATGGACAATGTAATCAGACTTAGGTTCAAAAATCTGATCCTTCTTATTAGACTTAATTGAAAGTCTGAAGTTGTTTATTCAGAAATCTAATCCTTTTTATCAGAGTTAAGTTCACCCAGACTTCAGCTCTGTTGAGTAAGACTTAGTCTCTGTACACTCAGACTTAGACTCTTTAGAATCAGAGTTCAGACTTGGACTAATTCAGATCTGGAACTGTGATTCCGTTGTAACTACTCCTCAATCTTATCCATTAACTGTTATTACCGTTTAACCACCGGTAATCGCCAATCTCTCATATAAATATGTTAAAGCGATAATCTAGATATTAGGATCTCGATTTCACAACCTTTGAAATTAGAGAAATCCTCAATGATTATCTTAATATTGTATTCATGAATCCAAGGCTGTTAGAGTCAAATAGTTATGTTTGAAAAGTGTTCTATACAGGATTCTTGAGATTATCCGGTCTTATTATCTCCAATCCCAATCTCTAACATATTTTCTCTCTCTTCTTATTTGGAGATTTCTTCATTCTCTCTCTCTCTCTCTCTCTCTCTCTCTCTCTCTCTCTCTCTCTCTCTCTTCTCATTATAGAGTAGAGTGTAACATAGCTATTGAAACAAACTTTGCCATCTAAATTTCTAGAATAACATAGCTGTTGGAGAAACTCTAAACTATTCGTATGAAATTAAAACTCTAAAAGGTTGCATAATTATTACACCAACATACCTTGTTCATTACAACAAAATTTGGTTTTAGGACGCCAAAGTTGTGTAAGTGTCCCAATAGATTGTTTTATTGGACATAAAATAACTAATACGATGCTTTACTTTAAAAATGTGATAAAAAAGTTGTTAAGACACCCAAGAGTGTCCTATAAAACTATTGAAATACCTTTATATACGACAACTTTATTGTTTAGTCCTACAAACTTATGTCCAATAAAACAAGCTATTAAAACGTTTACATAATTTTAATTTCTTATAAAACCAATTTAATTATAATGAATCTAATCTTATCATGTTGTGTACCAAAGTAACCTAAATAAAAACCATATTGGTAAATAAACCCTCCAACCAATTTTTAGAATTTGAATACTGGATTTGATCCAATAATAAATGGACTGTCCCATAATAAATTAGGTTAAATATGATTTAAAAACCTCCACTATAGCTGCAACGGTGGTACCGCACCTCCGACGCTTAGGGTTTAATAATTAATTTCTCAAGTTTATGGATGCCGGACCCCCCACTCCACGTGCACGCCATGCGATTAGTTTTTCTTCTTACTGGTATGTGCACTTCACCTTGCATGGTAACATTATTTTTTTTACCAAGACGTATGTTGAAGTAAATATAAGTAAAGTAATTTATTAATTAACCAATAAAATACAAAATAAATAACATAATGAATGTACTGAAAATGTTTTAGAAATAATTTATTTTTATTGATTATATTTTTAATTTTATAAGATTTATTGGGTTTTCTTCTTCTTTTTTTTTTTTTTTGGTGTGTGAAAAGGCAAGCAATATATTATCAAACTATCGTACATCACAAGGAATGGCCGGAAGAACACCCGAACCCAAACGAAACTTACTAAGACATAACAGACATGGCTTGCCAGAGGCAAATCAAAACAAAAATCCTACTTACTCGACACAAACCATGCCTACAATACCGAGAGACACGAGACACCAAAGATGACAATTAGAAACAACACCAAACGACCAAGCTTCACACACCAAATCTGCACCGACGTTTGCTCCAGGCTTTGGACAGCCCTATCGCTCCTGCCAGCGACCGAACGAGGACCTATCACTTACCATCTGCTGGATCGGGCAGCCATTTGCCCCAATCGATATTGGTGCCTCGACTCCGTTTTTCGATCCATTCAAAACATGTGCGCTGCAATTCCACGAATCTGTCTACCAAGTTCCTTTTATCATTTTTGAACACGATTTGATTGCGATGCATCCAAACCAAATAAGCCATGCTTCACACTGTCTCTGTCCAGAATTTGGTTCACGAACCATTACCATTCGGGTTTTAAGCTAACTCCACTAAGTCTTGTAGGGACGAGATATTTTCTTCCTTGATGTTCCACTACCCACACACCATTTGCCAAACTTTTGCTACCTCATGACACTTCACCAACGCATGATTCACCGACTCCATTTCTTTTTCGCATCTTGGGCATAACACTGAATCTAGATCCAACCCCATCTTTTCTAAGACCTCCCTACACGGTATCCTTCCTAACTTTGCTTTCCAATAGACAATACACACTTTTTTTCGGTATCGCCTTCGACCAATTGGTAACTTCGAATTGTTCCCCTACCTCCGCCACTCTCTCATCTAATATATCCTTTAATTCTGGAACCGAAAATACCCCGTCTCCCCCCCTCCATTGACGCGATCCATTACACCCACCTTCGGTATCCAAGATTGAAGAAGTTCCTTCAACTCTTCTAACTCCCCCGCCTCCCTACCTCTCGGTTCCCTTATCCAACTCCACAACCATACCCAATTTTCATTAACCCAAGCTCCTTTATTGGCTATCGAATCCTCCCTTATAGTATCTAGTTGAAAAAGTCTCTTGATGAATCTATCTTCTAACACCTCAATTCCCACCCATCTTTCCTTCCAAAATCTCGTCTTGTCCCGTCTCCCCACTTCTTTCCCGAAATAGGCTTCAAGATTAATTCCCAACTTCTCCACTTCCTTTCCTACTCTATTGATGTTCCCTCATATCGACCGACCCCCTACCCACCGACCCTTCACCACCGAACCCCCCCTCCCGTACAAAATTTTAATCACCTTTACCCAAAGAGCGCCCTTTTTCATAGAAAACCTCCACCACCATTTTCCTAATAACCCCCAATTTGAAGCTTGCAAACTCCCCACATTTAGGCCACGTCTATTGAAAGGGTTTTCTTTTTTTGTTCAAATTACTAACATATTTTATTCATGGATAGTCAGTCAACCATCGATTTAATAATTATCATAATATCAACTTTGTTGGTTGAAAGATTATAAATAAACACAAAATATTTTTAGTTCATAATATTGATTTTGTCTTTATAACAAATTGAATTGTATACACTCTTTTATTTTTTTATCAAATAAAATAATGTTTTGGTGAGAGATTTTCTAGGATAAAATACATATTCGCCAAGATTCTTTTATATCAAACGAAAAAGGAACAATCACAAAAGAAAAATTGGCATCACTAAGTGAGATACATGTCTTCCGAAAACATAGTTTGAAATGAACAATCCTTTAAAAAACACTGGTTAACATTTTTTAAATTTAATTATCATGTAAAATCGTAAATTTCTATTAGTCGACCTCTATCAACAATTGAGCCCAACAGTTTTGAAATTAAAAAAAATGTATTAACCCAAATTGTTTATCAATCCCTCATAATAATTACTGATATCTGATGATCATTTTTGCCAAAAAAAATTGAGAACAAACTCGTTTCGCATTAAAATTCTTAGCCCACTACCAAACAAACTCTATCTTTATTAAAAATTTGACTCAACCGTCCAAAAGTACAAATAATGTAAGCATAACCCATAAAATATATTATCACCAAATCAAACTATTTCAACAAATGAATTTCTTGCTTCTGCATCTTTTGTATGTAAGTAAAGAAAAGAAATCAAAATCTAGCAGCAAACTATATTAGCGCAACATATATAGAAGCACAATTAAACACCAATACTTGCACATCCACTCGTGCTCCTTTGCAACCTACGTTTAGAAAGATCAAAACAAAAAGAGACAATTGTATAAGATCAAAAAACAAAGAGATGCACCAAAACATAAGTCAAATGACAACAATACATAAACATAAACTTAACAATAAAGATAATACTGCAAGCTTATTGAGCTTTAAACTGACGTAATTAAATCTCAAAAGAGAATTCAAAGAACCCTTTTACAAAAACTTAGTTAAACCCTAAGATGAAAAACAATGGGATCAAAAAAATTATATTTGCAATTAATGATTGTTAGAGAGCTTTTGAGGTACTATATTGGCATCAATACTCAATCATCAGAGCCTTTAATATGCAAAATTTTCAATTATTAATCCTAACAAACAAACAAAAAATATCCAACTCATCATTGATCAAAAATAACAAATCTCGATTCGTGATGCAACTCAAAACACAAAATCAATAAGAAAAACTTTTCAAAGTTCATAAAATGGAACATACCTCAATTCATGATTCATCATAAAAACAAACTTCAATTTATAATATATCAAAAAAGCAACCAAATTCGTAAAATCTAAAAAAATATATGAATTTTATAATAGACACTACATTTGTTCTTATAAATGTTGTTGAGGTTGTGAAAGGTAGCGATAAAATTCTTTCATTGCAACGTGAAACTTACTCGTAAGTATGAACTGAACTTGATCATTGTTAATGCCAAAAACTACTCGATGAATAACTTAAGGTCGACGTGGAGCTTTATCCAACTAAAGAAAGTAGTCGTTTGACAACATGCACGATAAACAGGAAATAAAAGAGACAAGAAATTTGGTGACACAGAAAAATCTCAACCGAGGAAAAAATCGCGGACGACAGGAGAGGTGTCGTCGTGCACTATGATCACCAAACAGGGGTGATGTCCTCTTGATATTACAACATATCACACGATCGATACAAGAAATGTGTGTGTAAACAAAAAAAATGTGCATGTCGTGTATGAAAACACTACAATCGTGTGTAAACTGCTGATGTCGTGCGTATATAACGAATTGCAAGTGTTCTTCAGAGAGTTTTCTTTGATTATTAGAATACTTGTTGTAGACTCGTTGTAGAATAGTTCCGTCGTTCAAATGTGGTGGTGATCCTTTATATTTATAGGCTTGATCCTTCATAAACGTGTTTCTTTGTAATGGTTGAACTTCATGAATGACCTTGATGATGTTGAGCCATTTATGACCGTTGTCACTTATAAGCATTAAATGAGCAATAGAAGAATGTTGGGTTATACATTAGTATGGTCTAGGTCGAGTAAAATTCTCGACAATGGTCGTGCGACGCTCGCACGACCTGCGAGTTAGACTCGACGGAGGTCAAGGTTATGCTTAGTCGACAGGACCTTATCTTAATACAATATGCGTCGTGCGAAATATGCATTAAATGTTCCGTCGTCTTGTTCGTGTGTTTTTTTACCAAACAATTTGCCCCCAAAATTTAAAATTTTCATGGCGGGAATTTTGAATTTTTTGTCAAGTAGCACGTGTCACTTGGTGAGGGGGTATCGTCGCTTCGTAATTGAATCGGTTCGATTCCAACCGGCGGTTCTGACATGCGTTATGTCACGGTAGTCTGGGGAATACGCATGACAGTCATGCGTGACAGGTGTCGATCATCCATGCGAGCTTCTGAAGTGTCGATCAATACGCGTCGATTATCGGGCGAAGGTACTTGATTCGACGCTTTATATAAATGGAAGATATTTGGTACCGTTTCCATTTACGCTTCCAAAATATCTTCAGAGAGTGATTCGTGCGATCCCTGCTTGTTAGAGTGCTTTCGAGGTTTAGAGCACTTATTTAAGGTACGATTTCTTTCGATATTTGCTTTAGCACACCATCTCCTTAAGTTTTACTTTGTTTTGAGAGATGTCTAGTGAACCATTTAGTGCGATTCAGGTCCAATGGACTTGATCGCTTTTAGGAGTCTAGCACAGATACCGGCGGAGATTGCCATTGAGACCCCTGGGAATAGGAATGGCAACGGGCCGGTTTCGGGCCGGGGATTATGGTCCCCGTCCCCGAAACAGAAAACCATACAAGTCCCCGAAACCGTCCCGATCCCCGTCGAGGATCCCCATCGGGTCCCCGCGGTTTCCCCGATCCCTATTGAGGAACCCGTTAAGGCTAAAAAATAACTGTTACCCGTTGGTAATACCCGAAACCCGAACCTGAACCCCAAACCCAAAACCGAAACCGAAAAATTCAAATTTCTTAAGCATAAGAAAATTTTATTTTTAATTTTTTTCATTTTAGGGATTTGATTGGGTTTGGATTTGGGCTTTTAAAATATTTGGTTTCTAGTTATTAGTTAATACATAAAGCCCAAAGTTTGAAAAACAAATATATATATATATATATATATATATTATACTATCGGGCCGGGCCGGTGAGCACCATCCCCGTCCCCATCCCCATCCCCGTTAAAATCCCCGATAACATCCCCGATCCCCGCCCCGTCCCCGATAAGACGTCCCCGAACCCGAAATGTTTGGTTTTCGGTTTTCCCCCTCGGGTTCGGTTTTTTTTGCCATCCCTACCTGGGAATAAGACCCCCGATATGTGTCCTGATGGGTTTTCCGTATTATACGAATACTCATTTAAGATAGTATTCACCTGGCCTTACTCTACTTTGTCGAGGCTGTTCATGATAACCTTCGATCTTGCACCGGGGCAACTGATGCCCCAATTCTGGAGGGTCGTTCAAGTGATTGAGCGACTGACAAAGGTCTGGGAATCACCATTCGACGTGAATGACCTTCTCACTGCCTACTCCGTAAAGGGAGACAAATTCCACCACTACAGCCTCCACTCCAAGTACCGAGGGGATCATACTATGGTCCTTAACACTGCGGTCAATGATCGTGGGTGGAAGTCGAGGTATGTTTTCGTGCGGATGGCCTCGATGGGACCAAACAACGATTGGTTAGAGCAAAAGTGGAATACGTTGAGTGAGTATTCATATTTGAATGTCGTATGATTTTATGGCATTTGCATTTTTCCTAATTCGTTTGTTTTTGCAGCCATTAAGTTTGACGAGGTCAAACCGCACAACAACTCGGTTTACAAGATAACCCAGTTTTTGAAGTTTAGTGTGGAAAATCGATCATACTACTCGGTATCGTCGACAGGGGACGACGACGAATTGACCGTCGCTGAACCTATCGAGGTTGTGGAGGTCGAGGAGGTGAGAGAGGAAAGAAGAGAAGAAGAAAGAGAAGTAAAGATGGCAGGTAATTTACGTTTTATCCCTTTATTTGTTTCTGTCTCTTGTTCCTTTATATTAATCATTTTCTTGCGATTTCTGCGACAGGTGGTTCGAGTGATCGCAGGAGGATCGAGCTTGAACGTGCCCGTTTGGGCAAAAAGAAGCGTAAGCTGGTTGCTGCAACTGCTGCAGAAGCGAAGCTGCCGAAGAAGCCAAGGACGATGCTCCCGAAGGAACCGTCGTTAAGGGGTGGTGGCGCATCGAGTGCTGCTAGCCCTGAGAAGGCAAAGATGGGTGACGATATTTTGGCGGTTCCCATTATCTTCGCATCTCCGATCAAGGAGTCCCCGAGGGAGCCTGATGTCAGGCGTACGGAGCCAGAGAGAATTCAGGCGACGAAGGCCTCTGCGGGGTTTCAAGCGACTGTGGCCTCTGGATCCGATCCCCCATCGAGCTACAAGGGCAAGGGACCCGCTGACGTTTAGATGGTTAACTTTTCGTTACCATCTGACTTCATGTCGGATGATATTCTTGACCGCACGAGGATATTCCCACACTTGTCGAAGTTCTTGCTCCCGAACTTCAAGGACAAGTTTGATGCGATGAAGATCGATGACGTCGGTTCTCACGTCTCTGGATTGACCTTCATGATAAGAATTGGTTGTTTTATTTTTGCGCCTTTGTTTCACATGTCATACTAACGTTGTAAATTTTTACAGGCGTTTCAAGCTTCCCTAGCATTCTTCGGGGATATGGAGCATCTTCGCCAAGCTCTACCGCGTGCTCTTGATGGGAAGAAGGCGGCTCTCGAGAGGGAGAAGGCTGCACTTGCCCGAGAGAAGGAGGCAAGTCTCAAGATGGAGTCCCTTGTTAAGAAACTTGCTGAAGCTGACAAGGCCGCGAAAACCACCAATAAGCAAGTGGTGGACTTACAGTCGCAACTTAGCATACAGGGTGAAATCCTGGAAGGGACTCGCGGGGAGTTGGATCGAGCCCGAGTCTCCCTAGTCACGAATGAAAAAGAGATAAGGGAGGTAAGGGAGAAGGAGTCCAAACAGAAGGCCGAGATTGAGGATCTAGAGGAGGAAGTGAAGGCTATCGAGGCCTTCACCCGTATGACGACAAAGGCGGCGATGATAAGGCTTCATTTGCAAGGGAAGAATCCACTGGCCAATGCGAAGGAGGACCTCGAGACCTATCTTGCGGAGGTCAGGAATGAGCAAGACTTAGACTCCGAAGATGAGAAGGGTGTCGAGGAGGTCGAAGTCGACGAAGGAGAGGCCAAGGTGCACGAGGACCAAACTGGCGACACTTCTTCCTCAATGCCAACAGAAGACGCTCCTCCCTCCTGAGTTTTTTTAAAGCTTTATTGCCTTGTAATTTCCCAGGTTGACCGTTGGTGGTCGAACCTTTTATTTGTAACCGACGGTTTAATATAACTGGATTTTGTCAATTCATCAAGTATTTTAAATAATCTTGAACTTGCGGCTAAGGCATATTAGGCAGATGTCGTGCGACTAAGACGATTCATGCGACTTAAGGCCTTGAGAGACATACGACCAAATGGATATCATAAAATATAATTATCTGATCGAATATACGTGCGGCCAAGGCATATCATCATGATTCAACCAAAGACACGTGCGACTAAGGCATGGCATTATATTTCAACCAAAGATACGTGCGACTGAGACATTCCATAATAGAAAATAGTCCCAAGTTAGGAACTTAGGGTTTTATACCCTCTGGTGTTTTGTTAAGTTGTACAAAAGACTTAATGTCGTGCGAGCCTGCGAGAAAACAATGTCAGGGGTTGGTCGTTGGTTAACCAACGACCCTTCGATGCTTAAGTCAGTACTTGATTGATGAGAATAACCATAAAGAAATAATTTAAGGTTTAGAAGAAATACCTTTTTAGATGTGTTGCATTCCAACTACTTGGGATCTTTTGGTCGTCAAGGGTTCGGAGCTTATAGACACCTTTTCCCACGACTTGAGATATACGATAAGAACCTTTCCATTTGATGGAAAGCTTACCTGTGTTTGACTCTTGGGTGTTTTGAAACACTCGTCGCAAGACATAGTCGCCTTCTTGAAAGACTTTAGTCTGTACGTTTTTGTTGAAGTGTCGTTCAGCCGTCTGCATTTATGATGCCATACGAATCAAAGTCGATTCTCTTAGCTCTTCAAGAGCGTCGAGATCGTAGCTCATGTCGACTAAGTTATGATCAATCGACGTGTGTCTCGATGTAGGTAGTTGTACCTCGATGGGTAAAACTGCTTCACAACCGTAGACTAAGGAAAAAGGAGTTTGTCCAGTGGATGTATGCAGAGTCGTACTATTTTCCCACATGACCGAAGGAAGTTCTTCGACCCATCTTCCTTTTGCTTCTTTCAAACGTTTCTTGATCGAATTTATGATCTTCTTGTTACTCGAATCGACAAGACCGTTTGATTGAGGATATCGTGGTGTTGTTGTCGTGAGTCTAATGTTGTAATCCATACAGAACTGTTGAGTTCTTTCACTGATGAATTGAGATCCGTTGTCACAAATGATCTCAAATGGTATTCCAAACCTGCAGATAATGTTAGTCTGGATAAAGGATGTCACCTCTTTGTCCCGGACATGGGAAAAAGTGGCTACCTTTACCCACTTGGAGAAATAATCTGTAAGAATAAGTAGAAATACCTTCTGCCCAGGGACAGTTGGTAACTTACCAACGATGTCCATTCCCCATCGCATGAAGGGCCATGGAACTAGTGTCGAATGTAAAGGTTCAAAAGGTTTATGCGTCGAACCTGAATGTCGTTGACATGCATCACAATTTTGTACGTACTTGATTGTGTCTTGTCGTAGTGTCGGCCAGTAATAGCCTTGTCGAGACACCCGATTAGCCAAACTACGACCACCTGAGTGATTACCACACTCGCCGTCGTGCATTTCCTGTAGAATATTTTGGACGTTTGTTTTATTCGTAATGCAACATAAATTGAGTCCGGTAGACGATCGTCGATAGAGTCTGCCTTGTATCACGACGTATCGTGATGCTTTGAATCTTATCTTTCGAGCTTCTGATCTATCTTCTAGGAGTTGGTCATGAGTTAGATATTTCATGACATCACTCGACCAATCCTCTTCGTCATTGCCGATTTGACTAACGTCGTTGTGGTCGATGGATGATGTTGTAAGATGTATCATTGGAATTGTGTCGAGCAGTGGTTTGCTTAATGTCGATCCAAGATTGGCTAAAGCATCTGCTTACGTATTCAGATCTCGAGGGATTTGCTCAATTGAAAAAGGCTTAAATTTTGCGGATTTTGCCTTTGCTATTCTGAGATATAATGTTATCTTCGAATCTTTAGCCACAAATTCACCATTAATTTGATTCACGACTAAGAGAGAGTCACTTTTGACGTGTAACCCCTTTGCCCCCAAGTCGTATGCCATGTTCATACCTGCGATCAGGGCTTCGTATTCTGCTTCGTTGTTTGTTGCCTTGAAGTCGCATCGTATGACGTATACCATCCTGCCCCCCTGTGGCGACTTTAAGACGATGCCAGTCCTGTGCCTCTAGTATTGGACAAATCGTCGACATGTAGAGTCCAGGGTTTGTCATCGTGAGTCGCCACAATACAGACTTTGCTTTGTGCTTCTTTCTCTAGTTCAGGACTAAAGTCGACAACAAAATCTTCTAGGACTTGCGATTTGATCGCGGTCCTGGGCTTAAAATCTATGTCGTAGCTACTGAGGTAGATGCTCCATTTCGCCAAGCGACCTATTAACTCAGGTTTTCTCAAGACAGACTTGAGTGGAAAGTTAGTAACGACAATTATAGGACGTGCCTCGAAATAATGTCGTAACTTTTTTGCGGCAGTAACTAGCGACAATAGTAGTTTTTCCATATAGGAATACCTGATTTCGGTGTCGAGTAGAGATTTACTTACATAGTATATAGGCAATTGTTGCTTATCGTTTTCCCGTACCAGGACTGCACTTACCGCATTAGCACTTACGGCTAAGTATAATTGTAAGACCTCGTTGTCTTATGGTTTTGATAGTAGCGGCAAAGATGCCATGTATTTCTTTAGTTCTTGCAATGCTTGCTCATGGTCTTCCATCCAATGAAAGCCTTTGTTATTTCGTAGGACGTTGTAAAACAGGTGACATTTATCTGACAATCGCGATATGAATCGGTTCAATGCTGCGACTCGACCCGTCAGACGTTGCACTTCTTTGAAATTCCTTGGCGATTTGATCTAGATGAGGGCTTTGATTTGATCTGGGTTAGATTCGATACCTCGTCGAGTCACCATATACGAATATACCCTAGGAATTTACCGACACTAACTCCGAAGGAGCATTTTGTAGGATTCAACTTCATATGATATTGCTGGAGGATGTCGAACGACTGTCGTAGATGCTTGATATGATCGATGGCTTGTCGTGATTTGAAGAGCATGTCGTCGATGTATACTTCCATAGTATCGCCAGTCGATCTTTGAACATCTTGTTGACTAGTCTCTGGTACGTAGAACCTGCATTTTTCAAACCAAAAGGCATAACCTTGTAACAATAAATACCTCTATTTGTCATGAAGGTTGTCTTTTCTTGGTCTTCAACATGCATAAGTATCTGGTTGTAGCCTGAATACGCGTCCATGAACGTCAAAAGTTCATGTCTCGCAGTTGCGTCGACCAGGGCATCGATGTGTGGCAAAGGAAATGGATCCTTTAGGCACGCCTTGTTTAGATCCGTGAAGTTTATGCAAACTCTCCATTTTCCATTTTTCTTTTGTACGACCACGACGTTGGCTAACCAATCGGGGTACTTTACTTCTTGTATCTTCCCAGTTTTAAGGAGGTTGTCGACTTCATCGTTGATCACCTTGTTCCGATCTGGAGCGAATTTCTGGCGCTTTTGCTTTATGGGCTTAAACGAGGGATCCATGTTCAGTTTATGGTAGATAATGTTAGGATCTATGCCGACCATGTCTTCGTGTGTCTAAGCGAAACAATCAGCATGTTCCTGCAAAAATGAGATTAGTTATTTCTTAATAGAAGGGTCGAGCATCGAACCTATGAAGATGATTTGCTCGGGTTTGCTCTAGTCCAGGATAACTTCCTCCAAACGATAATCATCAACAGTATCGGGAGTATCCTGGTTCTGTAATTGCTATATTGATTGCCTCATGGGTTTCATCATCATCTTGTAGCAATCACGAGCAACTTTAGGTTCACTCTTGATCTCCTGGATCCCCCATGGAGTTGGAAACTTCATCGTTTGGTGGTACGTCGAAGGGACTGCCTTCATGTTGTGGATCCAGGGTCGACCAAGAAGGACATTATATACTGATGAGCAGTCGATGGCGCTGAACTTCGTCTGCTTATTGATCCCCTTCGCGTAAATTGGTAGGATGATCTCTCCATACGTGCTCGTTGCATCTCCGTTGAAGCCAACCAGCGTTGTCGAACGTCAGGTAATTTTTGACTTATCAAGACCTATAACTTTGATGGCATCGAGGAATATAATGTTTGTTGAACTTCCTCCGTCAACCAATACTCGTCGGGTTAGAAAATTACCGATCTTGAGTTGAATAATCAACCTAACGTGATGTTTCTGATGCATGTTGTCTAAGTCATCTTGGTCGAATGTTATCTTCATGGACTCAAGCTCCAGTTCTTCCTTCGACCGTGAAGATCGTGGGATTGGTAGATTGTTTGCACTCTGAGATGCGTGTCTCTTTGCTGCCGAGTATGTCAAACCACATACATCTGATCCACCAGTCACGCAGTTCACGAGTTTCTCATGATCAGGTGATGGTGGTCGAGCATTTCTGTCGAATGTCTCCTATTCGTCGAGAATACTTTTGAGGTTACCCTTGGGGATGTGCCAAGCGAGTTCCTTCTTGAGTGCTATGCAATCATCGGTGGTGTGACCGTGATCGTCATGAAAGTCGCACCACTTGGTCTTATCTTTCTTGTCGTCGGCCTTGTCGCTTTTCTTCGGCCAACGAATAATTGCTTGCGAGGTTTTCAACGCATCAACCAAGTCCTTTGAAGTACCTTTGAATCCTTAGGGTATTGTTGGAACTTGGTCGAGGTCGAGACTTTCTTCTTATCGAACCTGACGTTTGAGATTTGTCTCGACGGCTCGACTTTAACTGTCGACTTGGCTTTGAATTCGGGCTTCTTTATACTCAACGACTTCTTGTCGTTATAATGCTTACGACGGAAAGCAACATCGTCTTCTACCCTCATATAAGCCAAGGTTCTCGCGCGTACGTCTTCAAAGTTCTCCGGGGGATACTTTGTCAAGTAGGTATAGAGACTCGAACTCTCGTTTAGGCCACGCTTGTAGGTTTCGATCGCAGTTTTGATGTCGCAATTACGAACACTGATCATCTCTGCATTAAATCTGTTGAAGTAATTACGGATGGATTATCCAGTTTTCTGCACGATATAAAGAGGTCGCTAGTTTGCTTCTCCATATTGCGACTGCTGGCGAATTGTTGGGAGAATTGATTCACCAATTCAACAAACGACCCGATGGACTTGGGTTTGAGGTCGATAAGCTACTGTAGAGATGCACCCGTAAGAGTTGCTCCGAAACTTTTACATATGCACACCTCCTGGTACTGGTGAGGAATCGAGACTGTCCATATCAGTTGTTTATACTGAGCGACATGTTTAGTCAGATCCGTGACACCAGAATATTTCGGTGTAAATGTAGGAATACTGTATTTCTTTGGAACGCCGATCATTGCTATCTCGTCCACAAAAGGCAACTCCTGAAACCCTGTACGAGGTTCAACGTCGACTGGAACTACTGCTCCTGGGAGTTTAGCGAGTAACGATAGAACACACTCGTTTTGCTCTTCCAACATCTTCAGTTTCTGGGCGACTGGATCGTCCGGAATGGTTCCTTGAACACCCGACGGATGATGTCCTGAATTCTGGAAGCCATTTCCCTGAGACAAATCAGAGGTTTAACCGTTGAACTAGAAAGAAGGCATCGATGTCGCAGGAACTGATACCGGTGGGGGTCTAGAGGTAGAGGTGCTCACGGGTTGGGTTGATCGGGTTAAAGGCATTTCAACAACCCAACCCAATGTTGGCGGTTTGAGAATTTTCAACCTAACCCAAACAAAAGTGCAACACAACCCAACCCGTTCGGGTTGGTCGGTTTGGTCGGGTTGTGTTTACACAAAGTAAAAACAATATTGAAAACATAAAAATAAGGAATTTTTCTTTGAAATACGATCCATCATTCAAAAGAATATACGAGTTCGTCAAATATTTAGGTATTACCTATAACTTTCCAATAATGTCCTCTTATTAGTTCCATTTCTCGTTATTGTCGAGTTGTTTTTGGTAATTTATACATATTGAAGATAAATATAAATAATTTTAGAGAAGTCGCTAAAACGTTTATCGGGTTGGTCGGGTTACTTTTAGCCTAACCCAATATCAACCCAATAGCTTCAGGTTGTCCTAATTTTGTATCGATTATATGTCGGTTTACCTCGGGTTGATTTTTTCCTAGGTTGGTCGGGTTGGGTTGATCGGGTTGGTCGGGTTTTTGAGCACCCCTATCTAGAAGGCATCGGTGCTGTCGACTGAAAGAATGGCGGTGGCGACATCGAGGGAATGAATGGCGGCGGTGGCGGTATCGTGGGAATGAATGGCGGCGACATCGTGGGAATGAATGGCAACGGTAACATCGGCATAGGCTGACTGGCAAAACCAGAGAAAACGGGCCGAGGGAAATTGGGAGGTGAAGGTACCATCCAAGACATACTAGATTCACCTTGACTGAATGATCCTGATGCATTGCTTGCGTTGCGGTTTCTTAGAGATTCGATTTCCTCCACTGCTCGCCTATGCTGATTTGTCAGCACATCAATTTGAGCACGAGCTGCATTTAGTTCCATGTTCATCTGAGCTATGGCTTGGTCCTGAGTTCCTTGAACTTCCATTTGTCCTGCGATATACAAAAAAAACCACTCGGGGAAACCGTTAGTTCGGCACAATATGGTCTCAGGATTTTCTTTAGATGGGGCCCCATGGTGGGCGCCAAATTGTTAATGCCAAAAACTACTCGATGAGTAATTTAAGGTCCACGTGGAGCTTTATCCAACTAAATAAAGTATCCGTTTGACAATATGCACGATAAATAGGAAATAAAATAGACAAGAAATTTGGTGACACTATAAAAACCTCAACCGAGGAAAAAACCGCGGACGACAGGAGAGGTGTCGTCGTGCACTATGATCACCAAACAGGGGTGTTGTCCTTTCGATATTACAACATATCACACGATCGATACAAGAAATGTTTGTGTAAACAAAGAATATATGTATGTCGTGTATGAAAACACTACAATCGTGTGTAAATTGCTGATGTCTTGCGTATATAGCGAATTGCGAGTGTTCTTCAGAGAGCTTTCTTTGATTATTAGAATACTTGTTGTAGACTCGTTGTAGAATAGTTCCGTCGTTCGAATGTGGTGGTGATCCTTTATATTTATAGGCTTGATCCTTCATAAACGTGTTTCTTTGTAATGGCTGAGCTTCATGAATGACCTTGATGATGTTGAGCCATTTATGACCATTGTCACTTATAAGCATTAAACCTGCATTAAATGAGCAATAGAGGAATGTTGGGTTATACGTTAGTATGGTCTAGGTCGAGTAAAATTCTCGACAATGGTCGTGCGACGCTCGACCGACCTGCGAGTTAGATTCGACGGAGGTCAAGGTTATGCTCAGTCGACAGAACCTTATCTTAATACAATATGCGTCGTGCGAAATATGCATTAAATGTTACGTCGTCATGTTCGTGTGTTTTTTACCAAAACAATCATAGTCTTATATAACATATATCTATATAATACAAACACAGACATATATTTTGTACAACACCAATCTATTTTATAAATAAACCAAAGTTAAAATGTTGTAGGAAGACAACGTACTTCAAATATTCAACTATAGAAATAAAATTCAGACACAAGATTGGAGCAATTTTACAACAAAAATTAATATCAACTTTTTTTTGACGATACGTTTACGGCCATGTCGTGAATGAACCTATTACAAAGGAAAGTGTTTTGAGATCGGAAAACGAACCAATTCTTTAAACCCATATCAAAAATTGATTATCAATTTTGCAAATTCTAATTATAGCACCCAAAATTTCGTTACCGGTATATTGATTTATATGGATGCATTACCTACTTGTAAGTTGTAACCATAGCTTAAATAGTTCTATTTTAGATTATTAATGTAAGTCAAAATCTTATGTAGGGGTATTATGTACAAATGAAACTTGGGCTTCAGACTTGAAATGTTATAAATATCCATATAGGGACCAATGTTGAATTAGGCTATGGATTAGAGGTCAATGTTAGACAAATGGGAATTTTGCTAAGTATTTATACTCTTTATTTTCAGCCATAAACTCCCATTTTCATCTTAACACACACTCTCTCTAGAACAATACTCTCCTTTCCAAACACTAAGTTGAACTCAAAACCATCTCATGCAACTAGGAAAATGTTGAGATTTTGAAGGTTTGGAGCTAATCAATTGAATAGAAGATAAAAATCAAGGTATGAATCTATGAATTTCAAGATTTGTGCTCTAAATTGATATTGATGTCAAGGTTGAATATGAATCATATTAGGATTCATAGAGTTTTGATTAGTAAGTTATATCTTTGTTAAATGATGTCATTTCTATGTTATTGTTGGATAAATAAGTGGGGAATTAAGTTTTAATCATTTATTTGTGGTATGAAAAAGCTAGATACTTGATTCATTATGATTTTTAGTAGCAATCTTATAAAAAGGATGCATTTTGAGCTGTCAATAGGAGTTTCAGAATTTACAGGTTGTTTAAAACAATCGTATAAAATCGCCCGTTGGTTCGATTGAGGTGTGTAATACACCGTTAGAAAGGTCTCTGTGTCTATTACAACTTTGTAGTTTATGTCAAGAGCTGGTTTTAAATCTATAAGGCTAAAAAAGTGAGTTTCTTGAGCTGGTTTGTGCGAAACGGGATTTGTGCAATGCTTTTAGAAAAATCATATAAAATCGGTTATTGCTTAAAATGGGATGATTCCAATGCAATTAGAACCCTACGAAATAGATTTACAACTTTTGTTTAGACATTAACAACTGAATTTACCTCTAAGTATGATAAAAAGACTCAAAATCGAGTTGGTACAAAGCTGTCAGGTACAGGGGATTAAGTGGTATTATTTGTTTGTACCTTGTGCGTTAAGGACTTGTAATGTATGTAATCTAATTCCAATTATGTTTAATCTTATTCAGGGCCAAACTTATGATAATAAATGAGTCTTATCTATGGGATAGAATCTTCGTACATATGTAAAACTCTAAGGTAACTTGGAGTGACGTGGCTTAAAGTCGGAACATCTCAAATGCGTAGCATTACTCCGATTACCATATAAGGTACGGATATCCAATTCTTGCGAGTCTCTTTAGACACTAGTCTATTCGAGGTAATATCGTATCCCATTTACCATCTAGACATTTATTTCTTTATTATGATTACAATCCTTCATATTCCTATTCACGAAATCAAAGTGGGATATTGTGAGTTTGATAACTCCTCTAATTGTCGGCATTCATAATGTTTATGATCATGGTTATTATTTAGAGCTATCACCATGGATTATCTTTGATATATTCATTATTGGCTATCCGAGTTTGAATTGAACTACCTTTGGATTTGATTATTTCTTTATAATTGATCTGTTATCGGATTTGAATCGTTTTTGGATTTGATCCGCTTTCGGAATTCTATTTTGATATTTAGTGATTGAACGTCACATATTTTATGAAATTATTCTTTACACATCGACTTGACATGTTTTCAACGATTTGAATATTTCATGCTTTAAGGCACGACATCGAGGGCAACGATGTTGTGACGCCTCCATGAAGGCTATAAATTGCTATGTCGTCCTTGTTATTAGAATCCCAATGTCAATAAGTGGGTCTGGCCTGGTACCGACCAACTTGAGGGCGAATGGATCGATCCTAAGAGCCGTTTTTGGGAGCCGACTTCAAGAATCGTTATCGTGAGCCGATTATCAGAAGGGAATTTAGTGTCTTGCCCTATACTCATTTCTTATTGTTCGAGTGGTAACCCTCGAACCCAAATGATTTTCTTAATTCTTCTTGACTCTTGGTGTGATGATACATTTTAGTTACCAGTTGAAATATTTTTTGTAAACTGGTGACAAATCACTTTTATGTTTCGGTTTTGAGTCATTATTTCTCTTTTACTCATATTCTTTTTATTAAATCGATTATGACTGTGATTTTATTAGTATATAAATTATCCGCTCACTGAGTATTTGGCTCAGCCGAGGTTTGTTTTGTCCTCAGCAGGTGTAGGATCGCAGATGAGATCGTCTCAGGAGTGAGAGCTTTGGAGTGTAACTATTTTGAAGACGACCTTAAATAGTATAGTTTTTTGTTTCTTTAAATATAACACATGTCGTCTTAAATCTGGTCTCCCGAACCTTTATTTTGATGGAAAATTGTTGCAACTTTGTTTTCCTTATATGTTAGTTAGTTATGTTATTATGTTTTCATTCATAGCACACCGTTCTCCGTTCACGTGAGACGGGAGTGTTACACTAATAAAACCCATGTTAGGTTAGAAATTTTTTATTTTAAGCTAAAAAAATACGTATTTTAAGACACAAAAAAACATTACGGTTTGCATAGGTCGTTGCATGATAGCATAGTAGAGTAGAAGAAGCTTCATCGGATGAAGGCGGTCGCCGCAAACATAGAGGAAGATATTTTGATTTTATCTTCTTTAGGATAGCGATAGACAAAGATGCTAGTTCAAGCTCAAAACAATTTGTTTTTGTGTGTGGGAACGAATATAGCAACAAAACATATAACCGAGGGAAAATGTCATAAAGATATGTAATTATCGTTCATAGAAAAACTAATGGAGATGAATAAATTGAGAAATAAAGAGATGGATAGATGAAGAGGTGGAGAAACTAAACAATTTACAATAAACAATGAGCTCAAAACCTACAAGGGTAGTTGAAAAGTTTGGAGTTAAGCCTAGAAATTGATTGTTGTTTGCAAATTACAAAATTGAAAAAACAAAATTAAAAATAGATATTAAGGTGGGAAAAGTTGAGTAAATGAGAAAAAATATAAATGAGGTTCTAGGATCGTGGAGGTGCCACATCATACATGGTGGTTTCTTTTTTAATATATATATATATATATATATATATATATATATATATATATACTAGTGTTGGGCCCGTGCATTGCACGAGACGATAAATTTTTTGTTGGAGTATTGAATTGAGTTAAAATGAAACATAATTTCTTTGTTAACAGTTAATAAAATACAATGTGAAAAAGCGAATGTACTTTCATAAGTGGTTAATTTGCATATATTCTTAATCGTTTGTTGTTATGAGTTTGTGTAATAATATTGGTAATAATTTTGTATTATATTATTTAAAACTCAAACGACATGTCTCACAACATATCACTATTATTGAAATAATTATAAATATACAAATTAGTTAATCAACATGTAAGACATATCCCACTAAAAATCCCAATAGGAAGCTATTATAGTAACTTTTTTCCTATAAAAATAGGATTAATATCAACTCTATAATTTGTCACAAATGCATCTTTCATCTGAAGCTATTATAGTAAATGTTACCGAAAAAAAAGGTTATCAACTCTATGAGTTGTCAAAAATGCATTATCTCCTCTTTTATATATATATATATATATATATATATATATATATATATATATATATATATTCACATCTTTCTTTCAATTTAACATTTTCTTATCAACTCGAGATAACCTAAACCAACACCACATTTTAATATTTAAGAATAATTAATTCTTATGATACCAAATCATCCAATCCACTTATTCTATACACACTTTTTTATTTCAATATTTCAACTTCTCACCAATTTGGGATAACTAAAACTCAACTATATTTCATCATTTGAGAATACTGAATTCTTATAGTGGTGCCTCAAGACCCTTTGTTCTTCTTTTAATATATATTTATATATATATATATATAAAAGGTTGGTTTCCAGTGAGAATGAAAGTTAAAAAGAGATCTCCATCATTGGATCAATCTTAATTAAAGATCAACGCTAATGAGATGCACCGAGATACACCAGATCAATTCCCGTAAGAAGCACAATTCATGGGGTGAGGGTGAGATTTAAAATGATCAAGGGTCCAAATATATTCTTACGTTTTTCACCTAACTCCTATTCTTACACGATCCTTCGTGTGTGTGTGTACTTTTATCAATACATACTCACGTATTTCTTCAATTTAACATCTTCTTACCATTGTCCGATAACCAAACCTAACACCACATTTCAATATTTTTGAATACTCAATTATTATGATAATATATCATTCGTGTGGTTTATACTTTACATATATATAAAGATATAAGTCAATAGATTTTTTTTTTCAGAAAGAGGGACAACTTAAATGAGTTAACCCCTTTAAAATAGATGTTTTTGCAAAAAGGGGAACAACTAAAATGAGTCAATCCTATGAGTTTATACAAAGAAATTCTCTTCTTTAACATACCACTTTATTCCTCTAATCTTTCATATTTCAACTAATATGTAGCCATATCAAATAATCAAAATCAACCAAATTTCATGATTTAAGTATAATGCTCAAATCTCATGGTGTCAACTCATTATTCTTGTAAAAAGGAGGACGGTAAAAATAACCCAATCATATGAGTTTACACAAAAGAATCATCTCCTCCTTTTATATACATACATTCTTCTTCTAATCTTTTCATTTTTACATCAACGTTGGATAATCATAATCAATCATATTTCAAGATTTGGATAATTTACTTTACTAGATATAATAAATAATAGATAGATTACATTATTTTAAAATGTTTTATTATATAATGAATTGTTTTATCATGTAAATTAAATAATATAGCCATGAACTACTCATGAAATGCTTTAGCCTTTTATATTCATTCCTTTACTCTTATATATAAACATTAATTTTCCAAACTATCATCTTATAAAATCTACCTCATTATCTAAGTCGTTCCTATATATATATATATATATATATATATATATATATATATATATATATATATATATATATAGTGTTTGGTTCATTTGAGAAATGGTAAATATATGAGAAATAGAGAAGTAATCCTAGCCATTCATATGGTCAAGATCGGATTTGACTAGTCAAATATTGCGGCTTTGACCGGTCAAAAGTTGCGGCTATCCCAAAAATAGAAGGACAATTTCGTAAATTTTACAAAACACACGTGTTCATATATGAACATGTAAAATTCATATATGAACTATATGTTCATATATGAACCAGTGCAATTCACAACTGAACTCTTTTAACTGATTCATATATGAACCTTTGTGATTCATATATGAATAAGTTGAACTAACTAACAGATTCATATATGAACCTTTGTGATTCATATATGAATCTGTATGAATCACAAAGATTCATATATGAATCTGTATGAATCACAAAGATTCATATATGAATCAGTTGAACTAATTAACAGATTCATATATGAATCTTTGTGATTCATACAGATTCATATATGAACTCATCCCGTGTATTTTACGAAATTACCCCTCTACCTTCTATAGACCATACAAGGAATTATCCGGTGCTTCGCTGTCAAAGCCGCAAATGTTGACCAGATGAATGGTTAAGATTACTTCTCTATTTCTCATATATTTACCATTTCTCAAATGAACCTCTCTCTCTATATATATATATATATTAATTATTTTTTAATTGATTTTTTTATAATTAGAACTTTTTTTTATTTGCAAAAAGAGTGTCACTAAAAATAAGACAACTCTATCTGTTTCTTATACACATCTCCTATCTAACATCTTATAAAATCTATTGATTTACGTTTTCGATTGGCATGTAATATATAATATATATTGATGTAAATAATAATATATGTAGTTTTACATATTTGTGGATTCTAATTTCAATTATAAAAAAATGAAAAATGAAATTAAAAAAAAAAGAAAATGAAAGGTTTGACAATTAATGTGTTGAATTAATATTAAAAAATAAATCAAAAAATGAGAAAAAAGATAAATGTTGTTAAAGGATTCTCATTGAACCACCTTTTGGATATATATATATATATATATATATATATATATATATATATATATATATATATATAGTCTAGTGTTTGGTACCACACGTTACACGGTAGCGACAATTTTTACAAAAATATTGAAGTTAAATTGATTGGTGATCATATATTAGATATTAAACTAATATAAATCAGTATTACACTTGATATAAAACTATTTTATCATATTTCTCAGTTGTTTCTTTTGATATATATGTATATATATATAATATATATATATATATATATAGGCGAATGATCATGTGAGAAGTTGAGTTAACGGTGAGAAGCGTGAGAAGTGAATCTCAACCAATGATCTCTTTTAATCTCAAGCCCTCACATGAATTGTGGCTTAGAAGCGAACTGATCTGGTGCATCTCATCCTAATGTGCGTCTATTTTACATCCAACGGTCGATAACCACTTTTAACACTTCTCATCATTAACTCAATTTCTCACCGGAACCCAACCCTATATATATATATATATATATATAGGGGGATCAAACGGGAACAATAACTATTTAAAAGAACATGAGAACTAAGAAAATCATTAGTGATTTTACATTGACGTGCAAAAAAGCCACTCGAACCTGAAGCCGCGGCGAAAGTCATTTTTTCGTGTGTTAATGTAAAATCACTAATGATTTTGTTAGTTATCTGTCCTTTTAAATAAGTATGGTTCTCGTTTGAACCTGACTCTCTCTCTCTCTCTCTCTATATATATATATATATATATATATATATATAAATAATTAAGATCTACATCATCAAATTTTGTAATTGGCTTAAAATGAGAAAAGAAATGTGTGAAACTATTAATTATAATGAATATTGTTTTTCCATAACTCCTAATATATTGAATTATTGATTTATTCAATACATATATTCCCATCAAATATTTAGATTTACCATGCAAATACGGTGTTACCTACCATATATTCCTCGAAATCCTTTCTTCCCGAACTTATGGTTGCAAGAAGAGTAACATTAGTTGTTGTCAGTATTGTGACCACTTTGACTATAAGCAAATTCAATTGAATTGTTTGTTTTTTGTATTTTACATGTTCAAAATTTTTTCAATTTACTTGACTGTGTTGTAAAAGAACTCGAAAAAAGAGGTTTAATTATTCCATATAAAATGAAAGTTATTATATCAATTCTAACTTCTTTTCTATATATCGTTTGATTTTAATTTAAATTAAAAAATGAAACTGAAATAATTTATATATTAATGATTTTAGTATGTTATTCTTTCTAATTTTATATGTTTGATTGTTTTAATTTAATCTTTTTATATGGCATCTATCATCTTCTTTTATACATGTTGCTATATTAATTCTAATAAGTTTTATTTTTTTATTTTTTTATATTTTTTATTATTATATATATTAATTCTAGAAATCTTTTATTATATGTATTGATTTTAATTTAATGATATTAAATGTAATATGTATTTTATTTATTAATGAGAGGGTTAATAATAAGTATTTAATATAAATTGATTGTAATTAGTGACACTAATTTTAATAAATATTTAATTTATTAATAAGTAGTTAATAATAAGTATTTAATTATATATTAATTCTGAATTTATTATATATATTTATTGATTCTAATTTCATTTATATTAATTTATATATTGATTTTAATAAAATTTTAAATGATAGTAATATTTTTTAATTACCTTTTATTTTATTTTAAGATATATAAAAACTATTATAATCCTTTGTTTTTATTTAACAAAATATATATATATATATATATATATATATATATATATCAAATTTTAGATATTTAATTTGACTTGAAAATAATACAAATCAGTATATATATTGTACTAAAGAAAGTGAGTGAAATTTGTTTGCGGTTTGTTAATAAATATATTATTTTTAGATAATATAAACTTAACTAAAAATTTCTTCCATACACAATCTTATAAAGGGCTGCAACGCAGTTACTAGTGTATAAAATACACTAAGTCTGGGCCTCAGCGAGGTTAAGGTATAGACTGGGAGATCTTGATCGTATTATGCCAAGTTCCACTAGCTATTCCTTCTTAAATGTTCTTGAGAATTTTCAAAAACTTTATTTTTTGAAATAGAATCTTTTGGATTTAAGTCTTTCTGACTTATGACCAATAAATTGTATTTCTTTTCAAAACAAACAAGTTTTTCTTCAAACAGAGAAAAAGTTGTTTTAAGGTATTCTAATTTGTTTTCCAAATCATGAATAGCTTTGTTTTTCTTGATCATAGAATCATGAATAGATTTCCAGAGACTGGTGTTCTTATTCTGATTATATTCAAGATTTTTCCCAAGATTAACAATTAAATCTATAATACTGTTAAGCTGACTGTTTTCACTGTGAAAGAGATGTTTGTTTGTTTCTTTATAAAAGGAACATTTAAAACGATGCTCATCAGATGAAACAACAGTTCTACTAGTTTGAGAAATTTCTAAATTTAAATAATCTATACTATTCATAAAACTAAAAAAAAACCAAATAAATACAAGCTCTGATACCAAAGAGAAAGAGGGTATATAGAAAAACTTAACTAAAAATTTCTTCCATACACAATCTTATAAAGGGCTGCAACGCAGTTACTAGTGTATAAAATACACTAAGTCTGGGCCTCAGCGAGGTTAAGGTATAGACTGGGAGATCTTGATCGTATTATGCCAAGTTCCACTAGCTATTCCTTCTTAAATGTTCTTCATTAGATATTTCATAATGAGTATAACAAAAACACTTACAAATACAATTACAAATATCCTGATGGATTTTAGACAAAGGATGAGGACAAGGTCTTTGCATTGAAATTTAAACAAGATAATATTCAAGGGGTAATAATAAAAGATTTCTTTTAATGGAGGAAAAGGGATTAGAAAACCAATTTTTCAGAGGTTGTTAAAAATTCATAATAAATAAATAAATGTATGTATTATCTTATAATCAAAATTTAAAGAGATAGGATCTTGGTTTTGGATTATCATAACACCCATTTTTATCACTCTGTTATCACTTTTTAAAAACATTTCTTAAGAAATTCCGAGAAAACTTTGTTTAAAAACTTTCTTTCTAGAAACTCACCTTTTTGGACTAATTCGTACTTTTTTCCCCTAAAACGCCTATCCACGGCTAACAGCGGGTACTGCTTCCGAAGTTAAACATCCTTACGTCTTTTGTTTCAAAAAGATTGTTTTAAATTTTCTAAGAATTAATAAAGACAATTTTTTAAAATTACAACTAAGACAACTCTTAGAGGTTTGGCTCATTGCCTGACAGTTATACCTCTGCCATGTAGGTATGAACTAACAGCGACAAAATATCTTTATGATAAAATTTTCAAGATCATATCTTCATAAATAAAGATTAAAAAATAATAACAATATTTAAGTATTTAACATAAATTTCACAACATGAATTGGCTTTCTAAGCCTAAGGGCTTTAGCCTGCCATACAGAAATATAAACAAACTAACCTTGTATTATACAAAAGATGATTACAAAGCTTCAAACTTCCTACGGATTTACAAGAAGAACTCTTAACTTATCTCTCTACTTTCTCACTCTTATTTTTCTAAGTTGAGAATCTATTACACTGGAAAGGATGCTCAAAGCATAAACCAAAGATACATATTTATAGCAACATAAAGTAAAAGTAACTTGTAACCGGAGGCTATGACCGGATAAAAGCCACTAGATAGGACAAACATCTTTTTAAAAGTAGGAGCATCTTTCGCCGAAAGTAATTGAGATGGGTCCTACCACTTGTCATATTTTTCAAAGATTTTCTAGAAGGACAAATATTAGCCGTTCAAACATTTTTCATTTACAGCTGTAGAGGACAGGTGTAAGATTCGGCCAATCAATCTTTCATTTTGTCTCTTTGTGCATGTCTGATCAAATCTTTGAGTTTTCGGTCTTTGTAGAAAGCCACCCTATCATCATCATTATGAGCTTCAAAACCATCTTTAGAGAATCTCAAAAATGAATAACATGAAACTGCAACTGGAATATAGATCTTGATAGTAGGTGTTTCTCCAAACAAAGAATAGTCTTCAGATAACAAGATTTCAGAGTTCCAAAAGAAGTCTGAAAAATGTACATAATAGAACCATAGCTTTACATCATCCACAGTTTGACCACTAATAAATTGCCATTGTGAATTATGCGGCGACAATTCTTTACTCCAGTCTGAAGAAAAGGACTTTGATAATATCTTGATAGCTGAACAACTAGGTTCAGGTTCAGATTTCCAGAAGTTTGGTGGAGAAGCAAATATATCCACTGAGATGATAGAAGTATCATCATATCTTTTGATAATTGAAATGGCTTGTTTAACCCTTTCAGGAAGCCAATCTATTTGCTTGATCTCAAAAAGGATTAGTCCGCAAAGTAATCCATATTTGAAAAGATCATGAAAACTGATTTTTTCATTTCGAAACATTTGTTCTGAAGCGATTGTGAGATCTATCTGAACAGTTCTAAAATATCTTTTCAATTGATTTTTTGGAACTGGAATTTCTTCCAGTTGAACTGAAAATCCTTGAATAGGTGATCGTGAAATTACCATCAGCCATTCTTGTAATTTCAGGAATTTTTTGAAAGTTGATGTCAGAGAGATCAACTAGTTCTTTCAAAGAAGAAAAACATTCAAGATTTGGTATAAGCAAATCTCGAGTATTAAGATCTTCTGAAATTAGCATTTTACTTTTGCCTTTCATCTGTGAGGATGAAGAAGATGTCAATAATTTTAGATCTGAAGGGAGTCCTGAATCGGAGTCCGAGTTTTCATCTTTGGAAAGATGACAGTTCTTTAAAGCAGGGTCCAAATAATAATTGAAGCCAACTTTATCATGAGTAGCTTGGATGCACTCAGAAAAACTTTGAAAGCCTTTCCAAAAAGATTGAAAGGGTTTCTGATTTTCTATTTTTGCAGCAATATCTGTCCAATTTTTGTAAATTCCCTTATGAGGTCCATTCATAAGAAGATAACAATAAAATCTTTTTGGACATTGCCTTAAATTATTAAAATTCTGAGCAACCGAGTTAATTATAAAAATTTTCTCATTGGTTTGGTCAGAAGTAGTTTTTAGATTCCAAATAGAGTCACAAATTGAAGCTTCTTCATTTGTAAGTCTAGATCTCAGATTAAAAAGGAATTGCTTATCACAGGGATAAGTAGGAATAAATTGTCTACCAACTTGTAACATATCACCAGTTTCTGGAATATTCTCCTTCTTGACTACTTTTGATTTAGGCATCCTGCAAAATTAAGAAAGAGGATTAAATCTAGAGAGTAAATCAGGAATAACATTTGTTTTTCCTTTGATATGTTCTAAGTTAAACTTGATCCCTTTGCCAATAATGTATTCATTTAATTTCAACCATCTATTGGACAAAAGTTTTGATTCCTTTTTCATATCAGCAAACTTTACTAATGCTTCACAGTCAGTTCTGAGTGTGATCTCTTTCTTTCCTGCTAGAAAGAGTGCAAAAGACTCACAGGAATTGATAACAGCTAAGACTTCAAAGTCTAAAGATGTTAACCTTCCTTTTTCTTTGTAAATACCAGATGCATATCTACAAAGATGTTCTTCATGAATAGAGGAGTATTTAGAGGATCTTTTTAAAAGAATTCCTCCCCATCCATGTTCAGATCCATCTGTTTGGATAACAAGGTAGTCAGAATCTAGAGGCAAACTCATTTCTGGAAGATTCATAACTAGCTGTTTCAGTTTTTGAACAAGTTTAATATCTTCAGAATTAAAATTTCTTGTTCCTTTTACTGAAGTTTTGTTGTATAAAGGTCCAGTATATTTAGAAAGATCCTTGATGAAAGGTCTAGCATAATTTAGAGAACCCAAAAAACCTTGAAGTTGTTTTAAGTTTTCTAACTTATCTGGATATTCAAGAATTTTTCTCGAAATATGAGGCTGGAGCTTTATCTTACCCTTTCCTATTTCTACGCCAAGAAATTCAATATGTTCTCTTAAAAGTTGCATTTTCTTGAGAGAAATAACCATTCCTTCTTTTTCAAAGATTTTAAAAACAGTATACAAGTGTGCATAGTGTTCATTTTTATCTTTTGAAAAAACCAAAACTCATCAATGTAAACACATGTAAAATTAGATAAATGCAAAAAACAATTATCCATTTTTCTTTGAAAAATCTGAGGGGCATTCTTCAATCCAAAAGGCATAACCTTCCATTCAAAGTGTCCTTCACTACATGTAAATGATGTCCAGGGAATAGATTCTGGGTGCATCTTTACTTGCCAAAATCCAGATTTTAAATCAAATTTTGAAAACCATTTGGCACCTTGGATTTTGTTAAGCAAAATTTCTTTTGTTGGAATACAATAGCCATCAATATGGGTATTGTCATTCAACCTTTTATAGTTAAAAACCATTCGTGATTGACCACGTTTTCTTTCAGATTCTTTTTGAACTATAAAAGCTGCAGTTCTATGCTTAGAAGTGCTTCTTGTAATTACTCCTAACTTAAGTAATTGGGAAATATGCATCTTGAACTCATCAATAGTCCAATTATCATATTTAGGCATTCCCGTCTTAATTACCAAGTCTGGATTAATTATCTCAAGTTTACAAAAGATTTGATTTCTATCCCAAAACTTGGTTGGGATTTCTCCAATAATTTCAGTCTTTTGTAAATGATCCACCATATTTAAAATATCTTCATAAGTAAAAGATTTACTTATAAGTTTTTGGTTTATAATATGGGGTTTTATCAAATTGTCTGATAAGTCTAAAAAGGAATAACCTTTATAAGAGTCATCATTTTCTATTTTCCAAAGTTCTTCAAAATCTGGAAAATCATTTAAAGTCTTGTTAGGACTAAGTGATGTCAGTTTTTTGTACCACTAGGTTTTTTGCAAGAACAGTTTTCAGGGGTACAAATAATCCTAGGGTTTTGCAATTCTTTATTTTCTTTTTCTTCACTACTACTTCCACCATGCTTTCGAGCGTACTCTGATATGATGGGTGTAAGGGTAGTATTTTGAGAAAAAAGGACATAATCATTACATATAGTGAATGATCTTCCTTTGGCTAGTAAAAAATTTAATCCAAGGATTAAACTTATACCATGCAAATCTTTTAAAGAATCAACCCAACAGACATCTAATGAATATACATCTGACCAATCTTGGCAATTTGTTTGAAATTGAACAATAAGATTTTTGAAAAAATGATTGGTAGAATGTATAGTTCCTGAAAAAGTTACAGACTTCAAAGGCTTCTGTGCTTTCACCAGTTTACTAAGTAATTCTGGAGGAAGTATAGAAGAGTCTAAAGTTGTTTGAGTTGCTCCTGTATCTATAAAAGCAGGGAGTTGAAACTTATTGCCTTTGATATTAAGGAGGACTAAAACAAAAATGTTTTTTAAGACCTTTTTGTTGCAAATTATGGGTATAACTGGAGTTATAGCCATACAGGAAGTTGATGGTTCATTGATCTGAATTCCCTTATTTTTTGGAGGTTTCCAAGTAAAAGGAGGGAAATCTTTGTCAAACTCTTTTTGAGAAAAATTTTGAAAATTGATTTCGAGATTTTCAATACGATTTTCAAGAGTATGAATTCGATCATCAAGTATAGTTAGTCTATCAGTCTTCTGTTTGGGAGCATTATATTCTGGCAGAACATAATCATAAACTGAAGATAAACAAGAGTAACATACTTCAATTCTACATAACTCACATCTAGAACGCTTCTCAAGAGAAGGGTACCAGAGACAATTGTAACACTTAGTGTTAGTGTTGCCTGTATGGAGTTTCCATTTGTGTGTGCAGTCTAAAACTTCAAAGTTTACAAAGTTGAAGTTTTCAAATAACTCAACATCTCCTTCAGAAATTCCTAAATTCATAAAAGAATTATGGTAACCATATTTCTGTTGAAGTGGAGTTTGTGATGGTGCAAGCTCATTCACAAATGAATAATCACTTTGTTGTTGGATATCCTGCATATCTTCTATGCTAACAATAGAATAGATATCAGAGTTAGTTGAGACATCAGAAGTTATGTCAACTAAGTCTTCATTAGTGCAGTTTATCAAATCAACTCTTTGATTAAAAAGGGTTTTCTTTCCAGGGCATTTACTAGATAAATGGCCTTCCTTTCCGCAAGCATAGCAAGTGAATTTGCTATAATTCTTATTATCTTTGTATTTTCTCACATGTTTCTGTTTGTTCAGGGTAGGTTTCCTAGCACTGGACTTTCTAAGATAATAAGCTTTCCTTGGTGTTGCCTTCTTATGATAAACTGGTTTCTTCCTAACAGTTTTACCATAAGTCTGAGGAGTATAGATAGAGGAACAGAATCCTGTATCCTTCTTCTTTAACTCTCTCTGGGTTTGGATCATGGAACATTTAGCTTTAAGGTGATCTATGATAACCTTTGCTCTAACTGTTGCATTATTCCATTGGGCATCAACACCAGGCTGTTCTTGTTTCCACTTAAGCTCAATCTCTCTTCCTAGCTCTCCTGGAAGTTTAGTAAAAATTCTGTTGCAAATATTAGCATCATAATAATTACCAGAAATAGCAGCTAAGTGAACAAAATCATTCAAGAAGAAAACAATCTTCTTCCAATCATGTAACTGAAGCTGTTCTAAGTCACGAAGGGCTTCACTTTGTTTTATCATAAGACCAGATAAAGTATCTCCACCATTAATAATTCTAAGAATTACTGAGGTGAAATTCCTTATGTTATTTCCTTGAGCAACTAGTTGTGCAAGTGGTTCAGGGAAATGTTTCTTCCAGTCTTCCCATGCTGCAAGTGCAGTTGGTCCAAGATAATTTTCTGCAATTGAGATCATTACCTCAGAGTTTATATCTTTTTCAAGATATTTTGAAGTGTAATCACGGTGCACTTCTTGAGACCAGGTTTCTAGGTATGAGTTCCATAACTGAGGGTGAATATCAGTGAGATTTAACAAAGGTGCAGATTGCCAAGTGAAAGTGGGATCAGTTGGTATCCTTCTTCCTTTATTAACATAGCTATGGACTGGTTCATTGTAACCTGTAGCTTGGTTTCTAGGTGGTCTACCTGTTTCATAACTCATGGTTTCTAAATGTCCAGGTGCAGGGCCAGTAACAGTAGATCCTTCTGCTTCATTCATAAGAGTAAAGTTTATGGAATCTACAGAATCTGATAAGAAAGAGTCTAAAAGATTTTCATCTTTAGGAGTCATTCTTATATTCTTCAAATCATCTTGATAGATAATTTGTGAATCATCAAGTTGTCCTTGTTTTTTAAGGAGAACTTCCATTTGTTCAAGATCATGAGGACTAAGAGTATAATCAAATAATTCTTTGGGGTAAAGAATTTTATGATCACAGTCATTCCATCCTGTTGGTTTTATATCCTTGATCTGAATTTGGCTTGATTCAGGAGAAGTATATTTAACCAAAAAAGGTTTAATATCATTGGGGTTACTAGAATCAAAGTACTTAGAGTCTTGTTCTAGGGTATCCCATTCATCTTCTAACTCAATGTTCATAAAACTAGTGGAAAATCTATGCAGATCTTCATCAGTAGTTTCTTTTTCTTCATCATTCAATCCAGAGGATGAAGCATTGTCAGTGTAATTTCTAAATCTCAAAGATTTAGATCCACTAGAATTGGTATAAGAGACATAACTGGTGGGAGTGATGGTAGTAGGCTCTCTATGAAATGGAATAGTCCATTCATTACCTGCAATAGTCTGAGAATCAATCTGGGTTGGAGGTATCATTTGTATTCCTCTAGAAGACACAGTCTGAATGATTGAATCAATATCAACATTATACTGACTTCCAGTAGATCCAGTTAACCTTCCAAGAAATATTATTTCTATGGCCAGATTTCTACCAATAAAACTTTCATAACCAAGTGTTTGAACCTGTAAAGTGATATGTCTACAGAAATCATTCACACTTAATGAAAAGTTTTGGGGGGCAATATAAGCAACGCCTATATTGTTGTTCAAGTCTATTTCCATGGTTCCTATTATAGCTTGATCAAGATTAGAAAATCTATTGTCAATCAAAACTACAAGGGCTTTTGTTCCTAAACCAGTTCTATGGAGTCCTTTAACTGCAATAGTCAAGAGTCCAAAATGTAAAGTGGTTTGGTTTGCATTTCTTAATCTAAAGCTTGTATTTATTTGTTTTTTTTTTAGTTTTATATATATATATATATATATATCAAATTTTAGATATTTAATTTGACTTGAAAATAATACAAATCAGTATATATATTGTACTAAAGAAAGTGAGTGAAATTTGTTTGCGGTTTGTTAATAAATATATTATTTTTAGATAATATAATCGATAATGATCATAAGGTATTATAAGTGTCATCTTCATTTTTTTTAATTTTATTAAATTATAATAATTTATTCTCATGTATATATAAATACATACATATTATTAGATTCAAGTGTCATGTAAATAAAATTATACGTACTAATCGTATTTTCATTTATATAAATGAGTTTTTAAACATATGGATTATATATATAGAGGCTAAATCAAATGAGAACCACAAATATGTTATAAACATGTGAGAACCAATATAAAAATATTTTTTCACATAATATATTTTCACCAAATACTTGGATTTAATGTTGAGTCAAATACTGTATTCAAGATTAAATGAGAGGTCAATGTGTAAATGTTGTAAAAGTGTAAGAAGTTGTTTTGTAAATTGAGTTGTAAGGTCAATTGTGCTGACCATATAAATAGGTCATGTCTTTGTAATTAGAATATACATAGTTCATACACGCGAGAACATAGAACACACAGAGAGCTTAAGAGATCATTGCAATAAATAGGTATATGAGTTGATGTAATCAATGTGATATCAATAAAAGATCGATACTTACATCTTGTGTGTAATTGATTGAGCTTGGATCTGTGACTTACATTTGGTATCAGAGCAAATTCGAAGAAATCAACAAGTATGGAGAACTCGCACCCTGTGTTTCTGATTTTGATCGACTTTTGATTTCTAGAGTGTAATTGTGTGTCAAATTGGTTGTTTTATTATCGATTGATGTTCTAGAATCAATTTGTATAGATTTTGATCACATATGCACTGTAATTGATACTTAATTTGAGTTTTTTTTATGATTTTTAGAGAAGTCGAAGTCTACGCACTGCATGATGATCAAATTGTGTTCTTGAGTCTATTAGTGTGAAATTCATTGTTTGGATTCGATTCTAGAAATTACGAGAGCAAATTCGTCGATTTACAGAAGCTAATTCGAAGTTTCAATGGGTTTTTGATTGATTTTGGAGAATTTTTGTCGAACTTGAAGAACTCACATCAAGAACTCACAAGATCCAGATTTCTCGCATGATGATGTTTGATTCACATCTCATTTGATATGTTGAAAAGTTCAAGTAAGGAATTCGCAAGGTACAAGATACGAGAAGTGCAGAATTCGCACGTGCTTGTGTGCGAAATGATGGAATTCGCATAGCCTTTCATACGAGAAGTACACTATTTGCATCAGCCTACGCGTGAGTTGTTGAAGAATTCACATCACATTTGATACGAAAAGTGAGCTAAGGAAGGAATTCACATATGCTATCATACGAGAAGTTGGGATTCGCATCGCACAGTATACGAAAAGATTGGATTCGCATCGAACTACATATGAATTCTTTAGGTTTTCGTTTATAAAGTTTGAAAATTTTCTAAGTTAGGAATTTGTATCGATACGAGAAGTTTGGGATTGATTTTTTGGTTAAGTATGGAATTCACATGAAGGTAGTGTGCGAGAAGTTTGAAATTTGAAGAATTGCACAAGTAAAGAACTCACATCCCGAAGTGTGCGAATTTCAGGAACTCGCATCCCATTATATGCGAATTGTTGGAACTCGCATCACATTATGTGTGAATTTGTGAGTTGTGAGAATTTTTGGGTCTCTTGGTGTGCGAATTCCTTGGTCTATGAAATTTGAAGGGTGTGCGAATCTTGGTAGCTACAGTGGTGTGAGAGTTTATACCTTAGAAATTTTTGGAAGATTTTTTTTTGAAAATTGTTCTGTTTTGATAACTATTGATTATTCGAACTAATGATTACTCCAAGCTCTTATTCTACATATTTTCAAGGTGTCTAAAGAATTACTTTCTATGGGGTCTCAGTCCAAACCACCTGTTCTTTCTATTGGAGAATACCCTCAGTGGAAGCGTCAAATGACTCAGTTCCAGAACCATAAGAACATAAAGTATATGAAGTCTATAATTGAAGGTCCAATATGTAATAACCAAGTCCAAATGTAATAGGATGGGAGTTTGGGTAAGTGGTTGCTAAACGCTTAAGTTGGAGGGCTGGATTGTAAATTGGGAAAAAGGGGTTAAAACCCTACATCTCTTTTCTCCCTAATCATTTTGGGAGTGGCGGCTAGAAGGAAAGAACCAGAGAAAGAAGTTTGAAGGTGAATTATAATTTAGGAGGAATTTAAGAAGAGGAATAACTCTATAGGGGTGTTTCTTCAAGGTAATCTTCATCCTATTTCTTTAATCTATTTTTCCTTAGTTGGATTCGTGTTGGAACTTAGGATTGGTTGGGGAAATCATCATTCCTTTTGTTCATGCTTTTGGGTATGATCGATGGATGTTGTTGGGTCGATTTATGGAGGAAATTGATCCACCCAAATCTCTATAAAGAGGTGTAGTAGGGGTTTCTTATGAGGAGAGTTGCTCCCATCGTTTTTCTAAGAACCCTTTCATCCCAAAACCTGTGTTGACCCACTTTGGGGGCCGAGCGTTGTAGCCGGGGGTGACCCGGGGAGACAACCGCACCGGGGATGGCCTAGGAAGCCTCCCACCCGGGAGTGACCCGGGCGTGGCTTAGAGACCTAGGAGACGGGATAATCCGAGGGACCGAGAGTCACTCGACCGGGGGAGACCCAGGAGTGGCTCTACCGGGTGTGATGATCCCGGGAGACGGGAATAAGGGGGAGCTGGGCGGGACCCCGGGAGACAGGGCTCCCAGGAGCTGTAATCCGGGAGTCGGCAGTGGGAACCCAGGAGTCAGGGAGCCCGGGTGATGTAGTGTCGGGAGTCGTCTAGGACTAGGGAACCTGGTAGTCAGGTGACCCGATAGGCATTCTTTGCCGTGACAAGTTCAGTTATTGGTGTCATGAGCGGTATGAAGAGAACGGTATCTGGTATGTGTACGAGGTTGTAGTGTGGTAATGGACGTTAGGATGAGTTAGTGTTATTTTTTATGACAATTACATGGTGTAGGTCATTGGTGTGGTAAGAAGTTCTTGGGGATCAAGTAGTGGACTTGTGTTACTGTTATGGGTTGAGCGTAAGCAGGAATCCTCGCTCGGAGATTTCTGATGAACTTTCAAAAATGTCATATATTATATGGAGGTATATGGGTGTTGGTTTGTATAGTGGTATTGCTAATTTGAGAATAACGAGTTCGAGTGTTTGATGGTGGCAACTTGATAGAGGAACCTTGGGTTCCTGGGTTGCAAAGGGACATTAGATGAGTTCATCTCACCCCAGTAAAGTATCGTTGGAAATGCCGAACTGTTTAGTTCATTATGTGTTGTAGGAGACATGAAAATTCGTGCGAGTGTCGAAGTATTCCTTGAGTGTAAAGGAACCTTAACAGATAAGGCAATCCTATTTAGGGAGTGAGAATTGTGCCTTCAAGCAGTGGATCATGCTGGGAGAGCTTGGTTGATTATCTCGTTTGAGGATTTTGAGTAACCGTTTGGCTAAGCGTAGTAATGTGCATGTGTTTTTATGCAATGGAATGGTCGGAAAAGTGAGTAATCCAAGAGGAAAAAGTTTGGCAAGTGACCCAGAAATGGGAAGTTAATGTTTCAAATTTGCCGTTAGTGAGTTTATGAACCCTAGTGAGGGAGTCAGAAATAGATTAGGGGTATATTATGGTTTGGGTGTTGAGAAATCTTAATCTTGCGGTTGGTCTAAGGATTCACTTGTTAGTGAGCCCATCTTTAGAGGCAAGTTTGTTGTTCTCGAGGAAGAAGTTGAAAAGGTGGTTGGATGTAGTGCACAGAGTGAGTCAGACTTGGTATGTGTGGAAGGGTTCCAGGTGAGCATGTCTTCCAGTGTTAAGCTATTTGGAATAGCTTGGTGTGAGCTTCTCACTCCATGTTTGAGCAGGGAAAGCTTGGATTTATTATAAATATAGTCGAATGGTTGGCGGATGGGATGAGAAATTGATGTATGTATCATTATAATTTGGTTAGTTGGAACCAGTAGGTGATGAAGGATATAGATTGTGGAAGTTTTCTTTTGGTTATGTGAGAAGCTAGGGTGATGATGCTGGGGCGTCGTAAGTATAATACGTATGAGTTGTGCAACACCGTGAGTTGCGACATTGTGGTTCGGGAGATAAAGTGTTTTTGCACTAGGGATATGGGGTGTTGAGGGATGTTATTCTGCTATGACAAAATCCTTGAGGAGGAAACTCATAACGATAGGTTCATGGTGACGTATGAGGTTGACGTCATGCTAGTTGGTGAACCGTGGGGTTATTATCCGAGTCAGGGATACATGTCGTGGTGGCACTAACTCCGGTAGAGTTCATCCTTCTAAAGGAGTAAAGTTGTATGTGAAAATCCTTCTGGAGGCGCGTTTAAATCGTAAGTCCGAGTGTTTGGACAAAGCAGACATTACCTGGTACGTTTGATCCGGGATGTTACAGATGGTATGATACGGTTGGTTTATTCAGAGGGTACGACTTCGGCTTTGGGTTAGAATATTCTGGGCAGTTGAGTGAAGTTAAGTTGATAGGATTGAAAGAAAGGGAGCCTTGCGAATCTCTTTGAGAGATTGAAATTATTTAAGGAGTTGGAGAGATAGTGTGTAACACCCTCAACACTGGAAAGAGTAGCTGATTTAAAATTTCCTAGATACATCAAAATTTAATTAATCTATAATCACAATTTAAGGTTTTACTTCAATACACACATTTCATTGAATGCATACATCCTATAATAAGGTCGGGTGCTACTTACCCTTGTGTAAACTAAGGCTCATCTCATCATAGTTCCGCTAGAATATTTCCCCCAACTGGAACCAGATGCACATGCTGACAAATAAAGAAAAAAGGTTAGGCTAACGCCTAGTGAGTTCAAGAGTTTTCAACATGATAAAATATAACGTTACAAGAAAGGAATACAATTTAAATCGTAGTCTTTCGAAATAGTTTGCTTTAGATATGGAAACGACTCAGTTTCCAATATCATGCGTTTTCAAAGATGAATACCTCATGCAACATTCTTTATAAAATAATGCAACCCAAAACTTAGTCCAACAAGAATAGTAATCAACTCCCATTTTAATATAAACGTGAATAAAACTTCATATCCCAAGCACCCAAGACACGGGTGGGGCATAATACTCAACCCATAGATCATAGTTAATAATTCACTAATATGATACGTCAACAAAACTAGGACACTAGGCCTAATACTCACACAACCATAAATGGAAGGAAACCAAATACCAAAACATGGAAATGACATAATTCATTCAAACCTTAATATACGCGGGGAAGCCCAATATTAAGGCCATCATTCACCGTCGACCACACAAACCAACGATAGTAAGATACGACGTTAACATTTAAAATGCTTATGGACGATGACGGGGGAGACCCGTTTCCATCTTGGATGACGAGAACACGTAAATGGGGTCACCCGTGATGTTACTGGATTTCACCACATATCCCGATCCTAGTTCCCATGCCATACCAGACATCACAATCCTCGGATCATTTATGCCTCTAACCATACTCCGTCGAGTTCCACCTTAAGGGATTACATACATGGGTGCCTATCCAATCTAGACGAGTTACAACTCGGAGGCTTGCGCCACCTATTGCCTACTCTCTAGCGAACCCAAGCGGTCAATGGTTATAACCAACACTTTAAAATAAACATTTGGCATGTACACTGTTTTCATAAATCAACTTGAACTCACCTCGCTAGATTTAGGCTAAATCTAGGTTTTTACCCCATGTTGAGCTTCCTTGAAGAATTCTGAATCCACAAGCAAAACCTTCCAAAAACCTATCATCACAAGTTTCCAACCATGAATACACTAATTCAACCATTTAGAATCAATCCCTAAACATTTTACATCAAAATCTCTAACTTGGCCAAAACCCTAATTTTTGACCTAATTTCTCCAAAACCGTTAAGTCCGAAATTTGAGAAACCAAACACTAGGAAATCATCAAGAAGGCATTTATAACTTATATTAAGGTTTATAAATTGAAGGGATACACTTACCACTTAGGTTTTGATGAAAACCTAGAAAACTCTACCATGGAGCTTGAGGTTGAAGAAGAAGATGGCGAATTCTTGACTCTAGCTTCTAATCTTCACTGATTGATGATGGAACACTTCAAGAACACAAGGATTAGACCTAAAATGAGTTACGGTTTGAGGGGAAGGAAGGGGAAACATTTTGAGAGAGAAAGGAGGAAGTTTAGAGGTTCTGAGCATGCATTTTTGAAAGCATGAAATTCTTCAGTTAGTTTAACCAATTTGCATTCTAAGTCATTGGATTCTGAGTTAGACGTGGATACCTCACTTTCAGTGTCAGAGGAGTTGAGTTCTGCCATCCCACAGAACAAAGCATTGTTGTCCCTTTTGTAAGAGGATTCTTCAGTGATGAAATTGTCCTATTCAGCCATCAAGGACTTCTGTGTGTAGTATTCTGCCTTCTTTTTGTAGAAGGCAACATCTTTGATAGATGGTCCTCTGTGGACATTGCTTCGACACTCTGCAGCGAAGTGTCTTGGTTTTCCGCATTTGAAGCAGCCAGTGTTCTGCAGAGCATTTGTTGTTATTTTCTCTCCTCCTCTACCATCATCTCTCTGAGCACCCCTCTTCTGATCCATTATCCTTCTCTCATCTACTCTTTGGTCATGAATTCTTTCACCAAACTCCTCTCTTCCATAGCTTTTGTGCTCATACCCTTGTGGTGGTCCATATCCCCTCTGATCATGGAACTGACCACTTCTCTCATCTCCTCTATCATCCTACCTTCTGCTGAACATGGGCTTCTTTTTTAGTCCTCTGTTGAACTCTTTTGTTATTAAAGCCAAAGTTTTGGCAAGATAAGCCATGTCCACTTCACCATCATCAGAATCATCATCCTCTTAACTTTCAACAATCAAAACTTTATTTTGCTTCTTCTTCCTTGTACCCTCTTCCATAACCTTTCCCTTCTGAGGCTTGTCATGAACCTCTTTGGCTTTATCGACTAAATATAAAGGCCCACCCACTTGGGTTTTGCTCTGAACAATACAATTTTCTTGGCCAGCAAGCGTGCCAAAAAGGTCAGACAAGGTCCAAGTATCAAGGTCTTGTCTTGTCTGAAGAGACATTGATAGTTGGAGCCATTCATCATTCAAACTTTTCAAGAAAATGACATTGTTCTCATAAGAGGTTCTATGGATTCCATACCTCCTGCATTTGTTTATCAGAGATTTAAACCTGTCATACGTGTTTTGTAGGCGTTCGCTTGGCAGAGCTTTATGCATAGTACTCATTTATGTACTGAGCTATGTTGTTCTTTTGAGTCTTGGCTCCCCCCTCAACCTGTTTCTCTAACTCTAGCCATTGGTAGTTAGAAGTCTCACAAGAGTCGAGAGATTGAAAAATGTCATTAGGAATGGCCATGATGAGTAGTCATTAGGAATGGACATGATGAGCGGTTTGGTCCTTAGAAGTCTCACAGGGACTGTTCTTTTGTGAATGAAAGACGAAACTGAAACAGGTTCAAAACACTACCAAATGACTTTAAATCATTGCAGAACAAGATCATTTGATATTTTAGGTTCCCAGTTTGGGTCTAACAATGATATAAACCAAAATACCTACAAACAGAGATACATGCGGAAGAGTTTTAATGTAGATGAAGTTTGATTTGGTAGTGATCACGCACAAAAAAAGTAATAAAGAAAATAATGAACAAATAAGAATTAGTCACAAAAAGTTCTTCTTCATTAACTTGCCAAGTTACACTAAGAACACACAGTAGTGTGTGTAAAATGCTCTCAACAAATTTTGAATTTTGCTAGACAAAGTATGAGTGTAATTTGTGTGCTCACTTGTGAATTCAGGAGGTGCTCCCTACATATATAAGAAATGGAGCACACAATAGTACAAGACAAGGGCTGACATTCCATAAGAGGAATGCCACCTGTAAAGTAAAACCATCGTGTGTGTACTATTGATCTTGAGAATCTTCATACAGCAGGGAAGCACGTGATCTGCACATGGCCTTGTTTTCTCCATGAATTGTGTCTTCCATTTCCAGAGGTAGTCACCACAGAGGCTCTGTGAAGGGTCACATAGGCTTTGCGGTCTGAGAGTCATCTTCAGGTTAGGTTCTCTCGGGTTGATGGTCGACATAGCTTCCGAGCTTTGCACTTCTGTGGGATCTTGGTGCAAGACAGATGTCTTTTGAGGTTCCTACACTTAGCTTATTTTTCAATACTTCTATACATGATGATTGGAGCTAACAAATACATACAGATGTTAAACATAATTTTCACTAAGTATATTTAAATGGTCATCATCAAATCACTGAGAGAATTTGGATCAACAATCTCCCCCTATTTGATGATGACACAACAATAGAAGAAAATTACTTCAATTCAAAATATAAGGATAGTCAGGACTCATATCATACATGTCCCAATAACTATTTTGAGGGATCTTTTACAGTATTGATGATGTAAAGTGCTTCACTGAAATTTTCATTAATTCGTAAATAGTGATTACAAAGAGAATGTGAAAATTTACAAGTACAAGTGAAGTCCTACACTACTGTAAGTCTAACAAATAGATTACAAGAGAAAATTGTAACTTATCAGCTAAGGTGGTTCTTTCTTAACAGGGAACTCTTCTACTACAATCATGTGTTCAGGTACCTCTTCTCCTCTCTGTCTTCGATCAGTTGCTTCTTTTTGAATAAGAGTTTATTGAGGGTCCTGATATTGAATCATCGTACCATACATAGAGAAGATCCTTCAGGTGTCCAAGAGGGTAGATAGGAATTTCAGAAGCCCTTTGAAACTTGATGTTTTCCTTGTCATCACGGAAGAAAATACCAAGGGGCTTATTTATCACTTTCCCAGGTCTAAGAGCTTTACCATGGGGCAGTGATAAGTCGAGAGTTGAGAGATCAAGAGAGAGGTCAACCACTGCTTCCCTTGAGAATTTGATGATTGTCTCATTCCTGATTACATCATCATTATCAAAGAGAGAGAGAGGGGGGGGGGGGCATTTCTCTTTCTAGAAGATCTTGGCTTCTGTGGAAGAACTGAGGGCACACTCATTCTTGCAGTGACTCTGCTGATAAGAGAATTGAGAAGTTCTTCAACATTGCCTCTAAATTTGGACTTTTATTTCTTCAGTGCTTCCTTAAACTCTAACCATTCATAGAATCTAAAGGTCTCAAGTTTTGAAAGGAACATGACTTTTGTAGTACCATCTCTCCTGAATATATCCAGGGTGATAATCTGTTGGCTGTTCTTCCTTTTCCCTGAGATGGTCACGACAGAGATCTTTGAAGGGCCAGACCTATGAATATGCTTATTTCTGCACCAAGCAAGTTCACTATCGCTGATTTCCTTTGCTTTTCTGTTCATCTCCTCTATCTCCTTAAGAAGTATTGCTTGTACTTTTACCGGGTTCTTTTTCAGCTTCTTGTCTTTAACCGGGGTTGATTGTACCTTGAGGGCTAGAGAGGCATCCTCTTGGCATTCAACTATTAAACGTTCAACCTTGATTGACTCTTCTATTTCTTTCGGTGTTATAAAAGTAAGCTTTTCAGTGGAGGATTGAGGAGGGATCTTCAGCCGTTGACTCTCCAAATGAGAGATCATCTCTGAATGTCTTCGAATTTCATCCTCTTTGTTAGGTCACAAATTCAAGCAAATCAATTAAACACACCAAATCAAACAAGATCTAGAGAGAGAAAGTAGTGATAGAAAATGAGGTAGTCATATATCTCTTGAAGTCACAAGTACAATGAGTTCACTCACAAAGTTATGTCACTCACTACTCTCACAAGGCTAAGACAACATTATATATGAGAAACACTTACAAGTCTTACAATACAAAGTCAAACACAAAAGTCAAAATGTTTGATCTAAACCAATACATTTACAATCTCCCCCTTTTAGAACAAATCTTCAAAAAGCTCTATCTGCCACATCTTAAATAGCTTCCTTGCCTAATTCCAAGCAGTGACTCAAAAATCCTTATGCCTCTCCTGAAATGAATTCTATCGTCTAAAGCATCCAATATGCTGATCAAAGCACGTATGTCAAACTTTCCAAGACATTTTTCTCCTTTCTTGACTTTCTCTTCATTCTCTTTAAATCTTTGGTTTAGCTGCAGTCTGATTACCTTGATTGTTCCATCAGAAAACTTGGCAATCTCTGAAATTCTGAGAAATCTCTTCTTGTTTTCAGCATTTTTGTAGATCACTCCAAGTTTTGGCTTTTCAGTTATGGTGAACAGATCAAAGTTTTTAATATCCTCCAAGTTGGGATTGATCATGTTGACTTTCTTCTGGTTTGTTTCAATTCCAATCTCAAAGCCGTAGTAGTACGTGTAGTTGACATCCCTTCTCATAAATCTCTTCACGACTTCTAAGGCAAAAATGATATTCTCTGGTCTGATGGTCATGTTTCTGAATAGGTGATAGAGATACTCAATGTCGTCCACATTCAAGTATTGAAAGTCAACTTCAGAAAATTCACACACTGTCAGGTCTCTTCTTTGAACAGTAAAGATCGGATACCAAATTTTCTGAAATCTTCTCATCCTTACTTCTTTCACCGTAACAATCCCAGACTTATTCTTTACATATATCTCTGCTTTCCTCTCCCAACTGATTAATCTTTCATACTTTTCCTAATACTCTATAGGTAGATGTGAAACACCCAGAACTTTGTATCTATCCATCCTCCTGAGCCTGTGTACAAATATCTTTTTCATCTCCTCTTCCAGAAATGGTTCTATCAGAGTATTTCTCATTTGCCTGAGCTGAGCATCTGTAGGTACCAAAGGTGTTGTAGGTTGGTTTGAGGGACCAAATTGATTTTCAACTGGGTTTGATGGAAAGTGAAGTTCAGGTACGACTTCAAAGTTGGGTTTAGGTGGATTATCATTTATGGGTTGGCTATCATGAATTGGGCTAGGGATTCTATTTAGGCTAGTGATTCTGTTTGGGCTAGGTTGGTTAACAAGGCTAGGGATAGGCTGATTTACTGGGCTAGGTATGTTTTGTGGTTGATCAGAAGGTTTAGATAGGTTTATTTCTCTGAAGGATGGGATTTCAGGTAGATCTCTCGTGGTTTCTAGAAGCTCATGATGTACCGGGCTCAGTTGGATATCATCAGGAGTACAGGATAGGATGTCTAGAATGTTCTCATTTCCTTCATCATCAGAACCCATGAGATGTTCTCTTTCCTCCTCCTTAGTCTTCCAAAACTCCTCATACTTTTCATTAGCTGACTTGTCTTCATCTAATGATAAATCAACAACATCTATAGCTTGCATCCCCGTTAGCATCAAGATCTCCTCCCTTGTAGCAACCTTAGGCTTTGCAACCCTTAGTTCTACCTCTTCATTAACATACAAAATAATCTCCATACCTTCTTCAGCATCAACCTGCTCATCATTCCTTACATCAGCCAATTCTACATCTTCCTCCATGTTCACATCACCCTGAGCAGTGTCAGTTTCAGTAGCAGTTCTCTATCATTTGCTTATCTCCCCCTCATGATCTTGATCGGAATCATGATCATGCCTTCTTTTGGAAAATGCCTGAACCTTGCATGCTTGTTGAATTGCTCTAATAAACTCTTGGATGTTTTGTACCACTTCAGAGTTAAAGGCATTGAATTATGTGTTTGAAACAGTGTCTGAAGGTACCTGAGTTTGTTGGGATCTCAATAAAGTAACTAGATCCGCTTCAGACTCATCAGCTGGTGCCTAAGATAACATCTTGGCATATAAAAGTGATTTTAGCTCCTCCACAGAAAGATCTACAGGTTGTACATGAGATGGTGGAGGTGGCTGAACAGACTCCTGAACTGTTGGTCCTTTCCCCTTCAGCAGACTCTTAATTTTCCCCAACTCATCCTCAAATTTCTGTGATAAATGATCTTCAACAGCCTTTAAGGCTCCGTTGAGAATCTCCTTTGACACGAAATCAGGTAAACTAACTCCGGGGTCACTTAGACTTCCTGTTAACATAACAATTGAAGATTCAACCGTGTGGCCTATATTCAGAACTGGCATAGTGTAAGCAATGACATGTCTTCCATCTAATCCTCGTAGACCAGATTGCGGTTCTACTATAGATGTTTCGATCGGGTCACTAAGACGTTCGATGGTAGCAGACTGTATCAGTGTCCCAGGAATTGAAAGTGGAAATTCAATTGGCGCTAGACTCAATTGTGCATGGAATGGAATTGAGTTCTGGGGCTACTGAACTATATTTTCAATACCTAAACTTTCTGAATGAAAGCTAGATAGAGTTTGTGCTAAGTCCCCGTGCAAAACTGAGACTATGGCCTGTTGAGAGGCAATATAATGGGTGGTTGAGGTGTGCAGTTGCATAAGTGGGCTACTTATGTCTTGAATACCCGCACGCAACACATGCGACAGAGTATTTGATGTGGTTGCCCTTTTGGATTGGTAGGTTCGGGTACACACTCTCTCTCCCCATATTCTTTTTCTTCAATTACGCTCTGCCTCACATTTTCAACATTTTCTACTTGAACTCCCTCATTTCTCCTTATATCTTCTAGGACATTCTGAATATCAGTTGCAGCAGTATCAATCTCCATGTCCTCATGATGTAGAGAAACATCATCAAGAAAACCAAAACTGTGTCCCATGTCATCATTATTATCATCATCATGTCCTTCGTCTGATCCAAGAGTAGCTGATGGTACAAAATCTGTTGATGAACTAGCTGGCTGATACAACTCAGTCTCAGAGTTCTGACCTTCATTGGCAATCTCTTCCTGAGGGCTTAATTGATGAGTGATAGCTCTCTCAGGTTGAGAAGTGGAAACTTCAAGATGTGTGGCATCATGTACCTGAGTCTCTACAGCCTATGGTCTAGAATTATGACCCCCGTCCATTCCCCTCTAAGGATTTTCTCTCAGCTCTTCCCGTTCCTGGACTCCCATAGCCTCAGGAACCCTCACTGAATCCTCTCTTCTAAGGTTGGAGTCTTGGGTATGAATAACAGGTTTTAGAAATCCCATAGACTCTCTATATTCCCTAATGCACTCGGAGTTTGGATCAACGTAGGCTAATAGAGCTGGAGGAATAGGCATTGAGTACCCAAAAGTTTGCTTTTGCTTTTGAAGGTATCTCATTTCACATTCTGGTGTTACTTCATGGTGAGATCTCTTGGGAATGTCGGTTAGACCGGATCATACTCATGACAATCAGTTGAAGAAACCTCTGATAAGGAACATATAATGGCTTCTTGGATGTTCGCTTGCTGATGAATTTTTCATACAATTATGTCTCGAATGCAACTGAGTAATCCACGTGTAGATCGTACACTATGGCATGGAATAATCTCAGAGTGTGCATGTTTGTGTTGTCGAGGCCTGAATGCCTTGAAGTCAAGCAGTGATTGATAACTAAGAACATCTGATAGTAAAATGGCGGTAGATTGGACTTCTTAAAATCATTGGTCTTTGTTAAAGATCCCACATACCCCAAGGCTCGGATGCCTTCAAAAACTTGAGAATCAACGGGGTATAGGTCAAATGTTGCTCTCCATTCTCTAGATTCAGCTTCCGGTAGATCCAAGATGAGTCTGAGCCTTCGGTAGGTCAGAACAGAAGTGAAATTATCTATTCAGATTCTGAAGTACTTGTTATTGTTGCTTTCCACCACATATTTAATAGTCTTCCAAGCTTGCTGCAGATAGATGAGTGGAACATTAGCAGTCTCTGTCAGTGCTTTGTTGAGTGGATGACCTTTCAGAATTTCTATGACAAGTGGATTGACATTGAGATTGTCAAAATCCACGTGGTGGTTGTTCGGAGATAGCAACAAGTACTCATTTGGGTTGATGAGGGCAAGATCAGGATCAACACCAATTGCAGATTGTACATGAGATCAAGAAGATGGCATTGGTGTCTCTTTTGATACATTCAGATCATTCTCATCCATTTGGACAATACGCTCGTGAGAATGTTCATCTGCCCTTTTAGTACCTGAAATAGAACAAAAGTATTGGATATAATCCAATATGTCAGTAATAATCCCAAAAACTTGTTTTTTAGAAAAAAATTGATACAGAATATCAAAGTACAAAAAGAATGTACTTTCAGCTCACAAGGATAGCAGACTCTGTTGCAAGATACAAAATGCAACAACAGAAAAGTACAGAAAGAAAAAAAATTGACCAAAACACTTGATAATTTTGATTTTGTTCTCAAAATGAAGTTGTATCACATGAACTCGCATAACAAATTAGAAACCTTTTAAAACAGATTAGAACTCTAAAAAAAATTCTAAGTCAAGAACTCTCATGACATTGAGCTCAACTCAAAAATCGCAGAAAGCTAAGTTCAAACAAAGAACTCGCAAGAGGCTGAGTTCAAGCCAACAACTCTCAAGACATTGTGTTCTAACTCAAGAACATGCATGACCCTGTGTTCATACCAAGAACACTCAAAACACCATTCATTCGAAAATTTCAAATTTCAAACTTTTCATGTCCAATAAATGACTTTTAATCTGAAAGTTTATGCTTTTAATGGATTCGATTTAGGTTTAACTTGAAGATTATCATATGAATTCGAACAAAAATCTATCTGTTAAGGTCAAGTCAGTCCAACAGTTCAATAAGTCCAACAGTCTAATGGTTCGTTCAAAATCCACAAAATCCAAGTTAAGGTACCCTGCAAAATGAGATCAATCGAATAGACACACAAAACCCATATACAAAATCGAGTTACAAGCATGAAAGAAACAACATTTACGAGAACAAAATCAGAAACACAAGTGTCCCATTCAAGAAGATGAACAGACACAATCAAGAATCGACAGAAACCCTAAAATTTGAACAAACAAATCTGCAAAGATATAAAAACAAGATAGAAAAGATGATTACAATGAACAAACAAGCATTAAATCAAGAAAACCTACACTGAATCAAAGGTCTTGAGGTCTAAGAAACTAAAAGTCGCAGATGGGTTTTTGAGAGAAAAAAATAAGTGTAAGAACTCGCTAGACAAGGTCTGAGAGAAGTGAGCATGAACAGGGAAAAACATCGAATTTATACTCATGATATGATTTGACACGTGGCACGATCTGAGTGGTTGCTCACTTTGCACAAACCAAAGAAGCAACACTTGCCACACCTCGAAGGACAAGTGGTGTGTGCACTTCGCGCAAGAAACAATTTGCGCGAAGTGGTGAAATAGTATGGAACTCACATGAAGAGTCATGCGGGAAGTCGAAACTCGCACGACGTTGTTAGCGCGTATCATACTTCGCGCATCATTTGCTATGTGCAAAGTGAGAACTCGCATACTGAAGGGTGCGCGTTCTACACTTTGCGCAAGCAATGATGTGCGCGAAGATGGAACTCGCATAACGCATCAAAAAATGGAAACTTTCCAAAAATAATTTTCCCAATTTCCAAAAATAGTAAGTTCTCTTGAAACACTTTTAAGCACAAAATAACATCTTTTTCTCTTGAAAAACATCTTTCAGATTTCAAAAACCTTTTTAATAGAGACTCACACATACACTTACAGACTTTTCAGTTAAGCTCCCCCTTGAAGTGTGCATTGTTCTAACAACTCCCCCTTGGTATATGCATTCAGCTCAACATACTGAAGCATGAGTCCTGATATGATTTGATCAGAAGTCAATGTCCACGATATTTCCTTGTTAAGCACTGCAAAAAATAGATTAAAAACTTGGTACTCACAGAACATGAGTCTACTATTGTTAGAAGTATCAGACTTTGAAAACATATATGAACCAGTACACTTATTCAAATAAGCACAATATCAGCTCCCCCTCAACATCAGATATAAGAATATAACTATGTATTGAGGTTCAACATCCTAAGTTTACTAACCAAAAAAGTAAATCTCTTTTCATCAAGAGGTTTAGTAAATAATTAAGCAAAATCAAAATCATTTGACACATATATATTCCCTTTCTCTACACGGTCTTTAATAAAATGATACCTGATGTCGATATGTTTGGTTTTCGAATGACGCATTGGATTTGAAGTTATAGCAATTGCGTCCTTTGAATCACAGTAGATGGGAACCTTGTTGAGAGTGTATCCATAATATTTCAGTTGAGTCTTCATCCACATAACTTGTGAGCAACAAATAGCAGCTGCAACATACTCTGCTTTAGCTGTAGAGGTTGACACGCAGTTCTTTTTCTTGGAAGACCATCTCACCAACTTATCTCCCAAAAACTGGCAAACTCCGGAGGTGCTTTTTCTGTCAAGTTTATTACCTACATGATCTGCATATGTATACGTAATTAGCTCAAAACTAGAATCCTTCGGATACCAAAGGCCCAGATTTGGTGTGCCTTTAAGGATCTGAAGATTCTTTTGACAGCAACTAGGTGAGATTCCTTAGGATTCGCCTGATACCGAGCACAAAAACAGGTAACAAACATTATATCAGGTCTACTTGATGTCAAATAGAGAAGAGATACTATCATGATTCTGTAGGTTCGTTGATCAACTGATTTTCCATAAATATCAGCATCTAACAGACTTCTAGATTGCATGGGAGCGTTCATGGGTGTAGAAGAGTTCATGTCAAATTTCTTCAACATGTCTCTTATATATTTGGCTTGATTTATGAAAATCCCTTCCGAGGTTTGTTTAACTTGCAAGACTAAGAAAAAAATTAGCTTACCCATCATTGACATCTGAAACCTACTCTTCATGATGTCTTAAAACTCATCACAAAGTGCAGGATTCGTAGATCCAAATATAATATCGTCTACATATATTTGTACCAATATTAAATCCTCACCTTTTTTCTTTAAGAACAAAGTTGTGTCCATAATACCTTTTTGGAATCCAGACTTAGTCAGGTATATTGAAAGGGTCTCATACCATGCACGCGGTGCTTGTTTTAATCCGTAAAGCGCTTTGTCCCACACGTACACATGGTCTAGAAATTTTGGATCTATGAAACCCTCAGGCTGACTCACATATATTTCTTCATGTAGGATACCGTTCAGGAATGCAGACTTTACATCCATCTGGTAGACCTTAATATCCTGATTGCTTTAATCCGTGCAACGGGTGCGTAGGTTTTCTTGTAATAAATACCTTCTTGTTGATTGTAACCTTTCGCGACTAGCTGAGCTTTGTTCCTAACAATGATTCCCGCTTCGTATTTCTTATTCCGAAAAATCTACTTAGTACCAACGATTGTTTTGTCTTTGGGTCTTGGTACTAATCGCCACACTTCATTTCTTTTGAATTCATTGAGCTCATATTGCACTGCATTAATCCAGTCCGGATCTTTAAGTGCTTCAAACGGCTTCTTTGGCTCCATGCTACTTAAGAAATTCACGAACATACAATAATTTACAGATGCAGATGCAGTAACAGATCTAGTCAACACCTTTGCATTCGGATCACCAATGATATTTTCCGAAGGGCGACTCTTGGTCCATTTATTAGTGCTTGGCAATACGTCAATCTCAATCTGATCATTTGATTCATCAAATTCATCTTGAATTTCATGTAGATTAGGTTCTGTTGCACTTGGACATTGTGCACTGGTTGTAGCTTCCTCAGTTGTAGTTTCTGGCTGATTATCTCCAGATACAGCAGATGTAGACTTTGCTTCAATCAATGGTGAAACCATTTCAGATGTGCTATCTGGCGTAGTATGTTCAGAAGCCACTTGAGTTTGGCTTGTGGAAGCTTCACCATTTACTTCTGAAGGACCTGAGATATCTACACTTGTAGTGAGTGTGTCAGTGTTTATTAAATTGTCTTGCTTGTTATCTTCAGCTGATATGTCATTAAAAGCATCTAAAAATAACAAGTCAAGATATGATTCAGTAAGGGTTTGAGAATGCTTATTCTTTTGAAGATCAAGGTTCTACACTGCTTGATGTAGAAACTTTATCTTTAGGTACGAGTTCTGAATTGTTGTGTTCAGAAGTCCTCATCTTTGATTCATCAAAGGTGACGTTGATACTCTCAAGAACTGTTTTTGTCCGAGTATTGTAAATCCTATACGCTTTGGATTGAAGAGAGTATCCGATGAATATCCCTTCATCAGCTTTGGCTTGAAAGTTTTACAGTTGGTTTTCGACCATTAATAATTTCATAAGATGTTTTATTTAATCTGTTATTAATAATAGTCCTGTTCCGTGTAAAGCACGCAATCACTACTGCTTCAGCCCAAAGGAACAAAGGTAGATCTGAATATGCAAGCATTATCCGAGAAACTTCTACCAAAGTCCTGTTCTTCTGTTCAACAACACCGTTTTGTTGTGGTGTCATTGTCGCCGAGAAGTTGTGGGAAATGCCAACGGTGTCAAGATAAGATTGTAGCGTTGTGCTCTTGAACTCAGTACCGTTGTCACTCTGCAGTTGTTGCACTGGGCTTTAATAAAGAACTTGAATCTTCTTAATGAACTTGATGATCAGATCCAGAGCTTCAGATTTTTGCCTCAAGAACTCTAACCATGTATATCTTGAATATTCATCCACCATGACTAGGATATACTTCTTGCCATTGATAGATTGAGTTCTCATTAGCCCGCAGAGATCCATGTGAAAAAGCTTGAGAAATTTGGTGCAGTTTGATAACATCTTCATCTTGTGAGAACTTCTTTTCATCTTGCCTTTTTTCACATGCAGAACAGAGTGAATCTTGTTCTATTTTTAGATCTGGAAGACCAGTGACAAGATGTTGAATTCTTAGCTTATTCAGATCTCCGAAATGCTGATGAGATAAACGGCGATGCCACAACCAACTTTCCTCAGGTGAAGTCTTAGAAATCAGACATACTGGCTTTGAAGCTTTAAGAGTCGGAAAGTGAAAACCATACAATAAACCCATTCTCCCAGCTTTGATTAATTCTGCTCCACTTTGATCTCTGATATAACAATAATCCGCATCAAATTAGACTTTGCACTTCTTCTAAGTGAATTGGCTGATAGAGAAAAGATTATACACCAGACCCTCCACATACAAGACTTTTGATATGGAAATCATGTTGTTCTTGATCACACCATAACCTCTGACATATCCTTTCATTTCATTTCTGAAGTTGACTGATCTTGCATAATGTTCAACGTCATCGAATAACAGATGCTTGTGTGCTGTTAGACCTGGAAAACGTGTCGTGTCGGGTTCAAAGTTAAACGGGTTAAAAGTGTCTAACCCTAACCCGACCCGTTTAATAAACGGGTCTGAAAATCCCAACCCTAACCCGACCCGCCTAACCCGCCATGACCCGCCTAACCCGTTTAACCCATTTAACATTTATAAAATTAAAATTAAAAATCGAAAATTCACAAAAAAATTCAAATGAAAGCATTAGAAATCCAAAATTTATAGTTCAAAATTATAATCAAATCTAAAACACTAAAAATCTAAAGCATTAAAAGGAAAACTTATATATATATATATATATATATATATATATATATATATATAAACGGGTTATTCGGATCATTTTCGAGTTGAAATTTTTGACCCTGACCTTACCCGTTTAATTTTCGTGTCGTGTCGTGTCAACCCGTTTACTTAAATGGGTTGAAATGTATTACCCAAACCCGTTTATTTCGTGTCGAGTTCGTGTCGGGTTAGCGTGTCGGGTCAGTTTTTGCCAGGTCTATGTGCTGTCATGTGTCTTGATGCACCGGAGTCAATAAACCACACATGACAAGCCTGCACACAATAATCACTTCGATTTAGGTACCCATATGAATAACGGTCCTTTCTTGTTAGTATCATTAAACTTCTTTAATTCAGCTGATGACCCTTTGATTCTCCACTCATATCTGGGTCCTTCTGGTAAAGTTTGTGCCTTAATTTCAGATTTAGGAATCCATTTCCATACAAATTTTACATCAACTATTTTGTTTATTTTAAAATCTTTGTTTTTCTTATTTACAGAATAAACTTCAGCTTTTTGATTGACATTGGAACGAGCGGAAGTTTTCATGTTTTTGAACTGAACTGATTTTCTTTTCTTCAAAGACTTAGGTTTCAACGAAAATGAACTTTCATGACAGTAAGAACATTGCAATTTCGTAACAGCTTGCGTCAACAACTCATTTCGAGAAAGAGTTGTGTTTTATTCAAATGTTGACAATGAACAGTACAAGCCTTTACTACTCTATTACACTTTGAACTATCAGAAACTTTTAGTTCCTTATCCACTTTCAACTTCTTTGACTTCTTCAAACTTCCCTTCTTCACTTTGTTATCTATAGAACAATCAGAGTTAGAAACATTGAATGAAGAATTTTTAGAACATTCCCCTATCTCATTAACACTTGACTCATTTTCTGAAGATTCTAAAATCTTTAAATCTGATTTCATAATAGGAGTTGAAGTATCTATTGTTGATGAATTAGACTAAACATCAACACTTTGATTTACAGAAGTTGGAGTATCTTTATCAACACAGACCTCTTTGCCTTTTGAAAGTTTGAAAATTTGGGATTCTAGATTTCTAATTTCCTTTTGCAAAGCTTCATTTTGAATTAAACTGGAGTCTAATTCCATCCCAAAATTCTCATTAGCATATTCCAGTTCAACGATTAGAGTGTTGAGAGCTGAAATCTGCCTTTCTAAATCAGAAATTGTTTTCAAGGCTGTTTGATACTCAAGGTGAGTGACTTTTGAAATATTTTCAGAAATAGACGAATTTTGAGAATGAACTTCTTAATCTTTGTCTCCTTTGATTGAATAAGTAATAATTGTTTCAGTTGTATCAGAACTGGAACTTGATTCAGAAGCCTCAGGTTGTTTTGAGAAAATATTTTCAAATTCAACGAATGTTTTCTTTTTATTTTCATAAGAAGAATTCAATTCTTCATATTTGAATTTAACTGAATTAAAACCATGAATATCTGAATTAGTTTGTAATTTTGGATAAACTTCCACATATTCTTCCTTATCTATCTTAGTAGTTTCAGGTGAAGAGTTTTCTGGCTTGACAAAAGTCTCAAGGATATGTGGAATTATCACAACAGGAGCATCACCCGACTTTTTGAAATTGTAAAGATTTTCGGGTGCTTTCTTTAAAACATCCACATCAGAAAGACCTAATCCAGGTTTTGCCTTGTAAAAACGAGTATCCTTTTGATTGTTTGTCAAAATCTTTAAAGCCTGTTATGTCTGACCTCGGTTGAAGTTTAAGTCCTCCAACTCTTTAATCCTAGAGTATGCTTCTGTTCTGTCTTTCAACACAATATCATACTGTAGTGTTAATTCAAGATTTTTGTCCTTCAATGAAATTATTTCCTTTTGTAATTCAGATATCTTAGTTGGAAGGTTAGTTTTGTCCAGTTTCAACACATTTTTCTCTTCTTTTCTTTCTGCTGCCAATGTTTTATATATTAAAGCTTGATCTTAATGTCCCTGAATTGTACTATTTGTTGCTTAAAACTTTCTTTTAACTTTTGAAATTCAGAGTTCATTAAGTTCAATTGAAACATCATGTTCAATACTTCTTCACTTTCATAGAAACATTCAGAATTATCAGTAAGAGAGTTTACCTCATAATCAGACTCCTCGTTCAAATGTGCCATCAGATTGTAATGAACCTGAGTCGGATTTACTTTGACCTCTTCATTCTCATCATCATTCGAGTACTCAAACCCAATCTCTTCCTCAACTTTTAGAGACTTTCTTTTCTCCATTGCTTTGGCTAGATGGGCTTTCTTCGCACAATACTCATAGTTCTTGACTCTCTTAACTGGACAATCTTTGACAAAATGACCAGCTTTTCCACAATTAAAGCACTTGTCATATTTCTCTTTATCTTTCTCTTATATCTTTTCCTCTTTCTTCTCTTCTTCCTTCTCTTTGTCTTCTCAAACTTGCCTCTGTACTTGCTTAACTTATAAGAATCATACTTTGGCTTGTTGTAGAACTTCTTTCTGCCAAATTTCTTGTGAAAGCTTGAAGTCAACAGAGCAAGTTTCTCAGCGAATTCTATCAGCTCATCATCCTCAGATTCCACTTGAATATCTTCCTCAGAAGTCTCAGAAGACTCAATCAGGCTTGACATCAAAGCTTTCTTCTTAGAAGCCTTTACAGAGACTGAGGTTCCTTTGATCAACTTACTCTTTCCTTGTGCCAATAAAGCTAAAGAATCCTCAACTTTCTTCTGCTTATCTTTTAATTGATGCAACTCTTTGTTGATTGCAGCCTGTTCTTTAACTTTGTCCTCATGCTGATTCAAGGCACAAAACAAATCATTCAGCTTCTCCTCGTCCATGTCTTTGTTAATCTGCATCTGTATTGTATAGACGTCCCATTCAGGCTTGATATTCTTGATGAATTTGTAGTTGATCTCTGATTCGGACTTTTGAACTCCATTTCTCCTCAAATCATTTAAGATGATGTTCTACCAGTCATACGCTTCCCACAATGATTCCCCTTCTTTTGCTTTGAAACCCTCGTACGAGTTTATACTTTGATTTCTCTTCGTCTTGATGGATTTTGCAGATCCTTGAAACTGTTTTTCAAGCTCATTCCAAATGTCTTTGGCAGATTCTCTACTATCAACTCTGTTAAAGATGTCATTCGGAATGACCATTATCAGAAAAGTCAAGGCCTGAGCATCTCTTTCCACCAATTCTTTATCCAGTTCGTTATACTGAATCGGGTCTATTGCAATATGTATTTCTGGGATTTCTGGTTTTTTATCTGTTGCCGGGATTCGAGCTACAGTGACATGAGGGAAATGAGGTCCATCAATGATAGAATTCATAAGCTTATTGTCTTGATTATTCAAGAAGTTGATCATTCTCTTTCGCCAATGAGGATATTCATCAGCTTGTAGAACCGGAGGCTTCGACTTTGAACCCATGCTGAGCAAATCTCGAGACATATTTGCTGATTGAGAAGAAAAACTGATTATAAGCTTGATAGAATTGATCATCCCAAAATATTCAGAAAACGTTGACTAGATGAGTCAAACTTGGATCAACACTCGAAAAGATCAGAAAATTTTTCTAACACTCAAAACTCGCAAAGCACAGAAACTTGCAAAGCATTGTAGATGAGCTTCGCACAAATAGGCTTGTGTGCGTGTTTTGAGGTTCGTAGTAGTAGAGACGTGCACGTTTTAGTACTATAGTTCTCGCAAAACCTTTGTGCGTTTTGGACTTAGAAATTTTTTGAGCTCTCAACTTCTCGCAATGCCTTTGCGTGTTCAACACTTAGAAAAAATTTGATCAGACAAGAACTCGCAGAATCAAAACTCACAACCAACTTCTCGCAGAACACAAAATCCGCAGAACAAACAAGAAACTCGCAAAATATGATTTGCGCGTTTCCACTTCACGCAAAGCACTCTTTGCGCGTATTGATCACAAACTCGCAAATACCATGAGAATACCAATACTCTTCATTGTCTGCGTTATTTCAGACTAGCGTGTTTTTCAGCTTGCGTGTTATTCCATTGCGCGTATTATGGATCTGGCGTGTTCTTCAGTTTTGAATACAAGATCGACCAAACTCTTTATAGACATGCAATTTGCTTTCTAAATTGCACCAAAACGATCAAAAGATGATATTGATCACTTTTATAATACACAAATATAGCTAAAAACTCCAAAATTACAGTGCGATTTATCAACTTACAGTGTTCGAACTTTTTCAAAGAAAAATCCAATAAATCTAAAATTCAGATCGATTAAGTGAGAATTACGTGATAAAATGTGAACAAGAAAGTTTTTAATTCACCCAACGATCACTGTGAGCATATTTTCTAACACAAAAATCAATTAACAATGGTGAATTTGATCAAACAGTTTACTTTTAGAAAATACGTGCATGTTCTTCGAAAATCTAATAATTCGATATAATCAATTGAAAATCTAACAATCTAAATGATTTTGGGTTTGCTCTGATACCAAATGTTAGGTCACAAATTCAATCAAATCAATTAAACACACCAAATCAAAAAAGATCTACTGAGAGAAAATGAGGTAGTTGTATATCTCTTGAAGTCACAAGTACAATGAGTTCACTTAAAAAGCTATGTCACTCACTAGTCTCACAAGGCTAAGACAACATTATATATGAGTGTTAGATATGAATTGTATTCAAGATTAAATTGAGGGTCTAAAGTGTAAAGTTTGTAAATTATGTGGTGTTCTTTGTAAATGTTGTAAAGGTTGACTATTTGCTAAAGGTCATGTTTACAATATAAATTGCAAAGTATAGGTGTTAGATACATAACTCACACACGCGCATTCTGAGTAAGAACACTGTGAAAAACACATACATAGAGCTTGATTGATAAATTCACTAAATAGGGATATGAGTCATTGTAATTAGTGTGATTGTTTAATAAAAGATGTTCTTGATAATCTGTGTTTAAATCAATATCTAGAATACTAGGATCACAATGAGAAACACTTACAAGGCTTACAATACAAAGTTAAACACAAAAGTCAAACTATTTGATCTAAACTAATAGATTTACACTCTGATCTTATGAGAAGTCGAGAGGGTCTTGTTGGATGACCCAGTGACTCTTCTTCCTCATCTTCTTCAGCAGTCTCTCTGACAGAGACTAGGATTATTAGTTCATTAGCTGGGGAAGATGGGATTATGCAGAGAAGCTACCTTAAGCAGGGGAGAGAACTGTCTGAGCAAAAAGAAAGATGAGTTAGTGTTTATTTTGAGGGAGGAGAAAGATAAAGGCTAGAAAGACAGGGGTGAAAGGTGGGAAAAGAAGGAGATTGGAACAATGAAGAGACATACCAGAGAAGGTAGCTCCCCCTCAAATGTTGACAACAATTTCAGATTCCCTTCAGCCGCAATCCCCTTTTGCTTGCCATGGGAGGAGGAACCTGAAGGTTTGTCTTGTCTCGCCCCTACTTCACTTATTACGACTCCTTTCATCGCTGGGGCTAGAGCGATGATAGACGCAGGGATGAACCATAAGGATAGATCCTCCTCGTTGTAACACCCCTAATTTTTGGTAAGTAAGAGTCACCCGATGATCTCTTGAGGCTTCCAATTTATGATTCTGTGCTTTGGAACAAACTGCCTTTGATCCCTATCAGTTTCGAGAGCGTTACGGTTGGAAGACGTCAAGTTTCGAGGCTCAAGGGAGGTTGGGCGATAGTGCATGCGACAGTGACAAGTGTCACTGTCGTCGTGTCACTCTCGCGGGAGTGGTACCGCTGACTCATGGAAGCGGACGACTATGCCCCGAGACTATGTCGCCGTGGTAATGTCACCAACGAACTAGTGTTGCCTTTTAAATCCTTTGTCTTCCCCATTTCTCATTTACCACTTCACCCATACTTTCTCCTCTTCTCTCTAGCCGAATCCACTCACCCCCATTGTTGATTTTGGGCATTTAAGGCACCATAACTCGGGATTTCAAGTGATTCTTCATCCTTTAGCAAAGTTTTGGAATCTAGAGCTAGAGTCCTCTCACCCTCACCTTCTTTGTCATCTTCATCAAATTTCTAGGGTTTTCACCCAATCTTTTTATCATTTTGAAGATTGGGAGTGTATGGCTGATTTTGGTGATCTAGAAGCATTTTGGTTGGTGGATTGGAGTCATGGTCAAGGTAACATTCTATTTTCTTCATTTGTGGAAACTAGGGTTTTGACATAAGTTGAGATATTTATGTAAAATGTTTAGGGAATGATTCTAAATGGTTGCATATGGATATTTATGGTTGGACCTTATGGATCTAGGTTTTTGGAAGATGTGGCTTGTGGATTCAAGATTCTTCAAAGAAGTTCAAGTTCGGGTAAAATCTAGATTTAGCCTAAATCTAGCAAGGTGAGTTCAAGTTGATTTGTGAATACGTTGTACATGCCAAAATGTTTATTTTAAAGTGTTTACATGTTTTGCATGAAATTATCATTTGTTGGAATATTTGGTGAGTTGATTATTTGAAGTATTAGACTTTATAAACCTTGCAAAACACCCACATTTGGATATCTTTGGGTATCTCAATAAATAAGACATTTTAAAGTATTTTGATGGGTTAATGCATAAATGGAAATTGTTTGGTGAAAATACATTTTTAGTGTTTGTTTGGGTAAGAGGTTTAATTTTGTGTTATGAGATGTTTTGAAAGGATAAAGAGTATAAATCTATTTGGAAAACCTTTTGTCCTGACTTAAACTATGTTAGAGTCCATTCAAGTATTTTGGAGTGTGTGATTGCATGGTATGGGTCGAGTATATTTATTATTTGAATAGCGTTAATCATTGGTCAAAAAAGAGGTTTTGAGTACTTTGGCTAGATGTCGTTTTAAAGGAGTCTTAAGGACACTTTTCCGGTTTTATATAGCTCAATGTAGAGTTCATTTATGACGTACGTACTAATGCGTTGTGTTGCGTATTGAGGTTGGTTACGGACTCGAGTGCTTTGGTCATTCATGTGTAGTCCGGTAAGGTTAGACTATGTTGCATTGGATCCATAGCCACGTAAGTCAGTCTGTTTTGGATGGTCAATTGGGTATTTCGGGATTTAACTCCGGTATCCATGTTTTACGACCAGAAACTTTACAAGTGTGCACTAGGAGGGTTGAGTCTAGTGGTGCTACCGAGGAGGTAGGCACTAGGACCTCTGCCGCTTGAAGTAATGCCTGGGAGGTAGTCTTTAAGTGTGTCGGACCTTCGGGATGGAGTTCTTCGGAATGTTAATCAAGGTCAACTGACTAGTGGTGAAACTTGTTAAAGAAATCGTAGGGACACTTGGGCTTGTATGTCGTCATGTGTCATGCGGTTAACGTTGCATGGGTGGCATACTTTTGTGTTTCTCCACTCTCAGCGGATACGGGTCTCCCCCGTTGTCGGCTAACAACATTTTAAATATAATTATGTTTTACTTTATTGTCATTGGGCTTATATGGTTGACTGTAAATGAGGACCTTAATATTGGATCTCCCTCCACGTATATTAAGGTTTGAAATGAAATACGTCATTCCCATGTTTTGATATTTGGTTTCCTTCCATTTCACGGTCGCGTGAGGATTGGGCCTAGTGTCCATGTTTTCGGTAACATATTGTACATGCGGGTTTTAATAATGATTTATGGGTTGAGTATTTTACCCCACCCGTATTTGGGTGTTTTAGGATACCATGTTTTACTTACGTTTCTTAAATCGGGAATTAATCCCTATTCTTGTATCGAGTAAGTGTGGGTTGTATCATTTATAAAGAATGTTTGTAACAAGATGTTTGTTTTCGAAAATGCATGATATTGGGAAAGCGTTGTCTTTGGGTTTAAAGTAAAATATCGGAAAGGATGTAATTTTAAATGGAGGTTATTCTTTTTAAAAGAGTTGTTTATTGATATAAAACTCTTGAACTCACTAGGCGATAGCCTAACCTGTTTGTTTTTCGGCATGTGCAACATGTTCGTTTGGGGTTTGGTTCTAGTGACACCTTGGAGAGAGATGTGCTAGACGTGTGCTCGAGGGTGAGTAGTTTGGTGAAGCCTTTCTCCTTGTCTTGGAAAATAGCAACTTGTATTTGGGTTTTAGTAACACCCGACCTCTAACTACTCTTTGTCTAAGAACTTATTTACCATCGTTGATGGTTAGACATAGTTTAACATTTCAAGTATGAACTTGTTGTAAGTGATCTTTTCTATTTTGAGGCATTATTGAAAATTTTAATTTAGTTTCTCTTTCCATCATCATCAATGATGACGTCGTTGGAACCTTGATCTTCCAAATCTAGTTCCTCTCCATCCTCTTCATCTTCATCTTTTTCTTCTTCTTCATTTTCTTCTTCCATGATCACTGGAGAAGAGGAAGGAGGTGCTACAACTGATTCTTCAGCTGTCTTTTCCCCCTAAACATGAGGAGGAGGTTCTTCCATAACAACCTCTATGTTGACCACTGCATTTTCTTCTTCAAGGTCATTCTCCCCCCGTTTGTCATCATGAGCGGGGGAGGTATGAACAATAGCAACAACGGTGCCATAAGTAGGAGTTTTCCAGGTGTCAGCCTCCAAGGCGTTGAGGCGATCTTCAATCTCTAGAATCAAAGAGATGGTCCCAATGAAGAAATCAACAGTAAGTGTCAGGGACATTCAGTCATCATTAGTGAAGGAAGGCTCAGGTTCTGGAGCTGGTGCCTTCAACTTTGCTAGAATTTCATCTAGTAGGTGATTGGAATAATCAATCTTCCCACTGAGAGGTTTTACCTCTCTAGTGAGATTTTCGACATGTCCATTGAGAGATTGAAGCTATGTAGAATTGGCAGCCACGTCGGTCTTTAGCGACTTTATGTCTTCCTCTAACGTTGAGAGCTGGGAAGCTTCAACTTTGGTGGAGATGGCAGAGGAGAGAGTCTTCAAAGCCGATGTGTTAATGTTGAGATAAGTGGAGAGAGATTCCACCTGCTGGATGACCTTGTTGAGGGAGGCATCCAACGTGGCCAAACTAGGACCTGTAAAATAAGTTAGGTGTTGAGCAAAGGATGGCTCGGGCTTGTTTAGTAGGGTGGAAGAAATATTTAAGGATTGAGAAATACCAGTTGTATCATACAAATTAAAAAATTCCATGTCCTTTTTAAATGAAGAGGAGGGCAAAGTTGTTTGATGAAAACCTCTGAGAGGCAGGCCATCAGGTCCTAGATTTGCAGCTCGAAAAGCTGACTGCTGTAAATGTGAAAAGTTAGAGACAAAAGAAGGAGAATATGGAAGGGTTGAGAGTGAAAGAATACAACTCGTGAGTTTAGTAATTACCTCTGCAATGCTTGAGGGCACTGAAAGTATTGGGGTTGACACCAGTATTGAATCAGTGATGAGAGCCACTGAAGCGGTTGAGGGTGCAGCGATGGAAGAGCGATCCACGAAACTATCCAGAGTGGTCTGTTGAGAGACGACCCTGGTTGTTGGTTGCTAAGAAGCTTGCTCATTAGTCTTCCTAGTCTTTTTAGAGGAACCAGGGAGAACTAAGGATTTGCGTTTGTTGGAAGTGGTGGTAGCAGCGGGGATAGCCGAGGAAGGAACCGTCAACGTAGCTGCTGAAGTCGAAGAAGATGGAGAGAGGAGGGAGCATAGGATAAGAAGACTTACTTCATTGGAAGCAAGGATGACGTCGAGGATCTTAGAGCCGACTTTGGAGAGTGTTCAATCCAACTCTTTTGGGTAGAGATCCTTCAGCATGGTTTAAAAAAAAGGCAGAGATGAATCGTACGTAAGGGATTTTGAGTTCCCTCTCAGCCTTCTCGACCTTTGAGAGCAGGTCCTCGAAGATAATGGTGGCATAGTCAATGTGTCTTCTGGTGACCACAAAGAATCCCATTTGCAACTGAAATTTGTTGGCTTGATCCAGCAATCCCATCTCCCCAGTTATGCACTGGATGATGTGGGTGAATACATAGTTGAGTTCAGAAGTAATCTTTGCCTTCAAGATCTTAGTGAGCTTTTTGTCAGGGATGTTGGTGCGGGGCTTAAAGTCCTATTGATATCCCACGAGGTCTAGAAACCTGATCAGCTCTGCATCAGTTGGGAGAGCCTCAAAACCTTCATCACCCTTTGAAGGAAATTGTAGGACAGTGCGTAGGGCGGTAGCAGTGATGGCGGCAGCGTCATGTTGGGTTTGGAAGGATATGCCAGTCACTTTGTTTCCCTGCCTGGTGGTGACTTGGCTTTTCTCAGTAGTATACCAGAACTTCGGAAGGGGAGTCCTGGATGCAGATGGAGCAACCTTAAGTGCATAGGCAATAGAGGAGCCCTTCAGAAAATCAGTGGCATACTGAAGGTGTGGAGAAGGTTTCTTGTCAGATAAGTCCACCAGTGCTAAGTAGTTCTTTGGGGTGAGTTGAGAGGCAGCAATGTTGAACTTGTTCTTCGATTTGGTGAGAGCTGTTTGGGAGGCCATTTCTGAAATGGTAGAGAGAAGCAGAATGCAAAGTTTTTAGAAACAAAGTATTGCAAAAAGAAATTTACCACTTTTCTTTTTAAGAAGGAAACTTGTAAAGGAAGTTTTTAGGCAATATTGGAGAAAAGGAAGAAAAATGTTCAGTTTCCTTTTTAAGAAGGTGATATGAACATTAAAAACTAGAAGGTTTTTGCATAAAAATCATGAAGAAAAGATTATTTTAAAAAGGAAAATAGTTTTTAATCCGAAAGACAGAAGTTTTAGGATTAAAAAATTTCGGATTAAAAAAGAGGTTTTTGAGGTAAAGGAAGGAAGAACAAAAACCTATATTTCTTGAAGATTTGAAGATTCAAATGTGAGTTCTTAGGTTGCTTGAATGCCGAGAGTAATTTTGCGTTTTGAGAGCGTAAAAGGTAAAATAATGAAATAGCAAGGTTTTTATATGTGAGAATGAGGAGAGAGAGAATTTAGAGAGGGAAAAGGCGCTCATCATGACGCAGACACGTCCCACGAATTTGATTGGTCAAGAAGTGCAACGGATGAACATGTCAGAAAAAATACGTGCCATGGATTGTCGATTCGTATGACGTCACAGGAGAAAGAGTGTCGTTTCACTTTTTAGAGTACCTCTGATAGAAAATCAGAGATAAGTTTTTCCTTTTTAAAGAATCACTGATGAGAAATATCAATGATAAACTTTATTTTCAAAAGCTTTTAACCACTTGAAGAAAGTCAGTGATTATTTGTTAATTTTTGAAAAACATCTCGCTGAATAAAATTAAGTGAGGAGAGAGAATAGATGAGAATACATACCTGAAAGTCAGATACATTTTGTTCAGGGATTATGAGATGAATAGGATTGAATTTTATTTCTAACTTGATGCATGAACGCTGAAGAGTTTATTCTTCAAGGTTCAGCATGTCAAACTCAATGATGAGAAAGTTAAACCTTGTCTCATCAAGAGGTTTGGTGAAAATATCAGCGAGCTGATAGTCAGTTGGGATAAAATGAAGTTCGATGTCTCCATTCATTACATGATCTCTGATAAAATGATATATGATTTCAATGTGTTTCATTTTTTAGTGTAGCACTGGATTGTTTGCTATAGCGATGACACTAATGCTATCACAATAGATTGGAATTTTGGATAGCTGAAGGTCATAGTCTAATAGTTGATTTCTCATCCATAAGGCCTGAGCACAACAACTTCAGTTATGGAAGTAGACATTGAGTTTTTCTTTTTGCTTGTCCAACTTACCAGCTTTTCTTGTTCCAGTTTCTAGCTAATGATTAACACACAATTTATCAAGAACAATCCTTTTATTAATCACACAATCTACAATGATCCATATCCCTATTTAGTGCATTTGACACTTAGGCTTTGTGTGTGTGTGTGTGTGTTTGACAGTGTAAACTTACTCTGATCTGCACGTGTGTGTTTTATGACAAAACTCACTAAGACCTTGCTATTTATATTGTCAAAATGACCTTAGCACATGGTCAACACTTTTCACTACTTACATTATACACCCATACACTTTACAATAATTACATTACAGACCCTCATTTTAATCTTGAATACAATTTAGCTCTAACAATCTCCCCCTTTGGATTGAAGATTAAAAAAAAAAAATGACAATAATCTTCAGGTCTTCTCTCTCTTGAAAAATCTTCATCAAATAGTCTTTCACAGTTTTATCATCTTCAAATCTTTGAAGCTTTGCTTGATCATTGACAACGCTTTTAAATCAATCTCCCCCTTTGGATTTCTTAACCACTTTTAGAAATCTTCGAAAAACGTTGAAGTCTTCAAAACTTTTACACTTTTTAATCTCCCGCTTTAAGTAAAAATACAATTTCAGATAAGCTCAACAACTTGAGAATCTTCAGACTTCAATTTGACTTTATCTTTTTGACAAATTTCACTTTGACAACAATGTGACTTTCTTTTCTCCCTTTATCACCTCTCACTTGACTTTCGCTTTGAAACGGTTCTGACTTTGAAATCTCTATAATCTCCCCCTTTCTGATAAGATCAACTTTAATCTGACTCTGAAATCTTGAAATTCTCCCCCTTTTTGATGAGTTATGAGAATCAGAATCATCGAAACATTTCAAGGTCAGTTTCGTCTTTGAAATATCTCCCCTAGTATGATCAAATAAGCACAGTCTTCATGATGCACATATTCAATATTCCCTTTGGAAAGATGTGAACAATCTCCCTCATGTAGGAAAATAATCAATCTCCCCCAAAGAATAAGATGAACATACTCTGTCTGATATGATAATTTTCTGTCAATTCATAAGATGTATTTATCGGAATCTTTTCAAATTCAGACAAATTTGGAATGGTAACCCAGAATCAACGTATGAAACAGTTAGAATGCCTGTCAGTAACACTAAGTTACTGAGTACAACGGATGTACTATATAAGGAGCTTGGGTGATGTTCACTCCCCAGGACTTCCATTCAATCATTGAAAAAACAAGGTTAATCTATGAACGTTCTGACAGAAAAACAATTTTTCTGTGTGTACGTGATTGTGTATGAAAGAATTAAGCACAATGATTACTTTTATAAGGCTCAAAATAATGTAAACCATTGAGACAACAACAATTTTACATAGACTCAATGTGCAAGAGAAAGGGTCGAAGGTGGGGCAACTTTCCTTCTTTTTCAATATCAACATCTTCCAAATGAAGATCAAATAGATGATATGTTGCTTCCCCAGAAAAATATGAAACATTACTTTATTGAGAAAATAATGAGTAGTTGGTGGGGTTATATGCAAGAGTTGCCTTGAGCTAGTGCCTTTTTCAATGATGGTCACCAAAGAATGTGAACCAATCAGATTATGCGACTACCCGACTAAGAAAATGTTTGGTGCAGAGTTTGATATTCTTTTACTTTGATCTCTCACCCTCTTTATTTTAAACATTTGAGCTCACTTCTAACCAATCTCTCTTTTACATTTTACCTAGCACACTCCCACACTTAATTCTTTTGACCCCTCTCCCCTCAATCACTCAAGGAATACTTCCGGGGTAGTAAACACTGGTTAACGTGAATTCATGGAAGTCATTTAAGCACTCATACTGAATCCCATGTATTTTTCCTAAAAGAATATGTTGCTCAACAGTTAACTTGACAAGTAAGCACAAGAAATCACTTGTCAAAATATGTATGCTCAGTAAAGATAAGAATGAAATTTGAGCAATTGAACATTTAAGATTTCTCAAAACTTTGTACATTTAAGATCATTCAATTTCATGGTTTTGAGAATCTGACAATGATTTAATCAGATCAAATATCATGAAGAAAAATAATTTGGAGTATCAAAGACCGAAAGTTGTTTATATAGACAAGATATAAACATATTATCAATGAAAGCACATTTATAGTAGAAATGACGTCTGATCTCAAAAAACATTGAATAGCAAATGAGAGTATTACCATCGAAAGATTTATATTTTGAGACATGGTAATAATAAAGTAAAAAATAATGTACTGAATCGATGTGTGTAAGAATACTTGACAATATATAGACAAGATAATACACAAGTATTGATATTTTGGAAACACATGGTTCAGATAATCATCAAAGTATCCATATGAAAATCATTTAAATCACACTTCGAAATTCATACAACATTTTGAAAACGCGAAGTGGTTTGAACATTTAAGAAAACGATTTTCACAAGCGAAAGTTGTTCTTCTTTCAACAAGTGATAGAGTTTAAGAGTTTAGAAATGTATACCTTTAGCGTATAAATTCTCAACTCCCCCTAAAATTGAATATTATCTTGTAAGCATCCTTGACAAAACTTCAGATATGCTCCCCCTCGATAGCTGTAAAATGTCAATTCATCAGAAAAATATAATAGGTAAAGTATAAGTAACTTTTAACTTCTCCCCCTAAAAGATATGACAGTGAAATTCTCATAAACTCCCCCTCAAAATAAAAACTCCTTTTAAAAAGATGTTATCTATTAAGCATCCTTTAGAAGAGAAACTTTTGAGTACGGGTTCTGAACTGAGTTATCCAGAAGCCATCGTTACGTATTCTTCGGTGAGAATAGTAATTTCGTCTAAAATGTAACAATGAATTTATCATTTAATCTTCCCTTGAAGAATCAGAAAATATATCAGTAAAAATATAAAACATATAAGCTCCCCCTTAACATATGCATAATCCTTAATCATTAAACCGAGTTCTGAAATTACTAGGATTGAAGTAAATTCAGAAGTCAAACGCTCCATCTTTATCATTGAAGAACATGTCCTAAACTGATTTGTTTAGAAGTCGTTATCCTTAAACATTGAGGATTGAGTCCTAAGCTGCTTTACTTAGAAGTCGTATTGATCTCTGAGGTATGATTCCTAGACTGCTTTGTCTCAAAGTCAATGTTCTTTCTCCCCTTAGTCTTTAGGTGCCTGCAACACAGGTTTAGCTTTTGGTACCCACTGGTATTTGGGTCCTGGTTTGTTAGCTTCAGTTCTATTCGAAGAGATATAGTAAGAACCATACCAGTAATTCACATAACTTTTGCTAACAAAATCATTTGTACCACAGTAAGAACAATTAATTTTCTTCTGTGCTAACCTGATCAATTAATTAACTATATAAACAAGATCAGGTTTGCCAAAAGATTTACCTTTAGGAGCATTGTTCCTTTGAGCATTGAATACATGCACAAATGATTTATGTTCCTTCTTCTCATATGAAGATCCTTTCACTCTCCAAATCCGTTTTTCTTTGTCATTTTCATCTTTCCTTCTCCAAACATTTTCTGCTGAGACTTGTTCTTTTTGATATTATCTGAACCATCAATAGATTTGTCATAGAAAAAGTTAGAAGGACGAATATGTTCTTTATGTTTAGAAGTATGATTAGCATTTGCATCAAACAAAGAATTATTAGAAACATTTGTAAAAATTGAACTTGCAGATGATTTAAATGAACATTTTGATGTCGTTGGATCATCTCTCGGTGATTGAACAATTGATTCTAGCGTCTTGTGCTCAGTCAACTTCACTTTGAACATGATCCCTTCAAGTTCTTTGATCTTCATTGACAAACTGTTTCTTTCCTTTGAGAGTAGATCAAACTTCTTGTGCAATTCAGACTTCTTCTTCTTCTCCTTCAGAACAGTTGATGATAATTCAGACAGTTTTCCTATCAGCTTGTTTATCTCAGCCTCAAACACTCTTCTTTCTTTCTCAAAGTCTTTCTCTACAGACATTTTTTGTTCAGATATTTCTTTGAAAACACCAACATTCTTCTTTTCACCATTCTTATTTTCCTTCTCAAACATGTCTCTCTCCATAATGATAACTTTCTCAAAATCTGACACTTGTTGAGAAATTTTAACACATTTCAGTTCAATGGATTTCTTCTCTTCAAAGGACTTTCTTGAGAAGTCAGAAAACTTTTGAGCATAAACTTTTCTTTCTCTTTCAAACCCTTCTATTTCTTTCTTAACCTTCTTTCCATCTTCAGATATTTGTTCTTTCAGTTTAGTAATCTTCTTTTGAAGCTCAACATTATCTCTTTCCAAATCCCTTCTCTTCTTTTCAATCTTTTTTATCTCCTCTTGAGCTCTTGAGTTGTTCATCTCTTTTGTGGGTTTTTCTTTAAGCATGTTTATTTCAACTTCAAGACTGAACACTCTGTCTCTTAACTTGTCTCTTTCAGAGAAGATTTTTGAATTTATCTTTTTCAGCCCGTCACATGTCTCTCCAGCAATGTTTGTTCTTCTTCTAAGATCATCAAGTTTTTTTTGCATCAACTCTTTCTTTGACCATGTAGAATTTGCATTTAGTCCTTCAAACTTCTTCAGCTTGGTTTGAAGATTTGAAATCTCCTTTTCTTTTGACTCAATTAATTCTGCAAAATTAATTTTGGAGTTAGCAACACAATCTGAGCAAATAAGATCTTTCTCTAAAACTTTAGATTTTTCTTTCAGTTTAATAATCTGAGCCTGAAGAAATGAATTCTGAATTTTCAAATTTTTATTTTCAGCTTCAAGGGCTGGAATCTCTGGCATATAAGCGATAACACTTTCTCTTTTTGTGAGAACATTGTTTCCTTTCTCGTCAATGTATGGCATCTTGAAATCTTTTTAAAATGAGCTAGAAATGATCGTTAGCAAAAATCAGAAACTTTGATCAATCTCAGAAATATGTACCCCTATGCAGACTTAGCACGGGGGTCTCGCTACCCGGTTAGCGTGTGGGGTCAATGGGCAACGCCCTTGCAGGGTCGAGGGGCAGTGTCCCTAGAGAAAAAGTTTTGACAATTAAATCTCATATTCCAACTTGATGTCTAAAAAAAATAGCTAGAAATGATCGTTAGTCAGAAAATCGGAAAAAAATCACTCAAAAATTATGCTAAGTACAGAATTCGTATGGCACTCACACACCACAATTCGCATGCACACAATTCGCATAAACAAGGATTAGAAAACTTCACTTTTCCCATGTAGCATTATGCTAATTCTTGCTTTTCGCATAAAGCTATGTGCGAGTTCTGCACATTTCGCATGTAGGAAGATACGAATTCTGAACTTTTCGTATGAGCAATGATGCGAATTCCTCCCTTAGAAAATTTTCAAGGCTTGAGCAATTCGTATCGATACGAATTCTTCCCTTAGAAAAAATTTCACTCTCAGATGCGAATTCTTAGCTTTTCTTATAAGCTTTCATGCGAAATCTGGACTTTTCGTACAACACTGTGATGCGAATTCCAGAGAATTCGTATCAGACTCTTATGCGAATTCTGTCCTTCAAAAATTTTTTTACACTGAATCATGCGCATTCTTCATCATGCGAGTTCTTCGTTCGAGTTCTTAAAGAAATGTACGAATTCTATAGATCTTGAGCTTTTTCTTTGGAAAATTCACTGAATTCCACCCAAAACTTGGTATTTGTTCACCAAAATTTGACAATTTACTCTCTAGATGATCGGGAACAACCCATGTGAATCAATTTCACCAAGAACAATTACAATTAAATGAATTCGATCAAGAACAGTCTGAAACAGGAACTTGTAAAAACTTTCTAAAGTAATCAAATTGACACTTAAAAACTGTAATTTTGTGATTACAATGTGAATAGAACTTGTTCTATACCACTAGGCGATTACAGTGCAACAAAATTCACAAACAAAACATCACAAATTCTAAATCTTGATCGATAACACAGTGAACTCGTGAACAGTGACTTTCCATATAAAAAATCGATTTTTCTTTGTTTTCTGTTGGCTCTGATACCAATTCTTGTTCCAATTTCTAGCTAATGATTAACACACAATTTATCAAGAACAATCCTTTTATTAATCACACAATCTACAATGATCCATATCCCTATTTATTGCATTTGACACTTAGGCTCTGTGTGTATGTGTTTGACAGTGTAAACTTACTCTGATCTGCACGTGTGTGTTCTATGACAAAACTCACTAAGACCTTGCTATTTATATGGTCAACATGACCTTAGCACATGGTCAACAATTTGTCCTACTTACATTATACACCCAGACACTTTACAACAATTACATTACAAACCCTCGTTTTAATCTTGAATACAATTTTGCTCTAACAGCTTTCCACCTAGGAGTTGACATCCTCCAGAGGTGATTTTTCTATCCAGTTTGCAACCTACAAAATCACTATCTAAATAGGCAGTGAGATCGAACCCTGAGTCTTTGGGGTACCAAAGACCGAGGTTAGGAGTTCCTTTAAGATATCTGAAAATTCGCTTTACAGTGATCAGATGGGATTCTTTGGATTCTGATTGACATCATGCATAGAGACAAGTAGAATACATGATATCAGGTCGGCTCGCTATAAGGTACAACAAGGAGCCTATCATTCCTCTATAGGTAGTGACATTAACAGGTTTTCAGAGGGATCCTTATTTAATGTCTGTGGAGGTGGCATAGGAGTTTTCATCACTAAAGATTGAGTAAGATCAAACTTTTTCAGCATATCTTTAACATACTTACCTTGATGAATAAACGTACCTTTATCAGATTGCTTGAACTGAAGTCCAATGAAGTAAGTTGGTTCACCCATCATACTCATTTTGTATTCTTTCTTCATTCTATTGAATACACTGAGATGGGTTAGTACAACCAAATATAATGTCATCAACATATATTTGAACAAGAATAATATGACCTTCTATCTTTGTGAAGAATAGAGTGTTATCGATTTTGCCACACTCAAATTTTTCAGAGATAAGAAAGGATGAGAGAGTATCATACCAAGCACGAGGAGCTTGTTTTAATCCATAGAGAGTCGTATCCAACTTATAGACAAAGCGTGGTTGTTTAGGGTTAGAAAACCCTAGGGGTTGTTCAACATAGACTTCTTCACTCAGCTTTCCATTTAGGAATGCTGATTTGACATCCATTTGATATACCTTAAAGTCCTTGTGAATTGCTTAGGCTAAGAATAATCGAATTGCTTAGAGCCTAGCAAATGGGGCAAAGGTTTCATCATAGTCTACGCCTTCCTCTTGTTTGTATCCCTAAGCAACAAGCCTAGCTTTGTTTTGGGTTACAGTCCCATTTTCATCTAACTTGTTTTGATACACCCATTTAATGCCTATACCAGTTTTGTCAGATGGTCGGGGAACGAGATTCCAAACATCATTTCTTTCAAACTCAGTCGGCTCTTCTTGCATAGCGCTGACCTAGTTTGGATCTCTGAGGGCATCATCAGTCTTCTTTGGCTCAAATAGAGAGAGAAAGTTGACGAAGAGACATATATTACTTGAACTTCGTCGAGTCTAAATAACTGCATCTGGATCACCAAGGATTTGATCTATTGGTTGATTTCTGGTCCATATCTGAGCTAGAGCATGATCGTTTGATTCAGGCATTGGATCAGCAATAGGAATGTTCATTGTTGAAGAAGCTTCAGCTTGAGGTTCATCAGCTATTAGCTATTGTGGTTCAGATTGAACATCATTCATTAAGATATCTTCAGATATGGTAGGTGTTTCAGAGGTAGGAAGATCTGATGGAGGGAATGTGTTTAAAGGAACAACTGATACCCATGAGGTGGATTCAGTTTTAGTAGGTATGATGTCTGGATTATCAATAGCGTTGGTTGGGTGTGCATGATGATGTGAGTTGAAGAAAGGTTCAGTTTCCCTATAATGTGAAAACATCCAAGCATTGGGTTCTTCATTATCAGCGATAGGTTTAGAATTCGCTGATCTGGATTCATCAAAGGTGACATGAATTGTTTCTTCTACTTTTTGTCTTCTCTTGTTGAAGACCCTATAGGCTTTGGAGATTGAGGAGTATCCGAGAAAAATTCCTTCGTTAGCCTTTGGATCAAAGTTTCCAAAGGTATCTCTGTTGTTTAAAATAAAGCATTGACAACCAAAGATATGAAGAAAGCTGATAGAAGGCTTTCTTCCATGGAAAAGTTCATAGGAAGTCTAGCTTGTTGAATCGTTTAACAATCAGCGAGCTATTTTGAGTGAAACAAGCAGTGTTGACAGCTTCTGCCCAAAATTAAGTTGGAAGATGAGAATCGCTGAGCAACAATATGGCGGCTTCAATGCTCGTTCTATTTCTTCTTTCAGCGACTCCGTTTTGCTGAGGAGCTCTCACAAATGAGAAGTTATGAGAAGTTCCTGTAAGTCCAGATTTTAAGCCATGACAATTAATTCAATCAAAATGATCAAGAATTTTAGAGAGAGAAAGTTGTAGTCGTATATCTCTTAGTGTCAAATGATTGTAATGAACTCTCACAATACATGGTGACACGCTTCACTCAAACAACTAAACATTATATATGAAGCTACAACCACTTACAAGGCTAAACTCTCAAAGACTTATAAAAGTCAAAGTCAAATACAAAAGTCAATAATGTTGATCTAAACTATTACATTTACAATCTCCCTCTTTTAGATCAACTCAGCAAAAGATCTATCTGCCCCATCTTGAATAGTTTCCTTGTCTAATCCCGAGCAGCAATTAAAAAATCCTTATGCCCCGTCTAAAATGAATACGATAATCTAAAGCATCCAAAACTTTGATCAAGGCAAGTTTGTCAAATTTTCCAAGTCCTTTCTCTCCTTTTTGAACTTTCTATTCATTCTCTTTAAACCTATGATTCAGCTGGAGTCTAACCACTTTCAATGTTCCATCCGAAAACTTGGCAATTTCAGATATTCTAAGGAATCTTTTCTTGTTCTCACCATTTATATACACCACTCCAAGCTCTGGTTTATCAATGACAGTAAACAAATCATAACTTTACAAATCCTCCAATTCCATGTTAGGCTTTGTCATATTAACTCTCTTCTGATTGGTTTCAATTGCAAGCTGAAAATCATAGTAGTACGTCTAATTGACTTGTCTCCTTATAAATCTCTTAACAACTTCCAAGGCAATTATTATGTTCTCCGGTCGAATGGTCATATTTCTAAACAAGTGGTAGATGTATTCAATGTCATCCACATTCAGGTATTGAAAGTCAGCTTCTGAAAAATTCACAATGAGTCAGATCTCTTCTTTGCACATAGATTACTGGATACCAGATCTTCCTTTGAAATTTCCTCATTCTGACTTCTTTCATAATTACAATCCCTGACTTGTTCTTTATATACTTCTCCGCTTTTCTCTCCCAGCTTATCATCCTGGCATACTCTTCCTGAATCTCTATAGGTAAATGAGAAACACCCAGAACCTTGTGTATATCCGACCTCCTGAGCCTGTGCACGAAAATCTTCTTCTTTTCTTCTTCCAAAAAAGGTGCTCTCAGGACATTTCTCATCTGTCTGATTTGGGATTCAATGGGTACAAGAGGTGCTTCAGGTTGGTCTGAAGGGCCGGCTTGGGTTTCTACTGGGTTTGAAGGAAAATGAGTTTTAGGTTTGGCTTCAAGATTGGTTTCAGGTGGGTTATCATGTATTGGGCTAGAGATTCTGTTTGTCCTAGGAAGGTTTACAGGGCTAGGGATTCTGTTTGGGCTAGGAAGGTTTACAGGGCTAGGGATAGGTTGGTTAACTGGGCTAGGTATGTTTAGTGGTTGTTCGGAAGGTTCAGAAAGGTTTATTTCCTTAAAGGATGGTATTTCTGGTGGGGTTCTAGTGGTTTCTGGAAGTTTATGTTGCACTGGGCTCAATTGGATGTCGTCTGGAGTGCACGTAAGGATATCCAAGATGTTCTCATTACCTTCATCATCCGACCCCATCAGCCTATCTCATTCCTCCTCCTTCAACTTCCAAACCTTTTCATACTTTTCATTAGCTGACTCATCTTCATTAGATGACAAGTCAACTATGTCAATTGCATGTATCCCAGTAAGCTGTAAAATCTCCTCCCTTGTAGCAACCTTAGGCTTTGCAACCCTTGATTCTACCTCCTCATTGACATACAAAATGATTTATGTCCTTTCTTCAGCATCTACCTGATCCTCATTTCTAACATCTGACATCTCAACATCTTTTCCCACTTGAGTATCACCCTGAGCAACTTCAGTTTCAATGGAAGTTCTTTGTCTTTTGATCAACTCCCCCTCATTATCTTGATCAGAATCATGATCATGCCTTCTCTTTGTAACAGCCTGAACCTTACAAACTTCCTGAACTGCTATGATAAGTTCTTGAATATGTTTTACCACTTCAGACTTGAATGCATTGAATTCTATGACTGATATTGTTTCTGAAGGTACTGTAGCATGCTGAGATCTTAACAACCCAACCAAATCTGCATCCGAATCATCAGTTGGAGCCTGGTATAATGGCTTTGCGTACAACAATGATTTCATCTCCATCACAAATAAGTCTACTAGTTCCACTAGAGGTGGTGGAGGTGGCTGAACAGGCATTTCCACAGCTGGTCCTTTCCCTTTGAGTAAACTCTTCACCTTTCCCAATTCTGTTTCAAACTTCTAAGACAATCGGTCTTCAACAGCCTTTAAGGCGCCGTTGAGAAACTCCTTCGACACAAAGTATGGTAAGCTTACACTGAGGTCACTTAGACTTCCCATTAACATAACATTTGAAGATTCAACCGTGTGGCCTGTGTTCAAAGCTGGCATAGTGTAAGCAATGACAGTACTTCCTTCTAATCCTCGTAGACCGGATTGCGGTTCTACTACAGATGTTCCGATTGGGTCACTAAGACGTCCGATGGTAGAAAATTGTACAAGTGTCCTAGGAACTGAATTTGGTAGTTCAATTGGTGCTAGACTCGACTGTGCATAGAATGGAGTTGAGCTCTGGGGCAGCTGAGCTCTATTTTGAATACCCAAACTTTCCGAATGAAAGTTGGATAGAGTTTGTGCTAAATCCCCGTGCAAAAATGAGACTAAAGCCTGTTGAGAGGCAATAGAATGGGTGGCTGAGGTGTGGATTTGCATAAGTGGGCTACTTATGTCTTGAATACCCGAACGCAACACATGAGATGGAGTATTTGATGTGGTTGCTCTTTTGGATAGGTAAGTTACAATACACACTATCTCCCCCATGTTCTTTTTCTGCATCCGCACATGACCTCACATTTTCTGAATTTTCTACTTGAACTCCCTCGGTACTCCTTATATCTCCCAGTACTTTTTGAATAGCAGTAGCAGCTGTGTCTATATCCATATCCTCATGATGTAAAGAAATGTTGTTAGGACTGAAAGTCCTGAGTGTTGAAAGTGGAATAAAGTATTTATAAGGGTTTGATTTGTAATTACTTAATAGTTGTTTTTATTAGATGGGCCCAAGCCCATAAGCCCATTTGGCCTGCGCGCCTAAGTATTTAAAGTTATTATTTAGTTCATTTGTTAGGTTAGAAAGTTTTAGTCTCATTATTTTCATAACTCTAGTCTATAGGTTTACTCTCTCTGATCAGAAATTCTTTCTGTAAACCTGTAACCCTTTGATTTCATATTAATCATATGACTAGTAGTTGTGGCCATATAATTGTTCATATTTGATATTATTTGCTGCTGATTGCACTGTACTGGGATCTACAATTGGTATCAGAGCAAAGAGACTAAAGGTTTGATCCAGAAAAAGGTTTGTCTAAAAACCTTAATCTGCTAAGTTTTTGGTTGATCTGGGTCGATTGATATTTTTGTTTATCGATTACTGTTTATTTGCATAATATCGGTCTAACCTTTCTATCGATCTGGGTTGATTTCTGTTAGATTTATTGGTCTTCTATTTATCGATTACTGTTTTCTATCGATCTGGAAAAAGTTTTTATCGGTCTGTGTTCATCGTGTTCTTCGGTGTTCTTCGATTTTGTCGATCTTTATCTGATATTATCGATCCTATCTGTTAATAGAATTTGACCGATAGACATCCTTCGACCGGGACGTTGTAATTACCGGTCATTGTGTTCGACCGGTGCTTTGTCATTATCGGTCTTTCATTCGACCGGTGCATTGCCATTATCGGTCTTTTATTCGACCGGCACATCACTTCGATCGGTACCCTGATTACCGGTCTTTGTCCTTTGACCGATAATTAGATTAGACCGGTACCCTGCATTACCGGTCAATCCGCTCGACCAATATTAGTTCGACCTCTATTGGTTTGACCGATATTTGTCCTTGACCGATACCTGTCCTTTGATCGGTACTTTGTTTTATCGGTCCTTTCGTTCGACCGGTACTTTGTCAATATCGGTCCTTTGCTTGACCGGTACTCTGCTCGACCGGGTTGGCTTGAAAAAAAAAAGGAAAAAAGGGTCAAATTTTTTTGTCTCACGATCATTTTGCAGTGCATTTCTTTTAGCCCTCGTACTTCAAGGTTTCAGTAGTTTGTCATTTGTGACCCTAAACTTTTAAGTTTCACATTTTGTCACTTTTGGTCCCTGCTCTTTCAAGTTTCATCTCTTGTCAAGTTTAGTCCCTGTATATCAAAAGGAATGCCTTCAAGCGAAGCTCTTTCAATAAGTATGGATGAGATGCCACTGTTCTTTACAAAGGAGAATATGACCAATGGAGGATTAAGTTCTTAGACTTCATTGATAAACATGACTTGGGTGATTATATCAGATTATCTCTGAGGGAAGGAAGAATGAAAACTCCGACAAATATTTGTTATTTTATGGGAGAAAATGGAAGAACGGAACACGAAGTGTACACACTACCATTTAAGGATTACACAGATGAGCAAAGAAAGAGATTTGAAGCTGATAAATTGACTCAAGCTTTTATCTTGCAAGGAATTTCCGAGGAGATTTCAAAAGAGATTTCTGTAAGTTTAGACAGTAAAAAGGCTACAGGAAAACAGCTGTGGGAACATCTTGAAAAGATAATGACAGGACCAAAGATGTCTTCAAGAGTAAAGTTTTTGGAAACTGAGAACTCTGAACTAAAAAGACGGATTTCTGATCTAGAAGTTCAAATTGTCCAAATCCAACAAGAAACATCTGTTGAAAGTTCTAAGGAGCAGATTGAGCATCTGAAAGATACAAATGCTGAGCTTCAAAAGCAAATATCTGATTTGGAGCAAAAGCATGCTCAAGATAAATCCAAGTTTGAGAAATCGTTCGCAAAGAAGTTCTCAGATTTTTCGAGAAAATGTGCTGACGAGAAGAAAGAAGTTGAGCTGAAATGCATAAAACTTTCTCAGTAAGTTTCTAATTTTCATAAAGTAATCATTCTTGAAAGAGAAAAGTTTGAAAAAGAAAAGAAGGCCATTGAACAAAAGAATGTGGGATTCTTCAAAGAAATATCCGGCGAAAGAAATGATGCTGAGAAGGGATTTGAAGAAGAACGAAGCATGTTTGAGATGGAGATCAAAAGGCTTACTGCCAAGTTGTCTGAACTATCTGAGAAGGCACTAAAAGAGCAGAAAATGAAGTCTGAATTCACGAAGAAGATTGACCTGCTTGTTAAAGAAAGAGACAACTTTGCTTCGACGATTAAAGTGCTTGACAAGTCTGTATCAAGTTCAAATCAGAAATCTGTCTCTTCACAAAGGTCAGTTAAATCTTTTGATCAGATTCGTAAGACTAACCTTTTCTATGATAGAAATATAGATGGTTCAGGTACATGTCATAGAACAAGGAGATACAAAGATGAGGAACTAGTCTGGAAGAAGAAACTAGTGAAAGATGAGCTGAAAGAAAGAGAATTGTGTGTACACACGTTTAATGCAAAGAAGAACAATGCGAGTAAAGGTAAACCTGATCACATCTACTCAAAAGATCAATTACTCAAGTTGTCAGGTAAGAAATACCACTGTTCTTATTGTCGTACATATGATCCTATTCACAAAACCAGTGATCATTTCTGGTATGGTTCTTATTCTATTTCCCCCACAAGAACTGCAACTAACATTCGAGGACCCAAATACCAGTGGGTACCAAAACCGAAAACTGATTCTGTGTTGCAGGCACCTACTGTTAAGTGGGAGTAGAAGAACAATGGCTTCTAAGTACATCAGCTTAGAACCCGGACTTCAACGAAGTTAGGCTTCTGATCACATGACAGATCAGGACCCGTTCTTCAACGTTCAAACTTGGATATTGTGCAAATATCCAGGGGGAGCTTAAAAGACCTAAATCATTATATCATGATTTGAGGGGGAGCTTAAAAGGTAAATATCTTCTGATCTAGATCTCTGATTGTTTGAAAGAAGAACAACTTTCAAGCATGAAAAACAGTTTCTGAAATGTTCAAACCACTTCTGATTCTCAAAAGGTCTCATGAATCTAGAAGTGTGAATTAAAATGTTTTTCAATTTTGAGCTTTAATGTTTAACTGACCGTGTGTTTCTAAAGATCAATACTTGTGTATTATCTTGTCTATATACTGTCAAATATTCACACACACCAGTTCAGTACTTATTTGAAATTGTTATTACCATGTCTCATAACGAACCAATTTTTCGATGGTAATACCCCCGTTTGAAATTCAATGGTGTTGAGCATCAATCATAATTTCTATTCTTGTGCTTTCATTGCAAAATTGTTTATATTCGTTCATATAAACAAAATATCCAATTCTTTGATACCCTAACCATTTTTTATTTGATCTGATTATACATTGTCAGATTCTCAAAACAATTCTCTTGATTTCATTTCATTCATTCAATATCTTTGTTTTGAGAAATCTTAAAAGTTCAATTGCTCAAATCTCATGAGCATACATTTTGACAATGTTATCATACATTTTGAGCTTAAATGTTCAAGTTAAACTGTTGAGCTACTATTCTTTTTAGGACTTACATGGGATTTGTGTGAAAACGTAAACAGAACTTCCATGGATTCACGTAAACCAGTGTTTCCTACCCCGGAAGTTATCCTAGAGTGATTTGAGGGGTGAGGGGTCTTATATCAAAGAGTGGGGGAGATAACTCATCGGGTTGAGTTTTTCTCATTGTGTGGAGCGAAAAAAAATTGCAAAGAGAGTTTGGTTAGAAGTGAGTTTTAATGACAAAAAGAAAGAGGGTGTGAGAACAGAGTTAAAAGAAGATCAGAACTCTGCACCAACCACTTTCTGAGCCGGGAAGCCACATATTCTGATTGGTTCACATTCTTTGGTGACCATCATTGAAACAGGTAGTGAGCCCATGCCAACTCTTGCAATAACCCCACCAACCACTCGTTTCTTTCTTAACAAAGAAATGTTTCATTTTCTTTGGGGACACAACATATCTGCTATCTAGTCTTCAATCGGAAGATTTAGATATTGAAAAAGAAGGAAAGTTTCCCCACCTTCGCACCTCTTTCATGCATATTGAGTCCGTGTAATATCTGTTGTTGTCTCAACAGTTTACACAATTTGAGCCTGATCAAGCTAAGTAGCTTCAATCATTTCTACACTTGCACGAGCACACAAGGAATAAGTTTTCTTGTCATAACATTCATAGAAATTTCCTTTGTGGTTTTTTCGATGATTGAATGGAAGCCCTGGGGGAGTGAACATCACACAAGCTCCTTTCCAATGTACATCCGTTGTACAAAGTGGCTCTGTGCTACTTACAGGCATACTAACTGTATCATTTGTTGATTCAGGTTTACCATTCCTAATATATCTGAATTTGAAAAGATTCGGATATATACATTTCATGAAATGACGGATACTCAGATCACCGGTGGGAGAAAGTCAAATTATCATAAAAGGGGAGATCAAAGAAAGTGCTGAAATTGAAGAATTTTTGATGATCATGATGCTCACAATCATCAAAAAAGGGGGAGAAAAAGTTCAATTTCAAGATCAAATAGATGAAGATATGAGTTTAATACTAAATTTGTTTGTCTGAAGACAGTGAAGTTTTCAAAGTTTGTATTGATTCTTTCCTGTATCATGTGGTGTCTGCTACAAGTTTGTTTATCATTTCTCCTATGCGCTGATTGAAACGAGTTCTTGAGATGAAAGTCTATTTATCATAGATGAAAGTCTATTCAACTCGCGGTTCAAAGACAGATTTTGTGTTTTAAACTGAAGATGCACCGTGGAAAGTCAAGTAACTCTCACATTATCTTTCTTGTATGCTGATCCGATGTGATTAAGTTTTTACAGCTAAAAGCTGCTTGATAGTGCGTTCAGTCGAGGCTACTATACATTGAATCTGGTTACAAAGTTGATACTATGAAGAACAAGAGCTTTATTCAAGGGGGAGCGTGGAAAGACATGAAGTCAAGCAACACCAAAGTTCTTCAAAGATTCAAGAGGGAAAGAAGATCAAGGCCTGAAGTTTTTTCAAGAAGATAAATGCTTTATTCAACTTTAGGGGGAGATTGTTAGGACTGAAAGTCCTGAGTGTTGAAAGTGGAATAAAGTATTTATAAGGGTTTGATTTGTAATTACTTAATAGTTGTTTTTATTAGATGGGCCCAAGCCCATAAGCCCATTTGGCCTGCGCGCCTAAGTATTTAAAGTTATTATTTAGTTCATTTGTTAGGTTAGAAAGTTTTAGTCTCATTATTTTCATAACTCTAGTCTATAGGTTTACTCTCTCTGATCAGAAATTCTTTCTGTAAACCTGTAACCCTTTGATTTCATATTAATCATATGATTAGTAGTTGTGGCCATATAACTGTTCATATTTGATATTATTTGCTGCTGATTGCACTGTACTGGGATCTACAAATGTCGTCCACAAAACCAAAGTTTTGTTGAAGGTTTTCATCATTCACATTATCATCAAGTTCATTGCCTTCATGTGGTCCTGAAGTAGCCGATCGAACTGAATCAGTAGAAGCACTTGCAGGATGATCCGACTCTATTTCAGAGTTCTGACCATCATCAACAATCCCTTCCTGAGAGCTCAATGGATGAGTAATAGCTCGCTCAGGTTGGGATGTGGAAACTACTAGACGTGTGGCATCAAATGCATGAGTTTCCACAGCTTCAGGTCGAGAATCCTGACCCCCTTCAATACCCCTCACAATATTTTCTCTATGCTCTTCCCGTTCCTGGACTCCCATAGCCTCAGGCACCCTCACTGACTCCACTATTCTAAGGTTAGAGTCTTGGGTAGGGATTACCGGTTCTGGCAATCCCATAGACTCTCTGTATTCCCTAACATACTCTGAGTTCGGATCGGCGTAGGCTAGTAGAGTTGCTGGAATAGGCATTGAGTAGTTGAATGTCTTCTTTTGCTTCTGAAGATATCTCATTTCACATTCAGGAACAACCTCATGATGGGATCTCTTTGGAATATCTCTGTTAGAGCGGATCATGCTCTGGACGATCAACTGAAGAAATCTCTGATAAGGCACATATAAAGGTTTATTGGATGTTCGCTTGCTGATGACCTTCTCATACAGTTTTGTCCAGAATGCCACCGAGTAATCCACGTGTAGATCATACACAATGGCATGAAACAACCGCAAGGTGTGCATGTTGGTGTAATCTAGGACTTAGTGCCTTGAAGTCAAGCAGCGATTAATGATTGAGAACATCTGATAATAGAACGGCGATAGATTTGTCTTTTTGAACTCACTAAACTTGGTTAACTCGCCCATATACCCTAAGGCTTGGATGCCTTCAAAAACATCAGAATTAACAGGGTATAGGTTAAAAGTTGTTCTCCCTTCTCTAGAGTTGGCTTCTGGTAAATCCAAAATGAGTCTGAGTCTCTGGTAGTTCAGAATAGAAGTGAAGTTATCAATTCTGATTCTGAAATATTTGACAATGTTACTCTCCACCACATACTCTATGGTCTTCTAAGCTTATTGCAGATATATCAGTGGAACATTAGCCGTATATGTCAGAGCTTTGTTCAGAGGATGACCTTTTAGAATCTTTATGACAAGTGGATTGACATTTAGAACGTCAAAGTCCACATGGTGGTTGTTCGGAGACAGAAGCAGATACTCAGTAGGATTAATCAGGGCAAGATCAGGATCACCAACAATAGTTGATTGTACATGGGATATGAAAGATGGCATTGGTGTTTCCTTGGACACATTCGGGTCATTCTCATCCATTTGTACAATGGGATCATGAGAATGTTCATCTGCCATTTTGAACCTGAAATAGAAAGAAAGTATTGGATAGAATCCAATGTGTTAGCAATAAGCTCAAAAACTTGTTTTCAGAAAAACTTTTTGATACACAGTATCAAAGTACAGAAAGATTGTACTTTCAGCACACAAGGATAGCACAAAATGTTTCAAGGTACAAAACACTTGTTGTTTTGATTTTTTTCTCAAAAATGAAGTTTGAAATTCATGAACTCTCATCACATGAAAGGTTTCAAAAAAAAATTGGAACTTAAAAAAATTTCTAAGTCCAGAACTCTCATAACACTGAGATTGGCTCAAAACTCGCATAACACTGAGATTGACCAAAAACTAGCAAGAGGCCAAGAACTCGCATGAAGTTAGGTCTCACCAAGGAACTCGCATGATATTATGTTCAGGGACAAAACTCGCACAATCAAGTGTTCACACCAAGAACACGCATGAACTTGTGTTCTAAGTCAAGAACACTCAGAATACTGTTCCTTAAAAAATTTGAATTTTTAAACTTCTCAAGTCCAAATTTTTTCTTTTAAACTGAAATTTTATGTTTAATTATGCTTGATTAGGGTTTAATTTCAGTTTAAACATTAAGGATTCGAACAAAAATTCATCTGTTTAGTTTCAACCATTCTAACAGTTCGATAAGAGTCCAAAAGTCCAAGGTTCGATTCGAGTTCAAAAAATCCCAAGTTAAGGCACCCTGCAAAGAACAAATCGAACAAGAAACCAATATAGAGAGAGAGTTCAAATAGTACAAATAACATTTTACAAGTACAAAATCAAAATTTCAGGTTTTCGTTCATGAAGATGAACAGTCACAAACAAAATCGAACAAAACCCAAAATTTTTGAAAGAAAATTCTGTAAACATGAAAAAGAATATACAAGAATGATAAACAATCATCAAACAAATATTAAAAAGATAGAAACCTAGACTGAATCGAGGTTTTGGATCAATGAAATCGAAAGTTGCACACAATATTTGAGAGAAGAGATTCTAAGTGAAGAACTCGCTAATGATAATCTGAGAGAAGTGAGCTCAATCAGAGAGAAACATCGAATTTATACCCTGAGAAGATGTTGACACGTGTCACGATTTGAGTGGTCGCTCACTTTGCACAAACCAAAGAGAAGCACTTGCCACACAACAAAGGCAAGAAGCGTGTGTTCACTTCGCGCATGAAGCAATGTGCGCGAAGTGGTAAAGATTGAAGAACTCGCATGAAGGGTCATGCGTGAAGTAGGAACTCACATGCATGGTCATGCGTGAATTGGGAACTCGCACGACATTGTGTGTGTGTTTCGAGCTTCACGCAACCTATGCTATGCGCAAAGTGGAAACTCGCACGACACATTGTGTGCGTTCTACACTTTGCGCATGCAATGGTGTGCATGAACCTTAAACTCACAAGACATACTGTTCACGTTTTATACTTAAAAAATTTTGAAATTTTTCCAAAAATGGAAACTTTCCAAAATTGATTTTTCCTACTTTCTAAAAATATTATGTTCTTATAAACCATTTTTAAGCCCAAAATGATATCTTTTTCTCTTTAAAAATCTCTCAGATTTTAAAAATCTCTCAGATTTTAAAAATCTCTCAGATTTTAAAAATCTCTCAGATTTTAAAAATCTCTCAGATTTTAAAAATCTCTCAGATTTTAAAAATCTCTCAGATTTTAAAAATCTCTCAGATTTTAAAAATCTCTCAGATTTTAAAAATCTCTCAGATTTTAAAAATCTCTCAGATTTTAAAAATCTCTCAGATTTTAAAAATCTCTCAGATTTTAAAAATCTCTCAGATTTTAAAAATCTCTCAGATTTTAAAAATCTCTCAGATTTTAAAAATCTCTCAGATTTTAAAAATCTCTCAGATTTTAAAAATCTCTCAGATTTTAAAAATCTCTCAGATTTTAAAAATCTCTCAGAAACACAGACTCACACACACACTTGTAGACTTTGCAAATTTGCTCCCCCTTGAAGTGTGCATTGGTCTGATTACCCCCCCCCCCTTGATTTATGCATTTATCTCAGAATACTAAAGCATTAGTCCTGATCTGACTTGATCAAAAGTCAATGTCCATTATGAGATCTTGTGAAACACTGCAAGAAACTGTTGTACTGCAAAACAGATTAAAACTTTTGGTACTCACTAAACATGAGTCCACAGCTGTTAAAAGTATCAGACTTTGAAAATGTTTAATAACCAAAACAATTAAACAGATAAACACAGAATCAACTTCCCCTCAACATCAGATACAAGAATGAGATTATAACTATGCATTAAAGTTCAACATCCCAAGTTTACTGACCAAAAAATTAAATCTCTTTTCCTCAAGAGGTTTAGTGAATAAGTCAGCAACCTCAAAATCTGTTGAAACAAAATGCATTTCTATTTTCCCTTTCTCTACATGATCTTTAATGAAATGATACATGATATCAATATGTTTGGTTTTCGAATGTTGTACCGGATTTGAAGTTATTGCTATTGCACTTTTTGAATCACAGTAGATGCGGGCTTTGTTGAATGTGTACCCATAATCCTTCAGTTGAGTCTTCATCCACAGAACTTGTGAGCAACAACTAGAAGCTGCAACATACTCTGTTTGAGCTGTAGAAGTTGATACGTAGTTCTGTTTCTTTGAGAACAAGCTCACCAACTTGTCTCCCAAAAACTAGCAAGCTCCGGAGGTGCTTTTTCTGTCTAGTTTATTGCTTGCATAGTCTACATATGTATATGCAATTAGCTCAAAACTAGAATCTTTCAGATACCAAAGGCCCATATTTTGTGTGCCTTTAAGGTATCTTAAGATTCTTTTGACAACAGGAAGATGGGACTCTTTGGGATTAGCATGATACCGTGCACAAAAATAGGTAGCAAACATTATATCAGGTCTACTTGATGTCAAATAAAGAAGAGATTCTATCATGCTTCTGTAGGTCCGTTAATCAACTAAATTCCAGAGATATCAGCATCCAACAGACTTCCAGACTACATTGGAGTCTTCATGGGTGAAGAAGAGTTCATATCAAATTTCTTTAACATGTCTCTTATATATTTAGTTTGATTTATAAAAATCCATGCAGGGATTTGTTTAACTTGCAAGCCTAAGAACAAATTTAGCTCACCCATCATTGACATCTGAAACCTACTCTTCATGATGTTTTGAAACTCATCACAAAGTTCAGGATTTGTAGATCCAAATATAATATCGTCTACATATATTTGTACAAGTATTAAGTCATCACCTTTCTTCTTTAAATAAAGTTGTGTCGATAATACCTTTTTGAAATCTAGACTTAGTCAGGTAAATTGATAAGGTTTCATACCATACACGTGGTGCTTGCTTCAATCCGTAGAGCGCTTTGTCCAACACGTACACATGGTCTGGGAACTTTGGATCTGTGAAACCCTCAGGCTGACTTGCATATACTTCTTCATGGAGAATACCATTGAGGAATGCTGACTTGACATCCATCTGGTATACTTGATATTTTTGTGTGCAACATATGCAAGAAAGATCCTGATAGCTTCGATCCTTGCTACGGGTGCGTAGGTTTCGTCATAATCAATGCCTTCTTGCTGATTGTAACCCTTCGCGACTAACCGAGCTTTGTTCCTAACAATTATTCCTACTTCGTCCTTCTTGTTTCAAAAAACCCACTTAGTACTGACGATTGTTTTGTCTTTGGGTCTTGGTACTAATCGCCACACTTCATTCTCTTGAATTCGTTGAGCTCATCTTGCATTGCGTTAATCCAATATGGATCTTTAAGTGCTTCAGACGGCTTCTTTGGTTCCATGCTGCTTAAGAAGTTTACGAACATGCAGTAGTTGGGAGATGCAGATGCAGTGGCAGATCTGGTAGACACATTAGCATTCGGATCCCCAATAATATTTTCTGGGGGGTGACTCTTGGTCCATCTATGGGTGCTTGGTAGTACATCTATCTCAGTCTGATCATTTGAGTTATCAAACTCATTCCGAATTGCAGACAGATCAACTTCTGTTGCAGTTGGACTCTTTGCACTTGGTAATGGATCAGCTTCCTCTGATACAATTTATGGTTGATGCTCTCCAAGGACAACTGATGTAGATCTCGGTTCAACTAATGGTGAAACCATTTCAGTTGTGTTTTCTGGTGTAGCTTGATCAGAAACCACTTGAGTTTTGCTTGTGGAAGCTTCACCAATTTCTTCAGAGGGTCCTGAGATGCACTTGTAGTAGGTGAGTCAATATTTATTATATTTTCTTGATTGTTATCTTCAGCAGTTAAATCATTAAAAGCATCTAAGAATAACAAATCAAGATCTGATTCAGTGAGGGTTTGAGAATGCTTATTCTTTTGAAGATCAGGTTCTACATTGCTTGATGTAAAATCTCTGTCTGTAGGTACGAGTTTTGAACTGATATGTTCAGAAGTCCTTGTCCTTAGTTCATGAAAGGTTACATTGATACATTCAATGACAGTCTTTGTCCGCGTATTGTAAACTCTGTACGTTTTGGATTGAAGAGAATATCCAATGAATATTCCTTCGTCGGCTTTGGCTTGGAACTTTGACAGGTTCTCTCTATCATTTTTCACGTAGCACCTACAGCCAAACACACGGAAAAATTTAACAGTAGGTTTCCGACCGTTAATAATTTCAAAAGAGGTTTTATTTAAACGCTTATTTATTAAGGTCCTATTATGTGTAAAACATGATGTGGCTACTGCTTCAGCCTAGAAGAACAGAGGTAGATTTGAGTATGCAATCATCATCCGTGCAGCTTCTACCAAAGTCCTATTCTTTCTTTCAACAACCCCGTTCTGTTGAGGTGTCATAACCGCTGAGAAGTTGTGTGAAATGCCAACGGAGTCAAGAAAAGACTGTAACGTTGCGTTCTTGAACTCAGTACCATTGTCACTTCTCAACTGTTGCACTGGGCTTTGAAGAAGAAATTGAATTTTCTTTATGAATTTGATTATCAGATCGGGAGCCTCAGATTTCTTTCTTAAGAACTCTAACCATGTGTATCTTGAATATTCATCCACCATGACTAGAATGTATTTCTTGCCATTTATGGATTGAGTTCTCATTGGTCCACAAAGATCCATGTGAATAAGTTCTAAACATTTGTTGCAGTTAGATAACATCTTCAGCGTGTGAGAACTTCTCTTCATCTTGCCCTTTTCGCATGCAGAACAAAGTGAATTTTGTTCTATCTTCAAATCTGGAAGTCCTATGACAAGATGTTGAGTCCTCAACTTATTTAGATCCCGGAAATACTGATGAGATAAACGGCGATGCCACAACCAACTTTCTTCAGATGAAGTCTTAGAGAGAAGGCACACTGGCTTTGAAGCTTTTAAAGTCGGAAAGTGAACACCGTACAATAAGCCCATTCTCCCAGCTTTAATTAACTAAGCTCCACTTTGATCTTTGATATAGCAGTAATTCGCATCAAATTCCACTTTGCATTTCTTCTCGGTGAATTGACTGATAGAGAACAGATTATATGAAAAACCCTCCACGTACAAGACTTTAGATATAGAAATCATACTGTTCTTGATTGTACCATAACCTCTGACATATCCTTTCATTTCATTGTCGAAGTTGACTGATCCTGCATAGTGTTCAACCTAATCGAATAGCAGGTGCTTATGCGCTGTCATGTGTCTTGATGCACCAGAGTCTATGATCCACACATGACAAGCCTGCAAGCAACAATCACTTCGACTTAGGTACCCATATGAATATGGGTCCCTTCTTGTTAGTATCCTTAAAATCCTTTAAATTAGTTGATGACCCTTTAATTCTCCATTCAAATCTAGGTCCTTTGAGTAAAGTTTGTGCTTTAACTTCAGATTTTGGAATCCATTTCCACACAAATTTTACATCATCTATCTTGTTTACTTGAAAATCTCTGTTTTTCTTGTTAATAGTGTAAACTTCAGCTTTTCGATTGACATTGGAATGAGCAGAAGTTTTCATATTTTTAAGCTGGATTGTTTTTCTTTTCTTTGAAGACTTGGGTTTCAAAGAAAATGAACTTACAAGATAGTATGAGCATTGCAACTTAGTAGCAGCTTGTGTCAACAACTCATTTTGAGAAAAAAGTTTTTGTTTTATTGAAACAGTTGTGACAAACATCAATACAAGCATCGACTACTCTATTACATTTCGTACTATCAGCAACTTTCACTCTCTTGTTAACTTTATTCTTCTTTGGCTTCTTCAGACTTTCCTTCTTCACTTTTGTATTTGTGAAACAATCAAAGTTAGAAACATTTAAGGTAGAAGATTTAGAACATTCACCTATCTCATTAACACTTGTCTCCTTTTCTGAAGATTTCAGAACTTTTAATTCTGATTTCATAGCAGGAGTTGCAGTATCTAATGTGGAAGACTCAGACTGAACCTCAGCACTTTGATTTTTATAGATTGGAATTTCTTTATCAATACAAGCCTCTTTTCCTTTTGAAAGTTTGAAAATTTGGGATTCTAGATTTCTAATCTCCTTTTGTAAAGATTCATTTTGACTTAAACTGGAGTCTAGTTCCATCCCAAAATTTTCATTGGATTCTTCCAGTTCAACAATGAGATTGTTGAGATGTGAAATTTGCCTTTCTAAATCAGAAATTTTATTTAAGGATGTTTGATGTTCAAGGTCAGTGAATTTAGAAAAGTTCTCATAAACAGATGTATTTTGTGAAAATACTTCTTCATCTTTGTCTTTTATGATAGAACAAGTAATAATTGTTTCAGTTGTATCAGAACATGAACTATATTCAGAAGACTCCGGTTGTTTTGAGAAAATATTTTCATATTCGACGAATGTTTTCTTTTTTACTTTCGTAAGAAGAATTTAATTCATCATATGAAAATTTAACAGAATTAAAACCATGAGTGTCTAAATCAGTTTGTATTTCTGACTGAACTTCCATAGTTTCTTCCTTCTTCATCAAAGGAGCTCAGGTAAAGAAGTCTCTGGCTTAACGAAGGTCTCAAGAATGTGTGGTATTAAAATTACAGGAGCATCACCCGTCTTTTTGAAATTATAAAGGTTTTCGGGTGCCTTCTTTAAAACATCCACATCAGTAAGACCTAAGCTAGGTTTTGCTTTGTAAAACCGAGTATCTTTTTGTTTGTTTGTTAAAATCTTTAACGTTTGTTCTGTCCGACCTCTTTTGAAATTTAGATCCTCCAACTCTTTGATCTTTGTGTATGCTTTAGTCCTGTCTTTCAACACAATGTCATACCGGAGTGTTAATTCAAGATTTTTATCCTTTAATGTAACTACTTCCTTTTGTAATTCAAATATTTTGGCTTGAAGGTTTGATTTATCCAGCTTTAAAACATTTTTCTCTTCTTCTCTTTCCACTGCCAATGTCTTATAGATTAATGCTTGATCTTGATGTCCCTGAATTGTACTCTTTTGTTGTTTGAAATTTTCTGTTAGCTATAAAAACTCAAAGTTCATTAAGTTCAACTGAGACATCAAGTTCAACACTTCTTCATTTTCAGAAAAACATTCAGAGTTATCAGAAGTAGAATTTAACTTACAATCTGACTCTTCGTTTAAATGTGCCATCAGGTTGTAGTGCACTTGAGTCAGATTTACTTTAACCTCTTCTTCCTCATCATCAGAGTACTCGAACCAAATTTCTTCCTCAGCTTTTCAGTGCCTTTCCTTTTTCCATGGCTTTGGCGAGATGGTCTTTCTTCGCGTAATATTCATAGTTCTTTACCCTCTTGACTGGGCAGTCTCTGATGAAGTGACCGGTTTTACCGCAGTTAAAACATTTATCTAATTTCTCTTCTTCTTTCTCTTCTCTCTTCTCTTCTTTCTTCTCCTCTTTCTTTTCCTCTTTCTTCTCTTTCTCTTTCTCATACTTTCCTCTATACTTGCTTGACTTGTATGAATCATACTTTGGCTTGTTGTATAACTTCTTTCTGTCGAATCTCTTGTGGAAGCTTGAAGTCAATAAAGCAAGTTTTTCAGCAAATTCACTTAACTCATCATCTTCACATTCTTCTTATACCATTCCTCAGAACTTTCCGAAGACTCAATCAGGCTAGTCATCAAAGCTTTCTTTTTGGATTCCTTTGAATAGACTGCGCTTGCCTTGTGCTAGAAGAGCTAAAGAATCCTCAACCTTCTTCTGCATGTCTTTCAGTTGATGCAGTTCTTTGTTGACGACAACTTGTTCTTTAACTTTGTTTTCATGCTGGTTCAGGGCACAGAACAAATCATTAAGCTTCTCCTCGTCCATATCTTTGTTGATCTGCATCTGTATAGTGTAGACGTCGCATTCGGGTTGGAGGTTCTTAATGAATTTGTAGTTGATCTCTGAATCGGATTTCTGCACTCCATTTCTCCTCAAGTCATTCAGAATAATGTAGAATCTGTCATAGGCTTCTCTCAGCGATTCCCCTTCCTTAGCTTTGAAACCCCCGTACACGTTTATACTCTGATTTCTTTTTGTCTTGATGGACTTTGCTGATCCTTGAAACTGTCTTTCAAACTCATCCTAAATCTCTTTTGTAGACATTCTACTATCAACTCTGTTGAAGATATCGTTTTGAATGGCCATTATAAGAAAAGTCAAGGCCTGAGCATCTCTTGCCACCAATTCTTTATCCACATCACTATACTGAATCGGGTCTCTTGCTACCATTCTCTCTGGAATCTCAGGGCTTGTATCTGTTGCAGGGTGTCTGGCTACAACGACATGAGGGAAATGAGGTCCATCAGTGATAGAATTCATTAACTTCTTGTCTTGATTATTCAAGAAGTTAATCATTCTCTTCTGCCACTGAGGATATTCATCCGCTTGTAAAACTGGAGGCTTTGACTTTGAACCCATACTGAGAAGATCATGAGACAACTTTGCAGAATGAGAAAGAGTACTGATTATAGACTTGAAATGAATGATCGCCCCAAAGTATTCAGAAAAGGTTGACTGTAAGAGTCAAACTTGGATCAACACTTGAAATAGATCAGAAAATGTCTCTAACTCCAGAACTCGCAGAGCACAGAAACACGTAGACCACACAAACTGGCAAATCACTATTCACTGAACTTCACGCAGATATCCTTGTGCGCGTAGTAGGTTCTCGCAGACTATTACGTACGTGTTTACAAAACTCGAAGGCTTCGATGTGCATGTTTTAACTTCTCACAAACCACCACATACGTGTTCTGAACTTAGAGTATTTTTAACACTTGAAGATCGCGCAAGCAAATGCAAACTCATAGATCAGTCAAAATTCGCAGAGCACTTTGCGTGTTCCATACTTAGACAAATTTCGAGAAAATTAGAACTCGCAAAATGTAAACTAGCAGATCAAACTTCTCGTAGAACAAAGAACTCGTAGAACATTCAAGGAACTCGTACCACTTGTTTAGCGCGTTTCTACTTCTCGCAAAACACTCTCTGCGCGAATCACACAAAAACTCGCAGAATGACAGATCTCTTCATCATGCGTGTTTTTCAAGGCTAGCGTGTTTAATGATGTGTGTGTTCTTCCCTTCGCGTGAAGTACAGATCTAGCGTGTTCTTTCCTTAAACTCACAGATTTGATTCAAAATTCTGTAGACCTACAAATAGCTTTGAAGAATACACCAACATGGTCGATTTGCAACATCTTATTGTCACGTCGGTGTTGAATTCCTATCGCTCTCTACAGAAGCCAATACGGGGCTCTTTTGTGGATGGTAGAGATGGAAATAGATACTCGGTTCTCTCCATATGAGAGGGAGGGGGGAACTAAATAATGAGGAAGATACAAGGACAAGTAAAAATAAGTCGAAGGGAGTACGGGTTCAAGTCACAGTGCCAATGATTAGGTTCTCGTGTTGGAATATACGGGGACTTAATTCCTCGTTGAAGCAAATGGAGGTTAGGAATTTTATTCGATGTAACAATTTGTCGTTTTGTGCAATTGTATAATCACATGTAAACCCAGTAATCTTGCAGACGTGTGTACTCGTACGTTTGGCCGTTGGTCTTGGGTTGCCAATCATACCCATTCTAATCATGGCACAAGAATAATAGTCGCCTGGGACATTCGCATTCTTGATATTATGGTTGTTGAGGTGCATGGGCAGTTCTTGCACTTACAGGTTCATATAAGAGGTGTGCAACATCCCATTTTTGTCTCGATCGTCTACGGGGCAAATAATGGAGTGGCAAGGCGAAATTTGTGGTCGGGTTTAAGGAAATTCAAGGTCCTTCTTGGGGTCAAACCGTGGGTGGTGATGGGGGATTTTAACGCTTTGTTATTCCCTCATGATGGCTACGGTGGGTCTTCTAGAAGGAGTGCGGATATGAATGATTTTTCTAGATTTGTTGAAGATGTTGACCTATTTGATGTCCGATTCAAGGGTATTCATTTTACCTGGTGTCAAAAACCGAATGAGGATGGAGGGGTTAGGCGGAAACTGGATAAGGTTTTGGAAAATGTGGAGTTTACGAATCTTTTTCATGATGCGTCGGCTAGGTTTCTTCCAAGGGGAATGTCTGATCATGCCCCTGCCATCATGTCTATGGGTGGAGGTGTTCGAAGGAGGAGGTGGGGTTTTAAATTTGATAATTTCTTGGTCGATCACCCTTCTTTTTTGCAGGTCATCCAAGATGGATGGAACACTTCGCCATCTGGCACGTTCATGTTTAAAGTCACGAAGCGGCTTAAAGCCCTTAAGCCTTTGTTGAGACGGCTGAGAGCATCGTATGGAAGGCTCACGGAAAGGGTTCATTTTCTGAAAGGAGTTCGACGCGATCCAATTAGCGCTGGATGGGGACCCTTCAAATGTTGAGCTTCGGGATGATCTCAATCACATACAGGTGGCTTATCAACAGGCTTGCTTGGACGAAGAGGGCGCAACAAGACAACGGGCTAAAGTCAGATGGCTTAAAGAAGGGGACATGAACACGAAATTCTTTCATCAAGTGGTTAAGGAGCGGCGGCACTTTAATCACATTCATTCGGTTTGTAATGCATTTGGGTCGTATGTGTACGGAGATGATGTTCCTATGGTGTTTCTTGACTTCTTTCAATATTTCTTTGGAACTCGGGATGGGGAGGTTGAGCCGACCATGCCTGCTGATTATTTTGCCCAGAAACTTTCGGTTGGGGAAGGTAATCATATGATTAGGCCAATTCTAGATGAGGAAATCCGCCATGCTATGTTCTACATTGGCAACGATAAAGCGCCAGGATCTGATGGCTATTCGTCAAAAAAATTTAAGGGGGCGTGGGATGTGGTGGGTAATGATGTCACCGTTGCAATTCATAAATTTTTCTATCAGGGTCATCTTTCTAAGGAGCTAAATCACACTTTAATATGGTTAATACCGAAAATTTCCAATGCTTCGCGGGTTACGGATTTTTGGCCAATAGCTTGCTGCTCCGTGTTATATAAATGTATAAGTAAAGTGATTGTGGATCGTGTGAAAGATTATTTGGACTCGATGGTGGGAGTTGATCAATCGGCGTTCATACCGGGAAGGAGGATTACGGATAATATACTAATGGTTCATGAGTTGATTGCGGGTTATCAAAGGGAAGTGGGGCCTCCGTGTTGTGCATTTAAGATAGATATTCGTAAAGCTTATGCCACCGTTGATTGGCAATACCTTATAAACATGCTTAAGGGATTGGGCTTTCACCAGATGTTAGTGAAATGGATTGAGGAGATGATCACAACACCCTCTTATTCGGTGGTATTAAATGGAGATTCTTATGGGTTTTTTAAGGGCGGTAGGGGTATTCGACAAGGTGACCCCCTATCACCGTATTTGTTCACAATTGTAATGGAAGGCTTTTCTATGATTTTTAAGCAATGTATTGAGGAGGATACTGCTTTTGGGTACCACAAAGGTTGTCAAGATTTAAAGTTAACCCACCTGTGCTTTGCAAATAACTTGTTTGTTTGTTTGTTTTTTACGAATGGGGACGTACAATGGGTGGAAATCCTTAAAAAGGCTCTTTAAATCTTCAAGACTAGATCGGGCCTGGCTCCTGGTTTAGAGAAAAGTTAGGTCTTCTTTGTCAATGTCCCTGATCACACTAAAGAGGCTATCATTGCATGCTTGCCTTTTCGATCGGGGTCTTTTCCAATTCGTTATCTGGGCATGCCTCTGTCTCCTACGCGATTGAAAAGTGCTGATTTTTGGCCAATCGTTGTGAGGGTCAAAGGCCAAATTCTTAATTGGAAGAACAAGTTCTTATAGTTTGGTGGCCGACTGCAATTGGTAAAGTTCGTTCTGCAATCGATGCAACTATATTGGATGCAAATATTCCTGTTCCCATCCGGTGTAGTTCACGACTTGGAAGGAGTTTTTCGGGATTTCCTATGGGCTCATGGTGATAATTCCAAAGGAAAATGTCGTATTGCGTGGAAGGAGGTTTGTAAATCCTTCGCGCATGGCGGTCTAGGCCTAAAACGTTTGTCAGTATGGAATCGTGCTTTACTAGCAAAACATGTGTGGGATATACTAAATCGTCGTGAGTCATTTTGGGTCAGATGGCTGTTTATGAATTACTTTCGGGTAAGAAACTTCTAGATGGCAAATAGGTCTTTGAGGTGGTCATAGATTCTACGTACTATCATGGATCTTCTCCCACATCTGAGACGTTTTTTTGTCACTCGTATTGGGGATGGTAGCCACACGAACGCTTGGGAGGATTCGTGGCTACCGTATGGGCGCCTTGCGGCTCATTTTTCCTATCGTTTCCTTAACTCAATCGGCCATGGCACTTTAGATATGGTACGAGATGTAATTGATAGTTTGCATGGTGTGTGGCCAGATAGTTGGATCCAAAGGTACGATGTGCCACAAACGATTGATGTGCCAACCTTGGACGATAGGCGAGACCATGTTTTGTGGCTTGATGTCCAAAACAAACCGGTTAAGTTCTCGGTCCATGATGCGTGGCGATCATTAGAGGGCAATCAAGTTATAGTGCCATGGCATTCTACTGTATGGTTTGTGGGGCATATTCCAAAACATGCCTTCTGTCTTTGGATAGCATGTCACCGGAGACATCCAACGCATGATCGTATGGAGGTGTGGAAGCATGAACCACCGGACTGGGTTTGTGCGTTGTGTCAAAATGTACGAGATTCTCATGAACACTTGTTCTTTGATTGTAGTTATGCGAATCAAGATTGGAAAAAATTGAAGTGTGCGACGGATTGGACGGGTTTTCCAGATTCTTGAGATGCTATTCTTTTGGCTATTGGTGACACTACCCGGGCACTAAAATCTAAGGTGCATAAGCTAGTGTTTGCAGCGGCGGTTTACTATGTTTGGTAAGAACGTAACCGACGCATTTTTCGGAACCAAAGGAGAACAATTGACCAACTTTGCAAAGAGATTTTGGCTATAGTTTGACTTCGAAAGCAGTGGAAGATAAACACTAAGGATGGAAAGTGTCATGATGGGTGACAGATTTGGCATCTTCTCGCAATTATGGGCGTGGTGGCGAAGAGTGAGTTTGTTCTGGAGTTGTATTGTTTTCTTTAGTTTGAAGAGGTCGTGTAGCCTTTGTTTGTTTTGGCTTCTGTTTGCTTGGTATGGTGTCGTGTCTAGCTTCTATTGTTTTTTTGGTGTTTTGTTGTGTTTGTCCTTGGCTTAGGCCTTTTTTCTCTTTATAAAATTGCCTGGATTTATTCCTCTAAAAAAAACATGGTCGAAATATGATTTCATACAAGTTTCTAATATATTTTATCAACTAGAAACAACAAAATTACAGTGCAAATCTTAATTTACAGTGTTCGAACATTTTCTTGAAAAAATCAACAAATTCTCAAAATTTGATCGATCGAGTGTGAATTTCGTGAAAGAATGTGAACAAGAAAGTTTCAATTACACAAAATGATCACTATTCAACCATTTTTAAATCCAAAAAACAATTAATCAAAGTAAATTTGATCAAACAGTGTTTTCTGAAAAACGTTCGTGCGAGTTCTTGAAAAATCAAGAAAAAAAGATCCAATCAAGTGTATCAATCCTCTCTGAATCTAATTGGGTAGACTCTTATACCAAATGTAAGTCCAGTTTTCAAGCCATGACAATTAATTCAATGAAAATGATCAAGAATTTTAGAGAGATAATCTAGAGAGAGAAAGTTGTAGTCGTATATCTCTTAGTGTCAAATGATTACAATGAACTCTCACAATACATGGTCACACTCTTCACCAAAACAATTAAACATTATATATGAAGCTACAAACACTCACAAGGCTAAACTCTCAAAGACTTATAAAAGTCAAAGTCAATTACAAAAGTCAATAAAGTTGATCTAAACTATTACATTTACAGTTCCCTTGCTCTCATAGAAGTTATTCAGGAAACTATTATTGAATTTAGTTCCATGATCGCTTATTATTGAACGAACGGTTAAGTTATTCAGCACTTCCATCTTTCTAACAAAAGATATAAATTCTTCTAGGGTATCACTCTTAGAACGGAGGAATATCACCCAGATGTAGCGAGAGTATTCATCTACTATGACAAGAGTATATTTCTTTCCATCTATGGATTGAATGTTGACAGGGCTAAACAAATCCATATGCAAGAGTTGACGAGGACTTGTCACTAATGAAACTTGCTTACATTTGAAACTAGATTTAGTCTGGTTTCCTTTTTCACACGCTGAACAGAGAGATTCCTAGGCATATGAATGTTGAGGTAGACCAGAGACAAGTTCTTTTGAAGAAAGAGTGTTCAATGTTTTGAAGTATAGATGAGAGAGCCTCTTATGCCATAGCCAATTGACATCTGATGAGGCTTTGGACAGAAAACATACATTCTCAATGATTGTAAAGTCCATGTTTATTACATAAACATTTTCCATACGATAACCATTGAGAGCAAGTTTTCCATTTTTGTCCATCACTGAACATGCTTTCCTAGAAAAGCATACTTTAAAGCCTTTATCATGCACATAGTTGACTGATGCTGAGAAGATTGTGCTTCAGTCCATATACATAAGGGACACTTTGGAAGGTAGTTGTACCATTGTTGAGTACACCAAACCCTCTGGTATAACCTTTTTCCATTTCCACCAAAGGTCACTGAGGGACCTTTCTCTTCCTTGTATTCAGTGAGCAAGTCTTTTTGGCCAGTCATGTGTTGAAATTATCCACTATCAAGATACCAGATACCCTTCGATTCCTGCAAATATAAGGGAGATTAAGTTTTGATTGGTACCAACTTCTCAATGGGTCCAATTGGGTTAGTGGAGATGGAAGGTTCAGCAATCTTCACGACATTTGTGTATTCAGCGTCAATGGTAACCTTCATTAGTTAATTTCTTAACTTTAGTGGTATTTTTCACCTTGGCAGATTTTTTAGCCTTGGTGACCTTCTTAGCCTTGGGGGCATTCATCTTCACTTTGGCTATCTTTTCAGTATTACTGGCGTTTGGACATTTACTAGCAATATGGTCAGTAAATCCACAGTGATAGCACTTTCTATAGCTGAAAGTGGTTTTAACACCAGGAGCATTAGAAAACATGAGATGAGCCGGACCAGCTCCAAGAATGACTATAGCATTAGATCTCGGAGGAACTTTCAGTTCTTCTGATTTATTAGGTTTGATGTCAATCTTTAGTTTTAGAATAGATCTCTAAATATTAGATGTCTTAGATCCAGAACTAGAAGATTGACTCACTAAAGGTTTCAAAACAACCTTTAGCTTTGCTAGTTTTGTAGCCTTCTAAGGATGAAAGGAAATGGATTTTTCTTTATCAGTGAGTTTAGGTCTATTTGATAAATCCTTAGGGATAGGATTGGAAGACGAGGAACATTGAGATGAAGAAGTGTCAGGGATAGAAGAGACAAACATTCCAAACTTAAGCATGGAACAGTCTCTGCTAGGTTCATCCTTATCAGATTTATAACCAAGACCGGTTTTATCATGAGCAGTGATTTGAGCACTTAATATCTCAGTGACCTTAGTTGATGATTTACACCATCCTTCAACTATTTCCTTTTCAGCTTTGAGAGCAGTGATAGCTTGTTTGCGTTCAATGCTGATGATTTCATTAACTATGACTTGATCTTTTAAACTTTCCTCTGGAAGGGTTAGTTGTTTTCAGCTAAAGTTTTGCAATTCAGTGCATTGTATAAGTCAATCGTTAGTTCGTCAACAACATGACATCTCTCAGCTTCAGAAAGAGAGGGATTAGTTAATATTGATACCTGAGAGGAGATAAAGGTGGTGGCTGATCCTGAAGGTTCTTCCACTTCTTCTTTAATCTTAGCCATGAGGCAAAGATTAACAACTTCCTCTTCATCAGAACATGATTCTTCTGATTCGGCCCAATCGTGTTTTTTAGCGATAAGACCCTCATTTTTTCGCTTGTAGCTTTTCAGCTTATCATATTTTTCTTTTAGCTTAAGGTATTTATTATCTCTAGTCTTCTTAGATGAAGAAGGTCTGAAAACTTTCTTTAACCTACACTTGCTGGCAAAATGGCCAATTTTCTCAAAGTTGAAGTGTAACACCCCGATTTTTCGAAAGGTACCATTTCAAATTAATACAGAAACCGATATATTAAGGAAAAATAATATATTTGATTTTGGGCTTGAATCCTTGATTTTATAGTCTTAATAGATGAAGGATTCAATTACGAGTCCAACGGTTCTTTCCGGGGCAAAAACGGAGCTAAAACAAAGAAGTTATGGCCAAAACAGCGGTCGGTAGAGCTTAAAACTCGCGGTACATTTTCTGTGGAAGTTACACCTTGTCATTTTCGCTGGCACTCTCGCCAGCAGGGGTCTGGACGATTAAAATCGGGATTTTCTTCATTTGGTCATATCTTTCTCATTTCAACTCCGTTTTGGCCGATTCTTTTTGCTATGGTTTCATATTTGAGAGCTTTTCAATGTTAGATTGTTAGTTTTGGGAAGATCCAAGAGTATTTGGTGGTGGATTTGGAAGCAAGGGTCAAGAGTTCATCACCATCACCATCTTCATCTTCATCTTCTCCAACGGGTCAAGATCTAGGTTTTTTGGTTTTCTTCTAAAACCTACTTGGTGAGTTCCTACTATCATTTTCTAAACCTTATACACATCAAAATATACATTTTAAACTCCTATATATCTCCTTGGTTTTGGATTTATAAAAATCACATTTTTACCTAACTTGAGTTTTAGGAGATTTTAGGGTTCTTGCTATATCTTGCGAAATGGAAGGATTTCATTTGTTATGAAATAAAATAAATTATTACTTGCACATATTTGGTGAATTACTTGGAAGAATGTATAAAATCTCATTTTTATGATTTCTCATTCTTATCAGCAGTTAAACTTGGAAATTGCATTTTTGGAAATAAATGTTATTGGAAGCTATATGTTTAGCTTTGGTTAGTCACAAATGTAATTGTGACAAGTCTAGACTATTACTAGTGGATCCCTAGGTATTGAGTCGACTTATATATATTTGAGATGTTTTTCCCCATTGTAGATATGGATGCATTTGATCCTCGAGTGCCTTTGGTACGGTTATGTGGGACCGGTTACTAGCCATGGATTCATAATGTAGTCCTAGTGAACGAGTATGACTTGGTTTCCTCGGGTGCCCTCCCCCACATCTTAGTATGGACCGGCGTTGTTCGTGGCCATGGATTCCAAGTAATTAGCTCACAACTCAGATTGTGACCTACTCGGTGTTCCGCCGACAATCCTTGGTAATTCGGGTATCCCCCATCATCGCAAGATGAATTTTTATACGAAAGGCCCTTTGTGGCAAACAGTTCAATTGTAAACTCAATTTTCTTGAAAATATTCCCTTCGTTACAATTGCATATATTTCTTTAAATTATAAATTGTATGTTCTCACTAGGCTTTAAGCCTAACACCTTTTCTAAAATGATGTGTATAACAGGTTCCCTTAGCGACGGGTCATCAAGGGGTTGAGTGAAGAGTTTGGTCTCTAGAATAAATTTCTGGATGTTAGTTAATTTGGAGACTTGGCGTTTAAGCCAATTTATTTATTTTGGTATTGGGTTGACAACCTATGTAATCTAAATAGATTTGGTTTGGATTGGTTTGTTGTCGTTTCTCCATACTCATTTACAGGTTTTGTGAATGCTCTCGTTTTGCCCATTATTTGGGTGGTTTGCCCTATTTATAAACGTTATATTGCCGAATTTTTAATTTTCAAAATTACCCGAATTTTTAGGGAGTTACAAGTTGGTATCAGAGCTCTAGTTTAAGTGAACTAGGCATGAATGTAAGATGTCTAGACTTAGACTGAGTATGTTAGGCAATGATTTGTGAGTTGCGTAGAATTTCTAAGATGGGTTAGTCTTAGAGTCGACGGAAATTATGTTTATCAAGCGTTGTGGCAATGGTGACGAGAACCTTTATGTATTATATGTTCATAATCCCACTTAGCTACTGTTATTATGAGGATATTTATACGTGATGGTGCTTGAAGTTCCGTTACTGTGACAATTGGTAATGTAGTAGTACGTTCTTTTGTGCTTATTCTGTTGACCCCTTTCTTACTATTTCTCGTGCTTGTGTGGCAGCCATTATTCTAGAATGGTGAACACTCACAGTCGTCAGTTAGCCGATGGGGATGTACGTGAAGATAGCTCGCCTGAGCGGAATCCAGTGGTTCGGGCAGCGACCATCATTCCTCCCCGTATGCCGCATGTTTTCACGGGAGAGGTGGAGCAAGTGCCAAGAGTGGAGTTGGCATCTACAAACCCGACGGTTCAGAATGCAAACGCTCAACCTGACATGATGGCTAGCATCATGCAAATGGTATCGACGGCAATGGAGAAGCAACAAGAAGCATTCATGAAGATGTTGGAGGATTGTGACACTAGCCTCAAGAGAAATGAGGCGGTTGCCGAGAATGTTGTGGTGGGTTCTGGTGGCACTGGTCAGGGTGTTAGAACGGAAGAGAACAGGGTCGTGGGTGCTCCGAAGAGTGGAAAGAGTTGTTTTACAAATCCTTTCTGGGATGCGGGCCGCCGGAATTCTCCGGTTCTGACGATCCAGTTTTGTGTGTGAAGTAGATTAGAGTTGTCGAGCAGGCTTTTGGCTCCTATGAATGTGGGGACGACCAGAGAGTGCGGTTTGGTACCCAGCTGCTGAGAGATTCGGCGCTCACTTGGTGGAATGTTATCCAATCTACTCTCTCTCCTACCGTGTTGGCTCCGATGTCTTGGGCGGAGTTCAAGAAGAAGCTTATGGAGGAATACTGCAGTGAGAGAGCCATGGACCGTATTGAGGCTGAGTTCTGTTAGAGCACAGTCTCATTGGATTCAAGATCATCAAATCTGAAGATTCAATCTGAAGCTAATGCCGGAAAGTCGACTCTCGATATAAAGTCTAATGTTACTTTGTAATAAATGTCGAAGTAAATTATTGTTTATTGTCATTTAGTATTAACTTTAACTTAGTTTAAATATCTAAGTTAGTTAGATATTAGTATGTTAGATATTATATTAGTTTAACTATAATATCTAGATATTAGTTTTAATATCTTAGTTTAGATATTAAATGTTTGGTGTGTTGAAGAAACAACAGACTCAGGAATCAGGTATCACATTTTACACACACACAAAAGGTGAAAAACATAGAGAACACATCGAGAGCTGAAATCGATCAATCCTGTAATCGTTGAATATTAATCTAAACAGGTTGGTTAATCATATTGTGTTGTTTTGATAAGAACTTGATAGAAAAGTGGACCGACAAGTTCCGAGCGCTTGAGAAAGGAAACTTGACGGTGAGGGAGTACACCCGTCAATTCATGGAGAAGTTGGGATTAGTGGGGCATGTGGCCTCAACTGAAAAGGAGAAAATAAAGGCCTATCTAAAAGCTATGTCGGCGGACATAATGTCTATGGTCCGCAACTCGAAGGCTTCTAACCTTCGTAAGACGATTGAAGAAGTGCAGTTTATGGAAGAGGTTTACTCGAGGAGTAAACCGAAGAAAGTTGTGGTGGCCGTAGACAAGAGGAAGTGGGAGAGCAGTTCCGTACCTACCAACAGGACTCAACCTTTTGTCGGAAATCGAAGCTTTAGTGATCATCAAGAAGCTATATGGTGCCGGAGGTGCCATAGCAAGCACCATGGCAACTGTAACCCTACTCCTCAACCTTGCAGCAAGTGTGACAAGTCTGATCACGCCACCAAAGATTGCCCTATCAGAGGACTTATCTGCTTCGAGTGCAAGGCACTGGGGCATATGAAGAGAGATTTCCCGAAGCTCAAGTCGAGTAACGCACCGGAGAAGAAAGAGAACCCATCTAGGGCTCCGAGTCGAGCTTTTCAGATGACGGCCGATGAGGCCAAAGCATCCACCGATGTGGTATCAGGTAAGTTTCTTCTAAACTCCTTACCTTCTCATGTACTGTTCGTTTCGAATGCCAGTTTCTCTTTTATATTTAAGTCGTTTCATCAAAAGTTTGCTATGCCCACTACTAGTCTAGAGAATGCATTAGTGGTAGAAATAGCAGATGGTGGTCAAGTTTTAATCCGCGATGTTCTGAGGAAATGTACTCTCGGAATCGAAGGGAGATAATTCCCGATCGATTTGATGTCGATGATTATTGGTGGTTTTGATGTGGTGGTCGACATGGATTGGTTAACAAACAATCATGCTGAGATCTTTTGTTCCAAGAAATTGATCCGAATTCCTACTTCTAGTTGTGAAGTCGTCATGATCTATGGTGAGAAAAGGGAAGGTAATGTAGCAATCATCACCATGGCTAAAGCACGCAAATGCTTGGTGAAAGGATGCTCGTCCTTCCTAGCCTATGTAATCGATGCCAAGCTAGATAAGTCAAAGCTTGAAGATGTGAAGATAGTGCGGGAGTTTCCCGATGTCTTTCCAGACGACTTGCCCGGGTTACCACCCAATCGTGAAGTGGAGTTCCGGATTGATCTTGTACCGGGAGTGGCTCCTATTGCTAGAGCTCCTTACCGGTTGGCGCCATCGGAGATGCAAAAGATGATGGCTCAACTCCAAGAGCTTTTGGAGAAAGGTTTCATAAGACCGAGCTCGTCGCCTTGGGGAGCTCCAATCTTGTTTGTCAAGAAGAAGGATGGCACAATGAGAATGTGCATCGATTACCGTGAACTGAATAAGGCCACGGTGAAGAATAAATATCCACTCTCGAGAATCGACGACTTGTTCGACCAACTCCAAGGAGCGGGGTGTTTCTCCAAGATCGACTTACGTTCGGGTTACCACCAAGTGAAGGTGAAGGGAGAAGACGTCTCGAAGACGGCCTTTAGAACGCGTTACAGCCATTACGAGTTCCTTGTAATGCCGTTTGGCCTAACAAACGCACCGGCGGTGTTTATAGACTTCATGAATAGGGTGTGTTGACCATTCCTCGACAAGTCTGTCATCGTATTCATTGATAACATACTCGTATATTCCAAGAGAGAGTTGGAACACGAACAACACCTCCGTGAAGTTCTAGAAGTGTTGAGGAAAGAAAGATTGTACGCCAAATTCTCCAAGTGCGATTTTTGGCTTGAAGAGGTACAATTCTTGGGACACGTTGTCACTCGAGATGGAGTGAAAGTGGACCCCTTCAAAATAGAAGCCATGATGAATTGGGAGCCTCCTAAGAGTCAATCCGAAATCCGAAGCTTTTTGGGTTTGGCGGGTTATTATCGGAGATTTATTCAAGACTTTTCAAAAATCGTTTCTTCCTTGACTGCCTTGACTAGGAAGAATGTAAAGTTTGTTTGGACCGAGACGCAAGAAAGGGCGTTCCAGGCTTTGCAAAAGAAGTTGTGTGAAGCTCCAATCTTGTCGTTACCCGAGGGGTCGGAAGACTTCGTAGTCTATAGTGACGCTTCAAAAATGGATTTGGGTTGTGTGTTAATGCAAAGAGGCAAAGTAATCGCTTACGCATCGAGACAACTCAAGATTCACAAAAAGAATTATCCTACCCATGATCTAGAGTTGGCGGCAGTAGTGTTCACATTGAAGCTTTGGCGACACTACCTCTACGGCACGAAATGTACTTTTACACGGATCATAAGAGTTTGAAGTATGTCTTTGATCAAAAAGAGTTGAACATGAGGCAAAGGCGGTGGCTCGAGTTACTCAAAGACTATGATTGTGAATTGCTTTACCATCCCGATAAGGCAAACGTGGTGGCCGATGCTTTGAGTCGGAAGGAATATAGCGGGGGTATTCGATCTACCCTTTCGAGAATTGAGATAGTGTCAAGTCTTATCGAAAAGATCAAGACATCTCAAGTGGAAGCCTTGTTGGAAGAAAATCTCAAGAATGAAGTCATGACAAAACAACGTTTCCTCTTAACAGAAGATAGCCGTGGGGTGAAGTTGTTCAACGGACGTGTGTGGGTGCCCAAGATTTGGGGCAATCAGGAAATTCTTCTTGAAGATGCTCACAAGTCCAAGTACTCGATTCATCCGGGTAGTACAAAGATGTACCGGGACTTGAAACTACATTATTGGTGGCCGGTGATGAAGCTCGACGTGGCATGGTACGTAGAGCATTGTGTGACATGTTTTCAAGTAAAGGACGAGCACCAACGATCGTACGGGAGTCTTCAGTCCTTGGAGATCCCCGAGTGGAAATGGGAACATATCACCATGGATTTCATGACTAAGTTGCCAAAGACTCTTCGATATCATGATACCATATGGGTGATAGTTGACCGTTTGACCAAGAGCGCTCACTTCTTAGCTATGCATGAAACACTACCAATGGACAAGTTAGCGAAGCTTTACATCGATGAGGTGGTTTCGAGGCATGGAGTGCCCTTGTCTATTGTTTCTGATCGTGACAGTCGGTTCACTTCCAATTTTTGGGATGGCTTGCAGAAAGAACTTGGTACGCGCGTGAAGTTGAGTACGGCTTACCATCCACAAACCGATGGTCAAAGCGAGAGAACGATCCAAACGCTCGAAGACATGTTAAGGTCTTGCGTTATCAACTTTGGGGGTATTTGGGACTCTCACCTACCTTTGGTGGAGTTCGCTTATAATAATAGCTACCACTCAAGTATTGGGATGGCTCCGTTTGAGGCGTTGTATAGGCGGAAGTGCAGAACTCCCGTACGTTGGCTTGAAGCGGGAGAGAAGCAGTTTGTCGGACCTGAAATCGTGCAAGAGACGGCCGACAAGGTAAAAGGCATTCGGGAAAGATTGAAAGCGACTCAAGATCGGCAGAAGAGCTATGCCGATAAGAAGAGACGACCGATGGAATTTCAAGTGGGCGATCGTGTGATGTTAAAGGTGTCGCCTTGGAAGGGCATTATTCGGTTCGGAAAACGTGGGAAGTTGAGTCCTCGTTTCCTTGGACCATTTAAAGTGCTTAAGCATGTGGGCTTACAGGCTTATCAGTTGGAACTCCCTCCAGAAATGAACGGGATCCACAACACTTTCCATATTTGTTATCTTCGGAAATGTTTGGCGGAAGAGGAAAGTGTTATCCCTCTTTCGGAGATTAGAGTGGACGAGAGTAACCGTTGTGTGGAAGAACCCGAAGCTATTCTGGAGAAAAAGTCAAAGAAGTTTCGCCACAAGGAAGTCACTATGGTCAAAGTGCAATGGAAGCACCACCGTGGCACCAACGTGACGTGGGAAGTCGAGGAGGATATGAAGCGGAAATATCCTCATCTGTTCGCGTAGTTGAGATTTCGAGGACGAAATCATTTCTAAGAAGGGGAGGATTGTAACACCCCGATTTTTCAAAAGGTACCATTTCAAGTTAATACAGAAACCGATATATTAAGGAAAAATAATATATTTGATTTGGGCTTGAATCCTTGATTTTATAGTCTTAATATATGAAGGATTCAATTACGAGTCCAATGGTTCTTTCCGGGGCAAAAACGGAGCTAAAACGAAGAAGTTATGGCCAAAACAGCGGTCGGTAGAACTTAAAACTCGCGGTACATTTTCCGCGGAAGTTACACCTTGTCACTTTCGCTGGCACTCTCGCCAGCAGGGGTCTGGACGATTAAAATCGGGATTTTCTTCATTTGGTCATATCTTTCTCATTTCAACTCCGTTTTGGCCGATTCTTTTTGCTATGGTTTCGTATTTTAGAGCTTTTCAAGGTTAGATTGTTAGTTTTGGGAAGATCCAAGAGTATTTGGTGGTGGATTTGGAATCAAGGGTCAAGAGTTCATCACCATCGCCATCTTCATCTTCTCCAACGGGTCAAGATCTAGGTTTTTGGGTTTTCTTCTAAAACCTACTTGGTGAGTTCCTACTATCATTTTCTAAACCTTATACACATCTTAGTACGAACCGGTGTTGTTCGTGGCCATGGATTCCAAGTATTTAGCTCACAACTCGGATTGTGGCCTACTCAGTGTTCCGCCAACAATCCTTGGTAATTCGGGTATCCCCCATCATCGCAAGATGAATTTTTATACGAAAGACCCTTTGTGGCAAACAGTTCAATTGTAAACTCAATTTTCTTGAAAAATTCCCTTCGTTACAATTGCATATATTTCTTTAAACTATAAACTGTATGTTCTCACTAAACTTTAAGCCTAACACTTTTTCTAAAATGATATGTATAACAGGTTCCCTTAGCGGCGGGTCGTCAAGGGGTTGAGTGAAGAGTTTTGTCTCTAGAGGAAATTTCTGGATGTTAGTTAATTTGGAGACTTGGCGTTTAAGCCAATTTATTTATTTTGGTATTGGGTTGACAACCTATGTAATCTAGATAGATTTGGTTTGGATTGGTTTGTTGTCGTTTCTCCATACTCATTTACAGGTTTTGTGAATGCTCTCGTTTTACCCATTATTTGGGTGGTTTGCCCTATTTATAAACGTTATATTTCCGAATTTTAAATTTTCAAAATTACCCGAATTTTTAGGGAGTTACATGAAGCAAGTAGCACTTGCCTTATCAATAGAGGTTGATCTAGGCTTTTCAGGTAGGGAGAGAGGTTTATTTCTTCTGAAATTGCTCTTTCTTACAAATCTCTTAATAGAGTTTGTCAAGAGTGCTAGAGATTCATCAAACTCTGAAGGTCAGCGTCTGATAGAGTCGCTAAGTCAGAATATAACTCGGTGGTAGTGAGAGTAGATCGCTGAGATGGGACGATCTCTGAAGAGACTAAAGCAACAGGAGTGGTTTTGGAGTCTTTAGAATCTTTAACAAGATTTTTCTTCAGAAGATTTGATTGCTCATAATTGAGCAAGATCCCATATAGAGTACTAAGAGAAAGATGATTTAAGTCTTTTGTCAACTTGCGACACATTGAATAGTTGTCTCAGCTTTCATGAAGACATTCCAAGAGTTTAGTTAGGATCTCAGAATTAGAATAGGTCCTACCAACAGTCCTTAGATCAATGATTAAACAATTAAATCTTTGGTGAACATCAGATAGAGACTCATTCTTACCACAGATGAAACTTTCATATTTTCTTACCAAGTTGATCTTCCGAATTTCTTGGATTTCAGTGGTACCTTCATACTTAACACATATAGTGTCCCACATTTCCTTAGAAGTTTTAAGATGCATGATGGAATGGAAGGCTTCATCAGGCAAGGCCATAGAGATAATGGTTTTTGCCTTTGCATCTAACTCGACTTTCTTTTTATCTTCATCACTCCACTGTCTTATTTATTTGGGAGTGTATCTTTCAGGAACAACGGATGTGGTTGCAGTGGCAGGGACTTCAACTATGATAAGAAATGGCTCATAGGGTCCATTTGCTACATACTCAGGTATAATAGGATCCATGCCTTCTAGAAATAGCATCATTCGATTTTTCCAGAGAGCAAAGTTGTCTCTGCTAAATCAAGTAGGTTTTGATAGTGAACCATTATCATAATAGTTAGAGTTTGTGTTTAGTGCCATTTGAGAATATCAAGGAAGAGAATAAAGCAAGATCTTGTTTATGAGATTAAACAATCTGCTCTCATACCATTTGTTGGTCTTGAAGGTGCTAAACAAGTTTGTTGAAGGGGGTTGAATACAAACACAAATTTTCAGTTTAATAAATTGTTTATTGATGAATCAACAATTTACAGTTTGTTATGGAACAAGATTAAGTAAAACCTGATATAAACATACTTGAGAATCACACAGATGTTTGCACTAAGAACTAGAGATATAAGGTTGAGAGGATATAGAAATCAGAGGTTTCTATATTTGGTTCACTAAAATAAAGGATAGAAGGTTTGGGGGCGTTTGGTTCATTATAAGGAATGAGAATGAAAATGAAAATGGGAATGCAGGAGAATGGTAATAGGAATGAGCATTGTATGACGTTGTTTGGTTAAACCAATATAATTAATAAAAAAATGTTTTATATAATATTTTTAATACAATATATTTTACATTCAATATGAAAATAAAATATATTTTACATTCAACATCTACAAATGAAGGAACGCATGAGAAAAGATGACTGAGCGGGAATAAAATTTCCATTCCCCCCAATTTGGTCAGGAATGGAAATTAATGAGTTTGGGGTAATGTGCCCATTATATTATATCAAACCAAACAACATTTTTCATTATCATTCTCATTCCTTATCCCTCAATACCCCCAACCAAATACCCCCTTACACTCTAGCGAGTGTCTCAACCTTTCTATTTATATCATATGCGTTAAATGCATGACAGGGTACTTTACACGTGTCACCCTTTGGTTGGTTGCATGCCTCTGACTTCTGGAGACATGCTTTTATCCGCATAATGAACAGTGTAGTCTTCAGATTTGTTGTACGATTTGTCGCAGAGGTATGTCTCTTCTGACAGATGTACTTCTTGTGCAAGGATAAGACAAAAGAAATTTGGAGCATAAGCTTTGTGATCATCAATCGCTGAATATCTCTTCCTTCAGGGAGATCAAAGTAAGTTCAACGATCACTGAAGCTTTTCTTCAAAGTTCTTCGCGTGTTGTACACTTGCCTTGGTTTCACTAATGTCTGCATCAGATCATGAGTAGACTTGTCGTTTGTTCAACAGCTTTGTTAGCAGTGAACATCTTTGTCACGAAACTTATCTTTAGAGATTATGTTTAACATAATACAATAGAAACTATCAGAGATACTGAACAGACTCAGTGTGCTTATCGCTGATGGTGAAACACTAATACATACAGATGTTAAACATAATTTTCACTAAGTATATTTAAAGGGTCATCATCAAATCACTAAGAGAGTTTGGATCAACAGATCTGCATCTGTAAACGCGGTTAGATCAAAGCCTGAATCCTTTAGATACCAAAGGCCTAACTCTTGAGTGCCTTTAAGATATCTAAGAATTCTTTTGATAGCAGCAAGGTGTGACTCTTTTGGATTGGCTTGATATCTTACACAGAAGCACGTAGCAAACATTATATCGGGTCTTGTTAACCCAGAAAGTAGTGTAAATCAGATGACAACTTTGAATTCAATCAATTACTATTTTTATTTCAATCACATATTACATACACTGTTGCTTTCTCAAACTTTCTCTCTCTACAACATATACGCATAACCTTCTAATGAAACTTCTCGCACAACAAGGAGCCATATCCCTATTTATACACACACTACAAACACGCATGACACTAAACACTCATGCTACAGAACCCTCACAATACATGTTTTGACTTTGACTTTTATTACAAATGACTTTGACTTTCACTAGAGAGTTGACTTTCAACTTTGACTTGGTTTGACTTTGATCTTCAGTCTTTTATGATCTTGCATCCAATATATTTATGCACTAATAGGTCTACTGGCTGTAAGATATAGCAAAGATTCGATAATGCTTCTGTAGTTCTTTTGGTCAACAGACTTACCAGAAAAATCTGCTTCCAAAAGCGTTCCAGTTGCCATCGGAGTTTTCATTGAAGAACCAAGGTTCTAAATGGCGTGAGGAGTAGCATGGTGGCGAGGTCAAGCCTCAAGCCTTACGAGTTATGGCGAGGCCATGGCATTTTCCAAGGCGTGGCTTAAGGATGAAAATCTGTATATAATTTATATGTATATATGTGTATGTATGTTTTTTTATCAGTGTCTTGAACAATAAGGAACACGTTATTAACAATTTAAATTCATATAAAACGATAAACAAAAGAATTTCTAAATTAGAATCGATACTAATGGGTAAATTCTAATCGAATTTTGAAGTACACAAATTCGAAGAATCGAAAGTACACAAATTTGTAACACCATAACGTGCCATGGCGCGCCATAACGAGCTCGGCATCGAGAATTTGTAATGCCATAACATGCCATGGCGGGACATGGTGTGCCATAACACGCCATGGCGGGCCATGGTGCGCTATAACGAGTTCAACGCCTTATCTCGATGCCAAGGGGTAAAACATGGCGGCAAGGCCACGCCTCGATGCCATGGCGGTGCCATGACACGATTTTTATAACCTTGTGAATAACTCTCAGCCATGTTAAACTTTTTCAAAATATCTTTTATGTACTTAGATTTATTGATGAGTATTCCTTCAGGTGACTGTTTTACTTGTAGACCAAGGAAAAAGTTTAACTCACCCATCATACTCATCTCAAATCTTGTTTCCATTATTTTTCAAAAGTTCTTGCAAAAATTAGGATTTGTAGATTCGAAAATAATGTCTTCAACATAAATCTGTATCAAGATTAAGTCATCACCATGTTTCTTCAGAAATAAGGTAGTATCGATCGTACCTTTCTTGAAACCTGAAGCTAAAAGGAATTCGGTCAGAGTGTCATGCCAATCTCTTTGTGATTATTTTAAAACGTAAAGCGCCTTGTTGAGAACATAGACATGATCTGGAAATTGTGGATCAACAAAACCTTCAGGTTGGCCAACGTATACCTCTTCGTGCAAGATCCCATTAAGAAAAGCAGACTTGACGTCCATTTGATAAACTTTGAAGTTCTTATGGGCTGCAAAGGCTAAGAAAATGCGAATGGCTTCGATCCTAGCTACTAGATCAAAGGTCTCGTCATATTTTATACCTTCTTGTTGAAGGTAACCCATAGAGACCATCCTAGCTTTGTTTTTGACAACAATTCTAGCTTCATCTTTCTTATTTCTGAATACCCATTTCGTTTCGATCATCGATTTGTCATTGGGTCTTCGAATTAGCCGCCAAACTTTGTTTCTCTCGAATTGTAAAAACTCGTCTTGCATCGATAGAATCCAATCAGGATCTTTTATAGCTTCTGAGACTTTCTTTGCTCTATAGCACTGAAAAAACTTGAATATAGGCAAAAATTTGCAGATGTCTATCTCTTCTTTACACCACTATCGATGTCACCAATTACATTATGTAGGGGATGATCACGATTCCATCTGTGTGTACTAGGTAAGGGTTGTACATCAATGGGGATTGTTTTGATCATCATACGTATCCGTAATTGTAGGAATTACTTCAGAATTCACTGTTTGAACTTCTTCAGTAAGTAACTCTGATGTTTGCAACTCTGGCATGACAGATTCAGTACTTCGAACTGCAGCTTCAGAATTTTGTTCTGTATACACAGAATCATGATTATTTTGATCAGAGTTATTTGTTCTTGTAGAAGTAGAAGGAGTGCAAACAGGTTCAGATGGTCCAGAACTATTAACATTCGTATCCGGGACCACTGATGTTGGGTTAATGGATATGCTTTATTTATCAAGATGTGCACAAATATCCATAAACGCATCAAGAAATAATAAATCTAAATCAGAATTATTTAAATTTGCATCAGGATCAGAAATCTTAGTCTGTTTTAATGCAGATTCCACTCTGAATTGAGTAGAAGCTTGATCACTATATCCGAGTCCTTAATTGCTTTGTCCAGAAGTAGTTGTATGACTTTCATCAAAGGTCACAATAATGCTTTCCATGACAATCTTGATTCTCTTGTTATAGATCTGATAAGCTTCTGATGTTAACGAATATCCAAGAAAATATCCTTCATCAACTTTCTTGTCGAATTTCCAAAGATTATCATGGTCATTGAGTATGAAACACCTACATCCAAAAACATGAAAGAATTTCACATTAGATTTATGATTATTAATAATCTCATAAGCTGTTTTGTTCAATCGCTTTGTGATGATAGTGTGGTTTTATGTAAAGCAAGCAATAGCAATCATTCAGCATAATGATATAATGGCAATCCTGAGTATGCTAGCATTGCTCTAGCTGCTTCCACTAAATTTTGATTCTTCCTTTCCATAACTCCATTTTGTTGAGGAGTACGTACAACCGAAACGTTATGAGATATTCCCACAGGCTGTAGAAAGTTCTGTAGAATCTCACTCTTGAACTATGTACCATTATCACTCCTAAATTTCTGAACATGAAGCTGTAGAAGAACTTGAATCTTCTTGATAAAAGCAATGATTAACTCTGGTGCATCGGATTTAGCTCGCAGGAATTCTAACCATGTATATCTGGAGTATTCATCAATCATGACTAATATGTACTTTTTTCCACTGATTGATTGAATTCTCATAGGTCCACAGAGATCCATGTGTATCATCTCTAAAGGTGATTTGCAAGAAGATTCGACCTTTGCTTTGTGGGAACTGTGCTTCATCTTTCCCATTTCACACGCTGAGCATAGGGAATCCTTCTCAAATCTCATCTCTGGAATACCTCTTACTAAACTGTTGCTTCCTAACTTGTTGATGGCTATGAAGTTCTGGTGTGACAATCTTCTGTGCCAAATCCACCTTTCATATTTTGTAGATTTTGAAATTAGACATACTAGTCTTGAAGCAGATAGAGTGGGAAAGTTAACAGCATAAAGATTACCAATCCTTTTTGCTTTGACGATCTCAACTCCATGTTTATCATCAATTAAACAGCTTGTAATTGAAAACCTAACTTGAAAATAACCGTCACAAATTTGACTGGTGCTAAAGAGATTATGATCTAATCCTTCAACATACAGTACTTTCTGGATGGTGATGGTTCCATTTGTTAACACACCGTAACCTCTGACAAATCCTTTTGTCTTGATCCAAAGCTAACTATTCCAGCAAGATGTTCCACATAATTGTGCAATAAATGCTTTAACCCTGTCATATGTCTTGAGCATCCTAAGTCAATAAACCACATATGACAGTCCTGCAAATAAACAATTACTTCGCTTTAGGTACCCATATCCAGATGGGTCCTTCTTTGTTAGTATCCTTTAACTTCTTAATATCTGTTACTGAGCCTTTGATTCTTCATTCATATCTAGGCTCTGGTAACCATTTCCATACAAACTTAACATCAACATTCTTGAAATAATTTTTCTTTGAAAACTTGTCTTTTTCAGCTTTAAAGACATGAACATGTTGAGTTATGGCTTTGGAAAATGATCTTTTTTGAGAAATGCTTTTGAAGTTTCTTTTCGTTGAAGGAGTGGAGTTGAAAGAGAATGAATTGTGCCCACAATGATTTCAATGAAAATTCTTTTGAGCTAATTTCAATAGCTTTGATTTATCAAAAGAATTACATTTATTCAAGCAAAGTTGACATTTATTAGCAACAAAAGGAATACAACTGTCTTTACAACTATCATTGTTGACTTTTACATTTTGAACATTCTTAACAGAAGTACTAGATTTGAAAACATTTTGTTTTCCCTTCTGTTTAGATCCATTTCTCTTCAACTTCTCACCTTTCTAGCCATTTACATCTGAAACACCACAAGAATTAGAATTAGCATAATTCTTAGAAGATGAAATATCACATTTAGTACCTGAAGTTTCTCCAACTTCAAAAATGCTTGGCTTCTTTTCAAACTGTTCATTAGCAGAAGAAACAACTGAGGGTTTTGCTAGAGATACAAACTCTGGATTTGAATGAACATTCCATTTTTGACTTTCAAAACCTTTCTGATCAGATAAATTTCTTTTAAAATTCATAGCCTCTAACTCTTTGATCATTTTGCAAAGTTCTTGGTTTTCATTTAAAGACTTTTCAAGTTAATTTGAAGATCAAACTTTTCATCCTCAACTTCCTCATGAACCATTTGCAAATCAGAGAGTTCTTTTTGTAAATCAAAAAACTTATCAGTCTTAGAGTTTGACTCAGACTTTTGAAAATTAGGTTCAGAATCTGAAGCATTCATCAACTTATCAAAAATTTCTTCAAACATTTTGTTGATGAAATCAGACTTTTTCTCATATTCCTCAAAAGTAGCAGAATCTTCTACCTTACACTCCTTATCAGAATCAGAAGAAAAAGAAAAAGATTTAATATCCTAAATACAATTATCAGAATCAAACTTATAGGCATCATACTGACATTTGGTTTCAGTATTATCTTTATCTACAGATACTGATTCAACAGATGTGTTTGATGTGGAAAACAATGATTCAAACTCAACAAATTCAAACTTTCTGCTTTTATAACTTGTATTTAAATATTCATATTGAAATCCAACTAATTTAAAACTTGAATTTTGTGAATCGGTATTGTCATCAAATAAATCTTCATCTAACTTTAATTTTTCTTTTTCAGAAGTTTAAGATATCGGAGTTCCAGCTTTAACAACGTTTCTCGGATATTTGGAATCTTTTGTGAATTTGGCCTCATTTTGTCAAAGTTATATAAGTTTTCAGGAGCACTTTTCAAAATATTATTTTCTGATAAACCCAAATCCAAATTTTACAATCTTTGGGTTTAATGGTCAAAAGATTCAAAGTATGTTCAGTCTGACCTCTTTTGTAATTTAAATCCTCAAGCTGTTTAATTTTACAATAAGCCGCATTTCTTTCTTTGAAACAAACTTCAAACTTGATTTTGTACACCTTTTTCAGAATTCATGTTAACCAAATCCTTTTGAAATTCAGGAATTCTGGCATTTAAATCAACTTTTTCTTTTCTCAACTGAACTTTTTCATCTTCCTTGTCCTAAACCAACACCTTCAATAATGCATTTTCATCTATGAAATTCATCATTGATTGTCTTTCCTGGTTAAACTTTTCTTTCAAAACTTTTAACTCATTTTTCATAAAATCAATCCAAGAAAGCAAATTTTGAACTTCATCAGAATTGTCAGAAGAATGACTTACCACGGAATCAGATTCTGAGTCAGTATTCTCAGTGGTGATGTCCTCATCATTAAGCTTGGCCATAAAGTTATAATTCACCTGAGTGAAATAAGCTTCCTCTTTATCTGAAGTCTCATCTAGCCAATTCTCTTCTTCTGCCATGATGACTTTCCCTTCTTCTTGTTTCATCACTAACTAAGCTTTCTTCTTATAGTACTCAGAATTTTTAACTTTCTTGAACTGGCATTCTTTTGAAAAATGTCCTGGCTTTCCACAATTAAAGCATCTAATATTCTGAACATCCAGTTTCTCTTTCTCATTCTTTTTCTCATCTTTCACATAGCTTTTCTTCTCATACTTGCTCTTATACTTGTCTGCCTTCTGATATTCAGGTTTGCTCTTGGAATAATACTTCTTCTTTCCAAACCTTTGGTTGAATTGGTTAGTCAGCAAGGTTAGATTCTTATCAAATATTCTCACATCCTCATAAGAATCCTCATCCTCTTCAGATGAATCCTTGAAAATTTCAGGTATCTCTATCATCATTAAAGCTTTGGATTGCTTTGACTTGGAAGAGCTTGTTTTGACAGTATTCTGCTTTGCAGCCAAGAGTGCAAGAGAATTAACTACCATCTTCTTTTCAACACTGATTTGTTTGACTTTATCCTCATGCTGAATCAGACTGACAAACAGATCATTAACATCCTCTTGATCCATGTTCTTTGTCATCTGAAGATTGATTGAATAAGTATCCCATTCCGAATTCAGATTCTTCACAAACTTGTAGTTGATCTTAGGCACTGATTTTGTAGCCCATTTCTTCTCAAGTCATTAAGAATCACATTGAATCTGTTGTAAGATTATGTCAGAGTTTCATCTTTTTTTTCCTTGAACCCTTTATATGCATTTATACTTTGGTTCAACTTTGCTTTAATTGACTTTATGTACCTTGTAGTTGTCTCTCCAATTCATCCCATATGGCCTTCGCAGATTCTCTACTGTCCACTCTGTTAAATATGTCATTTGGTATTGCCATGGTCAGTAGAGTTAATGCTTGTTCATCTATCAAGGCTTGTTCCCTTGCAGCTTCATTGAAGTATTCATATGGCTTTGGGATTTTTCTTTCAGGAATCTCAGGAGATGTAGTTGTTGCAGGTGTACTAGGTACAGTGATCTAGGTTCAATGGGACCCTGAATAACATATTTCATCAACTCCCTATTCTTATTGTTCAAGAATTGGGTCATTCGCTGTTTTTATTGAGGATACTCTCCAATTAACAGTACCAGAGGTTTTGACTGAGAGCCCATGCTAAACAAGTCTTTAGACATCTTTAAAATATGTAAAAGTGTGAACTTGATATGATCGTTAGCAAAGAAATCAAAAAAACTTTGACTGTAGAAAGTCAAACTTGGTCAACAAGAAAATTTCTCAAAAATTTTCTAAGTATGGAAGTCACAGACCAAAGGAATCACTTATCGCAAACCACAGAAGCACTTGTCATACGTATGTGAGTTTCGAACTTGTCGTAAACCAAATAGCTCCGTGAACTTGTCGTAAACCAAATAGCTCTCTGAACTTGTCATAAGAAATTCTCGTAGACTAAAGGATACGAGTTGTAAACTTGTCGTATGCCAAAGGATACGAGAACTAACTTGTCGTATGAAGCGACTTGCGAGTTTTGTACTTCTCTTTTAAGGAGTCTTGCGAAATCTCAACTTGTCGTAACAAAAAGATTACGAGTTCTTACTTCTCGTAAAGAACAGCATGCGACAACTGCTATGAATAGTAACTTCTTGTAACAAGACCCTTGCGACTTCTTTACTTATCGTAAACAACACTTTGCAACAACTTCACTTCTCGTACGCTTCTGTTTGCGTCAAATAACTTCTCGTACACAGAAGGTTGCAAGTTCTAAGCTTGACGTAACACGAAGCTTACGAGTTCCTCATTTCTCGTATACAGCTTCTTACGATTTCAACACTTAGAAAATCTCCACGAAACCACACAAACTCCAAATATACATCTTGCGTCAAGTTTGTTGAAACTTGCGAGTTCTTGAAGAATGTTGCGAGTTCTTCAAATCTTGCGACAATTTGTCCAAAACTTCAAAAATCAACCATAACTTCTTCAAAACTTGATCAATTACTTCACAAATTTGAGGTTCTTCTCACGAACACAATATGAACACTTTTGTAGCACAATATTTCGATCAAAAACAACTAGAAATCCATCTTCGATCTGGACACAGTGTAAAAAACTTTCGAACCAACAAATCAACAAAAACTCAAAATTGAATCAATATGTTATTAATTAGGCTATGTGATCTAAACAAGAATTGATCTACAAAATCAAACGAATACAATTGAATCAAATTCCTAACCAAACAACTCATAATTAAACAAATTCGAATTCTCAACAGTGAACAGTTCTACGACTTCTTGAAAAACTTCAAAATCTTCAAAAATCAACCATTTTCTCTAAATATTTGTTTGCTCTGATACCAATTGTTGTTCCGGTATCAAGTTCTAATCAGATTAAACACAAATCTTTAATCATATAGTCATATTCATTGATATAGAATGATTTACAATGTGTGTCTCTCTCTATGCTTGATGACTTTCTCTCTCTAGACTCATATACCTATTTGAACAATGATCTCTCTACTACAAGTGTTACATCTCTACACGGCTACTAAATCCTTTACAAAGTAATTATACTAAATCACAAGGGTTGTGGCGTACTGGTTAAGGCCCTGGGGGATGTGGTGGAATATTCCATCTACCCATAGTTCGAATCCAAGCGTAAATAACAATTTTGCCCACTGAGGTTTAATTAGGGTTGATGTATTACTCATAATTTGCCAGGGGATTCGTCTAGGCATAGCCTAAGACACCCTTCCCAAAAAAAGTATTTATACTAAGTCAACATAGTTGACTTTACAATACCTTTACAACTCAACAATACAAGAATTACACTTTCTATCTTTAAATCTTGAATACAACATTTAGGCTCAACAATTCGTTTAATATAATAGTGGTGGTTGGGTGGAGACGAGAGTGGTGGTTCAGTAGTAGCGATGGCGATGACGAGTGGTTGCAGCGGTAGTAGAGATGAAAGTGATGGTGGTGATCAACTGATAGGGGTGATGGTAGCGGTGGTGGAGATAGTGGTGTAATTGCCACTTTGTTATGCTTTTGATCATTTTGGCTAACTTTGGCTAAAAATATTTGTTAACTAGGGAACAATTTGGTCTTTTTCGTATTTTAATTACACAAAAAATTGTACTTTTCTTGTTTAAGTAGATAATATATTATAGTATAGTATATAATTTTGATATACATATTTAGAGTAAATTACACTTTTGGTTCTTGTGGTTTTCATTCATATTTTGAAATAATTACAGTATTCCTCATTGTAATTGTCATTTTGTTTAATTTTTGGCCCCTTTAACTAACTCTCGTTATAAAACTTTGTTAACTCAAGACATTTTGGTTCTTTAACATTTTCATTTGAGTAAATTACATGATTGGTCCATGTGGTTAACATAAAATTGCATTATGCATCCCTAAATCAAAATAATTATGGAAAACGTCCCTGTAGTCCCTTTAACTAATCATCCCTAAATCAAAATAATTTAGGAAAACATCCCTAAATCAAAATAATTTTGTTTAATTTTTGGTCCCTTTAACTAACTCTCGTTATAAAACTTTGTTAACTCAAGACATTTTGGTTCTTTAACATTTTCATTTGAGTAAATTACATGATTGGTCCATGTGGTTTACATAAAATTGCATTATGCATCCCTAAATCAAAATAATTATGGAAAACGTCCCTTTGGTTTACATTTTCACACGCCTTTGGTCCCTCTGTCCTAACACCGTTAACATGAATCTGTGAAGTTGGTTTATTAGGAGGGTAACTTAGTCATTTCATAATTTATTTATTTTCTCTTAAAAATTACAGGGACAAGATTGTAATTGATCCTATAACTTTTTATTTTTTAATATAAAATGTAAAACCTTAATTGAGTTCACTACCCCTGTACAACATAATGCATCTCATCCCTCTCTTCCAACCATAAACGTCGGCAAACACGAAGTTGAAACCCCTTAATTGACGTCGACCTTCATTTCTCCCTCTTTTTTCACTGTGCCGAGAAACCACGCCCAGGAATACGTCCCTCAACTTATCATATCCGGCGAGAGTATCCCTTCTTCGGCGAACACAATGATGTTTCCCTTCTCCGACGAACACATTGATGTTTGCCTTCTTCGTCAACATAGGGACCTTCTCCATCAGATATCGTGAAGCTCCCTCCCGCCATTTGATTTCATGAACCCCTACCCCTAAACCATCATCTCTGGAAACCCATCAATCTACGCCTCCACCCCCAACGATATGCTCTTCCAGATTTGGTCCTCTTCCATATTTGGTCCTCCTCTAGATAGCTCTTCCAGATTCAAGGTGTTCTTCCACCGTCACATGAACAATTTAATTCAAGAAGACTACAAGAATCGAGATGAAGATAAGTTTGGGTTTGATTAAAATGTTTGGTGCAAGTGTTCTTCCACCATTAAAGGGTGCTTTGATTCAAGGTTTGACTATTTAGATTTTTTAGGATTTGTTTGGATTGTTGATTGAGATTTTTTATTTTAGGGTTTGTGTTGCATATTTTTTATGAATTTATAAAAAATTATTTGATTATACTTCATGTTTGTTATTGTTTGATGATGTTATGGTTTTTGAATCCCTCTTTTTGTATATTGAGATATGAGTTTTTGTTTTTTGATTTTGATTTTAGGGTTCTAATTTCAGGGATCTATTATTTATTTAAGGTTTTGATTTTGTAAAATTTTGTATTACAAACATTTTGAATGAGCTTATATAAACTTGCTATTGATGTTCGTCGTCTTAATTTGTTACGTAGATCAATGTTTATGTTCTTGATTTATTGTTTTCATTCTTCAATCTTTTGTTTTTAATTTCGATCTAACAAAAGTTAAAAAAAAAACAAGTTCCAATATGGATAACATATTCTTAATTTTGGCCGGAGTTGTGTTGCCGGAGAATTCGCCGGAGGGGGTAAAGAGGTGGAGCCATGAATACATTATGTTTTTGGTCCTGTAGTTTTAACAGAAAAACAAAAAAAAATTATGAATTGACTAAATTACCCATATAAATAACCCACTTAACAAAACTTTTTAACGGTGTTTGGGTATGGGGACTTAAGGGTAGACCTGGCAAAAACTGACACGATACGCTAACCCGACACGAACTCGACACGAAATAAACGGGTTTGGGTAATATATTTCAACCCGTTTAAATAAACGGGTTGACACGACACGACACGAAAATTAAACGGGTAAGGTCAGGGTCAAAAAATTCAACTCGAAAATGACCTGAATAACCCGTTTATATATATATATATATGTATATATATGTATATATATATATATAAGTTTTCCTTTTAATGCTTTAGATTTTTAGTGTTTATTTGATTATAATTTTGAACTATAAATTTTGGATTTCTAATGCTTTCATTTGAATTTTGTATTTTTTTGTGAATTTTCGATTTTTTATTTTAATTTTATAAATGTTAAACGGGTTAGGCGGGTCATGGCGGGTTAGGCGGGTCGGGTTAGGGTTGAGATTTTCTGACCCATTTATTAAACGGGTCGGGTTAGGGTTAGACACTTTCAACCCGTTTAACTTTGAACCCGACACGAACTCGACACGACACGACACGTTTGCCAGGTCTACTTAAGGGGTGTGAAATTGTAAACCATATCGAACCAAGGTCAGCCCGGAAAAAGGTTGGAACCACTTGGTAACTTTTATAGGCTTAATGGATGATGATTGATGAGCACATTCACAATTAGCAAAAATAGAAACGAAATATCTTTTTCCCTATATGATAAAATATTATATATATATATATATGATATTAAAACATAAACGAAATTATATCCAAGTGAATCATCATCGTCTGTTTACATTTATGTTGAGAGTCCTTGAAGGTGCATGGTTTTGAAAAATATGGCTCAGAACTTCCCACAGAAGAAAATGTTCATCCATTTCATACCCTTTCTTCATCATCAAATGCTTCACACCGACATCCTCATGCTCTTCTTCATTCTCACCGGTACGTCGGATGGCCACAACCGTTACGCCGTGCAGTACACGCCCTGATTCCGGCAACCGGAGCAATTGCACATGCCAAAGTTTTCCATATCCCGATGCCGGCAATTTCACCTCCGGATCAAGCAGATCATGCAGTTGTTGTTTTCCGTTCATAACCACCCTTCCTTTCTTGCTCGAATCACTGATCTCGGCTGTGTCTAGGGTTTGACGGTGGTTCTCCACCACATGTCGAAGAACATGTTGTCGCCATGTCGCTTCTCTAAAACATTGATTCGCGGACGCAATTCTTGATTGCAGAAGCTGATTCGTCAAAAGAGTGTCTGGATTCTGGATCTGGTGGTTTGATGACGTTGTTTGATCATGCAAAGATGTTGCGAATAATATCACGCATAGATTCAAATCTCTCCCGAACTCTGCGTGCCATTTGATGATGGAATCATCTTGCTGGAACGAAGGGAGCTCGATTCGCAGGTTTCTTATATTTTGGAAATGGTTCAGCGAATCGACCGCGGATTGGAACAACGCTCCATCGAATTTATTCGGCGGTGGCTTCCGAAAGAAGGATTTTGACAGGTAATTGAACAATTTTTTTGGCAAATTTTCGTTGGATTGCCGGTGAGGAAATGTGAGGAATATCGACGGCGTTTGTTGGACGACGGCGGAGAAACGCTTGGAGACTAGGTTGCAGATACAAAGCGATCTTGCATTGTTTAATTTGGTGAATATTAGGAGTAATAACTCGTCGGGGAGCCGATTAATGTGAACGACCTCTGCTTCTTCTCCGGCGGAAGAAGGTGGCGACGGTGGTGGTGATGATGACGGTGACGTCATTTTATTAATTTTCTCCACAGAAATTAAAAAGAAAATTAGGTTCCTCTTTCCCCATCTTCTAGGGCACAACTCACCGTAAAATACGCTATAGAAATCCCAAAATTCCTTTTTCTTTCTAAAAATATCACAAATCCTTTTTTCGTATTTAGTTTTTTATAGTATTTGTTTTTCCTCAAAATGATGTAATTTTTTTATCTTTCTAACCTCATGTTTGATATAGCAGCTTAATTGATAAATTAGTTGATAGTTGATAAGCTAACTGATAAACTATTTACGTTAAAAAATGTATATGACCAGGCAGTGGAAGAATGTAAATGACCAGAAATGACATGTTAAAAAATATAGTCAATTTTAAAATTTCGTAATATAATTAAAACAAATCATTAATAATATACTATGTTAATTAATATATAGATTTTTAATTTGATTATTACTGTGAATTTTGTCCAACAAAATACTAATTTTAGAAAGAAAAAAAATTATATTAATTAGTGATTTTAAATACCTTAACGTATAATATGAATACAAACTTGTCGATTTTACATATTTTAATTAATCAATAATTTTTCAAAAAAAGATAATGATAATAATTAATAACCTATAAATTACAATTTTGTATCACAAAATTTATTTATGATACAAGCACTAAATCAAAACTTAAATCATACCCAATCTAAATTGAACCTTAAATCAAACATCAATATAATCAATTATAGTGAAGGGGAATGGGTTACGTTGCAGGTTTCTCTCTATGAAACTTGGTTTTGTAAGTGTTAAAAATGGGAAACCTAAGGATAATAATAATAGTCAATATTTATATGAAGTTTTCGAAATTCTTTTTAATAATATCTGTAAATTATTTTACTCCAAAATAATTAAATACATGCATGAATTATGGAAAGAAAAAGGAATGGACGATGTATGACAAGTATGCATAAGAAAGTCAACATCTAAGGTGCAAAGTTAAGAATGATGGCTTTCATACAGTGTGTTAGGCGGGTTTTGAAGTGAGTATACCCGCAACCTTCTCGTGTTATTAGCCACTGTGATCTTTTGAAGAAATTGATACGGCCGACTTTTATACTTCCAAACCCGCTTGCTAAGTCGCAAAAAGAGATTTGGACGGTTTTAAATGCGGTTTCCAACCACGAATCAAAAGTGAAGCTCTCCATATTATTTTTCTAATTTTCTCCCAACAATTTAGAAGATTTCGGTAGCATTAATCTGTAATTTATCTTCATCGATTTCTCCGTTCTCAAGCATTGTAACATCGTCGATTATAGTGGACTTCTCGGCGGTCTCCTCCGCCCGTGGTTTTTCCCGTTTTGGGTTTTCCGCGTAAATCCGGTGTCGTTTTCTCCCGTATTTTATTTCCGTCAAGTTTACGTTTATTTTTGTGGTTGATTATTGTTACCGTTGAGAGATTCGAGTTTATCGTTTCCGCATTACAAACTCGTTTAGTTTATTTTGGATCTTGGGTTGATTTCGGTTAAGTTTCTACTCGATTCGATCTCTTTTTGTGGGGTTCGATCGAGTGTGGTGTGATCGGAATTTGCATCAAGTGGTATCAGAGCTCTCGGGTTTTGTCGATAGACTTCGTTTTGTGATTTCTCAATTGGGTTTTTTGTTCGATATGTCGACCATGAAGATCGATTTGTCGTTGCTTGATAGGAATACTTGGTTTCCTCTTTGGAAGATTAAAATGAGGGACGTGTTGATACAAATGGGTTTACATTGGTGTATCGAGGGACGTGATGCTATGCCCGCGGCATGGAACGAGGAGTTGAAGGATTAAAACGATTTGAGAGTTGTCGGTCCACAATACTATATCAAGTTTTATCAAAACAACACAATATGATTTACCAACCTGTATTGATTAATAACAATGGTTACAAGGTTTGATCTTTGAAGCTCTTGTGTGTTCTCTCTAGTTTTACACCTTAAGTGTGTGTGATAAAAGTGATCTGATCTTGTTAGAGAGTTGTTGATATATCAGATATGATATCTAGCTTCTAAGACACACTTCCTAATTGTCAGGATTGAAACTCAAACAAGAATTTAAATAACACACTCAGAAACTTATGTTAAAGAAGTTGCGGAAAAACACTTTAACAAAAAATCAATGGAACGGTATATAACAACTCAAATCATAAGTTTATATTGCATAAAACTTAATGATTACACACAAAACCTCAATTTGTTGAACAGGCTCAACAGACGTTCTATACTTCTCTATAGAAAGGATCTAAACTATTCTTGAGGTTAATTCTCTGTAAACAAAACGTATGAATACTTGTTAATTCTAACAAAGACTTCTATACTATATATACAGAGTTGATTACAAGATAATTATCAAAATAAAATTGATCTTCAGTATCAATACCATAATTATCTTCAACCTTATCTCCAGCTCATCTTTATCTTCAAGTCTTCTTTATCTTTAGAAGCAACACTAACCTTCTTTTAGCAGTATTAATCATTCAGCAGCATTAACATCCTCAGCAGTATTAATCCTTGAGCAGTACTAACCATGCTTGCAGTAGTAATCTTCAACAGTATTAACTACTAGCAGTACTAACTCTCCAAGCAGTACTAACTATTCAAGTAGCAGCACTAACTTTTCAAGCAGTATTAATTCTACTAACAGTATTAAAATTATAAGCAGTAGTAATACCTTTCAACTAGCAGTAGTATCCATCCTTAGCATATTCTGACCCAACAATCTCCCCCTAACTTAACTTTTCAGAATGAGAAGTTAAGTTCTTCAGCATATGGTCTTCATGATGCTTTCAACACTTCAGCTCAGTTGCCCAGATTTGGATCCAGTCCCAGACTTTGATTGATAATTCTTCTGACTACTATCCTGGCCATTTCTGAATCCTTTGAACATATCAGCTTTGCATTCAACATACCTTGCAACTTGACTTTGCTGTGATCATAGATTTTATCCACCAGGTAGTACTCATGATAAGCTCTGTCTACAGTGATGACATAGACTCCACACCTTTCAAACCACATCCAATTTTCTATTCTTTAGAATTTATTCTCCAGATGCAGATCTCTGACCACATGTTGAACTTTGCTAGGATCAAACATCATGCACAAGTACTCCATGGCTAATTTGATTAAGCTCATTTCAGCTCCTGTTAAGTCCTTTTCATACAGGCTCATTCCAATCTTGAACATTTCTTCTAAATCTGATCTGGAACAGCTTCTGATGAATTTTCCCCAAGTTGCATACACTTCAAACTGATCACCCATTCTTTTGATTCTGAAGTATTCTTTCCTGTTGTCCTTCAGAATATCCCAAAAGATAATTTCTGGTGCTTTCATAGAAATAGGATCAGCTTGTACTGGATCTTTATCTGTCACTGTCATGTACAAGTCAAACTGCTCATTAGATTGTTGATTGGACTGCTCTGGATTCTGCTCTGGCTCTGCTAAAGGTTCATCAGTAGGTTCTGCTTCTGCTTCTACTCTTTCTTCTTCAATTCTTGCCATTTTTGCCTTTGGCTTGGTGGCAATGGTTTTCTTTCTTTTGATTACTCCAATTTGATGAGCCAATGTCTCTTCTTTCTTTTCTTCTTTCTTTTCCTGGATAGGAGTTCCTTCTTCACTTTCAGGGAAGGATTGTTGTATGTTGAGATCATGCCTCTCTTTCATCTTCCTTTCAGCCTCTTCCCTTTGAGTGGAGTCCCCTTTCAGATTGGCCATCTCCTTTGTATACAGCTCTTCTATCCTACCATAGGGCATATTGGTAAACATTCCTTCAGGAATTCCAAGAGCTCCTTTTAGGAAGTTTATCATTTTCCTCCTCTCTTGATTAGCCAAAAATGTCTTTGAAGACTTTCTTTGCCTTTGCACAGCAGCTCTCTTTATTACTTTCTTAACAACAACAGGCTTTAAACTCCTTTGATATTCTTCATTCAACTTTTTATCCATATCCAATGCAAGCTCTCTGTCTTTGGCAGATTGAATTTCTTCCTCCTTTTTCATCTCTGGTTGAAGCTTTTTGGCCACTTCTTCATCCAACTCAATCTGTTTCTGTTTCTTCAATGGTTGCTCAGATTCAACCATCTTCTCATTTCCCTTCTTCTTTGCATCCTCCACACTGATCTTTTTCTTTTTCTGATCTAATCCTCCTTCTTTAATGACTACTCCCTTAGCCTTTTGAGTGGCCTTGGGAGTGTCAGTCTTTGCCTTTAATAAAGTATCTGCAATTTCTATTTCTTCAATAGTCAGCCATGTTTCTGCTGCAACTTTCTCTTTATTACTTTCTGTTGTTACTACTTCTGGTGTAGTAGTTACTGCTGCTGGTGTGGTTTCTACTTCTTTTGCTTTTGCTGCTGCTGGTTTAACTGTTTCTGCTGCTTTGTTACTTTCTGCTACTGTACCCAACTCCCCCTCAAATTTAGATTCCATGCCAACAGGACTTTGTTTCTCCCCTTCAGCTTGTCTCTCCCCCTTGTTGAAATCATCTCCCCTTTTCTTCAATACATACTGCTTTCTTTTCCTTTTCTGCACCAACCTCAAAACCATCTTCTTTAGTTTGGTAATCTGCACTTGTTGAGACAGAATCACCAGTTTCATCTCCTCTATATCAGCACCCTGTTTGAGGACATCAAGATTGATATTGTCCATAGTTTCCATCAATTCCTCTTAGTTATATCTGTCCTCACCTCCTTTGGGTGTGTTGACCACCCTTAAAGGATCCTTGGATCTTTTAGTAGAGGTCTTCTGCCTAGCAGAAGCACCCTCTACCCCCTTGGTTTCTTGGCACCTGGGACCTTTGGATGATTGCTCACCCAAAGTTGCCATGGGGAAGGTCTTAGAGATGTTCACACTGTCCTGCCCTGCACTTTGTGCAAAGTCAGTAGTGTGAGCCTTACTGCCCATATGCTCTTCCTTCTCCTTATTGAGCACCTTTTTGGGGTTGGGAGACACCCCTGTGGTTTCCCTTTGGATATTCTCTAATGGAGAATGCTCCATTAGAGGGCTTGAAGGCTTTGGGGGTGAAGGTACAAGAAGGGAAGAAACCTTCTTTACCTTTTTCCTTATATAGATTTTGGTGATGGGGGATGTGGGCTTTACAATAGGAATCTGAGGAGGATTACTAGAAATTAGTGGTGTGGGTAGGTCATCAGTTTGGTTGTCTGATGAGGGCTTTGACACTGATGCCTCACCATGGGAATGTGACACACCCATCATTGTAGAGAACAATGGGGTGTTTTGGCCAGAAAAGTCATTGGAGGGCCTTTTCATGTTTGAGAATACCTTCCCTTTGGGAGGTTTTGGTACATACACCTCTTGAAAAGAGGGTAGATCCGTCAATTCCTTTAGTATAATCTCTTGTACAAACCTAGGATACATATAAAAGCTTTTGGATTTGGTATCCAGGTTTGACATAAAATCATTGAAAATCATTTGTGAGAAATTAAACTTTCTAGAGGTAGCTAAGCAGACCAAAGCATAAGCTACGGTACTGCTAAACTCACTCCATCCAGTTGTTTTTCGTGAAATGCAATGTTGTAGGGTATGAACAAAAAATCTCCACTGTGGTGAAAATCTGTTCTTGAAAAACTTGAATACATCCGTGGGACCTTCATACCCCATATTACTAAGAGTTTGGAAAAGATCTTCCTTAGGTAAAGAGGTTATACCTGAGGCATCATCTAAGCGTAGATGGATACGAATACACTCCTCTGAGATGGTCAGGGGTTTATCACACACCCTTGTTTGAATGACCTGATTGCCCTCTTCAGATTGAATAGCAGCATTGGCCCAGAACTGTCTTTGATGTTCCACATAGATTGTGGGATTGACAGTTAGAGCGTGGGCAATGTGTGAGGATTTGAGGAAATCCACTATGGCATGGAAACCTTCAGCTTGCTTTGGTTTCTGCAACATGGCGAGCTCGTTGTGTTCATCAAAGAATGCTCGTCCTGCCATCGTTCTGGTTAATGCTAGCATTCGAATCGTGACTAGGGTTGACACTGGTAAGCAAGAAATCGAGAGAGAGAAAAAGAAGCAATGGAAGTTCAAAGAGCCGTTTGTATTTTGGCGGTCACAAAGGGTATTTATAGGTGGATGGTTTCAGTTAGAAGCAGTACTAAGTACCCTAGCAATATTAACGGACTCGCAGTATTAACTCATATTAGCAGTAGTAACACATACTGGCAGTACTAACACGGACTAGCAGTATTAACACAGACTAGCAGTATTAACACATACCAGCAGTAGTAACACTGATTAGCAGTATAAATAAGGCAAGCAGTAGTAACTTTGCACTGGCAGTATAAACCACCTAGCAGTAGTAACCATACTTGACCATTTTTGAAAAGTTATCATGAGTAATATAGCGAGCAGTATGAACTGATTTAGAAGTACCAAGTATCCATTTGAAGCAATCTGAAACACTGAAACACACAAGGTTAGTAGCACCATGCACAATACAATATGAGAAAGTAGACAGGAAGGAATCTATACAGGTACATGAGATAAAAGATAATAGGCTTATTCAGAGTTTATCATGCCCACACTTGTGACCAAAAATGTGAATCTACCCACATCAAAAGCTTTTGTGAATAGATCAGCAAATTGGTTACTTGTATGGACTTTCACAACCTGAATTAGCTTCTTTTCATTACAGTCTCTGATAAAATGATACCTGATTTCTATATGCTTTGTTTTGGAGTGTTTGAATGGATTATTAACAATGCTAATAGCACTGTTGTTATCTATGAAGATTGGAGTGTGAAGAAAGGTCATACCATAGTCCAACATTTGATTCTGAATCCAGAGTTCTTGAGAACAGCAGCTTGCAGCAGCTATGTACTCTGCTTCTGTTGTAGATGTGGAAACTGTGGTTTGTTTCTTGCACTGCCATGATACTAGTCTTGCACCCAAAAACTGACATCTCCCTGAAGTTGACTTTCTATCCAAATTTGCACCACCCAAGTCACTGTCTGAATAGGCAAGTAGGTCAAATGGTGAGTCATGAGGATACCAAAGACCCAATCTAGGTTGGCCTTTGAGATATCTGAATATCCTCTTGACTGCTTGGAAGTGTGACTGCTTAGGCCTTACTTGAAATCTTGCACACACATAAACAGGAAACATGATATCTGGTCTTGAAGCAGTGAGATACATGAGGGAGCCAATCATGGATCTGTAGTGATGAACATCCACATCCTCCCCCTCAAGATCTGCAGTGATCTGTTTGTGTGTCTCCATGGGTGTGCTTGCAGGATTTGAGTCTGAGAATCCAAACTTATTAAGAATGTCCTGCACATATTTGGATTGGCTTATAAATATCCCATCTTTCTTCTGCTTAACTTGTAGCACTAGGAAGAAGGTAAGTTCACCCATAGAACTCATCTTGAATCTCTTGTGCATCAAATCTTCAAAATCTCTGCACATTTGATCTTTTGTGGATCCAAAGATAATATCATCCACATAGATTTGCACTATTAGGATGTCCTTCTTCTTCCTCTGAATGAACAGAGTCTTGTCTATGATTCCTCTTTGAAAACCATTTCCCAAGAGATAGGTAGACAGAGTGTCATACCATGCCCTTGGTGCTTGATGTATCCCATAGAGTGCCTTCTTCAATTTGTAAACTCTGTCAGGATGCTTTGGATTTTCAAATCCTGGAGGCTGACAGACATACACTTCTTCTTCAATTTTTCCATACAGGAAAGCACTCTTTACATCCATCTGATAGACCCTGAACTTCATGAAAGAAGCATAGGCTAAAAATAGCCTGATTGCCTCTATCCTGGCCACTGGTGCAAATACTTCTTCATAATCAATACCCTCTTCTTGAGTATACCCTTGTGCCACTAGTCTGGCTTTGTTCTTTATTACTATTCCTCTCTCATCTTTCTTGTTCCTGAAGATCCATCTTGTACCAATTGCTCTGTGTCCTTTTGGAAGATCCACCAGATCCCATACATCTTGCAGTACAAACTGCAGTAGCTCCTCTTGCATTGCTTCTATCCATCTTGGATCCTTCATTGCATCAAATGCCTTTTTGGGTTCAACCTGTGATAGAAAGCAAGATAATAAACCTGATTGTAGATCTTTCAATCCCCATATCTTGCTTTGTTGCCTTGTGATCATTGGAGAATTGATTTCACCAATCACTAATTGAGGAGGATGATTCTTCTGAGTTCTTGTAGCATTGACATCCTCCTCATTAAGATTGATTTCAATATTGGTGTCATTCTTTTCTGGAGTGCTTCCACCATACACTGAAGAATCATCATATGTGTCATCCTCTTCCAAAACTGGCATCTCAAGACCTTTGATTCCTGAATCTAAGGGCTGATCTTCCTTTTCACCTCTGCCCTCTTCATTCTGAGTTGGTTCAGTGTCCTTTGAATCTGAAGTATCTTTCTTATCTTGGTCACAGAATTCAACAGGATCTGCAGTAAGTGTTGGGAACAACACAAACTCTTGTCTTTGTACTTGTGTCGTTTCTGTCCCTGTTCCTGCATTATGCTCATCACTGAAACCCAAAGAATTAGTCAGTGAATCAATGTCAAATAGCCAATCAGGACCTGAACCAAGTTGATTTGGTGTGTTCTCATTGCATTTGACATTGTCACTTTCCTCAATAATCCTAGAAGAGGTGTTAAAAACTCTGTAGGCCATACTTTGAGATGAATAACCAACAAGAAACCCATCCTCAGCTTTGCTATCAAACTTGCCTAGGTGAATTTTGGTATTGAGAATTGTGCAAGGACACCCAAATGGTTTGAAAAATCCAATAAAATGTTTCTTCCTTTTAAAAAGCTCATAAGGTGTCTTGTCATGGGATTTTACTACTAGAACTCTGTTTTGAACATAGCAGGCATGCTTCTGCCCAAAAAGTAATTGGAAGTTTTGAATCTTCCAACAGAGATCTAGCAGCTTCTATCATAGTCCTATTTCTCCTTTCAGCAACACCATTCTGTTGAGGAGTTCTAGGAGCACTGTATTGTTTCTCAATGTCTTTTTCCTCACAAAAGTTGTTTAGGTCATTATTTTTAAATTCATTTTCATTATCAGACCTAATGACTTTAACTCTTAGATTTGTTTGGTTTTCAATTCTAAGAACAAAGGATTTGATCAGTCCACTTGTCTAATCCTTAGTCCTCAGAAAATAGACCCAAGTGAATCTAGAGAAATCATCAACAATAACCAAGCAGTAGGATTTCTTACCAATACTCATCACATTTGTAGGGCCAAACAGATCCATATGCAGTAAATTAAGAGGTGAAGAGATTGTATTTATCTCTTTGGACTTATGAGAAGTTTTGTGCTGTTTTCCTTTAAGACATGCAACACAATGATCATCACATGAAAATACCTTTTGTGGCAAACCTCTTACAAGGTTGTTTTTCACAAGTTTGTTCATTGTTTTAAAGTTCATGTGACACATCCTTCTGTGCCAAAGAGACGATTCATCTAAAGAGGCTTTTGAAAATAAACAGTTTAAAGATGAATCAGAAGCTACACTCTCCAAGTCTAAGCAATAAACATTGTCCTTTCTAGGAGTTCTAAGTAGTATCATATTTTCATCAACTACCTTGAACCCTGGAGCAAGGATAATACATTCAGTATCAGTGAATAATATGCTATGTTTCTTGTCACAGACCTGTGATACACTTAACAGGTTGTATCTCAATTGCTCAACATAGTATACATCCTCAAATGTCATCTTCCCTTTTGACACATTACTTTTCCACTTATCTTACCACCTGCTGGATTATCACCAAAAGCAACATATCCTCCATCAATTCTTTTGAAGTTTTGAAGGGAGGACATGTTACCTGTCATGTGCCTGGAACAACCACTATCAACATGCCAAATGCTCCTTCCCTTGAACTGTTGGTTGCCCTGCACATTTAATAAAGCAGCTAGTTTTTAAAAGGAACCCAAGCCAAAGTGGTCTTGGGTTTTCCATTATCATCAACATATTCATATTCAGACTGGATGAGATTATCACACTGAGAAATCTTATTGCTTGAATACTTTGTCAGAATAATAGGTCTATTACTGGAAGCAGTACTAACTTGATTGGCAGTAATAACTTTGTTAGCAGTACTAACATCATTAGCAGTACTAATTGGGTTAGCAGTACTACTTTGTTAGCAGTACTAACTGGGTTAGCAGTAGTATTGCTTGCAGCAACATTATTTTTGTCAGCAGTACTATTTGAAGTAGCAACACTAACAGATTTCTTTACTTTTGGAACCCAAACCTGGACAAAGTTGTTTGCTTTCTTTGTCTTTAAGTTACTCCTAGACTTATTTGGAGTATTTTTCTTTGAATTAGCAAACTTATTCAGAGCATGAGATTTTACAGGTGCACTATTCTCAGCCATATGATTCTTTATTTGCTTCCTATAACCAACAGGATTTTGTATATTTCTTTGAAAAGTGATACTTTGGTTAATAGGATTGAAATAACAGTGTTTGGCTAGATGATTTAACTTGCCACAGATAAAACAAGGCTTTGGTCTGTTAATTTTTCTCAGATCAATTCCTTGTTTTAAAGCCCACTGATTATTTCTATTTCTTTGATTTCCCCTTGTTTTATCAAGTTTTTGGGGCTGAATCTGTTTACAAGTACAGGGATTAACAACAGTGGTTTGCATGTAATGAACTCCCTGTGCCTTTCCCTTCCCTCTCTTAGAGGTCTCATCCTTTTCATTCTTAACAGTCTCTTCCCCAGACTTTACTTTCTCACTCTTGACAAAAGGTTTACCCCCTCTTTCATTTGTCAGTATGTGGTTTTCTAGGAGAATATCTTTTTGGTCTTTCTCCTTCTTACTCTCAGAGTCCTCTTCTTCAGAATCTGCTTCAATCACTACTTTGTCTAAAGGATCTACTTCAGTGGCTCCTTCAGGTAATTCCTTCTTGTCCTGTCTTTCTAAGAGATCAGAGGTGGGAGGAATATAGTTATTGTTGTAAGGTGGAGGTGTGGTGTTGTAGCCTATTCCTCTTCTAAGTTTGTCATGGACTTGAGATTTTAAGAGTGAGTCCATTGCTTTAGAAGCATTGGAATATTTCTCAATGTCCAGCTTTGCTTTCTCAAAATCACTCCTTATCTTCTCACATTCCTCTTTAGACTTTTTAAGCTTAACCTCTAACTGATTTTTCTCCCACTTCCAGTAGTTTGTATCATAGGAATGTTGAAGTTCATTAGCCTGGTAAGACTTAATTTTTTCTTCAAACCTCTCAACAATCAGAACATACTCTCTTCTATCTTTCTCTAACCTTTTAAGGTCATCACACATACTCTGATTGTGATCCCTGTACTTTTTAACAGTTTCAATACAGGTTTTAGAGCAAAGATTAGAAGTTACCTCTGTGGGAATATCAATGCTTGCTGACTCTGAAACTTTAGCCATTAAAGCTTGATTCTGAACTGCTTCTTCTGCTTGGTCACTCCAGTCAAATCCCATTCCTTCTTGAGAAACAAGAGCTTGAGAAGACTTCCTACTGTTGAAGCTAGTGGACTGTGATGGTTGATGGTTGCTAGTATGTTGTTGAGGCATTCCACTTCTGCATTCTCTTGCAAAGTGCCCCAACTTGTGACACTTGTAACATTCAACCTTGGATTTATCAAATCCAACCCCATCTTCTCTTTTCTGAGCAAAGTTGTTCCTTCCAGTCCTTTTGATGAATCTTTTTACCCTCATAGTTAGCATAGCCATCTGCCACTTGATATCCATCTCTTCTAGATCATCAGCATTTATCTGTTTTAGATCATCATTAATTAGAGTGGAATTAGCATGACTGGCTAGAAAAGCTTCTAACACAGAGTCATTGGATCCATCTTGCTTTGATCCATGGGCAACACTAACTGATTCTGTATTAGCAGCAGAATCAGTAGAGGATGATAAAAGAGCAGCATTGTATGAGTATCCAGAGGGCCTATTCTTTGCTTCTACCTCTGCTTCAAACACCCTAAGGTCATTATAGAGGTCATCCAATTCCTTGTCCTCCAATTGGTCATTCTGTCTGAAGGAGACAGTGTACATAGTCCATTCATCACCAAGAGATCTTAGAAATTTTCTGTTAACATCATCTTGATCAATCTGGACATCCACAGTAGCCAATTCACCAATTAGCTTATTAAATCTATCAAAAGTTTGAGTCATGGACTCATTCTTTGTAGACATGAAGTTTTAATACTGCTGCTTTAGGATGACCTTCTGATTTCTCTTGGTACTTTTAGTACCAGAAAATCTTTTCTCCAGAGAATTCCAAAGAATTTGTGCATCAGAACAGTTGCAGAATTGATGTTGGTACTCATTAGGTATAGCAAAAAGCAGAGTGCTCAAGGCTTTCATCTCTGTCTGCCTCAACTTCCTTTCTCCATCTGTCTTTGGTGGAGGTCTCTTTCCTTCTACATCCATCTTTCCTCCATCAGAAGGACCATTCTCAATGATGTCCCACATTGAGAAGTCTGTGAGAAGAATGTACTGCTTGATTCTGATCTTCCACATGTCAAACTCATTGGGTTTGAGCATGGGAACCTTTGATACCAAAACACTGTTGCTTGAACTGTCCATGATTAAAGGTTTATGGATTTTCAGGCTCTGATACCACTTGTCAGGATCGAAACTCAAACAAGAATTTAAATAACACACTCAGAAACATATGTTAAAGAAGTTGCGGAAAAACACTTTAACAAAAAATCAATGGAACAGTATATAACAACTCAAATCATAAGTTTATATTGCATAAAACTTAATGATTACACACAAAACCTCAATCTGTTGAATAGGCTCAACAGACGTTCTATACTTCTCTATAGAAAGGATCTAAACTATTCTTGAGGTTAATTCTCTCTAAACAAAACGTATGAATAATTGTTAATTCTAACAAAGACTTCTATACTATATATACATAGTTGATTACAAGATAATTATCAAAATAAAATTGATCTTCAGTATCAATACCATAATTATCTTCAACCTTATCTCCAACTCATCTTTATCTTCAAGTCTTCTTTATCTTTAGAAGCAGCACTAACCTTCTTTTAGCAGTATTAATCATTCAGGAGCATTAACATCCTCAGCAGTATTAATCCTTGAGCAGTACTAACCATGCTTGCAGTAGTAATCTTCAATAGTATTTACTACTAGCAGTACTAACTCTCCAAGCAGTACTAACTATTCAAGTAGCAGGACTAACTTTTCAAGTAGCAGTATTAATTCTACTAGCAGTATTAAAATTACAAGCAGTAGTAATACCTTTTAACTAGCAGTAGTATCCATCCTTAGCATATTCTGACCCAACACTAATCAACTTGCAATATTAAACTATTAAACTAAACTAATAATATCTAGATAGTTAGATATTATATAACTAACTAAACAAAACAAAATAACAAACTAACAACTAACTAACTAGTTACTTAGAAACATTAAAATACAATAAAACAAACTTTGACATTTTATTACAAACGACATTAGACTTATATTTAAGAGTCGACTTTTCTGCATTAGCTTCAGATTGCGATCCTCAGATTGGATAATCTTGAATCCAATGAGACTGTGCTCTAACAATCTCCCCCTTTGGATCAAGATCATTCTAAAAAGATTTATCCAATAGATCTGTTTAATTCAATCTTCTTCTTTTTCAGCTCAGAAGATGCAATCTCCTTCTTAGCTCAGAATGCTTTAGTAAAGTATCTTCAAAGAAAATTTATCTGAAATCAACATGTCTTCAGAATACTTTGATCTCGCATTTCTTGATTAGCTTTTCTCTTCTCCAATGTCTTGTAATGTAATGGACTGGACATTTCTTCAAGCTTTAGATTCTCCCCCTTTTTGATGAAAAGTGCAACGACTTCATCAAAACTTTGAGTAAGAAATGTCTTTCAGTTGGAGCCCCTGATCCGTCAATTCAAAAGATATTCATCCAGATCTTTTCAAATCCAGACAAAATAGTCGTGTAACACCTGAATCAACTAATGAATCAGTTAACATGCCTGTCAGAAACACTAAGTCACTGTGTGTAACGAATACACATTGGAAAGGAGTTGTTTGATGTTGACTCCCCCAGGGCTTCCATTTAATCATCGAAACACCACAAAGGTAATTTCTATAAACGTTATGACAAAGAAACTAATTCCTTGTGTGTTCGTGCTTGTGATAGAAAGAATTAAGCACTTGATGATTGCTTATAGGCTCAAAATTGTGTAAACCACTGAGACAACAGTAAGGTAAACACAGACTCAATGTGCATGATTGAAGTGCGAAGGTGGGGCAGACTTCCTTCTTTTCAATATCCAGATTTTCCAAATGAAAATCAGATAGCAAATGTGCTGCATCCCCTTAGAAAATGTGAAACACTTTCTTGTTAAGAAGAAAATGAGTAGTTGGTGAGGTTTGATCAAGAGTTGGCATGGGCTAGTTGCCTGTTTCAATAATGTTCACCAAAGAATTGTGAAACACTAGAAATGTGGCTGCCCGACTCAGAAAAAGTTGGTGCAGAGTTGTGATATTCTTTTAACTCTGTTCTCACACGCTCTTTCTTTTAAACATTTTGCTCACTCTAATCACACTCATTTCTTTTGACTTTTCACACCCAATCACTATGGATTAACTTCTTGGGTAGAAATCACTGGTTAACGTGATTCCATAGAAGTTGTGTTAATTCCTAGCACAATGATCCTTGTTTTCCTAGTATGCATATGATGCTCAGATTGGTTTAACTATTTCAGTTAAACAACAATGTTGATCTTGAAAACATTTAAAGTCACACTTCCAATTCATGAATTCGTGTTGAGAATCGGGAAGTGGTTTGAACATTTAGAACAACGTTTTCTATGATTGAAAGTTGTCCACTTATCAACCATATATGAGATTAAGATAAAGGATTGTACCTTAACGTGCGATCTTATATCTCATGAAGCTAAGCTTAAAGTCATAAACATATGAACTTGTAAGCATCTCTCAAAAATTCTGCAAAAGTCTTATGTCAAAGTCAAAGCAAATTTATTCACTTAAATTGAAAAGACAAAAAGCAGTAAAACGATTAAAGTATGAGTCCTGATCAGAAATAATCAGAAGTCATCACCTTTACTCCCCCTGAAATTATGCATCAGTACATTATCAGTGTTAAAGATATGCATAAAATTTCAGACAAATATGCACTCCCCCTTGAAGGTTGATTTCCTCATTCGAGTATCGGAGTACAATCTCTTATCAGCAATGGAGTAAGGTCTTTTGATCATTGAAGTACGAGTCCTAAACTGTTGTGTTTAGAAGTCAAACTTCATTGAAGTTCGGGTTCTAAGTTGATTTACTTAGAAGCCTTTGATATTTTGTCATTGAAGAACGAGTCCTGATCTGTACATAATCAGAAGTCGATATTCTTTAAAGTTCGGGTCTTGAGCTGATTTACACAAGAACCATTTTAATTTTTTTTATTTATTTTTTAACGATTCCCTACTGCTCACGAATCTGATCATCTCATATCAACTATAAAACAGAATTGTGACAAAAAACAAGCGATGATTCTTGGAGTTTAAGCAATTGATACCGATTTCAGTAGCGCATCAATGTAATCCTTCAGCTTTGCTTTTGTAATTGCACCTTCCCTTCTGCTTTCTGGAATTTCTTTCCCATCTTTGAACACAATCAAAGCAGGTAATCCGTACACCTTGTACTCTTCTATTAGCTTTGGATTTGAGTCGTGATCGATTTTTACAACCAGTAGTTTATCTTCGTATTCCTGTGCTATGGATTCAATGGCAGGAGCGATTAACCGACAAGGTCCGCACCAACTCGCAATAAACTCGACAAGAACAGGACGGTCAGATTTCAACACTACCTCTGAGAATTGGTCTCGTTTATCTCCGTAACTCCACATTTGATCTCCAGTGTACGAGGAAGAGGAAGATGAAGATGAAGAATGTTTGAATGAGTGATTGAGTTTTCTCCCTCCACCATGATTGCGGAATAAGGGCTTTCGGATGAACGGCGTCGTACCTGGAGAGCAACAACCGGTGTAGAAGAAGGAATTGGAAGAACGGAGAGGAAGGATCCGTTGCCGGCAGACGATATTCTACAAGATGTGTGTGACGAGACTACTACGGCTGGAATGTGGGCGAAGTTAGATAATCTGTTGATGACCAAGAGTTTACCCAACAAACTCCACATGAAACAAAGGTTATATACTCATCGATTACAGGAGGGTGGCTCCATTATCGAACACATCTCAACGTTCAAGGAGATTGTTGAAGACTTGAAGAACTTGGATGTGTCGTACGATGAGGAAGACTTGGGTTTGATTCTCTTGTGTTCGTTGCCACCGTCATTCGCTAACTTCATGGATACCATTATTTATAGTCGATATTCGTTGTCATTGGAGGAGGTCTATGCATCTTTGAATGCAAAGAACAGGATGAAACAGATTGCTAATGTTACTAAGGCGGCCGAAGGCCTTACTATCAGAGGGAGACAATCGGAGAGAGATTTCAAGAGCCCGGGGATATCAAGGTCGAAATCCAAGGTCAAGAGAAAATTTTGCAACTTTTGTAAGAAGAAGGGTCACGTTATTGATGAGTGCTACAAGTTACAGAACAAAAACAAAGACAAAGGAAAAGGGTATTCTAGCCAATCTCACGCGGATGTAGCCGAAGATGATACGGGTGATTTGATGGTTGTGACGGATGACGTGAAGGCTTCACCACCCGAGTGGATTCTTGACTCGGGATGTACCTACCACATGTGCCCAAACCGTGACTGGTTTTCCACTTATGATCCTTGCTCGGGGTCAGTTCGGGTTGGAAATGGTGCTTTATGTAAGATAGTGGGTCAAGGTAATGTCCGAATCAAGATGTACGATGGGGTCATTCGAACTTTGGGTAACGTTAGACATGTACCCGAGCTTAAAAGGAACCTGGTTTCACTTAGTAATCTTGACATCAAAGGCTACAAGTTCATCGGTGAAGGTGGAGTTATCAAAATGGTTAGAGGTAATCTTGTCTATTTGAATGGCACTAGGCAAAGTGCGGATTTGTATGTTCTGGAGAGAACTACCATCATGGGAGATGCTCAAGTACCTTCATCGGCTCTTTCGAATGTTGATAAAACAAAGTTGTGGCACATGAGACTCGGACACATGAGTGAAGCCGGTATGATAGAGTTGAGCAAAAGGAAGCTTTTAGGTAGCCAAGCAATCGAGAAGCTCCCATTCTGTGAGCATTGTGTATATGGGAAGCAAAAGAAGGTGTCATTCTCGAGCTCAACTCATACAACCAAGGCGATTCTCGAGTACGTGCATTCTGACCTATAGGGACCGGCGAGAGTACCGTCACATGGTGGTGATGTTTACATGTTGACGATTATCGATGACTACTCGCGTAAGGTATGGGCTTATTTCTTGAAACATAAAAATGATGTGTTTGCTACCTTCCGTGATTGGAAGACGATGATAGAAAAGCAAACCGACAAGCATGTCAAATATCTCCGGACTGATAATGGTCTAGAGTTTTGTTCGGCGGAGTTTAATGCCTTTTGTACTAGTCAAGGCATTACTAGACACCATTCGATGGTTCACACTCCCCAACAAAATGGTGTGGTGGAACGCATGAACCGAACGATCATGGAAAAGGTTCGGTGTATGTTGTCAAACTCTGGTTTGGCAAAAGCGTTTTGGGCCGAAGCCGCATCAACAGCTTGTTACATTATTAATCGTTCTCCCTCATATGCCCTTGACAAAAAGACACCTATTGAGGTGTGGTCGGGCAAACATGGTAATTATTCTGACTTGAAGGTATTTGGATGTCCCGCTTATGCCAAAGTGGTCAATGGTAAACTTGAGCCGAGAGCCGTTAAATGTATATTTCTGGGTGTCAAAGCCGGTGTAAAAGGTTTCAGGTTATGGTGTCCGGAGACCCGAAAGACCATCGTGAGTAGGGATGTCACTTTTGATGAAAGCTCTATGTTGTGAAAGCCTTCCGTTTTCGATCAACCGAAGGTAGATGTTCCGTGTTGTTCTGAAGGGTCTCGAGTGGAGGTGGAGCTACCAGTTGGTTCTAAGACGACGCCTTCTACTGTCTCACAGTCGTCTTCGCCTTCGTTGTCTAATGGTGAGGATGATGGTGCTTCTAATTCGCCACCATCCGAGCCACAACCTTGTATTGCCAGGGATCGAGGTCGAAGACAGATAGTCCGTCCTGAATGGTTTGCTGAAGTTGAGGTGGTAGCTTGTGCGTTTAGTGTTGCCTTCGAGATGGAGTCAGTTGAGGATCCGTCTACATATATGGAAGCGGTTGATTCTGAAGATTCAGAAAAGTGGATTGTGGCAATGCATGATGAGATGGAGTCCCTACATAAAAATGGTACTTGGGAGCTCGTTCCTCTTCCCAAAGGTAAAAAGGCGATAAAGTGCAAATAGATCTACAAGAAGAAGGAAGGGATATCGGATGTAGAGCCTCCCAGATATAAGGCTCGGCTTGTGGCGAAGGGATTCAGTCAGATTCCATGTATTTATTTCACGGATATTTTTTCACCTATAGTCAAGCATTCTTCTATACGTGCATTATTGAGCATTGTAGTTTTGCATGATCTTGAGCTTGAGCAGTTAGATGTTAAAACTGCATTTCTGCATGGTGAGTTGGAAGAAGACATTTATATGGATCAACCTCAAGGTTTTGTGAGTGTTGGTCAAGAGGATTTGGTTTGTCGGCTAAAGAAGTCTTTATATGGTTTGAAGCAATCGCCACGACAATGGTACAAAAGGTTTGACACTTTTATGACTTCACATGGTTTCTCACGTTGTTTATATAACAGTTGTATTTATATAAAGAGATGTGAAGATGGTTCCGTTTGTCTACCTATTGCTATATGTGGACGATATGCTCATAGCTTCAAAGAACAAAGAAGACATCCAAGAGGTCAAGGATCAATTAAATTCGGAGTTTGAAATGAAGGACATGGGCAAAGCTCGAAAAATTCTTGGCATGGAAATTTCAAGAGACCGAAAGGCGGGAACTTTGACACTTAGTCAAAGAAGCTATATCGAGAAGGTGTTGAAGAGATTCAACATGGATGGCGCCAAAACGGTAAATACTCCTATTGCTGCTCATTTCAAATTATCTGCACGTCAATGCCCCACTTCTAATGAAGAAAAAGAATATATGTCTCAGGTTCCTTACTCTAGTGCGGTTGGGTCATTGATGTATGCGATGATCTGTACGAGACCAGACTTAGCCTATGTTGTGAGCATGGTGAGTCGTTATATGGCTAATCCGGGTAAAGAGTACTGGAAGGTGGTTCAATGTGTTCTCCGGTACCTATTGGGTACTAGAGATTATTTCTTGTGTTTTGGGACTTCAAGAGATGATGTTCAAGGGTATGTTGATTCTGACTATGGTGGAGATATGGATGTTCGACGCTCTCTTACCGGGTATGTGTTTACTATAAGGTCATGTGCCATCAGTTGGAAGGTCGTTCTTCAACCGACGGTTGCTCTTTCTACAACTGAGGTTAAATACATGGCCGTTACCGAGGGTTTTAAAGAGGCGATATGGCTTAAAGGCTTGTTCAATAGCCTTAGCGGTGATAAGCTCACGGTGGACTCGGTATTCTGCGATAATCAGAGTGCCATATTTTTGACGAAAGATCAAATGTTCCACGAGCGCACAAAGCATATTGATGTGCGATTTCATTTTATAAGAGAGGTCATTGCTAAAGGAGACTTCAAAGTGAGGAAAGTTTCTACTCATGTTAATCCGGCCGATATGATGACCAAAGTTCTTCCGACGACTAAGTTTGGTTTGTTTACAAACTTAGTCGGAATCCGTGGTTTGGAGTAGCCCGTGGAGGGCCGGCGGAGGAGGTATGTGCTTGTTAATCCACTTTCGAGAAGTCATAATTAATTTCACTATTTTCATGTCAATGATGTGTTTTTTAAGCTTGTGTTGGAGCTTTGTTTCATGAAGATGAAAAGTTTTTGGGATGATATAATTTTGGAGTAAAAAGGTGGATATTGTAAATTATTTTACTCCAAAATAATTAAATGCATGCATGAATTATGGAAAGAAAAAGGAATGGACGATGCATGATGTTAGGACTGAAAGTCCTATGTGTTGAAAGTGGTATAAAGCATTTATCAGGGTTCGTAATGTAATTATTCTAAAGTTTATTTAATAGTTGGGCCCAAGCCCATAAGCCCATTGGTTTGTAATCGCCTAATATATAAAGGCATATTTATCTCATTAATTAGGTTAGTCAGTTTTAGAGTTTAAGTCTCATAATTTTCAGATCTCTAGTCAATAGGTTTACTTTTCTCTGATCATAAATTCTTTCTGTAAACCTGTAACCTTTGATTGAATATTAATCATATGACTAGAGGTTGTGGCTATACAATTGTTCATCTTGATAATTTACTGTTGATTGCACTGTACTGGGATCCACAATTGGTATCAGAGCAAAAAGACTGAAAGTTTGATCCAAAAAGGTGTGTCTGAAACTCTTTAATCGATTATTTGTTTTATTCAGTTTTATATGTATTAATCGATTATTTGCTTTTTTAATCAGGGTTGAGTTCAGTCGGTTCAGTAAGTTTGATTTCTTGATTTTTCTGATTTAATCTATTGTTTTTGTTTGATTATTTGTTGATCTGGGTCGATTTATGTGATATATTTGTTTTCTGCAAATCTATCTGTTTTTCTGCAAATCGATACTGTGCCTTTAAGAAATCAAAAGAGTTTATTATCGGTCGATGTTTTCTGAGTTCATTGGTCTGATTGTTTCTGAATTGTCTATCGGTCACTGGTGTTTTCTGCAAAATCAATTTTCTTTATCGGTCGAAATATTGTTCTTGGGTTTATCGGTCTGTTTGGGTTTATCTGCATATTTGGTTGAGTCTGCTTAATTGCTTGTTGAATTCGATTTATGGGTTTGATTACGATCGAATTCCAGAATTCATCGAGTTTATCGGTCTGTTCATCGATTTTATCGGTGATTAATCCTATCTTCTATCGGTTCTGTGATTATCTGTTTATCGGTTCGATATCGACCGGCATATTGACCGGTATATTGTTGGACCGGTGTATTGTGTTGACCGATATCCTTTGTCGATCGACCGGTACCTTGTCGATCGACCGGTACCTTGTTTTACCGGTTCACTCTTTCGACCGGTACCTTGTTTTACCGGTTCACCCTATCGACCGATACCTTGTCTTGACCGATAAGCTTTGGCGACCGGTAAGTTGTTGACCGATATAGTGCTTGACCGGTACATTGTCTTGACCGGCACTCTTTGTCGACCGGTACTCCTTGTTTGACCGATATCTATTCGACCGAACCCTTGTCCTGACCGGTATCCTGTGATACCGGTAGTTTGCCCTGACCGATATATTGGTTGACCGATACTCAGCGGTCGACCGATAACCTTTGTGGACCGGTATCTCGTATCGACCGGTCTCTCGTCTCGACCGGACACTTGCTTCAACCGGACTTACATTTGCGCCACCCCTTGCTCGCGCAAAGCTTACTTTGCGCCACCCATTGGTCGCGCAAATCTCACTTCGCGCGACCCGAACCTCGCGCAAACATATATATATATATAGATATATTGTTCTGTTTTGGATCATCCTGTTTGTCTCACGATCATTACAGTGCAGTTAAGATTAAATTTAAACCCGTTCAAGTATTATCTATTATCAAGTTTTTTTTTTCCAAAAAGCTTGAATTAGATAAGTCAAGATGGAACATTATGCTGAAGTTCAAGAGCTCAAATTAGAGAACAAAAATCTTGAACTATTTGTTGCTTTCTACAAAGAGAGATCAGAACTTTATAATAATGAAAGCAACATACTGAAAGAAGAAGTTAGTGCATTAAAGGCAATTAATGAAGATCTTCTAAAAAAGACTTCTGGGCAGAATAATGAGAAAATACTGAGTTTGGAAGCTGAGAACTCTAAGCTAAAAGGAAAGATTTCTAATTTGGAAGCTAAAACTCAGCAAACAGTCTCTGTTGAAAGATATGAGGAAAAGATCTCTAAACTGAAAGATGCAAATGCCGATCTTCAAAATAAAATGTCTGATTCGGAGCAAAAGCATGCTAAAGATAAATCCGAATTTGAGAAATCATTTGCAAAGAAGTTCTCAGATTTTTCAAGAAAATGTGCTGATGAGAAGAAAGTAGTTGAGCTGAAATGTATCAAGCTTTCTCAGAAAGTTTCTGAGTTTGAGAAAGTAATAATCTTGGAAAGAGAAAAGTTTGTAAAGGAGAAGAAGGAAATTGAACAGAAGAATGTGGGATTCTTCAAGGAAATATCCGGTCAGAGAAACGATGCTGAGAAGGGATTTGAAGAAGAAAGAAGCGTATTTGAGGCTGAGATCAAAAAGCTTATCGAGAAGCTATCTGAACTATCTGAGAATGCACTAAAAGAACAGAAAACGAAGTCTGAGTTCACGAAGAAGATTGACCTGCTTGTTAAAGAAAGAGACAACTTTGCTTCGACGATTAAAGTGCTTGAAAAGACTGTATCAAGTTCACATCAGAAATCTGTCTCTTTACAAAGGTTAGTTAAATCTTTTGATCAGATTCGTAAAACTAACATTTTCTATGATAGCAATATAGATGGTTCAGGTACACAAAGAAGGAGAAGAAGAAGATATAAAGAAGAGGAACTGATCTGGAAGAAGAAACTAGTTGTAGATGAGAAGAAAGATGAGCTGAAAGGGAAGAAATCATGTGTACATACACACAAAGCCAAAGAGAACAATGTGCGTAAATGTAAACCTGATCATATCTACTCGAGAGATTAATTACTCAGGTTATCAGGTTAGAAATACTATTGTTCTTATTGTCGTACACATGATCCTATTCACAAAACCAGTGATCATTTCTGGTATGGTTCTTATTCCATTACTCCCATTCGAACTGCAACTAACATTCATGGACCCAAATACCAGTGGGTACCAAAGCCGAAAACTGATTATGTGTTGCAGGCACCTACTGTCAAGGGGGAGTAGAAGAACGATGGCTTCTAAGTAAATCAGCTTAGAACCCGGACTTCAACGAATTTGGCTTCTGATCACATGACAGATCAGGACCCGTTCTTCAACGTTTAGACTTGGATATTTTGCAAATATCCAGGGGGAGCTTAAAAATACATAAATCATTCTATCATGATTTGAGGGGGAGCTTAAAAGGTAAATATCTTCTGATCTAGATCTCTGATTGTTTGAAAGAAGAACAACTTTCAATCATGAAAAACAGTTTCTAAAATGTTCAAACCACTTCTGATTCTCAAAAGGTTTCATGAATCTAGAAGTGTGAATTTAAATGTTCTTCAATTTTGAGCTTTAATGTTTAACTGACCGTGTGTTTCCAAAGATCAATACTCGCGTATTATCTTGTCCATATACTGTCAAGTATTCACATACACCGGTTCAGTATTTCGTTTGAATTTGTTATTACCATGTCTCATAATGAAACAATTTTTCGATGGTAATACCCCCGTTTGCAATTCAATGTTGTTGAGCATCAATCATAATTTCTATTCTTGTGCTTTCATTGCAAAATTGTTTATATTCGTTCATATAAACAAAATATCCAGTTCTTTGATACCCTAACCATTTTATTTGATCTGATTGATATATTGTCAGCTTCTCAAAACAACTCTCTTGATTTCATTTCATGTCTGTGTTTTGAGAAATCTTCAAAGTACAATTGCTCAAATCTCATGAGCATACATTTTGACAATGTTATCATACATTTTTAAACTGTTGAGCAAACCATTCTTTATAGGACTTACATGGGATTCGTGTGTGAGCTTAAACAGAACTTCCATGGATTCACGTAAACCTGTGTTTCCTACCCCGGAAGTTATCCTTGAGTGATTGAGGGGTGAGGGGTCTTAAATCAAAGAGTGGGGGAGATAACTCATCCGGTTGAGTTATTCTCATTGTGTTGAGCGGTAAAATGGAAATGAGAGATTGGTTAGAAGTGAGCTTTAATGACAAAAAGAAAGAGGGTGTGAGAACAGAGTTAAAAGAATATGAAAACTCTGCACCAAACACTCTCTGAGCCGGGCAACCACATCTTCTGATTGGTTCACATTCTTTGGTGACCATAATTGAAACAGGCAGTGAGCCCATGCCAACTCTTGCTATAAGCCCACCAGCCACTCGTTTCTTTCTTAACAAAGAAATGTTTCATTTTCTTTGGGGACGCAGCATATCTGCTATCTAGTCTTCAATCAGAAGATTTAGATATTGAAAAAAAGGAATGTTGCCCCACCTTCGCACCTCTTTCATGCACATTGAGTCCGTGTAATATATGTTGCTGTATCAACAGTTTACACAATTTGAGCCTGATGTAGCTAAGTAGCTTCAATCATTTCTACACTTTCACGAGCACACAAAGAATGAGTTTTCTTGTCATAACATTCATAGAAAATTCCTTTGTGGTTTTTCGATGATTGAATGGAAGCCCTGGGGGAGTGAACATCATAAAAACTCATTTCCAATGTACATCCGTTGTACAAAGTGGCTCCGTGCTACTTACAGGAATAATAACTGTTTCATCTGTTGAATCAGGGTTATATTGTTCATTATGTCTGAATTTGAAAAGATTCGGATATATACATTTCATGAATTGATGGATAATCAGATCAAAGGGCGGAGAATGTCAACTCATCTCAAAGGAGGAGGTCAAAGAATGTGTTGAAATTGAAGAGTTTTGATGATCATGATGTTCACAATCTTCAAAAAGGGGGAGAGAATTTTACAAAGTTCAATTAGTTTGTTTTTCTGAAGACAGTCTAGAGATCAAAGAGATGAAGATATGAGTTTAATGTTGCTTCAATATTCAAAGATGAAGATTTCAAAGATTTTATTTCTTCTATCCCGTATCATGTGGTGTCTACTACAAGTTTGTTCCTCATTCCTCCTACGATCTGATTGAAACAAGTTCGTAAGCTGAAAGTTTATTCAACTCGCGGTTCAAAGACAGATTTTTTGTTTTTAAACTGAAGATGCACCGTGGAATGTCACGTTACTCTCACATTATCTTTCTTGTGTGCTGATCCGATGTGATTGAGTTTCTACAGTTGAAAGTTGTGTGATAGTGCATTCAGTCGAGGCTATTGTTGATTGAATCTGGTTACAAAGTGAAATTATCAAGACCAAGAGCTTTATTCAAGGGGGAGTTTGGAAAGACATGAAGACATGCAACACCAAAATTCTTCAAAGATTCAAGAGGGAAAGAAGATCAATGCCTGAAGTTTTCAAGAATATAAATGCCTTATTCAACTTTAGGAGAGATTGTTAGGACTGAAAGTCCTATGTGTTGAAAGTGGTATAAAGCATTTATCAGGGTTCGTAATGTAATTATTCTAAAGTTTATTTAATAGTTGGGCCCAAGCCCATAAGCCCATTAGTTTGTAATCGCCTAATATATAAAGGCATATTTATCTCATTAATTAGGTTAGACAGTTTTAGAGTTTAAGTCTCATAATTTTCAGGTCTCGAGTCAATAGGTTTACTTTTGTTGGATCTCAGATTTAATCTCACAACAATGATATAAACAATAAGTGTAATAACAACGGAAGCAATATAGTTTAATATCAAAGGAGATTCAAATATCACAGTTCATAAAGCAAATAATAGATAAACAAGATATTCTTGGAATAAAATATTCAACTTATATTATTAGATATAAGACTTCTTAAGCACACTTTGAACAATAAGGTGATGGTCCTATTTATAGGACCATAAAGTAAGAAGTGTACTTTTCTGACAAATAGAAGCATGCTTGAACAGTGTCTTACCTAAAAGGTAAGATCAAGACATGCTTGAACAGTGACCTACTCTAGAAAGTAAATCTTATCACTAGGTGCCGTGTCATCTGTTCTTCTGTTAACACTTGTCATGAAATTCAGAGTGAACATCTTCAGAGCTCTGAAATAGGATCTCTGATGAGGAGCTCTCTGATGTCTTTCCGTGAGACTGTCTCTGAACTGACTTCAGAGACAGACTTGCTTTCTCCGAGACTAACTCTGAACTGACTTCAGAGACAGACTTACTTTCTCCGAGACTGACTTTGAAAGTCTTTAGTTGAAGACAGTTATTTTCAATACTTTCATCGTTCAGATTTGGGGCTAACAATCTCCCCCTAAGTACTGAAAATAAATAAAGGACACATAGAATATTTAAACTAGAAAGCGAATAGGAGAAAGTTATCCTCTGTAAATATTACTTCTCATAATAATTTGGAATTACAACAGAGAATAATATTCAAAAATTAATCAGAACATATCACTAGAACATATCCTATGAAACTTCATGATGAGCTCTCTGAAGTTAATCATTGAGCCAATTTCCAAGTCTAGTTTTGCCAGTAGGTCTGCTCTGTGTTGTTCTTTCTTTACTTGAATCAACTTTTGTATGCCTTTCAAGGTTTCATCAGAATAATTTTCTACTTGCGAAGCTAGAAAGATTTTCTTCTCTTGGTTCACTCTGTAGATGAAACTCAGAGGTTCTTCAATGATTGATCCAATCTTCTGTTTGTCCAGGTTTTCGATGGTTTCCACTGGTTCAGTCACTCCGAGCTTTTCTTCACCCAAGTTCAGAGCAATCTGAAAGTCACGTTTGGATTTGTGTTTGATATAAGCTTCCATTGCCCGTCTTACTTCAACCATGCTCATTCTTATCTCCCTTCTTCCTGAATCGTATCTCGCAGAGCAATAGGCATATAGATGAGTGAGATCATATGGATTTAGATTTACGAGATCATTATCATTGAACTCGTAAATCTTCTGATCAGATCGAGTCACCACATAATGCCTATATATGATTTTGTTGAAGGCGAATGTCTTTTCAGTGATTTTCTCAACTTTTATTATGGGAGCATCGTTGAGAACCGCCATTCTTGGTGATGTCTTTGCCTGTATGAATCTTGGTTCGTAGTCTGGCATATCCTCTCTGATTCTTGGATTCAGAGGGATTACTTGAGTGTCTCCCATATTGAACTCCCAGTAGATATGCCGAAAGTGATCTTCTATCGATGTTTCAGGAGTGGATTCTAAGAATGTGGGAGGTTGAGTGAATACCTTGGCTGGTAAACCGATGCTTGTCTTCTGAACAAGATTCTCTTGAGGATCCTGTTCATCAACAACCATGGTTTCTTTGTCCTTGGGCTGTGACTGAGTTATCTCTGAAGGTTGTTCAGAGATATATCCATCTATCTCTGGTGATTCTCTTAATTCTAAAGCTGTTGAGGTATGATGAGGTTGAGCGTATTTGAAAACCTACTCTTCGACATCAATTACTTCGATCTGATCTCCAGCAGCTTCTTCCGCTCTGTCAGAATCTGAGTTCTGTTCTTTCTCAGAATTTGAGTTAAAGGCATCTCTTATCACCATTGGTGGTCTTTCGGGTGATGAGAATGCATCTTCAGAGGACGTAGAGAAGTCTACAAGTTGTTCGTTTTCTTCCTCTTCCAGAGCTCCAATTTTCTCTGGAGTTGCATTGGTTACTGGAGTGATTGGAACACCTGGTGTTGATGATGCGAAAAGTATTACCGGTGTTGTGAATGTTTGCAAAGTTTGGTTGTCATCAGAAGAGGTGGTGTTCCTCTCTGGTTCCTTCTCTTGAACTCCTTTGGTTGGTGGAGCAGAGGCACTTTCATTTACTCGTGCAGAGGGAGCAGCTTTAGAGGTGTGTTCGGTTGTACCTCTGATCTCCCTATCGTGTGATTCAGAGGCCTCATCATCATCTGAGTCCTCAGAATCATTAAATCTGGCATTCTTCGCTGCTTCGCTACAAGTCCCACCAGAAAACTTGCGTTTGTATTTGGGAGAGTCTGGTTCAGCGATTCCTTTTCCTTTGGGGTCAAGAAGAGCCTTCTGAATGGATTCAATTGCTTCTGAAGCCGCAATTCTGATTTAAGCAACCTGGTCCTCTGATTTATAGTGATGAAGTTCCAGAGTAGCTTTGACATGCTTCTGAGCAATAGTAGAGATCTTGGAAGAACATATTGGCATTCTGCTCATGATTGCGGATTTGAATGAGGCCATATCACTTTTGGTGATGAGGTCTTCAGTAGTCCGGGGTGGTGGTTGTGGTGTTGCTGATGGTGCGCTGACTGCTGGAACAGAGGCTTGAATTGTTGTTTTGATGAGGTCAGAGATAGAGGCCATTTGTTCTGTTGAGAGTGAAGATGATCTGGTGGCTACTACCCCGTCCCTTAGTTCTTGCAGAGCCTTCTGAACATCAATGGTTGTAGTTGCTTGATTTTTAAGAGCAGCATTCTGAGCTTTAAGAGCGGCTACTTCCAGGGATGATTCAGCCTTCTGTTTGAACAGTTCTTGTTCCAACTCTTGGATTCTGTTTGACGAGTCCAAAAGTTGGGTCTTCAGAGTGGAAACCTCTGCTCTGAGGTTGGTGTTTTCAGAGCGAAGAGCAGAGGTCTCTGAACCGTCAATTCGCTGAAAGTTATGCTCTTTCATGGAGCCTCTGACTTCCTCACAGAATCTCTGAAAATCAGAGGAGCCTTCGTTCAGAGCTGTTTTGATGTTGTCTCTGGAAGGACTTCCACTCAATCCTTAATGTTCCGGAGAATCATCTCTGAGTGTTATTTTCCCAACCAAGTCCTCCTCCTCAGATTCAAAGGACTGGAAGTGAATGTGGGAGTTGAGCTTGCGATCCAGGCAAGTCAATCCTTGTTCTTGTAGGTCAAACCATTGTCCTTGAGTTGGACAGCTACTTCAGGATATCCTGAAGGGTGAGTGATGAGCCACAGAGGCATCATTATGTATAGGAATTGCTGATGTACTCTGAGGCAACTGAGTACTGAATGTATTGGCTAAGTCCTGTGAACAGGACTTATCCAGAAATTGAGTTTCCTCAGTTATGTGAACTTCAGAGGTGGAAAAAGGTACCTCTGAAGTGGTTGGCTGGTTTGGGTTCGAGGTGTGCACCTCTGATTCAATAACCATTACCTCTGGATCAGGTAGGTTAGATTGTGTGGTTGCACTGGGAGATGGGGTTGGTGTCCTAAAATATATGTGCCTTGAGGCATCTTTTTGTGTGGAAGGGGAAGAACTCTCAGGTTTCTCTAAGTCCTTAAAAGACTTGCTCTCTTCTTTCTGAGAATCTTCAGAGCTAGTCTCTGAAGATTCATCCTCACTTTCCTTAGAGCTAGTAGAGTTATCCTCTTCACTAGCAGAAGAGGTTTCTTCCATAACTCCCTCATTGACAGCCCCTTCAAGTGCTCTGTCATCTCTCTCAACTTCGGTTTCTCTAGCAAGAGTACCCTCTGGTTCACTCTTGTGAGAGCTCTGAACTTCAGGGTCCTCAGATCCCTCTGAAGCCGAGTTGCTCTTACTCTCCATTCCAGGTTCAGGACCTAAATGTGTTGGGGTTCCCAGAACTGGTTCTAGTCCTTGGGCAACACTGAGATAAGAAGCTAAGGCTAAAGATTGAGGATTTACCTGATTCAGCATGTGGTGAGGGATCCGCCTTGCTTCTGGATAGCCTTCAGAGAGAATCGTCGGTTTGAAGTTGTTCATTATGTAGAAAGGAGTTTTGGGTTGTTCAGTGGCGATCAAAATATGAAGCTTCTCGATCGCCGCATAGATGATTAGAGACAGAAATCTAGGGAATGTTATTGAAGGAACATTGGATGATTGGGTCGTTTGTTCAGGGTCCTTTGACAAGAATTTGTTCTTCTTCTCTATGGATGTCAGAATCATATCAAAAATTATGCCGGCCATGTCCAAGTTGCGATTGAAGAATAGGGCATACATGATTGACAGAATTTCGGGTGTTGCTTGATCCATGCTCCCTAGTTTGCAGGTGAGAGTGCGGTTTAGTACAGAGAACATGAAGTTCCAGATTGGTGGTAGATGTTGTCGTCGGAAGTTACTCAATCTGGTGATTTCAGTGTTGTAACCTAGCATTCGGATGAACTGGAGCAGAGTTTCGGAAGTTGGGCGTTTTTCAAAACGCGTGATTTGAAGTTCCTCAGTTGTTAGGAGAGGGAGAACTTCTCGTAGAACTGTAGGAGTGATGAGTATTCGCCATTTTACGACTTGAGATATGTCGAACTCGCCGATTATTCCGTTATGTTCATCGCTGTAGTGACTGGAAGAATACCATTCTTGAACAAACGAGAGCGGACATTCATTGGTAAAGGCAGTTAAGGCTTGAGTCAGTTCACAGTTGGAGAAGAACTCGCAGATTATTCCGTATTGTTCCTCAAACTTGGGAGAATCAAGTTGAATCATGTGATTGTTGTCTTTGATTGGAAAACGATACAGTCTTGAAGATTCGCCAGATTTGGGAAAACGCTTGCACCATTCATTTGAAGACGCCATTTTTGAGTTGAAGTGAAGAAGATGAAGTTCAAATTCTATTTAGAGAGAGAGAGAGAGAGTGCTCGAGAGTAATTTGTAAAAATGAATATCCGGAAGTAAAATTGGTTTTGTATCCAAATTTAGAAAAAGATACACTTGAGTGCATAAGGTGAAACGGCAGTGATTTGACCCTTTTGATAAAGCCGTTTGACCTTTCACTCATCCCTCTTGTGACACATGGCCTTGAAAACTGTTGTACCTACGCGTGTAGGTTCCAAGAAAATAGGAATGGGGCGCCATTTTTCAATATTAAATTGAATAACTTCTTTTTGCTGACTAGACAAACCTTTCGCCTTGAGAAGCAATTTAAGATATCACTTGTAATAAAAAGGTTCAGATAATCTGAAATTTTAATTTCAAATGATATCAAAAATTGCTAATTAATTAAAAAGTTCTTGTTTGAGGAATGACCGGTCTGAAAGTTGTTGACTCCCCCTTGACAGATGATTAGTGAGACATAAAAAATGAGAATCCTCAATTTCAGAGACTCTGAGATGAAATTCAGAGATTCTGAGATAAAATTCAGAGACTTTGAGATGAATTTCAGAGATTCTGAGATAAAATTCAGAGACTCTGAGATGACAGTTGAAAAGTTCTTTTTCTCCCCCTTGACAAAAGAACAACTTTTTTATTTTTCTCCCCTTGTCATGTGTTTAGAGAACATTCAGAGACTGATTGAAATATGCTACTTGGTCCAGAGGCTCTGATAATTTGATCAGAGACTCTGAGTTTCTTCCTTGTTAGGTAGACATATTCAACATTCCTAACTTGCTAATTAAAAAATTGAACCTCCGTTCATCTAAAGCTTTTGTGAAAATATCAGCAAGTTGGAGATCAGTTGGTACAAAATACATTTCTATTGTTCCCTTTCAACATGATCTTTTAAGAAATGATACCTTACATCAATGTGCTTTGTCTTTGAATGCTGTACTGGATTGGCAGAGATGGCTATGGCACTTTTTGAATCACAGAGAATTGGTATTCTTTCATATTGTTGGCCATAATCTCTGAGCTGAGTTTTCATCCATATTACTTGAGAGCAACAACTAGTAGCAGCAACATATTCTGCCTCTGCAGTTGAAGTTGAAACACAGTTTTGTTTCTTGGATGACCAACTTACCAGCTTATTGCCCAATAACTGACAGCACCCAGAGGTACTTTTTCTGTCAAACTTGCATCCTGCATGATCTTCTTTGGTTCAATAATGCTCAAAAAGTTTACGTAGAAGCATTCATTGATTGTGGCAGATCTTGTTTTAACTCCTTCTGATGAGGATCTAATGATTTGATCAATTGGATGATCTTTTGTCCATCTTGAGATTGGAGCAAAAATTTGGGGTGGAGTTTGAGCTTCAAAGATGACAGTTGGTGACATCTCTGTTGTGTTGTTCAGAGGCTCTGAAGTTGGTTCCCGAGTTGGTGAAGCAGATTCTTGAATTTCTTCACTATTTGTTTCTGGAGTTACTTCAGACACTCCTTGATCATCCACTTTTTGATCTTCAGCTTCTTCTGATTCACTTTGTTGATCTGCATTTGGTGAAGCAGAAGGTGTTAATTCAGAGGGTCCAGAAAGGGTTGTACCTGTTTCTTGAGGTCCTTCTGAATTCTCTCTTGGTCTATCTCTGAAGATAACTTATGGGTTATCTTCATCATCAAAGAAATCTTCAAATATTCTGTTTAATTCAGATTCCCTTGATGATTCAGAGATAGGTGTTGAGAAACTTTCTTGTTGTTCAGAGCTTTTATTGTCATCAAAAGTGATATTGATGCTCTCTTGGATGGTCCTTGTTCTAAGATTGAACACTCTGAAAGCTTTTGAGGCTAATGAATATCCAATGAATTTGCCCTCATCAGCTTTCTTGTCAAACTTTCTAAGAGATTCTCTATCATTCAGAATGTAACATCTGCATCCAAAAGCATGAAAATATTTAACATTAGGTTTCCTATTGTTAATGAGTTCATAGGATGTTTTCTGAAATCTTTTGACAATTGTAGCTCTATTCTGAGTAAAGCAGGTTGTTGCCCCTGCTTCTGCCCAAAAATTTGTTGAAAGATCAGATCCAACAAACATTGTTCTTGCAGCTTCAACAAGTGTTCTGTTCTTCCTTTCAACTACTCCATTTTGCTGAGGGGTTCTTGCTGCAGAAAAGTTAGGAGTAATGCCTTCTTCTGATAGATATGAATTGATTTTGGCATTTTTGAACTCTGTTCCATTATCACTTCTTAGTTTCTGAACTTTGCTGCTAAATAGAACCTGTAATCTTTTCAACAATCTTATCAATACTTCAGGTACATCAGATTTGGCTCTGATGAATTCTATCCATGTGAATCTGGAAAATTCATCAATCAGAACCAGAATGTATTTCTTACCTGCTAGACTCTGTACAGAGATAGGACCACAGAGGTCCACATGAAGCATGTGTAGAGGTCTAGGACAGTTGTTTTCACTTTTGGTTTTATGGGAAGATCTTTTCATTTTTCCCATTTCACAAGCAGAACAAAGATGATCTTTGTTAAACTTCAGAGAAGTTAATCCCTTAACCAAATTAAGTTTAACTAACTTATCAAGTGAGGAAAAGTTTAGATGTGAAAACTTTTTATTCCAGAGCCAGACTTCCTCACTATTCAGAGATACAAGACAAAGTTTCTCTGAATCAGTGTCTTTGATTTTGGTAAAATTCATTCTGTAGAGGTTACCTTTTCTGTCTGCTCTGAGTAATTCTTGACCTGATTCTGAGTGAAGAAGTGAACAATATTTTCTTTGAAATTTCACATCAAAACCATGATCACAAAGTTGACTTATGTTGATCAGATTGTGTTTTAATACATTCACATAAGCAACCTTTGATACTGAAACATTTCCTCTTGATAACTCACCATATCCTTTAATCTGTCCTTGCATATTGTCTCCAAAAGTAACTGCTCCTCCAGATTTTGCTTTGAATGAGGATAGCAGTTCCTTATCTCCAGTCATATGCCTTGAACATCCAGAATCTAAGTACCAGATTGGCATTGACTAATTCTGCAAGACAAATTATTGTTTCTTAGGTACCCATCTCATTATGGGTCCTTTTATGTTAGACTTTGGTGGATTTGTATGACTTTTTGGCATCTCATCTTTTGATGTCTTGCCTTTACTTGTCTTCTTTTGAAATTTTGTCTCTGAGATATTTTTCAGAGATTGATTCAAAAGACAATGCGATCCTCTGAAATGATTTTTCAGTTTTATCAAGAGATGAATGCAGTTGCAATTAATAGAACAAGAAGAAGTAGGAGTAAAGTTTTTCTTTTTATTAAAAGCATTTGTTACATTTTGACTTCTTTTGAAACTAGCACTAGGAATATTACATGTATCCCTAACTACTTCTTTCCTTTTTGCTTGAAAGACAGTCTTTTTTTCAAGTTGCTTTTTCTTGTTCAAAAACATCTTCTTTTCTTTGCTGCTTACTTCACAAACAGGATCAATATGGTTAATTTTTGTCCATTTGCCTTATTGTTCAGGAGAGAATTTTATTGTTTTATAGGTGTAAGATCCAGAAGTGTTTGTTTTATTCTTTGCCTTTTCTTGTAACTCTTTTTCAAGTTCCAAAGACGTTTTTGCTTGTAAACACATATTTGCAAAATCAGGACTTATTGGTATTCTGGTTTTGGTTTTCAAAATTGAAATTGGAACATTCAAAATACCAGAGCCAACAGTTTCTATCTTTTTGTGAATTACATTCCCTGGTTTACAAAAAATCTGTTAATCAATCTCTTGATCAGATTCTGAATCAGAATCAAGAAAGTCTCTCTTAGTTTTAATAGAGATAGCTACCTCTATTGGTTTTTTAATTTCTTTTGTTCTAGAGACTTTAATGATCCGTTTCATGCTTTCTTTTCTTTTTAAGTCCTCCATGACATTTTCTTTCCATATCTTTTTAACATCATCTTCAAATGTAGTTCTGATGTTTTCATCTGAACTTAGTGAATACAGAGGAGCATCCGGCTTAAGTGAACTATGAGATTCATTTTCAGAAGTACTTGTATCAGAGGTACTTGGTTCAGATGTCTCTGATTCATTTAAGATGAAAGCATCAAATCTGAAAATTTCTTTGGGATCATTGCTTTGAGGTTTTGTGAAGAGTACCTCTGAAGTTTCTCCTTTTATCTGTAACACAGACTTTTGAAAGTTTTTTACTTCAGAGTATGTAGTATTTTTGAAATTCAAAGCTCTTGTTTTTGATCCCTCTGATGTTTTCATTCTTTTGAAATTATTCAAAGATGGACCTTCAAAGCTTTGGACCTTTCCCATACAGAAAGTGGAAGAAAGTGAAGTTTTCTCCAATCCAGTGAATGAATTCAACTCATTGAATCCCAGCCCTTGAGAGTCCATTTGAGTTTTTATTTTGTCGAAAACACCTTGTGCATTAACATAGCTTTTGATTCGAAGATTTTTTTTATCTAGAGATTGATGTAGGATTTCTCTTTCCTTTTGAAAAAATTTGGTTAAGGCAATAGAATTGAGCCTTTCATACTCAGATTTCTTTACTTCTTCTTCTTTTCCTTTTAAAACTTTCTCAATTTCTCTTATTTCTTCTGAAAATGATTTTTCTTTTTGCTTGTGAGTTTCTTCAAGTTTGGTTTTTTCAAGAAAAATTTCTTTCTTTTCTGATTCCAGAAGATTCTTTTCTCTTTTGAAAAAAATGAGTTCTTTTGTCACTTGCTCTCTTTTCTTTTTTTCTTCAAGAAACTTTTGCTCTAGATCCTAAAGTTCATTAATTAGTTTAAAAGCATCTATTTCAGGATCACTGTCAGAGGTGTAAAGAGAGTTTACCTTTTCAGAGTTGTCTTCTGATGCTCCATCAGTTTGATTTCCATCTGAAAAAGCCATACCACAGAGATTGGTAGGCTCTTCCTCGTCGTCGCTTGTTGAGTCTGATAGCCAGTCTTCCATTTCTGCTACAAGAACTCTTTCTTTTACATTGTACTTGTATTTGTTCTTGTAGTAATCTTGATCTTTGACAAGTTTTCCTCTGCAGTTTGCAGAGAAATGGCCTAGTTTTCCACATCTGAAACATCTTCCATCATTTTGATTTGCTGGAAGAGTGGCAGTACTTGTCTCTGGCTTCTGTTCTTGAGGTTTGAAGTATCCTTGTGGCTGTGGATACCTTGGTTGAAATGGTTGTTGAGGTCTTGATTGTTGTGTTGCATCATTATTGTTGAAGTTTGTACCCTTTTGATCACTATATGAACTGAATCTGGGTTCTTGTTGAAATCTTCTTTCAGGATTTCTTCTTTCTTCATTCTCTCTCCTTCCTTCAAATACTTTCTTGCCAAATTTCTTGTTAAATTGATGAGTGATTAATGCAAGAGATTTGGCGAAGGCATTGATATCATCTTCTGAGTCTGAATCTGTATGATTTTCTTCTGCCATTAAGACCTTTTTGGATCTTCTTTTTGTTTCCAAACCTTTTTGTGACTCTTCACAGTTGTTTTCTTTCGATATTTGTTTTGAAACAAGTGCAAGGGGTCCACCTAAAGAGGTTTTTGATTTTTACTTCATAACTTCCTTTTCATGTGCAACAAGAGTACCATAAATGTCAGCTAATGACCATGACTCAAGATCTTGATAGGCTTGTATAGACATGGACAGTTGTGACCATTCTTCATTTAAGCTTTTCAAGAAAAGAACGTTGTTTTCCTCTTTTATTCTTATCACTCCAAACTTTCTGCATTTTTTGATAAGAATGTTGAATCTTGAGTAAGTTTGGTGTAATATTTCTTCTGGTAGAGCATGAAAATCATGATATTCATTGATGCATAGATTTCTTCTATTTTTCTGGGTTTGTAGGCCTCCTTCAAGTTGATTTAACAACTGATCCCATATCTCTTTTGCAGTTTTACAAGAATCAAGTTCTTGAAAGATATCATTGGGAATGGCCATTATCAGTAATCTAACAGCTTTTGAGTCATTATCCATCATATTAGTTTCTTCATCAGTGAAGTTTGTGGTTTTCTTTTCATAATACGCAGGTATTTCAGCAGTATCTGCTGTTGTAGGAACTCTTGGTACCAACACCATTGGAATGTGAGGTCCAACGTTCACTGATCTAAAAAGATCCCTGTCCATACCTTCTAAGAAATTTACCATCCTTATCTTCCATTGGGGATATTCATCCCTTAAAAGTGTAGGAGGTTTTGTTAATGACCCAGCTGTATAAATGGCACTTATGCTTGAGTTTGCCATTTTTGAAGAAAAAGATGAAGATTTGAAGAATTGATGCTTTTTGTATTGAACAGTGATTTACTATCAAATCTTGAGCATATGGTGTTCTTTAATAAACCAGGTTTATATGAACATGCACAGATATTGAAAGTTAGAATCAATGAGATATAAATCTATCCGAGTATGCAGAAGCGGTCTTTCTTTGTTTAGTAAACAAAGGAGGCTCTGATACCAATTGTTGGATCCCAGATTTTATCTCACAACAATGATATAAACAATAAGAGTAATAACAGCGGAAGCAATATAGTTTAATATCAAAGGAGATTCAAATATCACAGTTCATAAAGCAGATAATAGATAAACAAGATATTCTTGGAATAAAATATTCAACTTATATTATCAGATATAAGACTTCTTAAGCACACTTTGAACAATAAGGTGATGGTCCTATTTATAGGACCATAAAGTAAGCAGTGTATTTTTCTGACAAATAGAAGCATGCTTGAACAGTGTCTTACCTAAAAGGTAAGATCAAGACATGCTTGAACAGTGACTTACTCTAGAAAGTAAATCTTATCACTAGGGGCCGTGTCATCTGTTCTTCTGTTAACACTTGTCATGAAATTCAGAGTGAACATCTTCAGAGCTCTGAAATAGGATCTCTGATGAGGATCTCTCTGATGTCTTTCCGTGAGACTGTCTCTGAACTGACTTCAGAGACAGACTTGCTTTCTCCGAGACTGACTCTGAAAGTCTTTAGTTGAAGACAGTTATTTTCAATACTTTCATCGTTCAGATTTGGGGCTAACAACTTTTCTCTGATCAGAAATTCTTTCTGTAAACCTGTAACCTTTGATTGAATATTAATCATATGACTAGAGGTTGTGGCTATACAATTGTTCATCATTGATAATTTACTGTTGATTGCACTGTACTGGGATCCACACATGACAAGTATGCAAAAGAAAGTCAACATCCAAGGTGCAAAGTCAAGAATGATGGCTTTCATACAGTGTGTTAGGCGGGTTTTGAAGTGAGTATACCCGCAGCCTTCTCGCGTTAGCCACTGTGATCTTTTGAAGAAGTTGATACGGGCGACTTTTATACTTCTGAACCCGCTTGCTAAGTCGCAAAAAGAGATTTGGATGGTTTTAAATGTGGTTTCCAGCCACGAATCAAAAGTGAAGCTCTCCATATTATTTTTCTAGTTTTCTCCCAACAATTTAGAAGATTTCGGTAGCATTAGTTTGTAATTTATCTTCATCGATTTCTCCGTTCTCAAGCATTGTAACATCGTCGCTTATAGTGGACTTCTCGGTGGTCTCCTCCACCCGTGGTTTTTCCCGTTTTGGGTTTTCCGTGTAAATCCAGTTTCGTTTTCTCCCTTATTTTATTTCCGTCAAGTTTACGTTTATTTTTGTGGTTGATTATTGTTACCGTTGAGAGATTCGAGTTTATCGTTTCCGTATTACAAACTCGATTAGTTTATTTTGGATCTTGGGTTGATTTCGGTTAAGTTTCTACTCGATTCGATCTCTTTTTGTGGGGTTCGATCGAGTGTGGTGTGATCGGAATTTGCAACAAGTGGTATCATAGATCTCGGTTTTTGTCGATAGACTTCGTTTTGTGATTTCTCAATTGGGTTTTTTGTTCGATATGTCGACCATGAAGATTGATTTGTCGTTTCTTGATAGGAATACTCGGTTTCCTCTTTGAAAGATTAAAATGAGGAACGTGTTGATACAAATGGGTTTACATTGGTGTATCGAGGGGCGTGATGCTATGCCCGCGGCATGGAATGAGGAGTTGAAGGATTATAACAATTTGAGAGCGATATCTCAAATTCGCCTACACTTGTCAAACGATGTTCTACAAGATGTGTGTGACGAGACTACTACGGCTGGAATGTGGGCGAAGTTAGATAATCTGTTGATGACCAAGAGTTTACCCAACAAACTCCACATGAAACAAAGGCTATATACTCATCGATTACAGGAGGGTGGCTCCATTACCGAACACATCTCAACGTTCAAGGAGATTGTTGAAGACTTGAAGAACTTGGATGTGTCGTACGATGAGGAAGACTTGGGTTTGATTCTCTTGTGTTCATTGCCACCGTTATTCGCTAACTTTATGGATACCATTATTTATAGCCAATATTCGTTGTCATTGGAGGAGGTCTATGCATCTTTTGTTATGTACATATCATGACTCGTTCTTAAAAGTTTAAAGAACAAAGGTTTTTGAACAAAACAGTTCAAAACCCGCACCTCAATGTCAAGAGTGTGGCTTCTGATTACAACAGATCAGGACCCGTTCTTCAATGTTTAAAATTTGGATATTATGCAAATATCCAGGGGGAGCTTATCAGAATATAAATCATTCTATCATGATTTGAGGGGGAGCTTAAATGTAAGTATCTTCTGATCTTAATCTCTGATTGTTTGAAAGAACAACTTTCGAACATGAAAAATATTTTCTTAAATGTTCAAACCATTTCTGGTTCTCAAAAGATTTCATGAATTTAGAAGTGTGACTTTAAATGTTTTTCATTCTGGAGCTTTAAAGATTAACTGACCGTGTGTTTCCAAAGATAAATACTTGTGTATTATCTTATATATATACTGTCAAGTATTCATACACAACGGTTCAGTACTTCATATTGATTTTGTTATTACCATGTATCAAAAGTTTAATCTTTCTATGGTAATACTCTCGTTTGATATTCAATGTTGTTTGAATCAAACTTCATTTCATTATTATATGTGCTTTCATTGTTCAAATATTTATATACTGTTCATATAAACAACATTCGTCTTTGATTTCCCAAAATTTTTTCTTCATGAATTTTGATCCGATCTTAATCATTGTCAGATTCTCAAAACATTTCTACTCTTTCATGATTATTCATTCATAAATTTTTTTGAGAAATCTTAAATGTTTAAAATGCTCAAAATTCATTTTGATTCTTAATGAGCATACACATACTGACAAATGATTTCTTGTGCTTAAATGTCAAGAAAATCATTGAGATATGCATGTTTTTAGGACAAATACACGGGATTCAATGTGAGTGCTTAAACGAACTTCCATAGATTCACGATAACCAGTGTTTCCTGCCCCGGAAGTAATCCTTTGAGTGATTGAGGGGAGAGGGGTCAAAAGATTGAGAGTGGTGTGTGAAGAGGTAAAATGTAAATGAGAGATTGGTTAGAAGTGAGCTTTAATGTTTAAAAGAGAGAGGGTGAGAGATCAGAGTAAAATAATATCAGACTCTACACCAAACTTCTTTCTGAGCCGGGCAACTGCATAAACTGTTGTTTCACAATTCTTCGTGAACGACATTGAAAAAGGCACCTAGCCCATGCCATCTCTTGCAAACACCCCACCAGCTACTCATTCTTTTATCAAAAAGAGAATGTTTCACATTTTCTGGGGATGCAACACATATGCTATTGGTTCTTCATTCGGAAGATACTAATATTGAAAAAGAAGGAAAGTTGCCCCACCTTCGACCCTTCATCATGCACATTGAGTTTATGTATAACCATTGTTGTCTCAGTGGTTTACATACTTTGAGCCTTATGAAACACAATCATTGTGCTAATCCTTTCATAACACAAGCATGAGCACACAGAAAATCTGTTTTTTTGTCAGAACATTCATAGAAAATACCTTGTGTTTTTCAATGATTGAATGGAAGTCCTGGGGAGTCAACATCAAACCAGCTCCTTAAATTGTACATTCGTTGTACACAGTAACTTTGTGTTACTGACAGGCATTCCTAACTGTTTCATTTGTTGATTCAGGGTTACAAATCATAATTTGTCTGAATTTGAAAAGATTCAGATAAATACATTTCTGAATTGACGGCTCTTTATCAGATCAATTGGAGGAAAATGTTCATATCATGAAGACTGGTCTACATTGTCAAAAAGGGAGAGAAGTTTCAAAGACTGAGCTGAAATTGAAATGAGTTTTGATGATTTTGATTCTCACAGTTCATCAAAAAGGGGGAGAAATCTACAGAGTTCAATTTCAAAGTATTCTCAAAGTTCAAAGTGAAAAGACTTGTGGAGAAATTCTGAAAGTTCAATTTGTTCAAATCTGATGAAAAGAAATCATTCCGAGATGATTCAAACACAAGTCCAAATGATTCGAGAAAGATGGCTTTCTGAAGACAATCCAGAGATCAGAGAGATGAAGATATGAGATCAAAGATTCCTCAAAGTTCAACGATAAAGATTTCAAAGATGTTTCAAAGTTGAAGTTTCAAAAGATTCAAGTATTCAGATTCGTGACTTGTTGACTTTCCAAAGATGTCAATCGTGAATGACTTTTCAAGATTCTTCAAAGCTTCAGAGATTAATGACTGTCAGAGTTGCAAAGGACAAAGCTGACAGAGTCAGAGATTGAAGAATCAAACGCTGAAGATGATTGTCAATTTTTTTTAAATCTTGAATACAAAGGGGGAGAATGTTAGTGTATAGAATTGTATCCAAGATTTAATGTTGAAAAGTCAAAGTCAATGTAAGTCAAAGTGTGAAAAGTCAAAATAGTCTTTGAGAGTTTGTTAAGTTTGTAAGCTTGTGAGAGTTTTCCTTAGGTATAAATAGTAATTGTTGTAAGTAATCTTGTAACTAAGCATTGTAACTGTTACATTTCAATACACAGATAACTTGAGTTTCTCTCTCTCTACTCTCTCTCTAGAACTATAACTGTCATATCTTGTTTGAATTGCTTGATTGAAACTGGGAAATTACATTTACATCTTTGAATGCAAAGAACAAGATGAAACAGATTGCTAATGTTACTAAGGCGGTCGAAGGCCTTACTATAAGAGGGAGACAGTCAGAGAGAGATTTCAAGAGCCCGGGAAGATCAAGGTCGAAATCCAAGGTCAAGAGAAAATTTTGAAACTTTTGTAAGAAGAAGGGTCACGTTATTGATGAGTGCTACAAGTTACATAACAAAAACAAAGACAAAGGAAAAGGGTCTTCTAGCCAATCTCACGCGGATGTAGCCGAAGATGATACGGGTGATTTGATGGTTGTAACGGATGACGTGAAGGCTTCACCACCCGAGTGGATTCTTGACTCGGGATGTACCTACCAGATGTGCCAAAACCGTGACTGGTTTTCCACTTATGAGCCTTGCTCGGGGTCGGTTCGGGTTAGAAATGGTGCTTTATGTAAGATAGTGGGTCATGGTAATGTCCGAATCAAGATGTACGATGGGGTCATCCGAACTTTGGGTAACGTTAGACATGTACCCGATCTTAAAAGGAACCTGATTTCACTTAGTAATCTTGACATCAAAGGCTACAAGTTCATCGGTGAAGGTGGAGTTATCAAAGTGGTTAGAGGTAATCTTGTCTATTTGAAGGGCACTAGACAAAGTGCGGATTTGTATGTTCTGGCGGGCACTACCATCATAGGAGATGCTCAAGTAGCTTCATCGGCTCTTTTGAATGTTGATAAAACAAAGTTGTGGCACATGAGACTCGGACACATGAGTGAAGCCGGTATGATAGAGTTGAGCAAAAGGAAGCTTTTAGGTAGCCAAGAAATCGAGAAGCTCCCATTTTGTGAGCATTGTGTATATGGGAAGCAAAAGAAGGTGTCATTCTCGAGCTCAACTCATACAACCAAGGCGATTCTCGAGTACGTGCATTCTGACCTATGGGGACCGGCGAGAGTACCGTCACATGGTGGTGATGTTTACATGTTGACGATTATCGATGACTACTCGCGTAAGGTATGGGCTTATTTATTGAAACATAAAAATGATGTGTTTGCTACCTTCCGTGATTGGAAGACGATGATAGAAAAGCAAACCGACAAGCATGTCAAATATCTCCGGACTGATAATGGTCTAGAGTTTTGTTCGGCGGAGTTTAATGCCTTTTGTACTAGTCAAGGCATTACTAGACACCATTCGGTGGTTCACACTCCCCAACAAAATGGTGTGGTGGAACGCATGAACCGAACGATCATGGAAAAGGTTCGGTGTATGTTGTCAAACTCTGGTTTGGCAAAAGCGTTTTGGGCCGAAGCCGTATCAACAGCTTGTTACATTATTAATCGTTTTCCCTCATATGCCCTTGACAAAAAGACACCTATTGAGGTGTGGTCGGGCAAACCTGCTAATTATTCTGACATGAAGGTATTTGGATGTCCCGCTTATGACAAAGTGGTCAATGGTAAACTTGAGCCGAGAGCCGTTAAATGTATATTTCTGGGTGTCAAAGTCGGTGTAAAAGGTTTCAGGTTATGGTGTCTGGAGACCCGAAAGACCATCGTGAGTAGGGATGTCACTTTTGATGAAAACTCTATGTTGTGCAAGCCTTCCGTTTCTGATCAACCGAAGGTAGATGTTCCCTGTTCTTCTGAAGGGTCTCGAGTGGAGGTGGAACTACCAGTTGGTTCTAAGACGACGCCTTCTACTGTCTCACAGTCGTCTTTGCCTTCGTTGTCTAATGGTGAGGATGATGGTGCTTCTAATTCGCCACCATTCGAGCCACAACCTTGTATTTCTAGGGATCGAGGTCGAAGACAGATAGTCCGTCCTGCACGGTTTGCTGAAGTTGAGGTGGTAGCTTGTGCGTTTAGTGTTGCCTTCGATATGGAGTCAGTTGAGGATCCGTCTACGTATATGGAAGCGGTTGATTCTGAAGATTCAGAAAAGTGGATTGTAGCAATGCATGATGAGATGGAGTCCCTACATAAAAATGGTACTTAGGAGCTCGTTTCTCTTCCCACAGGTAAAAAGGCGATAAAGTGCAAATAGGTCTACAAGAAGAAGGAAGGGATACCGGATGTAGAGCCTCCCAAATATAAGGCTCGGCTTGTGGCGAAGGGATTCAGTCAGATTCCAGGTATTGATTTCACGGATATTTTTTCACTTGTAGTCAAGCATTCTTCTATACGTGCATTATTGAGCATTGTAGTTTTGCATGATCTTGAGCTTGAGCAGTTAGATGTTAAAACTGCATTTATACATGGTGAGTTTGAAGAAGACATTTATATGGATCAACCTCAAGGTTTTGTGAGTGTTGGTCAAGAGGATTTGGTTTGTCGGCTAAAGAAGTCTTTATATGGTTTGACACTTTTATGACTTCACATGGTTTCTCACGTTGTTTATATGACAGCTGTGTTTATATAAAGAGATGTGAAGATGGTTCCGTTTGTCTACCTATTCCTATATGTGGACGATATGATCATAGCTTCAAAGAACAAAGAAGACATCCGAGAGGTCAAGGATCAATTAAATTCGGAATTTGAAATGAAGGACATGGGCAAAGCTAGAAAAATTCTTGGCATGGAGATTTCAAGAGACCGAAAGGCGGGAACTTTGAAACTTAGTCAAAGAAGCTATATCGAGAAGGTGTTGAAGAGATTCAACATGGATGGCGCCAAAACGGTAAATACTCCTATTGCTGCTCATTTCAAATTATCTGCACGTCAATGCCCCACTTCTGAGGAAGAAAAAGAATATATGTCTCGGGTTCCTTACTCTAGTGCGGTTGGGTCATTGATGTATGCGATAATCTGTACGAGACCGGACTTAGCCTATGTTGTGAGCATGGTGAGTCGTTATATGGCTAATCCTGGTAAAGAGCACTGGAAGGTGGTTCAATGGGTTCTCCGGTACCTATCGGGTACTAGAGACTATTGCTTGTGTTTTGGGACTTCAAGAGATGGTGTTCAAGGGTATGTTGATTCTGACTATGGTGGAGATATGGATGGCCGACGCTCTCTTACCGGGTATGTGTTTACTATGGGGTCATGTGCCATCAGTTGGAAGGTCGTTCTTCAACCGACGGTTGCTCTTTCTACAACTGAGGTTGAATACCTGGCCGTTACCGAGGGTTTTAAAGAGGCGATATGGCTTAAAGGCTTGTTCAATAGCCTTAGCGGTGATGAGCTCACAGTGGACTCAGTATTCTGCGATAATCAGAGAGCCATATTTTTGACGAAAGATCAAATGTTCCACGAGTGCACAAAGCATATTGATGTGCGATTTCATTTTATAAGAGAGGTCATTGCTAAAGGAGACTTCAAAGTGAAGAAGGTTTCTACTCATGTTAATCTGGCCGATATGATGACCAAAGTTCTTCCGACGACTAAGTTTGGTTTGTTTACAAACTTGGTCGGAATACGTGGTTTGGAGTAGCCCGTGGAGGGCCGGCGAAGGAGGTATGTGCTTGTTAATCCACTTTCGAGAAGTCATATTTAATTTCACTATTTTCGTGTCGATGATGTGTTTTTGAAGCTTGTGTTAGAGCTTTGTTTCATGAAGATGAAAATTTGTTGGGATGATACAATTTTGGAGTAAAAAGGTGGAGATTGTAAAGTATTTTACTCCAAAATAATTAAATGCATGCATGAATTATGGAAAGAAAAAGGAATGGACGATGCATGACAAGTATGCATATATAAGAAAGTCAACATCCAAGGTGCAAAGTCAAGAATGATGGCTTTCATACAGTGTGTTAGGCGGGTTTTGAAGTGAGTATACCCGCAGCCTTCTCACGTTAGCGACTGTGATCTTTTGAAGAAATTGATACGTCCGACTTTTATACTTCCAAACCCACTTGCTAAGTCGCAAAAAGAGATTTGGACGGTTTTAAATGCGGTTTCCAGCCACGAATCAAAAGTGAAGCTCTCCATATTATTTTTCTAGTTTTCTCCCAACAATTTAGAAGATTTCGGTAGCATTAATCTGTAATTTATCTTCATCGATTTCTCCGTTCTCAAGCATTGTAACATCGTCGATTATAGTGGACTTCTCGGTGGTCTCCTCCACCCGTGGTTTTTCCCGTTTTGGGTTTTCCGCGTAAATCCGGTGTCGTTTTCTCCCTTATTTTATTTCCGTCAAGTTTACGTTTATTTTTGTGGTTGATTATTGTTACCGTTGAGAGATTCGAGTTTATCGTTTCCGCATTACAAACTCGTTTAGTTTATTTTGGATCTTGGGTTGATTTCGGTTAAGTTTCTACTCGATTCGATCTCGTTTTGTGGGGTTCGATCGAGTGTGGTGTGATCGGAATTTGCAACAATATCAGATATCAAATCGTCACCCTGATTTTAGGGGACGATGGTCGATGCGTTTCAACCACAGTTGTCCTGACACGTACGTGCATATTCCTTCAATCGCCAATACGGTTCCCAAAGAAACCGATTCAGTTTCTTTTCAACTGATTTAGTTACCCCATGATACATGTGTCACCGATACATAGCCATCTATATATATCATCAATAACATTGACATTGATATCCCCGACCTTCAGTCATGGATAACAAAGACCATCGACACTAATAATGGTTTATACTCTACCAAGTTATTGTCGTCAATTGATGATATCCCGAAAGATATTAATACCCACGACATGCAATTAGATATAACTCTAGTCGCTACTGTCTATCTATGACCGATACTGACTTACGACTATCTTCGACGAATGCTATCTTCTTCATTTAAAGCAGGTCTTGAAGACTTTATGACCAAGATTCATTCCATTAAGGCATAGATCGTAACCGATTGACAGTGTTTAAATGATCAATCAAGACATGACTATTGCCCGCATAATGACCATTAAAGACGACCGTTACAACCGTTATTCAACCACCAATAAAAGAGACTCAAGAAAATTGGAATCAGCATCATGATCATCAGAACCAACTTCTGGACACAAAAATTTATGTACTACACAAGTACTCTCAACGAACACCTTCGCCCTTAAAGACATCCGCTCACGATTATCAACGACACATCAATTTACTTGCATTTATTTTATTATCCACGTCTTGTAATAGCAATAGTTATTATTAAGGCCGACGTCCTTGATTGACGTCCATATTACATCGACGAATCGTCAACGGTTTTTACCCTTGACGGGGTTTTCCGCGTTACCAATATCTTTTGTCTCGTTTATTTTTCTGTCATTCTTCTTGTTTATTTTGATTGATCGATCTGTAATTGTTTAAAACTCCACAAACCAACATATATTTGTGTAATTTTTGGCATAAACATTAACAAAAGCTGTGTATGGCCGCTAAAACCAGGGACACAAACCATAACGAAATGCAATCAAATGTGATAAGTGTACCTATTAAAATCGAGTGACGAAAACCAAAGTTTTGATAAACCAAATGGATGATTTTTTGTAATTTACTCATGCTCATGGCCTCAAGAAATTACAATCGCATTTGGTCGGATATGATTTTACATAGTTTTTTAATGTGAAAACCGGAATAACGAAAATTCAAATTTTGGCCCAAACCGGCAACCGAACAAAACTAACAGATCATATTAGATTTGGCAGGTCAAGCCATATTCATTAATTTAGCGTGTATGGTTACTAAAATTGTCAAACACCGAACTTACTGATTTGATCAACATGTTTTGTTTTGAACAAGACAACACCATGTAGATCAATAAGCTTTGATGCTACCCCATCCACGTTATTTGATAAATATTTAAATAAAAATATAAGTCAAAATTGGATTTTTGTTATTTTCAACCATGGTGTCCATACCAGCTTACGTGCCCATGAGTCCTGAAGAACAGCTAGGAAAATCCTCAATGAATGGCCTCGTAGGACTCGAAAGAGTGACCTCTGAGGAGGATCCCAAAAGGCCTACGCCTTATTGCTAGTTAAGGTAACCCAAAAGGTTTTGTTATTTGATTACTTGCACCAAATCAAACTATGTTAGGAAGGAAAAAATTTCAGAAACATATGAATCATATAAATTTGTATATATGACACAATTAAATATGTATATTGAGGATGTTGGTATTAGAGTACCACATCACCTAGACTTAGACACTTCCTCTTTCATATATGTTGAAAACTCTTCCTCTTCTCAAGGGCTTTTTGAGGAGTTATCTAATGGGTTCTACATATTCTAACAGCTAAAAACAAGCATCTTGTTGTATATATGGATTTCATATCGAAATCCTAATTATTCCAATATATATGTATATATATTAGAAATAAGTACCCAATACGTCGCAGAGACATCATATTTTAGAGGCGACGGCAACCTTTGATCCCGACGGACGGCCCAAATACTTGCAAATGAAGTCACCCGTTTGCAAGAGTTTTTGCAGATCAATATTGGTTTTGATACCAAGCCCGTTAAGCATGTACACCACATCTTCGGTGGCAACATTCCCCGAAGCTCCCTTAGCGTATGGGCATCCTCCTAATCCCGCTACAGACGCATCCACTACACTTATTCCCATCTGTCATCAAGTAAAATGTTAAGATGATGCTTATTCTGTCTCATCCGTTTGAACGGAGTACAGATGATGCACAAAAAAAACCCCGGCCAGAAAAAAGCCCAAGCCCAACCCCGGTCCATGCTAGACCAAAAAGCATGACCAAGCCAAATAATTTTTTCCTGTAAATCCTCCGAGATTGAATCGGGCCCATTTTCACACCCAAATCCCGTCCTGACGTTTTTTCTTTTGCTTACTAAAAACGGGCTTGGAAGGCCCGGGGCTTGTGCATTTTTAGTAAGAAGTATGGATTTAGCTTACTTGGAGGGATACTAAGATGTTAGGAAGAGATTGGCCATAAGTATCATGAAAGTGAACCGCAAGCTTCTCAACAGGGACAACTTCCATGACTGCTTCAAGCATAGGAATTACGGTTCCTATGTAGAAGGGGATGGAAGTTAGGCAACAATTATACAAGTTCAGAATGTAGTGAAACAATTATAAAATTGTGAGATATCCATCAGATTACTTTCCAAAAGAGCCAGCGTTGTTGCATACATGTACCTTACCAAAAGGAATAACAAATCGAAAAAATATCACATGTCTCATTTTTCGTATCCCCTAAATTGTCCCACCAATTATTGGTTTAAGATATTAAAATATAATTATTTTTTGGGGGAGACAGAATGTTAAAATGATGATTTAAATGATTGATGGGACAAGACGATATAAAAATGGGAACATGTGATTTTTAAGCATAACATGTTATTACCACCCTCTAACGCATTTCTGTCACTCGCGTTCACATTAACTACAATAAATGATGCATGTAACACCCCGCAGCAAACTAACCTAATATTCGATTAAAACCATTGTTAAAATTGATGTCACAAATTCCTCTACTTAATTCTTTAATTGATGTCGGCCAAGATAGAAATCCAAATAGTTCCTAGAATCATCATCATCTCCTATAGATGTATGAGTTGAAATCACTATGCATCAAGAGATGATGGTTTATGTAATGCCAAAACCTAAAGCAACAGACTAGCCTAATAATCTCTGAGTCAACTTAAACCATGATTAGTAAGTAACCGACTACTAATATAAGGAAGTCAGAATGTAGCCAATAGGAAAATGAATAATGCTACCTGGTGTACCGATTCCGGTTGTATCACCAAGTGAGATTTCCCAGCAACCCATGTCGTGAAGTTGTTTCGCAACATATGCAACCTTCGACGGACTAATTGCACCTTCAACTGGGCACCCAATCACACATGATACATACCTGCTTCATTTCAGACATCATTTATTTCCACCAATTTCTCCACATATAATGGGGTTATTTAGATGGAATATATCCTTCAAGTGTTTTTTCAAGATTTTACATGGGCATGCATGGTGTTTTACACCAGGGCTAGGGTAGGGCGTTTAACGCTAGAGGCAGGTTTTTTTGAAGGTTATTGAGTTAATTTTTTAAAAGGTCATTCTCCTAATTGAAAACGTTTATTTAACTAAGTGACTCACAGAATAGGAGCATGAACAACAGGAATCGAGCGCATACCCACGAACAGGTATAGAGAGCTTTGTTGAGGCATGAATAACATCACGGTAACGCGCAAGACTTTGTTCTATAGTACAATTAATATTTGCCTTTGAAAAAGACTCGGAAGCTGAAGCAAACACGGCTATTTCCTTTGCTCCGGCTGCAACAGCAGCTTCAAAACCCTGCTCCAAACCAACAACATTAAAAATTCTATTTATAATATTCCATCTCTGCTATTAATGTAGATGGACGAGCATTACACACTTTTAAGTTTGGTGTCAATACAGGCAATCTTCCAGCTTCCAAGTTTTTAACTGCTTCAACAACTTCTTTTGCATCTGCCAGCTTTATAATACCATAATTGTAATTAGCTACAAATAGTAATAAACATGCATACATGAACCTTTATAAGAGATGGATAGGCTACCTGAGGTACCCATTTAGGTGAAACAAAGCTTGTGGCCTCAACAACAGATAAACCAGCAGAAAGAAGCCTATGAATTAATTCTATCTTCACAGATGTAGGTACCATATTCTTCTCATTCTGTAGACCATCCCTTGGACCAACTTCCACTATCTTCACATACTTTGGCATGCCTTTAAAAATCTGACTTGTGAAAAGTGTAGATTCAAAATGATTGATATTCAAAAGTGTAAGAGTTTTGGTTAAGAAAAAAGCAATTAATCACCTTATTTGTTATATGTCCTGAACGACACCGGTTTCCATTTACTTCATAGTTCCTTCCTTTGCTTTCCCACACAATATCATTCTCTCTTGTATGGTGTCTCCAAGTGAAAGCTCCTGCTCCTTGCCTATATTCTTTAAAATCTTCCCTGAGAATACGAGTAGATTGGTATCAGAGGCATTGGAAAAAACTACATGTACGGAAAATCATTATTGTTGGAGTCCCACGTCAGCTAGACTCGGACCATCAAACTGTGTATTATGTAGGTAGGAACCAAGGGCTCATTTCGAGAAAGAATCAAACGGTTTCCATAGCATTGCAGACCCTGAAACTCTTTTTGTAGTATTTTTCACTACTGTGAAAAATGATAAAATGGATATACTTTTGTCATTGTGCATCCTTTGAAAAAAATTTGTTATGAAATGACACACACTCGTAGGTATTGGATGATCCACATTCGATCCAGCAATATCCCAATCCGGTCTCCCGATCTCCGCTGGTGCTGCAACGTTTGGATGAGAACCTTCGGGAAAGATGGATGGTGCTTAGGCTTGGCAATTTGTCCAAACCAAGGGGCTCCTCCAAACTTGACATTTCAACTGTAACAGAAGCACGATAAGAGTAAATCCTTTGAAAAAACTTGCAGCCATGGATGAATCATCTACTTGAATCCATAGGAAATTATGTAACACCACGACATTCAGGCAGATGAATCTTGGTAGAAATGAGCATTTTGAGCATTCAACTTCAATTCTAACCCTAAATTGAGTACGCAGTTGTAGTAGAAGCAAGTACGAAACACACACACACACACACACAAACTTTATAGAATTTCAGAAAATTTAACAAAAATTTCAAGTCTGTGGACATAAAAGCGGGAAGTAAGAAAGCCAATAAGCGATGATTCATGATATTAAAACCCAAATCAACATTTTTCATAAGCTTATGAACTGAGGCAGTCAAACAGTAACTAACTCTTAATCCCAATCACACAGATCTACAATTCGACTTCCCCAATTCCAGCCAAACAATAAATCCGATTACCAAGATCCAATTATAGAAGAAAATCGCACCTGAACTCTGATTGTAAGTAAACACGAAGGGGAAACAAGGCTGATGATCTTGTTGTCGAAATTATGGGTTGTATTTAAGTCAAAAAATTAGTAAACAAATACGATAATTCAGAGAATATGTTGTTCGAATCATACCTGAAGTTTTTTATGCTGCAAGAAAGCTTCAATCGCCACAAATGGAAGGTAGTTTTCGGTTGGAAGTTGGTCAATTTCCTCTGTTCCATTCCCAACTCCCATCCTTTTTATATATTTTTTTTTCAATTTTTGTTTCTTTTATTTTTTTATTTTTGTGTCGACCAATTCTTTTGGCAACCCACTAACAACAATAAAATGGGGAAAGATATAAAAAAGGTGCAATATTTTTTATATTTGTTAGTTAAATATTTAAATAAAATAATGTATCTATTATTTATATTGATATAATTATATCACTATTATTATATTGAACTTTTTGTTAATCGTGGGTGTCCGGACTAGTTTGCATGCATCTCGACCAATTTCAAGGACTTTGCATGCATCTAGAAAATTCCCTAGTGGTGTCGTTGAACTCTGAAAAGAATTAGGGGTGGCAATGAGTCAGGTTGGGTTGGGTTTGGGTTCAACACATTTATTAATTTGGTTGAAAATCCCAACCCAACCCAACCTGTTTAATTAAATGGTTGAGATTTTCAACTCAACCCAACCTATTGTTTAAATGGGTTGGTAGCGGGTTGACCTGTTTATGATTATCTCAACCCAACTTATTAAATAAATGAGTTGAACCTAGGTTGACCCGTTTAATTTTAAATTTTAAATCAAATAAAAAATATTAAACTACTTAATTTCATGACAAATACATAACACAAAAGTCAAATAAATTGTTCGAAGTGATTTTGTATGGATGGGCGTCGGTGTCGGTGTCGGACTCGCCATGGAAGTTGGAACGGTAATCGATTTTGCATGGACCGGCTACAATGGAGGGTGGAGGCGACGTTTGAGCACTGAGGGAAGAGAGGAGTCAGCCGACCAGGCTTTTCAATATGGTTAATCTTAGGGGTGAGCAAAGGGAAGTACCCACCTAAAATTCTTGGAACCGGTCCCGGAATTGGAACCAGCGATTCCTGGGATGAAGAAATCGGAACCGGTTACAACGGTTCTTTCTGTTTGGGAACCGGTCCCGGGTAACCGCTGCCTAATTTTTATTTTTATTTTCATTCATATTATAAAAAAGTAAATACTAATATATTATAAAGTCCAAACGTAAATAAATAAATACCACAAGCTTGAAAACTAATACGATAAAAACTAAAAACTAATAAATACTACAAACGATGCTTACAAAATAAATAAATATTAGAAACGGTGCTTACAAAACAAATAAATACTACAAACGGTGCTTCCAAAACACTTCACGTCATTAAATTTAGTTGCTAATTAATACTACAAACGGTGTTTCCCTAAAACGTAGTTTATTAATTTTTATAAATAAATAAAATATATTTTATTAAAAAAAATAGCGAGTACCCGTCGGTTCCGGTTTTGGGTACAGTACCCGGTCCCGGAACTGGTCCCGGCGGGTACCCAACGGATAACGGTTAAAAAAAATGAGAACCGGAACCAGTCCCGATCGATTCCATATTTTATGAACCGGAACCAATCACATCAGTTCCGGTTCCGGAACCTGTAGTTCCAAAGCAGTTCCGGTTCCAAAGGCGGGTACCCGCTTCCAATGCTCACCACTTAATCTGACTTAGAATTAGTTTAGAAAGCATTTTGTATATTTGTTTTTCTAATAGTTTTTTAATCTTTAAACATATATTAAATTATTAATTGTAATTAAATAATGAGTAATAACTAAAAATAAAATATTATGTAGTATTATAAATGGGTTGAAAATAGGTTGTAAATGAGTTAAAAATAGGTTGTAAATGGGTCGAAATCAGGTTGAAAACATATCGAAAATTTCAACTCAACCCAACCCATTTACATAAATGGGTTAGACGGGTTGACCCATTTAACTTAAATGGGTTAAAAATCTCAACTCAACCTGATAATTTTGGATTGGGTTCGGATTGAGTTGACGGATTGGGTCACTTTTTGTCACCCCTAACTATAATAATTTATAAACATCAACAATATATTTTTGATTGTCCTTTTTTTATTTTTTATATGAAATTGATAATTCATATTTAATTTTTAAAGATTTATTTATTTTGTGTTATTTAAAATCCTATGAAGTTATATTTATCTTGTTTATTCATTGACAATCACTACAAGATATTTGTAACATTAGTTTATTACACAATGTTTCTTAATTTTTGTGTTATTAATGTGTAATTTTATAAATTTGATTATTAATAAATAAATCGTTAAACCATATGCCGAATATTTGTCTCCTTTTCCTTCTCAAACATGGTATTTAATTTGATGTAAATTAAATGAAAATGATTTAATTAATTTAACTATAAGAATATAGCTCTATAATTTATGTGGTTTTTTGTTCAAGGGTCCCTACACGGTTATTCCACATCAACCAAAAATAGAAACCAATGGACGGTAGAATAACTAATCTATACTATATTATAAAGCAGACATACAAAACTCTTAAAAACAAGTCTTAAAACGTAATGTATCGCTATTTAATGCTAATTACTTAAAAAACAACCATTAAAATTGTATATATACTACATTTAAAGCTATTTATTAATTTTCAATCATTATCTCTAACTATTTTAACTCCCCTAAAATCATTTCTCACTTTAACTCTTCTAAAATAACTCTTAGCATAATTAAATATAGAATAAAAATCAAATTTTAAATATAAAAAATCTAAAATATAATTAAAAAAATCTAACATAATATTTTATAAAAAATTTATATAATTAAACCAAAATAAATTACATTATATTATTATGTCTAAATTAAACAAATTTATATAAAAAATCATTATCACTCTCTCACAACCATCCAAAATCGTAATGTAAATCGACAAAAAACAAAAAATAAAATGAAACATTAAAATCGTGATGTATCTAGCTGCATTACGCGAGTACACTTCTAGTATAGAAAAAAAAGGCAATATTGTATTAAACTATTTAATTCAATTTATTTGTGGTCCCTACTCCCTTCTACTTTTATAATGTTATTCAGCTAGTATATGTTGTCTGATAATTATGCCAATAAAAATGGAAATTATATCAAAATGAAATTGTTAGAAACTCGAATCGCGGTTTAAAACATGAAATATACACGTAAGTTTCTACAATATCTAGTATGTAACCTTGACTTTTTTTGCAAGTCATGAGTCCTTATATTTGTGAGTGAATATAAAATCAAGTTCAAGCTTCTTGAAGCGACTACACTTCACACTCATATAGATAGTTCAATTACTCTTGCACCTGCATATGAAATTTTTTGAAAGAACTGGTGAAAAGATAAACTTCGACCTAACAACACTTGCATGTTTGAGCACAAACCTTGGGATGATAAAATGTGTGCTCTTATCTCTAAGTGAAAGCCTTCCACAATGCATTTAGCTTCTGAAGTTGTATATTAGAAGGGAATTGAGTATCACATAATGAGAGAATTAGACAAAATTTAATCTCATACCTATAGTAGACTTTTGGACCAAATCTCTAACTAATCCCTTCATCAAGTGGTCAGCTAGGCGTTGTGGAGATCGAACAAAATCTACCAATATCAACCCATGCATGATCAATTCCCAAACCATGTTATGTCAAATACCTAAGTGTCTAGACTTGTCATTATAAACTTGTCTATAAGCCTTAGCCAAAGTGGCAACACTATCACACATAAATGAATGATATGGGTTTCAGCCCCCGTTTCCTCGGACCTTTCACTATTATATAACGCATCAGACTCTAAACTTACAAATTAGAGCTGCCACCCGAGATGAATGAGATTCGCCCTACATTTCATGTATGCTACATTCGGAAGTGTTTAGTGGAAGAGGAGAGCGTCATTCCATTATCAGAGATTCGGGTGGACAACAACCGATGCATGGAAGACCTCGATACTATTTTGGAAAGAAAGTCAAAGAGACTTTGTCACAAAGAAGTTGATAATGTCAAAATTGGACATTATTGATGCATTAAACAGGGAGGAAATTGTATGATCCTGTAACACCCAGAATTTTCAAAGTAAGCTTTCGCTCATCGTTAACCTCTAATTGTTTTTCATTTATCTTTTTGATTAGGATATATGGTACCTTCGAGCCTCGAATCGAACCATGAGAGAAAACAGAGTTTTGAGCGAAATCTGGGATCGGTACCTGTTCGGCGAGAGTGACTCGCGATAGTGACATGTGTCACTATCGCTTGGCATACTCGCCAAGAAGACCACGATCTCGCGATACAATCTCAGCGAGAGTGCCTCGCGATAGTGACACTCTCACTATCGCTTGGCAAGCTCGCGGTCGGGGGGGGGGGGGTGATGTCTTAAATTCGAAATTGGACCTCTTTTCTCATTTATTACTCCCTCATCTCATTTAATTCTCTCTAAAAGACTCTCTCAACACCAATACCGATTCTAGGGTTTCTCTAAGCCCTACTTTCCTCATTTATTGCTCAAATCAAAGTGTGTTAACCAAAGATTCAAGCTAAGAATATTAATCACTACTTCCACCATCATCTCCTTCAAGAAAATCAAGCTCGGCTTTGGGGTTTTTATCAAAACCCATTTTGTGAGTCCATCCTTTTCATTTCATGCTTACATACTTTATGTAAACCCTTATTTATGTTATTTTAACTATTTGCTCCATCTTTGCTAAAATAAATCATTGAGTTTTTGGGTCAAAACTAGGGTTTTGACATTCTTGGAATATTAGGAAATCTGATGACTTAAAAAGGGTAGGAAATGATGATTTTGAGTTATTTATGCACCATGGAATATGTGGAAACTAAAGGTGGGGAGTATATGATTGAGTTCATAACTTGAAAGTAAGATGGGTGAGTCCTTGGTCTAAATGTGTTAATGATTCTCGATTATATGAAATGTTATGATAATATGTTTAATTTGTTGAAAGGAGTTAAGGTTTTATAAAAGAAAATGTGAGTTATATCTATTTGATTTACCTTGTAATAATATGATGCTATATGAGATTCGTGTCTTTGGGATTTACAGCAAAATGTAAGTTGTTATGTCGGTGAATCACGTATAGTTTGGAATGGTGAGATCCCAAGGTATAGATCCATGGATACGGTTGAACTTGGTGACTCTTTGGAATAAGGCTCGGATGGAGCTTGAAACCATATTTACATTGAACTAAAGATTCATGGATAGAGTTGAAGCCGGTAAATAGCCATTCCGACTATGTGCTCCACATGGGTTGTGGCCTACTATTGTGTTCCGTCATAACCTATGGTGGAACGGGTCTCCCCCATGTCGCATAAGGTTCAATGTTGAAGGGTTCTTTATTACTACATATCTACTTGTTGTTAAATGTTCATAATTGTTTTACTTCCTTGCTATTATATATCCTTGGATGTTCTCACTAGGCTCAAAGCCTAACACTTGTTTGTTTTGGTGTTCATATCTATACTATATTATAAAACAAACATACAAAACTCTTAAAAACAAGTCTTAAAGCGTAATGTATCGCTATTTAATGCTAATTACTTAAAAAACAACCATTAAAACTGTATGTACTACATTTAATGCTATTTATTAATTTTCAATCATTATCTCTAACTATTTTAACTCCCCTAAAATCATTTCTCACTTTAACTCTTCTAAAATAACTCTTAGCATAATTAAATATAGAATAAAAATCAAATTTTAAATATAAAAAATCTAAAATATAATTAAAAAAATCTAACATAATATTTTATAAAAAATTTATATAATTAAACCAAAATAAATTACATTATATTATTATGTCTAAATTAAACAAATTTATATAAAAAATCATTATCACTCTCTCACAACCATCCAAAATCGTAATGTAAATCGACAAAAAACAAAAAATAAAATGAAACATTAAAATCGTGATGTATCTAGCTGCATTACGCGAGTACACTTCTAGTATAGAAAAAAAAGGCAATATTGTATTAAACTATTTAATTCAATTTATTTGTGGTCCCTACTCCCTTCTACTTTTATAATGTTATTCAGCTAGTATATGTTGTCCGATAATTATGCCAATAAAAATGGAAATTATATCAAAATGAAATTGTTAGAAACTCGAATCGCGGTTTAAAACATGAAATATACACGTAAGTTTCTACAATATCTAGTATGTAACCTTGACTTTTTTTGCAAGTCATGAGTCCTTATATTTGTGAGTGAATATAAAATCAAGTTCAAGCTTCTTGAAGCGACTACACTTCACACTCATATAGATAGTTCAATTACTCTTGCACCTGCATATGAAATTTTTCGAAAGAACTGGTGAAAAGATAAACTTCGACCTAACAACACTTGCATGTTCGAGCACAAACCTTGGGATGATAAAATGTGTGCTCTTATCTCTAAGTGAAGGCCTTCCACAATGCATTTAGCTTCTGAAGTTGTATATTAGAAGGGAATTGAGTATCACATAATGAGAGAATTAGACAAAATTTAATCTCCTACCTATAGTAGACTTTTGGACCAAATCTCTAACTAATCCCTTCATCAAGTGGTCAGCTAGGCGTTGTGGAGATCGAACAAAATCTACCAATATCAACCCATGCATGATCAATTCCCAAACCATGTTATGTCAAATACCTAAGTGTATAGACTTGTCATTATAAACTTGTCTATAAGCCTTAGCCAAAGTGGCAACACTATCACACATAAATGAATGATATGGGTTTCAGCCCCCATTTCCTCGGACCTTTCACTATTATATAACGCATCAGACTCTAAACTTACAAATTAGAGCTGCCACCCGAGATGAATGAGATTCGCCCTACATTTCATGTATGCTACATTCGGAAGTGTTTAGTGGAAGAGGAGAGCGTCATTCCATTATCAGAGATTCGGGTGGACAACAACCGATGCATGGAAGACCTCGATACTATTTTGGAAAGAAAGTCAAAGAGACTTTGTCACAAAGAAGTTGATAATGTCAAAATTGGACATTATTGATGCATTAAACAGGGAGGAAATTGTATGATCCTGTAACACCCGGAATTTTCAAAGTAAGCTTTCGCTCATCGTTAACCTCTAATTTTCTTTCATTTATCTTTTTGATTAGGATATATGGTACCTTCGAGCCTCGAATCGAACCATGAGAGAAAACAGAGTTTTGAGCGAAATCTGGGATCGGTACCTGTTCGGCGAGAGTGACTCGCGATAGTGACATGTGTCACTATCACTTGGCATACTCGCCAAGAAGACCACGATCTCGCGATACAATCTCAGCGAGAGTGCCTCGCGATAGTGACACTCTCACTATCGCTTGGCAAGCTCGCGGTCGGGGGGGGGGGGGGGGGATGTCTGAAATTCGAAATTGGACCTCTTTTCTCATTTATTACTCCCTCATCTTATTTAATTCTCTCTAAAAGACTCTCTCAACACCAATACCGATTCTAGGGTTTCTCTATGCCCTACTTTCCTCATTTATTGCTCAAATCAAAGTGTGTTAACCAAAGATTCAAGCTAAGAATATTAATCACTACTTCCACCATCATCTCCTTCAAGAAAATCAAGCTCGGCTTTGGGGTTTTTATCAAAACCCATTTTGTGAGTCCATCCTTTTCACTTCATGCTTACATACTTTATGTAAACCCTTATTTATGTTATTTTAACTATTTGCTCCATCTTTGCTAAAATAAATCATTGAGTTTTTGGGTCAAAACTAGGGTTTTGACATTCTTGGAATATTAGGAAATCTGATGACTTAAAAAGGGTAGGAAATGATGATTTTGAGTTATTTATGCACCATGGAATATGTGGAAACTAAAGGTGGGGAGTATATGATTGAGTTCATAACTTGAAAGTAAGATGGGTGAGTCCTTGGTCTAAATGTGTTAATGATTCTCGATTATATGAAATGTTATGATAATATGTTTAATTTGTTGAAAGGAGTTAAGGTTTTATAAAAGAAAATGTGAGTTATATCTATTTGATTTACCTTGTAATAACATGATGCTATATGAGATTCGTGTCTTTGGGATTTACAGCAAAATGTAAGTTGTTATGTCGGTGAATCACGTATAGTTTGGAATGGTGAGATCCCAAGGTATAGATCCATGGATACGGTTGAACTTGGTGACTATTTGGAATAAGGCTCGGATGGAGCTTGAAACCATATTTACATTGAACTAAAGATTCATGGATAGAGTTGAAGCCGGTAAATAGCCATTCCGACTATGTGCTCCACATGGGTTGTGGCCTACTATTGTGTTCCGTCATAACCTATGGTGGAACGGGTCTCCCCCATGTCGCATAAGGTTCAATGTTGAAGGGTTCTTTATTACTACATATCTACTTGTTGTTAAATGTTCATAATTGTTTTACTTCCTTGCTATTATATATCCTTGGATGTTCTCACTAGGCTCAAAGCCTAACACTTGTTTGTTTTGGTGTTCATATCTATACTATATTATAAAACAAACATACAAAACTCTTAAAAACAAGTCTTAAAGCGTAATGTATCGCTATTTAATGCTAATTACTTAAAAAACAACCATTAAAACTGTATGTACTACATTTAATGTTATTTATTAATTTTCAATCATTATCTCTAACTATTTTAACTCCCCTAAAATCATTTCTTACTTTAACTCTTCTAAAATAACTCTTAGCATAATTAAATATAGAATAAAAATCAAATTTTAAATATAAAAAATCTAAAATATAATTAAAAAAATCTAACAGAATATTTTATAAAAAATTTATATAATTAAACCAAAATAAATTACATTATATTATTATGTCTAAATTAAACAAATTTATATAAAAAATCATTATCACTCTCTCACAACCATCCAAAATCGTAATGTAAATCGACAAAAAACAAAAAATAAAATGAAACAATAAAATCGTGATGTATCTAGCTGCATTACGTGAGTACATTTCTAGTATAGAAAAAAAGGTAATATTGTATTAAACTATTTAATTCAATTTATTTGTGGTCCCTACTCCCTTCTACTTTTATAATGTTATTCAGCTAGTATATGTTGTCCGATAATTATGCCAATAAAAATGGAAATTATATCAAAATGAAATTGTTAGAAACTCGAATCGCGGTTTAAAACATGAAATATACACGTAAGTTTCTACAATATCTAGTATGTAACCTTGACTTTTTTTGCAAGTCACGAGTCCTTATATTTGTGAGTGAATATAAAATCAAGTTCAAGCTTCTTGAAGCGACTACACTTCACACTCATATAGATAGTTCAATTACTATTGCACCTGCATATGAAATTTTTCGAAAGAACTGGTGAAAAGATAAACTTTGACCTAACAACACTTGCATGTTCGAGCACAAACCTTGGGATGATAAAATGTGTGCTCTTATCTCTAAGTGAAGGCCTTCCACAATGCATTTAGCTTCTGAAGTTGTATATTAGAAGGGAATTGAGTATCACATAATGAGAGAATTAGACAAAATTTAATCTCATACCTATAGTAGACTTTTGGACCAAATCTCTAACTAATCCCTTCATCAAGTGGTCAGCTAGGCGTTGTGGAGATCGAACAAAATCTACCAATATCAACCCATGCATGATCAATTCCCAAACCATGTTATGTCAAATACATAAGTGTCTAGACTTGTCATTATAAACTTGTCTATAAGCCTTAGCCAAAGTGGCAACACTATCACACATAAATGAATGATATGGGTTTCAGCCCCCGTTTCCTCGGACCTTTCACTATTATATAACGCATCAGACTCTAAACTTACAAATTAGAGCTGCCACCCGAGATGAATGAGATTCGCCCTACATTTCATGTATGCTACATTCGGAAGTGTTTAGTGGAAGAGGAGAGCGTCATTCCATTATCAGAGATTCGGGTGGACAACAACCGGTGCATGGAAGACCTCGATACTATTTTGAAAAGAAAGTCAAAGAGACTTTGTCACAAAGAAGTTGATAATGTCAAAATTGGACATTATTGATGCATTAAACCGGGAGGAAATTGTATGATCCTGTAACACCCGGAATTTTCAAAGTAAGCTTTCGCTCATCGTTAACCTCTAATTGTCTTTCATTTATCTTTTTGATTAGGATATATGGTTCCTTTGAGCCTTGAATCGAACCATGAGAGAAAACAGAGTTTTGAGCGAAATCTGGGATCGGTACCTGTTCGGCGAGAGTGACTCGTGATAGTGACATGTGTCACTATCGCTTGGCATACTCGCCGAGAAGACCACGATCTCGCGATACAATCTCAGCGAGAGTGCCTCGTGATAGTGACACTCTCACTATCGTTTGGCAAGCTCGCGGTCGGGGGGGGGGGGGTGACGTCTTAAATTCGAAATTGGACCTGTTTTCTCATTTATTACTCCCTCATCTCATTTAATTCTCTCTAAAAGACTCTCTCAACACCAATACCGATTCTAGGGTTTCTCTAAGCCCTACTTTCCTCATTTATTGCTCAAATCAAAGTGTGTCAACCAAAGATTCAAGCTAAGAATATTAATCACTACTTCCACCATCATCTCCTTCAAGAAAATCAAGCTCGGCTTTGGGGTTTTTATCAAAACCCATTTTGTGAATCCATCCTTTTCATTTCATGCTTACATACTTTATGTAAACCCTTATTTATGTTATTTTAACTATTTGCTCCATCTTTGCTAAAATAAATCATTGAGTTTTTGGGTCAAAACTAGGGTTTTGACATTCTTGGAATATTAGGAAATCTGATGACTTAAAAAGGGTAGGAAATGATGATTTTGAGTTATTTATGCACCATGGAATATGTGGAAACTAAAAGTGGGGAGTATATGATTGAGTTCATAACTTGAAAGTAAGATGGGTGAGTCCTTGGTCTAAATGTGTTAATGATTCTCGATTATATGAAATGTTATGATAATATGTTTAATTTGTTGAAAGGAGTTAAGGTTTTATAAAAGAAAATGTGAGTTATATCTATTTGATTTACCTTGTAATAACATGATGCTATATGAGATTCGTGTCTTTGGGATTTATAGCAAAATGTAAGTTGTTATGTCGGTGAATCACGTATAGTTTGGAATGGTGAGATCCCAAGGTATAGATCCATGGATACGGTTGAACTTGGTGACTCTTTGGGATAAGGCTCGGATGGAGCTTGAAACCATATTTACATTGAACTAAAGATTCATGGATAGAGTTGAAGCCGGTAAATAGCCATTCCGACTATGTGCTCCACATGGGTTGTGGCCTACTCTTGTGTTCCATCACAACCTATGGTGGAACGGGTCTCCCCCATGTCGCATAAGGTTCAATGTTGAAGGGTTCTTTATTACTACATAGCTACTTGTTGTTAAATGTTCATAATTGCTTTACTTCCTTGCTATTATATATCCTTGGATGTTCTCACTAGGCTCAAAGCCTAACACTTGTTTGTTTTGGTGTTCATATCATGTTCGGTTAGAGAAGGGGTGGATAAATCTTGAGTGGAGAGTCGGGACGACATTTTTGGGGACATAGCATTTGACAAGATATAGAGCAAACATTATCACTTGACGATATTTTGGGATTTGATGACAACACCCGATTATAATCTAAACTAGAATTGTCTTAGATTCAATTGGTTGTTGGTCCTCTTTCCATTTCATTTTAGTTGGGACTTATACTCTTCCCCTTTTCTCGGGGTGATGTCATTTGTGAAACTTTATTGCATACAAAATGTTCCAGGTTTTAATTCTCCTCAAATTATAAACGTTATATTGCAAAATTTTCAAGTATTTGAAATGTCGAAATTGTAGGGTGTTACAAGTTGTTATCAGAGCATTAGTTTAAGTGAACTAGGCATGATCGTAAGATGTCTAGACTTAAAGCTGGATTTATTAAGTTATGATGTGTGAGAATTGGGTAGAAATACTAAGATAGGATGGTCTTAGAGTCGACGGAATTGCATGAATTATGAATTATGATCATGGTAACGAGAATCTTTGGGTATGATGTGTTCATAATTGCACCTAGCCAATGCTATTATGAATATGTTTCTACGTGAGCATGCTTGAATTACTAATGTCATGATGATTGATGAATGTATTAATACGTTTTCCTTTGTTTTTCGATCAAATTTCTTATCCTCTCTCGTGCTTGTGTGGCAGCCTCTGTCCATCATGGTGAATACTCGGAGTTGACCGATGGTCGAAGAGGAAGTGCATGAAGATAGCACATACAATCCGAATCCAATGGCTAGAGCGGTGAATGTGGTTCCTCCCAATATGTCTCCGATATTTAACGGAGAGGTAGAGCACATGCTTAGAGTGGAGTTGGCATCCATGAATCCGGTCATTCACGAGGCCAACCCACAAGCCGATATGATGTCCAGTGTCATGCAAATGGTGATATCGTCTATGGAGAAGCAACAAAAGGCATTCCTGAAGATGTTGGAGGATAGAGATGCTAGCCTCAGAAGGCCGGAAGTGGTTGCCGAGAATGCGGTGGCCGGTTCGGGTGGTACTGGAAGCAGGATCAGGACAGAAGAGCACGTGGTGGTCGGTGATCATAGGGGCGGAAAGAGTTGCTCCTACAAAACCTTCTTTTGTAGTAAACCACCCGAGTTCTCAGGATTTGATGACCCAGTTGAGTGTATGAACTGGATTCAGGCGATTGAGCAAGCTTTCGGTTCAAGTGAGTGCGGGGAAGATTAGAAAGTAAGATTCGCCTCCCAAATGCTTAAAGGCCCTGCACATCGATGGTGGAACGTCACTAGGTCCACTCTTGATGCTACCATTCTTGCTCAGTTGTCGCGGGATGCATTCAAGAAGAAATTGATGGAGGAGTATTGCAATGAGAGGGCGATGGATCGGATTGTTGATGATTTCCGAGCCTTCAATAAAGGTAACATGTCGGTGAGAGATTATTCAAGGAAGTTCGTGGAGAAGCTTGATCTAGTGGGACAGGCGGCCCTAACTAAAAGTGATAAGGTGAAGGCGTATTTGAAGGGGTTGCCAGCGGACATGATGTCCATGGTTCGCAATGCCAAGTCCTCTACTCTCCGTGAGGCCATTAAAGAGGCCAAGGTAATGGAGCATGTTTATGCTCAAAGTCACGAGGAAAGGGTCGGGTCTACTGAGAAGAGGAAATGGGAAGGCAACTCTTTGCCCTCCAAGAGACCATGAACTTTTAACAACAACTTCAATAGGGGGACCGAGCCTAGACGGGAAGCTAGGTGGTGCCCGAAATGCCGAAGCAAACATTTCGGCCCGTGTACCTCTAGCGGGACGAACTGTTTCAAGTGTGGAAAGTCGGGGCACATGCGATAGAATTGCCCGACCCGAGGGGTCATATGTTATGAATGCAAGGAACCGGGTCACATTTGAAGTGAGTGCCCAAAGTTGAAGGCGGGAGGGCCGCAAGTGAAGAAGGAAAACCATCCAAGAATTCCTGGTTGAGCCTTCCAGATGACGGTCGACGAGGCCAAGGCATCCACCGATGTAGTATCGGGTACGTTTCTCCTAAACTCGGTACCTGCTCGTGTGCTATTTGATTCTGGTGCTAGTTTCTCTTTCGTATCTGAGTCGTTTCGTCAAAAGCTTGCTATGCCCAATAATAGTATAGAGAATGCTTTTGTGGTAGAGATAGCAAATGGTATTTACGTATTAATCCGTGATGTCTTGAAGGAGTGTACTCTTGGAATCGAAGGTAAGGAATTTCCAATTGACTTGATGCTGATGGTCGTTGGCAGCTTTGATATGGTTGTTGGCATGGATTGGTTGGCAAACAATCATGCCAAAATCTTATGCTCCAAGAAACTAATCCGACTCCCTATAGCGGACAGGGAAATGGTGATGGTTTATGGTGAAAGGAAAAAGGGCGATGTGGCGGTCATCACCATGGCTAAGGCACAGAAGTGTTTGGTGAAAGGATGTTTGTCCTTTTTGGCATACGTGATAGACACCAAACTCGAAAAGAAGAAGCTTGAAGACGTGAAGGTAGTGCGCGAGTTCCCCGATGTCTTCCAGATGACTTTCCCGGTTTACCGCCCGATCATCAAGTGGAGTTTAGGATTGACCTTATACCGGGGGTGGCTCCAATTGCTCGGGCCCCTTATCGGTTGGCGTCATCGGAGATGCAAGAAATGATGGCTCAACTCCAAGAGCTTCTAGAGAAAGTTTTATAAGACCCAACTCATCACCTTGGGGAGCTCCGGTCTTATTCGTCAAGAAGAAGGATGGCACAATGAGAATGTGCATCGATTACCGTGAACTGAACAAGGCAACGGTGAAGAACAAGTATCCACTTTCGAGGATTGACGACTTGTTCGACCAACTCCAAAGAGCGGGATGCTTCTAAAAAATCGATTTGCATTCAGGATACCATCAAGTGAAGGTGAGGGGAGAAGATGTCCTGAAGACGACCTTTAGAACGCGTTACGGCCATTACGAATTTCTTGTAATGTCGTTTGGTCTAACGAATGCACCGACGGTGTTTATGGATTTGATTAATAGAGTATGCCGACCGTTTCTCGACAGGTCGGTCTGTATTCATTGATGACATACTCGTGTATTCCAAGAGTGAGTCGGAATACGAGCATCACCTTCGTGAAGTCCTAGAGGTGTTGAGGAAAGAAATGTTGTACGTCAAGTTTTCGAAGTGCGATTTTTGGCTCGAAGAGGTTCAATTCTTGGGTCACGTTGTCACTCGAGACAGAGTGAAAGTATATCCCTCCAAAATTGAATCTATGATGAATTGGGAACCTCCCAAGAGTCCGTCCGAGATCCGAAGCTTCTTGGATTTGGCGGGCTATTACCGGAGATTTATTCAAGACTTCTCCAAAATCGCTTCTTCCTTAACGGCTTTGACTCGTAAGAACGTGAAGTTCGTTTGGACCGAAGCGCAAAAGAAGGCATTCCGGACTCTGCAAAAGAAGTTGTGTGAGGCTCCAATTTTGTCATTAACCGAAGGGTCGGAAGACTTCGTGGTCTATAGCGACGCTTCGAAAATGGGGTTGGGATGCGTTTTGATGCAAAGAGGCAAAGTGATAGCCTATGTCTTAAGGCAACTCAAAGTCCACGAGAAGAATTATTCCACCCATGACTTGGAGTTAGCAGTAGTGGTCTTTGCTTGGAAACTTTGGCGACACTACCTCTATGGCACGAAGTGTACGCTCTACACAGATCATAAGAGTTTGAAATACGTCTTTGATCAAAAAGAGTTGAACATGAGGCAAAGGTGGTGGCTTGAGTTACTCAAAGGTTATGATTGTGAATTGCTTTACCACCCCGATAAGGCGATCGTGGTGGCCGATGCACTAAGTCAGAAGGACTATAGCGGGAGCATTCAGGCTACCCTTTCAAGAATTGAACTCGTATCGAGCCTCATTGAAGGAATTAAGGTATCTCAAGTAGAAGCCTTATTGGAGGAAAATCTCGAAGAAGAAGTCATGTCAAAACAACATCTGCTCTTGACAGAAGATAGCCGTGGGGTAAAATTATTCAACGGTCGCGTATGGGTACCCAAAGTAGGAGGAAATCGAGAACTTATTCTCGAGGACGGCCATAAGTCCAAATATTCCATCCATCCGGGGAGTACAAAGATGTATAGGGATTTGAAGCTACATTATTGGTGGCCGGTAATGAAACTCGATGTGGCATGTTACGTGGAACGTTGTGTGACGTGCTTACAAGTAAAAGACGAGCATCAACGACCGTATGGGAGTCTTCAATCCCTAGAGATTCCCGAGTGGAAGTGGGAACATATTACCATGGACTTCGTGACTAAGTTGCCCAAAACTCTTCGAGGACACGATACCATTTGGGTGATTGTTGATCGTTTGACCAAGAGTGCCCACTTCTTAGCCATGCTCGAAACCCTACCGATGCACAAGTTTGCGAAGCTTTACATCGATGAAGTGGTTTCAAGACATGGAGTACCATTATCTATAGTGTCAGATCGCGATAGTCGGTTTACTTCAAACTTTTGGGATGGATTGCAGAAAGAGCTTGGTACACGAGTTAAGTTGAGTATGGCTTACCATCCGCAAACCGACGGTCAAAGTGAAAGGACGATCCAAACACTTGAGGACATGTTAAGGTCTTGTGTTATTGACTTTGGGGGTAGTTGGGACTCTCACCTACCTTTGGTGGAGTTTGCTTACAATAATAGCTACCACTCGAGTATTGGAATAACGCCCTTTGAGGCCTTGTACGGGCGGAAGTGCAGAACTCCCGTATGTTGGCTTGAGGCGGGAGAGAAGAAGTTCGTCGGACCCGAAATTGTGCAAGAAACAGCCGATAAGGTAAAAGGCATTCGGGAACGACTGAAAGCGGCTCAAGACCGGCAAAAGAGTTATGCTGATAAGAAGAGGCGACCGATGGAGTTTCAAATGGGTGATCGTCTTATGCTCAAGGTGTCACCTTGGAAGGGCATTATCCGGTTTAGAGAGCGCGGGAAGTTGAGCCCCCGTTTCCTTGGGCCATTCACGGTACATAAGCGTGTAGGCCTACAAGCCTATCAATTGGAACTGCCACCAAAAATGAGCGGGATCTACAACACTTTTCACATATGCCAACTCTGAAAATGTTTGGTAGAGGAGGAGAGTGTTATACCTCTTTCGGAGATAAGAGTGGATGAGGGAAATCGTTGCATCAAAGATCCCGATGGCATCTTCGAAAAGAAATCCAAGAAGCTTCGACATAAAGAAGTCACAGTGGTCAAGGTTCAATGGAAGCATCACCGAGGGGCCAACGTGACTTGGGAAACAGAGGAGGATATGAAGAGGAGATATCCTCACCTCTTTGTGTGAGCGTCGATTTCGAGGACGAAATCATTCCCATGTTGGGGAGGATTGTAACACCCGGAATTTTCAAAGTAAGATTTCGCTCATCGTTAACCTCTAATCGTCTTTCGTTTATCTTTTTGATTAGGATATGTGGTACCTTCGAGCCTCGAATCGAACCATGAGAGAAAACGGAGTTTTGAGCGAAATTTGAGCTCGGTACCTATTCGACGAGAGTGACTCGCGATAGTGACATGTGTCACTATCGCTTGGCATACTCGCCGAGAAGACCACGATCTCGCGGTACAATCTCAGCGAGAGTGCCTCGCGATAGTGACAGTGTCACTATCGCTTGGCAAGCTCGCGGTGGGGAGGGAGGGGTTGATGTCTTAAATTCGAAATTGGACCTCTTTTCTCATTTATTACTCCCTCATCTCATTTAATTCTCTCTAAAAGACTCTCTCAACACCAATACCGATTCTAGGGTTTCTCTAAGCCCTACTTTCCTCATTTATTGCTCAAATCAAAGTGTTCTAACCAAAGATTCAAGCTAAGAACATTAATCTTTACTTCCACCATCATCTCCTTCAAGAAAATCAAGCTAGGGTTTGGTTTTTTTTTTTTTTTATCAAAACCCATTTTGTAAGTCCATCCTTTTCATTTCATGCTTACATACTTTATGTAAACCCTTATTTATGCTATTTTACCTATTTGCTCCATCTTTGCTAAGATAAATCATTGAGAGTTTTTTGGTTAAAACTATGGTTTTGACATTCTTGGAGTATTAGGAAATCTGATGACTTAAAAAGGGTAGGAAATGATGATTGTGAGTTATTTATGCACCATGGAATATATGGAATATACGGCTATAGATTCATGGATAGAGTTGACGCCGGTAAATAGCTATTTCGACTATGTGCTCCACATGGGTTGTGGCCTACTCTTGTGTTCCGTCACAACCTATGGTGGAACGGGTCTCCCCCGTGTCGCATAAGGTTCGGTGTTGAAGGGTCCTTTATTACTATAGATCTACTTGTTGTTAAATGTTCATAATTGTTTTGCTTTCTTGCTATTATATATCCCTGGATGTTCTCACTAGGATCCAAGCCCAAAACTTGTTTGTTTTGGTGTTCGTATCAGGTTCGGTTAGAGAAGGGGTGGATAAATCTTGAGTGGAGAGTCGGGACGACATTTTTGGGGACATAGCATTTGACAAGATATAGAGCAAACATTATCACTTGACGATATTTTGGGATTTGATGACAACACCCGATTATAAACTAAACTAGAATTGTCTTAGATTAAATATGCTCCTCTTTCCATTTCATTTTAGTTGGGTTTGTAAACACTTATACTCTTCCCCCTTTCTCGGGGTGATGTCATTTGTGAAACTTTAATGCATACAAAATGTTCCAGGTTTTAATTCTCCTCAAATTATAAACGTTATATTACGAAATTTTCAAGTATTTGAAATGTCGAAATTTTACGGTGTTACAAATCCCAAGGAAAATAGTGGTAAATCTAATGGTTTTGGAAGAAAAGTACAAGTCAAGACAAGTTAAGAAGAAGAAGTAAAAATTAAGAAGAAATTGTCGAAAATTATAGTTTGGGACGCCAATATCAATTCCGGACTGAATGGTGAGAAAAGAGAGAAAATATGTACAAACAGTGCACTGGGCGACTTGGGCCACGATCTTATTGGGCCACGCGGGTTAGATAATCCGGGCGAATTGTGGCGCGACCTAACCCGCACCATAACCCACGCCATAAGCTGTAACAGTCTTAATCGACTGTTTCAGCTAGGGTTAGAGTGACACAATTTTGGAATTAGAAGAGAGGCGGCTGGAGACGATTTTGGAGAGCAGAAGCAAGGCGGAAACTGTAGAAAAAGGTGCGCAACATTGGTGAGAACGGATCCTCGAGCTTATTACAATTCTTTTGCTGCAAGAATTGAGATCTCAGGGAGTTTTTGTTTATCTTTGAACATTTTCATTTCAAGAACAATGGCTAGATCTACTTTCATGTCTTTTCCGTTTACCATTTTTGTTGACCCCAACATGAGCTAATCATCTCATGTTGGGGGTTGGATGATTGTTGGGTGATGTTTAGCTTTAAACTTGTGATTGGGATTGTAACTTTCTGTTGAATCATTAAATCAATGAAGCATATGGCATAGTTTTGATTTAATTCCATTAGTCTGATCAGCTGATTGAATATTTCTTGATCATTTTACTCTTTGAGAGAAGTGTAGGATGATTAGATGTGGTTGTCGTATGCCTATGGTGCGATTTGGATAGAGATATACCAATTCCACCGTAGATGTGTTAATCCAGTTTTTACAAGCAAATTAACTTGAATATTGAGATCGAAAGATGAAAATTCATTGTTAATTGCTATCGTTGTTATAGCTTGAGAAAGTGTAACAATTATTTTTTAGATTGATTTCATTGAATCTTTAAAACATCATGTCCAACCCTTCACAGTTTAAAGTAAAATAAACCTGATATGAATCCAACCCCCAACTTTCTTATCAGCAGTTAACTTGTCAAAGCTTTCAAGTTTTTCTTTAAGTCGTCTTAATTTAATTCCTTTTGCAAAACTCAAACAACCCAATTTTGATCAGTCTAGTTAATAATTAATATAGTGTGTGTCCCTGTTTCAAGATTCTAATTGCAAACAAAACAAACAAACAAGATGATCTCAATTACCTGTTTGATTCAATTCTCAATTCACAAGATTACAACTTTCTCTCTCTAAAAGTCTCTCTCTCTCTACATATTCTCTCTCAAACTTGAAATCAAACTCTAGCCATCTATCTATTAAACAGCAAATAAAGGCTATTTATACTCACAACTAAAACAACAAGAAAACAAAACAAAATACAAAATGTTGACTTTGACTTTTATTACAAAATGACTTTGACTTTTAATGAGAGTTGACTTTCTCAGCTTTGACTTCTTGTATTTTGACCTTCAGTCTTCATGATCTTATTTCCAACATATTTCTTCTCTAACAATCTCCCCCTTTGGATTCAAGATCATCTTTAAAAGATATAGCAAATCAATCTCCCCTTTTGATTACATTGAAGAACTTCAAATCTCCCCTTTTAAGCTCAACCTGAGTACAATCTTCCTCTTTTGGTTGATCTTTAACTTTAATCTCCCCAAAGTCTATCTTCAAAAGAAATACCAACAATCTCTCCCAAAGATGGTAGAAACAATCTTCTATAATCTCTTCAAAACTATCACAAGACTCTTTCAGACTTTAGAAAGAAATTATCTTCAGATTTAGCTCAACTTGCTTTAGCAAATAATCTTCTAAGAAAATTTCAGTGAAATCAGCACATCTTCAAACATCTTTTAATTTGCTTGAAAAATCTTCCAAACTTTCAATCTTTGAAATTTCTGATCCGAACATTTCTTTAAATCATCTCCCTCTTTTTGATGAATAGAGCATCTATAGCATCAAAACTTTCTACAAGAAATGTCTCTGAAAATCTTTTCTGACCACTAGATCTTTCAAGAGCCTCTGATTCACCGTCAATTCGAACAATGTATTCATCCAGATCTTTGCAAATCTAGACAAAATAGGAATGTAACACCTGAATCAACAAATGAATCAGTTAATATGCCTGTCAGTAACACAAAGTTACTGTGTGTAACAGATACACATTGCAAAGGATCCTTTTGATGTTCACTCCCCCAGGGCTTCCATCCAATCATCGAAACACCACAAAGGAAATTTCTATGAATGTTATGACAAGAAAATAAATTCCTTGTGTGTTCGTGCAAGTGATAGAAAGAATTAAGCATATAATGATTGCTTTTAAAGGCTCAACATTGTGTAAACCACTGAGACAACAGTAGATAAACACAGACTCAATGTGCATGATTGAAGTGCGAAGGTGGGGCAGACTTCCTTCTTTTTCAATATCCAGATTTTCCAAATGAAAACCAGATAGATTATATGTTGCGTCCCCTTAAAAATATGAAACACTTTCTTTTTAAGAAGAAAATGAGTGGTTGGTGGGGTGTTAAGTCTGAATTTATAGTAATCATTGTATTTATAGGCTTGGTCAAATACTGTGTCTAATGACATATACTGTGTTGTATCTGACCAAGGGTATTTAAGTCCCTTTGGTCTTTGTCTTTGTAAGAACCTTCACGCATATTCAATACAGTTACTCTTTACGTTTCAAAGCTCTCTCTACTTTTTCTCTCTAGGATTCATTGATCTTGGACTAACAATTGGTATCAGAGCCATCTGAATCTTGAGAGGTTTGAGAGAATTCGTTTTTAGATTATGAATTTGTGATTTAATCCGAAAATTTGATTGATTTTCTTGAATTTTTCAAGAAAATCTCGTTTTTGGATTTTTAATCAAATTCGATCTGTTTTTTTGAGTGAATTTCTTTGCAAATTGGTTTGTTGGATTCGAAATTGATAGGAGAACATATTTGATTCACATCTTTTTGCAAGAAAAACAGTGTTTGATCATTGATTTTGAGTTTTAAAAATTTTCTGGAAATACGTTTTTTACGTACTGTTCAATTCTTGAAATCTTAATTTTGTGGTTTTTGATCGAAATTTGAGTTTGAAAAGTGTTATAATATTGTTTTCGAACTTGTCTGTGTAAGGAAGTTGCATCAAATTCAGTTTTGTAATCGATTTTTGTAAGATTTTAGCATTTTGACATCAGTTTGCGCTAGATCTGTAGTTTGCGCGAGTTCATATATGTTTGCGCAAGTTCATCTTAGTTTGCGCTAGTTCTTGTTATTCTAATCTTTGCACCAGTGTATTTCAGGTTTTCGCTTTGTGTTCATCACGCAAACCTAAGTTTGCGTCTCCAGTGCCTCACACAAAGTGTAGTTTGCGTCTCTTTCAGCTTACGCAAAGCTTACTTTGCGTCTTCAACGACTAACGCAAAGGATAGTTTGCGTCTCCCGCTACTCACGCAAAGTTGGTTTGCATTTCCAACTGCTTACGAGAAGTCAAGTTCTCGTCTTGGTCTGCTCACGCAAAGTCAGTTTGCGTCTTAAGTGCTTCACGCAAACCTAAGTTTGCGTCTTAAGTGCTTCATGCAAACCTAAGTTTGCGTCTTCCCTTGCTCACGAGAAACTCAGTTTGCGTCTCCTTCTCATAACGCAAAGCTACTTTGCGCCACAGCCTGCTCACGCAAAGCTTCCTTTGTGCCACAGCCTGCTCACGCAAAGCTTCCTTTGCGTCAATCATTGTTCACGAAAAGTTCCAGTTTGTGCTACCTGACTCTCACGTAAACATCCACTTTGCGCCAGTCTCAGACTTAGAATTTTTTTCTGGATTATCTGAAACATGGATTCTGACAAATTTGCTTATCAAGCTCAGTTCTACAAAAGTGATCTTATGATGTCTTTGGGTATAGAAAATCGTCCACCAATGCTGATAGATGAAAATGAGTTTACACAGTGGCAAGATCGGTTCCTGAACTTCATTGAACGACAAAAGAATGGAAATGACATGATGATAATTTTATCTGAAGGACCGTTTGAAAAACCCAATATGGCTTCTGGATTATATAAGCCTACTAAAGAGTATTCACATGATGAGTTGTCTGCATATCAAGATGATCGTGATATTAAAGCAAATCTGATGCTAGCCTTGACAAACTCTATATACAACAGGATTGACTGTTTCAAAACTCATCCTAATCTGATGTGGCAACAGCTTGAGAAGATTATGCTTCGTTCTTCGGTCGCAACTCAACTCAGGCATACACGCTACATGAATAACTTTGAAGAATTCAAAGCCAAGGATGGGGAGCCACTGAAAACGGTGTTTGACAGATTTTGTGCCATTATCAATGATCTGAGGAAGATTAAAGTTGAAAAGACTGAGCTTGAGACAAATCTGAAGTTCCTCAACACATTGCAACCAGAATGGAATAAAACATGCCACAGATTGAGGAACGATGTCAGAATATCCACTATGCAAATCCAAGAACTTTATGAAATTCTGATGACTGATGAGAGCTTGGTGCTTGAGAAGAAGGCCAAACTGGATAAGAAGAACAAGAAATCAGTAGACCTGGTTGCACTCCTCACGAGCCAACTGGCTGAACAAGCGTTGTCTGAAAACGCTTACAACGGGTCAACTGATGATAACGGTGAGGCTCTGCAGAAAGCGATGATCCTTCTCTCTCAGCATTACCAGAAAAAGTTCTAACCAAGATCTGGTTCCAACTCTTCTCGCTTCACTTCTGGGTCTAAAGCCAAAGTACCCGAGCCAAAGACTGCTGCTTGCTACAACTGTGGAAAGCCGGGTCACATCTCAAAGGAGTGTAGAGCAAAGAAGGTTAAGGACTCATCTTACTATAGAAAGAAATTGGAGCTGGCCGAGAAAAGAGAGAATGGAACTGCTCTTCTTGCAGAAGAAGAATTCTGGATGGATCATTCTGACGATGAAGCTGCAAACGTAGAGATCGCTCAGATGTGCTTGGTTGGAGATGATCAGTCAGACGATTCTGAAACTGATGAAGATGAGGTATATTCAGAATTTGATTACAATTTTATATCATCTCAGATGAATATCATTATAACTGCTTTATCTGATTTGCGTTCACAGCTTTTATCTGAAAAGAATTTAAATTCTGAAAAGTCAGATTTGATTGACAAACTGAAAATTTCTTTGAAAGATGAAAAATCTATTTTGGAAAATACAAAAGACATCTTTCAAAAGAAATTGGATGATTTGGAAAATTCAAATAAGACTTATCTTGAGTCTTTGACTAAAATGACTACTTTAAAAGATGAATTTTCAGATAAAATAAATAAGTTAGAAGAAAAGCTTTATCGAAGAAATCAATCTGAACAAACAATTTTTATGAACAAACCGAGGAGTGAAGAAGCTTTAAAACAAATGTGGGGACTTGGTTTTGACAATCCTCATTGTTTAAACAAAGTGATAAACGAAGTTCCTACTTTATATAAATACGATTATCTAACTCTTGCACACTATGCTCCTCAGTTCAAATTTCATTGGACTAGTGAAAAGCAAGTGTTAGAACTGGAAAATGAGAAAAGGATGAATAACAAGAAAAATGAAATTCCTTTTGTTTACACAAGCGAAAATGCAAAATATTTTCCTGAAAAATCAAGGAGAGGAAGAAGAGTTTTAAATGATATATCTCCTGTCAAATCTTCAATGTCTGATGATTTTATTGATCCTTATGCTCCTAATTCTGATAAGGAAAATATTTCTCCAATCATTTATGATTCTAAGAAATATACTCCTCCGTTAGTATTAGAAAGCAAAATCATTAATCTTGAAGATAAGATAGAAGATCAAAATATTTTAAAGAAAATTGAATCTGATATTATTCTCTCTTTCATGACATCTTAAGAAAACAAAAAGGAAGTTTCCAATTTTAAAATCTTTTCCCAAAATACTTCAGACTCCGAGGCGAATTCAGATTTATTAGTTGATCAGATTGGTTGCTTGGATAAAATTATTTCTTCTGATTTAAATATTTCGTCTAAAATTCTTGATGATTCTTTTACGCTCAATGATCAGTATTATAAACCTAAGCGTAAAAGAAGACGGTCAAAGAAGTCAAAGAAACAAGATAAAGTTCTTTCTGACAGTTCTAATTCTTCCAATTCTAATCTTTCAGATAGGACTTTGAGCAAGTCAAAGAAGCAGATCTGGAGAACAAAGCGGACATCTGATGAACCTGCTTTTGATGGGGATAAATGTGTAGACAAACTTTATAAAAGTGATTCATTTGCTACATGTAATAAAATTTCAAAATATTCTATAAAGTAAATGATTCGAATTTCAAAACATGTCTCATGTTCTTCCTCAGATTCTAGTTCTGATGATTATGCTTTCTCTTCTGATGATTGTGCTTACCATTCTTGTGATCATATTTCTCGTGCTTTAACTGTCAATTCTTACAAATATTTCCCCACACGAACTGCAACTAACTTTCACGGGCCCAAATTCAAGTGGGTACCCAAGTCTCAATCTGATTTAAAGTTGCAGGCACCTCATGTCAAGGGGGAGTAAGAGAAATATGGCTTTTGAACACAACAGTTCAAAACCCGGTCTTAAATGTCAAGACTTTGGCTTCTGAGTAATTCCGCTCAGAACCCGTGCTTCAAAGAATATGACAACCCGTGCTTCAAAGAATATGACTTCTAGACATATCAGTCTAGGACTCGTTTTTCAATGCATTAAGCTTCTGACTAATGAGAAACTGTGAGTACATCTACTTAATTTCCGCTGCATTTATATCTGATAATGATGTTGTTCCAGTTTTCTCAAAATGTTTTCAAAGAATCTGAGCATTTCAATTCAACTCCTGAATTTGTTCAACCAAATTTTTTTCTCTCAAATGAGACACATATTCTTTATACATTGTGTGAAAAGATACTATTAATGAATTGTATTTTGTTTCAACTGAATATAAACTTGCCGATCAAATATTTCTATTTTTAAAATTCTTGGTATGTTGTTTTAAAAGTTTAAACCTTTACAAATTTTATTCTATAAAGTAAAAGTTTTACAATTTTATTTCTTTTGAATAAAATGTGTGTCTAGGATAAATTTTCAAGTTGATTTGTTTATATTGAAGTTTTTATATGTTCAAATTTCAGTTCTAACAAAAGTAGAAAAGTCAGCAACATGTTTGTAGCTTTTGATATTGCTTTAAAGTTGTGTGATTCGGAATATTTATAGTTTACAATGCTTAGAAAACCTAAAAAGTCGGGATTTCAGATCGTAATGAAAATATGGGCTAAGCACTTAGACGTAAAACCATGTGTTTGAGATGATTATTAAATTCTTATAAATCAGAAATCTCTAAGTTTAAAAGTTTGTACCTGTGACCTTTCTGGTTTGGGAAAGTAAGTTCTGTGGGATGCTTGTCATCTGGTCCCCTAAGGTCATTTGATCTGGGAGTGATCGAACCCAAATCCTTCTATGGAATCAGATCGAAAGTCATGTTCTACTGGTATGAATGGGTTTATGATGTGTCGATGTAGCCTTTCTGATCTGGGAAAGTAAGTTCCAAGGGGTGCTTGATACCTAGTCCCCTAAGGCCAACTGGTCTGGGAGTGGCTGACCCAAATCCTGCAATAGGGTCAGATAGAAAGTTACGTTTACGACATGTTCTTTACTTAATAAACTTTTTGATTCAAAAGATGCCAAAGTGCACTCGCTTAAAAGATGCCAAAGAGCACACTCATGTAAAGATGCCATAGTGCACAATGCTAAAAAGATGCCAATGAGCACACATCTCTTGATACTTGGTTATATATTTCTGAGTTGCAATAAACCTGTAAATTTGTGAAAGTCTGAATTTTTGATGGATTAGTGTGATTATTTGCAAAGTTCTCTATTATATTTTTATAATTGCATTTTCTTGAAGCTAATCAAAGTTCACATGAAAGCACACTGAATAGATTGATGAAAGTTTTTGAAACTGAACATGTCTTAACTTCATATGCAATAAAACTTGTTTCTGTATCCAAATACATACATTTGATTTCATCTGATGGATTTTATTGTGATATTTTACTAAGTAAAATTTTATTTGTTTCTGTTTAAATTTTTATATATTTAGTCGTTTCAAAATACATATTCAGTATATTTTTCTTTCTACATTGATGTTTCATTAATTGTGTTCTCATATCCTTTTAAATGGGTTTGAACATTATTCAAGGGGGAGTGAAAAAGGAGAATTTTCTTAATGATCATATCTGTTTTTGAGGGGGAGTATCTGATTTTCTTTATATGAATGCTAACTTGAATTGTCATATCTAGTGCATTTGTGTAGGGGGAGTCAAAGAGCTTAAAAAGGTAAAATTTTCTAAGTTTAAGTCAGATTTGCGCCAACAGTTGGTCGCGCAAACCTCACTTTGCGAAACCTTGGTGTAACACAAACCTCACTTTGTGCCACCTTGGTGTAACGCAAACCTCACTTTGCGCCACCTTGGTGTAACGCAAACCTTACTTTGCGCCACCAATGGTTAGCGCAAACCTCTCCTGTTTTCTCCGTTTCTTTGATTTTGTAGATCTTAAGCTGTCTCGTCTCCAACATTGGCATGACCAAGTTGATCCAGATCATCAAGGTCATGAGGGGGAGAATTAAGAGAAGTTAAAGGAGATGATTAAGAGACAAAGAGCTCAAAACGTTTATCTGTTGATCAAGATTCGCTCAAAGATTCTATTCGCTCAAAGATTCTATTCTCTCAGCCATTTTAATTCTTTTGTTGTTCCTGCTCCGACCACCACAGTTCATTCAAGGTCTTTCAAAAGAGGTGTGTCGTTTAGAGCACAAGCTACTGGTCCAGACTTGTCAAAGGCAGCAAAGACAAATCAAACTGAAAGATGCTGAGAAGAATTTTTCTTTTAAAAGTCAGATTGCTTCATAAAGTTGCTTTTATGGTCCGTGTTGATATAGAAGATAAATTTTGAAGACCAAAGCGCCAATGATTACTAAGGGGGAGATTGTTAAGTCTGATTTTATAGTAATCATTGTATTTATAGGCTTGGTCAAATACTGTGTCTAATGACGTATATTGTGTTGTATCTGACCAAGGGTATTTCAGTCCCTTTGGTCTTTATCTTTGTAAGAACCTTCACGCATATTCAATACAATTACTCTTTACGTTTCAAAGCTCTATCTCTCAACTTTCTCTCTCTAGGATTCATTGATCTTGGACTAACATGGGGTTTAAGCAAGAGTTGGCATGGGCTATTTGCTTGTTTCAATAATGTTCACCAAGAATTGTGAAACATTAGTAATGTGGCTGCCCAGCTCAGAAAGTAGTTGGTGCAGAGTTTGATATTCTTTTACTCTGTTCTCTCACCCTCTTTCTTTTTAATCATTAAGCGCACATCTAACCAAACTCTCATTTCCATTTTTCCTCAACACACATCCCACGCTCATTTCTTTTAGATTCCTCACACTCAATCACTATGGATTAACTTCTTGGGTAGGAAACACTGGTAATCATGAATCCATAGAAGTTCATTTAAGTCCTAGCACAAAGAACCTATAATTCCTGTTAGAGCATAAATCTGTTGGATACAAGATCAAGAATACTGAAGGTCAAAGTACAAGAAGTCAAAGTTGAGAAAGTCAACTCTCATTAAAGTCAAAGTCTATTTGTAATAAAAAGTCAAAGTATATTGTTTTTGTATTTTGTTTTGTTTCCTTGTAACTTGTAGGGTATAAATAGTTTTGGTTAGTTGTTTTTGTAAGAAGTCTTGAACAGAGTTGTATCCAGAGAGAGAATTGTAGAGAGAGAAAGAGGAGTTCTAGAGAGAGAGAGTTTGTAAATCGTTTGAATTGATTGGAATCAAACAGGTAATTGAAATATGTTATTTCTTTGATTGTTTGATTGTGATTAGGAACTAGAATCTGGGAATAACAATTGGTATCAGAGCAGATCCAAAAGTGAAATCAGATCAAGAAATAGAAAAAGTTTGGTTCGACACTGTGTTCTTGAGCAAAGAATCAAATTTTGTGTTTTAGTGTGAATTAGGAGTTGAAATCAGTCAGGGTTGTTCGTATAATAGAATCGATTGTATTTGTATGCTTTGATTTGTAATTTGCACTGTAATTCACACGAATTAGTGATTTTAGTTGAAATATTGTTCACGAGTTTTTAGCACTGTAAATTGAATCATTTTGATTCAATTTGTATTTGATTGTAAATTCTTGCATTGTAATCTGTTCTTGAGTTGTATTCGAGGATTTCTGCAAAGATTTGAAACAATTGAAGAAGATTTGAGTCGAAATTCGATGAAAAAGTGAAGTTTTGGTCGAATTTCTGAAGAACGCGCAAGGGAATCTGAAGAACGCGCAAGCTGAAGAATTTCATTTTTGGCCAAAACGCGCAAGGTGTTATCTGCGAGTTTTGAAAGTTGGGAAAATTTTCTAAGTACCAAAACACGCACGTAGTGATTAGCGAGTTCTACAAACGCGCTAGTCTAAGTGTGCGAGTTTCATCAGGAACAAGGTTCTGCGAGTTTGTTCATCGTGCGAGTTTGAAAATCTAAGAAAATTTTCAAAGTGTTGGAACGCGCAAGACGTGGTTAGCGAGTTTACTCAAACGCGCAAGTAGTGTCTAGCGAGTTTTGGGAACGCGCACGTCTCTATTAGCGCGTTTCAAAGTGAATAGTTACTTGTGTGTTTAGGCATTTGCGAGTTTCTTCGAGAACAGTCTCTTGCGAGTTTCAGCGACTAGCGAGTTTCAGCGATTAGCGAGTTTTTCAAAACACGCAAGTATTTGCGTGCGAGTTTCACAAACGCGCAAGTCTTAGCCTGCGGGTTTCTCAGTAATAGTGACTTGCGAGTTCTACAGTGACTTGCGAGTTTTGTCACTTAGTCAATTTTTTTTTTTTGAAATTTTTGATTTTTCTATATTCTTGTGATTTCATCATTGGACTAACAATTAGTTTCTAGTTTCTTATTGCTTTTATTGCAAACAGGTACATTCAAGATGACTTCCAAAGATGCTCTTTCTATTGGCACGGATGTTAAGCCCCCGGTTCTGTTTAAAAGGGAATATGAGCAGTGGAAGGACATATTTCTGGATTTTGTGGATAGACATGGAAATGGAGAAAACATTCTGCTTTCAATTATTGAAGGTCCTATGGTACCAATCACAGTTCAAATACCTGATGATGACTCATCTGATAGTGAAGATGGTACTGAGGAAAGAGAACAGAAAATGAAAACAGTTCCAGTTGAATATGCTCAGTATTCTGAAGAACAAAAGAGTCGTTTCAAAGCAGACAAGCAAGCAAGATCCCTTCTTCTTCAAAGTATCCCGAATGACATCTACGTCAAGATAGACAGCTACAAGGCAAATGCTAAAAAGATGTGGGATCAGTTACAAAAGATGATGATGGGTTCCAAGGTCGGGAATCAAATAAAAGTGGCTAACTGCATTAACAGTTATGAAGAATTTAAAGCCAAAGAGAATGAAAGATTGGAAGATACTTATGAACGTTTTGTCTTGCTTCTGAATGAGTTGTCAAAGAAAAAAGTGAAGAAGAAGCAGATTGAAAACAATGTCAAATTCCTGAGCATCCTACAACCAGAGTGGAAGAAGCATACACGTAGGATGAAACAGATGAAGGATTTAAATGACATTCCGTTACATGAGGTTTACGAGACTCTGAGGCAAAATGAAGAAGAAGTGGAAGAGAAAAAGAGTTGAGAAAAAGAAGGCAGAAAAAGTTCCCGATCCTATTGCATTGGTAGCCGGAGAGAAGAAGAAAGAAAAGACAGAGAAGAAGAAAAAGAAGAAAGTGCTTACCAGTTCTGATTCAGAATCAGAGAAGAAGTTTGTGAATGACTATACCGTTGCTGAAAAGCCAACAAATGATCCAATCAAATGCTACAACTGTGGTAAGATTGGACATTTTGCTAAAGAATGTCGAAAGCCAAAGGTTCGCAACTCCCAGTACTATCAGAACCAACTGCTATTGGCCAAACAACAAGAAGCGGGCATAGCATTAATGGCTGAAGACGAATTTTGGCTGGATCATTCAGATGGTGAAGAGGAAGAGAAAGAAGAAGCTGCTCATATCTGCTTAATGGGCAAAGCGGTGAAATATGATGAGTCAGATGATGAAGCGGCTGATGAGGTAATGAACTTAACTGAAAAATATTTCATAACCAAAATGGAAGCCATGATGGTTGAGCTTAATGACCTTCAAATAAAACTGAAAAAGGAAAAAGACGGAGTTGCTAAAAGAAATAATAAGATCTTTGAGCTTAATAAGTCCGTTATTGGGAACAAAGATCTAATTGATTCTTTACGCAAGTCTGCTTCTGATTCTAAACTTCAAGTAGATTGTTTTGAAAAGAAGGTTTCTGAGTTTGAAGTTAAATTTTCTAAGTTTGAGTTTGAGAAGAAAGAATCTGCACTAACCATTCATAAATTGTAGGTTGAGAACAAGCTTTTGAATAAGAAGGTAAATGGTCTGGAAGCCAAACTCTATGCAAGAGGCCAAACAGATCAAACCATTTTTCTCAATGCACCTAACGAAGAGGCTGATGTTAATGAAAAATGGGGACTTGGTTTTGAAAACCCCCATTACTTAAAGAAAGCCATCAGAAAACAACCAACACTTTATAATTTTGATTTTTTTGCTTGTGCTGGTAAACATATTCATTTAAAACCCAAATTTGTTACCAAATTACCAGAAGAAGTTAAGGCCAAAGAAACTGAAAATAGAAAGAATATAAAGAAAATGCAACTACCATTTAACTATGCAAAGTTAAATGATAGTTATCTTTCTGAGACACCAAAAGTTCTTTCAAATGACTATTTTGCTAGTTATTCTGTTTCTGAGATGAAAGCAAAACCTGTAACTGCAAAGGTTTATGTTCCTCCACTCATTCTTGAAAGCAAAATAGTTGAGCTTGAAAATGTTGTTTCTGATGAAAGAATTTTGGTAGATATTGAACAAAGTGTGTTTTCAACAGTTTTAAAGAACACTGTTTTTCAATCTAAATCTACAAAGTGTTCTACAGTTTCAAAAACACCTCAAACTTCGTCTGATAATTTTGATGACTTATTTGAGTCTGCAAATGACTTTCTTAATTCTGATGATGGGTGCATAGAAGAAATTGATATGTTTGACTTCAATGTTATTCTTCCTGATCATTCTACTTGTGTTATAAATGAAAAAGTGTTACCAAGTGGTTTTAATATTGGTGAATCATCAACTAAGGTTGATGAATCAGTTTCTGTAACTGCTGATTACTATGCTCAAGGTAAGAAACATAAGAAACAGCGATTACAAAAATAGAAATACACTGGTACACAAAAGAAAATTCAATCTCAGAAATCTGATTTTTCTAATAATTTTAAATCTTATGTTTCAGATTTAAAGAAAAAAGGTCGAAAGATCTGAATGGAGACCAAAAAGGAAGAATGATGAGATTGCTGAATCAGTTTCTGATAACTCGTGTAATAGATCTGATAGTAGTGATAATGATGTAGTTGGTCAACTTGCTTCACCTAAACAAAACCTTGTAACTTCTTACAAGCGTTATTCAATAAAGCAATTGATTCAATTATCTCCTATTACTACTAAATCTTTTCATTATCAGAGAAATGATTTTGCTTATTCTCATAATTCTACTGATTGGTTTGGATCTTATCATGTTTATTCTTCAAGATCAAATGTTTTTAAAAAATTTCAAAGAAAAGGAGGGTCCATATTTAAATGGATACCAAAATCATGTGATAATTTGTTAGGACCCGTTTTTAAATGGGTACCTAAAGTTATTGTTTCCTGATTTCTCTTGCAGACCCGGCATATGTGGTACTTGGATAGCGGCTGTTCCAAGCATATGACCGGGCAGAAAGCTTTATTGTCTAATTATACAGAGAAATTCAGCGGCAATATCAGATTTGGGAACGACCAAGTTTCACCAATCTTAGGATATGGTGATATCATTCAAGACAACATAACGATTAAGAAGGTGAGTTATGTCGAAGGCTTAGGGCACAACTTGTTTAGCATCGATAAATTCTGCGACAAAGGGTTAGAGGTCAACTTCAAAGCTAAGAGATGTTCAGTTCATTCTGAAGACGGCACAGAACTCTTAGTTGGCAAGCGAAAGACAAATCTCTACTCCATCAATCTTTCAAAGGTCCAGAATGACAGCCACGTTTGCTTATTGACAAAAGCTTCGATGCAACAAAGTTGGCTTTGGCACAGACGACTATCACATCTGAATTTTCGTTATATCAACAAGTTGGTAAAAGATAAGTTGGTAAAAGGACTTCCTGAGCTGAGATATGAGAAAGAACACTTGTGTGCTGCATGTGAAAAGGGTAAGATGAAGAGAGCTGCAAATAAATCGAAGCCTGAACCAAGCACCAGTTCTCCACTAGAGTTGTTACATATGGATCTATGCGGTCCAATGAGAACACAAAGCTTAGGAGGAAAGCAATACGTGTTGGTTATTGTGGACGATTATTCAAGATACACGTGGGTCAAATTTCTACGATCAAAAGATGAGACACCCGAAGTTCTCATTACTTACTTAAAGATGACTCAGGTGAATATGCAGAGACAAGTCAAGCTTCTTCGAACTGACAATGGCACAGAGTTCAAAAACAAAACAGTTGAAGAATATCTCGAATCGGTTGGGATATCACATCAATACTCTGCTGCACGTACACCTGAACAGAATGGAGTAGTCGAAAGGCGAAATCGGACGCTAGTCGAGGCTGCTCGTACTATTCTTAGCCAATCGGACTTACCTCTATTTCTGTGGGCAGAAGTTGTGTCAACTTCATGTCATACTCAAAATCAATCCATGATACACCGCCATTTTCAAAAGATTCCATATGAGCTGATCAACAACAGAACACCGACAATCAAGTATTTTCATATATTTGGGTGTAAGTGTTTCGTGCTTAATGATAGAGAGAATCTGAACAAATTCAGTGCTAAAGCGGATGAAGGCATCTTCATTGGCTACTCTTCCACATCTGCAGCATACCGTGTTTATCTGAAGAAGTCAATGACAGTCATCGAGAGCGTCAATGTAACATTTGATGAAGAAATGGCTTCTGAACAATTCAGTTCAGAACCCGTGATCACTGGAGTATTAGCTTCTGGACAGATCAGTCCAGAACCTGTTTCTACAGAGAACAATTCGAATAATGCTTCTACTTCACTTTCACATTTATCTTATTTAGATTTGTTATTTGAATTATTTTATGATGAGTTTCTAGGATCTAATTTGCCTAAATCAGCTGTGACTGACAGGTCTGAAGACACAAATTGTAATCATCCAGTCACTTCAGAAGTTATAACTGAACTTGTATCCCCCGTTCAGTCAGAAACTCATATTCCATTGAATACTCCTACAGTTGAAGATACACAAGTAACTGATGAGCCAGAAGTAACTGTTTCAGTTAGGTGTGATATATTGTCTACTCAACAGCCAGAGTCTGCTATTCCAACTGATGCTTCTGCACCTGAACCTTCAACTGCAAACCCCCTTCAACTATTCAAACTGAAGAGCCTGATAGTGGATTTCAAGATGATGATCATGTTCAATCAGTATCTAATCCACTCCCTCATGAGCATCGCTGGACCAAAGAGCACCCTTTACACCAAGTAATTGGAGATCTAAACAAGCCGGTGCAAACTAGGTCAGCGACCTTGAATCAATGTCTGCATGAATCATTCCTCAGCAAGATAGAGCCCACACGTGTATCATAGGCTTTAGTTGATTCGGATTGGGTATCTGCTATGCAAGAAGAATTAAATTAGTTTGAAGCCCTGAAGGTCTGGAGATTAGTTCCAAAACCGGAAGGAAAATCCGTAATTGGCACTAAATGGGTATTCAAGAATAAAAAGGACGAAGATGGTATCGTCATAATGAATAAAGCTAGACTTGTTGCCAAAGGTTATCGGCAAGAGGAAGGCATAGACTACGATGAGACGTATGCTCCAGTAGCGCGTATAGAGGCAATCCGCATGTTTCTAGCCTACGCAGCTCATAAGAATTTCACAGTCTATCAGATGGACGTGAAAACGGCCTTTCTGAATGGCATTCTTAAGGAGGAAGTCTACGTGTCTCGACCAGAAGGGTTCGTGAATCCATATAAGCCAGATCATGTATACATCTTGGACAAAGCCCTATATGGTTTGAAACAAGCCCCTCGAGCATGGTATGATGTTCTATCTAAATTCTTGGTCAAGTCAGGTTTTTCCAAAGGTAAAGTTGATACCACTTTGTTCATCAAAAAGGAAAAGGCCGATATCATCCTTATTCAAATATATGTTGATGATATAATATTTGGCTCTACTAATCCTAAATATTGCAAAAACTTTTCTAACCTCATGGTGTCACGTTTTCAAATGAGTATGATGGGAGAGATGAATTTCTTTCTCGGATTACAAGTTAAACAATTTTCAATGGGGATTTTCATTAACCAATCTAAGTGCATTTTGGATATTCTTCGGAAGTTTAAAATGGAAAATTGTAAACCAATTGGAACCCCGATGGCACCAGGTACTAAGATTAGCACTGATCCTTTGGGTAAAAGTGTTGATGTTAGAACTTATAGAGGTATGATAGAATCATTAATGTATCTTACTTCAAGTAGGCCAGATATTATGTTTTCAACATGCTTATGTTCTAGATATCAGGCTGCTCCTAAATAATCCCATTTGGCTGCTGTCAAAAGGAATTTTAGGTATCTTAAGGGGACTGCAGATCTTGGTCTGTGATATCCTAAGGATACTGGGTTTCAACTGACTGCTTATTCAGATGCAGATCATGCAGGTTGCATATTAGACAGAAAGAGCACTTTAGGTCACATTCAATTTCTTGGAGATAAGCTCGTTAGCTGGGCATCAAAGAAACAATTATGCGTTTCCACATCGACTGCTGAAGCAGAGTATGTAGCTGCTGCCAGTTGCTGCTCTCAAGTTCTGTGGATGCGAATATAGCTGCGAGATTATGGATTCAAGTTTGATAAAATACCAATATATTGTGACTCGAAGAGTGCAATCGCGATATCTGCTAATCCTGTCCAGCATACGAAAACCAAACACATTGATGTCAGGTATCATTTTATCAAAGATAATGTAGAAAAAGGAACAATTGAACTTTATTTTGTAAAAACAGATTATCAGCTTGCAGATTTATTTACCAAACCCTTAGATGAAAAAAGATTTAATTTTCTTGTCTCTAAGCTTGGTATGTTAAATCTTAAGACATAATCGGTTGTTACCTAATAAAGTTAAGTATTGTTATTTTTCATCATTTTCTTTATTCTTATTTCTGAAGGATATATGCACTTTAATAGTTTGCTCATGATCTCAGGGGGAGAATGAGATGCACTTTAAGATGATCTACATTCTTTTGAGGGGGAGCATATCTAATTTCTGCATTTTGCTTAACTGACAAATTTTTGTGATGCATGATTTTAGGGGGAGCATATAAATCACATCAAAAGGAGTAAGACTATGATTTCTGATTATTTCAGATCAGAACTCGTACTTTAATCGTTTTACTGCTTTATGTCTTTTATTTTTCAAATAAATTTGTGAATAAATTTGCTTTGACTAGACTTTAAGACTTTTACAGAATGAGAGAAGCTGACACGATCATATCTTAATGATTACAGTTGATTTTATGAGAATTAAGATTGAGCGAAAAGGTAAATTTCTTATCTTAATCTCATATGTATCTGAATGAAGGACAACTTTCAGATATGAAAACATGATTTTCTTAAATGTTCAAACCACTTTCCAATTCTTAAACAGATTTCATAAATTGGAATTGTGATTTTAAATGTTTTCATTTTTATTTTTGAGCTTCAATGATTAATAAACCATGTGTTTCCAAAGATAAATACTTGTGTATTGTCTTTTATATATACTTTCAAGTATTCACACACACTGGTTTGAACTTTTGTTCAAATCGTTCTTACCATGTCTCATATTGAAACATAATTTCGATGGTAAGACACCCCGCTTGTACTTCAATAAATTTTTGAGCGTCATTTCATTTCGAAGCATTCATTTCAAGAATGTCTATATTTTTGTTTCATATAGATACATATCCATTATTCTTGACCATAAGCTTTGATTGTTATATCATTCATTTATGATCATTTTTCATACAATGTCAGATTTTCAAACAAGTCTTTTGCATTAATGTTCATTCATTCAGTATACTTGTTTGAAAATACTTCAATGTCTAAAAATGCTCAAATCTTCATGATTATATTTTATGAGCATACATTCATCTGACATTTGTATATGAGCTTTAAATGCTAAAGTTAAATCATTATGAGCAACACGTTCTTTTAGGATCATACATGGGTTCTTTGTTTTAGGAATTAACTGAACTTCTATGGAATCACGTTAACCAGTGATTTCTACCCAAGAAGTTAATCCATAAAGATTGAGTGTGAGGAGTCTAATTGAAATGAGTGTGGGTTGTGTGTTGAGGGAAAATGGAAATGAGAGTTTGGTTAGATGTGAGCTTAATGACAAAAAGAAAGAGGGTGTGAGATCAGAGTAAAAGAATAGCAAACTCTGCACCAAATATTTTCTAAGTCGGGCAGCCACATTACTAATGCTTCACATTTCTTGGTGAACATTATTGAAACATGCAACTAGCCCATGCCATCTCTTGCTAAAACCCCACCAGCCACTCATTTTCTTCTCAAAAAGAAAATGTTTCACATTTTCAAGGGGACGCAACACATATGATATCTGGCTTTCATTTAGAAAATCTGGATATTGAAAAAGAAGGAAGTATGCCCCACCTTCGCACTTCAATCATGCACATTGAGTCTGTGTTTATACTACTGTTGTCTCAATGGTTTACACAATGTTGAGCCTTACTTAAAGCAATCATCAAGTGCTTAATTCTTTCTACACTTGCACGAGCACACAAGAAATATGTTTTCTTGTCATAACATTCATAGAAATTGCCTTTGTGGTGTTTCGATGATTGGATGGAATCCCTGGGGGAGTGAACATCAAAAAGCTCTTTTATATTGTGTATTCGTTACACACAGTGACTTCGTGTTACTGACAGACATGTTAACTGATTCATTTGTTGATTTAGGTGTTACACATTCCTATTTTGTCTAGATTTGCAAAGATCTGGATGAATACTTTTTTCGAATTGGCAATGAATCAGAGGCTCATTATCAAAGATCAGTGGTCAGATAGAATTTGAACGACATTTCTTGAAGAAAAGTTTTGATGATATAGATGCTCAAATCATCAAAAAGGGGGAGATGGTATCAAGAAATGATAAAGTTTTGAGAGATGATTTTCAGAAATGTCCAAGTCAGAAGATTCAAAGTAAATATTTGAAGAAGATCAAAGAATTTCTGAAGATGTGCTGCTTTTTTGAGGAAATTTTCTTTGAAGATTATTTGCTACAGCAATCCGAGCTGATTCTGAAGAAAATTTCTTTCCAAAGTCTAAAAGTGTTTTGTGAAAGTTTTGGGGAGATTGTTAATCGTTTGAAGACATTTTTGGAAAGAATACCGTCAAATAAAAGGGGAGATTGTACTGACAGTGCTTAAAAGAGAAGACTGAATTGCTAGATCTTTCAACAGTGATCTTGAATCCAAAGGGGGAGATTGTTAGAGCATAAATCTGTTGGATACAAGATCAAGAATATTGAAGGTCAAAGTACAAGAAGTCAAAGTTGTGAAAGTCAACTATCATTAAAGTCAAAGTCTATTTGTAATAAAAAGTCAAAGTATATTGTATTTGTATTTTGTTTTGTTTCCTTGTAACTTGTAGGGTATAAATAGTTTTGGTTAGTTGTTTTTGTAAGAAGTCTTGAACAGAGTTGTATCCAGAGAGAGAATTGTAGAGAGAGAAAGAGGAGTTCTAGAGAGAGAGAGTTTGTAAATCGTTTGAATTGATTGGAATCAAACAGGTAATTGAAATATGTTATTTGTTTGATTGTTTGATTGTGATTAGGAACTAGAATCTGGGAATAACATTTCCTATAAAGGAAATGTTGCTCAATAAGGTTTAACTTTATCACTTAAAGCTCATATACAAGTCAGATATGTATATGCTCAGAATATAATCATGAAGATATGAGCATTTTTAAACATTGAAGTATTTTCAAACAAGTAAATTGAATGAATGAATATGAATGCAAGAGACTTATTTGAAAATCTGACATTGTATGGAAAATGATTAGAAATGAATGATATAGCAAATAAAGCTTATGGTCAAGAATAATGGATATTGTCTATATGAATCAAAATACAGACATTCTTGAAATGAACGTTTAGAAATGAGATTACGCTCAAAATTCTTTGAAGTACAAGCGGGGTGTCTTACCATCGAAAAATTTGTTTCAAATTTGAGACATGGTAAGAACATATTGAACAAAAATTAAACCGGTGTGTGTGAATACTTGAAAGTATATAGAAAAGACAATACACAAGTATTTATCTTTGGAAACACACGGTTTGTAATCATGTAAACACAAGGAAATATTGAAAACATTTAAAATCACACTTCCAATTCATGAAATCTGTTGAAGAATCGGGAAGTGGTTTGAACATTTAAGAACATGTTTTCTATGATTGAAAGATGTCCTTCTGTCAACCATATATGAGATTAAGATAAGAAATTTAACCTTTTTCGCTTCGTCTTAAATCTCATGAAGTCATGCTTAAGTCATAAAGATATGATCTTGTAAGCTTCTCTCATTCTGCACAAGTCTCAAAGTCATGTCAAAGCAACTTTATTCACAAAATTTATTCAAATGTAAATGACATAAAGCAGTAAAACAATTAAAGTACGAGTTCTGATCTAAAGTAATCAGAAATCATAAGTCTTTTACTCCCCCTGAAATTATGCATCAGAAAAATTATCAGTGTAAAAGATATGTATTAACTCCCCCTCAAATGTAGAACAACATTTCTGACGGATGCATAAAATTTCAGACAAATATATATATATACTCCCCCTTGAATATTGATTTCCTCATATATGTATGTAGGAGTACATTATCATTCAGCTCAGGAGTAAAATCTTTTGATCATTGAAGTGCGGGTCTTGAACTGTTGTATTCAAGAGCCATAAGTCTCTTATTCAACCTTGACTTGACTTTCCTGTAACACAGAGTCATCCTTTTTCTTTGGTATCCATTTGTATTTGGATCCAACTGTGTTAGCACTTGATTTTGGTACCCACTTAAACTTGGGTCCTCTTTTCCTTTGAAAATCATATGAGACATTAGAACGATGAGAATATACAAAATATGATCCAAACCAATCATCAGAATATTTCTGAGAATCATAATCATTTCTATCATAATTGGAAAACTTTCTAGTAGACAAAGATAACTGGAATAATTGTTGTTTTGAATATTTTTGCAAGAATTTACAAGTTTTGTTTTAGAATTAGCAACATCCACAATTATATCATCTTTACTAGTAGTATTCTTATTACAATCAACACTAGAAAATGATTTATCCTTCTCATTTATCTTCTTCTTAGGTTGCCACGCAGATTTAACTCCATGCGTTTTCCTTCTCGCGTCTGAAAAATTTGAAACTTTAGAGTTAGACCGATGAGAATCAAATAAATGCTTCTTCTTTGACTTACCAGTGTTGATCTGTTTCTGTGAATGGCCATATTTCTACTTTTTACCTTTGGCAACTTTCTTTTTCACAGGAACTGATTTATCAACTTTCGTTGATGGTTCACCTTTATCAAACACACTTGGTAATCCAAAAGAATTAATAATAAAAGATGAATGATCAGGAAGTTTAGAAATAAAATCAAATTGAGCAATACATTCATCTAAATCACCATCAAAGTTTAAAAAATCAAACCCATCATTAAGTAAAATAGACATATCATCAGAATTTGAAGCTTTAGAAGAATTAGAAAAATTAGAATTTTTAAATACAGTTAACAACACATTTTGTTCTAAATTCATCAAAATTCTTTCTTCTGACAGAGTATTCTCAAGTTCAGAAATTTTACTTTCTAAAACGAGAGGAGGAATATAAATTTTACCTTCAATAGGCTTTGCCTCCAACTCTTTTGAGGAATAACTCTCAAAATAGTCATCTGAAAGAAATTTTGATTAATCAGAACTATAACTACTATTCAACTTCTCATAACGAAATGCAAGTTGAACTTTAGTTGTGTTCTTTCTTTTCTCATATTCCTTAGCTTTATCTTCTTCAGATAGTTTAGTCCATTCAACATAAAGATCAAGGTATCTTGATGCAAGACTTAAAAATGTAAAATCATAAAGTGCAGGCACTTCAAATATACCCTTTTTAAGATAGTGTGGATTCTCATAGCCGAGTCCCCAAGACTCTTTGTTCGCTTTGGGTTTGTTTAGATGAATGGTTTGTTCAATTTGAACCAATGTGTATAATTTTCCTTCCAAAGCATTCACTTTTTCAAGTAAAGATTTGTTTTCTTTTGAAAGCGAAGAATGCATTTTAGTAAGCTCTTTTGAATCAAACTCACATAATCTATATTTTGAATTTGTTTCAGCTAACTCTTTAAGAATTAGAGTCTTTTCTTTAGCACTGGTATCAATATTTTTATGTAAAGTCTCAATCAATACTTTCTTCTCAGCAATATCCTCGCTAAGTTTCTGTATTGATTGGTTTTTGTCTTTATTGATTGGTTTTTGTCTTTATTGATACATTTTTCACGCTTAAGCTTTGACTCTAACTTTCGAAGTCTAATCATCATGACATTTATTTGATTTATAAAATCCGATTCAGTCATATCACATACCTCTTCATTTTCTTCATCACATTCAGAATCTGCTTCATCTTCAGTAACAGTCTTTCCCATAAGACAGATATGAGCAGTCTCTTCTGTCTCAACTTCTTCATCCGAGTGGTCAAGCCAGAAATCGTCCTCTGCCATCAGTGCCCTTACGGCTTCTTGCTGTTTTGCTAAAAGCATCTTGTTCTTATAATACTCGGAGTTTCGAACCTTTGGCTTGCTGCAGTTTTTAGTAAAATGCCCCAGTTTGCCACAGTTGTAGCATTTAGTTCGCTCTTGCAGCGTTACCTCTTCAGCTATAACCTTTCTTTCCTCTGGTTTCTTCTCTTCCAATCTCTTTCCTTCAATTTTCTTTTTGTGCTCATAGTTCTTAGACCCAGAAGAGTATCTCTGACTGTTTGAGCTAGGCTTTTTGTAAAACTTTTTCTGAAAAGCTTTTGTCAACATTAGCATGGCCTGTTTCAAACTTTCACAGTCATCTGAATCAGAGTTATCTTCACTCTATACCTCTTCTGATTCAGAAAGTATGACTTTCTTCTTCTTCTTAAGGCTCACACTCTTCTTTTTCACAACTAGAGCAACTGGATCAACAACTACCTTCTCAGCCTTTTTCTTTTCACCCATAATCTCATCAACTTCTTCTTCATTCTGTCTAAGAGTTTCATAGACTTCGTGGAGTGGTATTTCATTCAAGTCCTTCATCTGCTTCATCTGCCTGGTAAATCTCTTCCACTCAGGCTGCAAAATACTCAGGAACTTGACATTAAGCTCAATTTGTGACTTATTCACTTTGTTCTTGCTGAGTTCGTTCAACAAAGTCACAAACCGGTCATAAGTAGCCTCCAATGATTCACCCTCCTTAGCCTTGAACTCTTCATAGTTATTGAGGCAATTTCAGATTTTGAGTTGGTTCCCAACCTTTGATCCTAGCATCATTTTCTCCAGTTGATCCCACATTTGCTTTCCGGTAGCATTGTAACTGTCAATCTTAACATATATCTCGTTTGGTATGCCTTGAAGAATGAAAGACTTTGCCAATTTATCAGCTCTTGCTCTATATTTCTCCTCATCAGTGAATTCATTAAATTTCAGTTGATATTCTATCTGCTCATTTCCAACAGTACGGGTCGTTTTTGGAATTGGCATAACTCCTTCCTCCAAAGATATCTTGATTGTTGGTCCCTAAGGTGCTTAACAAGTTTGTAGAAGGGGGGGCGGGGTTGAATACAAACACAAGAATTAAAGTTTAATAAATTGTTTATTGATAAATCAAATACAATTTACAAGTTTGTTGCGGAATAAGATTAAGACAGGCTCAATCTAAACAAACTTAAGAAACACTAAGATGGTTGCACAAGAAATTCAGAGAATGGGGGATTAAGAGAGATAGAAAACAAGGGTTTCTATTTTGGGTTCAAGGATTGAGCACACTTCAGATGAAGGGGGTGATCTTCCTATTTATACCTTATGCATTAAATGCATGGCAGGGCACTTTACACGTGGCGTTCACTGATTGGCTTTGAGAGTCTGACTTTTGGAGACATGCTTTCGGCCGGACAATGAACAGTGTAGATGACAGAGGTGTTGTACGAATTGTGGCAGAGACATGTCCGTTCTGACATATCGTACTAAGTTGTGCAAGGAGAGACAAAAGGAAACTTGAGACATAAGCTAAGTGATCATTCGATCGCTGAGTATCTCTTTCTTCAGAGATATCAAGAGTTCAGCGATCGCTGAAGCTTTTCCTCATGTTCCTTCGCGTATAAGTAGATTCGTCTTTGCTTCACTGATATCCGCATCAGGTCACTAGTAGACTTGTCTTTGTTCAGCAGCTTCGTCTTTGATTCAACTATGAACATCTGTTGACGCGAGACTTGTCTTCAGGGATTACGTTGCTGTTTACATCAGAAACTATCAGCGATACTGAACAGGATCAGTTTGATCACTGATAGTGAAACACTAATACATACTAGATGTTTATAAGAAGACTATCAGCGATAACTGAACTGACTCAGTCTGATCGCTGATGGTGAAACACTAATACATATTAAAATGTAATTTTCACTAAGTATAGAAAAGGGTCGTTATCAAATCACTGAGAGAGTTTGGATCAACAATCTACCCCTATTTGATAATGACAAAGTAACTGAACAAAATTACTTTATAATTCAAAATGATGGAATAATCAGGAATGAAAATTACAAGTACTTCACTGAAAGTCTCATTAATCCAAAAAAAGATTTACAAGGTATGAAAATTACAAGTACAAGTGATGTACTAACTACTGTAAGTTAAACTAATAGATTACAAGAAAGGAAACTAATCTATCAGCTATCTAAAGAGGGTTTAGGAGGATTGATCAAATACTCAGGTATTTCTTCTCCTTTTTGCCTTCACTCTAAAGATTCTTTGCAGATGATCGTTATGATTGGCTCAGCAGCAGGAGAGAGAGTACACCATAAGCACATGAGATCCTTGAGAAGAGCGAGGGGACAGATAGGGATTCCAGAGACCCTTTGAAATCTGAGCTGTTCCTCGTCATCTCTGAAGAAGATTCCAAAAGGTTCTTCAAGTACTTGTCCCACAACATATGGTCCGCCAGGAGGCAGAGATAGATCCAGAACTGAAAGATCAGGAGGAGGACCGAACAGAGCTTCTCTTAAGAATTTGATGGAGGTTTCATTCCTGATCACTGCGACATTATCAGATGAGGAGGAGATAGGCTTTCTCTTGATTTGCTTGGACTTTGGAGGAAGAGTAGATGGCACCTTTAGTATAGCAGCGACTCTGTTGATGAGGGCATCATTTACCCTTTCAACATAACTTCTGTATGTAGACTTTGATTTCTTCAGCGCATCTTTGAACTCAAGCCACTCCATGTAGCCAAGATCTTCCAGCTTTGAAATGAACATAGCCTTGCAGCTTCCATCCTCTCTGGTAATCTCCATGGTGACAGAGAGTTTATCCTTCTTCTTTCTTCCAGAGATAGCAACAACTATGATCTTCATTGGGTCAGAGCGATAGTCAATTTTGTGCTTGCACCAATCGACAGAATTATCGCTGACCGCTTTTTCTTTGGAGCGTTCCTCTTCAATCTCTTTCAAAAGAGCTGTCTGGACTTCCACTGGTTTGCTTTTCAGCTTCTTGTCTTTGACTTGAGAAGACTGAATTTTGAGAACCAGAGAGGCATCTCTTTGACAGTCAGCAATCAGCTTCTCAGCCCTGACGGATTCTTCAATTTCAGCTTCAGTCAGGAACTCCAGATCTGATGATTGAGAGGGGACCTTTCGTCGTTGACTCTCCAGATGAGAGATCATCTCTGTTCTTTTCTTTCTCTCTTCCTCTGACCAGTGAGATGGTCTAGAGGGCCTTCCATGATGTTGCAGGGACTCTTCTTCTTCTTCATCCTCTTCATCAATCTCTCTGACAGAGATTGGGATTATTTGGTCATCAGCTTCAGCAGCTGGTATTATTTGAAGCTCTTTACCCTTAAGCAGGGGAGAGAACTGTCTGGTCAAAAAAGAAAAAGGTTAGATTTATTTTTAGGGAAGGAGAGAGATAAAGTCTAGAAAGAAACAGGGGTGGGATTTTTATAGAAGGATAAAGGAACAAGAGTAAGGCATACCTGAGAAGGATTCTCCTCAGGTAGTGAAATCATCTTCAGGGTTCCCTCAGCAGTTGCACCTTTGCTTTGGGATGGGGTTCCTGAAGGTGTCTCTTGACTCCCCCCTGCTTTGATAACTTCTTTCGAAGCTATCGCTGATGAAGTGACGGCTGAAGAACACCATAGAGATTGATCTTCATAGTCATCATCATTATCTTGATGAGAATCTTCCTCTTGATATTCAAGATCAAGGTCTTCATCATCATCGTCTTCTTCCTCTTCCTCATCATCAACTAGATCAGCGATGGTGGGAGGGGCTTTCTCAGCAGCTATCTCCCCCTCAACCTGAGAGGGAGTTTCCTTCTGTTGGACCTCAGCAGCTACTTCAAACTCCGTATTTTCTTCAGCTGCTTTCTCCCCCTCTTTGTCATTATCATTGAGAGAGAGATCTTTGGAAGGAGATGAAGCTTTTGCAACGGCCAACACCTGAACTTCAGCCTCCAAACAGTCCAGACGACCTTCAAACGCAGGAAGATCAGACGTAGCCTGATGAATGAATTCCACGGCAATGTTCAGCGATGTTCGATCGTTCTCTGTGAATGAGGGAGTAGGAGTCGGAGCTGGTGCCTTCAGGTGAGTCAGGATTTGCTGAAGAAGGACTTCACAGGCATCAACCTTTGTAGACAAAGCTGCAAACTGTTGCTGTGAGTCTTCCCTGACTTTGACAATCGCTTCCTGGAGAGTAGCGATGTGAGAAACGTCAGCTTTGGAGGCGCAGGTGGCTGTCAGCGTCTTCAGTGCTTCACCAGCTGATTGAACAGCGTTGGTGGTGTTGTTGAGAGAGGCAGTCATAGAATCCACCTTTGCACTCAGATTGTTGACATTGGTGTCAACAGTCGCCAAACTAGGACCTGAAATATAAGTTAGTTTTTGAGAAACAGGCTTATATGGTGAGTTGGGAGAAGTGTTTAAGGTTATAGGGATACCTGAATTATCAAACATTTTGTAGAATTGTAAAGATTCCTCAAAAGATTGATGTTCAGGTCCTATGGGTCCAAACTGTGGAGTAGAGATAGATGGAGGGTTAGAGATCAAAGAAATAGAAGGACTAGAGATGGGGATAGAAGATGTAGGGATGGGGGTAGTTACCTCAGGTTGTTGAACTGAGATTGTAGGTTGCGTCACTGTTGTTGTGACAGCGACCGAGATCGCTGGCACGGTTGAAGTGGTTGTCGCTGAGGATGTGGAGGAGAGACCCACGAAAGCATCCAAGGAAGTTTGTTGAGAAACATCCTTAGGTATAGAGCTAGAGGTAGCTTTCTCCTTGGTCACCTTGGCCTTCTTCGAAGGACCAAGGGAGCCAGTTGATGGTCGTTTGGAAGGGGTAGCGGCAGGGATAGCAGAAGAAGGAACCTTCTGCGTGGCCGCTGAAGTAGAAGAAGTGAGGAGAGAGAGTCGGGAGCGAAGTTCAGAGATACTTACCTCGTTGGGGAGCGTCTTGACTTCCAGGGAGCACTGACCCACTTTCGGAAAAGATGCATCCGAGTTGGTGGGGTAAGTAGTAGGGTAGAGGAACTTCAGGTACGCGCAGATAAAGCGTACGTAGGGGACTTTGGGATCCCTCTCGGTCTTCTCTATTTTTGACTTCAGGTCGTCAAAAATAGTTGTTGCGTAGTCGAAGTTTCGTCCAGCGATCACTGAGTAAGCCATCTGGACCTGAACCTTGCTGGCTTGGTCCAGTGACCCACTCTTCCCACTCATACACTGAATGAAGTGTGAGAAGATGTAGTTAAGCTGGGAAGGCATCAGTGCCTTCTTCACAAGAGTCAGCTTCTTGTTTGGAATCGCTGTCCTTGGTTTGGGTTCCCAGGCATATTCCATGGCATCCAGGAATTGGATGAGTTCAGCGTCAGTTGGCAAGGCGTCGAATCCATTCTTGGGTTTGTCAGGAAAACGCAGAGCTTTCCTCAGGCCTAGGGCAGTCATCATCCCTGAGCCAAGTTGAGTGCTGAAAGAGATAGCAGGAACCTGTTCACCCTTTTTGTTGGTGATAGAGGTTTCATCAGCAGTAAACCAGAATTGCTGGAGAAGAGCTTTGGAGGCTGTGGGATCCACAGTGATAGCATAAGCAATGCAAGATTGCTTTAGAAACATTGCAGCTTCCTTCAGATGTGGATACTTAACACCGTCAAAATCGAGGCGAGCGAGATGATTGTTCTTCGGAAGCTCCGATTCAGTGATGGCGAACTTGACGTTCTTAGAGGCGACAAGTGCAGATTGAGCCATTCTGAATATGAGTAGATAAAAGAGTAGAAGAAAAGGTTATAGTCTAAAAATAAAGAAGATTTGTCTAGTTTCTATTTTGGGAAAGAAACATAGAGAAATCAACAAATTTGAAGATTAAAAAGGTGTTCTTAATATAAGATACAAGAACAAGAAGAAAAACCAAAGATTTTGAATGAAGAAAATCAAAATAAAATGGTTTTTAAAGAATAAAATCAAAAATGAAAATGATTTTATGTGATTAGAATCTTATAAACCCATAAATGGAGGTTTATGTAAAAAGATTTAAGATAAGAATAAGAAAAAGATCAAGAATAACCTGTTGATCTTTGAAGAGGATGATGCAAATGTTTGAGAATGCTAGAATGCTTGAGAGAGTATTCTTGCTTTGAAAGTATTTCCAGAAAGCGTAAAATGATAAGAATGGAAAAACATTCCTTTTATACGTGTGAGAGAGGAGAGAGAATGTGAGAGGCGGGAAATCAAATGCTCATCATGACATGGACATGTCCCACGAAGTTGATTGGATAGAAGAGCAACGGAAGAACGTGTCAGAAAAAGGCATTTCGTGGATTGTCGGTTCAAATGACGTCATAGAAGAGAGAGACTGTTCATTTGTCCGTTTTGAAATTATCGCTGAAGAAAAGTCAGCGATAGATTTTTCTTTTTGAAAGTATCCCTGATGGTAAAGATAGGGATAGATTTTCTTTTAAAAGGATCACTGACTAGAAATATCAGTGATAAATTTATTTTTCAAAAAGCTTTTAATCATTTGAAGAAAGGTTCAGTGATTAAAGTTTATATTTTGAAAAACATCTTAACTGAATGAAGATTCAGTTGTAGGGATTGAGAAAACATACCTGAGAGTCAGAATGTTTATCAGAGAGAATGATAAAAGGGGAACTTATAATTACTGACACAATGCATGAACGCTGAAGATTTATTCTTCGAGATTCAGCATTCCAAGCTCACTGATGAGAAACTTGAACCTTGTCTCATCAAGAGGTTTGGTGAATAAATCAGCAAGCTGAAAGTCAGTAGGGATAAAGTGAAGTTCAATATCACCATTCATTACATGATCTCTGATAAAGTGATATCTGATCTCTATGTGTTTCGTCTTTGAATGTAGCACTAGATTATTTGCTATAGCGATAGCACTAGTGTTGTCGCAATAGATAGGAATCTTTGACAGCTGAAGGTCATAGTGTAATAGTTGATTTCTCATCCATAAGATCTGAGAACAACAGCTTCCAGCGGCTACGTATTCAGCTTCAGCTGTGGAAGTGAACACTGAATTTTGCTTTTTGCTTGTCCAACTTACCAGTTTTCCTCCTAAGAGTTGACATCCACCAGTGGTACTCTTTCTGTCAAGTTTACAGCCTGCAAAATCACTATCAGAATAACCAGTTAGATCGAACCTGAGTGTTTGGGATACCAAAGACCGAGGTTAGGAGTTCCCTTCAGATATCTGAAGATTCGCTTAACAACGATCAGATGGGATTCCTTGGGTTCAGATTGATAGCGTGCACATAAACAAGTAGAGTACATAATGTCAGGTCGGCTCGCTGTAAGATACAGCAGGGAGCCTATCATTCCTCTATAGGCAGTGACATTAACAGGTTTTCCAGAAGGATCTTTGTTAAGTGTCAGGGGTGGTGCCATAGGAGTTTTCATTGCTGAAGTTTGAGTAAGATCAAACTTCTTCAGCATATCTTTAACATACTTACCTTGGCTTATAAAAGTACCTTTGTCAGATTGTTTAATCTGAAGACCAAGAAAATATGTCAGCTCACCCATCATACTCATTTTATATTCTTTCTTCATTCTTTCAGCGAAGCGAGTACATAGAGATGGGTTAGTAGAACCAAATATTATGTCATCGACATATATTTGTACAAGAATTATATGACCTTTTATCTTTCTCAAAAATAACGTATTATCAATCTTGCCACGTTCAAAATTTTCAGAGATAAGAAATGATGAGAGAGTGTCATACCAAGCACGAGGGGATTGTTTTAGACCATAGAGAGCCTTATCCAATTTATAAACATAATTTGGATACTTATGGTCATAGAACCCTGGAGGTTGTTCTACATAGACTTCTTCATTCAACTTTCCATTTAGGAACGCTGATTTTACATCCATTTGATACACGATGAAATCTTTATAGACTGCATAAGCTAAGAATAGCCGAATTGCTTTGAGCCTAGCCACAGGGGCAAAGGTTTCATCATAGTCTATACCTTCCTCTTGTCTGTATCCCTGAGCAACAAGTCGAGCCTTGTTGCGGGTTACAGTTCCATGTTCATCTAACTTGTTTCTAAACACTCATTTGGTGCCTATAACAGTTTTATCAGATGGTCTAGGAACGATATTCCAAACTTTGTTTCGAGAGAATTCAGTCAGCTCTTCTTGCATAGCGCTGACCCAGTTTGGATCTCTGAGGGCATCATCAGTCTTCTTTGGTTCTATTAAAGAAAGAAAGTTGACAAAGAGACAGATATTACCTGAGCTTCATCGTGTCTGAATACCTGCATCTGGATCACCAAGAATTTGATCTATTAGATGATCTCTGGTCCATCGCTGAGCAGGAGCATGATCGCTCAACTCAGAGGTTGAATCAACAATTGGGATGTTTACTGATGAGGACGTTTGAGGTTCATCAGCAATTAACTGTTGAGTAGTGGACAGATGGTTGTTATCAGAGAGGTTTTCAGACAGAGGTAGATCTGATGGTAGCAAGGTGTTTAGAGGTTCAGCTGAAACCCATGAGTTGGATTCAGCGATAGGAGGTATAATGTTTGGATCATCATCAGCGGCTGGAGGATCTGAATGCTGATGGTTTGAGAAGAAGGGTTCAGTTTCTCTGTAGTGAGAGAACATCCAAGCATTTAACTCTTCATTGTCAGTGATTGGTTTAGAGTTCGCTGAGCGAGTTTCATCGAATGTGACATGAATTGTTTCTTCCACAAATTGTCTTCTTTTGTTGAAAACTCTATAGGCTTTGGAGATGGAGGAATATCCTAGAAATATTCCATCATCAGCTTTTGGATCGAACTTCCCAAGTTGATCTCTGTTGTTTAAGATATAACACTGACAACCAAAGATATGAAGAAAACTGATAGAAGGCTTCCTTCCATGAAAAAGTTCATAAGCTGTCTTCCCAAATCGCTTTACTATCAGCGATCTGTTTTGAGTAAAACATGCAGTGTTTACAGCTTCTGCCCAAAATTGAGTAGGGAGATGAGAATCGCTGAGCATTGATCTAGCAGCTTCAATGATCGTTATGTTTCTTCTTTCAGCGACTCCGTTTTGCTGAGGTGTTCTTACTGAAGAGAAGTTATGAGAAATTCCCTTGTTCTCAAAGAAATTGTTCAGGGAACTGTTTTTGAATTCAGTTCCATGATCACTTCTTATTGAACGAACAGTAAGATTATTCAGCACTTCCATCTTTTTAACAAAAGATATTAGTTCTTCTGGAGTATCACTCTTACAGGGAAGAAAGATAACCCAGGTATAACGAGAGAATTCATCTACAATGACAAGCGTATATTTCTTTCCAGCTATTGATTGGATGTTGACAGGGCCAAACAGATCCATATGCAAGAGCTGAAGAGGACTTGTCACTGAGGAAACTTGTTTAGACTTGAAACTAGCTTTTGTTTGTTTTCCTTTTTCACATGCTGAGCAGAGAGATTCTTTAGCATATGAGTGCTGAGGAAGACCAGAAACCAGTTCCTTAGATGAGAGAGAATTCAGGGTTTTGAAGTTTAGATGAGAGAGCCTTTTATGCCATAGCCAGTTGACATCAGAAGAGGCCTTAGAGAGAAAACATAAGTTTTCAGTGATAGTAGAGTCCATATCTATTACATAGACATTTTCTCTGCGATAACCACTGAGAGCAAGTTTTCCTTTCTCATCCACCACTGAACATGCTTTCTTAGAAAAGCGAACTTTGTAGTCTTTGTCACATAGCTGACTGATGCTCAGAAGGTTGTGCTTCAGTCCATCTACATAAGTGACTCTTCAAAAGGTAGTTGTCCCATTGCTGAGGACACCAAACCCTCGGGTATATCCTTTTCCATTTCCACCGAAGGTCACAGAGGGACCTTTCTCTTCCTTGTATTCAGTGAGCAGGTCTTTTTGTCCAGTCATATGACGAGAACATCCACTATCGAGATACCAGATGCCCTTTGATCCCTGCACACATAAGAAAGATTAAGCGTTGTTTGGTACCCACTTTTCAATGGGTCCTTTAGAGTTAGTGGATAAGGAAGTTTCAGCAGTCTTCTCAGCAGATGAAGATTCAGTTTCAGTGGTGATCTTCACTTTGGTTAATTTCTTAACCTTTATGGTATTCTTCACCTTGGTCGATTTTTCAACTTTGGTGACCTTCTCAGCTTTAGAGGCATTTTTCTTCACTTTAGCTGTTTTATCAGCTTTAGTGGCAGTTGGACATTTGCTTGCAATATGGTCAGTAAAACCACAGTGATAACATTTTCTGTATTTGAAAACGGTTTTAGAACCATAAGTAGAAGGTTTTGCAAGTTTAAGATGAGCAGGACCAGGTCCGAGAAGGCTTTTCTCATGAGATCTGGGACGAATTTTCATTTCTTCAGATTTCATGGGTTTAAGATCAATCTTTAGCTTTGGAGGACAGAGATCAAAGATTTCTATCACAGAGCTAGAGGATTGATTTGCTGAAGGTTTAGAAGGAACTTTCAGCTTTGCTTTCCTGGTAGCCTTCTGAGGAAGGAGAATGGATTTTCCTTTATCCGCAGACTTAGTGTCTTTGGATTTTTCCTCAGGGATAGAATTAGAAGAACAGGGATAGAATTGATTATAAGAAGTGTCAAAGAAAGAAGTGACAAACGTTCCAAACTTAAGCGAGGAACTTTCTTCTTTAGGCTCATCCTGTGGTGTCCAAAAGCCAAGACCAGTTTTATCACTTTCAGGAGTTTGAGCATTTATTATCTCAGAGATCTTTGTTGATGATTTGCACCATTTTTCAACAAGAGCCTTTTCTGCTTTTAGAGCAGTGATGGCTTGTTCGCGTTCAATGTTGATGATTTCATTTATAATGACTTGATCTTTCAACTTTTCTTCTAAAAGATTTAGTTCTCTGATCTTTTCATGACATTTCTCTAGCTCTTGAGTTAAATGAACATTTTTATTCTCAGCTTGAGTTTTGTCGTTTAGAGCATTATAAAGGTCAATCGTCAGCACATCAACAGCGCGACTTCTCTCAGCTTCAGGCAGAGAGGGATTTGTAGAGATAGATACCTGAGATGATATGTAGCTCATAGAAGGTTCAGATGGTTCTTCCACTTCTTCTTTAATCTCGGCCATGAGGCAAAGATTAGCGACTTCTTCTTCATCAGAACTTGATTCTTCTGATTCAGCCCAGTCATGTTCTTCAGCGATGAGACCTTTACCTTTTCGCTTGTAGCTTTTCAGCTTTTGATATTTGTTCTTCAGCTTTAGGTATTTGTCATCACTGGATCTTTTTGAGGTAGAAGGTTTGAAGACCTTTTTCGACCTGCACTCACTAGCAAAGTGTCCAATCTTTTCACAGTTATAGCAAGTGGCAGTAGCCTTATCAACAGGCGTTGATTTTGGCTTTTCAGTAATAGAGAGAGGCTTACTTCTTCGGAAGTTGCTCTTTCTTGCAAATCTCTTAAAAGAGTTTGTCAAGAGTGCTAAGGACTCATCAAACTCTGAAAGATCAGGGTCTGATAGATCCTCATATTCAGAATCTAACTCAGTGATGGTGAGAGTAGATCACTGAGATGGAATTATCTCTGAAGAGACTAAAGCAACAGGAGTGCTTTTGGAATCTTTAGAATCTTTTACAAGATTCTTCTTCAGGAGATTCGATTGCTCATAGTTGAGCAATATTCCATACAGAGTGCTGAGAGAAAGAGAATTTAAGTCTTTTGTAAGCTTAAGACATATTGAATAACTTTCCCAGCTTTCAGGAAGATATTCTAAGAATTTTGTTAGGACCTCAGAATTAGAATAGGTCCTACCAACAGTTCTTAGGTCAATGATTAAGCAGTTAAACCGCTGATGAACGTCAGAGAGAGATTCATTCTTACCAGCGATGAAACTTTCATACTGTCTTACCAAGTTAATTTTACGAGTTTCTTGGATTTCAGTGGTGCCCTCATATTGAACACATATGGTTTCCCACATTTCTTTAGAAGTTTTCAGATGCATGATGGAATGGAAAACTTCATCAGGCAGAGCCATTGAAATAATGGTCTTTGCTCTTGCATCTATTCCTACCTTCTTTTTATCTTCATCACTCCACTGTCTTATTTCCTTAACGACATAGCGTTCAGGGACAGCTTCAGTGGTGGCAGTAGCAGGAACTGCATCTATAGTTCTAACAGGTTCATAGGGTCCATTTACTATATATTCAGGTATAGTAGGATTCGCACCTTCAAAAAATAGCATCATTCGATTTTTCCATAGAGAAAAGTTATCTCTGCTAAATCGAGGAGGTTTAGAAAGTGAACCATTATCATAGTAGTTTGTGTTTGTGTTAAGTGCCATTTAGAACAGCAAAGAAGAGAATAAATCAAGATCTTGTTTATTAGATTAAACAAACATCTCTGATACCACTTGTTGGTCCCTAAGGTGCTTAACAAGTTTGTAGAAGGGGGGGGGGGGTTGAATACAAACACAAGAATTAAAGTTTAATAAATTGTTTATTGATAAATCAAATACAATTTACAAGTTTGTTGCAGAATAAGATTAAGACAGACTCAATCTAAACAAACTTAAGAAACACTAAGATGGTTGCACAAGAAATTCAGAGAATGGGGGATTAAGAGAGATAGAAAATAAGGGTTTCTATTTTGGGTTCAAGGATTGAGCACACTTCAGATTAAGGGGGTGATCTTCCTATTTATACCCTATGCATTAAATGCATGGCAGGGCACTTTACACGTGGCGTTCACTGATTGGCTTTGAGAGTCTGACTTTTGGAGACATGCTTTCGGCCGGACAATGAACAGTGTAGATGACAGAGGTGTTGTACGAATTGTGGCAGAGACATGTCCGTTCTGACATATCGTACTAAGTTGTGCAAGGAGAGACAAAAGGAAACTTGAGACATAAGCTAAGTGATCATTCGATCGCTGAGTATCTCTTTCTTCATAGATATCAAGAGTTCAGCGATCGCTGAAGCTTTTCCTCATGTTCCTTCGCGTATAAGTAGATTCGTCTTTGCTTCACTGATATCCGCATCAGGTCATTAGTAGACTTGTCTTTGTTCAGCAGCTTCGTCTTCGATTCAGCTATGAACATCTGTTGACGCGAGACTTGTCTTCAGGGATTACGTTACTGTTTACATCAGAAACTATCAGCGATACTGAACAGGATCAGTTTGATCACTGATAGTGAAACACTAATACATACTAGATGTTTATAAGAAGACTATCAGCGATAACTGAACAGACTCAGTCTGATCGCTGATGGTGAAACACTAATACATATTAAAACGTAATTTTCACTAAGTATAGAAAAGGGTCGTTATCAAATCACTGAGATAGTTTGGATCAACATTGATAAGTTCACCCAATGCATGTCTTTCTATGAAGTCCATGAACCTATCTTTCCACTGCTCGTACTCTCCCTTAAAAAGTATTGGTGGCTTTGTGTCAGTTTTGATAGCGAGAGCTTCTCTTGATGTCATCCTGCTTGAAAAATATATGCAATAAGAAACTTGAAATTGACCGTTAGTCCAAATGAAATTACAAAACAAAAAAAATTGACTAAGTAGTAAAACTCGCAAAACACTATTCAAAAAGAAACTCGCAGACGCCTAAACTCGTAAACTACTATTCACTGATAAACTCGCAGGTTGAGGCGTGCGCGTTTATATAACTCGCAAGCAATGGTTTGCGTGTTTTGGCAAACTCGCAGACTAAAAGAAATAATCGCTGAAACTCGCAGATGCCTAAACTCACAAGTAACTATTCATAAAGAAACTCGCAGATAGAGATGTGCGCGTTCTCTGAACTCGCAAAGCACTACTTGCGCGTTTGAACAAACTCGCAGATCAAACTAACTCGCAGAGCACTATTCCTCAGAAACTCGCAAGCTTAATCTTGCGCGTTTTGAGAACTCGCTAAGGTCTAATTGCGCGTTTTGACACTTAGAAAAATTTTCCAATCTTCAAACTCGCAGACTGAATAGCTAAACTCGCAGACTTCGATCTGTGCGTTTCTAGAACTCGCAAACCACGCTTTGCGCGTTTTATCGAACTCGCAGATAACCCTCTGCGCGTTTCTTCCAGATGAAGCTTGCGCGTTCTTCTAGATGAAGGTTTCACGTTCGTCCGATGCACTTTGCGCGTTTCGTAGATCTTGCGCGTTCTTGAAGAACTTGCGCGTTTGATGAATCTTGCGTGTTCTTCAGTATATCGACCAAAAACTTCAATTTTTCATCGATTTCGATTCAATTCTTCTTCAATTGATTCGAAACTTTGCAGAACTCCTCGAAATCAACTCTAGAACCGGTTACAATACATGAATTTCAAAAACAAATATTCAAAATACAAATCGATCTATGAAAGAGTGTTCTTGAACTCGTGAACTTCGAACTTCACAAAATCAACAAATCAAGATTGATTACAATGCAATTGACAAATCAAACTACACAGACTCGATCGAAAATGATAAAAGAACATAACCTAATCAATTACAACTCGAAAAACAAACTGAAAAATCAAAATCGATCTCCAAAGTCGATGACCAGTGCCGAACTCATTTTTCTTAAATTGATTTCATTTTGGATTTTCTCTGATACCAATTGTGTGTCCCTGTTTCAAGATTCTAATTGCAAACAAAACAAACAAACAAGATGATCTCAATTACCTGTTTGATTCAATTCTCAATTCACAAGATTACAACTTTCTCTCTCTAAAAGTCTCTCTCTCTCTCTACAAATTCTCTCTCAAACTTGTAATCAAACTCTAGCCATCTATCTATTAAACAGCAAATAAAGGCTATTTATACTCACAACTAAAACAACAAGCAAACAAAACAAAATACAAAATGTTGACTTTAACTTTTATTACAAAATGACTTTGACTTTTAATGAGAGTTGACTTTCTCAGCTTTGACTTCTTGTATTTTGACCTTCAGTCTTCATGATCTTATATCCAACATATTTCTGCTCTAACATATAGTCACTGTGGTAATTAGTACCAAGTTCCTTTGGTTTGATACTCGTACTTACGTAGGTATTACTTGATTCAACACCGTACACTTGCTGATCGATTAAAGAGGGTGTAAACCCGACTTATCAGAAGTCATCATGGTTAAGGTCCAATGGAAGCACTACTGAGGTGCAAACGTGACGTGGGAATCAGAAAAATACATGAGGAGGCAGTACTCTTATCTTTTTGGTTAGCACAAGATTTCGAGGACGAAATCTTTTAAGGAAGGAGGATTGTAATGCCCCAAATTCTGTGTTTACGATCCATATATCCATTGGAGAAGAATTTAAACGCTACCTTACCTTTAATGACCTCGTTTCTTATGTTTCCTTGCACCAATGTTTATCTATATAAATATCTGAGTATATGTGTTATTTAATTACACTTTTGAACTTGGGGTTTAGGTGTTAAGACTCGTGAGAGTGTTTATATTGTAGTTCACTTCATTGGTCGTTTTAAATTTCGATCGAATCCGCCTTAGTCGCAAAAATCAGGCTCGGGACCCCCTTTGGCGAGTATGCCGACAAGATTGTCCAATGGCATACTCGCAGATGTCACAGTCGGCCCCAGCCCCAAGATTTCGGTACACCGTCGGCAAGAGTGCCGACGAGAGTGGCTGATGTCACAATCGCCTTGGCGTTCTCGTGGGAGTCGGTCTGTCACGGTACGATCCGACCGACCTTTCCCAAGCGATTGTGCCATGTCAATATCGTTGGGCATAGTCGTGCTTAAGCCTTTGTGTGATTAAAACGACCAATTCAAGGGTTTTAAAGGAAAAGGATTCATTTCTCTTCTTCTTAGGTCACTCCCTCTCAAGGTTCCTCCTCTTCAAGGTCAAATCATCAAGGATCTAAGTCATTTATTAGCCAAGGTCTCAAGGCTCTACTCCCACATCTTAGAGTCTCCATCTATGATTAGGGTTTTCTCTTACAAGCCCTTGTTGGTGAGTTTCTATCACTATTTTTACCATTAATTACTCTTTACTTGATAAATTTGTAGATTTGCTTTCATGATGAGTTTTGACCTACAAAGAGGGTTTTCATGAGTTTATGACCATATGTGTTAGATATGTAACTATGTGAATTATAATCATCGTGATCTCACATAAGTGGTGGTTTTTGGACAAAAAAGGGGTATTATGCACTATTTCAAGTATTTGGAAGATGTTTGGTCTCTTGTATTTGGAAAACAAATGATAACCATCAAATTGTTACATATGACAAATTAGAACTTTATATGCCATGATAAGTGATTTGTAACTATATGTCTAAATGAAGTTAGAAGTCCATATATAGAGAAATAGTAAATGTGGGAATGTGGAAAAATGGTACTATACGGATCTTGTCATTTTATTGAATATGATTTGAGTTGTATATGAGAATTTATGCCTAAATCCTTGTGCACGAGGATTTAGTATGTGTATCATGTTTGGTATCTGAAAGGCCAACTTTGGGGGCCACTAGCAAGTATACTATAAAGGAGATCGAGGCCCTTAAGGTGGAACTTGTCTAGATTGGGTATACAATAAAATTCTATGAACCTTTGAGGTGTAACTCTACGGAGTAGGCAATAAAGGTGTGAACAGTTTGAGGTTGTGATGCCTAGATGGTATGTACACTAAAGCCGAAACTTGAGGTGTAACCCATTAACATCATTTGGAGACTTCATTCACGTGTACTTCTCTCCTTGATGGAAACGGGACTCCCCCGTATGTCAAAGGATTATTTCTTGTGGTATAATTATCTGTTCAGGTATCGGTTATCTTGAAAAAGATTGTACTAACAGTATTGTACGTCATTATGATTCCGGTAATGCAACTTTGAATTATATCATTGTATTCCATATAAATGTACTCAAGTGTGATCTCACTAGGCGTTTAGCATAACACTTGTTATGTTGTATACTGGTTTACAAGTCCTACTAGAGGCAGGTCTAGGACGGGTTGAAACGCCGCTTAATGCAGTAGAAGCATTCAAGGAGTTGTCCATTGGGATTTTTGGGAAGAGCGATATTTTGGAGATATATGGACACCCTCATTAATCTAGTTATAAAAGCCTAGATTAAGTAGGTTGTTACTGTATGTCTCATTAATTTCATACTATTAATCGTGCAAACTTCCCCACGAGCGGGTTATAGTTGTTATTACTTTTGGAAGTTTTAAATTCGTCCGTTTTTTTTTGGAATTTATTAGATCTTTTTGTTTTAGTAAAATTTTAGGATGTTACATCATGTTTCAAAAAATAGAAACGAACTTAAAGTTGATTCCACTCTAAATATTTCAAAATAGAAATTAAAAAAGTTGGTTTTCAAAACAAAAATCAAATTTAGTTCAATTTATCCCTAAATCTTAAAATTCAGCCACTTCAAAAACCGGTTACTAAACTATCATATACCCATTTAAAAAAAATTATATACAAGGAAAAAATAACTTGGAAAACCATATATAAAGATATACATTTTTTTGAATAAATCTGAAAATAAAGAGAGGTTCAGTGGAAAACCTCAAAAAATCGAAAAACTGAAGAACACTTTGATAGTCCTTCATTTGAACAATATGCACTTGTGCATACATGTAAATTATGTTGTTTTTTCGGTTTTTATGCACAAGTGCAATATACACTTATGCATATGCACGTGTGCATGTTACAAATTACGTGTATGCACAAGTGCATACCGTCTAGATGAAAGACTACCAGAGTGTTCTCCAGTTTCCGTTTTTTTGAGGTTTTCCCCTGAACCTGACTCTATGAAGATGTATATTTATATATTATTCAATGTGTTTCTTAAATGCAATTGTTATTCGTTATTTAAAAGTATGATAGACTTATGTTACAACTTTTCGTTGAATTATTTTTTTCTTTATTTAGCATTTTAGAAAATTAATGTATTATTTCACTGGTAGGGTCATTCACTAAATGCTTATCGAGTCGTTTACTTTATCGGGTGATCATAGCAAGGGTCGGGAATCTTACCCGGTAAGAGTAGTGATAAAGATAGAGAGTCTTATCCGGTAAGTGAGAGTGATGACTATTACCCGATAATTTATTGCATATGATACTGTTTTAATGTACTGCATCTTATCTAATAAAGTAAGTTAAAGTATTGATTCTTAATCAGTAAATGTTTATCACGTAAGTGTTTGGATAAACAATCCTTAAATATAAATAGCTCGAAGAAGTATCATTTGCAATGATGGCATTGTGGGTGTTTTCTGTATACTCAAGACAACATAGATGTATTAATAACTTCTAAGATGTACAAGTTTTCATAGCACACAAAACTTAACACTCTTAAGAAAAATACCAAACATTTTTTTTATTTTGATTTTAAAATAAAAATAAAAATATAATTTTTGATAAGTTTTAATCACCATTTATGTTTCTTTTTCTTGGTAATAGTTTCTTAATATCGTTAAATTTTGAACTGCTTACACGTTTAGGCATATATCAACTTACAAATGAAAACAAATTAATAGTCTTTTTTTTATTCTACTTTCAATATTCAGCATCACATCTTATCATTAAGATGTGAAATAATGTTTCAGACTTCAACATCTTTTTAAAACACAAAACAGAAATCTTTCTCTTCTAGGAAATTGAATTTGTATTAAAACTCTATAAAATTTAATAAAGGAAAAATCATTTGACATTGATGGTGAAAATTGGTGTACCAAGTAAATTTGAAAATGGGTACCACATTGGAGATAAAATTGATGTAAGCTCGTGTGATTATGACACAAGAGTTCGTTCTTTAAGAACGAGTCTTCATCAAGAAATTGTGGAATCAAATTAAATATCTTATTGTCATAAAAACGATAATGTTTTTTTTATAAATTTGTTTAATTTATTTATTGTTTTAATTTAATTTAGGTTTAATAATGATGTTATTTTTTTAGGTCTTATAATATAATGTTTTTTTTATAAAAAAAGATAATTAAGTATTCTGTTAAAATTCAATGATTATTCTAATTATATTTTAGATTTTTTATAATGTTATGTTGATCATGTATTTGATTATATTTATCAATTAGTTATGAATTCAAATATTCAGCTTTAAAAAGTTATACTCATATATCATTACTTGTAAAGTTGAAAATTAAGTAATTTTGCATTAAATAGTGGTACACAATTCTTAAAAAGTTGTTTTTAAGACTTATATAATTATTTTTTTTATGAAAAAAGGTAATTAAGTATTTTGTTAAAATTCAATGATTATCTTAATTATATTTTAGATTATTTATATTTAAAATGTAATGTTTATCATGTATTTGATTATGTTTTTTAGTAGTTAGTTATGAATTCAAACATGTAGTTTTAAAAAGTTGTACTCATCATCATTACTTGTAAAGTTGAAAATTAAGTAATTTAGCATTAAATTGTAGTACATAATGCTTAAAAAGTTGCTTTTTAGACTTTAATCAAATATTTTATAATGTAGTATAGATAAATATATATACTCGTTCGTGACTATGCTTGATCAAATGCACAAAATGGTATAAGGTCGTGATAGAAGATGATATTGGCCTAAACCAATTACGATCTTTTATATCCAAAGGTTTGATATCTTCATACACAAACGGTTTTGACGATGAAGCATGGCCACAAGGACTCTAACCATAACACCTACAGAATGTAAGTCGTAAATTGGTCTATCAATTATGGTAGATGAAAATGTGAAATCAAAGACTACAAGTTATAATTTTTTTTCAAGTATATAATATTTATATATGTCAAATACATACGCACACTCTTCACATTTGACCTTCTAGGAGATCCACTATTACCGGTAAACCAAGTACCGTTGAAACCAATGACTTTTGATGTAATATTAGTTTATCGGAAGTTTAAACTATGTCTTGGCATAACGTTGATATGGAAAAATGAAATGCTATATATACTATGGGAAATGATATACAAAAACCTAAAGTTGAGAATCGTAATATCTTTTTTTCTCTTAAAAGAACATATTAAATTAATCCTACATGGAGTAGGGTCTGATGAGCAGTAGATGTATGCATACCCTCCCTCTATTCCAAGTCTTAGAGAGATTGTTTCCATGAAAACTCTAAACATCCTATAAATATACACTTTCATGAAAGTACTTTTTTAAGGTAAGCTTGCAATAATCTAAAATATATACTTTGTTTTGCTAGTACTGTTACAAGTTCAAGTTGCTATTGACAATTAGGTTTGGGTCTTTGCAATTCCTTACTGTTAGCCCCGTTTCTGTATGTAAAGTATTGTAAAAGGAAACCTGAAAAGTTTCTAAGAGTTGGGTCTCTGATCAGACATTCCAGGGATGCTTTGGAGCTCTGGTTAGCCTTTCCTAGAGAACCCGACTACCTCTGAAGATTTCATTCTGGACTCAACACTTCTCTTGCTCAAAGAATCGAAGACCAGAGTTGAAACCGTTCCTGCCTAAAGTCTGTTAAACACCTTTACATGTGGAAGCCTTTTATTTGATGGTGCTTTGACTTCAACTTTCAATGCCTAGAAATAGTCTTCTTTATTCATTGTCTTAGTAATCTGTTGAGTAACTTCCAAGAAGTATTGAAATACCTTGAGTAGATCAAACCTTTGATTCTTCGATTGTAATTTTCTCTCAAGTGTAATCATAAACTGAACATGTACCGTAAAGGTATACACTTACATCCAGGAAGGTGCCCCTGTTTCTGATGAGATAGAAGTAGGCTCCCGGTGCATCTTCCTTCGGTTCAGATCCAAATCAATACACAGATGACTTAAATTCATGATGAGATCTCGTTGATTATGTTTACTTGATTAATTGTCAAACTGATCATCATTCGTATTTCCGCTAACTCATTCTTATATGATCTAAATTGAGAAATCTGGAGCCAATATTTTCCTTAGGTCACTGGGTTCGAGTACCTCGAAAGCAATTGCGGATTTTTATGATACTTTCCAGGGTCTAATTAATAAGATTAATCGAGTTGCATATAAATTAGCTCGGACGTATATAGTTTGACAAACAAAAAGTTGAACATAATTATTATTTCTACAAAATACCTTAAGAGGATGCCATTTGTTGGGGTTACTACATTAAGCCATTAGTCCTAAAGAGAGAGGCTTTAAAGGGATCATTTCAATGAAGTTATAACCAAGTCATACATGCAGTTATCTATACTATATTATAAAGTAGGTATAAAAAACTCTTAAATGCAAATTATTAGGCACAAGGTACAATCATTTTATGCAAGATTTTAAAAATCTCTTAATTTACAAGTATCAAAGCACAAGATACATATTACTACTGCAGGCTTCTAACACCCACCAATTTGGTATGTGCAGAGTCTTCCTTTTATACAAACCTTTCCATTTATCACTATTAATTAATATGTTATATTACTATAAATTTGTTTAATTATATTATTAAATATGTAATTGGTTATTTTTCTAGATGTCATTAAAATATATAAGATAATAATTGAATTCTAACAAAATACTTAATTTTTTTATATAAACAATCATTTTATGCAAGATTTTAAAAATCTCTTAATTTACAAGTATCAAAGTACAAGATACATATTACTACTGCAGGCTTCTAACACCCACTAATTTGGTATGTGCAGGGTCTTCCTTTTATACAGACCTTTCCATTTATCACTATTAATTAATATGTTATATTACTATAAATTTGTTTAATTATATTATTAAATATGTAATTGGTTATTTTTCTAGATGTCATTAAAATATATAAGATAATAATTGAATTCCAACAAAATACTTAATTTTTTTATATAAAAAACATTATATTATTAAGACTAAATTAAACAAGTTTATAAAATAAAATATTATCACTTTCTCAAAACCATCCAAAATCATACTGTAAATCAACAAAAAAACAAAAAATAAAATAAAACATTAAAATTGTGATGTATCTCGCTGTATTGCGCGAGTACGCTTCTAGTATGTACTAATGTGTGAATATGCTCAAATATATGAAGTTTTAATAAGCTTTTTTTCCATATATTTTAGATTGGAGATTTATGGGTCGTTTAACAATACAAATTAGATAAACCCTTATAAGGTAAAAATCATTATTTTCAATTACAAGGTAAGATTGTTGATAAAGACCCTTGTTTGTTACCAGGTAAAAAGTCCGGTAAGAAAATAAGGGCATGCTTCTTAATAACTTAATGAGCTTAATGGTCACTACTTATTTGGTCAACTATATATGACTATTTGGTAGTTACTTAATGATATGAACATTGACTTATTCGGTGAGCTTCTAGGAGAGTTTTATGCCAAAAGCCATGTTTTTTCCAAACTTTACCCTTCCAATTAAAAAACACGATCCTTCCATATGTAAAAAAAACTCTTTCAAACAAAAACCCTCCCAATCTCTACATATAGATTAATCCACATAGTCAACTTTATCCATACATGAAACATGACTTAATGAAAAACCAACCATACAACATCTAAGGGTTGTTTGTTTACCTCTTAATGGTTTCATTAAGAGATAAATATTGTTTGACAAAAAAACTGTCTGCCTCTTAATGGTTCCAAAACCCTCTGAATGATTTTCTATCTTGATCCTCTCTTAACCATTCAGAGCCTTAATTTCATTCTGAACAATTAACAAACAACCGTATTTCATTTTGCACTATATCATAAGCGACTTTTAATCATTCTTACCACTTAATCATTTCGTATCAAACTATTCAGAAACTACCAAACAACACCTAAGTGTTTAATTACCTAATAAGAGACCATAAAGGTTTAATAAATAACCAATTAAAAACAATTTGTCATGACATATTTCTCCATACAAGCTCATAATTCTACATAAGTATGTGAACATGCCAAAAAAAAATACGTAGAAGTAATTGATTTGTTATCTATTTATATTTTCTTATGGTTGTAACAAAAATGGCATGACGTAACACGTAACACATTTGTTGCCATACGATATGTTTGCTACATTGTCGGTATCATTAAATTGTTATTCTCATTTTGTCCCGTTTGCTTTTTGAAATTATGAACAAAATCAGCACACGTCTTTAAAAATACTTAATTAAATTCACAACTTAAATTAGGGCAGACCTATTATGGTCTGAGTGGAGTCTCGTTCACCTGCTCAATCAATTTTCGTAAGAATTTTCTAGTATAAGAAAGAAGTACCTGTTAAACTTTGAGGGTGCTTGGGAATATTTGAAAATACAAGAAACATCAACAAAAAACTAAAAAAAATCTCGAAATCAACCAAAAAACTTAAAAAATATTTCCTTGAAATCAACCAAAAAAACTTAAAAATACCTTAAAACGATAAAATCGGCTAAAACTTATTGGGTGGCTTTACGGCCATTTAATCCACCTTAAAAGTGTACTCACTCGGCAAAAATCCTAGGTTTGCTGCTGATTAAATATTGTAGAGATTTAAGTGGTATAATTAGATGAATGCCCATTTGTTGTTTTCGTGTAAAATCGTTAATTAATTCTAATGAAATCAAATTGTATCGTAATATAATTATGACATATAAACGTTGATTGATGATTTTTTTATTCATAATAGTAATTTAAAAAAATTCAAAATTAATTTTTTTTTTGTTTTTAATTTGTAAGGCAATGATTTTTCATAGCCTCACACATATATGGTTGGATAAGTGATGAGCATTTTAAGCCACAAAATAAATCAAAAAATTTGAGGACTAGAAATTAAAATAACAATAAAATATTCCTTTTAAAAAAGAGAGTGACATTTTTTCATTCGATAAATAAAATTTTATTTTAGAATACAGAACTAATAATATCTTAAATTATTCCATTGCAACAACACAATCTTTTTTTTTTTTTTTTTTTTTTTAATAATCATGGGTATTTGGATTAACTTGCAAGCAGCTTGACTAATCCTAGGAGTTCTCGAGAATAGATGGAAATTTTCAATTGTCTTAAAGGACTCGAACTGATGAACTCTGTGGAAGATCCTAAACCTTATTGCCAGTTGAGCTAACCCCACAAGGTTTTGAGAACAACCTTCTATAACATACATGTTAAAGATAAAGAAGATCAGCCTAATCCTCCGTGATTTATCTCCTGTAGAGTTTGTAACCTCTTGTATTTATCTCTTGTATTTATCCCTTTTCATTAGTTTAGTTAGTCAATGTATATTTTGTCATGTACGCTCGTTTAAAGGTGTTAGGACCAATGTTTTAAAAACTGGTTTTTTGGTTGACCCGTTGTGGTGATCGGGTCACGGTTCAACCACCGGGTCAACTCGGTTTCAAAAATTTCTATGTATTTTTCATTTTTCTGCATATATATATATATATAACCAAGAATTTGATGTCCACAAGTTAAAACATTAAAAATACACATAACAACAAGTTTTACATCAATTCAAAAACATTAAAAAGACACATAACAACAAGTTTTACATCAATCCAAAAACATTAAATAAACACACATAAACATAACGCTAAATGCCTAAATCGCTAATACGTATTGCCTATTGGACTATTGGTTTTTAATTTTTTTTACTGGTTCAACCGGTTCGTTGTGACCGGTTCAACCGGTTTTTTAATAGAACTGTCCGGTTCAATCCAGGTCATAAATTGGCATCAACTCGGTTGCAATTGACCCGGTCTCTTCTCCGGTTCCCGGTTCGACCGGCTAGGTCAACCCGGTTTTTAAAACATTGGTTAGGACTTATTTTGTAATTGTAATTCAAATAGATGTTTTGTTTTGTAAATACCTTTGGGTATAAATACTTTCTTTGTTCTTGTTTCTTTCATAATTCTAAGAGCTCAATTTGTACTTCAACTTACTTGTAACCTTTTCTCTCTATCAATACAATTACACTTGTGACTCCATTGTTGATTTCTCTTAAGCTTTTTTATATACAAACTTGATTTGGGAACTACAATCATACACAAGCAGTTCGGTAAAACACCTTATGAGCTTATTAATAATAGAATACCTAGCATCAAACATTTTCATGATTTTGGATACATGTGTTTTATTCTTAATGACAAAGAGGATATCGGCAAGTTCAACCCGAAGGCGAATTAGGCAATCTTCATTGGCTATTCATCAGACTCCGTGGCATATAGGGTCTACAATCGGAGAACTAAATCTGTGCTTAAGGGCGTAAATGTAAAATTTGATGAATTAGCAGATTTGGCTTCTAAACAAATCAGTTCAGAACCCTTATTAACGGGTGTATTAGCTTTTGAACAACTCCGTTCAGAACCTGTACAAAACCAAGTTAATCCAAATCACGCTTCTACATCAAAGTTTAATATTTCTGATTTGGATTTACTATTTGAAATTTTTAATGATGAATACTTTGGCACTTACAATTCTACATCTAATGTTTCAAACAGCGAAGAAGTTGCAAGAGCCGAAGAACCGGTTTCATTATTTGGTCATTCTAAATCACCTGTTTCTACGAGAACTACTGCAACTCCTTTTATTGCAGCAACTGCTCATGTAATAGAAGAAAGTTCTTTTTCAAGTGAAGATACTCAAATGCCTATTCAACCAAAAGTTCAGTTAATTGTTGATCCTGAGAGTGTATCTACTACAACTAATCAATCAACTAAGAATTGAGAAATACTATCTCCACTTGAAGCTATTCAGAATAACTCCCAAGATGATTTTGTTGATCCTCAAGATTATTAGAAAACATATACACCACTCCCACACATTCATAAGTGGACAAAGGATCACCCAGACACCAAATAATTTGGGATCCTTCGTTACCAGTTTGAACCAGGCCTGTTTCAGCTAATGGGTGTATGTATGCTACCTTCTTAAGAAAAATTGAGCAAACCATGGTCTCAAAATCTTTAGAAGATCCGGACTAGATTACAGCAAAGCAAGAAGAGCTTAATCAGTTTGAGAGTCTGAAGGTATGACGACTCGTTCCCCATCCTAAGGACAAGACCATCATCGGTACTAAATTGGTGTTTAAAAATAAGAAAGTTGAAGACGGAGTTGTAGTTCATAAGAAAGCAAGACTTGTAGCAAAATGATACATACAATAAGAGGGGATTGGTTATGATGAGACATTTGCATTTGTCGCAAAAATAGAAGTCATTCGAATGTTCCTTCTTATATAGCACACAAGAACTTCACAGTGTTCCAGATGGATGTGAAGATTGTATTCTTAAACGGAATTCTAAAAGAAGAAGTCTATGTATCCCAACCGAAGGGTTTTGTTGATTAATCCAAACCGAATCATGTGTTGTAATAGGACAACAGATACTTGTACGCATGTAGTTGGTCAATTTGCTCTAAATAAACAAAAAACTTGTAGTCCCTTGCAAGGTTTATACAATTCAGCAATTGATTCAATTATCTCGTGCGAATATTAGTTGTTCTACTTATAGAAGAAGTGATTTTGTTGTTCGCGGTTTTTCTCAAAATTGGTTTGGTTTATATTATATACATCATTTTGTTAATTCAAAAGTTTTTCAGAAGAAAAGGGGACCCAAATTCAAATGGGTGCCAAAATCGGATGCTAACATGAAATGACCCATCTATAAATGGGTACCTAAACCATTTGTTCCTTGATTTCTCCTATGCAGACCCATTATATGTGGTACTTGGATTCAGGCTGTTCCAAGCATATGACAAGGCAAAAAGATATTTTATCTAATTATACAGAGAAATTTTGCGGCAATGTACGCTTTGGAAATGACCAGTTTTCACCAATACTTGGATACAGAGACGTAGTGCAAGAGAACATAACGATAAAGAAGGTGAGTTATGTTGAAGGCCTAGGACACAATCTTTTTAGCATTGGTCAGTTTTGCGACAAGGATTTAGAGGTGAACTTTAAAGCCAAGAGATGTTGTGTGAGAACTAAAGATGGAAAATAACTCTTGGTTGGTACTCGCAAGTCAAACCTCTACACAATCAACCTGTCCAATGTCAAGCCAGATAATGTTGTATGTCTACTGCCTAAAGCCTCTATGCAATAGAGTTGGTTATGGCATTGAAGGTTGTCTCACCTCAACTTTAAATACATTAACATGTTGGTGATAGAAAACTTGGTCAAGGGATTACCAGAGCTTAAATATGAAAAAGAACATCTATGTGATGCGTGTGAGAAGGGAAAAATGAAAAGAGCTTCGCACAAGCCTAAGCCTGAACAGAGTACAAGTGCTCCTTTAGAGTTGTTGCATATGGATCTCTGTAGTCCAATGAGAACACAAAGCATCAATGGCAATAAGTATGTCTTAGTGATTGTGAATGACTATTCAAGATACACTTAGGTCAAGTTTCTGAGATCAAAGGATGAGACTTCGGATATAATTATCTCGTTTCTCAAGAGTGTCCAAGTGAACATGTAGAAAACAGTCAAGCTGATCAGAAATGATAATGGCACAAAATTCAAGAATAAAACCGTTGAAGATTATCTCGAATCGGTCGGGATAACACATCAATTTTCTTCTACCAGAACGGCTGAATAGAATGGGGTGGTTGAAAAAAGAAAAAAACGTTAGTGGAGGCTGCACGCACGATGCTAAGCCAATCCGACTTACTTCTATTCTTGTGGGCTGAAGTTGTTTCAACTGCATGTTATACACATAATAGATCTATCATCCATCGTCGCTTCGGTAAAATGTCTTTTGCTTTAATGAATAACATAACACCAAGCATTAAACATTTCCATATTTTTGGATGCAGTTGTTACGTGTTGAACGACAAGGAGAACTTAAACAAGTTTAGTCCAAAAGATGAAGAAGTAATTTTCATTAGCTATTCTCAGATGTCTGCATCATATAGAGTCTATTTGAAGAATTCGAAGATTGTTGTGGATAGCGTAAATGTCAAATTTGATGAAGCTATGGAAATGGCTTCTGAGCAAAACAATTCAGAACCCGTTATTACATGTAACACCCCGAATTCTGAGAACCCATGTATTATTATTCTAACTTTTGGAACCTTTTGGATTATTGGGATTTAATAATTAATGTTAAGTTATACTGATTTAATCATCGTGGGAATTAAAGTATCAAATTTAGGGAAGGTTGGGTTGCTCGCGACAGTGCCCGCGAGAGTGACAGGGTGTCACTCTCGCGAAGGCACAATCACCGGAGGGTGATTTGAGTCTCGGTACGTTTTTCGCGATAGTGCCCGGCGATAGTGACAAGGTCACTATCGCGTGTCACACTCGCCCCAAATGTACCATGGGTCAGGGAATCCTCGCGGTTATGCCCGCGAGAGTGACAAATGTCACTCTCGCCGTGTCATTATCGCCGACGGCTGTTTTGGGTATAAAAAGCCAAGTCGCGAATTCTAGGTCATTTATCAGATTTTGGGAGCTATTAGGCCGATTTTATCTCTGGTTTTTGGGTAAGTTTTTCCTCCTAGTTTCCCTCCATCATTAATGTCTCCATCTACCACCATCTTTGAGTATTTATGAATCTTTCCTAGGTATTGTGGAGCTTAAGTGGAAGTGTTCAAGTTAACTTATCTCAAGTCTTCATTCTCTTCATTTCTAGGGTTTAACTTTCTTTTAAGAAAACTACCAAGGTGAGTTCATACATTTTTTACTAAACTTTATACATGTCAAATGTAGATTTTGAATACCTAAATATCTCCTCTTACATATATTTGATTTGTGGAAATTGTGTTAAATCTAACTTTTGGGGATGTTAGGGTTTATGATGATTTTTGTGAAATGGTGATTTATGAACTTCCATAATGTTCTTTTAACTTATTTTTACTTGGGTTATACATTTAAATGAATGGCATTTGCTATGCAAAAGTTATGGACTTGGGAATATTGGACTTGTGGTTAACTGCTGATAAGTTTGCATATTAGCTTACTTCATATTTTGGAATTTGAAATATAAGGAGGATCATTTATATTTTGACTAGTGATCTTTGGTCAATAATGGAAATGGTTTTGGTGGAAATCACCCTTCATGTCAATTATGCATATTTACCATTGTTGGGAATATTTGTTGAGCCTTATGCGTATTATTTGGCTTAATTGTTACATTTGGGAGTCATGACCCCGTAAATTGTTATATTATTGTTCCGAAGTTGGGACGACTAGTTTTCCACGTCGAGGCACGTTAGGCATCGGAATGGGTTATAAGTCCTTCGTGCTCAAGTATTACGATATTGGATGAGGAGCTCGACGTAAGGACCCCTCGGGGTTGAACTTGAGTTTCCGTGGGTATACGTTTAAAGCCACTGAGCCTGACATCCCTTGCGTGTACTTTATTTGTATTGGCTTTACTGACTCATCAAATGGCTTACTTTTGTGTTCCGTCATTTGTGTTAGTAAGCGGGTCTCCCCCGTTAACCCAAGAGGTAATTGTTATGTTTCAAGAGCATTATTATTATCATTATTACTATTGTTGTCATAAATGAAACTCTTTTACTCACTTTTACGTTCGATTATTTTAACTGCAAATATTTGATCTCACTAGGCTTTAGCGTAACACTTTTTCTTAAAATGACATGTATATCAGGTCAGGTTTCCAGTGGTATTCGTCGGGACTAAGCGGATAGCTTTGAGATCAAGAGCTGTCAATTTGGGAGATGTATAGACCGACATTTTTTTATTAGCTGACACATTTTTGGAAGAATAGCAACACCCGATTCTAATCTTTCTTATTTAAGTTAGATTATTAGGTTGTTAGTGTATTCTTCATTTGATCAATTGTAAAGGTCATAACTTGTTTCCCCATTTTATCGGGATGATACTTTGGGATTGTTTTAACAGGTTGATATACCCAGGTTTACCAATTTATAGCCGTCATATTGCAAAATTTTCGAATTTTTATTCCGCTAGAATTTAGGGTGTTACATTACAGGAGTATTAGCTTCTGGACAAATCAGTCCAGAACTTATTTCTACTGTTACTAATTATGATAAAGCTTCTACTTCCACATCTCATTTAACATAATTAGATTTACTATTTGAACATTTTTATGATGAGTTTCTAGGATCTAAAGTGACTACACCTCTTGAGATCGACAGATATGAAGATTCATGTGACAGTCAACCGATCACATCAGAGGTATCCACTGAACAAGTTTCCCCAGTTCAAGTAGAAACTCAAGTTCAAACATCTACTCAATTAGTTGAAGTTGTACAAGATACAGAACAGCCAGAAGTTGTACAATCAATTGGATGTAAAGTGTTTCCTACTCGACAGACAACGAGTATTTCACCAACTGCAACTTCTGCACCAATCATTTCAACTGAACCCCAACATGAAGAAGATGGATACTTAGATGATCAACATGATCAATCTACATCTAATTCACTCCCTCACATAAATAAGTGGACCAAAGAGAACCCAGTACATCAAATTATCGGATATTCGTCAAAGTCGGTGTAAACGAGGTCTGTTACAGCGAACGAGTGCATGTTTGATTCCTTTCTGAGCAAGATAGAGCCTACTCACGTATTAGAAGCTCTAGAAGATCCAAACTGGATTATGGCCATGCAAGAAGAATTAAATCAGTTCAAAGCACTAAAAGTGTGGCGAGTCGTGCCGAGACCGGAAGGAAATACAATCACAGGCACAAAATGGGTATTTAAGAACTAGAAAGATGAAAATGGTATCGTTATTCGAAAGAAATCCAGACTTGTAGCAAAAGGATATCGGCAAGAGGAAGGCATAGATTATGATGGGACGTATGCACCAGTTGTACGCATTGAGGTAATTCAGATATTTCTAGCCTATGTTGCACACAAGAATTTCACGGTCTATCCGATGGACGTCAAGATGGCCTTTCTGAGCGGATTGTTGAAATAAGAAGTGTACGTTTCACAACCTGAAGGGTTCGTAAGTGCTAACAAGCCAGATCATGTCTACATTCTAGACAAGGCTCTTTACGGACTTAAACAAGCCCTCGCGCCTGGTATGATGTTTTATCAAAAAATTTAGTCAAGTCCGGATTCTCGAAAGGCAAAATTGATACTACTCTTTTTATTAATAAAGAAAAAGGTGATATCATTCTCATACAGATCTACGTTGACGACATAATTTTTGGTTCGACAAACCCTACGTACTGTAAGAATTTTTCTGCTCTAATGGTGTCAAGATTTCAAATTAGTATGATGGGAAAGATGAATTTCTTTCTCGGATTACAAGTTAGACAATTTTCAACGTAGATTTTTATTAATCAAGCAAAGTACATTTATAATATTTTACGAAAATTTAAAATGGAAAATTGTACTCCTATCGCACCCCGATGGCACCTGGAACTAAGATCAGAGTTGATCTGAACAGAAAAGCTGTTGATCTTAGAACCTATAGAGACATGATTGGTTCCTTAATATACTTAAAGGCTAGTTGTCCTGATATTATGTTTTCAACTTGTCTATATGCGAGATATCAAGCTAAACCTACAGAGTCACATCTTTCTGTTGTGAAGCGAATCTTTCGATATCTGAAGGGGACTGCAGATCTTGGTCTGTGGTATCCTAAAGATACAAGTTTCGAACTAACTGCATGTTCAGATGCAGACCATGCAAGGTGCATGTTAGATAGGAAGAGTACTTCGGGACACATACAATTTTTGGGTGATAAACTTGTGAGTTAGGCTTCAAAGAAACAATTGTGCGTATCTACTTCAACAGCCGAGGCAGAGAATGTAGCTGCGGGTAGCTGCTGTTCTCAGGTGCTGTGGATGCGAACACAACTCCGAGATTATGGCTTCCAATACAACAAAATCCCGATCTACTGAGATTCTAAGAGCGCTATCGCTATTTCTACAACCCCTGTCCAACATATGAAAACAAAGCACATTGACGTGCGATATCACTTTATTAAGGATAATGTCGAAAAAGGTATGATTGAACTTTACTTTGTAAATACAAATTATCAACTTGCTGATTTATTCACCAAGCCTTTGGACGAAAAGAGATTTAATTTTCTCATTTTGAAACTTGGCATGTTGAATCTCAAAACATAATCCGTATTTACCTCGTACAGTTTATTTTGTAATTTTTTTTCATTTCTTTATTTTTAGTCTGAATGATATCTGCACTGAAGGTCTGCTCATGATTTCAGGGGGAGTGAGACAAAGATGAAATGATCTACTTTCTAGGGCGAGTTAGAGAAGTTTGTCATATACTAACAAATTTTTGATAATGCATATTTTTAGGGGGAGTAAGAGTAAGAATATTGACTTCTGATTACATCAGATCAAAACTCTTTCTTAAATGTTTTACTTTTAATGCATTTATTTTCAATAAAGTTTTTTAATAAGACTTTGTTACTTTGACGACTTTTTGACTGAATGCAGATTTTGAGGAGGAGCTTACATGATCACATTTCATGACTTGAGGTTAAGTTTGAGGTTTGTATTTTCTAATCTTAATCCTTGAATGCTTGAAAGAAGGACGACTTTCAGACATTAAAACATTTTTCTTAAATGTTCAAACCACTTCTCTATTCTCGAAACGAGTTCATGAATTTAGAAGCGTGATTTTAAATGTTTTTGAACAATTTTAGGAGGAATAATTTGATATTCTTTCTTGATTATTTAGAGCAATATACATGCTTTTATAGTACAAAAACAGAAAAATCAACTCCTAAAATACAGGAAACAAACTATAGAAGATTATCACAAACTTTGGACTATTATCTCCTAAATACTAGGAGGATACGATAATTATCTCTTAGAGCCTAGAGGGATAAGCTATAGAATCTTCCATCTTGACCTTTATCTTCTAACACTCCCCCTCAAGCTGGCATATATATATATATATATATATATATATATATATATATATATATATATATATATATATATATATATATATATATATTGATCATGCCAAGCTTGCTAGTAAGTTCTTCGAACAACTTCTTCGTGATACTTTTAGTCAGGAGATCAGCAATCTGTTGCTTTGAGGGTAAGTAGACCATGTACACACTTCCAGAATCTAATTTTTCTTTTATAAAATGACGATCAACTTCCACATGCTTGGTTCTATCATGATGAACTGGCTTATGAGCTATGCTTACTGATGCCTTGTTGTCACAATAAAGCTTCATTGGTGCTTCAACGGGTAGTCGTAACTCTTCCATTAATCGTCTTAGCCATATTCCCTCGTACATGCCATATGCCACAACTCGAAACTCAGATTCAGCGCTGCTCCGTGATATAAATGACTGTTTTTTAGTTATCCATGTCACAGGGTTTCCCCATACATATCTACAGTAACCGCTGGTTGATCTCCCGTCATTAGCAGCACCCGCCGAATCAGCATCTATGAACACTTCGATGAACCTGTTCTCTCCCTTTTTGAAGAGTAATCCTTTTCTTGGGGTTCCTTTTAAGTATCTCAAAACCCAATAGCAGCTTCCATATGTCTCTCCTTAGGAGAGTGCATAAATTGGCTAATAACACCGATAACAAAAAAGATATCAGGTCTTGTGTGTGAGAGGTAGATGATTTTTCCCACTAACCTTTGGTATCTTTATTTGTTGGTCCCGAAGGTGCTTAACAAGTTTGTAGAGGGGGGGGGGTTGAATACAAACACAACATTTAAAGTTTAATAAATTGTTTATTGATAAATCAAACACAATTTACATGTCTGTTGCGGAATAAGATTAAGTAAAACTCAATCTAAATAAACTTCAGAAAACACTAAGATGGTTGCACTAGAAGATAGAGAATGGGAGATTTAGAGAGTATAGAAAGAAAGAGTTTCTATCTGTTGGAAAGATTAAGGTTCAAGAGTACTCTCAGATGGAGAGGTAATCTTTCTATTTATACCCTATGCATTAAATGCATGTCAGGGTACTTTACACGTGTCATTCATTGATTGGCTTTGAGAGTCTGACTTTGAGAGACATGCTTTCGGCCGTATCATGAACAGTGTAGTTGACAGAGTTGTTGTACGAATTGTGGCAGAGGTATGTCCGTTCTGACACATCGTACTGGGTGTGCAAGGTAAGACAAAAGAGACTTGAGGCATAAGCTAAATGATCATCAATCGCTGAATATCTCTTCCTTTAGAGATACAAAGAAGTTCAGTTATCGTTGAAGCTTTTCCTCAGGTTTCTTCGCGTATGAGTAGAGTCGTCTTTGCTTCACTGATATTCGCATCAGGTCACAAGTAGACTTGTCTTTGTTCAGTAGTTTCGTCTTCGATTCAGCTATGAACATCTGTTGACACGAGACTTGTCTTCAGAGATTACGTTTACTGTGTTACCTCAGAAACCATCAGCAATAACTGAACAGACTCAGTCTGATCGCTGATAGTGAAACACTAATACATATGAATGTTTATAAGAAAGATCATCAGCGATAACTGAACAGACTCAGCTTGATCGCTGATGGTGAAACACTAATACATATTAATAAACGTAATTTTCACTAAGTATAGAAGAGGGTCGTTATCAAATCACTAAGAGAGTTTGGATCAACAATCTCCCCCTATTTGATAATGATAAAGTAACTGAAGAAAATTACTTTATAAATCAAAATGAGGAATAATCAGGACTCATAACATACATGTCCCAATTACTATTTTGAGGGATCTTTTACAGTACTGATAGGGTTAAGTACTTCACTGATATTTTCATTAATTCAAAGAAGGAATTACAAGATATGAAAATATAAAGTACAAGTGAAGGACTAACTACTGTAAGCATAACTAATAGATTATAAGAAATAGGAAACTAATCTATCATCTATCTAGAGAAGACTTTGGAAGATTGATCATATAATCAGGTATTTCTTCTCCTCTTTGCCTTCGATCAGAAGATTTTTGACTAATAATTGCCTTGATCGATTCAGCTGAGGGAGAGAAGTCACACCATAAGCATAAGAGATCTTTGAGATGACTAAGGGGACAGATAGGGATTTCAGAAACTCTTTGGAATCTGAGCTGTTCCTCATCATCTCTGAATAAGATTCCAAAAGGATCTTTAAGTACTTGCCCTGCAATATATGGACCACAGGGGGCAGGGATAGATCTAGAACTGAGAGATCAGGAGGAGGACCGAATATAGCTTCTTTTGAGAATTTGATGGAGGTGTCGTTTCTTATTGCAGCGACATTCTCAGATGAGGAGGAGCCAGGCTTTCTTTTGAGTTGCCTTGGCTTAGGAGGAAGAGCATATGGCACCTTTAATACAGCAGCGACTCTGTTGATGAGAGCATCATTTATCCCTTCAACATAGCCTCTGTAGGTTGATTTGGATTTCTTCAGCGCATCTTTGAACTCTAGCCATTCCATGTAGCCGAAACTTTCAAACTTTGAAACAAACATAGCCTTAGAGCTTCCATCCTCTCTAGTTATCTCCATCGTTACAGAAATTCGGTCCTTCTTCTTTCTCTCAGATATGACAACGGCTACAATCTTCATTGGGTCGGAGCGATAGTCGACTTTATGTTTGCACCATTCGATAGAGTCATCACTGACCGCTTGTTCTTTTGAGCGCTCCTCTTCAATTTCTATTAGTAGAGCATCCTGGACTTCCACTGGATTCTTTTTCAGCTTCTTGTCCTTGACTTGAGAGGACTGAACTTTGAGAGCTAGAGAAGCATCTCTTTGACAATCGGCTATCAGTTTCTCAGCCCTGACAGAGTCTTCAATCTCAACTTCAGTCAGAAAGTCTAATTATGTAGATGATGTTTGAAGAGGGACCTTCAGCCGTTGACTCTCTAGATGAGAAATCATCTCTGTTCTTCTGTTCAGCTCTTCCTCAGACCAGTGAGATGGTCTAGAGGGCCTTCCTGGATGGTGTAGGGCTTCTTCCTCTTCTTCTTGCTCATCAATCTCATTTAAGGAGATTGGGATTATTGATTCATCAGCTATGGAAGCTGGGATTATTTGAAGTTCCTTTCCCTTAAGTAGGGGAGAGAACTGTCGAGTCAGAAATAGATAAAAAGAGTTAGTGTTTGTTTTGGGAAGAAGAAAGATAAAGGCAAGAAAGAAACAGGGGTTGGGAATTTATAGAAAGATATAGGGACAAGTGAGAGGCATACCTGAGAAGGATTCTCCCCCTCAGATAGTGAAACATTTTTCAGGCTTCCCTCAGCAGCTGCACCCTTCGGTTTTCTTTGGGAAGGGGTTCCTGAAGAAGGTTCATTTCTCCCCCCTCCTGTGACAACTTCTTTCGAAGTTATCACTGATGATTCATTCGCTGAAGAGAACCATTGAGACTGATCTTCTTCATCGTCATCATCATCATCTTGATGTTGCTCTTCATCTTGATCCTGAAGATCATGATCTTCATCCTCTTCTTCCTCCTCCTCTTCTTCTTCTACTAAAGCTTGATCGTACAAAGAAGATGGCGGGGCTTTGTCAGCAACCTTCTCCCCCTCAACATGAGAGGGAGGTTCTTCCGAGTGAACCTCTGCAATTGCTTCCTCTGCATTTTCTTCAACATCTTTCTCCCCCTCTTTATCATTATCATCGAGGGAGAGGTCTTCATCGCGAGAGGAAGGTTTTACGACGGCCAACGAACGGACTTCAGCCTCTAGATGTTCAAGGCGGCTTTCAATCACAGGGATGTCTAAAGTAGCGTGATGAATAAATTCAACAACTATATTCAGAGAGGTACGGTCAGCCTCTATGAAAGAAGGAGTGAGTGTCGGAGCTGGTGCATTCAGCTTTTCAAGGACTTACTGTAGGATAGATGTGCAAGAATCAATCTTTGTAGATAAACCATGGACATCCTTTCTTAGAGTACCAACACGTCCCTGAAGGAGTTGAGTTTTTTGGTGGTTAACTACAAATTCCTCCTGTACTTTGACAAGCTCTCCTTAAAGAGTTGAGATTTGGGAGGCTTATGCTTTGGAGGAGCAAGCAATCGTCAGTTTCTTCAGCTCTTCAACAGCGCTATTGACGGCGCTGGTGGTTTCGTTGATGGAGGTGGTGAGAGAATCCACCTTGACACCCAAACTGTTGATATGAGAGTCAACAGTTGCCATATTAGGACCTGAAAGAAAAGTTAGCGTACGAGAAACATGCTTATATGGAGAGATGGGAGTAGTGTTTAGGGTTATAGGAGTACCTGAGTTTTCAAACAATTTGTAGAATTGCATAGATTCTTCAAAATAGATGGCGGTTTAGAGACCAATGAAATAGAGGGATGAGAAATGGGCATAGAAGAAGTTGGGATTTGGGAGGTTACCTCAGGTTGTTTTTGAACTTAGATAGTTGGTGGTGTTACTGATGTTGTGATAGCGACCGAGATCACTGGCACGGTTGTGGTGGTGACAGCTGAAGATGTGGAGGAGAGACCCACAAAATCATCCAAGGAAGTTTGTCGAGAAACTACCTCCGGCCTTGAGCTAGGGGCGATAGTCTCCTTTGTCATATTGGCCTTCTTAGAAGAACCAGAAAGATTAGCTGATGGTCTTTTAGAAGCGATGGTAGCGGCAGGGCTAGAAGAAGAATGAACCTCCTGCGTTGCCGCTGAAGTAGAAGAATGGAGAGAGAGTCGAGATCATAGAGTGAAGATACTTACCTCCTTGTCGAGCAGCTTGACCTCCAATGAACGCTGGCTCACTTTTGCAAAGGTAGCATCAGGAGTAGTGGGATAAGCGTTAGGGTAGAGAAACTTCAGGTATGCACAGATGAACCGTACATATGGGATCTTGGGATCCCTCTCCGTCTTCTCAATCTTTGACTTGAGATCGTCAAAGATAGCAGTGGCGTAGTCAAAGTTCTTTCCAGCGATCACAGAGTAAGCCATTTGGAGCTGAACTTTTCTAGCCTGATCAAGTGAACCACTCTTCCCACTCATACATTGAATGATGTGTGAGAAGATGAAGTTCAGTTGAGAAGGCATATTGGCCTTCAAGATTTTGGTCAGCTTCTTGTTGGGAGTGGTGGTGCGAGGCTTGTTCTCCCAGCAGTATTCCATGTCATCCAGAAATTTGATGAGTTCAGCATCAGTGGGAAGGGCTTCAAATCCACTCTTGGGTTTGTCAGAGAATCAGAGTGACTTCCTTAGGCTGTATGCAATCATCATACCTGGTCCTAAATCAGTGCGGAAAGATAGAGCAGGAACCACTTCACCCTTCTTGTTGGTGATGGTGGTTTCGTCAGCAGTGAACCAAAACTCTTGGACAAGTGTTTTGGATGGTTTAGGATCCACAGTGATTGCGTAAGCAATACACGATTGCTTCAAGAACTTAGTTGCTTCCACCAGGTGAGGGTATTTGACACCATCGAAGTCCAAGCGTGCAAGGTGGTTGTTCTTGGGAATTTCAGATTCAGTGATGGCAAATTTAACGTTCTTGGAGGCAAGGAACGATGATTAGGCCATTTCTGAATATATAAAGAATAAGAATAGAAGGAAAGGATGAGAGTCTAAAAATAAAGAAGTTTTTACCTGTTTCTATTTAGAGAAATAAACAAAAAAAAACTAAAATATTTGAAGATTAAAACTGTGTTCTTTGTTGAAGAAGAAAGAACAGTAAGAAAACCAAAGGTTTGAATGAATAAAATAAAAAAAAATGATTTTAGTGATGAAAAATCTTGTAAAAACCCATAATGATGTAGCGTATTTAGGATTTTGTAACAAAATTTATGAAGAAAAGAAGAACAAAGTAACATGTTGATTCTTGAAAGAAGAAGATGCAAATGTTTGAAGGAGGTGTTTGCTTGAAATGCCTTGAGAGAGAATTCTTGCTTGAAAAGATTTCCAGAAAGCGTAAAACGATAAAAATGAAAAATCATTCTTTTTATATTCAGAGAGAGTGAGAGACAGAATGAGGCGGGAAAACAAATGCTCATCATGACATGGACACGTTTGATGAAGTTGATTGGATGGAAGAGTAACGGGCGAACATGTCAGAAAAAGGCATGTCATGGATTGTTGGTTCAAATGGCGTCATAGAAGAGAGAAAAATGTTTCATTTGTCCTTTTTGAAATTTTCTCTGAAGAAAAGTCAGAGATAGATTTTCTTTTTGAAAGAATCCCTGATAAAAATTCAGTGATAGATTTTGTTTATCAAAAAGCTTTTAATCATTTGAAGAAAAATCAGTGATTAAAGTTTTTATTTTTGAAAAACGTCTTAGTGAATTAAAATTCAATGATTGAGAATGAGGGAACATACCTGAGAGTCAGGCATTTATTCGAAGATTAGGTGATAAAGGGGAACTTAGAATCACTGACATAATGCATGATAGATGAAGATTTACACTTCAAGATTCAACATTCCAAGCTCACTGATGAGAAAGTTGAACCTTGTCTCATCAAGAGGTTTGGTGAATAAATCAGCAAGCTGATAGTTAGTGGGTATAAAGTGAAGTTCAATATCACCATTCATCACATGATCTTTGATAAAATGATATCTGATCTCTATGTGTTTCGTCTTTGAATGTAGTACTGGATTGTTTGCTATAGCGATAGCACTAGTGATGTCGCAATAGATTGGAATTTTTGATAACTGAAGGTCATAGTCTAATAGTTGATTTCTCATCCATAAGACCTGAGCACAACAACTTCCAGCGGCTACATATTCAGCTTCAGTTGTGGAAGTGGATACTGAATTTTGCTTTTTACTTGTCCAGCTTACCAGCTTTCCTCCTAGGAGTTGACATCCACAGTGGTACTTTTTCTATCGAGTTTACAACCTGCAAAATCACTATCGGAATATCTAGTTAGATCGAACCCTGAGTCTTTGGGATACCAAAGACCTAGATTAGGAGTTTCTTTCAGATATCTGAAAATTCACTTAACAATGATCAGATGGGATTCCTTGGGTTCAGATTGATAGCGTGCACATAAACAAGTAGAGTACATAATGTCAGTTCGGTTCGCTGTAAGATACAATAGGGAGCCTATCATTCCTCTGTAGGCAGTGACATTAACAGGTTTTCCAGATGGATCTTTGTTAAGTGTCAGAGGAGGTGCCATAGGAGTTTTCATCGCTGAAGTTTGTGTAAGATCAAACTTCTTCAACATATCTTTAACATACTTACCTTGGCTGATAAAAGTACTTTTGTCAGATTGTTTAATCTGAAGACCAAGAAAATACGTTAGCTCACCCATCATACTCATTTTGTATTCTTTTTCTTCATTCTTTCAGCGAAGCGAGTACATAGAGATGGGTTAGTAGAACCAAATATGATGTAATCGACATATAATTGTACAAGAATAATATGACCTTTAATCTTTCTGAAAATAATGTATTATCAATTTTGTCACGTTCAAAATTTTCATTGATAAGAAAAGATGAGAGAGTGTCATACAAAGCACGAGGGGCTTGTTTTAGACCATAGAGAGCCTTATCCAATTTATAAACATGATTTGGATACTTAGGGTCATAAAACCCTGGAGGTTGTTCTACATAGACTTCTTGTTGGGAACTGAAGAATTCATCAAGTATGGTTAATGCTGTTGGTTCAAAGTTACTACTGCTAGAAGACTTAAAGGTTAGTACTGCTGAGTGTTACTACTGCTAGTACTATTAATACTGCTAGTCAAAGTTAGTGCTGCTTGAACAAAGTTAGTACTGCTTAGCTAGTTAGTACTGCTAGTGGTTAGTGCTGCTTAGTAGTTAATGCTGCTAGAAGGAATTTAATGCTGCTGAAGATTAATACTGCTTATATGATGAAGATCGTATGAAAGGATATACATGGAAGCTTAGAGATATACATGGAAGATATACTGAAGATATTTTATTTATTGTAATTATCTTTGTATTCAGTATATATATTGTATAGTTTAGAATAGTGAGTTAATTTTTGTTTTCTTCATTCTATTAGAGAGAAAATCAACCTCAAGGCATAGATCCTAATTCTAGAGAAGTAGAATTCGTATTGGTGAGCCTGTTCATCAATATTGAGGTTGAGTGTGTAATCTTGTAACTTCAAAGCATTCAATACAAGTTTACAGTTTGTTCTTCATATCTACTGTGTTGATTTACTGTTTTGATTAAATATCAAAGTGTTATTCCGCAAACTTCTTTGATATTGTTTCTGAGAATTAATTCTTGTTGAGAATTCGATCCTGACAAGTGGTATCAGAGCCAAACTCTCTCAGAAACAGTTATTCATCATGGAAAATCTTACAGAATCAAGCAGTACTTTGGTTTCTAAGGTTCCAATGCTCAAACCAAGTGAGTTTGACATGTGGAAGATAAGAATCAGACAATATATTCTTCTCACTGACTACTCAATGTGGGATATCATTGAGAATGGTCCTTCTGAAGCTGGAAGGATAGGACCAGATGGGAAAAGACCTCCACCAAAGACAGATGGTGAGAGGAAGATCAGACAAACAGAGATGAAGGCCTTGAGCACTCTGCTCTTGGCCATTCCCAATGAATACCAGCATCAATTTTGCAACTGCACTGATGCTCAAATTCTCTGGAATGCTCTAGAGAAAAGATTTGCTGGAACTAAGAGCATCAAAAGAAATCAAAGAGATGTTCTAAAGCAGCAGTATGAGAACTTCACTTCCACAAAGAATGAGTCTATGACTCAAACTTTTGATAGGTTCAACAAACTCATAGGTGAACTGGCTACTGTATGGGTGAAGATGGAACAAGATGATATCAACAGAAAGTTCCTCAGATCTCTTGGAGATGAATGGACTATGTACACTGTCTCATATAGACAGAGTGACAATCTGGAAGAGAAAGAACTTGATGATCTATACAATGATCTAAGAGTTTTTGAAACTGAGGTAGAAACCAAGAAGAAGCCCTCTGGTTATATTCACAATGCTGCACTTCTTTCAGCATCCACTGATACTACTGCCAACCCTGAAGCAGTTAGTACTACCAGTGGAGTAAGTTCAGAAAAAGGCACTGAAACTATCTTTGAAGCCTTTTTGTCCAGTCACAGCAGCAATTCTTTGATTAATGATGATCTGGATCAAATTCACCCTGATGATCTGGAGGAGATGGATATTAAATGGCAGATGGCCATGTTATCCATGAGGGTGAAGAAGTTCATTAAAAGAACTGGAAGAAATAACTTCTCTCAAAGAAGAGAAGATGGAGCTGGTTTTGACAAAACCAAGGTGGAATGTTATAAGTGTCACAAGAAAGGACACTTTGCTAGAGAATGCAGGAGTGCTGTTCCAAACAACAACCATCAACAAGCTCAGAATGGAGGATACAATCTGAACAAGAATCCTGCTCAAGCCCTTGTTTCTCAACAAGGAATGGGATTTGACTGGAGTGATCAAGCTGAGGAAGCCATTCAGAACCAAGCTCTTATGGCAGAAGTGTCTGATCTCCCCACTGAGGTAAGTTCTAATCTTTGCACTAAATCTTGCATTGATACTGTTACAAGATACAGGGATCACAATCAAAGTATGTGTGATGACCTCAAAAGATTAGAAAAGGACAGAAGAGATTATGTGTTGATAGTAGAGAGATTTGAAGAGCAAATCAAAGGCTTTCAAGCTAATGAACTTCAACACTCTTATGACACAAACTATTGGAAGTGGGAAAAGAATGAGTTAGAAACCAAACTGTCTAAGTCATTAGAAGAGAATGATAGACTGAAAGAGGAACTGTCAAAAGTTAAGCTTGACATAGAAAAGTTTTCTTATGCTTCAAAAGCAATGGATTCTCTTCTAAAGGCTCAGATACATGATAAGATGAAGCCTGGTATTGGATATAACAATACACCCCCTCCTTACAATAACAACTATATTTCTCCTACATCAGACTTGTTAGAAACTAAGGAGAAAAAGGACTTGTCTGAAGAAGCTTTTAAGATAGATCCTTTGGATGAGGTAGTAGTTAAGGATTTGACTGAGAAAGAAGCCAGTGAGAACAGGGATAATACTGTGAGCAAAAAGATACCATTAGAAAACAATATTATCACCAATGAGGGATGTGGGAAAATCTGGGTCAAGTCCAAGGAGATAGAGAAGACTAAAGTAAAGGATAACAAGGTCCATTACAAACAAACCACAGTTGTGAATCCTGGATCTTGTAAACAGTGTGATTGCAATAAAGCCAAGAGCCTAAATTCTGGTTTAAAAAGAGGAAATCAAAGAAACTGGAATAATCAATGGGCTCAGAAACAAGGAGTTGATCTGAATAAAATCAATAGACCAAAACCGTGTTTTATATGTGGCAAGTTGAATCATTTGGCTAAGTATTGTTACTTTAACCCTATTAACCAACAGATGAACTTTCAAAGATTTGTGCAAAAACCTGTTGGTTATAGGAAGGCTGGAAAGAAACATGTGATAAAGAAATCTATTGAAAGTAAAGGCACTTTAAAGAAAAAGATTTTAAAAGAAAGTGTCAAAATGTGGGTACCTAGAAGTACTAACAGTGTTAGTACTGCTGAAAATATTAATGCTGCTAATACTGTTAATACCTCTTCAAAGGTTAATACTGCCAACACAGTTACTGCTGCTAACACAGTTACTACTGCTAACAAGGTTAGTACTGCTAAGCATGCAAGTGCTGCCAAGGCAGTTAGTACTTCTAAAACCAGTACTGATTCTAGCAAAAATATTTCCAAGCCTATTATTGTAACAAAGTACTCCAAGAATGAGGAGTTAAAGTTCAAAAATCTTGTCAAGAAAGAATGCAAGTATTTTGATGAGAAAAAGGTACCCAAGACCACTTTGGCTTGGGTTCCTACTTCATACTAATTGATTTATCTAATGTGCAGGGCAACCAACAGCTCAAGGGAAAGAGCATTTGGCATGTTGATAGTGGTTGCTCTAGGCACATGACAGGCAACATGTCATGCCTTCAGGATTTCAAGCATATCAATGGAGGACATGTTGCATTTGGAGATAATCTTACTGGTGGTAAGATAAGTGGAAAAGGTAATGTCACCAAAGGTAAGATGACATTTGAGGATGTCTACTATGTTGATCAATTAAAGTACAACCTGTTAAGTGTATCACAGGTTTGTGACAAACAACATAGTATATTATTTACTAATACTGAGTGTATGATCCTTGCTCCAGGGTTCAAGGTAGTTGATGAAAGCATGATACTACTTAGAACTCCAAGAAAGGACAATGTTTACTGTCTGGATATGAACAATGTTGATAGTGATTCATCTCTAAATTGTCTTGTTTCAAAAGCTTCTGTAGATGAATCCTCTCTATGGCACAGAAGGATGTGTCACATGAATTTCAAGACTATGAACAATCTTGTTAAAAACAACCTTGTAAGAGGTTTACCTTCAAAATTCTTTTCATGTGATGATCATTGTGTTGCTTGTTTTAAAGGCAAACAACACAAAACTTCTCATAAGACCAAAGAGTTAAATTATGTTTCTTCTTGTCTCCAGTTACTGCATATGGATCTGTTTGGTCCTACAAATGTTATGAGTATAGGCAAGAAATATTACTGCTTGGTTATTGTTGATGATTACTCCAGATTTACTTGGGTATATTTTCTAAGGACTAAGGATGAGACAAGTGGACTTATCAAATCCTTTATTCTAAGAATTGAAAACCAAACTAATCAAAGAGTAAAAGTCATTAGATCAGATAATGGAACTGAGTTTAAAAATCATGATCTAAACACCTTTTGTGAAGAAAAAGGTATTGAGAGGCAATATAGTGCTCCTAGGACTCCTCAACAGAATGGTGTTGCTGAAAGGAGAAATAGAACACTAATAGAGGCTGCTAGATCTCTGTTGGCTGATTCAAAATTGCCAATTACCTTCTGGGCTGAAGCAGTTAATACTGTTTGTTATGTCCAAAACAGAGTTCTAGTGGTCAAGCAAAAGAACAAGACCCCATATGAGCTTTTAAATAAAAGAAAACCTTTCATTGGTTTCTTCAAACCTTTTGGGTGTACTTGTACAATTCTAAATACCAAATCTCACTTAGGTAAGTTTGATAGCAAAGAAGATGATGGATTTCTTGTTGGATATTCATCTCAGAGTAAGGCCTACAGAGTTTTTAACTCATCTTCCAGAATAATTGAAGAAAGTGACAATGTCAAATGCAATGAGAACACACCAAATCCTGTTGGGTCTGGACCTCAGTGGCTATTTGACATTGATTCACTAACTAACTCTTTTGGTTTCAGTAATGAGAATGCAGGTTCAGGAAGTGGAGGATCAGGGATCACACAAGTTCAAGAAAGTATATCTAAATCTGTGATTTTTCCCATACCCACAGTAAATTCTGTTGAAGACTGTGAAAAGGAATCATTTACTGGACCAAGTCAGAGTGAAGAAGAAACTAGAGATGAGGAGACTCAAGAAAATAATGAAGTGGCCTCTGAAAACACTTCATTTGAGTTGCATGACTCTAATCTAGAGGCTGGACTGAATGAAGAACCTAGTCATAACACCAGAGTTCAAAAGAATCATCCTCCACAGCTGGTAATAGGAGATATCTCTTCTCCTATGATGACTAGACATCAAAGCAGGCTTCAGGAAATGCAAGATCAACAGCATACAGTGCTTTCTTGTTTTCTATCTCAGCTTGAGCCTAAAAAGGCACATGATGCTATGAAAGAATCTAGCTGGATAGAAGCAATGCAAGAAGAACTGTTACAGTTCAAGCTACAAGATGTATGGGATCTAGTAGACCTTCCTAAAGGTCACAGAGCAATTGGCACAAAATGGATTTTCAGAAACAAGAGAGATGAAAGAGGTATTGTCATAAGAAACAAAGCAAGGCTGGTGGCTCAAGGATATACTCAAAAGAGGGTATAGATTATGAAGAAGTTTTTGCACCTGTGGCTAGGATAGAAGCAATCAGACTATTCCTAGCCTATGCTTCTTACATGAATTTCAAAGTCTATCAAATGGATGTAAAAAGTGTTTTTCTCTATGGCTCAATTGAAGAAGAAGTATATGTCTGTCAACCACCAGGATTTGAAAACCCAAGCTATCCAGACAGGGTATACAAATTAAAGAAAGCACTTTATGGACTACATCAAGCTCCAAGAGCATGGTATGACACTCTGTCATCCTATCTCTTGGAAAATGACTTTGAAAGAGGAGTCATTGATAAGACTCTATTTATCAAGAGAAAGAAGAAGGATATCTTGCTGGTCCAAATCTATGTTGATGACATTATCTTTGGATCTACAAGAAACAACATGTGCAAGGAGTTTGAGGATTTAATGCATCAAAGGTTCAAAATGAGTTCCATGGGGGAACTTACTTTCTTCCTTGGACTCCAAGTTCAACAGAAGTCAGATGGAATCTTCATCTGTCAATCCAAGTATGTGCAGGACATTCTAACCAAGTTTGGTTTCTCAGAGTCAAAACCTGCCAGCACACCTATGGAAACACACAAGCAAATAACAGCAGATCTTGATGGGGAGGATATAGATGTGCATCATTACAGATCCATGATTGGCTCTCTCATGTATCTCACAGCATCAAGGCCAGATATAATGTTTCCAGTCTGTGTATGTGCAAGATTCCAAGTTAGGCCAAAGCAATCTCACTTTCAAGCTGTTAAGAGGATATTCAGATATCTCAAAGGGCAACCCAGATTGGGACTTTGGTATCCTCATGACTCACCCTTTGACCTAATAGCATACTCATACAGTGATCTAGGTGGGGCAAACTTGGACAGAAAATCTACTTCTGGAGGATGTCAGTTTTTGGGTGCAAGACTAGTCTCATGGCAGTGCAAGAAACAAACCACAGTATCCACATCTACAACAGAGGCAGAGTACATAGCAGCTGCAAGTTGCTGTTCTCAAGTCCTATGGATTCAGAATCAAATGTTGGATTATGGGGTAACCTTTCTACACACTCCAATTTTTATTGACAACAGCAGTGCTATTAGCATTGTGAATAATCCAGTCAAGCACTCAAAGACAAAGGACATTGAGATCAGGTATCACTTTATAAGAGATTGTAATGAAAAGAAACTTATTCAAGTTGTCAAAGTCCACACTGATAATCAGTTTGCTGATCTATTCACTAAAGCTTTTGATGTGGGTAGATTCACTTTCTTGGTAACAAGTGTGGGAATGATCAACTCTGAATAATCCCCTTCTCAAAAAGTGGTTTTATACCTGTATATTATTTATTCTTGGAGTTACTAATCTTCTTTTTCAGGATATGCATAGCAGTACTCAGTGTTTAGCAAGTTTAAAGGAGTAAGTTAGTTAATACTTCTAGTAGTTAATACTGCTAGTGGTTAATACTGCTTTCAGTTAATACTGCTAGTGGTTAATACTGCTTTCAGTTAATACTGCTAGTGGTTAATACTGCTTTCAGTTAATACTGCTAGTGGTTAATACTGCTTTCAGTTAATACTGCTAGTGGTTAATACTGCTAGTGGTTAATACTGCTAGTGGTTAATACTGCTTTCAGTTAATACTGCTAGTAGTTAATACTGCTTTCAGTTAATACTGCTAGTAGTTAATACTGCTAGTTAGTTAATACTGCTAGTAGTTAATACTGCTTTCAGTTAATACTGCTAGTAGTTAATACTGCTAGTTAGTTAATACTGCTAGTAGTTAATACTGCTCTAGGTTAATACTGCTTATGTTCCGAATACTATAAATACTCTTTGCCCGCCTAAAAGTTCATAACGACTCTTTGCATCCTGTTCTCTTGCGCTCTAAACCTTTTCTCTCTCAAGTTATAGTTTTCAGGCAAGCTTTTCACTAAGATCAATGGCATCCATGACATTCATCGACGAGCACAATGAGATTGCGATGCTACAAAAGCCAAAGCAAGCTGCAGGATTTCATCAGATTGTGGATTTCCTCAAGTCAAGCCATATTGCTCATGCTCTTATTGTATCCCCTACAATCTATATCGAGCATCAAAGGCAGTTCTGGGCTAATGCCACCATTGTTGTTGAGAATGGTGTGCAAATGATCAAGACAAGAATCTGTGATCAATCACTAACAGTTACTGAAGAGGTTATTCGCATCAGTCTACGTCTAGACGATGCCTCTGGTATAACTTCTATCCCAAACGATGAACTGTTTTCCAATCTAACAAGAATGGGGTATGGAGGCCCATTGGGTGTTTTCAAATTCTCTAAAGCCAAATTTTCACCCCAATGGCGTTTCTTTGTCCATACTCTTATGCATTGTATCTCCAAAAAGACTACTGGATGGAGTGAGTTCAGCAGCACTATTGCTTATGCTTTGGTGTGCTTGGCCACTGCCAGAAAGTATAATTTTTCTAAAATGATTTTCAGTGATCTTGTCTCAAACATGGGAAACAAAAAGAGCTTCTTTATGTATCCCAGGTTTGTTCAAGAAGTTATTACTCATGAATTGACGGATATACCTCAACCTGTTGGGGTATATGTACCTAAACCCCCCAAAGGCAAGGTTTTCTCAAATATGAGAAGATCTGCTGGGGACTCTGAAGGAGTTGACACCCCATTGTTCTCTACAATGATGGTGGTGTCCCAAACCAATGAAGGTATGGCAGCAGGGTCAAGGCCCCCATTAGACCAACCCACTGCTAGCCAATCCCAACCTTCCCTCTCAAAATCTATTCCCCAGTCCCTTCTTGAAAAACCAACCTCTCCTATCACCCAAACTTACAAGAGGAAACAGGTAAAGAAGGCTCCTTCCCTTCTTGTACCATCATCCCCCAAGCCTTTAAACCCTCTATTGGAGCATTCTCCAGTAGAGAATATTCAAAGGGAATCCACAAGGGTGTCTCCCAACCCAAAGGAGGTGCTCTCTGAGGAGGAGGTAGAGCATATGGGTGATGAGCCTGCCACTACTCCTGCTAGCACAGAGGAGGAAAGTGGTAACATCAATAAGACCTCCCCCATGGCAACTTTGAATGAGCAATCATTTGAAGGTCCCTGGTGCCAAGAAACCACAGGGGTGGATAGTGCTTCTGCTAGGCAGAAGACTTCCACTACTAAAAGATCCAATGATCCTTCAAAGGAGGGTAACACTTCTAGAGAAGGTGAGGACAGATATAGTTACCAGGAATTGATGGAAACCATGGGAAACATCAACCTAGATGTTATGAAACAAGGAAAAGAAATAGAGGAGATGAAGCTGGTCATTCTGTCCCAACAAGTACAGATTGCTAAGCTGAAGAAGATGGTGCTAAGTCTGGTATAGAGGAAGAAGAGAAAGCAATTCCAACTAAGGAGAAGGACCACTGAGAATGATGCTCCCAAAAAGGGGGAGATCAACATGGAAGAAGCCACAAGAAAGGGGGAGCTTGATGGAGAGAAACTTGATGTTGAGGGGGAGCAGCAAGCAGAAACAGTTACTACTGCTGACATTAATAAAGCAGCAGAAACTGTGAAAGAAGTTTTAACAGATCTTGAGATTGCAGAAACCTTACTTAAAGCCAAGAATGATACTCCCAAGGTCACTTCAAAGACCAAAGGAGTAATCATCAAAGAACAAGGTGAAGTGATCAAGAAAGATAACAGTAAGAAGGCAATGAGCAAAGACAAAGAAAAAGCAAAGATGGTGGAATCTGATCAACCAATCAAAAAGCAAAGGTTGGTTGAATCAGATGAAGCCCTAGCTAGAAAGATGCAAGATGACATTGAAAAGGAAGAAAGAGTTCAGATGGAAAAGGACAGGGAAATGGCAAAAGCTCTAGCTGCTGAACTGAATGAAGCTTATCAACTGAAATTGGCAACTGAAATTGCACAGAAGAAAGCTGCAAGTATGAAGAAATCAGTGGTGAAAACAGTTGCAAAGAAGAGAAAACCCTCAAAGACATTCCTAGGTACCCAAGAGAGAAACAAGATGATTATATTTTTTAAAGGTGCTGTAGGAGTCAAAAAGGAGATGTTCTCCAAAATGTCTTTTGAGAAGATCAAAGAGCTGTATGATTCAGAGATGTTGAAGCTTCAGGGAAATGAAACTGCTAGGGTGGAGATGGAGAAGAGGATAAAAGAAAGTAATGACTTTGATTGTCAAAAGCCATTTCCAGATGAGCAAGAAACACCTCCTAAGAAAGAGTCCACTCTGGGAGAAAGTCTAAGGACTTTAAAGAGAACAAAGATGATGGCAAGAAGAAAGCCAATCAAGAAGCCTAGAGTATCTGAAGAAGAGGCTGAGAAGGTTGCTGAAGAAGAAGGGGCACCTGAGTCATCTAAACAGAAAGAGCCATCAAACACTGATGATGTAAATTTGTATATGGTAGTGATGGACAAAGTGCCTGAACCAATTTCAGCAGAACCTGTAGGAGTTAAGCCTCCTGAGGTCATTCACTGGGATACATTGACAGTAGATGGAAAGGAATACATAAGGCTGAAAAGAAAGGATGAAAAGTATGAAGTGTTCAACACATGGGCAAAAATTGTCAGAACATGCTCTAGATCAGATATTGAAGAGATGTTTGAGATAGGAATGAAGTTGTATGCAGATATTCTAAAGGCTCCAGGGATTTCAATTACAAAACTGGTAATGGAGTATCTGTGTATGATGTTCAAACCTGAAGAAGTAGAGCATTTGATCAAGGATGTCTTCAAATCAGTAAACAGTTGGACTCTATATGAAATTAGTGGAGTATATACAGTGACTTTGGATTTAAATCACACTGAATACTTCCTAGTGGATAGAGTGTATAATCATAGCAGATTGAAGCTACATGCCATGCTGAAGAAAAAGTTAAGGTGTGTTCCAGATTCAGAAATGGCTAAATACTTGATTCAAAGAACCATCAATCAGAGTTTGGGATTGGATGCAAACACTGGAATTTAGGCCATGATAGAGTTTTGGGAGCATCTTGAAGAAAATTTGAAGAACTTGACTTCTCTTCCTAAAAGTCAAGTTAGGGGGAGATTGTTGGGAACTGAAGAATTCATCAAGTATGGTTAATGCTGCTGGTTCAAAGTTACTACTGCTAGAAGACTTAAAGGTTAGTACTGCTGAGTGTTACTACTGCTAGTACTATTAATACTGCTAGTCAAAGTTAGTGTTGCTTGAACAAAGTTAGTACTGCTTAGCTAGTTAGTACTGCTAGTGGTTAATGCTGCTTAGTAGTTAATGCTGCTAGAAGGAATTTAATGTTGCTGAAGATTAATACTGCTTATATGATGAAGATCGTATGAAAGGATATACATGGAAGCTTAGAGATATACATGGAAGATATACTGAAGATATTTTATTTATTGTAATTATCTTTGTATTCAGTATATATATTGTATAGTTTAGAATAGTGAGTTAATTTTTGTTTTCTTCATTCTATTAGAGAGAAAATCAACCTCAAGGCATAGATCCTAATTCTAGAGAAGTAGAATTCGTATTGGTGAGCCTGTTCATCAATATTGAGGTTGAGTGTGTAATCTTGTAACTTCAAAGCATTCAATACAAGTTTACAGTTTGTTCTTCATATCTACTGTGTTGATTTACTGTTTTGATTAAATATCAAAGTGTTATTCCGCAAACTTCTTTGATATTGTTTCTCAGAATTAATTCTTGTTGAGAATTCGATCCTGACACTTCTTCATTCAGCTTTTCATTTAGGAACGCTGATTTTACATCCATTTGATACACAATGAAGTCTTTGTAGACTACATAGGCTAAGAAGAGCCGAATTGCTTTGAGCCTAGCCACAGGGGAAAATGTTTCATCATAGTCTATGCCTTCCTCTTGTCTGTATCCCTGAGCAACAAGTCGAGCCTTGTTGCGGGTTACAGTTCCATGTTCATATAACTTGTTTCTAAACACCCATTTGGTGCCTATAACAGTTTTATTAGATGGACTAGGAATGAGATTCCAAACTTTTTTGCGAGTGAACTCAGTCAGCTCTTCTTGCATAGCGCTGACCCAGTTTGGATCTTTGAGGGCATCATTAGTCTTCTTTGGCTCTATTAAAGAAATAAAGTTGACAAAGAGGCATATATTACATGTACTTCGTCGTGTCTGAGTACCTGCATCGGGATCACCAAGAATTTGATCTATGGGGTGATCTCTGGTCCATCGCTGAGCAGGACCGTGATCACTCATTTCAGAGGTTGGATCAACAATGGGAATGTTCACTGATGAAGAAACTTGAGGTTCATCAGCTATTAGTTGTTGAGTATTATACAGACCATTGTTTTCTGAGATATTTTCAGACGAGGGTGGGTCTGATGGAGGCAGTGTGTTTAGAGGCTCAACTGAAACCCATGAGTTGAATTCAACGTTAGGAAGTATGATGTTTGGATCATCATCAGCAGTAGGAGGATTTGTGTACTGATGGTTTGAGAAGAAAGGTTTTGTTTCTCTGTAGTGAGAAAACATCCAAGCATTTAACTCTTCATTGACAGTGATTAGTTTAGAGTTCGCTGAGCGAGTTTCATCAAAGGTGACATGAATTGTTTCTTCACAGATTGTCTTCTTTTGTTGAAAACTCTATAGGCTTTGGAGATAGAGGAATGTCCAAGAAATATTCCGTCATTTGCTTTTGGGTCGAACTTTCCAAGTTGATCTTTGTTGTTTAAGATAAAGCACTAACAACCAAAGATGTGAGGAAAAATGATAGATGGTTTTCTTCCATGAAAAAGTTCATAAGCTGTATTTCCAAATCGCTTTACTATCAGCGATCTGTTTTGAGTAAAACATGCAGTGTTTACAGCTTCAGCCCAAAATTGAGTAGGGAGGTGAGAATCGCTGAGCATTGATCTAGCAGCTTCAATGATCATTCTGTTTCTTCTTTAAGTGACTCCGTTTTGCTGAGGCGTTCTTACTGAAGAGAAGTTATGAGAAATTCCCTTGTTCTCAAAGAAATTGTTCAGAGAATTGTTCTTGAATTCAGTTCCATGATCACTTCTTATTGAACGAACAGTATGATTATTCAGCACTTCCATCTTTTTAACAAAAGATATTAGTTCTTCTGGAGTATCACTCTTGCAACGTAGAAAGATAACCCAGGTGTAGCGTGAGTATTCATCTACAATGACAAGTGTGTATTTCTTTCCAGCTATTGATTGGATGTTGACAGGGCCAAATAAATCCATATGCAAGAGTTGAAGAGGACATGTCACTGAGGAAACTTGTTTAGACTTGAAACTATCTTTTTTCTGTTTTCCTTTTTCACATGCTGAGCAGAGAGATTCTTTAGCATATGAGTGCTGAGGAAGACCAGAAACCAGTTCCTTAGATGAGAGAGAATTCAGGGTTTTGAAATTTAAATGAGAGAGCCTTTTGTGCCATAGCCAGTTGACATCAGAAGAGGCTTTAGAGAGAAAACATATGTTTTCAGTGGTGGTAGAGTCCATATCTATTACATAGACATTTTATTTACGATAACCACTGAGACCAAGTTTTCCTTTCTCATTTACCACTGAACATGCTTTCTTGGTAAAGCGAACTTCATAGTCTTTGTCACATAGCTGACTGATGCTCAAAAGATTGTGCTTCAGTCCATCTACATAAGCGACTCTTCTGAAGGTAGTTATCCCATTGCTGAGGACACCAAACCCTCAGGTATATCGTTTTCCATTTCCACCAAAGGTCACAGAGGGACCTTTCTCTTCCTTGTATTCAGTGAGCAGGTCTTTTTATCCTGTTATATGACGAGAGCATCCACTATTAAGATAGCAGATGCCCTTTGATCTCTGCAAATATAAGGAAGATTAAGCTTTGTTTGGTACCCACTTTTCAATGGGTCCTTTAGGGTTAGTGGAGATGGAAGGTTCATCAATCTTCACAGCAGATGAAGATTCAGCTTCAGTGGTAACCTTCATGTTAGAGCATAAATCTGTTGGATACAAGATCAAGACTACTGAAGGTCAAAGTTTCAAGAAGTCAAAACTGGAAAGTCAACTCTCATTAAAAGTCAAAGTCTTTTTGTAATAAAAGTCAAAGTCTAGTTGAGTTTGTTTGTTTCCTTTGTATTTGTTGCTTGTATAAATAGTTTTGTTTTTCGTTGTTTACTAGATAGAAGACTAGAGATTGTGTTCAGATTCAGAGATAGAATTTGTAGAGAGGGAGAGACGTTTAGAGAGAGAAAGTGATAATCAGATTGTAAACATTTTGATTTGTGATTTGAATCTAAACAGGTAGTTGTAATCATCTTGTTTGTTTGATTTGTTTGTGATTAGAAACTTCATTTCAGGGAATAACAATTGGTATCAGAGCAGATCCAATCGAAATCAAATCAAGAAATTTTTGTCGACACTATTCCATTGGTTTTTCATATTCGATTTTGAATGTTTGTGTGAATTAGTATCTATAATTGATGAGAATGTGTTCGTATATTGATTTAGATCGAGTTTGTGTAATTTGATTTGTATTTTGCAATGTAATGGAGTTTGATTTTTGATTTTGTCGAGTTTTTCATACACGAGTTTCACGAGCACTGTTATAGATTGATTTGTATTTGTGTATGTTTTCTATTGAAATTCGATGGTTGTAATCTGTTCTAGATGTTTAGGTGGTCGAACTCTCAAAGTTTCGAGTTGTAATTCGAAGTCTAGATAGGTTTTTAGGTGATTCAGATTGTTTTTCATTCGAAAAGCTGAAGAACTCGTAAGAAGATCTGAAGAACTCGCAAGGTTTCATGAAGAATTCGCAGAATGTTAGGTTTAGTAGAGGATTCGTAGAAGATTTCGTAGGTCATCAAGTATTTGCAAAGGGTTAATCTAAAAAAGTTTAAGGAAAGGATTCGCAGATGGCTATTTTACGGATTTCTTAGAATTCGTATCTGTGAGTGTTGAGAATTGCATAGATTTCATAGTCCAGTGTGTTGCGAATTCTATATGTGCTTGTGTAGCCTGTGAATTCCTTGATATTCTAAGTGTAACTTGCGAAAGCTTTAGGATTCGTTGGTATTGCTTGCGAATTCTGAGTTTCTGAAGCTTACGAATTTTGTAACTTGCGAATTTTGTGGTTACATTTGTAAGTTGCGAATTTCTTTTGCAGCTTGCGAATTCTGAAGGTTTTTCACAATACTTTGCAAAATTCTAAACTTAGAGAAATTTGGAAATTTCATTTCTGTTTTTCTGATTTGATTGATTTCATTTGGACTAACGATCATTTTTGTCAAGTTCTTTTTGTAACAGAATGACTGCAAGAGAAGATCCAATGTTGTTCGAAGAAGAATATGAACAGTGGAAAGTTAGATTCTTAAACTATACAGGTATACAAGTTCTGGGTTGCTACATCAGATTAATATTGATAAAAGGAGTGAAGAAACCTCAAATTCCAATAGAAAAGTGTACTGAGGAACATAAGAGATATCTGGAAGCTGATAGAATAGCTAAAAAAATTTTGCTGCAACGTATGTCTGATAAGATTTTTAGTAAAATTAATATCAACAATTCGACAGCGAAGGAGATGTGGGATTATCTTGAATCGAGGATGATAGGATCAAAGATGTCATCAAGAGTTAAGATTTTGGAAACTGAGAACTCTGAGCTAAAAGGAAAGATTTCTGATTTGGAAGCTAAAATCCAGAAACGAGATTCTGTTGAGAACAATGAGAAGAAAGTTAAGGATTTGGAGAATGCAAATGTTGATCTTCATAATAAGATTTCTGATCTGGAAGATGCTAATGCTAAGCTTCAGAAGAATATATGTGATTTGGAGCAAAAGCTTGCCAAAGACAAATATGTTTTTGAAAAAGAAAGATCAAAGTTTGCACAGAAGTTTTCAGACTTTTCCAGAAAGATTTGTGAAGAAAAGAAGGTGATTGAGCTTAAATGTATAAAGCTTTCTCACAAGTTTCTGATTTTGAGAAAGTAATAATCTTGGAAAGAGAAAAGTTTGCCAAGGAAAAGAAGGCCATTGAAAAAAAGAATGTTGGATTCTTCAAAGAAATATCCGGCCAGAGAAAGGATGTTGAGAAGCGATTTGAAGAAGAAAGAAGCATGTTTGAGGCTGAGATAAAGAAGTTGACTGACAAGTTATATGAACTGTCTGAGAATGCACTGAAAGAGAACAAAACGAAGTCTGAGCTTGAGACGAAGATTGACCTTCTTGTCAAAGAAAGAGACAGTTTCGCTTCAAAAATAAAAGAGCTTGAAGATATCATTTCGAAGATGGTGGTGTTGACTGAGTACAAGACTCCAGAGTCAATTAGCCACACACCTATAGATGATTCAGCTGATTCGGAATGCTCATTCAAGACAGCAGTAAGCTCACATCATAAGACTGTGGCTTCAGGTACACATCGAAGAAGAAGGAGATACAAAGAAGAAAAGCCGGTCTGGAAGGTAAAACCAGCAGATGATGAGAAGGATGGAGAAAAGAAAGACGAGCTGAAAGGAATGAAATCATGTGTACATACACATACTGCCAAGAAGAACAATGTGCATAAAGGTAAACCTGATCATGTCTACACGAAAGATCAATTAATCAGGTTATCAGGTAAGAAATACTATTGTTCTTATTGTCGTACACATGATCATGTTCACAAAACAAGTGATCATTACTAGTATGGTTCTTACTCAGTTACTCCCATTCGAACTGCAACTAATATTCATGGACCCAAATATCAGTGGGTACCAAAGCCGAAAAGTGAATATGTGTTGCAGGCACCTACTGTCAAGGAGGAGTAAGAGAACCAAGGCTTCTAAGTAAATCAGCTTAGGACCCGTATTTCAACGAAGTTTGACTTCTAAACACAACAATTTAGAACTCGTACTTCAGTGATCGAAAGACCTTACTCCTGTACTGATATGAGATTGTACTCCAATACTCGAATGAGGAAATCAACCATCAAGGGGGAGTACATATTTTTCTGAAATACTTTGCATCTGATAGATATGATGAACTACATTTCCAAATAGAATTGTAGATCTCTATCTTGTGCTTTTTCACTGACAATTTTAGATGCATAATTTCAGGGGGAGTAAAGATGATGATTTCTGATTATTTCATATCAGAACTCGTACACTGAATGTTTTACTGCTTTATGTCTTTTAATTTTCAATAAAGCTTTTGTGAATAAAGTTGCTTTGACTAGACTTTTAGACTTGTGCAGATTGAGAGAAGCTTTCAAGATCATATCTTTATGACTTCAGCTGACCTCATGAGATTTAAGACTGAATGATAAAGGTTAAATTTCTTATCTTAATCTCATATATAGTTGAAAGAAGGACAACTTTCAATCATAGAAAACATGTTCTTAAATGTTCAAACCACTTCCCGATTCTTAAACAGATTTCATGAATTGGAAGTGTGTTTTTAAATGTTTTCATTTTATTTGAGTTTGACTGTTTACAAACCGTGTGTTTCCAAAGATAAATACTTGCGTATTGTCTTTTATATATACTTTCAAGTATTCACACACACCGGTTTGACTTTTTGTTGAAAATGTTCTTACCATGTCTCAAATTTGAAACATATTTTTCGATTGTAAGACACCCCGCTTGTACTTCAAAGAATTTTTTAGCGTCAATTCATTTCAAAGCGTTCATTTCAAGAAATGTCTATATTTTGTTTTATATAGACGATATCCATTATTCTTGACCATAAGCTTTAATTGTTATATCATTCATTTCTGATCATTTTTCATACAATGTCAGGTTTTCAAACAAGTCTCTGGCATTCTTATCTATTAATTCAATATACTTGTTTGAAAATACTTCCATGCTTAAAAATGCTCATATCTTCATGATTATATTCTGAGCATATACATATCTGACTTGTATTTGAGCTTTAACTGATAAAGTTAAACCATTTTTTAGCAACATATGCTTTATAGGAAATTATGGGTTCTTTGTGCTAGGACTTAAATGAACTTCTATGGATTCACGATTACCAGTGTCTCCTACCCAAGAAGTTAATCCATAGTAATTGAGTGTGAGGAGTCGAAAAGAAATGAGTGTGTGTTGTGCGTTGAGGTACAATGGAACAGAGAGTTTGGTTAGATGTGAGTTTTAAATGATTAAAAGAAAGAGGGTGTGAGAACAGAGTAAAAGAATATCAAACTCTGCACCAACTACTTTCTGAGTCGGGCAGCCACATTACTAATGTTTCACAACTTTTTGGTGAACGTTATTGAAACAGGCAACTAGCCCATGCAAACTCTTGGTATAAACCCCACCAACTACTCATTTTCTTCTTAAAAAAATGTTTCATATTTTTTCTGGGGACGCAGCACATAATCTATCTGATTTTCATTTGGAAAATATGGATATTGAAAAAGAAGGAAGCCTGCCCCACCTTCGCACTTCAATCATGCACATTGAGTCTGTGTTTATCTACTGTTGTCTTAGTGGTTTACACAATTTTGAGCCTTTATAAGCATTTGATGACTTAATTCTTTCAACACTTGCACGAACACACAAGGAATTTGTTTTCTTGTCATAGCATTCATAGAAATTTCCTTTGTGGTGTTTTGATGATTGGATGGAAGCCCTGGGGGAGTGAACATCAAAAAGCTCCTTTCTTATGTGTATCCGTTACACACAGTAACTTCGTGTTACTGACAGGCATATTAACTGATTTATGTGTTGATTCAGGTGTTACATTTCTATTTTGTCTAGATTTGCAAAGATCTGGATGAATACTTTGTTCGAATTGCCAACGAATCAGAGGCTTATTATCAAAGATCAGTGCTCTGAAAAGAATTTCAGAGACATTTCTTGGAGAAAGTATTGATGTTATAGATGCTCTATTCATCAAAAAGGGGGAGATGATTTAAAGAAATGTCTGGATCAGAAATTTCAAAGATAAAGAGTTGAAGAAGATAAAGCTCAAAGTTTGAAAGTTTGAAAGATTGTTCAAGCAAAGTCAAAGGTGTTTGAAGATGTGCTGATTTTTCTGAAATTTTCTTTAAAGATAATTTATTTCCCAAGTTTGAAAGAGTTCAGTCAAAGATAAGGGGAGATTGCAATGCTTGTAATCATCTTTTTTGTTTGATTTGTTTGTGATTAGAAACTTGATTTCAGGGAATAACACTTCACCATGGTTAATTTCTTAACCTTAGTGGTATTCTTCACCTTGGTCGATTTTTCAGCTTTGATGACCTTCTCAGCCTTGGAGGCATTCATCTTCACTTTAGCTGATTTATCAGCTTTAGTGGCAGTTGGACATTTGTTTGCAATATGGTCAGTAAATCCACAGTGATAGCATTTTCTATATTTGAATGTGGTTTTAGGACCAGAAGTATAAGGTTTTGAGAATTTAAGATGAGCAGGTCCATCTCCAAGAATGCCTTTAGCATGAGATCTGGGAGGTATTTTCATTTCTTCAGATATCTTAGGTTTAAGATCAATCTTCAGCTTTGGAGGACAGGGATCAAAGATTTCTATCACGGAGCTAGAAGATTGTTTTACTGAAGATTTAGAAGGAACTTTCAGCTTTGCTTTCTTGGTAGCCTTCTGAGGATAAAGAATAGATTTTCCTTTATCTGCAAGCTTAAGGCCTTTAGACATTTCCTTAGGGATAGGATTAGAAGAATATGAAGGATAAAACTGATTATAAGAAGTGTCAGAGATAGAAGAGACAAACGTTCCAAACTTAAGCATGGAACTGTCTTCTTTAGGATCATCCTATGGTTTCCAAAAACCAAGACCAACTCTATCCCTGCCAGGAATTTGAGCATTTATAATCTCAGTGATCTTTGTTGAGGATTTGGTCCATCCTTCAACAGGAGCCTTTTCTGCTTTTAGAGCAGCGATGACTTGTTCGCGTTCAATGCTGATGATTTCATTAACAATGACTTGATCTTTCAAACTTTCCTCTAAAAGATTCGGTTCTCTGATCTCTTCATGACATTTCTCTAGTTGTTCAGTTAAATCAACATTTTTGTTCTCAGCTAGAGTTTTGCCGTTTAGAGCATTGTATAGATCAATCGTCAGCACATCAACTGCGCTACTTCTCTCTGCTTCAGGTAGAGAGGGATTAGTAGAGATAGATACCTGAGATGATATATAGCTTATAGAAGTTTCAGTTGGTTCTTCCACTTCTTCTTTAATCTCAGCCATGAAGCAGAGATTAGTGACCTCTTCTTCATCAGAACTTGATTCTTCTGATTCAGCCCAGTCGTGTTCTTCAGCGATGAGACCTTTACCTTTTCGCTTGTAGTTTTTCAACTTTTGATATTTTTCTTTCAGCTTTAGGTATTTGGCATCGCTGGATCTTCTTAAGGTAGAAGGTTTGAAGACTTTCTTAGACCTGCACTCACTTGCAAAGTCTCCAATCTTTTCACAGTTAAAGCAAGTAGCAGTAGCCTTATCAACAAGGGTTGATTTTGGCTTGTCAGTAAGAGAGAGAGGTGTATTTCTTCGGAAATTGCTCTTTCGTGCAAATATCTTAAAAGAGTTTGTCAAGAGTTCTAAGGACTCATCAAACTCTGAAAGATCAGTGTCTGATAGTTCCTCAGATTCATAATCTAACTCAGTGATGGTAAGAGTAGATCGCTGAGATGGAATTATCTCTGAAGAGACTAAATCAACAGGAATGCTTTTGGAGTCTTTAGAATCTTTTACCAGATTCTTCTTCAAGAGATTTGATTGCTCATAGTTGAGCAATATTCCATACAAGGTGCTGAGAGAAAGAGAATTTAAGTCTTTTGTCAGCTTAAGACATATTGAATAATTGTCCCAGCTTTCAGGAAGACATTCTAGGAATTTGGTTAAGACCTCAGAATTAGAATAGGTCCTACCCACATTCGTAGATCAATGATTAAGCAGTTAAACCATTGATGAACATCAGAGAGAGATTCATTCTTACCAGCGATAAAACTTTCATACTGTCTTAGCAAGTTAATCTTTCGAGTCTCTTGGATTTCAGTAGTGCCTTCATATTGAACACATATGGTTTCCCACATTTATTTAGATGTTTTAAGATGCATGATGGAATGGAAAACTTCATCAGGCAGAGCCATAGAGATAATAGTTTTTGCCCTTGCATCTATACCAACCTTCTTTTTGTCTTCATCACTCTATTGTCTTATTTCCTTAACGACATAGCGTTCAGGGATATCAGGAGTGGTGGTAGTAGCTGGAACTACAGCTATGATTCGAACAGGTTCATAGGGTCTGTTTGCTACATACTCAGGTATAGTGGGATCTGCACCTTCAAGAAATAGCATCATTCGATTCTTCTAGAGATAAAAGTTATCTCTGCTAAATCGAGGAGGTTTAGAAAGTGAACCATTATCATAGTAGTTTGTGTTTCTGTTAAGTGCCATTTTAGAATAGCAAGGAAGAGAATAAAGCAAGATCTTGTTTATTAGATTAAACAGTCTGCTATGATACAACTTGTTGGTCCCGAAGGTGCTTAACAAGTTTGTAGAAGGGGGGGTTGAATACAAACACAGAATTTAAAGTTTAATAAATTGTTTATTGATAAATCAAACACAATTTACAAGTTTGTTGAAGAATAAGATTAAGTAAAACTCAATCTAAATAAACTTCAGAAAACACTGCACTAGAAGATAGAGAATGGGAGATTTAGAGAATATAGAAAATAAGGGTTTCTATCTGTTAGAAATATTAAGGTTCAAGAGTACTCTCAGATGGAGAGGTAATCTTTCTATTTATACCCTATGCATTAAATGCATGGCAGGGTACTTTACACGTGTCATTCATTGATTGGCTTTGAGAGTCTGACTTTGAGAGACATGCTTTCTCCCGTATCATGAACAATATAGTTGACAGAGTTATTGTACGAATTGTGGCAGAGGTATGTCCGTTCTGACACATCGTACTGGGTGTGCAAGGTAAGACAAAAGAGACTTGAGGCATAAGTTAAATGATCATCGATCGCTGAATATCTCTTCCTTCAGAGATACAAAGAAGTTCAGCTATCGCTGAAGCTTTTCCTCAAGTTTCTTCGCGTATGAGTAGAGTCGTCTTTGCTTCACTGATATCCACATCAGGTCACTAGTAGACTTGTCTTTGTTCAGCAGCTTCTTCGATTCAGCTATGAACATCTGTTGATGCGAGACTTGTCTTCTTAGATTACGTTTACTGTGTTACATCAGAAACCATCAGCGATAACTGAACATACTCAGTGTGATCGCTGATAGTGAAACACTAATACATATGAATGTTTATAAGAAAGATCATCAACGATAACTGAACAGGCTCAGCTAGATCGCTGATGGTGAAACACTAATACATATTAATAAACGTAATTTTCACTAAGTATAGAAGAGGGTCGTTATCAAATCACTGAGAGAGTTTGGATCATCATTCTTTGTAGACCTCATGATCATCATTTGTAGTTCTTATCTTTTTGTTGGCTTCCATTGGGGTGTCAACAGGTTTGCATCCCAACATTCCTGTCTCAACGAGTAAATCCAAGACATATTTTCTTTGTGAAATGGAAATTCCTTCTCGGCTTCTTGCTACTTCCATTCCTAGAAAATATTTGAGTGGTCCGAGGTCCTTCATCTCAAACTCCAAACTAAGGTAGGATTTTAACTTGTTGATTTCATCCAAATCATCACCGGGCATAATGATATCATCAACATACACAATGAGAATTGCAAGTTTACCTTCCTTTTAGTGTTTGAAGAAAATAGTGTGGTCGTCTTGTCCTTGACTATACCCTCTATTGGTTACACCTTGAGTGAATCGGCTGAAGCTTAAGGAGTTCCTCATTTAGGAACGCATTTTTAACATCTAATTGCATTAGTGGCCAATCAAGATTAGAAGTCTGAGAGAGTAAAACTCTAATAGTATTGAGTTTCGCAACAGGTGCAAACGTCTCTTGATAGTCAATGTCATATGTCTATGTGTAGCCCTTAACAACGAGTCTTGCCTTATATCTGTTCACACTGCCATCACTATTGTATTTAATGGTGAATAGCCGCTTGCACGCAATAGTTTTTTTTCCTATAGGTAGATCAGTAAGTACTCAAGTTCCATTATTTTTTAGAGCTGTTATTTCTTCCATCACTTCAGCCTTCCATTTGGGAGACTCAAGGGCCTCTTCTATGTCTCTTGGAGTATGAACCTGATCAGTACTCGTAACAAATACTCGGTGTGTAGAAGATAACTTACCATAAGCCATGAAATTGGAAAATTGGATTTTTTGTGCATGATCGAGTACCTTTTCGAAGAGCGATTGGGAGATCTTCATTGTTATTGATATCCACAGTCGGTGTTGGAAAGTTCTCTGGGACAGATTCACAACAATCCTCAGTCTTTTATGTGTATACTACATTTGAGTGATGCCTCCTTGAATAAAAAAATATTTCTGGGGCTAACTATGTTTTTTCGGGGTTGTTGGTGATGGTTGAAGGTGGTTCTGGAGCTGTGTATACGGGTGAGTCTGGTGGATTTGGCAGCAATGTATCAACTCCTATTCTTTGGGATTCGGTTGAATTTTCAGGGTTGAAGAGGTCATCTAATGTATCATCTTTATCTAGGTTGTCCCCTTAAAGATGAGACTCGTGGAAATAGGGCTCAAATTCGAAAAAAGTGACATCTTTAGAGACAAAGACTTTACGCATGGTAGGTGAGAAACACTTGTATCCTTTTTGTGTTGTTGAATAACCAATAAAAACACACTTGTGTGCACGAGGATCAAGTTTGGACATACCTGGGTTACGAGGGTGGACAAATGTCTTTCACCCAAAGATTATTGGTTCAATTGACGAGATGTAACATCTTAAAATTTAAAGTGAAATAAAATTCGAAATTTCGGCAATATAACGTCTATAAATAAAGGAAACCTATCCACCCTAAAATAGGGGATCAATTAAACCTGAATAGTTTGGACATGACAAATCAACCCAAGAGTATCATCCCAAAACGGGGAATAAGGTTTGACATTTACAACCCAAAAACAATGAAGAATAATACGACAACCTAATAATCTAAACTAGTCAAGAAAGATTAAGGTTGGGTGTCGCTATCCCTCCAAAAGGTGTATTCTCTATAATCACTGTATTGGTCAACATATCTTCAAAAAGACCGCTCTCGACCCCAAGGCCGTCCACTCAATCCCGACGAGCCCCACCACTAAGATTACCTGTCAACGTGACAATCAAGAACAAGAGTTGGGCCAAAGCCTAGTGAGAACAAAATAATTGAAATAGGAGTATTAAACCCATTTGAAGTCGCATGGTGGATATAGCCATGAGCTAAGTCAATAAATCAAATAAACCATTAGTGATCAAATATGGTACAAATAATACCAATCACATAGTGAGCTCAACTCCTCTACGTCTATTGCTTGAAAACATCAAGTCAACCCCTCTAGGTCTATTCTTGAGAGTTCCAAAATGGGAACTCAAGCACAGGGGAATTACATCTTCCTGCCTATGGGACGTTGCCCGACCATATAGGTCCACACCTTACTTACCATGGTGACCCGATGCCTATTCCATGCCAAAGTGGTGATCTCAATATCCAAAACGGGACATCAAGGACACCGTGCCTATGGATCCATTACACTAAGACCAATACCAAAACATGCTAACACAAATATTATTAATCATGCATGTAAGTCTTAAAAACCAAATCACACATATAAGGTTATTGACGTGGTTCTTAACTCCCATCATTTAGGAAACTTTATAAACATAACCTCATTAACAATAATACCATACATCCCGTTTCAAAGGTCAAGATTACTATTAATCAACCCAATACATAAATCTCACCAAACCCTAATTTCACTTTGGGTTTACCAAAATCCCATAGAGTAATGGTTGGTTATCAAATAAGTAGAGGAGTATAGAAGTATCTAAATCTCATTGTGAAACACATATCTCAAATCTTTTTGTTTAGGTTATGAAACCCTAAAATCTCCAAACCTCATAGTTTAGGCTAAAATATTACAAATCCACATACATACTTAGGAACATAAATGGGGGTTTAGAAAGTGTAAACCCTAGTAGAATGTAGTAAAGGAAATTAGATGAACTCACCTTGCTAGGGAGAATAAGAACAAACCCTAGGTGATGAATGCTTGGAAGAAATATGAAGTTGGACTTGAATCTTTAATCACTTGGGTTCTTTAACCACAAACAACCTAAATCAAAGTAATAAATGTTCATATGGATTCATCTTAAGAGCAATAAATCCAAGAGGGAGTGTGACCTACCTTGATCTTGGAGAAAATCGCCCAACACCCACATAAAGATGAAATAAATGGACTAAAATTGGGTTTGGGGTATTAAAGGTCGTCAACCGCTCGCGATTCCGACACGGCGACTATGCCATGGGCATAGTCGCAGGGCACTGTCGCCCATGCTTACCCCTTTGCGGTACGAGTGCCGCGATAGTGACCATGCGACAGTGACCCTAGCACTCTCGTCGGGCACTGTCGCCCCGGATGTACCGAGAGGTCACTCCTCTCAACGATTGTGCCCCGTACGATAGAGACCATGGTCACAGTCGTCGGGCACTGTCGCCCTGGTTGCGACGAAGTCTGTTTTCTCCCATTTTCGATCCGAAGAACCTCCGATTCCCACTCAAGTTTCGAAAACAAGATACATGGTCATATTAGGGGTAATTTTGAATAAAGTGGTACTCGATAGGGACGTACCAAAATCACGGGTGTTACAATCCTTCCCAACTTGGAGAACATTTCGTCCTCAAAATCTAGATAAGAGAATAGATGAGGGTATCTCCGCCTCATATCCTTTTCGGTTTCCCACGTCACGCTAGCACCCCGGTGGTGCTTCCATTGAACCTTAACCATAATGACTTCTTTGTGACGAAGTTTCTTCGTCTTCCTTTCCATAATTGCTTCGGGTTCTTCAATGCAGCGGTTTCCCTCATCAACTCTAATCTCGGAGAGTGAAATAACACTCTCCTCCTCCGCTAGACATTTACGAAGGTAGCACACAAGAAATGTGTTATGGATTCCACTCATTTCCGGAGGGAGCTCCAATTGGTAGGCTTAAAGCCATACCCGCTTAATCACGGTGAATGGTCCAAGGAAACGGGGACTTCACTTCCCACGCCTTCCAAACCGAATAATCCCCTTCCAAGGGGACGCCTTCAACATAACACGGTCTCCCACTTGGAACTCCATCGGCCGCCTCTTCTTGTCAGTATAGCTTTTCTGCCGATCTTGAGCCGCCTTCAAACGCTCGTGAAAGCCCTTAACTTTGTCCGTCGTCTCTTGTACGATCTCGGGTCCAGCAAACTGCTTCTCTCCCATTTTCGATCCGAAGAACCTCCGATTGCCACTCAAGTTTCGAAAATAAGATACATGATCATATTAGGGGTAATTCTGAATAAAATGGTACTCAATAGGGACGTACCGAAATCACGGGTATTATACGAGACTTGGAATAATAGGAATGCCTTTTTGAGGACAGAAACGGGGTGTTTGGAAACCGAGGACTTTAGATGGCATCCTATTGATAAGATAACATGAAGTGAGGACAACTTCATCCCATAGATATTTAGGAACATGCATGGTTGTTGTTCGGGTTTACGCAACCCCGGACTGAGCGTGGAAATAGATCTCAACGCAAGTATACTTCATGACCTACTGTCGTTTTCAAACAAGTAATAACGATACAAGTACAGGATATCGATCTCACAGGGAGAGGTTTCCAACTGTTTCTCAAAAAGTCCAGTCTTTAAAAGTAGGTTTCAGATGGCGAGCGAAGAAAATCTTTTGGTGGGGGTTTTGATTAACAACTACAGAGAAATCAATTATAAAAAGAAGCAAAGGGTGTAAAGTTTTGTTGAGATAAAAACAAGTAATCCGGTAAAAAGATATTATAGCAAACTTACGTTATCTCATATTATAAATATGTAAGTGACCTTTGAAAAGCCAACACATTTTCATACATATAATCAGTTGTCAATTGATTAAATGTAATCTTCAATGAAATATTTATAGTTTGATTTAAATAAAGATAAGACTATATAAATACACCTCTTTACGTTTTTAACAGTTTAAATCTCAACTCAACTTTACACCCCAAGCTCATGTTGTCAACCTGTCATAGCTCGGTTTCTTTTTATAAAAGATATAAAAGCGTGAAAATTAAATAGCGGAGATGGAAAATGCATTAAACAAATTATAAGCATTAAAATTTAAGAAAGGAAACTTGTCATGCAAGTAACGACTTTCTCAAGAAAAAACTAAAATTAAATTGCGATGGAACGCAAATAACTTAAAGTGCAGGAAATGAAATACGATAAAATAAATTGTGGGAAATTTAAATTGCGAGAACTTAAAATGCGAGAATATAAAGTGCGAACATTAAATTGCATTAATATAAAGGCGTAAAATAAAAGATTAGCGAAAAAGTAAAGGAAAGGGAAGGGAAACTTGTGCGCCAAGCAACGATCTTAAAGAGCAAAAGTTGCATGCTTTGTTTATGGAAGACATCATTTGCACCAATCACATTTGTTTCGGGTTAAAATAGGATTTTTTGATCTAATTATAAACCACAAATGCGCAAAACAAAAAAGAAGATGAGAACGAAAAATGAAAAGATGAAATGTCTTGCGGCAATTAACTTAACGAAGACTTAGAATTAATATTAGTAAGCAAAAAAGAAGAGATTTGGCCAAACAAAAACTTCCAAAAGGGCCGAAAATCCCTAACCATGAACCGAAATTAGCAAAGAAAGAAAAGAAACCAAACCATTCACCAAGAATGGTGAAATGGTTGGTGATGGTGTGTCCCTAAACTACACTAAGCATACATATATATAGTGCTAAGAATACTTGGGGCCTAAGTTTAACAAAATGGGGGCCCAAAATATTAATTATAGTAAACCAACAAAATAAGCCCAAAGAAAGGTTTATCTAGCCCAAGAAAACAAGTCCAAAGAAATCAGCCCAATCTATTTCAATGGCCCAAAAACCGGCTCCATCTTCTAGTCCAAAATTCGAGTCTAAAACCGAGCCCGACTGAATATTATGAAACCGGTCCAAAAATTTGAAGTCCCGAATACTTCAACTTCGTCCAACCTCTTGTAGGAATCTGCAGTAATATGTAGGAAGTTCCATAAGTGACAGGTTTTGTACATTTTGATCCAAATACTTCATGAATGTTCAAAACACATACAAACTCCAACAAATCAGTAAAATAACTAAAAAGAGAACAAAAGACTCAAATGGATACTAAAAAGGACATTCAAAGTATAAGAAATGTGACGTAAATAGGGTTAATAAATTAACCCTATCACAACCCCAAACTTAAATGGTTGCTTGTCCCCAAGCAACAAAAAGATAAGAAAAAGACTTTAAATAAAAAAAAATTGAGCCAAAAGTCATGATAACCATGGAATGCACATAGAAGGTTTTCAACTCCTAAGAAGCATGATGCACATAGTCGTTTATATTATGTCAGTCGCAACTTAAATCTAATAATGTATCAAACCACAAGCTAGCCTATTAGTTCCTTGCAAAAAAATATCATCACTATTAAAGGTTGTGTATAAAGTGTATGTGGATTTTTTTCACTCATATGCATTCCTCTCATTTTATATTTTCTCTCTTTGGCACAATTTTCCTGCCATCATCTCCTATGGAGGTATGTGTTGGGTACTTTGGCCTCTTGTATGTGTCTTTGACACTTTCATATGCAAACAATGAGTGAGATTTTGATCTTTGCAGTGTATGTGCTTGATTTTCATATTTCTAAACCGTAAGCATTTGAAAAAATATGCTTTGAATTTTTGAACATTTGAGGACTTGAAGGGGATGCACATAAAGTGTTTGAGTATAGGATGCGTATGAGGTATATTTGCCTTTTTGAGATGAGAACTGTATAAGGCAACTTCTCACACCCCAAACTTAGAAGGGTTTAATGTCCTAACTGAACAAGTCTGTAGTGAAATAAGTGTCTCAAAATGGAAAGGTGATGATTGTAATGATGATGAGTAAAACAAGGAATCTAAGTCTAGTTCTAATGATACATGAGAAGTCTTAAATGATCATAACAAAAAACTGCTGAAACTATGTGATCAAATCCAAGGTACATCAAAATTCATAGTTGCAAAATCGTCTTGTGCACAAAAAAAATGGTGTATGTCATGACTAATTAATCAAATTGTAAACAAACTGACTCAAAGCTATTGTAATGTTCTAAAAATAGTAAATAAAAGCAAATAAAATGCACTAGGAGTTGTAGGTGATAGAACCTGTCCTACTCATATTGAGTAGGTGAAGTATCCACTTGTATTCTGCCTCTCAGAATTGGGAAGGGTGGAAGATCCTTCTGCAATCTAGTGTCCTACATCTTCTAAGAAGTTCTCATCACCATGTCTCTGGCCTCTTCATACTGCATCCAAGCATCTCTTTCTCTCCTCATTCTTCTTAACTCATCCTGCATTCCCTGGATTTGCTTGAGCATTTCCTTCTGGGCTTTAACCTATTTAGATTGATCAAAATTAGTGGAAGGTTGATCACTGAGGTAATGAGGATGGTCGCTGCCTCTGTATGTTTTTATCGATGATAAACGAAATTCTCAACCCCAAACTTAGATGGTTGCTCAGAGTGAGAATGATGGTAACATAAGTGATTTTTATCGCTGATGGATAGAATTTTCATTAGGCAAAAGGGTATCGATAAGGAGAAGGATCTTCATCAGAGCGAAGATCATTACTGATAGAAAGGATCTTCATCAGGCAAAAGGGTATCGTTGATGGGAAGGATCTTCATCAGAGCGAAGCTTATTGCTGATGGAAAGGATCTTCATTAGGCAAAAGGGTATCGCTGAGGGGAAGGATCTTCATCAGAGCGAAGTCCATTACTGATGGAAAGGATCTTCATCAGGAAAAAGGGTATCATTGATGGGAATCTTCATCAGAGCGAAGCTTATTGCTGATGGAAAGGATCTTCTTCAGGCAAAAGGGTATCGCTGAGGGGAGGGATCTTCATCAGAGCGAAGACCATCGCCGAGGGAATAAACATATAGTTTAATTTTATGGGAGAAAGGTTGCCTCTGTGTTAGAGAATATATTTGTTCGATGCAAGATCATGAAGATTGAAGACTGAAAGTCAAAGCTCAAGTCAACTCTCAAGCAGAAAGTCAAAGTCTTTTGTAATAAAAAGTCAAAGCTAGTATTGTAAGAGTTTTATAGTATTAGTGGTGTGGGTGTTTCTTTTGTATGCATGTTTTAGTGTTGTGAGAGTTTTATCCCTTTGTATAAATAGGGATATGACTCAGTGTTGTGCGTGTAACATCTAGTGAGAGTATTATGCGCATATCAGTGTTAGAGAGAGAAATTCTTTGAGAGAACTGTGTAATCATTTCTTGATTGAATGATAATGGAAATTGATTAAAATTGATTGTGTCATCTTGTTTACATTGTTATCTGGGATAACAATTGGTATTAGAGCAGATCAAGATTCAGATTTAAAGGATCAATTTGAAAATTTTTGATCGAAAGTTTCAAGAACTCGCAAATCGTCCTGCTACATTTCAATTTCTCGATTAAGTGGTGTTTTTTATTTGAATTCTGGATTGTAGTAATCGTTTTGGTGTTTAGAACAAATCTTGTTTGATTCACTTAGCTTAATTCACATTGTTTAGGTGTGAATTTTTGAATTTTTAGTTGAATTTGAGTGTGAGTATGTAATCGAACTGGTCTAAATCGATTTGTAATTTCTAGTGTTTTTGATCAAAATTCATCAATTGTAATTGGGTTGAAATGTGTACTAGAAGAAATCCTCAAAGTTTCAGGCTGATTGTGAAAGAATTGGATTGATTTTAATTGGAAAATTCGAGTTTTTGATTGAACAAGTGAAGAACTTGCTAGATCTCAAGAATAAGCAAAGAAAGAACTCACATAGACTGAAGAACATGCACGTCAAAGAATCAAGCAAAGAAATGAAGAACTCACAAGAGGAGTCGTGCACGAAGTAGAAACACGCAAGGCATAGTGTGCGTGTTTCTACTGTTCATTCCTTTGTCATGCGCGTAGTTGATCAGAGAAGTGTTTGTGCGTTTCCTTTTAGTGAGAAGTTCTTTTTCAAAAAAAATTCTAAGTCTTTAACTCGCAAGAGTTTTGCGCGAAGTGTTTTGCGATTTTGCATTTAGCGCGAACTAGAAATTTGAAAATTTTCTAAGTCTGAAACTCGTAAAGGTCTGAGAGAAGTGAATAGAACTTGCACAGTGTAGCTTGCGCGAAAGAGGAACTCGCACGTTGCTTCTTGTGCGAACCAAACTTCTCTCATCCTTCTTTGTGCGTGAAGCTCAAACTCGCACAACCCTGTGTGCGAGAAGTGAGTTCACTTAGTCTGCTTTGTGCGTGAAGTTTAAACGCGCATAAAGGTTTTTGCGCGAAGTGGTCTTTTTCTTTGTTATGCGCTTTCCTTACTTAGAATATTTTTTTGATTTTTTCTGAAATTTAACAAAGTTTGATTTTTGTAGATACAATTTTATTTCTGAATTTTGACGATCATAACAAGCATGTAATAGCAAGATGACTTCCAAAGACGCACTCTCGATTGGTATAGATGTCAAGCCCCATGTTCTGTTTAAAGGGGAATATGAGCAGTGGAAGGATAGATTTCTTGATTTTGTTGATCGACATGCAAATGGAGAGAGCATTATTTTATCTATCATGGAAGGTCCAATGGTACTCCCTACTATAGAGATACCGGATGAAGAGTCCTCAGACAGTGAAGATGGACATGAGGATAAAGTCAGAAAGACAAAGAATGTTCCAAAGGATTTTTCAAGGTATACTGATGAGCAGAAGAGTCGTTACAAAGCTGACAAGCAATCCAGATCTCTACTCTTACAGAGCATTCCCAATAAGATATACATAAAGATTGACAGCTACAAAGCCAATGCCAAGAAGATGTGGGATCAACTCCAGAAGATGATAATGGGGTCAAAGGTTGGCAACCAGATGAAAGTAGCAAACTGCATCAACAGCTACGAAGAGTTTAAGGCAAAAGAGAATGAAAGCCTTGAGAATACATATGAGCGATTTGTTCTTCTTCTGAATGAGCTTTCAAAGAACAAAGTCAAAAAGAAGCAAATTGAGAACAATGTCAAATTCCTCAGTATTCTCCAGTCCGAATGGAATAAACACACGAGGAGAATGAAGTAGATGAAAGACCTAAGTGACATACCACTTCATGAAGTCTATGAGACGTTGAGGCAAAATGAGGAGGAGGTTGAAGAGAAAAAGTGCTACAACTGCGGAAAGGTTGGTCATTTCTCCAAGGACTGTCGAAAGCCTACCGTCAGGAATTCAGACTACTAAAAGCAGAAGATGTTGCTTGCAAAACAGAAAGAAGCGGGAAAGGCACTAATGGTTGAGGACGAGTTCTGGCTGGACCACTCCAACGAAGAGGAAAAGGAAGAAACAGCACACATGTGCTTAATGGGTAAAGAGGTGAAGTACGATGAATCAGACGAAGAGACATCTGATAAGGTACTAAACTTTTCTGAAAATGAGTTTCTAACCAAGATGGAAGCCATGATGATCGAGCTTCAAGACCTTCAATCTAAGCTGAAAAAGAAAAGAGCAGAGTTGCAAAGAAAAGTCAAAAGATTTTTGAACTTAACAAGGAAATTTTTGGGAACAAAGATCTAATTGACTCTCTAAACAAATCTGCTTCTGATTTTAAACTGCAAAAAGATTGTTTTGAAAGTAAGATTTTTGAATTTGTTTCTAAGCTTTCAAAATCTGAAATTGAGAAACAAGAATGTGTTCTAAAAGCTTATAAATTGCAGGTGGAAAACAAGAGTTTAGCAAAGAAGATAAATGGTTTGGAAGCCAAGTTATATGTACGAGGACAAACCGATCAAACCATTTTCCTAAACACACCTAATGAGGAAAACGATGTTAAAGAAAAGTGGGGACTCGGTTACGATAACCCACATTATCTTAAGAAAGCTATCAGAAAACAGTCTGCTTTATATAACTTTGATTTTCTACAAGCTTCTACAAAACATCCTCATTTGAAACCCAAATTTGTTACCAAGTCACCTGATGAGGTTGAGGCCAGAGAAGATGAGAACAAAAAGAAAACAACTAAAATGCAACTACCATTCTACTATCAAAAGCTAAATGATAGTTATCTTTCAGAAAAACCAAAGTTTCTTTCAAATGATTATTTTTCAAGTTATTCTACACAAGAGATGGAGGCAAAACCGATTAAAGCTAAAATTTACGTTCCTCCACTTGTGTTAGAAAGCAAAATAATGGAACTTGAAAATGTTTTATTTGATGAAAGAATTTTGGTTGATATTGAACATAATGTATTTTCTACTGTAATGAAGAACACTGTTTTTCAAACTGATTTCAAAGAGTATTCAAAATCTTATAAGACGCCTCTAACTTCTGAAGATGATGTTGATGACTTATTTGTGTCTGCAAATGATTTTCTAAATTCTGATGAAGGGTGTGTTGATGAAATTGATATGTTTGATATTAATGCTAAACTTCCAGATCATTCCACTTTTATCATTAACAATGAAGCTTTACCAAGTGTGTATGAAATAGGTGAATCATCGACCAAGGTTAGTGAATCAGTTTCTGTGAGTACTGATTACTATGAAAAAGGTAAGAAGCAAAAGAAACGGCGCTCACAGAAATGGACTTACACTGGTAAGCTTAAGAAAAGCCAAACTCAGAAATCTAATTTTCCTAACAAATCTAAATCTTTTGTTTCAGATTTGAAAAAGAAAAGGTCGGAAGAACGAACAGAATGGCGACCAAAACGGAAGATTGATGAGAGTTCATAATCATGTTCTGAAAATGTTTGTAATAGACAAACTGATAGTAGTTTTGATGTAATTGGTAATATTGCTTCTAATAAACAAAACCTTGTATTTCCTTACAAGAGATATACAATAAAGCAATTACTCCAATTATCTCGGTCTACTACTAAGTCTTCTACATATAGACGGAATGATTTTGTTTCTCACCGATATTCTGATGATTGGTTTGGTACTTATCATGTCTATTCTTATAAATCATATGCTTCAAAAGTTTTCCAAAAGATCAGAGGGTCCATATATAAATGGATGCCAAAATCTTGCACTAATCCGATAGGACCCACTTTTAAATAGGTACCTAAAGTTATTGTTCCCTGATTTCTCTTATGTAGGCCCGTCATATGTGGTACTTGGATTCTGGTTGCTCCAAGCATATGATCGGGCCGAAAGATATTTTGTCTAATTATACAGAGAAATTCTGCGGCAATGTGAGATTCGGGAACGACCAGTTTTCACCTATTTAGGGCTATGGTGATGTGATTAATGACAAAGTGACGATTACGAAGGTGAGCTACGTGGAAGGTTTAGGACATAACCTGTTTAGCATTGGACAGTTCTGTGACAAAGGATTAGAGGTCAATTTCAAGGCTAAGAGTTGATCCGTGCGTACTGAAGATGGTAAGGAACTCTTAGTCGGCACGCGAAAGTCTAACCTCTACACGATTAATCTGTCAAAAGTCCAGACTGACAATGAGGTTTGTCTACTATCAAAAGCCTCGTTGCAACAAAGTTGGTTATGGCACGAAGGCTTTCTCACCTAAATTTTCGTTATATCAACAAACTGGTCACGGGAAAATTGGTAAAAGGACTTCCTGAGCTTAACTACGAGAAATAACATCTATGCGTAGCGTGCGAGAAGGGTAAGATGAAGAGAGTTGCTCATAAGCCAAATCCTGAGCCTAGTACAAGTTCTCTACTTGAGTTGTTGCATATGGATCTTTGTGGTCCTATGCGTACGCAAAGCATAAACGGCAAGAAATACGTACAAGTAGTTGTAGACGATTACTCACGGTACACATGGGTGAAATTTCTGAGAACAAAAGATGAGACGCCCGAAGTCATCATCACATTCTTAAAGACTACCCAAGTTAATCTGTAAAAGCCAGTCAAGCTTCTTCGTACAGATAACGGCACAGAATTCAAGAACAAAACTCTAGAAGATTATCTCGAATCGGTCGGGATAACACTTCAGTATTCTGCTGTCAGAACGCCAGAACATAGTGGAGTTGTAGAAATACATAATAGAACGCTAGTCTAGGCCGCTCATACTATGTTGATTCAATCTGATCTACCTTTGTTTCTATGGGACGAAGTTGTATCGACTGCTTGCTACACGTAGAATCGCTCCATAATACACCACCAGTTTGGTAAAACTCCATATGCTTTAATAAATAATCGTACACCTAGAATTAAACACTTTCATATTTTTGGATTCGGGTGCTTTCTACTAAATGACAGAGAGAACTTGAAGAAGTTCGGACCAAAGGCTGACGAAGGCATCTTCATTGGATACTCTCAAACACCTGATGCATATCGAGTGTATCTAAAGAAGTCAAAGATCATGATAGAGAGCGTAAACGTTACATTCAACGAGGAATTGGCTTCTGAACAAAGCAATTCAGAACCCGTACTTACAGGAGTGCTAGCTTCTGGACAAATCAGTCCAGAACATGTTGTTAATGCTACTGATTCTAATAAAGCATCAACTTCTACATCTCATTTATCAGAATTAGTTTTATTGTTTGAATTCTTTTATGATGAGTTTCTTGGATTTAAATTGCCTAAATCTGTTGTGATTGACAGATCTGAAGAGTCAAGCTGTCATCATCCAATCACTTCAGATGTGTCTACTGAAACTGTTCCCCCAGTTCAGCAAGAAACTCAGATTCAAACAACTACTCCTTCAGTTGAAGATGTACATGACAATGTCGAGACAAAAGTTGCTGATTCAGTTGGTTGTACTGAAACGACTACTCAACAACCAGAAACTATTGTACCAACTGAAGCTTCTGCACAATATACTTCAACTGACTCCCTCCCTAAACAAGAAGAAACTGATAGTAGATACTTAGATGAAAATCAAGATCAATCTACATCAAATCCACTCCCTCATGAACACAAGTGGACCAAAGAGCACCCGATAAGCCAAATCATTGGAGGTCCATCAAAATCGGTGCAAACTAGGTCTGCTACATTAAATATTTGTATGAATGACTCATTTCTGAGCAAAATAGAGCCAACACGTGTATCTAAAGTTCTAGCTGACTCGGATTGGGTAATTGCAATGCAAGATGAGCTGAATCAGTTCGAAGCGTTAAAAGTCTGGAGACTTGTGCCAAGACCGGAAGGTAAATCTATAATCGGCACAAAATGGGTATTCAAAAACAAAAAGGACGAAGATGGTATTGTGATCAGAAATAAAGCAAGACTAGTGGCTAAGGGTTATAGGCAAGAGGAAGGTGTTGACTATGATGAGACTTATACTCTAGTGGCGAGCATTGAAGCTATCAGAATGTTTCTAGCATATGCCGCTCACAAGAACTTTACCATCTACCAAATGGACGTGAAGACTGCCTTTCTAAATGGAATTCTAAAGGAGGAAGTCTATGTCTCACAGCTTGAAGGCTTTGTCAATCCAGAGAAACCGAATCATGTCTACATTCTGGATAAAGCTCTTTATGGGCTGAAGCAAGCCCTTCGAGCCTGGTACGAAGTATTATCTAAATTCCTAGTCAAGTTTGGCTTCTCAAAAGGTAAGATCGATACTACTTTGTTTATTAAAAAGGAAAAATCCGATATCATATTAATTCAGATTTATATGGATGACATCATATTTTGCTCAACAAATCCAAAATACTGTAAGAATTTTTCTAACCTCATAGTGTCAAGATTTCAGATGAGTATGATGGGACAGATGAATTTCTTTCTAGGATTACAAGTCAAACAGTTTTCTACGGGGATTTTTAATAATCAATCAAAGTACATTTTCGATATTCTTAGAAAATTCAAAATGGAAAATTGTACACCTATTGGAACCCCGATGGCACCTGGAATGGCATCGATCCTTCGGGAAAAGCTGTCGATGTTAGAACCTACCGAGGTATGATTGGTTTTTTATGTATTTAACAAACAGTAGGCCATATATAATGTTTTCTACATGTCTATGTGCTAGATATTAGGCTTCTCTAAAAGAATCCCATATGTCTGCAACTAAAAGAATCTTTAGATATCTGAAGGGCACTGCCGATCTTGGTCTGTGGTATCCTAAGGATAAAAGTTTTGAACTGAAAACATATTCAGATGCAGATCATGCAGGTTGTATGCTTGACAGGAAAACAACATCGGGGCACATACAATTTATGGGTGATAAACTCATGAGTTGGGCGTCAAAGAAACAACTCTATGTTTCCACATCAACAGCTGAGGCAGAGTACGTCGCTGCGGCGATCTGCTGTTCTCAAGTATTGTGTATGAGAACACAACTCCGAGATTATGTCTTCAAATACAACAAGATCCCGATATACTGTGATTCAAATAGCGCGATTGCTATATCTGCGAATCCTGTTCAACATACAAAAACCAAACACATGGATGTAAGATATCATTTTATCAAAGATATTGTCGAAAAAGGTACAATAGAACTTTATTTTGTAAACACTGATTATCAGCTTGCAGATTTATTTACCAAGCCTTTAGACGAAAAGATATTTAATTTTCTCGTCTCTAAACTTGGTATGCTAAATCTCAAGACTTAATATGTGATTACCTACTAAAGTTTTGTTATTGTTATTTTCTTCATTTCTTTATTTTTAATTTGAAAGATATCTACACTTAAGTTTGTTCATGATATCAGGGGGAGTGTGACATGACATAAGAAAAGTTAATCTACATTCATTTGAGGGAGAGTTAATAAATTATGCATATATTCTTAATTGTTAAATTTTCGGATGCATAATCGCAGGGGGAGTAAAAGATAAGGAGTACTGAATATGACTTCTGATTACATCTGATCAGAACTCGTACATTCAAAGTTTTATTGCTTTATGTCATTTACTTTTCAATAAATGTTGTCAATAAAGCTTTGTACTTTGACAGACTTTGTGATTTTTGCAGAATTGGGAGAGAGCTTATATGATCATATCATATAAGACTTAGAGCTGACTTGATGAGATTTAAGACTGAGCGAAAGGTTTATTTCTAATCTTAATCTCATACGTATCTGAAAGAGGGACAACTTTCAGATATGAAAAACATGTTTTTAAATGTTCAAACCACTTCTGATTCTTAAATGATTTCATGAACTTAGAAGTGTGATTTTTAAATGTTTTCATTTATATGTGCTTAAATGATATACGAACCATGTGATTCCAAAGATAAATACTTGCATTTTATCTTTTCCATATACTTTCAGGTATTCATACACATACTTGTTTAATATTTTGTTGAAATGTTCTTACCATGTCTCATATTGAACCAAAAATTTGATGGTAAGACACCCCGATTGAACTTCAAATTTTGAGCGTTGATTTATTTCTAAACATTTCTTTCAAGAATTGTCTATATCTTGTTTTGTATAGACAATATCCAATTTTTGTTGACCTAAGCCTTAATTGCTAAATCATTTTTGTTTGATCTGATTATATCATTGTCAGATTCTCAAAACAATTCACTTGACTTCGTTTCATTTGTTCAATGTCATTGTTTTGAGAAATCTTAAATGTTCAAAAGCTCACACATTGATATTGTGAAGCATACATACACTGACTATGGTATTTTGTGCTTTAACTACAAAGTTAAATCATTTTGAGCAACTTTGTACTTATAGGATTACATGGGTTCATTGTGTGAGGACTTAACTGAAACTTCTATGGATTTACGTTAACCTGTGTTTCCTACCCAAGAAGTTAATCCTTGAGTGATCGAAGAGTGTGAGGAGTCAAAATAACTGAGTGTGGGTTGTGTGATGAGGTAAAACGAAAATGAGAGTTTGGTTAGAAGCTAGATCAATGATTAAAAAGAAAGAGGGTGTGAGAACAGAGTAAAAGAATATCAAACTCTGCACCAACTTTTTCTGAGTCGGGCAGCCACATTGCTAGTGTTTCACAATTCTTCGTGAACATTATTGAAACAGGCAACTAGCCCATGCCAACTCTTTATAAAACCCCACCAGCTACTCATTTTCTTCTCAATAAGAAAATGTTTCATATTTCAAGGGGACGCATCACATAATCTATCTGGTTTTCATTTGGAAAATATGGATATTGAAAAAGAAGGAAGTATGCCCCACCTTCGTACTTCGATCATGCACAATAGAGTTTGTGTTTAACTATTGTTGTCTCAATGGTTTACACAATGTTGAGCTTATAAAAACAATCATTTGTGCTTAATTCTTTCAAACACAAGCACTTTCACACAGAGAATTTGTTTTTTTGTCAAAACGTTCATAGAATAAACGTGTGTTATTCTATGATTGAATGGAAGACCTGGGGGAGTAAACATCAAAAAGCTTTTTTCCATTGTGTATTCGTTACACACAGTGACTTCGTGTTACTGACAGGCACTTCTAACTGATTCATTTGTTGATTCAGGTGTTACACTCTTAGTTTGTTTGAATTTGTAAAGATTCGGATGAATATCTTTTTGGATCAATAGATGGTCAGAGGCTCATTTTGAAAGATCAGTGGCCAGAACAGATTAAAGACATTTCTTGCAAAAGTTTTCATGATCTCATGCTCTAATCATCAAAAAGGGGGAGAAGTGTTCAAGAAATGTTTGACTCATAAATGACTATGGGAGAAGATCAAGAAATATTTGAGAAATGTTCAAGAGTTATTGGTTTGATAAAGCAAAGTTTAAACTGAAAGAAGAAGTTTGTGTCAAGACAGAGGATTTGAAGAAAGTTTGATGAAAGTTGAAACAGAAAGTTCAAATAATTTTGAAATCAAGTAGATTTTACAGAATTTTTCTTTGAAGAAAATCTGCTAAAGCAATCCGAGCTGAATCTAAAGATAATCTCTTTTAAGTGTCTGAAAGAGGTTTTTACAACCTTGGGAAGATTGTTACTATTCTTGAAGAACAGACTTTGGGAAAATTGTTGAAAGTTTTGAAGACATTTTTTATCAAAGAAAGGGGAGAATGTTCTAAGCAGAAAAGGGGAGATTGTACTTCAATGATTATGTATTTTTCTGAAGATGTTCTGAGTTAACAAGAAGTCTACAAGGGGAAAACAAGTTGATAAAGTTCTTCAATGCAACAAAGGGGGAGATTGAATTGCAAAATCTTTTAGAGATGATCTTGAATCCAAAGGGGGAGAATGTTAGAGCATATATTTATTGGATGCAAGATCATGAAGACTGAAGACTGAAAGTCAAAGCCCAAGTAAACTCTCAAGCAGAAAGTCAAAGTCTTTTGTAATAAAAAGTCAAAGCTAGTATTGTAAGAGTTTTATAGTATTAGTGGTGTGAGTGTTTCTTTTGTATGCGTGTTTTAGTGTTGTGAGAGTTTTATCTCTTTGTATAAATAGGGATATGACTAAGTGTTGTGCGTGTAACATCTAGTGAGAGTATTGTGCGCATATTAGTGTTAGAGAGAGAAAGTGTTTGAGAGAATTGTGTAATCATTTCTTGATTGAATGATAATGGAAATTGATTAAAATTGATTAAAATTGATTAAAATTGATTGTGTCATCTTGTTTACATTGTTATCTGGGATAACACTCTGCAGTGAATTCCATTTTTTATGAGAGAAGGGGTTTTGTGGTTGCAGATGCTGGAGGAACATGCGATGAAGTCGAGTCAGCGATAGATCGTGCCGCCTGAGCGAGTGTTCGAAGAGGGTCTGCATGTTGCGGATTATCTTGGTTGTTTCCTTGTGCGGACTCGAAAAAGGAAGTATCAGCGATCTTGATCGCTGACTCCTCTTCTTCGGTCATTTGCTTGGTCTTGAGCTTAGATTGGCTACGAGTAACTCTTTCTCCTCGAGCGTGTGATTGTTGGCGGAGTTTCATAGTGATGAACAGGGGCCTTGAGTTGGAGCTTTTATAGTGACGTAGTACAAGGATGGAGACGGTGGTAATTTGTTGAATGCACGAGCATGGAGGTCGTGTCGGGACACGAACTTTGATGGATAATACCATGATCAGAAAGATAGGAACCATCTGCAATCCTTACTCGAGATTGGTTGTGGCAAGGAATGTATGTGTGAAATAGAGAAGAATTACCGGTCATGTGATCGGAGGCCCCCGAGTCAAAAATCCACTCGGAAGGGCCATTGTCTTTAGAGAAGGCATTAAAGGCACTACCTTAAATTGGCTTGTTTAGAAGTTGGTAAAGTGTCTCCAACTGAGTTTTATTCAACTGGACATTTATTACTTCATCTTCGGTGCATGATGTCTCTATAAAGGAGTGATGGTCCTTGGCCATGGGCTAATTTTTGTTTGTTCCTAGGTATCCATGAATCTTGAAGCACTTTTTCACGTGTATGACCTGCTTTGTTTCAATGAGAACACCATGGCTTTTCACCAGATTTATTGTGCCCGCTGTCACCACTTTGTCGAGGCTTGAATATAGGTGTTCATTTGGTGGCGAGTGCAGAAGACTCTAGGGGTCTGTCACCAGTATTAGTGATTGATTTTACTTGTTCCCCAAGCATTACCCTTCTACGATTTTCTTCACGATGGACTTCAGCAAAAGCTTCCCCGATTGATGGTAAAGGTGTTCGGCCCTAAATTATTCTTCGTACCTCATCTAGATCACGATTTAAACCTACCAAAAAGTCATAGAGGAGCTCTTTCTCCAAGTGAGCCATAAATTTAACATGGTCTTCAACTTCTCCCCAATCGGCTTCATAAAACATGTCAAGTTCCTGCTATAAAACTTTCAAATAGTTGTAATAACGTGTTACCTCGGTTGGTCCTTGACAAATGTCCTTCAGTTTCATCTTTATCTCGAATACTTGAGACGCATTACCCAGGTCTAAATAGGTTCCGTTTACTGCCTCCCAGATCGCCTTTGCGGTCTTGAATAGAAGATAGGTGCAGTTGATGTTGATTTCCATTGAATTGATGAGCCATGCCATGACAATCGAGTTATTGAGTTCCCATGTGGCATATTACTTGTCATTTACATCAGGTCGAGATATATCACCAGTGAGATATCCTAGTTTACCTCTTCCTCGAATAACCATTAGGACAGATTGAGACCATTGCAGGAAGTTCTTCCCATCTAGTTTGTGATTGTTAATCACCAGTGGGGAGTTATCGTTGTAAGGTGAATTTTGGACTGTGGCATTAGAGGTGGCAGAAGATTCAGCAGCTTCTTTTGTCATGATGACGAGGTTGATGATTAAGGATAATAAGAAGAATTTTAGAGAGAGTGATAGAGAGAGAGAGATTAAAGGCTGGAATTGTAGAATCTGTATGGATCTTACTGCTCTGATACCATGAACAATTTTAGGAGGAATAATTTGATATTCTTTCTTGATTATTCAGATCAATATACATGCTTTTATAGTACAAAGATACAATAAACAAAATCTGGAAGATTATCACAAACTCTGGACGATTATCTCCGAAAGACTAGGAGGATACGATAATTATCTCTTAGAGCCTAGAGGGATAAGCTCTAGAATCTTCCATCTTGACCTTTATCTTCTAACGGTTTTCATAAATGAGCGTTACTGTTTACAAACCGTGTGTTTCCAAATATCAATACTTGTGTATTATCTTTTTCATATACTGTCAAGTATTCATACACACTGGTTTAGTATATATTTTCTTTGAATTTGTTATTACCATGTCTCAAATTTGAAACAATTTTTCAATGGTAATAAACCCCATTTGAATTTCAATGTTGTTTATATTCATTCAAAACTAAGTATTCTTTCATGAATGTCTATATTTGTTCATATAGACAAATTCCAATTATTTCATGACCTAAGCTTTAAATGATTATCATTCATATTTGATCTTTCGATACATTGTCAGATTCTCAAACAAGTCTTTTGTATTAATTTCATTCATTCAATATACTTGTTATGAGAAAATCTTCAAAGTTCAAAGTGCTCAAATATTCATGCTATTTTAGTTGAGCATACATTTATCTGACATTGTCATCCATTTTACGGCGCTTTAAATGTTCAAGATAAACAGTTGAACATTATTCTTTTTAGGACAACTATTTCATGAGATCAGTGTGAGAACTTAAATAACTTTTATGGATTCACGTTAATCAGTGTTTCCAACCCAAGAAGTTTCCTGAGTGATGAGAGGTGGGGGGTCAACATCAAAGAGTGGGGGAGAATACTCAAAGGGTTGAGTTTTTCTCATTGAGCTGAGATAAAATGGAAAAGAGAGTTTAGTTAAAAGTGAGTTTAATGATAAAAAGAAAGAGGGTGTCAGAACAGAGTTAAAAGAATATCTAAACTCTGCACCAACCACTTTTTGAGTCGGACAACCACATTACTGTTATTTCACAATTCTTTCGTGAACATCATTGAAACAGGTGGTTCTTGGATTATGTAACCCGAAAATTACAAATGGAATATCACGCAAGTATACATGTTAAACCACTATCGTTTGAAACAAGTAATAAAGTGGTACAAAGTACCGGATATCGATCCACAGGGACTGGAAAATAAGGATTTCAAACAAGTCAAAGTTAAAGTAAGATTTTAGATGGTGACTTTGAAGGAATGATCTTTGAGTGTTGTTGACAGTAAATTAAAGTGCTTTAAACAGATTAAAAGAAAGCAAGGGTATACGATCCGGCTGGAGTTGTAAGCAACTAAATAATAGGACTGATGCTGCAGTAGATGTTGCAGCACTAGTTCTCAACTTCACTATCGGTTCACAGAACCCTTTTGCAAGGTTCATATTAGAATAGGTTTACCGGCAGCGACTAATTAGGCGACCCAACCGGTTCCACACAGATATTATTATGATCCCCGTATAATTTACAATCAATAAAGATTGAAAGGGTTTGTTACAACCCCTATAACACTTTAGTGTTCTGAAGTTTATGCTAGCTTGCAAACAAGCCGCTCACCCAAGTGAAACAATGTACGTCACCTCATCAAGAAGCACTTGGTCGAAACTCAAAAACAAGGAGTGAATAGTGAAATTGATAGCTAGTAGCAAACATTAATCCATAGTTACATAGGCTTCTATCTCCCAACCATCACTTACAGCCAAGCTAGGGACTTACCCCATCATCGCTTGACACATAGTGTGTGACATTATTGGAAAGATAATAAGAAAATGCATGAAAAGTAAATGACTGGAATTGGAATGCATAAATGTAAAGTCGAATTGTAAATGGAAAGGAAATGTAAAAGTGTTGTGAACGGTGTTGTGACACTGAACAGTAGCATACTGGAATTAAAGACTTAATATTAAAAAGCTTAAAGTAACAAGTTGAGATAGCTATGTGAGCTATCCAACCGGAGGTACACCATGAGAGACCTCTAACTACTGAAGTGAGCTCTCTGTTTATACATAGAAGAGCTCCTAACTTAGCATCTTAAGAAAGCATATTAAAAGAATAAAAAAGTACAAAGGACATGGTCCCTACCACTAACAAGGAATCAAATTTCAATTAGAGTATAATTAGCATCTTTTAAGGTAACAAGAATATGTCAAGAGAGCATATATGCTCTGCCATTGTTCTTCCTCCACCGAATATCTTCAAGTTATCTTTCAAAGAGCTAGTTGCACCAACCAAAAAAGTTATGAAGTTTAGTCCATGACTGCAGTCCTCCTGCTATGACTCTTGTTGCAGCATCATTCATCAGTAAGTTAACATAAAAACACATAAGTAAGGTCAATTTCTCAAACTTAGCTCCCAACTCAATAAATAGTGAAAAGTAGAATAAAAGACTCAAATATGGTATTTGGGAAAATAAAATTACTAGAAAATCCTAATAAAAAGTGATGGAAAATGTGATAAATTATCCACTCATCAACAAGCAGTGAGTCCATGCCAACTCTTGACTTAAACCCACCAGTTACTCATTTCTTTCTTAACAAGGAAATGTTTCAATTTTTAAGGGGGGAAGCAACACATATGTTGTTTGATCTTCATATAGAAGATTTGGATATTCAAACAGAAGGAAGTTTGACCCACCTCCGACCTTCGATCATGCACATTGAGTCGTGGAAAACTTGTTGTGTCTCAACAGTTTACACAATTTAAGCCTGATAAAGCACAAAATGCTTAAATTCTTTCATACACAAGCATGTACACACAAAAAAAATTGTTTTTCTGTCGGAACGTTCATATAATTACCTTGTGTTTTTCAATGATTGAATGGAAGACCTGGGAAGTGAACATAAAAAAAAACTCTTTATACATTACATTCGTTGTACTAAGTGGCTTAGTGCTACTTATAGGAATTTTAACTGATTCATTTTGTTGATTCAGGGTTACACTCAATTCTGAATTTGAAAAGATTCGGAATCATTTATGAATTGACGGATGTTCAGAAGTTCATTTGAGAAGATCAATTGATCAGAAATTGAAAGAACACATTTCTTGCGAAGTTTTGATGATGTAAGTGCTCACATTCATCAAAAAGGGGGAGAGATGTTAGCAAGAAATGGTAAAGTCTGAGAAGTTCAATTTCAAGATTTACAGGGGAGAAATGTTACATGAAAAGCAATTTATGGGAGAAGGTATCTGTAACACCTCGGTTTCCAAAAATTTAACTTCAAACCACAAATACAGGAAACCAACCAATAAATATCCGAAAAGAATCGGATTATACAATCTTCCCAGAACCACCTCAAATACAACGACGGAAAGAAATAATTCTAACAGCAATAATAAGTTATAACCGGAGATTTAGATCATTATCGATCTATGATCACCCAACTAATAACAAAATACAAACAACTTGATCAATACTAGCGAACCGATATTTGAATCCACTCTCAACTACCTTTTTCCCAGGCTAGCAATCTCAATATAAAATTCACCTGAAATGCATATTTTTTAAAAACAAAAATGAGGGTTAGACCATAAGGTCTAGTGAGTAATCCCTGTCAGATAAATAATTCAGAAAAATCATTTTGAGATAATGTCATAAATCATTTAGTCATAAATTGGCATTCAGACAGAACTTCCCTCCTAGGTAACTAACCACAACAGCCGCTTTTAAAAATAACGCACACCCCAATAAGACTGAAGTCAATATCAGCAGTGGCTCACTACACGAAACATATCCACGCGTATAAACACGCACACTCCGATAAGACCGTGATCAATATCGGCAGTGGCTCACCACACGAAACATATTCGCGGGCCAAATAGATATATAAAACCCCCCTGCACGGACCATTACAGTCTCACACGCACACGAGTTTCTGTTGTGAAAGTCCCTTATTCCCAAGAATATATAATCACCACATATTTTAAAAATAAACAACATGTAAAAAAATTGTATTACAGTTAACGATAATAATTCAAATATAACAATTTGGTATAACATCGAAATAATAACCATTTGATAATATATGCATTTCAGTTCGAAAATGGTTAAACGAAAACTCACCTTATTAACATTGGTGCCTAAAGTTGTGTCAATCATCGAGGATTTACCATCGAATTGCTATTTTTAAAACTTGATTTCTCGACTTCTTGAATCAACCATTGTTTTGCATATTCATCTTTATAAAACAAGTTTTTTTTTGCAATTCCTTCCTAGTGTTGGTTTGATTCAAAGAATATCTCATTTTAGAGACACTTCCTTTATTCCTTTGATTTTAAAATTCATTTTCTCCATTCAAATATTGCCACATTTCAATTGACACAACACGTGTCAATTTCATCCACCGCATCATTTTGTTATTATTTATTTACATAACATGTCCCTAAGGTTTGGGGTTTATTTTACAAAACTTAATTAAATTTATGGATATACGAAACAACCCCTTGCCTTTTCATTTTATTTGATTACCTTTCAAATTTCGGGATGTTACAAATCACCCCCCTTATAATAAAATTACGATTTTGTTCTTCTAAGAATTGTCCTCTTTATAAACAAACCTTGAACTTGTCATTTTACCTCAAATCAATAATTGGGTTATTACAAACTCTCCCCCTTAACAGAATTCCGTCCCAGAATTCATTCAAGCAACCAACAAGGATAACTGGTTAAAAAAATTGATTTCAAAATCTTACGACATAATACTGCATTTACGGAACCCCAAATAAACTTTCACACAACCAACCGCTATACTTCTCAAATTATAACTTTTATCCCCACCTGCAACAATCTTTCAAACCAAAACACAAATACTAACGGATTACCACGCTTTTGCTGTGCAACTCTGATTAAACTCACGAATCACCCAAAACATTTGCCGCACTAATACTAATTTAGACCCAACTGCTTTTCACATCAAATGCCCCTAACTCTACACTTTTACTAATCTTTCTCAAAGATGTAAAACATACATTTCCAATATAAGACTTGCTAACAATTGAAAACATAAAATAAATCACTCGACAATTTCTTACTTTCAACATAACCACTTATTCCAACATATTAACTTCATTTTCTCATATTAATGATCATTCATCGTTACTTAATCAAAATTTTAACATGATCAAGCACCAAAACCACGATATGTTTGCTAAACTAAGTCTAGAAAAACAGTTCCACTACAATCCATAATCAAAATATTCAACAATTCTAGCATGCCAGTGTCATCACAAATAGCACTAAATGCTTCAAACTACAACAAATTTCTTGATTTTCAAACAGAATTATCAAACCACTTGCATTCTTTTACACTCGAGAAATATATCAATAATTAAATCAAAGTCTTAAATTTCATACCAGGAATCATTAACCAAGTAAATCTGACATTTTCATCAATGTCCAATCGAAACAAAATAAACTTACCCATAAATACAACGCAACCATAAGAACATGCATCCTCTTAAGAAAAGAGAAAAAAAAAATTTAATAGTCCTAAACTCTTCACTTCTCATTCCAACATAAGCATATAATTACTTATAAATCTTGACTCCTTAATCGTTTTCACTTTTCAATCTTCATTTCCCATCAACACATTCCATTCCAAAAATTCAAAATATAACACATCTTGCAATAACAATCTAACGTTATCACTTAACATAGCCGCAAAAATCGATGAAAAATTTAATAGTCCTAAACTAAGTCTAGAAAAACAGTTCCACTACAATCCATAATCAAAATATTCAACAATTCTAGCATGCCAGTGTCATCACAAATAGCACTAAATGCTTCAAACTACAACAAATTTCTTGATTTTCAAACAGAATTATCAAACCACTTGCATTCTTTTACACTCGAGAAATATATCAATAATTAAATCAAAGTCTTAAATTTCATACCAGGAATCATTAACCAAGTAAATCTGACATTTCATCAATGTCCAATCGAAACAAAATAAACTTACCCATAAATACAACGCAACCATAAGAACATGCATCCTCTTAAGAAAAGAGAAAAAAAAAATTTAATAGTCCTAAACTCTTCACTTCTCATTCCAACATAAGCATATAATTACTTATAAATCTTGACTCCTTAATCGTTTTCACTTTTCAATCTTCATTTCCCATCAACACATTCCATTCCAAAAATTCAAAATATAACACATCTTGCAATAACAATCTAACGTTATCACTTAACATAGCCGCAAAAATCGATGAAAAATCAAAGGCTTATACATCGTTTAGGCATACAACTCCAACTTCTTAATCAACTAACGCTCGCATCACAACATCATACCGCAAAACTCCCATAATACCCTTCAAACATTCAATAGACGATGTTTTCGCTACACCAAAACATACATCATCATCATCAAATTAAAATAAAGTCGTATCGTGACTTAATTTTTCCTCGAGTCTAGACAAAACACAATCTCAAATATTTCAATTATCCCAAGGGCAACACAATCATAACTCATACTGACTCCCATTTAATAATATCAACATAAATTCATTCCTTAACATAACGGCAACCCATTATCACGACAGTTTCTTACACCTCTGACTTTAGCATAAAAAATGCCAAAACACAAAGCCTTCAAATATTTAATTCACTTAAAACACTCCATAACGAAAGATCATCAATATCGGTCTCGCTTCACGTGACCGACAAAATTTCCGTCAAATCACATTATTAATAACATAAAACCATTCCACGACTTAAAATCTCAAATTCACAGAAGTACTAGGTAAACACCTAACTTTTATTAATCACTTTTCTTAAAAATCACAAACATCAAATTATTATCATATTACCGATAAAATCATCAAATACTATCCCTCAGCTTAAGTCTAGGCTATCACCAACCTAGTTCACTTAAACTAAGACTCTGATACCATCTGTAACACCTCGGTTTCCAAAAATTTAACTTAAAACCACAAATACAGGAAACCAACCAATAAATATCCAAAAAGAATCGGATTATACAATCTTCCCAGAACCACCTCAAATACAACGACGGAAATAAATAATTCTAACCGCAATAATAAGTTATAACCTGAGATTTAGATCATTACCGATCTATGATCACCCAACTGATAACAAAATACAAACAACCCGATCAATACTAGCGAACCGATATTTGAATCCACTCTCAACTACCTTTTTCCCAAGCTAGCAATCTCAATATAAAATTCACCTGAAATGCATATTTTTTAAAAACAAAAATGAGGGTTAGACCATACGGTCTAGTGAGTAAATCTCTGTCAGATAAATAATTCAGTAAAATCATTTTGAGATAATGTCATAAATCATTTAGTCATAAATTGGCATTCAGACACAACTTCCCTCCCAGGTAACTAACCACAACAGTCGCTTTTAAAAATAACGCACACCCCAATAAGACTGAAGTCGATATCGACAGTGGCTCACTACACAAAACATATCCGCGAGTATAAACACGCACACTCCGATAAGACCGCGATCAATATCGGCAGTGGCTCACCACACGAAACATATTCGCGGGCCAAAAAGATATATAAAACCCCCCTGCGCGGACCATTACAGTCTCACACGCACACGAGATTCTGTTGTGAAAGTCCCTTATTCCCAAGAATATATAATCATCACATGTTTTAAAAATAAACAACATGTATTAAAATTGTATTACAGTTAACGGTAATAATTCAAATATAACAATCTGGTATAACATCGAAATAATAACCATTTGATAATATATGCATTTCAGTTCGAAAATGGTTAAACGAAAACTCACCTTATTAACATTGGTGCCTAAAGTTGTGTCAATCATCGAGGATTTACCATCGAATTGCTATTTTTAAAACTTGATTTCTCGACTTCTTGAATCAACCATTGTTTTGCATATTCATCTTTATAAAACAAGTTTTTTTTGCAATTCCTTCCTAGTGTTGGTTTGATTCAAAGAATATCTCATTTTAGAGAGACTTCCTTTATTCCTTTGATTTTAAAATTCATTTTCTCCATTCAAATATTGCCACATTTCAATTGACACAACACGTGTCAATTTCATCCATCGCATCATTTTGTTATTATTTATTTACATAACATGTCCCTAAGGTTTGGGGTTTATTTTACAAAACTTAATTAAATTTATGGATATACGAAACAACCCCTTGCCTTTTCATTTTATTTGATTACCTTTCAAATTTCGGGATGTTACAAATCACCCCCCTTATAATAAAATTACGATTTTGTTCTTCTAAGAATTGTCCTCTTTATAAACAAACCTTGAACTTGTCATTTTACCTCAAATCAATAATTGGGTTATTACAAACTCTCCCCCTTAACAGAATTCCGTCCCATAATTCATTCAAGCAACCAACAAGGATAACTGGTTAACAAAATTAATTTCAAAATCTTACGACATAATACTGCATTTACGGAACCCCCAATAAACTTTCACACAACCAACCGCTATACTTCTCAAATTATAACTTTTATCCCCACTTGCAACAATCTTTCAAACCAAAACACAAATACTAACAGATTACCACGCTTTTGCTGTGCAACTCTGATTAAACTCACGAATCACCCAAAACATTTGCCGCACTAATACTAATTTAGACCCAACTGCTTTTCACATCAAATGCCCCTAACTCTACACTTTTACTAATCTTTCTCAAAGATGTAAAACATACATTTCCAATATAAGTGTTATTCCCTATTATCAAGTTCTAATTGCTAACAAACACTCAAGATGAGAATTCCAAATCATATGTTATTGAATCCACACTCAAAGATTACAAATTAAAACTTTCTCTCTCTAGACTCTCTCACTAGAAACGTATTCTAATTAGCTCTTCTCTAATCTGCTCTCTCTCTCTCTAATTCGTGTACTGTTTTTTATTACAAAGACAAACAAAGGCTATTTATACCTCACAACAATTACAAGGAAAGTAAAATACTAAAATACAAATGTTGACTTTGACTTTATTAACAAATTAACTTTGACTTTTCATGAGAGTTGACTTTTCTAGCTTTGACTTCTTGATCTTTTTGTCTTCAATCTTAATGATCTTGAATCCAATAAATTTGTGCTCTAACAATCTCCCCCTTTGGATCAAGATCATTACTAAAAGATTTAGCAATGCGATCTTCTCTATTTAAGCTTGATTTGATTAAGCTCCCCTTTTTTAACAATCTTTATCTTCTCTTGTAATCTCCCCTTTTATACAAACACGATATACAAACTCCCCCTTAACACGATGAAATTCTTCTTTGATAAGCTTTGTCTTCAAAAACTTTCAGCAATCTTCCCAACGTCTGATCTTCAAAAATAGTAACAATCTCCCTCAAGATTATAAACAACCCTCTTTCAGACATTGAAAGAAATTATCTTCGTTTACAGCTCTGAATGTTTTCTCCAACTTTCTTCAAATAAACTTTCTCCAAAATCTGCTTGCTTTCGAAATTCTTTGAACTTTCAAATGAAAACTTAAAATAAATCACTCGACAATTTCTTACTTTCAACATAACCACTTATTTCAACATATCAACTTCATTTTCTCATATTGATGATCATTCATCGTTACTTAATCAAAATTTTAACATGATCAAGCACCAAAACCACGATATGTTTGCTAAACTAAGTCTAGAAAAACAGTTCCACTACAGTCCATAATCAAAATATTCAACAATTCTAGCATGCCAGTGTCATCACAAATAACACTAAATGCTTCAAACTACAACAAATTTCTTCATTTTCAAACAGAGTTATCAAACCACTTGCATTCTTTTACACTCGAGAAATATATCAATAATTAAATCAAAGTCTTAAATTTCATACAAGGAATCATTAACCAAGTAAATCTGACATTTTCATGAATGTCCAATCGAAACAAAATAAACTTACCCATAAATACAGCGCAACCATAAGAACATGCATCCTCTTAAGAAAAGAGAAAAAAAAATTAATAGTCCTAAACTCTTCACTTCTCATTCCAACATAAGCATATAATTACTTATAAATCTTGACGCCTTAATCGTTTTCACTTTTCAATCTACATTTCCCATCAAAACATAACATTTCAAAAATTCAAAATATAACACATCTTGCAATAACAATCTAACGTTATCACTTAACATAGCCGCAAAAATCGATGAAAAATCAAAGGCTTATACATCGTTTAGGCATACAACTCCAACTTCTTAATCAACTAACGCTCGCATCACAACATCATACCGCAAAACTCCCATAATACCCTTCAAACATTCAATAGACGATGTTTTCGCTACACCAACACATAAATCATCATCATCAAATTAAAATAAAGTCGTATCGTGACTTGATTTTTCCTCGAGTCTAGACAAAACACAATCTCAAATATTTCAATTATCCCAAGGGCAACACAATCATAACTCATACTGACTCCCATTTAATAATATCAACATAAATTCATTCCTTAACATAACGGCAACCCATTATCACGACAGTTTCTTACACCTCTGACTTTAGCATAAAAAATGCCAAAACACAAAGTCTTCCAATATTTAATTCACTTAAAACACTCCATAACGAAAGATCATCAATATCGGTCTCGCTTCACGTGACCGACAAAATTTCCGTCTAATCACATTATTAATAACATAAAACCATTCCACGACTTAAAATCTCAAATTCACAGAAGTACTAGGTAAACACCTAACTTTTATAAATCACTTTTCTTAAAATTCACAAACATCAAATTATTATCATATTACCGATAAAATCATCAAATACTATCCCTCAGCTTAAGTCTAGGCTATCACCAACCTAGTTCACTTAAACTAAGACTCTGATACCATCTGTAACACCTCGGTTTCCAAAAATTTAACTTAAAACCACAAATACAGAAACCAACCAATAAATATCCGAAAAGAATCGGATAATACAATCTTCCCAGAACCACCTCAAATACAACGACGGAAAGAAATAATTCTAACCGCAATAATAAGTTATAACATGAGATTTAGATCATTACCGATCTATGATCACCCAACTGATAACAAAATACAAACAACCCGATCAATACTAGCAAACCGATATTTGAATCCACTCTCAACTACCATTTTCCCAGGCTAGCAATCTCAATATAAAATTCACCTGAAATGCATATTTTTTAAAAACAAAAATGAGGGTTAGACCATACGGTCTAGTGAATAAATCCCTGTCACATAAATAATTCAGTAAAATCATTTTGAGATAATATCATAAATCATTTAGTCATAAATTGGCATTCAGACACAACTTCCCTCCCAGGTAACAAACCTCCTAGGTAACTAACCACAACAGTCGCTTTTAAAAATAACGCACACCTCAATAAGACCGAAGTCAATATCGGCAGTGGCTCACTACACGAAACATATCCGCGAGTATAAACACGCACACTCCGATAAGACCGCGATCAATATCGGCAGTGGCTCACCACACGAAACATATTCACGGGTCAAAAAGATATATCAAACCCCCCCCCCTGCGCGGACCATTACAGTCTCACACGCACACGAGCTTCTGTTGTGAAAGTCCCTTATTCCCAATAATATATAATCATCACATGTTTTAAAAATAAACAACATGTAATAAAATTGTATTACAATTAACGGTAATAATTCAAATATAACAATCTGGTATAACATCGAAATAATAACCATTTGATAATATATGCATTTCAGTTCGAAAATGGTTAAACGAAAACTCACCTTATTAACAATGGTGCCTAAAGTTGTGTCAATCATTGAGGATTTACCATCGAATTGCTATTTTTAAAACTTGATTTCTCGACTTCTTGAATCAACCATTGTTTTGCATATTCATCTTTATAAAACAAGTTTTTTTTGCAATTCCTTCCTAGTGTTGGTTTGATTCAGAGAATATCTCATTTTAGAGAGACTTCCTTTATTCCTTTGATTTTAAAATTCATTTTCTCCATTCAAATATTGCCACATTTCAATTGACACAACACGTGTCAATTTCATCCACCGCATCATTTTGTTATTATTTATTTACATAACATGTCCCTAAGGTTTGGGGTTTATTTTACAAAACTTAATTAAATTTATGGATATACGAAACAACCCCTTGCCTTTTCATTTTATTTGATTACCTTTCAAATTTCGGGATGTTACAAATCACCCCCCTTATAATAAAATTACGATTTTGTTCTTCTAAGAATTGTCCTCTTTATAAAACAAACCTTGAACTTGTCATTTTACCTCAAATCAATAATTGGGTTATTACAAACTCTCCCCCTTAACAGAATTCCGTCCCATAATTCATTCAAGCAACCAACAAGGATAACTGGTTAACAAAATTGATTTCAAAATCTTACGACATAATACTGCATTTACGGAACCCCCAATAAACTTTCACACAATCAACCGCTATACTTCTCAAATTATAACTTTTATCCCCACCTGCAACAATCTTTCAAACCAAAACACAAATACTAACGGATTGCCACGCTTTTGCTGTGCAACTCTGATTAAATTCACGAATCACCCAAAACATTTGTCGCACTAATACTAATTTAGACTCAACTGCTTTTCACATCAAATGCCCCTAACTCTACACTTTTACTAATCTTTCTCAAAGATGTAAAACATACATTTCCAATATAAGACTTGCTAACAATTGAAAACTTAAAATAAACCACTCGACAATTTCTTACTTTCAACATAACCACTTATTCCAACATATCAACTTCATTTTCTCATATTGATGATCATTCATCGTTACTTAATCAAATTTTTAACATGGTCAAGCACCAAAACCACGATATGTTTGCTAAACTAAGTCTAGAAAAACAGTTCCACTACAATCCATAATCAAAATATTCAATAATTCTAGCATGCCAGTGTCATCACAAATAACACTAAATGTTTCAAACTACAACAAATTTCTTCATTTTCAAACAGAGTTATCAAACCACTTGCATTCTTTTACACTCGAGAAATATATCAATAATTAAATCAAAGTCTTATATTTCATACCGAGAATCGTTAACCAAGTAAATCTGACATTTTCATCAATGTCCAATCGAAACAAAATAAACTTACCCATAAATACAACGCAACCATAAGAACATGCATCCTCATAAGAAAAGAGAAAAAAAAAATTAATAGTCCTAAACTCTTCACTTCTCATTCCAACATAAGCCTATAATTACTTATAAATCTTGACGCCTTAATCGTTTTCACTTTTCAATCTTCATTTCCCATCAAAACATAACATTCCAAAAATTCAAAATATAACACATCTTGCAATAACAATCTAACGTTATCACTTAACATAGCCGCAAAAATCGATGAAAAATCAAAGGCTTATACATCGTTTAGGCATACAACTCCAACTTCTTAATCAACTAATGCTCGCATCACAACATCATACCGCAAAACTCCCATAATACCCTTCAAACATTAAATAAACGATGTTTTCGCTACACCAAAACATACATCATCATCAAATTAAAATAAAGTCGTATCGTGACTTAATTTTTCCTCGAGTCTAGACAAAACACAATCTCAAATATTTCAATTATCCCAAGGGCAACACAATCATAACTCATACTGACTCCCATTTAATAATATCAACATAAATTCATTCCTTAACATAACGGCAACCCATTATCACGACAGTTTCTTACACCTCTGACTTTCGCATAAAAATGCCAAAACACAAAGTCTTCAAATATTTAATTCACTTAAAACACTCCATAACGAAAGATCATCAATATCGGTCTCGCTTCACGTGACCGACAAAATTTCCGTCTAATCACATTATTAATAACATAAAACCATTCCACGACTTAAAATCTCAAATTCACAGAAGTACTAGGTAAACACCTAACTTTTATAAATCACTTTTCTTAAAATTCACAAACATCAAATTATTATCATATTACCGATAAAATCATCAAATATTATCGCTCAGCTTAAGTCTAGGCTATCACCAACCTAGTTCACTTAAACTAAGACTCTGATACCATCTGTAACACCTCGGTTTCCAAAAATTTAACTTAAAACCACAAATACAGGAAATCAACCAATAAATATCCGAAAAGAATCGGATAATACAATCTTCCCAGAACCACCTCAAATACAACGACAGAAAGAAATAATTCTAACCGCAATAATAAGTTATAACCGGAGATTTAGATCATTACCGATCTATGATCACCCAACTGATAACAAAATACAAACAACCCGATCAATACTAGCGAACCGATATTTGAATCCACTCTCAACTACCTTTTTCCCAGGCTAGCAATCTCAATATAAAATTCACCTGAAATGCATATGTTTTAAAAATAAAAATGAGGGTTAGACCATACGGTCTAGTGAGTAAATCCCTGTCAGATAAATAATTCAGTAAAATCATTTTGAGATAATGTCATAAATCATTTAGTCATAAATTGGCATTCAGACACAACTTCCCTCCCAGGTAACTAACCACAACAGTCGCTTTTAAAAATAACGCACACCCCAATAAGACCGAAGTCGATATCGACAGTGGCTCACTACACGAAACATATCCGCGAGTATAAACACGCACACTCCGATAAGACCGCGATCAATATCGGCAGTGGCTCACCACACGAAACATATTCGCGGGCCAAAAAGATATATATATATATATATATATATATATATATATATATATATATATATATATATATATATATATATATATATAAACCTCCTGCGCGGACCATTACAGTCTCACACGCACACGAGCTTCTGTTGTGAAAGTTCCTTATTCCCAGGAATATATAATCACCACATGTTTTAAAAATAAACAACATGTAATAAAACTGTATTACAGTTAACGGTAATAATTCAAAAAATGGTTAAACGAAAACTCACCTTATTAACATTGGTGCCTAAAGTTGTGTCAATCATCGAGGATTTACTCTCGAATTGTTGTTTTTAAAACTTGATTTCTCGACTTCTTGAATCAACCATTGTTTTGCGTCATTCATCTTTATAAAACAAATTTTTGTTGCACTTCCTTCCTAGTGTTGGTTTGATTCAGAGAATATCTCATTTTAAAGAGACTTCCTTTATTCCTTTGATTTTAAAATTCATTTTCTCCATTCAAATATTGCCACATTTCAATTGACACAACACGTGTCAATTTCATCCACCGCATCATTTTGTTATTATTTATTTACATAACATGTCCTTAAGGTTTGGGGTTTATTTTACAAAACTTAATTAAATTTATGGATATACGAAACAACCCCTTGCCTTTACATTTTATTTGATTAACTTTCAAATTTCGGGATGTTAAAAATCATCCCCCTTATAATAAAATTACGATTTTGATCTTCTAAGAATTGTCCTCTTTATAAAACAAACCTTGAACTTGTCATTTTACCTAAAATCAATAATCGGGTTATTACAGTATCAAGAAATGATCGATCTATGGGGAGATGATATAGAATGAAAAAGCAGTTCATGGAGGTGACAGTTTAAAGAAGTAAAAGCAATGTGAAAGTTCAAGTTCAGTGATATGGGGAGAACATCAAACTTGAGTTGACAGCATGTGAGCTATTTCAAGATTTCAAGAATGTTTGTTGAAATTTACAGAAAATTTCTTTGAAAATGTTTTTCTAATGCAAAGTGAGCAAAATCTGAAGATAATTTCTTTTCCAAAGACTATAAGAGGTTATTATAAATTTTGGGGAGATTGTTAAAGTTCTTAAAGAAGATAATCACAGACTTTCGGAAGATTGTTCAAAAACAGAAGACATTCCAAAGAAAAGGGGAGATTGTCAAAGATTTTGAAAAGATTCTTAAAGAGAAGAAAGGGGAAGATTGACTTTGAACAAATTTACCCAAAGGGGGAGATTGATTAACAAAGGAGGTGTTTACTAGTTTTCATATCAAAAGGGAGATTATTCTTTGATGCTAAATTTTTTTTGAAGATGATCTTGAATCCAAAGGGGGAGATTGTTAATGCATAGATGTTGGATCCAAGATCATTGAGATTGTAAGTCAAAGCCTTCAAAGTCAAATCTTCTTAAAGAGAAAAGTCAAAGCAAGTCAAAGGGTTAGTTTAGCTTGTTAGTTAGCTTGTTTACTTTTGTCTTTGTAATTGTAGGAGGTATAAATACATTTTGTGTTAGTAGAATCATTAAGCACTATTACAGAGAGAATCTAGTGAGAGAAATATTTGTATTGAGATGATTTGTAATCTGTCGAATTGAGATTTATGGAAATGGCATTTGGCATCAAATCTTGTTGTTAATCTTGTTTGATTTGCACATATTGGGACACACATACATGATGTGAGAGGTGATGGAAATTGTGGATTCCGAACAATAACTGTATTTTTCGGTCTTTATGAAGATACATAACCCACAATTCGGTTTAACTTGATGGAAGAGTTAGATACACACAAGACATAATACATCAACGCTTTTGAAGGTCAACATTGGAATATTGCTTACAACAGTTTAAATTTGTTTTGATCTATCAAGATGCACCTGTTAAACACTGGATGACAATCCCTGAAATAGGTATCTTGATTGCTTCAAAGTATAATTGTTACTTCAATTATGCTCCTTATATTAACAAATATACATTAATTTAATAATACTATTTTTTTACTTTTTGAAAAAAAAAAAACAAAAATAAACAAATGACGTGATTTACATATGTATATAATAAAATAATGTAGATGGAGCTTCTCACACGTAGGGAGAAAAAAAATTAATGTAAGGAGCCAATCTACTAAGTCCATTAGAGTGAAGTTATACATATATATATATATATATATATATATATATATATATATATATATATATAAATGGGCTAAATGCATGAAATAACAACATACTTTTATATATTTTCTTATTATAGCATTGTACTTTCATTTTTCTCTTGTTACAATATTGTACTTTCAAATTATTTTCTTATTAGAATATTGTACTTTGAAAACTTACCCATTATAACAATGGATAAATTGTTACCTTTTAAACCGTTTAATCCACCCACTACACAAAAAAAATGACTTTCACTGTCGGTGAAAGTCGGATCCGTAGGTAACCTCTGTTGGATTAAACATTGTCGGCGATGGTATCATCGACGAAGTTACCGACGGATCTGTCGGTAATCCGTCTGTAATACTTCGTGGGATTTACTCATTTTTCTAGTAGTGACCTTTTTTTTGCTTACATGGTTAAATGAAGTGATGTGGAACTAGCTAGGGAGCCAATCTAGCAAGTCCATTAGAGTGAAGGGTTTATATATATATATATATATATATATATATATATATATATATATATATATATATATATATATATATTGGCTCTCTATAATAATTAAATGGGCTAAATGCATGAAATAACAACATACTTTTATAAAATTTCTTATTATAGCATTGTACTTTCATTTTTTTTCTTATTACAACATTGAACTTTCAAATTATTTCTTATTAGGACATCGTACTTTGAAAACTTACTTATTATAACAATGGATAACTTGTTACCTTTTAAACCGTTTAATCCACCCACTACAAAAAAAAAGACTTTCACCGTCGGTGAAAGTCGGATCTATCAGTAACCTCTGTCGGATTAAACATTGTCAGCGATGGTATCACCAACAGAGTTACCGACAGATCCTTCGGTAAAATTCGGATCCATCGGTAATCCGTCTGTAATATTTCGTGGGATTTGCTCATTTTTCTAGTAGTGACATTTTTTTTGCTTACATGGCTAAATGAAGTGATGTGAATGACACGTGATTCTGATTACGTGACATAAATAAAAAATCTCTTTCAAGTTTTTAATAATTCCTCACTTCCCCTCCCAATTATTTATATCCTACCCAGAGGTTTTTATCACTCTTTAATTAAAAAATCATTTCAAATCTTTTTCACTATTATTAATTTGTTGCAGATTAAATAATCTAGAGTGACATATTTTTTAAACAAATATGATATATTTTTTTCAAAATAAATAATTTATTTGTAGTAAAACGTAAAACTTATTATTTTTATTATTCAAAAATACATATCAAAAGTTAGCTATATAAAATATGTTTTACAAATCTTTTTTATATTATCAAAATAATAAATAATTTAGAAAATTTCTAATTAATTTAATATATTTATTACACAATACGTCAAGTTATTTTTTTTAAAACAAATCTATTATTTTCAAGATATATACTCTGTTTGTAAAAAACTAACAATTCTTATTTTCATTGTTTAAAAAATACATTTTTGTTTGACATTTTCATGGAAGATTAGTGAGATAAATTGTGATTTACAAGTCTTCTTAATATTGTTATATGAATGAGTAACTTAGATTCTTTTAATTAATATAATATATTTATTAAATAATATGTAAAAGTAAAATTATTGAAAGCATTGCCAATGAGGTGGTAGCCTAGCGGGTGGAGGCTCTGGGTCTAATGTTGAGTAAGCACTAGGTTCAGGGTTTGAATCCTGCGAAGCTCTCTCAAAGGCATCGAAGGGGATTAGTCGGGTCGGCCCCGAATGGGATCCCGGATACCCCGAATCGTGTATTGCATACCGTTCAAAAAAAAAATTATTGAAAGCATTATAACGTTGTAATAAGAAATGTCACATAAGCCATATGCTACATGTGGACAATGACAATGGCATGGAAACTTGTGTCATGTAATCTTAATTCAAATCAAAACGTTACTCATTGTTATAATAGGTAATTTTTCAAATTACAACGCCTTAATAAAAAAATAAAGTGAAAATATGTTGTTGTAATAAGAAAAAAAAAGTACAATGCTATAATAAATAAAAGAGTAAACTACGCTTTTAGTCCCTATGGTTTGATGCTTATAATGATTTTCGTCTCTGGTCTTTTAAAACTGCTTTTTTAGTCCTTGTGGTTTTTATTTGCTTCTATTTCCCTCCCTCCAATTTTATTAATATTAAATGTTAATTCATTTAAAAATTAAATAAACAAATTACATATTTGGTCCTTGTAGTATATAAAATTTTACATTTTTATCCTAATTTATATTTTTTTTACTTTTTCTTTATTTATTGTATTTCATCATATTAATTATATTGTATATTTTCATAATTATTACAACTTTAATTATAAAAATAATCAAATAATTTCATTAAAAATATTGATAAATACATGATATTTTTTTCAAAGTTTTAGGTTTAAATCTCCTAAAATTAATATTTTTTTATCTATTGATTTATTAAAGCTATTTCTTATTTTAAATTATCATTGAAAAAAGTTTAATAAAATTCGAGAAAAAATAGTACTATTTTATAACAACTGGTTGTTTTTTGTTAAATGCAATTTACTATTTACTCCACAATTCTAAATTCTAATTTAATCTTTATTTTTTTTATTAATTAATCAAATTTGTTTAATATTTAAATAAGACATACACACATAAACACACACACACACACCATTTTAAATTAGGTTATATATTAAAAACAAAAAATAAGAAAATAAAAGGATAAGAAGATTTCAATATGTTGTTATAAAAATCATGCAATGGGTTATTACGTGCCTCAAAATTAACGTGACATCAAACACAAGCATTATTTAAAACCTTTATGTATATATATATATATATATAGAGAGAGAGAGAGAGAGGGGGGGGGGATCAAACGGAGAGCAATACCTATTTAAAATGAACACGGCAACGGCAAATCACATACAAAATATAAGTGATTTTACATGTGATTTCCGCGATCTTAAGTTGCGGCAAAAGTCGCTCGCATACTTTGATTTTGTACGACTTCCCCGCTAATGTAAAATCACTTATAATTTTGTATGTGATTTGCCATTCTTGTGTTCTTTTAAATAGATATTGTTAACCATCAGGCCTTTGGCCTGGTGGCCAGCCTTACTCCGTAAACGCCTCCTACTTGGTTTTGAAACGCAAGTGTTCGAGCCTCGGGGGGGACAGGGGGCCTTTTCCGGTGCATATCTACGAGGCTAGGATATGTAGGGCCCACAAAAGTGGGCCACGTGGCCATAGGTCCGCGCCAGTAAACCTTTTTAAATAGATATCGTTCTCGTTTGAACCCGATTCTCTCTCTCTATATATATATTGTAACACCCCGAATTTTCGTTGTAATATTCCTAACGTTAAACTTTTAGCCTTGTTTATCGTTAAATATGGTATTCTTGTGTTTAGCTTTTGTCGCTAGCACCGCGTTTTGTAGCAAGTTTGAGTATTTAGGTTTTGGTAGAGTTGGTAAGTCACAGGGACTTACGCGGAGGGACTTACGCGGGTTACACTGCGGCTTGCAAGCCGCGGCACAAGCCGCGTAATCCACTGTCCGTTTCCATTTCAGGAACACGGGCGACTTATGACGCGACTTAAGGTCGCGGCATAACTCGCAAGACCCCCCTGATCGCCCAAGTACAGGTCCTTTCCTCATTTTCTCATTTATGTTTCTCACCTACCTTTTCCCTCTCTCTCTAAACCCTCATAACTCTCCTCATCCGAAGCTAGGGTTTCACCAACCTAAATTTGCTTCATTTATTGTTAGAAGTAGAGTATAGAAATCAAGGTTTCAAGTTTGAGCATTGAAGTCTCCACCTCCATTGTTGTCTTCTCCAAGGTTCAATCTAGGGTTTGGGTTTTCTCCAAAAACCCACTTGGTGAGTTCCTACTATCATTTTCTAAAAACTTATACATATCGAAGCTACATTTTGAACACCTATATATCTCCTTGGTTTTGGATTAAAGTTTATTACATTTTGACCTAACTTGAGTTTTAGGAGATTCTAGGGTTTTCACTCATTCTTTTTAACTAAAATAAATGGTTCCATCGTTTATGAGGTAAAGGGAGTTTACTTACATTTTTATGTGAGTTACTTGAAGGAATGTATATAATGTCATTTTTATGATTTTCATTCTTATCAGCAGTTAAACTTGAAAATGCATTTTGGGATATAAATGTTGTTGAAGGCTATATGTTTAGCTTTGATTAGTCCAGGGTCGTCCCTAGGGGAGGGCGGGTCGGGCGTACGCCCAGGGCCCAAAAGAAATAGGGGCCTAATTATTTTAGTATATACTATATATTAGTAGTTAAAAAAATTGTAAATAAAAAAGACAAAAAATAGTATATAATAGGATCTAAAAAGAATTTAACATTATATTAAGGGCTAAAACATGTATTAATTAATAACATTAGACAAGAAAATTTGTAAAAAGTTACTTAGTATTTCATTTTATAGTATTGCTTATTGTTTCTCTAAGTTTTTTTTTAATCTAGTACTAATATTTAAAAACTATTTTTGCCTATAATCCTTGATATATATTCAATAACTCATCTTCCACGTACTCTTTTTCATTATTCCATCCACATGAATTTTATGATTGTGTTAGAATGTAGTATATATTTTTTGTTATTAGCTAGGAAAACTCCTAACTTTTGAAAACAGTTACCAAAGTATATGAGATGACCAACATATATCTATATTTAGGATTTCAAAGACACTTATTTTTTCATACATTATTGACTCCTTATTACCTATAACTAACAAATTTGATTAATTAATAAAAATGACAAATTTGATGTATGAACTTTATATATATATATATATATATATATATATATATATATATATGTGTGTGTGTGTGTGTGTTTTAATAAATACTAACAAATTTGATTAATTAATAAAAATTAATACACGTTTTATTAAAGTATATATATATATACTTTAAAAAATAAACACAATTATTAGGTAATAAACACACACACACACACATATATATATATATATATATATATATATATATATGTGTGTGTGTTTTTTTTTTTAAATACTAACAAATTTGATTAATTAATAAAAATAAAGTTTAAAAGAAAATATGAAATAATGGGAGTAAGTGAATTTACCAATAAACAACCGGTTGTTATAAAATAAGATTTTTTTTCTCGAAATTTATTAAACTTTTTTTCAATGGTAATTTAAAATAAATAAAAAACTTTAATAAATCAACATAAAAAAATATTAATTTTAAGAGATCTAAATCTAAAGCTTTGAAAAAAGTTTCTTGTATTTATTAATATTTTTAATGAAATTATTTGATTATTTTTAGAATTAAAATAATAATAATTATGAAAATATACAATATAATTAATAGAAAAATAAATGTCTTGATGAAATAAAATAAATAAAGAAAAAATAAAAAAATGTAAATTAAGATAAAAATGTAAAATTTTATATACCACAAGGACTAAATATGTAATTTGTTTATTTAATTTTTAAATGAATTAACATTTAATATTAATAAAATTGGAGGGAGGGATGAAAATAGAAGCAAATAAAAAGTATAAGAACTAAAAAAACCGTTTTAAAAGACCAGGGACGAAAACCGTTATAAGCATCAAACCACAGGGACTAAAAGCGTAGTTTACTCTAAATAAAACTTCTAAAAATAGGTTGCTATTTTGTAAGGGGGTGTTTGAGATTGCTTATTTGAGGTGCTTATTAACTTATTTCGTTTTCAAACAGCAAATAAGTTGTTTTGAGTGTTTGGATTGGAAACTGCTTATGACTTCTCCACTCCGCTAATAAGCAGTTTTTGATAAGTCATTCTCAAGTGACTTATTTGAAACTCCTTATTAACTTATTTAACCAAATTACATATTTGCCCTTTCTTTCTATAAGTTAATAAACACTTTACAAATAACCATAAGTTAATAAGCACTTTTACAAATAAGCATAAGTTATTTTAAATAAGCAATCCCAAACACCCTTAACCCTAATTAAATAGCCATTACAGTAAACCAATTGGAGATGCTAGTAAATGGGTTTATAATTAACCCTACATTTCAACATACAATACATCAACCATATTAAATTGACATTATAATACAAAACTACCTTGCTATAATTTCTTGCAATTTATTCGATAAAAGTTGACCAATTGTTTAAATTTGTCAAATTAAACTGTAAGGGGGAAAACCTTTGTAAACAATGAACAAACAAATGAGCCAGGCTTAACCAATTTTACTGAGATCTCCAAAGCTTGGCCCTTTCGAACCCATTTTTGCAGTAATGATAGTCTTGTAAAGTCTTATCGATCTCAGCTTGGGTGTTCATCACAAAAGGCCCATACTGAACCACCGGCTCGTTTATCGGCTGCCCTCCGATCAGCACGAATCTCAACGGTTTCGACCCGTGGTTCCATATGCTTAGACCATCTCCGGGGCTCAACACGACAGCATGATGAGCCGATATCGGTGATGAATCCATGGACCCGAACACCCCTTCTCCGTCAAGAACGTACACAAACGAATTCCAAGATTCGGGGATGGATTGGTGCATTTGGGCACCTGGGGTTAGAGTGAAATCGAGGAACATTGTGGGAGTTCGAGTGTAAACCGGAGATTTGACACCCATCGACTCTCCTGCGATGATCGTAACCTTCACACCGTCCCTTTCGGCTCTCTGAATGTCCTCATTTAACAATTCTTGATAATTTGGTTCGACCCTGCATTTCAAAGGTCAGTATAGTATAAATACACAAAAATATAAACATCGTTTTGTGTATTTTACTGTTTTCCGTATGTTAGAGTCCTAACACAGCTAAGACTTGAATAATTTATTCTCTATATATGTTAGAACATCCCTTCTTTCTTTCCATGAGCACGGATACTTTGGAGAGTAACATGAGGGTTCCATGATGATATCAGAGTGAATGAAGGTATATATATACTACGTACTCTAGGGACTCGATATTTCAGAACAATTTGTGCAAGCCTAGCCTTCATTGAAGGGGTGTGTTAAAGCCCCACGATATATATATATATATATGTACATGTATATATATGTACATGTATATATATATGTACATGTATATATATATGTTTCCCAAATAATTAAACAAGAAGAAATAATACGATTGTTACATTTTGTCTTTGGAGGAAAGATTGATCCACAGTTGCAAGCCCTTTTGGGCACCTGAGCCTGCAGGCATCTCTGAGTGAATGATTCCTCTTCCTGCTGTCATCCACTGTTGTACCCAAAATACACACGGTTCAGCACCCTTAAAACACTCTAAGTAGTTGTTTGGAATAATATTAATTAAGGGACCTAGCTAGCTAACAAGTTCTGTTGAGAAATCTAATACATAGGTAAAAAGAAACATACATATATACATATATATATATATATATATATTGTCTTATTAGGTTTTTTTATATGACATTTCTAAAAGATGTTCTATGACAATTAATTTATTTTTTGTGTCATTGTCCAACTTCATTATTAATAGATTAATCTGTTAGATTGCTTAAATTTGTCCTAACAACTTAATCGCTACGGTAGTTGATCTAAAAGACTCAAGTGACTTCTCATCAATATATATATATACCTGAACATCACCAGCTCTGATGGTACCCTTATGGCCAGCAAAATCTTGATGGGTAAAAGCTCCCTAATTAAAATTAACAATTGCATGTTAATATCTTTAAATCACAAAAGATGAATGAAAAATTAAACAAGGTATTGCAAATTAATGGGTACCTCTAGCATGTAAGTAACAGTCTCAAATCCTGTATAAAAAGACAAGAATCAATTAAATAGGTTAAATTATGGAAAAATGTTTAATCGCGTTTAAATGAACAAACATATTAAGGAGACTTTTAAACCAAATTGAAACTTAATAATTTAGAAGAATGAAAGTTTACCAAATATTCACTTTATTTTTAATTTAAAACAAACAATATAATGCAGCTGATATTAATCAACCAATAGTATTGAAGTTTAATACTGTATTAATTACTTGTAACTTTTATATTTTTTTTACTTGTATCTTTTTAGTGATGTAAAACTCGTAACCTGATTTAGATAATTGTAAAAGTTTAAATGTCAAATAAAAGATAATATTATTTTAATATTCTCATAGATAGATGAAGTTAAATATATTATTATTTCATACAAAATTTATCTAAAATTTTTATTATGGAGATGTTCTATTTGAAGAAGGAGATGTTCTTTATAGAGTCAAAGAATTTGTATGAAGATGAAGATGTTGTAGGGGGGAGTGGAAATGGAAGATGGAGATGTTCTATATGAAGATGAAGATGTTGCACTATTGGACTATGATGTTTTTTTTATTTTCTTTTTTCTTTTTCAATCTCCAAGGAAGATGAAGATGAAGATGAAGATGAAGGGATGGGATGGGATGGAGTAGAGTTGGGGTCTGTTTGTTAGCAGCTTAATGAGGCTCACAGCTTTTTCAGTCAGCTATATATGACTGTTTGGTAGTGTCTTGATGATATAAAAAATGACTTATTCAGTAAGATTTCAAGGGGGAGCTTTATGCAGAAAGCAAAGTTTTTTCCAAACTAGTCCCTCTCATTAAAAAACACGTTCCTTCCATATATGAAAAAACTCTTTCAAATAAAAACCTTCTAAATCTATACAGACAGATTAATCCACACAGACAACTTTATCCATACAGAACTTAGTGGAAAACCAACAAAAACAACCCCTTGGTGGATGGTGATTTTTACCTTTTTTTTTAATAATTATTTTAATTCAAGAAATCTATAATGGATTAAAAATAATGATTCGTCTTCTACCCTAGTTTGATTATCAGTTCCATTTTCCATTTTCATTCTTTGAAACGAATCAAACGTCCCCTAAATTTAATAAATAAATCTTCACAATGAATAGCTGTTGTAAATAAATATAATTTTTTTAAGATTTTAAGTGTTATTTTTTTATTTTGAAAAGTTTATAAATAATTGTTGGAGATGTCTAAAATATGAGGAGACCCTACCTCTATCTCTAAAGCTAGAATGACTCTTCATATAAAATACCCAACTTAAAAAATATGATTTCACAATAAAGACTTAGTTGTAAAAGCTAATCAAAAGTTTCCAATAAATAAAAGAGAAAACATAAATAGTAGAAAATAAGAAAAACATGTTAAACATAATGTTTTCTACTTGATAGTTAAGGTTTTTGGAATATATTATAAAATAAGTTGGTAATTCTGGTTGAAATACAATATGCTCATTCAACAATTTGTATTTCTATATAAATAAGAATAGAAATTATATCTTTATTAAAGTGGGATAAAAAAAAATATATATATATATATATATATATATATATATATATATTTCAGGACAAGTTCCATAAATCCCTTGTTATAAGAACAAGTTATTTCTTTTTTCTTTTTGGAAAAAGTCTAATCAAAGGGAGAGTTAGAAATTTTTTTAGGGGGTGTCAAAAAAATGTAAGAAAATTCATGGTTTCAAGGTTAAGAAACCCCTTTTAGTATATATATTTTTTAATAAATAGTGATTCCATTTTTCAAATAAATTCTTTATGATATTATAAAACGACCATTATATATTTCAACTCATTTCATTATGGTTTTGATAAGATACGTCTAATCCTTAACAAAAGTTAACTTAGGGGTTGTTTGGCGATTGCTGAACGGTTTGGTGTAGAATGATTAAGAGACTCTTATTATTTATTTTTAAGTATATAATAATTATATACGACAAATATAACAAACAAACTTACACACCCTCTTTATCTCTGATCAGGTTTGAACCCTTGACCTCCTTGAAGAACAAAGGCTCCAATACCGCTAGGCCAAAAGCTCTTTGGTGATTAAGAGGCTCTTATGATATAGTGCAAAATGTGATATGATTGTTTGGTAATTGTTCACAATGAAATTCAAATCATTCAGAGGGTTTTTGAACCATTAAGAGGTAGATTTTTTTTTTGCCAAACAGAATTAACCTTTTAGCGATTTAGAGGTTGCCTCTTAATGGAACTATTAAGAGGTAAACAAACAGTCTCTTATAATCATTAAATTCATATATATAGTTCGACTTTCTCTCTATGAACTATTTATAGAACCCTTTTCCTATCTCATAATTAAAGATTAAATAGAAAAGTAATATTTTACTTTTGAAAAAAGAACATTTATTTTGAGATAAATTAAAACAAATTAAAATATAAACACTGTTTTTAAGACATAGGATAAAAACATAGGGACCGATAAAAACTAAAACAGAAATATAAACGTTGTTTTTAAGACATGAGGACGGGTAAACTAATGACGTAGTTGGTCTATTAAAAAAAATAGTAATAAATTACAAACCACACGGACAAAAACTGTAATTTTGGAAACAAAAAGACTAAACACTGTGTTCTCTAATCTGGAGAGAAAAGAAAAGAAATTGACGGAAAAGAAAGGGAGAGAAAAGAAAGGAAAGGAAAATATTTTTTTTATTTGTGTTCTCGAAATGAAAGAAAAGAAAATAGTTTTTCATGTTCTTGAACAGGAGAGAAAGGGAAGAAAATACGTCATTTTTACAAATATACCCTTATAAAAATATATTCTTTATAATGAAAGATTAGGTAGTTTTGTAATTTTAATTATTTCGGTAATTTTTTTAAATATTTTTAATTTATTTCCTTTCCTTTCTTTCTCTTTCCTCCCACATTTGGGAGGAAAGTTATCAATTATTTATTTCCGTTTCTTTTCTTTTCCTTTCTCTCATAAAAAAGTTTCGAGAACACGAGTTTTTTTTTACTTTCCTTCCCTTTCTCTCATTTTCCTTTCCTTTCCTTCGTTAAATGAGTTTCGAGAACACAGCGAAAACGTCCCAATATTTAGAGCCTCTTCAACAACTTTTCTATAATTTCTCTAAAATAAAGAACCAAAAGTGAAAATTTCTAAAAGATATTACATTCAACTCCAACATATTTGCTATTTTAGAAATTTTAAAACTTATAATATTCTCTAATTTATTATTCCAATACATTTAAAAAAAAACTTAATATAAAATGATAAAGGTTAAATCTCATTAGTGAGAATGAATAATTTTTTCATTGTTTTTTATTGTAGCAAACAAGATAGCAATACTGATGGAAATATATAAAAAATAAAAACCCAATTTTTTCTATTTTAACAATACTATGCTATTAGCAAATCATAGGAACAGAAAAACGTAGTTTTTACTCTATAACTCAAATTTGATCGATGATGACATAAATAGTTTAAAATTGCCGACTCCAGCAAGAGTCAAAGAAGAAAGAATCATACCTCGATGGGGATGATCAGGGAATCCAGCTGGGGCTGAAACTGCACAAACAAATAGAAAAGCAAATGACTGAAACTTATTCCACAATCAAGAACAAAAAACTTTGGAAATCTGAATCATAAATTTGATTTCATGTAATCGATAGCCGATGAAAAACAAAAAAGAACACAAAGAAGTACCAGAAAATTCATCTAACATAAGAAAAGGATCCAGAGACTTCAATTCCGGCCTGCAAAAGAAACCACAAATCGGGAATTTGTACGGAAACCGATTGATTGATTGATTATAAAAGTACAAGGTTTAATTAATTTAATTACCTTCCGATACTTCTCCTAACAATTGCGCCGTCGCCTTCGCTCTGGCTCTTCGCCAACACCTTCTTGGCGACCAATCTGGGTGCACTGATCTCTGACGATGTGGTCATCGGGAGTTTGTTGCCGGAAAACACCGCAAATGGTGGTGTTGTTATAATGCTAGATCTAAACAATCTCATGTATTTCTTCTAGACTTGAATTGGGGTTTGTTCTCCGTGTGTGTGTATATATATAGTGTTTGTGGGTGTTTGACTTTAGAAATATTATTGGCTGGAGGGTGGAGTCGTGGAAGAATTAGGTGTCCACTCATTGTGACCACCATTTTGTTCCTTTCCCAATATCATTACATCGGCATCACGCACGTTACTCATCATCAACAATATTGAGGAGTATCTCTAACAATTTTCCTATAATTTCTTTAAAATAGAGAATTAAAAGTGAAATTTTTTAAAAATTATTACATTCAGTTCCAACAGATTACCAACCTAATGCACTTTTAAAAAAACTTAATATAAAATTAAATCTCATTGGTGGGATTGAATAAAATAATCATTTCTCTCTCCTACCATCAAGTTTTAGAGAATTCTCTAAACTTGGAAAATTTTCAAGTTTTTTCTATTATAGCAAACAAGATAGCAAAGCTGTTGAAGAGGTTTATAGAACAAAAACTTAATTTTTTTTTATTTTAGCAAAGCTGCTGAAGATGTTCTAATACCTTCTGCAAAATCAAGAAAATAAAGATTACATGGATTTTGAGCAATAATTTTGCTTTAACAGCTTTTCAAAACTATCCCCGAAATAGAAAAAGTCAAAGAAAGAAGAAGTTTTTCTCCAAATATAAAGATAACCCAAAAAATGATTACCAAAAGAGAGAAACTATTTTTCTTTATATCTCACGAATGAGAAACTTTGAAATAAAATGTTTATGTTGGTCTCGAATGTGCTTAACAAGTTTGTAGAAGGGGGAGAGGGGTTGAATACAAACACAAAATTTTAAAGTTTAATAAATTGTTTATTGATAAATCAAAACACAATTTACAAGTTTGTTGCGGAATAAGATTAAGTAAAATCTAATCTAAACAAACTTAAGAAACACTAAGAAGGTTGCACTAGAGATAGAGAATAGGGGATTGGGAGAATATAGAAAACAAGGGTTTCTATATTTTTAGAAAGATGAAGGCAACTCTCAGATGGAGTGTTGTTCTTTCTATTTATACCCTATGCATTAAATGCATGACAGAGTACTTTACACGTGTCCTTCATTGATTGGTTGCTAGAGTCTGACTTTAGGAGACATGCTTTTGGCCGCATTGATGAACAATGTAGTTGACAGAGTTGTTGTACGAATTGCTGCAAAGGTATCTTTATTTTGACAATCATACCATGTGTGCAAGGATAAGACAAAAGAGACTTGAGGCATAAGCTAAGTGATCATCAATCGCTGAATATATCTTCATTCAGAGATATAAAGAAGTTCAGCTATCGCTGAGGCTTTTCCTCAGATTTCTTCGCGTGTGTAGATTCGTCTTGGCTTCACTGATATCCGCATCAGGTCATGAGTAGACTTATCTTTGTTCAACAGCTTTTTCTTCGATTCAACAGTGAACATCTTTGTCGCGAAACTTGTCTTCTGGGATTACGTCTAACTGTTTACATTAGAAAACATCAGCGATACTGAATATACTCAGTATTAGATCGATGATAGTAAAACAGAATTACATATGAATGTTTACAAGAGAGATCATCAGTGATAACTAAACAGACTCAGTATGATCGCTAATTGTAAGTCCAGATTTCAAGCCATTACATTCAATTCACACAAATCAATATAAAATGTAGAGAGAGAAATAAGAAGTCGTATATCTCTTAGTGCTGAATGATTACAATGCTCTCACAAGATTCAAGGACTCTTCTCTCACAGCACATACAAGCTATTTATATGAACTACAAACACTCAAAAGCTAGAAACTCTCAAAGACAAGAAAATCTCAAAGACTTAAAAGTCAAAGTCAAACTTTCAAAGTCAAACAATTGATCTAAACATAAAATACATTTACAATCTCCCCCTTTTAGATCAATTGAGCAAAAGATCTATGTACCCCATCTTGAGTAGCTTCCTTGTCTGATTCCGAGCAACGATTCAAAAATCCTTATTCCTCGTCTGAAATGAAGTTTATCATCTAAAGCATCCAACACTCGGATCAAAGCAAGTTTGTTAAATTTACCAAGACCTTTTTCTCCTTTATTGACTTTCTTTTCATTCTCTTTAAACTTTCGATTAAGCTGGAGTCTGGCAACTTTAATTGTTCCATCTGAAAACTTGGATAACTCTGATATCCTCATGAATCTTTTCTTGTTCTCCCCATTCTTGTATACTACTCCAAGCTCAGGATGATCAATGATTCCAAATCCAAGTTAGGCTTTGTCATATTCACCCTCTTTTGATTGGTTTCTATAGCAAGCTGAAAATCATAACAATAAGTGTAATTAACATGTATTCTCATGAACCTCTTGACAACTTCTAAGGCAAAGATAATGTTTTCTGGATGGATGGTCATGTTTCTGAATAAGTGGTAGAGATATTCAATATCGTCCACATCCAGATGAGAGAAATCAACTTCAATAAATTCACAGTGAGTCAGATCCCTTCTTTGCACATAAAACACTGGATACCAGATCTTTCTATGAAACTTTCTCATTCTGACTTCTTTAACTGTGACAATCCCCGATTTGTTCTTTACGTACTTCTCTGCCTTTCTTTCCCAAGTAATCAATCTTGCATATTCCTCCTATATCTCCCATGGTAAATGAGAAACACCCAAAACCTTGTGAATGTCTAACTCCTTGATCCTGTGCACAAAGATTTTCTTCTTCTCCTCTTCCAGAAAAGGTACTCTCAGAGCATTCCTCATATGTTTAATTTGGGCATCAGTAGGTATAAGAGTTCCTTCAGGTAACTCTGAGGGTCCAACTTGGGCTTCAACTGGGTTAGAAGGAAAATAGGCTTCAGGTTCGGCTTCAGGATTAGTTTCAGACAGGTTGGTTATCAGGTATTGGGCTTGGGATTCTGTTTGGGCTAGGAAGGTTTACAGGGCTAGGAATTCAATTTGGGCTAGGGATATTTTCTGGGCTAAGGATAGGTTGGTTAATTGGGCTTCGAATGTTTAGTGGTTGTTCAGTAGGTTCAGAGAGGTTTCTTTCTTTGAAGGAAGGTATTTCTGGTGGAGTTTTGGTAGTTTCTGGAATCTCATGTTGCACAACACTCAATTGGATGTCATCTGGTGTGCCCGTCAGGATATCAAGGATGTTCTCATTACCCTCTTCATCTGATCCCATCAAACCTTCTCTTTCTTCCTCCTTCAATTTCCAAAAGTTCTCATATTTCTCATTGGCAGTCTCTTCTTCATCAGATGAAAGATTTACTATATCAATATCCAGCATCCCAGTAAGCATCATAATCTCATCCCTTGTAGCAACCTTAGGCTTTGCAACCCTCGGTTCTACCTCCTCATTAACATACAATACTATCTCAGTCCTTTCTCCTTCATCAACCTGCTCATCAGCTCTTACATCAGTCATAACTATATCTTCTCCTTCTTGAGTATCAACCTGAGCAAGTTCAGTGTCAATGGCAGTTCTTTGTCTCTTACTCATCTCCCCCTCATGATCTTGATCAGAATCACGATCATGTCTTCTTCTGATAACTGCCTGAACTTTACAAGATTCCTGAATTGCTTTGGTTAATTCTTGAAGATTCTGTATAATTTCAGACTTGAAAGAATGAAATTCTGCAGCAGTCACATAATCTGAAGGTACCTGATGTTGTTGTGATTTCAACAAAACAATCAAATCAGCTTCAAACTCATCAGTTGAAAGAATGAAATTCTCACGCGAGTTTTCACGCAGATAAACCCATGTCAAAACCTGTCTGCATGCCCCAAAGTCGCCCCAAACACTCGCCCAGTTCTTTTCATTTTTCATGTCTGATCACTGTTTTGGCCACAACTTCTTCGTTTTAGCTCCGATTTTGCTCCGGAAAGAACCGTTGGACTCGTAATTGAATACTTCATCCAAAATGAGTATAAAATCTAGGATTCAAGCCCAAAATACTAATTCTTATGTTAGGACACAGTCTCATTGGATTCAAGATCATCCAAAACGAATATCGCAATCTGAAGTTAATGCTGACAAGTCGACTCTCAACAATAGTCTAGGGTCTATTTTGTAATAAGCGTCAAAGTTATAATATCTTGTTATTAGATATTATGTTTTAGTTATTATATTAGTTTATTTATAATATCTAGATATTATAGATATCTAGATATTTTGTTTAAATTTGTTTGATAAGCTAAGTCTCTCAACAACATCATATTAATATAAAACACACATCATACACAGATAAGGTGTAAAAGAGAGAAACAATCAGAGAAAACATCGACCCAACATTGAAGAACATCAGAGAGAGAAAAGCTTAAACTGTAACCGATATCAACCTCTGTAATCATCGTTTGTTATTGAAAAAGGTTGGTTTATCTTTTATTTGTTTGTTATTTGATTATCTGGTAACGATCAAGGACTCACAATTGGTATCAGAGCCTGATCCAGATCAAAATCAAAATTTTAAACTTTGTGTTCTTCATTTCTTCAACATCACTGTGCTATCAACCCATATCTTGATTTTGTGGTTGTTTTTGAAATTAAATTGTTGTATGCTGTTATATTTGGCAAGTAGATCATAGTGTCAAATTTTGGTGTGGTAATTCGACCTCTAGTTGGGTCGATTTGAGAGTTGCAGGTCGATTAATCGAAGAAGACAGTGTACCGGTCTTAAGCATATTATCGGTCCTTATAGTATCGGTCTTATATATATCGGTCTTTACACTATCGGTCAAAGGAGACTTCCGGTCATTTTTGTTTATCGGTCATTTTGTTTATCGGTCAAACCCCCATCCGGTCAAACCTCACTTCCGGTGGAATCCCACTTCCCGGTCGAAGACATCTCATTATATCGGTCCTATCAACATTTCTATCGGTCCATTCATTTTTTTTAAAAAAGAAACCTCACGTGACTTCTCTTCAAATATCATCACTACTCTCAAAAAGAAACCTCACGTGACTTCTCACATATCGGTCCACTCACATTCAAACTTATCAAATATCATCACTTCTCTCAAACTTATCAAATATCTCTCTCTTTGTTTCTCTCTATCAACACAAATATTCCACTCACTCTCTGATGTGGGATATAATATCGGTCCACTCTCTGTTGTGAGATAGAAATCGAACCACTCACTCACATTCAAAACTCTAACACACTCACTTATTCCACGTGCACAACTTCCATGCAAACACACAGACCCGTGCACAACTTCCATGCAATCACAAAACCAAAGCATTCCACATGTCCATTTTTCTCACATGCAAAATTCTACAAAGTTTAACTTGAATACCGGTCCTTCTTTTTGCTGAATATCGATCTTCCATCTCCGGTCATATTGTTTTTCCCGGTCGAACCCCACAAAAACTTTTCCCGGTCGAATCTAACAATACCGGTCGAATTCACTTTACAACATACCGGTCGACCCAATTTACATTTTACCGGTCGAAATTTCAAGTTCGATACTTGATTAAATTTCTGAAAATTTATTTTCCGAAATTCGATTGTTTTTCACTTAATTTTATCTGGTCTAACGGTCAAATCAGTTCTTATTGCTCATAATAGAAACAAGATGACATCCAGAGAAGTTCTAGCCATTAGAACCGACTCCCAGCCACCAATACTCTTTAGGGGAGACTTTGATCAGTGGAAAAGTCGGTTCATAGATTTCATTGAAAAACATGAAATGAAGGATTTAATTAGAAAATCTCTGAGGGAAGGAATAATGACAATTCCAACAAAACCTTATACTCATGTGAAAGAGAATGGAGAAAAAGTACCAGCTCAGCTTCAATTAAGACTTAATGCATACTCTGATGAGCAGAAAAAGAGACATGAAGCTGACCAATTAGCCCGATCTTTCCTATTGAATGGAATGACTGAAGAGATTTCAAAAGAGATTTTTCTCACATTAGATCGCGAAAGGGCTACAGGAAAGCTGATATGGGAACATATTGAGAAGTGTATGACAGGATCAAAAATGTCATCAAAAGTTAAAGATTTGGAAGCTGAGAATAATGCGCTAAAAAGAAAGATTTCTCATCTGGAAGATCAAATACAGAAACAAGAGTCTGTTGAGAGCAATGAGAAGAATTCCAAAGATTTAGAGAGTGCAAATGCTGAGCTTGAAAAGAAACTATCAGAGTTTAGAAATAAGATTGCAGATCTTTCCAAGAAGAGTATTGAAGAGAAGAAGGTGATCGAGCTTCAAAGTTTAATGCTTTCTCAAAAAGTTGAAGACTTTGAGAAAGTAATCATATTGGAAAGAGATCAGTTTGCCAAGGAGAGGAAGGCAAATGATCAGAAGGGTGCTAAGAAGGTATTCGAAGAAGAAAGAAGCATCCTTGAAGCTGCACCGAGAAGCTATCTGAATTATCTAAGAGTGTACTGACAGAGAAGAAAAAGAAGTCTGCATTTGAGAAGAAGATTGAGCTCCTTATCAAAGAAAGAGACATTTATTCTTCAAAGGTAAAAGAGCTTCACGATATTATTTCAAAGACGGTGGTGGTGATTGAGCGAACGACTCCAGAGTCAAAAATCCACTCACCTAGAAATAATTCAGTTGGTTCTAACAAAACCAGCCGCAAGCTCACATCAGAAAACTGCTCTATTCAGAAGGTCAGTTAAATCTTCTAATCAGATTCATTCTACTAATCTTTACTATGACAGGAATATAGATTGTTCAGGTACACATCAAAGAAGGAGAAGAAGCTTCCAGGAAGAAGTTGAACTAGTGTGGAACAGGAAACCAGTGAAAGAAGAGCTTCAATGTAAGAAGTCATGTGTACATACGCCAAATGCCAAGAAGAACAATGCGCTGAAAGGTAAACCTGATTTCGTCTACACGAGAGATCAATTAATCAGGTTGTCAGGTAAGAAATTTTATTGTTCTTATTGTCGTACACATGATCCTGTTCACAAGACAAGTGACCATTACTGGTATGGTTCTTACTCAGTAACCCCCATACGAACTACAACTAACACAAATGGACCCAAATACCAGTGGATACCAAAGAAAACTAAACCTGTGTTGCAGGCACCTACTGTCAATGGGGAGTAGAAGAACAAAGGCTTCTAAGTATATCCGCTTAGAACCCGTACTTCAACGAAGAATGACTTCTAAACACAACAGTTTAGGACTCGCACTTCAAAGATCAAAAGACCTTACTCCGTGCTGAAAAAGAGATTGTACTCCGATACTCCAAGAGGAAATCAACCATCAAGGGGGAGTAAATAAAAAGGTGATGACTTCTGATTATTTCTGATCAAAACTCGTTCTTTAACAGTTTTACTGCTTTTTGTCTTTTCAATTTAAGTGAATAAATTTTACTTTGACTTGACATAAGACTTTTGCAGAAGTTTGAGAGAAGCTTAAAAGATCATATCTTTATCACTTTAAGCTTAGCTTCATGAGATGTAAGATCATACGTTCAGGTATTATCCTTTATCTTAATCTCATATATGGTTGAAAGAAGGACAACTTTCAATCATTGAAAACATCGTTCTAAAACGTTCAAATCACTTCCCGATTCTTCAACCAGATTTTATAATTCGGAAGTGTGATTTTCAATGTTTTCTTATTCAATTGAGCTTTAACTGTTAAGTTAAACCATTTTTAGCATTATATGCTTCATAGGAAAACATGGGATTGGTGTGCTAGGACTTACCACAACTTCAATGGAATCACCTTAACCAGTGATTTCTATCCACGAAGTTAATCCATAGTGATTGAGTGTAAGAAGTCGAAAAGAATTGAGTGATGAGATATAACAGAAAAAAGAAAGTTTGATTAGAGTGAGCAAAATGTTTAAAAGAAAGAGGGTGTGAGAACAGAGTTAAAAGAATATCACAACTCTGCACCAACTTTTTCTGAGTCGGGCAACCACATTTCTAATGTTTCACAATTCTTTGGTGATCATTATTGAAACAAGAAACTAGCCCATGCCAACTCTTGATCAAACCTCAACTCTTGAAATTACCTCACCAACTACTCATTTTCTTCTCAACAAGAAAGTGTTTCACATTTTCAAAGGGGATGCAGCACATTTGCTATCTGATTTTCATTTGGAAAATCTGGATATTGAAAAGAAGGAAGTCTGCCCCACCTTCGCACTTCAATCATGCACATTGAGTCTGTGTTTAACTTACTGTTGTCTCAGTGGTTTACACAAATTTTGAGCCTCTAAGCAATCATCAAGTGCTTAATTCTTTCTAACACAAGCACGAACACACAAGGAATTTGTTTCTTTGTCATAACGTTTATAGAAATTAACTTTGTGGTGTTTCGATGATTAAATGGAAGCCCTGGGGGAGTCAACATCAAACAACTCCTTTCCAATGTGTATTCGTTACACACAGTGACTTAGTGTTACTGACAGGCATGTTAACTGATTCATTAGTTGATTCAGGTGTTACACGACTACTTTGTCTAGATTTTCAAAGATCTGGATGAATATCTTATGAATTGACGAATCAGGGGCTCTATAAGCATTACATTTCTTGACATATGTTTTGATGAAGTCGTTGTACTTTTCATCAAAAAGGGGGAGAAGAGCCTGCCAAGAAATGTGAAAGATCAAAGGTTTAGAGAACTCTTCCAACTATTCTGAAGATAGAGAAGAGAAGAGTTAATCAAGAAAAGATTCTTCAAAGTATTCTAAAGACATACTGATCTGAGAGAAAATTTCTTTGAAGATACTTTGCTAAAGCATCTTGAAGCTAAACCTGGAAATTATTACAATTGAAGACAGAGAAAGAGATTGCATCTTCTGTGCTGAAAAAGAAGATCGTATTGCTAAATCATTTTTGAAATGATCTTGATCCAAAGGGGGAGATTGTTAGGACACAGTCTCATTGGATTCAAGATCATCCAAAACGAATATCGCAATCTGAAGTTAATCCTGACAAGTCGACTCTCAACAATAGTCTAGGGTCTATTTTGTAATAAGCGTCAAAGTTATAATATCTTGTTATTAGATATTATGTTTTAGTTATTATATTAGTTTATTTATAATATCTAGATATTATAGATATCTAGATATTTTGTTTAAATTTGTTTGATAAGCTAAGTCTCTCAACAACATCAGATTAATATAAAACACACATCACACACAGATAAGGTGTAAAAGAGAGAAACAATCAGAGAAAACATCGACCCAACATTGAAGAACATCAGAGAGAGAAAAGCTTAAACTGTAACCGATATCAACCTCTGTAATCATCGTTTGTTATTGAAACAGGTTGGTTTATCTTTTATTTGTTTGTTATTTGATTATCTGGTAACGATCAAGGACTCACATCTTCTATTTATCTTAATATACCGATTTCTATACTAACATGAAATCATATATTCCTAAAATCGGGGTGTTACATAAAATTTCTAAAATAATCGATGGATTTTTGACAGATTTTAGTTGGAATATGTTCCGTTGATATTCAGTCTTAGATTTTAGACATATATTCGACATAAGTTCTGTTGAAAATGTTTCAAATAATTAAAATTAGTTATTTTCACATCTGTAGAAAACCCGTCGAAAGTATTCGTCGATAATCCGTTTTTGCAAACCATGATGGTTATCTTGTAATTTCAAAACTCCAAGGACAAAAGGTGTTATTTTTAATATGAAATTGTATTCCCAGATTACAATCAAGTAATATTCAATTAATCAAGATCTAACATTGAAGATCTAGAGAGAGAGTAGAGAGAGAAAGCGCTCTTGTCATTTATCTCACAGATATTACAATGTGAATTCCCTGTTTTCAATTACAAAGGAAACATGATATTTATACCAAAGACTAAAACTACAAGCTTAAGCACAAAAGACTCTAAGATTGACTTAACTAAACTTTGACTTAGATAGACTTTGACATTGTTGACTTTTCTAGACTTGACTTTTCACACTAAATCTTGGATACAATTTTATACACTAACATAATAAATCACATGGACTAAATTTGTAGTTTACTCCAAACTTAAATTCTTGAAAATTTGATATCACGTTATATTTCCACAAAAGAAAGGAACTCATACATTCCCTCTTCAATTTTTACATCATTCAAGTATTTGCAGAGAGTGGAATCCCATCTCCCATTTTCCTCTCACTTCACCCAACATTTTCTGATTCATAAACACTTTTACCCATCTCTTCTTCTCCAGAATTTGTAGCATAAACTCTTCTGCGTGCGTTCATAAATGCAAATTGGTCCACTCTAAAATTCAATCAATCAATCATAATGGGTTGCGCTAAATCATCAAATGTCAATGAAGGCCGTAAGTATTCCCCATTTTTCCAACTCTTTTAATGGGTTTTATTTAATTTTTTCCAAGATTTTAGGACGTTGAAATTGGATTTAATGGAAGTCTCGATGTGGGTTTTTATGTAATTATTCCCCTTGATCGATTCTTGCATGTCTAGTTATGGGTATTTGAATTTTGTTGCTATACATGAAGTGATTTGATGTTATAATTACGTGTTTAGAATAAGGGTTTGGTTTAATGTGTTTGATCTTTGAGGATTTTTGTATAGTGTTTGTGTGGGTAATGTTGTTGTTAGTTTACCTCCAGGTTAATTGTTTGAATAAATGTTGATTTGAAATTGAAACTGTAATTAGGGAATTTTTGCATTGATTTATTGGTTTTTGGGGGGGTGTTTCTTGAAATTTTTAAACCAAATGGTTGATTCTCCAATTTCGAATCTTCAATCGAACTTAATTTCTTATGATAGTTTGTGTGTTAAATACGTAAAACCCTTTTGAATTCTTTCTAAAAGATTCCTTATAGAAATGGAGATTCCAACATATATATATATATATATATATATATATATATATATAGGTTTGATAGTCCTAGTTCCTTTGGTAGTTAGGATAGCTAGGCAGCCATTTGTAAGTAGTATTGATCTCTCTTCTAGGAACCAGAGTACTGTAAATATTGATTATGAAGGTGATGATCGTGTTACAGGTCCCCCTCCTGAGGGTCCCTCTTTTACTATTAACCAAAATAATGACTCTTTTAATTCTGTGAGGAAGTCTACCAGAGTTTCTAACTTACCTCGCAAGTTTGATAACTTTGTTGTAGAAGGAAAAGTTAAGTATGGTTTGGAGAGAGTTGTAAATTATTCTTATCTTTCTAGTGAGAAATTCTGGTTTGTTTCAAATTTAAATAAATTCTTACTAACTATTTTGAAGCCATTAAGCATCCTAATTGGATTACTGCCATGAATAATGAAATGGAGGCTTTGTATAGGAATGGAACGTGGGTTATTACTGATCTTCCTGTAGGAAGAAAACCTATAGGTTGTAAGTGGATTTATATAATTAAGTACAAGTCAGCAGCCGAGATAGAAAGATATAAGGCTAGGTTAGTGGCCAAAGGTTATAGTCAGAGAGAAGGCCTAGACTACGAAGAAACATTCACTGTCGTGGTTAAAATGGTTACTGTTAGGTGTGTTATAGCTTTGTCTGTGCAAAATTGTTGGGCTTTATATCAACTTGATGTTAATAATGCTTTCTTATATGGTAATCTTGATGAAGAGGTGTATATGAGTCTGCCTAGGGGTGGGGGGTACTTTTCTGGTGATGATAAAAGAGTATGCGAACTTGTTAAATCTTTATATGGCCTTAAACAGGCTCCTAGGCAGTGGTATGTTAAACGTTCTGATTGTTTGTTTAATTTTGGTTTTATTCAAAGTAGTAGTGACTATTCTTTGTTCACTCTTGCAAAAAATGATGTTTTCTTAGTTTTACTTGTGTATGTAGATGATATAGTTATTACAGGAAATAATAACGATGAAATTAATAAAGTTAAACAACATTTAAAGACTAATTTTCATGATTAAAGATCTAGGTGATCTTCAGTTTTTCTTAGGAATTAAAATTTTAAAAGGGAAAAAATTGTTTGATTCGGCATCTTGGTGTTGAACCTGTTGAGTGATTTTGGGTATCTTGGTGTTAAACCTATTTCTACTCCTATAGATATGAATTTAATAGTTATTGATTCGGCATGCTCTGTATCTTCACATCCTCCTCTTTCTGATTTCTGTGGTTATCAAAAACTAATTGGTAGGTTAATATATCTGCTTGCCACTAGACCTAATATTGCTTTTGCAGTTTACTGTCTAAGTTAGTTTATGCATTCACCTCAGCGTTCCCATCTGAATCTTGCGCCTAGAGTTTTATGATACTTGAAGTTGTCTCCTCGTAAAGGTATATGTTTTTCAAAGTCAGAAGTTTTCAAGTTAAAAGCGTCTGTTGATGCTAGGGGTGTTCAAAAAAACCGTTGGACCGCTCAAACCGGATCGTTTTTGGCGGTTTAAGCGGTCTGGCGGTCCGGTCTAGTCCGAAAAATTGCCAAACCGGGCGGTCCAGTCTGGTCTACGGTCTGGAGGTTTTTTTGGGCGGTTTAGACCAAACCAACCGCTAAATACATATATATTTTTTATTTTTTATATATACATTTATATCCATTATCCAACCAATGTTATCTTAAATATATTCGGTTACGCCCAATGTTATCTTAAAATCCAACTCAAACATAAAATCTATTTTTGATTTTTGACATTTGAAACATAAAATCTATTTTGACATTTTTATCTTAAATATCACGTCGACTTCAAGCTTCACAATTCAATAGTTCATGTTCGTTCAAGCTTCTTCTGTTCTTCATATAGTTCATTTTTTTAGTTTGCATATTATTTTTTTGACTGTTTTGTTGGGATATTTTGTTTATTTTTGTGGACTTTGATTACTTCAAATGGACTCAAGCCAATGAACTTTAAAATTCAAAATTATATATGTTTTTGTAAGTTTAAACTTTAAAACCCATAAAAGGTCCAAACCGCCTAAACCGACCGGACCAAACCGTCTAAACCGCGGTTCGGTTTGACCGGTCTGGGTACTTGATATCAAAGCTCTCGGTTTGAAAAATTGATAAGCCGCCATTTGCGGTTCGCTTTGTGGTTTGAGGGGTTAAACCGCCTAAACCGGACCTCAAACACCCCTAGTTGATGCTGATTGGGGTAAGTGTCTTTCTACTAGACACTTGGTTACTAGTTATTGTTTTTTCTAGAAAATTTTCTTATTTCTTGGAGAAGTAAGAATCAAAATATTGTTTCTAGGTCTTCTGTTGAGTCTGAGTATAGAGCCATGGCTGCTGTAACATGTGAAACCATTTAGGTTTTTAATATTCTTTTCGATTTGCATATAACCAATTTACTTCCTATAAATTTATTGTGTGATAACAAATCTGCAATACAAATTGCTAATAATCCTGTTTTTCATGAAAGAACAAAGCACATTGAGATTGACATTCATCAGGTTAGGGATAAAATTATGGCAGGTGTCACTACTAAATAATAGACTTTTTCCGGCGGATTATTCCGCCGGAAATTTTCGGCGGATTTCCGACGGAAGTCAAACGGGTCAAACCACTTTGACTTTCGCCGAAAATTCGCCGGAAAATTATTTTTATTTTTTTTTAAAATCAATTATTTCCGGCGGATTTCCGACGGAATATAATTTTTTTTAATTTTTTTCTTATTGATTATAATTAAATTTTCATTTTCGGCGGAATTTAATTAATTAAAATCCGTCGGAAATAATTAATTATTTATTTTTTTAAAAAAATTAAAAAAATTAAAAATAAAAATTCGTCGAAAATAATTAATCATTTATTTTTTTAAAAGAATTAAAAAAATAAAATAAAAATCCGTCGGAAATCCGTCGAAAACATTATGAAATAATTAATTATTTATTTTTTAAAATAATTTTAAAAAATTAAAAATCAAAATCCGCTGAAAATCCGCCGAAAATAATCAATTATTTTTGACGGATTTTTGGCGAAATAATTAATTATTTATTTTTTAAAAGAATTTAAAAAAATAAAATAAAAATCCGTTGGAAATCCGCCGAAAATAATTAATCATTTATTTTTTAAAAGGTTTTAAAAAAAATAAAAATCCGTCGAAAACATTATGAAATAATTAATTTTTTATTTTTTTATTTTTAAAAGAATTTAAAAAATTAAAAATAAAAATCCATCGAAAATAATTAATCATTTATTTTTTTAAAAGAATTAAAAAAATAAAATAAAAATCCGTCGAAAATCCGCCGAAAACATTATAAAATAATTAATTGTTTATTTTTTTAAAAGAATTAAAAAAAATAAAATAAAAATCCGTCGAAAATAATTAATCATATATTTTTTTAAAAGGTTTTTAAAAAAATAAAAATAAAAATCCGTCGGAAATCCGCCGAAAATAATTAATCATTTATTTTTTTAAAAGAATTAAAAAATAAAAATAAAAATTTGATGGGGCTTTAATGGATCCGATGGGGCTTTAATGGATCCGGTAGGGCTATAATGGATGCAATTGGGCTTTAACAGATCCAGTTGGGGATTTAACGTACCCGGTTGGGCTTTAACGTACCTAGTTGGGCTTTAATGGATCTAGTTAGGCTTTAATGGATGCAGTTGGGGCTTTAACGAATCCAGTTAGGCTTTAACATACACAGTTGAGTTTTAACCGATCTAGTTGGTCTTTAATGGATACGGTTGGGCTTTAATGGATGCAGTTGGGGTTTTAACGAATCCACTTGGGCTTTAACATACACATATGGGCTTTAACGTACCTAGTTGGGCTTTAACGGATCTAGTTAGGCTTTAATGGATCCAATGGGGCTCTAATGGATGCAATTGGGGCTTTAACGAATCCAGTTAGGCTTTAACATACACAGTTGAGTTCTAACGGATCCAGTTGGTCTTTAATAGATACGGTTGGGCTTTAATGTATCCAATCATGCTTTAATGGATGCAATTGGGCTTTAACGGATTCAGTTGGAGCTTTAACGTACCCAGTTGGGTTTTAACGTACCCATTTAGGCTTTAACGGATCCAGTTGGGCTTTAACGTATCTAGTTAGGCTTTAATGGATCCGATGTCGATCTTATGGATCCAGTTGGGGCTTAATGGATCAAGTTGGCTTTAATGGATTCGGTGTCGATTTTATGGATCCAGTTGGGGCTTTAACGAATCCAGTTGGGCTTTAACAGATCCAGTTGGCTTTAATGGATCAAGTTGGGTTTAATGGATCAAGTTGGATTTCCAACTCGACCCGACCGATGCACACCCCTAAATGGATGCAGTTGGGGCTTTAACGAATCTACTTGGGCTTTAACGGTAGTCAAACGGGTCAACCCACTTTGACTTTCCGTCGAAAATTTATTTTTATTCTATTCTTTTAAAAAAATCAATTATTCTTTTTTTAAATTAAAACCCGTCGAAATAATTAATTATTTAATTTTTTAAAAGAATAAAAAAATAAAAAAGGCGGAAATTTTAAAAAAAAGGCCAAAATCCGAATTTAAAAATTTTCAGAATTCTTTTAAAAAAGGCGGAAATTTTAAAAAATTCGTTTTCGACGGATTTGTCCGCCGAAAATAACAAAACCCTTATACCCTATTCCACTTAAACCGTAACAAACCCAAAACTCTCTCTCGTCTTCTCCAAGATCGTGTTCTACAACACTTAGTCGATTTACTTCCAAAGGTATCTCTCTCTCTCCAATGAACCCTTTCGATTTATGTATTTCGATTTCTGAAAAACGATTTGGTATACTGGTTAAAATCGATTTCTCAAAAATCGATTTCTGAAAATCGAAATACATAAGATTTGGTATATAGAATAAAAAATCGATTTCTCATAATCGATTTGGTACTGTCTCTCTCTATCGTCTTCTCCAACAGGTATCTCTCTCTCGATTTGGTTAGTCGATTTGGTACTGTCTCTGTCGATTTGGTACTCTCTCTCTCTCTCTCTCGATTTGGTTACTTCAACAGGTATCTCTCTCTCTCTCTCTCTCTCTCTCTCTCGATCTCTCTCGATTTCTCCATTTCGATTTATGTATTTCGATTTCTGAAAATCGATTTGGTATTGGTAGTCGATTTGGTATACTGAGGAATCGATTTGGTTTAATGAGGTTTGAATTTTTTCCCAAATAATATACCAAATGAAATGAAATAATTTATCTTTAAAATAAAATGCAGAACAGGTTAGTTTCTGTTCAGTTCAATTTCACAGCTTGAAACATTTTCTCTGCTATAAATAAAATTAAATTTTTAAGTGAAATTTAATTTTAATACCAGATAAAAGAAAAGTTAAGAAAAAAGCTTGCAAAATAGCATTTACAAATTACAAACATGTTGGCGATTATTTTGGTTTAATGAGATTATGAGATTCATGTTTAATGTTTGATTGTGGATTTATCCATTTCTTTTATGAGATTCATGTTTAATGTTTGATTGTGAATGTGTTTACTATGATAGTGTTTTCTCAAAGTCTCTATTTGGTATACCGGTTAATGTGTTTGATTGTAAATGTATTATGTATAAAAGTAAATTTAGTTATTTTTTGGTTTTTATGCACTTGTGCATACAAGTAAATTTAGTTTTTATGGACTTGTAATCTATGCATCCACTTGGGTTATTGCTTTTAATTAAACATAAGTCTTTTGGTCGTCGATCTATATATCCACTTGGGTTATATGGTTTATGTATGGTTTACTACATAGTATTTAAGAATTTGAATTTTTTAGTTTGTTAAGAAGTGGATATTTTAGTTTGATAAGAATTGGACTTTAATGTGTTATTGATTTGTACAAGTTATAAAAATGGCAAAACATATATTTACGGTGGGTCATACCGATTTTTTCTTAGAAATTTTAGTTAAAGATTAGGTTTCACTAAGAGATTTCATGCTCACAAACCCAACCCGGGTTTCTTCTATATGCATGGTTTGACTTTCAAAGAGTCAAACTAGTGCACTTAGAGTTTCTATGCACACAAAACGAACCTTGTTTGTTCTATATGCATGGTTTGGGTTTCAAATAGCCTAATAGGCGCACTTTGAGCTTTCAAGCGTACAAACCCAATACCAGGTTTCTTCTATATGCATCCTTTGGATTCCTACCTAACTACACTTTATATTTGATGAAACAACCCAACCAGAAACAACAAAATAGCAAATCTAAATCCTAATAATGGAATAAAAATCATGCCGAAACGGCCCCAAGCTTACAATTCCGATTCAAGGTTTGCAAAGGCAACCTATACACAACTGAGATAATTAATAAAGGAAACTAAGATGACAGTCTTCTATCCACTCCCGCTATATCTTCTTCAGTGCCCTTAACCGTCTTTCCTAAATCACGCCTGCCTGAAAAGATTTTTAGTTTTGAAAGAGCGAGGGTTAGACCGAAGGTCTAGTGAGTCCCCTCTAACAGATATGCAATAAAATAACTTTCCAAAATTAAAAACAACATTTGATAATGGCACATAAGTAAAACACGTTACGGACCACACGACCGTCAAAGACGATGTGTCTAACTCGCGCTGCCTTAATGTTGGGACACACCCCCAACGACATGAAAGGGCCACACTCCCCGACACGAGTAGGCGGGCCACACTCCCTGACTTAGGTCACGTAACCCACAAATAATGTATGCATACATTTAAACATCAACAATTTATAACACGTTTGAATAATTTAATAAAGTCATGCCATCATAAATAAATTAAAGTTTGAAATAAACTTCACATGCTTTCGACATCAAAAGGTTTAGTTTAGGAAAACTCACCTGTCGTCCACGCTTAATCTCACACTTTAAGCTACGAGTGTCCAAACCGAACACCTAAATTACACGATACACGAGGGTGTTAAACCATTTGAAGATAGCACACAAATCCTCTTTTATATACCTCTAACTAAATCCCTTAAACAAAGTTCCAAACTGATCCCACGACAAAAACTTAAAAATCTCGAAAGTGTGCGAAACAGTGCTTCGTGCTAATTTGAGCACGACCCCTAGTCGCGACGCAAGTCACGTATCCCTCTGTTCGACCTACACTTACCTAAAACCCATTTGAGCCAAAACTCCAACACTTGCCAATCCACATTGATTTCTTTGGCAACAACACCAAAGTCAACATAATAATAGATATAAGAGATCCCCAAATTTGAATAAACATACTAACAAAACATTCACTTCACCCATAACCTTAGATTTGTAACCCAAAAATAAATACCCAACTCTTCCCAAAGAACTAGATTAAAAAGAACATCTAAATCAAAGAAATAATCCAAAACCCACTAATTTCATCAAGTCAAAAGTAAGAATAATGAACCCACATATCCTTACACATTTTATTATCCAAAAAACAAAACCCAAAAAATATGCAACTTCCAACGATTCTTGTTTCAAACAAGGATCCAAAACCCAAAAGTTTATAAATAAATTTCTACATTGGGAGCTAGAACTATACCTGAAAAGGAGAAACACTTTCCTCTTCTTTTCTCTCCAACATTTTCCCTTTCTTCTTTAAAAAGTGTATTGAACTCCATAATTCCTTCCCAACACGTCTCTCCCATGCTAGTTTCCCAAATAAGAGAAATCTCCCCCATGAGAAAAAGTGACGACTAGGTTAAATGGGATTTACAATCCATAATTACCCAAAAGCCCTCCAAACTTTATAGTATATACTAAACCACCACTACACTTCCATTATAATATCAAAACTAGAATTTGGGTTATTACAACCTCTCCTCCTTAATAGAATTCCGTCCCGGAATTCATTCTAGGCAACGAACAAGGTTAACCGGTTACTATATAGAGTTCAAACTCCCACGACACATCTTTACTTTAGAAGACAAGCTATGGCCAACCTCTTTGTTCCTCAACACAAAACATTTTTTTTTTCTATTTTGAACAACTTTACAAACAACCACACGAAGACCAACAAATTGCCACACTTTCCCTGCGCTACTATGATAATATTCATAATGCACACAATCTCTTATTAACCACCACATCGATCAAATACACCTTTCCTACACTGGATATTTTGTAACCTTACTTCATTTTACTAGCCTTAAGTTCCAATACTCCTTACTCAGAAATTTAAACCGGGAAACAGATACTTCCCCCTTTGTCCACACACTTGGACCCGCGGTTTTAAAACGCGTCTAAACTTGGATTCCGCTAGCAACTTCGATCCTTAAAAAGAAAGAATTTTAGTAAAGTTACACCACAATAAACATGAACCCTGACTAACACATAATGGCCACTCAACTAGCCTATTTAACACAAGGTCATTTCTAAATCTCACATTTAGGCTCACAAATGAAAGTTCCTTTTTCAGTCAAACACACATTTTTTTAACAACACTAACATAATCAAAACCATCTTTTAATTCCCATCCACTTAGAAGGCCTAGCAATGAAAGCCACCTTGATTGCAAGAAGGCCCACCGTATTCTTGGGCAAATAACATTGTATTAATAGAATCATTAACCCATCACTCTTTAAAAAAAAATTACAGCCAATATAAGCCAATCCATCCGACAATATAAACCCAACAATCAAGAAGAGATCCATCCTTGTACGGTTATACCTTCATACACCCTTATTCAATAAACAACCCAGTTTATGCCATAGATTTGAGATCCATATTCCCAAATAAGTTGATCCACTAGACAACTCAATTTCCAATACTCTTATTAAGATAGCCAAAACATCAATCCTTCCCAACATCATAAAAAGAAAACAAAATCAACCCAATTCCTTATCCAGAGACCATGCCATTCGTTCAATGCGTTTAGGCCATCCATATACATATCTCGCATAAGAACTAAAAGCCACATCCGACGATAGCGGTCAATTGTCAAGTAATAAAACAATCATAGACAATCAATCATCATTAATCGAATATCTAGTTTGTAACAATCCTTTTTGGCATCTCATATCAACTTAAATCTCTTTTGATTTCTACTAGGGTTTCAAGCAAAATCATCCACTTTCTTCCCCAAACAAAAACCTTCATTAAACGATTTTCCCCAACCTCATATCACCCATGATGCAATTATCAAGCCATATAAAGTGCGTCCATGTAAAATTTGATATTTGGGGAAAAACTTGGTAATTTGTACATGGCCAGAACAACACTCAGTTGCAATTTGGCCTAAGGCCATTACAACAGGCACCCAATTCTAAGAAAAAAAAATTCCAAATATAGACCAAACTGTTATCAATTGCCATGGTCTCTAACAACCAAAAACAATCCCAAATCCAACAATTAGGAGTATGTGTTCTAATCATAACATAATTTAGAACTTGAATAATTCCAAAATGATAGCAAAATCCAAATCCCTTCAGTAAAAGCCATAGAGTACATAGACTGAAACCACACGGTCTGCAACAACTGAATCTAATCCTACATCTAACCCTCGATCCTTATATCTCTATTACACCTTATGACATTAGTACAGGACTAGGTCAGAATAATACCAACCTTATCCCTTCAACCCCAAATAGAAACTTGACATCAAATGAAAAGCCATAAGGTTGTCGTGTTCTGCCCAATAAAAATTTTGAGTTTCGTTTTTTTTACCAAAAGGAGTGACCACTCTCACCTAGAAATATTCCCAAATCGCACAAAATGAACACAACGTTCATTCAGAATATTTGCGCGGTGATACTAATTTAATTTCGTCATTTTTTTCCCACTCAAAACCACATCAACCATTTTTATCATGCTTTCTCGAAAACAAAAACATACACTTTCAACGAAAAACTTGCTACCCCTGGCAAACTTTAAATCAGTCGCACGAATTAACTTTCAAACACCTGGGATGGAATTTGCATTAAACCTTTTTCCCATACCTTCACGAGGAGTTAACTACTCGACCAATGTCAATCTTAAACATAACTCCACATTTTTATTTTTAAACCACATGGTAAGTTTCTTACTTCCATATTATCACCAGAATCGATATACAATCTTCACCTTCTCACACTAGCATAAAATATCGATGCCCACCTATCAATACTTATTCAAAATTTTCCATAAGAACAAACATCATAACCACACATTTGCGTGAGCAGGATTAAGTCTAGCCATACGGTTTCACTACACTTTTCGATCAAGATAATTAACTATTCTTCCACACATGGTCATCACGAAACACTACACAATGTTCCCTAATACCACACACCTCTCGATCTAAAAATGGAGCTAACCGGACCATCAGTATTCCTTTATACACAAGGAATATTTCAACATTTCACTCTAAATCCTTAAATCAATTTTACTCATCGGCCTTGGATACTCACCAAGAACCCTCCAACTAAAATTCACATCACATAACACTTTATACATAAAATAATAATACAAAATCTATTGCCATCACACAACATAATGATAAAAATTGACATCATAACAATCGGTTATTCATCTACTTGGGCACACAATGCTATTAACTTAATCACACAACTACCTCATCGCAACATCACACCACAAACGTCATCGAGATCCCTTTATATATATACAATAGACGTTGACTTCTTAACGCCAACCATAACACCATGCATGAGACTCAACGGCATTGAAGGCTATTTACTCTAACAATGTCAACTGTTTACAATCACAATAATTTATTCCAAACTCCTTACTTTTGACCAACCAGTCTAGATCTTCTACTATGACCCAACCTCTGGCCTTAGCGCTTCCATAAATCCTTGAATGTCCAAACACTAGCTACCATCGCGACTAACAATTCGCAACTCGTGCGTCCCCACCTTAACCTCAGACAAATTTACCAACCATAGTTCGAATCCATCTGATCCTCACTACCACTTATCAGTCAACACTGATATTGTCTATCAACCACCCTTCAATTAACCACAATTCCAAAAGCCTCAATTCCATTCTTCGATTCTTGGGTTAACACTCCCTGTTTCCCACTAATCGACCTAATAAAAATCTACCAAACCGAAGACTCTCTTGGAGCAAAAGCCCCCTCCTAACAAAATTCTCTTCCTTATGGACTCACGAGGTCCTTTCTCAACGAAATATCTACATCCTGCACTATATTCAACTCAAACGGTACTAACCTTACAACCAAAAGCGAACTCACACAACCTTCCAAACCAACTTATCATTTCACAGATACGACTCACTACCCAAAACTACACCCATCGATTGTCTCAACAACAGAAATCGAGTATGCCCATGTACCTGTAAATTCATAATGGAATTGGCCAGATGCAATTTTGAATTTACCTTACATGTGAATCCTCACTATCGTTATCACGACTCTCGATAATCAAGGTCTTCCTTAAAGAGTTCCTAAATCTCAGTTGTGTCCATCTACTCCACAATTTAAGTTTAGGCCCATCCGGTCACCTAAATCCCTTAAACTATGACTCTGATACCAACTGAAACAACCCAACCAGAAACAACAAAATAGCAAATTTAAATCCTAATAATGGAATAAAAATTATGCCGAAACGACCCCAAGCCTACAATTCTGATTCAAGGTTTGCAAAGGCAACCTATACACAACTGAGATAATTAATAAAGGAAACTAAGATGACAGTCTTCTATCCACTCCCGCTATATCTTCTTCAGTGCCCTTAACCGTCTTTCCTAAATCATGCCTGCCTGACAAAATTTTTAGTTTTGAAAGAGCGAGGGTTAGACCGAAGGTCTAGTGAGTCCCCTCTAACAGATATGCAATAAAATAACTTTCCAGAATTAAAAACAACATTTGATAATGGCACATAAGTAAAACACGTTACGGACCACACGACCGTCAAAGACGATGTGTCTAACTCACGCTGCCTTAATGTTGGGACACACCCCCAACGACATGAACGAGCCACACTCCCCGGCACGAGTAGGCGGGCCACACTCCCCGACTTAGGTCACGTAACCCACAAATAATGTATGCATACATTTAAACATCAACAATTTATAACACACTTGAATAATTTAATAAAGTCATGCCATCATAAATAAATTAAAGTTTGAAATAAACTTCACATGTTTTCGACATCAAAAGGTTTAGTTTAGGAAAACTCACCTGTCGTCCACGCTTAATCTCACACTTTAAGCTACGAGTGTCCAAACCGAACACCTAAATTACACGATACACGAGGGTGTTAAACCATTTGAAGATAGCACACAAATCCTCTTTTATATACCTTTAACTAAATCCCTTAAACAAAGTTCCAAACTGATCCCACGACAAAAACTTAAAAATCTCGAAAGTGTGCGAAACAGTGCTTCGCGCTAATTTGAGCACGACCCCTAGTCGCGATGCAAGTCACGCATCCCTTTGTTCGACCTGCACTTACCCAAAACCCATTTGAGCCAAAACTCCAACACTTGCCAATCCACATTGATTTCTTTGGCAACAACACCAAAGTCAACATAATAATAGATATAAGAGATCCCCAAATTTGAATAAACATACTAATAAAACACTCACTTCACCCATAACCTTAGATTTGCAACCGAAAAATAAATACCCAACTCTTCCCAAAGAACTAGATTAAAAAGAACATCTAAATCAAATAAATAATCCAAAACCCACTAATTTCATCAAGTCAAAAGTAAGAATAATGAACCCACATATCCTTACACATTTTATTATCCAAAAAAAAACCCCCAAAAATATGCAACTTCCAACAATTCTTGTTTCAAACAAGGATCCAAAACCCAAAAGTTTATAAATAAATTTCTACATTGGGAGCTAGAATTATACCTGAAAAGGAGAAACACTTTCCTCTTCTTTTCTCTCCAACATTTTCCCTTTCTTCTTTAAAAAGTGTATTGAACTCCATAATTCCTTCCCAACACGTCTTTCCCATGCTAGTTTCCCAAATAAGAGAAATCTCCCCCATGAGAAAAAGTGACGGATAGGTTAAATGGGATTTACAATCCATAATTACCCAAAATCCCTCCAAACTTTATAGTATATACTAAAGCACCCCTACACTTCCATTATAATATCAAAACTAGAATTTGGGTTATTACATTTGATTTGTAGCTATGTCGACTAATACCGATAGAGGATGGATGTATAAACGAGTAAATAGGACTGGTGAAATAAATCCTGTTTTCGGTGTTGAGGTTGAAAGATTTTTGGATTTTACTATCACCAATGAGCAATCTAGGCTACCGAGTGGAGCATACGACGGGGTTGAAATAGTTATAAAATGTCCTTGTAAGAAATGTGTTCTTCTTAAGTATAAAACGCGAGAGGCGGTTCATTTAGATTTGTTAAGAAAGGGATTCATGCTTTCTTATACTCACTGGTATGTACACGGAGAAATAGCACCATCAGTTCAACCACCACAACAGACAATAGTAGACGATGATTATAATGAGTTTGATTGTGTTCAACAAATGGTCATGGACCAAAATATTCCCAGTACTTCAAGTACGTGGGAGGATCAAGAACCAAATCTACATGCACGCCATTTCTATGAGATGTTACAAGCTGCGGACTAGCCGTTGTGGGAGGGATGCCAAAGATTTTCGAAGTTAGAGACAACATCAAGGTTTTTGAATTGGAAGGAAGATTGTAATATACCAGAGACAACCTACAATCGTAACATTGCTATGGTGAAAGAAATGCTACCTGACGGTGAACAATTGGTTGGAAGTTTTTACAAGACAAAGAAGATGTTGAAGCAACTCAATCTTCCGAAAGAGAAGATCCATGCTTGCAAAAAACATTTCATGCTATTCTATAAGGAATATGCCTATGATGACACTTGTCGAGTGTATAGGGAGCCTCGTTACAAGACAACTGGCCGAAATAATAAGGTGCCTCAGTTGGTGTTGACGTATTTGCCGGTTACACAAATATTACAACGATTGTATATGTGTAAGAAAATAGCAAAGGAGAAGACTTGGCACCGTGAACATCAAACTCAGTCGGGAAAGATGGTGCATCCGAGTGATGGGGAGGCTTGGAAACATTTCGACAGGCTACATCCTGATTTTGCTCCAGAGATCGGGAATGTTCGTCTGGGCTTATGTATAGATGGTTTCAACCCCAATAACTCGAACTCAAATCCGTATTCACTGTGGCCCGTCTTTCTTACAAACTACAATCTACCGCCTTGGATGTGCATCAAGGAGTCCTATGTCCACCTCGCCTTGCTAATTCCCGGCAAGAAGAGTCCCAGACAGAACTTAGATGTATTTCTTCGACCCTTGATCGATGAGTTGAAGATGTTATTCTTCGAGGGTGTCCATACCTATGATGCTTTTCGTAGGACAAATTTTACAATGAGGGCAGTACTGTTGTGGACGGTTAGTGACTTCCCAGCTTATGCTATGCTTTCTGGTTGGAGAACGCATGGAAGGTTAGATTGTCCATATTGTATAGGTAATGCATGTGCGTTCCATTTACGAAGCGGAGGGAAGTCGTGTTGGTTTGACTGTCATCGCAAGTTTCTACCACAGAGACACGCGTTCAGGCGTGATAGAAATCAATTTCGTAAGGGACATACCGAAAAAGCTGATCCACCCTTGGTGCCAACCGGGCAACAAATATGGAATCAAGTGTGTAGCCTTCCTACGGTTTATGATGTCGTCCCACACGGGTCAAGACACTACAGAAAGCCTGTGGGTTTTGGGGTAACACACAATTGGGTAAAGCGGAGCATTTTCTGGGAGCTGCCGTATTGGCACACTTTGTTGATACGACACAACCTGGATGTAATGCATATTGAGAAGATAGGGTGTCTGGTAATGTCCGTGGCATCTCTGTTCCGGAGCAACTCCCGGCACAAAGGACAATGATAGCACCTCGTGATCCCAAGTCTTACGAGTAAATTTATTTCTATTAACTTGTTCATTATATTATATGCATTTCTATTTGTATGGATATTAATTCAATTCTTTATGTAGCTGGGACGTACAAGATGCGAGCCGGATGTGCACCGGGATAAACCGAGGCTTCTTTACAGAGCCATGGCTTAGTTGGTCTCACATCCCTCTGTCCTAAAAAGACAGGATGTTTGAGCGTTTTCAGGTTCGGATTGTATATTTCAATTTATTATATCTTTGATAGTTTTATTTTCAACTTATTAATAACAAAACTTTTACGTATAGAGCCACTATACGTGGGACTCATCGTTGGACGTACGGATGCGAGATATCTGGGATAGAAAGTGTTCAAAACAATATAACGATAATCTAAGTGCCGCCCGGAAAAGAGCCGCCAAGATATCCACAAAAAATGGGCGTCCCTATAATGAGAACGACCCCAACCGAGATATGAACTTGTTGAAGCCATACCCTCCAGGTTGGATCTCCCAGGCTTTCTGAAACATGATGATCGATGGATGGAACAACCCCCATTGGAAGACGGTTTCTGTGGGTGCGCGTAAGAACCGGTTTTCGGAGGTGGATGGCGACATATCCAAGCACTGCAATGGATCGATCTCGTTCGGAGAGACATCGACTCATTTGGTAGGACCTTAAAATGTTATAATTAACCATTGCTTGTTATTTAATATGTTATAATTAACACATGTTTGTATTATTTTCCATTTGCAGACTAGACAAAAGGGTGTGCCACCGTCGGGGTTGGAGCTCTTCGATGCGACCCACAAGACTAGACCAAAGAGGCAGTCGGGTTCGGATAACACGTCTTCATCCGGGGATTATGTGACTACGAGGTCTAGCCGGGTTACGGTAAGTATTTAAGGCCTTTATGTATATATCTATCTAGTTTGGGTTGCCAATTGTTGGGCAAACATTAGGATTGTTTAACATAGTTGGGTATGTCCCCATTACAGTCGTTATGTTATCGAACCCAACCTTATATGTTTTATGTGCATTTAGGGCCTTTATGCGCACAAACCCAACCTTATATGTTCTATATGCATGGTTTGTGTTTCAAATAGCCCAATATGTGCATTTAGGGCCTTTATGCGCACAAACCCAACCTTATATGTTCTATATGCATGGTTTGTGTTTCAAATAGCCCAAAATATGCATTTAGGGCCTTTATGCGCACAAATCCAACCTTATATGTTCTATATGCATGGTTTGTGTTTCAAATAGCCCAATATGTGCATTTAGGGCCTTTATGCGCACAAACCCAACCTTATATGTTCTATACGCATGGTTTGTGTTTCAAATAACCCAATATGTGCATTTAGGGCCTTTATGCGCACAAACCCAACCTTATATGTTCTATACGCATGGTTTGGGTTTCAAATAGCCCAAAATGTGCATTTAGGGCCTTTATGCGCACAAACCCAACCTTATATGTTCTATATGCAAGGTTTGGGTTTCAAATAGCCCAAAATGTGCATTTAGGGCCTTTATGTGCACAAACCCAACCTTATATGTTCTATATGCATGGTTTGGGTTTCAAATAGCCCAAAATGTGCATTTAGGGCTTTTATGCGTACAAATCCAACCTTATATGTTCTATATGCATGGTTTGTGTTTCAAATAGCCCAATATATGCATTTAGGGCCTTTATGCGCACAAACCCAACCTTATATGTTTTATATGCATGGTTTGTGTTTCAAATAGCCTAATATGTGCATTTAGGGCCTTTATGTATATATCTATCTAGTTTGGGTTACCATTTGTTGGGCAAACATTAGGATTGTTTAACATAGTTGGGTATGTCCCCATTACAGTCGTTATGCTGTCGAAATTGACTTGTATGTATTTTGTAAACCACAGAATGGGTATTTGACCAGTGTCACCTAGAGGTACGGCGAGGACCCCAACCAACATCCGACTTTTGATACCGACTTGTGGCAGGAGGTTTCTGGAGGAGTGAAGAAAGGTCGTACGTTTGGGTTCGGATACCACAAAGATCCCAACGCGATCTTGGCTGGGACATCCTCGGGTGGTGGTGCTTCTTCTTCCCGACAGGTGCGTACCACATTTCATTATATGAGTTTTATCAATTTATTTTATAATTCATGTTAAACTTCTTCTAACGTCTTTTTTTATTTTATTTTTTAGGAAATTGAGGATCTAAAGACCCAACTTCAGGAGTTGAAGGAGCGGGAAGAGAGACGTGCGGTGGAGGAAGAGGCACGTCGGGCGGAGGAATTGGCTCGTCAGCGGGAATGTGATGCCCAGTACGAGCATATGTGTGAATTGGTAAAGAGTTTCTGTTTTTCACAGTCGTCAGGGGCACCGCCACCGCCACCGCCACCGCCACCACCCATGTGATGATATTTGCTTAAGATTTCGCAACCCATTATGTATTTTGGAACAGTACTTTGACAATTGAACAATATATGTTATGTTTACGTTACTTGTATTTTATGTTTTATTTATGTTAGTTGTATTTTTTGGTTTTTATAGTTTTGGCAGTTTTTATAGCTTTCAACAGGTTTTTACTGTTTTTAGCAGGTTTTATAGAAAGATTTTTAATGAAAAGCAACGTTTTTCTAGTTTTCATTTTTAAAGTTTTCGGTGGATTTTCGGCGGATTTTCGGCGGAATATTCCGCCGAAAATCCGCCGCAACATTTCGACGAATTTTTTTTAATAAAAATAAAAAAATAAGTTAATTAATTAATAAAAAAAAAAACTATTTTCGACGGAATATTCCGCCGAAAATCCGCCAAAAACTATTAAAATTAATTTTTTGAATTAAACAAATCATTAAAATTAATTTTCTGAATTAAACAAATCATTAAAATTTTAAAAAAATTCGAATTTGTTTTCGGCGGATTATTCCGCCGCAAATTCCGCCGAAAAGGACGCCGAAAAGGACGCCGAAAACGAAGATTTGCGGCGCCCCTGTTTCCGACCGACCAAATCCGCCGAAAACTAGTGTTTCCGGCGGATTTGGCCGTCGGAAAAGGTCGAAAATTTTGTAGTGTGTCTTAAGAACTGTAAAGGTTTTATCATTGGAAAATCATGTATACCTCTACTACTATATAAAAAAACTAATACGGTTATTGTACAAACTTTAATTTGTACAATAACACTTATCACCCTTATAATATTATATTTACCACCCTTACAATTACTTATTTAATTCATTTTATATCCCTTATTTTTTCATTTTTCATTTTACATCATTTTCATATTTACACAAATAATCGTATATGAACAAAAATGCAATGAAAAAATACGTTCATTTTTCTACAAATTATACTATTATAATTGTCTCGTCAATATCTTCAAAACGAGCCTAATATTGAATATTTTTTAATTTAACCACACAATTAAATATCATGAATATCTACATCTACAAATAAGATTGTTTTATATTCTTACACTTTATTTTATTTTCACCTTTAGCATATTAAAAATACGTAAACGAACTAAAATATATTAAAAAACACGTTTCATCAATTCATTTTATTTTGAAAAAGTTACATTATAACACACATAACAAATTATTGAAATAGTTCACATAAATTACCAACTATCGAATTCCGTATAGCGAAGTGATATTTGTTATCCTTGATTTGATTATACTATAAACATGAAATTATTGGAATTTACGTCTATCTTCAACGGCCCCTTTTGCCCTTTATTTAACTTTTTAAATAAATTTGGAAGATAAAAATAAACTTTTACACCCGCCGCATTGCCCGAGCATATAACTATATATATATATATATATATATATATATATATATATATATATATATATATATATAAATTTGTAAAACTTGATAAATTGTTTTATATAATTTTTTTTTGATAAAATTATTTCATATATTTGTGTTTTTTATGTGAAAATAAATTTTTTTTAATCAGATTGAGAAAATGCATGAAACAATTTCATCAGAATGAGAAAATACATGAAACAATTTCATTTTTACATAAAAAAACACAAATATATGAAACAATTTCATCAGCAAAAGAATTATATAACACAATTTCATCAAATTAAACAATTTCATTAACCAATTTCATTAACTTAATCAATGAAATCGATAGTTTACACGGTTTGCAAAATTAGAGTGGTTTCCATTTGATCTATATATATCTATATTATTTGTACAAAGTGTTTCTTGTACAATGTTACATTTACCATCTTTACACTTACTTATTTAATTTACTTTATATCATTTGTTTTTTCATTTTTCATTTTACACCATTATCATATTAACACAAATAATCGTATATGAACAAAAATGCAATGAAAAAATATGTTTCTTTTTTACAAATTATACCATTATAATCGTCTCGTCAATACCTTCAAAACGAGTCCAATATTGAATATTTTTTAATTTAACCGTACTATTAAATATCATGATTATCTACGAACTAATTTGTTTTCTATCCATACGTTTTATTTTTTTTCCACCGTTAGCACATTAAAAATACATAATCGTAAAATATGTTTCATTCTTATTATAAATTATATCATTATAATTTTTTTTTTGTCAATAATTATAATATAAACTAATTATCGAATATTTTTAATATTTACAATCTTGACATTTTCTTCATAGTTGGTCCTAATTTGAGATTATTCTTATTTTCAGAGACTGTTTGGGTAGATCTTGTGGAACATCAAGGGAGCTCTTTTACATATTGGAGGGACTAAAAGTGTATTTTGAAGAATTATATGTACATGCTTTTGGGAATCACACGGCTCAACAAAATCTACATTCTAAAATTTGTCTCTTTCTTTCTTTCTCTCTCTAGTTTTCTCACATAAAGTAGCTAGGATTTGTAATATTTTTAGAAGAATTTTTAAACAACCCAACCAGAACAATAGGATAACAACTAAGTCTTAAAAAAAATAATAATCCATGACAAAACGGCCCCAAACGTACAATCAAATTTCAAGGTTTTGAAAAAGCGAGGGTTAGACCATAGGTCTAGTGAGTCCCCTCTAACAGATAAACAATAATATAACTTTCTAGAATTTAATCAACATTTAAATAAACACACAAGGATAAAACACGCTACTGACCACACGACCGTCAAAGACGATATGTATAACTCGTGCTACCTTAATTTTGGGACACACCCCCAATGGCATAAACGGGCCACACTCTTCGGCACGAGTAGGCGGACCACAGTCCCCGACTTAGGTCACATTCTCCACAAATAATGTATGCATACATTTAAACATCAACGAATTATAACACACTTAAATCATTTCATAATAATAATGCCATCGTAAATAAATCAAAGTTTAAAATCTAAACTTTACATGCTTTCATTATCAAAAGGTTTAGTTCAGAAAAACTCACCTGATGTCCTTGTCTTAAATCCTGCGCTTACTTTTAAAGTTCGATCCGAAACCTATAAAACAACACATTGGTCGGTGAACTCGCGATTCTTTCTATTTTTACACAAGTTTGACTTTAACCCAAAATCCCAACTTCCTATTTCCTAAAAGAATAAAAATCCACTAGAACAACGACTCGAGACGAGGTACCTTGGAATAAACCGAAATGGGTCGATATCTCAATTTAATTCAAAACCTACCCATTAAAATAAACCTTAAGTTGCACATGGGCTTCGGCCCATATAATGAACCCGGGGACCGGATCCTGCGATTGACCGTCGCTAAACAGGATCGGGGTTACCCCCCTCTGATCACGACCGGGGCCTCCCCCACTTCTCGACCGATGCCTAAGGTCGACCGGGGTCTCCCCCCTTCTCGACCGGTGTTTAGATGCGATCGGGTTATCCCTCCCCCGGTGACCGGTGCCAAAACGAACAAACAGAACCAAAGAAATCGATAAACCAATACCACAGCTTCCAGTCTAATTCTTAAACCTTGATACAATTCAATTCAAAACTCAATAAACATTTGATAAACTCGAGTTTAACCACATCCATTAATTAACTATAATCTTCCTTCCCATTTAGATTGATTGATAAACAACAGTGAATATGGAATCCTTCCCCAAAGCAGATTTCAATACAGACCCAACTAAACTATTATGATAAAACATTTAGAAATAGAGAATTTCGTTTACAAGATGATTTACCTTGAAATGAAATCAGAGTCACACTTGAAAATCCTTGAATAATCTTCTTCCCTTATCGGTTCTTCAAGATCGCCCAAGGACCCTCTTCTCAAAATTCAGCCGCCACCCCTAACACCAAAGCCTCTAGGGTTAAAATCCTTTCTTTCCAACTTTTCACTCTAGACCCCTCCTTAATAAGACCTTTCTACTTTCTTACCCAACTTTTATATTGCTTGCTTTAAGCCCGGTTATTACAGTTTTATAAACCTTGTTTGAAATAAAAGTCAACAATATTTTTTTTTAGGAAAAGGGGACGGAACCCTGGGAAAAATAATATTTTGAGTTATCTTAGCTGTGGATATGTGTATATCGTTGTTTTACTCTGAGGATATTGCTATTTTATGACTTGATGTTTGGGACCATTTGATTTTATTTTAAGAGTAATTCTATTGGGTTGTTACAGGATTTTGGATCAGGGGAGATATACAACAAATTAAAGGATATCAAGAAATTAAAAATTTAACTCAACAAACTAGCAACCAATTTATGAATCAAACTCTTCATACTTACATTAATTCTCGTTTATATATAAAGTTCTATTTTGTTCTATATGACAACCCTCTTATTAAGTATTGATGGAAGTACATAAAATCCAATGAAATATGAAAATATATCATAAAAGAAACGTACACATTCTTGTTCCTATGTTGGAGTTTTGATCACCTTTGGTTTCTTCAATATATATCTGGTTGGATCTTTGATAGTAAGTTATCCACCTGATCATCGTCCGATTACTGTTGGTGGTGTCTGGAAATTAAATTGTACGGCATACTTGGATTTGTAGTCACTTTGTCTTTAAGGTACAAAGTTAACCGGCGGATTGAAAAGGATAAGTGGGAAAGTCGTGAACTTGTGAAGGTTGGGGTTTAGAGGTGATTTTCTCCGGACGAAGGTGAAGATTGTGGAGGTTTTGGTTGGTCACATGGTAGTGGTGACGGTGATTGTGAGTGTAAATGTGAAGATTTTGGTTGGTCACTCATGCATGATGATGGTGATTGTGGAGACATTGGTTGGTCACATGATGGTGGTGCTGATTGTGGAGATGGTGGTAATGTCGGGGTTGGTGATGGTGATGGAGTTGGTACTGGCTGAGATGAGGGTGCCGGTGCCATTTGTGGCGGAGATGATAGTGATGGTGATGGTGAAGGAGAAGGTGTTGACGTAGATGATGGCGATGGAGAAATACTAGTTGTTGGTGGTGGCTGGTTACACCTAAAAGCACTACAATTCAACCGCTGAGAAAGGTACATTTTACACTGCGACTTTGATCTTTGTTCTGGCCTCCCTCTAAAACAATTCTTTCTGTCATTAAAATCGGCCAATTTCGAACAATTATGGCTTTGATTCACAAAGAAGTTATATTCATATCTAAAGTTCTCTAGTTTAGGAAGCGAACACAACCTCTCTGGAATCTTTCCTGATAACATATTATGAGCCACATTCAAATCCTCCAAACTCACCATTTCCCCAATACTCACTGGCAACTTACCTTTTATCCTGTTATTACTCAAATCTAACACACTTAAGTTCTTCAACTTCCCGATTGTTTCAGGCATACAAGCATCGAAACCATTGTTTCTCAGCACCAACTCGTTCAATCTCTCCGACATATTCGATGGAACACATCCTGTAAACTTGTTGTTTGCAAGTACAATCACGGAGGCCGGTGAATTCCCAATGTTTTCCGGCAAGTTAGATGAAAACCTATTATTATTTATAAGTATGGCATCAAGATTCTTGTTGAAAAGTTGTTCAGGAAGCTTACCTTCGAATTCATTAAACCTTATATCAAGATATTTGAGCTTCGGAAGTTCCAAGACAACCTGAGGAAAGTTTCCGACGAACCGGTTATTGCTAAGATCAAGCTCAGAAAGTAACTTGAAGTTCAAGAAACTACGTGGAAGTTTCCCACAAAAGCGATTTGAGTTGATATGAAAGAGACCCAGATCATATAACAGGCCTAGGTGGTCAGGGAGGTGGCCAGCCATATGTTGGCGGTTGAGGTCAATTCCGGCCACCGTGCGTTCTTTAGGATTGTCAATGGACTCCCAACAAAACACACCTGTATAGTTGCAGACATCAGATCCAACCCAGTTGGTGGTGACGCCATGTGGGTCCGAGATGATCACCTCCTTCCATGCTTGTAAAGCAATGTAGGCATTTCTGATTCGTACGTTTTCAAAACTGAGAGATGGGTCGGAGACGAGAGTACTAGCATCTCCACCTTCCAACACCAGTCTCCGGTGCTGGTGGTGGTGGCTATGTCTGCCGCCATGGACCGCGGAGACATATAATATAATAATGAGAATGATTGTATGGAGGAAGCAACGTGCATGTTCCATCAGTCTCTCTCTCTCTCTCTCTATGTGCGAGTGAAGATGATGAGTAGTGTTAAAAGTTTTTATGCTGTCAACTGTGAAGAGCCACTTGTTTTAACGATTTTTTCTGCTATTTCTTTTCAATAAAACCGCATTTTCTTGCGGATGTCCGTAACTTTTTGCCACAAATGGTGCAAATTTTAAAGTAGCAAATATGCCCTTGTGGTATAGGGAGACGTAATAGAATGGTTTGGAGTATTTTCGTAAATTCATATATTAGGGTTACCCTCGTGTCCATATTTTCCTGCTGTCAACTTTTACCATATCCACGACAACTTTTCAGTGACCAAAACATCCATGGTTTGGAAAAAACCTTAATATATGACTTTCATACCCAATCATATTATGACAGTCATTTTTTTAAATTGTTATTTCAATAGGATAATAGTATTGGATAACATTCTCTCTTCCTTACACTACACCAAATGTTTTCTTAGAAAACAAATGCTAATTGTCTACGTTGCTTAAGATAAACTTAGACAACAAAGGTTAATATATGTTGCCTAAGTTTTCTCTTAGGCAAGGTGTAATTCTATGTTGCCTAAGGGGCTGTTTGACAGTTGCTGAATGGTTTGGTGCAGAATGATTAAGGGGTCGGAATGATTAAGAGGCTCTTATGATATAGTGCAATATGAAATATGATTGTTCGGTAATTGTTCAGAATGAAATCAGGATGCTTAATGGTTAAGGGAGACCCAGGATACAAAATGATTCAGAGGGTTTTGGAACCATTAAGAGGCAACATTTTTTTTTCTGCCAAACAAGATTCACCTTAATGGAACAATTAAGAGGTAAACAAACAGCCCCTAAGTGAGACCTTATGCAGCATATGAATATTTATATGTTGTATCAACTATCTTAAGCAACTTCTTCTCATATGTTGATCATCGATATAAAGGAGCATGATGAAGAGGTGAGATAGCATCCCTAAAAATTATAAGTCCTCTTTTTTTTCCCCTCAAATTTTGAACTTTTTGATAATTTTATATATTTTAATTAATTTGATAATGTGATACATGTTAGGAAAATGTGTGTCACAGAAATACAGTATCGGCAATTGATTTCTGAGCTTCCAAACTTGTAGAAATCCAAGTGCACAATAAATCTAACAATAAATATGAATAATAATAATCTAGATATTACAACAAAATACTTAACGTAGAAAATAACCCATAAAATATAGATAATAACAAAATACATTATTATCCATAATTATAGCAAGTTCAAAACAAATAACACCAATATTTAATGTAGTTCCACTATCGGTGTGATAGTGTACACCCACCAAAGAGAGAGCAAAAAGTTATTACCAACCGAGGGAAATTACTACGTGTTGTCAAGATCCTTGAATCACCAAATCAGCTCCCATATTTGAGAATTGTCTCCTTCCTTTTTTCTTATTTTTTAAAGTTTTTTAAATAAATTTTTATTAGGGTTTAATTTTTCATCTCCTTCCTTACCTTGCATCAATTAAATGTTTATAAATCTAATATTATTACGATTAATCTAATAGTATGTATCAAAAGGATAAAAATAATATTCTGTAAATTAAAAATAAACAAAAAACTTATTACTATTATTAATATATATATATATATATATATATATATATATATATAGATCATTTCATTTATTTAATTTACAATTTAAATCAAATCATATACATAAATTAAATAAAATTAGAATCAATTCTATTATTTTTTTTAAATATTAATTGATGGAATGTACAATATATAAATTTAAAAACAAAAAAAGATAAAAATCAATATTCTATAAATTAAAAATAAACGAAAGGGGCGTTGTATTTGCACCCACCATAGGTGGGGGGTGCAATTGCAAATTTCTGTTTTTCTTTAAAGGCACGAAAACCAACATGGGAAAGGTAAAAAGTTTTTTGAAAACAGTAGAAATTTAAATCAGATTTTATTGGAAAAACAAAATATTTTTGAAAAAGGTAGAGTTTATAGAAAAAAACAATTTGACTTTTTTTGGAAAACCCTCTTATCGTCAGTCCGATTGGACTTTTTTTTTGGAAAACATTAATATTCTTTTATTTAATTATATGGATTTTACTATTGTTATAAATAGAGATGGTAAATCTGTATTTTCAATCACAAGAGATTACTTCAACATTCTCTCTATACGAGTTCTAACTTGTTAATGGATAGTTGGAAAGACGATTTGCAATTTTACTGGAATTCCAACGTTGAGGTACTTTCACTTACTATTTTGTGATATATTTTCACTTGTTAATTTGTAAAATTAGTTTTTTTGTATATGTATATTTAGGAATATGATATTAACACAAACCAAACAAATCACGGTGACGATTTGCATTTGTATCAGAATTACAACGATGAGGTATTTTCATCTTACTTTTTTGTGATATATTTTCACTTGCTATTATTTTTTAATAGTTTGTAATATAGTTTTTTTTTGCATTTGTATGTTTAGGATTATAATATTTACACAAATCCAACAACTCAAGGTGATGATATGCACACATCAAATTTTTCTACTGACGAGGTGTTTAAGTCTCGTCAAGATTTAATCGATTGGGTGCAAAAGTTGGGACGTTCCCTTGGTTACATTATTGTCATTAAAAGATCCAGGAAAAATCGAAGTGGAGTCATGTCTAAAGTTATATTAATATGCGACCGTGGTGGTAAATATAGAGGTACCGGTAGTTCTAGTAGACATACTGGAACTAAAAAAATGAATTGTCCATTCGAGTTAGTAGGAAAATATTCGTCGATGCGAGAATGTTGGACGTTAAAAGTGATATGTGAAAAACATAATCATGAACCTGCAGAAGATATGGAGGGTCATCCATATGCAATGCGATTGACTGAAAACGAAGTTCGGTTGGTGGAAGATTTGTCAAGGAAGAATGTCAAACCACGTGATATTCTATCAACATTGAAGGAACAAAATCCGAATAACGTGTCTACACTCAGAACAATATACAATGCACGTCGAAAATTTTGGGCGACCGAACATGAAGGTAGAACTCAAATGCAAGTTGTCATGTCATTTTTGCAGGAAGAAGGTTATATGCATGAGGCTCGTACAAATAAGTCTAATGAGTTGGAAGATTTATTTTTCATTCATCCAATATCAATGGAGATGTGGCGTGCCTTTCCTCACGTGTTGTTGATGGATGCCACATATAAAACGAACAGGTATAAGATGCCTCTCCTTGAGATTGTTGGTGTAACGTCAACTAATATGACTTTTTGCATAGCATTTGTTTTTATGAACAAAGAAAAGGAACCCAACTATACGTGGGCCTTGAATTGTTTGAAAAAGACAATGGATGGATATGCATCCCCACGTGTTATCATCACCGATCGGGAGTTGGCGTTAATGAAAGAATGCACTAATGTATTTCCCGATGCTAAACAACTGTTGTGTAGATGGCACATCTACCAAAGTATTTTGAGAAAGTGTAGACCATCAATAACGTCACATCAATCTTGGAATTTCTTTTACAAAGCGTGGACGTCATTAGTTGAATCTCAAACGGAGGAAATATACAAGTTCAACTTGGCACAAGTTGAAGAGATATTGCTTGAATATCAAGGTATTATGTGTGTGCGTCTGCATGTGTGTGCTTATGTTTAACCATTTTTGTGTGTTTATTAAAGTAATTAATTTGTTAAATTTTCAGGTGTTCTTGATTATTTGAACGAAGTATGGTTGAAACCATATAAGCAAATGTTCGTGTCTGTTTGGACTGACAGATTTCTTAATTTTGGAAATCACACGACTAATAGAGTTGAAAGTCAACATTCCAAGTTGAAACTATACTTGGATTCGACACAATCAAATTTACGAACATTTTTATCTGATATTCATCAACTCATCCACTCACAACATACGTCAATCAAAGTAAGCTTCCAACAAAGCAAAACTGTCATGAAGCATCGATATAACAAACCACACTTCCACCAACTACGTGGTTTTGTTTCATTGCATGCATTGGAATTAATCTTCAAGGAATTTGAGCGGTCTAAAGATCTTGGATTAATTTCGGAAAGTTGTGGATGTCAAATGCGTACATGTTACGGGTTACCATGTGTACATGAACAAACAACTTATTTCAAGGAGGGTCGCTCTATTCCACTCGAATCGATTGACGGGTTTTGGAGAAAACTTGATTTATCACCGTGTATGTCCATGCAAGATGATGATATTTATTGTGATGATGAAGTGCAAATATTTACTGAGAACTTCAAAAAACAGACGAGATCTAAGAAGTCTACTCTTCTAAGAAAGTTAAGAGAGATAATCGCACCATGGACAACTCGGGTTAGTGAACCTGTTGTTCATACAACCACCCGTGGACATCCCTCGTTGAAGAACAAGGTTGTCAAAAAAAGTTGTGTTGATTCGAAAACTCAAGAACCTCATAGACGTAGTTGTCTTGACGCATCAACATTTATTGAGTTGGATGTTTTGGCCAACAAAGAACCAGTAAGACATAGTTGCTACTCATCGGAACCAACAAGGCACAATTATTATTTCCATCCGTACATTAATCAGTTTCCAGATATGTTTCATCCTTATATCAAGCATGTGCAAGACGTAGCATATGATGGAAATTGTGGTTTTCGAGCGATAGCTGCCTGTCTCAATATTCAAGAAGATCAATGGCCATCAATTCGATATGGTTTAATGGAGGAATTGGAAATGTACAAGACAGAATATGCCGAGATGTTTGGCATTGAAGTATGGTATCGTACTTACAACTCCTTGAACTTCTTTGAGCTGGACAGATGTGCACCCAATATGCACCGGATGGTTTTGCCTGAAATGGGTGTGTTGGTTGCTTCAAGGTATAACGTGATACTACACTGTTTAACAACTGCAGGTAGCATGACATTCTTACCACTACGATCTAGTCCGCCACCATGGTTTGAACATGTCGCTGTTGCAATCGGACACGTTAATGGTAATCATTATGTCAGAATATCATTGGCAGAAGGGTACCCAATGCCTCGTATCATGCAACAGTGGTTTCGTTTCAAATATGATAGTGCAACCGCATGGGCTACTCCATACATGACCCGAATAAATACGTATGAGCAACTCTTATCTCGTAATCGTACTACGGATTTTATTTCACTTGATTGAGTTGTAATATTTTTAAACTTTTTGTACTTTATTTATTGACTTATCAATTAAATTATTATGATGATCTTTTATATTATAACATTTTATATTTGTAGCTTTAAATTATTTACAACAAAATACCATATTCCTTAACATAAAATAAAAAATACTTTTATTTTATGGTTATTAAATAATTAAATAATAATTTTAATGTAATAATTATTAAATAATAATCCTAATATAATAATTATTTTTAAATAATCCTAATATACATGATTATTTTTATAAAAAAGTGTTTTTATACATGTTTCAAAGTTAAATTATATTTTTATAGCCCTTGAAAGTTTTATTTTTAAAAAGAATAAATACTATAATAAAATAAAACATTCAAAGGACCAAGTCCCATAGTCATGGTCCCAAAATAAAAAATACTTTTATTTTATGGTTATTAAATAATTAAATAATAATTTTAATATAAGTCACGGTCCCAAAATAAAATTTTTTAAATAATTAAATAATAATTTTAATATAATAGTTATTAAATAATAATCCTAATATAATAATTATTAAATAATAATCCTAATATACATGATTATTTTTTATAAAAAATGTTGTCCTAAATGCAAATAGATATATGGGTAATATATATAGGCTTTGACTTTTTAATGATAACAAAATGTAGGGTGAGATAGGCTTGTAGGGTGAATTTGACCTGTTGGGGTGGGTGTAAATATTAATATCTATTACTATTATTAATATCTATCTATCTATCTATCTATCTATCTATCTATCTATCTATATATATATATATATATAGGGTCAGGTTCAGGAGAAAACTCTAAATAAATGGAAAACCGAAAAACCACGAAAAAACGAATGAAAAAGTATATGAATATGGATGTCAAATTAACGAGAAAAATATGATCGTTTATTTGGTGTAATTTATTTCGCTCGAATTTTGTTCATTTTTCGTATTTTTTCGAATAAAAAATAGGCGGTGAAGGTTTTTTTAATTTAAAAAATATTGTTGTAACCGTCTGCTTAATCACATCCATCAGATCATCTAATCTAACGGTTGATAAGATGTTTTTTAGTTTTTCATTTATTTGAGGTTTTCCCTTGAACCTCTGTCTATATATATATATATATCAAATGAGGTGGCGCTCCCATATTTGAGAATTGCCTCCTTCCTTTTTTCTTAGTTTTTAATTATTTTAAATAAATTTTTATTAGGGTTTTCATCTCCTTCTTTACCTTGCATCAATTAAATGTTTATAAATCTAATATTATTACGATTAATCTAATAGTATGTATCAAAAAGGACAAAATCAATATTCTGTAAATTAAAAATAAACGAAAAACTTATTACTATCATTAATATATATATATATAGATCATTTCATTTATTTAATTTACAATTTAAATTAAACTATATACATAAATGAAATAAAATTAGAATCAATTCTATTATTTTTTTAAGAAATATTAATTGATGGAATGTACATTATATAAATTTAAAAACAAAAAGGATAAAAATCAATATTCTGTAAATTAAAAATAAACGAAAAACTTATTACTATTATTAATATATATATATATATATATATATATATATATATATATATATATATATATAGATCATTTCATTTATTTAATTTATAATTTAAAACAAAATATATAAATAAACGAAATAAAATTAGAATCAATTCTATTATTTTTTTAAGAAATATTAATAAATGGAATGTATATTATATAAATTAAAAAATAATACTCTATAAATTAAAAATATATGAAAAATACTACAATTATTAATATATGTGTATATATATATATAAAATCAATTATAATTTAAAATATAATATGATAAAGAAAAAAAAGCAAGAAAGAAGACAACAAAAAAAAATTAAAAAGCCGTAAATGATCCTTAATAGATCATTTTTAAGAGAGTTAATTAGAAGGACTATTTAAAAAAAAATTTCAAACACAGATATTCAAAGAAATTTAGGCACATTGTTAATAGTCCGTGTAAACCACGTGGATCAAGATTGTAGTTTACTCTTATTATAAACACGTTAATAAAACAAATTGTGATTCATATTATTTGTTTTATTTTGAAATGATTTATTTATTTTTTAATTATACATCAAATCACGAATTTTTAAAAAAGGGAATAGGACTGCGTTATGGAAAAAAATATTTAAAATTCTATTTTTGTTAAAGGGAAAAACATATGAAATAACAATATGGAGATAATAACAATAAGACAGAGAGAAGAAGTCTATAATTCTCATTAATCATAAGCCCTTTAAATAGGGAGAGTTACAAGTAGATAGTTAGGAGATATTTCAGTTCTAATCTAACTCTGATATATTTATCTCTATCTCTATCTCTATCGTCATATCCTTTAGACGATGGCACACTTATCCTACAACACTCCCCCTTGTGCCGAGTTAAAGGAGTGGTGGTGCACAGTTGTTGCCCCGTTAAAACCTTACGCCAAAATAAAACCAAGTGGGAAAAAATAAAAATATGACGAAGGAAAGAGTACAACGCACCAACTTCTTTGCAATACATAGACTTATCCTTCAGTCTATTTTCTCTTAGATTCGTACTTTAATCTTGAGAGTTAAGAAAACATGATGGTATATAAACAGTTGTCTCACTAAAACCTTACACCAAGGAACAAAACCCAATGGGAAAAATAAAACCTTGGTTGAAGGAAATAGCACAACATACCAATATCACAAATATAGTAGACTCCCCCTTTTGTCTACTACTCCCCCTGATTCGTGCATTAACCAAGGGAATTTGGAAAACATTTCCATTTACTTTCTACACGTTTTCCAATATATGGTTTTAGGTAATGACTTGGTAAAATATGTCACATTCTTTTGACACCTTACTTGATTCACTTGATTCTAAAGGAGAGTCTTTTATTGCTGATTGTATAGAAACTTAAGCAGAATATGCTTTGTGTTATTACCCCTGATGTATCTTATGTTCATTTCTTCGATACATGATACATTATTTCCATATATGCAAGTAGGATACTGGTTGAACCCAGAATTACTAACTCCTATAATATATGTAATGATAGTCCTTAATCATATACATTATTTTATTATCTCATGGAGAGTAATATTCTTGGATTAATTCAAGGAGGTAGTTACAAAGGATCGCTTAGTTTACTTCCAAGCAATCGACGTGTTCCTTGTGGAAATTCTTTATTCAGTTTGGGAACATCATTTGTATGGGTCAGACAGATACCTAATATCAGCAAACACATACCAAGACATTATTTGGTGTTTTTCTATAAGAGCTAGCTAGTACTTTTGCTGCTTACATTCTAAGTAGGTATTGACGTTCCATTATCAATCCCATTTTTCTTTCTATAGGGAAAGTATAAACCATGTCAATGGTTCCAAAAGATTAATTTAATATCATTCCAATGATTTTGCGTTGGCGCTGAGCTAAATCTAGCTAACAAGTTCACTGAGAAATACAATATATGGTCAAGTATTATGTTAAGTACGTCAATGCGCATATTATACTTAGATAGGGAATTCCAGCTCCCAGCATCTTTCGTCATCATCCTTTAGACGAAATGGATCTTTCCTTATATCCGACACTTCGACCGATCATGGGAGTGCTAACCGGATGTGCTTTGTCCATATTAAATTGCCTGATTATTTTCTGGACATATGCGATCGGTGAATTAATATTTCACAAACTCGGTGTCCTAGCTCAAATATCTAGACAAAACCAAGTTTTCCCAAGATCTTTCCTCTCAAAATCAGATTTCAAGTAGCTTGTGGTTCCTCTCATTTCATCAAGAGTGCCTATTATGTTCATAACATTGACATATAGGGCTACTTTGAAAATCTGGAACTTGTTTTCCATAATAAATAAGCAAGAGAACATTTCATCGTTCTTATATATCCTTTCCCAATCAAGTATTCCATTAGGCGGGTATACTACATCCACTTATATTGTTTTAATCTATAAAGTGGGCGTTTCAATTTATTGCAAATGCATTTCGTGGTTTAGAGTTGCTTGATTTTGGTAATGTAATATCATCAAGCACTTTTATATATCTCTAAATCTAGATCCCCGTAGAGATATGTGGTAACCACATTCATGAGTTGCATTTCCAGTCCTTCGGAAACTACTAGGCTAGTAAATTATACGAATGTCATAACATCCATCATGAGAGAGTAAGTCTCCTCGTGGTCAATCCAGGGCGTTGTGAGAAACCTTGCGCCAAAGGAGAGTCTCATACATTATGACTTATTTATTCTCATTACGCTTTAGGACAAATGATTTATCTATGTCTTACAGGCTTTACACTTGGTGGGTTAGCACTACCAAACCAAATACCTGTTCATTTGTCAAATAATATGATTCTCCTGGATTGCTTATTTAGGCCAGTTTGCTCTTTGTTGATATTTTCCAACTTAGCATGGTTCGATGTCAATGTGCTCTATCGCCTCATAAACAATAATATATGCGAAATATATCATCAATAATTATATATGATCTGTCCATCGACTCATATGTGCTCTCATAGTTCATTTGAGATTAATATTCATCTCTAGAATCAATATTAACTTCGGAGCGTCCTCCAGTGATGATTCATAGACATAGTTTAATCAGAGACAATCTCATGAGAGGTTTATGTATTGATGACAAATAGTTGTGCCTTACTCTTCTCTTCCTTTAGATGAGTATCTATTGAACCAAGTAGCTTCCCCCATTTCCGTTTGGGAGCTACGACCTCAACCACACCTCCACTATGTGTGTGATTGCAACGCACTTTCCAATGGCGTTGTGCCCTTGTTGGGGAATTTTAACCTTGCAAGTATATTTGCAGCTCGTATATGTGATCTTGTCACTTTTGGAATATTAAACGTATCAGGTATCGAGTCTGATTCGTTTGACTTCAACATTACGTTGTGAAGTTTTGGGGATCGAAATGAGACAGAGTGGGAATATTCAATGACACTTCCTGTCGTTCCCATGGAAAATCCTTTTTCCTATCTCCCCCTAACGACGGGAAGACTGTCTCATGAAAGTGACAACCCGCAAATCTAGCGGTAAAGAGATCACTAGTCAAATATTATAATTAGCGGATAATTGTTGGGGATTCATATCCAACATATACCAAATTCGTCTTTAAGGACCCATTTTGATGCGCTGTGGGGGTGCAATTGGCACATATAATCAAACATGCGTAAATGTAAAGTATCAGGCTTATATCCAGTTACCAACTGGTACGCATGAGCAAGTAGTGGGTCTAAAAACGAAAAAAAACTGCATATAATAATTGCATAACCCCAGGTAGATGTGGGTAAATTGGTGCGCATTACTAATACCTAGATGTCATCATATTATTTTGATAACAACTTCTATGAGACCGTTTTATATATACACATGGGGTATAGGAATCTTTACATTGATCATAATACATATGCAATTAACATCAAATCCTTATGATGTAAATTCTCTAGCATTCAAAGTCATGTAGACTTGATGAAATAATCAGGGTGGTGAGACCTTAAACGTATAGTTAGTGCTAGGAGTGCAGTATTTCATGTGGACAATAATACGACATGCGTTCATCGTGTCGAAACCAGAACCATAAAGTACTTTAATGACCCGCATTCTGGATGTTTATGTCCATAAATATCACCTTGTATTCGTTGTAACAATGGAATATTTTTGTATTATGTCCTTAGCTTTAGGATGGTCTCAATCCTGTCTTGGCTAAGGAGTAGGTTATATACAAAAGTTTTAGGTATTCGAGAGGGCATATAGCAATGTTGTTTCTTATGCTACAGAAGTCAACATTTGCAATTTTCCTCATTCTGCCTTTCACTCGAAAGAGAATGTGTCTATGTGTATTTTGCAATACACGGATCACTATGTCATAACCACGGTGTCCCGCATGGTCATGCCAAAACATATATGTGTTATTGCCCCCAAAAATTCTTTATTGGTGACAAAATATGTTCCGATGACCCAATAATCTACTAGTTTGACACATTAGTTTCCATGATATATGTTCGCTTTCATATTCATTGGAATTTATGTATATATGCTCATTTTCATTTCCATTTGATACGAATATCTTTACAAGGTTCCTATTAAACTTGTTCCACCAAGAAAGTGACAGTCCATCGTCTAAGTATTTGGTTGGAGGAAATTTATTAATTCAATGAATAATAATCTATTTCTTGTATGAGATGTCATAAAAAAATCAAGTTCTCCTCGATACATTCCTACACGGAACGAAGAACATTGAGAGTTTTGTTTTGTTTTTTATGTATTTCTTTACATGTATAATGGTTATAAACTCGAGTGTATATTTTGCAGAATCAATTAATTTGATAATTAAAGCACATTCAAATGTAATTATATTCAACTAATCTTAGATATAATATATTTCATTTTCAATTTGTTCCCTTTTCGAAAGAAACACTCTTTAGTGCATTTTGACTGTCCATTATCACCTGGGACAATAGTTATATCTTTACTCCAGATGTTGAAAAATCATTCCCGACTCTTACCAAGACTCTGACCCTTTCTAGGGTCTCGTCCACATGGTGCAGAAATGTCACATGTGTGAAATTGTTTTTAACTCACAATCCTTTGGAGTTGTTTCCACCTCTAACACTTTCATTATTGATATCGGGAATTTTCTTTATCCCGACATATGTGGTGTTATTTGAAAGAACCTTGTTGTGTTTCTCAACCACTTGCAGTAGGTTGATGAGTTTGTCTAAAGATTACATTCCAACTTATATTGGTTCATTAATATTTACTTATATATGAAAGGTGGAAATAATATTAGGAATCATGTCATCTTCTGTGAGTTGCTTGCCACAGAGATTGAGGCGCGTTTTGGAAAAAAACATTTCTTTGTTGAAATCAGTTACCTTTTTGTAATCGAGTAAGTGGGTTTCATTCCACTGTACGATTAGTTCGGGAAGTACATATTCATCAGTACTCCCGATTATCCCTTTCGGAACATCCCACATTTCTTTGGGGGTTTCTAGTAAAGGTATCCTATGAAACTTAGGATTTATATGTCGTCTCAAAACATGAGGGTATTTGTTTGTACCTTTTTAAGAGGTTGATTTTAGAGTCAATGAGGAGTTGATGGACTTTAGGTATTTTCTTGTACCTTTTCAAAATGAGGTTTATATACTCATTTATGATACTCAGAGTCTTTTGAGTTTACGCCGTTGACTTTGAGGTGAGTTGTTTCAAATTAATTTACTTAAATAAGTAAATAATAATAACATGATTAAGTTAACTAACTAAATATATGCAATATTATAAACTTATTTAAGAATACCTAAATTAATAACTATAACAAAAATTGAGTCAGTAAATAATTGTTTAAAATATATAAAATATGATTTCAAATCCACTTATCCATATCTTGATTCAATTGGAATAAAGGATAAAATATAACCAACAAAACACAACATACATAATAAATTACTTCGAGACTCAAAAGCGAACACTTTTAAAAACAAGCCAATATGCATATAAATTTTTTAAAACAGAAAGTTAACCGAGACAGATTTATGGTTTATGACATGAATATTACGCCACATAAATATTATACGTGTAAGAATTCTTACTTGGATTGTAGCATCGACGGAGGGATAGATTTATGAAGTTGGAAACCCGAAATTTGATTGTCGAACTAACCGATTGAGCTTACGTGCTGATAACGTGTTAAAGGGAAAAACATATGAAATAACAATATGGAGATAATAACAATAAGACAGAGAGAAGAAGTCTATAATTCTCATTAATAATAAGCCCTTTAAATAGGGAGAGTTACAAGTAGATAGTTAGGAGATATTTCAGTTCTAATCTAACTCTGATATATTTATCTCTATCTCTATCTCTATCGTCATATCCTTTAGACGATGGCACACTTATCCTACAACAATTTTTTTTTCAAAATGTATTTTGAATTTTTAAAAAAAAATTATAATATACTTTCTTTTTTTTAAATGTTTAATTAATTTTCTCTGATTTGAAATAATGAAAAAATTAATCTTAAGATTTTTAAGAAAAAATAAAAAAAATCCGGCGAACTTCCGACGAAATTCACTACTAGAAAATTGTGAAATACCGACGGCAATTACCGACGGTAAAAAACAGTCGGTATTTACCGACGGCCCACCAACGGTATCTTTTTAATTTAATTTTTTATTTATTTTTAATAAGTCGTCCGAAAACCGTCGGAAAAATTTGTAATATACCGACGGCTTACCGATGGTTGGTTTTTTCATTTCATTTTATATTTATTTTTAATAGGTAAATACCGTCGGTAACTGGAACTGTCGGTAAGTTGTCGGTAGTTGTCGTCGGAAAACCGTCGCTAAATATTACCGACCAGCTTTTTACCAACGGTCACTCCCGTCAAAAAACCGTCGCTAAAGCCTTTTCCGACGGTTTACCGACTGTTTCGCCGTCGGTAATACGATTAATTTTAGTAGTGATTCAACGGGGTTTGACTCGTTTGAATTCCGTCGAAAATCCGCCAGAAGTTTTCCGGCGGATAATCCGTCGAAATTAACCGTCGGAACCCCTTTGTCCAGTAGTGTTGTATTTAAAATACGTTAGCTAAATTATAAATTTAAGAAACATAATTTTAAAATGTTGACGTACCATGTGAATAGAGTTTTCTTAAATAAAAAATATATAAAATTTAGAATTAAACAAAATAAAAAGGTTCTTATAATAATAAAGGGATAACTTGGGTTAGATGGGAAAAATTCATTAAAGATTTCAAGAGGGGAGGTCTTAATGTGGGAAGTTTGCAATCCTCAAATTGGGAGTTACTGGGTAAATGGTGGTGGAGGTTCGTTTGTGAGAAAGATGGGCTTTGGGCAAATGTGGCCAAAAGTATATATGTGGAAGGAGGGGGGCTAAAAAATGAAGGAAGGGGTAATAATAAGGGGAACTCGGCTTGGGCTAATATAATCAAGATAGGTAAAGATTAGAATGTAGGTATTCATTTTATTTCATCCTTTGGGAAATATGTAGGGGGTGGGTTTGACACTAGATTGTGAACGGATAGGTGGATTGTTAATGAGGAATTGAGTTTGAGGTTTAAAAGGTTATTCCAATTGGAAACAAACAAATAAGCTTTGGTTTCAGAAAGTGGGGAATGGGAAGGTGACAAATGGGTTTGGAAGTGGAATTGGAGGAGAGTACCGAAAGGTAGAGAGTTGAGAGAATTATGAAATTCAGAAACTTTTTTGCACTAGGCTCCAAAGGTAGGCATTCTCGATCAAAATAAATGGATTCTTAGGGTAGATGGAAATTTTACGGTGCCAGAGTTCAAGAAAATAATTGAAGAGAGGATAGCTTCAAGTGGCAATCAAATAGAAGAAACCAATTGGTTAAAGTTGGTTCCTAAGAAAGTAGGAATCCTTATTTGGAGGTCTATACTAGGTAGGCTTTCTTGTAGAGCGGTACTTGATAGGATGGGCTTGGACATTTCGTCCTTTCTATGTCCGAGATGTGGGAAGGATTTGGAGACGGTTAATCACACTTTGGTGCAATGTCAAGAGGTAAACAAAATTTGGCAAACTATCTTTTGGTAGTGGGAGATCAATAAAGAGAGAATCGAATCGCTTAATGATATTCTTGATATTAATGGTGGTCCTTCTTTATGGATAGAAACGGTTTGGAGTTTTATTTACCTTATTTGGTCTCATCGTAATCAACTTGTGTTCAAAGGCGAAAAAAGGAAATTGGAAGATCTACTCCTCGAGTTTTAGCGAAAGTATTAATTCCAGTTTTCAAGTTCTAATCACAGTTTAATGAGATGATTACAATTCAATCAATCTCCATTTTATTTCAATCTCAGAATCGATATACAACAAGTTCTCTCAACTATTTCTCTCTCTAGAACATATGCGTACAATTCACTGAACTCAACTCTAGCTTACTTGCTTACTACACTTCTAACTCTAGTCATATCCCTATTTATACGCACACACACAATACAACACATACACTTTGACTTTGACTTTTATTACAAAAGACTTTGATTATTCTTTAAGAGTTGACTTGATCTTTGACTTGCTTTGACTTTTAGTCTACAGTCTATATGATCTTGTATCCAATAGATTTATGCTCTAACATTCTCCACCTTTGGATCAAGATCATCTCCAAAAAGATATGCAGAAAAATCTCCCCCTTTGTTCAATTCAGTAAAGATCATCTTCAGAAAGATAAACATTGAAGCATAAAATTACAATCTCCCCTTTTTCATAATCAAACTTCAACCATTCTGTAATCTCTCCAAAGTATTTGTATATCATATTTTGCAACCAGCTTTAACATTCTCCCCCAAGGTAATAAGAACCTCTTTCAGACTTCGGAAAGAAATTATCTTCAGATTTGGCTCGGTTTGTTTCAGCAAATTATCTTCAAAGAAAATTTCAGTACTTTCTGCTTGCTTTCAGAATACTTTGAACTTACTCTTTCAAACTTGTACATTCTTCTCACAAGTTGCATCCTTTGACAGAATTTTGCAATGAACTTTCTTCAAATAGTCTTTCTTGATCACCTTTCCCATAATTGATACAAACTTTTCTTCAGCAAACATTTCTTGAAATTATCTTCTCCCCTTTCAACCATTTCTTGAACAAAACTTCTCCCCCTTTTTGATGATTATAGCACAGAAATCATCAAAACTTCCACAAGAAATGTCCTTAAATCTCTTCTCAGACCGTTGATCTTTCATCATAGAGCCTCTGATTATCCGTCAATTCATAAGATATTCATCTGGATCTTTTCAAATTCAGACAAATAAGAATGTAACACTTGAATCAACAAATGAATCAATTAAGATGTCTGTCAGTAGCACAAAACCACTGTGTGTAACAAATACACATTGGAAATGAGCTTTTTGATGTTCACTCCCTCAGGTCTTCCATTCAATCATCGAATAACACAAGGTTAAACTATGAACGTTTAGACAAAAAAACAAATTCTCTGTGTGTTCGTGCTTGTGTATGAATGAATTAAGCACGTGATGATTGCTTTTGTTAGGCTCAAAATTGTGTAAACTATTGAGACAACAATAGTAATACACAAACTCAATTGTGCATGATCGAAGTGCGAAGGTGGGGAAAACTTCCTTCTTTTTCAATATTCACATCTTCCGAATGTAGACAAGATAGCATATGTGTTGCATCCCTAGAAAATATTTAAACATCTTCTTATTGAGAAGAAGATGAGTAGCTGGTGGGGTTGTAAATTAAAAGTTAGCATGGGCTAGTTGCCTGTTTCAATGATGTTCACCAAAGAGTTGTGAAACAACAGTAATGTGCCTGCCCGACTCAGAAAAAGTTGGTGCAGAGTTTGATAATCTTTTACTATGATCTCTCACCCTCTTTCTTTTTATCCTTGAGCTCGCTTCTAACCAAACTCTCTTTTACATTTTACCTCATCACACATACCCACACTAAGATATTTTGACTCCTCGCCTCTCGATCACTCAAGGATTAACTTCTTGGGTAGGAAACACTAGTTAACGTGAATCCATAGAAGTTCTGTTAAACTCTCACACAATGATCCCATGTATATGTCCTATAAGTATAATGTTTCTCAAATGGTTTAACTTTCCAGTTAAAGCCCAATACCAAATACATGTCAGATGTATGTATGCTCATGAATATACTCATGAAGATTTGAGCATTTTAAACATGGAAGATATTTTAAAACAAGTATATTGAATGAATGAAATGAATACAAGAAACTTGTTTGAAAATCTGACATTGTATGAAAAGATCAAATATGAATGATGTATCATGAAAATATTAGGTCATGAAAAATTAGAATTTGTCTATACGAATCAAAATACAGACAATCTTGAAAGAAACGTTTCGAATGAAATCACGCTTAAACTTTGAATTTCAATCGGGGTGTCTTACCATCGAAACTATGGTTCAATATGAGACATGGTAAGAACATTTCCAACAGAATATTAAACCGATGTGTGTGAATACTTGACAGTATATAGAAAAGATAATACACAAATATTTATTTTTGAAAACACACGGTTTATTAGACATTAAAGCACATAAAATGAAAACATTTAAAATCATACTTCTAAATTCATGAAATCTTTTTAAGAATAGAGAAGTGGTTTGAACATTTAAAAACATGTTTTCATATCTGAAATTCGTCCTTCTTTCAGACATGTATGAGATTAAGATTAGAAATATTCCTTACGCTCATCTTCAATCTCATTAAGTCAGCTCAAAGTCATATTTGATATGATCGTGTAAGCTCCCTCTCAAATCTGCAACAGTCACAAAGTTTGTCAAAGTACAAAGTTTATTCACGAAACTTTATTGAAAAATTAAAGACATAAAGCAATAAAACTTTTAAAATACGAGTTCTGATAAGATGTAATCAGAAATCATCTTCCTAACTCCCCCTGAAAATATGCATCATACAATATATCAGTGAAAAACATATGATAGAAATCTACAACTCCCCCTGAAATGTAGATCATCTTATCTTGCGAATGCATATTTTCAGTAAAAATATATACTCCATCTTGAAGGTTGATCTTCTCATTTATGCATCAGAGTACAACCTCATAGAAGCACTGGAGTATCATCTCTTTTATCATTGAAGTACGAGTCCTAAACTTCTGTGTTTAGAAGTCACACTCTTTGACATTGAACTCTTTGACATAGGGGGAGTAAGAGTTAAGGAGTAAGGATTATGACTTTCGAGCTGAAACTTTGACAATTCAAACACTAATACATCTAGATTCGATTACAACCAATGAATTTCAAAGAAATTCAGTTAAACGTACAAATTGATTCTAATACAGTGCTTTCGAACTCGTGTCTCTAAAATGAACAAAATCACTAAATTGATGTACAATTACAGTGCAAATGATTCTCAAACCTATACAAGATTTTTCTAATACACTATATGAATACAATTGACTCAAATAAACTCACAATTACACACAAAAATTCAAAACTCGATCAAATCTCAAAAAACAGTGTGAAACTCCATTTTCTTGAAAGATTTCAATTTGAACTCTGCTCTGATACCAATTATTAATTCCAGTTTTCAAGTTCTAATCACATTTCAATGAGATGATAACAATTCAATTAATCTCCATTTTATTTCAATCTCAGAATCGATATACAACAAGTTCTCTCAACTATTTCTCTCTAGAACATATGCGTACAATTCACTGAACTCAACTCTAGCTTGCTTACTACACTTCTAACTCTAGTCATATCCCTATTTATACGCACACACACAAAACAACACATACAATTTGACTTTGAATTTTATTACAAAAGACTTTGACTATTCTTTAAGAGTTGACTTGAGCTTTGACTTTCAGTCTTCTTTCAGTCTACAGTCTGTATGACCTTGTATCCAACAGATTTATGCTGTAACAGAAAGAGTTTCGAGTGGATCGAGATGAGAAATCGTAGCAGAAATGTTGTTTGGAACTAATAGATTGCAGACCCATCTGGACAACAGTAGCGTCTCGCTGCAGTTTTGGATTGGTTCGATATCGTGTTCATGGCAGTTTCTGTGCTTGGTTTTGGTTCGGTAACGTCTCCACTACAGTGTTTTGTTATTCGTTTGATTGTCTTATTTGATTTCCTTGTAGTGGTTTAGGTGTGCATGGTTATGTTTTTTTTGCTTCTTGCAATCTTGTTTCCTTTCTGTGGGGTTCGCCTTGTGATACGGACCGGACTACCCAAGAGCAGACCCGACCCCGACCCACTCGGGTCAGGAGACTCCTCGTGCGTTTTGATGACTGAAGACTGATTCAAATGGAAGACCAAATCCTTTGCATATTTTTTGGATTAAGAGTAGGCCACCACTTTTGCATTTCTTTTTCCACGTCCATGTTAGCTGTTTCTTTTTCAAAGTTTATGAAGTCATGCATTTGTCTTTTAGTTATTTAAGTGTACGTTCATGACGTAATAAACTCAGAAAATTGCCCCAAGGTCTTCTATTCTTCTTTGTTACTAGCTAGAGGTTGATCTCCTCGAAAAAGGATCATATCAACTGGTGCTTTCATTGACCCACACAATGCTTCCTCGACGGGAACCACCTACACTTGAAGAATCCATGGCCGCTATGGTCGAGAACATCTCAAAACTCAGCACATCCTCTACAGCCAACACCGAGAAAATTATCTCCCAAGCCACCCCCCTCCATGACTAAAAAGCCCAAATCAATGTCATCGTGTCCCAACTCGCAACACAATACGAACAAACCTCAGCCCTTATCGCCACTCTCACTACCGAACCCAAAACACCAATCCCAAATAATCACCCACCGGCACCCAGTCATGGTCGAAACATTCGCCAGCCTAAGATAACCCTTTCCACGTTTGATGGTTCCAACCCCTTCGATTGGCTTTTTCAAGCCGAACAATATTTTACGTTTTACAATATTCCACCAAACTAGGGCCTGACAATGGTCTCATTTAGTTTATCCAATGATGCTTTGAGTTGGTATAAGTATCTATCCAACAATAGCCTACTAACTACATGGGACGCCTTCACTAAAGACTTAGAAACCCGTTTTGGCCCTTCCTAGTACGACAATCACCAGGCAACCATATTTAAACTCCGCCAAACATTAATCGTAGCAGCTTAGTAAACCGAATTTGAACGCCTAAGTAATTGTGTCGTAGGGCTTCCTAATGAGGCTTTACTCATCTATTTAATCTCGGTGTTGAGAAAAGATATACAACAGAAATTAGCCATCCAAAAACCACAAACGATCATGCAATCTATTGGCCTCGCGAAACTTATTTAAGACAAATCCAATGACCAACGTTTTCGACCCAAACCCACTCCTCCATATCGCACCACCACCTCCCCGATAACACCATTGTTACCGACTCCACAACTCCGTCATCGAACAATTAATTCCTACTACCTACACCCCCACACCATCGTCTACACTTCCATTCACTCTCCTCTAGGGGTGTTCGTGGTCCAGTTTTGGCGGTTTAACCCCTCAGACCACAAACCAAACCGCAAGTGGCGGTTTATTGATTTTTCAAACCGAGCGGTTTGACATCAAGTGCCCAGACCGGTCAAGTCGGACCGCGGTTTAGGCGGTTTGGTCGACCGGTTTAGGCGGTTTGGGTCTTTTAGTGGACTTTTAAGTTTAAACATAAAAACATATAAAACTTTGAATTTTAAAGGCTCGTTGGCTTGAGTCCATTTGAAATAAAGAACAAAGTCCACAAAAGTTAACTAAATGTCCGAAGACAAAACACTAAAAAAAAAGGTAATATGCAAAATGCAAATAAAATCAACGGCTTCACTTCTTCATTTTTCCGTTCTTTGTATTCCACAACCCATAAAAATTTTAATCTTTTAAAATACCTTGGACCCTTTTGTATATACTTGGATATTTGGGCTTTATATCATCTATTATTTATAATAAAGGTATATATAAAAAAAATAAAAAAAAATATATTTATATATTTGGCGGTCGGTTTGGTCCAAACCGCCCAAAAAAACCTCCAGACCGCAGACCGGACCAGACCGCCCGGTTTGGCAATTTTTCAGACCAGACCGGACCGCCAGACCGCTCAAACCGCCAAAAACGGTCCGGTTTGACTTGGTTTGACCGGTTTGAGCGGTCCAACGGTTTTTTTGAACACCCCTACTCTCCTCTCACTGGATGCCGTAACAAAACGTTGAAGCGCCGGACTATGTTTTCGTTGTCCCGAGAAATATCATCCAGGCGATAAATGTAATCCTCCTTAATTCCTTCTCATCGTTGACAATGAAGACTTTCCCAACCTATCTCCACTCGTTGACCTCAACGATGACCATATCACCAAACCTTATCAACCACCATCCATTGATCCTTCTACCCTTTCTAATCTTGACACTACCACGTCGAATCAATTCCTATCCCTATCACCTGCTGCCCTTCTCGGACTGGCCTCAACCAACGCTCTACGTATCACAGGGTATATTGAGGGCCACCCCGTTAAGATCTTAGTGGACTCCGACAGCATACACAATATCGTGCAGCCCCAAGTCGCCTCATTTCTAAGCATTCTGATTAAGCTTATTCCGTCGTTTCCCGCCAAGGTTGGAAACGGAGAACGATTACACAGTGAGGGATTCTGTCCAAACGTCACCTTACACCTTGAAAATCAACCCTTCTCAATTCCCTTCTTCGTCCATCCCATAGAAGGTGTTGATGTCGTTTTAGGTATCACATGGTTGGGATCACTAGGTCCAATATCCGCTGATTTTTCCATCCTTCTAATAGCCTTACATTACCATAATACCAAAATAACCCTCCCAGGTGAACCGTTATCCACACCCGCCACCCCTAGCACCATCCAACATCTCCTTAACAAATACACTATAACATTTATTCACACACTCATTTTCCATAACCACCCAACACCATCACCACCATAGAATTCTCAACACACCGAGCCACAAATACAATTACTTCTCACTTCCTACTCTCACATTTTTGAACCCCCCACATCCTTACCGATTTCTAATCCCGTCCGTGGATGAATTACTCAATGAACTCCATGGAGCTCAAATATTTTCTAAACTTGACCTCCGCACGGGTTACCATCAAATCCGCGTTGCAACCAATGATACACACAAAACCGCTTTCTGCACTACCGATGGTCACTTCGAATTCCTCGTCATGCCATTCGGTTTATCCAACACACCTTCAACCTTCCAAGGCGCGATGAATGATATCTTCTGTGACATATATACGGTGGTTTGTCCTTGTTTTTTTCGATGACATCTTGATTTACATCTCCACACAGGAGCAATACTACGAGCATCTCCGTCATGTGTTTGATACTCTCTCCAGAAAACGCTATTATGCTAAGCTTTCAAAGTGTGTTTATGGTGTTACCGAGGTGCATTATTTGGGCCATGTGAGATAGAGGTGCATTATTTGGGCTATGTTATCTCACAGTCAGGTGTTGAGATAGTTGCAGAAAAGATTCAGGATATCCAAGGTTGGCCCATACTGTCTTCAATTACGGGCCTTCATGCGTTTCTAGGCCTCACAGGTTATTACCGTCGGTATGTCCATCATTACTCTCACATCACTTCCCCTTAACTGATCTTCTTCAAATAAAGAAATTCGAGTGGAATGACGAGGATAATGGCGCTTTTGAATCCCTTAAAACAACCATGACTACACTCCCAGTGTTGGCACTTCCAGATTTTCGGTTGTTTTCGATGTCACTACAGACGCGTCAAACACGGGTAATGGAGCAGTGTTATCTCAACAAGATAAACCTATTGCATTATTTAGCAAGAAGTTGCCTCCTAAAATGCGGTCATATCGACTCATATTCGAGAGTTATATGCAGTCACAGATGCCGTCAAAAAGTGGCGACACTACTTGTTAGGACAAAAGTTTCGAGTATTCACAAATCAACGAAGCCTTAAGCATCTAATGACTCAAGTAATTCAAACACCTAAACAACAATAGTGGGCGAGCAAACTGTTGGGCTATGACTTTGAAATACATTACAATCAAAGAAAAGAAATCAAGGTAGCTGATGCCTTAAGCCGTATCGAAGAATCACAACTCCTCACATTATCGGTTCCTACATTCCCATGACTTCAAGAATTAAGTGACTACTATACCACCACAAAAGAAGGACAACATTGGTTGGATCGGATCAACAACCAAACCGATACAGTATGCGACTATCACATCCATGATGGGTTAGTTTATGTCACCAACCGTCTTTTAATTCCTGATATACCTTCACTTCATTTTAAGCTTTTAGAGGAGTTTCATTCTAGTGCTATTGGGTGACATTCGGGCATCACCGCCACTATGCAGCGCATTAGTGGGTCTTTTTCATAGTCCCATTTACGAAAGGACGTGACTCATTTCATCAACGAATGTGCTATATGCCAACAAACCAAGTACTCCACTCATAAACCTTATGCGCTCCTTCAACCACTTCCCGTCCCCAATCAAGTCTGGGAATAGATTACCATGGACTACATAACCAATCAACCACCTTCCAATGGGAAATCGGCAATTTGGGTAATCGTCGATCGATTAACTAAATTTGCCCACTTCTTAGCCTTACCACCACATTACACCGGTGCCTCCCTCGCTAACTTATTTCTCATACAAAGTTACCATTTACATGGCCTTCCCAAAACCATACTATCTGACTGGGATCCAATATTCCTAAGCCGGTTCTGGAAAGAACTTTTGGACAAAGTCGACACCAAGCTTCTCTATTCAAGTGCCTACCACCCGCAAACGAATGGCCAAACGGAGGTCGTCAACCGCAGCTTGGACGCTTATTTGCGTTGTTTTGCGTATGACGAGCCAAACCATTGGAGCAAGTACCTTTATCTAGCCGAATTTTGGTATAATACCAGCTACCGCAGCGCCATCGAGATGACACCGTTTCAAGCTCTTTACGGTCGCCCACCACCGTCCATTCCGCATTATACCTTGGGGAGTTCATAGGTAGCTTCCATTGACTACACACTAATGGAGCATCAATGTCTCATAAGTCTACTAAAAGAAACGCTGAAAAGGATGTGTCAAAGAATGGTCGATCAAGACAACAAACATAGAAGCGACAAGGAGTTTAAAGTTGGGGATTTAGTCAATTTACGCTTGCGCATCTACCGACAATCCTCAGTTGCAAAAAGGGATGTTCAAAATCTAAGTTGTCGCTATTTTGGACCATTCAAGGTACTCAAGAAGATCGAAAATGTGGCTTATCGACTGGACCTTCCACCAGGTTCTTACATCCACCCAATCTTTCACGTGTCATTCCCCCGTCCGAGTTTTGGTGAATTGAAACCCACACCCATTTCGTTACCAGAGAAATGCATCGACAATTTACCCGTTCTCACACCAGAAGCAATTCTTAACCACCGCACTGTCAACAAACAGGGAACAGATGAACATCAGGTTCTTGTCAAGTGGAAAAGAAGGGACATATCCAAAGAGACATGGGAACCCGTTGATGACATGGTACAAGACGCCAACATACTGGACCTTGAGGACAAGGTCCATTTTGAAGGAGGGGATAGTGATACAGATCGTACTACCCATGAGCAGATTAGAACCTGACCCACTCAGGTCAGGAGATGCCCCATGAGTTTCGATGACTGAAGACTGATTCAAACGGAAGACCAAATCCTTTGCATGTTTTTGGGATTTATAGTAGACCATCACTTTTGCATTTCTGTTTCCACGTTTCCCATCACTCTCATGTTAGCAGTTTCTTTTTCAAAGTTTGGGAAGTCGTGCATTTGTCTTTTGGTTATTTAAGTGTATATTCATGAAGGAATAAACTCAGAAAATTGCCCCAAAGTCTTCTATTCTTCTCTGTTCTCTTCTCCATTTTCCTCTCTGTTACTAGGTGGAGGTGATCTCCCCGAAAAGGATCATATCACCTTGTTTGTGACCTCTAGATTTTTGTAGTTGGTTGTTTGGTTTTGGTAATAAATTGATGCTTTTTAAAAAAATATTTTAAATTAATAGAGTTTGTATGTTTAAAGAATACTAAAATTAATCATATTTTAAATAGATTTTGGTGGTAAAACATTTCCTATAAATTATCATATGCTTGTATATATGTTCTCTCATGAAGGTTAGGAATCATGATGAGGTTTTTTTTTGGTTCCATAGATGGTGACTGAAGTAGGTGATGTTGCCGGAGATGGTGACCAGAGGTTGCGAGAGATGGTGACTTTAGGTTGTCAGAGATGGTCCTTGTGTGTCTGTGTTAATACGAATTAAAGTAGATTACAATTTCGTCCATGTGGATACAGTGACCATGCCTATGAGATGCCATATCCAGCGATCAGTGACCACTCCATCTCCACAAAACCACCATCGTCACCACCATACGGACACGACAACCATCTCCGGCGACAAGCAATCTGCAATCTCCCATCGTCCCTCTATCGTGAACCAACATCCACCAAACCACCAACGCACACGACAACCATCGTCGGAGATATATGTATCGTCTCTATGTGTGTGTATATATATATGTATATATATATACATATATAGAGACGATATATGTATATATATATACTGTAGTTACATAATATGTCCCTAATGTTGCATGGTTTTTACAAAAATAAGAAAAGCTAAAGAAAATTGCAAAAAAAGAGAGAAAACATGGTTTGACGAAACCACCCCTGACTTTAACAGACAATTTTAACGGACTTAGTGACCAAGGACGATTTTCAAAGGAAAATGCAAACAGTAGGGACACTCATTGTAGTTATTGAAGCCTAGGGACCATTTTTGGAGGAACGTGTAAACCTCAAGAACCAAAATTGTAGTTTACTCTAAAAAACCTTTTTGAAATATGTGTAAAAAATCCCTAAAGTTGATGAGCACATCCTTTTCAGTTTGTTTTTTTAGCCTCTTTTTTTTTTTGAAACAGTAGAAGAATTTATTAGAACTAGCGAGAAGATAGGGAAAAACAGAGGCATTACAAAACCTTTACACGGTTAATAGGGTAGCAATTCCAAGCAATCAAAATTTTCCTACTCGCCTTACACCTAGCCAAAACCCAACAAAACGAATTCTCTACAAGTTGATCAATAATAGCATCTTTACGAGGGGGATGACTATAAAAAACATGTCTATTTCGGAAACACCACAACACATAACAACCGGTAAAAAACACCGCTTCCACCGCCTTCCCAAGGGAGTTGTAACTGAAAGTATAACTGATGTCGTGGATCATCGACTCCAAAGACCAATGAGTAGGGGAGGAAAGGAACACCATCTCTCAAAGAATTGCCAAACCACCGACGAGATAGAACACTTGAACAGCAGGTGTTGGGTAGTTTCGTTAGCAGTACCATAGACAAGGCAAATGGCTGAATCAAGCTCCACATTCAGCTTTAGAAGGTTATTATGGGAGGGAACCTGTCTAACATAACCCTCCATATGAAAATGTTAAATTTAGAAGTGATCATCAAATTCCATAACGTCCCTCTATCACCGACCCCCAGAAAAGCTTTGTCGATGATAATACGTATAGAATTGACAGAAAAACGGCCATTAGGATTTAGGGACCAAATCCACCTGTCAGGGTCATATGTCAAAGAACAATCCATGATGATTTCCCTCAGTTGATCGAGTTCTTCAGATTCTCTACCTTCTCGGATGAGTCGACGCCATGACCACGAAATTTCCCCGGTCTTAAATTTGTCAGCTACCTTATCATTGTCAAGAGCAAAGAGTCTAGGGAAACGTGACGAAAACTGACGAGGACCCATCCAAGAATTAGTCCAGAACGTGGTATTTGATCTGTTCCCCACCTGTTTGGATCACAAATCATCGAACTGGATGTTGGCAGTCTAAGCGATTTTATAGTTGAGGTAATACTACCCCCATGGGTTGTGGCTACTGTGGGTATTTTGATCCGAAGTCAACCCTCCATTTTCACCAAAAATCGATTTGATTAGTTTCACCCAAGGGGAATTATGCTCGTTCCTAAATCTCCAAGACCACTTAACATGAAGAGAAATGTTAGAAGCGAAAATACTTCCGATACCAAGGCCTCCACTATCTTTATCTCTAAGCACGGAGCTCCATTTAACCCAGGCTTATTTTCGGTTGTCGTTATCCGACCGCCAAAAGAAATCTCTCCGAACTCTCTCCAAGGTGTCAATCACTATCTTAAAAGCATTAAAGATCGAAAGGTATTATATGGCGATACTACCAAGAACGGATTGAACCAACACCCTTCTCCCTACAATCGAAAGGACTTTGACCTTCCATCTAGATAATCTTTCTCTTAATTTCTCGATGATTGGGTCCCAATCTGTGACCCTAGACATATTTGCACTGAGCGGAATCCTGAGATATTTGCTTGGTAAACATCCAACTACAATTTAACTCTACAACAACTATATTGATTGTGTATTCTGACACTGCAACACCAAAATGTTCACTTTTGGCCAGGTTTAGATGAAGTCCAGATGCTAAAGAGAAGCACCTTAGAATCCAAAGAATGTTCCTCCCTTCTTCGATAGACCGATCAATAAAGAAAAGAGTGTTGTCTGCATAAAATAAATGAGAGATGTTAAATATATCAGTTCCAACCTCTAAACCTTTTATCAAATTTATATTTCGGGTCTTTGTCATAAGCTTTGTGTAATCCTTCCATGGCGAGGATGAATAGGAAAGGGGATAAAGGATCCCCTTGGGGGAGACCTCTCCGAATCCGAAACTCCAAAGTTGGGGACCCATTAACAAGGACTGAAGAGGAAGCGGAGCAAAGGCATGCCTTTACTCATTTCCTCCACTTCCTTGTGAAACCCACAACCTTGAGAATCTCATCTAAATACCTCCAGTCCACCGTGTCAAAAGCCTTATTGAAATCGGCTTTAAAAAGAAAAACTTGTTTGTTATTCTTCTTAGCCCAATTGATAGTCTCGTTATCAGTCAAAGCACTATAAAGAATCTATCTCCCTCTAATGAAAGCATATTGGGAGTCACTGACAATATGGTTAATAATCCGACTAATTATATTAGCAAGAACCTTGGCAATAGTTTTATAATTGCACCCGATTAATCAAACTGATAGGACGATAGTCTTTGCAGGTCAGAGGGTCGTTTGTCTTGGGGATGAGAGAAATGAACGAGGAGTTACATCCATTGGGATCCAACTAGAACTAAATAATTCCAGAACAGCCTCTGTAAAATCACTGCTTATAGAGGACCAAAAAGATTTCAGAAAATCGAAGGAAAACCCATTGGGACCTGGAGATTTGTCCTCACCACAATCCCAAACAACCATCTTAATTTCATCCGCGGTTATCGTGCTGTCAAGAAATAGAACATCGTCTATGAATCCACCCACATTAGGATTACTTGTCAACGGTTGATCAAATTTGATAGATTCCCCTTCTGAAACAAGAAGTTCTGGCCCCGGAGGGATAATATCAACCACTTGACACCTTGCACCTTTTCTTTCTTTTCCTCATCCCATGATCCTTTCCCATGTCGATAACTTTTTCAATCTGTCTAAATTAAAGTTACACCTTGGCCGAAGATTGGCTCCCAAACTTTTCCTGAAGAAGGAGAGGAATTCATCCTTCACAACACCAGGGTCCTCCTTCCAACTTCCATTAACGAGAATCCCTCTTACTCTTGATTTGTTCCTTTTGTGGTGGATCGTTACCATGGAAAAATTTCGAATTTTCGTATCCCTCCACCGCCCATTTTAGCTTGGTCCTTTGGGATAAGTTAGATCTTTCTTTAGTTTCGATGTCGTCTTTGGTTTTAATGGCCTCAGATCTCCTCACTAAATCTTTTAAGTTACCAACGCCAGCTTCTGTACGACGGTCAACTTCTTCGATCACTTCCGAAGCTTTTTTTTTACTTTCCTCCAGTAAGCTCTTCTTTGAAACCCACGAATTTCTAATATTCGATTTTAGTATTTTCAATTTGTTTTTCAAATCAATCAGTTTACACATCGATTTCCTATGCACATCCATGCCAAGCACATTCCACCACAAATCTGAAATCGTCCTTATTGCCTCATAGGTGGTGTTTAGAGGATCAAAACATCATATGTTGGGTTTTGGAATTTGGTTTGCGTAAAAGATGATCGGTGGGATTGCCGGTTTATGAGCCACTAAAGTTGCACTTATCCTTTTTTTTTGTCGTTAATACCCAATTATATATGATTTTACACATGATTTAACGTTCTTGTGTTTTCTTAAATAATTAGCATTCTCGTTTGAACCTTTATATATATATATATATATAATTTAAAATATAATATGATAAAGAAAACAAAAGGCAAGAAAAAAGACAACAAAAAAAGTTAAAAAGCCGTAAATGACACTTACTTAATATCATTTTTAAGGGAGTTAATTAGAAGGACTATTTAAAAAAGATCAAACACAAATATTTATAGAAATTTAGGTACATTGTTAATAGTCGTGATCAAGATTGTAGCTTACTCTTATTATAAACACGTTAATAAAACAAATTGTGATTCATATTATTTGTTTTATTTTGAAATGATTTAATTTTTTTTAATTATACATCAAATCACTAATTTTTAAAAAAGGGAGTAGGACTGCATTTATGGAAAAAAAATATTTAAAATTCTATTTTTTTCTCTTTTTTCAAAATGTATTTTGAATTTTTTAAAAAAAATTATAATATACTTTCTTTTTCTTAAATGTTTAATTAATTTTCTCTGATTTGAAATAATGAAAAAAAATTAAGTTCTATCGGAAATCCGCCGAAAATCTTAAGATTTTTAAGAAAATAATTAAAAAAAATACGGCGGATTGCCAGCGAAAGTCAACGGGGTTTGACTCGTTAGAATTCCATCGAAAATCCGCCAGAAGTTTTTCGGCGAATAATCCGTCGAAAATATCCACCGGAATTGCCTATTTGTCTAGTAGTGTTGTATTTAAAATACGTTAGCTAAATTATAAATTTAAGAAACATAATTTTAAAATGTTGACGTAGCATGTGAATAGAGTTTTCTTAAATAAAAATATATAAAATTTAGAATTAAACAAAATAAAAAGGTTCCTATAATAATAAAGGGATAGCTTGGGTTAGATGGGAAAGAGTCATTAAAGATTTCAAGAGGGGAGGTCTTAATGTGGGAAGTTTGCAATCCTCAAATTGGGAGTTACTGGGTAAATGGTGATGGAGGTTCGTTTGTGAGAAAGATGGGCTTTGGGCAAATGTGGCCAAAAGTAAATATGTGGAAGGAGGGGGGCTAAAAAAATGAAGGAACGGGTAATAATAAGGGCAAATCGGTTTGGGCTAATATAATCAAGATAGGTAAAGATTAGAATGTAGGTATTCATTTTATTTCATCCTTTGGGAAAATATGTAGGGGGTGGGTTTGACACTAGATTGTGGACGGATAGGTGGATTGTTAATGAGGAATTGGGTTTGAGGTTTAAAAGGTTATTCCAATTGGAAACAAACTGTTGGGTCAGAATATGCTAAGGATGGATACTACTGCTAGTTGAAAGGTATTACTACTGCTTGTACTTTTAATACTGCTAGTAGAATTAATACTGCTTGAAAAGTTAGTGCTGCTACTTGAATAGTTAGTACTGCTTGGAGAGTTAGTACTGCTAGTAGTTAGTACTGTTGAAGATTACTACTGCAAGCATGGTTAATACTGCTCAATGATTAATACTGCTAAAAGAAGGTTAGTGCTGCTTCTAATGATAAAGAAGACTTAAAAATAAAGATGAGTTGGAGATAAGGTTGAAGATAATTATGGTATTCATACTGAAGATCAATTTTATTTTGATAATTATCTTGTAATCAACTTTGTATATATAGTTTAGAAGTCCTTGTTAGAATTAACAATTATTCATACGTTTTGTTTAGAGAGAATTAACCTCAAGAATAGTTTAGATCCTTTCTATAGAGAAGTATAGAACGTCTGTTGAGTCTGTTCAACAGATTGAGGTTTTGTGTAATCATCAAGTTGAATCAATATAAACTTGTGATTTGAGTTCTATATACTGTTCCACTGATTTTCTGTTAAAGTGTTTTTCCGCAACTTCTTTAACTTAAGTTTCTGAGTGTGTTAGTTAAATTCTTGTTTGAATTTCGATCCTGACAAGTGGTATCAGAGCTAGTACTACTCAGAAAATTCAGAAATCTTAATCATGGACAGTTCAAACGATAGTGTTTTGGTATCAAAGGTTCCCATGCTCAAACCCAATGAGTTTGACATGTGGAAGATCAGAATCAAGCAGTACATTTTTCTCACAGACTTCTCAATGTGGGACATCATTGAGAATGGTCCTTCTGATGGAGGAAAGATGGATGCAGAAGGAAAGAGACCTCCACCAAAGACAGATGGAGAGAGAAAGTTAAGGCAGACAGAGATGAAAGCTTTGAGCACTCTGCTTTTGGCTATACCTAATGAGTACCAATATCTATTCTGCAACTGTTCTGATGCACAAATTCTTTTGAATTCTCTGGAGAAAAGATTTTCTGGTACCAAAAGTACCAAGAGAAATCAGAAAGCCATCCTAAAGCAACAGTATGAAAACTTCATGTCTACAAAGAATGAGTCCATGACTCAAACTTTTGATAGATTTAATAAGCTCATTGGTGAATTGGCTACTGTTGGTGTCCAGATAGATCAAGATGATGTTAACAGAAAATTTCTAAGATCTCTTAGTGATGAATTGACTATGTACACTGTCTCCTTCAGACAGAATGACCAATTGGAGGACAAGAAATTAGATGACCTCTATAATGACCTTAGGGTGTTTGAAGCAGAGGTAGAAGCAAAGAAGAGGCCCTCTGGATACTCATACAATGCTGCTCTTTTATCATCCTCTACTGATTGTGCTGCTAATACGGAATCAGTTAGTGCTACCCATGGATCAAAGCAAGATGGATCCAATGACTCAGTTTTAGAAGCTTTTCTAGCCAGTCATGCTAATTCCTCTCTAATTAATGATGACCTAGAACAAATAAATGTTGATGATCTGGAAGAGATGGACATCAAGTGGCAGATGGCTATGCTGACTATGAGGGTAAAAAGATTCATCAAAAGGACTGGAAGGAACAACTTTGATCAGAAAAGAGAAGATGGGGTTGGATTTGATAAATCCAAGGTTGAATGTTACAAGTGTCACAAGCTGGGGCACTTTACAAGCGAATGCAGAAGTGGAATGCCTCAACAGCATGCTAGCAACCATCAATCATCACAGTCCACTAGCTTCAACAGTAGGAACTCTTCTCAAGCTCTTGTTTCCCAAGAAGGAATGGGCTTTGATTGGAGTGACCAAGCAGAAGAAGCAGTTCAGAATCATGCTTTAATGGCTAAAGTTTCAGAAAGCACTGATATTCCCACAGAGGTAACTTCTAATCTTTGCTCTAAAATCTATATTGAAACTGTTAAAGAGTACAGGGATCACAATCAGAGTATGTGTGATGACCTTAAAAGGTCAGAGAAAGATAGAAGAGAGTATGTTCTGATTGTTGAGAGGTTTGAAGAACAAATTAAGTCTTACCAGGCTAATGAACTTCAACATTCCTATGATACAAACTACTGGAAGTGGGAGAAAAATCAGTTAGAGGTTAAGCTTAAAAAGTCTGAAGAAGAATGTGAGAAGATAAGGAGTGACTTTGAGAAAGCCATGCTGGACATTGAGAAATATTCCAATGCTTCTAAAGCAATGGACTCACTTTTAAAAACTCAAGTCCATGACAAACTTAGAAGAGAAATAGGCTACAACACTACACCTCCACCATACAATAATAACTATATTCCTCCCACCTCTGATCTCTTAGAAAGACAGGACAAGAAGGAATTACCTAATGGAGCCACTAAAGTAGATCCCTTAGACAAAGTAGTGGTTGAGGCAGATTCTAAAGAAGAGGACTCTGAGAGTAAGAAGGAGAAAGACCAAAAAGATATTCCCCTAGAAAACCACATTCTGACAAATGAAAGAGGGGGTAAATCTTTTGTCAAGAGTGAGAAAGTAAAGTATGGAGAAGAGACTGTTAAGAATGAAAAAACTGAGACCCCTAAGAGAGGAAAGGGAAAGGTACAGGGAGTTCATTACATGCAAACCACTGTTGTTAATCCCTGTACTTGTAAACAGAATCAGCCCCAAAAACATGATAAAACAAGGGGAAATCAAAGAAATAGAAATAATCAGTGGGCTTTAAAACAAGGAATTGATCTGAGAAAAATTAACAGACCAAAGCCTTGTTTTATCTGTGGCAAGTTAAATCATCTAGCCAAACACTGCTATTTTAATCCTATCAACCAAAGGATCACTTTTCAAATAAATATACAAAATCCTATTGGTTATAAGAAGCAAATAAAGAATCATATGGCTGAGAATAGTGCACTTGTAAAATCTCATGCTCAGAATAAGTTTGCTAATTCAAATAATAATACTCCAAATAAGCCTAGGAGTAACTTAAAAACAAAGAAAGCCAACAACTTTGTTCAGGTTTGGGTTCCAAAAGTAAAGAAATCTGTTAGTACTGCTACTTTAAATAGTACTTCTGACAGAAATAATGCTGCTACAAGCAATACTACTGCTAACCCAGTTAGTACTACTAACAAAGTTAGTACTGCTATCCCAATTAGTACTGCTAATGAGGTTAGTACTGCTAACAAAGTTAGTATCGCCAATCAAGTTAGTACTGCTTCCAGTGACAGACCCATTATTGTGACAAAGTATTCAAGCAATGAGATTTCTCAGTGTGATAATCTCATCCAGTCTGAATTTGAATATGTTGATGAGAATGGAAAACCCAAGACCACCTTGGCTTGGGTTCCTATTAAAAACTAACTGTTTTATTATATGTGCAAGGCAACCAACAGCTCAAGAGAAGGAGCATTTGGCATGTTGATAGTGGTTGTTCCAGGCACATGACAAGTAACATGGTCTGCCTTCAAAACTTCAAAAGAATTGATGGAGGACATGTTGCTTTTGGTGATAATCCAGCAGGTGGTAAGATAAGTGGAAAAAGTAATGTGTCAAAAGGTAAGATGATATTTGAGGATGTATACTATGTTGAACAATTAAGATACAACCTGTTAAGTGTATCACAGGCCTGTGACAAGAAACATAGCATATTATTCACTGATACTGAATGTATTATCCTTGCTCCAGGGTTCAAGGTAGTTGATGAAAGCATGATACTACTTAGAACTCCTAGGAAGGACAATGTTTATTGCTTAGACTTGGAGAATGTAGCTTCTGATTCATCTTTAAATTGTTTATTTTCAAAATCTTCAGTAGATGAATAATCTTTTTGGCACAGAAGGATGTGTCACATGAACTTTAAAACAATGAACAAACTTGTGAAAAACAACCTTGTAAGAGGTTTGCCACAAAAGGTATTTTCATGTGATGATCATTGTGTTGCATGTCTTAAAGGTAAACAGCACAAAACTTCTCATAAGTCCAAAGAGATAAATACAATTTCTTCACCTCTAAATTTACTGCATATGGATCTGTTTGGCCCTACAAATGTGATGAGTATTGGTAAGAAATCCTACTGCTTAGTTATTGTTGATGATTTCTCTAAATTCACTTGGGTCTAGTTTCTGAGGACAAAGGACGAGACAAGTGGACTGATCAAATCCTTTGTTCTTAGAGTTGAAAACCAAAAAAATCTAAGAGTTAAAGTCATTAGGTCTGATAATGGAACTGAATTCAAAAATAATGACCTAAACAACTTTTGTGAAGAAAAAGGAATTGAGAGACAATACAGTGCTTCTAGAACTCCTCAACAGAATGGTGTTGCTGAAAGGAGAAATAGGACTCTGATTGAAGCTGCTAGATCTCTGTTGGCAGATTCAAAACTTCCAATTACTTTTTGGGCAGAAGCAGTTAATACTACCTGCTATGTTCAAAACAGAGTTCTAGTAGTAAAATCCCAAGACAAGACACCCTATGAGCTTTTTAAAAAGAAGAAACCTTTTATTGGATTTTTCAAACCATTTGGGTGTCCTTGTACAATTCTCAATACCAAAATTCACCTAGGCAAGTTTGATAGCAAATCTGAGGATGGGTTTCTTGTTGGTTACTCATCTCAAAGTAAGGCCTACAGAGTCTTTAACACCTCTTCTAGGATTATTGAGGAAAGTGACAATGTCAAATGCAATGAGAACACACCAAATCAACTTGGTTCAGGTCCTGATTGGCTATTTGACATTGATTCACTGACTAATTCTTTGGGTTTCAGTGATGAGCATAATGCAGGAACAGGGACAGAAAAGGCACAAGTACAAATACAAGAGTTTGTGCTGTTCCCAACACCTACTGCTGATCCTGTTGAATTCTGTGACCAAGATAAGAAAGATAATTCAGATTCAAAGGACACTGAACCAGCTCAGAATGAAGAGGACAGAGGTGAAAAGGAAGATCAACCCTCAGATTCAGGAATCAAAGGTCCTGAGATGCCAGTTTTGGAAGAGGAAGACACAGATGATGATTTTTCAGTATATGGTGGAAGCACTCCAGAAAAAAAAATGACACCAATCTTGAAGTAAATCTTAATGAGGAGGTTGTCAATGCTACAAGAACTCAGAAGAATCATCCTCCTCAATTAGTGATTGGCGACATCAATTCTCCAATGATCACAAGGCAACAAAGCAAGATAGGTGGATTGAAAGATCTATAATCAGGTTTATTATCTTGCTTTCTATCACAGGTTGAACCCAAAAAGGCATTTGATGCAATGAAGGATCCAAGCTGGATAGAAGCAATGCAAGAGGAGCTACTGCAGTTTGTACTGCAAGATGTATGGGATCTGGTGGATCTTCCAAAAGGACACAGAGCAATTGGCACAAGATGGATCTTCAGGAACAAGAAAGATGAGAGAGAAATAGTAATAAAGAACAAAGCCAGACTAGTGGCACAAGGGTATACTCAAGAAGAGGGTATTGATTATGAAGAAGTATTTTCACCAGTGGTCAGGATAGAGGCAATCAGGCTATTTTTAGCGTATGCTTCTTTCATGAAGTTCAAAGTCTTTCAGATGGATGTAAAGAGTGCTTTTCTGTATGGAAAAATTGAAGAAGAAGTATATGTCTGTCAGCCTCCAGGATTTGAGAATCCAAATTATCCTGACAGAGTATACAAATTGAAGAAGGCACTCTATGGGCTACATCAATCACCAAGGGCATGGTATGACACTCTGTCTACCTATCTCTTGGAAAATGGTTTTCAAAGAGGAATCATAGACAAGACTTTGTTCATTCAGAAGAAGAAGAAGGACATCCTAATAGTGCAAATCTATGTGGATGATATTATCTTTGGATCCACAAAAGATCAAATGTGCAGAGATTTTGAAGATTTAATGCACAAGAGATTCAAGATGAGTTCTATGGGTGAACTTACCTTCTTCCTAGGGCTACAAGTTAAGCAGAAGAAAGATGGGATATTTATAAGTCAATCCAAATATGTGCAGGACATTCTTAATAAGTTTGGTTTCTCAGACTCAAAGCCTGCAGGCACACCCATGGAGACACACAAACAAATCACTGCAGATCTATCACTGCAGATCTTGAGGGGGAGGATGTGGATGTTCATCACTACAGATCAATGATTGGCTCCCTCATGTATCTCACTGCTTCAAGACCAGATATCATGTTTCCTGTTTGTGTGTGTGCAAGATTTCAAGTAAGGCCTAAGCAGTCACACTTTCAAGCAGTCAAGAGGATATTCAGATATCTCAAAGGCCAACCTAGATTAGGTCTTTGGTATCCTCATGACTCACCATTTGACCTACTTGCCTACTCAGACAGTGACTTGGGTGGTGCAAATTTAGATAGAAAGTCAACTTTAGGGGGATGTCAGTTTTTGGGTGCAAGACTAGTATCATTGCAGTACAAGAAACAAACCACAGTGTCCACATCTACAACAGAAGCAGAGTACATAGCTGCTGCAAGCTGCAGTTCTCAAGTACTCTGGATTCAGAATCAAATGCTGGACTATGGTATGACTTTTCTTCACACTCCAATCTTCATAGACAACAACAGTGCTATTAGCATTGTTAATAATCCAGTCAAGCACTCCAAAACAAAGCATATAGAAATCAGGTATCATTTTATCAGAGACTGCAATGAAAAGAAGCTAATTCAGGTTGTGAAAGTCCATACAAGTAATCAATTTGCCTATCTATTCACTAAAGCTTTTGATGTGGGTAGATTCACATTTTTGGTCACAAGTGTGGGCATGATAAACTCTGAATAAGCCTATTGTCTAATGTCTTATGTACCTGTATAGATTCCTTCCTGTCTACTTTCTCATATAGTATTGTGCATGGTGCTACTAACCTTGTGTGTTTCAGTGTTTTAGATTGCTTCAAATGGATACTAGGTACTTCTAAATCAGTTAATACTGCTCGCTGTATTACTCATGATAATTTTTCAAAAATGGTTAAGTATGGTTACTACTGCTAGGTGGTTTATACTGCCAGTGCAAAGTTACTACTGCTTGCCTTATTTATACTGCTAATCAGTGTTACTACTGCTGGTATGTGTTAATACTGCTAGTCTGTGTTAATATTGCTAGTCTGTGTTAATACTGCTAGTCCGTGTTAGTACTGCCAGTATGTGTTACTACTGCTAATATGAGTTAATACTGCGAGTTAGTTAATACTGCTAGGGTACTTAGTACTGCTTCTAACTGAATCCCTCCACCTATAAATACCCTTTGTGACCGCCAAAATACAAACGGATCTTTGAAATTCCATTGCTTCTTCTTCTCTCTCTCAATTTCTTACTTACCAGTGTCAACCCTAGGAACGATTCGAACGCTAGATTTAACCAGAACGATGGCATGACGAGCATTCTTTGATGAACACAACGACCTCGCCATGTTGCAGAAACCAAATCAAGCTGAAGGTTTCCATGCCATAGTGGATTTCCTCAAATCCTCACACATCGCCCACGCTCTTACTGTCAATCCCACAATCTATGTGGAACATCAAAGACATTTCTGGGCCAATGCTACCATTCACACTGAAGAAGGGACTCAGGTCATTCAAACCAGGGTGTGTGATAAACCCCTGACCATCTCAGAGGAATGTATTCGCATCCATCTATGCTTAGATGATGCCTCAGGTATAACCTCCTTACCTAAGGAAGATCTCTTCCAAACTCTTAGTCTTATGGGGTATGAAGGTCCCACTGATGTATTCAAGTTTTTCAAGAACAAATTTTCACCACAATGGAGATTTTTTGTTCATACCCTCCAACATTGTATTTCAAGAAAAAACAACTGGATGGAGTGAGTTTAGCAGTACCTTAGCTTATGCTTTGGTATGCTTAGCTACCTCTAGAAAGTTCAATTTCTCTCAAATGATTTTCAATGATTTTATGTCAAACCTGGATACCAAATCCAAAAGCTTTTATATGTATCCCAGGTTTGTACAAGAGATTATACTGAAGGAATTGACGGATCTACCCTCTTTTCAAGAGGTGTATGTACCAAAACCTCCCAAAGGGAAGGTATTCTCAAACATGAAAAGGCCCTCCAAGGACTTTTCTGGCCAAGACACCCCATTGTTCTCTACAGTGATGGGTGTGTCACCTTCCCATGGTGAGGCATCAGTGTCAAAGCCCTCATCTGACAACCAAACTGATGACCTACCCACACCACTCATTTCTAGTAATCCTCCTCAGATTCCTATTGACAAGCCCACATCCCCCATCACCAAAATCTATGTAAGGAAAAAGGTAAAGAAGGTTCCTTCCCTTCTTGTACCTTCACCCCCACAGCCTTCAAGCCCTCTAATGGAGCATTCTCCATTAGAGAATATCGATAGGGAAACCACAGGGGTGTCTCCCAACCCCAAGAAGGTGCTCACTAAGGAGCAGGTTGAGCATGTGGGAAGTGAGGCTCACACTACTGACTTTGCACAAAGTGCAGAGCATGACAGTGTGAACATCCCTAAGACCTTCCCAACGACAACTTTGGGTGAGCAATCATCCAAAGGTCCCAGGTGCCAAGAAACCAAGGGGGTAGAGGCTGCTTCTGCTAGGCAGAAGACCTCTACTAAAAGTTCCAAGGATCCTTCAAGGGTGGTCAACACACCCAAAGGAGGTGAGGACAGATATAACTATGATGAATTGATGGAAACTATGGGAAATATCAATCTTGGTATCATCAAACAGGGTGCTGATATAGAGGAATTGAAACTGGTGATTTTGTCTCAACAAGTGCAGATTACCAAACTAAAGAAGATGGTTCAGAGGTTGGTGCAGAAAAAGAGAAGAAAGCAGTATGTTTTAAAGAAAAGGGGAGATGCCTTCAACAAGGGGGAGAGACAAGCTGAAGGGGAGAAACAAAGCCCTGGTAGCATGGAAGCTCATTTTGAGGGGGAGTTGAATAGGGAAACAGAAAAAGCAAATACAGCAGAAAATACAAAAGAAGCAGTAACTGAGCCAGCAGCAGTAACTGCAAAAGAAGTAGAAACAGAGAAAACTGCAGCAGAAACAACAATGTCCAGAGAGGAAATTGAAATTGCAGAAACCCTTGTAAAAGCTAAGAATGACAATCCCAAAGCCACTCAAAAGGCTAAGGAATAATGATCAAAGAAGGAGGATTAGAAAAGAAACTAAAAGAAGTCAGTGTGGAGGATGCAAAGAAGAAGGGAAAGAAAAAGATGGTTGAGTCTGAGTAACCAGTGAAGAAACAGAAACAGATAGGGTTAGATGAAGAATTGGACAAAAAGCTTCAAGAAGAATTGGAAAAGGAGGAACAAATCCAATCTGCAAAAGACAGAGAGATAGCTTTGGAATTGGCTACTAAGCTGAATGAGGAATATCAAAAGAGTCTGAAGTCTGCAGCTGCTGCTAAAAAAGTCACAATGAAGGCTTCAAGGCAAAGGCTACCACTGAAGACTAGATAAAGACAACCTTCCAAGACATACTTAGCAAACGAAGAAAGAAGGAAGATGATAAACTTCCTGAAAGGAGCTATTGGAGTTCCTGAGGGAATGTTTACAAGTATGTCTTTTGGAAAGCTTGAAGAACTTTACCAGAAGGAGATGGCCAAACTGAAAGGGGACTCCACTCAAAGTGAAGAAGCTGAAAGGAAAATGAAAGAGAGACATGATCTCAACATCCAACAACCCTTCCCAGAAAGTGAAGAAGGAACTCCTGTCAAGGAAAAGAAAGAAGAGACATTGGCTCATCAAATTGGGGTCATTAAAAGAAAGAAAACAATTGCCATCAAGCCAAAGGCAAAAAGGGCAAGAATTGAAGAAGAAAGAGCAGAAGCAGAAGCAGAACCTATTGATGAACCTTTAGCAGAGCCAGAGCAGAATCCAGAGCAGTCCAATCAGCAATCAAATGAGCAGTTTGACTTGTACATGACAATGACAGATGAAGATCCAGTACAAGCTGACCCAATATTAGTCCAAGCTCCTAAAATTATTCATTGGGATATCCTGGAAGATCAAAGGAAGAAATACTTCAGGATTAAAAGGATGGAAGACAAGTATGAGGTTTATTCTACTTGGGGAAAATTCATCAGAAGCTGTTCCAGATCTGACCTAGAGGAAATGTTTAAGGTTGTAATAAGCTTGTATGAAGAGGAATTGACAAAAGCAGGAATGAGCTTAATAAAACTAGCCATGGAGTACTTGTGTATGATGTTTGATCCTAGCAAAGTTCAACATTGTGATCAGAGATCTGCATCTGGAGAATAAATTCCAAAGAATAGAAAATTGGATGTTGTTTGAAAGGTGTGGAGTCTATGTCATCACTGTAGACAAAGATTATCATGAGTACTACCTTGTGGATAAAATCTATGATCATAGCAAAGTCAAGTTGCAAGGAATGTTGAATGCAAAGATTATATGTTCAAAAGATTCAGAAATGGCCAAGATAATAGTCAGAAGAATTATTAATCAAAGTCTGGGAATGGATCCAAATCTGGGCAACTGAGTGTCTAAAGCAACAGTATGAAAACTTCATGTCTACAATGGGTTTGGAAACATCAATTCCATTGATTTTCTGTTAAAGTGTTTTTCCGCAACTTCTTTAACTTAAGTTTCTGAGTGTGTTAGTTAAATTCTTGTTTGAATTTCAATCCTGACACAAACAAATAAGCTTTGGTTTCAGAAAGAGGGGAATGGGAAGGTGACAAATGGGTTTGGAAGTAGAATTGGAGGAGAGTACCGAGATGTAGAGAGTTGAGAGAATTAGGAAATTCAGAAATTTTTTTGCACTAGGCTCCAAAGGTAGGCATTCTCGATCAAAATAAATGGATTCTTAGGGTAGATGGAAATTTTACGGTGCAAGTGTTCAAGAAAATAATTGAAGAGAGGATAACTTTAAGTGGCGATCAAATCGAAGAAACCAATTGGTCAAAGTTGGTTCCTAAGAAAGTAGGAATCCTTATTTAGAGGTCTATACCAGGTGGGCTTCCTTGTAGAGTGGTACTTGATAGGATGGGCTTCGACATTTCATCCTTACTATGTCCGAGATGTGGGAGGGATTTGGAGACGGTTAATCACGCTTTGGTTGAATGTCAAGAGGTAAACAAAATTTGGCAAATTGTCTTTCGGTGGCGGGAGATCAATAAAGAGAGAATCGAATCGCTTAATGATATTCTCGATATTAATGGTGGTCCTTCTTTATGGATAGAAACGGTTTGGAGTTTTATTTACCTTATTTGGTCTCATCGTAACCGGCTTGTGTTCAAAGGAGAAAAAAGGAATTTGGAAGATCTACTCCTCGAGTTTTAGCGAAAGTGTTTCCAGTGGATCGAGAGGAGAAATCTTAGCAACAATGCTGGTTGGATCGAATAGATTGCAGACCCATCTGGACTGCAGTAGCGTCTCGTTGCAGTTTTGGGTTGGTTCAGTACCGTGTTCATGGCAATTTCTGTGTTTGGTTTTGGTTCGGTAGTGTCTCCACTGTAGTATTTTTTTTATTTGTTCGGTTGTTTTATTTGATTTCCTTGTAGTGGTTTAGGTGTGCTTGGTTATGTTTTGTTTTTGTTTGCTTCTTGCAATCCTTTTTCCTTTCTGTGGGGTTGGCCTTGTGATATGGATCGGAATACCCAAGAGCAGACCCGAACCCGACCCACTCGGGTCAGGAGATGCCCCGTGCGTTTTGATGACTGAAGACTGATTCAAATGGAAGACCAAATCCTTTGCATATTTTTTGGATTAAGAGTTGGCCACCACTTTTGGGTTTCTTTTTCCACGTTTCCCATTACTCCCATGTTAGCTGTTTCTTTTTCAAAGTTTAGGAAGTCATGCATTTGTCTTTTGGTTATTTAAGTGTACGTTCATGACGGAATAAACTCAGAAAATTGCCCCAAAGTCTTCTATTCTTCTCTGTTACTAGCTAGAGGTTGATCTCCTCGAAAAAGGATCATATCAACTGGTGCTTTCATTGACCCACACAATGCCTCCTCGACGGAAACCACCTACACTTGAAGAATCCATTGCGCTATGGTCGAGAACATCTCAAAACTCAGCACATCCTCTACAACCAACACTGACAAAATTATCTCCCAAACCACCGCTTTCCATGACCAAGATGTCCAAATCAATGTCATCGTGTCCCAACTCGCAGCACAATATGAACAAACCTCAACCCTTATCGCCACTCTCGCTACCGAACCCAAAACACCAATCCCAAATCATCACCCACCGCCACCCAGTCATGGTCGAAACAATTGTCTGCCTAAGATAACCCTTTCCACGTTTGATGGTTCCAACCCCTTCGATTGGCTTTTTCAAGCCGAACAATATTTCATGTATTACAGTATTCCACCAAACCAGCGCCTAGCAATGGTCTCATTTAGTTTATCCGGTGATGCTTTGAGTTGGTATAAGTACTATCCACCAATCGCCTACTAACTACATGGGACGCCCTTACCAAAGACTTTGAAACACGTTTTGGTCCTTCCTAGTACGAAAATCTCAAGACACCCTTATTTAAACTCCGCCAAACATCAATCATAACAGCTTAGTAAACCAAATTTGAATGCCTAAGCAAATGTGTCTTAAGGCTTCCTAATGAGGCGTTACTCATCTGTTTCATCTCGAGATTGAGAAAAGATATACAACAGAAATTAGCCATCCAAAAACCACAAACTATCATGCAAGCTATTGGCCTCGCGAAACTTTTTGAAAACAAATCCAACGACCAACGTTTTCGACCCAAAACCACTCCTACATATCTCACCACCACCTCCCTGATGACACCATTGTTATCGACACCACAACTCTGTCATCCAACAATTCATTCCTACTACCTACACCCCCACACCATCGCCTACACTTCCATTCACTCTCCTCTCACCGGATGCCTTAACAAAATGCTGAAGCACCGAACTATGTTTTCGTTGTCCCGAGAAATATCATCCAGGCCATAAATGTAATCCTCCTTAATTCCTTCTTATCGTTGACAATGAAGACTTTCCTAACCTACCTCCACTCATCGACCTCAACGATGACCATATCACCGAACCTTATCAACTACCATCTATTGATCCCTCTACCCATTCTAATCTCGACACTACCACATCGAATCAATTCCTATCCCTATCACCTTCTGCCCTTTTCGGACTGGCCTCACCCAAGGCTCTACGTATCACAGGGTACATCGAGGGCCACCCCGTTAAGATCTTAGTGGACTCCGACAGCATACACAATATCGTGCAACCCCAAGTCGCCTCATTTCTAAGCATTCTGATTAAGTTTATTCCGTCGTTTCCCGCCTTACACTGTGAGGGATTCTATCCAAACGTCACTTTACACCTTGAAAATCAACCCTTCTCAATTCCCTTCTTCGTCCATCCCATAGAAGGTGTTGATGTCGTTTTATGGGTGGGATCACTAGGTCCAATAACCGCCGATTTTTCCATCCCTCTAATATCCTTACATTACCATAATACCAAAATAAACCTCCCAGATGAACCGTTATCCACACCCGCCACCCCTAGCACCATTCAACATCTCCTTAACAAATACGCTATAACATTTATTCACACACTCATTTTCCATCACCACCCAACACCTTCACCACCACAGACTTCTCAACATACCGACCAGCAAATACAATCACTTCTCACTTCCTACTCTCATCTTTTCGAACCCCCCCATCCTTACCACCTAAACACACCCATGACCACCACATCCATCTCCAACCCCAGGCACAACCAGTAAACGTATACCCTAATTACCAAAAAGAAATCATGTCCAACCTTATCGCTGATATGCTGAGTGAAGGCCTCATCTAACCAAGACAAAAGCCCTTACGCCTCACTCGTACTGTTAGTATGAAAAAAGGACGACATTTGGTGTTTTTCTGTTGATTACGGAGCACTAAATGCAATTATAATTCATGACCGATTTCTAATCCCGACCGTGGATGAATTACTCAATGAACTCATGGAGGTCAAATATTTTCTAAACTTGACCTCTGCACGGGTTACCATCAAATCCGTGTTGCAACCAATGATACACACAAAACCTCTTTCCGTACTACCGATGGTCACCTCAAATTCCTCGTCATGCCATTCGGCTTATCCAACGCACCTTCAACCTTCCAAGTCGCGATGAATGATATTTTCCGTAACGTATTACGGTGGTTTGTCCTTGTTTTTTTCGATGACATCTTGATTTACAGCTCCACACGGGAGCAACACTACGAGCATCTCCGTCATGTCTTTGATACTCTCTCCGGACACCACTATTACGCTAAGCTTTCAAAGTATGTTTATGGTGTTACCGAGGTGCATTATTTGGGCCATGTGAGATAGAGGTGCATTATTTGGGCCATGTTATCTCACAGTCAGGTGTAGCGACAGTTGCGGAAAAGATTCAGGCTATCCAAGGCTGGCCCATACTGTCTTCAATTACGAGCCTTCGTGTGTTTCTTGCCTCACAGGTTATTACCGTCGGTATTTCCATCATTACTGTCACATTGCTTCCCCCTTAACCGGTCTTCTTCAAATAAAGAAATTCGAGTGGAATGACGAGGCTAACAACGCTTTTGAGTCCCTTAAAACAGCCATGACCACACTCCCAATGTTGGCACTTCCAGAATTTTCGGTTGTTTTCGATGTCACTACAGACGTGTCAAACACGGGTAATGGAGCAGTGTTATCTCAACAAGATAAACCTATTGCATTCTTTATCAAGAAGTTGTCTCCTAAAATGCGGTCTTTATCGACTCATATTCGAGAGTTATATACAGTCACAGAGGCCGTCAAAAAGTGGCGACACTACTTGTTAGGACAAAAGTTTCGGGTATTCATGGATTAACGAAGCCTTAAGCATCTAATGACTCAAGTAATCCAAACACCTGAACAACACAAGTGGGCGAGCAAACTGTTAGAGCAGAAATATGTTGGATACAAGATCATAGAAGACAGAGGTCAAAGTTCAAGAAGTCAAATGCTGGAATGTCAACTCTTAGTGAAAGTCAAAGTCATTTTGTAATAAAGTCAAAGTCAATGTTTTGTTTTTGTTCCTTTGTATTTGTTGCTAGGTATAAATAGTTTTTGTTTGTGTTTAATAGATATATGACTAAAGAAATTATGCATGCATTCTAAGAGAGAGTTTTAGAGAGAGAAAGTTACTTGTTCTAGAGAGAGAAAAGAGATAAACAAATTTGTAATCATTTGAATTTGAGAAATGAAATTGAAACAGGTAGTTAATAATCTTGTTTTTTTTGATTGATTGTAATTAGAAACTTGAATCAGGGACACACAATTGGTATCAGAGCAGATTCAATTGAAATCAAATCAAGAAATGAAAGACGACACTGTTACATTGAGTATTGAGTCCGATTTTGAGTGTTTGTGTGTTTTTCAAGTTGGAATCGATTGGTTAGTGATCGATTAGAGTACTAGAACGAGTTTTATGCAAATTCCCAACAATTCGCAGATTTCATAAGATTTCGCATAGTTGATTTTCTAAAAACACAAGGATAGAATTCACAGATGCCTATATTGCGAATTGCTTAGAATTCGTATATGTGTGTATTGCGAATTGTAAAGAATTCGCAGGCCTGAGTGTTATGAATTCGATGTATTTGCATGAGTGTGATTGCGAAATCTAAGGTTTAAAAATTTTTCTAAGTGTAGAATTCGCTAGTGTGAGTATTGCGAATTCCTCAGGATTCGCAGGTGTGTGAATTGTGAATTCTGAAAGAATCTTGCAATCAAAAATTCTGAATTTTGTGATCAAAATTTCTGAATTTCTATTTCAAGTTTTCTGTATTCTTGTGATTTCTATTGGACTAACGGTCAGTTTCAAGCTTCTTATTGCATATTATTGAAACAGGATGACTTCAAGAGAAGCACTTGCTATTGGATCTGATGTCAAACCTCCTGTTCTATTCAGAGGTGAATACTAATAGTGGAAGGATCGCTTCCTTGATTTTGTGGATCGACATGTAAATGGAGAAAACATTCTTTTGTCTATCACAAAAGGTCCAATGAAAATTCCAACTGAGGAGATTCCTGATGATGATAATGAATCAGATGATGATGGAGTGGTGAAGACAAAGATTGTTGATAAAGATATTTCTCAATTTACTGAGCACAGAAAAACAGATTCAAAGCTGATAAACAAGCTAGATCTTTTTTGCTACAGAGTATTCCAAATGAGATTTACAACAAGATTGATAGTTACAAAGATACTGCCAAGTCTATGTGGGATCAGCTACAAAAGATGATGATGGGTTCGAAAGTTAGAAATCAGATGAAGGTAGCAAATTGTATAAACAACTACGAAGAGTTCAAAGCTAAAGATAATGAGAGCTTGGAGGACACGTATGAACGGTTTGTTCTGCATCTTAATGAACTTTCAAAGAACAAGGTTAAGAAGAAGCAGATTGAGAACAACGTGAAGTTCTTCAGCATCCTGCAACCAGAATGGAAGAAACATACACGCAGGATGAAACAGATGAAAGAATTGAGTGATATACCTCTTCATGAAGTCTACGAGACTTTACGACAGAATGAGGAAGAGGTGGAAGAGAAAAGAGCTGAGAAGGTTGCAGATCCCATAGCGCTTGTAGCTGGAGATAAGGAGAAAGAAAAGAAAGAGAAGAAGAAAAAGAAGAAAATAGTCATTTCTAGCTCTAAATCTGATTCTGAATCCGATGGTGATTATGGAGAGAACCTCAAGCAGGCAATGCTTTTACTGACCTGAGCCTTCCATAAAAAGTTTTACAAGAAACTAGGGTCAAACTCACAGAGGTATTCTTCTACGGGATCAAAGAATCATGAGCACAGAGAAAGAGTTGAGGGTAGAAGATTTGAAGAGACAAGATTTGTTGAGAAGAAGCTAGACGAGAAGAAGAAGTATGTGAATGACTACACCAGTACTGAAAAGAAAGTTGATGATCTGATCAAATGCTACAACTGTGGCGAGGTTGGACATTATGCAAAAGATTGTCGGAAGCCGAAGGTTCAGAATTTAGAATACTACAAGAATAAAATGCTCTTGGCCAAGCAATAGGAAGTTGGCAAGGAATTAATGGCTGAAGACGAATATTGGTTAGATCATTCTGATGTCGAGGAAGAGAAATAAGAGTCAGCTCATTTATGCTTAATGGGTAAAGAATATAAGCATGATGATTCTGAGGATGTGACAGCTGATGAGGCTGAAAACAAGAGCTTGACTAAGAAGGTAAATGGTTTGGAAGATAAACTTCATGCTATAGGCCAAACATATCAAACTATTTTTCTAAATGCACCCAATGAAGAGGCTGATATTAAAGAGAAATGGGGACTCGGTTACGATAACCCCCATTACTTAAAGAAATCCATCAGAAAACAACCAGCGTTATATAACTTTGATTTTCTTGTTGCTGCTGGTAATATCCTCATTTAAAACCCAAATTTGTTACCAAATTACCAGACAAACTTGAGGCTAAAGAAACTGAAAATAGAAAGAATGTAAAGAAAATGCAACTACCATTTAGCTATGAAAAGTTGAATGATAGTTACCTTTCTGAAACACTAAAAGTTCTTTCAAATGATTATTTTGCTAGCTATTTTGTTTCAGAGATGGAGGCAAAACCTACAACTGCAAAAATTTATGTTCCTCCACTCATTCTAGAAAGCAAAATAACTGAGCTTGAAAACGTTTTATCTGGAGAAAGAATTTTGTTAGATATAGAACAAAGTGTATTTTCAACTGTGTTATAGAACACTGTTTTTCAAGATAAATCTACAAAGTGTTCTAATTTTTCTAAAGCCCCTCAAACTTCAACTGATAATTTTGATGACTTATTTGCGTCTGCAGATGATTTTCTTAATTCTGATGATGGGTGTGTACAACAAATTGATATGTTTGACTTCAATGCTCTACTTCCAAATCATTCTACTTTTATTATTAATGGAGAAGCTTTACCAAGTGTTTACGAAAAAGGTGAATCATCAACTAAGGTTGGCGAATCAGTTCTTGTGAATGCTGATTACTATGCTAAGAGTAAGAAACATAAGAAATAGCGCTCGCATAAATGGAACAACATGGGTAAACACAAGAAAAGCCAATCTCAGAAATCTGATTTTCCTAATAAATCTAAATTCTTTGTTTCAGATTTAAGAATGAAAAGGCCGGAAGAGCGAACTGAATGGCGACCTAAAAGGAAGATTGATGACAACGCAGAATCAATTCCTGATAATTCTTGTAATAGATCAAATAGTAGTATGTCTGATGTAGTTGGTTTTGTTGCTTCTATTCATAAAAACCTTGTAACTTCTTACAAGAGATATTCTATAAAGCAATTGTTCCAATTATCTCCTACTACTACTAAATCTTATACTTATCGGTGGAATGATTTTGCTTATCATCATTATTCTAATGATTGGTTTGGATCATATCATGTTTATTCCTCTAAATCTAATGTTTTTAAGAGTTTTCAAAAGAAAAGAGGATCCATATTCAAATGGATACCAAAATCTTGCGCTAATCCGTTAGGACCCGTTTTTAAATGGGTACCTAAACTTGTTATTCCCTTATTTGTCTTGCAGACTCGTCATATGTGGTACTTGGATAGCGGTTGTTCCAAGCATATGACTGGGCAAAAGGATTTATTGACTAATTATACAGAGAAGTTTTGCGGGAAAGTAAGGTTTGGAAACGACCAGTTCTCACCGATCTTAGGATTTGGTGATGTTATTCAAGACAATGTAACGATAACGAAGGTGAGTTATGTAGAAGGATTAGGGCGCAACCTATTCAGTATTGGCTAGTTCTGTGACAAAGGATTAGAGGTGAATTTTAAAGCCAAAAGTTGCTCCGTGCGAACTGAAGATGGCAAAGAACTTTTGGTCGGCACTCGAAAGTCCAACCTCTATACGATAAATCTGACAAAGGTGCAGACTGACAATCAGGTTTGCTTACTGACAAAAGTCTCGATACAGAAAAGTTGGCTTTGGCACCGAAGACTGTCGCATTTTAATTTTCGTTACATAAACAAATTGGTCAGTGGAAAGTTAGTGAATGGACTTCTTGAGCTCAAGTACGTGAAAGAATATTTGTGTTCAGCGTGTGAAAAAGGAAGGATGAAGAGAGCTCCACATAAACCGAATCCTGAACCTATTACCAGTTCTCCTTTAGAGTTGTTTCATATGGATCTCTGTGGTCCAATGTGAATGCAAAGCTTAGGCGGAAAGAAATATGTTCTAGTTATCGTGGACGACTATTCGCGATACAAATGGGTCAAATTTCTACGATCAAAAAATGAGACGCCCAAAGTGCTCATCACATTTCTGAAGACGCCCAAGTGAATCTACAAAAACCAGTCAAGCTTCTCATAACTGATAACGACACAAAGTTCAAAAACAAAACTGTTGAAGAGTATCTCGAATTCGTCGGTATATCACATCAATACTCTACTGCTCGTATGCCAGAACAGAATGGAGTAGAAGAAAGGCTAAATCGAACGTTAGTCGAGGCCGCTCGTACTATGCTCAGCCAATCAGATTTACCTCTGTTTCTGTGGGCAGAAGTTGTTTCGACTGCATACTATACTCAAAACCGTTCCATGATACACCGCATATTTCAAAAGACTCCGTATGCTTTAATCAACAACCGAACACCGACTATCAAGTATTTTCATATATTTGGATGTAAGTGTTTTGTGCTAAACGACAGAGAGAGTCTGAACAAGTTCAATGCTAAGGCAGACGAGGACATTTTTATTGGATATTCTTCTACATCTGCTGCATATCGAGTGTACTTAAAGAAGTCTAAGACTATTATTAAGAGCGTAAACGTCACATTCGATGAGAAGATGGCTTCTGAACAAGTCAGTTCAGAACCCGTGATAACCGGAGTGCTAGATTCTGGGCAAATCAGTCCAGAACCTGTCCCTACAGTGAATAAATCAGATGTTGCATCTTCGTCTACTACTCATTTATCTGATTTAGATCTTTTATTTGAACTGTTTTATGATGAATTTCTTGGATCTAAAGTGACTAAACCTGTTGTGGTTGACAGGATGGACGATTCAACGGATTATCATCCAACCACTTCAGATGTTTCCACTGAATCAAATTCTCTGATTCAGCAAGAAATTCCAGTTCATATGCCTACTCCGATAGTTGAAGCTGTAACTATGAACGAAGAGCTAGAAGTTGTTGATTCAGTAGGATGTACTGTAAGCACAAACCAACAGACTGAACATGCTGTACCTACTGAAACTTCTGCATCAATTATTTCACCTGAACTCCTCCCTCATAATGTACAAACTGAAGAAGCTTATAGTGGATTCTTAGATGACAACCATGATCAATCTTCATCTAATCCACTCTCTCATGAACATCGTTGGACCAAAGAGCACCCTCTTCACCAAATCATTGTAGATCTAAACAAACCGGTGCAAACTAGGTCAGCAACCTTAAATCAATGTCTGCATGATTCATTCCTGAGTAAAATAGAGCCCACTTGAGTATCTGAGGCTCTAGCTGACTCGGATTGGGTATCTGCTATGCAAGAGGAGCTAAACCAGTTTGAAGCTTTGAAAGTATGGCGACTTGTACCAATACCTGAAGGAAAATCCATCATTGGTACAAAATGGTATTGAAAAACAAGAAGGATGAAGATGGTATTGTCATTCGAAACAAAGCAAGACTTGTTACCAAAGGTTTTCGGAAAGAGGAAGGCATAGATTACGACGATACTTACGCTCCAGTAGCACGTATAGAAGCAATCCGCATGTTTCTAGCGTACGCTGCTCATAAAAACTTCATTGTCTATCAGATGGACGTGAAAACTGCCTTTCTGAATGGCATACTTAAGAAGGAAGTCTATATCTCGCAACCAGAAGGCTTTGTGAATCCAGATAAACTAGATCATGTCTATATCTTGGATAAAGCACTTTGTGGGTTAAAACAAGCGCATCGAGCTTGGTATGAGGTATTATCAAAATTCTTGGTCAAGTCAGGTTTTTCAAAAGGTAAAGTCGATACCACTTTATCCATTAAAAAGGAAAAATCCGATATCATTCTTATTCAAATATATGTTGATGATATAATATTTGGATCTACAAATTCTAAATACTGTAAGAACTTTTCAAATTTAATGGTGTCACGATTTCAAATGAGTATGATGGGAGAGATGAATTTCTTTCTCGGATTACAAGTAAAACAGTTTTCATCGGGGATTTTTATAAATCAAGAAAAATAAAATTTTGATATTCTTCGGAAGTTCAAAATGGAAAATTGCAAACCAATTGGAACCCCAATGGCACTAGGTACTAAGATTAGCACTGATCCTTCGGGAAAAGCTATTGATGTTAGGACTTATAGAGGAATGATAGGTTCTTTAAAATATCTTACTTCAAGTAGGCCAGATATTATGTTCTCTACATGTTTGTGCGCAAGATATCAGGCCAATCCTAAAGAATCCCATATGTCTGCTATAAAACGGATTTTTAGATATCAGAAGGGGACTGCAGATCTTGGTCTGTGGTATCCTAAAGATACTAGTTTTGAACTAACAGCTTATTCAGACGCAGATCATGCTGGATGTATGTTAGACAGGAAGAGCACGTCGGGTCATATTCAATTTCTTGGAGACAAGCTCGTTAGATGGGCGTCAAAGAAAAAACTTTGTGTTTCCACCTCGACTGCTGAAGCAGAGTATGTAGCTGTTGCTAGTTACTGCTCTCAGTTCTTGTGGATGAGGACACAGCTGCGAGACTATGGATTCAAGTTTGACAAAATACCGATTTATTGTGACTCGAAGAGCGCTATCGCAATATCAGCTAATCCTGTGCAGCATACTAAAACAAAGCACATTGATGTTAGGTATCATTATATCAAAGATAATGTAGACAAAGGTACAATAGAACTTTACTTTGTAAAAATTGATTATCAACTTGCAGATTTGTTTACCAAACCTTTAGATGAAAAAAGATTCAATTTTCTTGTATCTAAGCTTGGTATGATAAATCTCAAGATCTAATCAGTAATTACCTATTAAAGTTTCTTTTATTGTAGTTTTTCATCATTTCTTTATCATTAATTTTGAAAGGATATCTGCACGTTAACATTTTGTTCATGATCTCAGGGGAGTGAGACAAGATTTTTAGATGATCAACATTATTTTGAGGGGGAGTTTATATAATTTTTGCATTCATTTAACTGCTAAATTTTTGTGATGCATAGATTTAAGGGGAGTCTATGAGTATAACAAAAGGAGTAAGGATTATGATTTCTGATTACTTCAGATCAGAACTCGTTCATTCAATGTTTTACTATTTTATGTTGTTTACTTTTCAATAAATTTGTGAATAAAGTTGCTTTGACATGACTTTGAGACTTCATGAGATTTAAGACTCTACGACAAAGGTTATATTTCTTATTTTAATCTCATATATGGTTGAAAGTAAGATGATTTTCAATCATAGAAAACATATTCTTAAATGTTCAAACCACTTCCCGATTTTTAAACAGATTTCATGAATTGGAAGTGTGATTTTAAATGTTTTTATTTTATTTGATGTCAGGATCGAATTCTTAACAAGAATTAATACTCAGAAACTAATATCAAAGAAGTTGCGGAAAAACACTTTGATATTTGATAAAACAGTAATCAAAAACAGTATATAATTATCAAATAGTAACCTTGTATTTAATGCTTAAAACTACAAGATTACACACTCAACCTCAATATTGATGAACAGGCTCACCAATACGAATTCTACTTCTCTAGAATTAGGATCTATGCCTTGAGGTTGTTTTTCTCTAAAAGAATGAAAACTTAAAGTTATAAGTTATCATTCTAAACTATACAATATATACTGAATACAAAGATAATTACAATAAATAAAATATCTTTAGTATATCTTCCATCATTATCTTCAAGCTTTCCATAATCTTCAGTTTATCTTCCATCATTATCTTCAAGCTTCCATGTATATCTCTAAGCTTCCATGTATATCTCTAAGCTTCCATGGATATCTCTAAGCTTCCATGTATATCTTCAGATTATCCAGCTGTTATCCTTTCATGCAGATCTCCATCTTATAAGCAGTATTAATCATAAGCAGCATTAATACTCTGAGCAGTATTAACTCTAGCAGTACTAACCATGCTCAGCAGCATTAATCTCTTCAAGCAGTACTAACTTTGAACTAGCAGTACTAATCTTGTTGAGCAACATTAACCATCAACTAGCAGCATTAATAACAGAAGTACTAACTAGAAGTATTAACAACTAGAAGTATTAACTGTTTTCTTCTAGCAGCATTAACTAGAAGTATTAACAACTAGAAGTATTAACTGTTTTCTTCTAGCAGTATTAACTAGAACTAGCAACATTAACCACAGAAGTAATAACCGTGTTGAATATTAACTTCAGAAGTATTAACCATGTTGAACTAGAAGTAGTAACCATGTTGAACTAGAAGTAGTAACCATGTTGAACTAGAAGTAGTAACCATGTTGAACTAGAAGTAGTAACCATGTTGAACTAGAAGTAGTAACCATGTTGAACTAGAAGTAGTAACCATGTTGAACTAGAAGTAGTAACCATGTTGAACTAGAAGTAGTAACCATCCTTGGCATATTTCAGACCCAACAATCTCCCCCTAACTTAACTTTTCAAAACTGAGAAGTTAAGTTCTTCAGCATAGGGTCTTTATGATAATTTCAAAACTTTCTGCAATTACTAGTTCTTCTTGATTCAGTTTCTGCTGTTATCTTCTTTTCTGTTTCTGTTGTAGTTACTGCTTTGTTTCAGCTTCTTCACTTATCTCCCCCTCAAAATAAGATTTCATATCATCTTGATTCTCCTTCTCAATTCTTCTCAAGTTCAGATGTTTAAATCTCCCCCTTTTTGAAATAATCATGATCTTTTCATCTCTTTTATCTCCATAATTTGATTGTGAACTTTCAGACAAATTGTACCAAGTGTATCCATCAATTATTTGTAGTTAAACTGTCCTCACCTCCTTTAGATGTGTTTACCACCTTTGAAGGATCCTTGGATCTTTTAGTAGAGATCTTCTGCCTAGCAGAAGCACCTTCTACTCCCTGGGTTTCTTGGCACCTGGGACCTTTAGATAATTACTCATCTAAAGTTGCCATGGGGAAGGTCTTAGATATGTTCACACTGTCCTGTCCTGCACTTTGTGCAAAGTCAGTAGTGTGAGCCTTACAACCCATATGCTCTTGCATCTCCTTATTGAGCACCTTCTTGAGGTTGGGAGACACCTCTATGGTTTCCCTTTGGATATTCTCTAAAGGAGAATCCTCCCTTAGAGGGCTTAAAGGCTTAGTGGGTGAAGGTACAAGAAGGGAAGGAGCCTTCTTTACCTGTTTTCTTTATCTGTTTTATAGGTGAACTTGGCTTATGAAGTAGAGACTGTGGGATAGATATAGAGTGGGAAGGTTGGGATTGGCTAGCAGTGGGAATGTCTAATGAGGGCCTTGACCCTGCTGCCATACCTTTTTCAGTGTGGGACACCACCATCATTGTAGAGAACAATGGGGTGTCAACTCCTTCAGAGTCCCTAGCAGATCTTCTCATGTTTGAGAAAACCTTGCCTTTAGGGGGTTTAGGTACATATACCTCATCAAAGTGAAGTATGTCCGTCAATTCATTATTAAGTACTTCTTGTACAAACTTTGGGTACAGATAAAAGCTTTTTGATTGATATCCAGGTTTGACATAAAATCAATGAAGATCATTTTTAGGTATAGAAGACTTACATTAGCAGTAGTAGCACTTATCAGCAGCATTAACACAGACTGGCAGTAGTAACACATACCAGCAGTATTAACACAGTCTGACAGTATTCACTGAACTAGAAGTACTAACTACCTTTCAGTATTAGCAACCTGAAACACTTACAGACACAAGGTTAGTAGTACCATATACCATAAAATTTTCAAAAGTTACTTTATCTTTTGAAACTATACCTTTTTCACTTTTCTTACCTTCTGCTGGATCATAAGTAACATGTCCTCCATCAAATCTTTTAAAGAATTTGAAGGCAATCCATGTTCCTTGTTATGTGCCAAGAGCAATCATTATCTTCATTCCAAATGCTCTTCCTATTGAGCTTTTGATTGCCCTGCACACTTGATAAATCAGTTAGTCTTTGAGGGAACCCAAGCCAAAGTGGTCTTGGGTTGACCTTTCTCATTAATATAATCTGTCAGTTTGGTCTGAATGAGTTGTTTAGGAATCTCATGACTGGAGTACTTTGTCAAGATTATAGGCTTGGCTGCATTACTACTAGAAGCAGCACTAGCTTTGTTAGCAGTACTAACTTGGTTAGCAGTACTAATCAAGTTAGCAGCACTATTTTTGTTAGCAGTACTATCAGGGATAGCAGTACTAACAGGTTTCTTTGCAATTGGAACCCAAACTTGAACAAAGTTGTTTGCTTTCTTTGTCTTTAAATTACTCCTTGGCTTATTTGGAGTATTTTTCTTTGGTTTAGCAAACTTGTTCTGAGCATGTGATCTTATAGGTGCTCTGTTCTCAGCCATATGATTCCTTCTCTGATTCCTATAACCAAAAGAGTTTTGTGGTTTTCTTTGAAAAGTGACTCTTTGGTTGATAGGGTTGAAATAACAGTGTTTGGCAAGGTGATTCAATTTGCCACAGATAAAACAAGGTTTTGGTCTATTGATTTTACTCAAATCAACTCCTTGTTTTTGTGCCCACTGATTATTCCAGTTTCTCTGATTTCCCCTTGGTTTATCATGTTTTTGGGGCTCAGATTTATTGCAAGAACACTGTTTACAAGGGACAGGATTCACAACTGTGGTTTGCTTATAATGGACCTTCTCAGACTTTCCCTCAGTCTTTTCTATGTCCTTAGACTTGATCCAAGCCTTTCCACATCCCTCATTGGTGATAATGTTATTTTCTAGAGGAATCTCACCACTCACAGTGTTCTCATTACTCTTTTCACTAGAGTTCTCTACTTCAGAGTCTGTTTCAACCACCACTTTGTCTAAAGGATCTACCTTAGTGGCTCCAACAGGCAATTCCTTCCTATCCTTTGTCTCTAGTAAGTTTGATATAGGAGGAATGTAATTGTTGTTGTATGGTGGTGGTGTGGTGTTATAGCCTATTCCTCTTCTAAGTTTGTCATGGATTTGAGTTTGGAGCAAAGATTCCATTGCTTTAGAAGCATTGGAAAATTTCTCAATATCCAGCTTGGCTTTCTCAAACTCACTCTTTATCTTCTCATTCTCCTCTTTAGACTTTTTCAGCTGAAGTTCTAGGTCATTCTTCTCCCACTTCCAGTAATTTGTATCATAAGAATGTTGAAGTTCATTGGCTTGGAAAACTTTGATCTGTTCCTCAAACCTCTCAACAATTCTTATATAGTCTTTTATATCTCTCTCTAATCTTTTAAGGTCATCACTCATTGTCTGGTTGTGATCCCTGTACCTTTTAACAGTTTCCATACAAGTTTTAGAGCAAAGATTAGACATTACCTCTGTGGGGATTTCTGTGCTTGAAGAGTTTGAAACTTTAGCCATTGATGATTTCTGATTTCAAGGAAGAATGATGATTGCAGGTTTCTGAGAATACTAGCTCTGATACCACTTGTCAGGATCGAATTCTTAACAAGAATTAATACTCAGAAACTAATATCAAAGAAGTTGCGGAAAAACACTTTGATATTTGATAAAACAGTAATCAAAAACAGTATATAATTATCAAATAGTAACCTTGTATTTAATGCTTAAAACTACAAGATTACACACTCAACCTCAATATTGATGAACAGGCTCACCAATACGAATTCTACTTCTCTAGAATTAGGATCTATGCCTTGAGGTTGTTTTTCTCTAAAAGAATGAAAACTTAAAGTTATAAGTTATCATTCTAAACTATACAATATATACTGAATACAAAGATAATTACAATAAATAAAATATCTTTAGTATATCTTCCATCATTATCTTCAAGCTTTCCATAATCTTCAGTTTATCTTCCATCATTATCTTCAAGCTTCCATGTATATCTCTAAGCTTCCATGTATATCTCTAAGCTTCCATGGATATCTCTAAGCTTCCATGTATATCTTCAGATTATCCAGCTGTTATCCTTTCATGCAGATCTCCATCTTATAAGCAGTATTAATCATAAGCAGCATTAATACTCTGAGCAGTATTAACTCTAGCAGTACTAACCATGCTCAGCAGCATTAATCTCTTCAAGCAGTACTAACTTTGAACTAGCAGTACTAATCTTGTTGAGCAACATTAACCATCAACTAGCAGCATTAATAACAGAAGTACTAACTAGAAGTATTAACAACTAGAAGTATTAACTGTTTTCTTCTAGCAGCATTAACTAGAAGTATTAACAACTAGAAGTATTAACTGTTTTCTTCTAGCAGTATTAACTAGAACTAGCAACATTAACCACAGAAGTAGTAACCGTGTTGAATATTAACTTCAGAAGTATTAACCATGTTGAACTAGAAGTAGTAACCATGTTGAACTAGAAGTAGTAACCATGTTGAACTAAAAGTAGTAACCATGTTGAACTAGAAGTAGTAACCATGTTGAACTAGAAGTAGTAACCATGTTGAACTAGAAGTAGTAACCATGTTGAACTAGAAGTAGTAACCATCCTTGGCATATTTCAGACCCAACATTTGAGTTTGAATGTTTTACAAACCGTGTGTTTCCAAAGATAAATACTTGTGTATTGTCTTTTCTATATACTTTCAAGTATTCACACACACCGGTTTGACTTATTGTTTAAAATGTTCTTACCATGTCTCAAATTTGAAACATATTTTTTCGATGGTAAGACACCCCGCTTTCACTTCAATGAATTTTGAGCGTTATTTCATTTCTAAACGTTTCATTCAAGAATGTCTATATTTTGTTTCATATAGACAATATCCATTATTCTTGACCATAAGCTTTAATTGCTATATCATTTGTTTCTGATCATTTTCATACAATGTCAGATTTTCAAACAAGTCTCTTGTATTCATGTTCATTCATTCAATTTACTTGTTTGAAATATCTTCACTGTTTAAATTGCTCATATCTTCATGATTATATTCTCAGCATACAAACATCTGACTTGTATTTGAGCTTTAATTGTTCAAGTTAAACCATTTTGAGCAACATATGCTTTATGGGAAAATATGGGTTCTTTGTGCTAGGACTTAAATGAACTTATATGGATTCACGTTAACCAGTGTTTCCTACCCAAGAAGTTAATCCATAGTGATTGAGTGTGAGGAGTCGAAAAGAAATGAGTGTGGGTTGCGTGGAGAGGTAAAATGGAAAAGAGAGTTTGGTTAGCAGTGGGCTTAAATGATTAAAAAGAAAGAGGGTGAGAGAACAGAGTAAAAGAATATAAAACTCTGCTCCAACTACTTTCTGAGTCAGGCAACCACATTACTAATGTTTCACAATTATTCCTGAACATTATTGAAACAGACATCTAGCCCATGCCAACTCTTGACTAAAACCCCACCAGCCACTCATTTTCTTCTTAAAAAGAAAACGTTTCAATATTTTTCAAGGGGATGCAACACATAATCTATCTTATTTTCATTTGGAAAATCTGGATATTGAAAAATAAGGAAGTCTGCCCCACTTTCGCACCTCAATCATGCACATTGAGTCTGTGTTTATCTACTGTTGTCTCAGTGGTTTACACAATGTTGAGCCTTTTATAAAAGCAATCATCAAATGCTTAATTCCTTTTACACTTGCACGAACACACAAGAAATTTATTTTCTTGTCATAACATTCATAGAAATTGCCTTTGTGGTGTTTCGATGATTGGATGGAATCCCTGGGGAGTGAACATAACCAAAGCTCCTTTACAATGTGTATTCATTACACACAGTGACTTCGTATTACTGACAGACATATTAACTGATTCATTTGTTGATTCAGGTGTTACACGAATATTTTGTCTGGATTTGAAAAGATCTAGATAAATACATGGTTACGGATCAACGAATCAGTGGCTCTTGGACAGATCAGAATGGTCAAAGACATTTCTTGGTAAAAGTTTTGATGTTATAGATGCTCTATTCATCAAAAGGGGGAGATGAATTAAAGAAATGTCAGATTCAGAAATTTCAAAGTTAAAGATTTGAAGAAGATAAAGTTCAAAGATTGAAAGTCTAAAAGATTGTACAAGCAAAGTCAAAGATTTATGAAGATATGCTGATTTTACAGAAATTTTCTTTGAAGGTTTGTTGTTAAAGCAATCTGAGCAAATTCTGAAGATATTTTCTTTCCGAAGTCTGAAAGAGTTTTGTGATAGTCTTGAAGAGATTCTTGAAGATCGTTTCTATCTTATTTGGGGGAGATTGTTAATATTTTTCTTTCAAAGACAGATTTGAGAAGAATACAATCAAAGAAATGAGAGTTTACTATATTTGTGCTTAAAGAAGAAATTTGTTACAAAAAGAAGAGATTGTCCAGATTGAACCAAAAGAGAAGACTGAATTGCAAAATCTTTTTGAAGATGATCTTGAATCCAAAGGGGGAGATTGTTATAGTAGAAATATGTTGGATACAAGATCATAGAAGATAGAGGTCAAAGTTCAAGAAGTCAAATGCTGGAATGTCAACTCTTAGTGAAAGTCAAAGTCATTTTGTAATAAAGTCAAAGTCAATGTTTTGTTTTTGTTCCTTTGTATTTGTTGCTAGGTATAAATAGTTTTTGTTTGTGTTTAATAGATATATGACTAAAGAAATTATGTATGCATTCTAAGAGAGAGTTTTAGAGAGAGAAAGTTACTTGTTCTAGAGAGAGAAAAGAGAGAAACAGATTTGTAATCATTTGAATTTGAGAATTGATCTTGTTTTGTTTGATTGATTGTAATTAGAAACTTGAATCAGGGACACACACAAACTACTGGGCTATGACTTTGAAATACATTCCAGGAAATGAAATCAAGGTAGTTGATGCCTTAAGCCGTAGAAGAATAACAACTCCTCACATTATCGGTTCCTACATTCCCATGGCTTCAAGAATTAAGTGACTACTATACCACCACAAAAGAAGGACGACATTGGTTGGATCGGGTCAACAACCAAATCGATACAGTACCCGACTATCACATCCATGATGGGTTAGTTTATGTCACCAACCGTCAAACCAATGTCTTGCATCAAATATTTATGGTAAACTTGAGCCAAGAGCCATTAAATGTGTATTTCTGGGTTTCAAAGCCGGTGTAAAAGGTTTCAGGTTATGGTGCCCGGAGACCCGAAAGACCATTGTGAGTAGGGATGTGAATTTTGATGAAAGCTCTATATTGTGCAAGCCTTCCGTTTCTGATCAACCGAAGGTAGATGTTCCTTATTCTTCTGATGAATCTCGAGTGGAGGTGGAGCTACCAGTTGGTTCTAAGATGACGCCTTCTACCGTCTCACAGTCCTCTTCGTCCTCATTGTCTAATGGTGAGGATGATGGTGCTCCTAATTCGCCACCATCCGAGCCACAACCTAGCATTACCAGGGATCGAGGTCGAAGACAGATAGTCCGTCCTGCACGTTATGCTGGAGTTGAGGTGGTAGCTTGTGCGTTTAGTGCTGCCTTCGAGATGGAATCAGTTGAGGGTCCGTCTACGTATATGGAAGCGGTTAATTCTGAAGATTCAGAAAAGTGGATTGTGGCAATGCATGATGAGATGGAGTCCCTACATAAAAATGGTACTTGGGAGCTCGTTCCACTTCCCAAAGGTAAAAAGGAGATAAAGTGCAAATGGATCTACAAGAAGAAGGAAGGGATACTAAATGTAGAGCCTCCCAGATACAAGGCTCGACTTGTGGCGAAGGGATTCAGTCAGATTCCAGGTATTGATTTCACGGATATTTTCTCACCTGTAGTCAAGCATTCTTCTATACGTGCATTGTTGAGCATTGTAGTTTTGCATGATCTTGAGCTTGAGCAGTTAGATGTTAAAACTGCATTTCTACATGGTGAGTTGGAGGAAGACATTTATATGGATCAACCTCAAGGTTTTGTGAGTGTTGGTCAAGAGGATTTGGTTTGTCGGCTAAAGAAGTCCTTATATGGTTTGAAGAAATCGCCAAGGCAATGGTACAAAAGGTTCGATACTTTTATGTCTTCACATGGTTTCTCACGTTGTTTATATGACAGTTGTGTTTATATAAGAAGATGTGAAGATGGTTCGTTTGTCTACCTATTGCTATATGTGGACGATATGCTCATAGCTTCAAAGAACAAGGAAGACATCCATGAGGTCAAGGATCATTAAATTCGGAGTTTGAAATGAAGGACTTGGGCAAAGCTCAAAAAATTCTTGGCATAGAGATTTCTAGAGACCGAAAGGCGGGAACTTTGACACTTAGTCAAAGGAGCTACATCGAGAAGGTGTTGAAGAGATTCAACATGGATGGCTCCAAAACGGTAAATATTCCTATTGTTGCTCATTTCAAATTATATGCACGTCAATGCCCCACTTCTAATGAAGAAAAAAAATATATGTCTCGGGTTCCTTACTCTAGTGCGATTGGGTCATTGATGTATGTGATGATCTGTACGAGACCGGACTTAGCCTATGCTGTGAGTATGGTGAGTCGTTATATGGCTAATCCGGGTAAAGAGCACTGAAAGGCGGTTCAATGGGTTCTCCGGTACCTATCGGGTACTAGAGACTATTGCTTGTGTTTTGGGACTTCAAGAGATGGTGTACAAGGGTATGTTGATTCTGACTATGGTGGAGATATGGATGGCCGACGCTCTCTTACCGGATATGTTTTTACTATGGGGTCATGTGCCATTAGTTGGAAGGTCGTTCTTCAACCAACAGTTGCTCTTTCTACAACTGAGGCTGAATACATGGCCGTTACCGAGGGTTTTAAAGAGGTGATATGGCTTAAAGGCTTGTTCAATAGTCTTAGCGGTGATGAGCTCACGGTGGACTCTGTATTCTGTGACTATCAGAGTGCTATCTTCTTAATGAAAGATCACATGTTCCACGAGCGCACGAAGCATATTGATGTGCGATTTCATTTTATAAGAGAGGTCATTGCTAAGGGAGACTTCAAAGTGAGGAAGGTTTCTACTCATGTTAATCCGGCCGATATGATGACCAAAGTTCTTCCGATGGCTAAGTTTGGTTTGTTTACAAACTTGGTCGGAATCCGTGGTTTGGCGTAGCCTGTGAAGGGCCGGCGGAGGAGGTATGTGCTTGTTAATCCACTTTCGAGAAGTCATATTTAATTGCACTATATATGTTGTTGACGATGTGTTTTGAAGCTTGTGTTGGAGCTTTGTTTCATGAAGGAGAATGTTTGTTGGGATGATGTATTTATGGTGTCAAAGGTGGAGATTGTAAAATGGTTGACTCCAAAATCCATATATATATATATATATATATATATATATATATATATATATATATATATATATATATATATATATATATATTCATGAAATGGAGATGTAAAATGGATGTTACTGGATTCCATTTGTCATGCCAAAGGAAAAGTCACCATGCAATCCCGAAGTCATATTCAAAAGTCACCAAAGGAGGCTATACAATTTAGGCCGGCGTGACTTTGATTGCTTCTCAATAAATGTGGACAATTACAAGTATTTTATAATGGTGGATTTATCTATATATAGAAAGGTGATTCATCTCCAAGAGACATATCGGTTTTTCCTTCTCCCAACAAAATATTATCATTTAGATTAGCAAATCTGTAAAATTCTTCATCTATTTATCCGTTCTCAAGTATTGTAACATCGTCGATTATAGTGAAATTCTCGGTGGTCTCCTTCGTCCATGGTTTTTTCCCGTTTTGGGTTTTCCACGTAAATCCGGTGTCGTTTTCTCCCTTATTAATTTCCGTCAAGTTTACGTTTATTATTTGTGGTTGATTATTGTTACCGTTGAGATATTTGAGTTTATCGTTTCCGCATTACAAACTCGTTTTAGTTTATTTTGGATCTTGGGTTAATTTCGATCAAGTTTCTACTCGATTCGATCTCGTTTTGTGGGTTCGATCGAGTGTGGTGTAATCGGAATTTGCAACAGTATATATTGTTTGTTTTACTTTAACAAATTTAAGAGTCGTCTTTATTTCATATGTATTGTTATATAATTAATGTATAACTTTACATGTTTTACTAATTTACGGGTTTGAACATGAGTATGTCATACATTATATGTAGGGGCAGGTTCGAACGAGAAGCTAAACATTTTGCGAGAAGGCGAGAAGTGCTTAATCATATATGATACACAAGCTTAATCATATATGATTAAACACATGTTACATTGACAATACATAGACGTTTATTCGTTTAATCATATATGATTAAACACACCCGTAGACCATGTAATCATATATGATATCACACTTATCGCCTTTTCGTAAAATGTTTAACTTCTCGCATGATCCTTCCTCTATATATGTATATATTATGTGTATAGAATGATTACCATCATCTGCTAACAAAGTGTTTCCTATGGCTTTTTTTTTACCAAAATACAAACCATAAATATGATAAAGCTTACAAATTATATCTTGGCCATTGATTTTGTCTATATTAAAATTTAGAGGTGGTTATAAAGTTAGTTAAAGATCCAGCTGAGAGTAGATTTAGGAACGGATTTAATCCACACCATTGATTATCTATACCGACAGTTGAGTGTGCAGGGTTTGTATTTGAAACTCCCCATCTCCCTCCTCCTCCTCGTCTCTCCTCCATCTCTCTCTCTCTATATATATATATATATAGAGAGAGAGAGAGAGATAAAGTTTTAAACAAAAACGCTAACTATTTCAGAAAACAAGAAAACAGCAAAAAACAACAAAACATGTACAAAATCATATATGATTTTACATTAACCCAAAAAAAACGGACGCGAGCGACTTTGGACGCGACCTAAAGTCGCACACAAAGTCGCATGAATCATATATGATTTTGTATGTACTCGGTTGTTCTCGTGTTTTCTTAAATTGATGTTATTCTCGTATTAACTCACATCTCTCTCTCTCTCTCTCTCTCTCTCTCTATATATATATATATATATATATATATATATATATATGTAGGGTCGGGTTCATTTGTTAACCCGATTTTTTGTACTAACTTTGTGAACCAAATCTTGACCATTGATATTAAGATGAAGGGCTAAGATTAAAACCCATTTACATTAACTCTTATTTATTAGCCTTATTGTTGGGAACTGAAGAAAAGCTTAAGTGTTTAATGCTGCTAGTACATAATTACTACTGCCAGAGAAATTCAAGTTTAATACTGCTAGGTATTACTGCTTCTAGTAGAATTAATGCTGCTAGTCAAAGTTAGTGTTGCTTGAACAAAGTTAGTACTGCTTAGCTAGTTAGTACTGCTAGAGGTTAGTGCTGCTTAGTAGTTAATGCTGCCAAGTTTGAGTTAATACTTCCAAGGTGATTAATGCTGCTTCTGAGATAATGTGAAGATAATGTTGAAGAGATCGGGTCTGGTGATAAACATGGAAAGCTTGAAGATAATTATGAAGATTATTTTGAAGATCTTTTTATTCTTTTGTAATTATCTTTATCTTCAGTATATGTATAGAATTGTTTAGAATAGTTAGAATAATAGTTCATTCTAAGTTTTTGTTTTAGAGAGAGAATCAACCTCAAGGCATAGTTCCTAATTCGAGAGAAGTAGAATTCGTCTTGAAAGAATCTGTTCTTCAAGATTGAGGTTGTGTGTGTAATCTTGTGATTTATAGCATTCAATACAAGTTTACAAGTTGTTCATCATATTTACTGTTTGTTTATTGTTTCATTGAATATCAAAGTGTTATTCCGCAAACTCCTTTGATATTAGTTTCTGAGAATTTATTCTTGTTAAGAATTCGATCCTGACAAGTGGTATCAGAGCCTGTTCTCTCAGAAACATCTATTCATTCATCATGGAAAACTTTGCAGAATCAAACAGTACTCTTGTTTCTAAGGTCCCAATGCTCAAACCCAGTGAGTTTGACATGTGGAAGATCAGAATCAGGCAATACATTCTTCTCACAGACTACTCAATGTGGGACATCATTGAGAATGGACCCTCTGAAGCAGGAAAGATTGGACCAGATGGGAAAAGACCTCCACCAAAGACAGATGGTGAGAGGAAGATTAGACAGACAGAGATGAAGGCCTTAAGCACTCTGCTCTTGGCCATCCCCAATGAATATCAGCATCAATTTTGCAACTGCACTGATGCTCAGATTCTCTGGAATGCTCTAGAGAAAAGATTTGTTGGAACTAAAAGCATCAAAAGAAATCAAAGGGATGTTCTGAAGCAGCAATATGAGAACTTTACTTCTTCAAAGAATGAGTCTATGACTCAAACTTTTGACAGGTTCAACAAGCTTATTGGTGAACTGGCTACTGTTGGAGTGAAGATGGAGCAAGATGATATCAACAGGAAGTTTCTCAGATCTCTTGGAGATGAATGGACTATGTACACTGTCTCATATAGACAGAGTGACAATCTGGAGGAGAAGGAACTAGATGATTTGTATAATGATCTAAGAGTATTTGAATCTGAGGTAGAAGCCAAGAAAAAGCCCACTGGGTACATTCACAATGCTGCACTTCTATCAGCATCTATTGATACTGCTGCCAACCCTGAAACAGTTAGTGCTGCCAGTGGAGTGAATTCAGAAAAAGGCACTGAAACTATCTTTGAAGCCTTTTTGTCCAGTCACAGCAACAACTCTTTGATTAATGATGATCTGGAACAACTTCACCCTGATGATTTGGAGGAAATGGACATTAAATGGCAGATGGCCATGTTATCTATGAGGGTAAAGAAGTTTATTAAAAGAACTGGGAGGAACAACTTCTCTCAAAGAAGAGAAGATGGAGCTGGTTTTGACAAAACAAAGGTGGAATGTTACAAGTGCCACATGAAGGGACACTTTGCTAAATAGTGCAGAAGTGGTGTGCCAAACAACAACCACCAACAAGCCCAGAATGGTGGTTTCAATCAAAACAAGAACTCTGCTCAAGCCCTTGTTTCTCAACAAGGAATGGGATTTGACTGGAGTGACCAGGCTGAGGAAGCCATTCAGAACCAAGCTCTTATGGCAGAAGTGTCTGATCTCCCTTCTGAGGTAATTTCTAATCTTTGCACTAAATCTTGCATAGACACTGTCAAAAGGTACAGGGATCACAACCAAAGCATGTGTGATGACCTCAAAAGATTAGAAAAGGACAGAAGAGATTATGTGTTGATAGTGGAGAGGTTTGAAGAACAAATCAAAGGCTTTCAAGCCAATGAACTTCAACACTCTTATGACACAAACTACTGGAAGTGGGAAAAGAATGAGTTAGAGACCAAACTGTCTAAGTCCAAAGAAGAGAATGATAGGTTGAAAGAAGAATTAGATAAGGTTAATCTTGATATAGAAAAGTTTTCATATGCTTCAAAAGCAATGGATTCTTTTCTAAAGGCTCAGATTCATGATAAGATGAAGTCTGGTGTTGGATACAACAACACACCCCCTCCTTACAACAACAACTATATCTCTCCTACATCAGATCTGTTAGAGACCAAGGAGAAAAAAGGACTTGTCTGAGAAAGTTTGAGATAGACCCTTTGGATGAGGTAGTTGTTAAGGATATGACTGAGAAAGAAGCCAGTAAGAAGAGGAACAATGATGTGAGTAAAGAGATACCCTTAGAAAACAACATTGTTACCAATGAGGGTGGTGGAAGGATCTGGGTCAAGTCTAAAGAGATAGAGAAGACCAAAGGAAAGGGTAACAAGGTCCATTACAAACAGACCACTGTTGTGAATCCTGGCCCTTGTAAACAGTGTGCTTGCAATAAATCTGAGAGCCTAAATTCTGGTATAAAAAGAGGTAACCAAAGAAACTGGAATAATCAATGGGCTCAGAAACAAGGAGTTGATCTGAATAAAATAATCAGACCAAAACCTTGTTTCATATGTGGCAAGTTGAATCAATTGGCTAAATATTGTTTCTTTAACCCTATTAATCAACAGATGAACTTTCAAAGATTTGTGCAAAAATCTGTTGGTTATAGGAAGGCTGGAAAGAAACATGTGGCTAAGAAGTCTGTTGAAACCAAAGGCCAAAAGAAGAAAAAGGTTTTAAAAGAGAGTATTAAAATGTGGGTGCCTAGAAGCACTAAAACTGTTAGTACTGCTACATCAAATAGTACTACTGACAGGGATAGTGCTGCCAGTAGCAATACTGCTGCTAACAGTATTAGTACTGTTGAGAATTTTAATGCTTCTAACACTGTTAGTACTTCTTCAAAGGTTACTACTGCTAACACAGTTACTGCTGCTAAAACAGTTAATACTTCTAACAAGGTTAGTACTGCTAAGCATGCAAGTGCTGCTAATGCAGTTAGTTCTTCTAAAAACAGTACTGCTTCTAGCAAATATGCATCCAAACCCATTATTGTAACAAAGTACTCCAGTAATGAGGAGTCAAAGTTTAAAAATCTTGTCAAGAAAGAATGTAAATATTTTGATGAGAAAGGGGTACCCAAGACCACTTTGACTTGGGTTCCTAGTCCATACTAACTGATTTATCATATGTGCAGGGCAACCAACAGCTCAAGGGGAAAAGCATATGGCATGTGGATAGTGGTTGCTCTAGGCACATGACAGGCAACATGTCATGCCTTCAGGATTTCAAGCCTATCAATGGAGGACATGTTGCATTTGGAGACAATCTCACAGGTGGTAAAATAAGTGGGAAAGGTAATGTTACAAAAGGTAAGATGACATTTGAGGATGTCTACTATGTTGATCAGCTAAAGTACAACCTGTTAAGTGTATCACAGGTTTGTGACAAACAACATAGTATATTATTTACTAATACAGAATGTATGATCCTTGCTCCAGGGTTCAAGGTAGTTGATGAAAGCATGATACTACTTAGAACTCCAAGAAAGGACAATGTGTATTGTCTAGATATGGACAATGTTTCAAGTGATTCATCCCTGAACTGTCTTGTTTCAAAAGCTTCTGTGGATGAATCCTCTCTTTGGCACAGAAGGATGTGTCACATGAATTTCAAGACAATGAATAAACTTGTTAAAAACAATCTTGTAAGAGGTTTACCATCAAAAGTCTTTTCATGTGATGATCATTGTGTTGCTTGTCTTAAAGGCAAACAGCACAAAACTTCTCATAAGACCAAAGAGTTAAATTCAATTTCTTCTTGCCTCCAGTTATTACATATGGATCTGTTTGGCCCTACAAATGTGATGAGCATAGGGAAGAAATCATACTGCTTAGTTATTGTTGATGATTACTCTAGATTTACTTGGGTATATTTTCTAAGGACTAAGGATGAGACAAGTGGACTGATCAAATCCTTTATTCTAAGAATTGAAAACCAGACTAATCAAAAAGTAAAAGTCATTAGGTCTGATAATGGAACTGAATTTAAAAATATTGACCTAAACACCTTTTGTGAAGAAAAAGGAATTGAGAAACAATATAGTGCTTCTAGGACTCCACAACAAAATGGAGTTGCTGAGAGAAGGAATAGGACACTAATAGAGGCTGCTAGATCTCTGTTGGCTGATTCTAAATTGCCAATTACTTTCTGGGCTGAAGCAGTAAATACTGCCTGTTATGTCCAAAACAGAGTACTAGTAGTCAAACCAAAGAACAAGACCCCATATGAGCTTTTAAATAAAAGAAAACCCTTTATTGGATTTTTCAAACCTTTTGGGTGTCCTTGTACAATTCTCAATACCAAATCTCACTTAGGTAAGTTTGATAGCAAGGCAGATGATGGATTTCTTGTTGGTTACTCATCTCAGAGTAAGGCCTACAGAGTTTTTAATTCTTCTTCTAGAATAATTGAAGAAAGTGACAATGTCAAATGCAATGAGAACACACCAAATCCTATTGGGTCTGGTCCTCAGTGGCTATTTGACATTGATTCACTAACTAACTCTTTTGGTTTAAGTAGTAATGAGTATGCAGGTTCAGGAAATGGAGGATCAGGGACTACACAAGTTCAAGAAAGTATATCTCAGTCTGTGATTTTTACCATACCTAAAGTGAATCCTGTTGAAGACTATGAAAAGGAGCCATCTACTGAATCAAATCAAAGTGAAGAAGAAATGAGAGATGAGGAGACTCAAGCAAATAAAGAACCTGAAGTAGCTGCTAAAATCACCTCAGTTGAGTTGAATGATTCCAATCTAGAGGTGGAACTCAATGAAGAACCTAGTCATTAATCAAGAACACAAAAGAATCATCCTCCTCAGCTGGTAATAGGGGATATCTCTTCTCCTATGATGACTAGACATCAAAGCAGGCTGCAAGATATGCAAGATCAACAGCATACAGTGCTTTCTTGTTTTCTATCCCAACTTGAGCCTAAGAAGGCTCATGATGCTATGAAAGAGTCCAGCTGGATAGAAGCTATGCAAGAAGAGCTGCTACAATTCAAGCTGCAAGATGTTTGGGATCTAGTAGACCTTCCTAAAGGTCAAAGAGCTATAGGCACAAAATGGGTCTTCAGGAATAAGAGAGATGAAAGAGGGATAGTAATAAAGAACAAAGCAAGATTGGTAGCACAAGGGTATACACAGAAAGAAGGAATAGATTATGAAGAAGTATTTGCACCAGTGGCTAGGATAGAAGCAATCAGATTGTTCCTGGCCTATGCTTCTTATATGAAGTTCAAAGTCTACCAAATGGATGTAAAAAGTGCATTTCTATATGGCTCAATTGAAGAAGAGGTATATGTCTGTCAACCACCAGGGTTTGAAAACCCAAGCTATCCAGACAGAGTATACAAACTGAAGAAAGCACTTTATGGACTGCATCAAGCACCAAGGGCATGGTATGACACTCTGTCATCCTATCTTTTGGAAAATGGCTTTGAAAGAGGAGTCATTGATAAGACTCTATTCATCAAGATAAAGAAGAAGGACATCATGCTGGTCCAAATCTATGTGGATGATATCATCTTTGGATCCACAAGAGAAAGTATGTGCAGGGAGTTTGAGGAACTAATGCATCAAAGATTCAAAATGAGTTCCATGGGGAAACTTACCTTTTTCCTTGGACTCCAAGTCCAACAGAAGTCAGATGGTATTTTTATCAGTCAGTCCAAGTATGTGCAGGACATTCTAACCAAGTTTGGATTCTCAGATTCAAAGCCTGCCAGCACACCTATGGAGACACACAAGCAGATAACAGCAGATCTTGAGGGGGAGGATATAGATGTGCATCACTATAGATCCATGATTGGCTCTCTCATGTACCTTACAGCCTCTAGGCCAGATATAATGTTTCCAGTCTGTGTGTGTGCAAGATTTCAAGTTAGGCCAAAGCAATCACACTATCAAGCTGTTAAGAGGATATTCAGATATCTCAAAGGGCAACCTAGATTGGGACTTTGGTATCCTCATGACTCATCATTTGACCTACTTGCATACTCAGACAGTGACCTAGGTGGAGCAAACTTGGACAGAAAATCTACTTCTGGAGGATGCCAGTTTTTGGGTGCAAGACTAGTTTCATGGCAGTGCAAGAAACAAACCACAGTGTCCACATCTACAACAGAAGCAGAGTACATAGCAACTGCAAGTTGCTGTTCTCAAGTGTTGTGGATTCAGAATCAAATGCTGGACTATGGGGTAACCTTTCTACACACTCCAATCTTTATTGATAATAGCAGTGCTATTAGCATTGTTAACAATACTGTCAAGCACTCAAAGACAAAGCACATTGAGATCAGGTATCACTTTATAAGAGACTGCAATGAAAAGAAACTTATTCAAGTTGTAAAAGTTCATACTGATAACCAGTTTGCTGATCTATTCACCAAAGCCTTTGATGTGGGTAGATTCACTTTCTTGGTAACAAGTGTGGGAATGATCAACTCTGAATACGCCCCTTCCTAAAAGTGGTTCACTACCTGTATATAGTTCATTCTTGACGTTACTAACTTTCTTTCTCAGGAAATGTATAGCAGTACTCAGTTTTTCACACGCTTAAAAGTGTAAGTATGGTTAATACTGCCAGTACAGTATAAATACTGCCAGTGCACAGTTAATACTGCTAGTAGTTAATACTGCTCTCAGTTAATACTGCTAGTTAGTTAATACTGCTAGTGGTTAATACTGCTCTCAGTTAATACTGCTAGTTAGTTAATACTGCTAGTGGTTAATACTGCTCTCAGTTAATACTGCTAGTTAGTTAATACTGCCAGTGGTTAATACTGCTCTCAGTTAATACTGCTAGTGGTTAATACTGCTCTCAGTTAATACTGCTAGTAGTTAATACTGCTCTCTGTTAATACTGCTTTCACTATTTTTCTAAGGTTAATACTGCTTTTAATCCGAATACTATAAATACCCTTTGCCCGCCTAAAAAGTTCATAACGACTCTTTGCATACTGTTCACTTGCGCTCTAACCTTTTTCTCTCAAGTACCAAGTTTTCAGGCAAGAACACTCAAGTTCAATGGCATCCATGGCTTTCATTGACGAGCACAATGAAATCGCGATGCTCCAAAAGCCGAAACAAGCTGAAGGTTTTCACCAGATAGTCGACTTTCTGAAGTCCAGCCACATCGCTCATGCTCTCACTGTGTCTCCTACCATCTTCATAGAGCATCAGAGGCAATTCTGGGCCAATGCCACCATCGTTACTGAAGATGGTGTCCAAATGATCAAGACAAGGGTGTGTGAAAAACCCCTAACAGTTACTGAAGAGGTGATACGCATCTGTCTACGTCTAGATGATGCTGCAGGTATAACCTCTATTCCTAATGAGGAATTATTCTCAACTCTTACAAGAATGGGGTATGAAGGCCAAATGGGAATTTTCAAGTTTTTCAAAGCTAAATTTTCATCCCAATGGAGGTTCTTTGTTCATACCTTGATGCATTGTATTTCTAAGAAAACAACTGGTTGGAGCCAATTTAGCAGTCCAATTGCCTATGCATTGGTATGTTTATCCACTGCTAGAAAATACAACTTTTCTCAAATGATCTTCAATGATCTTGTCTCAAATCTGGACAACAAGAAGAGTTTCTTCATGTATCCCAGGTTTGTACAGGCAGTTATCACTAATGAATTGACGGATATACCTCACTTTGATGGGGTATATGTACCTAAACCCCCTAAAGGCAAGGTTTTCTCAAACATGAGAAGATCTGTTGGGGACTCGGAAGGAGTTGACACCCCATTGTTCTCCACAATGATGGTGGTGTCCCACACTGATGAAGGTATGGCAGCAGGGTCAAAGCCCTCCTCAGACCATCCCCCTGCTAGCCAATCCCAACCTTCCCACTCTATATCTATTCCCCAGTCTCTACTTCAAAAGCCCACTTCTTTAATTACCCAAACTTACAAAAGGAAACAGGTCAAGAAGGCTCCTTCCCTTCTTGTACCTTCCCCCACTAAGCTTTTAAGCCCTCTATTGGAGCATTCTCCAATAGAGAATATCCAAAGGGAATCCAATAGGGTGTCTCCCAACCCTCAGGAGGTGCTCTCTAAGGAGATGGAAGAGCATATGGGTGAGAAGGCTGCCACTACTTCTGCTAGCACAGAGAAGGACAGTGGTAACATCTCTAAGACCTTCCCCATGGCAACTTTGGGTGCGCAATCATCCAAAGGTCCCAGGTGCCAAGAACCCAAGGGGGTGGATAGTGCTTCTGCTAGGCGGAAGGCTTCCACTACTAAAAGATCCAATGATCATTCAAAAGGGGGTAACACTTCTGGAGAAGGTGAGGACAGATATAACTATGACGAATTGATGGAAACCATGGGAAACATCAATATGGATGTGATCAAACAAGGTCAAGAGATTGAAGAGCTTAAACTCATTGTTCTGTCACAACAAGAACAGATCCTCAACTTGAAGCAAATGGTAAGGAAATTGCTTCTCCAAAAGAAGATGAAGCAATTTGTACTCAGAAGGAGGAAACCAGTGACTGATGCTCCCAAAAAGGGGGAGTCAGAAGCTGATGAAAATATGGAAGATGAAAAAGCTAAGGGGGAGCAAGGGAATGCAAAGTTTGAGGGGGAGCAAATAACTGCAGAAAAGGTGGCACAAGAAGCAGAAACACAAGCAGCAGCAGAAACCATTAATACTGCTGGTTCAAGCAGAGCAGCAGAAATGGTTAATACTGCTGAACCAATGGAAGCAGCAGAAACAATGAAAGAAGTGCTCACAGATCTTGAAATTGCAGAAACTCTAATCAAAGCAAAACATGATACTCCCAAGGTCACCTCAAAGGCCAAAGGAGTTGTCATAAAAGAAAGAGGTGATGCAGCAAAGAACTCTAGCATTGAGAAGGTGATGGGTAAAGAGAAAGGTAAGGCAAAGCTAGTTGAATCTGATAAACCAATGAAAAAGCAGAAGCTGATTGAATCAGATGAAGCTCTAGCTAGGAAGATACAGGCTGAGCTTGAAGAAGCAGAAACCATGCAAGTGCAAAAGGATAGAGAGATAGCTAAAGCAATGGCTGTAGAGTTAAACAAAGCCTATCAACAAAGCTTAGCAACAGAACAAGCCAAGCAGAAAGCCACATCTTTGAGGAAGCCTGCTAAAATCAAAATGGCTGCAAGGAAAAGACAACCTTCAAAGACATACTTGGGTGCTCAAGAGAGAAAGAAAATGATTACTTTCCTCAAGGGTGCAGTAGGTGTCAAGGTAGAGATGTTTTCAAAGATGTCTTTTGAGAAGCTCAAGAAGATGTATGATGCTGAGATGATAAAGCTTCAAGGGGATGATCTTGCAAGGGTTGAAATGGAGAAAAGAATGAAAGAAAGCAATGATTTCTTACAAAAACCATTCCCTGATGAGCAAGAAACTCCAGAGAAGGAAGCAACAATTGGTGAAAGTCTAAGGACTTTAAAAAGAACAAAGATGATTGCCAGGAGAAAGCCTACAAAGAAGCCTAGATTAGTGGAAGAAGAGGCTGAAAAGGTTGCTGAAGAAGAAGAGGCATCTGAGTCATCTAAAATGAAAGAACCTACAAGTACTGAGGATGTCAAAATTTACATGGTAGTGATGGACAAAGTGCCTGAACCAATTTCAGCAGAACCTGTAGGAGTTAAACCTCCTGAAGTCATTCACTGGGATGTCTTGGAAGTAGATGGCAAGGAGTATATCAGACTGAAGAGAAAAGATGAAAAGTATGAAGTCTACAGTACTTGGGCCAAGATTGTTAGAACATGCTCAAGGTCTGATATTGAAGAAATGTTTGATATAGAGATGAAGTTGTATGCAGATCAGTTGAAAGCTCCAGGGATTTCAATTACAAAACTGGTGATGGAGTATCTGTGTATGATGTTCAAACCTGATGAAGTGGAGGAGATCATAAGGAGTGTTTTTCAAGCAGTTACCAATTGGACTTTGTATGAAACTAGTGGAGTATATTCTGTGACTTTGGATAGAAATCACATTGAATACTTCCTAGTGGATAAAGTATACAACCATAGCAGATTGAAACTTCATTTAATGTTGAAGAAGAAGCTTGGATGTGTTGAAAATTCAGAAATGGCTAAGTATTTGATCCAAAGAACAATTAATCAAAGTTTGGGATTGGATGCAAATACTGGAATTTAGGTCATGATGGAGTTTTGGGAGCATCTTGAAGAAGATCTGAAGAACTTAACTTCTTTTCCTAAAAGTCAAGTTAGGGGGAGATTGTTGGGAACTGAAGAAAAGCTTAAGTGTTTAATGCTGCTAGTACAGAATTACTACTGCCAGAGAAATTCAAGTTTAATACTGCTAGGTATTACTGCTTCTAGTAGAATTAATGCTGCTAGTCAAAGTTAGTGTTGCTTGAACAAAGTTAGTACTGCTTAGCTAGTTAGTACTGCTAGAGGTTAGTGTTGCTTAGTAGTTAATGCTGCCAAGTTTGAGTTAATACTTCCAAGGTGATTAATGCTGCTTCTGAGATAATGTGAAGATAATGTTGAAGAGATCAGGTCTGGTGATAAACATGGAAAGCTTGAAGATAATTATGAAGATTATTTTGAAGATCTTTTTATTCTTTTGTAATTATCTTTATCTTCAGTATATGTATAGAATTGTTTAGAATAGTTAGAATAATAGTTCATTCTAAGTTTTTGTTTTAGAGAGAGAATCAACCTCAAGGCATAGTTCCTAATTCTAGAGAAGTAGAATTCGTCTTGAAAGAATCTGTTCTTCAAGATTGAGGTTGTGTGTGTAATCTTGTGATTTATAGCATTCAATACAAGTTTACAAGTTGTTCATCATATTTACTGTTTGTTTATTGTTTCATTGAATATCAAAGTGTTATTCCGCAAACTCCTTTGATATTAGTTTCTGAGAATTTATTCTTGTTAAGAATTCGATCCTGACACTTATAATAATTAACTATATGGAACATATATGATAGGGGCTTTTGAGGAAATTCATAACCCTTTTTCACATTTAGTATTGTAACCCCCACATTAAATAAATGTTACAATTAACAAAAAAAAATCAATAATGACATCATATTTTTATTGTACATATATATTAAACCAAGGCTAACAATGGCTTACTAATGGTTGAATTATGTTAACAAAATTAGTATGAATGGGATGGGAAAAAAGTAAAAGAATTTGTAAGGGAACATATATGAACATGTCTATGTTAACAACCACTCCATTAGTGTTCATTTGAGAAAGTGAATGTATATGAAAATAAATGGACATATATATCACGACCGAACATCTATGATCATTCATTAGAGTTCATTTGACATATTTGTTGAACGTATATGAACATATATGGGCATGTATATAACGAATGAACATCTATGATCATTCATCACAATTCATTGCATGTCCTTGTTTGGTTCATGATAGGTATGTTCATCTCGTATATCGGACAAATTTCTCGAAAAGACCAACCATACGATATACGGATTTAACGAAAAATGAAGAAATCTACTATAAAAATATTCAAAAAAAATATGAAAAAGGATACAATTCTGAAATCGTAACCTACACCTAAATTTGGAATCTTGATATTTGTAACTCCTATACAATTAATGACATAAGATTACATATCAAAATGACAATACTACCCTTTTCTATTAAATAAATAAAAAAATAAAACATAAACAAACCTTGCAATCTTATTGGTTGATGACGGTTCACATAGTTAGCAAGAAACACACGGTTAACAAATGATCCTCCCTCTATATATGTATATAGAGTTAGGATCAAATGAGAAAATGGTCAACTTACGAATAGGTGAGTAACAATCTAAATATAACTCATTATAGAATATTATAAATAGAAAAAAAAAATTATGTTAGAAAATTACGATAATTATCATTTTTAAATGGTCTAAGAAGCTCTTGTAGAATTGGAAGAAAAAAAAACTATTTGAATCGCTTGAAAACTTTGGCCTATTTATTTTTGGATTTTAATACATTAAAGATTTTTTTATCACATTTTATACGATTTTTATCATGATTTATGATCCACTTTTGGTTAGATTTTTTTCATAATTTTCAACAATATATGATGTCAACAATCAATTATTATTTTCACCATTTTTTCACTAATTTTTTCCATAATTTTTGAGATCAACATTTTGAATCACATATGATTAAGTCTGTAGATTTTCTATATATCAAATTTAATAAAATGATGTGAAAACATATGAATCCAAAATCAATGATCACATGTGATAAGAACAATTCTAGAAAATGTTATTTAATAATTACATGTCATTAGAACGAATTCTAGAAATTGTGGGTGGTGACTAGAAGCGTACTCGCGTAATGTAACACGATACATCTTGATTTTAGTGTTTCGTTATATTTTTTGTCTTTATCGATTTTATAATACGGTTTTGTGTGATTTTGAGAAAACGATAATGTTTTTTTTTATTTGTAAATTTGTTTAATTAAAATTTTTATTTTAATTTAACTTAGATTTAAAATAACGTAATTTATTTTAGATTTAATAATATAATGTTTTTTTATAAAATAATAATTAACTATTTTGTTAGAATTCAATAATTATCCTAATTATATTTTAGATTATTTTTATTTAAAATAAGATGTTTACCATATATTTGATTTCTTTTATCGGTTAGTTATGAATTAAAAAATGTAGCTTTAAAAAATTTATACTAATACATGTAATTTTGAACTTTAAGTAATATGTATCAATAAATAGTACTTTATGCATAAAAATTTATATTTAAGAGTTTTTTCAAATGTTTTATAATATAATATCGATAATAAAAGGATAACAAATTATAGAAGGATAACAAATTATAGAAAATGTGATTTACATAATTACTCTATTATATGTGATTACTTCTGAAAACTGGAACATGTTCATATATACCCAACAACATCCACTGGTTTTGATATTAAGCAAAACAAAAAATTGGTAAACATTAATTGAAAACCTTTTTATTGAAGAAAGAATTATTGATGACCTTCTTATCTTCTCAAATGGATTTTATCAATGATTGTAATATAATATATTTTCTTCTTACCTTCTCATAATATTTATTCTTCTTATTTAAACCTCCTAATCTATATATCTATAAAGGAGAATCATTGGGAGATGATGTGACATCACCAAATCATGAGAATGCCTCCTTCCTTTTTTTCTCAAATTTTGCCCCATTTCCTTTTTTTTTCCAAAACTATTTTTCTTAATTTATTGATTACCCATTAATAATTGTCTTGATCTATTAATTAAGACAATAATTGTTTTAAGTTATTATTGCCTAATACGTTTATACCATTTTTCATTTTCTTGGGGAAACCAATTGTCTTAATTTTATTAATTAAGAGAAGACAATAAATTTCTTAACTTATTATTATCCTAATACATTTAACACTTTTACCATTGTCTTTACTTACAACAGATGATTTAGTTCTTTTTGTAACTTGATTCCCTGCCCAAGTCTGTCGAAGAAATCACATATAACGGAATCATGTAAGGATTTATTTCCCCACTTTTTGCTCAAAGGTGTTTCTCATTTCCCTCCGCACATCAAACCCACACTCAAAAACACATGAATCATAATTCTATAATTGTGATTACTAATTTATGTCTTTATTCGATTTGTTGTGAAAATATTTCAGGATTTCTTTTTTTGTTTTTGTCGGCTTAGTTTATACAATATTCGAGGATTGGTGATGGAGGAGAACACGTGTTTGATTATGCCTTACCACCGTTAAGTCAACTTAACCTTTTATCTTGAATTAATTTCTTCATTTTCTTATTTGTTCCCTCTTTACCTCTGTTTTTCTGTATATAAAGATTTGAAGAGTTGTTAGCAATTTTACTTAGGTTAGAGAATAATATATACCACAAACAAACAGATATATCAAAATAGTCTTCTTTGATTATGATTTTGTGTTTTAATTGGGTGTAATAGCACAAACAATAATTAATTGATTTTTTTTGGCACATAAGGAACAGTAAAACGAAATATACTCAAATATTGCATATAACAAACAAAATTAACCAGCCAACTGATTTTGATTTTGTATTTTTTGTTGGGTTTAATAGCACAAATTATCAGTGTACGTAAAGAAATAAACATTGTTTTTGAAATTTGAGCAAAGTTCTACCATATTGCTTTTCTGCTAGCGAGAATTTTTTTCAACTTTTTGTCGTCTTTTTGGTTCATCTAGGAAAATAGTTGCATGGTTAAAAAGTTTTCTTCAAAGATTAAAATATCTCATGTGCATGTATAATAGCTTTTTTCCCTCTATATGACATGTGGGAGTATTTGTAGCCTACATCTTTTTTCAGACAGACATATTGTCTATATTGTTTTTGGATTTCACAAATTGGGTTTTGTTCGTTTGAAAAATTATAAAGTGTAGTTTGTTCTTTTGACAAATCATGATCTTGGGTGTGATTTACTTGATGAAATTTGAAATGTTTTTCTATTGATTTTTGTGTTGTTAGTTGGATCATCACCAGGACGGTTTCGTGATCTAGTTTCCAAACTCCATCTGGCTCATTCTTCTCCCGATTGAGTTTGAGGGGGGATGTTAATGTACATATGTGTATTAGGCCCAAGCCCGTGGGTCCATATAGTTTGTGTATATATTTCTCTTGTATCTTCTAGTTTAGGTTAAGCCGCTATTTTACTTTCATCATATTGTACTTTTCTCTCAATCAATATATCGAAGTCATCAAGTCTTCAGCATAATCATCGTCTCTTTCAATTATCATCATATTCTAACAGTTATGATTCACAACAATTTGCCAAACAAAACCAAATCACCAAAAAGAAGAATGAACAAAACATCTCGAGTTTCCTTCAACCAAAAAACCATCCACTGGTTGACATGGCCAACAAGAAAACCATTTAAGAAAAATAAGTGAATAAAGGGAATTTTATCAGCTCCTTACCACCTACATCAAAAAACCATCTAAAAAAACCATTACTTTCAAAATGTTCTCAGCTTTTTACCACCTACATCAAAGTAAAAATAAGAGAATCTACACACATTTGTGCTCCATTTATATTAAATTGAGATGAAAGTAAGGGGTCATTTACTAATTGCTTACCCCGTAAGTGCTTACCGGCTCATTTACCTTATCGGATGAACATTGCAAGGGCCGAGAATCTTACCCGGTAAGAGCGATATAAGGATGGAGAGTCTTATCCGGTAAGTGGACGTGACGACTTTTAGCCGGTAAGAGTGTATCGGGTAAATTATTGCATACAATAGCTTTTTTATGGACTACAATCTTACCCGGTGAAGTAAGAGTGTCGGTTTTTACCGGGAAGCACGTACCGGGTAAATTGTTGCATGCAGTTGCTTTTTGATGGACTACAATCTTACCCGGTAAAGTAAGTTAGAGTGTCGATTTTTACGGGGGTAAGCTTTTGGGTAAACGACCCCTAAATGTAACTATACTACCAACATATATTGATGTTTGTGGACAAGAAATGGTCAAAATAAGTTATCTCAAGGAAAGACACAAACACATCTACTTGATCAAATGTGTACTATTCTTTCAACAAAAGATTAAGATATCAACCAGATCAATATAATCGCATAGTCATCATAATTGAAGCATTGTTTTATAATCAGTTTTAATCGTAGTGCATTTTACCTTTCCCATATCCAAAATTCCTTTCAATCCGATATCAATGAACTTCTGTTGTTTGGAGTTATTACCATGAATTCAACCTCGAGTTGAAAGTGATGCAATTTGGTCCAAGATCATTGCATCCAACCTAATATCATCCTTAAACATCAAGGGCAAAATCAGATTGGCAACAAAATTAAAAAGAAAGGCATACCACTTTCAAACCCGTAAAGTTCCTCTCCATTTTGCAGATTAAAATTACACCCACACCCAAATCAGAAGGATTAAAACCCAGAAAGTCATACCACTTCATATCACATCCATGCCTCCTTGGTTAGCCTTCTCAATGACATTTGACCAAATCTGCAGCATCAAAATATACAACATCAGAACACAGGCAATTGACATAAATCTGCCTGCATCTCTCAATACAACATCAGAACACAGGCAATTAAGATTAATGGGCAAAGAAGGATTATTATTTCTGGATCCATTCATTACCCAAGAAGCACTCCTGAGGTACAACTCATCAATGCACTTCAAATGGTTGTTTTCTTTTTGATTTATTGATTTTTTTTTATTATGGATCTTTTCCCTATTTGGGTTTTCATCAAGAAATGTTAATGGGATTTCAAGATTCTCTTTACTGAGTAATATTATATATATATATATATATATATATATGTCAAATTTCCCTTATGTGGGTTTCTCACCAAGAAATGTTAATGGGGTATCAAGATTTTCTTTGCCAAGTGTGTGTATATATATATATATATATATATATGTCAAATTTCCCCTATTTGGGTTTCTCACCAAGAAATGTTAATGGGTTATCAATATTTTCTTTGCTAAGTGTGTGTGTATATATATATGTGTGTGTGTGTGTGTGTGTGTCAAATTTCCCCTATTTGGGTTTCTCACCAAGAAATGTTAATGGGTTATCAAGATTCTCTTTGCTGAATATATATATATATATATATACTTATTTTTACTTGAATACTCATTTATGCATAATAAATGGGTTCAATGTATCTACATCAAGTTAATGCCCAATAATAGAAAATACATGCAACCTTGTTTGTATATGTTCATCCTGCACTTTGCATACCAATAACAAATCCTAGAAGAAGAAGAAGAAACATAGACATTGAAAACAATGAGGGGGCGTTTGGTTCGCAGATTCTGATGAAATCTGATGGAATTGGAATGTCCAATTCCTTTGACCAAATCCAATTCCCTTGCTTGGTTCATTATTTTCTATGGAAGGAATGTGTGAATTCCACCAAATTCCACAAATGAAGGATTTGAACATTCCATCCTAAAACCCAAGGATTTCAATGGAATGGAATCTTATATTTTGATAATTCCAAAGTTACCCTTTACTCCAAATTAAACCCTACTAATATTGATTATCAGCAAACACCAACTCTCTCTCTCCCTCTCTCTCCTCTCTCTGCTCTCGTTATCTCTCCCTCCTCCCTCTCTCTTCTCTTTCTCTCCTCTCTCTATCTCTCTCTCCTTTATCTCTCTTCCACTCTCTCCTCTCTCTCTCTCTCCCTCTCTCCTCCCTCTCTCTCTCTCTTCCCTCTCTCTTTATCTCTCCTCTCTCTCCCTCTCTCTCCTCTCTCTCTCTCTCTTCCCTCTCTCCTCTCTCTTTCTCTCTCCTCTCTATCTATCTCTCTCTCCTCTCTCTCCTCCACTCTCTCCTCTCTCTCTCTCTCTCCCTCTCTCCTCTCTCTCTCTCCCTCTCTCCTTTCTCTCTCTTCCCTCTCTCTTTCTCTCTCCTCTCTCTCCTCTCTCTATCTCTCTCTCCTTCACTCTCTCTACTCTCTCCTCTCTCTCCCTCTATCCTCTCTCTCCTCCACTCTCTCCTCTCTCCTCTCTCTCCTCTCTCTCCCTCTCTCTCCTCACTCTCTCAGCATCATTCATGTGCTAAAATAATCAAAACATTTTTTGTTAAAAATTAAACTATTTAATGACTATTTTATTAAAGTAATTTTTGTTTAAAAAATTAAAATAATCAAAAAGGGTATTTTGGTCATTTACCAAAATTCCATTCCAATTCCGAAGCTACAATCTGTAAACCAAACAGAAAAATTACAATTCATTTAACAGATTCCATTCCAATTCTGTCAACCAAACAGGTGGTCAAACCTGACAACATTCCATTCCAATTCCATCAAAGTCAAATTCCTTTGACACATTCCATTACATCCAAAAACATTTTGCGAACCAAACGCCCCCTGAGATAATCCATTGCTAGACATCCAAATTCATGCCCATTCAAGGGCATGTTAAAATAAACATTTGGCATTAGAACTTAAAAGACAAAAGACATTAAAAAGAAGTAAACAACATGATAAGGAGAAAAACATGAAAAGGGAAAAACACACAAACAGGAGTAGAAGGAAAATATAAGTTGCTACTATTGCTAGGGAGGGAAGTCTTTGCATAAGCTAGATTTTGAATGCTATTGATTTTTAAGAAAAAGATCAATGGAAATAAAATGCATGGAAGAATAGTAATTCAAAGCGAGCTTTTGATGAACCTTTAGTCCTTTAGGCTTATTGGTGAAATAGTAGAATGCAGCAACGGTAACAATAGTCAATAGCAACAGCTATGCCAATCTAGATCTCAGGGACTACCAAGAAATCCATAATAGGCAAAGAACCTAATGGTGCTATTATATGTTGTAATCAATCGTGTCTGGAAATAGATCACCACGAAAGAGAAGTTGTTATTATGATAAACAAGGTTTCAATGAATGAAGGTTGTACACTTTCTAAGCAAAGAGATTATTGTGTAAATTTAAAACTTGTCCAACTAATTCAACACAAAGATTCATTTTTAACTTTCTAAATTTTAACCCATTTTTGTTTCAAAAACAAAAGTACATGCTTTCACAAGGGACCAGATCATGGAGATTAATAAGCATAAAAGAGTTGTAATCCTTGAAAAAACAATCGCCATCCCATGTAAGTAATGTCTGTAAACGTTTGTTTTTAATATTTTCCATCTCTCTTTACCTACAAAAGTACAGGAGAAGATGGATGAAATGCAGAGAGAAGGGATAAGCAGATACGACACTACCATGGCCTAGAGTTGATCGTTCACCTTTCTGCAGATTGCCTTGCTACTGCTTTATTTTGATCTAAAAGCTTCTCCTTTTCTTTCTTTTGGTGTCTCTTCTCTCTTGCAGATGCTTCAAACTCTAATATTTCAGCCCCTAATTTTTCCTGCAAAAATAGATTTCTAATAATTACACTTGTGTAATGTGTTACAATGGATATCTGCAAAAATTGTCAAAGTAATTCTTTTTCAATTGTTAAATGTTTGTTTTTATGAATATCTTTTGACTTCGGAGCAATTGAGGCAAGGGAAAAAGAGATTTGAACCTTGCATCATCGTGCATGGAAGGGAAATACCTATTACGATAATAAGATTTTATTTTATTGAAACAGAAGTTATTATAACCAGATGGCTACAAGAAATTGAAGATAGTCATAAAAGCTATAACATGTGTGCTTGTTAAGACTTGATAGTTGAGTTGTTTACATTCTATGTAGGTATTAAGGAAGCTATCCAAACAGACAAGGCTCTAGCAGCTCTGGGTCCCTATTCACAAGCCATTAAGGCCAATAATACTCTGTTTGTGTCTGGTGTTTTTGGTCTCATTCCTGAGGTTTCATGACAATCATATTATACAATTTTCAGACCCTTCTTTATTTATATCTTGTATACCTCATAATGTACATTAATGTTCTTTAAATATCTTATGCAAGTATGCAATTTTCAGAGCCTTTATTTGCCAGTTGAGCACAAGATTGCTTCCTACGTATTTTAGCGTCGTTGTTAGGATCAACAATTGCACCCAAATATTGTTGATCCTAACAACGACGCTAAAATGTGAACTAAAACTGAAAATTTGAACTTGGGATTTCTTGCCATTAGTTACAGAAGCAAGCGAATATACAGATAAATAAAAATAAAAAGTAGTTTCAACAGAATTATACCTTCATCTTGTAACCATTCTCAAGAACTTTGATTTGTTCCAGATCTTCTTCTACTTGCAATGGAGTTGGAGAAAGCTCTGTATATAACTTTAAGAACTTTGCTTCATAACTCTGTTTAACCATAAATTTTCAGGGTTAGCCATCATATTTGTCTACATTTGGGTTAGAGACAAGATATGTATATATCACACCCTAAATATCTTTAAATCGGCTTTATAAGAAAACATAATCGTATGCCTGCAGAAGCAAAAATCGATTGAGCATACATAAACAGAATCGATTGAGCATACATAATCAAAATCGATTGAGAGAAGACAGAAATCAAAATCGTATGCCTACAGAAGCAAAAAATCGATTTTGTAGATTGAAAACAACATACATAAATCGATTAGGGTTTTTACCAAGCCACATCAAAGAGCAAAAAGAGCAAAAAATCGAATCAAAAAATCGATTAGGGTTTTTACCTCAAATGAAGGAGATGTGATGTTTATTGAAGCAGAGAACACTGAAATGTTGAAATCAGAAGCAAATCAATAGAAGGTATGGTTGGTGCTCTCACTCTCTCCGTCTCCCACCGTTTATATACAACCTTTTTGGGCAAATAGCAAATCAATAGAAGGAAGCGTATGAAAGCTTCCATTTCAGAAGAAATGTATGGAAGAAGACGTGCTAGGAGAGAAGGTCGGAAAGCATGGTTGGGGCTGGGTAGTGTAGGTATGGGCACGGTTGTACAGGGTATGGTATGGTACGTGGGTGTGTTTGTGAAAAGAGGTAGAAGGAGAAACTCATATCAAAGGAATGCATTCAAATGTTGTACCTTATGCATATAAACTTGTAATTAAGAGTTTTTTGAAATTCTTGCATAAAATGGTAGTACTATATGCTTTAGAAGTTGTCTTTAAGACATTTGGTGTAAACCAATATTAAGGTAGTATAGATATAGATATGAAATTTCTCAAATTTACCTTACATGACAGTCCTCACTACCTTATCATTATCGCTCCTAGAGTGAAATTTCTCAGGCATCCTATCTCTCGGTTGCGTTTCCTAAGTTTTCAGTTTAAGTTTAGGCCCATCCGATCACCTAAATCCCTTAAACTATGGCTCTGATACCAAATGTAACAACCCAAAATTTCATACCAAAACATAACATAATATAAATCCGATACCAAAGGTTTACATTCGCAAAATCAAGAATTTAAACAACGAAAGTCTTGACTACAGCCGAGAGTTTCTAATTTAAACGGTAATTAAAACTGAACTACGCTTTCACTCGCCATTAACAGCTCTCACTCCTTCTTTTTTCCTTTACTAGAGCTCCACAAACGTTTCTTCCTGAAAAAGGGTTTTTAAGATTGAAAACGAGGGTTAGACCGTAACGTCTAGTGAATTCCTGACAGACATTTAAAATCCAATAAACATAATTAATTTCAACAATTTTAACAGAAACTAGCGTCCATGCTACGTTCCAAAAGCGGGAATCACAATGATCAGTTGTGTCCCCTTTTTCTGTCACTTTATGCACATCCACGATCGGGGCCCAAGCAGACTCCCCTCTCGTTTCGGGGCCCAATCAGACTCCCCGCTCACATCGGGACCCAAGCAGACTCCCCGTCCACATGTGCAGGAAACGAATTCCACGCACATTGGCATTGTGAGATTTCCGTGATCACCGCAATTTCAACATTTCCCAAATTATACATATAGTGTAGAAATTCATAACATTGCCAAAACAAGCAGCTAATCATACAAGTAACCATTTTAAAATAACATTCAATCAACAACATATTTTCATTTACCCCAATTTCAGTTTCAAAGCATTTCGAAAAAGTCAAGAGATTAAGGAGTTAGAAACTCACCTGCTCGCAAAGAGAAACTGACTCAAAGCCCCCAACCTCCCGAAAATCTCTCAGTTACCCCGGCCCCCGGGACTCCCCTGGTCACCCCCCCCCCCCCCGGGTCCCCCCCGGTCCCCGGCGCCAACCGGGTCTCCCCCGATCCCCGGTGCCAACCGGCCTCCCCCGGGTCGTAACTCGTCCGGGTTCCTCCGGTTCCCGGCTGCGATTGCGACTCTGAAATCCCAAACCTCGATTCGTTCGAAGGAAATGACCCCAAATCAGTCTCTAATCTAATCCCAACCATTTTAAACTAATTGATAACAAAATTTATGCTTAACAAAACAAACACCTTCCAAAATTACACCCATTAACCTGATTTAAATTCCAAGATCAAAACTAAAAACCCTAACATCTAACATCAGATAGCCCCAATTAAAATTCAAAACCAAAAAGGAGATGCAAAGACATTTCAATGAGCTACTAGAGATGGAAGCTAACCTTTTAATGACAATTCCTTTGAGAACTCACTTGCCCTTAGGATCGATTCCTCCAAACCCTTTCCCTATTTCCTTCAATCGCCGTCTTCAATCTCAAACACAGAATGAATAGAAAAGAATTTTAGGGATTTGCCCATTTAAATATTTACCCCCAAAATTACATTCTAGTCCCTCAAGTTCCAATTTTCTCACTCAAGCCTCCAAATAAAAGAAAAGGCAAATTTACGATTTCGGCCTTTACAAATCTCCCCCACTTGAAAGGATTTTGTCCCCAGAATCTCATTCTCGAAAAGATGAGGATACTTGGTTTTTATCTCCGACTCGACTTCTAAAATGGCATCCTGTCTTTTATGGAAATGCCGCTGAACTTTTACCAAACCAATTCCCTTGACCCTCAACATCATGATTTTATAGTTGATGAACACTTCCGGTTCCTTGACAAAAATCCAATTTCTCGCTTGAATTTCTATAAACCATCTGTAACATCTCCGACCACACACTTGTAACATCCCAGGCCAACCGTACCAAATATTGTCCGCTTTGTCCACACACTTGGACTCACGGTTTTAAAACGCGTCTGATAATGAGGTCTCGCACACAACTTCACTCTCTTAAGGAAATAAATCACTGAAGTCGATGCCACAAAAACCCGAATACCGACAAAATAAGCGCTCACTTCGTCAGCTTAACACAACGTCACCCTTGAACTTCATTTTCCAAGATCACTTATAAGAGTTCATTTAATAGCTAACACAATTCTTAGTAAACCCACTAATAGGGCTTGCACTCAACACTGCCAGCACATCATCCTACATCACGACATTGATCACTAATCCATCACAGATAAATAATTCAGTTGCACTTTGCACATATCGACCCAAAAATCATTCTAACGTAATCCTTTGAACATTTGAGAGTATACCTTCCACATATACATTGCCCAATCAGGACGCCGACAAGCGGAGCCAGTCCCAAACACATAACCAAATACCACTGAACCCAACTATAACCCATAACTTTCCAAGTTAATTCTGGTCTCCCTTGCCTTACAAAGAGCGATACTTTCCCACCGAACCAGTTTATTTTTCGCGACATTAAACACAATACTCATTCGGATTGTTCATTGCACTAACACTTACAATCGTTAATCTTTCCTTCTGAGCATCTTGTCCAACCATTACCATGTCTTCTCGAGACATAGAATACACACATTTTCACAGAAAGACTTACTAACAGGTGCGAGCCTGCACCCTTAAACCAGTCACCTGGATTGGTTCCCACACCTTAACTAACATATACACAAAAGCTCTTTTCCTCCTATACTCGCTAGGATTTTATACGCACGACAAATGACAATTATTAACATACTCCCCATTCTTCTGATTCACCAAACGAGCTTCTTACTTTCGGTTTACTCACTTATTGAGACATACGCACTTCGCCTTCTCACGCTAGCCCGAAACACTGATTTCCCATCATTTACGTACTTGGTTTCGCCATAATTCTCACTTGAGGCAATCATTTGGGTTGTCACAAAACAATACCCAATGCTCGGTATAACATGCATTACTCACTTTCTGAACACAGTCGACCTATCCACTGAGATTCCGATACACCAAAGGAATACTTCGCATATAAACTTCAAATTCACAACAAAGCATCATAATTTAATCGAATAGAACATTCTCCTAGGCATTCAGTTGGAAAATGAGACACTCACCTGATCATAACGCGACCGAGAAGAACACAAGTTCCCCTTCTAGGTGGTCGCCAAATTATCACTCACCCTTATTGATCTCAAAATACCAATAGCGTAACCCCCAGATTTAAACGTACTTGCCATCTTTGAATCTTTCTAGAAGAATCCCTAAACCAGGATTCACACCTCCGCTTATTCCACCTTACAACAACATTTCACCACTCAACATCACGGTAACCCAAATCACCTCAATGACTTACACGTTTGTCTTGGTGTAAAACGCCACTATTTGCCACACAACCAAAACACCAAGCTATCACACCATAACAAAACCCTTCTAATCCTCTTTCCATACATATCATTTACCACCTTATTCGCGACGACCACAATACGATTACACGAAAACAAGGTCATAACACGACTTTAACTTCTCAAATATAGATAAACCATGAATCATGGTCACTTAATTCACTCAAATAAGTTCTGAGTTCTTGGTAGCTCATCGCAAACTTCCAGAAACAATTTCCGATGTCCCAGATGACGATCGATATATGTGTATTATGATTTTTGATAATATGATGAGTTGAGTGTGTTTGTTTGTTCGAAATTAGCAACTAAAATATTTGCATAGTAAAGGCTTTAAAGACCTTCAAGAATATACGTTAGGGCTTCAAAAACATTCTTCAACAACAAATATACCGTATATATTTTTATTTCCTATACATATTTTTGATTTCCTGTATATTTTTTGATTTCCTATGTATTTTTTGATTTCACAAATTTGGTTTTGTTCATTTGATAGATTCTAAATTGTAGTTTGTGTTTTTGATGAATCATGGTGTAAGGTTTGTTTCATTTGATGAATGTTGAAATGTTTTTTTCTGTTGATTTTTGTTTTAGTTGCATCATGAACCATGTATTATGATTTTATCATTGATGAGTTGGGTGTGCTTTTTGTTTGTTTGAAGTTAACAACTAAAACTTTTGTGTATTAAAGGTTTTGTCAACCATAATATTGTCATTGTTTTTAAACTTAAGTTGGCATTTTCGAGGATGTTTTATTTAGCCAAATTGCAAGTTATGATCATGTCCATTTTATCCATCTTCATTATAAATGTTTGAATTAATTTTGTTGAACTTATGTGTATTAACATTATGTAGACAATTGATAATGTTAAAACAAACTTTATTCACTAAGGTTTTTCTTTGATTATATATCTAACTTAATTACATTCATAAACACTATTTATTACAATTGATATCACCATTTAATTTTTATTTTATTTTTTGAAGAAATATCACCATTTATTATAATTGATGTACCATTATGTGTCTAAGCATATGTTTATTTGTATTCATAAAAACCAGGTGTATTTATAGATAAATAAAGAAGTTTTATTCTTTACACTTTATGTTTTTTGTTAATTGATTATGTAAAGTTGAAATATTCTAAAGACAATTATTAGATGTTAAGATATGTTTATGTTTGTAACATGGATCAATATGCATTCAGAAGTCTAAATCTCAATATTATATATAATTGGTTTATACTGACTTAATATTTTTACTTTTTTAAAGTAACCCTAATGACTACAATAATAGTGGGGAATATGATGTCCAAATTCAAGCATTTGTTGAAGCAATGCAAAAATTATTTAAAGTTGTTGCAAGTTTGAAAATTGTGCAACTGTTAATTCAAAGTTTAAAATTTTAATTAAAGATGTTGATTTCAACAACACAACACATTCTTGATCCATTATGTGGATACCTACCTTTGTTATAAAAGGAAACATCTATAATTTTGAATGTATTTTAATTTCATTTTGTATTTGTTTGATAATTTTATTCACTTAGGTGTCGTTTGTTTTTTAAGAGGTCTGAAATTTGAAGTCTTATTTTCACTACTAAATAAAAGACTACTTTCGGCGGATTTTTCCGACGGATTTTTCCGCCGGAAATTTTTGGCGGATTTCCGACGGAAGGCAAACGGGTCAACCCACTTTGACTTTCGCCGAAAATCCGCCGGAATTTTATTTTAATTTTATTTTATTAAAAAAATCAATTATTTTCGGCGGATTTCCGACGGAATATAATTTTTTTTAATTTTTTTCTTATTAATTATTATATTTAAATTAATTAAAAAAAATAAAAAAATAAAAATCCGTCGGAAATCCGCCGAAAAATTTAAAACATTTTCGGCGGATTTTCGGCGGATATTCTATATTTTTTAAAAAAAATAAAAAAAATAAAATCCGCCGAAAATCCGCCGAAAATAGTTAATTAATTATTATATTTAAATGAATTAAAAAAAATAAAATCCGTCGGAAATCCGCCGAAATATTTAAAACATTTTCGGCGGATTTTCGGCGGATATTCTATATTTTTTTTAAAAAATCCGCCGAAAATAGTTAATTAATTATTATATTTAAATGAATTAAAAAAAATAAAAAATAAAAATAAAAATCCGTCGGAAATCCGTCGAAATATTTAAAACATTTCCGGCGGATTTTCGGCGGATATTCTATATTTTTTTTAAAAAATAAAAAAATAAAATCCGCCGAAAATAGTTAATTAATTATTATATTTAAATGAATTAAAAAAAATAAAAAATAAAAATCCGTTGGAAATCCGCCGAAATATTTAAAACATTTTCGGCGGATTTTCGGCGGATATTCTATATTTTAAAAAAAATAAAAAAATAAAATCTGCCGAAAATAGTTAATTAATTATTATATTTAAATGAATTAAAAAAATAAAAAATAAAAATAAAATTTATAACATTTCCGGCGGATTTTCGGCGGATATCCTATTGGGCTTTAACGTATCCAGGTGGCCTTTAATTGGTACAGTTGGGCTTTAACTGTTTCCATTAAACTGTTTCCGGTGGGCTTTAATGGATCCAGTTGTGCTTTAACGTACCCAGTTTGACTTTAATGGATACATGTGATCATTAAGGGATTTAGTTGGGCTTTAACTACACAGTTGGGCTTTAATGTACCTCGTTGGGCTTTAATGGATCCGGTTGAGTTTTAATAGATCGAGTTGGCTTTAACATATTCAGTTGGCTTTAACGGATCCGGTTGGGCTTTAACGTTCCTAGTTGGGCTTCAACGGATCCAGTTGGACTTTAATGTACCCGGTTGGGCTTTAATTGATCCAGTATGGCTTTAATGGATACAGTTGGGATTTAACGTATCCAGCTGGGTTTTAACGAATCTAATTGGGCTTTAATGGATCCGGTTGGACTTTAATGGATCCGGTTGGGCTTTAACGGATCCGGTTGGGCTTTAACGTTTCTAGTTGGCTTCAATGGATCCAGTTTGGCTTTAATGGGTACAGTGGGGCTTTAATTGATCCAGTATGGCTTTAATGGATACTGTTGGGCTTTAACGTATCCAGGTGGGTTTTAACGGATCAAGTTAGACTTTAATAGATCCAGTTGGGCTTTAACGTACAAAGGGATTAAAGCGTCTTTAAAAGATGCAATTCGTCTTTAAAAGATCCAATCAGTCAGTTAGTATTTAAAGGATCCAGTTAGTCTTTAAAAGATCCAATCAGTCTTTAAAGGATCCAGTTGAGCTTTAATGGATACGGTTGGGCTTTAACGTTTTCCAATTGGGCTTTAACGGATCAAGTTTGGCTTTAATGGGTACAGTTGGGCTTTAACTGATCCAGTATGGCTTTAATGGATATTGTTGGGCTTTAACGTATCCAGGTGGGCTTTAATTGGTACAGTTGGGCTTTAACTGTGTCCGGTGGGCTTTAACGGATATAGTTGGGTTTTAACATACCTAGTTGGGCTTTGACGTACCCTGTTGGACTTTAACAGATCCAGTTAGTATTTAAAGGATCCAGTTAGTCTTTAAAAGATCCAATCAATCTTTAAGGGATCCAGTCGAGCTTTAATGGATACGGTTGGGCTTTAACGTACACAGTTGGGCTTTAACGGATCCAGTTGGGCTTTAATGGATCCAGTTGTGCTTTAACGTACCCAGTTTGGCTTTAATGGATACAGTTGATCATTAAGGGATTTAGTTGGGCTTTAACTACACAGTTGGCCTTTAGCGTACCCAGTTGGCCTTTAACGTACCCAGTTGGCCTTTAACGGATTCAGTCGGGCTTTAACGCACCTAGTTGGTCTTTAACGTACCCACTTGGGCTTTAACGTACCTAGTTAGGCTTTAATGGATCTAGTTGGTCTTTAACGTACACACTTGGGCTTTAACGTACCTAGTTAGACTTTAATGGATCCAGTTGGGATTTAACGTACCCAGTTGGATTTTAACCGATCCAATTGATCTTTAATGGATTCGGTTGGGCTTTAATGGATCCAATTGGGCTTTTAATGGATCTTGTTGGGCTTTAACGGATATAGTTGGGTTTTTAACGTACCCAGTTTGGCTTTAATGGATACAGTTGATCATTAAGGGATTTAGTTGGGCTTTAACTACACAGTTGGGCTTTAAAGTACCTCGTTGGGCTTTAATGGATCCGGTTGAGCTTTAATGGATCGAGTTGGCTTTAACGTATCCAGTTGGCTTTAACGGATCCGGTTGGGCTTTAACGTTCCTAGTTGAGCTTCAACGGATCCAGTTGGGCTTTAATGTACCATGTTGGGCTTTAATTGATCCAGTATGGCTTTAACGGATCCAGTTGGACTTTAATGTACCCGACTAAAACTTGTACGTTTTTACTTTTTTTATGATTTTAAACTTTTAGCGGCTCGTCTTTTCTATCAATTCTCAAGTCCTTCTATATTAGTCATAGTTCAGATCTGTCTACGAGACCACGTCGAATAAAATCGTACAAATCTAACATTCAAGTCTTCAAAAATATTCAACATTCAAGTTGGGTTTAATGGATCAAGTTGGGTTTTTAAATGACCGCCGAATCCACTTGGGCTTTAACGGTAGTCAAACGGGTCAACCCACTTTGACTTTCCGTCGAAAATTTATTTTTATTCTATTCTTTTAAAAAAATAAATTATTCTTATTTTTTTAAATTAAAACCCGTCGAAATAATTAATTATTTAATTTTTTAAAAGAATAAAAGAATAAAAAAAAGGGAATTTAATTAAAATACCCTAACATGAAAAATCAGTGCCCAAAATGCCCTAAATCTTGTCATTTTTGCCAAAATACCCCATATGTCCGCGTTTTTTAAAAAAACGCGGACTTGCACTATTTGGGTCCGCGTGTTGGTAGAAACGCGGGTATGGTCCGCGTTTGGTGCTAAAATGAAAAGTTGGGGGCTAAAACGCGGACTTGGGGGGATATACGCGGGTATGGTCCGTGTTTCTTAATTGAATTGTTATATTTTAATATATATTTACATTTTATACCCCTATAATTATTTAGTTAGTTACTTTATACCTTTTACTTTTCTATTTTTCATTTTTCATTTTCATCATATTAACACATAAAATCGTATATTAACTAAAATACATTAAAAAAATATGTTTTAATTTTAACAAGTTACACCATTATAATCGTCTCTTTGAAACCTTCGAAATGAGCCCAATATTGAATATTTTTGGATTTAATTATTTACTTATATATTATATGTACTACATAAAACGTATGAAACGTATGCATATGTTATTTTTTTTTACCATAAAACATAAAACGTATTATATATCATATATACTACATATTTTTGGATAAATTATTCATAATTTATGTTATTCTTCTTTTTACCATTTTACTAATAACGATATTTTTAGTCCAATGGTAGAATATTGTTATTTTTACTAAAATATCGTTATTAGTAAAATGATAGAATATCGTTATTTTTACTAAAACATCTTATTTTTAGCCCAATGGTAGAATATCATTATTTTTACTAAAATGGTAGAATAGCGATATTTTTAGTAGAATAACGATATTTTTAGTCCAATAGTAGAATATCGTTATTTTTTACTAAAATATCGTTATTAGTAACTGGTAGAAAGAAAAATAACATAAATTATGAATTATTTGTCCAAAAATATGTAGTATATATGATATATAATACGTTTTATGTTTTATGGTAAAAAGAAAAATAACATATGCATACGTTTCATACGTTTTATGTAGTACATATGATATATAATTAAATAATTAGATCCAAAAATATTCAATATTGGGCTCATTTCGAAGGTTTCAAAGAGACGATTATAATGGTGTAACTTGTTAAAATTAAAACATATTTTTTTAATGTATTTTAGTTAATATACGATTTTATGTGTTAATATGATGAAAATGAAAAATGAAAAATAGAAAAGTAAAAGGTATAAAGTAAATTAACTAAATAATTATAGGGGTATAAAATGTAAATATATATTAAAATATAACAATTCAATTAAGAAACACGGACCATACCCGCGTATATCCCCCCAAGTCCGCGTTTTAGCCCCCAACTTTTCATTTTAGCACCAAACGCGGACCATACCCGCGTTTCTACCAACACGCGGATCCAAATAGTGCAAGTCCGCGTTTTTTTAAAAAACCCTGCCAAAAACGCGGACATATGGGGTATTTTGGCAAAAATGACAAGATTTAGGGCATTTTAGGCACTGATTTTTCATGTTAGGGTATTTTAATTAAATTCCCTAAAACAAAATCCGTCGGAAATCCGCCGAAATCCTAATTTAAAATTTTTCATAATTCTTCTAAAAAAGACGGAAATTTTAAAAAATTTGTTTTCGGCGGATTTTTCCGCCGAAAATCACGAAACCCTTATAACCTATTACACTTAAGCCGTCACAAACCCAAGACTCTCTCTCTCGTCTTCTCCTAGATCGTCTTCTACAACACTTAAGCCACAACAAAATCGTGTTCTACAAAAATCGTGTTCTCCAAGATCGTGTTCTACAAAGGTATCTCTCTCTCTCGAATCGAATTCTGAAAATCGATTTCTACAACACTTTGGTACTGTCATACACTTACAAAATCGATTTCTGGAAATCGAAATACATAAGATTTGGTATATAGAATAAAAATCGATTTCTCATAATCGATTTGGTACTGTCTCTCTCTCTCGTCTTCTCCAACAGGTATCTCTCTCTCTCTCGATTTGGTACTGTCCCTCTCTCTCTCTCGATTTGGTTACTTCAACAGGTATCTCTCTCTCTCTCTCGATTTCTCCATTTCGATTTATGTATTTCGATTTCTTAAAATCGATTTGGTATTAGTAGTCGATTTGGTATACTAAGGAATCGATTTGGTTTAATGAGGTTTGAATTTTTTTTCCCAAATAATATACCAAATGAAATGAAATAATTTATCTTTAAAATAAAATGCAAAACAGGTTAGTTTCTGTTCAGTTCAATTTCACAGCTTGAAACATTTTCTCTGCTATAAATAAAATTAAATTTTTAAGTGAAATTTAATTTTAATACCGAATAAAAGAAAAGTAAAGAAAAAAGCTTGCAAAATAGCATTTACAAATTACAAACATGTTGGCGATTATTTTGGTTTAATGAGATTATGAGATTCATGTTTAATGTTTGATTGTGGATTTATCCATTTCTTTTATGAGATTCATGTTTAATGTTTGATTGTGAATGGTTTACTACATTATGTTTAAACATAAGTCTTTTGGTGAGATTATGAGATTCATGTGAATGGTTTACTACATTATTTTGGTTTAATGAGATTATGAGATTCATGTTTAAGCATAAGTCTTTTGGTCGTCGATCTATATATCCACTTGGGTTATATGTGTAACATCCCCCGTCCCCGTGGTTCGGAACGAGTGATGTCACGAACGGAACTTAACATAATTACGCAACTAAATCAGAGCTACTAATAACTCTAAACATATATTACAATCCATAATTTTTACACTTCAAAAAGTGTTTATAAACTTAGAACATATACGATAAAGTAAGTCTAAGAACTTCAAAATTTTCACGCTCGATCTCAAGTCCCGTCCTCGTAATCGTCACTTTGAACCTGCCGTGTCAGAAACAAAAACACGGCTGAGCACAGGGCTCAGTGAATGGATTATAATATAAATTCGTAAATAATAATGAAAACATCGATAACGAAGCGGAAGATATAAAAATTCGATTCGAAGAAAGTTCTTGAGACTGAAGTTCATAGTTCATTTAAATCAAAAGAAACGTTCGGTAATATAATCAAAAGCAATAATCTCAAGAACAGTTCACACTTTAACTTCAAAATGTAATATAAATAAAGTCCGTCAATTCCAGTCGTTGTGTTCGTGGGGTGGCCAAACCACACGAACTGGGTCGGCATGCGGGCACACACAACGGATCCCCCGTGAATTTAACCACGGTCACATATTCTGTGGGTAAAATTCTAGAATCGATTCATCCGCCCTGGAGCCAACAAAGTTAGCCAAGTCCCCCCAGAGTGGGTTCACGTAAGCCACATAGGCTTAACTCTGGTGGACCGTCATCTGCAGGACGCTATGACAACAAAGCCGCCATAGAAGGCATCCCAAATAATGTGCCCATTTATTGGGTTCTTCTAAAATCAATGAAAACTAAACATGTGCCACTTACCCAAATGGCGATCACAGAAATTATAATCTATATACTTCACATTTTTCATAAACAATCTCATACGAGACACATTTTAATAAAACATCAAAATGTTCAAACAATTGATTCAATAAACCAAAATCAATGTGTATGTGTGTGTAAAATTTCGCATTTGTTGATCACGTTTGGTTGATCAATCATAAGGCGGTGAACCACCTTTAGGAAGGGTCAACTACAACAAATAGTTGCCCACGATTCAAAAGAAATGAAATCCATACCTTAACCAAATTGAGACGTAACACGCGAGACTGAAGACGAACTTTAACCCGTTCGATTTCCTATTTAAACCATAAATTTCTATTACTTACATAACATAAAACTCAAAGCTTAATTATCCTAAGCTTAATAATAAAATTATATTCTCTTAAACATTAAACCGATCACTTGGTGTGCGGTTAAACATCTAGTTATAAATATCACCATTTTGATTCTAAACTTTACCCGTTTGTAATTTTGACAAAAACAAACATTCCTATACATGTAAATGATTATAACTTTACAATATATAATCATAATCTACCAACCAACTTCAACTACCCTAACTTACCAACTTAAATAACATAACAAGAAATTTATACCTCTAAGAAGGATTCGTCGCGTAGATTCCAAATATGTAATTATATCTTCGATTACTTCAACGGATTTGATAGAAATTTAGAGAGAAGATGAATTTTTAGAGAGAGAAAAAAATGAGATGAGAATGTCGGTTTGGTGAAAAATGAAAAAATAGAGATGACGATGGTAATCATGTTTTTATTTGGTTTTGTTGTTGTTTTTTTTTTTTTTTTTTTTTTATAAATAGTTTGGTTAAATAACGGTTTTAACCCCTAAACTATCTTTGGTTGCCATTTTGGTTACGGTTCAATTCGGGTAAGAATAATTATACTTTTTATTTTAAAACCGAGTCTTACAATTATTCCCCCCTTAAAAGAGATTTCGTCCCCGAAATCGAATTTAGACAAGAAACTTACATCGATTTAGGAACTCGGGGTACTCCCGTCGCATGTGCTCCTCAGTTTCCCATGTCGCCTCACGTTCAGAATGATTTTTCCATAGAACTTTTACGAAAGGAATCACTCTCTTTCGTGTACCTCTCTCATCACGATCAATAATCGCTTCAGGTTCCTCGCGATAAGAAAGATCAGGTTCTATACGTTCCAAGGGATATTCAATGACGTGTAAGGGATGATAGTTGTACCCTCGAAGTGAAGATACATGGAACACATTATGTATTTGGGATAATTGCGGCGGTAGGGCTAACCGGTAAGCCACAACGCCAACCCTTTCCAGAATTTCGAAGGGACCAATATATCTCGGGCTCAACTTTCCTTTTAGACCGAAACGTCTGATACCGCGAGTTGGGGAAACTTTCAAGAAAACTTTATCTCCCGGTTGGAACTCGATAGGTCGTCGTCGCTTGTCGGCGTAGCTCTTTTGACGAGCTTGAGCCTCTTTCATCATTTGACGCGCAATTTCGACCTTCTCGGTAGTAACTTGTACCAGTTCTGGGCCTTCAAGAATACGTTCTCCAACTTCATTCCAACAAGTCGGTGTTCGACATTTTCGGCCATAAAGTGCTTCATACGGGGCCATGTCGATACTTGACTGCCAACTATTATTATAGGAGAACTCTATTAAGTACAAATAACTATCCCAACTTCCATGCCATTCCATCGCACATGCTCGGAGCATATCCTCCAGTGTTTGAATCGTACGTTCAGATTGCCCATCAGTTTGCAGATGAAATGCTGTACTAAAATTCAAACGTGTGCCCCAAGCTTTATGTAAACCTTCCCAAAATCGAGATGTAAAACGTGGGTCTCGATCGGAGGTAATTGATACAGGAGTGCCATGGAGACGTACAATCTCACGTTGGAATACTTCTGTCAATTTATCAATTGACCATGTTTGTCGGATAGGAAGAAAATGAGCCGATTTTGTCAGTCGATCAACTATTACCCAAATTGCATCATGTTTCAAGGTCGTGCGGGGTAGTCCGACTACAAAATCCATAGTTACGTGTTCCCATTTCCATACCGGGATGTTCAGCGATTGGAGAAGACCACCCGGACGTTGATGTTCACTTTTAACTTGTTGACAAGTGAGACAACGAGCTACAAAATCGGTGATATCTCGTTTCATTCTAACCCACCAGTAATGGGTCTGTAAGTCGCGATACATTTTTGTTGTACCCGGTGAACATAAAACATAGATTTGTGAGATTCGGTCATAAACTGATCTTTAAGCTCCGAGTTATTCGGAACACAAAGACGATCCCGAAACCACAACACGTGATCATCATCGATCCTGAATTCCGAACTAACATTCTATTTTGCTTGCTGGAAGTTCACCCACAATTCAACGTCGTCTTGTTGGGCTTCTTTTATCCGAGAAATTAGAGTCGGTTCTACCATCAGATTCGATAGAATTTCTGTTTGTGAACTCGGATAGATTTCTAGTCCGAACCGTTCAATCTCCAAAGCTAACTCTGTAGGAACAAGTAACGAGGAAACCTGTCCCACAACTTTACGACTTAAAGCGTCAGCGACTACATTAGCCTTACCCGGATGATACTGTATATGAACATCGTAATCCTTTAGAAGTTCGAGCCACCTCCGTTGACGCATATTTAACTCTTTTTGAGTAAATATATATTTAAGGCTCTTGTGGTCGGTGAAAACTTCACATGTTTCACCGTACAAATAATGACGCCAAATTTTAAGTGCGAAGATAACCGCGGCCAATTCGAGATCGTGAGTCGGATAATTGACCTCATAAGGCTTTAATTGACGTGATGCATATGCGATCACTCTACCGTTTTGCATAAGAACACAACCGAGACCTATCTTTGAAGCATCACTGTAAACTTGAAAACCTCTGGTGCCAGACGGTAATACAAGAACAGGTGCGGTAACCAATCGATGCTTCAATTCCTCGAAACTAGATTCTTGTTCGGAACCCCAATTGAATTTGACTCCTTTTCGGAGTAATCGGGTTAACGGTAGAGATATTTTAGAAAATCCTTCAACGAATCGTCTATAATAACCGGCCAGACCCAGAAAACCACGAACTTCAGATACGTTCGTAGGTCGAGTACAGATGGTTACAAGTGCTTAGGCATATTTAAAACCCCTTGTCGTCCATTATACGATAAGGCCGGAAGACATTGTCAGCTAGTAGAGGTAGATATGCACAAAGCTCACACATACATCTTGCTTAATTGTGAAGAAGTATTTCCTTTCATAACCATTTTCAATGATTGGATTAAACGTTCAGAGTCGTATATCGATGAAGAGGGGCTCGACAAACGTAGAGGTGACCAATTTGCTGGTTGGTTTGAGAGCTACGTAAGTATACATATGAACTTTTATTCATCAGCATTTATATAAACTTAATATAATATTACAAATGAAATAATGTCTTATAATATAGTTTATGACTCGTCCCGATCCTTCAATCGACCACTTGAAAGTTTTGGCACAAAGACCACTACGATGGGCTTGGACACACCCGGGTTTTTTTGTAAATGGTTACAAGTGCCACACTCAAACTCACGGTAGGAATCGCACCACACATAATAGTGGAGTTTGCGTGAGAGGCTCTTGTTACTCAGAGTATGATGCGGACTACTATGGATTGTTGGATGAAGTGTTAGAGATAGAATACCATGGGTATAGACTCGGTCGATGTGTTGTCCCAATATTCAAATGCACATGGTTTGATACAGTTAACGGCGTCCGAGTTCACCCCAAGCATAATCTCGTGGACGTCAAACACAGATCAAGACTTCGTTCAGACGATCCTTTTATCCTAGCGTCACAATCTGAACAAGTCTACTATGTACCGTATCCATCAAATGAATTAAAAGATTGGTGGTCTGTGGTGAAGACAAAGCCTAGAGGGGTTTATGAGTTGGCATCATCTACACAGGAAGTACCGGCCAACGAAAATGTGGATGGGGAACAGTTTTTCCAAGAAGACAATAGAATTGCACCCATAGGGGGAAACGAAGACGTGGATGAACCCATCCGTCTTGTCACAGAGGGCGAATACATCGAGGTTGCCAATGATGGTCGCGACAACTGGCATGTTGACGAGAGTGATGACGAAGAGGAAGAGTTCCAAGACTCGGATAGTGACTCTGATGAAGAAGAAATTGACTCGTCTGATGAATCCTCAGATGATTAAATAGTATTTTAATCTTAGGCTTACTAAACTTTGTGTACTTAGTGCCTTTATGTTCTAGCATATGTAATATGTTTGTGTACTTAGGGACTTTATGTGTAAAAACCGAACCTTATATGTTCTATATGCATAGTTTGAATTCTTGAATTACTGTTATATGCTTTCTAATGTTGCTTTGTAGACAATGCCACGTACGCTTGGGTCCGGACGAGGTACACCTAGCCGAGCAGGAGCCTCTAGTAGCGGCTCGGCACAACCAGACGATGGGGTGTCTGGTAATGTCCGTGGCATCTCTGTTCCGGAGCAGCTCCCGACACAAAGGACAACGATAGCACCTCGTGATCCCAAGTCTTACGAGTAAATTTATTTCTATTAACTTGTTCATTATATTATATGCATTGCTATTTTTATGGATATTAATTCAATTCCTTATGTAGCTGGGACGTACAAGATGCGAGCCGGATGTGCACCGTGATAAACCGAGGCTTCTTTACAGAGCCATGGCTTAGTTGGTCTCACATCCCTATGTCCCAAAAAGACAGGATGTTTGAGCGTTTTCAGGTTCGGATTGTATATTTCAATTTATTATATCTTTGATAGTTTTATTTTAAACTTATTAATAACTAAACTTTTACGTATAGAGCCACTATATGTGGGACTCATCGTTGGACGTCCGGATGCGAGATATCTGGGATAGAAAGTGTTTAAAACAATATAACGACAATTTAAGTGCCGCCCGGAAAAGAGCCGCCAAGATATCCACAAAAAATGGGCGTCCCTATAATGAGAACGACCCAAACCGAGATATGAACTTGTTGAAGCCATACCCTCCAGGTTGGATCTCCCAGGCTTTCTGGAACGTGATGATCGATGGATGGAACAACCTCCATTGGAAGACGGTTTCTGTGGGTGCGCGTAAGAACCGGTTTTCGGAGGTGGATGGCGACATATCCAAGCACTGCAATAGATCGATCTCGTTCGGAGAGACATCGGCTCGTTTGGTAGGACCTTAAAATGTTATAATTAACCATTGCTTGTTATTTAATATGTTATAATTAACACATGTTTGTATTATTTGCCCTTTGCAGACTAGACAAAAGGGTGTGCCACCGTCGGGGTTGGAGCTCTTCGATGCGACCCACAAGACTAGACCAAAGAGGCGGTCGGGTTCGGATAGCACGTCTTCATCCGGGGATTACGTGACTACGAGGTGTAGCCGGGTTGCGGTAAGTATTTAGGGCCTTTATGTATATATCTATCTAGTTTGGGTTGCCATTTGTTGGGCAAACATTAGGATTGTTTATCATAGCTGGGTATGTCCCCATTACAGTCGTTATGCTGTCGAACCCAACCTTATAGGTTCTATATGCATGGTTTGTGTTTCAAATAGCCCAATATGTGCATTTAGGGTCTTTATGCGCACAAACCCAACCTTATATGTTCTATATGCATGGTTTGTGTTTCAAATAGCCCAATATGTGCATTTAGGGCTTTTATGCGCACAAACCCAACCTTATATGTTCTATATGCATGATTTGTGTTTCAAATAGCCTAATATATGCATTTAGGGCCTTTATGCGCACAAACCCAACCTTATATGTTCTATATGCATGGTTTGTGTTTCATATAGCCCAAAATATGCATTTAGGGCCTTTATGCGCACAAACCCAACCTTATATGTTCTATATGCATGGTTTGTGTTTCAAATAGCCCAATATGTGCATTTAGGGCCTTTATGTATATATCTATCTAGTTTGGGTTGCCATTTGTTGGGCAAACATTAAGATTGTTTAACATAGTTGGGTATGTCCCCATTACAGTCGTTATGTTGTCGAAATTGACTTGTATGTATTTTGTAAACCACAGAATGGGTATTCGACCTGTGTCACCCAGAGGCACGGCGAGGACCCCAGCCAACATCCGACTTTTGATACCGACTTGTGGCAGGAGGTTTCTGGAGGAGTGAAGAAAGGTCGTACGTTTGGGTTCGGGTACCACACAGATCCCAACGCGATCTTGGCTGTGACATCCTCGGGTGGTGGTGCTTCTTCTTCCCGACAGGTGCGTACCACATTTCATTACATGAGTTTTATCAATTTATTTTATAATTCATGTTAAACTTCTTCTAGCGTCTTTTTTTATTTTATTTTTTAGGAAATTGAGGATCTAAAGACCCAATTTCAGGAGTTGAAGGAGCGGGAAGAGAGACGTGCGGTGGAGGAAGAGGCACGTCGGGCGGAGGAATTGGCACATCAGCGGGAACGTGATGCCCAGTACGAGCATATGTGTGAATTGGTAAAGCAATTCTATTCTTCACAGTCGTCAGGGGCACCGCCACCACCCATGTGATGATATTTGCTTAAGATTTCGCAACCCATTATGTATTTAGGAACAGTACTTTGACAATTGAACAATATATGTTATGTTTACGTTACTTGTATTTTATGTTTTATTTATGTTAGTTGTATTTTATGGTTCTTATAGTTTTGGCAGTTTTTACAGCTTTCAACAGGTTTTTACTGTTTTTAGCAGGTTTTATAGAAAGATTTTTAATGAAAAAACAGGGTTTTTCTGGTTTTCATTTTTATGATTTTCGGCGGATTTTCGGCGGAATATTCCACCGAAAAAAATAAATAAATAAATAAATATTTTCGGCGGAATATTCCGCCGAAAATCCGCCGCAAACTTTCGACGAATTTTTTAAATAAAAATAAAAAAATAAGTTAAGTTATTAATAAAAAAATAAAATAAAAAACAATTTTCGGCGGAATATTCCGCCGAAAATCCGCCAAAACTATTAAAATTAATTTTATGGATTAAACGAATCGTTGAAATTTTAAAGAAATTCGAATTTGTTTTCGGCGGATTATTCCGCCAAAAACATAAATCCGCCGAAAACGACGCCGAAAACGAAGGTTTGCGGCGCCCCCGTTTCCGACCGACCAAATCCGCCGAAAATCCGCTGTAAACCACTGTTTCCGGCGGATTTTCGGCGGATTTGTCCGTCTGAAAAGGTCGTAAATTTTGTAGTGTTTACTTCCGATTAATAAGTGGTAATACTGAAGTCTGAAATCTAAATCAACAAAACTGTATATTTCTGTAACGGCTGGAGGTGTCTTGAGAGAAAGAAGAACATATGAACTGAGGTGACGATAAGAGGTTTTAAAAAGTTAGGTCAACACTTCTTATTTCAGACGTATTTAAGAGTTAAAAGGTTCCGAGTACTAGAAAGAAAAACAAACAGTCTAAATGTAAAAAAGTATGAACGATTCAGACTTAAGAGTCATTAAGATGTTATTTTTAAAAAACAAACAAGCCCTTAGTAATGACAATTATAGTAGGTATAACATAATAGACATGTTTTTATCTTCAAGATTCCCTTTTTGTGGAATTTTTGTTTTCTATTTTTATCAATTATTGTTTGTATCTCAAAATTATTCTAACAATTATTAAACATCAAATAATAAACTTAAAACACAAATTTGATCGTCGCGCAACATGCGAAGCCAAAGACTAGTATATATATATATATATATATATATATAGTGTGAAAGATGATATAAAAACCGTCTAAAAATTAGAAACTTTATAGACCAGTTTGTATGTGTTGATTCATAGATGAAATAACACATGTGAACATTCAGTGTTCATACAATATTGTTTCATATATGAAACGTGAAGTTTTTTTTGCATGTAAAAAAAATACAAAAGTACGTTTATACATTAAAGAGTGAATTACATAAATGGTCCCTCGTGAATGCCTGGATTTCACCAATCATCCCTCCAGTTCTGAAAGTACATTGGTGGTCCCTAAAAGCAAGATATGGTGCCCAAACGCGTCCATGACGCTAACGCCTTTAAGGCATGCTCCGTTAACCCCATCACATGCCCCTCATGTGAGGGGCATTTTGGTCTTTCTTAGCATCTTCTTCCTCAATCTCCTTTCTCTTTAACTCAAGAACCCTAATTTGACCAAACCCAGATTTAATTAAAAAATTCAACAACCCACCACCACCCAATTCCACCACTGTCCACCACTATCCACCACGAACAAACACAATTTATATTCATAACCTCACATCCATCCCAAGAACATTCATAATCAAGTCAAGAACATCATCATCTCCAAAAACATTCATATGTAACTCAAGAACATAATCTTAAGAAATCAAAATTATGTAGAATTTGAAATCAAAAAGGTAATAAAAATAAATAAACTCATACATATCCATTCATGAAATCAAAACTCTAAACAAACTTAGGGGTTGTTTGGCCGTTGCTGAATGGTTTAGTGCAGAATGATTAAGTGGTCTGAATGATTAAGAGGTTTTTATGATATAGTGTAAAATGAAATATGGTTTTTTGCTAATTGTTCATAATGAAATCAAGGCTCTTAATGGTTAAGGGAGGGTCAGGATACAAAATATTAAGAGGATTTTGGAACCATTAAGAGGCAACCCTTTTTTTGCCAAACAAGATTTACCTCTTAGCGATTCAGATGTTGCCTCTTAATGGAACCATTAAGAGGTAAACAAACAACCCCTTATACAAATCTTTACATTATAACAAAAGCCCAAAACATATTTCTAAAAAATCTGGGTGGGTACCTCGTGTAGAACAAAACCCTAAGCGAATTCAAACCAAAACCTAAACGAATCTGATAGGGTTCCTCGTGAAGAACAGAACCACAAGAATTGAAAGACGAATCTGAATTTCGGTAGGAACAAAACCACAATCGATCCTAAAAAAATAACATAACCTTTACCAGGATTCATCTTCAACATATGGGTTTCCAAATGATTTATCTTCAAGAAAAGAGGTACATGTCTGCATCATATCATCGAGAAGGGAAGGGAATGGATCTGGGTCTGCACCACATCATCGAGAACCTGTAAACAATAAAGATATGGGTTTCCAAATGTTTTTTTTCAAAACCCCCATCTACCATCGTTAACCTGCAGAAACAAACCTCCATCACCACCATTCAAAAACCTGTAAACATTAAACCTAGCAAATAAAAACCTGAATGAAATGATTTGAAGGCCTTTTTTTGTTCTGAATAAACTAAATTGTAGGTAAATTATCCAAATTAAGGGGGTAAAGGGAGAGTTTTAAGGAGAGATTTGTGGAGAAATTCATGGGAGGTTCATGTTCATGGAGATGAGACGGTTTTAAAATGGAAATGATCTTTTTTTATTTTTTATTATTTAATTTAATGAAAATATTACTATAACTTTTATTTTATTTTTCTAAATTAATTAGAATCAGTTGAGAAGACCAAAATGCCCCTCACGTGAAGGGCATGTGATGGGGTTAACGGAGCATGCCTTAACGGCGTTAGCGTCAGGGACGAGTTTGGGTACCATATCTCGCTTTTAGAGACCACCAATGTACTTTCAGAACTGGAGGAACGATTAGTGAAACCCAGGCATTCAAGAGGGACCATTTATGTAATTCAATCTACATTAAATAAATACTCATGCTAACATAGAAAAAAATATGAGAAACAATATGAATCATATCTTAAAATCAAACTCATTGGATGGTTTTGGTTGATTTTCATGGGTTTGGTATTTCACATGTTTTGTTTCATCTTCGAAGTTATATATATATATATATATATATATATATATATATATATATATATATATATATATATATATATATATATAGGGTTCCCTTCAATTGCTAACCACGACATTGGTGTTAACCGTGCTAACCAATCTGGACCGTTGGTTATTTAGATCAATGGTTCACAATTAATTAGAATTTTAATTTTAGAAATATTAAACTAAAAGGCTAGGAAATTACGGTGCATAAGAGCATAGGGTTAAAAATGTAAAAATGCAAATAGCCTTCCAAAATCATATTAACACGTTACCAAAAAACGAGGCGCAAAAGTAGGGATTTTTTAAACTAATAATTCTTGTTTTTAAACCAAAAAAAAAAAAAAAAAAAAGAGACCCACACAGTTTAAAGTGTTTGCTATTTATGTGAATATATGCATTTTTCAAACTAATAATTCCTAATGTACATTTTCAAAACAAACATATGTGCATGATTTTTGTGTTGTGCATATGGGCATTGTCTACACTAATAAGTCTTGATGTGCATATGTACAATTTTAAATATGCATATCAAAATTATTAGATTATTTGCTCTTTCAGTGTATATGTGCATTGTTCACGTTAATAAGTTTTGATGTACACTATGAGCCTTTTGTATATTAATACGGAAAATGGTTTAAGATATGCACATATGCATATGTGCAAACTTAATAGCATAAAATCCGGAAAATGCATATGTGCTCACTTGGACATTTGTTCATTGTCAAGTAAATATGTGCATTTTTTAAACTAATAATTCTTAATGTACATTTTCAAAAATACATATGTGCATGATTTATGTGTTGTACATATGTGCATTGTCTACACTAATAAGTCTTGATGTGCATATGTGCAATTTGAATAAGCATATCAAAATGATTAAATTATTTGCTCTTTCAGTGCATATGTGCATTGTTCACATTAATAAGTTTTTATGTACACTATGAGCCTTTTGTATATGCATATGAAAAATGGTTTAAGATATGCACATATGCATATATGCAAGCTTAATAACATAAAATCTGGAACAATATCAAAGTTACGTTTAAAAATATTAGATTTAACTCTTTATAACATAAAATCCATATATATCGCTCATTGTGATATAATGAAAAATATATGTAAATGATATATTAAGATTTAAGATAATCTTGAATAATTTAAAATTTCAAACTTTTATATTTAATATGGTATATCATTACCATAACAAACATTGCTATAATTATGGTACATATAAAATAGGTGATAATGATTACTTAATTTGAATATTTCGATTTTATATAAATTCATTTATTACCCTTGTAAGTTTAAAATAAACAAAATCATTATCTAATCTATAGGAGCATTCTGATTGACTGAAAATGGGTTAGCATGGTTAGCACTAATAGATTGGTTAGCAAATAAATGGTCCTCTCTCTCTCTATATATATATATGTGTGTGTGTGTGTGTGTGCAGTGTGTGTGTGTGGCAAATGTTTAAACGAGAACCATAAAAAGTTAAAAATCCGTGAGAACCGCTCAAAAAAATATATTTTTCGCATGATTTAGAGTATCTGTTTCACAAATGCTATGATTTAGAATATCTGTTTCACATATATTTGTTTCATAATGTGATAGTTTATATTTGTTTCATACTGTGCAACCCTTTTAGATGTAGATTTCGTTTCACTATGTGAACGAAAAAAAATTCAAATGGATCCTTTCACTATTTAAACATAAACATATATATGAACAATAGTGTAAATCATAGCTAGCCTTTGATGAAAAAAAAATCATACATGAAAATTTTTTATATCGATTCTTAAGGGTTTGTACGTAATTTTTGTGTACTTCTCATGTGATTATTGTAAAAATAATATATAATATATCGATATGGGTATAAAATTAAAATATTAATTTTTAGATAATTTACCTTTAAAAATAAGGGTAATCCATTTTTAATTATAAAAATGAATATTATTGTGGGTAAATTTTTAAAACTAAATTCGTTCATTTGAGAAGAGTAATATTTTTTTAAGAGTGAATTGTGGATTTGGTCATGTCTTTGACCATGGTTCTCATTCTATGTTTGTTGTGGATATAGTCCATATGGTATACAATATATTGTGGCTAGGATCCCTAAACACTAACAACGTTAACTTTAAGGGTTAAAGACATCATGTGTCTTGCACACTATGGACATAATAGTCAATTTACTTTCAACTTTCAATTTAACCTATACACCTTTAAAACAAAAAAAAAATACTAAATTGTGGATTTGATCCCTATGCATCACTCATCATCTTTAAAATCCATTTTTTTCTCTCTCTTAAAAAAAATTTCCATCCAATCTTCATTATCAAATAACAAGAAAAACTAATTTGTTAAAGTGCAAAAAAAATTACTTGCATTTAAAAAGAACAATTGTTTAAAACCAACACTACATTCTAAAAAAGACAACTTATGTAAATAACAATTGTTTGAAACCAACATTACATCCCGAAAAGGAAAACTCATCAAAATGACAATTGTTTTATATCAACATCAAAAAGGTAAACCCATTAAAATAACAATTATTTGATATCAACATAACAACCCGAAAAGACTACCCATCAAAAATAACAATTTTTATTTTGATTATTGGGCAAGAAGTTTCTCATTTAAAGGGAAAGGAGACACGTAAATATTACTTTCTTGCCCATATTTCCACACACCTCTCATCAACTTTGCTTCATTAGTACATGTAATTTCATATTATATTCTCCCTAAGCATTTCAACAGGTTTCTATAATATCATAAAATTCAATTTTTTTTAGAGTTGGTTAAAGATGCATTAAATTGAATATAATTTTAAGTTATGTGATTTCATAAATGAATTCCTAATGATTGATTAACCTTTTTGATAATTTTAACACGTAATGAGTTTTTATCTTTATTAGTGCATGTGTAGCATTTTGTTGATGATGAACATGTAATAAGAGTTTTTATCTCTATTATACCGGTTACGATGCCACTTTTTGTTATTTTATTTATTAATTTCTACCATTTTAATTGTTTTTCTTATGTTCATCCCTTGTATGATATGTTTAATAGGCAACCCATCAAAGAAGACAATTGTTTTTTTTATGGGTTGTCTTTCTCGAGTTGTTATGTTGATATCAAAACACTTATTATTTTGATGAGTTTACTTTTCTGGGATGTAACGTTGATATAAAATAATTGTCATTTTGATGATTTGTCTTTTTTGGGATGTAATGTTGGTTTCAAACAATTGTTATTTTGATAGGTTGTCTTTTATAGAATGTAATGTTGGTTTTAAACAATTGTTATTTTTAAATGCAAGTAATTTTTTTTGCAGTTTAACAAATTAATTCTTCTTGTACTTTGACAACGAAGATTGGATGGAAAAAAATTAAATGAGATGAAAAATGTATTTTAAATATGATGAGTGATGCATAGGGATCAAATCCACAATTTAGTATTGGCAAATTGCATTAAAAGGTAACGTACTTTAGTTTCATTCCTATTTTGGGTAATGTACTTTAAAATTTTTCGTTTTGGGTAATGTACTTGAAAGCCCAAACTTTTAAGTAACAAGTTAACCTGCATATCACGTAACCAATCATCTTATATAATATATAATTTTTTGATAATGACATGGAAATTAAAAAATGACATGGAAACTTTTTATTTCTAAATCAATTCCCCCACAAAACATCAGAACACGTTCGTCATCTCTTCTCGTCTCTTCTCCATAAACCTGAAACGACGCAACAGCCAACAACCATCGTCTCATCCATCGTCTCCAACAGCCATCGTCGCCTCTTCTCGTCGTCAACATCCGTCGTCGAGTACTCTATCGTCGTCAAATGAGTACAAGGTGAGTGGACTTCGTCGTCCACATTTTGCGATTTCTAGGGTTTGTGTTTTCTTGATTAATCGTGTTCTTAATCGTATTTCTTGATTAATCTTGCTTCTCGATTAATATTGCATCAACATTTATCTTCATTGGAAAGAAAAAGACGAATACCTATTCCTTTACATTCACATGGCTTAAATTCATTGGAGACGACGAATAACTTTGGAGATGATAAATTCATTTTTCTTCAAACATTCACATGGCTTAAATTCCTTTTCCTTTAATATTTCTAGGCCTTGTCACTGTTTTCCACATTCTCCATAAGGGGGATACACACATAATTTACAAGAAACTAAAGTTGAAATCTATATCCACTGTAAACTCACTACTCAAATGCATAACTTGCAACATTTTGGTAAAGTTTTCTATAGTTTTGATGCTACTTTTAGTTATTATCTGTTGTATAATTTGCAACATTTTGGTAGTTTTCTATTGTTTATTGTACTATATTGTTGCTACTCCCTGTTTTACTTAATGGACATTTAATTAACACAAAGAATATTATAATTTCATTACTCACTTTTGTTTCACCAACAGGGAACATGAGGACATGTCTGTTAGTAGTGATGATGACCTTGGAGTTCTAGTAGACTTGGATGAAGATTGGTTAAATGATAGGTTTTCCGATGTCGATGAAGATGATGTTGCTAGCTTAGAACATTTATCCGACGGAGATGATGAAATTAGGGAAGTCCGGTTGAAGATGATGAATCTTAATAGTAAAGAGAAGAACACAAATATGGAAGATTTTGAAGATGATAATCAAAATGTCAAGGTGGACGTTGTTAAAAGTATGGAAGTGGAGGAGGATGTACATACACAAGCTTATGAACATGATGATTTTTTTGACCGAAACATGTGAGGGGTATGATAGAGATGCATTTGTGGAAGAAGAAGAAGTTGATTATGAAAATGAAGCGATCCAGACAAAGTCAAATGAGTTTCCTATACATGATCCCAATGTTGCTTGGAATATAATGAAGCCCTACTTAGGTGAAAGATATGTTTCTGCTTCTGAACTGAAGACATGTTTGACTAACTATGCCCTTGCAAATGGACTTCAACTTAGGTATACTATTTATATTCTTTGCATACATACGTTATTTATGTTACTTGACCCATTGCCATCAATTTAGGTACAAATAAAGTTGCAAGGACAAGTTACTTGTTGTCTGTGGACCGAAATCAAGATCAGAAGATGATTGTCCATGGAGGTTGTGGGCTACTTGGATGTCAAGTGAAAGATCATTTCAAGTGAAGTCATTGCACGATGAACATAGATGTAGAAGAAGTTACGAGTTAGGTTCACTAGTGAACTCTAGTTGGATTGCAAAGGTGTATGGTAGGAAGATCAGACAAAATCCGTCTAGTCGAATTAAAAAAATCAATTTAAAAAAATACAAGTGCATAGTTCAGATAAGTCAATGTAGTAGGGCCAAAGCAAAAGCTTTAGGGGGGGGGGGGGTTGAAAGAGGCCCTAGTGGATCATTATGGAAAATTTTGGGACTATGGACAAGAAATAAAGAGGAGCAACCCGGGTTCAATCGTCAAAATGAGTGTGGAGGTAGGACCTGACGAGAAGAATTATTTTAAGAGATTTTATGTTTGTTTTAAAGGTGTGAAAGATGGATGGTTGGTAGGTTGTAGAAAGTTCATTGGACTAGATGGATGTTTTCTGAAAACTCATTGCAAAGGAGAACTTTTAAGTGCAGTAGGCAGGGATGCGAATAATCAAATCTACCCACTTGCATGGGCTGTAGTTGAAGTTGAATGTAAAGATAGCTGGAAGTGGTTCTTGGAATATTTGATGCAAGACATTGGTTTGACGGATGGATTGGGGGTGACGTTAATGTCAGATCAACACAAGGTAACCTACTTGTATTATTTGTTATCTACTGACATGAGTTTTGTTAGAAAATGTATGTGATATGTTTTGTAATCTACTAATTAGTATATACTTATAAAATGTAGGGGCTTATTGAAGCGGTAAAAGAAGTCCTCCCATTAGCCGAACATCGAAAATGTGCTAGGGATATTTATGCAAATTTTAGGAAAAGGTTTACAGGAATCAAATTCAGGTCATTATTCTGGGTTGCATCAAAGGCGGGGTACACCTGAGGAATTTAGATGTGTAATGCAAGAAGTGAAAGACTTAAGTCGTGAAGCTTACGATCATTTGATAGAAAGGGATCCAAACACATGGTCAAGAGCTTTTTTCAAGACCGATACATCATGTGATGCAGTTGAGAATGGAGTTAGTGAATGTTTCAACTCATTAATTGTTTCAACAAGAAGGAAGCCTATAATAACAATGCTTGAAGAGATAAGATTGACTATCATGGAAAGATTTGAAAAGATGACCAAGAAAGTAGAGAAATGGAAGAGTGACCTTTGTCCAACAATAAAAAAGAAAGTAGAGAGAAACAAAGATGAAATGAGGTATGTTTTTCATTAATTTATTTCATAAATGCGATAAATTGTTTACTTAATATGTTCATTACAATATTTGCTTAGATTTAGGCATGTTTTCCCGAATGGTGAGACTCTCTTTGAAGTGAAAAAGGGGCTTGATGGATACGTTGTCGACACAGATAAAATGACATGCACTTGTAGGATTTGGCAAGTTTCGGGAATTCCATGTACTCACACAGTTTCAGCTATCTATTTCATTAACCGAGACCCAGATAAGTATGTCTCTCAGTTTTTTTCAAAATCATATTTCATAAACACATACAACCATAGGGTCAACCCATTGAATGGCGTCAAGCTTTGGCCGACCACAAATTTTGTTAAACCATTGCCACCAAAATTTAGAAGAATGCCCGATAGACCGTCAATATCGAGACGAAAGGATGCATGTGAAAGTGGTAGTAGAAGTAGGACTAACAACTTTGGACATGATGAGGTAGGAAGAAAAGGGAGGCAAATGGCTTGCAAAAATTGTTGGGAGGTTGGACATAATTCAAGAGGTTGTAAAAACCAAAAAAGAGATTCATCTTCTAAGCAAAGTAATCCAGTTGGTAGGACTAGAGATAGTAGTTCAAGAGGCAATAATTCAAGGAGGGGTTCAAGAGGCAGGATTTCAAGTAGGGGTTCAAGAGGCTGGACTTCAAACGGAAGTGGTTGGTCTAGTTCCACCGATTATGGTAAGTAAACCTAATGATTTTATATGTTTTTAATTACATTTGCCTAAATTGTTATTCCAAAAAGTCATTAGGTAATTAACGTGGATTTTTTTTCTTATTTGAAGTTGAAGCAAGAGAAATGGAAGAAACTCCATCTAAGAGGACTAAATGGAGCATGCCTGACGTAACACCGACTGAGCGTTAATGATGTATTTGAGACTTTAAGTTTGATTGATCATTAATGATGTATCGGGCATTTTTGTTTATAATCGGTAGCGGTGTTATGACATGTGAAATTTCATTATAACCTTAAAGTTAACGGTGTTAGTGTTTAGGGACCTTAGCCACAATATATTGCATACCACATGGACTATATCCACAATAAATATAGAATGAGGACCATGGTTAAAAAAATCACAAAACCATAGAGACCAAATCCACAATTCACTCTTTTTTTAAACCCTTAAAACTTGCATTCCTTATTGTTTATAAAATGGTAGGAAAAAAAAAATCAAATTTTGGTGAAAAACGTAGGAACATTTTATAAATATGTTACTGGTTATTAGTATTAAATGTTAACATAAGTTATCATAAGTCAAAGTAAATCAACATGAAACTTTGTCTAATACAAATTTTAATAAACTAGAATTATATTTATCTTTAAGTTTTAAATTCAATTAAAATTTAATGTAAAATTTTCATTTAATGAAATTTGTTTTTGGATAATTTAATTTGGAATTAAATATGAATTATAACGTTGTTAAATAACATGATAAAGTTAATAAATATAAAAGTATTATTGAAAATATATGTAATCAAAATAGAAAAAAATATACTTGAAATATTTTTTTTTTGGAGTAGAAAATAGATTGATTCATTAGAGAAGACAGCACATTCTTTATTTTTTACTCTATAACAGAAAGTAAAATAAAGAATTACATTGGAAATGCCCTAAAATTTGATTTTTCACTTATTTATATATATATATATATATATATATATATAGAGAGAGAGAGAGAGAGGGGTATAAACAAAAATGTTAATTAAATTTAACATAATTTAATTTTAAATATAAGGGATAATCATTTTTAATTATAAAAAATATTATTGTTTTCTGCATAATCCTCATAAGTTGCTCCACTCATTTGAGAAAGATATAAAAACCTTTCAAACTTCTATTTCATTGTTTATAAAAAAGTACAAATAAGAATATTATAAAAAATAGGATAATTTACATTTAGTATTGATTTATACTTATAATGATTTAATATAGTATCTTTGAAAAATTAAGAGTTTTTTAAGGATTAAAACTAAAAGGTTTTATAATATAGTATAGATATATAGGATAAATTAAACTAAAACGATAAAATGTTACAATCTTGGAAATCAATTTTTCTTTCATATAAGAAATGACATGTAAACTTCAAATAGTATTGTTTCATGTATTAAGTGTTTAGAATTGTTGTACTTGTGAAGAAAAAAAGATGAAAATACAATTTACATACGAAACACAAGCATATATATATATACACATACAAGAAAAAGAAAACAGGAAGTTTAAAATCAAACAAATTTCATAAAATTATAACATATTTACCATTTTCATTTAATATATATATTTGCAATCCTTAAAAAGATTGCAAACCTTGCAACCCACATCTTAACCGTCGGATTCATGATCGACGGTTACAATAGATATGGGGTCCAATATTTTTATTTAAAAAAAATAGAAAAATAAAAATAAAATAACCATCGATCATGAATCCAACGGTTAAGATGTGGGTTGCAAGGGTTGCAACCTTTTTCAGGGTTGCAAAATATCCTTCCAATATATATATATATATATTGACATTTGAACCATAAGTAATATTCTAAACGATTTCCTCATATGATAAAAAACAAAAAAGAATATGGTGGTGATTGGACCACCCTTCCCATCATTTAAATCCATTTCTTTTTAACCGTCAGCATATGCAAAACCCAACAAAACGAGATGCAGTATGCAACAGCATGCAAAAACCATGGTTGGCTCCAAGGATGGACCTATGCAGATTCGAACAGGCCCTGTATATATATGCATTCAACTTATTTTTAATGGTGAAAGAAGAAAACAAAAGAACCCAAGGAGATGATAGAGAGGAATTAACTCTGCTGGTTGTTTATTTCAACGGAAATTGACTGCATATACAAAGGAACTGCAACAATAAGGCACAAATCACACACTTAAAGTACTTCATAGCTAGCAATTTAGTGGATCTTTTGTTTCTGATGCTAAAATAGCTTCTAATTCAAGTTATCTTTCTTGGAGAATTTGACGTGAAAGCCATTCGGAAATTGTAGACCAGGAGTTCGAACAATTTCACCTCCTTTGACTGCTTGCCACCTGAGGATTGATGGTAAAAGAAAACAAATTAATCAAGTTAGTAATTCTCTTTCTGTTTCTTGCATGCTAATTAATTAATTTACCAAGAGAATGATACTTACTGATATTTCGTCACTAGGCAATGGAGGAACACCGCCATCTGAAGTCTAGCGAAATCTGCTCCAACACAAAACCTTAAACCACCTCCAAAAGCCATGAAAGTCTTGGATGCAACTGTTACATTAGTTCCCTGATAGAAATGCAATTTGAGAGTTCATAAGTAAGACTTTTATCTATCGGTAGTGACATATATATATACACGAATGAAGGTTGATTAATTACCTCCCATCGCCATGGATTGAATTCAAGTGGATCCTTATAATTGTTGGGGTTTAAATGGACCGCTGGGGGACATACCATTACTACCCAACCAGATGGAATAGTATAGCCTGCATCGATCAAATGTTCATATAAAATCGTAATTTATTTGTATTAGCCTTCAATTCACTCGATGTTTTTACCTTTGAACTTGACATCCGTTATTGCTTTTCTGAATATTCCTGGTGCTATATTCGCCAACCTTAGTGTTTCATTTATAAGCTGTAATTTCATATAGTTGATTCATCTTAATTAATTAGTGAATATATTATTTTAATTGGTTTTATTAATTATAATTACATTGTCAACACATGCACCTGGAACGTAAATGTCATCCCCTTATATTCTTCCCATGTAAGTCCGGACTCTGGGTTGTCACGGTTTTTCAAGATTTTCTCATGTTCTTCCTGCATGAGTCAAATTATATATATAGGTACAAGTATATATAATTAATTGGATGAAACATGTCTAGCTAGCTAGGGTTTTCACATTCTTTACATACCGTTAACGCCTTCAATGCTTTGGGATGTTCAGTGAGAAGCTTCATGGCCACTAGTATGGCTTGGGAAGTTGTTTCATAACTTGCAAATAATAGTGCAAACATCAAGTCCAGGGCGATTTCTTCAGTAAGGGTTGTGTTTTCTTGTTTGAGTTCTTCGAGTACGTAATCAAAGAAATCATTTATGACCGTATTAGGGTTAGCCCGTCTTTCCTCTAGCATGTTCTTGAGCACCATCATCACCTTCTTTCTTCCCTGATTAATTAATTTCAGAAATATTAAGAATTGAGGCATTAGTTAAATGGCTTCTGCATATGTGATTAATTAAACAACTATGCTATGCATGTTTGTTAATTAGATCAAATCAATATATATATATATATATATATATTGGAAGGATATTTTGCAACTCTTGAAAAGGTTGCAACCCTTGCAACCCACATCTTAACCGTTGGATTCATGATCGATGGTTATTTTATTTTTATTTTTCTTTTTTTTTAATTAAAAATATTGGGTCCCATATCTGTTGTAACCGTCGATCATGAATCCGACGGTTAAGATGTGGGTTGCAAAGGTTGCGACCTTTTCAAGGGTTGCAAAATATCCTACCCCTATATATATTACCTGTAGACACTTGTGGAAGGCAGTTCCAGGAATAGCCAAAGGGAATGAAATTAATCCTTGTATAAAAGCTTCAAAATTCTCCCTTAGATTCTCTGAAGATTTCTCTGGATCATAACTAATCAATTTTTTCCCCATGAAACCTATTATCATCTGTTAAGCACCAAAGGATATCATATATAATTAAGATCGAGTTAAGTTATATTGAAAATAAATAATTAATAGTTATATATAAAATATATATATATACACACACACTTACATCTGCACCTGCAGTCTTCAATTCCACTACTTCTTTGCCAACCCACCCCTCCAGGTTTTTTGTTGCTACACTTTCAAGTTCAGAAAATATTTTTTTAAGGCTTTCAGGACCAACAACATGTAACACCATGTTCTTGAGAAACTTATGCAAGTTCCCATGCAAAGAAGATAGATTTTGGCTTCCAAATATCTTTGTCATGCTATCTGGGTACCAACTTTCGAATGATTGGTCCTCTTGTAGCAACACCTTATAATTAAGTTCCGAATCAGTTGAAACTATAACTGGTAGCCCAACCAGATTGGTTCGAAATATAGGTCCGTACCTGAAAAAATTTAACAGTTAATCAATATATGTCATAATTAATAGTCTAACAATTTAAACAAATTTATCTTCATTAAATTATTTAACAAACACATTAGGATTCACCTTTCCATCCTCTCCTTGATGAAGACAGGGGTATCCCAAGATTGCTTATTTCGAGAGAAGAACTTTAGAGTTTCGCCGATCAGAGGCAAACCCATTGAACCAGGAGGAAGTATTCCATTGCATTTAGGGTTCCTCCATCTGTAAACCCAATGGCTAATGCTTACCACAACCAGAGCTACAATGCATAAACCAAGAGGCCACATTTTTGGTGAATGAGTAAAGAAAGCTTAAACTGCTCTAGTTGCAACAAAATGAGAGACTTCTTTACAATGGGGTGAAGATTGATGTGGGGAGAAGCAACGGGCAAGGAGTTACTTATATAGGCATACATGAAGTTGAATTGAAGGACAAAAATATTATCTCAAAAGTCGTCAATTTTTTGCAAACTATATATGGTTTGTTTGATTAGCTAATTAATGGTTTCTGAATGGATGAGGAGTTTGAGAAAACGAAAAAACTAAAAACCATATATCCCGTATAGATAATTACCATATTTATGGACATTAATTATCTATACTGTATTATAAAGCAGACATAAAAAACTCTTAAAAACAAGTATTAAAACTTAATGTACCGTTATTTAATGTTAATTACTTAAAATCTCTTAAAAAACAAGCATTAAAGCTGTATGTACTACATTATTATCTCAAACCATTTTAACTCTCTTAAAATTATTTCCCACTTTGACTCCCCTAAAATCACTTTCAGCACTTAGAATCTCTTAAAAAACAACCATTAAAGCTGTATGTACTACATTTAATGTTATTTATTAACTTTCAATCATTATATATAACCATTTTAATTCCCTAAAATTATTTCCCACTTTAACACTCCTAGAATCACTCTCAACATAATTAAATATAGAATAAAAATCAAATTTTAAATATAAAAATCTAAAATATAATTAAAATAATCTAACAAAATATTTTACAAAAAAAAATTATATTATTAAAACAAAATAAATTACATTATATTTTGTAGCTAAGTTTGTAATTGAGTTCAATTATTATGTTTTACTATCTTATATATTCCTATTCGATTATTATTGATGTATTTTTAAATTTATAATTTATTGTAATAAGTAATTTGATTTTTTGGTCGTCGTTTTTGTATTTTTATGCATTGGGTATTGTTTATTGATACACATTACCTAAAATTCAAGAAAATACAAGTCATGATGCATGAGTACAAATTTTTAAAGTTATATGTTTGAATTAATAACTAACTCATAATAATTGAATTCTAACAAAATACATTTTTTTTATAAAAAACATTATATTATTAAGTCTAAATTAAACAAATTTATATAAAAAAATCATTATCACTTTCTCACAACCATCCAAAATCGTAATGTAAATCGACAAAAAACAGAAAATAAAATAAAACATTAAAATCGTGATGTATCTAGTTGTATTGTACAAGTACGCTTCTAGTCTTTTTTGAAATGTATATATTGTTTGTTTTACTTTAAGAAATTAAAGAGCCGTCTTTATTCATATGTATATATAATGTATAACTTTACATGTTTTACTAATTTACGGGTTTTAACATGTCATACATTATATATGTACATATATTATGTGTATAGAATGATTACCATCATCTGCTAACAAAGGGTTTTTGCTATGTTTTTTTTACCAAAATACAAACCATGCATGTGAATACATATTATAAACCATACAAACTAAATCTTGGCCCTTGATTTTTTTTTTTGGTGACCGGGAGTTGCCGGGCCAACTTACGCGCACTGACTAATCCCCGGGCGACCACGAATGGCCTGGAGTCATCGCAGGTGAACCTCCATGGCCACAAGGGTTTTGGCAGGGCCTGGATTTGAACCCTGAGTAGATGAGATTTTCCACTACATCCCCCAAAGGCTTTACCAGTGCGCCACAACCCAAGTTAGTTAAAGATCCAGCCGATAGTAGATTTAGGAACGGATTTAATCCACACCATTGATTATCTACACCGACAGTTGATATCAGTTTGCAGGGTTTGTAACTTTTACATGGTTTGTATTTGAAATTCCCCATCTTACTCCTCCTCTCTCTCTTTCTATATATATATATATATATATATAGAGAGAGAGAGAGAGAGAGAGAGAGAGAGATTAAGTTTCAAACGACAACGCTAACTATTTAAGAAAACAAGAAAATAGCAAAAAACAGCAAAACATGTACAAAATCATTTATGATTTTACATTATCCCGAAAAGAACGGCCGCGGGCGACTTTTGACACGACCTAAAGTCGCACAAAAAGTCACGTGAATCGTATATGATTTTGTACATTAACCATATATGATTTTGTATGTACTCGGTTGTTCTCGTGTTTTCTTAAATAGATGTTGTTCTCGTATAAATCACATCCCTCTCTCTCTATATATATATAGAGTTAGGATCAAATGAGAAAATGATCAACTTACGAATAGGTGAGTAACAATCTAAATATAACTCATTACAGAATATCATAAATAGAAAAAGAAAAATGATGTTAGAAAATTACGATAATTATGATTTTCAAATGGTGTAAGAAGCTATGGTAGAATTGGGGAAAAAAACTATTTGAATAGCTTGAAAACTTTGGCCTATTTATTTTTGGATTTTAATACATTCAAGATTTTTTATCACATTTTATATGATTTTTATCACGATTTATGATCCACTTTTCGTTAGAATTTTTTTCATAATTTTCGACAAATATCGTATATATGATGTCAACAATCAATCCATTATTATTTTCATCATTTTTTCACAGGTTTTGAGATCAACGTTTTGAATCACATATGACTCAGTCTGTAGATTTTCTATATATCAAATTTAATAAAATGATGTGCAAACATATGAATCCACACTACAACAAAACTAACCTATTGCGACGACAAAAGTCGTCGCTAAAGATCCACATTTCGTCGCTATAGTTCTATTGCGACGACAGTCGTCGCTGTAGCTTTCGTCACTGTATACTCATAGCTGTAGCTCACTATAGCAACGACATGTCGTCGCTATAAGTATAAAATAAAAAAAATCAATTTTTTGCCTACTGCGACGACATGTCGTCGCTATAGGAGAAAAATAAAAAAAATGATTTTTTTTCTACTGCGACGACATGTCGTCGCTATAGGAAAAAAATAAAAAAAATGTTTTTTTGTCTACTGCGACCACATGTTGTTGCTATAGGAGAAAAATAAAAAAAATTATTTTTATGTACTGCGACGACATCTCGTCGCTATAAGATATAATAAAAAATTTTATTTTTATCTATTGCGACAACATGTCGTCGCTATAGGGGATTTTTTTTTATTAATTATAAAAATTAATATTTATTTAATATGATTATAAAATATACTTTAATCAACTAATTTGATATTTAAATTACTAGAAAACAACTTTATATTAATATAACTAGAAAATATTTGAAAACCATAATACAAAATTGATGACAAAATAAACATTATCTCAAACATAAAAATACGTAAATATCTAATCATCATACGAATCTGTATCTGTGTCATCCTCGTCTTCGTCCTGTGGTGGCGGCTGCTGTGGTGGCGGCTGCTGTGGTGGGTGGTGGGGGAAACTGAAAGCCAGGTTGACAAGTCCTAAAGGCATTATACATTTGATGCACATATTGGTTCAGAGCGATGTAGGCATCATTCATCGGCGGCGGTGGTGGTGGCGGCGGTGGCGGTTCAAAAAATGACTCAAATGCGGAACCCTTCAACTTTCGGCCAATCCCTCGGTTGTGACCGCGCCGTTCCCCAAGTACTTTTGTCATAATTTCTTTCTCGTTCACGGTAGACGAGGAGGTCGAGCCATCTTGTGTTTGTGAAGCTTGTTCTGCAAGCATCCCCTCCTGTATTTTTTAAGAAATATAATTAGTAATAGAAAAACTAATCATGAATTGTCAGGAGTCAGTAGAAGTATGTTACGGACTCGAGAAATAAAATAACATAGTTAATCGTGCCAAATATATTTAAAGAATCTCCCCTTCAAAAGAAATAAAAGCATTCCCAAGTGTATGTGGCCACTATAAATTTCCTGTTTATGCAACTCGAAAAATATATGAATTAATTATAAAAAACATAAGCAAAGGGAAGTTGGAATCGAATAGAAATTCGAATAGGTAAACCACCTTTACATTACAACAGTAGCTCATATATGCAGTAGTATTTACAAAATAGAAGGTGTAATTCGAAAATCGTTTTACAACACTTTAATTGCAAATAGACTTGTGTATCCACACAAGATGCAACACCTAAAATTGACATTTCGATACCAACCTTTCAAGTTTATGACTGAGAGACGATAAAATGGGAAATCTAAGGGTCCGTTTACTAAATGCTTAACCCGATAAGTGCTTATCGGGTCACTTTACCTTGTCGGATGAACATGATAAGGACTGAACTTACCCGGTAAGAGCGATGATAATGACCAAGAGTCTTACCCAGTAAGATGATAAAGATGATAATGATCTTACCGGGTAAGCGTAATTTCTTTCACTTACTGGGTAAGACTCTTGGTCATTATCATCGCTCTTACCGGGTAAGATCGGTCCTTATCATGTTCATCCGACAAGGTAAAGTGACCCGATAAGCACTTATCGGGTTAAGCATTTACCAGGTTAACTATTCCATACAATGCCGTTTTAACAAACTAAAATATTATCCGATAAGTTAAGTTAAAGTATTGATTTTACCGGTAAGCGCTTTCCTGGGTAAGCATTGGGTAAATGACCCCTAAGACTACCATCAAGGCACAAGCATGAAATTTATATAATTTGTTGATCTATGGAGACTTGGAGAGTACATATGTATGATACTTGCAAACTCAAACAATTTTTCATGTACGTATGGGGGGGGGGGCAGGAAATACTACAACTTTTCAAGGAACACCAATAAGGCCATGAACATAGGCTTCATTTTGCACCTCATGATTTAAAGTTCATCAAGCAAACCTGACAAAGTAACTTAAACAAATATTATTGAATTAAATTATTACCTTTCTAAAACCCCAAACACATAAAAGAAGTTGAAATAAGAAATTAACAATTATTGCAACATTTCTTGAAGTACCAATATCATATAACAAGTTTTTCACAATAATTTTGATGTATTTTCAAATGGCTTTTTGTGTTTTATGTTTATATATACACATTTTCGGACATGTCTTGTGTATGTTTGGGTAAACATATGCATATATAGTTATGCATGTCAAATTATCTCATTCATGCTTTCCGACTCTTCTTAAGTTTTTTTTTCAGTAGCTATAGTATATGGTTAAGTATTAACAAAAAAAAAAAAAATAGAAGCGTCTTGTTGACTTTAAAACCAAAAATATTCTTCCATTGTTTATGGCATGGGCTCACACATTGTTTTTTTTTCTATACTTGGAATATACTGATCTATTTGTTTTGACTAGGCATTTGTTTTTTTTCAGTAGCTATAGTATATGGTTAAGTATTAACAAAAAAAAAAAAATTAGAAGCGTCTTGTTGACTTTAAAACCAAAAATATTCTTCCATTGTTTATGGCATGGGCTCACACATTGTTTTTTTTTTCTATACTTGGAATATACTGATCTATTTGTTTTGACTAGGCATTTGTTTAGATTTTATAACTTTCATCTTTAATTCGTGTTCCTTTTTTTACAGTTACATTAATAAATGTGAATCAAGCGGTTGCTCAAAGAAGATGCCAAGAGGTGTTGGACCCTAAAGGATGTACGTTGTTTGATTGTAGGAAACAATCAAAAACTCGAATATTGACCTGAGAGACTAATGACCAAGTGTATGTGGCCAAGTTTCTCGTCATATTCATTATCCAAAAACTCGATTGATTCCAAATAAACTTTATTATCCAAATATTCATATATTGACCTGGGAGACTAATGACCGGAAGAAGTAATGTGTATGTGAGCAAAGTCTTTATTATCTATACTATATTATAAAGCATTGACGTTAATTGAAATTTAAAGAATTACTTACATAATCTTTTCTTGCAAGCTCGTTTACCCATCCACGAGTTGGACTATAATGCATATCATGCCAATTATCCATTGAACCTTGCGGTTCATGTGTTTCCGGGTTTTTCTGTGACAAAATATTAATAACAAAAGTTAATAGTATACTATATTATAAACCATTGATACATTCTACAATAGTATACAAGTTTAACTTATTTACTTTCTTATATCGTGAAGCAACGTATGATGTAGACCCATGAAGACTTGGGTACTTGGCACGACTCCTATTTTGTGCATTTTTCTTTGAACGCTCTTTGAATTTCGAATCAACAAAAAGATCCACAGCCTTATTCCATTTTTTAGCATCCAGGTGAGACGGTGGATTTCTCCGAGCATTTTCAACATTATCATACCCGCCAACTCGATCAAAATGACTCTTTAGTCTTGACTTTCTGTCTTTATAACGATCTTGGCAGTCTCGCTCGATGCCAGCTAGAATCCTAGGCCAATCGGGGACAGTTGGATCAAGGATGAGAAATCTCTGCAAAACAAAAGCTGTCAGATTTCATGTAAAAATTATAAAGAATTAAATAATTAGTATGATATTTACCCTAAGTCTTCTAATTATCGATTGTTTGAACTCCGGAGAAACTTCATTCCAGCTTCGATGATGTGGAGAGGCGCTATAACCGATCAAGTTTCCAAGATACCTTATAAACATACCTGCGTATTTCCCAACAGGTTTGTACGTCGCCTCTTTTACATAAAACTCAACTGGCAACGGATTTTTTCCATTAGCCTCAAAGGCAATGTCAAGATTTCTACTTCTGCTCTTCCCTCGTTTTTTCTTCTGTTTTGCTACAAGATTGAAGTAAGAAATTGTTAGAAGATACCACATTCAAAATTATTACATGAAATCAGACAATTAGTATTCAAAAAGGTTAGTACATGAAAATGACGGATCAACATCACCGGTTAAGAGATGTCATTGGAAGTTGGATTGCCGAAGACTTTGGGGGGTTTGAACAAGCACCCCCACTACTAGCACCATGGGTTTTGTGTTTCGCAAAACCATAGATTTTTGACCAAAAACAACCCTTACAAATACAGGCACCCTACACTACATATTTTAGACAAGGAGCCACATAACAACTCCAGGAATCGGGCATTTTAAGTACAATTGCAGTGCAAAGATGCAATTTATAAGTGTGATCATAGAAATGAACATATGTTTCTCCTCTGTTAAACAAACCAAATAGTGATGACACGAGCAGAAACATCAGGAAATCTTCATTTCAAGATACAAAAGCAATACAACGGCAGATTTAAATACTAATAAGTAGTTAATAAAATAGGAATATAACCTGCTTATCAATGTTAGCGAGCAGTGCAGTAAAACGATCGACTGCAAAAAAACGCTATGATGATGTATGTAGTAGACCAGAGAACTCTTTTGGGTGTGCAACTACTTTTTGTTCTATAATTACCTTCCTCCCCCTGTATCTTTCATACAACGATTCAATTCAATTGGATTGGATTGGATTGTATTAGGGCTCCCAAACATTTTTCAACCTTAATCCAGTCACAAACAACCAGTATCAAATATAACTTTCCTCATTGAATTCAATCAAACTTTGCTCCAAAATTAAGATACTCTCTCCTTTTTCTTTTCATTTTTTTCTCTATTATTGTATTCCATGCGGTATATGTTGCATACGTGTGTTATATCATCCATACATAGCACTGTCGACAACAACTCCTAACAATTATATTTACCAGTTTGATACTTTGTACACTTTTTTCATAGCCAATAATCTTGAAATCATAGCCAATAATCTGTTTGAGTAACAAAGCTTGAATAAAAGTTCTTTTTACCTGTTGCCTCGCAGACTGTAGGTATTCTATTTGGATGAGGTGGAGGATCACCCCCGACATCTCCTCCATGTCCTCGAGCAACCGCCGCAGACATAACTAGGCCTGGAAGATTTTACAACAACAACTCTCAACAGTTTTTGAATATTTTACAAACCACCTAAGCGTTTTATTACAGGTATGAGGAGTATTAACAAGTTTTGTACCTGAATAAAATCAAATCTCAAGCTGTATACCCCTCTTTGTCTGTGTTTACGTTCCCGTCTTCTTTGTGTTTCTTTTTGTGGAATGAAAATTAAAAAAGGTATATTTAACTTCAATTGTATATTTGAAAATTAAAAAAGGTTCGGCCAAACAAACCATGAACTTGTTCTGTATGCCCTGTCAGTGTCAACCTTAACCTTCCTGATCCCACATCCCAGATCTGTCCACCGTTTCTCCTACACCTGTCTGGCTGACAAAACGTGTCACTAGTCTTTACGTTTCGCTGCTTCCGTTATTACTATTTTGGGTCTTTTATACAACTGATCGCAAAGAAGCAATTGAATCAGCAGAAAGCCCTCTACTGTCAGTCCCAACTACTTCACCCGGTGCAAGCACCACTTTTAAAAAATGTCTTTAAGTTAACGACTAACGAGTACAATAAATTTTAATAAATAAAAAATACCTCATATGAAAATTTCACGGCCCCACTTTTAAGCGATTCTCCAATTGTCGGCCTTTTCAATTTATTCGTACGAAACGACGTCGCATTAGTTGAAGTTTTTGAATTGTTAACCTGGCGGGCTTTGCTTTTGAACTCCTTCTTCCATCTCTGCTGAGAGATGATGCTGTCGATGAGCCAAACCCTAGATGACAAGGATCTCGACGACGAAGCTCTGTGGGCCGTAATTGATTCCGCCGCCGCATCGTCGTCTTCCGTCGCGAAATCTCTAAAAACCGTGCCACCTCGAAACAATAACAATCGCTTTCATTCTCCAAAACTTTGAGATGAAAGTGATTGTTATTGTTTCGAGGTGGCACGGTTTTTAAAGATTTCGCGACGGAAGACGACGATGCGGCGGCAGAATCAATTACGGCCCACAGAGCTTCGTCGTCGAGATCCTTGTCATCTAGGGTTTGGCTCATCGGCGGCATCATCTCTCAGCAGAGATGGAAGAAGGAGTTCAAAAGCAAATCCCGCCAGGTTAACAATTCAAAAACTTCAACTAATGCGACGTCGTTTCGTACGAATAAATTGAAAAGCCCGACAATTGGAGAATCGCTTAAAAGTGGGGCCGTGAAATTTTCAAATTTACTTGCACTACACTAAGATTAAATAAATGTCATCTTTTTTTAACACTAAGCATTTCCCATTTCAAATGTATATAAAGCTAATAAGTTGTTATTTAGGGTTGTTTGGGATTACTTATACATGTAAAATAACCAAAAAATCATAAGATGTTTCAAATAAGTTGGACTAACTTATTAAAAACAACTTATCTGAAATAACTCGTGCGATGATAAAGTGAAATAAGCTGATAAGTAATTTAAATATGCAATCCCAAACATAATAAAAGTTGGTATGAACATTACCTGAAATTCCAGAAGGTAAAACCAAACTAGACCAACAACAGGTAAGTAACTCTTAGATTAGTGTGGTACCTGAAATTCAAGAAGGTAAAGCCAAACAAAATACAAACAGATTCGTCACTAAATCCATACGAAAACCTGTCACTAAATCCATAACAAATATAATTGAAATTACAATATATTAATCAGATTCGTCACTAGAACAATACTGAGCCACATAATTAACATTATCATTATCTACATCGTCAACATCAACATCAACATCTTCATCTTCATCCTCATCCTCATCCTCATCCTCATCCTCATCATTAATGAAATATTCTTCGTCCGCAACAGGAGCAGTAGGGCTATTATTAACTAAATTTGATTGACCACGTCTTTCTAAACTCATACAAGGCAAGTCACCTAAGTCAACAACCAACACAAAATCGGACGAACTGTTGTCATGTACGACATCTATCTCATTAACAACATTGATGCTTGGATGATCCCAAATTTTCCGATGATTAACATCTTCCACGACCCTCCAATTACGGCTTTGAGACGGATCTTCAATGTAGAACACTTGTTTTGCTTGTGTTGCAAAAATGAATTGGTCGTCTTTGTACCATTCAGAATTGATATTGATACTAGTGATGTTATTTTTGGTGATAGATCTCCCCTTGTTCGGATCAGTGTTGAACCATTTGCATCGAAACAGGACAACCGAGTAACCATTCAAGTAATATAACTCTACAATCTCCTCAAGTTGACCATAGAATGTAAAACCATCTATTCCTGGTACCGCTACACCGCTGTTTTGAGTGGTGCGTTGGATATCACGACTATGAACCACAAATCTTACACCGTTGACTATGCAAGCACTGTAAGAATGTGCATTGAAATCCGAACCATGTGCCAAAGATAGCAGTTCATCGGTACACTCGGGGGACCCTTCTTGTCTTAGACCACACATCTATATATATAAAAAAAAGACAAGTTTAAGTAATGATCCTTATTTAAAATTCTAATATATATGATATTTTTACCTTCCTATAAAACCATGGAGGAAATTCTTGTTTAAGATTATTACTTCCTTGCACTTCAGAGTTAAATTGACTGTATGTTCAAAAAAGATATATAAATTAGACTTAATATCATAAAATCCAAAATTTGTGTAAAGAAAGTTGAAGGTACTTACTCCATGTACACTTGAATTTCAGGGCAGTTGTATAGTATGAACCACTCTGCAGTTTTTCGAACCGCTAGTTCAAGAAATATGATTTTTGAGGCACTTGTCGGTCGACATTGCGATTCAAGTACTGACAACTGCCTTTTCGGAATGACAGCATCCACATTCCTGTCAGGCCGATTAAATTTAGTCTGTACACCATGAAGATACATGGAGCAAAATGTCAAAGCCTCGTCTGCAACATAACCTTCCGCTATTGAACCTTCGGGTTTAGCCTTATTCCTGACATAATTTTTCAATTTCTTCATATATCTTTCGAAAGGATACATCCACCGCATGTAAACTGGTCCTCCAAGAATATCTTCCTCCGGTAAATGCATAACCAAATGAATCATTATGTCAAAAAAAGCGACGACATATTTTTTCGAAATGCATAACCAAATGCATAACCAAATGAATCATTTTTCGAAACATATTTTTTATTTAAAAAAAATGGAAATTTTTTTAACACCTACTGCGACGACAAGTCGTTGCTATATAAGAGATAGAAAATAAACATTTTAATATAAAATCTGTTGATTTCTAATTTTTTTTTTGTTTTTAAAAAAGGTTTAAACATTTTAAAAAATCTGTTGATTTCTAATTTTTTTTTTCGAAACATATTTTTTATTTAAAAAAAATGGAAATTTTTTTAACACCTACTGCGACGATAAGTCGTTGCTGTAGGTGCATAATTAATTTTTTTATTCTTATTGTTGATATTCTATTTTTAAAAATATTTTGAACCCTACTGTGACGACATGTCGTTGCTGTAGGTTGTTTTTTAAAAAAAATTTAAACATTTTAAAAAATCTATTGATTTCTAATTTTTTTTTTCAAAACATATTTTTTATTTTAAAAAAAATGGAAATTTTTTAACACCTACTGCGACGACAAGTCGTTGCTGTAGGTACATAATTAATTTTTTTATTCTTATTGTTGATATTCTGATTTTTAAAAATATTTTGGACCCTACTGCGACGACATGTCGTTGCTGTAGGTGGTTTTATTTCCTTTAAAATTATATTTTTAAAAATAATTAAATTTTTTTACTCATATCGTTGATAATTTATTTTTAAAAATATTTTTGATACCTACTGCGACGACAAGTCGTTTCTGTAGGGTTTTATTTTCTGTAAAAATAGTTTTAACTCTTCTGGTATATAAGGAAATCCTAATTTTATACCTATAGCAACGATTTTGAGGTCGTCGCTAAAGCTTCGTCGCAATAGGTTGTATTTCTTGTAGTGCCAAAATCAATGATCACATGTGATAAGAACGATTCTGGAAAATGTCATTTCATAATCACATGTGATTAGAATGAATTCTAGAAATCGTGGATGGTGTGTTATTATAGGTGAGTAGAATCGTACTCGCACAATGTAACACGATACATCTTGATTTTAATGTTTCGTTTTATTTTTTTGTCTTTATCGATTTTATAATACGGTTTTGTGTGATTTTGAGAAAACCATAATGTTTTTTTTAATGTAAATTTGTTTAATTAAATTTTTTATTTTAATTTAACTGAGATTTAGTAATGACATAATTTATTTTAGATTTAATAATATAATGTTTTTTTTATAAAATAATAATTAATTATTTTGTTAGAATTCATTAATTATTCTAATTATATTTTAGATTATTTATATTTAAAATGAGATGCTTACCCTTTATTTGATTATGTTTATCAGTTAGTTATGAATTAAAAAAATATAGTTTTAAAAAAGCTATACTCATGCGTCATTATTTGTAATTTTGGACTTTAAGTAATATGTATCAATAAATTAACAATATTTTATACCTAAAAATTTATATTTAAGAGTTTTCTCAAATATTTTATAATATAGTATAGATAATAAAATGATAACAACAAATTATAAAAAATGACATTTGCATAATCAAATGTAATTTACACGAAACATTGATCACAATATGACATTTTCTTACACTATTATATGTGATTACTTCTGAAAACTGAAACATGTTCATATATACCCACATCCACTGGTTTTGATATTAAGCAAAACAAAAAATTGGTAAACATTAATTTAAAACCTTTTTATTAAAGAAAGAAGTATTAATGACCTTCTAATCTTCTCGGATTTTTCCAATGATTAAAATATGAAACATTATTTTCTTATTTGAACCTCCTATTATATATATACGAAGGATCATGCGAGAAGTTAAACATTTTGTGAGAAGACGAGAAGTGTTTAGTCATATATGATATCACGGCCTGTGGGTGTGCTTAATTATATATGATTAAACGTCTATGTATTGCCAATATAACATGTGTTTAATCATATGTGATTAAACTTGTGTATCATATATGATTAAACACTTCTCGCCTTCTCGCAAAATGTTTAACTTCTCGTTTGAATCTGCCCCTATATATATATATATATATATATATATATATTGTGTGAAAAATCATATAAAAACGTCTAAAAACTAGAAACTTTATAAACCAGTTTGTATGTGTTGTTTCATAGATGAAATAACACATGTGAACATTCAGTGTTCATACAATATTGTTTCATATATGAAACGTGAAGGTTTTTTTGCATGTGAAAAAAATACTAAAGTACGTTTATACAATAAAGAAATACTCATGCTAATATAGAAAAAAATATGTGAAACATTATGAATCATATCTTAAAATCAAACTCATTGGATGATTTTGGTTGATTTTCATGGGTTTGGTATTTCACGTTTTGTTTCATCTTCGAAGTAATACATGAATTTGGTTTGTAATATTGTTTACATGGTTTTTATTTGAATCTCCCCCCCCCCCCCCACACACACACACAAACCCACACACACACACACATATGTGTGTGCAGTGTGTGTGACAAATATTCAAACGAGAACCATAAAAAACTTAAAAATCCGTGAGAACCGCTCAAAAAATATATTTTTTGCATGATTTATTTTTCATCAAATGCTAGGATTTAGAGTATTTATTTCACATATATTTGTTTCATAATATGATCGTTTATATTTGTTACATACTGTGAAACCTTTTTAGATGTATATTTTGTTTCACTATGCGAACAAAAAAAACTCAAATGGATCTTTTCACTATTTAAACATAAACATCTATGAATAATAGCTTAAATCATAGCCTTTGATGAAAAAGAATCATACATGTAAATTTTTATATTGTTTCTTAAGAGTTTGTATTTTTTGTGTACTTCTCATGTGATTATCGTAAAAATAATATATATATATATATATATCCATCGAGTCGGATTCAAACGAGAACAATACCTATTTAAAAGAACATGAGAACTAACAAAATCATTACTGATTTTACATTAACACACGGAAAAAGGACTTTGGCCGCGGCTTCAGGTCTGCGTGACTTTTTTGGACGTTAATATAAAATCACTAATGATTTTTTTAGTTTTCATGTTCTTTTAAATAGTTACTGTTAATGCCAAAATCGTCCAAAGAATATCTAAGGTCGGTGTGGAACTTCAACAACTAAAGTAAGCAATCGATCAACAAATCGTACGACTGGGAATAAAAGTAAATGAAAGACAGAGAATTTGGTGACACGGAAAACTCCATCGAGGGTAAAAACCGCGGATGATAGCAGAGATCGTCAATTGCACTATGGATGTCAAACAGGGACGTCGTCCTTTAGGAGTGATCGAAAATACAAATGACAATATTACAATGAAAAGCAAATAAATCGTGTGTTTATGTTGTTCGTTGTGCGATGGAACACTTTGTCGAGAGTTCTTGCCTGAGAGAAGCTTAGTGGAGTGTTCTTGAGCGTTGTGTAGGTATGATGAGTTCAGATGTCTCGAATGGTTCTTCAGGCCTTGTATATATAGCTATTGGTCTTCGTAAATGTACATTAAATGCCCAACGGTCTTGATAATGATTGACATTAATGGAGCTCGTCCGTTATATTCGTTGGCCATTATGTGCTTTAAAACCTATAATGAAGGATTCATAAAGAAAAAACAGTCGTATGTAATAAATGATAAGTAATCGTTAGTTACTTTACAAAGGTCGTAAGATATAAGCTTATCGAGAGGTTCCTTCTGGTCGTGGACGTGAGAAACTCTCGACTGTCTTCATGAGGGACAAATATGACTCTCGATGTGGGTGATCGTCAGGACCTTATCTTAATACAAGAATGGTCCTTAGTTTGGAGAAGTTTGGTTTTCTTGCCACCAAAATTCGAAAATTAGGCGGCAAGTCGATTTTTCGGATTTTGTAACCAGATTGGACACGTGTTGACAATAGTAACTGAATTGGTTCCTCGAGAACCTAAGCGATTACGAGAGACATGTGTCATTCATCTGACGGTTGGAGCGCGGAAATTCGATGACTGGTGTCGACCATTTGTCACTCGACCTGATACCGAGTCAAGTATAAACATCAATTCTTGTCGGATCCTTTCCTTTTTACGTGATTCTAGAGTTTGTAGAAAGAGAGAGTTGTTATATTTTTTGACAAGTCTTCACGAAAATAGTTCTCCAAAATGGCAATCGACCCTCCTAGTACAATAAGAGGGGAGGCAGAAATGAGGGCTTTCAGGCTCCAAGCCAAGATCCCAACTGACGTTAGGTTGAGTGCTCCGGACCAACTGAAGCTGGAGTAGTGTCCGAATGGGTATTTCATTTTATACGAGTACCCATTCAAGATAGGCTTTACTTGACCTTTCTCCCCATTGTCCAGGTATTTTTTTGTCGACCTTTGGCTTAACCACTGGGCAAATGATGCCCCAGTTTTGGCGGATCGCTCAATTCATTGAACGACTCTCTGAGAAATTGGTGTCGCCTTTTACTGTTAACGATCTCCTGCTAGCCTATTCGGTTAAGGCGGAGGCGAACCATAGATACAACCTCTTCTCTAGGTATAGAGGAGATCGTGTCCAGGTTCAGGCGACCGCGGTTAACGACCACAAATGGAACACGAGATACGTCTTTGGTCGCGTACCGTCAGCCAGTGATTACGTTCGGTGGCTCACCACAGGGTGGAACTCTATGAGTAAGTTTTTCCAGAGTTCTCTTTTCTTTAAATTGCTTCTTTTTTGAGATCTAACGATCCTTTTCTTCGTTTGTGCAGCGATCGACTTTACTGGAGTTGTGCCTTTTTCTGACTCGTCCGCTAAGGTCGAGATTTTTCTCGAGTACAGCGTTGAGGAGCAGTCGTTCTTCCCTTGGTCGCCAAAGGACGAGGACGACGATGTAACGTCCTAAATTTTGGAACTTGTAAAAACATAAATTTTCGCAATATCACGCTTATAATATGAAGAGAAACAACCTGGCACATTTGTATAAAAAACGAGTTCGCAAATGACATCATCCCAATACAATTTGGGGAAGTATAAGCGTTTACAATTTCCAATGAATGAAAAGAGGATTGACAACCTACTTAATCTAAAAAATCTATTTTAGATTATAATTGGGTGTCGTCATATATTTCCAAAATATCGACAAGTGATTATGTACGCTCTATATCTCGTCATATGTTATGTCCCAAAAAGTCGGCTCGACACTCCACTCATGACTTCGCCACCCCACCACTAACAGCACTTGGTATGAACACCAAAGTAAACAAGTGTTAGTCTTGGAGCCTAGTGAGTACATACAAGATATATATGCAATAAGGTATAATATTACGGTGAACAATCTATAATAAATAGAGTGCAAAAGTAGGCCGCAACCCATGTGGAGCATTTAGTTTGAATGGTTATTTACCGGCATCAACTCTATTCATGAATCTTTAGCCGTTAGAACATCAACTCTATTCATAAATCTTTATTTCAACGTAAATATGGGTTCAACTCTATTCATGAATCTTTACCCCAAAGAGTAACCAAGTTCAACCCTATTCATAGATCTTTTCCTTGGGCCTCACCATTCCCACATAATATAAAGGTATGACATTTTGTTATCATGCCTTTGTCTATCAAACCCAACATAATATGTCTAATTGCATTATCTCATTACAAGACAATTTATATTATCCTAATAATATAATCTTCACATAAGTTAGGTCTCACTCAAAGTGTAATACACATTCTCCTAAGATTTCATAGGTACCATTACCAACAACAAGAAATAAGCATAAACACTTAATCCTCTTCTTAAATCATGATTTGAAGTAGATTACATCATCTATCCAAATCTCCATAATCCAAAATAAATGTAAGACACTAACATTTTGGTGCCTACACATATTATAATCACATAGTTTATCAAATGGTTAAAATATCAAAACCCTAAAATTTAACCTTGGTAGTTCAAGAACACAAAAGTAGAAAGTTGTGAATATATGAAATTAAGCAAGAAAAGGTTTTCATGTAAACATTTAAGCATGTATTGTGAAAGATGGACTCACAAAAAGGGATTTTGATGAAGACCCCCAAAACCCTAGATCTCCTTCTTGATACTTGAAAGAGAAGATGATGGATGATAACCCTAGCTTTAGATCTTGATATAGATGCTTACAACTTGCAATAAATAAGTGAAATGATGCTTTGGGAACCCTAGAATTCGGCTCATCAATGAGGAGGGTGAGTTTAGAGAGAAATCAATGAGATAGGTGAGAAGTAAATGAGGAAAGAGGCCAAGATCGAGTTTTTAACCCGTCAGTCCCTTCGTACGATATTGACCAGCGATTATGCCCATGGCGTAATCGCATGGGCATAATCGCTAGGGCATAATCGACCGCTCACACGAGCCCTCGGTACGCAGCCCGCGACTATGACACGCGATAGTGACATGGGCACTATCGCCTCGATTGTACTGCAGGTCGTGGACTCCTCACGACTATGACACCGCGAGAATGCCCATTCTCGCCGGGTGACCTGCTCGCTCCAAAAACTTCCATTTTTGACCTGAGTCAATTCTAACAAATCAACTAATTCCTAAAGCACCACAATATACGGATGGGGAAGTGAAATAAATGGATTATCCGAAAAACAATCATCCTAAAACAATTGAATCAAGAAAATAATGACAAGGGTCGAAATAGGATACTTACGAAATTTGGGGTGTTACAATCCTCCCCTACTTGGGAATGATTTCGTCCTCGAAATCAAGCATGAGTAAATAGGTGTGGATATCTTCTCTTCATATCTTCTACGGCTTCCCAAGTCACGTTGGCACCCCGGTGGTGCTTCCACTGGACCTTAACCATCATGACTTCCTTATGACGGAGCTTCTTAGATTTTCTCCTCAAAATAGCATCAGGTTCCTCAACGCAATGGTTACCCTCGTCCACTCTAATTTCCGATAGAGGGATGACACTTTCGCCTTCCGCCAAACATTTTTGCAGGTAACACACATGGAATGTGTTATGGATCCCATTTATTTCGGGCGAAATCTCCAATTGGTAAGCTTGGAGCCCTATTCGTTTGGTTATGGTGAAAGGTCCAAGAAATCGGGGACTCAACTTTCCTCTTTTTCCAAACCGAATGATCCCCTTCCAAGGCGATACTTTGAGCATTACACGATCGCCCACTTGGATTTCCACCGGTCGCCTCTTCTTGTCCGCGTAACTCTTTTGCCGATCTTGAGCTGCTTTCAAGCGTTCCCGGATACCCTTGAACTTATCTGCGGTCTCTTGAACAATTTCGGGTCCAATAAATTGCTTCTCACCTGCCTCTATCCAACACACCGGAGTCCGGCATTTTCGGCCATACAAGGCCTCGAAAGGAGCCATGTCGATATTGAGTGGTAACTACTGTTGTAGGAGAACTCGACTAGAGGTAGATGAGAGTCCCAATTTCCGCCAAAATCGATGACACACGACCTTAGCATGTCTTTGAGCGTTTGGATGGTTTGCTCGCTTTGACCATCGGTTTGGGGATGATAAGCCGAACTCAACTTTACCCTAGTCCCCAACTCTTTTTGAAGACCATCCCAAAAATTTGAAGTGAAACGGCTATCGCGGTCTGACACGATGGACAAAGGCACACCGTGCCTTGAAACTATCTCGTCGATGTAAAGTTTGGCTAACTTGTCCATCGGAAGAGTTTCTCTCATGGCCAAAAAGTGAGCGCACTTGGTTAGACGATCCACCACCACCCATATGGTATCGTACCCTCTAAGAGTCCTTGGCAGTTTAGTCACAAAATCCATGGTGATGTGTTCCCACTTCCATTCAGGAATTTCCAAGGATTGGAGGCTTCCGTATGGTCGTTGGTGCTCGACTTTGACTTAAAGACAAGTCACACATCGTTCCACGTAATTAGTCACGTCCAACTTCATGACGGGCCACCAATAGTTAAGCTTCAAATCTCGGTACATATTCGTACTTCACGGGTGGATGGAATACTTAGATTTGTGGGCGTCTTCAAGAAGTATTTCGCGATTTCCTCCAATCTTGGGCACCCACACTCGCCCTTCGAAAAGATTCACCCCTCGACTATCTTCGGTCAAAAGCATATGTTGCTTCACCATCACCTCACTTTTAAGATTTTCCTCCCGAAGAGCTTCCGTTTGCGATGTCTTGATCTTCTCGATCAGACCTGACACCAATACGATTCGAGAGAGAGAAACGCATAGGCTACCACTATACTCTTTTCTACTTAGAGCATCCTCTACCACGTTTGCCTTGCCAGGGTGATAAATTAGCTCACAGTCATAGTCTTTTAGAAGTTCTATCCATCTCCTCTGCCTCATATTCAACTTTATCTAATCGAAGATATGTTGTAGGCTTTTGTGATCAGTATAGAGGGTGCACTTAGTACCATAGAGATATTGCCGCCAAAAATTTAGCACAAAAACAACCGCTGCCAGCTCTAAGTCGTGGGTAGGGTAATTCTTCTCGTGAATCTTAATTTGCCTCGATGCGTAAGCTATAACTTTCCCCCGTTGCATCAAGACGCAACCCAAACCCATTTTCGAGGCATCGCTAAAAACCACAAAATCCTCGGTTCCTTCGGGTAAGGACATGATCGGCGCCTTGCATAACTTCTTCTAGAGAGTTCGGAAGGCTTCCTCTTGGGTATTTGTCCACACGAATTTCACATTCTTCTTGGTAAGAGCGGTCAAAGATGAGGCGATCTTTGAGAAATCTTGGTTGAATCGCCGGTATTAACCCGCTAGACCCAAGAAGCTTCGAAATATCGGACGAACTCTTTGGAGGTTCCCAATTCATCATAGATTCAATCTTCGAAGGGTCGACTTTCACTCCATCTCGAGTGACAATGTGCCCCAAGAACTGGACCACCTTCAGCCAGAAATCGCACTTCGAGAATTTGGCATTGAGTTGTTCTCTTCTCAACTCCTCTAGCACTTCGCGAAGATGTTTCTCATGCTCAAACTCGTCCTTCGAATAAACGAGGATGTCATCGATGAACATTATCACCGATTTGTCGAGAAATGGTCGGCACACTCGGTTCATCAGATCCATGAACACCGTCGGCGCGTTGGTTAGTTCGAAAGGCATGACCAAGAATTCATAGTGACTGTACCAGGTCCTTAACGTCGTCTTCGGAACGTCTTCGTCCTTCACTCTCACCTGATGGTACCCGGATCGAAGATCGATTTTTGAGAAGCAGCCTACTCCCTGCAATTGATCAAACAGATCGTCGATCCTCGGAAGAGGGTACTTGTTCTTCACGGTCACTTTGTTCAACTCCCGATAGTCGATGTACATTCTCATCGTGCCATCCTTCTTTTTGACGAAAAGGACCGTAGCTCCCCACGGTGAGGAACTCGGTCTTACAAAACCTTTCTCAAGAAGATCTTGGAGTTGTGACAACATCTCTTGCATCTCGGAAGGAGCCAATCGGTAGGGAGCTCTAGCAATTGGAGCCGCCCCCGGAACAAGATCGATCCTGAATTCGACCTGTCTCTCTGGTGGCAAACCGGGCAAATCGTTTGGGAAAACGTCAGAGAATTCCTGAACTACTTTCACGTTTTTGAATGCCTTCTTTTCGAGCTTGGCGTCCAACACGTAGGCTAGGAAGGAGGTACATCTGTTGGATCAATTATTGTCTTCAAGATTAAAAATGTAAAAGGGGTCTCTTTTGTATTATTGTTTATTTCCTTAGGGGGTGTTTTAGTAGTTATCTAGTATTGCCTAGGTCATGTTGACCTACCTATAAAAGGCATCCTTCTTTAGAATTTTCCTAAGGCCGCTTATTTGTTTTACACACACAAGGTATTGGTCTGTACACCAAGAACACACACACACGTAATCATATGGCTATCAAGAGATCTATGACATATTGATATAATTTCTATTGATCTCTTGTTCTTATTGTGTTGTGTGATTGTTTATCAACTGATATATGGGTTTAACAAGTGGTATCAGAGCCTGAGAATCAATATTTTGGAGTAAAATAGTGTTTTTCGAAAACCAACTGTGTGAAAATCGATTTCATAGTTTGTTGTGTTTTTGAGGCTAAAAATCATTGGAATAGGTGCATATATTCTTATTGAACATCATCAGATTGCCCTATTGGATTTAATAGCATCAATCGATTGGTATTTTGAATTTTTTTTTTAAGTTTTTGTTCATGAAAAAGTCGAGTACTGTTCCATTTGATTTTAAGCACAAAAGGTGTTTTTGGTCATTGTTTTTGATTGGGGTTTGATCGAAATAGATAGGTGAGTGATTTGTGTGATTCTTACACTAACTTTTTACCTGTTTGATATGTTTCTGGATTCACAACTCGTGCACAGGGACGAGTTTGTGATGAAGTAGCAAGTTCTCTGAAGAACTCGCAAAGCACCACAAAATTTCGCAGGGTGCTAAATTAGTCTAAGTATAAGTTTCGCACGTGCTTGAGTAGAGAAACCTCAGGATTCCCTAGTTCTTTGGTTACGAAAATTTAGAATTCGCAGGCTTCTTATATATTGAAAAATTTGTGTAAGTGTAAGTTTCGCAGACTCCCTGTCTGCGAATTCTGAAGAACTCGCAGATCTTTGGCTTGCGAATTCCCTAAGTTTCGCGAGTAGTGTTTGAGAATCCTTGTCCATCTTTAATTTAAAATTTTCTCCAAGTACAAAATTCGCAGGTTTGTTAAAAGTGCTAATTCTTTCAGGTTGCGAAAGCTATTTTACGAAAGTTGAAAAGAAAAGTTCAAAACAGTAAAAGTTTTGGATTCGTAAATCAATAGGTTGTGAATTCTTGCTTACGAATTCCTTTGTTGTGCGAATTCTACTTGTGAGAAACCTGTTTTCTAAATTTTCTATAAGGGAAGGATTCGCTGGACAGTACCTTGCGAAGTCTCAAGGTTACGCATGCTACTGTTCGCGAATTTCTAAGAAAACCAATTGCGAATTTCTCTTATCTGCGAATTCTAATCATCCTTGCTTGCGAATCTTGAAGTTCTTCTTTCTATTTGCGAATATCTTTGTGGTTCTTACTGTTTGAGAATTCTGCACTTGAGTTTTTTTGGAAATTTATTTTTCTGAAATTTTTTTAGTGTAGTTTTTATCCAATTCTTGATTCAAATGATCTTATTAGTTGATTCTCTTTGTACAGATAAGTTTGCTTTCTAATCGTACAGCTAAAGATGTCGAACCAACTTCTCTCCATGGGCTCTCAGTCCAAACTTCCTGTCCTCTTGGCAAATGAATATCAGCAATGGAAGAAAAGAATGATTCAGTTCCTGAATCACAAAAGCAGAGATTACATGGAATCAATCACTACTGGTCCAGTAAATCCAATGATCAGAGTACCTGGTCAAGCTGCAACTGAAACCTCTCGAGAAATCCCTGATAGATATGTTCCTAAACCGTATGTGTACTTCACTGAAAAGGAGAAAGAACTGTACAAGAGAGATGAAGAGGCTCTCATTTATTTGACAATGGCCATTCCAAATGACATCTACAATCGTGTAGACAGTCGGAGTTCTGCTAAGGAAGTTTGGTATGAGCTATCAAGACAGTTTGAGGGAAGTGAAGCCTCAATTTAAGCCAAGCAGAATCTATGCATAAATGCCTATGAGGGATTTCACACAAAGGAAGGGGAGACGCTGCTTGATACCTATAACAAATACAACATCATTCTGAATGACCTGAGGAGGAACAACATCTCCAAATCTTCTTCCGAGATAAACTATAACTTTATCAAGAACTTGAACCCTGAATGGAAGAACTTTTCCATCAATCTTCAGATGTCAAAGAACATGTGTCAAGAGAACGTAACTGACATCTTCTCTACTCTTTCTCAGCATGAAGATGAAGTGAGAACTATCAATAATGAGTCAAAGGATTTGATGGACTCTGTGGCTCTCATAGCTGGGAAAGGAAAAATTTCAAGTTCTGGTCCTGTATATTCTGCTAGGTCAAAGAAGAAAGTATCTAAAGCTCTTGTTACGGAGTTTACTGAGTCAGATTCTGCTTCGAGTGATGAGGAACTGGAGATTAATTCTGATGATGATGTACAGAGGTTCGCTGAGAACTTGTCCCTGATTACTCGTCAATTCAAAAAGATCTTTGGCAAGAAGAAATACTACTCAAAACCAAAGTATGAAGGGTACAAGAAAGAGAAGTTCGAACTGAGGTATAAGCCAAGATTTGGAAGGAGATATGAAAGAAGAGAAGAGAGGAAAGATGAAAGGAAGGAAGAGAGGAGAGAAGAAAAGAGAGAGGAGAAGAAAGAAGAGAAAAAGGATGAACTTGACAGATGCTATAACTGTGGAAAATTTGGACACTTTTCTAGAGACTGTAAGTTCAAGAAAGTCAAGAACTCAGAATACTATGCAAGGAAGTCTCTCATTGCCAAGAAAGCGGAAGAGGGAAAAGTGCGTATGGCTAAAGAGGAGAATTGGTTGTATCAAAGTTCTGATGAAGAGGAGCAGGCGCACTTCACCCAAGTCTCCTACATAGAAAAACTTGATGGTGATGATGAAGCTTCTGAGGCTCATTCCGAAGATGACAAATCTGAGGTAAATGAAACTTCTGAACTTATTGAATCTTTGATGGTCCAAATCCACAATATGAAAGATGAGTTTAAATTGTTGAAAGGTAAACTTAACTCAGAACACCAATCAATCTTGAGTTTTCGTGATGAAAACGCTTTACTGAAAGTTGTTGTGGAAGAAAAAGAAAAAGAGAAAGATGAGTTAAAAGTTGAAAAAGAATCTTTAAAAAGAAAAATAGTTGGTTTAGAAAAGGATCTTGTAAATCTCAATGCTGAAAAGGGTGATTTTAAAACAAATTCGAAGTCTGTTTTCAAGAAAGAAATGAAGCTTACACCAAGATCAAGCAATTGGAGGACATTAACATGAGACGAGGTCAGACTGAGCAGACATTAAATTTGTTGGCCAATAAACTCCAAGATGAAAGATTTTACAAAGTTAAGCCAGGTTTGGGTATGCCAGTTAATGATATTTTGAAAAAGGCACCGGAGCACCTGTATTATTTTGATAAGTTTGGCTCCGCAGTCCGACCCATTCCTAACATTCGTACACGTTTGTTGAAGCAAGTACTTCTAAACCTTTCTCAGAGACAAAAGGTAGAGAAGAAATGGGAGAGAACAAGTCTTATGGCACTGATTCCCAAAATTCTTTTAAATCAGTTGGTTTCAAATATAGTGATTTGAACAAAAGCTATGAGACTCGCAAGTTCGAATTTGCTGAGTTTGAATCACTATTTACCACACCTTCAAAAGAATCAGTCAGCAATAACACAGTTCCATTTGAGACTGAATGCAAATATGATGAGTATGAATCGGATGCTGATCCATCAATTATACCATCAGTCTCAAATCCCATTGCTCCTAAACCTTTACTTGTTGAAAAGGTTGAAGAAGAAATTGTCATCACGAATGCATCATGTTTCAAAAATGACAAAATGGAGTTTATTGAAAACATGACTGAAGAAATGTTTTATGAAATGATGAATGCTTCAGATTCTGATTCTGATCCTGTTTCTATTTCTATTTCAAAGGATTCAAATTTTGTGAGTGATCATACATCTGAATTGATGAAACAAATTGATATGTTGCAACAGTCTCTTGATGAGATTGAAGATGAAAACTTTGATCTCAAATTTAAACTTGAAAATTCTTTGAAAGATAATCAAGAGTTGTGCACATAAATCAATGATTTGAAAGTAACTTTGTTTAAGAATGTTTCAAGTGATAAACAAATATGTAATGATCAAAGCTGGAAGGTAAGAACTAACCCAGAATTTGATGCTCCTGCAAAACCTTCACTTGTTTACTCTGGTTGTCCTGAATATCAACCTAGTACTTTTGAGAAGGGTGAGACTTCAGGTTTCTCAAGAAAAGAATTGCCTTCTAAGAAAGAGACTGACAAGGTTCTTGTTTCTGTTTCAGATATGAAAGGAAATTGAGTTGGGAGGAGTAAGAAGAATAAAAATGATTGTTTGAATTTTCGTGAAACTTCTGTTACAAACAGTTGTACTTCAGACACTGATGTTTTGAAATGTACTTCTTTTGATGAACATGAATGTCAGATTTGTTCCGATAAATCTAAATTTATGACATTTGCTCGAAAGAATTTATATTGCAAACACTGCTGGGATAATTATTTTAAATATTATTCCACTCCCAAGTCCAAGAAGAGTAAAAGAAAAGCTAAACTGAACCTTAATTCTAATTCGTCCACACAACACAAAGTGTTTCGTGCTAAGGTTACTCATCCAAGATCTAAAAAGCATTTTCAGAAATTAAATGTTAAGATAGTTTGGAAGTGGGCTCCAAAACCCCGATATGAATGGAGAGTGAAAGTCAAACCTACTGATATTCCTCAACTACTTGAAGCTAACATCAAAGGACCTATTTTGATATGGGTACCAAAGCAAAACTAATTGTTTCTTTTGCAGGCCTGTCGATTGTGGGTGATAGATTCCGGATGCTCACGCCACATGACAGGATTCAAGCACCTCCTACATAACTATATGGAGGAGCCTGCTGGAGCAGATCATTTTGCAAATTCATAAGTAGAAGGACATGTCAGAGGATATGGAATGCTTGATAATGGGGTTGTGAAGATACAGAGGGTGCTATATGTTGAAGGTCTTGATCATAATATGTTCAGCACCAGTCACTTATGTGACATGAAATATCAAGTTCGTTTCACAACTTCTCATTGCTATCTTGAGGACCCAGATGGTTACGAAGTCTTCAGAGCTGAACGCCATGGAAATATATATTATGTAGATTTTCCAACTCTGTCTGCCACACGTCCCGTATGCCTATTAGCCAAAGCATCTAAAGCACAATCGTGGACGTGGCATCGCCGCTTGTCTCATCAGAATTTCAGATCAATAAGCTACAGAGACAAGGTCTAGTCAAAGGTCTACCTGAAATGAGGTTTGAGAAAGACTCACTATGCTCTGCATGTGAGTTGGGAAAAATGAAGCGAAGCTCATTCAAGTCCAAATCTGAATCATCAACCTCCTCTACACTGGAACTTATTCATATGGACCTTTGTAGCCCAATGCGAACAGCGTCTATCAATGGCAAGAAATACATCTTAGTAATGATAGATGACTATTCAAGATATACATGGCTCGAGTTTCTTCGCAACAAGTCAGATGTGCCAGAACTAATTATCGCTTTCATTAAGCGCATTCAAGTACGTATTCAATTACCAGTTCGAACTCTTCACAGTGACAACGACACGGAGTTCAAGAATGACACCTTGCAGAATTATCTCATCTCTGTGGGAATTTCACACAACTTCTCCATAGCCTACACTCCACAGCAGAATGACATTGTTGAACGGAAGAACCACACTCTTGTTGAAGTTGCTCGTACTATGCTTACATATGCTGATCTACCCATGTATCTTTGGGCTGAGGCAGTCGCGACAACTTGCTTCACACAGAATCGTACCATTGTGGTCAAACGCTTTGACAAAACATCATATGAGTTGATCAACAATTGTAAACCTAATATCAAATTCCGTCGTGTTTTTGGCTGCAGGTGTTACATTCCACGAGAGCATCAAGGACTATCAAAATTCGATAAGAAAGCGGATGAAGGTTATCTCGTTGGATAATCGCTGACATCTAAAGCGTATCGAATTTACAACACTCGAACAAAAACGATTGTCAAAAGCATGAATGTATCATTTGATGAGAATTCTACTCGGACTTCTGAACACAACTGTTCAGAACTCGGACTAAAGAACAAAGCTTCTATTCAATCCGGAATAGAACCAGCGTCTAAAGCGTCTACTTCTTCTACAACTAACTCTATCACATCTGAATTAGATTTGTTGTTTATTGATGCCTTCGATGAAATTTGTGCAGACTTTGACAAAGGCATATCAACATCAACACCAAGCTCGGAGGTCCTCACTCATACTGAAGACATGTCTGGACCATCCGAAGAAGTCACTGAAACTGCATCTCCATCAGGTACAACTACACCGTTAGTTTCTGACTCTACTAATACTGAATCTGTCTCCGTAGATATTCCTTCTGTAAGTGAAGTTCCGAGTACTTCAACTGCTATTCCAGAAGCCTCGGTATCAGAAACTTCTATACAAGATGTCTCGAGCACATCTGTGGATCTACCTGCAGTTCATGACGAATACAATGAATCGAATACGCAACAAATAGTTGAATCCTTGCCAATCACACACCGATGGACAAAGGATCATCCCCTCTATAACGTGATAGGTGACGTACAATCTGTTGTCAAGAAACGGTCTGCGTCAGCAAATTTTTGCATGTTTTCAAGCTTCCTTAGTTCCCTAGAACCAAAGAAAGCATCAGAAGCTCTACGTGATCCCTTCTGGATTTCTGCTATGCAAGATGAGCTTCTGCAATACGAACGGAACAAGGTTTGGCTCTTGATCCCACTACCTCAAGGTAAAACTTTTATTGGAACTAAGTAGGTTTTCAGAAACAAGAAAGACGAGGCTGGAGTAGTTGTGAGAAACAAAGCTCGATTGGTTGCAAAAGGGTACTGTCAACAGGAGGGCATTGATTATGACGAAACGTTCGCCCCTGTTGCGAGGATCGAAGCCATCAGAATCTTCTTAGCATATGCAGCGCACAAAAACTTTATAGTCTATCAAATGGACGTAAAGTCAGCCTTCCTAAATGGCGTTCTGCATGTGGAGGTCTATGTTGCACAAACTGAAGGCTTCGTTGATCCTCATCACCCTAACCATGTCTATGTATTAGACAAAGCGCTGTATGGTCTCAAATAAGCACCACGAGGATGGTATGAAACTCTCACTAAATTTTTCCTTACTTCTGGTTTCAAGAAAGGTACGATTGACACTACCTTATTTCTCAAAAGGCAAGGTGAGGACTTGATTCTCATTCAGATTTATGTTGACGACATAATATTTGGGTCGACAAATCCGAAATTCTGCAAGAACTTTTCTAAAATCATGGAAACAAAGTTTGAAATGTCGATGATGGGTGAACTTAATTTATTTCTTGGCTTGCAAGTAAAGCAATTACCCGAAGGCATTTTCATTAAGCAAGCTAAATATATAAAAGATATGTTAAGAAAGTTCAATATGTCAGATAGTTCAGTCATGAAAACAGCAATGGCTACGGGTACACTCTTAGATGCAGATCCCTCTGGTAAACCTGCTGATCAAATGGTGTATCGTAGCATGATTGGCTCTTTACTTTATCTGACTTCCAGTCGCCCGGATATAATGTTTGCAACCTGTTTTTGTGCGAGATATCAAGCTAGTCCCAAAGAGTCGCACTTTAATGCTGTTAAGCGAATCCTTAGATATCTTAAAGGCACTCCTACTTTAGGCCTTTGGTATCCAAAGGATTCTTGTTTTGATCTCTCTGCCTTTACTGATGTTGACCATGCATGATGTAAGCTAGACCGGAAGAGTACTTCTGGATCATGTCAATTTATAGGTCACAAGCTTGTGAGTTGGACTTCAAAGAAACAAATCAACGTCCACTGCTGAGGCAGAATATGTAGCTGCTGCAAGCTGCTGTTCGCAAGTCCTTTGGATGAAGACCTAGTTAAGGGACTTTGGGTATAACTACAAGCGAGTGCCTATTTATTGCGATTCCAAGAGCGCAATCGCCATAACTGCCAATCCGGTTCAGCATTCAAAGACCAAGAATATAGATGTACGCTATCACTTCATCAAAGATCATGTAGAAAAAGGTGACATTGAAATGCACTTTGTTCAAACTGACTTCCAGTTAGCTGGCCTTTTCACCAAGACGTTGGATGAAAAGAGGTTCCAATTTCTAATCAGCAAACTTGGAATGTTGAACATGACTTTTTAGACCTTACTCATGATTCGAGGGGGAGTTTTCTTGATCTTAATCTTGTGGTTTGTGTATTGATTCTCCAACTGTTGCTAACGATAGAGGAATCATTTCTACCAATGATTACCCAGATTTCTTTTGTGTGCAGGATATTTCGAGTGACAATGGCTTCTAATCATATCCGATTAGAACCCGTACTTAAAAGATTTTCTTCAAATAGGGGGAGCTTAATTGTCAAATACTCTTGTTTTGAGGGGGAGAATCATTTCGTCAAACATATTATGTCTTTGACTTCTCCAAATCTTTATTCTTCATGTATATCTGTGCTTCTTTGTGCTTTCATGTACAAAAGACTATTGAACAACATTTTCTTTTAGGACAATACATGGGATTTATTGTGTGAGCTCAAATGAACTTCCATGGATTCACGTTAACCAGTGTTTCCTACCCAGGAAGTATTCCATGAGTGATTGAGGGGAGAGGGGTAAAATGATCGAGTATTGGTGTGCGAAGAGGTAATATGAAAATGAGAGATTGGTTAGCAGTGAGTTTACATGCTTAAAAGAAAAAAGGTGAGAGGACAGAGTAAAAGAATATCAAACTCTGCACCAAACTTCTTTCTGAGTCGGGCAACCACATTACTGATTGGTTCACATTCTTTGGTGACCATCATTGAAAAAGGCAGTGAGCCCATTCCATCTCTTGCAAACAACCCCACCAGCTACTCATTCTTTTCTTAAAAGGAGAATGCTTCACATTTTCTGGGGAAGCAGCACATATGCTATTAGTTCTTCACTTGGAAGATACTAATATTGAAAAAGAAGAAAAGTTGCCCCACCTTCGATCATTTTCTCATGCACATTGAGTCCTTGTATAATTTGTTGCTGTCTCAACAAGTCTACATACTTTGAGCCAAAATTAAAAAGCAATCATCGGTGCTTAATTCTTTTCTACACATGCACAAGCACACAGAAATCTGTTTTCTGTCAGAACATTCATAGATAACCATGTGTTATTCGATGATTGAATGGAAGTCCTGGGGAGCCTACCTTACCACCAACTCCTTATATAGTAACTTCGTGTTACTCAGTAACTGTGTGTTACTGACAGGCACTTCGAACTGACTCATTTGTTGATTCAGGGTCACCACTTCTAAATTGTTTGAATTTGCAAAGATTCATCCGATTTCATTCTCTCTGTTTCGGGGAGATTGTTCTTCTTTCCAAAGAGGAAGATTGCGTTATACATGAAGACTGAGCTATATTGTTTGTAGGGGGAGAAGATTTCCATGTCTAGTTTGAAATGTTTTGATGATGCTGATTCTCACCACTCATCAAAAAGGGGGAGAATTCAAGAATTTCAAAAGTTTGATATGAATTTTCTTGTTTTTTCAAGAAAGTAAGGTTGATTGAAGGCTGCTGAAGAATTCAAAGTCTTTTCAAGGATAACAAAGTGTCTGAACCTAACTGATTTACCAAAAGTCTGACTGAAGATGATCGTCAGAAGGACACTTCTTTTAAATTTCTGTAGAAAGAGGAAGATATCTGTTTCCTCAAGGTTGTGAAGACTGTGTAAATCTACAAGCTTTGAAGCTTTTAACGTCATATCTGCTAAAGTTTTCAAGAGAAGTGAAGACCCGGAGATAATTGCAAATTTTTTTTTAATCTTGAATCCAAAGGGGGAGATTGTTTGATCAATTATTGTCTTCAAGATTAAAAATATAAAAGGGGTCTCTTTTGTATTATTGTTTATTTCCTTAGGGGGTGTTTTATATTTATCTAGTATTGCCTACGTCATGTTGACCTAACTATAAAAGGCATCCTTCTTTAGAATTTTCCTAAGGCCGCTTATTTGTTTTACACACACAAGGTATTGGTCTGTACACCAAGAACACACATACATGTAATCATATGGCTATCAAGAGATCTATGACATATTGATATAATTTCTATTCATCTCTTGTTCTTATTGTGTTGCGTGATTGTTTATCAACTGATATCTGGGTTTAACAAGATCCCTTCACTAAGCACTTACGTGCCTTAGCCATGGTGATAATGGGTACATCGCTCTTCCTTCGCTCCCCATAAACAATCAACCTGCTTCCTTTGGTAGTCGGAATTTGAATCAGCTTCTTAGCGCTCAAAATTTCTGCGTGGTTCTCTGCCAACCAGTCCATCCCAATTACCACGTCGAATCCTCTGATGGCCAAGGGCATGAGGTTGATTGAGAATTTCTCTCCCCCTAACTCTAAGGTACAACCTCGCAAAACTTCACAGACTATCACCTGGAAACCGTTAGCTATTTCAACGACTAAAGCTTCGTCTAACATGCTATCGACCATAGAGATATGTTGGAAAAACGAGTTCGACACAAAAGAAAAGCTAGCACCGGAGTTAAACAATATGTGAGCGGGTATAGTGTTGACAAGGAACGTACCCGAAACGATGTTCGGTGAAGCCTTCGCCTCATCGGCGGTCATCTGGAATGCTCTTCCCGTCGCCTTTGGAAGGTTCTCCCTCTTTCCTTACGGTCCTCCCTCTTTCAGCTTTGGGCATTCGTTTTGAACATGAACCGGTTCCTTACACTCGTAACAGACAATGCCACGGACAGCGCAATTTTCACGGATGTGCCCCGACTTGCTGTATTTGAAGCAATTCGTCCCGGTAGTATTGCACGGGCCGAAGTGTTTGTTCTTGCATTTGGGACACCACCTAGCCTCCCGCCTAGATTCGGTCCCCCTGTTGAAATTGTTGTTGAAGGTTCGCGGCTTCTTGGAAGGCAAGGAATTGCCTTCCCACTTTCTCTTTTCTGTCGCCCCAACTCTCTCCTAGCGACTCTGGGCATAAACATCCTCCATGACTTTGGCCTCTTCAATGGCTTCACGGAGGGTAGAGGGTTTGGCTTTATGGACCATGGACATCATGTCCGTTGGCGACCCCTTCAGATATGCCTTTACTTTGTCATTTTCAGTTGGGGCCGCATGCCCCACCAGATCGAGCTTCTCAACGAATTTCCTTGAGTAATCCCTCACCGACATACTACCCTTCTTGAGGGCTCGGAACTCATCCACAATTCGATCTATCACCATCTCATTGCAGTACTCCTACATCAATTTCTTCTTGAATGCCTCCCATGTCAACTGAGCAAGAACAGCGGCATCAAGGGTAGACCTAGTGACGTTCCACCATCGATGTGCAGGACCTCTTAGCATCTGAAATGCAAATCTTACTTTCTGTTCTTCTCCGCACTCACTGGAACCAAAAGCTTACTCAACCGCTTGAATGCAGTTTATACAATCAACTTGGTCATCGGATCTTGAGAATTCGGGTGGTTTACTACAAAGGAAGGTTTTGTAGGAGCAACTATTTCCTTCCCTATGAGCACCGACAACTGCGTGCTCTTCCGTCCTGACCCTGTTCCGAGTACCTCCCGAACCGGCCACTGAATTCTCGGCAACCACTTCTGGCCTCCTGAGGCTAGCATCTCTATCCTCCAACATCTTCAGAAAGCCTCCTGCTGCTTCTCTATAGCCGACATTACCATCTGTATGACGCTGACCATCATGTCAGCTTGAGGGTTTGCCTCTTGCACAACCGGGTTCGTGGATGCCAATTCCACTCTAGGCACCTGCTCCACCTCTCCGGTAAATATCGGCGGCATACCAGGAGGAACGACAGTTTCCGCTCTAACCACTGGGTTTCGCTTTGGTGAGCTGTCATCACGAAGATCTCCGTCGCCTAACGGCCGAGTACGAGTGTTCACCATGAAGGAGTAATGGCTTCCATACAAGCACGAGAAAGAGTAATAGGAAGGTTCACAAAATAAAGCACGATAGAAATGTACTATTACATTTACCAATAATCATAACAACCGTAAAACAAGTACACTCACGTAAATCATCCTCATAATAACGTTAGCTAAGTGAAATTATGAACACATAGTACGTAAGAGTTCCCGTTACCGTCACTACAACTCTCGATTAGCATAATTTACGTAGACTCTGAAACCAACCCATCTTAAAAGTTCTACCCAATTCTCACAAATCATTGCTTAATAATCTCAGTCTAAGTCTGGACATCTTACATTCATGCCTAGTTCACTTAAACTAGAGCTCTGATACCAACTTGTAACGTCCTAAATTTTGGAACTTGTAAAAACATAAGTTTTCGCAATATCATGCTTATAATATGAAGAGAAACAACCTGACACATTTGTATAAAAATCGAGTTTCGCAAATGACATAATCCCAATACAAATTGGGGAAAGTATAAGCGTTTACAATTTCCAATGAATGAAAAGAGGATCGACAACCTACTTAATCTAAACAATCTATTTTAGATTATAATTGGGTGTCGTCATCTATTTCCAGAATATCGAAAAGTGATTATGTACGCTCTATATCTCGTCATATGCTATGTCCCAAAAAGTCGGCTCGACACTCCATTCATGACTTCGCCACCCCACCACTAACGGCACCTGGTGTGAATACTAAAGTAAACAAGTGTTAGTCTTGGAGTCTAGTGAGTACATACAAGATATATATGCAATAAGGTATAATATTTCGGTGTACAATCTATAGTAAATAGAGTGACAAAAGTAGGCCGCAACCCATGTGGAGCATTAAGTTGGAATGGTTATTTACCGACATCAACTCTATTCATAAATCTTTAGCCGTTAGAACATCAACTCTATTCATGAATCTTTAGTTCAATGTAAATATGGGTTCAACTCTATTCATGAACCTTTACCCCAAAGAGTCACAAAGTTCAACCCTATTCATAGATCTTTACCTTGGGCCTCACCATTCCCACATAATATAAAAGTATGACATTTTGTTATCATGCCTTTGTCAGTCAAACCCAATATAATATGTCTAATAGCATTATCTCATTACAAGACAATTTATATTATCGTAATAATATCATCTTCATATTAGTTAGGTCTCACTCAAAGTGTAAGACACATTTCTCCTAAGATTTCATAGGTACCATTACCAACAATAAGAAATAAGCATAAACACTTAATCCTCTTCTTAAATCATGATTTGAAGTAGATTACATTCTTTATTCAAATATCCATAATCCAAAATAAATGTAAGACACTAACATTTAGGTGCCTACACATATTATAATTACATAGTTTATCAAATCGTTAAAATATCAAAACCCTAAAATTTAACCTTCGTAGTTCAAGAACACAAAAGTAGAAAGTTGTGAATATATAAAATTAACCAAGAAAAGGTTTTCATGTAAACATTTAAGCATGTATTGTGAAAGATGGACTCATAAAAAGGGATTTTGATGAAAACCCCTAAAACCCTAGATCTCCTTCTTGATACTTGAAAGAGAAGATGATGGATGATAACCCTAGCTTTAGATCTTGATATAGATGCTTACAACATGCAATAAATAAGTGAAATGATGCTTTGGGAACCCTAGAATTCGGCTTATCAATGAGGAGGGAGAGTTTAGAGAGAAATCAATGAGATAAGTGAGAAGTAAATGAGGAAAGAGGCCAAGATCGAGTTTTTAACCCGTCAGCCCCTTCGCGCGATATTGACCAACGATTATTGGCATAATCGCCGGGGCATAATCGCCCGCTCACACGAGCCCTCGGTACGCAGCCCGCGACTATGACACGCGATAGTGACCTGGGCACAATCGTCGGGCACTATCGCCTCGATTGTACTGCAGGTCGTGGACTCCTTGTGACTATGACACCGCGGGTGACCTGCTCGCTCTAAAAACTTCCATTTTTGACCCGAGTCAATTCTAACAAATCAACTAATTCCTAAAGCACCACAATACACGGATGGGGAAGTGAAATAAATGGATTATCCGAAAAAACAAACATCCTAAAACAATTGAATCAAGAAAATAATGACAAGGGTCGAAATAGGATACTTACGAAATTTGTGGTGTTACAATCCTCCCCTACTTGGGAATGATTTTCTCCTCGAAATCAAGCCTGAGTAAATAGGTGTGGATATCTTCTCTTCATATCCTCTTCGGCTTCCCAAGTCACGTTGGCACCCTGGTGGTGCTTCCACTGGACCTTAACCATCATGACTTCCTTGTGACGGAGCTTCTTAGATTTTCTCTCCAAAATACCATCAGGTTCCTCTACGCAACGGTTACCCTCGTCCACTCTAATTTTCGGTAGAGGGATGACACTTTCGTCTTCCGCCAAACATTTCCGCAGGTAACACACATGGAATATGTTATGGATCCCATTCATTTCGGGCGGAAGCTCCAATTGGTTATGGTGAAAGGTCCAAGAAATCGGGGACTCAACTTTCCTCTTTTTCCGAACCGAATGATCCCCTTCCAAGGCGATACTTTGAGCATTACATGATCGCCCACTTGGAATTCCACTGGTCGCCTCTTCTTGTCCGCGTAACTCTTTTGCCCGTCTTGGGCCGCTTTCAAGTGTTCCCGGATACCCTTGACCTTATATGCGGTCTCTTGAACAATTTCGGGTCCGAAAAATTGCTTCTCACCTGCCTCTATCCAACACACCGGACTCCGGGATTTTCGGCCATACAAGGCCTCGAAAAGAGCCTTGCCGATACTTGAGTGGTAACTGTTGTTGTAGGCGAACTCGACTAGAGGTAGATGAGAGTCCCAATTTCCGCGAAAATCGATGACACACGACCTTAGCATGTCTTCGAGAGTTTGGATGGTTCGCTCGCTTTGACCATCGGTTTGGGGTTGATAAGATGTGCTCAACTTTACCCTAGTCCCCAACTCTTTTTGAAGACCATCCCAAAAATTTGAAGTGAAACAACTATCGCGGTCTGATACGATGTGTAACACCCTCAAAATTTGGTAAGAGCAACTAATTAAAATATCGATAATACATCAATTAAAAGGTAAATCTCCAAAACAAAACCTCTATTTAATCTTAAACAAATTCAAACTCTCAAATAATACACGAAGACTAAATCCAGTCGGGTGCTACTTAATCCTAGAACACAAGTTGCTCTTCCCGAAACAAGTGCGGAAGACTTCACTAAGATAACCACCTCTCAAGCACACGACTTGCACTCCTCTATACACAGTGTCACTAGAGCTATTCCCAACCGGAACCTGTTGCACATGCCGACAAATAAAAAGGTTAGGCTAACGCCTAGTGAGTTCAAGAGTTTTCATCATGATTATAAAAACCATTAAACAGAAATAATGCAACTTAAATCATGATCCTTTAAAATGACTTGCTTTAAATGTGAGGACGACCCGTTTCCAATATTATGCAATTTATAAATGGACGCCTCAACGCCAAACGTTATTTCATGAAGTAATGCAATCCAACTTTACTCAAAATGTGAATAGAAATCAAACTCTCCATTTATGAAAATACGATTAAAACTTTGTATCCCCAAACACCCAAAACACGGGTGGGACATAATACTCAACCCGTAAATCAAGGATAATATCCATTTACACAAGACGCCACCGAAAACTTGGATAATAAAACTCAATATCCAAAAACAACACCTTTTGGTGACGGGGGATACCCGAATTCCATCGAATGTGGCGGGCACACAAAGTTAAGCCACGTATCAATGTTCTCGAGCTTCACATAAGACCATGGTTCCCCGTATACGGCTCCTCTGAGCTACCACCGCAAGACACCACTGATCCTAGTGTCTACTCGACCTCTAATGAGTGTCACAACCAAAGCCACAAGTCCCCGTATCCGGCTCATCCGAGCTACCACCGCAAGACTTAGCTTCGTATACGGCTCTGCAGAGCACCACAACAAGCTTACATAATCAACCACATGACTTGGGGACCACTCACTAGAATTCAAACGCGGACACTAAATTCCACGATGAGTAACCAGACTGGATTACAAACGAGCATCGAGTTCAACCACCCACGATATCTACCTCGAGCCCTCAATAAAGGTTACGCGGTCGTCGAGTTCAACCACCCACGATATCTACCTCGAGTCCTCCCACTGGCCATAACAATATCCAGTCCCAAAATGGGGATAAAGTCCCCACTAACCAACTGACTCGTATGCCTATGGATCCAATGCATTAAATTCTAAAACTTTACATGACTCAAAAGAATGGACTAACGCATTCAAAACATGTAACTCTCAAATAAGATGCAACTAAGTACACCATACGTCCAAGGCTCCTTAACGAGCTACCAAAAATGAACAAATGTTCCAAAGACTCAACCGAGTATAATCAAGCCCCAAAAGGCATAATGAACGTTTGGATAAAATACGAGAGCCAAGATGGTTACATAAACCAAATTATATATTTTCCCCAAAATCTTGTTCCTCAAAATCACCATTGGCCTTCGGCCCAAAACCCAAAAGATTTTCCATTTCTGAAAAGCTTTCCCAAAGTCGGGAATGACCCAAAATCAAAGGACTCACACCTTCATACTTTTTAAAATATCTCATTTCATGAATGATGCATAAAACCCAAAAACACTTAAAAGTGCATTTCTGAGCAAATACCTATTTATGCAATAAATCACCAAAACATGATCCTTTGTGACACATTTATCAAAATATCCCAAAAATCCCAAATGTGGTGTTTTACAAGGTTTAATAAGTTAAACACTTCAAATAATCAAAAGTTATCAAATAACCCAATAGTTGATAATTTCATGTAAAACACATAAATGCTTTAAAATAAACATTTTGGCATGTACAACGTTTTCACAAATCAACTTGAACTCACCTTGCTAGATTTAGGCTAAATCTAGATTTTACCCCACTTAGAGCTTCCTTGAAGAAACTTGAATCCATAAGCACGATTCTTCCAAAACCTAGATCCACACATTTCCAATCATAAATAATCATAATCAACCCCTTTAGAAATGTTCCCCAAACATTTACATGAACTTTTCATCTTATACCAAAAACCCTAATTTCCCATACTTGAAGAAGGAGAAGATTACCTCAACCAATAGATTGAATCACCAACCAAAACACTTGTAGATCTCCAAAACGAACCATAAGCTTCCAATCTTTAAATGGTGAAAGGTTTAGACGAAACCCCCAAGAACTTGGTGAAGAAGATGAAGATGAAGGTGGTTCAAGATCTCAATTAGATAGATGATGAAGATTCATGTGGTTTAAGGAGGAAAACCCTAGAAATGTTTTAAGGTTCGATTTTGGGTTTAGGGGCCAGTTTGGGAGAGAAGAGGGGAGACTGTTAGGGTTTGGTTGAGAAGAAAATGAGGTTTGATAGCTGAAAATCGCGTTTTAGATCTGACAGTGAGTGTCGCGGGTTATGCCGCGACCTTAAGTCGCGGCATTAGTCGCCCGTGTCTTCTCAAGTCGTGAGATTGGCCCTAAGTCTCGGCATAACTCGCGTAGTCTAATGTTCGTCCGGTTTTCCACCCGTTCACTGTTTTGGCCATAACTTCTTCGTTATAGCTTCGATTTTTCTCCGGAAAGAACCGTTGGACTCGTAATTGAATCCTTCACCCATTAAGACTATAAAACCTAGGATTCAAGTCCAAAAAATCAAATATCTTTTTTTCCCTTTAAAGCTACTGATTCAGTATTAACTTGAAATGATGCTTTTCAAAATTCGGGTTGTTACACGATGGACAAAGGCACATCGTGCCTTGAAACTATCTCGTCGATGTAAAGTTTGGCTAACTTGTCCATTGGAAGAGTTTCTCTCATGGCCAAAAAGCGCACTTGGTTAGACGATCCACCACCATCCATATGGTATCGTGCCCTCTAAGAGTCCTTGGCAGTTTAGTCACAAAATCCATGGTGATGTGTTCCCACTTCCATTCAGGAATTTCCAAGGATTGGAGGCTCCCGTATGGTCGTTGGTGCTCGGCTTTGACTTGAAGACAAGTCACACATCATTCCACGTAATTAGCCACGTCCAACTTCATGACGGGCCACCAATAGTTAAGCTTCAAATCTCGGTACATCTTCATACTTCCTGGGTGGATGGAATACTTAGATTTATGGCCGTCTTCAAGAAGTATTTCACGATTTCCTCCAATCTTGGGCACCCCACACTCACCCTTCAAAAAGCTTCACCCCTCGACTATCTTCGGTCAAAAGTAGATGTTGCTTCACCATCACCTCGCTTTTAAGATTTTCCTTCCGAAGATCTTCCACTTGCGATGTCTTAATCTTCTCGATCAGACCTGACACCAATTTGATGAGAGAGAGAGAGAAACATGTAGGTTACCACTATACTCTTTTCTACTTAGAGCATTCGCTACCACGTTTGCCTTACCAGGGTGATAAAGTAGCTCACAGTCATAGTCTTTTAGAAGTTCTAGCCATCTCCTCTGCCTCATATTTAACTCTTTCTGATCGAAGATATGTTGTAGGCTTTTGTGATCAGTATAGAGGGTGCACTTAGTACCATAGAGATAGTACCACCAAAGCTTTAGCGCAAAAACAACCGCTGCTAGCTCTAAGTCGTGGGTAGGGTAATTCTTCTCGTGAATCTTAAGCTGCCTCGATGCGTAAGCTATAACTTCCCCCGTTGCATCAAGAGGCAACCCAAACCCATTTTCGAGGCATCGCTAAAATCCACAAAATCCTCGTTTCCTTTGGGTAAGGACAGGATCGGCGCCTTGCATAACTTCTTCTGGAGAGTTCGGAAGGCTTCCTCTTGGGTATCTGTCCACACGAATTTCACATTCTTCTTGGTAAGAGCGGTCAAAGATGAGGCGATCTTTGAGAAATCTTGGATGAATCGCCGGTAATAACCCGCTAGACCCAAGAAGCTTCGAATCTCGGACGGACTCTTTGGAGGTTCCCAATTCATCATAGCTTCAATCTTCGAAGGGTCGACTTTCACTCCATCTCGAGTGACAATGTGCCCCAAGAACTGGACCTCCTTCAGCCAGAAATCGCACTTCGAGAACTTGGTCTTACAAAACCTTTCTCAAGAAGATCTTGGAGTTGTGACAACATCTCTTGTATCTCAGTAAGAGCCAATCGGTAGGGAGCACTAGCAATTGGAGCCGACCCAGAACAAGATCGATCCTGAATTCGACATGTCTCTCTGGTGACAAATCGAGCAAATCGTTTGGGAAAACGTCAGGGAATTCCTGAACTACTTTCACGTTTTCGAGTGCCTTCTTCTTGAGCTTGGCGTCCAATACGTAGGATAGGAATGAGGTACATCTCTTCACTAAGCACTTACGTGCCTTAGCCAGGAGGAACGAAAATTGCCGCTCTAACCACTGGGTTTCGCTAGGGTAAGCTATCATCACGAAGATCTCCGTCGCCTAACGGCCGACTACGAGTGTTCACCATGAAGGAGTAATGGCTGCCACACAAGCACGAGAAAGAGTAAGAGGAAGGTTCACAAAATAAAGCACGATAGAAACGTACTATTACATTTACCAATAATCATAACAACCGTAAAACAAGTACACTCACGTAAAACATCATCATAATAACGTTAGCTAAGTGAAATTATGAACACATAGTACGTAAGAGTTCCCGTTACCGTCACTACAACTCTCGATTAGCATAATTTACGTAGACTCTGAAACCAACCCATCTTAAAAGTTCTACCTAATTCTCACAAATTATTGCTTAATAATCTCAGTCTAAGTCTAGACATCTTACATTCATGCCTAGTTCACTTAAACTAGAACTCTGATACCAACTTGTAACGTCCTAAATTTTGGAACTTGTAAAAACATAAATTTTCACAATATCACGCTTATAATATGAAGAGAAACAACCTGGCACATTTGTATAAAAATCGAGTTTCGCAAATGACATCATCCCAATACAATTTGGGGAAAATATAAGCGTTTACAATTTCCAATGAATGAAAAGAGGATCGACGACCTACTTAATCTAAACAATCTATTTTAGATTATAATTGGGTGTCGTCATCTATTTCCAAAATATCGACAAGTGATTATGTACGCTCTATATCTCGTCATATGCTATGTCCCAAAAAGTCGGCTCGACACTCCACTCATGACTTCGCCACCCCACCACTAACGGCACCTGGTATGAACACAAAAGTAAACAAGTGTTAGGCTTGTAGCCTACTGAGTACATACAAGATATATATGTAATAAGGTATAATATTTCGGTGAACAATCTATAATAAATAGAGTGACAAAAGTAGGCCGCAACCCATGTGGAGCATTTAGTTGGAATGGTTATTTACCGGTATCAACTCTATTCATGAATCTTTAGCCGTTAGAACATCAACTCTATTCATAAATCATTAGTTCAATGTAAATATGGGTTCAACTCTATTCATGAATCTTTACCCCAAAGAGTCACCAAGTTCAACCCTATTCATAGATCTTTACCTTGGACCTCACCATTCCCACATAATATAAATGTATGACATTTTGTTATCATACCTTTGTCAATCAAACCCATCATAATATGTATAATAGCATTATCTCATTACAAGACAATTTATATTATCCTAATAATATCATATTCACATCAGTTAGGTCTCACTCAAAATGTATGACACATTCTCCTAAGATTTCATAGGTACCATTACCAACAATAAGAAATACGCATAAACACTTAATCCTCTTCTTAAATCATGATTTGAAGTAGATTACATCCTCTATTCAAATCTCTATAATCCAAAATAAATGTAAGACACTAACATTTAGGTGCCTACACATATTATAATCACATAGTTTAAGAAATGGTTAAAATATCAAAACCCTAAAATTTAACCTTGGTAGTTCAAGAACACAAAAGTAGAAAGTTGTGATGATATGAAATTAAGCAAGAAAAGGTTTTCATGTAAACATTTAATCATGTATTGTGAAAGATGGACTCACAAAAAGGGATTTTGATGAAAACCCCTAAAACCCTAGATCTCCTTCTTGATACTTGAAAGAGAAGATGATGGATGATAACCCTAGCTTTAGATCTTGATACAGATGCTTACAAATTGCAATAAATAAGTGAAATGATGCTTTGGGAACCCTAGAATTCGGCTCATCAATGAGGAGGGAGAGTTTAAAAAGAAATCAACGAGATAGGTGAGAAGTAAATGAGGAACAGATTCAAGATCGAGTTTTTAACCCGTCAGCCCCTTCGCGCTATATTGACCAGCGATTATGCCCATGGCGTAATCGTCGGGGCATATCGCCCGCTCACACGAGCCCTCGGTACGCAACCCGCGACTATGACACGCGATAGTGACCTGGGCACAATCGTCGGGCACTATCGCCTCGATTGTACCACAAGTCGTGGACTCCTCGCGACTATGACACCATGAGAATGCTAAGGGCATTCTCGCCTGGCATTCTTGCCGGGTGACCTGCTCGCTCCAAAAACTTCCATTTTTGACCCAAGTCAATTCTAACAAATCAACTAATTCCTAAAGCACCACAATATACGAGTGGGGAAGTGAAATAAATGGATTATCTGAAAAAACAATCATCCTAAAACAATTGAATCAAGAAAATAATGACAATGGTCGAAATAGGATACTTACGAAATTTGGGGTGTTACAGACGAAGAGGATGAAGAGGATGTGGTTATCATCGAAGCATCTGCCAGTGAGGAAGAGGATGACGAAGAAGATGAAGAGGATGGCGACATTGATGAAGCTAATCCGAGTAAGTTTCTTCAAATAAAGCATAGGTCGTTTAGTCGTAGGACGTTTGCCCTTCTGCTTTTATGTGGGGTCTGGCCGGAGTTGTCACCCACTGATCGCAAGAATTCTATGGTGTGTAGTTACGAGACATTACCCACTGGTTGTAAGATCACATTGGGTTTAGTCGTAGGACGTCACCTCTTGGTCTCTTTATAAGGTCTAGTCTTCTGGGACGTCACCTACTGGTCGTAAGATCACGTTGGATTTTAGTCGTAAGACGTCACCTCTCGATCTCTTGTAGGGTCTAATCGTTTGGGACGTCACCTACTGGATGGATTGGCGTAAGGTCTAGTCATGAGATGTCACTTACTGAGTTGTTTATGATATTTACATGTAGGAAATTCAATCCCGTCGGGACAGGCGATGGATCCCTCGAGGAGGGAAACGATGGCTCAACAGGCTCAGCAGGATCGGGCGTTAAATAGAAGGGCCCTCTGGACATCTAGGTCGGGGGCTAAAAAGACTAAGACGGTTCCGAGGGAACAGTCTTTGACGTGCGATGACCCTAAAGTCTTCGTTACGGAGGAGGCGATGGCGCCACCAGTTGTGGAGACCACGTCGGGTTCTCCGGTCCCACCGCTGGGGGCGGGGGTCTCTTCGTCAAGAGACAAGGGAAAGGGTCCTTAGATGGATGAGGACCCAAGCATGATGCCGGTAAATTTCAAGCTACCGGCTGACTTTATGTCGTCCGATCGTTTGGATAAGAAAGAGTTGTTCCCTCACATGAACAAGTTCTACCTACCGACCTTTCACGAGCGGTCCAGGGATCTCGCGATTGAGGACGTGGAGGATAACTTTACGGGGCTCTCCTTCTCGATAAGAAACCTTTTGGTTTTCCTTTGGTTTAAGATTCGTTCGTTCTAACTCTCGTCATGTCTTTTTACAGGCATTCCAGGCATCCTTTGCTCTCCACTCACGTCTTAACGATGTGAATACGTTGGTCTCTCAGTCTTTCAATCTGGAGAAGAGAGCCTCTACCAAGGCTAGGGCGGAGGACGAGAAAAGAGAGGAAGTTTCCCTTCGTCTTCACGAAGCCCTCGGCAAGATGGAGGTTGTCGAACGTGAGAAGACGGAGCTTCAGGGTCGCTTGGAGGAAGCCCTAGCCCAGGCCTCCACGGATCAAGAGGAGCTGCATGTGACCAAGGGGGATCTCGGCTGTGAATGCAAAAGAAGTCGATGACCTCAGGTCAGAGAGGGACGCGGCTCAAGAGCAGGTCGCAACTCTTGAGGAGAGGGTGGCATCCGTTGAGGCGTTTACTCGACTTAAGACGCGTGCGGCCTTGGTCAGGCGTCGCCAGATGGGAGAAGATCCTTTGGATGTAATAGAAGGTGAGCTACCCTTCTTCTTGGAGTCCGTTGGACCCGAGGAAGACCCTGAATCTAAGGACGAGCGTGAGCGTGAATTGATGGATGAGGCTCCTCAAGGTAGCGATATCGGGGTCGCGGCTCAGCAGGTGTAGGAGCAACTAGCGGCTCCTTAGTTTAGGTCTTTTGTAGTTTTTGTTTTTTGAATCGGGCGACCGTTGGTGGTCGCACCATCTTTTGTAATCCTTTCAATTAATACAAGGATTTTTGATCAAACTGAATTCTCGCAACTTTACTTTGAAGCCCGAAAATCCGGACCGGTTCATGTTTTTGGAGGATTTTCCGGCCCGGCTCGAGCCCGGTTCATGGCCCGGTTTTTGGCTCGGCCCGGCCCAATCCGTACTTTAAAAAAAAAAGAGACGTTATGTTACCGTTTATATACGTTTTTTTGACCTTTTTTTGTATTTTTTATCCACCCAAACCCCTATAAATACTTGTATTGTAAGTTTGTAACTTAAAATTATATATACAACGTATTTTTAAAGTGTATTTTAGTGATTTATTATAAATAAAACGTATTTTTAAAGTGTATTTTAGTGATCCAATCCAATTTTTATTTTTTAAAGCTTAGTAATTAATTATTATATAAAGAAATTATTTTTTTTTCAAAAAATACGGAAAAATGCCCGGCCCGATCACGACCCGGTTTTGGGCCGGACCCAACCCGGTTTTCCTATAACTGGTTTTTTCCAACACTAAACGGGCCACACATATTCGGGTGAAACCCGGCCCGGCCCGGTCTAAAGCCCGATTGGCCCGGTTTTTGGGTTTACTGTTTGGGCCCGAAGCCCGATTTTTGGCCATCACTACCCTTAACCATTAAGAGCCCTGATTTCATTTTGAACAATTAGCAAACAATCATATTTCATTTTACACTATATCATAAAAACCTCTTAATCATTCAGACTACTTAATCATTCTACACTAAACCATTCAGCAACTGCCAAATAGCCCCTAAGTCAGTAATGGATGTAAGAAGATAATCGTAAGAAAATATGAAACAGGTTTAAAAGAAATACTTCCTTAAATCTACCGCATTCCAACTTCGAGGGATGTCACGACCGTCGATGGTTTGTAAATGATAGGCTCCTTTTCCAACAACTTCGGTTATTCGGTACAGACCTTCCCATTTGATGGATAGCTTACCTGAACTTGGTTTTTAAGTGTTTTAAAACACACGTCGTAATACATAATCACCTTCTTGAAAAATCTTGGTCTTGACATTCTTATTGAAATGTCGTTCGACCAATTGTTTTTGTGAAGTCATTTTGATTAATGCCGACTCCCGTAATTCTTCCAATGCGTCAAGGTCGTAACTTAGGTCGACTAAGTTGTGATCGACCGACGTGTGTCGTGAGGTCGGAATTTGAGTCTTGACAGGCAAGACTGATTCGCAACCATAGACCAGAGAGAAAGGAGTTTGTCCTGTAGATGTACGAGGTGTCGAACGATTGGCCCAAAGAACTGTCTAAAGTTTTTCCACCCACTTGCCTTTTGTTGCCTTGAGTCTTTTCGTGATCGAATTGATTATCGTTTTGTTACTCGACTCAACAAGTCCATTTGATTGAGGATACCGGGGTGTTGAAGTCGTTAGTTTGATATTACGATCTTCATAGAACTGCTAGGTTCTATTGCTTATGAACTGCGACTTGTTATCACATACGATCTCGGATGGGATTCCGAATCTGCAAATGATGTTATTCTAGATAAATGAGATGAATTCTCTGTCCCGGACTTGGGAGAAAACAGTCGCTTCTATCCATTTTGAAAAATAATCCGTAAGGACTAGAAGGAATACCTTTTGCCCAGGGGCCGGAGGTAACTTGCCGACAATATCCATTCCCCATCGCATGAAGGGCCATGGAGTTAGAGTCGAGTGCAAGGGTTCATAAGGTTTATGTGACATACCTGAATTTCGTTGACATGCGTCGCAACTTTGGATGTATCTCATTGCGTCTTGTCGTAAAGTTGTCTAATAGTATCCTTGTTGAGAGATACGATTTGCCAAGCTGCGACTTCCCTAATGATTACCGCACTCACCATCATGCATTTCTTGCAAAATTCTTTGGACTTGACTCTTATTGGTAACACATCGTAAGTTTAGTCCTGTCGATGATCATCTGTAGAGTTGTCCACTAATCATAATGTATCTGGATGCCTTAAATCTGATTTTTCCGGCTTCCATTTTGTCTTCAGAAAGTTGGTTGTTTGTTAGAAATCTTCTGATATCACTCGACCAGTTGTCTTCCTCTTCAATCATTTGGACGTCGCTTTCGTTTTCGATGGACGGTGTCGCCAGATGAATTATTGGGACAACGTCAAATGGAGACTGTCCAAGTGCTGACCCAAGGTTAGCTAATGCGTCATCTTGGGTATTTTGATCCCTTGGGATCTGTGAAATAGAAAAATCTTGAAATTATTCGGACTTGGCTTTGGCTATTTTGAGATAAGCCGTCATTTTAGAGTCTTTAGCTGCGAATTCCCCATTCATTTGGTTCACGACTAGGAGTGAATCGCTTTTGACGTGAAGTCTTGTTGCCCCCAGGTCGTGAGCCATATTCATTCCTGTGATCAAAGCTTCGTATTCAGCCTCATTGTTTGTAGCCCTGAAATCGCATCGTATGGAGTACACCATCTTTCTCCCATGTGGAGACTTGAGGACTACGCCAAGACCTGCCCCGCGGGTGTTGGATGATCCATTGACGTGTAAAGTCCAGATTGCGTCGTCGAGAGTTGCCATAGGTTCCGTCGGTACATCTAATTTTGGGCTAAAGTCTGCAACGAAGTCGGCTAATGCTTGCGATTTCATTGTGGTCCTGGGTTTGTATTCAATGTCGTAACTACTAAGGTAGATACTCCACTTTGCCAATCGACCTGTCAACTCAGGTTTCCTCAAGACAGACTTAAGAGGAAATATAGTCATGACAGTTATAGGATGTGATTCGAAATAATGACGTAACTTTTTTAGTGTTGTTATTAAAGCCAACAAAAGTTTTTCCATAGAGGAATACCTGGTTTCGGTGTTGAGAAGTGATTTACTTACGTAATATATTGGACGTTGCTGTTTTTCATCTTCTCGGGTCAGGACGACACTTACAGCGTTTGAGCTGACGGCTAGATAAAGCTGGAGGACCTCATGGTCCTCAGGTTTTGACAGTAGGGGTTGATACGCCATATACTTCTTAAGCTCTTGGAGCACGTTCTCATGGTCGTTCGTCCATTCGAACCCCGTGTTTTTTCTCAAGACATTGTAGAATAAGTAGCATTTATCTGAAAATCGAGAGATAAACCTGTTCAACGTCGTGACTCGTCCAGTAAGTCGCTAGACTTCTTTAAGGTTACGTGGGGACTTAATGTCCATGATCGCCTTTATTTGGTCGGGATTGGCCTCGATCCCTCGACGGGTGACCATGTATCCCAAGAATTTTCTTGCGCTCACTCCGAAGGAGCATTTTGTTGGATTGAACTTCATGTGATACTTTTTAAGAATATCGAACGACTGCCTCAAGTGATCGATATGATCGATTGCCTGTTTTTATTTGACCAACATGTCGTCGATGTATACTTCCATAGTGTCGCCAAGACGCTCTTTGAACATCCTGTTGACCGGTCGCTGGTATGTTGATCCCGCATTCTTAAGACCAAAAGGCATGACCTTATAACAGTAGATCCCTTTGTCTATCATGAATGTTGTCTTCTCTTGATCGTCACGATGCATCAGGATTTGATTATATCCCGAATATGCGTCCATGAATGTGAGTAGCTCGTGACCATCAGTTGCGTCGACCATGGCGTCAATGTGGGGTAATGGGAATGGGTCTTTAGGACAAGCCTTGTTAAGATCTGTGAAGTTTATGCAGACCCTCCATTTCCCTTTTTTCTTTTGCACGACTACGACGTTGGCCATCCAGTCGGGATATTTCACTTCCCTGATCTTTCCTGTCTTGAGCAAGTTATCAACTTTGTCGTTGATTACTTTGTTGCATTCTGGAGCGAACTTACAACACTTCTGTTTAATAGGTTTAAACGAAGGATCGACGTTGAGATGAGAGATGACCTCCGGTCGATGTTGACCATGTCTTCATGCGCCCAAGCGAAAAAATCGACATATTCCTGCAAGAAAGAAATTAACGATTTCTTTAAGGTAGGGTCGAAGGACGTACCAATGTAAACTACTCTGTCAGGTTTCCTCTGATCCAGGACAACTTCTTCTAGTCGACAGTCGTCGACAGTTTCAGGATCTTCCTGTTTCTATAATTGCTAGATGTTTTGCTTTCTAGGCTTCATCGAAACTTTATAGCACTCGCAAGCAATCTTTTGCTCACTCTTGACTTCCTGGACGCCCCAAGCTATTGGAAACTTGACCATCTAATGATATGTCGAGGGCACAACCTTCATGTCGTGAATCCAAGGTCACCCTAGGATAACGTTGAACTTGGTATGCTTGTTGACCCCTTTAGTGAATATTGGGAAAATGATTTCCCCGATGGTGTTAGCCATGTCGCCATTTAAGCCCACAAGGACAGTCGAACGTCGTACGATTTCTGACTTGTCAATTCCCATAGCCTTGATTGTGCTAAGGAATATGATATTGGCAGAACTCCCTCCGTTGACCAGGATCCGCTTGGTCGAGCAATTTCCAATCGTAAGCTGAATGATCAGGCCATCGTGATGTTTCTGCCATTGCTCACCGAGATCCTCCTAATCGAAAGCGATGAACATGGCTTCCAACTCCATCTCGTGTTTTGTTCGTGAGGATCGTGAGACAGGGAGTTCTTCAGGTCCTCGACTAGCATGTCGCTTAGTTGCCGAGTAGGTTAAACCATAGATGTCAGAACCTCCAGTCATGCAATTAACGACCTTAGCATGTTCGGGCGAAGCTGGTCGTACGTTTGTGCCTAACAAATCTTGCAGGTGGCCTTTTGGTACGAGCCAAGCCAATTCTCGTTGTAAGGCGATGCAGCCGTCCGTCACGTGGCCATGGTCGCTATGAAAGTCACACCATTTGGATTTGTCTTTCTTAGCGTTGTCATTTTCACTCTTTGGAGGCCATTTGACATTGGTTTGGACATTCTTTAGAGCTTCAACCACCTCTTTAGATGTTCATTTGAATCCGTAAGATGAAATCTTAGGATACTGGGGGAACTTGTTTGCTGGAGTACTTTCTTCTTATCAAATCTCACGTTCGAGATCTATTTGGACGTCTCAACCTTGGAAGTCGATCTAGCCTTGAAGTCCGGTTTCTTGACGCTCAATGTTTTCCTGCCATTGGAGTGTTTGCGACGGAAGGCCGCGTCATCCTCGACCCGCATATAAGCCATTGTCTGAGCTCGAACGTCTTCGAAATTTCCCGACGGATATTTTGTCAGATCCATATATAGGTCTGAACTGTCGTCGAGACCTCGCTTGTAAGTCTCGATCGCAGTACGGATGTTACAATTTCGTACGTTGATCATCTTAGAATTGAAGAGATTGAAGTAGTTTCAAACTGATTCACCTGTCTTCTGAGTGATGTAATAGAGATCGTTGGTGTGCTTTTCCATCTTACGATTACTAGCAAACTACTAAAAGAATTGGTTGACTAGTTATGCGAAACTGCCAATGGACTTGGGTCGCAGGTTAATCAACCATTGAAGTGCAACACCTGTGAGAGTCGCACTAAAGCTCTTGCACATGCGGACCTCTTGATACTGATGGGTATTGACACAGTCCACATCAACTGTTTATACTGTGCGATATGCTCGTTCGGATCACTGATTCCAAAATACTTCGGAGTGAACGTCGGGATGTTGTACCTTTTTGGGACGTCGACCATGGCGATTTCGTCAATGAAGGGTGATGCTTGAAACCAGTCTTTGGTTCAACATCCACAGCTACAACAACTCCTGGAAGCTTTGCAAGTAATGACAACATCTTTTCATTATGTTCTTCTAACTGCTTCAATCATCGTAGGACAGGATCATCTAGATGGAATCCATTGCTGGTAAGGAGCGAGACTGGCACGAATCCAGAGACTTGAGATATTACACCTGCATTAGGAAAAAACCCATTGCGCTGCGATGTCTCTCCAGCGTCGCCATTGATTGGTGCGTGCTTGTGGGGCACGAACATTGATGGAAACGCTGTTGTTGTGGGGCACGAAAAAGGTGGTCTTGGACCATACTGAGGCCCAAACTGGCGTCCCACGTTTTGATTCCTCACTGTTGAGAGTTCTTCAGCTGCTCTGCGATTTTGCACATCTAGAGCGTTAATACGGTTGCGAGGAGCATCAAGTTCCATACGCATTTGAGCAATGATTCGGACTTGAGTTCCCTGAGCTTCCATGATCCTGCTAGTCAAAAAAGCTGCATTAAAACTGTTAGTAAGAAACACTATTTGTCGAGGATTTTACTCTAGTTGGGGCCCCACGATGGCGCCAAACTGTTAATGCCAAAAATAGTCCAAAGAAGATCTAAGGTCGGTGTGGATCTTTAATAACTAAAGTAAGCGATCGATCGACAAATCGTACGACTGAGAATAAAAGTAAATGAAAGACAAAGAATTTGGTGACGCGGAAAACCCTGTCGAGGGTAAAAATCGTGGAAAGTAGCAGAGATCGTCAAGTGCACTATGGACCTCAAACAGGGACTTCGTCCTTTAGAATGAGTGATCAAAATTATAAATAACAATATTACAATGAAAAGCAAATAAATCGTGCGTTTATGTTGTTCGTCGTGCGATGGAACACTTTGTCGAGAGTTCTTGCTTAAAAGAAGCTTAGTGGAGTGTTATTGAGCACTGTGTAGGTATGATGAGTTTAGATGTCTCGAATGGTTCTTCAGGCCTTGTATATATAGCTTTTGATCTTCATAAATGTACATTAAATGCCCAACGGTCTTGATAATGATTGACATTGATGGAGCTCGTCCGTTATATCCGTCTGCCATTATGTGCTTTAAAACATGTAATGAATGATTCATAAAGAAAAAACAATACGTATGTAATAAATGATAAGTAATCGTTAGTTACGTTACAAAGGTCGTAAGATATAAGCTTATCGAGAGGTTCCTTCTAGTCGTGGATGTAAGAAGCTCTCGACTGTCGTCATGAGAGACAACTATGACTCTCGATGTGAGTGATCGTCAGGAACTTATCTTAATACAAGAATGATCCTTAGTTAGGAGACGTTTGGTTTTCTTGCGTCGATCGTGACTTGTGAAATTTTACCCAAACAGTTACCGTTCTCGTTTGATTCTCCCTCTATATCGATATGGGTATAAAATTAAAATATTAATTTTTAGATAAATTTACCTTTAAAAATAAGGGTAATCCATTTTTAATTATAAAAACGAATAGAATTGTTGTGTAAATTTTTAAAACTAAAGTCGTTCATTTGAGAAGAGTAATATTTTTTTTGAGACCCTTAAAACTTGCATTCCTATTGTTTATGAAAGGTCCAGAGACCTCAGACCACCGTGTTCCCGCGGGAGATCCAACAAAATGGCAATTATATTTTAGATAATTTAGCTTTAAAAATAAGGGGTAATACATTTTTATTATAAAAATGAATATTATTTTATTTTTTATTTTTTATTTTTTATTTTTTGAAAAGGGTATCCTGGGTCTATGGCTCAGACTAATCCCTTGCAAATAGGACCTTTGGCACAGCTTCTAAAGCGTTCAACCATGAGTTTATCCTCAGTGGTAAAAAAAAAATGAATATTATTGTTGGGTGAATTTTCAAAAACTAAAGTCCATTCTTTTGAGAAGGGTAATATTAATTTTTTAAGACCCTTAAAACTTGCATTCTTTATTGTTGAAGAAATGGCAGGAAAAAAAATCAAATTTTATTGAAAAACGTAAGAACATTTTATAAATATGTTAGTGGATATTAGTATTAAATGTTAACATAAGTTACGATAAGTTAAAGTAAATCAACATGAAATGTTGTCTAATACCAATTTTAATAAACTATAATTATATTTATCTTTAAGTTTTAAATTTAATGTAACATTTTTATTTAATGAAATTTATTTATTGATAATTTAATTTGGAATTAAATATGAATTATAACGTCGTTAAAATAAATGATAAATTTAATAAATATAAGTTATTGTGAAAATAAAAAAATATAAGGATATAATTTATAAAGTTAATAAATATAATAGTATTATTAAAAATATATGTAATCAAAATAGAAAAGAATATACTTGAAATATATTTTTAGAGTAGAAAAAATAGAGTAATACATTAGAGAAGACATAACACATTCTTTAAATAAGAATATTATAAAAATTAGGATATTTTATATTTAATATTGATTTATACTTAATGATCTAATAATATATAGTGTCTTTGAAAAATTAAGAGTTTTTTAAGAATTAAAACTAAAAGGTTTTATAATATAGTATAGATATATAGGATAAATCAAACTAAAACAATAAACATGTGACAATCTTGGAAATCAATTTTTGTTTCATATAAGAAATGACATGTGTAAACTTCAAATAGTATTGTTTCATGTATTAAGTGTTTAGAATTGTTGTACTTGTGAAGAAAAAAAGACGAAAATACAATTTATATACGAAACGCAAGCATATATATACACATACAAGAAAAAGAAAACAGGAAGTTTAAAATCAAACAAATTTCATAAAATTATAATATATTTATCATGATTTTAAATTAGGAGATGTTAAGTTTATTCATTATAATCATTATTTTAAATTAGAAAACATAATAAAATCATATATTCATTAGACTTGATGAACGACTAAGATTGATTTGCATAGTTTGTACAAATTGCTTGGGTTGCAAAAGAAACGCACCCTATATATATATATTGACATTTGAACCATAAGTAATATTCTAAACGATTTCCTCATATGATAAAAAACAAAAAAGAATATGGTGGTGATTGGACCACCCTTCCCATCATTTAAATCCATTTCTTTTTAACCGTCAGCATATGCAAAACCCAACAAAACGAGATGCAGTATGCAACAGCATGCAAAAACCATGGTTGGCTCCAAGGATGGACCTATGCATTCAACTTATTTTTATAATTACTTTTTTTTTATTTAATAAAAAAGTGCATCCCTTAAATTTTCATGATATTAAAAAATACAAAATCAAAATAATGAAAAAAATCAAAAAAGTCTCTTAAAATCAATAAAAAAAAATTCCTCAATATCAATAAAAAAAACTTTCAAATTAATTAACTAAAAAACTTAAGAAAATCCTTCGACAAAGTGTAATTTGGTTAACATATGTGATAACTTTACGAGCCTTTTATTCATCTTAAAAATTTTACTCACTCTGACAAAAATTGTTAGTCTACCAAAAAAAAAAAAAAAAAAAAAAATATTTATCTTCAAATATTTATGTTAAAGAACACATTGAATTTTCACCAGTTTTGTTTTTTCCTCTTGTCATCATAATTTAGACCCCACTTTGTTTTTTCCAACACGGATACAGAAACACCTCAGCTCTGCACCGACCTTTCACACTTGTCATGCATGGGAATTCTCCAACATTAACGACGATAACTTCCATCTCTTATCTATTACATGAAAAACCGTTGATGGAATTTGTTTATTTTATAGTAATATGATTTTTTTCCTACCAAAATACGTTCATTAATTTTCTGTGTTCGTGAAATTTGGCGTCTTTTTTTGGTGAATTTGGAAATAAATGTTCATATGTTAAAGATAAGAACTTAATTTATCTCGTTTATTTATTTATTATTGTTTGGGTAAAATTTCACAAGTCACGACCGATGCAAAAAAACCAAACGCTTCCAATCTTAAGACAACTCTTGTATTAAGAGAAGGTCCTGAAGACCACGTACATTGAGGACTCTGGTCGCCACTTATGGCGATGGTCACAAATTTCTTACGACTTTCGCAGGATATCTGTCGATTATAACTCATTTATTATTAACGAATGTTTTCTCTATGTTTATTTATTTCAGGTTAATACACATTTATGGACAAGCGTGCTTTTGAAGCATAATAATCAGGGGTTCATAATCCTTGGCAAAGGATTGGGTGTTTAGAACCACATAGTGGTTGTTGGGTTTCAGTAGGAGAAGAGTCAGGTAAAGTCCTGCATTTGCAAAGGATTGAATTCGGCTCGAAGGAGGGTTTTCTTGTTAAGTGTTGTTTGAATGTTGCTCGACATTGTTTCTTGGTGGGAGGGGAGTGTTCTTAGCAGATTCAGAGTGTGTCGCCATAGAGATTGAGTAAAAAGAAGATGAGTTGTGTTAATGCCAAAAATCATCCAAAGGGAAACTTAAGATTGGTGTGGAGCTTTTAACAACTAAAGTAAGGATCAAGCAACAAATCATACGACAGAAACAAACGAAGAAAAGAAACAAGGATTTTGGTGACACGGAAAACCCCGTCGAGGGTAAAAACCGCGGACGATAACAGATATCGTCAAGTGCACTATGGACGTCAAACAGGGACATCGTCCTTTAGAAGGAGCGATCGAGAGTACAATTGACAATATTACAAATAAATTGAACAAATCATAATATTGCACTGTTCGTCGTGAAGTGTAGCACTTCGTCGAGAGTTCCTCACTGAGAGAAAAGAGCTTGAGAGCTTTTATGTATGCTTGAATGTTGTGTATCTTCGTTGTGCTCGAATGTCCCTTGAGCTCAGCATGGTTTGGATATATATAGCTTTGGATAACCATAAATGAGCATTTAATGTCCAAAGGTCGGTGTATTGAGTGATCTTGCTGATGTCTTTCCGTTATGACTGTTGCCCATTAACCTGAAATTAAGAATCATAATAGAAACGTACGTTTGATAGTAAATAAATCATAATCGTTAGTTATGTTATAATGGCCGTAAGATATTTTTAGTTGTCGAGAGATTCTATGATCGTGGGTCGTAAGAAACTTACGACCATCATCATAAGTGATGACTAGAGTTGTCGATGTATGTGTTCTTCAGGACCTTATCTTAGTACAAGAGTTGTCTTAAGATTGTAGACGTTCGGTTTTCTTGCGTCGGTCGTGATTTGTGAAATTTTACCCAAACAGTTTGCCCCCAAAATCTGAAAATTAGGCGGGAAGTCGACTTTTTGAATTTTGTAACTGAATACGACATATGTCGACTAATGACCGAATCGTTCTCTCGAAAACCGAAGCGATTGCGAGGGTAGCGTGCAGCTGTATAACGGTTATGATGTCATGGCGACGTGGGGCGCATGGGTCAGAAGTAGGTACAGGGGTCGTCCATCCATGGTAGCGCTCGAAAGGTCGATGAGATGTCAACCATCTGTCAACTCGACCTGACACCAAGTTTCATATAAATAGCGATCCTCGCTGGATCCTTTCCTTTTTACGCGATATTGAATTTCTAGAGAGAGAGAGAGAGAGAGAGAATGAGAGAGAGAGAGCATCATATTCTCAGTGAATCCTTGCTAAAATCTGCAAAAAGACACTGAATCCTTGCCTAAATCAAACTCGAGGTTAGAGCAATACTTAACGTACGATCCTTGTTTGGGTAAATTTTTAGAAGTCACGACCAACGCAAGAAACCAATCGTCTCCAATCTTAAGACTACTATTGTATTAAGATAAGGTCCTGAAGACTGCACGCATCGACGACCCTGATCGTCACTTATGACAATGGCCGTAAGTTCCTTACGTCCACGACCGAGAAATCTCTCGACAATCGAATATCTTACGATCTCAGTAACATAACTAACGATCATGACTCATTTATTACCAACGACCGTTCTCTTTTATGACTCATCATTGTAGGTTTGATGTACATTTATGGACAAACGGTCATAACGGAAAAGCATCATCAAGATCAATCATTAATAGTCCCAAACTATGTGCAAATCAAGATGAATCAACAAGAAATCAAACCAAATGTTCCATATTATTGAATATGAAATTCACAACTTTACAATCCGTATATAGTCTCTCTCTCAATATTTCTCTCATTAGAATCTGTTTTAATCAAAGAACCTAATGATTTTACTAACAAAAACCTATTTATACCTACATTATTACAAAGACAAACAAAATAAACTAAACTAATAAGGCTTGACTTTAGAAGACTTTAACTTTCTACTTTCACTTTTGCAAAGAGAGTTGACTTTGCTTTAAGAGGCTTTCACTTACGCTTTTGACTTTGTACCCAAACGATCTTAGATCCAACATTTATGTGTGAGTCCAAGATCAATGAATCCTAGAGAGAGAAAGTAGAGAGAGAGAGCAATAAGGCGCAAAGTATGATGTAATATTGAATGTGTGCGTGAAGGTTCTTACAAACAAACAAGACTAAAGGGACTTAAATACCCTTGGTCAATACTACACAGTATACGACAATAGACACAGTATTTGACCAAGCCTATAAATACAATGATTACTATAAAATCAGACTTAACAATCTCCCCCTTAGTAATCATTGGCGCTTTGGTCTTCAAAAATTCATCTTCTATATCAGCACGGACCATAAAAGCGACTTTACGAAGCAATCTGACTTTTAAAAGAAAAAATCTTCTCAGCATCTTTCAGTTTGATTTGTCTTTGCTGCCTTGACAAGTATGGACCAAAAACTTGTGCTCTAAATGACACACCTCTTTTGAATAACCTTGAATGAACTGTGGTAGTCGGAGCAGGAACAGCAAAAGAATTAGTTGAAGCTGATAGAATAGAATCTTTGAGCGAATCTTGATCAGCAGATAAACATTTGAGTTCTTTGTCTCTTAAACATCTCCTTTAACTTCTCTTAATTCTCCCCCTCATGACCTTGATGATTTGGATCAACTTGGTCATGCAAATGTTGGAGACGAGACAGTTTAAGATCTGCAAAATCAAAGAAATGGAGAAAAATAGGAGAAACTTGTGCTACACACAGGTTGCGCAAAGCGAGGTTTGCGTTACACGTAGGTTGCGCAAAGCGAGGTTTGCGTTACACGCAGGTTGCGCAAAGCGAGGTTTGCATTACACGCAGGTTGCGCAAAGCGAGGCGACCAACTGATGGCGCAAAGCTGACTTAAACTAAAAAAATTTGAATCTTTTTAAGCTCTTTGACTCCCCCTACACAAATGCACTAGATATGACAATTCAAGTTAGCATTCATATAAAGAAAATCAGATACTCCCCCTTGAAAACATATATGATCATTTAGAAAAATCTCCTTTTTCACTCCCCCTTGAATAATGCTCAAACCCATTTAAAAAGATATGAGAACACAATGAATGTAAACATCAATGTAGAAAGAAAAATATACTGAATATGTATTTTGAAATGACTAAATATATAAAAATTTAAACAGAAACAAATGAAATTCTACTTAGTAAAATATCACAATAAAATCCATCAAATGAAATCAAATGTATGCATTTGGATACAGAAAAAAGTTTTATTGCATATCAAGTTAAGACATGTTCAGTTTCAAAAACCTTCATCAATCTATTCAGTGTGCTCGCATGTGAACTTCGATTAGCTTCAAGAAAATACAATTCTAAAAATATAATAGAGAACTTTGCATGTAATCACACTAAGCCATCAAAAATTCAAACTTTCACAAATTTACAGGTTTATTGCAACTCAGAAATTTATAACCAAGTATCATGAGATGTGTGCTCATTGGCATCTTTTAGCATTGTGCACTATGGCATCTTTACATGAGTGTGCTCTTTGGCATCTTTTAAGCGTGTGCACGTTTGGCATCTTTTTAATCAAAAAGTTTATTAAGTAAAGAACATGCCGTAAACGTAACTTTCTATCTGACCCTATTGCAAGATTTGGGTCAGTCGCTCCCAAACCAGTTGGCCTTAGGGGACTAGGTGTCAAGCACCCCTTGGAACTTACTTTCCCAGATCAGAAAGGCTACATCGACAAATCCTAAACCCATTCATACCAGTAGAACATGACTTTCGATCTGATTCTATAGAAGAATTTGGGTTCGATCACTCCCAGATCAAATGACCTTAGGGGACCAGATGACAAGCATCCCATAGAACTTACTTTCCCAAACCAGAAAGGTCACAGGTACAAACTTTTAAACTTAGAGATTTCTGATTTATAAGAGTTTAATAATCATCTCAAACACAAGGTTTTACGTCTAAGTGCTTAGCCCATATTTTCATTATGATCCGAAATTCCGACTTTTTAGGTTTTCTAAGCATTGTAAACTATAAATATTCCGAATCACACAACTTTAAAACAATATCAAAAGCTACAAACATGTTGCTGAATTTTCGACTTTTGTTAGAACTGAAATGTGAACATATAAAAACTTCAATATAAACAAATCAACTTGAAAATTTATCCTAGACACACATTTTATTCAAAAGAAAGAAAATTGTAAAACTTTTACTTTATAGAATAAAATTTGTAAAGGATTAAACTTTTAAAACAACATGCCGAATTTTTTTTTTTAAAATTTGATCGACATTGGGTTGAACAAATTCAGGGGTTGAATTGAAAAACTCAGATTCTTTTAAAACATTTAAGAAAACTGGAACAACATCATTATCAGATATAAATGCAGTGGAAATTAAGTAGATGTACTCACAGTTTCTCATTAGTTAGAAGCTATAAAGCATTGAATAACGAGTCCTAGACTGATATGTCTAGAAGTCATTGTCGTTGAAGCACGGGTTCTGAGCTGAAATACTCAGAAGCCATAATCTTGACATTGAGGTGCGGGTTTTGAACTGCTGTGTTCAAAAGCCATTCTTTCTCTTACTCCCCCTTAACATGATGTGCCTGCAACTTAGAATCAGATTTAGACTTGGGTACCCACTTGTATTTGGGCCCGTGAAAGTTAGTTGCAGTTCGTACGGGGAAATATTTATAATATTTGACATGAGAAGCACGAGAATGATGATCACAAGAATAGTAAGCATAGTCAACAGATGAATACAAAGCATAATCATTTGAACTAGAATCAGAAGAAGAATATGAGACATTTTTGGAAATTTGAAATATTTGCTTTATAGAATATTTTGAAACTTTATTACAATAAGCAAATGAATCACTTTTATAATATTTGTCTACATATCGAACTTCATCAGTCTGAGAATAAGTAGATGTCCGCTTTGCTTTCCAGATTTGCCTTGATCGAGCTCTCAAAGTCATATCTGTAAGAATTGAATCGGAAGAATTAGAACTGTCAGAAAGAACTTTATCTTGTTTCTTTGACTTCTTTGACCGTCTTCTTTTACACTTAGGTTTATAATATTGATCATTGAGCGTAAAAGAATCATCAAGAATTTTAGACGAAATATTTAAATCAGAAGAAATAATTTTATCTAAGCAACCAATCTGATCAACTAAAAAAATCTGAATTTACTTCGGAGTTTGAAGAATTTTGAGAAAAGATTTTAAAATTTGAAACTTCCTTTTTATTTTTCTTAGAATTAGAAGAAAGGTCAGAAATAGAAACTGAATCTTGTTTTTGAGAAAATAAATTTTCTTCAAGACTAGAAGTCATGAAAGAAAGAATAATATCAGATTCAATTTTTTAATAAGTCTGTTATTGGGAACAAAGATCTAATTGATTCTTTACGCAAGTCTGCTTCTGATTCTAAACTTCAAGTAGATTGTTTTGAAAAGAAGATTTCTGATTTTGAAGTTAAAATTTCTAAGTATGAGTATGAGCAGATAGAATATGCATTAACTGTCCATAAACTGCAGGTTGAGAACAAGCTTTTGAATAAGAAGGTAAATGGTTTGGAAGCCAAACTTTATGCAAGAGGCCAAACAGATCAAACTATCTTTCTTAATGCACCTAACGAAGAGGCTGATGTTAAGGAAAAATGGGGACTTGGTTTTCAAAACCCCCATTACTTAAAGAAAGCCATCAGAAAACAACCGGCACTTTATAATTTTGATTTTCTTGCTTGTGCTGGTAAACATACTCATTTAAAACCCAAATTTGTTACCAAATTATTAGAAGAAGATGAGGCCAAAGAAACTGAAAATAGAAAGAATGTAAAGAAAATGCAACTACCATTTAACTATGCAAAGTTAAATGATAGTTATCTTTCAGAAACACCAAAAGTTCTTTCAAATGACTATTTTGCTAGTTATTCTGTTTCTGAGATGAAGGCAAAACCCGCATCTGCAAAGGTTTATGTTCCTCCACTCATTCTTGAAAGCAAAATAGTTGAACTGGAAAATGTTTTATTTGATGAAAAACTTTTGGTTGATATTCAACTAAGTGTGTTTTCTACAGTATTAAAGAACACGGATTTTCAAACTAAATCTACAAAGTGTTTTAAAGTTTCTAAGGAACCTCAAACTTCAACTGATAACTTTGATGACTTATTTGAGTCTGCAAATGACTTTCTTAACTCTGATGGTGGGTGCATAGAAGAAATTGATATGTTTGACTTCAATGCTTCTCTTCCTGACCATTCTACTTGTCTTACACCTGAAAAAGTGTTACCAAGTGTTCTTAAAACTGATGAATCATCTATAGTTTCTGTGACTGCTGAATATTATTCTAAAGGTAAGAATCATAAGAAACAGCAATCACAGAAACGGATTAACACTGGTAAACCAAAGAAAACTCATTTTCAGAAATCTGATTTTCCTTATAAATCTAAATCTTTTGTTTCAGATTTAAGCAAGAAAAGGTCGAAAGCTCGAACCGAATGGCGACCAAAAAGGAAGGATGATGAGATAGCTGAATCAGTTTCTGATAATTCTTGTAATAGATCAGTTAGTAGTGATAATGATGTAGTTGATCAACTTGCTTGTCATAAACAAAACCTTGTAACTTCTTACAAGCGGTATTCAATAAAGCAATTGATTCAATTATCTCCTATTACTACTAAATCTTATCATTATCGGAGAAATGATTTTTCTTATTCTCATAATTCTACTGATTGGTTTGGATCTTATTATGTTTATTCTTCAAGATCAAATGTTTTTAAATATTTTCGAAGAAAAGGAGGATTCATTTTCAAATGGATACCAAAATCTTGTGCTAATCTGTTAGGACCCGTTTTTAAATGGGTACCTAAATCTATTGTTTCCTGATTTCTCTTGCAGACCCGACATATGTGGTAATTGGACAGTGGATGTTCCAAGCATATGACTGGGCAAAAAGCTTTATTGTCTAATTATACAGAGAAATTTAGTGGAAATGTAAGATTTGGAAACGATTAGCTTTCACCAATCTTAGGATATGGTGACATCATTCAAGACAACATAACGATAAGTGAGGTGAGTTATGTCGAAGGCTTGGGGCACAGCTTATTTAACATTGGTCAATTCTGCGATAAAGGATTAGAGGTCAACTTTAAATCTAAGAGTTGCTCGGTTCGTACTGAAGACGACACAGAACTCTTAGGTGGACATCGAAAGACAAACCTCTATACCATCAACCTGTCCAAAGTTCAGATTGACAATCAGGTATGTTTAATCACAAAAGCTTCACTGCAGCAAAGTTGGCTCTGGCATAGTCGTTTATCACACCTGGACTTTCGTTATATCAACAAGCTGGTTAGTGGAAAATTGGTAAAAGAACTTCCTGAGCTGAAATATGAAAAAGAACACTTATGCCCAGCTTGTGAAAAGGGTAAGATGAAGAGAGCCACACATAAACCGAAGCCTGAACCAAGCACTAGTTCTCCGTTAGAATTGTTACATAGGGATTTGTGTGGTCCAATGAGAACTCAGAGTTTGGGTGGAAAGAAATACGTGTTGGTTATTGTGGACGATTACTCAAGATACACGTGGGTCAAATTTCTTCGATCAAAAGATGAGACGCCGGAAGTTCTCATTAATTTCTTAAAGACGACCCAGGTGAAAATGCAGCGACAAGTCAAGTTTCTTCGAACTGACAATGACACAGAGTTCAAAAACAAGATTGTTGAAGAATATCTCGAATCGGTCGGGATATCACATCAGTACTCTGCTGCTCGTATGCCTGAACAAAATGGAGTAGTTGAAAGGCGAAATAGGACGCTAGTCGAGGCCGCTCGTACTATGCTCAGCCAATCCAATCTACCTCTATTTTTGTGGACAGAAGCTGTGTCAACTGCATGTCATACTCAAAATCGGTCCATAATAGACCACCGTTTTCAAAAGACTCCATATGAGCTGATCAACAACAGAACACCGACAATCAAGTATTTTCATGTATTTGGGTGTAAGTGTTTCGTGCTTAATAACAGGGAGAGTCTAAATAAATTCAGTGCTAAGGCGGACGAGGGTATCTTCATTGGTTATTCTTCAACATCGGCAGCATATCGTGTTTATCTGAAAAAGTCAAAAAATGTAGTCGAGAGCGTCAATGTAACATTTGATGAAGAAATGGCTTCTGAATAACTCAGTTCAGAACCCGTTATTACTGGAGTATTACCTTCTGGACAGATCAGTCCAGAACCTGTTTCTACAGAGAAAAATTCGGATAACGCTTCTACTTCAGTTTCACATTTATCTGATTTAGATTTGTTATTTGAATTCTTTTATGATGAGTTTCTAGGATCTAATGTATCTAAATCTGCTGTGACTGACAGGTCTGAAGACACAAGTTGCAATCATCCAGTCACTTCAGAAGTTTTAACTGAACTTGTATCCCCCGTTCAGTCAGAAACTCACATTCCAACATCTATTCCTACAGTTGAAGATATACAAGTAATTGCTGAGCCAGAAGTATCTATATCAGTTGGATGTGATACAATGTCTACTCAACAACCTGAATCTGTTGTTCCAACTGATACTTCTGCACCTGAAACTTCAAATGTAAACTCTCCTCTTATTATTCAAACTGAAGAGCCTGATAGTGGATTTTTAGATGATGATCATGTTCAAACTTCATCTACTCTACTCCCTCATGAGCATCGCTGGACCAAAGAACATCCATTACTTCAAGTAATTGGAGATCTCAACAAGCCTGTACAAACTAGGTCAGCGATTCTTAATCAATGTATGCATGACTCATTCCTCAGCAAGATAGAGCCCACACGAGTATCAGAGGCTCTTGCTGATTCGGACTGGGTATCTGCTATGCAAGAAGAGATCAATCAGTTTGAAGCCCTAAAGGTTTGGAGATTAGTTCCAAAACCAGAAGGTAAAACCGTGATAGGAACTAAATGGGTACTCAAGAATAAAAAGGATGAAGATGGTATCGTCATAAGAAACAAAGCTAGACTTGTTGCCAAAGGTTACCGACAAGAGGAAGGCATAGATTACGATGAGACGTATGCTCCAGTAGCTCGTATAGAGGCAATCCGCATGTTTCTAGCCTACGCAGCTCATAAGAATTTCACAGTCTTTCAGATGGATGTGAAAATAGCCTTTCTGAACGACATTCTTAAAGAGGAAGTATACGTGTCTCAACCAGAAGGGTTCGTCAATCCAGATAAGCCAGATCATGTTTATATCTTGGACAAAGCCCTATATAGTTTAAAACAAGCCCCTCGAGCATGGTATGATGTTTTATCTAAATTCTTGGTCAAGTCCGGTTTTTCCAAAGGTAAGGTTGATACCACTTTGTTCATCAAAAAGGAAAAAGCCGATATCATCCTTATTCAAATATATGTTGATGATATAATATTTGGCTCTATAAATCCTAAATATTGCAAAAACTTTTCTAACCTCATGGTGTCACGTTTTCAAATGAGTATGATGGGAGAGATGAATTTCTTTCTCGGATTACAAGTTAAATAGTTTTCAACGGGGATTTTTATTAATCAATCTAAGTACATTTTGGATATTCTTTGGAAGTTCAATATGGAAAATTGTAAACCAATTGGAACCCCGATGGCACCAGGTACTAAAATTAGCACTGATCCTTCGGGTAAAAGTGTTGATGTTAGGACTTATAGAGGTATGATAGGATCGTTAATGTATCTTACTTCAAGTAGGCCAGATATTATGTTTTCAACATGCTTATGTTCTAGATATCAGGCTGCTCCTAAAGAATCCCATTTGGCTGCTGTCAAAAGGATTTTTAGGTATCTGAAAGGGACTGCAGATCTTGGTCTGTGGTATCCTAAGGATACTGGTTTTCAACTGACTGCCTATTCAGATGCAGATCATGCAGGTTGCATGTTGGACAGAAAGAGCACTTCAGGTCACGTTCAATTTCTTGGAGACAAGCTCGTTAGCTAGGCATTAAAGAAACAATTATGCGTTTCCACATCGACTGCTGAAGCAGAGTATGTAGCTGATGCCAGTTGCTGCTCTCAAGTCCTGTGGATGCGAACACAGCTGCGAGACTATGGATTCAAGTTTGATAAAATTCCAATATATTGTGACTCGAAGAGTGCAATCGCGATATCTTCAAATCCTGTCCAGCATACGAAAACCAAACACATTGACGTCAGGTATCATTTTATAAAAGATAATGTAGAAAAAGGAACAATTGAACTTTATTTTGTAAAAACAGATTATCAACTTGCAGATTTATTTACCAAACCCTTATATGAAAAGAGATTTAATTTTCTTGTCTCTAAGCTTGGTATGTTAAATCTTAAGACATAATCGGTTGTTACCTAATAAAGTTATGTATTGTTATTTTTCATCATTTTTTTTATCTTTATGTCTGAACGATATCTGCACTTTAATTGTTTGCTCATGTTCTCAGGGGGAGTAAGAGAAGATTAAATATGAATCATTATTCTTTTGAGGGGGAGCATATCTAATTTCTGCATTTTTTCTTAATTGACAAAATTTTTGTAATGCATAATTTTAGGGGGAGCATATAATATCAAAAGGAGTAAGACTATGATTTCTGATTGCTTAAGATCAGAACTCGTACTTTCATACGTTTTATTGCTTTATGTTGTTTTATTTTCAATAAATTTTTGTGAATAAAATTTGTTTTGACTAGACTTTGAGACTTATGCAGAATGAGAGAAGCTGACACGATCATATCTTAATGACTTCAGCTGACTGACTTCATGAGAATTAAGATTGAGCGAAAAGGTAAATTTCTTATCTTAATCTCAAATGTATCTGAAAGAAGTACAACTTTCAGATATAGAAAACATGTTTTGAAATGTTCAAACCACTTCCCAATTCTTAAGCAGATTTTATAATTTGGAAGTGTGATTTTAAATGTTTTCATTTTATTTTTATGCTTAATTGATAAATAAACCGTGTGTTTCCAAAGATAAATACTTGCGTATTGTCTTTTCTACATACTTTCAAGTATTCACACATATCGGTTTAATTTTTGATCCAATTGTTCTTACCATGTCTCTAAATTGAAACAATTTTTCGATGGTAAGACACCCCGCTTGTACTTTAAAGAATTTTGAGCGATATTTTATTTCGAAACGTCATTTCGAGAATGTCTATATTTTTGTTTCGTATAGACAATATCCGTTATTCTTGACCATAAGCTTTGATTGTTATATCATTTCATTTCTGCTTATTTTCATACAATGTCAGATTTTCAAACAAGTCTCTTGCATTCATGTTCATTCATTCAATTTACTTGTTTGAAAATACTTCACTGTTTCAAAATGCTCATATCTTCATGATTATATCGTGTGAACATACATTTATCTGACATGTATTTTTGAGCTTTAACTATTAAAGTTAAATCATTATGAGCAACACGTTCTTTTAGGATCATACATGGGTTCTTTGTGCTAGGAATTAACTGAACTTCTATGAAATCAAGTTAACCAGTGATTTCTACCCAAGAAGTTAATCCATAGAGATTGAGTGTGAGGAGTCTAAAAGAAATGAGTGTGGGTGTGATGAGGTAAAACGGAAAAGAGAGTTTGGTTAGTAGTGAGCTTAATGATTAAAAGAAAGAGGGTGTGAGATCAGAGTAAAAGAATATCAAACTCTGCACCAACTACTTTCTGAGCCGGGCAGCCACATTACTAGCGTTTCACAATTCTTTGGTGAACGTTATTGAAACAGGAAACTAGCCCATGCCAACTCTTGATAAAACCCCACCATCTACTCATTTTTTTCTCAAAAAGAAAATGTTTCATATTTTCTGGGGACGCAACACATAATCTATCTGATTTTCATTTGGAAAATCTGGATATTGAAAAAGAAGGAAGTCTGCCCCACCTTCGCACTTCAATAATGCACATTGAGTCTGTGTTTATCTACTGTTGTCTCAGTGGTTTATACTATGTTAAGCCTTAAAAAGCAATCTTTCATGCTTAATTCTTTCTACACTTGCATGAACACACAAATAATTTGTTTCTTTGTCATAACATTCATAGAAATTGTCTTTGTGATGTTTCGATGATTGGATGGAAGCCCTGGGGGATTGAACATCAAAAAGCTCCTTTATATTGTGTATTCGTTACACACAGTGACTTTGTGTTACTGACAGGCATTTTAACTGATTCATCTGTTGATTCCGGAGTTACATGTTCTTATTTTGTCTGGATTTGCAAAGATCTAGATGAATACTTGGTTATGGATCACAGAATCATAGGCTCAATTTGACAAATCAGAATGGTTAAAGACATTTCTTGGGAGAAAAGTTTTGATGATATAGATGCTCAAATCATCAAAAAGGGGGAGATGGTATCAAGAAATGATAAAGTTTTGAGAGATGATTTTCAGAATTGTCCAAGTCATAATAGTTCAAAGTAAAGATTTGAAGATTTGAAGGAGATCAAATAATTTCTGAAGATTTGAGGAAATTTTCTTTGAAGATTATTTGCTAAAGCAATCCGAGCTGATTCTGAAGATAATTTCTTTCCAAAGTCTGAATGGATTTTATGAAAGTTTTAGGGAGATTGTTAATTGTTTGAAGACAAGTTTTGGAAAGAATACCATCAAAGAAAAATGGGAGATTTTACTGACAGAGCTTAAAAGTGAAGACTGAATTGCTAGATCTTTCAAAAGTGATCTTGAATCCAAAGGGGGAGATTGTTAGAGCATAAATCTGTTGGATACAAGATCAAGAATACTGAAAATCAAAGTTCAAGAAGTCAAAGCTGAGAAAGTCAACTCTCATTAAAGTCAAAGTCTTTTGTAATAAAAGTCAAAGTTGTTGTATGTGTATTTTGTTTTCTTGTATTTTAGTTATGGGTATAAATACCTCCTTATTTCCTTTGTAAGTAGGTACGTTAGAAGGAGTTGTATTCAGTAGTCTGTTTGAGAATCTGATAGAGAAATCTGAAGAGAGAGAGAGAGAGAGAGTTCTAGAGAGAGAAAGTTTGTAATCTTGGAATTTGAAGTGAAATCAAATAGGTAATTTGATTGAAATCTTGTTTGTTTGATTAATTGTGTTTAGGAACTAGAATTTGGGAATAACAAATTGTTTGTTTATTATATTAGTTAACTTAGTTTAAATATCTATTTTTAATAGATATTAGATCTAGTAACTTAGTTAGATAAAGTTAGTTATTTAGTTTAGTTAGTTTACATAATATCTAAAATAGATATTATGTTTATTTACATAATATCTAGTTTAGATATTATGTATGTTAGGTAGATTAGATATTAGGTATATCTCTAAAATCTCTCTATCAGATCAGATATTATCAAGAACACAAAAACACACACTGAAAGGTGAAAAAGAGAGAAAAACAGAGAACACACAAAATAGCTTGAATCGATCAACCTTGTAACCATTTGTTATAATCAATACAGGTTGGTAATCTTATTGTGTTGTTTAATCTAAAACTTGATATAAACATTGTGTTAGACCGACAATTGGTATCAGAGCCTGATTGAGATCAAATCATGTTTTTACAAAAACGACTCTGTGTTCTATTTGAAAAAGTGATTTCGAGTGTTAAGGTATTAAAATCGATCAGGTTATGATCGATTAGCATGCTAGATCGTGTTGTTGTTGTTTGATTTCACTATTAAGCTTTATTCGAGTTCCAATTTGTGTTTTATCGAGATCCAGTGGTCACATTCAGTTCTAGAAGTGTTTCTAGACATATTGGTAGAGTTTGGGTCTGTTAATCTTGGAAAAACAGGTTGAAAGGTCGAAATTATTGAAGTACAGACGAACTTGCGCAAACCAGAAGAAGAACACACACAAAGCCAACTTTGCGTACCTTACTTTGCGCATCTAACGTGATACACAAACTTCACTTTGCGCATCACGCCTGATACGCAAACCCTACTTTGCGCATCTCAAACAACACGCAAAGTCCACTTCTAGCATCCAACGGCTTACGCGAACCTCACTTTTCGCATCACACTTGGAACGTAAACCTCAAAGTACACTTCTCGTAACCTACAAGCAGCATTAAAGTCAAGTTTGCGCAACACTCTTGATACGCAAAATCAACTTTACGCAACAAGCGTGATACGCAAAGCCTACTTTGCGCACCTCAAACAATTTGCAAAGCTCAGTTTTCGCAACACTCTTGATCCGCAAAGCTCACTTCGCGCAACCCAAGGATACGCAAAGCTCAGTTCTCTCAGTTCAAGTGTTAATCTCTTCACGAAAAGATCAAGTCCAGTTTGCGTAACCCTCTCGAAATTCTAAGTTCACTTTGCGCATCTAACGAGATACGCAAACTTCAATTTGCGCATCCCGCTTGATACGCAAACCTCTCTTTGCTCCAATCCAGACTTAGAATTTTCATCAAAATGACATCCAGAGAAGCCCTTGCAATCGGAACTGACACCAAGCCACCGGTTCTCTTCAAAGGAGAATACGAACAGTGGAAGGATCGGTTTCTGAACTTTGTTGACAGACACAAGCTGGGTGATTTCATCAGGAAATCTATAGAAGAAGGGGTTATGAAACCAGTCATGACGACTCGTTTAGTTGGAACTGTGCCGTCTCAAGTTGAACTTAAGTTTCATGAGCTAGGAGATGATAACCTCAGAAGAGCCAAAGGCGACAGATTAGCTAAGTCATACATTTTACAAGGAATTCCAAACGAAATATATGTAAAGATTGACAGCTACAAGGCCTCCGTCAAAGAAATGTGGGATCAACTCAAAAAGATGATGCTGGGTTCGAAGGTTGGGAATCAGCTGAAAATCTCCAACTGCCTAAATAATTATGAAAAATTTAGAGGCAGGGTGGGAGAAACTTTAGAAGAAACCTATGACAGGTTTGTGACATTGCTGAACGAACTTAGCAAGAACAAAGTCCACAAATCTCAAATTGAGCTAAACGTCAAATTCCTGAGTATTCTACAACCGGAATGGAAAAGATTTGCAAGGCAGATGAAGCAGATCAAAGATTTGAATGAGATTCCACTTCATGAGGTGTATGAAACCCTCAGAAAAAATGAAAAAGAGGTGGATGAAATTCTAGATGAGAAGAGGCAGAGAGGAAAGACAATTGAAGACACAGTCGCTCTTGTAGTTAAGAAGAAGAAGAACAAGACGATTGTGTATGAATCAGAAGAAGATGAAGGTTATGCAAACTCTGACATGGATGAAAATGAACAATTGAAGCAAGCAATGATTCTGCTATCAAATGCTTTTCTGAAAAAGTTCTACACGAAGCCGAGTTCAAATAGTCAGAGATATTCTTCTGGACCCAACAACTATGCTCATAAAGAAAGAGTTGAAGGTAGTAGGTATGAAGGAAAGAGATTTGAAGGGAAAAGAACAGAGGAGAGGAAACCTGAAGAGAGAAGATATCAGTTTGAAGGAAAGAGATTAGAGAAGAGGAAACCAGAAGAGAGAAAGTTCAAATCTGAAGGATCCAGTCAGACAGAACCACCAACGTGCTACAACTGTGGAAAAACAGGTCACTTTGCCAAGGATTGCCGAAGATCAAAAGTCATAAACTTCGATTACTACAAGAACAAGATGCTTCTTGCAAATCAACAGGAGGCTGGCAAGGCACTGATGGCTGAGGATGAATACTGGTTGATCACTCAGATGATGAAGAAGAGGATGAAGAAAAAGATGAATCCGTCAACATGTACTTGATGGGAAAGATAGAGTCAGATGCTAAAGCTGATTCAGATAATGAAGAAGAGAAGATATGTAATTTATCATATTCAGATTTCATGAATAAAATGCATGCCATGAGTTTAAAACAAAAAGAGTTAGAATCTAATCTTGAGCAAGAAAATGGTGTCATAACTGACAAAAACCAATTGATACAGAAACTTAGCAATTAAATTGCTGAGAAGAAAATATTGGTTGAGATTTTAAATAAAGATAATGACACCAACGCAAAGGAAAAGACAATAATTCTTAAAGAGAATTCTGAACTCAAGTCTCAACTGCTAAAAAGTGGGATTGATTTATATGAGCTTACAAATTTGCATTCTTCTTGTACCAAAGAAACTTTTCTTTACTGGGTAAATTAAAAAGTTTGGAAGAGAAGTTATACAAAATAGGTCAAACTGAACAGACTATTCATCTGAACAGACCCAAAGAGGAAATAGAGAGATGGGGAATCAGCTATAAGAATCCTCACTGTCTACAAAAAGGGATGTCTGAAGTGCCAGGACTTTATGATCATCTTTCTATGCAACTAGCTCGCAGAATTCCTGAGTTTAAAACTTTCTGGACTAAACTATCTGAAAAGGATGAAGCCAACGAAACTGAAAAACGTTTGAAATCATCTAAAGTTCATCTTCCATTTTATTATGCGAAATTGAATAATAGTTATGATGAAAATCCAATATATCAAAAGAAGAAAACTCTTTCAAGTGATTTCTTTTAAAGTTATACTGAAAAGGAAATAGAGGCGAAGCCTATTCTAGGTAAACTATATGTCCCTCCTCTCGTTTTAGAAAGTAAAATTTCTGAACTCGAGAATTCTTTATCAGATGAATATTGTGCAAAAAGTTTTTTCAACTGTGTTTTCAAATTCTGTTATTTCTAAAGCTTCAAACTCTGAGGACATGTCTGGTCTAGCTAATAAAGAGCTTGATTTTCTGAACTCTAACGATGGTTTAGATGATTTTTCTGAACAATTTGATTTTAATGCAAAACTTCCTAACCATTCATCTTTTGTTAAGAAATTTTTGAGAAAAACCAGTATGCCTGTTAATAGTGCAATATCAACGAAAGTTGATAACTCAGTCTCTGTGAAAGCTAAAAATGCTAAAGGTAAGAATATATCTGAGCATTCACAGAAACCGAACACTACTGGTAATCCGAAGAAGAAGCAATCGCTTGTTGCTCAAAGGTCTAACTCACCAGTTTCACATGTTTCAGATCTGAGCAAGCAAAGGCCAGAAGTAAATTCTCAATGGCAACCCAAACGGAAGCTTGACAAGACTGTTAAATCGTTTAGTAGTGTTAATTATAGTAAGACTTCGCCTAGTAAAGATGTCTTAATTGCTGATGTTGCTCTTTTGAACTCAAAACTTGCTGTTTCTCGTAAACAATATACAATGAAGCAATTATTTCAGTTATCTTTATCTGCTAGAAAGTCTTCTATTTATGATAAACATGTTTCTATCTCTTGTCAAGATTCTGGAGATTGGTTTGGAAATTTTCATGTGCATTCATCTCATACTAATTCTTCCAATGCATTTCAAAAGAAAACAGGACCCAATTTGAAATGGGTACCAAAATCTTGTGCTAACACAGCAGGACCCAAATTCCAGTGGGTACCTAAGGCTAAATCTGTGTTGCAGGCACACAAAGCTTAAAGAGAAGTGACTTCTGATTATGTACAGATCAGGACTCGTTCTTCAATGTCAAAATAGGTTTTTGGATAATGCAGTTCAAAACCCGAACATCAAAGTCGAAATAGGCTTTTGAACAAATCAGCTCAAGGCCCGCACTTCGATAATCAAAGTGAATATTCCAATGTTGTCGTATAAATATCTAAATTTGTAATTTCTCTTATGCAGACTAGTCATACATGGTTCTTGGACAGCGGATGTTCCAAGCACATGACAGGGCAAAAAGAGATACTGTCTAATTTTAAAGACAAATATTGCGGAACAGTCAGATTCGGCAACGACCAGTTTTCTCCAATCATGGGATATGGTGATGTACAACATGACAATGTCACGATCAAGAAGGTGAGCTATGTAGAAGGCTTACGACACAACTTGTTCAGCATAGGCCAGTTCTGTGACAAAGACTTAGAGGTCAACTTCAAAGCCAAGAGATGTTCTGTTCGCAATGAAGAAGGCGAAGAACTCTTGGTCGGTACTCAAGAATCAGACCTCTACACAATCAATTTATCAAATGTCTAGATTGACAAGCAGGTTTGTCTACTCACGAAAGCCTCGATGCAACAAAGCTGGTTATGGCATCGAAGGCTCTCTCACCTCAACTTCAGGTACATCAACAATCTGGTCAGTGGAAAGCTCGTAAAAGGAATTCCAGAGCTCAAATATGAAAGAGAACATCTTTGTGCAGCTTGTGAAAAGGGCAAGATGAAGAGGGCACCTCATAAACCAAAGCCTGAACCAAGTACAAGCGCTCCGTTAGAGTTATTGCATATGGATCTATGCGGTCCGATGAGAACTCAAAGTCTAGGCGGAAAGAAGTACATACTCGTGATCGTGGACGATTACTCGCGATACACATGGGTCAAGTTTCTACTTTCAAAGGATGAGACACCAGATGTTCTCATCACATTCCTAAAGACGACCCAGGTGAATCTGCAGAAACCGGTCAAGTTTCTAAGAACAGAAAACGACACAGAGTTCAAGAACCAAAAGGTTGAAGAATATCTCGAATCTGTCGGGATTTCACATCAATACTCTGCTGCTCGTACGCCTTAACAAAATGGAGTGGTCGAAAGAAGAAATCGAACGCTAGTCGAGGCTGCTCGTACTATGCTAAGTCAATTAGACCTACCTCTATTTTTGTGGGCAGAAGCTGTATCGACCGCTTGCTACACACAGAATCGCTCCATGATACATCGCAGATTCAAGAAGACTCCTTATGCTTTAATCAACAACCGAACACCGACAATCAAATATTTCCATATATTTGTGTGTAAGTGTTTCGTTCTAAACGATAGGGAGAGTTTCAACAAGTTCAGCGCCAAGGCGGACGAAGGCATCTTCATTGGTTATTCCTCGACATCAACTGCATTTCGTGTTTATCTGAAGAAGTCAAAGACGGTGATTGAAAGCATTAACGTCACGTTTGATGAAGAGATGGCTTCCGAACAACACAGTTCAGAACTAGCTTCTGGGCAACTCCCAAATCAGATGAAGCATCAACGTCAACTAATCATATATCTGATTTAGACTTATTATTTGAATTGTTTTATGATGAATTTCTTGGATCTAATGTAAAGAAATCTGTTATGGTTGACAGGATGGAAGACTTAACGACTACTCATCCAACCAGTTCAGATGTTCCTATTGAATCCAACGCCCCGATTCAACAAGAAGTTCCAATTCAAATGCCGACTCCAAGAGTTGAAGAAGTTCCATGTGATGAAGATACAAAAGTAGCTGAACCAGTAGGATGTTCTGTACAGATCCATCCACAGCCGGAACAAGCTGTACCTGCTGAGCCTTCTAAACCTACCACTTCAACTGCAATCATTATTCCTCCCGAACAAACTGAAGAAGAAACAAGTGGATTTATAGATGGTACAACCGACATACTATCATCTAATCCACTGCCTCATGAACATAAATGGACCAAAGAGAACCCGCTAAGCCAGATTATTGGCGATCCATCAAAACCGGTGTAAACTAGGTCAGCATCAATGAACATGTGCATGCATGACTCCTTTCTGAGCAAGTTCGAGCCAACATGTGTATCAGAGGCACTTGCTGATCCAGAATGGGTGATATCAATGCAAGAAGAGCTGAATCAGTTCGACGCACTTCAAGTCTGGAGACTCGCACCAAAGCCTAAAGGTAAAACCATTATAGGTACGAAGTGGATTTTCAAGATAAAGAAAGACGAAGATGGTACCGTTATCCGAAACAAGGCAAGACTAGTAGCCAAAGGATACAGACAAGAGAAAGGAATCGACTACGACGAGACATATGCTCCTGTGGCGCGATTAGAGGCAATTAGAATGTTTCTAGCCTACGCAGCCTACAAAAACTTCACGGTCTTTCAAATGGACGTGAAGACAACATTCCTGAATGGAATTCTGAAGGAGGAAGTCTACGTCTCTCAGCCAGAAGATTTTTTCAATCAAGAGAAGCCGAATCACGTTTACATTCTCGACAAAGAACTCTACGGTCTGAAACAAGCACCTCGAGCCTGGTATGATGTCCTTTCCAATTTTCTAGTCAAGTGTGGTTTTTCAAAAGGAACGATGGATACCACTTTGTTTATCAAAAAGGAAAAAGGCGATATCATATTAATTCAAATCTATGTAGATGATATTATCTTTGGCTCTACAAATCCTAAGTACTGTAAGAATTTTGCAAACCTTATGGTGTCTAGATTTCAGATGAACTTGATGGGAGAGATGAATTTCTTTCTCGGTTTACAAGTAAAACAATTTTCATCGGGTATTTTTATCAATCAATCAAAATACATTAGGGATATTCTTCGGAAGTTCCAAATGGAAAATTCAAAATCGATTGGTACCCCAATGGCACCAGGTACTAAGATTGGCACCGATCCTTCGGGAAAGGCTGTTGATGTTAGGACTTATCGAGGAATGATAGGTTCTTTAATGTATCTTACTTCTAGTAGGCAAGATATAATGTTTTCAACATGCTTATGTGCACGATATCAGGCCAATCCTAAAGAAATCCATATGTCTGCTGTGAAGCGCATATTTAGGTATCTGAAGGGCACTGCAGATCTTGGTCTGTGGTATCCTAAAGATACTAGTTTTGAACTAACAGCCTACACAGATCCAGATCATGCAGGTTGTATGTTAGACAGGAAGAGCACGTCGGGACATGTATAATTCCTCGGTGACAAACTAGTCAGTTAGGCATCGAAGAAGCAACTTTGTGTTTCAACTTCCACGGCCGAAGCAGAATATGTAGCTGCTGCTAGCTGCTGTTCTCAGGTCTTATGGATGAGAACTCAATTGCGCGACTACGGTTTCCACTTCAACAAGATCCCGATATATTGTGACTCCAAAGAGCGCCATCGCAATATCAGCGAATCCTGTTCAACACACTAAGACTAAGCACATAGACGTCAGGTATCATTTTATTAAAGATAATGTTGAAAAAGGAACAATTGAACTTTTCTTTGTAAAAACTGATTATCAGCTTGCCGATTTGTTTACCAAACCTTTAGACGAAAAGAGGTTTACCTTTCTTGTCTCTAAGCTTGGTATGCTAAATCTAAAGATTTAATCAGTAGTTACCTATTAAAGTTTTCTAGATTGTATACTTTTTCATCATTTCTTCATTCTTAACTCTGATTGATATCTACACTTCTCTATTCTGTTCATGAACCAAGGGGGAGTATGAGAAGAAATTGACAAGTGGTCAATATTACTTAGAGGGGGAGCTCATAAAATATTGCATGTACCTTTTAATGTTAAATTTTTTGTAATGCAAGAATTTAGGGGGAGCTCTTCAAGACAAAAGGGGAGTTCGGATATGACTTCTGATTATTTTTGATCAGAACTCGTACTTTAAAACTTTTACTGCTTTTTGTCTTTTCAATTTAAGTAAATAAATTTTACTTTGACTTGACATAAGACTTTTGCAGAATTTTTGAGAGAAGCTTACAAGTTCATATCTTTATGACTTAAAGCTTAGCTACATGAGATATAAGATCGCACGAAAATGTATAATCCTTTATCTTCATCTCATATATGGTTGAAAGAAGGACAACTTTCAATCATTGGAAAACATTGTTTTTAATGTTCAAACCACTTCCCGATTTTTCAACAGATTTTATATTTTGGGATTGTATTTTAAATGTTTTCATAATCTAAATTGTGCTTTAACTGAAATAGTTAAACCAATCTGAGCATCACGTGCATCATAGGAAAACAAGACTTTAATTGTGCTAGGACTTAACACAACTTCTATGGAATCACCTTAACCAGTGATTTCTACCCAAGAGGTTAATCCTTAGTGATTGAGTGTGAGAAGCGAAAAGAAATGAGTGTGTCAAACAAAGAAAGAAAGTTTGATTAGAGTGTGCTAAATGTTTAAAAGAAAGAGCGTCTGAGAACAGAGTTAAAAGAATATCACAACTCTGCACCAACTTTTTCTGAGCCGGGAATCCAAATTACTAGTGTTTCACAAATCTTTCGTGAACATTATTGAAACAGGCAACTAGCCCATGCCAACTCTTGATCAAACCTCACCATCTACTCATTTTCTACTCAAATAGAAAGTGTTTCACGTTTTAAAAGGTGATGTAGCACATTTGCTATCTGATTTTCATTTGGAAAATCTGGATATTGAAAAGAAGGAAGTCTGCCCCACCTTCGCACTTCAATCATGCACATTGAGTCTGTGTTTAACTTACTGTTGTCTCAGTGGTTTACACAAATTTTGAGCCAAATAAGCAATCATCAAGTGCTTAATTCTTTCTAACACAAGCACGAACACACAAGGAATTAGTTTCTTTGTCATAACGTTTATAGAAATTACCTTTGTGGTGTTTCGATGATTAAATGGAAGCCCTGGGGGAGTCAACATCAAACAGCTTCTTTCCAATGTGTATTCGTTACACACAGTGACTTAGTGTTACTGACAGGCATGTTAACTGATTCATTAGTTGATTCAGGTGTTACACGACTATTTTGTCTGGATTTGCAAAGATCTGGGTGAATATCTATTGAATTGACGGATCAGTGGCTCCAAGTGGTTGACATTTCTTACAAAAAGTTTTGATGAAGTCGTTACACTTAACATCAAAAAGGGGGAGAATGACTACACAAGAAATGGCAAAGATCACATGTTTCAAGAATCACGTCAAAGATTGAATTCTTCAAAAGCAAGTATTCTGAAGACATGCTGATTTCAGAACTAGAGAAAGAGATTGCATCTTCTGAGCTGAACAAGAAGACTGAATTGCTAAAATCATTTTCGTAATGATCTTGATCCAAAGGGGGAGATTGTTAGACCACAGTCTCATTGGATTCAATATCATCCAATCTGAAGATCGCAATCTGAAGCTAAAGCCAAAACGTCGACTCTCGATATTAAAGTCAATGTCGTTTGTAATAAATGTCAATGTAATTGCTTGTTTATTATATTAGGTAACTTAGTTTAAATATCTATTTCTAATAGATATTAGATCTAGTAACTTAGTTAGATAAAGTTAGTTATTTAGTTTAGTTAGTTTACATAATATCTAAAATAGATATTATGTTTATTTACATAATATCTAGTTTAGATATTATGTATGTTAGGTAGATTAGATATTAGGTATATCTCTAAAATCTCTCTATCAGATCAGATATTATCAAGAACACAAAAACACACACTGAAAGGTGAAAAAGAGAGAAAAACAGAGAAAACACAAAATAGCTTGAATCGATCAACCTTGTAACCATTTGTTATAATCAATACAGGTTGGTAATCTTATTGTGTTGTTTAATCTAAAACTTGATATAAACATTGTGTTGGACCGACAAGAAAGTAGAGAGAGAGAGAGCAATAAGGCGTAAAGTAAGATGTAATATTGAATGTGTGCGTGAAGATTCTTACAAACAAACAAGACCAAAGGGACTTAAATACCCTTGGTCAATACTACACAGTATACGACAATAGACACAATATTTGACCAAGGCTATAAATACAATGATTACTATAAAATCAGACTTAACATTATGCATTAACAATCTCCCCTTTGGATTCAAGATCATTTTCAAAGAGATATGCATTCTAGCACCTCCCCCCTTGGATTCAAAAAGAAAATTCAGCATCTCCGAACAATCTCCCTTTGATTATAATCTTCAATCAAATTCAATCTCCCCTTTTAATGCTTTTGTCAAACAATCTCCTCATTTGTTTAGACTGTCTTCAAATTTCATCAATCTCCCCCAAAGTCTGTGATTATCTTCTTCAAGAATTATAACAATCTCCCCCAAGGTTATAAAAACCTTTTTCAGATTTCAGAAAAGAAAATTATCTCCATATTTAGCTCACTTTGCTTCAGCAAATATTTTTCAAAGAAAATTTCAGCAAATTCCATCGATCATTAAGAATTCTTTGAACTTTATCTTTCATTCTGAATATTCTCCCATATATTTATGGAAATAAACTTTCAAACTCTGTCATTTCTAGATTATTTTTCCAAAACTTCTTTGTCATTTCTTGAATGTCTCCCCCTTTTGATGATGTAGAGCATAAAAATCATCAAAACTTCTTCAAGAAATGTACTATTACGATTTCGGACCAATGATCTTTATGAGCCTCTGAACATTCATCAATTCATAAAATGTATTCATCTGAATCTTTTCAAATCCAGACAAATAACAATGTAACCCTGAATCAACAAATAAATCAGTTAAAATTGCATGTAAATAGCACGAAGCCACTTAGTACAACGAATGTACTGTACAAGAAGTTTTATTGATTTTCACTCCCCAAGTCTTCCATTCAACCAGCGAATAACACAAGGTAATTCCATGAACGTTCTGACAGAAAAACAAATATTTTATTTGTGTTCGTCCTTGTGTATGAATGAATCTAAGCATGTTGTGCTATATTAGGATCAAAATGTGTAAATTATTAAACAATAATAGTAATACACAGACTCAATTGTGCATAAATTAGATGCAAAGGTGGGGCAGACTTTCTTCTGTTTCAATATCCAAATATTCTAAATGAAGATTAGATAGTGTTTGTGCTGCGTCCCCAAGAAAAATATGAAACATTTTTTTTTGTTGAGAAAAAGATGAGTAGTTGGTGGGGTTTAATTCAATAGTTGACATGGGCTAGTGCTTGTTTCAATGAAGGTCACCAAAGAATGTGAACCAACAGTAGATGTATTTGCCCAGCTCAGAAAAAGTTGATGCAGAGTTTTCATATTCTTTTAACTCCGTTCTCACACCCTCTTTCTTTTAAACATATAAGCTCACTTCTAACCAACATCTCGTTTCCATTTTACCTCATCACACACCCACACTCTGATATTGACCCCTCGCCTCTCAGTCACTAAAGGATAACTTCTTAGGTAGGAAACATTGGTTATCGTGAATCCATAGAAGTTCTTTTAATCTCACACATTGATCCCGTGAATTTTTCCTAAAAGCACGATGTTGCACAACAGTTTAACTTTATCAGGTAAAGCACAATAGTATGAAATACATGTCAGATATATGTATGCTCAGAAAGATAATCATGAAGATTTGAGCATTGTAAATGTAACGCCCCGAAAATCCAATTAAGAACCTTATTCCATCATTCTTCAAGGAAACCTTCTTAATGTCAGCTTTGGACGATGTTCCTAATCTTAATCTCGAGTCGGGCTACTTTCGGTTTATGAAAACTGTTTTTTTGAAGCTTGGGAGTAGACATCGACTGTGACCGGCGAGAGTGCCCATGTCACAGTCGCGGTGGGCACAATCGCCTGGGGCTCCCTACTTGCGGTACAGGTTCCGCAAGTATGACCGACGAGAGTGCCCCGGTGTCATACTCGTTGTCACTATCGCCGCCATGGTCGAGACCCACGGTACAATCTAGGAGATAGTGCCCTGCGATTGTGCCGTGGCAATCTTGCCTGACACAGTCGTGATCGGGCCCAAGGATGTTTTTAAGAGGGTTTTAAATGAGAGAGTGAGATCTTATTTTCAAAACTTCATTTTCTCTCTTGCTTTGGGAGATTTCCAGCCTCCCTCCTCCCTCTTCATTTACTTTTTCCCATCTAACCCTAAGGAGCTTTAACTCCATAGCTTCTATCTTCATCCACCTCTTTTAAGAAGGATCTCAAGGTAGTGTCAAGCTTCAAGTGCCATTTAGTTCTCAACCAACCAACCTAGAGTTTGCTAGGGTTTTGACAAAAACCCTCATTGTGAGTACATTCTCCATTTTAAAAACCTTATACATGTCAAAATCACGATTTTAGACTCATAATCACCTCCTTGTTCATTTTTCTTGTTTTTAAAATGTTTTGACCTAACTTGACATTTTTGGAGATTTTTAGGGTTTCTATTATTTTACAAATGTGATAAAGAGCTCTTGGGTTTGAGTTATAAAATGTTGTAGCTCATATATTTGGAGTTGAACACTTGGATGAACTCATGTTAGTTACCTCCATAATCTTTACTATATGGTGAGTATACTTGGAAAATAAGAGTATTTTGGGATATGAAATATGTGGGTATTATAATAGAATTAAAAATGCATCTTCTTCAGTTTATGGAACTTTTGGTACATTTACCTTACGATAGACCTACTTGAGAAAATGGAAACGATCATAGTTGTACTATTAATTTGAATTGGGTCCATCTAAATACCGTATATGCAAAGAAATGAATTTTGATGGAAAACTTGGTTGAAATTATATGTGTGATTATAGTTTGGCACAAATGTAATTGTGACAAACCTTAGACTATTACTAGTGGATCCATAAGTATATGTGTCGGTTTATTTGGGATGTTTTTCCCCATGTAGCTGGTAACATTAGGTCCTCGGAGGCAATTTGGTACGGTTATGTGGGACCAGTTACTAGCAATGGGCCTTATATGTAATCCTAGTGAATGAGTATGACTTGGATCCTTGGGTGCCCTCCCCCACATCTGAGTACGATCCGGCGTGTTCGTGGCCATGGGTCCAAGTATTGACCTCACAACTCGGAGAGTGACCTACTTTTATGTTCCGCCACGATCATTGAAAATCGGGTCTCCCCCGTTATCGTAAGATGTTTCGGACCGAAAGGTTCTTTCTGATTTTATTACACTATTTAAATCCATTTCATTGAAAAGTTGTTTACTTACTTTTAAATGATTCAAGTTATTTATATAAATTGTATGTTCTCACTATGTGTTAAGCCTGTACTTTTTCCTCAAATGATGTGTATAACAAGTTCCCTTAGCGGTGGGTCGCCCATGGTTTGAGGGAAGGGCGTGAGGACATAGAGGCATTTTTGGGGATAGTTATATTGTGCAGACTTGGCGTGCAAAAGCTAGCATTTTTAGTTTTGGGTTGACAACCATTATAATCTAGATGTAATATGTTTAGATTAGGTTGTTGTCAAATTTTATTTTCTTTCACAGGTTGTGTAAACGCTATTAAACTTTTACCCGTTCGGGTGGTTTTCTCCAAATATAGATGTCATATTGCCGAATTTTCAATTTTAAATTTACCCCAATTTTTAGGGTGTTTACATTAAACATGGAAGATTTTCTCAAAACGAGTATATTGAATAAATGAAATGAATACAAACGGCTTGTTTGAGAATATGACAATGTATGGAAAAGGTCAAATATGAATGATTTATCAAGAAAAGCTTAGGTCATGAAATGATTGGATGTTGTCTATACGAAGCAAATATAGACACGTCTTAAAAGAAATGCTGTGAATGAAGTAACGCTCAAGAATCAATAAATTAAAAAGGAGTGTCTTACCATAAAAAAATGGGTCATTGTTTAGACATGGTAAGAACATGGTCAATAAAAGTACCAAACCGGTGTATGTGAATACTTGATGGTATATGGAAAAGATAATACACAAGTATTTTTCTTTGGAAACATACGATTAGTTAATCATGAAAGCACATAAAATGAAAACATTTAAATCACACTTCTGAATTCATGAAATCTGTTTATGAATCGCGAAGTGGTTTGAACGTTTAAGCAAATTGTTTTTATTTCTAAAAGTCGTCCTTCTTTCAAACACAATGAGATTAAGGTTAGAATTATTATTACGCACAACCAAAATCTAAAAAAGTCAACTTCAAAATCATGATTGATTTGATCATGTAAGCTCCCCCTCAAAATCTGCAAGTAGTCAAAAAGTCGTCAAAGTACCAAAGTCTTATTGAAATAAAAAACAATATTATTGAAAATAAAGACTTGAAAAGCGAATTAAAACTTTTAAAGTGTGAGTTCTAAACTGAATATTTTGAAGTCAAATATCCTTACTCCACTTGAAATGATGCATTCACAAAATATGTTAGTACATATCAAATGCAAACATTAATTTTTTAACTCCCCCTAGAAATTAGATCACCTAATCTTTGTCTTACTCCCCCTGAAATCATTTGCAAACCTTCAGGGCAGATATCATTTAGACAAAAGAATAAAGAAATGAAGAAAAATTACAAAATCAAACTGTACTAGGTAAATACGGACTATGTTTTAAGATTTAACATACCTAATTTTGAAATGAGAAAATTAAATATCTTTTCATCCAAAGGTTTAGTGAATAAATCAACTAGTTGATAATCCGTGTTTACAAAGTAAAGTTCAATTGTATCTTTTTCAACATTATCCTTGTTGAAGTGATATCGCATGTATATGTGCTTTGTTTTCGTGTGATGAATAGGATTATCAGATATCGCGATGGCGCTCTTCGAATCACAATATATTGGAATTTTGTTGAAATGGAATCCATAGTCTTGAAGTTGTGTTCGCATCCACAAGACTTGAGAGCAACAACTTGCAGCAGTTACATACTCTACTTCAGCGATTAATGTGGAAACACATAGTTGTTTCTTTGATTCCCAACTAACGAGCTAGTCTCCCATAAATTGAATGTGACCCTATGTGCTTTTCCTGTTGAGCATACAACCTACATAATCTGTGTCTGAATACACTGTTAGCTCAAAACCAATATCTTTAGGATACCACGAACCAAGGTCTGCAGTCCCCTTCAGATATCTAAATATGCGTTTTACCGCCGAGAGATGGGATTCTTTAGGCGAAGCTTGATATCGGGCACATAGACATGTAGAGAACATAATATCCGATCTACTCGTCATTAAGTACATTAAAGAATCAATCATTCCTCTATAAGTTCTAAGATCAACAACTTTTCCCGAAAGATCAGCTCCAATCTTAGTTCCCGGTGCCATCGGGGTTGAAATAGGAGTACAATTTTCCATTTTAAACTTTTTTAAAATATCAAAAACGTACTTCGATTGGTTTATGAATATCCCCATAGAAAATTGTGTAACATGTAATCCGAGAAAGAAATTCATCTCTCCCATCATACTCATTTGAAATCTGGACACCATTAGAGCGGAAAAGTTCTTACAATACTTCGGGTTTGTTGAACTGAAAATTATGTCATCGATATATATTTGAATAAGAATGATATCAGCTTATTCCTTTTTAATAAAGAGAGTGGTATTGATTTTACCTTTTGAGAAGCCAAACTTGACTAAAAACTTTGATAATACATCATACGAGGCTCGATGAGCTTGCTTTAAGAAGTAGAGAGCCTTGTCAAGGATGTAGACATGATTTGGTTTTTCCGCATTGACAAACCCTTCTGGCTGTGAGACGTATACCTCCTCCTTAAACATGCCATTGAGAAAGGCAGTCTTCATATCCATTTGGTAGACGGTGAAGTTTTTATGTGCAGCGAAGGCTAAGAACATCTTTATTGCCTCTATATGCGCAACTGGAGCGTAAGTCTCATCGTAGTCTATTCCTTCCTCTTACCGGTATCCCTTAGCTACAAGTCTTGCTTTATTTCTGACCATGATACCATCCTCATCTTTCTTATTCTTGAATACCCATTTCGTGCCGATAATAGTTTTTCCTTCCGATCTAGGCACGAGTCTCCAGACTTTAAGTGCTTCAAATTGATTGAACTCTTCTTGCATGGCTGTTATCCAATCTGGATCTGCTAGAGCTTCAGATACTCGGGTAGGCTCTATTTTGCTCAGAAATGAATCAAACATGCACCCATTTGTAGTAGCAGACCTAGTTTGAACCGGATTTGACGGATCTCCACTTATTTGATGAACCGGGTGCTCTTTAGTCCACTTGTGTACATGAGGGTGTGGATTAGATATAGACTGGTCATGTTGATCATCTAAGAATCCAGTATCTTCTTGTTGTTGGGGTTCAATTGAAGTAGTAGGTGTTGAAGCTTCAATTGGTGGGACACTTGTTGTTTGTTGAGTAGGCACTGTGGTACACCCAACTGAAGGTGATACTTCAGGCTCTTCACTTTCTTGTGAAACCTCAACTGATTGAGTAGGTATTTGAACATGAGTTTCAATCTGAACCGGGGATGCTAGTTCAGTTGAGACATCTGAAGTGATTAGTTAATTATCACTTGAATCATCCGATTAGTCAATCATAATAGGTTTAGACACTTTAGATCCAAGAAACTCATCATAGAAGTATTTAAATAATAAATCTAATTATGTTAAATGCGATGTATAAGTAGAAGCATTATCAAAATTAGAAACTTTAGATACAAGTTCTGGACTGATCTATCCATAAGCTAATACTCCTGTTATAACGGGTTCTGAACTGATATGCTCAGAAGCCATCTCTTCATCAAATGTAACATTAACGCTCTAGACCACAATCTTTGAGTTCTTATGGTAGACTCTGTATGATGTAGATGACTGAGAGTAGCCAATGAAGATCCCTACTTTAGCTTTACGACTGAACTTGTTCAGGCTCTCCTTATCATTTAGCACATAACACCTGCATCCAAAGATGTGAAAATGTTTTATGCTAGGAATTCTATTATTAATCAAAGCATACGACGTTTTACCAAACCGACGATGGATGATTGATCTGTTTTAAGTATAACATGCTTAAGACACAGCTTCTGACCACAGAAATAGAGGTAAGTCTGACTAGCTGAGTATCGTGCGTGCAGCCTCAACTAGCATTTTATTCCGTGTTTCAACTATCCCGTTCTGTTCTAGCGTTTTGGCAGCAGAAAATTGATGTGTTATCCCGGCCGATTCGTGATAATCGTCAACAATCTTGTTCTTAAATTCTGTGCCATTGTCAATTCTGATCAGTTGAACTGTCTTCTGCAAGTCCACTTGGATAGTCTTGAGAAACGAGATAATGATTTCGGGATTCTTGTCTTTTGATCTCAGAAACTTGACCCAAGTGTATCTGGAATAATCATCCACAATCACTAGGACGTACTTCTTGCCGTTAATACTTTGTGTTCTCATAGGACCGTATAGATCCATATGTAACAACTCTAGAGGAGCGCTTGTACTAGGTTCAGGATTAGGCTTATGTGAAGCTCTCTTCATTTTTCCTTTCTCGCATGCATCACACAGATGTTCTTTTTCGTATTTTAGCTCAGGTAAACCCTTAACCAAATTCCCAGTCACCAACTTGTTAATGTATCAAAAGTTGAGGTAAGATAGCCTTCTATGACATAACCATATTTGTTGCATAGAAGCTTTAGAGAGTAGACACACTGCATTATCTAGCTTAACATTGGATAGGTTGATAGTGTAGAGGTTTGACTTTCTCCTGCCAACCAAGAGTTCTTTTCCATCTTTGGTTCTCACACAACATCTTTTGGCTTTGAAATTTACCTCTAAGTCCTTGTCACAAAATTGTCTGAGAGATTGTGCCCTAATCCTTTAAATAACTCATCTTCTTAATCATTGTGTTCTCTTCCACGATGTTAATGTAATGTTTAGATCATATAGGTTCTTTTAATATGTTGACTTTTGTTAAAGAGATTGTATAGAGGTCAAGGATTGTTTGACCCTATATAAATGTTTTGTTTCCTTTATGCTTTGTATGTACTCTAACCATTAAGCTTTGTGAGATATATCACAAATTCTCTCTCTATATTCTCTCTCTACATTCTCTCTCTAGATTTTATCATAATCTTGTGCTTATTGATTGATTTACTTGAATCTAGGACTTACAATTGGTATCAGAGCAAACCATATTATTCAGATTATAGATTAAACACACTTTGATTGATCGATTTTCACATATTTTTGCTAAATTTGTAAGAACACGCGGACGAACTTAGAAAGTTACTGTTTGATTCAAACTTTTCGTGAAAAGTAAATTTTAATGCAAGAAAATGGAACCATAGTGATCGATTAGTGTTTGTGAGTGTTTCTTGTTTAGATTGCATCATCAAATTCACACTAATTCGCATCTAATTTTGGATTTTTGTGGTTTTCGGTTAAAAACTTGTTCGCACACTGTATTGAATAAGTTCACTGTAATTTTGTTGTTTTTAGAAAAAAACATGTATTAGAAAAGTGTTCTAATTGATATTGAGATCAACCTTGAGGATTATCAAAGTTTGATTGCAGGGATTGAACTTTTTGGCCGAATTACTTGTGTTTTTTTGTAGAACACGCAAGATCTAGTTTTCGCGCAACTGAAGAACACGCAAAGGGTAAAGAACACGCAGGCTGAAGAATTTTTGTGTTCTTGTGTTTTCTGCGAGTTCTTGTCAAGAAAGCGCAAGGTGATATTTTGGTTCTCAAAGTTTTTCTAAGGACAGAACATGCAGGATTCTGTCTGCGAGAAGTTAGAATACGCACAAGCCTCTCTGCGAGTTCTTGATTGTTGGTTTAAGTGATCTGCGAGTTCTTGATATGTGAGAAGTGTTTCTACGAGAATTTAGAACACGCAACGTCATTGCGCGAACTAAATTCGTGAAAAATATTATAAGTATAGAACGTGCAACGTGATTGCGCGAAGTGATTCTTAGAACACGTAGGCTTCATTCTGAGCGAACCTAGAACGCACAAAGACCTTTCTGCGCGAAGTCTGTCTTCTGTGTTCTACGTGAAGTTTTGTCTTCTGTGTTCTACGAGTTCTGACACTTAGAACCTTTTCTGAGTTTTTCCTGTGTTGACCAAGTTTGACTCATCAAGTCAAGTGTGTTTCTGAATATTTTAGACGATCACTTCAAGCAAGCATTCTATTCAGTATTTCTTCTCATTCAGCTATCATGTCCAGAGATTTGCTAAGTATGGGTTCCAAGTCTAAGCCTCCAGTGCTTCAGGATGATGAATATCCTTAATGGAGGAAAAGGATGATCAACTTCTTGAACAACCAGGACAAGAAACAGATGAACTCAATAACTGATGGACCACATTTTCCTCTTGTAACTGTAGCAAGAATCCCGACAACCGATACAAATCCAGAAATTCCCGAAAGGATTGTTTCAAGAGACCCAATACAGTACAGTGAGCTAGACAAATAATTGGTTGAAGGAGATGCTCAGTCTTTGACATTTTTTTATCATGGCAATCCCGAATGACATTTTTAACAGAGTTGACAGTAGGGACTCTGCAAAGGATATTTGGGATGAACTGGAAAGACTGTTTCAAGGATCTGCCAAGTTAATCAAGACTAAGAGAAACTAGATCATCAATGCATATGAGGGTTTCAAGGCTAAAGAAGGGGAATCATTAAGGGATGCTTATGAAAGATACAACATTATTCTCAATGACTTGCAGAGGAATGGAGTTCAGAAATCAGAATCTGAGATCAACTACAAGTTTATAAAGAATCTTCAACCAGAATGGGATGTCTATACTATTCAGATGCAAATGAATAAAGATATGGACGAGGAAAAGTTGAATGATATGTTTTGTGTCCTGAATCAGCACGAGGATAAAGTTAAGGAACAAGTAGCTGTAAAGAAAGAGTTACTTCAACTTAAAGATAAGCAGAAGAAAGTTGAAGATTCCTTAGCTCTTCTAGCATAAGGCAAAGGGAAGTTGATCAAAGGGAGTTCAGTTTCTGCTAAGGTTGCCAAGTAGAAAGCTTTGGTATCCAGTCTGGTTGAGTCATCTGATAGCTCCGAGGAGGAAGAGGAAGTGGAATCCAATAATGAATTGACAGAATTTGCTGAGAAACTTTCCCTGCTGACACAAACTTTCATAAGAAGTTTGGAAGAAAGAAGTACTACAGCAAGCCCAAATCTGATTCTTACAAATCCAGCAAGTACAGAGGGAAGTTTGATAAATACAAAGAAAGAAGGGATGAGAAGAAAGAGGAGAAGAGAGATGAGAAGAAAGAGGAGAAGAGAAATGAGAAAGAAAAAGAGAAAGCTCACAAATGCTTTAACTGCGGGAAATCAGGTCATTTTATCAGAGAATATCCTGAGAAGAGGGTGAAAAACTATGAGTACTATGCCAAAAAGGCAAAGTTGGCCAAAGCCTTGGAGAAGGGAAAAGCTCTAAAAGCTGAAGAGGAAATCTGGTTTGAATACTCTGATGATGATGATGAGGAAGTAAAAGTCAATCTGACTCAAGTTCATTATAACCTCATGGCTCATCTTCAAGAGGACTCTGACTCTGAGGTACACTCTCTCTCTGACAATTCTGAAACTTTCTCTGAAAATGAAGAAGTAATGAACTTGATGTCCCATTTAACTTTAATGAACTTGGAATTTTAAAAGTCGAAAGAAACTTTTAAACAACAAAAGAGTACCATTCAGGGACATCAAGATCAAGCTTTGATCTATAAAACTTTAGCAGCGGAAAGAGAAGAAGAAAAGAATGTTTTGAAACTGGACAAGATAAATCTTCAAAATAAAATATCTGAACTGCAAAAAGATTTAGTCTCTTTGAAAGATAAAAATGTTGAGCTAACTCTATAGTATGATATTGTTTTGAAGGACAGGACTGCAACTTATGCAAAGACTAAAGAGTTGGAGGATTTAAATTTTAAACGAGGTCAAACAGAACAAACATTAATGCTTCTAACAAATAATAAAAAAGATACTCGTTTTTATAAAGCTAAACCTGGCTTAGGTCTTCAAGATGTTGAGATTTTAAAGAAAGCACCAGAAAATCTTTATAATTTTAAATCAAAGGGTGTAAGTGATAACATTGTTTTAATACCTCACATTCTTGATACTTTTGTTAAGTCTAAGACTTCTTCACCTGAAACTCCTAAAATTTAACAAGAAGAACCAGTTGAAGTGAAACTAGATATTAAAACTGATTCGGACTCTCCTGATTTTAAATTTGTAAATTTCAAATACGACGACTTAAATTCTTCTTATAAAAATAAAAAGCAAAGTTTCGTCGAATTTGAAAATATTTTTCCGGAATCACATGAGACTCCCATATCCAGTTCTAATTCTAACACAACTGAAAATGTTATCACTTGTTCTATTTTAGAAGATAAAGATGAAAAATCTCATTTTACAACAAAGTATGTTCCTGTTAAGGCTTCAAATTTTACTGATCTTGAATATCAACCAGCCTTAAAAACCATTTCAGACTTAGAAAGGCAAATTTCAACTCTTAATATTCTTATTGCTGAACTGGAAGATGCAAATAAAAATTTTGGGATGGAATTAGACTCAAGTCTGATTCAAAATGAAGTTTTACAAAAAGAAATCCGGAATTTGGAATCCTTAATTTTCAAAATTTCAAAAGGCAAAGAGGCTTGTTTTGATAAAGATTCTCCTTCTTCTGAAAATCTATGTGCTGGTATAAAGTCTGAATCTTCATCAATTAATACTGAAACTCCATAAATGAAAACATCTTTAAAGATTTTAAAATCTTCAGAAAAGGAGTTTAGTGTTAGTGAAAAAGGAGAATGTTCTGAAACTAAAGTCAATTCAGTTTCTAACATTTCTTCTGATTCTTCTTTTGAGAAATTTACTTTCAATGATTCTAATGATTGTTGTTCTTCAGATAAGGAAGTGAAGAAGGAAAGAAAAAATGACAAGAAGATGTCGGTGGAAAGGAAGATGAATGATCGTGATAGTTTGAATTGTAATAGAGTAGTCAACGTTTGTAATAAAGCTTGTCAACGTTGTTTGAATAAAACAAATAATCTTTCTCGAAATGAGTTGTTGACACAAGTTGCTACAAAGTTGCGATGCTCAAACTGTCATGAAAGTTCATTCTATTTAAAACCAAAGTTTTCCAAGAAAAGAAAATCTGTTCAGTTTACAAACAAGAAAACTTCTTCCCATTCCACTGTTAATCATAAAGTTGAAGTTTATACATTTAAAAAGAAAAATAATGAGCTGAAAATGAACAAATTAGTTGGCATAAATTTTGTGTGTAAATGGATTCCAAAATATGAACTTAAAGCACAAATTTTATCAAAACACCCCAAATTTGAATGGCGTATCAAAAGGTAGTCAACTGATTTGAAGAAATTAAAGGATACTAACAAAAGAGGACCCATATTCATATGGGTACCTAAATTGAAGTGACTGTTGCTTACAGGCATGTCATGTGTGGACTATAGATTCTAGTGCATCAAGACACATGACAGCACATAAGCACCTGCTATTCGACTATGTAGATCATTATGCAGGTTCAATCAATTTCGGTAATGAGATGAAAGGTTACGTCAGGGGATATAGTGTGATCAAAAACAGTATGATATCAATATCTAAAGTTATGTATGTGGAAGGTTTAGCGTACAATCTATTCTATATCAGCCAGTTCACAGAAAAGAAGTGTAAAGTTGAATATGATGAAGATTACTGTTATATCAAAGATCAGAGTGGAGCACAATTAATTAAAGCTGGAAGAATGGGACTATTGTACGGTGTTCATTTTCCAATACTGAAAGCTTCAAAGCATGTTTGTATTATCTCTAAGACTTCTTCTGATGAAAGTTGGTTATGGCATCGGCTATTATCTCATCAACATTTCAGAGATTTAAATAAGCTGAGAACTCAGAATCTTGTCACTGGTGTACCGAAACCAAGGTTCTAAATGGCGTGAGGCGTGGCGTGGCGGCGAGGTCAAGCCTCAAGCCTTACGAGTTATGGCGAGGCCATGGCGTTTTCCAAGGCGTGACTTAAGGCGGCAAATCTGTATATAATTTATATGTATATATGTGTATGTGTGTATTTTTATCGTTGTCTTGAACAATAATGAACGAGTTATTAAAAATTAAAATTCATATAAAACGATAAACAAAAAAATTTCTAAGCTATAATTGATACGAATGGGTAAATTTCAATCGAATTTCGAAGTACACAAATTCGAAGTTGTAACGCCATAACGCGCCATGGAGGGCCATGGCGCGTCATAACGAGTTTGACGCCTTATCTCGACGCCAAGGGGTAAAACGTGGCGGCAAGGCCACGCCTCGACGCCATGGCGGCGCCAAGGCGCGTTTTTTAGAACCTTGATCGAAACTGAAGATAGAACAAGATTCACTTTGTTCTGCTTGTGAAAAAGGCAAGATGAAGAGAAGTTCTCATAAACTGAAGATGTTGTCAAGTTGCACAAAATGTCTTGAGCTTATTCATATGTATCTCTGCGGGCCTATGAGAACACAATCCATAAATGGCAAAAAGTATATCATGGTCATGGTCAACGAATATTCCAGATATACTTGGCTAGAATTCTTGAGGCAGAAATCGGAAGCTCCAGATCTGATAATCAAATTCATCAAGAAGATTCAAGTTCTTCTACAAAGTCAAGTTCAACAATTGCGGAGTGATAATGGAACCGAGTTCAAGAATGCATCGCTTCAAAGTTATCTTGACTCTGTTGGAATCTCTCATAATTTCTCGGCTGCAATGACACCTCAGCAAAATGGTGTTGTTGAAAGGAAGAGCAGAACATTGGTAGAAGCAGCTCGAACAATGCTAGCATATTCTAATCTACCTCCGTTCATTTGGGCTGAAGCAGTAGCAACGGCTTGCTTTACGCAAAACAGGACCATTATTAATAAACGCTTAAATAAAACTTTTTTATGAAATTATTAATGGTCATAAACCAACGGTTAAATTTTTCCGTGTTTTTGGCTGCAGATGCTATGTGCTCAACGATAGAGAAAACTTGTCAAAGTTTCAACCTAAAGCTGATGAAGGAATATTCATTGGATATTCGCTTCAATCCAAGGCATACAGAGTATATAATACCCGAAGAAAGATTGTTCTTGAAAGCATCAATGTCTCCTTTGACGAATTAAAGACAAGGACTTCTGAACAATCCAGTTAAGGACTTGTACCTAATGATAAAACTTACACATCAACAAGTGTAGAACATGAGATATATCAGATTAAGATTTCTCAAAACCTATCTGAATCTGATATTGATTTGTTATTTTTTGATGCTTTTAATGACATAATTGTTGAAGATAACAAACGAGGAAATTTAATAAACACTAACACACCTACCACTAGTGCAGATATATCAGGAGCATCTGAAGTTAATGGTGAAGCTTCAACAAGTCAAATTCAAGTAGTTTATGAAAATGTTACACCAGACAGCTCATGTGATCTGCTTTCTCCTTTGGTTGAACCAACTTCTACATCTGCTGTGTCTGGAGAAATTCAGTCAGAAACTCCATCTGAGGAAGCTACTCCATTACCAAGTGCACAATGTCCAATTCCAAAAGAATCTGATCTTCCTGCAGTACAAAATGAATTTGATGAATCAAATAATCAGGCTGAGATTGATTTACTTCCAAGCACATGCAGATGGACAAAGAACCATCCCACGGAATACATAATTGGTGATCCGAATGCGAAGGTGTCAACTCGATCTGCAACGGCATCTGCTTCTGCAAACTACTGTATGTTTGTTAAATTTCTCAGTAGCATGGAACCAAAGAAGCCGTGTGAAGCTCTAAAGGATCCATATTAGATTAATGCTATGCAAGACGAGCTTAATGAGTTTAAAAGAAATGAAGTGTGGAGATTAGTACCAAGACCAAAAGACAAGACAATTGTTGGTATAAAATTGGTTTTTCAGAATAACAAATATGAAGTAGGAATAATTGTTAGAAATAAAGCTCGGTTAGTTGCAAAAGGTTATAATCAACAAGAGGGTATAGATTATGATGAAACCTATGCACCCGTAGCAAGTATAGAAGCAATCAGAAATTTTCTCGCATATGCATAAAAACATCAAAGTCTACCAGATGGATGTAAAGTCTGCATTTTTGAACGGTATTCTACATAAAGTAGTTTATGTGAGTCAACCTGAAGGCTTTATTGATCAAAAGTTTCCATACCATGTGTATGTGCTCGACAAAGCTCTCTACGGTTTAAAACAAGCACCTCGGGCATGGTATGAGACTCTAACAATATACCTTACTAAGTCTCTCTTCCGAAAAGGTACAATCGAAACCACTTTGTTTTTAAAGAAGAAAGGTGAGGATTTAATACTTGTACAAATTTATGTAGATGACATTATTTTTGGATCTACGAATCCTGTACTCTGTGATGAATTTCAAGACATCATGAAGAGTAGTTTCAGATGTCGATGATGGGTGAATTAAATTTTTTCTTAGGCTTGCAAGTCAAACAAACCCTGGAAGGGATTTTTATTAATCAAGCCAAATATATTAAAGACATGTTAAAAAAATTTGATATGAATTCTTCAACACCCATGAAGACTCCTTTGCAATCTGGAAGTCTGCTAGATGCTAATATATCTAGAAAATCAATTGACCAACAGACTTACAGAAGCATGATTGGATCTCTTCTATATCTGACATCAAGTAGACCAGATATAATGTTCGCTACTTGTTTTTGTGCATGGTATCAGGCCAATCCTAAGGAATCTCATTTGGCTCCTGTGAAAAGAATATTCAGATATCTCAAAGGCACACCAAATCTAAGCCTTTGGTATCCGAAGGATTCTCATTTTGAACTGATTGCATATACAGATCGATGTAGATGGAAATAAATTGGATAGAAAGACACCTTCGGAGCATGCCAATTCTTGGGAAAAAAGTTGATGAGTTGGTCTTCCAAGAAACAGAATTGTGTTTCCACATATACAGCTGAGGCAGAATATATTGCAACTGCTACTTGCTGTTCACAAGTTATGTGGATGAAGACTCAACTAAAAGACTATGGATATACACTCAACAAAGTTCCCATTTATTGTGATTCAAAGAGCGCAATTGGTATCACATCTAATCCGGTACAACATTCAAAGACCAAACACATAGACATCATGTATCATTCATAAAGGATCATGTTGAAAAAGGGAATATAGAAATGCAGTTTGTATCAACAGATTTTGAGGTTGCTGACTTATTTACAAAACCTCTTGATGAAAAGAGATTTAATTTTTTGGTCAGTAAACTTGGAATGTTGAACATAAATGCATAGGTATATTATCCTATCTGATGTTGAGGGGGAGTTTGTTCTAAGTTTGTTTGTAAGTGTGTTGATCCATAAATTGTTTTCAGTCTGATACAACTAACAAATGTGGACTCATGTTCTATGATTACCAAATTTTAATTTGTTTTGTAGGTCTGACAGTTTCTTGCAGTGTTGTTAAGTCAATATTGTGGACACTAACTTCTGATCACATCAGATCAGGACTCATTCTTCAATATATTGAGCTGAATGCAATACTCAAGGGGGAGTTTTCAGATATGTGCAGACTTCAAGGGGGAGCTTACTGCAAAAAGTCTATAAGTGTGTTTGTGTTAAATTTTTGAAACCTGAAAGTTTTTCAAGAGAAAATATCAAGTTTTGAGCGTAAAAGGATTTTTGTGGAAGGTTGCTATTTTTAAAAACTGAGAAGTTGTTTTTGGAAAGTTTCCATTTTTGGAAAAATGCCAAAAAAATTTCTCAGTACAGAATGCGCACAATGTACTCTGCGAGTTCCTACTTCGCGCAAGCCTAAGGCTGCACTAAGTGAAGAACACGCACGCTTCAGTCTGCGAGTTCTCACTTCGCGCAGACCAAAGGTTGTGCAAAGTAAAGAACGCGCACATAGTGCTCTGTGTGTTCTTACTTCGTGCACGACTCTTTCTGCGAGTTCTTTCCAACTTCACCACTTCGCGCAGATAACTTCTTGCGCGAAGTGCACACACAACTTGTTATTTTTGTGACAAGTTCCTTCTCTTTGCTCTATGACTAGTGATATTATCCTATCAAATCATGACACGTGTCCAACCCAATCCAGAGTATAAATTTTGTGGTTTTCTCATTTTTCTCATTCACTTGTCTCAGAACTCATTCTGCGCTTTTCACACTTAGACTTTTCTTTCTCGATAACACTTTGCGACTTTCTAATTCAAGATTTCTTACATCGATTTAGTGTAGGTTACAAGTTTACATCATTGTTTCTTTGTACTTTGTTTTTACTTATTTTCAATCTTTTTAGGTTTATTGTTTTTGTTTTTACGGTTTCGATCTTGTCTGTTCATCTACTAACCCCTGTTGAACCGACCTTTGGTGATTTTTGACTTTTGGACTAACAAATGTTGATTATTTCTCGAATAGGACTTCAATTTTTGTTTGGGGTTTAATTTTTGAATCCAAATACACAATTGTTAACTTGTTTTCAGGTTTCCTTGACTTAAGATTTGATTCATGGACTGTTGGACTTCATACGAACTAATGGACAATTTTAAACTGAAATCATGATTAACAGTTCAAATTAATCTTAAATCGAACCCATTTCAAACTAAATCTTTAATCTTACAAGTTAAAATTTTGAACTTTGAACTTTGGAAATTGAAATTTCAAATTTTGAACAAGTCTAAACTCTGAGTGTTCTTCAAATGAACAATGTTTTATGAGAGTTTTACACCATAAACAGTGAACTTTGAGTATTCTTGTCTTGAACAAAACTTTGTGCGTGTTCTTGCCTTGAACTCTAAGAGTTTTTGAACTCTGCGAGTTCTTGCCAAGAATCTCACACTTTGAGAGTTCTTGACATTGAATTCTAAGATTTATTGTTCTTTGAATGTTCTTGAGATATATCATACATTTTAAGGCCAAATTCAATTTCACAAGGGTTTCTGTTTTTCTTTGACTTGTCAGTCTTGTTCAAATAACTGTGTTGCGCTTGTCTTCTGCAACAATCTGAGCTTTTCCTTTTTGTGCTTAAAGTACATCTTTCTGTACTTTGTCAATTTTATAGTTCTTTCGTCTAAGACTTCTGGACTTAGAAAATTTTCAAAAGTTTTTCTAAAAAACAAGATTTTTGGATTTTAAATGACATATTGGATTTCCATCAAATACTTTTAATCTTTTCAGGTATTCTCAATGGCAAGTGAAAATTCCATTGACCCGATTGTTCAGATGGATGAGAATGATCCCAATGTATCAAAAGACACTCCTATGCCCTCATCCAGATCACACTTTCAATCAGCCAATGGTGGAGATCCTGATCTTGCACTGATCAACCCTTCAGAATATCTGTTGCTGTCTCCAAACAACCACCATGTGGATCTTGATAATATCAACATCAATCCCTTGGTCTTGGACATTCTGAAAGGTCATCCAAATTTCTTTGCACTGACAGCTACTGGAAATGTGCCATTTATCTATCAGCATCGAAAACCATTGATTATGTGGTGGACACTACCAACCACAAGTACTTTGAGATCCGTATAGACAACTTCACTTCCATTTTGACCTACCGAAGGCTCAGACTTATTCTTGATCTTTCGAAAGCCAATTCAAGAGAATGGATAACCACCTTTGACCCATATCCAGTTGATTCAGAAATATTTCAAGGCATCCGAGCCTTAGGATATGTGGGTCAACTCACCAAGATCAGTAAGTTCAAGAAGACAAATCCACCACCGTTCTATTATCATCTATTTTCCATCATCAACCGTTGTTTGACTTCAAGGCATTCTGGTTTGGACAACGCAAACATGCATACACTCAGACTCTTTTATGCTATTGTGTACAATCTGCACGTAGATTATTCTGTTGCCTTTTGGACTGAGTTGTATGACAAAGTGCTGAAAAGAACATCAAATAAGCCTATATTTGTGCCCTACCAGAGATTTCTACAACTTATCATCCGAAGTATGATCAGATCTAATAGAGACATTCCCAAAAGATTACATCATGAAGTTGGACCTGAATTATGCATGAGGTATTTTCAAAATCAAAAGCAATCCTTCACATTCTCAATGCCAGTACCCGAGGCCCTACTTGCATATGTTGATCCGAACTCCAAGAGTGTTAGGGATTATAGAGAGTCTATGGGATTACCAGAACTGGTTATCCCTACCCAGGACTCAATCCTTACGAGAGAGGAGTCGGTAAGGGTTCAATCTACCATGGTCGTAATTGAACGGGGAGAGCAGAAGGAAAATTCCGAGAGGGGAAATGAAGGGGGTCAGTCTTCAAGACCAGAGGCTGTAGAAACTCAGGCTGCTAATGCCATACATCAAGTTGTCTATACATCTCAACCTGAGCAGGTTATCATTCAACAATTGGGCCCTCAGGAAGAGAATGCCAATGAAGATTTGAACTCTGAAACTGAGTCGGATCGGGCAGAAAGTTCTTCAAGTGACACAGTTCCAAATGATGATAATAATGATGATGATGATGATATGGGCCACAACTTTGGATTATTAGATGATGTTTCTTTACATGATGATGCTATGGAAGTTGATATGACAGTTGTTGATACTACTGTTGAAAATGTGATTGGTGATATAAGGCGTATTGAGGGAGATCTAGTTGAAAATAATGAAAATTTGAGACTGAGAGTAATTGAAGAAAAAGAATATGGGGAGCGTGTGTGTTCCCAAACCTACGTATCCAGAAGGGTAGCCGCATCTGCCACCTCGCCACATGTGTTGTAAGCAGGTGTTGAAAAAGACGTTAGTAGCCCACTAACGCATTTGTACATCCTAGCCACCCATTCTATTTCCTCACAACAGGCTTTAGTCTCATATATGCAAGGGGAATTAGCACAAACACTATCTAGCTTTCACTTGAAAAGTTTAGATATTGAAAATAGATATCATCAGCCCCAGATCTCACTTCCTTTGCATGCACAATCGAGTCTAGCGCCAATTGCTTTTCCATCACTTATTCCTAGAACAATAATACAGTCGGCTACCATCGGAAGTCTGTGTGCTCCGATATGAACATCTATATTAGCACCAAAGTCTGGTCTACGAGGATTAGGTGGAAGTCATGTCACAGTTAACACCATGTCAGCTGTGAACACATGCCACACTGTTGATTCTCCAACTGTTGTGCCAACGGTGAGCTTAAGTAGCCTCGGTGTTAGTTTCCCGGACTTTGTGTCCAAGGAGCATTTAGACAGTGCCTTAAAGACTATCGAAGATCGCTTGTTTGAAAGATTACAATAGAAGATTGGTGATGTTAAAAGGATGCTGAAGGACAAAAATCCAGTGACGGAGGAGCCAGTTCAACCACCTCCACCTCCACCTATTCATCCAGTAGAAATGTCAGTGGAGGAGTTGAAATCTTTATGATATGCCAAGCTATTATCTCAAGCTCCTACTGATCAGACATAATATGATTTGATTGGGTTATTAAGATCTCAACAATCTCAACATGTTATTCCTGTTGTTCCACAAGATGTTGTTACCAGTTATGAGTTCCAAGCTTTTACGGAAGATGTTGTAAAAAATATTCAGGAATTGACAAAGGTTGTTCAACAATCTTGCAAGTCTCACGTAGTTTTGAGAAAAATACATGATCATGATTCTAATCAGGATCATGAGGGTGAGATGAACAAGAGACAGAAAACTGCTGGAGATTCTGATGTTGCTCAAGTTATGACTGTGGAAGAAGAAAATCAGGATTCTCAAGAGAATGTTAACAGACAGAATGAGCAAGCTAATGTTAGTGAAGTTATGGAGTTAATTTTGTATGTGACTCAAGATGTAGAACCAAAGGTTGAAAAGCCTAAGGTTTCTACAAGGGATGAAATTTTGTTGATTACAGGTCTTAATGCTAATGATGTTATAGATCTTTCTTCTGATGAGGATGAGGACTCAAATGCAAAGTATGAACAATTCTGGAAGATAAAGGAGGAAGAAAAAGAGAACTTGATGAATCATGATGATGGTATTCCAGGCGACGAAGCTAATGTCCTAGATACGTTACTAGAATCTCTTGAGGACATTTAGCTAAGTCCCGTTCACAATGACATCCCTGAAGTTACAAGTGAAGCTCCTGTTATCCCGTTCTTCAAAGAAATCAATTTCCTAATTCTTCTGAAGTTCATGTTAGTCAGAGTATGCCCAGTCCAGCAAGGATTCCTAGCCCAATGCAAGATGTGCAAAATGTTCAAAGTCTAGAGAAAAATGTCCAATCAGTTCAAGGTGACCAGAATGAAGGAGAAGGTGAAAAGCAAGATGATGAAAATGTTCATGTTCCAATCATGCCTAAAGAAGCAGGTCCTTTAAATGTTCCTAAAGCACCTCTTGTGCCCTCTGAAGCTGACATAAGGCACATGAGACATGCTCTCAAAGTTCCATTTCTGGAGGATCAGATGAAGAAAATTTTTGTCCACAGTGTAAGGGAAATGGATAAGTACAAAGTTTTGGGTGCTCAAAATCAACCTATAGAATATCAGGAAGAGTATGCAAATATGAAGAATTGGCTAAGACAGGTAGAGCGTGTTGTAAAGAACAAATCTGGAATAGTCACAGTCAGGGAGGTTAGAGTGAAGAAGTTCCTGTATATCTGGTATCCAGAATTCTTTGTCCAAAGAAGAGATTTGACTGAGTGCAGATTTACTGAGACTGATTTTTGCTTTCTGAATATTGATGACCTTGAGTTTCTTTATCATCACTTCAAAAATTTGGTCATAAGAAGGGACAATATCATCTTTGCGTTGGAATCCATCAAAATATATATGAGGGGGCATATCTTCTATACCTACTGTTATGATTTTCAGCTGGGAATTGAAACGAATAAGAAGAAGGTCAACATGATCAAGCAAAATATGACCTTATCTGACATTGACAGCTATGATCTTTTCACTGTGCTTGAAGAACCTGAGTTGGGGTAGTCTATAAGAATGGTGAAAATTAGAAGAGGTTCTTCAGAGTTTCTAAAATTGCTAAGTTCTCTGATGGAACTCTTAAAGTTATCAGACTGCAGCTTGACTCTAGGTACAAATGAAGTGAAAGGAGAAGACAGTTAGGTGAAGATCATTTGCCAAGAAGGGTAAAGTTGGTTATGTTGAGGATACTTGAAGCTATTGATGACATAATCTACTTCAGAAGAGGAATCTGAAATTTTGAATCACTTATGGGAATTAGGCAATCAAGAGTTACAAGGTGGAGCAGATAATGTTTTTGTTATTTGATCTAAAAGGGGGGAGATTGTTAATGTAATGTTTAGATCAAATAGGTCCTTTCAATATGTTGATTTTTGATAATGAGCTTGTGTAGAGGTCAATGATTGTTTGACCCTATATAAATGTTTTGTTTCCTTTATGTTTTGTATGTACTTTAACCATTAAGCTTTGTGAGATATATGACAAATTCTCTCTCTATAATTTATCATAATCTTCTTCTTATTGATTGATTTGCTTGAATCTGGAACTTACACACGACATCTCCATAACCCAAAATTGGTGAAAACTGGTCGTTCCCAAATCTGATGTTGCTGCAAAATTTCTCTGTATAATTTGATAAAATATCTTTCTGCTCGGTCAAATGCTTGGAACATCCGGAATCCAAGTATCACATATGACGGGTCATCACAGGAGAAATCAAGCAACAATCGGTTTAGGTACCCATTTATAGATGGGTCCTATCATGTTAGCACAAGATTTTGGCACCCATTTGAATTTGGGTCCTCTTAACCTTTGGAAAACTTTTGAAACATAAGAATGATAGATATGATATGAACCAAACCAATGATCAAAATATTGTCGAGTCACAAAATCATTTTGAGCATATGTGGAAGAGTGAGTAGTAGACGTAGATAATTGGATCAATTGCTTTATTGTATAAAACTTGTAAGGAGGTACAAGTTTTTGTTTATGAGAAGCAACATGATAAATTACATCACAATTACTAACAGTAATCCTACTACTATTCGTTACATAAAATGATTTTGTAGGCTCGTCAATCTTCCTCTTTGGTCTCCATTCAAGTTTCCCTTCAGACCTTTTCTTCCTTATATCTGAAACATATGAATTAACCATGTTAGAACCATGAGTTTTCTAAGATTGTTTCTTTCTAAGCCTACCAGTGTTGGTCCATTTTTGTGAGTGCCTATTATTACCTTTGGCATAATAGGTGCTCACAAGAACTGATCTATCAACCTTAGTTGATGACTCGCATTTTTCAAATACACTTGGTAAACCTTTAGAATTAACAATAAATTGAGAATGATCTGGAAGTTTTGCGTTGAAATCAAATTGTTCAACACATTTATTAAAACAACCATCAGAGTTAAGAAAATCAACATCATCATCAAACAAAACATCATTATCATCTGATAGAGAATCTTTGGAAGTGGTTGGAAACATGAAATCGTTAAACTCTTTTGAAAACCACTTTTGTTCAGGCGTTTGCTCAAAATCCGAAGGTTTTAAATCAGGAAAAATATCAGTCATAAAGAGTTTACAAGATGATTTATCTGAAGCAGTAGAGTTGTTTTCACAAGCTCTTCCTGATTCTGATTTGTCACTCGTTGCTTCAGATTTGAAATCTGTTTTCAGGAAAAACTAGAAAATACCATTTGTTCTAAATCAAGCAAAATTCTCTCTTCTACTAGAGTGTTCTCAAGCTCAGAAATTTATTTTCTAAGATGAGTGAAGGAATATAAATTTTGCCATCAATAGGACTTGCCTCCATTTCCTTAGTAGAATAACTTTGAAAATAATCATTTGATAGAAACTTTTGACTGCTTAGTATTTTAACTAGCATTCAGTTTACTGTAATAAAATGGTAATTGCATTTCATCCTTATTTTTCCTGTTTTCATCTTTCTTCGTCTCAACTTCATCTGATGATTTTGTCCATTTGACTTTGAGTTCAAGGTGTTTTTTGACCAACTTTAGAAAATCAAAGTCATATAAAGCAGGCCTTTGAGAAATACCCTTTTTCAAGTAATGAGGATTATTCTAACCAATACCTCAAAACTCGTTAAATAATTTGAACTATTTAGGTTTGTTAAGATGAATGTTTTGATCAGTCTGACCTCGAGTGTATAAAGTTTTTCTTCCAAACCATTGACCTTTTCGAACAAAGTTTTATTTTCTGATTTCAACGATAAACATTTCTTAACAACCTCTTTCAACTCACGTTCACATATTTTAAATTTTGAAGATGTTTTAGATAATTGACTTTGAAATGCAGTCTTTTCTCTACCAAAGGTATCAACGTTTTTATTTAAAGACTCAATCTATACAGTCTTCTCAACAATATCTTTGTTGAGTTTTAGTATTGCTCGATTTTTCTTTTCAATGACACATTTTTCACGTTTAAGTTTAAACTGCAGATTCTGAAGTTCAACCATCATGGATTGTATTTGATTTAGAAAATCATATTCAGTCATATCATTTGTATTATTCCCTAAATTCAAGTTCTTACTACAGAATTAATGCAAAGGCAATAGGAAAACAATTAATCAATCAACATGTTCTTTCAATTCAATCACAGATTTCATATATAGTTCTCTCAGACACTTTCTCTCTCTAGAACTCTTTGTCCGCGTACAACACTCTAACTTGCAACTACTAACCCCTTATAGTCATATCCTTATTTATACGCACACACACAACACAACTAAATACTATACAAGACTATAACTTTTTCATTCATTACAAAAGACTTTGACTTTTATGTTTGAGAGCAGATTTGAGCTTTGACTTGCTTGACTTTCAGTCTTCAGTCTTCATGATCTTGTATCCAACAAATATATGCTCTAACATTCTCCCCCTTTGGATCAAGATCATCTTCAAAAAGATTTTGCAATACAATCTCCCTCTTTGATTAATCTTTAGCAGCTTTATCTCCACTTTGTGAATTTCTTTTCAGCAAAGATCATCTTCCGAAAAATAAGCATTGAAGCACAGTCTCTTTAAAAAACAATCTCCCCTTTTCTCGGATAAAGTTGACTTCAAAAACTCTTGTAATCTCCCCAAAGTCTTTGTACAACATTTGGAATAAGCTTTAACAATCTCCTCCAAAGGTTGTAGAAACCTCTTTCAGAATTCAGAAAGAAATTATCTTTAGATTCAGCTCAGTTTGCTTCAGCAAATTATCTTCAAAGAAAATTTCAGTAAATTCTGCTCGCAATTTGAATTCATTGAATTTACTCTTCTAGACTTGTACAATCTTCAGAACTTGCATTCTTTGACATAATCTTCTCCCATAACAGATATAAACTCTTCTTCATCAAACATTTCTTGAAATTATATTCTCCCCCTTTCGATGATAGAGCAATAAATCATCAAAACTTTCACCAGAAATGTCATGAACCAATCTGACCATTGATCTTTTACAAGAGTCTCTAACTATTTATTGATCCAAAAGATATTCATCCGAATCTTTGCAAATTCAGACAAAATAAAGTGTAACACCTGAATCAACAAATGAATCAGTTCGAATGATTTTCAGTAACACAAAGTCACAGTGTGTAACGAATACACATTGGAAAGGAGCTTTGTGATGTTCACTCCCCTAGGTCTTTCATTCAATCATCGAATAACACAAGGTTAAAGTATGAACGTTTAGACAAAAAAACGAATTTCTTGTGTGTACGTGTTTGTGTTTGAAAGAATTAAAGCACATGATGATTGCTTTTGATAGGCTCAAAATAGTGTAAACCATTGAGACAACAATAGTATAACACAGACTCAATTGTGCATGATCGAAGTGCGAAGGTGGGGCAGACTTCCTTCTTTTTCAATATCCAGATTTTCCAAATGAAAATCAGATAGAGTATATGTTGCATCCCCTTTAAAAATTTGAAACATCTTCTTGTTAAGAAGAAGATGAGTAGCTGGTGGGGTTGTAAATCAAGAGTTGGCATGGGCTAGTTGCCTGTTTCAATGATGTTCACCAACGAATTGTGAAACAATTAGAAATGTGGTTGTCCGACTCAGAAAAAGTTGGTGCAGAGTTTGATATTCTTTTACTCTGATCTCTTACCCTCTTTCTTTTTATCATTGAGTTCGCTTCCAACCAACCTCTCTTTTCATTTTACCTCATCACACCCACACTTATATATTGACTCCTCACATTCGATTACTTAAGGATTAACTTCTTGGGTAGGAAACACTGGTTAACGTGAATCCATAGAAGTTCAATTAAGTTCTCACACAATGAACCCATGTAATCCTATAAGCACAATGTTGCTCAAAATAATTTAACCTTGCAGTTAAAGCACAAAATATGAAATACAAGTCAGATAAATGTATGCTCTTGAATATAATGATGAAGATTTGAGCATTTTTAAACATTGAAGATATTTCAAACAAGTATATTGAATGAATGGCATGAATACAAGAAACTTGTTTGAAAATCTGACATTGTATAATAACATCAAATATGAATGGTTTTAACAATCAAGGTTTAGGTCATGAAAAAATAGGAAATTGTCTATACGAATCAAAATAAAGACATTCTTGAAAGAAACGTTTTGAAATGAAATCACGCTCAAACGTTGAAAAACAAGCGGTGTGTCTTACCATCGAAAATATATGTCAAATTTGAGACATGGTAAGAACTTGGTCAACAAATATATTAAACCAGTGTGTATTAATACTTGAAAGTATATGGAAAAGATAATACACAAGTATTTATCTTTGGAAATACATGGTTTATTAACATTTAAGCACATATAAATGAAAACATTTAAAATCACACTTCTAAATTCATGAAATCGTTTTGAGAATAAGAAGTGGTTTGAACATTTAAGAACATGTTTTCTATGATTGAAAGTCGTCCTTCTTTCAACCATATATGAGATTAAGAGTTGAATATTTCCTTACGCTCAGCTTAAATCTCATTAAGTCAGCTCTAAAGTCATATTGAATATGATCATTTAAGCTCCCTCTCAAATCTGTAATAGTCAAAAAGTCATCAAAGTACAAAGCTTTATTCACAAAATTTATTGAAAAGTAAAGAGATAAAGCAATAAAACATGTTAAGAACGAGTTCTGATCAGATGTAATCAGAAGTCATATAATCCCCCTGACATATTGCATTGACAATATTTGAATAGGAAAAATGTGTACTCCCCTTGAAGGTTGATCACCTCATTGATGCATTGAAGTACAATCTCATGTATGCATAGGAGTATCATCTCTTTTGATCGTTGAAGTACGAGTCCTAAACTGTTGTGTTTAGAAGTCAAACTCTTTAACATTGAAGTACAGGTCTTGAACTGTATTATCCAAGAGACATGGTTCTCTTACTCCCCCATGACTTGAGGTGCCTGCAACACAGATTTATCTTTTGGCTTTGGTACCCACTAGTAGTTGGGTCCATGTTTGTTAATTGCAGTTCTGTTAGGAGTAATAGAATAAGAACCATACCAGTAATGATCACTTGTTTTATGAAAAAAATCATATGTACGACAATAAGAACAATAATTCTTCTTATGAGCTTGTTAGAGCATAAATCTGTTGGATACAAGATCAAGAAGACTGAAGGTCAAAGTGTAAGAAGTCAAAGCTGAGAAAGTCAACTCTCACTAAATTCAAAGTCTATTTGTAATAAAAGTCAAAGTGTTTTGTATTTGTTTTTGTTTTTGTATTTTGCTTTATTTCCTTGTATTTTAGATGTAGGTTTAAATAGCCTTGTATTTTTCTGTTTTAAGAGAAGTTGTCTAGTTGAGAATATGAGAATACGTTTTAGAGAGAGAAATCTGTAGAGAGAGAAGGAGAGTTCTAGAGAGAGAAAGTTTGTAATCTTGGAGTTTGAAAGTGAAATCAAACAAGTAATTTGATTGAAATCTTGTTTGTGTTTGATTAATTGTGTTTAGAAACTAGAATCTGGGAATAACAATTGGTATCAGAGCAGATCCAAATCGAAAATCAAGAAAATTCATAAAGTTCGTATCTGTGTTTGACGGTGCAGAATCAAATTCGAATTTTTGTGTGATTTTGGAGTTGTAATCAATTAGGTTTTGTTCATATAGCATAATCGATCGAGTATGTATAGGTAATTTCAAGAATTGCACTGTAATCGATATTTGATTTTGGTTTTTGTTGAATTTGAAGTTTTACGAGTCGAGAGCACTGTATTCAAATCAATTTGTATCGTTTTTGAGTATTTGATCGAAATTAGTTGTTAGAATTGTGTTCTAGATGTTTAGGTGAGCAAATTGTCAAATTTTCGTACTGAAATTCGAGGTCTAGAGTGGTTTTTGGTGAAGATTTGAAAGATTTTTGAAGATTGCGCAAGATCCAAACTTTGCGCTAGTTCGTCGAGGTTTGCGCAAGTTCATCCGAGGTTTGCGCAAGATTCATCGAGAAAAAAATTCATTAAGTAATTTTTCTGAGGTTTTCGTCATCAACGAGATACGCAAAGTGTTGTTTGCGTATTCACCCAGAAACGCAAAGTGAGCTTTGCGTAATCAAAGGACTGCGAAAAGTGAAGTTTTACGTTTTAAACGTGAAACGAAAAGCTGAATTTTGGGTTCAGGTAGACAAATACACTTTGCGCAATCAGTGGTTTACGAGAAGGTGGTGTTTGCGCAATACTCTTGTCTCGCAAAGTGTGCTTTGTGTAAGCAGTTCATCACGCAAAGGTGCTTTGCGCAAGCAGTTCATTATGCAAAGTGTGCTTTGCGCAAGCAGTGTGTCACGCAAAGCTGTGGTTTGCGTTAGTCTCGGGTCTCGCTAAGTCTTGGTTTGCGCAAGTTGCACGTCACGCAAAGTCTCGTTTGCACAAGAAGCACGTCACGCAAAATCTTGGTTTGCGCAAGACGGTCGTCGCGCAAAGTCTACTTTGCGTTACATATGCAAAAACGCAAACTTGTCCTTGAGTTTAAATTGTTTCACGCATTCTGTGTTTTTCATACTTAGCTAATGTTTCTGTAAATTTTCTTGAGATTTCTATTTTGGACTAACGATCAGTTCTAGTTTTCTTATTGCATATATTTCTCAAACAGGTTTAATCAAGATGATTTCTAAAGATGCTCTTTCCATTGGCACTGATGTCAAGCCTCCTGTACTGTTCAAAGGAGAATACGAATAGTGGAAAGACAGATTCCTTGATTTTGTGGACCGGCACACAAATAGAGAAAATATTCTTCTGTCCATCATGGAAGGTCCTATGGTACCAATCACAGTTCAAATACTTGATGATGACTCATCTGATAGTGAAGATGGTACTGAGGAAAGAGAACAGAAGATGAAAACAGTTCCAGTAGAATATAGTCAATATTCAAAGGAACAGAAAAGTCGATATAAAGCAGATAAGCAAGCAAGATCTCTTCTTCTTCAAAGTATCCCGAATGATATCTACATAAAGATTGATAGTTACAAGGCAAATGCTAAAAAGATGTGGGATCAATTGCAAAAGATGATGATGGGATCCAAGGTCGGGAATCAGATGAAAGTGGCTAACTGCATCAATAGCTATGAAGAATTCAAAGCCAAAGAGAATGAAAGCCTGGAAGACACCTATGAACGGTTTGTCTTGCTTCTGAATGAACTGACAAAGAACAAAGTGAAAAAGAAGCAGCTTGAGAACAATGTCAAATTCCTGAGCATCCTACAACCTGAATGGAAGAAGCATACGCGTAGGATGAAATAGATGAAGGATCTGAATGACATACCGTTACATGAGGTTTATGAGACTCTGAGGCAAAATGAAGAAGAAGTGGAAGAGAAAAGAGCTGAGAAAAAGAAGGCAGAAAAAGTTCCTGATCCTATTGCTTTGGTAGCCGGAGAGAAGAAGAAAGAAAAGAAAGAGAAGAAGAAAAAGAAGAAAGTGCTTACAAGTTCTGAGTCGGAATCTGAATCAGATGGTGATGATGGAGAAAGCCTGAAACAAGCAATGTTGTTACTGACCCGTGCATTTCAAAAGAAATTCTACAAGAAGCCGGGATCAAATTCTCAAAGATATTCTTCATCAAGATCCAAGAATCATGAGCACCGAGAAAGAGTTGAAGGAAAGAGAAATGAAGAAAACCGGTATATGGAAAGGAAACCGGAAGAAAAGAAGAAGTTTGTGAATGATTACTCCGTTGCTGAAAAGCCAGCAAATGATCCAATTTAATGCTACAACTGTGGCAAGATTGGACATTTTGCTAAAGAGTGTCGAAAGCCAAAGGTTCATAACTCCCAGTATTATCAGAACAAACTGCTATTGGCCAAACAGCAAGAAGCTGGCATAGCATTAATGGCTGAGGATGAATTTTGGTTGGATCATTCTGATCAAGAGGATGACAAAGAGAAAGAAGAAATTGCTCATCTCTGTCTAATGGGAAAAGAGGTCAAGTATGATGAGTCAGACGACGAGACAGCTGATGAGGTATTAAACTTAACTGAAAAAGATTTCATAACCAAAATGGAAGCTATGATGGTTGAGCTTAATGATCTTCAAGTAAAACTGAAGAAAGAAAAGAACAGAGTTGCTAAAAGAAACAACAAGATCTTTGAGCTTAATAAGTCTGTTATTGGGAACAAAGATCTAATTGATTCTTTACACAAGTCTGCTTCTGATTCTAAACTTCAAGTAGATTGTTTTGAAAAGAAGATTTCTGATTTTGAAGTTAAAATTTCTAAATATGAGTTTGAGAAGAAAGAATCTGCACTAACTGTTCATAAACTGCAGGTTGAGAACAAGCTTTTGAATAAGAAGGTAAATGGTCTGGAAGCCAAACTTTATGCAAGAGGCCAAACAGATCAAACTATCTTTCTTAATGCACCTAACGAAGAGGTTGATGTTAAGGAAAAATGGGGACTTGGTTTTGAAAACCCCCATTACTTAAAAAAAGCCATCAGAAAACAACCATCACTTTATAATTTTGATTTTCTTGTCTGTGCTGGTAAATATACTCATTTAAAACCCAAATTTGTTACCAAATTACAAGAAGAAGTTGAGGCCAAAGAAACTGAAAATAGAAAGAATATAAATAAAATGCAACTACCATTTAACTATGCAAAGTTAAATGATAGTTATATTTCAGGAACACCAAAAGTTTTTCAAACGATTATTTTGCTAGTTATTCTGTTTCTGAGATGAAGGCAAAACCTGCAATTGCAAAGGTTTATGTTCCTCCACTCATTCTTGAAAGCAAAATAATTGAGCTTGAAAATGTTTTATCTGATGAAAAATTTTTGGTAGATATTGAACAAAGTGTGTTTTCTACAGTTTTAAAGAACACTGTTTTTCAATCTAAATTTACAAAGTGTTCTACAGTTTCAAAGGCACCTCAAACTTTGTCTGATAATTTTGATGACTTATTTGAGTCTGCAAATGACTTTCTTAATTCTGATGATGGGTGCATAGAAGAAATTGATATGTTTGACTTCAATGCTTCTCTTCCTGATCATTCTACTTGTCTTATAAATGAAAAGGTGTTACCTAGTGGTTTTAATATTGGTGAATCATCAGCTAAGGTTGGTGAATCAATTTCTGTAACTGCTGATTACTATGCTCAAGGTAAGAAACATAAGAAACAGCGATTACAGAAACATAAATACACTGGTACACAAAAGAGAACTCAATCTCAGAAATCTGATTTTCCTAATAAATCTAAATCTTTTGTTTCAGATATAAGCAAGAAGAGGTCGAAAGCTCGAACTGAATGGCGCCAAAAAGGAAGGATGATGAGATAGCTGAATCAGTTTTTGATAACTCTTGTAATAGATCATTTAGTAGTGATAAAGATGTAGTTGATCAACTTGCTTGTCATAAACAAAACCTTGTAAATTCTTACAAGCGGTATTCAATAAAGCAATTGATTCAATTATCTCCTATTACTACTAAATCTTATCATTATCGGATAAATGATTTTGCTTATTCTCATAATTCTACTGATTGGTTTGGATCTTATCATGTGTATTCTTCAAGATCAAATGTTTTTAAAAGTTTTCAAAGAAAAGGAGGATCCATTTTCAAATGGGTACCAAAATCTTGTGCTAATCTGTTAGGACCCGTTTTTAAATGGGTACCTAAATCTATTGTTTCCTGATTTCTCTTGAAGACCCGACATATGTGGTACTTGGACAGTGGATGTTCCATATGACTGGGAAAAAAGCTTTATTGTCTAATTATACAGAGAAATTCAGTGGAAATGTCAGATTTGGAAACGATCAGCTTTCACCAATCTTAGGATATGGTGATATCATTCAAGATAACATAACGATTACGAAAGTGAGTTATGTCGAAGGCTTAGGGCACAACTTGTTTAGCATCGGTAAATTCTGCGACAAAGGGTTAGAGGTCAACTTCAAAGCTAAGAGATGTTCGGTTCCTTCTGAAGACGGCACATAACTCTTAGTAGACAAGCAAAAGACAAATCTCTACACCATCAATCTTTCAAAGGTTCAGAATGACAGTCACGTTTGCTTATTATCAAAAGCTTCGATGCAACAAAGTTGGCTTTTGCACCGACGATTATCACATCTGAATTTTCGTTATATCAACAAGCTGGTTAGTGGAAAATTGGTAAAAGGACTTCCTGAGCTGAAATATGAGAAAGAAAACTTATGTGTTGCATGTGAGAAGGGTAAGATGAAGAGAGCCGCACATAAATCGAAGCCTGAACCAAGCACCAGTTCTCCACTAGAGTTACTGCATATGGATTTGTGTGGTCCGATGAGAACACAAATCTTGGGTGGAAAGAAATACGTGTTGGTTATTGTGGACGATTACTCAAGATACACGTGGGTCAAATTTCTTTGATCAAAAGATGAGACGCCCGAAGTTCTCATTACTTTCTTAAAGATGACCCAGGTGAATATGCAAAGACAAGTCAAGTTTCTTCGCACTGACAATGGCACAGAGTTCAAAAACAAGATTGTTGAAGAATATCTCGAATCGGTCGGGATATCACATTAGTACTCTGTTGTACGTACGCCTGAACAAAATGGAGTAGTCGAAAGACGAAATCGGACGCTAGTCGAGGCTGCTCGTACTATGCTTAGCCAATCAGATCTACCTCTATTTTTATGGGCAGAAGTTGTGTCAACTGCATGTCATACTCAAAATCGTTCCATAATACACCACCGCTTTCAAAAGACTCCATATGAGCTGATAAACAACAGAACACCGACAATCAAGTATTTTCACATATTTGGGTGTAAGTGTTTCGTGCTTAACGACAGAGAGAGTCTGAATAAATTCAGTGCTAAGGCGGATGAAGGCATCTTCATTGGTTATTCTTCAATATCTGCAGCATATCGTGTTTATCTAAAGAAGTTAAAGACAGTTGTCGAAAGCGTCAATGTCACATTCGATGAATAAATGGCTTATGAACAACTCAGTTCAGAACCCGTTATCACTGGAGTATTAGCTTCTGGGCAGATCGGTCCAGAACCTGCTTCTACAGCGAATAATGCTTCTACTTCTATTTCACATTTATCTGACTTAGATTTGTTATTTGAATTATTTTATGATGAGTTTCTAGGATCTAATGTATCTAAATCTGTTGTGACTGACAGGTCTGAAGTCTCAAGTTGCAATCATCCAGTCACTTCAGACGTCATAACTGAACATGCATCCCCCGTTCAGTCAGAAACTCATATTCCAACAATTACTCCTACAGTTGAAGATGTACAAGTAAATGCTGAGCCAGAAGTAACTGTTTCAGTTGGGTGTAATACATTGTGTACTCAACAGCCAGAGTCTGTTGTTCCAACTGATGCTTCTGCACCTGAAACTTCAACTGAAAACCCCCCTCCTATTATTCAAACTGAAGAGCGTGACAGTGGATTTCTAGATGATGATCATGTTCAATCAGTATCTACTCCACTCCCTCATGAGCATCGCTGGACAAAAGAGCATCCTTTACATCAAGTAATTATAGATCTTAACAAGCCTGTACAAACTAGGTCAGTGACTTTTAATCAATGTATGCATGACTCATTCCTCATCAAAATAGAGCCCACGCGAGTATCAGAGGCTTTAGCTGATTCGCATTGGGTATCTGCCATGCAAGAAGAATTAAATCAGTTTTAAGCTCTGAAGGTCTGGAGATTAGTTCCAAAACCGGAAGGAAAATCCGTAATTGGCACTAAATGGGTATTCAAGAATAAAAAGGATGAAGATGGTATCGTCATAAGAAACAAAGCTAGACTTGTTGCCAAAGGTTACCGGCAAGAGGAAGGCATCGACTATGATGAGACGTATGCTCCAGTAGCGCGTATAGAGGCAATCTACATGTTTCTAGCCTACGCAGCTCATAAGAATTTCACAGTCTTTCAGATGGATGTGAAAACAGCCTTTATGAACGGCATTCTTAAAGAGGAAGTATACGTATCTCAACCAGAAGGGTTCGTCAATCCAGATAAGCCAGATCATGTTTATATCTTGGACAAAGCCCTCTATGGTTTAAAACAAGCCCCTCGAGCATGGTATGAAGTTTTATCTAAATTTTTGGTCAAGTCCGGTTTTTCCAAAGATAAAGTTGATACCACTTTGTTCATCAAAAAGGAAAAAATTGATATTATCCTTATACAGATATATGTTGATGATATAATATTTGGTTCTACTAATCCAAAATTTTGCAAAAACTTTTCTAACCTCATGGCGTCACGTTTTCAAATGAGTATGATGGGAGAGATGAATTTCTTTCTCGGATTACAACTTAAACAATTTTCAACAGGGATTTTCATTAACCAATCTAAGTACATTTTGGATATTCTTCGGAAATAAAAAATGGAAAATTGTAAATCTATTGGAACCCCGATGGCACCAGGTACTAAGATCAACACTGATCCTTCGGGTAAAAGTGTTGATGTTAGAACTTATAGAGGTATGATTGGTTCGTTAATGTATCTTACATCGAGTAGACTAGATATTATGTTCTCAACATGTTTATGTTCTAGATATCAGGCTGCTCCTAAAGAATCCCATTTGGCTGCTGTCAAAAGGATTTTTAGGTATCTAAAGGGGACTGCAGATCTTGGTCTGTGGTATCCTAAGGATACTGGGTTTCAACTAACTGCCTATTCAGATGCAGATCATGCAGGTTGCATGTTGGACAAAAAGAGTACTTCAGGTCACATTCAATTTCTTGGAGACAAGCTCGTTAGCTGGGCATCAAAGAAACAATTATGCATTTCCACATCAACTGCTGAAGTAGAGTATGTAGCTGCTGCCAGTTGCTGCTCTCAAGTCCTGTGGATGCGAACATAGCTGCGAGACTATGGATTCAATTTTGATAAAATTCCAATCTATTGTGACTCGAAGAGTGCAATCGCGATATCTGCTAATCCTGTCCAGCATACGAAAACCAAACACATTGACGTCAGGTATCATTTTATAAAAGATAATGTAGAAAAAGGAACAATTGAACTTTATTTTGTAAAAACAGATTATCAACTTGCAGATTTATTTACCAAACCATTAGATGAAAAGAGATTTAATTTTCTTGTCTCTAAGCTTGGTATGTTAAATCTTAAGACATAATCGGTTGTTACCTAATAAAGTTACGTATTGTTATTATTCATCATTTTCTTTATCATTATGTTTGAAGGATATCTGCACCTTAATTGTTTGCTCATGATCTCAGGGGAGTAAGAGAAGATTTTAGATGATCTACATTATTTTGAGGGGGAGCATAACAAATTTCTGCATTTTACTTAAATGACAACTTTTTTGTAATGCATGATTTTAGGGGAGCTTATATGTCATATCAAAAGGAGTAAGACTATGATTTCTGATTATTTCAAATCAGAACTCGTACTTTAATTGTTTTACTGCTTTATGTATTTTACATTTGAATAAATTTGTGAATAAAGTTGCTTTGACTAGACTTTGAGATTTTTGCAGAATGAGAGAAGCTATCAAGATCATATCGTTCTGATTTTTCAGCTGACTTTATGAGAATTAAGATTGAGCGCCAAGGTAAATTTCTTATCTTAATCTCAAATATATCTGAAAGAAGGACAACTTTCAGATATAGAAAACATGTGCTTAAATGTTCAAACCACTTCCCGATTCTTAAATAGATTTTATAATTTGGAAGTGTGATTTTAATCGTTTTCATTTTATTTTGTGCTTACATAATTACAAACCGTGTGTTTCCAAAGATAAATACTTGCGTATTGTCTTTTCATATACTTTCAAGTATTCACACACACCGGTTTCATTTCTTATTCAAATTGTTCTTACCATGTCTCATATTTGAAACATAATTTCGATGGTAAGACACCTCGCTTGTACTTCAATGTATCTTGAGCGTCATTTCATTTCGAAACGTTATTTCAAGTGTGTCTATATTTTGTTTCGTATGGACATTATATGTTATTTTGACCATAAGCCTTAATTGCTATATCATTTCATTTCTGATCATTTTTCATACAATGTCAGATTTTCAAACAAGTCTATTGCATTCATATCTATTCGTTCAGTATATTTGTTTGAAAATACTTCAATGTCTAAAAATGCTCAAATCTTCATGATTATATTTTATGAGCATACATTCATCTGACATTTGTATATGAGCTTTAACTGATAAAGTTAAATCATCTTGAGCAACACATGCTTATTAGGATATTATGGGTTCTTTGTGCTAGGACTTAAATGAACTTCTATGGAATCACGTTAACTAGTGATTTCTACCCAAGAAGTTAAACCTTTAGTGATTGAGTGTGAGGAGTCAAAAAGAAATGAGTGTGGGATGAGTGATGAGGTAAAATGGAAATGAGAGATTGGTTAGAGTGAGCTTAATGATTAAAAAGAAAGAGGGTGTGAGATCAGAGTAAAAGAATATCAAACTCTGCACCAACTACTTTCTGAGCCGGGCAGCTACATTACTAATGTTTCACAATTCTTCGTGAACGTTATTGAAACAGGCAACTAGCCCATGCCAACTCCTGAATTTAACCCCACCAGCCACTCATTTTCTTCTAAAAAATAAAAAGTTTCACAATTTTCAAGGGGATGCAGCACATAATCTATCTGATTTTCATTTGGAAAATCTGAATATTGAAAAAGAAGGAAGTCTACCCCACCTTCACACTTCAATCATGCACATTGAGTTTGTGTTTATCTACTGTTGTCTCAGTGGTTTACACTATGTTGAGCCTTAAAAAGCAATTATTCGTGCTTAATTCTTTCTACACGTGCACGATCACACAAAGAATTCGTTTCTTTGTCATAACATTCATAGAAATTGCCTTTGTGGTATTTCGATGTTTGGATGGAAGCCCTGGGGAGTGAACATCAAAAAGCTCCTTTATATTGTGTATTCGTTACACACAGAGACTTCTGTTACTGACAGGCATTTTAACTGATTCATTTGTTGATTCAGGAGTTACATGTTCTTATTTTGTCTGGATTTACAAAGATCTAGATGAATACTTGGTTATGGATCACAAAATCAGAGGCTCAGTTTGACAGATCAGAATGGTCAAAGACATTTCTTGGTGAAATTTTTGATGATACAGATGCTCAAATCATCAAAAAGAGGGAGATGGTATCAAGAAATGATAAAGTCTTAAGAGATGATTTTAAAGAAATGTCCAAGTCAGAAGATTCAAAGTAAAGATTTGAAGAAGATCAAAGAATTTCTGAAGATTTGAGGAAATTTTATTTGAAGATTATTTGCTAAAACAATCCGGGCTGATTCTGAAGATAATTTCTTTCCAAAGTCTGAAAGTATCTTGTGAAAGTTTTGGAGAGATTGTCAATCGGTTGAAGACAGTTTTGGAAAGAATACCATCAAATGAAAAGAGGAGATTGTACTGACAGAGCTTAAAAGTGAAGACTGAATTGCTAGATATTTCAACAATGATCTTGAATTCAAAGGGGGAGATTGTTAGAGCATAAATCTGTTGGATACAAGATCAAGAAGACTGAAGGTCAAAGTGTAAGAATTCAAATCTGAGAAAGTCAACTCTCACTAAAGTCAAAGTCTATTTGTAATAAAAGTCAAAGTGTTTTGTATTTGTTTTTGTTTTTGTATTTTGCTTTATTTCCTTGTATTTTAGATGTAGATTTAAATAGCCTTGTATTTTTCTATTTTAAGAGAAGTTGTCTAGTTGAGAATATGAGAATACGTTTTAGAGAGAGAAATCTGTAGAGAGAGAAAGAGAGTTATAGAGAGAGAAAGTTTGTAATCTTGGAGTTTGAAAGTGAAATCAAACAGGTAATTTGATTGAAATCTTGTTTGTGTTTGATTAATTGTGTTTAGAAATTAGAATCTGGGAATAACAGAGCTAACCTGATTAATTGATCTCTCGAGTAAACAAGATCAGGTTTACCTTTTAGCACATTGTTCTTCTTGGCAATTGATGTAAGCACAAATGATTTGTTACCAATCTTCTCAACATTCTTCTCATCAGAAGATGGTTTGCCTCTCCAGACCAACTTTTCTTCTCTATACCTTCTTCTCGTGTATGTACCTGAACCATCCACATTTCTATCATAGAAAATGTTAGTAGTACGAATCTGATCATATGAATTAACTGGCCTTTTTGTGGAAACAGTTGTATGATATGAGCTTGCTACTGTTTTGAATGAAAATTCAGAATTAGCTGAATCATCTCTAGGTGTTTGAGAAACTGAATCTGGAGACTTCTGCTCAGTCAACACTATTTTAGAGACAATTTCTTCAAGCTCTTTTATCTTGGAGGATAAACTGTCCCTTTCTGCAGTAAGTAGATCAACTTTCTTCTGGAATTCAGACTTCGTGTTTAGTTCTTTCAGAGCACTTGTAGACAATTCAGATAATGACTCTGTAAGCTTTATAATCTCTAACTCAAAGATATTTCTTTCTTCTTTAAAGTCTTTCTCAACATTGATTCTCTGATCAGATATTTCTTTGAAGAATCCAACGTTTTTCTGCTCAATCATCTTCTTTTCTTTTGCAAACTTGTCTCTTTCTAAGATGATCACTTTCTCAAAATATGTCACCTGTTGAGAAAGTTTGGCACATTTAAGTTCAACAACTTTCTTCTCTTCAAAACTTTTCCTTGAAAAATCAGAAAATTTATGAGCAAATTCTTTCTTTTGCTTCTCAAACTCATATCTGTCTTTAGAAATCTTCTTTTCCAACTCTGACATTTTCTTTTTCAGCTCTTCATTAGCAGTTTCCAAACTCTTTTCCTTCTCGTCATTCTCATTGCAAACTATAACTTTCTCCATCTCTAACATCTTCTACATTAACTCAGAATTCTCAGGCTTCAATTTCTCAACTTCCAACCATTTATCTCCTTTCAAAGCTTGAAGAACTTCTCTTTCAACTTGTTTTATATGATTTTTATATTCATCAAAGAAATCTGAAAATTTTCCCGAACCAGTTTCCTTTTTCAGTAAACCCATATGTGCATGCATCCATTCTTTAAGACTATTGAAAGTAGCAACTCGGTTATTTTTTGTCTGCTTATAGTAATCAACCAGATGTTCATATCCAACAATTTCTTTGCGTAACTTGAAACTGTTCTCACGCTTTTGTGCAATCTTATCTTCAAGAGAGACAATCTTGGCTTTAAGTTTAGCAATCTCTTCTTTTGATGACATCAGAAGCCTCTTCATCCAATTCCACTTCAGCTACTCCCCATTAAGCACATATGAGCACTCTCTTCCTTTTCAGTCTCAAAATCGGTGACATCCAACCAATGATCGTCCTCTACCATCAAAGCTTTACCTGCTTCTTTTTGCTTTGCCAGGAGCATTTGATTCTTGTAATAGTCAGAATTCTTCACTTTAGGCTTCCTGCAATCCTTGGCAAAGTGGCCGATCTTGCCACAGTTGTAGCATTTGACTGGTTCCTCAGTTTTCTTCTCTTCATACTAATTCACATACTTTCTTTCTTCTGGATTCCTCTATTCAAACCTTTTACCATTAGATCTATTTTCTTCAAACCTTCTTCCTTCCACCCTCTCTTTATCCTCGTAATTCTTTGATCCTGATGAATACCGTTGACTGTTTGAACCAGCCTTTTTGTAAAACTTCTTTTGGAAGGCCCTACTAAATAAGATCATTGCTTGCTTCAAGTTCTCTCCATCATCAGAATCAGACTCAACACTCTCTTCTTCAGACTCAGAAATTACCACTTTCTTGTTCTTTAGACCGAAAAACTTCTTTTCCCTTTTCTTGACCACTAAAGCAACTGGATTAACCACTGGTTTCTCATCTTTCTTCTTCTCGGTTCATATCTCCTCCAACTCTTCCTCATTCCGGCGAAGAGTTTCATAGACCTCATGTAAAGGAATCTTGTTGAGATCTTTCAGTTGTTTCATCTTTCTGGTAAATCTTTTCCATTCATGCTGCAAGATACTTAGAAATTTCACATTCAACTCAATCTGTGATTTCTTGACCTTGTTCTTGCTCAGCTCATTCAACAGAATGACTGATCTGTCATAAGTTGTCTCTAAACTCTCACCTTCCTTGGCTTTAAATTCTTCATAGTTGTTAAGGAAGTTAGAGACCTTCAACTGATTACCTATCTTTGAGCCCAACATCATCCTCTCTAGCTGATCCCACATTTTCTTACCAGTAGCTTTAGTTGTCAATTTTCAAATATATTTCATTCGGAATTCCTAGCAGTAAAAAGAATTTAGCCAATCTATCAGCCTTGTGCCTCTTCTTCTGTTCATTTGTATAATCATCTGGATCTATTTCATACTCTGCTGTGACAACCTCTACTCCATTTTCTTCTGTAGTATGAAGTTTAGTTGGAGGTTTCATGAGACCTTATTTCAATGACAATCTGATGTACTCACCAATTTAATTTCGGTCAATGAAATCCAGAAACATGTCCTTCCACTGTTCATACTCTCCTTTGAACAGTACCGGTGGTTTAACATCGGTTCCTATGGCCAAAGCATCCCTTGAATTTATCTTGATATTTGCACTGATCTTTAACCACAAAACAGAAAATTTCAAATTGCTGAAAAACAGTCATGTAACACCCGTAATTTCCCTAAAGATTGGTTTATGACCAGCTAAGGAAATCAGTCAGCGATCGACCGAGCGAAGAGGTCGGTGAGCGGTTTAGCACGAGGAGTGGGAAGATACTCCAGTGACACGCGCATCTTAGCCCGCGGCCTCAAAGCCGCGGCTAAACTCGCGTAACCCACTGTGGTGCGCAGCTTTGTAGCACGCGCGGCTTGGCCCGCGACTTCAAGGTCGCGGCCAAGGCCGCAGGAGTCATCTGGTCGATTTTAAACCCTGGTTCTAGGGTTTTTTCTCATTAGTCACCATCTCTATTTCTCTCCTCTCCACTTGGCGATTTTGAGAGCTTTAATCTCAGTTGGAGAAGCATCCATGGTGGATTCTTCATAAAGGAGTATGCAAGTTCGATGTTTGGGGAGCTCGGGTTGAAGAGTTGGATTGGGTGTTCTCGGAAGGTCTCGTCATCTCTAGTTGTAAGCTTCTTTGATTTAAGGTTATAAATGCTCCATTGATGGTTTCTTAGTGTTTGGTTTCTCAAATCTCGGAATTGGTAAGTTTTGGAGAAAACTAGGGTTTTGATCTCGTTTGGGGTTTTTGGTATATTGTTTGGGGGAAATGCTTTTAGATGGTTGAGTATGAGTATTTATGGTTTGTAATGTTTGGATCTAGGTTTTGGAAGTTTCCGGCTTGAGGATTCAAGTGGCCTTCAAAAGAACTCGTTGGGGGAAATCTAGATTTAGCCTAAATCTAGCAAGGTGAGTTTAAGATGATTTATGAAAACGGTGTACATGCCAAAATGTTATTTTAAAATGTTGATGTTTTACACCAAATTGTTAGCTGCTGATAAGTTTGAATATTTGGTTATATCCATCTTTATAAACTCATGAAACATGCATTTTTGTGATTTTGGGCTTGTTGACAAATAAAACATTTTGATATGTTTCTTTGACGTATAATATATAAATGGAGCCCATTTGATGTAAATGTCATTTACATGATTTTGTACTTACGTCTATTTGGAAAATGTGCATGACTGAGTCACGAGTTATTTTGGGAAATAAGAGTAAAGAGTTTATTTGGGAAATGGTTTGCCGCAATCAATGTTGAGTTTGTGTTATTTTTACACTTTTGGGACCGTTGTGTCTTTGTCAAATGGCTAAACGTGTTTTTAATGTACAAAGGCTTTCGTTGGAAATTTACGTAAGGCGTTGGGACTTTGGCTCGGTTTTTGGATTTAAACGAGTCGTGTGGACATTTGTCCGGAGTTATAACCAGCGGGGGTTTTGATTTAAACGAGTCGTGTGGACGTTTGTCTGGAGTTATAACCAGCGGGGGTTTTGATTTAAACGAGTCGTGTGGACGTTTGTCCAGGGTCATAACCAGCGGGGGTTTTGACTGAGATGACGATTAATTTCGTATCGTTGGTGAGTTACATGTTTTGGGTGCGTGGTCATCCAATTGGAGTCATGTAACGTTAGACAGTGTTGTAATGGATCCATTGGCACGTAAGTTCTGTCGGTCTTGTAAGGCCGGAGGTTTTGGGTTACTTTTAGTCACCACTCGAGTTTGCTAGCGAGTAGCCAATAAGCGGCACGAGCCGTTGAGGTGTAACTCGTCTAGGTTGGATAGGCACCCGCGTCCGTAAGTCCTTGGGGTGGAACTCGATGGAGTAGGGCTAGAGGTAGTAATACGGATTGAGGTTGTGATGTCTGGTATGGCATGGGAACTAAGTCCGGGATCCGTGGTGAAATCCAACAACATCAAGGGTGGACCCATTCACGTGTTCTCGCCACCCAAGATGGAAACGTTCAGAGGACATGTAAGGAAGTCGCGTGAACGGCCTACTTACGTGTTCTCTATTCTCGGTGTTTACAGATCTCCTCATCGTTGATTCGTGGTATTTTATTTGGTAATGTGGTATTTTTACCAAAAGGAGTTTTTAAGTGGTTGACGACAAATGATGGCTTTAATATTGGGTTCTTCCCACGTATACTAAGGTTCGCATGGACCGCGTCATTTCCATGTGTCAGTATTTATTCTCGTCCATTTTATGGTCGTGTAAGTTTTGGGTTTAAAGTCGTGTTCATGGCGACATTTAATTATATAGATTTTCATCTATGATTTATGGGTTGTGTGTCACGTTTCACCCGTGTTGGGTATTTCAAGTTATAATGTGTTAACCATGTTTTATAAGATTTGGAATCCGCTCTCTATTTTACTTTTTAGCAAGTTCTGGTTTACTTTACATAATTGCGTCTCATATTGAGATCCTCGTCTTTAAAGCATTTTGGTTTGGTTAACAGTTAACTCTGTGCCTCTTTCGTACAAAGTGCATCGTTATTGATAAACGAGTCGTTTTCATAAGTGAAGCATATCATTTTGAAGATTATGGTTTTATTCGCATTCTTCCTTTCTAAATGATTAAATCATATATGTTGAAAACTCTTGAGCTCACTAGGTGTTAAGCCTTAGCTTTTTATTTGTCGGCATGTGCATCAGGTTCCAGTTGAGAGATGGATTCTAGCAGTCCTATGAAGATTAGAGCCTTAGCTAGACGCGAAAGTAAGAATTGGGTGAAGTATTCCGCAAGTTGGAGATAGTGACTATGCGTGGGTTTAGTAGCACCCGTCCTTTATAGTTTGTATGTATAGTTTGTGTACGTGTATTGAAGTTGAATCTAAATTGTGGTTGTAACTGATTCAGTTATTGATGTATTTACAAAATTTTAAATAAGTTGCTATTTCCAGATTTTAGGGTGTTACAAGTCAAAAATTGACCAAGTATAGAATTCTCAGACCACTAAGTTCACTTTTCGTAGACAATTAAACCTCACAATTTGTAGACAATAATACCCAACAATTCGCAGAGAAAGCCTTGCAAAATCCTGCTTTTTGCATACAATAGTTTGTGTTAGGACTGAAAGTCCTAGTGCGTTGAAAGTTGTATAACGCATTTATAGAGTTTAATTGTTTTATTATTTAGTGTGTTGTAAAAGTCTTTAATTATTGTTAATTAGGCTTAGGTTTTGTTTATTCGGCCTTGGGCCTTAGGGTTTAGGGTTGGAGCATATATTTGTTGAAAGGTTAACTAATCCTTATTGAAATTCTCTCTATAAACTTTAAACCCTTTACTGATAAATCTAATCACATGACCAGCAGTTGTGATAAAAGGTTTATTGTTTATTGATTATTACCGTGATTTCAATGTTTCTGGGATCTACAATTGGTATCAGAGCTAGATCGAAGAAATTTTTCTTTGGTTCGATCGTATTTCAACAGTTCATGCTCATCGACCCAACGTTTTTGGTAATTTGTGATTTTGAATTTGATGTTGTGTTTTTGGAGTTTAATTTCTGATTTTATTGCTTAAATCGATTCTTCGTTACATAATAAACTTTTTGGAATGAATTACATTCTCTGATTTTATTAATTTTGGAGGATTTTGGTTAGATCTAAATTTTTTTTGCGGGTATCTGTGTTCATCTTGATTTCTAGAAATTAGAGTAATTTAGTGTGATTTCAAGTGAATTAATTGCAAAAGATTGATTACATTCTGAAAAAGATTGAAAAGTGTGATTTGGTGTTTCAATTTTGAGTTTGAATACATTCTAAAAAAGACGAGTATGTTGTTCTGTTCGTTTTGAATTTTGAGTTTCAGAGTGTTTTGATCGAAATTATCAATTGAAATGTATTAAAAACATGTTTTCGATCAATTTTGTGCAAGTTGTTTGGGTTTAATTTCATTGTTATGATCGAATTAGCAGATTTATAGTCGAGTGTTAGAATGCGTGTCATTCATCCAGATGTGCGGGTCATTCATCCTGATATGCGTATATGTTGTGTCATTCATATATGTTGTGCGTGTCATTCATACTAGTTTGCATATTATAAATTTTTGAAGTATGCGGGTTATTCAAGATTTATGCGGGTTATTCATCTTATTAGTATGCGTGTTGTTCATAAAATCGTGTGCAACTAACTTTTGAGTGTTAGTGTTTTTTCTCAGATTATTGATTCTCTTTTGGAAACGCATTTCTTCAAGTGGTCTTCACATGTATTTCTTCAAGTGCGTATCTGCCTCAACACGCATTTCTTCAAAGTGCGGGTCACTCTGAACACGCACAACTTCAAGTGCGTGCCTCTCAGGATACGCATTTCTCTTGGACACGCATATTTCTAAGGAAAGCATCGAGTGACTTTCTAGACACGCATTTCTCTCAACACGCATTCCTTGGGTGTGCGTATCATCAAGGACCAGAACAGTTTTTGTCTCTGAACACGCATTTCTTAGTTGTACGGGTCTTCAAGACTTGGTCATTTTTCTGAATTCCAGATTTCTTCAAAATGTCTCTTCAAGATCAACTGTACAAGAACGACCTCATGATGTCATTGGGGTCTGATACTCACCCACCTGTGCTGATAAATGAGAACGAATTTGAACAATGGCAGGACCGGTTTATTAACTTCATCGAAAGGCAATCTAATGGGGAAAATACGATGAAAGCTTTGACTGAAGGTCCCATGGTCAAACCAAGGAAAGTGATACCAGCTGTTGGAAACACTCCAGCTACTAATGTAGAAAAAGCACTGATAGAATATGAGGCTGATGAACTTCTCAGATACCAAGCTGACAATCAGGCCAAGTTGAATTTGATTCTTGCTCTACCAAATTCTATCTATAACAGAATCGATTGTTTCAAACACAATCCTATGCTGATGTGGACACAACTGGAGAAAATCATGTTTGGTACTGCTATGTCTACCCAGCTTCGTCAGACAAGGTACATGAACAATTTTGAAGAGTTCAAAGCAAAGGATGGGGAAAGTCTGAAAAGTGTCTTCGACAGGTTCTGGATTGTTATTAATGACCTGTATAAGATCAAGGTAATAAAGAATGAGATGGAGACAAACCTGAAGTTTCTTAATGCACTCAAACCTGAATGGGAAAAATCCTGTCATCGAATGAGGAATGATCCCAGAATTTCCAAAATGCCCATTCAGGAAATGTTTGAAATTCTGATGTCTGATGAAACCATGGTAATGAAGAAGAAAGCTAAGTTGGATAAGCAGAAGCCAAAGACTGTGGATCCAATCGCTCTTTTAGCTAGCCAAATGGCTGAGCAAGCCTTGACTGAGTCTGCTTATGATGGGTCAACAGATGACGATGGCGAAGCATTGGAAAAAGCCATGATTCTTCTAAGTCAGCACTATCAAAAGAAATATCAGAAACGGTCAGGCTCAAACAATCTTCGTTTCTCTTCTGGTTCAAAGAAGGTAGAACCCGGTTCTACATCAAAGCCTTTCTTTCCCAAATATGAGCCTGGTACAGCAGCTGAACCAAAGAAAGAAGAGAAAAAGGCTGTGACTTGCTACAACTGTGGCAAACTCGGGCATATTTCAAAGGAATGCAGAACGAAGATTGTGAAAGATGTGGATTTCTATAAGAAGAAATTAGGTTTGGCTGAGAAGAAAGCAAGTGGAACAATTTTGTTGGCTAAAGAGGAATATTGGTTGGATCACTCAGATAACGAAGCTGACAATGTTGAGACTGCTGCTATGTGTTTTATTGGAGACGACAACAGTGATGATGAGGATGAGGAGACTTCAACCGATGAATCTAAGGTACCATCTGAGTTTGATTTTAATTTTATTTCTTCGCAAATGAATGTCATCACAAATGTTTTACATGACTTTCGTTCAAAGCTTATATCCGAAAAATGCGAAAATCAAGAAAAGTCTGTTCAAATTGAAAAGTTGAAGATTTCTCTGAGAGATGAAAAAGCTATTTTAAAATTTACAAAAGAGAAATTTCAAGAAAGAATAGAAGAGATAGAAATTGAAAAACAGACTTCTCATGATTCTTTGTCTGTTTTGTCAATTTTAAATCAAGAGTTTTCGGATAAAATATTTGAATTAGAAGAAAAGTTATATAAACAAAATCAAACTGAACAAACAATTCATATGTATAAACCAAGGAGCTATGAGTCGTTAAAAGAAAATTGGGGTCTTGGATTTAAAAATCCTCAGTTTTTAAAGAAAGCTAATATTGAGATTCCCAATTTTTATGATTATGACTGTCTTGGTCTTTCAAAATATGGTTCTCAATACAAACCTTTTTGGACAAGTGCTAAAGAAACTACTATTGAGGAAGATAAGAAACGGATAACCAACAAGAGAATGGAAGTTCCTTTCGTTTACACTCAAGAAAATGCAAAATATTTTCCTGAAAAAATAAAGAAGAAAAGACAAAAGTTAAACATTGTTTCTTCTACTAAATCTTCTAGATCGAATGACTTCTTTGATTTAAATGAAGCTAATCCTAATAAGGACAAAATATCTCCAGTATCTTATGATACTAAGAGATATATACCTCCTTTAGTCTTAGAATGTCAAATCTTTGATCTAGAAGAACAATTGGAAGAACAAGAGATTTTGAGAAAAATTGAAAACGATGTCATTTTTCTTTTATGACATCGAATTTTAAAGAAAATAGTTCTGGTATTATCAAATGTTCCATCAACTTGTGTTCATCTGATGTTTCTTGCTCTGAGGTTTATCCAAATAATCTAACTGATCAGTTTGATCTTATTGATAAAACTTCCTCTTCTAAATCAAATATTTTATCTAAAATTGTTGATGACACTTTTACGCTAAATGATCATTTCTATAAAACAAAGCGTAAAAGAAGAAGGTCAAAGAAGAAAAAGAAGAAAGAGTTTGATATTTCTGAAAATTCTAATTTTTCTGATTCATCTATTTCAGATAGGCCTTTGAAGAAGTCTGTGAAGTCTGTTTGGCAAAAGAAACAGAGATCTGAAGAAATTGTTTCTGTAGAGAATAAATGTGTAGATTTTCTTTGTAAACAAGACTCATTTGCCTTTTGTAATAAATCTACAAAATATTCTGTTGAGCAAATGTTTCAAATTTCAAAGAATATCTCATATTGTCTCTCTAGTTCTGATTCTGATTCTGATGATTGTGTTTCTTCTTTAATATGTGATGATGTTCATGCTTCATTTGATCAATCTCAGATGTTTTGGAAAAATAAATTTTTGAAAAAGAAAAAGGAAAGGACTAACAAGAAGGGACCCATATTTATATGTGTTAGTGCATTGAAAGTTTGGAAAGTAAATCTATTTTAAATGTATTTTATATTTTGTAAAATGATGTACAAGGGCTTTGTGCTTAAAAGATGTAGCAAGGGAAGGTGGTAGGTAGGAATTGTAGCTATAAATAGATGGCTAAGGCTTGTAATATTTTAGAGAATCATTCCATTAATAAAAATGTAGCCTTTACATCTCAAAGCTCTCTCTAGATTAGGTTTATATGCTTTCAATAAATAAAGCTTAATCCTTTCCTATCCTAACCTAGCTACAAAAGCTTGAATGTCCAGATCTAGGGTCCTACATGTGGTATCAGAGCCAAACGATAATTTTTTTATCGAAACGATTATTGGATCTCGACATTTCATGCGTTTTTAAGCCCGATCTACTTGTAAGTTCATCGAATTCTCAATTCCTCTTGAAGATTTGTTCTATATGAGATTACAGATCTACTACAATTTCTGGATTCGAATTTCGTTGAGTTTTGAAGATTTTTCGAATTTTCGTTCGAAATTTTCGGTATTCTTCGCGTCAAATTTTAGATCCGGAATTTTTCTTGCATGAGGTGATTTGTTTTACATAGATTTGTTCGTTATCGAATTTCGAGCATTCTACAATTTTCAGAATCGAAAAACGATGAAAAACGAGCTAGATATGAGGTTCGAAAGTTCGTTCGCCGGAAAATGTAGATCTGACCGGATTTCTTGCCGGAGTTTGAGGTATGAGCCATGATACTGTCATATCTACGTTACAGATCTGTTCTTCACGTTTACCTCGATTTCTTGATGTATTTTGAGCATAAAATCGAGAAGTTATGATCTCTTGAACATCCTCGCCGGAAAATCGAGATCGCCGGAATCTGAACTGTTTATCGCCGGAGTTTTGTGGTTAAGCCGTGATATTGTCAAATTCTTCATCATAGATCTGTTCTTAATGTTAATCTCGATAAATGTTAAGGTTTTTTTTCTGATTTTTCAAGCAAGAAATCGAGATGTTGATCTGTTAAAAACTCCTCGCCGGAAAAACGTTTCACCAGATTTGGCACTGTTCATTGACCGGAAAATCGAGGTTTGAGCTGTAAATTGTCACATCTTCGTCACAAATCGATACTTAATGTTTATCTCGATTCAGTTTCGGTTGTTTGCTGGAATTTGAGCATGAAATCGAGAATCTTTTGATTTGTTGAAAACATCTCGCCGGAAAAACGATCTGATCGGAAATTGGACTGTTCTCGCCGGAGACTACATGTCAATTAGTCCAGATCTGTTTGTTTGGTTATGTTGATCATGTTGCAAGCAAATGGCAACGATTTCCAACAAGAATTCGATGTTTTGGTGTGTGAAAGCTCGCCGGAAAAGTTTGTTGGCTCGCCAGAATGTTTCTGTTTCATCAACCGGAAAATCGATTTTCACGATGCATGTTGATCTTTTATTTGGTGCTTAATGAAACCAGTAGAAGCAACAAAAAGGTTATTTGGTTGTGATTATGTTGATGCAATAAAAAAGAAAAAAAATGAACAGTACATATGATTTCGTATGATTTCATGTGAAAGTGAAGATAAATAGTGAACTTAACTGTTCTGTTAGTCAATAGTTAGTTTTTCTAACATTTTTGGTCCAACTTCAGTTAATTTGGCCAAAAATTGTTTCTCGACCCTACCTTGTGGTGCACGACTACACGTTCCCTCTTCGAGCTAAAAGTTTATGTCTCTCAAGCGGAATGCTTATTCGGCTCGCGGTTAATCGACGGATTCTTTGTTTTACACTAAGTTTGCACCGGTTCGTCACGTCAAATCCTCTTGTTGTCATTCTTGTGGGATTAACGTAACAAGTTGGATTTCAACATTCCAAGATGCTTCGAAGTGCTCTTAGTCGGGATTAATGTCTACAATGAATTCGATTTTAAAGCCGAAATTTCAAGAGTGAGAGCAACAATAAAGGGGGAGCCGAGTCTTTCATTGTCAAAGTTGTGCCAAAGTTTGTCAAGTAAATCAAGGGGGAGAGGATCTAAAGCTTCAAGAAGATGATTTACTTTCTCAAACTTTAGGGGGAGAATGTTAGTGCATTGAAAGTTTGGAAAGTAAATCTATTTTAAATGTATTTTATATTTTGTAAAATGATGTGCAAGGGCTTTGTGCTTAAAAGATGTAGCAAGGGAAGGTGGTAGGTAGGAATTGTAGCTATAAATAGATGGCTAAGGCTTGTAATATTTTAGAGAATCATTCCATTAATAAAAATGTAGCCTTTACATCTCAAAGCTCTCTCTAGATTAGGTTTATATGCTTTCAATAAATAAAGCTTAATCCTTTCCTATCCTAACCTAGCTACAAAAGCTTGAATGTCCAGATCTAGGGTCCTACAATATGGGTACCTAAATCTCAGTAATTGTTGATTGTGCAGCTAAATCAATTATGGTATCTGGATTCGGGGTGTTCCAAACACATGACTGGCAACAAATCTCTACTTTCAAATTTTAAAGAAAAATGTTGCGGTCGTGTCAAATTTGGAAACTGCGAGACAACTCCCATTCTTGGTTATGGAGATCTTATTCAAGGTAACATAAATGTCAAAAGAGTAAGCTATGTCGAAGGATTAAGTCACAATCTATTCAGCATCGGAAAGTTCTGTGATAAAGATCTTGAAGTCAGTTTCAAGTCTAAAAGAGTTGCTGTAAAGAATAATAGTGGCATGGACTTACTTGTTGGAAAGAGAAGATCAAATCTTTATACCATTAATCTTTCCGAAGTAAAGGTTCCATCAGATATTTGTCTTCTATCAAAAGCCTCTATTCATGAAAGCTGGGTGTGGCACCGTCGACTAGCTCATCTCAATTTCAAATATATGGATCGCTTGGTCAAGAATGATTCCGTGAGAGGTCTTCCAATCCTCCGTTTCCAGAAAGACCATCTCTGTCAGGACTGCGAGAAAGGAAAGATGAAGAAAGCTTCTCATAAGCCAAAGCCTGAACATTGCACTGCGGACATTCTAGATCTAATTCATGTTGATTTGTGCGGACCAATGAAGACAAAGAGTATAGGGAAGAAGAAGTATGTTTTGGTTGTTGTTGATGATTACTCCAGATATACATGGGTGAAATTTCTCAAATCTAAATACGAGACACCCGAAATTCTCATCAACCTCATCAAAACTATTCAGACAAATAAGCAAAAGCACGTCAAAGTTGTAAGATCAGATAATGGCACAGAATTCAAGAATTCAACTCTTCAAGCATTCTATGATGATCAAGGAATACAACAACAGTTTTCTGCTGCAAGAACACCGCAACAAAATGGAGTTGTTGAAAGAAGAAACAGAACGCTTGTGGAAGCTGCTAGATTTATGCTTTCTTATTCAGCTCTTCCTTTGTCTCACTGGGCTGAAGCCATATCAACTGCATGTCATACTCAAAACAGATCAATTATACATCGCCGGTTCAACAAGACTCCATATGAATTGATGAACGGTATCAAACCCAACATCAAATATTTCAAGTCTTTCGGGTGTAAATGCTATGTTTTGAATGACAGAGATAATCTGAATAAATTTAGTCAAAAGGCAGATGAAGGCATATTTCTGGGTTATTCTTATAACTCTGCTGCTTACAGAGTCTTTCTCATCTCTGAAAGAAAAGTGATAGAGTCTGTGAATGTCAAATTTGATGAAGCTGCAGATTTGGCTTCTGGACAACACAGTTCAGAACCCGCTATTACTAGAAACTCAGCTTCTGAACAAATTAGTTCAGAACCTGCACTTCAGTTGACAAATCAGGATCCTTCTACTTCTCTGTCTAATCTTTCTGATCTTGATTTTTTGTTTGAAAATTTTTATGATGATGTTCCTAAATCAAACACTGATAATGTGTCAAATGTCTTGAATCAGGAATCTGTGAGTGCATCTAATCCTAATTCCGCTGCACCAACCTCTGAACCTGATGTTGCTTCAGTATCTCCTGAAATTCAAGACATACCATCTGAACATCATCTTGATCAAGTCATCTCTGAACCAGAAATTGTTGAAACTGTCCATGAGGAATTTGTAGAAGATGAAGTTTTTCAAGAAGAAAATGTTCAACAAGAAGTACAAGCTACTTCTGGTCAACAAGAGACTGAATCTGATGTCATGGAAATACCTCCTACTCCAGTTGAAATCATATATGTATCATCTTCTGACATTATTTCTTCTGAAGATCCTCCTCAACAAATAGAAGTGGTTCAAGAAGTTATTGATCCTCTCCCTCATACAACAAAATGGACAAGATCTCATCCAATTCATCAAATTATTGGGAATCCTCAAGCAAGTGTTTCTACTCGCTCCAGAACAGCTTCTTCCAATGAATGTTTGTACACATGCTTCTTAAGCAAGATTGAACCTACCAAAGTTTCTGAAGCGTTGGAAGATCCAGACTGGATTTTAGCAATGCAAGAGGAGCTCAATCAGTTTGACGCACTCAAAGTATGGAAACTTGTACCACGACCAAAGGGTAAAAGCATCATTGGTACAAAGTGGATATTCAAGAATAAAAAGGACAAAGATGGTATCGTCGTTCGGAACAAAGCAAGGTTAGTAGCCAAAGGATATCGACAAGAAGAAGGTATTGACTACGACGAAACATTTGCACCTGTCGCCAGATTGGAAGCTATTCGGATGTTTCTGGCCTTCGCTGCTTATCGCAACTTCACTGTATATCAAATGGATGTCAAGACAACATTTCTCAATGGCAAATTGAAAGAAGAAGTATATGTATCTCAGCCAGAGGGATTTGTTGACAAAGATCGTCCTGATTATGTTTATTTTCTTGATAAAGCTTTGTATGGTCTGAAACAAGCTCCTCGGGCATGGTATGACGAGTTGTCAGCTTTCTTGGTCAAATCCGGCTTCACCAAAGGCTCGATCGATACTACTCTTTTCATTTATAGAACTAATCTTGATATATGCTTAGTACAAATATACGTAGATGATATTATTTTCGGTGCGACTAACAAATCTCTGTGTAATTGGTTTTCTGATTTAATGACCTCTAGATTTCAGATGAGCATGATGGGAGAAATCAATTTCTTTCTCGGCTTACAAGTGAAGCAGCTTCCAGATGGAATATTCATCAATCAATCAAAGTACGTCTTTGACATTTTGAAGAAATTTAAAATGGACAAGTCTACCTCAATCGGTACGCCTATGGCTCACGGTGCCAAACTCGGACTGGATCCAGATGGAAAACCTGTGGATCAAAAGACATACAGAGGGATGATCGGATCACTGATGTATCTTACTGCCAGTCGCCCAGACATAATGTTTTCAACGTGCTTGTGTGCTCGTTTTCAAGCAAAACCAAAAGAATCTCATCTTTTAGCAGTCAAACGCATTTTTAGATATATTAAAGGAACTACTTATTTAGGATTATGGTATCCTAAAAGTTCTTACTATAGTTTAATTGCTTATTTTGATGCAGATTATGGTGGTAATCAATTGGACAGGAAAAGCACTTCTGGTCATCTCCAGTTTTTGGGTGTCAGACTGATGCAGATTATAATCGACTATCAGGTATGTTTTCTTTTACTTTAATTTCGTGTTTTGTGCTTTTAATTTTAGTTTTTGTGGATTTCGGGTTCGAACAGCCGTTTTTTTAGGGATTTTGGTTCAAATTTAAGTGAACTATGCATTTCACCTGTGACACGCATAAGTGAACTATGCGTTTCACTTGTGACCCGCATAGTCAAGTATGCGTTTCACTTGTGACCCGCATAAGTCAATTATGCTTTTAACCCGAACTTAGTTTACGTATCACTAAGAACACGCATATTCTATTGTGCGTATCCTTAGTGACACGCAAACTCTGTTGTGTTTTTTCGTTATTTCCAAGTATGATATGCGTTCCATTAAGGACACACATTTCCTTCAATGTGTTTCATTCAGGACACGCATTCCTCATAATGCGTTTCCTTCAGGACACACATTCCTCATAATGCGTTTCCTTCAGGACACACATTCCTCATAATGCGTTTCCTTCAGGACACGCATTCCTTATATGCGTTTTCTACATGACCCGCATTCCTTCCTTCTTGTTTCCTTAAGGACCCGCATTCTATACTTGGAATATTTTTTTTGTGTTTTTCTAATTGATTATCTGTGTTTTGTTTCAGGTTATCATGACTTCTCAAACAAATACTAATCCAATGATTCAAGATGAGAATGTCATTCTTCAGGATCCGGCTGATCAGGCATCTCATGATACACCTATGTCGTCTGTTCCATCTGTTGGGGCTGATCTTTCTATATCAAGGCGAAATCCAAATGATGTGTTCCCGAACGTCATGTACATGCCTTATAAGCATAACAACTACTTTGTTGACTTTGATCGCATCAAGATTCATCCTGTCATACGCACTATTCTTCGTGGACATCCGCTCTCTCAAGCTCTATGTTCAGTTGCCGATGTTCCAGAAGTCTACGTTCAGCAAGTCTGGCACACCATCACAAAGAACGAACTGGCACGTCCTCATCGATTTGATCTTCAAATTGATCAATTTGATTCATATCTGTCTTACAAGCGGTTAAGGTTGATTCTTGAGCTTCCTGAGCCTAATTCTAGACCTGGACGGACAACATATGATCAGTTTCCATCTGAAGAAGAAGTGTTTGAAGACATCAAACGACTAGGATATGTTGGTCCACTGAACAGGGTTGTAGACTTTGACAAGTCTAATCTTCCTCCTGTCTGGTATTCTTTATTTTCTGTCATTAACAGGTGCTTAACGTCTAAACATACCGGCACGGATAGTTCTAGTCTTCATTATCTTCGACTGTTCCATGCAGTAGTCTATGACCTGCATGTCGACTACACGATTATTTTCTGGACCGAGCAATCTGAAATAGTGCAAGACAAGTTAACCAAAAAGCGACGAAAGTTCATTCCTTTTATCAGGTTTCTCAAGCTGATTGTTAGAAGCATGTTTCGAAGCAATCCGGCAATTCCACGAAGATTATCTTGGCCGCAAGTTCCGGATACTGAGATGCTTTTCCTTCAGAAACAGAAGAAGTCCTTCACATTTTCTATGACCATTCCTTATGGTCTTATTGCCAATTATGCTGACATGACCGATCCCAGTGTCATTGATTATTGTTTAGAAAATGACTTTGAAGAGGCTGAACAGGAAGAACCTTCTCATGGCACTCCAGCTGGTAATACTCATGAAGAGCAAGTTGAAGCAAATACTCAGGTAATAGAGACAGATGTTGATTTTTCTGCAACACCACAAGATGTTGCTACTCATCGCGTTGAATCTGTCATTGCTGATATTCAAGATGAAGCAACTACTGATGTTAGAAAAGATGCTAATCCTGATGAAACTGGAGTTGCTGATGATGATGAGACAAATGCTGAGTTTTCTGATGATGGTGAAAATACGACAAGTGATTCAGATGATGGTGATGATGATGCTGATCAATCGAACATGAAAGTGTATGAAAGGAAAGTAAGAACTCCGGAAGTGGTTATCTCAACAGAAGTTATCTCTGATGATGATTCAGTTCCAGTTAATCCTTCAGTTGCACATCTTCAAGTAGATGAATTGGATACAACTTTTGATCAAGCCACAGCTTCGGTTCAAAGTCATGCTCCAGCAACTACACTTGCAGTTATTCAGTCTACTTCATCAGCTGTAGAGCCTACTTCTGATCAAGCTCGGGTTTCCACTGACAAATTCTCTACTTTGAATAATGTAATTCGGCAGTTATCGGAGAGAATGGATGCTGAAAAGGAAGCACATATTCTGAAGTTAAAAGCTTTATTCAAAGGGAAGATGCCTGAAATTGATACTTCAGTGAGTCCTACAGAAATTCCATTCAGACGTCCATCTGGGGTTGTTCTAAGAGAGTCGTCTTCTGCTGTTCAATCTTCTGCATCAGCGATTATGTCTATTCCTCTACCTCCGTTGTTTACACAGTCAGCTGGAATTTCTTCATCTACTCATATACCTGTGTCTTCTTCTAGCACTCTAGTATAAGATCTTCCTATTTCAGAGTTGACAAATTTGCTCTATGCTCGACTTCTTTCTATGTCGCCACCAGAACATCAGGATCAAGATCTTCTTTCTCTGCTTCGGAACTTTCAATCTACGCCGCCTCCAGTTTCTTCATCTGAATCTGACAGGATCTATGTTTCATCTACTGAGTTTCAAGCATTCAGATCGGAAGTTCAATCAAGTTTTGCTGATCTCAAATTGTTTATATCTCAAACTTTCTCTGATTTATCTTCCAGGCTTGATATTCATGAACAAAGCTGCAGAACTGACGCCGGTCCGTCTCTTAAACGAAGACATGACCAAGATGATCCCGATCATCAAGGCCATGAGGGGGAGATGGCAAAGAGACAAAGAACAGAAGGGTCTTCTGAAGCTCGAGAAGTTGTTCAAGAAGAAGTGGCTGGGGATAGAGAAAAGACTGCTGATACAGTTCAAGATTGCAATATCCAAGACTTAATGGATGTCATGATTGATAATGCTGATGTAACTGCTTTGCATAATGAATTTAATTTGTCTGAAGCAAATTTTAATAATATGCAAATTGTAGTTTATGTGGATCCAGATGTCTCAGGTAGAGCTCATGAAGTTGAAGAGTCGGAAGCAGCAAATGATATGAGATCTTTCTTCGCGAACTTCATTGAGATAAATTCAGATGATGATGAAAAAGTTAGATTTGAGAAAGTTGCTCAAGTTAAAGAAGAAGATTGCAACAATATCATCATCTTATCTGATACAGAGGATGATACTGTTTTCATGGATGCAACAGATACAAAAGAGGCTGAATTATTATACGCTGATCTTCCGAGTCAATGTGAGATTCCAGAAGTTGATCAACCTTCGTCTACTCTAGTAACTAGTTCTGCTCTGACAACCAATATTCCATCAAGTGCATTTGAAGTTGGTGAGTCGTCTAGAGCTCAAGTAGTTATTCCTTCTTTCGAACTAGTAATTCCTCCATCTCTTCTAGAAGAAGGAGAAGCTTTAACTAGACAGCAAAGATATATGGCTTCTAGACTCAGAACTGCTTTTCTTGAAGATATCCAAAGCAACATCTTTGTTTCTAGAAGAATAACACTCAATTTATATGCCATTCTTGGAGTAGAGAAAGAATCAGAAGCTTATCAGCATGAATACTTAGCTTTTATCAAGTGCCAGCGCAGAAGAAATAACATTGTTACTTCTTCTCATCTAATAGTTCGAGTTCTCAGTGTCACAATTTGTAAGTTCATGAACATTTGGTATCCAAATCTTGAAGTGGAAACAAGAGACTGCAAGCGGTACATTTTTTCAGAGGCTGATTTTGTTGATCTTTCAATTGATGATGTTGATTTCCTATATGATCACTTCAGGAATCTTTATCACCGGACTCAGGATGTTTCTCAAACTCTTTATGTTCTTAAACGATTCATTCGACGACAGATCCGATTTTATCGTGTTTTTGACTTTCAGATGGCCGTCGAAAGTTTTCAGCCTGTGGTTAATCTGGAAAGACCCAACCGGAGTTTGCATAATCTAGAATCTTATCCGTTATTCACCATTATCGAAGATCCATACGGAGTAGTATACAAGAACAACTCAAGTGAAAAATGCTTTCTACGATTTGATGAAGTTGGATATTACTCTGATGGAACTCTAAAGGTGATCAAACTTCAGTTGGAGCATCGTTTGCAAGAGGCTAGAAGAAAGTTTTTGGAAACAAGAACAGAGTCATATATGTTTGAAAACGATGAAATTCGTCTGATCCGTAGATCTTTGGACACTATTCAAGACAGACTGAATCTCCGTTCAACTCTGCGACGATTGGAAGTGTTAGTTGGGCTGAACAGACTACGTCAACGAGAAGAACGTCAATGATCCTTCAAAGTCGTCTAGATGGTCAATGCTGTTTTTGAAGTTTTTTTTTGAAGACCTCGGCGCCAATGATTACTAAGGGGGAGATTGTTAGATATGATTTTATAGTAATCATTGTATTTATTTTACTGCTTTCAGTAGTGTTATCTGTTTTGTTAGTGCCTTAGGGTATTTAAGTTCCCTTGGCTTGTTTGTTTTGTATGAAACCGAACACTGTTTGAATATAATTCACTGTTGCATTGAAGCGTACTTTCTCTCTCTAGATTCTCTCTCTACGATCTTGTAATCTTGGTTCATCAGTTTGTGTTTGTGATACCTTACGATTGTTAATCTACCAAGAAATTGATCAATTTTACTTTATATTTTTTTTTGGATTGATAAAGTGTTCGCAGCATATATTCGAATCAGAAATTAATTTTGACCCGGGAGTTCAATTTTGAGTACCGGGCCGTGTGACTCGGGAGTTGGAACCGAGACCACCCGGGAGTACACCACCCCAATGGCAATTGACTTGGAATCACAATTGAGCCAACGACTGAATGTAAAATTGAAATTGGTGGCTTCAATTTTAATTGTTGGACGGTGGAACCATGTTTTGTAATTGGCGGCTATGGAATCAAACTCATGGTCTGTGGTGGATTAAAATTTGTTTGGTGGCTGTGAGATTTACATAAGCGCACCATTGATTCTTCATTAAATTGATTGTATTTTGTTGATGAACGTGCGTCGGTGGTGTCAATTTCGCAAAGGAAAAATTGAGATTATGCTAATGGGTGAGTGAGTCTAAAGATTGTTGATAGCGGCAGTTATTTTCCTTCCACATTAGTGATTGGCGACTGTTTTTAATTGAGAATAGTTTACCACCCGGGACTGGATCTCCTCCTCCTGTGCTCCTTACCTGGTATCTCCCATTATATCTCCCGGGGCCACCTCTCTCGGTATCTCCCAAGGTTCCCATACATTGCGTCTTCCGGTCCGGCCCCTCCCGATTGCACACTGTGACAGTCTCCCGGTCTTTGGCAGCGTTGCTAATCACTCCCGGGACCTTGACCACACATTGGTATTCACTCCCAGGACCTTGAGATTCGATTTATTCGGTCATCACAAAAATTTAAGAGGTTTCGATGGGTTTGTCGAAAAGTTTATCGGTTGATTCGGGTGTGATTGTGTACTAGTTTTTCAAGTTTGAACTATTAACGATTGTTTACGGTGCTTAAACGATTGTTTTTGTTCGAAAAAGTTTAACCCATTTCGAGTTTTTAAATTCTTGTTCGGTTTTCGAAAAAATTTCGGTCATTTCGTTTTTTGATCGTGGGTTGATTATTTGGACTATAAACTGTTAAGGCATGTTCACGAAGCCTAAACAATCGTTTTTGGTCAAAAAAATTTAACCCATACTGAGTTTTAAAGTTGTCGATTGTTTTTCGAAAAGTTTTCGGTTGGTTCATTTGTGATCGTGGTTTGACCGTTTGAGTTTTAATTTGTTAAGGAGGTGATTAGAAAGCATTAACGATCGGTTTGCATTGAATATTTCTAACTGTTTCGATGTTTTGCAGGTTCGTCTCATCGAAGGAGATGATGAATAGCGATTTCGTTAAGTTGCTGTTAAATTTCTTACATTTTAGTTCTTTTCCGTTAAGTCTCCGTTAGTCCAGTTAGTTTGTTAGTTGGGTTAGTTTTATTTCATTTTTAGTACATTTTCAGTTTGTGTCCAGTTAAGTCCGTTAAAAGTTTCATTTTTTTAAATTTTAGTCCCTCTAGTTAGTAGTTTTAATTTATGTCATCTTTGGTCCTTCTAGTTTTAAGTGTTGATTCCTTCACTTTTAGTCCTTGTAGTTTTAAGTTTCAGTTTGCGTCATTATTGGCCCTCGTACTTCATAGGTTTCAAAGTTTCACTCATTGTCACTTTTGGACCTTGCACTTTAGAGTTTCATCTCTTGTCAAGTTCAGTCCCTGGACTTTAAGCTTTTCAAGTAACAATGACTTATCAACAAATTTTCCGGTTACAGGAAGACAATGACTGGCTCAAGCGCAGGAACTCAAAACATGAAAAGATAATAGAATATAGTTCAAATTACACTATGTTTTCTACCCGAATTGAGTCTATTAACCAAGGGATTTCAGATCTTGAAAGAGAAGCCAATATAAAGAAAAGGTATCTACATGAAAATTCAAAGAAAATATCTGAACTTAAACGAAAAGTTGCAGATTTTGAAGCCAAAGAAGAGAAGAACCTGACACTTGAAGAAAGAGGAAATATGTTAGAGAGTGAAAATCTCGACCTGAAGAAAAGACTTGCTGTTTTTCAAAAAGAAAAGGTCGATTTCTCAAATGAAAGGAAGAATCTTGAAAGAAAGATTCTCGAGCTTTCAAAGAAAGTTTTCGATGAAAGAAAGGTTTTTGAGGCTCAAAATGCAAAACTTTCAAAATAGATTTCTGATTTTGAAATTTTTTTGATGATTGAGAGAGATTCTTTTGAGAAAGAGAGAAAAGGTTTTGAGAGTGAAAATAAAATGCTTGAAAAGAATAATGTTGCGGTTTTTAAAGAGATATATGATAAACGCAACAGTATAGAAAAGGATTTTGAACGTGAAAGAAAGATTTTCGAAACTGAGATTCATAAGCTTTCAAAGAAATTATCTGGATTAGCAACAGAGATTTTGAAAGAACATAAGGTAAAATCTGATTTATAAAAACAATTTGACTTGATTCTAGAAGAAAGAAATGTTTTATCCGCAAAAGTCAAGAAACTTGAAGAAATAAATCTTAAAGTCGATTTATCTGAACAAGCCAGTCCCGATACTGTTGTTCAGTCTCCTTATTCTTCAAGTTCACCTTCTACAACTATTTCTTCGAAGAAGATTGTCAAATCAAATAAATTTTTAAAAGATCAGATTCGTCCTTTAAATCTTTTCTATAATTATCTTGTTGATGATTCAAATAATCAAGTGTTTCGAAAAGTCAAGATGGTTTGGAGAAAGAAACCAACTACAGAAGACAGTGAAGGAAACAAGTCTCATGATTCTCCTGTAGTTGATACAAAGTCATCTTTTTCCAAGACTGATTCACCTACTTATGTCTATTCTACAGCGAAGTTGATCAGTCTAAACCGAGCAAAGATCTGTTGCACTCACTGTGGAAAGAGTGACTTTGTCCATCCAAGGTACGTTAATAGTTGGTATGGTACTTATCGCATCCCCAATCCTCATTTTAATATATTCAAATCCAAGGCAACTAACTATCAAGGATCCATCACAACATGGATACCAAAACCAAAATCTTCCTAATCTGTTTTGTAGGAATGTCATGTGTGATTTAATTCAGATTATTTACATCATATGACTATAATCAAGGGTTATGCCATATTTTGAGGGGGAGTACCATGTTGTTTATTTTTCATATCAACTTCTGAACACTTTAGTTCAGGACTCGTACTTCAATGTTTTGACTTGTACTTCAATGTTCTATTTTGGCGAGTTAAAGGAGTGTTAAGGCTTTTAATGTTTCTATGGTCAATCCAGAACCGGAAGGATGTACCCAAGAAACACATCACATTCATAGATATCAGTGAGGGGTCTAGATTGATAAATGAGTTCGGAATGAAAAGAATATGGTGAGGATGTGACAGGACTTAAAAGAATTATTGGTCCTTATCAAACCGAGTCAGTTATCCGGGTTACTACATAATCTATTAATTCTCGTTCTTTGGAGACGGATATTGAAACAGACATGGACCCAGTGTCGATAACTCGTGTCACCCCACTGTTAGAGCACAGTCTCATTGGATTCAAGATCATCCAATCTGAAGATCGCAATCTGAAGCTAATTCAGAAAAGTCGACTCTTAAATATAAGTCTAATGTCGTTTGTAATAAAATGTCAAAGTTAGTTTTATTGTATTTTATTTGTTTCTAAGTAACTAGTTAGTTAGTTGTTGGTTTGTTATTTTGTTTTGTTTAGTTAGTTATATAATATCTAACTATCTAGATATTATTAGTTTAGTTTAGTTTGATATTGTATTTCTTGCAAGTTGTGTTTGCAAGTTGGTTGTTTTAGAGTGTAAGAGAAGCAAAGATCAGATCAATTTTTAGATCACACACAACACACACACACACAAAAGGTGTAAAACACAGAGAGCTTCCAAAAGATCAAAGATCAACCTTATAATCGTTGTTTTATCTATCAAACAGGTTGGTAATCGTTTATTTGATTTATCTGGTAAAGATCCTTGTTCAATCAGGGACACCCACCCACCCAGCCACTCAAGTATCTTACAAAATATACTTATTTGATATATGCACGGCGATTTAACACATAATCTATCTATTCCTCACTCGGAGGTCTTAGTTATTGAAAAAGGAATACATCAACTCCAGTCTCCGAACTTCATATTCTACTCACTGTGCCTATTGATTTCTAACCTACGTCCCAGGTTGAATCAATCTTTGAGCCTAATCAATATGATTTATACTTCTTTCACACACGCATGAATCTTTGTGATTCCCATTGCATATCTTTGTGATATTGCCAGAACAGTTTGAGAAGTAAATTTTTAATATTTTACTTCAGTGATAACTAGAAGTCCTATAAGAGATACCCCCTTTGCCAACTCTAAACATAGGCCACACAATTATCTCAATTTTGTGATAATAGTTACTATTGTGTTTCTATGTTAGTTGTTACCCTTGGATACTGAATAGATTTATCTGATCTTTTGCCACTCATTCGGTTAGTCTTTGAAGATACATGATGCTCAGGTTTCTCCTAATTATCATAAGGGGGAGAACGACACAAAATTCAAAGACACATTTTATTATGTTGAGGGGGAGTTAGCAAAATTTGAGGGGGAGTAACAAATTTTTTTAAATCTGAGGTTGAAAAGCCTTTGGATTTTAAGATTGCATTTCTTCTATCTCATATCATGTGGTGTCTGCTACAAGTTTGACTCTCCTAAAAGCTGATTGAAACAAGTTCTGATGCTGAAAGCATATTCAACTTGCGATTCAAAGACAAATTCTTTGTTTTAAATTGAAGATGCACCGTGGAATGTCACGTAACTCGCACATTATCTTTCTTGCGTGTTGATCTGATGTGTTGAGTTTCTACAGTTGAAAGTTGCTCAGTAGTGTATTCAGTCGAGGCTATTGTGCAATGAATCTAGTTACAAAGTTGAAACTATGAAGACCAAGAGCTTTATACAAGGGGGAGCTTGGAAAGATACGAAGACAAGCAACACCAAAGTTTTTCAAAGATTCAAGAGGGAAAGAAGATCAAGGCCTGAAGATTTCAAGATGATAAATGCCTTATTCAACTTTAGGGGGAGATTTTTAGGACTGAAAGTCCTAGTGCGTTGAAAGTTTTATAACGCATTTATATAGTTTAATGGTTTTATTATTTAATGCGTTGTAAAAGCCTTTAATTATTATTTAATGTGTTGTAAAAGCCTTTAATTATTGTTAATTGGGCTTAGGTTTTGTTTATTGGGCCTTGGGCCTTAGGGTTGGAGCATATATATTTGTTTCCTAACCTAGATTAGGTTAGAGTTGGTCGTTGAAAGGTTTAGTAATTCTTATTGAAATTCTTTCTATAAACCTTAAACCCTTTACTAATAAATCCAATCATATGACCAGCAGTTGTGATTAAAGGTTTATTGTTTATTGATTATTACTGTGATTGCATTGTTTCTGGGATCTACAGCTTGCGAAATCCGAAGTTTTCGCACAATGAGGTGTGCGAATTCTTGAACTTTTCGTACGATGAGATGTGTGAATTCTAGACTTAGCAAAATTCCACAAGTTCCACTTTTCGCAAGAGATTATACGAAATCTGTACTTAGAAAACTTAAACCCTGAAAATCAACAACTTTTCGTAGACTTGTTTGCGAACTCTCGAGCTTTTTGCAGACTAAAGGCTCTGAACAGTAACTTTTCGCAGACTTTGTCGTGCGAATTCTTCACTTTTCGCAAGTCGAACCTTGCGAAATCTGAACTTTACTTAGCTATATCTTGCGAATTCTGAGGAATTCGTATCCAAACCTTTGCCAAATCTTGACTTAACCAATTTCACCAAATATAACAAAGGCTCTGCGAATTCTGAAGATCTTGTGAGTTCTTCAGATGTCGACTCAAAATTTACAAAAAAACACCAATTAAAGATCCAAATCTCAGAATTAGCCTTTGTAACTTCACAAATTTATCCTCGATCACTTTCTGAACAAATTACAAACACTTGATTACAACTGCTAGGTAATATCCTCGATCCTGACAAGTTAGTTAATACTACTAGTAGTTAATACTGCTCTCAGTTAATACTGCTAGTGGTTAATACTGCTCTCAGTTAATATTGCTAGTTAGTTAATACTGCTAGTGGTTAATACTGCTCTCAGTTAATACTGCTAGTTAGTTAATAATGCTAGTGGTTAATACTGCTCTCAGTTAATACTGCTAGTTAGTTAATACTGCTAGTAGTTAATACTGCTCTCAGTTAATACTGCTAATTAGTTAATACTGCTAGTCGTTAATACTGCTCTCAGTTAATATTGCTAGTTAGTTAATACTGCTAGTGGTTAATACTGCTCTCAGTTAATACTGCTAGTTAGTTAATACTGCTAGTAGTTAATAATACTGCTAGTTAGTTAATACTGCTAGTGGTTAATACTGCTCTCAGTTAATACTGCTAGTTAGTTAATACTGCTAGTTAGTTAATACTGCTAGTAGTTAATACTGCTCTCAGTTAATACTGCTAGTTAGTTAATACTGCTAGTGGTTAATACTGCTCTCAGTTAATACTGCTAGTTAGTTAATACTGCTAGTAGTTAATACTGCTCTCAGTTAATACTGCTAGTTAGTTAATACTGCTAGTAGTTAATACTGCTCTCAGTTAATACTTCTAGTTAGTTAATACTGCTAGTGGTTAATACTGCTCTCAGTTAATACTGCTAGGTAGTTAATACTGCTAGTGGTTAATACTGCTCTCAGTTAATACTGCTAGTTAGTTAATACTGCTCTCAGTTAATACTGCTAGTTAGTTAATACTGCTAGTGGTTAATACTGCTCTCAGTTAATACTGCTCACTGTTAATACTGCTTTCACTATCTTTTTAAGATTAATACTGCTTATAATCTAAAAAGCTATAAATACCCTTTCCCCGCCTAAAAGATCATAACGACTCTTTGTCTACTGTTCATCTTCTCTCTCACTATTGTCCCTCAAGTATCCAGTGCTCGCTAGTCAATAATCCTTGCGTACAGATGGCTTCAATGGTGTTTGTTGATGAGCACAATGAGATAGCCATGCTCCAAAAGCCAAAACAAGCCGAAGGTTTTCACCAGATAATCGATTTTCTGAGGACAAGCCACATCGCTCATGCTCTCACTGTGTCTCCTACCATCTACATAGAGCATCAAAGGCAATTATGGGCCAATGCCACTACTAGCACTGAAAACAGAGTGTCGTGCATCAAAACAAGGGTTTGTGACAAACCCTTGACAGTTACTGAGGAGACCATTCGCATCTGTCTACGTCTAGACGATGCTTCAGGTATATCTTCTATTCCAAATGAGGATTTGTTCTCAAACCTCACCAGAATGGGGTATGAAGGCCAAATGGGGATTTTCAAGTTTTTCAAAGCTCAATTTACACCCCAATGGAGGTTCCTTGTTCATACCCTGATGCACTGTATTTCTAAGAAAACTACTGGCTGGAGCCAATTTAGCAGTCCCATTGCCTATGCTTTGGTATGTTTATCTACTGCTAGAAAATATAATTTTTCACTGATGATCTTCAATGATCTTGTCTCAAACCTGGACAACAAAAAGAGTTTCTTCATGTATCCCAGGTTTGTACAGGCAGTTATAACCAACGAATTGACGGATAAACCTCACTTTGATGGGGTATATGTACCTAAACCCCCTAAAGGCAAGGTCTTCTCAAACATGAGAAGATCTGCTAGGGACTCAGTAGGAGTTGACACCCCATTGTTCTCAACAATGATGGTGGTGTCCCAACCACAAGAACGTATGGCCTCAGAGTCAAGGCCCTCATTAGACCAACCCACTGAGAGCCAATCCCAACCTTCCCTCTCTCACATTTTTCCTCAGTCCTTTGCTGCTAAACCCACTCCTCAAGTTTCCAAGACTTATGTCAAGAGAAAGGTACACAAGGCTCCTTCCCTTGTTGTACCTACTATTAACCAAGAGCCTCAAAGCCCTCTATTGGAGCATTCTCCAATAGAGAATATCCAAAGGGAATCCAATAGGGTGTCTCCCAACCCTGAGGAGGTGCTCTCTAAGGAGCTGAATGAGCATATGGGTGAGAAGGTTGCCACTACTTCTGCTAGCACAGAGAAGGACAGTGGTAACATTTCTAAGACCTTCCCCATGGCAACTTTGGGTGAGAAATCAACCAAAGGACCCCGGTGCCAAGAAACCAAGGGGGTAGTTGATGCTTCTGCTAGGCAGAAGGTCACTACTACAAGATCCAAGGATCCCTCAAGGATGGGCAAAACATCTGTTGGTCCCGAAGGTGCTTAACAAGTTTGTAGAAGGGGGGGGGGGGTTGAATACAAACACAGAAATTAAAGTTTAATAAATTGTTTATTGATAAATCAAAATACAATTTACAAGTTTGTTGCGGAATAAGATTAAGACAGACTCAATCTAAACAAACTTAAGAAACACTAAGATGGTTGCACAAGAAATTCAGAGAATGGGGGATTTTTAGAAAGATAGAAAACAAGGGTTTCTATTTTGGAGTTCAAGGATTGAGCACACTTTCAGATGAAGGGGTGAGCTTCCTATTTATACCCTATGCATTAAATGCATGGCAGGGTACTTTACACGTGGCATTCATAGATTGGCTTTGGTAGTCTCACTTTTGGAGACATGCTTTTGGCCGCTTTATGAACAGTGTAGTTGACAGAGTTGGTGTACGATTTGTGGCAGAGACGTGTCCGTTCTGACACATCGTACTGGTTGTGCAAGGTAAGACAAAAGAAAACTTGAGGCATAAGCTTTGTGATCGTTGATCGTTGAGTATCTCTTCTTCCAGAGATAAAGAAGTTCAGCTATCGCTGAAGCTTTTCCTCAGGCTTCTTCGCGTAAGTAGATGTCTGATCTTGGCTGATATCCGCATCAGGTCACTAGTAGACTTATCTATTGTTCAGTGGCTTCGTCTTCGATTCAGCTATGAACTATGTTGACGCGAGACTTGTCTTCAGGGATTACGTTAACTGTGTTACATAGGAAACGATAAGTGATGACTGAACAGACTCAGTTTGATCGCTGAAAGTGAAACACATACATATTAATGTTTACAGAAAGGTCATCAGCGATAACTGAACAGACTCAGTCTTATCGCTGATGATGAAACACTAATACATATAATAACGTAATTTTCACTAAGTATAAAAGAGGGTCGTTATCAAATCACTGAGAGAGTTTGGATCAACAATCTCCCCCTATTTGATAATGACAAAGTAACAAAAGAAAATTACTTTGATTCAAAATATAGGAATAAAAAGGACTCATAGAATGCATGTCCCAATTACTATTTTGAGGGATCTTTTACAGTACTGATAGGGTTAAGTACATCACTGCTATTTTCATTTAATTCAGGGATGGAATTACAAGATATGAAAAACATTACAAGTGAGTAACTAACTACTGTAAGTATAATTAACAGATTACAGAGAAGAAAACTAATATATCATCTATTAAAAGAAGATTTAGGAGGATTGATCATATACTCAGGTATTTCTTCTCCTTTCTGTCTTCGTTCCAAAGATTATTGACTGATAATTTCTTTAATTTCTTCAGCAGCAGGGAAGAAGTCACACCATAAGCATAAGAGATCCTTGAGATGATTCAGAGGACAGATAGGAATCTCAGAGATTCTTTGAAATCTGAGTTCCTCATCATCATCTCTGAAGAATATTCCATAAGGATTGTTGATTACTTGACCAGCTTGGAAAGGACCACCAGGAGGCAGAGATAAGTCCAGAACTGAAAGATCAGGAGGAGGACCAAACAGTGCATCTCTTGAAAATTTGATAGAAGTTTCATTCCTGATGATGGCGACATCTTCAGAGGAGGAGGACCCAATTTTTCTCTTGAGTTTCAAAGATTTGGGAGGAAGAGGAGATGGCAGCTTTAGTACAGAAACGACTCTATTTATGAGGGCTTCAAGAAGTCCTTCAACGTAGCCTCTGTATGTAGATTTGGATTTCTTCAGCGCATCCCAGAACTCTAACCATTCCGTAAATCCTAAGCTCTCAAGTTTTGATACGTACATTGCTTTTTGGGTTCCATCCTCTCTGGTAATCTCCATGGTCACTGAGAGTTGATCTTTCTTCTTGCGACCAGAGATAGTCACGGCTGATATTGGAAGAAGATCAGAACGATAATCCATCTTTTGTTTGCACCATTCGATAGACTTATCGTTGATCTCTTGTTCTTTGAAGCGTTCCTCTTCAATTTCTTTCAGTAGTGCTGCTTGAACTTCCACAGGTTTGCTTTTCAGCTTTTTGTCCTTAACTTGAGAGGATTGAATCTTTAAAGCGAGTTGGGCATCTCGTTTGCATTCAGCGATCAGCTTCTCAGCTTTGGCAGATTCTTCTCTTTCAGCTTCAGTGAGGAAGTCGAGCTCTGTGGATGTTTGAAGAGGGATTTTCAGCCGTTGACTTTCTAGTTGAGCGATCATTTCAACTCTTTTCTTTACCACTTCCTCTGACCAATGAGATGGTCGAGAGGGCCTTCCTGGATGAACCAGGGAATCTTCTTCTTCTTCTTCATCAATCTCAGCGATAGAGATTGGGATTATTTCTTCAGCGATAGCAGCTGGAATTATTTGTAGTTCAGAACCCTTAAGCAGGGGTGAGAACTGTCTGGTTAGAAAAAGAAGGAAAGAAGGGATAAGTGTATTTTTAGAACGAGAGAGATAAAGGCTAGAAAGGAATAGGGGTTTGGAAAGAGTAGAAGAGTGGTACAATTGAAAGACATACCTGAGAAGGATGCTCCCCCTCAGATTGTGATCCAGTCCTCAAGCATTCTTCAGCGATCGGTTGCTTGTCTTTGCTTTGCGAAGGAACACTTGAAGATGTATCACCTCTCACCCCTGTTTTGACAACCTCTTGCGAAGTTGTCCCTGATACGACGTTCGGCTTAGAGAACCACATAGATTGGTCTTCATCGTCGTCATCGTCATCGGAGGGCTGATCCTTTTCTTGATCATCAAGATCTAGATCATCTTCCTCTTCATCGTCTTCTTCCTCATCCTCTTCAAAGAGAATGGAGTGAATTGATGAGGATTCTTTTGCCTTCTCCCCCTCAGATTGAGAGGGAGGTTCCTTTGGAGTCTTAGCTTCCCCAGCAGCAGCAATAGAAGTTTCTTCAGTTTTCTCCCCCACTTTGTCATTATCAGCGGTAGGGGATTGTTCAGCTGCTGGAGTAGCTGTTGAAGCTTTTAGCACTTGAACGTCAGCCTCCAGACGCTTAATCCGGTCTTCAACCGCAGGGATGTCGCATGTGGCATCATGAATGAATTCCACAGCGATGTTGAGGTTGGTACGATCATCTTCAGTGAAGGAGGGAGGCAGCGCTGGAGCTGGTGCATTCACTTTCTGTAGAATTTGCTGAAGAAGGGACGTGCAGAGGTCAACCTTTGAAGAGAGACCCTGAACTTCAGCGGTAAGAGACTCAAATCGCCCTTGAAAGAGTCGAGAGGACTCTCTGAGTTGGACGACTTGTTCTTCAACAGCTGAAAGTTGAGAGTTCTCAGCTTTAGATGAGCAAGTGGCGGTCAACTTCTTCAGCTCCTCACCAGCCTGATTTACGGCGCTGGTGGTTTCATTGATGGTGTTGGTGAGTGCGTCCACCTTTTCTCCTAGACTGTTGACATGCGTGTCAACAGACGCCAAGCTAGGACCTGAAAATAATGTTAGTTCAGATATGGGCTTATTTGGAGAGGGGGGGAGAGAAGTGTTTAGGATTATAGGTGTACCTGACGTATCAAACATTTTGTAGAACTGCATAGATTCCTCAAAAGTTTGATGCTCAGGTCCTATAGGGAAAGAAGAGGTGGCGGGTTCAGAGACCAAGTGAGGAGAGAAGGGAAGAGTTTTGGGGATAGAAGTAGGGATGGGGTTAATCTCAGTGAATGAGATAGTAGGTGGGGTTACTGATGATGTGACAGCGAGTGAGATCGCTGACACGGCAGTATGAGTGACTGCTGAAGTTGTGGAGGAAAGACCCACAAATGCATCTAAGGTAGCTTGTTGAGAAGCTCCCTCAGGTATAGTACTAGAGGGTGTACTTTCCTTAGTCTTTTTGGCCTTTTTGGAAGGACCAATCGGACTAGCTGATGGTCGTTTAGAAGTAGTGGTAGCGACAGGGATAGCAGACGAAAGAACCGTCTGCGTGGTCGCTGAAGATGAAGAAGAATGGAGAGAGAGACGAGAGCGAAGGAGATAGATACTTACCTCGTCGGCGAGTGGCTTGACCTCCAGTGATCGTTGACCTACCCTGGCAAAGGTGCCATCATCTTTGGTGGGATAGGTGTTGGGATAGAGGAACTTGATATACGTACATATGAAACGTACGTATGAGATCTTGGGATCTCGTTCAGGCTTCTCTAATCTCGACCTCAGATCTTCAAAGATGGCTGTGGCGTAGTCAAAGTTTTGACCAGCGATAACGGAGTAGGCCATCTGCAGTTGTGTTTTGCTGGCTTGATCCAGCGAACCACTCTTCCCACTCATGCACTGAATTATGTGCGAGAAGATAAAGTTCAGTTGTGATGGCATCTGAGCTTTTAGGATCTTGGTGAGCTTCTTGTTGGGAATAGAAGATCTTGGTTTGTTTTCCCAACAATAGCCCATTGCGTCCAGGAATGATATCAGCTCATCATCAGTGGGGAGTGCGTCGAACCCACTCTTTGGTTTGTCAGGGAATCTTAAAGATTTTCTGAGGCTAAGAGCGGTCATGCTCCCTGGCCCTAATTCCGTGCTGAACGAGATAGCAGGGACTCGTTCGCCTTTCCTGTTGGTAAGTTCAGTTGCATCAGCAGTGAACCAGAACTGCTGAAGTAGAGTCTTGGAGGGCTTAGGATCCACAGTGATCGCGTAAGCTATGCATGACTGCTTGAGGAATTCAGCAGCTTCCACCAGATGTGGGTATTTGTCAGCTTTGAAGTCGAATCTGGCCAAATGATTACATTTAGTAATCTCAACTTCAGTGAGAGCGAATCGTACATGCTTGTAAGCAACGATTGAAGACTGTGTCATTTCTGTTATGGAAAGAGGCATAATAGAAGAAATGATTTAGATTAAAAATAATATGATTACCAGTTTCCATAGAAGAAGGGAAACTGGAAAACTATCAAGTTATTTTTAGGAGAAAAATAGTGTTCTGGGTAGAAAGAATGAAGAACACTTTAAAACCAAAAGGTTTTTATTTAAAAACATAAAATCAGAAAGAATGATCTTTAGTTTTTACAAAAAAAACGTTTTATAAAATCCATAGAAAGCGAGTAGGATTTTAAAAAGAATAAAAAGCATACGAACAAAGCATATAAACATGAAATAAACATGTGTATCTTGAAGAAAAAGAGTTGCAGATTCAATATTCTGGGTTTACTTGCTTGAGTGTTCTTGAGAGAATGCTTCTTGCTTTGAAAGTTTTGAAAGCGTAAACCGTATAAAGGAGAGAAGAATTCCTTTTATACGAAGAGAGAAGAGAGAGAATGAAGCGGGAAAAGAAAAAAAATCATCATGACATTGACACGTTCCACGAAGTTGATTGGATAGAAGGGCAACGGACGAACGTGTCAGAAAAGGCATGTCGTGGATTGTCGGTTCAAATGACGTCATAGAAGAGAGAGACTGTACATTTGTCCGTTTTGAAATGATCACTGAAGAAAAGTCAGCGATAGATTTTCCTTTTTAAAAGTATCCCTTTTAGAAAAGATAGGGATAGTTTTTCCTTTTAAAGGATCACTGACTAGAAATATCAGTGATTAATGTATTTTTCAAAAATCTTTTAATCATTTGAAGAAAGTTCGGTGATTAAAGTTTATATTAAAAAAAACATCTTTGAGGGAAAGGAGAAAACATACCTGAGAGTCAGAATGTTTATCAGAGAGAATGATGAGAGGGGAACTTTTGATTACTAACATAATACATGAACGCTGAAGAATTATTCTTCGAGGTTCAGCATTCCAAGCTCACTGATGAGAAAGTTGAACCTTGTCTCATCAAGAGGTTTGGTGAATATATCAGCAAGTTGAAAGTCAGTAGGGATAAAGTGAAGTTCAATATCACCATTCATCACATGATCTCTGATAAAGTGATATTTGATCTCTATGTGTTTTGTCTTTGAATGTAGCACTGGATTATTTGCTATAGCGATAGCACTAGTGCTGTCGCAATAGATAGGAATCTTTGACAGCTGAAGGTCATAATCTAATAGTTGATTTCTCATCCATAAGATTTGAGAACAACAGCTTCCAGCGGCTACGTATTCAGCTTCAGCTGTGGAAGTGGACACAGAATTTTGCTTCTTGCTTGTCCAGCTTACCAGCTTTCCTCCCAAGAGTTGACATCCACCAGTGGTACTTTTTCTGTCAAGTTTACAGCCTGCAAAATCACTATCAGAATAACCAGTTAGATCGAACCCTGAGTCTTTGGGATACCAAAGACCGAGGTTAGGAGTTCCTTTCAGATATCTGAAAATTCGCTTTACAGCGATCAGATGGGATTCCTTGGGTTCAGATTGATAGCGTGCACATAAACAAGTAGAGTACATGATGTCAGGTCGGCTTGCTGTAAGATACAGCAATGAGCCTATCATTCCTCTATAGGCAGTGACATTAACAGGTTTTCCAGATGGATCCTTGTTAAGTATCAGCGGTGGTGCCATAGGAGTTTTCATCGCTGAAGTTTGTGTGAGTTCAAACTTCTTTAGCATATCTTTAACATACTTACCTTGGCAGATAAAAGTACCTTTGTCAGATTGTTTAATCTGAAGACCAAGAAAATATGTCAGCTCACCCATCATACTCATTTTATATTCTTTCTTCATTCTTTCAGCAAAGCGAGTACAAAGAGATGGGTTAGTAGAACCAAATATTATGTCATCGACATATATTTGTACAAGAATTATATGACCTTTTATCTTCCTGAAAAATAACGTATTATCAATCTTGCCACGTTCAAAATTTTCAGAGATAAGAAAAGATGAGAGAGTGTCATACCAAGCACGAGGGGCTTGTTTTAGACCATAGAGAGCCTTATCCAATTTATAAACATAATTTGGATGCTTAGGGTCATAGAACCCTGGTGGTTGTTCTACATAAACTTCTTCATTCAGCTTTCCATTCAGAAAAGCTGATTTTACGTCCATTTGATAAATGATGAAGTCTTTATAGACTGCATAAGCTAAGAATAGTCGAATTGCTTCGAGCCTGGCCACAGGGGAAAAGGTTTCATCATAGTCTATGCCTTCCTCTTGTCTGTATCCCTGAGCAACAAGTCGAGCCTTGTTGCGGGTTACAGTTCCATGTTCATCTAACTTGTTTATAAACACCCATTTGGTGCCTATTACAGTTTTATCAGATGGTCTAGGAACGAGATTCCAAACTTTGTTTCGAGAAAATTCAGTCAGCTCTTCTTGCATAGCGCTGACCCAGTTTGGATCTCTGAAGGCATCATCAGTCTTCTTTGGTTCTATTAAGGAGAGAAAGTTTACAAAGAGACAGATATTACCTGAGCTTAGTCGTGTCTGAATACCTGCATCTGGATCACCGAGAATTTGATCTATTAGGTGATCTCTTGTCCATCGCTGAGCAGGAGCATGATTGCTTAACTCAGAGGTTGGATCAACAATTGGAATGTTTACTGATGAGGATGTTTGAGGTTCATCAGCAATTAACTGTTGAGTAGGTTCACTAGAGAGGTTTCCAGATGAAGGCAGATTTGATGGTGGTAATGTGTTTAGAGGTTCAGCTGAAACCCATGAGGTGGATTCAGCGGTGGGAGGTATGATACTTGGTTCTTCATCAGCAATTGGAGTTTCAGTGTGCTGATGGTTTGAGAAAGGTTCAGTTTCTCTATAGTGAGAGATCATCCAAGTATTCAGTTCTTCATTGTCAGCGATTGGTTTAGAGTTCGCTGAGCGCGTTTCATCAAACGCGACATGAATGGTTTCTTCTACGGTTTGTCTTCTTTTGTTGAAAACTCTGTAGGCTTTGGAGATGGAGGAATATCCTAAAAATATTCCATCATCGGCTTTTGGGTCGAACTTTCCAAGTTGATCTTTGTTGTTTAAGATAAAGCACTGACAACCAAAGATATGAAGAAAGCTGATAGAAGGCTTCCTTCCAAGAAAGAGTTCATAAGCTGTCTTCCCAAATCGCTTTATTATCAGCGATCTGTTTTGAGTAAAACATGCAGTGTTTACAGCTTCTGCCCAAAATTGAGTAGGGAGGTGAGAATCGCTGAGCATTGATCTAGCAGCTTCTATGATCGTTCTGTTTCTTCTTTCAGCGACTCCATTTTGCTGAGGTGTTCTTACTGAGGAGAAGTTGTGAGAGATTCCCTTGTTCTCAAAGAAATTGTTCAGGGAACTATTTTTGAATTCAGTTCCATGATCACTTCTTATTGATCGAACAGTAAGATTATTCAGCACTTCCATCTTTTTGACAAAAGATATTAGTTCTTCTGGAGTATCATTCTTACAGCGAAGAAAAATAACCCAGGTGTAGCGAGAATATTCATCTACAATGACAAGCGTATATTTCTTTCCAGCTATTGATTGGATATTGACAGGGCCAAATAGATCCATATGCAAGAGCTGAAGAGGACTTGTTACTGAGGAAACTTGTTTCGACTTGAAACTAGCTTTTGTTTGTTTTCCTTTTTCACATGCTGAGCAGAGAGATTCTTTAGCATATGAGTGCTGAGGAAGACCAGAAACCAGTTCCTTAGATGAGAGAGAATTCAGGGTTTTGAAGTTTAGATGAGAGAGCCTTTTATGCCATAGCCAGTTGACATCAGAAGAGGCCTTAGAGAGAAAACATAAGTTTTCAGTGATAGTAGAGTCCATATCTATTACATAGACATTTTCTCTTCTATAACCACTGAGAGCAAGTTTTCCTTTTTCATCTACCACTGAACATGCTTTCTTAGAAAAGCGAACTTCGTAGTCTTTGTCACATAGCTGACTGATGCTTAGAAGATTGTGCTTCAGTCCATCTACATAAGCGACTCTTCGAAAGGTAGTTGTCCCATTGCTGAGGACACCAAACCCACGGGTAAATCCTTTTCCATTTCCACCAAAGGTAACAGAGGGGCCTTTCTCTTCCTTGTATTCAGTGAGCAGGTTTCTTTGTCCAGTCATATGACGAGAACATTCGCTATCGAGATACCAGATGCCCTTTGATCCCTGCATACATAAGGAAGATTAAGCTTTGTTTGGTACCCACTTTTCAATGGGTCCTTCAGAGTTAGTGGATAAGGAAGATTCAGCAGTCTTCACCGCTGATGAAGATTCAGCTTCAGTGGTAATCTTCACTTTGGTTAATTTCTTAACCTTAGTGGTATTTTTCACTTTGGTGACTTTATTTGCCTTAGAGGTATTTTTCTTCACTTTGGCTGTTTTATCAGCTTCGGTGGTATTTGGACACTTGCTCGCAATATGGTCAGTGAATCCACAGTGATAACATTTTCTATATCTGATGGTGGTTTTATAACCAAAAGGTTTTGAAAACTTAAGATGAGCAGGTCCAGCTCCAAGAATGCCTTTAGCACGAGATCTGGGAGGAATTTTTATTTCTTCAGATTTCACGGGCTTTAGATCAACCTTCAGCTTTGGAGGACAGATATCAAAGATTTCTGTCACTGAGCTAGAAGGTTTATCCACTGAAGGTTTGGAGGGAACTTTCAGTTTGGTTTTCTTGGAAGCCTTCTGAGGGAGAATAGACTTTCCTTTATCTGCAGGCTTAGATCTTGCAGATATCTCCTCAGGGATGGGATTAGAAGAAGAACAGGGATAGAATTGATTATAAGAAGTGTCAAAGAAAGATGTGACAAAAGTTCCAAACTTAAGCGAGGAACTTTCTTCTTTAGGATCATCCTGTGGTGTCCAAAAACCAAGACCAGTTTTATCACTTTCAGGAGTTTGAGCATTTATTATCTCAGAGATCTTTGTTGATGATTTGCACCATTTTTCAACATGAGCCTTTTCTGCTTTTAGAGCAGCGATGGCTTGTTCGCGTTCAATGCTGATGATTTCATTTATAATGACTTGATCTTTTAGCTTTTCTTCTAAAAGATTTAGTTCACTGATCTTTTCATGACATTTCTCTAGCTCTTGTGTTAAATAAACATTTTTATTTTCAGCTTGAGTTTTGTCGTTTAGAGCATTATAAAGGTCAATCGTCAGCACATCAACAGCGCGACTTCTCTCAGCTTCAGGCAGAGAGGGATTTGTTGAGATAGATACCTGAGATGATATGTAGCTCATAGAAGGTTCAGATGGTTCTTCTACTTCTTCTTTAATCTCAGCCATGAGGCAAAGATTAGCGACTTCTTCTTCATCAGAAGATGATTCTTCTGATTCAGCCCAGTCATGTTCTTCAGCGATGAGACCTTTACCTTTTTGCTGATAGCTTTTCAGCTTTTGATATTTGTTCTTCAGCTTATGGTATTTGTCATCACTGGATCTTCTTGATGTAGAAGGTTTGAAGACCTTTTTAGACCTGCACTCACTAGCAAAATGTCCAATTTTTTCGCAGTTATAGCAAGTGGCTGTAGCCTTATCAACCGGAGTTGATTTTGGCTTTTCAGTAAGAGAGAGAGGTTTACTTCTTCGGAAGTTACTCTTTCTTGCAAATCTCTTAAAAGAGTTTGTCAAGAGTGCTAAGGACTCATTAAACTCTGAAAGATCAGGGTCTGATAAATCCTCAGATTCAGAATCTAACTCAGTGATGGTGAGAGTAGATCGCTGGGATGGAATTATCTCTGATGAGACTAAAGCAACATCAGTGCTTTTGGAGTCTTTAGAATCTTTTACAAGATTCTTCTTCAGGAGATTAGATTGCTCATAGTTGAGCAATATTTCATACAGAGTGCTTAGAGAGAGAGTATGTAAGTCTTTTGTCAGCTTAAGACATATTGAATAACTGTCCCAGCTTTCAGGAAGACTTTCCAAGAATTTTGTTAGGACCTCAGAATTAGAATAGGTCCTTCCAACAGTTCTTAGGTCAATGATCAGGCAGTTAAACCGCTGATGAATGTCAGAAAGAGATTCATTCTTACCAGCGATAAAACTTTCATACTGTCTTACCAAGTTAATCTTTCGGGTCTCTTGGATTTCAGTGGTGCCCTCATATTGAACACATATGGTTTCCCACATTTCTTTAGAAGTTTTTAGATGCATGATGGAATGGAAAACTTCATCAGGCAGAGCCATTGATATAATGGTCTTTGCTCTTGCATCTATGCCTACCTTCTTTTTATCTTCATCACTCCACTGTCTTATTTCCTTAACGACATATCGTTCAGGGACAGCTTCAGTGGTGGCAGTAGCGGGAACCGCAACTATAATTCTAACAGGTTCATAGGGTCCGTTTTCTATATATTCAGGTATAGTAGGATCCGCACCTTCAAGAAATAGCATCATTCGATTTTTCCATAGAGAAAAGTTATCTCTGCTAAATCGAGGAGGTTTAGAAAGTGAACCATTATCATAGTAGTTTGTGTTTGTGTTTAGTGCCATTTTAGAATAGCAAGGAAGAGTATACAGCAAGATCTTGTTTATTAGATTAAACAAACTGCTCTGATACCACTTGTTGGTCCCGAAGGTGCTTAACAAGTTTGTAGAAGGGGGGGGGGGTTGAAAACAGTGTAGTTGACAGAGTTGGTGTACGATTTGTGGCAGAGACGTGTCCGTTCTGACACATCGTACTGGTTGTGCAAGGTAAGACAAAAGAAAACTTGAGGCATAAGCTTTGTGATCGTTGATCGCTGAGTATCTCTTCTTCCAGAGATAAAGAAGTTCAGCTATCGCTGAAGCTTTTCCTCAGGCTTCTTCGCGTAAGTAGATGTCTGATCTTCGCTGATATCCGCATCAGGTCACTAGTAGACTTATCTATTGTTCAGTGGCTTCGTCTTCGATTCAGCTATGAACTATGTTGACGCGAGACTTGTCTTCAGGGATTACGTTAACTGTGTTACATAGGAAACGATCAGTGATGACTGAATAGACTCAGTTTGATCGCTGAAAGTGAAACACATACATATTAATGTTTACAGAAAGGTCATCAGCGATAACTGAACAGACTCAGTCTGATCGCTGATGATGAAACACTAATACATATAATAACGTAATTTTCACTAAGTATAAAAGAGGGTCGTTATCAAATCACTGAGAGAGTTTGGATCAACAACATCCAAAAAGGGTGAGGACAGAACTGAAACTGATGAATTGATAGAAAAAGATTCCAATGATCCTTCAAGGGTGGGTAAAACACCTAAAGAAGGTGAGGATAGCTATACTTACTTGGAATTGATGGAAACAATAGCCAACATCAATGTTGATGTGGTTAATCAAGGAAAGGAAATCAAAGCATTGCAGCAAGTGGTCATCTCCCAACAACAGCAAATTTCAAAACTCAAGCAACTGGTGGGAAAGCTCATGGCCAAGAAAAGAAGAAGTCAGTTTGTTCTAAGGAGGAGAAAGGGGGCAACCAAAAAGGAAAATGAGAATGCTTCCAAAAAGGGGGAGAGTTCAAGCTCAGAACAGTTGGATCAACAAATTGAGGGGGAGAATGTTGAAGCCATGGGAGAGTTTGTTGAAGAAAAAGCTGAAGGTGTAATAGAAGCAGAAAGTGCAAAAGCAGCAGAAACAATACCAGCAGCAGAAACAACCCCAGCAGCAGAAACTATTAGTGCTGCTGAAACTTCAAAAGCAGCAGTAACAGGGTTAACACAAGCAGAGATTGAAATAGCAGAGATGCTTGTCAAAGCAAAGAATGACACTCCCAAAGCAAAGGGAGTGGTCATAAATGAAGGGGGAGCAAAGAAAACAGAAAAGAAAGACAAGGCTGCAGATGCAAAGAAAAAGGGGAAAGAAAATATGATAGAATCTGATCAACCATCCAAAAAGCAAAAGATGGTTGAGTCAGATGAAGCATTAGCTAAGAAAATGCAAGAAGAGTTAGATCAAGCAGAGAAAGAGCAGGTTGAGAAAGACAGAGAAATAGCCAGAGCACTTGCCAATGAATTAAATGAAGCATTTCAGAAAGGGTTGGAACAGAAAAAGCAAAGCAAAGAGCAATAAGCTTGAGAAAGGCTATGATGGCCAGATCAAGTGCAAAGAAGAGAAGGCCTTCACAAACTTACCTTGCAACTCAGGAAAGAAACAAGATGATAACTTTCTTGAGGAGTGCAATTGGTGTAAAGAAAGAAATGTTTGTGAAGATGACTTTTGATCAAGTCAAGGGATTATATGAGAAAGAAATGGAAAAACTGAAAGGTAATGAAAAGGACATAGTGGAGTTTGAAAAGAAAGCCAAGGAGAGGCATGATGTGAATATCAATCAACCCTTCCCTGAAAGTGAAGAGGGAACTCCTACAAAAGAAAAGGTAGAGATAAAGGAAGAAAAGAAGAAGGAAGCTACTATAGGGCAAAGTCAAAGGATTCTGAAGAGAACTAAGATGATGGCTAGAAGAAAGAAAACTGAAAAGAAGCCCAGAGTAGAAGAAGAGAAAAAGATTGCTGAAGAAGAAGAGGCACCAAAGAATGAAGAAAAGAGAACTGAATCTCAGGAAGTACCACAGAGTTCAGATGTAAATTTGTACATGGTGGTAATGGATAAAATTCCAAAGCCTATCACAGCTGAACCTGTTGGATTCAAACCTCCTGAAGTTATCCGCTGGGATACTATGGAGGTGGATGGTAAAGAGTATATCAGATTGAAAAGAAAGGATGATAAGTACTATGTGTTTGTAACATGGAACAAAATTGTTAGAGAATGTTCAAGATCTGATTTGGAAGAAATGTATGAAGTTGGTATGAAGCTACATGCAGATCAGTTGAAAGCTCCAGGGTTACCAATTGTGAAGATGGTCATGGAGTATTTGTGCATGTTATTCAATCCAGAAGCAGTGAAGCATTTAATCAGAGATGTGTTCAAAACTGTTAGAGGATGGACTATGTATGAAAGGAGTGGAGTCTATGAATTGGCCTTGGATACTTTTCACATGGAGTATTACTTGGTGGATAGGGTCTACAATCACACACGTCTGAAGCTTCATGCCATGTTAAAGAAGAAGCTGGGTTGTGCATCAAATTCAGAAATGGCAAAGTATCTAATTCAGAGAACTATCAATCAGAGCATGGGACTGGATCCTAACATGGGACTGGATCAATGAAAGTTTTGGAAGCATCTGAAGAACTTGACTTCTCTTTCTAAAAGTCAAGTTAGGGGGATATTGTTGGGAACTGAAGATGTAACCAAGTCATTAATGCTGCTATTTCAGAGTTAGTACTGCCAGATGATCTTAAAGTTAATACTGCTAGGTATTACTACTTCTAGTAGAATTAATACTGCTAGTCAAAGTTAGTGCTGCTTGAACAAAGTTAGTACTGCTTAGCTAGTTAGTATTGCTAGTAGTTAGTGCTGCTTAGTAGTTAATGCTGCCAAGACTCAGTTAATGCTTCTAAGGTGATCAAGGTGATTAATGCTGCTTCAAAGATAATGTGAAGATAATACTGAAGAGATAGCGTCTGAAGATAAACATGGAAAGCTTGAAGATAATTATGAAGATTATTTTGAAGATCTTTTTAGGTTTTGTAATTATCTTTATTTTCAGTATATGTATAGAATTGTTTAGAATAGTTACATATAGAATTAATTCTGAGTTTTTTTTTGTTCTAGAGAGAATCAACCTCAAGCCATAGTTCCTAATTCTAGAGAAGTAGAATTCGTCTTGATAGAGCTTGTTCTTCAAGATTGAGGTTGTGGGTGAAAAGCTTGTAACTTGAATCATTAAATAAAGTTTGCAAGTTGTGATTCATACTGTTTTTCTGTTTATTGAATATTAAAGTGTTTTTCCGCAACTTCTTTAATATTGTTTCTGAGTATTCATAAATCTTGTTGAGAATTCGATCCTGACAATAACCAAAATAACAAAAACACATAATCGATCAAGAACACAGTACGTTTCTGTGTTCGAACAAAATTTTTCTAGAAATCCAAAAATTCACACCAACAATTGTGAATTGGATGAAATTGACAATACAAGATTTGTTCTAGAATACAAAACGATTACAGATCAAAAATTACAACACTAAGAACAACACAAAAATTAAGAAATTCGAATGATGAATAGTAATCGGCGAGTTCATGAAAAAGTCGACCAAAAACTTATCAGAATCTTGAAATTCTTCTATTTTCGCTTGCTCTTATACCAATTGATAGTCCCAAACTATGTGCAAATCTAGATGAATCAACAAGAAATCAAACCAAATGTTCCATATTATTGAATATGAAATTCACAATTTTATGATCCGTATATAGTTTCTCTCTCTCAATATTTCTCTCACAAGAATATCTTTTAATCAAAAAAACCTTATGATTCTACTAACAAAAACTTATTTATACCTACACTATTACAAAGACAAACAAAACAAGCTAAACTAACAAGGCTTGACTTTAGAGGACTTTGACTTTCTACTTTGTCTTTTGCAAAGAGAGTTCACTTTGCTTTAAGAGCCTTTGACTTGGGTTTTTGACTTTGTACCCAAATGATCTTGGATCCATCATTTAGGCATTAATAATCATTGTCAAGACCGTTGGAACATTGAATGCACATTTATGATGACCAAAGCTATATCAAGCTCAAAGACATATTCAAAAAAACAACTTGGGAGACACAACATCCAATCATATGAAAACATCTTATGTTATTTCCTCCCAAATAAATAACTCTCGACAAAGTACTACACTACACGATGCACTACAGAATCTTACGATTTGTTTACTTTTACTTATAATATAGTCAATTGTACTCTCGATCATTCCTTCTAAAAGACGACGTCCCTGTTTGACATCTATAATGCACTTGACAATCTCTGCTACCATCGACGTTTTTTACCCTCGATGGGGTTTTCCTATCCCCAAAATCTTTGTGTCTTGTCTTTATTTCCTTCAGTCATACAATTTGTTGCATGATCCTTACTTTAGTTGTTAAAAGCTCCACACCGACCTTAAGTCATCTTGTAAGTCCACAAAATCAAGCTATATCAATCTAACACACAAAATCATATAAGATCTAGAGAGAGAACGTAGTGAGAGAATGATAGTGTCATATATCTCTTGAAGGAAAATGTATAATACGTTTTTTTACATTGAAACTCTCACAAGGCATAAGACTGTATATGAGGAACTCTCAAAGGCTTACAACTCTCACATGCCTACAAAACAAAGTCAAACATAAAATTAACACAAAGTTGATCTAAACTAGAAATTAACAATCTCACCCTTTTAGATCAATTTTGCAATCAAGCTCTGCTCCAGCGGGTGACTCTTGACTGTCTTATTCCAAGAAGCATCTCGAAATTCCTGATTCCTCTTCTGAAGTTGATTCGATCATCAAGAGCATCCAAAACTCTTATCAAAGCAAGTATGTTAAACTTTCCCAAGCCTTTTTCTCCTCTCTTAACTTTATCCTCATTCTCTTTAAATTTGTAGTTCAGCTGCAATCTAATAACCTTTATCGTTCCGTCAGAAAACTTGAAATTCTGAGAAATCTTTTCTTGTTTTCAGCATTCTTGTAAATAACTCCAAGTTCTGTTTTCTCAATGATAGTGAACAAATTATAGCTTTCAATATCTTCCAACTCCAGACTAGGCTTAGTCATGTTGACTCTCTTCCGGTCTGATAGTCATGTTTCTGAACAGATGGTAGAGATACTCAATGACGTCCACATTCAGAAATTGAAAGTCTGCTTTAGAAAACACACACTCTGTCAGATCTCTTCTTTGAACAGTAATGACCAGATACCAGATTTTCTGAATTCTCCTTACTTGTTTCACCATCACAATTCCAGACTTATTCTTCACATATTTCTCTGCTTTTCTTTCCCAACTCATCATCCTTGCATACTCCTCCTGATACTCCATAGGTAGATGTGAAACACCCAGAACTTTGTATACATCCATCCTCCTGAGCCTGTGTAAGAATATCTTCTTCATTTCCTCCTCCAGGAACGGTGCTCTCAAAATGTTTCTCATTTTCCTGAGCTGAGCATCTGTAAGTACTAGAGGGGTTTCAGGTTGATTTGAAGGACCGGTTTGGTTTTCTACTGGGTTAGATGGAAAATGAAGTTCAGGTTCAACTTCGGTGTTGTGTTCAGGTGGGTTGTCATTGTAGGTTGTTCATGAATGATTGGGCTAGGAATTCTGCTTGGGCTTGGTAGGTTTGTTGGTCTAGGTTGGTTAACATGGATAGGGATAGGTTGGTTTACTGGGCTAGGTATGTTTTGTGGTTGTTCAGAAGGTTCAAAAAGGTTTGTCTCTTTAAAGGTTGGAATTTCAGGTGGTTCTCTTATGGTTTTGGGTAGCTCATGATGTACAAGGCTCAGTTGGATGTCCTCTAGAGTACAGGTCAGGATGTCCAATATATTCTCATTTCCTTCACCATCAGAACCCATCAGCTGTTCCCTTTCTTCCTCTTTCACCTTCCAAAAGTTTTCATATTTTTCATTAGCTGCCTCTTCTTGTATCCCCGTTAGCAGTAATATCTCCTCACTTGTATCAAGCTTAGGCTTTGCAACCCTTGGTTATACTTCTTTATTCACATACATTATAAACTTCATTCCTTATTCAGCATCAACTTGCTCATCATTCCTTACATCAGTCATTTCAACATCTTCTTCCATATGCACATCACCCTGAGCAGTGTCAGTTTCAGTAGCAGTTTTCTGTCTCTTGTTTATCTCCCCCTCATGATCTTGATCAGAACCATGATCATGTCATCTCTTAGAAACTTCTTGAACTTTGCATGCTTGCTGAACTTCTTTGGTCAAGTCTTGAATGTTCTGTACCACTTCATATTTGAAAGCATTGAACTTTATGACTGAAACAGTATCTGAAGGTACCTGAGCTTGCTGGGATCTCAATAAAGTAACCAAATATGCCTCTGACTCAGGCACATGATGCTACTATAGATGTTCCAATCGGGTCACAAAGACTTCCGATGGTAGCAGACTGTATCAGTGACCTTGGAATTGGAAGAGGTAATTCAAGTGGCACTAGACTCGATTGTGCACAGAAAGGAATTGAGTTGTGGGGCTGATGAACTCTAGTTTCAATATCTAAGCTTTTCGAGTGAAAACTAGATATCGTTTGTGCTAAGTCCCCGTGCATATCTAAGACTATTGCCTATTGTGAGGCAACAAAATGGGTGGCTGAGGTGTGTAGTTGCATAAGTGGGCTACTTATGTCTTGAATACCCGTACGCAACACATGAGACGGAGTATTTGATGTGGTTGCCATTTTGGATTGGTAGGTTCGGGTACACACACGCTCCCCATATTCTTTTTCTGCATTTACACTCATCCTCACATTTTCAATATTTTCGACTAGAACGCCCTCATCCCTCCTTATATCTCCTAAGACATTCTGAATAGCAGTTGAAGCAGCATCAATATCCATGTCCTCATGATGTAGAGAAACATCATCAAGAAAGAAAAAACTGTGTTGAAGATTTTCATTATCAACATCATCATCATTGTCATGTTCCTCATCTGATCCAGGAGTAGCTGATGGTACAGAATCTGTTGATGAACTAGCTGGTTGATTCGACTCAGACTCAGAGTTCTGACCTTCATCGGCAATCTCTTCCTGAGGGCTTAATTGATGAGTGATAGCTCTCTCAGGTTGAGATATGGAAACTTCAAGATGTGTAGCATCATGTGCCTGAGTGTCCACAACCTCTGGTCTAGAATCCTGACCCCCGTACATTCCCCTCTCAGAATTTCCTCTCAGCTCTACCCGTTCCTGAACTCCCTGAGTTTCAGAAACCCTCACCGACTCCGCTCTTCTAAGGTTAGAGTCTTGGGTAGGGATAATCGGTTATGTCAATCCCATAGACTCTCTATAATCCCTAACGCACTGAGAGTTCGGATCAGCGTAAGCTAATAGAGCTGCAGGAATAGACATAGAGTACCTGAAAGTTTGCTTCTGCTTTTGTAGGTACCTTATTTCACATTCTGGTGCTACTTCATGATGTGATCTCTTGGGAATGTCTCGGTTAGACCGTATCATACTCCTGACAATCAATTGAAGAAATCTCTGATAAGGAACATACAATGGCTTCTTGGATGTTTGCTTGCTGATGACTTTTTCGTAAAATTCTGTCCAAAATGCAACTGAGTAATCCACGTGTAGATGGTACACTATGGCATGAAATAATCTCAGAGTAGGCATGTTTGTGTTGTTGAGGCCTGAATGCCTTGAAGTCAAGCAGTGATTGATCACAGAGAACATCTGGTAGTAGAAAGGCTGAAGATTTGACTTCTTGAATTCATTGATCTTTGTCAATTGACCAACATACCCCAAGGCTTGGATGCCTTCAAATACTCCAGAATCAACAGGGTATAGGTCAAATGTTGCTCTCCCTTCCCTTGAGTTTGCTTCCGGTAGATCTAGAATGAGTCTGACCCTTCGGTAGGTCAGAATTGAAGTGAAATTATCTATCCGGATTCTGAAATACTTGTCATTGTTGCTTTCCACCACATATTCAATTGTCTTCCAAGCTTGTTGCAGATAGATGAGTGGAACATTAGCAGTATCTGTCAGTGCTTCGTTGAGTGGATGACCTTTTAGAATTTCTATCACAAGTGGATTGACATTGAGAGTGTCAAAATACACGTGGTGGTTGTTCGAAGACAGCAACAAGTATTCATTGGGGTTGATAAGGGCAAGATCAGGATCACCACCAATTGCAAATTGCACATCTGATCTAGAAGATGGCATCGGTGTTTCTTTAGATACATTTCGATCATTCTCATCCATTTGGCAATAGGATCATGAGAATGTTCACTCGCCATTTTAGTACCTGAAATAGATCAAAATTATTGGATAAAATCCAACATGTCAACAATAATCCCAAAAACTTGTTTTTTAGAAAAGATTTTGATACAAAGTATCAAAGTACATAAAGAAAGTACTTTAAACTCACAAATATGGCATACTTTGTTGCAAGATACAAAATGCAACAACACTTAAAAAAATAGAAAGGACATAAAGAAAATGACCAAAACACTTGTTGTTTTGATTTTGTTCTTAAAATGAAGTTGTATCACATGAACTCGCAGCACACATGAAAAATTTCTTAAAACAGGATAAAACTCTCAAGATGCTAATTCTAAGTCAAGAACTCGCATAAAGCTTATTCCAACGCAAGAACTCGCATAATACTACTCTCAACTCAAGAACTCGCAAGAAGCTGAGTTCAAATCAAGAACACTTAAATCACTGTTCATTCGAAGTTTGAAATTTCAAAAAATTTAAAACCCAAATGGTAACTTTTAATCTGAAATTTTTTTCTTTGTTATGTTCGATTAGGGTTTAATTGCAGGTTTGTCATTGAAATTTGAACAAAAACTTCCATCTTTAATATTCAAATCAGTCCAATAGTTCGACAAAAGTCCAACAGTCCAAGTGTTCGATCGAAGTTAAAAATCCAACAAAGGTAACCTGCACATGATACCAATCGAATTGAAATGAAAAAACCCAGATACAAAATCGTGTTACAACCAATCATTTATGAGAACAACATCAAACAAAATCAAGTACTCGGTCGATAGAAACAGACACAACGATTAAACCCTAAAAACAAAGAAATTAAATCTGCAAAGTATAAAAACTAGATACAATAAATGATTAATAAGAACAAACAAACAAATAATCATGAACACCTACACTGAATCGAAGGTATGAGGTCTAAAAGATGAAAGTCGCAAATGAAATATCGAGAGAAAAATCACTAAGTGTAGGAACTCACAAGTAGAAGTCTGAGAGAAGTGAGCATGAAATGGAAAAACTTCGAATTTATACTCAGGATAAGGATTGACATGTGGCATGATCTGAGTGGGTTGCTCACTTCACGCAAACCAAAGAAAGAACACTTCTCGTAAATCGAATGATAAGTAGTGTGTGTACTTTGCGCAAGAAACGATTTGCGCGAAGTGGTGAGTTGAAAAGAAACTCGCATGAAGAGTCATGCGGGAAGTCAAAACTCGCACAACACTGTTAGCGCGTTTCATACTTCGCGCATCCTTTGCTATCCGCGAAGTGAGAACTCGCATACCTAAGGGTGCGTTCTACACTTTGCGCAAGCAATGATGTGCGCGAAGTTAAAACTCGCATGATACATCTTGCGCGTTTTGACATTTAGAAATATTTTGGGATTTTTCCAAAAACGAAAACTTTCCAAAAATAGTTTTCCCACTTGCCAAAAATAGTAAGTTCCTTTAAAAACCTTTTAAGCACAAAATAGCATCTTTTTCTCTTTGAATTTTTTTTCAGATTTCAAAACATTTTAAACACAGACTCACACACACACTTACAAACTTTTCAATTAAGCTCCCCCTTGAAGTGTGCACTGGTTCTTAATAACTCCCCCTTGATGTATGCATTCAACTCAACATACTGAAGCATGAGTCCTTATCTGACTTGATCATAAGTCAATGTCCATAATATTTTCTTGACATGCACTGCAAGAAACTGTCATAACTGCAAAACGGATAAAAATTTGGTACTCACAGAACATGAGTCCACTATTGTTAGAAGTATCAGACTTTGAAAATATGTATGAACCAAAACACTTATTCAAATAAGCACAAAATCAGCTCCTCCTCAACCTCAGATATAAGAATATAACTATGCATTGAGGTTTAACATCCCAAGTTTACTGATCAAAAAATTAAATCTCTTTTCATGAAGAGGTTTAGTGAATAAGTCAGCAACCTCAAAATTAGTTGACACAAAATGCATTTTTATATTCCCTTTCTCTACATGATCTTTAATAAAATGATACCTGATGTCAATATGTTTGGTTTTAGAATGTTGTACCAGATTTGAAGTTATAGCAATTTTGCTCTTTGAATCACAGTAGATGGGGACCTTGTTGAGAGTGTATCCATAATCTTTTAGCTGAGTCTTCATCCACAGAACTTGTGAGCAACAACTAGCAGGTGCAACATACTTTGCTTCAGCTGTAGAGGTTGACATGTAGTTCTGTTTCTTGGAAGACCAACTCACCAGCTTGTCGCCCAAAAACTGGCATGCTCTGGAGGTGCTTTTTCTGTCAAGTTTATTACCTGCATGGTCTGCATCTGTATACGCAATTAGCTCAAAACTAGAATCCTTCGGATACCAAAGGCCTAGATTTGGTGTACCTTTAAGGTATCTGAAGATTCTTTTGACAGCAGCTAGGTGAGATTCCTTAGGATTAGCTTGATACCGAGCACAAAAATAGGTAGCAAACATTAAATCAAGTCTACTTGATGTCAGATAGAGAATACATCTTATCATGCTTCTGTAGGTCCGTTGGTCAACTGATTTTCCAGAAATATCAGCATCTATTAGACTTCCAGACTATATGGATGAAGTAAATGCTCGCGTTCATTAAAAAGGGGAGATGGTAGCAAGAAATGGTGAAGTCTGAGAAATTTTGTTTTCAAGATTAAGGGGAGAAATAATTTCAAGAAATGATCTATGGGGGAGATAGTATCAAGAAATGAAAGTTATGTGAAAGATTCAATGTCAGAGTTATAGGGAGAAGTTATCAAGAGATGATAGTTTGTGAAAGCAATTATTGAAGATATTTCAAAGTTTTCAAGAAATTTTCTTTGAAGATTATCTGCTAAAGCAAAGTGAGCTAAATCTGGAGATAATTTTCTTTTCTGAAGTATGAAAAAGGTTTTATAACCTTGGGACACAGACTTTGGGGGAGATTGCTGAAATTTGAAGACAGTCTAAACAAAAGAGGAGATTGATTAACAGAAGAAAGTATCAGTCTATCTTATCAAAGGAGGAGATTGTTTGACAAAAACATTAAAGGGAGAGATTGAATTTGTTTGAAGAATATAACCAAAGGGAGATTGTTTAAAGATTCTAAAATTCTTTTTGAATCCCAAGGGGGACATAAAAGTGCATATCTTTTTTAATATGATCTTGAATCCAAAGTGGGATATTGTTAATGCATAAGTTGGATCCAAGATCGTTTGGATACAAAGTCAAAGGCTCAAGTCAAAGTCTTTAATTGTAAAGTCAATGTCAAAGTTATTAAAGAGAAAAGTCAAAGTACAAGTCAACGAGCTAGTTAGTTGTTTGTTAGTATTTGTGTTTTGTCTTTGTATTTGTTCAGCGTATAAATAGGTTTTTCTTTTGTAGAATCATTAGACACAATTAGAGAGTGAGATTAGAGAGAGAAATATTTCATTTTGAGAGAATTGTATTCTGTTGATTTCAAGTTCTGGTTAAGGTCCTGGGGGATGTGGTGGAATATCCCATCTGCACAGGGTTCGAATCCAGGCGTACACAACAATTGTGGCCACTGAGGTTTAATCAGAGTTGATGTCTTACAATCATAATTTACCAAGGGATTAGTCTAGGCATAGCCTAGGACACCCTAGCTTCCCAAAAAAAGGTTTAATAGAAATGGAATTTGGCATCATTTGTTGTTAATCTTGATCTTGATTTGCACATAGTTTGGGAGACATAATTACTGACGAAGAAGGAATCATCAAAGATGATTACCAAAATCTTTAGTCTTTTGCATGTTACAAAGTTGTTTTGGAAATGTTATTATTCTCACCGGAGAATATGTGACGATTGCTTCTGGATATTTGAGTTCAGAACCCGTACTTCAAAGTTTTTAATCTTTGTTGTTTGAGCTGACTGATCAATCTTTATCAGGAAGTTTTTGCTGAATTTTTTAAGGGGGAGAAATATTTTTTTGTGCTAATATGCTTGACTTTTTACAGATATTGAAGAAGAAAATATCTGATGTTTTGTCAAGGGGAGCTTAATTGATTAAATTTTATTTCCTGTTCTTAATTGAAGGGGGAGATAAAACTTTATTTTTAAAGGGAGATAAGAATATCATGCTCAATGTAAGTATTCTTTATTATTAATCTCAACATATTTGAAAGAAGAACAACTTTCAGATATGAAAATGTTTTCTTAAATGTTCAAACCACTTCTTGTTCTTAAACGATTTCATGAATTTAGAAATGCGATTTTAAATGATTTATGTTTGGAAATGCTTAACTGCCCGTCTGTTTCCAAAGATCAGTACTTATGTATTATCTTTTCTATATACTGTCAAGTATTCACACACACCGGTTCAGTACTTTCTATTGACTTTGTTATTACCACGTCTCCAAAAGAACCAATTTTTCGGTGGTAATACCCTCACTTGATTTCAAAGTTTGTGAGTATCAGACATCATTTTCTTCATTTTGTGCGTTCATTGTTAATATTTTTACATTTGTTCATATAAACAAATTCCAATTCTTTGATACCCCAAGCTATTAATATTTCATGATAGTTGATCTAATTGATACAGTGTCAGATTCTCAAAACAATTATCTTGATTTCATTTCATTCATTCGTTATTCTTTTTTTGAGAGATCTTCAATGTTCAATAAGCTCATACATGAATGCTATTTCTTTGGAGCTTACATTCGTCTAACATTGTTATAATACTTTTTGTTTAACTGTTAAAGTTAAATTGTCGAGTAACACTACTCTATATTGGACAAAATTTCATGGAATTCTTGTGAGTGGTAAACAGAACTTCCATAGATTCATGTTAACCTGTGTTTCCTACCCTGGAAGTTTTCCTTTCGTGATTGAGGGGTGAGGGATCTATATCAAAGAGTGGGGGTGTGATGAGGTAAAATGGAAAAGAGAGATTGGTTAGAAGTGAGCTTAAATGTTAAAAAGAAAGAGGGTGTGAGAACAGAGTTAAAATAATATGAAAACTCTGCACCAACTTTTTCTGAGTCGGGCAACCACAGCTACTGATTGGTTCACATTCTTTAGTGACCATCATTGAAAAAGGCACTAGCCCATGCCAACTCTTGCGTTAACCCCACCAACCACTCATTTCTTTCTTAACAAAGAAATGTTTCAATTTCTTTGGGGACGCAACTTTATCTGGTCTTCATTTGGAGGATTTAGATATTGAAAAAGAATGAAAATTGCCTTACATTCGCACCTCATTCATGCACATAGGGTCCATGTAATACTTGTTGCTGTCTCAACAATTTACACATCTTTGAGCTTGTTCAAGCTAAGCAGCTTCAATCATTTCATACACTTGCACAAGCATACAAGGAATAAGTTTTCTTGTCATACCATTCATAGAAAATTCCTTTGTGGTTTTTCAATGATTGAATGAAAGCCCTAGGGGAGTAAACATCAAAAAGCTTCTTTCCAATGTGCATTCGTTGTACAAAGTGACTCTGTGCTACTTACAGGCATACTAATTGATTCATACATTGATTCAGGGTTACCAATTTCATAATTTGTCTAAATTTGAAGAGATTCGGATAAATACATTATATGAATTGACGGTTATTCAGATCAAATGGGGAGATTAATCATGAAGAGCTTATCTTGTTGACATATGGGGGAGATATTATCAAAGATCATGCTGACATTGAAAGAGTTTTGATGATTCTGATATCTCATCATTCATCAAAAAGGGGGAGAAAATCTAAAGTGTTTCAAAGTCAGATTTTTTTTGCTTTTATCAGAAAGTGGGGGAGAGAATTCCAAAGTTTATTTCCAAGTGAAAGTTGGAGAGAGTTTTTCAAAGTCTATGAAGACAGTGTTGATGTATTTTGAAAGTGTCAAAGCAAGATATCTGATGAAGAAGTTTCAAAGTTTTGGAGATTCAAAGAGAGAGATAAAGAGTTTTTTTCAAGTTTTAAAATGTTACAGTTTGTGAAGAAAGAAATCCAAAGGGGAAGATTCATTCAAAGTAACGTGAAAGATCAAAGTTCAAGTGATGTTGTTCAAGGATGTTTGTTCAAAGCAATGAAGAGTTGAATACTTCAAAGTTGTGAAAGATATTTTTGCTAAAAAATCTACAATAGAAAGAAGAATTGAAGATTCTTACCAAAAAAAAATTTAATCTTGAATCCGAAGGGGGAGATTGTTGAGCCTAAATGTTGAATTCAAGATAACAAAGGGTCAAAGTTGTAATTGTTCAATAGTATGTTTGTTAGTTGTTTGCTAAGTCAAAATGTTTGACTTTGTCATGTTAGTTTGAGTTGTAAAGTCAACTTATGTTGACTAGGTATAAAAACCTTTATTCCTTGTAAATCATTAGACAACAAGAAAGATCCGCACACACATATACATATTCTAAAGAGAGAAACTATTGTTCTTGAGATAAATAGGTATATGGCACATTGTAGTGAGTGAGAAATCATTGTAATCAAGATTCAATATATGAAATGATTTATACATATTTGTGTGTTTGATTGGAGGGCTTGAATCTGGAATCACAATATGGCACGAAATGTACGCTCTACACTGATCATAAAAGTCTAAAGTACGTTTTTGATCAAAATGAGTTGAACATGAGGCAAAGGCGATGGCTCGATATACTCAAGGATTATGATTGCAAGTTGCTTTACCATCCTGGTAAGGCAAACGTGGTTGTGATGCTTTGAGTCAGAAAGACTATAGTGGGAGCATCCGGGCCACCCTTTCGACATTCGAGTTGGTGTCAATCCTCATAGGGCGAATCAAGACGTCTCAAGTTGAGGCTTTTTCGGAAAGAAATCTCAAGGATGAAGTGATGACGAAACAAAGATTACTCTTGACGGAGGATAGTTGTGAAGTGAAGTTTTTCAATGGACGAGTAAGTGCCCAAGGTTGGGGCCATCGGAAATTTCTTCTTAAAGACGCCCATAAGTCCAAGTATTCCATCCATTCAAGGAGTAAAAAATGTATAGGGACTTGAAACTACATTATTGGTGGCCGGTTATGAAACTAGATGTGGCACGCTACGTAAAGCGATGTGTGACTTGCTTACAAGTGAAAGTCGAGCATCAACGACCGTATGGAAGACTGCAATCCCTAGAGATACCCGAGTGGAAATGGGAACACATTACCATGGACTTCATGACCAAATTGTCAAAAACCTTAAGAGGTCACGATACCTATTTGGGTAATAGTTGATCGGTTAACCAAGAGCGCTCACTTTTTAGTCATGCACGAGACCCTACCAATGGACAAGTTGGCGAAGCTTTATATCACCGAAGTGGTTTCAAGACATGGAGTGCCTTTGTCTATTGTATCGGATCGCAGTAGTCGGTTCACTTCAAACTTTTGAGACGACCTACAGAAAGAATTGGGTACTAGAGTAAAATTGAGTATGGTTTAGCTTCCCCAAACAAATGGCCAAAGTGAAAGAACAATTTAGACGCTGGAAGATATGTTAAGATCTTGTGTGACCGACTTTGGGGTAGTTGGGACTCTCACCTACCGTTGGTGGAGTTCGTATACAATAATAGCTACCACTCAAGTATTGGAATGGCACCGTTCGAAGACTTATACGGTCGGAATTGCAGAACTCCCGTTAGTTGGCCTGAAGCGGGCAAGAAGTAATTTGCCGGTTCTGAAATAGTGCAAGAGACGACCGACAAGGTTAAAAGCATCCGGGAAAGGTTTAAAGTGGCTCAAGATCAGCTACACCGATAAATAACAACGATCGATGGAGTTCCAAGTGGGGATAGAGTGATGTTAAAGTGTCCCCGTGGAAGGGAATAATTTAGTTCGAAAAGCGCAGGAACTTGAGTCCCTGTTTCCTTGGACCGTTCATCGTGCTTAAACATATGGGACTCCAAGCCTATAAGTTGGAACTTCCACTGAAAATGAGTGGAATCCATAACACGATCCATATTTGCTACCTTTGAAGGTGTTTAGCAGAAGAAGATAGTGTTATTCCCCTCTTGGAGATTAGAGTAGATGAGGGTAACCATTGCATTGAAGAACCCGATGCTATTCTTGGGCATCAGTCCAAGAACTTCTATCACAAAGAGGTCATGATGGCCAAAGTGCAATGGAGACATCATCGTGGATCCAACGTGACTTGGGAAGCCGAGGAGGACATGAAACGGAGATACCCTCATTTGCTCGGATAGCTTAGATTTCGAGGATGAAATCATTTTCAAGCGGGGAGGATTGTAACACCCGTAAATTCGAAAGGTAAGAACTATCACACACCTTCAAATTTAAACTTTTATTTGCCTTAAGGAAAGACATTTGACCTGAGACGTATTCATTTTAATCTGTAAAGAGCATCACGTGCGCGAAGATCAAATTTTGGAGACTTGGTACAGATTGGGAGAGATTGCTCAGCGATAGTTGCATGGGGCATTGTCGTGCGTCAAGGTCGCAGGGCTCAGGACCCTTGTGGTACACGTGGGGGCGAGAGTTCCCGATGATTGCAAAAATATCACTCTTGTCGTGGTACAATCGTACAAGGCCTCCTAGTCTCGATACATCCTCGGCGGAAGTGCCTGCGAGAATGACACTAGTAAGGTCATCATGTCACTCTCACCGATAGGTATCTGGGTGCTTATTTATGGCAGATCCGATTTTTATTTCATCGTTTAGTTTGGCTGCAGCTTGGAAGATTCTCTCTACACTTCTAGGTGAGTTCTCTCCTTCCATCATCTCTCCTCGTTAAATCCTCCCTTTTAATCCTCAAACTTATTAAATGCTCATTTAGGGTTGCCATTTAGTGAGGAAGGCTCAAGGTTGTTCAGGATTTCAAACACCCTCATTCTCGTATTTCTAGGGTTTCAAGGTTTACATCTTAAACCTAAGAGGTGAGTTCATACTACCATTTTCTTAACACTATACATGTCAAAACCCTACATTTTGAACTCCTAATCATCTCCCTATTTACATTTTTCTTATTTGAAAGATGACGAAGTGTTCAATGATTTGTGTTATAAAATGTGATTTAGTTTACATATTTTTGGTTAAATCCTTGGATTAACACATTCTAGTCATATTTATAGTTTTCATTATATTGTGAGATTTACTTGGTAAAAGTGAGTATTTTCGATAAAGGAACGCGTGGATTGTTGTTGGTATTAACAGTGATCATTTTAAATTGGTATAACTTTTGAGAAATCTATTTTATAAAAGATTTATTTGGGAAATGAAAATGGTCATGGTTGGACCTTGATATTGATTTAGTTTCATGTTTATGGAATTATGATTTTGAGAAACTATATGTGTGATCATAGTTTAGTCACAAATGTAATTATGACAAACCTTAGACTATTACAAATGGATCCATAGGTATAGAGTCGTCTTAATTGTGGGATAACTCCCATCGTAACTAGTTAAGACATTGGGTCCTCGAAAGAGAACTTGGTACGGTTATGTGGGACCGGATACTAGCCATGGACCATAAATATAATCCTAGTAAATGAGCATGATTAGGATCATTGAGTGCCCTCCCTCACATCTGAGTACGAGTCGATGAGCTCGTGGTCTTGTCCTAATATTAATCTAACAACTTGGAAAGTGGTTTACTTTTGTGTTCCACCACAATCATTGGAAACCGGGTCTCCCCCGTCATCGTAAGATGCTTTTGGACCTTATGGTCCGTATGTGGTATATTTATAAAGCAAAACTACTTCCACTCATTTAAACGTCATTTATTGTTAATTTTACACTTGATTGAATTATATAAAATGTTTGTTCTCACTAGGCGTAAAACCTAACACTTGTTTTCTCAAATGACATATATATCAGGTTCCGTTAGCAGCAGTGCTCGCATGGATTAAGGATGAGAGTTTGGGCCGATAGTGGCAACTTCTGAAGTTAGACTTTTGGGAGCTTGATGTACAGATTTGGATAGATTCCTTTTAGGAAATTTTGGTAACAATTGTTTTAATCTAGATAGCAGTAGTTTAGATTAGTGAGTTGTCATTTATAATTTCCATTTATAGAAGTTGTATACGCTTTCTAATTCCCCTTTTGGATGATTTCCATATACTTAGATTTCATATTTCGTAAGATTTAAAGTGTAAATTTACCCCTGTTTTTAGGGTGTTACAATATCGTAGGATCTGTATTTGCGATTTGGGAGGAGACATAGGCCGATTCAGATCCTGGTGCCATTCCTCCCGACGCACGTAGAGTTGTGGGAGCATAGTGTCGGAAGATGGCACACGGGCTACCTATTTGGATTTTGGGCCAGTCAGGATCCCTGGTTTGCTATGACTAGTGATCCTGGTGCTAGTAGCAGCAGCGAAAGCTCGTACGACAAGAAGAAGAACGGGCTTGACAAAGGTTTCCCAGTTTGATGCCTTCATGAGATAGTTCCAGGCTAGAAACCCTCCCCTCGCCTACCCTTTCCCCCGTATTAGGGTTAGACATAATTTGGATTGTATTCGGGATTATTGTAAAAACAATTATGTTTATAATTATGTAAAATCTGGGCATGTTTTATACAAGAAATTATGTACTTTTAATTATTCAAGAAAAACATATTACCGACGGATCACCAATGAATAATCCGTCGGTAAACATTTTTTAATTTTTTTAATTTTTTTAATTTTTGAACAACCGTCGGTGATCCATCGAAAATATCCTCGGTAATCCATCAGTAAACCGAGCCGCCGATAATGGGATCCATTGGTGATCCATCGATGTGTAGATTTGTCAGTATTTAGTTAGTGATATCCGTTGTTGGTAATCCATCGATGATCCATCGGAATCTAGGGTTGTCGGTTAAATCCGTCAGTGATGCCATTTCCTATGAACCTCGTACCGACCGACTTTCATCGATGGATCACCAGTGTATTTCACTTTTACCAAGGGATTTTCCATAGTGTGTGACATATATTTTTTAAATATATATGCACAAAAACAAACTCACTATTAATTGAGTATTCAACAAAAAGAAAAGTAAAATGATCATCTCATGAAGAAAAATGTAAACCAAAAATCATTTCATTCTTTGTTAATATATTAAACAAAGACCAATATTGGAGAAAATGAGGTTTAAACTTCGAGTTTTCTCGAAGATTTATTTTTATTTACACCAAGGTTTTATTGATTAAAGAGATCGAGATCAAATCCGTTATAAAAATAAAAGTAGAGTAAGGGATCAAATTTACTATAAAAATGAATGTAGAGAGAAACTAAATTCATTATAAAAATGAAGTGATCATATTCAAGGGACCATGTCATCGCAAAAATAAACCATAAGGTTATCTTTCATTAAAAAATTCATTTCAAATACCTTACTAGTTAATTTAGATAGTCCATAGGGATCAATTTTGCATCAACTCTATAAGAAATATTGTAATATATTATGAAATCGGTGATTCGTACGTGGATTCAGTGTTTGAATTTCTTTCTTATCCAAAACTTAATTGCTTTTTTAGACTTTTCCTTATTGGTATTTAGTCGTACAATTCAAAGTCTTTAATGTTTGAAGTACTTTTCTAAATATATAAAAAAACATAAAATAAATGTTTTCAGATTTTTAAATATATTTTCTTCCCTCATGAAGTTGATTATATATTAGGGAAGTTTTATCAAGAACAATAACAACATAAGAAAACAAGAAAACAGTTAAATCATGGATAAAATCAGATGTAATTTCATACTAATAGCCAATGCAAGGGTGTGCAGACATGGCCGGCGACCTTTGGTCGCGGCTAAAATTGCATGAGTCAAATGTGATTTACACATGATTTTAGTGTAAAATCACATGTGATTCAATCGTTTTATTATTCTCATATTTGGTTATTATTCTTGTATATATGAACCTGACTCTATATTTGTATATGTATATATATTGTTAACGGTAAGTGTACAAGTTAGTTTATGCGCACCTTGACTAATATTCAAGGCCCTAGAAACAGTACGTTAGAAATTTTTTTAATGGTTTTGTAAGATTTGAACCGGTGAACTCTAAAAAACTCCTTAAAAGCCTAAATCTTATTATTAGTTGAGTTAATTCCAGAAGATTAAGGGGTTGTTTGTTTTTTTAAAAAACCCTCTTAATGTCTCTTAAGTCTGAATCGTTCAGACCTTTTTAAACACCACATTTTATTAATCATAACTAAATTAAGACTTTAGACCTCTTAAAAAACAAACGGCACCTAAGTTGATTATATTTTACAATGTAGTTTATACATTCAAAAACGATTTGTTCTTTTTCTAAGATTAGTTTTCTTCTATTTCAGACCATTTAAGTTGAATTTTATATTTCACACGTGTACCTTTCAAAGCATATATACAAAATAATTCTATAATATATACAAGTGTTATTTGAATTGCCACGAAATGAAAGAAAACGTGTTTCCATTTGTTGAAATTATCCTATTTCTAGATTTTCTAAAATGAAGTCTTCAAAAATCTTTGATGTTTATTAATAATTAATTTCGGTCGTTGTGTTGGTTTGTATATACTTTTTTTTGTAGACATTTTCTTTTGGAGAAAAATTATTTGTCCCAAACTTTTCTTTACCAATTTTATGTCATCAATTACGTGAAAATACATTTATAAAAACCTATTTTTTATATTTATGTTTGTCACATCATTTTCACCTCATCAAATTACAAACTACATAAAACATGATAATGATCGATAGTTCTTATTAAAACTCATTTTGTGTGTATAATGTATTTTTCAACATCAATATCACTACTGGAAAAATGGTTATCACCGACCAACATTTCCAACGGATATTATCCGTCGGTAATTACCGACGGAAATGTTGTATTTATAGATGTCAAATGTTGTTTAACATTGTTAATCATATGTTTGTTAAATGTTGTCTGACATTGTTCTATATATTTTTGTCAAATGTTGAATTTCAGTTGGAGGAGCTGAGGTAGAGGTTAGAGAGAGATGAAGCAAAGAGGATCCAGTTGCAGGAGCGACTACAGAGAGAGGAAGCAGAAAGGATCCGGATGCATGAGCGAATGGATGAAGATGAAGTAGAGAAGAGACAGATGCAGGAACGAATGACACAATTTGACGCGTTCATGATCAAGTTTAACAATCAGCACCCCTTTCCCCCTCCGTAGGATTACGTTTTTATACTACGTTTATGTTTTTATAGATATTTTGTACAGTTTAAGACTTAGTATATATTTAAAAAACGGCTGGTTTTGTACAGGTTAAAAACTGTAAATTTTTTATTTTTAATTATTTTTTTTTTAAATTTAAATTACCGACGGATTATCCGTCGAAAACTATTTAGTAATTTAATTTTTATTTAATAAAAATCCGTCGGAAATCCGTCGTTAAATCCGTCGGAATGAATCCGTCGGTGAACAGCCTAGCAAGAAACACACATATATATATATATATATATATAGTTTTGAAAAATAAAAGAAAAATAAGCTTAATTAATTAATTAAGGTGGAAACTTGTAGTTTTGAAATACGTTTATCTTGGAATTAGTTTAGTATGACATCTTTGAAGCTCATGAAAAGAAAAGTAGGACTTTTGATTGTTTATAAATTGCATGTAGTTTCCACCCTCAAACCATGCATACCAATGGCAATCATCTCTTCCTTCAACATGCAATTCTCCATTTTTGCTCTTCTCTTTATTCTCCTGCTATCTGCCCAATGCTCTGCAACTTCTACTACAAATCGTTTCATTCAATGTCTAAACAACCGATCCGACCCTTCTTTTCCGATCACCGGAGAAGTCTACACTCCGGTTAACTCCTCCTTCCCCTCCGTCTTGCAGACTTACATCCGAAACCTTCGATTCAACGAAACCACCACTCCGAAACCCATCCTAATCATCACAGCTTTACATGCTTCACACATTCAAGCCGCCGTTGTGTGCGCCAAAAAACACCGGTTGCTAATGAGAACAAGAAGTGGAGGACATGATTACGAAGGGCTTTCGTATGTTTCGAATTCGAACCAACCCTTCTTTGTTGTTGACATGTTCAACTTACGTTCCATAAACGTGAGTATCGAACAAGAAACTGCATGGGTTCAAGCCGGTGCTACTCTTGGTGAAGTCTACTACCGAATTGCTGAGAAAAGCAACACGCATGGCTTTCCTGCGGGAGTTTGCCCTACTGTTGGAGTTGGTGGCCATTTTAGTGGTGGCGGATATGGTAACTTGATGAGAAAGTATGGCCTGTCGGTAGACAATATCGTGGATGCTCAGTTAATTGATGTGAATGGCAGGCTTTTGAATCGCAAGTCCATGGGTGAAGATTTGTTTTGGGCCATCACCGGTGGTGGCGGTGTCAGCTTTGGGGTGGTTCTAGCCTACAAGATCAAACTGGTTCGTGTTCCTGCTGTCGTGACGGTGTTTATGATCGAAAGAACGTACGAACAAAACCTCACCACCATAGCCCACCGGTGGCTACAAGTTGCCGATAAGTTCGATAACGATCTTTTCCTCCGAATGACCTTCAGCGTCATTAACAACACAAATGGTGAAAAGACAATTCGTGCTATATTCCCAACCTTGTACCTAGGAAACTCGACAACACTTGTTACACTCTTGAATAAGGATTTCCCAGAATTAGGGTTACAAAAGTCGGACTGCATCGAGATGAGTTGGATCGAGTCTGTGCTTTTCTACACCGGCTTCCCCATCGGTACGCCCACCAACGCTCTTCTAAGCCGTATACCTCAAAGACTCAACCCATTCAAGATCAAATCAGATTACGTGAAAAACCCTATTTCGAAACAAGGATTCGAATTCATATTTGAAAAAATGAAAGAACTTGAAAACCAAATGTTGGCTTTCAACCCTTATGGTGGAAGAATGAGTGAAATTTCTGAATTTGCTAAGCCTTTTCCGCATCGATCAGGGAACATTGCGAAGATCCAATACGAAGTAAACTGGGAAGAACTTGGTGTTGAAGCTGCCAATCGATACTTGAACTTCACAAGGATGATGTATGATTACATGACTCCATTTGTATCTAAGAACCCTAGAGAAGCATTTCTAAACTATAGGGATTTGGACATTGGTGTCAATAGCCATGGCAAGAATGCTTATGCTGAAGGGATGGTTTATGGGCACAAGTATTTCAAAGAGACGAATTACAAGAGGCTAACAATGGTGAAATCTAGAGTTGATCCTGACAATTTCTTTAGGAATGAGCAAAGCATCCCAACTTTGTCATCTTGAAGGAAGGGAGTGAATTCACATGTGCATACCTCAATATTTCTTTGTATGTTCGGGTAAAAGCATGGCTTTTTCAGGGTTACGACGTCCAAATCCAGAAAATAATGACATAATTTTGACTTGTATTTTATACAAGCAGAATTATAGCATTCTGAATTATGATTTTGTAACATTGAAAAAGCGTATTATAATTAATCTTGATTGTTTTAATACAATAATTATCGATAAATTTGTTATACTTCATATGAATATATTTAAATTGTGTTTAATAAAGAGTAAATCACTCATCGTTTTGAGTTAAGAGTGTCGGTATATATACTATATGTGGTGTTTTATAGGATATGGGTCTACTTGTCTCTACTCGTACTCTTTATTTTCCTTTTCATATAGGGTGATTCTAAGGCATCGTTTGGCAAAAATAAGGTAGCTTATTTTTTGGGTACATGTTTGGATCATGCACATAAACTAGCTTATAAGCGAGCTTTGATACCAATTGTTAGGTTCCCACAATCAATCCAGTAAACGAGATCAAGAAAAAATAGATTGGAGTTACAAGTCGTATTTGTATTGATATTGAGAGAGTTTACAATGTAATGAGAGAAATACTACAACTAGAGCGTATACAAAGAAAACAACTAACTACAAGCTTACAATGAACTCCTATATATATTGTGAAAGCAATACTATAGTTATTGTACAATACATGAATGTCTGAACTCTAAGTATCAAAGTCTGAACAAGATGTTCAGACTTTGCAGCCGAACTCTGATAAGCTTTCTTCAAATCTTTGAGGCTCCTTCTTCAGACTTGACCCTTAGCAAAATCTCTAAGTCAGATCTTTGGACTCTCTTTTTCAGATCTCTGACTAACCTCTTCAGATTTAAGACGTAGCTGATTTTAGCCTTCAGTAGCTCTGAGCCTTAAGTGTCAGAGCTCTGATCAAGGTGATCAGAGATGAACACTTAGACAATTTAGACCAACTTTCAAATTTTACATGCCCAAAGCTACTGTTGGTCCCGAAGGTGCTTAACAAGTTTGTAGAAGAGTGGGGGGGGGGGAATACAAACACAAGTTTTTAAAGATTAATAAATTGTTTATTGATAAATCAAACACAATTTACAAGTCTGTTGCGAAATAAGATTTAGTAGAACTCAATCTAAACAAACTTAAGAAACATTAAGATGGTTGCACAAGAATATAGAGAATGGGAGATTAGAGAGTATAGAAAACAAGGGTTTCTATATTTAAGAAAGATGAAGGCTTGGGGTTACTCTAAGATGAAGAGTTGATCTTTCTATTTATACCCTATGCATTAAATGCATGGCAAGGCACTTTACACGTGTCCTTCATTGATTGGCTGAGAGGGTCTAACTTTGGGAGACTTGCTTTCGGTCGTATCATGAACAGTGTAGTTGACAGAGTTGTTGTACGAATTGTGGCAGAGGTATGTCCGTTATGACACATCGTATTGGGTGTGCAAGAGAAAGAGAAAAGAGACTTGAGGCATAATCTAAGTGATCATCGATGACTGAGTATCTCTTCCTTCAGAGATACAAAGAAGTTCAGATATCGCTGAAGCTTTTCCTCAGGTTTCTTCGCGTATGAGTAGAGTCGTCTTTGCTTCACTGATATCCGCATCAGGTCACTAGTAGACTTGTCTTTGTTCAGCAGCTTCGTCATCGATTCAACTATGAACATCTGTTGACGCGAAACTTGTCTTCAGGGATTACGTTTGACTGTTTACAACAGAAACTATCAGCGATACTGAACATACTCAGTATTTAACAACTGATAGTGAAGCACTAATACATATGAATGTTTACAAGAAATATCATCAGTGATAACTGAACAGACTCAGTCTGATCACTGATGATGAAACACTAATACATAAAATTAAACGTAATTTTCACTAAATATAGAAGAGGGTCTTTATCAAATCACTGAGAGAGTTTGGATCAACAATCTTCCCCTATATGATAATGACAAAGTAACTGAAGAAAATTATTTTTTAATTCAAAATAAGGAATAATCAGGACTCATAACATACATGTCCCAATTACTATTTTGAGGGATCTTTTACAGTACTGATAGGGTTAAGTACTTCACTGAAATTTTCATTAATTCAAAGAAAGAATTACAAGATATGAAAAATATAAAGTACAAGTGAAGAACTAAGTACTGTAAGTCTAACTAATAGATTACAAGAAGTAAGAGACTAATCAATCAACTATCTAGATAAGACTTTGGAATATTGATCATATAGTCAGGTATTTCTTCTCCTCTTTGCCTTCGATCTGAAGATTCTTGACGGATGATTGATTTGATCAAATCAGCTGATGGAGAGAATTCACACCATAGACACAAAAGATCTTAGAGATGATTCAGGGGGTAGATAGGAATCTCATAGACTCTTTGAAATATGAGTACCCCTTCATCATCTCTGAAGAATATTCCATGAGGATTGTTGAGTACTTGCCCGGGAATATATGGTCCGCCAAGAGGCAGTGATAGGTCTAGAACTGAAAGATCGGGAGGAGGTCCGAACAATGCTTCCTTTGAAAATTTGATGGAGGTGTCGTTTCTGATAGCAGCGACATTTTCAGAGGAGGAAGAAACAGGCTTTCGTTTGATTTGCCTTGGCTTAGGAGGAAGAGCAGATGGCACATTTAAGACTGCAGTGACTCTGTTGTTGAGGGCGTCTAGGATGCCTTCAACATGGCCTCTGTATATTGACTTTGATTTCTTCAGCGCATCTTTGAACTCTAGCCATTCCATGTAGCCAAAACTTTCAAGCTTTGAAATGAACATTGCCTTTGAGCTTGCATCCTCTCTGGTTATCTCCAAGGTTACATAAATTCGGTCCTTCTTCTTTCTTCCAGAGATGACAACGGCTATGATCTTCATCGGGTCAGAGCGATAATCGATTTTTTGTTTACACCATTCAAGTGCTTTATCGCTGACAACTTTTTCTTTTGAGCGCTCCTCTTCAATTTTTTTGAGTAGAGAAACCTGAACATCCACTGGATTTTTCTTTAGTTTCTTGTTTTTAACTTGAGAAGACTGAACCTTGAGAGCTAGAGTTGCATCCTTTTGACATTCAGCGATCAATTTCACAGCTCTAACAGATTCTTCAATTTCAGCTTCAGTCAGGAAGTCGAGCTCTGTAGATGGAGTTTGAAGAGGGATCTTTAGTCGTTGACTCTCCAGATGAGAGATCATCTCTGTTCTGTTCAATTCCTCCTCTGACCATTGAGTTGGTCTTGAAGGCCTTCCTGGGTGGTGTAGGGTTTCTTTTTCTTCTTCTTCATCAACCTCATTGAATGAGGTTGGGATTGTTTGTTCTTCAGCTGTAGAAGCTGGGATTATTTGTAGTTCGATTCCCTTAAGCAGGGGAGAGAACTGTCTGGACAAGAAGTGAAAAGGAGTTAGTGTATATTTTAGAAAGAGAAAGATAAAGGCTTAGAAAGAGACAGGGGTGAGGTTGGTATAGAAAGATATGGGTACGATAGAAAGACATACATGAGAAGGATTCTCCCCCTCAGATTGTGAGACTATGTTCAGGTTTCCCTCGGCAGCTATACCCTTCTGCTTGCCTTGGGAAGGAGTACATGAAGAAGTTTTACCTCCCCCCTCTGTTGTGACAACTTCTTTCGAAGTTGTCGCTGAAGAGACGTTCGCTGATGAGAACCAAAGATATTGGTCTTCCTCATCGTCGTCATCATCATCATCAGCTTGTTGCTCCTTCTCTTGCTCATGAAGATCAAGATCTTTATCATATTCTTCGTCCTCCTACTCTTCTTCTTCTTCTTCTTCTTCAAGAACTTGAACAAGTATAGAAGATGCAGGGGCTTTGTCAGCAACTTTCTCCCCCTCAACATGAGAGGGAGGTTCTTCCACCTGGACTTCGGCAGCAGCTTCCTCAATATTTTCTCCAATAAGTTCTTTCTCCCCCTCTTTGTCATTATAAGCGAGGGAGGGTTCTGCAGATTGAGAAGCAGCTTTTGCATGAGCCAGGGATCGGACTTCAACCTCCAAATGCTCGAGACGGTCCTCGTTGACAGGAATGTCTGAAGTATCCTGATGAATGATCAACTGTTATATTCAGAGATGTACGATCATTCTCTATAAAGGAAGGTGGGGGCGTTGGAGCTGGTTCATTCAACTTGATGAGTACTTGCTGAAGCATGGATGTGCAGGAGTCAACCTTCTTTGTCAGGTCTCGGACATCATTGTTTAGGTTGCCATAGAGTCCCTGAAGGAGTTGGACCTGTTGATGTGTTCCACCAAGGTCGTCCTTGATCTTGACGATGTCCTCCTAAACAACTGTCATTTGGGAGGAATCAGCCTTGGCAGAAGAGGCAGTGGTCAACTTTGTCAGCTCCTCACCAGCTTTATTCACAGCGCTGGTGGATTCAGTGACAGATGTGGTGAGAGACTCCACCTTGGCAGCCAGGTTATTGACGTGAGCGTCAACAGTCGCCAAATTAGGACCTGCAAGTAAAGTTAGTGGATGAGCACAACGATGCTCAGGCTTATATGGTGAGATGGGAGATGTGTATATGTTTTTAGGAATACATAAATTATCAAACATGTTGTAGAAGTGCATGTCTTCTTCAAAAGTATGATGTTCAGGTCCTATAGATGCAGCATGAGGTTGCTACGAGATAGAGGGAGGGTTAGAGACCAAAGAAATAGTAGGAGGAGTAATGGGGATAGAAGAAATATGGATAGTGGGAATTACCTCAGGTGGTTGTTGAAGAACTGAGATGATGGGTGGCATCACTGTTGTTGTGGCAGCGATTGTCATCATTGGCATGGATGATGTGGTGGTTGCTGAAGTTGTGGAGGAGATACCCACAAAAGCATCCAAATTAGTTTTTTGAGAAACTACTTCAGGCATAGAACCAGTAGGGGTGATAACCTTAGTCTTTCTGGCCTTTTGAGAGGGACCAGGAAGAGCAGTTGATGGTCGTTTGAGAGCGGAGGTAGAGGCAGGGATAGACGGAGAAGGAACCCCCTGCGTGGCCTCTGAAGTCGAAGAATGTAGAGAGAGATGGGTGCGGAAAGTTGAAAGACTTACCTCGTTGGCAACCGTCTTGACTTCCAGCGATCGCTGACCCACTTTTGAAAAAGTACCATCTTGAGAAGTTGGGTATTTGTCAGCGTAGAGAAAGTGTAGGTACGTGCAGATAAAGCATACATATGGGATCTTGGGATCCCTCTCCATCTTCTCTATCTTTGACTTTAAGGTCATCAAAGATAGTGCTAGCGTAATCAAAGTGTTTACCAACAATGACTGAATAGCCCATCTGGAGCTGAACTTTGCTTGCCTGATCCAGGGAGCCAATCTTTCCACTCATGCTTTGAATGATGTGTGAGAAGATGTAGTTTAGTTGGGAAGGCATATTTGCCTTTTGGATCTTTGTCAGGCGCTTGTTGGGGATGGTGGAGCGAGGCTTGTTGTCCCAGCAGTATTCCATGTCATCCAAAAACTGGATGAGTTCAGCGTCTGTGGGGAGGGCATCGAATCCAGCTTTAGTCTTCTCAGGGAGTCGTAGTGCCTTCCTGAGACCATAGGCAGTGAGCATGCCTGATCCTAGTTCAGTGGTGAAGGAAATAGCGGGGACCATTTCATCCTTTTTATTGGTGATGGTGGTTTCATCAGCTGTGAACCAAAACTGTTGCAGAAGAGTTTTGGAAGGTTTTGGGTCCACATTGAGAGCGTAGGCCAAGAAAGACTGCTTCAAAAATGCAACTGCATCCACCAAGTGTGGGTGTTTGTCAGCTTCAAAGTCCAACCTTGCGAGATGGTTGTTCTTTGGAACCTCCGATTCAGTGATAGCGAATTTGATGTTCTTGGAAGCAATGAACGAGGCTTGGGCCATTTCTGAATATAGAAAGAAGTATAATAGAGAGAGAGAGGTTTAGAGTCCAAAAATAAATAAATTTTTTACCAGTTTCTGTATTTAGAAAGAAACATAGAAAAAAAAACAAGTTATTTTCAGAGTAAAAAGTGTTCTTTGTGAAGAAGAAAGAACATGTAGAAAACCAAAAGTTTTTAGAGTAGATAAAAATCAAAAGAAATGATTTTAGTGTTTAGAAATTTTGGAAAATCCATGATAATGAAATATGTAGGATTTTGTAACAAAATTTAAAAGTGAGATGAACAAAAACCTGTTGATCTTGAAGATATGAAGATGCAAAGACTTGAATGGGTTTTTGTTTGCTTGAATGCCTTGAGATAGATTTTTCTTTCTTGAGAAGTTTTTCAGAAAGCGTAAAAAGATAAGAATGAAAAAGGCATTCTTTTTATATGAGGAGAGAGAGAGAGAGAATGAAAGAGAATGAGTGAGGCGGGAAAACAAATGTTCATCATGACATGGATACGTCCTACGAAGGTGATTGGATAAAAGGGCAACGGACGAACGTGTCAGAGAAAAAAGCATGTCGTGGATTGTCGGTTCAAATGACGTCATGGAAAAAAAACGTTTCATTTGTCCTTTTTGAAATCATCCCTGAAGAAAAGTCAGAGATAGGTTTTCTTTTTGAAAGAATCGCTGATCAAAATTCAGAGATCGGTTTTTATTTCAAAGGATCACAGATGAGAAATATCAGTGATAGTTTTTGTTTATCAAAAATCTTTTAATCATTTGTAGAAAGATTAGTGATTAAAGTTTTGATTTTGAAAAACATCTTACTGAATGAATATTCAGTGATTGAGAATGATAGAACATATCTGAGAGTCAGAGATATTTATTCAGAGAGTAAGTGATAAAGGGGAACTTAGTATCACTGACATAATGCGTGAAAGATGAAGAGTCACTCTTCAAGATTCAGCATTCCAAGCTCACTTGTGAGAAAGTTGAATCTTGTCTCATCAAGAGGTTTGGTGAATAAATCAGCGAGTTGATAGTCAGTGGGGATAAAGTGAAGTTCAATATCACCATTCATCACATGATCTCTGATAAAATGATATCTCATCTCTATGTGTTTTGTCTTTGAATGTAGCACTGGATTATTTGCTATAGCGATAGCACTACTGCTGTCGCAATAGATTGGAATCTTTGATACTGAATGTCATAGTCTAATAGTTGATTTCTTATCCATAAGACTTGAGCACAACAACTTCTAGTGGCTATGTATTCAAATTCAGCTGTGGAAGTGGACACCGAATTTTGCTTTTTACTCGTCCAGCTTACCAGCTTTCCTCCTAGAAGTTGACATCCACCAGTGGTACTCTTTTTGTCAAGTTTACAACCTGCAAAATCACTATCTGAATATCCAATTAGATCGAACCCTGAGTCTTTGGGATACCAAAGACCGAAGTTAGGAGTTCCTTTCAGATATCTGAAGATTCGCTTGACAGCGATCATATGGGATTCCTTAGGTTCAAACTGATAGCGTGCACACAGACATGTAGAGTACATGATGTCAGGTCGGCTCACTGTAAGATACAGCAGGGAGCCTATCATTCCTCTATAAGCAGTGACATTTACAGGTTTTCCAGCTGGATCCTTGTTTAATGTCAGAGGAGGTGCCATAGGAGTTTTCATCGCTGAAGTTTGAGTTAGATCAAACTTCTTCATCATATCTTTAACATACTTACCTTGGTTGATAAAAGTACCTTTTTCAGATTGTTTAATCTGAAGACCAAGAAAGTACATTAGCTCACCCATCATACTCATTTTGTATTCTTTCTTCATTCTTTCAGCGAAACGAGTACACAGAGATGGGTTAGTAGAATCAAATATTATGTCATCGACATATCTTTGTACAAGAATAATATGACCTTTTATCTTTCTGAAAAACAAGGTATTATCAATTTTACCACGTTCAAAATTTTCAGAGATAAGAAAGGATGAGAGAGTGTCATACCAAACACGAGGGGCTTGTTTTAGACCATAAAGAGACTTATCCAATTTATAAACATAATTTGGATGCTTAGGGTCAGAGAACCCTGGGGGTTGTTCTACATAGACTTCTTCATTCAGCTTTCCATTTAGGAATGCTGATTTTACATCCATTTGATATACAATGAAGTCTTTGTAAACTGCATAAGCTAAGAAGAGTCGAATTGCTTCGAGTCTAGCCACAGGGGTAAAGGTTTCATCATAGTATATGCATTCCTCTTGTCTATATCCCTGAGAAACAAGTCTAGCCTTGTTGTGGGTTACAATTCCATGTTCATCTAACTTGTTTCTAAACACCCATTTGGTGCCTATAAAAGTTTTATCAGATGGTCTAGGAACGAGATTCCAAACTTTGTTACGGGTAAACTTAGTTAGCTCTTCTTGCATAGCGCTGACCCAGTTTGGATCTCTGAGGGCATCATCAATTTTCTTTGGCTCTTTTAAAGAAATAAAGTTAACAAAGAGGAAGATATTACCTAAACTTCGACGAGTCTGAATACCTGAGTCGGGATCACCAAGAATTTGATCTATGGGGTGATCTCTGGTCCATCGTTGAGCAGGAGCATGATCGCTCACTTCAGGAGTTAGATCAACAATAGGATTTACTGATGAAGAAGCCTGAGGTTCATCAGCTATTAATTGTTGAGTGTCAGACAGACCATTGTTATCAGAGAGGTTTTCAGACGAAGATGGGTCTGATGGAGGGAGTGTGTTTAGAGGCTCAGCTGAAACCCATGAGGTGGATTCAACGTTAGGATGTATGATGTTTGGATCATCATCAACAGCTGGAGGATCTGTGTGCTGATGGTTTGAGAAGAAGGGTTATGTTTTTCTGTAATGAGAAAACATCCAAGCATTTAGCTCTTCATTGTCGGCGATTGGTTTAGAATTCACTGAGCGAGTTTCATTAAAGGTGACATGAATTTTTTCTTCCACAATTTGTATTCTCTTGTTGAAAACTCTATAGGGCTTTGGAGATAGAGGAATATCCAAGAAATATTCCGTCATCAGCTTTTGGATCGAACTTTCCAAGTATATCTTTGTTGTTTAGAATGAAGCACTGACAACCAAAGATATGAAGAAAACTAATAGAGGGTTTTATTCCATGAAATAGTTCATAAGTTGTCTTTCCATATCGCTTTACTATCAGCGATCTATTTTGAGTAAAACATGCAGTGTTCACAGCTTCAGCCCAAAATTGAGTAGGGAGGTGAGAATCGTTGAGTATTGATCTAGCAGCTTCAATCATAGTTCTGTTTCTTCTTTCAGCGACTCCGTTCTGCTGAGGCGTTCTTACTGAGGAAAATTTGTGAGAGATTCCCTTGTTCTTAAAGAAATTGTTCAAAGAACTGTTTTTGAATTCAGTTCCATGATCACTTCTTATTGAACGAACAGTAAGATTATTCAGCACTTCCATCTTTTTAACAAAGGATATTAGTTCTTCTGGAGTATCACTCTTGCAGCGAAGAAAGATAACCCAGGAGTAGTGAGAGTATTCATCTACAATGACAAGTGTATATTTCTTTCCAACTATGGATTGGATATTGACAGGGCCAAACAAATCCATATGCAAGAGTTGAAGAGGACTTGTCACTGAGGAAACTTGTTTAGATTTGAAACTAGCTTTTGTCTGTTTTCCTTTTTCACATGTTGAACATAGAGATTCCTTAGCATATGAGTGTTGTGGAAGACTAGAAACCAGTTCCTTAGATGATAGAGAATTCAGGGTTTTGAAGTTTAGATGAGAGAGCCTTTTGTGTCATAGTCAGTTGACATTAGAAGAGGCTTTAGAAAGAAAACATACGTTTTAAGTGGTAGTAGAGTCCATATCTATTACATAGACATTTTCCTTAATATAACCACTGAGAGCAAGTTTTCCATTCTCATTTACCACTGAACATGATTTCTTGGTATAGCGAACTTCATATTCTTTGTCACATAGTTGATTGATGCTCAGAAGATTGTGCTTCAGTCCATCAACGTACGTAACTCTTCTGAAGGTAGTTGTCCCATTGTTGAGGTGTTAGTGTATAATTGTATCCAAGATTTAATGAGAAAAGTCAAAGTCATGTAAAGTCAACTTTAGTGATATAAGTGTTTCTATGATGTGAGTGTTTCTGTTTTAAGCTTGTGAGAGAAGTGATGTTAGTATAAATAGTTTAGCTTTTGTAATTGTTTGTAACCAAGTATCATGCGTGTAATTGTTTGTAACCAAGTATCATGCGTGTAATTGTTAGACTTTAATATACTTGTGACTGTTTCTCTCTCTACTCTCTCTCTAGATCTTGATTGTTAAATCTTTAATTGATTGTGCTTGATTGAATTGAGATTAATACACTTTCAATTGGTATCAGAGCAAGACCAAATCATTTTCAGAAAGATTGGATCATCGAATTTTGAATCGATTTCTTGGAAAATCAAGAATACGCAGAACGTATTTTTTGAAAATTCACTGTTGCATCAAATTCTGATTGTAAAATCGATTTTGTGGCAAGAAAATGAAACTATAGGGTTCGATTTGTATTTGTGAAACTTTCTTGTTTAAATTTCAATGTCAAAATCGCAATAAATCAAATTCAATTTGGAACTTTTGAAGTTTTTTTTTTAAATGTCGAACTGTTCTTGATCGAATCTTTGTGATTTTGTTGTTCTTAATCAAAATGTTATACTACAAAAGTGATTAGTATCAATCATCGATCAACCTTGTGTATTATCAAGTTTTGATTGCAGGTATTAAATGTTTTGGGTCAAGTTTTGAACATCAGAGTAAAGAACGCGCTAGATCTGTTCTTCGCGCAACATTCATATGAAGAACACACACGCTGAAGTTCGTGCAAACTACCAAGAACACGCATATTGATCTTCAAAATGTTAAGTGTGGTTCGTGCATAAAGAGTTTGCGAGAAATGGACAAAACGTGCATAAATCTTCAGTGAGTTTATAGTTCGCGCACGAGGCGTCTAGCGAGAAGTCCAATCAACAGTGACATGCGAGTTTTCTTGATATGCGAGTTTCCATTTAGCGAGTTCTAAATTTGTCAAAATTTTCTAAGTATGGAACGCGCAAGGATCGTTTTACGTGCGAGTTTATATTCATTTGCGAGAAGTTCAAAGTTCGAGATTTTTCTAAGTCTACTTCGCGCACGAAGCTCTTTACAAGAAGCAACTTCACGCATATCACGTCTAGCGAGTTTCTCATTTTGCGCATTTAGTGTTCTGCGAGTTCGATTTCGTGCACATAACGTTTAGCGCGAAGATTGTTGAACAGTACTTTGCGAGTTTAGAGATCTGCGAGTTTCTTGTGTCTGCGAGTTCTGGACTTGTAATTTTTCTGAGAATTATTTTCAAGTGGTGATCTAATTTTGACTTTTAGTCAAATTTTATGAATTGTTTGGGAACGATCATTCATTCAAGTTCATTTATCATTCAAGGATGCCAACTACAGATGAGAGAGGAAATACTGTACTGTCAACCAGAGATGTTGCTATCATGTACATGCCTAAGATACCGGCAATAGAAGATGAAAGAGATAAATTGAAAAATCAGAATTCAGTTCTTCTAAAACAAATCAAGGAGCTTACATCTAAATTGTTAAATTCTGATAAAACTCCTGATTGTGTAAAATGTGCTAATCATGTTAAATCTGATTTTGCAGGTATCATCAGAGCAAGAGAGAAAGAAATCAAAGAGAAAGAGAAGAATATTGCTTTAAAAGAGAATATTATTGAGACATGTGAGAAAGAGTTAAAGCTGAAAGAGAGAAAGATTGTGAATCTTCAAAGTTAACTGGAGACAACTGAACAAAAATCATCAGAACGACAAGCTAAATTAGTTGAGCTTCAACAAAAGTTTACGGCTTTTGAAGAAAAGATATCTGCTTTGGAAGCCAAAAATGTTGAATTACTGAAAAGTCTCTAAGCAGATAAAGTCAAATCAAATCGAGAATGCTTCTACTCAACAGTTGTCTGGTATTTCAAAGAGGATCTTGAGATTAGATGCATTAAACTCTCAAAGCAAGTATCCGAGTTTGAAAAGATTATTATAACTGAAAGTGATACTTTTGCAAAGGAGAGAAGAGTTCTTGAAGATAAAGTACTTGAATTTCCTAAACAGATCTCTACATTACAAGACCTACTTGAGAAAGAAAGAAAATGTTTTCAAGAAAATAAAAGGTCTTATGATGTTGAAAAGAAAAATACTGAAAAGAGAAATATTGGGATTTTCAAAGAAATTTCTGAGAAAACCAAGAACATGGAAAAAGATTTTGAACTAGAACGTTTAAATTTTGAATCTGAAATATCTAAGCTCATATCCAAAATATATGTTTTGTCATCAGATGTCCAAAAAGAACAGATGGCTAGAACTGATTTGAAACACAAGTTTGACACACTTTCTGATGAAAGAAATATTCTGTCCAAAAAGATAAATGACTTGGAAGCTGCAAATAGTGATTTGTCAGAAAAGATTTCAGCTGATGTGATTGATCAATCACCTGTTGATAATTCAACAGAATCAGTCTGTTCTTTCAAAACAGCTTCAAGTTCCATACATGAGAAAAATATTTTCAAAAAGAAAAGTATCAAACCAAACACTGTCAAATCAAATCAGATTCATCCATCTGATCTTTTATATGACAAGCCTGTTGATAGTCCAGTGAGCTACTATGTTAAATCTCTTGGAAAGCAATCTAAGAAAGAACAGATGGTATGGAGGGTTAAAGATTCTTCCGATGAGAAGAAGAATGACAAAGCATCTGCATCCACATCGAATGCCAAAAAGAACAGTGCGCATAAAGGTAAATCTTTTGGTAAACCTGATATATTTTACTCTACTAATCATTTGATCAGGATTGCTCAAAATAAGATTTTATGTTCTTACTGTGGAGCAAATGACTTTGTAAATAATAATTTTGTCAATTACTGGTATGGTTTTTATTATGTTACCCCCACAAGAACTGCAACTAATACTTCAGGACCCAAATACCAGTGGGTACCAAAAGCTAAATCTGTGTTGCAGGCACCCAAAGTTTAAGGGGGAGCATGAACAAAGGTTTTTGAACAATACAGTTCAAAACCCGCACTTCAATGTCAAGATTGTGGTTTCTGATTACAACAGATTAGGACCCGTTCTTCAATGTTTAAATTAAGGATATTCTGAAAATATCGAGGGGGAGCTTATCTGACCTAAATCATTTTATCATGATTTGAGGGGGAGCTTAATGGTAAATATCTTCTTATCTTAATCTCTGATTGTTTGAAAGAAGAACAACTTTGAAGCATGAAAAACGTTTTCTTAAATGTTCAAACCACTTCTCTATTCTTAAAATATTTCATGAATTAAGAAGTGTGATTTTAAATGTTTTTTAGTATTGAGCTTTAATGTTTAAACTGACCGTGTGTTTCCAAAGATCAATACTTGTGTATTATTTTATCTATATACTGCTAAGTATTCACACACACTGGTTCAATACTTCATATTGATTTTGTTATTACCATGTATCAAAAGTTTAATCTTTCTATGGTAATACTCCCGTTTGTATTCTATGTTGTTTGAATCAGACATCATTTCATCATTACATGTGCTTTCATTGGTAATATGTTTATATATTGTTCATATAAACAACATTCGTCTTTGTTTCCCAGAATATTATTCTTCATGAATTTTGTTCTGATCTTAATCATTGTCAGATTCTCGAAACATTTCTATTCTTTCATGATTATTCATTCATATAAAGTTTTGAGAAATCTTAAATGCTTAAAATGCTCAAATTTCATTCTGATTTTTTTATAAGCATACAGATACTGACTAATGGTTTCTTGTTCTTAAATGTCAAGAAAATCATTGAGCAACACATTTTTCTAGGACAAAATACATGGGATTCAATGTGTGAACTTAAATGACTTCCATGGATTCACGATAACCAGTGTTTCCTACCCCGGAAGTAATCCTTCGAGTGATTGAGGGGAGAGGGGTCAAAAGATTTGAGTGCTGGTATGTGAAGAGGTAAAATGGAAATGAGAGATTGGTTAGAAGTGAGCTTTAATGTTTAAAAGAAAGAGGGTGAGAGATCAAAGTAAAAGAATATTACACTCTGCACCAAACTTCTTTCTGAGTCGGGCAGTCGCATAAACTGTTGTTTCACAATTCTTCGTGAACGACATTGAAAAAGGCACCTAGCCCATGCCATCTCTTGCATACAACCTCACCAGCTACTCATTATTTTCTTAAAAATAGAATGTTTCACATTTTCTGGGGAAGCAACTCATACACTATTGGTTCTTCATTTGGAAGATACTGATATTGAAAAAGAAGGAAAGTTGCCCCACCTACGACCCTTCATCATGCACATTGAGTCTATGTATAATCATTTTTGTCAGTGGTTTACATACTTTGAGTCTTATGAAACACAATCATTGTGATAATTCTTTCATAACACAAGCACGAGCACACAGAAAATTTGTTTTTCTGTCAGAACATTCATAGAATTACCTTGTGTTTTTCAATGATTGAATGGAAGTCTTGGGGAGTCAACATCAAACCAGCTCCTTAAATTGTACATTTGTTGTACACAGTAACTTTGTATTACTGACAGGTATTTCTAACTGTTTCATTTGTTGATTCAAGTTTACAACTCATAATTTGTCTGAATTTGAAAAGATTTGGATAAATACATTCATGAATTGACGGCTCATTATCAAGATGAATTGGAGGAAAATGTTCAGCTTATGAAGACTGTTCCACATTGTTTAAAAGGGGGAGAAGTTTCAAAGACTGAGCTGAAATTGAAATGAGTTTTGATGAATTTGATTCTCACAATTCTTCAAAAAGGGGGAGAAATTTACAAAGTTCAATTTCAAAGATATGAAAAGAAATCATTCTGAGATGATTCAAAGACAAATCAAGATGATTGAGAAAGTTTGTGTTCTGAAGATGATTAAGAGATTACAGAGATGAAGATATGAGATCAAATATTCCTCAAAAGTTGAAAGATTTCTATTGTTTCAGAAGTTTCAAGAATTCAGATTCGTGGTCAAGACTTTTTGACTTTCCAAAGATGCTAAATGCTAAAGACTTTTCAAGATTCTTTAAAGCATCAGAGATTGAAGATTGTCAGAGACTAAAGACTGTTAGAGTCAAAGTTTGAAGAATCAGAGCGCTGAAGACGATTGTCAAATTTTTATTAAATCTTGAATACAAAGGGGGAGATTGTTAGTGTATAATTGTATCCAAGATTTAATGAGAAAAGTCAAAGTCATGTAAAGTCAACAAACTCAACTTTAGTGATATAAGTGTTTCTATGATGTGAGAGTTTTTGTTTTAAGCTTGTGAGAGAAGTGATGTTAGTATAAATAGTTTAGCTTTTGTAATTGTTTGTAACCAAGTATCATGCGAGTAATTGTTAGACTTTAATATACTTGTGACTGTTTCACTCTCTACTCTCTCTTTTTCTAGATATTGATTGTTAAATCTTTAATTGATTGTGCTTGATTGAATTGGGATTAATACACTTTCATGAGGACACCAAACCCTCGGGTATATCCTTTTCCATTTCCACCAAAGGTCACTGAGGGACCTTTCTCTTCCTTGTATTCAATGAGCAGGTCTTTTTGTCCTGTCATGTGACGAGAGCATCCAGTATCAAGATACAAGATGCCCTTTGATCCCTGCAAACATAAGGAAGATTAAGCATTGTTTGGTACTCATTTTTCAATGGGTCCTTTAGTGTCAGTGGAGATGGAAGGTTCATCAATCTTCACAGCAGATGAAGATTCAGCTTCAGTGGTAACCTTTACTTTGGTTAATTTCTTAACCTTAGTGGTATTCTTCACCTTGGTCGATTTCTAAACTTTGGTGACCTTCTCAGCCTTGGAGACATTCATCTTCACTTTAGCTATTTTATCAGCTTTAGTGGCAGTTGGACATTTACTAGCAATATGGTCAGTAAACCCACAATGATAGCATTTTCTGTATTTGAAGTTGGTTTTAGGACCATGAGTAGTAGGATTTAAAAATTTTAGATGAGCAGGGCCGGCTCCAAGAATGCCTTTAGCATGAGATCTAGGAGAAATTTTCATTTCTTTAGATCTCTTATGCTTAAGATCAATCTTCAGCTTTGGAGGACAGAGATCAAAGATTTCTATCACAGAGGTTGAAGATCGATTTTCTGAAGGTTTAGAAGGAACTTTCAGATTTGCTTTCTTGGTAGCCTTCTGAGAATGGAAAATGGATTTTCCTTTATCTGCAGACTTAGAGCCTTTAGATATTTTCTCAGGGATGGTATTAGAAGAAGATGAAGAAGAGCACTGAGCATAAGAAGTGTCAATAATAGAAGAGAAAAACATTCCAAACTTAAGCATGGAATTGTCTTCTTTAGGCTCATCCTGTGGTTTCCAAAAACCAAGACCAGTTCTATCACTGGCAGGGATCTGAGCACTTATAATCTCAGTGACCTTTGTTGAGGATTTGCACCATCCTTCAACAGTAGCCTTCTTTGCTTTTAGAGCAGCGATGGCTTGTTCGCGTTCTATGCTGATGATTTCATTAACAATGACTTGATCTTTCAAACTTACCTCTAAAAGAGTCAATTCTCTGATATTTTCATGACATTTCTCTAGTTGTTCAGTTAAATCAATGTTTTTGTTCTCAGCTAGAGTTTTGCCGTTTAGAGCATTGTATAGATCAATCGTCAGCACATCAACAATGCGACTTCTCTCTGCTTCAGATAGAGAGAGATTAGTAGAGATAGATACCCGAGATGATATATAGCTCATGGAAGTTTCTGGAGATTCTTCCACTTCTTTTTTAATCTCGGTCATGAGACATATATTAGAGTCTTCTTCTTCATCATAACTTTATTCTTCTGATTCAACCCAGTCATGTTCTTCAGCGATGAGACATTTACTTTTTCGCTTAAAGTTTTTCAACTTTTGATATTTTTCTTTCAGTTTAAGGTATTTTTCATCGTTGGATCTTCTGGAGGTAGAAGGTTTAAAGACTTTCTTCGACCTGCACTCATTTGCAAAGTGTCCAATCTTTTCACAGTTAAAGCAAGTAGCAGTAGCCTTATCAACAGGGGTTGATTTTGGCTTGTCAGTGAGAGAGAGAGATGCTTATTTCTTCTGAAATTGCTCTTTCTTGCAAATCTCTTAAAAGATTTTGTCAAGAGTGCTAAGGACTCATCAAACTCTGAAAGATCAATGTCTGATAGTTCCTCAGATTCAGAATCTAACTCAGTGATAGTGAGAGTAGATCGCTGCGATGGAATTATCTCTAAAGAGACTAAAGCAACAGGAGTGCTTTTGGAGTCTTTAGAATCTTTTACAAGATTCTTCTTCAGGATATTTGATTGCTCATAGTTGAGCAATATTCCATACAAGGTGCTGAGAGAAAGATAATTTAAGTCTTTTGTCAGCTTGAAATATATTGAATAACTATCCCAGCATTCAGGAAGACATTCTAAAAATTTAGTTAAGGCCTCTGAATTAGAATAGGTCCTACCCACGGTTCTTAGATCAATAATTAAGCAGTTAAACCTCTGGTGAACGTCAGAGATAGATTCGTTCTTACTAGCGATAAAACTTTCATACTGTCTTACCAAGTTAATCTTTCGAGCTTCTTGGATTTCAGTGGTGCCTTCATATTGAACACATATAGTGTCCCACATTTCCTTAGAAGTTTTAAGATGCATGATGGAATGGAAAGCTTCATTAGGTAGACCCATAGAGATAATGGTTTTTGCCTTTGCATCTAGACCTACTTTTTTTTTGTCTTTATCACTCCACTTTCTTATCTCCTTAAGAGCATAGCGCTCAGGGACAACAGGAGTGGTGGTAGTAGCGGGAACGGCAGCTATGACAGAGAAAGGTTCATAGGGTCCATTTGCTACATAATCAGGTATAGTAGGGTCTACACCTTCTAGAAATAACATCATTCGATTTTTCCAGAGAGCAAAGTTATCTCTGCTAAATCGAGGAGGTTTAGAGAGTGAACCATTATCATAGTAGTTTGTATTTGTGTTAAGTACCATTTAGAATAGCAAGGAAGAGAATAAAGCAAGATCTTGTTTATTAGATTAAACAGTCCGCTCTGATACCACTTGTTGGTCCCGAAGGTGCTTAACAAGTTTGTATAAGGGAGGGGGTTGAATACAAACACGTTTTTAAAGATTAATAAATTGTTTATTGATAAATCAAACACAATTTATAAGTCTGTTGCGGAATAAGATTAAGTAGAACTCAATCTAAACAAACTTAAGAAACACTAAGATGGTTGCACAAGAATATAGAGAATGGGAGATTAGAGAGTATAGAAAACAAGGGTTTCTATATTTAAGAAAGATGAAGGCTTGGGGTTACTCTCAGATGGAGAGTTGATCTTTCTATTTATACCCTATGCATTAAATGCATGGCAGGGCACTTTACACGTGTCCTTCATTGATTGGCTGAGAGGGTCTGACTTTGGGAGACATGCTTTCGGTCGTATCATGAACAGTGTAGTTGACAGAGTTATTGTACGAATTGTGGCAGAGGTATGTCCGTTCTGACACATCGTACTTGGTGTGCAAGGGAAAGACAAAAGAGACTTGAGGCATAAGCTATGTGATCATCGATCACTGAGTATCTCTTCCTTCAGAGATACAAAGAAGTTCAACTATCACTGAAGCTTTTCCTCAGGTTTCTTCGCGTATGAGTAGAGTCGTCTTTGCTTCACTGATATCCGCATCAGGTCACTAGTAGACTTGTCTTTGTTCAGCAGCTTCGTCTTCGATTCAGCTATGAACATCTGTTGACGCGAAACTTGTCTTCAGGGATTACGTTTGACTGTTTACAACAGAAACTATCAGCGATACTGAACATACTCAGTATTTAACAGCTGATGGTGAAACACTAATACATATGAATGTTTACAATAAAGATCATCAGTGATAACTGAATAGACTCAATCTGATCGCTGATGATAAAACACTAATACATATAATTAAACGTAATTTTCACTAAGTATAGAAGAGGGTCATTATCAAATCACTGAGAGAGTTTGGATCAACAACCACAAACACACTTACACATACATACACACAAACGAATTTTTATGTTATGCATTATTGCATATATTTGGTTAGGAAATATGTATTTAAAATATTTTTAGATTACTAGTGTTTATTGATTTTCCACTTCAACCCTTTTTTTCTTATTTGATCTCCCGGTTTTCATGCCCACAAGATAGTTAGGAGTTCTTTTTAGACATGGACGCATATTCTTATGCTATTTGTTTTATGTCACATAGCCCTGGAGCCTTGATACCCCCCCCCAAAAAAAAAAAACTAAAAACAAGGTGGGTGTTAGACGACTTGGATATGATCGAAAATGTATTATCCGCTACATGTTCGGGTGTATGGGGTGGGGAGGTGAGATTAGAGATGACATTAGTTAAGAGATTAGTTAAGAGATTAGGAGTAAGTTTAAGATATTCCCCACCAATGTCGGAGAATAATTGAATAATAGGTCGATTAAAGACTTTATCAACTAGAGCACGAAAGCGTTGAAAAGTGGAGGCAATGTCAGATTTTTGTTTGAGGGGGTATAACTAAATATATTTTGTAAAGTGATCAACGAAAATGACATAGTATTTAAACTTATCATATGAAAGGATAGAAGTCGTCCAAACGTCCGTAAAGATTAGTTCTAACGGAGATGTAGAAGTAATAGTAGATTGGAAGAAAGGTAGTTTATGACTTTTATTAATGTTGCAAGAATTACAACTAGACTGAAGTGAGGGAAAATTTAATGACACTTGACTCCGTAGGGTTCTAATAATATCAATATAGGGGTGACCTAAACGGTGATGTCATGTAGTGGAAGGAATGGCCATGCTTGAGTGAACGAGAGGAGGTGACAGACTCCATTCATAGATACCCCCGTTAGTTGGCCCCTGGAGGAGAGTTAGGCCCGTCGAACGATCCAATACAGAAAGAAGTAGGTAAGATTTCAACAAGAGCATGATTTTCCATGCAGAATTGAGAAATAGAGAGTATGTTTCGAGATATAGATGGTACAAATAATGAGATCATCAGAACCTTCATAAGGCGCATGTAAAGCTAAGTTGGGCAAATCATTTGTGACATGGTGGGTAATACCGCTATCCATGAGCCATTAAGAGGAAGGAAGATTAGAAAAGGTAGCGACATTAGTTTGAGGAGTCGAGCGAGTAACTTGATAACTAGGGGTGATGGGAGATAGACTCGGGTTGGATTTGGACCAACTGGAGATGTGGGAAAAATTATGTGAGGTAAGATTTGTTTGAATATGGGGCATTGAGAAATGATGTGACCCACATAACGACACCATTGACACTTACTGAGATAAGGTTTCGACTTTTGAGGTTCGGTTGTTGTTGGTGGTGTTTGAGGGTGGGAAGGAGGTCGAGGGTGGTCGTGTTGCCATCGCTTGCGATGATGAGAAATTGGTTGAGAATAAAATTGATCGGTGCTCTGATACCATATGTGAGAAGAAATGCTTGATGAATTTTTATTAACAACTTTGGAGGCTATTTATTGAGAGGGGAAACAAATCAACCTATTTAAGACTATTAAATAAAAAATATTGACAAGAATAATTTTAAACAAAAAGATACATTACAATAATAATGTAGAGGATCAAAATCAGATATTGGTATCCTCGATTGAATCATGGCTTTGGGTAGAGATTTTGTCCTTATCACTAAATGGCTCGTCAAACTGTCGTATGTTTTCTTGTTTGTGTGGTCGTGAAGCGACACTTAGTTTTTGTTGTGATTAAGTCGATGTTCCTCATATCGTATCATGTCTTATTTGTAGTTATCTCTTTCTTTGTTGCCTTACATTTTAGGCTTATTTAGTACCTCATGATTTGATGTTGTGTTATTAATAAACATCTATTGTTATTATGTATCTGAATATTGTTATCATTTTTTTTTATTGTGGACCTTAGGATCTACCGATCTTAAAGAAAACATTCTGCAGTTGCCTACCAAATTTCCTTCTAGAAAACAATAGAAGCATGGGCAAAGAAAGGATCCAACAAGAAATCCCTGTTGCAACTTATGGGCCTCGAATGTTGGCTACAATAAGAAGAGAACCTTCAACGAGGAAGAAACGTAACAGTAAGTCTTAATTAAAGTTACAACATATACAAAATCTTGCAGTGTAGGATACTCATGATACAACCATACCTTCCTTTGGTGCCTTATTTGGTCACCATTTTGCTGCTGCTTCTGAGGCATTGGGATACCAGTTGACCCATCCTTGTTTACTTGTAAAAGGCACTCTCTCTCTCTATATATATATATATGTGTGTGTGTGTGTGTGTACACACACGCTATGCTAATATCATTATGAGGTGGCTAAAGCATGGATATCTAGGTTATTCCAAGCATCAATCGATGGAACAAGCTTAATTGGTAACAATAATTAGGCAAAAAGTTCATTATAAAACTTTTGCAAGTATGTCGTTCTGAAAGCTAGAGCCAAGGATGAATGGTTACAAAAACTTTATCACTATTGTATGGATTAAGATCTATAGTTTTTGGTTCAAATAGAAGCTTAAAAACACGTTAGTGTTGATATGAGGATATATGTGAGTGTTTCTTCTGCAAATGTGAATCTATACTTGACCTTGGCTACAGTTGTCTCACTCGAATTGAAAAAAGCAAGGCAAATGCTCGGCAAAAAGGCAAGAAAGTTGTTCATTATCCTCAAAAAAACATTGTCTATACTTGCCACTTTTGTTCACACCAAAATATGAAAAGAGTCGCCCTGAGAAATACAAGTCCACGAAAGGCCAAACTACATAAGATGCCCAGTAACACAGTTTCTTATGTTGATAGGACTAAATAAATGTTGTTGCGAACAAAAAAGGTCTTTAGTGACGGTTAAAAACCGTCACCATAGGTATACGGTAACGGTTTTCGTCCTATGGTGACGGTTTTCGTGGACATAAAAATCGTCACTTTTGATACACTTTTGGTTACGTTTAAAAACGTTACGAAATCACATAAAAAACGTTACAATAACTTAAAACCGTCACTTTAGGTCTATAAAAAATTAATGTTTTTCCTCAAACCGTCACCGTAGCATGTCATATAGTGACGGTATATTTTCAAAACCGTAATAATAGCATGATATATAGTGACATTTCCTTGTCAAAACTGTCACCATAGCATGACATAGAGTGCCATTTATAACTCAAAATCGTCACTGTAGGATGACATACAGTGACCTTTATTTATTAAAATTGTCACGGTAGCATGACAAACAGTGACGTTTAATTTTTAAAACTATCACCATAGCATGACAAATGGTGACCTTTATTATTCAAAATCATCAATATAATATGACTTACGATGACGTTTATTATTCAAAACTATCACTGTAACATAACATACGGTGACGTTTATTTTTCAAAACCGTCACCGTAGAATAATATACAGCGACGTTTATTAGTTAAAGTTGTCACTTAAGCATCATATACAGTGACATTTATTTATCAAAACTGTCATTGTAGCATGACATACGGTGACGTTTATTTATCAAAAATGTCACTATAGCATGACATATGGTGACGTTTTAATTTTTAAAATCGTCAACTTTTCATGACATGGTGACGTTTATTTTCCAAAACCGTCACTGTAGAAGTTCATATGGTGACGTTTATTTGTTAAAACTATCACCATATCAAGACATACGGTAACATTTATTTTTCAAAATCGTCATCGTAGAATGACATGTGTTGATTTTTATTTGTTAAAATCGTCACTGTAGCATAATATATGGTGACGTTTATTTTTCAGAATCATCACTATAACATGACATACGACGACGTTTATTTTTCAAAACCATTATTATAGTATGAATACAGGGACGTTAATTATTAAAAACTATCACCGTAGCATGACATATGGTGATGTGTATTTTCCAAAATCGTCATAATATAATGACATACGATGACGTTTGTTTTTCAAAATCTTCAAGATAGCATGGCACACAGTAACGTTTATTTATCAAAATCGTCACTCTAGCATGTTATAAGGTGACGTTTATTTTTTAAAACAGTCACCATAGCATGACATGCAGTCATGTTTATTTTTCAAAACCGTCATCGTAACTTAACATACTGTCACATTTGTTTTTCAAAACATCACTATAAAATGACATGCAATAACGTCTATTTTTCAAACCGTCACCACAATAAACATATAGTGACGTTTATTTTCAAAACCCTCATTGTAACAAAACATGTTGACGTTAAATTATCAAAACCGTTACCATAAGCTATCTTTTAGTGACGGTTTTAATCATTTTAGGGTATAATGAATATAAATTTAATTTAAAAACTCAAAATTTGAATCAAACGATTAACAAGACATATAAGAATACTGAAATAATATACATTATATAATTAATGTATGGAAACACCAACAACAAAAAGTACTAAATATCTTAAATAGATTTGTTCTTATGTAACCTATAATCCTCGTTTGCCTAGATCTCTTCATCATCTCGGATGTTTTTTCGCTTCGTGTGTCTTTACTTCACGCAATTATTTTTACAAGCTCGTGATACCTGCAAAAAAATAAATCCTGTTAGATTGAAAAACTACAATCGATGGAGAGCTTTTACAAGTGTGTAGAGTTTGTAATTACATATATAGATGAACACAAGTTGTATGTATGTACACTGTTTCATGGAGAAAGAACTGTTACCATATTAACATTCCCCAGCAAAGATAGATATCTTGGTAACCTTGGACTTGATATTTCCCCTGCATACACATCAAGAAAGCCAGATCGATGGTTAACAAGGTTTACTAGTGTAATTGTACTCTATCTTGTTAACACAAAATTTATTTTTTTAATGAGACTGCTCGCCTTTATACGGCTTGGCTTCGCTATCTTACAAGTCAATAATCCCATGATTTTAATATTGATTTAGGAAAAGCCTTAGACATGCTTTTAAAATGTTGCCTGCAACAACTGATATTTATATAGCGAGTGGGCCTTCCTTTTTACATGATCCATCAGTGTGCAATTTTAATCCAATAAGTGTTAGTTATAAGCTACAATTTTAATCCAGTAATATGAATTTGTATCTAAGAGATAAGTGTTGGTTATAAACTATAATTTTTCACTACTAAAATTAATCGTATTACCGACGGCTGAAACAGTCGGTAAACCATCGGAAAAAGGCTTTAGCGACGGTTTTTCGACGGGAATGACCGTTGGTAAAAAGTTGGTCGGTAATATTTAGCAACGACTTTCCGACGACAACTACCGACAGCTTACCGACTGTTCCAGTTACCGACGGTTCCAGTTACCGACGGTTTTCCGACGGTATTTACCTATTAAAAATAAATATAAAATAAAATGAAAAAACCAACCGTCGGTAAGCCGTCGGTATATCACTATTTTTTCCGACGGTTTTCCGACGACTTATTAAAAATAAAATTAAAAAGATACCGTTGGTGGGCCGTCGGTTTGTCGTCGGTAAATACCGACTGTTTTTTGCCATCGGTAATTGTGATCGGTATTTCACAATTTTCTAGTAGTGTTTAATCACTAATACATAATTGCTAAAATATCATTCGTGCTAGTACAAAAAAGGTCTTTAGTGACGGTTAAAAACCGCTACCATAGGTATACGGTAACGGTTTTCGTGGACATAAAAATCGTTACCTATCTTGCCGTCATTTTTGATACACGTTTGGTTACGTTTAAAAAACGTTACGAAATCACATAAAAAACCGTTACTATAACCTAAAACCGTCACTTTAGGTCTATAAAAAAATTAATGTTTTTGCTCAAACCGTCACCGTAGCATGCCATATAGTGACGTTATATTTTCAAAACCGTCATAATAGCATGATATATAGTGACATTTCTTTGTCAAAACCGTCACCGTAGCATGACATACAGTGACATTTATTAGTCAAAATCGTCACTGTAGGATGACATACGGTGACCTTTATTTGTTAAAATTGTCACCGTAGTATGACAAACAATGACGTTTAATTTTCAAAACCGTCACCATAGCATGACATATGGTGACCTTTATTATTCAAAATCATCACTATAATATGGCATACGGTGACGTTTATTATTCAAAATCATCACTGTAACATGACATACGGTGGCGTTTATTTGTTAAAGCCGTCACCGTAGAATGATATACAACGACATTTATTAGTTAAACACATCACTTAAGCATGATATACAGTGACATTTATTTATCAAAGTTGTCATTGTAGCATGACATATGGTGACGTTTATTTATCAAAAATGTCACTGTAGCATGACATATGGTGATGTTTTTATTTTTAAAACCGTCAACTTTTCATGACATGGTGACGTTAATTTTTAAAAAACCGTCATTGTAGAATGTCATAGGGTGACGTTTATTTTCCAAAACCGTCACGGTAGAAGTTCATATAGTGACGTTTATTTGTTAAAACCATCTCCATATCAAGACATATGGTGACATTTATTTTTCAAAAACGTCATTGTAGAATGACATAAGGTGATGTTTATTTGTTAAAACCGTCACTGTATCATAATATATGGTAACGCTTATTTTCAAAATCGTCACTATAACATGACATACGACGACGTTTATTTTTCAAAACCATCATTATAGTATGAATACAGGGACGTTAATTATTCAAAATTGTCACCGTAGCATGACATATGGTGACGTTTATTTTTCAAAATCGTCATCATATAACATATACGATGACGTTTGTTTTTCAAAATCGTCAAGATAGCATGTCACACAATGACGTTTATTTATCAAAATCGTCACTCTAGCATGTTATAAGGTGACGTTTATTTTTTAAAACTGTCACCGTAACATGACATACAATCATGTTTATTTTTCAAAACCGTCACCGTGACTTAACATACAGTCACGTTTATTTTTTAAAACATCACTATAGAATGACGTGCAATAACGTCTATTTTTTAAACCGTCGCCATAGTAGACAAAAAATGACGTTTATTTTTAAAACCGTCACTGTAACAAGACGTTGTGACATTAAATTATCAAGAACGTTGCCATAAGCTATCTTTTAGTGACGGTTTTAATCATTTTCGGGTAAAATGAATATAAATTTAAAAACTCAAAATTTGAATCAAACTATTAACAAGACATATAAAAATATTGAAATAATAATATACATTATATAATTAATGTATGAGAACACCAACAACAAAAAGTACTAAATATCTTAAATTGATTTTCTTATGTAACCTATAATCATTGTTTGCGTAGATTTATTCATCATCTCAGATGTTTTTTCGCTTCGTATGTTTCTACTTCACGCAATCATTTTTACAAGTTGGTGATACCTGCAAAAAGATAAATCCCGTTAGATTGAAAAACTACAATCGATGAATACAACAAATCACGAAAAATTAACAGAGTTTTAACATACGATCAATGAAAACATAAGACAAAACAAGTTCAAACTTATAAGAGCATCTCCAACAGATATGCTATATATATATTTTTTTTTCTAAAATAGAGTATCAAAAGTCAAAATCTCTAAAAATAAACTTCCAACTCCAATAGCTATTCTATTTTAGAGATTGTAGCATTGATTATATTATTAAAATAATCAATACATTTATAAAATATTATCTCTCTCCTAAACATATTACTTCAGTGTTATCGGATGAAAGAATAAAATATTACATCTCTTTCTTAAATAGTAGGTTTAAAGATTTCTCCAAATTTGGAGAAGTTATCTTCTCACTTCTCTTTTTTTCTATTTTAGCATACAAGATAGCATAGCTGTTGGAGAAAAAAGTTGTTAAAATCTCACTTTTCTCCATTATAACATAGTTGCTGGAGATGCTCTAAACATCTAATCCAAAACTATAGGGAAGATCAATGATTTGTGCGTAACAATCCCGTTAAATTGGTTCTAAAAGTCAATCATCCAAAACTTGAGACCGACAAGTTATAGAATGAACCACAAGGGTTGTGGTGTGGTGGTAAAGGCTTGGGGAGTTCATTGCGCTCAACCCGGGTTCGAGCCCCACTAATAGCACTTGTGGCCACTGAGGATAAACTCAGGGCTTCACGCTTTAGCAGCTGGGCCAAAGGCCCTAATTGCCAGGGATTAGTCTGGGCCATAGGCCCAGGATACCCTTTCCAAAAAAAAAGTTATAGAATGAGGAACGATATGCAAAACAAGTTACATACTTTGTACCTAATATAGTGCTCCTAGTCCATGATTGCAAAAATATAATTATAGCTGTGAACCAGAGAAATATTTATCGATCTATATTTAAGAACTGACAATCCTAACAATCCCAACAGGACAGTCCGAGCTATTTAACTGGTCCGGTGACCCGTTCGATCTCTTTAACTAGTCCGGTGACCCGTCCGAGCTCTTTAACTGGTCCAGTTTTTATAAGATGATAAAAATGTTTAAAAGTCGTAACAGAATGATTCATATAACCAAACAATTGTGTGTGTGGTATAAAAGTGTTACAATATATTTATAGGGCTTTTAGATAGGTTTTAGGACATTTTTTTAAATAAATCATCCTATTGATTTTTTATACTATTATTTAAAAAAATATCTTACAAAATAAAGCTAATAAGACACTTTAATTTTAAAATTGTTCCAAAAAGATTCTTAAAACGTGATGTAACGCTACAAAACAGAACAATTTTTCCCTTAAAACGTGATGTAACGCTACAAAACAGAACAATTTTTCCCGGGGAAAAAATTCCGGCAAAATTACCAGCGGATCTGGTTTCCGACGGATTTCCGGCGACACTATTCCGCCAGAATTATTTTTGAAAAATATATTTTCTTAATTTAATAATTAACTTAATTAGAATTAATTAATTTCCGACGGATTCTTCCGCCGGAAAATTAAATAAATTTAAAAAAAATAAATTTAATAAATAAAGTTTCTGGCGGTAAATCTGCCGAAAATCCGAAAAGACCTAAGGAAAGGAGGTACTAGGATTAGGTTCAAAAGCTTAGCCCATGGCTAAGGAAAACTCTTATCACTACTAAATTATGTTATTTCATTTGCCTTTTAATTACTTCACAGGTAGTCGTCAATTTTGTTGATAAATAGCAACCATCAGACACCAGAAAGTCAAATTTGGACTCATTGTTAGAGTGAGTGTACATATAAAAATTCAAATGAAGAAAAAATCATTACCTTGTATTTTCGGAACTAATATCGATACATCCCTAGATTTGTCTTCGCTGTTTAACTAGAATCCTGCTCTAAGCAGCAACATATAAATTGTCTGGCGTTATATAAGAGAATATAGGGATCATAACTGTTAGAATGTAAAATATGTAATTCTTTACTTAGGCCCAATTAGCTCGCGGGCCCTTAGGGTTTTCTTTTTTAGGGTTTCCTTTTCTAGCTTTCTTGACTATATATATCCTTGTACTATTTCATTGTATTTATAAGAAAATCAATAATATAATATCTGATTACATGGTATCAGAGCTGCCGCTCCTAAAACCCTAATAGTCGTCGCTCCCAAAACCCTAATAGCAGTCGCCCTACTTTCTGTCGGCGTGAACAGTAATCCGGCGTGAACAGTAAATCCGGTGTGAACAGTAACTCCGGTGTGAATAGTACTCCGGTGTGAATAGTTATTCCGGTGTGAATAGTAACTTCCGAGATTTTGGTGCTTTTTTTATCAATGTTCGCTTGGTACGTTTTGTCTGGATCGAAGATTTTTCCCCTTTTTTCGCTTGGTATGTTCGTCTTCTCACACCCTGTGAGTGCGTTATTTGTTTTCGTTTTTGTTCGTTGGTTTTCTGGCACCCTGTGAGTGCATTCTTTGTCCAACTTCGATTTTCTGGTTTGTGATTCATTGGAAGATGACCGGAGAAGACAAACCATTTGGTAGTACGGTTACTATACCCGCAGAAGAATATGCTCGACTTTTAGGGACTGAGAATTCCACTGCTCCGACTGCTACTTTTGCTGAGACAGGTAACTCTAGTACATGCCTATTATCCTCTGCCTCCAAATGGGTCATTGATTTAGGTGCTTCAGATCACATGACAGGTAATCCCACTATCTTCTCTAATTTCAATAAACACACGTCTCCATCACATGTCACAATTGCTGATGGGTCTATCACACCTGTCCTTGGTTCTGGCACCATTGATCTTACTCCATCTGTTTCGTTATCTTCTGTCCTTAGTATACCCAATTTCTCGTTCAATTTGTTATCAGTCAGCAAAATTACTCGTGCTTTAAATTGTTGTGTCACATTCTATCCTGATTTCTCTGTCTTTCAGGATCTGTCGACGAAGAGGATTATTGGTAAAGGGCGGGAAACTGACGGCCTATATATATTTGAACATCAAATACCTTACTCTTTGGCTTGTTCCAACTCATTGTCTCCACTTGAAGTTGTGTCCTGAGTTTTCTTCTTTATCTTCTCTACAGTGTGAGTCTTGTCAGTATGCCAAACATCAACGTATTCATTTAAGTCCTAGAGTCTATAATAAGCGGGCCTCGTCCCCATTTGAGTTAGTCCATTCTGATGTTTGGGGACCATGTCCGGTCACTTCAAAACTTGGATTTAAGTATTTCGTTACTTTTGTTGATGATTACTCTCGTACTACTTGGCTTTACTTTATGAAAAATCGATCTGAGGTGTTTACCCATTTTTGTTCATTTTATACTGAGATTAAAACACAGTTTAAAGTCTCCATTCAAACTCTTCGTAGCAATAATGCAAAAGAATATTTGTCTCAAACATTTCGGTCATATATGCTTCAAAATGGTATTCTTCATGAGTCTTCCTGTGTTGACACACCAGCCCAAAATGGGGTTACTGAACGAAATAATCGTCATCTCTTAGAGGTGGCTCGGGCTCTATTATTTCACATGACTGTTCCAAAACTCTTATGGGCTGATGCTATTGCTACTGCTTGTTTTCTCATCAACCGAATGACATCTGTTGTTTTGGATGGAAGAAGTCCTTTCTCAGTTCTGTTTCCTACAAAGTCATTGTTTCCTGTTGACCCAAAGATCTTTGGTAGTACTTGTTTTGTCCGTGATACCCGACCACACATAACTAAGTTGGATCCAAAATCTCTGAAATGTGTCTTTCTTGGTTACTCTCGACTTCAAAAAGGATATAAGTGTTTTTCTCCCACGCTTAATCGATACATTGTATCTCGAGATGTTACATTCCATGAGAATATACCTTTCTTTCCTGTGTCCAATCCTTGCAATCCAAGAGATAGCGATGATTTGTTGGTATATACCGTACCAGTTATTGAATCCCCTATCCTATCCGACTCGACACAACATCAAGAGCCTACTAAACCACCGATAGTTCATGTGTATAATAGGCGGCAACGACCTACGTCAGATCCCGACCCTATACCATCTTCATCATCGTCTGCAGATCCTTCTAATGATGATCCTACTACTTCAAGTGATCCACCACCTTCCGATACACAGGATCCTGATCTTGATGTTCCCATTGCCCTTCGGAAAGGTAAGCGCTCATGTACTTACCCTATTTCTTCTGTTGTTTCCTATGATAAACTTTCTTCTCGTTCTCGCTCTTTGATCTCCACACTTGATTCATGTCCTGTTCCTAAAACAGTTGGTGAAACTTTGGCTCATTCTAGATGGCAGGATGCCATGATTGAAGAGATTAATGCTCTAGATCATAATAATACATGGGATTTGGTAGAGTTACCTGCAGGTAAAAAGGCAATTGGCTGCAAATGGGTATTCACTGTGAAAGTTAATCCAGATGGATCAGTGGCTCGTCTGAAAGCCCGGTTGGTAGCTAAAGGATATGCTCAGACTTATGGGGTCGACTACTACGAGACATTTTCTCCTGTGGCTAAGGTACCCTCCATCCGCTTGTTTATTTCATTAGCCGCTACTTATGACTGGGTCCTACACCAACTGGATGTGAAAAATGTTGGAATGGGTGTCCAAAGTCATAACTAATTACTCATGACTTTCCATTAATAGTAGGGTCCTTTTTGGGTTGCCCTCGATTGTCCAAGGGTTATTAGAATAATTAAGACATAGAGATAAATAGTTTAATAATTATTATTTGATAATAATTAATTAGAAATTATTATGGAAATTTTATAGAATTAATTGGAATTAATTTAGAATTAATTAGAATTAATTTAGAATTAATTCATAATTAATTTAGAATTAATTGGAATTAATTTAGAATTAATTGGAATTAATTAATTGGAATTAATTTAGAATTAATTTGTGCCAATTAAAAGTATAAGAAGATGAAAGGACTTTTCTCTAAAGCTACTTACCACTATAAATAGAGGTCCATGACTCCTAAATCAGGGGTACAATCTCAAGCATTTTTCCTTGAGTTTTCTCTTCTCTCTTTGCTCCATTCCTTGTGGGTACTCTTACTACACTTGGGTAGATATTCCAAAGTCTAATAATCTTGGACAAATTGGGTACAAACCATTAGAGGTAATCTCCTTTGGTTACTACTTTCCTAAGCAATTTGGAATCGAAGTGTTCGAGTTCTTCACGTGAATAAATCCAATTACGAGTTTGGATTAAAGGTTGGTGATCTTTTTCTTGTTGTTAATATCATTCACTAAAGTTTTCCTTGTAGGGTTTTTTGTTATAGTTTCCGCTGCATTGTTTATTTATAGTTTATATAAAACCCAACAGTGGTATCAGAGCCATTAGTTGAGATGATATTAGCACTTGTTTAAATCTTGTTTGCTAAATTTCGATATATATATATATATATATATATATGTCTGTTTGATCGAAAATTAGGATCATTTTATTAGTTAAAAATGTTGGTATTTTTGGCTATTATCTCCTAACTTTTGGTAAACAGTTATTAAATGACAATTATACAATGTTCATCTAATAGTCAAGATTTCCGATAATCTTGAGGATTACATGAAAGATTGGATAATTATGGCTATTATATTATTTGGCAAAATTGAAAGATTTAATAGGCTCATATTTTAAAAGGTTTAAAATTGAAAGAGTTTTTATATGCCAACCATGTTTTCGTTTTTAATCATTATCATATGTCCTCATATAATTTAAGTTTAAATTGGCTAGATTTAAATTTCCATATGATTCAATCTGATAATTAGGATTAATTGAATTGCAAATAGTTTTTTGCATGTATTATTTAATGTTAATTATTAACATGTGACCTCACATGTTTAGAATGTATAATTATAAAATTAAAGTTATCTTGTTAGGTTACTTGGTTAATTAGAATTAATTTGATTAAATAAATTGGTAAGTTTAAAATGTTTAAAATTTACCCTATACTTATAAATTGTTTATACAGTATATAGTATAACCTAAAGTTAAACACATCGTAGTTGGATCACTACTAGACCCATCAAACTCCTAAAACTATAAGAAGGTACTAGGAGCCTGCCTATAAAATGGCGGCAAATGAGAAGGGCTTTCAAAACGCCATGCGTTGCCAGCTCACCGACTTTTTGTGTGAAGGAGTGCGAGTTATCGAATGGATCCAATATTGTCGATGTTAAGATTAAAAGTATTAATCTAAAACTTATATCTAATTTAAATTCCCTTCTTAGATACACATAAGAAAATGTGAATATGTATGCAAATCCATGAAAACGCACATCACTTCTAGATGGTCTATTAATGGAGCGTGCGTGGATAATCGGCACATTAATTTGAGACTATGATAGGCAAGGTGATGTGGCAATTCGGTTTTATAGTTTATTGATGGAGCGTGTGTGGATAACCGGCACGTCAATTTGAGAACTATAAATAGAATGAATGTGCCAACGCGATTTTTTGCATGGTTAATTCACAATCTTAATTGTGGTCTTCGGCGTCCCAGCCACAATGAGTAGGATGTATATCCGAGACTAAACATGCCCTTGAATGTACAAGGAGTCTCTAACGTTCCAGGAATTTCATAAAGATGAAATTGGCAAGTTGTATGCCTACCTAAATTAAATTCATATATAATTACGGCATCCCTCTTTATATAGTGAATGTTAGAAATTGGATCCTAGCCTTAATATATTAATTGGGTAAATAGTTAAGGATTATTTAAATATCACTAACTAAAACCACTTGTCTTATAGATGTCTGGAATCAATAATGATCTTCCTCCTACTCCTGCTCCTACCGGAAACTCCGGTTTCACTCTCCTTCCTATTCTGGCAAAGGAAAAGCTTATAGGACCCAATTATCTTGATTGGATGCATGCCCTAAGATTGACCTTACGCTATGAAAACAAGGAATACGTACTCGATGAACAAATCGTTGAAATCGATCAGAACACTGCCTCTCCCGAAGAAATTACTGCTTACAACAAGCATTGCACCGACTCTACCAAGGCATCTTGCATCATGGTGTCCACCATGTCCTCTGAACTTCAAAAGATGTTCGATGAGAGCTGGGCATATGAAATAAATGAGAAACTTCGCGAAATGTTCGCTAAGGGACAAAGGCAAGAGCGCTTGGAGGTTCTTAAAGCCCTGAAAAAGTGTCAACACAAGGATGGTGAGTCAGTATGTGCCCATGTGCAAAAGATGCAAAGGCTCATTGAAAGACTCGAGAAACTGGATGTGAAGTTTGATAAGAACTTGGCCATTGACATGGTCCTTGATTCACTTCCAGATTCTTATGATCCGTTCATTATGCAGTTTCATATGAATGATGGTGAGACCAATATGATGCAACTGCATAACCTTCTGCAAAAAGCTGAGCAAGGCATGAAGAAGTCTCATGTCTTATCAAGCTCAACTGTTGTTGCACAGGTAAATGCCATTCGGCCTGGAAAAGGGAAGAAACGAAAAGCCACTACTCAACCCGCTTGGAAAGGGAAAGCCCATGTTGGAGAGTCCAACAAAGGGTCAAAGAGAACGGTTAATCGTGACATCCCGCCTTCCAAAGATCCGAAGCAGGCAACGTGTTTTCACTGTGGACAACCAGGGCATTGGAGGAGAAACTGCCCAAAATACCTTCAAGAGTTGAAAGAAAGCAAGGGCAAATCGTCTGCCACTGTTTCAGGTATGTACTTAATCAAACACACTAATTTGAAATGTTCAAATTCCTGGGTCCTTGATACAGGATGTGGTGTTCACATCTGTTCTGTTTTACAGGGACTAAGTGAATGCAAGGAGTTGCAGCCAGGAAAGCTAAATCTCATCATGGGCAATGGGCGTTCTGCACCTGTTACGAAGATGGGGATTTTTGAGCTTGTCTTGGATAGTGGGTTTAGATTAGAGTTAGTAAATTGCTGTTATTCATCCGATATGTCTCGGAATATCATTTCATTTCACGCATTGTTTAAACAAGGATTCCGTTATTACTTTGATAATTTGAATGGAGATATTTTGGTTTTTAAAGATGACTTGTTTGTTTTTAAAGCTACTCCTTGTAATGGTGTTTATGAATCTGTTGTGTGTGATAATAACTTGAGTAATGTGCTAGCTATTGATTCTTCTAATGAGTTAGACCATGCATCTTTGTGGCATTGTCGTCTTGGTCATATAAACAAGAAACGCATCGCCCAACTCCAAAAGGATGGAGTTTTGGAATCATTTGACTTAAAATCGTATTATGCATGTGAGTCTTGTTTTCTTGGCAAAATGACCAAGTCACCATTCACCGGTTCTTTACAAAGAGGTGAAGGATTGTTAGACCTAATACATACAGATGTATGTGGTCCATTTAGATCCACCACAAAAGATGACAATCGCTACTACGTGACTTTTATCGACGACTATAGTAGATATGGTTATGTTTACTTGATTAAACATAAGTCGGATACTTTTGAAAAGTTCAAAGAGTTCAAGAACGAAGTAGAGAATCAATTGGGTAGAAAGATTAAAGTACTACACTCCGATAGGGGTGGTGAGTATCTTAGTCTTGAGTTCAATGAGTATCTTAAGGAATGTGGAATTGTTTCACAATTGTCGCCTCCTAGAACACCACAACTTAATGGTGTAGCCGAGAGACGCAATCGAACCTTGTTAGACATGGTTCGTTCCATGATGACTCGAGCTCCTCTTTCGACCTATTTCTGGGGATATGCCTTAGAGACAGCCGCCCACATCCTAAATCTTGTACCAACAAAGAAGGTTGAAAAGACACCTCATGAAATGTGGACTGGGAAGAAACCCTCACTCGCACATATCAAGGTTTGGGGTTGTGAGGTTTTCGTGAGACACGAGAGCCAAGATAAACTTGCCAACAAATCTGAGAAGTGTCTATTCATCGGTTACCCACAAAAGTCTTATGGTTATTTGTTTTACTGACCCACTAAAAATGTGGTGTTTGTAGCTCGAAGAGGAGTCTTTCGAGAAAGAGAACTTATAGCTAAAGAAGTCAGTGGGAGTAACATTGATTTTGAAGAAATTCAAGAATCAAATGATGAAATACCTGACGTTGGCACTAGCACTCAACCTGAGGTAGAAATACCTATTAAGCCAGTTGACAAGTCATTACCTCTTCGTAGATCCTCAAGAGTTAGCCACCCTCCTGAGTTCTATGGTCTTCATATTACTGCGGAAGGGGATACGTTAATAAGTGATAGAACACTTGTTAATTTGGATGAACCAGCTAACTATAAGGAAGCCATGGAAGGCCTTGAGGCTGCTAAATGGAAAGAGGCAATGGACAGCGAGATTCAATCCATGCATGATAACCAAGTTTGGAATTTGGTTGATCAAACACCAGGTCGTAAGACGGTCGGTTGTAAATGGATCTTCAAGAAGAAGATCGACATGGACGGGAATGTACACACGTTCAAGGCTAGGCTGGTGGCAAAGGGTTATACTCAAACCCAAGGGGTTGACTATGATGAAACTTTTTCACCGGTAGCCAAGATCAAGTCTATTAGGATAATGCTTGCCATAGCCGCCTTCTATGATTATGAAGTATGGCAAATGGATGTCAAAACCGCTTTCCTTAATGGGAAACTTTCAGAGGATGTGTATATGACACAACCGGAAGGTTTTGTAGACACCAAGCATCCCAATAGAGTGTGCAAGCTTGAAAAGTCTATTTATGGACTTAAACAAGCTTCTCACAGCTGGAATCTTTGCTTCCATGAAAAGGTCAAAGCGTTTGGATTTTCTAGAAGTGAAGATGAGTCCTGCGTATATGTCAAAGCTAGTGGGAGTACGATAACCTTCCTAGTCTTATATGTGGATGACATACTCCTTATAGGAAACGATATCCCAACCTTGAATGGTGTAAAAGCCTGGCTTGGGAAATGTTTCGCTATGAAGGATCTAGGAGAAGCAACGTACATACTGGGTATAAGGATTCATCGAGATAGAACAAAACGTCTAATAGGACTAAGCCAAAGTACATATGTGGATAAAGTATTGAAAAGGTTCAATATGGAAAATTCCAAGAAAGGGTCTTTACCCATTCATCAAGGCATAAAGCTTAGTAGATCTCAATGTCCCGTCACTCGTGATCAGGTGGACAAAATGAGTCGAGTCCCATATGCTTCGGCTATAGGATCGATCATGTATGCCATGACATGTACTCGCCCTGATGTCTCGTATGCTTTGAGTATGGTGAGTCGATATCAGGGTAATCCGGGCGAAAATCATTGGATAGCAGTGAAGAATATTCTCAAGTATTTAAGAAATACGAGAGATATATTCTTGGTGTTCGGTGGGAGTGAGGAACTTAGAATTAGCGGGTATACTGATGCCAGCTTCCAAACGGATGTGGATGACAGTTGTTCACAGTCCGATGGGTGTTTCTATTGAATGGAGGTGCAGTGACATGGAAGAGTTCCAAGCAACCTACTGTGGCGGAATCAACCTGTGAGTTCGAATACATTGCAGCTTCTGAAGCTGCTAAGGAAGCTACATGGTTGCAAAACTTTATTGGTGATCTGGAAGTCGTTCCAACTATCAGTAAACCCATAGAGATCTTTTGTGACAACACTGGTGCTGTCGCCCTTACGAAGGAACCAAAAGATCATGGAAAGACCAAGCACATCAAGAGGAAATTTCACTATGTACGACATAGAGTGGAGGATGGAGACATCTTAGTGAGTAGGATATCATCGGAAGAAAACCCGGCTGATCCTTTCACAAAGGCACTTAGCAAAACCAAGCATGACCTGCATGCTAGGAGCATTGGCTTGAGACAAGATATTAGTTTTAGTAATTAAGTGATATTCGAAACATTGTAACAGTAATAAATTGTAATTGATTTGGTGATGAATAATAGAGATTATTTATGTGTTAGTGAACTGCCATCCGAATTATTTATTATTGTGTTTTTTTGCATGTTTAACTTCCCGAGTATTAAGTCGATGTTTATAGAGATAAACATAGCATGAGAATGCGACTGAATATTCAAAACTCTACAGTCGGTCATACTCTTGGAAGTAAGTATTGATTTAAGACTGTCATGGAGTGTTAGTTGATGTCTATAGAGATAGACATAGTATAGAGATGCATCTAACCCTCATGAGTACTTAAATAGAGATTTAAGTATTAGAGAAACCCGCACTTAGAGATTACTTAATGGATTAAAATCACAAGTAATTCTAAGATGATAATATCTGTTATTCTTCAAATGGAGATGCATGAGTTTAAGTTTATGATTCAGTTATGCATTGGTACATCTAAACGCTACCGTAACTGGAAGTTATAAAAGATGTTGCCATGTATGATTTGAAGAATAGATTTGGACTATGTAGTCAAAGTTTATTCGTTCCTTTTGTCTATTAATGGAAAAGCGATATCTGTGGGCCCCTCGGTGATTTAATGACGACATTATAGTGCTGGGCCCAGCCTGGACTAGATTGATGTGTTCAATTCAGTAGTCTAATAAAGTCCTCATAAATCGAAAACCGGGAAACAACCTTGAACTTGAGATTGATCCATGTCCATGACTCAGTTCATACGATATCTTGAAGAACGAAGAAATAAGCTGATCACTTATCTAGGGCTGTCTCTGAATCAGAGTTCGGCAGTTGCTAAGGAAGCACTCTCTGCTGATTGTTTGGTTAGTTTATGACTAATAGTAGTTAATGACTTGTCCAAGTGGGAGACTGTTGGAATGGGTGTCCAAAGTCATAACTAATTACTCATGACTTTCCATTAATAGTAGGGTCCTTTTTGGGTTGCCCTCGATTGTCCAAGGGTTATTAGAATAATTAAGAGATAGAGATAAATAGTTTATTAATTATTATTTGATAATAATTAATTAGAAATTATTATGGAAATTTTATAGAATTAATTTAGAATTAATTCAGAATTAATTAGAATTAATTTAGAATTAATTCATAATTAATTTAGAATTAATTGGAATTAATTAATTGGAATTAATTTAGAATTAATTTGTGCCAATTAAAAGTATAAGAAGATGAAAGGACTTTTCTCTAAAGCTACTTACCACTATAAATAGAGGTCCATGACTCCTAAATCAGGGGTACAATCTCAAGCATTTTTCCTTGAGTTTTCTCTTCTCTCTTTGCTCCATTCCTTGTGGGTACTCTTACTACACTTGGGTGGATATTCCAAAGTCTAATAATCTTGGACAAATTGGGTACAAACCATTAGAGGTAATCTCCTTTGGTTACTACTTTCCTAAGCAATTTGGAATCGAAGTGTTCGAGTTCTTCACGTGAATAAATCCAATTACGAGTTTGGATTAAAGGTTGGTGATCTTTTTCTTGTTGTTAATATCATTCACTAAAGTTTTCCTTGTAGGGTTTTTTGTTATAGTTTCCGCTGCATTGTTTATTTATAGTTTATATAAAACCCAACAAAAAATGCATTCCTGCATGGTGATTTACATGAGGAAGTTTATATGAGGCAACCACCTGGGTTTACTGCTCAGGGGGAGTCTAGTAGAGTCTGTAAGTTACGTAAATCATTGTATGGTTTAAAGCAATCCCCTCGTGCTTGGTTTGGACGGTTCCATGTTGTAGTGACTGAGTTTGGCTTACGGAGGAGCTCTTATGATCATTCTGTGTTCTTTACTTCATCCCCTTCTGGATGCATTCTACTCGTGGTGTATGTTGATGACATTGTGATTACTGGCAGTGATGGGATTGGGATCAAGAAGATGAAAGATTTCCTTACGTCTCGGTTTCAAACAAAGGATCTAGGTCCTTTAAAATACTTCTTGGGAATTGAAGTATCTAGTACTCGGAAAGGGATCTGTTTGTCTCAACGGAAATATTGTTTGGATGTATTGAATGACTCTGGGATGATTGAAACAAAACCTTGTGAGGCCCCAATGATTCTGAACATGAAATTGAAAGCAGACGATGGAGATCTACTTGAGGATCCAGAAAAGTACAGAAGAATTATGGGAAAGCTAAACTACCTGACGATTACACGTCCTGACATCGCTTTTCCAGTGAGTGTTGTAAGTCAGTTTATGTCATCTCCAAGAACTCCACATTGGGAGGCCGTTAGACATATACTGAAGTACCTAAAGGGTGCCCCTGGTCTTAGCATTCTTTATCAAAATCACGGTCATCATGTCATAGAAGGGTTTACAGATGCTGACTATAATGGAGATCCTACGAACAGACGGTCTACGACAGGCTATTGTATGTTAGTTGGAGGAAATCTAGTGTCAGGATCGAATTCTCAACAAGAATTATGAATACTCAGAAACAATATCAAAGAAGTTGCGGAATAACACTTTGATATTCAATGTAACAGTAAACAAAAAACAGTATATGATTAACAACTTGTAAACTTGTATTGAATGCTTGAATTTACAAGATTAAACACACAACCTCAATATTGATGAACAGGCTCACCAATACGAATTCTACTTCTCTAGAATTAGGATCTATGTCTTGAGGTTGATTTTTTCTCTCTCAAAGAAAAACAAAAGTTCTCTTTAAAACTTAGAATGAATTATTCTAAAACAAAAGTTATCACTCTATTCTAAACAATACAATATATATATACTAAAGATAAAAGCTAATTCTAATTAATAAAATATCTTCAGAATATATTCCATCATTATCTCCAAGCTTTCCATAATCTTCAGTTCATCCAGCTGTCATCCTTCTATGCGAATTCTTTATCACATAAGCAGCATTATTCTTCAGCAGCATTAATACTTCTGAGCAGTATTAACTCTAGCAGTACTAACCATGCTCAGCAGCATTAATTTCAACTAGCAGCATTAACAACAACTAGCAGCATTAACCTTCAACTAGCAGCATTAACAACAACTAGCAGCATTAACCTTCAACTAGCAGCATTAACAACAACTAGCAGCATTAACCTTCAACTAGCAGCATTAACTAGAAGTATTAACTAGAAGTATTAACTGTTTTCTTCTAGCAGCATTAACTAGAAGTAGTAACCATGATGAACATTAACTTCAGAAGTAGTAACCATGTTGAACTAGAAGTAGTAACCATCCTTGGCATATTTCAGACCCAACAATCTCCCCCTAACTTAACTTTTCAAAACTGAGAAGTTAAGTTCTTCAGTATAGGGTCTTTATGATAATTTCAAAATTTTCTGCAATTACTAGTTCTTCTTGATTCAGTTTCTGCTGTTATCTTCTTTTCTGTTTCTGCTGTTATCTTCTTTTCTGTTTCTGCTGTAGTTACTGCTTTGTTTCAGCTTCTTCACTTATCTCCCCCTCAAAATAAGATTTCATATCAACTTGATTCTCCTTCTCAATTCTTCTCAAGTTCAGATGTTTAAGTATCCCCCTTTTTGAAATAATCATGATCTTTTCATCTCTTTTATCTCCATAATTTGATTGTGAACTTTCAGACAAATTGTACCAAGTGTATCCATCAATTCTTTGTAGTTAAACTGTCCTCACCTCCTTTAGGTGTGTTTACCACCTTTGAAGGATCCTTGGATCTTTTAGTAGAGATCTTCTGCCTAGCAGAAGCACCTTCTACTCCCTTGGTTTCTTGGCACCTGGGACCTTTAGATAATTATTCATCTAAAGTTGCCATGGGGAAGGTCTTAGATATGTTCACACTGTCCTGTCCTGCACTTTGTGCAAAGTCAGTAGTGTGAGCCTTACAACCCATATGCTCTTGCATCTCCTTATTGAGCACCTTCTTGAGGTTGGGATACACCCCTATGGTTTCCCTTTGGATATTATCTGATGAAAAATGCTCCATCAGAGGGCTTGTAGGTTTTAAGGTTGAAGATACAAGAAGGGAAGGAACCTTCTGTATCTTTTCCTTATATAGTATGGTAATGGGGAATGTTGGTTTGACAAAAGGAATCTGAAGATTTATGCTTTGTAGTGGAAGGTGTGGATAGGTCATCAGTGGGTTGATCTAATGAGGGCTTTGACCCTGATGCCTTACCTTCTTGATTGTGGGACATCACCATCATTGTAGAGAACAATGGTGTGTCAACTCCTTCCGAGTCCCTAGCAGATCTTCTCATGTTTGAGAAAACCTTGCCTTTAGGGGGTTTAGGTACATATACCTCATCAAAGTGAGGTACGTCCGTCAATTCATTATTAAGTACTTCTTGTACAAACCTTGGATATAGATAAAAGCTCTTTTTGATTGATATCCAGGTTTGACATTAAATCAATGAAGATCATTTTTAGGTATAGAAAACTTACATTAGCAGTAGTAACACTTCTCAGCAACATTAACACAGACTGGCAGTAGTAACACATACCAGCAGCATTAACACAGTCTGACAGTATTCACTGAACTAGAAGTACTAACTACCTTTCAGTATTAGCAACCTGAAACACTTACAGACACAAGGTTAGTAGTACCATATACCATAAAATTTTCAAAAGTTACTTTATCTTTTGAAACTATACCTTTTTCACTTTTCTTACCACTTGTCAGGATCAAAAGTAACATGTCCTCCATCAAATCTTTTAAAGAATTTGAAGGCAGTCCATGTTCCTTGTTATGTGCCAAGAGCAACCATTATCTTCATTCCAAATGCTCTTCCTCTTGAGCTTTTGATTGCCCTGCACACTTGATAAATCAGTTAGTCTTTGAGGGAACCCAAGCCATAGTGGTCTTGGGTTGTCCTTTCTCATTTATATAATCTGTCAGTTTGGTCTGAATGAGTTGTTTAGGAATCTCATGACTGGAGTACTTTGTCAAGATTATAGGCTTGGCTGCATTACTACTAGAAGCAGCACTAGCCTTGTTAGCAGTACTATCTGGGATAGCAGTACACTGTTTGCAAGGGACAGGATTCACAACTGTTGTCTGTTTGTAGTGGACCTTACCAGACTTTCCCTCTGTCTTTTCTATATCCTTAGATTTGACCCAAGTCTTTCCACATCCCTCATTGGTGATAATGTGATTTTTTAGGGGAATCTCACCACTCACAGTGTTCTCCTTACTCTTATTATTAGAGTTCTCTTCTTCAGAGTCTGTTTCAACCACCACTTTGTCTAATGGATCTACCATAGTGGCTTCATCAGACAATTCCTTCCTATTCTTGGTCTCTAGCAAGTCTGATATAGGAGGGATGTAATTGTTGTTGTATGGTGGTGGTGTGGTGTTATAACCTATTCCTCTTCTAAGTTTGTCATGGATTTGAGTTTGGAGCAAAGAGTCCATTGCTTTAAAAGCATTGGAAAATTTCTCAATATCCAGCTTTGCTTTCTCAAACTCACTCTTTATCTTCTCATTCTCCTCTTCTTTCTGTTTAAGCTTAGACTCATACTGATCTTTCTCCCACTTCCAGTAGTTTGAGTCATAAGAGTGTTGAAGCTCATTGGCTTGGAAACTCTTGATCTGTTCCTCAAAACTCTCAACAATTCTTACATAGTCTTTTATATCTCTCTCTAATCTTTTAAGGTCATCACTCATTATCTGGTTGTGATCCCTGTACCTTTTAACAGTTTCCATACAAGTTTTAGAGCAAAGATTAGACATTACCTCTGTGGGGATTTCTGTGCTTGAAGAATCTGAAACTTTAGCCATTGATGATTTCTGATTTCAAGGAAGAATGATGATTGCAGGTTTCTGAGAATACTAGCTCTGATACCACTTGTCAGGATCGAATTCTCAACAAGAATTAATTCTCAGAAACAATATCAAAGAAGTTTGCGGAATAACACTTTGATATTCAATGAAAAAGTAAATCAATACAGAAAATATGAATAACAAACTGTAAGCTTGTATTGAATGCTTTGAAGTTACAAGATTACTCACTCAACCTCAATATTGATGAACAGGCTCACCAATACGAATTCTACTTCTCTAGAATTAGGATCTATGTCTTGAGGTTAATTTTTTTTCTCTCGAAGAAAAACAAAAGTTCTCTTTAAAACTTAGAATGAATTATTCTAAAACAAAAGTTATCACTCTATTCTAAACAATACAATATATATATACTAAAGATAAAAGCTAATTCCAATTAATAAAATATCTTCAGAATATATTCCATCATTATCTCCAAGCTTTCCATAATCTTCAGTTCATCCAGCTGTCATCCTTCTATGCGAATTCTTTATCACATAAGCAGCATTATTCTTCAGCAGCATTAATACTTCTGAGCAGTATTAACTCTAGCAGTACTAACCATGCTCAGCAGCATTAATTTCAACTAGCAGCATTAACAACAACTAGCAGCATTAACCTTCAACTAGCAGCATTAACAACAACTAGCAGCATTAACCTTCAACTAGCAGCATTAACAACAACTAGCAGCATTAACAACAACTAGCAGCATTAACTAGAAGTAGTAACCATGATGAACATTAACTTCAGAAGTAGTAACCATGTTGAACTAGAAGTAGTAACCATCCTTGGCATATTTCAGACCCAACATCTAGTCTCGTGGAAAAGCAAGAAACAGAATGTCGTTTCCCGGTCAAGCGCTGAATCTGAATATCGGGCTATGGCCCAAACCACTTGTGAGTTGATATGGTTGTGTAATCTGCTAGGTGAACTTGGGTTTACTCAATCTAAACCAATGAATCTATATTGTGATAATGAGGCGGCTATCCACATTGCAAATAATTCCGTGTTTCATGAGAGAACAAAACATATTGAAGTGGATTGCCATTTCCCTCGTGAAAAGCTAGAAGATGGAACTATCTCAACTCCCTTTGTTCGAACAGGAAGTCAACTTGCCAATGTCTTTACCAAAGCTTTATCTGGTTCGCGGATCTCTTCTATCTGTAACAAGTTGGGCATGATTAATATCTATGCTCCAGCTTGAGGGGGAGTGTTAGAATGTAAAATATGTAATTCTTTACTTAGGCCCAATTAGCTCGCGGGCCCTTAGGGTTTTCTCTTTTAGGGTTTCCTTTTCTAGCTTTCTTGCCTATATATATCCTTGTACTATTTCATTTTATTTATAAGAAAATCAATAATATAATCTCTTATTACAATAACTTTGTAAAATGTATAGTAAGCTACATTACTAGACAAATTAAAAAAAATACCTTTCAATAGAACAACTCTAGCAACCAATCGGCCAATTCTTCTGAATCTTGCACAAAAGTAAAGAAACATTTGCATCGAACATAAAAAACGATTTTACAAAAAAAAAGTGCACTCTTTCTTGGAAGGAAACATTTTACAAAATCAAATACAAACAGTAGTTGCATCTATTATTACTTTCCTCTTTAAGTCAATCAAGATCAAAACATGACACAAAATTCCCATCCGCTGATCCAGCAACCAACTTCGGTCTACTATCTAAATAATTTTACATCATCTCATTTCAATTCAAGATCTTGCAACTAAAAACAAACCAATAACCAATCAAATGACCAATGCCAATTTGAAACAACTATATTACCTGAGAATTTGATAGTTTGAGAGATTGCCAGAGTCAATTTAGAAGTTATATCACTATGTGTAAGTGTATATGTTCTTGAAAGATTCCCAGGATGCTTCTTCCCATCAATTCCTATAAACAAAACCTTCAACTATGAAGCTTCAAAGATTGAAGGCCCAAATAATATTGCAACCTAATCAAACCCACAAAAACCCAACAAAATTATTTCAAAAAAACACAAGTCAAGTCCTACTATCACATGGAAGAAACATTCACATAAATCATTGTACATTAAATAACACCAGATACATTAAAAAAACATCTAAAATGGATATACGAAATTAGTCGGGACCTATTACTTGTTCCCATTAAATCATCCCAAACAAATTAATACCGGAATTGCCCATAAATAATCCAACTCTCTCTCTTTGCCTCACTCAAACCCACTGGTCACCCATCCCTCAAACAGATAGATTTATCCAAATAGACAACAAACCCATACATCTCATAATTGATGGTGGAATTGAAAAGTATGCACTTACTTTTGAAAGTGGCACTTATTTTGGGACAAACTACAATAGGAATGTGGACACTTATTTTGGGACAGAGGGTGTAAATCATAGATCAACGAATCAGTTTAGATACCCACTTACAACATATTCCCTGCTCAGCTTCTTATAATTTCTTGCTAGCATCAGTTGAACTCACTTGATGTAATATACATAGTAGCCAACTTACAATCAGTTGAATACTTTTAATTTCCTATCTTAACATCTCTCTCTATATATATATGTATCAATATACTACTGAACAGCATAGAGACTCTGCATATAACGTGAAAGGAAAGAAGACCAAAAACTTTTCAGTAGCAGTAATTTCAAACGTAAAAGGTTTAAAGAACCTTACAACTCGTCAGACTTCTCTTCATAGATAAAAGTGCTGAAAACAGGTCCCATTGGTCTGGCATCTTCACTTGATGGTTCGTTAGCATTTCCACCTCTTATCTTCTATGGATTATTACAACAAGGAAAGAACAGAGTAAATGTCATGAATGACTGGAACAATAAACCATTTGCAAGAGAGAAAGAGAGAGAGAATCATCTCACAGAAGTTGAACCGGTAGCCCAAGTAGGGTACAACTTTGTAATAATCTCGAGATACTTTAGCATTGCTTCCTCTGGGGGCATTGCGCCTAGTTTATGCCATGCATTCCTGGCCAAAAACACAAATTACGTCAAGAATTAAATGTAAACCGGATAAGGAAATACGAGCAAGCTTCTGATGAAAAATATGACCATTATCCACATCCCATAAACCTCTCTTGGAAAAAGAGTTGCATAATCGAAAAGATTCATGAGATACTTCAATGGTTTAAGAATTTTAGCGAAGATAGATAATGACACCATTTTCAACATTGTTCTTAGAAGGATATATAAGAATGTCAAGGTCCAGAAACCACATTAAAACAAGTTGTTCTAAACCCTAACCCTAAACAACACATATACAGAACTGGTACTAGGCAAATCAAAATCAAGTTATCAATAACTTTAAGCATTCACGGGAGCAAAACAATATAGTTAACATATAAGGATATTAACAATTATGGTTTTAAAAAGCGTGTGAGGAATTTCAAGATCAAATCAACATAAAACCTTCACTAATTTCACTAAACATTAAATATTAAACATCAAAGTCAAACACCTTCACAATATTCTCAATTACTTAACATAAACAAAGTTCAACCCTTGAATCAATTCAAACAGAACCCAATTCAAGTTTAATCAATCAAGAACCCTAGAATTAAATACCCAAACAATTTCAAGACCCCATTTCCCAAAAGGTCAAAATCTTGCCACAATTTTCAAATAAATCACAATAAATAGATGAAACCTGCAAATTTTAAGCATATTACAACAACCCATTTCAATTAACACCAAATCAACAGAAACCCTTCAAACATTTGACCAAATACCACACATCAAATTCTAAATAGTTGACTTAAAACCCAACGAACACAGATCAATTCTTTAAAATCAATGTGAGCAACAGGTTTGGACAGTGAGAGTAAGATGTGAAATTACCTTCAGCGAGTGGCAAGGAGAATACGCGCACTGCGTGATGTCTTTACGTCGTTAGTTGGGGGAAGAATCCACCCGAATCGTATTTTTTGAGGAACGTATCGAGCTTTGGTTACACATACAAGAGTAATCATAGGCTTACCCTGCATTCTATGACTGGTTCCCCCCTCCTTTTATTTACAGTAAATAAGATTCAACAATCCAACACATGCAAACAAGTTTATATGCTTAGTATTAGGCCTCATTGCTGGATAAGAAAGATGGAAAATTAATGTACCTGGTGGCACAAGAGCATTTGACTAACTCTCACTTTCACTTGATGTTTTCCATCTTCAACTGTTGATGGTCTGTCCCAAAAGTCTGACTTTCATACGAGCCCATGTAACAAGAGAACTACAGTTGCGCCCTCTCCTGCTTCCCATTGGGTTCAGTGCCAGAAGACCAATCACACCCCTCTGTCCTGCATTAGACCAACCACCAATTTATCACATGAATTTCAAGAAAATAACACAAGATTTTCGATACAAAAGATGATAGAAAACATTAGCCAGGTGGGAAAAAGAGAAAATTAAACCCCAAATCACAAATAGATGGAGGTCTAATTGAAACCATAACTCCATTCAAAGCCGATGATAATATTAGAAAAAGTCTTGATTTCACAGAAAAAAGTTGAGGGTTACATTCAAACTTCAAAAAAAGCAAAAAGCATACACATTAAATGTTGCCTAAATTTTGAATTCAAAGAGTGCTAGACTTAAATCTGTAAGATCAAAACAAGAAATCGAACACCCATGGATCTTACCCTAATTCAAAATCGACTCCAAATACATACATAAAAAACCCAGAAACATTAAGCATTATTTCAAGAACATCATCATAAGTCGATATATAACACCCAACAAACCTACACAAAAACCAAACAGATTTTCGTCTCTCGATCGAAATATTTCTGAGAGACGAGATGAAATATTTTTTAGAGAACTTGGTACTCTTGTATCTGCTACTATTCATTCTTCTATACCTGGCACGTCGCATTTTAAATCTCGTGTTCTTGTGACGGCGGCTCCATGTTCTAATCCAAAAACGAAATCAAAGCCCAGGTTCAAACCCAAAATCGAAATCGAAACATTGGTTCAAACCCAAAATTGGGATGGCGATGTGTTCCTAGGGTTCCAATTTGGTGGTCTGAGACGTGGAAGGATTTGGGGAAAATGAAGGGTGTGAGTGAAGATGAGAAGAGCGTCGTGTGGGCAAAGATAGTATATAGAAATTGGAGTGAACTACGATTTTCGTCCTTGTGGTTTGTTATTTATAACTATTTTCGTCCCTGGTCTTTAAAAATTGCTTTTTAGGTCACTATGGTTTTATTTTATTTCGATTTTCGTCCTTAGGAATAACTCCTTAAAAATAAGTAAGTTAAATTAAGGACATTTTTGTCTTTTAATTTAAGTATATGACTTTCTATTTAAAAAAAACCATTCAATAAAGAACTTCACAGGTGTCTTATTCTAAATAAAAAATTGTCTTATTTTATCAAAAAAAATTGAACCCCCACCCTCCTCTTCTTCTCCAGCCCTCCTATGCCATGTGTGTGTTCTTGATCCAACTCCATCTCGTTGAAAACAACCTTCATTAAAACCTAAAAAATTCCTTACCTCCAATTCTCCATCATCATCAAAACAACATCCATATCCAGAAGCTTTGAAACACATCTTCACTCAGTGCTTCTAACCCATCTTCTTCTTCTAAATCTTGACCGATCTTCTAAGAAATATAGACATGTATATGCATAAATCTGACCTTCTTTCACTTTTTGATGAAATCCATATTTTCTTTCTCACCTGTGCAAGCTCCCACTCCAACTTCTACATCTAATTTTTTAGAAAACTTATTTTTTTTAACTCACCAACCCCAATCTCCCATCATATTCACATATAAATTATTATGCATCTGAAACTTTTGAGACGAAAACCATTGTCCTGTATCCATATCATAGACATGCACAACTTTCCACCATGATTCTGTATAAAAGGTGAGTTGGAAGGAAACAGTAGCCTGGGCGGCTTTACAAGCCTATAAACCCGCTTCAGAACTCACGTTAGCTACTGTTTGTTTTTAATTCAAATCGTATCCGGGCGAGTTTCCAAGTCTCTTAAGCCGCAAGGAAAGATGCATGAAGTGGTAGTGGACAATTTTTGAGCAGTTCCAGCCATAGTTCATGTGGTGTACTCTCCATAAGTATTGTAACTTCGATTAAGTATAGTGGACTTCTCGGTGGATGGGTTTTTCCCATTTTGGGTTTTCCACATAAATCCGATGAAGTTTCTATCTCTTATTTATTTCTGTCAAGTTACATTATTTGTTTGTGGTTGATTATTTCTCCATTGAGATTTCAAGTTTATCATTTCCGCATTATAAACTACGTTTTTATGTTTATTTTTGGGTCTTTGGCGATTTTGACTAAGTTTCTACTCGGTTTCGGTTATGTTTTTCTGGGTTGGATCAAGTTTGGTGTCGTCGATATTTGCAACAGAGATCGATGAACTATCCAGAAATGAGGTGATGTAGTTGCAAGGTTGATGAACTTACGGTGATGATGCAAGGAAGCAGACTAGAGAGAGTTGGTGTTGCAGATCACAAGGAGTAAGGATTTGCATGTTTGATCTCAGTCGCCGGAGAAGGATAGAGAACCGCCAGAAGGAAGGGAGGGGGACGGGGTTGTCTCGGTGAGACCGTGAGGGTCGATTTGTATGTATACATATATTATATTATAAATATATAATATAATAATATAACATATTATTATTACCTTTTTAGTAGAAGTTAGTTAAAATATTAAAAAGTCTAAAATGCCCCAGAGTTAACAGCAGGAATTTAACAGAGTTAGTACTAGGGACGAAAAACGAAACGTAATGTAAACCATAGTGACCAAAAAAGCAATTTTTAAAGACTAGAGATGAAAATAGTTATAAACAACAAACCATAAGGACGAAAATCGTAGTTTACTCTAGAAATTGGGTTTAAACTTTTCTAGATAAAAGTTTAGAATTAGTTTTTATATATGAATATTATAAAGTGTGTTTTCTATTAATTATAAAGTTTTGTATAAAAATTACGATAAAATTTTTAACATGTGTTACTAATATCAATATTGAATTAATTGAAAATTATTATATTTTTGTTTTTCGGTATAATCTGTTTAAATTAATTTTTGTTAATCGAAAAAAAAAATAGATTCATCAAAACCCAATAAAAATGATTAAAACCCATTATAGCCTGTAAAGAAGCATTAAAGCTTGCTAAGAACAATTGTAGCTCATTAAGATCTATTAAAGCTTGTTAAGAACCATTGTAGCCCATTAAGCCAATCAATCAATTAAAGCCCAATTGGATCCATTAAAGCCCTAAGTGCACCCGTTTGACTGTTTGAAAGTCAATCCATGCATATAGAACATATAGAGTTGCGTTTGTGTGCTTAAGCCCTAAGTGCACCTATTAAAGCCTAAATAGATCCCTTAAAGCCCTAAGTGCACCTGTTTAACTGTTTGAAAGTCAAACCATGCATATAGAACATATAGAGTTGCGTTTGTGCACTTGAAACCCCTAAGTGCACCTATTAAAGCCCAAATGGATCCATTAAATTCCAATCGATCCATTAATGCCCAAGTGGATCCATTAAAGACCATTTGATCCATAAAACGCCCATGTGGATCTTTTAAATCCCAGCCGATCCATGAAAGTCCAATTTGTTCCATTGAAGCCCAAATGGATCCATTAAAGCCCGATTCGATCCATTAAAGCCCATATGGATCCATTAAAGCCCATATGGATCCATTAAAGCTCAATCGATCCATTAACACCCGAGTGGATCCATTAAAGACCAACCGTTCCATAAACACCCATGTGGATCCTTTAAAGCCCAACTAGTCTATTAAAGCCCAATTTGTTCCATTAAAGCCCAAATGAATCCATTAAAGCCCGATTTGATCCATTAAAGCCCAAATGGATCCATTAAAGCTCAATAGATCCATTAATGCCCAAGTGGATCCATTAAAGACCAACCTTCCCATAAACGCCAATGTGGATCCTTTAAAGCCCAACTGATCTATTAAAGCCGAATTTGTTCCATTAAAGCCCAAATGAATCCATTAAAGCCCAAGGGATCCATTAAAGCCCAACCGACTTATTAAAGCCCGATTGGATCCATTAAAGCCCAAATGGGTCCATTAATGCCCAAATGGATCCATTAAAACCCAAATAGATCAATTAAAGCCCAAACGATTCATTAAAGCCCAAGTGGTTCCATTAAATCCCAAATAGATCCATTAAAGCCCAAATGGATCCATTAAAACCCAAATAGACCAATTAAAGCCCAAACAATCTATTAAAGCCCAAGTAGGTCCATTAAATCTCAAGAAGATCCATTAAAGCCCAAGCGATCCATAAACGTCCATGTTGGATCCATCAAAGCCCAAGCAATCCATAAACGCCCATATTTGATCCATTATAGCCCAACTGATCCATTAAAGCCCAAATGGGTCCATTAAATCCGAAATGGACCCATTAAAGCCCAAATGGATCCATTAAAGTCCCAATTGGACCCCTTAAAGTCAACTAATATATATATATATATATTTACGTGTGTATGTTTATGAACCACTACATGTGCAACGAATGAATATGTACTATATATATATTTTTTTTTTCCTTAGAAAAGGAAATAAATAATTTAAAAAAAACTAAAATTTTCCGACGGATTTCCGACGGATTAAATATTTTTTAATAAAAAATAAATCACAAAACAAAAGTAATTAACATCCTAGAAACCCAATTTTGCTTATTTGCAAACAAAAGTAATTAACAATATAATATCATAATTTTATTTTAAAGAACTTGCTATATAACAATAACCCATGTTTTCTAAAATTTAAATCACAAAACAAGAAATCAAATCAATCCTAAATGACTAAATCCCTAAATCTAAATCGAAATCTAAATCGAAATCGCAAGACAAGATTCTAAAAAATCAACCCTAATAAAAATCACATATCAATACTAAATATCTAAAATCTAAATAAATCAAGAATTCAACAATTCATGAAGACAACATTGCAATTAAAATCGAAGTATATTATTAAAATTGAAAACTTCAAAAAGCAAAAACCCCATAAATATAATAATAACCCGTGAACACCAAGAAAAAAAAATAAAAAAAATACATACATATATATATATACATATCATTAGTCTTTTATGCAACAATAAGACCATAGGACAATAAAACCATAGAAGAAGAAATTGTGATGAAACCTTACATGTGTTACCTATTTGAACCAAATTTGTTTGATTTTTTTTTTTTTGACAAAGAACCAGATTTGTGATGGAGATGAAACGCCGACAACCATGGACAACATCGACAACCTGGACAACGAAGATCCACTACCAGTTTCATTTTAATGACAACTATTATTTTTTGTTATAAACTTGTTCAAATTAGTGACCTATTTTCTGTCACTAACTCTTTCAACTCAATGACCATTATTTACATCACTAAACACATGGATTTATAATATTAGTGACGAAAAACATAACCATCACAAATTTAGTCATTAAATTAGATAGATATGAATAATTATATTTTAGCCATGAGAATTAGTGACCACTTTAGTGACCAAATTTTAGTTTTTGTCACTATATTCATATTAGCGACCGAATTTTAGTGACAACCTTTTTTATTGTCACTATTGTTGAAATTAGTGACCAGAAAATAAGTCGTCACTAAAATTCTGGTCACTAACTAACGTTTTTTTTGTAGTGCCTATTTTATAAAGCATAGGTACTTACTAGGATTGATACATTGGGTAATTGTAAATGTAAATTATTAAATTAAAAAAATTTATTATTTTCATTTTCATTTTGTCACAAAACATTGTCCACAATTATATACATATTTAATTTTGATATTTTAATTTTTATGAAAAAGAAAATTAATTATATGTGATTACAATAAAAAAAACATAAGTTAAACTAATTATCAAATTGTAATGAAACAATATTTATTATAATATGTAAAATATTACTAAAGCAATGAAAAAGATTGAGGACCTTAAATAGCATCCCAAAAAATTAGTAACATTATTCACAATTATCAAATACCAATTGGGTAATTGTTTTGGCGGTTATTGGAGGGAAATTCATAACCTGTTTCATCATGGAGGGAATTCATAATCTGTTTTAAGGAGTATTGAGACCCGTTCCTGACATTTTATAGGCAATGGACGAGATATAAAACAGGGCCCTCCATAAGTACGAAAAAAATTCTTTAATATATCTATTTGTATAATAAGAAATAACATTGAATTCAACAAATACTAAAACCATTTTTCCGAGTCTAGTTTGAGTTCTTTTTCTTTTGATTTTTTTGTCGACCAAAAATATGTTATACATTACAATTATGTGCCAAAAACAAAAAATTAAAGTCTTGGTTTCCTTAGAAAAAAAACGTATCCAAGATGACATGTCAAGCCGAAGCCCGGACCGAATGGGTTTTTTGGACTTGTTTGTGCGCACCATTACTACATATGCAAACCGTTACCCTGTCATGACATACAACGACATAAAATCCTCAACTATCATTGTATCATGACAACTGATGAGGTAAATTTCTCAAAACCGTCACGGAATGACGGAATCATGACATTCGGTGACGTAATTTTATCAAAACTGTCACTATAAAATGACATATGGTGACATCTATCATTCAAAACCGTCACTGTAACATTACATACCGTGAGTAAATTTCTCAAAATCATCGCTACATGACATACGACGACGTAAATTTATCAAAACTGTCACCATAATATGACATATGGTGATGTTTATCAATTAAAACCGTCATTGTATCTTCCCACATTGTCACCCTAGTATGACAAATGGTGAACTTTGTTATTCAAAACATTCACAATAGTATGACATATAGTGATGTTTATTATTCAAAATTGTCACCTGAGCATAACATATAATGACGTTTATTATTCAGAAGCATCATTGTAACCTAACATATGGTGACGTAAAATTAATTAAAACCATCACTACATGTACATTATGATGTACGGTGACATAACCTTATCAAAATTGTCACTATAAAATGACATATGGTGAAGTTCATCATTCAAAACTGTCATCGTAACATACTGTGATGTTTTCCATTCAACACCGTTACCGTAACATGACATACGGTAACATTTAGATGTCAAAACGATTACTGTAAAATGACATAGGGTGACGTTTATTTTTCAAAACCATCACCATTGGATAACATAAGATGGCGTTTATTATTTAAAAACATCATTTTAACATGACATACATCGACGTTTATTATTTGAAAACGTCACAATAGCATGTGACTAGTTTTTTTGTCAAAACCGTCACCCTTGCTTAACGTACGATTTCGTTTATGTTTCAAAACCGTCACTTAGCATGATGTACGCTGATATTTATTTTCCTAAACCATCACAGTAGCATGACATTAGGTGACATAAAATTTTCAAAATCGTCATTTTAACATCACATACGGTGACGTTTATTTTTCAAAACTGTCACCATAGCATGAGGTACCTTGACGTTTATCTTTTATAACCGTCATTGTAATATGACGTACGATGACATGTATTGTTCAAAACCGTCACTGTAGGATGATGTACACTGATGTTTATTATTTAAAATTATCACCATAACATTACATATGGTCACGTTTATTATACAAAATCGTCGTTGTAGCATGACTTACATGGACGTTTATTATTCTAACCATCACCATAGCATGATATATAATGACATTTATTATACAAAACCTTCACTATTGTGACATGTAGTTTTTTAAAATTGTCACCATAACATAACATACGGTGACATTTACTTTTCAAAATCGTTACCGTAGAATGACATATCGTAACATACTCAAAACCGTCACCATAACATGACATATGGTGACATAATTATTAGAAACCGTCAAAATAGCATGAGATATTGTGATGTAAATATTTTAATGTCGTTACCAAAGCATGATATATAGTGACGTAATTTTTTTCAAAAACCATTGTCATACACCAACTTTTGGCAACGCAAAATTTGCAAAACCGTTGCCATAAAACTTGGTGACTTTTGGAAACGGTTTTCAAATAAGCGTTGCTATACATATATTAGTTTTCAGTAACGTTTTCTAAAACCGTTACAACATAAAACAACGATTTAGACAAAAATCGTTACTAAAAAGTCTTATATGGCAACAGTTTTAAAAAACCGTCACAAGATAAAGTAACGGTTTTTCAAAATTGTCCTAAACCGTTACCTTATGGAACCTTTTATTGACGTTTTTATCTAAAACGTTGCTTTATGTTTCTACTTTTTTTTGTAATAGTAACGTTTCTTTATAAAAATTGTTACTAAAACAGTTCTCTAACTTTTTATGTGACTTTTTGTAACGGTTTTTTATCAAACCGTTACAAACCTATTTTTCAAAACCGTCACAAAAAATCATTTTTGTACTAGTCGTGTGTTTCACTTTTTTCTATCTCTTTCATCTTGGAGGGCTAAATATCAATCTTGTTCGGTATTTGACAAGTTGAACATGATAGCAAAATATCAAGGCTTTAAAACTTGTTACATTACATTTTACTACTCCATCATGTATATCGTGATTGTGTGAAACTCCTAGTTTAATTAAAAACCAAGGAACCGAAAACTGAAGCTACTAAAATTGGTCTTTGCTATCCACTTCATATCATTTTCTAACTTTATATTAATGGCATGTTTGTGGCCTTTTATAATGGACAAGGACAAAGGTGTGTAGAGAAGAAATAATGATGAAATCATACCGTAATATTCTTATCGATTGCAAATGTTATGACGTCAATCTAGGATTAACCATTCAACGATCTTAATTATAAATAAATAAATAAAAACTATAAAATCTAATCGATAAATCAAATTCAATACTTTCAATAACCAACAATAGCAAACACCGAATTCTAAAACCGAATTGAAATTCATAAATATGAATCACTAAAAAAATAACATTGAAAGAAACATCAAACCTGTTAGATCTGTTTTTATAGTAATCATTGTATTTATTTTCTAGCCTTGACTGTTCTTATTTGTGTAATCAGTATTGTTAAGGCTAGGGGTATTTAAGTCCCCTTGCCCTTTGTTTTTGTATCTTTTGAACTCATTTGAATATCATATTACATTTTGAAGTGTATCAACTTTCTCTCTCCAAAGATTTAGAGATTCTTGGACTTTCAATTGGTATCGGAGCATACTAGATCTTGAGAGGATTGAGAAAATTTGTTTTCAGATACTGATTTTGTAGATTAAGCAGAGAATTTGATTGATTTTCTTGATTTTTCAAGAAAATCTCGTTTTTTGCTTGATTCATCAAATTTGGTTAGGTTTTTGGTTGAATTTGTGCGAATTTGATTTCTTTAGTTGCGTTTGTGGTAGTAGATCGTATTTAATTCACATAATTTTCCATAAAAATTTGATTCTCGATTTGGTGATTTTGTGATATTCTGGAAACACGAGTTCACGTACTGGTTCTTTCACGATTTTAAGTTTTAGTTGTTTTTAATCGAAATTGTTAGTTGAATTGTGTAAGAAAGTTGTTTTCGATAATCAGAGTGTGGATTTCTTGCTTTATTTTCTTTGTTAGAATCGATATTACGCGTTTTATTTGTTTTTCTGAAGTTTGCGTATCATTCATATAAGTTTGCGTATGATTCATATAAGTTTGCGCATAATTCATATAAGTTTGCGTATCAATCATATAAGTTTGCGTATGATTCATATAAGTTTGCGCACCATTCATATTGGTTTGCGCAAGTTCCTTGTGTTCTAATCAGGGTGTTAGTGAATTTTCAGGTTTTCGGTTCACGTTGGAAACGCAAAGCTACTTTTGCGTATCAAGTGCTATCAAGTATTCCAGATTTGCGGCTCTAGCTTTATACGCAAACATCAGTTTGCATATCACTCAGTATACGAGAAGTTCTAATTACGCAAAGTCAGTTTCTCGGATCTCTCTACATACGCAAATTCCAGTTTGCGTACCTTACTGCATACGCAAAACCTACTTTGCGCACCCCACTGCATTCGCAAACCTTCAGTTTGCGCAAGCTCAAGACTTAGATCTTTTTCTGAATTTTCTGATTTTCTCGAAAGATGTCTTTGCAAGCACAAATCTACAAAAATGACCTCATGATGTCATTGGGGTCTGATACACGTCCACCAGTACTGATCAATGAGAACGAATTCGAACAGTGGCAGGATTGGTTTATTAACTTCATTGAAAGACAACCAAATGGGGAGAACATGATGAAATCACTGACTCAGGGTCCTATGGAAACACCAAAGAAAGCTGTTCCAGCTACTGCAACCATTGTTGCTACCACTGTTGAGAAAGCTTTAAGGGAATATGATGCTGATGAGATGTTACGACATCAAGCTGATAGTCAGGCCAAATCAAATCTGATTCTTGCTCTACCCAATTCCATATACAACAGAATTGAGTGTTTCAAACAGAATCCTATGCTGATGTGGACTCAACTGGAAAAGATTATGCTTGGTACAGCAATGTCAACTCAGTTGCGCCAAACAAGATATATGAATAATTTCGAAGAGTTCAAGGCTAAGGACGGGGAAAGCTTGAAGAGTGTATTTGATCGATTTTGGGCTGTCATAAATGATTTGTACAAGATCAAAGTTAAAAAGACTGAATTGGAGGCTAATTTGAAGTTTCTGAATGCACTACAACCAGAATGGAACAGGTCATGCCATAGAATGAGAAATGATGTTCGAATATCTACCATGCCAATTCAGGAATTGTACGAAATTCTGATGTCAGATGAGTCAATGGTGAATGAAAAGAAGGCAAAGTTGGATAAGAAGAATAAGCCTAAGCCAGTGGATCCAATTGCACTCCTTGCAAGTCAACTGGCCGAGCAAGCATTAACTGAATCAGCTTATGATGGATCAACGGATGATGATGACGAAGCTCTAGAAAAGACCATGATACTTTTGACTCAGCACTATCAGAAAAGATTCAAGCACAGATCTGGTTCAAACAACCTGCGATTTACTTATGGTTCTAAGAAGATAGAATCTGGTGCTCCTTCAAAGACATACACTCCAAAGTATGAACCGGCTAAGGTAGTTGACCAAAAGAAAGATGACAAAAAGGTGATGAACTGTTTTAACTGTGGGAATCCTGGACATATGGTTAAGGATTGCAGAGTCAAAGTGGTAAAGGATGTTGCTTTTTACTGAAAGAAGTTGGCTCTAGCTGAAAAGAAGGAAAATGGAACTATCCTGTTGGCCGAAGAAGAATACTGGTTGGATCATTCGGACAACGAGGCTGAAAATGAGGAGACTGCGGCTATGTGTTTTATTGGTGACGATAAAAGTGATGATGAGGAAGAGGATACCTCATCTGATGGTTCTGAGGTAATATCTGCGTTTAACTATAATTTTTTCTTATCTCAAATGAATGTTTTTATCAATGCTTTGCATGATTTGCGCTCAAAGTTCGTTTCTGAAAAGTTTAAAAATCAAGAAAAGTCTGATTTAATCGATAAACTGCAAATTTCTCTAAAAGATGAAAAGTCAATTTTAATTGATACAAAAGAGAAATTTCAAAAGCAGTTAGTAGATCTAGAAAATTCAAATCAGACTTATCGTGATTCGATGACTGAACTGACTTCTTCAAATCAAAATCTTTCTGAGAAAATAATTGTTTTAGAAAGGAAATTATATAAAAGAGAACAATCTGAGCAAACTATTTACATGAACAAACCAAGGAGTGAAGAAGCTATAAAGGAAAAGTGAGGATTTGGTTTCGAAAACCCGCATTTTTTAAATAATGCTAAAAATGAAGTTCCTATTTTATATGAATATGATCATTTTACTCTTGCAAGATATGTTCCTCAGTTTAAATTCTTTTGGACAACTGAGAAACAAAGTTTGGAAGATGAAAATGTGAAAAGGATGAAAAACAAGAGGATGGAAATGCCATTTGTTTACACCTCTGAAAATGCAAAGTATTTTCCTGATCAATCTAAGAAATCCAGAAATTTTCAAAATATTTTAAATATCAAATATTCCAATAAATCTTCATTATCAACAGATTTTGTTGATATATTTGCTAACACTGATAAGGAAAATGTATCTCCGGTATATTATGATACTAAGAAATACATTCCCCCGTTAGTGTTAGAAGGTAAGATAGTTGATCTTGAAGATAGATTGGAAGAACAAAATCTTCAAACTTGTTTAGAAAACGATTTATTTCTTTTTATAATGAAAACAAGTTTTGAAGATAAAATTTCTTCTGGATTTTCAAAAGATTCTAAGGAAAATACTAAAGTTTTGAAAAACAGTGTGCATTTGCGCACCATGTTGGATACACAAACTGACAGTTTGCGCACGCAGTTGGATGCGCAAAGATCAGTTTGCGCCTCCAAAGGGATGCGCAAACCTCATCCAGACTTGTGCATTTTTGAAAATTTTCACTCCGAGACTAGTTCTTCAATATCAAATGCTAAGACTGATTTCTTTGATAAAGTTTCTTCTTCTGATTCAATTATTGATGATTCTTTACTGCTAAATGCTTAATTTTATAAAAAGAAGCGTAAAAGAAGAATATCAAAGAAGTCAAAGAAACATGATACTGTCTTATCTGAAAATACTAATGTTTCTGATTTTTCTTCTTCAAATCGGATTGTGAGGAAGTCACCAAGGCAGATTTGGAAGATTAAACAGCAATCACCAGAATCTAAACTGTTAGGAGTTAAATGTGTAGACACTCTTTGTGATACTGATACATTTGCTTCATGTAATAAAAACCCAAAATATTCTTTTCAGCAAATGATTGATATATCAAAGAATATCTCATATGCTTCTTCTAGTTCTGATTCTGATGATTGTGTTTTATCTTCTATTGATAATTGCTTTCATGCTTGCTTGAAAAATAAATCTGTGAAAAATAAAAGACATAAATCTAACAAGGGACCCATAAGCATATGGGTACCTAAAAAGGTGTAGTTTCTGTGTGTGCAGCTAAGTCGATTATGGTATCTGGACTCGGGTTGTTCAAAACACATGACTGGTAACAAATCACTTTTGTCCAATTTTAAAGATAAATGTTGCGATCGTGTGAAATTTGGCAACTGTGAGACAACTCTGATTCTTGGTTATGGCGATCTAGTTCAAGGAAACATAACTGTCAAAAGAGTAAGCTATGTCGAGGGTCTAAATCACAACATGTTCAGCATCGGCCAATTCTGCGATAAAGATCTTGAAGTCAGCTTCAAATCAAAAAGGGTTGCTGTAAAGAACGATAGTGGCAAAGACTTAATGGTTGGAAAGAGAAGATCTAATTTGTATACAATTGATCTTTCCAAAGTTAAGATCTCATCAGATATGTGTTTACTATCCAAAGCCTCTATCAATGAAAGATGGATTTGGCATCGTCGATTGGCTCATCTTAACTTCAAGTATATGGATCGTCTGGTCAAGAATGATTCAGTGAGAGGTCTTCCAGTTCTCCGTTTCCAGAAAGACCATCTATGCCAAGATTGTGAGAAAGGAAAAATGAAGAAAGCTCCTCACAAGCCTAAGCCTGAACACTGCACTTCGGCTATTCTTGACCTTTTGCATGTTGACTTGTGTGGTCCGATGAAGACGAAGAGTTTAGGACATAAGAAATATGTTTTGGTGATTGTTGATGATTACTCCAGATATACTTGGGTAAAATTTCTGAAGTCAAAAGACGAGACTCCTGACGTACTCATCAACCTCATCAAGACAACTCAGACAAATAAGCAGAAGCAAGTGAAAGTGGTAAGATCTGACAATGGCATTGAATTCAAAAACAGTACTCTTCAGGCATTCTATGAATCTCAAGGCATACAACAACAATTTTCTGCTGCACGTACTCCGCAACAGAACGGCGTTGTTGAAAGAAGAAACAGAATACTTGTTGAGTCCGCCAGATCAATGCTCACCTATTCAGGTCTACCTTTGTCTTATTGGGCTGAAGCAGTGTCAACTGCCTGTCATACACAGAACAGATCAATTATGCATCGTCGCTTTAACAAAACACCGTATGAACTTATGAACGGGATCAAACCGAACATCAAGTATTTCAAGTCATTCGGGTGTAAATGCTACGTTCTGAATGACAGGTAGAATCTCAACAAGTTTAGTCCAAAGGCAGACGAGGGTGTATTCTTGGGTTATTCTTCAAACTCTGCTGCTTATAGAGTTTTTCTGTTCTCTGCAAGAAAGGTTATAGAGAGTATCAATGTAAAATTTGACGAAGCTGCTGATTTGGTTTCTAGTCACTCAGACTCAGAACCCGCTATTACTAAAAATTCAGTTTCTGAACAAATCAGTTCAGAACCTGCTCTTTCACCAGATAACCAGGATTCTTCTACTCCCTCTCCTAATCTTTCTGATCTTGATTGTTTGTTTGAAAATTTTTATGATGATGTGCCTAGATCTAATTCTGAAAATGTTTCTAATGTTTTGAATCAGGAAACTGAGAGCTCATCTATTCCAAATTCCGTTGCATCTATCTCTGACAATGATGCTGCTCCAGTCTCTCCTGTTCAACAAGAACCGACACAACAAGAATTTGTTCAATCAGACAATGTTCAATCAGAAATTGATCCTATTCTTGAAGAACCTATTCAAGAAGAGTCTATTCAAGATCAACCTGTTCAAGAGAAATCATTTCAGGAAGAAGTACAGAATGATGTTATTCAACAAACTGTTCCCGAATCTGATTCAGAGATTGTTGAGATACCTCCTCCTCAAGTTGAAACTATTTCTATCTCTTCATCTGATGTAGAAGTTTCTGAACCTCCCTCTCATCAATTAGAAGTGGTTCAAGATATCATTGATCCTCTCCCTCATACCACAAAATGGACAATTCATCAAATTATTGGAGATCCTCAAGACAGTGTTTCTACACGCTCCAAGTCGGCTACTTCCAACGAATGTATCTTCACTTGCTTTCTAAGCAAGATTGAACCTACAAAAGTTTCTGAAGCGTTGGAGGACCCGGATTGGATTATTGCTATGCAAGAGGATCTTAATCAATTTGATGCACTCAAAGTTTGGAGACTTGTACCAAGGCCGAAATGAAAAGGCGTTATTGGCACTAAGTGGATTTTCAAGAACAAAAAGGATAAAGATGGTATCGTCGTGCGGAACAAAGCAAGGTTGGTAGCCAAAGGATATCGACAAGAAGAAGGTATTGACTACGATGAAACATTTGCACCCGTTGCCAGATTGGAAGCTATCCGAAGGTTTCTTGCCTTCGCTGCTTATCGCAACTTCACAGTATATCAAATGGACGTCAAGACGGCATTTCTCAATGGCAAACTGAAAGAAGAAGTATATGTATCTCAGCCAGAGGGATTTGTTGACAAAGATCGTCCAGATTACGTATATTTTCTCGATAAAGCACTGTACGGCTTGAAACAAGCTCCAAGGGCGTGGTATGACGAGTTGTCAGCTTTCTTAGTCAAATCCGGCTTCACCAAATGCTCGATCGATACTACTCTTTTTATATATCATTCGAACTTGGATATTTGCTTAGTACAAATTTATGTTGATGATATTATTTTCGGTGCTACTAACAAATCTTTGTGTACATGGTTTTCTGATCTTATGACCTCTAGATTCCAGATGAGCATGATGGGAGCAATCAATTTCTTCCTCGGCTTACAAGTGAAGCAGCTTCCTGATGGTATCTTCATCAACCAGTCAAAGTAGGTATTTGACATCTTGAAGAAATTCAAGATGGACAAATCTACTTCAATCGGAACACCGATGGCTCATGGTGCCAAAATCGGACTCGATCCAGATGGAAAAGATGTAGATCAAAAGACATATAGAGGAATGATCGGATCACTGATGTATCTAACTACAAGTCGCCCGGACATAATGTTCTCGACATGTTTGTGTGCCAGATTCCAAGCCAAGCCTAAAGAATCTCATCTACTAGCAGTCAAGCGTATTTTTAGATATATTAAAGGAACTCCTTATTTAGGTTTATGGTATCCTAAAAGTTCTGACTATAAATTGATTTCTTATTCAGATGCAGATTATGGCGGTAATCAATTGGATCGGAAGAGCACCTCAGGTCATCTTCAGTTTCTCGGAGACAGACTGATAAGCTGGGCGTCGAAAAAGCAAAATTGCGTGTCAATTTTGATTGTTCTCAACATTTGATTGTTCGAGTCATCAGTGTCACAATCAACAAGTTTGTGAATATCTGGTATCCTAATTTTGAAGTTGAAAGAAGAGACTGCAAGCGGTATACATTTTCAGAGGCAGACTTCACTGACCTTTCTATAGATGACATTGAATTCTTATATGACCATTTCAGGAATCTATATCATAGAACACAGGATGTTTCACAAGCTTTGTTTGTCATCAAAAGATTCATTCGACGGCAAATCCGATTCTTCAGAGTTTTTGATTTCCAGATGGCCATTGAAAGCTTCCAACCAGTTGTAAATCTTCTAAGGCCTAACCAAAGCTTACCAAACTTAGAGTCTTATCATCTTCTCACCATAGTTGAAGATCCATATGGAGTGGTGTACAAGAATGGGTCAAATGAAAAATGCTTTCTCAGATTTGAAGAAATTGCACATTACTCTGATGGAACTTTAAAGGTGATTAAGCTTCAATTGGAGCAACATCTGAAGGAGGCTAAAAGAAGATTTTTGGAAACAAGAGAAAATGCATTCCTGGTTGATAATGATGAAATCCGACTTCTCTAGAAGACTTTAAATACAATTCAAGAGAGATTGAATTTTCGTTCCACTCTGCGACGTTTGGAAGTGTTAATCGGGCTGAATAGACTTCGTCAACGAGAAGAGCGTCAGTGATTCTCCAAAGTCGTCTGGTTGGTCTATGCTGTTTTTGAAGATTGTTTTTGAAGACCACGGCGCCAATGATTACTAAGGGGGAGATTGTTAGATCTGTTTTTATAGTAATCATTGTATTTATTTTCTAGCCTTGACTGTTCTTATTTGTGTAATCAGTATTGTTAAGGCTAGGGGTATTTAAGTCCCCTTGCCCTTTGTTTTTGTATCTTTTGAACTCATTTGAATATCATATTACATTTTGGAGTGTATCAACTTTCTCTCTCTACTTTCTCTCTCTAAAGATTTAGAGATTCTTGGACTTTCAAAACCTCTACGACATCTCCAATTAAATCATCAAGCCTGGATCTTTAATCATCAACCCGCCAACCATCTTGATTCTCGATCACCATCCAATCAAACTAACTCAAAAAAAATGATTTTAGAAAAAGTTAAATCATCAAACCTCTGTTGCCTCTTCGATGATCCCCCCCTAGCCTCCTTTTTTTATCTTTTTATAACTCCCTCTTAAGCCCTAATTGCCTTAATTACGAGTTGGGCTTGAGAATTGATGTTGGGCCGAGTTTGGTCCTTTAATAAAAAAATGAAAGGTCCGCTGCATATGAGGATCGATCCCACGACCATAACCTCACAACAAATGGCCTTTACCACTAGGCTGCGGCTTCATTTTTGTTATATTATACACCATTTTTCTTTTATCTCTCGTTTCTGGTCCAACTTTGTTCACCCAACTTCGGCACCTGTTTCGGTCTAGATCCCCTCCGAATTGCCAAAAAATCAAAACACGAACATTGTATATCTGTGTTTTGGGTTTCCATATCATCTTTAATCGCTTGAATCGGAGCTCGGACGAGTGAGATACGGACGAAACACCACAGGCGCACAAATCTGTCAAAAATCCTTGTTTTGTTCTTTTTCGCTTCAAATTGTTCCGAACCTATAAAATATAAAAACGCATCAATGTAGTTCGCTTTTACCACTTTTATTAAAATCCAACACTCAAAATCTATATGAAATCCTGAATAGTGAACTTTCAATTTCATTATGAATCACAATTTATAAACTCTATAAATAACTGAATTTCTAATAAAAACACCAAGATCAAAATTTGAAAATTCCGCCATTTTTAATTAAAAATTTTAAAAAAACCTCTGTAACTCATTTAATTAAATTTTTTGAAAAAACCGCCATATTTTTAAAAAAATTTGAAAATTTTGGAATTTTCGATGGATAGGTCCGCCGGTAAAGCCTATCCACCGGAAATTCTTTTTATTTTTTTTAATACTATTATTATTATATTATATTATATTATATTATATTATATTATATTATATTATATTATATTATATTATATTATATTATATTATATTATATTATATTATATTATATTATATTATATTATATTATATTATATTATATTATATTATATTGTTATATTATTGTCCATTAAAGCCCAACTGGGTTCATTAGAGCCCAATCGATCCATAAACACCATATAGATCCATTAAAGCCCAAATGGATCCCTTTAAAGCCCAAATGGGTTCATTAAAGCACAAATGGGCCCATTATAGCCCACGTGGGACCATTAAAGCCCAACCGATCCATAAACACCCATGTGGATCCATTAAAGCCCAAATAGATCCCTCAAAGCCCAACTGGATCCATTAAAGCCCAAACGGGTCCATTAAAGCCCAAGTGGATCCATTAAAGCCCAAGTGGATCCATTACAGCACAAGTGGAACCATTAAAGCCCAATGGAACCATTAAAGTCCAAATGGGTCCATTAAATCCCAAGTGCGTCCATTAAAACCCATATGGATCCATTAAAACCCAAGTGGATCCATTACAACGCAAGTGGAATCATTAAAGCCCAAGTGGATCCATTAAAGCCCATCAGGAACCATTAAAGTCCAACTGGACCCCTTAAAGCTCAAGTGGGTCCATTAAAGCCCAACCGACCCATAAACCCCCATGTGGATCCATTAAAGCCCAAATGGATCCCTTAAAGTCCAAATGGATCCATTAAAGCCCCAAATGGGTCCATTAAAGCCCAAGTGGCTCGATTAAAGCCCAGGTGGATCCATTACAGCGCAACTGGAACCATTAAATCCCACGTGGATCCATTAAAGCCTAGCAGGAACCATTAAATCCCTATTTGAGCCCTTAAATCCCAAGTGGATCCATTAAAGCCTAACCGGATCCCTTAAAGCCTAATTGGGTCCATTAAAGCCCATAAACACCCATGTGGATTCATCAAAGCCCAAATGGATCCCTTAAAGCCCAACTGGATCCATTAAAACCCAACTGGATCCATTAAATTCCAAATGGGTCTATTAAAGTCCAAGTGGACCCGTTAAAGCTCAAGTGAATCCATTACAGCGCAAGTGGAACATTAAAGCACAAGTGGATCTATTAAAGCCCAGCAGGAACCATTAAAGCCCAATTGGGTCCATTAAAGCCCAAGTAGATCCATTAAAGCCCAACTGGATCCATTAAAGGCCAAATGGGACTATTAAAGCCCAAGTGAATCCATTACAGCGCAAGTGGAACCATTAAAGCCCAACTAGATCCATTAAAGCCCAACTAGATCCATTAAAGCCCAACTGGACTCCTTAAAGCCCAAGTGGATCCATTAACGTCCAACTGGACCCCTTAAAGCCCAAGTGGATCCATTAAAGCCCAAGTGGACGCCTTATATAGCCCAAGTGGATCCATTAAACCCCAACTCGACCCCTTAAAGCCCACGTGGATCCATTAAAGGCCAAACGGTCAATTTAAGCCCAAAACGGTCCATTAATGTCTTGTTGGATTCATTAAAGTCCAAAATGGTTCATTAAAGCCCAAGTTGATCCATTATAGCCCAACCGAATCATTAAAGCCCAAATGGGTCCATTAAAGCCCAATTGCATTCTTTGAAGCCTAAGTGGATCCATTAAATCCCAAATGGATCCCTTAAGCTCGATCAATCCATTACAGCATAGGTGGATCCATTAAAGCCCAACTGGATCCATTACAACCCAAATGGGTCCATTAAAGCCCAAGTGGATCCATTTAAACCCAAATGGATCCATTAAAGCTCAACCGATCCATAAACGCCCATGTGGATTCATTAAAGCCTAATCGATCCATTAAAGCCCAACTAGATCAATTACAACCCAAATGGGTCCATTAAAGCCCAAGTGGATCCATTAAAACCCAAGTGGATCCATTAAAGCCCAAGTGGATCCATTAAAACCCAAATGGATCCATTAAAGCCCAATCGATCCATAAACATCCATGTGGATTCATTAAAGCCTAACCGATCCATTAAAGCCTTAATGGATCCATTAAAGCCTTAATGGATCCCTTAAAGCCCAAATGGATCCCTTAAAGCTCAAATGGATCCCTTAAAGCCCAAATGATTCCCTTAAAGCTCAAATGGATCTATTAAAGCCTAATCGATCCATTATAGTGGAAGTGGATCTATTAAAGCCCAACTGAATCCATTACAGCCCAAGTGGTTCCATTAAAAACCAAATGGATCCATTAAAGCCCAGCGATCCATAAACGCCCATATGGATTCATTAAAGTCCAACCGATCTATTAAGCCCAATTGGATCCATTAAAACCCAACCGATCTATTAAACCCCAAATGAATCAATTAAAGCCCGACAGGTATATATATATATATATATATTAAATTTGTTTATAAGAAAAAGTAAAAAAATTAATTAAATATTTCCGGCTGATTTATATATTTTTTATTTTTTTTAAATATAAATTCGTCGGAAATATACTTTGAAATTTTCCAGCGGATTCCCGACAGATTTATATAATTTTTTTAAATTGTTTATTTTTTTCAGAGAAAAAGTAAAAAAAAAAAAAGTTAATTAAAAATTTCCGACGGATTTTCGCTGGATTTTAATTAACTAAATTAATTAATTAATTTCCGCCGGAAATCCCCCGAAAATGTTTAATTAATTTCCTCTAAAATAAATAACTAAACAAAAGTTATATTCTGTTGGAAATCCGTCGAAAATCAGCCGAAAAAACATAGTTTTTTTTAAAAAAAAGATAAAAATATTCTGGTGGATTTCCGACGAAAGTCAATGAGGTTTGACTACTTTGGTAGCCGACAGAAATTAGCGGTCAGGTCCTTCTATCAGAGCAAAAGTCAAAGTTTGAGGACCAAAACTTGAATTATAATTAAAACCACAGGTCGCTCTTTCAAAAAAATCACCAAACATTAACGACCAAAATTGGAGTTTACTCTTAATTTATTTAAATAATTAAGCCTGTAAGGTGAAAATTGATGGTTTAAGCTTTAAGTTTATATGGATATGATTTCCCCTATATATGGATACTCTTTAAAGAATTTTATACATGTTTAATAGTTAGTTGACCGTTTGTCATTATACCCATCATTGTAAATAAAAAGGTATAGAAAATCCTATTTTATTACCCATTTATTTTTTTTAAATGTTAACGAGATATATTGTGATTTTATAAGTTATTTTTTAAATATTGTTATATTATTGAATAGAGTAAATTACAAATTTCGCCCCTGTGGTTATATGTACTTTTGGATTGGGTCCTTAAATCCTCAACTATCACTGTATCATGACAAACGATGAGGTAAATTTCTCAAAACCGTCACTGAATCATGACATTCGGTGACGTAACTTTATCAAAACTGTCACTATAAAATGACATATGGTGACATTTATCATTCAAAACCGTCATCGTAACATTAGATACCATGAGTAAATTTCTCAAATTCATCGCTACATGACATACGTTGACATAAATTTATCAAAACCGTCACCATAACATGACATACGGTGATGTTAATCAATCAAAACTCACTTTATCCTTCCACACTGTCACTCTAGTATGACAAAGGGTGAAGTTTATTTTTCAAAACTTTCACCATAATATGACATATAGTGATGTTTATTATTCAAAATTGTCACCTTAGCATAACTTATAGTGACATTTATTATTCAGAAGCATTACCGTAACCTAACATATGGTGACATAAATTTATCAAAATTGTCACTGCATTATGATGTACGGGTGACATAACTTTATCAATATTGTCACTGTAACATGACATACGGTGACGTTCATCATTCAAAACTGTGACCGTAACATCAACATACTGTGACGTTTTTCATTCAACACCATTATCATAACATGACATATGGTAACATTTAGATTTCAAGACCGTCACTGTAGAATGACATAGGGCGACGTTTATTTTTCAAACCCATCGCCATAGGATAACATACAATGACGTTCATTATTTAAAATCATCATTTTAACATGACATACATCGATGTTTATTATTTGAAAACGTCACAATAGCATGACATAGGGTGACTCATTTCTTTTTTGGTCAAAATTGTCACCCTTGCATAACATATGATAATGTTTATGTTTCAAAACCGTCACCATAACATGACGTACATTGACATTTATTTTTCTAAACCATCACCGTAGCATAACAAAAGGTGACGTAATTTTTTCGAAACCGTCATTGTAGCATGACATGCAGTGACGTTTATTTTTCAAAACTGTCACCGTAGCATGAGGTACATCGTCGTTTATTTTTCATAATCGTCATTGTAACATGATGTACGATGACATTTATTGTTCAAAGTCGTCGCTGTAGGATGACGTACACTGATGTTTATTATTTAAAATTATCACCATAACATTACATATGGTCACATTTATTATACAAAATCATCATCGTAGCATGACTTACATGGAAATTCATTATTATAACCGTCACCATATCATGATATATAATGACATTTATTATACGAAACCATCACCATTGAGACATATAATATTTTAAAACCGTCACCATAGCATAACATATGGTGACATTTATTTTTCAAGTCGTTACCGTAGAATGACATGTGGTAACATACTCAAAACCATCACCATAACATGACATATTATGACTTAATTATTAGAAACCGTCAATGTAACTTGAGATATTGTGATGTAAATGTTTTATTGCCGTTACCAAAGCATGACATATGATGACGTAATTTTTTTCAAAAACCCTTGCCATATACTAACTTTTGGTGACACAAATTTTGCAAAACCGTTGCCATAGAACTTGGTGACTTTTGGAAACGGTTTTTAAATAAGCGTTGCTATACATATTTTTGTTTTCCGTAACGCTTTTTTAAAACCGTTACGACATAAAGCAACGATTTAGATAAAAAACCGTTACTAAAAGGTCTTATATGCCAACGGTTTATAAAAACCGTCAAAACATAAAGCAACGGTTTTACGAAACCGTCTGAAACCGTTACGTTAGGGAACCTTTTATTACGTTTTTATCTAAAACGTTGCTTTATGTTTCTATGTTTTTTTGTAATAGTAACGTTTCTTTATTAAAACTGTTACTAAAACAATTCTATAATTTTTTATATGACCTTTTGTAACGGTTTTTTATCAAACCGTTACAAACCTATTTTTCAAAACCGTCACAAAAAGTCATTTTTGTACTAGTATAACTGTTCCACTTGGGTTAACAACATATGACCTCAGGGGGAAGAGGGGTATTGTGGAGATAAGAGGAACTGCATCTGTTCTGGCTACCCCATTGACCAGGACTCCTGTTGGAGTCCAAGATGAGGAAGAGGAATAGATCAGGTGCTAAGAAAACCAAGGCATTTGAAAGTGATTCTGTAGCTCGAAAAACAAAAAAACAGTGAAATTCATCTAATATACGACAAAGAAAATATTGTACAAGCTTGAAGGAGATCGCTGAGAGTAACGACAACAATAATAACAAGAGCTTCATGAAGTTAACAGCCCCATTTTCTATGCAGTAAATAGTATAAGGTTTAGTTGGACAAATTTATACGATTTCTGAGGGGTTGTTTGATTTAGGCAGGGGATTGCAAACGAAAATGGAAATGGGAATGAATTTCATTCCACCCGATTTAACCTCGAATGAAAATTTGGGATTATGGGGGGAATGGGCCCATTAAAACCGAACAACTTCTTTTATTTTTAATCCCATTAATTAGTGCTTAATACCTCTAATCAAACACCCCTCATTTATAAACATTCATTTTGCACCAAATTTTTTTTTTGGTTAATACAGATCATCTGGCAACATAAAAAATGAACATCTAGAGTTTAACATAATCATTGTTGGTGCTATATGGAAAATATGAATAAAAATATAGGATTAGATGATAGTAACATTACATACATGTTTTGGGCGGATTTGAAAAGTGTTGTCATTTTCGTACCCGGACGAAGAATACACAAACTACTGCTGAAGAACAAGCAGTGGAGATGCACTGACCGATACAGATCTGTTCCAGTAAGAGGAATTAAATTCGACAAAGACTGAATAACCAAGGAGAGATTTGATGGTGAAAGCATGAAGAAGGATTTCATTTTGGATTAATTTTCACTAGCTCTACTCTTTAAGGTGGAGATGGGATAGATAATCCGGGTTTGGTTATTGAGGGAGGAATTAATCATTGAATTTAAGCAGGCAGCCGAGGAGGAGGATTTTGAATTGAAGCCTACATAAATCAAGGTACTTGTAACTCCTTTTTTTGTTAGTTTTGATTCATTATAATGGAGTTTTGCATTCTAGCAATGAGAGATGAGAATGATTCATGGTTTCACATACTATCCATGGTTAATTTAAGATCACAAAAAAAATTAGAGCATCCTTAATTTATCTAATATAGTAGCTGATTTGAATTCCAGAAATTAGATATGGATTTGAAATCATTTGCTATGTTTTCCACAATTGGGATTACTTGAATGGTGAATTGTTGATAAATTTGATGTGATTATGTTTATTACTTCCAATAATAATACTAGGAAGGTTATTTTGAGGTGAAATCACTTGTGGGTTTGTATCCTCGGCATAAACTAGGAACTATCATAGGAATATACTTGTTTATATCAACAAGTTTGAGAATATCGCTGCTTAACAAAAGAATGTCACCTTCATACAAAATAATGCCTAAAAACAAAATTGTGGCAAGGTCATGGATTAAGAAAAAACACTTGTTAGAAGGTCGTTTAGCTAAATAAACTATTTGTTAGCTAATTTAGTATGTTCTTAAAGAATATTGATGCATTTGAAGGTGATGTTAGTTAAGTTCATCATGTGATGTTTATTACACCTATAATCCTAATTTCACAACTTGTGTTAGATATATTAAAGCATTGTGTGTTGATGCATTGTATGCATGTATATGAGAATTATTCTATAATGTGTTTGGCCAATATGCAATTTATTTGTTTTAGTTAGTCATCAGAGTATATTACATTTTTTGCACATTAGTTTATAAAACCTCCACAATGATTTGAAATATGTGGGATCGATATCTAGTTCTTTGCTGAAATATATTACTTTTTGGGCATGTATACTCGCAAGTAAACTTTTGTCCAAACAAGTTTTTGGCGCCACTGTCGGGAATTATTTCTTACTTTAAGTAGGTACTTGTTATGAGTGCTACAATCCCGGTTAGCCACAACTTCAATATATTAATGGGATGAACAACATAAACAAGGAAATTATGATCAACTGCCTTACTACTACTTATTAGACATATAAACATAAGGGATGTTCATCAGTTGAAATAGAATGGGTTTAGGTAGACTCAATATAAACCCATCATCGGTTGGATGTAGGATTATGCCATCCGTTCCAATCCAATTAACATTGGACAACTGATACGATCCAATATAATGGATGATTGGATCAGTTTAGTTATATCTATTGGATTGACTTGGATCCATCTAATATTTTGATAAAAAAAAATTAGCCAATTAATCCACCATTTCGGTTATGATGGCTATAGATAGATTCTTCTAAGTAGAGAGTTGTTTGACAACTCGACTTTCTCTCCTTTTTTTCTCTTCTTTCGTTGGTTTTGTCTAGGGGTGTTCGCGTTGCGGTTTGGTGCGGTTTAGGGTCAAACCGAACGCAAAAAAAATATGTTGTAGTGGTGCGGATTATGCAGTTTGAACCTAACACACTTCAATCCAATAAATTAAAAATTACAACTTCAAAATAAGTTCAACGATGATGCTCCTATATTCCATACAATAAAAATTTCCATTACGTACGTTAAGTTGTTAATATCAGCGATATTGCGGTGCAGTATCATATATCAACCCTTCACGAAATATCGGTGGTAAAATAGCAGTTGAAATATCGGTTCCGCTAATAGCAGTGCAATTTGCCGCTATTGCACCGATTTTTGACACAAATATCGGTCCAATATAGCAATATTTTGGCACAAGTTTTTTTTCATACAAAGTTGTTGTTTGAACTTCTTTTTGATCAGTTATTTACTTGGGCCTTTATTTGGATCTAGAAAGGTGTAATGCAAACTAACTAGTTTGGTAATTAATCAAAATACATCTGAAAAAGTTAACTTAAATTTTTTTTGACATGATTATTAATGCAAAAGACAAATAAAATAACTCAAATAAAGAATTTGTAACGTAAAAACTTAAAAGGAAAACTAAAAAAATTTAATAAATAATCAGTAATGTATTAGCTATTTTCATTTTGATAAATGATTATATGTATAAAAATATATAAAAAAAAATATGCGGTGCGGTGCAGTTTGAACCACGGTTTAATGACTCGAAACCGCAAAGTGCAGTTTGATGAAAATGCAAACCGCAAACTGCACCATGAAAGTTCTAAACCATGTTTTGTGGTGCGGTATGGTAAGGTGGGGGTGGTTTGTGCGATTTGGCGATTTAGATGAACACCATAATTTTGTTTGTCTTGTTTAATTTCTGTACCTTGCAGAATATAAGGGGTTGTTTGGTTCATGGAATTCGAATGAATTTGAATGAAATGGAATGGCCAATTCCATTGACCAAATTCCAAGCCATGTTTGGTTCACGAAATGAAAGCAATGGAATCCTTACAATTCCATTGAATTCCACAATTTAAGGAATTTATCATTACTTGACTTAAGTGAAGGAATTGAATTCCTACTAACCAAACACGTGGTCAAATTCCATTCTAATTCATTCAAAGTCAAATTGTTTCGATGAATTTCAATTCTATCAAATTCCATTATGTGAACCAAACGCCCCCTAAGTATAGTAGGCCCTCAAATATTGTATTGTGCTTTCCTCGTGATCTAATAAATTTTGTTTGTCTTTCAAAAAAAATTCACCATTTCAATCAATTGTTCATAAAATTTCATAATTTCTTAAAACACTACATATAAATATCATAAAATATTATTAATTATATATATTTACTAATTAGATGGTAGTTGGATGATAATTGGATAGCAATTTGATTGGATAATTCTGTTCTATTAAATTTTGAATTATGAATTAATCATTCCAATTTGTATGTTAGACCAAATGTTTTGAAGGAAAGAAGAAAAGAAAAAAAAAAGGAAAGGTAAGGGACTAGCTTACAAATTACTACAATATAAGTCGCTTCACTAATCACTAGCCATCACACAACTTCATTGCTATAATTTCTACCCATAGAGGCCCAATGATCTACTGTTTGGGTGACTAACGAGTCATTTGGGATTTTATTTGTTTTAAATCGATTTAGGTTTTTGTTTCTATGATTTACATTTAGGGTTTTAATTTATCGTTTTGCTATTTTTGTTTTACAATTTGTGGAATTAAATGGGCACAAATTTTCTTGTTTATGCTTATAATGTTCTTATTAGATGTTGGCAGCGAGTGATGTTCATGATTGTTTTTTTGTTTTGATTTCTGTTTTTTTTTTCAATCAAAACAAAAAGAATAGGAAAAACATATGGACAAAAATTGCAATTTACTATATATTTTTATTTTAATTATAAACATAAAAATGTTGGATCTCACTTGAGTCATTATTATTAACAGATCATTAAATAAACCATACCTTTAAATATATGTAAGTTTGATTCAGACTCTAAAATATGGTCGTGAAAAGGTTGTCATCTATGCAATTGAGGAAGATGCTCATCTTGTTTTTCCAAAAGGAGAAATTATGCCTCATCAATCTTGGAGGTTTACCCATTGAGCCATTGTCATACTAGTGTCTGACAATTAAAGATCTAATAAAATAATTGAATTTATTTGATACCAATTGTTAGTCCATAAGGTCCAAATAGTAACACAAGTATATGTAGAAGGGGTTGAATACAAATCTTTCAAGTTAAAAAATTTCTTATTAATAAACTTTTTACAATGAATATCAATCTTGTGCGCAACATAAACTTAGATCAACTAGTGATTAAAGTCTAAACAAGATAACCCTTTTATATGAGATATTACAAGGTTGCACTCACTCAAAGTATACATCTAGCTATTTTTGAATGAACAAACTCTTAGGAGGCACAAACACTTGGGATGCTTGAAAAAGAGGTTTTCAAACATTTCTATTGAGAATCACCTTTAGTTTTTATCCACTTAAGTAATTTGGCCGACAACCATGAAAGATGGGTTGTCTAATGTGATTGTCCCTTTGAATCAAGTTTCTTATCCAACAATAATAATAAACACAACAAGAGATTAAGCAAACCTGTTTTAGATATTCAATCAAACGGTTACAAGTTTGTCTCTTGAAGGTTTTTCTCTCTAAGCTCTCTCTCTCTCTCTCTCTCTCTCTCTCTCTCTCTCTCTCTTTGGCGGTTGATTGATTTCTAATTAGGCACACCCTTACACACCAACCCTAGCAGCCTATGAGGCCATGTACCTGTTTTAGGAAAAAAGACATAAATACCCCAAAATACAAGGAAAGTTAAACTTTGACAATTATTACAAAAATGACCTAGACTATTTAATGAAAGTTGACTTTTCCAACTTTGACTTTAGATCTTAGTCTTCATAATTGATGATCTTGAATCCAATAAATCTGTGATCTAACAATCTCCCCCTTTGGATCAAGATCATTACCAAAAGATCTTATCAATTCAATCTTCTCTTTAAGCTCAGAAGATGCAATCTCCCTCTTTGTCTTCAAAGAATAGCTCCCCAAAAGATGTAGATAAAATCTCTTTCAAGTGATAGAAAGAAATTATCTCTCAATTCAGCTCAGAATGCTTTAGCAGAGTATCTTCAAAGAAAATTTCTTCAAAATTTGAACTTTCTGACTTGGACATTTCTTTAATCTTGTATTCTCCCCCTTTTTCTTGATTAGCTCTCCCCCTTTTTGATGAATTGAGCATCGATATCATCAAAACTTTGTCACAAGAAATGTCTTTGAATGTTTTGACCACTGATCTTTCACAAGCCTTTGATTCACCGTCAATCTGCCAAGATATTCATCTAGATCTTTTCAAATCCAGACAAATTAGAAATGTAACCCCTGAATCAACAGATGAATCAGTTATAATGTCTGTCAGTAACACCAAGTCACTGTGTGTAACAAATACACATTGGAAAGGAGCTTTTTGATGTTCACTCCCCCAGGGTTTCCATTCAATCATCGAAACACCACAAAGGCAATTTCTATGAATGTTATGACAAGAAAACAAATTCTTTGTGTGTTCGTGCAAGTGATAGAAAGAATTAAGCACGGATGATTGCTTATCAAGGCTCAACATTTGTGTAAACCACTGAGACAACAGTAGATAAACACAGACTCAATGTGCATGATTGAAGTGCGAAGGTGGGGCAGACTTCCTTCTTTTCAATATCCAGATTTTCCAAATGAAAATCAGATAGTAAATGTGTTGCGTCCCCTTTGAAATATGAAACACTTTCTTGTTGAGAAGAAAATGAGTGGCTGGTGGGGTAATGTCAAGAGTTGGCACGGGCTAGTTGCCTGTTTCAATAACGTTCACCAAAGAATTGTGAAGCATTAAAAATGTGGTTGCCCGGCTCAGAAAGTAGTTGGTGCAAAGTTTGATATTCTTTTACTCTGTTCTCACGCCCTCTTTTCCATTTTACCTCATCACACATCCCACATTCATTTCTTTTCGACTCCTCACACTCAATCACTAAGGATTAACTTCTTGGGTAGAAATCATTGGTTAACGTGATTCCATAGAAGTTCAATTAAGTCCTAGCACACTGAAATCCATATTTTCCTATAAAGCATGTGTTGCTCAAAATGGTTTAACTTTATCGGTTAAAGCACAAATACAAGTCAGATGTTTGTATGCTCAGAATATAATCATAAAGATTTTAGCATTTGAAACATTGAAGTATTTTCAAACAAGTAAATTGAAAGAATGAACAGGAATGCAAGAGACTTGTTTGAAAATCTGACATTGTATGAAATAATCAGAAATGATATGGCAATCAAGGCTTATGGTCATGAATAACGGATATTGTCTATACGAGACAAAAATATAGATATTCTTGAAATGACGTTTCGAATTGAAATGACACTCAAATTTCTTTGAAATACAAGCGGGGTGTATCACCATCGAAAAATTGGTCAATATAAGACATGGTGATAACTTATCCAAGAAAAGAATTAAACCGGTGTGTGTGAATACTTGAAAGTATATAGACAAGATAATACGCAAGTATATATCTTTAGAGACACACGGTTTGTTAAGCATTGAAGCACAAAATGAAGCTAGAAAACATTTAAAAACACACATCCAAATTATGAAATATGTTTAAGAATCGGGAAGTGGTTTGAAAATTTAAGAATAATGTTTTCTATGATTTAAAGTTGTCCTTCTTTCAACCATATATGAGATGAAGATAAGGAATTTTACCTTTTGCGTGCAATCTTACATCTCATGAAGTCAAGCTTAAAGTCATAAAGATATGATCTTGTACTCATCTCTCAAACTGCAAAAGTCTTAAGGTCATAGTCAAAGAAACTTTATTCACAGAAATTTAAATGACATAAAGCAGTAAAACAAGTAAATTACGAGTCATGATCTGAAGTAATCAGAAGTCATTGCCTTACTCCTTTGACTTGTAAAAGCTCTTAAGCTCCCCCTAAATTCATGCATAGAAAAAATACATCAATGTAATAGAAAATGTACAAATTATATAAGCTCCCCCTCAAAAGAACATTGATCATCTATGAAGAACCTCTCACACTCCCCCTGAGATCATGAACAGAGTATTAAAGTGCATATATCTTTCAGAAATAATGATAAAGAAATGATGAAAAATTTACAAAAAGAAAACTTTAATAGGTAACTACTGATTATGTCTTAAGATTTAGCCATACCAAGCCTAGAGACAAGAAAATTGAATCTCTTTTCGTCTAAGAGTTTGGTAAACAAATCTGCAAGCTGATAATCAGTTTTTACAAAATAAAGTTCAATTGTTCCTTTTTCGACATTATCTTTTATAAAGTGATACCTGACATCAATGTGTTTGGTCTTCGTATGCTGAACAGGATTAGCTGATATCACGATAGCGCTTTTCGAGTCACAATAGATCGAAATCTTATTGTAGTGATAACCATAGTCTCGCAGTTGCGTTCTCAACCACAAGACCTGAGAACAGCAGCTAGCAGCAGCTACATATTCTGCTTCGGCCGTTGAAGTGGAGACACATAATTGCTTCTTTGATGCCCAACTAACGAGTTTATCACCGAGGAAATGTATATAACCCGACGTGCTCTTCCTGTCTAGCATGCAACCAGCATGATCTGCGTCTGAATATGCTGTTAGTTCAAAGCTAGTATCTTTAGGATACCACAGACCAAGATTTGCAGTCCCCTTCAGATACCTAAAAATACGTTTGACTGCAGACATATGGGATTCTTTAGGATTGGCCTGATATATAGCACATAAGCATGTAGAAAACATTATATCTGGCCTACTGGAAGTAAGATACATCAAAGAACCTATCATCCCTCTATAAGTCCTAACATCAACAGCTTTTCCCGAATGATCGGTGCCAATCTTAGTACCAGGTGCCATTGGGGTACCAATCGGTTTACAGTTTTCCATTTTGAATCTCCGAAGAATTTCAAGAATGTATTTAGGGGGTGTTTACTTGTGGCTTAATGGGCTTAATGACAAAAAGGGCTTATTCGCACAGACGTTTGGGGTTGTTTACTTGTGGCTTAATGTTTTATTCGCACAGACAATATGGGCTTATTCGCTAAGTGGGGAATGGGGTGTTGTCCCCATTAAGACATAAATTTGACATTTATACCCTTAAGAAAAATAAATGTACCAGGTAGCCTAGATCAAAATCACGCCTCCAACCCTAGATCAAAATCACGCCTTCTTCTCCTCCCTTTTCCGGCGACCATCAAAATCACTCCTTCAAAATTCTTCATCTCCGGCGACCATCAATCCACGAAGAGCACGATGAGATACAAGAAGAAAAGAAGGCGGTGATCGAGACGGCGATGGCGGATTCCGACGAGTTCTGTCACGTCCCTGCTCCGGCGACGTCCTTGCTCAGACGATATAAGTTTGAATATTTTCAGACTGCTCTTGTTGCTGCAGTGATTTGGTAGAAAACTGCTCGAGAGAGAGAGAGACGTCTGGTTCGAGTATGAAATCTACCGTCATTGGTTCATTCCCCATTACGATGGTTGTGGTATAAAAAGTAAATTGATATATTGATTTTGAAATTTATCTTTTGGTTTGAAGAGCAGTAGTTTGATTTTAGTTTTTTAGGTGGTTTTTGGTTTTTGGTTTGATTTTGGTTTGAAGAGCGGTAGTTTGATCTTGCCATCTTGTTCTTCAACTCCATTATCGAATTCACCCCCCCCTGAATTTGGTTTGATTAGTATCAAATTTTGTTGGATATTGATTTGTACATCGAATTTGATTTTTATGTGTTTGTATATTGATTTCTACATCGAAAGATGAGGTATTTATCAAATTGGGCATAATACATATTGAGGGTAAATTGGTCATTTCCTTCATTCAGACTGTTGATTCAGAAAAAAAAAAGTAAACAAGAACATTAATTTACCCGGACAGACAATTTTATCCGGACAGACAAATTTATCCATACAGGACTTAATGAAAAATTTGGTAAACAACCCCTTAGATTGATTGATAAAAATCCCGGTTGAAAATTGTTTGACTTGTAATCCGAGAAAGAAAGTCAACTCTCCCATCATACCCATCTGAAAACGTGACACCATGAGGTTTGCAAAATTCTTACAGTATTTAGGATTTGTAGAGCCAAAAATAATATCATCCACATATATTTTAATAAGAATGATATCGCCTTTCTCCTTTTTAATGAATAAAGTGGTATCGACCGTACCTTTTGTAAAACCTGACTTGACCAAGAATTGAGATAAAACATCATACCAGGCGCGAGGAGCTTGTTTCAGACCATAAAGTGCTTTGTTGAGAATGTATACATGATTAGGTTTCTCTTGATTAACAAATCCTTCTGGCTGTGAGACGTAGACTTCCTCCTTGAGTATGCCATTCAGAAAGGTTGTCTTCACGTCCATTTGATAGACGGTGAAGTTCTTGTGGGCAGCGTACGCAAGAAACATGCGGATTGCTTCTATACGCGCCACTGGAGCATAAGTCTCGTCGTAATCTATTCCTTCCTCTTGCCTATATCCCTTGGCGACAAGTCTTGCTTTATTTCGGATAACGGTACCATCTTCATCTTTCTTGTTTTTGAACACCCATTTCGTACCAATGATGGTTTTACCTTCAGGTTTGGGTACAAGTATCCAGACTTTAAGTGTTTCGAATTGATTCAGCTCTTCTTTATTTGCAGTCACCCAATCTGAATCAGCAAGAGCCTCAGATACGCGAGTAGGTTCAATCTTTCTCATAAAGGAGTCATGCATACATTGATTTGATGTTGCAGACCTAGTTTGCACCGGTTTTGACAGATCTCCAATGAATTGAGATACCGGGTGCTCTTTGGTCCACTTGTGTTCATGAGGGAGTGGATTAGATGCAGATTGATCATGATTATCATCTAAGAATCCACTGGTATCTTCTTCAGATTGTGCAGTAGGAATGGGGGGTTCAGTTGAAGTAGAAGGTGCAGAAGTTTCAGTGGGTTCAGCTTGGTCAGTCTGTTGATCAGTCCTTACAGTACACCCTACTGATTCAGCTACTTCTGTCTCTTCATTTATAGTCACAACTTTAACTGTCGGAGTAGGTATTTGAACTTGAACTTCTTTCTGAATCGGGGAGTTGGATTCAGTAGAGATATCTGAAATGGTTGGATGAGTAGGCATTGAGTCTTCCATCCTGTCAACCACAACAGATTTAGTCACTTTAGATCCAAGAAATTCATCATAAAATAGTACAAATAGTAAATCTAAATCAGATAAATGATTGGTAGACGTTGATGTCCCATCTGATTTGTTCGCTTGAGACACGGGTTCTGGACTGATTTGCCCAGAAGCTAGTACTCCTGTTATCACGGGTTCTGAACTGAAGTGTTCAGAAGCCATTTCTGCATTAAATGTAACGTTTACGCTCTCAACCACAGTCTTTGACTTCTTCAAGTATACTCGATATGCAGCAGATGTAGAAGAATATCCAATAAAGATGCCCTCATCCGCCTTAGCACTGAACTTATTCAGGCTCTCTCTGTCATTTAGCACAAAACACTTACAACAAAAAACATGAAAATATTTAACGGTTGGTGTTCGGTTGTTGATCAACGCATACGGAGTCTTTTGAAATCTGCGGTGTACCATGGACCGATTTTGCGTGTAACACGCAGTCCACACAGCTTCAGCCCACATAAATAGAGGTAAGTCGGATTGACTGAGCATAGTACGAGCGGCCTCGACTAGCGTACGGTTTCGCCTTTCGACTACTCCATTCTGTTCAGGCATACGTGCATCAGAGTATTGATGAGTTATCCCGACCGATTCGAGATAATCTTCAACTGTTTTATTCTTAAACTCTGAGCCGTTGTCAGTTCGGAGAAGCTTGAATGGTTTCTGCAGATTCACCTGGATCATCTTGAGAAAAGTAATGAGAACTTCGGGTGTCTCATCTTTTGACCGTAGAAATTTGACCCACGTGTATCGCGAATAATCGTCTACAATAACTAACACGTATTTCTTTCCGCCTAAGCTTTACGTTCTCATAGGACCACAGAGATCCATATGCAATAACTCTAAAGGAGCGCTAGTACTTGGTTCAGGCTTCGGTTTGTGTGGAGCTCTCTTCATCTTCCCTTTTTCACACGCTGCACACAAGTGTTCTTTAACGTACATGAGCTCAGGAAGTCCATTTACTAGCTTTTTACTGACCAGTTTATTGATGTAGCAAAAGTTCAGGTGAGAAAGTCGTCGATGCCATAGCCAGCTTTGTTGTATCGATGCTTTTGAGAGTAGACACACCTGATTGTCAGTCTGGACCTTTGACAAGTTGATGGTGTAGAGGTTTGACTTGCAAGTGCCGACCAAGAGTTCTTTACCTTCTTCAGTACGTACCGAACACCTCTTGGCCTTGAAATTTACCTCTAAATCTTTGTCACAGAACTGCCCAATACTGAATAGGTTGTGTCCTAATCCTTCTACGTACCTCACCTTCTTGATCGTTACGTTGTCGTGAATCACATCACCATACCCCATAATTGGTGAAAACTGATCGTTACCAAATCGAACTGTTCCGCAGTATTTCTCTGTATAGTTAGACAACAAACTTTTCTGCCCGGTCATATGCTTGGAACATCCGCAATCCAAGTACCACATATGACGGGTCTGCACAAGAGAAATCATGAAACAATACATTTAAATACCCAATAAAAAAAATGGAGTAAAGACTTTTGAGCATTGAAGTACGGGTCTTGAACTGTTGTATTCAAGAGACATCATTTCTTTCACTCAATCTTGACTTGACATTCCTGTAACACATATTCAACCTTTTTCTTTGGTACCCATTTGTATTTGGGTCCAACTGTGTTAACACAAGATTTTGGCACCCATTCAAATTTGGGTCCGCTTTTCTTTTGAAAAACATATGAGGAATTAGAACGATAAGACTTAACATGATATGTGCCAAACCAAACATCAGAATATTTTCGAGAAGCATAATCATATCTATCATAATTTGAAAATTTTCTAACAGAACGAGATAACTGGAATAATTGCTGTATAGAATATTTTCTTGCGAGAATCAACCAGTTTAGTTTTAGAAATAGAAACATCCACAATCAAATCATCTTTACTAGTAGTCTTCTTATTACAATCAAAACTAGAAAATGATTTAGTATTCTCGTCTATCTTCTGTTTCGGTATCCATGCTGACTTAACTCCAAGCCTTTTCTTTCTCAAATTTGAAACATTTGAAACTTTAGAGTTAGAATGGTGAGTATCAAAAGAATGCTTCTTCTTTGGCTTTCCAGTGGTGATCGGTTTCTGTGAATGCTGAGATTTACTTTTCTTACCTTTTGTATTCTTAGATTTCACAAAAACTGATTTATCAACTTTCGTTGATGTTTCACCTTTTTCAAACACACTGGGCAATCCAAAAGAATTAACAACATAAGATGAGTGATCAGGAAGTTTGGTATTAAAGTCAAATTGAGCAACACTATCATCCACAACACCTTCAGAGTTTAAGAAACCAAGCTCACTGTCAAGCAATCCAGACCTATCATCAGATTTTAAAGCCTTGGAGGATTTAGAAAAATCAGAATATTTGAACACGGTAGAAAAAATAGTTTGTTATAAGTCTATCAAAATCCTTTCTTCTGTGAGAGTATTCTCGAGTTCAGAAATTTTACTTTCCAAAACGAGAGGAGGAACGTAAAGCTTGCCTTCGATGGGCTTAGTCTCCATTTCTTTTACAGAATAACTATCAAAATAGTCATTTGAAAGAGATTTTGTTTTATCAGAACTATAACTATTATTCAACCTCTCATAACGAAACGGAAGTTGAACTTTATTTGTGTTCTTTCTTTTAGCATATTCCTTGGCTTTATCCTCTTCAGACAGTCTAGTCCAGAAAACTTGAAGTTCAGGGTATTGTGGTGCCAGTTTCATAAATCCGAAATCATAAAGAGCAGGCACTTCAGATATACCCTTTTTGAGACATTGTGGATTCTCATATCCGAGTCCCCAATTCTCTTTATCCTCTTTGGGTTTGATTAGATGGATGTTTTGTTCAGATTGACCCAAAGTATATAATTTCTCTTCCAAAGCATTCACCTTTTCAATTAAATATTTGTTTTCTTTTGAAGTTGAAGAATACATTTTAGAAAGCTCATTAGATTTAAACTCGCATTCTCTGTATTTTGAAACAGTTTTAGATAACTCTTTATGAATTATAGTCTTTTCTTTCGCGCTGGTGTCAATGTTTTTGTGCAAAGCTTCAATCAATACAATTTTCTTGGCAATATCATTGCTAAGTTTCTGTATAGATTGATTTTTATCATTAATAACACCTCTTTCACGCTTAAGTTTAGACTCTAATTCTTGGAGTTTAGTCATCATGGCATGCATTTGATTCAAGAAATCTGATTTAGTCATATCACATATCTCTTCGTTGTCTTCTTCATCAGAATCAGCTTCATTTTCCATCTTCATGTGACCCATCAAGCACATGTGTGCTGTCTCTTCCTTCTCTCCTTCCTCATCTTTGGAATGGGCGAGCCAGAACTCATCCTCGGCCATTAATGCTTTTCCAGCCTCCTGTTGCTTGGCTAGAAGCAACTTGTTCTTGTAGTATTCGGAGTTTCGGACTTTGGGTATTCTGCAATCCTTAGCAAAGTGTCCGAATTTACCACAGTTGTAGCACTTTGGAGGTTCTTCCTGTTTAGTCTCTTCAGCTCTATACTTCTTTTCTTCTGGTTTCCTTTGCTCTAACCTCTTTCCTTCAACTCTCTCCTTGTGCTCGTAGTTACTTGAACCAGATGAGTACCTCTGACTGTTCGAACTAGGCTTTTTGTAGAACTTCTTTTGAAAAGCCTTAGTCAACATAAGCATAGCCTGCTTCAGGTTATCACAGTCATCAGAGTCAGAGTTAATCTCTCTTTCATCCTCATCTGAGTCAGAAACTATCATCTTCTTCTTTTTCTTCTTCACAACTAGAGCGATTGGATCCGCAACCGTCTTTTCAGCCTTTTTCTTCTCATCTTTAATCTCATCCACTTCTTCCTCATTCTGCCTGAGGGTTTCATAGACCTCATGTAGTGGAATGTCGTTCAGATCTTTCATCTGTTTCATTTGTCTAGTAAACCTCTTCCACTCAGGATGGAGGACGCTGAGAAATTTTACATTCAGCTAAATTTGAGATTTGTTGACCTTATTCTTACTTAGCTCGTTCAGCAAGGTCACAAATCTGTCATATGTAGCCTCTAGAGATTCTCCAACTTTAGCTTTGAACTCTTCATAGTTATTCAGGCAGTTGGATACTTTGAGTTGGTTGCCGACCTTTGAACCGAGCATCATCTTCTCCAATTGATCCCACATCTGCTTTCCAGTAGCATTGTAGCTATCAATTTTGACATAAATTTCATTCGGTATGCCTTGGAGAATGAAAACTACAGTGAGCGTCTTGGTCGGAGTTGTCATGATTCTTTCCTTTAAGGATATTCTGATGTAATCTCCCAAATCATGTCGATCGATGAAATCCAGGAATCGGTCTTTCCATTGCTCGTACTCTCCTTTGAAGAGTACTGGTGGCTTCACATCAGTTCCAATTGCGAGAGTTTCCCATGATGTCATCCTGTTTTAGTTAAATATGCAATAAGAAACTTGAAGTTGATCATTATTCCAGATAAAATCAACTGAATACAGATTAGTACTGAGAATTAGAAATGAAAATGAGATTCTGGCGCAAAACACAGTAGCGCAAAGATCAGTTTCGCGCTGAGTAAGGCTGACGCAAAAGAACACTTTGCGCTATGAGGGTCTGGCGCAAGAGGGTTTTGCGCGAGAAGAGGGTCGCGCGAAGAAGCACTTTGCGCGAATAGAAGGTGGCGCAAACTATAGTTTTGTGCGAGGAAAAGATGTCACAAAATAGAAGATGGCGCAAAATAGCTAAGTCTGTAAGATGGAGTTTTGCGCGAGACGTGGGTCGCGCAAAGAAGGACTTTGCACGAGAAGTGGGTGACGCAAACCAGAACTTTGCACGAGAAACTGATAGCGCAAAAGAAACTTTGCGCGAGGTACTTTGACACCCTTGAACCTGGCGCAAAAGGACTATGAACTGGCGCAATTCGTGTTCTTCACTTTTACTTCGAGAATCGGCTCTGAATCACCCAAAAACCTATCTAATCTTTGATTTGCAATCCCAAACTTTGAAAATAAGACCCCAAACACATCTAGAACTGATTACAAACGACTAATTTCAAAAAACAAACACTCTAATAAAGACTCGATTAATGGAACAGTGTCGTGGACTCGTGAAAACAAAAACACCAAAATCATCAAATAGATGATCAATTACAGTGCAATACACGATTAAACCAATACAATACCAATCTAAAACACTAATCGACCTCAACCCAAGTGATTTCTAATCGAAAAACACATAAATACTAAAAAACGAATCTGGAAGATGATGAACAGTGTCGAACAAAACTTTTTTGGAAAATTTTGATTTTAATCTGGTTAGGCTTTGATACCAATTGATTGTCCCTTTGAATCAAGTTTCTTATCCAACAATAATAATAAACACAACAAGAGATTAAGCAAACCTGTTTTAGATATTCAATCAAACGGTTACAAGTTTGTCTCTTGAAGGTTTTTCTCTCTAAGCTCTCTCTCTCTCTCTCTCTCTCTCTCTCTCTCTCTCTCTCTCTCTTTGGCGGCTGATTGATTTCTAATTAGGCACACCCTTACACACCAACCCTAGCAGCCTATGAGGCCATGTACCTATTTTAGGAAAAGAGACATAAATACCCCAAAATACAAGGAAAGTTAAACTTTGACAATTATTACAAAAATGACCTAGACTATTTAATGAAAGTTGACTTTTCCAGCTTTGACTTCAGATCTTAGTCTTCATAATTGATGATCTTGAATCCAATAAATCTGTGATCTAACATAATGGATAATGACTAGAAGATCGTCCTTTGTCAGTCTTCATCAGGGTCGGTCTTGAGATTACGGATGCCCATGGCGAAAGGCAAAAAAAATGCCCCTTTATTATGTAAATGAAAAACAATTTAAAGGGGTTTGGAACCTAGTCAAGCTAGGCGGCTCATCCCCACGCCGGATTTTTATTAAATAAAACAAAAATGATACAATGGTAGGGGCATAAACCAAAACCCCGTATAATAAAACTTAAAATACATTACCTAAAACGATGCCTCCGTGCGTTTTTTGAAGCAAAAATATCAATGACTTTATTATAGTTTATGTCTGCTAAAAACTTACTCTCAATACTCAAATTGCTAACCCGATCAATCTTTTTTGGCTCATGGTAGATCGTAGATATGACTTTAACAACTTTAACTTTGAAAAGTTTCTTTCCGTGGATGCAACGATGACAGGTACGGTAAACAAAATCCTGTAAGCAACCAAGACATGTGGAGACATGCCCATTCTTTGTAAACTCTAAAATTTGTATGGATGTCCAAGGATTTCCACTCTTTGATGCCTCTTCCGAAAACATTCCCTGTAAAACATGTAACTCCATAAACAAATATTCCTTATCGATACCAGAATCATCACCATTTGTTAAAGCAAGTTCAAGATCCATACAACATTTTTTCAACTCATCGTCATGTAAAGTTACTAACTTCCGTCCGTCAAACAAGAAACGAAAAATAGATTCAAATTATTGCATTTGATCAAATCTAGTTCGTAGTTGAGAAAGAGCCATATCAACTAAAACAAGAAACTAATCAAGTTCTAAAACACTCTTGAGCAGATTGTTGTTCTCTTTCGGTATTTGGAATTTCATCAAAATGTTTTTTTCAAGAGAAAGAATGTTTGACATTAAATTCAGGGTCAACTCCAATATTATTTGCAATTTCTTTAGCCTCATTAATAGCACATGCAAACCCATTTTCTCTATATTTTTCAAAATATACAACTAATCATTTCAGATTTTCAATGGCAATATCAAGAAGCATATCTTTAGACTGTAATTCTTACTAACTAAATTAATTCTATACAAAACTTCATGCCAAATAACCAAACTTACAACAAAATCAAAACTTGAAAGCTCACCATTAACCAAAGAATCGGCATCCCTACACACTTTTCCATCCTCACTTACCTGAGCCAATTGTATTAAAGCATCTTTGATTTGGCCAACTTGAGTTTTGATAGCTTTAACACTTTCAATATGGCTTTCCTACCGAGTAGTAGATAAGGATTTCAAAGTCAAATAATCAATATGTTCTAACAAAATAGTCCATCTTTTTGTAGAATTAGAAAAGGCTCTAGGATTTATATCAAGTAATATTTTTTGCATACCTTGATGTTTTCCTTTTATGTTAGACCCATTGTCATACCCTTGTCCCCGCACACAATTTATATCCAAATCAAGTGATTTCAACACGTCTTGTAATGCATTTAGAAGTCCTAAACTAGATGTATCTTCTACAGCTAAAAACTCAAGAAAGAACTCTTCTACTTGAATAGGAGAACTAGACACATCAACGCATCTAATAATCAAAGTCATTTGTTCTTTGTGGCTTGCATCCATAGTACAATCAAGAATAACTGAAAAATATTTTGCCTTTTTAATCTATTTAATGATTGCACTCTATCGGATGCCAACATTTCAATCAACTCATTTTGAATTTTGTGGCTAAGATAATGATAATGAATTTTTTTGTCTTTGATTTGCTGAAAATGTTGTTTCATAACATGATCAAACTAAAAAATCATTTGAATTATGCCCAAAAAATTACCATTAGACTCTTCAAAAAGTTTTTCTTTGCTCCCACGAAAAAAGTATATTATACTTTGCTAGACATTTAACAGTAGCAATTATTCTAATCAAAACTTCTTTCCAATGGTCAGTATCTTTTTTTTATCAATTCTTGTAACTCTTAATCAAGAGTTTCATTCTTATTCAATGTCAATCGAAACTCGAACCAAATTCTTAAGTTAGTCATATGCTCAGGACTATTTTCATGAAGGTTTAATCTATGACCAAGATGTTTCCAATCATTTAATCCAACACTTGCTAATTGACTTTGTAACCAGCCATCTTTAAAAAGTTTGCAATAAAAACAAAAGACTTTATCAAGCTCTTTTGAATAAACTAGCCATTTGCTATCATGACAATCACCATTGCGTAACTTACGAACATAAAATTCATTCGAGAAGTGTCTACCTATATTATGTTTAGGAAAATTGATGCTAGTTTCCCTAATAGGACCTTTTTCGACAAGCAAGTCTTTCATTTTTGAATTTAACCTATCCCAAACTCTTGGATCAAATATATTCAAACCAATATCATAACAAAAAATTTCTTTTGTATCACAAACTTTTCATCACAAGTATTTCTGTTAGCCCCAAATCTGAACCAATGAAAGTATTGAAAATAACTAAGTCTTCATCTAAAGACTTTCAAGGGACATCAACAAGTCTGTCTCTGAAGTCAATTCAGAGTCAGTCTGAAGAAAGCAAGTCTGTCTCTGAAGTCAGTTCAGAGTCAGTCTGAAGAAAGTATGTCTGTCTCTGAAGTCAGTTCAGAGACAGTCTCTCAGAAAGACATCAGAGATCCCCTCATCAGAGATCCTACTTCAGAGCTCTGAAGATGTTCACTCTGAATTGATGACAAAGAAAAACAGATGACATGTCACCTTGTGATAAGATTTACTTTCTAGAGTAGGTCACTGTTCAAGCATGTCTTGATCTTACCTCTTAGGTAAGACACTGTTCAATATCTTGATCTTACCTCTTATGTAAGATACTGTTCAAGCCATGCTTCTATTTGTCAGATAAGTACACTGTTTACTTTATGGTCCTATAAATAGGACCATCACCTTATTGTTCAAAGTGAGCTTAAGAAGTCTTATAACTGATAATATAAGTTGAATATTTTATTCAAAGAATATCTTGTTTATCTATTTGCTTTATGAACTGTGATATTTGAATCTCTTTTGATATTAAACTATACTACTTCCGCTGTTATTACTCTTATTGTTTATATCATTATTGTGAGATTAAATCTGGGATCCAACAATTGGTATCAGAGCCTTCTTTGTTTTCTAAACAAAGTAAGATCGCATCTGCATACTCGGATAGATTTACATCTCATTGATTCTAACTTTCAATATCTGTGCATGTTCAAATAAACCTGGTTTATTAAAGAACACCATATGCTCAAGATTTGATAGTAAATCACTGTTCAATAAAAAAAAAGCATCTGTTCTTCAAATCTTCATCTTTTTCTTCAAAAATGGCAAACTCAAGCATAAGTGCCATTTATACAGCTGGGTCTTTAACAAAACCTCCTACACTTTTAAGGGATGAATATCCCCAATGGAAGATAAGGATATAAGGATGGTAAATTTCTTAGAAGGTATGGACAAGGATCTCTTTAGATCAGTGAACGTTGGACCTCACATTCCAATGGTGTTGGTTCCAAGAGTTCATGCAACAGCAGATACTGCTGAAAACCCTGCATATTATGAAAAGAAAACCACAAACTTCACTGATGAAGAAACTAATATGATGGATAATGACTCAAAAGCTGTTAGATTACTGATAATGGCCATTCCCAATGATATCTTTCAAGAACTTGATTCTTGTAAAACTGCAAAAGAAATATGGGATTAGTTGTTAAATCAACTTAAAGGAGGCCTACAAACCCAGAAAAATAGAAGAAATATATGCATCAATGAATATCATGATTTTCATGCTCTACCAGAAGAAATATTACACCAAACTTACTCAAGATCCAACATTCTTATCAACAAATGCAGAAAGTTTAGAGTGATAAGAACAAAAGAGGAAAACAACGTTCTTTTCTTGAAAAGCTTAAATGAAGAATGGTCACAACTGTCCATGTCTATACAAGCCAATCAAGATCTTGAGTCATGGTCATTAACTGACATTTATGGCACTCTTGTTGCACATGAAAAGGAAGTTATGAAGCAAAAATCAAAACTGTCTTTAGGTGGACCCCTTGCACTTGTTTCAAAACAAATTTCGAAAGAAAACAACTGTGAAGAGTCACAAAAAGGTTTGGAAACAAAAAGAAGATCCAAAAAGGTCCTAATGGCAGAAGAAAATCATTCAGATTCAGACTCAGAAGAAGATATCAATGCCTTCGCCAAATCTCTTGCATTAATCACTCATCAGTTTAACAAGAAATTTGGCAAGAAAGTATTTGAAGGAAGGAGAGAGAATGAAGAAAGAAGAAATCCTGAAAGAAGATTTCAACAAGATGGTGTCAGATTTCAACAAGAACCCAGATTCACTCCATATAGTGATCAAAAGGGTACAAACTTCAACAACAATGATGCAACTCAACAATCAAGACCTCAACAATCATTTCAACCAAGGTATCCACAGCCATAGAGATATTTCAAACCTCAAGAACAGAAGCCATAGACAAGTATTGCCACTCTTCCAACAAATCAAAATGATGGAAGATGTTTCAGATGTGGAAAAATAGGCCATTTCTCTGCAAACTGCAGAGGAAAACTTGTCAAAGATCAAGATTACTACAAGAACAAATACAAGTACAACGTAAAAGAAAGAGTTCTTGTAGCAGAAATGGAAGACTGACTATCAAACTCAACAAGTGACGGCGAGGAAGAACCTACCAATCTCTGTGGTATGGCTTTTTCAGATGGAAATCAAACTGATGGAGCATCAGAAGACAACTCTGAAAAGGTAAACTCTCTTTACACTTCTGACAGTGATCCTGAAATAGATGCTTTTAAATTAATTAATGAACTTCAAGATCTAGAGCAAAAGTTTCTTGAAGAGAAAAAGAAAAGAGAGCAAGTGACAAAAGAGCTCATCTTTTTCAAAAGAGAAAAGAATCTTCTGGAATCAGAAAAGAAAGAAATTTTTCTTGAAAAAACCAAACTTGAAGAAACTCACAAGCTAAAAGAAAAATCATTTTCAGAATAAATAAGAAAATTTGAGAAAGTTTTAAAAGGAAAAGAAGAAGAAGTAAAGAAATCTAAGTATGAAAGGCTCAATTCTATTGCCTTAACCAAATTTTTTCAAAAAGAAAGAGAAATCCTACATCAATCTCTAGATAGAAAAAATCTTCGAATCAAAAGCTATGTTAATGCACAAGGTGTTTTCGACAAAATAAAAACTCAAATGGACTCTCAAGGGCTAGGATTCAATGAGTTGAATTCATTCACTGGATTGGAGAAAACTTCACTTTCTTCCACTTTCCGTATGGGAAAAGGTCCAAAGCTTTGAAGGTCCATCTCTGAATAATTTCAAAAGAATGAAAACATCAGAGGGATCAAAAGCAAGAGCTCTAAATTTCAAAAATACTACATACTCTGAAGTAAAAAACTTTCAAGAATCTGTGTTACAAATAAAAGAAGAAACTTCAGAGGTACACTTCACAAAACCTCAGAGCTATGATCCCAAAGAAATTTTCAGAATTGATGCTTTCATCTCAAATGAATCAGAGACATCGGAACCAAGTACCTCTGATACAAGTACTTCTGAAAATGAATCTCAGAGTTCACTTAATCCGTATGCCCCTCTGTATTCACCAAAGTCAGATGAAAACATCAGAACTACATTTGAAGATGATGTTAAAAATATATGAAAAGAAAATGTCATGGAGGACTTAAAAAGAAAAGAAAGCATGAAACGGATCATTAAAGTCTCTAGAACAAAAGAAATTGAAAAACCAATAGAGGTAGCTATCTCTATTAAAACTAAGAGAGACTTTCTTGATTCTGATTCAGAATCTGATCAAGAGATTGATGAACATATTTTTTGTAAACCAGAGAACGTAATTCACAAAAAGATAGAAACTGTTGGGTCTGGTATTTTGAATGTTCCAATTACAATTTTGAAAACCAAAACCAGAATTCCAATAAGTCCTGATTTTGCAAATATGTGTTTACATGCAAAAACGTCTCTAGAACTTGAAAAAGAATTACAAGAAAAGGCAAGGAATAAAACAAACACTTCTAATTCTTACACCTATAAAACAATAAAATTCTCTCCTGAACAAAAAGGCAAATGGACAAAAATTAACCATATTGATCCTGTTTGTGCAGTAAGCAGCAAAGAAAAGAAGATGTTTTTGATCAAGAAAAAGCAACTTGAAAAGAAGACTGTCTTTCAAGCAAAAAGGAAAGAAGTAGTTAGGGATACATGTAATATTCCTAATGCTAGTTTCAAAAGAAATCAAAATGTAACAAATGCTTTTAAAAAAAGAAAAACTTTGCTCCTACTTCTTCTTGTTCTATTAATTGCAACTGCATTCATCTCTTGATCAAACTGAAAAATCATTTCAGAGGATCACATTGTCTTCTGAATCAATCTCTGAAAAATGTCTCAGAGACAAAATTTCAACAGAAGACAACAAACGGCAAGACATCAAAAGATGAAATGCCAAAAAGTCATACAAATCCACCAAAGTCTAACAAAAAAGGACCCATAATGAGATGTGTACCTAAGAAACAATAATTTGTCTTGCAGAATCAATCAATGCCAATCTGGTACCTAGATTCTGGATGTTCAAGGCATATGACTGGAAATAAGGAACTGCTATCCTCATTCAAAGCAAAATCTGGAGGAGCAGTTACTTTTGGAGACAATGTGCAAGGACAGATTAAAGGATATGGTGAGTTGTCAAGAGGAAATGTTTTAGTATCAAAGGTTGCTTATGTGGATGGATTAAAACACAATCGGATCAGCATAAGTCAACTTTGTGATCATGGTTTTGATGTGAAATTTCAAAGAAAATATTGTTCACTTCTCCACTCAGAATCAGGTCAAGAATTACTAAGAGCAGACATAAAAGGTAACCTCTACAGAATGAATTTTACCAAAATAACGACACTGATTCAGAGAAACTTTGTCTTGTATCTCTGAATAGTGAAGAAGTCTGGCTCTGGCATAAAAAGTTTTCACATCTAAACTTTTCCTCACTTGATAAATTAGTTAAACTTAATTTGGTTAAGGGATTACCATCTCTGAAGTTTAACAAAGATCATCTTTGTTCTGCTTGTGAGATGGGAAAAATGAAAAGATCTTCCCATAAAACCAAAAGTGAAAACAACTGTCCTAGACCTCTGCACATGCTACATGTGGACCTCTGTGGTCCTATCTCTGTACAGAGTCTAGCAGGTAAGAAATACATTCTAGTTCTAATTGATGAATTTTCCAGATTCACATGGATAGAATTCATCAGAGCCAAATCTGATGTACCTGATATTTTGATAAGATTGTTGAAAAGATTACAGGTTCTATTCAGCAGCAAAGTTCAGAAACTAAGAAGTGATAATGGAACAGAGTTCAAAAATGCCAAAATCAATTCATATCTATCAGAAGAAGGCATTACTCCTAACTTTTCTGCAGCAAGAACCCCTCAGCAAAATGGAGTAGTTGAAAGGAAGAACAGAACACTTGTTGAAGTTGCAAGGACAATGCTAGCTGGATCTGATCTTTCAACAAATTTTTGGGCAGAAGCAGTGGCATCAGCCTGCTTTACTCAGAATAGAGCTACAATTGTCAAGAGATTTCAGAAAACATCCTATGAACTCATTAACAATAGGAAACCTAATGTTAAATATTTTCATGTTTTTGGATGCAGGTGTTACATTCTGAACGATAGAGAATCTCTTGGAAAGTTTGACAAGAAAGCTGATGACGGCAAATTCATTGGATATTCATTAGCCTCAAAAGCTTTCAGAGTGTTCAATCTTAGAACAAGGACCATCAAAGAGAGCATCAATATCACTTTTGATGACAATAAAAGCTCTTAACAACAAGAAAGTCTCTCAACACCTATCTCTGAATCATCAAGAGAATCTGAATTAAACAGAATATTTGAAGATTTCTTTGATGAAGATATCCCAGAAGTAAACTTCAGAGATAGACCAAGAGAAAATTCAGAAGGACCCCAAGAAACAGGTACAACCCTTTCTGGACCCTCTGAATTAACACCTTCTGTTTCACCAAATTCAGATCAACAAAGTGAATCAGAAGAAGCTGAAGATCAAAAAGAGAATGATCAAGGAGTGTCTGAAGTAACTCCAGAAACAAATAGTGAAGAAATTCAAGAATCTGCTTCACCATCTCGGGAAACAACTTCAGAGCCTCTGAACAGCACAACAGAGATGTCACCAACTGTCATCTCTGAAGCTCAAACTCCACCCCAAATCTTTGCTCCAATCTCAAGATGGACAAAAGATCATCCAATTGATCAAATCATTGGATCCTCATCAGAAGGAGTTAAAACAAGATCTGCAACAATCAATGAATGCTTCTACGTAAACTTTTTGAGCATTATTGAACCAAAGAAGGTAAAAGAAGCTCTTGAAGATCCTCATTGGATTTTTGCAATGCAGGATGAACTTCAAGAGTTTATAAGAAACAAAGTCTGGACCCTAGTTCCCCTTCCCAAAGGAAAATTTGCAATTGGAACAAAATGGGTTTTCAGAAACAAAAAGGATGAGGATGGAATTATAATCAGGAACAAAGTCAGGTTGGTTGCTAAAGGATATTGCCAAGAAAAAGGTATTGATTATGATGAAACCTTTGCACCTGTAGCTAGGCTAGAAGCAATCAGAATCTTCTTAGCCTATGTTGCACACAAAGGATTCAAAGTTTATCAGATGGATGTTAAATCTGCCTTTCTACATGGTAAATTAAATGAAGAAGTTTATGTCCAACAACCACCTGGATTTGAAAGTACAGAGTTTCCTAATCATGTTTGTTATTTGGATAAGGCTCTGTATGGACTTAAACAAGCTCCAAGAGCTTGGTATGCAACTATGTCCACTTTTCTGATTAAAAATGGATTTGACAAAGGCACAACTGATACAACATTATTCATCAAAAGGTACAGAAATAAGATGCTATTAGTACAAATTTATGTTGATGACATTATATTTGGCTCTACAAATCAAAAGTATTATGACAAGTTTTCAGAGTTGATGAAGAGTGAATTTGAGATGAGCCTCGTGGGAGAATTAACTTTCTTTCTGGGCTTACAAGTAAAACAAACTTCAGAAGGCACTTTCATAAGTCAAACTAAATATGTCTCTGAAATTTTGAAAAAGTACAAACTCAATGATTCAACTACTATGAAAACGCCTCTTGCCACTCTGATCCTTTAGGACAATCTGTGGATATAAAAACCTACAGAGGCATGATAGGTTCAATATTATACTTAACTGCAAGTAGGCCTGACATAATGTTTGCAACATGTCTTTGTGCTAGATATCAAGCAAATCCAAAAGAATCTCATTTATCTGCTGTCAAAAGAATTTTCAGATACCTAAGAGGGTCACCATCTTTAGGCCTCTGGTATCCAAAACTTTCTAGTTTTGATCTAACAGCTTACACTGATGCAGATCATGCAGGATGTAAGCTTGACAGAAAAAGTACCTCTGGGTGCTGTCAGTTACTGGCAATAACCTGGTAAGTTGGTCATCCAAGAAACAAAACTGTGTTTCAACTTCAACTGCAGAGGCAGAGGCAGAATATGTTGCTGTTGCTAGTTGTTGCTCTCAAGTAATATGGATGAAAACTCAGCTCAGAGATTATGGCCAACAATATGAAAGAATACCCATTCTGTGTGATTCAAAAAGTGTCATAGCCATCTCTGCCAATCCAGTACAGCATTCAAAGACAAAGCACATTGATGTAAGGTATCATTTCTTAAAAGATCATGTTGAAAGGGGAACAATAGAAATGTATTTTGTACCAACTGATCTCCAACTTGCTGATATTTTCACAAAAGCTTTAGATGAACGAAGGTTCAATTTTTTAATTAGCAAGTTAGGAATGTTGAATATGTCTACCTAACAAGGAAGAAACTCAGAGTCTCTTGATCAAATAATCAGAGCCTCTGAACCAAGTAGCATATTTCAATATCAGTCTCTGAATGTTCTCCAAACACAACAAAAGGGAGAAAAATAAAAAAGTTGTTCTTTTGTCAAGGGGGAGAAAAAGAACTTTTTCAGACGACAAAATTCAGTTAATCTGAATTTCATCTCAGAGTCTCTGAAATTGAGAAAAAGAACTTTTCAGAAGACAACTCAGAGTCTCTGAATTTCATCTCAGATTCACTGAATTTTGTCTCAAAAGAAATTTTCAAATGTCAACTCAGAATCTCTGAATTGTCTCTGAATCAAATTAATTTTTTCTCAGAGTTTCTGAAAATGGTCTCTGAAGTCTACTCAGAGTCTCTGAAATTAATCTCAGAGTCTCTGAAATTGAGGATTTTTTTCACAAATCATCTGTCAAGGGGGAGTCAACAACTTTCAGACCAAGACATTCCTCAAACAATAACCTTTTAATAAATAAGCAATTTTTGATATCATTTGAAATTAAAATTTCAGTTTAACTGAACCTTATTATTTCAAGTAATATCTTAAATTACTTCTTAAGGCGAAAGGTTTGTGTAGTCAGCACAAAGAAGATATTCAATTTTTTATTGAAAAATGGCGCCCCTTTCCTATTTTCTTGGAACCTACATTCGTAGGTACAACAATTTTCAAGGCCACGTGTCACAAAAAGGAATGAGTGAAAGGCCAAACGGCTTTATCCAAAAGGTCAAATCACTGCCGTTTCACCTTATGTACTCGAGTGTATCTTTTTCTAAATTTTGATACAAAACCAATTTAAGATCCGGATATTCATTTTTACAAATTACTCTCGAGCACAATCTCTCTTTCTCTCCAAAAAGAATTTGAACTTCATCTTCTTCACTTGAACTCAAAAATGGCGTCTTCAAATGAATGGTGCAAGCTTTTTCCCAAATCTGGTGAACCTTCAAGATTGTATCGTTTTCCAATCAAAGACAACAATCATATGATTCAGCTTGATTCTCCCAAATTTGAGGAACAATACGGAATAATCTGCGAGTTCTTCTCCAATTGTGAACTGACTCAAGCCCTAACTGCTTTTACCAATGAATGTCTACTCTCGTTTGTTCAAGAATGGTATTCTTCAAGTCACTACAGCGATGCACATAACGGAATAATCGGCGAGTTCGACATATCTCAAGTCGTAAAATGTCGAATACTCATCAATCCTACTGTTCTAAGAGAAGTTCTCCCACTCCTAACAGCTGAGGAACTTCAAATCACGCGTTTTGAAAAACGCCCAACTTTTGAAACCCTACTACAGTTTATTCGAATGCTAGGTTACAACACTGAAATCACCAGATTGAGCAACTTCCGACGACAACACCTACCACCAATCTGGAAATTCATGTTCTCTGTCCTAAACAGAACTCTCACCTGCAAACTGGGGAGCATGGATCAAGCAACACCAGAAATACTGTCAATCATGTATGCCCTATTCTTCAATCGCAACTTGGACATGGCCTGAATAATCTTTGATATGATTCTGACATCAATAGAAAAGAAGAACAAATGCTTGGCAAAGGACCCTGAACAAACGACTCAATCATCCAAAGTTCCTTCAATAACATTCCCAAGATTTCTGTCTCTAATCATCCATGTTGCGATCGAGAAGCTTCATATTTTGATTGCCCCTGAACAACCCAAAACTCCTTTCTACATAATGAACAGCTTCAAACCGACGATTCTATCTGAAGGCTATCCAGAAGCAAGGAGGATCCCTCACCACATGCTGAATCAGGTAAATCCTCAATCTGTAGCCTTAGCTTCTTATCTCAGTGTTGCCCAAGGACTAGAACCAGTTCTGGGAACCCCAACACACTTAGGTCCTGAACCTGGAATGGAGAGTAAGAGTATCTCGGCTTCAGAGGGATCTGAGGACCCTGAAGTACAGAGCTCTCACAAGAGTGAACCAGAGGGTACTCTTGCTAGAGAAACCGAAGTTGAGAGAGATGACAGAGCACTTGAAAGGGCTGTCAATGAGGAAGTAAGGGAAGAAACCTCATCTGCTAGTGTAGAGGATAGCTCAACTAGCTCTGAGGAAAGTGAGGATGAATCTTCAGAGACTAGCTCTGAAGATTCTCAGAGGGAAGAGAGCAAGTCTTCTAAGGACTTGGAGAAACCTGAGAGTTCTTCCCCTTCCATACAAAAAGATGCCTCAAGGCACATATATTTTAGGACACCAACCCCATCTCCCAGTGCAACCACACAATCTAACCTACCTGATCCAGAGGTAATGGTTATTGAATCAGAGGTGCACACCTCGAAACCAAACCAGCCAGCCACTTCAGAGGTACCTTTTTCCACCTCTGAAGTTCACTTAACTGAGGAAACTCAGATTTTGGATAAGTCCTCTTCACAGGACTTAGCCAATACTTTAAGTACTCAGTTGCCTCAGAGTACATCCGGAAATCCTACACATAATGATGCCTCTGTGGCTCATCTTTCACCCTTTAGGATATCCAGAAGTAGTTGTCCAACTCAGGGACAATGGCTTGACCTACAAGCACAAGGATTGACTTGCCTGGATCGCAAGCTCAACTCCCACATTCACTTCCAGTCCTCTGAATCTGAGGAGGAGGACTTGGATGAGAACAGAACACTCAGAGATGATTCTCCGGAACATCAAGGATTGAGTGGAAGTCCTTCCAGAGACAACATCAAAACAGCTCTGAACGAAGGCTCCTCTGAACTCGAGGAAAAATTGGCTACATGTGTTGTAACCAATGTACCCCTCTCTGAACTTCTCACAAAATCTGAGTTCCAGAGATTCTGTGAAGAAGTCAGAGGATCCTTGAATGAGCATAACTTTCAGAGAATTGACGGTTCAGAGACCTCTACTCTTCGCTCTGAAAACACAAACCTCAGAGCAGAGGTTTCCACTCTGAAGACCCAACTTTTGGACTCCTCAAACAGAATCCAAGAGTTGGAACAAGAACTGTTCAGACAGAAGGCTCAATCATCTCTGGAGATAGCCAATCTTAAAGCTCAGAATACATCTCTTCAAAGTCAAGCATCTACAACCATCGATGTCCAGAAGGCTCTACAAGAACTAAGGAACGAGGTAGTAGCCACCAGATCATCTTCACTCTCAACAGATCAAATGGCCTCTATCTCTGACCTCATCAAAACTACAATTCAAGCCTCTGTACCAGAAGTCACCACACCATCAGCAACACCACAGCCGCCACCTCGAACTTCTGAAGACCTCATCACTAAAAGTGATCTGCCTCTTTCAAATCCGCAATAATGAGCAGAATGCTGACTTGTTCTTCCAAGATCTCTACAATTGCTCAGAAGCAGGTCAAAGCTACTCTGGAACTTCATAACTACAAATCAGAGGACCAGATTGCTGAAATCAGAACTGTTGCTTCAGAGGCAATCGAATCCATTCGGAAGACACTTCTGGATCCCAAAGGAAAAGGAATCGCTGAACCAAGCTCTCCCAAATACAAACGCAAGTTTTCTGGTGGGACTTGTAGCGATGCAGTGAAGAAAGCCAGATTTGATGATTCTGAGGATTCTGATGATGATAAGCACTCTGAATCACAAGATAGGGAGATCAGAGATACAACCGCGCACACCTTTAAAGCTGCTCCCTCTGCACCAGTTCAAGAGAAGGAACCAGAGAGGAACACCACCTCTTCTGATGAAAACCGAACTTTGCAATCATTCACAGCACCGGTAATACTTTTCGCCTCATCAACACCAGGTGTTCCTATCACTCCAGTTACCGATGCAACTCCAGAGAAAATTGGAGCTCTGGAAGAAGAAGAAGAACAACTTGTAGACTTCTCTACATCCTCTGAAGATGCATTCTCATCACCCGAAAGACAACCAATGGTGATGAGAGATGCTTTTGACTCAGAGTCTGAGAAAGAACAGAAAGATTCTGACAGAAAGGAAGAAGCTGCTGGAGAAGAGATCGAAGTAATTGATGTCGAAGAGCATGTTTTCAAAAACGCTCAACCTCATCATATCTCAACATCTTCATAATTAAGAGAATCTCTAGAGATAGATGGATATATCTCTGAACAACCTTCAAAGATAACTCAGTCACAGATCAAGGACAAAGAAACCATGGTTGTTGATGAACAGGCTCCTCAAAAGAATCTTGTTCAGAAAACAAGCATCGGTTTACCAGCCAAGGTCTTCACTCATCCTTCCACATTCTTAGAATCCACTCCTGAAGCATCGATAGAATATCACTTTCAGCATATATACTGTGAGTTCAATTTGGAAGACACTCAAGTAATTCCTCTGAATCCAAGAATCAGAGAGGATATGCCAGACTACGAACGAAGATTCATACAGTCAAAGACATCACCAAGAAAGGCGGTTCTCAATGATGCTCCAATAATAAAAGTTGAGAAAATCACTGAAAAGACATTCGCCTTCAACAAAATCATATATAGGCATTATGTGGTGACTCGATCTAATCAGAAGATTTACGAGTTCAATGATAATGATCTCGTAAATCTAAATCCTTATGATCTCACTCATCTCTATGCCTACTGCTCTGCAAGATACGATTCAGGAAGAAGGGAGATAAGAATGGGCATGGTTGAAGTAAGACGGGCAATGAAAGCTTACATCAAACACAGAGCCAAACGAGACTTTCAGATAGCTCTAAACTTGGGTGAAGAAAAGCTCCAAGTGACTGAACCAGAGGAAACCATCGAAAACCTGGACAAACAGAAGACTGGATCAATCATTGAAGAACCTCTGGGTTTTGTCTACAGAGTGAACCAAGAGAAGAAAATTTTTCTAGCTTCGCAAGTAGCGAAGTATTCTGATGAAACCTTGAAAGGCGTACAAAAGATGATCCATGTAAAGCAAGAACGGCACATAGCAGACCTACTGGCGAAACTAGACTTGGAAATTGGCTCAATGATTAACTTCAGAGAGCTAATCATGAAGTTTCATAGGATATGTTCTAGTGATAGGTTCTGAATTTTTTTTGAATATTATTCTCTTGTAATTCCAAATTCCTATGAGAAGTAATATTTAAAGAGGATGACTTTCTCCTCTTCGCTTTCTAGTTAAATGTTCTATGTGTTCTTTATTTATTTTCAGTACTTAGGGGGAGACTGTTAGCCCCAAATCTGAACCAATGAAAGTATTGAAAATAACTAAGTCTTCATCTAAAGACTTTCAAGGGACATCAACAAGTCTGTCTCTGAAGTCAATTCAGAGTCAGTCTGAAGAAAGCAAGTCTGTCTCTGAAGTCAATTCAGAGTCAGTCTGAAGAAAGCAAGTCTGTCTCTGAAGTTAGTTCAGAGTCAGTCTGAAGAAAGTATGTATGTCTCTGAAGTCAGTTCAGAGATAGTCTCTCAGAAAGACATCAGAGAGCCCCTCATCAGAGATCCTACTTCAGAGCTCTGAAGATGTTCACTCTGAATTGATGACAAAGAAAAACAGATGACACGTCACCTTGTGATAAGATTTACTTTCTAGAGTAGGTCACTGTTCAAGCATGTCTTGATCTTACCTCTTAGGTAAGACACTGTTCAATATCTTGATCTTACCTCTTATGTAAGATACTGTTCAAGCCATGCTTCTATTTGTCAGATAAGTACATTGTTTACTTTATGGTCCTATAAATAGGACCATCACCTTATTGTTCAAAGTGAGCTTAAGAAGTCTTAAAACTGATAATATAAGTTGAATATTTTATTCAAAGAATATCTTGTTTATCTATTTGCTTTATGAACTGTGATATTTGAATCTCCTTTGATATTAAACTATATTGTTTCCGCTGTTATTACTCTTATTGTTTATATCATTGTTGTGAGATTAAATCTAGGATCCAACAATTTCCTTCACAAGCATTTGCATCACAAGTATTTTCATCACAAGCATTCGTATCACAAGTATTTTCATCACAAACATTTGCAACACAAACATTTTCATCACAAGCATTTTCATCAACTATGTTATCGTTATGATCACAAGCATTTGGTTGTTCATAACTCTAATTTTTTAGAGTTATTTGTTACTATTTTTATAGGTTCTATTCTACTTTTTACAAACTTTGCTTCTATCCCCTTCACTTGGTCCCTAATATTTGCAATGTGTGATAAGAATACCAAACTGCTCAATTTTATACGAATTGGTGATATTGATTCGATTTGTGGGCACATGTGTGCCCACTGTGGTCCCCCGAATTTTTACCCAGTGGGTAATAAAAGGTTGGCATTGGCTGGCTGGATATAGCTGCATTTTACGGAAATAGTGTCCATACAATTGTTGGGGCAATCATTGCCTTTGGATGCTCAAGATATTCAAGTATAAATACAAGCCCTTGGATGAGCATTAAAGACACACCATCAACTTCTCACCCATTTCCATCATCAACATTCATCCAACATCTCCATCAACAATACTTCCATCACTCTCTCCTCTTTCAAGACTAAAACACTTAAAGTAAGTGTTTTGGGCTTGAAGTGTGTGATTTTATTATTGTATCTAATTTCCGTCTTTTAAGTTCCATCTTTTTTTCTTGTATTTACTTTTCGTACTTACTTTCTCGCATTTAATTTCTGTACTTTCCATTTACGTTTGTAGTTTACATTTACTAATGCAAGTAGTTAACGAATATTTCTTTCTTTACATAATGTCTTTTATTATTACAAGCTAAGCACCCTCTTGGGTGTGGGTGTGAGCCAACTTGAGACTAGTATGCAACATTTGGGTTTGACCATCGTTACTAGCTCTTAAGCTTGGTCACTTGAGTCGGGACTTCAACTCAACACGGATAAATTGATCTCTTTGAAGTGTTAATATTAAATCTTGACCTTGAGAGGGGTGGATTCGAAATATGGCTTAAGTGATGCACAAAGATTTGATAGAATCTTTGATAATAACATAGAGATACGAGTTTTGTACGATTTACTAAGATTCAAACGTCGGTCGAGATGTATATCACGAAGAGATTTAGGTATAAATCTCCATATTGGTAGAACTTGATTCTTTTATCAACTTAGTTAAATCGGCAAGATTAAGAGTCGGTAAAAATGGATGCTTTTTGAACACTTTGTAGGACCGGTCTATAAAAATCCACTTTCGAGATATCGGGCGTTTTATAGACACTCCGTACTATAAAGTGTTTAACTATTTTGTTACTACGTTTCTCTCAAGGAAAGCTTACACCCATACCCAATCTTTAATTTTAAAGTACATTCATCTTTTCTAGCATTAATCCACCCACAAAAGGATAATTTTTCTCACACTCGAAACTTGTGCAAGAAATTCATAAAAGTCGGTAATTCTCAGTAGTTTAGTCCATGTGGTAACGATACTCGGTATTTTTACCATTTTAATACTTATAGAGATCTCAATGTTGGTATATACTTGTGCCCACAGTCAGAAGCAGTGTGCCCACATTTCTGGATACACGATAATTAGCTACCCGTTGTCTAACAATAAACTTATTTAATGAACCCTGCATAGATTGAGCAACTTTTCTTGTCTTTTTTTTCGTTTTCTATTTTGAGCACCCTAGGGTTGTGATCGAGGATACATATCTTAAACAACCAAACAAGTGATACAATATAGAGTAATAGAGATTAGAAGGATAACACTTGATTTAGTCGTGTGGTTCGTGAAATCCCCAAACTTGTTGAAACTTAGAAGTTGAATGAACCTAGTTTATGCAACCATTAACAAATAACAACCATCAGAAAATATCAACAAAACAACAATTTAAAGATAACACTAATCTAAACTAAACAAATAAGTGAATTTAGAAATCAAATCAAAGTTTAGAAATTAGATTTAAATGTTTACCACAATAACACAAATCAAACTTTTGAAATCGAGACGAGAGACAGAGAGATGAGAGTTCAGACTTCTCCCTTCTGAAATCGGAGTTCATTCACAGAATCACGGTGGCAATCGAAGAAGTGATAGAATCGAAGAAGAGAACGAGAGTCCAGAGGGCAGAGGCGAGAGGACGACTTGCAAGAGCGATAGGTTGTGACTTATGAGAGTGATAGTAGGTCGATACGTCTATTGCATTCTCATTATTGAAGCAGGCCACATATTTAGGCTTAAAAACTAACGGTAATTTTTTTCAGACCTAAAAATGAAGCTACCTATATAAAAGTAGGCTTGAGAAACTGATGCCCATGGGTTGTGTGATGCACTGGGCCGCCACCCCTCTGGCCTATAGCTAGGGCCGACCCTGGTCTTCATGTCACTTTTGTGAAGTTGTTATGGTATGGTTTCCAACGATGTGGTTTATGATCTCATAATGCATTTAATGTAGGCCATTTACATTAAAGTGTGGTTTTAAGGTCTAGATGTTTTATCTTACTATTTCTTTGACTTTCTGTCCTAATCTACAAATTCACATTGTGACAGTCCTTTTTTATGTTGTTAATAGTAGTGCCATAACGGTGCAATAGTGGTGAAATAGTGGTTCACAAATCTGGATGGAATTGTGGTGCGATTTTACCGTTAAATGACCGTTTTTTACACAAAATAGTGGCCCGCATAACTGCTATTTGTGGTTGGGCTCTTATTATTATTTTTTTTGTCTATTCATATTATATTGGACTTATTAAAATGATTTGAGCTTTTATTTTGAACTTGTACTTGCTTTTATAATGATTCAAATCTTTTGATCCATCTATTTATCTTTACCGATCAATGATTATAAAATTTAGATTTTCAACAGCATTTGTATTCAACTCCTAATGCCTTTAACCATCATTCTTAGTCGATTAGGAATTTCTATTTTTGGGACTATTAGTGAATTTCTTTTTTATATTGATTACACATAATATGTTCAGTTATATATATATATATAGGGTTGGTTTCAATTGAAAACCAAATTTCATTGGAAACTTTGGAAACCAAATTTCAATCATTGATCTTTTTAATCAATGGTTAAGATTCAGTTGAATTATATATGGTAATAAATTAATTAATTTATTAATAAAAGATAATAATAATATGTCAAAAGGGTAAATGTGTATTTTTCTTTTATGTTTCAAATTTGACAACAAAGATAAAATATGGTAATAAATTAATTAATTTATTAATAAAAGATAATAATTATATATGGTAATAAATTAATTAATTTATTAATAAAAGATAATAACAATATATCAAGACTACCTTTTTATTACTTGTTCATCAATATGCAGTATGTAAAAACCTAATTAAGTTTCATTACCATTATTGTTTCATTATCTTTTCATTATGTTTCACTATATCAAATATGTTTCACTATATCAAATTTGTTTCATCAGGTTTCACTATATTAATATTTTGTTTCACTATACCGGGTTTCACTATATTAATATTTTGTTTCATTACCTTTCCATTATGTTTCATTATATCAAATTTGTTTCATCAAGTTTCACTATATTAACATTTTATGTTTCATCAGGTTTCACTATATTAATATTTTGTTTCACTATATCAAATCCAATATGTTTCACTATATTAATATTTTGTGTCTGGAGGTAATTTCATATGAATACTTGAAAATTTAAATATTTATTTTTTATATTAATATTTTAATCAATCAATGATTCATCTGAATCAAAAATAGAGGATCCATATGATTAAAATTTGTTTTCTTAAATTAAATATCTCATTTTTACATTAATAAATGACTAACATTACCATATATAAAATAAATTAAAAATAAATAATTATTAATATAATAATAATAACAAGTACCATATATATTATGAAATTATGTAAAAGACTAAAATAACCTTATCAATTAAAAAAAATTAAAAAAAATTAAAAAAAAAATTCAATGATTGGTTGATTTCGGTTTCCAAAGTTTCCAATTGATACTGGTTTCCAATTGATCCCTCCCCTATATATATATATATATATATATATATATACAACTCTAAATATTTATATGAATTGTTATACTCTTGCTCTACTAACGTGATATGTCAATAACGGTTGATTCAAATTACAATATTGATCATGATTTGGTATTTTGACCATTATAACAGCATAGGTCCTTTTTTGCATTGAAGCTAATAAAACAAAACTTACTTAACTGTTGGACAAGAAACTTAATTAGACCCAACAAGAACAAAATCAAATCACAGTTCACATCGCCCGCCCTAAACAAATAGGAGGTGTGGGCCAAAGATCGCACATAAACCGTCTGGTCACACGGCAGAAAAAGGCTTGGCTTTGTTTCATAGAAGAAAAGAACTGAAGGTGTTGGAAATAGGCTTTGATCGGCTATTGATTGGTTGTCAACTCAGCTTTCAATGTTTCAACTTTTAACTTGCTTCAATTGTTTTTACGATGCTTCAAGCATTTGTACGATATAAAATATATTTATAAGAAAAATATATTTTAAAATTTTTTTATATATAACATTTTATGTCATTGTCACATCAGCATAATAACAGCCCTATCATTTGTCATAAACAAGTTACCAAAGTACCAAAATGATTGAAATATTACATCTAAAATACTAAAATGAAAGTTTTGAAAGTACGTTGTCCAAAATAGGAATCAACCTACAATACATTACATTTTTCATGCAATTTGCCCTTCATTAAATGTGTATTTTCAAACTACTCTTCCATAATATTTTCGTAATTTCTTGTATGGTTTATAAATAAATATTTGAAAATTATAATACTAGTAAAATTATTTTGATTACCATTTATTATTAAAAAATAATTATAATATTATTATTAAATAATAATAAACCATTAATTAACCGAATGAGGTTATTTGTCTTCTAACAAAATTATGAGATAATGAAATTGTATTCCATAAACTATGTGAAGGAATGATGAAGTTGAATTAAGCCGACAAAATTTAGTCAATCGAGTCTATCATTCCAATGACATCAGATTATGCTGTAGCAAACAGGAAGGGACCCAGAAATTTTTTCATACGATAGTATTATATAATATAAACAAAAAATAATTATAAAAAACAAGGTTTTTATCGACGTCCAATATTGTCTTATGTGTTTTTGTCCTAATTCTACCATTTCGAGAGATTTTTAAAGTTTTTTCTTGATTTCGACGGAATTTTAAGTTTATTTTTTTCAATTTTTTTGGTTGATTTCTTGTTTTCTTCGGTTTTTTGATTGATTTCAAAAGTTTTTTTTGTTTCTTTGGTTGATTACGAGAACGGTTGCACATTCTTGAAGTTTCCAAAATAATACGGTAGCACCTTCCAAAACGATACGGTTGCACCTTTCAGACTACCCACAATGGTGATATTGGTCAAACCAATCCAATCTCAATTAGCTAGAAGACAAAATTAATAAATAAAAAGAAAAAAATATAAATTACCCTCGATTCAAATTGTGCAATCTAGATCACAATCCAACTTGGATCGTATATTTTTCTCTTTTTTTTAATCAAAGTATATTGACACTTGTCATTAGCTCATTGGTTGATTATATATATATATATATATATATATATATATATATATATATTTTAGATAAACCTTATCATATTAAAAAGATTAGTTTAAGAAAAAAATAAAAAATATACCAAAATTCATATTTTTCAATTCCCTACAAATAGAGACCAATATTGACATATTTTTATCACACCAATCTTTTTATAACTTGTTTTAATTATTTTCAATTATAAGTTTTTTTAATTAATATTATGATTTAAAGTATCAAATAGTTTAAAAACTCTATTTTTTATATGCAAAAACAAAAAGAAAAAAAAATGATAGATATGATAAAATATTAAAAATTAATATATTTTAAAGAATATTTGAGATTGGATTGAATAACTGATAAAGGTTAAAAAAATATGAGATTGGATTGAATTAGAGATTGGATAGGTGAAAGAGAGAGATTAATTTTTTGATAAAGATTGGATTGAATTGGATTGTAGATGTGGGTAGTCTCACGAACCTAAATTTTTTTACCCTTCGCCGGAGAAATAATACAGTGGCACGTGGCACCATAACCACCATACTAGGTCCGTCCTTGGTAGCAAACGCCGCCTTAGAGCTTTACATTGTGGGTAAAGTATGAAAGAACCAAAAAACAAAGATCTATATATTCATGCAATGTAATAATGAGAGTCGTCGCACTTGCATCCGTCATACAAACAAAATTCGATATCTATAACGAACCATAACCATTGTGTGTGTTCATTCCATTTGTTGATCAAATGCAAATGATGTGTGTTTGGTCATTTTCTGGAAACCTTGTGGCTTTTGAAAAAGCGTTTTTTTTTTTAATTTTCTTTTTACGTCATTATATTCTAATCGAGTTTATCAAAAAGTAGGCGATAAAATGAATTAGATAAAACTAGTAACGTGTCTTGATGGACAGAGGGTCGGTACGTAGAATTTTGGGATTTAATTTTGTTCAAATTTGTTGATTCCATTTTTCTTCATTCGTAATCGTAGCTCCTACCAGTAAATTAACTTACCCGTGGTCCAGCAACTCATCATGAATCAAGAATCAAGAATCAATAGTTTCTCCTCAAGCTTTGCAATCCGAGCCTGGAATGAAATACTAATGTTATGTTCATAATCATAAACTTAGGGGCTGTTTATCAGATGTTGAATGATTAAGTGAATTACCAATGGACATTTCCAAGGGCTATGCATTGTCAAATGGCCAATCCAGACCCATTAGTACTAATGTATGTGTTCTTTTTCAATCCATTATGTGGCATACCTCAAATAACTTTCTACCCATCATCATATATAATCATGCTGCAAAAGTTTTAGGGACCGTTTATCAAATTCTTCTAACTGGTAAGCACCTACTGGCAAGAGATTAACCTTCATTTACCTTATCGTGTGACATTCTTGGCCATGAAAATGGATTGTTGGTAATCATTTTAAACTCGGTAAGTGTTTACCGGGTAAGAGTCGTTTTCCACACTTGCCGGGTAAGATTCTCGGTCTTTCCGTTGTCTCTTACCGGGTAAGCTTCTTGGTCATTGTCATGCTCAATCAATAAGGTAAATGATATTGGTAAGTGCTTACCCGGTAAACGTCTAGTAAACGGCCCCTTAGTTTCTTTTCATTCATTCACGGGAACAACTACTCTACTTTTTGAGGTAGAGGTCATGTTTGTGTACATCTTACCCCTTCCAGACACCACCTCCGGGTGGGATATACCGGCCTCGTTTGGTTTGGTTTTACTTTTTGAGTATGTTTAGATGGTGTGAGTAAATGAAGATGTGAATGTGATTGTGGGTCTCATTCACATGATATGAGGAGAAATTAAGATAAAATGGTGAAAATGTATAGTTGTTTGTTGCTCTTGAAACTTCATTAACAAAACATGATAGCAACAAAGCATTTTTTATTACCTTGAATGATTTGGACCGACGTATAGAAGGATCCAACTCTAAAGCCATTGAATATGAATCCCCAGCTGCCTCAAATTGTTCCATACCCATTAAAGCATCACCCTTACATATGTAAGCCTATGCATTCAAAGTTTGAATCCATCAAACATCAAAAACAATAAATCAAACGAAACCAGACCAGCATATCCCACTCGAAGATGGGAAGTAAAGCAGTTGTTTATGTCAAGACCCTGGGCTAGCGAAAAGTGTGTAAAAGAGAGAAATACAGATATGCTAAATTTTGAAAAGCTAGATACGAGTAAACAATAGCAACAAAAATAGGAAGAGAGAAAGAGAGAGATGATAAATTATGAGAAACTAGATGTAAGTTTTATATATGCCCACAACACATGTCACACAATTATCCTGTCAAGGAGTACGTAAACCTATAGGGTCACACACAAAGAATACATATGCTTCAATATGATTATTGGATCATCAGGATCCCGAACAAGATCATGTTGATTATTGATGGTTATTCTAGTAGAATAAATAAAGTATGTGTTGAAAATGTAAATATGATAATTACAGGGTTGTATATGTAAATGAATTTACATATAATTTTATTATGATTAATAAAATGGGCCTTTATTGGATAGGCCTGTTAGGCCCAGCCCATGGTTAAAAAAAGTAAGGTATATCCTTAACTCTAAAGGCCATCTATAAATAAGATGATAATTCAAAGCCTAAATTAAGTAATCCTTTTGGATTTTAGAGGTTGTGAACCATTATTCTTTTCTTAATATATATAAACATGGAAGAAGTATACTTCCTTCTTATGTTGAAACTCAAATATCAAAATTTAATGAGAATGAATTACATTGTAGTTATTTAATTTTTAGAAATATAATTCCTCTATCTCATTAAAATTGTAACAGTTAAAAGAACTTGGAGGCCGTTTACCAAATGCTTATCGGGTAAGCGCTTATCGGCAAGAGTTACCACCCTCGCTTACGTTATCGCTTACCTTATCGGGTAACATTTGTGGCCATCAAAATGGATTGTTGGTAATCGTCTTTTACCCGGTAACCACTTACTGGGTAAGAGTCTTTTCCCTCACTTACCGGGTAAGATTCTCGGTCCTTGTTATGCATCTTACTGTGTAGGACTCTCAGTCATCGCCATGTTCACTCTGTAAGAGGGAAGTGACACCCGATAAGCGCTTACCCAACAAACGTTTGGTAAACAGTCCCTCAGTTTTATAGAAGTATTTTCCTATTAGTTAAATATTTTAAATATCCTCCACTCTAGTGGACCAAAATCAATAGCATCAAAAAGTTAAAAGATGATAATAGTCTTAAGGCAATTACAGGTTGGAAGTTTTGCCAAAAAGGGAAACGTTCAATGACGCATTAAAATGGAAATTGTTGCAAATTTCATCAAAAATCCAAGAACAGAAATTACTGCAAATTTCATGTGATGAATCAAGAACAATTTTCACTAACAATTTTTCTTTATTACTTTCTCAAATTGCAAATTTCATGTGATGAATCAAGAACAATTTTCACTAACAATTTTTCTTTATTACTTTCTCAAATTGCTCCACCATAACTTGTGTAATAACAAGCCATGGGTCTTCATGGAAGCAAACACTATCCTTTGGATTAGAGGTCAGATATGCATACATCTAACCCCCTAGACCCCACCTCGGAGTGGAACATACTGGGTTTGTTTGGTTTGGTTTAGAAGACTACGAGCAATCTAGTTAATCAAGGATTGTTCTCGCAGGATTGCATAATTCACATTCAATGCTCTCTTATATAAAAAAATCAAGCTTCACGTATATTAGGTTGATAAATAACTTTGTACCTTAATTTGGTGAATGTTAATCATAGATATTGTTAGTGTACCATACAAAAGATCATGCTAATGAACGACCGTTTACGAGCTAGTTAATGGTGCAACTATAACTTAAATTTATGATAACTATTTGGCTCACCTCGGGATACTTGGGAGCAAGAGTAGAAGCTTCTATGGCATCATCAAGAGCAGCAATCGTATTGTTCAATGCCAACCGTGCAACAGACCTGGACAGACCTCCTGTTAGACCACACAACGAATGATAATCTAGTTACCAGGTTAACCTCCGTAACATGAAAGACAATGCGGGACATAAAGTTTAGAGATAAGAACTACATTCCCATAAACTGACTAGAGTAAACCGAAGCAAACGAGCCCAGTTAGAAATGCACAAAAGACCAGTTAAATAAATTTTGGACCACTATTTTTACACCACTCTCATCTCTCTTAATCTCTAATTCTTGACTCTCTCAAATTTAGATGAGTTTCGCAAACCAATTTTTTACAAAGTATTGGTAAGAAGAATATAAACATTTTGACATTTAAATTGGTAGAATTCTAGACAAACTCAATACCCAATCCCTAGCCGCCATGAGTAGGGATTTGCTAACAATCCAAGCTAATACGGTAGCTTCAGAATCTGCATTTTCTTTGAGTGGCAGGATAATAAGCGAATGAAGATCAAGGCTTAATGATGAATCAATGGAAGCATGTGTTTGCTTGAAGGACTATTATGATAGCAATAACCAGATTCAAGATAAAGTTTCAATTGAACTGGCTCTCAATAAATTTGAAGACGATTTCATAGAGGATGAAGCCGCTCGAAGCCAAAATACAGCCCCTACTAACACAGATGTGAATGATGAATTGCCAAGCATTGAAGAAGACGACAAAGAAAATGAAGACTATTGAGAAGACACACACCAAAAAAAAAGTTCAAATTCAAGTAACGGAGAAGACTTCAAGTGCAAGAAGACAAAAAATAATTTTATAATTTGTACCAAGAATTTGTATTTCTACGATCAGTTAGTTTAAATGTCATAATTTAAAGAATTTGCATTTCTTAGTTTAGATTTAAATGGAAGTTCGAGAAACATTCTAAGATAATTGGTTATTCCATTCTTTTATATATCTATTTGTTACTAAAAAAGCAAAAGAACCGGTTAGGAGTTAGGACCGTTGGTCCAGATTTTTTGGCCAAGGCCTGGTCCAATTAAACGAAGGACCGGGTTTTTTTTTTTGCTTAAAAGGACCGGTTAAGGCCTGGTTAATGTGCTCCTCTAAGCCAGGTTATCTCACCCGTAGGTGGGATGTACATAGACCTGACCTCTAGTCTTGATAAACTAACAAGAGTTTAAGATGTAATTTTATAGCTGTAAACAAAACTTCATTGGTTCAACTAAACTTGGATGTTTAAAAAGTATAATTAAGCATCACAAACCTGTATCTATATATATGGTGAATTCCACCAACTGGATTAAGATCTAATGCCTGCAGCAGTAATAGGGGATGTATTGATCAGAGTTCCAAAAACCAAACCTTCCTTGTGACATCATTATGGATGTTTCAATAATCAGATTAAATTAATATCAAATAGAACAACTACAAAAAAGAACAGATTAATAAAACCCACTTCAGATTATCTCTGTCATACCTGATCCACTCACAAATTAAAGGAATTTTCTATAATTATGTATATATATATATATATATATTTTACTTCACACAAGAAGAGACTTTGTAGACCCTTTTCAAGCCTATACTGGTGCACAAAAGCCCTCTCATCTTTGTGATTTTGATGTTAGGCTGGTTCATAGTGATTTAGTATTCAGTTTTCTTTAGGGTTGAAAGTTTTTGACAAATGCTATAGATAGTCAAGTTGTTGAAATTTGTGTCTACAAATTTACTTTTGATTGCAAATTTTGGAGAATAAATTGATGTTAGTTATTCAAATTTTAAAAAAGTAGTTGGTAAGAAATGCAATCAAAAGTTCCAACAATATCTAATACATGATTAATCGAAGTAACCTGAGATAAGAGAATGTCAGCCATGGCGAAATCAGCTTTCTCCATGTGAAGCTCTGCTTTTTTCCTGATGGAAAGCGCCTCCAGAGCCTTGTTCCAGTCCTTCAAATCATAACCAGTTAGGATTGCCATAATGTGAGCAGCACGAGCAGCAGTGGCGCAGTGATTGACAAAGGTTGCAGAAGGGAGGATAAGGAGGTTAGGTCCGGCCCCGCATCGACCTAAACAACTGCAGGAATTGACGGCGATATTGGGTGGAGCGATGCCTGAGAGGACTTGAAGGGACTCCATGGAGCCTTGACGCCGGCATGTTCTGTTAGTGCAAACCCTAATCTCATTAGTCTCTGCTGTCTCCTTGGCGTAGTAGATGGGTTTTTTGAATTTGATTCGAGTAAGAGGCGGTGGTGCTGCTGCTGCTGGTGGTGGAAATGGGTGGGGATTCAGGATTCGGATAACGCCCACGCCACCCTTCATATTTCCTTCCCGCTACTCTAAAAATTAACCATTTTTTTTTCTTCTTACAATCATCGAAATAGCAATTTTTTATTTCAAAATTCATCAATTAATTGACTTTTTCTTGTAATGAAGGGTAAATTACACCGTTGGTCCCTGTGTTTTGTTCAAATTCTGGATATGGTCCCTATTTCGAAATAAGTACATCAGGAGTCCCTGTGGTTTACATTTCGTTTCAAGCTAGGTCCCAGTCCCTAACATCGTTAAATCCATTTTGTTAACTAAAGGGTAACTTAGTCATTTTACCTTTAATTAGAAAATTCTTTTTACAACACCAACCAAAAGGTGCCAAGTGTCCCCTTTCTTCTCTTACTGTGACCTTTTCCTCCTTTTGACTGTTTCTCTCCCTTTACCCATCTTCTTCCTCCCCATAAACATGCAACTACACAAATGAACACCCACATCGGGAACTCCCCGATCACTATCTCCGACCACATCCGCACCTGCACAACACCCACATAAAACACAGGCCACCATTTCTTTCACACACATCACACCAGGTTCAAGTTTTAGTATGTGTACACTTTGTGAAGGATGAAACTCTGTTGAAGTTATCACCTCTGCGACAACACATTCAAACAGGTGTCATCAAATTAATAACGAGTTTACGACAAGAAAGGGATAAATTTTATTCTCTCGAAATGAGGAAAAGCGGAAAAAGATACAACATGTTGGCATTGTCATATTCTCTGATCCAACACAAGAAAATAGATCCAGAACCAAGCATAAAGGCAACATATCTCAAACAGTGACCTCATAAGATGAGGAGAAGGATGAGCCAAAATTCTTACAAAGAAGCATGATCACTACAAATAAATTTAGCAACATAAATTATCCTGTTTGTGAAAGAAGGGGCATATTTACTTTCCAAAATATTGTGAGTAGTAGGATGGGAAAGCTCATTATTTAGAAAGAATATATCACTAGGCTCAACAGTACTTGACCAACCAACTTTTTCTAGGTAGCACTTTTTGGTAGATAAACTGGCTCACACAGTTTTCACATATAACAGAAGCCATTAATGTTCAGTTCTACCGGTTAAATCCTCCATGTTAGTAGGCTTCACATTAACAATTTTGAAATTTTGATTATAAATTTTCAAGTTCCAAAGGTTTATGCGTAGATGATCAATGTTGTGTATTATATGCATCTCTTTTGGGGGTGAGGCCAGAAGGTGGCCCGTTGTTAACCCAGATTAGTTGATAAACAATCACACAACACAATAAAGATCAAGAGATAAATAGTTCAGATTAACATACCAACGATCCCTTGAATAATCAGTTAAACCGTGTATGTTCTTGGTGAATATAGATAATACCTCTTGTGAGTATAGAGAGAATACGGCTGCCTCTCTTAATCACCAATTATGATTGTTAACCCTAAAACTAATAAATAAAACCTATTTATACCTTGGTCAACATGACCTAATTATTATTTACTTATTGCTAAAATACCCCCTAAGGTATTAAACACTATTACAAACTAGACCCCTTATTTAACTTAATCTTGAATACAATTACTGATCCAACAATCTCCCCCTTTGGATTCAAGATTAAAAAATTTTGGCAATAGTTTTCGGGTCTTCTCTTCTCTTGAAAACTTTAAATGAAGTGTCCTTCTGACGATCATCTTCAGTTAGAATTTGACGATCATTCTGATAAATCAAAAAAGTTCAGACACTTTGTTATCTTTGAATTCTTCAGCAGTCTTCATCAAAAATTAAAAAATTCTTTGTATTATCCCCCTTTTTTATGAATGGTGAGAATCATCATCATCAAAACATAGCAAAAACAATATCCCCCTTATTTATATAGTCATCAATTAAGCGTTGTCTTCATGTATAGATCCCTGTGTGGAAATAAGAGCAGTCTCTCCGAATGGAGAAAGTGATTATTTCAATCTTTTCAGATTCAAATAAAATAAATGTGGTAACCCTGAATCAACAAATGACTCAGTTTGGAATGCCTGTCAGTAACACATAGTCACTGAGTAACACAAAGTTACTATAGAAGGAGCTGGTTTTGATGTTGGCTCCCCAGGACTTCCATTCAATCATCGAATAACACATGGTTATCTATGAACGTTCTGACAGAAAACAAATTTCTGTGTGCTCGTGCATGTGTATGAAAGAAATTAAGCACCGATGATTGCTTTTCATTTTAGGCTCAAAGTATGTAAACTTGTTGAGACAGCAACAAATTATACAAAGACTCAATGTGCATGATAAAGGGTTCGAAGGTGGGGCAACTTTCCTTCTTTTTCAATATTAGTATCTTCCAAGTGAAGAACCAATAGCATATGTGCTACGTCCCCAGAAAATGTGAAACATTCTCTTTTTGAGAAAAGAATGAGTAGCTGGTGGGGTTGTATGCAAGAGATGGCATGGGCTAGATGCCTTTTTCAATGATGTTCACGAAGAAATGTGAAACAACAGATAATGTGGCTGCCCAACTCAGAAAGTATTTGGTGCAGAGTCTGATATTCTTTTACTCTGTTCTCTCACCCTCTTTCTTTTAAACATTTGAGCTCACGACTAACCCATCTCGCATTTTCATTTTACCTTTTTTTCACACACGACACTCAATTCTTTTGACCCCTCTCCCCTCAATCACTCAGGGAATACTTACTGGGTAGGAAACACTGGTTATCGTGAATCCATGGAAGTTATGTTAAGCTCACACACTGAATCCCATGTATTTTCCTAAAAGAACATGTTGTTCAACAACCTTTTGTACATGTAAGCACAAAGGAATAAACATGAAGAATAAAATTTTGGAGAAGTCAAAACATTTGTGTGTTTGACGATGCAATTCTCCCCCTCAAAATAAAAGGTGTTTGACAATTAAGCTCAAATCAATTTGTCATAAAGAATAATATTTTGGAGAATCAAAAACGAATGTTGTTTATATGAACAATATATAAACATATTTTCAATGAAAGCACTTTTAAAGTAGAAATGACGTATGATTCAAGCAACAGTGAATACAAAGAACGTGAGTATTACCATAGAAAGATTTAACTTTTGATACATGGTAATAACAAAGTCAAATAGAATGTTCTGAACCGTTTATATGTATGAATACTTGACAAAGTATATTGACAAGATAATACACAAGTATTTATCTTTTGGAACACACGGTCATATAAGCATTTAAGTATCCAAAAATCATTTAAAAACACACTTCTCAATTCATGAAAACATTTAAAGAATATGAAGTGGTTTGAACATTTAAAACCATTTTTCACAAGTGAAAGTTGTTCTTCTTTCAACAAGTGATAGAGTGTAAGGATTAGAAATATATACCTGTAAATCAGAATCCTTAACTCCCCCTGCAATGAATATTTTCATTTAAGTATCTTTAACAAAAACTCAGATATCCTCCCCCTTGATACCTGTAAAAAGTCAATTTAATCAGAGAAAAAAAAATATGACAATGATAGTAAAAATCATATTTATCTCCTCCTAAAAGATATAACAGTTAACTCCCCCTCAAATCAAAAACTTCTATAAAATATTTTATCATTTAAGCATCCTATCAGAAGAAAACATTTGAGTACGGTTTTTGAACTGAAGTATTCAAAAGCCATGATTACTTATTCTCCGGTGAGAATAATATTATTCATTTTTACCAATGAAGATCGGGTCTTGAACTGTGTCATTCAAGAGCCATTCTACATATTCTCCGGTGAGAATAGTATCTAATCTTCTCCTGAAAAATCAGAAAATACATCAGTAAAAGTATAAAACATATAAGCTCCCCCTTAATATCTGCATAATCCTTAATCATGAAACCTAGTTCTGAATTACTAGGATTAAAGTAAATTCAGAAGTCAAACTTTTTGACATTGAAGTCCGAGTCCTAAGTTGTTGTACTTAGAAGTCATCTTTTTGGCAATGAGGCAAGAGTCCTGATCTGTAGTAATCAGAAGTCATTGTTCTTTCTCTCCCTTAAACTTTGGGTGCCTGCAACACAGATTTTGTTTTTGGTACCCACTGGTAATTGGGTCCTAATGGGTTAGTTGCAGTTCTAGTGGGAAATATAAAATAAGAACCATACCAGTTATTCACATAATCTTTTCTTACAAAATCATTTATACCACAATAGGAACAACTAATTTTTTTTGTGCTAACCTGATCAATTGATTGATGGTGTAAACTAGAGCAGGTTTGCCAAAAGTTTTACCTTTCGAAGCATAGTTCCATTTAGCATTTGATGTATGCACAAATGATTTATCGGTCTTCTCCTCCTCTGAAGATCTTTTAATTTTCCAGATCCAATTTTCTCTATCTTTTTCTCCATCTTCCCTTCTCCAGAATCTTTTCTTCTGAGACTTAGTCTTCTTTAAGTTACCTGAACCATCAACATTTTTGTCAAAGAAAAGGTTAGAAGGACGAATCTGATCAGTAGATTTAGAAGTAAAACCATCATCTAAATCAAATAAAGGATTATAAGAAACATTTGAAAAATGTGAACTTGAAGCCTTTTTGAGTGAACAATCTGAATCAGCTTGATCATCTCTCGGTGATTGAGCTATTGACTCTGGCGTCTTGTGCTCAGTCAGCTTCACCTTGAATACGATCTCTTCAAGTTCCTTTATCTTTGACGACAAACTGTTTCTTTCCTTTTCAATCAGATCAAACTTCTTTTGCAATTCCGATTTCGTCTTCTTTTCCTTCTGAATGTTTGTTGATAACTCAGATAGCTCTTTTGTCAGCTTAGCTATCTCAGTCTCTAGATCTTTCTTTTCTTTAGAAGAGTCTATATTTACATTCTTCTGCTCAGCTATCTTTTTCTCTTTCTCAACCTTTTCTCTCTCAAGAATGATAACCTTCTCAAAGTCTGAAACTTGTTGAGAAAGCTTAACACATTTAAGCTCTAAAGATTTCTTCTCTTCAAAGGCTTTTCTGGAGAAATCAGAGAATTTCATAGCAAATTCTTTTCTTTCTTTCTCAATCTTCAACATCTTATCTTGGACTTTTGTATTGTCTCTGTCTTGGGTGGCCTTTTCTTTCATCATTTTAATCTCAACCTCAAGACTGAAGACTTTTTCTTTCAAAGAATCCCTTTCAGCAAAAAAATCGAGAGTTTATCTTTCTAAGCCCTTCAGATGTCTCAATAGCATTGTTTGCTCTTCTTCTAAGCTCATCAAGCTCTCTTTGCATTGATTCCTTCTTTGACCATGTAGAGCTTGAATTATAACTTTCAGATTTCTTCAGTTTTGCTTGAAGGTTTAAGATTTCTTTTTCTTTTGACTCAATAATTCCTGCAAAATTAATTTTAGAATCATTAATGCATTCTGAGCAAACAAAATCTTTCTTTAGGCATTTATCATCTTGCAACTGATTAATTTGATCAAGAAGAAATGAGTTCTGAATCTTCAGATTTTCATTTTCAGCTTCTAATGCTGGAATCTCTGGCATATACGTTAAAGCACAATCTCTCTTGGTCAGCACTGTATTTCCCTTCTCGTCTGTGTAAGGCATGATGATATCTGTACCACTTAAACCAACTTGTAATATCTTAGAATCAAGAATCAGATAAAAACTACACTCAAGCAGTTTGAGAAAAATAAATTTCCAAAAAGTTCAAGTGCAGATTCCGCAAACAGTAGAAATCACAAAGAAATTCGCAAACAATAAGAAACACAGAAAGAGATTCGCAAACACAAAGAAATCCTTCCAAAATTCGCAAGCAGAAAGAATTAGAATTCGCAGATTAGAGAGTTAAGAAACCTGGAATTTCGCAAAAACATAGTCTGCGAAACTTAGAAATTCGCAACCAATTAGCCTACGAAACCTTAAGAATTCGAAAGGTAGCACCTAGCGAATCCTGTCCTTAGAGAAAAGTTGAATACAAACTTTCGCAAGTAGAATTCGCAGTATATAGATTAACGAGTTTTAGACTTAAAGAATTTAAGAGCACTCAACTTTCGCAAAACAAAGAATTCGTAAGGAAGAATTCGCAAACAATCAATTCACGAATCCTAGACTTAGAATGTTTTGAACTTTTCTTTCAACTTTCGCAAACAACTTTCGCAACCTGAGTGAAAGATCACTTTCGTAAACCTACGAATTCTATACTTGGTGAAAAATTTTAAATTAAAGATTGACAAGGATTCTCAAACACTACTCACGAAACTTAGGGAATTCGCAAGCCAAAGATCTGCGAGTTCTTCAGAATTCGCAGACAAGAATTCTGCGAAACTTACACTTAGTCAAAATTTTCAACAATTACGAATCCTGCGAATCCTGAACTTTCGTAAACAGCAACCTAGCGAGTTTTGAGGTTTGCGCGAGTCAAAGCTAGCGAAAGCTTGAGGTTTGCGCTAGCCAAACACTTGCGGAACTTGGCTTTCGTAAACAGGGAAGTGGCGAATCCTATAGTTTTCGCTACACTAGTACCTGCGAAACTTATACTTAAAGAAGATAACACCCTGCGAGACTTTATGGTACTTTGCGAGTTCTTGACCTGTTCGACCCTCAACTCGATTTTCAGTCCAGAAACACTTAAAACGATTAAAGCATAGTGTAAAACTCATGCAAATCGACCACAAACATATTAGCAACAAAACCCAATCATAATCAATGCTCAAAATCAACTTTTCAGCTTGTAAATCGATGGAATAGTGTTCGACTTTCTTATGAACAGTGACTTCGATAAATCAAAAAAAGACAATCGATTTGTGATTTTAATAGTGAATAGGCAATCTAATGATGTTTAAAAACAATTTATGCACCTATTCGAATGATTTTTTAACTTAAAAAACACACAAATCTTTGAAATCGATTTTTGCACAGTGAAGTCTTCGAAAACACTGTTTTATCAAAAAAAAATCGTGATTCTCAGGCTCTGATACCACTTGTTAACCCAGATTAGTTAATAAACAATCACACAAAGATCAAGAGATAAATAGTTCAGATTAACATACCAATGATCCCTTGAATAATCAGTTAAACCATGTGTGTTCTTGGTGAATACAGATAATACCTCTTGTGAGTATAGAGAGAATACGGTTGCCTCTCTTAATCACCAGTTATGATTGTTAACCCTAAAACTAATAAATAAAACCTATTTATACCTAGGTCAACATGACCTAATTATTATTTACTTATTGCTAAAATACCCCATAAGGTATTAAACACTATTACAAATTAGACCCCTTATTTAACTTAATCTTGAATACAATTACTGATCCAACACCCGTAGGGATGCAAGGTGATGTGAGAGAAGGTGGCGGGTAGGGATGCAATAGTCTCGGCATTGAGGAGGGAGTATATGGGGAAGAAGATAACTTTATGTATAATATATATATATATATATACTATATTATGTGTGTAGAGTATTATATTAATTAATATGATATAATTTAATATAATAGATTTTTAATTGAAAAAAAGACAAAAGCAGAGTAAATTGACCAATTTGTTCGTGAGTTAACAGATTGGATTTAACAGTGTTAGGGATAGTGACCCAACTTGAAACAAAATGCAAACCATAAGAACCCCTAGTGTACTTATTTAAAAATAGGAACCATATCCAGATTATGAACAAACCACAGGACCAACGCTGTAATTTAAATATCACAAAATAACCATTCAATTGACTTGTTCTGAGAATCCATAAGATTGAGATAACCTTAAGAACTAGTTCATTATGTGCTATTTCATATAATTTTTTTTCATCTAAAATTAGCATTTACAATATTGATTATCATATATTTGGCTTACAATGTGTTTGATTCACAATGTGAACCTTTTTAGCCTGTTTGTGAAGCTAAAGTTACACGCAAAAAAGTTTCACATTGTAAACCTAATTCATATGAAGTAAACACATTGTGAAACAAATGTATGTTCATTAATACATTAAGTGCTAGATTTATATGAGAAAAAAATCATGTGAAACAATAACTTAAATAAAAGTTCTCACGAATCTCACAAATTATAAAGTTCTCAAACAATTAAAGCCTCATAACCAACGTTCATAAATTAACCATGTAAATTGTGAATTTTTTGTTAGAAAAACGGGGTAAGAAAATAGGGTATAAATATCGATCAAATAACCGGATAACTTGAGAATCGTGTGAGTTCACTTTCTGAATTGATATTTTGACCCTATACTTGCGTTTCACGAACTTCATTATGGGATAAGACTCAAGAACACTTTTGTATTTAGGCACAAAAACAAAAGCAAGTTTACAGGAGAGTATTTGAAGGTTGTTTAAATTCGTAAGTTCCAAAATGTAAGTATACCATATATATAAATATATATATATACACTAGCTCCATTCGATAAGGGAGGAAAAGAAACTGAAATGGCAATCATCGTAAGTTATTAACAGTAAGACGGTTACAACCGTTTTAGCTAAGATCATGGGTTGGAAATAATTGCATAGTAACTGCACCAGAGTTCTGGACGTGCAGGTCCAGAGCTCTGTTATACGAGACTAGAGGTGAGACCAAGACCATCCAGAGGTAGTCAACCAGAGCCTCTAGTCTAACCAACCAGAGCCTCTGGTCATTCACGATTAGATGATCGACTTAGGAACCTTATACGTACGACCAGAGATAGACCCAACCAGAGCCTCTGGTCTGACCAACCAGAGCCTTTGGTCCAATTTTTCTAGAACCAAGGCTGAAAACACTTCACTTTGATCTTAACTCAAAACTGGTCAGAATTGAATATTTTCTTTATTCTGATCATGTTTTTCCACTACATTCCAAGTTCAAAGTTCTATAGATATTTTGGGACGCTACCTCAAACTCCACGAGGGAGCACCCCTCGACCCCTCCTACTGATCGGTTGTAACACCCCGATTTTATAAAGGTATAATTTCAAGTTAGCATCGAAATTAGTATTTTAAGAGAAATATAAGAAATAAGATTTTGGGCTTGAATCTTAAATTTGATAGTCTTGTTGGATGTAGGATTCAAATACGATTCAAACTGTTCTTTTTGAAGCAAAATCGGAGTTAAAACGAAGAAGTTATGGCCAAAACAGTGATCGGGCATGAAAAACGAATAAATCAAGCGAGCAGTGTCTAATGCAACTTTGGGGAAACTTTGGGGCGACTTTACCCGCATGAAACCCGCATTCGCGTCTGTCAGCTCTAAAAAGTTCGATTTTGGGGGGTTTTCTTCATATTCTTCATCCTAATACTTCTCCCACCCCATTTTTCTCTAATTGGAGTTCTTGGAATATTAGGGTTCGATTTTGATGGTTAGAGGAGGATTCTTGGTGGATTCAAGATCATTTTGACTAAGGTAATCTTCTCATCTCTCACACTGAAAAGCTAGGGTTTTAGTGTTCTTCATCCCCTTTCCCATTTCTTCCTATTTTTATGTAACCTCAAGAGTATGTATGGTAAAGGAAACCATGTGGAAGCTTTAGATCTAAGGTTGAATGGCTTACTAAGAGATCTCATGTCTTCACCAAAGGAAACTCAAAGTTTGGAGTAAAATCTAGATTTAGGGGGTGTTTGGTTGGGGGTATTGAGGGGTAAGAAATGGGAATGATAATGAAAACTGTTGTTTGGTTTGATATAATATAATGGAATCATTACCCCAAACCCATTAATTTCCATTCCTGACCAAATTGGGGGGAATGGAAATTTTATTCCCGCTTAGTCATCTTTTCTCATGCGTTCCTTCATTTGTCGATGTTGAATGTAAAATATTTTTTATTTTCATGTTGGATGTCACATATTTGTATTAAAAATATTATATAAAACATTTTTTTATTAATTATATTGGTTTAACCAAACAACATCAATGCAATGCCCATTCCTATTCCCATTCTCCTGCATTCCCATTTTCATTTTCATTCCTTATAATGAACCAAACGCCCCCTTAGCCTAAATCTAGCAAGGTGAGTTCAAGTTGATTTGTGAAAACGTTGTACATGCCAAAATGTCTATTTTAAAGTGTTTATGTGTTTTACATGAGATGATTAACTGTTGAGTTATTTGGTGAGTCTTGATTATTTGAAGTGTTAAATTTTATAAACTTTGTGAAGCACCCACATTTGGGACTTTTGGGCATTTTGGTAAATAAGTCAAAATGAAAGTGTTTTAATAATTTATTGCATGAAAGAAAATTATTTGGTAAAAATGCATTTTTGGTGTTTGTTGGAAATGTGCATAATTTGTGTTATGAGAGGTTTGAAAAATCAACGGATGAGTCCTTGGATTTTGGTCATTTCCGACCTTGTGAACATTTCAGAAACTCCAAAACTTTGTTTTGGGGAAAAGATGTATTTTAAGTTTTCAATGAGTAAAATTCCGAGCATTTGAGCACGTGTCTATGGTATAACCTTGTTTGGAAAATGATCTATCTTATTCTAAGTTGTGTTGGAGTTTGGTCGTGTACTTTAGAGCACATATTTGCACAAACATCGGTCGAGTGCGTTTATTGCATTTTATTGCTTTTGACGATGAGTCCTTTGGTTGTTTGAGCATGTGGCTGGGAATTTGATTATGTTGGGTTTTGGGGACAATTGTCCTGTTTTGATAGCTCAACGTAGAGCTTTAGTCATAATTTATGGTTATTGGAGATTTACATATTTTGAGTGCGTGCGTCATTCAATTTGGGGTCATGTAATATTTTAGCCCCGTCTGTTATGGATCCATGAGCACTTTTATCACTTTTTCTGATGATGGAACGACTTGGTTTCCACATCGCGACATGTTAGGCATCGGATTGGGTTATAAGTCCTACGTGCTAGTATACGATATTGGATGAGGATTTCAACGTAAGGAACCTAGTTGGTTGAAGTTGATTTTCCGTGGGTGTACGTTTAAATCCACCGAGCCTAACATCCCTTGCGTGTACTTTATTATTTTGTCTGATGGTGGAACGCTAGTTTTCCCCATTGCGGCGCGGTTAGGCATCTCCGGTATGGTGTAAGTCCTCCGTGCAAGTATCTATGGGTGTATGCTGAAAGATGTTGAGCTCGGTACTTAATACCAATATAACATAATGTGTAGCTTACTTTGTGTCCGTCACATTATATGGAATCGGGTCTCCCCCGTCACCGAAAGGTGTTGTCTTTAGGTTGGGTCTTTTATATTTATGTTTTCGGTGATGTCTTTTATGGGTGGATTTTTGTCCATAATTTTTGTGTGTGGAGTATTGGGTTCTACTCGTGTTTTGGGTGTTTTCGGAATATGAAATATCATTCATGTTTTCATAAATTGGAAGTCGGTTATACTTTTGTTTGAGTGAGTTTTGGGATGCATCATTTTATAAAGTGTATTTTGTATTGAGGTGTTCATCTTTGAAAATGCATATTATTGGAGAATGAGTCATTTCCATACTTAAAGTAAATCCTTCTGAAAAACTATGATTTAAGTTGTATCCTTCCCTTTTAAAAATGTAATTATCCATATGGTAAAACTCTTGAACTCACTAGGCGTTAGTCTAACCTTTTTATTTGTCGGCATGTGCAATAGGTTCCGATTGGGAATAGTTCTAGTAACACAGTGAAGAGAGAAGTATTAGTTGTGTACCCGATGAGTGAAAATCTTAATGAAGTCTTCCGCATTAGGTTGAAGAAAGGAATTGTATTTGAGGTTGAGTAACACCCGACTTCAATGTAGTCCTTGTATAGAGTTTGTAATTGTTGAGGTTATTTATCGAATCATGTTTTGAGGCGTATTGAGTTTGGATATTGTAGGAATATGTGTTGTCTTTATTAGATTTTATATATCGAAATTTTTATTAGTTGCTCTTACCAAATTTGAGGGTGTTACATCGGTCAACGGGACCACCGCCAGGGGCTCTATCCCTTGGACCCCGCAAGGGGGCGCGACCCCCTTGACCCCTGCCATTTCGTCGTGTCTGGGATCAAACTCGCCTTATATACAAGTGTGAAATCTGCACCTCCTGACTTGTATTAAAACACAGTTTGAAACCCCCATTGGCACTCGTGTTATTTTCACTTACACCTAAATGCACGGTGACACTAAAATCACCAACAATCATCCCCCATTTTAGTGTAACCAATGAGATAACACCTTAAGTTGAATAAACCAAACTTTCACATAAATGAAAATATTGAATCGATTGAATTTCCATATTAGTACTTTACAAGTTCCAAATATTCCAGTATCAAGGTGTCCCAAGGATTGAACATGACAACTCATTTGAAAACCTGAAAATAAAATACATACAAATTTCCATACTCGTCTAGTAAAATAGAACATGACACAATTATAAATTTGTGTGTCCTAATCCTCTCATGATTGTATAAAGGCCAAGCCCCAACCTTTTGAAATGCTGCTACCCTTCACAATCACATAGGTAATTCCTTTACTTCGTGTACTTGCAAATACACTTTATCAAAGGAATTATTAAGAAGATAACTTCAACCTACATACTGTAGGACCGAACACATACCTAGGATGATGAAAACTGTGTTCTAATTTATAACTGTGAACTTTCCACATTGAATTCAGCTCCTATTGTCATATTAGAAGGGAATTGGGTGTCTCACCATTATAAATTTACATCGACTTCATTCTCATCCCAATCGCAGACTTGTGCACTAAGTCTCTTGTCAGACCTTTAATTAAATGAACTGCCAAATTTTGTTGCGTTCTAACAAACTCAACGGAGATTATGTTGGTCCCGATTAGAGTTCTACAAGGGTTTAAGTTTGTAAAAGGGAGGGTTAAATACAAACACAAAATTTTACCTTTTAAATTTGTTTATTGATTATTGAGTAAATCAAAAACAAAATTTACAGATTGTTGTGGAAATAGATAAGGTAAACCTAATCTAAACAATCTAAGAATCATTAAGCTTTCTTGCACAAGAGTGAGAGATATAGAGAAAAGAGAGTTTGTAGAAAATAGAGTTTCTACAAGTTTCACAAAGAAGATTAAGGGATCCTTCAAAATGAAGGCTTCTCTCCTATCTATACCCTATGCATTAAATGCATGGCAGAGGGTACATTCCACGTGTCCATCTTCCATTGGCTTCATGCTCTTTGACTTTATATTTTGCATGCTTTTGGCCGAAGGTGAACAGTGTAGTGGAAAGGGGTGGTTGTACGATTATGGACAAAAAACATATTTGCTTTTGTACCTTCGTACTATTTATGTAGATAATAAGACAAACAAATCTTGATAAGCAAGCTTCATGATCAACTATAGCTAGTGGTCAGTGGTCAAAGATCACTGATGCTGAGAGACTATAGCTGAGGCTTGATCTTGATTTACCACGCGTTGTAGACTTGTCTTGGTTTCACTGAATGCCGCTTCAGGTCATTAGTAGACTTGTCTTTATCATCAGCTTAGTCTTTGATGTCAGCGATGAAATTCTTGAGCGTGAGGCTTGTCTTCAGGGATTACATAAATTGATTACATAATGAATCACTCAGCGAAAACAGAACAGACTCAGTGTAATCGCTGATGGTGAAACACTAATACATACAACAGTTTAAAGTAATTTTCACTAAGTTTAAAAGGATCATCATCAAATCATTGAGAGAGTTTGGATCAACAGTCTCCCCCTATTTGATGATGACAAAGCAACAAGAGAAAATTGTTAAGTGTTAAAACATAAGGATAAAAAGGACTTGTAAAATACATGTCCCATTTACTGTTTTAGGGATCTTTTTAGTACTGATGGAGTTGAGTACTTCACTGAAAACTTTCATTAAATTTGTAATATGTTTACAAAGGGAATTTGAAAGTCACAAGTATAAGTGAGTACAAAACGAAGACCAAAGATTACAAGCTGACAAATTATAGGAGAAGGAGGGAATATGTCAGCTAGAGATCTTCTTCTTTGATATCTCCAAAGGGGACTTCTTCTGGTATAAGTTGGTCAGGTACTTCTTCACCTTTTCTTCTTCTAGCTTTGCATTGTAGAAAGATATGAGCTTTGAACAAATCATCATATGGTGTTAGTTCACACCAGTAGATCAGATGACTTAATGGGCAGAGATGAAGTTTAAGAAATTGTTGGAATCTGACTTGTCCTCCGTGATCATAGAAGATAATGCCGTAAGGGTCACCAAGTACTTGACCATGAGAGAAAGGACCTTCTGGTAGTGATAGGTCAAGAGCTGATAGATCGGGTGCTGGTCCAAGAACTGCTTCCTCTGAAAATTCAATACATGTTTCATTTATGTGGGCAACTTCTGCTTCTGAAGTAGACTTAGGCTTTTGAGAAATTGAGGGAATGTTTAGAATCGTTGAGACTCGTTCAATGATCTTGTTTAGAATAGACTTTACATAGCTCTTGTACTGGATCTTGACTTCTTAAGTACGTCTCTGATTTCTATCCATTCAGAGAACCCAAAATTCTCTAGCTTTGACATGAACATTGTCTTCGCTGAGGCATCTATTTTGAAGATAGTTATTGAGACCATTATTGATCCTTTCTTTGACTTGTCCATTACAGTTACATCACTGATCTTCTTCGGATATTGTCTTCTTTCCATTCTCTTTCTGCACCAATCGATCTCTGAATCCTTGATGGCTTTTTCTTTATCAACTTCTTCCTTGGTTTCTTTCAGCAATTGAGCTTGAACCTTAAGAGGTTGCTTCTTTAGCTTTTTGTCAGAGACTGAGTTTCGGACAACCTTTAGAGCAACTTTTTCATCGTTTTTACATGCCTCTAAAAGTTTCTCAGCTCTGATGGATTATTCTATTTCTTCCTTGGAAAGGAAGTTGAGTTCGTTGTAGTCAGAGGTTGATTGAGAAGGAATCCTTATTTGATGACTATCGAGTTCAGCAATAAGAGCAACTTTTCTTTGTTTTTCTTCATCCTCAGACCTTTGAGCTAGCCATGAGGGTCTTGAAAGATGAGTTAGAGGAATTTCCTCTTCTTCTTCATCATCTCAGAAGTGTATACTGGAATGTGTGTATCTTTAGCTTTAAAAGTTGTTGGGATTATTTGATCTTCCTCTTGTAGTGACTCATCAGGGTTAAAAATTGTTGGAATATCACTTAGGGGAAGGATGGGTTGGAAAAGGAAGTAGAGGGAGATTCAGGGAAAGGAATCATTTTAAGGGGTTGAATATTTAGAGGGGAATAGGTTTGAAGGTCAAGGCATACCTCTGAAGCAGGATTCAGCTCCCCCTCAGAAGTATTTAAGATTTTTTGATTCCCCTCAGCAGCAAGGCCTTTTTACTTCCCTTGCTGAGGGGTCTTCTTCTTCTTGGGCTCTGAGGCCCTCTCCCCTGGTTCCTTAATAACAATTCCTTTTATAGGAGCAATGGTAGTGTTGGGAATGAAGCAACTCCCATCAGCATCATCGTCGTCATCATCATCATCATCATCATCATCAACAACGCCTCCGATATCTTTTCCTTCAACTATGACATCATCATCGGCATATTCTTCCTCATTGTCTTCATTTGCCTCCTTTTCAACCATGACGGGTTCTTCAGCCTCAGCGATTGACTGAGCTGGTGTAGTCAATGGTGGTTTGATGAATTCATAACCGTCATCTTCATCAGCTTCATCATTATTAATCTACCCCACAAGAGATGCTTTTTCTCCGACATTCTTCTTATTCTCCCCCTCTTTGTCATCATCATTGGAGGGAGGAGTTGTGGGAGGACAGACTGCAGCTTCAATGCAGCGTAAAGAGGTGTGATCATCGATTGTGAAAGAGGCACAGGCAATGGCAATGTCATAGATCGCATCGCCTGAATTATATATAAAATCGGAGATGATTTTGAAATCCTGACGGTCTTCGTTAGTGAAGGAGGGTTCATGCTAAGGAGGGTTCTTCAGAATGTTTAGAATGTCGTTGAGAAGACCATTATGGGTTGACACCTTTGTATTGAGGTCAGCGACAGAGGTGTTGAGGGTGTGTGTTGATGGCAGTGGTGTTTGCTTTGACGTCATTCTTCAGCTGGTTAACCTCCTCTTGAAGGGTGGAGAGCTGAGAAGTATCAACTTTTGAGGAGAGAGAGAGGTGGTGAGAGCCTTCAGTGATGTATCGGTCGTGGAGATGGCCTTGGTGTTGGAGGTGATCGCTGTGAAGAGAGAGGAGGTAGTGGTGTTGATATCCTTGAGGGATTTGTCGATTGCCTCCAGTTTAGGACCTGAAATGGTAAAAGTTAACTGAGCGGAAGTTTGCTCAAGATTAGTAACCGAAAGAATAAGGGGTAGGGATGATGGGGTACCTGAGGGTTCAGCAGTGGAATCCAAATGATTTCCACCCCAGAAATCTGACATGTCCTGTTCGAAAGGATTCATGACATGTTGTTGCTGAGGAATATCGTGAGGAAATCCCTCAGGTCCTATGGTGTAGTTGCAGGCGAGAAGTTGTTGCAACAAATCAGTATGGGTATCATCTAGGACAGTGGTTGATACCTTTGGTGCAAAGGTGATGACCATAGAAGGAGAAGAAGCGTCAGCTGTGAAGATGGTCATGTAGTGTGGTAATGAAGCACTATTGTGCTCGAAACTGCACCTTCAGTGGTTTAAGCCACTGAGGCGGATGGGGTTGGTCTCAGCTCTTCTCCAGCGAAATGAATCATCGCTGTAGTGGATGGGATGATTTCTGCAGATGTCATGGAGCGGACGACGAACTTTTCAAGTGAGGATTGAGAATCCATCACTAGCGTTTTTGGGTTTTCTCCTTAGGCATCTTCTTGGATTTCTTCGACGTGCCAAGAGGGGTTGTAGATTGTCGTTTCTTTGACTTGGGGGGGTTGTGACAGTGGGAGTAGGCTGGGATGGTTGAGGTCCAAACATTGTTGTCATATAAGAGGGAGTATAAGAGATGATTTGGAGAAAAGTGGAGAAACGTACCTCATCTTTTGATGTCTCTCAGTCGAGGAGTCTTGAACCTAGTTGAGGTAAGTTAAAATCGTCGGTAGTAGGGTCAAGGTTTCCAAGAAAGTGTTGCAAAAGAACGCTGAAGAAGCGTATGTAGGGAACGATGGATTCTCTCTTGGGATTGGAGATCTTGGTCATCATATCATCGAATATTATTAGTACATAAATATGTTGGATACAAGATTATAGAAGACTGAAGTCAAGAAAAGTCAAAAAGTTCAAGTCAACTCTCTAGCATAGTCAAAGTCAAAGTTTATGTAGTGTGAGTGTTTAGGTATATAAGTGTTTTGTTTTTCAAATAAGGATATGACTAAGAGAGATACGCGTTCATTGTTAGAAAGAGAAATATTGCGAGATTCTGTGTAATCGATTTCCAAGTTGAATACAAATTGTTCAATTGATAAAATTGTTGTCATCTAATTGCTTTACACTGATTGTGGGACACACAATTGGTATCAGAGAAGTAAAAGAATTCAGAAACAAGGATTGATTCGAAGTTTTGGTCGACATTTTCAAGAACTCACAAGTCGGACTGTGCGAATTCGAATTTTGAGATTCAATAGTGTTTTGGATCTGAAATTGGTGTTTTAATACTCGATTTCATATCTAGAATACTTTTTGTTTGTATCGTGTTACCTGTTTCACATTTGTTTAGAGGGAATTTTGGATTTTATTAGATTTCAGTTCGAGTTTTTGAAACTCACTGTAATTAGGTCGAATTTGTAAGTTTGGTGTTTTAACTTGAAATTCATCAATTGTAATTGGTTCGAGTTATGTACTAGAAGAGTTCTACAAAGTTTCAGACTGATTGGTGGAGTTTTGAATCGAATTTGAGTGAAAACTTAGAGTTTTTGTCGAAAAACTCAAGAACACGCTAGATCTGAAGAACATGCAAAGGCAAGAACGCGCAAAGACTGAAGAACACGCACATCTAAGAATTTTGAAAAACATGAAGAACACGCAAGCTGTGACGTGTGAGAAGTAGAAACGCACAAAACCCTTTGTGCGAGTTTATACTGTTCACTCTCTTTGTTGTGCGCGAAGTTGATCTGCGAGAAGTACTTGTTGTGCGCGAAAGGATCTACGAGAAGTTTTTGTGTGCGAGAACAAAAAGAGTGGAAATTTTCTAAGTATCTAATGCGTAGAGTATTATATACGTGAAGTAGGAACTCGAAAGACCTTGTGTATGAGTTCTTGTGATTAATTTCTTTGTGTTGTGCGAGTTTCTCTTTCTGTGTGAAATGTGTTTGCGAGTTTACATTTAGCGTGAAGTTAAAATTGAAAAAAAATTCTAAGTCTAAAACACGCAACGTGATTGCGTGAAGTGTATTTCAAGGAACTCGCAAGACTTGGTCTGCAAGAACCTAAAACGTGCATAGCTTGATCTGCGCGAACTAAGAACGCCTAAGCTTTATGTTGCGCGAACTTAGAACATGCAGACTTCTTCGTGCACGAAGTTTGTGTTTTCTTTGGTATGCGAGTTCTAACACTTGTATTTTTTTTGTGATTTTTCAGCGTTGACCAAATTTGAGTTTTACAGATCAAGTTTACTTCTGAATTTTTGAAGATCATTTCAAACAGTGTAAAACTAAAGATGACTTCCAAAGACGCACTTGCCATTGGTACGGATGTCAAACCACCGGTACTCTTCAAAGGAGAATATGAACAGTGGAAAGACCGGTTTATGGATTTCGTTGATAGACATGCCAACGGAGAAAACATTCTACTATCCATCAAAGAAGGTCCAGTGGTTCCAATAACCATGGAAATCCCAGATGATGAATCCTCGGATAGTGAAGATGGGAATATGGACAGAGAGCAGAAAACAAAGATAGTTCCGAAGGATATCTCTCAGTATACAGAATAGCAGAAAAACAGATATAAGGCTGACAAGATCGCTAGATCTCTACTGTTGCAAAGTATACCAAACGATATCTACATCAAAATAGACAGCTACAAGAAAAATGCTAAGAAGATGTGGGATCAGCTACAAAAGATGATGATGGGATCCAAGGTTGGTAACCAGATGAAGGTTGCTAAATGCATTAACAGTTATGAGGAGTTCAAGGCTAAGGAAAATGAGAGCTTAGAAGATACTTATGAGAGATTTGTTATGTTGTTGAATGAGCTTGCGATGAACAAGGTGAAGAAGATGCAAATAGAAAATAATGTCAAATTCCTCAGCATCCTTCAGCCTGAATGGAAGAAACATACAAGAAGGATGAAACAAATGAAGGATCTAAGTGACATTCCTCTGCATGAAGTGTACGAAACACTGAGGCAGAACGAGGAGGAAGTGGAAGAGAAAAGAGGAGAGAATAAAAAGGTTGAGAAAGTTGCAGATCCCACAGCCTTGGTAGTAGCACAGAAAGGAAAAGAGAAGAAGGATAAGAAGGAGAAAAAGAAAGTTGTCGTATCCAAATCTGTTGAGTCTGAGAATAGTGATTCTAATTCTGATGATGGAGAGAACTTAAAACAAGCCATGTTATTGTTGACTCGTGCATTCCAGAAGAAATTCTACAAGAAGCCGGGATCAAATAGCCAGAGATATTCGTCAGGGTCGAGAAACTTTTATCATAAAGAAAAGATGGAAGGAAGAAGGTATGAGGAGAAGAAGTTTGTAGAAAGAAAGCCATAGGAGAAGAAAAAGTATGTGAATGATTATGGCAGTGAGAAGAAATCTGATGAGATGATCAAGTGTTACAATTGCAAAAAAGTGGGTCATTATACCAAAGATTGTCGGAAGCCTGCAGTGAGAAATTCTGACTACTATAAGAACCAGATGCTTCTGGCAAAGCAAAAGGAAGCTGGAAAGGCATTGATGTCTAAAGATGAGTTTTGGCTAGACCACTCCGATGATGAAGATAAAGACGAGACAGCTCACATGTGCCTTATGGGAAAGGAAGTGAAGTATGATGAATCAGACGAGGAGACTTCCGATGAGGTACAATTTAATTCTGAATGTGATTTTCTAAAATAGATGGAAGTTATGATGGTTGAGCTTCAAGACCTTCAAGCTAAACTCAAAAAGGAGAAAAACAGGGTTGCAAAGAAGCGTCAAACCATTTTTTATCTCAACAAGGAACTTGTTGGGAACAAAAACTTGATTGACTTATTTAAATATGAATCTAAAATGTGTTCAAATTCTTCCAAGGCACCTCAAACTTCTGAGGATGATACTGATGACTTATTTGCGTGTGCAAATGATTTTTTAAATTCTGATGATGGTTGTGTTGATGAAAATATTGATATGTTTGATTTCAATGTAAAACTTCCAGATCATACTGATTTTATTATCAATTCTGATGCTTTACCTAGTGTGTTTAAAATAGGTGAATCATCAACTAAGGTTGATGAGTCAGTTCCTGTGAGTACCAATTATTATGAAAAAGGTAAAAATCAAAAGAAAAGGCGCTCGCAGAAACGGACCAATACAGGTAAGCAAAAGAAAAGACAAACTCAGAAATCTCATTTTCCTAACAAATCTAAATTTTTTGTTTCAGAAATGAAGAAGAAAAGGTCTGAAGTGCGAACTGAATGGCGACCAAAGCAGAAAGTTGATGAGACTAAAAAATCATCTTCTGGTTCTGATTGTAATAGAAAGACTAATAGTAAAACTGATGTAGTTGGTGATGTTGTTTTTAATAAACCAAAACTTGTAACTTCTTATAAGCGATATTCAATAAAGCAATTATTCCAATTATCTTCATTTACTAATAAAACTTCTACTTATAGTAGAAATGGTTTTGTGTCTCAGCAATATTCTGATGATTGGTTTGGATCATATCATGTCTATTCTTATAATTCATTTGCTTCAAAAGTTTTTCAAAAGATCAAAGGGTCCATATACAAATGGATGCCAAAATCATGCGCTAACACTGTAGGACCCATCTATAAATGGGTACCTAAACCGACTTCTTCCTGATTTCTCCTATGCAGACCCGTCATATGTGGTACTTGAATTCTGGTTGCTCCAAGCATATGACTGGGCAGAAAGATATATTGTCTAATTATACAGAGAAATACTGCGGAAACGTACGATTTGGAAATGACCAGTTTTCACCTATTCTCGGATATGGTGATGTTATTCAAGAGAACGTAACGATCAAGAAGGTGAGCTATGTAGAAGGACTAGTACATAACCTATTCAGCATTGGTCAGTTCTGTGACAAAGACTTAGAGGTGAATTTCAAGGCCAAAAGATGTTGTGTGTGCACTGAAGACGGAAAAGGACTTTTGGTCGGCACGAGAAAGTCAAACCTCTACACGATTAACCTGTCAAAAGTCCAGACTGGTAATGAGGTGTGTCTAATTTCAAAAGCATCTATGCAACAAAGATGGTTATGGCATAGACGACTATCTCACCTGAATTTTTGGTACATTAACAAGTTGGTCACTTGTAATTTAGTGAAAGGACTTCCAGAACTCAAATATGTCAAAGAACGTCTCTGTGCAGCGTGTGAGAAGGGCAAGATGAAAAGAGTCGCTCATAAGCCGAATCCTGAGTCAAGTACCTAGTTCTCCACTAGAACTACTGCATATGGATCTCCGTGGTACAATGCGAACACAAAGCATAAACGGCAAGAAATTTGTATTAGTGATTGTAGACGATTACTCTAGATACACTTGGGTCAAATTTCTGAGATCGAAAGAAGAGACGCCCGATGTCATAATCTCATTCTTAAAGACTACTCAAGTGAATCTGCAGAAGACAGTAAAGCTTCTTAGAACAGATAATGGCACAGAATTCAAGAACAGAATTGTTGATGATTATCTCTAATCGGTCAGGAGAACACACCAGTTTTCTGCTACCAGAACGCCTGAACATAATAGCGTCGTAGAGAGACGTAACATAACACTAGTTGAGGTCGCTCGTACTATGTTAAGTCAATTAGATCTACCTCTATTTCTATGGACTGAAGCTGTGTCGACTGCCGGCTATACTCAGAATCGCTCCATTATCCATTGTCGGTTCGGTAAAACACCGTGTGTTTTAACAAATAATAGAATACCTAGAATTAAACATTTCCATATTTTTGGATGTAGGTGCTTCGTACTAAATGACAAGGAGAACTTGAACAAGTTCAGTCCAAAAGATGAAGAAGGCATTTTATTTGGCTATTCTCAATCGTCTGTTGTTTACAGAGCATACCTGAAGAAGTCAAAGATTGTTGTAGAGAGCGTCAACGTTACATTCAATGAAGAGTTGGCTTCTGATCAAAGCAATTCAGAACCCGTTCTTACCGGAGTATTAGCTTCTGGGCAAATCAGTCCAGAACATGTGGTTAACGTTACTAATTCTGATAAAGCGTCAACGTCCAATTCTCATTTATCAGATTTAGATTTATTGTTTGAATTATTTTATGATGAATTTCTTGGTACTAGAGTGACTAAACCTGTTGTGGTTGACAGATCGGACGATTCGAGGAATAATCATCCAACCACTTCAGATATATCAACTGGATCCAATTCCCCAATTCAGCAAGAAATTACAATTCAAATGCCTACTCCATCAGTTGAAGCTGTAAATATAAATGAAGAGAGAGAAGTAACTCAATCAGTTGGGTGTACCACAATGTCTAATCAACAGACATCCAATGTCCAACCAACTGAAGCTTTTGCATCGTCTACTTCAACTGAACCTCTAACTGAACAAAATGAAGAAGATAGTGGATTTTTAGATGAAATCATGATCAATAAACATCTAATCCACTCCCTCATGAACATAAGTGGACCAAAGAGCACCCAATACATCAAATCATTGGAGATTCATCCAAACCAGTGCAAACTAGGTATGCCACACTAAACCACTGCATGCATGATTCATTCCTGAGCAAGATAAAGCCTACACGAGTATCTGAAGCTCTAGATGACTCAGACTGGGTGACTGCGATGCAAGAAGAGTTGAATCAGTTCGATGCGCTTAAAGTCTGGAGACTAGTGCCTAAACCTGAAGGAAAGACAATAATCGGCATGAAATGGGTTTTCAAGAACAAGAAAGATGAAGATGGTATCGTAATCAGAAACAAAGCGAGACTTGTGGCTAAAGGATATAAGCAAGAGGAAGGTATAAATTACGACGATACTTATGCTCCAGTTGCACGCATAGAGGCAATCCGCATATGTCTAGCTTATGTCGCACACAAGAACTTCACTGTCTACCAGATGGACGTGAATACTGCCTTTCTGAACGGTATCTTAGAGGAGGAAGTCTACGTGTCTCAGACTGAAGGTTTTGTCAATCCAGAGAAACCAAATCATGTATACATTATGGGCAAAGCTCTTTACGGTCTGAAACAAGCCCCTCGCGCCTGGTATGAAGTTCTATCCAAATTTTTAGTCAAGTCGGGCTTTTCAAAAGGTAAAATCGATACTACTCTTTTCATTAAAAAGGAGAAAGCCGATATCATTTTAATTCAGATATATGTGGATGGCATCATATTTGGCTCAACAAATCCAAAGTACTGTAAGAATTTTTCTAACCTTATGGTGTCAAGATTTCAGATGAGTATGATGGGAGAGATGAATTTCTTTCTCAGACTACAAGTCAAACAATTTTCTACGGGGATTTTCATTAATCAAGCAAAGTACATTTTTGATATTCTCAAAAAATTTAAAATGGAAAATTGTACTCCTATTGGTACCCCGATGGCACCTGGAACTAAGATCGGAGCAGATCCTTCTGGAAAAGCTGTTGATGTTAGAACCTACAAGGTATGATTGGTTCCTTAATGTACTTGACATCTAGTCGGCTAGATATAATGTTTTCTACATGCTTATATGCTAGATATCAGGCTTCGCCTAAAGAATCCCATCTGTCTGGAGTAAAGCATATTTTTAGATATCTAAAGGGGATTGCAGATCTTGGTCGGTGGTATTCTAAAGATACAGGTTTTGAGCTCACGGCATATTTAGATGCAGATCATGCAGGTTATATGCTTGACATGAAGAGTACGTCGGGACATATACAATTTCTTGGCAATAAACTCGTGAGTTGGCCTTCAAAGAAACAACTCTGTGTATCTACTTCAACAGCCGAGGCAGAGTACGTAGCTGCGGCTAGTTGTTGTTCTCAAGTGTTGTGGATGCGGACACAACTTCGAGATTATGGCTTCAAGTTCGACAAAATCCCGATCTACTGCGATTCAAAGAGCGCCATTGCAATATCTGCTAATTTTGTGCAACATACCAAAACCAAGCACATCGACGTGAGATATCATTTTATAAAAGATAATATTGAAAAAGGTACAATCGAACTTTACTTTGTAAACACAGATTACCAACTTGCAGATTTGTTCACCAAGCCACTTGATGAAAAGAGATTTAATTTTTCTCATTTCTAAACTTGGCATGCTAAATCTCAAGACTTAATCTGTTGTTACCTAGTACAGTTTAGCTTTGTCATTTTATTCATTTCTTTATTTTTTAATCTGAAAGATATTTGTACTTAAGGTTTGTTCATGTTTTCAGGAAGAGTGTGAGACAAGATAAGATAAGATCTACATTTTAGGGGGATTTCATCAATTTTGCATATATTTTGTAACTGACAAATTTTCTGATGCATATTTTCATGGGGAGTTAAGGAGTAAGGAATATGATTTCTGATTACATCTGATCAGAACTCGTTCTTAACAAGTTTTATTGTTTTTATGTCATTTACTTTTCAATAAATGTGTGAATAAGACTTGGTACTTTGACGACTTTGTGACTGTTTGCAGATTATGAAAGGGAGCTTACATGATAATATTTATCATGACTTTTGAGCTGACTTCGTGAGATTTAAGATGAGCGTAAGGAAATATTCTACTCTTAATCTCATATATGGTTGAAAGAAGGACAACTTATAGAAAACATTTTTTCTTAAATGTTCAAACCACTTCTCGATTCTTAAAAGTTTTCATGAATACAGAAGTGTGATTTTTAAATGTTTTCATTTTATGAGCTTAAATGTTAAACAAACCATGTGTTTTCAAAGATAAATACTTGTGTATTATCTTTTCCATACACTGTCAAGTATTCACACACACCGGTTTAATATTCTGTTGGAAATGTTCTTACCATGTCTCATATAGAAAACAATTTTTCGATGGTAAGACACCCCGCTTTGTAATTCATTGATAATTGAGCGTTGATTTCATTCAAAATGTTTCTATCAAGACTTGTCTATATTTTGATTCGTATAGACTATATTAGATTTTTCATGATACATCATTCATATTTGATCTTTTCATACAGTGTCGGATTTTCAAATAAGTTTCTTATATTTATTTCATTCATTTCAATATACTTGTTTTGAAAAAAATTCAATGATTAAAATGCTCAAATATTCATGATTATCTTTGTGAGCATACATATACCTGACATGTATTTCATTATTGTGCTTTAACTGAAAAGTTAAACCATTTGAGCAACATTTTTCTTATAGGACTACATGGGTTCATTGTGTGAGAACTTAATTGAACTTCTATGGATTCACGTTAACCAGTGTTTCTTACCTAAGAAGTTAATCCTTAAGTGATCGAGAGACGTGGAGTCAAAATATCTGAGTGTGGGTATGTGTGATGAGGTAAAATGAAAAGAGAGTTTGGTTAGAAGTGAACTTAAATGTTAAAAAGAAATAGGGTGAGAGATCAGAGTAAAAGAATATCAAACTCTGCACCAACTTTTTCTGAGTCGGGCAGCTACATTTCTGATTGTTTCACAATTCTTTGGTGAACATCATTGAAACAGGCAACTAGCCCATGCCAACTCTTGTTTAAACCCCACATGCTACTCATTTCTTTCTTAACAGAGAAATGTTTCAATTTTTCTCGGGATGCAACATATAACCTATCTGGTTTTCATTTGGAAAATCTGGATATTGAAAAAGAAGGAAGTATGCCCCACCTTCGCAGCTCGATCATGCACAATTAATTCTGTGTATTACTGTTGTTGTCTCAATGGTTTAAATAATTTTTAGCCTGATAAATCAATCATTCTGATTCAATTCTTTCATACACAAGCACGAACACACAGGAAATTCGTTTTTCTATCAAAACGTTCATAGTTTAACCTTGTGTTATTCGATGATTGAATGGAAGACCTGGGGGAATGAACATCAAAAAGCTCATTTCCATTGTGTATTCGTTACACACGGTGACTTCGTGACAGACATTTTAACTGATTCATTTGTTGATTCAGGTGTTACACTCATAATTTGTCTGAATTTGAAAAGATTTGGATAAATATCTTATGAATTGACGGATAATCAGAGGCTTAGTGGAAAAGATCTTGGTCAAAATTTTCATGACATTTCTTGTAAAGTTTTGATGTTCTCTATGCTACAATCATCAAAAAGGGGGAGAGGTGTTCAAGAAATGTTTGAAGAAAGTGAGTTTCAAGTAATGGCTGTGAAAGAAAGTTTTTGAAGAAAGTTTATTGCAAGACTGTGTCAACGATTGCAAGTATTATTAAAGATTGTTCAGAGCTGAAAGAGAAAGTTCAAAGATTTTAGAGTATTTGTGGGAAATTTGCTGAAATTTTCTTTGAGGATAATCTGCTGAAGCAAACCGAGCTAAATTTGAAGATAATTTCTTTCTGATGTTTGAAAGAGGTTTTTACAACCTTGGGGGAGATTGTTATTGTTTTTTAAGACAGTTTTTGAGCTTAAAAAGGAATATTGTACTTCAATGTTTATTACTGAAGATAATCTGTTTCTAAATCAGAGGGGAGATTAAATTTGTTGAAAGTCTACAAAGAGGAGATTGTATAAGTTTGTGCTAAAGGGGGAGATTGTATTGCGTATTTTTTTAAAGATGATCTTGAATCCAAAGGGGGAGATTGTTAGTACATAAATATGTTGGATACAAGATAATAAAAGACTGAAGACTGAAGTCAAGAAAAGTCAAAGAGCTCAAGTCAACTCTCTAGCATAGTCAAGTCAAAGTGTATGTAGTGTGAGTGTTTAGGTATATAAGTGTTTTATTTTTCAAATAGGGATATGACTAAGAGAGATACGCATTCATTGTTAGAAAGAGAAATATTGAGAGATTTTGTGTAATCGATTTCCAAGTTGAATACAAATTGTTCAATTGATAAAATTGTTGTCATCTAATTGTTTTACACTGATTGTGGGACACACAAATATGATTCTGGTATAGTCAATTTTCGTGCTAGTGATGACAGAGTAGCCGATGTCGAGATCCATTCGTAGCTTGGTCCATACTACCTGTCTTACTACCCATACTCTGAATGAAGTGGGCGAAGAGGTATCCAACCTCAGTGGGCTTGCGGGCCTTGAGAATCTTGGCCAGCGATTTCTTGGGCAAACCCTTTTTTGTGTTCCATTCGTACTTCATGGCGTCCAGGAAGCTGATAACTTCCTCATCAGTGGGGGCTGATTTGTACTGCTTTGCAAAAGGAAGATTTAGAGTTGTCCTGATGGTTGAGATCCAAAGCTTCCAGTGCCATGCTCTGCCCGACAGGCAATGACAGGAACTTGCTTCCCTGAGGGCAGTTTCTTTGTGGCGGATTCAGTGGTGTACCAGAATTGTTTTATCAATGATGAGCAGCCTGGAGGATACACAGTTAGAGCATAGCTGAGAGGACAGTTCTTTAGGAACTCTACAACTTCCAGAATATGAGTCGAGGGTTTCTTGGCAGGGAAGGAGAGAATTCCCTTGTGGTTGTTCGGTTTGAAGTCAATCTTCTCAAAGTCATATGTGACGTTTGAGGCCTTAGTGAGGTTCATTGCTTGGGCTGCAATTGTTGGTCTGGGGAAGAAGATGAAAGATGAGTTAGATTACCAGTTTCTGATTTTTAGGAAAGAAATGATATTTGGGGTTATGATCAACAGTTCTATATGAAAATATGAGTATTTATAGAAACGTAATCCATTTTTCATATTTAGAATGGTGAAGAGAAGTATGAAAAGAAATGGTAAGCTTGGGTAGAAGTCCAGTTTAAAAAAATGTTCTTCTAAAAACAAGGTTTTCAAAGTTTTTAGATGAAAATCATGAAAGAGATTATTTATCTTTACAAAAAGGTTGTTTGATCTTAATAAGCAAAGATTATAAGATCAAAATATGTTTTTGAAGTAGAAAACAATAAGAAGTGAGATGAAAGAACCTGAGAATCACAAAATGGAGCTTAGTGTGTATTCTTGGTGTTTTCCTTGCCTTGAGAGTTCTTTTGCTTAGAGAGTTTTATGAGCGTAAAATTTGAATGTGAGACGAGGAAAAGTATTTATACGTAGTAGGAGAGAGAGAGATAGAAACGAATGATGATAGAGAGAGAAAGGTCATCATGACAAGGACACGTTGCTTGCGTGTGATTGATTGTAGAATAAGAACGTGTAGCACCCTCAAATTTTGAAAGAGCAACTAATTTAAAATTTTCAATAATAACTCAAAGAAAGATAAAATCTCTTACGACAAGTTCACACTTGAAACACAATTCTAGATTTAACCGTCAACAAAATAAATGAAGTCTTACATAAGGACTAATTAAAAGTCGGGTGTTACTAAACCCATCAAATTGTGCTATCTCCAAATGTGCGAAAGAATTCACCTAAACTATTCTCTCTCGTGCATATAACTAACACTCATCTCTCCACAAAGTCGCTAGTACCATTCCTTAATCGGGACCTGATGCGCATGCCGATAAATAAAAAGGTTAGGCTAACGCCTAGTGAGTTCAAGAGTTTTCAACATGAATACATATATTGTTAAAAGGAAAGAATACAACTTAAATCATAATCTTTCAAAATGATTATTTTAATATGAAAACGAACCATTTTCCAATAACACACATTTTTAAAGATGAACGCCCCAATACAAAACATTCCTTCATGAAATAATTGCAACCCAAAACTCACTCAAAACGTGAATAGAAATCTAACTCCCAATTTATAAAACGCAGATAAAACTTTATATCCCGAAATACCCAAAACACGGGTGAGGCATAATACTCAACCCATAAATCATGGATAAAAATCCACACACACACATATATAACGTCACCGAAAACATGGATACTAAAACTCAATACCCAAAACAACACCTTTCGGTGATGGGGGAGACCCGATTCCATTGAATGTCGCACACAAAGTTAAGCCAATTATCAACGTTCTCGAGTTTCACCTGGGTCATGGATCCCCATATACGGCTCCTCTGAGTAACCACCACAAGATACCCAAATGACCCTAGTGTCTACTCGACCTCTAGATGAGTGTTACCACAAAAGTCCCAAGTCCCCGTATCCGGCTCACAATGGGCACCACCGCAAGACTTAACTCTGTATACGGCTCTGCAGAGCACCACCACAAGCTTACATAAAAACATGACTTAGGGACCACTTACTAGACTCAAACATGGATATCCAAAACTCCATGATGAATAAACAGACTGGATTACACAGGCATTGAGTTCAACCACCCACGATCTATACCTCGAGCCCTTCGCTAAAAGTTATACGGTCATCGAGTTCAACTACCCACGATCTATACCTCGAGTACCCGCTAACCATAAATATTTTCAGTTCTAAAACAGGGATAAAGTTCCCAATTAAACCAACTAACCGACTCATATGCCTATGGACCCAATGCATTATAGTCTAAAACATTACATGACTCAGATGAATGCCAACGTACTTAAAACATGTAATTTCCATCAAAACGCAATTAAATGCATCGTAGAACCAAAGCTCCTCATTGAGCCAATAAAACTGGGCAAATGCCCCAAGACTCATTTGAGTCACAACCGAGCCAAAAGATCCACAAATCAATTGACCATTTTTCAAAAGTCATAAAATGCAATAAAACGCAATTGACCCACGTTTATGCAAACACCCGCTCCAAAATACATGAATAAATTCCAATACAATTTAAATTGGGACAAATCATTTTCCAAGAGGGTTCATACCATTTATTCTTTCAAAAACGTCCCATAACACAAAATCAAACATTTCTCCAAAACACACACTAAAAGTGCATTTATACTCAAAAGATCTACTTCCATAAAATAAATCATTAAAATACCAATACTTATAATTTATTTATCAAAATGTCCAAAATTCCAAATGTGGGTGTTTTACAAAGTTTATAAAGTTAAACACTTCAAATAATCAAAACTCATCAAATAACTCAACTGTTGTTAGTTTCATGTAAAACATATAAACATTTTAAAAATGACATTTTGGCATGTACACCGTTTTCACAAATCAACTTGAACTCACCTTGCTAGATTTAGGCTAAATCTAGATTTTACCCCAATCTTGAGCTTCCTTTGGTGAAAGCTTTAGATCCACAAACATCCATCACTAGAAACTTTATCTGGGTCACAACCAAAGCCTAGATATGTACCAAAAGTAATCCTAGACTCAGATTCATAACAAACTTTAGTCAAATCCTTTAATCATCCAAAATACCCAAAATTGGTCAAAACTTCAAAACAAGGAGGATACATCAAAGTAAATGCTCTAGGAGGTTAAAATGAAAGGTTTTAACAATAATAATGGTTTAGAAGGTTAAAATGGACTTACAATTCATTTTTAGGAAAAAGCCCCAAAAACTAAGTCAACAATGGTAAGAGATAGTTGGAGAAGATGAAGAAGATGAAGATCTTGAGTTTCCATCCACAAAGCTTGAATATTTATCTTCCAATCTCTTAAAACTCTTGAAGATTTTGATTTTGGAGGAATAAATAATGCTTGGGCCAAAATGGAGAGAGATGAGAATGGGTAGGTGAGAGTTGAAATGAGGGAAATGGGAAAAAGAAGACAAAAATCGGATTTAAAGAGGGGTACAGGTCTGCCCCGCTTCACTGGCGTGATGAAATGTTGCTAGAAAACCTTCTGCCCACCTTCACTGGCGCGAAACATGTATTTTTTTGGATACTTGATTTTTATTGCCTATTTTTATACCCAAACACCACCAATACTCAAAATACTTAGTAAGAACTATTCTAAGGTTATAATATTTATAAAATCTTGAAATTATATTTTTCCAAAAATACGGGTGCTACAGAACGGGCAACGTTGTCAGAAAAATCGTGCCAAGGGTTTCCAAAAAGTGACGTCATAAAAGAAACGTCTTTTCAGTTTTCAAAAAGCTTTTAGTCACTTGAAGAACTTAGTGATTGATTTCTGAATTTTTAAAAGTATCACTGAGAAGAAAGCCCAGTGATAAGATTTTCTTTTAGAAAAGCTTTTAATCACTAGAAAAAATCAGTGATTAGTTTGAATTTTCATGAAACGTCTTTTTTGGATGAAATTTGAGGTTCAATCGATGATACAATTCATAATATCTGAAGAGTTATTCTTTGATAACATTCCAAGCTCACTGATGAGAAAGTTGAATCTTGTCTCATCAAGAGGTTTGGTAAAGATATCAGCGAGTTGAAAATCAGTAGGAATAAAATGAAGTTCAATATCTCCATTTATCACATGATTTCTGTAAAATGATATATGATTTCAATGTGTTTGGTCTTTAAGTGTAGCACAAGATTATTAGTTATTGTAATCGCACTAGTGTTATCACAATAGATAGGAATCCTTGATAGCTGAAGATCATAATCTAGGAGTTGATTTCTCATCCATAAGACCTGAGCACAACAACTACATGCGACTACATACTCAGCTTCAGCAGTTGATGTGGACACAGAGTTTTTTTCTTTTTACTTGTCCAACTTACCAACTTTCCACCTAGAAGTTGACAGCCTCCAGTGCTGCTCTTTCTATCTAGCTTACATCCTGCAAAATCACTGTCTGAATAAGCAGTTAGATAGAACCCTGATTCTTTAGGAGACCAAAGACCTAGGTTAGGAGTTCCCTTCTGATACCTGAAGATACGCTTAATAGCGATCATTTGGAACGATTGCCTAGTTTTGTACTTCACCACTAACCATGGAAATCGGGTCTCCCCCGTCACCAAAAAGTGTTGTTTTGGGTATTAAGTTTTATCCATGTTTTTCGATGACGTTTTGAGCATGGAGTGTTCTCCATAAATCATGATTTTGGGTGTTGAGTCTTAATCATTTTTTGGAATTTTGGATAATAAAGTTTTATCCGAATTTCAGTATTTGAGCATTGATCATTATTCACGTTTTGGGTGAGTATTGGGTTTCAAATTCATATTTTAATGAATGTTTTGTATTGGGGTTTTCATCACGAAAACGGTGGGTTTTGGGAAATTTGTTGCTTTCATATTTAAACATTTCATTTTAGAAATCGTGATTTAAATAACATTCTTTTAGTTTACCATTTTATATAAATGTTGAAAACTCTTGAACTCACTAGGCGTTAAGCCTAACCCTTTTTATTTGTCAGCATGTGCATCAGGTCATTGTTGGGAACGGTACTAGCGAAACCGTGAAGAGTTGAGTGCTAGTTAGATGCACAAGAAGGGTATAGCTATTCGATGATGTCTGCCGCACCTTGGAGACAACGATACTTATTGGGTTTTAGTAACACCCCTCTCTAATATAGTCATTATGTAGGTTTTGGGTTATTATTTGATGTTGTGAACCTTAGATTGCGATTATAGGTAATCAAGCTTTGAGTTTTAGAAATTTTATTTCTTATTTGATGTATAAATGGAAATTTTAAATTAGTCTCTCTTTCAAAAATTGAGGGTGTTACAGTTGTGGAGGTGGTGGAGAAGGTTGTAGTTGTAGAGGTGGTCGATGATGGTAGCCGGTCGCGGTGAGGATGGTTGTTGGTGATCATTAAAAAATCATATTAGGGTTATATCAAATGATTGTAGATTAGTAATTTTATAGTTTTTGTTTCATCCCTGTTTCATCTTGTTCCACCTATTTTGATATGACCAAAAAAGTTCTTTTAGTAGCACCTGGTACGCATATATGATTTGACAGGACATGACAAGAGGGTAGGAGTGGACATGACAGGATTGGATAGAACAAATGTTTGTCTGATGTTTGGTACGACTAGGACTAGACAGGACAAAACTAGATAGGTTGCCCCTAAAAGTTATTTGATGATTTTATATATATATATATATAATCATATAATAGTTATAATTGTCTCAAATATAGAAAATAATTAAATAATTTAATTTATAAAAGTTTTTAAACAATTTTCATATACGTTAATAGTACCAAATTTGAATGAATCTTTTTGATAAAAATAATGGTAGTTTGAAAAAACTGGATTCGTACAAAGGAGAAATTTTGTTTTATTCGATTTGGGAGATCCTTATCAATTGGCGAAGGTGGTGTTGGTTATGGTGGACGTGGAGGTGGTAGTGGCCAACTGTACTAGTGGTGGTGGAGATGGAAGGCGGTGGTCGATGGCCGACGGTGGTTGTGGAGAACATAAAGATGGTAGATAGTGGTTGTGGTAGTCGATGGTGGTGGCCAACGGTGGTAGTGGTAGCTAATGGTGGCGGACGACACTGGTAATGGTAACCGATAGTGGCGGCGGACGGTGGTAGTGGTAGATGATGGTGGTAGTTATGGTGGAGGTGGGTAGTGGTAGTTGATGGTGGTGGTTATAATGGAGGTGAGGTGGCCCATGGTGGTAAAGTGATGATCGGTGGCTGACGGTGATTATGAAGGTGGTGGAGGAGATTGTTGTAATAGAGGAGAAGGTAGTGGCGACCAACGGTGGTAGTGGTGGTGGCGATGGACAATAGTGGTTGGTGGCCGACGGTGGTTGTGGAGGTGGCGATGGACAGTGGTGGTCGGTGGCCCACGGTGGTGGAGGAGGTTGTTGTTATGGAGGTGGCCGACGGTGGCTATTGATGGTGGAGGTAGCGGCAACTAGCGCTGGTGACCACTAAAACAAATACCATATTAAAGCTATATATCAAACGAGAGTTAATTAGTAATATTTTAGTTTATGTCTCATTCTTGTCCCATCTTGTTCCACCTATTTTGGTGGAACAAGAAAAAGCTTTTTTTGTCCCATGTTGTCCCACCTTGTCCCAATTCTTATCCCCGTCCCATGTTGCACCAAACGTGGGATAGTGAGTTATTGTCCCATGTCACGTCAAATGTGGGGCAGTGAGTTTTGTCCCGTCCTGTCCCATCCTTTCCCATATACAAAACCCAACCTTTTTATCTTTTTTTTGTCCCACCTTGTCCCATCTAGTCCAAGTCCTTGTTCGTGTCTCATGTTGCGCCAAATGTCGGAGTGAGTTTTTGTTCTATCCTATGTCACGCCAACTATGGAACACTAAAGGGTTGTTTGTTTTTTTTTAAAAACCTCTTAATAACTTTTAAGTCTAAATCGTTCATACCTTTTTACATTTAGACTGTTTGTTTGTTTTTTCCAGTTTTCAAAACCTCTTAACTCTTAAATACGTCTGAAATAAGAAGTGGTGACCTAACTTCTTAAAACCTCTTATCGCCACCTCAATTCATATACCTTCTATCTCTCAAGACGCCTCAAGATGTTACAGAAACATACAATCTTGTTGATTCAGATTTCAGACTTCAGCACCACCTCTTATTAATCAGAAGTAAAATAAGATTTCAGATTTCAGACCTCTTAAAAAACAAACGACACTTAAGTTTTATCCTATTAGCAGTCCAAGAGCGGGTAGCAAGAACACTTTTTAATGATATGATTAATCAACTAGCAAACGCTCCAAAAGTAGTTCCAACCTTACTGAATCAGGTATCTTCATCGTGTCTAAATTTATTATGTCTATGACTGTTGAGGATTTTGGCAACCTTGATATATAGGCATGATTGGAAAAAAAAAAACGCAATTACAATTCTCGCAAGTATTTACTAACCAACCTAGCTAACCAGGGTCGTCTTTGGGGGAGGGTAAGTCGGGCACACGCCCAGGTCCCATGTAAAATAAGGGCCCAAAAATTTTAATATATAGTAGTAGTTCATAAAAAATAGCAAATAAAAAAGACCCAAATTCCTACATTGATTAATATGTGCGCCATTGAAGTTTCTATGGAGTTATACATTTGTGTATTGATAAGATCATTCACTATTTCTTGAGGCACAATCTCTCTTCCCAGGATGAACCATATAACCAAGAGAAACCATAAAAGCTTACCCTCCACCTATGAGTAAATGTTTGATAGTAGCCTCATACATCTTTCTTGGTATATCTAGATAATAGTAGGTATGAGAGGATTAAATAGATTCCCATGGAAAATGATCGATTTACCCACACAAAGCAATTTACAAGAATGATTTTCTATAAATATTAATATATATTAAAGGCGCAAAAATGTATTAGTTAATTAATTGGATAGGAAAACGTGTAAACAGTTAAATGCTCATTCGTTTCATGGTATTGCTTAATTATTGCTTATCTAAGTTATTTCGTTTCATGGTGTTGCTTAATTATTGCTTATCTAAGTTTTTTATCTGCTACTAAGGCCCAAAGACTATCCAACTTATTTATATTGTTTCACATGAAGTGTTACTTCAACCTGTTAACATTATGACCCCAAATGATGTTAACTTATATAGTAGGATGTCTTTAATGATGGAATGAATTGACAATTCTAATTGAAATATATATATATATATATATATATATATATATATATATATATATATATATAAGATAATATTAATTTAGAGACTATTATTAATTGATTTTGCGTATATGAATACTCGAAAAACGATTTTATATGAATTTTTAGTACTTTTATTTAATTCAATTCTATTTCCTAAAATAAAAATAGTTTATTGAAGACATTTTTGTGCTTATTGAGGGCTCATGGCCAGTGGCAGACCCAGGATTTTAGGTGAGCGGGTGCACAAACGAAAAGCTTAAGAATTGTTGTCGATGTGTTTTTAGCCGAATTCCCCTATTGGGGGACTTTTTATGTTTTTGGTTGATTTCGAGGGATTTTTTAAGCTTCTGTGTTGATTCGATGGGTTTTTTTTGTTTTTTTTTGTGTTGATTCGAATGATTTTTTTGATTGATTTCAAGAGTTTTTTTTTATTTTTTAGCTGATTTCGAGAGTAAATTTTGGTTTTTTGGGACTTGTGCACCTTTCACCGTTCAAAAACGTATATCACGGAGCACCCCCTGTAGTTGAGCAGGTGCACCTTACGTACCGAAATTTTTTTCGCCCTTACGAAACGTACTTGAGCGCGTGCACGGGACCCCCCCACCCCACCCCACCCCACCCCGGGAAGGGTAGGTCCACCCGTGCTCATGGCCTATAAAATGTCAGGAACATGCCTGGAGCTAACACTGTAGTTTTGAAACCCGCTTTTTCACAGATTGTTTCTAGAAAGAAGGCTTACACCGGAATTGCCTAAGCTTTGTGTATACCTCAAGGATTACTTGGATAGCTACAAATGCATAAAAAATGTACAATTCACTCGAGATTGTATTTCCCTACGTCGATGACAAAAAGAAGTGCCAATATTCATAAACTCCACAACACATAAACTGTTCATTAAACAATTTCACGTAATTAACAAATAATGTAAGGGCGTTTATTAAACACTTACCTTGGTAAACTTAAACGCTTATCGGTTCAATTACCTTAACGATGAACATAACAAAAACCCAGAACTCGGTAAGAGGAAGGCAAGAATCGAGAGTCTTACCCGATAAGTGAGAATGATAACTCTTACCTGGTAAACGTTTATCGGGTTATAAACGGTTACCATCAATTTATTTTGATGGTCGGGAATATTACCCCATAAGGTAAATAAGAGTGGTGACTCTTGCCGATAAGCTTTTACCTGGTAAACGCTTGGTAACAACCCAACAGCCCCTTACACGAGTTTTAAAATTTGGGTATTTTAGTATTTATAATCAAATAAATAACAAATTATTTGATGGAAGTAAATAACAATTAATATTCTAAAACATTTTTTAATAAAATGTTATAAAACTAAAATAATATATATATACTACTTTATAAAGCATTTGATTTGCTTTTATTAAAAACAACTTTTTAAGCCTATTGTACCACTACTTATTGCATATTTACTTAATTTTCAACTTTACAAACTCTTATTGCTTTGGTACAACTCTATTAAACAACTTTATCTCTAACCCTTCAACTACTCATTATCTATATCTTAAAGTGTACATTATTAATGTCGGGTTTATCTTCCCTAGATGACTTTTCGAGTGCAGTTGCAATTCAAAATTTAAAATTTCCAGTCACTCTATTCACTGATCTCATCCCTCTCTCTCTCTCTCTCTCTCTCACCCTCACTTCTTGATGATCATCCACGCTATATCTCCCATTCTGATTAGATCCGTTGTTGCTTCTATCATTTACGATTGATTTCATGATCGATTATTACATTTTCGTTGTAATTGAGGTCGACATGGAGGTGGGATCAACACAAAGAGGGTTGTAAACTTTTCTCCTTCTTTTAACCATCTTCGTATCCTAAAAAACGGTGGCAAATCTCGACAATGAGTTCAAACAGAAGAAACGGGATTATTTGGAGGAGCAATGTGTTCTTCAATCATGAATTTCTATTGATTTGTTGAACACTTCTTTGCCAACAATCTTCCTTGTTATCAGGTACCTTTACTAGCCCTGTTACCCTTCTTCTTCTTCATCATTTCAAGTTTACTTTTTGTGACTTACTTGTTATGGCTTTCAGGTTTCTTTATCGGCCAAATCTCATGGAATTCTTTGTTTTCACTGTTTTGTAGAACCAGAAGAAACGGGGGTTTGCCCACTTCGTTTCGGTTTTGCTTCAGCCTTCTTTGAGTCTGTAAGTTACATTCCTACCATCTTTTTGACATGATTGTTGTATATTGGATGCCTCCTACCCCTATCCCTCGATCTTTTTTCTCAGGTTATAATAATACCAGTGAGTTTACCTTTTGTTTAATATCGAATTTTAAGCCGAAAGTTGTTGAAAAAGCAGGTGCACTTGGTGAGCATAAAGCAAGCTCAAGATAAGGTCTTGTTGAAAGGATGTCAGCTAGACAATCCCTCTTGGTTGCATGGTTGTAAGTTCTTATCGAATTTTGATGGATGGTTTCCTGATGTTGTTCTGAATGAATTGTTTGTTGCCTTGTTGGTAGGCTTTCAGTAAAGAACAATCTTTTTTTTTTGCAGGCTTTGGAAGCATTCATAATCATCAATAAAACATTATGAGGTAAATCCCTTTGGAGTTTGTAGAACAACCACTTATCAAAGGAGACAAGATGTTGAAGAAAATCTTAGACAGATGCATTTGGGTATGACTTATCATAAGAGGTGGTATTTGGGTATGGCTTATTATAGTGTGTTCTATTTTTTGGTTTAGAAAGATGTATTTTCATATGTTTATTTTATTTTCTAAATCCTTCCCTATCAGCATATTGATTTTGAGTTCCTTTATTTGTAACATTTTATAAGTTTGCTCAAATTCAGAGGTTCAATTAATAAAATTAAACAAGTTGATTAATGTCTTTCAAGTGATGCAATTAGAACATAGAATTACTTTATGTGAATTGTCTAATATGATTTTACGCTTTGGATTTCAGCTCTGTATTTTCATTAAACACAAGCTTTGTGTTGATGTTGGGTTTTTGTGTAATGCACAACAATTATCTTAATGTTGTCGAATAGTGATTATGCCTTTTAAAGACATTGAGACAGATTCATATTGAGCATTGCACTAAATGGCGTTGCCTTAAATTTTCTTAATCTCTCTTTATGGCTTTGTCCAAATTGCTAAATGGTCATTTTGCTTTTGTTTTTTCATGGACATGGAACCATGAGGATGATACTACAAGCATGGAGAGTTGCACACAGGATTAAAAACCCCTATCCTCAACAAAGGATTTAACAAGTAAGCAACCTAAGGTGCGTATTGCCTATGGCTTATATTGAGATTTCACTGACAACATGAAAATAGGTTGATGCCAATAAAAATGGCTCAAAACAAATAGTTTTATTACCGTATATGTAGGTTATTTGGTGGTGCTTTATTCCCAAGTTTGATGTACCTATTTTCACTAATTATTTTTATGTTAGTATAATTAGATGTTAAAATATGGTTTTCGTTTTTATATGTCACGAATCATGGATGTTCATCTGCGACGACTTCAGGCAATTCGTGGTCGTCTAGGGATTAGTAGGGGTTTCAATTTTTTACCAAACCAAATCAATATCATAGATGAGAAGTTGTTTTGTTTGTTTAACCATGTTATCCCCTTCTCTCCATTTAACTTCATAGATAAGAAGCTGTTCAGGATCCTTGATGTTGGCACTCTTATTGGTGAGTTATTTAATATTTTTTTTGTTTTTATGAACCAAAGAATAATCATAAATGTAAAAATTAAAAACATCACAAACATTACAAGTGTCACTGGTTATGAGTTTCAATAATGTCATACTATCTCTATATCAGTTCAAATTAGTTGGATCTAGGTGAATGTCACTTGAAAATCAGTTGAATGGAGTTCGACCGATGGATGATGGCTTAAGGGCAAGATTCAAGGTTGCTTACCTTGAGGTTGAGGTACGTGCATCCCCATTCTTTGCCTAGGCTACCCGCCATGGAAGTGAATGCAAGAAGTCCATTCGAGGAGCTAAATCAAAACCCATGTTTTCTGAGCCAGCTTACGCAACCGAACCTAAGCCAATGAACTTGATGTGGAAATGACAACCTCATAAATGGAAAATGTGTCGATCCTACACGATTTTGTAAGTGTGAATCTATTTCTACCCTTTTGGTTTTAGATGTTTTGTGTACAACTGCTTTGGGTATTAATTAATTACATAGTAAGAGTAAGCAGAGCATGTCTAGGTTAGAATGAGCCTCATTCTGTGTCCATACTTGGGGGGTATACACATTATTTGTTTTTCAATCCAACTGTTGTTTTGTGCATCTGTTTGATTTGATATATGTATAGACATCTACCGTTACTTAGCCTTTGTTTATTTGATTCAATGTGTATCTACCTGAACACGTTTGTACCTCCGAGAATTTTTAATCTAGCTTTGTTAATGATAGCGGAAAATCGTATAGGTCCACAAAGTGGCCACTATGTTGCCACAGTGGCGGTGCAAGTGCACACCGGACACTATGATCGCTACAAGTAATAAAGTGGTAGAGTACCGAGATCGTTTCCACAGGGACTAGTCAACTAAGAATCAGAGACTTTTTCATGAACTTCTAGTGCTTGGTTGAGTTTTGAGAACAAAATCAATATTTGTGGGTTTTAAGCAACTAAACAACGATTAAACGGAATTAACAGGATTAAAGGCAGGATGTGGGTACAAGCATTAACTAAGACTAATGTAGTAACAACTTGGTCAGAAACAAAATGACACACGACAGCCTTAAAAACCTTTTTCTCTCGAAAATAAGTTTCCTCAGAGCGTGGCCACGTTGCACCCACTTTGTCACCATGTTGGCCAACTCAAGACTTGTCGACTTAACTAAGTAAACCTCTAAGGATTTTAGTTCCACCAGTATAGATATAGACGCCCAAATCTCTTTGTGACACCTATATCGACCGACATTTGAACCTTAGTTAAAATCATGCAAAAACCCGTATCTCTACGTGGTTATAAAAGACTTTCTCAAATCTTCTTTGCATCACTCAAGCCGTATTCGGATCTGCCCCTCTCGAGGTCTAAGATCTAATATTAACACTAACAAGTGATCGGCTTGTCCGCGTTGAGTTGAAGTCCCGACTCGAGTGACCAAGTCTAAGAGTTAGCAACGATGGCAACACCCAAGTGTTGCCTACTAGTCTTAGCCTTGGCTCATACCCACACCCAAAGGGGTGTTTAGCTCATAATAAAAGTAAAAGACATGATGGAAGAGGGAGATAACATAAATTAAATTGCATAAAAGAAACTAAAGAGCTGCTGCCAACGTGATGACAAGGTGGCCACTTTGGCAACAGCTATTACAAGAAATTTAAACTTACAACAATTAAATGCAAATAAACTACAAGGAATGAAAACTAAATGTTGTTGCTCCAGATGGTGTTTAATGCTCCTACAAGTGATGATCTGAAATGGATCCTCCAAGCCTTCATTTATAGCCCAAGGAAGAGAAAAGTGTTGATGTAACAACACCATAAAAGTAGCTTTTAAGGTGAAGTATTGAAGCTTCCTTGGACTTACACTTTTTGTCATCTTCCTTGATTATTCTTATGAATGAGCAGAAGGGTCTTTCACTTTCTTCAGAAGGCAGACTTCCAGAACTGGTAAAATCTTATCCAAGCAATTTTGGTCAGCGCCCCAACGTGGTGACAACGTGGGTGCAACGTGGCCACGTTGTGCACAAAAGTTAGTAAAACGGAATTTTTTTGCATTTTTGGGATTTCATCACAATGTTTGAACAATTAAGACCAAATGAAGGAGATGAGGAGCAAACTGGGTGAAAATGTGGTAAAATAAATATAACAAGAGAGGAATTAACTATCAAAATTTGAGAGTTATCACACCCCCAAACTTGAGTAATTACTTGTCCTCAAGTAAAAGAAGAAAAGAAAACAAAATGAACAAGGAACTCGAGCGATGACCAAACAGGGCTGACGAACTTGCTTTAGAAAGGAAAACTCATGCCGAAAAAAAAATTCGTCGCTCCTTGTTTTGAGTGAAGCGAACTCTTCTTTTTCGGAAAAAAATACCGCTTCCTTTCATGCTTCCCATGAATTCGACTTTAATCAGTAGGGCTTGCTTTGGGCTTGTGTATTTGGGTTTTCGATTCGTAAACCCCCAAACTTGACTTTTTGTGCGGCTCCCATTCTCTTTGGTGTTTGACTGTTTATTCTTTGTATTGTCTTCACCTTTTTTCTTTTGACTAATCCCATTTGGAGTTTTCGTTTATTATTGCCAAAGTAGTGACAACGTGGCCACTTTGGCTTTTGGGTTATCAAAAATGTTGTTTTTGTTTTTCAACTGCCCCCACCCCCCAAACTTAAACCTTCAATGTCCCCATTGAAAATCGCAAGATATGTGGCCATTTGGACGTAGATAGGCTAGGTTTCAAGTGGAAAAGTGTTTGGGCTAAAAAAAACGAGAAGAAGGCCTAAATCATTTTAAAGTCAGAAAACAAATGGTAACAATCCAGTACGCGGCCTGCAAAACAGATAATCAACAACAAGAAATGCAAGAAACAAGGAACTATCATGAGTGGACCAACCAGAGGTACGTGAATGAGCGTAACGTCAGATCAAAAAGATATGAGTCCGAAACATAAAAACACCACAAGTCCCAAAGATAAACTAAAGCAAACGAGTTCAAACATGCGTGATGAAATACCGAAAATGGTCACGACTTACCCACTTCGGAAGAAGGGCCAGCCGCATCGTCGTCGGCGGTTGGAGGGGGTCGCGGACTGCGAGGACGGGGAGCGAGCGGGACGATCACCTGTGGAGGGCATGCAGAACGGCTAGATGAAGGGGCGGTGGTGCTTATGGTAGAAATCGGCGGCGAAAACCGATGGTGGTGGTTGAAGCTTCCACCGCCGACTGTCGGTGACTCCTCCGGCTATTCAGAAAAGGGTGCAAACCATTTTTTCCTTTTTTTTTGTTACATCTGAAAAAAAAATAGAAGTGTGGGAGAAGAGAGTAAAAAGAAAGATAAAAGGGTTGATGGGATTAGAGAGGGTGAGATGGTGATGATAGCTAAAAAGATAGGATGGGATTTTTTTTTTTGGGCTCATGGTGATGGAGGTACCTACGGTTGAGAGAGATAGATAGATAGAGAGAGAGAGAGGGGGGGGGGAGCTAAGGAGGTGTTTGATGGGTAAGGATGGGTTTGAAAAAGGTGATGGGTAAAAAGATGACAAGAAATTTGCTTTTGTTTTGAAAGGATTGTCACATTTCTTGGAAAAACAAAATTTTTAAAAGAAAACCCTTTTAACAGCAGTTCCTTTCACCAAACCTGAAAAATAAAACCACTTGCACAAGTTATAATAAACAAAAGAAAAAAAAAGACAAGGCTAAAAGATAAACAAAGGGTAAAAGAATGATTTGGACCAAGCTGATATTGCATAAAGATGCATGGAAAGACTAGTGGACAAAAATGGAGTTTTTATACATGCATAAAAATTTTGAACAAGTCTGGAAATTAAAATTTCACAGATGTCTTTATCAGCTCAATCCACAAAGTGGCGACCAAAGTGGCCACTTTGCACAACTTCGAAAATTTCCAAGTTTTTTTTTTGCAACAAAAATTGAAAGTTGTAATATTAAAAAGGACTGAAAAAAAAACATTTTATTAAAAGGTTATTTCTAGTCTTCTCGATACTCAACAAGAGGTTTTGGAGGATGACGACACACCATTAGACAAAAAATGTTTTTCTTGTGTTTATGGTGGCTCAATCTCATTTCTTTCAAACACGGTTTCCCTCTTATTGGTGGTTGGATTTTCTTTGGACTCTCAAACTGAAGCTCATTTTCGCTTTCTTCTCCAAACTTTTCACCACACATTTCAATATCTACACCTAGGTCCTCACTCAACAAATTTATGGCCGAACAATCTTCCACTTCATCATGGAACTTAAGGGACTTGAAAACATTAAATGTCGCTTATTGGTCATTTACCCTCATAGTTAACTCACCCTTTTGGACGTCGATCAAAGTTCTACCCGTGGCAATAAAAGGTCGTCCTAAAATGATGGGGACGTTCTTATTGGCTTCATAGTCTAAAACTAAAAAGTCGGCCGGGAAAATGAATTTGTCAACTTGGACCAAAATATCCTCAATCTTACCCTTGGGATGTGCCAAAGATCTATCCGCTAATTGCAAGGTCACGGTGGTGGGTCGAACTTCTCCTATTCCTAACTTCTTGAAGATGGACAACGGCATGAGATTTATGCTTGCTCCTAAGTCACACAAGGCATGACCAACTTCCTTACCTCCTATCGAACAAGGGATGGTGAAACTACCCGGGTCCTTTAGCTTAGGTGGAATTTTGTAAGTGAGGAGGGCACTACTCTCTTTTGTCAAAGCTACCGTTTCAAATTCACTCAACCTTTTTTTTTTGTTAAGGATGTCTTTCAAAAATTTAACATAGCTTGGCATTTGCTCGAGAGCTTCTACCAAAGGTATGTTAATATGGAGTTGTTTAAAAATGTCCAAAAACTTTTTGAAATGATTATCGACATTTTTATTTTTCATCCTACCGGGAAAAGGGAGGTCTCTTAAGTCTAACTCCGGTTGGCTAAGAATTGCCTTTTTGTGCTGTGAAGTGGGCACTGTCTCACCACTTTGGTAAGGCTGTGCTGATGGCAGAACAGTCCGTGAAGGACCTGTTGCATTATGTCCCGAAGGTGGGCACGTTCCAGCCACGTTGGCTGGAAAAAGTGGCGGGAAATTTTCTCTATCAAAAGCATGTGTCGTCTCATCTTGCACCATGGCATCAATTAAAACTTCATCGTTGGGTTCAGATGCTCTTGTTTCACTTCTTAAAGTCACGACTTTAATGTACTCCTTGTGATTACCCTTAGGGGTTTCGGTGTCACTAGGTAAGGTGCCCACTTGTCTTCCTTTCAACTCGGCGGCAAATTGCCCCAAATGAGTCTCAAAACCTCTCAAAGTTGCATTGGTTTGGTTTATAAAACCTTTGAGTAAAGATTCAAGCGAACTATTACTCTCCGATGCATTTTGTTGTCTCGGTACATACGGTTGTGAGGATTGCCCACTTTGATACGTATGAGACGGTCCTTGTTGAAATCCCGGGGGATTTGGTGGTCGGTTTGGAACTTGATGAACCCCGAGGGGTTGAAGTCCTTGCTTTCCCGGCCATGAGAAGTTCGGGTGATTTCTCCAATTTGGGTTATAAGTTGGAGAAAATGGACTATTCCTAGAATGGTTTCCTACATAGTTAACCGAAGCGGGATTACCGGGACAACACTCGAAAGCATGATTCTCACCACAAAACACACAAGATTCATTTATGGCTTGGACTTGGTTCTTTTCTCCATTTAAGTTCATGTTATTTTTTACCAAGTTAGTTAAAGCTACAATTTGTGCGTTTAAGGCGGTGATGGCATCAATTTCATGAACACCCGATGCATTCTTAGGAGCAAGAGCGCGTGGGTTTGACCAATCGGTGTTATTGTTAGCCACTTTCTCCAAAATGTCATATCCTTCGTTATAAGTTTTAGAGGTGAAAGCGCCACCGGCCGTAGCATCAAGAATAATTTTAGCGGAATTAGTGAGGCCATTATAAAATGTCTCTAATTGGATGCAATGAGGGATTCCATGATGAGAACATTTTCTAATTAAGTCTTTGAATCTCTCCCATGCATCCGAAACCGCTTCTTCCTGCTCTTGTCGAAACATCAAGATTTCATTTCTAAACTTCACATTTCTAGTTGGAGGAAAATATTTTTTTAGAAATTTTTCGGCTAAACTTGTCCAACTATCAATGGAGTGAGGAGGTTGAGAATTTAGCCAAGCTTTGGCTCTATCTCTCAATGTGTAAGAGAAGAGCGTAAGCCGTAGGGCTTCTGTCGTAACACCTTGAATGCGAAAATGATCCATCATTTCTAAAAATGATTTTAAATGTGAGTGCGGATCTTCCGACGGTAACCCTCCAAATTGACCCATTGCTTGGATCATTGAAACATTACCGGTTTTAGTTCAAAAGTTTGTGCCGCAATGTTAGGCCTAAGAATACTCGATTTTAATTGATCAAATTCGGGTGTTGCATAGTCCCGTATTCCCCGTTCTTTATCGTCGTCAATTCTTATGGTTGTTTCATTAGGTGGTGGTGGAGGATCTCCACCATTTCCAGCCATGTTTTGATTTTGCCGACCTCTTCTACCTCTTCTTCGTCTTTTAACGGTTCTTTCAATTTCAGGGTCAAGAGGTACAAGTTCATCGTGTTGTAGCCTTGGCATACAACACGAAAAATACTAAAAATAAAAGACACAAGCAACTCAGGCTCGAATGAAAAGTCAATATCTTAGGATTTAAAATCGCGCTAGTCCCCGGCAACGACGCCAAAAACTTGATAGCGGAAAATCGTATAGGTCTACAAAGTGGCCACTATGTTGCCACAGTGGCGGTGCAAGTGCACACCGGACACTATGATCGCTACAAGTAATAAAGTGGTAGAGTACCGAGATCGTTTCCACATGGACTAGTCAACTAAGAATCAGAGACTTTTTCATGAACTTCTAGTGCTTGGTTGAGTTTTGAGAACAAAATCAATATTTGTGGGTTTTAAGCAACTAAACAACGATTAAACGGAATTAACAGTATTAAAGGTAGGATGTGGGTACAAACATTAACTAAGACTGATGTAATAACAACTTGGTCAGAAACAAAATGACACACGACAGCCTTAAAAACTTTTTCTCTCGAAAATAAGTTTCCTCGGAACGTAGCCACGTTGCACCCACTTTGTCACCACGTTGGCCAACTCAAGACTTGCCGACTTAACTAAGTAAACCTCTAAGGATTTTAGTTCCATCAGTATAGATATAGACGCCCAAATCTCTTTGTGACACCCATATCGACCGACATTTGAACCTTAGTTAAAATCATGCAAAAACCCGTATCTCTACGTGGTTATAAAAGACTTTCTCAAATCTTCTTTGCATCACTCAAGCCGTATTCGGATCTGCCCCTCTCGAGGTCTAAGATCTAATATTAACACTAACAAGTGATCGGCTTGTCCGCGTTGAGTTGAAGTCCCGACTCGAGTGACCAAGTCTAAGAGTTAGCAACGATGGCAACACCCAAGTGTTGCCTACTAGTCTTAGCCTTGGCTCATACCCACATCCAAAGGGGTGTTTAGCTCATAATAAAAGTAAAAGACATGATGAAAGAGGGAGATAACATAAATTAAATTGCATAAAAGAAACTAAAGAGCTGCTACCAACGTGGTGACAAGGTGGCCACTTTGGCAACAACTATTACAAGAAATTTAAACTTATAACAATTAAATGCAAATAAACTACAAGGAATGAAAACTAAATGTTGCTGCTCCAGATGGTGTTTAATGCTCCTACAAGTGATGATCTGAAATGGATCCTCCAAGCCTTCATTTATAGCCCAAGGAAGAGAAAAGTGTTGATGTAACAACACCATAAAAGTAGCTTTTAAGGTGAAGTATTGAAGCTTCCTTGGACTTACACTTTTTGTCATCTTCCTTGATTATTCTTATGAATGAGCAAAAGGGTCTTTCACTTTCTTCAGAAGGCAGACTTCCAGAACTGGTAAAATCTTATTCAAGCAATTTTGGTCAGCGCCCCAACGTGGTGACAACGTGGGTGCAACGTGGCCACGTTGTGCACAAAAGTTAGTAAAACCGAATTTTTTTGCATTTTTGAGATTTCATCACAATGTTTGAACAATTAAGACCAAATGAAGGAGATGAGGAGCAAATTGGGTGAAAATGTGGTAAAATAAATATAACAAGAGAGGAATTAACTCTCAAAATTTGAGAGTTTTTTTTTTTTGAAAGGGTATCCTGGGCCTATGGCCCAGACTAATCCCTGACAATTAGGGCCTTTGGCCCAGCTGCTAAAGCGTGCAGCCCTGAGTTTATTCTCAGTGGCCACAAGTGCTGCTAGTGGGGCTCGAACCCGGGTTGAGCGCTATGAACTCCCCAAGCCTTTACCACCACACCACAACCCTTGTGGTTCTCAAAATTTGAGAGTTATCAGTTAATGATCAATCTATAGAGATCTCTCGAGTTCATTAATAATGACCAGCCATTCAACCTTGTGTTCTTGAGGCTGTGTTAAATAATCCAAATGCCAATGATAGACATAAGTATTCCAAGTTTCCTTTGGTCTCTTTTACATTTTTCTGAATATTTCAGGATGTGAAATGGTGGGAATCTTGATATGGGTTTTATATGGTTTGAAGATTTCTGGGCAGGATGGTGGAACATATCTCAAATGCTTATGTATATGCTGCTAGACTGCTGCTTTTTTAGTGCTCCTTTTTTTTAAGAAGCTAGGTTGCTTGGATACGGTGTATAAAGAGACTTTTTACCAATGTTCTAAACAACTCGTTACACAGCCGCCATGGCACGCAATGGCACAAAGGCTTGTGTCTCACGCCACGTTAAACCCGTGGCACGCCATGGCCTAATGCACAATTTCGTAATGCAATATTTATTTTTCTTTACGTTTTTAATGTCTTATTTGCAAGTTTTTTAATATATACCATAATTTAACTTGCTTATTACTATTGACTCATTGAGTAACACTACAAAACATATGTTTTTATATATAATGATATATATATGAATTACAAAAATGACGCCATAAGTCACGCCTTGAAAACGTTATGGCTTCGTCGTGGCTCTTAAGGCTTGGCCTCGCCGCCACACCACACCTCACGTCATTTAGAACCTTGCTTTTTACATATGGGGGATAGACATTGTTGTTTTGTTGTGTAATGTGCATGTGGAACTTTTCCATGTATTATTTTTATAGTTTGAAATTATAAAAATCCGAATGACTTGGTTGCTTAATAATATCATTTAATTTGGATGTTGTGATATGATATAAGCCTTGAATAAATGTAGGAGTTAGGTCATATTCTACGTTTACAAACTCACCACACATTACAACATATAAACATAAACATAAATAAATTAATTATTGGTGCATGAAATCATTTTAAAATAATTTTTTTGTTTATACTTCGATAGTAATTAAGATTGGATTGATTTAAATACATTAGAGTTTAAACTATCATACAATTTTCCATCTACCATAATCTTATTTATTCATAATGTATTAATATGTAAAAACTAAGGTGGCGTTTGTTTTTTAGGAGGTTTGAAGTCTGAAGTTTTATTTCATTCTGATTAATAAGAGGTTGTGCTTAAGTCTGAAATTTGAATCAATAAGACTGTTTGTTTTTGTAACGTCTGGAGGCATCTTGAGAGAAAGGAGAGCATATAAAATAAGGTGACAATAAGAGGTTTTAAGAATTTAGGTCACCGCTTCTTATTTTAGATGTATTTAAGAAGAGGTTCTGAAAACTGGGAAAAAAACGGTCTAAATATAAAAAGGTCTACCCGGTTCAGACTTAAAGAGCCATTAAGAGGTTTTTTTTTTTAAATTTAAAATAAACCGCCCCTAACTCCCTAAGTGTAAATCATTTCATCGTTAAAATGTCTCTAACAAAACTATTAAATCTTCAAAATCGTTTACATTTAGTAGTTAGTTGTTTGTTTGTTCCTTGTAAGCATGTTAGCATAAATAGCTTTTGTCCTTTGTTAATCTTGTAACTAAGTACGCTTACAATTGAGAATCTAGAGTGAAAAATATTTCATGTGAGAGAGCTTTGTAATCTCGTGAATTTGAGATCAATAATATGACATTTGGCATCGACTGATCGTTGTTCATCTTGTTGATTTGCACATTTCTAGGACACACAATTAGAGTTCCCGCTACATAGCACGGATACACAACTAGTATATATATAATACACACGGAAAAAAGGGAAAAATTGTTAAATATTTAAAAACATAGTTAAAACTAATAAAACGGACCAGTCCTAACGGAATGGTCAAGGGACCGGTCCGACCTCTACAATCAAGCCCAGTATTTTTATCCTTGAGACGGTCCAAAACAAAGACCGATTAAGGCTTATAGACGACGGGACTGGACAAGTCCTAGGACCGATTGGTTAAGTCTAGGGTATGATCAAGTAGTATGATTGCCAAATGATGGTAACAACAAACACTTTTGGAAAGGAAACAAACCATCGCTTAACTTCTTCTTCTTAACTAATTTTAGTCATAAAATTCAAAAACAACTTACTTTGGTTTGGATGTTGAACTTCATCATCAAATCAAGAATTCTTGGAATTTGTTCGATCCGTACTTATAAGAACCGATGGTAGAAAAAAGGGGATCACAAACGCCACACCCAAGCAAACAACCGCCACGATCACAACCCACCAGGCTTTGTGCGGGATACCAACCACTAGTTCATCGCAAACTGCCATCCACATAAATACATTGAAATCCGAATGACATGGATGTTATTTAAGCAAATTGTGAATTCACAATCATGGATGTTATGTAAATTGCTATGTCATATGATTTTTCAACACACTTGAGCAGTAATATTTATATATGGCAAATTAAACTTACACATACTTTTCACTTTTGCATTTGAACCCCTCACCTCCGAAAAGGTGGGGTTACCGGGTTACCACTAGGCCAACGGCCCTTTGATAACTTGAAAAGTTCTAGAACACCATTACTCTTATGCTCTTTAAAAGTTGTAACTCGTAACCAATAAAATACAACACAAAAGTATTTAAAAAACGAGGCCTAAACAAGCCTATATTTTGCAGCCAGACTAGCTACTTTTTTTAGTATATTGAAAACGTCTTGTTTAGACCTTGGACAAACCGGGTAAGTATCGGGTACAGATTTTTTTGCCATTCCTAATGGTAAACCTAAGTTAGCTTTTTGAAAAGCTTGCTTCAGATAGCTCATTAGGGGACTTCACCTTTTTCTTTTCCAATTTTGCCGTTTATATTTTCCTTTTATGTCATTTTACATTGTCGTCTAGCCTATCAACTAATTTTTACCAAACGTGACTAATATAACAGCTAGTTTATCAATCAACGCCTTAACTTATCAGCCAGTTTGCCGAAAATAGCTTCCAAGTTTAGTGATAGCCTACTTTTACAAAGGAAGAAAAAAGAACAACTTCCAACAAATTTAGTAAAATTTTAGTTTAGGTGTAATAGGTTGTAAATTATACCCACCCCATAATGTGCATAAACTAAAAGTTGCATATGAAGCAAGGTATGATAGAAAAATATTAACACAAAATATTCATTGAGCAGGTAAAAATAGAAGCTGCAATATGAACCAAATTTCAATCAGATGAAAGTTACCTATGTTATAAATGACCATTTCCCTATCCTTTCCATTAGGTATCGCGACCACCCCCTCTGGCTCCACGGTCAACATGACATTTGTTCCACTCTAAAACCAAAAATCTCGATTATAAACCAAACCAAACCAAATAGACCAAGTATATCCCATCCAAAGGTGGGGTTGTGAGATGTAAACAGACCTGACCTCCACCCAATGGATAGAGCGGTTGTTTCCCGGAAAAATGGGAAAAAGATTGAGAAGAAAGAACATAAAAAGACATTCAAAAAAGAACTTGAAAACAAGAAAGGTAGTGATGAGATTTTAAAGACAGAGTTAGAAGTAAGCAACCAAAAATCACACAAACCAGCAAAGATACATACTAACCTATGCAAGTGCACGAAACCATAACCAAGGAAGGAACCTAGGATTCTGGGTGCCAATCACTAACCCTACACCCATCCTCTTACCTTTCCATATCCTTCCCATCCAAGGGAGCTACCAAAAACCCCGGCCACCCTAATCTCGATTAATAGATCCTCAAAACAAGCAATAAAGTAGAATACTGAAGCAAGAGCAAACCTCAGACCTGATCGTTTTGCAAATCATTCTTGAAAATCAACTTTTCCGTATTCAGTAATTTCCGTTGGGGCTTCAGCAGTAACTCTGAATTTCCTTTGTTCAGTTGTAAAGAAAAGCTAGCAGGTATCTGGTATTAAATATAGTAAGGCTCTTTAACTACCACAACATGGTAGGCAAACAAGAAGATGTATTGTACCTACAGAAGCAGGATATGATATCTTGACTTCATACCACGTGCTCGGCCTAAGCCCTTCAAGTTGGTAGACACGGGATCCACTTTCTAATGGTAGAGTTTCCTTTACCAGTTCCTCTCCAACATTCAAGATGTTTCTGTCAGCCCTGTAACATATATAACATAAAGGATATGTTTGGCAAACTAGCTGATAAGCTAGCTTTTGGCCAATAAACTAGTAAAAACTAGTTGATAAATGTAAAATGACCTAAAAGGCGGGTTTTTGGTCATTTAAATAAAATATAATGGACATAAATGGAAAAAAAAAAGTGAAAAAAACCCCTAGACCTTATTGAAACGTTTAATTGAAATAGCTTTCCGAAAAGCTAGCTTATAAGCTCGTTAGTTTATGGCTTGCCAAACGGGACTTTTTCAATAAGCTCAAAAAATAAGTTTGCTTACGGTTGCAAAACATGGACAAAATAACATAAAGACCAATCAGGAATTATACCTGCAACTGTTTGGAATAAGTAGTCAGAGACAACTAATTTAACAAAGTACGCTAGAAAGTACCTGCATATGACTTGTATTGTTATCAAGCAAAGCAGAAAGCAACAATTTTGAGTACTTGCACACGGCATTCTAGCACTAGCCTCTGAGTACCCTTAATCTGAATAGAGGAAACATGTAACTCAAGCAACGCATTCACAACTGTTCCATTCCTTATTGAACTTTAAAATGAGAAAAGGAGAGTATGGGCTAATAGGAGTGTTTGTATAACAGCCTATTTTTTGGGCATTTAGAAGGTATAGAATCATACAAGTTTATCATTTAGCAATACAATGAAAAATGAAGCAATCGATTTACTAATCAATTAATATTAGATACAAAAGGCTAAATTTAAAGATAAATCAAATAACTAGAGTGCTATGACAAATATATGATTAATAATGTGAGACGCCTGAAGACTATGTTCTACAGACCTCGGTATTCAAATGATATAACTCAATTATATTTCCGGCATTCAAATTTATATGCATCCAGTTCAAGTCCAACTCATTAACCAGATCGGCATATAGTAATGTCTAAATCCACGCAGGGTGTCATGTCAACTTTCTCTTATTTTTCAGCAAATTCAGACGGCATACACTCAAATTTGAAGACAATAATTTCAAAAACTTATTTCTAAAAATTTGAAGCTTCACGCTAAACTGCTAAACAAAGAAAAATTCAGTCACCTTATGTTTTGCTTATTATTTTTATGTCTTTTGCTTTCCTTCTTAAGAAAGTTAGTTGGGTTCTACAATCGGAGTGATTAATAATGCACATAAGTATGATGCAAGAAATAAGAGAAAAAAAACAAAAAGAAAGTGAAAACAAGGGAAAACGCGACCCTGTTGAATAAAGCAAGAAACTGATGTAAGGATAGATGATGGTGGAGTCTTTTTCCAAACACACTCTATTTTGTTGGTTTTCCATCAAGTCTTGTACGTATAAAGTTGTCTATGTAATTAATCTATCTGTATAGATTGGGAAGGTTTTTGTTTGGGAGGGTCTTTTTTGTAGATGAAATGAAAGTGCATTATTAATTGGGAGGGGCCGGTTTGAAAAGAAACTGGCTTTCTGATAAAGCTTTCACCTAGAATCTTACCGAATAAGCCATTTTTATATCATTAAGCCACTACCAAACAGTCATGTAGCTCACCAAATAAGCTGTGAATTCATTAAGCTCATTAAGTTTTTAACAAACAGGCCCTCAGTTCCCATGGTCACTGCCACTGAAGACAGAAACACACCAGATTTGTGACTTGAGGCTACCATAAAAAAACATCAGGAAGAAAGAAAGTCGAGTAAGATTGAAGCTTTCACAGACGAGAAACCAAATGATGATGAGTAAGAGGTGAATAGGGTCCCAAATAACGAGAGATAAGTAAAAAGCAGGCCCGATTACGCCTATTCCTAATCCTAAATGGAATGTAACGACATATTGTCTCTAAAGAGGCTTTTGCAAATGAGTATCAGCCACACGCAGAAGACCACAAGGTGGTCAAAGCAATTTCTGCTCAAACCGAACAATCTATTGTCCAGGTCTAATTCACGTCTGACCTCTTTGAGGCATTGTATCGAACACCTGATGTACATGTTAAAATTCGTCATATTATCAAATTCAAAACTAACTTTCAGATCAACCATTATGCTCAAAGGTGGTAACTTTTCAAGTTAACATATAGCAAAATAGAACAAATAAATGCAATCCCGTTCATAGAATTTCAAATCCCTCAATTATAAACACAAATTAAAATCAATGGTTTGGCACCTGGGTTCATACACATCCATGTTCTTTCCAATTGTTCTAAATCAAGTTTCTAATATAGACAGTGATCACGAAGGAGCTTGTGCATATGCCAAAGAAACTCGACGAGTCGTGGATACACTATTAAAAAAACGGTGTAATTCGTTGATTTCTCTGATGATAACTCAGTGAGGAAAACAGAAACTGAGATATAGAAAGAGAAAAGAAGAAGAAAAGATCGATTCCGAAAATTAGATACAGAGTCGTAATCCATGTACCTTGGTGTGGTGCGATTTCGTGGTGTGTCGAGTGATGAAATCAAAGAGCAGTACCTAGTTGAGATAGTATGAGATCGATTGTGATGTGTGTTGAGTTAGGTTTTCCGATTGAGATCTTGGATCGATTGTGATTGGTCCCCTACATTGCCTCTGACTTGTGGGACTAATTAAACTCTTCTCTGATTTTTCTTCATATGCTAACCAACAACGGTAAATAGTTAAATTTAGTTTTTGAATTCTTAATGACCATCTTGTTGGTAAAAAATAAAAAAATTATCAGCAAACGAACCAAATGCACGATAACACCAAAGTGTAGTTTACACTTTTTTATTTAGATTAGTAGAGAGACCAATTGATAAACACAAACAGAGTCTATATGTTTTTGGTTGTTCTTTCTTTTATGGTATGTGCAAGGGTAAAGCCATAAAAACTATCTAGAGTGGTCCTCTTTAATAGAACAAAATCCTAATTAATCTGCATTCCATGCTGTGACCTGCTAAGTTGATTTTCGCATGATTTTGTTTAGAATTATCAACATTAGTTGTCTAAAACGAATCAACAATTTCTTTTCTATTTGCTGAAAACTTATCCATATTTGTCAAATAACGCAAACAATTTGCAAACACTAGCAATTGTCAAGCATCCAAGAATGTTAACCAAAGTGCCAACTATCCTAAAAAAAACACTTAGAACTTAACTCAATAATCAAGTATTTCTTTGAGGACTACCAAGTAATTAAACAACTAACACTTTCAAGTTTCATTAACAGTTAACTCAAATACTCAATAATATGGATTCCTTTGAAGAAAGTAATTAAACGATACCAGCAAAGTTTTTGATGATCTGGATGGAAATATGGAATCTGAATTCTTGATGTCAAAGATCCGAAGATGGAAAATTAGAATCTGACAATCTTACAAAAGAAACATCATATATAAAAATAAGTCTCATTTGATTTTATGAAGTAAATCTAAACCCTAGAATTATCTAATTTCAGCTTACCGATCGATGAGATAACTAGCAAGGGAGAAGGGGCGATGCTCGTGACAAGGGCAGAACGGCAGTGGCGATAGTCGATCCTTGAGATAGAGGCCCGATCGAGAAGTTGAGATCGACAGGTTTTGAGTTTTGGGAGTCTTGGGTTATATGAGCAGGGATTACACATGATGGTAGCCTGTTAGACATATTTTTGAAAAAATTATCTTTATCCCCTATTTTAAATTGAAGTTGTTGGACACACATAACAATTCTAGTCGTTCAACACGACTTAGTAAAATGTATATGAAATTTAACTAAGTTTAGGCTTATGTTACGTCAAAATTTCACAAAAGGTAAAGGCATGCAAAACGCATATATAAAATATTGCAAAGATGTCGGTTTTAAAGATTTGGGATCGGCGTTCGATATGCCGGTTCGATGGAATTCGACTTACAAAATGATGGACAATTTATTAAGACAAAAACAATATATTCAAACATTTTATAACGTTCAATACGCGGATAACACGATATCCGAATATGATTGGCAAATGTTTGAAGGTTTACACGATATTTTGGGCGATTTCTAAACTGCAACAACTATGTTATCCGGTATTTATTATCCAACAAACCCTTTACTTTTAAATCAAATATATATTTTGGCAAGTAAAATTTCACAATACGAAGACCATTACAGCTTTGCAAACGTGATAGCACCAATGAAAGAAAAATTGTTAAAATATTTTCAAGAGATCCCTTTCAATTTTCTTTGTGTCGCGGCATTAAACCCATATTTAAATGTTACGGGTGTCGAACTTTTAATATCATCAATATGTGTAGCGTTTGGTTTGGATACGGCTTCAAATTCTTCTTTTTCAAGGGACTGCATACGACAATTTAATAATGATTTTCATTAATTATTTGATATTTATATAATTAATTATGGGGGAGGAAACCAACAAACCTCAACAACTCAATTTTTTTCACCGGGTTCTAGTTTTCGTGGTCGAAACCGGACCGACTTAATGACAAATTTAATGAACGAGGTTTTAAATGAATCTAGTGAAAAATCTAGATTTGATGGGGGCGATTTGGGTGAATTCAATATGTACATACGTACTAATTTTATAGCGGCAACCTACACACCCGTCCAAAATTATGAATCACTAGATTTATTAGAATGGTGGAAAGCTAAACAACCTCGATACCCGGTTTTGGCGGCTATTGCCCTTGATATACTAACAATCCAAGCTAGTATTGTAGCTTCGGAGTCTTCGGAGTCTGCTTTTTCTCTTAGTGGCAGGATCATATCAGAGCGTCGGACAAGATTAACTCCGAAGTCAGTAGAGTGTTGCATATGTTTGAAGGATTACTTGGATAGCCAACAAAGAATTCAACATGAAACAAACCTCGAGGCGGATATAGAAGATGTGGAATTAAACTTAGCCGAAAACGAAGTGGTCGAAGAACTAAGTACGCCGGGAACCGTAACCGAGGACGATGCAAGTAGTGTCGGTGGCGTCGCTGTTACGACGATGAAGAAGAAGAACCAAACACCGACCGCCTTGATGATAATACGACTATTGACCGACTTGAAAAGTATGGAACTCTTGAAGACTACAATTCGTACTACAATCCATGGGGTGAGGGTGGGAGTTCGGGAGCGGGATCTTCGGGTTTTTAACAAGTGTGTTTTTTCTTAGAATTGATGTATTGTAACTTAAAATTATAAATAAAACGTTTTTTTAAAGTGTATTTGAGTGATCCAATCCAATTTTTATTTTCTAAAGTTTAGTAATTGATATAATTGAGTTTTTTAAAGTTTATTAATTGATATAATTAAACCTATTTTTTAAAGTTTATTATATAATTAATTATTATATAAATAAATTAATTTAAAAAAAAAGGAAGGACCGGTTCACGGCCCGGACCCGCTCGGTTTATGAAGAACCGGTTCACCCACCCTTAACCGGGACACCGATATTTGGGTAAAATCCGGCCCGGCCCGACCCGAAGCCCGCTTGGCCCGGTCCGTGGCGACACTATTTGGGCCCGAAGCCCGTTTTGGTCCGGCTCGGCCCGAGCCCGATTTTTGGCCATCACTCTGACACCCTTCAATCCCCTTTCGGGTTCTCCCATCATGTTATTGACTTAAGCCATGGATATCAGTGGTTGAAACGTTATGCTAGTTCTGTTTTTATTATGTATGTACAAGACAAGGATGAAGGAGAGAATAACTAAAAACGGTAGTTCTATTAGGACTTCTATAACTCGTTATGCATAAAACTAGTATTTTTTTCGGCCGATTATCACTGTCTAATCCAAACATCATTTGGTACACATTGAGTATTCGACTTTGGATCTTTTATATCTGTATGTGTGCCATCCAATCACTTCCATCATGTATATGTCACTGTAAATATATATATATATATAATATGTATATAGTATATATGTGTGTGTAAATGAGTGGATATGTGCATGTATGCATGTATATATGTGTGTATGCATGTAGTGGATATATGTATGTATATGTGTGTATGTAATGTATAATGCCAGTATGTATGTATATGTATGGATTTATTTGTATCACAATTTACGAATATAAACCGGGGGTTGGGTTCTGATGAGAAGCCGAGTTAATGGTGAGAAACATGGAAAGTGGTTATCGACCGTTGGATGAGAAATGAACGCACGTTAGGATGAGATGCACCGAGATAAGATGCACCAGATCAATTGCTTTATAAGGCACAATTCATGGGAGAGTTTGAGATTAAAAGAGATCAACAGTTCATATCCACTTCTCACGCTTCTCATCATTAACTCAACTTCTCACACGATCATTCGCCTATAAACCGGTATGAACAATTTAATTTATGTTAATGAAAGGAAGTTGATGTTATTCTAGATAGGGGTGTGCATCGGGCGGGTTCGAGTGGAAAAGTCAAAAACCCGATCGAATTTCAGATATAAAAATCAAGACCCGAATTTTAGGTTTCGGATTTCGGATTGCTTTGGGTTCGGGTTGGTCGTGTTTCGGGTTGATATCGGTCGGGTTCGGATATTATTATAATGCAACAAACATATATAAATTCAATCGATTGAGATATTGATGAAATCGATAGTAAATTTATAAATTAGAAAATATTTCGACTGACTAGAATCTACGATTTTCAAAAGATAATTAGACAAATAAATATATTTATATAATAAATAGATATGTATGTATATTATTTCGGGTTTTCGGACGGGCCGGGTGGCCAAATATCAAACCCGACCCGAACCCAAATATCCCCAAAAAAATCGGGTTTCGGATTTCGGGGTATTCGGGTTTTGTAGAAACACATTATTTTCGGTTCAGGTTCGGGTTCGGATTTCAGACTTTTTTCGGGTTTTGCTCACCCCTAATTCTAGAGCATACTCAATACCAAAATACATGGATTACTATAACAAAAAATGTAACTTGTATTGATTGTTGATGTAACATAATTATTTCAACATAATTAGTACCGAAAATTTTCATTGAACATAAAATGTTCAATAAATTTTAAAAGCAAAAAAAAAATGTAATATAATAACATTCAGAGCATAGAGGCAATAACATGACCAAATATAAAATTAGATTGAAAATATATTTTACAAACATTATATCATAATATGAAATTCAATTTAATACATAATTCAATAACATCAATTATTAATTACAAGGGTGTTAAAAATAAATATAAGATACAATTATTTGGTAAATGAAAATAGAAATTATCAATTAGTAATTTAATATATATGAAAAACTGGGGAAAAAAAGTCCCGGCTCTTTTTCCCTCCATTTGTTTCCCATTGCCTAGTAACATACATAATATCCACATCCATCCCTAACCCCATATACATTCAACAGTTTTATGGTGAGTTATCATTCATAGTATTGATTTAACCTAATCTCTTTATTTTCTACTGATTTCAGTAGTGTAAACGACCCATATATCTAATCATAATATCATATTATTTCAGTCATTCCAAACCTTGGAACATCAAATTGATTCAACTGAATCTCGAATCAGAGGTTTTCTTCCCTTCTTCTTAGATGTTGTTGCACATGGATATTGACCCGTTGGCCAATCAGCTATATAGCAGTTTGAAAATCCTTCCCTTTCATCATAGTAGTTATCATAACTACTACAATATGCAACTTAAATTTTTTGCAAATTTCATATGGTTTTTCTTGGCTTGCAGAGTACTTTAATTCTTTATAAATTTGGTTTCTTACACAGTTGAGGTTAAGGGCAGCTTCAAGGAATTTATGGTTAAGATGAGGGATGATAGGAATGTGCATGGAACAATCCTTAAGGTGCTTATTTTACAACTGTGTTGAAGACGGAAGCTGAAACAGTTGTTGGTCGGTTCCTCAAGAATCAAAAGGTTTGCTAACATTTATGGAATGATTTACTTGGTTCATTTTTTTACCTGGTGAAATTCATACTAATCAGGTAATTGATGTGGAACCTACAAAAAGTAATACATTGTATGAAAGGATGTTTTATTTTTTTATTTATTTAATAGAAAAGGGTAGTATTGTCATTTTGATATGTAATCTTATGTCATTAATTGTATAGGAGTTACAAATATCAAGATTCCAAATTTGGGTGTAGGTTACGATTTCAGAATTGTATCCTTTTTCATATTTTTTTTTGAATATTTTGAATATTTTTATAGTAGATTTGTTCATTTTTCGTTAAATTCGTATATCGTATAGTTGGTCTTTTCGAGAAATTTGTCCGATATACGAGATGAACATACCTGTCATGAACCAAACAAGGACTTGCAATGAACTGTAATGAATGATCATAGATGTTCATTCGTTATATACATGCCCATATATGTTCATATACGTTCAACAAATATGTCAAATGAACTCTAATGAATGATCATAGATGTTCGGTCGTGATATATATGTCCATTTATTTTCATATACGTTCACTTTCTCAAATGAACACTAATGGAGTGGTTGTTAACATATACATGTTCATATATGTTCCCTTAAAAATTCTTTTACTTTTTTCCCATCCATTCATACTAATTTTGTTAACATAATTCAACCATTAGTAAGTCATTCTTAGCCTTGGTTTAATATATATGTACAATAAAAATATGATGTCATTATTGATTTTTTTTTGTTAATTGTAACATTTATTTAATGTGGGGGTTACAATACTAAATGTGAAAAAGGGTTATGAATTTCCTCAAAAGCCCCTATCATATATGTTCCATATAATTAATTATTATAAGGCTAATAAATAAGAGTTAATGTAAATGGGTTTTAATCTTAGCCCTTAATCTTAATATCAATGGTCAAGATTTGGTTCACAAAGTTTGTACAAAAAATCGGGTTAACAAATGAACCCGACCCTATATATATATATATATATATATATAGGGGCTAAATCAAGTGAAAACCACAAATATGTTACAAACCTGTGAGAACCGATATAAAAATATTTTTTTACATGATATATTTTCACCAAATGCTTAGATTTAAAATATTGTTTCACATATATTTGTTTCATAATATGATAGTTTCACATTTATTTGTTTCACCACATGAATATTTTTTACCTGTATTTTCCATTTCACTAGGTGAATCAAAAATCAAATTTCACGTGTAATCATTTCACAAGGTGAACAAAAATATAGGTGAAACAATATCTTAAATCATAGGTTTTGATGAAAAAAAATCATGTAAAAAAATATTTTTATATCGGTTCTCAAGGGTTTGTAACATATTTTTGGTTTTTATTTGATTATCGGCCTATATATATATATATATATATATATATATATATCTACCAAAACCACCACCTCCAAACTTTTCTTATTTTGAATCTGTTTCCATTACTTACCTCCATGATACTTTGAAGTCTTGTTATCTATTTGGTTTTTGGAACTTCGAAATCAATACCAATATGGATAGATTCAGGTTTCAATCACTCTGCACTTTCTAAACACAGCTGCTACAATATATTCGAATTGGTCAAACAAAAATTTGCAGCTCGTGCATGTGATCCAGGTATTTTAGCAAACTATTATGCACACAGATTATCAAAACAACTTTTTTTATTGATCAATCAATCTACATAAACTCATATCCCTATTTCTTGCATAAATTCTATAAGCTCAATGTGTGTATGTTTAGAACGGTGTAATCTTACTTAGATTCTGCGCATGTGAGTTATGAAACTAAACACTATGACTTACTATTTATATGGTCAACATGACCTTTAGCAAATAGTCATCTTCTAAACAACAATTACAAATAACACCCACACTTTGCACACTTTACATTTTAGACCCTTTTTTTAATCTTGAATACAATTTAGCTCTAACAATCTCCTCCTTTGGATTCAAGATTAAAAAAAAATTGACACGAATCTTCAGGTCTTCTTTTCTCAGAAATATCTTCAAGAATCAACCTTTCACATCTTTGACATCTTCAAAACTTTAAATCTTTGACACTTTGCTTGATCTTTGATAGCTCTTTAAATGAATCTTTCCTTTTGGCTTTTCCTTTTAAACTGCCCCTTTGAGTAAAAATACAATTTCAGATAAGCTCAACATTTGTTTACTTTAATCTCTTCTTTGAATCAATCAACCATCTTACTTTAATTTCTCATTCATGTATTCTCTCCCTTTGTAACATTTCGCTTGACTTTCGCTTTGAAATGAATCTGACTTTGAAATCTCAAACTATCTCCCCATTTCTGATAAGATCAACTTTTATCTAACTTTGAAATCTTGAATTATCTCCCCCTTTTTGATGAGTTATGAGAATCAGAATCATCAAAACATTTCAAGGTCAGCTTTGTCTTTGAAGTCATCTCCCCCAGTATGATCAAATAAGCACAATCTTCACGATAAACAGAAACAATCTCCCCCTTTGGTAAGATGTGAACAATCTCCCCCATGTAGGAAAATATTCAATCTCCCCCAATCAGATCTGATATTAAGTTTCTACCGTCAATTCATAAATGTATTCATCTGAATCTTTTCAAATTCAGACAAATTAAAAATGGTAACCCTAAATCAACATATGAAACAATTATAATGCCTGTCAGTAACACAAAGTTACTGAGTACAACGAATGTACTGTATAACGAGCTTGAGTGATGTTCACTCCCCATGACTTCCATTCAATCATCAAAAAACACAAGGTTAATCTATGAAAGTTCTGACAGAAAAACAAATTTTCTGTGTGTACGTGCTTATGTATGAAAGAATTAGCACAATGATTGCTTTTAATAAGGCTCAAAATTATGTAAACCATTGAGACAACAACAGATTTACATAGACTCAATGTGTATGAGAAATGGTCGAAGGTGGGGCAACTTTCCTTCTTTTTCAATATTAGCATCTTCCAAATGAAGATCCAATAGACGATGTGTTGCTTCCACAGAAAATATGAAACATTCTTTTGTTAAGAAAAGAATGAGTAGCTGGTGGGGTTTTAATACAAGAGTTGGCATGGGCTAGTTGCCTGTTTCAATTAAGGTCACGAAGAAGTGTGAACCAACAGATTATGAGGTTGCCCGACTCAGAAAACGTTTGGTGCAGAGTTTGATATTCTTTTACTCTGTTTTCACACCCTCTTTATTTTAATCATTTGAGCTCACTTCTAACCAACCTCTCTTTTCCATTTTACCTCATCACACACCCACTTTCTTTCTTTTGACCCCTCTCCCCTCAATCACTCAGGATTACTTTCGGGGTAGGAAACACATGTTAACGTGAATCCATGGAAGTCATTTAAGCACTCACACTCAACCCCATGTATTGTCCTAAAAGAATATGTTGCTCAATGATTATCTTGACAATTAAACACAAGAAATCATAGTCAGTGTATGTATGCTCATTAAAGATAAGAATGAAATTTGAGCAATTGAAACATTTAAGATCTCTCAAAACTTTGAATATTTAAGATCATTCAATTTCATTGTTTTGAGAATCTGACAATGATTTAATCAGATCAAATATCATGAAGAAAATAAATTTGGGGTATCAAAGAACGAATGTTGTTTATACGAACAAGATATAAACATATTATCAATGAAAGCACAAATATTAAGAAATGACGTCTGATCTCAAACAACATTGAATTTCAAACGGGAGTATTACCATCGAAAGATTTATCTTTTGAGACTTGGTAATAACAAAGTCAATAAGAATGTACTGAACCGATGTGTGTAAGAATTGTTGGGAACTGAAGAATTGCCAGGTACAATTAATGCTGCTAGCAGAACCTGATTACTACTTCTGAGGTTAATGCTGCCAATTGAAGTTAATGCTGCTGAACAATATTAATACTGCTGAGCATGGTTAGTACTTCTGAACTTAATACTGCTCAGAGTATTAAAGTTGCTTATAAGATGAAGATCAGTATGGCAAGGATGACAGCTGGATTGAAGATATTCATGGAAGCTTGGAGATAATGATGAAAGATTATACTGAAGATCTTTTATTATTTTGTAATTATCTTTTGTCTTCAGTATATGTATAGAATAGTTTTGTTTCTTTAGAATTAATTTTTATTCATTCTGAGTTTTAACTTTTATAGTAAGAATCAACCTCAAGGTTAGATCCCTAATTCTAGAGAAGTAGAATTCTTATTGGTGAGTTTGTTCATCAATATTGAGGTTGTGTGTAAAAGCTTGTGACTTTCAATCATTCAATAAGAGTTTGCAAGTTGTTCATCAGATTTACTGTTTGTTTACTGTTTCATTGAATATCAAAGTGTTATTCCGCAAACTTCTTTGATATTGTTTTCTGAGAGTTTATTCTTGTTTAGAATTAAGATCCTGACAAGTGGTATCAGAGCCTGTATTCTCAGAAATCTTATTCATCATGGAAAACGTTGTTGAATCAAACAGTATCCTGGTCTCAAAGGTCCCAATGCTTAGATCCAATGAATTCGACATGTGGAAGATTAGAATAAAGCAATACATTCTTCTCACTGATTACTCTATGTGGGACATCATTGAGAATGTCCCATCTGATGCAGGAAAGATTGGTGCAAATGGAAAGAGAACTCCACCAAAGACAGATGCAGAAAGAAAGACAAGGCAAACAGAGATGAAAGCCTTGAGTACTCTGCTCTTGGCCATTCCCAATGAATATCAACACCAATTCTGCAGTTGCACTGATGCACAGATGCTCTGGAATGCTCTAGAGAAGAGATTCTCAGGTACCAAAAGTACCAAGAGAAATCAGAAGGCTATATTGAAGCAACAATATGAGAACTTTATGTCAACCAAGAATGAGTCGATGACTCAAACTTTTGACAGGTTCAACAAGCTAATTGGTGAACTAGCTACTGTGGGAGTACAAATTGATCAAGATGATCTAAACAGGAAGTTCTTAAGGTCCCTGGGTGATGAATGGACCATGTATACTGTCTCTTTCAGACAGAATGATCAACTGGAAGAAAAGGAACTTGATGATCTATACAATGATCTAAGAGTTTTTGAATCTGAGGTAGAGGCTAAGAAGAAGCCTTCTGGGTATGTTCACAATGCTGCACTCCTATCAGCATCAATTGATTCTATTTCTAACTCTGAATCAATTAGTCCTGCCAATGGAGCAAATCAAGAGAAAGGCACTGAATCTATGTTTGAAGCCTTTCTGTCCAGTCATGGAAACTCTTCTCTGATTAATGATGACTTGGAACAACTCCATCCAGATGATCTTGAAGAGATGGACATTAAATGGCAGATGGCCATGCTCTCTATGAGAGTAAAGAAGTTCATCAAGAGAACTGGGAGAAACAACTTCTCCCAAAGAAGAGAAGATGGAGCAGGTTTTGACAAGTCAAAGGTGGAATGCTATAAATGTCATCAGAAGGGACACTTTGCTAGGGAATGCAGAAGTGGAGTGTCTCACAACAACAACCACCAACAAGCACAGTCTGGAAGCTTCAATAATAACAGAAACTCTGCACAAGCCCTAGTCTCTCAACAAGGTATGGGGTTTGATTGGAGTGATCAAGCAGAAGAGGCTATCCAAAACCAAGCCTTAATGGCAGAGGTGTCTGATCTCCCAACAGAGGTAACTTCTAATCTTTGTTCTCAAAATTGCATTAACACTGTTAAAAGGTACAGGGATCACAACCAGAACATGAGTGATGACCTTAAGAGATTAGAAAAGGACATAAAAGATTATGTGAGGATTGTTGAGAGGTTTGAAGATCAGATTAAGAGTTTTCAAGCCAATGAGCTTCAACATTCATATGACACAAACTACTGGAAGTGGGAGAAGAATGACCTAGAACTCCAACTGACCAAATCTAAAGAGGAGAGTGAATAAGTTAAGAGGAGAGTTAGCTAAAGTCAAGTTAGATGTAGAAAAGTTTTCCAATGCTTCTAAAGCAATGGACTCTTTACTACAAACTCAGATTCATGATAAACTGAGAAGAGGAATAGGGTACAATACCACACCACCACCCTACAACAACAACTATATCCCTCCTAGTTTAGACTTGTTAGAGACAAAGGATAGGAAGGACCTGCCTGAGGGAGCCACTGAGATAGATCCCTTAGATGAAGTAGTTGTTGAGGATAAAACTGAGAAAGAAACTGTCAAGAATAAGGACAACACTGTGAGTGGTGAGATTCCTATAGAAAACCACATAATTACCAATGAGGGATGTGGAAAGCATTGGGTAAAGTCCAATGAGATAAAGAAGACTGAGGGAAAGACCAAGAAGGTTCATTATAAGCAGACCACTGTTGTGAACCCTATCCCTTGTAAACAGTGTGCATGCAATAAATCTGAGCCCTAAAAACATGATAAACCAAGGGGAAATCAGAGAAACTGGAATAATCAGTGGGCACAAAAACAAGGGATTGATCTGAGTAAAATCAATAGACCAAAACCCTGTTTTATTTGTGGAAAGCTTAATCACATTGCCATATACTGCTATTTCAATCCTATGAACCAAAGGCTGAATTTTCAGAGACCTACTCAAAAACCCTTTGGTTATAGGAAGAAAGAAAAGAACCATGTGGCTAAGAAAGTTGTTAAATCCAAAAGCCACATGAAGAAAAAGAATGTGGAAGACAGTGTCAAGATCTGGATACCTAAAAGCACTAAAGCTGTTAGTACTGCTACCACAAATAGTGCTGCTGACAGTGATAGTGCTGCTAGAAGCAATAATACTGCTACCAATGTTAGTGCTGCTAACATTGTTAGTACTTCTGCAAATGTTAATACTGCTAACTCTATTAGTACTGCCAACAAGGTTAATACTGCCAAACATGTTAGTACTGCTAACTTTGTTAGTACTTCTAAAGATAGTGCTGCTTCAAGTATTAGTGCTTCTAGACCAATAATCTTGACAAAGTACTCAAATAATAAGTGTTCTGATTTTAAAAACCTCATCGAAAAGGAATGTAAGTATTTTGATGAGAAAGGGAGACCCAAGACCACTTTGGCTTGGGTTCCCAATCAATACTAATTGTCTAATCTTATGTGCAGGGCAACCAACAGCTCAAGGGTAAGAGCATCTGGCATATTGATAGTGGTTTCTCTAGGCACATGACAGGGAATATGTCATGCCTCAAGAATTTCAAGAAAATTGATGGTGGACATGTTGCCTTTGGTAATACACCAGATGGAGGTAAGATAAGTGGTAAGGGGGATGTAACCAAAGGTAAAATGACCTTTGAAGATGTATTCTATGTTGAGCAGTTAAGGTACAACCTGTTAAGTGTATTACAGGTTTGTGACAAACAACATAGTATATTATTTACAGATTCTGAATGTATTATCCTTGCTCCTGGATTCAAGGTAGTTGATGAAAAGATGATACTACTAAGAACCCCAGAAAGGATAATGTATACTGTTTGGATATGGAAAGTATTTCATCTGATTCATCCTTAAATTGTCTTGTTTCAAAAGCTTCTCTGGATGAATCATCACTTTGGCACAGAAGGATGTGTCACATGAACTTTAAAACAATAAATAAACTTGTTAAAAACAACCTTGTAAGAGGTTTGCCATCAAAAGTATATTCATGTGATGATCATTGTGTTGCTTGTCTCAAAGGCAAACAACACAAAACTTCTCATAAGTCCAAAGAGGTGAACACAATCTCTAATTCTCTTCATTTATTGCATATGGATCTGTTTGGCCCTACAAATGTTATGAGTATAGGTAAGAAATCATACTGCCTAGTTATTGTTGATGATTACTCTAGATTTACTTGGGTATATTTTCTAAGGACTAAGGATGAGACAAGTGGACTGATCAAATCCTTTATTCTAAGAATTGAAAACCAAACTAATCAAAAAGTAAAAGTCATTAGGTCAGACAATGGCACTGAATTTAAAAATATTGATCTAAACACCTTTTGTGAAGAAAAAGGAATTGAGAGACAATACAGTGCTCCTAGGACTCCACAACAAAATGGTGTTGCTGAGAGAAGGAATAGGACACTGATTGAGGCTGCTAGATCTCTGTTAGCTGATTCTAAACTCCCAATAACTTTCTGGGCAGAAGCAGTTAATACTGCTTGCTATGTCCAAAACAGAGTACTAGTAGTCAAGCCTAAGAACAAGACACCTTATGAGCTTTTTAATAAAAGAAAACCCTTTATTGGATTTTTCAAACCTTTTGGGTGTCCTTGTACTATTCTCAATACTAAATCTCACTTGGGAAAGTTTGATAGCAAGGCAGATGATGGTTTCCTTGTTGGTTACTCATCTCAGAGCAAGGCTTACAGAGTTTTTAATACTTCTTCTAGAATAATTGAGGAAAGTGACAATGTTAAATGCAATGAGAACACACCAAATCCTATTGGGTCTGGTCCTCAGTGGCTGTTTGACATTGATTCACTAACTAACTCTTTTGGTTTCAGTAGTGATGATTATGCAGGTTCAGGAAGTAGAGGATCAGGGGACATACAAGTTCAAGACATTATTCCTCAGTATGTGATCTTTCCTATGCCTACAAAAGAACCTGTTGAATTCTGTGAAAAAGAAACTATAACTGAGCCAATACAGAGGGAAGAAGAAAGAAGAGAAGAGGAGTCTTCAGTGCATAAAGAGCTTGAGGTAGCTGAGGTGATCCCCTCACCTGACATAAATGATGCCAATCTAGAGGTGGGAATCCATGAAGAACCTAGTCTTCAGACTTGAACTCAAAAGAATCATCCTCTAGAGCTGATCATAGGAGACATATCTTCTCCTATGATAACAAGGAATCAAAGCAGACTTCAAGAGCTGCATGATCAACAACACACAGTACTCTCCTGCTTCCTATTCCAGATTGAGCCTAAGAAGGCCTATGATGCAATGAAAGACTCAAGTTGGATAGAAGCCATGCAAGAAGAGTTACTTTAATTCAAACTACAGGATGTTTGGGACTTGATGGACCTTCCAAAAGGTCATAGAGCTATTGGCACCAAGTGGATCTTCAGGAATAAAAAGGATGAGAGAGGAATTGTGATCAGGAACAAAGCAAGGCTTGTGGCTCAAGGGTACACTCAAGAAGAGGGCATAGATTATGATGAAGTGTTTGCTCCAGTGGCAAGGGTAGAGGCAATTAGGCTGTTCCTAGCCTATGCCTCATACATGAAGTTCAAGGTCTATCAAATGGATGTAAAGAGTGCCTTTCTATATGGTACAATTGATGAAGAAGTATATGTATGTCAGCCACCTGTTTTTGAAAATCCTACATATCCTGACAGAGTATACAAGCTGAAGAAAGCACTCTATGGTCTACATCAAGCCCCAAGAGCATGGTATGACACTCTGTCTACCTATCTCTTGGAAAATGGGTTTGAAAGGGGCATAATTGACAAGACCCTTTTCATTAAAAGAAGTAAGAAGGACATCCTACTAGTTCAGATCTATGTGGATGATATCATTTTTGGATCCACAAAAGATCAGATGTGTAGAGACTTTGAAGAGTTGATGCACAAGAGCTTTAAGATGAGTTCAATGGGTGAACTTAACTTCTTCCTTGGACTTCAGGTGAAACAACAGACAGATGGAATCTTCATTAGTCAATCAAAATATGTGCAAGACATCCTGGATAAATATGGTTTAAAAGACTCAAAGCCAGGAAGCACACCAATGGAAACTCACAAACAGATCACTGCTGATCTTGAGGGGGAGGATGTTGATGTCCATCTATATAGATCAATGATTGGATCTCTAATGTATCTCACAGCCTCAAGACCAGATATCATGTTTCCAGTATGTGTATGTGCCAGATTCCAAGTCAAGCCAAAATAATCACATCTTCAAGTTGTGAAGAGGATTTTCAGATACTTAAGAGGGAAACCTAGATTAGGTCTTTGGTATCCATATGAATCTTCATTCGACTTGATTGCATATTCAGATAGTGACTTGGGTGGTGCTAACATGGACAGAAAGTCTACTTCAGGGGGATGTCAACTTTTGGGTGCAAGACTAGTATCTTGGCAGTGCAAGAAACAAACCACAATGTCCTTATCAACAACAGAAGCTGAGTATATTGCTGCTGCAAGTTGCTGCTCTCAGGTTCTATGGATTCAGAATCAGATGCTGGACTATGGGGTAACATTTCTTCACACTCCAATCTTTATTGACAATAGCAGTGCTATAAGCATTGTTAACAATCCAGTCAAGCACTCCAAAACAAAGCACATTGAGATCAGGTATCACTTTATCAGAGATTGCAATGAAAAGAAGCTCATTCAAGTTGCAAAAGTTCATACTGACAACCAGTTTGCAGATCTATTCACTAAAGCTTTTGATGTGGGTAGATTTACTTTCTTGGTCTCAAGTGTGGGCATGATCAACTCTGAATGAGCTCATGTTTTTAAAAAAGTGTTCCTATACCTGCTATTTTGGTTATTTGTGTACTGCTAATCATCTTTCACAGGAAGTTATTGCCTTGATCAGACCTTCATAAGCTTCAAAAATAGTAAGTATAGTTAATACTGCTAGTACAATTTTAATACTGCCAGTGCTCAGTTAATACTGCTAGTTAGTTAATACTGCTAGTGGTTAATACTGCTCTCAGTTAATACTGCTAGTTAGTTAATACTGCTAGTGGTTAATACTGCTCTCAGTTAATACTGCTAGTTGGTTAATACGGTTATTAGTTAATACTGCTCTAGGTTAATACTGCTTATGTCTCATACACTATAAATACCCTTTGCCCGCCTAAAAGCTCATAACGACTCTTTGCATACTGTTCACTTTTTCTCTAACCCTTTTCTCTCAAGTACCAAGCATTTCAGGCAAGAACATTCAAGTTCAATGGCATCCATGGCATTCATCGACGAGCACAATGAAATCGCGATGCTACAAAAGCCAAAGCAAGCTGCAGGATTTCATCAGATTGTGGATTTTCTGAAGTCTAGCCACATTGCCCATGCTCTAACTGTGTCGCCAACAATATACATAGAGCATCAAAGGCAATTCTGGGCAAATGCCACCATAGTCACAGAGAATGGTGTGCAGATTCTGAAAACAAGGGTGTGTGACAAACCCTTGTCAGTTACTGAAGAGGTGATACGCATCTGTTTATGTCTAGACGATGCTGAAGGTATTACTTCTCTTCCTAATGAGGACTTGTTCTCCAATTTATCAAGAATGGGGTATGGAGGCCAATTGGGTGGTTTTAAATTCTCAAAAGCAAAATTTTATACCTAATGGCGTTTTCTTGTTCATACCCTTATGCACCGCATTTCCAAAAAGACTACTGGATGGAGTGAGTTTAGCAGCACCATTGCTTATGCTTTGGTCTGCTTGGCCACTGCCAGAAAGTACAATTTTTCTAGAATGATTTTCAGTGATCTTGTCTCAAACCTGGGAAGCAAAAAGAGCTTTTATATGTACCCCAGGTTTGTACAGGAAGTTATAACTCATGAATTGACGGATATGCCTCACTTTGATGAGGTATATGTACCCAAAATCCCCAAAGGTAAGGTCTTTTCAAACATGAAGAGATCCCCTTTGGACTCGGAAGGAGTTGACACCCTATTGTTCTCTACAATGATGGTGGTGTCCTACACTGAAGAAGGTATGGCAGCAGGGTCAAGGCCCTCATTAGACCATCCCACTGCTATCCAATCCCAACCTTCCTACTCTATATCTATCCCACAGTCTCTAAATCATAAGCCAATTTCCCCTATCACTCAAACTTATACAAGGAAAAAGGTAAAGAAGGTTCCTTCCCTTCTTGTACCATCACCCACAGAACCTTTAAGCCCTCTAAGGGAGAATTCTCCTTTAGAGAATATCTACAGGGAAACCACAGGGGTGTCTCCCAACCCTAAGGAGGTGCTCACTGAGGAGATGGTTGAGCATATGGGTGCTAAGGCTGCCACTACTCCTGCTAGCACAGAGGAGGCAAGTGGTAACATCAATAAGACCTTCCCCATGGCAACTTTGGGTGAGCAATCATCCAAAGGTCCCAGGTGCCAAGAACCCACGGGGGTGGAGAGTGCTTCTGTTAGGCAGAAGGCTCCCACTACAAAAAGATCCAATGATCCTTCAAAAGAAGGTAACACTTCTGGAGAAGGTGAGAACATATATAACTATTTTGAATTGATGGAAACCATGGGAAACATCAACATGGATGTGATCAAACAGGGCAAAGATATAGAAGAGCTGAAAATGATAGTTCTGTCACAACAAGAACAGATTGTCAACCTGAAGCAAATGGTGAAGAAATTGATTCTGCAAAAGAAGAAGAAACAATTTGTACTAAGAAGGAGGAAACCAGTGCCTGATGCTCCCAAAAAGGGGGAGTCAGAAGCGGATGTCAATATGGAAGATGCCAAAGCTAAGGGGGAGCAAGAGAAAGTTGAGTTTGAGGGGGAGCAAATAACTGCAGAAAATGTTGTACAAGAAGCAGTAACAGAATCAATAGCAGCAGAAACAGTTAATGCTGCTCAAGCAAATAAAGAAGCAGAAACTGTTAATGCTGCTGAACTGAAAGAAGCAGCAGAAATGGTGAAGAAGTGTTAAGTGATCTTAAGAGCAGAAATTTGGAAGAACTTGAGACAGTTGAAGCATTAATCAAAGCCAAGCATGATACTTCCAAGGTCACTTCAAAGTCCAAAGGAGTTGTCATCAAAGAAAATGTTGAAGTTGTCAAGAAAGTCAGTGTTGATAAAGCAAAAAGCAAGGACAAAGGCAAAGCTAAGATGGTGGAATATGATCAACCAATCAAAAAGCAAAGGTTGGTTGAGTCAGATGAAGCTTTGGCTAGAAAGATACAAGCAAATATTGAGCAAGAAGAAAGAGTCCAAGTTGAGAAAGACAGGGAAATGGCCAAGGCTTTAGCTGCAGAATTGAATAAAGCTTATCAACAAAGCCTGGAAACTGAAACAACTCAGAAGAAAGCTGCAACCCTTAAGAAGTCTGTGGTGGTCAAGAAAGCTGCAAAGAAGAGACAACCCTCAAAGACTTTCCTTGGTACTCAAGAGAGAAACAAGATGATAACTTTTCTCAAGGGTGTTGTAGGAGTCAGAAAGGAGAGGTTCTCCAAGATGACATTTGAGCAGATCATAGAGCTATATAATTCTGAAATGGCCAAGCTTCAAGGGAATGAAACTGCCAGGGTGGAGATGGAGAAGAGAATGAAATAAAGCAATGATTTCATGCTAGAAAAACCTTTTCCAGATGAGCAAGAAACACCACCAAAGAAAGAAGTCACTATTGGTGAAAGTCTAAGGACTTTAAAAAGAACAAAGATGATGGCAAGGAGAAAGATAATCAAGAAGCCTAGAATAACTGAAGGAGAGGCTGAGAAGGTTGCTGAAGAAGAAGGGGCACCTGAGCCATCTGAACAGAAAGAGCCTTCAAGCACTGATGATGTACAGATGTACATGGTAGTGATGGACAAAGTGACTGAACCAATTTCAGCTGAACCTGTTGGTGTTAAGCCTCCTGAAGTTATTCACTGGGATACATTGATAGTGGATGGAAAGGAATACATCAGGCTCAAGAGGAAGGATGAAAAGTATGAGGTATTCAACACTTGGGCAAAGATTGTCAAAACATGCTCCAGGTCTGATATAGAAGAAATGTTTCAAATAGGGATGAAGTTGTATGCAGATCAGTTAAAAGCTCCAGGGATTTCAATTACAAAACTGGTGATGGAGTATCTGTGTATGATGTTCAAACCTGAAGAAGTGGAGCATGTGATAAGAAATGTGTTTCAAACAATCAACAATTGGACTCTATATGAAACTAGTGGAGTATATGCAGTGACTTTGGATAGAAATCACATAGAATACTTCCTAGTGGATAAAGTATACAACCATAGTAGACTGAAGCTTCATGCAATGTTGAAGAAGAAGCTTGGATGTGTTGAAAACTCAGAAATGGCAAAGTATCTGATTCAGAGAATGATCAATCAAAGTTTGGGGCTAAATGTTGATACAGGGATCTGAAGAATGGTATTTTGGGAGCATCTGAAGAACTTGACTTCTCTTCCTAAAAGTCAAGTTAGGGGGAGATTGTTGGGAACTGAAGAATTGCCAGGTACAGTTAATGCTGCTAGCAGAACCTGATTACTACTTCTGAGGTTAATGCTGCTAGTTGAAGTTAATGCTGCTGAACAATATTAATACTGCTGGAAGAGATTAATACTGCTGAGCATGGTTAGTACTGCTGAACTTAATACTGCTCAGAGTATTAAAGCTGCTTATAAGATGAAGATCAGTATGGCAAGGATGACAGCTGGATTGAAGATATTCATGGAAGCTTGGAGATAATGATGAAAGATTATACTGAAGATCTTTTATTATTTTGTAATTATCTTTTGTCTTCAGTATATGTATAGAATAGTTTTGTTTCTTTAGAATTAATTTTTATTCATTCTGAGTTTTAACTTTTATAGTAAGAATCAACCTCAAGGTTAGATCCCTAATTCTAGAGAAGTAGAATTCGTATTGGTGAGTCTGTTCATCAATATTGAGGTTGTGTGTAAAAGCTTGTGACTTTCAATCATTCAATAAGAGTTTGCAAGTTGTTCATCAGATTTACTGTTTGTTTACTGTTTCATTGAATATCAAAGTGTTATTCCGCGAACTTCTTTGATATTGTTTTCTGAGAGTTTATTCTTGTTTAGAATTAAGATCCTGACAAGAATACTTGACAGTATAAAGACAAGATAATACACAAGTATTAATCTTTAATAAACATACGGTTAGATAAGCATCAAAGTATTCAAGTGAAAATAATTTAAAATCACACTTCGAAATTCATAAAACATTTGAGAACGCGAAGTGGCTTGAACATTTAAGAAACTGATTTTCACTAGCGAAAGTTGTCCATCTTTCAACAAGTGATAGAGTTTAAGAATTTAGAGATATATACCTTTAGCGTAGAAATTCTTAACTCCTCCTAAAACGAATATGATCATTTAACCATCCTTGACAAAAACTTCAGATATGCCCCCCTCGATATCTGTAAAAAGTCAAGCCATCAGAAAAATATGACAATTAAAATATAAGTAACTTTTATCTTCTCCCCCTAAGAGATATGACAGTGAAACTTTCATTAACTCCCCCTCGAAATAAAAACTCCTTGAAAAAAATGTTATCTAGTAAGGATCCTTTACAAGAAAGACATTGAGGGTAGGGTTCTAAACTTAAGTATTCAGAAGCCATCGTTGCATATTCTCCGGTGAGAATAGTAATTCCGTCTAAAACGTAACAATGAATTTATCATTTAATCTCCCCCTGAAAAATCAGAAAATATATCAGTAAAAATATAAAATATGTAAGCTCCCCCTTAACATATGCATAATCCTTAATCATTAAACCGAGTTCTGAATTACTAGGATTGAAGTGAATTCAGAAGTCAAACGCTCCATCTTTATCATTGAAGAACGAGTCATAAACTGATGTGTTTAGAAGTCATCATTTGATCTTTGAAGATCGAGTACTGATCTGTACATGATCAGAAGTCATTGTTCTTTCTCCCCTTAGTCTTTAGGTGCCTGCAACACAGATTTAGCTTTTGGTATCCACTGGTATTTGGGTCCTGGTTTGTTAGTTGCAGTTCTATTAGGAGAGATGTAGTAAGAACCATACCAGTTATTCACATAATTTTTGTGTAACACCCTAAAAATTGGGATAAACAAAAATTTCCATAAAAGGGAAACATGGTAACAAAATATACCAAAGCATGAGCTCCTCCCAAATAAGGAGACAATAAACGCTTGTTAAGATTATAAGTTTGTAATGAATAACAATGTGAGGGAAAACAACCCTTTAATCTAAATCCTAACTAGGAACAAGATTAATACAAGTTGTGATCCGATCCAAAAATAAGCTTTCTATAACTGGCGTCCCAAAAATTTTCCCAAGCTCGTATCTAAGTCAACTAGACCTTCTTGGCAGTCGCGCCGCTAGAACCTGAGATACACGCCAAACCAAACAAGTGTTAGGCCAAACGATTCTAGTGAGTTGTATAAAAGTATGGCATAACATTTAAAGAACATGGTAATGACATTTACAACAATTTAGTCCACGAGGCTATACGGGAGTCAATGGGGGAGACCGACCACACCAATGAGTTTTACCTCAAGTCAATGTACCTTGATGTTCACTCGCATGAGCAACATTCCAAGGCCCAACACACTTGAAGACTACCTCTCAGGCATTACTCCAAATGGCGGAGGTTTATGTACATACCGTTAAGGTGGCACCTCAAACTACATCCTCCTGGCACATACCCACGGTTCATCCAATATATATATATACTATCCATCTCTATACATATTCCATATCACAAAGATACATGTATAAGACTACTCCTTATTCAAATCCCATGTTAATCCAAAACATTGACACATGTAGGTTTAACAATAATCTTCATAGAACCCATGATATTACATAATCTTGGCAAGATAATGCTAACAACAAACCCATCCAAGTCCATATGATGCACATTAGTCAAAACCCCCCAATAATCATTAATGTAATAGTTAGGTCAAACTTATCAGGTGATCAGATATCTTTATATACATGAAGTAATAACAAATAACATACAATGCATGTATCTCAGTTGAAAATGGTTAGAAGAACTCACAATATAGGTTTTATAGCAAAACCCTAGAAACTTGAGATGAACCCTAGAAATGGATGGAGGAAGAAGATGATCTTTGAGTCTTGAGATCCTTGGATGAAACCTTTGCTTGGAATGGCTTGATTCTTGAAATAAATGTAGTGGATGAAGATTTGTAGGCTTCTTTGATCGATCTAGGGAAGTATTTAGTGAAGAGAGAGTTTTGAGAGAAATTAGATGAAGGAATAAATGCAAGAATGGCTGAAATCCCCCTTTTAACTCGTCAGGGCGCACGCGCAGGTCGTGGCGTGGGTTGACCCGCGCGGTCATCCGCGCCACCCACTGGATGCTCACACGGACAATGCTCCACGCGGCTCACGGTGCGGCCTAACCCGTGCGGGGCACTGTTTTCCTGCAATTTTCCCCTTAAACTGAAATTCAGAGTGTTACAATCCTCCCCACCTAATAAGGATTTCGTCCCCAAAATCACTACTGATCAAAATAAGTGAGGGTATTTCCTCTTCATATCCTCTTCCGACTCCCATGTCACGTTCGTACCTCGGTGGTGTTTCCATTAAACCTTTACCATTGTTACCTCCTTATGTCGCAATTGCTTCGTCTTCGACTCCAAAATGGCTTCCGGCTCCTCGACCCACCAGTTGCCGTTGTCTACTCGAATCTCTGTTAACGGTATAACACTCTCTTCTTCCGCCAAACACTTACGTAGGTAGCATACGTGAAATGTAGGGTGAATCTCGTTCATTTCAGGTGGTAAGTCTAGTATGTAAGCTTGAAGCCCAATCCTTTCCAAAATAGTGAAGGGCCCAAGGAAGCGAGAACTAAACTTCCCGCGTTTCCCGAAACGGATGATCCCCTTCCATGGTGACACCTTCAACATAACTCGTTCTCCCACCTGGAACTCGACCGATCTTCTCTTCTTATCCGCATAGTTCTTTTGATGATCTTGTGCCGCTTTCAACCATTCTCGAATTCCTTTAACCTTGTCTGTCGTTGCTTGGACAATCTCCGGTCCCGCAAATTGCTTTTCTCCTGCCTCGAGCCAACAAACTGGGGTCCTACACTTTCGTCCATAAAGCACCTCAAATGGTGCCATTCCGATGCTCGAATGAAAACTGTTATTGTACGTGAATTCCACCATCGGCAAGTGCAAATCCCAATTTCCTCCAAAGTCTATGACACATGACCGAAGCATGTCCTCGAGCGTCTGAATCGTCCTTTCACTTTGCCCATCTGTTTGGGGATGATAGGTCGTGCTTAACTTGACCTTTGTGCCCAACTCTCTTTGCAATCCCTTCCAAAACTTAGAAGCGAATCTACTATCCCGATCCAAAACGATGGATAGTGGAACACCGTGTCTTGACACCACTTCGTCAATATAGAGCTTAGCTAGTTTGTCCATCGGCAGAGTCTCTCGCATGGCTAAGAAATGCGCACTCTTGGTGAGTCTATCCACCACTACCCAAATAGTGTCATGCCCCTTCAAGGTCTTTGGTAGTTTGGTGACGAAGTCCATTGTGATGTGCTCCCACTTCCATTCCGGAATGGTCAATGTTTGCAAGATCCCATAAGGTCTCTGATGTTCCGCTTTGACTTAAAGACAAGTGACGCATCTTTCCATGTAATTGGCCACGTCGAGCTTCATTACCGGCCACCAATAATGAAGTTTCAAATCCCTATACATCTTGGTGCTACCGGAATTTATGGAGTACTTGGACTTGTGAGCCTCCGCCAATAGCAACTCACGGATCCCTCCAATCTTCGGCATCCAAATTCTCCCTTGGAAAAGCTTAAGGCCACGACTATCCTCCGTTAATGCCTTCTCTTGCGTCTCGGTCCATAAGAACTTAGCGTTCTTCTTTGTCAAAGCCGTGAGTGGAGTTTCAATTTTCGAAAAGTCTTGAATAAACAGCCGGTAGTAACCGGCCAAGCCCAAGAAACTTCTTATCTCTGTTGGGCTCGTCGGTGGCTCCCAATTCATCATCACCTTTATCTTCACCGGATCCACCTTCACCCCATCCTTGGATATAACATGGCCCAAGAATTGGACTTCTTGGAGCCAAAACTCACATTTTGAAAACTTCGCAAATAGCTTCTCCTTCCGAAGAATCTCCAAGGTTTCTCGCAGGTGCTGTCAATGCTCCACTTCGTCCCAAGAGTAGATAAGAATATCATCGATAAAGACTATGACCGACTTGTCTAATAAAGATCGGCATACTCGGTTCAGCAAATCCATAAAGACGGACGGGGCATTAGTCAATCCGAAAGGCATGACTAGGAATTCACAGTGGTCGTATCTCGTCCAGAACGGCGTCTTCAGAATATTGCTCTCCTTCACTCACACTTGATGGTAACCGGATCGCAGATCTATCTTGGAGAAACATCCCGCCCCTTGTAATTGGTCGAATAGATCATCGATCCTAGGGAGTGGATACTTGTTCTTCACGGTAACCTTATTGAGTTCACGGTAGTCGATACACATCCGCATGGACCCATCCTTCTTTTTTACGAACAAGACCGACGAACTCGGTCGTATGAATCCCTTCTCGAGAAGTTCTTGAAGTTGTGCCATAATCTCCTGCATCTCTGTCCGGGCTAGACGATAGGGAGCACGAGCGATTGGTGCGGCTCCCGGAGTGAGGTCGATATGGAACTCCACTTTCCGTTCCGGTGGTAGTCTGGGTAGATCCTCCGGAAAGACATCTGGATAAGCACGCACCACATCCACATCCTCCACCTTCTTCTTTTCTAACTTCGCGTCGATCACGTAAGCTAAGTATGAAGCATACCCCTTGGCTAGACTCTTGCGTGCCTTGAGTGACGAGATAATCATGTTGGCTTTTCGGTTCTTCTCTCCATAGACTATCACTTCGCTACCCTTCGACAAGGGTACTCTAATCATTTTCTTAGAGCAAAAGATACCGGTGTCATTCTTGGATAGCCAATCCATCCCCACAATCATATCAAACCCCCCGATATCCTCTGGTAACAAGTCTATTACGAATGACTCCCCATCTAAATCTAAGGTACAACCGAAATAGCATTCCCAGACAATCAACTGTTCTCCGTTGGCTACTTCTACCACTAAAGCATCACTCATCAAGCTAGAAGAAGTAGTGAAACTGTGAAACTCTTGCAAAATGAAGTAGACACAAATGATCGGTTTGCACCCGAATCAAATAGAACACGGGTAGGTAGAGAGTTTACTAGGAACGTACCTGACACAACATCCGCCGTCTCTCTCGCTTCGTCTGTCGTCATTTGGAAGGCCCGACTTGGCGCCTTAGGTTGGTTGTCTTTCTTTGGTGTAACCCCGCTCGAAACCCCTTGGTTACCCCTTGCCAGCTTAGGACAATTCCTCTTGATGTGTCCCGGCTCCCGACATTCATAGCATACTCCCGTCGGCCGGGAGGGGCAATCCTTACTCAAGTGATCTCTCCGACCACATTTGAAACATTCAGTAGCGCCTGAGAAAGGTTTCGGATTGCAAGGCCCGAAATGTTTATTCCTGCATTTGGGGCACCACTGCGTTTCGCGCCTCGGCTCCACATTCCTCCCCCCGTTGAAGGGTTTGGATGGTCGCACGGCCCCGGTCGGACCTTCCCACTTTCTCTTTTCTCCTTGCTGTTTCTTCTCTTCCTTGTCTTGGATCATGTCATCTTCTACCAGTTGAGACGCTTCAATCACCTCTTGTGAGCATTCCTCATGTCTGTCTTCAAGTCAGCCGGTAAACCCTTCACAAACGCTTTTTATCTTCGCCCCCTCATCAATTGCCAAGTGCTCAACTAGGCTAAGTTTATCCATGAATCGTTTGGCGTAGTCAGCTACCGATAAATTACCCTTCTTCAGATTTCGGAACTCGTCTTCGATCTTATCCAACGCTCTCTCGTTGCAATACTTCTCCATCAATTTCTTCTTGAATATGGGACAAGTGATTTGGGCTAGAACTTCCGGGGTGAGCGCCCTCCTGGTAATATTCCACCAGCTCAGCGCATCTCCTCGGAGCAATTGAGATCCAAACTTGACCCTTTGAGATTTCGCACACTCGCTGGACTCAAATGCCATCTCAACATCTTGGATCTACCTCATACATACTAGTGGGTAGGTCGTCCCGGAAAATTCTGGAGCTCGACTGCAAAGAATTGTCTTGAAAGAGCAACCCCCATCCTTCTTCTTCTCAGTCCTAGTAGCATGCTCCTCAGTTCCGACAATGGCCGGTCTGCCACCTGACCCATTCACCGCATTCTCCGCCATGGCCTTAGTTCATCGGTGACTGGCATCACGGTCCTCCAACAGTTTCAAGAAAATTTCTTGTTGTTGTGCCATGGCGGAATTCATGGCTTGCATCATGTTGTCTCGGATCCTTGTTTCCATGGTCACCTCTTCCACAAACGGTTGACCGGACTCGAGGTTTACCCTCGGTACTTGTTCTGGTCCTCCACCCAAGACATCGGTTACGGGTGGCCTTTCAGTAGTTGTTACTAAAGGAGGTTGATCGGCGACAGATTCGTCTTCAACGTGACCATCCCGCAAATTCTGAAGCATGTTTCGAGTGTTTACCATGATACTCTGTCGTACATGACAAGGATCGCACCAGTTAATTCTTTACAAGATAAACGGTTCAACACATACTACTACAATGATTAATCATCATAATAACAATTTCAAACATGCTTACGTAGTCATAAATTTAGAACAACACTGGTCAAGTGAGATTGTGAACGTATTTTACATAAGAATTCTCGTCGTCATTATTACAAATTTCAATCAATGCAATTCCGTAAACCTAATACTCTCCCTACCTAGGGATGCTCTACCCGTATGGACAGTGATATTATGTGCTCAACCAGCTTAAGTCTAGGTATGCTAGAGTCGACACATAGTTCACTTAAACTAGAGCTCTGATACCAACTTGTAACACCCCAAAAATTTCCATAAAAGGGAAACATGGTAACAAAATATGCCAAAGCATGAGCTCCTCCCAAACAGGGAGACAATAAACGCCTGTTAAGATTACAAGTTTGTAACGAATAACAATGTGAGGGAAAACAACCCTTTAATCTAAATCCTAACTAGGAACAAGATTAATACAAGTTGTGATCCGATCCAAAAATAAGCTTTCTATAATTGGTGTCCCAAAAATATTCCCTAAGCTCGCATCTAAGTTAACTAGACCTTCTTGGCGGTCGCGCCGCTAGAACCTAAGATACACGCCAAACCAAACAAGTGTTAGGCCAAACGAGCCTAGTGAGTTGTACAAAAGCATGGCATAACATTTAAAGAACATGATAATGACATTTACAACAATTTAGTCCACGAGGCCATACGGGAGTCAATGGGGGAGACCCACCACACCAATGAGTTTTACCTCAAGTCAATGTACCTTGATGTTCACTCGCATGAGCAACATCCTAAGGCCTGACACCTTGAAGACTACCTCTCAGGCATTACTCCAAATGGCAGAGGTTTAGGTACATACCGTTAAGGTGGCACCTCAAATTACATCCTCCTGGCACATACCCACGGTTCATCCAATATATATATATATATATACTATCCATCTCTATACATATTCCATATCACAAAGATACATGTATAAGACTACTCCTTATTCAAATCCCATGTTAAGCCAAAACATTGACACATGTAGGTTTAACAATAATCTTCATAGAACCCATGATATTACATAATCTTGGCAAGATAATGCTAACAACAAACCCATCCAAGTCCATATAATGCACATTAGTCAAAAAACCCCAGTAATCATTAATGTAACAGTTAGGTCAAACTTATAAGGTGATCAGATATCTTTATATACATGAAGTAATAACAAATAACATACAATGAATGTATCTCAGTTGAAAATGGTTAGAAGAACCCACAATCTAGGTTTTATAGCAAAACCCTAGAAACTTGAGATGAACCCTAGAAATGGATGGAGGAAGAAGATGGTCTTTGAGTCTTGAGATCCTTGGATGAAACCTTTTCTTGGAATGGCTTGATTCTTGAAATAAATGTAGTCGATGAAGATTGGTAGACTTCTTTGATCGATTTAGGGAAGTATTTAGTGAAGAGAGAGTTTTGAGAGAAAGTAGATGAAGGAATAAATGCAAGAATGGCTGAAATCCCCTTTTTAACTCGTCAGGGCGCACGCGCGGGTAATGGCTCAGGTTGACCCGCGCGGTCATTCGCGCCACCCACTGGATGCTCACACAGACAGTGCTCCGCGCGGCTCACGACGCGACCTAACCCACGCGGCTACCCGCGCGGGGCACTGTTTTCCTACAGTTTTCCCCTTAAACTGAAATTCAGAGTGTTACATTTTGCTAACAAAATCGTTTGTACCACGGTAAGAACAATTAATTTTCTTTTGTGTTAACCTGATCAATTGATTAACAGTATAAACGAGATCAGGTTTGCCAAAAGTTTTACGTTTCAGAACATTGCTCTTCTTTGCATTCGATGTATGCACAAATGATTTCGGTTCCTTCTTCTCGTCTGTAGATCCTTTCACTCTCCAAATCCATTTTTCTTTGTCTTTCTCATCTTTCCTTCTCCAAATCATTTTCTGCTGAGACTTGTTCTTTTTGATGTTACCTGAACCATCAATAAATTTGTCATAAAAAAGGTTAGAAGGACGAAATTGATCTTTATGTTTAGAAGTATGATTATCATTTGCATCAAACAAAGGATTTTTAGAAACATTTGTAAAAATTGAACTTGCAGCTGATTTAAGTGAACATTCTGATGCAGCTGGATCATCTCTCGGTGATTGAACAATTGATTCTGGCGTCTTTTGCTCAGTCAACTTCACCTTAAACATAATCTCTTCAAGTTCTTTGATCTTTAATGACAAACTGTTTCTTTCCTTTGATATTAGATCAAATTTCTTGTGCAATACAGACTTTGCATTCTTCTCCTTCAGAACAGTTGATGACAGTTCAGATAGATTTTCTGTCAGCTTGTTTATCTCAGCCTCAAACACTCTTCTTTCTTCCTCAAAGTCTTTCTCTACAAACTTTCTTTGTTCATATATTTCTTTGAAAACACCAACATTCTTCTTTTCAGCATTCTTCTTTTCCTTCTCAAACTTGTCTATCTCCATAATGATAACTTTCTCAAAATCTGCCACTTGTTGAGAAAGTTTAACACAATTCAGTTCAATGGATTTCTTTTCTTCAAATGACTTTCTTGAAAATTCAGAAAACTTTTGAGCATAAGCTTTTCTTTCTCTTTCAAACTCTTCTCTTTCTTTCTTTGACTTCTTTTCATCTTCAGAGATTTGTTCTTTCAGTTCAGTAATCTTCTTTTTAAGCTCAACATTATCTCTTTCCAAATCCTTTCTCTTCTTTTCAATCTTCTTTATCTCCTCTTGAGCTCTTGAGTTGTTCATCTCTTTTGTAGCTTTTTCTTTAAGCATGTTTATTTCAACTTCAAGACTGAACACTCTGTCTCTTAACTTGTATCTTTCAAAGAAGATTTGTGAATTTGTCTTTCTCAGCCTGTCACACGTCTCTCCAGCAAAGTTTGCGCGTCTTCTAAGATCATCAAGCTCTTTTTGCATCTTCTAAGATCATCAAGCTCTTTTTGCATCAACTCCTTCTTTGACCATGTAGAATTTTCATTTAGTCCTTCAAACTTCTTTAGTTTGGTTTGAAGATTAGAAATCTCTTTTTCTTTTGATTCAATGATCCCTGCAAAATTGATTTTGGAGTTAGCAACACAATCTGAGCAAATAAAATCTTTTTCTAAAACTTTTGAATTATCTTTCAATTTAATGATCTGAGCCTGAGGAGATGAATTCTGAATTTTCAGATTCTTATTTTCAGTTTCAAGGGCTGGAATCTCTGGCATATAAGCGATAACACAATCTCTTTTTGTCAAGACAATATATCCTTTCTCGTTAGTGTAAGGCATCTTGATATCTGTAAAATATAAGCTTGAAATGATCGTTAACAAAAATCAGAAACTTTGATCACACTCAGAAATATGCCCCCCTATGTAGGCTGAAGAACTTTTCGCACACACATTAGAATTCCCACACTACGAGGAATTCTCACGACTTGAGATGCAAATTCTATGAAATTTGCACGTTGCTGTATGCGAATTCTGAGCAATTCGCAAACGACTATATGCGAATTCTTCACTTAGAAAAATTTTCAGAATCAAAAACTTTTCGTATCGATACGAAATCTGGACTTAGAAAATTTTTCAAAAACTTTTACGAAATCCTCAAGAATTCGTACAAGGCACATAAGCGAATTCCTCACAATTCGTATCCTTCTATGTGTGAGTTCTACACAATTCGCATGAAGGTGCGTGCGAATTCTGTACTTAGAATTTTAAAAACAAGCTTTTCACATCATGGACATATGTGAATTCTCACTTTTCGTACAGAGGAGTATGCGAATTCGACACTAAAACAAAATATCAAACATAATATATGTGAAATCTAGTCCTGCGAGTTCTTCATACGAAAAGATAAGATCTTGCGAGTTCTTCAAGTATCGGTCCTAAAATTCGAAATCTAGTCCAAAAATCCACTCAAATCTTCGAATCGGATGCTGTAAACCCACAGAAACGGCCAGATTAGTACAAGAAACAATCCAAAATAATCAATTTCACAAAAAACTTCACTCAAATCCATAATCGGTGATCAAACAGTGAGTGCGACTTCGTTCGAGAATTTTTTTTTTCAAAAATCAAAAATTAGTGATTCAAATCAATTCAACAATGAAATTCACTCACATACAATCATTCTAAAACACAATACGATTGTTTTCTAATCAAAGATTTTACTAAAAACACATTTAAACTCAAAATTCGATCAAGAACCAAAGAAAACAGTTTACGAACTCATTTCTTTCAAAAATGTCGGATTTAGCTTTGATACCAAATGTGATCCCAGTATTTTAGCAAACTATTATGCGCACAGATTATCAAAACAACTTCTTTTATTGACCAATCAATCTACATAAACTCATATCCCTATTTCTTGCATAAATTCTATAAGCTCTATTTGTGTGTGTTAGAACGGTGTAATCTTACTCAGATTCTGCGCATGTGAGTTATGAAACTAAACACTATGACTTGCTATTTATATGGTCAACATGACCTTTAGCAAATAGTCATCTTCTAAACAACAATTACAAATAACACCCACACTTTACACACTTTACATTTTAGACCCTCCTTTTAATCTTGAATATAATTTAGCTCTAACACTGCAGATTCTCGAACACAACAGATTTACAACATTTCAAACCTGCTGCTGCACTTTTTCGATCACACAATTAACAAGAAAAAAATCTGCACATTAGAACAATCTTGATCACCATTTGTAATCTTCGAACAACAGCAACTGGAACTGTTTATGCTGGCCTATTTTTTTTTAATTTGCACACTTGAGAAAGTTCACAATCTGCACAATCGATCTAATTACACTTTAGTTTTGAAACAAGTGAGCAAGAACTTTCTGTTGCAACAAATTTCTAATACACTTCTCATGGACAACAAGAATAATCATTAATATGTTTTGATCCGCTCTTCTGGAATCACACGACCATGGACGGATTCTTCTACTTGTAGGTTCCAATACTTGTGTGTTTTGTGATATCCTTTGTTGATTGCATCATCTATATTTGGAACTTGATGTAAAGGGAAAGGATTTTTTATTCATCTGTGAACTTGGTAAAGAGAGTAGCAAACCAACCGATATTGTAGACAAATTGTAAACTTATGTGTGCAGCAGAATTTGCTGGTGTGTGTGTGTTAGAATTATGCAGCAATAGCAAGCTCGAAAGATTTGTTATGGATAGATTCGAAATGTGCAGCATGTTCTTATGCACACTGGGTTATAAGTCTTGTTCCTACAGAAATGGCATATTGATGGTATCTGAAAGAGTGAAGATCGGTTAATATGCTTCTGTGATTCGATGTACATTCAGAGTTAGAATAATGTTGTCCAGATTAGTTGAGTTAAGTGCAACAAAAGATTGTTTGAAAATGTGTAGGTTTGCAACAAATTTTCAATATGTTAGTGTGTAAAATTTGAGAACAAAAGCATAATATGCAGACCAAAACAGAAAGATTGTTGTTTAATCATGTGTTGACAGCATAGTAAGACAGATTGTAGCAGTCCTGTTAAAAATAAACAGATTTCAGAATTTGTTGTCGAGTGGTATCAGATTTATGATATTGTTTTTTTTATGATATGTTGGAGTTAATTCAATAACATGTTTGGCATAACTTCGATATGAACAGACTAGTAAAAAGGTTGTCGAGAATAGAATTAAGCTTGTTACTCTAGATTGATCGTTAAGAAACTTGTTGTTGTGCAAGAATGTTATGCACAGAATAAACATAGATTGCAGAAACTGTTGTTTGTTATTATCAAACAAAATTTATGCTTATTCAGATTTCTATTCTTGCAATCTGGGTTTGGGACTTTGGCCTGCTGTATTTCTACTTGTTGGTTACTAATATGGTTTCCGAACACTTTGCCTCTTACTTTTTCTTTGGTCGTGCAATGTGTCCTTTGGCCATTTCATTTTTGCCATATTCTGTCAAAGTTGATTATCAATTTTATTGGAAATTTATATTTGTTCAATGGTCCAGTGTGCATATTTTGACTCTATGGTGTTAAGCAGTTACAAGACAACAATGCATTTGTACAACTTCATAGACTTCATAAAGATCTACATCTACCTGTCCATCTCACCATGTTTATCCATATCGTTTACCTGAAATATCACTAAACCCTACTAAATCGGCATGTTTGAAACGTGCAAGTCTACAACCACTAGTCACTTGATCTACGAGCTTGGCGGTATTGACAAGCGTGTGATCAAATGTTTTGAGAAGGAGGTAGCTGAGATGAACAAAAGATCTTTCAAATACGCATCAGTACTTGACAAACTTAAGGCTGAACGTGAACGTGGTATTACCCTCTATTTTGTTTACCTTTTGGTCTGGTGAGTACATACCTCTTTTTTTCACTGATAAAACCTTTTATCACCTCTTATCGATTGACCTGCATCTCGTCATCTCTCTATCGCACCCTCAAGATCTGTGAAGCATCAATCTACTTCATTAAGTATGTCTCAATCCATCTTTCAATCGATCTCACCTGCAATCGATCTATTCTTTCAACCAGGTACGATCTACTTTAAAGTTTCTTTAATGGTTTTGCTTCTTGAATCTTGAATATGTGATAACAATGGTCCACATTAGTGCAATCAGAAAGCAATTTTTCTGTATTGAAGTCTAAACCATCTTTCTGATACATACTTAAACAAAACTAAAACAGAAGCAGGGCACTTTGATTCCCACACAACTACATCCACTTTAACCATGACATATCCCATATAGGCATATACCATCCTCCACAAATATCAAATTAGTATAGGGATGTATTATCATGACGGATTTCCTTAAAACTAGTGTACATATCTTCGAGAAATTGGCATGCTAAAATCTAAAAACACGTTACACATATTATATTATGTGTTCATTTTTCCTTCTTCATGACGCACATTCACATGAGTGCACTATGCACCACATGTTGACCAATTTATCAACTTGTTGGACAAACCTTAGACCAATCTCTGGAATATCACTTTGAATACATCAGCTTCATAGTCAACTCCAAATTAAACATGAACAATATTCTGTCCATATTAAGTTTATCGAGCCTGCTGTCATTTGTATGAGTTGCACAAATCTGAAATGTCATGAACATAACTATGCACATTTTGAAAGAACCAACATTAATCTGTTCAATCAAATCTCTGGAATCAAACACAACAAACTTTTGAAATCTTGACATTGATCAAAATCTTAACTCTTGAATAACACTTTGGAATATAACTTCGGATTAACATGCAAGTTTGCGAATTCCGGACATCTTATAATCAAAATCTAGACATTAAGGACTGAACTTTGAAAACTCTGATTTACACAGGACGAAGCTCAGATAAGTATGGATAGATCACTTTAAGCACATTGAACACAACATATGAACAGATTAACATCACAATTTTGCAGGTTTTCAAACTTTGTCCATGTCTGCACAAATAGAAGCTGTAAATCAACCATTAAGAAAACAAGTCTGGAACAATACGAACTTATTTAACTTTAGAACCAAACAAGATCTGTACATAACTCTGTATACCCTTTGAACATATCATCAAACACATAGACCCAAATATGGATCATGATCGAAATCCTTATTTAAAATGGCTGCACTTTTTGAATATTTGACAAACAAGAACACGATCTGCACTTTTTTTAGCATTTCGGCATCAATATACACAACAACTTCTGAAATTTGTTTCTTCTACACTTTTCGAAAATGTGGAATTTGATTGAAAATGTAACCTTCTGATCTGTTTCACTATGTGTTGTCTCACATTTTCCCACGTTCCAAAACAGATTTATAGACCAACACCTTTGCATTGTAACTGGTAAATCAGATTTAGAAGATTATACATAATCAATAAATCTGATTATGCATAGGAAGATATAATCGGTAAATCAGATTTAAAAGATTATGCATTGGTAAATCACATTTTTCGGACACTCTAAAGTACATGGGAATTGTCTAACATTGTCTCACCTTTTTCCCACACTCCAAAACAGTTTTAGAAGATTATGCATTCCAAAAATTTGTGTGTGGCAATTTTAAGACAACAAAAAGTGACTCATAAAACAAGACATGTAGATGTCTTGTTCTTAGTGTAGATGTCTTGTTCTTAGTTTAAAGAAACATATCGGTCTGTTTATGTTATTTTCATGGACTTGTTGAAATTGGGTTATGTGTGTATGCTTCTGACCCTCTTCCTGATTGTTGTTTAGTTTGGTCTTACTACAGATTTTGGTTGTTGGTTTGTGACTAATTATAAATTATATGTTGACCTTCTTGTTTATGGTCTATAATGGCTAGATCAAATTTTGGGTTTTGGCTAAATATTCTTCTTATGGCTTTTGGTATGTGGGTCTTCACAGTCTCATTGTTGGCATACTTGAGTTCTGTGGTTTTATTGTTTTATTTGTTGTTGTTATAAGGTGGGAGATACATCAGTTTTCATAACTATTTTCTTTCTAAAACCTTCCCTAGCAGCAAATTCATTTTAAGTTCCTTTATTTGCAGCATCGTTCATGAATCTGCTTAAATTCAGAGGTTCAATCAGTGAAGTTAATCAAATTGCAAAGGTAGTTGATTAATGTCATTTAATTGGTGTAATTTATGCTTTATATTTTAGGTAAATAAAAAACACATGGATCAAGGTATTGCAAGAAGACTCCTAAATCAGCCATGACTGAAGCTGCAAGGAAAGCGAATAGAAGGTACATGGAACTTAGAACGACTGAGAAGGGGGATAGACGTGCTTTTCACAATTACATCACAGTAATTGTTGTTTTTATCGACCATGAGTTGTTGGACCAAAACAATAATGTAGGCGAGGCTGAACAAGTATTTGTACTCTAAATTCGATCAAAGGAGCTACGTAAAGCAATTAGACAGATGAAAGTACTTCAACTACTGTGTAAGTTCCAATTCAAGTTATTATCAAATCAATCAAACACAAAATCAATCTAATTAGAGATCACAGAGTAGAGAGAGAAAGTGGTATGTATTACATTAGTGTCAGGATCGAAATTCAAAACAAGAATTTAAATAAACACTCAGAAACTTTGTTAAAGAAGTTACGGAATCACTTTAACAAGAAATTAATGAAACAGTGTATGAATTCAAATCACAAGTTGTATTGAATTAACTTGATGATTACAACCAAAGCCTCAATCTGTTGAACAGGCTCAACAGACGTTCAAAACTTCTCTAATTAAAGGATCACTAAGAATCTTGAGGCTAATTCTTTCTAAAACAAAAGACGTATCTCTCTTTAATAATCTAAGACTTCTAGACTATATATTTAAAACAGATTACAAGATAATTATTAAAGAAACATTGATCTTCAGCATCCATTCCATAATTATCTTCAGCTCCTTGTCTTTAGCTTCAAGTAACAAACCATCCTTATCAACATCAGCAGCATTAATTCTTCTAGCAGTATCTTCTTATCATCAGCAGTACTAACATGCTAGCAGTAGCTTCCATCTTGCAGTACTAACTCTCCAAGCAGTACTAACTGTTCTTCTAGCAGTACTAACCCTTCAAGAAGCAGTACTAATGTCTTCAGAAGTAGTAATCTTTAAGTCTTAGTAGCACTATCCAAACTTAGCATATTTCAGACCCAACAATCTCCCCCTAACTTAACTTTTGAAATCAAGAAGTTAAGTTCTTCAGAATAATATCTTCATGATGCTTTCAAAATTACTGCTCAATTTCCCAGATTAGGATCCAATCCTGTATATTGATTGATTGTTCTTCTAATCACAATTCTTGCCATCTCTGAACCTTTAGTGCAGACCAACTTAGCCTTCATCATCCCCTGCAACTTTTCTTTGCTGTGATCATACACCTTATCAACCAGATAGTACTCATGAAATATGTTGTCAATAGTTATGACATATACTCCAGATTTTTCAACAAGCATCCAATGATCAATGCTGTTAAATCCTTCTCTGTGATGCAAGTCTTTGATAAGATATTCAACTTTTTCAGGGTCAAACATCATACACAAAAACTCCAGAGCCATCTTTGTTAAGCTCATCCTTGCTCCTTTCAATAAGTCACCATACGATTTCAATCCAACCCTGTACATGTCTTCCAAATCAGATCTGGTACAACTTCTGATGATCTTATCCCATGTTGAATAGACCTCATACTTGCCATCCATTATCTTGATCCTGTAGAATTCTGTGCCTTTATCCACCATAGTATCCCAATGAATGATTTCTGGAGCTTTCACTCAGATAGGATCAATTTTCAATGGTTCATCATCTGTCACTGTTAAATACAAATCAAACTGCTCATCAGATTGACATTGTTGTTCTGAAGGTTGTTGACTTGATTGCTCTTGACTCTGCTCTTGAGTTCCAACATGCTCTGCTTGTTGCTACTGCTCTTGTGGTTTATGCTGCTCTTGTGGATTCTGCTCTATGAGTAACTAAATTAGATTCTTCTCCATTTCTGATCCTCTTCCACCACTCAGCTGTAATTGCAGCATACCATTCAATCTGATCACATCATGCTTATACTTCTTTTCCACCAGATAATACTCTATCTTTGCCTTTGACATAAACAAAGCATAAAATCCACATTGCTTTAGCAAACGCCATCTCAACACATTCTGCTTTTCAAGTTGTATTATGTCAGGTTCAAACATAAGACATATCCAGTCCATGATCAGCCTTGTATCATCCTGAGCTCCTTGCTGAATTCTGTCTTCATACAACTTCATCCCAACAAAATACATTTCTTCCAAGTCACTTCTTGAGCACTGTTGCATGAATTGATGAAAACTTGTATAGATCTCAAATCTGTTATTTGCTCTTTTGATCCTGAGAAAGTGCTTGTCTTTCTCCACACATACATCCCAAAATATAATCTTTGGAAGTATTGAACTGACTGGAGTAGCAGGTACAAAAGGTGCATCTGGAATTCTTGATGATTCAACTTCCATTCTTTCACTGCCCTGCTCTTTCTCACCTTCCTCAGTTCTTGGCCTTTTTGCCTTTGTCTTTGTAGCAATTGACTTTATTCTCTTGATAGCTCCAATCTTCTGAGCTAGAGTCTCTTCCTTCTTAACTTCTTCCTTTTTCTTTAGAGGGGGTGCCTTCTTCACTGTCAGGAAAAGGCTGTTGAATGTTTAGATCATGTCTTTCTTTCATCTTTCTTTCAAATTCAACTCTCTGATTGAGATCTCCTTGCAACTTGGCCATCTCCTTTTTGTACAAATCCTCTATCCTGCTAAAATACATTTTAGTAAACATCCCTTCAGGAACTTCAACAGATCCTTTCAAGAAGTTTATCATCTTTCTTCTTTCCTGTGTAGCTAGAAAGGTCTTTGAAGGCTGTCTTTGTCTTGTTGATTTATTTGAAGGTTGCCTTTGTTTAGTTGCTTTCATTGTAACCCTCATTGCAGCATTCTTCAAACTCTTTTGGTATTCTTCATTAAGCCTTGTTTCCAAATCCATTGCAAGCTTTCTGTCTTTGGCCTTTTGGATCTCATCCTCCTTTTCAAACTCCTTCTCAAACTGTGCATTCAACTCCTTTGCTACTTTCAAAGAAAGAGCTTCTGTAGTTAACTCTTCTTGCATTTTATTTGCCAATTCTGTATCCAATTCCATTTGCTTCTGCTTCTTTAATGGTTTCACAGGCTCAACCATATTTTCTTTCCCTTTCTTCTTGGCCTCTGTCACACTGATCTCTTTCTTTCTTTTCTATGAGCCTCCTTCTTTAATCACCACTCCCTTAGCCTTTTGAGTAGCCTTAGGAGTGTTATTCTTTGCCTTAACCAAAGTCTCTGCAATTTCAATTTCTTCCATAGACATTTCTGTTTCTGCTGCTGCTTTCTTTGTTTCTACTGCTTTAGCAGTTTCTACTTCTGGTTCAGTAGTTACTGCTGCTTTCACACCTTGATCCTTCTTATTCACCTCAGCATTCTTTTCAGCTTCACCACCCATCTCCCCCTCAAATTGAAATTCCATACCAACTGAACTCTCCTTCTCAACTTCAGCTTCTTGATTCTCCCCCTTTTTGGAAGCATCATGAGCACTTCCCCTTTTCTTCAAGACAAATTGCTTTCTCTTCTTTTTGTGCACCAAATTAAGCACCATCTTCTTGAGTTTGTCTATCTGCCCCTGTTGAGAAATGATCACCTTTTTCAACGCCTTTATCTCCAAACCCTGATTGAGTACATCCAAGTTTACATTGCCAATGGTATCCATCAATTCCTCATAGTTATATATGTCCTCACCTCCTTTAGGTGTGGTGTGTTTACCACCCGTGAAGGATCATGGGATCTTTTAGTAGAGGCCTTATGCCTAGCAGAAGCACCTACTACCCCCTTGGTTTCTTGGCACCTGGGTCCCTTAGATGATTTCTCATCCAAAGTTGCCGTGGGGAAGGTCTTAGCCATGTTCACACTGTCCGGACCCACACCTTGTGTAGAGTCAGTAGTGTGAGCCTTGCTACCCACATGCTCATCCTTCTCCTGAGATAGCACCTTCTCAGGGTTGGGAGACACCCCTGTGGATTCCCTTTGGATATTCTCTGATGGAGAATGCTCCATCAGAGGGCTTGTAGGCTTTTGGGGTGTAGATACATGAAGGGAAGGAACCTTCTGTACCTTTTTCTTTGTATATTTTTGAGTGATTGGGGGAATTGGCTTATCAACAAGGATCTGGGGAAGAACATTTGAAGTGAATGGTGTGGGTATTTCATCAGTGGGTTGGTCAGATATGGGCTATGATCCTGATGCCTCACCATGTGGGTGGGACACAACCATCATTGTAGAGAACAATGGTGTGTCTTTTCCAGAAAAGTCCTTACCAGGCCTTCTCATATTGGAAAATACCTTCCCTTTGCGAGGTTTAGGTACATATACCTCTTGAAAAGAGGGTAAATCCGTTAATTCCATGTTGAGTACCTCTTGTACAAACCTTGTGAGAGTCCAAAATCTATGAATCCTAGAGAGAGAAAGTAGAGAGAGAGTAACAATGGAGCGCAAAGTATGAAAGTATGATTAATGTGCGTGTGTTTCGTACAAGACACAAAGACCAAAGGGACTTAAATACCCTTGGTCAGATACAACACTGATAAGCCCTTAACACAGTATTTGACCAAGACCTATAAATACAATGATTACTATAAAATCAGACCTAACAATCTCCCCCTTAGTAGTCATTGGCGCTTTGGTCTTCAAAAATCATCTTATAAAATAGCACGGACCAATAAAGCGACTTTGTGAAGCTTTCTGACTTTTTAAGAAAAATTTCATCTCAGCATCTTTCAGATTAAGATGTCTTTACTGTCTTGAGCTCTAGACGATACACCTCTTTTGAATGATCTTGAATGAACTGTGGTGTTCGGAGCAGAAACAACAAAAGAATTTATTGTAGCTGAGAGAATAGAATCTTTGAGCGAATCTTGATCAGCAGATAAACATTTGAGCTCTTTGTCTCTTTAACATCTCCTTGACTTATCCCCCCATGACCTTGATGATCTTGATCAACTTGGTCATGCAAATGTTGGAGACGAGACAGCGTAAGATCTGCAAAAACAAAGAAACAGAGAAAATAGAGGAGGTTTGCGCTTCATGTTGGATGCGCAAACTAAGATTTGCGTTTCATGTTGGACGCGCAAACCAAGGTTTGCGTTTCATGAAGGGAGTGCAAATCAAAGTTTGCGTTTCATGAAGGAAGCGCAAAGCTGACTTGGACAAAGTTTACCTTTTTAAGCTCTTTGACTCCCCCTACACAAATGCAATAGATATGACACTTTGAGTTAGCATTCATATAAAGAAAATCAGATACTCCCCCTCAAAAACAGATATAATCTTTGAAAAATATTCTCTTTGTTCACTCCCCCTTGAATAATGCATAAACCCATTAAAATATATTTATGAGAACACAATGATCAAATATTAATGTAGAAAGAAAAATATACTGAATGTAAATTTTGAAACAACTAAACATATAAAATTTTAAACACTAAACAAATAAAATTCTACTTAGTAAAATATCACAGATTTATCAATCATTTTAAATCAAACATATGTTGTTGGATACAAGAACAAGTTTCATTGCATATCAAGTTAAAACATGTTCAGTTTCAAAAACTTCCATCAATCTATTCAGTGTGCTCACATGCGAATCTTCGATTATCTTCAAGAAAATGCAATTCTAAAAATATTATAGAGAACTTTGCATATACTCACACTAAGCCATCAAAAATTAAGATTTTCACAAATTTATAGGTTTATCGCAACTCAAACATATCACCAAGTATCATGAGATGTGTGCTCATTGGCATCTTTTAGCAGTGTGCACATTGGCATCTGAACATGAGTGTGCTCTTTGGCATCTTTTAAGCTTGTGCACTTTGGCATCTTTTGATCAAAAAGTTTATTAAGTAAAGAACATGCCGTAAACGTAACTTTCTATCTGACCCTATTGCAGAATTTGGATCAGCCGCTCCCAGACCAGTTGGCCTTAGGGGACTAGGTGTCAAGCACCCCTTGGAACTTACTTTCCCGGATCAGAAAGGCTACATCGACATATTCTAAACCCATTCATACCAGTAAAACATGACTTTCGATCTGATTCTATAGAAGGATTTCTGTTCGATCACTCCCAGACCAAATGACCTTAGGGGATCACATGACAAGCATCCCACGAAACTTACTTTCCCAAACCAGAAAGGTCACAGGTACAAACTTTTAAACTTAAAGATTTCTGATTTTTAAGAATTTAATATTCATGTCAATCACTTAGTTCTACATCTAAGTGCTTAGCCCATATTTTCACTCCAATCTAAAATTTTGATCGTTTAGTGTTGTCTAAGCAAATTAAACTATAAATATTCTGAATCACACAACTTTAAAGCAGTAATAAAAGTTTCAAACATGTTGCTGACTTTTCGACTTTTGTAAGACTTGAAATTTGACCATATAAAAACTTTAATATAAACAAAAAAACTTGAAAATTTATCCTAGACACATATTTTATTGAAAAGAAAGAAAAAATGTAAAACTTTACTTTATAGACTAAAATTTGTAAAGATTTAAACTTTTAATAAATATTTAGTTGGGACAAAATAAAATTCAACTATTTCATCTTTTACATTGAAGAAAATAAATTTGTGTCTCATATTAAAAGAAAATTTTGGGTAATACAAATTCATGAGAGAGATAAACAAGCTCAGATTCTTGAAACATTGAGAAAAAAAAACTGGAATACTATCATTATCAGAGATAAATGCAGCGGAATTAAAATTGATGTACTCACAGTATCTCATTAAGTCAGAAGCTTAATCATTGAAGAATGAGTTCTAAACTGTTGTGTTTAGAAGTCGAAGTCTAAGAAGTATGGGTCCTGAGCTGAAATACTCAGAAGCCAATATTCTCTTACTCCCCCTTAACATGTGATGCCTGCAACTTTGAATCAGATAAAGATTTGGGTACCCACTTGAATTTGGGTCCATGTTTGTTAGTTGCAGTTCTTATGGGGAAAAATGAGCAGATTTGAAACGAGAAGCATGAGAAATATCATCAGAATAATAAGCACAATCATCAGAAGAGAAAGCATAATCATCTGAACTAGAATCAGAAGACGAATATGAGACATTTTTGGAAATTTGGATCATTTGCTTTATAGAATATTTGGAAATTTTATTACATACAACAAATGAATCACTATGATAAAGTTTGTCTACATATCTATCTCCCTCAAACATAGAATCAGTAGATTTCAGCTTCACTCTCCAGATCTGCTTCTTGGATTAAGCACTCAAAGCCCTATCTGTAAGAACTATATCAGAAGAATTAGAACAGTCAGAAATAACTTTATCTTGTTTCTTCGACTTCTTTGACCGTCTTCTTTTACGCTTAGGTTTATAATATTGATCATTGAGCGTAAAAGAATCATCAAGAATTTTAGACTTAATATTTAAATCAGAAGAAATAAATTTATCCAAGCAACCAATCTGGTCAACTAATAAATCTGAATTTGCCTCAGAGTCTGAATAATTTTGAGAAAAGATTTTAAAATTTGAAACTTTCTTTTTATTTTCCTTAGAATCAGAAGATAGACTAGAAATAGAATCTGAATTTTGAGAAAATAAATTTTCTTCAAGACTAGACGTCATGAAAGAAAGAATAATATCAAATTCAATTTCCTTTAAAATATTTTGATCTTCTATCTTATCTTCAAGATCGATGATTTTGCCTTCTAAAACTAACGGAGGAGTATATTTTTTCGAATCATAAATGATTGGAGAAATATTTCCTTTATCAGAATCAGGTGCATAAGGAGCAAAATCATCAGACATTGAAGATTTGATAGGAGATATATCATTTAAAACTCTTCTACCTCTCCTTGATTTTTCAGGAAAATATTTGGCATTTTCACTTGTGTATACAAAAGGAATTTCGATTTTCTTATTATTCATCCTTTTCTCATTTTCCATTTCTAACACTTGCTTCTCATTCATCCAATCAATCTTAAATTGAGGAGCATAATGAGCAAGAGTCAGATAATCGTATTTATATAAAGTTAGGGATTTTTCAATCGCATTGTTTAAACAATGAGGATTTTCAAAACCAAGTCCCCACCTTTGTTTTAAAGCCTCTTCACTTCTTGGCTTGTTCATAAAAATTGTTTGTTCAGATTGGTTTCTTCGATAAAGCTTTTCTTCTAACTTATTTATTTTATCTGAAAATTCATCTTTTAAATTAGTCATAGCCGCCAAAGATTCAAGATAAGTCTTATTTGAATTTTCCAAATCATTCAATTTCGTTTGAAATATGTCTTTAGTATTTTCTAAAATGGATTTTTCATCTTTCAAAGAAATTTTCAGTTTGTCAATCAAATCTGACTTTTCAGAATTTAAATTCTTTTCAGATAAAATCTTTGAACGCAAATCAGACAAAGCATTTATCATGATATTCATCTGAGAGGTAATGAAATTATAATCAAATTCAGAATATACCCCATCCTCATCTGTTTCAGAATCGTCTGACTGATCATCACCGATTAAGCACATCTGAGCGATCTCGACGTTTGATGCTTCATCATCGGAATAATCCAGCCAGAATTCTTCCTCGGCCAGCAAAGCAGTTCCATTCTCTCTTTTCTCAGCCAACTCCAATTTCCTTCTGTAATAAGTTGAATCCTTAACTTTCTTTGCTCTACACTCCTTTGAGATGTGACCCGACTTTCCACAGTTGTAACAAGCAGCACTCTTTGGCTCGGGTACTTTTACTTTAGGACCGGAAGTGAAGCAAGAAGAGTTAGAATTTGATCTTGGTTGGAACTTCTTCTGGTAATGCTGAGAGAGAAGGATCATCGCTTTCTGTAATGCCTCGCCATCATCTTCAGTTGATCCGGTGTAAGCATTTTCAGACAATGCTTGTTCAGATATTTGCTTCGTGAGAAGAGCAACCGGATCTACTATTTTCTTCTTTTTATCCATCTTGGCCTTTTTATCTAACACCAAGCTTTCATCAGTCATCAGAATCTCGTAAAGTTCTTGAATCTGCATTGTGAAGATTCTGACATCATTCCTTAATCTGTGGCATGATTTATTCCATTCTGGTTGCAATATGTTGAGAAACTTCAGATTTGTCTCAAGCTCAGTCTTTTCAACCTTAATCTTCCGAAGATCATTGATGACGGCACAAAATCGATCAAACACAGCTTTCAGTGACTCCCCATCCTTGGCTTTGAATTCTTAAAAATTATTCATGTATCGCGTATGCCTGAGTTGAGTAGCTACTGAAGAACCAAGCATAATCTTCTCAAGTTGTTGCCACATCAGATTAGGATGAGTTTTGAAACAGTCAATCCTGTTGTATACAGAGTTTGGCAAGGCCAGCATTAGATTTGCTTTAATATCCCGATCAGCTTGATATGCAGTCAACTCATCTTGTGAATACTCTTTAGTAGGCTTTTACATTCCAGAAGCCAATTTGGGTCTATCAAACGGTCCTTCAGATAAAATTGTCATCATGTCATTTCCATTCTTTTGTCGTTCAATGAAGTTTAGGAACCGATCTTGCCACTGTGTAAATTCATTTTCGTCTATTAGCACTGGAGGTCGATTTTCTGAACCCAGAGACATCATGAGGTCACTCGTGTAGAACTTAGCTTGAAAAGCAAACTTTGAAGAATCCATAGGTAACAAAAAAAAAATTTCCAGACTTTTTTTTTTAAAACTAAGTCTGGAACATGCGCAAAGTAGATCTTTGCGTGTCAGGAAGAGAACGCAAACAAGAGGTTTGCGTGTGAAGACAGAAACGCAAACTGGAGCTTTGCGTGTGTAAGCAGAAGCGCAAACTAGAGCTTTGCGTTTCAAGATAGAACCGCGAACTGAACTGAACCGCGAACATGAGGTTTGCGTTTGCTTAGAGAAACGCAAGATGACACTTTGCATTTGTGAAGACTTTGTGGGTGTGACTTTGCGGGTGTAGGAGGAAACGCAAAGTTAGCTTTGCGTGTGAAGAGGGAAACGCAAAGTAAACTTTGCGGGTGTGACTTGAAACGCGAACTTGTCCTTTTTCGGTCGAAGGCAGAAACGCAAATCAAACTTTGCGTTTGTAGAGGGAAACGCAAACCTCACTTTGCGGGTTGAACTTGATACGCAAAGTATTATGAATGACGCTCAAAGACTATGAATGAAACGCAAAGTTTAGATCTTGAACAAACCGAACGCAAAACACAAAAACTTCTAAAGAATCGATTTCAACACTGAATTTTATGAAATTTCCTTTTACAAATAAGATCGAAAACACTTTTTCAACTCAAATCAATCAAAAATTTCGATTAAAAACCATAAAAACGAGATTTCGACGATAGAACAGTAACCAAACTCGTTTTTCCAGAAAACTTTTAAAACTCAAAATCGATGATCGAATACTGTTTTTCTTGAAAAACAACCTGAAACAAATGTGATCGATTATTAAAAACGAATCTAATGAGACCAAAAACAACCAAATTCGATCACAAACAGATCCAAATTTTATGAGAAATCAAGAAAACGAGATTTTCTTGAAAAATTCAAGTAAATCGATCAAATTTTCGATTTCAATCACAAATTTAGATTTAGAAAAACAATCTCTCAATTCTCTCAAGATTCAGTTGGCTCTGATACCAATTGAGAGTCCAAAATCTATGAATCCTATAGAGAGAAAGTAGAGAGAGAGTAACAATGGAGCGCAAAGTATGAAAGTATGATTAATGTGCGTGTGTTTCTTACAAGACACAAAGACCAAAGGGACTTAAATACCCTTGGTCAGATACAACACTGATAAGCCCTTAACACAGTATTTGACCAAGACCTATAAATACAATGATTACTATAAAATCAGACCTAACACCTTGGATACATAAAAAATCTTTTGATTTTGGTTTTGGTATCCAAGTTTGACAGCAAATCATTTAAAATCACTTGGGAAACATTGAACTTTCTGGAGGTAGCTAAGCATACAAGAGCATAGGCTATTGTACTGCTAAACTCACTCCATCCAGTTGTCTTGCGAGATAGACAATGTTGAAGAGTATGAACAAAGAATCTCCACTGAGGTGAAAATTTGCTTTTGTAAGACTTGTAAACCTCAGTAGGACCTTCATACCCCATTCTACCAATTTCTTGAAATAGATCTTCCTTTGAGAGAGTAGAAATACCTGAGGCATCATCTAGATGAAGATGAGTGCGTATGCAGCCTTATGTGATTGTAATAGATTTATTACAGACCTGTGATTGAATGAACTGATTGCCATCAACAGTCTGAATTGATGCATAATTGATGCATTTGCCCAGAACTGTCGCATATGTTCCACATAGATGGTAGGATTTACAGTTAGCGCATAGGCAATATGTGATGTTGTTAAGAAATCCACAATTTCATGAAAACCCTCAGCTTGTTTGGGTTTTTGTAGCATTGCAAGCTCATTGTGGTCATCAAAGAAATCAAGTGTTGCCCTCTTTTTGAACGAGACTAGGGTTCGAATCAAAGCTAGGGTTTACACACTAGTAATCAAGAATTCTAGAGAGAGAGAGAGAGGATGAAAACTCAAAGGAAATTCAAAGAGCCGTTAGGGTTTTTGGCAGTCAGAGAGGGTATTTATAGGGTAAGGGATTCAGTTAAAAGCAGTACTAAGTACCCTAGCAGTATTAACACATACTTGCAGTATTAACCCATATCAACAGTAGTAACACATACCAACAGTATTAACACATACTAGCAGTATTAACGCTGTTTGGCAGTAGAAATTAGGCAAGCAGTAGTAACTTTGCACTGGCAGTATAATCTACCTAGCAGGAGTAATAGTGAGAGCAGTATTAACTTAACCAGAAGTACCAAGTATCTATTCAACAAAGCAATCTGAAACACTTAAACACAAATGGTTAGCAACACCATGCACAATGAAATATGAGAAAGTAAACATTGAAGAATCTATACAGAAATGGTACATGAAAAAAAATATTAAAAGAGGCTTATTCAGTGTTTATCATGCCCACACTTGTGACCAAGAATGCGAATCTACCCACATCAAAAGCTTTGGTGAATAGATCAGCAAATTGGTTACTAGTGTGTACTTTCAAAACCTGGATTAACTTCTTTTCATTGCAATCTCTAATAAAATGGTACCTGATTTCTATATGCTTGGTTTTTGAGTGTTTTACTGGATTATGAACAATGCTTATAGCACTGTTGTTATCAATGAAGATGGGAGTGTGAAGAAAAGTAATACCGTAGTCCAACATCTGATTCTGAATCCATAGCACTTGTGAGCAACAACTTGTAGTAGCTATATACTCTGCTTCTATTGTAGAGGTGGACACTGTGGTTTGCTTTTTACACTGCCATGAAACTAGCCTTGCACCCAAAAACTAACATCCTCCTGATGTAGACTTTCTATCCAAGTTTGCACCACCCAAATCACTATCAGAATATGCAAGTAGATCAAATGGTGAGTCATGAGGATACCAAAGACCCAACCTAGGTTGTCCTTTGAGATATCTGAAGATCCTTTTTACTGCTTGAAAGTGAGATTGCTTAGGCCTCACTTGAAATCTGGCATACACACATACAACAAACATAATGTCTGGTCTTGAAGCTGTTAGATACATGAGGAAGCCTATCATGGATCTATAATGATGAACATCCACATCCTCCCCCTCAAGATCAGCAGTGATCTGTTTGTGTGTTTCCATAGGTGTGCTTGCAGGCTTTGCTTCTGAAAATCCAAACTTTGTAAGTATATCCTGCACATACTTGGATTGACTTATGAAAATGCCATATTTCTTCTGTTTAACATGTAGCCCAAGGAAGAATGTGAGTTCACCCATAGAGCTCATCTTGAATCTTTTGTGCATCAACTCCTCAAACTCCTTGCACATATGATCTATTGTGGATCCAAAGATGATATCATCCACATAGATTTGTACAAGCAGGATGTCCTTCTACTTCCTTTGAATGAAAAGGGTCTTGTCAATGATTCCTCTTTCAAAATCATTTTCAAAGAGATAGGTAGACAGAGTGTCATACCATGCTCTTGGTGCTTGATTTAGCCCATAGAGTGCCTTCTTTAATTTGTATACTTTGTCAGGAAAGTTAGGATTCTCAAACCCTAGAGGATGACAAACATACACTTCTTCATCAATTTTCCCATATAGGAATGCACTCTTAACATCCATCTGATATACTCTGAACTTCATGAAAGAAGCATAGGCTAGAAACAACCTAATTGCCTCAATTCTGGCTACTGGTGCAAACACTTCTTCATAGTCTATCCCCTCTTCTTGTGTGTACCCTTGTGCCACAAGTCTGGCCTTATTCTTTATTACTATCCCTCTCTCATCTTTCTTATTCCTGAAAATCCATTTAGTTCCAATTGCCCTGTGTCCTTGTGGAAGGTCAACCAGATCCCACACATTTTGCAGCACAAACTGCAGCAGCTCCTCTTGCATTGCTTCTATCCAGCTTGGGTCTTTCACTGCATCATAAGCCTTCTTGGGTTCAATCTGGGATAGAAACCAAGACAACAAACCTGACTGTAAGTCTTTCAATCCTCTTAACTTACTTTGATGCCTTGTGATTATAGGAGAATTGATATCACCAATCACCAACTAAGGAGGATGATTCTTCTGAGTTCTTGTATGATTGACAGCCTCCTCATTAATATTTGCATCAAGATTGGAGTCATTCTTTTCAGGAGTGTTTCCACCAAAAACTGAAGAATTTTCATCATCAGTATCATCCTCTGACAATGTGGGTATTTCAGGACCTGTGTTTCCTGAGCCTGAAGGATGAGCATCCTCTTTTTCACCTTTATCCTCTTCATCACCTTTATCATCTTCATTCTGTTCTGGTTCAGAATCCTCTGTTTCTGAATCATCCTTCTTTTCTTGTTGACAAAATTCAACAAGATCAACTGTAGGTATAGGGAACAGTACAAACTCTTGTCTCTGTGCTTGTACCTTTTCTGAACTTGTTCCTATAATTTTCACATTACTAAAACCCAAAGAATTAGTTAGTTAATCAATGTCAAACAGCCAATCAGGACCTGTACCAATTTGATTTGGTGTGTGCTCATTGCATTTAACATTGTCACTTTCCTCTATAATCCTGGAAGAACTGTTGTATACTCTGTATGCCTTGCTCTGTGAGGAGTATCCAACAAGAAATCCATCCTCAGCTTTGCTTTCAAACTTGCCTAAATGAGATTTGGTGTTGAGAATTGTGCAAGGACACCCAAAAGATTTGAAAAAACCAATAAAAGGTTTCTTCTTTTTGAAAAGTTCATAAGGTGTCTTTCCTTGGGATTTGACTACTAGAACTCTGTTTTGGACATAACAAGCAGTATTAACTGCTTCTGCCCAAAAAGTAATGGGTAGTTTTAAATCTGCCAACAAAGATCTAGCAGCCTCAATCAATGTCCTATTTCTCCTCTCAGCAACACCATTCTGTTGAGGAGTCGTAAGAGCACTGAATTGTCTCTCAATACCATTAGGCTCACAAAAGTTGTTTAAGTCACTGTTTTTAAACTCAGTTCCATTATCAGATCTGATGACTTTAACTCTTAGATTTGTTTGGTTTTCAATCCTAAGGACAAAGGATTTGATCAGTCCACTTGTCTCATCCTTAGTCCTCAGAAAATATACCCAAGTAAATCTAGAGAAGTCATCAACAATGACTAAGCAATAGGATTTCTTACCAATACTCATCACATTTGTAGGACCAAAAAGATCCATATGCAATAACTGAAGGGGTGAAGAGATTGTGTTTATTTCTTTGGACTTATGAGAAGTTTTGTGCTGCTTGCCTTTAAGACATGCAACACAATGATCATCACATGAAAACACTTTTTCAGGCAAACCTCTCACAAGGTTATTTTTCACAAGTTTGTTCATAGTTTTAAAATTCATGTGACACATCCTTTTGTGCCAAAGAGATGATTCATCTAAAGAAGCTTTTGAAAACAGATAGTTTAGTGATGAATCAGATCAAACACTCTCTAAGTCCAAACAATAAACATTATCCTTTCTAGGAGTTCTAAGTAGTATCATATTTTCATCAACTACCTTGAATCCTGGAGCAAGGATAATACATTCAGTATCACTAAATAATATACTATGTTTCTTGTCACAAACCTGTGATACACTTAACAGGTTGTATCTCAATTGCTCAACATAGTAAACATCTTCAAAAGTCATCTTACCTTTTGAAACCATACCTTATACCACTTATATTACCTTCTACTGGATTGTCACCAAAAGCAGCACGTCCTCCATCAAACCTTTTGAAAATTTGAAGGCAGTCCATGTTACCTGTCATGTGCCTAGAGCAACCACTATCTACATGCCAAATGCTCTTCCTCTTGAGCTGTTGATTGCCCTGCACATAAGATAAAACAGTTAGTGTCTTGAGGGAACCCAAGCCAAAATGGTCTTGGGTTGCCCTTTCTCATCAACATACTCATGCTCAGAAATCTTGGTCTTGATGAGATGATCAGAATTAGGAATCTCATGGCTGGAATACTTTGTTATAATTATAGGCTTGACAGTATTAACACTGGTAGCAGTACTATTCTTGTTAGCAGTACTAACTTGGTTAGCAGTAGTATTGCTATCAGCAGCACTATTTCTGTTAGCAGTACTATTTGAGATAGCTGTACTGACTTGGTCAGCAGTAGTATTGCTATCAGCAGTACTATTTCTGTTAGCAGTACTATTTGAGATAGCAGTACTAACAGGTTTCGTGCCTTTTGGAACCCAAATTTTGACAAAGTTGTTTGCTTTCCTATTCTTTGAGTTACTCCTTGATTTGCTTGGAGTATTTTCTTTTGCTTTAGCAAACTTATTCTGAATATGAGATTTCATTGGTGTTGTTCTCACATTATCAGCCATGTGGTTCCTTGATTGTATTTGTCTTTGAAAAGTAATTCTTTGGTTAACAGGATTGAAATAACAGTGTTTGGCTAAATGATTCAACTTGCCACAAATAAAACAAGGCTTTGGTCTATTGATTTTGCTTAGATCAATTCCTTGTTTTTGAGCCCACTGGTTATTTCTGTTTCTCTAATTTCCCCTTATTTCCCCTGTACCTTTTCCTTCTCTTTCCTAGAGGTCTCAGCTTTCTCACTCTTAACATTCTCTTTCCCTATCTTAGACATCTCCACTTTCTCACTCTTGACAAATGGTTTACCCCCCTCTCATTTGTAAGAATATGGTTTTCTAGGGGAATTTCTTTCTGGTCTTCCTTATTCTTATCCTCAGTGTTCTCTTCTTCAGATTCTACCTCAACCACTACTTTGTCTAGTGGATCTACTTATGTGGCTCCTACATGTAAGTCCTTCTTATCTTGTCTTTCTAAGAGGTCTGAGGTGGGTGGAATATAGTTGTTATTGTAAGGTGGAGAGGTGTTGTTGTAGCCTATACCTCTCTTCAGTTTGTCATGAACTTGAGATTTGAGTAAAGTGTCCATTGCTTTAGAGGCATTGGAAAATTTCTCAATGTCTAATTTGGCCTTCTCAAATTCACTCCTAACTTTCTCACATTCCTCTCTAGCCTTCTCTAGTTTAATCTCCAACTCCTTCTTCTCCCACTTCCAATAGTTGTGATCATATGAATGTTGAAGTTCATTGGCCTGATATGCATTGATCTATTCTTCAAAATTCACAATGATCAATCTAGACTCTCTCCTATGTTTCTCCAACCTTTTAAGATCATCACACATGCTCTGATTGTGATCCCTGTACTTTTTAACAGTTTCAAGACAGGATTTAGAGCAAAGTTTAAATTTTACCTCTGTTGGGATTGCTGTGCTTGAAGACTCTGAAACCTCAGCCATCAATGCTTGATTCTGGATTGCCTCATCTGCTTGATCACTCCAATCAAATCCCATTCCATCTTGTGAGACAAGTGCTTGAGATGAGTTCCTGTTGTTGTTGTTGTTGTTGTTATTGTTGTAGTTTGTGGACTTTATTTGTTGATTGTTGCTCCTATTCTGTTGAGAAATTCCTCCTCTGCATTCTCTTGCAAAGTGCCCCAGTTTATGACACTTGTAGCATTTCACCTTGGATTTGTCAAATCCTGCACCATCTTCTCTTCTCATGGCAAAGTTGTTTCTTCCTGTTCTTTTAATGAATCTTTTGATTCTCATGGTGAGCATAGCCATTTGCCACTTGATGTCCATCTCTTCAAGATCATCAACATTGATCTGCTCCAGATCATCATTAATAAGAGAAGATTTAGCATGGCTAGCAAGGAAAGCTTCCAAAACAGAATCTTTGGGTCCATCCTGTTTTGAGCCATAAGCAGCACTAACTGATTCTGTATTAGCAGAAGAATCAGTAGTAGATGATAGGAGTGCAACATTGTGAGAATATCCAGATGGCTTCTTCTTTGATTCAACCTCTGCTTCAAACACCCTGAGGTCATTGTAGAGGTCATCAAGTTCCTTATCCTCCAGATTATCATTCTGTCTGAAGGATATTGTATACATTATCCATTCTTCACCAAGAGATCTTAGAAACTTTCTGTTGACATCATCCTGGTCCATCTTCACACCAACAGTGGCCAATTCTCCAATCAACCTGTTGAATCTATCAAAGGTTTGAGTCATAGACTCATTCTTTGTAGACATAAAATTTTCATATTGTTGCTTGAGAATTGCTTTCTGATTTCTCTTAGTGCTTTTGGTACCTGAAAATCTCTTCTCCAAAGCATTCCACAAGATTTTGGCATCAACACAGTTACAAAATTGATGTTGATATTCATTAGGAATTGCCATGAGCATAGTGCTCAAAGCTTTCATCTCAGTCTGCCTCATCTTTCTTTCTCCATCAGTCTTTGGTGGAGGTCTCTTGCCATCTGCTCCCATCTCTCCTACATTGGAGGGACCATTCTCAATGATGTCCCACATTGAGTAGTCTGTAAGAAGTATATACTGTCTGATCCTGATTTTCCACATGTCAAACTCATTAGGTTTGAGCATGGGAACCTTTGAAACAAGAACAATGTCGTTTGATCCGTCCATGATGATTATTGATTTCTGAGTTCCTAATGCTCTGATACCACTTGTCAGGATCGAAATTCAAAACAAGAATTTAAATAAACACTCTAAAACTTTGTTAAAGAAGTTGCGGAATAACACTTTAACAAGAAATTAATGGAATAGTGTATGAATTCAAATCACAAGTTGTATTGAATTAACTTGATGATTACAACCAAAGCCTCAATCTGTTGAACAGGCTCAACAGACGTTCAAAACTTCTCTAATGAAAGGATCACCAAGAATATTGAGGCTAATTCTTTCTAAAACAAAAGACGTGTCTCTCTTTAATAATCTAAGACTTCTAGACTATATATGTAAAAACAGATTACAAGATAATTATTAAAGAAACATTGATCTTCAGCATCCATTCCATAATTATCTTCAGCTCCTTGTCTTTAGCTTCAAGTAACAAACCATCCTTATCAACATCAGCAACATTAATTCTTCTAGCAGTATCTTCTTATCATCAGCAGTACTAACATGCTACAGTAGCTTCTATCTTGCAGTACTAACTCTCCAAGCAGTACTAACTGTTCTTCTAGCAGTACTAACCCTTCAAGCAGTACTAATACTACTAGCAGTAGTAATTTCTTCAAGAAGCAGTACTAATGTCTTCAGAAGTAGTAATCTTCAAGTCTCAGCAGCACTATCCAGACTTAGCATATTTCAGACCCAACAATTAGTCATATTAGTACAATCAGTATGCGCATAACTCTGATAATGACATATTACAAAGAAACTCTCAAAGGCTATTACATATTTATACCCAATATCTACTTCTCTCAAAGCAAGTAAAGTACAAAAACAAGAAAGTCAAAGACATTACAAAAGTCAAACCAACTTGATCTAAACTATGCATTAACAATCTCCCCCTTTTAGATCAAGTGTTGATGATAGGCCTGCCCCAACGAGATAATTTTCCTTAACGTATTCCAAGTATCGACTCAAAATTTCTGATCCCACGCCTGAAGTTGAAACGATCATAAATGGCATCTACAACTCTTTCAGTATAGATCTTGTCAAACTTGCCCATGCCTTTTTCTCCTTGCTTCAGCTTCTCTTTGTTTTCCTTAGGCCTTCTTTCCAATTGCATTTTGATCAATTTCAAAGTTCCATCTGAAAACTTGGCGATTTCAGATACTCTGAAGAACCTCTTTTTGTTCTCAGAATTCTTGTAGACTACACCAAGTTCAGGCTTCTCTAGAACAATAAATGGACTGTAGTCATCAATATTATCAAAACTCAAATCAGGCTTCTTCATGTTGACTCTCTTCTGATTTGTCTCTATACCAAGTTGGAAGTCATAACAATAAGTGTTGTTAACTTGTCTTCTCATATATCTCTTCACAACTTCCAAGGCAATGAGAATGTTATCTAGTCTAATAGTCATACTTCTGAACAAGTGATAGAGATACTCGATATCATCCACATTTAGACAAAAAAAATTACATTCTGTCAAATCCCTTCTTTGCACATGAAAGACTGGATACCAGATTCTTACAAATTGCACAAGTCTTACAAGCTTCACTGTCACTATTCTTGATTTGTTTTTCACAACTTTCTCTGGTCGTCTTACCCAGCTCATCATCCGAGCATACTCCTCCTGATATTTCTTTGGTTGATCTGAGACACCCAATACCTTAAATTTATCCAATAACCTGAGCCTGTGTACAAATATGTTCTTCATGTCCTCTTCCAGGAAGGGTTGCCTCAAAGTATTCCTCATTTGTCTGATTTGAGCTACAGTAGGGGCAAGAGGTACTTGAGGTTCATTTGAGGTTCCTACTTGGGATTCGGATGGGTTAGAAGGAAAGAAAGGTTCTGGTTCGGTCTCAGTGTTTATGTCAGGTAGGTTTTCAAAGTTAGGTTACTCATCATGGTTTGGACTAGGTAAGTTGGTTTGGATAGATGGAATAGGTTGGGTTGAGATTGGTTGGGTAGTTGGAACTGTTTGGCTAGATTGGATAACTTGGGTAGAAGTGGCATTTTGGATAGGTTAGTCTTCTGGGCTAGATATGTTTATTGGTTGATTGAAAGGTTTGGTAAGGTTTATTTCTTTGAAGTATGGAATTTTGGGTTGTTCACGGGTAGTTTCTGGAAGGTCATAAATCACACGACTCATCTGGATATCTTCTTGAGAACATGCAACGATGTCCAGTATACTCTCTTCACCTTCTCCCATTAACTCCCTTTCCTCCTCCTTGATCTTCCAAAAGTTATCATACTTCTCAGTAGCAGTTGCTTCATCATCAGAAGATAAGTCAATTGCATAGATTTCTTCCAGACCAGTAATCCTTAAAATCTCTTCTCTTGTAGCAACCACGGGCTTTTCAACCAATGGTTCTACATCTTCGTTAACGTACAAGATTAACTCCCTACATTGTCCTTCACCCATATTCACCTGCTCATCACTGCCAATGTCAATCATCTCAGTATCCTCATCTCTAACTAATCCACCAAGAGCAAGTTTAGATTTTGTTGCAGTTCTTTGACGTTTGCTTATCTCCCCCTCATGGTCATGATCTGAATCATGATCATGTCTCTTTCTGGAACCTGCTTGAGCTTTGCATGAATGCTGAACTGCTTTCGTCAACTCTTTAATATGTTGAATCATTTCTGTTTTGAAAACATTAAACTCTGATACAGAAACTGATTCAGACGATACCTGAGGTTGCTGAGCCCTTAACAAACTGATCATATCAACATCAGATACATCATCGGGTGCCTGAGATAGAAGCTTTGCGTACAACAGAGATTTCAGCTCCTCCACACTTAGCTCAACTGGCTGAATTGGTGGTGGTGGAGGTGGCTGAACATGCTCCTCTACCGCTGGACCTTTCCCCTTGAGTAAACTTTTGACTTTGGCTAGCTCCTCCTCAAATTTAGCAGATAAGCTCTCAGTAATGTGGTTTTCAACAGCCTTTAAGGCGCCGTCGAGGTACTCCTTTGACACTAAGTCGGGGAAAATAACTCCGGGGTCACTTAGACTTCCTGTTGTCACAACTGTTGAAGATCCAACAGTGTGGCCTGTGTTCAAAGCTGGAATATCGATAGGAATGACAGGACTTCCATCCGATCATCGTAGTCCGGATTGTGGATCTTCTATGGATGTTCTGATCGGGTCACTAAGACGTCCGATGGTAGCAGAAGTATGAGTTTGTGTCCTAGGAATAAGAGATGATAAATCAACTGGCTCTAGACTCAATGGTGCACTGAAAGAAATTGAGCTCTGGGGCAGCTGAGCTCTAGTTTCAATACCTATACTTTCCAATTGAAAGCTAGGTAGTGTTTGTGCTAAACCCCCGTGCGAAGTTGAGACTATGGCCTGTTGAGAGCCTATAGAATGGTTGGTAGAGGTGTGCAATTGCATAAGCGAGCAACTTATGACTTGTGCTTCCGAATGTAACACATGCAACGAAGCACTGGATTTTGTTGCCCTTTTTGAACGGTAGGTTATGGTGCACTCTCTCTCACCATATTCTTTTCCTTCATTCTCTCTTTGCCTCACATTTTCAGTATTTTCAACCATAACTCCCTCAGATCTCCTTATGTCTCCCAAAACATTTGCAATTTCAGTACCAGCAGTATCTATCTCCATGTCATCATGTTGTAGAGATACATCATCTAAGAAACCAAAGCTGTGTTAGAGATTTTCATCGTCAACATCAGCATCATGAATAAGTTCTTCTGCTTGATGGTCCGAAGTTGCCGAAGGAATTGTCTCTGCTAAGCTGGCACGCCGATCCGACTCTGTTTCAAAATCCAGACCTTCATCAGCTATCCCTTCCTGAGGACTTGCTTGGCGAATAATAGTCCTTTCAAGTTGGGATGTGAAAACCTCTATACGTGTGGCATCATGTACCGAGGTCTCCACAGCTTCAGGTCTAGAAAGCTGACCCATGCCTGTTCCCCTCTCGGAATTTTCCCTCAGCTCTCCCCGTTCCTGGACCCCCATAGTCTCAGGAACCCTCACCGACTTCTCTCGCCTAAGGGTGGAGTCTGGGGTAGGGATAACCGATGTTGGTAATCCCATATACTCTCTATAATCTATTACACACTCAGAGTTCCGATTTGCGTAAGAGAGTAGATCTTCTGGAACTAGAATAGAGTGTTCAAACTGCTTTCTTTGTTTCTGAAGATACTTCATCTCAAATTCTGGTGCAAGCTCATGTTGAGATCTCTTTGGAATATCTCGGTTGGAGCGGATCATGTTTCAGATTATCAGATGAAGAAATCTTTGATATGGTACATAGATAGGTCTCTTTGAAGTTCTTTTACTTATCACTTTCTCATAGAGTTCCGTCCAGAATGCCACTGAGTAGTCGACGTGTAGATCGTACACGACTGCATGGAAAAGCCTCAGTGTGTGCATATTCGTATTGTCGAGACCGGAATTCCTTGAGGTCAAACATCTGTTGAACACGGAGAACATCTGATAATAGAATGGTGGAAGATTTGTCTTCTTAAATTGACCGATCTTCGTTAGTGGACCATCATACCCCAAGGCGCGGATGCCTTCAAATACTACTGAATCGACCGGGTATGAGTCAAAAGATGTTCTGCCTTGTCTAGAATATGCTTCAGGTAGATCAAGTATCAATATGAGTCTTTGATAAGTCAAGATTGATGTGAAGTTGTCTATCCGAATTTTGAAATATTTGACCTTTTCGCTCTCCACCACATATTCGATTGTTTTCCAGGCTTGCTGCAAGTAGATCATCGGAATGGAAGCAGTGTCTGTCAATGCCTGATTAAGTGGATGACCCTTCAGAATTTCCACTACAAGTGGATTAACAGTTAAGACATCAAAATCCATGTGGTGGTTGTTCGGATATGAGAACAGATACTCAGACGGATGTATCAAGGCAAGATCAGGATCTACACCGACTGCGGACTGCACATGTGATCGGGAGGATGGTATAGGAGCCTCTTTGGAGATATTAGGATCATTTTCATCCATATGGACAATTGGATCATGAGAGATTTCTTCCGCCATTGTTTACCTGAAAAGAACAGAAAGTATCGGATAGAATCCAATATGTTAGTCAATAAGCTCAAAACTTGTTTTCAGAAAAACATTTGATACACACAGTATCAAGTATAGAATGATTGTACTTTAAGTTCAAAATGATAGGCATAGAAAGTTACATGAAGCAAAATGTAACTTGAACAAAATTACAGAAATATACCAAAAATGACACAAACTTGAACAAGATACTTGTTATTTTAAAGTTGTTCTCTAAAAAAAATGAAGTATTGCATAAACACTTAAGGTTTGAATTTTTTTTGAAAAAGTTTCTAAGTCCAGAACTCTCAAGACACTGAGAGGGACTAGAAACGCGCAGGGCAATTAAACTCGCAAGATGTCCAAAACTCGCAGGGATTCAAACTCGCAAGAACTATAACTAAGAACTCTCATGACCTTTAACACTCTCATGAACCTAAAACTCGCATGAACTGTCCTAAACAAAAAGTTATCCATTTGTAAGTCCAAAAACTCGTATAAGCAAGAAAGTTCATCAAGAACTCTCATAGCTAAGTATTCACAGAAGAACACTCAGAGAACTATTTATCGTAAAAATTTCAAATTTCAAATTTCAAATTCAAGAGTTTTAACCCAACAATCTGAATATTTTCTTTTGATTAAATCGATTTAGGTTTAAAAGTTCATGGTTAGGTTCGATTTATGTTTCAGATCCAGATTTAAATGACCAAATGAATCCAACAGTTCACAAGGTTCAGTTCAGTATATCGAGACCAAAAGTTCAAAAAATTCTCAGTTCATAGAGTCGAATCCAAGTATTCCAAGAGTCAAGGTAACCTGCAAATGAACATTTTTTAACAAACCCAAATGTACAAAGAGGTTCAAATAGCAATACTCACAATTATTTTGAAAGAACAAACTCAAAAATTACAAGTGTCATTCAAAGAATATGAACAGACACAAGATGAAATCAAAACTTGAAACCCTAAAAACAAGTAAAAATCGAAACAAACAAAGATATTAGAATGTAAAAGAAAAAGAATTAAGCAATAGCAACACAAACACCTACACTGATTCAAGGTAAGGAAGTGAAATCGAAAGGTCGCAGATTGAAGTCGAGAGAAAATATTTCTAAGTGAGATAACTCGCAATGGAATACGTCTGAGAGAAGTGATCAAAAATGGGAAAACTCGCAAATTTATACTCAGAGAGTGAAATGACACACGACACGAATTGAGTGGATGATACACTTCTCGTAGAACGAAGAAAGAGGACTTGCCACACACATAATAGCAAGTTAGTGTGTGCACTTCGCGCATGAAGCTATGTGTGCGAAGTGGTATGAATAGTGACAACTCGCAAACAGTTGTGTGCGCGAAGTAGAAACACGCATGACATAGCTTACGAGTTTTGTACTTCGCGCAACCTTTGCTATGCGCGAAGTGAGAACTCGCACGACTCAGTGTGCGCGTTCTACACTTTGCGCATGCAATGGTTTGCGCACAGTAGAAACTCGCATTACGCTATGCGCGTTCTATACTTGGAAATTTTTTGAGAAATTTCCAAAAATGGAAACTTTCCAAAAATACTTTAAACCACTTTCCAAAAATGGCAAGTTTTAGAAAAAATACTTTTAAGCACAACAATGAAACTTTTTCTCTGAAAAAAATCTTTCTGATTTCAAAATCCTTTTGAAAATACAAACTCACACACTCACTTACAGACTTTCCAATTTTGTGCTCCCCCTTGAAGTGTGCATGTCTGTGTACTCCCCCTTGATGTGACATTCTGATCAACATATTGAAGTATGAGTCTTGATCTGACATGATCAGAAGTCATATTCCATGATATGAGCTTTCTATGCACTGCAGGAAACTCTCACACTGCAAAACATAATAAGTCTTTGGTACTCATTGTACATAAGTCCACAGTTGTTAATAGTATCAAACTTTTTAAAGATAAGATTGACCAAAACAGATAATAGACAGACTCAACTCCCCCTCAACAACATGCTTAGAAATAGAAATATAACTATGCATCAAGGTTCAACATTCCAAGTTTGTTGACCAAAAATGTAAATCTCTTTTCATCAAGAGGTTTTGTAAACAAGTCAGTAACCTCAAAATCAGTAGAAACAAAATGCATTTCTATATTTCCTTTCTCAACGTGATCTTTTATAAAATGATACCTGATGTCGATGTGCTTAGTTTTGGAATGTTGTACCGGATTAGAGGTTATTGCAATGACGCTCTAAGAGTTACAGTAGATGGGAACTTTGTTGAATGAATATCCATAGTCCTTCAGCTGTGTCATCATCCACAGAACCTGTGAGCAACAACTAGCAGCTGCAACGTATTCTGCTTCAGCTGTAGAAGTTGATACACAGTTCTGCTTCTTAGATGACCAGCTTACTAACTTGTCACCCAAGTACTGGCATGCTCCGGAGGTGCTCTTTCTGTCTAGCTTATTCCCTGTATGATCTGCATCTGTGTAGGCTATTAGTTCAAAACCAGAATCTTTCGGATACCAAAGACCCAGATTTGGTGTACCTTTAAGGTATCTGAAGATTCTTTTAATGGCAGCAAGATGGGACTCTTTGGGGTTTGCTTGATACCGAGCACAAAAACAAGTAGCAAACATTATGTCTGGTCTACTTGATGCCAAGTACAGAAGAGATCCAATCATGCTTATGTAGGTTCGTTGGTATACTGATTTTCCAGAGATATCAGCATCCAATAAACTTCCAGATTGCATGGGAGTCTTCATGGGTGATGAAGAGGTCATGTCAAATTTCTTTAACATGTCTCTAATATATTTGGCTTGATTTATGAAAATCCCTTGCGGGGTTTGTTTTACTTGCAAGCTAAGAAAGAAATTTAATCCACCTATCATTGATGTTAGGTCTGATTTTATAGTAATCATTGTATTTATAGGGCTTGGTCAAATACTGTGTTTAGAGTATTATCAGTGTTGTATCTGACCAAGGGTATTTAAATCCCTTTGGTCTTTGTGTCTTGTAAGATTGACAAGCATACTTGAATAGAATTACACTTTGCGCTTCCAAGTCTCTCTCTCTCTCTACTTTCTCTCTCTCTCTCTCTACTTTATCTCTCTAAGAATCAGTGATCTTGGACTCACAATTGATTTTTAAGAAAAGAATGAGTAGCTGGCCGAGGAAGAATTCTGGCTGGATTATTCCGATGATGAAGCATCAAATGTCGAGATCGCTCAGATGTGCTTGATCGGAGATGACCAGTCAAACGACTCTGAAACAGATGAGGATGAGGTATACTCTGAATTTGATTACAAATTTATTACCTCTCAGTTTGATATCATGATCAATGCTTTATCTGATTTGCGTTCAAAGATTTTATCTGAAAAGAATCTAAATTCTGAAAAGTCAGATTTGATTGACAAACTGAAAATTTCTTTGAAAGATGAAAAATCCATTTTAGAAAATACAAAAGACATCTTTCAAAAGAAATTGGAGGATTTGGAAATTTCAAATAAGACTTATCTTGAATCTTTGACATCAATGACTACTTTAAAAGATGAATTTTCTGATAAAATAATTAAGTTAGAAGAAAAGCTTTATCGAAGAGACCAATCTGAACAAACAATCTATATGAACAAGTCGAGGAGTGAAGAGGCTTTAAAACAGAGATGGGGACTTGGTTTTGATAATCCTCAATTTTTAAACAAAGTAATAGACGAAGTTCCCACCTTATATAAATACGATTATCTGACACTTGCTCATTATGCTCCTCAGTTCAAATTTCATTGGACTAGTGAAAAGGAAGTGTTAGATCTCGAAAATGAGAAAAGGATATATAAAAAGAAAAATGAAATTCCTTTTGTTTATATGTCCGAAAATGCCAAATATTTTCCGGAAAAATCAAGAAGAGGAAGAAGAGTTTTAAATGATATATCTTCTGTTAAATCTTCAGTGTCTAATGATTTTATTCCTTCTTATGCCCCTGATTCTGATAAGGAAAATATTTCTCCAATCATTTATGATTCGAAGAAATATACTCCTCCGTTAATATTAGAAGGAAAAATCATAGATCTTGAAGATCAGATAGAAGATCAAAATATTTTGAAGAAAATTGAATCTGATATTTTTCTTTCTTTTATGACTTCAAGTCTTGAAGAAAACTTATTTTCTCAAAAATCAGATTCTATTTCTAGTCTATCTTCTGATTTTAAGGAAAACAAAAAGGAAGTTTCAAATTTTAAAAACCTTTCTAAAAATTCTTCAGATTCCAAGGCTAATTCAGAATTATTAGTTGATCAGATTGGTTGCTTGGATAAATTTATTTCTTCTGATTTAAATATTTCGTCTAAAATTCTTGATGATTCTTTTACGCTAAATGATCAATATTATAAACCTAAGCGTAAAAGAAGACGATCAAAGAAGTCAAAGAAACAAGATACAGTTCTTTCTGACTGCTCTAATTCTTCTGATATAATTCTTACAGATAGGGCTTTGAGTGCTCGATCAAAGAAGAAAATATGGAGAGCAAGGCGGACATCTGATGAACATACTTCTGATAGGGATAAATGTGTAGACAATCTTTATAAAAGTGATTCATTTGCTACATGTAATAAAATTTCAAAATATTCTAGAAAGCAAATGTTTCGAATTTCAAAACATGTCTCATGTTCTTCCTCAGATTCTAGTTCTGATGATTACGCTTTCTCTTCTAATGGTTGTGATTATTTTTCTGATAATATTCCTCGTGCTTCTAATGTTAATTCTGTCAATTATTGTTTCCCCATACGAACTGTAACTAACAAACACAGGCCCAAATACAAGTGGGTACCCAAATCTTTTATCTGATTTAAAGTTGCAGGCATCACATGTTAAGGGGGAGTAAGAGAAATTTGGCTTCTGAGTAATTCAGCTCAGGACCAGTACTTCATAGACTCGACTTCTAAACACAACAGTTTAGAACTCGTTCTTCAATGATTAAGCTTCTAACTTAATGAGATATTGTGAGTACATCAATTTTAATTCCGCTGCATTTATCTCTGATAATGATGTTATTCCAGTGTTTCTCAATGTTTCAAGAATCTGAGCTTGTTTATCTATCTTATGAATTTGTATTACCCAAAATTTTCTTTTAATATGAGACACAAATTTATTTTCTTCAATGTAAAAGATGAAATAGTTGAATTTTATTTTGTTCGAACTAAATATCTATTAAAAGTTTAAATCTTTACAAATTTTATTCTATAAAGTTTAATATTTCAGATTTTCTTTCTGTTGAATAAAATGTGTGTCTAGGATCTTTTACAAGTCGCCTTGTTTATATTAAAGTTTCATATGTTCAACTTTCAAATCTTACAAACATCGAAAAGTTAGCAACATGTTTGACGCTTTAGATACTGCTTTAAAGATATGTGAGTTGGCATACTTATGGTTTACTTTTCTTAAACAACCTAAGTGATCAAAATTGTAGATTGTAGTGAAAATATGGACTAAGCGATTCAATATAAATCTGAGTTATTGAGATGATTAATTTTACGCTTATAAAATACAGAAATCTCTGAGTTTAAAAGTTTGTACCTGTGGCCTTTCTGGTTTGGGAAAGTAAGTTCCTAGAGATGCTTGTCATCTGGTCCCCTAAGGTCATTTGGTCTGGGAGCGATCGAACCCAAATCCTGCAATAGAATCAGATCGAAAGTCATGTTCTACTGGTATGAATGGGTTTAGGATATGTTGATGTAGCCTTTCTGATCTGGGAGAGTAAGTTCCAAGGGGTGCTTGACACCTAGTCCCCTAAGGCCAACTGGTCTGGGAGCGGCTGACCCAAATCCTGCAATAGGGTCAGATAGAAAGTTACGTTTACGGCATGTTCTTTACTTAATAAACTTTTTGATCAAAATATGACAAAAGTGCACGTGCTTAAAAGATGCCAAAGAGCACACTCATGTTAAGATGCCAATGTGCACAATGCTAAAAGATGCCAATGAGCACACATCTCATGATACTTGGTGATATGTTTGAGTTGCAATAAATCTGTAAATTTATGAATATCTTAATTCTTGATGGCTTAGTGTGAGTAAATGCAAAGTTCTCTATAATATTTTTAGAATTGCATTTTCTTGAAGCTAATCGAAGATTCCCATGTGAGCACACTGAATAGATTGCTGGAAGTTTTTGAAATTGAACATGTCTTAACTTGATATGCAATGAAACTTGTTCTTGTATCCTACAACATATGTTTGATTTCAAATGATTGATAAATTTGTAATATTTTACTCTGTAGAATTTAATTTGTTTAGTGTTTAAAATTTTATATGTTTAGTTGTTTCAAAATTTACATTCAGTATATTTTTCTTTCTACATTAATTTCTGATCATTGTGTTCTCATAAATATATTTTAATGGGTTTATGCATTATTCAAGGGGGAGTGAACAAAGAGATGTATTTCAAAGATTATATCTGTTTTTGAGGGGGAGTGTCTGATTTTCTTTACATAAATGCTATCTCGAATTGTCTTATCTAATGCATTTGTGTAGGGGGAGTCGAAGAGCTTAACAAGGTAATTTTTTTCCAAGTCTCTCTAAGTCTACTTTGCGCTTCAGGCATGACACGCAAAGCTTGTTTTGCGTTTCCTTCATGAACCGCAAACCTTGCTTTGCGCGTCACATGTGAACCGCAAACCTTGCTTTGCGCTTCCTGCATGGAACGCAAACCTTTTCTGTTTTCTCTGTTTCTTTGATTTTGCAGATCTTTCGCTGTCTCGTCTCCAACATTTGCATGACCAAGTTGATCAAGATCATCAAGGTCATGAGGGGGAGAAGTCAAGGAGAAGTTAAAGAGACAAAGAGTTCAAAAGATTATCTGCTGATCAAGATTCGCTCAAAGATTCCATTCACTCAGCTATTTCAAATTCTTTTGTTGTTCTTGCTCCGAAAACCACAGTTCATTCAAGATCATTCAAAAGAGGTGTATCGTCTTGAGCTTAAGCAGTAAAGAAAATTTTCAATCTGCAAGATGCTGAGAAGAAATTTTTTCTTAAAAGTCAGAAAGCTTCTGAAAGTCGCTTTGTTGGTCCGTGCTGTTATTGAAGATAATTTTTGAAGACCAAAGCGCCAATGATTACTAAGGGGGAGATTGTTAGGTCTGATTTTATAGTAATCATTGTATTTATAGGGCTTGGTAAAATACTGTGTTTAGAGTATTATCAGTGTTGTATCTGACCAAGGGTATTTAAATCCCTTTGGTCTTTGTGTCTTGTAAGATTGACACGCATACTTGAATAAAATTACACTTTGCGCTTCCAAGTCTCTCTCTCTACTTTCTCTCTCTAAGAATCAGCGATCTTGGACTCACAATTGACATTTGAAATCTGCTCTTCATGATGTTTTGAAATTCATCACAAAGCTCAGGAATTGTAGATCCAAAAATAATGTCTTCTACATATATTTGTACCAGTATTAAGTCCTCACCTTTCTTTTTAAGAAATAAGGTTGTGTCGATTATACCTTTTTGGAAACCGGACTTAGTCAGATAAATTGACAAAGTTTCATACCATGCACGTGGTGCTTGATTCAATCCGTAGAGTGCTTTGTCCAGCACGTACACATGGTCTGGGAACTTTGGATCGGTGAAGCCTTCAGGTTGACTTACGTATACTTCTTCTTGTAGTACACCGTTGAGGAATGCCGATTTGACATCCATTTGGTACACTTTGATGTTTTTGTGTGCAACATACACAAGAATGATCCTTATAGCCTCTATCCTTGCCACGGGTGCGTAGGTTTCGTCATCATCGATTCTTTCTTGTTGATTATAACCTTTCGCCACTAACCATGCTTTGTTCCTGACAATAATACCTGCTTCGTCCTTTTTATTCCGAAAGACCCATTTAGTTTCGACTATAGTTTTGTCCTTGGGTCTAGGTACTAGTCGCCACACCTCATTCCTCTTGAATTCATTTAGCTCGTCTTGTATCGCATTAATCCAATCTAGATCTTTAAGTGCTTCAGACGGCTTTTTCGATTCCATGCTGCTTAGAAAATTTGAGAACATACAAAAATTAGCAGATGCTGATGCAGTTGCAGTAGCAGATCTGGTAGAAACCCTAGCATTCGGATCTCCAATAATATTTTCCGAGGGATGACTCTTTGTCCATTTGTGTGTACTTGGAAATACATCTCTTTCAGTTTGATCATTTGAAGTGTCAAACTCATCCTGTATTGCAGGTTGATTAGTTTCAGTTGCAGTTGGACTTTGTGCACTTGAAGATGGATCAACTTCTTCAGTTGTGGGTTCATGCTGATGTAGATCCCGGTTCATTATGTGATGAGATCATTTCAGATGTGTTTTCTGGATCAGCTTGTTCAGAAAACTCTTGAGTTTTACTTGTTGAAGCTTCACCAATTTCTTCAGAGGGTCCAGAGATATCTGCACTAGTAGAATGTGAGTCAGTATTGATTAAATGTTCTTGACTGTTATTTTCATTAGATAAATCATTAAATGCATCAAAGAATAACAGATCAAGATCAGAATCAGTGTAAGTTTCAGAATTCTTAGTCTTTTCACGATCAGGTTCTACACTTGATGATGTAGAAGCTTTGTCTTTATCCTTAGATCCGAGTTCTGAACTGTTGTGTTCAGAAGTCATCGTCTTAAATTCATCAAAGGTCACGTTGGCGCTTTCAATAACAGTCTTTGTCCTTGAATTATAGACTTTGTACGCTTTAGACTGAAGAGAATATCCAATGAATATTCCTTCGTCAGCTTTTGGTTGAAATTTAGATAGGTTCTCTCGATCATTAAGCACATAGCACCTGCAGCCAAACACACGAAAGAATTTAACTGTAGGTTTACGAACATTAATAATTTCATATGAAGTTTTGTTAAAGCGTTTATTTATAATAGTCCTGTTTTGTGTGAAGCAAGCAGTTGCTATGGCTTCAACCCAGAGGAACAAAGGTAGTTCTGAATATGCCAGCATTGTCCGTGCAACCTCTACCAATGTTTTGTTCTTCCTTTCAACTACTCCATTCTGTTGAGGAGTCATTGCCGCAGAAAAATTGTGCGAAATTCCAACGGAGTCAAGAAATGATTGAAGAGTCGCGTTCTTGAACTCAGTACCATTGTCACTTCTCAATTGTTGTACCGGGCTTTGTAGAAGAACTTGGATTTTCTTTATGAATTTGATTATCAGATCAGGAGCCTTAGATTTCTTTCGTAAGAACTCTAGCCATGTATACCTTGAGTATTCATCCACCATGACCAGAATGTATTTCTTGCCATTGATGGATTGATTCATCATCGGTCCGCACAGATCCATATGAATAAGCTCCAGACATTTATTGCAGTTAGATAACATCTTGAGTTTGTGTGAACTTCTTTTCATTTTTCCTTTCTCGCACGCAGAACAAAGAGAGTCTTGTTCTATCTTTAGTTCAGGAAGTCCCGTCACAAGATGTTGTGTCCTTAGCTTATTCAGATCTCGGAAGTGCTGATGAGATAGTCTCCGATGCCACAACCAACTTTCTTCTGTAGATGTCTTAGAAATTAGACACACTGGCTTTGAAGCTTTAAGTGTTGGAAAGTGAACACCGTATAACAATCCCATTCTCCTAGCTTTGATGAGTTCTGCTCCACTTTGATCTTTGATGTAGCAATAATCAGTATCAAATTCAACCTTGCACTTTTTCTCTGTAAACTGACTGATTGAGAACAGATTGTAGGCTAAACCCTCCACGTACAGAACCTTTGAGATAGATATAGTGTTGTTCTTGATAGTTCCGTAACCTCTAACGTATCCTTTCATTTCGTTACCAAAATTGACTGTACCTGCGTAATGTTCTACGTAGTCGAATAGTAGGTGCTTGTGCGCTGTCATGTGTCTTGAAGCTCCAGAGTCAATGATCCACACATGACACACCTGCAAGCAACAGTCACTTAGATTTAGGTACCCATATAAATATGGGTCCTTTCTTGTTAGTATCTTTAACAGTTTTTAACTTTGCTGATGACCCCTTAATTCTCCATTTAAATTTGGGTCCTTTTGATAAAGTTTGTGTGTTAAGTTCAGCTTTCGGAATCCATTTCCACACAAATTTTACATCAACAATTTTATGAGCTTGAAAATCATTGTTTTTCTTCTTTAAAGAATAAACTTCAGCTTTGTTGACTTTAGAATGATTAGAAGAGTTCTTGTTCTTAAACTGGATAATTTTCTTTTTCTTTGAAGACTTGGGTTTCAAAGAAAATGAACTTTTGAGACAGTATGAACATTGCAACTTAGTAGTAGCTTGTGTCAACAACTCATTTCGAGAATAGATTTTTGTTTTATTGAAATTGAGTTGACTAACATCATTACAAGCATCAACTACTCTATTACATTGACAACTATCAGAATCATTCACAGTCTTGTCCACTTCAGTCTTCTGTTTCTCCAAACTTTCTTTCTTCAACTCTTTATCTGTAACACAATCAGATTTAGAAACATTAATGGATGAGGAAGAATAAGAACATTCACCTTTTTCAGTTGTTCTGGTAGACTTGGATGTAGTCTCAACACTTTGATTTACAGAAATTGGAACATTTTTATCAACACAAGCCTCTTTACCTTTTGAGAGTTTGAAAATTTGAGATTCTAGACTTCTTATCTCTTTTTTGCAAAGATTCATTTTGAATAAAGCTCGAGTCTAGTTCCATCCCAAAGTATTCATTAGCTTCTTCCAATTCAACAATTAAATTGTTGAGATGTGAAATCTGCCTTTCTAACTCATCTATTTTGTCTAAGGATTTTTGATGTTCGAGATCAGAAAATTTGAAAGAATTAACAGAAACAGACTTGTTTGAAATTTCTTCTTCATCTTTATCTTCCAAGATAGAACAAGTCAGAACAGTTTCATTAGAGTCAGAATTAGAACTGTATTTAGAAAACTCAGGTTGTTTTGTGAAAAGATTTTTATGTTCGACAAATGAATTCTCTTTACTTTCGTAAGAAGAATTTAATTCATCATATGAAAATTTGACTGAATTAAAACCCTGAGTTTCTGATTCAGTTTTAATGTCTAGCTTAATTTCCACTGTTTATTCCTTCTTTATCTTAGGAGATTCAGGCAAAGAAGGCTTTGGCTTCACAAGGGTCTCAAGAATGTGGGGGATTAAAATAATAGGTTCATCACCCGACTTTTTAAAATTGTAAAGATTTTTGGGAGCTTTCTTCAAAACATCCACATCTGTTAGACCTAGGCCAAGTTTTGCCTTATAAAATCTTGTGTCTTTTTTATTATTTGTCAAAAGCTTCAGTGTCTGTTTTGTTTGACCTCTTTTGAAATTCAGATCTTCCAATTCCTTAATCTTGGTATAAGCTTCAGTCGTGTCTTTCAAAACAATGTCATACTGAAGTGTCAGATCTAAATTCTTATCCTTTAATGTAACTATTTCTTTTTGTAGTTCAGTAATTTTAGTTTGAAGTTTTGATTTATCCAATTTCAGAACATTTTTCTCTTCTTCTCTTTCTTCAGCCAAGGTTATATAAATGAAAGTCTGATCTTGATGTCCTTGAATAGTACTCTTTTGTTGTTTAAAATTCTCTTTCAGTTTTAAAAATTCAGAGTTCATCAAATTTAATTGGGACATCAAGTTCAGTACTTCTTCATTATCACAATAAGAATCAGAGTTGTCAGATATGGAATTTACCTCGGAATCTGACTCTTCATTCAAATGTGCCATCAAATTATAATGCACCTGAGTCAGATTCACTTTTGCTTCTTCCTCTTCTTCATCTGAATATTCAAACCAAATTTCATCTTCAGCTTTCAATGCTTTGCCCTTTTCCATAGCTTTTGCCAACTGAGCTTTCTTCTTGTAGTATTCATAATTCTTTACCCTTTTCTCCGGGTAGTCTTTGATGAAATGGCCAGTCTTGCCACAATTGAAGCATTTATCTGACTTCTCTTTTTCTTTCTCTTATCTCTTCTCTTCTTTCTTCTCTTTCTCTTTCTCTTTCTCCTTCTCATATATGCCTCTGTACTTGCTGGACTTGTAAGAATCGTACTTCGGCTTGTTGTAGAACTTTTTCCTCCCAAATCTCTTATGAAAGCTCGAAGTCAATAGTGCAAGTTTTTCTGCAAACTCTGTCAGCTCATCATCCTCTGACTCTTCTGCTGTCTCCTCATCTGATTTGTCTGATGTCTCTATCAAGCTGGTCACTAACGCTTTCTTCTTTGAACTCTTAGAAGAACCAGAACTTGTCTTAATCAGCTTTCCCTTACCCTGAGCCAGAAGTGCCAAAGAATCCTCAACCTTTTTCTGCTTGTCTTTGAGTTGAGATAATTCCTTATTCACCGCAGCTTGTTCTTTCACTTTGTCCTCATGCTGGTTAAGGGCACAGAAAAGATCATTAAGTTTCTCCTCATCCATATCCTTGTTGATATGCATTTGGATAGTGTAGACGTCCCACTCGGTTTGGAGATTCTTAATAAATTTGTAGTTGATTTCCGACTCAGACTTCTGCACTCCGTTCCTTCTCAGATCATTTCGAATGATGTTGTAACGCTCGTAAGCTTCCCTCAGAGATTCCCCTTCTTTGCTTTAAAGCCCTCATAAGCATTGATGCTTTGATTCCTCTTCGTCTTTATTGACTTTGTTGATCCCAAAAACTGCTTCTCTAGTTCATCCTAGATATCCTTGGCTGATTCTCGGCTGTCAACCCTGTTGAAGATATCATTTGGAATGGCCATGATGAGAAAAGTCAAGGCAGTAGCATCTCGTTCAACAAGCTCTTTGTCTACTTCATTATACTGGATGGGGTCTCTTGCCACAATTCGCTCAGGAATTTCAGGATTTGTGTCTGTGGCTGGAATCCTTGCAACTGTGACATGCGGAAAGTGAGGACCATCTATAATAGAATTCATCAATTTCTTGTCTTGATTATTAAAGAAATTGATCATTCTTTTCCGCCACTGAGGGTACTCATCTTGTTAGTGTATTATTGTATCCAAGATTTAATAGGAAAATTCAAGTCAAGATAAGTCAACAAAGTCAAAGTCTGTTTAGTTTAGTCAATATGAGTTTACTTAGTTGTTAAGTATTGTGATAGCTTCCTTGGTATAAATACCTTAGGTGCTTTTTTAATCTTGTAACTAGAACTATTGTATCACATTGTCAGACATATGAATGAAGAACTTTCTCTCACTACTCTCTCTCTAGAAATATACATTGTCAAATCTTGATTGGGTTTAATTGTTAGATTGCTTGATTGGGATTACAATTTCAATTGGTATCAGAGCAAACCAAACCAATCCAGAGGGATCATCGCATCAAATTTGGATTAATTCTTGGATTTTAATGTTCACGAAATCGTTTTCTTGGAATATACTGTATGATCACAAATTTTATTGTTTTTGTACAATTGGATCAAGAAATTGATTTGGTTGTGTAAGTATCATCACTAGAATCAATTCTTGTTCAGGTTACATAGGCTAATTTTGATTCTAGATCGATCAATTTGTTCAAATTGTGTTTCTCATAAAACTTGTAGTCGAACACTGTATCTAGATCAATGCACTGTAATTTCATGTTTTTAGCTAGTTTGAATTGATAGAAAAGTGTTCTAATATGTATTTCGATCATATTGGTACAATTTATAGAATCAATTTGCAGGTTTAAAGCATTTTGGATCGATTTTGTGAACGAAAGTGTCGAAACGCGCAAGATCTAGCAAAAGCGCAAGTTCATCTGAAGAACGCGCAAGATTCAAGTCTGAAGAACGCGCAAGCTAAGCCTGCGAGTTCACCATCAAACGCGCAAGTCAAAGGATTTGATTTTTGGCCGGAAACGCGCTAACAGAGGCAAGCGAGTTTCATAAACGCGCAAGTCAAAGCTTGCGAGTTCGAACGAAACGCGCTAAAAGAGGCTAGCGAGTTTTAGAAACACGCTAAGCAAAGCTTGCGAGTTTGGGTAAAACGCGCAAGTAAAGGCTGCGAGTTTGAGCGAAACACGCTAGAAGAGGCTTGCGAATTCTCGAAACGCGCACACAGTGGCCTGGGAGTTTTTCAAACGCGCACATAACGTCTAGCGCATTTCTCAGTGAATAGTGACTAGCGAGTTTTAGTACTTTGCGAGTTCACTTGGTCTGCGCGTATAGTGATCTGCGAGTTTCAAAAGATAGAATTTTTTTTGAAATTATAATTTTTTTTGTGATCCAAGTTTGACCTTCAGTCAACTTTTCTGAATTGGTTTGGGAACGATCATTTTTATTCAAGCATTTCTTTCTAGAGAAAAATATGTCAGAAACATTCTGCGGAGGGGGACATATTTTGTTAGTGGTCATAATTTTCTGATTTTTGACGATCATTTTTTTTAAGCTAACATTCTGACAAGATGCCTGTTACAGACGAGAGAGGAAACATTGTTTTATCTGCAACAGATATGGCTGTATTGTACATGCCTAAGATACCTGTTCTAGAAGCAGAAAGAGACAAACTGAAAAATCAGAATTCAGTACTTCTAAAGCAGATTCAGGAGTTGAAATTTAATTTGTCAAACTTTGATAAAACTCCTGACTGTATAAAGTGTACTAATACTGTTAAATCTGATATTGCAGGTATCATCAGTGCAAGAGAGAAAGAGATTAAAGAAAGAGAGAAAATCATTGTTCTAAAAGAAAACACAATTGTCATATGTGAGAAGGAATTAAAGTTGAAAGATAGAAAGATTGCAAATTTTCAAAGCCAACTGAAGAAAACTAAACAGAAATCATCAGAGCTGAAAGATGAATCAGTTGAGCTTCAAAACAAGTTTAAGGCTTTCGAAGAGAAGATATTTGCCTTGGAAACACAAAATGCTGAATTGTTAAAACGCATCCAAGAAGATAAAGAAAAATCAAAACTGGAGACATCTTCAATTCAACAGATGTCTGATTTTTCAAAGAAAACACTCCAAGAGAAAAAGGATCTTGAGCTTAGATGCATAAAACTTTCTAAACAAGTGTCGGAATTTGAAAAGATAATAATAACTGAAAGAGACACTTTTGCGAAAGAAAGACAAGTTCTTGAAGCTAAAATAACTGAACTTCCCACACAGGTATCTACATTACAAGACTTGCTTGAAAAAGAAAGATAAATTTTCAAAGAAAAGAAGCAGTCTTATGAGCTTGAAAAGAAGCTCACATCCAAATTAACTGCTCTGTCATCAGATTATCAAAAAGAACAGAAGGCTAAATCTGATTTGAAACAAAAGTTTGACACATTAACTTCTGAAAGAAACATTTTAGCTGCAAAGATAAAGAACTTGGAAGTTGCAAACAGTGAACTTTCAGAAAAGATTACAGCTGATGTGATTAACCAATCATCTGTTGATAATTCAACAGAATCAGTATGTTCTTTCAAAACAGCTTCAAGTTCTATTCATGATAAAAATGTTTTCCAACAGAATCATGTCAAATCTAAAATTGTCAACTCAAATCAGATTCGACCATCAAATCTGTTTTATGATAAATCTGTTGATGGTTCAACAAGCTTTTATGTTAAATCTCTTGGAAAGCAATTTAAGAAAAATCAGATGGTCTGGCGAGTGAAGGATTCTTCAGAAGAAAAGAAGAATGACAAAGCATCTGCTTCCACATCCAATGCCAAAAAGAACAGAGCGCATAAAGGTAAATCTTTTGTTCATCCTGATATGTTTTACTCAACTAATCACTTGATCAGGGTTGCTCAAAAGAAGATTTGTTGTTCTTACTGTGGAGCAAATGACTTTGTAAGTAAGAACTTTTTTAATTACTGGTATGGTTCATATTATGTAACCCCCACAAGAACTGCAACTAACACTTCAGGACCCAAATACCAGTGGGTACCAAAAGCTAAAACTGTGTTGCAGGCACCCAAAGTTTAAGGGGGAGCATGATGTTTGACTTCTAGACAAAACAGTCTAGGACTCGTACTTCAAAGTACAAGTTTATGGTTCTTGAATAACATAGTTCAAGACCCACACCTTAATGTAAAGACTGTGGCTTCTGATCACATGACAGATCATGACCCGTTCTTTAATGTTCAGATAAGGATATTATGCAAAATATCCAGGGGGAGCTTATCTGATATAAATCATTCTATAATGATTTGAGGGGGAGCTTAAATGTAAGTATCTTCTAATCCTAGATCTCTGATTGTTTGAAAGAAGAACAACTTTCAAGCATGAAAAACGTGTTCTTAAATGATCGCAAGTCGCCGGAATCTGGATTGTTTCGCCGGAGTTTTCTGCAAATTCGATCCAGATTGTGTTTGTTTGTTCACATTGATCAGTTTGCAAGGAAATTACAAAGCTCTTAGAAAGAAATTCGAAGGTTTGGTTGTTGAAATTAGATCGCCAGAAAAAGGTTGTTGCATCGCCGGTGCTTGTCTGTTTCACGAATGCATAGAATTTTTGTTGCTAAAAATCATTTATTTGATGATTAAAAAGGTATTTGATGCAACCAACAGACTTTTGATCGTGAGTAATTGAAAGCAAAGTGAAAAGAAAAAAGATGTAAATCGTGATTTCATGTGTTTTGTTGAAAGAGAAGGTGAATAGTAAACTTAACGGAACGTTAGTGTTTCGTTAGTTTTTCTAACAATTTTGGTCCAAATTCGTTAGTTTGGCCAAAATTTGTTCCTCAATCCCCTACCGAATAGTGTATGCTTTATCGTTTCCTCTTAGAGCCTCTCGGTTACGACTCTCAAGTCGAATTCCTACTCGACTCGCGGTTAACGACAGATTCTTTGTTATTAACTAAGATTGCACTCGGTTGGTCACGTCAAATTCACTCGTTATATTTCTTGTGCACTTATCGGAACGAGTTGGATTTCAACATTTCAAGATGCTTTATTGTGCACTTAGTCGAGGTTACGGTGTACATTGGATCTGGTTTTAAAGTCGAAAATATGAAGAATGAGAGCAAATTTCAAGGGGGGCCGAGCCTACAATTGAAGATGCATCACTAAAGTTTTGTTCAAGAAAATCAAGGGGGAGAGGAGTTTAAAGTCTTGAAGATGATTTACTTTCCAAAACTTTAGGGGGAGAATGTTGATGTATTATTTTAGAAGAAAGTTTTAGAAAGTAAATAATTGTAAAAGGCATTGGGCATATTGGGCTTACTTGTATAGTATGGGCTTGGGCTTAAATGTGTAACAAGGGTAGTGGTAGTTGTGGGCTATAAATAGGAGTATTGAGTTGTAATAAATCATATTATCATTTTATAATTCAAGATGTAGCTCCCTAATTCTCTTGTGTTCTCTCTAGAATAGGTTTTCATTTCTAATAAATAAATAAGCCTTCTTCTATCCTAAACTTGTTACACAAACACTTGAGATGTGAGAGATCACGGACCTACACATCTGCTTGCAGAACCGGAGGCTTGGATTTTGAACCCATACTCAGAAGATCACGAGACATGATTGCAAACAAGATAAAGATAACTAATAGTAGGCTTGATACAAGATCTCCCAAACGAATCAGAAATAGTTGACTTGAAAAGTCAAACCCAGATTACCACTGAAAAATTTCTCAGAAAAAAATACCAAGTATAAAACTCGCACAACCCTGGAACTCGCAAGCAACTGTTCACAATACTTCGTGCTAAATGCTTTGTGCGCGAACAAGGAACTCGCAAATAACTATCTGCGCATTTCAAGAAACTCGCAAGTAATGTTGTGCGTGAAGTTACTTCTCGCAAAGAACTTCGTGCACGTTTAAGACTTAGAAAGAATTTCGATCAAGAGCACTTCTCGCAGATGAATGTAAACTCGCACGTCAGGTAGAACTCGCACGACCCTTTGCGTGTTCCATACTTAGAAAATTTGACAAAATAAGAACTCGCAAAATGTAAACTCGTAAGATCAGAAACTTGCAGAAGGCATTAGCGCGAACCAGACTTAGAAAATTTCAGAAAACATCAAACTCCCAGATGACTAAGAACTCGCACAACAAGAACAGAAGTACTTTACGCGAATCCTCTTCTCGCAGAAAGTACTTTGTGCGAAATCAATCCAAACTTGCAAAATATATGAAAACCATCATATTGCGTGTTCTTCCAAATCTTGCGTGTTCTTCCTTAGCGCGTTTTGTGGATCTAGCGCATTTTATACTTTGAGTTTCAAAATCGATCCAAGATGCGAATTAACTTGCAAATTTCTTTACAAACAGATTCAATATGCTCGAAAATTGAAATCGAGCACTTTCTTAACAATCAAACAAGACCAAAAACAAGAAATTACAGTGCATTCATCGAATTTACAGTGTTCGAGTTTTATTTTTGAAAGAATTCACGAAAACCAAAATTCAGATCAAGATCGTGATTAGTACGTGAAAAAATATGAAGACTAAATGATCACTAACAGAAATCGATCACAACTAATCCATAATGACACTCTAATTTCAACAAAACAATGTGAATTTGATCAAAAATAAAAAATCCATAGATACGTCTGTGCGAATCTGAGAAATCACAAAATCAATCCATGAAGTAATCCAATCGATCTGAAATCGTAAGGGCAGGCTCTGATACCAATTGTAAGTTCCAATTCAAGCTATTATCAAATCAATCAAACACAAAATCAATCTAATCAGAGATCACAGAGTAGAGAGAGAAAGTGGTATGTATTTCATTAGTCATATTAGTACAATCAGTATGCGCATAACTCTGATAATGACATATTACAAAGAAACTCTCAAAGGCTATTACATATTTATACCCCACATCTACTTCTCTCAAAGCAAGTAAAGTACAAAAACAATAAAGTCAAAGACATTACAAAAGTCAAACCAACTTGATCTAAACTATGCATTAACATACTGAAAGGGGAATGGCTACTTCAGAAGGCCCCACGAACGAACTCGACCGATCCATCAATGTTCAGAGATCTACGAGTGATGTAAATTCGATCATTTTGTGAAAAACAAGTTTTTCCAACAACAAAGAGGTTGTTTTGGATTCTACGATCTTGCTTCATTTTTTGTACAAACAGAAAAGAATTGTACAGTTAGTTGTTACATACAATTTTACGTGTCGGTTTTATAAACCCATGGTCTTCTTTCCATTTTGGTGTTAGAATTCTGTTAGAAATTAGTTTGTGGGAAGTTGAAATCTCTTGTATTCCTATTCTTGATGATCCCTTGTGAATTGTGATATGGTCTTTCTGCATTTGAGAACTTATGACCTACGTTGCTAAGTTTTAATTCCAATTTAAGATAATTTCAACAATTATTTTATCTTTCGATGTCCATTAAAAATGATGGAACCAGTGATTTTCTCAACTAAATATGCAGTTCCATACCATGGCTAAGTCCCAACAACTCATCTAACAGTTCTCTCAATTTTCTTCCGTTGAACTCAACATCTTTGTTTTAATTTCCAATTGATCAAGGTTAGGATTCCAAGACATCCTGCCGTACACTGAAATGGAGCAAATAAAAATGGAAGCTCAAACCAGTCCTGTTGATAAACCAACAAGCACTTGACTGTGTGGGAGACCAAACTGTCAAATAAACCAAGATTTTATCTATTTAACCATACAGGCAACTGATCCATGCCACTTTCCAATTGATTCTAGAATGAGACATATGCATTCTTATATCTCCAGACCAGTTTCTAACAGCAAAATGGTTTAAGGTCAAAGCAATAGAAAACCAAGTCCCATAATAGAACCACCAAACTTGAGCCATTATGATCTTTGCAAAATTAAAATTGACCATAATTGTAGATGTGATAACCAATATTTTGCATATAAAAAGGATTAAATCCAAAAGGCAATCTAGCCTACGACCATTGCACAGACAACATTGGATTGATCCTGATCATCAGTAGAAGTAAACAACCCACAGTAAGCATACTGAAAAATTCCACAATGGACCAGAACATATAGAAAGCAACAATAAGAGCACCAAATCTGATCTAAGGGGTTGTTTGTTTGTTTTTTTTAAATCTCTTAATCTCTCTTAAGTCTAAATCGTTCAGACCTTTTTACACAGCACATCTTATTAATCATAACTAAATTAAGACTTCAAACTTTAGTCCTCTTAAAAAACAAATGACACCTAAGTGAATAATTATAAACCCTTTATGGTAACTAAATTGGTTTGATCATAGATCAAAAACCAATGAGTCACAAAATCATTAGAATAAGGGGATTGATGATCAATCAACAACACAAAAGAGAGTCCTATCTTGGAGAACATAAAAGTTAGATCAAAGATCAATAACCTTACAATCATGATGCATAAAATGCAAAGGACAAAAGCACACATAAGGATGGGATCGTAGATCAACCATCTACTTAGTGCTTATCAAATGTTAGACCAATGAATGAGAAAGGATCAAAAACACACACATGTAATAAATATGATCATATTTAATCCAAATAGAATCAAATCTTCACATAGACATTTCATCAAACATGTGGTGTACAGAAACAAATTTTGGTGAAGAATCAATAAAATCTTCCATCAAAAATCATCCAAATCACATCTAAATCAAAAGGATGGTTCACAAATAAGCACAAAACAGTGAATAAAACACAGAAATGATATTTGTATATAGGCTCATGTGATTTAATCAATCTAAGCACCAAAACCACAAAATAATCATATAATCTTCAATTGTTGTCATAGATGAACGAATTGAAGGGAAGTTTCTTCATTTGGCTCTGATACCAATTGTTAGATCCCATTTAGGCAAACAAAAGAAGAACTCCATATTAAAGAAGATATGTAACACCCTAAAAATAGGGATAACAAAATTTTCGGAAAATGGATATATGGTATATAAATTTGCCAAAACAATCGAGCCTCCCAAAAATGGGGAAAGAACATTCACCTGTTTAAGTACAAGTTACAATTCTAATAATGGGAAAATAACAACCTAATAATCTAATTTCATTCGAAATAAGATTACAATTCGGTTGTTATCCGAAATTCCCCAAAATGACGTCTTCTAAAAGAAATGGTGTCCCAAAAGTCTTCCCCAAGCTCACTCTAATCCGGCTAGATCTTCTTGACACCGGCACCGCTAGAACCTGAGATACACATCGACACCAAATAAGTGTTAGGCCAAAAAGCCTAGTGTGTTTGTTTTGTATAAGTAATAATATTCCAATCAATAGCATAATACTTATCAACAGTTATCAAGAAGTTCTCTCATATGTGGAGTCACTGGGGGAGACCCATAGCACCAATCAAGTTCCACCCAAAGAGTCGATATACCTTGATGCCAACTACCTTGAGTGACATCCAAAAGGCCCGGCACACTCGAGGACTACAACCATGGCATTACCGTGAATGGCAGAAATCTAGGTACATACCTTAACGGTGGCACCCAAGACTATATCCTCCTAGTGTCTACTGACTTGGTTCGTCCACAATATCATTAGTAGGTCTCAAGGCACATAATGCACATGAATCATCACAATACCAACCATGGGTACAATATTAGACCATACAGTTCACACATCAAACGTAGTCTCTAAAATGACTTGCATGAATTTATTATCATCAATGTATCCATAGTCCCACTTCATAAGCACACAAGTAGAAAATCACCTCATTATCATGGTAATCAATACATCAAGGAATGACAAAACCTATTATCATCATGTATTTAACAAATAATCCATTTACCCAAAATTAGGTCAAACCACCTATATAGGTCATTTTCCAAGGATAACCCTCACAATGATATTTCTAATTTATTTAGGGCTATAGAGTCCCAATAACATTTATAGAGAAGCTCATCCAAGTAGATCATGAAGTTTTAAACCCAAACATAGAGAACCCCACTAGGAATCAAGATATGAGTGTAGATAGTTCAAATATAAAGGAATGATAACAATAAATAGCATGCATGATATGTTTCTAGTTTTGACAAAGGTTTATAACTCACCATCTAGATTTTGGTTAAAACCTAGAAAATAGATAACCCTAGATGTTGATAGATGGAGCCTTGGTTGAGAAGAGAAGATCTTGATGAGAATACTTCAATAAATGGTCTTGGATGATGATTTAATGAACAATAAATGAGCTCACCAACCAAACCCTAGAAGATAGATGAGAAGGATGCTTGATTGCTCAAAAATCACCTCCTAACAAGTCTCTCCCATTTTAGAATGAATTTTCCAAGAATAAGGCATCAGATTATGCTTTAAACAGAAGACTGGTCCACACAGGCGACAATGCCCAACGACTTAGCCCAGGTGCATTGTCGCAGAGGAATTGTCGCAAGAGTTCAACACCCCACTGGAATGTTCATGCGACTGTGACCAGGCGACAATGCCCGTGTCACAATCGCAGGTCATTATCGTATAAACAACCCATGTGTAACACCCGTATTTTTCGGTAAGCAAAGGACACCCGAACGTTTTTCATCTTGTAAATGGTGGGGTTTATGTCGGGGAAACATTTCTATGAGATCCTTAGAGTATCGGGAGGGTTGGCATTGAAAAAGTCGGGTTTCGGGGCTTGGAAAGGGCCCGACTACAATGACTGGCGACTATGACAATATCATAGTCACACTGTCAATGTCGCTCAACTGGAACAGTGGGATGGTATACTCCAACGACTTTGCTTTAGGCATTTTCATCTGGCAATGTCGTCAGGTGTACCAGGGCCCCTTAAAGTCGCGATTTTTGCTTCATTTCTCATACCACTTCACCCAAATCCAAACTCTCCCAAAGCTTCCAAGAACGACCCAACACCCCCTTTTGACATTTTGGAACACCTTTGGTTCAAATCTTTGCATATCTTGGAGGTAAACCGTCGTCAAGGTCAAGTGTAGAAGCTAGACACCAAGAGCCTCCATCTTCATCTCCAACCCCAAGCTTCATTTGAGTTTTCTAGGTTTTTACCAAAACCTAAGTGGTAAGTTCATCCTCCTAGGTTTTAACCTTGGTTATAAGTTATAAATGCTTCCTCGATGATTTCCCTGGTGATTGATTTCTTTAATCTCGGTTTGTAAGATTTTGGAAGATTTAGGTCAAAATTAGGGTTTTGACCAAAATGGGGATTTTGATGTAAAGTGTTTGGGGATCGATTCTAAATGGTTAAATGTGTTTGTTTATGGGTGGAAATTTTGTATCTGGGATTCGGAAGGATTTGCTTGTGGATTCGGAATTCTTCAAAGGAGCTCAAGTTGGGGGTAAAATCTAGATTTAACCTAAATCTAGCAAGGTGGGTTCAAATTGATTTGTGAAAACGGTGTACATACCAAAATGTTTATTTTAAAGTGTTTGTGTTTTACATTAAATTGTTAACTGCTGATAAGTTTTGGTTATTTGGATATATTTAACTTTATAAACTTATGTAACACACATCTTGGTGATTTTAGGGCATTTTGATAAATAAAAAATTTTGATATATTTCTTTGATGATATAATATATAAATGGATGTCATTTTATATAATTGTCCATTTGGTGCATATGATTTTATAAACCGTTGGAAAATGCATATCATTGTACTATGAGTCATTTTGGCAACATGAAGAGAACGAGTTCCTTTGGAAAACGTTTTGTTTCAACCAGTGAGAAGTTTTGGGTTAATTACCCTTTTTGGTTGTGGTGTTTGCATAATTATTGGTCAAACGTGTTTCGATGTCTATAATGGCTTTCATTAGAGATTTACGTAAATTGTTGAGCCTTTGGCTCGGTTTTGGCTAATTTTGAGTCTTGAGGACATTTGTCCGAGTTAATAACCGTTGTGGAGTTTTGAGTATGAAGGCGTTTATTTCGTGTCATTTGAGAGTTACATGTTTTGGGTGCTTTGGTCATTCAATTGGAGTCATGTAATGTTAGACAGTGTTGTATTGGATCCATAGGCACGTAAGTCTGTCTGTATCGGGAAAGCGGGTAAGGTTGGTTATGACTGTTGACCGCTTGGGTTCGCTAGCGAGTAGGCAATAGGTGGCACGAGCCTCCGAGTTGAAACTCTTCTAGATTGGATAGGCACCCATGTCCGTAAGTCCTTGGGGTGGAACTCGACGGAGTATGGCTAGAGGCAATAAACGGTCTGAGGATTGTGATGTCTGGTATGGCATGGGAACTAGGACCGGGATATGTGGTGAAATCCAATAACATCACGGGTGGCCCCTTTCACGTGTTCTCGCCACCCAAGATGGAAGCGTTGAGATGATATGTGAGTACGTTGTATGGGCGGCCTACTTGCGTGTTCCTCTACTCTCCACGTATACGGGTCTACCCCGTCGTCGATTAGTGGTATTTTAAGTGTTAATGTCGTATCTTATCAACTTTGGTTTTTGTGTGGTCGGCGGCAAATGATTGACTTAATATTGGGTTTCCCCCGTGTATATTAAGGTTTTAATGAAAGACGTCATTTCCACGTTTCGGTATTTGGTTTCTTTCCATTTTATGGTTGTGTGTGTATTGGGTCTAATGTCCGTGTTCACGGCGATATTTATTTATATGGGTTTTCATCTATGGTTTATGAGTTGTGTGTCATGTTCCACCCATGTTGGATATTCCGAGATATAACATTTTACTCGCGTTTTATAAAAATTGGGAGTCCTCTCTCTATTCTCATTTTGAGCAAGTTTTGGGTTAAATCTAAATTTATGGAAGAACGTTTTATATTGAGATCTTAGCCCTTAAAACAGTTTGGCTTGGTTAACGATTATATTGGTGCCTCTTTCGTTTAAAATACATAATTTTGGTAAACGAGTCGTTTTCATGATTGAAGCATATCATTTTGAAAGATTATGTTTTTAATTGCATTCTTCCTCATTTACGATTCATTTATAAATGTTGAAAACTCTTGAGCTCACTAGGCGTTAAGCCTAACCTTTTTATTTGTCGGCATGTGCATCAGGTTCAAGTTGGGGATTTGGTTCTAGCAGTACTATGAAGAGTTGAACCTTAGCTTTACACAAGTGTAAGTAGTTGGTGAAGTCTTCCACAGTTTGGAGATAGTGACTGCTATTGGGTTTTAGTAGCATCCGTCGTTATTATAGATTGTATGTATATAATGAATTGTGTGTACCGAGGTTATATCTTAAATTGTGATTGGAGATGAATCAATTATCGATGTATTTAGAAAATTTTAAATTAGTTGCTATTTCCAGAATTGAGGGTGTTACAAGTTGGTATCAAAGCTTAAGTTTGAGAGAATTAGGTATTGATTTTTGGATGCCTAAACTCAAAGTAGCGTTCTTATAAGTGATTGTAAGTGAAATTGCACATTAGGTACCTTAAGATAAGATATTTTGGAGATTGATCGAGTCGCTAGAAACGGGAAACTTGTTGAGGGTCGCAAGGATGATCATGTATGACACGTTCATAATGGCACCTGGCCAGTGTTATGGTGAACCTACGTGCTACATGTGTATACTTGAACTACCTTGGTATGATGACCGTTGGGGTAGTGAGAAAGTTTCCAAGCGAATGACCTAAAGAAGGGTTGATGTTCATAGTAATGTCACTTTGGAGTGATAGTTAAGCGCGAGGAATACATTAAGTTGATCATCTTGAGTCGGAGTTATTGGTTGAATTGACTCTATTTCAAAGAGAAATCGTAAGTTGACCAAAGTAGTGTGATTGTTGCTCTAAGATGTTTGATGCATCCGGATGACAATAGTATGTCAGGAAATTGAGAAGCGTGGTCCTAGGATGCCGAGAGCCGACCAAATTCATGCACGAAATTTATTTTTTAAAAATAAGTTTACATCATTTGTTTCTCGTTTTTGCGAAGCCTAAAGTGAGTTATATTATGAAGCCTTGGTAAAGCATTCAGCACTCATCAAATCTTTAAACCATGAGTTTAAGCATGCATGAAACTGTCTTCTTGCACACGGTTGCAAATTTATATTGGAAATCTCTTCGTCCCCGTTTTGTGTTTAATGTTATTTTTGGATATTATAAGATCCGTGTTTTAATGTCATTTGGGGTATTTGGCAAGTAACTGTATAATTTTAACCTTGACATTGAATCTTCTCCACGTATGTTAAGGTCTTAAAGAGTTGTTCCCATGTTCTTGAGTCGGAATTTTCTTGGGAATTTTGGTCTGTATGAGGCGTGTTGAATTTTATGGAGTATAGTTTTGCGACGTTTTGGGCGTGTGAGTGTACATGGAGATGCGTGGGTTTTAATTTTATTGTGTGTAAATTTCCGAGCTTATTGGGCGTCGTGTCTCATGAAAGTTTTGTTGAAAAGGGTCACTTTATCGTACGTTGTGGTTTTAGAATTTTAACATTTTTAGACTTATTGTCGTCTTATGCTTTTTATGCTGGGAAATGAAAATTTTGACACCGCTTGATTTTAGCGTTAATGAGTTTTATGAAAATTCAGTTGGGTTTTATGGTGTCTTATCTTATGATATTTTGCGTCGTGTAGATAAATTTTGGAACGTGTATACATGCATTATTGTGTGCGTTAAATTATAGGTTTTGTTAACAGATGTCATCCCACATGTTGTTTTGGGGAAGTTTCATTATCATATGATTTATCTTTGGGCTTTATACAAGCGTCAATCGTTGTATACTATTTGTATTTGGATTAAATTATATTGTTGGTGTGAGTAAACATATAAAAGATTTATGTTGCTTCAGATAGAACTGTTGATCTAAACGTGCTTCAATTGTTGACTTTGTTGTCATAAGTTTTCCGCAATGCATTAAATGAATTATCGGTCTACATGTCGTTGTAGTTACCGCTTTGGACAAGTGCGTTTTATCTGTGCGGCCCAAAATTTGAACTCGATTTAAAATTTATTTACGTTCCTATCGTGTTGCTAAATTTGGGGAAATAAACGGACGTATATGGGCCTTGTTGGGGATTTTATCCTCCGACGTTTTGTGTTTTTAAAGGAAAAGATTTTGAAGTTGAAATTGTGAAATTCTCTTTTGGGAGTTGTGCAAACTTTTATTGCACATGTTATAGCGCGGAAAATTATTTTCATATGTGTAATATAAATTGATGCATGCTAGGACCATGGTAGTCCGTTTGAAAATCTCGTTGCGCGTCTTTTGTTACCGTTTTTTATTAACGTAAGTATTGATCAAATGAATTTTTGTAATAGTTTTATATACGTGACGTTGGTGATCACTTTGCACACCTAACGAGTGAGCGGTAGTAGAATTTTTACACGTACTAATAATTATTATGGAACTTGAGCATTTGAAAGTTTTATAAAAGTTTAAATTGGCACATCAGTTGAAAACCTTAAACTCATTAGGCCTATAGATTTAAACCCCTGTCGTGAAAGGAGTTGTAATTAAGGAACTGAGGAGTCCTTGGGGATTAAAGCGTTGGACGATCCGAATCGTGGACAACTTTGGAACTTTAGATTTTGGTTTATGAATCGGTTCATGCATGAATAGTTGAGGTAATAGATTCATGCCTTCCCAGTTAACTAAGGGGTGATCTTTATGCTTTGGCAAACCTGAGGGATAAGGTCTTGTATGACTCTGGGTATGGTTGGATTGGATTTGACGGGTCGATGGTCCGTTAGACATCATGTTATACGTTGCTAGTGTATCGTCTTGATGGGCTTGCGTGAGCGAGGGGAATATTGTGGTCCGTTGGTTAGAAATGTAAGGTTGGGAATTTTGTACCATGTTAGGTGTCAACCTCAATACGACAATGCATCTGAGATGGAAATATTGGGCGGGATATCCACGTGTTCGGTACTACCATTTGGTTTAGGCGTCGACTTGCCCTTTTAAAGTCAACAAACCGTTGGAAGGTTTGGAAGTATCCCCGTTGGGTCAAGAGAATGTTGACCTCTCGGTGGTGGAATTTAAAAGAAGGTTAGATGTTGGTGATTAAGTATTGATGTGTATAAGTTTTCCCGTTGTGGTGAAGATTTTATTAAGGGAATGTTTTGAGGTTGGGAGTAGAACGGAGTTGAGTGATAGCCGGATCTGCATTATTCAACTACCTGGAGAGCGTGTTGGTGCGCCTTGGAAGGACAACCTTATCAATATTAAGAATAGATCATCAAGAATTTGAGAATTCTTTGGAGTTTGATGACGACCTTTAGTTCTGGGTTCAGAAACATGTAGACCTGAAGTGGATTGGCCGATGATAAGTTGAGGTCACAAACTACCCTGAGGTAGTACGTGTCATCCAAGGTTGGGAGACAACCGTAGTCTTGTGATTAAAGACTACTTTAAGAAGTAAAGTGTTCGCTTGAATATAAGTGTAATGTTCCCCAGGAGACGGTTGTCGTGATCAACATAAGGGTTATGGTGGAAGTTCTGGCAAATGGAGTAGAGACAATCTATTATACGGGCAACGGAAAATGACGAACTAGATTTCGAGAACGAAATCACTTTTAAGGTTGGGAGGATTGTAACACCCGTATTTTTCGGTAAGCAAAGGGCACCCGAACGTTTTGCATCTTGTAAATAGTGGGGTTTATGTCGGGGAAACATTTCTATGAGATCCTTAGAGTATCGGGAGGGTTGGCGTTGAAAAAGTCGGGTTTCGGGGCTTGGAAAGGGCCCGACTACAATGACCGGCGACCATGACAGTGTCATAGACGCATTGTCAATGTCGCTCAACTGGAACAGTGGGCTGGTACAGCAACTATGCCAAGCGACTTTGCCCTGGGCATTGTCGCCTGGCAATGTCGCCAGGTGTACCAGAGCCCCTAAAAGTCGCGATTTTTTTCTTCATTTCTCATACCACTTCACCCAAATCAGTTCCAAACTCTCCCAAAGCTCCCAAGAACGACCCAACACCCCCCTTTGACGTTTTGGAACACCTTTGGTTCAAATCTTTGCATATCTTGGAGGTAAACCGTCGTCAAGGTCAAGTGTAGAAGCTAGACACCAAGAGCCTCCATCTTCATCTCCAACCCCAAGCTTCATTTGAGTTTTCTAGGTTTTTACCAAAACCTAAGTGGTAAGTTCATCCTCCTAGGTTTTAACCTTGGTTATAAGTTATAAATGCTCTCTCGATGATTTCCCTAGAGATTGATTTTTTGAATCTCGGTTTGTAAGATTTTGGAAGATTTTGGTCAAAATTAGGGTTTTGACCAAAATGGGGATTTTGATGTAAAGTGTTTGGGGATCGATTCTAAATGGTTAAATGTGTTTATTTATAGGTGGAAATTGTTTATCTAGGTTTCGGAAGGATTTGCTTGTGGATTCGGAATTTTTCAAAAGAGCTCAAGTTGGGGGTAAAATCTAGATTTAGCCTAAATCTAGCAAGGCGAGTTCAAGTTAATTTGTGAAAACGGTGTACATGCCAAAATGTTTATTTTAAAGTGTTTGTGTTTTACATTAAATTGTTAACTGCTGATAAATTTTGGTTATTTGGATATATTTAACTTTATAAACTTATGTAACACACATCTTGGTGATTTTTGGGCATTTTTTTTGGAAGGCATAGCGGCATCGAACCAACGAACGACTACCACGAACACACGCACGTACACCTCCCCGGCGGTATCGGGCATCCACGGGCAGCCCACTAATCCGCCGCTGTCCCGGCCCAGCTTACGCTGAACCTAGATCCCAACCACAGTCTAAGACTGGGCTGGGGAGCAGCCCAGTCAAAGACTGGACCAGCCCAAGGACTGGGTACTCCTCATGCCCTCAAATTGACTCCCCTTAGATTCGAACCTGGGTAGATTGGGATACCATCCACAATCCCCCCCCCCCTCAGGATGTTACCGCCCTTGGGGAAACCAACTGAGCTAGACATGATTTGTGATTTTTTGATAAATAAAAAATTTTGATATATTTCTTTGATGATATAATATATAAATGGATGTCATTTTATATAATTGTCCATTTGGTGCATATGATTTTATAAACCGTTGGAAAATGCATATCATTGTACTATGAGTCATTTTGGCAACATGAAGAGAACGAGTTCATTTGGAAAACGTTTTGTTTCAACCAATGAGAAGTTTTGGGTTAATTACCCTTTTTGGTTGTGGTGTTTGCATAATTGTTGGTCAAACGTGTTTCGATGTCTATAATGGCTTTCATTGGAGATTTACGTAAATTGTTGGGCCTTTGGCTCGGTTTTGACTAATTTTGAGTCTTGAGGACATTTGTCCGAATTAATAACCGTTGTGGAGTTTTGAGTATGACGGCGTTTATTTCGTGTCATTTGAGAGTTACATGTTTTGGGTGCTTTGGTCATTCAATTGGAGTCATGTAATGTTAGACAGTGTTGTATTGGATCCATAGGCACGTAAGTCTGTCTGTATCGGGAAAGCGGGTAAGGTTGGTTATGACCGTTGACCGCTTGGGTTCGCTAGCGAGTAGGCAATAGGTGGCACAAGCCTCCGAGTTGAAACTCGTCTAGATTGGATAGGTACCCATGTCCGTAAGTCCTTGGGGTGGAACTCGATGGAGTATGACTAGAGGTAATAAATGGTCCGAGGATTGTGATGTCTGGTATGGCATGGGAACTAGGACCGGGATATGTGGTGAAATCCAATAACATCACGGGTGGCCCCATTCACGTGTTCTCGCCACCCAAGATGGAAGCGTTGAGATGACATGCGAGTACGTTGTATGGGCGGCCTACTTGCGTGTTCCTCTACTCTCAACGTATACGGATCTCCCCCGTCGTCGATCAGTGATAATTTAAGTGTTAATGTCGTATCTTATCAACTTTGGTTTTTGTGTGGTAGGCGGCAAATGATGGCCTTAAAATTGGGTTTCCCCCATGTATATTAAGGTTTAAATGAAAGACATCATTTCCACGTTTCGGTATTTGGTTTCTTTCTATTTTATGGTTGTGTGTGTATTGGGTCTAATATCCGTGTTCACGACGATATTTATTTATATGGGTTTTCATCTATGGTTTATGAGTTGTGTGTCATGTTCCACCCGTGTTGGGTATTCCGAGATATAACATTTTACTCGCGTTTTATAAAAATTGGGAGTCCTCTCTCTATTCTCATTTTGAGCAAGTTTTGGGTTAAATCTAAATTTACGGAAGAACGTTTTATATTGGGATCTTAGCCCTTAAAACAGTTTGGTTTGGTTAACGATTATATTGGTGCCTCTTTCGTTTAAAATACATAATTTTGGTAAACGAGTCGTTTTCATGATTGAAGCATATCATTTTGAAAGATTATGATTTTAATTGCATTCTTCCTCATTTACGATTCATTTATAAATGTTGAAAACTTTTGAGCTCACTAGGCGTTAAGCCTAACCTTTTTATTTGTCGGCATGTGCATCAGGTTCAAGTTGGGGATTTGGTTCTAGCCGTACTATGAAGAGTTGAGCCTTAGCTTTACACAAGTGTAAGTAGTTGGTGAAGTCTTCCGCAGTTTGGAGATAGTGACTGTTATTGGGTTTTAGTAGCATTCGTCCTTATTATAGAATGTATGTATAGAATGAATTGTGTGTACCGAGGTTAAATATTAAATTGTGATTGTAGATGAATCAGTTATCGATGTATTTAGAAAATTTTAAATTAGTTGCTATTTCCAGAATTGAGGGTGTTACACCATGCTGCTGTAAATTGAAGTTTTTGCATAAAATGGCCTAGAAAATAAAGTAGGGGTTCTCTGGTTAATCTAGTTGGTCAAAAGGAACACTTAACATTAAAATAAGGGTATCGGGATTAGGATTAATCAAGGTTGTTTACAAGATATTTTATGGGTGTTAAAAGATAAAAGAGAGAAATGAAGAACAATATTCATCAAAATCATATCTCATATGCTTAGATTGATTAACAATGGAGGAGAAATTGGAAGAACATACCACACTAAACATGAAGATGACTCTCATAAGAATTAGTCGGGGTGTGTAATTGTGTGTTCTCTCCAAAAACATAATGAACAAATGAACCATGGGTACATATTTATAGGACCCATTTACAAGATAATTTTCCCAGGCCATAAACCTCTAATAAAGCCCAAAATACAATTCTTTATAAAACATTCAAATAAATTGGGGGCTAATTTAAGCTAACATAGATGGAAGGAGCGTGTTTTTTAATTGAGTCGGGTTGGTTTGGAAAAAAAATTTGGCTTCCTGTATAAAGATTTCCTCCCTATAAGCTTACTGAATAAGCCACTTTTTATATCAGTAAGCCACTACCAAAGAGCCAAGTATGGCTGACCAAATAAGATGTGAGTTCCATTAAGATGCTAACAAACAGGTCCTTAGCCATGGTTATGCAAGTATCATAATCCAACAGAGCTTCTTACTAGGCCACGAAGACAAAGTGACTATTTGATGCATACTTATACATGCAAAAATCCTGTTATAAACTCTTACAATAATAAATTGATGACTTATGATTACCAACTTGCAAAATACGTAAATACATCATGCAAATCAGGTCCTTATGTTTGTATCTCGGTTTTGATCCACCTAACATCTTTCATTTCCGCAAACCCCCCATCAACTATTTCACATTTCCAATTACTAACATAAAGATAGTTTCATCTTTCAGTCTACTTTGTTGGTTGTCGTTGAAGATGTAAGTACTCTCTCCTAATTTTCATGCTCTTCTAGTTACAAAAATGCAAGCGACCACTAATCTATGAAGACAACAGATGACCATGAGCAACCATCAAAGTAGATTGTCAATATATAAGTCCTGACCTTCTTGTTAGTTCATCCTGAAGTTGAACCTTTTGCTAGAGTAGTTTCACGCTCCACACGATGACGTTCTCTCTGTAAAAAAAGGATATGAGTGCCAAACATTAAGTTCATAGATATAAACAGAGATAAAGACCTATAGAAAACAAGGGAATGAATTAGTTATCTAGATCAGTCCCATCCATGTATTAAATTAAACTAAAATATGGAGATATAGTCCTTGAAATATGACTAGAAACATGTGTGCATGAAATACAACAATGAATATATTATTTGAACATGTTTGCTCCTTTTTACATGTTTGAAATGGTGGTTTCTATTATTATGGCTTTGCAATCCAACTTTTACTTCCAAGATTGGCAAGCATGATGCCAACTTAATAGCCATTTTGGTGTCATGCCCACCATCAAGTTCAAAAACATTTTTGACATCATGAGAACTGAGAAAAACATGAATATTTTCTTTTTTCAGTTAGCCTACCTTTTTCTAAGAGATATATCCTCATCTTATTATTTGGTTAAAGAACACATTTTTATATATAAACAAGGCAAAAAAAGCTTTCCTCAGTATGTTCTTAAAACTTAATCACCTCATTGTTGGAGTAAGTGCATTGATCACCAAAAAGAAGTAAGACAATGTGCTTTATATCTATACAAACAAATTCACACTTTTAGACAATAAATTTAGAAGAAACTATTCGAACAATTATTTTTAATCTGTGAAATACTCACGAAACATGATTGACTTGAAGTGACTAGAAGACCGCTTTATCAATGGGACAAATAAATAATACAATGAGTATTCACCAAGGAGTATACAAAAGACTCTGCGGGTTTGGTCGTCCATGTCCCCATCCCCCATTTCTCCTACCGTGTCCTAGTCCCCATCCCTGTCCCCACCAGGGATCTGAAATACAACAGTAATTGAATGGTGTTGGTAACATTTAAAAATATAGTTTACTAGAAACGTACTCGCTCAATGCAGCGAGATACATCACGATTTTAATGTTTCATTTTATTTTTTGTTTTTTTGTCGATTTACAGTACGATTTTGGATGGTTTTGAGAAAATGATAATGTTTTTTTTTATAAATTTGTTTAATTTAGGCTTAATAATATAATGTTTTTTATATAAAAAAATTAAGTTTTTGTTATAATTCAATGATTATCTTATACATTTTAATGACATCTAGAAAAAATAACTAATTACATATTTAATAATATAATTAAAACAAATTTATAGTAATATAATATATTAATTAATAGTGATACATGGAAAGGTCTACATAAAAGGAAGGCCCTGTATATACCAAATTGGTGGGTGTTAGAAGCCTGCAGTAGTAATATGTATCTTGTGCTTTAATACTTGTAAATTAAGAGATTTTTAAAATCTTGCATAAAATGATGGTACCTTGTGCCTAATAATTTGTATCTAAGAGTTTTTTTATCCCTTTTTATAATATATAGAAGCGTACTCGCACAATGCACCTAGATACATCACGATTTTAATGTTTTATTTTATTTTCTGTTTTTTGTCGATTTACATTACGATTTTAGATGGTTTTGAGATAGTGATAATGATTTTTTTATAAATTTGTTTAATTTAAACTTAATAATATAATGTTTTTTATAAAAAAAATATAGTATTTTGTTAGAATTCAATGATTATCTTATATATTTACAAAACTTTATATTTAAATTAAGATGTTTATCCTGTTTTGATCATGTTTTTTAGTTAGTTATTAATTCAAACATATAGTTTTAGAAATTTGTACTCATGCATCATGACTTGTATTCTTGAATTTTAGGTAATGTGTATCAATAAATAGTACTTAATGCATAAAAACACAAAAACGACAACCAAAAAATCAAATTGGTTCTGAAAATATAAAACCATAACTTATTACAATAAATTATAAATTTAAAAATACATCAATAATAATCGAAAGGGATATATAAGATAGTAAAACATAATAATTGAACTCAATTACAAACTTAGCTACAACATATAATGTAATTTATTTTGGTTTATAATATAATGTTTTTTTTATAAAATATTCTGTTAAATTTTCTTAATTATATTTTAGATTTTTTTATATTTAAAATTTGATTTTTATTTTATATTTAATTATGTTGTGAGTGATTTTAGGGGAGTTAAAATGGGAAGTGATTTTAGGGGAGTTAAAGTGGTTAGAGATAAGAATTGAAAGTTAATAAATAGCATTAAATGTAGTACATACATCTTTAATGGTTGTTTTTAAGAGATTTTAAATAATTATCATTAAATAGCGGTACATTAAGCTTTAAGATTTGTTTTTAAGAGTTTTTTTGTCTGCTTTATAATATAGTATAGATATAAATATTTCAAAGTTCACTTTTTGCTTATCAGCTAATTGTAGTGTTGAAAGTTATGAGCCCTTAGCAGCTGATTGCTTCTTTAGTAAGGTTGTTTCACTATAAAGTCTCCTTCCGAAAAAGCAATATTAAGGTATACACTTTCTCCAGCATGGCATGTGGGGAGGTGGGTTTTTGTGCTCAAAATCAAGAAGCTCGGGCTTATAAGCAAGTATCAAATTGAACTTAAACAATAAGAGGGATCCCCAGGACTGGTAGACTGTTTCCATCACTTGCTTTTAATCTTATTTATTTAGCCATTGTCATTACTATCAGTAATAAAATTATAACTACAGATTTCCTATGGTAATTAGTGTTGATATCAACATTGGACAAACAACGAATAACTTACCATGAAATCATTTCAAAGAATGAATGTGGTCAGGCTTACCATGAAATTAGATCATAATTTGAATCAGATTCATATATTGTTAATGTAACCAAATGTAGAAGAGAACGAAAGATGAAATCCAATATAAACATGTGAACATAAACAACAAGCCAACAAGAAAAAGACACTACAAAAGAGGTAGACAATTAGAAGTATGATAAGTGATAACAATAAGCAACCAAATATCAATTATCTTATTATTTGGATGAAAAATTAGAAAGCAATTGTGCAACAGTGACACAAACAAAGATAAGAACTATACCCTTCGCTCCCAATATGGTAGAAAGCAGACAAAATCATAGACAAGAGTGATTGTTGACACCAAAACAACATTGAGTCTAGTGAATAGCAAAAGTGTTGCCATAGGACGGGTTTTGTGTGGCATCTTTCTCTATAGGGAAAATTGCATCAAAATGGAACCAACTTTCACCTAATTACTATTTTGGGGAACGAACTTTCAAAATCATTATTTTAGGATCTACACCAAACTTTACATATATTAAAGGGTCTCAATTACTTGTTTAGTAGGTAACCGGTCACCTTAAGATGACATGGTAAATTATTAAATAAAAAAATCAAATGATAATTATAGAGGCCACATCATCATCAATTAAAATAACATATATATTAATCAGATCAAATAGAAGAAAGCTGAATGGTACAAATAACAAAGCAATTTTTATATCTCTTAAAGCTTAAAAACAAAAACCCAGTCCACTTATCTTTTTCATATTCATCATCGAAATATCCAGGCCCTTCATCTTCTTCTTCATTTCATGATCTTCTATCAAGGAACCCTCACTCACGCACTCACCTTTACGTCTGGGAATCCGACGAGGCCGTCGAAGTTGCGCTATCGCAAGTCGCCAATCTCATC